>OX438906.1:4759206-10309568 GCA_949316265.1 Diarsia mendica | reverse complement strand
TGTCACCTGAAAAAAACGTGTTTTTTTTTTCCATTCTGCCCTGTCAATCGTCACGCTATCATAATCATATAGAAGCAAACATAGCAATATCCATGAAAGGTGATTTTTGGGAATTTAAATAAAACTGATTTTAGATAATCATACCTATGTTTTTTTAACAAAATTTTATTGTATTGCAACGAGGATGTTAAAATACACATGTATAATACAAGCGATTTTATACTAAAACTAGTATTTGCGTGGGTGCGCGAGCTGCGCGCAGCTCGCGGGGCGTGAAGTGGGGGAGAGGGGGAGCTTTGAAACATGATTTCGACTAACGCATTGCCCCTTTCAATGAAACTTAAAAAAAATGTTCCAATTCTCTTAACTTCCAAGATCCGAATAAAGGGGGGATGAAGGGGGGCAAGGGGGTTCAAATTTGAAAAACGGATTTTACTTCCCCGAGCCTCTTCTATATAAATCTCACGTATGCCACCACCTACCTATCACCTACCTACCTACTACCTCCTACTACCACTAAAAAAACATTACCCTAAAGTTTGCTTGTCGTCGCCCCTGAGTTACGCTTCACCCACTCAACCTTCGTTACGCTAAGGAGGTCGCCGGCTCGCTTCGCTCGCCACCTCCCCCCTTCGCTCCACTCGGTCTCGCAGGTTCGCTCCACTCAGTACCTACCTACCACCGGAAAGCTATCATGACATTATCCCTACGCTACGGGGGTCGCCGGCTCGCTTCGCTCGCCCGCTCCCCCCTTCGCTTTACCGGTAGCACCATTTTACTTTTCCGAGCCTCCTCTATACGAATCCGTAAACAAAACTGAAAAAAAGGGGTGAAGAGGGGAGGGAGGGTGAAGGGGGGGGGGGGGATAGGAGAGCTTTGAAAAATGATTTCGACTAACGCAATGCCCCTTTTAATGAATCTGAAAAAAAAAATGTTCCAAGTCTCTTAACTTCCGAGATCCGAAAGGGGGGGGGGTGGAGGGGGGCAAGGGGGTCAAATTTTCAAAATGGTTTTTACTTCCCCAAGCCTCCTCTATACGAATCCCAAAAAAAAAAACCCGTTAATACTCTTTATTTCCGAGATTCACCTAAAGGGGGGGAGAAGGGGGGCAAGGGGGGCCACTTTGAAAAATGAGTTTTACTTTACCGAGCCTCCTCTATACGAATATGTAATAAAAAAAAATACGGGTCTCTTAGTTTCTGAGATACGATAGGGAGGGGGGAGAAGGGGGGGGAAAAGGGGGGGTTTCGGACTTTTCCCATACTCACCAAAAATAGTTGTTTACGAATCTGTCAAAATATACCCACCTCCCCATCCACCATCTGGGAGAACAATTATGTCAATCAGTCAGTCAGTCAGTCAGTGGTAATTAAGCTTTATATAGTATAACTAGTATTTGCGTGGGTGCGCGAGCTGCGCGCAGCTCGCGAGGCGTGAAGAGGGGGAGAGGGGGCGCTTTGAAAAAATATTTCGACTAACGCATTGCCCCTTTCAATGAATCTGATATACCTACCTATATACACCTACCTACTACCTACCTACACCTACCTACTACCTACCTACACCTACCTACACCTACCTACACCTACCTACACCTACCTACACCTACCTACACCTACCTACACCTACCTACACCTACCTACACCTACCTACACCTACCTACACCTACCTACACCTACCTACACCTACCTACACCTACCTACACCTACCTACACCTACCTACACCTACCTACACCTACCTACACCTACCTACACCTACCTTCACCTACCTACACACCTACACATACCTACCTACCTATCACCTACCTACTACCTACCTATACTACCTCCTACTACCACTAAAAAACATTACCCTAAAGTTTGCTTGTCGTCGCCCCTGAGTAACGCTTCACCCACTCAACCTTCGTTACGCTAAGGAGGTCGCCGGCTCGCTTCGCTCGCCACCTCCCCCCTTCGCTCCACTCGGTCTCGCAGGTTTGCTCCACTCAGGACCTACCTACCACCGGAAAGCTATCATGACATTATCCCAACGCTACGGGGGTCGCCGGCTCGCTACGCTCGCCCGCTCCCCCCTTCGCTTTACCGGTACCACTACAGGATAGGCTCCTTTCAATGAATCTGAAAAAAAAATCGTTCCAAGTCTCTTAACTTTCGAGATCTGCCTAAAGGGGGGGAGAAGGGGGGCAAGGGGGGCCACTTTGAAAAATGATTTTTACGTTACCGAGCCTCCTCTATACGAATATCTAAAAAAAACACGTAAATTCTCTTTATTTCCGAGATCCGCCTAAAGGGGGGGTGAAGGGGGGCAAGGGGGTCAAATTTGAAAAATGGTTTTTACTTCCCCGAGCCTCCTCTATACAAATCCCTAAAAAAAAACACGTAAAATCTCTTTATTTCCGAGATCCGCCTAAAAGGGGGGAAAAGGGGGGCAAGGGGGGCAACATTGAAAAATGATTTATACTTTACAGAGCCTCCTCTATACGAATCCGTAATAAAAAAAAAATACGGGTCTCGTAGTTTCCGAGATACGATAGGGAGGGGGGGGAGGGGGGGCAAAAAGGGGGGGTTTGGGACTTTTCCCATACTCACCAGAGTTACTTGTTTACGAATCTGTTAAAATATACCCACCTCCCCATCCACCATCTGGGAGAACAATGATGTCAGTGAGTGAGTGAGTCAGTCAGTGGTAGTTTAGCTTTATATAGTATAACTAGTATTTGCGTGGGTGCGCGAGCTGCGCGCAGCTCGCGAGGCGTGAAGACGGGGAGAGGGGCAGCTTAGAAAAATGATTTCGACTGACGCATTGCACCTCTCAATGAATCTGAAAAAAAAAAATTTCAATGCAGCTCGCGGTACTACCTACCTACACCTACCTACTACCTACCTATACCTACCTACACCTACCTACACCTACCTACACCTACCTACACCTACCTACACCAACCTACACCTACCTACTACCTACCTACACCTACCTACTACCTACCTACACCTACCTACACCTACCTACACCTACCTACCTACACCTACCTACACCTACCTACACCTACCTACACCTACCTACACCTACCTACACCTACCTACACCTACCTACACCTACCTACACCTACCTACACCTACCTACACCTACCTACACCTACCTACACCTACCTACACCTACCTACACCTACCTACACCTACCTACTACCTACCTACTACCTCCTACTACCACTAAAAAAACATTACCCTAAAGTTTGCTTGTCGTCGCCCCTGAGTAACGCTTCACCCACTCAACCTTCGTTGCGCTAAGGAGGTCGCCGGCTCGCTTCGCTCGCCACCTCCCCCCTTCGCTCCACTCGGTCTCGCAGGTTCGCTCCACTCAGGACCTACCTACCACCGGAAAGCTACCATGACATTATCCCTACGCTACGGGGGTCGCCGGCTCGCTTCGCTCGCCCGCTCCCCCCTTCGCTTTACCGGTACCACCATTTTACTTCCCCGAGCCTCCTATCCTATACGAATCTGTAAACAAAACAGAAAAAAAGGGGTGAAGAGGGGGGGGGGGTGAAGGGGGGGGGGAGAGGGGGGGGAGTTTCTAAAAATGATTTCGACTAACGCAATGCCCCTCTATATGAATCTGAAAAAAACTTCGTTCCAAGTCTCTTAACTTCCGAGATCCGAAAGGGGGGGGATGGAGGGGGCAAGGGGGTCAAATTTTCAAAATGGTTTTTACTTCCTCAAGCCTCCTCTATACGAATCCCTAAAAAAAAAACACGTAATTCTCTTTATTTCCGAGATCCGCCTAAAGGGGGGGAGAAGGGGGGCAAGGGGGGGCACTTTGAAAAATGATTTTTACTTTACCGAGCCTCCTCTATACGAATCCGTAATAAAAAAAAAATACCGGTCTCTTAGTTTCCGAGATACGATAGGGAGGGGGGGGAGGGGGGGCAAAAAGGGGGGGTTTCGGACTTTTCCCATACTCACCAGAGTTACTTGTTTACGAATCTGTCAAAATATACCCACCTCCCCATCCACCATCTGGGAGAACAATGATGTCAGTGAGTGAGTGAGTCAGTCAGTGGTAGTTTAGCTTTATATAGTATAACTAGTATTTGCGTGGGTGCGCGAGCTGCGCGCAGCTCGCGAGGCGTGGAGAGGGGGAGAGGGGGCGCTTTGAAAAGTGATTTCGACTAACGCATTGCCCCTTTCAATGAATCTGAAAAAAAAAATGTTCCAAGTCTCTTAACTTCCGAGATCCGCCTTACTACCTACCTACACCTACCTACTACCTACCTACACCTACCTACACCTACCTACACCTACCTACACCTACCTACACCTACCTACACCTACCTACACCTACCTACACCTACCTACACCTACCTACACCTACCTACACCTACCTACACCTACCTACACCTACCTACACCTACCTACACCTACCTACACCTACCTACACCTACCTACACCTACCTACACATACCTACTACCTACCACTTACCTACCTACTACCACTAAAAGAACATTACCCTAAATTTGCTTGTCGTCGCCCCTGAGTTACGCTTCACCCACTCAACCTTCGTTACGCTAAGGAGGTCGCCGGCTCGCTTCGCTCGCCACCTCCCCCCTTCGCTCCACTCGGTCTCGCAGGTTCGCTCCACTCAGGACCTACCTACCACCGGAAAGCTATCATGACATTATCCCTACGCTACGGGGGTCGCCGGCTCGCTTCGCTCGCCCGCTCCCCCCTTCGCTTTGCCGCTGTACCACCACCGGACAGGTTTCAACGCCCCTCAATAGTTTTATGTAAGAAAAAAAAAAAAAAAAAGTGAAAAGGGGGGGGGGGGTGAAGGGGGGGTGAGGGGGGGAGTCTCGAAAAATGATTTCGATTAACGCAAAGGCCCCTCTAAATGAATCTGAAAAAAAAATCGTTCCAAGTCTCTTAACTTTCGAGATTTGCCTAAAGGGGGGGAGAAGGGGGGCAAGGGGGGCCACTTAAAAAAATGATTTTTACTTTACCGAGCCTCCTCTATACGAATCCGTAATAAAAAAAAAATACCGGTCTCTTAGTTTCCGAGATACGATAGGGAGGGGGGGGAGGGGGGGCAAAAAGGGGGGGTTTGGGACTTTTCCCATACTCACCAGAGTTACTTGTTTACGAATCTGTCAAAATATACCCACCTCCCCATCCAACATCTGGGAGAACAATGATGTCAGTGAGTCAGTCAGTGAGTGAGTGGTAGTTTAGCTTTATATAGTATAACTAGTATTTGCGTGACTGCGCTCGCTGCGCGCAGCTCGCGGTTCTGTCGTGCTTTTGAGGAGTTTTAGTTACCCTTGTAAAATTTTGAGAATCCCTAGGAATCCTTAAATGAATTGGAAAATCCATTAGAGTCCAAGATTTTGTAAATTGTATAAAAAAAAAAAAAAAAATTTCGCTTCGCTCGCCACCTCCCCTCTTCGCTCCACTCAAGACCTGCCTACCACCGAGGAAAAGCTATCTTGACCTTATCCCTACGCTACGGTACCACTTCGTTTTACCGGTACCACCACAGGATAGGTTTCGATGCGTACTATAATATGCTACGGAGGTCGCCGGCTCGCTTTGCTCGCCACCTCCCCTATGTTGCCAGCTAGTCAAAGTCGTCATTCCAAAAGTCTTTACTTCTACTTTCATGTTTTTGGGCTAAATTTGGGAAAACACCCTAAAAATGTTTTTTTTTTGCAACAGGCAACATTACTTAACGAAATACACAACCGGGACAACACAATCCGGTCAGAAGGTGCTGTCCCATTTATCGTGTCGAAAATTGGGATTTTTCATCATTTTTCCAAGATGGCCACCACACTGTCCGCCATCTTGTATTTCTGAAAAGTCATAATTTTTCTGAAATATCGAAGATACAAGCTACCGACTGGTGTACTTGGTGTTGCCAAGTTTTAAGTTTGGTAGAACAAAAGAATTCGCCAAAGTCGGCTCTGATCCGAAAATTCAAGCCCCAATGACTCTCGGGGCTGCCAGCTGAAAAGAATGAAAATGGTCAAATGTCATTTGAGGCACCCCATTCTTGGAGTTTATGTAAAATTTCCATTCGAAATGTTGTTATTTCTACTATTCATGTTTTTGGGAAAAATCTGGGAAAATACCCTGAAAATGGGGAAATTTTTTGCGTAAGGTAACACTCCACACCAAAGTACACAATCGCTTCATACAACACAATCCGGTCGGGAGATGCCGGCTGTCCCATTTATCGTGTCGAAAATTAGGATTTTTCATCATTTTTACAAGATGGCCGCCACACTGTCCGCCATCTTTTTTTTCTAAAAAGTCATAATTTTCCTGAAATTTCAGGGATATAGGCCATCAAACGGTGTACTTGTTGTTGCCAACTTTTGAGTTTAGTAGAACAAACTAATTCGCCAAAGTCAGGTCTGACCCAAAAATTCAAGCGCCAATGGCTCTCGGGGTTGCCAGCTGAAAGTGATGAAAATGGTCAAATGTCATTCGGGGGACCCCATTCTTGGTGTTTGTGTAAAATTTCCATTCAAAATGTCGTTATTTCTACTTTTCATGTTTTCGGGGAAAATCTGGGAAATTTCCCTAAAAATGGGGATTTTTTTTTAACCAGGCCACACTCCTTGACGAATCACATAATTGGTCCATAAAACACAATCCGGTCGGGGGATGCCAGCTGTCCCAATTATCGTGTCGAAAATTGGTATTTTTCAGCCTTTTTACAAGATGGCCGCCATAGCATCCACCATCTTGTTTTTCTGAAAAGTCATAATTTTCCTGCAAAGTCAAGAATATAGGTCACCGACCGGTGTACTTGGTGTTGCCAACTTTTGAGTTTGGTAAAACAAACTAATTCGCCAAAGTCAAAAAGTCCCAAAAATTAAAAAGTTGAATATTTTTTGAGGTTGCCAATTAAAAAGAACCAAAATGGTCAAATGTCATTTGGGGGACCCCAATGTTGCCGGCTAGTCAAAGTCTCTATTTAAAATGTCATTATTTCTACTTTTCATGTTTTTGGGGAAAATCTGAGAAAATACCCTAAAAATGGGGAAATTTTTTGCACCAGGCAACACTCGTCAACAAAACACACAACCGCTCGGTACAACTCGAACCCGTCCGATGTTGCCAACTACCCGAAAAATGCATTTGAAAAAAATCTAAAAATCCAACTTTTTACAAAATGGCCGCCGCAGCGTCCTCCATCTTGGATTTTCACAATTTCATAATTTTTCCAAATTGCCATTGAAATTATCAACCAATTCTCAAACTCAAAATTGGCGGTTCTAGAATTTGGTAGAAGAAAACAATTCGTCAAAGTCGAGTGAAAAAAGTCGACAATTTCAAAACGTCCTGACGCGGCCGCCATCTTGTTTTTTTTTTTTTCTTTACTTTTTTTTTAAATGCTTTTACATTTCGTACAAGACCTCGGAGTCGAAATCCATCCAAGTCTTTCCCCCACCGAAACCGGAAATGGACTCGCCCACCATCTTGGATTTGAACTTTCCCTATAATTTTCCTCTACTCGATTGGTCAGATTACACATTTATGCAAAACATACCTCTAACCCATCTCTCACCCATTCCGAGAAACGACATGTCAATGAGTCAGTGAGTGAGTGGTCTTGTAGTTTTATATAACTACTAGTATTTGCGTGGCTGCGCTCGCTGCGCGCAGCTCGCGGGTCTGCTTATCTACACCTGCCTACTACCTACCTACACCTACCTACTACCTACCTACACCTACCTACACCTACCTACACCTACCTACACCTACCTACTACCTACCTACACCTACCTACTACCTACCTACTACCTACCTACACCTACCTACACCTACCTACACCTACCTACTACCTACCTACACCTACCTACTCCTACCTACACCTACCTACACCTACCTACACCTACCTACACCTACCTACACCTACCTACACCTACCTACACCTACCTACACCTACCTACTACCTACCTACTCAACCTTCGTTACGCTTCACCCACTCAACCTTCGTTACGCTAAGGAGGTCGCCGGCTCGCTTCGCTCGCCACCTCCCCCCTTCGCTCCACTCGGTCTCGCAGGTTCGCTCCACTCAGGACCTACCTACCACCGGAAAGCTATCATGACATTATCCCTACGCTACGGGGGTCGCCGGCTCGCTTCGCTCGCCCGCTCCCCCCTTCGCTTTACCGGTACCACCATTTTACTTCCCCGAGCCTCCTATCCTATACGAATCTGTAAACAAAAGAGAAAAAAAGGGGTGAAGAGGGGGGGGGGTGAAGGGGGGGGAGAGGGGGGGAGTTTCTAAAAATGATTTCGACTAACGCAATGCCCCTCTCAATGAATCTGAAAAAAAAAATGTTCCAAGTCTCTTAACTTCCGAGATCCGAAAGGGGGGGGATGGAGGGGGGCAAGGGGGTCAAATTTTTAAAATGGTTTTTACTTCCTCAAGCCTCCTCTATACGAATCCCTAAAAAAAAAACACGTAATTCTCTTTATTTCCGAGATCCGCCTAAAGGGGGGGAGAAGGGGGGCAAGGGGGGGCACTTTGAAAAATGATTTTTACTTTACCGAGCCTCCTCTATACGAATCCGTAAAAAAAAAAAAATACGGGTCTTTTAGTTTCCGAGATACGATAGGGAGGGGGGAGAAGGGGGGGGAAAAGGGGGGGTTTCGGACTTTTCCCATACTCACCAGAGTTACTTGTTTACGAATCTGTCAAAATATACCCACCTCCCCATCCACCATCTAGGAGAACAATTCTGTCAGTCAGTCAGTGAGTCAGTGAGTGGTATTTAAGCTTTATATAGTATAACTAGTATTTGCGTGGCTGCGCTCGCTGCGCGCAGCTCGCGGGTTTGCCTACCTACACCTACCTGCTACCTACCTACACCTACCTACTACCTACCTACTACCTACCTACACCTACCTACACCTACCTACTACCTACCTACACCTACCTAAACCTACCTACTACCTACCTACACCTACCTACTACCTACCTACACCTACACCTACCTACACATACCTACTACCTACCTACTACCACTAAAAAAACATTACCCTAAAGTTTGCTTGTCGTCGCCCCTGAGTAACGCTTCACCCACTCAACCTTCGTTACGCTAAGGAGGTCGCCGGCTCGCTTCGCTCACCACCTCCCCCCTTGGCTCCACTCGGTCTCGCAGGTTCGCTCCACTCAGGACCTACCTACCACCGGAAAGCTATCGTGACATTATCCCTACGCTACGGGGGTCGCCGGCTCGCTTCGCTCGCCCGCTCCCCCCGTCGCTTTACCGCTGTACCACCACCGGACAGGTTTCGACGCCTACTATAATATTTGTTCAAACACCTAATGGCTATCTCTAACCGTTACGAAGTTACAGCCCTTTTAATTTTAGGGGAGGTTGGGGAGGGGAGGAGAGGGGACGCCCCTCAACAGTTTTATGTAAGAAAAAAAAAAAAAAAAAGGTTAAAAAGGGGGGGGGGGTTGAAGGGGGGGTGAGGGGGGGAGTCTCGAAAAATTATTTCGATTAACGCAAAGGCCCCTCTAAATGAATCTGAAAAAAAAATCGTTCCAAGTC
This sequence comes from Diarsia mendica, assembly GCA_949316265.1. Classification (NCBI taxonomy): domain Eukaryota; kingdom Metazoa; phylum Arthropoda; class Insecta; order Lepidoptera; family Noctuidae; genus Diarsia; species Diarsia mendica. The sequence continues at coordinate 10,299,998 of OX438906.1, read as the reverse complement.
TCTTAACTTTCGAGATTCGCCTAAAGGGGGGGAGAAGGGGGGCAAGGGGGGCCACTTTGAAAAATGATTTTTACCTTACCGAGCCTCCTCTATACGAATCAGTAAAAATAAAAAAATACGGGTCTCCTAGTTTCCGAGATACGACAGGGAGGGGGGGGAGGGGGGGCAAAAAGGGGGGGTTTCGGACTTTTCCCATACTCACCAGAGTTACTTGTTTACGAATCTGTCAAAATATACCCACCTCCCCATCCAACATCTGGGAGAACAATGATGTCAGTGAGTCAGTCAGTGAGTGAGTGGTAGTTTAGCTTTATATAGTATAACTAGTATTTGCGTGGCTGCGCTCGCTGCGCGCAGCTCGCGGGTCTGCCTACCTACACCTACCCACTACCTACCTACACCTACCTACACCTACCTACACCTACCTACACCTACCTACACCTACCTACACCTACCTACACCTACCTACACCTACCTACACCTACCTACACCTACCTACACCTACCTACACCTACCTACACCTACCTACACCTACCTACACCTACCTACTCCTACCTACACCTACCTACACCTACCTACACCTACCTACACCTACCTACACCTACCTACACCTACCTACTACCTACCTACTCAACCTTCGTTACGCTTCACCCACTCAACCTTCGTTACGCTAAGGAGGTCGCCGGCTCGCTTCGCTCGCCACCTCCCCCCTTCGCTCCACTCGGTCTCGCAGGTTCGCTCCACTCAGGACCTACCTACCACCGGAAAGCTATCATGACATTATCCCTACGCTACGGGGGTCGCCGGCTCGCTTCGCTCGCCCGCTCCCCCCTTCGCTTTACCGGTACCACCATTTTACTTCCCCGAGCCTCCTATCCTATACGAATCTGTAAACAAAACAGAAAAAAAGGGGTGAAGAGGGGGGGGGGGGGTGAAGGGGGGGGGGAGTTTCTAAAAATGATTTCGACTACCGCAATGCCCCTCTATATGAATCTGAAAAAAAAATCGTTCCAAGTCTCTTAACTTCCGAGATCCGAAAGGGGGGGGATGGAGGGGGGCAAGGGGGTCAAATTTTCAAAATGGTTTTTACTTCCTCAAGCCTCCTCTATACGAATCCCTAAAAAAAAACCCGTAAATTCTCTTTATTTCCGAGATCCGCCTAAAGGGGGGGAGAAGGGGGGCAAGGGGGGCCACTTTGAAAAATGATTTTTACTTTACCGAGCCTCCTCTATACGAATCCGTAAAAAAAAAAAAATACGGGTCTTTTAGTTTCCGAGATACGATAGGGAGGGGGGAGAAGGGGGGGGAAAAGGGGGGGTTTCGGACTTTTCCCATACTCACCAGAGTTACTTGTTTACGAATCTGTCAAAATATACCCACCTCCCCATCCACCATCTAGGAGAACAATTATGTCAGTGAGTCAGTGAGTCAGTGAGTGGTAGTTTAGCTTTATATAGTATAATAACTAGTATTTGCGTGGCTGCGCGAGCTGCGCGCAGCTCGCGGGGCGTGAAGGGGAGCTTTGAAAAATGATTTCGACTAACGCATTGCCCCTAGTATTTGCGATCTCTCAAGAAAGCTTAGCAATATTAAATTTATGATGATTCAGTTATCTTATATTTTAACAATGAAGTCAATGGCTGTGTTATTGATTTAGTAAAATGTATCATGTGAATTTAAGAATAGTATTAAAACCTATGACTAAGTTATTCGAAAAACACATTCGATTCCTTATCGTTTTCACAGGCGATATGAAACAAAACTGCTTTATTGATAAATTAAATAAAACTATGTTTTACTTGTTACGATATAAATATAATATGAAACAGTTCCATGTTATTTTAACAATAAGTATATTTAGAAAACATTATAAGGTATCTTCTCCGGTACCTACATTTGTACATTAATTTCTTAATTAATACTAATTAATACTTTAATACTAATATTATAAATGCGAAAGTAACTCTGTCTGTCTGTTACTCTTTTACGCCTAAACGGCTGAACGGATTTTGATGAAATTTGGTACAGACATAGTTTGGAACTTGAGAAAGGACATAGGATAGTTTTTTTTTTTTTTTTTTTTCGCGAGATAAACCAAAAATCTGCCGGAAGTCACTATTCCACGCGAACGAAGTCGCGGGCAAAAGCTAGTTATTGATAAAAAGTCTTTTTCGCCCGTGGTCCCGGTCCCTGAAAGGGACCACGAGTATTTTTTTGCCCGTGGTTCCTTCTAGAAATATATTTCTACTGCCGAATTAAATTGTACTCCATGACGCGCACTTAACACTAATATCTTCTGTCCCCGAAGTGCCGGGCCTCCGCCGGCCTCCTTCGTCGGCCTACGGCCCGGTGACCATGCCGCCCATAAAGGATACTGTTGCGAGACGGTCGTATCATAGGAACACGAAGAAAAAAAAGGGACCACGGAATTTTCCAGTATTATAGGGACCACGAAGAAAAAAAGCTCCGTGGTCCCTTCCAGGGACTAAGGGCGAAAGAATAAAAATTAAGGGGATAGAACCAACCTGGCATATCAACCTGTCCGCCATTTTGTTTTTTTTTTCGAAATCGCGGCCCACGATGAAAGTGGAATGTATGGATAGAGGACATATAGACGAACAAAAAATGTCCAATAACACGGTACCCAAAATGTCACGTTACCGAGATATTTGAAGTTAAAGATCAACAAATGAGTACAACGAAAATCATTAAATATTTTTAAAAATTGGCTTTTTACGTGTATACCCGTTAAAATGTATCTAAATTATAGTTCCCAGGATGATTATTAGTATTCGCACAATAAATTCGCTTCGCATTGCAATGAAACGCTATTTTATGTCATAGAATAGTTTTTTCGTGCTCCTAGAAGTATGTAATGTACTTACTCTCTTTCAATAACCAGTTAATAATAATAATCAACGCATAAAGACACGTAAAAGATCTAATTTTTATGTGGTCTTTGTACTCATATGTCCATCTTTACCTTCAAATATCTCGGTAACGTGACACTTTGGGTTACCGTGTCACTGTACATTTTTTGTTCGTCTATTAGGTCCTCTATCCAGACATACCACTTTCATCGTGGGCCGCGATTTCGAGAAAAAATTAAAATGGCGGTGGGTTGATATGCCAGCTCCCATACAAAAAAGTTCAAACCCCTTTACAATCAAAACATTTTGATAAGAGTTTTTACTCTGGATGTAGATGTTGATTGTGACCTACTTTACATTTTAAAACTATTTATTACATGGTTGTTGTGCCAAATTGTAAGGCAGGCTGTCTTCAACAATATGTCCAATGATGTAGTAGTATGTGCGGGCTAACTGCTCTGCCAGCTTCATCGACTGCTGACTCTGGATTGCATTGTCTGGAAAAACACATCACCTAATATAAGTACATATTCTATAAAACAAAGTCGGGTTTGCTAGAACACTTATAGCTCGAGATCTGCAGGACCAATTTTCATGGTTATTGATTTAGTAACTGTCAAACATTTAGGGCGACTTTTACCAAATCTGATTTAAAATAAGTTTAAACGTATTTAGTTAAATTTGTTTTCATTTGTAAGTATTATATGGGTCTACCTTTTTTGGCAGAATTTTTTATACCCGAATTTTGTTTTGCATAACAGTGGATGGCAGAAACTTCATTTCGCAGAAAATCATTTGGCATACACTCATTTACCATACATTCAAAACGCATAATTTTGTAAGTCAGAATCATCTTTGAGCATAAACTTCATTTCCAGAACCATCATTTCGCCGAAAATTCATAATCAGAATCGTCTTTTGGCACGCATTTCATTTCATACATACGTGTAACATACGTGTAATAATAATAATGACGTCACTCATACATGCAACGCATGTACTCCATGACGCGCGCTCGCTTCGCTCGCATATTACATAACACTAATATCTTCTGTCCCCGAAGTGCCGGGCCTCCGCCGGCCTCCTTCGTCGGCCTACGGCCCGGTGCCCATGCCGCCCATAAAGGATACTTTCGCGAGACGGTCGTTATACCTTATAATAATCTACCAAATAAAATTCTGCCATCTTAAAAGTATGCCATTGAAAATTCAGCTATTTAAACATTCTGCGAAATGAGTATTCTATTAAATAATTGTTCTGCCATAAACACATTCGTTCAAAGAAGAATATGCCAAGTGTGGTATGCCAAATAAATTTCGGAGCATCAAGTTTCTGCCAGATAGATGGTACCCGTATTATAGCTATCAAATGACATTGACCACAACAGGAATGGTTTAACTCGGAAAAAAATATCAAAATATAACTTATTCCGGTTACGGTTTTATATAATCTTTCGTTTCTATTCCATGTAAGTATAATATATTTTTTTTTTTTTGGTTTACTATGAATATTATCCGTTAGATCCAAGTGGGCCTAAAAAAATGGTCTCCTTTGACAGATCGTTAATCGTGTTTAACTTATGGTGCAAGACAACTTGTGTCGCTAAACAGAATTTTGTTCTTAAATAAAATTTTAAACATGTTTATCCGTTTGGTAAAGGTCGCCCTTAATGTTCATCCCGTCGATACGGTAAACTCTCCCCTCAAACTAAAGAACGTATTTAAATATAGGTTTCGAATCGACAACATAATTATCACCACAATATTCGGATAATGGCATATTTTAGATTTAATAAATGTAGTAATAATAATATCAGTAATGGGAAAGGATTGATTTATAATATAATGTTGGTTGTCAAATATTTATGCGTGTGCATTCAGAAATTTATTTTGTGTACAAATTCATGCATTCAACCGTTGGTTGGAAGCATTTGAAAAGTTTTGCAAGTGTACAATTTGTGGCTATACTTACAGCAGTAGCTGTATGATGGCTGGTCTCCTGAAGTTGTGATGAGTGCAGTTACCCTTGTAGCTGGCTGTGGTGGCTCAGCATTCTCCAATGCCGGCGTGCTCGCCGCTTTAAATACTCCTCCAGGTTTAGTTGTATCTAATTTGCAGGACAGAAAACAATAATAGAGTAACAGCCAATCAGTGAGACACAATATTTTTTAACTACTGGCTCTAACTGTGTATGTTTTATTAGAACAACTTAGGTATCTTACTCGATTTGAATGATGATGTAGTATGTGCGGGCTAACTGCTCTGCCAGCTTCATCGACTGCTGACTCTGGATTGCATTGTCTGGAAAAACACATCATCTAATATAAGTACATGTTCTATAAAACAAAGTCGGGTTTGCTAGAACACATAACTCGAGATCGTAACTGTCAAACATTTAGGGCGACTTTTAACAAATCTTATTTTCGGAGGAAAACACCAATGAAATCGCTGTTAAAAAAATACGATGTGCTTACTTTACAGTCAAGACGCGTCCTCCTTGAGACAATTACATTATTTAGTATATGCCGTAACAAGTTTGATTGCCCTGACTTGGTGTCTGGTTTGTGTTACCTGGTTCCTCGAACAGTGCATGGACGTGAGGTACGCGCCAGGCGACTGTTCGCCACCTGTATACTTAATATACTACTGTTTGTTTTCCCAAATGAAATAAATAAATAAATAAATATTATTTAAAATAAGTTTATACGTAGGTATTTAGTTAAATTTGTTTTCATTTGTAAGTATTATCTATCAAATGACATTGACCACAACAGGAATGATTTAACTCGAAAAAAAATATCAAATATAACTTATTCCGGTTACGGTTTTTATATTCTTTCGTTTCTATTCTCTATGTATATAATAAAAATGGTATCTTTTTTTTTTGTTTACTATGAATATTATCCGTTACATCCAAGTGAGCCTAAAAAAATGGTCTCCTTTGACAGATCGTTAATCGTGTTTAACTTGTGGTGCAAGACAACTTGTGTTGCTAAACAGAATTTTGTCCGTAAATAAAATTTTAAACATGTTTATCCGTTTGGCAAAGGTCGCCCTTAATGTTCATCCCGTCGATACGGTAAACTCTCCCCTCAAACTAAAGAACGTATTTAAATATAGGTTTCGAATCGACAACATAATTATCACTACAATATTCTGATAATGGCATATTTTAGATTTAATAAATGTAGTAATAATAATGTCAGTAATGGGAAAGGATTGATTTATAATATAATATTGGTTGTCAAATATTTATGCGTGCAATCAGAAATTTATTTTGTGTACAAATTCGTGCATTCAACCGTCGTTGGTTGGAAGCATTTGAAAAGTTTTGCAAGAGTACAATTTGTGGCTATACTTACAGCAGTAGCTGTAGGTATGATGGCTGGTCTCCTGAAGTTGTGATGAGTGCAGTTACCCTTGTAGCTGGCTGTGGTGGCTCAGCATTCTCCAATGCCGGCGTGCTCGCCGCTTTAAATACTCCTCCAGGTTTAGTTGTATCTAATTTGCAGGACAGAAAACAATAATAGAGATAATAGAGTAACAGTCAATCAGTGAGACACACTATTTTTTAAACTACTGTCTCTAACTGTGTATGTTTTATTATAACAACTTAGGTAGGTACTTACCTTACTCGATTAACATAATTCTAAATCGTAACTAAACTACATCTATAATAAGTATGAATATCCAAAACTACAAATCTTTTTCCACACCACCTACAGATAGCGCGCGAGTTGAATGCAGTCGGGGTCTGAGGCTGAGGTAAAGAGCGGGAGCACCTCCCCCCGCTATCCGCACGCGCCTGCAGTGTAGTGCTTGACAATCCTTGTCAACTATCGTACCGCATTCCTAAGCTCTGCATTCAACTCGCGCGCTATCCAGAGGTAAGATTTCAGGCGCGTTTTTTTTTACGTGGTATCCCCGAAGAGGCCTAATCCACCTAAACTATATATGCTATGCTACATAGGTACATTATTCTACACTTTTCTAAAATCAAAGTAGTCTAATTAGGTACATTAAAATATGTTTACTTAATATTATTAAATAAACTGAATTAAATAAATATTATGTTAGTGTGGGTGTGTTAGATTTTAATAACAAAAATAATATATTTCCACTTGACCATCACTCTCTAATCATCTTAATTACATTCATTTTCGTTCACGCAGCACGTAGATATACTTACATATATTATTACTATTACATATATTATTACTATTAGAACAAATTATTGTACTTAAATATTATAACATACATATAAAATAGTTACGAGCATGATCATAATAATAGATAGAAAAAAAAAATAGTAATAAGTACCTAAAAATAAATACTCTGTGTGTCAGTGTCATTGATAAGTGTGATATAGTATGATATGATTAAAGTTATACAAATACGTTCAAATATATTCATAAACACAAGTTCACCACTTTCACAACATACAACATACTCTTATTATCCTTCTTTTCACATATACACACACACATACTACCCCTTGACTTCATTCATAACCCTTTTAATCAACATTTTACATACAAACTGCTAGCAATTTCACTTATGCACAGACACATACTTCCCCTTAACTTCATTCATAACCCTTTTAATCAACATTTTACATACAAACTGCTAGCAATTTCACTTATGCACAGACACATACTTCCCCATATCTTCATTCATAACCCTTTTAATCAACATTTTACACACTTTGCTAGCAATTTCACATATGCACACACACATACTTCCCCTTGACTTCATTCATAGCCCTTTTTATTTAATCAACATTTTACAATTGCTAGCGATATACATAATACGGAATACGTGCGTGCAAAGTGTATGTCATGAAAAATATATATTTATTAACCTGTGTTTATATCAGATGTACATTGAGCGTTATGTCGAATAATAACTCTGGTCTAAGCTGTTTATAATTATAAATAAATAAAACGGAAGTTATGGTAGTTTGAGATGAATACGCGTACAATGCGAGATTGTTATTGAACCATGCTACTGGTCAGTAGAAAATCTGACCTACTGTAGATCGGGATCGGTTGGTTGCCCGGTCAACCAATGATCTGTAAGTAGTTAGGCTCTGGATTCTGATCAGAGTTGGCTTACTGCCGAGAACATTGCTTCGGTAAGTGATGAAGTCAATAGTACCGAGTGATTGCGAATTCGTCGTTGAAGTGAGCTGTCATACCGATGTTGGGGGGTCAGTAAAGTGTGGTAGGTGTTGGCTGATTGTTGGGATGTCTTGCGTTGTCTGTGGCACGAAAGACAGGGTGGGAGTTGATGTCAAGTTGTGGATGCTGTCTGACTTGTGGTGGGTCGGTTGGGGCGGATGATGTGTCCGTTGGCATGGGTGTTGTGGGCGGCGTGAGGGTTGAGCGCTGACTTGAGACCTCGTGACTGCGCGGTAACGATAATCGCTATCGCGCAATCCACATGGGTCTCGGGTCGGCGCTCGCCATCCATGCTGATATAATTTGTAGTCTTATCAGTAATAAATCGCACTGGCAAAGGTGTAGGTAGAGTCATTGGTCCATTCATTCAATGGGTTATTTTATTTTATCTGACTTGTGGTGGATCGGTAGGGAGGGATGGTATGTCTGTTAAAATGAGTAAAAGTTGTTGTCTTATCCATTGAGCTATTACTGCTTACGTATAGAGAAGACAGTGCGAATAAAATCTGTGTCACAAGCGCGGCAGTGCGGGGCGCGCGGGGGCGCTCATGAGCGAAAACGCGACTGAGTGAACTGCGGCGTGTGCACCGCAGTTGAACGGACACAGAATTTGTTGTCGTAGTGTGCAAAGGTGTGGGTGGAATCATTGTATTGGTTGAGTGAGGTAAATGACATGGAGTTATGAGTTATGATATGAGAATTATATGGCAGAAAGTAAAAAAATAAAAAGCCGTGGACTGCTGTGTTGCACGAAGGTGTGAGTTTAAATGGCAGATACAAAATATCTGTTACTTTTAACTGTACAGTAAAAAAATATAGAGCCGGGTACTGTTGTAGTACGCGAGAGTGTGAATGAATGGGAATGGCAGATACCAAATGTCTTAGTTACTTTTTACTAAAATGTAAAAAATAAAAAGCCGTGGACTGCTTTAAATGGCAAATACCAAACGTCTTGAGTTACTTTTTACTAAAGCGTAAAAAATAAAAAGCCGTGGACTGCTGTGTTGCACGAAGGTGTGTAAAAAATAAAGAGAAAATACCATTATAGGTAAAAATTTTACTGCTGTAGTAAGCGAGAGTGTGAATGGGAATGGCAGATACCAAATGTCTTAGTTACTTTTTACTAAAATGTAAAAAATAAAAAGCCGTGGACTGCTTTAAATGGCAGATACCAAACGTCTTAGTTACTTTTTACTAAAGCGTAAAAAATAAAAAGCCGTGGACTGCTGTGTTGCACGAAGGTGTGTAAAAAATAAAGAGAAAATGCCATTATAGGTAAAAATTTTACTGCTGTAGTACGCGAGAGTGTGAATGAATGGGAATGGCAGATACCAAATGTCTTAGTTACTTTTTACTAAAATGTAAAAAATAAAAAGCCGTGGACTGCTTTAAATGGCAGATACCAAACGTCTTAGTTACTTTTTACTAAAGCGTAAAAAATAAAAAGCCGTGGACTGCTGTGTTGCACGAAGGTGTGTAAAAAATAAAGAGAAAATACCATTACAGGTAAAATTTTTCACATTTAAGAAAAGATTAGGTGACAAATGACATTGACCACAACAGAAATGATTTGACTCGCTAAAAAATATTATACTAAAATCTTATTTATTATGATTTTAAGATTCCGGTTTCGTTTCTATGTAATCTTTCGTTTAATACTATAATAAATGGTTACTTTTTTGTGTAATATGAATAATTTAAGCAACATCGAAGTGGCCCTAAAAAAATGAAATAGTAAAGCAAAAGTAACTTGGGTTGTCTTTATATAAAAGCTTGTCACTATTGTTGTGATCATCATTTATCGACTTGACATACGCGTTAGGTTTACAAGGTAGCCAGAGACGTTTCGTGATGAGGGATCTTCTCGACAGTGTTATTAGTATAATTTAAAAATTTGACACACACATTAGGTTTTATTTATTATTTAATAAAAACAAATTTAATTAAATAAAACAAGGTAGTCAGTGTATTTAATTGTGAGAAAGTTTTCGTTGAAAAGTGACAAGTATGTATTATAAATGAGGGTGGTTAGAGTATACCTAACCCTTTAAAACATTAAAAAACAGGCCACGTTAATCGTGGGATGAAGTAGTTGAAAAGATAATGAAATGATTAGTAAAACGGAAAATATTCAAAAATTAGAAAGTTCTGAAGGCTTGAATTAGTTTGAATTTGGTGGATCTCTGATGTCTGCCTTACTGTTAAAATAAACGTGTTATAATGACAGTAAGTCAACCGAGTTCTTTGAGGACCTGTACATTTGCTAAAAATGCTAATGATTTGTATTTATACCTCGAAAATGAAATATAAAAAAATATAAAAAATGACCCATCTCAATTCAAAAGGCACTTTGACACTGCTTGGAAAGTTTTCTTACAGATTCACATTTGCATTATATGCTTTCTAGTTTTTTTTTTTGGCTACCAATTTACATTTTAACATAATAAAGAGCAATATCGTATTCATATTAATTATAATAATTAGGTGTAATGTACGTAATAGTTCTTTTTTTTGTTTTTTTACACATGCCCTTTTTTTTGCATGATAATTTTTTTTTTTACACATGCCCTTTTTTTTGCATGATATTTTTTTTTTTACACATGCCCTTTTTTTTGCATGCTATTTTTTTTGTTTTTATCCATGACCCTTTTTTCATGTTTTATATATATATTTTTTAGTTTGTTTACGCATTACATTTTTTTTAACACTATTAAGCTAAATAAAAAATACAATATATATTATGATTAAAAAATCCTATCAAGTTGCACTCTCCGGAGGAAATGAAGGTGGAGGTTTAATTATGTAGTATTTGGAAAGGACTTGGGCGACACTGCAAGCGACGGGCCAGGGCTGCTCTGTCGACGTGAAGATCAACTTCGCAGATTAAACGTGAGAATCAGTTTAGTAGCGTGGACGTGGAGATCAGCTTCGTGATGTGGATGTGTAGATCAGCTCCGACACCGTAGTTCAGTAGTCAAGGTGTTGACGTAGCTCTGTAGTTCAGGCTTCAGCATAAGGTCAGTGTTGAAAGAGGACTCTTGGGCGACACTGTAAGCGGCGGGCCAGGGCTGCTTTGTGAAGATCAACTCCGCAGATTAAACGTGAGAATCAGCTTAGTAGCGTGGACGTGGAGATTAGCTTTGCGATGAGGACGTGTAGATTAGCTCCGACACCGTAGTTCAGTAGTCAAGGTATTGACGTAGCTCTGTAAGCTCCCCAGTAGTCAAGGTGTTGGCGTAGCTCTGTAGTTCAGGCTTCAGCATAAGTCCAGTGTTTAAAGAGGACTTTAAAATAATGAAGGGACACGTCAGTGTCAGTATCTTATTGTTTACTATAAGTATGGACAAACTCGATAGTTCATCATCTGAACCCAGTTGTAGACTGCTGGAATTGCGTCCCGCAACCACCTTTTATAATGAAAATCTTCAATATTTTGCTTCCAAAATCCTTTTATGAAGTTGATGTTTGACTTCATTTTGACATCTCATCTGCCAGTCATTAAACCAGCCGGTGTATTCAGCCAAGACGTATTAAAACCTCCACAATCGAATCTGAGAGAGTGCTAATTAATTTTATAAATGTAAGTTAGTAATGTGAGCTAACAAATTGATAAAAATAAAGTAAATTATATAAAACAAAAATAACCTTCTTAGACCAATCCAGTAGCGAAGAATAACAAAATAAAATAACAACAACGTAATGTACTTTAAAATTAATCAGAGTGAAATTTGAAATGAGAGTCCAATTAAAGTTTTTAGGCTTCTTTCATGCGCAGCTTTAAGAGTGAAAATAGAAGCGACAGTTAGAGTAACGGTAAGAGTAAGTGCTTGGCCAGACTGGCAGCGCGGCGCGGGGAGCGGCGCGGGTGCGGCAACGCGCGCGATTTGCCTGTCCGCACTGGACCGCGATTTCGTTCCGAGCGTTGTCGCGTTCAACTGTTCGTCCAGTGTTTGTCAAAATATAATATGGATGACGAAGACTTGTTTTTATTGGAAAATTCTTACTTTAAATGGCAAATGCTAAAAGTGAAAAATGGAGTTAATAAAATTAATTTAACCAGAGAAAATGAAGGAGAATTTTACACACTGTATGAAAGATTGCGAGAGCAACCTCAAAAGTTTTTTGAATATACAAGAATGTCAATGGATACGTTTGACTACATATTACAAAATATAGAAAATTATATTATAAAAAAAAATAACAACTTACGCCGAAGCAAAAAAAAAGCAAAAATTTTTTTGGTAAGAATTTTAAAATTCGGTTATTTTAATTAATTGGATACTTCTATAAATAATTGGATTAATTTCTTAAGCTTTAACTTATAAAAGTTAAAGCTAAATAAATAAATCCAATTTATCTGGTTATCTGGCGCAGACTAAAGTTTGAGATACGCCGCTCCCGCGCGGTTTATCGCTTGCCGCCCCGCGCAGTCACTGCGGCCACTTGTATGAACGAGCTATGGCACGAGTTGCCCGCGCGCTCCCCGCGGAAAATAGCCCGCGCCGCTTCCCGCGCCCGCGTGCCCACTACGGACACTCAAATGAAGTTCCATACGTTTAAGTTTGTCGCGCCGCGCCCGCCCCGCGCCCGCGTTTGCAGTCTGGCCAAGCACACAGAGCGAAAAGATTAAGACAAGTGTCTTAAGATCTTGACTACCTTAGTTTTTATTAAATAAAAATAAAACTTATTGTGTATGCATTGATATAAAAACTAAAGATACGGTCGTCCGAACATTTTGCTCGATGCGTTCCCCATACAGAGAAACACTAACGCCATCTATAAGAACTAATCAGGCTGCTCGTAAACGTAACCTTGTATGTGCGGCGTGGCGTGGTATTATCGAGGTATAAAGAAATTAAATAAAGCTTTCATTAAAATGTTAATAAAAAAAATGTTAAATGATAATTTTCATTTTCTTTTAAACTTCGGTTTAGTCAAGACCTATTTGGGACCAAATTCGAGGCGTCATTTTATCATGCGGTCCGCCCAGTCCTTAATATATAAGTCAATGTGTGTATGTCAAGTCGGTAAAATGATGATCACAACAATAGTGACAAGCTTTTATATCAAGACAACCCAAATTACTTTTGCTTTACTATTTCATTTTTTTAGGCCCACTTCGATGTTGCTTATATTATTTATAATATACAAAAAAAGTAACCATTTTATTATAGTATTAAACGAAAGATTACATAGAAACGAAACCGGAATCTTAAAATCATAATAAATAAGATATTATTATGATATTTTTTAGCGAGTCCAAGTCATTTGACAGATAATACTTACGTGAATATGGGCAGAGTTTTCGCTTTTATTAAAAACGATTTTATGAAAGTGGCATTTGCTGGTCGTTATGTCAATTATGCAGTAAGATTTCAACGCAATGTGCGAATAGACTGCTACAGACGTGCAGCAACTTGTATGTGAATTTCAAGCGAGGTGAGTGATGATAAAGGCTCCCTCCCACACACAGGCGCGTTTCTGCGTTTTCGCGTTTCTGCGTCCCACGATATTGCGATATTTGTTTTTAGTGCATTATGTATTGGGACGCATGCGCACACTGCCGCGATAATAATCCCGCAATAGAAGTAGGACCTGCGTCCTACTTCACACACACACAGAAACGCACTTGCGTTACTGCTAACGCAAGTGCGTTTCTGTGTCCCGCGATATTACGATATTTGTTTTTCTGCTTTACTTTGTTCTGCGATATGAGTTCTTAGAACATTTGTTATTGGGACGCAGAAACGCAAAAACGCGCCTAATATCGCGCGATAATAACGCGCCTGAAAAAAAGGTGAAAATCTGTGTCACAAGCGCGGCAGTGCTGGGCGCGCGGGGGCGCTCAAGAGCGAGCACGCAACTAAGTGAACTGCGGCGTGTGCACCGCAGATGAACGTAACACTGATTTTGTTCGCACTGTCTTCTCTATACGTAAGCAGTAATAGCTCAATGAATAAGACAACAACTTTTACCCATTTTAACAGACATACCATTCCTCCTTACCATGGAGCACAATAACCAGTGGAGAGCGCGTGCGGGGGCTACCGCGGACGCTAAACATACGCTTTATCAAGCGTACGCGGCGAAATTTTGATCAGTCGCAAAAATTTTAGGCTAACGTACGAACGTCACGCGCTCCCGTTTTGAAAGCATATAAAACGAAAAGTAATGCCTATTTGTGCAATTAAATGGTGTGGAAAGTGTACTTACTACAACTTCAAGTTACACAAAAGATGGGATAACATTTCACAGTTAGGTGGTTTTCTATTCAATTTGATCAAAACAATTAAAATAGAATCAAGTAATTGCTGTCTCTTTCTGGTACACTGATTTGCACATACGCAGTTGTCTCTTTCTTTCTTGATAGTGCTGGTCGAGTTCGCAGTATCGCGACGATTTATGTTATCGATATAATTTAAAATATAAGTTCCTAAAATACCTTATACTTTTTGTTTCATTAATGCTATATTTTCAAACATGCTTAAGCCCATGGCTTTCCTCGCAAATGTGTAGAATACTGGTATAAACTTGTACATAACAGTAAATAATGTAAGTGTATGATATCTCTGCCTGCCTTTTACACAAAATTTAGACGCGTTGCTTGGAATCTATTTGAATCATTGCAATCCTAGACAATTGTTTTTTTAAATGTTTTTATATAGGCCAGTGTATGGAACCGACGTTATCAATTTTAGTTTTGGAGTAAAGGTGGCCAAAACGCGCATCGGCATGTGAACACATTGCTAGCAGTGGCGTGCCTGCAGAAAAACGGAGGCAAAGGCCTATGAAATGACCGACAAAATAGGAATAAAAAAAGTTTGGTTGGTTTGTGTAGCCTTAGGGGCGCTATGGAACGAGGACTATTTTTTTTTAAATTATTACCAATTTTATTGCAGTATCGGGTTAACCTGCACCATGTACACCATTTCGGGTCCGAGAATCATGGTCCTACGATGCACCGTTTCCGAGTTATAGGCGTTTTAAATCATTGTACCAAAATAAGTTAAATACAAATATCTTGAAAACTGAGCGTCCAAGGCAAAAAAATTACCGAAATTTTAACCCCCCTTTGCTACCCCCGTGATATCATGATCTTAACACACAAAATTAATTTGAACCAATTTGAAGTCCTTTTACTTCTATTAAAATGTAAAAAAAAGAGTTAATATTTTTTTTCTTCAAGTTTAATAATCACCTGTTTTATTTCAAAATCGAACCCGTAATCACTGTATTGCAAACAAATCGTTATAATGTGAGTCAAACAATTATCGATATCGATACTTTTGCAATTACTTTTATGGAATCCCTAGAGAATGAGTCGTCATTTCGTCAACCAATCACAGAGTCCGAAACTTACCTCTCCCCCTGCCGTTTATTAGTGACTTTGATTTAGAACAAAAACGTGCCCATACTTTCTCGACTGGTTATTTTGCTCCATGCTCCTTACCGATCCACCACAAGTCAGATAAAATAAAATAACCCATTGAATGAATGGACCAATGACTCTACCTACACTTTTGCAAGTGCGGTTTATTACTGATAAGACTACAAATTATATCAGCATGGATGGCGAGCGCCGACCCGAGACCCATGTGGATTGCGCGATAGCGATTATCGTTACCGCGCAGTCACGAGGTCTCAAATCAGCGCTCAACCCTCACGCCGCCCACAACACCCATGCCAACGGACACATCATCCGCCCCAACCGACCCACCACAAGTCAGACAGCATCCACAACTTGACATTAACTCCCACCCTGTCTTTCGTGCCACAGACAACGCAAGACATCCCAACAATCAGTCAACACCTACCACACTTTACTGACCCCCCAACATCGGTATGACAGCTCACTTCAACGACGAATTCGCAATCACTCGGTACTATTGACTTCATCACTTACCGAAGCAATGTTCTCGGCAGTAAGCCAACTCTGATCAGAATCCAGAGCCTAACTACTTACAGATCATTGGTTGACCGGGCAACCAACCGATCCCGATCTACAGTAGGTCAGATTTTCTACTGACCAGTAGCATGGTTCAATAACAATCTCGCATTGTACGCGTATTCATCTCAAATTACCATAACTTCCGTTTTATTTATTTATAATTATAAACAGCTTAGACCAGAGTTATTATTCGACATAACGCTCAATGTACATCTGATATAAACACAGGTTAATAAATATATATTTTTCACAGTTAGTGTAATGTAAATAAAATATATACCAATATATGACATGATATTACATTAATATAAAAAAGCTAAAACAAATTAAATAAAAAACGCCCATTGAATAGCAATGTCAACATGATTAATAACGATTTTACTTACAAGAATTGCCGCCCCACCCAAATAGGGGTGATTAAAAAAAATTACAACAATAATTGCGGAATAACGACATTATTTACAAAAGGTTTATTATTTATAACACGATTTTTATCAAGCAATAGCTTTAAATCCCGTCGGTTGCGAACCCTACCTAACGCGACGTACAACTGTCCGTGGCTAAAGACATCGGATCTTAAATCTATCCCTACTTTTGTGATTGTTTGCCCCTGACTTTTATGAATTGTCATCGCGTAACAGATTTGTAATGGAAATTGACGACGAATCATTTCTATGGGGCTATTTGAGTCTAATGGTGCTTTAAAAGTTATGCGCGGAATGAAATAATCTTCATTATCGTCCGGTTTTCGTACCCTAATCAGACGCGGAGAATGACCTACTACTATAACTTTAGTGCCGTTTACCAAGCGATCCGAGAAACTAAGGTTTCGCATTATCATGCAAACGCATCCTACCTTTAGTTGCAAATCATGCTCGGGAACGCCTTTCGGTTGCATTCTATTAAGAGTGTCCGGTCCTAAGAATAATTCGTCCGCGTCATCGGTTGCCGTTCGATCTACCGAATAGAAATGTATTAATTCACCGGGTACGCGATCTAAAATGTTTGAATTTATTTCCTTTACGTTAATATTATAATTGCACAAAATTGCTCTGTGGCAGCAAACGTCTGGTTCATCTAAAACGTCTGAAAAAACAAAGTCTATTAAATCGTCGAGATCTGTGACAAATTCAATGGGTGACACGTCAATTAGGTTTTGTGTGACTCTACCGGTTTGGACTGGAACTGAGACTATTGAGTTAGAGCCGATATTCAATAGCTGTTCCGAGAATTCTTCGTCTTCCCTAGATCTCTGCGCGGTTGATAATTTAAAGATTTTAATTTGTGGCCAAATCCAAGACGTTTTTACAGAGCAATTGACTATGTCGGCATTATTTCGCGCGTTCGGAACCACCGGTGGAATTTGACGGAAATCTCCTGCAAAAATGACAATTTTACCGCCGAAAAGTTCATCAGTTTGCATCAAATCGCGTAACGAACGATCGAGCAAGTGAATTAGATATTTATGAGCCATCGGCGCTTCGTCATAAATAATAACCGAAGCGTGGCGTATCAACTCTGCGCGTTGGGAACCGTTCGTTATATTCCAATACCCGTGATCGTCCACAAGATCTAACGGAAATTTAAACATACTGTGAGCCGTAGTACCGCCTTCGTAATTCTGAGCCGCGATGCCCGATGTTGCCGTGCACAAAACTACATTATTACGCGAGCCACGGACATGTGCTGCGACCACGTTGAGTAAAAGCGTTTTTCCCGTACCGGCAGGGCCATCTATAAATATGGAACTGTTGTTTGAACGTTTAAAGACCGGGTCTTCTACAAGTTTGTCGACAAACTCGAACACTGCGCGCTGATCGGTAGATAAGCGAGGCTGCCATGTTTCGACGTACGCATTTAACCTGCCCGCACTGAATTCGATCTGCTCTCGACCTAACTCGGTGGTATCGTCGCGGATATTGGGCAGCCCCTGCTCTACAAGGCTGGTTCCGTGTTTACGCAAAAGTCTGTCAATTTGTATGAGGCTCATTTTATAGGCCCTGTCGGTATCATTTGGCATGCGCTCGAGGTAATCTTCGGTTATTTGGTTTTTGTATTTTTCCCACAATAAACCGACCGGAGCGCCGTTTACGGCCAAGAGAACGAAAAATCGACGAAGTCGCGGTCCCGTTAGAAAGTTGGCAGCTTCCTCGAGAGCTCTCTCGTATTCGACTTCGTCATTCGCGATGCCTACATTTCGAGCGACTTCCTGAAACGTTTGACAATTCAATCCTCCGATTTTCAAAAGATCACTATAGCCGCGGCACGGATATAAAGCCAAGAGCATTCGTAAATAAAATTGTTCACCCCTATTTGGCGCCACCCAAAAAAGACGAGCTACATTTACCCCCCGCTGCCTTTTTGTGACGAATTTGTTTTTGAATTGGTGGACTTCCACATTTTTTGTTGTTGGGCGTTTTGAGTGTACGATATATTTTTCGTAAAAGTCCAAATATGTCAGGTTCTCGAATTCGTCTCCGGCCGGCCGGTTAAAATAATCTAGCAGAGCTGAACTACTGCTCTGAGCGGCGTCAGCTACCGAGTCTTGCCTAAAGAATACGCATTGGTAGTTTTCGAGGTGGACTGGCAGTTGTTGGACAGCGGGTTCGCGCATCGTTAAATCGTACTCAAAAACTCGCCACGCGGCATCGCAAGCACCTATATATCGTTTCGTAACGTACTGTTCTACTTCGTTGTTTCTATCTTCCTCGGCAACTATCGTGACACGCGCCTCATCTTTACCTTTCGTCATGTATTTAAATAAGTATTTGACGATTTTTCGAGCCGAGGAAGCTTCTAAATTCGCATGACAATCGTACTTCAAGAGGATGGCTGCATTATAAGGAACTACCCATAAATCATTGACAGTAACATCGCGGTTTCTGAATTTAATTATTGCCTCGTTGTTACTACTTCGACGTAGGTGGATGAACCCCTTGTCGTCATGGTGCGTTGTTTCGGTTTCGCGTTTTGGAAAGTATTTGGAGCACTTCTCCTTCGTACTATCCCAACATGGAAGGTCAGTCCTGTGAAGCGGCCCACAGGGACCGTGTATCATATGATTCAGGACCATTTGGCGCAACTTGCCTTCGGCTTCGGTTGCGTTCGGGATATCGGCCCTGACAAACTTGTCTATGTCTGAATTCTGTACGGGTCCCCCACCATCCACGCGGAAACATATATGTGCATGGGGTAACCCTCGTTTTTGAAATTCGATCACATAAATAATATACATGTGCTTACCGAACCATGCGCCCGATCGCAGGTCTTTCAGTAGCTGTGCTAATTTTAAATTAAATACTCGTGCGCATAGACTCGCATGTGGCTTTTGCCCCGGTAACAAGGATTGTTGAATTTCTTTCCATTTTGGATTACAAGTGATCGTTAAGAAAAATGATGGGGTACCTAGTCTGTTAACTAACGCGATCGCATCCATGTATTTCGTTTTCATGTAACGTGGCCCCCCCGTAAACGTGTTTGGTAAATAAATGCGACCTGGAACTACGCCACCCTCTCCTTGTACAGTTTCGTCTGCGTTTATTTGGCGCGCCGATGTTTCGACATTGTCTTGCAGTTCATGCAGAGGTGCCAATCTCATCGAAGAATGGTTTTGCATGTTACTTATGTAACGTAATCGTTCTTCCTCGATACGACAATACATATCCACTAACCATTCCTCTGACAGTCTACCGAAATTATGAAAACGCGGCTCAGACAACAGCAAACAGCGAACGTATTTGTTTTGAGTCAATTTCGCGTTTCTGTTGTCAATTTTGTTTATGTACCACCCCGGGGTGGCGTGCGGGTACAATAGCGGGTATTGAAACGTTTCATACAATGGATGAAAGATGTCGACCGTGTGGGGTTTATTCGCGCCCGTTTTCCAAATGGCAATACACCGTGGGAGAAACCGTTCCCTTTCTGTGCTGATAATCGCGGCAATCTCGTTTCCTAATGGCATATCTCCGAGGATATTACCGTGAGTTTGACGCGTAGTACGTTCGAACCTTAGATGTGCTTCTTCAGACGTTTCATTATGCAACTGTTTGAAACAGTCAATCAAGGGATTGACTTCGTGCAAGAAATGATTAATTTCCGTGACTATTTGACGGTCTAACCGCAGACCTGCCGCGAGTCTCTGGCGTTCTTCGTTGTCCTCTATATAAAGACCGATAGGATTAGTGGTGTCCGTGTAACCCAAATCAAAAACGCGGTGGTATATTCTACCTTGAATTTTGATAAACGCCAGTCCGGTATCGGGATGTTGGAAACCGTGAGAGACTCCTAACGCGCTGAAGGCAAACAAGTTATTGTACGCGCGAGGACACTTGTTGAAAGAGTCACTGTTATAAAAGCTTTCCGTCAACGGGGGAAACTTTTGAACGTTATAAGACCCGCTGCCACAACACCACTGGGTTCGCGTTTTTTCTTCGAAAAACAGACAAGTTTCACAATGCAAACATTTAAAAACGTCATCGGCTTTTAAAGACGGTGTGCGCAAACCATACAAACGTACCGCATTTAATTCGTCCCCACTTTTAACCGCAATTAAATTTTCTGAATTTCGCAACGATGGCTCGATATTTCGAACAGCTCGATGACGTTCAGTGGCAAGTCTATTGACATCTGGGTTAGTTAGCGCGTATCTGGCGACCGATTGTCGGTTTATTTCCGGATGAAGAGCCGTATAACGCTCAACGGCTTGTGTGTTTACTTCCGGATGTAGAGCCGTATAACGCTCAACGGCTTGTCTGTGCACTTCCGGATGTAGAGCCGTATAACGCTTAACGGCTTGTCTGTTCACTTCCGGATGTGTTTTATTGTATTTTTCGACCGCTTTCTGATGTGAATTATCATTTGCCCTGATTACTTTTTTAGGTCGTCCAACCAATTTTTTTTGTAACCGCGGATTTGCAGCGATTTTCTCTATGACAACCACCGGCCTTTTCGCGTTTAATTTTGGGTCGCTTTCAATTATTTTTCTTTTCAATGTCGAATTTAGCGGCATTTTTTCTAAAACAACAACCGGTTTTAACGTGGATAATTTGGGGTCATTTTGGGCTACGCCGGGAACCGATGCAATAACAAATGGGGGAGTTTGTTGGTTTTCGATATTGAGTACTGTAAGTCGATGTATGCTGTACTGGCGTTGATCGAATTGAGCGCTTACAAACAAAAGTTGTGCTAAAGCATTTATACCGAGACATTGAAATAAACGTGCTACATTTATATTTGGATTTAGGTGGTTGTTTTTGCCGGTGGCGTCAACGGCATGACTGTTAAACAGGAAATACCTATTATTGCTCTTCCAAAATGACACGGTGGAATTTTGACCAGTGAACAGGAAATTCATGGTATTTTCGTTGTATTCCGGATTAAAACACGTTAACAAATTAATTTTAAGATTTTCGATGGCATCAAAAAAATTTTGTGGATTTGATGGATAAAGTCCATTTGCTACCCATGTTATATTTATATTAGCCGAATAATTTTGAATTTCAACATGGGGAGGCAACTCCTCGGGGTCCAAAAAAACCTCTCCCGTCGGACGTGGGGTATTGCAATAAAGAATATCGCCACATGGGAGGATAACATTGTCAATATCAGACGTTGTGAATGTCTCGCGGTTCTTAACACAGGAATAAATGGACGCAATACAAGACATTGCGACGCACTGGACGCCCTTACCCTTGAACCTCATTCCACCTTGATGAGTTGTCCCTGCTGCAATGCACTTCACTCCCGACGCTTCATCGGCAGCATCCGCCGTGGGTGGAATGAGATTCGCACTTACCTGACCCGATGTGGAGACGCTGCTAGTACGTCTTCCACGACGTACCTTCTTCGGACGACCGACGTAGCGAAGCATGACGATGATGACGTATTAACGAAATTCTGTAGATAAAATTAGTTAATTAAAATACGTTTACAAAATTGGGGTTGCATTAGTAATTCGGATCGCGATTTATGGGGGGGGGGGGGGAGGCGGAGAGCGACGGAGGGGGCAACCCTCTTCTCCACTCCCGGGGCGGGTTGGCAGATTGGGTTCTGTGACCGTTTTACTAAACATACATTAGAATTATTCTGACTAAATAATGACCTAACCAACTGTGATTGGGATGCCCCAAGTAGGTTCAGAGATGGTAAAAAAAATAAAAAAAAAACAAAACAATAAACAGCCCTTAATAACATTACAATGCAACAATAAACTAAATGCTCAATTTCATAAGACTTGATTCTTATTAAACCCCATTCCATATAACAAGCTTTTTTAGGTTAAATTAGGATTAGTTTCCATTAGTGGACAACGATTTAAGGGGCGGTGGAAGGGGAGAAGGGCGGTAACCCCTGTATCACCCCCACCCTCCGGAGCCCCATTGTAATGGAGATATCCATGGTTAAAGTTTTGAGGTTAGAATAGGGATTTAGAATCTGTTACGACTCCATGACACGCGCTCGCTTTGCTCGCATATTAAATAACACTCTTTGACTTCTGTCCCTGAAGTGCCGGGCCTCCGCCCGCTGGCTTCCTTCGTCGGCCTACGGCCCGGTACCCATGCAGCTAATAAGACGGTCGTCGCCCGTTTCGCGCCAGTGTCATTCTGGCACCCGGGCGCGAAATGGCGTGCTATTTTTTAGGGTGCGCCAAAGTTCACCTAAAATTTCAACTCCGATAATTGGAAATCCGAAAATGTTCTTCCTAACATTTTTCATCCTAACAATCGCAATTCCTAACTACTCTGTCTCTAAAGTTTTAATTCCGAAGCATTTAACTTCATAATGTCAGTAGCAATAAACATCTATTGCACTATTATTTGTTTTTCTATATTTTCTCAACATAACCATCTTTTACACTATTATTCAAAGTCATATCTTTTTTGTTTATATACTTACTTTTTATTCATAATAATCAGTACCTACTTATTATAAAAGGTCCCATTAAAATAGGTGGACTTTTAGAAATCATTCAGACCGCTAAAATAAGGACAATAGTAAAAAAAATATAAGAAAAAGACATTAAAACACCTACTTTTATAGGATGAGTTTGTTCTAGAGTGCCGGCAATTTATTATTTTAAGTCAAAATAAAATCACTTTAAATATGTTTTTTTTTTTGTTTAGATGTCTTTATTAGGCTTACTAAACGCTGTGTTAAAATTTGTCCACCTATTTTAATGGGACCTTATATACTATGCAAAGATATCCATAGGTTAGGTTAGGTTAGAACTGTGACCAACTACGCGCGAGCCGAGCGAGCGTAGCGAGCGGTGCCGCGGCAGCGGCCGGCGAGCGGTATCTCGAAATTGGTCGCGAAATTTTTCTAAGTATTTTTTTCATCCCCAAGACGACACTCTGACCTGAATTTCATTCATTTATTTCATTTCAAGACAAAAATCTGTGAAACGACCTTTAATCATTCTAAACAGTTGTATGAGTGAAAATAATATGGTAGGTAATTATGTTTAGGAATAAAAGCGTTAGGATAAAAAACAGTAGGAGTTTAAATATATTTACACTAATGATATTATGAATTACAATTTTCGGAAACATGAGTGTTATGAACATCGTCGGTAGCACTACAAATAGTATGAACGAAAACTTAGGATGAAAAATTTTAGGAAGAGTGATCATTCGTATTATAAATCGTTAGGAAGAACAATTTCGGGTAAAGAACTTTAGGTGAGCCAATATGGACCCTATTTTTTAATTTGATTAGAAAAATAGAAACTTTAAATAATTAAATCTCGTTAACCGTGGGTGTCCGCTTATTGAAAATTTGTAAAAAGCTTTTTACTTATGTGTACTGGGTCTACCTACCTTTTTTGGCAGATTTTTTTATACCCGAATTTTGTTTTGCATAACAGTGGATGGCAGAAACTTCATTTCGCAGAAAATCATTTGGCATAGGTACACTCATTTACCATACATTCAAAACGCATAATTTTGTAAGTCAGAATCATCTTTGAGCATAAACTTCATTTCCAGAACCATCATTTCGCCGAAAATTCATAATCAGAATCGTCTTTTGGCACGCATTTCATTTCATACATACGTTTAACATGCAATAATAATAATAATTATTATTATTATCAGCTCACCCCGGCTAAAATTTCTAGCTGAGAACATTAAATGTTGGTATGTCAAAAATAATAATTATTATTATTAATAATAATGACGTCACTCATACATGACATGCAACGCATGTACTCCATGACGCGCGCTCGCTTCGCTCGCATATTACATAACACTAATATCTTCTGTCCCCGAAGTGCCGGGCCTCCGCCGGCCTCCTTCGTCGGCCTACGGCCCGGTGCCCATGCCGCCCATAAAGGATACTTTCGCGAGACGGTCGTTATACCTTATAAAAATCTACCAAATAAAATTCTGCCATCTTAAAAGTAGGTATGTCATTGAAAATTCGGCTATTTAAACATTCTGCGAAATGAGTATTCTGTTAAATAATTGTTCTGCCATAAACACATTCGTTCAAAGAAGAATATGCCAAGTGTGGTATGCCAAATAAATTTCGGAGCATCAAGTTTCTGCCAGATAGATGGTACCCATGTGTACTATCTACAAAAAAAATATGAACTTTGAAATCCTTGTCCACTAATGGAAACTTTTTCCTGAAAATGTAAGGCAGAAGAAAGATTGGCGGAAAATGCGTTTCGTTTCATGAACAAACCCTTTTTTTTATTATTGTTTGTACATTTTAATATATAACAAATAAAAATAACGGTTAAAACCACTTTTAAGTAGTTACAGTAACGCAAAATAATGTTCTTTTACACGTAACCAACCCCTTTATAAATCAACCCTTAACAATGCCAAATTCGAGATACGAATTCCTAAACTAATGCCAACCCGAGTTAGTTGATAGCTCATTTATGTCTGCTAGACATATTGGGATCACAAACTAACACTAATGTTTATCAGAATAAGACTGCATATGGCATTCTAAATTAGTCAACTTTTAACAACACAGAATTAATTTTTAAATCGGTCTATTAATTTAGATATTTCCATCACCAGTTGTATTTCAGTACATCGCTCTGCCTAGAACGCAAGAGTTGGCGTTAAAGCAATAGCATGTGGCTTCGAGTTTTCAAATTAGAAAATGAGAAAGGAAAGTTATTACTTAAATAGATTATTCAGTCTTTTTTGTTTTATTGTAATCTATCCAATCATATAAAATAAATAAAAGCTTCATTGTACTCTAATCACCAATAAATGGTGAAAAAAAAAACAATAAACATAGGTATTAACCTAATAAAAAAAAAAAAATTTAGAGTGTTAAAACATGTTCAAAGAAAAATGAAGTCAAATAATAATAATCAAATATACTTTAAACAGTCAAATAATACTAATAATAATAAAAATATAATTTAAACAGAAATTAATAGATACTTAGTCAAAACACATAAAATAAAAATATTATAGTACCTACCTATTATAAGTATGAGGGGCCGCTAGCGTGCAGCCGCATCCACCTCATCAACATTGGTGAGTCCCACCTCTGGGACAACGCGCTAAGAATACCATTCGGGCTGCCTGCTTACACACGCCTTAACAGTGAGGCGCCTTTTTCTAATTATAGCGAAAAAATCATCAGTCTGCGCCTCAGCAAACATAGCGGAAGCACTACAAAAGCGTGGCAGCCCCAACAATATCTTAAACGCATCTTTATACTGAACACGCAGAGCACTGTACCCCCGCAATGTAATTAATTAGTCCATAGGCTGCTCGTGTAGAAGGTCTGACAGTGTGCCTTGAATAATGTTATCTTTACTTGATTAGTGCAACGTGCAAACCTACGAGCCAACATAATTACACTGGATGGACAGCGCCCTGCGCTCCCTCTCGATGTCCTCATCGCATCGTCACACAGGTCTTCGGTCCCCCAGTCCCCAAAGGCATGCCGCATAGAGTTACATGAGGAACATGGGAGTAGCCTTTGGTTCCTGACTTGAACATGAACTCACTCTTATTCGCGTTGCATCTGAGCCCTTGGGCTTCCGCGTACGATTGGCAGATACACACCAATTATATTTGTACGCCTCCTGGCAGCAGTTTGGTGCAATTATGTAATTCTCTACTGTGTGAACCACCCGCTTGCAAGTGTTGTTAGAAATTATGAATATAGATAGACTTACCTTCTTTAGAATCACAGTTGGTTGGCATTTATAACCTCCCGTCCGCTAATAAATCTCCAGAAGATTTATAACAATGGCTTTTTTGTGTCTATAATAAGGCGTATGAGCTCATAATTACAAGTACGTCCATGTTCATCGAAAATTAACAGTCTGATTATTTAAAAATGCCTGTTTATAACACATTTTCATGTTCACCAAAACAATTAAAGGATGTAAAATGACTTTTGCTAACTGGTACTTCTTTTTAACTTCTTTGTATTAACTGGGCCTTGATGCGAACAATTTTAAGAGTACCTAAAATAGTTTGTAACTAAGACCTACTAATGAAAATTGAAACGATTTACATAAATATTCCAATAGAAAAACTTCCGAAAGTTTGTAAGTAGATGAGAAAATCTGTCATTCATGTCAGGTTTAATGCAACCATTTAGAGATGTTTCGCATTTGTACGGTTTTTTATTGTACGTGCTACCTATGCTAACCATTTGACTGTATTCTAATCATTGTCTTTCAATTCACGCCTAATGTTTAAACAACTGTCGGATAATGTAATAAACTTGGTAATTATAGGTACTGGTTGGTGAACAGGCACAAGAAATGTAAAGAGAAATCAGATGAAAAAAGCAACTTGAAATCCTAAGGACCTAAGTAACGAAGCGTTTGGCGCGAAAACTTAGCGTCATTTGATTTTTATCAAGAAGCAAAAGTACATAGCCGTTAAAAAGCTTTAATATAGCTTGGTTATTATACTGTTTGTGAACAGGGACAAGAATCTTATGAGAAATCAGATAAAAAAATCATTTTTAGAGCCAAACCGACGATAGCGTTTGGGTTATGATAATGGTGCGAAAAGCTGTTGGCGTCCTAAGATTTTTATCATTAAAAACAGTAGATTTGTTTTTAACCTAATGATTATAATCATCTAATTGCTATTACTATTACACTAATGTATTTTTGGCTACTATCGAATAGTTAAAATAAAAGTTTATGTATATAAAATTAAAAATATGACTTACCTGAAACCAGTTCTCAAATTTAATGGCCGAGCCGCTTCCGCGCCAGTGTTACCAACTTTCAATAATAATTACACCTAAAGTTTGTGTCAAAAACCCCTAAAATCGTCTTAATTATTGAGTTATCATAGAATTTCTATATATCAATTCCACTTGGCGGCGCATCACCCCTTTATGGTGGATGAAATTTTTTGGCGTTGGCGGCTCTTCACCATTAAAGGGGTGATAGTGCCGTGTCGTCATATTATTGCTTATTCTCTTTAATCCTCTGTGTTTTGGATCGGTTTTCTCTTTTCTATTTGAACGATCGAGAATATCTGCCTTAAAAAAATGCAACACTGGCCGTCAAAAATGATTCTGTGATTAAGAAATTATTTACCAAAGTCAGTCTGTGGTGAAAATTGTGAAAATTTTTCAACAAAATTAAATAAATTATTACGACTATACAGTTTCACGAAACTTAAAAATATAGTTATAACCCGGTTCATTAAAGAAAGGAATCTAAAATGGCAACACATGGCATGTCCTCTGACATGACATGATAAAAACCGCCATTTTAGATTCCTTTCTTTAAGGGGGAAGCTCACACCCTGCCCGCGAAATTCAAATTTTCTTACGTTTTTTGCAATTTGCAGGCCAGTGCTTGGTTGCATGTTGATGAACATTTGAATCGCGACTGTAAGACGTATTTAGTTACAGAATTATAATCATCAAAATCACCAACACAACCCTCCAAGTTCATATAGATCGAGAAACTATTTTTTCAAGGTCAAAGTTATTCCTCGATCTATATGAACTTGGAGGGTTGTATTGATGATTTTGATGATTATAATTCTGTAACTAAATACGTCTTACAGTCGCGAATCAAATGTTCATCAACATACAACCAAGCACTGGCCTGCAAATTGCAAAAAACGTAAGAAAATTTGAATTTCGCGGGCAGTATGTGAGCATTCGCCTTAATGAACCGGGTTATACTATCTGAAAGCTACATTCATACAGGAACTTATGCGTAAATATTACGAAACATAAAACAACCACACAATTTAAAACAAAACACTACGAAAGCATTCCGACAAAAGTCCGTTGCGACTTACACGGCACCGAAAATCACACAGAAATTGAAATATTACCTCTGGGTAAAACCCCGTTGTACACACATAGCCTATATTATAATTAACCAAATAAATCAGTAATTTACTCAAAAATACTCACAAAAATAGCAAAATTTTGCAAAAATATATGTTTTTCTGGAACAGCTGTTATGTGTCGGCAAATGTTTTGTGCCAGTTTTATGCCTGTTAATAAATATTTTTTACTATGAGGTGTGTTTGTATTTTTTTTTCGTATGAAGATAGAACCCTTCCACCAATAAAAGCCATAAAATATATTATATGGTGTCGATGTACTTTTTGAAATA
This sequence comes from Diarsia mendica, assembly GCA_949316265.1. Classification (NCBI taxonomy): domain Eukaryota; kingdom Metazoa; phylum Arthropoda; class Insecta; order Lepidoptera; family Noctuidae; genus Diarsia; species Diarsia mendica. Next base: position 10,271,415 of record OX438906.1, on the reverse strand, counting down.
ATAATTTTTAAAGTTCACATAATGTTTTTTTTTCGACCATTGTCAATATTTACCAATTTATATAATAAATTTGAGATGAAATGTCAACAAACACGTAGCCGAAAGAGACATTATTACTATATGCTTTAGCAAAAACATAACTTCACTCTCGACAACGAGTAAACAAAAAAATGTTTTGTTGAGTGCGGCCATCTGGCGCGTGGCGTTACGTCATTGCGTGCGCCGCTGGGCGCGGGAGAATTTCGAATGATTACACAATTAATACATCTGTCATCTGTTTAAAATCAGTGTCAGAGCGCTTTCAAGTGACTTTTGTCCCTTTTCGTTTTTACCGCTGAGCGTTCCTAAGTGACTTTTGTCCCTTTTTCGTTTTTGCATCAGCATGTCGACATAAATATCTATTTCATTCTATCACTTGAAGTTTCAATGGTTTTTCTCTTTTCTACTTGATACTAAAATTATTCATGCTAAAAATACGACAATACTTTTCCACTATGGTTAATTCCATTTAAAAAAATAAGTCGAAAGTCAGTCGTTGAAATCCGTTGAATCTCGCGCGCGATTTTTATACCATCAACTATGTTTATTTTTATTTTATCGTACATAAATAGAACCCTTTCAAAATTAGAAGCCATAAAATATATGTGTTACCGATTTACTTTTTAAAATAATCTTTGTAAAAGTTCACATTTTTTTTTTCAACTATAGCTGTTAATGTTTATCGCTAACTATAATAAATTAGCCTATGTTCAGCAGTGGACGTCTTTTGGCTGAAATGATGATGATAATAAATTAGAAACGAAACGTTATCAAATACTTGACACCATTTGAAAGGGTCTTTCATAAGCTTGAACAAAAACATTACTTGAAGCGTCTATTGTTTACAACACGTCAACAAAAAAATAATTTATTAGCCCAGCCGTACGGCGCGCGGCGGCGCACCTTTTTTTTTCGAAGGTCGAACGCTACAGACGTATTCGTGGGTCCGGGGCGAAGAGGAATGGGACGCCGTCAGCTCCTTCTGCGAAGCAGTGATGCTAGCGAAGGAGGTGGCGGACCGAGAGAGGGAGAGAACCTCTCGTCGTCCCAGCCGCCGCGGAAGGTGCTCCGGGCGTCGGGGGCCACGCGATGACCTCCGGCCACCGTAGCCGCGGGCCTGTGAACGGTGAGTAACGGGCTAGCTCGCCGTCCGGCTGTCGTCATGACGGCAACAGACCGTGTCGGTGGCGCGTTCGTGTTCCACGCGCGCCTCAAAGAGATGTCAGCAAGGAGGGGCCTGCAAGGGCCGACGCCCGTCGGGGCCGCGGATTTTAGTACGAGATGACGACGTGGCCTCGGCACAAGGGCAAAGAAGGAACATGGGTTCGGTTTTTAGTCAGTAGAAGTCTGACACTCCCCTTCGCTCTGCCCAAGAGCGGGGGGAGTCATTTGATGATTTTCCACCCATCCAAAAAAAAATGGGGGGAAATCTCCAAGTGGGTAGTATAAATTTTTATTATAATTGTATAATTTAGTAGTAGCAGTATTTCTACTACTATTAGTCTATTAATTAGTAAATGAAAAAATCCCTGAAAATACCCATAAAAAATCCCATTTCACTTTTTTATTCCCTAAACCTGGGGGGAAAACCCCTAAGTTGGGAACACTGTCCGCGCTTTTGTTTGACCGCCAAGACAATAAGGATGGTGATCCAAGATCGATTTATTGAAGAATCGATTTCTCGGGCCAAAAATCGTATTTTTAAATCGATATGTGGTACTGAATCGATTCAGTGAATTGATTTTTCACCCTTGAATATTTTTTTCACACTTGATATTTTCTGAAGTATAATCCTACACTTTACCAGCAAGAACAAAAAATTTCTATTAATCACAACGTTCACTCAATAGCCATGATTTATATGCTTGGATTCCAGTAGACAGACTGTTGTTTTCGAAAAGCTTAGATAATACGCATTGGGAACTGTAAGTTATTTATTTTCTAAACTTTTTAATGTAACAAACTACATTTACAAAATAAACGTTTACTTACCTGATCTGATACTATATTATTATGATACCTAATGAAAATAATAATTATTATTGAATTACCTGATTTTAATGGTAAGAGATTGTTTAATAGGGTATATTTCTTGTTTTTAATAAAATGGATGAACTTAGAATTGATTTTTTTAAAATCGTTCTCGACTTTTTTGTGAATCGATTCATCAGATTACGATTCAAATCAATTCAAAAATCGATCTTCTTCGGAAAGAATCGCATTTTACCGCGAAAACGCATCAGCCAGCCATGTCAATGTGTCAAAGTGAATGACGTCACACGCCGTGCCAAAACAAACTGATTAGCGAAACAAATAAAGGGAGTTGGAAGTTTTATTCGCGTAACTTTAAAAATGAATTCTTCTTATTACAAATACTGAATCGTGTCCTAGTGTGAAAGCACAACTACAAAAACGCCTAACAAACTATTTATATAAGTGCCAAACAATGTAAAAATCCCTCTCATAGAGAGGAGGCCTGAGACCCTGCAGTGGGAACATTATAGGCTGATGATGATGACTTTTGTGAAGATTATTTTGATGTAAGTACAACAACAACCTATTTCTAAATCCAAAGTACAAAAGGAATGTTGCAAAATAACTATTTTCTAGTTAAATTTATAAAGTGAGGTTAAGTTGTTTTGCCTCAAGTATAATCGTACCATTTAATGTCATATAAATTTAATGCAATATGTTTTTCTGTTTTTCTAGTTACCAAATGATATGGTTAAATATGGAGTATCATATTATGGGATCAGTATCACAAGTGAAATGAAATGAACATGAAACCAGGTTGCATCCCAAGTAAATTTGAGTGTCAAGAAGACAGGAAGAAACGAACGTGTCTCAGCATACATAGGACGGCCGTATATTATAAAATAACAAAGAATGATGACAATCACAGAGTGTCTAAATGATTCACAAGAAAGTGTTTCGCCAGATGTGACGACGCCAGGTTCATCTCTCAAAGACACTTCAGATACTATTTCAAGTATGTAAAAAAAAAGTATTTATACCTGGTTTAAAATTTGTTGAGCACCTTGTTACTATTGTTCTAATTTCTTGTGTTTACTTTTTAGATTATCAAACAATTGGAGAAAATATTCCAGAAACTAAGCATTCCGACAACAATATTTCTTTATATACACTATCTGTAACAACTGGCAGTGAGTCACCATCAGTGCACTCATTACAAATAAAGTCATCATCTGACTGTAGTGAATTTATTAAAGAAGACAGAAAAATAGAAGCATCAGAGACTATATCACAAACATTAAAGAAAATTGAGAGAAGACCTCGATTATATATTGGTGTTCCAAGTAGTTGTTACTATTTAATTGATTTAATCAATAACGAAATTAATATTCCCAAACATCATTTGTTACATAATATATTTTATTAAATATCCAGGAAAACAGTTGGGAGCACAGAATCCACGGTTAATACTGTAACCGTATAATTGGAAAGCGTACTGTGGGTTGCTGTGCTCACATCATGACTATTGTTTGGTATATGGGGTGGGCTCGACATCAACAAGATATATCAGCACCTGCCTCCTGCCTAGATCTCTTAGTAGGTAAGAGAAAATTATGAAAATGAGGAAATGGAATAAAAGAAAATAAGAATGTTATTGGTTTTATTTCAAATATCCCTAGTAGTTAACTAACTTCCCATTAGCATACACAGGATCGAATTATCAATTCTTTATAATAATGTTATGTTACTGCCTATAGGCCTTCACAATGAAACAATAATTGAAGAATCGATAATACATATTATTATTTCAACTGCCTATCTTGACGATTATATCTATACTAATATTATAAAGCTGAAGAGTTTGTTTGTTTGTTTGTTTGTTTGTTTGTTTGAACGCGATAAACTCTGGAACTGCTGGTTGGATTTGAAAAATTCTTTTTGTGTTGGATAGTTCATTTATCGAGGAAGGTTATAGGCTATATAACATCACGCTACTACCAATAGGAGCTGAGCATAAATGAGAAATGTTGCAAAAACGGGAAAAGAACATTCCTTTCTGAGAGCTTCCGTTGCGTGCGCTGTGAAAACGGTTTAAGTTACGAGAATATCATGTATGAAGTAATTATTCGTCTTTAAAAGTTCTAAAAAAAAGTCCGCGACAGCATCTGTCTATCTTTTAAGATTGACTCACTGTAACCATTTTTACTATTAAAATGTTAGGTTAAAAAGAATTATTTATTGCGAAGCTTATTTAACCCATATGGTATTAATCTATATCTAAATAAATGTGTTCGTTAGAACGGAAATTTAATATAGAATATTGGTGCTCTTTACTCTATACAGTTTAAACAAATATGTTAGAAGATATCGCAATGTAAAAATACCCGCGCGGAAAAATAATTACGCGGGTTGCGTTGCAATGTATGTACGGGGGATTCTGGCTGGCCTCCGGGAAATTCAAATTCAAACAAAATAATGTTTACAAGTACAGGGTGTTATCGACATCGTATATTTAACAGTAAGAGATATTTATAGTAATTCTCATTTTAGTATACTTAATCTTAACTAATATTTTAAAGAGGAAAGATAAAAAATTTTGTTTGTTACGATTTCACTTAATAATTTTGGTTGGATAGTTGATTTATCGAGGAAAGTTATAAGTTAAATATAGAGACGCAGACAAAGTTGCGTGGGTCAGCTAGTTTTACTATATGACGACAATCAGTGCTATCGTCTGTCGTAAAAGTGTAGTTCTCAGATCAAATAACAGCATTTGATCTGAGGTATAGTTATTTTCAGGTCCATCATCTTCCTGCCCTTATCCCATTTTACTTGGGGTCGGCGCAACACGTTTTCTTCTTTCACTCTCCCATAAATCGAAAGGGTTCATCATTATAATTATATTACTTTCCTTGCGGTTTATTGAATAACGATTTAGTCACTCGAACGTCCCGGTGTCTTTTGACACTCTTCGATGTATGTAGGTATATGGACTGGTAAATGTGGCGACATCAGGAATAAAAATAATTCATTTTGATTTTTAACCTTTGATTTTGACAGATGAAATAGTTTGACAGCTGTCAACGCTGTCATGGACGTTTCTTTGAACGCAGTTAAGATGCGAGGTGGTGCATTTTCATAATCTTAAAATTCCCAATATATAATACCTATATTGAAAATTTTTAAATACTGCCCATAACACCATTTATTGGAAGGAGCTTAAATAGTAATTTGTACCTTAGTACATGATTTGGCCAAAAAAAAACCTTTAAATTCTAATAAAATAACATTTATCCTTTGCAGTTATCTCAACAGTTTCATGTATATTTAGTACATACATCGTATAAATACTTGTACATTCATAGAAGCTTTTTAGTAAATAAAGTTATTTGACTACATATGTACCTACATAATTTCACAATCTCTGATTAATGCTATCAGCTGTCAAGTAAAATCTATGGTAATGAAGAATTTAAAGTAGAGATGGAAATATTTTTTATCCATCTGATGGATAGCGAATTAGCGACCATGAAATAAGCCCTAAGGCTCCTAGGCTAAGGATTATAGAAGGCTTTATGAGAACCTATCTATTGTAGCTTTCTATTTCCACTGTCTTCATGTAAAGATACATTTCAAACACAGTTCAGTTTAGATTTAGGTACATAATTATTTCCCCGTTTGTAAAATGCTCTGTGGTACATATTATGTAGGTATATTTCAAATGTGTGTTGGTAAATGTTTTTTGTTTAGCATATGTACAGGTTAGGTATTAGTACGGAGTGTGGATCCCTTGCGGGTAAAAGTCTTCTCCAAGTTTGTCCACGTAGGTAGGTAATTCTAATGTGTGGTGATCATCCACAACATACAGCTCAAAAGGCAGGGTTCTTAACAAATGAGCCATAACGCCTGACTGTAGTACAAAGCAAGGATGCATTAGCATCAATAATTATTGTAAATACATAGGTAGGTATATGATTAATATTGTAAATGTGAATGTAAGTTTGTTTGTTACGTTTTCACGCAATGAACTTTGTACACAGATTCTTGGAGGTACTTATTAGAAAGCCGCGGGTAAAAGCTAGTGAAATAATAAATTTTATGATTGGGTCTGACAAACGTTTTTTACTTTACATGCCAAATAAATGTTCAAAAAATTACGAGAAAAACTGTGTTTTTACTTTTTTCATATCTTAAAAAATGGCTGAGATATTTACGATCAAAGTGCGTATTTCCGGCCGTAGGTTTTTAAAAACGCGGGCGGGCGCTCACTACCCGATGACGTCACAGCCAGTGTCAGCGCTCTCGTTTGCACGCCGGTGCGCAGTAAAAATCAAAATTATAAATCTCTCTGTGGTAAAAATGGAAAAAAATACTGTATTATGCCTCGGTGCTTCAAGTCAACAGTTTAAACACCTGATAAACTCTTTTTAAATAAGCCTGAGGACCCAAAAATTGAAGAAAAAGTGGATGACAGCCGTAAAAAAGAGTTGATATAGGTAAGCCCTAAAAATAAAGCACTCTGGTGTGAAGATCTTTTCGATTTTATTTTCTTTTCATTTAGAAATAAAATTAATCAAAAATATCTGGTTTAGTAGGTACTTATATAAATATAATAATAGGTAGGTATTTGCCTACTTACAAAACTGATAATTTAACGAACGTACGTAACGTATACGCTACGTAAATACCTACTAAGATTTACTTTATTCTGTATATGGGTAAAGGGTAAATAGTGACATTTTCTTTTAGTTTATACTAAGTAATAAAACGCATAAAATAATTGTTGACAACCTCGAGATGTTGATTGCGAGTACCTAGAGTACCTAGCCCATAATAGGTAAGTACTAACTAAATGAAATATACATTTTCAGTTAGGTTTAAGTTTGAATAAATACCTACCCAGGAGTAGGTAATGCTTAGTTAGAACATACATACTTTTTCATCGTTAGGTACTCCACGATTTTCGGCAACCATAAAATTCAGATTTTTTATGAAATATTCACCACCAAACTATCCAGCAGGCAGATTGTTAGGCTGACATTTTAGAAAACCTTCTTCATTCTATACAATAAACGTTTCACTTTTGAGTAATCGTATGTAAAGGATAATATTATTATTACTTTGAAATACAAGCACACTATAAGTACGACGACGGACGACGACGACGAGGCAAAAGGAGTATTATTAAGGATCGTAGCAAGTGGCGTTCTGTGGTTTCTGCCTATCCCCATGGGAAAAGGGCGTGAGTTTATGTATGTATGTGTTTGTATAAGTACCTACATAAAATAGGAAAACGAAGACGATCAAAACAAAATGAAACGAGACGCGCCTAATTTATTAAATAATGGTCAACGCACCGGACTAAGTACCGCGCCGTGTCGCGGTCGCGGGCTGAGCCGGGTCGTGACGTAAGAGTACGAGCGCGCGTAATCTCGGAAATTCAAAAAATTACTTAAACTTCTCGTCGTTATAACTTCGGAAATACTGCATGTATCGAAGTAAAATAAAAACTAATGTAATGTACACGTTCTACGCTCCGATTTTAGATGTATTTAATAGGTACTAATATTTTGACCCTTTTGTGTTCCCCATTATGTCCCATGCACATCCAATGCCAATGGCTAGGTACCTACCTACATAATTTTGTAAGGTAGGGAGTAGAACCTACCTACTGTTGAAATTTACGGAGGTGGCCTCATTTTAACTTTCCTTTCATCAACAATAGGACAAGTAGGTAAGTATGTTACAGTCTCCCCCTGTTGAGATTTCCTCAACATCATCGTGGACAATTTGTGGACCGACTTTATTGTAGTGTCCATATTTGGGCAGTAGGTAGGTATAGATAAAACATTACAGATAGGAGACGCATTGGTTTATGACTCGTCTTTAAACATAGATGCTCTGTGCTTATTGTGCTTCAACTATTGGTACTCTCCGGCTGAGCTTTCTCTTGTAATTGTGTACCTACCTACATATTTTATTGAGCGATCATTGTTTTTTAGTAGGTAGATAGGTATTAAAGCTGTTTGCGAGAGCTCGCCTGCGGAAGTATTCACCATGCTTATTTCTATCGTCAAGCAATATAGGTCAGGTAAAGATAACAGTCCTATCTGTATTAGTAGGTTCCTATTAAAAGTACCTGTTTATGTACCTATACCTCAGTCGGATTATTCGTTTGAATGACCTCTTACGGTAAATTTTTGGGAAACTTAGGATTTTTCATCATTTTTCCAAGATGGCCACCACACTGTCCGCCATCTTGTTTTTCTAAAATTCTTCATTTTTCTGAAATATCGAGGATACAAGCTACCGACTGGTGTACTTGGTGTTGCCAACTTTTGAGTTTGGTAGAACAAAATAATTCACCAAAGTCGGGTCTGACCCGAAAATTCAAGTGCTAATGGCTCTCGGGGTTGCCAGCTGAAAGTGATGAAAATGGTCAAATGTCATTTGGAGGACCCCATTCTCGCTGTATAAGTAAAGTTTTCAATTAAAATGTCGTTATTTCTACTTTTCATGTTTTCGGGGAAAATCTGGGAAATTTTCCTAAAAATGGGGAATTTTTTTGCACCAGGCAACACTCCTTGACGAATCACACAACCGGTCCATACAACACAATCCGGTCGGGGAATGCCGTCTGTCTTATCGTGTTGAAAATTAGGATTTTTCATAATTTTTACAAGATGGCCGCCACACTGTCCGCCATTTTTTTTTCTAAAAAGTCATAATTTTCCTGAAATCTCAGGGTTATAGACCACCAACTGGTGTACTTGGTGTTGCCAACTTTTGAGTTTAGTAGAACAAACTAATTCGCCAAAGTCGGGTCTGACCTAAAAATTCAAGTGCCAATGGCTCTCGGGGTTGCCAGCTGAAAGTGATGAAAATGATCAAATGTCATTCGGAGGACCCCATTCTCAGTGTTTATGTAAAATTTCCATTTAAAATGTCGTTATTTCTACTTTTCATGTTTTCGGGGAAAATCTGGGAAATTTCCGTAAAAATGGGGAAAAATTTTAAACCAGGCTACACTCCTTGACAAATCACATAACCGGTCCATACAACACAATCCGGTCGGGGATGCCAGCTCTCAAAATTATCGTGTCGAAAATTGGGATTTTTCGACCTTTTTACAAGATGGCCGCCATAGCATCCGCCATCTTGTTTTTCTGAAAAGTCATAATTTTTCTGAAATGTCAAGAATATAGGCCACCGACCGGTGCACTTGGTGTTGCTAACTTTTGAGTTGTGTAGAACAAACTAATTCGCCAAAGACAAAAAGTCCCAAAAATGAAAAAGTTCAATATTTTTTGGGGTTGCCAATTAAAACGAACCAAAATGGTCAAATGTCATTTGGGGGCCCCCAATGTTGCCGGCTAGTCAAAGTCTCTATTTAAAATGTCACTATTTCTACTTTTCATGTTTTCGGGGAAAATCTGGGAAAATACCCTAAAAATGGGGATTTTTTTTGCACCAGGCAACACTCGTCAACAAAACACAACCGCCCGGTACAACTCGAACCCGTCCGATGTTGCCAACTACCCGAAAAATGCATTTGAAAAAAATCTAAAAATCCAACTTTTTACAAAATGGCCGCCGCAGCGTCCTCCATCTTGGATTTTCACAATGTCATAATTTTTCCCAATTGCCATTGAAATTACCAACAAATTGGCAGACTTTTCGTTGGCGGTTTTAGAATTTGGTAGAAGAAAACAATTCGTCAAAGTCGAGTGAAAAAAGTCGACAATTGCAAAACGTCATGGCGCGGACGCCATCTTGTTTTTTTTTTTTTTTTACTTTTTTTTTTAAATGCTTTTACATTTCGTATAGGACCCCTGAGTCGAAATTCATCCAAGTCTTTCCCCCATCGAAACCGGAAATGGACTCGCCCACCATCTTGGATTTGAACTTTCCCTATAATTTTCCTCTACTCGATTGGTCAGATTACACATTTTTGCAAAACATACCCCTAACCCATCTCTCACCCATTCCGAGAAACGACATGTCAATGAGTCAGTGAGTGAGTGGTCTTGTAGTTTTATATAACTATATATAACTAGTATTTGCGTGGGTGCGCGAGCTGCGCGCAGCTCGCGTGGTGTGAAGGGGGGAGAGGGGGCGCTTTGAAAAATGATTTCGACTAACGCATTGCCCCTTTCAAGGAAGCTTAAAAAATGTTCCAAGTCTCTTAACTTCCGAGATCCGCCTAAAGGGGGGAAAAGGGGTGCAAGGGGTCAATTTTGAAAAATGGTTTTTACTTTCACGAGCCTCCTCTATACGAATCCGTAAACAAAACAGAACACGAATTTAAAAAAAAGGGTGAAGACGGAGGGAGAATGAAGGGGGGAGGAGAGGGGAGCTTTGAAAAATGATTTCGACTAACGCATTGCCCCTTTCAATGAACCTGAAAAAAAAATTACAAGTCTCTTAACTTTCGAGATCCGCCTAAAGGGGGGAGAAAGGGGGCAAATGGGGTAACTTTGAAAAAGGTAGGAGGGAAAAAATGAGGCAAAAAGGGAAGGGTTTGCATTTTTTAGCTACTCATGAGAGTTACTTATACGCTTCACCCACTCAACCTTCGTTATGCTACGGAGGTCGCCGGCTCGCTTCGCTCGCCACCTCCCCTCTTCGCTCCACTCAAGACCTGACCATCGAGGAAAAGCTATCGTGACCTTATCCCTACGCTACGGGTACCATCACAGGATAGGTTTCGACGCGTACTATAATATCCCCTATGTTGCCAGCTAGTGTGTCTTTATTCTAAAAGTCTTTACTTCTACTTCCATGTTTTTGGACAAAATCTGGGAAAATACCCTAAAATGGAGTTTTTTTTGCAACAGGAAACATCACTTAATGAAATACACAATTGGGACAACACAATCCGGTCAGAGAAGGTGCCGGCTGTCCTATTAATCGTGTCGAAAATTGGGATTTTTCATCATTTTTCCAAGATGGCCACCACACTGTCCGCCATCTTGTTTATCTGAAAAGTCACAATTTTTCTAAAATATCGAGGATACAGGCTACCGACTGGTGTACTTGGTGTTGCCAACTTTTGAGTTTAGTAGAACAAACTAATTCGCCAAAGTCGGGTCTGACCCAAAAATTCAAGCGCCAATGGCTCACGGGGTTGCCAGCTGAAAGTGATGAAAATGGTCAAATGTCGTTTTAGGCACCGCATTCTTGGTGTTTATGTAAAAAAAATCCATTCAAAATGTCGTTTTTTTCACTATTCATGTTTTTGGGAAAAATCTGGGAAAATACCCTAAAAATGGGTAAAATTTGCGTAGGGTAACACTCCACAACAAAGTACACAATCGTTTCATACAACACAATCCGGTCAGGGGATGCCGGCTGTCCCATTTATCGTGTCGAAAATTAGGTGTTTTCATCATTTTTACAAGATGGCCGCCACGCTGTCCGCCATCTTTTTTTTCTGAAAAGTCATAATTATCCTGAAATCTCAGGGATATAGGCCACCAACTGGTGTACTCTGTGTTGAAAACTTTTTAGTTTAGTAAAACAAACTAATTCGCCAAAGTCGGGTCTGACCCAAAAATTCAAGCGCCAATGGCTGTCGGGGTTGCCAGCTGAAAGTGATGAAAATGGTCAAATGTCATTTGAGGGACCCCATTCTTGGTGTTTATGTAAAATTTCCATTCAAAATGTCGTTATTTCTACTTTTCATGATTTCGGGGAAAATCTGGGAAATTTCCGTAAAAATGGGGAAAAATTTTAAACCAGGCTACACTCCTTGACAAATCACATAACCGGTTCATACAACATAATCCGGTCGGGAGATGCCAGCTGCCCCAATTATCTTGTCGAAAATTGGGATTTTTCATAATTTTTACAAGATGGCCGCCACACTGTCCGCCATCTTTTTTTTTGAAAAGTCATAATTTTCCTGAAATCTCAAGGATATAGTCCACCAACTGGTGTACTTGGTGTTGCCAACTTTTGAGTTTAGTAGAACAAACTAATTCGCCAAAGTCGGGTCTGACCCAAAAATTCAAGCGCCAATGGCTCTCGGGGTTGCCACCTGAAAGTGATGAAAATGGTCAAATGTCATTCGGGGGACCCCAATTTTGTCAGCAAGTCAAAGTTTTCTTTCGAATTGTTGTTATTTCAACTTTTCATGTTTTCAGGGAAAATCTGGGAAATTTCCCTAAAAATGGGTAATTTTTTTAAACCAGGCCACACTCCTTGACGAAGCACATAACCGGTCCATACAACACAATCCGGTCGGGGGATGCCGGCTGTCCCATTTATCGTGTCGAAAATTGGGATTTTTCGGCCTTTTTACAAGATGGCCGCCACACTGCCCGCCATCTTGTTTTTCTGAAAAGTCATAATTTTTCTGAAATGTCAAGAATATAGGCCACCGACCGGTGTACTTGGTGTTGCCAACTTTTGAGTTGTGTAGAACAAACTAATTCGCCAAAGTCAAAAAGTCCCAAAAATGAAAAAGTTCAATATTTTTTGGGGTTGCCAATTAAAACGAACCAAAATGGTCAAATGTCATTTAGGGGACCCCAATGTTGCCGGCTAGTCAAAGTCTCTATTTAAAATGTCATTATTTCTACTTTTCATGTTTTTGGGGAAAATCTGGGAAAATACCCTAAAAATGGGGAAATTTTTTGCACCAGGCAACACTCGTCAACAAAACACACAACCGCTCGGTACAACTCGAACCCGTCCGATGTTGCCAACTACCCGAAAAATGCATTTGAAAAAAATCTAAAAATCCAACTTTTTACAAAATGGCCGCCGCAGCGTCCTCCATCTTGGATTTTCACAATGTCATAATTTTTCCTGATTGCCATTGAAATTACCAACAAATTGGCAAACTCTTTGTTGGCGGTTCTAGAATTTGGTAGAAGAAAACAATTCGTCAAAGTCGAGTGAAAAAAGTCGACAATTTCAAAACGTCCTGGCGCGGCCGCCATCTTGTTTTTTTTTTTTTTTTTACTTTTTTTTTAAATGCTTTTAGATTTGGTATAGGACCTCTGAGTCGAAATCTATCCAAGTCTTTCCCCCACCGAAACCGGAAATGGACTCGCCCTCCATCTTGGATTTGAACTTTCCCTATAATTTTCCTCTACTCGATTTGTCAGATTACACATTTTTGCAAAACATACCCCTAGCCCATCTCTCACCCATTCCGAGAAACGACATGTCAATGAGTCAGTGAGTGAGTGGTCTTGTAGTTTTATATAACTATAATAACTAGTATTTGCGTGGGTGCGCGAGCTGCGCGCAGCTCGCGAGGCGTGGAGAGGGGGAGAGGGGGCGCTTTGAAAAGTGATTTCGACTAACGCATTGCCCCTTTCAATGAATCTGAAAAAAAAAAAATGTTCCAAGTCTCTTAACTTCCGAGATCCGCCTAAAAGGGGGGTGAAGGGGGGCAAGGGGTTCAAATTTGAAAAACGGATTTTACTTCCCCGAGCCTCCTCTATATGAATCTCACGTATGCCACCACCTACCTACACCTACCTACTACCTACCTACACCTACCTACTACATACCTACACCTACCTACTACCTACCTACACCTACCTACTACCTACCTATCACCTACCCACCACCTACCTACTACCTACCTACTACCTCCTACTACCACTAAAAAAACATTACCCTAAAGTTTGCTTGTCGTCGCCCCTGAGTTACGCTTCACCCACTCAACCTTCGTTACGCTAAGGAGGTCGCCGGCTCGCTTCGCTCGCCACCTCCCCCCTTCGCTCCACTCGGTCTCGCAGGTTCGCTCCACTCAGGACCTACCTACCACCGGAAAGCTATCATGAGTTTATCCCTACGCTACTGGGGTCGCCGGCTCGCTTCGCTCGCCCGCTCCCCCCTTCGCTTTACCGTTACCACCATTTTACTTCCCCGAGCCTCCTCTATACGAATCCGTAAACAAAATAGAAAAAAAGAGGTGAAGAGGGGGGGGGGGTGATGAAGGGGGGGGGGGGAGGGGGGGGAGGGGGGGGGTTCGAAAAATGATTTCGACTAACTGTATGCCCCTTTCAATGAATCTGAAAAAAAAAATGTTCCAAGTCTCTTAACTTCCGAGATCCGAAAGGGGGGGGTAAAGGGGGGGCAAGGGGGTCAAATTTTAAAAATGGTTTTTACTTCCCCGAGCCTCCTCTATACGAATCCCTAAAAAAAAACACGGAAATTCTCTTAACTTTCGAGATCCGCCTAAAAGGGGGGAGAAGGGGGGCAAGGGGGGCCACTTTGAAAAATGATTTTTACTTTACCGAGCCTCCTCTATACGAATCCGTAATAAAAAAAAAATACGGGTCTCCTAGTTTCCGAGATACGATAGGGAGGGGGGGGAGGGGGGGCAAAAAGGGGGGGTTTCGGACTTTTCCCATACTCACCAGAGTTACTTGTTTATGAATCTGTCAAAATATACCCACCTCCCCATCCACCATCTGGGAGAACAATTATGTCAGTCAGTCAGTCAGTGAGTCAGTGGTAGTTTAGCTTTATATAGTATAACTAGTATTTGCGTGGCTGCGCTCGCTGCGCGCAGCTCGCGGGTCTGCCTACCTACACCTACCCACTACCTACTTATACCTACCTGCTACCTACCTACTACCTACACCTACCTACACCTACCTGCACCTACCTACACCTACCTACACCTACCTACACCTACCTACACCTACCTACACCTACCTACACCTACCTACACCTACCTACACCTACCTACACCTACCTACACCTACCTACACCTACCTACACATACCTACTACCTACCACTTACCTACCTACTACCACTAAAAGAACATTACCCTAAAGTTTGCTTGTCGTCGCCCCTGAGTTACGCTTCACCCACTCAACCTTCGTTACGCTAAGGAGGTCGCCGGCTCGCTTCGCTCGCCACCTCCCCCCTTCGCTCCACTCGGTCTCGCAGGTTCGCTCCACTCAGGACCTACCTACCACCGGAAAGCTATCATGACATTATCCCTACGCTACGGGGGTCGCCGGCTCGCTTCGCTCGCCCGCTCCCCCCTTCGCTTTGCCGCTGTACCACCACCGGACAGGTTTCAACGCCCCTCAATAGTTTTATGTAAGAAAAAAAAAAAAAAAAAGGTGAAAAGGGGGGGGGGGGTGAAGGGGGGGTGAGGGGGGGAGTCTCGAAAAATGATTTCGATTAACGCAAAGGCCCCTCTAAATGAATCTGAAAAAAAAATCGTTCCAAGTCTCTTAACTTTCGAGATTCGCCTAAAGGGGGGGAGAAGGGGGGCAAGGGGGGCCACTTTGAAAAATGATTTTTACTTTACCGAGCCTCCTCTATACGAATCCGTAATAAAAAAAAAATACCGGTCTCTTAGTTTCCGAGATACGATAGGGAGGGGGGAGAAGGGGGGGGAAAAGGGGGGGTTTCGGACTTTTCCCATAGGATTGAGAGTTCATTGTTTACGAATCTGTCAAAATATACCCACCTCCCCATCCACCATCTGGGAGAACAATTCTGTCAATAGATCAGTCAGTGAGTCAGTGGTAGTTTAGCTTTATATAGTATAACTAGTATTTGCGTGGGTGCGCGAGCTGCGCGCAGCTCGCGAGGCGTGAAGAGGGGGAGAGGGGCAGCTTAGAAAAATGATTTCGACTGACGCATTGCACCTCTCAATGAATCTGAAAAAAAAATGTTCCAAGTCTCATAACTTCCGAGATCCGCCTAAAGGGGGAGAAAAGGGGGGCAAAGGGGTCAATTAAAAAAAATGGTTTTTACTTTCCCGAGCCTCCTCTATATGAATCTCACATGTGCCACCACCTACCTACACCTACCTACTACCTACCTACCTACACCTACCTACTACCTACCTACCACCTACCTACATACTACCTACCTACTACCTCCTACTACCAAAAAACATTACCCTAAAGTTTGCTTGTCGTCGCCCCTGAGTTACGCTTCACCCACTCAACCTTCGTTACGCTAAGGAGGTCGCCGGCTCGCTTCGCTCGCCACCTCCCCCCTTCGCTCCACTCGGTCTCGCAGGTTCGCTCCACTCAGGACCTACCTACCACCGGAAAGCTATCATGTCGATATCCCTACGCTACGGGGGTCGCCGGCTCGCTTCGCTCGCCCGCTCCCCCCTTCGCTTTACCGCTATACCACCACCGGACAAGTGCCTACTATAATATTTCTTCAAACACCTAATGGCTATCTCTAACCGTTATGAAGTTACAGCCCTTTTAATTTTAGGGGAGGTTGGGGAGGGGAGGGGAGAGTATACAAATTTCAACGCCCCTCAATAAGTAGTTTTATGTAAGAAAAAAAAAAAAAATTGAAAAAAGGGGGGGGGGAAGGGGGGGGGTGAGGGGGGGGAGTCTCGAAAAATGATTTCGATTAACGAAAAGGCCCCTCTAAATGAATCTGAAAAAAAAATCGTTCCAAGTCTCTTAACTTTCGAGATCCGCCTAAAAGGGGGGAGAAGGGGGGCAAGGGGGGCCACTTTGAAAAATTATTTTTACTTTACCGAGCCTCCTCTATACGAATCCGTAATAAAAAAAAAATACCGGTCTCTTAGTTTCCGAGATACGATAGAGAGGGGGGGGAGGGAGGGCAAAAAGGGGGGGTTTCGGACTTTTCCCATACTCACCAGAGTTACTTGTTTACGAATCTGTCAAAATATACCCACCTCCCCATCCACCATCTGGGAGAACAATTCTGTCAATAAGTGAGTCAGTCAGTCAGTGGTAGTTTAGCTTTATATAGTATAACTAGTATTTGCGTGGGTGCGCGAGCTGCGCGCAGCTCGCGAGGCGTAAAGAGGGGGAGAGGGGCAGCTTAGAAAAATGATTTCGACTGACGCATTGCACCTCTCAATGAATCTGAAAAAAAAAATGTTCCAAGTCTCATAACTTCCGAGATCCGCCTAAAGGGGGAGAAAAAGGGGGCAAAGGGGTCAATTTAAAAAAATGGTTTTTACTTTCCCGAGCCTCCTCTATATGAATCTCACATGTGCCACCACCTACCTACACCTACCTACTACCTACCTACCTACACCTATCTACTACCTACCTACCACCTACCTACATACTACCTACCTACTACCTCCTACTACCACTAAAAAAACATTACCCTAAAGTTTGCTTGTCGTCGCCCCTGAGTTACGCTTCACCCACTCAACCTTCGTTACGCTAAGGAGGTCGCCGGCTCGCTTCGCTCGCCACCTCCCCCCTTCGCTCCACTCGGTCTCGCAGGTTCGCTCCACTCAGGACCTACCTACCACCGGAAAGCTATCATGACATTATCCCTACGCTACGGGGGTCACGGGCTCGCTTCGCTCGCCCGCTCCCCCCTTCGCTTTACCGGTAGCGCCATTTTACTTCCCCGAGCCTCCTTTATACGAATCCGTAACCAAAAAATAAACAGAAAAAAAGGGGTGAAGGGGGGGGGGTGAAAGGGGGGAGAGGGGGGGAGTTTCTAAAAATGATTTCGACTAACGCAATGCCCCTCTCAATGAATCTGAAAAAAAAAAATGTTCCAAGTCTCTTAACTTCCGAGATCCGAAAGGGGGGGGATGGAGGGGGGCAAGGGGGTCAAATTTTCAAAATGGTTTTTACTTCCTCAAGCCTCCTCTATACGAATCTCTAAAAAAAAAACACGTAATTCTCTTTATTTCCGAGATCCGCCTAAAGGGGGGGAGAAGGGGGGCAAGGGGGGCCACTTTGAAAAATGATTTTTACTTTACCGAGCATCCTCTATACGAATCCGTAAAAAAAAAAAAATACGGGTCTTTTAGTTTCCGAGATACGATAGGGAGGGGGGAGAAGGGGGGGGGAAAGGGGGGGTTTCGGACTTTTCCCATACTCACCAGAGTTACTTGTTTACGAATCTGTCAAAATATACCCACCTCCCCATCCATCATCTGGGAGAACAATTATGTCAATCAGTGAGTCAGTCAGTGAGTGGTAGTTTAGCTTTATATAATAGAACTAGTATTTGCGTGGGTGCGCGAGCTGCGCGCAGCTCGCGAGGCGTGAAGTGGGGGAGAGGGGGCGCTTTGAAAAATGATTTCGACTAACGCATTGCACCTCTCAATGAATCTGAAAAAAAAAATTTTCAATGCAGCTCGCGGTACTACCTACCTACACCTACCTACCTATACCTACCTATACCTACCTACACCTACCTACACCTACCTACACCTACCTACACCTACCTACACCTACCTACACCAACCTACACCTACCTACTACCTACCTACACCTACCTACTACCTACCTACACCTACCTACACCTACCTACACCTACCTACACCTACCTACACCTACCTACACCTACCTACACCTACCTACACCTACCTACACCTACCTACACCTACCTACACCTACCTACACCTACCTACACCTACCTACACCTACCTACACCTACCTACACCTACCTACACCTACCTACACCTACCTACACCTACCTACACCTACCTACACCTACCTACACCTACCTACACCTACCTACACCTACCTACACCTACCTACACCTACCTACACCTACCTACACCTACCTACACCTACCTACACCTACCTACACCTACCTACACCTACCTACACCTACCTACACCTACCTACACCTACCTACACCTACCTACACCTACCTACACCTACCTACACCTACCTACACCTACCTACACCTACCTACCTACTACCTCCTACTACCACTAAAAGAACATTACCCTAAAGTTTGCTTGTCGTCGCCCCCGAGTTACGCTTCACCCACTCAACCTTCGTTACGCTAAGGAAGTCGCCGGCTCGCTTCGCTCGCCACCTCCCCCCTTCGCTCCACTCGGTCTCGCAGGTTCGCTCCACTCAGGACCTATCTACCACCGGAAAGCTATCATGACATTATCCCTACGCTACGGGGGTCGCCGGCTCGCTTCGCTCGCCCGCTCCCCCCTTCGCTTTACTCGGTCTCGCTGGTTCGCTCCACTCAGGACCTACCTACCACCGGAAAGCTATCATGACATTATCCCTACGCTACGGGGGTCGCCGGCTCGCTTCGCTCGCCCGCTCCCCCCTTCGCTTTACCGGTACCACCATTTTACTTCCCCGAGCCTCCTATCCTATACGAATCTGTAAACAAAAGAGAAAAAAAGGGGTGAAGAGGGGGGGGGGGGGTGAAGGGGGGGGAGAGGGGGGGAGTTTCTAAAAATGATTTCGACTAACGCAATGCCCCTCTCAATGAATCTGAAAAAAAAAATGTTCCAAGTCTCTTAACTTCCGAGATCCGAAAGGGGGGGGTAAAGGGGGGGCAAGGGGGTCAAATTTTAAAAATGGTTTTTACTTCCCCAAGCTTCCTCTATACGAATCCCTAAAAAAAACTCTCGTAAATTCTCTTAATTTCCGAGATCCGCCTAAAGGGGGGGAGAAGGGGGGCAAGGGGGGCCACTTTGAAAAATGATTTTTACTTTACCGAGCCTCCTCTATACGAATCCGTAAAAAAAAAAAAATACGGGTCTTTTAGTTTCCGAGATACGATAGGGAGGGGGGGGAAGGGGGGGGAAAAGGGGGGGTTTCGGACTTTTCCCATACTCACCAGAGTTACTTGTTTACGAATCTGTCAAAATATACCCACCTCCCCATCCACCATCTGGGAGAACAATTATGTCAGTGAGTCAGTGAGTCAGTGAGTGGTAGTTTAGCTTTATATAGTATAACTAGTATTTGCGTGGCTGCGCTCGCTGCGCGCAGCTCGCGGGTCTGCCTACCTACACCTACCCACTACCTACCTACACCTACCTACTACCTACCTACACCTACCTACACCTACCTACACCTACCTACACCTACCTACACCTACCTACACCTACCTACACCTACCTACACCTACCTACACCTACCTACACCTACCTACTACCTACCTACACCTACCTACTACCTACCTACACCTACCTACTACCTACCTACACCTACCTACCTACACCTACCTACTACCTACCTACCTACACCTACCTACCTACTACCTCCTACTACCACTAAAAAACCATAACCCTAAAGTTTGCTTGTCGTCGCTCCTGAGTAACGCTTCACCCACTCAACCTTCGTTACGCTAAGGAGGTCACCGGCTCGCTTCGCTCGCCACCTCCCCCCTTCGCTCCACTCGGTCTCGCAGGTTCGCTCCACTCAGGACCTACCTACCACCGGAAAGCTATCGTGACATTATCCCTACGCTACGGGGGTCGCCGGCTCGCTTCGCTCGCCCGCTCCCCCCTTCGCTTTACCGCTGTACCACCACCGGACAGGTTTCGACGCCTACTTTAATATTTGTTCAAACACCTAATGGCTATCTCTAACCGTTATGAAGTTACAGCCCTTTTAATTTTAGGGGAGGTTGGGGAGGGGAGGGGAGGGGAGGGGAGGGTATACAAATTTCAACGCCCCTCAATAGTTTTATGTAAGAAAAAAAAAAAAAAGTGAAAAGGGGGGGGGGGGTTGAAGGGGGGGTGAGGGGGGGAGTCTCGAAAAATGATTTCGATTAACGCAAAGGCCCCTCTAAATGAATCTGAAAAAAAAATCGTTCCATGTCTCTTAACTTTCGAGATTCGCCTAAAGGGGGGGAGAAGGGGGGCAAAGGGGGCCACTTTAAAAAATGATTTTTACTTTACCGAGCCTCCTCTATACGAATCCGTAAAAAAAAAAATACGGGTCTCTTAAGTTTCCGAGATACGATAGGGAGGGGGGGGAAGGGGGGGAAAAGGGGGGATTTCGGACTTTTCCCATACTCACCAGAGTTACTTGTTTACGAATTTGTCAAAATATACCCACCTCCCCATCCACCATCTGGGAGAACAATTATGTCAATCAGTCAGTGAGTCAGTCAGTCAGTGGTAATTAAGCTTTATATAGTATAACTAGTATTTGCGTGGCTGCGCTCGCTGCCCGCAGCTCGCGGGTCTGCTTATCTACACCTGCCTACTACCTACCTACACCTACCTACACCTACCTACACCTACCTACACCTACCTACACCTACCTACACCTACCTACACCTACCTACACCTACCTACACCTACCTACACATACCTACACCTACCTACACCTACCTACACCTACCTACACCTACCTACACCTACCTACACCTACCTACACCTACCTACACCTACCTACACCTACCTACACCTACCTACACCTACCTACACCTACCTACACCTACCTACACCTACCTACACCTACCTACACCTACCTACTACCTACCTACTCAACCTTCGTTACGCTTCACCCACTCAACCTTCGTTACGCTAAGGAGGTCGCCGGCTCGCTTCGCTCGCCACCTCCTCCCTTCGCTCCACTCGGTCTCGCAGGTTCGCTCCACTCAGGACCTACCTACCACCGGAAAGCTATCATGACATTATCCCTACGCTACGGGGGTCGCCGGCTCGCTTCGCTCGCCCGCTCCCCCCTTCGCTTTACCGGTACCACCATTTTACTTCCCCGAGCCTCCTATCCTATACGAATCTGTAAACAAAACAGAAAAAAAGGGGTGAAGAGGGGGGGGGGGTGAAGGGGGGGGGGGAGTTTCTAAAAATGATTTCGACTAACGCAATGCCCCTCTATATGAATCTGAAAAAAAATTCGTTCCAAGTCTCTTAACTTCCGAGATCCGAAAGGGGGGGTGGAGGGGGGCAAGGGGGTCAAATTTTCAAAATGGTTTTTACTTCCTCAAGCCTCCTCTATACGAATCCCTAAAAAAAAAACACGTAATTCTCTTTATTTCCGAGATCCGCCTAAAGGGGGGGAGAAGGGGGGCAAGGGGGGCCACTTTGAAAAATGATTTTTACTTTACCGAACCTCCTCTATACGAATCCGTAAAAAAAAAAAAAAACGGGTCTCTTAGTTTCCGAGATACGACAGGGAGGGGGGGGAGGGGGGGCAAAAAGGGGGGGTTTCGGACTTTTTCCATACTCACCAGAGTTAGTTGTTTACGAATCTGTCAAAATATACCCACCTCCCCATCCACCATCTGGGAGAACAATTATGTCAGTCAGTGAGTGAGTCAGTGAGTGGTAGTTTAGCTTTATATAGTATAACTAGTATTTGCGGGGCTGCGCTCGCTGCGCGCAGCTCGCGGGTCTGCCTACCTACACCTACCCACTACCTACCTACTACCTACCTACACCTACCTACTACCTACCTACTCCTACCTACACCTACCTACACCTACTTACACCTACTTACACCTACCTACACCTACCTACACCTACCTACACCTACCTACACCTACCTACACCTACCTACACCTACCTACACCTACCTACACCTACCTACACCTACCTACACCTACCTACACCTACCTACACCTACCTACACCTACCTACACCTACCTACACCTACCTACACCTACCTACACCTACCTACACCTACCTACACCTACCTACACCTACCTACACCTACCTACACCTACCTACACCTACCTACACCTACCTACACCTACCTACACCTACCTACACCTACCTACACCTACCTACACCTACCTACACCTACCTACACCTACCTACACCTACCTACACCTACCTACACCTACCTACACCTACCTACACCTACCTACACCTACCTACACCTACCTACACCTACCTACACCTACCTACACCTACCTACACCTACCTACACCTACCTACACCTACCTACACCTACCTACACCTACCTACACCTACCTACTCAACCTTCGTTACGCTTCACCCACTCAACCTTCGTTACGCTAAGGAGGTCGCCGGCTCGCTTCGCTCGCCACCTCCCCCCTTCGCTCCACTCGGTCTCGCAGGTTCGCTCCACTCAGGACCTACCTACCACCGGAAAGCTATCATGACATTATCCCTACGCTACGGGGGTCGCCGGCTCGCTTCGCTCGCCCGCTCCCCCCTTCGCTTTACCGGTACCACCATTTTACTAACCCGAGCCTCCTATCCTATACGAATCTGTAAACAAAACAGAAAAAAAGGGGTGAAGAGAGGGGGGGGGTGAAGGGGGGAGAGGGGGGGAGTTTCTAAAAATGATTTCGACTAACGCAATGCCCCTCTATATGAATCTGAAAAAAAATTCGTTCCAAGTCTCTTAACTTCCGAGATCCGCCTAAAGGGGGGGTGAAGGGGGGCAAGGGGGTTCAAATTTGAAAAACGGATTTTACTTCCCCGAGCCTCCTCTATATGAATCTCACGTGTGTTAACACCTACCTACCTACACCGACCTACCTACTACCTACCTATCACCTACCTACTACCTCCTACTACCACTAAAAAAACATTACCCTTAAGTTTGCTTGTCGTCGCCCCTGAGTTACGCTTCACCCACTCAACCTTCGTTACGCTAAGGAGGTCGCCGGCTCGCTTCGCTCACCACCTCCCCCCTTCGCTCCACTCGGTCTCGCAGGTTCGCTCCACTCAGGACCTACCTACCACCGGAAAGCTATCATGACATTATCCCTACGCTACGGGGGTCGCCGGCTCGCTTCGCTCGCCCGCTCCCCCCTTCGCTTTACCGGTACCACCATTTTACTTCCCCGAGCCTCCTATCCTATACGAATCTGTAAACAAAAGAGAAAAAAAGGGGTGAAGAGGGGGGGGGGGGGGTGAAGGGGGGGGAGAGGGGGGGAGTTTCTAAAAATGATTTCGACTACCGCAATGCCCCTCTATATGAATCTGAAAAAAAAATCGTTCCAAGTCTCTTA
This sequence comes from Diarsia mendica, assembly GCA_949316265.1. Classification (NCBI taxonomy): domain Eukaryota; kingdom Metazoa; phylum Arthropoda; class Insecta; order Lepidoptera; family Noctuidae; genus Diarsia; species Diarsia mendica. The sequence goes on along the minus strand of OX438906.1, from coordinate 10,247,726 downwards.
ACTTCCGAGATCCGAAAGGGGGGGGATGGAGGGGGGCAAGGGGGTCAAATTTTCAAAATGGTTTTTGCTTCCTCAAGCCTCCTCTATACGAATCCCTAAAAAAAAAACACGTAATTCTCTTTATTTCCGAGATCCGCCTAAAGGGGGGGAGAAGGGGGGCAAGGGGGGGCACTTTGAAAAATGATTTTTACTTTACCGAGCCTCCTCTATACGAATCCGTAATAAAAAAAAAATACCGGTCTCTTAGTTTCCGAGATACGATAGGGAGGGGGGGGAGGGGGGGCAAAAAGGGGGGGTTTCGGACTTTTCCCATACTCACCAGAGTTACTTGTTTACGAATCTGTCAAAATATACCCACCTCCCCATCCACCATCTGGGAGAACAATTCTGTCAGTCAGTCAGTGAGTCAGTGAGTGAGTGGTAATTAAGCTTTATATAGTATAATAAAATAACTAGTATTTGCGTGGCTGCGCTCGCTGCGCGCAGCTCGCGAGTCTGCCTACCTACACCTACCTACACCTACCTACACCTACCTACACCTACCTACACCTACCTACACCTACCTACACCTACCTACACCTACCTACACCTACCTACACCTACCTACACCTACCTACACCTACCTACACCTACCTACACCTACCTACACCTACCTACACCTACCTACACCTACCTACACCTACCTACACCTACCTACACCTACCTACACCTACCTACACCTACCTACACCTACCTACACCTACCTACACCTACCTACACCTACCTACACCTACCTACACCTACCTACACCTACCTACACCTACCTACACCTACCTACACCTACCTACACCTACCTACACCTACCTACACCTACCTACACCTACCTACACCTACCTACACCTACCTACACCTACCTACACCTACCTACACCTACCTACACCTACCTACACCGACCTACTCAACCTTCGTTACGCTTCACCCACTCAACCTTCGTTACGCTAAGGAGGTCGCCGGCTCGCTTCGCTCGCCACCTCCCCCCTTCGCTCCACTCGGTCTCGCAGATTCGCTCCACTCAGGACCTACCTACCACCGGAAAGCTATCATGACATTATCCCTACGCTACGGGGGTCGCCGGCTCGCTTCGCTCGCCCGCTCCCCCCTTCGCTTTACCGGTACCAACATTTTACTTCCCCGAGCCTCCTATCCTATACGAATCTGTAAACAAAACAGAAAAAAAGGGGTGAAGAGGGGGGGGGGGGGAGGGGGGGAGTTTCTAAAAATGATTTCGACTAACGCAATGCCCCTCTATATGAATCTGAAAAAAAATTCGTTCCAAGTCTCTTAACTTTCGAGATCCGAAAGGGGGGGGATGGAGGGGGGCAAGGGGGTCAAATTTTCAAAATGGTTTTTTATTACTTCCTCAAGCCTCCTCTATACGAATCCCTAAAAAAAAAACACGTAATTCTCTTTATTTCCGAGATCCGCCTAAAGGGGGGGAGAAGGGGGGCAAGGGGGGCCACTTTGAAAAATGATTTTTACTTAACCGAGCCTCCTCTATACGAATCAGTAAAAAAAAAAAATACGGGTCTCCTAGTTTCCGAGATACGATAGGGAGGGGGGAGAAGGGGGGGGGGAAAAGGGGGGGTTTCGGACTTTTCCCATACTCACCAGAGTTACTTGTTTACGAATCTGTCAAAATATACCCACCTCCCCATCCACCATCTGGGAGAACAATTCTGTCAGTCAGTCAGTCAGTCAGTCAGTGAGTGGTAATTTAGCTTTATATAGTATAACTAGTATTTGCGTGGGTGCGCGAGCTGCGCGCAGCTCGCGAGGCGTGAAGAGGGGGAGAGGGGCAGCTTAGAAAAATGATTTCGACTGACGCATTGCACCTCTCAATGAATCTGAAAAAAAAAATGTTCCAAGTCTCATAACTTCCGAGATCCGCCTAAAGGGGGAGAAAAGGGGGGCAAAGGGGTCAATTTAAAAAAATGGTTTTTACTTTCCCGAGCCTCCTCTATATGAATCTCACATGTGCCACCACCTACCTACACCTACCTACCTACCTACACCTACCTACTACCTACCTACACCTACCTACTACCTACCTATCACCTACCCACCACCTACCTACTACCTACCTACTACCTCCTACTACCACTAAAAAAACATTACCCTAAAGTTTGCTTGTCGTCGCCCCTTTTTTTTTTTTTTTTTTTTTTGGTGGGTGGAAAATCATCGAATAACCCCCCCCGCTCTTGGGCAGAGCGAAGGGGAGTGTCAGACTTCTACTGACTAAAAACCAACCCATGTTCCCTCTTCCTCGCCCTTGTGTCGGAGCCGCGGTAACTTTTCGATATCCGCAGCCCCGACGGGCGTCGGCCCTTGCGGGCCCCTCCTTGCTGACATCTCTTTGAGGCGCGCGTGGAACACGTACGCGCCGCCGACACGGTCTGTTGCCGTCATGACGACGGCCGGACGGCGAGCGAGTTACGCTTCACCCACTCAACCTTCGTTACGCTAAGGAGGTCGCCGGCTCGCTTCGCTCGCCACCTCCCCCCTTCGCTCCACTCGGTCTCGCAGGTTCGCTCCACTCAGGACCTACCTACCACCGGAAAGCTATCATGACATTATCCCTACGCTACGGGGGTCGCCGGCTCGCTTCGCTCGCCCGCTCCCCCCTTCGCTTTACCGGTACCACCATTTTACTTCCCCGAACCTCCTATCCTATACGAATCTGTAAACAAAACAGAAAAAAAGGGGTGAAGGGGGGGGGAGAGGGAGGAGTTTCTAAAAATGATTTCGACTAACGCAATGCCCCTCTATATGAATCTGAAAAAAAAATCGTTCCAAGTCTCTTAACTTCCGAGATCCGAAAGGGGGGGGGGGGGGGGGGTGGAGGGGGGCAAGTGGGTCAGTTTCAGGTTTAGGGATTCGTATAGAGGAGGCTTGAGGAAGCAAAAACCATTTTGAAAATTTGACCCCCTTGCCCCCCTCCATCCCCCCCCTTTCGGATCTCGGAAGTTAAGAGACTTGGAACGATTTTTTTTTCAGATTCATATAGAGGGGCATTGCGGTAGTCGAAATCATTTTTAGAAACTCCCCCCCTCTCCCCCCCCTTCACCCCCCCCCCCTCTTCACCCCTTTTTTTCTCTTTCGTCTTTTGTCTCCTCTATACGAATCCGTAAAAAAAAAAAAATACGGGTCTTTTAGTTTCCGAGATACGGTAGGGAGGGGGGGGAGGGGGGGCAAAAAGGGGGGGTTTGGCACTTTTCCCATACTCACCAGAGTTACTTGTTTACGAATCTGTCAAAATATACCCACCTCCCCATCCAACATCTGGGAGAACAATTATGTCAGTGAGTCAGTGAGTGAGTGGTAATTAAGCTTTATATAATAGAAAAAATAACTTAACGATGACGCTATAATATTGAAAAAAATAATGGATATTGCTATAATTGGTTCTATAGGATAATTCGTTTTTCACTTACTTAAATCATTCCTCACTCACTCCGTCCATCTTTTATTTGGTCCTCGTCTCCCTCTCCATCCATCTACATTTATATTCATCACTATTTAAGTCACAGGCGATTCATCCCTCATTTTAATTTTTCTGTAAATTGCGCAACTTTTACACCCCCTCTAATATACTCGTTCCTTACTTTTTCCATTCTTGTCACATCACACATCTACCGCAACATTCTCATCTCCGACCTAACAAAACAGTTACGTAGATAAAATTAATATTACATCCTTACAATTGTTTATAATTGCTATTTTATATCAGAAACCGGGCAAAACGAATACTTCGCGGAGATAATGCCGTCATAAAATGCGTGCCCAAATTGTTTTACCTGAGAACAGGGTGTGCTACCAAATCATTTCTCTCAAAGCTTGCTTAATAAATTAGGATGGAGGTCGGTAGATTGAGAAAATGTAGCCTGTGCCTGTCCGGAAATTGAAAAACTTCACCGTGTTGGGCCGTTCTTTTATTCTAGAATTGGACAGTTTTTTTTTAAGGAGAATAAATTCAAACGCGGACCATGTAGAAATTTACGCGCTTTCATTAGATTTGGCGGGCACGTTATTGTGTTGGATCTGATTGTACCTGGTTTTTGGACGAAACTTTTTATATCTAATTGGGTCTAATAAGGTATAGGTACTCATCATTAATTTATTTTACGAATCAGCTTCATACGTATCTTAATTATGACATAACATCACGCCTATAATCCCCGAAGGCTTAGTCGTAAGTGTACTTAATAGTACACAGCCTCATTTCGCCAGCTATATTTACTTTAAATCCCAAGTAATAGGGGGCATCCTATTGCCACCAACCGGGCACAAAAGCAGACTCAGTGGCTGCTACTGAACAATTCCTGTTGGAAAATCCCGGTGACACTTTGCCCAACCAGGGAATCAAGCCCAGAACCTCATTCTAGGCAATTGCGCTTGCGACCACTAGACCAACGAAGCAGTCAAAGCTATTTTCTGTCTTATTATAAAAAAGGCAAACATGGCAGTTTTAGTAGAAAAGTAACTAAGACACAACTGCGTGTGTTAATTATTTATAATTAAGATTTTATAAATCGTATTGTTTGTTTCAGTTTTGACGTCCGAGGCCGGTCGTTCAACAAGGCGCTACAATGGTCGGACCCGGGTGCGTTCGGGCCCCGAGCATACTTCGCTACAGTCGCCCGACCAGCCGCGCTCACACTAAGCTCCGTACAACTAGACGACGAAGGCGTATACAGATGTAGGGTAGACTTCAAAAACTCACCAACAAGAAACTTCCAAATCAGACTCACAGTAATAGGTAAGTTACTTTATAACATCTAAGACACGCGCAGATAAAAAGAGCCAAAGTTAAGCAAACATCGCAAGTAAATAGAATTTGCGTCAAAGAAAAATACGAGATCAAATTAACTGTCTAATCTCAGGTGCAAGTTTTTAAAAGTAAAATGAAATCAGTCTAGACTAGTTTTTTGTTGTTTTATTATTTTATTTTACTCAAAACCATAGATTCCCTTTGGCTAGAAATCCTTTAGATGTTTTCACTATTATTTTAAGTAATAATCTTGTTTTTTTTTTAGAAAACATTTAATTTATGAAAGGCTATTATGATCTGAGCAGTCATGTTAAGTGACGCGAGACTAGACAATCTCGTTAAAAAAATCTAACAAAGTTTAAAATGAACATTTTATGGGGCGACGGCAGGGAATCAATTTAGTCATTACGATGAATCGCGGGAGCCGCGCGGTCGCCGAGTGATGACATCGCGCAGACATTTTAATTATCAACTGTCGACGGGATCGGCGAGGTTACTCAGCTGCCTCGCGATAAAAACGATGCCCGCCGACGATGACACAGATAAAATCTGCAGGAGACAGGTTAAATTTAAAAGGAAATTAGATTTGAATAGATCAAATTGTCTGAACGTTATCAGTCCGCCGTACTGATCCCCTTTATTTGCTTATTAAAACCTTAGACGGGAAATGGTTCACTAAATTATAAAATGAAAATGAGTTACGAGCACTTTGTGTTCATTCTTTGGTGAATACTGTCATAACAGTATTCAATTAATATTGCGCAGTGCCGTGTTTCCACAACATTATTTACCACTTCCACAATCCGTATCGATGTGAATTATTGGAATTTCATATGGTTCCGATATGGATTGTATTTAAATAACAAGCTTGACAGCTATTACGGCTGCTCCTCTTTAATTACTCTAATAGGCTTATTCAATGGCACCGTAACCGTATTCTTAAGAAATATTACCGGGCCAAGAGCATGAATAGTACATTGTTACCTTAGGGGTGAAAGTAACTTATTTAGTCCCCGAGACGGGGTTTGGCGCCTGAGCGCAGCGAGGGCGCTAATAGTTCGAGGGACTAAATAAGTCTTTAACCCGAGGTAAACACTGTGCTTTTCATTACGAATACAAGGAAAGTTGATGGGAATAGGCTTGCGCCCCCTAAATCGAAAGAAACAAAAAACAAATTGACAAAAAAAATTAAAAAGTAAAAGAAAATCTAATCGGTGGATGGCAATAGGTTTGCTCCTAATTACATCGGTTGATGACAATAGGATTGCTCCTAATTAGATTGGCATCAATAGATGGCAATAGGCTTGCTCCTAATTACATTGGTTGATGGCAATAGGCTTGCTCCCAATAACCCAAATCGGTTGATGGCAAGGCTTGCTCCTAATTAGATTGGTTGATGGCAATAGGCTTGCTCCTAATTAAATTCGTTGATGGCAATAGGCTTGCTCCTTATTAAATTGGTTGATGGCAATAGGCTTGCTCTCAATTACCTAAATCGGTGGATAGCAATAGGCTTGCTCCTAATTAGATTGGTTGATGCCAATAGGCTTGCACCTAATCACATCAGTTGGTGGCAATAGGCTTGCTCCCAATTACATCAAATAATTTGACAGCTGTCAGTAGAAAGCGATTCTCCCTAGGGCTGAAAAGTAGTACTTTCAACCCGCTCCGCAGGCATGTTATGACCTACTTTCAGAGTATGAGTAATGAAAAATATAAACATGCCCTATAAAATGCCAAGTAAACTACCGTTGAGCTTTTCAAAGAAATTACCCTATTCAAGGCGACGAAAGACGTAGGCAAAGGAGATGAGGGAAGTAAATTTCTTTTGCGCAGAACAAAGCATTTAAAAGTAAGCCTACATCGCATATATGCAACTCCATTGAAATCCATTAGTCTGCCGCGCCGAGAGGTAATTTGCAAGGAGCCTTTTGTTAGCAAAGGGACTGCTCACACAAAGAACTCTCTTACTCACATAATCAGGCATATTCATAACATCATAAAATATCCAATTACCATTGAGAACGGAGGGTGTTCATTAATGGCGTCAAATAATAATCAAATCTGGCGCTCTCGTAATATCGTGAACGATGACGCCCTCAGTTTTCATTCCCATATTGATATTATGATTAAGATTGTATGTAGGGGTATTTGTATGGAATCTTATTACATTCGTGTGGTTTTTGTCGTAGTGCCTCCTCATCAAATGCTGCTGTATGACAAGTCTGGCGCGGATGTCTCAGGAGTAGTGGGACCTTTGGAGGAAGGATCAGCGTTGGTACTAGTCTGTGAAGTTCGGGGTGGTAAGTAAATTTATATATTTTGTACAATAGCAAGTTGATGCTGAGACAGCTACCAGCTTCCAGTTTATACAAAATCTGGCTGTATATATATTTTTTAACCCCTAGACCCCGATACATTTGTTTTTATCGAATTTTCATGTGTGTTATAATTTTCTTAAAAAATAGAGTTTCTGAAATGGTTTGACAAGAACGAGGTTATTGAGACATTGCATTATTCATCATCATTTTGGTTTATGAAACATTTGCCATATATGCAGTTGCTATTCCATACGTAACATTGAGCAATGTTACGAACCGCCTATTGACATTCTACAAAGGTCGGTTCACAGCTCAAACGTTTTAATATCGCAATACACGCGTACCTACGTAGAAATATATTTGTCAACATCCCTCACTACCGATTTGATACATTATTGGTTATTCTACTGAATACACACTTTCAAACGTCATCTAACGGGATGGAAAGTCTATCTCCTTGATTTGAGGTAATTACACTGTTTACGACTATAGTTGTCGGGCTGTTATTCTATATAAATCTTCACTTTTTTTTTACTTTACTCGTTAAAGACTACCTAACAAATAGTAACGTGGTTATGGATGCTATCTTATGTGCGTATCTGAAATCTGAATGCAATCACCTATTCAGAAATAATTGAAATGAATCAACTCAACAATTTCAACTCGCGTCCAAAAAAACAAGTTAATTCAGTTCGCCGCTTAACTTGAAGCGTCGCTAAAATATTGAACAGTGGGGGAGCTCAATTTTTTCTATTGCTTGATTTCTTTTATGGAAACATTGGAAGAGATATTCCATTCGAATGGGTTCATTGAAAAGTCCGCAGTATGGCCGCCTGGCTTCGAGCCAGTGCTCGCAGCGGATTATCTTCAGCCGTGCGCCCACCAATTGTGATGATGCAGCGGGCTGGACAGGGGGAGTTTAGGCTTTGACCTGTTATCATGCTCATACTTAATTATGTTACTGAAAAATGGGCAATTTTGTTACGTTTTCGGTTTATGATTTTCAATTATTTTCATAATCTCAAAGGTATTAACTAGTTGTGAGTATATGCGTGTTCTATACACAAGCAGCATTTATCGAAGATCAAACAAATCGCATATACCAGGCAACTGAAGTATACCCATGTAGAATTAGTATTTATAATTTGTATCTATTAAGCACAAATACTTGTAAATAGGTTCCTAATATACACAAGTACACGTTATACACAAGTACACTCTTTACATTTAATTGTATTTTTCTCTCGTCTTACAACGAAGCAAATCTCCTGTGAAAGATAAGCCAACAATACTTTGAAACTTTAGTAATACCTGGAAGCTTTCTATTCTAAATTGATTTTGATGAATGGCAGACACAGTAAACCTGCTATATGTTTGAAATAGTATCTACAAGATCGAGTTTTGTAGTTTTCAAACTAAACGCTTGAATTTAGTTTACCTGTGGCATCTCAAAACATTATTATATTTGGTTCATCGGTTCAAAAAAACACGTGCACAAAATATACTTGATTGTCAATACAATTTTAAAAGGTTTCTATCACACGTGTCGTGTAAATATTAAAAAACAGACTCACCAACGCAAAAATAATTTGTCAGACATGTTTCTACTATTTGTTTACCTATGAAAATGTTTTTAAAACGTGGTCTGAATAACTTCAAGTACTACAAGTACAGCGCCACTGTTTAACTTAGACGGTACTAGAGGTAGGGGCCCGGTTTATGACGGGTGTTGCCGGTTGTCCATGGGTGTATTACTGAGCTCTCGCAACTGTCTTAATACCTGTACTACACCTTCGGCCGTACCTTCTCAGTTCAGCGGTTGGCCTAAGATTTGTTCTGTGGGTCAACTTTGTATTCGAATACAAAGTTGGGGTAGGCAGAAACCACAGAACGCCACTTGCTACGATCCTTACATACACCTTTTGCCTCGTCCACGTTCATACATCTGGTCATACCTACACGCACGCCAGTTACGAGTATTAGGCTGCCTGTCCACCGAAGCGGAGCGAGCAGGGAGCGAGGCTGCGGAGCGGAGAAACGCACAAATATTAACCAATAGGATTGCACACTGGGACCGGAGCGGAGATTTTGTGCAGTCCTATTGGTTAATATTTCCCCGTTTCTCCGCTCCGCCGCCCCGCTCCGCTCCGGTGGACAGGCAGCCTTACACACCTGTCCTTTCTGAAGAACGGCACCAATAAGATCAGTGTATGTCTTTCTAGGGTGTCGTATTCGAAAATGAAGTTAAATTTATGCTACAATTTTGTTTACCAGGTCGTCCCGAACCAACAGTGTCCTGGTGGATAGACGGCACACCAGCCTCCCAGTACATAGGTGTCAAAACAGACACCCACGTCATCGTCAATCGTTTGGAGCTGCAGCATTTGAAGCGAGAAGACCTGAACACCACATTCAAGTGCAGAGCTTCGAATACGAACCTTGTGCCGCCACAGGAAAAAGTGGTCAGGCTTGAGCTAAACTGTAAGATTTTTTTTTTTATCTTACATAAGGTAAGTCAACCAAGTTGCGAGGTACAGTCAGTTTACCGGGATATTATGTCTCAGCCTTCAAGTGCACGCCTGCGTATTGTATGTAGGTACCCTACCTACCCAGTTTGCGAAGACGGAGATCTACTTAGTCCGTGGACCGACCGTTCTCAAAAATGTGCGGTAAGATGTCCACAAATACCAGGTTTCCGCAGGGATAACGGACAGTAGTAGTAGTGAGAGCAGTGGTGGCCCAGTGGTGGCGGCCCCGACTTACGAACAGTTGGTCGTGGGTTCGAACCCAGGCAGGTGCATTACTTTGTGTAATTTATTTCATCACCACTGCTCTCAAAACGGTGAAGGAAAACATCGTGAGGAAACCGGCATGTCTTAGAACCAAAAACTCGAAGATATGCGACATCTACCAATCCGCACTGGGCCCGCGTGGTGGATTATAGCCCATCCCTCTCCTAGAGAGCAGGCCTGAGTCCCTGCAGTGGGAACAATTATAGGCTGATGATGATGATGATGAACGGACAGTAGTTACTGCCAGTCCCGCTCTGCTCTTCAATTGTAATTCTAGGTAGTACCCACGCACTTTTTTATTATTATATCTTATATCTTGAGGTTGTTGGTTTAAGCTCTACCGATGATACAAACTTGATCACAAGCTCTTTCCGCTTTATGTTCCCTTATTTTAATTCCATGTGTATCATTCATCACCTTCAGGTATATTACTTTCGTCCTACCATACATCGTAGTTAGACTAAAATACTTCCAACATTATTTTGTCTGTCTAGATTTGACATTTCTTTGTGTTTCCGAGGGCATATCTGTCTTCTAAGTGTCTAAACATAAAAGGCTACAAAAGACGAATGTCTAATTTCTAAGAAGAGTAATTTCGTGTGGGTTTAGTGTCAATCATATTATCATTTGTGCTGTAATATTGTTAAATCTTTTAGTGTAAACTTCACATAGAAGTCTTACATTTCTCTTCATGATTAATTTTCAGAGCTATGTAGTCTCTTTTAAATGGGTTGTATATTATGTTTTGGTCAGGAATTGTTGTATTAGATATTCAAACATTCTCTTGCTCTTCTAAACCAATATTATAAACTGGGAAGTTTTGATTTTGTTTGTTTGTTTGTTGCGATTTAACTCAAAAACCACTTGTCTGATTAAATAACAATTTTAACCATTAGAAAGTCAAATCTTTACTGAATAATATAATATAAAATATGCTATATTATATATATTTTCAAAATACACGCCGTTCGTCCACGTGTATTTAAAAAATGAACCACGCAGTGCGAAGTGCTAGTTACGTGTAATTTATATTGTTTATTTCTAAGCCAATGTAAATCAAATGCCCAGTGGCTTGTAGTTTCCGCTCAATCTAAACAAGAAGGCGAACGTGGTCGAACAGTTGAAATATAAGATAAGTAGTTCCTATTGTTCACAATCGTTCGCTCTCTTTAGAACGTTTTCTAAACAGCTATAAATCTTCAGTCAAATGCAATTCAGTAGGTACCTAACAGATTGAGTGCCTTCCAAATTGTTTTTCTGGAGCTAAGTTTTATACTGGGCTAGAATTCAAATTTAAAAGCCTGCAATTCCCGAAGGGTAAGTAGGCAGAGCAGAGAGTGACATCTGCCAATCCGCACTGGGCCCGCGTGGTGGATTGTAGCCCATCCCTCTCCTAGAGAGGAGGCCTGAGTCCCTGCAGTGGGAACATTATAGGCTGATGATGATGATGAAGTAGGCAGAGGGGTCCCTAAAAGTACACCCACATTTTGCTTTTTGTGTTTAAGTCCTATGTTATCCCGTCGGGGCCCCGGATTATCGAAAGAGATGACGTGGCCTCGGCACAAGGGCGAAGAAGGAACATGGGTTGGTTTTTAGTCAGTAGAAGTCTGACACTCCGCCCAAGAGCGGGGGGGGGGGGGGGGGGGGTTATTCGATGATTTTCCACCCACCAAAAAAAAAAGTTCTATGTTATAGCGGGTGAACTTATTGCCATCAACCACAAATCCAAACTCCTTGGCGGCTACTGAGAAATTCCTTCCACTAGAGGCACGACGCAGTTCCAAATTCTAATAAGTATTTCTCCGAAACTGATATTTGCGAGACCTAATAAAAGTCTTTCCTTGCGTTGAAAATATACAAAATCCCTTTCAATCCTCCACGTGTATACTCCGAAAAAGTAATTATTTCAAAACACACCAGAGTTTTATTGAGCTGAAAATATGTTTTCATTAATCTATTCTGCCCCAGGCTGTAATTTAAATGAATTTGTCTTGGTCTAGACATACATGGACTAATAATGTGGTGTGTTAAATAGATGATTCTTGAAACCCTTTTTTTGAACAGTAAAAAGGCTGGAACTTTTTTAAATAATGCAAATCACTACTTTAATTTATTACACATAGAACGAAAATTTTACACTGCTCCAAATAAAGAGTATTATATTTTTAAGAGGTTTTTCATGGGCTCGAATTACAGTTTTAGAATAAAATCCCTATCAAAGAAGGCAGATAATTATGTCGACTGCCGCTTAGTGTCACAGACTCACAGTTCTTGGATTTAAATGGTATCGTAAATCTGATAGGGTTCACAACTAATTATTACGTACTAAAGTCCTTATTTTGATTTATGTATGTTTCTTCCACCAGTGGTTCCTCTATCAGTATCGCTGCTGAACCGACCGCAACAGCTGCTCTCGGCTGCCGCAGCGACACTTCGATGTGTGTCTGAAGGCAGCCGACCACCAGCTCACATGACCTGGTACAAGGACAATAGAAGCTTCGATAAGAATATGGTAAGTTACAGACACATAATTATTTTTAAGTGTTATTTATATGTTTTATAAACAAAAAATAAATAGGTTTGAAGTTATTAGTGCATTGGGGAAGTGAAAACGGCCCCGACGAAAGGGTAGTTGGCGTGGATTTGGGCATCAGGCAGGGGCTTCACTTTGTGTTATATCATCACCACTGCTCTCAAAATGGAAAAAAATTCGAACCTTGTAGGTACATATCATATACCATAGTAACTATGACTATGGCATAAAGCATAATCAGCCGAATGTGCTTATGCTATGATTATTGTAGACAGACATGCATGTTTAATCGAGGAGTATATAAATGAGCTCAAATTATGCTAAACACTAAACTGAGGCTAAACTACTAACCGCTATATGAATTCTAGCGCCTGAAACTATTGCTGAAATATGGCTGTTTCAAACGAAGAGCCCATTAATAGTAGATTATTGCATCGAGCACAAAGTAATTTATTATTGCACCGAGTGCCTGATTTAGAGCCTGAGCGTTAGCGAGGGCTCTAATCTAACAGGCACGAGGGCAATATAAATTACTTAAGGCGAGGTGCATAATCTACTTTTCTTTCAACTATTACATAAAGGAATAGTAGATAAAAGAAACTCATATCAAACAGTTAAAAGATTTTCTATACTTAACACTGTCGTCTTCATTTAGAATGTTTTCCGGAGTTAATGTGTCGCTAAATGATTCCATTTTAATTCGAAGCCGAAGCACTCAAAATCAAATAGTATCACACTTTATCGTTTCCAAAAATATTGTCAAGCAAAATTAACAAAGTTCCCCAAAAGTTCCCGCCAAATTACTTTTTTAAATTTCTTTCATTTTATAGTAACTAGTTAGCAACAATCATTTTTTAAATTTGGAACAAGTAGTAGGATAGAAACGAATAATACTTATGTAAAAAAAAAGTATTGATATCGGCTGGCTGAATAGAGCTAATCCATTGAGATTGGCATCGGTGCGATTAAAAAAATAAACTGTGCAATAATGAAATTTCATACATTTTTATTGCTCTAGAGCACTAAAGACTCGCTTTGTGCTGAGTTTTTAGTGTGATTATGATGAAATTAAAGCATAGTTGGAAGAAAAATAAATAACAGCTTGGCTCAGTTAGACAAACAGTTTGCGGTTCTATTTCTAACTGAGAGTATGCGCATTGTCAATGCTCTGATTAAAATAGCTCTGAGATCTAGCTAAATGTCAGGTCAGTCTCAGATTGCCCTAGTCCGAGGCTTATGAAGCCTCTACAAAACAAGTGAAGCAAATAGCATAAAGATATTTTTATATTTCTTGCTGTTGAACCGTTTTCCATATTTATGTATGAAAAGACGAGTGATTTGCCCTTGCTTCGCCCGGTTTTATGTTGATAGTTGTTTTAATGTGCAATTTAAATAATGATATAACACTAATTCAAGTCTGTTATCCTCGAAGGGTTAAGAAGAGGTGTATCTAATAGACCCATGTTTTAGCATTTATGTTACAACCCCAAGAAATAAGACAAGCGCCGTCAACCACTGGCGCTAGCTTTTTGACTATACTACTGAGAATCGTCTGATGGAAAAAATCACGGACGCGATAAGCGACTACATACTATAATATGTATTTTTTATTAGTACTAAAGATAACAAGCATTTAAAAAAAACCTCTGAAAATAATTCAACAACAATAGCGTTTAAATTTTCAATACAAGTAGATACAAAGGTTACTTTGTATTCATTTGGTTCTATTCACACTCCTGGTTTTGTAGCTAGTTGAGTCGGTCAATCCGTTTGTCCGGAAGACGCGTCCGCGGGCCGGCGACGGCGACGGTACGTGATCTCTTTCAAAGGATTGCCGTGGTCATGCCGCGTTCTGACTGGATTCAGAATATTTTCCTATTAAAACTTTCTTACTTGTTTTGAATAAGTTGTGAAGAATAAACCCACAAAATGTACAGTTACTTGTAATTTGTTCAACGTCCAGTGGTCTTATTTGAGCGAAGCGAGGTAGGTAATCCCTCAATTAACTTCCATTCTAAAGCTAAGCACGCACTGTGGCTTTTAAATCGATTGTCGCGTTTTATAGTCGGATTCGGTCATTGATGGACTTTGATTTAGCGCCCGACTAATTGCGCTCCGACCGTTGCAGCTTATACAATAGCTTACAGAAATGTCACTGTCCCGAATAGTCCGCTTGTGACTTTTTTATTGAGTCCAGCTGAAATATCGTGCACGTTGTATGCAGTCTGATTTACACGAATGTTATTTAGAAAATGAACTCCATCGAAGTGCTCGTGGCTTAATAATAAACGCCGCTCGGGTTGATCTTTAGGTTAAGCCGCGCTTACCTAGGTTGGTCTGTGGATAGGTGACCGCCAATTACTTAACGAGTTTTCTCCGTGGCTCGGAAATCACGTTAAGCTGTTGGTTCCAGCTGCCTTAATTACATAGATTTTTGGCAGTCAAAGACCCTGAAAGTCTGACAACCAGTCTTACCATAGGTATTATCTAGTGTTATCTGGATTGTGGAGGTCAGATAGGCAGTCGCTCCATGTAAAAACTGGTATTCAGCTGCATCTGGTTAGACTGGAAGCCGACCTCAATATAGTTGGGGAAAATGCTAAGCAGATGATGATATAATATTTATAAAATCGACGAAGAATGAGTTTTCGTTCATCGTTGAGAATCCAATACAGTTTCATTAAAGTGCAATATTCGAGTTAATTGCAGCTTCATTCGTGTCTCGTATCGGTGTGTTCGAGGTTTAATAACATCCGCATTGATTCCTTTATTCAAACGAGATTATGGTTTCGTATATTTTTGATTAATTCTACAGCGCGGCAGCGCGGCGAACAGATTGCCACGTGTACAACATTGGAAATGAAAAAGTATGACCAAAATCGAGAGCAGCTTTTTGGTTTAATTACGTTTTCCACTTACATTGCATATAGGATTATAGGTAGTAGATTATAATAAACATGAATATTGTCCATTGATGAATATTGGACGACACGGTTGATGAAAATGGCTAAAGCAACTAACTTCTGCGCTGTGTGTCGCGGGTGTCGATCCCCGCACGGAACAAATATTTGTATGGCCTGCAATAGTTGTTTCGGGTCTGGGAGTTAGTGCATGTGAGATTAAATGTTTGTGAACGCACCCACGGTACAGGAGAAATTCCTAGTGTGGGGCAACGTTTTTTATATAAAAAAAAAACATAATTACCATGCTACTGAGTAAAATTAACTTTTCTCAAACATGCTTGGAAATTTGAGCATTATTTTGACAACCTTCTTCGAGATAAATCGAAATTGCTGTACTAGCCAGATACATGCGACCAGCGGCCGGCAAAAGTTGTATGAAAATCCATTTTTAATACAGTTGCTCAAAAAGTGGCGTATTGCAGGGACGTATAGCGTTCGGGATGTGGGCTATTACGTACTCGTGCTTTTTCTTTACCTTTCCCGAACTCGTGCGTTCTCTTTCCCAACTGTCAAAATAATGTCCATTAAAAAAAAACCAACCACGAAGTATTTACTAAATAAAATCATAGAAGTTTTTATGATTCATGCAAATATTTCTAAAGAAGCTACTAATTTGTTTCAATATCAGATTTAATTATTTGATTCAATGAGTTAAAGGTTTCATTCCATTTCACCTCATTAAATTTCATTTTTATTTCATATCAATAAAACAAATCTACTGAAGACTTGGCTGTATGGGCATAGTTCCCTTTGCCTACCCAGAATAGGTAAAGAAAACAAAAAAAATCTCTGCTTATATTCTTTTACGGTAGGCGCCATTTTCAAAAATGTTCTTTGCGAGTTTAATTACGGTTTTATTATTTTATTAAATTGCTTCATTTTTTCGCAACTGTATTAAAAATAGTTGTTCAGTACACGTGCGGAACCGTCATTGCAACTTGTTCCGACTGTCAACCCTCGCCGTCGGCTGTGCCTCGGCTCGGTTAGACATTTGTCGAAACTCTTTGCAATGACAGACTTTCCGCACTTATAATGAAATATACTAATCTGTCGTGTTTAGCGGCCAAATAAATTACATACTAAACTCATATCTGTCGTGTTATTTAAAAATGGAACGATCTTTTACTCTGAACCATAGCAACCAAGGAGGTGACTTATTAATAGTAGATTAGTAGCCAAGGGCTGTAAGGCATTAATTGCAGCCCGAGATATTTAGGCGCACGAGCGCAGCGAGGGCGCCAATAGTTCGAGGGTGCAATTGATGCTTACACCCGAGCTAACTACTCTGCTTTACATCTCGATTATGAGGTAAGAAGGAAAAAACCGGCATTACAAGAATAAAGTTTTCAAATATCTCTCTTTAGAACTTTCAGGCAAAATATTGTTAATTGCTGCTTCAGCTTCCATTTTCATTAAATCGGGCGTGTAGCTTATATCTTCATCACTTGCAGAACTCATATTTTTTTCCTAATTAGCACGTAATTATAAAAAATCCATAAAACAAACAATAATATTTAAAGTAAAAGTTTTCTATTACCGCCTTTTTCATCTCTATTTTTAATTTTTTTTTTTCAAGTACGAAATTGAGCTTCGCCGTTCGATATTTAAAATTGATGACTATTAAGCCTCCCCCACACAGGCGCGTTTTCCGTGAAAAACGCTCCTGTGTGGGGGAGGCGTTATACTCATACGAAGACAAGGCTGAATAGCGAAGCGACCTCTTTTGTCATTGGGCTGAATGCATGATGTCTATTGCCAGTATGATGGTTAGATGTACGTGAACTTTTTGAAAGTGTGAAGTGTTTTTTTTTTAATTACTTACCGCCCTAGGGCTTTCCTTGCTACATTAATACCCTAGAGCGCTAATTGGTCACCTACAAGCCCCATCTGGGGGTATTATGGACCTACTTACCGAATATGAGAGATGTAAAGGTTTTATTTAAATTTCGAATTGAGGAGCTCGTGGCGTAATAATAACTGCCACTCGGGTCAATCTTTAGGTTAAGCGGCGCTTGCCTAGGTTGGTCTGTGGATGGGTGACCGCCCATTTCATACCGAGTTTTCTCCGTGCCTCGGAAAGCACGTTAAGCTGTTGGTCCCGGCTGTCATATATAGATCTTTGGCAGTCGTTACAGGTAGTCAGTGACCTGGAAATCTGACAACCAGTCTTACCAAAGGGTATCGTATTACCCAGTATAAACTGGGTTGTGGAGGTCAGATAGGCAGTCGCTCCATGTAAAGTACTGGTATTCAGCTGCATCCGGTTAGACTGGAAGCCGACCCCAACATAGTTGGGAAAAGGCTAGGCAGATGATGATTTAAATTTCGAATTGGCTGAACTCTTCAACGCGTGAAAAATTATTGTTGTTTATGTGATTTTGAAAAGTAAATTGTATTTAATTTCCTCGCATTATTTGAGAAAAGTACTATACAAGCCTTGGCCACAACTAGGCATTGATGGACTTACGTATGTGTGCCTCGGCTTCGCCTCGGCCCACATTTACACGTTCGTCCATCAATGCCTCTGTTGCTGGCCGCTGCAGTAATGTACTATTTCTCAAACATGCTTGGAAATTTGAGCATTATTTTGACAACCTTCTTCGAGATAAATCGAAATTGCTGTACTGGCCAGATACATGCGACCAGTGGCCGGCAAAAGTTGTATGAAAATCCATATCTGTCGTGTTTAGCGGCCAAATAAATTACATACTAAACTCATATCTGTCGTGTTATTTAAAAATGGAACGATCTTTTACTCTGAACCATAGCAACCAAGGAGGTGACTTATTAAAGGTTTTATTTAAATTTCGAATTGGCTGAACTCTTCAACGCGTGAAAAATTATTGTTGTTTATGTGATTTTGAAAAGTAAATTGTATTTAATTTCCTCGCATTATTTGAGAAAAGTACTATACAAGCCTTGGCCACAACTAGGCATTGATGGACTTACGTATGTGTGCCTCGGCTTCGCCTCGGCCCACATTTACACGTTCGTCCATCGATGCCTCTGTTGCTGGCCGCTACAGTAATGTACTAATTCGTTTTTCGAATGAAGTATGCCTTAAAAGAAAATGTATAAATGTAAGCAGTTTCAAAACTCAAAACTTCTTTTTTCATAGGTGACAGATCACTCGAACGAGACGTGGTCGATCAGTACGCTAGTGTTCAGCCCGAGTCCTGTAGACAACGGCGCGATGATCAAGTGCGTGGCAGCTAACCCCAGCCTACCCACCAAGTCTATTGACGACCAGCTGCAGCTCAATGTTGTATGTAAGTATTACATTTCTAAAAACGTTACGTTTTTTTTATCCGACTTCCAGAAAGGAGGAGGTTCTCAATTCGTCTGTATGTTTTTCACAGTATAGTCATCAGATTTATTTATTTGATTAATCTCTAAGTAGAAAATAAAGAGGAAATATTTGTATTTTTGTATCATTATCATCTTCAGCCTATAATGTTCCCACTGCAAGAACTCGGGCCTCCTCTCTAGGAGAGGGATGGGCTATCTACCACGCGGGCCCAGTTCTGATTGGTATTTTTGTATGTAACGAATTAATTTAAAAACTACTGGACCGATTTGAAAAATTCTTTCACCGTTAGGAAGCTACACTATCCTCGGGTAGCATAGGCTACTTTTTATCCCTGTATTCCTACGGGAACGGGAACTATGCGGGTGAAGCCGCGTGACGTCCGCTAGTGTATAATAAACACAAACATAGTTACACGCTAAGCTTAAAACTAGTGAGTTCATGACCCTGTTATAGCGTAGCAAGATAACTTAAAATTAATAAAATTGCAGTATCACGTAGATTAGCAACTTTCATGATTAAAAATGTTAATTAACCTTTTAATTAGTTCTACACATAAAAAGAATAAGTATATTAGATTTAGATCATGAGTCATTTTTAAATGTAAGTAAAGTTAAGACAGAAGAAGTATGCGTGTCGGTAATCATCCATAGTTCTATCAGCTCCATATTGTCATAGCGCGTTAGTATAATTTCAAAGATAGTCGAATATTGCAGGAACACATACTTTTCTTGGTAAACCACACAAACAAAACATTGTGACTACATCGCATCAACATATAAACTTCTCCTAACCTGTAATTATCATCAGTCTGATGATTACTTATAGAGTATTTTCAATTAGTCAATCTCATGTATAGCACTGTAATAAAAGCTGTTAGGCATATATTTGCGTAGTAATTATAAACACGCTAACAACTAAAATATGTCGTGAACCATAAACATTGAACGCTTTATTAAATTGTATCGCAACGAACAATTTAATTTCATCAACTATAACAAGGTTTGAAAACAAACTTTAGGTATTTAGCGTGTACCTAATAACAAAGAAGTTACTTGTGTTTAATATTCATTCAGTTTCTGATAATCCTTTGGCCTGCTTTCAAGATAATTTAATGATACAGTTCCAAGAACTTCTCTTTGATAAAACTGTGATAAATATCCCACAGGACAAACTGGTCGCATAGCTAATTGAGAATATCTAAGCTTGAAATTTGAGTTATTTTATCCGAGCATAGTTAGTAATTAATAAAAATTAAAGTAGCTTTAATAAATAACATTGTAGAAAAACTCTTAATGTAATTCTTATGAAAGTTGTAAAATTTTGCGCTCACATGTGCGATGTATGATGAGTTAGTAGGTACTTAAATACGGTTTAATATTTACTTATTTCTAAAGTTCGTTTACTTTTTTCAGCAACAGTGTATGTAATGTTAAATAAACGCAATTCTAACGCTTTTTCGTAGCAATCTGTAGCAGTTCGTAGCAATACTGCGTAGCAATGCGTAGCAACAGCGATCACTGCGTACCAATACCGTAGCATTGCGTAGCTAATCTGGCCCGTAGCGTAGAAAACTGAAACCATGAGTTTTTTTTTATCCCCAACCCAACAACAGGGTTGGGGATCATCAAACGACTCCTCCCGCCCAGGGCAATGTAGAAGGGAGTGTCATACTTCTGACTGAAAACCACCCATGTTCTTTCTTAGCACTTTTTATCACGGGGCCACGGTATCTCTTTCGAACAATCCGCAGCCCCGGCAGGCGTTGGCCCTTGTGGGCAGGTTCCTGCAGTGGTGCTGACACCTCTTTGAGGTTGCCTGAGGTTGAAGTTTTTCTAGGTATTTTGAATATTTTGACAAATACTGACGAAGAATAAAGCCACGCTACAAGTAGCTACTACCAATACAGTAGTTACGATATTTCTATGGTTCCAACCCACCAATCTACAAAACTACGGCATCATAAATCCCAAAACATCCCC
This sequence comes from Diarsia mendica, assembly GCA_949316265.1. Classification (NCBI taxonomy): domain Eukaryota; kingdom Metazoa; phylum Arthropoda; class Insecta; order Lepidoptera; family Noctuidae; genus Diarsia; species Diarsia mendica. The sequence goes on along the minus strand of OX438906.1, from coordinate 10,227,021 downwards.
TACACGTAACATATCAACTAATATTATAAATGTTGAATCCAGACAGTCCCCTAGTGTCGCTGACGCTCGGTAGCACGCTCAACCCGCACGACATCAAGGAAGGTGACGACGTGTACTTCGAGTGCAACGTGCGCGCCAACCCGAGGGAGCATCGCATCTCTTGGTTCCATAACGTAAGTTATTCATTGTTAATAGGGCCTTGAAATTAATGAGATATTAATGAGGGGAATATAATTATTGAGTGGTTTTTTGATCGTATAATATAGGGTGTAAGCGATATTGTCGTATATTCTGTTACTATGTTCAGAAGTCTGATCTTTCAATTATAATTTTAGTTGATTCGATTAGATTTGACTAGAAAACACTTCCACGGCAATATACTCGTATATATTATTATATTGTTATTATTTGTTGAGTATTGCTAGGCCATTATGATTTGCAATAATATGTCGTTAGTTTACCTAGTTTATGGCTCTCGTTGTTGGTAGTTAAATAAGCTCGTAAACAGAATTTAGGTCCCACTATTGGCAATTTTAATGGTATTTTCTATTTGTCACATGTCCTAATTTTATGGTCATTCAAAACCTGTCCAGACAATTTACAGACGCAGTTCCGAGCACCAGAGTCTGAAAGATTTATTTATTTATCAACTTAAATCTACCATAAGAATTGTCCGTAATCTTGGTTTAATCTCGGTCAGTCATTGCACTGACGATGTATTGACATCGTACCATATCGTGGCCGTGCTATGACTATTGGGTGCGCAAATAAACGTGACATAAACTACTGTGCCCATTATAACAAATCAACAGCGTTTTATACCCGTTTACCCCTATATCTAGGAGTGACTAACTGCGCCCGTGGGCCACTAACTTGTTATCTGGTTACTTTATTTTTGTAATTATAAATCGGCTGTCAACTAGTTTACATTTCACTGATATCAAAACCTAGTGTAATAGAAGTTTACAATAATTGTTTTCCAACCTCCAGCAAGTGTAAATTGCTCAATAAAGTAATTAGTAAATATATCTAAAAGTGCCGTATCACAGTGACAATCTCGAAAGTGCAAGGAACCTTCACGGTTACGTGAACGTGTTAACGGCTAAAGTCCTGCGAGTACTGAGTACTCCACCGTCCCAGTGCTACCAACCTATCGACGACGAAGTTTTTGGCGAAAGCGTTCCAGCGCCGCGTGCCGTGCTTTGTGCGCCTGCGTTGCATTGCGTAGACACGCGACTAGTGGCGCCACCCCGACAACTCAGAGAACTATTTTCTACATCAATCAACTGTAAAAAACCGTGAGCAGAATTTTGGTATCAATTGTTTGCTGACTTGGCCTGTTTTGTTTACGAGCCTGATATTTATTGCATCTAAATCTGTGTCTACTCGAGACTGTTGGTGTGTGAAACAAACAGTCAAAACATAGAAACATGGCTAGTGTGCAACGTTCCCCACCGAATACGCCCAAAAATCAAGCAAACAAGCTGACCCATACACAGACTCAGTCAGAACCAGATCTTAAGTCGGCTATTGAGGACAGCGTTCACATCAACACCAGCAGAAATAAACGCGCTCGACAAGAGAAAACACATCAAAGCGGTGCAGCCTTGAGTTCGCAAGAGCTAGAAGACAAGCTTGATACATGGCAAAAGGAACGGGACACTAGCGTCTCCAAACTGACTAAGACCCTATCGGAACAGACGATCTTAATATCAAAACTTGTCTCTGATACTGCTGAAATCAAGACGCAAAACAGCAAAATTCATGCATCCAACATCGAGATTCGACAGTCTAATGAGGAAATCATGCAATCAATAACATTCATTAACAACAACTTCGAGGATCTGAAAAAAGAAGTGGAGGGTCTTAAAAAGGAACGACAGGAACAACAGCTGTATATAGAAAACTTGGAGAAAAAGATCTACGATATGCAAATTATGTCACGCTCTTCGGGCATTGAAATTAGAAACGTTCCTACAGAAAATGCGGAAAATAGCGCTAGTCTCGTTACAACTGTTTGTAACATAGGCAAACGAATTGGAGTAAATCTTACGGTACCTGAGTTTCGTGACATCTACCGTCTGCCAGGGAACTCCAACAATTCTGCAACACCGCGCCCAATTATTGCCGAATTTACTACAGTTCAATCCAAGCAGTCATTACTATCAGCTGTACGAACTTACAACAAAGACAGACAAAAACAGGATAAATTGAACACAACACTTGTTGGCCTTTCGGGAAAATGTCAACCAATTTATATCACCGAACAATTACCTGCCACCACAAAAAAATTGTTTTATCTATCCCGGGAGTTTGCCAAAAAGTATGACTACAAATATTGCTGGATTGCCAACGGGAATATCTTCTTGAGAAAGGTGGAGGGAGAAAAACAAAAATTAATTCGCTCGGAAAAATGTCTACAGGCTATACTTACCACCAATATCTGACTAGTTATTAAGCTCCTTATTTTAATTTTATTGTCTTTCATTATTTTCAGTGTGTCTTTATGTTTAACTTTTAGTGCATGTTTACACAAACAACTGCAAATCTCACACACATTCATACCCAAACACATTACCCCACAATACGCCACTAGCACAAATACACAGATAACATACATCACACACTCACAAAAGAACTCCCTTTCACCATCAGTCAGATTACAGAGATACGTCCCTGACTTTTTCAAGGTACCGTTAGGAACCCCTAACGAAATCAGCAAAAATAACCATAGCCATAACATTAACCTCAATTCCAATGGCTACTATAAATAACATTAATGATGAGTTAGACAGGCTCTACACAGAAACTTCTTTTTTAATTAACCCAGAGGACTGCGTTAAATATTCTGAACATAATAACATTAAGATAATGCACATTAATATACGCAGCATAAGTAAAAATTTCGATAGTCTTCAAACACTCATTTATGCCACTAAAGTTGAGTTCGACGTTATTGTCCTGACAGAATGCTGGCTAAGAAAAGTGACTAACGTGCCGATACTTGATGGTTACCAGTCACACTGTTCCTCAAATAACTCAAACCAAAATGAAGGCATCGTAATCTACCTAAAATCTGAGACTAGCGCCACTGTGTATGAACCCAACATTGTAAATGCAAACTGTCTGATAAGCAAAATAGAACCAGGACTTGCGATTGTGGCAGTTTATAGGTCTCCCTCGTACCACACCCGAGATCAATTTGAAAGTTTCCTTAATAGCCTAAATGACGCCTACAATGATCTATCTGCTTATCAAAACATCGTCCTTGTTGGTGACCTGAATGTTGACATCAAGCAAGATAACAGAAACGACCGTAGCTTGGACTATCTCATCCTTAACGCCTCTCACGGACTGTTACCTACCCACCTACTCCCAACCAGATTAGAAAACTGTATAGACCACTTTTTCATAAAGACAAATTTAGACAATACTACCTTAATTCTGGAATCACACATTACCGATCATAAACCAATAGTTCTATTACTCAAATACAAAAACCCTATACGTACCAAGATTACCACTGTTTCTCGTACAAACCTTGACGCTATGAAAGACGAATTGGAGAACACAAGTTTTGGCGATATCTACAATACTCGTGATGGTAACGAAGCTATGAATATGCTTATAAAAATTATCTCAAAAATTACAACTAAACATACAAGACAAGTTACCCTACCAAGGAAACAACGAACTTTAAAGCCTTGGATCACCGAAGGTCTTCTTAAATGCATTAAGAATCGGGACGGCATGCATTTGAAATCCAAAAATAACCCAGATAATTTAATTCTCAAAATAACGTATACGCGCTATAGAAATTTTTGCAATGAATTACTTCGAAAACTTAAACAAGCACATGAACATGGTGAGTTACAAAAAGGTAAAAACAACCCCAAAGCCCTATGGAAAACCATTAAAACAATCACGAACACTCGCCCAACACAAAACAGTGCAGACATACTGCTGAAATTAGGTGACACCCCTACTTCTTCCATTAATAATGTATGCACTTTTTTCACCAACGTAGGCAAAAACTTGGCATCCAAAATTTCACAAAATCTGACTACATCCATCAGTAGTCCCTCCCCCCAATCTTTAACAAAGGCTAATCCTTGTAATTCACTTGTGATTACTGAATTAGACGAAAGTGACGTGGAAGCAACTATACTTCAGCTACGCAGTGACTGTGCCGTAGGTTGGGACGGTATCACATCATCGTTGCTTAAAACACATCGTCGCATCCTGGCCCCACCTATAACCTACATACTAAACCTCTGCATTCAGTCGGGAGTATTTCCGAATGCTCTTAAGAAGGCCATTTTGCACCCAATCTTCAAGGGAGGGGACAGAAACTGTGTTACCAATTACAGACCCATATCGGTACTTACTTCACTGTCAAAAATCTTTGAGAAAATCCTTAACAGGCAACTTAGAAACTTCCTTGACAAATTTCAACTTATAGCTGATAACCAATACGGCTTTCGTTCAGGTGTATCAACTGAAGACGCGGTATTAGACCTTACGCAATTGGTTGCTGGAAAACTCGATGAAAAGACAAAGTGCCTGGGAATTTTCATCGATCTTTCTAAAGCGTTTGACACGGTTTCTGTCCCCAAACTTATCTCCAAGTTGGAATATATAGGTGTACGTGGCAGGACTCTTGAGATTTTCACAGACTACCTTAGAAACCGTAGTCAACAAGTCAAAATTGGTAGCAATTTAAGCAACGAGGCTCTTGTGACTTACGGCGTACCACAAGGTAGCATCCTTGGGCCGACACTGTTCCAGATCTATATTAACGATCTCTGTAACCTGACACTCCCTAACTCCAACATATATACCTATGCAGATGACACCGCAATTATCGTCCATGGGCCTTCTTGGGAAGCTGTTAAGAGCAATGCTGAAAATGCCCTAAGCAGCATCATGCTCTGGTTTAACTCTAACCTACTGACATTGAATTTGGCCAAAACATCTTATGTTCCTTTCGCTATCCGTTGCAACATGAAACCCTCTAGTACTTTCTCCATAACGGCCCACTCATGTACAAGTCGTTTAACACACTGCTCCTGCCCAAACTTAAGAAGAGAAGACTGTGTTAAATATCTCGGCATCCATATAGACTACGGACTTAGATGGGACAAACACCTAGACACACTTTCGACCCGAACAATGCGACTCATCTCTGTCTTTAAATCACTCAGGGGGTCAGCCAACAATGATATCCTTAAAATGGTCTATTTTGCACTGGCCCAATCGGTGTTAGGGTACTGCATCAGTGTGTGGGGTGGGGCCGGGAAGACAGGTCTCCTGAGGGTTGAGAGAGCACAAAGGGCGATTCTTAAAGTTATGACAAAGAAGCCACGCAGATATCCAACAGCGCAACTTTATGAAGACTGTAAAGTGTTAACTGTGCGGCAGCTATTTGTGCTTCAATCGATCCTTAGGACACATGGCAGTCTGGCTCCCCCCGACCCCAAAAAACGTAAGCATATAATTCCCAGCATCCAACATAAAACAAAGTTTGCGAGGCACCAATTTTACGTTATAAGTAGACACATTTATAGCGAAGTCAATAAAAAAGTAAATATTCTCGGTCTCCCTAAGTTTAAACTGAAACGTACAGTAATTGAATGGCTACTCAAACAGGACTATCATAAAACGGAGTCTCTTCTTACCTACATAACCTAACAAACATCCACTCTGTATGTGATAATCACCTATTTCTTGCACACACTAAAAACATACACTCACTTCACTTACTCCTCTCACGACAAGTAACAAATACCTTACAGCCTTACACACGCTCTCATCAAACACCGGCACTCACATCATTCACTCTTCACTTTCTCACCCTCACACTTTGAAAGTATAACACAAGATCAAAAATGCACCCACTTGACACAGTCCACTGGCACGTCTGCCAAAATAAAATTATCTAAGCATACCCAATAGCCGGACACTGCCCCCTAAGATACAGGCCTAGCCTAGTTTAGGGGACAGGGTTGAAGTTATTGTACTTATTTACCTAAATTAATGCTAAACTAAGAAAAACTTTAATCTGTATATAGTGCAATGTACTTGAATCTTGTGGCAATAAATATTATTATTATTTTATTATTAACTCAGTATTGAAATGTTTGAGACTATGGCCACTAGACTGTCCCGTCACTGACCAACACCGTCGTCTTTAAGGTGGATGTTCCAGGGTAGCCTTTGATGACCTTTTGATGAAATACTCATTATTGACAGTTACATGAACTTAGAGGGTTGTAATGATGATTTTGATGACTATAATTCTGTAACTGCATACGTCTTACAGCCGCGGATCATATTTTCACTAACATACAACCTAGCACTGGCCTGCAAATCACTAAAAACGTAAGAAAATTTGAATTTCGCGGGCTACCCTGGAACATCCACCTTAATGGCAGTGATAGTACGCTGTAGCGCACGGACCTCCTTTTTTTGTCACACTTCTACTGACTAAAAACCACCCATGTTTCTTCCTCGCCCTTGACGGGGGACTCCTTAAACCGAACCTTAATAAAAACACTATAATTTCTATTATCATTTTACTGTATATCAGTGGTAGACAGAACTCCAAATTAAGAAAATCTGAATGGTGCAATGCGGAACATCTTCCAACAGTGCAGAGTCGTAACTTTTATTCACTGCAACTAAAAAATGTAGGACATTTTAAAGGTTGTTTTTTATTCCGTGGGACATGTAGTAATTCTCAGTATCTGACATTTCACAAGTTAACAAGATATTCAATTAAAGTCGTTATATCAAAAGTCTGAAGTATGAAAGTGGTGCTGGTGACTAAAAAGTTGTCTGGTAATCAATTATCGTGGCATGTGATGTGGCGGAGTGAGGAAAGTTTTGAGTAAGAAGGTTTTTATATAAGAATAGAGAAAGACCAAAGAAACGATGGGCGGTCTGTGTCAAGGATGATATGGCAAGAACAGACACCTCCTGGTGTCCGATGCTATGACGAGTAATACGAAAGTATTGAATGAGAAGACATGTTGTGACGATCCCAAACAAATTGGGATAAAGCCAGGAGAATGAAGATAAGTATATACAGGAATAAAGTTTAACTGCCAAGTAAGCGTGTGACATTTAGACAGACCGATTTGTTACTAATTAGATAGTAATCATTATTAGATCACGATTTTCTTGCCTGGCTGTCGCTCGTAAATATTTAAATGTCTTTGATGAAAATACAAGGACGTATATTTCTCACCATGACGTATTCGTTCAATTGAAAGTATCCTACAAAGCTATAAACTAAAGTAATTAATAGTACTAAATGGAAATTGTTTCTATAACCTTTTAATAACACAAGTGGGTTACCCTGCAGGACAGGCCAGTGAGTCAGAACATGACTTCGGGTATCATCGTGAGCACTCGGTCACTCGTGCTACAGAAGGTGACGAGAAGAGAAGCTGGCAGCTACTCCTGCAAGGCGGCTAATGCGAGGGGTGAGACTTCTAGCAAAGTCGTCACTTTGAGAGTACAATGTGAGTAAATAACTTTAGCACTAAAAACCCAATTTTTTGTATCTTTTATAGACGCGGATTCAAAGATGTCAACGTTTCAAAAATCGTATTTATTACTGTGAATTGGTTTTACGAAACACTTTTACTCGTCACATCATAAATTGTGTTCTTTAACTAGACAGGGTCGGTGTTTCGACCTGACTGCTCTGAGAAGAAACAATCGACAATAGTCTCTTTTAAAGCCCAGACATGAGTCAAGTCATATGAGTCGAATCATAAGTTAAAGTAGTCGAGTATGAATCGTTAGCACAGGTTTAAGTTTGAACTGGATCTTTACATCATCTAGCGAGCTGTAAAACGGCTAACGCAATAAGTATAGGTCTTCCCTAAAGTTCTACAACAAATAGCTTTTGTCATTTCACGTCCAGCAGATTCTCACAACCTTCACAAGGTCGTCGGGGGCATGAAAGCATTTACGATTAAACTTATTATTCATTATATTCAGTGCTATTATTCTGTAAAATAATTTATTTGGGTACAAGAGAAATTGCAGTTAATATTGCGAAGTCCGCCAAGCGAGAATCTTCAACTTTATATTCTTTTTGTTACGTTTGAGCCGTGACTTTGGCCGACAAATACGAATTTACGCTTCCAGACACTCTTTGTACTTTTTGTTAAGCCTGAGGGCATACGCCCCTTTAAGCTAGTAGGGTATAAGGAAACATCCCTTACTTTTCTTTTTATGTCAAACTTTGGAGTACTTTTCCGGTTGTAATACATTTTAACAACACATCGGAAGTGAAGGCTTTGACTTTGGCTGTTAAAATTAAATTAATGTTTATAATTCTTTCCCCTTTGTTTGCACACAACATTAACTTTTAATTAGCTATTAGAGCTTTACTCTTACTAAGCAACATTCTTTCCCGTCAGACGCTTAATGCTATTTACATTTTAATTTCACCCCCCAACAAACAGTGGCCACCCGCGAGGGAAGGTAGCGACATCAAATTATAACGGGTACACACTAGACACTTCATTTGCATATTCCTAATCCCCTGTAATATACATCGGACACACAGGCATCCCATAAAATGTCACCGAGCACAGTATGAATTACTGGCCTATAAATACCGACATGTCTGCGAGTAGTATTCAAATGATTGCGGTCGGGATCGACGTACCAACTTCCTTCCGTGGCCGACCGGCCGCATAGTAATTGGCACGAGGGAAGGCGGTACCGCCCGTAAATCATCTAAATTATTGTCTAATATTACTACGATTCTATAATCTGCTGTTTCGTGGCTTCACTTTAATTCGCTTTTTTGTTTCGTTTCGATAAAATTTATTCAAATTCTGAGCATACATTTATTTCAACAGTACGTAATACGAGGTTGTTCGAATGTGTTGAAATTATTTTCTTGAAACGTATCGCAGAAACGATTTATTGAATAATGAAATAACACTGCCATGCCTACGTTTTGCTATAAAAAGGTGAATTCAAGTTACGAAAGTAAAAGGACAATTTTGTTCATTACTTTTAATGGTTGAGTACCTACTTATTTGATTTCCTTTCAGATCCGAAAAATTAATGGATATTTTGACTTATTTCACGAATCAACGGGAACGATTAATAAAATTTCGTTTTGTGGAGGAATTCAAATCAATTTTACTAATTACCAAAGTTAAATAAATTTTAAATAACAAAACCTTGTTCCGAGTTTTAGGGTTTAGCCGTATTCGTATTCAATAACGGAAAGTGAAATCATTTTTACATTTTGAGATTTAATTTTGTAAAGAGCAGCAGCGTATGGATTTGGAAGCGGTTTGGCTAATGTAATTAATTCAAAACTTTGCAAACGGAACCATCGTACTGGGAAAACACACAATCCCATTATAATTAGAGGGTATATGTTGATTATACATGGTCGTACGTAAATCAACAACAACGTCCGCAATGTGATTTATTACACAATTCTATATTGGCGCATCGAGGAGCTTCCTTCCGAGCTCGACTGGCCGACACTTAATAGCCGACGTGAGAGGGAAGACGAAATAATTCGTAACTGCCGAAATAATTGTTCACTTGATTTATATTTATCGCTTTATGACAGGAAAACTGGTCGTTGGAGTTTTTAAATTTATGGATATTTTATGCTTGTTATTTAGGAGGCCGTTGTGGGGTAGCAAAGTTAACGATGTACCGCGGGTATTTGGCTAGTATGCAAATGATTCCAAATTGTAGTATACCCATCAGGTCTGGGCTGGGCTTTTTGCATTCGGCGATATTTTGTTGGCGAGTAATCGGCCGATGTTCTTTTTATCCCTACTCCGATCTTTAAATACATGTAAAACGGAATAAGGCGGAGAATATACAATGAATATTTGTTTCATTTTATTAACATGAAACAGATATTGTTACACAAAGACGAAGTACAGACTAACAATGTGATAGGTACCTAATTTTAGAATCGGAAGTTAATAAAAAAAAATGTTTGGCTACGTTTTGTTCTTGTTATGAGAACTTTTGTGTCTGCATACCTACTGGATCGCTGACCTCAAATGTGGATGTCGAAGACCCTGTTATTGCATAATATATCGATTATTGAAGGGAGAATGATACTCTTGGCGCATAAAGGAGGTGGAGAAGTGCCAGTCAGTAGAGCCCAGTTATCAGGCTGTCTTTTTAACAATTTGTGAGAGAGATTATTTAATATTTGTGCTAAATAAAGTCCCAAACAGAATATTATGTAGGTTGCTTGTTAGTTGTAACAACTTGACCTGTGACTAGCCTAGTGTATTACGGGGATTCAGTAAATACTAGACCAGCTTATACTGGTTTTTTATCACTTCAATGTGCCTTTAAATAAAAGTTTCACATAAAAGTGTTTCTCCATACAGATGCCCCAGTATGTGGCGAGACGTCACCTCAAGTGGTGGGTGCGGCGCTGGATGAAGCCCTCCGCGTACGCTGTTCGGTGCACGCCGACCCTGCTGACGTCACGTTCCTCTGGCAGTTCAACAACAGCGGCGAGAGCTTCAATGTGTCACCTGCTAGATACGGTTTGTATCACTACATAATATTATAAAACATACCTCTAACTCTAAAACTACTGCACCGATTTTCATACTGTTTTCACCAATGGATAGAGTGTTTCATAATTTGACCGACATGCAAGCGGGCGAAGCCGCGGACATTAGCTAGTAATTGATATAGTTATAGCGCGCGCGACTGCTTTGTTTGAGGTCCTGGATTCGAATGCCAGCTCGGGCAAAGCGTTTATTGCGTTTTTCTATCAGGAATTTCTTTTTAAACTAGCCACGGAGCCTGGATTTGTGGCCGGTTGATGGCAATACGCTTGCTCCCTATGACGTGGAACTTAATCATAACTGGTGAACTGTGGGTGAAGGTACGAATGGGTACACTGGGTACTGTGTTTTACTTACACCATTAGTAATTTGCCAAACCATTGAAAATAAAGAAAATAATTGAGCAGAGTAGTCCCCCAATCCAGCGATCTTATTTTAAATTATCTTTCTCCTCTCAAATCTTACACTGAAACAAGACAAGAAAGCAGAACTTAAATTATTCGTATAGTCTTTAAAAGAAATTCCATTTACGTAGCGCGGTTCGTTACATATTCAGGGCACTGGTGCGAGCATGGGTGCTGATTGAACTGTCTCGAGTACTTTCTGCAAACACTCGACTAGCAAGGGACAGTTGGGCCACTCGACTGCGTGTAAATGAGCCTAATTACTTATGAGTGCTAAGCTGTCGATGTACTTTTTGTTGTTTGTTTTTGGATGAGGTGTTTAGAAAACTGAATTATTAATATGTGATCGTAATTGTTTTGAAAATTAACATTTTTTTTTATTCATACACAAACCAAACACCACAATAAAACTATCTATAGGCTTCTGTTTTCACCAACAAGAGACAAATCCAGAAACTTGGCTACATATTTAAAATACATAAACCAAATAACTCTACACCATTTCAGTCAAGACTATAAAACTTTCCGCTTACCAATTTTGTATTCCTCTTGTTTCTTGTAACTAACACCTTCGTTTATTAAAGACAGTAAAATCGATAAAAGAACTGTCTGTTTTCATTACCCAGAAAAGGTCAAATGTTCCATCAAAATCAAAAGATTTCAATCACACCTTTTCCTTTAAAATAGGCAGAAAGTACAGAATGCTACCAGCTACGCTCTTTACACGCCTATGAAAACTACATAGCTTATATTTGGTTACCCAGGTACAGTAAACGGCAGTATAAGTGAGCTTCGATACACCCCTGCGAGTGAGCGCGACTACGGAGCCCTAACCTGTCGTGGTACCAACACTGTGGGCAGACAAGCGCAGCCCTGTGTCTTCCAAATCGTTCCTGCTGGTAAGTACCTGCCACCCACATGCAATATTACAAGGACGAATGTATTACTAGTAGTCTTCTATCCTGAATACGACTACATCCTTAGCCGTTCATCTAATCTCTAGTGTCACGTCTAGGGCATGCAGAAACCGGTTTCGATTCCAATTCCGGGTTTTATCATAGAACCAAAACCAGATTCAGCACGCCTTAGTGTTGTCGCACCGAGATGACCGCCTATACAGTGATGCACTTTTTTGTGTTATAGTGCCCATCGTATGGATAATACAGTCAGAGTATAAACAAATAATAATTTTATATAAAAAATATGCAAACGTAACGTAAGAAAAAGTTAGTTCAGCGCTTCTCATAAACATCTGTCAAGAGTTAATGTAGACTCACGACTCGTTCCAAAATTGCAGCATATTTGAACTAAGCGGTCCCTCGTTAATTATTGTCAACAATGCCTTGAATATATCTAAAGTCTTCAACATTTTAATGTCTAAATTATGCGAGCTGCGAGACTCTAGATCTGAACTAATAAAGAACAATTCCAAGCAAATATTCCAATTTGCTCTCGAAGAAGAAAGTCAAACATAGTCAATGAGACGTCTAACGTGGGCCCAAGTTTCCGAACTATTTTTGTCTAGAGACAAAATTATCTTTAGCTTAGATCCCAACTAGTTTGGAATTGGACCCCGTTCCCAATTGAAGGAGTTGGACGAATTATATTTAAAACATTTTAATAGATGTGTGGAGGGAATTGGAATGGATATTTGGCAATTAACGAACATTTCTATGTTAGCTTTGAGTTGAAGTTGTGCTGCTTGAATGACGACTTTGCTATGCAAGTAATTTTAATGCGCGTGGGATATTTTTTACAACATAATTAAACGCAATAGGCAGGAGAAAGAGGAAGGAACACGGATGGGTTATAGTCAGTAAGAGTCTGACCCTCTCCCCTTCTACTTCGCCCCTTCGCGGGATACTTAAGTCATTTGATGATTTCCTTACTTAAAACTAAAAATTACTCGTTGATACCTAATAGTCCAAGATCCAAGAGCAATCAGACATAACTTATTTTCACACGGATGAAACCTGAAGTTTTCAGTAGCGTCTCGTGTGCCTTGAATACCTACGCGCTTTGTAGAACTTGCCGAGTGACACCTGGGCAGGTACCAGGTGAGAAAGGTGACTAAAAATAAGAACTATTTAACTTAAATTCACATGGCTGATTTTTATATATGTCATGTAGAATATTATTTTAAAGTAATATCATATAGTGTCAGACACTTTTGATGGACCAGAGTTTTTGTCAGACGCTTTTAAGCTTGGTTTTTGGAGCGCCTGACCAAAATAGCATGGCAATATCCCGATCAATTAGCTTTAAGTATTAAATCATTAGGAGTTTAGTATTATTTAAAGCGTCTGTTAAGCAATACGGCCGACGGAAAGTGTCTGGGAGTATTTGCGACTTATTTTTAAGGATAATTCCTAAAATATACGTAAAGAACAGCTCGGAGAAAATACTTCACGTATTTTCTCCAAGCTGTTTTTTTACGTATATTTTCTACTCCCAGACACTTTCCGTCGGCCGTATTGCTTTACAGACGCTTTAAATAATACTAAACTCCATATGATTTAATACTTAAAGCTAATTGATCGGGATATTGCCATGCTATATCGGTCAGGCGCTTCAAAATCCAAGCTTAAAAGCGTCTGACAAAAACTCTGGTCCATCAAAAGTGTCTGACACTATATGATATTACTTTAAAATAATATTCTACATGACATATATAAAAATCAGCCATGTGAATTTAAGTTAAATAGTTCTTATTTTTAGTCACCTTTCTCACCTGGTACCTGCCCAGGTGTCACTCGGCAAGTTCCACAAAGCGCGTAGGTATTCAAGGCACACGAGACGCTACTGAAAACTTCAGGTTTCATCCGTGTGAAAATAAGTTATGTCTGATTGCTCTGGGATCTTACTCTATAAGGGTCTCGGAAAAGATAGAAGACATAGAAAGTGTTCCTAGCTGCCAAAGTAACACTGTCAACACTGACAACTTCATATTTTTGAACGCTTTATTTCTGGTAATGAGCACCATTCGCTTGGCCAAAACAGTGAGGTATGGGTGGTGTCTGTATCATACACTTTACCTATCCTCAGGTCTTAGAATAAAGTTCTAAAACCTGAGGATAGGTATAGTGTATGTGTAGTGTAAGAAACACCTACAGTACCCGGCGATAAATATTGCACATCGACCTTTGGTAAGAGACAATCGGCTAATTTCGGCTTCGTAGAGCGTTATCTCTGTCGCACACTACCTATGTGACGGATTGTGACGTTTTGTCAGTCGTTGTTCAAGTGCGATAGAGTGCGGTCGCGTCCAACTCAAAATATATACTAAGAGTTGTTAACACCCCCAAATTTTAATAATTTTATTAAAGTTGTACTATGGCATCTTTAGGAAAAAGAGGGAAACCTTTACGAGGTCAGTCACGACTCACGAGAAATGATCTACAATGTTTATAAATATTTTGTAAAAAAAATGAAGATGAAAATGTAAGTTGTTATTTTAAGAAGGTTCAAGAGCGAGTTGCAAATGCCACTGGAATTTCAAGAAGAACTTTGAACAATATTTTAAACGAAGTCAGTACTGAAACACATTCTACTGAAATTAAGTTCAGCTCTCCAAAAAAAGGGAGACCAAAAAAGCAATTTCGTTTGGATATGGACGATTTTGATTATGATGTTGTTCGAAGAATGGTGTATGATTTTCACTTACGATTTAATGAACTGCCAACAATAAAATCATTAAAAGCTAAATTATCTGAAGCTATTAATTACAATGGGTCTGAAAAGACGTTGAAAAAAATACTTCACGAGAAGGGATTTCGGTTCACTAAAATGGAAGATAATCGAAAAGTTCTAATGGAAAAGCACGGTGTAAGTCTCAAACGAATGGAATACCACGATAAAATACGCAAATTTCGCGAATCAGGAAAAAATATCGTCTACATGGATGAGTCTTACAAACATACATCCCACACTAAAGGGAAATCTTGGAGTGATGATAAGAAAAAAGGAGTAAAAAAAAATATACCGATCGAATTGAGAACCTCCTCCTTTTTGGGAAGTCGGTTAAAACAGCCAATTTCAAAAGGTCAATGTTTGATAATAGTTCATGCGGGAAATGAAAAAGGCTTTGTACCCGGTGCCATTTTAATGTATAAATCCACGGACACTACAGGTGACTATCACAATGAAATGAATAACGATAACTACGAAAAATGGCTAGTTAATCAATTAATCCCAAATATACCCAGTGATTCTGTTCTAGTCATCGACAACGCACCCTATCACAATAAATATGTTGAAAGACCCCCCAACTCAAACACCATTAAACAGGAAATGATCAACTGGTTAAACAGACACGAAATTTTAGTTGATCCAAAATTAACAAAAACCCAGATTTACGCTATTATATGTAAGCACAAAGAGAGATATACAGAGTTTTCCGTGGACAAAGTACTTGCTGAACATGGGCACACTGTGTTGCGATTGCCACCATATCATCCGGATTTTAATCCAATTGAAAATATATGGTCTCAACTGAAAGGCTATGTAGCCTCTAGAAATGTGGGTATGAATTTAACTACAGTAAAAACTGACTGAAAAAGTAAACATGATCGGGACTGAAGATTGGAAAAAGGTTTGCGATCATGCAATCAAATGTGAGAACGAATATAGAAGCATTCAACATGGTTTAGACAATTACACTGATAGACTAGTGATAAATACGGCTGACAGCCTGACAGTGACAGTGATATTGACCTCTTTGAGAGCACAGATAGTGAATTGGAAATAATTGAGAATTAGAATTATTATTATTTCTAATGGTGTTTATTTTGTACACTACAGCTGTAATTTTCCAAAATAATTAAATACATAAACATAATGTGAACATGTTATTTTTATTTTATTTTACCCCAACATAAAGTCATCACATAAAGAAAAATTGGTGTCTTATAAATAAAGAATAATAGTAGATTATTGCATCGAGCACAAAGTAATTTATTATTGCACCGAGTGCCTGATTTAGAGCCTGAGCGTTAGCGAGGGCTCTAATCTAACAGGCACGAGGGCAATATAAATTACTTAAGGCGAGGTGCATAATCTACTTTTCTTTCAACTATTACTTAAAGGAATAGTAGATAAAAGAAACTCATATCAAACAGTTAAAAGATTTTCTATACTTAACACTGTCGTCTTCATTTAGAATGTTTTCCGGAGTTAATGTGTCGCTAAATGATTCCATTTTAATTCGAAGCCGAAGCACTCAAAATCAGATAGTATCACACTTTATCGTTTCCAAAAATATTGTCAAGCAAAATTAACAAAGTTCCCCAAAAGTTCCCGCCAAATTACTTTTTTAAATTTCTTTCATTTTATAGTAACTAGTTAGCAACAATCATTTTTTTAAATTTGGAACAAGTAGTAGGATAGAAACGAATAATACTTATGTAAAAAAAAAGTATTGATATCGGCTGGCTGAATAGAGCTAATCCATTGAGATTGGCATCGGTGCGATTAAAAAAAATAAACTGTGCAATAATGAAATTTCATACATTTTTATTGCTCTAGAGCACTAAAGACTCGCTTTGTGCTGAGTTTTTAGTGTGATTATGATGAAATTAAAGCATAGTTGGAAGAAAAAATAATTATCAAAAGAAGCAAATCATAATTGTTTTAACAGCTCCTAATAGATACCGGACTGTTTGAATTTCGTGCGACAGAGATAACGCTCTACGAAGCCGAAATTAGCCGATTGTCTTTTACCAAAGGTCGATGTGCAATATTTATCGCCGGGTACTGTACATCACTAATTACTTGACTAATTACGTAGCTCGTCCATCACCCCCGAGGAACTGCACGGTATCTTCAGGCAACGGTTCCAACTGGATCGAAGACTCAAGCCGGGAGGACTTCGGCGAGCCCCTGGTAGTACGATGCGTCACCGGCTACGATGGAGGCCTGCCTCAGTTGGTGGTGTTAGAAGCCCTGGACTCTGACAACGGGAAGATAAGGTTCAATGTTACAGCTAATGAGACTGGTAAGGGTCCTATTTTTAATTTATACAAGAGGTATATTTTGCTGAGTAAATGGGTCATTATGATAAAATAATGCTGAAAAATTCATGAAAGAAATAGCAAAAATGTTTGAAACCAAAATTCTGGACAAATGAAAACCATTATAAAAGTTTATTTAAACAAAGATAAGATCAGTTCAGATTCAGAGACCTTACAATGTAAGCCCTACATGTAGGTTCACTATCAAAGTTTTGTGAGCGTGTAACATTAAGAATGAGCGTTATTTTATTGTAAAAATACAAAATTATATGTTGAAAGGTTTTTTCCATCTAGTCATCATAACCCTTTTTCTAACCAAAGTATTTATCATCGTTCACTCAGGCAGTTCTCTATACTGTCTACTAATAGCCTTGTGAATATTATAGTTACTTTGTTCTGAGAAGTTTGATGTTGAGATGTAAATAACCCTCCTGTAGTTTTATCAACAAGAAAATACTTTTTGAAATGCTAGCGGACTTTTGAACTTTATAAATTGGTTTACAAACACCAGCGGGCCTACTATGACATCTTAAACAGTTCTTATTCCAGTGTGGAAACGTGACAGAACTATACAGGGTGTCTAGCACCATCTCTTTTCCTCACTAGAATAAGAACTGTTTTAAGACGTCATGGTAGGCCTTCAGACCCTTCAAACAATAATACTAAATAAGCTTGCATTTGGCCGCAAGTCGCCTGATGTGATGAGAAGACGAGGCCTATGATGGAGCACGGTTACCTAGAAAAAAACGGATTCACTTGAACATTCAAGATTTCTAGATTATAATGATCGAGACACAAAGAAGACGCCGTCCACCAAAACATTCCATTTAACATGTGAATACATTTCATACCTCACAAACTATATCTATAATAACACCTCAAAAACCACTAACCCATTCAAAAGCAATTCACAAACATTTACCCAGTCTAACTAGCCAGACCTGCGGACCTGCAGTAACAATCTTCCAGACAATTAACCGTCCCCATTATATTGCAATCCTAGACGGGGTGGCAGTATTCCTGGTACCTGCCGGGGTGCTTTGGACCAGTGGGAGTGCGCTAAGATTGACGGTGCATTCGAGGAATGACAAGGGAGCTTCGGATCGGATAATGCTGCATGCTCTCGCGTATCAAGACCCTGAAAGGAGAACAGGTATGTGGATATTTCTACCGTGCTAACGAAAAGTGCAATAACTCGAGTTTCGCGACAAATTGAGTACATACATATAGAGAGAAAAGTACATTGGTATTCGGAATTTGCCGAACGAGATCTCTATATTGTTTTTACGTTTCTGTAACGTAGCCGCTTTTGATAGTAAACCTAACTGCAATATCTAGGTCGTAAATAAACAAAAATACATCTTTAAACGCATTTTTCTCGTAATCAGGTTTAAGTTTTAACCTATAGTTATTGTACTTTTCGTTAGCACGTTAGTTTTAGTAGCTGATGTTTTTTTTATTTGTACTGCTGTGTGTGTACGTGTTATTAAGATCTTCCATCAAAAATTTCATATCAGCAAGATTTTGAATTTGTGTGCGATTGGTGTCAATAGATCGGTTTCTATTCCATGGGGCTAAAATAAAACTGGAAAAATGATAAGGTGCGATTTGTACTTAGGTATGCGTCTGCCTATACGGTAAATTTTGGCAGGAAGTTGTTGTACTGTTTTCTTGATGTTAGAATATGATTGTAACATGCACATGCTTGACAAGATTTGTGTGGACTGAATGAAGCAAAATAAGAAATGATTTATGGAGCAAATTTTAAAAAAAAACTAAAAAATGGAGCACCTTCTTTGCTATATGTTATAGTTATTTTGAGAAAAAAGCGTGTGTTTATGTACAGTCATATAAATGAAATACCTAACAAAGCGAATAGTTAAAACGGTCCGCTGGTTTTAATATTTTGAGGAATTGGATTTTTGATTCAGTCAAGCGTTACGATACGTTTTTAATCGAATCCTACCTAGAATTCAATTACAGATGTACAATTTGGATTGTCAGTATCTGTACAGACAGATACTGACAATCCAAATTGTACATCGTACATTGTACGGGGTTCTAAAATGGCTACTTTAGCAGATCATAATATGACGCAGTTACTATTATAAAAGGTCCATAATATGCTTTTTAACGCCATTAATATTAGGTATTATCTGTTAAAGAGGCCATTTTAGATGCCCTGTGGTCTTTTCACAACAATGTGATTCACAATTGTAACTGTAAGGTATATTACCTCAGTGCCCAAGTGCAGTGTAGTGTTCCTAGTGCTAGTAATCCAGGAACCTTGTCCTTTAAACAAACTTTAAGATACATACAAACATAAACTCGCGCCTTTTTCCCCATGAGAGTAGGCAGAAACCATAGAGCGCCACCTGCTTCGGTCATCTGTCTGCATCACCTGTATGCTTCTGAGGCGTCCCCTCCGGGCGTCACATCTGGCCTTGTAAATACCTTTTGTTAGACGGCTTTCACACATCCTCTTCATATAATCAAACAATCTAAGCATTCTCTTTCCAATTTTGTGCACTACATCTATTTGAATGTTCTCATATAAATAACCTCATTCCTCTTTGAAATAATTAATTGGAAATATCTCACCTTTTTAATGACCAACAAACTAATTTCACGGCCTAATACGGCCGGCGCAATTTGCCATTGATAGGAAGACAATAACCAAGCAATCTGCTAGATAGCT
This sequence comes from Diarsia mendica, assembly GCA_949316265.1. Taxonomy (NCBI): domain Eukaryota; kingdom Metazoa; phylum Arthropoda; class Insecta; order Lepidoptera; family Noctuidae; genus Diarsia; species Diarsia mendica. The sequence continues at coordinate 10,207,319 of OX438906.1, read as the reverse complement.
TGGCGTAAATTCGAACCAGCTTGTTAGCGTTACATAGACATTCCATCTCACTCACTCCCACTACATTCAAGGTAGTCAGAGTGAGAAAGAAGAGTGTAATTACGCTAATTCACCGTCTGACATCCAATATCGTAATATTCTGTACTAAATATTGGGGTAACGGCTTCTGTGGTTAATTTTCAAATAGGTATATAATATACCTTTAAAATAAATATTTTGTTAATTACTGCACGTACTCTCAATTATTTTATAAACGAACTATTGGTAATGGTTTACCAATACTGATGTGATATGGAATTAGAAACGTGGGGGAAATTCGAAGGCCAACTGTATTTCTTTACTGAAACTTAAATGAATAACATAACATCACGCTTGTGAACCACGAAAGCTTTACCAGAAGCGTTCCTAAGTGTTTTTTTTTTAATTTCTTTGCGGGATCCAAGACTGGTAAATTGTTCCCATCGGGGCTGCGGGTTGGTCACAAAGATACCGCGGCCTCGACATAAAGGGCTCAGAAGAAACATGGGTGGTTTTTAGTCAGTAGAAGTCTGACACTCCCTTTCGCTCTGCCCAAGAGTGGGAGGGGTAATTTGATGATTTTCCCCCCAAAAAAGACAGGTTAATTGTTTCTCTGGGGTTTCGTCGAGCTTCATTATATGGTCGCCACTGTTGATTATGTCTTTCAGGAGTAACAGTGGTTTGGGAATAGTGTGGCGGGCTTGTCCCAAACACTAATATTTCGCCTGTTACGTTCGAGTTCCATCTTCTATCTTCTATCTATATAAATAAAAAGAGATGTCCTGACTGACTGACTGATTCATCAACGCCCAGCCCAAACCCTTGAACCTAGAAAGCTGAAATTTTGCACAGAGGTTCCCTTTATAATGTAGACAGGGAATAAATAAGGATTTTTCGAAATTCAACCCCTAAGGGAGTTAAATAGGGGATGAAAGTTTGTATGGAAAATCGTCATTTTCACGCGGGCGAAGCTGCTGGCAAAGGCTAGTGTAATATAAGTGTAGCTTTTGTCGCCTATCGGACACAAATCTAGACTATTCCAGACAGCAGCTGCTACTGAGAAATACTGGTTGGATAACCTTAATAACATACTTCCCCGTCCTGGAAATCGAATCCGAGACCTTAATGCTGTCGGGGCTGCGGGTTGGTCACAAAGATACCGTGGCTTCGACATAAAGGGCTAAGAAGGAACATGGGTGGTTTTTAGTCAGTAGAAGTCTGACACTCCCTTTCGTTCTGCCCATAAGCGGGAGAGGTTATTTGATGATTTCCCACCCACCAAAAAAAAGACCTTGTTGCTCAATTTAAGTTGCGTATCCCTTTTATGCCAATAATTTATACGGATCTTAAATTCGATTTCTTAGAATTGACACAAAGATCGATCTTCTGATTTTCAAGCAAATTATTTATAGATTTGGTTGCCCGCAGCCTAACTTGATACGTGTAACTTGTATGCTCACACGTGTATGTAATTTGAAAGAATATTGTTTGGTATAGTAATAACTGGGTTCAAAAGGTCAGATAGGCAATCGCTCCTTTTTTTGTAAAATATTTGTGGACTATTATAAGCCGACCACAACTTTGTTGGGTAAAGGATATGCAGAGTACCCGCTGGGGCTGAGGGTTCTACGCAAGAGATACCGCGGCCTCGACATAAAGGGCTTAGAAAGAACATGGATGGTTTTTAGTCAGTAGAAGTCTGACACTCCCTTTCGCTCTGCTCCGCTCCGCTCTGCGGGTTCTTTGATGATTTCCCAACTGCCAAAAAGAAAAGGATATACAGAGGACATAATTGTTTGGTAGTCTATTATTTCTCAAGAAAGAGAGCAGCGGTGGCCTGTGGTGTCGGCCCCGAATTGCGAACAGTAAGTCGTGAGTTCGAAACCAGGCAGGCGCATTACTTTGAGTAATTTATTTCATCACCACTGCTCTCAAAACGGCGAAGGAAAACCGGTTATTAAAGATTTACCACTTTAATGGTCTTTTGGACAATGGTAGCATAATAATTGTTTGCGTGGACGTATTTAACAAACGGCAGGTTTTTGTACTTAGTCAATGGTAAAATAAAGTCTTTCAAAATTTTATTATAATAGTTTTTGATCTAATCTAGGGATTCAAGTAAACATATCTATCAGAAGTAAAATAAGTCTGACTAAATGATAAACTTATAAAGAAATGATTAATTGCCGTACTTGACACAATGATAATATTAATAATACCTATTTACGTACTTTCATATGGATTTGATTTATGTAGTTCTAATGTACTTTAGAACTGGTTTGGTACTATTGTACTAAACTAGAACCAATACGAGCAATGGAAGTTGTGAAGAATGATTGACTGGATTTCTCCTAACTTTACCTATTGATTAACGTTTTCACAAGCATGGTTTTACGAAGCCTATTAGATTTAGAAATATTTTTTACCTTTTTTTTGTTCTGAGAAATCATCAAATGACTCCTCCTGCTCTGGGCGGTAGGGAGTGTCAGACTTCTACTGACTAAAATAATTCTTACCTCAAAGTAGAAACCGTTATTTCAAGAGCAAATCACTTTTTTTTTGTTGCTATATCCTTACCCCGCGTCCTAACTAACGCGACCACACACACTCGACTTTCGTCATCTGTCAGAGAATTCACGCGTTCGGGTTCACTGAGCAAAATGAATGCGATTGCCACTTGTTCGCGTGGCGATCGCTATGGTTAGGACGCGGACATATGCTTCCTAGTTTCGTATTGTGTTTGTCGTCTATAATTATATAATTCTTGTACGTTCCAATTAAAGAGATAAAAGACACATAAAGCTGCACGTTTACCACTGGCTGTGTTTTTAAATACGGTTCATTAATATAAGGCTCTGTTGAAAAACACTGCGGATGTATTTTTTACGTAACATGAGCATAATGATAAAGTCGCTTAGAACACGCTTTTAAAAATCCTTTGGAGCACAAAGGGAAAATTTGAATGCATAGGTATTTAGATATTAAATTGGGTGTTTCGCTTAAGTGGGTATAATGTTTATAGTCTTCTCAACATTAAAAATTAAAAATGAAACCAAGATCTAATTAATGATTTTTAGTAAACCTATGCTATATGTAGTGTATGTTCTTACATAATAGATGGTGGCAGCAGTCTGATGGCCGGCGTCTCCAAGGCTGCCTTCTGGTCAATCATCTTCACTGTCATAATCTGTGGTTGCGCGGCCATTTTCACCGGATTCTTCTTACGGAGAAAGAGGTAAATATACTACTAATGTACACTTGAATTCAGACTACCTTCTACCATTATATAGCAGGTATAGGCCTGAAGCCCACCGGAGTGCTAACACTACCAACCTTTTATTTAATTGTTGTTAAGTTTGTATTGCTATTAATGCTATTGCTAATTATTTGCTATAACTACAGTACTGTCACAGTTATAATACGAGTCTTATGCCTTGTGACTGGGACTGTAGCTTCTTTTTAAATTGTGTTTGTTTAGACTATTCAAAAGTGCCTGTAACTGGCTTACTTGACATAAATGTTTTGATTGATTGATTGAATGAATAATTCATAAATAAACACTACAAAATAAATAATTATAAGAAAAATCCCCCCACGTTTAAGATAAGTTACATTTCAGCCAAGTTTCCGGTAGGTGCGCCAACATTACAAATTAAAATTGTGTTGTAGAATTTCATGAAGCAAGCCGTTAAACGTAAACGTAACATTACACGTTAAACATTAACGTAATCATTAAAATAAGAAGGGGAGTTTGAGTCAAGTAAATGGAATTGTGACATAGTACGAATACTTTACTTTATTGCAAATGAACGTAATTCTGCTGGATTGTACAGATACACGTCAAATTTTCTCCAATTTTCGAAGTACTTGTAATGATTTTGAATAATAAACGCAGATTATTTTTTTATAAATTTGTTACAAGTACGGGTTTTGGATGTATTTGTGGCCACCCATCCACGGATCAACTTAGGCAAGCGCGGTTTAACCTGAAAATAAAACCAAGCGACAGTTATTATTTATCCACGAGTTTATTCAGTTGTAATTTTAATTTTTTTGGAGGTTGGGAAATCATTAAATGACTCCCTCACTCTGGGAAGAGTGGTAGGGAGGGAAACCACCTATGTTCCTTCTTAGCCCTTTGTGACTAGGCCGCAGTATCTCTTCCGAACAAACCGAAGCTTCGACGTGACGTGCTCCTTCCTAACTATGGCTTTAAATATAACAGCCAAAATTTCAAATGAAATACCAAAATATATAGTCCCGCCATCACACCTACCTACACAGTTCCAGATTTGGCACATCATTAAACTTTCCAAGTTGGGTCGCAAGTTCTATGTCCTTGCAATCTGAATAACGTCAACACACATGTTTGCGCACGTTCCGAGTCGCGAAAATAGCTGCAACACTGTAGTCACTGTAGTCACTGCGACTTGACGAAACTAACTCGAAAACTGTAGTCGTAGTTATCACGCGCGTTCTTATGTGTTTTACGTACAGTTTTTTTTTGGTACCTATTATTTACAAAGCAAGTGGATCCTTCACGAAGCAAACTAAGTAACTACACAAAATATTGTTGGTTAATGATTTGTTTTTCTGGATAAAAAACGTAAAGTTATATCACTTAAAATTTGCTTTTAAACCTGTGAATTGATTCAAACTTTATCCCTTAATCTCCGTAACTGAAAGGTTACCAGGAATGGACCAGATTAAAAAATCGCAATGACGAGGAGTACGAACGGCTAGCGGCTTCATTTTGGGTATTTTTATACCCATTATAATGAAGAAGGCCAGGCTTAGCCGCAAGATATCGTAGTGGTAAAAATACTAGTTAACTTGATCACCTGTATTATATGGACTAAAGTAGTGTATTTAACAAATTATTGAAAACAACAAGCTCAGAAGTTCTTTCATTAAAATAATAACGTAAAAGAATCGAAATTAGGGCCTCTGGCCTTACCGATCTTTCGCAGTCAGCGTCATTTCTGTCTGCATGATAAAATTAATCATTGATAAAAGATAAGCACCAAACTCAATGAAAATGCATTGATTTCCAACATAGCAGTGCCTGCTTAGTAATAAATGTAACTTGTTCGAAATCGTGCACTGTAAGTACGTATTTCACTTAACTGACATGCACTGGGACGTCAATGGCTCAATTTAACATTTGAGGCATGTTTAAATCAAAGGGAATCGATTTAAATTACCATTATTATTGTATGAGTGCAGTCTACGGTTTGTGAGTAGGTTTCGTTGTACATTTATGAAGGATCTTTTTGTATACTATCATGTATATTCAGTACTGAATTTCTGGTTGTAAACGGAGAAATACAACGATATTTTGTTCTTCATAATTTTATTAAGATTTGTTTAGGTTTTTTTTGTAAAATAGCTATTTAGCTAATAACTTTGAAAATAATGTATCGATCAGACTGAATTAATGTATGTTGCCCTTTAAATATGATAGTTACAGTTGAGAATTACCTCTGGCATACTTTTTCATAAATAAATACTAAAACTGTATAAGCGACGACTACATACCTAATATTGAGAGCATGGTATAACGTTTATCATAATCCAAAGACAAAAGAAAACAGACTCGTGCTGTCGACTCGTTATTATAAGTACAGCGATCTACTAAATGAAAAAAAAAAACATGGGGCATTAACTAGCTTTCCGAGGCACCATTGAATAAATCTAACACCAAACCAAATGCAAATTTCTTATGTCCTTCCCAACGTCCACTACTTAGCCAGCTACAATTTACGTACCTTGTACTTACCAGGAGTAATCCGCCGACAAAGCAGCAGTCGTCTGAACTGCAGCTCAACGCGGGCGACGGCCAGTACGTCGTGGCATACACGCTAAAGCCCCCCAAGCAAGCCCAGCCCGACATATTGAATCCACCGCCAGGTAAGCTCCTTTACATTCCTGTCTACATTGATTCTTGTATGAAAAATTGTCAAGAAATCACCATCAATCATCTAAAGATCTAGCTTTACGGAATAAGGTCGTGGAATGGTTGTTAAAAATGAAAAATGTTTTGGTCGTAATACGATTTTGGAATTGGATTTTTTTTTGAGACTTTATTTCAAATGAAATGAAAGTTGCTATAATTTGTTGTAAGGATGTTAACTTATGAATAAGAATAAATAATTTGTTTGCTTAAATAAAACACAAGTGCGTTACCATGCAGTTGTTAAAATTACAAATTAATACAAAAACATATACCAATTTTTGTGTACTGCTGCTAATTGGTGGTTTAGGTAATACAAATATATTATGTTACAGCATACATTATATTGCCCAACGCGCTAAAATTGCTGAGATTTTGGATGAATGATTCTTTTCATTTTTGACGCGTCGATATTGTGTTTCCATAGACCGGGTATATTAATTATTATACTTTTGTGGAGTTAATATAAAGACTCAATTTGATATAAACAAAAGTAACACCAGATATCTCCCATTCTTCATATTTTAAAACAAAACCTGTATATATTGTACCAACATTATTTTCTATGCATGCGGTCCACATCTAACTTTAACCGAAGTACAATCGGTACATATCCGCAACCGACATACGTCAAAGCGATTTTATTGAGTGAGATTCCGGTTACAACTGGCGTATAAAACGGTCTCAGTGAAGATAGCAAGGGTACTAGAGACCGTTCGATCGTCATTTGCGGTTGTGGTCCGACTATTCTCATGCTAAGTGTTGCTTGCTCTCCGTCTAATTTTATTGGTGGAGTTACAATGTCTTAATAGCTCAATAGATCTTCTGATTGGTTGACGGTTTTAGCAAGGCCCGCTTGCACCAGAAATTACTTTATATTGCTATAGCTAACTCATTCAAAACTTCGTTTTATCTCTTTTTTGGCTCAATTAAAGTGAAACAGATTTAGTGATTCTTTTGTAAATAGGAATATTTGAGGAACAATTTTGGAAACGTTGATGATTCAACGTTTCCAAAATTGTTCCTCAATATTATATATCGGAAAGTGTGTGTCATTATCATGAAGACTACAATCATGTAGTCTTCATGATAATGACATGATATATGATAATGAAGTGTGTGTCATTATCATGAAGACTACATGATTGTAGTCTTCATGATAATGACACACACTTTAAGATCATCTACAGTTCATGTTGATAAAAAGTTTTTATAATATGCTTGTAATCTAATACATATACAATTTGCCAAAACATCTCACATAGAGACAAGTTTTTTTCGTTCTAGTCTATATTTATTCCAATGTAACTTGGGAAAGGAAGTCCTTTACTCACCTAGATAATTAATAGGACTACTGCCACATCCTCAAATAAATAAAATAACGTTGCAAAATAAATGTCTTCTTTTATATGTAATAGTCTCAAGTCTCAACAACTACGGTTTCTTTATAAGGGAGACTTTTATATTAAATTTTCTGAATTGATTAAATTATCTGTCATTTATTCATATTAATTAAAGATTATGGTAGAAGTTAAGTGTATGCAATATTTCAGGTTAATCCTATGGCATAAAAGTGTAAAAATTGCGCTTAAAATTTCATTGAACGAGACACTTTTCACGTCGTCGTCGTAAAATTATATCAATTTTTTGATAGAACACTGAAGATTTATGAGGAAAGTTCGGAATTAATATCGCGTTTTAAAGCTATAATATGGTTTTAAACACATTTTTATGAAGATTAAAACGGGTTTTACACCTGAAGTTTTCGAAGTAGATAATCTTTTCTTTGTTTTTGTAATCCTCGTCTTAAAAGTCGTGACGTAACGTTATTTTCGCCCATAAAACATGAAGAGTAGGGTTGTTATTATTTTAGATTTGATCTAGTTTTACAGCTTTAGACTAATTATATCTTTTGCCTTTCATCTTATACGAAAATTACCAAATGCGTTTTGCTACACGAACAAAATTAAAATTTTGCCTGTTTTCGTAAGGTTTTTTTTTTTGCAATTTGCCGGTTAGTGTCAGGCTTTATATTGAACAAAATATGATTTGTGGCCGAATACTGAACTGCAATTTAAAAAAAAAAAACTTAAGAAAAATTAAATTCCGAGGGGTACTCCGGTACTAGCGATTGAGATAAACAGAATGATGTTTTAAATACGTTTAACGCGATTTGTAGCGCAAAGGTTATTTTCTTAGCAAACCCAGTAACCACAAGGATCCTTTCTTACCCACCACAAATAGTTTCTAAGTGAAATAATCAAGCAGTATCAAACGGTTTGCACACAGACGGGGCGCCGCCGAGCACAAAGTGCGTTACAGAGGCTGCTGTGAAAAATGGCGCACTCCATCCGAACGAGGAGTGGGGGAGTGAGCGCGCCAGCGCAGCACTTGACGATCAGCGACCCGTGAGTATTAACTAATGTGGTTTTTCACTTTTTTAAAGGAGAACAGCTCCTATAAAAAAGTCTAGATTTTTTTTTATTTAAAACAAATAGTGATCTTTATCAAGCAGTTGTAGCAACAGATAATGTGCTGAAATACTCGTTAGTGTCCGAATTCCGAAGCCAGTCAACAATTTGTACATAAATAAATAATAATAATAACCGAACCTCAAAAAGGTTTTTCATTAGTAAAAAACAAAACTCATCTTTTGGCCAATACAAATAGAAAATCTTCTTTATCATGTGGTTAGTGTCTAATTAGGGGTCAGAGTTGTTATGCCTCCTATGGGCCCCTGCCTTAGCTTCACAAGCCGTTGAAAATTTCTCTCAGACTTGCTCACGAATAAATTATTTTTTTCATGGAAGCAAGATAAACGTGCGTGTCTTGCCTTCGAACTCGAGACCTATGACTTGTCAGTCTGACGGTCACATCACTAGACTATAGTGATAGTTTCAAAGATATTAGGGGATCGGACTGACTCAAAAAAATAGAATTCTGTTTAGTCCGTCAGTTAGATTATCGATAAATATTGGATACGTGTTTTTTGTTTTATCACATCAATAAAAAATGACGAAGCTAAAGCGCGTCAAAGATCATGGAGTGGGGCTTGAAACGTCACTTGAAGGTACAAAATGTACTATTATATAACGTCACACGAGTTTTCGAAGCACCTGTATCGTCTTCATTTTTTGTTTACGTGAAAAAAGAAAAAATATGTGGTCAATATTTTTTGGAAATCTATTTGACGGACTAATTAGTTTTTTTTTGTCCGATCTCCTATTAAAGATTCATTATACTTATGCAAAATCCAAAGCTATAACTGCTAAAACACAAACATCGTCTTATATCTAAACACTGGCCTTTCATCGCGAGTATGACCCACATACCGCGTATTTGTACACCTAGACATGTAATGTTATTAAATTAAAAGCGCGCGCTAACCCGATGTGAAAAATCCGACTCATTAAAACGTAGGTTTAATTATCTCATAGACTAGACACTCCGCATATAATTATAGTAGGTACTTTGGTAAAGTCTACTCATGAACTGTGGAAAAACTGAAGTGGTTTTAAAGCTCTAGGTGTAAATTAATAATACAATTTTATGAGATAGTCCATTAATTTTTTACAATCATCATCAGCTTACGGCATTTATGGTCGCTCATTTAATAGCTGACAGTGACTTAAGCCTGAAATTAAAAGGGAAACTATTTGATTCGTGCGTACTGCCAGTCTTGACATATGGGTGCCAAACTTGGGGCTTAACTAGGTCTCAAGAGAACAAATTAGCCGTATGCCAACGTGCCATGGAGAGGAGTATGATGGGTGTCAAAAGGAAAGATCGGATAAAAAACAAAGATATAAGACAAGCAACGATTGTGACCGATGTCACACGCAAAAGCAGAAAGCTTAAATGGAAATGGGCTGGCCACACCTTAAGAGGGTCAGACAAATGGAGCAAAAGAACCACAGTCTGGTATCCTAGAAATGGCAAGCGACAGAGAGGAAGGCAGAAAAAACGCTGGAGTGATGAATTTGAAGAAATAGTAGGAAAACTATGGACTCGAGTTGCGACCAATAGGGCAACATGGAAGGGGATGGAGGAGGCCCGGCACACAGACCAAACCGGTGTCAATAATTATTTAATATAGTATAACTTTATAATTTTTTCTTTTTATAACGATTTTGTAGCATTAGTTTGTAAATGGTCTGAATAAATGGCTTTTATTATTATTATTATTATTATTGGTGACTTAAGCCCAGGGTTGTAAGAAGTAAAAGAATAGTAGCTCCCTAATCGGAACTTTAATTATGACACTTCGACCTTTAGAGAGAGCCACACTAAAATGAAAGACAGAGACAACTTTCATATAGGGGATATACCACCATTATTGAAAAATAGTTTATCTCTAATTGTACGAAAACGAAGCTTTGTGACACTAAAAATTTATGGCTTGATGTGTATTCGCGTGTCCAAGATTCTAGACCCACAAGCACTGGACATTATGTAAACAAGTTTAAAAATCTAAAACCCGACTACGAATAAAATATTGGTTTTTGCTCTCCAAGACCTTTCATTTGATACCAAACATGTTATGATTATCTCAATTTAATATTTTTGAGGTAAGTTTTTGACATTTAAATTCCGTCTTATAAAGAATTTATATAATTTATATAGCCTATGTCACCCGGGCTATTCTTACGAATCTATTGACACCTCATTTATTCAAATCCGTTCAGTATTTTAGGCGCTACGGTGGAACATACATACATACATACATACCTACATACATACATACATAGACTGCCAAAATCATTACCCTTCCTTTTGGCTTCGCCGTAGTCGGGTAAAAAGAAATTGTTTCGTACCAAAAATAGTATGAACAGCTGATTTTTTTGAGACTCCCGGAAACCTTATTCTGTTCTGTATTTTGAAAATTTTAATCAAGCTACCGTTTCTTCCCACAGGTACTGTCGCCACCAAAGGCAGTGTTAAGTAAGCCACCCATCACATTAGGTAATATGACGATAAGTAGGAGAGAACACCTCATAGCTGAAGAAATACCCGGACCAGAGAGTTGTGTATAGGTTGTTTATAGAAAAATTGTTATGTAAATACGACTATCTTTTTTAAACGAGATTCTTCAAATTTAACAACAAGAAAATGTCAAATGTGGTGAAAAAACTTGTATAGAACCCAGTGAGAAAGTTTGGTGGGCGCATAAAAATGTAGAAAATATTCGGACCAGAATAAATGTTTTTGGTTTTATCAGTCGGCCATCGATGTGTCCTTTGTCATTCAAGAGTGTGTTGGCAATGTAAAAAATGCATAAAAACACTTTGTGTCAAAGAAGCTTGTTTTGAAAATTTTCATACTTTTGTTTGTATCATTAACAAAATATTGATTGATAAGCCACACCCCATGTCACTGTGACGATTCATACAATTGTCACATAGAGTTGCAATTTGAATAAACTGACAATTTAAGTTGCTAATGAATTTCTTTAGCTGTAAGTTTTCCTAACTTTGCCAAATTGATGTTACTTGTAACTTATTCTAAAAAAGCTTTAAGGAACTGCAACATGTCGTCATGTTTCTGCGACAAATAAATATGTCTATGTTTTCATTCTTTCTTTCAACATAGTGTTGTCAAGTTCAAAATTCTGCTTTTACCGATCAGTATTCCAAGACACGACTGATTCTTCAGGTCGTTTGTTGCGACTGCCTGCAGCTTACAAATTACGCTTGCAACTTAAGCAGAACACAGCTAAATGAGAAATGTCTTAGCTTGTGGCGGAGTCTCGTCTTAACTAACGGTTTGTTGAAATTTTGTTCATTGTTCGAACCAAGGTAACATGTATTCTGCAAGTTTTTGTTCAAAACTTTGTTTTTAATTCTGTTCAACATATTCGTTGGCTTTTCGCCTCAGTAAATAAACACACTTAAGCGTTATTGTATAAATGTTTTATTCAACTTTGTTTTTATCCAGGTTTTACATTCACCGTACACTCAAAATGTTTTTTGGCAAAAAGGTTTTGGCGAGTAGTTTAACGGCGAATAGACTTTCTACAAACCGTTGCCATTTTTTTATCTTTACACTGCCGGATACTTTTAGTGGAACACTAAAAACATAACATTGTTCTGCATTAACCCCGACTACATGATGCCAAAAATGCTGATATAGAATTTAGTAGCAAAACAGAAATTCAGCAAATAATTTTCAAGAGTTTAGAATTACTTGGCTAAAGAACATTAGCTGCGATGGCTTAATCCCGCAAACATTAACACCAGACTTGGATAAGACTTGGCCTAAGATGACTGTGTAACCTGTAGAATACTAATCGCTTGTCGGAACGGTTGATCTCGTAAACGCTGCTATTAGAAAGAAATAAAGCTAAGACTTGACTCCATTAGATATTTACTTACTTTTAATTTAACTTTGTAAACCTGTGTTGTAAGGATTTATTCATTTATTTTTGTACTGTTAGAATAATTGTTACCCTGAATTTGTCCCGCAGTGTATGTCTAGTTGTAAATGTTTGTAAAATAAAATGTTGTAAATAACTTTGTATGTATTGACTGTGAAATTGTGATAAATAATTTGTAAATAATATAAAAATTGAAACAGTTAAAATATAAGGAAATAAAATCTGTTAAGTGTGTAGTTGTTTGATTTTACGATTCAATTTGTTTTGGAATATTAATTTAATCCCACGCTGAGTTCAAACGCGCGATGGTAAAGTGTTCACTTTTTGTAAAGGTAAGCAAATGTGTGTTAACAGTAATTTGGTACAATGTAAAAAAGATTTTATATTTAACCTAAAATGTGCTGTTTTCGAGGAAATTACTTAACGTACATTTTATATTTAACTCGATCTTTAACTTGCGTAGGCCATGTGAGTGTTTACCCTTTTCGAAACGAAATTTCATGTAATTTAGTCAACAATTAAGTTCTATTAACATAACATTATGTTTAGGTCCCATGTAATAGTAGGACGCGAGCCTATTGCCATCAATCGAGAACAAATTCAAGCTCCGTGGCTGCTTCTGAGAGATCCCTGATGGAAAAATCTACTTCACTTTGCACGACCTAGGGATCGAACCCCGTACCTCATGCACAACTGCCGCGCTTGCTACCACTAGGCCAACGAAGCAGTATCAGTATCATAGGTTTGTAATCAGCTGCCAGTACATTAAAAGACATTAAAACACACCTATTTTGGCTCAATGCACCCTCAAAGCCTGGCTTTAATGGCGGACGGGTCTTCCAAACCGCATCTGACTGGTCGTGTAATCTGCGTTGGTAAGCATACTGTGGAATTTGGTATCAGGTTTTAAACCTTACAGACTTATGTATATCATTTTCTTTGTGATTGTCTCCATCGATCGCGTTATCATAAGTGATTTGCCCATGGGTCAGACGAGTTGTATCCACTGATACAATGCGCCCTTTTCCTCAAAAAAACTATTCATGTTTTTAACCACTGATCACGGTACAACAAACAAGACAAGAAAAAGGGTGTAACTTTCAGTTTGTTCTTTAGGTACATGCTAAAAATAACTGTTAACTTGACCTGAATTAATCTAAAGAGTCGCTATAATAAACCACCCTTGTTCCACGATTTTCAAAAGGACAGTGTGTAATGCGCACGGCTTCACCCACGAAAACATTTTGAATATAGCCTGCCACTTAAAATAAGTAAACTTCCCATTATTGACAGAATGTTAGGAATTGGATCAGCAGTTCTGAAGACCTACACACAATACCTCATTACAATGTAATACAGGGTGTAAAGTAACCTATCACACAGCCGTCAACCAAGCATTCTGTACATCAAACTAAGTACCCTTATCACGCAAAATTTTTTGCTGGGAAATTACTTTTTTTTTTGGGGTCAAAAATCACATTTTACGGTAAAACTCAATGTAGCACTCTTAAAACATTGTGCTAGTGGATGCTTTGAATAGTAAATGGGTAATGGAGGTAATTTAAGTTAAGTTATAACCTGTAAAACTAGTATTTACAAAATAGCTGTTAATTTTTTTTTATTTTGACCCCCAATATCTCAGAAACTAGGGGATCCTAGGTATGGTCTAGAACAAAATAGTAATCGCAGTGGTGGGGAGAACAAGTGCCTTTCGTTTGCGTTAAATGTACTTTTAGTCCCTAGAAACCATGAAATAGGAAAAATGACTGTTTTAGAATGGGCAGTTTATATACTGGAGGATATAAAACGAGAGAGTTCTATGGATGCAGCCAGCTGATATTGAATTGGTGATTTTTTTTGACATCATCATCATTGTCTGTAGACATAGATATAGGTACACACGGATTTACGAGTTTAACCTGGTCTGGATTAGTAATCATGTGTTCCTGTTTTTTACTGACCATCAAACACTACGATACATGAGAAAAGGCTGCTAACAACACAGACACGGCATAATATCACACGCACGTCATATTCACATTTTTAATAATCTCGTCCGGCATCGAACCGAACGTTACTTTAATCAAGTCGATCTCTTTCACCGAGATTCCAGCCACCGCTGCCTTTAATTAAAACGTCTGCGGCTTGTCATCCGTGCCTCATCCCGAACTTGACCGCAGATATAAAACCCTCACAGTTTTCCTATCTACGTGTCTAAATTTAAAATGGTTTCTCTTGGCTAGGACAGTGGTTAGAGTGCAGTTGAATTCGAAAAGGAAGTTTGTATTTTGGTGGCCCTTTTTTGCATTGTCTGCGAACGTTTGTTACAAAAATACAAGTCAACTAGTAGAAGACTTGTATTTTTGGAACAAACTGGACACTAATTGTCGCTGCTTATCTGGCAATCTGAATAGACTCCGGACAGAGGTTGGCCAAAGTAAGGAAAGCTTGTTCAGGTGGAGATACATAGATGACTCTGCCTTGGAGTGTAAATTTGGTGTTGCTCCACAAACGATGGGCCACTTGTTATCGTTTCCTGCCTGTCCTGTTTGCTTGGAGAGCAAAGGAGCTGTTGGACGTAACTAAAAGTGAAAAACATGTCGTCTAATTTTGGGCTGACTCAATTTAAATTGTTTATTATTTTTTTTTAAAGGGAGTCGCCCTAAGAAGAAGAAGATAAACTGTGATGTTCTTTCCAATTAGATAATTTATTACTTATTAGAGTATCATTTAATTATATTGGTCTACATTTATGGTCGTGGGTTCGAACATCGGCAGGCGCATTACTTTGTGTAATTTATTTCATCACCGTTGCTCTCAAAACGGTGAAGGAAAACATTGTGAGGAAACCGGCATGTCTTAAAACCAAAAAATTCGAAGACATGTGACATCTACCAATCCGCACTGGGCCCGCGTGGTAGATTATAGCCCATCCCCTCAAAGAGAGGAGGCCTGAGTCCCTGCAGTGGGAACATTAATAAGCTGATGATGATGATGATGATGACATTTAAGGCAGAAAAGTCATTTCACACATTAGTTATTTATTTTTTTAGATTCAGCCAATGTTCCACCGCGGAAAGCTAACATTTTTTTCATATTAAAATATGAGCCCTTGGTATAGCTGTAGTTTCGTTTCGAAAAACAAATATCCGTTAGTAAAACCATAGTTCTGTTTCATAAAACCATTATTTTTGGCTTTTTTGTCTGCCGCCACAAGGTGGAAATCTTATCCTGCGGTCTGAAAATTCGAGCATGATCCCAACTATATTCACGTCCTTTGCAAGTAACGGAACCCACTTAATAAATGTTCCAAGCACTCCAGCTTACCCATACAGAGCTTACCTAAGCAACTTACAGGAGAAATAAGACCTCGAACGGCAGCACTAAATCTATGAAATCACACGTTTATACCAAATACAAGACATAAAAGCTGTTCCAGCATATGCATTTAATGCATTAAGCTAAATCGTGGCAACGTGAATTATGCAGCTGCTCCAAGGGAAATCCCGAAAGCGCAATAATGAACATCCAACGTAATCCACCATCGGGTTGCTTAACCAATTAGGAGTGTTTTGTAACTTACATGTGTGCTTATGGCTGTGGGCCTGCTCCCGATTGCTAATCTACCTTTGTGACTGTAGCGGTCGATAAAATGAATACGAAATAATGCTAATGATATTGAGAACAAACAGATAAAGTAAGTACTCGTAGGTATGCATGTTACAAAAAGTTCCAACAGGGAAATAAAACCAGTAAGAAGTTATTTACCTCCATAAAGTGATAATTCGTATAAACAAAGACAATAATGCAAAAAGAAGCAAAACAAAGCGTCTAAAGGAACGTAAGGAGGCTCATAAAGACACCTATACGAGCCGCGTCGCCGGCAGACAATTCGCTAAAAGAGCGGAATTAAATTAATTCTTGTAATGAGCAGTATATTTCATTGAAATTACGTTTGTCAGCTTACATTTATCTAAGTTTAAGGGGCTTGCGTAAAGACGCGTTTCTTTGCGCTGGTGTGCCGACGAGAATGAGCGAAAAATTCCCAAGCGTGTGCTCGTTTAGCTCGTAATTTTTCATTGAGCCTGAGAGTCGGCGGGAAAGCCTCCAATTAAGTTTCTCTTTACCGTTTGGCCCCGGAAAAAGGGGAAGAAAAATGAACAACAGAGGCAAGGGACAGTCGCCGGCCCGCCGCCATACGCCGGCGGCGCCCTATGATGGCAAATGACCTTTTCCGGCCGCACGAGCGCGTTTTTGTTTTACTATATTATATTTCTTGTAAATTGCAGCTTTTTAAGTAGCATGATATCGTAGTTTACATTCAAATAGCGCCGTCATAAAGACATTATTTTTCATTGCGACGACTTTTTCGGTTTGCGCTAGCAATGTTTCTTTTTATTTTTTATCATAAATCAAATGCTTGCAATGCAGGTATATTTTTTATTCTTATTTCTTTCTTTTTCGTAATTATGAACGAAAGGTCTCTGTTTAATAGCTTGGTCACAGTATAAATAGATGAAAACCCACAACGGTGTATTCCTGCTCCGAATAAACACCAACACTTACGTTGATTAAATTGAAAGTAATTAAAAAAAATATTACCGAGCTAAATGAATTACTTTCGTCCGTCCGGGCGCTTATTTCTTTCCATATACACAAGGGCTCATAAAACGTTAGGCTCGGCTAATTCCATTCTTAGATGTAGGTGTAAATGAAAGATTATTGGCGTTCTGACAATAAATCCACTCACCTACAATGCTCGTAAAATTCGGTAGGTTGATTGAGTCAGTATTTTTATTGTTTTGCGCCGTGAATCAATGGCGAATGTTTGAGTAATAAAAGCGTTTTACGGTTGTTTTCACGGGGAAATTTGTGGCGCGTGAAATGCTCTTCCGCAGTCATTTTCTTACTGAACGTTTCTCTCAGGAGACACTTGACATTCTTCGGTTAGATGCCATTAATCGTTCACACCTTCACTTACCTTTATGTTACAGTATCAAAGGAGTTGGCCACGCGTGTAACAAAATTCTCTCTCCAAGTAATCGTACCCTCTTCGACCCCAAGTGATACATACTTCAGTTTAAACTTCTTGTAACTTGGAACTCGGATTATATTATGTGACATTGAACTTTAAGTAAGCACCCACCTTTACGGTGTAGTGACAAGACTTCAAAACGAGTCAACTTCACGAATAAATTAGTTAGGTAAATGTGAAAGCCCGTAATCAGTAGGTGTACAAGGAGCTCTGAAATTGTGTTTGTTCGAGAATCGATTGGGGCATGAAAATTATGCTGTGACTACAGATTAATGCAGAGCAGACTGACTTATTACGTATGAAGTCAATTATTACAGAAGTTATCAAGTTTGCACTAGCCAAGTTTTAATGCAGTTCTTTCTTTTCTTCACCTCTCGGCGTAATTTTATTCTTTCGCCGGGCAGTCTGCGTTATCTAGATTCTATGGGAACAATATAACTTTATGCATATCTTTTTACACATTACTAGATCGCAAAAAGTGAAAGGAGGGAAGGGAGGTATTTGCCCAGAAGTGGGTCAGTATAGGCCTGTAATAATCACATTACTTACTTACTTATTTTTTTGAATATATTTTAATCTAAAATAATTTAAGAACATAAAAATAGTAATATAAGTTTTTAAACTGACATGGACACTGACACTACTATTATTATCATAAACGGGATATTTACCATGTTTGATTATTAAACATGGTAAATATCCCGTTTATTATATTAATAAAAATAGTAGCCCACTGGTATCGGAAACAGGGTCTAAAATGCCGGTGGTCAGAGTCCCAGAAAAGGAACCTCCTAACAATACGAGCCGTGTCTAGGACCGCTGTCTGAGTCAAGCCCTTAATCCAGCTGCTAACGAAAGCCTTCCCAGACATTGGTCGAGGCTTTTGGTAATTAAACCATTGATTTAAACTACTATCGGCACAATGGTCGCTGAGCTCACATCCTACTTGTTGACAACCTCACGAGTCAAGTCAAGATACTTAATTTATTTAGTCTTCCCGCCTTTTACGAGGTTGAGAACCATTATTATTATTTTTTCTTTTGATTAATGCAATAATAGGTTTCCCGCTTAATAGGCCCTACCTACTGTATGTCGGTAATGTAATTAATAACTACTTACCTAAGTACATTTGTCTCATTAGTCTTGCTTTAATTAATCAAGTGTAGCTGTGAACTTTGGAGTACAGTCGCGAGTATCAATAGGTATTAGGTACGTAAACTCATGAAACTTTTAAAAGTGATTTTCTGCTACTGTGTTGATTAACGTTTTCACTAATTTAGAATAATATGTTAAAAGTCATAGTTTTACGAAATAGGTCATATCTCACAGTAGAAACCATGATTAACTAAGAAAAAATATAGAATTTTGCAAAGAGTTTTTTTTTATTATAAATGGGCTTGCTCTTGACTTCAATCTTGCCCTAAGGGCAGAGATGATGTCGACGATGGAACGAGCTTACCCAGTAGAAGCCTGTTTAGTTTACATATTTATTCTGTCCTCATGATTGTACTTGTTCGATTTCTCTTGTAAAAAAATGTGTTAATGTTATTAAAAGCCCATGTTTTCGGAATAACAATAGGATGATTTTTACTTTCGCTGAATAACTTGAGGTTATTATTTGTTGTATTTAATTACCTGCAAGGGTTTTTTGTAGTACCTATTCGATACTAAAAAGTCTACAAAATATAATTTTGCTACCAGAATAATAGTAGCCACTTCTATTGTATTACAATTCCGTTTTATAAGTAATTATTTTACTCGTAAATAGTATGATAATTGCCCAACAAAACACTATAACATACAAACCTGTCAGATCACAAGGTAATTCACGTCACATCCAAAATAATCAAGCAAGGTGTTCCCATAACATTTACATGGAGCTCTGTAATTCGTGGGCAACATACCCCGGGCGGCGTAAACAGTGATTAAGTTAATTCACAGCGATCCGAAGCCGAGGCCGACGGCCCAGCGCCGGTCGTCGATCATCGGCTGCCGACTAATAATCCCTCACTTTAATTGCTATGAAATCAGCTGCTATTTATACTGCATCCTGCTGTTTACGGTCTACTGTTTTTCAGCCCGATAATTAACTGCATTGTGCTATGTAATGGGTCCGTAATAAATACGGTTCTTAATCCCGATCATAATGAGATAATAGTTTGTTTTATGTCCATTTTGTTTGTTTTGTCGTACGTGATGTTACAGGACGCGCGTACAGCCGCCGGCGATATCATGACGGGTTGACGGATCACAACAGGGGAGGGTAGCTCCCGTACCGCCTCCGGGTACACTACTAGCCCTTTTCCCTTCCACGACCTTTACACCCATAAAGAAAACGTGTAAGTTTACAGTCACGAAAAAATAAAACGTAAAACCCTTCTCGTAAAATATATTCTTCATCCTTTAGTAGAGGTAATTTCGCATAAAATTAAATTGACACAAAACACAAAGGAGAAACCTATTGAAGATTTAGCGCAAGGACATCTTGATAGTTGCTACATACTTCGGTGAGGGGCTAGATTTAGTCTTTGTTCGGGATAGCTCTATTTAGGCAGAAGAAAAAGATTTATTACCTTTGACGTTCACGATAGACGGGCAAAAAAACGAAGACATGACGACGGTCTTAAGATGTCTATTTTATGTTGAGTGTGTATAAATAGTGTGGCAAAATGCTTAGTAGTATGTGATATGATTTTACAGGAAAAAGGTTTCTTGGAAAAACAATACGTGGGTATGTTTCTACGGAAATTTTTGCTCACATACAAAGTAAGAGGAGGGAACTTTTGAGGTTGGGGGTTTTGCAAGCGTGTCCTGTGTCTGTTTACATCTTGATAGGTTAAAAGACAAACGTAGAGGATATTAGTTGCTTGTCAACTTGCGAAAGTTATAGGCCAAACTATGAGGTAGACAAACACACGCGACATATCAAACTATACAAATTCGGTATACCCTGACCTCGCTTTTGTAATTTGGTTTTGTATTGGTTGACAGGTCGTCGTGTACAAACAAGTATGAGCCGCTTATACCCTTTTAGTATGATACTTTTGTTTATATATTTTTTTTTTAATATTTTATAATATCAGGGGACCCAAAATGGCCACTTTATCAGAATAATTTTATGACAATAATGTGACTTAAGTAACAATTTATTATGTTATCTTCGTCTGTGACCGTTTTAAGGATTTGAACAGAATTCATCATTATTATTATCCTACTACTTATGATTCTGCTAAAGCGACCGCTTCAGGCCCACAGATCTATTTCTCTAAAGGGTTAGACCGGGGACCCATTATAGGTACACCCATATATTATCAGCAGTTGCGTTTTGCTACCACGCTGGCTTGCGTCAGTTGCGTCTTAACTAATAAATTCAGCATCTTAGAGGAACGCAAGTTTACGCTAGGATGCAACAGGTGAGGATTTAATTCACGACCTTTCAATCCAAAGACTGCACCTTAAACAAAGCATAGCATAATCTTAACCAGCCTATCATTGGGATACCGGTTTCAACAATCCACCAACAGGGCTTACTCTACATTAGTGAATGTCATAAATGTTTTTTTGACTCAACGATATTCCGGTTTCCTCACGAAGAAAAAGTAGCAGAACTAAACGAAACGAACAACGATTGATATTACGCCAAGTATTTTACATTTTGTTTCGACAGATTTGGTGACTTTTCCAATCAGTCAGGGTGATTGTGTGTGGCGCTAGGGGGTAGGTTCTTAGTCTCAAGTTCTCGACTCTAAAGAATCTTTCACTGTTGTTTGTTGGAAATGTACTGCCCTGGGCTTTATCGTCAGCGTTTTAAAGTTTTATGTGGTGTGGTGATGAAATAAATTACACTAAGTAATGCGTCTGTCTGGTAGAACCCACTGCCGTCAATCCGTAATTCGTAGTTGTTACCACTAGGTCACCACTGTTTTTCTCACCATCTGCACATTAACGGCTGGGCGAGGAAATAGGGGCTGCTATTCTCCTTTAGAGCAGTCATTTTTTATTCACTGAGAAATTCTTGACAAAAATACCCAATTACACTTCATCATCATCATCATCATTTCAGCCAAAAGACGTCCACTGCTGGACATAGACCTCCCCCAGGTGTCGCCACATTGACCGGTCCCGTGCGTCTCTCATCCAGCAGGTCCCCGCAACCTTGACCAGGTCGTCGGTCCACCTAGTGGGAGGCCTTCCAACGCAACGTCTTCCGGTTCGCGGTCGCCATTCCAGAACTTTTCGGCCCCATCGGCCATCCGTTCTGCGAGCAATGTGCCCTGCCTATTGCCACTTAAGTCTGGCGATTCTTCGGGCTACGTCGGTAACCTTGGTTCTCAAGCGGATGTCCTCGTTTCAATTACACTTAGCCAGACCGAAACGAACCCAGAACCTGATGCTTATCAGTCGCCCTTGTGACTATTTGACCAAAAAGGCAATACTAATATTATGTATCTACTTAAAAAATGCTTAATTTAACTACGTGTCAAAAGGTACAACACCAACAAAAACTCACCTCTTTATAAAACACCATAAAAAGCCATGAGACCCAGTCAAAAATCCCTTACAGATAATCGTGGTCCAGAGCCGAAGGACTTGTCAGATGATAAATCTTCATTTGGCGCGTCCTCACAGCCGACCCGCCCCTCCCAATTAGTTAGCGGGGCCACGGTAACACGTCCGGATTTCCGATGCGGTCACCTTTTCTGTTAGCGGTACGACTCGGCCACGGGTTATTTACCTGATGTACTGTTAGGAGCAGTTATGTGTTTATGTCATTGAATTATTTTTCGATATTTTAATATTAGATTATTTGATATTGATTTTATATTAAAAGTGAGTTTATTTGACTGTATTGATTACTAGCTTTTGCCCATGGCTCCGCTCGCGTCACGGTCTAAAATTATGCCACGGGAACGTTTCAAATATAATATAAGACAAGAGTCATAAACTATATTTCACGCTGCATTATCTCCTCTTGGAGTGTGCATTAGTGAAAAAAATCGAAATCGGTGCAGTAGTTCCCAGGATTAACCTATCCATCCAAACTTACACACTACACACACTTTCATACTTACACTTACAAACTGTTTTTATTGAGATTTATCGGTTTTGGAACCCACATTAATAAGGAACACGTCTTATTCTGAAAGTAACAAACAATTTTTCACAAAAATAAAAAACGCTTTTTCAATTTTCCAAGTGCCTACATATTTCTGGTCGTGACTGTACAGTGTACGAGGTACCTGATAATATGGAGAGTAGGAAAGGCTCGTTACTATTGTGTTGTGTGAAAATTATTATTTGTAAACTGATTGGGATTTTCATTTTACTGTGTGAAATTAACATTATTTTGTAGATCTGATTGGGCGTGCTGAGTTTTGCGAAATATGGAATGGTTCTAGTTTTGGGGCTGATCAAATGTATGGGGGGTCGGGGCAGTTTCTTTTGCTTATTGAATTTTGTAGTTAATTGGGCTATTAGTTAAGGTGTTGGGTCAGTTGGCTGTGAAGTTATTAGATTTTTCTGGTGATCAATATTTGCTACGCAACGGATCAACCTTTTCGGGGTTTCCGACTGTAAACTCACGTCACTCACAGCACGGTTGGCGCAGTGGCTGAGCGATTGAACTGCTACGCTGCGTGTCGCGGGTTCGATCCCCGCACGGAACAAATATTTGTATGGCCTACAGATCGATTAAATGTTAGTAACGCACCCACGATACAGGAGAAATTCCTAGTGTGGGGCAATATTTCATAAAAAAAAAACTTTAATTCTTTTTGTTCTAAATTTATAAATAATTATGTCCTTATATATTTTGTGACGTTATAACTAGACGTATGACCATAGACGAATTACTAGGAGGAGTATGGATCGTTGCAGATGGCTGTATTTTCTGCCTACCCCACGGGAAAAACGTTTGTAAGGACCAATATTAAGGTTGCCTCTGTTTTCCTTTTAATATTATTACTCCTAACGCTAAATTACTTTACCCAAAATCAAATAGTTAAACTAACCATGATATTATTTTCCGTCGACAGAAATTATTAATCAATTTTCTAGATGGAAGAAATTAACAAGTTTGTTGAAAGGTTCAAGCTAAAATCTAATTGAATGGTAAAATAAGCGAGTCATTTTCTAGAATTTTCGATCTATATTGTTAAAATACCAAGAGAACTTATGGCTCTTAATACGGTTATAGATTCAAAAATAGAAACAATTTTGAAATTCTGTTTATTCTTAACTAGCGGACGTCCCTGCGGTTTCACCCGCGTAGATCCCGTTCCCGTGGGAATACAGGAATAAAAATAGCCTATGACACTCAGCAATATAGTTCTATTGGTGAAAGAATTTTTAAAATCGGTTCAGTAGATCCCGAGATTACCAATTTAACAAATACACAAACTTTACCTCTTTATAATATTAGTATAGAAGTATAGATAGATATAGATACAGAAAGTTTTCGTCAGAAATCTTGATTTTACGGCGAAAATGCTTGTTTAAGTATAAGGACAAAATCATTTTTTACCCATTTAAAGATTACATTAAACGTATTAATAAGTTTAAAGTCTGGTCGAAATATCTCCATGAATGTTGTAGATGGAAAACTATATAATAACCAACCACTGTTATCGTGGGATTCCCTTCGATACACAGTACCCATTATATACCTGGTTAAGGACAGTCGCTCTACTGTCCGGCATCGTACTGTATGGATCGGAATGTTGGGCTGTGAAGAAGATGGATGAAAAAAGGTTGCATGTTGCGGAGATGAGAATGTTGAGGTGGATGTGTGGTGTGACCAGAATGGATAAAGTAAGGAACGAGTATAACAGAGGAAGTCTAAAAGTTGCGCCAATTACAGAAAAGTTAAAAGGGAATCGACTGTCGTGGTATGGGCATGTGATGAGGAGGCATGAATCGCATGTGACTAAAAAAGTTATGAATATAAATGTGGATGGATGGAGAGGGAGAGGAAGACCAAAGAAAAGATGGATGGAGTGTGTGAGGGGTGATATGAAGGAAAAAGGAATAAATGATAACGTGAACACTATAACAGGGCAGAATGGAAGAAATAAACGTGTTGCGCCGACCCCAAATGACATGGGATAAGGGCAGGAAGAAGAAGATCTGCATCCGGCAAGACTGGAAGTCTACTCCGACGTGTTGGGAAAAAGCTAACCAACCAACTAACTCCTTTGCTAATCATACAAACACAGAATCATAGAACATGGTTTAAGTAATACGAAACGCTACTAATTTAAACCATTCTGAAGAATAACTTAAATTGTACTCGTACTTCAATTTAAAAAAAGTTCTATTAACATGTACCTACTTACTACAACCATGCCCTCTAGCCATACACTTCACTAATCCATGTAAGGGTAGCGATCGCCAATGAGCAATGTTTCCTATTTCTATGCTAATGAAATTTGACCAATGAGCGGTCACCATCTCTGGTGAGGTCCACGTACATAATGAATTTATTTTTCCCATCAGTGCTTTTGTTTTCTTTAGTGGACCGCACTCATGATTTATGATTGGAAAGTGTTTATATAGCTAAGCGTTGAAATATTGTTAATCAGTATGTTAATTTCGACTATCCATTATAAATATAGTGTTTGGGTCAGACTATTTGGAAACCTTCTTGGTAGTCATAAATTCTCTTTGTCTATCGAAATAAAACAGAGTTATTAATTTCATATTTATAGATTTAAAGCGTTGCGCGTTGGTGGGAATAAATTTTAAATAGATTTTTATAGGGACTCTATGCACGTTCAACTTCACTCATATATAAATGAACTAAAAATATCCGAATTCAAAAGAAACGTAGTCTAAGGATATGATTCCTTTGAAGTAACATGGCTTCAAGAGACATATCATTAGCACTTTTCCATACCTCATAACTCCCACTTAAAAATACCAATAGCGCTTTTAAATAACGAAAAAAAGAAACGTATGACAGTCGTGTTCAGGGACATCCTATAAAACGAGCACATAAGTAGACGTATATAATAACGAGAATTCCGACAGTCATTGCTTCGGCCTTTTGTGTACATTAATCTGTACTTTTCTAAGCATCTGCTTTGATAAGTAATAAAAATCGGCTTAGCAAGACACGTACGGGGGTAGAATGCGAATAATACGCGAGTGGCAATTTTTTTTTTTGCCGCTGGCAACACGTCCTCGCCCCTTCCTTACACTCTTTTGTAGGTGATTTTCGAATTCGCCGACTGAAAAAACATATTTGTCGAGACATATTCAGAGTCACGTCGAGTAAACACGTTTGAACATGCTCGCAGTTTTATTTCACGTCGGGGTAAACACTTTCTAAGATGAAT
This sequence comes from Diarsia mendica, assembly GCA_949316265.1. Taxonomy (NCBI): domain Eukaryota; kingdom Metazoa; phylum Arthropoda; class Insecta; order Lepidoptera; family Noctuidae; genus Diarsia; species Diarsia mendica. The sequence continues at coordinate 10,181,604 of OX438906.1, read as the reverse complement.
TTCTCGCTTCACAAACAAAATGAAATATTTTAATATTTTTTCTTTTCACAGTAGCGGATACCTGTCGCCATATTCATATAATAAAGTATCTCTGTAAATTTGAATTCGAGAGATATGTCCTTCTTTTAGAACTATTTCTAAGGATAGGTTCTATATTTGAAATTGAACGTTGCAAGAATTGCTTTCATAAGTTATGGGGAGATGTACGAGTATGCACCAAGAAAACCTGTGCTGCGTTACAAACGTATCTTAACGTTAGAATTTTATATTAAGTATAAGTATAGTAAACTAATGAAGTAGGTACAGAGGAAAGGTTGTCAGTAACAATGCATTGCTAAAATGAAACCAACCAAATCCCAACTATTTAAACCAGAAACTAACAATAAATCATAAAATCCTTTTGAAATCTCACGAACGATTCATTTTAACATCTTGACGTGCTGTTAAATGGCTTTTAACATTAATCACGATGCAAGGAGGTGTGAAGAATAAGGTTGAGACATCCTGAGACAAGACATACGAGAGAAGCACGTGACGACGGGCCGTGGACGGTACGGAGACGGCAGAGGGACGGCAAGGGGGCAGGAGGACGGTCATCTTCATCGCTCAAGACAGAGCATCCGACCGGATATTATGCCCTGACCGATTTAGCTAGGTATATAAATACGATGACGTTGAAAAATACGCGGCCCATTCTGCTTGTTGTCGATGGCAACATTATTTAGACGGAAAGCACTACGTGATTGGTTTTGTAAGTAGTTTTTCATGTAGATGTCTTGTTCTAAGTGTTGGTTTTTAGTGGCAAACTATTTTAATAAAAATAAATAATTGAAGGCTAGCTACTTAAGTTACCGGGGAGTCTTGGAGAGTTTTTAAAAGGCACAACTTTACTTGACGACCGTTTATTTCAGACTAACTTATTCTATCTTAATTAACAACTGGATAAACATTCACTTATTATCTAGCGTATAGAGTTACATTCTAACAATATTGAGAATGCTTGGTCAGCAGAGCCCACCCGTCGCGGCTGGAATCAGCGTACCGTTATCGTTCCCACCGGACTACTTGCTAGAGATAAGACAGGTAGAGCATTCATAACGCCTCCCCCCGCAGCTTCAAAATTATCCGAGGGACTGTTATCGCTCGGATTATTTTGAAATCTGAAATTACAGTACTTATATATTAGAGTTACAGAAATGCCTAAAATTATGATTATATATAATAATAGAGTTCCGATGCTAACAGTTTTCACATTTATCACCGCCTCACGGTTATTTTCCACTTCACTTTCACTGATTTTTAACAGGCCATTGAGTTGTTGTAAATTCACTAAATCACTTGTATCCAAGTTAATAGGTTTTCGCTGCATCTGAGATTCGGAGAGCACGATTTCAGGAAGGTTAATGATAGGTAGTTTCGGCTGGTTCAAGTTACTCGTGGTGCTATAGCGGGTTTTGAGAGTCATTTCGCCAATCTGGACATTGCAGTTATCGTCTAGTATCAAGAAGTAAGTACCTCGTATCTTTTCTTTGGTTATTTCATTATTTTCGCAGGTCTTTGATAGGATGGTTTCCACTTTACTGTAGAGTATCCATCGGTCTTTCCCCACAGGCTGGATCTTTAGGTTATTGATTTCGACTGGAACTGAATTGCAGGAACTAATGTTGTTGGAGAACTTCATCAAGGCCGCTATGCAAGTATCTTCTTCCACGAAAGGCATCATACCTTCATTACATAGGTATGTCTCCTCATAGAGTTCGGTGCATGGCTGGGAGAGCGAGACCATTTTCGACCCTTTTACTAGCAGGTAAGGATATTTTGGAATTATGAGCGTAGTTTGGTTAGAAGGATTAGTTGTAGGAATCGGGATTGCTTGGTAGTAGTTATATATATCATTTTTTACTATAGGTACATCTAAAACGAATGTTATTTGACTTCCTTTTGAAAATGCTTTTATACTTATACACTGTTCTAATTTTACTAGATTATCGTAATTAACTGGATATACAAGTTTATTAGTTTGTTCTATTACTTTTAATAATTCTAGTAATTCATCTGAGTTTATAAGAGACTGATGCAACATACCTAGTTTACAGAAGGTTACCGAAGTTTCGATTACATCCCACCGAATGTAGAGTAATTGGAAATGATGTAAGAATAAATTGTACACGATAACGAAATTATGTATTGTTATATTAATATTAGTTTTGTGTATCCAATTTTGCATTTCCCATAACTCTTCATTTATGTGGATGAAATTATTCATAGTAGAATTCGCCACGTTAATTAGCGATCTGGACATTTCTGAAATAACGATTACTTTTTTTGTTAAAGTGTCTTGACGTGTTTTTATATCCCCAATCAATTGTTCGTACCTGATAGCATCGTCATAGTCTAAATTACCACTAATTATCTTAATAATAGATCCTAGGGGGTTAAAGATCCCTCGCTTAATTCTAATCGACGGAGATACCTGGTTGAATTTTTCTATACTGGAATTCATGACATAATCGGTTTGAAACTTCACGTTCATCAATTGTCGATCGAATGTTTTATTTCCAAAGTAACTCCTGACTTGGTTATTGAAATCTACATATTTTTTTATATTCAACTCTAAGTCTTCTCGCATCGAACTTAAGTCTAGAACCTTAATAATATTCCACTTATCATAACTTACTCTAGCTTGACCTTGCTTCGTAAGAATCACTCCTGGATTCTTATTAATTCTGTGTAGTTGAAGGGCCTGGGTCCTGAAGGTCAGGATCAGGAGCACGAGCAGGTACCTGCGAAGGTCGTTTAATGTCCTTAATAGGTACTTTGGTATCGCGGGTTTTGATTTTAACTGGACAAGTGTTCCTAGTAATATCTCCGGTTACTGTAGCTTTTTGGTAGCGAGGTTTATCTTTACTACGTCTGATGTTGGCCCCTTTTATGTATATATCATCCCCTTCTTGTACATCAAATGACGTCTCTCCGCCACGTTTTTCTTTTACCTTTTCCTTATTTTGTATTATTTTATCTGTTAGCTGTTTATAGAGATATTTCGTTCGCTGAACATGATCTTTCACTAACTGTTGTGTGTATTGTTTCTCGAAATTTACGGCAAAAGTACTATTAGATTCTGTATGGCCAAAAACAACTTCAAAGGGTGTAAGACCTGTCGTGGAATGAATACTTTGATTGTAGGCCATAATCGCATATGTCATGACGTTGGCTGCGTCTGTTATTTTATGTTCATATTTAGCGCTACGATATATCTCTGCAATAGTAGAATGAAAGCGCTCTATTATTCCCATGGAATTGGGATTATGTGCAGTGCCTATGTGCAAGTCTATTTTATAGAATTGAAGAGTTTCTTTCAATAAAGTGTTGTTGAATTCTGACCCAGGGTCAGCACTGATTTTATTTGGTACGCCATAAAATGAGAAATATTTGATAAGTGCGCGAACTACTTCAGGAGTCGAGCGATTGGATAATTCAAAGGCTTGTCCTAGTTTGCTGAATGCATCAACTATGGTAAGAAAGCATTTCCCTTCAATGGAATACAGGTCTATGAAGATTTCGGCAAATGGTTTGGTTTGGGTTTGAGTAAGCTGTAATTGCGGTTTAATGGGTTTGCGGTCATATTTCATTGTCTTACAGATGTCACAATTATTAATCACAGTAGCAACAGTTATATCCATGCTGGGCCAGTAGTATGTCCGTTTAAGGTGCATGAGCGTTTCTTTAATTCCGCGGTGACATGTTTTACCGCGATGATACGTAAGTATAACTGCGCGTTGCTCGTCCTCGTCTTCGATGTATACAACTCTTATAATGCATTCATAAATTTTAACTGTATCCTTTTTAAATAATCGAGTAACGGCATCCGTAAACTGACTTCTGTGTATTTTGTCTTCGAAATAAAAGAAGTATTTAGTTTTAGGTTTTATGTATTCTAGTAAGAAGTTTTTAACTAAACTGGGATTATCAACAGGTAAGTGAACCTCTAAAACTTTTTGTTTATCTCGTGATAAATCTTTAACTAATGTCTGGTTTCTGTTCCAGGTAAAGACAAGAACTTGGTGGGGCTTCGTGTCTACTGCTTCGTTTAATATGGGGATTCCGTCGGTATCAACATCCTCGGCAGAGTGAATTGTTTCAGGTAATGACGAGGCTGTAATAGTACTAGATGTTGCAGAGCGGACTGGATAAGAGGTAAGTGAAGGCGCACTAATCGTTTCCGATGAATCGGAGATAACTATTGTATCGTTATCTTTGTTCGTGTCACTTGCGTTACACTGCATGGATTCGTTATCATTATTATTGGTGAGTATATTTAATTTTATGCGTGACAGGGCATCCGCGTTACTGTTCTGTTTCCCATTTTTGTAAATGATATCGAAATCGAATTCAGCCAATCTAAGCTTCCATCGAGTGAGCTTACTGTCAGGCTCTTTAAATGAGGTAAGCCAGGCTAGAGGACGATGGTCCGTGTAGATAATGAATTTACGCCCATATAGGTACGGACGAAAATGTTTTGTTGCCCAAATAATGGCTAGCATTTCTTTCTCTACTGTACTATAACGTGTCTCCGCGTCATTTAAAGTGCGGCTTGCGTAGGCTATGGGCTTGTCACTTCCAATAGGGCCATGTGAAAGGACTGCTCCTAGAGCATAATTGGAGGCGTCCGTGGTTAAGACAAAAGGTTTGGAAAAATCGGGGAACTGAAGAATAGGCGCGTTTACTAGCAACTCTTTACACTTGTTAAAGGCATCGATGAAGGATTGGCTGATCTGTACTTTGTTTCGTTTTTTTTAAACAAGAGGTGAGTGGTTGCGTGATTTTAGCAAAGTCTTTTATAAATTTACGGTAATAACCGACTAAGCCCAGGAAACTTTTAATTTCAGTGGGCGTTCTCGGTAACGGGAAGTCTAGTACTGCTTTTACTTTGTCATTGTTGGGTTCTAGTCCGTCTTTGGTAATTTTGTGTCCTAAATAAAGTACTTCTGTACGTAAAAATTCGCATTTGTCAAGCGTCACCTTCAAGTTGGTTTGTCTAAGTCGATCAAAAACTTTCCTAAGTTTATCTATATGTTCCTGCAAGCTGTTTGAAAAGACTATTATATCGTCTAGGTAAACCAGGCAATGGATACCCTGCAATCCCCTCAACACGTTATCCATTGCGCGTTGAAATGTTGCAGGTGCGGTCTTAAGGCCAAAGGGCATGCGGGTGAATTCAAAGTGCCCTGATGGGGTAGTGAACGCAGTTTTGGGTCTATCCTGTTTATCTATTTCCAGTTGGTGGTAGCCACTTGCGAGGTCCAGTGTCGTAAAGTAGGTGGACTTCCCTAATTTGTCAAATAAGTCGTTTATGTTAGGTAAGGGATATTTATCGTCCGTAGTTATGTCATTCAAGCGTCGATAGTCTATAACCATCCTATATTTTTGTTCACCCGAGGCGTCCATTTTTTTTGGTACAAGATGTACGGGTGCACTCCAAGGCGAAAAAGATTCCTGAATGACGTCATTTTGCAATAATTTTTCAACTTGTTTTTGTACTTCTATATTTTGCGACGGTGGAAGTCTATAGGGGCGGACATAAATGGGATCTTCATTTTTAGTTCTAATCTGATGCTTTACCTGATTGGTAAAAGTAAGAGGGAGTTCATCACAATGGAATATGTCTCTGTATTCAAAACATAATTTGGTTATAGCCTCACGTTCTTCCGCATTGGTGTGGTCCAGTCGTAATTTAGTTAAGTTATTTTTAAGTAAATCGTCGATTTCAAAGTTGCTCAATGGTTCGTTATTTGTCATATTTATCTCACAAGTATTGTCATTTAATTTACATGTAATCAAGGGTTGTCGAAACGTTAATGTGACGCTATTTTCTGAAGCATTCTGTATAACTGTAGTTGCAAATGAATCGATACATTTCACGAGAGCACTCGGCATTCTAACACCCTGTCCGAAATCTGTATAGTTTAATATAGCATCTCCATTTTTCATATCGGTCGGAACTTTAACTCGCGACTCTGTCCTTGGTTCTAATGTGACCTCGTATGGCGGGTTATATAATATACGAATGTCTGTAGTGGGTGTACGTAATATTTGGTTTTTCATATCAACGGAGGCTTCTAATTGTTTTAATAAGTCTGAGCCTATCAAACCATCGTATCTTTTATCTACGTCATATACGTAAAACTTATGTTTACCTAAAGTTTTAAAGGTCTTTAAAAGTGGTATATAAATTATTTCATTATGTTGACTACGAGCGTGTGTACTTATGACCTCAAATGGTTCGTATAATTTATATTTTGAAAAATATTCATTTGCTTTGACAGGACTTATGAAAGACCGCGTACTTCCAGTATCTATCATGAAACGGGCCTTGATTTCGGAAATTTCTATATGCGGGAGTTTTAGGAGTGAATCACAATTCAACTGAATTACTTCAGGTGAAAATTGGAGGCTTGTACCTGAAAATTTTCAACATCGTGTGGTTTTTCATCATGTTTCTTTTCGGGCGGTTCATTGTCAATTTGAGTTTCAGGCATTTCTAAATTACAAGCATAATTTTCTAAATAATAAGCGACATTTTGATTGGATTGTTCTGAAGGGGTCTCTACGGGTTCAATATTGTAGAATAGATTATTATCGTCATCGAGTAAAATATTTAACATGTTTTGTCTCATCGGGCGAGCTGTGCGCATAGAGACATCACTTTCCTGTAACTGTGGTGGGTTACGTTGTGGTTGATTTTGTGGGGGTATGCCAAATTTAAATTGTTGATTTGGTCCATTGTAAATTGGCCTGGCCTGATTTGGAGTATTATTATTAAATTGGGGTTGATAACCTTGCTGAGGAACGATTCTAAATCTAAAATTTTGTTGACCATGTAAGTTGGGCCTAAAACCTTGCTGAGGAACTAATGGAATACCAAACTTAAAATTTGTTGGTGTGAACTGTGGTGTGCCGAATCGATTAGCATTATTAAAACCAGGCCTAGTATTATTTTGCGCTTGTTGCGGGATTCCAAATTTAAAAGGCTGACTGTTAGGCGATAAAAAGTTTTGTTTAGGCGATCTAGGATCTACCGAATTATTAGGATTATGTAATGAAGTTTGTTTCTGAGCTTTGTTTTTATTTTTGTACTGATACTGAAAGTTAACTTCCTCCATGACAATGCTAAGTGCACTTTCTAAAGTATTAGAGTTTCTCAAACGTACGATTCTAATTAGGTCCTCCGGAAGGTTGTATAAAAACACATTAAGACACATATTATTATATATTATCATTTTAGCAGCTTTTATACCTTCGTCCGTGAGCAAGTTTACCTTAGAGAAGAGGGTGCTACGCGTTTGTTGAATTCTGTTGCAAAATTGTAAGTAAGTTTCATCATTTTTAATTTTTAAATTCTCGAGCTCAATCGCTACGCACTCCTCTGATCTAGGGTCTCCAAAATGCTGTATGAGAGTATTTTTCAATTGTTCCCAAGAATTAATGTCGTCTCTTTCACTTAGTAGAGTTGCGGCTCTACCGCATAATCGGCTAGTAATACAATGAAATACGTATGTTGATTGTATCGCATTTACCGGTCCATTAAAATTTCTCAATATATATTCACTCTTTTTGATAAATGAATTTAACATATTTTGGTCCCCATCAAACTTAGGGATAAGGGAGAGCAATTCTCTTGGAATAACTTGTACTTGGTCTGCCATTATTAAAATTATTAATATAAAATTTAAAATACTCAGATATAAAAATATAAAATTCCGAGAATAATGCTCAAACACTTCACACTTAAAATAATAACCTAATTAACAAATATTGATGAAGTCAAATAACTTTCGACAATTTTAGTTCGAAAATTACGATATATATCTACTTTCGTAGCCACAGGAAATAACAAGGACAAGACAGGAATCGTAAGAAGGTCTACTTACAGTTCGCTCGATCCCATGCCTTCCCGTAGAGCAGCAATCGTAGAAACAGGAACTCTCGGCACCCGGTTGACAGGAATTTGTTTGGTTCGAGTTTACCCAATACCACGCGCACAGAACCGATTTAGTGTCCATCGAAGCACAGGCTAAATTTTGGGTATCCTACCGGCTGCGCCACTTAAGTTACCGGGGAGTCTTGGAGAGTTTTTAAAAGGCACAACTTTACTTGACGACCGTTTATTTCAGACTAACTTATTCTATCTTAATTAACAACTGGATAAACATTCACTTATTATCTAGCGTATAGAGTTACATTCTAACAATATTGAGAATGCTTGGTCAGCAGAGCCCACCCGTCGCGGCTGGAATCAGCGTACCGTTATCGTTCCCACCGGACTACTTGCTAGAGATAAGACAGGTAGAGCATTCATAACGAGCTTCTTGTGTCTTTTAAATATATTTAATTATGTTTGCTAAGATTCTTTTACCCCTCGAAATAATAGCTACGAGTTTTCTAATATATTATACCATATTTAATTTTAATAAGACTTGCAGTTAATGCGCCCTGTTATAATTCAATTTCAAGATAGTTTCAAAGTTCTATTAAATGCTAAGCGGTATCTTTTTGACACATTGAACAGAAACTTTAATAAATTACAAAATAAAGTACGTGTGCCCACTTCAAAATTAATTAATTGCTTATTAAACAAAGTTTTAATTTCCAACAATCCGTTATTAATAATTTTAGTAAGACTTGGAAAGTTTTTAAACACTTCATTTTTTTGGGCTTTTGATTTACGAGCATTTTATTGATCTCTTATTAAAGTTTGTGATATTTCTTAGAAATTGATACACTAAAGAGGTATCTATATTGTATTATTTTTGGATAATAATTATCAACAATGATTCAATAAGCATGTTATTAAACAAAAAACTATTTACACTAGGTTCTAAAACACGAGGCGCACTTCGGCCAATCAACATTGTGTGTTTATTTTGTGTTACTCAACTTTTTATTCCATATTTGAAGAGGAGCTGTATGCTTAGAGTTTACTAGCTACATGAATATTTTATTTCGCCCCACGTGTAAATTATTTCAGTTCACCCCAAAAATAATATTCTAGAAATATTTCACTATCAAAACTAAACTCCCACTCAATCGACTCTTTACTTTCAAATCGGATTATATCCTTTAAAAGCACTCGCTGTATTTCCCAGGCCAATATCAATCAATAATAAATAATAATCAATATCTAGGATTTAATTTAGACCGATACTGGGAACACCTATTCAAGAAGACAATAACAACAGAGGTCGTTCTTCAAGTTATTTTACAGCAAAAAGTAGGGATCACATCTTATCCTTTTCGCGATTATATTGGGGTCACCTTCCAGTCGAAGGATGAAGCTGAATAGGTACCAGTATTTTACATGACGACTGCTGATCTGACCTCCACAACCCAGTTAGACTGAGTAATACGGTACCCTTTGGTAAGACTTCATCAATATCTCAATATTACCAATAAATGCAGTATGATTATCATATCAATCAACGCCGTGTGAACCCTGAACCATGAAGCGCATGGTACTAAAAGAGTGATGACATGAATGTTGGACAGAGAGTGGAAGACAAAAGAAAAGATGGATAGACCGATCACAAGTAGAATAGGACAAGGACAGATGAAGATGATGATTTAGTTTTGCTTTCGTCCAAAGCACCAAACATTGCGTGACCGGTATCGTGTCCTCTGTGCTCTAATAAATCTGTAAAAAAACAGTACTAAATCATTTTGTCGTGTCTTGGCTAAATATTCAAACGCTACTCAATTTTAAGTTGCACTTAAATCTCGTGCTGTCTTTGTTACTTTAACGCAGAGTGACAGAGATAGCAGGAGTTTTGAGGGTTACTTATAATTGAGTGACGTTTGAGTATTTGTCCATCTGCCTCTGGGGTTAGTGGTCAATACCATTATGCTAACGAAGAAAATCTATGAGGCAGACATTCAGGGCTCTGCATTATCACAGGAGGTAGATATAAAAATGTTAGATAAAAAAGCTCTATTAAATCATTTGCTCGTTGCTTTAATTAGGTCAATTCGATTTATTAGAACCCCCTGAATAATTGGCAGACATTTTACTTACTGACTTTAACCATTACAGGTCGTTGAAATTTGAATTGACAACGCAGCGCTACCATTGTGGAAGCGGTTCTTATTACTTCTTATCGTATAATTATCGCTATAAATAAAGTCTGCCACATGAGCAAATCATATAGATTTTTTGCTGGCCAGCTACTGGACTAAATACAATAGGGGATCGGACTGGGTCAAAATAATATGATTCTGTTTAGTCCGTAAGTTAGATTATCGAAAAATATTGAATACGTGTTTTTTGTTTTATCAAATCAATAAAAAATGACGAAGATACAACGCGTCAAAGATCTTGGAGTGGGGCTTGAAACGTCACTTGTGTCGTCAAATTGTACTATCATATGACGTCACACGAGTTTTCGAAGTACTGTATCGTCTTCATTATAAGTTTACGTGAAAAAAGAAAAAATACGTGTCCAATAATTTTTGGAAATCTATCTGACGGACTAATTAGTTTTTTTTTGTCCGATCCCCTACGTTATTTTATTTTTTGACAAAGGTAACTTCGCCAAAATCATTAAAACCCTTCTTTCAAAGTTTATAGTGTGATATCGACAATATACCAAATTCATATTACCTATACAGGCAAATCAAATGGCCTTGACCACTCATATTGAGAAGCATTGATTAAAGGAAAGTAAAATCAATAAAAATATTAAAAAGTCAAATCTATTCAAGCAATAATGCAATTACACGCCCCTCTAACACAAGCAAAAACAATGACAGTCACTTTTCACACTAACACCATTTTATACTAAGTACATTCAGCAATAAGGTAAAAACCTTAGTGAGCAGAGATCGTTAAAGTGACGAGGGCAGTCGCGACGATACAGGGTTCATATCCGGGTGCGGAAGCCCCCTGGTACCCCTGCCCCGGGTGATGGAACACTTTGGCCGGGTTTCCTGCCCTGTGCCCAGCAACTTGTGTGTTTGTCAATGATACATGATTTCCTTCAGTGGACTGTGTGGTCGCACTTTATTGTTGTCATTGTTGGCTAAATTAGAGGGGTAATGTGTTTTGGTTAATGTGTAACAGTTGTATATTTGAAATTAATGTTGCTGATATATATTTGTGTTTTTTAAATGTTATAATTTCTTATGTTTCTTAAACCATTGTAACCTTTATTATTCCATTTTTCCATTTTTAAGTAGCTTGTTTTATTATTTAATACCTAACAGATTCCTGAACCACATGAATAGCCAACGACCATACAGCTACTAGACGCCTAATAACAGGCGACCAATGTCTGTCAACACATTAGGGCTATAAATCTTATAGCCGTCGTCACTCACAAAGTTCGCATTAGTTTCGACCACTCCTGTGGCCGTAAAAATGCAATGACCTTGAAAGGGCCAATCAGAATGCAGTACCCCGTTCCCCCGCACCTCAGCGAGTTGACAGAATTTGTTTCGTGCGTTAGATTGAGTATTAGGCGTCTAGTGGCTGTATGGTCGTTGTGAATAGCCAAAAAAGGGAGTAAGGGAGGGAATAGCCAAGTCAAAAACCCTAGGCGGCATAAAAACTGTGACACCAGGTTACGCGCTAACTACACGATAAAGAAAGAAGATTTAAAATTAACACAGAGATATCCTACAAACATATACTTATAACTGAATACAACTATCTTGCTATATTTACTTTAAAAACCCTACCTTGATTTTGACCATCTGAGACCAGAAATTACCAACCAAGTACGAACAAACCCGTGTTTGCTGACATAATATTTCGGTACAATACCTCCAATGAACAACAACTCCGTCACAAACTAGCCAATTAAACGAGCCTAAAATAGCCAAACAAGCCAAGATAATTATTAATTCCACAAGTACACCGAAAATGTAGCACAGGCGTTGTAACGTCATCGAATCGCCCCGAGCGGTGCACGTTTTAGGAAACTATTCGATTTGCAATTAACACCCATACTTATAGTGACGACTTAAGAGGACGCATTACGATGGATAGTCAAATCATTACTTTTTTAAACAAAAGTATGTTTATTAAATACAATGCTTTGTACCGAAGTGAAAATTATTACTTCGGTACATTTATTGAGAAACTGGACATATCTAAAATTATATTTATAGTTAAGAATTGTACCTTGCACATCTACCTACAATTCGTCACAAAAACATTTTAAAAATACAAAGCATTGTATTTAATAAACATACTTTTGTTTAAAAAAGTAATGATTTGACTATCCATCGTAATGCGTCCTCTTAAGTTTATTTTTGAGCTTGGGTCGACTGTCGTTGTCATGATAATAGGGAAACATCGCCCATCAAATTAAACCTAGAATTTCTTAGCCGAAATTGGCGGATCTTCGAGGTACTTTTCCGTACATGTACAGACGGCTACACCATCAAGCTATACATTTCCAGTATAAGCTGGTCTCGCATTGTATAGGATTTCCGTACAGTGCGAGATCAGCGTAAACTGGAAATGTATAGCTGGATGTATAGCCGTCTGTACGTTGCCTCCTACATCAGCCATCCTTGTCAAACCTATAGTTTCATTCTGCTTTACTCAATGCTATGTGATATGTCACTGTAATCAATGTTAACGATGTCTATAATTTCATTCTGTATTGAAAAGTGGGCCTTTATGTTAAACTAGCGGACGTCCCGCGGTTTCACCCGCGTAGATCCCGTTCCCTTGGGAATACATGGATAAAAAGTAGCCTATGACACTCAGCAATAATGTGGCTTTCTATTGGTGAAAGAATTTTTAAAATCGGTTCAGTAGATCCCGAGATTACCCCTTACAATTTAACAAATATACAAACACACAAACTTTACCTCTTTATAATATTAGTATAGATATAGATAGCATAGATAATATTAGTAAAGATTATAAACAAATTGTAGCTGTCAATTTGTCTAACATAGGCGTGTCAAGTCCGACTTAAGTTTAGTCCACGACTAACGATATCAGTGTAAAACAAAGAGGCCCACGTTTTAACCAGTTGATTTGCAACCGAAACTCGCCCTTGTTATAATGCAAAGCCATACGTTCTAAAACTAATTCGTGTCATAAAGGCAATCCTATAAATGAGGTATGAATAAACGCGCAAACGGGTCACAGGAACCGAATTATCCGGTTTTGTCGCGGAGTTGGTGTCGTAACCCGGATAGTTATCTTAATATTATTGGTTTCCGAAATTAAACTGGAGTATTATTTTTTGTTACTGTTTGTATGTAATACGCGAGCCTGGCATATTGTGTACAATAAAAGACATGCATATTTTTATTTTATTTTAATGACACTTTATTTATTTATTTCATCGAAAAAAAAGCGTCTAGATACAGATAGGTAATTATAAACCATTACAATAAAAAAAACACTTTAATCAAGCCATCATAACCACCCAAAACCTCAACAATTTTCACTTACAATCACCAACAATAACCGGCCAATCAGATAACCAATGTCATTCGCACCGAACTCGCCGACTATAGATACCACGATAATACTGGTAATCATACCATGGGTTCTCACTTAATTGTCGCCTGGGTTCCACCGTTCCACCACTAGATATCTAAACGGCTCTATTGAAAACTACGCTTACATATTGTGAACTGGCTCACTTCCAACAGATTATCCGTGGCTTCCCTGCAATATTTGTGTCTCACGTACTAGGCACTATTCAGGGGATCGAAAAACTTTTCTAATATTCTAATTTGAGACGAAAACAGTTGCGGGGATTTGAAGACTGATCAACGTGTGAACGCGTGTTTGGTGAAGGTGGTAAAAACTGTATGGAAAATTGTATACAAAGTATAAAACTTAATACATTCAAAACATTGTGGTGATGAATGCATGGAAAGGTAAACGGGTCATAGAGATATTTAAAGAGAAGTTTTAAAACAAGATTTTTTTTTAAAGTACTAATACAGTCGAGCAAGCTAATAAGTATACAGCCAGCTAACTTGCATTTAGTTTCAAGATGATACAGATATATTTAGGGACAAAACGCTATAAAATACAAAACTGCAATCAATATATTCAGTGAACTAGAACTATAAAGATTTCTGGCGTATACTTATTAGCTTGTTCGACTCTACTTGTGAAAAAGTTAAGTGACTGGAAAGTTTCCGGGCAGGGTCCAGAACAAAAAAAAAAAGCAATAATAATAATAATATTCCACAACTATCACACAACGCCATCTAGTCCCAAGCTAAGCAGAGCTTGTGTTATGGGTACTAGACAACTGATAAACATACTTATATATTTCTAGCAATGACAAGGAGAACAAATTACATTCGGCTTCGTTAAAGGTCTTTCTACAAATGTTTTGTGATAGTACTAAATACTCTGCTGCACCCTTTCATGCGTTTATACTATGCTCATCTCTCATCATAATTATATCTGTGTCAAATAAATAACTTTCTTCAAAATAATTCTATACTGTATTACATACAAAAAAAAAACTTCTAATAGCATGCAGTTTTAAACTCTAAATATTGCAGTGTATTGGTCAAAACACGTCGGTCCTTAGTTCGCAACTGCAGCGTTTTTCAACTAGCACAATTTAAATTTATACTTTTAAATTTAAATCTATGACCCGTTTAAAACGTTGGTCGAAAACATCGTGGAGACTGCACTTTGGTAAATATTCGAGTGGTTGAGAATGGTTGGCAATAAAAAGAAGAATGGCAATTTGTTTCTGTATTTGGTCCAATTTATTATTGGGTTGTGGACGTAACTTCACGCTTGTGATAACTAAAGGGATAGAGGTGTACTTAATATTTTACCTGTATTCCAACAAGTGCCATGTAATACAGGATGAGGATATTGTCATCAACCAGACACTAATCCAAACTCCGTAGCTGATACTCGGAGGTTTATCATCATCACCAGCCTATTAATAATGTTCCTTTTTCACTGCAGGGTCTCAGGCCTCCTCCTTAGGAGAGGGATGAGCTAGAACCCACCACGCGGGTCCCGAGCGGGTTGGCAGATGTCACGTGTCTTCGAGTTTTTTGGTTTTAAGACATACCGGTTACCTCACGATGTTTTCCTTCACCGTATTGAGAGCAGCGGTGATGAAATAAATTACACAAAGTAATGCGCCTGCATCAAATCACGTCAGCCGCATGCAAGATGGCCGCTGGGCAGAAGCATCAACACGATGGATGCCGGAAGACGGACGGCGCCGCCGAGGCCGGCCTAGAAAGAGGTGGCGTGACGATTTAGAAGCGTACCATGAGAGCTGGTTCGAAGCGGCACAAGATAAGAGCTCTTGGAAGGAGTTGGGGGAGGCCTTTGCCCAGCAGTGGGACAGCACAGGCTAAATAAAAAAATATAAAAAAGCAAAATTAAAAATTTTGAAAAAACTCACGACTATTAAAAATTTATTGAAAAAAGGTTAAAATAACATAAAACACCCACCTTAAAAAAACCCAAGAATGTCCGTCAGGGGCTGCCATTAAATGAACTAGTTTTACAATGTTCAGTTCCCAACGGACATTCTTGGGTTTTTTTAAGGTATGTTTTATGTTATTTTAACCTTTTTTCAATAAATTTTTAATAGTCGTGGGTTTTTTCAAAATTTTTAATTTTGCTTTTTATTTTAAACTTTTTACTTTTATTTTTTTATCTAAGAACATGCACCAATCAAACCTAAACCCATAACTGAAAACTGAATCAAAATCGGACTTGTAGTTTTTAAGAAAAATGGCAACTTTGATTTGCACAAAAAATGTTTGCTGCAGCGCCCCCTGGTGAGTTGTCACCGTAACACCTATCTAAGAACATGCACCAGTCAAACCCGAACCCATAACTGAAAACTGCATCAAAATCGGACTAGTAGTTTTGGAGAAAAATGGCAACATGTATTTGCACAAACACACAAACAAACAACCTCTCACCCCAAACGCATATACCGTCTCCGTTCCGTCGTGGGTAAAAAAAAATGCGCCTGCCTGTGTTCGAACCTACGACTTACTGTTTGCAAGTCGGGGCCGCCACCACTGGGCCACCGCTGCTGTAACTTTCCAGCTTACTAACTTACTTGAACATAATTTAGTTAAAGTATATTAAAACACGATCTAGTAATGTTTATAGTGCAGCTTTTGAGTGCTCTTATTAATTTGTCAAAGCTAGTTAGTTCAATTAGCCAGGCCCGCAGAACAAAACATGGCAAGTTGAATACGACATCTGAACACATCTCACCGAGATTATTAAGAAATTACGAGACAATTTAGTTTTTGGTTTGAGGGTTAAATTGGGTTTATATTGGATGTTAACTTACTTATAAATGACTCTAGAAAGTGTATCAGTATTTTGTGTAGAGTCATGTTAAATGAAGCTTTTATTGTCACACAAATAGGTAAGAGATATATAAGTTCTGACATTAAATTTTATGACCACGAGAACAATTCTAAATAAGAGATAAATTATCAATGAAAAGACAGCACTGACTCAGCATTTTGTTCATTGCGACCATACGACAAATGAGTTGTTAAAATCTATGGAGAGCTGCATTTACGAATTGGGTTAAACTACTCACGACTCTTACAGAAACTTTAAAACGGCTGCAAAGAGGTTAACTTGAAAAACACAATGCTATGGATAGCAACAAAATGTTGTGAAAGAAGCACCAGCTTTCAAATAAAAAAAGAATCATGAAAATCGGTTCACCCAGTCGCAAGTTATGAGGTAACAAACATTAAAAAAATACAGTCGAATTGATAACCTCCTCCTTTTTTTGAAGTCTTTTTAAAATACTTCTCTTTAACTCGTCATCTCAACGGTCACACCTCCTTTCTAGTCATATCATTCTTCAAACAGTTCATCCATAGTTTTTTTGGTCTTCCTGTACTGTTATACCCACTGTTTCCACATTTCATTTATACATTTTAATTTAGAAACTAATTGAATTCTTCAATAAAACAAGCCCAAATCGTAGTAAACCACAAAAACGATAGTATCTACATAAAAAACAAAGCAAAAAATAATTCAGCTTTTAGTACATATACGAGTATTAGAAACACTCAAGTGAACACTAAAAATTAAAATGGTTGGTTGCAAAATACACCAGCGACCGTTCAGCTATGTTTCTCTGTTTTTTGCCAAACAAAATTGTACTGTTGAATTGAAAATATATTTTCCCATAAAAAGCGGAGCGAAACTAGTTTTATTTTAGTGTAGTGTTGATTATTATGGTTTTTGCTTATTCATTTTCGTTTTGGTATCCATAGTTTTTTTTTGTATTTTTATTGTACAATTGATTACCTAAAATAGCATTGTGTTTTCACTTCAAATGATTTTTCTGGTGAACAATGTTACGCTAACAATGTATTTTTTAGTTTGGGTAGTCAACACATCAAATCTTCTATATAAATAAAAAGAGAAGTCCTGACTGACTGACTGACTGACTCATCAACGCCCAGCCCAAACCCTTGGACCTAGAAAACTGAAATTTTGCACAAAGGTTCCCTTTATAATGTAGACAAGGAATAAGGAAATTCAACACCTAAGGGAGTTAAATTAATCATTATAAAAATCGACATTTTCACGCGGGCGAAGCCGCTGGCAAAAGCTAGTATTAATATACATCATGTGAACTATTTTACATCGCCTATACGATATTAGTATATCTACTAAATACTGCTATGTTGTTCTAGTGGTCTCAAGCATAACTGCTGTGCATGAATGATGTCTTGGATTCGATTCCCGGGTCGTGCAAAATGTTATTGGGGTTTTCCATCAAGAATTTCTCAGTAGTAGTCACGGAGTCTGACTTTGTGCCCGGTTGATGGCAATAGGTTCATCCCCTATTATATGCAACTTAAAACATAACTGGCAAAAGGTGCTAATAGGTACACTTCTCCTTAACCCTTCAGAGATTACAGGCGTTATGTTATGTTATAGTAAATAATAATAATATTTTTCCAGAAAAATATACTGTAATTTGTACGACATGACCACTTATATTTTTATTCGCACACAAAAAGGACCGGTATACCCCAATAAGCTGATAAGATTCCGGGACAACACAACGGGCTATGTCGGAAAATTTCAATAGCTATTGAATTAAGTATTGTCGTCCAAGGAGGGCAATATGACACGTGTTTCAGGGCGCATACCTCGGGGTCCAGACCTCTCGGGCACTACGTGACCCCACTGCGGAATGCGACACTCCACACCTCCGACACTGATCTATTGAATCATTTCAAGCGATTGTGTGCGCGATAATACCGCAGTACTGGTATTATGATCCTCGTTTAAACTGATTGTCCGACCATGCTCCATGAATTTGTAGATGTAACTTGCATTTCAAGTTCCCACAAATAACTTTGTTACACGTTGGTATCATTTAATAACACGATGCCTCGTAAAATTTAACAAGCGAACTAAAGTAAATTATTGCCATGAAAACTATGCTAACGAGAGCTCAACGAGTGTAAAAAACTTTCAAACAAAAATATAATTTGGAAATTTTATTATTCAAACTATCGAGTCGTGAAGCGCTTAAATAAAGGCACTAACTAATACACAATTTTATTGCCGGCCATTTAAAAGCAAGCGGCGTCGGCGCGGCGAAAAACTAAAAATGCCCAGTTGCATTTCAAATTAACCCAGCCCGACCTTTTGGAAAGCGAATTCAAATTTTTCAGTGGACACAGTAAAAATGTTCGTGAAACAGCTAACCTCTTTGCGGGTGAGTGGGGGCGTCGCGTTTATTGGGACAATGAAATTAGCATAGTAATGAAAAATATTGGTCGCCAGTACGCCGCGGCCGCGTTTCCTCCGCACCCAATTTATCAGTGGTCGAGAGTAAAACAAAATTACATAGTATGGTCGTGTTTACACCGTGCACTGTCACTAAATTAAGTGGGCTCTGTCAGGCGTTGCGGTCGCATGTCCCATCACTATTTTATTGGGAGAATCGATGAGTTTTTTGAGATTAACTGTTTCGTGTACGAGATTTATTTGCGAAAACAATGCAATTAATATCCCTGAGTAATTGAGTTCATGGTTTAAATTGAATATGTTTCGATGTGTTTTTTTTTGTTATGTAGTTTTATAACTAGTTCCTTTAACAGCGATTTTATAACGTTTTCTTATAAAAACAGGCACTCGAGTTAGATGAAGCACTTAAAAAGAATCGAGCAATCATAGCGAACTTAAAACAAGTTTAAAACGAATAGAAAAACCTCTTTTTCATTCGATGTGGATAAATTGAAGTAAAAGCTGTTTGAAGGTGAAACGGTAATTAAATTTGATCTTTGCAAAAACCTCGGCAGGACGATTTTAAGCGAGTCGGAAACCGAGATTGCAATTAAGATATTAAAGAAAGCTTATGGTTCAAAATAACTTACGTTCTCCATTGGAATCATTTTCTAATTGTATTTAATTGATTTTTGCTCTGTTGGTTGAACGTAATCAAATCTATTTTGATGAAACTTTTGGCCAATATTTTCATAAATGTTAATATAAATCCTAAAATATGAAAGTGACATAAAATATAAAAATCGAATTAGTTTCAGACCCAGGAGTGCACTCTAAAAATATTGAGCTTAAAATGTCAAACCAAAATACTCAATTTAAAAACGCGTTAATTTAATATGAAACGAAATACGTAAGTACCAACTAAATAACTTAATCATTTAACTGTCTGTCTCAATTTAACCTAAATGAATGAAATCATTCGGTCTACTGAGTAGTCACTCGGTATAAACTAGTATGGATACTTGACCAGGTAATTGTACTTAACATTTTATTCAGCAAGCTCTCACTTAGCCGGTTCGAGTCAGCAGAATATCCCGGAGCTATGAATAATGTAGAACGCACGGCACAAATTTAATGTATTCCGAATTTATTTATTCGTGTAAAACAATGGGCTTTTGGGTGTTACGGCAATTTAATATCTAGGTTTCGAAACAGATTTGAGGATAGTCACACTGTATTTGTAGGTATATTATCAACTTTCTAACCTTGTCTCCATGTTGCCTGGCGTAAGTGATACTCGTTTTATGTTTCCGTATAAACCGTTTGATTTCGATTTTTGATTCTGCCGCGTCTGTCTGTTCGCGGTAAACTCAAAAACTACTATATCGATTTTCATTTTTCTCCAATGGGTAGAGTGGTTTTGAGGAAGGTTTAAAAATATAACTTAACGACACCCACGCGGGCGAAGCCGCGGTCATCGGGTAGTTTCATGTATTGTTCTTGCTAAAACCAAAAACCCGACGTCATAATACCCGCTTTGTCTCTTCTTAGCTCGTTGTTACTTCGCGGGAGTTAAGATAAGGTCTCTCTTGACAGTGGCCGACGGTAGCCCTCCGGCAACCACCCGGCAACCGCCCGGCGACCACCCGGCCCGATACCGTACCTCCGCCGGATAAATTTATCTTATTTTATTATGAAATATGTTACAATGAAACAATGAATCTTTTTTTGCGGAGTATCATAGTTGTGTGTGTTTGTTGTGTTATGAGATGGTCATTGGCTTGTTATGTGGATTATGTTTCTTGTTTTTGTTTTGATGCCTGTCATTTGTTATGGGAAGGGGTGTTTCTGTCAAGACTGTGTTGATGTACCTACCTACTTAGTTCACAATTTACTGGTTACTTGTTATTAGTCTCTTTATGAGAGATTAAATGTTAATTCGCTAATACATTTGTAGTATTTCCCAACATAGTTGGGAAAACGCTTGGTACATGATGAATCTTCCCATAAAGTAAACTAATGTAGTCGTTGTAAAAATAATGTACTTACTCGTAATAATAATATGTCTTAAAACTAATATAACTTAGTTCTATAAATAAAGCTTGAAAAATTATTTACCACTGTATACTGTTTACTGTGTTGTTATACGTTGTATAATTGAAAAGTTTTACATAACCTGAGACCTCTTTGCATGAAAGCGTGAACATGAAACGCTTGTTAAAAAACGAAATATGCAAAGCCATTAAATATCAATTTGCATACGTTTACTACGAGCCATTTATCCTTAAGAGAGCGTGTAAACATAGTCTATAACGCTACAGCACGCATAAAACTGTTCTAACCCTTAGCTGGTAAGGTTTATCGAAGCACACCAGAATCAATTTGTTGAAAATCTCAAAAGTCACGTTCTTAGCGCGGCTTCACGCATAATCCAAAGATTCCTTTAATGAATGAGCTTCATAAAAGCTTTTTGGTTTATTGTAAACAAGGTAAGAATTCATTAGCCGCGTTGAAGTAACGGTGCGGGTCGACCAGTCGAGCGGGTCGACTACGTGACTCTCAGGTGATAAAACTGCCAGACGACGTTTAAGGGCTGTCGTGGCCTTAAATTATTTAACGAAATTTTCCATCCTGCGTTTCATGAGATTGAAAGTAAGGCACTTGTGACAGTTTCCACTCGGCACCTACTGCCTTCCTCGTTTATTCGCACAGTTTAACATCACGCCTGTTAGCCTCGAACGGTTAGATAGAGGTGGTTCTAATAGTACACCTACATTTTGCCAGTTATGTGTACGTTCCATGTAATTGGGGGCGAGCCTATTGCCATCAACGGGCATTACGTGGCTGCTACTGAGAAATTCCAGGTGGGAAAAACCCAATAAGAAAATTAATTTGCACAACCCAGAAATCGAATCCAGGACCTCATGCTCAGCCGACGCGATTGCAGCCACTAGACCAACGAGGAAGTACTTTACATACGACAGTAGCGTGCCACACACCACTAACCTGCACTCAACTATTTCAAGAATGGTTCGTTTCTTCAATCCTGTCCCTCCCCTATAAATAAAGCGGTAATCTTTTCCGCCTCCCTCAAATTGAATTTATAGTCAACAAAGCTGTTTCTTAGAGACCGCGTAAAGATAAACTGAGATTTGCCAGAGAGCAATTAAAACTTTACCTTAGAACTAACTTCGTTAGCAGACTAGTGTTGCCGCCGGGATTATAAACGCAGTCAAGAAATATGTCCGCTTTTACTTTTGAACGCGAAAACGGTCGATCGAAGCGACCAACTGTTAAATTAAACTGGAGACTTACAACTAATTACAACTAATTAATGAAAGTGTCGCATGTAAATTTACACCCGCACTGAGGCAACAGCGTGAACTTTAAGCACCAAATTAAGCACATTGAAATTGGACTCCTTCAGGAAATGTATATTGTAAATAACCTCTCGGGTTACCTTTATACCCCAAGCTTATTTCGTAAGATTTTGTAAGCAGTGTGCCTGAATAAATATGAGCATATTTTTTGGGTTTTACAAGAGTCCATCGCTATTCAAATAACGGATCAATGGTTCGTTACTTCAATAGGTATATTTTTCAAAGGCGAAAGCTTTATTCAATCCTAAATATGTTTCTGGGTAAGTGATGGTTGGTAGACTGGAGGGACCGAGACTACTTTATCTTAAGGGTGTTAATCCCGAACTCTGTACGCTTCTTATCTATCGGTTTCATAGTAGAACGGACTATAGAGCTTTTGTAAAAAAGGTTTTCTCAGACACAGCGAAATGTATAATTTTTTCTTTAGGTTACAATATTCTTTGAAGGAAATGACTTTGTGAGGCCGGCGCGCTCCCTTCTAATGCGTTCAACAAATTGGACCTGCCTTCCAGTTTTCAACTGACACTAGCTATTTTCCCTTACAATTTGCAGGAGAAAAATAAAATTATGGAGTCTAATTTCAACCATGATAAAGTCTTATGTGTTTTATCTAATATACCTTTGACTTTTCATCAAATAGAAATCAGAGATCAAACCCTTCTTCTTCTTTTGGGTATAGAGTAAAGATAGAGCTAAAGGCATAAAAATGTAAAGAAGAAAAATATTATAAAAAACTTTTGAAAACAACTTTTGGTATCCAACTTACAAAAGCTAATTCTAAGAAAAACTACTCAAGCGCTTGCTTTAGGGCGTGGTCCTAGTAGTCGCGGGAACAAATTAAATTGAAATGTGGGTTCATTTTTAAGTGATTATTATATCTATTCTGTGTCAGCGTATTTCAGTTCCAATACTAATTAAAAGAGAAAACCTCCAGCTTTATTATAATCCACTCACTTTTGCCCAAGACTTTACTCGACTATCCTTTTATATGGTCGTCGTGGCGTTTCCGTGTAATAAATATTGGTGTGAAAAGATAACAAACCGTATAAAACGTCTAGCAAAAATGGTGCTCTACATTACGAGCTTAGAAATATCACACACGCGTGTAACACGAGCTTATTCGTGTTTGCGTGATTAAAATGACAGCAGCGTGCGAAAGTAATAGCAGATTATACCCGTATTAACGTTCGTACGAGTTCCGCATGTGGCAAGAGACACGTCATACGCGAGACTGAAAACACGCGCTTATACGCGCCGAAGATACGCTAAGATACGCATTACAAAAAAAAAGAATGAAAAAACAAAATTATATCAAATTTTGATTGAGTAGAGTATTAAAATTTTATATTGGACCGCTGATTAATTGTTTAGCGGTGCGTTATAAAAAACAATATTTTAACATTTTTGTTCGCCGAAGGGTAACACTACCTGACAGATCTGATGGCTTCACATTTTATTAAAACTGGTTAATTTAAAGCGGCACAACAGACTTGTGGTCGACTGTAAAATAATATGTAATATCAAAACATCAAGCCTATAGCCCTTCAACTGGTAAGTTGTGGGCGATTTGGTTTAAATTGTCTCCAAATAAATAATTTATACATAAACACATAGGTCAGCTAGCGAGTTCTGTCCAAGTTCTAAACTACATAGTAAAGAAAATTCAAATTAAGTGTACACAAAACAATGTGTATGTCTAAACATACATTTATACACACATTACATTAAATATTTATATTTTAATATATGGTTTTACACTAACTTTAATTTCATAACATTTTACAATCAGTATTGCTGTAACGCGACTCACATTTAACTAAAACTGTAAAGAAAAGCACGGACTCGTCCTCAAACGAAACACAAAGCAGAATTTAAAAGCCAAGTTTACCATAATTACAAACGCCATCAGTGAGCCCCGACCCACACTTCTGTACACATAGCAATACTACCTATTATACTGAACTTATAACTATTTGACGGTAAACACTTGGCATTGTGATCGTTTGTGTATTGTGACAGACTCTGTCACGCCTGTCGAGGGGGGGGGGGGGGGGGGGGGTCATAAAAAGACTGCAAAAGATCTATTTAAGGCAGCCGGGACAAACAGCTTAACGTGCTTTCCAAGGCACGGAGGAAACTCGGTATCCACACCCACCCATCCACAGACCAACCTAGGCAAGCGTGGCCTAACCTAAAGATCGACCCGAGTAGCAGTTATTATTAAGCCAGCTCTAATATCAACCTTCTAAACACATAACTAAGATTTTTTACGCAGAACAGTAATTGAAGAAGACATTTTTATAATCTTCAAACGCAAATATCTCAGCTTAGAAATGACTTAGGACAAAAATAATTTAACATGTATGTGTATTTGACACAGCACAACAAAATAACATGAAAATTAAAAGTGGCCGCTGAAAAAAAAAATGACGCCACTAGCCCATACAAAGTTACCCAAACCCCTTTACTACGTTTTATTTCTATTTTGAGGGCTCTTAATAACTATGAAAAAGTCGCCAATTGATGATAAATAAAAACATAATTATATGTGCATGGATAGTAAAATATTGCATATTTCTTGACATTCGCATTCGCAAAAGTTTTGCAAATATTTTTTCGAATACGAATCTCCGACTCTGCACTATGGTTTTTGCAGTGTATTTTCTAGTTTTGCATACCAAAACATATGTGGTGAAATGGTGATCTAGGTACAACTTTTAGGATACTATATACACACTCACCTGGTTATAGGTAGCCAGGATAAAATTCCAGAAAACAAAACGCTAAAAATAAAAAACGTCATCATTTCCTACCCCAAAAAAATCATATTCGCATACACAAACCCAGATTTATAAACTACATCTACACTATAAATATCTGAGCCGGTACACCTGCAGAAAAACGGTTGTCCATAGACTAGGTTGGGGTACTTTTTGACACGTGTTGCCTTATTACCTCCCTTTGTCTGTGGATGCGGGGTTGACTGTTCCTTAGGCACATGTCCCACCGTCAGCGATTGGCGAGAAGTGAGTCGATAGTAACTCAAAACTAGTTGTTTGTTTGACAGAGTACTCGCTGTGGTGTGAACAGTCAAGGATGAACTATTAATTTATGTACTTCTTTTACTGACAGAGGACCGACGCCCTTTTGCATGTGGTGACTTTTTTACTGATGCGTGCATTAGTCGCGTCAGAAACGCGCGAAAGAAGCGTTACAAACGCTAGTCGCTGATATGTACATGGATTTTTTTCTGATTAATTCGTTGTGGGATAAATTATATTGACAGTTAAATTGTTTTTCAGGTAATTTTAATGTTTCGAAGCTTTTCTGGTGGTTGCCATTGTTGATTATGGCGTTCTGAAATATAATAGTTTTGGAAAAGAGTGGTGAGTTTGCCCAAAAAGAAATCACTATTCGCTACCTACCGTTCCATATTCATGCATAGCTGCAAAAAGTCGCGGTTTGTGAGAAATTTATCGACAGCTTATCGCTTCCTCGCTAGCGATGGGACCGACGCTTTATAAAGGATGACGCTAGTATGTTATGTAAATGTCTCGCTTTCAATGATTTAGTGCGTGGATGGATGTATTGCTGTTTGTTTTTTTCTTACATTTGATTTTCTATGGGCCTTTGATAATTTTGGTGTCTTGGGATTTTACGATATCAAAACATTGAACAGCTGGGTTTGGGTGAAGTAATCAATTTGAGCTATCGATATAGGTACATGATGGTGGTAATGCACTTAATACAGGTATTTATATAATTTCACAAATGTTTCAGATGTATGAATTTGACAGACTGATAAACCACGACCTAGATTAAAACAAAGGGCTTGCATACTTCTTAAGAAATACCTTCCTACTTCAGACAACTTTCTCAATCTCTTAGGTTACATGTGATCCAGCGTGCAGCGCCTGCAGTTTCGGATGTCGACACAAATAAACATTTATGATTATGATTAACTTCTGAGCTCCAAGCGGGTAAAGCAACGGGCAAAAGATAGTACGATACTAAAAACCGATTAGCTATTGTACATAGTCAACAATAAATAAAATAACATTAACTCTGACACACAATATGACCATTTTACTGTGGATTACATTACAAACAATATGTTATTGTAATGGACATTATGCGGTATCATCATTCTAACAAAACATCCCGTGGGTGACGTAAAGTTGTGACGCGCTGAACATTTTAGGAGCTAGATTACAAATAGACGTTGAAATTAAATAACAGTAATGTGTAACGAAAGACAGATAGACGGATAAAAGTATTTCTTTATGTTTTTGCAAGCAACTGTTGTCCGTGACTTCGCCCGCAATCATCATCTGCCAAGTATTTTCTCAACCATGTTAGGGTCGTCTGCCAGTCTAACGGGATGCAGCTGAGTACCAGTATTTTTCATGGAGCGACTTCCTATCTGACCTCCATAATCCAATTAGTATTCATCATCATTATCCTATGCCTAGCCTATAATGTTCCCACTGAGGAGGCCTGAGTCCCTGACTCAGGCCTCCTCTCTAGGAGAAGGATGGGCTATAATCCACCACGTGGGCCCATTTCGGGTTGGTAGATGTCACATATCTTAGATTTTTTTGGTTCTAAGACATGCCGGTTTCCTCACGATGTTTTCCTTCACTGTTTTATGAGCAGGGGTGATGAAATAAATTACACAAAGCAATGTGCCTACTTGGATTCGAACCCATGACTTACTGTTTGTAAGTCGAGGCCGCCACCACTGGGCCACAGGTTCAATTAGTATTGAGTAATATTTTTTCCCTTTGATAAGACTGGTCGTCAGACTTTCGGGCAACTGACTACTTGTAACGACTGTCAAAGATCTTTAAATAATAGCGGGGGCCAACGGCTCAACGTGCTGTGAACACGGGGGAAACTCAGTATGCAATGGTTGGCCCCCCATGTACAGACCAACCTAGGCAAGCACGACTTTAACTTGAAGATCAGCTAATATTTTAGCCACAGCTCCTCATATACAAAACTGCTAATTAACCAAAAAAAAGACGTACGACAAAGTACCCGCTGACAGCCAAGTAATTCTATCGTCACAACTCATTACACCCCCGTAATCATTCTTATCCGACTCCATAATCTACTCCGGATGTTTGCGAACCTACCCCGAAGATAAAGCATGATAAATGCTTATAAGTGTCGAAAAAAATGTCATGTGACGTCACGGAACGGTAATGAGCGACGGAACGAGTGAGTGAATGAAGTATTTTGCAAGGAACGAGCGCTTTGTTTATAGTTCACACGATGAGTGAGCGGAGTTGTGATGTTCTCTTGTTTGTGTTGCAGAACGGATGTGGGTTTCTTTTAATCGGTTTTGAGTGTTGACGACAATGTTGTGTGGTAAAGGGTTTTTTGTAACGGAGTTTTTTAATGATGAATGTTACTTTAGCTGCATTTTGTCTAAAAAAAAAATTACGTGAAATAGTCTACCAACAACAAAATGTACTTGTATGAAATATTTTCCTATACATAATGTATGGGAGCACAGGTCTTAAAACTGCAAATGTAAGCTTGTTTTATTTTTACAATAAAAATCATCGCTCAGAGGCAAGGTGGTTAATCAGTATAGTAAGTTCACATGGTTTTTTTTTTTTTTAAGAACGCTGCCCCACACTAGGAATTTCTCCTGTATCCCGGGTGTGTTCACAAACATACAAAGTCACATTCACAAATACCCAGACCCGGTTTGATGGGCAACTACGGAACCCTACATTGTGCGTGGTCCGACATGCACTTGGCCGGTTTTAACATGTATTTCTGACCTTTTTTTAGAATCCTTACAGAGTTGGTACACTACCTAATTCAGCCCAAAAAATATCAAAACTACCAACAATTTTACTACCCTCTAAACTGCGTCTAACACGAACGACGCATCATTTAAATTTATTTCTTCCGCCACGTCAATATTTCATTTAAAAATGCATACACGGACAAATTCAGACCATCGTGTGGCGTTGTGCGTGCTTTGTATGAAGGCAATTTCAACCCTCCCCTCACCTCACCACCCGCTAACTATTTGTCACAAAATATGAAGCCACAAAAATTCATGAAATCGAGGTGGCTCGCCGACTTTCATGCTATTTATATATCTAGGAGGAAGGAAGAGCGACCGACGGCAATTTTGCCGTATGAAAAATAAATTCAAGCAGACTCCCTTGGCGATTTTTAATCCGAATTTTCTTTTGAATTATGTGATGTACCATGAGGTGAGGGTTGATCGATGGTTGCTGGGGTTGTTTTTGGGTTGCAGGTTAATCGGTAGCTTTGGAGAAATATTTTGTTTCTTGGTAACCGATCAAAAACTATTTTACTTGAGTTCATCAGTAGACTTAATCTTTTATAGGAATTTAAAAAATGTCAGCTTTTACACTATGTATGACAAACACACAATATTGAATAGGTATACAAAACCTAGTGGCTTAAATAAATGTTTCTTGTTATAGTCACAAAGATACACACACTGTAGATGTGCAACGACGTAGCAATCTCGTAGACTCGACGTAGCAGTATGTTGCTACCAATAATTCTGTTTGTAATGACCAAGGACCTATTGTTGACAATCCTTGTTTTAATTGATGTTACCTTTACAATACTTACACTGAACTCTAAGTCATGTTAATATTGTTAAATAATATAGAAAGATACTAATCTAAAAACAGTAATTTTTAACATTTTCGTAACGAAATTGCGAACGCAGTACATATACTACTTATTTATGAACTACAAAATTAATTTAAACACGTGTAAACGTATTCCTGATACTGGTTGCTAACACTGACCGCCATCACAAATATTATAATGAGTGTTATACAAAATGTTATTAATATTACTTCATGAAAAGGTTGAATTTATCTCAGTAATGATGGCCATGAGTACAGGTACAGAATACAAATGATATATGTTGTCGAAATAATTGCGCGACAGACGTGCTGACTGTACTCGATCGATGACCAGTGATATTGTGCCTTAACTGATGGATATTTTATAAATAATTGAATAATGGGTTCTTATTATCCTCCCATATAACAACTCAAATAATTAGAAACGGGAAGAATAAAGCACTAGGGTAATGTTTATAAGGGGGGAAACAATCATAGGGTATTAAAAAATTCTTTAGCATCATAACGCGAATGTATCCGAAACATATTTAACGGGACATATAACGGGAAAGTATCCGAAAATCTGGCAGCATTACAAAGTTGAATGACAATGTTAAGTCTATCTTTAGCTAGAAAACAATAAACTAATCAATACCTTAAACAACACATAACATAACATCACACCTGTAATCCAGGAAGTTTGAGGAAGAGGTGTACCTAATAGTACATCCAAATTACGCCAGTTATATTGGAAGTCTCATGTAATAAGGGACGAGCCTTTTTCATTAACAGGGCACAAATCCAGACCCCGGCTGCTGCTAATTATCTGATGGTAAAACCCTGTAACACTTTGCCCGACTGGAATTAAAACCCAGGACCATCATACTCTGCAGTCACGTTTGCATCCACTAGACCAACGAAAAAACAAGGTAACAGTTAAATACAAAAATAATTAAACATTTCCTAGACAAGACAAGGGGACAAAAAAAACTGGCCAAGTGCGAGTCGGACTCGCACATGAAGGGTTCCGTACCAAAACGGTATGCTATTATAATTTATATAATTTCTTCTACGGGGGAATGAAACTTGACCTCTGGATTGTATAGGCGCTCAAACGACTCAGGCACCAAATTATATTGGTTAACTGCTGTTTCCATCTGTTGTTTCCATCCAAGTTCAAAATGATTTTCCTAGAAAGTCCTTATAAAGTTCAAATTTTTCAGATTTTTTTCATATTTTCTAAACTAATGGTTCAAAAGTTAGAGGGGGGGGACACACATTGTTTTTTCCTTTAGGAGCGATTATTTCCGAAATTATTGACATTATCAAAAAATTATTTGAGTAAACCCCTATTCATTTTTAAATACCTTTCCAACAATATATCACACGTTAGGGTTGAAATTAAAAAAAAAACAATTCCCACTTTACATATAGGGGGGCTACCCTAATAAAACATTTTTTTCCAATTTTTATTTTACCACTTTGTTGGCGTGATTGATACACGTAATGGTACCAAATTTCAGCTTTCCAGTGCTAACGGTCACAGAGATTAAGCGAGGAAGGACGGACGGACAGACAGACATGGCGAAACTATAAGGGTTCCTAGTTGACTACGGAACCCTAAAAATCAACAGCAAATATTATTATTATTTATTGTCTCATGATGAGAGTGAAATAAATCATAAACTTTATCGTCACGACACAATCTTATGATGAGATGACGAGCAATAGAGAAATATAGAAGAATAAGACAACCCCTACGGCTAAGGCTACCCCGACCCCAAATGGACAAGGATAAGAGCAAGAGAATGACGAATGGTATAGTAAATATTATCTTCACTTGTCTTCATGTTGATGAGCTGATAATGGAAGGTACTAGGTACTCCTCAACGGTTAAGAGTTGAAAGCAAAAATAGGGGAAGGAAGGTTAAGGGTTAGGTTTCCTGGTTGAATTATAGGTACTTATTACAACTAAAAATGAAAAAAAAAAACCTGTTACAAAAAAAACAACCGACTTCAAAAACACCAAAAAGAGAAAAATAAACTTCAGAAGAAAAATCAGCTTCTGAAGTCGGTGGCAAAAAAATAAAATCAAACAAACAAATGTCACCGACTTCAGAAGCTGGTTTTTCTTCTGAAGTTTATTTTTCTCTTTTTGCTGTTTTTGAAGTCGGTTGTTTTTTTATTACTTTGATAAAACAAAAAACACGTATCCAATATTTTTCGATAATCTAACTGACGGACTAAACAGAATCATATTTTTTTTGTCAGTCAACTACCCTGTTTATGTGATTCAAGGTTGTGTTCGGAAAGCTAAATGATACTGTGTGTGTGTTATAAAAGCTAGATGATACTTTAAAAAGTAGGAGGGATATTTAAAACAAGTTGTACAAGTCCAACAAGATGGCTGCTACGAAGAAACTCGAAAACCTAATAACACATTTGCAACCCGGGAATTCAACCAAAGACCTTAGCTCAGCAGTCATGTATGCGACCACTAGATCAACTCCATTTACTATCTAAAAATCGTTATTTTGTACTAACTGTTTTTTTCTTAGCCTTTTATTTTCCACTGTGGGCAACGTTAAGGAATTCTGACTGATAAAAAATTAACATTAATATATTTAACAAAACATAAATACTCGATTCTATTACCAAATATCATAATGTTTAGATATTAGACTATTTTATCAAATTACTACAGAAACAAAATTAGTGCCATATTAGATCGGCTCGGGTATCGAATTTTAATCTTATCTGTTAATATTAAAATTAGTATAATCCTATTACAGAAGGTAAAGTAAGTGGTCAACAAAAATCCTAAATGACAGTTGATCCAATTTTATTGTGGAGTATCCTTAGGATCGACTTATTATTAATTTGGAAGGTTCTTTATCCTATCGATGGATAGGTTGCTATTGCTAAGGCAGGTAAAGAAAAAAAGCTTATACAATTTATGTTAAACTTAACACAAGACTTGTTGTAAGATAATACAAATATAATAGGATTTATGCCCGGTTAATGGCAATAATTCCATTTCACTCAAAAAATTACTATGGGTGAACTATTCAGTACATCTCTGCCTGACTCTTTGAAGATTATAGGCGTGATGTTTATAATATTAATTACATGGAGTCAAGGAAAGAAGAAGGAAGAAAACACGTATAAGTAAAAAATGCACTGTCACTAAATTTAACATTTAAAAATACTACTAAAACCAGGTTCCAGAAACGTACAAAACGAATAATTCCCGTGTATAATATAATTGGCCACTCTTTGCTAAGCAGTGCCTACTCCACTGCATTCATTTCAGAACTGAAATTTACAAAGAAGTAACCGGGCCAAGCAATAAAATTAAGTGAAGAAAAACTTTATTACGAATCTCGTCTTAGCTGGCGAAAAGGCCACGGTTATAAGCAAAAATTCTACCAACCTCCGACTTCTGAATAGTGGGTATCTCCATGAATTTATAGAGCCAGAAGAAACTTGAGGAAGGAACAGTGCCTCGGATTCTTAGTAAAAAGATATACAAAAATAATAAAATGTCAGCACCAGGTTAGTTTTTTGTGTTCCGAGGATAGTAAGCTATTTTTTATTGTTGTTTTGAGAAATAAAGTGTCCTCTGGGCTTGTAAATTAAGTTTAAAATAAAACGGAAACAATGTTTCATGACGATGCAGTAGAATAGTTGTAGTGAATGTGTTACGAATGACATCCGTGTTTATGAGGAAATACGGTATACTACGATTCGGGAAATTGCACACAGAAGTACATAGAAACTCATATCTCTTCTTACCACAAAATGTAGTCATTTTTGTCATTTACATTGAAAAAGATATTCGCCTTTATAATAATATGCAGGTAGGTAGTTGTTGCGATAGAGGTGAAAATTAACTCGCATCTGAGTGTACACGGGCGTTTAAATTAATTATTTGTTTGTCTAGAAGTGGCAACCTCATACAGAGGTTCTAAGTTCAATTCCCAGGTCTGGCCTTAGCCCATACTATACATATACATACATACATACTATACTCAATAACCCTTCCCGGGCAAATCGTTAATGGGTTTTTTCTTCAGGAATTTCTCAGTAACAGCCATGGAGTCTGGATTTATGTCCGGTTGTAAGTTCCCTATTAAATGAGACATCAAATAACTGGAAAAATTTGGGTTTACTAATGGGAACATCTCTGCCTAACCCTTCGGGAATTACAGGCGCATAGAACACTTACAGCTGAAAACTTAAGAAATATTGTCAATAAATAAATAACCAATAATAACTCTACACGTTTAGAAATAGAGTAGAATTTAGAACAAATAGCAATAGCGTACAAAATTTAATAAACGCACCCAAAATCATAGTGTCATTCGACTGAAGAGTGGGTATTAAAACGAATTACCGCTAAAACTGAGAGACGGGTGGTATTAGGGTATTTACGCTGATCAGTGGAGCTTGTTGGCGACGTGGCCGGAATATGGGCTTCAATACAATCATGCAATTTAATGAGTTGCAGAATATAGTTGATGCAGTTGCGTTTTCTGATTATCACAGAAAAGAGAAAATTTCTGGTGGAAGAAAAAGTAAGCTAAGTTAAAACTGCGTACAAATATGTTAGCATTGTTTTTATTAGTAATATATATTAACTTTACTTTTTAAAATGCTTGCAAGGCCCGCAACTATTAACCTAGATAGGTATTCAATTTATTCGTCAGTGCAGTGTTTTGATTGCGTTATATTGATGCATAGACTTACTTTTTCAGATGTACGGTATGCTTGGTTGCCAGCTTCATGAAAGGTTCGTTTACAAGGAATACAACAGTAAAATATTATGTTATTGCAGTATTAGTTTCCAGTAA
The DNA here is from genome assembly GCA_949316265.1 of Diarsia mendica. Lineage (NCBI taxonomy): Eukaryota > Metazoa > Arthropoda > Insecta > Lepidoptera > Noctuidae > Diarsia > Diarsia mendica. The sequence continues at coordinate 10,147,988 of OX438906.1, read as the reverse complement.
AAGCCATACTAGTGTAGATTAATTCTAAGTAAACCCAACTTGAAAATGGCATAACACGGAATTGCTGCTTTCCAGTAATGATTAATAATTTGCCAGAAAAATCATACACTTTTTATTCAATCCGCAAACGTATCGAGTCGCCTATAAATATTAATGAGAAAGAATCGGCGCTTACAAATCCGATGGGAGCGCAAATGCTTGTACACCACAATAATATTTTATTAACAACAACATTATGTTTAGCAATAACGTCCCGCACGACTTTTTCGCACGATTTTTTTGTCGCATCGCAAACTGAACACAATCGGATATCATTAGGGTTATTTATGTGTGTGTCGTGTCGCGGACGCAGCGGGGACGCAGCGGGGACGTGACTTCAATTCTCAACGCCTGTTATCTCGGACACTTACTTTTTCCATTGATTGCCTTTTTTAGATTTTCCTCTTTTCTTTTTTTTTCCGGCCGTCCCTTGATGTATGGCGGTATTGAAAATAATTTGTCGGTAACGTGGGCCGGGTACGGCTGTTATAATGCGGACAATTATCGGCATTGTCCGTGGACCTAAACGATTGTGTCCTTCAATATTTTTTTCGGAAAGTGTTCGGCCATTTTGCGATAACATTTTCAATGTTCGTTCCGTAAAATTGAGGACTGGTTTTTTTGTGGAATTATGTGATTGTATTGAATTATTTCGTATATTGGCGCAAGAATAGGTATATTTAGAGTTATTTTATCTTTATTATCGAATAGTATCCGTTCTTTTCTTAGAAATTCAAACGCTATTATCATAATAGTGTCTGTAAATATGCCCTACATCTCGTAAAGATGATCTTAAATAAGATTAACAGGAGGCCGCGGGTTCTTCATAATTCTGCGCTCAAAAAGTCAATACTTGCTCATTGGCGATTCTTGCAACGTTCGATAAAATAGTATTAGGGATAGCAGCCTTCCCGTGTCGAACCACACTTAAATGTTACCGAATCGTTTCGTGAAATAGTGTGCTATTGGAATAGTTTGTTTTATTTCGCATCGTTATTATTTCTCTTATGTCTCGTGCATGTGTACCGTTTTGATGAGTCTATTGTTGTTTATTTATAAACTTGCACCTTTCCCCATGAGGGTATTAAGAAACCCCGCCGGGGCTGCGGATTATCGAAAGAGATGACGTGGCCTCGGCACATGGGCGAAGAAGGAACATGGGTTGGTTTTTAGTCAGTAGAAGTCTGACACTCCCCTTCGCTCTGCCCAAGAAGGGGGGGGGGGGGGGTCATTTGATGATTTTCCACCTACCAAAATAAAAAAGGGTATTAAGAAACCACAGAATGCAACCTGTTACGATCCTTACAAACTCCTTCTGCCGATTGAAAGTAGTACGCACCTGTCCTTTCTGAAGAGCCCCACCAATATGATCAGTGAATGACTTTAAACGGCGACCCCTCTCGGCATTGCCATCATTTACATCTGCCTTATTGATATTTAATAGGGTCCACTCAAATCTGTGTGGTGCTTTCTTCAAAAGACCATCTCAAACATTAATCTGCATAGTCTTCATGTGTGTATTATACCAAGATTATGTTTGTACCTTGAACATATTGTAAACCCAAACGATTTTAAAAGAGTGTCCATGAAGTTTCTTGCCATTCTTCTCATGAGACCAACGCTTTGGAATTGGCAACTACAGTACACTCACGAGTTATTATGCCTTGTGACTGGGACTGTAGCTTAGTTTATTTAGCTTCAGTAGTTCAGTAGTTTACTGCCGCACTCGGAGAGCTTCAGTGGTTGCTTGGGCCGTCGCTTGGTAAGGGTTTTTGGCAGTTTTGTCATACAAAACTATGTCAGGACTTTGCTGGGTGGCGGCTTGAGCAATCGTTGGATATCTCTGAGTGCCGCAGTTAGTTTAATTCGACTATTTAAAAGTGCCTGTTACTGGCCTACTTGAAATAAATATTTTTGACTTTGACTTTAAAATAAGCCTATTAAAGGCAGTGGAATAATACTTGACGACATTTCTAAATCTTGAGAAGCAGCCGAATGATACAATAAAGGTAAGGTAGGTCGAACAAGGTATTTGGTATCATCATCATCATCAGCCTATATTGTTCCCACTGCAGGGATTCAGGCCTCCTCTATAGGAGCGGGTTGGGCTACAGCCAACTAACTTGCATTTACTTTTAAGATTACACAGATACATTATGAGATCAATGTCAAACGATAAAGCGCTTACTCGTAATCTCTTTAAAAACAAAATTACGATCAATACTGTCAGCGTATTAGTGCTTGGCCAGACTGGCAGCGCGGTGCGGGGAGCGGCGCGGGTGTGGGAACGCGCGCGATTTGCCTGTCCGCAGTGGAGCGCGATTTCGTTCCGAGCGTTGTCGCGTTCAACTGTTCGTCCAGTGTTTGTCAAAATATAATAAGGATGACGAAGACTTGTTTTTATTGGAAAATTCTCACTATAAATGGCAAATGCTAAAAGTGAAAAATGGAGTTAATAAAATTAATGAAAGAGAAAATGAAGGAGAATTTTACACACTTTACGAAAGATTGCGAGAGCAACCTCAAAAGTTTTTTGAATATACAAGAATGTCAATGGATACGTTTGACTACATATTACAAAATGTAGAAAATTATATTATAAAAAAAATAACAACTTTCGCCGAAGCAAAAAATTTTTTGGTAAGAATTTTAAAATTCGGTTATTTTAATTAATTGGATACTTCTATAAATAATTGGATTTATTTATTCAATAAATCCAATTTATCTGGTTATCTGGCGCAGACTAAAGTTTGAGATACGCCGCTCCCGCGCGGTTTATCGCTTGCCGCCCCGCGCACTCACTGCGGCCACTTGTATGAACGAGCTATGGCACGAGTTGCCCGCGCGCTCCCCGCGGAAAGTAGCCCGCGCCGCTTCCCGCGCCCGCGTGCCCACTATGGACACTCAAATGAAGTTCCATACGTTTAAGTTTGTCGCGCCGCGCCCGCCCCGCGCCCGCGTTTGCAGTCTGGCCAAGCACTTAGAATTATAAATATTTCTGTTATAGCTGGTTAGAGTTGATATTTTCGAGCATTGGAACTTTTTCATGAATAAATCATAATTAATTGCATTAGACCATTTTGTTGTTTTTTCGGTGGGTGAGAAATCTTCAAATAACTTCTCCCGCTCTGGGCAGAGCGGTAGGGAGTGTCAGACTTCTACTGACAAAAAACCACCCATGTTCCTTCTTAGCCGTTTGTGTCGAGGCCGCGGTATCTCTTTCGAACGGCCGGCCCTATCACGCATGACCTTGAACATATATGTCATACAATACGACTTTCAAGGCGAACAACCTCTTAAAACAATACCCGAATTAAATTCAAGTAACAAAGACAAACAAACTGAGCCTAGTATCTCCGGATATAATCAAATCATCGAGAGCCGGTCAATTGCTTGAGACGTAGAACAAACAATGTGGCAGCCTCAACCGATCACAGGCCCTTTGTGACAACCCTGGCCCGAATGTTAAACGCCTTTCGACCCAATACAAATAGAGGCTAGTTCTATGCATATTGCTGGCACCTCGTGACCATGAAATACACGTGTCTTGCGACGAGACTGAGAAGAAAACAGAACATAACATCACGCTTGTATGTCCCGAAGGGATAGGGAGGTGTTCTTGATAGTACACCCGTATTTCACCAGTTATGTTGGTCTGCTGATGATTTTGTCCTGGGTTCAATTTCTGAATCGGGCAAAGCGTTATTGCGGTTATCCAGAAATTTCTCAATAGCTGTCACCGAATCTGGATTTGTGCCCAGTTTACGGCAGAAGTAGGCTCACACCCTATTACATAGGACTTAAACGACGACTGCGACGACACAGTTGGCGCAGTGGCTAAGCGATTGGACTGCTGCGCTACGTGTCGCGGGTTCGATCCCCGCACGGAACAAGTATTTGTATTTCTTACAGATAGTTGTTTCGGGTCTGGGCGTGTTTGTGTATGTGAGTTTCAATGTTTGTAAACGCACCCACGATACAGGAGAAATTCCTATGGTGGGGCAACGTTTAAAAAAAAAAAAACAAACGTTACTGGCGAAATGTGGGTGTACTATTGGGTACATCTCTGCTTAACCCTTCCGGGATTACAGTTGTTACATTAATGTTACAAAATCCAATGCCTTCACAGGGTGAAAAGAAAAGAAATCGCGTTACAAATCGCATTATGCGAGGCCGTGAAAAGAGTCTAAGTCCTGTTTGAATAGCGATTCGTAGAAGTCAGGTGAACGTCGAATCAATATAATTATTGAGAGATCTGCCGTTAAATTCTTTGAAATGTTAATGTCAAGGTTTGTGGCATGGTATTTGGAGCTGAATGGCGTTTGTTAAATAATTAAAGCAGTTATGAATGGTAGGCCTTAATATTTCGAATTCAGATATCTCAATTATTTAACAAAAATATGTAGGTACCTACTAAATAAATGTAATTCCTGTTTCTTTGTTAATCAGCAACTTCTTGAAACATAAACAAACATGAAACTTTAATTTGATACATAATCATAACAGGAGTTCATGGTCGCTACTGGTAGGTGCCAGACTCGTCGCCATATTTTGGATCCAATTAATTACAATGCAAAGAGCAATTTATATTATCTGTCTATCAATCACATTATAAACTCACAAGATGAATAGTTATATCACGAATGCATAAACGATCCCAAAAACCACAAAAGAGTTCACAACTCTCGATATTCAAGCAACCTAGCTCACCCTACAGAATAAAACCTTGATTGAATCCAAATCCCTTAAAACCCAGAGAATATGTGACAGCTAATATACGTCCCAGACACAAGACTTAACGTGGAATTCATCAACAATCCGCCGATTAATAAAGGTGATCTTTTAGTCGTGATTTTCATCAATCTTGCAGCATTAACATGGTGTCTAGATAGTCTCCCCAGCACTATCCCTGGTGACCTGAACAAATGCAGGTGCCACCTAATTACCAACGAGGGGGAAAGAGATAGTAATACACACTTTAGAGTGTTAGACAGGGAGGTGGAGCATCGAAGAGTCAATCCGTCACTGTCGTTTTGGGTAATCTTGTAAAGCTTGTGATAAATCCGAGTAAGGCGTCGAATCCACCATGATTTTTGCGTTTGCTATTATTAAATAGGGGATGACGTATGTCACATAGTATTTGCAAGGTAATGTGTTCTTTGATTTTATTGTGGATAGATTGCGTGACTTTAAGTTTGTTTTCTTTTTATAATGTTTGTGCACTCGATCTTTAATGGATGGATGAATAAATAAAATTTGAAAGTGAAAAGTTGGGGTGATGAATGCAAAGCTAAGCCCGTGTCATATTATTTTCAAATTATATTTATCTAGTGTCGCGTGTTGTCTGCTGCTTTGGCGTCATGTTCTCAAATATTACGATTTCTCTGCAATGTCAAAAAAAAAAAGTCTAATTGACCTAGGTAGTTTTTGTTGTATGATATAGAATACATTTAAATCCATTGAGTTTGGAAGAACAAAACGGTTGCATAGACTCTTACTAAATCAAATGCGTTTATTTTTCATAAATATCGGTTTATAAGTCACATAGATTTTCACTCATAGCGTGGATCCAAATAAGATAACCAAACCTTTTAGAGCTTACTTAGTTAGTCTAATTAGAGCCAAAATGCAGCAAAATCCATCTCGAAAGGCGAGTAAATATGACAAAATAGAAAATCAGCTTTAGCAGCTTCGATTAGCTCATGTGCGTATATTGCATTGCCAATATTGGGCTTGCTAATTTAAGCATGTGTCAGAAAGGTTGAGCGGAAAGGCATCCTTGTTAATCGGAGCTTCTGTTTAGATTAGGCCTATGTATTTTTATCTGCCTACGTCAAATTGAGTTTAAAAGCGTTGAATAAGCTTTTTTCATTGGAGCGGTGATTATAAAAGATGTATACAGACCTTCAAACAAGCATTCTGTACATCAAACTTAGCAACTCTACTCAAAGTTATTGCCGGGAGATGACTTTTTTGGGAAGCTATATGACATTTTACGGTTGGACTCAATAACGCAGTGTAAACATTGAATTGATGAAAGCATTAAATAATACAGGAGTCGCGGAGATATTTTATATTAAATGTTGCATTAAAAATTTGGGAAAATGTTGGAACTTTAACCCCCAATATTTCCGTAACTATAAGGTTCCCAGATATAGTAGAGCATATACCTACAATAAAAAAAATATTACAACGACGCGGGGAGAGCACGTGTCTTTTGGCTTCAGAATGGGGATTTTAACACCCTTTAGCTATTTATAAAAAAAACGATTTTAAGTTGTTTAGTATTATTCCATTTGACCGAAGCTCGAAGTATCTTTAGGAGAAAATCGGCAGTCCTCTACCGATGATTTGAAATTGAAATTCAAAAATAATTATTAGACATAATTATGAACCGTCAGATAAGTTCGAATTAATTGTTTCCTATGGACCGGACAGAACCTTCATGGTTACTCCCGGATACTTTATATCTTTAAGGATGTGTGATAATATTGCTTGTGTCCGAGTTTAAACTACCCCGATATTAATCTCTGGACTCCTTTAAATTCTCTGGACTCCTTTAAATTCTCTGGACGTTTTTAAGTCTAACATTTTAAACGACACTATTCATTTGAAACCGAATTTAAAGCTTATAATGAAACGTGGCAGTTTTTCATTCAAAATCATACTTTTTCGCAGATTCGCTTTAAAATTTTATTTGCTATGAAGTAATTAACAGAATTCCTGATGATCAAAGTTGGTAGTTTTAAAACTTTTTCGTTTTATAATTCAGTGCGGAGTTTGCAGTTGCAGCGGTTCGCGAATTGAACTTTTAAAAACATAATTATCGCTTGGCTATGTTACGTAAACAAGTCGAACTACGTATAAATTACGGATAGAGATCCCCTTTGGAATGTATTTCAGCGGGTTTACAGGAATCTGTTTTGACTAATCCTCCAGTAAGGACTGTTTTAATGGTAATGAAGAAGTGTGACTTGACCACGGTCCCGTAGTGGTAATGGAAAACAACTAGGCACACCGAAGAGGGCGTATAACGTACCAGCCGCTTGTGTGCGTAACCTTTATGTAAGTTTATGTCTAATCTAAACTAATAATGTTACAAAGAAGAATGATTTGATTTCTTGTTTGTTTGCTACTCAAAAGTACTCAGTTGACTTTAAAAATTCTTTCACCATTATAACCTACATTTTTACCGAGTACTATATTATGACATAATTAGTAGTAGAGTAGTATATTATGACATAATTTAGTTGTGTTCAGAGCACATTACAGAAGCTCTCATACGTTCTAATTTCTTACTCTGTAATTTTTCATTTTTATTGTTACTTTTTATGTCCTTATTTAAAATAAGGACATATACCGCCTTATTACAAAACGTATTTAAACCTAGTTTAACTTAGACTTGGTTTATCTCGCATGACGTCTCACTTCAATAATATTCAAAAGAAAGTGACAGCATGCGAGATAAACCAAGTCTAAGTTAAACCAGGTTTAACTACGTTTTGTAATAAGGCGGATAAAGTTTTATCAAATTTTGTAGTAACTATTTTAAACTTGTGAAATTCGCACTCCCGAGTCACAAGATAGAAGCTATGCTTAGTTTGTTGCTCACCGTTTTTGTACTCAACTGTATTCTTTCTTTTGTTTAATAAACGTTATTCTTATTCTTATTCTTAATTACATTTTACGGACGAAGTCACGGGCGAAGTGCTATGATTAAATAAAAACGTAAGTCACAGCCAATGATGTCGACTTGCTACGGCGTAGCAGACGCTGTCGCTACAGTCCTACGCCGTAGCAGATAAGTGCTACGCTTTGGTTTTTGAACTTGATTTTAAATTCGATTTATCTCATATCTATTGTATCGTAAAGTTTTTTCAATATTTTTCAAAAATTAAATCTGCCACTGGGAACCTTATGTTAATCTTATGGTTCCCAGTGGCAGATTTAATTACTAAAATAATTCCCGTGTTAGTAGGTTAGGGACATATTTGATTATTACAATTGTCGCACTAAGCCGACCACCTGTTCATAATCCTGTAACACAATGCAGATTATTAATACTTGAACCTTACCAAATTATGCATTTCCGACTAAAGTATGGAGGAAATATAAACGATGTGAGTTAGAAATGCTATAACTTATATAATTAATCAAACTGTTATAGAAAGAAGGTAGACATGCACGTGTAAAATATTCGAGTGCATGTCTATTTTTTTCGTACGTATTCCTTCTTAATCGCCCTATAGATGAGGTTTCCTTCAACTTGTTTATATAATGAGATGAAATAAAGTGAGCAATTAGGAAAATTCAAAACATACGCGTATTTTAAAAACAGGGCTGGAGAGAAGAGTGGAGTGTGGTGGAGTGGTGGGAGTTAACTGAAGAAAATTAAGTGAAGTAAATTCTACCTAACTTTATAGGTAGAATTTACTTCGTCGTATTATTAGTCAAATCCCGCCTGGAAGCTTTAAAAAACAAATTCTAGCAACATACCCAAAATTCTCAGGCTGATATGAAGATGATAAAATAAAGATAATCTATAATTTATTAGCTCCCAGTTACTTTATTGGAAGTCAACCGAGAGAAGACACGCCGTTATTCATTTTCTCAAAAAAAAACGTAACCTTTAAGACATCAAAGACATATTTAATCTAAATTATTTTGATCGTTTTATCTTTGCCGAAGAGTAACTTTGATCTCGAACGGCTTTATTTATGATTTTTTTACGCAGTTAGTAAAAGAAAATATTTACTGATGTTGTCTAGTCTTGCGTTAAGTCATCAAAGTGCTTAAAGAGGGGTTAAATTTAGTCGTAATTGAACTGCAAGGTTAAGCTGCTTCTAACGGGGTCAATTTGTTGATGGTAGACCGTTTCGCACCTAATTCTTATCTGAACTGTGTCCATTCGTCATTGAGTTAATTCGTGCTTGATCTAACTTGCTCAATATTTATAGAACCGATTGTTAACTTGTCAAAGTCAGTTAGTCAGACAAATTATACAGTAACTTATCAGACAAACTAATAACCTGTTGTTTCCCACGGTATGGCAGTCATTCGTTGTTGTTGTTCACACAATTTTGTTCTTTGCTAGAGTCGTTTACGTTCAGTTTTTTTGGTGGGAGTCAGACTCGACCCGTCATCTCGTGGTCCACCGTGATGTTGTCTTTTTCTAATAGGCAACTTTTAAAATTTTCTGCAATGTTGGAATGCGGTGAGCATGCTGATGTGCTGGTTTACGAAACCTGAGTGTCTCAGTAAAGCACCCCATGAGCAGCATATAACAGGCATAAGCCATTTCATATATAGAGTTTTATATTATAACACCCAATCATTCGACTCGAAATCTAAGTCTTACGATATTATTGATTAAACACTTCAAGTACATACAAAGTACAGAGGTGGACTTAATGCCAAGGGCAGTTTTCTAATTTTTTTTTTGTGATTTTGTAGATTTTATCGTAAAAAAGAATAACAGACCATTTATTTATCCCTTTTTTTTTTTTTTTTTTTTTTTGGTGGGTGGAAAATCATCGAATAACCCCCCCCGCTCTTGGGCAGAGCGAAGGGGAGTGTCAGACTTCTACTGACTAAAAACCAACCCATGTTCCCTCTTCCTCGCCCTTGTGTCGGAGCCGCGGTAACTTTTCCCCTCATTATATAATCTCATTATATATTATATATTTATTATATTTCCCCTCATTATATATTTATTATTATTATTTTCCCTTCATTATTCTTAATAAGTCTTTCTTGTAAAAGAATGTAAAGACAATAAACTTATCGTGCCACCGACCTAATACGGCCGACTAAATCCGAGCATACCAACCAAAATATTTGAAATAGCTCCAACAGCAAACAATGCTTTGCAATACATTGCAAACACATACGTATCCCGTAGTTAGAGTAACTAGTCGCCACTTGAGTAACTCCCGCAATAAATAATATTAGTTGAATGTGTCCAATTCAATAGTATTGTTGAAATACTTACCGTTGCAGGTCGGTAAATCATTGGAAACTTTGTTATTGTCTTACTTTAGCGAAGGTAGGGTTCGAGTCTCGGTTTCAAAGAGTTTGTTTCTTAAGTGTGAGTTAGTATATTTTTCAGTTAGTATTATTGTTGTGGCTTTGTAGTGAGGCTTTTGCTATTCATTTTAGGATATAAATAACAGAGTTTTTTGGGTTGTACCTATGGCAGAACTTTTGAAATTTTTCCGTTGTCATCAAACCATTGCATCTCTTTTTTGGATTTTTGATATAATTGAAAGTCACAATTTTATTCTTAGTTTTTTTTCTTATTGATATCAAAATCACAATTAGCAAAGAACTCTTATTGAGAGTTCTTTTGGTTATTGCGACTTTCAGCTCATCTATTTTACCGGCCCTAAATTAAACATCGTTTGTCGGGAAAAATATGTTTTCCCCGACACGTATAGGGAACTTCCCCTACTATTCCGTGGTCAACAAACCGGGCTTGCTAATAGATAGTGTGAAAATGCTTAACAAATAAGTTTATTTTTTTTTCCAATTTTAATTCAATGTGTATAAAATTTCGGTTTATTTGACTCAGTTATCATGAAAAAAAATCTGGGGTGCAACCTCTACCACTTTACATTTTGAGTACGTAATTGATCTGGTGGGTGCCAGAAGACGGGCGTTATCACAGAGGGAGACCTTGAAGATGCTGGCGCGACGACTTAGAAGCGTTGTAACAGATTGAACAGAGAAAACCACACAGAGAGAGGAGTGGAAGGCTATAGGGGTGGCTTTTGCCCGGCAGTGGGGCAATATACGCTAAGAAAAAAAAACAATTTGGTACATTTAACTTCGAAAAAGTTAAACTGGAATTAAAACACTCCAACATTTTCCACCTTACAATCTTCAATTAAGACAGACATACTGATGAATAAACTCCCAGACAAAGGAATCAAGTCTTCCAAATTAAGTTAATTTTGTTCAAGCGATGTTTTAATACATAGTCGTTAGGAACATTAAATACTGCAAATCTGATTACAGAGCGAGACGCGAACCGTGCTAAGACTCGACATACGTTTTCGTAGAAATGATTCAAATATACGTAATTATCTACTTACGAGTTGCGTTTCGTGGAATCATTTTAATCTGTACCTTTTTGGGCTTAGAAAACGAGTAGCTTGAGAACGAATTTCAGTGAAAATTCTGTGACATGTCAAAGGTAAGAAGGTCATTGAGTATGTTACCGGTATTCTATTGAATACCTTGGCATTCTATATAATGCGTAAAATGTTCAAGCAATGTATGAATTATAAATTCAGGCATTCTATACAAAACCAAACGTACAGTCAGTAATGTGTTGACACGCGGTTGGCATAATACACATTGACAAGTCAGGTACATAATGATAAACGATAAAAAAAATATTTAAACATAACTTAAGGCGAGGTTGCAGTACTGTGTTTTTATGAACGCACGACCTCACCCCCCGCACTGCCCGGCGAGCGATATAATGCCTAAATTTTGACTGTTTTTTCTTCTTGGAGAAAAATGATAAAGAAATTATACAATATGTTTTCAACATTTACTTCAGAATAAAAAGTTCTATCTACTGATATAACTTTCATATAAATTCATGATGAAACGTTTGAAATTGTGATTAAGAGTCACGTTTGATAAAAAAAACTATCGAGCCGATCATTCTAAATCGCGTTTCTATCTTTACCATTTACTTGAGAGTATGTTCAATTTTTATGTAATGAAATCGTTCTAAAATCTTAAAAAGTACTGCAACCCCGCCTTAAAAACGAGCTCGGCATCTTAGAGATCTAGGTATTCATTAGAATGATTAAATTATATTCTTTGCCGGTACCAAAGTTAGTTATTCTGACTTTGAGATACCGTTTAGGTTTTTTGAACTTCACGATGGATTTTGAAACGTAACGGTTGCCAAATTTATTATATGTATGGTTACCATCGTCACTCAGAGCAGATTTTCCGAAACGTTAATGACGTCAAATACACTTTCAGAATTTACTGAAAAAACCACGGAATTCTCGATATTTTGATGCCACCTTTGAGCGCAGCAGGGGTGGATTGATAAATCATAGTAAATAGACACGTTTACATAATAAACACATTCTCATCTAAAAGCCAACGAATCTCCGTTGCATTCCAAAAAGCCTTTGTAACTTTAAAACAGATTATTTGTAATAAAGGAGCGATAAATTAAGCGGCTCATTTGAGCGAATGAATGGCTCGGTAATAGACTGTGACTGTCGTCGGCTCCCCCACAAAAGAAAAGTAGGCGAAAATCGTTTCTTTGTTCTTAGTAAATCGAGTACCGGAGTCGTTTGTCGGCCTTATATCACGTTGATTCGACGTTTATAGCCAACCTGCAGCGTCTTAACTGCTTCGGTTGATTTGGGAGTACTTGATTACCTTATTATGTAGCATGTGGACGATTAAGTACGTTAGGGTTCATATTTTATCTTTAATCGTAGGTAAAGTTTTTGGTATTAAGAAAATGTAAAGAAGAAGTGAGCTGTATACATTTTAAACATAAATTGGTACCATCACTGTCTCGATGGTTAAAGTCGCAAACACTACGGTTAAGTATGTATTATAGGGTTTAATTAAAAAAGTGAGTCAGTGCAAAGTGTTAAGGAATATACCCGTCAGAAATCTCTCAATAGTACCCCGAGGTCTGGACTTATGCCGCATTGTTGATGAATGGAGAGGGAGAGGAAGATCAGGGAAATGATGGATGAAGAATGATTATGAAAGAAAAAGGAGTAAATGATAGAGTGACGGTTGACAGAGGAGAATGGATGCAAAACTGAGTTGCGCCGTCCTCAAGTAACATTGGACAAAAGTAATAATAATAATAGTCCTCCTGACCGTTTTTCGGCCACGGCGGCCAATCCCAGCGGAGATTAGCCATTTGCGCGGGAGACATTATAGTGCACAAGTGTTTGCGCAGGCACAAGTGCACTCTCTGTTCCCTTTTCTCTCATTGTCCGATGGGACGGCAATCCGACACAACCGGAGAGAGATCAGGCGCAGGACCAATGGCTTAACGTGCTTTCCGAGGCACGACAAAAAACAAACAAACAAAAGACAAAAACACGAAAACACACACAAAAACAAAACACAGAAGTAAGAAGATGACGATCTGGCAAATAAGAGTACAGTGTATAAAGCGCACCAATTTCTTGCCCCTCGGGCGTAGGTAAGCCCGATGATGTTGTACATTTATATCAGTTCTTAAAAAACCATTGAATTTCAGACCTGTGTCTGAATAGTACCTGGCATACAGAATTCCAATTATCAGTCAAAATTGCACTTGCCAGAACGGGACCTTTGTCGCAACGAAAATAATTTTGAAACGGATTTATTAAGAAATCGCATGAGTGAATATTTTGCACGGCGATGTTGTTCATTAAATATTATTGCTCTTGCGTCCATATTACAGGGCCTAGGCACTTTTGATATTAGGTTATTCATATTTTTTCAAGAGCGAACTTAATATGACTAGGTAAGTCCCGTTGACGTTTTGAGATTTGATTTTTTATATTAAAAAGGTATTTTGTGCAAAATTATGGCACGTACATAAGACCTGCGTGTCAATTTTATTTATATTTGAAAATTATATTCTTTAACAGATTTTCTCTTGGAAAATGTTTTAATAAAAAAACTTGAGACGTTTGTTCTGCATTTCAGATGAAATCACGATGCAACTTCTTTTTTGTAATTTTAAAGAAAAGTTTATAAAAAATTAAAACTTACATTTCCATACTTTCTATCTTGAAAAACATTTTCTAAAATTGACATTAACGTCAAATCGTAAAAAAGATCCGCAAGAAGTGGGATGCAAAGTTATTACTTTTGTAATGTACCTCGAGTGGAAATGTGGAGTCGTTTCTCCAATTTTGGCATAAAACTGTAAAAGTCGAGTCAAATCTAGTAAGACACACGTCCCACCGCTAGCGAGAAAGCGCAACAACTACATGCTATGAACTATTTTTAATCGACTTCAAAAAGGAGGAGGTTATTAATTTGTAGGTCCCGTGACAATAAACTGATACCTATTAAGAGACGAGAATTATCTCTCCACTGGTTTTATAAAACAATGAAGAGCTATAAAAGAATAATCTCGCTCAAGGGCGCTGATTTGGCGGAAATTCTCGCTTGCATGCCAGTGGCCACCACGGCCAAGATAAAGCCAAAGAAATCAGGGCCGTCCTTGCTCGTAGGCAACACCTGGATAAAGGACGTACAGAACCAGCAAGTGTCAGAAGAAAGGGGAGGGCTTATCAGACTGGGTGATTCTAGGCTGATAGGATAATGATGATGTCCGGTGCCAGGGTGCGAGTAATAGTACGTTATACTTGTTCACAGCCCTGCAGCGACTATCGCTGATCGTTGCTCGCCAAATTGTTTCTAGCTTTACTCGCTTGTCGCTTATCGCCAACAGTAGGTCAGAGACCGCCGATTGCCGAAGGAAAAACCTGACGGCGTCTATAAGTCAAAGTTTTACACGTTTAATAGAAATTAAACTCCAATTTCTTGCACTGTCTGTTGAATATCAATCAAATTGGCTACATATCTAGGAGGTTAGACGAGGATGTGATTTATGAAGTGAACATTTTTATCGAAACAATCGATCCGTATAGACGGCTGGTGCGTCAAAATAGTCATTTATCATAGTTATCTCACTCAGCCACCCGCATTGTCTGCCGGTTGCATGGACCTCACATAGTATTTGTGGTTAAAAACTATGTGTGGTATATCTATGATATACTTGCGTGATAAAAGCGGGTGGCAAACAATTTAGACACCATATGAATAAATAATGGCATGTATTTAAACCGTTATCTGTATATTCCCTTTTTTCGAACAAAATATTTTAAAGTTACACCAAAAATACTGACTTGTGACTTGCACACAAATTATCTCAAATTATGCACACTAAAGAAACCAAATTTAGTATCTTTTTTAATAGCATTTGCAGAACTCTTTTACTGAACGAATAACTATTATCAAAATAGTATATCTAATAATTCTTTAGTCTAACAAACATTTTAACACTTTTTTAAGGAAAACCTACACCTGATTTACTCCATGACGCGCGCTCGCTTCGCTCGCATATTAAATAACACTAATATCTTCTGTCCCCGAAGTGCCGGGCCTCCGCCGGCCTCCTTCGTCGGCCTACGGCCCGGTGCCCATGCCGCCCATAAAGGACACTGTCGCGAGACGGTCGTATTAGATATCAGTTTTAGAAATTCCGTACCTAGTAAGTTTGTACAATAAATTTAGAGTGCAAGTTAGTATTTTTGATAAGCAATTAGTATTTTTGTTTTACAAATCATATATCCGATGTACTAACTACATTTTTGGTGTGAATTCGATAAAAAAGGTCATCTCGTTTTGTGTGATTTTTTAGACTTTTTTGTAGGAAATCAATTGGTTTTTTTGGTATGCATTCAGTTAATTAGTGGAGTTACCTAGTGTGCTGAAAAACTAAACAGATGTGCATTTAAATATAACCCTTAAATAATGAATATGTCGTATAAATACAGTTGTATCCCATGATTAACTATCAATATCATAATTTATTTATTTATTTTATTTATCATAATTTTAGCCAATTGACGTCCCCTGCTGGACATAGGTCTCCCTCAAGTGTCCATAAATATTAACCAACTCTCTTGAATTTTCAAAGCTCAGCTTATATCTGAGAGTTGACATTCGAACGAATTCTCGGAACTTCAACATTGGAGTACGTACATTGAAAACCCACTTCTGATCACACTGTAAAAGGGTCACTGTGTTTATCAGACCTGATTGGATGTGGACTCTGATGATGTTCATTAAAAGTAAAATTATTAAATATTGGGCGCGAAATTGATAATAATTTTATACTGTTTATTGCCAATGAAGTCATCCTGGCACCCACGTGCGCCATTTATTAAACAATTTCAGCTTTAAAAAGGTATATTCGATCATTTCCAATACCACTTTGACACCT
Organism: Diarsia mendica; assembly: GCA_949316265.1. Lineage (NCBI taxonomy): Eukaryota > Metazoa > Arthropoda > Insecta > Lepidoptera > Noctuidae > Diarsia > Diarsia mendica. The sequence goes on along the minus strand of OX438906.1, from coordinate 10,131,943 downwards.
ACGTTCACCTATGTCATACACGTTGACACCTACGTTCATTTAAAGCAAATTGTGAAGAAAATTGAAAGCAATTGTGGTTTCAACCTGGTTCGGTTGAAGTCCTAGCAGACTTCGCGTGGCTTGAACAAATGAAGCTTGTAATGTACTGGTGATTCAACTTTGTTGGTGGAAAGGTAGGTATAGTCCTATGTTCCATTTGGGAATAGGTAATACCTAGGAAAAGGTATATTTTGTTTGGAACTTTAATCTACATATAATAAATGCTGATAAAAGGAGGGGGAGAGGAAGCCCAAAGAAAAAATGCATGGAGTGTGTGAAGGAGGATAATATGACGGAAAAAGGACTAAATGATAGCGTGATGATTGACGGAAAAATGGAAGAAAAACCAGTGTTGCGCCGACCCCAAATAACATGAGACAAGGACAGGAAGAGGATGACAGTCAATCAAAACTCTAGTTCTGATCTTTTTTAAGTATTTCATAGGTGTTTCTGTAGAGTTAGCTACATCATTTGTGTATGTGGCAACAAGAAAGATACCCTTTAAATTAAGAACCTTTGCAAAAGAACACAAAAGGGAGAGCTTGCAAAAGAGGGACCAAAATTATCTTTCTATCGCAACCCACTAATTCTCTGAGCCCAAAAGGAAATAGGCAAACAAAATCTAACAAGCCAATCCCATACTTCCCGCATCTTCAAACTAATCATTTCCTAAAAGCATCCCAAAAACTAGATTAAAGGAGAAACCTCATTTACCGTCCGCCCAATGACAATGAGTTTATTTCCCGACAAAAACTAATAAACGGTAAGAAAGAGGACATTTCCTTTCGGACATGTTTCGAGTTGGTAACTATGGAACTAAGTAGGCACACACAGAAGGTTGAATCCATACGAGGAGTGAAAACGCACGCACAAAGCTGAAAACTAATTCAAACCATCTGGACTGGGTTTTGCACTAGCTTACACTTTGATAGGTATTTAAGTACATAATCCATCAAAATCTAGCGTCCAGAATACGGTTCATAATCTCTACGTATTGGTTCGAGCGCATGTTTACCCTGTGGCCAAGAGACGCTAGTCTTGTAACAGGATTTTTTTTTTGCTATCCTGTATTGTGTCCCGCTGCTGAGCAAAGGCCCCCCCCCCCCTTCTCCTTCCTAACTTTTTCTATCACGTGTGATTTCAGGCCATGTTAGCCCCGCAAACATGGACGCATCAGATCGACACGACACCTTCGCCGCGGTCGACCTCGACGGCGCTGTCCTGCCTCAGGCGTCCAGGGTGTGACGATCTTTGCCGATCTCTCCGATAAAAAATATTAAAGATATTTACACACTACCACAGTTCACCGACAATAAGGCATTTGTGGAGCGACCGATTAAAACAGAAGACGCATGCGAAAGTTGCATTGCATACTATATCCGATTCATACCGTGAAGTGTGACGATGCTTAGCGAGCGCAAGGGCAAAGAAGGAACATGGGTTCGGTTTTTAGTCAGTAGAAGTCTGACACTCCCCTTCGCTCTGCCCAAGAGCGGGAGCGGGGGGGGTCATTTGATGATTTTCCACCCACCAAAAAAAAATTATGTGTATGAATCCAACGAATAACATCGCTTCTTTCTCACAAGTTGCGCTAGGTTAACTATCTAATTGGTTAGTTTTACGCACATCCTGGCTCATGACTGGCGGAAACGCAACCTACGCTGAAATGACTGAAAGTTTGGAAAAAAATATAATGCGTTCAGGGTGTTGTTGCGACTGCCGCATTTCTGTGGTGTCTCGTACATGTTCGCCAAAACACGTACCGACAGTTTTGATGCGTAAGAAATCTGCCTCACTACTCTGTAGACTTAGTGGAGTATCCTGCAATCGATAGCTGCCCGGGTAGACAGACTGCTAGTGTGGGTGGTAACTAATCGCACTTGATATATTCTAGTTATTAAGTACCTAATAACATAGGCTAAGTTACATTGTTACTAACACAGTAGACTTCTTTGTAGTCCGATAAATGAAAAAAGAATATTGAGATTGGTGTATGTACGCGTCTATGTCAACGGGCACGAAACATGTGCGTGTGAACTGAGGGACCAAAAATAAATCCGCAAAATGAATATCCTAGGATTTAGTAGTACACTTAAAACAATTGTAGAAGGAATCTGGGAATTTTTAAACAAATATATCGAAAACTACGACCCATAAAGTGTGGTCCCTCAGTTCTCACAGACGGTTAGCCAGATCTCGGAAAGTATCTTAAAGAACAAGATTTTGTGAATACAGACATTTAGTAGAGAATTTGAAAAGATATTTACAAAATAACAGACCACACAGCATTAAAGATAAAAAAAAATATAACGACTGAACTGTGGTCCCTCAGTCCACATAACAAAGATAAACATTTTAGCGAATCTTACTGAATAAAACCGTTCTTTTTCTACATAAAGTTTTAGTAGAAGTCTTAAAACATATTGTAAAAAAAAATGGAGCTTAAATATCGAAGCATTTTGAAGATAGCAATGATTAATACTGGTCCCTCAATCCTCACATCCACTGACATATATGCGTGTCCTAACTGCTTGACGAGAGGAATATCAGAAAGTCTAGTGTACTTAAATTTTAGTAGTAAGTTTCTTCTAAATAATAGGTATCTAAGATTGTGTATTTCTTACTTCTTAACTGAGATAATACTATTTTTTTAATCCTATGAAAATGTATAGAGAAGTGTGACCACACAATTAAACAAAATGAAGACAGTACTATTATACTTTATTTAACACTAGCTTTTGCCAGCGGCTTCGCCCGCGTGAAAATGACGATTTTCCATAGGTACAAACTTTCATCCCCTATTTAACTCCCTTAGAAGTTGAATTTCGAAAAATCCTTCCTTATTCCTTGTCTACATTACAGGGAATCTCTGCAAAATTTCAGCTTTCTAGGTCCAAGGGTTTGGGTTGGGCGTTGATAAATCAGTCAGTCAGTCAGGACTTGTCTTTTTATTTATTTAAATAGAAGATAGATAGATATCATTTTTTAGACGAAACGAAAACAAGGTTGTATGGTTCCCGTCGGGGCTGCGGGTTGTTCGAAAGAGATACCGCAGTCTCGACACAAAGCGCTAAGAATGAACATGGGTGGTTTTTAGTCCGTAGAAGTCTAACACGGCGTAATACCGCTCGATGATGATTGATGCTTTCCCATGCCCCAAAAAGAAAAAAAACAGGTTGTACGGTTAATTTAATGCATAAGTCTATTACAAAATAAAATCCAAACAAAAACAACAACAAAAATGCACAATTTGTTCACAAAAAGAGATTTTGTGAAAAACATTATCGATAGCTCCCCGGGCAGACAATCCACTAGTTTGGGCCATTATAAGTAATAACATAGACTAAGTTATATTGTAACTGGCGGGAAGAGGCGCAACAACGAGGAAAGTGGATGGAATGGGGGGAGGCCTTTGCTCAGGAGTGGGAAAGATTAGGCTAACTAAAAAAAAACAAAAAAAAGTTATATTGTCTCAGAATAAGCAAGTTAAAGTGGCAATGGGCAGGCCACATCGATCGAATGGGGAAGAAAGCTCGAGTGGCGACCACGAACCGGAAGACGCAGCGTTGGTATAGGCCTCCCACCAGGTGGACCGACGACATCGTGAGATTCGCGGGCAACCGGTGGATGCAAATGGCATGTTGATGGCCCGTTCGTTATGGCGTTCTATACAACGCGCTGGACAAAAACCTCCCCGGCTTTTGTCCAGCAGTGAACGTCTTATGGCTAATGATGATGAAGTTATATTTGTTACTAACACAGTAGACTTCTTTGTCGTCTGATAAATTAATAAATAATACTTATACATTGAGATTGGTGTATGTCATGTACGCGTCTGTGTGCTTGCGTCCACTGTTGGAAGCTAGCCTTCTGATCACGTTTATGTTGTATCCACAGGACCGTAGGAACGCCGATCACGTTCTTGTTTTGTACTTTCTGTAGGACATCATACCTAGTTAGTCTACTTGAAAGGTTATTTCTTAGCTTTACGGCTAAAGACAGTTTTTGTGGCAATGTTTGTGACACATGCTATAGAGGTGTCGTCTTGTCAATTCCATTTCGGAATGTGGTTTTTATACGCGTTTCCTTTTTGTTGATTTGGGTCGATTTTCTTGGAGACTGAAAAGGAACTGTGGGTCTTTGAAGAAGTTGTAAAGATACGTAAACACGGAATCCGATAATCGATGTGTCTACATACTTTGATATTTCAAGGTTTTGAGTAACCACTGTAAATATACCAAACATAACCAGTTTGTTAAAGGTGTATCAACAAAAACAGCGGCGTGTCAATGTTCAAGGTTAAACAGTGCTTGCTAAGGTCGGTCAGTTGATGGGTGACCAGCCTTTACATGCGAGTTTCCTCCGTGCCTCGGAAAGCTCATTAAACCGTCGGTGCCGGCTACATTTAGTTAGTGTCCTCTATGTCTGACAACTAGTCTTACAAAGGGATATCTTATTATCTACTACTGGGCTGTTGAGATCAAGTAGGCATTGACATGACATATACTCAAGCCTCTAGTTCACGAAGACTCGGCATAGGTATACCTACATATAATAATAGTAGGTACAGTCACATTTCTCCAGTTATGTTTAGCTCATATGTAATATGGGGCAAGCCTATTGCCGTTAACTCAACACGAATCCATACACCGTGGCCGGTACTGAGACATTCCTGATGTAAAAGCCGACTGACACTTTGCTCGACCTGGAAATCGACCCCAGGACGTCATGCACAACAGTCGCGCTTGCGACCACTAGATCAAATAGTCAGTTCATCATCATCATCATCAGCCTATAATGTTGCCACTGCAGGGACTCAGGCTTCCTCTCTATGAGTTAGATGGGCTATAATCCACCACGAGGGCCCAGTGCGGGTTGGTAGATATCCGACGTCTTTGATTTTTTTGTAAATAGCCAGTACTCTACGTAAAATACAGATTTGATATTCACATCAAACGGCCATAACAACTCTATTACGATTACCCAATAAACCTTCAACCAAGAATGATGAATTCGACACTCCCGCAACACAAATAACGTTGACCTAAGATGTCCAAAGGCTGATAACAGACAAATTTTCTCCTCGGTTACCCAAAGTAGGTCGCGATAAATAACTCTGTACCCTTCCCACCAGATAATAAATAAGCAATTCCTTTGCAATAATTCGCATAAAACTAATGGTTTGAAAACGTGACAACTCAAGCGAGAACTTGCGATAAAAGTAATCAAAGTGTCGTTAAAATTATTTTAGTACCCCATCATTTGGGAACAATCCCTGTACTATACGCGGCTGATGAGTCAAGATAAACTATATTTACTGGGGCCGTTCAATAGGTTATGAGGGTATTAACTTGTGTAACTACCCACATTACCCAAATTACCCACTATTTATTTTTTTGTAAACCAGTTTTTGTTGATAATAATCAACAAAAACTAGTTTACAAAAAATAAATATAACAATAAAATATATAATTAAATAAAAGAGCCCATTTATCTCCGATAGAGAGGAGGCCTGAATCCATGCAGTGGGAACATTATAGGCTGATGATAATGATCAACAAAAAAACTACCTCGTTGGTCTACTAGGTCACAAGCGCTGACTGCTGAGTATGGGGTCCTGTTTGGGATTAATAACACTTTGCACGACCTGAATACCGAACCCAGGACCAGCGCAGCAGTCGCATTTGCGTCCACCATTAGACCAACGAGGGAGAATCAAAAATCTCGACAGCATAAAACAATTCAAATGATATTTCCAATTCATCGTTTCCAACATTAAAACTATATTTATAATGTTCATCTATATCTATACAAATAAAAAGAGAAGTCCTGACTGACTCACTGACTCATCAACGCACAGCCCAAACCCTTGGACCTAGAAAGCTGATTTGCACAGAGGTTCCCTTTATAATGTAGACAATGAATAAGGAAGGATTTTTGGAAATTCAACCCCAAAGGGAGTTAAATAGGGGATGTAAGTTTGTACGGAAAATCGTCATTTTCATGCGGGCGAAGCCGCTGGCAAAAACTAGTCTCTAATAAAATCAATAGACGGTTGTTACAACTTAGCTTGGAGCCCTTGCAAAGGGAATACCTTTACTTCATGCATTTCCAAATATAAAAACACAAAAATTCAAATGTAATCGAGACTTGTCGAGAATATATTGTTTATCATTGTATCCGTATAGTTCTACTGTTCAGTTCAACTAGTAGGACTAAACGGAGAAAAAAATCCATTTAGTTCTACTATCTGCTGTATGAATTTTAATTGAACTAAACGGACAAAAAAGTTCTTTTAGTACTACTAATTTCCGGAATTATGTCCAACTGGTTGGACCACGGGGATAGGATGATCGTGTAAAACAAACATACATGCAACGCATGTTGTACTCCATGACGCGCGCTCGCTTCGCTCGCATATTACATAACACTATTGTCTTCTGTCCCCGAAGTGCCGGGCCTCCGCCGGCCTCCTTCGTCGGCCTACGGCCCGGTGCCCATGCCGCCCATAAAGGATACTGTCGCGAGACGGTCGTATTATAATTTTGGTTAAAAGAGGAGGTAGTAATTGCATTGCACTTCAGCATTAATAGATAACCTTTTCCTGTTTATTACCAGTAGTTGTTCCATAGATCATACATTCAATTCCCAGAAGTACAACTAGTTGGACCAAGGAAAGAACAACTCACTGTAATTGAACCATTGGTAAAGATATTTCCCCATAGAACAACCAGTTGAACCCAGTTGAACCATGGGTAAATTTACTTCTCCGTAGTACAACCCATTGTATCCGTATAGTTCTAATACAATGGAAATTAGTAGTACTAAAAGAACTTTTTTGTCCGTTTAGTTCAATTAAAATTCATACAGCAGATAGTAGAACTAAATGGATTTTTTTCTCCGTTTAGTCCTACTAGTTGAACTGAACAGTAGAACTATACGGATACAAGTTTGTTTATTGCTCGTTTTATTCCGAACCGATGATATACGAATAAATTGGTTTATTATTACGGCTTTTCATAGAAATTATGTTCATTAGTAGGTACCTATTGAGTTTCGGTTTGCGAATGAATTTAGAAATATAACTAGGTGTTGCCAGCGACTTCGCCCGCTACAACTCGAAAATTATTCCACGGGAACATAAAATCGGGACAAAAACGTGTTTTGTACGCTATCTGTGTACCAAATTTTTAATCCAAATCCATTTAGTAGTTTTTGCGTGTGTAAGAGTTACAAACATCCATCCATCCAAACATACCGACAAACTTTCGCGTTTATAATGTTTAATAATTATTGCGCTGGGATTATAAACGGCTGTTTACGGGTATTTTAATAGTGCTTAAAATAATTAATTAAACTAATTGTTTGATGTAGTCGGTTGTCGGTTCTTGAGTGAAGGGTTTATAAATAGGTAAACTATTTTGACTTAAGTTATTATTGGGTTTTCCCATAAGAATTTTTCTCAGTATTGGCCACGGAGCTGAGGCTGTATTTGTGCGCCGCACACATCACAAAAAAGGGTTGTGTTTGTTAAATTCTGTCACTGATCAGCGATTGATTGGCGCAGTTCCCTAGCGACTTGATGTTTTGTGATGTTAAATGTTGGATAATGAGGATTTTCAAAAATAATACTCAATAGAAATAGGTACAATATAAACGAATATTCTTCAAACTTTTTCAAGACCCATAATTTTTGCCGGATTACCTATTCCAAAAAATAAAGCTTCTTTAAGTATGAACTTAATTTCATAAATTCAATTGTGCCCGTATGTATTCATAGCCCATTCCCGAACATATACATTCTAACTATACAGTGCGATGTTCATATTCATAGGCAATTTCGTTGGGTTTATGTTCGCGTTTAACTCGGTTCTCTTGTAAATAGTCGTAAATTCATGGCTGGCTGTACGCGCGCCATATCGAAGATCGGTTCAGAGTGAACGTCAAATATTTGTTTCATTTTTTCGTTTTCACGAAACAGTTTTCAAATTTATGACACTCGACTTGTCTAGTGCCCTGGCCCAAGGGGCTTAACCTGAAATGGACGCGCGGCCGCCGCCGAGGAAAATATATTTCCAAGTTTACTGGTCCATAAATAACTGTGGAGTGACAGGGCGATGATAGACTCCCGTGCGAGAGTTCATCTCACGTCGGTTACTGAATATTGAACGAACACAAGCCTAATGTAATGCCGGCCATACACACAATTATTGTGCTAATTACCGATGTGTGGATGCGCTAGTCGTGTGGCTAATTGGATGGATCACGGAACCAATGATCGTTGTCATTTTAGATGCCTATTGAAAGCTGTTTCATGAAAATTAATTGAAACCATGATGTCAGAACTATTCGACTATTAATTAGATAAACAGTTGCTGTAGCCGAATACCAGTATTTTACATGAAGCAGCTGCCTATCTAACCCCCACAACGCAATTAGTATTGGGTAATGCGATACCCCTTGGTATGACTGGTTGTGATAATTTTGACTACATGTAACGACTGTCAAAGATCTTCAACTGACAGGCGAGGCGGGACCAACTACTTAACGTGTTTTCCGAGGCTTGGAGGAAACTCGGTTTGTAATGGATGGTCACCCATTCACGGACCCACCTAGGCATGCGTGGCTTGACCTGAAGATTGATCCGACTGATTGTATTATTTAGCCACGTTTTGGCGCAGATATTATTATGAATACATAACTAACGTGCAGCTCTGCAACTAAATTTCGTTTAGCATTTATTTAAATGTCAGCGTCTGTTCCCGAGAAATACAAGCACAACTCTTAATAAGAACGAACCCAAAATGTATAAATGAATTTGTTTACAATGTTGGCAAACAAAGATAGCAGAGTCAAACAATCCGAACAGAGCTATGAACCGAACAAAATAAAACTATTCCGACGAAAGTTAGTTTTTATTTAGCACAACGGATGTATTTTGCAGCTCGCCAAAGAAACGGAGTCCACTGAAAATCTGCACTAAATACTGTTTTCAAGTAAAGTTCCTTTGTCTTGGCACTCTTTGTTTACTTTACAATTGTGAGTGGAACAATACAAAAAGGTCCGAAATTCGCTAACAACCTAAGCCCCAGTGGAAGTTTTAATTGCTTCGGAATAGGTCCACACGTTACCGTGGTCGGATTGGACAAGTTCTTTAGGAACCTAGATCCCATTTGCCTAAAATGTTAGGCTGCTCTAACTTGTGATTGTGACGGTCGGGACTTGCCAGATAAAAGGCGTTTACGTTCGGCTCTCGAGACGTTCCGAATAGTTCCCAACGATGTACAGTAAAGAGCATTAATATGTATACATCTATACACTTAGCTAAATTCAAAACTGATTTCCGTGAAATAACGGTAATAATATCTAATTTGAGATAAGATCTAATTCGCAATAGTATGATTTCCAAAATACATGCCGCGAAAATGTAAAACGATAATCAATACAAAAAACTACATTTAAAAGTTGCTGTGTGTTTATAATCATATTGGAGTTCGTGACTGTACCAAAAACTTACCAGAGCGGTATGTATCGTGAATGAGGACTGAGGGATTATTGCGGAGTTTTGACAGCACTATCCTCCCGACTGCTATAAACAACATATTGCGATCTATAATCCGTCTGCCAACCCTGTCAATACAGACCTTTTTTTCTCTCTATGCCCAAGCATTGTAGGTACGGTCATTCTCCGATTGCCTAATAATAATTACCGTAACCTATTTTATTTTTAACTAATTTGACTTTAGACACATTAAAATATGACAGTTATTCTAAATTAGTGAAAAATAAAAATAGGTTACGGTAATAGGCAAAGAACGCCAAATCGGAGAATGACCATGCAGTAGTCGTCATTAAGCGATACAGTCCAGTAGGAAAACTATAATACACAACCTAACACATATTTTGACAATATAAAGAATAAAGCCAAAGAAAGAAAAGATAGATAGTTTTTTAAGGAATGATATGTAAGAGAAAGGAGTAAATGGTGCCATGACGTTAAACAATTATGATAATGGAATGAGAACCTGAACATAACGTCTGCATTTCCAAATAAACTCTGATTGTTGTTAACAGAAATTATTTCAATAATCACTAAATTAATCACCTCTCCTATTACTGTTACAAAAACACAACACTAATAAGCTCACACGACCCTTGAAATAACAAAGTATACGGACGGCCCAGGTGTGGTACAGCAATAAATTCCTAAGTAAATAACTAGTGCATTTATTAACAATAATAAACTTGGTAACAATTCACCGTCGTAAAGGACGACCGTCGACCTAAGTTTTGCAATTGACGTACAAAAATACTAGGTACGTTATTCGTTCTTTGTAACAGTGCCAACCGCAGAACGGTTTGTTATGAACTGTTACTTTGTTGGAACCGCACTGTTACTGGCTGTTGTGCGGTTTGAAGTTCGAATGCGAATGTTTATGTGTCGTGCGTGTATCTTTTGGTGGTGTATGTGTGGTGTACTCGTAGCTATATTGTATAACTCAGTATAAAATACGAATACTTGTCAAAAAAGTTATAGGTAAGCAGAATTCGCATCGCAGCAAAGAAAAGCACATCCTTGTTTAATCGGACAGACTTGCACTTAACTTGCCAAAGTGTCACTTTGGTCAAAATGCCACCAAAATCAATAAAAACTCAAATAAATGCCCCGTTACTGCGAATCAATATAAAAAAAAACTTATTTTCAAAATTTAAATTTATACTTACTGATTACTCTTAGTTCATCTACTAAATTAAACTGAACAAGGCAATCGGCACTTCTAAAAAGTATTTCGATGAGATATTCTAAAGTGATTCGATATTTTTCCACCACTAGTACTCCAATTAAAAATATCTCCGCCGTCATTCTCGTTTTATAACATTGGCAACTGATAAAGATCTTCAAAAGTCCAATCAATTGATATTGGATCTCGCTCTGTCAAAATCTAGACTAATAATACTTCGGAAATAATTTTATCATGTTGAAAACTTTTTAATCCTACATATTTTACGATAACAAATCTATTTAAGGGTACTTTTAACTTTTATTCTTATTTGATGGGACAGATGGGCCGATCGACCTTTCAGATTTTAATAATAAGTTCGAAAATAAGTTTAAGATAAAATTTTGGGGTGCCCAATCACGATTAAGCTAGGACTCAATGTAATGCACTCTAAACATTGTGCTGATATACGCATTGAATAGCATTGGATGCATGAAGGCATTTAAATTAAAGTTCAATTAACACTTGTATTACCCGGGATACACGAGGCCAGTTTTTCAAGCCTGGACAGCAAGCGTTCACTACTAAACTGTCCTGTCTTACTGCCCTGGCTTGGAACATGCAAGAAAGTAAACTAGTTTTGTCTACTCGAAGCCAGAAGTACGAGCTTACTAGCTTACTGACACTAGCTTACTATCCTGACTTGAAAAAGAGGCCTCGTGTATCCCGGGGCTTAACGGGATATTTACCACGTTTACTATTTGTTGTAGTTTAAAAACATGACATTTTAAGAACTTATTAAGTAAAAATGTTATTATACTTATGGGTGAATTGCCCAAGCAAAAAAAATACACGGCAAACCTGAGAACGGTAGTGCAATGTGCAAATTTTTAATTTTATATATTTTTTCTCAACAGCGTAAGTACTTCTCTACCTTGACAAAAAAAATAATTGATTTCTACCCATTAAAATACGAAAAAAAAATATTACAAAGTGTTATTCTATCATCACAGTGGCCTGTCCTGAACCGAATTCCGCTCATAAAATACCTTCCCCTGCAAGTACATTCGTAATATGGATTTAAATCGATTTTGTAATCATTAAATTATAATACATTCGATCAAATAAAACTATTTTTGTTTGTTTATCTTCTTTCTCATGGATTTGACAGGCAGTTAACTTTTGTCTGGAAAAAAGTTATCATTTCAGAGGATAGTAAGTTTTAGTAGAATAGCCATGTCAACATTGCGTTGTTACGCCCCCCTCACCTTTCCTCACTTCGGATCAGTCCGGCTCAAGCTCTCGGCGCGAACGCACCGGTCCCAACGTCTTGCGGTTTCCCGCCAAAAAAGTAAGTTTATCATTTCAGTGATATGAGGACAAAAATAATTTCATTTCGGTGGCTGTTATAACTCGTGTTAGATTAGTATGCACAGTATATCATTTCGGTGGTAATTTTTATCATTTCGGTAGACACTTTTCATTTCAGTGGACTCTTAAAAATAAATCCTTAAATATATATGTAACTTTTGATGATATTTGATGTCCACTCACGCACAATGTTATAAAATATTCTAAAGTTTTATTTGTCATTAAAAATATGTAGATAGCATTGAAATAAAAAAAATCCACCGAAATGACACATAAAAATCTCTTGTTGAAATTCACCCTTATAAACTTTAATGATGTATGGTCAGGAAACTTGTGTCTACTAGAGGTACAGTCGATACCCAGCATTACCTGACCCCTCTTCTCACACCACTTGCCCTTTTCTTTGTTATACGAGGAGCAAAAATGCATGGACAATTCAGAAATAAAATCGTGTGTAGCGAGAAATGACGCCACCTAACTTAAACTAGTTATCGACTAACATCGTTCACAGGAAAATAGATCACTAAAGTACCCATGCAATTTTGCAGGTGACTGTACAATGGCTGTCGGTGTCTCTTTCTCTCTCTCTCTCACTCTCTCACTTCTCTTTGTACAGATGAGCATGAACCGTAAACTATCCCGCACGTCATGAATTAAAGACGCAACGTCATGTATCTGTCATTACAGCTGCGGCAATGCTTATCTACCTACTATTGTTCATAAGCATACACGTGCCTACATATAGGCATATGTATGTATTAGTTATAGTCGAGTTGGTGCGACGGAACCGAACCTATTGTACTTAAGTACGTATTAGCAGAGAAGAGGAATGCTGAACATGATGTATCGTGAACTAAAGAGGGAATTTAGTACGGCTCAATAACTGTCTTGGCTTATAATTTAAAGGCCATTGGAATAAAATGTCTGCGATTCTTAGAAACATATTTATTGGCCGTCTAATAAACGAACGAAGGAGCTCCAAGATCTGATGAATAAACCTGTATTAATTATTACTTTTATTTTTTACGACACAGGAACCTGGCAATTCCACCTACTGGCAGTTTAAATTATTACGCAAAAAAGTAAAAACAATATTGACTCTGATGCTAAAGTAACTTTCAAATAGTAGACAGTTTGCCAACACATAAGAAACATAAACAACATAATATGCAAAATCAAAACTTCAGAAGAAAAATCAGCTTCTGAAGTCGGTGACATTTCTTTGTTTTATTTGGTTTTTTTGCCACCGACTTCAGAAGCTGATTTTTCTTCTGAAGTTTATTTTTCACTTTTTGGTGTTTTTGAAGTCGGTTGTTTTTTTTTGCAAAAAGTTTTTTAATTTTTCCATTTTTAGTTGTAATATCTTATAGAAATACTTACTATGACACCTAACCCTTAACCTTCAAGATTCCCTGATTATTGCTTTCAACTCCTAACCATTGAGGAGTAGTACCTACCTTCCATCATATGCTCATCAACATGAAGTGATGACTGCTAGATGCGAATACTTGTATAGCGTCAGAAAAAGCACGAAACACGTAATATGTGCCTATGAAATTTGAGGGTTGCCCTCGATTTCTCTGGGATTCCATCATCAGGTCCTGGTTTCCATATCATGGTGGCCCTTGAAGTATCTTCGTTCCAATAAAAAAAAAATCATCAAAATTGGTTCATAAACGACGAAGTTATTCGCGATACACAAAATCAGGTAACATACCTACTTACATAAAAAAATGTGTATTGTACACATCTGCATACCCCCTCAGAGCATACAGGCGTGATGTGAAATTAAAATGGGACCACCTCAGGAGTATACTCTTTCAAATAAAAAAAGAATTTTGAGAATCGGTCCACAAATGGGGCAGAAATCAGGTAACATACATAAAAAAAAAAAATACATACACACGAACATATAACCTCCTCCTTTTTTGAAGTCGGTTAAAAACAATAACGGCTAACATTCAATATCATAACTCGAAATAACAAAAAAAAAACAATTCATTCCACGCAGTCTTGACTTCACAATTCTCTTTTTTCTTCATAACAATTACAATATAGAATCGGAACTGCTACATTCAGTAGTTAAGACTGGCAGGTTACGACTGCCAGCCAGCTGTGGTTCACACGTCCTCAAGAAATACAACCAACCTTATTAGTCCATATTACCCGGATTTTGTTCCGTGTTGCCAATATACTTAGCACTGTGTAGCACATGTGTTTGCAAGAGTGGATGTATGGATTTTGGTTGGATTTTTCGTAGAAATTCAGCTAGGTGTAAACGCGGTTTTACTTTGGTTCAAATTATTTTTCATGACAAAAACTAAGCTATTATTACTAATTAAGAATAATCAATACATTGAATTGATTTTATTTGCAGGGTATACAATTATACATGCCATGGTTGGGTAGAATTTGAGTGATGATTGTTCACTAAATATGCGTAAGTTAGTACCTACCTATTTTTTTATATGCTGTGTGATAAAGGCAAACAAGGTAAACATTACGAAAAACCACATTAAACTTTTTTCAGCTAATTAACAACCTGAATACTGGCCAAACAAGCCATGTGTACAAAAAGTTGGCTTCTTGCCTACCTATGCGAAATGCGTGTGTTTTTTGCCTTTATTCCCAAACGTTACGGGCATTTGATAATACGTGCCTGTAAAAGATTAAAAGACAAGACAGCATGGTTCTTCAATTATTTATTTTAAAACTGCAAACGTTGGAAGAATTTAACAGCTAACGATTTTTCGTGAGGTCAAACCATACCAGTTTCTTGAGCCACGAAAATTTACGGTCATATTTTTACGTTTAGTTGGAAGCGCCAAAAAACCGCACTCATCAAAATCATCATCATCTCATCTGCCTAGCCTTTTCCCAACTATATTGGGGTCGGCTTCCAGTCTAACCGGATGCAGCTGAATACCAGTATTTTACATGTAGCGACTGCCTATCTGACCTCCACAACCCAGTTAATACTAGGTAAGACTGGATCACTCGTCAAAATCCAAAACATAAAAAATGCCATACCTACCTTAAACATTCTGAAAAACTCAAAACATTCTTTTAACCCTTCCTCTAACATGAACTAGGCTGGAAACGGCCGTGAACTATTCACGGTCGTTTTCCATGATTTCATAGAAAACGTCGAATATAGCGTAAAAATATTCGCACGACCACCTTTAAGTTTGTCTGGAACACCAATTGTTCACTCAATGCATTGCAACCCAAAACGCACTACGTCAAACAATCATCTGATTTCATCATGGTTTCTTTCTCTTCAGTAAAATATTCTGGGTAAGGACAAAAACCCACAAAAAGGAGATACATCTAACCAGATAAGTTCTTTAGTAGGTCAATGTACTCGCGTGACGACTTTCGGCCACATTACTGGTGAAAAACAGAAGTCTAACATTGAACAGTTTCTTTATAGAAAATGAAAACGTGATCCTGAGATCTGAAATAATATCTTTAGTGATGTTAAGAGGATATATTATGACCTAACCTAACACCACCTGCTGCATGAAGTCTATATCATCTAACAGCAAACACTTAGTATTTAATATATCTTTATTGATCCACGAATATGTTGTACTTTTTATGCTACGCGTCTCAGAATACAATCGTCTACCTTCTTCTGGTATCGTAAATACGATGGCGAGAGTTAAGTCGTCTGCATCCGGCCAGCTCGCCGCCACCTCTTCCCAGTCAACGCTGATCAGTGATGCGGAGAAGTTGTTCTTATTAATTTTGCTATAGTTCCGCGCAAAAAGGCTGAAGGTACCGAACCTGATCGTGAGAGGGCTTTTACCGGAAAAGAAGGCCTCAACGCCAAACACGCCGAAACTTTTCGGTTTTATCCTTAAAGAAGGTATTTCCCGTGAACAAAAAAAAAAGGTATTTCTGACTCGACAGTACATACGATTTTATCGTAAATTGTAAAGTGATCATGAGTGTGTTTAAATAAGAGGTTGCCATCGACTCTGGTGTCATGTTAGTATACGAGTGTTCCAGGGATTAATAATTTCAATAGAATAGGCACGAACCGATAGCGTACCTTTTTGTCTATTTTGGCTAGCGTTCATTGAACCCATGAGGTCAATATTCATAATTATCACCTAAAATTATAGTTTGTTCGTCAGAGTTCTTACGTTCATCAAGAAGTGTTTCACAACAATTTCTAGAGTCATTAACGTTCATCAAGTTTGAACTACACATTACAAGTAAATTAAAGTTTATTTAGTCCCTGAGATCTCACACACCTGTTATACTGATTGTCCGATAAGTTTATGACAATCCTCGATTCTAGCATAACTACTGACATACATACACGAACTTTATTTTAGTTCTTCAGTGACTTTCATATTCTCGTAGGTACTTCTTCTTACCGAAAGCAATAGACGAGACTACACGGTCACGTAGATTTATTCAAGTATTATGTTCACTGCTGAACGCGAATATTCGTCTGTGTTCGAATGTATAACGAAGCAATAGCACCAAAAAATCTTGCTTGCATTGTCAAGAACTAGGCAACAGATACCTAACAAAGTGAAACTTCTGTCGTATACCTGCCATGTGGTTGCGGTGGAGCCAGTAAACATAGCTGCTTTAGGTTCAACAATAACGTAGCAAGTTGACTCGTTTCCGCTTTCACGAAACTTTTCCGAGTTACTGCTGGCAACATTACCCACCTCGGATTCGAACTTGCTACCTTTTATTTTGTTTTGTCTGATACGTTACCTAAAATGGACGATACTTTGTCTTTGCTCGCCGATTACTTTGCTAATTACACAATGGGACTCTATAACTTTGCCTGTAAGGTTGGTACTGCTTTGGCAAACTCTTTGGAGTGGAAAATATGCACTACCATCAGACCTGTATATAATAATAATATGTGAATCATACGTATTACTGCCATCAAGCGAATTTGTAGTGTTTGTTATTTCAATTTGAAGAGTAAGGCTGTCGTTGCGTCATTATACTCGTATTCACGTGAGCCAGTTCATCTTTATCATGGTCACACACCTGTCGCGATGTCTTTTTGTCAGGACTTCTCTTTTTATTTATATAGATAGACTAATAAGTTCACCTTTTTCTAACCCTTCGTTGAACTTCTGTCATGTTTGCAAGTCCAAAATCCTGTTCCAAAAATAATGATACTCTGAAAAAAATTGTGTCGACAATGTGTTTTGCCTCAAAAGTTGTAAACGTCGGTTGAGAAAATTGGTGCGATGTAACCCTTGGTTACGGCCGCCCTAGTAATTTATTATCTTGCGTTGACTCGTACACATTCCATAAGATAAGTTGCAATACATTTACTCTCTTTATTCGTACGTTACTAGCGGAAAGAGTTGTTGTGACCAAGATTGCCGAATAGTCCGTAAAAAAAAGAAGACATTTTTCCGCAAACGTTTTACATGATAGGATCAAGGTTTTCCTGTTGGGAGAAAAACGGGAGTCAGCAGCTGTTTTAATTATCCGGCGAGCATAATAATTCAGACTATGAAAACTTATTGAGCGTAGTTAGTGGTTTCTGTAGTATTGAGAGGAAATACGGTATAGTGCGATTCTCCATTCAAATTAATTTCCCTTTTTTCTTCCTGAATAATGCGTCTATAACCTTTTTTGTTTTTCTTAAATTCAAGGTCTACTGTAAACATGTCCCTGTCTTTTCAGCATCTAATAAATAAAAAAAAATATTTATTTATTAGTTGCTGAATATATTATTATTCATCATTTAACTTTTTTTTTTGCAGTTTTGGAAATAGCGAAGCGGAAGGGAGTGTCAGACTACTACTGACTTAAAACCACTCATATTTCTTCTTAAACTTTAGTTTCCGGGGTCGCGGTACCTCTTTCGAATAACCCGCAACCCGGACAGGCCCAATTAGCACCTTGATTTCAAGTTAGATTTGTAATTTTTCCTTAGATGTCGGTAATGGAAGTGGAAATGTTGAGTCTATCTAGCTTTTAGAAAGAAAAGTTACGACAAAAACCGATTTCAGGATCCTATTTGCAGAAAATAATTGTATCTAGAATAGATGCTAACTGTAATAATCCGGATATCATTTAACTTCTCAAATTACGGAGCATCGGAAACAATTAGCAGATCACTGTATTATCTGTTATACTAATATTATTTGACGGGTAGCCAGCTAACGTTCATAGTTTAGAAATATTATTACAGGATGTTGATTTCTAGCTATGTTTCTGATAGTAATTACTAAGTGTTGGCACAGTGGATGATATGATTGACTGCTGCGCTTCATGTCGCGGATTCGAATCCCGCACGGAGCAAATAATATTTTCTTGACCTACAGATAGTTGTTCGGGGTCTGGATGTTTGTCTAGGTGAGGTTAAATGTTTGTAAATGCACCCACGATACGCAGGAGAAATTCCCAGGGTGGGCTAAGTTAAAAAATAAAATCTTTCGGTACTTATAATTTTCTTTAATACGAGTATTGGAATCTTAGGGATTTCTATTTTATCTGCTTAACTAAATTAACTCGCAGCTTTGCCAATCTGAGGTCGGATAATATCCCACGGGAACGTATAGGGATGAAAAGTAAAATTGAAAGCCCATGTCTTAAGTCAGAGGTCAGTCAAGTTCCGTGTGTTTAACAGCTTCTTAAAATTAAGGCAATCAGGGCTCTTGGGACATAGTAAGAAAATAACAGAATTCGTTCGTAGACCGCTATCTATATTTTTCTTTACCATTCTTCCACTCTCAGTAATGTTCACATTTAGATCTCACATACCTACATGACATAACATCATACCTGTATTCCCCAAAGGGTTAGGCATAGGTGTGCCTATACCTACCATCCCCACTTTAACAGTTACGTTTAAGTCCCATGTAATTGGGTCGTGCCTATTGCCATTAACCGGGCATAAATCCAAACTTCGTAACTGTTACTGAGAAATTCCTGATGGAAAAGCCTAATAACACTTTGCACGGCCTGAGTATCGAACCCCGACCTCATGCTTAACGCTTACGACCACTAGACTAACGAGGCAGCGACGAGGCATCTTGATATCGACAGCCTGTAACAATTTAGATGATATTTCCAGTTCATTGTTTCCAACATTAAAACTATACCTATATAAACCGTTCATTTCTAATCGAAAACCAAACATCAATGTTGTCAGTCCTTGTCTATTGTTTCGGAAAGATGAACGGACTCCTTAGAGCAAGTCACGGTGATCATAGACAAACCACTTTCTTTTCCCAGTGACGTACCGTGACGTTACTATAAGCGAGTTTGTCATGAGTCAGCGAGTATTGACGACGAGTGACTGAAGGAAGCGGGTATGATAAAAGGAAAAGGTAAATTCAAGTGGATTATACAAAATAATATCCATTTCTGAAAGCATGTAATAAGGATTCTAAGTATTTTGAATGAAATTAAAACAAGTATTATTAAAGAAGAATGAAAAAAAGTCATACAACTATCGTTTTAATAAGTCAGATAAAAGTTTTCAGAAATTTAAAAACCTGAAAGATTCTCTATGGATTCTCTTTAGAAATATAATAATTATATTCGCAAGAATGGGGAAGAAAACTGTCAAATAGTTCCACGTAGAGGGCGCTGTGCGTTGGCTACAAACAAACTGTCTAACTCCATAGAAATTGAACAATATCTTAATATTTTGTGACTTTTTTCAATATTATGGGTCGTTGTGTAGCCTTTGGATGCAAAGAAATAGGCGTTGTCAGTTTTCCAAGAAATTTGCGCATGAAGAGAAAGTGGGAAAAGGCATGAAACTAAAAAAAATCAAAACAAGTAATTTTTCGAGGTTATGTGGGAAACATTTCAACGAAACAAACTACGAGACCACTTCTAAGGCGACAGGTTAGTACGATACCTATTATTAATTCTACTTTTATTAATAATTTGAATGTGTGGGAGAAACAAGGGTCGAACGTTGACTTGGTTTCTCCCACTTCAAGTCAACGTTCGCTCATGGGGGATTTAACAATGATATTATAGAAAGATACGCCATGTTCATACTGAATGACGTTCAGATATTGTTGCGTTGTCATTTTATGGCTGAACGTCAACGTCAGACTACGACAGCGATAGATAATACGGAACATAATGAGATAGAAAGAGATAGCTAGTTTTAGTGTGTTGCGCTTGAAGTACACTAGAGTATCAAAGAGTCGATTTACCACAGAAGAGACATTGAATTTTTATGACTGTTACCAATGTACAGCTACTAAGTACTGCGAAGGAAAATTAATCTTTTTACAATTTAAATTATATTTTAGATGCTAGTGAATATTTGTATCAAATTTCTGAAAACAATATAATGATATTAATAATGAAATAAACGTGTAGGATTTTGAATAATTAATGATACTAATTATATTTCATCACACGCGCCTGTGACAATAGGTATATTTCGTATATTGGTCATGAATGACGTTTTAAATAAAACAACAAACAAAATTGAATTCTATTTATTATTAACTAGCGGACGTCCCGCGGTTTCACCCGCGGAGATCCCGTTCCCGTGGGAATACAGGGAGTAAAAGTAGCCTATGACACTCGGCAATAATGTTACAATTTTACTAATAAAATATATGACAGCCCGCTATTACTAATCTCATTCTATATAATTTTAATCATAAAAATTGAAAGCGCAACGCTATATATTGTGCCTACCATTTCGCTTCTGTTTGATTAATCTATGACGCATGCTATTTGTCCCTGTCACACAGCAGATTGTCATCCTATTCTCTATCCTTTTCGAACCATCATGTCAATATTACGAAATTTATTTGAAATTGAGAAATAAATCGTGAAAAAAATACAAATATGATATATTTTCATTATACTTACGAATGGTATGAAATTCCAAAACTCTTATTTTTCTTGGCACCATAGCTTTTGCACTTTCTTAGTACACAACTTGGCATTTTTGTTACGCCGCGGACTCGGCTGGACTCGGCTTACTTCGCTCGCTGCTACAAGCCGACTAAATGAAACTGCGACATTTGTCTTAGTTTGTCCTCAACAATTTGTGCGTGCTAATGCCATATCTACCTCTTTTGTTATATAGAATATCATTGGGATTTAAGCCACACTGATAATAATATATGCCAAGTATTAACATTACCCAATATTGTTTCAGGCTTTCCACTCCAACGCAAAATTTTGAAGAAATCTGCTGTGCCTTCTATATTTTGTTGGAATGAATCACAGTGTCACCTCAGCTCGAACTGAGCGATTGCAACAGAGAAATGCAAGGCGTTGCTTATTAGCAAGCCCTGTATAATATCAAACGAACCACTGCCATCTACCAGCTTTGATCTGATTCCAGACATAAGAATTGGTTGGGTGGGGAAATGGGTTCTTTTCAAATAACTATACATTTTGTAACATTTTAACAAATGATGTATTACCTTACTTTGTTTATTATTAGATCATTAAAAAGCAAAAAGTTAGTGAGTGAAGTTTATTTTACAACTTGTAGAACCATAATATTGCCCAGAAAACAGCTAAAAGTCGATAAAATGTTAAATCTATTGTACTTTTCGACAAGCTCCGCTTTCTTTCCTTGTTGCGTTGTTCCTCGTTTTTTCAATTCCTCCTTCAACTGGGTGATACGCCATGTAGCATACATTGTGCAGCGACAAATTGAGTTAAAAAACCCGCGCAAATACTTGAAAAATCGTCCACACAATGCAAACGTTTATTTAAAAAAAATTGACATGTGTAGCCAAACACCAGCGCCATCTTGCGGCGAAGTTTCCAGGAAACAACCCCATTGAAGTGCAACATACTTTTATTTTCAGCAAGAGTTGATGTCGAACTCATTTCTCATTTTATTTTTACATCCTCATTAGCATTTCATAGAAACTGCATTCAGTGAAAACATGAGTGCACTACACAATGTGTCCTTTAATTTATCTTTAGTTCCAAGAATTCTTAATCGGAGCCACTCAGGTATAATATGTATTATGCGATGCTAGTTGACAAACTTATGGGAAATCTGACCACTTGGTACAGTTGCACGCCCAAGAAATACTCTTCTGGCGACATCAGTTATTAAAAATATAATAATTAAAGAAGTCATTTAAGCATGCCACAAGTTGATACTGTAGGTACTGTTAACAAGTACCAAATAGTTAGCGACGGTTATGACGTAGTATTTGCATAATTATTCCTAAAATACTTTTAAATGTTCTCATTAATATCTAAATAATATTAATTGTATTTATTACTCGCACAAGTCATTTATTTGATTTTTATAATAATCATTTAGTATTTCGTACCATATTGAGTAATTGACAGTTGATTTGAATATGGCGGTTAAGTGTATAAAAAGGGAGGCACATCATTTTAACAGGCATTCTATTGTGAACTAGTGATAAGGACGTTACTCTGCCAAAATACAGACTGAGTGTGAATTATAACTCGTATTTAATTGTGTAAAACCTGCTACTGAATAACACTTCAGAAGTGGGATTGTGATAAAATGTCAGGACCATATTTTCTCGGTTTGGGAAAACGCAAACGAAAGTGCAGTGAGTCAACCAGTTCGGAAGATGACAATAGTGAATTTTTTTTCCCTGAAGACCTTCATAAGACCACGTCCCACAAAAAACGACATGTTGCTCCCAGTGATGCCGAAGTTATTCCTAAATTTCGACCCGAAGACAACAGCAGCAACGTTATAGGTTGGCTTCACAAAATAGACCAACTAGGCGATGTCTATGGCTGGGACAACACCGATCGAACATTTATCATGCAACTGCGGCTGCGTGGCGCTGCTCGAGAATGGTACGACGACCTTGACAACTACAATTTCACATGGGATGGCTGGAAGGAAATGCTTCAGGTCGCTTTTCCTCGATCAACTGACTACGTGGACAAATTGGAACGTATGCTGGCAAGGACAAAGGAAGATAAAGAGACGATGACGAAATATTATCAAAGTCAAAGTCAAAGTCAAAATTCATTTATTCAAACTAGGCTGATAATCAGCACTTTTCGAAGGTCAAAATTTACTTTACTTTACTTTACTACAGTGAAATTTGGCTAACTGGGACTTGGATAAGTGAGAAACTTCTATAACTTTACTGGAACTCATACTGAGACATGAGATAGATTTGGATATCTGAGACACATTTAACCAGGTTTCACTGTATTTACATTTTTATAAGACAGTCCCCCAAAAACGCCCACCCATCGACACTTCCTAGTGTTTAGCTGGAAAGAAGAAGTGGCGGAACAAACTCCCCAGCACACATCTGTCTGTTAGGTTGGTTAGAAGAACCAGACTCGATACAATAGCAAGGTGTCAGTTAAATTTAAGATTTACTACAGACACAATCATTATTAAACAAAAGTATATAACAATAAACAGTGTAAAAATAAAATAATAAATACATAACATAACAGTAAACTAATTTTGGAGAAAGAACACAAATAACAAACATTGTCTTGTGTTCAACTCAGCGACCAACTATTCTTATCATCTAAGTAGTAGTTAATAGAATAGTAAGCTTTTAAACAAAGATTAGATTTAACTTTGGCTTTAAACTCATTAAATGCTGACTACACCGCAATTTTAAGGGAACTAAGGAACACTGATTGGGAATCAATATTTTCTTCTCGTTGCACTCTGGATGACATGGTGTCTACATTTTATGAAACGGTTAACGCCACGATAGAGAACAATGTGCCGAAACGCTCACTGAAACAGCAGCAATATCCACGTTGGTTTTCCTTTTCACTTATTAAATTAATTGCCGAGAAAAACAAAATCAGGAAACGGTATCGCAAGTATAACAACCCGCGCGACAAAATTGAATTTTCTATATTACGCGATAGATGTTCTAAATTGTTTGATATCTGCCATAAAACTTATAAACGCAAAATAGAAGAGGCTGTGACTAAAAACGCCAAAGTTTTCTGGCAATATATTAAGGAAAAGCGCAACAATAACACCTCATACCCTGAACGCATGCATCTTAACGGCATTTTTGGCGACAATGGTACCAATATTGCTAATCTTTTTGCTTCACACTTCTCCTCCGTATATCTTGACGATTCCCAAACATTAATGAACACAACAACAACAATTAGTGATTGTTTATCTAGTAATATACAGTTCACCACTAAGGAAGTATTTGTTAAGTTGAATCAGCTTGATACTAACAAAGGTGCAGGACCTGATTCAATACATCCCTATTTCTTAAAACGGTGTGCCAATGTACTGGCTGCACCGTTAGCCCAAATATACAACCGCTCTCTTGCCGAAGGAATTTTTCCAGAAGAATGGAAGAAATCTCGAATTGTTCCTGTTTATAAGAAAGGTGATCAAGAAAATATTAAAAACTATAGACCCATTGCTATTCTTTCATCCTTAGCTAAAATTTTTGAATCCCTGATTTATCCTATTTTATATCGACATGTTAGTAAACTCATCTCAACTCATCAACACGGTTTTAGAAGTGGTCGTTCTATTCAGACTAACCTGACTTGTTTTATCTCTGATCTAGCAAAAGAAATTGATGGAGGATACCAAGTTGATGCGATATACACAGACTTTTCCAGTGCCTTTGACAAGGTTAACCATAAACTTTTACTACTGAAACTCGAATCATATGGTATACATGGGTCCCTGCTTGCCTGGTTTAAATCGTATTTGAGCGAAAGGAAACAAGTAGTTTCAGTGGGAGGTCATGAGTCTAGTTTGTATTATGCTAAGTCTGGTGTACCACAGGGTTCGCACGTGGGTCCACTTCTTTTCATTATTTTTGTCAACGATCTCGCTTCTCGAATTAGCTGCGATTTTTCATTTTATGCTGATGATCTCAAAATTTATAAAAGAGTAGAGTCACCAGCAGATGCCAACGAACTCCAACTTAATCTTGATCAAATCAGTCTTTGGTGTGAGTCCAATGGTATGACCTTGAATGCAGAAAAATGTTTTTGTATACGTTACAGTCGGAAATTAGAGTCGTTAATTTCCCCTTATAAAATTAACAATATTATCTTACAAGAGGTTTCGGAAATCCGTGACCTGGGAGTAACATTGGACCAAAAACTGAAATTCACCTCTCATATCTCTGATACTGTAACGAAATCAGCTCAAATGTTAGGTTTTATTAAGAGAAACTCGAAATCTTTTGGGGCCAAAACTAAAATTATCCTTTTCAAGGCTTTGGTTCGTTGTCAGCTAGAGTATGCCAGCATAGCATGGAATCCAATGTATGCTGTTCATTCGCAACGTCTCGAGAGCATCCAGCGAGCGTTTACAAGACACATTGCCTACATTTCACCAGGAATATCCCACAGATGTCCATACGAACAACGTTTGGCTTTCTTTAAAATTGAGTCGCTTAGAAACCGTCGCACTGTCCATGACTTAGTTTTTCTCCATAAAGTTATCAATGGTCAAATTGAATGTGAACAGTTGCTAGAACGTGTCATGTTGTCAGTTCCATATAATCTTCCAAGACAACCAATCTCTAGACTTTTTCAACCGCCAGCCAGTAGAAGCAACATTGGGAGACACTCACCGGTTTCAAGAATGTGCATACAATTTAACGAAATCAATTCAAAATTGCCAGACTTAGATGTGTTCTTTGGTTCCCTACCAAATTTCAAAGGCCTGTTGCGCTCTCATTTAAATAAACATTTAAGCGCTTATAATTAGATTTGTTATTTTTTCTTTATTACTTTTTAAATGAATATGTTGTTTTTCTTTTGTCTATTAGTCTAAGTTAGTTTTATTTTGATCTCATGTTTAGTTTACAACAAATAGGTTTATGTTTAGTTTTCTATTCTATGTTACACTTTTTGTATATAATTTTTCGATGATTAGCTTTACTTAAGAGAATGTTGTGTACACCTGTAATTGGTACCTACATAAGAACCCTAACCTATATATATATTTTTTTTTTTAAACTGTAAGATGTATGTACTGTTGGTGTACCTATTTTAAATAAATAAATAAATAAAATAAATAAATGGCAAGTCCAGAAAAGAAGATGGCAGTTTATTATAAAATGTAATCCCGAGCCCTACGAAAGAATTGTGAACTTTGTGAAGCCGGTGAAAAGGAGCGCGTAGTTTATGCTTATTTCTAGTGTTAAAATTGTGGATATCACTGTTTTTAGTGTACAGGTGGATATTTTGTCTAATATATAAAATGTTGGCAAAGATGTACTGAGAAGCAACCGTGAGAATACCAATCTCCTTAAAAAAATCTCTAAGGGAAACTCGGGCACCCAGCTGATAAATTGCACGAACCGCTCGCTTCTGCAGTACAAATATATTTTGAATATCAGCAGCTTTGCCCCACAGCAGAATACCGTAGGACATAACGCTGTGAAAATAACTAAAGTAGACTAACCGTGCTGTATCAACGTCAGTGAATTGTCTTACTTTTCTGACGGCGTATGCGGCTGAACTAAGCCTTCCCGCTAGGCTTGATATGTGTAAACCCCATTGTAATTTTGAATCTACTGTTATGCCCAGAAATATAGCAGAGTCGGCAGTTTCCAGCTCCTGATTGGCGAGGATAATACTGGGACCTAGATTTCTAACATTGGGTAAAGCGAACTTAATTATTTTAGTTTTCTTGGCATTAAGAACAAGGTTGTTTGTTGTGAACCAATCCGTGACCATTGATAGCGCGCTATTTACGTCGTCAAAATCGTGTCTATTCCTATCTACTTTAAAGATAAGAGAGGTATCATCTGCAAATAGTACAACGTCACAAAAACCCTTTAAATAATATGGCAGATCATTAATATAAACCAAGAATAAAAACGGACCCAGTATTGAACCTTGAGGTACACCTAGCCGAACCGGTAGCCCGGAAGATTTCGCGCCATTTACGTCTACACATTGGAATCTATTTTGTAAATACGAATCTATCACATTAAGGGCCTCATTTTGAACACCGTAATGACGCAGTTTCCGTAAAAGCGTGTCGTGATGTACGCAATCAAAAGCTTTAGAAAGATCGCAGAAAACACCGATTGCATTTTGCGCTTTCTCCCATGCGTTAAATATGTGTTTTAGCAAAGCAACACCTGCATCCGTAGTCGAACGACCCTTTGTAAAGCCATATTGATCATTATGAAGGAGTTTATTTAAATTAAAATGTACTAACAACTGTTTGAGAATTAATTTTTCAAAAATTTTGCTAAAAGCAGGTAAAATAGAAATTGGTCTAAAGTTACCTGTAAATAACAGCTTATGTTTAAGGCTAGATGCATGTAAAATATAGCCATGTAAACGTGTTATTTTTGTTATTAGTCCTTGTTAGAATAGTTTTATTCATTTTTAAGGCATATAAGAGCCTTATTGCTTATGTATTAACGTAAGAACCACTTTTATTTACCTTTTGTTTACTGTTTAGTGCATTTTAGTGCCTAACACATAAGATTTCAGTGTATAACTTGCTATGTACATCTAAAACATAGATAATCCGTACATGTAACCTAGATATATGAAATTTTGATATTGTATGTCCAACTACAACCTAATATGTACTAGATTTTACTATTTCCAAGTATGTAACTCGTTATTTCAATTTGTGTCTTATATAATAAATAATGCTGCACTCAATACATATACACACACACATGTGTAACATGAATAGGCGCCTCTCATTGGCTAATTGAAGTTGTCTCATTCTATCACTGCCGCGCGTAGCGCTAATGTGCAAAAAGTATAAATAGGGCCCAGCCAAAAATCTTGGTTCACTATTCGCTCGACCGCTGCTTGAAGACAACTTATAAGAAGAATCGCTGCTCCTACACTCCACATACACGCACACTCCACACGACTTTGTTTTAAACTGAAGAATTCGTCTTTCATTTATCTCCACATGAAGAAACATACAGTCCTAATGCTGAAGAAAAGTTAGGCACAGTTCCCCGCTGAAAAAGTCTGCGCCTTTCAATGGTCCTTCTCGACGGATCTCTGCAATCAAGCTTTGAAGAAAGAAAACTCAAGATTTCGTCATTCAAGAAAGAAAAATCAAGTTCTTCGCACGAATCTTGAAGAAACGTTCCTGTTTTAAGCAAGAAAGAAACAAGTACGCGCGAGTGTTAGTAGTCGGTCCTTGCCTAAACCGCTGCTAATTACTTGGAAGCAAAAATTATCACTCGTACGTGGCCACCTAGCGGTGTTAAACGGCCTATATCGTACGGAGGCACATGTGGACGAACTGACGCCTCCACGCACCATCCCTGGTGTTTCAGTCAGACCCCGCCGGTACGGTGTTGGTACTCTCTGGGGCCACAAGTTGGCATGCAACGACGGACGTGGTTTTCCTCCCACGTTTCTGACGCACCCGTGAGACCCTTCGCCCACTGCCGGGAGGTTCCTACCTTCCTATCCCTCACGATCCTATTCTGTTCGGCATCCCCAAGCTAGTAGTCCGAACAGGCAGTTAGGCAAAGTAGGCGTCACATCGGGAAGAACAATAAGTGAAAGTGAAGTGATAAAGTGATTTGAAAAAAAAGTTAAATTCAGTGTTAATTCTAAGTAATTGGTAGGATTAGGGACCCTCTTGCGCGATGATGAATGACGCACGTGTATTGCGTTCAGGCAAAACTACGCCTCTCACAGACGCCACGCCGGTGTCCGGTCAGACAACGTCGACCGAAACAAATACGTGGAGTAAAGGCACCAGCATAGAGGACACGAGCGGTGACAGCAGCACGTCACGTATTAACGAGCGAATAGTCGAAAGTAGGTCCGCGCAAGTCGATTTAAATAATACTTTAGTTAGGAGTGCGCCGGGCACTGTAGTTAATGTCCCCACGACGGAAAGGGCGTGTAGTAGATTATCTATATTACAAGCTGAGCTAGAATTACATAATTCCGAGTTAGCACGAGCTCAGGCGGTATCCGCAGTTGCTAGGAGTCGTCTAGAAATAGCCAGGATCGAACTGGAAAGTTCTAACGACGCGGAGCGCCCGCCTAGGTTAGAAGAGTCGCGTGTTAAAAGCTGGATTTCGGAGCAATGTTTAGCAGAAAGGCCGGCTATCGTAGATAATACCCAAGTCCCGGGACAGGCCCCGCGATCACCCGCTAATTGTAGGAACGAACCACGCGTTGGAAACGACATGTCTAACAGTAGCAGCGACATGGCGATGCTGGCCAACGCGATAATGCAGGCGGTAAATTCCAATAAATCAGACTCCGCGGCACCCAAGTTTATCCACGAACTACCCCATTTTGACGGGGCGATTGCCGAGTGGATGGCTTTCAGATCAGTCTTTAATGACACAGTAGGCATGTTTTCTGACGTACAAAACGTAGCCCGCTTAAGAAAAGCACTAAAAGGTGCAGCCCGCGAAACTGTTAGGGCGTTATTATTCACGGTGTCGGATCCATATGAAGTCATGGACACGTTAGAGAGACGTTACGGCCGACCAGAGTTACTCGTCTTGTCAGAACTCGAAAGTATAAAACGCATGCCCCGCATGAGCGAAGACGGGCGCAATATTAGTAGTTTCGCGAACAAAATCGCTAATACAGTTGCGGCGATAAAAGCACTCAATCAACCGCAGTATTTATATTCACCTGAGTTAGTAAGTCGAGTTGTAGAAAAACTCAGCATAATTTTAAAGTACAAATGGTACGAGTTCCGAGCAGAGCGCTCCGGGGCGCCGGAGTTAGAGTTATTATCTCGATTCCTGAACATCATGGCCGACCAGTGCGGCGCTATGTTCGCTTATGACGCGGCGCGAGACGAACGGAAAAACCGCGGTAACAGGCCGCGCACGGTGAACACGGCTCGCGAACATCCACAGTCACGTCGAAACGATGACTCCGATTCCTCATCGGATGAGTCAGGAATCGAGGAAAAATCACGAAGTAAAACGGTCGCCACTGTTAATAAATCCAACTCTAAAAAACAGGCGCCGAAGTCGCAAAAGCCACGCCCATCACGACCGAATAGCGAGTCGTCAGCAGAAGTCAACAAAATTAAAAAATGCGCATTTTGTGCTGGCAATCACGCCGCCGCGGAGTGTGCTGACTTCGTAAAATTAACTATTAAAGAACGATGGGACGCGGCCAAACGTGAAAAGCTGTGTTTTAGATGTTTAGGTAACTCACACATACGTACATTTAGGTGTAAATACGTAGCATGCGGAATAAACGGGTGCGAAGCATCGCATAATAAAATGTTGCACGGCAGTGGCAATACAACTCTGCCTACCCGCGGTAATGTAAGCTCGATAAATCATATACAAACCTCTAATACCTACCTAAAAATAGTCCCGGTCGAATTAAGCGGCCCAATAGGTTCTACGGCCACCTACGCCTTACTTGATGAAGGTTCAACCATGACGCTTGTTGAACGAGGCGTGGCCGACAGCGTTATACCTAGGGGTCGAAGCCAACTATTGTCTCTAGAGGGGGTGGGAGGTAATCGTATAGACGATGCAGAGTCATGTCACGTCAATTTATCGATCCGCGGTTTATGTAATCGAAACTTAGAAACTATGAGTGCAAACACCATAGAAAATTTAAATCTATCTCCACAGGAGGTAAGCAGGGACGTAGTGCGACAGTGTAGCCACCTAGCGGAGCTTGAAGATGAGCTGTGCTACGAGTTGGGAAAACCGACTATTTTAATAGGCCAGGACAACTGGCACTTAATCACGTCCAGACAACTTCGTGTCGGCCACAAAACCCAGCCCGTAGCATCGTTGACCAAGTTAGGTTGGGTGCTGCACGGGCAAGACGCACGTCCACGTAGTACCGTAGCGCTGGTTAACCACGTACGGCCCACTACAACAGATGACCCCGCGTTAGAACTTATTAGGAATTTTTTCAGTTTAGACTCGCTAGGAATAGAGCCACGACGGCCAACGTCTGACCCCGAGCAGCGCGCCCTAGCGGTCTTAGAAGGAACTTGTAAAAAAGTCAGCTGTAATAGGTTCGAAACGGGATTACTGTGGCGTACAGACGATGAGGTAATGCCAAATAATAAAAAACAAGCTCTCAGTCGCCTGTATAATCTAGAAAATAAACTAGATAAAAACCCAAACTTAAAAACCGAATATAGCAAGCAGGTTAATAACTTGTTGGAAGCGGGCTACGCCGAAAAAGTAGACACCCCAGCTGCATCGCCACGCAGCTGGTACTTACCGCACTTTTCAGTAGTGCATCCGCAGAAGGGTAAGGTACGTTTAGTGTTCGATGCAGCAGCTAAGTATGGGGGAAAAAGTCTAAATGACGCGTTATTAGCAGGCCCTGACCTACTCCAATCGCTATTCGGTGTGTTAGTCAGATTTAGGGAGGGTAAAATTGCAGTAGTAGCAGACATAAAAGAGATGTTTTTGCAGGTCAAAATCGCTATGCAGGACCGCGATAGTTTGCGATTTTTATGGAGGGGTGAAGATAGGGTAGGACCACCGCAGGAGTACCGAATGACGTCATTGATATTCGGGGCGGCATCCTCACCGTGTACCGCTATTTACGTAAAAAATAAAAACGCAGACGATCACGGTCAACAATATCCCGAAGTCGCGAGAGCCACGGTGCGTAATTTTTATATGGACGACTACCTAGGCGCGTTCGATAACGAAAGCGAGGCGAAGCGAGTGATAGACGCTATGTATAAGGTCCACTTGAACGCATCTTTCGAATTACGCGGTTGGGCATCGAACGTGCCGGCTGTTATAAGTGACGTCACAGATACGCGCTGTAGCGATTCGACTACGCTGGGGAAAAGCGATACGGAACG
This sequence comes from Diarsia mendica, assembly GCA_949316265.1. Taxonomy (NCBI): domain Eukaryota; kingdom Metazoa; phylum Arthropoda; class Insecta; order Lepidoptera; family Noctuidae; genus Diarsia; species Diarsia mendica. Next base: position 10,100,074 of record OX438906.1, on the reverse strand, counting down.
AACATTAGGTCTGATATGGAATCACGCACGCGATACGTTAGGTTTTAACGTGAATTTAAGAAGTACGCCCACCAGCGTCATACAAGGCGACACTCTGCCTACCAAGCGACAGGTAACTAGCGCGGTCATGTCGGTTTTCGACCCACTAGGTTTAGTTTCGCCAATTACGATGATAGGTAAATGTCTTATACAAGAAGTATGGCGCAGTGGTATAGATTGGGACGACCCCATCACAACCGAGCATCACGTGACGTGGTTATCTTTTATTAAAAACTTACAACTTTTAAAGACGTTAGAAATAGATAGGTACGTACCTGCTACACCCCCTAACGAAGGGGAGTTACACGTTTTCTGTGACGCAAGTGAAAAAGTGTATTCAGCCGCGATTTATTTCGTAAGTACAAACTCTGACGGTACTAAAACATCACGACTGATAGCCGGTAAGGCCAAAGTGGCCCCGCTGAAACCTATATCTATTCCTCGCTTAGAGCTGCAGGCTGCAGTGTTAGGCAGTCGATTAGCTGAATCGGTCAAGCGCGAGTCGGATTATAAGACATTAAACTGCTTTTATTGGTCTGACTCTAGAACCGTATTAGCTTGGATTAAATCAGACCCGCGCACATTCAAGTCGTTTGTAGCTCATAGACTGGCTGAAATCGAGAGCCTAACTACTCCAGCCAACTGGCGATGGGTACCCAGTGCTGATAACGTCGCGGACGATGCGACCAAGGGAATTCCTATCGATTTCAACTCTAACCACAGATGGTTTTATGGACCCGAGTTCATAAGAGGCGACCCCGCATTATGGCCGCAGGAAAAGCGAGCCGCGGCGCCGCCACCCCCTTCAGGGGAAGAGAGAGTTCTTAAGCAAGTACATGTGATTATTAGGCATGACGTTAGCGATTATTTACCACAGTTAGAACGTTTTTCGAAATACACTCGATTAGTACGTGTTGCTGCCACCGTTCTGCTCGCCGCCGAGGTATTTAAAGCCAAAATGCTCAAAAGAATCACAAGTAAAGAACTGGCACCAAGCCATATAAAACTAGCTGAACTGCTGCTAGTAAGAAGGAGTCAATATAACTCGTTCGGCGAAGACATCACGACGATTGAGGCTGGGCGGCGACCACCGAAGAAGTCCCCGTTCTACAAGCTCTCCGTGAAGATCGACCGCAACGGAATCCTGTGTCTAGACAGCAGAATAACTGATAAGCAAAACCTGCCAGTCCTACATGCCAAAGAAGGCTTTACTCAGCTGTTGGTGCATCACACGCACTCAACTTTCAATCACGGAAACCACCAAACCGTAATGAATGAGCTGAGACAACGCTACCACATAATAGGACTGCGCGGCGTTATACGCTACATTTGCAACAAATGCCAATGGTGTCGGACCTATAGGGGAATCCCCTCAAAAATTCCCTTAGGCGACTTACCAGCTGAAAGGCTGGCCCAAAACCAACCGCCCTTCACAGCTACTGCGGTGGATTATTTTGGGCCCATGCATGTTAATGTCGGGCGAAAGCTACAAAAAAGGTGGTGCGCTTTATACACCTGCCTCACCACTCGAGCAGTGCACCTGGAGGTGGCCACATCTCTCTCGGCCTCCTCTATGATCATGAGCCTGCGCAGAATGATAGCTCGCCGCGGCACGCCAACTATAATATACAGCGACAACGCAACCAACTTCGTTGGCGCTGAAAAAGAAATTTATGAAGCCATGCAAGGCAATGACCAAGAATTGAGAGCTTTCGCGTCTGAAAAGCTGATCACCTGGAAGAAGATACCACCTGGTGCCCCAAACATGGGCGGCGCCTGGGAAAGAATGGTCAGATCGGTGAAAACAGCATTACGAGTCACTCTAAACGAAAGATTTCCTCCTGACGATATTTTACACACGTTATTATTAGAGGCTGAACACGTGGTAAATTCGAGGCCATTGACCCCTGTGAATCCCAACTTGGATGAAGAAGCGTTGACCCCAAATCACTTCCTTATTGGGCGCTCAAGTGGGATGTCACCTTTTGGTTCGTTTAAAGACGCACAGCTGACTTCACACTCCTGGAAAGCTGCTCAGGCATTAGCTGACGCCTTTTGGGCAAGGTGGACGGCAGAATATAAGCCTCTCCTGATGCCAAGATCTAGCACCAACCCTCAACATAATAACTTAAAGGTTGGCGACATCGTCATAATATGTGATGGCACAATGCCCAGAGGAGTGTGGCCTCGAGGTGAGATCATGAAAGTCTACCCAGGCCCAGATGGACGAGTACGAGTAACTGAGATACGAACAGCTGCTGGATTACTTCGTCGCCCAGCCTCTCGCCTCATCTTAATCCCTACAGCGGACTAAAACCTTATAAATTGTGCTCGCGCACGAGGGGGAGATTGTAAATAACAGCTTATGTTTAAGGCTAGATGCATGTAAAATATAGCCATGTAAACGTGTTATTTTTGTTATTAGTCCTTGTTAGAATAGTTTTATTCATTTTTAAGGCATATAAGAGCCTTATTGCTTATGTATTAACGTAAGAACCACTTTTATTTACCTTTTGTTTACTGTTTAGTGCATTTTAGTGCCTAACACATAAGATTTCAGTGTATAACTTGCTATGTACATCTAAAACATAGATAATCCGTACATGTAACCTAGATATATGAAATTTTGATATTGTATGTCCAACTACAACCTAATATGTACTAGATTTTACTATTTCCAAGTATGTAACTCGTTATTTCAATTTGTGTCTTATATAATAAATAATGCTGCACTCAATACATATACACACACACATGTGTAACATGAATAGGCGCCTCTCATTGGCTAATTGAAGTTGTCTCATTCTATCACTGCCGCGCGTAGCGCTAATGTGCAAAAAGTATAAATAGGGCCCAGCCAAAAATCTTGGTTCACTATTCGCTCGACCGCTGCTTGAAGACAACTTATAAGAAGAATCGCTGCTCCTACACTCCACATACACGCACACTCCACACGACTTTGTTTTAAACTGAAGAATTCGTCTTTCATTTATCTCCACATGAAGAAACATACAGAAAAAAGAAAAGTTAGGCACAGTTCCCCGCTGAAAAAGTCTGCGCCTTTCAGTTACCAATGTCATTTTTACTGCCGGATTTAAATAGAGGGATGACTTTACTGCTCTTCATAAGATCAGGGAAAGTACCCAAATCAACGCATTTGTTGAAAGTAACAGCAAGACAGGGGGCTACGACGTCGATTATGTTACTTAAAAGTTTAATAGAAATGCCCCAGTAATCACCTGTGTTTTTAGACTTAAGTGAATTAAAAACGTTAACTACATCACGAGGTGTTACATGTTCGAAACAAAATACGTTACCACATTTAGACACGCTGCTATGCAAAAGATCTTCGGCCTTAGACGGCGACGAACTCAGGTAACGAGTCGTCGCTATAGGTATGCTGGCAAAATACTCATTAAAAGCCTCGGCTACGTCGGCTGCTTTATTAACTAATTTGTTACCCACCATGATCTCAAGGTGATTATCTTGTTTAACAGATTTACCTGTTTCATTGTTAATGATTTTCCAAGTGGCTTTAACTTTATTATTAGATTTTTTTATCACGAAAAATTATCCCTACTGAAGAAATGCAACATAGACGGTGAAGATGCTATTTCCTGCATAATACGTGGACTGCCTTCTGAATTGAGAGCTAATGCCAAAGCATATAGTTGTGGAACTCCTGAACAACTATACTTTGGCTACCTATCTTCATTAGAAAATTTTAAACGGGTGGAAACTGCGCGGAAATCGATGAGTACGTGGAGAAGAGGAGCGAGCACTACCATGCAAAGCTCAACACCGGGTCATCAGCTTCAGCAGAAGATATGCTACACGTGTCGGCGGCCGGGACACGAGGCGCGGGACTGCAGACAGCGGCAGCGCTGCGAGACCTGCCGGCGCAGCGGGCACACGACGGCGGATTGCTGGTTTGGCGCCGGGAGTTCGCGACAGCAACCACAAAAGGTTGGTAAAGTACTGCATATTACCTATGATATTTATGTTGATGTTTACAAAAGAACTGTGATGGTAAATGGACAGGAGCTCAGAGCTTACATAGATACTGGCAGTAAAATCAACATGCTTTGTCTCACACAAGCTGAAAAATTGCAAGTTAAAACGGAGCCTAGTGCAACCGTCATGAAAGGTTTTGGAGGAGCATGTGTAAACTCACTTGGTTCATGTTGCCTAAGTGTTTTGATAGATAATGTAAAATTGGATGGAATAGTCGAAATAGTTAGTCATATTACATCAGATATTGAGCTATTAATTGGACAAACAATGATTAATAGTAAGAATGTCAGTTTAGTCACTTCTGCTTCTTCTGTCCGTTTTGTTCCAACTGAAATTATACAGGATTTATTTACGGATATTAAATTACATTAAATGGACTTTATTGAAAAATTTTCAGTTTATATAAAGCATAATGTTATAATACCAAAGCAAAATCAATTATATATAGAAGTTTATGTTGACTGCAGACAAAACATTGGAAAAGAGCACACATTTTTAACGCGCACAGTATGGATACAGTTAGGTAATTTAACGTATTTAATACCTTCAGCTATTATTAATTCAAACCATTCTTATTTAAAAGTTGTAAACCTAGGTCATGTTGATGTCGTTTGGGAATGTCATAGATTGATAGCTAGAGCGGAGTTGGTAGCAATACCAGCATTTAGTAGTGAGTCTAGAGTACTAGCCATAGATAGTCCAGACACGGATAATATACAAATTAGCTTAACAGATATTGATAAGGGCCACCTTAGTGATAATGAAAACAAACAATTACTAGAGCTTTTAAATAAGTATGCTCACTCATTTGCCAGAAGTACTAAAGATTTAGGTTGTACTGATCTTATAAAGATGCACATTCGTACAATGAATAACCAGCCTGTTTTTTGCAAGCCCTATAGATTGTCGCATAAAGAAAATGAAATTGTTAATGGGAAAGTTAAAGATTTATTAGAAGCTGGTATCATTAGAGAATCAATGTCTGATTACGCTAGTCCAGTAGTACTGGTTAAGAAGAAGGGTGGGGATTACAGGCTTTGTGTAGATTACAGGGCATTAAATGCTAATACTGTGAAAGATAGGTATCCTTTACCGCATATCGAAGACCAGGTTAGTAAGTTATCAGGCAAGTTCTATTTCACAACCCTTGACCTTGCCCAAGGGTACTATCAGGTCGGCCTTCATGAAGACTCGATATCGAAGACTGCATTTGTTACTCCATCAGGCCAATATGAGTTTTTGAAAATGCCCTTTGGTCTGGCCAATGCCCCGGCAGTATTCTCTCGTTTAATTCAAATGACGCTAGGTAGAATCGATCAAAACATTGCCCTGTACCTTGATGACGTCATGTTACCTACAGAATCAATTCAGGAAGGGTTTGTGCTTTTAGAGAAAGTATTAAAATTATTGACCCAGGCAAATCTAAAACTAAATTTACGTAAATGTTCGTTTCTTAAACGTAGTGCTACGTACTTAGGACATGAGATTTCAGCTGGTACAATACAACCAGGCCAAGCGAAAATAAAATGTGTCGCAGAATATAATAGGCCGCGTAATGTACATGAGATTAGGCAATTTATCGGTTTGACGTCATATTTTAGAAAATTTATTCAAAATTTTGCCCAAATTGCTCGCCCCTTAACAGAACTGACGAAAAAGGATGTCAAGTGGCATTGGGGTTCTGACCAAGAAAATGCATTTCGAAGCCTCAAGCAGCGCCTGATAGAAAGGCCAGTTTTAGGTATTTACAACTCTGATGCAAAGACTGAATTACACACAGATGCCAGCAAAATAGGCTTAGGTGGAATTCTTATGCAATATCAAACAGATAATAGCTTAAAACCCATTGCTTATTTTAGTAGGGTGACAAGTAATGAAGAAAAGCACTACCATAGTTACGAGCTTGAAACGCTCGCTGTCGTTGAATCTCTTAAGCGATTTCGAATATATTTAACAGGGATTAAAGTTAAAGTCATTACAGACTGCTCAGCATTAAGAACAACTCTTGTAAAACGAGATTTAATTCCACGAATTGCTCGTTGGTGGCTCACAATACAAGAATTTGATCTTGAGATTGAATATAGGCCAGGGCAACGCATGAGGCACGTAGATGCGTTAAGTAGGAATCCCGCGACTAATGCAATACTTATGATTGAAAATTCCGATTGGTTAATAACCCTACAGATACAAGATGATAATATACAAAACATTATTTCTAGACTTCGTGATAACTCCGATTCAAATTTATCTGCAAATTATATAATAAAAGATAATATACTCTATAGGAAAACTGTCGCTGGAGAGCGGTTTGTCATTCCTAAGTTAGCTAAATTCGGTTTACTACAAAAACTTCATGCCCAGATAGGCCACCCCGGTCTTGAAAAATGTGAAAATTCTATTAAGGCTCAATTTTGGTTCGAAGGCATGACTAGATTTATACGAAAATATATAAACTCTTGCTTACAATGTGCGTTTAATAAGGGCAACTATGGTAGGTTGGAGGGTGAATTATATCCAATTAATAAGCCAGCCATACCTATGCATACGTTGCATGCTGACCATTTAGGTCCTTTTGCCAAAACTCGTAAAGGAAATACTTATATCTTGGTGGTTATCGACGCTTTTACCAAATTTGTATTTGCCCGACCAGCTAAAAATTGTAGTTCAATAGAAACCATTAAATTACTAAAAGAAATTATTATGCAGTTTGGCTATCCAGTTAGAATAATAACAGACCGAGGTAAAGCTTTTACGAGTAGATACTTCAAACAATTTTCCGAGGAAAATCAATTCAAACATATATTAAATGCTATAGCCAGTCCTCGCTCCAACGGGCAGGTCGAACGAGTAAATCGCACATTATTAAATGGTCTTAACACTATATCCGAAAGCGAATGTACATGGGATAATAAGTTAGATGATGTAGTATGGGGAATCAATAATACACCCAATGCTACTACTGGCTTTTCGCCATTTAACCTTATGTTCGGTCATACTAATTCTAGGTATCCATCCTTCCCGTCTGACGCACCCTCTACTTCTGAAACTCAACAAAATCAACTACAGGCCAATAGGGAAACTGCTAAGCTCCGTATCGATAGAAATATGACTTCCATGAAGACGCGATTCGACAAAAAACATAAGAAATGTATTAAGTACACCGTAGGTCAACTAGTTCTTTGGAAAGGTGGTGTAGCTAGAGATGCAACTACTGGGGTTACTAGAAAACTTATTGGGCGATATACAGGTCCCTACAAAATATCTAAGGCCGAACAGTCGTTGGACCGATATACAATTTCAAGTATAAAGGGTATGAAAGGCTACAAAAAGTTTAACGCAGTAGTTCGTGGAGAAACTCTTCGGCCATACAAACCAACTATGTCTGAGGACGACAGTTCAGGCAGTGACCGAGAAGTAGACAGAGACGATTTGATTGATCTTCTTGAAAGTTAATTAACAACATATACTGATCGTTGCATATGTGTGACTCTTCATTATTTGAATCTTGTATTATCTTATAGCTAAGTTTAATGAAACAAAAAGTGTAAGTAAGGTTTCCTAAAAAAAAAAATATTTCTCTGAATTATGCGATTTATTCTTTGTTAGTCCCACCATGTTTTGGCCCACGTAACAAAATCCTGGTTCGTACCAAACAACTCACTAATAATCATTTCACAATTTCACTGTGTGACAATAAATAATGGCAACAAATCCACGTACCTACGTATATAACGATATGATACCATGTAGGTAAGGACAGCTGTGTGATCAAGTCCATCAGTAATTTTTATGACTACGTGATCTAAAATCCATTAGTAAAGACTGCTGTGTGATCTAGTTAATAATTATAGGGATGGCTATGTGATCAAGTCCATAATAATAGAGGCAATTGCGCTGTGTGATCAAGCTGTGTGTACAAGTTCATGATAATGACCGCTTTGTGATCAATAGGGACGGCTTTGTGATCAAGTCCATAACAGGGACAGCTTTGTGATCAAGTCCATAACAGGGACAGCTTTGTGATCAAGTCCATAATAGGGACACGGACGGCTTTGTGATCAAGTCCATAATAAGGACGGCTTTGTGACCAAGTCCATAATTATGTTAGCTGTGTGACCAAGACTTCATTTGTAAAGATAGCTGTGCAATACCTACTTCTAAAAATGCGAGATCTGACCTATATTCTACAAAAGGAACTATATACATTATCTGGACAAATAAAATCAAATCAAGGCTGTGTGTTATGTAGAAAATAATAGAACAAAAACCAAAGTCATTAACTAAATATATTAAACCATATTAACAATTATATTTCGCAAACAACAAGTTACTGCTGTACATTATTTCTATTCCAGGACGCCGGACAAGCCGCTGCAGGAAGCAACGAGGGCCGTGGGACACGGCCTATGCAGGATGGCCGAGTGTTAACAAGTACCAAATAGTTAGCGACGGTTATGACGTAGTATTTGCATAATTATTCCTAAAATACTTTTAAATGTTCTCATTAATATCTAAATAATATTAATTGTATTTATTTCTCGCACAAGTCATTTATTTGATTTTTATAATAATCATTTAGTATTTCGTACCATATTGAGTAATTGACAGTTGATTTGAATATGGCGGTTAAGTGTATAAAAAGGGAGGCACATCATTTTAACAGGCATTCTATTGTGAACTAGTGATAAGGACGTTACTCTGCCAAAATACAGACTGAGTGTGAATTATAACTCGTATTTAATTGTGTAAAACCTGCTACTGAATAACAGTACCTTGACGATTGTAGTCATTTAAGAATTACTCCCGCCACGCCACAACAAAAAAATAAGGTCGAAATTAGAGCAACACACGTTTAGACAGCTTATGCGTTCATCAAAGTGTGAGCAGGACATGACCAAAAGTGGTATCAAAAAGTCTCATGCTCTAAAATTTTTTGACGCACCATGATTCGGGATTCCATACATCCATGACCATAATTCTCTAAATTTTATATTTAAAAAAATATTGAATGAAATTGTGTAGGTACTGACGCGCACGCTAGTCACTTGACACACAAATCGTATCGCCCGAGGTCTTGAACGATATGCTGTATGCAATACTATTGGCTAAAAATTATAGGATAGGTCTAGAGTTAATTCTGTTGTTAACTTGAGTTTTAAGAAATCTTTACAAGAGCCTTTGTGTCATACTCGTACATACTCGTGTGACATAACAATTAACAAAATTAAAGGAAGTAAAGGTGTTTATCTCGTACATACTCGTGTGACATAACTATTAACAAAATTAAAGGAAGTACAGGTGTTTATGACTAAAGCAACTCATTAGATGAATGTAGAATTCGTGGATTAAACTTATGTCGCAAAAAGGGCCCGATTATGTATTCCTAAAATCAAAAGACCTGCAGAGAAATGCTACAGAAGTCCTGGCGGAATAAACCTGAAAATAACGTTCGGGGTTTAGCAAGCTCCTTATGCTTGCCTTGTAGTATTGTTTCTGGCTACAGGTATTTACGAATTCGCATCACATTGTCTAAAGAGGAAGTCTACCTTTAATAAAAACATAACATTTCATACGCCTGTATTATAATCGGCACGATTCTTGAGCGCTGACGCAAAAGTGAGTTATTGGGTCCCTTTGGTGGTATGAAGTGAGACGCGGGGCGGGGAAAGTGCAGTGATTGGCCCGTAGCGCATCGCGTTATAGCCGTCACTCGGGATTCGTTCTTTACTCCTGCTGCACTTACCTCACGACCAATAAATAATAAACGGGTGTGTGTTTTATTTGTCATAAAGTGTACGATGCACACAGCGATCCCCACTCTTCCTCCGAGCGCTCAAGAACCGTGCCGGTATCTGTAATCCCCGATGGATTAGGCAGTAGTGTACCTAATAGAACACTCATATTTCGCCAGTTATGTTTAAGTCCCATATTGTAATGGGAGGCGAGTTTATTGCCATCAATCGGGCATAAATCCAAACTCCGTAGCTGTTACTGAGAAATTCCTAATGAAAAAAAACACATCACACACTTCGCCCAACCTGAGAATCACACTCAGGATCTTATGGCATTCGCGCTTGCGACTACTACACCAATGCGACAACCTTTAATATCAGGAACACTTATGCGACATTAATTGGTTCAAAGAATTCTACATTCATCTTTAGTTTCCGGAATTCTTCTCCGTAGCCTTTGCGAGAAACATGTGTGTTACTAATTGCCATATTCATGAATATGACTCAGTTAAGCTCTTGCCGTGATACCGGGAATCCGAAGTGGGACATGTCCTTTTGATTCACGGCGAGACTGCACATTTCATCTGAAAGGCTCTTCTTGTTTGTGTGTCTGTAGTTACTCTAAGGTGCTTAATTATATTGCTAGGACCTTACACTTTGATAGTATAGTAAAGAAATAAAAACCTTAAAATAAATGGTTTATTATATGATAAAATAAGACTCGATTTAGAGAGACCCACATTTCTTACCCTGAAAATGACAATATTATAAGGGGTCATTAAAGGGGTAGACGAACCCTTCACGAAGTTGTCAACGTAGCATTCTGTACATCAGACTAAGTAACTCCACCAAAAAATTGTAAACATCTGAAAAAAAACTTTTTACTAAAAAATAAAACCGACTTCAAAAAAATACACAAAAAAGTGAAAAATAAACTTAAGAACAAAAATCAGTTTCTGAAGTCGGTGACTTTTGTTTCTTTGATATCAATTTTTTGCCACCGACTTCAGAAACTGATTTTTCTTCTGAAGTTTATTTTTCACTTTTTGTGTTTTTTTTTTTTTGAAGTAGGTTTTATTTTTTGGTAAAAAGTTTTTATTTTTCACTTTTTAGTGGTTCACATGTAAGTTCACATGTTCATGGGTCATAATGTAGACAATGTACCTATTTTATTTTTGAGTTTTGTTGATTTTTCAAAAACCGCTTGTCCGATTTCGATAAAAAATTATGGGACCATTTGGGAAGTATATACCCTTTCCAACAAAATAAGATTTTTTCAAATCGGTTAGCAAGTGACGGAGTTATGCCCGAACAAACATAAAAAAAAAATTAAAAACATCCGAATTGAGAACCTCCTTTTTTTTAAAAGTCGGTTAATAATTGTAAAATCAGAACATTTTATAAGTAGGTACCAAAGAGATAACTACATCAGTCAAGTGGTAATCAGTCGCCATTTATGAAAACTACCAAAAGCCAGGAGTTGGTATTTTCAACCGCATTAAATGCATAAGGTCTTATTGTTCGAATTTATCACAGTCGGTTGCCGCGTACCTCTTAATAACCTAATATAAACAGTTGGGACTCCTTGAGACGGTGCAACGGTCTTCTACTTTATGAAAAATAAGCAGAAGCACAAATATTACGTTTTTCTTAATAAGGAGTGCGACTTGAAGCCGCTGCATTCTGTTTATTAAATTTTGAGGCTCTTAATTTAATTAAAAAGACAAAGTCTAGACGTAATAAAAGGTATTTAGTTAGGTGTATGTTTTGAAGGTAATAATGTCATTAGATAATACCTAATTTGGCTTTTACTATAAGCAGGCTTTGAGAAATTTTGTAATATAATAAAATTATAACATATATCCCAGTTATGTCACACTTGGACCGATGACCTGGTGGAGGTTACACGATTCCACTGGACGCTTGCTTAACGTACTTTTCGAGGCACGGAGGAAACTCGGTATTTAATAGGTGGTCCTACCCATTAGTTCCGTTCCTCACATAAAAAACAGTACAGGACAATGGAAAATAAAATGAACGCAGCGTTTTCAGTTTTATAAAATACATGAACTGTCAGGCAGCTAATCCTACAGGTCATTTTGTAAAAAAAAATTTGTTGATTTTAAAATCACAATTCAAACAATACTTAACTAGCAAAATTTAAGTTTAAAATACGCGAAATTGACGAAGATATAACGCGTCAAAGATTTGAGTGGGAGTTTGTGACGTCACTGCTCGCTAACAAATGTCATACTAATGTCTTAGAATATGACGTCACACGAGTTTTCAAAGCACTGTATCGTCTTCATTGTTTGTTTACGTAAAAAATATTTTTTGGAAATCTATCTGACGGGCTAATTAGATTTTTTTAGTTAACATCCCCTGCATTGCTGCTGCTGCTGCTCAAACCACTCCACTCACCCCAATGACTGGTGCGGTCTGAGCACCGTGGCACTTTACAAGTCTCCTGTCTTCTCAGCTTTTCACATTTCCTATCTCCTCCATTTAGTACAGTTTCGGTGGATCCACCCCTAGATCTTACACAACTCCTCTTCTCTCCGCTTTGCACATCTCCGCTTGTCTCCGCTTTGGGGAAGCCCAGGCTAAGGCCCGTAATCCACCAAAGCGGAGATGTGCCAAGCGGAGAGGAGATGTGCCAAATTCGACCAATCACAGTTACATCTGGTCTTTTGCCCTTCCTGTGATTGGTCGAATTTGGCAATCTCCTCTCCGCTTGGCACATCTCCGCTTTGGTGGATTACGGGCCTTAGTGCATGTTTACGTGCAGGCGGTGCGTCGCGCGGCGCGTGCGACGTTTTTAATTCAAACACATGACAATGTATGAAGAAGTTAACGATTTCAATCGTCGATTTTACGAGAAGCTATTTTCGCACGTTAGTTTAAAATGCAGCGTTTGTTGCGGTGGACCCGTCTCTCAGTAAATTAATAAAAAAGCACGAGACGAGCCACCTGCACGCGCCGCGCGAGCTCTCTCCGTAAACGAGCCCTAACAGTTTTAAAAACAACTGTTTTTAGTTTTAGAGCCTCACTGTAAGGAACAACAAATAATCTATTCTTCTCCACGCCAAGCAAATAAAATTCTACACACACAAGTTATTGAAAAAGCAGCTCGTTACAAACATTCTCCCCTGTCAGCTTATCAGCGTTCCAATTAAGTTAAAAACAGAATTAAAAGCAGACATGTCATAAATTTCATATCGACGCTGGCGGTGTATTTCATAGACGGAAAAACCTCATATGATAGGAAATTGGAAATAAATTCCTTTAAGCTTTCAATTACCTCAATCGGGAATATCGAGTTTCCGGAGACATAAATTTAAATCCGTGTATACTGGTGTAACTTTAGACGTGCCGTGTTATGTGAGATGTTATTGTATTTGCAGCATTTAGTTTGTATTTCCAATTATGTTTGTGTAAGGTTATATTGAGGAGATGATGTTTCTTGGTTTCGTGTTCTGTTAGACGATTTGATTTGTTCGTTATTGTTATCGTTATAAAAGTTATCGTTTTATGTTTTCTTACCACACAGACACAGACACAACTTCAAAAAGTTGTGTCTCAGTTCCAAGCGGATGCAGGAATACTAGCTACTAGCGTAGCATGCCTGATGTGTATTCCTTTTTGCTTTCAGCTTTCTGTTTTTTTTTTTAAATCTTTGAAATCATCAAATTTTAATGACTTCTCCCGCTCCCATGTTCCTTCTTAGCCCTTTGTGTCGAGGCCAAGGTATCTCTTTCAAACAACGGGAACACAAAGCTTCCTCAATACATAATTTAAATCATGGTGAAAAATGCATCAAAATCAATTGTGTACTTTGCAAGAATAGGGTAATCTCTCAGACAGACACGAAAAGTTATTTCAACTTCGAATTGAAAAATATTTGGGTCTACAAATCTATGATTTAAGGTTTCTAGGCATCGCACTATTATCGAATCATTTCATTAATCAATACCACCTTAGCCTTATTTTAACTAAGTCGGGGTCACCTCACTATCAAACCAGTTGCAGCTAAATTCAAATATTTTACATGGAGTGTCTGCCTATCTGACCTCCACAACCCAATTAGTATTGGGTTATACGATTCCACAACCAGTCTAACCGACCACACGGTTAGGCACACTACTACTGTCACACTTCCGGGCCACTGCTTACCTGTTACTGTCGAAGATCTTCAAAATGATAACCGGGAAACTGTGAAGGGTAGCTTTACCGTCACCCATCCCCTGACCAACCTACGCAAGCGTGGCTTAACCTTAGATTAGCTGTTATTGTTTAGCCACGACCTCCTCGTACCATTTCAGTTTATAAACGTACTTATTTACAAATAAACAATTTTGTTACGATAGGTATATATCTGTACGAAGGCATTGCATTGACGTTTGTATAAGCTGGGAGCTCCACCAAGTTGTTTTGAACCCGTTTTATAGGCTGGCAATAAAAATATCATAACATTTGACAGCTTCGGGCGCTGTTTGAAAATATTTTATTGATGAATCGCTATAAAATATACTCTATCAGTTAGCGGAGAAAATATTTCATTCACTCAACGAAAATGTATGGGTGGGAAATTTATGTGAAACGGAAAATTAAATGAATGTGACTATTCGTACTTATATTATAAGTGTACGTCTCCACTATGTGGTGTCTGTCTCCTGCCGATTCAGGGCCTTAGGAGCTAACCCCCGTATTTATAGTCAAGTCAAAGTAATTACTTGGACTTAAATAATTACTTATGCAAATACTTTTATGCAATGGGCAAGAATTTAAACGAAGTTAGAACCGTCAATAAAAGCAAAACTAAGAATTCTAACGTTTAATAGTTCTAACATTAAAGAATTACTAAACTACAGAGAAAAAATCGTATCTTAAACAATGACATTTACTCAAGTAATAGTAATTACTTGTTTATAAATACGGGTGTAAATGTATTTCGTATAATTATGGACACCTGCTTTACCTGAGTACGAACGTCAGGAACTTTTTATCCCGGTAGTACTTTAACATAACATTACGTTAATTTAATTAATTGAAGACTTTACCATTAATATCGATATTTGTTATTACAATATGAAAATGTTTATTCCAAAATTAAATCGACAAATTTTTGTACCTTCTGTGTATTTTCAGTCAGATCTGATACTATTCCATCCTAAAGAAGGAAGTAAAAGTCTTCTATCACTAAATTAAAACAGATTAACACCGCTGTTAACGACACAATAGGGTCAGAAAACTCATACAAACCCTAAATCGAAGGCTCACAACACCCTAAGGGTCAGCTACATGACTAGGCAGAAAGTTTATTTCCCAATTTAGATGCACGAGTGATTCCTTACAAGAGAAATTATTAATGACACGTATTACATAAGTACCCAGGAGCAAAGACTAACGAACTAGAAGCGACACTCACTGCGCACGGATTGTAAATGCCTACTTACCGTCTCGACCGTGTCGACTGGACTGGACTTTTTTGCTGGTCTTGCTTTACAGAGTAATGAGAAGCACCGTCATCATTCATCATCATCATCATTTCAGCCAAAAGACGTCCACTGCTGGACATAGGCCTCCCCCAGGCGTCACCACATTGACCGGTCCCGTGCGTCTCTCATCCAGCGGGTTCCTGCAACCTTGACCAGGTCATCGGTCCACCTAGTGGGAGGCCTTCCAACGCAACGTCTTCCGGTTCGCGGTCGCCATTCCAGAACTTTTCGTCCCCATCGGCCATCCGTTCTGCGAGCAATGTGCCCTGCCCATTGCCACTTAAGTCTGGCGATTCTTCGGGCTACGTCGGTAACCTTGGTTCTCATGCGGATGTCCTCATTTCTGATTCGATCACGCAAGGAAACTCCGAGCATAGCCCTCTCCATTGCCCTTTGGGTGACTTTGAGCTTTCTGATAAGGCCCATTGTGAGCGACCACGTTTCGGTCCCGTATGTAATCACTGGCAACACACACTGGTCATAGACTTTCGTCTTGAAAGACTGGGGTAAGTTGGACGAGAAGATACCGCGCAGCTTCCCGAACGCTGCCCAGCCGAGTCGGATTCGACGATTGACCTCTTTCTCGAAGTTAGATCTACCCAACTGGACCGTTTGTCCCAGGTAGACATAATCGTCCACAACTTCGAGCGTAGAGTCTCCGATCTTGATAGGAGTGGGTGTTACATGAACATTCGACATAACCTTGGTTTTGTCCATGTTCATTTTACCCTGGTTTTG
Source organism: Diarsia mendica (assembly GCA_949316265.1). Classification (NCBI taxonomy): domain Eukaryota; kingdom Metazoa; phylum Arthropoda; class Insecta; order Lepidoptera; family Noctuidae; genus Diarsia; species Diarsia mendica. The sequence goes on along the minus strand of OX438906.1, from coordinate 10,084,053 downwards.
TCATCGTTCAACAAGAAAAAAAACGTTCACAGCTAAATCTAGATCAAATCCACGGTGAATGGTCCAATGCTTCCTGTCTTTACGGGATTCCTCAAACCCAAAGTCTAACAATTTATAATGGAAACCACACGAGTTTCTCTTCTGGACGATTTTTGCACTCTGTGCCATGTACCTTTATTAGTAAGTTCCAAGCAAAAGGGAACACTGCAGGAGTCAGGCCCTCAGAACTGTTCAAAGGGGTCACTTGCTAAGGAAATGTCAGGACCACACATCAATATGAAGTCATCAACTTTGGGTAGCGCTAAGTTTGGCCGGCTCAAGTGAGATGTTGACTTGTGTTTAACTTAGGATTAATCAAGGGTGCTTAGACTTGTGATAAATGACACCTTATTTTGTGGTGGAGAGGGTTTATTATTTACTGTTTAGTTTTTGATAGATTTTGTAATATAATAAAAGTTTTTTCTTATCTGACTTACTGTCTTTGAGAGTGCCTCGTTGGTCTAGTGGTCGCAAGCGCGACAGGTGAGCATGAGGTTCTGGTTCAATTCCCGGGTCGGGCAAAGTGTTATTGGATTTTCTTATTAGCAATTTCACAGTCACGGAGCCTGGATTTGTGCCCGGTTGATGGCAATAGCCTTGCCCTTATTACAAGGGCCTTAAACATAACTTGGAAAATGTCTTTGTAAAGTTAGAGACACCTCTACCTTATTATCGGTGTGATGTTATGTTGAACGAAATAAACGCATATTTTTTCAATAAAATTATAAGTATCAGTGGGCACTACGTAACACACAAGTTTTGTTAGTAGCAACCTTGAGGCTCCAAATAAACTTATACGCCTCGAAATTCCTTTGGTTCACAAACTTAGTTCCGTCACACAAGATTACACTTTCAAATCTGATTGGAATTCACTGGAACATGCCTAATGTTCGTGTGTGCGTGTGTGCTTTATTCTTTATAAGATGTAGTCATTCATTAATATTTTGAGATTATAATAAATGCAGATACCGCGACAAGGGCTAAGAAAGTCAGTAGAAGTCTGACTCTCCCGTCCGCTCCTGAGCAGGAGGAGTCATGCGATGAATTCGCAGCCTCCAAAAAAAAGATATAATAAATGTACAGGGGAAATATACACAAGCAATACCACTAATAAAACTGCTGTTCCTTTGTTTTCCGTGGAGGTCATACTTTTGTAAGAAACAATATTTCTATGTACTGAATGTCATCCATCATAAAATTTCATTACCTACCTTTGATTAGTCTGTAAAAACACGTGATTCGTACATATTAAGCTTATGAATAAAATGCTGCTTCCCTTTCTCAATAGGAATCTCAAAATAAACTTTAATTACAAAACAGAAGCTCTCCCGTTTTGCAATCAGTTAAAGTTGATATAACTCTACGAAAACAAGTCACAAATTATCGATGAAAACATGATAGAACTTTTAAGTTTTCAGTATTCCACTACTACAAATTCAAAAGCTATAAATGCCATGGTTATTTTTCGTGTTTACTCGCAAAGAACTCGGCATAAACATACAGAATGCAATCTCAACGCGACTACACGTATGAGCGGGTTGCATTAAAGTTTCTGCGTTGTAAACAAACAACATGTAGATCGGGAAGATTTTATGTAGAACTAGCACGGATGAACTGTAAACAAGTTGACAGATAGATTTGTTTACTTATCTGACTCCGTACCATTACTTGTGGGTACGAAAGTAATCCTGTACAGTCACAAGCCATAATATGTATACACTTGGCAAAATTTAAACTCGGATTTCTCCTGAAAAAACGATGGCAACTTCGAGATTTATGACCTTCTTTAACATAAAATGGGTTATAAATATTAAGTTTTGTTACGCAATATGAAAATGAAATCAATACAGTGGCAAAAATTACTTCTAAACGTTGCAAAATGTTTACATATTGGTGCTGCTGACTGTACACTGAGCAACGAAAGTATCGCGTTTTGTGAAGCGCCTTCAATTATGCGGTGAAAGACAATTTAGTTGCAGTACTGAGTCAGTTAAATCTAATTTTGGAGCTATTTGGGGTTTAAGTGCTGGTTTCAGGGGCTCATTTCTTGCTTTAGTGAAGGAAAACAGCGTGAGGAAACCCAGCATGGCTGAGTGATGTTTGTCGACGACATGTAAACCCTATGACCCTATGGCCTATGGGTGACTTAAAAACTTTTTCACTAGGTTAGACACTTCTTCTTCTTAGTCGATTCACTCTTGCTAGAGCGGTCGTGGTTATCATGTTCTGGAAGTTTGGGCAGCAGTCAGCACCCGCCGTACGACGTCCCGCCACCCTTGCCTGCTGGCCGTCAATCGGGCTCATTCGTGCACGGGAGCGCCCATCGCAGCCTTCACCTGGTCTGTCCATCGCATCGGGGATCTTCCCCTTGGTCTTGTGCCTTCGACTTTCCCCTGCACGACAAGACGTTCTATGGAGTCGTTTCCACATCGGCTAGACACTAACTAGGCGATAAAGAAGAAGAAGGGACTCATTTTGAAAAACATCACTCATGTGGTAACGCGGGCTACCCTTGCCTTCGTCGTGGTGATGTGATGTGGATGTGTGATATGTCACGACTTTTTCGAGCTTCCAAAGTTTTTATACTCTCGATAGTGATCACAGTTTTCTTTTGTTTGTTCCACTTCCGTGTTGTAAATGTCCTGAGAAAATAATAACAGTTTACAGCATCACTTGTTTAACATAATTATTAAGATCGCATAAAGAACGTACTTGTAGTAAGTACAAGTACCTATTTACGTTTACAGTTGCAGTATTCTGAATGGAAATACGTAAAGCATCAGTTGGTCAAAGTTTTGAAATTAAATAGATACTTCTACAAACTACTGTACGAACAAAAACTATTGACTGAATTAATACAACCGTCTGTATTGACTCCCATGCCCCATTAGTGTCAAAAAAGAGTATTTTACATGACAACCGTCCAAAAGACACCGATACCATCCACTTGCCTGCCAGTTACAAATAACACGTAACTTGTTCCGTGAATTTGGCACAAGTCACGACGCAATGTCTCTAATTAAACCGGGATCAGATGTAGCGGTTACATGGGCCCACTCGATGCTGCCACGCTTTTGGTTTCAAGCCAACAGCCCAACAAGCTTCTTGTTTAAATGATTCGCTTGTTACGTTTTATGTTTTTATTCGGCTCAGGCGGCTAATTATGGAGTTTAACTGTTTTCAGTTTTTTTTTTTGGGATGAAACTTTCTTGAAGAATGTTTTGTTTATGAATGTGGATGGTGCAAGAGTAGAGGAAGGTGAAAGCAACGATGGATGAACTGAATAAAGGATGATATGGCATGAAAGGAGGTGTCCAATGGAAAATCTCAGCAATATTGAGAAGAGTAAAATTACGGCTAAGCTAGACTCTACTTTCAAAATCATCTTCCTGTTCTGGACCGTTCAACATATACACAAATTGACACTGACCGGTAAATTGCAAAAACACGTAAGAATATTTAAATTACGCGGGCTACTCTGGAGCTTCTACCTTTAGTTGACTAGATTTGGCACGAGATGAGGTGTCTGATAAGATAACGAGTTTATGAGAAGTATGGAAGAAGAAGACATGCTGGACGATCCCTTATGATAAGGATAGGAGAATGATGAACTTTTTCCAGTTTTGTAGTTTTTTATTTCACGGCTTCTGCGATCGGAATTGCATTTGTAATTGATACGTCACGAGCGAGTGTTGCGTTGCTTTTGAATTGAAGTCGGAGGTTATTTGCATTACAAATTGTGTTTCGGTTTAAAAGAATGTTAACGTAAAGTATACAGAACAACATGACGTACAAATACATTAAACATTGCTCGTACAACTTAGGGTAACATTTGCAGTAAAAATGGTAGGTTTATTCCAAATATTGTTTTAAAATTTTATGTTGTAAATTGACGTCCCTTTGATTAAATATTGAAACAACATTATTAAGGTGATACTTTTGAGCATTAAGGATGATTTTGATTACCTACCTTGTTTATTTACACTGACTGAATTAATGCAATATTTCGTGTTTAATAATTTGGTATGTCATAAGTTTGTCAATTCTTTTTATCATATAACGTGATATATGTTTTCAATAATCTAAGGGTTAGGAAAACGCGTTCTTAAGATCAAGTAAAAAGAAAGAAAAATGACAAAATTGCAAAAAAAAAAGCAAAATCGGAAAAAAAATTATGTCATGAAATATTGGACTAGCCCTCAACTGGACACAAATCCAGACTCCGTGACTTACTGAAAAAGTCCTGATGGAAAACCCCATACCACTTTCCCAACCACCAAGTAGTCCATCTTACAAAAATCTAAGTACTTGTTTGATTGGTCCTGAAGAAGGTCTACACTCCAGTTCATAGATGCAGAACTTACACTCAAGCCATCAATGCGTTTGTGACCTCATTATATCCTTTAACGAGGATATAAAAGTGCGGCTGTGTTGTTAAAACTTGAAAGCAAGCAGCGGTCGTTAGTTCGTTCTCGATGCAGAGTACAATTTATAGGTAAAGTCCTTTCAAATCCTTATTTCCAATTGCTGTTATTTTGATTTCAAGGAATATCAACTTTATGCTAATGTGAAAAAAGTTGATAATATCAGAAAGATCGCTACAATTTATTAAAAACGTCATAAATGTTTGAGGAATAGTTGAAACTAGGCTTTATTCATGGATATTAAAGTGATTTTTCCAAAAACACACATTTGTTTACATGATTGTAAACTAAATAATGAACACGATCGCTAGCTAGACACGGTCAAGAAGTTCCACAAACTACTCAAATGGGAACAATAATATCATGGATAGCTTTATGATCTCCAAAAGTCAGTAGAACAGTACGATCATTTATGTACGAGTATGAACAACTTTGTTGCCGTCCAGTTGCCCCAAAATATTGTTTAGTGTCAAAGTTAGTTGCAGTTTGTTGGCGACGGTTTATGAGGGCGGTGATAGTTATTGTCCCACATGTCATATTAGGGCAACATGTGGGACAATCGTTTATTGAAATGACAATGTATGGATGAATTTATTGTGCAGTGTTTAGTGTACTTACTAAAATCTTAAATAATATTAATATATTTTTTCTATGTGGCTCATCCGGTGGTGAGATGGGCTTGATGGGCAGATGACATACATAGTTGCCATCAGAAGAAAAACCTAGATGAGGGAGACACAAAAACGTGGAGATTGGCACAAGAAAAGAGAGGCCTATACCCAGCAGTGGGGTGAATTCAGGCTATGGATTCAGGATATTAGGAGTAGTGTAATTTATTTTTTTGCACTGGACCCGATTTTTTTTTTCTTAACTAAAAGTAGCTCAGTTTTCTAAGGTACTCCTTATAAGATCAACTATCTGCCAGTAAAAGCCCCGTCAAAGAAGCATTTTTTTATTATAAGTGGGTATGTATTTATTTATATTTATTGTAAGTACATAAATAACATTCAGCATAACCCTGTCATTTTGAAATTAACAACACACACATCAACTTAAAAAAAAAAGTAACAACGTAACCTGAACTGTCTACTCACTCTGTCTACGGTCTCACTCTGTCTACTGTCTCTGTCTGTGTATGATGTGTACTCTTATTTTTGATTCAAACTGACATGTAATTTTTATAATTATTAATAAATAAACTAAACTAAACTAATTTATCGGACCCCTACACCAAAACACACCTATATCGAGAACAAAAGAGATCAGTCCTATTCATGTAGGCGTACCTATTACCTGTTTAAATCTTAAGTACCTTCAAGTGGTGTCCGTAGTCAGTCCAAGTGGGTGTCCTAGGGCTCTTGGTATTGTTTCAAAGAGATTTGAATTGTTCGATACAGTCTGAAAATGTATGTAAACCTCCTTTGTATTATAATTCAGCATTATATTCGATTTACGAAGATATCGATTTGAAGTGCTTTACGATCGTCTGCTGTTTATCAGTGCAATTTGAAATACCGAATTTAGAGCAAGAATTGTTTTCTTCTTTATAACATTTTTTCTATCTATAGTGAAACTGTCCAGACCGTCATTTCCTATTTAATTTAGACTTTTCTACTACTTAAATTAAACCTTAACTACTTAAATTATTTTTATAAAATGAAATCATCAGAATTCCTATTTTCTTAGTTGTTGTGCTATTTCGGTCCAAACTTAAGTATATTTGATTTAAAAAATATGATTTAACTAGATTTAGCGAAGCTTTAAAACTCTTTGAACAAAACTCTCTCATAACGGTGAAGGAAAACATTGTGAGGAAACCGTCATGTCATAGAACCCAACAAATTCGAAGACATGTGACATCTACCAACCCGCACTGGGCCCGCGTGGTGGATAATAGCCCATCCCTCTTCTAGAGAGGAGGCCTGAATCCTTGCAGTGGGAACATTATAGGCTGTGATGATGATGAACGAAACTGCGGCAAGTTTGTCCAAAATTCTATCACCAAAATTTGTCAAGCCAGGAGCATAATATAACGTGATTCATATTACTAGAGCAAATAAAAATGGTTGCCAAATATATAGCGAAACATTTTAACTTAACAATGGCGGGTTAATACGATCATGGATGCAGCTGCATTTTAATAATAGATTAACCTATACCACAGAATACGGAAGGGCAGAAGACCGGGTTAGTACAATGAACAAAAACAAGTGAACAGGTACACCGTACGACGGTTTCAAGGAAACGATGAATGAATTGTTTGAGGAATGGTAAAAACCGTTGACCCCACGTAACATGAGTCAAAGACAGAAAGGTGATGACTTGTAAGAGCCACCTGGATGTTGCTGGTAGAATATAACATGTCAAATTTGGCACTTATGTCTTTGAAACATTCACACATTTCTTGTCTTTTCTCTCTTACAGCCTACTACACCTAGACCCGTGCACTTGAGAATAGAATTTGTTTGACTCCACATGTTTGTCTCAATTCATCTCAAAGCCAATTGTCCGATTTGTACATCGTGAACATTTGTATGAACATTTGCAAATGTTCACCGTTTCCTTGATCTTTTTCGTCCTCTCCACCCATCATCACATTTATATTAATCACTCTTTCAGTCACATGCGATTCATCCCTCCTCTGCACAGTGACCAGACTGTCAATAGTTGACTCTTGCAAGCAGATAAAATTGTCTCTTCGCGTTGCCTTCTACTGTATTGTATATTAAACTAGCTTTTGCCAGCGGCTTCGCCCGCGTGAAAATCTCGGTTTTCCATACAAACTTTCATCCCCTATTTAACTCGCTTAGGGTTTGATTTTCGAAAAATCCTTCCTTATTCCTTGTCTTCATTATAAAAGGAACCTCTGTGCAAAATTACAGCTTTCTAGGTCCAAGGGTTTGAGCTGGGCGTTGATGAGTCAGTCAGTCAGTCAGTCAGGACTTCTCTTTTAATTTATTAGATTATAAATAGCTTCTTTTCAAACCTATACCTTCTGTAAGTACCTATTTAGTGAGATTAACCTCCACGCAAACACAGGCCGGCCATGTAATCTTTAGTGTACACATAAATTTAATTAATTCTGCTATGACATGAGCACATAAACTCGCGTTTGACTGACGAAACAGTCACGGTACATAGTTTGTAGTCACTTTGTAAGTACCTAGGGGTTCTAGTTATTAAATTTGCATTATAATAGCTTAGTATGTTGGTCTAATGGCCGGCATTGTGGCTGAGTTTAAGCTTTTTGGTTACATCTTGCGGTTAGTGGACCTATAGAAGAAACATTTAAGTTGAAGCAACATTGTATATCATGATTAGGGGTTCTAACAGATATTTTGCAATTGCTATAGCCCAGTAATCCGATAATCCAAAGGAAGGCTCGATCATCACTAATGATACATCAACATCTTGTTCGCCACTTGGGGCAAAACCATTCGCACAAGTAAGGTCCTGTGCGAATCCACTAGTACAGATGTGGACGGGACTGTATTTTAGTTAAAGCTTATTTAATCTATTTGAATCAGAGACATGACAAAGAAGAAGGAGGTGACTAATTTTATGTATGTTATAAGTTAGCCGGCAAGGGAAAGGAAATGCAGGCGTGACGAATTAGAGGTTATTGTGTGAAATTATCCAGTGCAAACCACACAGACAGAAGAATGGAAGGATATGGGGGAGGCTTTTAACCAGCAGTGGGATATTTTTTAACTTTTTAATTAGCCTATTGTGTCCCACTGCAGGGCAAAGGCCTCCCCCATTTCTTTCCAGCTCTCCCGGTGTTGTGCCTTCTCTGGCCAATCAGTCACGAACGAGTCTAGATCGTCACGCTAACGTTTCTTGGGTCTGCCTCAGTGACGACGACGATATTAGAAAAAAATATAACTTTTTTAGAATAATTAGAACACAAAACTGTGGATTTTTTTAGGACAAGCTCGCCACACATTTATATCCACTGCCACTCCTTACAGGTTACCACCAGATAAGCGCCAAGGCAAGATAATGAGCACGAGGAGCCCCGAAACGAACCAATAGTCTTAGAAATAACAGTGGAGAAGTAAAATCCAACACATCTGCTTGATGAGTCAGAATAATTTACAGCAACAAACTACTAAAACATTGTTTAGCGGAATCATTCACCGACAAAGAATAAACGTCTACTTGTTTTAAGCTTATGAGATTATGAACTTTGCACACATTTGTTCTTTATGTTAACTTGAATTATGACAGTTGTTCTTAGCCTGTTAAATATTCATTTAAAACTTGTTTAGATAACTTAATTAAAATTGAGTTTACCTGTAATTATGTTTAATCTTTATTCTAGCAATTAAACCAATGTGTAAAATTTTGGGCCGCCATTTAGTACTTGATAAATAGGCCTTTGTTTGAATAGTCCACTTAAATTTAAACTAAATTAATATTGATTTTAAAGACCCAAATTAATTGGATATGTAAGTTATAATTAATAACTGGAATTCTTAAAAAAACATAACATGGTTTATCTCTTGCAAACGTCACGGGCAGACAAAGAGATGTAAAACAAAATTAATTTTCTATCTCCTTTGACTTTTGTTAGAAGGATAATTAAACATCATTTAGTTTGATAATTAAGTTAATTGCAATTTAAACTAGCAATTACAGCCGTGTCTGCCTCGTGTTGCGTAGCTTAAATGATGGTGACCTAAATAAACAAAAATATTAATTGCGTATTATACAGTATGTTATCTTATTACGAAGATGTTGATTAACTGGAAGTGCCGTAACTTCCCGAACTTCGGGCTGATATTGAACTTACTCAAACTTTAATCATAAACCTTTGTTTATTGGGTTTATTACCTCGAGATTACTTTAGTCTCAAAAGGTTGTATATTTAAACAAACTCAAAAGATGCGTATAAAGAACATGGACGCGTAAATCTTAAATACGTTTTCATTATAAGGCTTTATTCAGCAGCGGTAACAGTATATTGGCAGATAAAAAAGTTTTCAATGATGTAATTAGAAATCAGAAAACTTACTAGGTATCATAAGGTATTATTTTGGAATGTTAGCTAAGTTAGTTTGACACATTTTGGGTTTTAAATATATTATTTAACAATAGTACATTATGGTACAAGAGTGTAACGTTGGTGATTACCGCTGAGGCGCCATTGAGACCCGAGCCGTCAGGTGAGCGTCTTAAGAAAGCCGAGGACGGTAATCATCAATACACACGTGTATCATACGACGTTTTTCAACACACTTGTGAAGAAAATAATACTAAAAAGTCATCTTCAACAGTTAAAACGAGTTCTGTTTTTTTTTCACAATAGCTGGATAAATTAATCGGTTTTCCTATGCGCGCGCATCTACAGTTCGACCAACTTATCTGTGCATGCGGGAAAACACGGAATTAAAATAAATGTACTAAGTTTGACGTAGCGATGCATTTTTTCATTACCAGTGGCGCCACCATGAAATTCACACTTAAAATGGCCATACTGTAACAATGACGATCGACCATAGACTAAAAGAATGAGGTTAATTTATTTAAAAAAAAGTTATATTTATAATATTACAAAAGTTATAATATTTGAGTGAAAGTTTCATTTATTAAAAACGTACAAGTTAAATTTATCTATTTAAATTCAAAGTTGCATGAAATGAGCAAGCACTAGGTACATTAATTTATTTTTACTATTGAACACGATCTTTTTTGTATCGAAACTTTTTTAAGAACATAGCAACTCAACCAATAAAATTAAAAAAAAAAAAACGGTATTTCCCGGTTAAATTGAAAATGCTCTGTTTACTCGCGTATAATTTGCAATATGGTACTAACTTAACTTTGTAGTGATAATTCTATTATGCACTAGTGTATAATATTATTATGCACGTGTGAGTTATAGTTCGGTTTATGGCCCTAAGAACGATGTAATAAGGCTCACTTTACGAGCAAGTGTGTTGAAATAGTACATTATGGTATAAGTGTGTAATGTTGGTGATTACCGCCGAGGCGCCATTGAGACCCGAGCCGTCAGGTGAGGGTCTTAAGATAGCCAAGGACGGTAATCATCAATACACACGTATCATACGACGTTTTTCAACACACTTGTGAAGAAAATAATACTAAAAAGTCATCTTCAACAGTTATAGCAAGTTCTGTATTTTTTTCACAATAGCGGGAAAAAAATATCGATTTTCCTATGCGTGCGCATCTAAAGTTCGACCAACTTATCTGTGCAGGCGGGAAAACACGGAACTAAAATAAATGTACTAAGTTTGACGTAGCGATGCATTTTTCTTGACCAGTGGCGCCACCATGAAATTCAAACTTAAATAAATAGTCATACTGTAACAATGACGGTCGACCATAGACTAAAAGAATGAGGTTTATTTATTTAAAAAAAAAGTTATATTTATAATATTACAAGTTATATTATTTGAGTGAAAGTTTCATTTATTAAAAACGTACAAGTTAAAGTTATCTATTTAAATTCAAAGTTGCATAAAATGAGCAAGCACTAGGTACATTAATTTATTTTTACTATTGAACACGATCTTTTTTGTATCGAAACTTTTTTAAGAACATAGCAACTCAACCAATAAAATTAAAAAAAAAAAAAACGGTATTACCCGGTTAAATTGAAAATGCTCTGTTTACTCGCGTATAATTTGCAATATGGTACTAACTTAACTTTGTAGTGATAATTCTATTATGCACTAGTGTATAATATTATTATGCACGTGTGAGTTATAGTTCGGTTTATGGCCCTAAGAACAATGTAATAAGGCTCACTTTACGAGCAAGTGTGTTGAAAAATATTTATTTCAACTAACATCATCATCTGTCTCCAACATTTTCCCAACTTAGTTGGGGTTGGATTCCAGTCTAAAACCGTATGAAGCTGAATAACTAATTTACATAGAGTGACTGCCCATTCTGATCTCTATAACCCAGTTAGTACAGAATAATACTGGTTTCGTTTATTTCAACTAACATTGGTGCATTACACATTATTTTTAGGAAACTTCAATTTCAAATGCATTGCCTAAAACGATGAATAGTGAACTTATAAGTTTTACTAAAAAAAGCAATAGAGAAAGTAGGTTGTACTCTAAAATAATTCTAGACATAATAAAACGACTGCCCAAAATACTCCTCATTCCCCCTACATTTATACACGTCTAATTAATACTACACCTACGTGTAATGTCGGGTAAAGCCAGATACAGCCTATTCTATTGTCCGTTCATTACGGACGTAATGTGCTCGCATTGAGTGCTAAGCGATCGTCTAGATTAATATCTAGACAATTCTACGTACCTAGGTAGTTAGGTACTATCTCCATTTAGGCACATTATGACAGTTATAGAATGTTAGGTAGCCAGTATGGGACGTCTTGGCAACATGGATTTTAGCCTGCCAAAATGCTTCTGAATTTATCTGAAGGTGTTGGCTTTAATTTATTGTTTTAAGTCCGTATCGACTCTCCCTATCTGACTCTTTTGTTATAATTAAATCTGGGTCCATACAATTACATACTTAGGTAATTCTTATAAATTTATACGGTTTCAGTTTTATATTATTTTTAATGATTTTACGATTCTTCAACGCACAAAAACTCTTGAAGGTGTTTCTCAAAAGTTTCTGACGAATCTAGAAGTAGCTTATCTATGTAGCACCCTCGTTGTTGGGCAACAGTGGCAAGTGTGGGCAAGTACACAAAAGAGCTAATTGTTACCGACGAGGAGGGCATCAGCAAACAGATACAGAACACTGCCACCAACGCTTTTGTTTGCTTTTTATTAACCAAATTCGTCCTTATCCGGGCCAACATGTCGCTTAGCTTGACAGTTTGTCCAGAAACCCGCTTATAGATAATTTATTAATAGCTTTTAGTAGGTTTTATTTTAATGGACTTAATTTAATAACTCAAGAAGTAGATTTTACTCAGGCTAAAATATTTTAGAAAGAAAAATATTTTGAGCTTGATGTCATAAACAATTATGTTTAAGATTTAATCAAGATTGTAAATTAATAAAAAAAACTACAGCTCTCATTCACCGAATAGCCTTCAAAAAGCTCAAAGCGAACATGACAAACACATTTCACATTCCGTTGAATTTGCAACGAAATTTTCAAAAAAACGTTTTTTAAACGAGAATTCTCACCCTGGTCTATTGTTGAAACTTCAAAGCCTTGTTCGGAGCACCAGGTTTGGGCAAAAAACTTCTATGTGTTAAAATATAAACATTTTCACGTTAGGGGTTTCTTAATTAAAACATCAAAAGCAAACTGTTTTCATAATACTTTGATTTCACTTTTTACCTTCTGCGAATAAAGTTTAATTATCAAGTCCTCCTGGGAGGCGAATGATTTTTCTATTAAATTCCATTTCGTCTACATTGATTTCGCAACTGAATATGAAAGTTATAATTGAGTTCTCAAACCCAAATTCAGGTAAATTTGAATTCAGTAGTGGGTTTTATGGAACTTAATCATAAATTTTCAACAGTCGCCACCTATACAAGTTTGGTACTATAAATTTTCATCACATAATTAGGGTAAAGAAAGACAAATGACTCTCTTGTCGGGGTTCTTGTACCGGGTACCCGTTGATAGCTGGTCCCGCTGGCAACCCGGTTCGATATAGCTAAAAATAACGTAATAGATTATTTTGGTGCAGGACTTTTACGAGTTTAAGATCGATATATTCTGCCTAGTGTTTTCCCAACTATCTATGTGGGGGTCGGCTTCCAGTTAAACTGGGATCCGGATGCAGCTGAATACAGTAGAATCGCGACTATCCGGATCAATTAAAACTAGGGGTATTTCGGATAATCGATTTCTAAGTAAAATAAAACGATAGGTATTAATAACTCTGTTTTTGTTTTATTATTATTATTTTTAAATTTCTCTTTACTGTTTAGTTTATTAGATTATAATATTCTTCTCGAGTTCACTTTGTGACACGTTAGATTTTTTTATGTTAGTAACCTATTTTGGAAGGAGCTGGTGTCTGTGATACAATGATTTTCATTAGTACAGGCATCAACGAATCTCTTTTGTCTGTAATGTTAATTTTTATTTGGAAAATTGTTTTTGTAAACAGCATGTTTTTTCTGAAATAAATTATATTATATTATTATATTAACTTTTTATTATGGATACTGTTTCACATACGTCATTTAGACAACAGGATATAAAAATATGGTAATTAGAGCCGTGAACAATGAGTCCGAATAATCGAGGTTCGGATTATAAGGATTCTACTATACCAGTTTTTACATGGAGCGAGTGCCAATCTGACCTCCATAACCCACTTAGTACTTCATAATACGGTACCTTTTGGTAACACTGGTTGTAGTAAAAATAAACAAAAGAATATTTCATCAAAACTTAACTTAAACTTAACTCAAAATTCAAACAAGAAAGAAGGAAAAATCATTTGACAAAGTTGCATTGGATTGAATTTTCTCACATAATACATTATCATGAGCCACTTTTCGAGGACGTGTATTGAAAAACATTATTTTTCCCATTATAGTTCTCTAATGAGCCATTTGATATTGACTCCCTTGCTGACTATAGTTTTATTTTTACACACATAGGTACATAAACTCACGTCCATTTCCCATGGGGGTAGGCAAAAACCAAAGAACGCCACCTGCTACGATCCTAACATACTCCATTCGTACGTTCGCTTACGTAATCTCGTTTCTCTTTAGAACTGAAAAGGAGGAGGTTCTCAATTCGTCTGTACGTTTTTTTTTTTTTTTTTTTATTAGCCGTATGTCCTCCACGAACAAAATAAAACAACTTTCACAGGCAATTGAACGATTGTTTATCAAGCGTCAACAGAATAAAGGTATTGACTAAAGTCTAAACATTATAATTTTTTCGTCTTTATTGGAGATGTCCCACTGTAAGTTGCTACACTATGGTAACGTACGAGCCGTGAAAGGTTTACGTACTTTTGCGTTTTGTACCTGCAGATTGTGAATAGTGTTATAGTGGAAGTTTCCTGATGAGGTCCGTTCGATGTTACGTTTGTTTTTTTTTCCTTATGAGTAGAACAAAGTTATTAGGGTTGGCTATGTTGTTTTGGGGAGGTCAAGTCATGGTACGGTCGGGGCTGAGAAATAAACTGACTAAGAAATATTGCATTCAATATACTGAAAATATATCTAAATACAAGATTATAGCGTTGCAAATTAAGGTACTTCTTCTGCTTAGGTCTGTAAAATAACACTAAAAGATCATTTACGGAATAAGTTTCGTTGGTCTATTGGTCACATGCGCGAGGGTTCCTGGGTTTGATCCCCGAGTCGACCAAAGTATTATTGGGTTGTTCCTTCAAGAATTTCTCGGGCTTTGGAGCCCGAATGTGTGCCTGGTTGATGGCAATAGGCTCACTGGCTTAAAAACTAAACAGGTCAAATGTGAGTTTATTAATCGGTACAATCTTTGCCTAACCTTTCGTGGACTACAGCCATGATGCTATGTCCACAAAAAGTCTTTACAGGACGTCAGTGCATACCCTGAACAGAATCTAGCTCCAAAATCCAGCTTTCTAGGTCACACGGACACCCGTCCTTTCGCAACTATGTTGAAAATTAGTCGCCTTTATGAAGTTAATCAACTCAGCCTTTAGCAGTACCCTGGCAGGAATATGGCTCTCAAAATGTGAGATAATACTAGCCCGAAACTAGCAAGACTCTTGACTGCACATAGGACCCTGGTATTAAATTCATATGACATCATAACATCACGCTTGCAATTCCCGCAAGGTGAGTAAGAGCTGTACTTATTTTAACTCGTTTTGATTAAATATTTAGTAACAGAGCTCCTTTTGTAAGAGCTGGATTAACAAAGTAACCACCACACTTTGATATTTCCGCCGCCAAGCAGCGTTGCTATATTCCCAGAAAATTCTGGTGTATCTTATATAAGAGAAATCATGATCTGCCTAACCTTTTCCCAACTATATTCGGGTCAGCTTCCTTTTTAACCGGATGCATCTGTATACCTGTATTTTACACTAGCGGACGTCCCGCGGTTTCACCCGCGTAGATCCCGTTCCCGTGGGAATACAGGGATAAAAAGTAGCCTTTGACACTCAGTAATAATGTAGCTTTCTATTGGTGAAAGAATTTTAAAAATCGGTTCAGTAGATCCCGAGATTACCCCTTACAATTTAACAAATACACAAACTTTACCTCTTTATAATATTAAAACCTCCCTCCTCCACCTTCCTCCTCTTTATAAAGTATAGAAGTATAGATAGAGCGACTGCCTATCTGACTTCTACAACCTAGTTAGTACTGTCTACGATACCCCATGGTAAAACTTGTTGTCAGACATTCAGGCCACTGACTATCTGTTACGACATGTCAAAGATCTACAAAAAACCGCAAACAACGGCTAAATAAAACTAAAAAAAACTGCCAGTGATCTGCTAATATCACGATAATTAACTTTTTATCCACATGAGTAGTAAATCACTATCCTTCCTTATATCCTGTTACCGGCACAACGTGCCATTTGGCACACTTTTTTTTTGGGGCTTGCCGGCACATTGTGCCATTTGGCACACTTTTTTTTTGGGGCTTGCCGGCACATTGTGCCATTTGGCATAATGAAAACAAAGTAAAGACAATTAAAATAAAGATAAAAGGTGCCGGTGGGATAGGTAAAAATAAAGATAAAAGGTGCCGGTGGGGTAGGTAAAAATAAAAATAAAAGGTGCCGGTGGGAGGATAGTATAAAACAAAGTCACTATTTTTGTCTGTTTGTTTGTCTGTATGCTTAAATCTTTAAAACTACGCAACGGATTTTGATGCGGTTTTTTTTAATAAATAGAGTGATTCAAGAGGAAGGTTTTAGTATATAATTTGAACGACATCCACGCGGGTGAAGCCGCGGGCATCAGCTAGTACATATTATAAAACAAAGTCCTCCACTGCGTCTGTCTGTCTGTTTGTTTGCAATAAACTCAAAAACGACTTCACCGATTTTCATGTTGTTTTCACCCATGAATAGAGTGATTCACGAGGAAGGTTTTATAGTATATAATTTGACCGACAACAACGCGGGTGAAGCCGCGAGCATTAGCTACTAACTGATAAATCATATTTCTGTAAATACTACGTTTCCCTAATTAATAATTACACCATCAATTTTGATTACTGACCTGTGTCCGATTGCTCCACATATTCATAATAATATTGTCTATTATCAGCTCTATTACGTGCAATTAAGCTTGGTTATGCATGTAATGTCTAATTACCGCGCTAACGACAGCTCTGCATACACTTTAGTAGAGATTGGGTTATCAATTTCTGTATTGATTGAAATCTATTTAGGATATACGAATTAGATAATAATATCTTCATAAGGAAAACATCGTGAGGAAAACGGCATGACTTAGAACCAAAAAATTCAAAGACATGTGAGATCTACCAAATGTTAAATGTCAAATCTGTTGAAAGTCGATGTAAAAATCCAAAAAGATTTGATTATCGTAGGGGTCAGAGAATGGGATTCTCTGACCCCTACGATAGTCAAATCTTTTTAATAATATCTTTTTATAAAATATTGTTTCGATAAAATCTTTAAAGGAAGGAGATCTTTGTCCAGGAGTGGGACAGGTAAGGCTAGAATAAAAAACTTTAGACAAGAAAGTTACCTGGTTGAGGTGGCGAGACTTTGTAGAATGCAGGAAGTATGGGGAGACTGTAGAGATGTTTGGTATTTAGAATAATGACGTGAATGGCAAACTCAAGCAAACTGGATAGTTTTTTTTTTTACCATATTATGTATTTATTTTTTTATTATTTTATTTATTTATAACCAACTTATACTAACAGTAACACCACACATAATATAAGTTATAGGTTGAACAAAAAATTATTAAATTACACATGCAAAAAAATTAGAATAAAAAAAATAAGAATAAAATTCTTTGTGCTCTTCTATTTGTTATGTTTTTATCCTTTTTTTGTATTTTGTGTGTGCATAAATAAATAAATAAATAATAACAAAACTAAGAAATAAAACAATAACACAATAAAAATTGAGTATAGTTGAGTAGTAAATTGTGTAGTTGCACCATGTAAAACACTGGTATTATGAATTACTGGAAGCCGAAGCCAACAATATTTGGAAAATACCAGGCAGATTGTATTTGTTTTTGGTTTATATGTTTTTGTTGTCGAAAAGTTGTCCCTAGTCTACTTATGGATATGAAACAAAATACACAGAAATTCTGATTCAATTCGTTTCAATTTGAATTGTAACCTATTTTTCAATGTTACATCAGCTTACATATTGTAGACATATTCCTTTGCACCACCTGAGGACACAATACCAAGTAGGTTTCAGGCCGTATTTGGTAATCCCTAGGCTGTTATATAGAATATCTGGTCCAACCGACCGTGTGAAGCTTTGTTGATAGGTACAGGTAAGGTCAGTCGGGTTACTTGAAATAGTAGTTAAAATAAACAGTACCCAGACTAAGCACATGAGGGATGTCAAAACCGTTTATTATTTTAGAACTAGCAAGCCATCTGAACTAATTTAATATTTGTTAACATACCTACACGTATTCTCACGTCTTATTCCCATTGAGTATCATCTTCTAAAAGCCATCTTCATACATACTTTCTTCATTTGCCACGTCCACGTATCATATATCTGGTCATACAAGCAATTTACAGAGCTAAAACCGTTCTACACGACAGTACCATTTAAGACCGCAACATAAACGGTCCAATACTGCGGAACACCTTGAGGTTCCAGCAACATGCGTCCATTGCCAACCAAGCACAAACCCTCAAACCCTTTTGTATTCATACCGCACCGACCAACCGAACGTCTCTCCTGATAAGCGGAATCGAAATGATACGCGTTGCACACCCCACTACCTCCACCCAATACAAATTAAATCTAAAATTCGAACGCGTGTTTTTTTGACAGGTCCGTTTTTCCTTCAAAGAGGTAGGTTAAGGTAATTGGTTCAATAGTGCGGAACCATAAGGTCCGGGGAGGTTGGGCATGTGTAGGCCACAGCCTCAACTTCGGGATTCTTTGTATTCATGACAGAGCGTGCCGAACAAGCCGGATTCGGGTAAGCCCATCTAAATGGTAACGTGGTGTACACTGCTAATGTTTTCCCGACCAATGTAGTTATTTTTGCTAATCAAGTGAGGGGTCGGTTTGTTTTTTTTGTGTTCATCAAGATGGGAAAATGGATTGAGGGATTTTATCACCCAATTGTAGACAAGTAATGAGTGTTTTTTATCGCTTGTCCGTGGCATGAATACAGTTTATAATTAAGCTGTAATTGTCTTGCTTTGTAGTTTATTCGTGGCTCAGCTATTTAGGAACCCAATTAAGACTGTAACGAGTAAATAATCAACACATCTACTACACAAATAAATAAAATGAAAGTTTATGTCTTTAATTTAAAAATAATAACGCTTTTTACCCACGACGGAACGGAGACGGTATATGCGTTTGGGGTGAGAGGTTGTTTGTTTGTGTGTTTGTTTGTTTGTGTGTTTGTGCAAATACATGTTGCCATTTTTCTCCATAACTTCTAGTCCGATTTTGATGCAGTTTTCAGTTATGGGTTCGGGTTTGATTGGTGCATGTTCTTAGATAGGTGTTACGGTGACAACTCACCAGGGGGCGCTGCAGCAAACATTTTTTGTGCAAATCAAAGTTGCCATTTTTCTCCAAAACTACAAGTCCGATTTTGATTCAGTTTTCAGTTATGGGTTTAGGTTTGATTGGTGCATGTTCTTAGATAAAAAAACCAATAAAAGTAAAAAGTTTAAAATAAAAAGCAAAATTAAAAATTTTGGAAAAACCCACGACTGCTAAAAATTAATTGAAAAAAGTATAAAATAACATAAAACACCCACCTTAAAAAACCCAAGAATGTCCGTCGGGAGCTGAACATTGCAAAACTAGTTCATTTAATGGCAGCCCCCGACGGACATTCTTGGGTTTTTTAAGGTGGGTGTTTTATGTTATTTTATACTTTTTTCAATTAATTTTTAGCAGTCGTGGGTTTTTCCAAATTTTTTAATTTTTTACTGAATACAAATTAAAGATAATACGGTACATAAAGAAACAAACTTTTTTTTAAATTTGTGGTATTACTGTTTATCATTTTGTCTGCCCAATCTGTCTGTCTGTCTATTTGACGGGAAGATAGCTGATGTGATAAGGAGTAACTTAAACTTACTTTTATTTTAGAAAAATGATTAGCGTTCCAAGCAAAAACTTTAAAGTCCTTGAAATTGCTAACAAAATCCGATTTAAATAGGGAAAAATATTTTTATTCATAATTTCACGCGGACAAAGATCGCGAGTAGTAGCTAGCATAAAATAATCATAAACAGACCTGATTTATAGTTTATAATATTCGAAAACATCATGAGAATTATATTCCTCTTAAATCACACACAAGATGAAATACACAAACACAAGGTGAAAGCGCAAAGATCAAAGCGAGAGAAGCTTCTTTTTATAAGAAGAAAGCTTTTACATTCATGTAGATATTACATTATTAAGTCCTATAGAAGTTTTTGAATCGAACATAGGGGAAGGGGAGACGCATACAACTTTTAAAATAACCTTTTCTGATCTTTTCCCTCTCAATTCAAAAAGCTTTTCCCATTACCTCATTCCCCTAAATCTTTGCCATCGATATTCGCCATTGATAAATATTCCATTCATATGCAGGTAATGGAGGTAGGAAGTTGTATTCCCCTCGGAACGAGTCCGTGTATCACGTCTTTTCGTAAGTATCCCGATGATTTAACGTCTGAAGCCAGTGGTCAGTCTTAGAGTATGAAGGTGGATGTATAGAGAATGAGAGAGGGAGAGAGAATTAGGTCAACGACCAAAGAAAAGTTGAATAGATTGTGTAAGGAATATTAAAGAAAAAGGAATTAACGATAAAGTGACGGTTGACAGGAGAGAATGAAAGAAAATACTGTTTTATACTTATGTTAAGGATACAGATACTCAAGTAAATTGAGTTGACTAAATACTCAAGTAAATTGAGTTTTTAGTCAACTCTCACAACAAATCTAAATATTTGAATCACTGTTTTTTTTCTAATACTGCTACCATTCAAATAGTTGTATAATAAAAACGAACACCTTGCACGCTGCCTGATAATCCCGGATTGACACTATTGTCTTCATTCTGGAACAAAAATAATTATTTACAATAATTATGAACCAATATCGTTAGTCATTATCATCTGTCTAGCTTTTTCCCAACTATGTTCGGCTTCGGTTTTAACTGGATGCAGCAAAATATTTGTATTTTACGCGTAGTAAGTATTACCTCTAATATACAGCCAGTGACAACCCTAAGAGCTTTCATTTCAAACCACCCTACACACTTAATTCTCTTAAGTTTGAAAAACGTAATCCAATAGGGTTGTCACCGCAGCTTTGTATTTTCTTCTTTATCTTAACGAGTAACAGACACCAAAGCAAAGTGTTCAGAAGTACATCGCCTCATTAAGTCACATATTAATTTTCATCTAAGTTTTTCAAGCTTTCAAGAGATCAGCGGTGACCCAGTGGTGTCGGCCCCGACTTACGAACAGTAGGTCGTGGGTTCGAACCCAGGCAGGCGCATTACTTTGTGTAATTTATATCATCACCGCTGCTCTCAAAACGGTGAAGGAAAACATCGTGAGGAAACCAGCATGTCGTAGAACCAAAAAAATCGAAGACATGTGACATCTGCCAATCCGCACTGGGCCCGCGTGGTAGATTATAGCCCATCCCTCCAGTGAGTCCCTGCAGTGGGAACATTATAGGCTGATGATGATGATGATTTTCAAGCTGCCCCGTTGGACTAGTGGTCGCAAGGGCGATTGTTGAGCATGAGCTTTTGTGTTCGATTCCCGGGTCGGGCAAACTGCGATTAGGTTTTTTCATCAGGAATTTCTCAATAACAGCCACGGAGTTGGAATTTGTTCACGATTGGCTCTCCCCCTATTTATAACTAGCTTTTGCCAGCGGCTTCGCCCGCGTGAAAATTACGATTTTCCATACAAACTTTCATCCCCTATTTAAATCCCTTAGGGGTTGAATTTCGAAAAATCCTTCCTTATTCCTTGTCTACATTATAAAGGGAACGTCTGTGCAAAATTTCAGCGTTCTAGGTTCAAGGGTTTGGGCTGGGCGTTGATGAGTCAGTCAGTCAGTCAGTCAGTCAGGACTTCTCTTTTTATTTATATAGATATACATGGGACTTAACCATAATAATTATGGCGAAATGTGGGTGTATTATTAGGTACAACTCCGTTTGGGATTATTGGTATGAAATAATTTAATGATTATCAAGACTTTTTGTAATGTTATAAGACTATTGATGAAATGTCACTTGTCTTCAAATGTTTGGTAAGATTCTCTCTAAGACGTATCGGTTTCCTCACATTATTTTTCTTCTTACGAGCAGTAAATATGAAACTACAAAAAGTTTTGCGCCTGCCGCAATCAATTTGTTTAATTCATTCGATAATTTCTACACATGCTCTGTTCAAAATATGTGTACATAAACTTAGACTCTCATTTTCATCGAAAAGGTATCAAAAGATGGCTTGTGCCAACAGAATCTTGTCAAAAAGCCTTAAACTATTTTCATTAATTAACCTGGAACAACTTCAACTATCCGTTTCAAATGTTCAGCTTAATGTTATGAAAAGCTCTTTGAATATTTAAGTAGATACACCAAAATAATGACGACTGGTGAATAAAGATGATTGTCTCCCAAAATAATTATTATTATTCTGATGAATTGAAATACTGTTGGTGTTTATATTATTATTGTTTACTGTTAATTATCAGTAATGATCCTGTATTAGTATCAGAGTATACAGTTGATTCCTCAATTATTATATAGGACTAGCACTTTGCCCACGGCTTCGCCCGCGTGGATGTCGGTTCAACTACAAAAGTGACGATTTTCCATACAAACTTTCATCCCCCTTTTCCCCTTAAAGGTTAAATTTCCAAAAACCCCTTCTTAGTGCTCCCCTACATTATAATAGGAAGCCGTGTGCAAAATTTCACATTTCGAGCCCCAGTAGTTTCGGCTGTACGTTGATATGTCAGTCAGTCAGTTCTCCTTTTATATATATAGACTATCATTATCATTTAAATTGTACTTCTCTTCTTTTTCTCAATTTATACGTCATCATCATTCTCATGCCCTTAATCCGATGAATCTACGCCGCCGCCCCCAAGGCGGCGGCGTAGCATGTCTGCTTCTTCCATACTTCTGATATGGCTACATAATGTAAATACATACACATTTACAATTTCTAATCATTAAAAACATTACAAACACATTTCACCAGTTTTACATATTAAAGTAGCATGTAGGTATAGCACTCGGCACGTAAGTTGAAACAAAATGGCGGTCGTCCGCATAGGTAAAATGACAAAAATAGAGTGAGATTCGAACGAAAATGTGCAACTGAGCATTCAAGACTATAATTCAACTTACGGGATGCAATCTGCAATACAGTATCGGGTCTCAGTCGACTTATTTTCATGATTGTAGCTTCGCGAACGACCGCCATTTTGTTTCAACTTACGTGCCGAGTGCTGTAATAGGAACCTATTTTCATTACTGGGCACAAATCAGCTGTACAAGGCTATTACTGAGAAATTCCTCAGAGAACAAATTGCATGACCCGGAAATCGAACTCAGGATCTCATGCTCGAGGCATTAAATTTTATAACGTTTTAAATAGCACAAATCGCATCACTAAATTCATGTCCATAGTATTCAGTCAATTCAGATTAAAGTGACCAAATATAGACGAATGAGCCTAATACAAATGGACAAACCAAACAGACTGCCCAAGGGCCCTATTCAGCAACAAACACGTAAAATCAAACACGATAATTTAGATGAACGAGTCATTTTGACAGCGGACCTATTTTACAAAGAGTTATGAACGTACAACTCTGCTAGTCCGCTTCTGGTATACCCTGAGGATTTGGCGTGAAGATTGTATTGTTTAATTTGAGTATTCTAATATTATTTTGAAATGAAAGATAAAGTTTCTAGGAAGGCAATTATAGTTTCCGGAAAATTTTGTTTATTTATCGTGTGTTATTGAGTTTTCAGGAATTTCTCGGTAGTAGACAAGGAGTCTGGATTTGTCCCCGTTTTATGACTATAGGCTCGTCCCTTACTACTTGGGACTTGAACATAACAGCAGAAATGTGGCAGTACTATTTGTAGGTACATTTTCTGCCTAACACTTCGGGGATTATAGGCCTGATGTTGTGCCATGTAGTAGAATCGATAGATTGCCTTTCGCATAATTTTCGTCCACAAATCTAAAACCTCAATCACGTCCACCGTCACTAAATTACTAAACTATTCACGGAACGCGCTCATTCCAAACTCACACAAGTTAAACTAATCATGCATCACCGAATCCCAAATCCCAGTTATAACTAAAAACTATTCGTTTGCAGGTAAACACCGCATTCGTTCCGCGCGATACGCAAGAGGAATTCCTCAGCTCAAATAACTGAATACCAGGGGCATGTTATATTTCGCAATTCCCCACAACGGCCAAAGTACGTAATAATATTGTGCTCGGGCCGCATTCGGGGTAGAATCATCGATAGTCATTATCGGAAAAGCGGGTTTAAGAGCCGTCCCAGCCCCGGCGGGACCTTTACGGAGGTCTCATCCCGGCGCGTTCGATAACTATGCTAATGTTATTTGCGCCAGTGGGTTTGAAAACGACGGCATCCACTAACTTGGCATTCCCAAGAACACAGGGCTCCCTAAAGGTAAGGTTTCAGAATGAAATATCTTACTTTACGACCCGTAATACCATATTGTGAAAAGATTTGCTATTTACCCGAGGTACCGGGCGCCTTGTGGCCATATTAGCAATAGTTACCGATCGCTACGACTAATCCACGGACGTAAGTTCTGATAGCATCGCTTAGTGTCCCAAGGCGAGTAACATAATGGCTCATTTACATTATACGTTGTCCCGCATGTGTTAGATTTCGTTAACGACTTTCATGAGCGTGGGAATCGCTTGCAATATTCAGAGGAGTGCGGCTGAATTATAATTTTAAATATGTCTGCGGTAGTATTGGCGGACTATGAGTCGATATTTGGTGTCTCTGGGGAATAAACAAGGTGCGATGGAGGTGTCTGTATCAGCTCGATTAAGTTGGGGATTCGGTGAATGCAGAAATCAGGATCGGTTAAATGAGCGGTCGTTAACATGAGTCATTTGTAGGTATTCGGAGGTGTAATCGCGGTGGGCGTTTAAGCGCATAATGTAAATGAGCCATTACACGGCCGTGCGCATGCAATTGAAGGCATCGACACAAATGACATGCACGTGTGGGGGACACCTGACGCTGCGTCCGACAACATCGCTTACGAAACACATTACGTGTTGCATGCCAATGGCCTCAAGTTATTCCTACTTATACATTATTTATGATGCAACTGATAAGAGCACTGAAGACATAAGTAGTGTGTAATCATCTGATATAGATGCTCTTAAATTTTCTTCCTTTTCTTTAACTTGCGGTTAGTGTGCGTCGAGAAATATCTCTCCGACTTTTCAAATCACAGACATGATTTTTGAAACCACACTTTTTAATGTTGTTTACCAATACAATAAAGGGTTAGAATTTCAAAAAACTCCGCACTTTTAAACGACTTTCAAATCTCCGTAACTCCCACAAAGTAAATCCTGGGCAACAATAAAACACGAACATTAACCGTATCAGGAACAATAGTAATCAATTTAAATGTATCAAAGCGAAACAATAAAACAGTTCAGCTTGCCTAAGCATTGTGTGTGGAATAATAAAAGAGAGCCCATCTGTACCGGTTATGTCCCACGTACGAAGCACTATTCAGTAGATCGAAAAAGTTTTCCAATAGCTGAGTCTGATGATAGAAAATAGTTGGCTACGGGAACCTGCGATGTTAGTTTTATTGTAGTCACCACTCTTGGGCTATTGAGTGTACCGGACTGATATTGCAGTAGCTAGGTAATTATTTTATCTGTGGTGGCTGTTGAAAGTTGTGTGCTCTAGGAGCTAGTTAATGATAGTTATAACTTGCCTGTGTACGTGTTGGTTTGTTCTTATCTGTGACAAATGCTTGCTCTGCGTTCAGAATGTTTTTTTTGTTGTTTATAAAGTGTTGCTCAATAAGGCTAATTGTGTTATTATTAGTGAGTTGTTTGCTTGGACTGTCTCGCTGGTCTAGTGGTCATAAGCGGGACTGCTGAAAATGAAGTCCTGGTTTCGATTCTCGAGTTGGGAAAAGAATTTTAGTGTTTTTCCATGAGAATTTTTTCAGGAGTAGCCACGAAGTCAGGATTTGAGCCTGGTTGTGTAGAAATATCTAAGTCTTTGGCAATGGGCTCAACCCCTATTACATGGGACTTAAACTTTACTGTGTATGGGTGTGGGTTCCCTACGTTTCTTCGAAACACTATTCACATAGGTGTTTCTAAGTGAAATGTTACAAAAATAGGTGAACGTTACATGTATTTTAATTTATCGGTGTCTGCAGAGTCGTTCAGATACGAAATGAGTTTAGGTAGAATCGTAATTTAGTCTGGCTCTATAATTGGTAATTGTAATAAGTATGTTGTACCTAATTAGTGCACAGTTGAATACTTATTTGCCTTTACAACTCCCTTGAGTGCTATCTTATCCCAGGGTTACCTAGGTCTTAGTAAGTTATTAGACTTATTCTTAGAATTTGTGGATGTTATTTAACCATGTGTGTATGTGTGTGTGTATGTAATATGTCATTCAAGTAAATTAGTACTTTTTTCTTTTTAATAAACGTTGCCCACATTAGGAATTTCTCCTTTCGTGGGTGCGTTTACGAACATTAAAACTCGCATACACAAACCAAACACCCAGACCCGAAACAACTATCTGTAGGCCATACAAATATTTATTCCGTGTGGGGATCGAACCCGTGATACTCAGCGCAGCAGTCCAATTGCTTAGCCACTGCACTAACCGTGCCGTGAAAGTGCCTACACTACACAGTGGTTATTTAAATATTAGATACACCTCTGCATCACTCTTAGTAGATTGCAGGCGTGATGTTATGTTTAGTAATGCAAAAGAACGGAGCCTGAACCATATTTTGAAGTGAATGTTTGTTGCTCTTGGGAATCGAATGCTGATCAATTCAATCGTTTGTTTTCAGCTTTTCAATATTGTATTTTAATTTAAGGTGTGTAGGTATGTGATTGAATCGCAAATTAATGCAATATTGTTATTTGTCATTAATATGAGAGTGTTTATTTAATTGATTAATTGATACGCTTTACATGGTTAATTTATATTAATAGATTTTAAGTACCGTATGTTTTATGCTGACCATGATACAAACTCAATCTTATTGAATTTTTTATACTACTGTATTATAATTATTATTCGTACACTAATAGATTACGGTCACATTGTCCAAAAAAAAAACGTAAATGTTTAATCACACGTACGAACCCACAGTTAAGTAACGCCAATTTTTTAATCCATTCCTTAGTAAGATGCTAATAGGCAACAAAGCGAAGAGGAGATGTGCCAAATGCGACCAATCACAGGAAAGGCGAAAGACCAAATGAAAATTTTAACTAATGTGATTGGTCGATGTCCGCATATTTTCTCTCCGCTCCACTCGTCTCCGCTTTGGTGGAGTCCCGGCATTCAAACACAAGTAAGAAAGAAAATGATATGTCCGTAACACAGATGACAGAAACAACAGGAGATATGCCCTTTAGCCGAAAATGTATGGGGACCTGTGTCGTCAGTTCACACACGCAGAGCAGTAAAAACAATAGATATACGCATTCGCAAACACATCCGCATTTCTTAAAACATTACGTACTACACAATCAATTATAAACCTTATCCCTTCAGTCACAGCGTGTATTTACCATGCACCGCACAATTTACATAATACATTTTGTTTTACTTCGACGCTAGTGGTTGACTAAATCGAAAAGTTATCGATTCTTCTATTTATTATTATATTGTATTAAAGTTCTTTTGGGGTCCTGAAAATAATATATTATAAATAAAAAACAATATGACCAGAAATCATTCAAAATAAATAAAAAAGTCATTTATTCAAAACAGGTTGATTAAAAAAAAAAAATATTGATTTGTGTCTGTAGTAAATCGTAATATTAACTTACACCACAGATGTGTTACAACAGATTTTGACGTTCGAAAAGACGTGCTGATTATAAGCAGCACTTTTGTCTGTCTGTTATTTTAGATGAACCAGACTCAATACAATAAGTAAGTTAATATTACGATTTACTACAGACACAAATCAATAACAAAAAATAAAAAAAAAACGTATTTAATAATAAAAAAATAAAAAAAACCATAACATGTCAGTGTCATGTTATATTATGTTGTTTTCCTGTGTTGTCTAGTAATTGTGTGTACATAAATAGTAAAATAAATAATAAATAAAATAATTTTGGAGAAAGAACATAAACAACAAACATTGTCTTGTGTTCCACTCAGCGACTAACTATTTAAGTAGTCGTTAATGTAATAATAATAATATTTTTATTTGAAATTATAATTAGCACAAATGAATACAATTTAAAACTCAGAAATAACGTAGGTATAACAAAATTCGATGCTTGTACTAGGTTAGACCTGTATCACAGGCGGCATGTTGCTCCTAATTACTTTTTGAGCAATAGATTTCTTAACAATAATATGGCATAAATGGAATAAGTTAAGCTTAACAAAGATTAGATTTAACTTCGGTTTTAAACGCACTAAATGGAAAATCTAGGAAAGAAGATGGCAGTTTGTTATACACTTTTATTCCGAGCCCTACGAATGAATTATGAACTTTGTGAAGCCGGTGAAAAGGAGCGCATAGTTTATGTTTATTTCTAGTGTTAAAGTTGTGAATATCACTGTTTTAGTGTTCAGCTGGATATTTTGAAAATGCTGGCAAAGATGAACTAAAGAAGCAACCGTGAGAATACCAATCTCCTTAAAAAAAATCTCCAAGAGAAACTCGGGCACCCAGCTGATAAATTGCACAAAGTGCTCACTTCTGCAGAACAAATATATTTTGAATATCAGCAGCTTTGCCCCACAGCAGAATACCGTAGGACATAACGCTGTGAAAATAATTTAAGTAGACTAACCGTGCTGTATCAACGTCAGTATATTGTCTTACTTTTCTGACGGCGTATGCGGCTGAACTTAGCCTTCCCGCTAAGTTTGATGTGCATTTTAATGAAAGTAAACAATACGTAGTAAAAACAAAATAATTTATTAAATGAATTGTAATGAATATTGTTGAATCCGGTTCACTAATGTATCACTAAAAGACCATTGAATTTTTTTATTGGCCAGTAAAATGTAAATATTTATTTAAAACTTGCCGCTTAGATTATATATAGGTGTTGCGCTCTTAGTTAAATAGTGTAAACTAACGTTAATATATTTTTCCAAAACTGCTTTTATAAGTATTACCAAATGGTTATTCATAGGCGATTGATCATATTGGTGATAATTTATTTGTTCAAAAAGATTCATACCTATAAAATTATATTTTATTAGTAAATACATAGTACAGAATATTGGTTTTTCTTATCTCCATTTACGGCAACGCTCAGTAACGCCATAAAATACGCCTTATACTGCAGTAACAATTGTGTAGAGTAATTAATTGTATAATGCATAATATGTATAATCATTCGTACGTATACGCAGAATCATCGTATAAAATATCGACAACTACAAACATCACAATTAGACATCTCTAGCTCACAAAGACTGACAGCAGCAGCTTTTCGAAAATATTGTGTGAGTGAGAGCATCAGTAAAACACCTATCCATTGCGCTATTAGATCAGCCGATTCACTGGTCGATTTGTACTAAACAAGCAATGGTTTTTGTTCCTAATGAAAACAATTGATTTGGTTTTTCATCATGTTTCTCGTACCACGAAGTAATGTTTTAATGAATTTAATATGAAAAACATTATTTTTGTAGTACTTACGTGTGAAATGAGATACCATCATTCGTGTAATTCACAATACAGCTATTATTTTTACAAACATTCACTGAACAACGCGGCATTTTGTAAAAAATCACGAGCAGTGAAGACGTCGCAAGTTGACATTCGACTTAGTATTGAAAGTGGCCTAAGGCCCCGTCGTGGCCACATGAGTTCGCATGTACCACGCCTCCTTGCCATATCTCCTGTTGTTTCTGTCATCTGTGGTCCGTAACGACATAATCATCATCATTAGCCTATAATGTTACCACTGCAGTAATCCACCACGCGGGCCCAGTGCGGGTTGGTAGATGTCACAGTCATCGAAATATTTTTTTGTTCTAAGACATGCCAGTTTCCTCACGATGTTTTCCTTCACCGTTCTGAGAGCAGCGGTGATGATATAAAACTCGAATTTCGTAATTAAGAGCCACCACCACCAAACAAACCCAAGTATGACAAGAAAATCTTATGTCCGTAACGACATAAGATAATAATCAATGGAGGAGGAGAAACTCACTTTTAAAAGTTGCTGCGTGTATATATTTACTCGTCTTCGAAGCCTTTCTGCAGTTAGTCATCCACCAGTGTCACTGATCCCTGGCTCTTTTAGCCCACGGTGCGTCAATCACAAGATAAACAAAACGAACCGATTTAGAAACAAAATCCTCGCCTTTGACAAATCCAAACAGATGCTCCTAAACACTCCTACCTACTAAGATGGAAAATTTTCGATTAATAATCTTTTCTTCGCATTAAAGGGAGGCGATGAAATAAAGGATTGAGCCGGCGTGAGATTCAATTTGTTACAATCCTTCAGGAAACGCTTTCAAATGAAACATTTTGTGTTCACGAGGAAGTTAAATTGTATTTCTTACAAGACCCTCGTTGGTTGAGCTTGTTTGTATCGGTGGAACTTAACGTAAGCTCCTTTAATACTAACAAAAATACTTTGAATATGTTTTTTCCTACGTCGATTTAAGAATATTCTGTTTGAAGTTGTGGAATAAATGTAACACGTTTTTCATTTCTTGCCTCGTGACGAATTTACTAAATTAATGCAATATAAAATTGTGTTTAAACATCAATAAAAAACCTACGCCTGCAATTTTCCAATCATCGTTTTGACGCCCTTCCAGAGTAAGCGAAGCGTGAAATATTGTAAAATATTTAAATATAATAAGACTAAATCTGAGACCATTTCACTGCTTGTTTGATTAAAATGCGAACACATTTGCGATTCAAATCTTTCTTTTTACTGATCATAAAGAATTCAAATGTTCAAGTTAATATTTTCGACACGTCGGATGTTGGCGGCGTTTTTTTTTATATTTTTTGTTCTTTGCTTCCCAACAGGCGCCTGTGATTTATTCCCTTGTACGCTTCATTTTAACCGTTACAAGAGTAGTGACATTGAAATTATTAACGGTTATTTAATTATAGCATAATATATGAGTTGGCATAATTTTCTTGTCGCTCTGAAATGATTTATTGTTACGTGCCACTTTATTTGGGAACACTTAGGTCGTTTGTGGTGATAAGTTGAGTATTTAACTTCTGTTTTATTGGTGTTGAGTCGGTTTTGAAATTGTTGTGGTTTTTGTAAGATAGGTTTGGTTATGTTACTTATTTTATTCAAATGTGTTGGCAAGAAAATTATGACAGTGACTTTTACGATATTCAAATTTTTGTGTATGCGGCGTGTTCAGAATCATCACCGTACTAATTCTGCGGCCGGAGTTGGGGTTTGTACCCGATAATATGTATGTGCTAATATGTATAACTCTGCCTAATCCTTCAAAGATTACAGGTATAATATTACATTATCTCAATTAAACACAAACATAAACCCTTCACTAAAACGAAACCCCGTAAGGACCCATTACTTCAAAACCCCAGACCAATAAAAACAAAAAAAAAAAACAACTAATCGTATTTTAATCTTATTTATGTGAAACAGATACCCCTCGTATAATGTTTGTATCGAGAGCAACAAATGCAATACCTCTCAAGCAGGCACGCACTCAGGGGTTATTGCCGCCCCTCCCTCGCCCCCTGCGCTGGCCCCTTTCTCGCCCGTTCGATCGGATGAATATGGCCCGAAGGAAATGATGAGAGTGGCGGCCTGCTATCAGCGGGCCTGTCGCGAGGTAATGTCATCCAAACATCATCGTAATTTGGGGCTAGAAAAATCGCGAACTTACGTAAAAATAATAATGTTCAAACTATCGAACTATGTTATTACTAATGTGCGTAATGTTCTAACTATCTTTGATGTTTGTCAGTTGTGTTGATTTTTTCTGACTTGGTTGCTTGAACTACTCAAGATAGATTAATGAAATTGTAAAAAGTTAAAAGGTGATGCAGTTAATTATTAACAAAAAGTTTGACGGGGTTCAGTGACTGACGTCAGACCTTATGTTTTATGTATGACTGACGTGAGGCATAATGCATAGTTTGTAAGTGACATTGTAGTTGGCACCATAACCGGGTAAGAAAGCGTCTACAAAAACGTGTAAAATAGCTGCACTCGCAGCTAGATCTTTACAATTTCATTACATAAAACCAGATTTATTAGTAAACTAGCTGACCCACGCAACTTCGTCTGCGTCACATAAGTATAGCTATAACCTTTCTCGATATACCTATCGACTATCCGGCATTAATAAAATTAAGCTAAATCGTAACAAACAAAAAATCTTATCTTTCTTCTTTATTAAAATAGTTTAGATGGTTTAGATTAGCTTGAATTATACATATTAAAGTGTGAATTACTATAGGTATCTCTTACTGTTTAATAAACTATAACACTCTGTACTTGTAAACATTATGATGCAGTAAATATTTTGAATTTGAATTTCCCGGAGGCCAGCCAGAATCCCCCGTACCTACATTGCGACGCGCGAATTATTTTGACGCGCGGATGTTTTTACATTGCGATATCTTCTAAGATATTTGTTTAAACTGTATAGAGTAAAGGGCACAAATATTCTATATTAAATTTCCGTTCTAACAAACACATTTATTTAGATATAGATTAATACCATATGGGTTAAATAAGCTTCGCAAAAAATAATTCTTTTTAACCTAACAGTTTAACAGTAAAAAAAGGTTTCAGTGAGTCAATCTTAAAAGATAGATATATGCTGTCGCGGACTTTTTTTTAGAACTTTTAAAGAGGAACAATTCCTTCATACATTATATTTGCATAACTTGAACCGTTTTCGCAGCGCACGCAGCGGAAGCTCTCAAAAAGGAAATACCCTTTCCCGTTTTTGTAAAATTTTTCATTTATGCTCTGCTCCTATTAGCCGTAGCGTGATGTTATATAGCCTAAAGCCTTCCTCGATAAATGGACTATCCAACACAAAAATTATTTTTCAATTCCAACCAGCAGTTCCTGAGTTTACCGCGTTCAAACAACCAAACAAACTCTTCAGCTTTATAATATTAGTATAGATAGTATAGATAATAATAATATTTAGTAATAAATCTGGTTTTTAACCGACTTCTAAAAAAAGAAGGAGGTTCTCAATTCGGATGTTTGTTTTTTTTTTTTTTTATGTTTGTTCGGGCATAACTCCGTCACTTGCTAACCGATTTGAAAAATTCTTTTTTTGTTGGAAAGGGTATACTTCCCAAATGGTCCCATAATATTTTTATCGAAATCGGATAAGCGGTTTTTGAAAAATCAACAAAACTCTAAAAAAATACTACATTGTCCACATTATGACCCATGAACATGTGAACCACTAAAAAGTGAAAAATAAAAACTTTTTAACAAAAAATAAAACCGACTACAAAAAAAAAAAACAAAAAAGTCAAAAATAAATCAGTTTCTGAAGTCGGTGACCAAAAAATGAAATCAAACAAACAAAAGTCACCGACTTCAGAAACTGATTTATTTTTGACTTTTTTGTTTTTTTTTTTGAAGTCGGTTTTATTTTTTGTTATTATGTAAAAATTCGTCTTGTCGCCACTGAGTCTGTTGATCATGAGCTTTTTTTTTTTTTGGTGGATGGAAAATCATCGAATGACCCCCCCCCCCCGCTCTTGGGCAGAGCGAAGGGGAGTGTCAGACTTCTACTGACTAAAAACCGCTTCAAAAACAGTTTCATTCCCAGGTCAGGCAAAGTGTTACTGGTTTCTCCAGTATGTTTTTTCCCAGTGTCTGACCAAATAATGGATTCATAATCAGTTCATAACAATAGGAACGTCTCTATCAAATGACATTTTAACTGAACTGTTAAAAGTAGGTGTTATTTAAACCTCTGCTTAACCTTTTATGGAATAAAAGCGTATGTGTTGAAAGGTAAATCCGACCTACTTACGAAATGAACGCGCGTGAACAAAATAAACAACCCACGCGAGAACTAACAAACTTTGTCAAACAATGATTTGATATAACATTTCAAGGTTCTCATATATTTCGTACGTTTAGGCATAATTTTTGGCACGTGTCGTCCGGGATATATAATAAGAAGTTTAAAGATATAGTTTATATAAAATGGTGATATTAACCCCATATTTATATACTAGCTTATGCCCACGGCACTACCCGCGTGAATTTCGGTAATAATCCCACGGAAACGTTGTACCGAGATAAAAAGTTTCCTATGTATTAATCCAGGTTATAAACTATCAGTTTATTAAATTTCATCCAAATCCGTTCAGCACTTTTTGTGTGAAAGAGTAACAAACATCCTTTCGTCCATTCTCACAAACTTTTGCATTTATAATATTATTATCAAGTAAGATTTATGTGGCTAGAAAAATATTTTGGAATTGATGGTTGAATTGAGTTTCAAATAAATATCAATTTATACTTGCTTGCCTTAATGCCTTGCTTTTAATGACTACCTCCGTGGTCGAGTGGTTTAGGCGTTTGCCTTGTGACCCGGTGGTCGTGGGTTCGATTCCCACGGGAAGCATACTTAGTGAAGTTGTTTCCAGTTTGGTTAGGACATTGCAGGTTTGAATCACCTGATTGTCTGATAAAAAGATGGTTCCGTGCTTCGGAAGGCACGTATAAGCCGGTGGTCCCGGCCGCTTGGTGGTCGTCAAACCATGCCAGAGGCCCTTGCGGCGGTTTAGAAACTCTGACACTAGGGTGTGTGGGGTCGTTAGACCTTACTATCCACACGATAAGAAGAAGAAGACTTGCTTGCAATAAAAGTAGTGTAACATAAAGACACAATTCTATTTTCCCACTCCCGCTTGTTTAGTGGCTCTTTCGTCACATTCAAGGCAGCGTCTTTTTGATATAAATATGCGTTATTTATTATTGTTGACTCTCTGTATGTCTTTATAGTATTCCTTTATACTGCCTGGAAACTACTTTTATGACATCATTCATGTATGTTACATACCTAACTTGGTTCTTTCATAACGGAAAAGTGTATTTTATTAGATGTACTGCAGTCAAAGAAACTCCCATGCAATACAGAAATTCGTGAACAAAACTGGTGTGCTACGAGTTTGCTACGAATTCCGTAGCTCTTGCTAACGAGTCTCGTAGCACTACTACAAACCTCGTAGCCCTTAATACGAATTGTAATAAGAACGAATTGTTGTTGAATTGTAGTAAGGGCTATGCAAATGTTCATTTTGGAATACTCTTATGTTCTTTCTTTCTTTCTTTCTTTACATTTTCATTTCAACTAGAGCAATACTAATTGCAAAGTTTGTATTAAAATCGTTATTGAATGAGGGATTATAATTTTGGACTAAATGATAAAGAGAATAATATGAGAAAGTAGGGATATGCACTACTAGAACCAGTCATAAACCCAGATCTTGAACTCATTTTGATTGGCATTCGTTCAACAAATAAATAAAATTACTCGTACTTTAGTAAAAAATTTTTTATAACTAGATTGCGATAACTAATTGTCCCACGGAATCATGCTACATCAATAAAGAGTATCCTCCATATCTGTGTGTACAATTTCTTCAAATCCGTTCAGCAGCAGCGGTGGCCCAGTGGTGGCGGCCCCGACTTATGAGCAGTAAGCCATGGGTTCGAACCCAAGTAGGCCCATTACTTTGTGAAATTTATTTCATCACTACTGTTCTCAAAAACGGTCAAGGAAAACATCGTGAGGAAAGGCATGTCCTAGAATCAAAAATTCGAAGACTTGTGAGATCTACCAATCCGCACTGGGCCCGCTTGGTAGATTATGTCCATGAATTTTCTCTCATAGAGAAGAGGCTTATGTGTACCAGCAGTGGGACACCTCACAAAAATACTAAAATAATACGAATTATAATTTATACTTAAACCATTTCTTTCACATAATTTAACAAAGGAACATTAATTAAATACAACCCTCTAATAAAACACTTTTAATCTCCATACTCATAAGTAGAATTTCAGCAGCCGTTCACAGTTCTCTGCGCACAATATAGAGATGCTTCATAGTATCAAATTAGCCAAGTCTTGCAGCAATAATTAAACGCTCGCTGCCAAAGTGAGGAAACTGCGTTTGACTAGTTCAAATTAAACTAAGTTATAGGGAACAAATTAACTTGTACAAACTATCTGCTGTACCTTTGACAACGTATTAAAGCTACTTTGTACGTTCTTGGAAATCGTGACTTCGTTTATTTTTAATTAAGCTTTTGTGCGAATTGTTGAAGTTACTTCTTTGCCAATTATTTCATGACTTTTTTTTATAGCTCCATCACCATACTCAACTCTTTATTGCATTCCACAATGTATTCTTAGGTGGTAAACATTTTTCAAAAAAGTCAATGTAAATAATGTTCCCACTGCAGGGACTCAGGCCTCCTCTCTAGGAGAGGGATGGGCTATATTCCACCATTCGGGCTCAGTGCAGGTTGTTATAAGTCACATGTCTTCGAATTTTTGGTACTAAATTTTGAGAACAGCAGTGATGAAATAAATTACACAAAGTAATGTCCCTGCCGGGGTTCGAACCCAGGACTTCCTATTTAAATTCGGCGCCGCCACCACTGGGCCACCACTGCTCAGTAATGGTAATATTAAAAGTTTCAGAGACGATAGTAGCTCCGGGAACCACAAACATATTTAAAACCGTATCGGCAGATTATTTTTCTCGTATTCATTCGAAAAACTTACTCAATATACATGGTATAAATAAATACCAATAAGTAGCTGTAGGTCTATGTATATTGAGTATATATTCCTATAAAACATGATACCTGTAACATCTCGTTATCTTAAGTAAAGGTCAGGGTGTAACTGTTTACTGTGTATAGAGTCCAAACCTATTTCCATTAATACGCGATACAGTCAACAACAAAAGTGTTCATAATATAATGTTTTGAAAAAAATATTAGGGGTATCCTTGGTTTTTTTTTTCCAACTAGGTACTCAAAAACATAACACTCTTTTTTTTGGGGCAGTCGTGTACAAACAAGTTTTTTTTTTTTTTTTAATTTATTTATTTCAACAGACTGTTATTACAAAATGATTTTTCATTCGAAATAATCCTCCCCATCTTTCGCAACCTCTTGCACATTTAAAGACTTAATCGAAGCCAATGGTAGAGCTGTGAAGGTGATTAATACTGGTCTAACACAATTTGAGTTTATCAACACAAGTAAAGGAGAAGAAGATTCGAAATAATATGTTAAACACTTATAAATACTTTTTTTGGTAAAGTAACCAATTTATTATACAAGGCGTAAATGGAGTCTTAACGAAGCCGAAGCAGTCTTTTCATGAAACTACGCGAATCCAAAAATTGTTACTGTAAATTTTTTTGGGGTGAAAGATAACGTTTTACGATAGAACTCATCGCACTTTGCTGATGGATGCAATGAAAATTGCATCATGAAGACGTGGTCTGGAACCAAAAAAATGCAATGACTCGAAGAACAAATGACAGACTCGTTAAGGGTATTTAGTTAAACTATTTGTAGGTATCCAGTATTATTTTATTCGTAAACCTGGAAACTCATAGATAAAGTAATAACAGTTTGAAGTAGCTAGAAAATCAATTTATTTATTAAAATCCTCACGGATAACACTTGTGTTACCAACTGTACAAGCTTACAAACATTCAGATCTCGTTTCTTGCTATTAATTCCGTATTTTTCTGGCCTATCTGCCCACCCATCATACCCGCATTAGATTGAATTGGGTCTCATTCCATTCAAACGTACAACGCGTATAGTTTCCATGTTTATTTTTTTCGAAAAGATTATCATTTACTAAATGGGTGTTTCTTTTTTTTTCATAATGTATTAGGTGTAATGAAAATCCGGTTTTATACGGAAAAAAATAAACTTATGTTGCAATAACTATTTTGTGAGTAGATATTTTAACAATATGTGCAATAAGAATATAATTCACGACTGTATTTCTTCAAATGGTACGACAGAGTTGTACCTTTGGTTTGCCAAGAAGTTGTCAGTTATGATCCCAACAAAAACATTCTGTAAAAAACTAGCCAAGTCTCGATGGAGCTGCTTGTTTATCTCTAAAAAGTAATGAAATCTAGACAAAGTCGTGCCAAGTCTAAGGTTCCTTATTGCGATTTCTTTATTATTATAGTTAGTGTTGTGTGACTTGGCCGTTGTTCGTTTCGTTTAGTTGGGTCATTTTTCTTCTTGGCGTCCAATAGCGAGATAATAACCCATACTGGTACCTATTGGTAATTGGACGCCAAGAAGAAAAATGACCCAACTAAACGAAACGAACAACGGCCAAGTCACACAACACTAACTATAATAATAAAGAAATCGCAATAAGGAACCTTAGACTTGGCACGACTTTGTCTAGAATTCATTACTTTTTAGAGATAAACAAGCAGCTCCATCGAGACTTGGCTAGTTTTTTACAGAATGTTTTTGTTGGGATTTCACTTCTTTTTGTAGAAACGTGGACATATTGATTTATTTTATTAGATTTTCTTATTTAAAACAATTTTTTTTTGTAGTTTTTTTTTTTTTCGATTTTCCTACTTTTTATAGTTTTCCCTTTATGTGGCCATTAAACCCTAACTCTGCACCAAATTTCAGCTCTCTGAGTTTATGGGAAGTACTAGTTCTATTTTGATGATCATGAGTGAGTGAGTGAGTGAGTTTCATAAATGCGAAACTTTGCTTTCGCTTAACTTCGGAACTAAATGACCTACAGACTTGAAACTTTTTATTTTAAGTGTGATTGTATAGCTTACTGGATGACGAAAATTTCAGCGTTCTGGTCTTATCCAGAGGTTCTCAAATAGGGGCCTGAAAATGCGGCGAAATGGTTCCAGTAAAGGATGGTACGGCAGTGTTTGCTTCGCGCTCGACTCGGCGGGGGCACTGCCGTGCCCCCAGATGGAATCCCATGAACCAGGCAGTTATTCTATTGCTATCAATCGGTCAAACATTCAGACTCCAGGCTGTTACCTATCCACCGCAGGAGACGCTCTGGGCGTCGGGGGACACGTGATGGCTCCCACCCAGCCATCGTAGGCGCGAGCCTGTGGACGGTGAGTAATGGGCTAGCTCGCCGTCCGTCCATCCTATGACAATGACGGGTCGTGTCGGCCGTTCCACGCGCGCCTCAAAGAGGGGCCAGGATCCCGAAAGGGCCAATGCCTACCGGGGCTGCGGGTTGTTTTTCCCCCCTAAGGGGGATTTTCTCAGGGGGGATTTGTGGAATAAGCCGTTCAAAAGAGATATTGCAGCGGCTTAGTAGGCGACTCGACCGCTGGAACTCGCCCGGTCCGGTCGAGACAGGAATTTAATTTTTATTCATATTTTTGAGTGGTGTTTCGGACTATACTTTTTTTTAAGCAAATTTTGTACAGTCAGAATGAAAAACATTAGGTTGGGATCGTGGGGCTTTCGGGACCGGGACCACAGCCGGGACCGCGGTCAATGTAATGTGTTATGAAGTACTAGGGTAGCATAAGTTAGTAGGAGATTAATCATTTCTTTCAGGCTGTCACCAAATATAAGAGTTAACAGGAGTAATGAAATGTGTTATGTAGTACTAGGGTATCATAAGTTAGTAGGAGATTAATCATTTCGGGCGGTTAATAACTATTAATCATTTGGTCCAGGCCAGAATGGTAAATTATATAGTGGGGAAATCATCAAATGACTCCTCCCGCTCTGGGCAAAGCGGTAGGGAGTGTCAGACTTCTACTTACTAAAAACCACCCATGTTGCTAGAGATACCGCGGTATCTCTTTTATAATACAATACCTCCTTCCTACTTCTGTTCTCCTGGTAGTTTGTGGGACGAACACAGGACACTAAACCTTATCTATATTATGTGTCTGACGGTACTTTGACTCTAAAAAAGGATTCGTCCGAAACGCCACTCGAAAATATTATTAACAGTGAAATTCCTGTCTCGACCGGATCGGGCGAGTTACAGCGGCCGAGTCGCCTACTGAGCCATCGCAGCCTGGGACACAATAAGTTATGAAGGAATATGGGTGGTTTTTAGTCAGTAGAAGTCTGACACACCCTACCACTCCGCCTAGAGTGTGGGGAGTCATTTGATGAATTCTCAACGACCAAAAAAAAAGGCTCTTACCTATCTCTCCACACTGAGCAGAAATTGATAAAACAAGCTTTTACTCAAGGTTTCACTCGCGTTTTAGTTGGAAATTAACATACGGGATCGTTTTAAAAAATGTGCATGCCCTGACACCTGCACAGTGCACACTTGATGATCTAATGACGGCATC
Source organism: Diarsia mendica (assembly GCA_949316265.1). Lineage (NCBI taxonomy): Eukaryota > Metazoa > Arthropoda > Insecta > Lepidoptera > Noctuidae > Diarsia > Diarsia mendica. The sequence goes on along the minus strand of OX438906.1, from coordinate 10,043,828 downwards.
AGCGAGCGGAGTTCGCATAGCTGAGTATTGGGCCAAATTAATATAATTTATTTAGTGACGGTTTGCCATCGACACGCTAAGAAGAAGAATGTAAAATTATTGCACTCAAAATCGGGTCAGTAGTGGACTGGGCAGGACACGTCTATCGCATGCTGAACGAGCTGTGGGCCCTTTAAGCTCAGGATTGGTGCCATGAAACAGCGACACGGAGTTGCGGCAATCCACGAAGGAGATGGCGGGACGACGACGAATCGTGACCGTTGGAAGTAATGAAAGGAGGCCTTTGTCCAGCTGTGGGACAACATGGGTTAGCTATAATAAACAGTTCCGAAGATTACCCACTACATCTAAAATTACGAAAATAGAAACAACACCTCTTTATTACAATACATTACTATGAATTAATTTACGCCTTGCCATACTTGGAGAAACCGGGCGTAGGTCAAACCCAACTCTAACCAGAAAACGAGGGATTACCTATTCTTTGACGGCAACCACACGGCCATTTGACACCGTAAACACCAAAATCCTTTATAATTTAATTCCACAAGTTCGCTGATTTGATTTTATAACTTACTAATAACTCTCGATGTCTCCTCGATTTGAAATTGGAGGAATTTTGTTGTTTGTGTTTTGAAGAGATTAAATTATTAATTTATTTGATTGTTTTGTTTTTGCTTGTATTTCATTTTGAATCATTTGAATGGGATCTGTTACCATTATGGGTGTATTAAAAACCTTCCGCAATAGACTAGATAAGTTCCAAAATAAAGTTCAATACTATATTCATTTATAATGGTATTTATACGAGCTGTATCTACCTCATTATTTGCCTAGCATCAGCCCAACTATGTTGAGATCGGTTTTCAGTCTTACAGAACGCAGCTGAATATTAGTATTTTACACAAAACGACTGACTGTCTGACCTACACAAACTATTTAGCATTTGGTAATACGATATCCCTTGATGAATCAGTTGTCGGAATTTCAGGCCAATGAATACCTGTATCGATAGTTAAAGATCTACAAATAAATGGCAGCTGGGACCAGCGGCTTAAGAGCGTATGCTACCTCAGATTAGCAACCCTATTTGTGGTGGATCAAACTTCGCTTGAAATACTGTTAGAATAAAGTTCTAATCAGCTTGCACTACAAAGCGGTTGTTAACGTCTTTCGCTGCGACCGAATGTGCGAAAGTGGTATTTTGCGATTTACAAAAAAAAACTATTGATTGGACTAAAAAAGTAAAACACTATCCACCTTATTAATAAAAAAAAATGTAGTTAAAAAACTAAAAAACCCGACTGAAAAAACGGAAAAGCAAAAAACAAGCACATTTTAAATTAAACAAAACTTGTAAGCAGGCGGGGTCCATTCTATTTTCATTTCATAATTTAATATTCAAATGAACCCCGCCTGCCCTCGGAGTAATCTGATCACAGATTACTCCGAGGGCAATTACACCTAAATGAACCTAAAAATTCTAGGAAACATATAAAAAACACTAAACAACCAATCACACTGCCATTACCAAGCCAAGTTCTAGAATCCCTAAAAACAAAACTAATTCCAATAAGTGAACTAAGAACAGTCCAGGAAAAATATGATACTTTTGAAGAAGAAATAAAAAGAACTAATAAAATCCTAGAAAAAGATAAACCATTTAAAGATAGAATAGGATCTGAAGCAAGAAGATTAATAAAACAAAGAGCACTTTTATTTAAGAACAGGGAAAATAATAGACACAGCATAAACGAAATAAGTAAAGAAATATACACCGAAATAAGGAAATATAGAAATACACAAAAAACGAAGTTAGTACAACTAAACATAACAAAATTTGGTGGAATCAAGAGTGCGTGGAAGGAACTTCAAGGCCACACAAACTGGATTACAAACGTAACACATCACCAATCTAAAAAACATAAGTCTAAAAGAAGCGAAATATTAAATGCAGCAACTGATTTCTATCGTGATCTTTATCACGACGAACCAAGTACATTAAATACAAGTAGCGAAACAGTTATGAATACCGAAAAAGAACCAGCTCCTATTATATTGAAAGATGAAGTTATTAAAGCCATCAAATCACAAAAAGGAGGAAAAGCACCTGGCGAAGATAACATCTCTAATGAACTTTTAAAAGGAGTATCAGAGACTGTCTTGAACACACTAACAAACCTTTTTAACGAAATTTTAAGTACCGAATATATACCTCTTCAATGGACTACATCTACAATAATCTTACTTCACAAGAAAGGGAGAACAGATGATATATCGAACTACAGACCCATCTCGCTAATGTCAAACGTATACAAAATCTTCTCCAAGATAATACTGGACCGGATAACAAAGGTCATAGACGAGAATCAGCCGAAAGAACAGGCAGGTTTTCGAAGTGGTTTTTCAACCATCGACCACATCCATACCATCAAACAAATGATCCAGAAATGCAATGAATATAGAATAAATTACTACTTAGCATTTATAGATTACAATAAAGCATTTGATTCGTTGAAACATGAGAAAATATGGGAGGCCCTCACCACACAACGGGTCCACAGGAAATACATTAACATAATAAAGAACATATACGTAAATATGACAGCTAAAATACGCACAGATAAGGTGGGAAAATGTTTCCCTATTAGAAAGGGAGTTAGGCAGGGAGATCCCTTATCACCCAAACTGTTTCTGGCAACCCTAGAACATATATTTCGACAACTGGAATGGAAGACATATGGTATAAATGTAAATGGAGTATTACTAAACCATCTAAGATTCGCAGATGATCTTATATTAATATGTGGTGATCCAAACACTCTGAAGGTTATGATTGAACAACTGATAAACGAAAGCGAAAAGGTAGGACTATCAATAAATACTAGTAAAACAAAGTTAATGACAAATTACGCTAAAACTCCAATTAAACCTAAAAATGCTGCTGAACTGGAATATGTAAACGAATATACATACTTAGGCCAAATAATATCTCCAACAGACATCACAACAAAAGAAATTCAAAATAGAATAAACCTAGGATGGAAGAGATACTGGGCTCTAAAAGACGTTATGAAAAACTCGGATATACCAATAGAAGGGAAGAAGAAAATATTTAATACATGCATTCTCCCAAGCATGACCTACGGATGTCAGACATGGAGTTGTACAAAGAAAAATATCAAATCACTAGAAACTTGTCAACACCGAATGGAAAGAAGCATACTCAACATAAAATTAAAAGACAAAATTAGGTTAAAAACAATAAGAAAACAAACCAAGATTATAGATATCAAATACCAAATTAAACAACTAAAATGGAAATGGGCAGGACACTTAACAAGAAGTAAAACAGAAAAGTGGACTAACGAAGTGACGGAATGGTGCCCTAGATATAAAAAGAGAAGCAAAGGTAGGCAGCTTCGAAGATGGGAGGATGATATCAAGGAGGTAGCAGGACCATACTGGATGAGGATAGCAAGGGATAGACCGTTGTGGAGAATATTTGGGGAGGCCTATGCTGAAGAGCAAGACAATCACGAAACCGGTGTCTAATACAAATAATAACATTTAATTAAGTTACTTTCACGAACAACCATGTTTAATTAGTTTAGTTAGCAGTACATATATAAGATGAAATGTAACATTTATAAGATTGTTAATAAAGGCTTTTATTATTATATTATTATTATTATTATTAATATATCTATGCGTTTGTTTTGATAAGCAACGCCACTTTGAACTGCTCATTCAGAGAGATCATTTTTATCACGTTTTACAACTTGGTAGGCACAGATAGTCACAAAACATCAAAACATTTTCAATTCAGAATCCTAAATTGAAACATTAAATCCGACCAAAAAGTAACTTTATTCTCCCCTTGACCTCCGACCACTCCATAAACGAGGAAACACAAAAAAGATAAAAACTCAACTCATTTTTATTTAATTTATTTAATTAGCTCCCTAAACATCTCGGTCAGAACGTCTCGGTGCCAAAGATAAAAGAAAAAACCGGATAAGGGCGATTCAGATTCTAAGAAAGTGTTCCGCACCACCTTACAAAATCAAACACAAGTAAAGTTGGACATTGAAGGCAGTCCCTTTAATTTTATAATTAGTTTTATTTGTATTTGTTGATAAGTGGTCATAGTAAATCAGTAAATACACACTGTATCTCCGCAGACAAAGGTCCACTTCCATCTTGCAGTGCATGCCCACACGCTTGACGCACACTTGACGATCTTATGACTCAGTCTCTTATGGCATCAGTAGCCCTCTGACAAACAGGTAGACAGTGTAACTTCAGTAAATAGGATCCCATTGACACTCTTTGGACACGGAACCCCAAAAAATCATAAAACAGAACGACCGCATAAAATTAACATAGAAACGTAGAATAAGTACGTAAGTATGTACGGACAGACGGACAGCCTGACCGGTCAATGGATATGGCAGGAAATCTAGACCCGAGATGGTGAGCCTTTGTGTGACTAGCAAGCGTTTGTTTTATGAAATTGATTGTACCAATTTGACAGATGTGATTTGAATGTGTTCTTGAATAGCAAACAAATATGCAGTAATCAGGGAAAAAAACTTGAAATATCCGATATTTATCTTAGAAATGTATATTTTTGATTACATTTAATTATTGACCACTGTTTTTATGAAAATCCTGTTGGTGTCGAATCAAATCGTCATTGAAACACGAACCGATGTTTTTATTTGTTTTTTTGTTGGATCAAACAACACGTAAATTTCTTTATAAAATGGGTAATCGATAGACCTTTTTCTTTTACGATGAACATGTTTCTTACATCATTATTCAGATTTTATGTTAATAAACATGAAACATTCGTAAAGTTAAAATAATTGATAATAATTACAATTAAATTTTATCATTCAAGTGTTTCTGACAACATCTCAAAACCACAAGAAATTAAATTATCACAACTAAGTACTTAAATAAACGCGGTGCCCTCAATGTCATGCCTTGTCCCATTGGTTGGCGATCCCTGACCTCAACCATTACTGTTACAAAGGCTCTTTGTAATCTATCTATCTCTAATTAACTACTGGGCAAGCCAAAATGCTTTAGTTAATTTCCAAACCAACAAACCATAATTACAAATTAGGCCAAAAGCGACCCTATAAGTTTTGGCATACAAGGCGATACCAACAATAAGACAATAAATGAAAACTCTGGTAATAGTAGTTCATAGGAATCACTACATATTATAAAACAAAGTCCTCCGCTGTGTCTGTCCGTCTGTCTGTTCGCGATAAAGTCAAAAACTACTGCACAGATTTTCATGCTGTTTTCACCAATGGGTAGAGTCGTTCTCGAGGAAGGTTTTAGTATATAATTTCGACGCGGGCGAAGCAGCGGGCATTAGCTAGTGTATTATATAATATTATTATGTCTCATGAGATGACGAGAAACAGAGAAGTATGGAAGAAGAAGACATGCTGCGCCGACCCCAAATGAATTGAGATAAGGACAAGAGAATTATGATAAATAAAAAAAACAACTGACACTGAAAATAAAAAAAAAAAATCTTGAGCAAACTACATAGCATCAAATTGTAAACGAAATTCCACTATATTTATAAATATTGCTTTACTTTACCTTACCTTTATCTTACCTTTGTGTAATTTGCATCTGGAAATAAAATTTAAGGAACGAAGTTGGCAAAGGTAAACATTTTTTTTTGTCTGTCTGTCTTTTATTCGGGCTAATATAACCTCCTTTTAAACGGCTATATTTTGACAGAATTTTAACTGGCAGATAGCTGATGATATGAGGAGTAACTTAGGGTACTTTAATACTAAAAAAAAAATTAGAGTTCTGTGCAAAAAAAAAACATTCGAAGATTGAAATAGTAATGTATTATAATAATTTCACGTGGACTGCGGGCAACATTTGTATTAATTGAGCTCCATATCTAGTTACTTTAATATCGGATTCTTAACAACGTTTTCCAATAATTGCCTTTGACATAATATCGTAAACGTAATACTATTTCATAGAAATTGAACTCACAAAGCTTTGTCAAGTGTACACCTAGCTTTAATTTTGCGTCTTAAGTGACAGAAAACCACAATACTTGATAATGAATGAAATATTCAATTGATGACTTTGACATTTAAATAATGAATTTTAATCGAACTCCGAACACTGAAAACCGTTTTTTTAATGGAGTCAATCAAGGGCGTGGTTTGTCAAAAAAAACGTGTTGGCAATTAATGCTACAATGAATTTATATAAAACCCCTTATCTTTATTTGGTTTAGTAGACGAAACCGACTGCTCAGCATAAGGTCCTAGGTTCGATTTCCGGGTCGGGCAAAGTGTTATAGGTTTGTCCATCCCTTACGCGGGATCCGTTTCTACATTTTTAATTTTTATTTCTTGTAGCCACGGATCCCGGGATCCGTGGACAATTTTTTTTTTTTTTTTTTGTAGAAACGGATTCCGGGATCCGTGGAGGCAAATTGCCGGCATCCGTGTTACGTCAAATCGGATCCCGGGATCGGTGGAGACAGACCCCTAATATCTCAGTCGCAGCCACGGATTCTGAATTTGTGCCCGGTTCATGGCAGTATGCTCGCCCCCTTACATTGGGCTTAAACGTATCTGACAAAATGTGGGTGTACTAATCGGTACAACTCTGCCTAACCCTTCGGGAATCACAGGCATGATGTTAGGGATGTTATCTTTAACAAAAACCTAATCTGTTTTAACAAAAACTTCTCACCAAAGCTTCATCAATATTGGCTCAGTGGTTTAGTCGTAAAACCCACGGAGTCTCACTTCCCCTTTTATAATATTGGTTAGGCTAGAATACTTCCAAAACATAAGTTTGAGAGCATTAGGAGATGGTTGTAGGTAAAGTTATTTTATGTTTATTCATGTTTTAGTACCTTTTGGGAGTAATTAATCTAAGTTGAATGTTAGTACCTAGTGAAATGGCATTATGGTCGCCATGGCACAGGGGCGAGCTTTAGTAATAATTTTTAGTAACACGCACAAAACTTAATAAAATATATTACGTGTGATATTATTTATTTATTTATTTATTTATCAACTTACATCTACCATTACAGGGTAACTCCCAATGCGATAAATGCGCCTTAATTACTTAATTCTAACATAACTAATACCTATAACTAATAACAAAAAGAGCATTCCTTGTGAATTCACTCAGAGAACAACAGAATAAGTCAGTCTCGCTGCCCCTCGCTATGAGGTTGAGCGTTCGGAGTGCACGCGTCAGCGGCGCCTCCCGTAGAAGGTTGGTCCGAGAACGCGGTTCCACTAGCAGTTGTGGTTGTATTATGTCGTATATCATTGGGAATATTTCTTGTCTAGTATTATCATCGTTCTCTTGCCCTTATTCCCATTCATTTGTGGTCGGCGCAACATGTCTTCTTCCATTCTTCTCTTTTACTCGTTATCTATTTCTTGTCTATGACCAATGTGAATATTTTTTGCCTTTCCTAATTTCTTACTTTAATGCAACGAAAATATTCATTTTTAATACAAAAAGCCACTGTTTCCTCGGCTTATTTTACACAGAGAAGATGTCACTACCAAATTACCTTTCGTAATAGTGTAACCCGTAGTAAGGGCCATAGAAATAGCAAGGTCACTGTAAAAGTCACCGAAGCGGAACAGTTTAGGAAGTTCTCATCAAATCTCGGGCGGAGCCGAGCGGTTGACCTAGTCAAAGAGACGCTTTGATAACATTTGCCGTCGACGAACCGTGAGCTTAATTTGAATAAATCAAATTTGCTGTAATTTAAACTATATTCCGGCGAAATGTACATCTATTGGGAACTGGGAAGCTGTAATATTACCAGGTAACCGGTAAAAGGAGCTTAAATGAAGAGCAAGTTTAATATTGCTTTACATAGTCTTCATATTTCTGACTTCTTAATGTATTTTGGATTGATATCAAAGTTGACTTTTGTTTGGCTTTAGTATGGTTTTGACAAGGTACACACGAAACGGTGAAGGAAGAGCTTTTTGCGAAATAATAACAACCGGTCGAGACTGTCTTCAGGTTAAGCTGCGCTAGCCTAGGTTGGTCACTATATACCGAGCTTCCTCTATACCACAGAAAGCACGTTAAGCCACTGGTCCTGGCTCTCGTTTAAAGATCTTTCGCCCGAATACTCGAACGTCACTCAATTTTAAGTTGCACTTAAATCTCGTGCTGTCTTTGTTACTTTAACGCAGAGTGACAGAGATAGCACGAGTTTTGAGGGCTACTTATAATTGAGTGACGTTCGAGTATTCGGGCGTTTGACAGTCATTAGATATCTTTGGTAGTCAGTGGCCTGAAAGTCTGACAACAAGTCTTACCAAGGAGTATCTTATTATTACCTATTACCAATAATTTGTGTTGTGGATGTCAGATAGACAGTCAGTCCAGGTCAAATAGTGGTATTCTGCTGCAGCAGCAAACTGTAACCTTTTTTTTTTTCGGCGTGTGCAATATCAGATTTCTCAGATTTCAGGTGTAATGTAATGTAAATGTCATGTCAGGTGTAACCCTGGACATTGCAGCTAGTCACGCTACCAGTATCATGGTATGAGTCATTAAGCATTAGAGAATCCAAGAACCTAAATAATGTAGTCTTTTTTTTTGAGGGGTGGGAAATCATCAAATTAATTAGTGTCAGACTTCTACTGACTAAAAACCACCCACGTTCGTTCTTAGCCCTTGTGCCGAGGCCACGGTAGCTCTTTGGAACAACTAGCAGCCCCGACGGGAGCAAACTGTAACCTGAACTTAACATTATTAGAAAAAGGCTAAGCATAAACGTGGGTGAAAGTGGCTGGCAAAGAATTTCATATGAAATTGCAAATATACACTGATATGTTCGTATTGTCAACGAAATATTAATCTTGTGCATATTTATATTGCTTAAAATTTCGAAATGGATTATAATACGGAGAACCGGACCGAGACGTCCCTGGAGAAACGCATTTGGATTAAATTAAAACCAGTCGTTGTGACATGAGATGACGTCAGATTCTTTAGCCGTGGGATTATTTAAAAAGAGGAATCTTTAAAACTGACAATGACAAGTGTTGCGACCCTGACGTCTCATGGTCACAACACTCGTTCAACTGCAAAATATCTAACTAATTAATGCATGGGGAGTCACAGCACAGCGCTGATTTTCAGTGGCGACTCGTGAAAAAATGTATGTAAGCCAAGACACCACAGGTACACACATCAACACGGTCTAGGGATATTTCATACTCAATTAAATAACTCGAAAAGTACTGGCCGCATTGGAATCTTTAATACACCGATTTGTTTGTAATTTATCTCAGACTAATTCCAAATTCAAATTTTTGAAAATTCTTTTGTTTCGGTGGCATAAAAATGTCTTGATGAGAGGGAATTTTCATTTGTGCGAAATTTAAAAAACAATACGAATTACGTTTAGTTACAGTTTTTTTTCATTTTTAAACAAAAGATAAAGTTAACATTGAGGTATTGTAGCCATGCAACGCCGACATTTGACGAGGGCGGAGATGTTACGAGCTGTGGGAATGCTGGAAGCTGGATCTGTTCAGCGTAATGTTGCTGAGGCCATAGGGACCCATCAAAATGTAATTTCAAGATTGTGGACACGCTATCGTGCCACAGGTGAAGTAGCGGAGAGGCACCGGGGGCCAAGTCGCATCACTACCCCCAGACAAGACCGATTTTTGCAAATTACTGCGCGAGCTCAACCAAATGCAACGGCGACTCAATTGGTCCAAAGGCTGCGAGTGAAACACCAAGTGCTTGTGAGTGACCAAACTGTAAGAAGGCGACTGCATGAAAGCAATCTACGCTCTCGTAGACCACTCCGGGTCCCACCTTTACGGAGAGGCAATCGTGGACGACGATTAGAATGGGTTCGGAACCACGTGGACTGGGGCCGTGAGCAATGGTCCAATGTGCTGTTCACGGATGAATCCAGGTTCGGCTTCCATCCAGATTCACGAAGGACGCGTGTTTGGCGAGTTCCTGGACGATGGAGCCGTCTCCAGAACCCTCAGGAAGTTCACCCATACCAAGGAGGAACAATTATGGTTTGGGCAGGAATTCGTCTTGGAGGACGGACGGATCTCGTTTGGGTGCGGGGCAATATGACGGCAGAACGATACGTCCAACAGGTGCTGGGACTCGTAATCTTGCTCCACAGAACACAAATGGGGCAAGATTTCCTGCTCATGCACGACAATGCCCGGGCACACACGGCGAGAACGGTAGCAGCTTGGTTACATACACATAATGTTATTGCCTTAGACTGGCCTGCTCAATCGCCAGATCTAAATCCCATTGAGCATGCGTGGGATATGCTGCAAAGAAGAGCTCTGAAGGAAGTTCCTGAAAATTTGGCTACAGAAGCTCAACTTTTTGCGCACCTCAGAAGGACATGGGACAATATTCCGCAGCAAGACATTGACAACCTTGTTCTGAGCATGCCGAATCGTTGCCGATGTGTTATGAACATCATGGGCGCTTTCTCAGACTACTAACTTCAAGTTTATAAACACAAATTAAATAATTTTTCTATTTTTTTCAGTTTTTACTCACAAATTAAAAGTCAATTCATATACGGTTTCCGTATAAGCTTCATTTTTTTTCCATAAAATCCTGAAATTTTAATCAGTACCACCATTATTAAAAAATGGTAGAATATTAAATAACGTATATTTTAATTATATACATGTCATATAAATAATTAACACATTGATAGTAATTCGCTTTTTTAAAAATATCCCTAGACCGTGTTGATGTGTGTATTTGAGTACGTGAAAATGAAAATAAAATACTTAAAATAAAGTACCTACTTGGATTAAAAAAAAAACTATTAAAAAACTATTTTTATTATATAAAAAAAAACTATAAAAGAAATTACAATAAACAGTACAAAAAATATACAAAATTATGTGTGGAGGCTAATCAAAATAAACATAAATACAAAAGTCGAATAAAACATTGTTTCGAGAACAACCAAATTTCACATACCATTGAGCTACCCGTCAGAATTTCGATCACCAAAACCAGAAACAGATTGCAGTATCCATCCACTGCATTCACTCAATTCCATTTAAAAAAAGCAAGTCTCACAAGATAAAAGTTACAAAGTCTTTCGCAACAGTAAAATGGAATCACGTAAAATATGATTTTGTCGAACGTGTCTCGGAATCCCGGAATGTACGGGATACACCGGTTGGTGGAGGTAGGTACACCTGCAAGTGAAATGCGCTTTAGAGTCACGTCACAGCCCGGACCGCGATAACGATTCTCGGGAAAAAATGCAGAAACAATTTATTTTAACTTAGAAAATGTTACGTGTTTCGCTTGATGGATGCGCTTTTTGTTGTAATTGAGAATAGATTTGGGTGTTGTGCCTAAGGTTTCAATGGAAAGACATTCTAAAGGACGACATTGTTTAGATTCTTGGGTATTCTCTAATGTTTAATAACTCATACCATGAGACTGGTAGCGCGACAAACTGCAATGTCCAGGGTAACATAACATCACGCCTGTAATCCTGGGTAAACCTCTGCCTTTCAAAGTAGATGTGAACACAGTACAGTCTGTACCCAATATTACCTGACCCCTCTTCTCACACCACTTGGCCTCTTATTCGTTATACGAGGGGTCAGATAATACTAGCCACTGACTGTCCGTACGATGTTGGCAAGAAAGCTAGGTTGAAATGGGACAACCACATGCACGACAAACGTCTCCATACGATGGTTGCCGGAAGACGCACGGCACCACAAAGGCTGGCCTAGAAAGGGGTTGGCAAGGCGATCTGGGCGCGTACCGTGAGGGCTGTTTGAGGAGGCACAAAAAAGAGCTCTTGAATGGAATTGGGGAAGGCCAGTAGTGGAACAGCTTAGGCTAATAATGAGTGTCATGCATGCAGTTTCTTACCTGTTCTTCTTTATAGAGATCTATTACGCTAGGGAATGGGCAACTATAGTACAGTCACAGATATTATGCCTTGTGACTGGGACTGTAGTTTCTTTTTTAATTTGTATTTTTTTCGATTACTCAAAAGTACCTGTATACTCCTAGGCAAATAACTTGACACATTAAAAAAACTAAAAAACCCGACTGAAAAAACTTAAAAGCAAAAAACAAGCACATTTTAAATTAAACAAAACTTGGAAGCAGGCGGGGTCCATTCTATTTTCATTTTTTCTTTTCATAATTTAATATTCAAATGAACCCCGCCTGCTACCAACTTTTGTTAAATTTAAAATATGCTGGTTTTTTGCTTTTAAGTTTTTTCAGTCGGGTTTTTTAGTTTTTTTAACTACTTTTTTTATTTCCAGCTTTTTAGTTCTTTTGTGTTTGTTCTTTCGTTGGTCGCGTAAAATTCTTCGCAGATGATTTAACTTTTGTGCTTGTTTATAGGATTTTCCACTTTGAATTTCTTTTAAACATATAAGTGTTACATATTTTTGTAATCTCCTTTTAAAACCCTTTATTTTGATACCCTACTCGATGGTATTGGAAAAAAAAAATTTTTTGATCTCCGCGATTTGGCCTCCAAAATCCGCAAATTTTCTTTGTTTTTCAATTTTAATGTAGCCTATAACACTCGCGCCATCAAGACAAATCTAATGACGTATATTTCATTCAAATCGGTTCATCCGTTTATGAGTTATGAGGGAACAAAGAAACGGACATACATACATACTTACATACATACACGTCAAACACATAACCCTCCTTTTGGGCTTCGCCGCAGTCGGGTAAAAATGGCGTCGTTCTGCGCAGGTTCTCTGCTTGATTTGTATGGGACGTCGAAAAAACGACTACTGCGCAGGTTCAACTTATATGCCGCGTGGTATAACTGGCCTACATGAAACAAACGCTTTGATTTAACATTTAATAAAAAAAAAAAAATTGAAGTTCACTACACTCTTTAATGCATATTTTATAAGAGTATATCAGAAATCATATAACAAAGAGGTAGCTAATGTCCTTTACCGTTTCACGACTAAAATAATAGGTCGACGACATAAACGAGACGAGCGTTTGTGACAACAAACGCTTGTCTCGTTTGTTACGGAGATGACTTCTGTCACGTCCTCGTCAGATCTTTGTTACGTCCTCACTGTGTATGTTGTTGCAAATAAAAATAATTGTACCATTGTACTATGTAGTTATAGTAACATAACTTAGCTTTACGGCTGTTATCATCGACTGATATTCATATCGTGTGGGCAGTAAGGTCTAACGACCCCATACACCCTAGTGTCAGACTTTCAAGAGACTCTGACATGTTGCGAGTTGTTCGAAAGAGGTACCGCGGCCTTTCGAACAACCCGCAGCATGTCAGTTGGTGGTTTTTAGTCAGTAGAAGTCTGACACTCCCTACCGCTCTGTCCAGAGCCATTTGATGATTCACACAACATAATATCACGCCTGTACTCACTACAAAGGTTATAAAAACTATATGGTGAAGATCTGATGAACAACTTCGGAGATAGGCAACGGAACTCCTCAATAAATAATAGCAAATGGACTGGGATTGCTGAAATCTCATGTCTGTCTATTGTTTACACCAGTTCATAACAAAACATCACGCCGCCGCGCCGGTACGTTGTGAAGGGGTAAGCACATGTGAACCACTAAAAAGTGAAAAATAAAAACTTTTTTACAAAAAATAAAACCGACTTCGACAAAAATAAAACACAAAAAAGTGAAAAATAAACTTAAGAAGAAAAATCAGCTTCTGAAGTCGGTGGCAAAAACAAGAAATCAAACAAACAAAAGTCACCGACTTCAGAAGCTGATTTTTCTTCTTAAGTTTATTTTTCACTTTTTGTGTTTTATTTTTGTCGAAGTCGGTTTCATTTTTTGTAAAAAAGTTTTTATCAGACAATTAGGTGATTCAAGTCTGCAATTATCGACCGATTAGAAACAAAAAAGAAAGGAAAAAAACATTTATTTGTCGCAGAAACAGTAAACCCACAATTCGTCACATATGCTAACATTCCATGTACCGTAGCAGTACAGTACAGTGTGTCACCGTAGCAGGTGGCGAGCGACACCGTACATTGACGCATCGCATACCACGTCTTCGCGCCAAGCGCTCATAATGGCGAATGTTTGGCAGCGCGTGCGCAGGCAGCGGCTGCGGCGCGGCGACGCGTAGGGTTGGGAGGGGAGCGAGCGAGACAAATTAATACTATATTTACCTATTTGGGTTTGTTTTTGTTTGTAAAGTTTATTTTATTGTATTCCATAATAAGTATATTTAGCTTTAAATTTATTGTAATAAGGGTTCTGTTTTATTTTATTTTCTGTTTATGTGGGTAATAATTAGCATACGTTTTAAAATTAAATATCCGTTTTGACGTTCGTACGTTATTGTTTTCAAGGGTTACCACTGAAAACCAGCGCTGTGCTGTGGGTCCCCATAGCACAGCACCATGCTGAGTGGTAACCCATTTGTCGCAGTAGTGTTCCGTTTTAAGTAAGTTTACGTAAACGCAAACTTGTTTTTTCTTTTCTGTACCAATTTTTTTTGTTTGTTAATAATTAGTTGTAAGTTGTGTGTTTACCTGTTTTTTTTTTTATTTCTGCGAAAATAAATATTTTTTCTTTCTTTCTTCTTTCCATGTAACAAGGGGCAAACCTACTAAGGGGAATCCAAAAAGGTAGCCCGCAAACGAATTTTCTTACGTTTTTTGAAATTTGCCAGTCAGTGTCAGGTTGAATGTTAAAAAAAAACTAAAAAACCCGACTGAAAAAACTGAAAAGCAAAAAACAAGCACATTTTAAATTAAACAAAACTTGGAACCAGGCGGGGTTCTATTTTATTTAGTTCTATGTTTTTCATTTCATAATTTAATATTCAAATGAACCCCGCCTGGTTCCAAGTTTTGTTTAATTTAAAATGTGCTTGTTTTTTGCTTTTCAGTTTTTTCAGTCGGGTTTTTTAGTTTTTTAACTACTTTTTTTATTTCCAACTTTTTAGTTCTTTTGTGTTTGTTCTTTCGTTGGTCGTGTAAAATTCTTCGCAAATGATTTAACTTTTGTGCTTGTTTATAGGATTTGTCACTTAAAATTTATTTTAAACATAATTATAAGTGATATATACTTTTGTAATCTCCCTTTAAAACCCTTTATTTTGATACCCTACTCGATGGTATAGGATTTTTTTTTAAACTCCGCGATTTGTCCCCCAAAATCCGTAATTTTTCTTTGTTTTTTAAATTTAATGTAGCCTATAACACTCGCGCTATCAAGACGAATCTAACGATGTATATTTCATTCAAATCCCTTCATCCGTTTAGGAGTTATGAGGGAACAAAGAAACGGACATACATACATACAAACATACTTACATACATACACGTCAAACACATAACCCTCCTTTTGGGCTTCGCCGCAGTCGGGTAAAAAAATCTTAAATGATAGTTACATTACATAGTTAAGTATTCCCTAAGAATATCCCTGTCAAATATGATATGATGTACCATATTAATGCTCATGACTGTATGACATCTGAACATCTGCTAACGTATATCACCTGTCGTTGCGGCACTGAGAACATATAAGGTTGTCCTTCTGTACATACTGCCGTCCTATCACTAGAAAGCCGTTAACCCACAAATTGTCAATTTTTACTTTACGATACAGCTATTGATAGTATTCAAAATTCTCTATTTTTATGTCTAAAAACATTTTTAGAATATGAATAGTTAGTAGTAGCTCTTGAAAGCGTCTAAACCACACTTCTTCGCTAAATATACGTTAAAATACCTTTTTTTTTTTGGTCGGTGGAAAATCATCAAATAACCCCGCCCCCCCCCCTCCCCCGCTCTTGGGCAGAGTGGAAGGGAGTGTCAGACTTCTACTGACTAAAAACCGAACCCATGTTCCTTCTTTGCCCGGCTTGTGCCGAGGCCACGTCATCTCGTTCTATAATCCGCGGCCCCGATCCCCCAATATCCTGAAAACTACTTTTTGCTCTTAACGGCTGAATGATTTTAAACTCATTTAAGGTTCAGCTCTGTGCTTATAAAACTCAGTATTACACAGCAAAAACAAAAACACATTGTATGTGCGGGGAAACAATATTGTTCGCAAAACTATTATTTTCATTCATAAATTCCATAAATAACTTCACCAGTAGTGGTAGGTTAAAACAAGTGTGAAGAGCGGACATTAACTAACTTTAGGACTCAAAAGAAAAATACTTGAAAGATAAAAAAACAGAAGACTCCGCACTGATTGAATTGTACATCTGTTGGAGGTCCTTGACGAAATTATTTCTATTGGAACATTTTGTTCGGCGACAAAGTTAAATTGGATTTCTTATGGTGAAAGTGTCTCATGAAAGTGGCAACGAAGCGGTTGGTTTTATTCAGTTCGAGATATTTTTGGCGTATTATGACAATAGGCAGTTTTTACGGCTTATTTTCTGGCGTTGTGTTTTGTTCGGTCAATTTTCTAAGCTTCCGAATTCTAGGAATGGTTGACGTGGATTTATCAGGGACTAGTTTTCGCACGCGAATTCGGATGTATGTTAGAAAATATCAAACGTACTAAGGAGATAAAAATATGTCAGACCAATTTTTTTTGGAGCATTGGAATTCATCAAAATGGCTCATCCCGCTCTGAGTAGAGCTCTACTGACTAAAAACCACTTATGTTCCTTTGTGTCGAGACCGCGGTATCTCTTTCGAACAACTCTTTCGGCTCCTGCAATGTTGCTGACATCTCTTTGAAGCGTGCGTGGAACACGAACGCGCCGTAGACACGGCCTATCATCGTCATAAGTCGGACGGGCACAGGCCCACGCCTATGATGGCCGGAAGCCATCATGTGAATATGTGGAACCCTGTCATTGTCACGGACAGGCAGATTTAATGAATATTGTCACGGGTGAGTTTATAAAATCTTTTTAGTACAAAAACAGAACAAGTTTTAGAAAAGCTTTATTGGTGGAAAAGCTGAGTGATTGGCTTTCTGAGAATCGCGATTTCTATTCACACACGGTTTCTAGATATCTCCGGGTATTGAAAACAGACTTTTTAATATCTAAAGAGTCTTCACGACGGGCAAAGTGCTATTTGGTATTTCCTTTAGAAATTTCTCAGTAGCAGCTAATTTTTTTTTTTTTTTGGAGGTTGGCAAATCGTCAAATAACTCCTCCCTCTGGGTGGAGCGGTAGGGAGTCTCAGACTTCTAGTGACTAAAAATCACCCATGTTCCTTCTAAGCCCTTTGTGTCCGAGGCCGCGATATCTCATACAAACAACTCATAGCCCCGACCGGCCTCAGTCCTTGCGGGCCCCTGCAATGTAGCAACAGAGTCTAGATTTGTTCCCGGTTGATGGCACACGACACATACTACATGGGACTTAAATATAACGGACGAAATGTGGGTATATAGTCACGAGGATCTACATGAGTAATACACGCAGCGTCTTTTAAAAGGAAAATTGTAGTATATAATTTGTCAAGTTTTTTACATACACGCGGCGAAGCTGTGGGCATCAGCAGTTATCAAATAGATCTTTAATCAAAGTTGCATTAACTATTCGGCGGTAAAATCACTGTCCAATCTTCCTAAGTGCAGTGTACATGTTAGTGCTCGTGACTGTACTTTAAGGAAAGAAATGGCACGTTGTGCCGGTAACAGGATCGGACAAAATGTGCCAAATGGCACAATGTGCCGGCAAGCCCCAAAAAAAAGTGTGCCAAATGGCACGTTGTGCCGGTAACAGGCTAAGTCTTCGGCCTAAATATTAGGTGATTAAAGGTGTGTGTGATGTTATGTTATAAATAATGAATGATTAAAATCAAACCAGGGGCTCTTAAATGACCATTTTAGCAGATCATAGGTTGGTAATAGGATCATGATATGAATTGCGTTAAAAGTCGTAAAATGGTCACAGGCGCAGATCAGATACTATTATGATTTGGTCCATTTTGTTATTTTTAACGTAATTTATATTATGATCCTATTATAATCGGCTAAAGTAGCCATTTTGGACCCCCAGTACATTATTATAGGATAGAAGACTATCAAACAAAGTAAAATACATCGTAAAGTCACAGTAAAAAAACTGCAAGAATATTGCAACACAACACAGAAATTATGGCACTACAACTTGTACTGAAACCCCTACTTTTTTAATTTAGCTAACTTGTGACAATGTAATTGTGCATTGTCTTGGGACGATATAAAGGCTTGTTCACACTGTAAGAAAACAAAGAATAATTATTTTTTATAATCCGTGCATTTAGGAAACTAGTTAGTCCTCTAAGTTAAATTTCTTATGGCAAGACGTTTTTCAAACTATTTACATCCAAACGGGACTGTAAAGAATTGCAACGTAGTAGACCTTTTTTTTTTTTGTTGGGTGGAAAATCATCAAATAACCCCCCGAGGACTGTGATTTTGACTGATTTTGTGATTGTAATTTTTTTGACAATAAATTATTCTTATTCTTTCTTATTACTATTTTTTATATTAGACAACAGGACAAAACAGAACAGTTAACAGGTGCTCACCGTGACTGCGTCAAGA
This sequence comes from Diarsia mendica, assembly GCA_949316265.1. NCBI lineage: Eukaryota > Metazoa > Arthropoda > Insecta > Lepidoptera > Noctuidae > Diarsia > Diarsia mendica. The sequence continues at coordinate 10,025,246 of OX438906.1, read as the reverse complement.
ACGTTTCCACTCAGCTTAACGCCAAGTTACGGGGGAGATACATATTGAGACAATTGCGCTTTTGAGTTCTCTCGGTACAAACCGTGAGAGAAAGCCTCACTTGTGTTGTGGTTAGCTCGAGGAATAGTGAGCACTTTGAACAATGTCTTAGGCATTGTGAACATGGCGACACATCAAGTTATACATATCCAGTGTCACCTGACCACGATTTGTATGAGCTTCCCCTAGGATGAGAGATCAGCTTAATTCAGTTTACATTCCTTGATTGGTCATTCGTACGTGTTTGTATCTGTACGGGGTGAACAATTGATGTAGTCACGTGTTAATTTGTTGTCGTAGGTCTATGCTGAGGTAGACCTGAAAATAGTGAAAAAATTGCATAGTTTACTTCAACATGACGGTTACGGTACAAGAGTAACCTATTTTTTTTTAAATGCGTCTCGTATGACTTACAAAATATTGTTAAAATAAAGTGTCATCTATCAAGGATATTAATTTAGAAAACGAAAAATATTGCTATTTTATATAACTACTTCCCAGAATTGTATCCAAGTGCTTTATAATACCTGGGAAAAATAGCGCCTTTGCTTTTTGGTACTATTCATACTATTCATCTTACGTATACTCCTAATTACATTCCCATAATAGTTACTCTTTAATGATTTTTGATTTTTTTGTATTGCAGTCTACTGTCAGAAAACACGCCAGCGTCCCCCCATCTGACCCTAAAAAAAGAAAAAAAAAAGAAAAAAACTGCCCATAAGTACTCCTCACAAAACCGCCTTAGCTCAACACCAATACTACACATTAAGTTCATACATATACAAACAAATACACAAAAACCTAAACATTGTCGATTTAAATAAATACGAAATAAAATCTAAATTAACGAAATGGCTACTGGAACAGGACTATATACAAACAGAATCCCTACTTAAGTACGTCTCCTAACTACCTACATATCCTCAATCACACACAACAATCTCACACACTTACATATACACGCACACACATACATGCAGAGACACCCGCAAACACACACACACACACACATCACGTTTAAATATTTACTTTTACTTAAATTAACTTTATATTCTTAACCGCTTAGGTAGATCGACACAGTCTACTATTACACTTTTAGCATCACTTTGTAAGCTGAATCACTGTCTCTCAAGATACAGGTTAGGTACCTAGTTTGAGAGGCAGGGTTTTCCATATTGTGTACAGATTTCAGTTCATAGATTGTGCTCCATTGTGTTACTACCAAGGATCTTGTAAATTGTGTGTATATAAAACATGTTAAATCTGCTTTTTATGAAATAAAGTTATTATATATTATTATTATTATTATTATAATGAACACAAAGAATCCTAAGATAATCCCAACCAAACCAACCGACAACATTTTTTCCATACAAATAAAGCTATACCGCATGTAACAAGTGAAGCAGCATACCCCAGTCAAGCCCTAGTATCCAAGTAACAAATGTCCCCCACTGTGTACAAGCCGCAACAAGTAATTTTTCTTTAGCAGCAAGCTCTTAAGTCAGAGAGATCCACAAGCACTAGCATAGCACAGCATAATCAGCCTATATCGTTCCCACTGCTGTAACACAGACCTTCTCTCTATGAGAGAGAATGCACCACACTGGCCAAATATGGGTTGGTTGATGAGCTTTTTTAATACCTAATTACAGTACCCAAACTTTTTTAGTACTATTTTAATTTAAGTATTATAAAACTTATTACATTCCCCCTGCTCCCTAATGATCACAAAGAAACCTAAGAAATTCTAAACCAAACCAAATGACCACATTTTTTCCATACAAATAAAGCTGTACCACATGTAACAAGTGAACTAGCATACCCCAGCCAAGCCGTAGGTAGTATCCAAGTAACAAATGTCCGCCAGTGTGTACAAGCCGCAACGAGTAATTTTTTTTTAGCAGCAAGCTCTTAGCTTAGAATCACGTAAAGTATGAATTCACTGAAGCACGCGCAGACTCCTGGACTATTCACTATTTTTACGACTTCGCTTTACGTGCTCGTCTGGAAGCAAGTTATTCGTTTAGACTCAACAAAATACGGTCCTCATTATTGTGAGTTACAAGTTCTGAAAGATTTACTTAATCAGGCTTATTTGACTCTATAGCCTTAGGCTTAGCTATAATTTAATTTGAGAAATTATGTTTGGTGCAATAAGTAGGTAAGTCAAATTAAAATTTCTAATATTAAACTTAAGTATCGTTGTGTAATTAATCCTTTTTATTATTAAGTATTTCTTCATTATTCATCATTATTTCAGGGGAATAAGGTTCACGGTTCTGGAAACTTATAATTTTCGTAAAGTCGAAATTTCAATAAAATATGTAATTCATAAAATCTAAATATTCTAAAAATTGGTTGGTAACATACATCCAGTAAGTAGGTAACATCATGCCCTAAACCAATGCCATTATTAACTAATTAAATTACGAACAAATTACAGTCAACTTTGTTTGAAGTCGATGCGACATCCACATTTAAAGTCGTCCGGTGCCCGAAGTCACATAAACGAAATTTAAAACGGGTAGGTACGAATTTAATCAAAAATTTTAAAATTAAGCCCCAGTAAAACGAACCGACATAGACGGAGAAGTAATTAAAAGTTGAAGCATTTCGCTGACGTTTATTTAATTCCCCTCAATAGTCGAACAAATAATAAAGTACAGGGTCAGCATATGTAGAGCGAAGGGAGCAAACCGCTCAATAAATTGTTCTAGAACTTACCACAAAGCAGCCGAATTCAAACATTTTGTTGCTTGCTTTACATAACGAGTAAATACATCAGAAACAAAAGTCATTCGTGAGATTCCATTTCAGAAATTCTAATTAAATTACGAGCTCACAGGGCTGATACAGGCAACTACAGCCACCCTTTATCTAAAGTTGCAGAGTTATTTCGACAAATCTGAAGTATTTGTTGGAAAGTCAACCGGATTGTATTAATGCTGGGACATGCGCTAAATTTATAGGATTATACTCTACATATTTTGGTCTAAATTTCTGACGAAGGTTTGCTTGTTATTTCGCAATTTACATACCGAGTGTTCAATGAATTGGAGAAACAGAAAATATAAATATTTGTCGATAGAACCGCTATGATCCACCCACTTATCCCTAGCAATAACTGCGGGCACGACATTCCTTATAGACATTCGCCGTTCGCTAGCACATATTGGCACATCACAACAACCGTTAACACGCCCCATTGTAGTTGATTCCGCACAATCGTGGCGGGCCCTTAGTCACTCGTCCAGTCTGAATGTGGGAGGCACTCGAACCGGGTCAGATGGGCAAGCGATACGGCACGACTCCGGCCGCGCCTGCACTATGACACTCCGTTAAAGAAGATGGATGTTTCTGACGAATCGCTGCACTTAGTATAATTTTGTGTATAGGTGTCACGTAATTAGAAGTGTACATAAAGCTAGAGTCTAGAGTTTTAGATAAGAAACTTGTAGATAGGTAGAAAATATCAAAATATGCAGAGGGCACCAAGAGTCGATTTAAACACAAACCTTTCGAAAATTCTAATTTGCAGCGAGCCTCGTTGATTAGTTGAAGACAGCAACAATGTCCGCAATAGACAACTCATTTTACCTGATCAAATTACCTGCCAAACTGAGGGATAAGCTCCTTAGTAATTTCGCTGTTCTCATCTTTACCTGCCTTGTTCTTTAATTATCGCAGGACAGGATTAAAAATTCAAGCGGAGAAGTCCCTCCCATTTCCTGTTCTGTAAATAAATTTAGTCTGTTTTGAAGCAAGAGTCGAGAAACTTTCACTAATTGGCTACATAACAAATTGGCAGCGTAAGTAAAACACTGCTCTGCATCTTCGCCGTTGGCTTGACACGGCACACGATGATAATTTATCGTTCTCACAGATGTTTTTACAAATATTTGAGCTTGGCTTTAAAGTTATCCTTGCGACAAAGCTTCGCCGATTAAGGGTTAAATCCGAAGGACCGAAATCTGTTAGCAATTATACATTTTATGGCAAGATTTCAGAAATGCCTCGCGAAATTGTGTCGTATAATTACCTAATTGTTTGAAATTTTATGAAAGAACATTTGAGATTGCAATCGTTGACAAAATAGCTAAAATATTTTGTCATATTTGTTACTTGTCTAAATATAAGTCGTGAATTGTATCGCCTATTTAATCTTATAATTTAGAATTTACAATAGAGATAAAACCATTTTATTTGTTAGATAGTCAATGAAAATATTCGGTTTATTTTTCCTCAACAAAATAGTTGGCTGAACGGCTTGTTTGATTGAATCTGGTGAAGTTTAATCCCTAAATAAATTGTTCAGAAGCGCGGAAAAATAGGTTGAGAGCTTCGGCCTGGTGACCAATTTAAATTCAAGAATGTTTGTGTAGTAAACCAGAGATTCAGTGCACATTTTACTGACTCGCTTTGTTCCAACATGCCGCTTGTAAGGATTGGTTCACTTAATTTTTTATCTCGGAGCACAATGGCGAGTTTTTATAGACTTTGCGCTGTAATCAAGTGCTTTTGTTTCTCTTTTCTAATGTTTCTTTAAGTAATCATATGAAATAACGTCCTTATTTGTATTCCAACATGATATTTACGGCTCAACACACACACAAGAAAACTAGATCTTGCATTATTTATGAACAGTGTCTACGCCGCTGCTTGGCCAATCATCGGCGCTCGAAATAGCGTCATGTCTGTGGCGCATCGGTTGACCAATGACCGCTCAAGAATATAGCATCATTTTCAAGAGCCAATCGTCGCCACGGATTATCACGCGATCGCAGCTGTCAAGCGACACCACCGAACTTTTTCTAACTTAATAGCATATACAACGCCATATCGGCATCGTTCCAAAACAATCGAAATAATGTTAAATTGCTCCCTTTTCGTAAATTAGTTATTCAAAATATATGTTTGCATCTTGCATAGACCATTAAATCAAATTGAAATCTCAACCCAACGTGTTTCTTTGTTCCATCGCGAACAAAAGTGGCGACCGTGACAGGACACGATCACTAATCCGCCTAGTTTCTGTCCAGGAGGAATCAACCTGCTAGTGAAAACTACAAGGAAGGTGCGGATCACCAAGCCAAGGGTGTGTTGGAGCTGCGTACACCCCGGAGCGGCCTACATTCCGGAACGGCCTACGACTTCGCTGTCATCGTCCTGGAACCGCGCTGCGGGCCTATTGCTACCTGCTTCGCACGACCTACCGACCTAACTGTGAGCCCGTTCCTATCATATTTTCCTAGATTTCTCCTCTTCTATCTGATCTTATTACATACTAGGTTCAGTGCCGAGTGTTTGGTGACTAAATCTAAATCTAAACTATAAATTTCAAATCCATTTTTACCTAATTACATCGAATTACCCATCATTTTCTTCGATATTACAATTTAAATACGTCAATTTGCTAAGTCTACCCACCTATAACTTTCATTATTTTTCCCGTTATTTCTTGTCATTTGCAATCTGCTATAACTACTGCCTATACCCATAAGCTACTATAGCACACTTCGCTCCACTCGCACGTCTATTGCTGTCAGCTGTTTAGTTAGTCGTGTTTAATGTAAATTCCAGACGATCGCTGCGCTGAGTACATCGGCGGCCGCGCAACGTCACCCATTGTCTACGCGCTACTTGCCTATCAGCTGTGCGCCCTGTCTTCGCTGACGGAAACCGGTCTCCGCTGCACAACGGACTGCGAAACGAGGAGCGTAACGTATTCTTACGTTATTATTTATTTACGTAGATAACTAATCGCGATGACTTCTGAAACAAAGCTTAAAGATTTAATTATTAAACGTGGTGCTATTAAGGGCCGCGTAACTAAATTTAAAACCTATTTAGACACACTAATTACTTTAGAAACAGCTTCTCCTGTGGAAGTCAGTAAGCTTGCAATGAAGTTATCGCGAATGGAGGCGTTATTTATTGACTTTGACGAGTTGCAAAACCAAATAGAAGCTCAAAGTGAGCCTAATCTAGCAAATGAATTGACTAATCGGGATTTAATTGAACAAGAATTTGATAATTGCATTTCTTTTGCCCAAAACTTTATACAAACGCGTAGCTTGCCCACTAAACAGGAAGAAAGTCGCATTTCTAGTTGTTCTCATGCCAATGAGTGTCATCAACATAGTCATGATGGTAACTGTAATAGTCCCGGATTCAAATTACCTATCATACACATTCCTAAATTCGATGGCACGTATTATAAATGGTTGGAATTTAAAGAAATATATGGTTCTCTGATTCACGATAACCCTAAAATTAAGAATGTACATAAGTTTCACTATCTCGGATCCTATTTGGAGGGTGAAGCTGCGCGAGTACTGAGTAATCTAGAAGTTTCTGATAAAAATTATAATGAAGCTTGGTCTATCCTCTGCAGTCGTTATGACAATAAAAGGCAGTTAATTAGTAACCATTTAAAGTCACTATTTCAAATTGAGGCTGTACGAGACACAGACAAATACCTAAGGTCTATTATTGACCATGTAAACAAAAACCTACGTGCCCTTAGCACCCTTGGACTACCCACAAACCAATGGGACGCCCTAGTCATTCATATCCTAACGGCGAAGTTAGACAACGGTACGAATTTCAAATGGGAAGAACACCGAAATACTTTACCTGATATACTTACACTCGAAGATTTCTTTTCATTTTTGAAAAATCGTGCTGACGTGTTAGAAATAGTCAATCGTAATAAATCTGATAAGTTCGATAAAAGTAAACAAACCACATCAACAACAAAGTCGCTTGTTGTAACTTCCAAGGAGACTACTCCTTCTTCACAACATAAAGTTGAATGTGTCGTGTGCAAGGACAATCACCGCCTCTACGAGTGCCCGACATTCAAATTAAAGACACCTGAAGATAGGAACTCTGTTGTTACAACTTTGAACTTGTGCAAAAACTGTCTAAGGCCTGGCCATAATAGTCAAGCTTGTAAGCTTTCAGGCTCTTGTCGTCAATGTGGAAAGAAACATAATTCTTTGCTACACTTACAGCCTACTACCCAATCATCTGGTACTCCTAGCGGTACGTCAATATCCATGTCTGCGCTGTCTTCACCTGAAATACTACTGTGTACTGCTAGGGTACGCCTATTGAACCCTCACACAAATACTAATATTACTGTCCGAGCGTTACTTGACAGCGGGAGTCAATCGTCCTTTATCACGGAAGGTGTAAAGCAAAGACTCAATTTGACTCCTCAGCCATCAAATGTCGGTATTGTCGGTATAGGTAACAACCCACTCAACTTGAGCACAGAACGCTGCGCTCTCCAATTACAATCCACTACCACTTCTTTCAAAGTTTCTATGATTTGCCTCGTTTTGCAAACTATCACAGAAAACATACCTAAAATTCCTTTTGATACTAATCATCTTAATCTCGGTCAGTTCGAGCTAGCGGACCCTAGCTTCAATGAACCATCCCCTATTGATATGCTTATTGGTGCTGACCTGTTTTGGGATTTGATAGGTAGTAAACAACATTCCATAGGGGCAAGCAAAACCAATCTTCGCAGCTCTAAACTTGGATGGCTCATCGCAGGTCCTATGCCTATTTCTACTCAATCTACATCTAATAAACCAATTATTTGTAACTTTTTACTTAAAGAAGAACAATCTTCAGGTATAGATCAACAGTTGACCAAATTTTGGGACTTGGAAAGCGTCCCGCAAGTTCAACCACGATCAGAAGAAGAAACCTTTTGTGAAAGGCACTATCTTTCTAATACTGTTCGTGAAAGTGATGGTCGTTTCGTTGTAGGTCTTCCACTAAAAGACGAAATAGAATGTCTGGGAGAATCCTATTATATAGCCAAAAAACGGTTCTACAGTCTTGAGTCTCGCCTAAGGAAAAATCCAGAGCTCAGACAACAATACTCCCAATTTATTAAAGAGTACGCTGACTGTGGTCACCTCTCTGAATCTTCTGATCCAAAACCACCTAATTCCTATTTTCTTCCTCATCATCCTGTTTTCAGGGACAAGAGCGAGTCCACTAAGCTCAGAGTTGTTTTCAACGCCTCTGAGCCCACAAGCTCTGGCTTTTCCGTTAATAACCTCCAGATGGTAGGACCTACAATACAAGACTCATTGTTCAACATTCTATTACGTTTCCGTCAATACAAGTATGTTTTGTCAGGGGACATAGAAAAAATGTTCCGACAAGTGCGGCTAAGAGAAGCTGATCGTGACTTACAACTCATTCTATGGCGCGACAGTGAAAATGAGCCTCTCCGCACACTAAAATTAAACACAGTCACCTATGGTTTTGCCAGTGCAAGCTTCCTTACCACTCGCTGCATTTGGCAGATTGGCGAAGAATGTGACAATCCTATAATAAAAAATATAATACAAAGGGATTTCTATTGTGACGATTTATTAACAGGTGCTGATACAAGTGACGAATTACGTTACATTCAGCGCTCAATCGCCACGGAACTAGCTAAAGGATGTTTTCCTCTCAGGAAATACCGATCCAATTTACCCGACCTATTATGTCCAAACCTTATAAACAATGAACAATCCAATCTTATTATTAGTAATGCCACAAGTACATTGGGTATTGGCTGGTCTCCTTCAACCGATGAAATTCATTTCCCAATTAATAATTCCGATAACCCTACGTACACTAAAAGAATAATTTTGTCAACTACTTTTAAAATATTTGATCCTCTGGGCCTCCTATCCCTATGCAAACAATCAAGGCAAAAATATTGCTTCAAAGGCTGTGGATTGACAAATTAGGCTGGGATGAGCCAGTTCCTAAAGACGTTCAAATCTTTTGGACCAAATTTTCTAAACAGATCCACGTTTTGTCGTCTTTAAAAGTCCCAAGACAGGTTCTCATCGACAACTTAGTTTCTACTGAGCTCCACTGTTTCTGTGACGCCTCTCAACAAGCCTACGGAAGCTGCGTCTACCTACGATCCGTCGATAGGGATGGAAAGGTGCAAGTCAATTTATTGTGCGCTAAAGCACGCGTGGCTCCTATTAAAGCTTGCACTATACCTAGATTGGAGCTTTGTGGCGCTTTACTAGGCGCAGAGTTGAGCTCCGCTGTTAGTGAGGCTCTAAGTTGCGGCCTAAAACGTAAGGTCTATTGGACTGACTCCAATGTGGTACTAGGCTGGCTTAGGTCTCCCGACAAAACTAAAACGTTCGTCGCTAATAGGGTTGCCGCCATAATTGAGTCAACCGACTCCGCAGCTTGGCGTCACGTCCCTACCGCGGAAAATCCAGCGGACCTCGCTTCTCGCGGCGTAGATCCGCAAGACGTCAGCAAGTCCAGTTTGTGGTGGTTTGGGCCCTCTTTTCTCAAACAGCCAGAGTCAACATGGCCCATACTCTCGGTTTCAAATGTAGAATTACCCGAACTAAAGGCAATGCCCGCCATAGTGACGAAAGATTCACCTGCAATACCAAACTTTCAACAATTTTCCAAACTTTCCACGTTACAAAGAGTGTACGCTACAGTAATTAGATTTATACACAATAGTCGACACCCTACAGTTAAAATTACAGGAACATTACAAGTTCAAGAGCTTGACAAGGCTTTGACTATCCTCACTAAAATAGCTCAAAATCAGTCCTTTCCAAAAGAGATATCTTCATTAAAATCCAAACAACCATTAAAGGCTAAGACTAACATTAGTTCTCTAAATCCATTCCTCGATGACGAAGGCCTCCTTCGCGTTGGAGGGCGCATTAATAATTCTTCGTACTCATACGACAAAAGGCACCCTATTGTCTTAAAGGCAGATCATAGCCTAACTAAATTAATTTTTCAAAGCGAACATTTACGCCTACTTCACTCAGGGCCTCAGCATCTTTTAGCCTCTATTCGAGAGCGCTATTGGCCTTTAGGAGGTAGGAAACTAGCTCGCAACGTCGCACGCAATTGTTTTGTGTGCCGCAGATTTAAAGGAGAGACTATGTCTAATAACGGGTGTCTCAGTAAGAGTGCACTTTTTAAAATTGGAATATTTCTTTTTTCATGCAAGTGGCAACTCTGAAATTTGACAGCTGTCATCTCTGTTTATTCCGATTATTAAAAATGGAGCGCTTTTCGAAAGACCAACGCGTTTTAATTGTGAAAACTCATTACAAAAATGGGGAACACATTATAAACACATTTTCTCACGAAATTCTGATGTCAACTGGCCACCAAGATCGTGCGATTTAACGCCGTGCGATTTTTTTCTTTGGGGTTTTGTGAAATCTCAGGTTTATGCGAATAAACCCGAAACAATTCCTGAGCTCAAATCGGAAATCCAACGCGTTATCGGTGAGATACAGCCACATCTCTGTGCAAAAGTCACGGAAAATTTCATGAAAAGAGTAATGGCCTGTCATCGGAGCCGTGGGGGTCATTTGCCGGATATTTTATTCCATACTTAATTGGAACATGTCTTCTTTACAATACAATACAATAAAAATATCACAACTCTGTCGTAAAATACTTGTTTTTATTTTAAAATGAAAAAGTGCACTCTTACTGAGACACCCTTTATTATGGGTAATTTGCCGACTGATCGCATTGAACCTGATTTTCCTTTCAGTACTGTTGGCACTGACTTTGCCGGGCCCTTTTTAATTACAGATCGCAAAGGTCGCGGATGCAAGATAACAAAATGTTATCTCTGCATTTTTGTTTGTCTCCGTTACAGATGCCTACACCTTGAAGTCGTAAGCGACCTAACTAAAGATGCGTTCATACAAACCGTCAATAGATTCATTGCTCGTAGAGGACTGCCTAAAACTATTTATTGCGACAATGGTCGTAATTTTGTAGCTGCCGCAAAGGAAATTGGTAGCTTTCTCATTTCAAATACTGAGCCTATTGGAGATTTTGCTGCTCGCCGGGGCATTGAATTTCGCTTCTCCCCTGCGTACGCTCCTCATTTCAACGGTCTGGCAGAGGCCGGCGTGAAATCAGCAAAATTCCACCTACACCGAATTTTAAGCCAGTCTCACCTCACATTCGAGGAATTGACCACTGTATTTGCTCAGATAGAGGCAATCCTAAACAGCCGACCCCTTTGTCCTCTCAGCCCTTCACCTAACGATTTCCAACCTCTTACCCCAGCTCACTTTTTAATCGGTAGGTCACTAACGTCGCTTCCAACGCCGAGCTTCGTGGACTCCAACGTGCACCGCCTTGACCGGTTCCAGCGCCTCGAACAAACAAGGCAACACTTTTGGAATCGATGGGCCTCCGAATATATTTCTGAACTCCAACAAAGGACCAAATGGCAAGTAAAACGCAGAGACCTTCAGCTCGACGATATGGTGCTGATAAAGGAAGACCAGACGCCCCCTCTATGCTGGCGCCTAGGACGAGTTAGCAGACTGTTTCCTGGCTCCGATGGAATAGCCAGAGTCGCCGATGTCAACACAGCGAAGGGTACAATTCGTCGAGCACTCAACCGCCTCTGTTTACTTCCAACTACAAATGAATGATCGTTGAAAGCTAGAACTAGAGCTTTCAACGGCCGGGAGGATGTCTACGCCGCTGCTTGGCCAATCATCGGCGCTCGAAATAGCGTCATGTCTGTGGCGCATCGGTTGACCAATGACCGCTCAAGAATATAGCATCATTTTCAAGAGCCAATCGTCGCCACGGATTATCACGCGATCGCAGCTGTCAAGCGACACCACCGAACTTTTTCTAACTTAATAGCATATACAACGCCATATCGGCATCGTTCCAAAACAATCGAAATAATGTTAAATTGCTCCCTTTTCGTAAATTAGTTATTCAAAATATATGTTTGCATCTTGCATAGACCATTAAATTAAATTGAAATCTCAACCCAACGTGTTTCTTTGTTCCATCGCGAACAAACAGTAATAGTTTCTCTTACGTGATTCTGAAATCAAAACCCAATACGATAAGAAAAAGATGGCCTTTCACGTAGAACTTGGTAAATTGATGTCTTAACTGCCACGCGAAAATAACTCTTACTGCGAACAGTTCACGTAATACATTGAAAATTACGCTTTAATGCGTTTTCGAATTAGCAAGTTTCGGCCAAAGATAATTAACTTATAGATGTCCATTACTTGATAAGCTCTGCCGAGTTTTCGAACTCAAATCCGACGCCAAAAAAAGGAGATAACAGACTGTCACGTGTTAAAAAAAGTTAATCTAACATTCGATTCGAAAGATAATTCGTTTGGCAATTAATTCCAACGGACGCCTCTTTTAGGCTGCCTGTCCACTGAAGCGGAGTGAGGCTGCGGAGCGGAGAAACGCACAAATATTAACCAATAGGATTGCATACTGGGACCGGAGCGAAGATTTTATGTAGTGCTATTGGTTAATATTTCTCCGTTTCACCGCTCCGCAGCCTCGCTCCGCTTCAGTGGACAGGCAGCCTTAGACGGCGGTAAAATTTAAAATTCGCTCAGTGTCCAGACTTGCAAAAACAGCAGTAATGCATTCAATTCCCATTGGTGGCGCGTGTGGTACAGTGTGTGAATAATTATTCTTATTATCCTTATAATGAGCAAGAAGCATATAATTATATGATACATTTTTACAAACCCCCCCCAAAAATGATGAGCGTTAAACCAAACAGGCCCCTAGTACCCGGCAGCCCGTCTACCCTCGGCTACGGTAGCGGTCGAGGCAACGGCGTGGCAAGGGGTGCTAAGAATCTCCGGACGGGATCCGGCTACCAAACATACCGACGACTGGACCTGGTAACATACAATACGCGCACACTCCGGGGCGACGAGAAGCTGGCGGAACTCGAGGAAGAATTAAGCAGACTGCGATGGAGTATTGTCGGATTATCTGAAGTCCGAAGAGAGGGAGAGGACACGATAATCCTGAAATCCGGCAACCTGCTCTACTTCCGAGAGGGAGACCGGCAGTCACAGGGTGGTGTTGGGTTTATCGTCCACAAGTCTCTCGTGAATAACGTGGTGAAGATCGAGAGTGTGTCGAACAGGGTGGCGTACCTTATACTCAGAATATCTGCAAGATATTCGCTGAAGGTCATACAGGTCTACGCGCCGACCTCGGCATACCCCGACGATGAAGTAGAAACCATGTATGAGGATATTTCTAAAGCCATGCATGGTTTCAGAACTTACTTCACCGTTGTCATGGGGGACTTCAACGCGAAACTGGGCAAACGAAGCGAGGATGAGCTGCAAGTGGGGCAATTTGGGATTGGACTTCGGAACCACCGGGGTCACCAACTGGCCAGTTTTATGGAGAAGGAGGGCCTCTTTATGATGAACTCCTTCTTCAAAAAACGTGAGCACAGGAAGTGGACCTGGCAGAGCCCCGATGGTGCGACTAAAAATGAGATTGACTTCATCATGTCTACCAACAAGCAAATGTTCAATGATGTCTCTGTGATCAATTCGGTGAAAACCGGAAGCGATCACCGCATGGTAAGAGGCACATTGAACATCAATATAAAGCTAGAAAGGTCGCGACTGATGAAGTCTACGCTCCGTCCAGCACAGATCCAAATCCAAAACCCCGAGAGCTTTCAACTTGAACTTCAGAATCGCTTCGAATGTCTAGGAAGCTCAGTGGACGATTACAACGACGGGTTCGTGGAAACTGTCCATACGACTGGGTCTAAATATTTTAAGATACGTCGTACAAACAAGATCAAGAAACTCTCAGATCACACTCTCAGGCTCATGAAGGAGCGGCGTGAGATGATCCTGCAGTCTTCAGACGAAGCTCGGCAATACCGGCAGCTCAATAGACAGATCTCCAAATCCTTGAAGAGCGACCTCCGCCGCTTTAATACCGAGCGTATTAAAGACGCAATTGAAAGGAACAAAGGCTCCAAGGTATTTGCAAGAGATCTGGCTATTGGGCAAAGCCAGCTCACGAAACTGAAGACCGACGATGGCAGGATCGTCTCCGCCAAACCGGAAATTCTGAGGGAGATCGAGAGTTTTTATGGGCAGCTGTACACGTCAACTAATCAACCCGTCGAAAATCTAGCGAAAGACCCCAGAGCTAGATTGACCCGACACTATACCGAAGACATCCCGGATGTCAGCCTGTACGAGATTAGGATGGCTCTGAAACAGCTTAAAAACAACAAGGCGCCGGGTGATGACGGAATTACGGCCGAACTTCTGAAGGCGGGTGGAAAACCGGTCCTTAAGGCCCTACAGAAGCTGTTTGATTCCGTCATACTCGAGGGGAAAACGCCACAGGCTTGGTGCAGGGGTGTGGTGGTGCTCTTCTTCAAAAAGGGTGACAATGCCCGGTTGAAGAACTATAGGCCCATCTCACTTCTAAGCCATGTCTACAAGTTGTTTTCAAGAGTCATCACGAATCGTCTCGCACGCAGGTTTGACGATTTCCAACCTCCCGAACAAGCCGGATTCCGAAAAGGCTTCAGTACCGTAGACCACATACATACGCTGCGGCAGGTTATACAGAAGACCGAAGAGTATAACCTGCCTCTCTGTTTAGCGTTTGTGGACTACGAGAAAGCCTTCGATTCGATCGAGACTTGGGCTGTGCTGCAGTCTCTCCAACGGTGCCAGATTGACTACCGGTACATCGAGGTGTTGAAGTGTTTGTACAAAAACGCCACCATGTCAGTCCGACTTCAGGACCAGACCTCGGAACCTATCCTTCTGCAGCGCGGTGTGAGACAGGGAGACGTCATATCTCCGAAACTGTTCACCGCTGCATTGGAGGATATCTTCAAGGTTCTGGATTGGAGAGGACTTGGCATCAACGTCAACGGCGAGTACATCACTCACCTTCGGTTTGCCGACGATATAGTGGTCATGGCTGAGACCATGGAAGACCTCAGTGCAATGCTCGATGACCTCAGTAGAGCTTCCGAAAGAGTGGGTCTTAAAATGAACATGGACAAAACCAAGGTTATGTTGAATGTTCATGTAACACCCACTCCTATCAAGATCGGAGACTCTACGCTCGAAGTTGTGGACGATTATGTCTACCTGGGACAAACGGTCCAGTTGGGTAGATCTAACTTCGAGAAAGAGGTCAATCGTCGAATCCGACTCGGCTGGGCAGCGTTCGGGAAGTTGCGCGGTATCTTCTCGTCCAACTTACCCCAGTGTCTCAAGACGAAAGTCTATGACCAATGTGTGTTGCCAGTGATTACATACGGGACCGAAACGTGGTCGCTCACAATGGGCCTCATCAGAAAGCTCAAAGTCACCCAAAGGGCAATGGAGAGGGCTATGCTCGGAGTTTCCTTGCGTGATCGAATCAGAAATGAGGACATCCGCTTGAGAACCAAGGTTACCGACGTAGCCCGAAGAATCGCCAGACTTAAGTGGCAATGGGCAGGGCACATTGCTCGCAGAACGGATGGCCGATGGGGCCGAAAAGTTCTGGAATGGCGACCGCGAACCGGAAGACGTTGCGCTGGAAGGCCTCCCACTAGGTGGACCGATGACCTGGTCAAGGTTGCAGGAAACCGCTGGATGAGAGACGCACGGGACCGGTCAATGTGGCGACGCCTGGGGGAGGCCTATGTTCAGCAGTGGACGTCTTTTGGCTGAAATGATGATGAATGATGATGACATTTTTACAAGTTTTAAGTTATTATATTTACTTGTAATATCATAATATGCATAAAATATTGACCACTAAAAAGAAACAATCATTTTAAAAACATTAGGGTCTTTAATAAATAAACAGTTTCATAATTTCCTTTTCAAAAGAAAATGATCGTCACGTTTTTCTTAATTTCCAGGCTTTTTATTTAGCTTTGCCTTAAATTAATTTTGTTTATCTAGCATTTTAGTAAAATTTGATATAGGCTTGGCAACAAATAGACTTATCTAGATTTCTTCATAGACATTCCGTCTACATTCCTAAAATTCGTAAAATAAACGTAAAAGATATAAATCTGAAACCGCCTTAGCTATAACCATTTTATTTGTCAAGTTAGATTTTTCATAATTTTATCGTCTAAGCCAATAAAGTGTACATCAGTCAACAGATAAAAGAATTGCGATTACTTTTGAAAAATTGAATAAACTAAGTAGAATATTTTTCTTATTCACGTGGTAAACAAACTAAATAATATGACTTTTAAGATTTTTTTGTGCTATGCACAGTCGACCGCTCTGTAACCGCAGTGGTACCACTATGACCTTAAGGCTTTTTTGGAATAAGAAGCCAAGTACTTATACAGATTTTGTAATGAAGTCTACAGAGTAAGAATAGGTGCAAAATCAGGAAAAATACTACATTTTGATGCGTAAATAAAACCAAATACGTATAGACAAAATGATATGTTCAGAATTGGGCAATTTTTATTTATGTCTACCTACATAACTCTTGGGTTGCTGCCTTGGGGTTGGGGAAACTTATTTACTTCCATGCAACTTCTGCAAAACTATACCTAACAAACAAAACAACGTAATTACGTGCATACCACTGTTATCTATATCCCAAACAGCTGTCTCAGCATCCCGACGTTATCTCTCTCCCAAGATATACGCGAGCCTATCCCCCGAGAAAAATCGGGGTCCCTGTCAGTGTGGCGTGGGGGGACCATTTCTCACACGACCATTGCGACACCAGTACCACGCGAACACATGTGTTTTGTGGACACGGCTTAACTTGCCCGGTGTTCATTATAGTCGTTAAGTATAATTCGGTTCATCTATTCGGGGAACTGATGGAGGATTGAAGTGGTTGAAAAGGGGACAGGTACGTATCGGAGATTTTAATTGGATATTCTTGTTGTATGGTTGTAGTTTCGTTCTGTGACTAACCCTAATTGGATGTAGAGGCGCTTGAGGAGTGTTTAAGAATTCTAGGAAAAACGGTTCAAACTCACACCAACTTTCAAAGCCAGACTTATTACTTGAGAATGATTAAAAGTATAAGTTACAAATCTGGATTGACAACTTAATGATGTTTTCAGGTTACTTTTCCAGGACAGGGAATTAATGACGAATCTAAAGATCAAATATTACATTTTGACATTACCTTATCTTTTAATAAAATGTTTACGAAAAAGGGACAAAATGCATCTAAAAGTAAAAAAAATCGCCAAATGACGAGATACTCAGACATCAGTACATTAGGTATAGAAACACCTGCAATAATTTGACGGACACGTTGAAACGCTCCTATTACGAAAGGGAATTACTAGAGAATGGAAATAACATAAAAAAGACCTGGAGTATAATAAGGACATGTGTAACATAAAGAAAGGCACTAGCAGAGCTACTGAGTTGTTACAGATGAAATCAAACCCCGCTGACTCTCTTAATGAAGTTAACAGATATTTCACATCAATTGGCAGAGACTTAGCTAATACAACTCTAAGTAAACTCAAGCGGGATGAAGCTACTCTGGCATCACAGGCACGGAGGTCATATGGTTTCCTTCATTCGATGACATTATCCCCTACGGACGAATACGAGGTCATCCAGGTGATATCCGGTCTTAAAAGCGGCAGTGCCCCTGGTTTAGACAATATTCCCGCTAACATCCTAAAAAAATATAAATTTAAATTAGCATCTCCAATAGCACATCTTTGCAATATAAGTTTCTCGAGCGGTGCTTTTCCTGACACATTTAAGAAAGCGGCCGTCACTCCTATTTTCAAGGCTGGTGATAAGGGTCACGTTGGTAACTACCGCCCCATCTCTGTACTTGGCACAATGTCAAAAATATTGGAAAAACTAGCAAACAAGAGACTATTATGTTATTTAGAGACAAATAATATACTTTCGACAAACCAATTCGGTTTTAGAGCGAATCGGTCTACTAATGACGCTATTCTAAAACTTACCGGAAACTTGGCCAAGTATATAGATAAGGGAGAAAAATGTGTCGGACTTTTCCTCGACCTTCAGAAGGCATTCGATACTGTCTCGATCCCTATTCTAATAAGCAGGTTAGAAAACATTGGAATCAGAGGACTGCCACAGGATTGGCTTTTGAGTTATTTATCAGGAAGAAGTCAATGCGTTCGACTTGATAATACGACTAGCGATGACGCTTGCTGTTCATACGGAGTCCCTCAGGGAAGTACAATTGCTCCTACTCTATTCCTGGTGTATATCAACGAACTGTGCGATATCCCAATTAATAAAGCTGATGTCATTATGTTTGCCGACGACACAGTTCTTCTTTTTCATGAGAGGTCGTGGAAAGATCTTGAAACAGTATGTGAAGTGGGTCTTTCCAAGGTAACAGCTTGGCTGGAGGATAGTCTACTATCACTAAACACCTCTAAAACCAAATATCTATGTTTTAGTAAGACCAGAGCAGGAAGCCCCAAAAACTTTAAAATTACCAGCCACACGTTTCCTTGCAATAGGAATACCAACAAGTTTTCTTCATGCACTTGCCCCAAGTTAGACAGAGTGAGCTTCATTAAGTATCTAGGAGTAATCATTGACGACAACCTTAAATGGTCAAAACATATCTCTGTTACGGCCAAAAGAGTGCGCAAGTTGATACATATTTTTAAAACCCTGAGATACGTTGCTAGTCTGAAGCTTCTGTTGCAAACATACAAAGCCTTATGCCATTGTGTTTTGGGATACGCTATTTGCGCTTGGGGTGGGACAGGCAAAATCCATATGATAGAACTGGAGCGGGCTCAGCGTGCCGTCCTAAAAGTACTTTTGTCTTTGAAATACCGGACGCCCACAACTGAGGTATACGGAAAAGCTAAAGTACTAAGCGTCCGCAAGCAATTTTTTTACGAATGCCTGCGAAGATACCACCGATACGTCATCCCGAGTTTGCCTGTCTTGAGCAAGAGGATAGACAGGTGCCCAGTAGAAGGTACTAAGAGCGTCTTCGCTAGCAAACACTACACCTATATTGCCCCACGTCTTTACAACAAAATCGGCAATGAAAGGGGAATAAAACAACTCAAAAAACTTACCAACTTCCATTTCAAAAAAACTATTATTGACTGGCTAGAAAATTTTGATTATGATGAATCCGAAAATCTAATCGGCAGCATTACATGAGACCCTGACGCAAACACACACTCATAACACGCACACACACACCCACACCACACACACTTCCACCACACACATACACACCCATTTCAATTATTCACACATCTACAGAACGCAGTGGTACCTAACCTAATTTAAATTTTTAAAATGTATACTCATAAGTTATTATTACTTTTTTTATTATCTTATTTTTATTTTTTTTTGTCAAAAGTTTTTAAAGCATGCTTATAATTAACCTACACGTTTTATCTTTTTTTGTCTATCGCTTATTTAAATGTTCTCTGTAAATTGAGAGGTCTGGCTCTTGTGATACAGGAACTCCTAGTACAAGAGCCAGGGCTACACTGATGTTTGTGAGTAACAACTTGTGAATAAATATTATTATTATTATTATTATTTAAGGCTACAGGACATCTAGACTGAAAAAATAATTCATATAGAACAAAACATTGTCAGGGTCAATTATGATATTAAAAATAATGTGTGATTTTAATCAAAAATGGCCATTGTATCTTTTTCATATGAACTGTCTAGATTTTTCCCAACTACGTAAGCTATGCTTTCGAGTTAAATCGGATGCAGTTGAGTACCACTATTTTACATGGAGTGAGTACCTATTTGAACTCCACAGTAGTTAGAACTGGGTAACCTATATAGGGGTATCCTTGGTAAGAACAGTTGTGAGACCACTTACTTTTTCCCAACTGCCAAAGACGGACAAATGATAACCGGGACCAAGAGCTCAACGTGCTTTCCTAGGCACGGAATAAACTCAGTTTATTATGGGTGGCCCTAGGTAAGTACGGCTTAACCTAAAGATCCACCCGAGTAGCTGCTACTATTTAGCTACCAGCTCCAAGGTTCTTCTTATCGTGTGGGCAGTAAGGTCTAACGACCCTACACACCGTAGTGTCATCAGAGTTTCTAAACCGCCGCAAGGGCCTCTGACATGGTTTGACGACCGCCATTTGGCGGCCGGGACCACCGGCTTATACTTGCCTTCCGAAGCACGGAACCATCTTTTTATCAGACAATCAGGTGATTCAAGCCTGCAATGTCCTAACCAAACTGGAAACAACTGCACAAAGTATGCTTCCTGAATCCTGTGGGAATCGATCCCACGACCACCGGGTCACAAGGCAAACGCCTAAACCACTCGACCACGGAGGCAGACCAAGGTATTGTACGTTGATAAACAAAATTATTCAAAATAGTTTGTCATCATCTAGTTAGGTCAGACTATATAGACTGTATTATATACCTACATTGTTTGAAGGTTAGAGCGACTGACTCACTGAGTTCGTGCCTTATCGCTAAACACCGACGCAAAGCTGATATTTCGCCTATTATTATTTATGTCCTAGCTAATTTATTAACCCTATTATAAATTACGAAACATTTCAGCGTGAGTTGTAAAGTGAAAGCAGTTGAAAAGATTATATCACAAGGTTGAAATTCCAATGATCAAAACGTGTGATAAGTTTTTGCTATCATCATAATCTAGACTTGTCCTCTGCCTAACATCCAGAAGTCTGAACTCAAGGTTTGCCAACGATTGTTGGAGCATACTGAATCTATTTTTTAATATACAAAACCAAAGCTGATTGACTGAGGATCAACGCACTGGGCCGGCAGTCTCTACAGAGATAACGCTCCAACGATAACAAAATCGCTAACTTTCGATTGCTAATTAAATTAAATTAAAATTAAATTAGCCTTTATTCACTGGTCTACATGTATAAATCTTATTCTAATGCTTACAATCTATTATTTACGTAAAATTAACTTATTAATAACATCAGTCAGCATCTGAATCGTGACCAGGTTGTCCTCGGACATAGGCCTCCTCCAGAAGGCGCCATTGGGTTCGATCCCTGGCTAATCTACGCCATCCTTGTGGTAGGTCATCCTCCCACCTTTTAGGTTGCCTTCCCCTTCTCCTTTTTCCATCTCTCGGGTACCAGAATAGATTGCTAATTACCAACGAATAAATTCGGTTGCAATAATGATGCTTGCGAGAAACGCATCTTGGATGTAGAGACTTGCTTTACTTGCAAGTGACTGACAATGACTGGCCTGTTGGTCTAGTGGTTAGTGACCCTAACTGCTATGCCGGAGGTCGTGGGTTTGATTCCCACCCAGGACAAATGTTTGTGTGATGAGCACGATCATTTGTTATGTGTCTGGGTGTAATTTATCTATAATATGTATGTATTTAGAAATATATAAGTAAGTTTATCAGTTGTCTAGTACCCATAACACAAGCTCTGCTTAGCTTGGGACTAGATGGCGTTGTGTGATAGTTGTGGAATATTATTATTATTATTATTTATGTCTTAACTAACACACTAACAGCAATCTGTGTATCATCATTCCACTTTATACGTTTAATCTCCTCGTCTGTATACGATATCCGCTATAAGAGATGGGATAGCTTTCTGCGGGACTTAGCCCAGAACCGTGGTTATTGCCTTAGTTAAGCTAAGGCTGAGGAGTAGTCGCCACTGTGAGACACTAAGCCTGGGATTCTACGAGTATGTCATGTCTAGATACTTCTAAGGCACATTTGTGGTGTATAATAATAATAATAATAATAATAATTCTTTATTTCTCCTCACAAATACTCACAATGACAGCTTATTCTAGGTTTCACAATCATAATATTGTTTCTTGAGCAATGTGAGGAGCTGGTGTCTGAGTTAGGCGTAGAACGCCTGTATTACAAATCACCAGGTCCCCACCCCACAGAAGAACAGAAACAGAAAGTTTTAGTAAAATAAAATAACAATTATTCTATTACCTACTATCTAAACGTCATAAGGAGACTTAAAGTTTAACACGTAAATTTATTACAATTTTGGGGGTAGAAGTAAAAAAGAAACTATAAACAACAAACAGTAAAATAGTGCGCCTGTGTCTGTGTGTATGTGTGTGTCTATGAGAGTGTTGAGTGTAAGTGTGTCGTGTTGAGTGTCGGATCTAATGTGCCGATGTGTGCGTGAGAGGGTTTGGTGCAAGTTATAAACTTATATCGAACTAATTTAATTTGAATGAAGTAAACTTTCAGTAGATTTGTAGTCCAACTTCTTCAACCAGTCCGTAACCAACGACTTACATTTGGTTTTTGGCAAGGGATATATCGTTAGGACTCGATTTACCTTATTGTATAAATTTGAACCCTGGTAGCAGAAAAACCGATGTGCAAACTTGGTTTTAAATGACGATGAAGAACAGACTGTGTGTTTGCGACGTTTGTTTCTGATTCTTTCTGGGTCAAACGTTGTTAGGGCATGTTGTTTCATAACCGTTTTGAGGATGAAAAGCTGTCTCACAGTAAGCACCTCCCATTTCGAGTAGAGATCAGTAGTTGGGTGATAAAAAGGTAAAAACAAAGTAACCTTTAGGAGTGCTCTCTGAGCTCTCTCAACTTTTAAGAGATGAGTTTTACATGTGCCACCCCATGTGGTGATACAGTATTCAAGCTGAGACTGACAGAGAGCATAGTAGACTGATTTTATTACAGATTTTGGTGCAGTGTTTCTTAAGGCTTTAAATATTACTATTAGCCTACGCACTCTCGCTGACAAAAGATTAATATGGTCATGAAATTTAAGATTTCTGTCAATAATTACTCCTAGGTACTTTGTTGATTCAGTATTTTTAAGGTTGGGACATTGACAAATTGTGTCATTTGCATTTGGGCATGAATGGGAGACAATACTCAAAGAGGGATCCGGTTTGTCATTGGTTTGAATGGAAAACGTGGTGAATGTCGTTTTTTCTACATTTAATGTAAGCAGGTTCTTATTTAACCAACTGATCACAGCGTTCATGCCTATCTGAGCTTTGCTAAATGCATCATGCCAGGAGTTACCACTGAAAAGTAAAGCCGTATCATCTGCAAACGCAACAATTTTCGAATCCGGAAACATCAACTGGCATATATCATTAATATAGACTAGAAAAAGTGTCGGTCCAAGAATACTGCCCTGTGGAACTCCAAATGTCACTGGGACCTCGTCACTAGTTATGTTTCCGATTCTAACACACTGTGTTCTGTCAGTTAGATAATCCTCAAACAGTTTTAGTTGGAGATCCCGGATACCTAGGCTTTCAAGTTTTGTTAACAGAATAGGGACAGAGACTGTGTCAAAGGCCTTTGCTAAATCTAAGAATATTCCAATGGTTTTCCTCGTTTTGTCTAAGTTGTTAACTATATAACTTGTTAGTTCTGACACAGCGTCAGCAGTGGATCTCTTGGCTCTGAAACCATATTGAGCTTGTGAGAGAAGATTTTTATTTTCCAAGTAGTTAACAAGTCTTTTGTTTATGATGCGCTCTAAAATTTTTGATAGGGTAGGGAGAATTGAAATTGGCCTATAATTATTGACACAGTCTCTGACACCACTCTTATGTATCGGGTGAACTCTTGATTTCTTATAGATCTTTGGAAATATACCAGTTGTGAGCGACATGTTACAGACGTATGTTATAGGTTTTGTTAGGATATCTATATTTGATTTCAAGATTTCACTAGATATTAAATCAAGGCCCACCGAACAATCACTCTTTAACCCTATTATTAAAGACTCAACCTCATCCTCATCCGTAGGGAGCAGACAAAAAGAATGGCTACACGAGTTCATGGTGATGGGTCCTGTTTGTGGATTATTCTTCATGATTTTTTCTGCTAGCGTTTTACCAATATTAGTATAATGCTTGATGTACACGTATAAAGTGTTACGGGAATGTTAGAACATTAAGTACCCGGGTTAACTTAGTATTATCTAAGTTTTTTGGGTAAAGTTCGAAAACTAAGTTACACCGTGTTCTAGCAGCTTATACCTAGATGCATTCAGTAGCAGTTAGTTAAAATTATCTGGTGGATGCTTTTATTGCTAGGACTTACCCACCAGGGTCCACTAGGGTAAGTACCTGCCAAGTTTGCGAAATTTGTTCGAAAAAGAAACAAACATACAAATATAATACGAGAGTGAGTTTAAGGTCCATTTTATGGATTGCGAGCCTATTGCGATGAACCGAGCACAAATCCAGACTCCATAGCTGCTACTGAGAAAATTCCTGATGGAAAATCCAAATTAGTAACATTTTGCCTGACCCGGAAATCGAACCCAAAACGTCATGCTCAGAAGTCGCGTTTACGGCCACTCGACCAGTGAAGCTGTAATTTCTATTCAATGCAGTTCTTATAATATATGCTTTGCGAGTAACATAACATAACATAACATCACGCCTGTAATCCCTGAAGGGTTAGGCAGAGGTGTACCTAATAGTACACCCACATTTCGCCAGTTATGTTTTTAAGTCCCATGTAATAGGGGGCGAGCCTATTGCCATCAACCGGGCACAAATCCAGACTCCGTGGCTGTTACTGATAAATTCCTTATGGAAAAAGCCAACACTTTGCCCGACCCGGGAATCGAACCCAGGACCTCATGCTCAGCAGTCGCGGTTTCGACAACTAGACCAACGAGGCAGTCAAAAAGTCAAAGTCGCTTTGCGAGTATAAACATTAACACATTGTTGCCCTTGTTAAAACATTTTTATAGGCCTCTCCCAAGTGTCGCCATATTGACCAGTCCCTTACGACTCGCATCCAGCGGATTCCCACAACCTTCACCAAGTCATCGACCCACGCTTACACGTGAGAGTTGAAATATTTGTCACGATCAACTTAGATTCTTTATTTGTACCTACGATTTGGCAAAGGTTCTTATGCAAACTACACTTCAAAAGGAAAGGATAAAATACGATTAACATGATTAAATACAGGAATGAAATATTTACATACCTTTTTCTAGTATTTGCACGTCGCTTGCACAGAACGCCACGGGTATTTGGAAAATAAAATCCAAAAAGCAAATGGAGAAAATAATATATAATTTAGTTAGTCGTATTTTGTCTAACGAACGTGTTTACATAAAATTAAACAAGCAATCCCAAAATATACATAAGTCAAAAAGGTTTTTTCGATGTAGCCGAGCGGGTTCAACAGATTTTGATTAAAATTTCATCAAACTTCGTCCTGTAATATTTTCTGTATACAGGGGGTGTGCAAAAATCACAAGCTGGCCGTAAGCCGGCCACCGCGGCGCGTACGCGCAAACAAACAAATTTAATTACACACCGAGGTAGCCGTGTGTATTGAAATTCGTTTCAAAGCAATATTGTGACCCGCATGACAGTAATAACTGAACTTTTCAATTTCCAATTAAGCACCCATACATTACGGAAAACGATTTCGTTTCCGATAGAAATAGACATCATTGTTAATCCGAAAGGGAATTTTTGATATAATCCATGTCGTGACAAATTGCTAATTCAATTATTTACCGAACGGTTGTCTTATTTCGAACGGGTTGTTCGCCGATACCGAGTTCTGATAGAATATGAAATGAGGCATGACACCTAGAGGGGGGATTGTAACTGTTCTGAAATATTAGCGTACTTCCGGAATAGTCATGACGTGATGTAATAAATGGCTGAAGTTACGCACACTTCCTGAAGACATTGCTTCGTAACGGGTCATTCAAAAATGTCGTATATGAATTTAGAGGCTTTTAAAGTCAATTGCGAGCAGATTTAGGGTGAAATTTGTAACTTTTTGGACGAAACTAATTTATTTCATGTTATATTATTCTATGGTCTTTTTGTAATTTGAAATTATCACAGTAGAGGAAAACATCGTGAGGAAACCGGCATGTCTTAGAACCAAAAATTCGAAGACATGTGACATCTGCCAATCCGCACTGGACCCGCGTGGTAGATTATAGCCCACCCCTCTCCCGGAGAGGAGGTCTGAGTCCTTGCAGTGGGAACATTATAGGCTGATGATGATGATGATGATATTATAGGTAAGAAACAAAAAGAAACTAAGCATGTAATAAGTATTCATATTATTTAACAACTTCATCGTGGTATTTAAATACAAAGATATCATCTAAAGAAAACACATTCATTTATGAGCATTGAATTACAGTGTTTTATTTTTATACAACTTTTATAACATATTGGACATGTTATGAGGAGGGACGAATCGCATGTGATTACAAGAGTGATTAATTTAAATGATAATAGATACAGGAGAAGAGGAAAAGCAAGGAAACGATGAATGAATTTTGTGAGGAATGATAAAAGAAATTTTAATATGATTAAAATGATAGCGTGACAGTTGACAGACGAGAATGAAAGATAAAAACGTGTTGCGCTGACCCCAAGTTACATGGGACAAGGTAGAGAAGATAACCGATTGAGTGACCTTATTATGATTTAAACAAATGTGTAAAAGTAGAATATTTAAGACACTGACTATGTTATATCTACACTTGACAGTGTGTTACTTTGCACATCTGGGATAAATGGAAAAGGATTTTCTTTGCGTATCTGGGATAAATTGATAAGGATTTTAGGATGGCATTTAAAAATGAAGAGACAAGTAGTTCCTATGAGCATTTTTAAGCACAAAAGTACGGGAAGTTTAGTTCCCAAATATACCACATTAAAACTCAAATTATTCGGTGTTTTCTTAATTTTAACTCTTACTATCCGGTTTCCCCAGAATTTAAATTTATACTTAAATACAAAATAATTGAACCAATTATTTGAAATTGAACTACCTAGTAGTAACTAAGTATTCTATATCAAATAGTTAAGTGGCTACTGAGAAAAGCAAATTAAAATATCAAGTTAAGGCGTGATTCTAATTTATAAAGTACTAGCTGTTGCCCGTGACTTCACTGGCGTGGAAATTTTGATGTGCAAGTGTAAGAAAAAAAAAGTAGCTTGTATTTTTTTTATCTATCTCTGATAATGAAATTTCAGTGATTTTATTTATATAACAACCAAATTTGGATTTATAAATGTATAGTCACACCATAAAATAGAAACAACAAATTGTGACAAATATAAATTTTCAGGACATTAAGTGGGTTATGAACAATATTAAAATTCATAATTATTCTGAGATTGCTCATAAATGATAATTTCGACCGTAACCACGTTGAAAACATTTTCCACTAATAGTTTATTCCTAATACGTGTCAAAACTTTGCAGGAACACAACAAAATATGTCTCTGTAAATAAAGACGTTTCGTGATATCCTCGAGATATATCAAATATCAACCAATATCAGGTTCCCAGAATACGTACTTACTCGATGGAAAAGATTTTCAATTTAACGCATGCCTACTTGAGAATTTTCCTTCAAGATTTCTTATTTCTGACACTCACAGTCTACACTACAGCAATTTTTCAACATGAATGTACGTTTCGCAAGCTATTATACTTTAATTCTATTAATGATCATACTTATAAGTTTTTAAACTGACATGGTCACTGACACTACTATTAATATCATAAACGGGATATTTCGGGACTCTCCTCGCGGGCGTAAACGCGTGAACACGTAAACTCAAGGTGCTCTTAATTAAAAAATATTATCCAGTTAAACTGTTATCAACTAAGTTCAAGTTACATATAGTTAGAAAGCTCAGTGAATCGACTACCAAGTTCGTGCATCAACTCTGTATTTTGCGAAAAGACCAACGAGTAAACACAGTTTTATTGTTTACTGCTTTGCAAAAATCACAACGGCCATCGCAAGCGCATGAATCATCGTGTCAACGAGCTTAGCCGAACGCCGTGCCGGGGTCAACGACCGTCCTCCGCACGCCCACATCGCTGCTTGTCACCGCAAGGACACATGCACTGGCGCGGGCGGGCGCCCGCTCGTTGTCGTCGTTCGGCGGTTGTTCGAGTCCCGAAGATCTCCGAAGGCGAAACAACTTAGGATACCACATACTCGCGCGTGCAAAACAACACTTGACAAGCTTTAGCTGAGTGAGTAAAACGACTTACGTATTATTTAAACTACTTCACCGCTCATCTTTACCATCACACTGTTATTGAACATCATCGCTTATAGAGGGCACTACATTATTAATGATTACCTTTAACTCTAAACACGAGATCTGCTGAGGAATAGGAAGACCTCTCATTTAGTAGGTACACATTATACGGCACTGAATTGGTTCCACAACTCTACTGTAGGGAGGGAGCTAATAACGATGGAAGGCCTGGATAATGTTACTCGTAGAAGACCTTTAAAAAAGTGTAAATCACTAGAAAAAATGGATATGAGTACCTCCATCAACTCGTCATTTTCAGATGAATCTTTTAGTAGAAGACTAGACGTTTCCTCGCATATTACAGCATTATGCCGAGACGAAATGGACTCCGAAATAAGTAAATTAAAGGCGGACTTACAATCTACGCAGGATGAATTAGAAAATGTAATTCTCGAAAATGTAGAACAAAAGAAACATATTGCTCAACTATCTCAGGAAGTTGAAATTCTAAAGCAGATCTGCAGAAGTCCACGAGCAACTTTACATCAGTCAACCGTGCAAAAATATAAAGTCAAGCGTCGTCTTGCTGAGTCATTCAGGAACTCTCCGCTCAGGTTGCAAAGCTCACCTAGTGATGAAAAACTTCATGCCGACACTCACTCACTGGTCCAACAAGAAAACATACAAAACAATTTACCTACAACAGCACCGGGATGTTTTCAGCAAAGTGATACTGCATCAGTTTTTACTCCACAAAGCAGACAATCATTTGAACACAGTATAGAGATCCCATGTGCTCAAACTTCGTCAACCCTATTAAGTAAAAGTGATCACCAACGCTTGCAAAATTCAACAGCAACTAGTGTTCCAAAAATTATAATTTTGGGAGACCAACAAGTACGAGGTCTTGCCAATCAAATAAAGTTGCAGAGGGATGCCAATAAGTGGAATAACGTGTATTCTGTGTCAGGAGTGTCAAAGCCAAACGCAACTAGTACACAAATATTGTATAAAATAGATGATTATGTAAAAACATTGCACAATGATGACATAGTGATATTGGGTATAGGAAACAATGACAAAAACCCGTATAAATTTCTATCAGAGTTGATTCCGACCCTTCATAAACTTAAAAATAGCCAAATATTTATTCTAAATATTATTAATAATCCTTATTTAAATTTTAATTTATTGAATCAAAAGCTAAAACTATTTTTGCTTAATTTTCCTAACTGTAAGTTCATTGATACAACTGAGAATATATATAGTCATAATAATTATAAATACACATTTAAGGAAATACTATGTTATAAAATAAATGTAGAAATCGATAATATCAATTTAAAGAAAAGTTTGGACACAGCTTGTACATTAAAACACACAAGCACGTCATCGAGCTCAAACACAAATAGTAGTCACACAAAAGGAACAATTCCATATTATTTTAAGGTACAAATAAAGAACCCCCACCAGCCATTAAAAGCTAATGAAGCTACGGTACCTACACCAAACCCTGATGATCCTAATAAAACCATTTTTTTTCGATGTTAAACGTAAATGTACACTATTTCATCAAAATATTGCCGGTATCTTAAACAAAACAGATTTATTACAAATAACTTTACAAGAACTGCATGCAAACGGTACAATCTTTGATATTCTATGTTTTTCCGAAACTTTCATAAGAAAAGGATCCGAAAGTAACTTAATATTAAAAAATTACAAGCTAGTCTCATCTTTCTCAAGACCTCACCAACGGCGAGGTGGAACCTGCATAATGGTTAAAAAGGACCTTGAATACGCCTTTAATAAATGATTTCGAATATTGTGCAACAGAAATCATCACGCTTAAAGTCATTGTTATCTGTATTTATCGTACTCCAAATTCAAATATAAGCCTGTTTTTAAAAAACCTAGAGGCTATTTTAAGGAAAATAACTAAACGTAACAAAAATAAAATAATATTATGTGGAGATTGGAACATTGACGCATTAAAACGTAACAATAATTATAAAGAATTAGAAGGTATCTTACAAAACTATAACATCTGTAACCATATTACTAAACCAACAAGAAAATTATCATGTTTAGATCTCATCGCAAGCGACATACCTAATGTTCAGCCCCAAATACATTCCCTTGC
Organism: Diarsia mendica; assembly: GCA_949316265.1. Taxonomy (NCBI): domain Eukaryota; kingdom Metazoa; phylum Arthropoda; class Insecta; order Lepidoptera; family Noctuidae; genus Diarsia; species Diarsia mendica. The sequence goes on along the minus strand of OX438906.1, from coordinate 9,995,198 downwards.
ATTATCTGACCATGAGACCGGTCAGTCCATTTGTTTCCATTCGTCTGTAGATGCTGCAAGATGCAGAAAACAATTTTGGTTTCAAAAGAGAAGAGATTTGAGTCAGCAAAATATAGAAAAATTTATATCATGCATATCGTCTCTTTCCTTTTCGGAAATATACGAGTTAGATGATACTGACATAGCATTCAATCAATTTCATGACACACTGTCCCTTTTTTATAATCTCTGTTTCCCCATTCTCAAAGTAAAAATTACACACAAACCGCCAAAAAGTAAATGGATAACAAAAGGAATAAAGAGATGTTGTGTCAAGAAACGAAGTATGTACCTAAAACATAGACTATTAAATGGTAATAAAAATCGAAACCTTAAGACCTACCAAAATTACACAAGAATACTGAGACGATGTATATTACATGCTCAAAAAATTGATAATACTCGCTATATCCTTCAATCAAACAATAAATGTAAAGCCGCCTGGGACATTGTTAAAAAGAATAGTACAGATAGCGATAATAACACTGAAATTACGTCTATCACAGATGATCAGTGCACATACACTAATGCCGATATAATTGCCAATAAATTTAATGACTTTTTTATAAACATGACAAACAAACCTAATTTACCTAACTCTCAAAAACACATTGACTACAAACATACCATGACTGACATACCAAATACCATTTTCTTGACTCCAACTGATGAAGTTACTGTATGTAAAATTATTAATTCTCTAAACTCAACAAACTCAACCGGGTATGACGACATCAATACGAAAATCCTTAAACGTTGCTCTAAATATATATCCTATCCGCTCGCTCACATTATTAATCTATCATTATTTCAAGGCATATTCCCCGCTAGACTAAAATTTTCGATAGTCAAACCTTTATACAAAAAAGGAGAAAAAAATGACATGAATAACTTATCGACCGATTACTCTAATACCCGTTATTTCTAAGATTTTTGAAAGAATCATGTACGATAAACTACACTCTTTTATATTAAAACATTCAATTCTAAAAGAGGAACAGTTCGGATTCAGAAAAAATAAGTCAACAACTCTTGCATGTTTCTCTCTTGTGAAAATGATTACTTCTAGTCTGAATAAGAAAAGACCAATTGCATCAATTTTTCTTGACATGTCAAAGGCATTTGACTTCGTTGATCACAAACTGCTTCTCTTCAAACTTAATCGTTATGGTACCTATTAGGGGAAACGCATTACAGTGGATAGAATCTTACCTAAATAATCGTCAACAATGTGTAGAAATATCAAGGCATACTTTATCAGAAAATAAAACACATAGATCAGCTTATCGTCACAATTCATGTGGTGTGCCCCAGGGCAGTATATTGGGTCCCTTTTTATTTTTGCTCTACATCAATGATTTGCCCAACGTAACCCCATATTCTTGCATTCTATACGCCGACGATACAACTCTTAGTATTGAACTCACCGATGACAATATCACGAAATATGAAAAAGAGATTAATGACACGTTAAACAAAATAATAGAATGGCTAAAAGACAACAATCTACATGTCAATATTAGTAAAACCAAGCTTATACAGTTCCAAACTTACAATAGCAAACGTCAACAATTAGAAATTAGATACGCAAATAACGCTGTAGAAGAGGTTGAAAGTGCTACTTTTTTGGGTATAACATTAGATAGGTATTGTAACTGGAAAGTGCACATTGACAAATTATGTACTAAATTGCAAAGATTTGTATTCGTTTTAAACCGAATAACTCGCGTAGCTGGTATAAATGCAGCACTTTATGCTTACCATGGTTACGTAGCATCAGTTCTCCGCTACGGCATCATTATATGGGGAAACTCTGTTGATACTATTAATGCATTTCGAGCCCAAAAGAAATGTATTCGATCAATGACTAAAGCCCAACCATTACAAAGCTGTGTCCCAATATTTAAAAAATTAAGAATATTACCACTCCCATCTTTATATATATTCGAACTCTGTATCTTTGTACGTAAAAATTTAGCGTTATTTCAAGTACGCAATGATGTTGTATTAAGGAAAAGTCGAGATATCCATAAATTATGTGTACCCCCACAAAGAATTAAACTGTTTTCGAATAATGTTTACTGTATGGCCATTCAAGTTTATAACAAATTACCTAATGTCTTTAAAAGTCTTAACATCACAACATTTAAAAAGAAACTTTTTAACTTTATATTGCAAAAATGTTACTACTCAACGAATGAGTTTTTAAATGAAAAATTCAATTCAAAATTTAAATTAGACGACGACTTACCTCCTGATTGAATGAAATTTCAACTCTTGGGACATTGTATTTAAATTTTTATCATTCTTCTTCATTGTATTTAATAATTCTTGACATTGCAATTAATAAACCCTGACAGTATATGTAATAATTCTTGACATTATATTAAGTAGTTATTAAACCCTGACATTGTATTTAATAATTCTAGACTTTATAATTAATAATCCTGACATTGTATTTGATAGTAGTTAACGTATTCCTTATTCTTGACATTCTATGGCTAATTTTTATTCATTATATTGCATGTCTATTTTAATGTTAAATTTTAAATGTTAATTTTTATTCTGTACTTAATCTAAATTCATTACAATTATTCTTTAAAATATTTGTACGCTGGAAACAGCAGAATATTATGGACATCAAATTATGTGTAACACCTCTAACAACAATATTCTGACAAATAAATTTATTATTATATTATTATTATTTTACCATCTTTGATTTAAAAAAAAAACAAACATGGTAAATATCCCGTTTATGATATTAATAGTATGATCATAATTTTTGGATACTCACAATATACCAGGCTTATCAATCTCCATAGATGACTGATATAATTATTTGTTAATTTTTGGCAAGTACCTATTCAGTAAAGAATAGACTTTAATGATCTTAACATCAGCTCAAACCATTTCAAATGTCAACCCTAAAACGCCCACCTTTTACCACTTAGGCACTAGATTAAATTACCTACTTGTTCTTCTTTTTTTCTTTAATCATTAAAAAATTAACTAAAATCATACAAAAGTCAATATAATCTTATGATTAGGGTGGAAACCTTACCGGTAGCAAAAAAATACTAGGTTAACCCACCATCGCCCTGGTCAATTTGGTCGTTCCTTATAAAACTTCGCCTGAAAAAGGAGCATCCAAGTTTTGCATTGTTAGACTTTTCTTTCAAGCTTTTTCAAAGTGCAGAACTTTGTGGTGGACGCCAATCAAAAAGTGCATGGCTTGCTCAACGTTCCGAAATCAAAACTTTTTCTTAATTCAAACGGTATTAATTCGAAATAATGTTTCTTTCAACACAATCGAATCGAGATGAGTTCTCCGAAGGCAGCCGAAAGTGGCCGAGGGTGCGCGATTTCCTCACCTTTGGAAAACATCGTCCAATGCCGAATCAGTGCTCGTTCGCAGTTCGTCGCGAATGGCTGTGGGCTCGCCAGCCCGCCCGTAGCGCGCGCGGTTTGACACTCAATAAAATAATCGACTATTTAATCTGTGCTCTGTGACGTAAATATTCTTCACCTGTTGAATGAAGTCAACCATTTTCTTTTTAATTCCTTTTTTTTTAAATTAACAGTGAGAACTGAAATGGAAAAAGAAAATTGAATTTACTGCCTGTAAATTTTAAATTTAACGCTCAATTTAAAATGTTAAAAGGAAAATTCAATTTATAATTTATTTAATATCGTCATAAATCGCAAGGGATGGAACTCACACAATAATTGGTATGTAATAATTAATTTAAAAGTGTATACTTAAAAGTGATTAAAATTAACCCATTTTGATGTCTGAAAATTGAAAATATGAATACAAGTTAATTCTATGAAAGACGATAGTTTTGATTTCCTAACATAAACAGTAACTAAAATTGTATAATATAGCTTTCCTTGCATTTTCTGTTAATACTTATTTTAATTTACCGAAGTTGTACACTCAGGTTTCTAAATATTAGAATACTACGAATACATAATTGATACTAAGAATCGCAGTCGTATCACGTAAAAGCGAAAATCAGTACTAAAACTAAAATGCAAGTAAGTCTTGAATTCCAACAAATTATCATAAACCTTGGATCAGATATTGGTAGAGCTATTTCTGCACGATTTAAATACCAATAAACCTTGTTTTCCGTTGTTGTTTTTGCATAAGAATCACGTGGATGGTACGGAGAAATTATTCCTGAAAAATATTTTTTTCTTCGAGATTTAATTTTAGAACCGTCGATTACTACGAACCGTTTTGTTATGTTTTCCATCATCATCATCTTTCATAGCTGAAAGATGGTAAAAAGATAAAAGGATAAAAGAAAGGATTCGCGAGTTACAAAGCCTTAAATTTCATTGCGAATTAAAAACAGTTCATAACCTAGCTTCATCACAACAACGCAATCAAGAACTCAATTAATTACAAAAATACACACCCAAATACCTTCAATAAATATCAATAAAGATTAGAGCGACCAAATAAATACAACCATCTTCTTTTTGTCTCAATTTTCTCGAACACAAAAGCTGCTTTACAAATAATAGGTGTCTTGTCCATTCAACCGACTAAACAGTTTCAGAGATTACCTCAAATACAATTTTCTCTCTTCACAGTCGGTAAATATAAAAGGTAATACGATCGTACTAGTGTTCATCCAATATCGTCGACTCAAGAAAACTTATTAGTTATTGTCTCTTGACAACGGCTTATCTTCTATCGCGAGCAGTATTAAAAATAGAACAGCACGGTTCGTTGAACATCGGTAATTTTCGCTTTTTATTATCGAAATATTTATACTAACGATAAGCCCTGGAAAGACATACACTCACCTCATTGGAGAGGTTCTTCAGAAAGGACAGGTGCTTACTCGTAACCGGCGTGCGTGTATGACCAGATGTATGAATGTGGACGAGGCAAAAGGAGTCCCTATGTTAGGATCGTAGCAGGTGGTGTACTGTGGTTTCAGCCCATCCCCATGGAAAAAGGGCGTCAGTTTATTTATGTACGTATAATAACGATAGAATGGTGAGGTTACTAATAAGGCACTGAATGACAGCATCTGCTATGGCTTTGCTTAAGACCTGTTTGGTTTTTGTTTTAAAATTAGAATTGGATAGTTTTATTGTTTCATAGAAAGTCATGCATTTTGAGCATCGTGTGAGGGGATTTTGGAGAGTTTAGGATCGCCATAACTTTTTCTACAGAAACACCATCTTCATTGCCGTTTTGCAGTTTAGCTTGTACGTACCTAGGTTATTGTATGTATGTCGTTTTGTGTATAAAATTAAAGTAATTAAATGTAATGCACAGGTATATCCTCTTCTGCAAATCACGCAATCGAAATAGATTTGCTGTTAGAACACCCAATTTTGAGTTAAGCTCTCCATTGTACAATGACGAGCTTTTGAGTTTTTTTTTTTTTTTTATACGCGTAGGAATTATTTGTACGCGTGAATGTTTTTTTTTTGTGTGCATTATAGAATCATAAAAATAGGTTTTGCTCCGATTTTATAATCATAGTAACCTGAAGCTTTTCAACCTCTTCATTTAATGATCTTTATAAAAATAGTTGGTAACAATATCAAAATATATACATTTAGCTTATACGTAACACAACTCGGTACATAAAACCAATATATTTTAATGGTCAAGGCAATGTTTCATTGATTGACCACAATAATTTGAGCGATACGGCTGTCCATTAGGAGTTAGCTTTAATGGACACACATTGTTATGATTCATTGTAAGGTAAACAGGACGTAGTTACATGGTTATAGCAACCGGTTATTAGTAAATAATTAGAAAAATATAATATAATGGTTTTTATTTTTTTGGTTTATTTTTTGAGCTCACGTATTTAATGGATAATTCTGTCAATCATCAATGGTTCTAAAAGCTTCTTCATATATTATATATTTTTTATTTCAAAATGGGACTGCTCTTGACGGGTTTCACTGTTTCTCTAATTTTCCGGGCAATTTTCGCTTTTTAACCGACTTCCAAAAAGGAGGAATTCGCAATTCGTCTTCTGCAAACTGTTTTATGGACATTAGAAAAACATAATCGTCAGTGAATTTTGTTTTTTCTTACCGAGATTAAAAAAAAACAAAGAGAGATACCTTGAATTAGACGTGTAGCAGTTTTGATGTATAATTATAAAGTATATTCGATCTACCATTCAATCTAATATGGTAATTGTTATTACATCAATCTTTTCAACAAGAACTTGATCGCAAAGCTTTACATTTTTAATGATTTCGGTATTTAATGCTTTGATATTACGGCATAGGGTCTATTATTGAACAAAATTACTCGACACCGCCGCCGTATCAACTCATTATTTCCTACTGGAATTAGAGTTATTCAAATTACTCAATGTTCAAGAAATTGTAGCGGCTACAATCAAAACGGTTAACCGTTCATTGCTAGTTTTATTTGATTTGATTCCACTGATTTTTATTAAAACTATTTTTGAATACCTTAATTATATCTCAATAACAAAGAAGAAAGAAACAGATTTATGAGGCATTATGCCACAAGTGCACCTATCAAAATCGAACTCATATACAAATATAAAAATACCTATAAAATTAAAAATAAATTAATTCAAATTATTACTGCCTTATTCATAAAAATAGTTAAGAGTTGTTTAACTTAAGCTTGGTTTATCTCGCATGCCGTCTCACTTCAATAATATTCAAATGAAAGTGACGGCATGCGAGATAAACCAAGCTTAAGTTAAACAACTCTTAACTATTTTTATGAATAAGGCGGTTAATGTGTACACTATAGCATTAGGGTATACCCAGTAAAGATAGTCGTAAGATGGAGAAAATAAATAAATAAAATAATAATAACATTGTGTCTCACGAGAGACAAAGACGAACAGACTTCTGAACAAATGATTTAAAAAAGAAACTACCTACCAAAATAATTTTAAAGAGTTAGAAAGCTATTTGTTATAGTAGCTTTTCAAAAATAAACTTTATTTTAAGGTCAAAGTTGATTTTTATCGGTCAACAGATTTTACCAGTAACAATAACTTTACTGTGACAGACAATAACTATGACATAGTATTTTATGTGACTGATTGAAAACCAATTATTTGAAGTAAACTCTCTGAAACTTAACTATACTAAACATTACATTGTATATTGAACATTTTCCCTATACCACTAGCCTATTTTTCTTCGTAAATGTATTTTCCTAAAATCGACACTTTCCGAGGCCTGAAAGCCGATTCATCCCATTTTACCCTAACTGGTATACGAGATTTACCTATTATTGGCTTAATCATTGTGCGCGCCGTTTTCCCTGTAGGTAGGTAATATAGCTGGCTTATCTGCCATAAGATGTGATGTTGCATCTCTGTGTTTATTCATTACTCTTTGTTATGATAAAGGAGGTATTAGGGAGGTATTTGTCCTAGTTATTTTTAGGTGGCTTTGGGTAAACGGATTTGATGCTATTTACAGGAAAGAGTAAGATTTATAATATAGAATAAAAAGATTTATATATTACAAATATGATGTGAAAAATGTTATACATTTGTAATACATTGTAATGCATTACGATTATTTTTCTTGGAAGCAAAATGAACATAAATAATATTTATTGTCTTTATAATAATGCATAATTATGTAGTATAATAATATACGTTGACTGGCCTGTTGGTCTAGTGGTTAGTGACCCTAACTGCTATGCCGGAGGTCGTGGGTTCGATTCCCACCCAGGACAAATGTTTGTGTGATGAGCACGATCATTTGTTCTGTGTCTGGGTGTAATTTATCTATAATATGTATGTATTTAGAAATATATAAGTATGTTTATCAGTTGTCTAGTACCCATAACACAAGCTCTGCTTAGCTTGGGACTAGATGGCGTTGTGTGATAGTTGTGGAATATTATTATTATTATTATACATTACCCGACTGTGCCAAGGCTTTAAAAGACTCATGATGCCAGTATAGGACTAGCCAAATGTAAAAATACATACTCCAGAATAAGAAAAAACTGATTTTATGTGCACTGTATTTAAGTGCACATCAAATCAATTTTTTTTTCTGGAGTATTTGGGTAGTATTAGTAGTAGTAGAAACTAATTTAGTTGCCGTAAACTAAAATATTAAGTTGATGGCGACTAAATAAGTTTCCGAGTAAATCATAGTATTCAGTACATTTGAAAAAAATATATATGGTTAATTTACTTATTAGTACCTTACCTTCCAATTATTACCAACTTAACAATTATTAATAGTCTAGACACCAGAGCCGTTTATAAACATACCTACCTATTATGTGTAAAAATCGAACCCGCGACACGCAACGCAGCAGCTAATCGTTCTGCAGCTGCGCCAACCATTCCTTCAACATGTGGGCGGACTATACAAAGGCATTAATAGTCGTAGGTGTCTTTTAATGGAAACAATAACTTAATGTTACTTTGTCAAAACAGGGAAATTACATAAGATAACGTGACACCTAGTAATCCCTAAGGGGTTAGGCAGAGGTGTTACTAACAAATAGGTACACCCATGCACATTTCGCCAGTTTTGTTTAAGTCCCATGTAGTAGAGGGCGGGCCTATCGCCTTCAACCGGAAAATTCACACTCCTTTGTCTTAGGACCATTTGCTTAATAATTATGATGATTTGCTAAAATATCTTTTTGTTACTAGGACGTTTTTCATTCAACAAACATTTGTTCCAGCTTATCTCCGAAACAGTTGAACTGATTATGACAGGACTTTTTTTTTTAAGAATTAGAACTCGGTGCGAAAATATAAAACTCTTGAAATTACAAACAAAATCTGATAATATGAGAAAAGAAAAAAAACTGCTAAAAAATCATAAATGAAATGTATTCATTAGAAAACTACAACTTAAGTCAAAACGAACATTTATTTCTCACAATTTACTAAATCTATATTTCCAATACGCGATATATATAATTCTTAAAACTTTATATAACTTACAAAGAAGTCGTACAAATCGCATTCAATACTTAATGCCTTTTCCCGCCATCCACATGGCCGCCATTTTGAAAACATTAGGTGACGTTGTTTCCCAGTATTTACAGCAAAGTAACAAAAGTAGGTATTTATATACTTAAACTTTGGAACGATTGAATCGGATCAAAGCGCAGGTAGCGTGAAATATTAAATGTGTTCGAGAGTTCGGCGTTTCTGGAACTGGTAACTTTGTTTCTTACTTGGAAACGAAATTAGTTATTTATTAGTGCAATGCGACAAAATTTACTATAGCGAATATAGGTATTTAGTTAATCTGCAATACCTATATACATTATTTTTCTTAAAAACTAGCTGATGCCTGCAGCTTCGCCGGCGTGGATTTTAGAACTTGACAAATTATATACTAAAACCTTCCTCGAGAACCACTCTATCAATAGGTGGAAGGAGCATGAAAATCGGTGCAGCAGTTTTAGTTATCGCGAGCACTTCAGACAGACAGTCGCGGCGGTGGACTTTTTTATAATAATATGTAGTGATGATGAAGCAAATGCGGGTGACGTCCATCGCAACCACGATGACCGCTGCACAAAAGTCAGCACACGATGGTTTCTGGAAGATGGATGGCGCAGCCGAGGCCGGCCCAGACACAGGTGGAAAGACGATCTGGACGTGTACTGCGAGGACTGGTCCAAGAAGACAAAGGGAAAGCGTTCTTCGAAAGGGAAAAATAATAGTTATGAGCTCCTAAAATTGCTGTTTACATTAATTTTAGCTCATTACTATTACTTTTAATTAAAATTAAAGAGTTACTTTAGATTTTGCCATTACGTTCTGCATCGTGTGGGCAGTAAGGTCTAAACGACCCCCCCCCCCCCCCTCACACCCTAATGTCAGAGTTTCTAACCTGCCTCAAGAGCCTCTGTCATGGTTTCACGACCGCCACTTATGTGGGACCACCAGCTTATACGTGTCTTCCGAAGCACGGAATCATCTTTTTATCAGACAATCATTTGATTTAAGCCTGCAATGTCCTAACCAAACTGGAAACAACTTTACAAAGAATGCTTCCCATGGGAATTTAACCTACGACCTCAGGGTCACAAGGCGAACGCCTAAACCACTCGACCACAGAGCTAGTTAAAATCATCCCGTTTATCCATTATATATATAATCAAATAGAACAATTAACTACACATTAAATACCACCCAATGTTTGTAATTAATTATTTATTATAACACGTTACTAACCAATTTTCAGTAGATATCTAGTAATTATTTTAGCCTGAACGGTTCACACTAAAACTAATCTAGAATATATTCAGGTATTTGATATAAATTATTGTTTCAGATAATGGAAATCTACTTACATGATTAACATTATAAATGTGCTAACACAAACAAAAATCATTAATATGTACTTTAGTGATGAATAACATTGAGAAATATCTGTTGCCCGCGATCTTCGTCCACGTTAAAATATTAAAATTGTATGACTTCCCTATTTGAATCGGGATTCGTTAACAGTTTTTCTAAAATAAAAGTAAGTTAAGTAACTACTTAAAACATCATCTATCTGTCAGGCAAAAGTCCCGTCAAAATTGGTCCAGCCGTTTCGTAGATTAGCCGGGACAAACAGACAGACAGACACACAAGAAAAATGTTTTACAAACCGTATATACTTACTTTCATAACTATGCATTCAGTAAATAGATGTTATTTTCAAACTTCAAACCGACTATTCAATTTTATTTATTAGTTTTCCAAGATATAATTAAACATCCTTGAACATCATTAAACATCCGGTAGTAATTTTGACTAATTGTTAAACCATGTAAATAAATCGTTGGTTTAGACCAAAATTCTACTTTTCGTTATCTTTGCATCAGTCTCTGAACAATATCCTAGCGAAACTGTAAGCTAAAGGAATCAGTATTAAAAATCCCATCACCCTAAATCGCCTATAATCATTTTGATTGGAATAAAACACTAAGCACCCGTTAGGGAAATTATAGGGAGGGTGGATGAGGGGACAGGTTGTAACAAGGGAGGGGGGGGGGGGGCATGGCTTGCAATCAAGGTGTCGGGGGTAAAACGATCCATGACGATTTGGTTTACATTTTAACAACATTTTTCTACGATTTCCCTGTAATAAAATGCATGGTAATGTCGCAGAGCCTTTGATCAACCAATACGGTTCTAACACCAACCTATAAACAAAATTTATTCCATTGAAATTGGTAGTTGGTGCTGGAAAGTTTTCAATTTTAGCTTTTTAATCTAATGATTTCAAGAAATCTGGAAATGTTTTTGCCAACGCGTTTGCCGAGAGAGGCCAGACTTTTGTACACTCTACACTCGGTTCGCTAAACATACACATACATACATACACAAAGTCACGCCCTTTTCCCATGGGGGTAGGCAGAAACCACAGAACACCGCCTGCTATGATCCTTACACATTTCTTTTGCCTCGATTCTTGCATCTGCTTATACACGCACACCCGATTGCCCGAGTACTACGCACATGTGCTTTTTAAAGATCTTCACCAATAAGGTCAGTGTATGAAAAGAAACAAGCAAAAATGTCTAAAGTTATACCCTTTTTCTAAAACTTAAAGATTACTAGCAAAATATGGGTATAACTTTTTTTTTTTAGTTTGGGATGTCATCAAATGACTCCTCCCACTAGGGTATGTCAGACTTCTACTGACTAAACCCACCCATGTTCCTTCTTAACCCACAGCCCCGACGGGATCCGCAACCCCGACACAGATAATGCTCTAACGTCTGCCTTTCCCTTCAGGGTATTAGCGTGTTGTTATGCAAGCCAAACCATTGCAGATATAAATAGATACTTCGACTACCTTTCATATAATTTGAAGTGAATCATATTACCGAACAGTTACTCAAGTATTCAGCGTATATTAGAAGGCGCGGCCAAATACAGGCTGTAATGGGGCAGCCCTTCGCAGCTGAAATTATTTCAGGAACGTAATGGGAATTCAATAAATTTGATTTGTTTCTGTTATTTCCTCATACGCAATGTATCGTAATTGTGGCAAAAGGCACGCAGCGAACGGCAAGCGCAACAACAAGTTCGATGAACTCTGTAGTTTGGTAGGAAGTGAACAAGTGATCTCACGCGTCGTTCTTTAGATTATTTCAATATTCACTGTTGTTTAATTCTATAACTAGCTTTTGCCAGCGGCTTCGCCCGCGTGAAAATGACGTTTTTCCATACAAACTTTCATCCCCTATTTAACTCCCTTAGGGGTTGAATTTCGAAAAATCCTTCCTTATTCCTTGTCTACATTATAAAGGGAACCTCTGTGCAAAATTTCAGCTTTCTAGGTCCAAGGGTTTGGGCTGGGCGTTGATGAGTCAGTCAGTCAATCACAGTCAGTCAGTCAGTCAGGACTTCTCTCTTTATTTATATATATATAGATAATATCAAGACATGAAAGACAAGCCTACAGAACATTTTCCGGAAATAAAATTATGTCGTAACAGTAGATTGAATAAAGTAGCTACAAAAATATCATTAAATAATTATAGAACAAAAATAGACCGAGTTTATATAAAACAAGCAGTCGTTCTCACTCAAATCAAGTATTACAGTGTAACAAAACAGGGCTTTTAGACACAATCGGCATGGCAAATGACAGCCGTCTAATGACACTCGGCTCACATGTGTTTATGTATATTCCTTTGTAAACAATGTCTCAAAGTAAATAAATAAAATCACGATCTACCACGAGTTCTTGGTACTGGTAACAAGTACTTGTTCAAAGTCACTTCGATCGAAGAAAAGAGACGACTTTCGTCGGTTCTAAGAATATTACATGTCATGTCGCCTGTGATCTCTGAAGCGTTAGGAAGTGGTGTACCATATAGTGCACCCATATTTCGCCAGGAATATATAAGTCCCACGCAATGGGGGGTGAACCTATTGACATCAACCGGGCATATTTCCAGTCGGACGTGGCTGTTGAAATACAATCCATTTTTTTTTATATCGTTACCCCACACTAGGAATTTCTCCTGTATCGTGGGTGCGTTCACAAACATTAAAACTCACATACACAAATACCTTGACCCGAAACAACTATCTGTAGGCCTTACAAATATTTATTCCATGTGGGGGTCGAACCCGTAACACGCAGCGAAGCAGTCCAATCGCTCAGCCACTACACCGCAACCGTGCCATCAAATTCGATTATTGACGTACGTAGCTAAGGCGAGTTCCATCGGTATCGACTAACCTAAACATAGTACATAGCTACTACGTAAAAGTTAGCAAGTGAACGGTATAGTTTTACGATTCCGGAAACGAAGTAAAGAATGATATCTGTCATGCAAAGCCGTGCCGTACGAACTGCGACGATTGCATACGAAATAAAATGATAAGAATGAAATTCTTTCATAAGTGATTTTTTGATTTTATCTGTAATACCTTTGGTAGTTGGAAATATCTTTGATATTCCTTCTTTACGGTGTGGTTATTGGCTAACTTGGTATCAGGAGTTTTAACTTGAACAGGAACTGCAATAATCACTACATATTATGAAAAAGCCCTCCGCCGCGTCTGGATGTGTGTCTGTTCGCGAGAAACTCAAAAACTACTTGACTGATTTTCATGCTGCTTTTACCAATGAATAGATTGGTTCTCGAGGAACGTTTTAGTACCTATATAATTTGACCAACATCCTCGCGGGCGAAGCCGCAGGCATCAGCTAGTCTTCAATATTGAGAGACTGCGTGACTGTTTTATTTTATTAGAAATTAATATTCAACAAGGACCTCTAACTAAAGATTTAAAATAAGCCCAAGTCTAAAAGTAAAGTTACTTTGTCAACTTACTACTTTGATCTTTAATATAATCACGACACATAAATATTTCGCCCAGCATGTTGCCAAATATCGTCGTAATATACAACTGCCGGGTCCGTACCCGTAGTGACTGAGTGACGTGACGTGCGTCCCTGTCGTTTGGTCCCGTCACTTAACGTTCGAGTTGTAAACAAATGCTCGTGGTACAAGATGAAGACAATTACTAAGGCCCGGGGCTGCGGGGGTTGAGGGGACGGCACGCCACAGTTTGTTCGTGTCAGCCCGCTACACGCTTCTACACAGAATTTCTTTCAATCCGAATTTCCCGATACAAACGTTCGTGACTCACTCGATACTGTGTTGACTTTGTTCGACTTTCTTTTACGTAGAAGGCTATGTAGATTAATGAAACTCCAAATTCAATTAAAAGATATAACCACATAATTATACAGAACCATTACAATAAGGATTGCTGAACTTAATGACCCGTTCACCCCAAACGAAATAATATAGAAAAGATAAGGAAAATTAGTTGTCTCAAGCTTAATTAAACCGATAATTCAAATTTTATGAAAGTCGTCACCAAAACCATCTTAATAAGCCAAGGTTTAAAACAAATCCAGGGAGTTTTTCGTAAAATGAAATTAGCCGAAAAACGCGGCGCCATTAAAATTACATTAGCATAAATAAGAGGAATGCTAATCTAAGGAAAATAAATCTTGGCCAAGAAATAAAAATAATCCTCGTGGCCAGCCGTTTAGTGACGTCATGACAGATTTGCTTAGCGGCTTATTTTACGACTGTCGAATTTCCCTTCAGCAAAAAATAAAACGTTCCGGTCGGAGATATGGTGTCGAACAGTTTACCCGATGTTAAATATTTTATTGGAATCCGGAAACGCCTAAAGGTTTCCGTTCAAGATAAGGTTGATTTTCCTTTACTTTTGTTAGGAAACTTTCCTAACATCCTAATGAAGTTTCCATTGAGACGATAGTTTAAGCGAGCGCAGTTGCCGGATTAAGTTTGAACTTTAGAAGTTTTGTGCAGTTCTTTTTTCGCCAGTAAAACCTATAATAATAACTTTACAATTACGTGAGTTGTGAAAAAAAATACTGCTTAATAATAAATACTACTTCGAAAGTCAGGTTTTCTTCAACAAAACCAGGCGCCGGCCATTACGCGTAACCTCTTTCATGCTTCAACATTGAATAAATGACCCGCGCTTTTAAATAAAACAGACCCTGCCTGCCAATCTACCGCAAAAAGGTCGGATAAAGGAGAGTTGTAAAAACTTTTGAATTAAAGTCGAACGACTCATTACACATTTCAAAGAAGTGAACAATTAGATTGAATTGTTTTTGCTGTCTTTCAAGTGATAAATAGCGGGACGAAATTTCGGAGTTCATTATTTAGAAGTTGTTTAGTTGTCAACGTAAAATATATTATTACAAATACTAAGGGCTTGTTTCACCACCTATGACTAAGTTCACGTTAACTTACTTGGCAGGTAATTCCATACAAATTCTGTTCTATGTTTGAATGTTTGTGTGATGAGCACGATCATTTGTTCTGTGTCTGGGTGTAATTTATCTATAATATTTATGTATTTAAAAATATATAAGTATGTATATCAGTTGTCTAGTACCCATAACACAAGCTCTGCTTAGCTTGGGACTAGATGGCGTTGTGTGATAGTTGTGGAATATTATTATTATTATTATTTATTCGGTTAGTACAATTTGGACACATTGAAATAGGTCCTTATTGGTGTCATTTTTAACCGACTTCTAAAAAAGAAGGAGGTTCTCAATTCAGATGTTTGTATTTTTTTTTTTTTTTATGTTTGTTCGGGCATAGCTCCGTCACTTGCTAATCGATTTGAAAAATTCTTTCTTTGTTGGAAAGGGTATACTTCCGAAATGGTCCCATAATTTTTTTTTCGAAATCGGACAGGCGGTTTTTGAAAAATCAACAAAACTCAAAAAAAAACTACATTGTCCACATTGACTCATGAACATGTGAACCACTAAAAAGTGAAAAATAAAAACTTTTTAACAAAAAATAAAACCGACTTCAAAAAAAAAACACAAAAAAGTGAAAAATAAACTTTAGAAGAAAAACCAGTCTCTGAAGTCGGTGGCAAAAAAATGAAATCAAACAAACAAAAGTCACCGACTTCAGAGACTGGTTTTTCTTCTAAAGTTTATTTTTCACTTTTTTGTGTTTTTTTTTTTGAAGTCGGTTTTATTTTTTGTTAAAAAGTTTTTATATAGTTTAACATCGGTGACACCCTACTTTAAAAGAGAATGAGATCTGAGTATCTTCTGGCGTTTTATTATAGAGTATTCGTCTAGAAAACACCGATTTCATCTACATAGTTTAAATAAAATGTATTGTACAAGAATATTTATTTTACCTTTAGATTAAATTACAAATCTCCAATTGTATTTTTATCGTGTCTGACCGATCATTTTAATCTGTCTGATCATAAACTTACATCCCGGTGTACAAAGTACAATAAATCGCGCTGTAAATAATAAAATATTCACGTCGTCTCAGGAGAACTCGAGTACCCTCCAGAGAGCCGAGTATAATCCAAAGCACTGCCCAAAAGCGGCCATCAGTTAGAGCAAGTTTAACACTCTTTTATTCTAATTAGTCCTTAGGGGACGAACTCAGAGGGTCCGCTGTGAAACAGGGATAGGAAACGTTGGCTTTCCGTCCTCCAGGGATACTTGTTTAATTCACAGAGTTATGATATCTAGACTATCTTTTATAAGCTGTATAACAGATACACAAAGTAAATAAAACTACGAGCATCAGTAAACGCATTAAAACGGTTCCATTCACAACAGCTTTTAAAACTCGTAACTCTATTTTCAATGCATTCCTGTCAAACGGTAGCTGAACTATGAAACTTAGTTTTGACGTATGCAGGGAAACGAATAAAACAATAACAAACGTCACATCCAAAAACAAAAAAACTGTCGCATAAAAACTAGACAACAAAACATCCATTACAATCTGATGACGCAGTACGTACGGGTATATCTGCCGATTCCAGCAATTTTCTGTCCTACACGGCGCCTACACGTATTCAGCCGAATTCAATTCTGGCCTCTCAGATATTCCACGTGCACAAAAATAGTCGATTCGGCTCCCGGCCGGGATCGATGGAACTACGCCCTGGAAAAGATGGCGTAATATCACAACAGATGTCGACGACGGTTATGTCAACTGGCCGTCCATTCACGAAACTAATAAAAGATTCAGCATTGTCGTTTGGCCGAAAGAGGGTCCTTCCAAAGCATTGGCGCCCATTCCGAGCGGTGCGTATATACGGCTCATACCGGACCTTAGCCCGTCATTATCGCTGGATATGGTTTAGAATGAACACGCTTGTAATCTCTCGCGTTATTCCTTTTTTTTAGAGCACCCCTTTTGTATTGGTGGTTTTTGTCATATTAGGTGCGAATGAGAATTGTCCTGTTTAATGTCTTGTATCTACATCGAGTGGATAGGGATTCGAAGCTGTTTTGCAACGCACTGAATATGTTCACAACTTTGTAATGTTATTAAAGCAGAGATTGTGTTTATTTTTCGCATGTTTTAGGATTATCGCGATATGTGGATGTTAATGTATACGTTTTTGTAATTATCATTACTGCCGTTATTTAATAATAACTTTAGGGGCGTTAAAAACCAGCGTAGTTCGAATAATAAGTAAACAAAAGAATTGTCACAAAACCGTAACATTTAAAAATACAACACACAAATAAGTCGCGTGACCTAAATTCATGTTGTCGGAACAATTCCCCGAAACCATTGTAAAACAAAATGCAATCATGTAAAACATCGAAAAAATAGCAAGAAATATGAGATCGGAAAGTTACAGCATAAAGTATATATCAAATAGCAATTGGCAATTCGGGATAGAAAGGTTCGCCCTATAAAGTACGTGAGGCGGTCAAAAACAAACTTCTGCCATAAATAACCAGATCGGATAAGAGAAGGTACGCACTCAGCCATTTTATATTCAATAAAAAATGAGATAAACTAAATTGTCTTGCGATACAGTCGGTTACAAGATTTATGGGGACGGAACAATATTCATGTTTATTAAAAAGTTATCAGAGTATGTCCCTTTTAGTATGGGGGTCAGACACTTGTGGAATACGTGCGTTTATGTAGACGATATCGAAGAATATTTGCTTTTATTAAACTGACTACAATTTCAAGAGACGTATATTTTTTTGCAAAGAGACGGACCGACCTTCTTGAAGTGTGACAAAAGGTGTATTGATTTAGGCTGGATGTCTTGTTTTTTTACGTATATTTGTAAAGAGCGTTTGTGCGAAGCCAGTGATAAGACTGAAACGGTTGTGTGAAAGCGCCCGGTTGAAGGCAATAGGGTCACCCTCTATTACATGGGACTTTATTACGTGTAATATTCTCTATTACGTGGGTGTACTATTTAGGCACACCTCTGCTTTACTTTTCGGGGATTACAGGCGTGATGTTAGTTGTTAAGTATAAAAATATTTATATCATCATCATCAGCAGTTGCATGACTTCCACGATTGGACATAGCCTCCCTTAAGTGTCTCCACAATGGCCTGTCCCCTGCTTGTCCCCATTTGTTTTATATCAGCTTCTTTGTTCCACTGATGAGCAAAGGCCTCCCACATAGTTTTTCAATTATGTTAACAATTTGTCTTCTTCGACCAATCCGTTAAGAATGAGTCTAGATCATCACGTCAGCACTTCTTGGACCGGCCTCGGTTACGACGTCCGTCTTCAGGCACCCATACACATGTCCAGCTTTATCCTAAAAACGTGACCCTTATTCCTTAGACTAGAAACCACCCTTGTTCCTGCTTGGCTCTTGTGCCCGGAGCTGCGGAATCTCTTTCGAACAACCCGTAGCCCCGACGGGAAACGTGACCCTCTCAGTCTTATTTTAACCTGGCAGACTTAACGCTAATATCAGCGATGCTTGTCTCAGACCGTATTACCCCATATATAGAGCTTATTTATGAATATTAGTGTAGTTTATTAAAAATGATAATATTACTATTCTAGCAAGGTACTTGCTATTATTGTCGTCGCGTCGTGACGTGTACAGTTATATAAGTAGTTTAAGATTTTTTACTATGAGGTATTAGTTTATTATTGTATAAGATAAGATAATTGTATGTATTTTATTTATGGGCCTCAGTTACCTGAAAAATAAAATGATTTGATTTGATTGTCATCATCAAGGTTGCAGAGAATACACGTGTTCAATAAAACATCAAGGAAAAGATCCTTAAGAAAGAAAAAGGGAATACGTAATGAGAAAATCGGGCAGCATTGATTTTACTTTGCTTTGTGATCATTAAAACATCTTGTTTATCTATACAAATAAATAAATCGATTTAACAAAATAGATTTAACATTTTTCCTTATTCATTTATGTCTAATTAGTAGGTTTTTGAAATATATACTAGAGGAACTACGCGACCTCCACCCGCATGATATTATAATTTAAAAAATACTTCCCTATTTAAATAGGATTTTGTTAACAATTTCATGGCCTCCTTAGAACGTTACCTATTAAGGTTGTATATCTAGTCATATCTTAGAGGCAATGCAACAATTACGGAATAATTCAATACGATGCTATAAAACACAAAAAAAGAACAGTAAAATTAAATTACAACAAAAAAGTTACCTAGTTACTTAGTTGATTGTTTGAATTTTTATCGATGAAAAATCTCAGCGCCTAACGGTTTGTAACATAATAACTAATCATGTCAAAGTGTTAAAATATAAATGGCTGTCGCAATTAGCTGCTCACTTCCACAAAATTAACATTTAAAGCGCGCATTTTCAGCGCTGAAAACCAGCGCTGTGCTGTGGGTCCCCATAGCACAGCACCATGCTGAGTGGTAACCCATTTGTCGCAGTAGTGTCCCGTTTTAAGTAAGTTTACGTAAACGCAAACTTGTTTTTTCTTTTTTGTACCAATTATTTTTTGTTAATAATTAGTTGTAAGTTGTGTGTTTACCTGTTTTTTTTTTATTTCTGCGAAAATAAATATTTTTTCTTTCTTTTCTTTTTCTTTCATTTAACCTCCATTACTTCCCATTCAGCCAGGTACCACAAAGCATAATAATCTATATAATTAAAGAGAGAAGTCCTGACTGACTGACTCATCAACGCCCAGCCCAAACCCTTGCACCAAGAAAGCTGAAATTTTGCACAGAGGTTCCCATTATAATGTAGACAAGGAATAAGGAAGAATTTTTCGAAATTCAACCCCTAAGGGAGTTAAATAGGGGACGAAAGTTTGTATGGAAAATCGTCATTTTCACGCGGGCGAAGCCGCTGGCAAAAGCTAGTCGAAAAATAAATGTGGCAACGCTGTTCTAACCTTCCTGGAAAGTTTTTATTCCACAGGACAAGGGTCAGAGGCTTCTGTAGAGATTAAAAGACATTATTTACCCGTATATATGCGAAACCAAGCGTCAAACTTTTATGTTCTGACAGGGGAATGAAAACAGAACCTTACGTAAACGTTCCAGTGGATATTATGACTGAAACGATTTTCTTTTGAGGTCCCACGTACTCTAATTAATGAAATACTTGCTCTTTCTTGAATATATATTTCTGTATTTTATACTAGAAGGAGTGACGATAAATAAAAGGCTTTGGTTAATTAATTTAATTAATTATTGCCTCTTAAAATCTGATTTCTTTGCATCATACCGCGCAGTGTCAGAACATCCTCCATTTTTACACACACACAACCAAATGCCAACATTTAATTATTCATTTCATATCCCTAAACAAATTTTTAACAACTGAAAAAACAGGGTCATCTTAATTATTGACCACGTACCCGCAGGCAAAACTGCACATTGTGTAATTATCATAAAACAATATCACATAAAAATGTAAACCAAGAGCGTCTATTTTGTCCACATAATTCGAGTTCCGAAACAAAAACGTGATGTTTCCGAGAACAATTGTCACATCGTTTGTATATCAACAAAATCAGCAATCTCGCTGTAACGACGAAACCCTCTTTTATTGTCAAAATACCTTCGATGTAGTTCAATACTGAAGTGTTAAAAGCAGGTTAAGGATTACGGAGCGTCCGCGAAAACTACAGGAAGTCAATTGACTGGAATATTACAATTTTATTCAGAATGATGTTCCGAGAACCAGCATTCATTCATTTAATGTTTAAAATGTTCAATTTCCTCTTATTGAAACCATTTATTGAATTATATACTTCTACCGTTTATTGAAAATATAACTTAGAATGTATGCATTCTAAGTTTCTCTCGGTAATTATCGTTTGTCATCGTATCTCTCAAACCCTAACGAAGCTGGCTGTCAGCACTATTATTATAACTTTAGTGTTAGTGTTTTCCTAGAAATGGCTGGCTTTTGACTAAGAGAACCTAAGTTCCTGTAAGTACGGAATACTGAAGCTAAACCGAATACCATGAATTTGAGTACAATGAACCAACTCTAAGTCATACTCCGCGAAATTTTCACAAAACTGGACACCATTCATGGAATTACAGAATTTCTATAGCCACGAGTCCTTTTATCTTTACGTTATTTTATAATTCACCATAAAAAGGCTTCCTTTACAAAAAAAATAAAAAAAAGATTTTGCACAAAACAGTTTATTCTCGTTCAAAAGCTTTCGAATTTCGACGCGTCAAAACAAAAGATTACAATATGGCGCGCTCACTACGTTTTTAGAACAAGCGAAAAAATCGAATGAAAGTCAATTTCCTGTTAGGAACGATGTCCGACGTTTTGTTCCGGGCCTTATTATGAGAAGAACGAGAGGAATGACAGCTGAATTGGTCTGAGAGAGGCGACCGGAGCCTTCGTGGCGAACGTGCAAATGCGCTGTGGTTTGGCCAAAGATCTATTTCCCAAAATAGTTCGGTAAAATCGGCGGTGAAACGCCTTTTTATATTTAGAATTCGTACTTATTTTAGGTGTGGGAAGGTTGTAACTTTAATTTATCTGTGGTCTTACATCAAACTAGGACACTTGATTACTGAAATTAAGTGTTTTTTCCGAACCTACTGCGTTCTTTTCTAAGCAAAATTGTTGTGTTTTTCCGTGGGCTTCCTCCATATTTAAAATTATGATGGTGTTCATAAGCCCAATTGAAACAATAGACAATCATAAGCCATTGAATATAGTTGGAAATAACGACACTGTAGACTATCTGTGATTTTAGGTAGGTATAATGTGTTATTACGTCAAAAGTCAGTCGATATTGAAGAGCTGGTGTCAAAGCTGCCAACTACCTCAATGTGTAGCGTGTACACACGTACGGTCAACCGCACTTCCGTGTTACATAGTCATATTTATACCACGAAAATCACCTTTAGTGCGACGGAATACAGGCTTTTCAAAAGTCGGTTATCAATTCGTAATTTATTATTAAAGTAACGTTTCGCGTCACATTATTTTCTTTACGATTTGGCCTTTAGGTGACATCATTCATGATTACCGGTTTATTTATAATAATATTTGTATTGGGTATTTGATAACACACGTACGTGTCGTTCTTTGGTTAAAATAACATCAGTCTTAAAAAATGTTCCTACGGGTGAACATACAACTCAAATATTATTTTTTCTGCTAGAATTTTTTAAACATCATTGTAAGTTTTTATCAGGTATTTTTTCTTTTCCACAGATAAACAAAACAACAAAAACAACAACCAAATCCTGCAATTAAAAAAGAAAATGGTGACATCACTAAAAAGAACATTACCAAACAAATCAAAACACTGGCACAACGCCAGGGACGGTGTCAAAAAAAGTGTAATTTGAAAAGAGAATAGTGTCTGTGGTTGTGTCGGTGATAGCCGTGATGTAAAGGAGTTTGGTGACCATGTGCTCAGTGATGTGGCTGCGGCTACTCGTTATGCTCGCGGCCTGTTGGGCTCAGGAGGGAGAGTGGAGTGAAGATGCCGAGGATCTGGGTAAGAGAACCTTCCAATATTTTTATAGTAGATATTTTTAGACCGAATTAGGACCACGTTTCTACATGCGACGCTTTGGGAATTGCTGGAGTACCTGACTGGTGGCAATTTGCGACCACGACTACGGCCTCATAATGTTCTGAAAGGCCAAAAGTCGTTGTAAAAGGCGGGTACTCTTTCTATGTTCGCAGTAGTACTCTTCTCTTCATGTCTTTTCAAACTGACATGACTGCCCGTTGGTCTCATGGTTACAAGCGCGACTGCTAACCCTCCTGGATCTTGAGTTTGGTTCCCGGGTTGGACAAAAGCGGTGTTGGGTTTTTTCAATCCAAGGAAATCATCTTAGATCCCACTAATATCCCGGATATTCTGGAGGAAGCGATAATCTTACAATATTACCCCTAGCTAACACACGACATCAAACAATTTATTTTTAAAAGCTGCTTACCAGTACAAAACAAATAAAACTAAAGTCGGTCTACAAACAAACGAACGTTCTATTTTTACACAAAATGTCCAGTTGTTTGTTTACTAACACAGTCTTTCTGTAAATCCGAGTGCTTTGAAAATGGTTAGAGGACTAACTTTGAACCTATTTCGGTACTAATATTATGATACTAGCTTTTGCCAGCGGCTTTGCCCGCGTGAAAATGACGGTTTTCCATACAAACTTTCATCCCCTATTTAACTCCCTTAGGGGTTGAATTTCAAAAAATCCTTACTTATTCCTTGTTTTCATTATAAAAGGAACCTCTGTGCAAAATTTCAGCTTTCTAGGTCCTAGGGTTTGAGCTGGGCGTTGATGAGTCAGTCAGTCAGGACTTCTCTTTTTATTTAGATAGAAGATAGATTGACGATGGTCTGCCTCGTTGGTCTTGTGGTTGGAAGAGCGACTGCTGTGCATGACGTTCTGATTTCGATTCCCTGGTCGGACAAAGTGTTATTGAGTTTTTCCATTAGGAATCTCTCAGAAGTCTGGATTGGTGCCCGGTTGATGTTAATTGGTTCGCTCCCATGGAATATAAACTGTTGAAATTTGGGTGTACTAATGGGTACACCTCTGCCTAGCCCTTCGGGGATGACAAGCGTTATGTCATGTATTGTGATGTAATATTTACGCAGAAGGAAACTATTTATCCGATTATATTAAATTTACAATAGTTTATATTCGATTTAGGTTCACCTTAATCAAACTTCCAATTAAAATGATTACAATAATTAAAAGCTGGGTTTGTGCGATCAAATTAGCTATTTAACCTAACTCTAGTTCAAAACAGTGCTTCATTTACAAACAAATGACAGCCAACCATCAAATTAATTAAACAACTGACCACAAAACAATTCAAGCAAACTCCGAACTATAATGGCATCCACTAGTATGTGTAGCAGTCCATTAAAAATTACAACTAATTAGCACCAAACCACTATTTTGTTCAATAAATAATAACGAATTTCCTAAATATCACACACCACCCACACGCTAGAAGTTTGAGGTTTTTAGTCACGAAATTATAATTATTAATTCATAGAAATTAACGAAATATAAAATTACTGTTTTTATCGACTTTCCATGCCTTTCGGTGGATCGTTGAAGCGATCAAATGAAACAAAATGGAACAAACTCAAGTGGGAATCGAGCTCAACCCATTAAATGCGATTGCTTGTCGAAAATGAAAATGGGGAAATATATTTTCGTTTGTTCGACGGATTGTTGTTCCATGTTTTTTGTCTGATTTTTATGCAATCCGTCGGGAGCTGCGTTTACACGCAACAAATTGCTCACTTTGATATTTGATTGAGAGCGCTGAACGTAGCGTGTCACTTCAAGCGTGCGTAATGACTACAAAGGAAACTTTTAAATATATTCGACAGATTAAATTATTCATTAGTCAAAGTTAACTCGTAACTTAATAAATACATAGTTTTGAGACCACAACTTCGACTTCGCTAATTCTTCGAGAACTAGACAGAAGTTTGGAAGAAGTTTTCAAGACCGAATCTTATTTGGAGATAATACTCGAACACTAAGGTGCCAGCGCCGAGATAATATGTCTAAATGTAAACGAAAGACTTACTCAAGTTCGATTTCTCGTTTGGTTGGCTGCGAAAGGAGCAAAAAGAGCGACCCAATTAAAAAGTGTTCATGCATGGGTGGCTCTATTCAACTTCAATTTTATTGGAACGATTAATTTTATTGCGAAAATTTCTGGACAGCGGAACGAATGGAAAACGAGAGTCGGCCGAGGTGGTTTCAGCGACCTTTTTGTGGGCGCGCAATGGATGGGTTTGTTCAGTACCGAATCTAATCAAAGGGCACACAGCCGAATAAAAGTGCTCGGAGCCCTCATTGTGTCATGATGAATGAATTGAAATTTTAATGTAATTGGATATCGGCGATGATCGAGCGCGCCCGATGCCGCTATGTACGACAATAATAAATATCTGCCACTAGATATATTGCCTCGCCTGCGGCGGTCTATTACAGTATTTCTTGCTCGTTTTATTAAGGTCATAAATATGAAGCCTAGATTTTGATTGCTGAGGGCAAATTAGCAGATCGTTAGCGTAAACTAAAGAGTTTTTCTTACATTCATATTCGGTTTGTTAATCGCGGCTACAACACATTAGTTGTAAAACTAAGGTAATTTGTATGAGTACAAAACCTTATTAGGTAATAAATCATTACTACAGCGAGTTGAAGTACAAGAAAACACAGCACATGCTCGTTAATGAAACTGCAAATTATTTGTTACCGTCATGGCCGCGAGTTCAGACCGCGGTACACTCGCGCACACCCGCTGTCATTATTACCTGGTACGCTTGTGTTTGTAACTGTACGTTGTGGTGCTATTGTAAACTTACTAACGAGTGATTCGTAGAAGCCATAATGTCCGTGTTGACCTTTATTTAGCCCCAGCTTAATATTAAACTGGGTAGAAATTCATGGAAATACAACGTACTTGCAAGTGACGACGAAATTTTATTTCACGTTAAAATAGTAATTTAAGTCATATGTTTCTGAAAAAGAGAACTTCATAAAAATACAGGCAGCAATTTACGAGACGTTCCCGCAGCATGATGTACTGTAAATGTACTAGTAACAGTTACAGTGAAACTTGTCACAATGTACATACCGTCCTGAGCAATAATGTGCACATGTGTGCTGTGTACAGTCGACAACAGCGGAGTAGTTGGCGCGCGAGTCGAGTAGGTCAGGCCCGGGGCTTGCGACGTGTCTCCACAATAATTTTATTAATATTACCCCCGGAAGCCTGTCACGCGCGAAACAACCGCTCGTATATCTTCAGTCTGCGAAAAAATATGATATATTGAGAAAACGAGAGACGTAAGAGCTTTTCTTAGCTTCCCTTCACGGAGTTTAGCGTCTTTTTAGTGTACTTGAGTACGTTGTAAGGTTTTACTACACCTCGCAATGGGGAGTTAGTATCTTGAAATATGCTTGAAATAAAATTAATAGCTTTTCTATCGAGTTTTTCCTTTTCTTTAGTTAATTTATAAAGCGAGTTAGCCTTGAGTGAGCTTACGTAAAACCGTTTATATTTATGAAAAAATAAAAATACGAAATGCTAAAAGTTGTCAGGGAAATTCGGAATTTTTTCATCGTCCGTTTTTGCTTTATGTTTACCGGCACGACAAGAATTGATCAAAGAGCCAATATCCCTGTACGTTGAACATGTTTGGAGCTCACACTTTAACGACAAGTAGATGGGATTCATTTTACTCATTCACGTGAGATACAAGCATGTCATTGACAGTCACTGATAATATTCATTTCCCTGTTTTTTTTGTAACTTAATTACTTTATTAGTTAACCTTTTTTTTATTATTGCTCTTGACTTCAATCTTGCCTTAGGGCAAGATGATGTCGACGATGGAACGAGCTTACCCAGAAGAAGCCTGTTTACTCGCGACTTAAATAGATTAGGATTAGGATTAGCCTGTGTTATAAGAGCCAGTTTCCGTTGCATAGAAATAGGTATACTAAACCCCGTTTTTATTATCGACTAGAGTGACTGTGCCTGATCGTTTCTCTTTTTTCTCGGCGTCTAAGTCGCGTGATGACTAAAACCTTTTCCTTGTATTTGGTTAATAGTCTTGATTTTGACACATTACATTTTTAATAACACTGTCTTTTATTACTGCCCTATGTACAAAGTTCTAGCTAATAATAATCAGTGACTAGACATACCAGTAAACCCTAGTCTAGAAAATCAAAGTTCTATTCCCAAACAGACTTCAAAAGGCAGTTAGTTCCCAGAGCCAAAATATTCAGATCGCGTTGAACATTAAACGTGCACAGATTGGCGAGACCCACACGTGGCAGCGAGTGGCGTGTCGTGACATGCCGCTACCACTCATCTGGCCACATTCGGCACCGCTGTAATGAGCGCCGCAATTCTTTAGTGCCCTCCAACACGACACATCTATGCCCGCGTTATAGCCCACCATTACAACAACGAACCACCAATCTAATATAATTTATATTTCCGATACATTATGCCTGACATTCAACGTCGAAACTTGAGCCTTTGCGACAATAGCTTTATTGTGGAATTATTCTAACTGAAACGCGGCGGTGACATCGAAATAAAGGGGCGGGACCGATTTGGAATTTCATTTCTTTGCTCTTATCTTAATGCGAGGCGTCGTGTCTCGTCTTGACTAGCTGGGATTGCTCTTTTTTCGTTTTATTTACATCAAAACTTTTTGTACCTTTCTTTCGCGCATTCATTTTGAGATAAAAAGTTTAAACCACTATCAATAAAAAGAAATTGTATTAAAATATTCATTGTCGCATCAACGGCTGCTCTGTTATGTAAACCTGCTGAACCTTTCCGAGGTTTTATAATAAAGCTTACATAACTTCTTACTTTCAATATGTTAAGGGTCAGTAAACCTAATAGTAAACTACGAAAATTTTCACGTTTTATATTCCACTTTACCACGAAATTCACTTAGGTAACGATCAGCTAAAATAGAGCAGGTACGCAGTAAAGATTGTTTGATAAAAACCATATTACGGTTTTGGCACAACGTATTATAAATAGCGACAGGGTTCCAAGGTTAGTTTCCTCGGTAAGGGCTATTGTACATAATTTGTCTAGGACATAAAAAGTTACGCAACATACATATATATCGGGGGCACAATACCTCTCGGGTCTTCAAGCAAATTGATACCCGACTGGCACCGCGAGACCAAGTAATCCGTCTTTATTAGGGTAGTCTTCACACTGAGTAAATTGAAAATTCCTTCTAAGTATGACTGATGGTGTACATTACTTGCCCCCAACACGGTGACAGTTTTTCCTCAAAGAAAAGAAGATTATTTCATGCGGTGTGGAAACGGAGCGTTTTAATATTGCGTCTATTTATATTCATGGGCTCTTTATCGCCTCGAGAAAGGGAAGCCAGGAATCGTAACGATGTAAGTACAGAATAACAGTGATATTCACTTAGGCATTCTTTTTTCCGGAGTTATACGAAGGCGGAGCCTGTTCCCCGAGTCGAGAGCGCGAGCCATGAATGTTTTGTGTCGACGATTTGGGGTACCGAAATTAGCTCTCGTCTACTGCGCTGTACTCTATACAGAGGTATGCATGCATTTTAATCTAACGAGTATCACGACTGGATAGAAGCAAGCTTGAATGTACGACCACAATTTCGTTGATATTACCTTACAAACGACGTTTATTCTCACTCGCTCCTTGCGACAGTAAAGAAAACAAAAATGTGAATAAAATTATGTTTTTCATAAAAGGGATTTTCGTGATAAGTTTTCGTCGACTGGCTCATGCGGCGGGGTCGTAAACTCGTAACTTGTATTAAATTAACCAAACGGAAGAGGTAGTACGTATGAGAAAATTCTTGGTGTAATTTACGTCGCTTATAGTATAATTATGGCACAGGAGGGCGACTATTGAGGGATACAGAGAGGCTTAAGACTGTATTATAACGCGTAATAATGTGCGCACTATGTGCTTGTGGGTAGCAATACGGAGGGAACGGAGGGCGCAGGGATAATGAAAGAAATAATGAGGAGTAGAACCTAAAAGCAGTAATATGCGACCCTCGACAACGGCCAGACTTAAAATTAATTAAAGTTTAACTAAGAAGTCTAGGGTGAGCACGAAGCCAAAGAGCTGTGATTGGTCGTTGGGAGCCGTCCTTGAGACAATAACCATGTCTTCTTAATTGAAAATAGACTGAAGGGACAAAGCACCTGTAAAGGTGTTTTCTGGAATCTTTTATTTTTGAACAACGGGCGGAGAATCGGAGATGTTCCATAACTTCTAATCTTTTTTAAGGTTAATGGAATAGGTATATTCATTTCCACCATATTTTTCAAATTAAATAATGTGTTCCTGGAAGGTTTTACATTGTTATAAAAAGGTTTTTTTTTTTAATTTATCAATTACCCATGAAATATTCAAACAACACATTAAAAATTAACTGAAATTTATCTAACATTATCGTCAACATCCACAGCCCGAATTTACCCACTTCTGGGTACATGCTCTCTGTATTTCATATTTCAGTAAAAAAATACTCTAACTAGAAATATTGAGAGAATGTAAGGGTTAAAACGTTTTCACCAGTCATTTATCCGAGTATGTCTACAGAGTTCGTACTGTTTTATTTTGGGAATTCTCGTTGCTCATTCGGGTATTTGGGCGCCGTTTTGTCTATTCTATTTTTTATTCGATTGGACAGCAATTTAGACCGTTTTCTTCCTATTTTTGAATTGTTGATGTACAACGTTGGATTAATTTAAGCTTGATTGCTGATTGACTACTGGAACAGGGATGTTTCCTGAGTAAAAAAATATGATTTTGTTTAGTCCGTCAGTTAGATTATCGAAAAATATTGGATACGTGTTTATTGTTTTAGCAATTTAATCAAAATTGTCGAAGATAAAACGCGTCAAAGATCATGAGTAGGGGCTTATGACGTCACATTAATTTTTAAAGCACTATCTTATCATCTTCATTGTTTGATTACGTGAATTTTTTGAAAATCTATCTGACGGACTAATTACATTTTTTTGTCAACTACCCTATTATGCGTAATGAGTGCATCTATAACGTTCATATCACTTTTTTATCACTCAATTATAAATCATAATTATCATTATTGTTGATGTTTGTAATTTTCCTAAGATATTTTTTTTTAAAATATATTCATGACATGTAGATGAAACAATGATGACGATTAAATTGCGAGCACAAATTAAAAATGTTTGCCCTACTTTAAAAAAAAAAGCTCATAACATCACGACTGTAATCCGCGTAAGGGTTTGGCAGAGGCTTACCAAGGATACGTGAGGGTTTACCAAGGTTTATGTGGGTATACAACGGTAAACCTCTCTCTACCTATATACTTATATTGTTTTATAAATATTTTTTAAACTTATTATTATTATTATAAAGCCTGTATTGTGCCAGGGCAAAGTGGAGACCTTTCCCTCCTTCCGCTTCTCGCGATCTAATGCGATTATAGGCCAATCCCTTGAGACGGAGTCCAGTTCGACCCGCCATTTTTTACTTGTCTCTTAATATTTAATTTATGTTAACGAAATCTAAAACATTTGTATCCATTGTTGCAGTGTCAACGGTGGATGTGGACGCGGTGCTGGGGCGCACGGCTTCGTTGCCGTGTGACGTCACACCCGACACCAATGAAGACAGGGTCTACATGGTGCTGTGGTTCCGAGCGGGGAAGGCTACTGGCGGAAAACCTATATACAGGTACATTATTAAATTATATAGACGCGTGCATAACATCTTAGGTCTGCTTTTTAAAGGAGGGGAATTTAGTGCATAACATACACCTAGATTGCAATATAAAAAAATATGCTTAGGGAAAACATCGTGAAAAATGTTCTAAAAGATGTGCGACATCAAATTACCTGCACTAGCACTCTCGCAAAATGGGTAACCTATGCCCTTATAAACCCTTATAAACGGTAACGTTATAAAAAATCAAATTTAAAAAAAATCTTTGATCTCGGATTCGAGCTCAAGGCCGCAAGTGATTGCGGCCTTGTCTTGCCTTGCCTTGCGGTTTTGTCTGATTTTATTACCACAAAATCAGACAAAACATTGATTGCAAACCCGATACTTGATTACAATCAGGACGAGCGTAGTACTAAAATATAGTCGATATTATAAAAAAAGGTATTTTATTTTATTTTTGCTCTCAAAGCGTATGTGAATATGGTTATTTAAAAAAATATAAAAAACATAAATGAACGCGACAAAATTATACGAAACGAATTAAAAACTCATTTCATTCAAAACTCTCGTAGCGCTACGTTGCTACGCGGCCGGCTACGGCGTAGCTCGTAGCATTTTCGCTACGTGTTATCCCCGTTTGATATTGATTACTCGTAGTAATCTAATCACTGTATGCAAATATGAAGTTATTATTATTTGCAATAGAGTAAGCAATTATAACGCTGTGTTAACATTGTATGAAAGGCTGATCATTGCAATAGGCAATATTACAACAACAATTAATTTCTTGATTAGTGGTGGTTGTTATGTTTTCGATTCTGCTTTTAAACCATTGCAACTGTGATTTCAAATAGATGTGAAATTGTATCCACCATTATTTACAGAGACTTTACCCGCGTTTGCATCTAAAATTATCAACCGGAAGCGTAATACGAAAAAAATATCCCCATATATTTTTAAATGTCAAGGTCATTCTTGAGCTTTTATAAAAAATCTTTCTATTTTTATCCAAATCCGTTGAGCCGTTAACACGTGAAAAGGTAACATACCATACAAACAAGAGTCACTTTGCCTCAAACTGCATTTATTTCATATACAAGTTACACGCACTCATGGACAGTTAAAAATAAACCAGTTACAGTCTGATTAAGAAAGCATATTATACAAGTTACACGCACTTTTGGACAGTTAAAAATAAACCAGTTACAGTCTCATCCAGAAAGCATAATAATAGAAAAAATCACTATTTCTTAATCGTATGTATGTTATTAATATAGAAACATAATCTAACATCACGCCTCTAATCTCCAATGGGTAAGGCTGGGGTGTGCTTAATGGAACACACACGTTCCGCCAGTTATGTCTAAGTCCCATGTATATTTAGGTGTTATCTATGGGTTATCTATGGAGTCCGGAGACAGCTAGACGGCGGCGCGGCAGACCGAGGAGGAGATGGCGGGACGCCTTGGATGGCTTTCTCGTTAACTGGCGGGAAGAGGCACAACAACGAGGAAAGTCGAAGGAATGGGGGGAGGCCTTTGCTCAGGAGTGGGAAAGATTAGGCTAACTAAAAAAAAAAAAAAAAACTATGGGTATTTGTTGTCTGAAAATAAATGGATTCTTTTCTATTTTAATAATGGGTGAGCCTTTCGCGATCACCTGACTGCTACTGAGAAATTCCCAATGTAAAACCCAATAATACTTCATATATTATTACTAGTTCGGCTACTAAAATATTAAGAACTTGTACCAAATTCTATAACCCCGCCATACTTTTACGTGGTTGGTGTAGTTTCGATTAATTGCCTACAGTGGAGTAGTAGCTAAGGTCCCATGTCATAAGAGGTGAGCCCATTGCGATCAAGCAAGCACAAACCTTACTCCGTGGCTGCTACAGAGAAATTCCCAGTGGAAAAACTGAAGCTTATTACTACAAGCTGATTCCCGCGGCTTCACCCGCGTGGATATAGGCTCAGTCGGGAGAACCACTCTATCTATATATCTATATAATTGGTGAAAACAGCATGAAAATCGCTGCAGCAGTTTTTGAGTTTATCGCGAACTGACAGACAGGCAGACGCGGTGGACGACTTTATTTTATAAAATACTAGCTTTTGACCGCGTCTTCACTCGCATGGATGTAGGAACTTGACAAATTATATACTAAAACCTTCTTCGAGAACCACTCTATCCATAGGTGAAATCAGCATGAATACCGGTGTAGCAGATTTTGAGTTTATCGCGAACAGACAGATAGACAGACGCGGCCGACGACTTTGTTTTATAATATTATGTAGTAATGTGTATGTATGTGTGTGTATGTGTGTAGTAATGTGTGTGTGTGTGTGTGTGTGTGTGTGTATTAAGTATCTATTTATACCAAATTCTATAACCCCAACATACTTTTACGTGGTTGGTGTAGGTTCGATTAATTGCCTACAGTGGAATAGTAGCCAAAGTCCCATGCAATACGAGGTGAGCCTATTGCCATCAATCGGGCGTAAATCCTTAACGCGTGTTTTTTTTTTATACAAACTGATGTTTCCCACTTCTGGGCCAGGGCCTCCCCCCATTTCTTCCACTTTTGTCGATGGACCGTCTCTTCCGTAG
This sequence comes from Diarsia mendica, assembly GCA_949316265.1. NCBI lineage: Eukaryota > Metazoa > Arthropoda > Insecta > Lepidoptera > Noctuidae > Diarsia > Diarsia mendica. The sequence continues at coordinate 9,961,996 of OX438906.1, read as the reverse complement.
CTGCTATTGAGAAATTCCCAATGAAAAACCCAATACCACTTCTTAAAGTCAAAGTCAAGGTCAAAGTCAAAAACATTTATTTCAAGTAGGCCAGTAACAGGCACTTTTGAATAGTCGAATTAAACTAACTGCGGCACTCAAATATTATATTATTACTATGAGTACTTAAATTAAGTATCTCCATTAACCAAATTCTATAACCCGCCATACTTTTACATGGTTGCTGTAGGTTCGATTAATTGCCTACATAGAGTAGCCGCACAGCCTGCGGCGGGAGATAAGCCGGCACACCAAAGACATCAATCATCCTTTGACAAATTTATGTGATTCCGACGCTGATCTTGTACATGGACTGGCCACTACATCTGTATTGTAGGTGCTTGATGTGGAGTGGGATGTTATTTTATATTAACTGACTTCTAAAAAAAACAAAGGAGGTTCTCAATTCAAAAAACATTTTTTGTTTACAGCATTGTCAGACACTGGAAAGAGACTATTATAATAATAATAATAATCGTTTATTTGTCTCAATTAAAATATAGCCTAATACAATTTCATTATCGGGGATTCTATACAAAAAAAGGCTGCAATAAACTATACGGACGCCTGACTTTCAAACTAGGTAAAAAACCTGTATCTTGGAAATCAGTTCACTTCCATGGACAAAATGAAATATGTCAAATACACACATGTAAACATTACCATTAACACTGAAAACGGAATATTTACCATGTTTCCCATCACACAGAATCACTCTGAAAATCACACTAAAAATCACACTGAAAACGTTTGCATGCCTAATAAGTAGATTGTACAGTACAAGAATCACCCTATTCTTATTATGTCTTACTAGCACTTTGCCCCCGGCTTCGCCTGCGTGGATGTCGGTTCAACTACAAAAGTGACGATTTTCCATACAAACTTTCATCCCCCTTTTCACCCCCTTTAAGGTTGAATTTCCAAAAACCCCTTCCTAGTGCTCCCCTACATTATAATAGGAAGCCGTGTGCAAAATTTCACATTCCTAAACACAAGTAATAAGATTTTCCATACAAACTTTCATCCCCCTTTTCACCCTCTTAAAGGTTAAATTTCGAAAAACTCCTTTTTAGTGCTCCCCTACATTATAATAGTAAGCCGTGTGCAAAATTTCACATTCCTAAACACAAGTAATAAGATTTTCCATACAAACTTTCATCCCCCTTTTCACCCCCTTAAAGGTTAAATTTCCAAAAACCCCTTCTTAGTGCTCCCCTACATTATAATAGGAAGCCGTGTGCAAAATTTCACATTCCTAGCCCTAGTAGTTTCGGCTGTACGTTGATATGTCACCCAGTCAGTTCTCCTTTTATATAAATGTATTCAAATATTTTTTTCATAACTCTACTTCACAACGATACTTATATCAATAAGTACCACATCAGCGTTACGATGATCACTTACCTATTACGATTATACCATACACCGGCAAATGATAACATAAGCAGTGCGTTAGTACCTCTGCCACAAAATAGATAGATACAGAAGTTCAGCTTCAAGCAACAATAGAAAACGTAAAACACAAATGTAAACAATGCTTCTCTTATAGCGAGTCCAAGCGCACTTGTGACGGACATTTGAGGAAGATTGCCGTATATGAGACCCCGTTCACTGCATCAAATAATCGGGGGTAGCTTCCGCTAGAGCAGAGTTTTTGGACCCCGTGTTGTTTGTCAATCCAACACTGACCTGGTGCCCTACCATGATGTCTTAAAGCAGTCTTATTTTATTCTCATCCCAGTGCGGAAAAAACATGTCGCTAAATACTCTATATAGGTACTGTATAGCTGTGTCACTTTTCCACATTTCATGGTAGCTACCAGTAAATTGAAAAAAAAGTAAATTTTAATATCGCGCTTTCATTTGGCTTGTTTTAGGCGATTTGTTTCTTGAGTGTAGCCAAAAGGTGCGGTGGGGTCTAGGTCATTGCGTGCGTACCTCATTTCGCTACCTGGTAAGGCGCAAACCCTCTGCATCCATTTATGTAGTGTCTTTATCTGAAGTATAAACTTAATCTGCTGTTCAAGAGTATCATGTTCGCATTTCCTCTGTGAGATAGCATACAATCTCATTTTAGTATCCCTCACCTAAAGGAGGTATGCTATAATATGTTATTCTGCTACCCTTGCGTAGATGGCGATGCGTTTGATTTACAAGTTATTTCTGTCGTCTAAACTGGAAGTCGTATAAAGTGGAAAGCTATGTATATAAGAAATAAGTAGTAACTTCCATTACAAAAAACTAAAATTTAACACCTTTTTTAATACAGTATTTCATTAAAATATTCTTTCGTTGTTATAAATATGAAATTAAATATTGCAAAGGACACATGTAGGAAAAAAGCTGCATATTTTTTGTACCAATAGGTGCAGTGGATAATCCTCTGACGGAACAAAAGCAATACACAATTCAGAAACTCAAAGTAACACTAAAACACACAAACAGTCACAATAAATTAACCCAAAACAAAATCAGTTGAAAAAACGAACCACAACAAACAATTTGGTCATGAATAAATAAAAGACAAGAAAAAAAGAAAGAAAACCATGCACAAGAAAACAAAGGGGTGTGCCCAAGATTGTGTTACAGCTTCCTGCGGCAAATACACATTTACACTAATGTTGAGGTAAATATGAAATATGAGATGGAAGACAAAAATGGTGGATTGATTTACCGTAGCCGTCCGTAGCCGGATCTCAGGGAGATAGGGACTTCCGTACTACAGATATACGTTACATGTTAGGGCTGTCGCGGGCTCTTTTATGATTCTGATTGTATTATGGTGGCGTTGACAAATTAGGGTGGTGAGGGTTTTGTTTCTTTGAATATCGTTTTTAAGCCAAATTATAACTTAAACTAGTTAAAGAGTCTACTGTGTGGCAAGCTGATTAAATATAAATTTGTATAAAGTACACGAAAATGTATGATGGTGCTGTCACAGCAAGACAAGCCCCTATTTTTTACGATCTTGCGTATGAGTGAAATAGTGACCGTTTGACTTCGACAAAACATACTACTTAAATAAACACAACACGGTATCTTTTATTCCAATTAAAAAGCCAGAAATAATATTTATATAATAATTCATTGGAAAATGAAAGCATCTGAGAACTTTAATGGGACACCCCTACAACTTACACGAATGACCGCCTGATACGATTGGAATTTGAATCAATCCAATTCCGTCCATATTTTATTTGGACTTGAGTTCATTATCCAACGAGCACAGTTGAAGTGGATTGAAATATCCGATCGAGATCACGTCGTAAACGGACCAGGTAGTTTTCATATTTTATGAAGTTATATGTTTGTTCTGAGATGTCCACGTTTTATTGTTTTATGTGATAGTTCTGGTTTTGATATGAAAGGAAACAATATATTGACCGCACTTCCTTTAGATGGCCATTGTCCTTTGAGTGTTATAAATACAGTAAAAATCTTTTATCTACCCAAATATCATAAACCCTCTATAATGCGTTCAAAAACCATAGGCAATGACCAGCATTACCAACCAGCAGAAATTAACAGAACTGTAATGAGCTCATAACCTACTGAAAACAGTAGGTTATGAGTTTTAAATTTGGAACAGGTGTCAAATTCAAGTGAGTGTGCTATTCTATAGTGCTTGCGGAACTAGTTGGCCGCGCCTTAGGTGGCGACAGGGGTGAGGGGGCGGGTTGCCTACAGCTCGCAATGCACAGGAGACTATAATTAGACAGTGATGACCAATCTCGAGATATCGTGAACAATAATTTGTTCAATTTATTGAAAAGAATACAAATAAAAAACAAAAACATGCCTAAGGCGCGGCCAACTAGTTCCGCGCGCACGTATCTACATTAAAACAGATACCTATCGATACGAAACCCCAATTCAGTATGATTTTAATTATAAATCGCACGACATTTTGATCTCGAGTGACACAAGAATAGTGACTTTGTTCGTTTGCTTATGATTAAAAAAAAAATGATAGATATCCGAAACGCCGCCATTTCGAGCTGTCATTTGTTCGTTAGCTTTTTATTCCCTTTCATTGAGTAGACAAATTTTCTGTTAATTCTTTATTTCTGTCGAAAATGAGTGATAGTGACTCAGAAATTAACATGAACACTCCGCCAGATATCGTAAATGCAGCGACGAATGCAACTAATAACCTGTTTATTTTTTATTGCATTACACTGGTAACAATACTGGTCATTTCCCTATGGTTCCTGAACCCATCATAGAGCCCTTATGATATTCGGGTAGATAAATTAGTGTATGCAACTATACATAATTAGGCATTACAACACTCGTGTGATGCTATTAAGAAACTCGCCTTCGGCTCGTTTCTTAAACCCACACTTGTGTTGTAATGCCCTTCATTATGCACAGTCGCATAAACTACTATTATAAGGAAGTTTTTTTTTACTTATTTTCTGGAATGATTTATACTCTTAAACCAGTTCAACTAGCTTTAAGATAATAATCGTATAAACTTGTATATATTTAATTTTTTTTTATTGAAGACATTCAGAGAATTTAAAGTTTAGCTGTGAAAACCTCATGAGGCGTAAGACCGCTATTGTACCCATAGATTTTATATGTTGTTTGTATCTTTGACCATTTTGAATCACAACACGAAAATATTGGCGCTAAAATCGTTTGGCTCCGACCCACCCAGGTCTTATCCGTGATGCTTAGTAGGTCGCTCGCTGACCCGGTTCTGCCAACACTTTCCCTCTGCTCTTATAGTAACCATCCCGTTTAGGTTTTATTCTACCTGCCAAACTCAAGTCTTGCCAAATGCTTTAAACTTGGCTTTTGTTTTAGTGGTAATGATTTGAATGTCCATTGCAATAGCCTGCGTTTACGCCAAGATTTAATACATGCTACATGTTGACCACTTCTACTGATATTTATTTTTGTACCTTTTTTTTTGGAGGGTGGGAAATCATCCAATTACTCCTCCCGCTCTGGGCAGAGCGGTAGGGAGTGTCAGACTTCTACTGACTAGAAATCACCCATTTTCCTTCTTCGCCCTTTGTGTCGAGGCCGCGGTATCCCTTTGAATAACTCGCAGCCCCGACGGGTTCTTTTTATTAAACGGTTTTATTTAGCTCACCCCGTTTGTTTTATTCTTGGATCAAATTTAGTAATTCAAATTTCACCCTCTTCCTGTCAACCGATTAATCTGAAATTTTGTATACACTTTGGATTTTGGTGACAATATAATTATGTTTATTCATTATCATTATAAATTCAAGATGGCCGCCGCTACAAAATGGCGGATAATTTATGTTTTATTAATCCCATCATTATGGGTATCAAATGAAAGGGCTCAATAAGCAGAATACAATATACTATATAAAATTAAAATCCAAGATGGCGGCTAAAAACTAGAAAATAAAAATAGGTAAAAAAACTTTTTAAGTTAAACGGTTTTATGTTAAACATACATTGCAATGTTTAAGATAAATGTACTAAAAACCAGAAAATAATAAAATAGATACAGTCGTGGGAAAAAACCGTGGGGCACGTCAATTCGGAACTGTCGTGCTGCGGAAATTACAATTGACGTGCCCCACGGTTTTTTCCCACGACTGTATCTATTTTATTATTTTCTGGTTTTTAGTACATTTATCTTAAACATTGCAATGTATGTTTAACATAAAACCGTTTAACTTAAAAAGTTTTTTTACCTATTTTTATGCCTTAAATAAGAAGTTGAGAATACTTACACCACGTGTGGTATACAGGTTGAAGTGACACTGATGCTAAAACGGTTACCAAGTATTTAGTACATCAATTGAATTTTTATTCGGGTAGGTCTTGTAGGTATTTCAGTTTTGTAGCAAACGTCTTTTTTTTCATAACAGACGAAATGTGTGTGTATGCTTTATTGAATACGTGGTGACCATTTTAATATCGGTGTCCGTTCCACCTTTTACAAATCTGTAAAAAATGCACAGAATACTCGATGAGACATGACTAAAACACGTTTTCTTTTGACAAGTCTTATACAAAACTTTTTGTAAGTATCATAACACACTCGTGTGTGGGTGTAAACATAGGTTTTACATGCTAAGGTCACTTGCGCACACGGAATTTTACTACCAGATGTGAAATCGCAAAATACCTATTTGGTTGATGATCACGTGGCATGTGCTCGAACATCGAAGCGACGAACTGTAAAATTCCATGCAACGAGGCTGAGCGTCGTAGATAAACGGGTCAAGTAGATGTATCATGAATCTGAATATTAATTGTCAGATTTAGTACCCTGTGGGCTGTGGCAATTTTTTGGGATATCTTAAATCCTTGGTACATAGTGATCGTCCAGAAACCTTAGATGATCTATTGCCAACATTAACGCAAAAATTGCTGAAGAAAGTATCCTCGAGTTTGAATAAATGTATCCGTCATGATATCGTTTTCAAGAAGTATAAGGCCGCTTTCACATTAGGGCGTTAGCAGCGCGACAGTCGCGCGGCAGAACCACATTCCTTCACATTTTATATCGCGCGACTGTCGCGCTGCTAACGCCCTAATGTGAAAGCGGCCTTAATTAAAACTTTGAATGTACTGTTATTTAAAAAAAAGGAATTAAAATGATTTAACTAATACTTTAGGTTTTCTGTTACTTTCCCGCGTCGCAACATGTACCTATAATCTTTCCGTTCAATAATATTATTGTTTTGTCTATTACCACAGTTTCCTGTAATTCTACGAAATTCTAATAATAGGCTTCAAATAATAGCCTATATATTGGTTTTCATCGGTTTGTTAAAAACTGTTTTGTTTTGTACGTTTTCCATTATTCCCCAACATGGAATTCCAATGAAATATTCAATCAAATCAGTCTGATTACGGTTGGTTTTTGAACCACAAAATACTAAAAACATCCTTTGTTATGTTCCGCTTTTGTTAAAGCTTAATAAGTGAGGTTTATTTAAATAAAATGCAAGCAGTGAAAAGTAAAACAAGTGAAAAGTGCCCCTCGGGTTTGCCCGTAATGTTGTTGACTTTGTTTTCTATGTGGCTCTGTTCTAAAATATATGTCAAACGCATTTCAAGGGACTGCGCGGTTGGTACAGATTTTTTGTCATGTTAGGTCATATTTTTTATTAAACAAGGTGTAAACAGACGCTTCACGAAGCCGTCAACCAAGCGTTTTGTACATCAATCTAAGTAACTCTACGCAAATCTTATTGCTGGGAAAAAAACATTTTGGGGGTGAAAAATCAAGTTTTACTGTAGGATTCCATTAATGAACTCAAAACACTGCTGATCTTTATTTTTACGTGTAAACATACTTAATTGAACGCAGGAATATTGATAAGAGAAAACATCGTCGCAACGAGTAGATACTTCTGATTTACCTAACATGACAGATGAAATTCTGACAAATACTTTATTGTATTAAATTAAAACTCTTTTCGTATGAAAATTATGACACATTTCTCATATTTTACTCAGTAAAGAGTGATAAATAACTCCACCGAGTTGTTTACCTGCTATTGCACTAACTACTGGGAATTTCGATTCCTGAAACGTACCTACGCTTTGTGAAACAATATTTATTTTTAATAGACTCAAGTGTCACAATCTAAACCACCTATAAGGGATGTGTTTGTGTATGTGAAAAAATTCATGGTAGTAGCATACATAACTAAAATAAAAGGAAACCTATCACAGCCATAACATCTATCACAAGTAGACTTTACAAGTTTAATAGTCAACCAACTTATATAATGTACTTGTATGAAATATTTTCCTTTACTGTATGGGAGCGCTGGTCTCAAAACTGCAAATGTAAGTTTGTTTTATTTTTACAATAAAAATCATCGTTCGGAGGCAGGTAGGAAGGGTGGTTAATCAATTTAGTAAGTTCACATATTTTGATGGTCATCTACGGATCCCTACATTGTGCGTGGTCCGACATGCACTTGGCCGGTTTTTAAAAGTTTGTCCACCTTTTTTAAGTGGACTTTATATTCAAAAAAATCATTAAAATCAATCACAAACACTGTGACACGAGATGTTTACCTATTAGATAATCACATACAAGCACATCTGAAGACTCATCACTAAAATTACACTATAAGCAATTACCATAGAGTAGTTTCAACACAGAGGCTACACACGTCAAACTAGGCAACACACCCGGCCCGGCCCGGTCATTAATCACGGCGCGTCGTTTAGCCCTATTATTAGGGTAACTGCCGACGGCTTTTAAATATCCACCTAGCGATACTATAAACCATCGGTGTCAAGGCGATAACTGTACTAGATTGAACCGTTGTGAGGAAAAACCTTAAAACTGTTTAACGTTCCCTAATACTATTATACTGTGCTGTCTGTCCGTATGTTACTTCAATATATTTTGACTCATCATAGATAGATGTCTGAAATTCTTCAGAGAGTGCGTATTATTATGGCCGCTATAACAACAAGTAATTCAATTAAACGCCAAAATATACAATTCCTGTATGCGGAACGCTGCATACATAGAAGAATCAAGTTTTATTGGCGTATTCTAGTGAACCCTTCGCATGTGATTCCGACTCGCACTTGGCCAGTTTTTGAATTAACTGAACAAAATGGTACAATCATGCTACGATTGTTAATTTCTTACGAACGATTTCAATTTCACAATTCTGTTGTTAGCCTTGATATTGAAGAAGCCTTTCTATTTCTTTTATAAATAGAGAATAATTTCAAGGATTCTAATCACCATGGTCAGGGTAACCTTGGTAGCAGATGTAAAAATATTAATGACATTGTTGGTGACTGATAAACGCGGGTTTTGAGGGTAAAGTAATGGAAAGGGTACTTAACGGTAAGTTGCTGGCGCACCTTGAAGCGAACGACCTGCTCAGCGACCGTCAGTATGGCTTTCGCCGGGGACGGTCAACTGGGGATCTTCTGGTGTTTTTTGCTACGCACTGCTGGGGCGAAGCCATCGAGAAACACGGCGAGGCCCTTGCCGTGTCGCTGGACATCTCGAAGGCATTCGACAGGGTTTGGCACGCAAGTCTGTTGAGCAAACTTCCGGCATACGGCATTCCCGCTGACTTTTGCTGCTGGATATCTGACTTCCTGAGTGAACGGTCGATCCGAGTGGTCATTGATGGCTGCTCCTCTGACCTTGTGGCTATTGATGCCGGAGTTCCTCAGGGGTCTGTTCTCTCCGCGACACTTTTCCTGCTGCACATCAACGACCTACTTATTCCTGGTATTGTTGGGTACGCAGATGACAGCACTGTCATGGAGAGCTACACATCCAGCGCAAAAGCCGGCGGTGATGAAATACGTTCATTGAGAGAGGCCATGGTAGAGCGAACGAATTCAGCCTTAAGTCTTGTCTCCAAGTGGGGTGACGACAATCTGGTTGATTTCAACGCCACCAAAACGCAAGTGTGTCTGTTCACTGCTAAAAAAAGTCCGTTCAATCTGGCCCCCACTTTCCGGAGTGCGTCTGTCGAAGTTACTGACAGTCTCGAGCTTCTTGGCACGAAGTTGAGTGCAAATCTGAACTTCGGCGCCTACATCGAGTCGAAAGCTCAAACTGCGGCAAAAAAGCTGGGTATCCTAAACAAGGTCAAGCGGTACTTCAAGCCTGGACAGCTTTCAATATTGTATAAAGCTCAAGTCCGGTCCGGCATGGAGTACTGCTGTCACCTTTGGGATGGCTCAGCCAAATACCAACTTGCCACACTCGACTCAGTAGAGCGTAGAGCCAGGAGGCTAATTGGTGACGCTAAGCTGGTTGCCAAGCTACATAGCCTGGCCCACCGCCGCAAAGTTGCATGTCTGTCGGTCTTCTACAGACTGTACTTCGGAGAGTGTGCGCAAGAGCTCCACGAGCTTATTCCACCATCGCCCTTCTTCCATCGAGAGACTAGACGCACTGCGGGCTATCACCCATACCTTATCGATGTTCCACACATTCGTACGAAGCGTTTTGCTAAGTCTTTCATTATTCGTACAGCCAAGGAGTGGAACACCCTGCCTGCGTCGGTATTCCCGAGTTCATATAACCCCAATCTATTTAAGTCGCGAGTAAATAGGCTTCTTCTGGGCAAACTCGTTCCATCGTCGACCTCATCTCTGCCCTTAGGGCAAGATTGAGGTCAAGAGTAAGCCCATACAAGAGAAAAAAAAAAAAGTAATGCGATTGTTTATATCGACTTGCCTGCCTATTCGAAAAGTAAGCTGACAAATTTTATTTAGAATAGAAAATGTAGCTCCAATATACTCCCGAAATATCTGCGGTAATTATAAAATGATATCTACTATGCTAATAATAAAGTGGTATATCCACTTTATACATACTAGCTTCCTGCCGGAGAATTACTTTTCTCGCTCCATTTGTGCACAAGAGGTTCATCAAAGCGGTTAGTGATGGGACGATGATTTTAATCCTCTCGAAGAGGCCGACCAACGTAGCAAGGAGCAATATTGCTCACCCCCTGTTAGGTGTTGTTAAAGGTATCTAAAGGAATATACAATGTAGGTAGAGTGCAAAGTAATTACTTTATACTTTTTTTTTGTTTGGTGGGTGGAAAATCATCAAATAATCCTTCCTGGTCTTGGGCAGAGTGTCAGACTTCTACTGACTAAAAACCACCCGTGTTCCTTCTTAGCCCTTCATGTCGAGGCCGCGGTTTCTATTGTGAACAACCCGCAGTCCCGACGGGATTACTTTATACTTTGCCGTGGATTTTATTAACAAAATCGATCACTATAAATTCACGATTTATTTTTCATATTTGAAAATGAACACTGTAATTGAACAGTCTGGTACGTAACAGTGTCTACAGAACAAAATTATTTAAACTAGTGTAGAATTTGTGATGGACTGAAAGAGATCGAGGTCAAGAGCAGACCCATTTACCAATAAAAAAAGAAGATACATGACTGCGCAATTAGTGTAAGTTTGTCTGTCTAAGAACTGTTATGGCACAGAGAGAAAGAATTTCGGTAGAGGACACAAAAAGTACTCTAGTATGTTAAATATTTAAAGAATAACAAAATTTCAAATACGAAATTCAAATTCGATATTTCCTTATTTGTTTTCAACAAAGAGCCTCACAGTTACTCAGCACTGTACAAGCTCAAATCGCAAAGCAGCATCGATTAAACCGTCCCATTCATCACTATATGTAAATATCAAACCTTTCTTTGGCCCTGTAGGCCTCACCGTTGACCTTGAAGGCTCAACATCAGGTCAAGGAGATCCTTTCACATGTCGCTATACAACAAACAGGCTTCTTTATCAGCTTTAATTTATTATCGGGAGTGGTTGTTAAAGTACCTACTGTTTGCGGAATAAATAGGTGTGAGTATGCATAATAATTTTATTTTGCTCTACAATATACGGTAAGTACAAAATATTATGCGTGATCACTATTATGTAGTTATTGATTTGAGCATTAATACAATCTCTTTACTACCTACTTACTCTTTGTTTTGTTGTCATTGCCTCTCTCCCAAAAACTTTGATGATATAGCACTGCAGTAAATAAATTCAATAATTTTACTCAGGTGGTTACTTGAAGGAGATTAATAACCATAATTACTGCCTCATTATTGAAGAATTGCCAAGCTTGTGGCAGTGGGCAGGGCACATTGCTCGCAGGACGAATGGCCGATGAGGCCGGAAGGTTCTAGAGTGGCGACCGCGAACCGGAAGACGTTGCGTTGGAAGGCCTCCGACGACCGGACCGATGACCTGGTGAAGGTTGCGGGGATCCGCTGGATGCGAGACGCACGGGACCGGTCAATGTGGCGACACTTAGGGGAGGCCTATGTCCAACAGTGGACGTCTTTCGGCTGAAATGATGATGATGACTGCCTCATTGTTCTAGTGGTCGCAATCGTGACTGCTGAGTATGAGGTTCTAGGTTCAATACTTAGGCCGGTAAATTGTTATTAGGGTTTTCCATCAGGAATTTCTCAGTAGCAGTCACAGAGTCTGGATTCGTGCCCGGTTGATGGCAATAGGCTCGTCCGCTACTACATGGGACTTAAACATATCTGGCGAAATGTGGGTAAACTATGTCGTGTGTGAAAAAAAAAAATAAAAAAAAAGATTTGTTTTTTGAAATTGATGTGAGATTTGTAAAGAGAGAGATGATTTGTGATGTTATGTATGGTTGAAAGGGAAAGTGAGGTTAACTGAAATTACAGGTAGAACACACGATGATTTTGTAAGTATATAAAAAGAAGTGTCTTTCAAGCTCGCGGAGTGGGCAATGAACTATTGGTTCAAGGACCTCTTGCTTTGCAAAACTAAGGGATTTGTTTGAAATAAAACTATGAAGTTCAACTAGAACAATAACAATGGTATAATTGATAAGAACAGTTCACATGCAAGGTCGAACAATGCCGTTTACACCTTAAAGCTAAACAGTTTGACATAGAAATCAGGCAGCGGGCCTCTGACGTTAATCGCGCACTGATTCTAACTTTCTCTGGCCAGATTATGTAAAAAAGATTGACTTACGCATGGTACCATGATCGCACTCCCTACGCCGTATATTTTCGCCGAAGTGGTCGTGGTTCTTCACGGAGCTGGTGAACCAGGTGGCCGCCAGAGCACGTGCTCGACAACGACCCTCGTGGCCTCGCGCCTGGGCGCGCATAGGCCGGCACAGAAGGCAGGAACGGGAAGCAGAGCAGGCACGACGTGTAGTCCTTGGATCGTCTACCACGTGGGAACGGTGGCAGACACTCACGCAATCGCGGAGCCCTACGGATGGGACGCCTCTCAATGGTGTTGGCTTGCTGATGAGCTGAACCGAGCGATAATATCGCAACTTCAAAGTCCTCACGGCATCACAGCAGAAACGACGCCATTGATGACGCCACGCGACATCTCATCGCGGTCTCATGTCCAAAAACACTGTTTCTTGAACTGCGGAACTGATTAGGCTGAATCCATAGCGACTACAGATTGCAATCCATCGCAGAATAGCGTGGATGTTTACATAAAGAAAAAAAAAACACGCGCTGATGGCGCGTGCGGAAGTTTTTTTTCTGCCATCTTGAAATTTAAAACCAAAAAACCGGACGTGTCCGTGAGTCGGATCGGCGCGTGAGTCGCGCACAAGGATGGGATCCAGACTGCCTTCACCACTCAGTCGGAAGTTCACAAATCTGCGAGTGTGATTATTCATTCCACTCAAAATGGTAACATGACAAATGAATTTCTTATAATTATTAATTCTAAATTTAAAGTAGTACTTCATAATTTATACGTTGCCGTATCCCATACACAACCATGACTTAATTATTTGTGTTTATATACTTTTGATAAAGTTATTGATTTTTAAGTGCATCAATACAATTATTGCGCGTTACCTGCATGATAATGACAGATACGTGGAATGAAACGCACTGACCTCTAGAAAAGATTTATTGTTGTTGATAATATTTTAAGTTTTAATGAATCCTATAACTATTGTTATATTTGGAATGTATGTTTTATGAGGATTCCAACAATGGTTTAATGACCCAAATCCGTGTCCTGGTCAATGAATAATCTGCATGTCAATATTGCCGACATTAGTCGGTGCTCATAAGATTACTAGATGTTTAGAGTTTCTTAATTCTATGTAAATACTGTTTTGAGCTACCTAACGGTCTCATGTACGATGCTGGTTATCCATTCCCTAACGTTTTTCGGATTCATAGATTTCATTGTTAAAATAACCTCAAAATGTTGTTGACCATGGTTATTTGTTCTGTTGAAAAAACTAGTAGCAGCTTATGTAATATATCTGCTACAACTATTAGGTACACTTCTGCCTAACTCTTCGGGGATTACAATGTATAAAAAGAAACAATTTTTTTTAATGCAAAAATAATTCCAATTCTCACAGCCATTCTACGACTCATTTATTGTCAAACACAATGAATGAATCCATAAGCTCCACAACTATCTGCAATCCTAGTACTACAACATTTTCAACAAACAGTTAACGCATCAGACTGGACGTAACTGATAAGTTAGCGTGCTAGTGTTTATTTGCATCTAGTATTTACTGCCTGCTTACGTAGGACAAAGAATAAGTAGTCAAGTAGTAGAAGACGTAAAAATTCAGACTCCGTGATTGTACGAAGTCTGGTTTTGTGCCCGTGTCATGGCAATAGCCATTGTTGCCCCCTATTACATGGGATTTTAATATAACTGGCGAAATGTAGGTGTACTTTTCCCTTCAGGGATCCTAGACGTAATATTATGTTATACTAGATGTTGCGCAGCGGCTTCACCCGCTACAACTCGAAAATTATGCCACGGGAAGGTAAAATCGAAATAAAAACTATCCTATGTGTTAATCCAGGTTATAAACTATCTGTGTACCAAATTTTATTTAAATCCGTTTAGTAGTTTTTGCGTGAAGAAGTAACAAACATACACACTCAAACACAAACTTTTGCCTTTATAATATTACTAGTGACCCGCCCCGGCTTCGCACGGGTACAAAAAAGGTATTAAAACCTTCCTCTTGAATCACTCTATCTATTAAAAAAAACCGCATCAAAATCCGTTGCGTAGTTTTAAAGATTTAAGCATACAGACAAACAAACAAATAAACAAACAAACAAACAAACAAACAGACGCGACTTTGTTTTATACTATGTAAGGATAGTGTGAAGTGTGAATAATTATGTAACTATAGACGTAGGAACCTATGAATAAAAAGAGTATAAAGCTTTAAAATATAAAAAGAATTACTATTCTTATAGCAATACGACTCTGTTTTCGTCACACAAAATTCCCTATCCTATCCAAAAACTCCACAACGATCTGCAACCCTAGTACGTCCAACATTTTCAACAAACAGTTAACGCATCGCTGGACGTACCTAACTGATAAGTTAGCGTGCTAGTGTTTATTTGCATCTAGTATTTACTGGCTGCTTACGGTTAACAAGTTCTTACAACTTACGCTAACTAACTGCCACACGCCGTAAACTGAATGAGCAGTGAGATCTAAGCTTATGTTAGTTAGATAGCGATGTGGAAATAAAATGGCTGGAGTTTAAGTTGGTGGTAGTTGGTTGGTTGGTATATTATATTTGGGAGATAGCAGATTAGTTGGATGAATTATGTCAATGATGATGATGATTAGAGGAAAAAAATAAACATTTGGATGTTTATTCAGTATTGTGATCGTCTATTTGCTTTAAATAAATTTAATAGTAATTTTAGATCTGTCTTTGAATTAATCGGTTATGAGTTTGATTGTCATGCATGATGAAGCTTCTTCTCACCATGTTGCTTATTATCACGGTAAGAATAACTGCAGTTATACTTTTAGGGCTTTTTTCTGTATTTTAGTAAAACTGTTAATAGTCGCAACTAAAGTGAAGAATAATAAATTAATATCTTATATTTTATAAACAACTACTTACGAAAGATATTACCCATGATATTAATATTTTATTAAATAGGTATCGAAAAAGCCGACTTTCTTACCAGATGAATTTTAAATCAGGATTCAGCAGTCTCCTGTTAATATTTAAAAACCTCGCCGTAGTACCTGATTTAAGTTTTACGTAACAAACTGCGAATTAAAATCTTATTTCATATTTTATTGAAAGTACCAACTGGTTGGTAACACAGGTAGGCATTGTATAAGCGCGAGTAAAAGAAAAATTCTAAAGCAATTTTCTTCTGAAATAACGTTTTTACTTTGAAATAAGACTTACGTACAGGACATGTAGATTCAAAGG
Organism: Diarsia mendica; assembly: GCA_949316265.1. Classification (NCBI taxonomy): domain Eukaryota; kingdom Metazoa; phylum Arthropoda; class Insecta; order Lepidoptera; family Noctuidae; genus Diarsia; species Diarsia mendica. The sequence goes on along the minus strand of OX438906.1, from coordinate 9,946,232 downwards.
CTGAAACACTGCAGAACAATGGATTACGTTATTGAATACAATCCCTAAATGGCCTCACAAACGGCGAGGTCGAGAGGCAAAATAGAGATATCCTATTATTATTATTTTAGCTAGCCCATACGGTCCCACTGTTGAGCAAAGGCCTCCCTCCATTCCTTCCAACGGTCGCGATTCTGTGCAACTACTTCCCAATTCTCAAGGAAGACGTCATCCTTTTCGTCCCGCCATCTCCAACGTGGTCTGCCGTGACCCCGTGTCGCTGTTTCAAGGCCCGCAAACACTAGTATTTCTTAATAGATGACTTCCAAAATGTTATATTCCTTAGACCGATAATCAACACAAAAGGAGAAAATAACTTTATTTTTAAACGGTTTTTTTGATTCGTGTGTGTATATTATATTGGTGAACATGCTCGAAGATTAAATACCTATTTGAATACTCATCGTCGTCACTTCTAGAAATTCTGCGAAACTGTGTTACCCAGTAATTGGTTTGTAGATGTCAGGTAACATACGTATTCAGCTGCATCCGAATAAACAGAATGACGACTCCTATAATTGGGATAAGGGTAGGGAGATGGTGGGTAGTTAATTTGCAAATGACTGTAGAATTACTATTACTACATATTATAAAAAAGTCCTCCGCCGCGTCTGTCTGTCTGTCTGTTCGCGATTAACCCAAAAACTACTGCTCCGATTTGCATGTTGTTTTCACCAATGAATAAAGTGGTTCTCGAGGAAGGTTTTAATATATAATTTGACCGACAACCACGCGGGTGTAGCTGTGGGCATCAGCTAGTTATTTACAAAAATTTTGAAGCTTCTTGTGTAGCAGCTTTTAGTTATAGGTGAAGCAAACGAAACGGCAATTTGAGGTACTTCTGTACCAAATTAAACAGTACAAGATCAATTTCATCCTGAACTCAACAAACTTTACCTCTTTTTATCCACATCAAACCCGCGATCGCCCGTTCAGTGACCGATCCTAACCTTTTAACTTAACGACGGCTGTGGCGAGCGGGTAAGTTGCAGTATTGTGGAAGTTAAGTAACATCCTGAAGCCGTTTGCCGAAGGGCGCTGCGCTAGTTATCTGTCTAACGGCAGGTGATTGGCATAATCACTGAGTCCATTTAGGATGGGGCCGCGAGTCAAGCGGATTGGCGGAATTTTAGTGCATTTTTTTAGCGATGCAACTGCACGCGGAGTTTGGACCGACTCTTAAATACAAGAACCATCCATCAACACAACAAAAGATAAGAAATTATTTTTATTGACACTACATTATTACATTTATGAACGCACTTAGATATCCTAATCCTAACTTCCTAACTAATATTATAAATGCGAAAGTACAGTAGGTGGCCAAATTAATAGGGACAGTGCTTGATTTTATGGAGTTTATTGTTTATTAAGTACCTATATTTGAAAAACTATGTTGAATTTAAAGGGTTATTTTATCTGATATAGCTACTGCTACTATTACTGTTTTTGCCAAGTGGCAACACAGTGAATCCGTGCATCATTTGTCAATTTTGGGACGTTTCTTCTAATTCGGTCATTGTCTGTTCAAAAGCGCGGTTCGCAGTATACATTTTTGAATTTTCAAGAAACTGTTTTTCATTTGATTTAACCGACTTTTTTTGTCTAAAATAATCAAAAGGTAAGTAATGCCCAGTAGTAAAATAGTTTTGCTATGTTTTGTCTATGAATTTACATTTTATTAATAGTTAAACGCAATATCCTCAAATTTCCTTTTTTTAGGATAGACAAAGCTTTGGACACCTCTCCAAGAAAATGTAGAGAGATACTAACATTGTTACTGCACTCCACTCATTCCCAGAGAGCCATAGCTGCTATGGCTGAGGTTTCAAAATCTGTCGTAAATCGAATAAAAATTAAAATTGACAATAAAAAGCCTCTTGAGGCAATTCGGGTTGACAAATGTGGCAGAAAAAGGACCACCACACTTCGTACCGATCGAAGAGTTAGGAGCATCTGCCTCGAAACTCATAAAGAGAGTGTTGCTCATTTGACCACGATGATGAACGACGAGGGTGTAAGGATTTCGGAAAGAACAATGCGTAGGCGGTTGGTCGAATAGAACTTGATGGGACGGCGGCCTTCAAAAAAACCACGCCTAGTGACAGTATGAAAAAGAAACGACTCCAATGGGCCAGACAACATCGAAATATGACTGTCGCAGGTTGGAGTCGAGGAAAAATAACTTGTTTTAATAATGCTATTAGTCAATAACTTTTCTACTATTTTCTACTATTCATTCTGTTAATTTACAGGTTTACAGGTTTTTTCTGACGAATCAACTTTTCAAATTTTGGTCGACAAAAGTTCTTTTGTATGACGACGCCCTGGTCAACGGTTCCACACCGATTGCATCATAGAGACGATTAAACATCCGGTTTGTGATACGGTTTGGTCTGTCATCTCAGCCAAAGGCATGGGGCGCCTATACAGCGTAAGAGGAACGATGAAACAAGACCAATACAAGCGAGTATTAGAAACCCAGGTATTGCCGCAGGTCAATGAATGGTTCCCCGAGGATGTCGAATACATTTTTATGCATGACTCAGTACGCAGCCACAAAGTCAGAAGCGTTACTGCATTTTTGGCTGAAAGAATGACACTGTTTTGCCTTGGCCAGAGAAGACAACTGACATGAATCCCATTGAAAAAATGAAAACTCACCAAAAGGGGCCATTGCCAAAGAAGTACCTATGTACCACCGAAAGGCAACTTATAGAAACCCTCTCCAGAGAATGGCATCATAATGCCCAACTAAAGGAAAATGCAAAACATTCTATTAAGAGCATGCCCCGACACATAGAAGCTCTTATTTCAGCAAAGGGTGATAGGTACCACCCTTTGCTGAAATAAGAGCTTTATCAAATTTTTTTTTTTTACCTGATTAATAATAAACAGTTTTGTATACATTTTGGATTTTCTGTGATCCCAATAGAACATAAATACTAATAAAAAATACATAAGAGACCTACAACCAATTATATAATACACAAATCAACTTAAACTCGAAAATTCAAAAATCTTATTACTGTCCCTATTAATTTGGCCACCGATGGTAACTCTGTCTGTCTGTCTTTCTGTCTGTCTGTCTTTGCTTCACGCCTAAACTACTGAACCGATTTGTGTGAAATTTGGTACAGACATAGTTTGGAACTTGAGAAAGGACACAGGATAGTTTTTTTTTTTTTTTTTTTTTCGCGAGATAAACCAAAAATCTGCCGGAAGTCACTATTCCACGCGAACGAAGTCGCGGGCAAAAGCTAGTTAAGACATAAAACTCAAAGATGACCCCTGTAAAAGCTGTTCAAAAATTATTAGTTATAGTCGTCCTTTGTTTTTAACGTAATTTGCGCAACATTTATTTCATGATCTTTATTTATGAAAGCCACCTATTACGATCCTTACATACTCCTTTTGCCTCGTCCACTTTCATACATCCGTTCATACACGCACGCCGGAATACCTGAATAACTGATGATAATACAATACCCTCTTTTCGGGCTTCATTGCAGTCGGGTTAAAAACCGGCCAAGTGCGAATCGATTTCACGGTTCCTAAATATCGTAGTAGGAGCCCTCTTTAATTTTAACTATTTATTGTTTGTTATAGCAACAGAAATACACATACTTTGAATATTACAACTGTCTACCTATTACGGATCATGAGATACCTACAGCCCGCAGACAGACAGACAGACGGACGGACAGCGGGAGGCTTAGTAATTGGTTACCCTACGGGTAATCTCAACAGGGCCGTCTAGAAGTAACTAGTTTTAACTCCTATTCAATTCCTACTTAGGGATATAAATCATATAATACACTAGTATCTATAAATTTTCGGATTCATGTGCGTATTGCATAAAAAATGCTTCGATGAAGGAAAACATTGTCTGGAAACCAGCAAGCCTTTTTTTTTTTTCTTGGTGGGTGGAAAATCATCGAATAACCCCCCCCGCTCTTGGGCAGAGCGAAGGGGAGTGTCAGACTTCTACTGACTAAAAACCAAACCCATGTTCCTTCTTCGCCCATGTGTCGGAGCCGCGTTAACCTTTCGACAAACCACAGCCCCGACGGGAAACCAGCAAGCCTGAGAGATAGGTATTTCATGACGACATGTGAAACAAAGTCAGAGGCCCATCTGCAGCCCGTCGGGGCTGCGGGTTGATCCCAAGCTTAGCTCACTTTCGCTCTGCCCAAGAACCTCATCATCTGCTTAGTCATTTCCCAACTATATTGGGGTCGGCTTCCAGTCTAACCGGATGCAGCTGAATACCAGTATTTTACATGGAGCGACTGCCTATCTGACCTCCACAACCCAGTTAATACTAGGTAATACAATACCCTTTGGTAAGACTGGATGTCAGAATTTCAGGTCACTGACTACCTGTAACGACTGCCAAAGATCTGTATATATGGCAGCCGGGACCAACAGCTCTGCCCAAGAACGGGAGGGGTTATTCGATGACTTCCCACACGCCAAAAAAAAGGCCCATGAGCGGCATAAAAACTGACAAGAAGAAACAATGACGGGTTGGCGCAGTGGCTAAGCGATTGGACTGCTGCGCTGCGTGTCGCGGGTTCGATCCCCGAACGGAACAAATATTTGTATGGCCTGCAGATAGTTGCTTCGGGTCTGGGTATTTGTGTATGTGACTTTCTATGTTTGTGAACGCACCCACGATACAGGATAAATTCCTAGTGTGGGGCAACGTTTTATAAAAACAAACAAACAAATGATGGATTTTAACCAACCACTTTAAAGCCCCAAACGTTGCACTATCAGCACCTCAATTCATATCACGTAAAACATTTCACAAACACGTATAATATAACAAGAACAGGGAAAATAAAATAACGAGCTAAGTAACAAGTTTTAATTATTCATTACTTGAACTTACAAATGTTTAATTATGCATTTCCTTCGCTTGACTTTTCAAAGTTGGTCGCCGTGACAAGGACTGCAGTGTTTGCAGGCGCTTTACGTACTACCTTAAGACTCCTTATAAAAGTAAGTAGAGAATTAAGTAGAAGTCTTTATAAAAGTAAGTAGATTAGCGCGGTTCTTAATGTCAAATGGTTTGATTGAGTTTTGAAAATTGGAGGCTATTTTTCGTCCACTTTGGTACCAATATTTTTGATCATAGTGCAATAGAGTGAAATTGGAAAGGCATATAGTATTACTACACAATGTAAGATTCAATTAACAACAACATCAACTGCCTACCCTTTTCTCAACTATGTTGGGGTCGGCTTCCAGTCTAACCAGATGAAGCTAAATACCAGTATTTTACAAGGAACGACTGCCTATCTGACCTCCACAACCCAGTTAATAGGTACTAGGTTATCCGATACTTTTTTTGGTAAGACTGGTTGTCAGATTTTTAGGTCGCTGACTACCTGTAACGACTGCCAATAATCTATATATGACAGCCGGGACCAACAGCTTAACGTGCTTTCCGAGGTACGGAGGAAACTCAATACGTAATGGATGGTCACCCATCCACAGCCCAAACTGGCAAAGATCGACCAAAGTGTCAGCTATTATTAAGCCAGGAGCTCTCTAATATATTCAAAATTATTATTATAAAGCTGTAGAGTTCGTTTGTTTGGTTGAACGCACTGATTATCGTAAATACTGTTTGTAATTTTAATATTTTAGTACTCAAACGAAAGTCCCTGTAAGTGGTTATCACTTGCCTATTTTTCAAAATCGTCTATGTTATACCAGACTTTCAAAACCTAAGTCGGTTCTGTAACAAGTAATACGCCCGATTTGATGTGATGTGATTAAATTACCTCGTAAAATATTCGCGGGAGTGGCATTAATAAAATCTATTTTAGACATCGTAACTGACGTGAGTTTCCTAACTTAGTTCAGTCTTGCGCATCCTTGGCAGTCGGGTATACCTACTATTTATAGACTCCTTCCACCCAGTTAATCAATAAATCTACGAATATTATGTAATTTTATTTTAGGAATCCTTTGTGTTTCTATATCAAGTGTAAGAGCACTTGATATAGAATCTGAGTATAAATAATATGTGATACTTTTAGGATTCAAACCGGTATGGTCGGTATAATTTCAGTATACGAGCCGTCAAGCAAGCATGATGTGCGTCAAACTAATTAACCTTAAACAAATACTATTGCTGGGATACGTCTTTTTTTGGGATGCACTACCGCGTTTTGCGGTAAAACTCAATGTAGCATGTTAACACTCATTGTAAAGATGGATGCTTTGAATAATAAACGGGTAATGGAGGTAATTAAAGAAAAAAAAAACGGCATTTTAAAAAAATTGGAACGCTGACTTCCAACACTTCTGTAACTAGAAACACCTGCGAATATCTAGAAATCATAACCCTCCTTTGGCTTTGCCGTAGTTGGGTAAAAAAATATATCGTAATAACGGAAAAACAGGACGTGCCTTTCGGTTTTATTAAGGGTATTTTTACACTCTGTACAAGTCAGAATCTGGTGTTCGAAGCCGTGTCAATGTTTTAACCACAGTTTCTCCCAAACTCTAATTAAGTAAAATTAGCCTAAATATTGTAAAAAAAAACACCTTCAAAAATCTTTCTGAAATCTAAGCATCTGTTAGGTAAATACACTCTCTCTATTTAAGTATAGAAATAATGATATATTTGCCTTCAATTAAAGTTCGTCTAATTTGAAACGACTCAAGATATTCATATAGACACATAACTTGCTTCAAACATTTTCTTATTCCAATAACCCGAGGTCTAAGTGCAAGAACATTCAAATCTTCAATATAATAATTCAATGGCGCACAAGTTACGAACTAACTCGTAACAAGTCAGTAACAGAGCATGAGTTAACAAAGTTTTTGTACAAATTATATTAAATGTGTTACAAGCTCACCGTTTAAGCTCAAAATGATTTAAATGTGTTCCAAGCTCAGCGATTGAGCACTTAAATCAATTACGTTTGTTATTTATTGCAGGGCTGTCGAGTTTTCAATCATGAGTCCAAAAATTACTGGAATTTGTGTAGTTGTAGCACATGATACACACCGAACAAAGTTTAAAGTTTAATAATAAATAATCTTAAAAAAATATGTAGTTAAGAACATGTTTTTCAGTGAAACACACGTAAACGGCTGAAATCATCGACCCCATCGAGCTATGGCACACTTGTGAATTGACTCGGTTGGGATTAGATAATGAAACAAGTGAACTGTGTAAATATAGATGTAATACCATGATTAACATATAAATGCAACGTATGAAGACCATACAAAGAAATACCCGGAGTGGTTCACATTTTTGTAAGCTTAGTTGTTCAAGGGCACGCATACTCTGAGCCACGTGCCATCTCCGCGGTTGTCCACGCATATGTGAGGCCTCAGCCTCGAATTTTGCGGGCAGCGGGGCGGCGGTGGCGGCGGCGGCGGCGCGGCTTGTATGGAGTGCACCGCTCGTTGCCCTCCCGCGCCGCTGTTTTCCGAGAACTGGTCCATTTGATTGTACGCATAAGATCCTGCCGCTCCCGCGCCGCCGCCGCCGCCGCCGCCGCCCCACTGCCCGCAAAATTCGAGGCTGAGGCCTGAGGGATTATCAATCCCCGCCGGGGCTGCGGGTTGATCGAAAGAGACACCTCGGCCTCGGCAGAAAGGGCTAAGAATGAACATAGGTGGTTTTTAGTCTGTAGAAGTACGACACTCCCTACCGCTCTGCCCAGAGCGGGTGGAGTCATTTGACGATTTCCCTCCCTCCAAAAATATAAAAAAAGGGTTTGAAACTTGTTAACCATGTCAAAGATTAACATGCCGAAAGGGAGTTAAATTACGAGAGCAAGTAAATACACTATAAACTTTTTCTACAGTCGAGTACAAAATTAAATATTTTATTGGGGGCGAGTTTATCGCCATTAACCGGGCACATACCCGAACTCCGTGGATGCTACAGAGAAATTCTTGGTGGGAAAGTCAATAAGCCTTTGTCGTGCTAACGTGATGCACAAATCCTGGCAACAGACGTGTAAATGACAGAATAGAAAGAAAGAAAACATATTTATTTAGCACAATATGCCACAAGTGCACACAACAAACAATAGCAAAATGAACAAAAAAAAATAGAGACAATTATCGTGTAACGAAACTTGATATTTCGATACAAAGCTTTGAACAATATCGTAGTATAACACAAGACGTCAGGGTTCGATATCAAACTAGAAATACACATCATAGTTATATACATGTGGTGTATATTCTGTCTCGATGTTGTTGACTGCTTCGTTGGTCTAGTAGTCGCAAAACGCGACTGCTGTTCATGAGGTCCTTGGTTCGATTCCTAAGTCTAGGAAACTGTTAGGGGATTTTGCCATCATAAATTTTCCAGGAGCAGCCATGGAGTTTGCATTTGTGCCTGATCGGTGGCAATAAGCTATATGGGACTAAAAATAACTAGCGAAATGTTGGTGCTCCTATCAATGGGTCCTCTGCCTAAACCTTCGGAAATTACAGGCGTGATGTTATACAATGCACGGTATGCAGCGGGGGTCACCTATCCATAGAACAACCTAGAAATAGTTGCTTATCCTGAAAATTGATTCGCGGTTCCTTTTGTCTACCCACGAGCTCCATATCGTTACATGACTCATTTTTAACCCCGCAAAATGGGGTTATGTTTTGTACCATATTCATTAGCAAAAGTAGGTACCAACTGCACGAAACAAAATCGTTCTCTTATAAAACCATTGAGGTCAGTAATAAAAAGCATAACATTAAAATACACCTAAAACGACTTTATCACCGCAGAAATCAAATCATATTTTATTAGTCAGCCATTATGTGTACAATCCATCTTCCGGTTAGTAATGAGAAACTATAAAATCGCAATTAGCAAAGCTATTTCAAAGAGTATAGTGTGTTATTTTACTTGGAGTATTATTTACCCGATGAAACTGTTGTTTATTACGGCCGAGGGCGATCAGAAATTCTTCTCAACAGAGAAAATATAAAGATAGCCTCTCTGTGCAGTTGGATAAAAATCGGTGTGCAGTCAAGAGCGATTTTCGAAAACGATTTTCTCGTGTAATAACCGTTTCTACTTTGAGATAAGACCTATTTCTTAATATCTCTTATGTTCGTGAAACGTTAAATGATACATAAGAAGAAAATCTCTTTTAAAAAGTTGCTTCTTATTCATAATACTCGTAGTGCTCATGACTGTATTATAAATAAAAAAACAATTCCATAAACTCTAACCTAGAACCTCCTCCTTTTTGGAAGTCTAGAAGAGTATCATGGAAAGAGCATTAAGACCACTCGCCCACGGCGACTTTTTGTAGCGATGTTGTCGCGCGTTTCGTAAACGTGCGACAGAATCGCTACTAACGCGTGTTAGTTTTGTGGACGAGGGAAAAAAACTAGCGACCGCATCGCGACTGTATCTAAGCAAACGCGCGACAGCATCGCTACAAAAAGTCGTCGTGGGCGAGCGGCCTAAAAACCACTTCACCTTCGTACTTACCTAATTATTACATCTTTGCCCCGGCACTCGTACGGTCAAAATAGGTGTTTACTTGCTCTGAGTTAAAATATCGTAAATTCTACATTATTCGAATACAAGTTAAAATAAACAACATCTCAGTGATAATAGAACATAAGTGAAGTGAATTACATAAAGAAATACACATAATAAAGTGCATAAACATAACTTTAAAAGTGCAAACAAATAAAAGTTATAAATGACAATTGATCAGCTGGTGGGTAAGTGACAAGTAACTTTACGCGCAGTGTATACAATTCTCACAGTTCGGTAGCGCACAGAAGTCACATTACCGCCTGCGCTGGCTCGCGGTGACGCAAGCGACGGCCGGCACCAAAGACTAAGCGACACTCATCGCGCGTCGTATTGTACCTTCATTGCATTGCCTCTGGGAGGACAATTGCAAAAAAAATATCATAAAACTGGTTTGTTAATTTTTGAGTTTTAGAGCTGTTACTGGCTATTATCATAAAATAAACAAGTGCAGATACCATGCCGAGGACAGCGCGCTCGCCGCCTGCCACTCCTGCCCGAGAGAAGGATATTCCACCTATTTTCTCAACGCCGGAAACTTTTAACCCCAATGAGCCTGAAACTTCAAACATTACCTCGCGGTCCAAGCGACTTCGACCAAACTTCTCTCCGGAGTGCGAATGGAAGAATTTCGAAGAAAAAATCATGAAGTTATTTTCTTCCTGGAAAACTGACCAAGAGGCCCTGCTTGGGAAATTAACATCGGAGTTGACGGCAATTAAACAACAAAATGCAGAGACTCAAAAAACGAATGCTGAAACCTTAAAAACTATTGAATTTCTGAGTCAAGATTACGACTGTATTAAAAAATCACTCCAGAAGTTAGAAAGAGAAAACGGTGAACAGCGTAATTATATTCTTAATCTGGAAAAGAAAGTAGAAGATCTACAGCTTAGCTCGCGATCATCTTGTGTTGAAATCAGGAATGTCCCTGCAATTGAGAAAGAAACAGTCAGAGACTTAACTTCGATTGTATTAAAAACCTGCGAGACCATCAAACCGTCGGAAAAACCACCACAACTACGTGATGTGTATCGTCTTCCTGGAAAAAAAGGCTCAAATAGACCGATTATTGCAGAGTTTCTGACCGTCCTCTCGAAGAATCAAGTACTGGATGCCTGCCGTACGTTCAATAAGGGTCTGCCATCAAACGAGAAACTGAACACGGGACACATTGGTGTCCCCGGTGAAGCGAAGCCAGTCTATATTGCTGACCACCTGCCCCGCACCCAGCGGCAACTTTTCTTCGAGGCTCGCTCATTTGCTAAAACAAACAAATATTCGTTTTGTTGGTCCCAGAATGGTAAAATTTTTCTTCGTGAACGTGAAGGAATGGACTCCGTTGTTATCAACTCACCTTCGTGTCTTAGGAAACTGCTTGCCCCGGCAAAATAAAAGCTCGGCATCTCATTTTTATTCATATTGCATGTTTTTAGAATTTATTCGAATCTTACTTTCTTGTCTACTTCAAAATCAAGTACTATCTTTTAACAAATCAGTTTATCACTTTTATATCATTTTGTTCTACCTTATAGTAGAATCATTGAGATTGTTAACTTTTTTTAATGCATCTTGTATAACTCGACTTCTGTATCATACACTGTACCTTTTTAGACCGCTCAAAAATAATAGACACTTGAAAACTTGTTATTACACATACTACACAAATCATAGCACACCTATTTTTATGTACATCCTACCGACTTTATTATGTCTTCTTAAATTAACTGTAACGTCAGGCACAGAATTAATAAATACCCTCAAAACTAAAATACACATATTTATGGATGAAAACATTTTGCACTTAACATCAAAGATCAATCTTCGATTCTGACACTTTAAATGATTTTGACTCCTTTGGTACCAGTGATTCACATATTTGTGTACCTGAGTCTTGTTGTCGTTTCATTAATGACACTAACAAGTCTCTTAATATAATTCACCTAAACATACGCAGTATAAACTGTAATTTTGATAGCTTCCTTGTGCTTCTGGCTAGAATAAAAATTTCATGCGATGTTTTAATACTATCGGAATGCTGGCTGAGGGCGGCAACGGTCCCACCTCTGGAAGGTTATGTTTCCTATCACACGAGCAAACTTATTAATCAGAATGATGGTGTTATAATATATGTAAAATCAGAATTATCTCATATCGTCACTGAACCTTCTATAACTGGTGCTAGCTGTCTGATCTGCAATGTAAAATCTCACAACATCACACTTTTAGCGTTATATCGTTCTCCCTCCACACGAAATCTAGACAACTTTGTCGATAGCTTAGATAGTATACTTGCTCAAACGTCAGTCCATAAAAATTTCGTGATCATGGGTGATGTCAATATTGACATCACTCCGAATGCTATCTCCCAACAAGCGAACCAGTACCTTAACCTTATTGCTTCGCATGGACTCCTTCCCGCACATCTGTTCCCAACTCGTATCAGCTCTTGTATCGATCATGTAATGTTAAGGTCTGACCTTAAAAGTACGACTCTGGTACTCGACACTTATATTACTGACCACAGGCCTACGATTATTAGCATCCAACGTATAATGTCACCCCCTGCCTCTACACTTAGCCGCACAGTTGTCGATTATACAGCCGCAATCACTGACATCTTATCGACGGACTTCAGTGAAATTTTGGCTATTCAAGACCCAAACAATGCCGCCGAGTCTTTGGTTTCCATGATTAGCTCTGTCATCGCCAATCACTCCAAATCGGTGCACATGTCTTCGAAACGCCGAATCCTGAAACCTTGGATTACAAATGGACTCCTCCGCTGCATCCGAAATAGAGATGGCATGGCTCAAACGCTAAAGGCTGATCCTGAAAACTACATTCTCATGACTACATACAAGCGATACCGTAACTTCTGTAACAAGCTTCTTAAAAATTTAAAACACGCATATGAAAGGAAGGAGTTCCAAATGGCGAGGAATAGCCCCAAGGCTACTTGGAAGGTGGTTAAAAATGTTACTGGAACTAGTCGTAATGCTAAATCCCCCAACGAGCTACTAAGAATATCTTCTGATGAAAAGTCCTCGGTCAATAAAGTCAACGAATTTTTTGCCAATGTTGGCAGGAATTTGGCTGACAAATTCTTGCCCAATTCGTGCACCTCGAATAATCGTCTCGATGCGCCGCCCTCTAACTCGCTAGTACTTCTACCTACAGATGAAGTAGAGGTCTCGAATCTTATCATTGGGTTACGAACTGATGCTGCGGTTGGCTGGGATGGCATTTCATCGAGAATATTAAAATCCTGTCTACCCGCGATTGTCCCAGCCATTACTCATATCTGCAATCGCTCTATTTCCTCAGGTTGTTTTCCCAGGGTTTTCAAAAGGGCTATTGTACACCCAATCTTCAAAAATGGGGACAGACACAGTGTAAATAATTATAGACCGATCTCAGTCTTGCCAGCCATCTCTAAAATATTAGAAAAAATCCTTAATAATCGATTGGTGGACTATCTTGAGTCTTACAAGTTACTAAGTAATAACCAGTATGGTTTTAGACGTGGCAGGTCAACTGAGAATGCTGTTGCTGCCTTGGTAGATCATGTAGTATCTAAATTAGACAGCAAAATGAAATGTTTGGCTGTCTTCTTGGATCTCTCTAAGGCCTTCGACACTGTGTCAGTTCCCCACCTCTTATCTAAGCTGGAAGCGACGGGCATTCGCGGGCATACCTTAAAAGTGTTCCAAGATTACCTGAGTGATAGAACTCAATGCGTTAAAATAAATGGTGTTATTAGTGACACCATTTCATTGAGTTTTGGAGTTCCTCAGGGCTCAATCTTGGGTCCTACTCTGTTCCTTATATATATTAATAATTTATGTAAAATGTCTTTAATTAATTGTTCAATCTTCACTTACGCAGATGATACCGCTCTATTAATACATGGCAGTGACTGGCCTGAAACAGTAAAGTACGCGGAAATTGCGCTAAAATCAGTGATGAAATGGTTGTCAAAAAACATACTAACCTTAAATTTAAATAAAACAGTATACTTACCTTTCTCTTTAGTATCCACCAACCTCCCTCCTCCAGATTCAATGGTGCTTAAGGCTCATACTTGCTCTCTTGATGTATCATCTTCTTCACAATGTTGCTGTCCTCAACTCAAAAGATCTGATTCTGTTAAGTATCTCGGTGTCTATGTTGATAGCTCTCTGAGCTGGAAACCTCACCTCACTAATCTCATATCGCGAGTCCGCAAGTGTATATTCATTTTCAAAAAGCTAAGGCACTCCGCGGACCGCCGTACTATTAAAACGGTATATTATGCCCTATGCCAAAGCATAATAAACTACTGCATCACAGTCTGGGGTGGGACTTCTAAGACTATCTTCCTGCCTCTGGAACGAGCACAGAGAGCGGTTCTCAAGGTTATGACCTCGAAGCCTTTTAGGTATCCCACCACGACTCTCTACACCGAATGTCAGGTCCTTACTGTGAGACAGCTATTTGTTCTTGGTACTATTCTCCGCAAACATCCCTGTGTGGTTTACCATCCAAATGCTACCAAAAAACGCAGACACTTCGATGTATGTTCAACTTGTGGATGTAGAACGGCACTTGCTCAGCGTCATTTTGGTATACTGTCGAACCATCTATATAATAAAATAAATAAACTCTGCTGCATTGCTCGCATGTGTCTAAATGAATGTAAAGCCAAGGTCACGAAGTGGCTCTTGACATTGACCTATAATGAGACTGAGGATTTATTACAGATATCAATCGCCTAATAAGTATAGTTACCAAAGTGATATATTCATTATTATTACACAAATAATTTTTATATACGTACATAAACACAAGTTTTCACCATATTTATCTCCCCCTTACACATATAAATACATACCTACACACATTTATAGCTACATAAATATGATACAAAATAGTTGCATTAACAAGTAATTTTAATTTTGTTTCTTTATTTTATTGTAATTTAATGATGACGTACTGTGCTCATCTTACAACTACTACTGCATGTACAAATCTTAGGCGAGGACGCTGGCACCCTAAACACAAGTTAAATCTTACATTGGGTGCCAGAGCTCATCGAAGACACTCTGTTACCCTAGTTGTAAAGCTGCATAGTGTACAAGTATAGATAAGTGTTTTTTGTACAACGGAATGTAATAAAATCATTTTTATTTATTTATTTATTTATTACACTTGACCTTCTTGAAAATATTTGACCTTCCTCTGAGTTAAGTTCTTAAAACACTTAATGAGGACCTCTGAGATCTTACTCGTGCCGTGAATTTCCGCAGTTACCTTCAGTCATTATAGTAATTAGCAAGAAATATTGTTTTCCCTCTCAAAGAAAGGAGGCCTGTGTCCCAGCAGTGGGAACATCAATAGGCTATTGATGGTGATGATTGTTTTGAACCATTGTTTTGTACTGGATATTAAATATTCTTATATCTGGTGCACCCATGTTAATTGTAGATGATCTTCTTAGCTTACTACGGTATGTACCTACCTACTGAATGTTAAAAACTTTAAATAAGAAACTGGCTTCCAAAAAACACTATTAATTAACTTTTATTCCATCGACGAGTTACTTTTGACTTTTTTATTGTTCAGTTTCGCAAACTGTTTTTTTATTGCATACCGAATTGGGAACCTTCTCGGTTAAAAACTTAACTCCTTAAAACACTGCACTCGTGTTAATAAAATGTGCGAGGTGAACAGCATTAATTAAGGGATCGGACTGAGTCAAAAAAATATGATTCTGGGTTCTGTGTAGTCCGTCAGTTAGATTATCGAAAAATATTAGATACGTGTTTTTTGTTTTAACGAATTAATTAAATTTGACGAAATTAAAAAGCGTCGTGACTTCACTTGTGGGTAAAAAATGTACTGACATGTAACGTTTTCGAGGAGTTCACAAGTTTTCGAAGCGCTGTATCGTCTACATTTTATGTTAATGTGAAAAAGAAAAAATAGGTGTTCAATATTTTTTGGAAATCTATTTGACGGACTAATTAGTTTTTTTTTTGTCCGATCCCCTATTATTAACATGGTGCGATCAAACCGACAATGCGGTCTACAGGCAAAGAAGCCTATGCCCAATACACTTAAAATGCTCTGAACAGATAACTGTTTCCCTGCATCATCCCACTATGCAAATGCCCAGGTCTTCCAGTTCTTTTGATCTAGAGCACTAAGATAGGAATCACAGATTTTGGATCTATTCGAGACTAAAAAATAACCTCTCTTCCAGTTTCGACGTCCGTGGCCGGTCGTTCAACAAGGCGCTGCAGTGGTCGGACCCCAACGCGTTCGGACCTCGGGCCTACTTCGCGACGGTTGCCCGACCAGCTTCGCTTACACTGGACACAGTACAGTTGGATGATGAGGGCGTTTACCGGTGTCGAGTCGACTTCAAGAACTCGCCGACGAGAAATTTTCAGATACGCCTCTCTGTTATTGGTGAGTGGGATTTTGTTTTGAAAAGGATTGTGATGGGAAGTGAGCGAGCAAAGCAAGCAAGCTAAGACCCCACCATCCCCTTCATTTACGTGACAATCTTTCTGTGTATCAATATATGGGATTTTTTCTTGAACCATCACAAAGGCTGGTTTAATTTTTTTTTCGGGTAATGTAATTTATATAATGGTTACATCATTACTGTCTTTTTTTAACCGACTTCTAAAAAAAGAAGGAGGTTCTCAATTCGGATGTTTGCTTTTTTTTATGTTTGTTCGGGCATAACTCCGTCACATGCTAACCGATTTGAAAAATTCTTTTTTTGTTCGAAAGGGTCTTCCCAAATGGTCCAATTTTTTTATCGAAATCGGACAAGCGGTTTTTGAAAAATCAACAAAACTCAAAAAAAAGCTACATTGTCCACATTATGACCCATGAACATGTGAACCACTAAAAAGACAAAAATAAAAACTTTTTAACAAAAAATTAAACCGACTTAAAAAAAAAGTCAAAAATAAATCAGGTTCTGAAGTCGGTGGCAAAAAAAAATTAAATCAAACAAACAAAAGTCACCGACTTCAGAAACTGATTTATTTTTGACTTTTTTTTTTAAGTCGGTTATATTTTTTGTTAAAAAGTTTTTTAAATTGATAATTTTCATAGCTATATCAAAAGATATGATAATTATAATAGATCAACCAACATGAAACTTAAATATTATAAATGAAATTCGAAAATACCTTCGTGAGTATAGTTATTGACTTCGTATTTAACAGTTCAAATTAAATGGTTTTAATTAAATGTCATCAACTCATCAACATTTTAAAAGCAATTAACTTTGTACAAAGTGAATAAAATTAACGTACAGATAATTATGCCGTTAATAATTAATTTACAAGTTTTCATATACCAACACTTAAAACAAATATTGAACTCGGTTTATTTCAACTTAATTTTTACATTTTCAAATATCTTGCCAAGACTGGGCTTTTGAAATTAAAGTTTTTTCAAAGTTGTCTGAAACCGACGAAAAATAAATGAACCACTTTGAAACATAAATAAAGTTCTCAGCAACAGACGTCCCTCAAATAAATGCATCAACATTTTACTCGGAATGTAAAATACTCGGTATATAATTAAATTAGACCGTTAACATTTCTATCAGAAACGTGTTCACGTTTTGCGAACAAAAACAATAATTTCCCGTGTTAAAAACTACTTAAGCTAGTACAACTTACATTTTCAATTACCGTCTGAATATAATTGCCCCCTAACGAGTGAAACGGTTTCGCAAATAACTCGGCCGCAAAACGTCGACCCTCGAAACTAGAATGGGAATCGCAGCAGATGTTCACATTCCCACACTGAAAAACTTTAGCGCAAAATGTCTGCTCTATGCTGAAAATTTATAAGAGGACCTTATCTAAAAAGCCAGCCTTTCAGCGGCTTTCGTCGAGCGAGCGATGCAAAACAAAGCTTTGTTAGAGCTCCTTTGAATTTCGGTAAGGAAAATGAGAGGTTACACACGACCCCTACCCCGTCAAAGAAACTCCGAGTGCTGTTATTACAATAATGTACTGCGATATCACGTTTGGAGTGGCGCGGTGTGCTCAGCTGACGCAGACGTGCGGCCGACACCCGCCGCGCTATCACTGGAGTCTGCTCCTAAACCCTCTGAATCTAATACTCATATTGTAGAGAGGTAATTTTTTTAGATTGTATATCTAGAGTAATCTCCGAAACTAATGATCCAATTTAAAACATTATTTTATTGTCGAATAGCTAATTATTTGTCGGTGTTATACCCTTCAAATAACATCATTCATATTAATCAAGCTATTACAATTTTTGAGGGCGAAGTGCTAATCACTGATAAAAGATATAGTGCAGGCTCAGACACCCTATTCTAAACTTCACACTTTTGTTCATGACTCCAATAGAAACGTTAAGCCTCCAATCGAAAGGGCTATTCAAAATGAATTCAATACTTTCACATTTCACTGATTTGATTAATGATGCCCTATCTTCATTACTTTGAATAGAGATGTTGTTTTAACCTATTAATCAATTAATCGTGTTATTCATTTTTGTACCAGTTTTTATTTGGAATATCAAATTTATTTCGTACGTTAAATCCCTGCAAAAAGTAAAGTGATTAAATGGCCCGTGAGTGTGTGTGTATCGAGATATAGGCGTACGCGGAATTGACTAACAAAGTGATTTTATTAACTCCACTGCCCTAGTACGTCGGCCAGCGTTGCCCGACCCGAGAATTTATTATACCTCCCTTATCTACATATGTTTATCGTGGAATTTTAAATTGTAAACGAGCTCCACTTGAAAATACCAGTTCAGTTTCCGCATGAATTTACGCTACATTTTGTTTGGCGCACCGTATATTTTGCATCAAATTATAATGGCTATGATTCATTCGATTATGCTATTAAAATATCTAGTTTACACCGAGCACACGTTATGACACTTCTGAACGTTTTGAATGTTAGTCAATGAGGGATTTAATAGTAGGTATTATGTAGAACAAAACACAAAACGCTGGTGAAATCCCTGTGTTCATTTGGAACGCATTCAAAAATTGATTGCAGGTAGTAAATCG
Organism: Diarsia mendica; assembly: GCA_949316265.1. Lineage (NCBI taxonomy): Eukaryota > Metazoa > Arthropoda > Insecta > Lepidoptera > Noctuidae > Diarsia > Diarsia mendica. The sequence continues at coordinate 9,927,585 of OX438906.1, read as the reverse complement.
GTCGCCAGAGCAATTGGTCAGTATGCACCTCGGCTTCATTAGTTAGCGTTTAGTGAGCGCCGCAATTTATAAGGTCGGCAGTGTAATGTGTTTGTGTCTGTGTAGCGTACGTCCGCGGCCCGCGATCCACTTCCGTACGTAATTCTTTTCCAGGCCGGGTTTTGAGTTAAGTGAAGCAATATGTAACAGTTAAGTGGGGGTTGCAGCGGTGCTGTAATCGTAAGTCATCGCCTCTACGACCGCTGGGCTAGCCGAGGTATTGCACAGCAAACCTATATTTCACACTGTTTAAACAAAGGCTCTTTACGAGTTCAGATAACTACTTGAACACATGCATGGAAGTTGATTATGTGGTGTGCAAAGTAATCTGACAATAAGGTTAGTAGAAGTATATTTTATTGTGCTAGTCTAGATTGCAGTGAAGTTGTCTTGTCTTTGATAATATCCCCCGACCGTTCATTGTTGAGGTTTACTGGAAGGACTTTGTTCCGGATACTCTGCAGGCATGATTGACAATCATAATTAAGAGGTATAACAGCATCCTATTACGTTTCATTCGCAGGATCCCCTGAGTAATATTCTTTAGTCAAAGATTAACAAAGTTAGCTACAGATAGACGTTTTATAATACCGACAAGAGACCGGAGACAGAAAAGTTACTTACATTCTTACGAGAACTGAAAATAAATTCGCTCACAGAACACGGCCTAATGGAAGTAGAAATGTGCCTAATATTGTTCCGAAGTTTCGGCTTCTAGATCAAAGTTCCGGACAAAGGGCTTTTGAAGGTTATATAAAAAGGTAGCAGACAAAGAAAGACGACATTCCTGAAGGAGTGTTGAATACTTATGTGCATTGTTTACGCCTGTTTTAATACATTTGTTGCTCGCTGTTTACCATGTCAATAGAGCCGTTGGAACTCATTAGGAGTGCGTGAGACGCCATATTATTCCTTGGGCGTTATTATGACGACGCTAATGAGCATCCACTTAAAGGAATCCTCCAAAAATTTGTTTGCGACTCAAGTATCTGGATCCATCATATTTCGCACAAGTTTCCGAGCGCTCGTAGATACACGCCCAACTTTCAACTTTGGGAAATGTGATTATGTAGCGAACTTTAAGTGAATTGCTTTACATGAACTTGTGGAACTTAATTGTTCTAATATAAACGGCTTAGCTGTTAACTTTGCTTTCGTACAATCTGACTGTGATACTCCAACACAAGTTTGAGTATTTTTCGTAACAACCAAAAGTACGGCAGAATATTAAACAAGATCTGTAATGACCAAGTAATAACGCTTATTTTATTAACAATGGATGTTAACGAAGGCTAATATTATTATACAATTAAAGCCATATTGTAGACAACTTCGGATTACCAAAGCGAAACAGAACAGAACTTGGCAATTATCGCTATACGATATAGCGAAACCCTTTTGGAGAGCCTTCGAATTTCTCGAAAACTTTCTCAGGCCGATGTGGAGACGACAAGAATATAAAAAGCAGCCGCCTAGTCGCGGCCCGACGTGCGGGGAAAACGCTCGCCTGAATTAATAAGTACAACACGAAATTTGAATTTAATGAAACAAGTTAGCAGCAAGCAGCTGAGCATGTATCGATCCTACAAGAATTGTGCCGACGATTCGCGCCGCCATCGCAAGGCCTACTGAGGTGTCGTTCAAAATTATGCTAATGCAAAACTGGATACCTGCCTTTAAAAGTGATAGTCTTTTTTTACTCGCTATGAATAAAGCTTGAGTCGTGTATTAGATGTACTTTAGTTACCTATATATAGTGGCTCGACCATCAATCAATCAAACGTTATTTACGTCACAAATATCGACACACTTGCGACAGCCCTTCTCTAGGTAATAAATGTCAGTCTACGACCTCCTCATAATTACAGCACTTCTATCGTAGATTGAATTGACGATAGGAATGTGTTTGTACCAAAATAGAACAAAATAAATGTCGGACTAAAATATACAACTCCTAAAGCATTAAACTACATTTATCGCCATTAACGGAAACTCTAGATTTTCAGAACATAATGTTGGAAATAAAATACGAAAACTTTAAACCGTAAACATGTGTTTTTACTATTCAAAACACACTCAGTCGTAATAAAACTACGCTACAATTTTGAACACTTAAATTGGTTTCACATTTGCGAAATAGCCGTGCAATTTCACTGACTGCAGAGTCGTGAAAACTGGTACCTACTAGCTGTATAGTTAGCACTAGATTTCGTGACGAAATTGCAATTCAAATAAATAGGTGTAAAACAGCCGTGTCCCGTGACAAAGTCCCGTTACTAAGTCGCCCAGTATGGAAACTATCCTAGGAAGAAAACAAACAGTCGAGTCAAACGAGTGTATAAAAGGCTAGAAAATCGCATGTCGTAAAACTAGTCGGTTTTAAGTTATAGCTCGTAGCGTATGGACAAATTCTCTACTTATATTAAGGAGTGTCGAAAACTCGTAAAATATATAGTAGTTATACCATAGTCGTATAATGCGACCGGCTGTAAAACAGGGATGGTAAACTTACCATGGATTTGTTAACTGAATAATTCTGACAAATAATGGAATCCTGGTACTTATATGATACCCGGAATATTCCACGGTACGACAGTTTCTGGGGAAATATGGCTTCTCTTGTGTTAAATTTGATTGCCCTGTATTTTCACACCTCAGTTACCGATACAGAATTCAGTCCATATGTGGCAGGTTTCATCAATTTCAACTCCATTTACCTGACCAGTCAATAGTCCACTAATAAATAAAATTCGATATAGACCGAAAAATGATAAACGAGACAAACCGTCGGCCGTATATAGTACGGCTGGTAACCCTGCTATAAAGTCAAGCTATTTGTGTACAAATAGTGTTCTGCCGGCCGGCGGGCTCGACCCATCGACAGGCACTTTTACAACCTCTAGCGTGTTGCGGCTAATGCATAATTCAACAGCTATAATTTCAGCTGTAGTCTCAGCTATGCGATTTATCGTCGCATCAAACGCGTTATCGTACAACGGAGACCACGCGAATTGATCGTATCCAATGTTCCTTTATGATATATGAGTGGAAGTGGACAGGATACGGCGCGGAGCGATTGTAAAACATGTTTATTGCTTGTAGTCATAGTTAGTCCTTATTTATTGTTTGTAGAGCCTATAATTAGCACCAAGTTGAGCTCGTTATTTGAAAAGATAAAGTTTTGAAGGGGAACGGAAAAGGCTCTTTCATTTTTTCTCGACAGCCGACAAAAACAGTAGTTACAGGTTGTTTGCAGGTACCAACGAAAAACACTTAAAAGAAAAATTGCAGCAATTAATTAGGGCAATGAATCAAAAGCAAATTGGCTGGCAATAGTCGGCAAAACAAACTTCATATCGACGCCGACAGTCGTGTTTAATTGACGCCGTCGCCTATGAAATTCCGTTTAAATTGGATGTTATTCGTCGGCCACCGATTCCGCTATTGAGGACCAACTTGCCGAATGGCTGCCTCTGTAATGACTACTAACTAGCCAGGATGGCGACCGGCCGAATTTTGGGCCTTCGGGGGAGCGGGGACACCCTTTCGTTGCCAATAGTGAGGAGCCGTAATTCGGTTTTGCGGTGGTCCCTCTTAGTACGTGCCCCAGAACTATTGTTTTGTTTATAGAACCGTAATTAGTGATGTTTGTCATGTTACGTTAGCGGTTTTGGTACTGACCATTAATTTTGTTGAACTGAATGTTAACACGTTGTGAATAGTTTTCGATATTACGAGGGTCGAGTCCGGTTTGTAAATGTTATATTGAACTGAGGAGATACATTTTTATGCATAGCTGTAGAGGTTCTAGCTTAAAGTCTGTGTGGTCTAGACTGGGCTAACGCTACGATTTACGGCTAGGATCTTTACTCTGGGGAAGACTCGGGTTTTCTCCATTTACATAGTGATCTTACCATATTTCTAGCGTTTATGTTTCTACATAACATTACGCTTATATTCCTGCAAAGAGTGCTGGGATAGACAAAAGTAATGTGGGAAACATTACATTACATGAATATAAGCGTAATCTTACATTGTACAGTGATTCGTTTATGTTTAGGAGTTATAAGTAGTTAACTGATGACAGTTTATCTTGTTTGTCTTAATTTTATTTTAACATTTCTGTACACACAAGAGAGAACATAAAGAAACATCCTAACAAAACGTAAAGTGCAAAGGCTCAGGTTTATTACAAAAACATATCTACCGGCAAGTTTAAAAAAAAACATGAAAAAAAGACGAATAATACTTTTGATTTGGTGCTAATCCAAAACATTATACCTATCCAGATCAGCGTTAATGTAAATCCACCACTAACACCCATTTGTACGTCTATGTGTATCAATGGAAAACATGCCCCAAAATTCTTGGTCCCATGTTTTTGTGCTGCTGTGAACCTTACTCAAAGTGCTGACGTAAGGGCGGCTTCTATTGTTGACACCGCTGCATTATTCAATTGCCTGATAGTACCTATATATTAGGAGAGGTTGGTATGTAATACAAAGCGCTTACAAGTGATAGGGGACCGCTGTAAATGCTCCTTGTATCGCTAAGTGAAGGCGTCTCCGTGGGTTATGTTACGAGATTGTTTTTCTTGCATTTTATGGTGTAAACAAAGTTACTTTAAAGTAGAAAGGGTTTTTCTATTGCCAGGGGAACGTTATGGGAATTTGCACTGTTTTTTTCTCGGAAAAGCGTCGCATTTTCTGTAAATCGCCTTCTTCTGAGAAGCAATGATGCTAGCGAAGGAGGTGGCGGAACGTAAGAGGGAGAGAGCCTCTCGTCCCAGCCGCCATAGGAGATGCTCCGGGCGTCGGGGGCCACGTGAATCGTGATGGCTTCCGGCCACCGTAGACGCAGATCTGTGGATGGTGAGTAATGGGCTAGCTCACCGTCCGTCCGTCTTACGACAACGATAGGCCGTGTCGACGGCGCGTTCGTGTTCCACACGCGCCGTCGACTCAAAGAGATGCATTTACAAGTGATAGGGGACCGCTGTAAACGCTGCTAGTATCGCTAAATAAAGGCGTCTACTTGGGACATGTTACGAGGGGTTGACGCGGCTGAGATTGTTTTTGTATGCATTTTATTTTATGGTAAACAATGTTACTTTAAAGTAAATTGTGTTTTTGCTGTTAGCAGTGGAAGTAATGGAAATTTCCATTGTTTTTCCCACTGAAAAGCGTATCCTAATACTTAGATGTTTTATTTTCTAATTCAATGTTAGGTTTTATTAACGTAACTATAATATGACATAGCTGTATCGTACCTAAAAGAATGTTGTGTACATCTTTAATTGGTAGGTACCTACAATTTGATTGTAAAATGAATGTAGGTACTGTTGGTGTAACTATTTTAAATCAAACGGAAATAACTGTAAATAATAAATGTCTTAATATTTTCTTGATAATGTCAAACAGTCGGTCAGTTAGTCAGAAAATTGACGCTAGATAGGTACCCGTTACAAAACGTAAATCTCTCTAACGCTGAATGGGTAAGCAAATCTACGGGCACTTACTTTAGAGGGTTCCGTACCCGAATAACGGAGCCCTATTTCTAAGCCTCAGCTGTCCGTCCGTCCTTCTGTCTGTCAGCGGGCTGTATCTCAAGATCCGTAGTACGTAGACAGTAAAATTTTCAAAGAACGTGTGTGTCTGTTGCAGCTTAACAACAAATAAATAAATAAATAAACATTAAAGGGGGCTCTGGTGGTTTGTTCGAAAGAGATACCGCAGCCCCGGACACACAGGGCTAAGAAGGAACATGGGTGGTTTTTAGTCAGTAGAAGTCTGACACTCCCCTCCGCTCGGCCCAGAGCAGGAGGAATCATTTGATGATTTCTCACCGTCCAAAAAGAAAATATGGTTGGCTCCCCCCTAACGCGATTCCGACTTGAGAGACTTAGCCGGTTCTTAAAGATATGAGAAAAGTATAGAAAAATATCTTCTTCCATCTGTAGGATACATCTAAAAACCAGTATTTTACTAAAAGCGACTGTCTATCTAACCTTCACAACCCAGGTAGTACAGAGATTTTTTTTTTTAAATCATGCAAGGCTAAAAAAAACACAAAGCAGAAGGCAACACATAACCGCCAATACAGAACATTTTATCCCCCACCACAGCTCGATACATAATAACCTCAGCGGTCCATTCCCCCCTCTCGTCTTTGTACGAGCAATGTTCTACTTGGCATCTACATAATGAGAATTGTCCCTTTATTGTGTCGCGTCGTTACTTTCAGTGTCTTGTCGCAGTATCGTATGTTTCACGGTCTCTTCATGTCGTACGTTATTATGTACGGTTCTTCATAAATAAGATAGGGTAATAATAGATTGATTTAAGAAAAGAACGGTTTGTCTATGATGATAACTGAATAGTAGAATTAAACTAGGAACTTTGATATTGGTTTTCAAAGAAGATAGTGACAGGACATTTTCTGTAATCGACATGCTTCAATTCAATTCAATCATTTATTGCATATCACATGTGTTTTACAAGAATTATTAGCTTAATTTGATCAAGATTATTAACATACTATCATCATCATCTGCCAAGACTGAAAGTAGCTGAATACCAGTATTTTACATGGACCGACTGCCTATCTGACCTCCACAACCCAGTTACTACCGGGCAATACAGTATCCATAGAAATATAAACTATAATATCTATGACGGTATACTTTGTAATATAAATAAATAACCACTTACTTCAAGTTTACTTCAAGCTTCCTCACTTCGCTCGCCTACTTCAAGCACTTCACTTCACTTTGGTCGCTTACTTCAAGTTTTTGAATTTGGAAATAGAAAATCGTGTTTTGTTTTTTTTTAGTTTGTCATTCACGAAGGTTGTATTGCCAAATATTAGGTAACATTATTTATATCCTGACTGCCATATTCCTTTTACCTTACTTTTGCGAGTGAATATTTTAATAGGTACTTTAGCAATCTATTTCGAGGATAGACAATAGGAAATGGTGAAACACTCAAATTCTGAAGTAAACAAATAGTGTTGGGAAAACGTCACGTGTTCGAATTCTCGAAGCAACTTCTTGTTTACCTAATCATAAGTCTTCTCTTATTATAAAGTGAGACGCGAAGTAACATAGTACAAAGTTCATAATCAAAAATTAATTGGCGTGTGCTCTTCGAGTTCTTCCTTGTAATTATTAATGGGATTTTATCCATTAATCAGTCAAATTTCCCCATATTTTCCCGGTGTTTATTTTGTTCTCATTGATTTTTCCAAAATTGCGACTGAAGGGAACAGGAAAAAAAATGTTCATGTTTTTATGGAATCATTAATATTAATTTTATTTCTACTCATTTCAATAATATTCTGCTGGCATAAACCAGAAACATGTTTTATAAATATTCATGAGCGAATACGAAATGTAAGCGAACCAACAATTATAATTTAAAAAAATGGTACTTACTTAGTTCGATTTGTCTTTGTAACGTTAAAATCATCTTCATGCGACGACGGTTCTAAATTATAAATACCATGTTTTTTTAATGCAGAGAACATTTCTTTTTTTTTTAATTTTAGGTAAGTCAGCACTGGCAGGCAGAATATGTTTTTATTCATTTGTTTGTGCCCCACAAAAGAAAAACAACTTGAACAAAAATAAAAGTCTATAGTGACAATTAAAAATTAAAATTATTCATAGACAACAGTGTACCTAGCTCAAATAAGTGACAATCAAAGACTAGAATACTAATTTTATTTTTCTCAAAAATGGTATGTAATGTTGCCATAACATCTCTAAAAAGTATCCAGAAAGTGAACTTTACCGGAGACTTATTCACAACTGTCCAGTAAGAAGCGAGATTTTAAATTTGGAATCTCCTACTGTCCAGTAAGTAAGTATGTAATTTACTTACTGGACACTAGGTCATCCTCTTTAGATCTGCTTAGAAAAAAAAACATAGTACCAGACACAGATTAGACTTTAGCCATTATAACATGGTTATAGAAGGGAGGTTCCAAATATATATCTATCTCTCTTTTTGGTATGACATTTATAGTGTGGGATTTTATGATTGTATTTAGTAATTTCAGTTTATTAAAAAGTTTTTTCTAAAGTTGTTTCCTAAACTCGTTGCCTCGTAGCCTCGTTGGTCTAGTGGTCGCAAGCTCGACTGCAGAGCGTGAGGTCCTGAGTTCGATTCCCGGGTCGGCCAAAAAGTGCTATTGTGTTTTTCACATATGAATGTAACCTTCAATATTCGTCTGTCGTATATTCGTCTGCTCATGATATGTGAAAGGTACGCGGAGGCCCATGGGCTCAGATACAATGTAAAGAAGAGTGAAGTTATGGTTTTCAAGGCAGGTACTAAAACCTACCCAATTGCACCAAAGCTAAAACTTTGCGGAAGTCCCTTAAATCAGGTCACCTGCCTGCCTGGCCTGGATATTGAGCGTGAGCGCAGAGCGTTGGCTGTCCGCTGCAATATGTTGGCTCGCAGATTTACGAAATGCTCGACTGACGTAAAGTCTACGCTGTTCACGGCGTACTGTCAGTCGTTCTATACATGCAGTTTGTGGGTCAACTACACGCAGAGGGCATACAACGCTCTGCGCGTTCAGTACAACAACGCGTTCAGAGTGTTGATGGGGCTGCCGCGCTACTGCAGTGCTTCTGGCATGTTCGCAGAAGCGGGCATAGATGGCTTTCACGCCATCATGCGCAAGCGATGCGCCTCCATCATGCGCAGGGTACGCGGCAGCCCCAACAGCATCCTGAGTACTATAGCGGACAGGTGGGACAGTCCCATACTGGGCCATTGGGTACGCCTACATGCCTCCGTGGCTTTTAGTAACTAATTTTTATGTAAGTTATTATTTCCATTTCAATTTCAATTATGTAATTTATAATTTAATTTTCAATTATTTGTGATTTATAGTTTAATTTTCAATTATGTAATTTATAGTTTAATTTTCAATTTAGTAATATATTTTATGATTGTTTTAATGTGCCTACTAACATAGTTCATAAGTTGCAATTGTTACTAACCATAATGGATATATATTTTTTATGATTGATTTTTGTGCCTACTAACATAGTTTATAAGTTCTCATTGTTACTAACCATAATGGATCACTGATGTCTGACATTAAATAAATTATTATTATTATTATTAATTAAACGAATTTGTTGTTAAACTTTCTTTAATTTTTGAGAAAAGCATTATACAAACCTCAACCAGTAAGAAAGCCATCCTGGCCTCGTATATAACCAGACCTCACCTGCGGTTCGGTCCGGTTAACTCATACTTGGCCAGGAAGGCTTACTTACTGGATTCTGCAGTAATGTACTAATTCTTGAAACGAGTGACAAATACGCGGTTGTCATAATTTATGGTGCGTTGCTTATTCTTCCGTTTTTTTTAACATCAATATTAATCAAACTTAATATTTATCGTTTGTTTCGGATGTTTCTTCCCAGAGCAGTCAGGTACCGTACGAAACACCGGCCCCATAAAGTTAAAAAAAAAGTGAGTTGTAAAAGTGCTTGTAAAAACCTATTTGCAAAATAAACATCATTAATCTACAAGCGTCTAAAATTACAGTCTCTAGTTATTCAAATACAGTGTATTAACATGATTGTTTGTTTGCAGTGCCTCCACATCAGCTGATACTGTACGACAAGTCGGGCCGGGACGTGTCCGGAGTAGTCGGCCCTCTGGAGGAGGGCAACGAACTTGTCCTCGTATGTGAGGTCAGAGGAGGTAAGGATATTATCATATTTGATCATACCTAGTAGGATTATATGTGTAGTATTTCAGCGGTTATTACGGTACCCTCGTACATCGTTCGTGTACTTATAGGAGTTACATATTTTGGTTATAATCATTTTGCAAACATGTAGTTGGTTACGGACCAGGGACGACCAGGGTACATAATTTTTGAAGCCGAAAAAAATTATAGTAGGATAAAACCCATTTTAAAAGATAGATAATGTAGCAAAAATTAAAGGAAAGGTGGTTATGGGTAAAAAACGGTTTATCTCGATTTCCGGCAAAACTCCTATGGAAAAAGTGAAATTTTTTGCATCCAAATTTTTAAAACTGACAATGATAAAAAACACACCTGCAAGCGGATCACCAACTCTATCAATATTTTAGCATCATCTAGAATATATTTTATACACGAAATAATTAAATATCGATTCCTTAAATCATTTTCTTTCAGAAGAATTTTCCGAGTCAGTGTGTCTTTCTTTTGCGCTTATCGTGTGTACCTAATTAAACCCTTTTCAACTTTTCTTTATCAAATTAGATCGATAATATTTTCAATTTGTATGTGTTAAATTATCCAAATATATATATATATATATATTGTAACAGGTTTGAACAAACAAACACTATTATTTCAATTAACGTAGTCGTTTATTGTTGTTTACAAATATACAATAGAACTACTTATAGTCTAGTACAGTACAGGGAGCGAGACCCCGTGCGTGCGCTAGTGTAGTAAGTACTGGTTCTCAGAGCAGTCCAACCAGGAAGGTTGAAGCAGACCGAGAGCGCAGCGAATACTGAATGTGAGCGCGGCGGTGGTCGAGTTTTATAGCGGCCGGCGTGTGGCGGACTGGCGGGGCGCGTCGTGGGGAGTAGGCCCCGCCTCCTCGTGGAACGGGAGCCGCGTGCGCCGCATGATGACTATGTTTTGTTACAGTCTCCCCCTCTGGATCTGAAGTCGTCCCGACGATGATCCAGGATTAGAGGAGGTAGTCTTGGGTCTGCCACGTTTCTTTGCTTGTCCTTCGTTATCTACAAGCTCAGGTTGCTGTTTCCGTGGCCGCCCTCTCTTTCTGTGGTGGTGTAGTTCCGTTCAGCTGATGTCAGAAGACGACTAGTGAACTCAACAGGACGCTCGTCTTCGCTCTCCCCCTGGACCAAAACTGCTCCTATAGCGTAAGAGCTTGCGTCGCTTTTTATGACATAGGGTTTGGATTCATCAGCTTGTCTCAAGATTGGGGCGGAGGTTAGGCGATACTTCAACTCATTGTAGGCGTCTTGTTGTTCCTTCTTCCACTCCCAAGCAACATTATTCTTTGTTAAGCGAGTCAGGGGTTCTGTAGTCTATACGAACGTCCCAGTTATTTGCGTCAAAGAGGCTGGCACGCTGTGGAGATAGCTCGACGTCTTCTCTGTGGACATTGATTTGGGCGTCTCGCAACATGAAATCCATGAAGCTTGGGGAGTAGCCGGGGCCTCTTCTTGCTTGGAGGTGTGGTAACAAGGTCTATCGGGGCCAGTTTATAGTCTGTTGGAGTTGCTGCATCACCTATGGGCATCACCATCATCGGAGGAGGAGTCGATGGAGGCGTAGGTATGGACGTGATCATGCTAGTCGCGTCCTCACTGTCTGTCACGGTCATCGTGCTGACTGGGCTTGGTAACTCAGTTATTTCCTTGACGGAAGTAGAATTGAAAATTGTGAACTCTTCCGAGTAAAGTTCGTACTGCAACTCGGGTTCATCGATGAAGTTCCACGTATACTGAGGCATGTTGATCACCACACCCGCATCTTGCAGGTAATCGACACCTAGTAGTGTACGGTTGTCCCTTGCTTCTTTCAGTACGATGAATTCTGTACGTACTTTCCGACCGCTCAAGTCCACCACAGCCTTGCACACTAGCACCGCCTGCGTTTTCTTTATGCCATCGGCCAATGTCAGGTCCACCACTTGCTCTTTGAATTGAGATCCACACTTCAGCAGAGATTGGTAAAGGGTGTACGACGCGACACTCCTTTTTGCGCATGTGTCCATATACGCCGTACCCATGATCCCTTCGATTTCTAGGAACACGACTGGCCGTGAGCGTGTAAGTTCAACAACGTCAAGTGCGCAGAAACTAACGTCTTCTTTTTTTACCACTGCCGAGTTATGTCTGCACGTAACACAGTTGCTTCGGTAAACTCCGGGTGTTCCGCATCCATAGCAGGAGAACTTCGGCTGAGAGGGAGATGGTGCCTGCGTCTGAGTCTCTGTGACATCTTTCACCGTAGTAGGGAGAGTGCCTTCAGCCCGCTTCTTTTTCCGACACACATCTGCTGTATGCCCCGGGTTTTTGCAGAACGTGCACCTTAGCTTTCCCTTTTTCCCCTGAGCCCTGCTTTCGTTGGTTTCGCCGGTCTGCGAACTAGCAGCGTACTCCTGCAAAGTCTCTTCGATTCCTCGTGCGGTCTCCAGAAGCTTCTCAAAAGTAGGCACTGTATCTCGCGGCATACGGTTTCTGATTTCCAAGCGGATTAGCGTGAAGATCAGGTCAATCTGCTGGGCTTCTGTTTGTGCTGGAGGAGGAACCAATGAAAATAATGACCTTTTCCTGGCAATAAATGCCTCCGTCGTGATGTTCGCCTCCTGAACTTCATGGGTAATTTGGTGGTACACCATAAATGCTGGTTTCTTCGGAGCAAACGTATGGCGTAGCTTACTACAAAAATCTTCCCATCGTGTTACACCAGTTTTTACCCCCTGCCACCACACTGCTGCTTCGTCTCGGAGTAATAGTGGGAGACCCTGCAGTGCGTCTGAGTCACTTATCTTCTCCGTTGACTTATAAACGGTAGCTGCGGCTAAGAAGGCTTCCACTGCATCCGTGTTCTTTTTCCCGTCGTACGTGAAGGTGCAGGATGCGAATGTTCCCCGTTTATTGGCCAGGATTGTACCCAGGAGCTGCTGGAACTGGTCGTCTGACATGGGCATCTTGATGTTTCGATGTGGGAGACGTCGCAAGGATTCAATCTTGTTGCCTGGATTCGGCCTCGCGTTGTGCGCCAGATTGTAACAGGTTTGAACAAACAAACACTATTATTTCAACTAACGTAGTCGTTTATTATTGTGAACAAATATACAATAGAACAACTTATAGTCTAGTACAGTACAGGGAGCGAGACCCCGTGCGTGCGCTAGTGTAGTAAGTACTGGTTCTCAGAGCAGTCCAACCAGGAAGGTTGAAGCAGACCGAGAGCGCAGCGAATACTGAATGTGAACTGGAATACGCGGCGCCCCCGCCAGGGGGCGCGGCAATGCGGTATCAGGGCATCGCCCCATGGCCGCGGAGGCTATACCTGGGCCCGTGACAACGGGACCCGTCATAGTGTTGCCTATCATGAGGCTAGGCTTGGAGGGCACGGGCCCTAACGTGCCCATATGTGTGGTTGCAATGCGAGTGACTGTAGGCGCGCCACAGCGCCGCGGCGCTGCTGTCTTCACAGCACCCCGGCGGCCCATCCCCGCCAGGTGAGACCCCCGGTTACCCGGAGGAGGCCCAGCGGAGGACGGCCAGCGACAGAGGTGCCGACTTACGACGCACCTACAGTAGATGTGTGGCTCCCGCCCGTCCCGTTCCCAGAGCTAGCCGGTTGCGGTCCGGACTAAGGGGCCGTCGTGTGTGTGTGGGCGGTATTGTACTGTGTAACACCGCCCAGTGTAGCGTGCCACCGCGAGTGATCGCGGGCCACGCGTGAATCTATGTATGTATAGTGGCGTCTGTCTGTGTTAGTTGTGTGTCATGCCTATATTAACTTAGAACACGGCACACAACTGGGTGCGAGTTTTATGTAGAGTCATATTGTGCAGGCAAGCTGTGTGTAGCCAGGAGCAGCTTGCCTGGAGTCACAGCCGGGGAGGGCTCACGGTCAACCACCAAGTCGGTAGGGGCCCCGCGTCGGAGGGGAGGGGGTGCGCATGCCAGGACACAGTGCGCCCGCCATATGGCAAGCAGGCGTGCCGGCACGCGCAACCGTTACCGACGCTAGGCGACGACTGGGGGACACGTGAGCCCTAGAAAATCTATGAGAGGAGACGGCGGAGGGGGGCGACCTTACCTCTAAGGCCGCGGGGGACCCACAGAGCCGCTCTCGACGGTCGAGCCGTAGTACAGGGTGGTGAGCTCGGCCAGGCCGTCGAGTACGGTCAGCCCTGGGTCTTGGCCTTCCCTGATGGCTTTAATCAGGCCCATCAGTAACTTGATGGCGCAGGCAGTGAAGTTCTTGTCGGCGGGGCCGGCGCCGGTCGGTCTCGCGGCGCCTGGCGTCGCCCCATGCATAGGGGGCGGGGCCGGCGGCTGCGCTGTGCCGGCGCCGGCTGTTGGATTCGGTACGTGTGCGTGGGCGGGCTCAATAGCCGCCTCACACTGGGATGGGTCACTTGCCTGCGCCACGGAGGCAAGGTCGGCCCGTTTGTCTGCTTCTTCTTCTTGAGCGGGGGGGGGCGCGGGCTTGTTGCCCTTGCGCGCTCTTTTCTTCTTCCTCCGCTTCCTCCGCCTAGAGGAGGGAGGTGGGGCATCTCCCCTGTTTGTGGGCCCATTGGCCGGCGCCATAAGCGACACGCCTTGGACCTCATTGGCGTCCACATTTTTCTGCCTCTCGGTGACCTGTTGCGGTCGGCGTGAGGCGGTCGTGGCGGCGACTGTACCCGCTCGCCTGTTACGTATTTCCGTTTGGAATACGGGACACTTAACGTTGTTGGCGGGGTGATCACCCCCGCAATTGGCACACGTAGCCGGCTCCTCCCGTGGGCGGGGGCAATCACGCGCGGTGTGTCCCTCTCCACAGCGGACACAAGCGAGCGGCCGGTGGCAATGGTGCGACGAGTGCCTGAATTTTTGGCACCGGTGGCACTGGGCGGGCCCACGTTTTCCCCGCCAGGCCTCGATCACGACACCCTTCATGAGCATGAACTCAGTGGTGTCGAAGAGTGACCGAGACTCCTGCGTCCTTTTAAGGACGGCGTGGAACACGCAGCCGGGTCTTCCCTGGCGCGCCCTAATGTGGCGCACGTACTCCGGTTCGTGCCCCAGCGCGCGGAGTTCCTCCGTAATCTCCTCTGGAGTGGTGTCTGCAGGCAGCCCCCTGATGGCCACCTTGATGCTGCGCTCCGCAGGGGGTGAGTAGGCGAACCAGGCTGTGCCGTCCCTCTTTTCCAGGTCCGTCAGGTAGCTCTGGACCACCCTATATTCGTCCCCGCTTTCGGGCAGGAAACGAACCCCTTCGCCGTAAGGTCGGGCGTTGGGGGGGTGACCCAGCTTGTCCCTTAGGGCCCTAAAGTGGGTGGCCCATCCTGGCAGCTTCTCCACCACCAGCGGAGGATACCTAGTCCGCTTGGGCGGCTTCGGCTTGGGCTGAGCGGTGGCCTCTCCTTTCCCGTTCAGTGGGGAGGGGGCCGCCGGTTGGGGGGGGGGAGTCAAATTGTGCTGAGACACTCACCCTTCTTGTCTCCTCTCGTCTATGTGGGGTCGGCGGTGATGGTGATGCACGGGGTGTGCGTGCCATCTCCGCGTAGGAGGGCGAGGCGCCAACGTCCCGGCCCGGCGGCGGCGTGTGATCACGCTGCGGCCGCGGCGGGTCGAGGCAATAACGCTTGGCCTCCTCCTCGGACTCATCTGTGCTCCGGCGCCGTCGCTGCGGACGTGGCTCCGGGAGGGACTCGTACCTGAGTTCCATCAACGGCGTCGGAGATATCGGTGTGTCGCGCCGGGCCCTCGGGTCGCCTGGCCTGGAGTTGTCTGAGCCGGCTGAGCCGACCGACATGATCGACATGCTCGAGCCGCTACGCGACGAGCACGCCGAAAGTCCCGCCGGCGAGTCGTAGGCCGCGGTGCGGGGTGGCGCAGGGGAGCACGGTACCTGACCGGCACTTGGCGTCTTGGGTTTAGGTGCGGGCGCCGCGGACGCAGCCCCGGAGGACGCAGTCGACGCGGCGGGCCGTTGCTTTTGTGCGCTGTTGTGCGCAGGCGGCGACGGGGTGTGCGCTTTTGGCGCGGGGGTGCGGTCAGAGGCCGCAGGGGGGCGCCGCTCGGGCGCGGATGTCCGCGGGGGGGGCACATTTTTCCGTGCATTTGGCGCAGGTGGGCGTGCGGCCGGCGCGGGATCACGCGGCGGCACACGTACCTTTGGCGCGGTGTTGCGCGCTTGCTGCGCGCGGCCTGGGTAGGCAGAAGCGGGTTTGGGTGCTTGTGTCGGCACCGGGCGGAAGGATGACGGGCGCACGACCACGGCATGCGGGTGGCCCGGCGAAGGCGACGGCACAACGCGGGCAGGTGCCGCTGACGACGTCGACGGCCCACGCTCCGCCGCTGCCGCGCTTGGTCTTCCATCTCCACCTCTTGACTCCTTCGTCTTACCTGGGCTCTTCCTCTCTTCGGTACGAGGAGGGGGGGGTCCAGGCGGAGCCGCATCGGCCGTCTCAAAGCCAATGTTTGGCATCGATGACGTCCGATCCAGCCCCGGGAGAAGATCTTGTATCCAGCCGGCGTCGCCGCTACCAAACGGGTCGCGGGCGCCGGGCTTCGACATCTTCTTGATTTAAAATGTGTATTTTATACTGTACTTGCAGTTTGACGCGACCACATTGGTGAGCAGGGCACCAGGCAGCAGGTAGGCTCCCTCTGTGCTCGCACCAGTGCTAGGCACCCGCGCGAACACAGAGAAAACAGGGAAAGTGGTCCGAGCGAGCAGCGAAGTTCCGCGGCGCGCCTCCAGGTGGCAGCACACACGCGTGACTTTTTGCAGATATCGCATGTGATCTACTGAATGTGAGCGCGGCGGTGGTCGAGTTTTATAGCGGCCGGCGTGTGGCGGACTGGCGGGGCGCGTCGTGGGGAGTAGGCCCCGCCTCCTCGTGGAACGGGAGCCGCGTGCGCCGCATGATGACTAGCCTGTAGTAGTCTCTGCTTTCCCCGCAAGGGAGCGTGCAGTCAGGGTTGTAGACAACGGTCTGTGCCCCGAGGTGCTCACATGTGTCCGTCTCTGCGGACACCTCTCATTTGGGGTGGCCTGCATGGGCCTCGGACTGCGGCAGGTGCGTGGTCTTACGTCACCTGCCTGTGTGTTGGTGTCATCTGTGGCTGGTGGGAGCGTCGCGGCGCCATGCGAATGGCGCAGCTTTCTTCGCGCCACCCCGGCGGACAGCCGCCGCTAGGTGAGACCCCCGGTTACCCGGAGGAGGCCCGGCGGACGACTTACCAGCCAGGAGGTGGCTCAGACGCTCCCCACCGCAAGGGATTTGGCCCCCGCCCGCTGTCGCTTTCAGATCGAGCCGAGCACGGCGCGGGACGAGGACCGTAGGTGTGTGTGTGTGAGCGGCAATGTGTCTGTGTGACACCTCTCATGTATACGATCAAACGGCGAGCTAGTGCCGCACGTTCGTCGTGTGTGTTCCTTCGTATGTAGAGTTCGTGTGTGAGTGAGCCGAGGCGCGCTATGACTATATTAACTTAGCACATAGCGCGCTACGCGTGAATGTTAGTGAGTGTGGAGTCGTATTGTTTGGGTAAGTCGCGTGTAGGTGTAACGACATTACCCGGTGTGCGTCGAAACCGGTGGGGCTAGCCATCGTCTGCAGGTAGGAGGTCACGTGGATAGGGCCTCGCGTCAGGTGGCCGCGCATGCCATGGCGCTATGTCCTTGACCTGGGGCCAGGCAGAAGCGTCGGCACGCGCGAACATGTTGGACGCGAGGCGGCGGCAGAAGTCGTCCAGGCTCTCGATGTCTAGGTCCCGCTGGATGGTGGCGTTCCTCACATAGCGAGGTGCACCGACGATGCCGCGCAACGCGATGTTTTGTTGCGCGCGGAGGGTTCTTTTGTTCGTCTCGCTAGTGAGGGCGAACCAGGCTGGGGCGGCGTACGTGAGTAGCGGGCGTAGGTACGTTTTGTACACCGCCAGCTTAGCACGCAGCGGGAGGCGAGATCGGAGCACTGGATACAGCTGGCATCTCGCTGTTCGGCACTTGGTGACTACCTGTAGGACGTGGCTGCCCATTGTGAGCCGGCGGTCAATGGTGACCCCTAGGTACTTTACCTGGGGCGACCACGAAACGTCGGCTCCCTGTAGCTTCAAGGGTGGCGGCATTTTGTAGCCGCCGACGGCGATTGCCTGTGTCTTACCTACATTCACCGACAACCTCCATTTGGCGAGCCATTCGGGCAGGAGATCAAGCGCGCGCTGCATCTTCACCGCCGCGTGGTTGACGTTGAGCGACGTCGCTATGTACGCGGCGTCGTCGGCGTACAGCGCGAGCGTGGTGCCAGGTGTGGTGGGGATGTCATCGGTGTAGCAGGAGTAGGCGCCCGGAGAGACACAGCTGCCCTGCGGCACGCCGGCCGCCACTGGGCGGGCGTCCGAGAGCGCGCCGTCTACCGCCACCCTGAAAGATCTGTTATTAAGGAAGGAGGAGACCACCTGTATCAAGCGACGGGGCGCGTCTGACAGTGACATCTTGTATATCAGACCGGCGTGCCACACGCGATCAAAGGCCTTTTCCATGTCTAGGAATACTGCTACCGCGCGCTCCTTCTTGTTTACGGCGCCTGCGAGGAGGTGCAGCACCCTAGACAACTGGAGCGTCGTGGAGTGCGCCGCACGGAACCCGAACTGTTCTGGGCGCGGCGTGATGTGCGGGTTAAGGTGTCGCAGCAGGAGTTGCTCAAACACCTTGGAGATAGTGGAGAGTAGAGTGATCGGCCGATAGCTCTCGGGCCGTAGGACGTTCTTTCGTGGCTTGGGCAGCATAATGACGCGCCCTTCCTTCCAGACAGCTGGAAAAACCCCTGTGCGTAGAATGCCCGTAAACAGGCGCGCCAGCGCCGCTACCGTACGGTGTGGCAGGTGACGCAGCGCTGCGTTGGGCACGCCGTCCGCGCCGGGGGCCTTTCTCAGCTTTGTCCTTAGGATGACGCGTCTAACTGCACCGGGAGAGAAGTGGATGGGGGCCTCGTCGGGAGCTATCGGCGTGGCGAAGTACTCCTCCAGGTGCCTCTCGACTGCTGCGATGTGCTCGGTGTCAACAGCTGGGTTCGGTGTAAATTGACGCTCCAGGTGATCGGCAAAGATCTCTGCGCGGTCCTGTGCGGCATACCGTGGCGTCCCGTCGCTGTGGCGTAGTGGGCGCACCGGAGCCGGGGTGTTCGCAAGCTGCCTGCAGAGCTTGTGTATCGACGGCCAGACAGCATGATGACTATGTTTTGTTACAATATATATATATCACAAAAGCCTGCCTCCCCACCCCTTCCTCCTCCCCCCTCTCTACCTGTTATATCTACAAATGATTATAAAGTACATAGTCATAATAACCGTTTACCATTCAAAGCCGTTTTGAAAGTTTATCATTCCGAGCTATCTTTTTACTGGACCGACTCAAAGCCCGACTTTATACTTAAGTTCAAGTCATAAGGATGCATAGAATATCTCCAGCGTTCCTCCAGACTTTCTCAAAGGAACGGTTACTTTTAGCCAATAAAAAGTAGTTAACATTTTAATATGTTTAAATATTTTCGTGCTTGTAACTACGGTCCTACGTTCACTGAAAAAATAAGCTCTACGTTTCCGGTTTTAAAAAGCTTGCTGGATTTAGTACAAAATCGTCTCTGAATAATATCTTGTAATGTTTATTAGGTATTCCTTTAAATTGCCTACATTTGCCGTAATTAAGGAAGGTTTAATATCCAGCCTTAATATTAAAAATGCAGTAGTAACTGCATCTGGTATCTGGCTACGCTTTATCACGAATTTCGACCGTAGACCTCATAGTTTACGGTGCTAATTCCATGCAAGTTCATTATGCTGTGGCCTATGCAGTCATCTTGGATTTTAGGTCATATCATACTTATATCTTGATCATCATGTGTAATAAGTAATATCCAACCTTCGTGCGAGCAAGATTTCTGAAGTACTTAGACCATTACTCATAATTATACTGTTATCCTGCATCATTTCACTGCTACATGCACAAAGGCCTCTCCCCATGACTTCGAGTTGTTTCGATCCAAGGCCAATTTGGATCATTGGCCGTCCATTAATTTTCTACAAGACTTGCCGCGACGCCTTCTGACTGTATCAGGGCTCCAGAAAGTGTCTAATTTGGCCCAAAGCTCATTGGGCATGCAGCAGACGTGACCAGTCCAGTCCTACTTCAGCCATTAAATATACAAATCTTAGCAACATAAAAAGATCATACTAGGATACCTACAATATTTTCTTTGATTAAATCTGTCTACCCGTTTTTAATATCGGAATTACTGTTCCGAAATCCAGAAATATATTTTTTCAATAATATTTGAGTCTCGTCGAGTGAATAAGTATGCAAATTAAACATTAATCTGTTATTGATGTTCCTCTAGGGAGACTCCTAAAAAGTATCGACTTTCCAATTTTAATTATTTATAAAACATAATGGATCACAGAAATGGGAGAGATTTCGTAACAAAAAGAATATGATGGTCAGGCTGTCAGGCAACAAACGTATCTAATACTGCAATGGTGTTATTATACTAATTAATATTAATTGTCTGTTATTTTAATAGGATGAGTAATGATGAAAAATGGGTCACTTCCTTAATGTTTTTCTAATTATGGTGCGAGCATGCTCTTTCAGTGGATATATAGGGTAATAATGAACTGGGTGTAAATTTCCTCGTCCCCCATTAGAAAAGAGAGGATCCTCCGACCAGACAAGTTTTGTGTCTAGTGGTCCCGATAGTTGTTGTTTGGTTTTTCTATGTTCTTAAGTCGCGGAAAACTTTTAAACGCGATTTAGAACTAGATTTTACTACTTATTTTGTGTCACTGTAGAACGTTTTGTACTATGTTGCTGTAGTACTTTTTGTAGTGCCGCAACAAATAAGTCTGACCATTACGGCACATGATTCCCTTGGTAGACATGTTCGAGGGGTGCCCGCCCGTAAAATATACACTTGATTTTACCGACCAGCCTGTGCCGAATCAGGTCAGTCCGATCGTGTGTGTAGCACGCTATGGGCCCATGGGATATAACGCAACACCTTTTTGTAGATGAGTACTAAAAGGGCTTTATTCAAAGGTACTTCAAAATGTCAATCATCATCAGCCGAATGATTGCTACAAACGTAGAAAGGGCAAGCTAGATGATCTTTTTCTAGTTTTAACTAGCTTTTAATCCTGAATTTCGAGTTTTTTTATAACTTTAATTGAATTAATGATTTTAATCACTTTAAAGGTGATTAAAACCTTATTAATTGTATTACTGTTTGTTCAATTTGCCCAATATTTTGAGCATTCCCTCGAAATTTTCCAGAACAAGTTCATTGACTCTCAAAATCTTCAATTCTGTTCTCTTATCCTTTGTTAATCTGAATGTAAACCAGGCCTTACACTGTATACACATATACATACAAGCTATATGGCCTTTAGGACCGCTCTCATTGTAGGATCCCGTTTCGTCGGGTCCCAACCTTGCTTTCAGCATTAAAAACTATCTCATTTAACCCTTCGGCCTTGACTTCAACATTCGACACGTGTAGACTGTTTACACCGGGTATCATAATAGAAAGGTTAAAGCGAAATATTGAATTAGTTGAAAATGTAGAATGGCTCAACTAAGCATGAATAGGTAGAATTTCTACAAAATCAGCCTACGGTTTTCCTATTTGGTGCTTTGCGGCAAAGTTAATTGTATACTTTTTTTAATTTTTGGGGGCTGGGAAATCATCAAATGACTCCTCCCGCTCTGGGGCCGTATTTTTGAATCAATAGAATTCCAAATCGTGTACCTACGAAATCGCAGAATTCATCACGTCATTTCCATCATTTCATATCGGAAACGAGTGGGTCGGACCACTCGTTGCAAAATTCACGGGTATGAATATTCAAAAATAGCGATTTCGTACGGATTCGCATACGAATTCTGCGATTTCGTACACGATTTGGAATTCTATTGATTCAAAAATACGGCCCCTGCGCAGAGAGACTCGGTAGAGAGTGTCAGGCTTCTATCTGTCTAAAAACCACACATGTTCCTTCTTAGCCCTTGTGCCGAGGCCGCGGTATCTCTTTCGAACAACCCGCAGCCCCGAAGGGAAAACCCGCAGCCACGACGGGTAGTTGTATACTATACCCCATTATCGAAACAAGATAAATAAAAATAGAAAAATAAAAAAAATAAAGTAGTAAAAAAAAAGTAAGTAAGTAGTAGTGTAGTGTAGTAGTAGTAAGTAATAGTTAAATAAATAAATAAGATTGATGATAAACACGAAGACAGTCAAGGCCATAAATATCCCGCTAACACCTCACTTACCGTGTTCCAAACATAAAACTATCAAAGTAACTACATGTTCACAAATCACGACGGTATCAGTCAAGGAATAAGCATAAGTTCTACCCCAAGTGGTAGATGAGAAATTAAAGCGATTACTTTGATATATCGCTCTTAAACTTACCGATAAGTCACTCTCAGAGAGATCGGCTCCAAATGGCAGCCGGTGTAAAGTTATCCATCGCCCCAAGATACGCCAGGGGGTAAAGGAGGGGGAGGCTGGGAATGGCGCCAAAACATTTTGCAAACTTTATATCAATTATCTTTGTTCAATCTACGAGCTTTTATTATTATTGGGCTTATTGTAACGGATTCATCAGCATTGGAATTGATTTTTCCGTCATTGAATTAAAATAGGCTTCGGTCTATAGAGATTTCGAGACGTATTTTTGTTTTTATGCCAATAATAAAACAATAACTGGTGGTTAATTTATTTATCTGACCTAATCAAAAAAGCAATATCACCAAAAAAGAAAACAGCATTTCTTTGTTGAACACTCGCTAAGTTACACTTAGGTTCATTTTATTATTCGTATAAAAAAGAGACAAACAAAAAAGGACGAAAACGTACTTGACTACATAAATAAAGTCCCACACAAAACAAACGGAGCTAAACGAATTGAAAGTAGAAGCCTCGTTTTCTTTATTATGTTCAGTGTCACTAAAGAGACACACATGTCAATCCACACTTATACGTTTGATTGATTACGGAGTCACGTCATACTTATGTATGAGGTCGGTTTAATCGTGTTCCCATTTCCACGGGCCTACATTGTACGATACCTGATCGTTACGGCCCGGGAGAATAGGTACATTGAGTTTTAGGTACCGCATATCATCACCTAATGATGTAGTTTGGAAACTGGAGCTGGTAACCTAAAAACGACTAAAAACGAATGGACCGAGTCGAAAACCTTCGTAATGATATAACCCGAATAACGTAATTATGTTAAAAAACTGGGCTTGCCTCAAATAAAGCTAAGTAGAATAAGTTAATTGACTGATGGCTTTTTAATATTTTGCCTCGGTACTTTATTACTTTTATACGAAATTGTTAGTAGATATTCAATCATAATCATTTTAACATTATTTCCAGTTAGAAAAATATGAGATTAATGTTATGATATAAATCTTTAATTACTGTTTACATTCGATTTCTCTTGTGTACACAGTTATTGTTATTGCTGGAGTTAACAAAACTTACGCACTTTGATGATTTAAGTTCGAAATATAACTATGAATTACATTGAACTCGGTTCAAACAACGGGCTTGTTAGTAAGTTGTATCAACAGTTTCTGTTACCAACTTGTAATATGATTTGGAGTGGAAAACCTTCTTATATAAATCGCGGTTAATCCTCTGAAGCGCTCAATGTTTCGAGACGGAATTATGCATAGCCCTCGGGATTAGCGGGTTGTCATCCCGTGTCGGCCCAAAACGACTCAGCTAGATCATTTTCATGGTCCAATGTGCGGACAAATAGATACCCACACAAAATGGCTGACTTTTGATAATATTACTTAGCCTTTTAGTGGTTTTGTTAAAGTACGTGAAGCGCACTACATTTATTTATTCTCAGACAACCTTGGCCCGCTATCTATACCTTACAGATTAACATACATTTAATTAAATACAATTAGTGTTAGTAAGTGGAACCTTAAAACTATATTAATATGTCCTATTTGACTGGTAGAGAATGCCTTGTAGTATTAAATCCGCCTACCACTTTTGTACATGAAGTTTGAATAAATATTAGTACCACCACATCAGTTAAACTACAGTATTGTCATAAACTGCTACTAGTAAATCAACAAGATCCCAGTACTCAAGGTGAAGACACAGATTTGTGTAAAGTTCTTGATATCCAAGATAAGTAAAGGATTTCAGCAAAATGCGCAGCTTTCAAAGTTGAGACGAAACAGCGTTTTTGCCTTCTGTGTGAAAAGTTTTGTCATAAGCACAGAAAACATATGTGACACAGAAAAAGAACCTGCGAGACTGTAAAACGGAGTTCATGTAACTGAAATTCAGTGGTCTAATTCATACTTGTTTAACTCGCTGGATAAAGGACACAAACACATGCGCATCGAAATAAAATTAACGAAAATCAGACGTTATTTTCCCATTCCCAAAATAACTTGTTAGGTAACTGAACCCGAATTAAATAAAATACAGGCAACGTCGAAAATTTCCCAAATACCAACAGTGTATTTTAATTTAATTCCATCGCATACTGGCCAAAATCAGTAGGTAGAGTGAATTTGGCTTCCCACCAAATAACCGCTAAGAATTTCTTTGTGATCTTTTGTTTACTATCCCCTATTACCCGGGTACTGGTAATACGGGTGGTACATCTTAATGTGCCTTTGGCGAAGGTTGGCAAGAAGTTGAGGAACAAGTAAGTTCGAGAGTCAGTGACGTAGAATGATCAATAGGGCGGGGGTCGGCCGGCCGCGATAACGTAATTACTGCCAGAGCTCGCCAGCCTCGCCCCACGACAGACGCCTTTACATTGTTTCAGGCCCTTAATCTATTGGGCTTTTTATGGGTTATTTTTCTTTTGTAGGATGTATTTTGAAGGGAGAAGAAGTTGCTCGTGTGTGTGTAGATTTTCTGTTTATTATACCGTTTGGATAGTGCCTAACTTAATGTCAGAGTTTGTATGTTTCCCATTGACCTCTGATATGAGTGTTAGGAATACAAACTTTTTTTTTAATATTTTTTTTTATATGGGCTTACTCTTGACCTCAATCTTGCCCTAAGGGCAGAGATGAGGTCCACGATGGATCGAGCTTACCCAGAAGAAGCCTATTTACTCGCGACTTAAATAGACCGATAGAACGTATAGTAATCTGCCTGACCTTTTTCGCAAACTTTGTTGAAGTCGGCTCTAAGTACCAGTATTTTACATAAGGCGACTGCCTATCTACTA
Source organism: Diarsia mendica (assembly GCA_949316265.1). NCBI lineage: Eukaryota > Metazoa > Arthropoda > Insecta > Lepidoptera > Noctuidae > Diarsia > Diarsia mendica. The sequence goes on along the minus strand of OX438906.1, from coordinate 9,902,530 downwards.
GTAATACAACACGCCTTCGTAAAGATTACATACGTATGTGGGATCTATTCTTACTATTTAATGATAAACGGAGAAGCAGTTATATGTTTGCACTTCATCAATTCAAAATATCACATCCATATCACATCCTTTGAGCAGCATACCAAACGAAACTCAAATCATTTGTCAAACGCAGCCATATTTTACAAAAATGTTCCTCCTCTCTCCTATATTTCCATAAAAGAGTTCCGTAAAATCTTCCCCAATCATAGTCAAAAGCGCATCGCTATGTGCTCATAAAGAAAATACTTCTATTCTGAGAGATAGCTCTCAACAGCTTCGAGACTAGCATTTCATGCTACATTATGATGCATTTTTAATCTTTATGGCTACACTGCATTCTGTCACATAACATTTATTTACGACTAGAAGTTTTCACAACTAGGGATGTAAAACGCACATGGAACTAGTATTCGGATAAGCTGAAGTTGGTTCAAACGTGTCTCGAATAGTCTTAGGTTGTGATCCCTAGATCCCGTCGCTACCCCTTAGGGTGTAGGGCATTGCCCTGTTGATATTGTCATTCAGATGTAGGTCCAGAACCCTTAAGTGTGGGGAATTGTGAGAGCAAATAATAAGTAGATAAGGGTTATGTATTTTACAATCGGAATTTGTTGTAAAGGATAACAGAAAAATCGATTAAAAAACAAAATTGTAACGTGTGTAATGGTAATGAAAAAAATTACATAAAGGATTACAAATGCTTGAATTCGAACCCACGACGGGGTCAAACACCTACAAATAGTCAGTTTAGCTAAGGAAATTCATATTTAGCGAACTACCAATCCTAATTCTGCTCTAATGTTTATCAACTTTCTAAATACTTCAACTCATCGGTAACTTTCAAGCCACAATATTTCCGTAAGAAAATACAACGAGAACCTAAGAAAACAGCCACAGTAAAGTCCCTCGCAGTGCAGTTGTTGAACGTGCAGCAGTTATTAATAACTGGTCATGAAAAGTAATAGGACGATCAAGAAATATGTCCTCAAGCCATTCTCCCAGGCGCACTGGCAGACCTCCAAAGTTTGCGACACAACTTGCCTTCGCACTATACGATTAAGTACATCGCATCTACTGGCTGCAGTTTCGGCGCGTGTAAAGTTTTTGGGTTTTCTGGGGAAAAGTTTTGAATGTACCTACTGAAGTTCCTTGCCCTGGTGTTACTGGAAAATAGGTTAGGCCTAGCAGTTATGAGACTAGATAGTAAAGTATCGTGAATAGCAGACGTGAAAAAAATCAAAAGTTCCTTGTTCACAAAAGATGTACCTACAGCTACGCTACGTAAATCGTGACTGTGTTTCTGGCATTAATTTCAAATTCTAAAGCCCGATACCAAGTTATCAAGAGACACGTGTAGCGAGACTATTTAATTTCCCTCTTATTAGAAGAGAGGAGGCAGGTATTTAAAAAAGAAATACGAGTATTTTCCTTTGACGTATCAAAGAAAAATATATAAAAAACGTATTTTAAACCATTAAACCGCTAATATTCTCACATTTGCCCTTACAATCTTTCTTTTGTTTCTAAGTAATGGGTGTTAAAGTTCCCTTAAGAAAGTTGAAGGGCTCTTGTTCTCCCGTCAATATTTTTATCCAGCAATATTTTTTCGTAAATTTACTAACAGAATGCCTTGAAAAGGGTCTTTTTACACCTTTTATAAAAATCTATTTTTCCACCAGGTCGTCCAGCGCCGACAGTGATGTGGCTAATAGACGGCACCCCAGCGCCGCAGTACATCGGAGAGAAGACTGACACTCACGTGGTGGTGAACCGGTTAGAACTGCCCCACGTGAGGCGGACCCACCTCAACACCACCTTCAGGTGTCGAGCCTCCAACACCAACCTCGTCAGCCCGCAGGAGAAGACTGTTAGATTAGAGATGAACTGTAAGTATTGTTTTTGTTTTTTCACCCCTTCCATTTCTTCATCCTAATAATAACTATCCTAACTTAATATTATAAATGCGAAAGTAACTCTGTCTGTCTGTCTTTCTGTCTGTCTGTCTGTCTTTGCTTCACGCCTAAACTACTGAACCGATTTGTGTGAAATTTGGTACAGACATAGTTTGGTACTTGAGAAAGGACATAGAATAGTTTTTTTTTTTTTTTTCGCGAGATTAACCAAAAACCTGCCGGAAGTCACTATTCCACGCGAACGAAGTCGCGGGCAAAAGCTAGTAACTTGTAAGTTACACAACACAGGTGTAGGTTACCTGTGTTTGTTCGAAAAAGATACCGCGGAGTCGACACATAGGGCTCCACATCCTACCCTGCCCTCTTAGCCCAAAAACATGCAACGCCGTGGCCACCTCTATGCTGTCATCGACGAGGTGGAAGTGGCAAAATTCAGGGCTAACAAAATATAACGAAATGTTGTGCCACTGATACGGAGAAGATGATCGAAAACGGTCAGAAAAATTGCCCAATCAATAGGACGGACTATGTAACCCAGCTGTTAGGGCCAATTAAGGTCTATTCTTGGACTGCTTGGCTTTTATTTTTGCCTAGCTACAAGTTAAACCAAAAAGTACACAGAATTGTAGATCCCAACGTTTCAAGAATAAGGCTGATAAAAGGAGCTTATAAAACCGCTGTGAGTTCTTCACAATTTTTCTGTGAATATTATTTTATAACAGCGTCGTGAAATATAAACCTCACACCGTCTTTTGGCGTAAACGCAAATAGTGATACTATGGTACTTATTTCAGAAGCATATTGAAATAAATTAAATATAATCCTAATAAAGTAGTGCTGGGCTAAGGTCAATTCAATGGACATACAATTAACTAAGTACCAAAAGGTAAGAAGTTTGTATGTTTTTTTTTTTTTGCTAGGCCGTTCTGTCCCACTCCTGAGCAAAGGCCTGAGTCAATTTAATTAAAAAATGTGTTAATTAGGTAGGGACATATTCACGGAAGCACTATAATATGCGAAATCTTCAAATTCAAATCACACAAAATATCCAAATCCTTCAAAGAATATTCATATCAAACCACGCGTTGACAACTCTAATAGGTACCTATAGCATTGTCGCAACAAACTTGCATGTAGATACGAACTACTCTACTACTGCCTCACAAAATTGTGAACACGAACCTACTTGCAGTCAGTATGAACGGCGACCACAATTTATAAAGTTATGACGTACCGTGGTCAACACATCGACCACAGACTATTAAAATTTTACATGCCCCAGGTTTATGGAGCGAGAGGCAGGGACGAATATTTTTTTCTACATTTTATGACGAAAACGCTTACTTTGTTAGTCGTGCGTGTCGTTCTTGATATAAGGTATCGTAAATCATACTTATCATGGGTTTTTTCAGGGCCCCTGCATAAAAGCTTGCGTTTTACATCTAAAGTTGTAATAACACCTAATTCAGTGTTGTATTGCGATTCTTAAATATTTTTCTGCATTCCTATAATTTAGTTTTACATTTTGCAATATCGTTTTCTGTCAAATATTTCACTATTTGGATGAATTAATTGATACTACTAAAAAAAACAAAATATCGCTCTGTGTAGCACTATAATAATAATAATAATAATCTGTGGTCGCTCTTGTCGCTGTCAGTAACGTCGTCAAACAACTCCATAAGAAAAAAAATCTGAAAAACCGTTTTTGTCCCATTTATACCCAAAATTACAATAATTTGATTGCTGGAATTAATAAATAACAAAAAGTACCTATTATCATAATAAAATTCAAACATAAAATGTGTAAAATAAAAGCTCCGAAAAATGACAAACCTGCACTCCATGACAGATGTCATGGAGATTTTCCGAAAAAGCAAAATTAAATAAACTGAAACATTGAAATGAAAAATCACGACGACAACGGTCTACTATGATTACAAGAGCAGCAGCTCGACGTGCACGCCCACCATCCCCGGACTCGTCGCTCAGCTCCGCCTCGCTGCCGCCGGAACCCAGCCCCATCGTGAGTGCTGTGACACCGGCCGCGGCAGTTGCGTCGAGCTCGAGCGACGAGTACTTCTCTCCGTCCCCGACGCCAACACCAGTTCGCCGACGAAGAGGACGCCGGCCGCCGGACGGCTTAGGACCTCGAGGCCCAACGGCTTCTGATAGGGTCCCAGCTCCCGGCGGAAGTGTGCAGCGCATGCGATGGACGCAATCCATCAACGAAAACGTCATGCGCTCATACTATGGGGCTACAGAGGGAGGAAACAACCTGACTGCGTACCGTGTTCGGATGCTCTCTCTGTTTCAGGTACTTGAGCCGGCTGTCAACGTATCGGCACAACGACTGTCGGATCAGGTGCGAGTCATCCAACGTAATCGTATGTTGGATGACACCGTACTTGATCGCTTGCGGACTGAAACGCAGAGTAGCCATGTCATTGCTACGTCGTCACAGGCTGTGGTACCACCACAGTCTACCACAATACTTATTAGTGAAAACGACGTGAGTAGTGACATGGTTGCTAACGTAAGTACACAGTGCAGTGAGGAGATGAGGAGTACTTTGGAGGGTGCGATCCGAGAGTATCGTTTCATGTCGCCCGAACTTAGACCACGATTACCTCGTTTGCCCATGCATAACAGAAATAGGGCGCTGGTGGCTGTTCTGGATTCGCAGTTGTCAAGCTGTTTTGATAGCTGCGAAAACCTCACCGATGCTCATTCGATCCTGTATTGCGCGGCTGTAGCGGCATGTCGTGTAGCTCATGTCAAATTTCCTGATGACAGAGCTACTCGACCGAAACCAGCCGTTCCGGCTTGGCAATGCAGGATTGAGCGACGCATTGCTGGGGCCAGAGCGTTCATCGGCAAACTATCCTGCTTCCGGGAGGGCAACAATCGCCCTCGAGTGATGCGTTTTGTGAGGCGGGCATTTGCGGGGACCGATATCAGTCCTCGAGACTACATGTCCCGTATCACAGAGCGCATCGACTTCTGGAAGCAGAAAGTGTATGCATGGGCAAACCGTATTCGTAGGTATAAGCGTCGGGTGGAACGGTACACTCTAAACCGCACCTTCCAAAGTGATGAAAGGTGGGTGTACAGAGCATGGGAGCGACCGGACCAAGGTCTGACTGACACGTGCCTACCGGATGACAACGCCATGTGTTCATTTTGGCGCAACATCTGGTCGGTACCTGTCAGTCATTCCGAGGGTGAGTGGACTCGGGAGGTCGAGCGAGCGTGCGATCCAATAACAGAAATGGGGGCAATAACGATCAGCCCCCAAGATGTAAGTTGTGCAGTTCGTCCATTGCCTAATTGGAAATCACCAGGGCCGGACGGACTGCACAACTTCTGGATTAAATGGTTTACAAGATCGCATGCTTGCTTGGCAGCCCTATTCCAGTCAGCCTTGGAGTCAGGGTCGCTACCAGAGTTCCTGACAACTGGAATAACCCACCTGCTCCATAAATCGGGTAGTACTGCGGAACCCAAAAATTATAGACCGATTACTTGTCTTCCAACGGTCTATAAAGTTCTTACCTCCATTTTGAGAGCTAAAATTAATAAACATATTAACGAAAATTCTGTTATGTCTGCTTCTCAAAATGGATGTAGGAACGGGTCCCGTGGTACTAAGGAGCTACTCCTCATTGATATGGCCATTAGCCAACAGGTTCGCCGTTTCCGAAAGGATCTGTCGACATGCTGGATAGACTATAAGAAGGCCTATGACTCGGTGCCACATACATGGCTCATGAGGGTGCTAGAGTTGTATAAAATTGATGCAACCCTACGCACCTTCCTGATGTCGTGTATGGGGCAATGGAGGACAGTCCTTCGCTATCCAGGGTGTCGGCAGATCCAGAGGAATAGCGAGCCGATAAGGATAGAGCGAGGTATATTTCAGGGCGACAGTTTGAGTCCACTTTGGTTCTGCCTAGCCTTGAATCCTCTTAGCACGCTGCTGGAGGGTTCAGGTCTGGGCTATCGGTTGAAGAGAGGTGGTCAGATTATATCTCACCTCCTTTACATGGATGACCTAAAACTTTTTGCCACCAATGATTTGCACCTGATGGAACTACTGAAGGTCACTGAAACTTTCAGTAGCGCTATCAGGATGGAATTCGGAGTGGACAAATGTGCGGTCATGCATGTAAAGCGAGGGGGGATTGTGGAGTCTGTGGGAACCCAGCTCACAGATTCCATAAATCTTAGATCCCTCTCAGCAACCGAAACCTATAAGTATTTGGGTATGTCGGAAGCGCTGGGCATCAACGTTACCGACATGAAGCAATCGCTGAGGGAGCGCTTCTTTGGCCGCCTGAGGAAAGTATTTAATAGTCTTTTGTCAGGCGGAAATAAGGTGCGTGCCTTCAACGGTTGGGTCATGCCGGTTTTGATGTACTCTTTCGGCATACTCAAATGGACTCAAACAGAGCTAGACGCCCTGGATAGGCGGGTCCGTACATTATTGACGACATATCGAATGCATCACCCACGTTCTTCGGTTATGAGACTGTATATCCCACGGAAGTGTGGAGGTCGAGGCTTTTTGAATGCTAAGACTCTCCACAATCGTGAGATATGCAGTCTCAGGGAATATTTCCTGGAAGCCGGCGTGGGGATGCATCGAGATGTTGTCGCGGTGGACAAGGGCCTTACCCCGCTCTCCTTGGCTAAAGAGAACTGGTGCAAACCTGTAGTGCTTGACACTAACGACCGCTTGGAGGTATGGCAGAGTAAGGAGCTTCACGGACGCTTTTTCCGGGCCCTGCATGGGCCCGATGTAGACTTCTTAGCGTCCGTAGCCTGGCTACGTTCCGGGGAACTCTTCGGAGAAACCGAAGGTTTTGTCTGTGCAATTATGGACGAAGTTATGATGACGAATAACTACAGGAGATTTATTGTGAAGGACGGTACGGTTGACATATGTCGGGCATGCCACCGTCCGGGTGAATCAATCCGTCACATTATCTCCGGATGTTCTCGTCTGGCTAACGGAGAATACTTGCATAGACACAACCTTGTAGCCAGGATTATCCATCAGCAACTTGCTCTGAAATACAACCTTGTGGAATCGGAAGTACCGTACTACAGGTATGTGCCCGACCCAGTTCTCGAAAATGACCATATCACACTGTACTGGGATCAATCCATCATCACTGACAGGACTATTATAGCTAATAAACCTGATATAGTGGTGGTGGATCGATCAGAGCGGCGCGCAATGATTGTTGACATAACCGTCCCGCATGACGAGAACCTCGTGAAAGCCGAGAAAGACAAGCAAATCAAGTATCTTGACTTGGCTCGCGAGGTTGTCGACATGTGGAGTGTGGACTCAGCGATCATTGTGCCGATAGTCGTTACAGCCAATGGCTTAATTGCCAAAAGCCTCGACCAACACCTAAGGAGGCTCTCGTTAGGCAGCTGGATCAAGGGCTTGATACAGAAAGCGGTACTCTTGGACACGGCTCGTATTGTTAGGAGGTTCCTTTCTCTGGAGCCCTGACCGCCGGTAGCTTGGACCCTGTTCCCGATACCGGTGGGCTACAATTTTTTATATTTTTAAATGTTTTTTTATTTTTTTATTTGTAAGGAATATTTAAAAATGTATCAAATTTGTTAAAAACTAAATAAAGGAAATAATAATAATAATAAAGCCTTTATTAACAATCTTATAAATGTTACATTTCATCTTATATACTGCTAACTAAACTACTAACTATAATAATTAAACATGGTTGTTCGTGAAAGTAACTTAATTAAATGTTATTATTTGTATTAGACACCGGTTTCGTGATTGTCTTGCTCTTCAGCATAGGCCTCCCCAAATATTCTCCACAACGGTCTATCCCTTGCTATCCTCATCCAGTATGGTCCTGCTACCTCCTTGATATCATCCTCCCATCTTCGAAGCTGCCTACCTTTGCTTCTCTTTTTATATCTAGGGCACCATTCCGTCACTTCGTTAGTCCACTTTTCTGTTTTACTTCTTGTTAAGTGTCCTGCCCATTTCCATTTTAGTTGTTTAATTTGGTATTTGATATCTATAATCTTGGTTTGTTTTCTTATTGTTTTTAACCTAATTTTGTCTTTTAATTTTATGTTGAGTATGCTTCTTTCCATTCGGTGTTGACAAGTTTCTAAAGATTTGATATTTTTCTTTGTACAACTCCATGTCTGACATCCGTAGGTCATGCTTGGGAGAATGCATGTATTAAATATTTTCTTCTTCCCTTCTATTGGTATATCCGAGTTTTTCATAACGTCTTTTAGAGCCCAGTATCTCTTCCATCCTAGGTTTATTCTATTTTGAATTTATTTTGTTGTGATGTCTGTTGGAGATATTATTTGGCCTAAGTATGTATATTCGTTTACATATTCCAGTTCAGCAGCATTTTTAGGTTTAATTGGAGTTTTATCGTAATTTGTCATTAACTTTGTTTTACTAGTATTTATTGATAGTCCTACCTTTTCGCTTTCGTTTTAATATCAGTTGTTCAATCATAACCTTCAGAGTGTTTGGATCACCACATATTAATATAAGATCATCTGCGAATCTTAGATGGTTTAGTAATACTCCATTTACATTTATACCATATGTCTTCCATTCCAGTTGTCGAAATATATGTTCTAGGGTTGCCAAAAACAATTTGGGTGATAAGGGATCTCCCTGTCTAACTCCCTTTCTAATAGGGAAACATTTTCCCACCTTTTCTGTGCGTATTTTAGCTGTCATATTTACGTATATGTTCTTTATTATGTTAATGTATTTCCTGTGGACCCGTTGTGTGGCGAGGGCCTCCCATATTTTCTCATGTTTCAACGAATCAAATGCTTTATTGTAATCTATAAATGCTAAGTAGTAATTTATTCTATATTCATTGCATTTCTGGATCATTTGTTTGATGGTATGGATGTGGTCGATGGTTGAAAAACCACTTCGAAAGCCTGCCTGTTCTTTCGGCTGATTCTCGTCTATGACCTTTGTTATCCGGTCCAGTATTATCTTGGAGAAGATTTTGTATACGTTTGACATTAGCGAGATGGGTCTGTAGTTCGATATATCATCTGTTCTCCCTTTCTTGTGAAGTAAGATTATTGTAGATGTAGTCCATTGAAGAGGTATATATTCGGTACTTAAAATTTCGTTAAAAAGGTTTGTTAGTGTGTTCAAGACAGTCTCTGATACTCCTTTTAAAAGTTCATTAGAGATGTTATCTTCGCCAGGTGCTTTTCCTCCTTTTTGTGATTTGATGGCTTTAATAACTTCATCTTTCAATATAATAGGAGCTGGTTCTTTTTCAGTATTCATAACTATTTCGTTACTTGTATTTAATGTACTTGGTTCGTCGTGATAAAGATCACGATAGAAATCAGTTGCTGCATTTAATATTTCGCTTCTTTTAGACTTATGTTTTTTAGATTGGTGATGTGTTACGTTTGTAATCCAGTTTGTGTGGTCTTGAAGTTCCTTCCACGCACTCTTGATTCCACCAAATTTTGTTATGTTTAGTTGTACTAACTTCGTTTTTTGTGTATTTCTATATTTCCTTATTTCGGTGTATATTCTTTACTTATTTCGTTTATGCTGTGTCTATTATTTTTCCTGTTCTTAAATAAAAGTGCTCTTTGTTTTATTAATCTTCTTGCTTCAGATCCTATTCTATCTTTAAATGGTTTATCTTTTTCTAGGATTTTATTAGTTCTTTTTATTTCTTCTTCAAAAGTATCATATTTTTCCTGGACTGTTCTTAGTTCACTTATTGGAATTAGTTTTGTTTTTAGGGATTCTAGAACTTGGCTTGGTAATGGCAGTGTGATTGGTTGTTTAGTGTTTTTTATATGTTTCCTAGAATTTTTAGGTTCATTTAGGTGTAATTGCCCTCGGAGTAATCTGTGATCAGTAAAATAGTCAAATTTGTTATTAATAACACTGGATTAGGTGTTGTGACAGTTAGTTGTCAATAAATAGGCATTTGGAAGGTATTTATTTATTTACAAAAAACAAATAGTAACATATTTACATGGTTATAAACAAGGCTTACACGCTAAACTATTTTTATTTTCCACATATTACTTTAAAAAATTAATAACTAGAGAAACATGTACCTATACGAATACCAGTTATAATAACCCTCTTTTTGGCCGTAGTCGTGTAAGTTACTGCAATTCATGATCAATACTGTTGTACACACGGCTACACATCAAGCTATACATTTCCAGTATAAGCTCGTCTCGCATTTTAAAGGATTTCCGTATAGTGCGAGATCAGCGTAAACTGGAAATGTATAGCTTGATGTGTAGCCGTGTGTACAAAAAAACTGGCAAAGTGCAAGTCGGACTTGCACATGAAGGGTTCCGTACCATGACTTCTTATAGGTTTTCCTGTAATCTATACGTGTTGAACTCATTCCTGTATTTTTTTCAGAATTTTAGGCTCTGTAGTTTCGGAGATAAGGGGGGGAATGGTCGGACAGACAGACACACGAGTGATCCTATAAGGGTTCGGTTTTTTCTTTTGAGGTACGGAACCCTAAAAAGAGCGAAAATTTATAATTTACTATAGTAACGACGTTACTAATACCAGAATGTCAGTATATGTTCTATATGTGAACTGGTAAAGCCGACCCCAACATAGTTGGGAAAAAGCAAGGCAGATGACGATGACACTCGTTATGTTTTTTTATAGTGTCAGTCTATCTGTACACTTAAAAATATTATGTTACCTACACATAAACATTTTGCTAAATAATAATAACTCATAAGCCGCCTACTGACTGAGCACGCAGCCTCGCGAGGCATGCGTGTGAGGTAATTCATACGGTGGTCGGTCAGGACGTGCCTCGCCCGAGGAAAACAATAAAAAAAATATTTGATCGTGTGGCGCGGCATGCGCCCTAGGCTGCCTCGCGAGGCTGCGCGCTCAGTTAGTGCACGACTATTGAGTATCGTTCTACACTCTTACAAATATGGTCTTTTTATTAAATCAGTTTACCTGAATGTCAACGACAACTTGACTTGACAACGTAGGTAGTAATTAAACACGATTTGAATTGAGATTTCAAACTACAGTTTTATGAACATAAATTACCGTACTATTGAAACTACTTACTTTTTATTATTTCAGCGCGAATTGCAAAGGAAATCGATCGGTTTAACTTTTTACTGTGATAAAGTTAAAAATAGTTTTTTTTCTTTAACAAAAAAACACGCCGGAAAAATTCCCCGAAGTTTATACATGTCCCTGGAGTAAAGCACAGGCCCAAACGTTTTTTTTTTTGAAACTGTGTGTATATTATATGCCTCACTGGTCTAGTGGCGAAAATGTAATTAACCTAACTTTATGAGGATTACAGACTTGATGTTCTGATATTGTCACTAGGGTTCTATAGACGAATGGCAAGAAACGGTTAGAGATTCGTCATATCTGTTTGTCCGTCCGTCCGTCTGTCACGGCCACTTTATTCGGAAACTATTAAGACTACGCAGTTTAAACTTAGTAGATAGATGTATTCTGTGGACCGCTTTACGATTTTTATTTAATACCTAGATACCTGATGACCAGGTACCTTAAATTACAAACACTTGCAAAACATCCTTTTTTGGTAGGGGGGGGGGGGGGGGAGGTCATCAAATAATTCCTCCCGCTCGCCGTTGAGGCCGTGTTATCTCTTTCGAACAACCCGCAGCCCCAACGGGGGCAAAACATCCCTAAAAACCAAACCAGCACATCACAGGCCGAAACAATTTTTACTTTTTTTTTTAACTGTGAATCATTTCCACAGTGCGGCCAACGCTGGTGGAGATATTAAACAAGCCGGTGTCGTTATCATCGGAACGTTACGTCAGTCTCACGTGCGTGTCGGAGGGCAGCCGGCCGGCGGCACAGCTCACCTGGTACAAGGATAACAGAAAATTTAAAAGAGGAAAGGTGAGTACGGCTTTGGTGGCTTGTTATATTTTTGGTGGTTTGTCATATTTTTGGTGGTTTGTCATATTTTTGGTGATTTGTCATATTTTTGGTGATTTGTCATATTTTTGGTGGTTTGTCATATTTTTGGTGGTTTGTCATATTTTTGGTGGTTTGTCATATTTTTGGTGGTTTGTCATATTTTTGGTGGTTTGTCATATTTTTGGTGATTTGTCATATTTTTGGTGGTTTGTATTATTTTTGGTGGCTTGTTATATTTTTGGTTATGTTATATTGGGTTTTTCATCAGGAATTTTCTAATAGTAGCTTGAAGCTTGGATTTTTGTCTGATTGTTTACAAAAGATTCGCCCCCGATTACATAGATCATTACTGGCAAAATATTGGTGCACGTACTTTCTGTTCGTACATCTTTGCTGAATCTGGGATTGCTTGCTAGATGAGCTGTGATATTATTTTATCATCGGCGTGTTCAGAGCATCAATGCAATGTAAAGTGCAAGTATAACATTAAAAAAAAATAGTAATTTAGCAATGAGCCAAGAAACCCTTCATAAGGCACTTCCACCATAGTTCCCAGTTTTTTTTACACCCACGTTTTTTTTTAAAAGCTAGGAAGGCGTCATTTATCAGATATAGTCCCAGTGAAAATATTCTAGTATCTTCTTTGTTCATAGATAGTGGAAGCCATGAACGAGACTTGGGTGAGCAGTCAGGTCCAGTTCATGCCTCTGCCAGAAGATGACGGAGTGCAGCTCAAGTGTCAAGCTGACAACAACGCGCTGCCTGGCCAGAGCCTTGAAGATTCCTTCAAACTAGATGTTGTGTGTAAGTAACGCACATTTGACCTATCTATGTTCCTGTTCTTTTAATGTCTGTTTTCACTAACTTGGTAAGTGTTAGTCATGTTAGTGAATACAGAAAAAAAATGTTATTATGCAAGCTAAACGGAAAACAGACATTCTCTGATATTTACTGTTGAGCTTTACCAATTATGGTCCTGGGTTCGAATCCCAGTTCGGGTAATTTTTTATCAGGGTTTTCCATAAGGAATTTTCAAGTAGCAGCCACAGAAACTGACTGATGACGACACACAACAGACTCGCTCCTTATGGCATAAGACTTTCTGCCGCACTCAGAGAGCTTAAGCTTAAGCCGTCACTTAGAAATGATTTGACATACTTTTGTGTGACAAAACTGTCAAAACCTTTACTTAGTGATGGCTTAAGTAATCATTAAATATCTCTGAGTTACCGCAGTTAGGCATACTCGTAACTGGCAAAATAGAAGTGTACTACTGGCACATCTCTGCGTAACCGTCTGAAGATTACAAGCGCGATGTCATGTTATGTTGATTATTTATTCCTGTAAATCGCTTCAGGTTGTAGGCATTCAGAACAGTCATGCTTTCGAAATAAGCCAAACCCCAAGAGGCGTATAATGGCGTATGCTTACGTGAGAAATGTATTCTCTTTTACTGTCTCATCATATAGCGTCCTTAATACACGAGGCTGATGGAGGGATTTCATGGCAAATGACACATTTTCCTGTCCATTCTCGTTCCGAGCGCGTTTTGCCACACCGATCCTTTAATCCGCCTCTGTCCTGTGTGATACGCATAATATAATATGCTCGTGAAGTATTTCCATAAATAAATAATAATCATTTTTATATTTAAGGCTTCTTTGTGTGGAAATTCATCAGAAAAACAATTCTGATCAAAACTTTCCTTTAGACAATTCTGATTCTCCCATTTTCCGAATCACATCTATTTATAACCAAATCTAGAGAAAAACTTTATCTACTTTTCCACTCAAATGTTGTAAAAATTCCGATCTCTATGAAATAATGTCGTTTATCTGAAAATTCTTCGCCGACTCAGAGTTTTGTGATAGTGCCTTCCTTTTATTTGCGAATGTTGAGCCAAGTTTTTATTTGTTTCTAGATGCCTTTTATTTCAACGTTCAACGTTGAGAAGTTCTCATACGTGAACTTTGTGAATTTTACTATGAGACTCTTACGCTATGACAATAAGAGTTGACAAAGTATACATGAACAAAGGGAACTTACGTCATAAGACGAAAATGAATCGTAATTGTTTGTAGAAATCAAAATTTCCATCTCTGCAGGAAAACACAATTAGCAGAACTTCTTAATTTGTTAAGACTCGTTCCATAAACGAATATAGTTGCAAAATTAGCAATAAAGGAGCTCGACTCAACCAGTTTGCACATCTCCGACATCGTTAGGCTTAATTCTTATTGCTACTTAAGCACTCTTCAGCATGTATGACAAACCTGGAGCTGATTAAACAAATTCTCCCTCAAATCGCGCAATATGCATAATAATTAATGTTTACTTAAAATATATACGTCTGACGGCAAAGAGAAATCGTTAGGGCATTGTTTGACTCCAAAAGTTTACTCACAAAGTTGGACGCTTTGAAATTAGGATCAATTTTGCTAATTGAAGTTGGTTTGTTAGTTCTACAATTTTACTAAGAAGATTATTTATTAAAATATTGTTACTGAACTTTCATTTAGAAGACTCTTGAAGCCGGACTAGAACGCAGAAACAACTTTTCAAGTAACAATTGTATACAGGGTGTAAACTTACCAAGCATTATGTACACTAAACTAAGTATCCCTATGCAAAAATGATTGCTGTGAAACTTTTTATAGTGTAAAAATTCACATTTTACGATAAAACTCGATGTCGCGCACTCATAACGTTGTGCTGGCGGATGCTTTGAATAATGAACGGGTCATGGAGGTAGGTACTTAAAGTATAATTACCTGAAAAACTAGGATCAAAAAACTTAAAAAATTTGGAACATTGACCTCCAATAGGTATATCCGTAACTATAGAAGGTTTATTTACTGTCCAGAACAGCCTTTCGGCTTCTTTAAAGATACTCTTACAGGTCTCTAAGGAAATATATTTATGAATTTATTTTAGATCTTTAGAAGCATGTAATCTTTTACCAAACAGAAATCTACAAAAAAAAATAATCTACTCTAGATAGTCTTTCCCAGAAACGGCTTCAGTGAAAGTGAGCACTTAATTTAAATAAAGTAATTACTAACAACGTTTTCAAGAATAACACTTTAATGATCGGACTTATAATTTTATCTTTTTAAATCTAACCGTCAGCCCTTAATCTCAAGTTTTATAATGGAGCCCTAAACCAAAGCAATGAAAATAAATCTCAACACTAAAATACGGCGTGAAAATCTTTAGAAAAAAAGCGACGTCATTTAAAAAACTACGCCAGTTTACTGATGTAAATAAAAAGATTTATAATGGCGGTGTACGCGACAGTAAAACGTATTCGTGTAGCGGTTGTACATCCGTAATGTAATTTGCTTATCTTCGTACTTATCTGACGTGTCGGTTACCGTAAGCCGGCGTGACACAACAAAGCCCGCGGCGCGGCCCGCCCGGGGACTTGCGCTGCGTCCCCAACGGAACTTTGCTCACTGACAGTTTATCCTGCGCTACCAACTTGTTGGGAACTAATTCCGTCTAATTTAGTCTGTGAAGGCGACTCACAGACGCACGGCTTACCCGATGCCGTCGACTCCACGGTGACACCTTCCTGTCTGAGGGATTAATTTGGCTTTGTCTGCCGTGGTTCTGCTACAGTTTGACATGCCAGGTTTAGCCGTTACATCGATGTAACAGCACCGGCTTGCCCTTGCGGTATTACTCAAGATGCTTCCTCGAAATGGATTACGAAGTGATGAGGGTTGGAAATACAACACTTAATAATAAGTGTATTTGTTTCACCTGCTTATGAAAGCTCCTATTCTCACAGCTTAGGTCTTGCCCAAAACATAAATGTTATTTAATCAACAACAGTAATTAGCAACGGCCCGAAATATATCTATTTAAACGGCTCCGAGCGCGTAATTTAGTCAACTCATTTAACACGTAACAGGCCCTGTCAACATTTCGGAACAAACAACCTATCTAACAATATTAAAAGCTTGTATGCGCCAACATGAGAAACTCAGTAAAACGTAATTAAAACCTTGTTAGCGCCGGCGAGCACACAACATCAACACTTAACATCCGCTGAGGACTCGCCAAAAACTAATTCGGACTAGTGGGAGCGAGCAACCCCGCCTCGCCACCGGATCCGGATCGCAAAACGCTCTAAGGGATTAAGCTAGCATAGCGTAGCCAGTGCGTTTACATTCTAATCGCAGAACATAACGTGCCAATTTATTTATGCGTAAACGGGTCATCTACACCCCACGGTTGTGTTCCACCTGCACATTCCCACGCTCGCAACTTTTTCTTAACCACGGCAGACAATCTGATCACTCAATCAAACCACTAATTCCCCGACGGGCCGGTCAATTCCTGAAAAGCCAGGAAACGTGCTGACTCTATTACGACAGAGGAAATTAATTTCCAAATATAAATAAATTCTATTTACTTCTGCTTGGCGAACCGTAACGCATTTAGAGCGGGGAGAATTTCGCCGCTCACGGCGCGAATCGTTTTGGCAACAATTTAAACGGAGGAATCGTAAATGTTTATTTGGAGAACGGGCGTTTCCTTCAGCCGCGGGGCGACGTCGTTATAGGTCTTTAATGGCCAATAAAGTGTCAACGCCCGCTCCTTGCCGCAGATAAGTGTTCACCTGGAGTAAAAACGCTTTCCAACCCTGGACAGCTCGGAAATAGACCGACCATAATGGCAGACCTTTGTCCTGGACAATATAGAAATAAAAATAATTTTGTTTGATAAACAACGCAGTTCGAGAGAAGGATTCAAAGCTGTGATGTTATTCTTTTCAGCATAACTTTTGTTAATAAAGCCTTATTGTTTTCATACTCTCGACTTCGTTAATTGGGATGAAAAGTTACTTCCAGGAAAAGCTTATAGACTTTTCTAAACATGTCGTTTAATACAAAGTAAAATATTTCGCTTCTTTATCCTCCAAAAACTTTAAATAAATGAAACCTATTAGACATAATATTACATAACAATCCTTATTTTTCGTTGAAGGGTGCCACTCATCAAAATGACGCCTTCCGACCCTCTGGGCGGAGCAGAAGGGAGTGTCAGACTTCTACTGACGAAAAACCACCCTTGTTCGTTCTTAGCCTTTTGTTTCCGGGACCGCGGTATTTCTTTCGAACAACTCTTAGCCCCGGATATCTAACAATCCTTGATTAATGATTACCTTCGTACTGTTTACACTACGGCCAGGCACGTTACCTAAGCCGCGATTACCCTGCAAACCGCAGATCGTTTCCGCTACAATCACATCATGATTTAGTACTTAGCCGCTCCATCCGTGATTATTGTTTTCAATCTATCTGTTGTTATTGTTTATTGAGTCCGTTTAGATGTAGTTTTAACAATATAACTTATAATCATGCCTCTAGTCCCCAAGACCTAACAGAGGTGTACTTATTTATAAGTACACCGATATTTCGCCAGTTCTCTTCAAGTCCCAGGAGACAAGGTTATTACAAATATTACCATCAATCGTGCACAAATTCAGTCTCCGTGGCTGCTACTGGGAAATTGCTGATGGAAACCCAATAATACTTTTTGCTCGATCCAGAAATCGAACTCAGGACCTCTGAAGTCGCGCTAGCAACCACTAGACCCAAGAGGCAGTCAGAGAAATATATAGTAATAGATAGACTACCAATTAGTTTGATGTATAGGTATCTGTTTACATAATTACATTCAAAATAGATTTAAGCGTATCTCGATACCAATTATTTTTAACTGAATATATCAGTGAAATATATCAGTGCCAATAAGAGACTTACCGAATATCTATCATAATAATCGACTGTACAACAATATTTTGAATGATTGACCCAAAATCAATCAGTTATCAGTATAAGTTTGCTAATTGCTACATAACGTAGCTCAATAGATAGATTCCTGGGTCGGGTAAAGTATTATTCGGTTTTCCGTCAGAAATTTCTCAGGAGCAGCCACGGAATCTGAATTCAAGCCCTGTTGATGGCAATAGGCTCGCTCCCTTTTACATGGAACTTGAAATATAACTGGCAATATATGTGGTTGTACTTTACGGTACAGCTGAACCTTACCCTTTGAGGATTACAGGCATATTATGTTGAATGGGAAGACGTTGCGTTGGAAGGCCTCACACTAGGTGGACGGATGACCTGGTGAAGGTTCCAGGGATCCGCTGGATGCGAGACGCACGGGACCGGTCAATGTGTTGACTCTTTAGGGGAGGTCTATGTCTAGGAGTGAACTTCTTTCGGCTGAAATAATGATGATGAATATTGATGTTATTTGTATGTCGTACGGTCGTGAAGATACAATTAAAGAATTTGGTATAATATGCCACAAGTACCTACACACAATGTAAATAAAAAATAATAACAACGACGCATCTAGACGCGTACCACGAGGGCTGGTTCGAAGCGGCACAGGCAAAGAGCTCTTGGAAGGAATTGGGGGAGGCTTTTGCCCAGCAGTGCGACAGTGCCGGCTAATAAAAAAACAAGTGCGAGTCGGACTCGCGCACCGAGGGTTCCGTAAAAAAAATATATTATGTGATGTAACTAAAAATTTATGGTTTTCGTAATTATTCCTTTATCTATGCTATAAGACGTTGCTTCGTACCAAATTTCAAGATTCTGAGTTCACGGGAAGTACCCTGTAGGTTTTGATTCCCTTGCGAGTGTCGAAAATTTGCGGCATAAACGGGAGTATCTTGATGTAACTAAAAATTTATGGTTTTCGTAATTATTCCTTTATCTATGCTATAAGACGTTGCTTCGTACCAAATTTCAAGATTCTGAGTTCACGGGAAGTACCCTGTAGGTTTTGATTCCCTTGCGAGTGTCGAAAATTTGCGGCATAAACGGGAGTATCTTTTGATCGCGTTGACTTAGAAGTTTGATTTCTTCACAGCTCCAAGAGACCATAGACTTGAGTATTTGATATGAATTTCAGCTTGATACCTCCACGCATTCCTGAGAAAAAAGGTCTTGACAGACAGACAGACGGACAACAAAGTGATCCTATAAGGGTTCCGTTTTTTCCTTTTGAGGTACGGAACCCTAAAAACGACGATGATGATTAACAACGTACATTTTGTTCTAGATCCACCAGTGGTGTCACTCTCGCTGGGGTCAACGCTCAACCCTCACGACATCAAGGAAGGTGACGACGTGTACTTCGAGTGCTCAGTGCGTGCCAACCCTAGAGAACATAGGATATCATGGTATCATAATGTAAGTGCTTCATTTATCTTTTATTTGAGTTACGCAGAGCCAGGAGGCTTATTGGTGACGCCAAGCTGGTTGCCAAGCTACAAAGCCTGGCCCACCGCCGCAAAGTTGCATGTCTGTCGGTCTTCTACAGACTGTACTTCGGAGAGTGTGCGCAAGAGCTCCACGAGCTTATTCCACCATCTCCTTTCTTCCATCGAGAGACTAGGCGTACTGCAGGTTATCACCCATACCTTGTCGATGTTCCACACATTAGTACGAAGCGTTTTGCAAAGTCTTTCATTATTCGTACAGCCAAAGAGTTGAACACCCTGCCTGCGTCGGTTTTCCCGAGTTCATATAACCCCAATCTATTTAAGTCGCAAGTAAATAGGCTTCTTCTGGGTAAGCTCGTTCCATCGTCGACCTCATCTCTGCCCTTAGGGCAAGATTGAGGTCAAGAGTAAGCCCATATTAAATTTAAAAAAAAAATGTAGTTATGTTATTTTTCGTAATATTTTTTTTGGAGGTTCCCAAATTATCAAATGACTCCTCCCGCTCTGGTGTCAGACTTCTGCTGACTAAAAACCACCCACGTTCCTTCTTAGCCCTTTGTGTCCGAGGCCTCAGTATCTTTTTCGAACAACCCGCAGCCTCGATCGTAATATATTCTAACTTTGTCTGTGAGATCGCAAAGCTGATCCTTTTCCAAACTATGATGGTTTGACTTCCAGTCTAACCGGATACAGCTGAGTACCAGTATTATACATATATAGCGACTGTCTATCTGACCTGCATAATTCACTGGTGACCGGTGGTCAGACTTTCAGGTCACTGACTAGCTGTTAAGACTATCAAAGATCTACAATTATGACAGCACAGAGGAAACTCAGTACACTCGTATTCCCATGCACAGACCAAGCGCGTTTTACCTGAAGATTGCTCCTTCTTCCTACCCTTATCCCATGTCATTTGGGGTCAGCGCAATATTTTTTTCTTCCATTCTGCCCTGTCAGTCGTCACGCTATCGTTACCTGAAGACTTCTCCGAATAGAATTAAGTCATTATCTAGCCACGAGTTCATTTTCACAAGTACAGTCAGTAACTCAGTACCCTGCATTACCTGAGCCCTCGTATAAGGAACCAAAGGGCAAGTGATGTGAGAAGAGGGGTTAAATAAAGCTGGGCACCGACTGTACTTACCAGCACAATTATTGTTAACCTCACCCATACCGTCACCATCGGATAATTATCTGACATCGACAATAAAGTAACTGGAACGTGTGAAAAGACACTTATGTTGCTAACTATCTTCATAGTTGGCAAATAAATTAGTAATCACGGTGTAATATTGCTAATAGTACCCAGGACGACGATCCATTCTCTTGACATACCCATAATCGCCCTTTACGACGCATTATATATCTTAGCTATAAATTATAACATAAAGTACCGTCACACGTATTGATCAATAAAATGGGTACCTAGTTGACCGAGTAAAAAAAAAAAAGATTCTGTTTAAAAAATATATTGGGTACGTGTTTTTTGTTTTATCAGAATAATTAAACGTGGTCACAGTTTAGTAATAATGTAATTCATATAACAATACAGAGTACATTCCTACATCAATTGTGAATTTAATAATGAAAATGTATCTATACTTTGAATTCTGCAAGTAGTCATCAAGAATGTAAACAAGGCGTTACACCCGAGTGTTGAAAATATCGTGATATCATCATCTTCTAAAAGGGTCATCATCATCATTCTTCTGGTTTTATCCCAATTTATTTAGGTTCATCTAATTCCATACTTCTCTATTTCTTGTAATCTCAGCTCAATAGGGCATTGATGAAAAAAATTAAGGACAGTCCCTAACCCAATTGATTTACTTAAATCATCGTCACAAAATTACAAAAAATCAGTGACTTAATAAAATCATTACAACAGCCTAACAAACTTACAATTGATTGATCCGCTATAGATACTTGTTAACACAATAAAGTGAGGGCCTGATGAATTAGATTACCGCGGAGTAGGCGACACGACTGATGAATTACTGGTCCAACTTGAGATCTGTCTATTATCGGACCCCAATAGATTACGTCATCAGCGTCGATAGTGACGTCATGGTTTCGTTAGTGATTATGATTAAAGATTCATAAGGATAATGGTTACGATATATGGCGGTTAGATATCGGTTATCAGAGGTATGTGCTCTTCTTGTACCTACTATAAGAATAGTGTGGATGCTAGTTTTGTTAATTCTTGCTTTTTGGTAACGTCTATGTAGAATTTACGGTAACCTGGTGTGAGCGTTATCATGCTGCCCAAAGGCCTCTGGTTTGGCTTCACATGCCGTTAAAAAATATCGCTCAGGCGTGTGGGTTTTTTTTTTCCTCACGATGGTTTCCTTCACCAAAGCAAGTGATAATTATACCGCGGTTGCGCCCGCGTGAAAATGGTCATTTTCCATACAAACTTTCATCCCCTATTCCCCTATTTCCTATCCCTTATTTCTCCCTTAGGGGTTGAATTTCGAAAGATCCTTCCTTAGTCCTTGTCTACATTATAAAAGGAACCTCAAAATTTCAGATTTCTCGGTCCAAGGGTTTGGGCTGGGCGTTGATGAGTCAGTCAGTCAGGACTTTGTCTGGTTATTTATATAGATAGATAGATTGACATGAATCTGATTTTTTTTAGGTGCGTACCTTGTGTTCGAAGTCGAGCCCTATGACTTGGCAGTCCAGTGGTCACACAAAAACTATGGAAGCCAAAAAACTGTTCCCTACCGCTGTCTCCTCAGCTTTACAAATATATAATAATATTGTTTAAAAAATTAGGTACCAGAATAATATTGAATCCACAATATTAGCGTTTCCATGAACTCCACAAATATGCTTACGAAAGTCCTACGCAGTGTTTTCATGTTCATAATGCTACGGACGAAGTTTAAACTCGCTAGCTAAACCAAAAACTTATCCGTTGGGCTATTGGAGCTTAATTATAGGTTATCATTATATTCACACAAATAAAAAGGCAGAAAGGTTAAAAATTTTTAGACAGGGTAATAATTATATTATTATTATGTGACACACAATATTAGTTTTTAACTGCTTTGTTGTTATCGGTCGCAAGCGCGAATGCTGCACAAAGATCTTGGTTTAGTTTCTTTCAAAGTTTTATTGGGGCTTTTCCTCTATGGATTTCTCAGTAAAAATTAGGGAGTCTGGATTTGTGGCTAGTTGATAGCAATAGGCTCGCCCTTGTTACCATAACTGGCGAAATGTGGGTGTACTTGTTAAGTACACTTCTGCCTAACACTTTGTTGATTACAAGACATGATGTTACGTAAAAAAAGTTTGGCTTCGTAGAGTGTCGAGTGTCATTTTCTTTCGGAGCTCGATGTTTCTCATAATCGCAGGTACAGGTACCTCCGTAAAAACACTTTTATATCAGAACCAAAGCTCCCATCAAACCTTTATATAAATTAAAGACTGACGTGCCCAAAACGATTTATCATTCCCCAAGTACCAACATGTTAATACAAAAGTATAATCATGAAACATTGATGAAGTACGTATTAAAACAAAATGTACTACGTCAGCGTATAATCTAAATTACATTTGAATAAGTTCGCGGTAATCACAACATGGGTCGTGAGCTCGTGACCTTTATCAAACCACATGAAAGGTCCACACGAACTTTTAGTGTATTGCGTCAGGGATCGATTTGTTATGTTATTATAATAGGGAGTTTTGAGGAAACTTTTGTTGAAGTCGGTCGGCAAAACTTTGGTGTTGTAAACTGGACTGTAATTTTGGGTCATTTAACGATCAATCTAGAATAACTCTGCTGCACGTAGTGAACACAGTTTATACATAAATCGTGTTATTAAAATACTAAAAGCTGTAACAGCTTCTTTGTTCTATATTATTAGGGATTTTCTTTTCGCACTTACTGCCGCAATCAGAGACGTTTAATTATTATTTAAGCCATCACTTTTTGACACCTTAGTGAAGGTTTTGTATGTCAAACCTTTACCAAGTGACGGCTGAAGTAATCTCTGAGTTAGTCCTTATAGTGGACCTACGCACGTTTGCCATGATAGCCGTTTTATCAACCAGCCCACCTCCCTCGAGAAGTAGACTAAATTTCTCCGTCTTCTCAGGACATCCGAATGCCACACGTTTGATTTTCCCTAAAAAAACGTTTCTTATAAATAATCATAATCTTTAGTGTGTCATAGATACTATTATAGTCCCCAATCGATAGTAATAATTATTAAAAAACAGTATTTTAGTTCTGTAAACTTCTAGGAACAAAATAAGTTCTGGTTCTATCCCAAGTAACATTTAGCACGACTACACTTATTAGAAAATAGTGTTGCAAACGTTGTTTGTATAAATCCTATTGACTTTTATCGATATATAAAGCGACGCTTGTTCATATTTAGTCGGATATTTCTATCTGCATGCATTTGCATTTACTACTTTTACAAAGGGTGAATATTTCTGTTTTACTTAGTTTATTTTTTAGGGTTCCGTACCTCAAAAGGAAAAAACGGAACCCATAAAGGATCACTTTGTTGTCCGTCTGTCTGTCTGTCAAGACCTTTTTTCTCAGAAACGCGTGGAGGTATCAAGCTGAAATTCATATCAAATACTCAAGTCTATGGTCTCTTGGAGCTGTGAAAAAATCAAACTTCTAAGTCAACGCGATCAAAAGATACTCCCGTTTATGCCGCAAATTTTCGACACTCGCAAGGGAATCAAAACCTACAGGGTACTTCCCGTGAACTCAGAATCTTGAAATTTGGTACGAAGCAACGTCTTATAGCATAGATAAAGGAATAATTACGAAAACCATAAATTTTTAGTTACATCAAGATACTCCCGTTTATGCCGCAAATTTTCGACACTCGCAAGGGAATCAAAACCTACAGGGTACTTCCCGTGAACTCAGAATCTTGAAATTTGGTACGAAGCAACGTCTTATAGCATAGATAAAGGAATAATTACGAAAACCATAAATTTTTAGTTACATCACATAATATTTTTTTTTTACGGAACCCTCGGTGCGCGAGTCCGACTCGCACTTGGCCGGTTTTTTTATCGGTGGTTTACAAATAAATATCATGTTTGGACTATTGTCGTTATTGCGTTTATCACTTTTTATAGAGTTTTAGTTATTTATTTTGCGTCTCTCTTTTCCAATCAGTAAACTGGTCAACTCAACAAACACATCGGGTGTTTGGTCTGAAATTCCATAATTGTGGTTTACCTTTTTGATAGTGCTTCGATATCTTTGCTTCAATTATTTTTTGATATTTATGGAACAACCTTGGCAAGCACGGCTTAACCCAAAGATCAACCCGAGAAGCAGTTATTATTAAGCCATGAACTCCTCGCGAAGATCTCAGACACACCAGCATTAAGGAAGTCTTTCATCTTGACGACGACGTTTCAGAAAATCACCCTCCTATTTCCCAAAAGAAAATCACCATAACAAGTATCATGATCGCATTTCAAATTCGATATGTTGAAATACTTTGGGCATTAATTAAATAAATAAATAATTTGATTAAAACTTTTTAACTGTTTAGTCTTCTTATTCTTCACTAGCTTTTGCCAGCGGCTTCGCCCGCGTGAACGATGATATGACGATTTTCCATACAAACTTTCTCCCTTTGGGGTTGAATTTCGAAAAATCCTTCCTTATTCCTTGTCCACATTATAAAGGGAACCTATGTGCAAAATTTTAGCTTTCTAGGTCCAAGGGTTTGGGCTGGGCGTTGATGAATCAGTCAGTCAGGACTTCTCTTTTTATTTATATAGATAGATCATCATTAGTCTCTTGCCCGTATCTCAATTAATTTGGTGTCGGTGCAGCATGCCTTCTTCTTCTTCTATACTTCCCTATTACTCGTAGCTTTATCAGACATCTCTTTTCTGGTTTCCTTATAATAAAAAAAAACAAAAAAAAATTCATTCAAAAAAAGATTTCTGCTACAAATGAATTTATAGTTTTTCTTTTGTCTAGGATAAGCCGGTGCTCCACAATGTGGTGTCCGGTATCATCGTGAGCACCAAGTCTCTGGTGCTACAGAAGGTGACGAGGGACCACGGAGGAGACTACTCCTGCAGAGCAACAAACTCACATGGAGAGACGGCCAGTCAATCTACACATCTTAGTATACAGTGTAAGTCTAACCAAAATCAAAAATATTTTATTTCTCATAGGCCTACATGGGCGCACCTATAAAACGTCTACAAAAAGGTGCACAAGGTGCAGTTTTGCACTCTCGTCAAAATTCAGGTGATTGTCATAAAGACATCCTAACTAATATTATAAATGCGAAAGGAACTCTGTCTGTCTGTCTTTCTGTCTGTCTTTGCTTCACGCCTAAACTACTGAACCGATTTGTGTGAAATTTGGTACAGACATAGTTTGGAACTTGAGAAAGGACATAGGATAGTTTTTTTTTTTCGCGAGACAGCGAACTATGTGGGTAAAACCAAAAATCTGCCGGAAGTCACTGTTCCACGCGAACGAAGTCGCGGGCAAAAGCTAGTAATTAATAACATAATTACGGTACTCACCTGGTAAATAATTTACGTTATTTTATTAGCTGTTAAAAATGTAACCGCACCTCGTTCAGGGAAAACCCGTGCGGTGTTATAGTCTGCCTCTTTTCTTAGGCCATCCATTATGAGACTCCGAACCGAATTCTACCTTAGCAAAGATAATCTGTTATCTCTTCAGATGGGGCACAGCTCAGATCTCAAGTGTGTATGCGTTGTGTCCTCACAGACAATGGCGCACCTTCCATGTTGCGCTGCATGCTTGTGATACCTGTGAACTTGATGATCTTATGACTGCATCAGAGAGTGGAGTTCGCATAGCTGAGTTTTAGGTCAAATATTTTTAATGGAAATTTCCCATCGACACACTTAGAAGAAGATTACCTTTCAAGAGACTTTTCAAAACCAACAATAAAGACTCAGAGCAACAAAATCCATCTATAGAAAATGCCAAAGCTCAGAAAAGCAAGCGCTAAACCACCACCAATTACTTATGGATTACGTGTCTTCACTCACAAGTCTAGATCCACGGTCCACTGGCCAATCAGCTTGCCACATATACTCGTACAAACACAAACGTAGCATATTAGCACACGACGGTACGGTCGCAATTAGTAACTTCGCCGACTTGTATGAGGTTCGCACTAGTAGCCAGTTAAAGTTTCTTGTTCTATAAGGGTACTAGCGAGCCCAGTGACTAATAAACTATAGTAGAACTGTCCTTTTGGACTTCAGTGCAGCATTCACGACAATGCATACGTGATTGTTTAAAAAAGGTACGTAGAAAATTATACTTTTCTTTTCTATATAATAATTTAGGAATGTACCAAATTGACTTAAAAACCTTTCTGCTATAAAATTACCGGCTTCCAAAAAAACACAATAAATTGGAAAATAATTTTACATATGGAAGTCCGTGAATGTGTTTTTGTTTCGTTGATTTTTGTCATCGACTTTCGAAAGTTAGGTAGTTTACACTTTTTTTGTGTTTTGTTTTTGGTGGAAATCGATGAACAAACATAACAAAAAACGATGCTGGTGAAATACAAATCCTCCTCATTTTTGAAGTCACCTAAGTAAAGAATAAGTATATGCACGGCATAGATTTACTGTAAATGTCTATAAATATCATTGAGTTAAATGTCAAAGCTCTAAAAATAAATGTTCTCAATAAATTCGTTCACAATTTCTTCCTAACTAACTTACATATCGCCCATCCGAAAGTAAATCACCTCCCATAAATATCTTTCCGAAATAAGGTCGAAAAACGACGAAAAAATAGACTGGCCTTAAAAGTGAAGCACACCAATAAGTAAATTGTTACGTAGATAACTTCCGGCTGGCATCGACGAGTCCATTGTTCCCTATTATAAACAGAGTGCTAATAAATTACGTTTCATTTCGCCGGAGGCTTTTCGTCGTCTGCTCACTGTTGTATCAATCATTCTCAGAAAGATCTTAACAAAGATTTGTTACAGTCAACGGAATGGCACGCTAGAATGTATTGAATATAGAATAATTCCATTTACTGATAAACACAAGCAATAAATTACAATAAAGAGCTTAGGAGCGCTACATCTGTCTTCTAGCCCGCCGTGATGTATGTAATGTACTAGCGAGCCGGAATAATGCCAGGATAATGAGTTCTCCTTATATTCACACAATATACGTAATTTTTGTGCGAACACGAGCTGTATCAAGCAAAATAAAACTGGGTAATATTCATGAATAGGCGCTAATTACATTATGAAACCGTACAAACCGTACCAACATACGTGTTATATTCACAGACGCGCACGATTGCAAATTACCAGCATTCAGGCGAGGTGTTATTTTTATTCATTTAGGTATTTATACACGTACATCGGCGTTGGGAAATTCTATCTCTACATAAACCCAGAAACACCCCATTTTATGGATGAAAGAATCGTTCGAGCGCTTGCTAATGAGCGTGCAATCAGCTGCTTCACCAAAACATTCTGGCAATAGGCCAGAACACACGAGGATACAGAAGGAGGCTAATATTCCGGCTATTACTCTAACTATCGCCAACCATACTCTAAATGAAAAAGTCTAGTTTATTTTCCAAAAGTATGAGCACTATCGATCAATAACCAAGTGTTAACTATTATCCGGAGGGATTAATTTGCCCGCAACTCTGATCAATGCGTCTACAAACAACCTAAATTATATTGTATTAGTGAACAGTGGTGAGGGTGTATTTCGACGAGCAGTCCTCAGAGTCACCGCGCGACCATCAATCATCTCGGAAGCTGCCGCGCGAAGATTTACGTCGTCTCCGTCACCACGGGCGGCACGCGACGACCGGCCGATCTGCGACAAACGTCACACCAGCCCTCTATTTGTTACCGCACCGCTGTTTTACTTTAGCACCGCTCGTTGCCGACAGTTTGTTTCCATTTTATTGATCCTTACCGTCACAAATCTAAGGCGAAGAAAATGTAGGTACGTTGTTATTCACACGCGGTACACGATCGCTGGCGCCGGTGTTACATTAATCCACATACATATTTTCATATTCCCGCTACAGTAATCCTACCGAGGTAGGGCTGCTTAACGCGAGCAAATATTTGAGAGTTTAATGAAAATCTAAGGCAGCTCTGGCGCGCAGTTTTGCAAGTAGATATCTAAATGAATCACAGTCGCTGACTGCGCCTGCTCGGGAGGGGAACAGTTGGGCGATAAAATTTATATATCGTCTAACTTCTGTTATGATTTAACGAACTGTATTCGGGTCTCTTTTAGCTTTTTGTTAATTATGGCATTCTTGCTTAGAAACGGCATCTTTGTTGAATGAAACGCTCCTTTATTGGTTGAGTGCTGAACAACATTTTGAAAGAATTCAAAATATGTTTCGCGTGAAACGTTTTTGTTTTACTAATGTGAAAATTCTTAGGGAAATATTGCATTGTAAAGTTGTTTCGTACGAACATGTAAGCAATGTCGGCAATGCTGGTGTTGATTGGTTACGTATTAATTAATAGGTTAAGTGGTTGCTGCTTCCGCGACGGATTCAATTAATCTTCACCTACTTAGGACTTGGCCACTTTGTGTAATGTTCATTAGAAGTTCACTAATTGCTAAGTTAATAAGCAACATCTGTACGTTTAAAATATAATTAATATTAATTATATGTAATATTAGGTAAAGATGGCGTTGGATTAATTATAAAAAAAAAAAAACATTTAATTCGAGTATACACAGACTCAAAATAGAAATACCCAATAAAAACCTATTTAACCAATAAAAACCTATTTAAATTAGCATCTGAAATAAATAATAGGCAACAACGGGACGCACTTCGCCTTTATGTACCCCGAACATGTACGTCTTTAATGTACAAGAGTGTGTTCCATATGGCTCCTGTAATCTTCAATAAATTACCTAAAGAAATGAGGGCAATGAATACGGCCCTATTCAAGAAAAGTTTAAAGAAATTGCTGGTTACTAAATGCTACTATAATTTAAATGACTTCCTCAATGATAATTTTGCCAGACTAAAGACCTCACAGTGACATCAAGTAAAATCAATTATTATATGAATTATGCATGTATCTTCTAGTAACTAATCCGTTAATATACTTGAATAACTCTAGGAATGACATTGAAATAATCTAAATATTTTTATTATTTAATCTCCAATATGACTTAGCTTATTATAATTATATCGTGCCTAATTCATCTAATTTTATTTATTTCAATGTATATTATTATTAATTGATCATTGTATAAATGACTGTAATGACTCTGTCTATGACTGTATAAATTTTGCATGCCTTATGGTAGAATCACTTGAAACATGTAAATCTTTTAACACCATTGTAACAGTGTATTCAGCAAAAATAAATGATTTGATTTGATTTGATTTGAAATAATACGTTCATACATGGTCACATTACATAGGTACATAAAATTAAATTCAATTCACAAACAATAAAATTATGCTTCTCACATGAATACAAGAATAAGGCTTAAATTTAAAAAAAAAACAATTGATACCTTTGTCGCTTTCGTTGGTAACGATAACATTTTGCGTTACTAAAATTCACAAATATCACGAAGTCAAATAATAAACAATGCAAAATGCACATAATTAACAATGGAAAAGTATTCAATTGAGTTTTATTTCAGAAAAAATACTCATATGCACCAATTTATAATAAATTGATTATAAAAAAAATAGTAAAAACAGTAAAAAACTAAATTAAAAATAACATTTGAAGAATCTGGCAATAGCACCTACAAAACAGTCAGCCATAATGCCTTATCCTAATAGCTCATCGTATCCTACACAGATGCGCCAGTATGTGCCCACCCGTCACCCCAAGTGCTGGGCGCACAACTGGACGAGTCCCTGCGCGTGCGCTGCTCGGTGACCGCCAACCCGCCTGACGTCACGTTCTTTTGGCAGTTTAACAACAGTGGCGAGAGTCTCGACGTGTCGCCGCTGAAATTCGGTAAATATGCTTTAAATATTTGGGTTACATAATTTGAGTTTGTACTCACGCGCAATCAATGTTTAGGTAGTTGCAGTTTAACCTTAAGACACAACTTCTTTCATTTAAATTTTTTTGTAGGCCCGAAGACTCGATGAATATCCAATTTATTATAAAATTTAATATATTTTTATTTGCTTCAAAAGTCCAATCATTGAGTAAATTAGTGACGTCACTGCTTGCTATTTTGGTATTTTTATTTTCTTCTTTCTTGATAATTATTATTAAAAACTGTAGTTTGAATGAATTTAAATGAAACGAAATTGTTTAAATACCGTGCGGTAACGCAAATTGTGGTTAATGTCAGTACCTACATAGTAAACAATTCGGTTAGAAGATTAATAATTCAATATTCTGGGTATCTAGACTAACCGAGTCCTACTTTTCGTCCTGAAACTTTATCACGTGGGCCGACGGAACAGTTTAGTAAAATAATGATCTATTTCTGAACATAACTTTACCTTCAACTCAGAACAAATTAACACAAAACTTAATTAGCAGTTGAAACAAGACTCATTGTTTTAAGCCCGTAAACTAATCTCAACATGGCTTTCAAAACTTAACCTGAATGGACGCTTAAATGTGTGTTTTTGTTTATGAATTCTAAATCTCAGGTAATTCAAGGAATTATTAAGTTATAAGATTAATATCTAAAATATCTATTGATAGATACTATAGCCTCAATGAAATTAATTGTATATTGTTACCTTATCGGAATTTTATTAACTTTGGCTCGTACTTTAAACCTGCCACTAATTTAATAGCCTCTCTTAATCGTTGTTTTATTATCTCTTTTTATGTTCACTCACTCTACGGCTGATGCATTGGGAGTACTTAATTGTTTTTCACATCTAAACTCTATCCGCCTTATTCATAAAAATAGTTAAGAGTTGTTTAACTTAAGCTTCGTTTATCTCGCATGCCGTCTCATTCAAATGAAAGTGACGGCATGCGAGATAAACGAAGCTTAAGTTAAACAACTCTTAACTATTTTTATGAATAAGGCGGTATATACTTAAGATACTTAATCTATACTTATACTTATACTTATATAAATATTATAAAGATGTAAAGTTTGTGTGTTTGTATATTTGTTAAATTGTAAGGGGTAATCTCGGGATCTACTGAAACGATTTTAAAAATTCTTTCACCAATAGAAAGCCACATTATTGCTGAGTGTCATAGGCTACTTTTTATCCCTGTATTCCCACGGGAACGGGATCTACGCGGGTGAAACCGCGGGACGTCCGCTAGTGAAAAATAATTTCCTAAGTGCACATAGAAACGGTACACTTTGGGCAATCAGTTTAGCTGCCAAACTAATATTGTTATCACTGCATGGACTATTCAAAATGTTTGAAACTTTCATTTACAACTCGACAGCTTCAAGGATTTCTGGTACAATATGAATGTTATCCCTATCTATCAACCCGCACGGGGCCGTAGTACTACAAGACCTTCTCTCTTGAAGAGGAGACCTGACCCCAGCAGTGGAAACGAAATAGGCTGATTTTCCTAATCACTTATGTCCATATCATTTAGGTACAGCAAATGGCAGCACCAGTGAGTTGAGCTACAAACCACAGAGCGAGCGCGACTACGGGACGTTGAGTTGTCGCGGTATGAACACTGTGGGCAGACAGCTGGACCCCTGCGTGTTCCAGATCGTGCCGGCTGGTGAGTGACGTCAGAGTATCATGTTCTGTAGGCACACTGAACGGTAGCAGCAGTGAATTGAACTACAAACCGCAGAGCGAGCGCGACTACGGGACGTTGAGTTGTCGCGGTATGAACACTGTGGGCAGACAGCTGGACCCCTGCGTGTTCCAGATCGTGCCGGCTGGTGAGTGACGTCAGAGTATCATGTTCTGTAGGCACACTGAACGCTAGCAGCAGTGAATTGGACTACAAACCGCAGAGCGAGTGCGACTACGGGACGTTGAGTTGTCGCGGTATGAACACTGTGGGCAGACAGCTGGACCCCTGCGTGTTCCAGATCATGCCGGCTGGTGAGTGATGTCAGAGTATCATATTCTGTAGGCACACTGAACGGTAGCACCAGCGAGTTGAGCTACAAACTGCAGAGCGAGCGCGACTACAGGACGTTGAGCTGTCGCGGTATGAACACTGTGGGCAGACAGCTGAACCCCTGCGTGTTCCAGATCGTGCCAGCTGGTGAGTGGCGTCAGAGTATCATGTTCTGTAGCAGCAGTGAGTTGAGCTACAAACCCGAAAGTAAGTAGGACTGCGGAATATTGAGGTGTCGCGGTATGAACACAATAGGCAGATCAATTAGCAAAAAAAATGTACTGATTGAAGAAAAATTCATATCCCTGAACATCTGCAGTTTAAATTTAACCGTGAATCCGTAGAAAACGCACGAGCAGCTTCAATACAACAATTCGAGCTGAAACTATACACACAATATCTTCACGTGCATTTATATATTGGAAATACAATGCAATAACTCGAGTTTACAAAAGCCCAAAATGTCGGCACCGAAATGAACACTTCAATAAAAGCATTAATAAAACCGCGTGCACACAATTTGAACCAACAACGTGGCCGAACTTGCTCTACGTTTTATAATTCCAGCTTTCGGCTTTCGGCTTTTCATGCCCGTGTGCCAAATCTCATAACTCCTCTCTGATGACGTACAATTTCCCTGAAACTACCATTGGCACTGAAATGAGAAATACGATTTATGTAAACAATAACTTATTAATTTCAAGTAATTAACTGTTAAAATCGACAGGAGTTAACTGAATCAGTGTTTTTTTTTTTTTTGTAACGAAGAGTTATAACCAAGCTCTATTCTCGACCGCCCGAATAATAACACAACGTGAAACAAAATTAATCTAACAGCACGTTTCAATTAGAGAAGAAAAATACCAACGGCTAAATTGAAACTTTGTTAAAATATATGAAACTGCACGCTACACGGAACGTAGCACGTCGTGAATTATCTTTTTATTCTTAAATCTCGTTATTTCATAGAACGGTTGCAACGTGCTCTTATAATTCTGATGCGCACGACTGCAATAGGAAATATGACTTAGCTGTTGCGGGTTGCAGCGAAATAACCCGAAACCCGCACAGTTTAATATCCCCGCAGTTTGTTATAACATACACGCGTTAAATTGTCACCCGCTTGCCATAAGTCAAGGCGAAATTAGTGAGCTTAGCGCTCTCTGCACTTAATTTTCATTTCCACGCACGCACCACGCCTGTTTTAACACGAACAACGAGCATTCCTTGCAAGTCCCCTCGCTCACTTGACATACAATAATAATGTCGAGTAAGGGGCGTAAACTTTGATTTCTATTACAAGTTCGCTCCGAAGAAAATAATCTCGAAAAAGTTAAAATGGCTTTGAAAATTGTTTAAGTTCGCTCATGTCTAGCATTTTCAGCCACATTCTTAAAATATGTGTGCGTTGTCTCTGAACTTTCCGGTTTTGGAATGTTTATTGTTATTATTTTATTTTAGTTCGTTGATTGAAAAAGACGTGATTATTTCCACAAAAACAAAACCTGAACTCATTAAATTCGGTCTGTCTGGATCAAAGGGTCGAGAACATAGATAACAGAAACAACAGGTCGAGAACAACTCATTAAAATCATTTTCTAGGCATATTTGACCGCTTAGGTTCTACGTTTCAAAATTAACAGCGATCATAATATCTTTTACCAGTATTCAAACTAAATTAAAAGTTTGTGGTTCGTATTACACAAAGGGTGAAAGGCTAGTCAAAGGCCTTTTCATCAAGAAGCCAGATACGTACCTACTTCTAGTTTCTGTTCTAAGATTGCTAACTCGAGTGCCATTAGCAGTTAGACTGAAGTTAGCATAAAGATATTACTACTATGATCATTACAATGCCCGCAGGAAGATAACTATTTTGAATTCAGTTAATGTCTAGTTACGAAATTCAATGTGAAACTTAAATTGTTGAAATACTTGAAACCGTGGCTGCACTAACCTAGATTCATGCCGTTTTCGCCGGTCTACATTCGAGGCTGTTATGTAAAAAGGTTTACAACCGGAATAATAGTGGTGCCTGTATAGATTTCTTTAATGAGGAAGCTAAAGGAGGTAGGTACTTTTTGCATAAGTACGAGTACGTCTACTTTGTTATCTCTTAGCACTAATGTTGCCCAGTGATGGCGGCCCGAACTTACTAGCACTAGGTCGTGGATTCGAACCCATATGGGCGCTTTGTGTAAGTTTTTTCATTACCACTGTTTTCAAAACGATGAAGTAAAACATCATGAGGACACCGGTATGTGTTAGTACGAAAACTCGTAGACACGTGACATCTACCAACTCGCACTGGGCACTCGCAGTAAAAGATGATTATGCTACGTACCACTAATCACCTCTGCGAGCTCCGTAACTTCTTTAACTTCCAATTTCCAAAACCCTAAGTTTGTCTAGAAAGTCAAATGCCATCTGGAAGCCCAGTTACTTTAAACCTTACCCATATCTCAATAAGTGTGTTTTCCATTCAGCTCGTCCCACAGCCCCTCGCAACTGCTCCCTCCAAACGGGCAACACTAGCGCAGAAGGCAGTTCCTGGCTGCGCGTACGATGCGTGGCTGGCTACGATGGAGGACTACCGCAGTACTTCATGTTAGAGGCTTTGGATCCAGTCACTGGCAGGACGAGGTTCAATGGCAGCGTTAATGAGACTGGTTTGTGGAACTTCTCTATCTTTACATACCTAGTATAAAACAAAGTCGCTACAGCCGCCGTTTGTACGCTTAGGTCTTTCAAACTACGCTACAGATTTTAATGGAGTTTTCAGCAATAGAGAGTGGTTCAGAGGATGCATAAAGGTATCTATATTGCACCCGTGTGGAGCCGGGCCGGGTAGGTAGTTTATAATAAGAATTTATCCATATTTTACTGCCTCACTATTTCCCACCATTTCAATCAAGAGGTAAAAGAGTGAAGCTTTCATAAAACTGTTGAAGGAGGTAATAATAATATAGTTTATGGTTAAGGCCTGTTTGCAAAAACTCAAAATACATTCAACGCTAAACACATTTACTAGATGATGTCAATAAAAATAATAGAAAACAAAACGAAGTTTAAATTCAGTTATTTGTGGTGAAAGCAGGTCTAAGTTAAAAATATCAAGTTAAAAAAACAAAGATATTCCAAAAGCTGACAAATAGAATGACAATTAAAACCATGTTACACCACACAGATGGCCTAGCTGTCTTCAAACTGGACCTATCCCAGCTGACATCGTCCGGTGAAGCCGCGGGGGCCACCTTCAACCTGCTCATCTACGCGAGAAATCTCAAGGGGGAGTCGGAGAAAACCCTGCTGGAGAATATTGCCTTCAATGACGCAGCTCGGAGAACAGGTAACATAACCATCTAGTATACTGGGTTACATTATTTAGGGTTGTCGTAACCAGTCAGTTTCGTTATTAAACTTTTTACTGACTAGCACTTCACCCAGGATTTCGTCCGTAAAAATTGTGATAGCTCGGCCAATATAGTCTAGTCAACAAGTGCTTTTTTGATGAACTTTTTTCAGCAGTCTCCGAATAATAATAATATGCACAATATAAATTTAATTGATAGCCGTATAGCACCCACGAATAATGTGTCTTTCTATCGATGAATTTTTTTTCATTAGATCATATATTTCCGGAGTGTATCCCCTACATACAAACTTACAAACCAATTTTACCTTTATATTATACGAGTAATATTAGTTCTAGCGTAGATAAAATATTACCTTATCTATGCCCTCTGGGATTTATCAAATACTGACGTTTCAACAAAACAAAAAAATCATATATAAACATTAGGGCTAGGACTGAAACTGTGCGTCGTCTGATGACAAAAATGGAAATAATTAATTATTCCATAAATTGAAGTTTACTGTAGGTACCTAGTAGGATTTGTCAGTGATAAAACTCACACTACTGGCTTACTGATATTGAGCTAAATATCGACTAACGCATTTTGTATTAAGTACAGACAACTAAAGTGAAATATTATGTTATAGCCACAAAAAAGAAGACAGTCCTTCCTACGTAAGGATGTGTTATGTTATCTTTTAGTGCGTACTTATGTATTCGAAATATAGCGTAATTTCGAACATGTTTTCCTGTTGGAGTGAGGAAAAATCCGCAGCCTCTTGTGTGCGGTAAACTTAACCTTGAATTATTTTGACGCGCTCGTGCGGAACTGGTAGTTGCTGTTCAAGAGGTTTGAAATATAACAAGAGCTGGGTTATAGACGAATGAACTAAGGTCGTTGTCTTTTGTATCTAAAATATTTTTTTTGGGTGAAGCCTTCTTTTGAAGTGATAGCTAGCCTAATGGTGTGACTGTCGGTCTGCGAACCCAAGTACGTAGTGACAAAAATTGAAAAGTATGCTTAGATGTTTTGCTCATGTGGAGAGGATGAGTGAAAGGCGATTAACAAATGGTATTTACAAGACAATATAAGTGTGCAATATAAGTGTGTGAGTGTAAGTCCGCCTATGTACCACTTTTGTGCATGAAGTTTAAATAAATAATATTGGTGAGGTGATGTTCTTCAGAAAGGTCAGGTGCGTTACGTAGTACTCGCAACCGGCGCGCGGCGTGCGTGTAAGACCAGATGTGTGAATGTGAACGAGGAAAAAGGAATAGCAATAGGATGTATGTATTGGCATGTGGCATTCTGTGATTTCTGGCCCCATGGCAAAATGGCTGAGTTTATGTAAGTATGTATGATTAGTAGGTCGGTGTTGTGATTTGGAAGGGTGGAATCGAAACTTATTTTCAAGATTTATTCACTTCTTCTTGTTCAACAAACCAAAATATTTTTAACATTCATTTCAATCTTACAATTGGCTGATTTTTACTGCACAAAAATATCTCCACAGCTATTTTAGTTTCAAACAGTATGTTTCACTTTTCTCAGAATTTTACTTACCTATAGGACAAACAACAGTGGTTGTTCTTTCGTTGTGAACCATAAACAAAATAGAGACGAGCCAGTTTGAGATAGTTAGAGAAGTGGCCAGATGTATGAACGTGGACGAGGCGGAAAGGGAATATGTAAAGATCGTAGCAGGTGGCGTTCTGTGGTTTCTGCCTAGCCCCATGGGAAAAAAACATGAGTTTGTGTATGTATGTTAATCGTATATGAACTGTATGAATAAAGGCATATACCTATATGTTATGACATATTTTCAGGTCACAGTAACACTGCAAATTCAATATTCCGAAACATGATTTCAAAAACAAACTATAAAATTATTAATTGCCGACTGTCATCAAAAATATTGTTCGTTGTATCGAGAGACGGATTACATTATCCAATTGTTAAGCCTGCTGGTAAAATAACATTATTGGTGTTTGCGTACTCCGTTTGTTCGTGTTCAATGAGACAGAAACCCCAAACGGGGGTCTTACAGTTTTACGTACATTGGTACAATTTATTAAACCGCATTTATCGTTTAATTGAAAAGTTTTTGGGCAAACTTTACTCATGATTCAAATTGGAATTGTCCGTTTTAAATGCAAATGTTTTTCTAACATCAAATTGTATGAATACACACAAAAACCAGTTTGGTTGGCTGCCCATTCAAATTAATTTTGGGAATTAGGCAACAGGTTCTTACAATTAAGTTTAGTGATTGATAAACATCTCTATAACAACTGTTACTGTAATCATGAAATTTCATAGATCTGATCTTTCAAAAGCTAAAGTTAGAAGTGAGTAGGTAAGTGAAACTGCTGTACACTAGTTTACACAATAATTAATTCAGTACTAATAGGTAACAATACTCCCCACAAATAACACACCAGGGTATTTTGATTTTTTTTTAAATAACAGTTGGTCAAGGCCTACCGGTGCTTTATTTATTAGGTACCTTTGGCGTTCTTGACATAACATCTAAATGATATTCATTATCAAAATACTCCTCAAAATAGTAAGCTGATATTTGTGGAGTTTCGGTAACGTACAGTGAGGTGTAAAAGTATCCCTTCGGGGCTGCGGGTTTTTCACAAGAGATACCGCGGCCTCGACATAAAGAGCTTAGAAGAACATGGGTGGTTTTTAGCCAGTAGAAGTCTGACACTCCCTTTCGCTCTGCCCAAGAACGGGAGGGGGAATATTATTTGATGATTTTCCACCCGGGAAAAAAACGTGTTAAAGTATACTAGGCGTAAACAGGCCCTTCACAAAGCCGTCAACCAAAGCATTTTGTTCATGAAACTAAGTAACTCGACGAAAAGTTATTACTGTGAAACAACTGTTTCTTTTTTGGGTTGCATAATTCACGTTTGTCGGCGTAACTCATTATAACGCGCTCAAAACACTGTACTGCTGTGCATCGAAAAAGTACTTCAACAACACTTTGCCCGACCCGGAAATCGAACCGCGCTTGCGAGTATAATAGAATAACGAGACAGTTACAGGCCATTATTAATCTACTTCAATTTCATTACTCAACAGTTATCCAAATAAAATGTGGTCAAATCAGGTTCGTGTATTCATTCCATTCATATCTATAACCATCTATATCATCAGCTTGCGTCCCTTTTCAAAAATCAAAGTTTAAAAAAAAACCTTGAATTCGAAGCCCATTCTATGAGTTTAATCGTGAGCATCGATATAGATATACCTAGATATCGCAAGAGGACCTACTTCGCGTACCACTCCGCGTGCCGGCTTAAGGCCAGGTTGCAGTACTTTGTTTTTATGTATGCACGACCTCGCCCCCCGCCCTGCCGCGCGAGCGATATAATGCCTAAATTTTGACTGTTTTTTGCTTCTTGGAGAAAAACTATAAAGAAATTATACAATCTGTTTTCACCATTTACTTCAGAATAAAAAGTTCTATCTACTGTTATATCTTTCATATAAATTCATGATGAAATGTCTTATCAGTACACGTTTGAAATTGTGATTTAGAGTCATGTTTGATAAAAAAAGTATCGAGCCGATCATTCTAAATCGCGTTTCTATCTTTACGATTTACTAAAACTTTTTTTTTTTTTTTTTTTTTTTTGTTCAATTTTTATGTAATGATTTTTATTTATTAAAAAACTCGTATTTAGTTCGATTTCTATAGGTTCAAAAATCTTAAAATTACTGCAACCCGGCCTTAAGTATTTTATACATAACATGGTTTTTGTCGCAGCAAGCTAATTAAGAACTTAATCCTAGACATTTATATTATAGGACAAAATCGTAGTCTATTTTGTTTTTTTTTTGTGTTCGTATAGTTACTAAATAGTGCTAATGACGTCATAGTAGGTAGTCAAAAAATGACATGCTTGGTTTTCATTGAGATTGTGATACAATGCATTATCTAGGTATTTCTTTCTATATCTGTGACCGTAAGTCTATATTTATACACTGTTTCCGCTAACACCGACTCCCAGGGGTCAGGATTATTGACTTTCCCTCTCAACAATTTTTCCATTTTCATTCAAATTGACGTTCGTTTTGATTGATCTCATTATTAAACAAATATGATTTGAGAGCTTTATTTGCTGAATTTATTTTGCTTTGAAATACTTTGAATTATTTCCTTTCTTGTGGATTAAGAACGGAAAAAGATATAATGGCCGAATATTTTTGTAAGATTATGTGATTTATAAATGCCAATGTGAAAAGTGATTTTGAAATGTCAATGAAATATACGTTCTAATTTACGTTATACATAATACCTTAATAACTTGATAAATCTAACTTCATC
The DNA here is from genome assembly GCA_949316265.1 of Diarsia mendica. Lineage (NCBI taxonomy): Eukaryota > Metazoa > Arthropoda > Insecta > Lepidoptera > Noctuidae > Diarsia > Diarsia mendica. Next base: position 9,862,585 of record OX438906.1, on the reverse strand, counting down.
GTCAGAAAGTGCGTTGTGTGTTATTAATTGATTTTTTACATAGCAAATATAGTAGCTAATTAACGGGTAGGTACCGTATTATCCAGAATTTACTGGGTTGTAACGGTCAGAGAGGTAGTCGCTCCATGTAAAATCCTTGTATTCAGCTGCATCTGGAGGTCTAAAATGGCCACTTTCGCAGATCATAATATGAATTGCGTTAAAAGCGTAAAATGGCCTTTATTACATCTGTGACAATTTAAGAAAATAGATCATAATAGGAAAATAATACGAGTAGCGTTAAAATTCGTAAAATGGTCACAGACGCACTTACTATTATAAAAGGTTTATTTTACACTTTTAAAGCAATTCGTATTATGATCTCCTAAAGCGGCCATTTTAGACGCCCTGGTTAGACTGAAAGCCGACTCCAACGTAGTTGGGAAAAAGCTAGGCAGATGATGATGAACTATTGAAGCTAATAAAAGCGTGTTAAAAATACTTTATTATTTAAACAGATGGCAAAGGTGGAATGGCTGGAATCAGTCTAGGCGTAGCAGTCGCAGCTGCCCTAGGCACAACGTTAGCAGCTGGTGGGGTCGCGCTAGCAGCGCTATGTGCCCGCAGACGTCGAGCGACCCCACCACACAAACATCCCCCAGGAGACATGTTGGAGCTCAGCGATGGAGGAAGACGATACGTTGTGGCGTACACCATCAAACCTTCGCCGGATATGAAGACACCAGATCCGCAGCCTGATATACTTAATGCGCCAGGTAATTTCTTCTTCCATGCGATTTGACTAGCACTGTTATAGTGGTGTGACCGTCGCGCGTCGGATTGCCAAGTCATAGATCACGAGTTTGAACCCAAGAGATGCCATTAAAAATCACACGTATTGTGATTTTTAAGATTCATGTGCATAATATAAGGTCCCATTAAAATATGTGGACAAATTTTAACACAGCGTTCAGGTCTAACCAAACACATCTAAACAAAAAAAAAACATTAAATAAACTGATTTTTTTTTTACTTGAAATAATAAATTGCCGGCACTCTAGAACAAACTCATCCTCTATAAGTATGAGTACATATGCGTTTTTTTTTTTTTTTACCTTCGTCCTTATTTTGGTGGTCTGAATGATTTCTGAAATTTTGTCCACCTATTTTAATGGGACCTTATATATGGTTATCATTTGCTTCGGCGAAGGCAAACATCGTGATGAAATGAAGCTTGAGAGATATTTCTCGACGGCATGTAAAGTTAAGTTAGAGGCTCATAGGCGGCATAGAAACTCTGACAGTTGGTTAGGTACCTACTAGCCACACGATAAAGAGGAAGAATGGAATGCAATTTTCTTGGCAATAAAAATATCTGAAATCGTTATTTACTTAAACTTATAATGTCTAATTTAATCGTTCTTTCATTAATTTCTTTCCTAGAAATTAATTTTCAACCAATGCAGTCTAAAACGAAATCGCAATCAACGTTCCACAAAATCATAGACCATTATCAAAGCTGAACACATTCAGCTTTGATACACATTCCAATAGGTACAATGAATGCCCCAAATACATGTTATTTTGAACTCCCTTGAGTTCCAGTGAAATTCAGATCAATAACTATTCTAGTTTACATGAAACACAGAACATAGACTTAATAATGAAAATTTTCCAGATTCCGATAACCAACCATCAGCGCCTATTATAGATGAAACGGATGAATGGCCTAGTATAAAAGAAGTGAGGGGTAAGTTTGACATATTATTATATACACGGTGAAATCTTAACATCATAGCACAAATTGTGAACAAGAAATCACACACGGTTTTAAAATTTCTAAGGTGGAAATTATTCGTCGCTTAAAAAAATATCTGACAAAAGTGTTGACTTTGACGGTCAAAATGTCTGAAAAAGCTGTTTTTAGGGTTCCGTACCTCAAAAGGAAAAAATCGGAACCCTTATAGGAACAATTGTGTGTCTGTCTGTATGTCCGACCATTCCCTTATCTCGTAAACTAATAAGCCTAAAATTTTGATAAAAATACAGAAATTAGTTCAACACTTACAGATTACAGGAAAACCTATAAGAAGTCTATGGTGCTAAAATAACATGGAAAATCTCTCAACATCTGTTACAATGGTACGGAACCCTTCATGTGCAAGTCCAACTTGCACCTGGGCCAGTTTTTTTAATAATTGATGATATTCTAAAACGTCGGTTTCTAGACACATTAATTTAAAATTACTGTTTGCATAACGATGTTCCTTACTGACTACCAAAATCTAAAATGAAAAAAAAATGGATCAATGATTAAAAATAATTATTTACAGGTGATTGGAGTAAAGCTGGTGCGGTCTTCTCGGCAGAGGATTTAGCACTGCTTGATTCTACTGGTCGGCCACAACAGGTGAGTGAAAAAAGCGACACTAGACACTTGGACACCTGTAATCTTTTTTTCCACCTTCATAAATACACCTTGTGGTTTTTGCTTTATGGTACATTTTTCGTTTCCTACTGTGTATTTCGATGGCTTATACTTCAGGCAGGATTCTAATCACACTTTTCCTCCAACAGCTGACACCAAACAGCGACCTGGTGACCAGTAGACAAGAAGACGTTCTGAACCAGAACCTACAACCAATAGGAACTAACTTTAGGCCTAGCTACGTAGTGACGAACAGTCCAACGTTGGGCAGTCCTAACTTTGTGTGTCCCAACGGCAACTTGAGCTCCCCTTTCGGCAGCCAGACTCTCAGTGGACCAACCCTGAGTTCAGGGAGTCTTGCTACCTCAACCCTGCATAGGAGCAAAGGGAAGGGCAATGTTCGGAGAAGGGAACACGTGCTGGCAGAAAACCTGCCCGGACCCGAGAGTTGTGTGTAAAGTGATGACTACAATGTGCTTCACGGATTTGAATTTCAAACTTTCATTTCGCCAATGAATTGCATTTAACCTAAGTGTAATCTTTGTGTAGATTTTTCTACGAAAATGCTTGTATAATTTTAGACTATTAGTGAATTTTACTAAACATATTATTTAACGTTACTTTGCCAAAATCAAACTAATTGATTTGACTATATCTTGTTAAGCGTCGTGACAATATTTCACGTGTAAATAGTTCTATAGTTTAAATATATTTAGCTAACGTGTCCTATAAAGGGGAATGCCCGATATATCTTGTACATTGCTGTTATATTGAATAATAAATTGAGCTACGTAGCGCTCTCAATAAATTACGGCCTACATTTTGTGTTACTAATTTGCTCAAAAATCGGGAACTTGGGAAGTGCGAAGCACGAAGTTTTAAATTGTATTTCAAGGTTCCTCATAATTATATTAAGTAGCGGAACAGGTCGATAATTACTGTTCCGTGCTTTTGTTTATGTCCCAAAATGTACGAAAACCGTTTTTATTGTTTGTTTTTCATAATGGCTGTAAAGCTGAGTCCCCACTTGTAAGAAACACTCCAGCAACTCGCTCAACTAGAACTACAAAGTATTCTAAGATTAAGATATTCATTTAAACTTGCTTCTCAGAACGGTCCTCAAATGTATCCCCAATTCATTGTGACAACTTTTATCGTAATAGAGCCGTTTTCGAGAACGTGATGACAAATATAGCTCATTTAATTGTATTGGATGAGCGTTTGGATGGATATCTGCGTATCGTCCGACTTATTTCACAGTTTGTAAGTTTGGTTGGAGAACGTGTTCCAAGAGGGGTCACAGCTTTAGAGTTCATTAAATAATAATGTATCAAACATGTTTTTGTTTTATGCTCTATTCGTCCTATGAAGAAATTAATATAATAAAAGGCGACTAAAAGGCTTATAGGAACTCCTACTTGATTTAATAAAATCGGTTGTGTGAATGTAAATACTGATAGTTGTATAAACCAGACTTGTATGTATAGATACAAATATTTAAATAGAATAAGGAGCTTTCGTTGTCAATTTATTTACGTGAGGGTATTTAGTGAAATTGTAAATATTGCATAGACCGTGATGATATAGAGCTGCATACGGCATGGGAGGACCCCAGAAATATTACACTTAGGTAAAACATTTGCTTTTTTTTCACCATAAGCCTCTCAGGGGTTATTATACTTTTCTGTGGTTAAGACATTATCTGTTTCTCACGTTTTGATGATTTATGTGAACACAAATGTATGGACCACTAAATAATGGTCTGACTCGAATCCAGCCTGTCCCTTGCTGCCCTCCCCAGCGACACCCTAAACCGAGGCTCGTACCCCACAGGGTGTGCCCCGCTGACACTTGGTCTATAAGTTTTCATGCCCTGACTTTATTCCTTAAACTCAAGGCACCCACAGAATAGTCCAGTTAAACACTAACCATCCTCATAAGATGATCTGCGAGATGTCAGCAGATAAACAAATGGGACAACTGCTTTTTCTGCGCGATTTCGGCGCTAGTCTAGTAGTAAAACATACTGTTGAGTACAATGACCACGGAAAGAGGTTTACGGTAAAAAAAACTAAGTTTTTTAGTAAATAAATATAACTGCTTTCCAGCAACATGAATCGTTTTATAACATTGACAAGCTACCCGCGTGAAATGTAAAATAAAATATGTACAAAATGGTCGTGCAATAAATCACAGTCACACTTGGGTGGAACCTCCTCGAGTTTACCGTGTGGAGCGGTTTGCAGGTGGCAAAATGTTTTCCGAGATAAAATAATCTTAAAGGAGATTATTTTGTATACAGCGTGGAAAGGACAGCCCCCAGAGTGATGGGGTGAATTCAGTATATCATACTAAGATGAAGTGGTCAAGAAATTATTTCAGGAACCTTATGGGAATAAAAAAAGGATCTTTAGTTTTTCATACACAACATGTCGTTACCTTGGCAACACGCATATAGCGAACGGCAAGCGCGATGACGAGTTTAATGAACTCTGTAGCTGGACAGGAAGTAAACAGCTGAGTTTGCGGGATGTTTGTTAGAGTATTTCAACATCCATTGTTGGTTTTTTATGCCGCATTTTTATATAAATAGAGGGCTGCGTACAGAGAATATCGTTTTACATTGAAATAAAAGAATAATATCTGTAAAAAGAATTAAAAACTGGAGAAACATTCCAATGGAATATGATTCAGAATAACGCCCGAATACTGGAACGCCACTCAAATCTCACAATCACCTAAAAGCTACTTACATTTAAGCATCCCTCAAATTTAAATGGTATACACAAACGCCACTCAAGCAATTTGAAACCGTGATTAGCCAAGCAGTCCTCAAATGTTTACATCATGGCAACATCCTGCTAAAAAATTGATCTCAGCACGTTCTCAGTTACAAAATAATTTAGTTTACGTCTCGTATTCGTTTTACGCAGTCTTCATTGAACAATTATTTTCTATAATTATTTATTCAGTTGAAATAAAACAGGGTAATATACATTTGGTTTGAATTACGATTGAAATTATGTATTTATATACATAAAAAACGGATAGATATCGAAAGAAGACGTCATAAGAAAAGAAAATTTCTTGACATAATTGTCGAGATTGGAACGTCACACTTGACATTTTACGCGCGATTTTACGAAGTATGTAAAGTTATTACTTATTATTTGATTCACGATGGAGAAGATGAAGAAACGTGGATGCAATTATACACCTGCTGAGAAAGATATGCTCTTGGAACTAATAAAAAAGTAAGTACATAAATAAACAATGAAATACTGTACTTTACACTCGTTTAGCCGCAAGAGCCTGGTGCATGTAATATTTTGTTAGTATCCATGCCTTTAACATTCTCGTACATAGTCAGGAGCTGAGGGCAACTGTTGCCTGTATCTGTTGCAAGCACTTACTTATCCATTGAAACTTGTGACCACTTAGGTACCATCTGAAACCTCAGTCTGAAACACGTAACTACGCCACAGTACAATTACTTTTAGATTCCTACAGGTATAAATACTGCCAGATAATGCACATGATGATGAATGTGTTACATTCATCATTTCACAGATCCTAAGTGTAATTTCTAACTGTTTCATATTGTAAATAATATGTTAAATATTTCAGATATTAAAAAATCATGAAAATAAAGAGACAAACGGCAATATAATTTTGAAGAAGCGAGCTGCTTGGGATACAGTGTGCCAACAGTATAATGCTGTTGCTGTGAGCGGCATCAGGACATGGCAGCAACTCGGACACCTCTATGAAAACCTCAAACATAGGTCTAAAAAAAACATTGCCGAAGCAAATGTAGACTTGATTTTTCTTCTATTTTATCATAATATTTACTTATTTAAATAAATAAATACAGAGTCCAAATATAAAACAGTTTCTTTCGAGATGTGGAACCGTGAAACAAACTCCCTCTCGTTGTACTTTTCAAAAGCGTTCAACATTTCTTCATTTCTGCGGCTCCCAGTTGGCCTTTCGTGATTCGAAAGTAAAGACAAGGACGATATAGACATTTTTATCACTTTTTTATTTAGTTTTAATAGGTTTAAGTTGATTTGAGGGACCTCACGACCACTCTCAGATATAGGGGCTGCTCAAATCAGTTTGACAGTTGATTTGACAGATAAATAACGTTGAGTAGCGTTCCTGTATACGATTTTTAAACTGAGTGGTGTTTGAGCACCACTTAATTTAAGAAGCACTTATATTTAACAGATACTCAAAAAAGACGTTTGTGTATACGAAATTAAAGTTTAGGAGCTGCTCAAACGTTTAAGCAGCCCTTAAATATTTGAGTGTCGTTCCAGTATTCGGCCGTAAGAAGCTGAAAACACCCTGTCAGTTTGCGGAGGGTCCGCCCCTTACACCCTGTAGACAAATAAATACATTAAAGTTCCTTATCACCGTGCTGTATTGAATCTCAATGTTGTATGTATTAAATGATAAAAATGTATTGTCATCAGAACCAAAGATGTGTGCAAAATTTTAGTTCATTCGGTGGTGGAAAACTGGTATAAAATTCAGTTGCAAGATTTGACCAAAAGTTAAGTTTATAAAAATCGTAAAACGTATTCAGTCTGGCAGACTCTTGTGCCGTATGCTTAGAGAAACTCAGTAGTGCCATTTTATAACGATAGCAATTGTAAATGTTTCCATTTTGTGTTGATTCTATTATATAGAGTTTAACATTGAAACTGTGAGGTTCATGTGTAAAATACGTCGATCGAACTGTTTGTAGATGTCAATCAACATTTTATGTGGTCCTACCAATCTGATATGGCAATTTTATATTTAATAAATAAATAATGGTTTATATAATTATGTATTTTATTTATTTCCTTTATGAATACTATCTTAATTGTGTAACGCAGCAGATCAACATCCAGAAAGCAGCTCTAAGAGCCGACGCTGGCCGACGCCGTATTTACCACCACTTCGAAGCAATATTTTAGGGTTTCGTAGCCGAATGGCAAATAACGGAACTTTTAAAGATTCATCATGTCCGTCTGTCCGTCCGTCTGTTTGTCCGTCCGTATGTCACAGCCATGGTATTCGGAAATAGACTACACAGTTGAAACTTGATAAGTAGATGTATTCTGTGAACCGCTTTACGATCACTTGGCCAGTTTTATCCCAGTGAATACGTATGTATTTAAGCATGACAAGCAAGCTTACGTCTTTTCCCATAGGGGTAGGCAGAAATCACTGAACGCCACCTGCTACAGTCCTTACCTACCTCCTTTTACCTTACCAACATTCATACATCTGGGCATACATTAACGACGGTTACGAGGGAACTACGTTGGTATTGTTTTCGCCGCAGTCGGGTAAAAAGTTTAACTAGTTATTAAATAAAAAACAAGATATTTTCCTTTATCTAAAACCTTGTTACTTCTGCCACTTTTATATTTATAATAGATTATTGACCCGCAGCGGGTTCGCACGGGTGCAAATAAGATATTAAAACCTTCCTCTTAAATCACTATCTATTTTTAAAAAAACGCATCAAAATCCGTTGCGTAGTTTTAGGGACAGACAGCGGATAGTGACTTTGTTTTAAACTATGTAGTAATAGTAAAGTAATAGTAATAATACAATTTTATCAATAAACAAAATTCTAAATCGAATGAAGTCCCCTTCTCCCCGCACCTGTCTTCTAACGTCTCCCATCTAAGTTTAGTTACTTAGGTCTCGGTATATCGGATTAGCGGGTATTCGACGCCACCGGGGCAAGCTTAGACGCTGAGAGTCTAGACCTGACTTAAATAATAACATTCACCTATATTGTTAACACAGTTTCTGTTACCTACTTTAAAATAGGGATTTCAATGTTTATAGATACAAAGAAATAAAATCGAAGTACCTATCTGTTTGAGGAGCCGCGGTGGCCTAGTGGTGTTGGGGGTCTACCTTTTTTGGCAGAATTTTTTATACCCGAATTTTGTTTTGCATAACAGTGGATGGCAGAAACTTCATTTCGCAGAAAATCATTTGGCATACACTCATTTACCATACATTCAAAACGCATAATTTTGTAAGTCAGAATCATCTTTGAGCATAAACTTCATTTCCAGAACCATCATTTCGCCGAAAATTCATAATCAGAATCGTCTTTTGGCACGCATTTCATTTCATACATACGTGTAACATGCAATAATAATAATAATTATTATTAATAATTATTATCAGCTCACCCCGGCTAAAATTTCTAGCTGAGAACATTAAATGTTGGTATGTCAAAAATAATAATAATTATTATTATTATTATTAATAATAATAATGACGTCACTCATACATGCAACGCATGTACTCCATGACGCGCGCTCGCTTCGCTCGCATATTACATAACACTAATATCTTCTGTCCCCGAAGTGCCGGGCCTCCGCCGGCCTCCTTCGTCGGCCTACGGCCCGGTGCCCATGCCGCCCATAAAGGATACTTTCGCGAGACGGTCGTTATACCTTATAATAATCTACCAAATAAAATTCTGCCATCTTAAAAGTATGCCATTGAAAATTCAGCTATTTAAACATTCTGCGAAATGAGTATTCTATTAAATAATTGTTCTGCCATAAACACATTCGTTCAAAGAAGAATATGCCAAGTGTGGTATGCCAAATAAATTTCGGAGCATCAAGTTTCTGCCAGATAGATGGTACCCTGGTGTTGGCCCTGACTTACGATCAGTAAGTCGTGGGTTTGAACCCAGGCAGGCGCATTACTCTGTGTAGTTTATTTCATCACTGCTGCTCTCAAAACGGTGAAGGAAAACATCGTGAGGAAACCGGAATGTCTTAGATCCAAGACGTGACATCTACCAACCCGCACTGGGCAATTCTGGGTGGTGGATTATAGCCCACCCTTCTCCTAGAGAGGAGGCCTGAGTCCCTGTAGTGGGAACATTATAGGCCGATGATGAGGATCTGTTTATAATAAAAAAAAACTTTTTAACGAATGCATATGAAAATACGGTACTTATTTATAACGAGAAACATATCTTTTTCTAATTTTATAATAATATGTAAGTCTGTCTGTTTGTTCCGGCTTATCTCCAGCATCGCTAGACCGATTTCGACGGGACATTTACTGACAGGTAGCAGATATTATATGGAGTAACTTACTTTATTTTCATCATCATCATCATTCTCCTGCCCTTATCCCAATTTATTTAGGGTCGGCGCAACATGTCTTCATGTTGCTTTGGGTTTTGGCAGTTCTTTTTATGACCGGCCGCCTGCCTGACGTCAACCCTCCTTGGAAATGCTATTGTGCATATCTTTTAAATGTAAGTATGCTAAGTGTTCTATTAGTCGCCTCTAAGTAACTTACTTTATTGTATTTAAGAAAAATAATTAGGGTTCCGTGCAATGACATTTGACATTTGACAATGACACAAATTGGATTTAAAGAAAGTAATATTTTCACGCGTACAAAAGTAGAGGTAGTAACAAAATAGTAGTTTATGCGACTGTGCATAATGAAGGGCATTACAACACAAGTGTGGGTTTAAGAAACGAGCCGAAGGCGAGTTTCTTAATAGCATCACACGAGTGTTGTAATGCCTAATTATGTATAGTTGCATACACTAATTTATCTACCCGAATATCATAAGGGCTCTATGATGGGCTCAGGAACCATAGGGAAATGACCAGCATTGTTACCGTAATGCAATAAAAAATAAACAGGTTATTAGTTGCATTCGTCGCTGCAATTACGATATCTGGCGGAGTGTTCATGTTAATTTCTGAGTCACTATCACTCATTTTCGATAGAAATAAAGAACTTATCAGAAAAATTGTCTACTCAATGAAAGGGAATAAAAAGCTAACGAACAAATGACAGCTCGAAATGGCGGCGTTTCGGATATCTGTCATTTTTTTTAAATCATAGGCAAACGGAACAAAGTCACTATTCTTGTGTCACTCGAGCTCAAAATGTCGTGCGATTTATAATTAAAATCATACTGAATTGGGGTTTCGTATCGATAGGTATCTGTTTTAATGTAGATACTAGAATAGCACACTCACTTGAATTTGACACCTGTTCCAAATTTAAACTCATAACCTACTGTTTTCAGTAGGTTATGAGCTCATTACAGTTCTGTTAATTTCTGCTGGTTGGTAATGCTGGTCATTGCCTATGGTTTTTGAACGCATTAGAGAGGGTTTATGATATTTGGGTAGATAAATTATGATATGTTTTGGCCCCTTAATGAGTGAGACAGTAAGCGATAGAGCTGATTCAGTATATTGAGAGCAGTTACGCACACTAAAATCACCTTCTTTTATAGGATGTAGTTGTAGCAATATGTAAAATATTCGTTGTTGCTGCAGCTTTCAAAGATTATATCTATTTTTAGTTTGTATGTAAGCAACACCTTATTTAAATTCTAATTTTAACATACCACATTTTAATATAACAAATTGTAGGTTTCTATGTAGGTAATTACACTAAAACGGCTGCGAAAACACAGTCACTCTATTAAGCTTCCTGCTTTCATTAGCCGTACATTTCAGTTCTCAGCGAGTTACGCCGTAGATATAAACTCATTGCGGCACAGAACTCAATTCAGCGCAATAACAAACGTCGCTCCATTCAAAAACAACGTTTACGTTAGCGAGAGCGGCTGAAACTCTTAAAAGCAAGCCGCAAGCCCCTCAAATGTTGACACAAGCCTAACAAATCGACTGCCAGGACCTAAGTAATGTTTGCTGTAAACAACGGCTAATTATAGACCTCTGAATTATTCACGATAAGCTCGCTGCCCATGGATATAATAATAAAAGCTGGATTCTACAACATATATTATAGGTACTAATATTATAAAATGCGAAAGTATCTCTGTTTGTATAGAACATAACATGCCCTTGAGATGTACCCTATTACGCTCACATTTTGACACTTAAGTTTAATTCCCACGGACTAGGGAGCGAGCCTATTGCCAACCGTGCACAAATCTACCGCTGGAACAAGTCCTTCAGCATAGTGATGGGTTGGTTAACACGTTCAGACCGGCACCTCATGAGTACGTACTTGGTATCCTACGGCGCAAATGTTCATATGGCCACCGGTGGTACATCACCGCCCCATGAACCAAAAGTCTTGCCAAATTACATCCACCTCCTGAGCTGCACTATGAAAATTTGTCTATTTTACTAGGCGGGGACGGTAAATACAACATTTTCTCTCATGGCGGCGCGCATTTTTTAGTACATTGAAAGTATAGTGTGACGTGTCACCGGTGGTACACCCCGCCGTGGCAGCAAATACTCCGTGCTCCACCGGTGGTACACGCCGGTCTGAACGTGTTAAGATCCAGAATCATCATCGCAATAATCCGTGCCACTAGCATGTGTATTCGCGGCACAGGACACAAATTCAAACCATTAGCCAAGCTATTTGGCTTCGGCGATGGATCAGCCTTACCCACACACAACTAATGTGATGAAGACGTCGATTGTAATGTAATTCGATAAATTTAAATAGTTTTGTGATAAAATATTTTGTAAATGTTATTTCTATAAATGAATAAATTATGTGAAAATAAAAAATAAATAAATAAATCTAGACTCCGAGGCTGATGCTGATGACAATAACAAATGGAAAAAATCCAATATAAATTTGCCCGACCCATAAATTGAACCCAGAACCGCTTAGCAGATGCGATTGCGACCTCTACAACAACGAGGCAGTCTATAACATACTATTTCAGACCGTTCTTTACGGCGAAATATTCTATTATGATATACAAAGTCCACCGCCGCGTCTGTCTGTCTGTCTGTTAGCGAAAAACTCACTCACTCGGGCATCGTCTATAGTCGGCTAGTTATTATATGTATAAACACAACACTAAATCAAGTAATTATTTATTTTCCTATGAAAAAAGTAATTATTAGTAGAACACAAAACAAGCAAATAATAATTAAACTGTGTTGTCGGTTGGTTTGAAAGCCACGCAGAAACTTGTAGTTGGGACTTTGGGACGAAAATAAATATTTTGATACAGTACTGTAAGCCTTTGTTAGCTAGGAACTCACAGGAACTAACAACGCTATACGCTATGTAGAGGGAGCCCTGTTTCTGAATAAGGCTGCGTTTTCGCCAGAGATGTGCAAGGTGAGGCGAATGGCGCGAGGCGAGGCGAGGTGGCGCGAGGCGAGGCGAGGCGGCACGAAGCTGTGGAAGGATGTGAAAGTAAGCGTTTACACCAGGGAAGTGTGAGGAGAGGCGAGGCGAGGATTCATTTCTTCTTCGCAAATAGATAAATATAGAAGTGTTTTTTTTAATATAAGTTTTTAAACTGACATGGTCATTGACACTACTATTAATATCATATATAAACGGGATATTTACCATCTTTCTAGTTCGATTTTTGCATTTGCAAAAAACAAACTTGCCGCGTGGTACCGTATCCACTTGAGGACGAGGATACATAAAGTCAAAGTCAAAGTCAAAAATATTTATTTCAAGTAGGCCAGTAACAGGCACTTTTGAATAGTCGAATTAAACTAACTGCGGCACTCAGAGATATCCAACGATTGCTCAAGCCGCCACCCAGCAAAGGCCTGACATAGTTTTGTATGATAAAACTGCCAAAAACCCTTACCAAGCGACGGCCCAAGCAACCACTGAAGCTCTCCGAGTGCGGCAGTAATTTACTGAACTACTGAAGCTAAATAAACTAAGCTACAGTCCCAGTCACAAGGCATAATAACTCGTGAGTGTACTGTAGTTGCCAATTCCAAAGCGTTGGTCTCATGAGAAGAATGGCAAGAAACTTCATGGACACTCTTTTAAAATCGAAAGAAGTGATTCTTAAATGAAGTGATTCTAATGGTTCTTAGCAAACACATTACTAGCAACGCAACCTCGCACATCTCTGGTGGAAATGTGACTGAATACTAAAAACTATCTCAAACTCGCTCGTCTCTATTTTGTTTATGGTTCATAACGAAGGAACAGCGACTGTTGCTTGTATTTTAAGTAAAATTCTGAGAAAAGTGAAACATACTGTTTGAAACTAAAATAGCTGCGGAGATATTTTCGTGGAGTACAAACCAGCCAATTGTAAGATTGAAATGAATGCTGAAAACCTTTTGGTTTGTTGAACAAGAAAAAGTTAATAAATCTTGGAAAAATAAGTTTGTTTTTACGAAGTCCTAATACCGACCCACTAATCATACACACATAAACTCATGCTTTTTTCACATAGGCATAGATAGAAACCACAGAACGCCACCTGCTACGTACGATCCTTTTATACACCCTTTGGCTTCGTCCAAGTTAATACACGCACGCCGATTGTAAGTACATATTACACGCCTGTCCTTTCTGAAGAACCTCACCAATGAGGTCAGTGTACAGTCGAACAAGCCAATAAGTGTACAGGTAGAGTTCTTTATAATTCTAGAACACTAGAAATATTGATTGCTATTTTGTTTTTTATAGTGTTTCGCATTAAGCGGCTGATGTCAAAAGATACAGAGTTAGACACCAGTTTCTAAATATATCTGTATTATCTTAAAAGTAATTCATCATTTGTTCTGTGTCTGGGTGTAATTTATCTATAATATGTATGTATTTAGAAATATATAAGTATGTTTATCAGTTGTCTAGTACCCATAACACAAGCTCTGCTTAGCTTGGGACTAGATGGCGTTGTGTGATAGTTGTGGAATATTATTATTATTATTATTATAATTACAAGTTAGCTGGCTGTATACTTATTAGCTTTTTCGACTGTACCTATGTATTTCTAGGGCGTGACCATACATACTAATAATTGCAATTATTAATGTTAAACAGTATGGTATCAATCAAGGAGATGGCGGAATGAGCTAGACTCTTTCACAAAAGATTGGTCTACCATAGCATTAGATCGCGAAAAGTAAAAAGAGGGAATGGAGGCCTTTGCCCTGCAGTGCGACAATATAGGTTTATAAAAATAATCATGGTGTGACTCAACGGGAACTAACCAATTCTTCCACATTCTCTTATTACGCACTAAAACAGCGCGCCATAATTTTAATACCACAAAATTACTATCGGAAGTGCGCATAAATATAATATAATAAATTACCCGCACCTTAGTATGGAAGTCTGTTCAAAGTGTTGTTTCCAGTTGGTGTGTTAAACGAATTTTAACTTTAAAGTTATGTAAATTAAGTTAAGTTCAGAATGACTAACACTAAAAACTATTAAAAAAGTTTAATAAAAAATGGAAGTTGTAGTGTAAATTAACTTTTCAACACACTTGCTCATAAAGTGACTATAATTTCACCGCAATTAGGCACGTAATGACACCTATAATCAAACTGTGACTTTTTCATTGCTATTATTCACTAGTGAGTTATAGGGTTTTTTTTAAATTTTATTGGTTGAGTTGCTACGTTCATAAAAAAACTTTCGATACAAAAAAGATCGTGTTCAATAGTAAAAATAAATTAATGTACCTAGTGCTTCCCCATTTCATGCAACTTTGAATTTAAATAGATAATTTCAACATATACGTTTTAAATAAATTAATCTTTCACTCAAATAATATAACATTTTTTTTCTCAGTAATAAAGAAAAAAAAAATCCCCATTTTGTCCGTGGCTAAAACTCTATCCGCGAAAAGTCAAATAAAGAAACCACATTCTTTTTTAGTCTATGGCCGATCGTCATTGTTACAATAGTGGCGCCACTGGTCAAGAAAAAATGCATCGCTACGTCAAACTTAGTACATTTATTTTAGTTCCGTGTTTTCCCGCCTACATCGATAACTTGGTAGAACTGTAGATGCGCGCGCATTAATTTTTCCCGCAATTGTGAAAAAAAAAACAGAACTTGTTTTAACTGTTGAAGTTGGCAGAACTGTAGATTAGTGTAGATGCGCGCGCATTAATTTTTCCCGCTATTTTGAAAAAAAAAAAACAGAACTTGTTTTAACTGTTGAAGATGACTTTTTAGTATTATTTTCTTCACAAGTGTGTTGAAAAACGTCGTATGATACACGTGTATAGTGATGATTACCGTCCTCGGCTTTCTTAAGAGCCTCACCTGACGGCTCGGGTCTCAATGGCGCCTCTGCGGTAATCACCAACGTTACACACTTGTACCATAATGTACTATTATACATGGGTATCAAACTTGATTTTCCATAAACACGTATTTGTTTACATGTTTGGAAAGTAACTCCCGAGCGTTGGTATACAATGTAGACGCTCCCGTTTATTTATTTAGGCAGCAGTTAAAGTGTGCCGCTTCACGGTAGTCGTGAATACTGGCGGAGACTTGAATGAAATTAGAGTAAGAAATAGGCTTATTCCCCCAACTGCCGGGCGAGAACTAAAAGGCTGTTAAGTTTCAAAAGTTAGTTTTTTGTTATGACTTGAAAACTTGTTGAATAATTCAAAATGGGCTTTTTGTTTAAGAGAAAGCTTGAGACAAGACTTCGTTTTTTTTGTTTATAATAGGTAATTAACGTACCAGACTACCATTTACCAAAACATTCAGTAACAGATAGGAAAGGAGTTGGCTGTAACCCACCACGCGTCTTCGAATGTTTTGTTTCTAAGACATTCCTCACGATGTTTTTCTTCATCATTTTTGAGAGCAGTGGTGATGAAATAAATTACAAAAAGTAATGCGCCTGCCTGAGTTCGAACCCACGACTTACTGTTCGTAAGTTATTACACCATTATTAGATTATAATTGCATCTTTCTTTCATTAGCTTAAAATTAACCAAATCAAAGTTACAGTTATTTGAGTCACGGCGGCTCAGCTTATTCCTCGTGATTACGCCTCTTCGCCTGCTTTCGAGGACTGGAATTAAAATGAAGTGACTATGAATGTAACATTATTAATGATTTTAGACGCCTTATTCTCTCGACACAACTGTGCGTTAATGAAGTAATTGAGTCTGTCGACGGTGTTCGTGCTCGGCAGATTGATCGGAGATTAGGGGACTGGTTTCAAAATTAGGAAGTTTATGAAAGAAAAAGGAGGAAATCGTCGTCGAGTAAGACCACGGCGAAATATAGGGCCAGATTGAGGGATTAAAAGGTTTGGAAGGAATAGGGGAGGCCCCTACCCGTAATAGCGGGACCTATAAATAGGCTATGAAAAATAAAGTATTATCAAGTACTACACCGGCAGTTCGTCGAACCAAGAGTTCGAAAATATGTGAAATTGTTCACACACGTTGGCTCCACGTTGTGGATTACGGCCATCTCTTATATCCTGATTTCTCAGAAAAGCGACCTGTATCCTAGCAGAAATGTCAAAATACTGTTTTTAAATACTTTACGTAAACACAACAAAAAAAAATATAATATAAAAAAAGGATATATTACAAAATAAAACAAAAAAATATTAGAGGTGGCTATAGGATGACACGTTAAGAATAAGAAAAGCAAAATAAATAGCTACCTAAAAAACTAGATACAATTCAAGACCCTGCAATTATGCATGGGTCTCTCTCCTAATGTATAGGAAGCTAGTACTGCATAAGTATACACCCCACTCTACCGTACATTCCGGAACTTTTTCCGCACGGAATAAGTTCCGAAGTTGGCCTTCAATTTACACCTCAATGAAGCAGGACTCAAGTTTGAATACAAATTTTACTTAAAACCAAGCCTATCAAAACTTTGAAAAGATGTCTTACCTGTTGACGACTTCTTTAGTAGGTGGACATTACATTTTTACCTATTCTAACGTAGCTGTTAGGCGTTAGCTTTTTTAGACTAAATGCAACTTTTCAGAAATATGCGGTGCATAGTACTCGCATACAATATGCGTGTATGACCAGATGTATAAACGTGGACCAGAGTTTCTTCTTTTTTCCAAGTTGATTGATGAACGCCCATAGAAAACTTCTAAAATCTGAATTCCACTATGTTCTTGCTACGCTCGGCTCATGACTCAACGACGAAAATTATCTCCTACAGTCCTCCTATTATTTATTTATTTAAGCAGGTACTTGCTACACTTACAGTTTGCACCAACGCGTGCAGAAAGTCAACATCACACACTAACTTAAAAATCGTATGCAACTATTAAGCATAGCTTTATTGCTACTCATAAAAAGATCTAGATCCGGCTCCTGAGCAATCAGGGCGTCCTATGTCTTCCTACAGTCAGGCTTCCTACGTCCTGTATATAGCCTGTTACAAAAAATATAAATGTAAATTCGCCGTCTCTTACGAGTTTATTTCTACCATTAAGTTATATCTATAATTTAAACAGCAAACTTAATATCTAAATGTGCACTACACCAGTATGGAATGTTCCAAAATAATTAGTGTGAAATGTAACTTGACTGGGCGCTATTGTCTAACAGCACATTGTGGCGGTAATCCGTTACGGATGCTGTTCGAATCTGGTCGCGAACTTGTTTCCATGCACTGTCATATAAATGACTGTGGTTATTTACTGCTGGACTAATATGAACTGTTTTATTTGCTTACTTATATGATTGTGTAGGTATTAAGTGTTATGCACATATATTATAATTAACTTATTGTATGTTAGTAAGGATGGTAGCAGATGGCGTTCTGTGGTTTTTGTCTACCCCTACGGGAAAAGGGCGTGAGTTTATGTATGTACATGTACAATGTACATTCCAAATGACTTTGACTTTGACAAACACTGTTATAGTCTTTTATGGTTTTTAAACTAAACTTATATTGTCACTTACGGGATTTCTTCCGTGATTATCCATTGCTTCATTAGCGCCATGATAGCGAAATATCGGGAGCTTATAATAATAGATAATCATGGAAGACATTAAGTAAGTTATTATTAAATTATTACGTATACGTTTAAATGTAACTTGCAGACGATATTTCAATATTAATTAAATGTGTAAACGTAAATAACCCTAGCCTTCAAATACAAGATGTGCTCCAAACTGTGGATACTTGGCTTCAGATTCACAACTTGGAAATAAATAGTGATAAAACAAAGATGATACAATTTAGATCGTACAAAAAACCACCTCTTAACCTAAAAACGACCTTTAGAAACAAGCAAATAGAAGAAGTCAATACATTTGGCCTACTTGGCATAAACATTGATACTCATATTAACTGGAAGTCACATATAGAACTAGTAAAAACAAAACTATCCAGATTTACTTATGCTATGTTTCAAATTAAACAAAGCACTAACACACAAACAGCTATGGCTGCTTACTACGCATACGCATACTCATGGCTACGATATGGCGTAATGTTATGGGGAATTAGTGTTAACGCAGAGGAACTATTCATTATGCAAAAGAAGTGTATAAGAATTTTAGCTCAAATAGATAATACGGAGACCTGCAAACCACACTTCATAAAGTATCAGATTCTAACTCTGCCGTCTATATACATACTTGACATTTGCGTATTTGTTTTTAAAAATATCAACAAATTCACTAAAGTTGAAGATACACACAACGTCAACACTCGCCATAAAAAGAGGTTATGCGCTCCACCCTCAAGAATCAAAATGTTGAGCGATAGCCCATATTATATGGCAATAAAAATATATAATAAGCTACCCAGCACGTTTAAAACTGAAAAATCCGTAGCAATATTCCAAAGAAGGCTAAAACTATATCTCATCCAAAAATGCTTCTACTCAGTCAAGGAATATTTAGAATCTAGTCTAAAATAACGACTGTACAAAAGTGGCGATCTGACCTATAATACAAACAATAATATTTACCCTGTCCTATTTAACTCTGTATATAATAAAAAATTGTGTTAGGTACCTGAGAAAAATGACATTAATATTGCTGACTAATTGTATTGTATCCACTATCATTGACATTTAATTTTGACATAATATCTATAATTTCTTTATTTAATTGTACTACATAATATAAAATAAATAGGTAACTCAGTGTCATGTTTAATGCATGCTAAAATAGATGTTATGGACAGGCGAATAATAGATTGCAATGCTTGTAAAAGGCTGCTAAGTTGTAAGTACTAACCAAAATATACCTAACACCACATTGTTACACTTGGTTCGCAATAAATGTTTTGACTTTGACTTTGACTTTGACTTTAACTATGGACTACTCCAATTTTTTAAAAGTGTAATGTAAAACCGGGCCTAAACATTGCAACAAAACAAGCACAGTTAATAAATCAAATTCACACTAGATTACCGCTTTTTATTTTACAAACTATAACAATAAATCCTATTTCAAAGTAAATATATAACTCATTATATTGCTGAAATATAAGCCTGAAATGTAGGTAGTACAGGAATATTAATCCCACAGTCAGCTTTACTTTAAAAATATTATAAAAAGTATTATGGCATATTAAAATGTACAAGTTAGATACGTTACTTACGCAGATTTGCAACGATAGAAATGCAACTAAAAATATAATATGAAGTTTATTCTTCTTTTTTACGTGTCGATGAACTCAAATTGCGTTAGACCAGTATATAGCCACCTCATCATCATCATCATTTCAGCCAAAAGACGTCCACTGCTGGACATAGGCCTTCCCCAGGTTTCGCCACATTGACCGGTCCCGTGCGTCTCGCATCCAGCGGGTCCCCGGAACTTTCACCAGGTCATCGGTTTGTTCGGAGGCGTTCCAACGAAACGTCTTCCGGTTCGCGGTCGCCACTCCAGATTTTTTTCGCCCCATCCGCCAACCGTTCTGCGAGCAATGTGCCCTGCCCGCTGCCACTTAAGTTGCACAGGTCTAACATTCGATTTATTCGATTAAATCTTAAAAGGTGCAAGCGGTTGTGCGGAATAGACAGGGTAGGAGGTGGACCATATCCTGCAGAAGGGCTCCACATTGGCAATATGTTTGGAATGGACCGAGGTTACTAAATTTGGCCAGATTATATCTACAGCATAAGCTCCCAATCGGTTCAGAAATTTCCAGATTGGCCACTGAAGTTTGTATCCGGGCAAACGGACGGACAGGTGTTATTCCTGATTGATAAAAAAAAACGTATACACTGGTTGTGCGAAGAACCTGTGGCGAATGTGGCGATGCTTCCCAGTTGGTGATGGAAGGCGACAAGGAATATTATTTCTATTCTAGACTTTCTGTTTTGTTTTCTAGCAGTGAAACTTGTATATCAGGGATCTATCTATGATGGTACCTAGATTTGCAACCGGTTGGGAGCAATGCTCTATACCAGCTATGTTTTTTTTTTATGAAACTCTATCTTTTATAAGTACTTGCATAATAACGACAGTTTAATATTTAGCGATAAAATACCCACATATAAAATACTGAAAAATAAAAGACAAAGCAGCACTCAATTCATCCGTGAAAATTGATATTCAAAACATTTAAAATAACAAATGAAACGTGGTATATTTAAAAAATAAAAAAATACTCAGTTTTCTAAAAACCAATAAATGATCGGGCAAACCGAACACAGTACACTGGCTGATTCACTATTGAAGTATCTCACGTTTATCTCAGTTTTGAATCACTGTAGAACAAAAGAAGTGACATGTAAAATAAATCTTATTACAATGATTCAAAACTCTATTTTAAACGTGATAAAAAATCTGCTCTCCTCTGGGAGCCGGTCTGTGTGATCGGACCCTTATGCCTGCTGCTGGTCCCCAATGGGCATTATCCAAAAAATCGAATATGTATATATTTTTAAAGAACTTAAATTGAATATTTTGAAATCCAATGGATATTAGTATGGGACAAGCCCGCCACACTATTCCCAAACCACTGTAACTCCTGTTAGCCAGAATCAACAGTGGCGACTACAAGAAAAGCGCCGAGACAATGAAGCTCGACGAAGTCCCAGAGAAGCGATTTAATTGTCTTGGATCCCGCAACGAAATTAATCAGAAAAGAATAGCGGAGGAGTAGGAAAAAACATAATTTCCACTTCATCCATTCAATGGGTAGTAATCGAAAGCGCGACCGCTAAACAGGAGGTTGATTCCAATGTCGGCCAAAGTGTTATGAATTCCTCAGTAGCAGCCAGAGAACCCGTACTTGTGCACAGATATTTGCAATAGGCTAACGATAACGATAAGAGCAGTAAGTATGTTTGTGTGTAGAACATACTTATTGCTCTTATCGCTAGCAAAAATACTTACTGTTCTTATCGCCAGCGCGTAAGTAATAGGGTAAGTACACATCTGCCTTACCCTTCAAAGATAACAGGTGTAATACTAAGTTATGTCAAACCCTGGTATAAAAAACCAGACTGACCTGCAGTATCCACAAGGAAGCAACAACTCAACAAGCCATCAAACTGCACCTCAATAAGCATTAACAAAGTCCTAGGTCAAGATTGTTTTCTGAGGGCAAGCCTTGAGAGCTTAAGTTGAGTAAACCGCTCGGGAGAGAGTTCGGCGCAGACAAAGGGGATGGCCAACCTACGCTGTGACGTACACTTAAGGCGAAAGCGTTCCATTCTGGACACGAGAAATTGGATCCACTGAAAATTCGCGCGGTACGAATTGTCTCGCTAATCATACGTACATATTATTATATAAATATTATATTACTCTTACTAAATAATATTATGTTGTAGGTATCTGATTAATTAATATTAAGGGCATATTTTAAAATTGTTAATTGATTCAGGATAAATTTTATTTCACACATTAATTTTATACTTTTTATTGTGTGTTATAGAGTTCGTTATTTTATCATAGTGTTAAGCCCATAGTAAGATCTTCACATTATGAAATGCTAATAAAGATAAAATCCTCGAAGAGTTATGCCGGTTATATTTATGTCCCTGTAATAGGGAGTGAGCCTATTGCCAATTTGCCATCAACCGGGCACAAATCCAGACTCCGTGGCTGCTACTGAAAAATTCTTGACGGAGAAACCCAATGTCACTTTTCCCCTCAGGAAACCTCAGGATCTCATGTTCAGCAGTCATTGTGACTATAAATACATATTTTTACTGTTGCAAATTAATCAGTCATCATCATCATCATCTCAGCCGAAAGACGTCCACTGCTGGACATAGGCCTCCCCTAAGTGTCGCCACATTGACCGGTCCCGTGCGTCTCGCATCCAGCGGATCCCCGCAACCTTCACCAGGTCATCGGTCCACCTATCAGTATCCAATTAATCAGTAGTCCAATACAATCTGATACCGATATGCAAATTGCAAAAATATCAAATTTCGCAGCTGACGCTGTTGCCTTAAGGTCGAGATACCGTGAGCAGGTGAACTATGACTCCCAGTCGGCACTGCATGAGGCTTAGCCAACCTACGTGGTGCACGCCGCATTAGAACAGACGGTTTAATACTTATTTATAGATGTACTTATAGTGAGCTTAGCAATGACTGTTATTAGTTGTATAGTTGTGATCGAGGTTATTTAGGATAATATGGAGAGTTACGGTTTTTATTGATTGTGGGCTTAAATAATTGATTATCTTTTTTTTATTTATGAATAAGCTAGCTTATGCCCACAGCTTTGCCTGCGTGGTGTTCGGCATTGTCCCACGGGACCATATTACCGGGATAAAAAGCATCCTATGTGTGAATCCAGGTTATAAACTATGTAAATGTTTACCAAATTTCATCCAAAAGCGATCAGTAGTTTTTGCGTGCTTTCGCATTTATAATACATAGTAAGATTGCTATGTGTGCCATTCAGTTATATCCGATGTGACTGGGAGCTAGCAATAACGTAATAGGGAAAAGAATAGGCATATGCGATGTCCCAAGCTCTCTGTTTACCAATTTCAGATAAAAAATATATCTTTTCGTTAAAAAAGCCATTCGGGTTACACCAGAGCGAAGTCAGGCAAGGCAAAAAATATCCACAATCATCCTAGATTTTGAAACCATACATAAATGCAGTGAAGCCTGTTCCCCCGGACGGTAATATCAGTTGGTACCGTTTAAAACCGCTCGCTACAATAACTTTCCGGGTTTAATGCTGAATGGAGTACCGCTGTGTTGCATCGTTGTGGTTCCTACACGCTTACTTCAACAAATTGTGTAAAAACCCATGAACAGGCTATTTCAAGAAAGAAAGAAAATAGTAATTTGGCACTAAAAACTAAAACACCTTTAAAAACCACTAAGGGTCTATTTAAAGATGTCCGAATAGCTAATACTTACATAATAAATGTAGGAGCCATAAAAATATCCAAACATTGTTGTCTTGAATGTGTTTAATTTCTAAACTGTGTTTCCAAACGCAATCCGGTGATGGCTACGGAAGACTTTAACTTACTCTATGATTTAGGATTTATGGTCTGTGCTCTATGGCTACGAACTGAATGGTGTGCTCCGTGCAATTATTTTGTATGTTTAATATTAACTACAGTGAAGAATAAAGCAAGCTATCTCCAAGCTCGATTTTCATTCGCTCCCTCATCCCACAAATTTGGGGGCTCGTCCGGGATGAGATGAGAAATCGGGCGAATCGAGGTGTGGTGTGTGCATGAAGCGACGTGTGGGCACATGGCGGCGGGGCAAAATTTCCCATGATCAAGGTGCAAAATATCTGTGGTGACTGTGGTGAGAGGTGAAAAACTGTGGTGAAGGCGGCGGTGGCGAGATTGTTTGATTGAAGTTGAGTTGATTGTCATCTGATGACTAAACCAGACGAAAATATGGCGGCGGCGGCGGCGGCGGTTGTGCCGGCAGCATCGTGGTGCGAGGGCTTGGTGCCGAAGTTTGATGGCGTCGATAAGGTGTACACGTCTAGCAAGTGGGCGCAGGATGTCGAAGATCACGCAGAGATTATGAAATGGACACCAACACAGACTCTTATTGTGGCCCGGCGCTCACTCACTGGCGTCGCGGCCTTGTGGTTGAAAACAGAGAAAACCCATCGCACGTTTGAGGAATTAAAGACAGCGGTGGCGAAGGAGTTTCCTGACAGCATCAATTCTAAAGAAGTCCATGAATTACTGTCCTCGAGGAAAAAACATAAAGATGAGTCGTACTATGAGTACATGCTTTCTATGAAGGAATTGGCTAAAAGGGGGAAGATCGCTGACTATGTCGCGATACAGTACATAGTGGATGGAATTACGGATTACGAGAGTAACAAGGCTATATTATATGGTGTCACTACCTATTCCGTTCTAAAGGAAAAGCTAACCATTTACGAGCAAATGAAAAAGAATTCTGCTAAGACGGCCAAGCGGCACACGGTTCCGGCAGCTTCCTCGTCGGCTCGTGGTGATAAGAAGGAGACGAAGGAGTCAGCTTCACGGCCAGATCGAAGATGTTATAAATGTGGAGATAAAGATCATATTTCATCATCGTGCACCAAAGGAGTCAAATGCTTCAAGTGCGGGGAATTTGGTCACGTGGCGCCGAAGTGTACCAACACAACCGAGCGCGTTCCAGGTAAAAGCAGCGAAAAGTCGATGTGTGTGAAGTTGGCGCAGGACGGTAGCACTGAGGACGACGACGGCGGCCATGTTGGTGTAAAATGTCAGACTGTACTAAATGTAAACAAAGTGCGCGGCTCAGTAAAAAGTGTCGAAATAAGTGGTATATGTGTCGAAAGTCTAATTGATTCGGGCAGTGATCTCAATCTTGTGACGGAAGATTTATTTTTCGAACTCAAAGACTGTTTATACATGAAAGAAAACATAACATTGACAGGTTTAGGCCGTAGTGAGGTTATAGCGGTAGGAAAATTTAATACTTGTATAAAACTTGATGATGCTTGTTATGATGTAACGTTTTATATTGTACCTAGAGACACAATGCCGTATAAGATGATTTTAGGTCAACCTTTCTTAAATTTGGCTAGAGTGATTATTGATAAAGGTGTTTTAAACATTGTGCCTCAGGGCGAGGGTGATCTATTAAGTTGTTTCCTTTTAGAAGTACATTCCATTTCTCGGAACTATATCCCTTCAGATGTTCAAGCAGATGCTCAAGTTTTGGTTGATAGTTATGTACCCTGTCAAGTCAAGGAGGCACCGTTGGAGATGGTCATAATTCTGAAAGACAATATACCAGTGGCGCAACGTCCCAGGCGCTTGTCAGCACCAGAGCAGGAGGTGGTAGAGCTTCAAGTTCAAGAATGGATATGTAAAGGTATTGTGAAACCCAGTTTTTCAGAATATGCCAGTCCCTTAGTGTTAATTAAAAAGAAGAATGGACAAACACGGGTTTGCGTGGACTATAGGAAGATTAATGAGAAAATGGTGAAGGACCACTTCCCTTTGCCGATCATCGACGATCAGCTCGATAGGTTGTCTAAAGCAAAAGTTTTCAGTAAGCTGGATTTGAAAGATGCCTTTTTCCACCTGAAGATTAGAGAAGACTGTACTAAGTTTACTTCTTTTGTGACTCAAACTGGACAGTATGAATTTACAAGGGCACCATTTGGTTTAGCTGTATGTCCTAACTACTTTACCAGATTTATTAATGCAATTTTTCGAGATTTACTGTGTGGAGGATTCTTACAGATTTTTATTGATGACATAATAATTTCAGCAGAGACATATGACCAAGGGTTAGGTAGGTTAAAGCAGGTTTTACAGGTGGCAGCTGAATATGGTTTAATAATTAACTGGGAGAAGAGCGAATTGCTCACAACACGAGTTGAATATTTGGGTCATATAGTGGAGGATGGTACTGTGAGGCCATCAAATGACAAAGTAGAAGCAGTGATGAAATATCCAGCACCGAAGACAGTCAAGCAGGTACAAAGTTTTATTGGGTTAACATCCTATTTTCGTAAATTTATCGAGGGCTATGCTGCTATAGCCAAGCCACTTACTGATCTGTTGAAGAAAAACAGTCCATTCAATTTTACAGGAGAACAGGAGCAGGCATTTTTAATATTAAAAGAGAGGTTGTCAAAACAACCTGTATTGAAACTTTACAATCCCGGTCTTGTAACTGAGATGCATACAGATGCTTCACAACAGGCATTCTCAGCAATTTTACTACAGAGAGACCCCAATGACCAGCAACTACACCCAGTGTACTATATGAGTAAGAAGACCACGGATGCTGAGAAAAAATATACAAGTTATGAGCTGGAAGCCCTGGCGGTGGTAGAAGGTGTTAAGAAGTTTAGAAGATATTTACTAGGAATACCATTTAAGATAGTCACAGATTGTTTGGCATTTGAGATGACACTCAGGAAAAAAGATTTGTCCACACGAGTAGCTAGATGGGTTCTTTTGCTACAGGAATATAATTATACTGTGGAGCATAGAGCTGGCACCAAGATGAGACATGTGGACGCTCTCAGCCGTAATCCCTATGTAGGAGTGGTTACCAGAAAGGTCTACGAGCAGATAAGAAGAGCCCAAGAGATTGATGATGGTGTAAAAGCTATATTGGATCTTATAAAGCAAGAACCGTACTTAGACTATTATGAGCGAAATGGATTGTTATATAAAGGAGCTGAAGGATTATTGGTTATACCTAAAGGTTTGGAATATGAAATTTTAAGAAGTATCCATGGTAATGGTCATTTTGGAAAGAAGAAAATGTTAGAGTTGATAAAAAAGGATTTCTATATAAAAGATTTAAATAAGAAGATGGAGGAAGTATTAGCCTCTTGTATCCCATGCTTACTGGCAATGAAGAAGACAGGACATCAAGAAGGATTTCTTAATAGCATTGATAAGGGAAGCATACCGTTGGATACCTTGCATGTCGACCACATTGGTCCACTTTCAGAAACTAAAAAACAGTACAACTACATTCTGACAGTAGTAGATGGATTCACCAAATTTGTATGGTTGTTCCCAACTAAAACCACGAACTCTAAGGAGGTGATTGAAAGACTAAAGATTCATCAGCAAACTTGGGGAAATCCTCAGAGAATAATCTCAGACAGAGGTGCAGCTTTCATGAGCAATGATTTTGCTGATTATTGTACAGCGGAGAATATTCAGCACATTAAAGTGACTACAGGAGTACCGCGCGGCAATGGACAAGTTGAGCGTATCCATAGGATTATGGTGTCAATTCTCACCAAATTGTGCATAGAAGATGATAAGTTGTGGTATCGTCATGTCAGTAGAGTACAGAGATCAATAAATAGTACTTTCCAACGAAGCATTGGTATGTCACCATTTGAACTTCTTACAGGATGCAAGATGAAACAAAAGGAAGATCTAGAGTTGTTAACCCTGTTAGAAGCAGAGTACGCCGAACATTTTGTCCAGGAACGAGAAGATTTAAGAGAAAAGGCTAAATTACAAATATATAGAATTCAGGAAGAAAATATGAAAACTTACAACAGAAAAAGAAAAGAAAGTATAAAGTACAAAGTGGGAGACTATGTGGCCATCAAGAGGACCCAGTTTGGTACTCACATGAAG
The DNA here is from genome assembly GCA_949316265.1 of Diarsia mendica. Taxonomy (NCBI): domain Eukaryota; kingdom Metazoa; phylum Arthropoda; class Insecta; order Lepidoptera; family Noctuidae; genus Diarsia; species Diarsia mendica. The sequence continues at coordinate 9,834,891 of OX438906.1, read as the reverse complement.
CTGAGACCCAAGTTCCTTGGTCCATATAAAGTAACCAAGATATTAGGGCGGGATCGTTATGAGGTGATGAAGGTAGATAGTTCTACAGAGGGACCAATATGTACTACTTCTGCTGCTGATCACATGAAGGTTTGGCCGGATTGAGGCAATGTTTAACCATTATCAATGTTTCACCCCTGCCCTTAGTAATAGTGTATTAGGTAACAAAAAGATTGTCTTACATTTTGTTTTAGTTTTGCCGTGGTGATTACAGTTTGTTTTAGCTTTATGTTGTAAAGTTTAAACAAGTTGTCAGTTGGTGTGTTAGTGTGTACTGGCATCTCATTTTCGTTAATGATGTGTTTAGTGGATAAGCACCATACTAGGTTATATTCTAGATTGTTTAATTTAATTTTAAGAAACATTTTTTGTTGTTTACTTTTAATAGAGGTTACTTAATAAGTGAGCTGTTTGCAATTGAGGAGTTGTGAATTTAATAACTGCCAGTTAGATATAGTTTTAATATTTAAGAGTAATATGGTTCAGTGTGTTATTAGTTTACTTTCCTTACTAAATTATAACCATTAGTCAGTTTTGGAAATTCAAGTTGTATTAATTGATTGTTTATATTCTGCGTTAGATGTCCCACATATTGCTGTGTTTAGATATGTTTGTAGGTAAGGAGTCTGAGGTCAGACTCATACAGGATGGCCGAGTTGTAGGAGCCATAAAAATATCCAAACATTGTTGTCTTGAATGTGTTTAATTTCTAAACTGTGTTTCCAAACGCAATCCGGTGATGGCTACGGAAGACTTTAACTTACTCTATGATTTAGGATTTATGGTCTGTGCTCTATGGCTACGAACTGAATGGTGTGCTCCGTGCAATTATTTTGTATGTTTAATATTAACTACAGTGAAGAATAAAGCAAGCTATCTCCAAGCTCGATTTTCATTCGCTCCCTCATCCCACATAAATATGTATAGAAGATAATAATTTGTCAAGTAAATTAACGGGAACTTTCCCGCACGGGCTTGTTTCGTACAAGCCCTTGTAGTGTCACAGCAGAGCATGTGAGTTTTAAAAACTCGATCTTTTTCTAAGTGGAACACAATATATAACTTAATAAATGATAAAACTGCAGTAAAAACTAAACGCTATAAGGGTCGTACGACGAGAGGAGATAAGATGAGTAATTGTAAGCAAACAATAGAAACTCATTATTTAGGTACACTTCTCGACCCGTTTAGCTTGAGTGGAATCGTTTGCGCATGTGAGTATGACAACCTTAAACAAAATAAAAGATTCAATAAGTTGTGTGAGTATAAACTAGGACAATAAATATCCCCCTATCCCTAAGAAAACTGTGGCTCTTCTACCAAAACAGCCAGTATAAGGCATCATATTTGTAACCAAATTCATTGCGGAGGCAGACACTCGGGGCGCAGGTGTCGACCATATTAATATGTGGGGACCTTTGCTTCCTGCCCTACGTGAATATTCAAGATGTATTACAGGGGTCATTTAATGTGCCTCCGCTGTACCGATGTCGCATTAAATCGCTTTTTAGGTGACTGCTGTTATCCCTTGTCCCTGGATGCTATACCTATATTTTTCCTTGTATTTTCATAATGGGGTGTACCTTTGTGCATGCAAATATAGGACGGAGACGGGTGGTATTCGTTTGTTATATTTTGCTGTGCACATTCTTACCATTACGAACTATTTTTGCATGCACATAGAGTAAGTTAGGCTAGAGTAAGTTTTGTTTCAATAAAATATTAAGAGATAACACGGTGGTGCTATTCTCCATGCAAATGTATTAATAATATTATAATGTATTCCCCGATTTTCTTTCTGAATAATGCCTTAAGAGCAACATTTATTTTTCATAAAATCAAGGACTACTGTATAGACATATATGTCCCTGTCATTCCTTTTTTTCATTCATTCAGCAACTAATAAGTAAAAAATATAACCCTACAAAAGTTACATAATTATTCGTCGTTAAAGGACTAGGTACCAAATTAATTTGAAAAGTTTTTATCACAAACTAAATTAATAATTCTTAAAAATTGTATGTCATCTATGACATAAAATTTTTAATTGAATCGGGTTTGACCCTGTCCTCTCTTAATGCAATAGAAGATTGCTCGGGTGCCTATATGTACAAGGTATTGGATTTTGGTGTTACCTAGCAACAATAGACCTTCAGATTTTGTTTTATTCTGTCAGAAGAAAATATACGTGTCAAATGTTCTATTGTACTTTGTAATGTGTTTTAAATTATTATATTGAGTATATTTGAATTTAAAGCTTGTTCTCCTTTCTTCTGCAACCACTACCTCCAATTGGTTATGGGCCCAGGACCCAGAAGTTTGTGAAATGGAGCTTTCGAAAATTCAAATTGTGAAACTTGACGGCCACAATTGGATATCATGGAAGTACCGGATGATAGCCTTACTGAGAGGTATGGATGGACTCATGGATATCGTGGATGGTAAAACACAAAGGCCAGCTAGACCCGTAGATGGAAGCAATGAAGCTATAATAGAATCGTACAATAAAAGTTTACGTAATTTTGTGAAGTTAGAGAGTACAGCCCTACTCTTGATAACTAATAATGTGACAGATGAGACACTTGGCAAAGTAATTAGATTGTCCTCACCGAAAGAAGTTTGGGATGAACTCCATAGATTATATGAGGGACCTAATGAGGGCCGACTCTATGATATATGTTTGGATTTCTTCAAGCTTAAGAGGGATCCGTCAGATGACATGTCGACTCATGTATCGAAATTGAAAAACCTGTGGCACAGTTTGAAGGAAGAGTTACTAAAAGAAGAGAAGGTAGAGTTACCTGAAGTTCTCTTGATTTGTAAGATCCTTGATACGCTGCCGGAAGTCTATTTCTCGTTCAAGTCGAGTTGGCTGTTAATGTCAAAGAAGGAAAGGACAGTAGAAAACATTACGAGCCAGTTGTGTGCACATGAAAAAGCGCTTAATGCTAAGATGGCTGATGCTGAATCAAGTGAGACAGCGCTTTATGTGAAGGTAAACAAAAAGGTTGCTAAGGAACATGACCATAGAGACCAAGGAACAATGAAAAAGTACAAATGCTTTATTTGCAAGGAACGTGGTCATCTCAAAAAGGATTGCCCAAGAGTTGGGATAAAGGAGAAGAAAAACAAAGCTCAAGGTTCTAACATGATGTTACTGACGGTGAATTCAACAGATTCTAACAATGATCGTGATGATTGGTATGTGGATAACGGGGCCACTCACCATGTCACTATGCGAGGAGATCTGTTTCAAGATTTTGAACGTTTTGGTGAAGCTCACACGGTAACGACGGCGGATGGGAATGTGATTCAGGCTGTTGGAAATGGCACAGTCCATCTAGAAGCCAATGTTAAAGGACGGATTGAGAACCTCTATTTGAGAGATGTTTGGTATGTTCCCCAGATTAGCAAGAATCTTTTCTCTGTGCTTAGTTCACAGGACAAAAACCCAACGAGCGTATTTGAGTCTCGGGTTACAAATTGTTCCATGAAGATCAATGGTAGGATTGTTGTAACAGGAACAAGGCAAAGATGTGGCGGTTTGTACAAGATAGATTGCAAAGTCGTACGCCCTGCTGTTTCAGTAAACTTAATTGAGCATGGAGATATGCTGCAACTATATCATGAACGTATGGGGCATCAAGATAAGAGACATGTCAAACGATTGATAAAGAGGGAGCTAGGAATAGAGACGCCAAATAGTGGAGAACTATGCGAAGGTTGTATCTTTGGGAAAGCGCACAGGCAACCATTTGGTGTTCGCGAAAAAGCTACGAAACCTGGTGAGCGTGATAGATTATTCCAATAATTTCAGTTTGTTTATTACACTGTTTCTTTAATTGAACACAAATAAAAACATCCCTATGATAATTATGACCTTGTTTACATGTGATACACAACATTTAACAGTTCCTCATCAAAATACTATCAATATTATTACGAAATACTGTTGATTTAATAATCATCGTTAATATCTTAAAAACAAAGATTCTAATTTCAAATAAACCTAATTTACATTATTCTAATGATATTTTATATCCCGACGTATTTTATAGAAGTAGTTTTTATTGTGACTTAAAAGACTTGGTTTCCGAACCACAATTACTATTGTGGTATTTAAATAGTTAAGTCAAGTTAAATGTTTATTTACTTTATATTGCCAATAAATTAAGTAGTAATTATTATATGATACTTAAAATGTTTCCTAGATTTTATCTTGCAATTTCAATGTATCCAGTTGTTTCTATCTATTCCCGGAACTATCTATTGATGTTCATATTTTATCCGAATAAATGTAAAGATTACAAATAAATACTTACTAAATTGCTAAATTACCTAATGGAGTTTTAAAATAGTTTCACTACATAGGATTTCCTAATTATTATTTATGTTATTAGTTATTTAGCTGTAATGTATAACCATTTGCCATTGGTGTATTATGGCGGTAGTCGTTGATTTACTTTTTAAGATTGGACGGTTATAAAACTAGAAGGACTGGCAATTCGGGTTCAGTTACGCTGAAACTATTCTACGAGTTAGCTAGTTAAATACGAGTAATATCTGGATCTGTACCCAGAGTGTTATATTCATAATGTGTCTGATGTGTCTGATGAATCAAGACTACCAAGTGTAGCAAGCTGTAACCTATGTGTATTGTCCTAAGGATCTACCTACAATGTTCATGTAAGTTAATTGATATTATGCTATGAATATTACTGATAACTATGTATTAGAAATATGTACTATAATATGGGTTATATTAATTGTTGTTTATGTAAACTGATAAATTGCTGTAACTTGAGACAGTCCAAGACAATGTCAGGTTGTCTTTGTATAACACCTTAAAAGATGTTTCCCGTGGAGTTTCTTGTCCATTCTTCTCCACGAAGACCTAGGGACCTAGTGAATGGAATAGAGTTTCGAGATTGAGTTTGACAAGACCAAAATAAATTCAATTAATGGTCTTGTCTTTTGTGGTTTTATTTCATAACAACCCTGTTCCCTACACACTTCTATAAAGATACTTTCAAACACATTAAATAACTAGTAATCATCTTGACACACAGTTTATTAATTGGTGAATATTAATACATATACATATAGATTTACATATACTTTCTCACATCAGAAGTGGGATCGTCTCTGGCTCTCTGATATAATTTCTAATGGTCTTCCTGTTTTATTTTCATGATCAATGCTGATGGAGCTGATGCTGGTGTGATGATGAAAGCTGTGACGCCGATAGCTCACCGCCTCGACTTGGCTATGATCAAAACGTCGACAGCACGTACTCCGACAGCGAGATTGAGAAGCTGCTGGAACCACTTGGAAGCCAGGCCATGGATTAAATCAAGCAGCAGTACGAATTAGCTAATGTCGGTAAGGCCTTTAGAGGCTTTGCTTTATTTTTATTTATTTATTCTCTAAAAACGTAGTAATAAAAGATCCTAGGGGATATTAAGATCCTAGCAATTGTAAAAATAAAACTAGAATGATTTTGGAGATTGTTTATTCAAAGTTAAGCTTCTTTCAAAAAGTTTTTGATTACATCAAAAACTTGTGATGAAAATATTTATAGATTTTTCGTAATGCAAAGCATTACCCTGTCTTGGTTAGTACCCCCAAGTTAAATGTTAGTTTTCATGAAACATCCAATATGTACAAATAAAGAAAAATAAGTATCTCATCTTCAATTCAATTAACAAGATTATGGGATTGAAGATATACAAATATCTAACGTTATTTTTTAACCTTGTCTTGTAAATAGTATTAATGACAATGTCAATATTTGTTTCCTTGATAATTCTAGTTCTCGCAAAATAAATATTGTGAATATAATGAAACGTTACGTAGTATGAAGTTTGAAACTACAATGAAATTCTAATACGATCTAAATAGATAAGATTGAGAATTTGTCTAAAAGATAAGTTTTAAGTAGGTGAAATACAAGTTACTAATATTAAATAATATATTTTCTAAGTTAAATAATTTAAAGATATGGGAGATACATATTTCGGCCATGAGAACTTGGTGCATTTATTAGGAAAAAGAAACCTACAAATTGAGTAAAAATATTTGTTCGTGATTTTAAGCCCTATTTCCTGTGTACACATAGTAATCGTTTTTCAATTATTGCAATATTCTAATCAATCTGGAATCATGATCAAAGAATAAAATTAAATAATCTAGACGTTATATGTGAAAAATAGGTGATGTTACTTGTACTTCAATGCTTGTAATATTCATTACTTGTATTATTCTCATAAAAATCTTTTTCGACTATTTAATAAGCAAGTTTGACGATTTTATCACTTTGAAATACTCATTTATTTTTATTTTTCTAAAGTATACTTCTGATCAAATAATTCAAAATTGAGATTTTGTTTTGTAAACTTCTTACAACCTAAAAACCTATAACTGTCACGACAAGCAGTTTTAATTTTAAACACACAAACAGTGAAATGGAGAAAAATGTTACTTTGTTCTGTACAGAGATTAGTTTCCCAACATTCCTAAAGGACACAGATTATGGCCGAAGTTCCATACAAAAGGTTACCGTCTCCTTTCTAAAACATATTTTTTTAAATAATATTATTACTTGATGTAGAATGAAGAAATTTAATATTTTACCACTTAAATGTATCAAGTGGAAAAACAAATTAATTTATGTGATGTAATAATAAAAACACCATAATTATTGTTTATAATTTAGTGTGGCAAGGTAGAGGGTTAGTTATAGTTCCCTTTATTTGGTTGTGCATTGGGTTGATAAGAAGATAACTCTTATGTTTAATAAATACAAAAGACTTGTTGATTCATACGAAAACTTGTTAAAAAAAAAAAAAAACAAATACAATAATAATTATATTAGCTGATGTATTAAGAACTTTATTATTCTTCAATGCTCAGGGGTTTCCTCGTCAAGAATAAACAATAATTCACTTGCTGATAATTTAAATTTAACAAAAAAAAAAAAAAAACGTGTTTATGAAAACGCAGAAATTTACGTTTACTTAAAAAAAAATCAAAAACAACGAATTTGAGGATAAACGATTAAAATAACAACACAAATGTCTAGTAGCTAATCACCAGCCAAGCAAACACTGAGACAAACCAAAAGTGGGTTTCATATTTTTTTACTAGATGTGGCAATACATGGCAAAATATTAATAACTTAATTACTTACTAATTGAGTATTTTTATTATTTAATATTACCAATGTGATAATTATTCATTTAGATGATTACCTATTTGTTTAAACTTAATTAGGTAACTTTAACCCTTCGGAGATTACAAGGCGTGATGTTAATCTATCTTAAAAATTACGTTTGGCTTTGTTAGATTCTAGATAATAAGTTTGTTGAAATAATAATAACAATCTGTATTTTTATGGAATAGTACAAAATGGTAAACTAGATTCGCAGTGATATTGTCAGATTGACCGAGCGGTGACTGTTTGGTGATGTAAATGAGATTTGTATGATTCAATGGTTAGAGTATACTATTGATTACGATCAGAAACGGTACACGATAAAGTCATAGATGAAAGGCAAAAAAACAAAAATGCTATTCTAGTGTTTTGAATAAATAGATACCTAGACAAAAACGTTGCTGTTGAAAATTCCTTTGAAGGGGGCTTAACACATTAAGGAATCTTACTGTGGCAAAAGAAAATTTAAGGCTTTGGCCGGGAGAATGGGTCGAACAAAATTCTTCTTTTGAGGAGTCCCCATAGCTCCAGCATCATTAGCCATGATAGATTATTATGTTTATGTTAGATTTTACTTTATGCAATTACTTAATTGTTTTTCTTTTTATGATTGTTTTTGATTGTTGTCTTTTTGTGAAAAAGGAGTAAGTGATGTATACTTAGACATAATTGTGAATTGATCATTTACACAAAAATTGATTGTTAATTTGTGTTCAATTAACATTGGATGGTTAAAATTATTAAATGACAATGAAAATGACATGACAATGACAATGATATTGATTATAACAAAACATTTTTCACATTACTGCTGGTCGGTCACTGCCCTGATATCAGCCTGAAATTCATGCGCAGCAGGTGATAGGGCTGGTATGTCAAGGCCAGAGGCTATTAGAGGAACTGCTGGTCGGTCACTGCCCTGATATCAGCCTGAAATTCATGCGCAGCAGGTGATAGGGCTGGTATGTCAAGGCCAGAGGCTATTAGAGGAACTGCTGGTCGGTCACTGCCCTGATATCAGTCTGAAATTCATGTGCAGCAGGTGATAGGACTGGTATGTCAAGGCCAGAGGCTATTATATGAATTATGATGTGTGATATGAATTATGATATATGACTTATGATGTTCTTGAAATTAAATATAATTAGTTGGGTACTTCGAGAGCGAAGTACAGGTCAGTCTGGCCGTGATAGATTATTCCAATAATTTCAGTTTGTTTATTACACTGTTTCTTTAATTGAACACAAATAAAAACATCCCTATGATAATTATGACCTTGTTTACATGTGATACACAACATTTAACAGTTCCTCATCAAAATACTATCAATATTATTACGAAATACTGTTGATTTAATAATCATCGTTAATATCTTAAAAACAAAGATTCTAATTTCAAATAAACCTAATTTACATTATTCTAATGATATTTTATATCCCGACGTATTTTATAGAAGTAGTTTTTATTGTGACTTAAAAGACTTGGTTTCCGAACCACAATTACTATTGTGGTATTTAAATAGTTAAGTCAAGTTAAATGTTTATTTACTTTATATTGCCAATAAATTAAGTAGTAATTATTATATGATACTTAAAATGTTTCCTAGATTTTATCTTGCAATTTCAATGTATCCAGTTGTTTCTATCTATTCCCGGAACTATCTATTGATGTTCATATTTTATCCGAATAAATGTAAAGATTACAAATAAATACTTACTAAATTGCTAAATTACCTAATGGAGTTTTAAAATAGTTTCACTACATAGGATTTCCTAATTATTATTTATGTTATTAGTTATTTAGCTGTAATGTATAACCATTTGCCATTGGTGTATTATGGCGGTAGTCGTTGATTTACTTTTTAAGATTGGACGGTTATAAAACTAGAAGGACTGGCAATTCGGGTTCAGTTACGCTGAAACTATTCTACGAGTTAGCTAGTTAAATACGAGTAATATCTGGATCTGTACCCAGAGTGTTATATTCATAATGTGTCTGATGTGTCTGATGAATCAAGACTACCAAGTGTAGCAAGCTGTAACCTATGTGTATTGTCCTAAGGATCTACCTACAATGTTCATGTAAGTTAATTGATATTATGCTATGAATATTACTGATAACTATGTATTAGAAATATGTACTATAATATGGGTTATATTAATTGTTGTTTATGTAAACTGATAAATTGCTGTAACTTGAGACAGTCCAAGACAATGTCAGGTTGTCTTTGTATAACACCTTAAAAGATGTTTCCCGTGGAGTTTCTTGTCCATTCTTCTCCACGAAGACCTAGGGACCTAGTGAATGGAATAGAGTTTCGAGATTGAGTTTGACAAGACCAAAATAAATTCAATTAATGGTCTTGTCTTTTGTGGTTTTATTTCATAACAACCCTGTTCCCTACACACTTCTATAAAGATACTTTCAAACACATTAAATAACTAGTAATCATCTTGACACACAGTTTATTAATTGGTGAATATTAATACATATACATATAGATTTACATATACTTTCTCACAAGCGCATACACTCTGACGTCTGTGGTCCCTTCCCTTCAAGTATCTCAGGATATCGATACTTCGTTTTATTTAAGGATGAGTATACACGGTACAGATATGTGTATTTCCTGAAAAATAAGTCTGACGTTTATGAAAAGCTAAAATTAATGTTGTCTGAAGCTAGAAATGCTGGACACAATGTTATAGAGCTTTTAAGCGACAACGGAGGTGAATACGATAACAAAAGAGTACGAGATCTACTTGAACAAACAGGAATAAAGCAAAGGCTCATTATGCCGTACACCCCAGAACAAAATGGATGTAGCGAAAGGGAAAACCGGACCCTGGTCGAATCTGCTAGAGCAATGATACACGCGCATGAAGAGATTCCTCAAAATTTGTGGGCAGAGATGGTAAACACTGCTGTTTATATATTAAACAGGACAGGACCAACTTTAGTGGAACACAAGTCGCCTTATGAGCTTTGGCTAGACAAGAAGCCTCAAATAAAGCACTTGAGGATAATCGGAACGCCCTGCTATGCGCATGTACCAAAGCAGAGGAGAAAGAAATTGCACAAGAAAGCTACACGTTGCATTTTGATTGGATACGACAATGATGACGGGTACAGACTTTGGAACCGAGAGAGAAATTCGCTGGTGAGGTCTAGAGATGTCACTTTTAATGAGAAAATGCTGGAGTCTTCAATGAATGAACGCGATATTAAGACAGTCTGCGATCAGTTTAATGAAATTGAAGTGGTGCCTGTTACAAGGAGTTTGACGGATGATGAACAAAGTGTTCATGTTGAGCCCATTACGGAAAGGGTCGAAGAAACAGACTATCCTGGTATAAGCATTGATGAAGGACATATAAGTGTTGGTGAAGAATTCCACGACGCTCAGAACATTCTACCTGAACAGTCTATTGAATCGGGGGGGAATATTATCGAAGAAGATAATGCTATTGATGGTCTAGACGATGTCATAGATGAAGATCAAGATTACGATGATCACGAAGATGTGTTCCCGGAACAGATGGTACTTCGTGACCGCTCTTCGTTACGCCCTCCAGATCGATTCAAAGACTTTATCCTGAATGCTATAATGGGATACAACGAGCCAACGTCGCATAAGGATGCGATGAGAAGCCCAGAGAAAGATCTATGGGAAGAAGCCATGGACAGTGAGATGAACTCTTTACAGGAAAATGATACGTGGAAGCTTGTAAGTCTACCTAAGGGAAGAAAAGCGATACCATGTAAGTGGGTATTTCGAGTAAAGATGAACGCTGATGGCTCCATAGATAAATACAAGGCAAGACTGGTCATAAAAGGTTTTCATCAGAAAAAGGGGATTGACTATGAGCAAACGTTTAGCCCAGTCACCAGAATGGGGACTGTTCGTTCTGTGCTGAGTGTAGCAGCTAACGAAGGAATGGCGATGCTACAGTTTGATGTCTCCACTGCATTTTTGTATGGTTCTCTAAATGAAGAGATTTTTATGAAACAACCGGAAGGTTATGACGACGGCTCCGGTCGAGTTTGTCTTTTACGGAAGAGTCTTTATGGGTTAAAGCAAGCACCTCGATGCTGGAACCGGTGCATTTTAGACTTCTTCAAAGAGATTGGCTTCAAGACAAGTGAAGCGGATCCTTGCCTTTTGATAAGGGAGAAAGGATGTGGAAAAGTCATAGTGGCTTTATATGTGGATGATGGCCTCGTCGCTGGTTCCAATCAGCAGCTCATAGACGAGTTTATTAAAGAGCTTAGTGGTCGGTTCAAAATTACGACAAAACCAGCTTCCTACTTTCTTGGAATAGAGATTGAAAGCAGAGGAGACGGAATTAAAATAGTTCAGACGTCTTATGTACGGAAGATCTTGCGGAGATTCGGAATGGATACCTGTAAACCAGTTTCTACGCCGATCGTAAAAGATGGTACATCAAGCGAGAAAGTGGATATGAGTTATATGAAGAATAACTACAGGCAAATCGTTGGAGCCTTAGCTTACTTGATGGTATGCACTAGACCTGACATTGCATATGCTGTTAGTGTAGTCTCACGAAGTCTGGAGAAACCAGAAGAGGTAGACTGTGTCCGACTGAAGCGCATAATGCGATATTTGCAATATACGCCAGATCTAGGTATTATGTACAAGAAGCATTACAAGGAAGGTATTTTGGAATGCTACAGCGATGCTGACCATGCCGGAGATGTTAGCACTGGAAGATCCACTAGCGGGGTGCTGTGCATGTACGCGGGAGGAGCGATCTCATGGCTAAGCCAAAGACAGGCAAGTGTTGCGATTTCAACTACAGAGCCTGAAATTGTTGCCGCAAGTGAAGCAGCCAGGGAAACAATATGGCTGGCACGACTTTTGAACAAAATTGTTGTTCTTAAGAAGATTCCGTGCTTAAGAGTGGATAACGAAGCTGCAATAAGGCTAGCTGAAAATCCCGAGTTTCATCGACGAACTAAGCATATTCGGGTACGGCACTTCTTCGTTAGAGAGTTGGATACTAGCGGTGAGCTAAATGTAAACAAGGTAGCCAGTGAAGAGCAGCTGGCTGATATATTTACAAAGCCACTCACCAGAGCCAGAATTCTCAAGATTTCAAATCTTATAGGTCTTTGCTGAGAGGAGATATTGGATTTTGGTGTTACCTAGCAACAATAGACCTTCAGATTTTGTTTTATTCTGTCAGAAGAAAATATACGTGTCAAATGTTCTATTGTACTTTGTAATGTGTTTTAAATTATTATATTGAGTATATTTGAATTTAAAGCTTGTTCTCCTTTCTTCTGCAACCACTACCTCCAATTCAAGGCTATAAAGTCTTTGATGTACAGTCACTGGCAGCGTGGCAGCTTGACAAATAGTCAGTGTTGCTTAACTGCTCAACAACAATTGTCGATTTCTACGATACAAAAACAGACAATCGGAGACAGTTCCTGAAATTCTACATGCCTTTCGAAATAAATTCATAATTTGAACGCTGTAAACCCTAACCACTTTTAATTGTACCAGGACCGCTATAACTCCCACTATTTCTACCGTAGGACTGTTCAGTAGAACTAGTGGGAATGACCCGAAAAGAAAACAGACTGGCTCGTAACATATGGGGTTTCAATTTAATTTTCGTTATTAATAATTAATAACGATTAATGTTCGTTTAATAATATAAACCCATAAATATTAACATAATGTCTCTTTTGTTTATCCGTCAACTGTAATGTCAAGCAATTAATATTCAATTAAAGTTAACACTTGCTATTATGGCAGATTGTTGTAAATTGCTTTATTGCTATAATTTATCAAGCAATTATTTTGTTTCCACGTTCTACCTCCATGGGCAGAATTGTAATTTGTTGACACTGTTTTGATTTAACTTATTAATTTAATTAAGCTGTCAAGTTTAAACCATAACTATATTTATTTAAAACACAAAATCGCAGGAAAAATCAAATACACATTACAATTTTGCGCTTTTCCAGGAGTTCTCGCTCGGGATTTCCACAGCGTTTTTGCCACAGTTACTCCGCTAAAAATATTATCTTTTATTGTACCATCTTTCAGGCACACAAAGAATATCAGCACTCGTATCAACTAAATAAGAAAGCGTATTAACATATTTGAATATTCCAGTGTAAGTCACACTATTGTGGAGGAGATACAATAACCCGACAAGTAAGAAAACATGATATCGCGAAAATACACGCTTAGCTGAGTAGATAAATATTTATCTTTACAAAAACATGGAGGAAGCCTTATAATTTCACTTCTGAAACTCGTTGTTAGGTGGAAATTCTCAACGTTTTTTTGTAATGTTATTTTGGCGTCAACATACATATATAAGTAATCCACTTTGAATACAATGACTCCTGTTAGGAATATGGCTAAGATAGTGAACTGCCAATGTGGGCTCAGTATTTTATGGAGACTCTCTAATTACCCCATCCATAACTCCGTTGTCTCACCACAAGAAAAAAAAATAACCTCACATAACCACACGCCTGTAGCTCCCCAAAGGGTTAAGGCACATGTGTACCTAATATACACCCACATTTTGCTGGCTATGCTTGAGTCCCATGTAATAGGGGGGTGAGCCTATTGCCATCAACCGAGCAACAATCTAGACTTCGTAGCGGGTACTGAGAAATTCCTGAACCAATACCTACGTATTACTTTGCACGACGCGAGAATTAAACCCAGGAAAGAGGCGAATAGCCTCACCTGCTTTTTGGAATTTTAAGTCAAAATATTAGCCCAAAAAGCTACACAAGCAACTACAAACAATAAATAAACAAATTGTCATCTGCAATGATCGCTCAAAATATTCAGGGCCTTATCTCTAATTGAGAACGATCCCATCGCTGAGGGGATTCGGGTCGGATGCGAGAATCAGGGAATCAGATAACCGGGGTGTACCGAACACTTGTTTGATTTGAAGGCTTTGCTCGGCTCGCCCGATCTCTCGGCTTACAACCGATCACTTACAGGCCGAACGCCGAATCGCTGTTGTTATTAAACATCGAGCGGTCGCCCCCACGATTCAGCGGTATCGATTGGCGATTCGTTTAGATTAATTATAAAGATACGGCTCGAACCTTGAATAGTTTAATCTATATTGCTAGCTGAAGCTAGTGATCATAAAATGTTAATGTTGTTTTATATTGCTTTATTTTTAATCCACAGTTTTATTACAGTGCGATTCGGATCTATCACTAACCTACGACAACAAATATAAATTACATGAGGTATGCGTGTTCGCTTTTAGGCTGTGGACCTTGAAAATGCTCGTTCAAGTAGTTACCGAATTATTTGCGTGAATATTGTACCTACAATTTTTTACTGCTCCTGTCCCATATTATTTAGGGTCGGGACAACACGTATTTTCTTCCATTCTCCTCTGTCAACCGTCACGCTATCGTCTACTCCTTTTTCATTCATAATATCATTCCTTACACAATGCAATCATCGTTTCCGTGGTCTTTCTCTCCCTCTCCATTTATCAACATTAATTTATATTCATCACTTATCAACATTTTTACTTAAAACCATTATTTAATCATTGACGTCCATTCTTACATTCATTAACAATATCGCTGTAAAAACTCCTACTCTACAAAGATCCCTTTAAAAAACCTCAACATTGAAATTCGTAAACATGACACAATACAAACCTTCTCCAACAATGGCCGTCTTTGGCCGCCGTGACGCGTAAGAACGCTCTGACGTCGACGTCGCGTCGCGTCGCCGGCCGTCGTAATGGACTTGGGGAGATAACAGATATAATAACTGACATTGCGGTCCGATAGGGTCCCGGTACACCCGGAGAATTTGTTCAATTGCCTCCCAGGATATTTGCTTGCACGCAACACTGGGTTCTCTGTAGGCTCGCGTTTATTTTAACGTTGTACTGAATTTGATGACACACTAGAGATGCGGATATCTTATCTCGGTCGCTGAACATCTTTTTGTAACGTTTTATAAGAAACAAAGATGGCGGCTGAACTATTATTTCTGGAAAATTTCTCCGTAAGCATACTTATAACAAATAATTAGGTTCAAGAAACAGCAAAAAGACTTCACATTACAAAACTCTCACATTCGATCAGAAAGTTCTTAAAAAGTTTATAAATCTAATCTTCGAGAACACGAAAATACATCAAACGTACGAAGATCACGTAACAACTCGGAAGGAAAGTTATTAAAAGTAAAATTCTTCTGTTACGATCAAACAAATTCAAAAGACGTACAGTTCTGGCTTTCCAATGTAGCGGCCGCGCGACGTTGAGAGCCTTGCAAGAACGCGCCCTAATGTCTATGGAGGCCAACAGATGGTCTCACTGCCGGGAGTCATTACCCTTTTGTCTTATATTCTACAGCTCCCGGCACAATTCCAACCGTAACTTCAAACATCAAAGTCGAAATTCGCGTGCAACAAACGCAATCAGCGGCGAACGAGTATATTATTGAGCTGGAAAATGTTTCAGAGCTCAAAACTGCACATTTTCTTTTCATGCAACTTAGATATCTGGGACGTAATGCTACAACATGGTACGTTCAGCTTTGAGGTGGGTTCACTAATATTCCCAGGAGATTTTCAAGCTGGTAAATGAGCTATTGTGGTTTTACTGGAGCTGACTTTTCGCATCTAGTGCTGGAGCGTGGTAGAAAATGTTTTGAGGAATATTTACAAATATCCTTGTATTTTTTTAATAAATACTACGAATGAAAGCTTAAGCAGGGTGTTATTGTAGTGAGCTCGTGGCTTAATAACAAACGCCATGTAGGCACTGCTTAACCTTGAAGATGCCTAAGTTTGTCCATGAATGGGTGACCATCCATTAGGGACGGAGTTTCCTCCGTGGTTCCGTTGGTCCGGGCTGTCATTTGTAGACTTTTGGTGGGATAAAGGTAGTCAGTAACAGAAAAAGTTTGACAGCCAGTCATAAAAGGTATCGCCTAATACAAATACAATATAACCCATAGAGTATGTATGTATAAGGGTAAACACAGAATTCACTGGTATGATAAGGAATAATAGTATTAAAATAAATAAAAATAATTATTTCAGGCAAAAATACGCATTTTTTTAAATTTATTTGTATTCATAGGCTCTATTGTAAAATACTGGTATTCAGCTATATCACATAGAGACGGGCCTGTAGTCGGTAATCATGGAGTTGCACCATGGCCCGAACTTCTAAACTCAAAGAACTGGAACCCAGTGCTTCCTGCGCGCCTTCATGGAGGACGTGTGGTCACTGGATAGGCTGCAATTGGTGATGGGGCCCGCCGGCAATGGTGGGCTGATGCCGGTTAGGGGTGCGCGCAGATGTAACTACTTGTATCTCTCGGGTTCCCGACACATGGTAGTAGTAAGAACATTTGTTTAATAGTCAGTCAGAGTCAGACATAACCCCCGCTCGCCCCAGACTGAGGATACCCATCAGGACTTCCCCATTCAAAAAAAAAAAGTCACAGGGCACAGGAATAAAAGTTTACATTACGTATTAACACATTCACAACATAATCCTTAACCAACACAATGTGTCGAAGTCATGCATTACCAAAACACATCCTTAACTCCCAAGACACAGGGACGATGTTCAGAAAACCATTTACCACGTCCCGCCCTTAAATGGGACACACACGAGCCCCATATTACCCCAAATTGGTCTAATCTTTAGTTATGACCCCCCACAGGAATTCGCTTTTCAACAAGACTAGAACCTGCGCGAAAGCGTAAACTTTACTTGGCCATAAGAATAAGGGGGATATTCCCACACCGATAGAAATGTATTGTCACACTAACTTTGTATAAGCAGATACAATAAAACGCGTCTGTTTCACGTTTGCCTTCAATTCCTCTCGAGGGAAAACAAAAACACAGGCCTAAAGAGATATTCGCTACTTTTATTAATATTTGAATCCGACATGTGTAAATAATATTTTTTGTGTATTATTTGTAACGGAAATCGAATGGCGTACGAACGGATTTCCGCTTTAGAGGTAAATAAAACTGGGATATGCTATGTAGCCTTGAGTTCGGACGCACCCAGGATCGTTTCCTGTAGTAAAACATAAGAATACGTACGATCACTGCCAACCCTCAGAATGGGTAGTAACTCTCAAATACAAAGTGGTGCTCCTTCAAAACTTTTAGTTGATTCTAACGTAGTGACTAACACAAATGAAATTTGCGAAGTTTTTAACACGTATTTCTCTACTATAGGATCCATACTCGCAAACAAAATCCCGAAAAAATATCATGACACCTCGACCCAGTGTGTTTTCAAATCCCATGATAATAAAGAGGAACTTTTGACATTCGATCCGTGTAGTGCTGAGGAGATAACTAAAATTATTAATGATCTCGACCCAAATTCAAGTAGCGGAATAGATAAAATAAGTACAAAAATCATAAAAAATCTTCAAAATTTAATCTCAACAAACTTGGCAAATTGTTTTAATAAACTCATGACTGACGGGGAATTTCCTGATACCCTAAAGATTGCAAAGGTCACACCGATCTATAAATCGGGACCTAAAACCGACCCTGGAAACTATCGCCCGATCTCTGTCCTACCCATAATATCAAAAATCCTAGAGAAAGTAATACATGGTCGTCTGTTGAACTACTTGGACTCTTTTAATTTTATATCGGAACGACAATATGGTTTTAGAGCTAAAAATAATACTACTGCAGCCACTATTGATCTAATATCGAAAATTAGAGATAATATAGACAAGAAAAATATTGTTGTAGGTGTATTTATCGATTTAAAAAAAGCCTTTGATACCGTCAGCCACAAACTGTTGTTAGAAAAGCTTGAAAACATTGGTATCAAAGGAAATGCACTTAAAATGTTCAAATCTTACCTGACAAACAGATTCCAAGTGGTCAAGATAGATAATGTTGAAAGTAATGCTTTACCTATCACATATGGAGTCCCACAAGGTTCCATATTGGGACCATTATTATTTTTAATATATATTAATAATATATCAGAGTTAGGGCTACATGGTCATTTGACTTTGTACGCAGATGACACATGCTTGTTTTATTTCGGAACAAATATTCAGGACGCTATTTCACAGGCTCAACAAGATTTACAAATTTTGTTTGAATGGTTCCAACAAAATTTACTAACCATAAACATCTCAAAGACATGTTACATGATCTTTAAGGCTAAAAATAAAAAAATTCCATTGCATGACCCGTTAACTATAGACAACATTCCATTAGAAGAAAAAACTTACGAAAAATACCTTGGCCTTAGAATCGAAAATAGTTTAACATGGAATAAGCAAGTAGATTATATTAGAAACAAAATTTCCTCACTTATTGGATCACTTCGCGATGTAAGTAAATGTATACCAAAAAACCTGCGACTAAACATTTACAATTCACTTGTCAAATCTCATTTGTTATACCTTATAGAAATCTGGGGTAGCGCCAGTAAAGCTAAGATACAGGAACTGCAAAGAATGCAAAACAGGATTATAAAAACCCTGTTTCGATATCCATATTTGACACCAACTCACAAAATATATGAGGAAACAAAATTAATGAATATTAAGAAACTTTATATTTATAACACCTGTGTCTTAATTAGAAAAATAATGGATGGAACCATTCACACAAATGTAATATTTGCAAAAAAATCGGAAATATCAAAACGTAGTCTTCGTCGACCCAGTCTACTTGTCCTGCCAAAGACGCGTACAAATTATGCTAAAAAAAACATCACCTATGAAGGAGCACAATTCTTTAATAATTTACCTTCCTCAATAAAAAATGTAAACTCTTTCAGCGGTTTTAAATCTAAACTATCAAATTATATTATTGACCACACGCACAAATAAAGTTACCTACCAGTTGGGAATAAAACCGTTGAACGAGTATCATATTCATAGTATTCTTAACAAAATAATTCTAAGACTACCTACATATTAAGTATATTGTATCTGTGACCGTTACCTAGAATAAGTTTATTACATTATGTTATCATATGTTCTCATGTAAGTGGCTCTTTTGTCTTTTTGAGAATAAAGTATATTAAACCTAAATTGCGGGCTTCTACTGTCCGTATAAAGTCGCTGATACGTACTGTATGAGTGTGAATGTACACGCTTGTACTTTTATACCTTATTACTATTAATTTGAACATTTTTCAATGCCTACGAGGACCATTAAGAAATTGGTCGTTTATTTATTTCTTTTCAACTAACTACCTACACTAAAGCTTACTCATCACTTATTAAAATGTGGGTGGAAACTTATTTGTTCGGTACGAATAGCTAAAACTCTGACTCAACGTAATCTTTCTGTTCTACCCACAGAACATGATCTACGTTACTTATAAAATCTACTCCCACAACATATTTTTCATAACCACTAAAACCAGAAGACCGTAGCACAGCAACAGCGATACAACGCGATATATCGCAACATTTCGCGACCCAGGAACAACACAAATTCACGTGGTTCCCTAGAGACAGCGTGACGAAAACACGTTATAAACGTGCACTGATGTACGCAGATAACTCCACACATTTCACGTGAACAGGAAAAACGAAACCGTTGAAATAACCCTGAAACTTGTTACAAATTCATAGGTTTTTGTAAAAAGTAACACGATTCAAAAGTCGTGAATATTCTAAACAGTCAAGTGACTAAAGAAAATAAAAATCTAGTCTCTAAAGCTATTTGCTCTATTCATCTACGTAGCAACATGTCTTAATACCTACGTCGAGTAAAGTACCACAGTGAAGCCGTTTGAAATTACTCTTTCAAAAGAAAAAAACATCGTTATTCATTAGCGAGCACAGAACATGTTTCCAGAGGCGCCAAGTAACCGACGACGCTGACAACATTCCGAGACTCAAGTTATTGAAATGCTGAAGTATTTCTAAGTTTAAAGTGGCGGTAGGCAAGTCTGGTACGAGCAAGGCACATGGGAAATGATTACCATATTCAACGCATTTCCTCGGCACGCCAGAGGTAGGCTTCAAGGAAATTATTTGTCATATTAACGTCAGTCGGCTCGAGTTTCGACGTCGAGATGTTAATATATTAAATTATCCTCGGCGGCATTTTGAAGAAGTAATTCTATATCGATACTGTTTGACAAATCGATGTTTGTATTTCGAACGCTTTGTCATCACACTTCAGAGTTGGCTGATGTTTATGTAAAGCGGGACGCAATTAGAATTGGAAAGTAAGTAGGTACCTATAAACAATATCACTCAGGGGAGAGTTTGGGCATCAAATAATTGGGCAGAGAATTGTTACCTGCGGGACACCTATTAGAACGGGATTACTTCACGGGAAGATTTTTTCATTTTAATGAAACCGCAGTCGCCACACCAAACAAAAACCACGAAGCCAACAAATCAATTTCGCGTCAGGAAATTACTTTGTAAAGTTGAAAAGGGTTGCGCGATACGGTACCAAATTGAAATTCTTTTGTACGCCGCGCCTTTACATGTCCGAAATGTTACCTGACTCTTTGAATCATAGCGCAACAACATTTTTCGATCAAACTTTGAAATACATACTTTTGTAGAGTATAAGTGATATCAAACCCGCTAACTTTTTAACAATAATCATACTTAAACATACATCGGGATATCGAACTCCGTTTGTAAGCCTTCTTCTGACTCGAGTGATGCGTAAAACATTTATAAAAGTTGAACGAAGGCTTTACATTCAACATAAACATGATCAAAACATTAACAACAAACAAACTTTTCCATTGTGCGCTGATTTGTGTAATCATTTTATTATATTTAAGAGATAATTTCAAGCTATTAAAGAAACGAAAGCAAAAAGTTTTGGGCACCGGAGTTCATTAACAAAATAAGCAATCTGGCTAAAAGCACGCGCCCACCGAGGTAAAAAGCAATTACAAAGTTATGGAGTGTTCTTGACGATTATTTACGTATTATAGAAGAGAAACCTCCGGCTGGCTATTAAGCTGAGAGGAATTTCAGTAGTAAAATGTATTGCGCCCACTCCGGGACAATATTACGTGAGTTCGATGAAACTTGAAAGTTGCGCGGGCGAGCCAATAACCGCACCTCACGGGCATTACCTACTTCACTCCATATTGCCCTGGTAGACGCTTGCAGGAGCGTTTTAAAACATACATTTAAAATAATGGAGACCTTACTCATACCTTACATTTTATGTTTACTTACATTATGGCAATGCAAACGTTTATGTGCACCGAGTGCCAGTTTGTAGAAAATAAACAAATCATTTATTGGTTTAGATTCTTAAAGCGATGTATACTTTATGAGTAAAACTGCTGCGCCATGTTAGGTATCTAATATTAGTTTACGTTAGTTTTAAATCAACGAGTAACAGAACTTTATTTGTTTCTAGTTAGTTATATAAAAAAGATAGATTCATTATCTGCCTAGCCTTATCCCAACTTTATTGGGATTCCAGTCTAACTGGATGTTGCTGGATACCAGTATTTAACATGCAGCTACTGCTTATCTCACCTCGACAACCTAATTAGTACCGTAAATCGGGGTTAATTTGATCAAAATTGAACTTAGACGGTCCATGTCTTTGGAAGTGGGTGAAAAAAAAATACAACAAAAAAGTCTAGTAATCGGTTTTTTATAACTTTCGATTCCTGTAAAAAAAAACCAATCAAATTTAAAAAAAACAAAATCGACCCGCGGAAAAATAAATATTGTCATTTTTGTCATAATATGAGGTTACTTTGATCTAGTAAGTCATGAAATAAAGAACATTTTTTTGTAAAAAAAATGTTGTTAACAGAATTTTAGCTTAAAATCAGTCCTTTTTATTTATTTTCATTAAAACAAAACCTTAAAAAAAAACTACCAAATTGCATAATATTGTTTTACGCAATTCGCTATTTTACATGAAATGGAAGTTTCGATCAAAGTCATCCCGAGAATCTGACACTCCCCTTCGCTCTGCCCAAGAGCGGGGGGGGGGGGGGGGGGGGGGGGGGTTATTGGATGATTTTCCACCCACCAAAAAAAAAGGGGTAAAGATGACCCCGTCGGGGCTTAGGGTTGTTCGAAAGAGATATCGTGGCCTCAACACACGGGTTAAGAAGCACAAGGGTTAAGAAGGAGCATGGGTGGTTTTTAGTCAGTAGAAGTCTGCCACTCCCTACCGCTCTGCCTAGAGTGGGAGGAGTCATTTATTGATTTCCCACACTCCAAGAAAAAAAAGGGGTAATGATTTTATTTTTGAACACGTCGTTATACTTGTGTTAGTATATTTATTAAGCTAATTCCTAAAAGTGGCCATCGAGTCTATCGAGTCGTGGTAATGTCCATTGGATGGGTTCGTGGGAACCCAGGCAGTCGCATAGCTAAATCAGCCTATAATCTTCCTATGCGACTACACCAAAGAGGCAATCAAGTTAGCAGCGAAAGGCAATTCTCCTGTAAATAATACAATATAGATGCGTGCGTGCTTTGACGTGACAACTCTCACTAAAACGTCATGCATCCACAAAACGTGTCACGAAAAATCACGCATCAAATGTCTTTCCCAGTAGGTGGTCGTTAAGAGTCTTCATACGGATAAAAGTTTGGCAGCCGTTCCGATTTCAGGAAAGCCATATTGACTGGTAAATGGGTTGCGGAAGCCAAATGGACTCTAGACCGGAAGCCGAGTCCAACAAAGGGAAAGGCTAGACAGGCTGTTAGAAAAATAATACTTAATTCGACATGGGTTATATTTAAATGCACATCTGTTTAATTTTTCAGCACACTAGGTAACTCCACTAATTAACTGAATGCATACCAGAAAAATGAATGCTGTGCTAAAAAACCAATTGATTAACTAAACATGTCCTACAAAAAAGTCTAAAAAATCACACAAAACAAGATGACCTTTTTTATCGAATTCACACCAAAAATGTAGTTAGTACATCGTTTTTTTTTTTTTTTTTTTTTAAACTTTGCCCCACACTAGGAATTTCTCCTGTATCGTGGGATTCGTGGGTGCGTTTACAAACATTTAAACTCACATACGCAAATACCCAGACCCGGAACAACTATCTGTAGGCCATACAAATATTTGTTCCGTGATGCGGGGATCGAACCCGCGACACGCAGCGCAGCAGTCCAATCGCTCAGCCACTGCGCCAACCGTGTCGTCAAATTATATGATTTGTAAAACAAAAATACAAATTGTTTATCAAAAATACTAACTTGCACTCTAAATTGTACAATCTTACTACGGAATTTCTAAAACTAATATTTAAAGGTTTATTATTATATAAAACTCAGGTGGAAAGACTTGTTGCACTCTGCCACATCTCCAGATAATTATGTTCAACTCTGCATTAGATGCATTTCTGATAAAATAATCCGAGCAAGTAAAACCATAAATTACTTTAAGAAGGGAAGTAATTAATTGCTTTAGCAATTATAAAATTTGGTGAGCCAAAAAAAAACAGCATTTAATTAATCGAAGTGTCTAGTCGTCCGATTAGCGGATGAATAAAATTAATTAGTCGTCCGCTAAGAAGCCGGATGAATAACCAAAATTTACGAATATACAGATAACGGTTTAAATACATGCCATTCGACATTACTGCAAGCTCGATTCCCTACTCTACTTGGGCTACGTTAGCATGATTATAGGTAATCTTGCTTACTTAGATTCGTTTCAACTTCATATTTTCTGCATCACACTGAGGATGACAGATAGAAAATGTCCAAAGCTTTAGCCTGCCTTTGTACTTTTATTTTAATTGTGCATTAAGTTTTAATAAATAAATTGATAAAGCTTAAAACTACCATTTGAATAAATAAATAATTTTAACTTATAAATCACTGTATAGGCCTCTGACGAGTCCTGCCTGCCTATCCTTAGTTATGTTTTGCTGTTATCATTACTAGGGGTACCGTATAGCCAAGTGTACGGTCGAACAAGGTAAAAAGTATACGGCCAGCTAACTTGTTTTTACTTTTAAGATGTCACAGATACATTTAGAGACTGATGTCAAACTATACAGCATTTGACATCAGTCACTTAATGTACTACCTAACCATGTTGTGGAGATCAGCTAAGCAGTCGCTCCATACTGGTATTCAGCTATATTTGGTAAGACCCTAACCGACCCTAATATGGAAAAGACTCGTAGAATCGTGAAATTCAGAGTACGCACCTCTGATTTATCACGATCTTGGGTTCGAACTCAACACCCATGACTTGGCAGGCAGACGGTCATCCCACTATTCTATCACTACTTATCTATTATTATTCTATCAGCTATTAGGAGACAAATCAATTCGGTAAGTACTTAACTGATCAGAGCTTTGAGCTTTCAATACGACGAAGTCGATCTTGGCTAAATCATTAATCATTATTGTGTTACTAGTAAGGTTCTAAGTGCTGTAACATATTGATAGATTCGCTAACCTAGATTAGGTGCAGTAAGTGCACCGGCTAATGTACTGAGTTCATCCTGTTTCGGTAAGTTAGTGAGTTTCAACTGATCATATTAACAATTTACACCTACTCTGAGCTGAGCTTGTAATAAGTTGAGGTTCTAGCTATGGTTTAGTTACATAGAATCACTTCTTTACGTAAGTAACTATGTATTCAATAGGTAAGCTGACAGAAATTTCATAAAGTTTATTTAGCGTTTATGAAATTCCGTCATGTCTTATTGTCCGGTGAAACTTTCTGCTCCAACTCTCACTCGTCTGCTGTCAAAATAAGGTTTTTTCAAATCAGACTAAATTGTTTTGTTGCAAATGTTACATCAACATTGTCATCACAAAGTGAAAATCCATCTAACAGTCCTGCTTAGTCTTAGTAAGGTCTAAAAGAGGTTTTAAGTGTGAGATGCTACAACTTACTTTAGCATGTTAGGAATATGAAACCTTTCGCAAAGTGGTCGTATACCGGTGCTGCGAAATGACGCATTCGATTACCGCTAACATTTGCACACTCAGACTAGTCGCGACTAGTCGGAAATCGTGAATCAGTCTCAAAGCCGGTCTTGGCAAATCCACTTTTACATAAATAAATAAACATGTAGCGGCATTTCAAAAAAAAAAACTGCAGCAACATAGTGCAAAAAGTAACACAACGCCGTCTAAGACTGTGGAATAGGCGCAGGTGAGTAATGGGCTAGCTCACCGTCCGTCCGTCCTGTGACGATGACAGGCCGTGTCGATGACGAGTTCCACGCGCGCCTCAAAGAGATGCCAGAAACTTGCAAGGGTCGACAACTGTCGGGGCTGCGAGTTATTGGAAAGACATAACGCGGCCCGGGACACAAAGGGCTAAGAAGGAACTTGAAGGACTTCTACTGACTAAAAGGTGTTTAGTCAGTAGAAGTCTGACACTCCCTACCACTCCGCCCAGAGCGGGAGAAGTCATTTGATGATTTCCCACCTCACAAAAAATGGGTACACCTACTTTTAATTCCTTACTTGGCAGACGGCTTACTAATCGATTTTTTGTTATTTGAGCAGAAACAACACTACTGCCTTTTATCTCAATATAATCATTTCTACAGCATACCCGCATATATATAAGTTCGAATATATTTTGTACCAAAAAGGACAAAAAAACGTTCATAAATCCTAAAGAAATAACTACCGCAATAACTTCAAGGATAGTGTACTGAGGATAAAGAAGGCTAAGATTTAGGCACGCCATTACGTCCTATAAAATATACGAGGAACCTATCAATATTTTCGGCAGCCTTATTTAAACAAAGACCATTTTCCTAAAAAACATACCCTCGCAAAAATAATAATCCAAGCTGCTTACAATTACGGCATAATTCACAAAGTATACTCCCGAATAAAAGGTAATTATTTGAGTTCGAAGGTATTCATATTCCGTACATATAAAACGGAATGCTTGACGGATTATCCCCGGACACAAAAGGCTTTTGTACGACCATCACCCTTGATTATACTCAAATTGTTCTTGTTATATCTTAATCCTGTTGAAAACGGCTACAAATTGATATCTTTGTTTATTTTAATATAAAAGCTGCTTAGAAAAGAAATGCGTTAATTCTGGCTTCAAATGTTGTCTCAACCATTTTGGAATACTTTGTTAAACATAATAATATATAATTGGTACTTTTGATATCAACGTGTGCCTATTACATGGGTCTTAAACATAAGTAGTGTAATGTGGGTGTATTTGTAAGGAACACCTCTGCCTGACCTTTCGGAGATTAATAAGTGTCATGTTATGTTGTGTTGTGTGCCTATTCATATCATATTTTATCTGTTTTGCAGTTTAGAAACGTATGTATGTTTTTAACGTTACGTACGTACTTACGTTTTTCTGTCGTATCGGCACAAAATACATTTTAAGCACATAGCTTGAACAAGAGAAGTATATAATGAGAAGTCTTAACTGAGATTTTTTTAAAGCAGATTGGTGATAGCCTAGTGGTGCGACCGTCGGTAATATAATGTCTCAATAATAATTGGTCTCAAATTCAAACCAAGACATGCACCTCTAATTTTTCGGATTCAAATGCGTATTGTATAATTATGATCACCAATTTCGGTGAAAGAAAACATCGCGATGAAAACAGCAGGCTTGAGAGATATTTCTCGGTGGCGTGTTAAGCCAAGTCAGAGGTCCATGGGTGGCATAATAACTCTGGAATCAGGTTAACTAACCAAACGTTAAAGAAAGAAAAAGGAAGAACCGAGTTTTTTTGTCAAAAAGTCCCTAAAACCACAAGACCAACAAGACTAAATGATATAATGAAATAAAAACACCAGACACATTATATCAGTTCAACAAATGAAAGATTTTCCTCAAAGAGTTATTTTTATTACAGAAGGTACTGTAGGACCATTGCAAACGAAAATATAATAAAAGGAGGAGTCCTAAACAAACAGAGTGAGGCTTGGCCGCTGCTTGCGGTGCACCGCTTACAGCTTTAAACTCGTTCTAACATGTTTGTCGGTCATTCGGTACAATAACAATGTCGGGACTTCATGTACTCGGACAATTGAAATAGGACAAGGAAATTACATTTTATTAAAGCGGTTGAGTGTTAAAATCAAAAGATAGGAAGGCGATTCTCAGTTTACACTCGTAGTTACAACGACGCGAACTCGTGTTTTCTTTGCTTTTATTTTTCTTTTTCGACTATTTTCTCAAAACATTATATCACGCCTGTTATCCCAAAAAGGTTAGGTGGAGGTGTACTTAATAGTACACCCACATTTCACCAGTTAAGTATAAGTTCCATGTAATTGGGGGCGAGCCTATTGCCGTCACCCGGACACAAGTCCAGACTCAGGGTTTCTACTGAGAAATTCCTGACCTCGAGTTCAATGGCAATGACCACCTTCACAGGCATACAGTGCCTTCCTCTGCGGGTGTATCCGATCAGTAGTAGTGCCCTGTTTTATTAAATGAAATAGGTAGGCAATTCAAGAAAAATGTTTAGGTAAAACGATCAAAAAAATAAAACACTTGATTACAATTTCATGACCAACGGCGTCTCTCATAACAACAATTCCACACAAATTCCCATTTAATGTAACCAAAACAACTCTCAACTCCATTAAAAATACTTAAGTAAACTCATATGAGTAATTAAGTACACTGTGTCGCGAATTAGCCCTCTGCAACATTCAGCGTGATCTTGTGTCGCTTTAAGCGCTCCCCAGCGCAAACAGCGCTTAGCAGCCGTTTGTGGCGCGTACTTTGTACACATCTTATGAGGGACGGATTCTTGATTCAGGTACGCCGTTTAGTGACAGATGAGTGAGCTCTGTTTGTGTTTAATTAGAAAGAGACAAGGGTATGCTGTTTCTGTCTAATCAGATAAGAGTTATGGGAAAATTCATTTCAGCCAGGACGATACTAAATACATTTTTGGCATTTCAGCCAATCGACATAGTTAACCGATTTAAAAAAGAGAGAGGTTGGTACAAGACAATGTCCTATTTTTTTTTCATTTTATTAGCTAAACTGGTGACAGAGTTGTTATGCCGCCCATTGGTCTCTGACTTGACTTTATATATACCGTCGAGAAATACTCTTCGGCTCTCAGGCATGCTGGTTGGAAGAATACTGCGTGTGTAGTATTTTGGGTTTTTTTTTTTACAAAAACCCTTATAAAAACTTAGAATGTAAAATAATATGACAGATCTTTCATACTGTTTATGGTATTATTCACCCTAAAAGATTATTATAATGAACGAATATTTATAACTATACTTTCTATTTATAAACCATTTCTTCCGCACCGATGACCAGTCTTCGCTAAGACTGCCCGCCCGTGAAGGAAAAACGGGCACGAGGACTATATTTATAAACCTTAATACAGTAATCCCTTCCATTATAACAAGGAAGTACTCGACAATATTGTACAGTGACAGAACTATTACTCGCAACTAAGGTATAAAAATAGTTCGGAAATGATTATTTCAATAAACCAAGAGGAAAAAAAGGTGAAGTTCACATCAATCCGGCCTCCTGAACCATACAATTTCACTTGAGAAGAGGCTTACGGTCGCTTTAGTGGTTCTTTTATCTATTATTTGACATGGCTCGCCTTGACATCTCGAAACGTCATCTGACATCAAAGGACCAGCCCGAAGACAACGTATCAAAGTACGTTGAGGCTCCTCGAGAGCCCCGAAGTGTACATAAAAGTGGATATGTAAATAAAACATGGGATGTGACCATTCACGCTCCATTCCCCTTCTAAGTACGTTAGAAGGCCGCAAGCCATCCTTATGGCGTCCCTTATTACTTAAGTAGGCTTATAAATAAAATTAATCCGCTCAATTTGACACCTACATATTTTATGTAAGTGCCTCTTAAGAGAAGATTGTAGGAAGTGTGTCAGAAGCCTTATTCTCGGGGGGTACGGTCGAGATGCTCCGTGGTGTTTACTATTTTCCTACACATGTCGCCTTTGACGACGTTAAGTCTCTAGTTTGAGGAGAAAACCATGCTATTTATAGATACACACTTTGAAGCTAGCACTGAGAATAGTAACAGATATTCTGTAAATTTTATCTATACTAATAATAATATTATAAAGAAGTAAAGTTTGTGTATTTGTTAAATTGTAAAGGGTAATCTCGGGATCTACTGAACCGATTTAAAAAATTCTTTCACCAAGAAAGCCACATTATTGCGAGTGTCATAGTATACTGAGTGTCATAGGCTACTTTTTATCCCTGCATTCCCACGGGAACGGGGTCTACGCAGGTGAAACCGCGGGACGTCCGCTAGTATAAAAATATAAATGTTTATTGTAGGAACTTGTACAACTTCTACTGTAAATATTTCATAGGGACCTGCTTTTAAGTAAATGATATACCTACATTACCTACTACTCCACTATTGTGGACCTGTGGGCCTTATGTGGACAGGTTTAGTACACGTAACGTAAATTAACTGAATTCAGCTGAATTTCTGTATTTTACATAGAACTACTACTTTAAATCTGACTTTCACAACCCAGTCAGCAATACGATTCTACTTGGGAAGACTACTTGTCATACTTTCAGGCCTCTGACTACCTGTTACGACTACCAAAGATCTTTTTTTTTTTTTTATTCAAAATGGGCTTACTCTTGACCTCAATCTTGCCCTAAGGGCAGAGATGAGGTCGACGATGGAACGAGTTTACCCAGAAGAAGCCTATTTACTCGCGACTTAAATAGATTGGGGTTATATGAACTCGGGAAAACCGACGAAGGCAGGGTGTTCCACTCCTTGGCTGTACGAATAATGAAAGACTTAGCAAAACGCTTCGATCGCTTCGCTTAGATCTATATATGGCTGCCGGTACGAACGGCTTAACGTGCTTTTCCAGGCACAGAGGAAACTCGGTATGTAACCAGTGGTTACCCATCCACAGACTAACCTAGGCAAGCACGGCTTAAAGATCGACCCGAGTGGCAGTTATTATAAAGTTACGAGCTCCTCCGTGATAACGAGACTTCTGCAATAAAATGCAAGACGAACAATTCCTTTAGAATTCCCGAGGACGCTAACAAAGTAAATCCGAACTAAATTAAATCTAGATAGGTACTTCGTGTTCAAAAATGCAATTACCATAGAGTAAAAGCTTCTCTCGTCTATTTTTTCGATCCCCGACGTTTGCACAAGCAAATTAATAAAGGTGGGTAAAGAACTAGTGCCGACCAATTAAAAATTGAACTTCAGTAAAGTTCCACTTTAAATACAAAGTACAGCACATTTTAGTTCCATAATTCAGTACTTTATTGCATTTTTAATTAATAACTTATTTTAATTTTATAGGTTTTCTGTTAACTTTTGCTAATTCAATTATTTTTATTACTTAGTGTCGAACTTACTAGTTCACTTTATACGGTTACTATGTAGGTTGTTTTCCTATAAACTTACATACATAACGTAACATCTCACGCCTGTCGAAGGGTTAGGCAGAGGTGTACCTAATAAACGCACACATTTCGCCATTTACACTTAGATTATGAGTATGTTCCTTTTTTTAGGCAATAACAAATCAGTTTAACGGTGTTCGCTACGCGTTCGTAGCACAGACCAAGCTACGACGTAGCACGGTCCTTGCTACGCCGTAGCTTTAGGCGTAGTAACATGCGCCTCTGGCTCGGAGCGTCCGAATTTTGTATATTTTAATATTATGTAACCACGCATAAGTGTTTAAAACGTACACATACTTCAAAAGAGGATTTTAGGTTATAACAAGAGAAGATTACTTATTAAACATTTGCGTATTGGCCTGATGTAAAGAAAACTGGAGACCTACCCAAACATAAAATAAACAAAGGGTAATTAAAAAAAGCTGCCATATTTTAATGAAACAAAATGCAACAAATTCTTCATTCTTCATCCAACATGGTTGCAAAAGGACGCCATAAAAACTGTAAACAAGCGAGCACGGTATAACTAAATTTATTTCGTCAACATTTTTTATTTCAGTTCTAAAACGTATTCGAAACGAGTTTTGCAATCGTAAAACGGCCATTTGCAAATTCTCGTACAGTACGCGAGCGTTATTATGACATTCGGCTTTAGAAAAAGTTCGGCTTTGTAGAGCTTCCTCTCTGTCACTCAGGAGTGTTTGACAGTTTCTGTCTGTGTTCATTTTAAGGCTGGGTACTGCAGTCCATACGGCGCCACATCAAGCTATTCATTTCCACTATAATATGGCCTTGCTTTATAGTTAGCTATTATAGACTCCCTGTACAATGAAAGGTGTGGCGATACTTTGGGGAGGCCTATGTCCAATACTAACCCGCACTGAGCCCGCGTGGTGGATCCCATCCCTCTCCTAGAGAGGAGGTCTGAGTCCCCGCAGTGGGAACATTATAGGCTGATGATGAAAATGTCCAGTAGTGGACGTCGACGACGATGATGATCACAATAAGAGAAGCACATAAACTAATTTGTATAACTTGATTGTGGTCGTGCATACAGTATTGATTTTATTATCATTTTCCTTTTTTCAGAGCATAGTATTTTGGAAACCTTATCTCAAAGTGGAAACTGGGAAATTCTATTTTAACTTTGTTAAGTCAAGTTTGTTTTGTTTCTTCATCATCATCAGCCTATTAATGTTCCCACTGCTGGGACACAGGCCTCCTCTCTTTGAGAGGGAATGGGCTATAATCTACCACGCGGGCCCAGTGCGGATTGGTAGATTGGTAGACATGCCGGTTTCCTCACGATGTTTTCCTTCACCGTTTTGAGAGCAGCGGTGATGAAATAAATTACACAAAGTAATGTGCCTGCCTGGGTTCGAACCCACGACCTACTGTTCGTAAGTCGGGGCCGCCACCACTGGGCCACCGACGCTCTTCTGTTTCTTGTATGAATATAAATGTTGAGAGGGAGAGGAAGACCAACCAAAGATGGATGGAAAGAGTGAGAATTGACAACACGGAAAATGGAGTAAATTATAACGTGATGCTCAACAGGCGAGAATGGAATTGTGATGCACCTACTCCAAGTAAGATGGGACAAAGGCAGGAATTAAGATGATGATGATACATATCATTGCTCGCGACTGCAGCTTACCAACGTGTGTACCCATAAAATGTGTAAATCTCGCACTTTATATTAACAGAGTCATCTTACTGTCGTTAATGTTTGTTTCCGGGTGCCATTTTGTTTGAGTGGCTCGTCAAATCGGGGGGACTCAAATCTCAATTACAGTTTTATGGTGGAGGTCTCCAAAACGATTTTCGATACTGCAATTTGTTGTTCAGATTAAGTAGCGTAGCAAATGGAGTTCATCTTAACTGTATCTTAAATAATGTATTGTATTTTTTTTAAATTAAGCATACCTCCATGTTTAAATGGTTTAATTGATATTTTTTTTAATTCGTCTTCTTAGTCCCTGGTGTCCTGGTGTGGGTTTTATGTCGCCCACGGTCCTCTGACTTAGCTTTACATGATGTCGCGAAATATTTGATAAGCATGCTGTTTCGTGGTAATTTTTTTAATGATATCTGTGTAGGTGTTGCTATTTAATTCGTCTCAATTATTTTTTATAGCTGGACTTGGATAATTTACCTGAAATAAATCACATTTCTCAAACTGGTATCCTTATACAATGTTAATTAATGACCTTAACTTAATTTCTTTCAATATCACCCTAAATGAAAAGAAATATGAATGGAATGCTGCACATTGTTACCTATATAGTCTAGTTATTGTCTTTATTCCAACAAGTAGAGACGTCATCAATTGTAATAAATCTCTTCCCAGAATACATTTTCAAACTTACAACTGGAACTCGGCAACAATAGTTCAGCCCACTAATTAAACAAGTGCTTGTATCTTTTCCGCTCTTTGTTTCATTGAAAACAAACTAAAATAGGTATCTTACTTATGTAAGCAAAGTTCACAAAAGCGGATCTGCGCTGTAGCAGATAGTTTAAATCTTTAACACAATGTTATCTAGGCGAAAACCGCAGAAGTCGCGCTAACAAGCTTCCTGTCCTGAATGGGGCAAGTTGGGGCAAGTCAGCCGAACTCACAAATAGGGGCCAACTGTACCACCGACCATCTAAAGCTGTCCACTTGAGGTGGGTGGGTACCTACAATATTACTGGTGCAAGTACTATGGGAAGACAATGGGGTGCTCGATAGTGGAAGAGGTTGGCTCCGTTTATGGGTGCTCTGGGTCTTTTGATAGAGGTAAAGTTATATAGAGTGTAAACAATATCAGGCGGTTAATTAGGTAAGTAAAAGTGTGACAATTGACCAATCAATATAAATAGTATTTAATTCTTAAGAACTAAATATTTACAAAAAAGGCGACAAAATAGGGACAATTTATAATTTAAGTAAAATAACCAATTATCTAAATAAACAACAGGGCACTTATTCGTCTACGCACTCCTCCACATCGCTGTCATCCGGGAACGTGCCCAGAAGACTGGCAGCATTGCCTCGTTGAATACCAATACAAATCTTTTGGCCAAAGAAAGAGCCAGCCTTCTTGTCACGCTAACTGTATATAAATAGTAAGTACATTCTATGCCTTGCACAAAAAGCAGACTGTAATTTTTCCAATTATTGTTATAAGAATATTTAAAATGTCACTTACTTTAAATATAGTTATGAACCGTGAAAGCTTAAAACAGTATTGTATTAAGCTTCTATATTTCAATACAAATACCGTTCGTACTTGTCGTAAAACAAACACGGGCCAATCACATCGTTTTGTTGTTATTATAACATAAAAAATATATTAAAAATGTTATGCTTCGAATAATATGCAGCTCGCAATATGACCAAACAAACATAAAAAATACATAAGAAACGAATTGATAACCCTTCCCATTGACGTCACAAAAAATAACAATGGGGACATACGACCCCCGTAATGCCGTTTTTATTATTATTTGTTTTTATCACGTACTTCTGATGTGGAATTTCCACGTGGTTAAATTTTATTATTTCATCATTTTATTCACAAATATTGGACCGTAATATGCAGATAACGTAAGACGTATATTTATGTGCTGGCAAATAAAGTAGGACTTAAAATCTATTTTATATCCACAGCTTTTACTAAGGAATATGGGTCATCTATTCAACGCATACAAAACCGAGGCATAATATTTCGTGACAGAGAATTCTGAATATTTTATTTATGCTCCTTCTCACTGAGAATTATACGAGTAATGGTTGAAGCAGACCCGACCGTATAAGTTTAGTACACAGCTGAAACATACGTGGGAACACAGACAACAAAATACTAACGACCACTCAGAACCAAAATACCTAGGAACATACTTCAGCCAAGCCAAATTGTGGAGGGCTACTTAACAACCCTGAAGACTAGCAAGTACAATGATGTCCAACTATTGCGAACGCCGAGAGGTCTGAAGCCCGCTTGTTCTTATTCACTTTAAATAACTTCTCAAACCACGGACGGAAACAAAAAGGTTCTTGTGGATGCACTCGGTTTTCTTGTTTCAAACTGCCTTTATTCGAAGGATTGCTATGATTTTTATGGGTTTACTAGCAGATTGTTCTGCGTTAAACTTCGCTCGATATTACAGGCTATTTCGACAAGGACCTTCCACGATGCTCGGCGGAAGTTTTTGTATTAAAAACTGTTGAATGTATAAAAAAAATGAGGAAATGTTATAAAAAGGTTCTCGGATTAGATGGGTTTATTTGGTTTGATCTCGAAGCTACGTCGGTGACTTTAGATGAGTAGTGTGGTCGACGCTCTAATTAGAAGAAAGCTGAAAGTTGTTGTGTCAATATGTGTCCGTCGTCTGTCGTCGTCGATGCTTAATTAAACTTGTGCTCTGTGAACTCTTCTTTCTGCCCCGAATTACTTTTTCTCCTCCTTAATCGAGTTTCCCTTATCCTACCTGAAGACAGTTGCTAAGTTTGTTGCGGCTGCCGACTTTTCAAGATAACTTTTATCTCTTGGCTCGAAGCTAAACAAGGCTTTCGTTTTACTGAGCGCGCCGCTGTTCACTGTTGTCACAAAACTTCACTAAACTTAAATTAGTTGTATTAAGTATCATCGACGTAAGCTGTCACCGCCAGCAGTGACTCCTGTGTGTAGCTTACTGTATCATACACGTACTGACGGTTATTAGATAAGTAGATGTCGTCGCTCGCTGCTTCGTCTCATTTGTAACACAAAAGACGGCTTAACCTGAACACGTTGAGCGCAAATTATCATACCTGAATGAAGAAACTGGGTTAGAAAAACGAATATAGGGAATTTTAATCAACGCACACGTGAACAGAGATTATCTCCTCTGTACTACGACACGGAATAGCTGGGAATGTTAAAAAAGTTTAATTTATAAAATTGAATCGGACTAAATCGAATAAATAAGCAACACGGCGTTTGCGAAATGGGTTTTTTCAAATCGCATAGCTTTTCACAAATTTATGAATATCGGCTTTCATACTTTTTTTCTTTAGAAGCTGATCCCGTGTGGAGTGGTGGGAGGGGGGGGGGGGGGGGGGGAAGACTCGTCGACCTTTATGTTCGATCGAGCGCACACAATGTCTGTAATGGCTGCCATTAGGAACATCAATTTGTTCAACCGTGACGCTACACTTGTCGCACGAGTTTCGTTAACATGCTCTGTTAGCGCATCGCACTTAATCTACGTGATTTAGAGTGCATCTACAATTTATTGAATACAAACATTTACAAATGAACACTCTAATGAGTTACCTACAACAGAGTAACAGTGCGATCACAAGACTTAATTAATTCTCCGTATTTCTCGTTTAAACAAAGACAGCGAAGCGCTTACTGAGCAAAAAATGAGCATTCCGCTTCAAAGTGGCGCTGTATGTGTATTCAATTATGGCTGATTCTAATAAGATCGTCACCCCTCCCCCCAATTACACGTAACAGTGAGCAGCCTTTGAATAAACTGAATTTTCTTCTTGTTATTTACAGATTGTGAATCACAATTCAGCGACCAAATGTGGGTTCGTATTTACCCACCCGCAGGTAAACTTCTCCTGCAGTTAAAAAGGAATTCGGGGGAATTTTATCGCTCGTTAGGGACCTTTAAACGCTGAGAGCGTCCGGGCAGGGACGGGGTACACCGGGAAATGTTGCTCACCGCCGACCTCGCTTTATACTTCCTTAGGAAATCAATGGCTAATTCTTAGCGCCCGAATGTAACGCCACTCAGCCGGATCATTTATTTAGACCCCTCAATAAAGTTCCCTAACAGTTAATGAAATGTGATTGACCGCGTCTAATTAGCGAAAGATTGAGATTGGTTGTTACATATATTATTATCAATCAGCAATATTTAATATTTTGCGGTTAGATTAACTTTGAACTGACCGCCAAATATTAAATGTTGCTTGAATATCGTTGAGATCTCTCTTGACAAATCTATTAGAATGTTTCATTTGTTTTATAATATTCTATAGCAAATGGGTGCTCGTACTACAAAAATGTCGTAGTTTAGTAACTACGACATTGCCGACATTGCCGGTATCTGTACTTAGTAGTACAGATACCGGCACGGTTCTTGAGCGCTCGGCGGAAGAGTGGGGATCGCTGTGCGCATCGTACACTTAATGACAAATAAAACGCACACCCGTTTATTATTTATTGGTCGTGAGGTAAGTGCAGCAGGAGTAAAGAACCAATCCCGAGTGACGGCTATGACGCGATGCGCTACGGGCCAATCACTGCACTTTCCGCGCCCCGCGTCTTTGTTCATACCACCAAAGGGACCCAATAACTCACTTTTGCGTCAGCGCTCAAGAATCGTGCCGATGATTGTACGTACTTGAGTGATTAGAGGTTATTTTCACAAATACTAGCTAATGAAATCACCGCTTCTGGATTTACAATGCAGTCATTGTAAACCCTGCAGCGGTCTTTTAATTAGCTCAACTCAGGAACTAAAATTTAATCCAATAGTATCTTTTATTTAGGTAGTCATTAAGACTTCATCTCGCGTAAGTAAAAATGTTCAATAATCTTACTTGTCTTCATCGTCTTCTGCCTAGCCTTTTGCCAACTATGTTGGGGTCCAGTCTAACCGGATTTAACAGAAAAAACTGTATTTTACATCGAATAACTGCCTATCTGACCTCCACAACCTCATCATCAGCCATAAGACGTCCACTGCTAGACAAAGGCCTCCCCATAGAACGCCATAACGAACGGCAGCCTGCCGCTTGCATCCACAGGTTTTTTTTATTATTTTTTTATTCTAGGTACTCATTCATTCCAGTTCTATCATGTATTCCTCTCGCACTTTCAAGCTTCATACTTTATCTTTCTTTTACACACTCTTTCATTCTTAGCCGGGTGGGACTCCCGCTATTCTATCTACTTCTTTATTGTTTATTTTTCTTTATTTAGGGATCTTAAAACACAATCAGTTTTATTAACATTATTGGTTTCTTACATTAGTTCTTTTACATTCTTTCTCTAATTTTATTCTTTTCTTAACTATGTTTTTTTTTTATAAACTAGATTTTATACTATTCTAAACATCTGTGTTCTGTTTTTACACATCTATTTTTATGGACTATTTGCTTTATATTTTTATATTGTTAAAACATAATGTGCAAACTTTTTTTTTTTTTTAAAACATTATTTCTAATTATAACAAACTCATTTTCTTATATCACTAGTTTTACAATTATTTCCTTATTTTATGTCTATACAATAACAGGTTTATTCTTATACCATACTCTTAATTTCTAACACAGTATTTTAACTTGTACTCTTATTTTCTAACATGTACTAAGTTTTTATAACACATTTTTCTTTACCCATTTTCGGTTTTTGGACATAGGTATGGTTTGGACTTTGGACATAATAGGTTGGACATTTCTAAGGATTTGTGTGACTTCCTTTTATTTTGTTGCATTTATTTATTTATCTTACTATTTTGGCAATAATATAATATATACTTAGGTTATACATTGTAACAAATCTACTGAATTTAAAAGAAATAAAAGGTTGTAGACTTGAACAATATAATAAATTTAGGGAGGAGTAAAAAATACAATAAGTTTAAAAAATATACCTCACCTAGCACACACTCTCAGAAGGGAGGAGGGAGGTTTTATAAGAAGGACGTCAACGTAGCGTCTCGCTCGATACCGGTCACTCGGGTAGAAGAGTTGGAGGTCCCGTCTCGCTCGAGTATTGGAGGTCCTCTTGGCGTCAGCGTAGCGTCTCGCTCGACACCGTTCCGTTCACTCAATGAACCAGCAGCAGCACAGACTCAGTGAAGAAAGTGAAGAGTATAATATGGAGATGTGTCCTCGACCAGATCCAGAATAGAAGTCCCGCGTGTGAAATCATTTCAGCTTTTATAGATCCACAGCTTGTCATTTTCAGTTCATTTTTCAGAATTTAAAATAGTGACTTTTTCGTCTTAGAAATGCAACTTGCCAGTATTCAGAACAGCCAGTAATATTCAATCCAAAACCTTTTCGTAGAATTCTGAGAGCGTGTTAATTAATTATATGTAAGTTATAAAATACAATATCTGAGCTATTTAAGTTATAAAATATAATATTTGGGCTAACATATTGATAAAAAGAATTTAAATTACATAAATCAAAAGTAACCTTCATTGACTAAGCCAGTAAGAAACTATGAGAGAAAAATAAAAGAAAAAGTATTGACAGCTTGACAGCCTGACGTAAGTGTCTTAACAATGAAAAATATGAAAATTATTTATTTTATTTTAGATATTTTACAAGGAAACGAATCGTTTTAGACCGATTCGCAGAATAGTAATGCAAAAACCAATAAAACGAATGATTGATGCGAAGTATAAGTAAGTATATAGTGTAAGTATGTATTATGATGTGTGGTAAGTGTGAATAAGGTGAACACTACAGCTCACTCAGTGAAATAAATAAAATACGTGGTTTAGAATAGCGAAATACCACATTTCCCGATTAGAAGTCCCGCGTGTGAAATCATTTCAGCTTTTATAGATCCACAGCTTGTCATTTTCAGTTCATTTTTCAGAATTTAAAATAGTGACTTTTTCGTCTTAGAAATGCAACTTGCCAGTATTCAGAACAGCCAGTAATATTCAATCCAAAACCTTTTCGTAGAATTCTGAGAGCGTGTTAATTAATTATATGTAAGTTATAAAATACAATATCTGAGCTATTTAAGTTATAAAATATAATATTTGGGCTAACATATTGATAAAAAGAATTTAAATTACATAAATCAAAAGTAACCTTCATAGACTAAGCCAGTAAGAAACTATGAGAGAAAATTAAAAGAAAAAGTATTGACAGCTTGACAGCCTGACGTAAGTGTCATAACAATGAAAAATATGAAAATTATTTATTTTATTTTAGATATTTTACAAGGAAACGAATCGTTTTAGACCGATTCGCAGAATAGTAATGCAAAAACCAATAAAACGAATGATTGATGCGAAGTATAAGTAAGTATATAGTGTAAGTATGTATTATGATGTGTGGTAAGTGTGAATAAGGTGAACACTACAGCTCACTCAGTGAAATAAATAAAAGACGTGGTTTAGAATAGCGAAATACCACAACATATCACATCCACAGGTTATAACATCCACAGGTTGCCCCCACTGTACTTACACGATACCCTTTGGTCAGACTAGTTGTCAGAGTTTCTGGCTACTGATAAATACTTGGAAAGATTGTCAAGGATCTACAAATGGCAGCTAGGACCAACGCGCTTTCAGAGGTACAGAGAAAATTCGGTAGGTATGTAATGTGTGGTCACCCATTGACGGACCAACCTGGGCCTGTAGTCTCTACACTAAATATCGTTAAAAATCTGTCGCAAAGTCGTATCGATGCCAAATTTCTTTAATTGATTTTCTGCTTTATTTCAACAGCATTAGGTTGAAAATCTATTAAATAAAGTTTACGATTTTTCGACTTAACGACATTCGTAGCGTCGTTATTAGTGTAGAGACCAAGCCCAAGCAGTTGTTATTACTTAGCCAATTCAAATGACTGATTAATCACCGAATCACCCTCGTCCTTATTCTAGTCAACGGATTGATTTAAGTATCCAGGGCATTAGGGCCCCACAACCGGGTGAAGTTCGTCCTAGGGCGCCGTATGATAGATCCGAGCGATAAGCGCTGATAGATCGCTCCGTCCGCACGCTATACTGGCATTTGTTACCGTTCGTTACATCGTTCCTATTTCGAATACTGTTGATTTTGCTGTATCGATGTCTATGTAAAAAGTGTGGTTGTCTGTGGGTCCTGTCAATAAAATGTATCAAATGCGAAGTATCCTCTCTCTTCAGAGAAATTGCTGCCTCGGTAGTCTAGTGGTTGCAAGCAGAAACTGCTGAGCATGAAGTCACT
The DNA here is from genome assembly GCA_949316265.1 of Diarsia mendica. Classification (NCBI taxonomy): domain Eukaryota; kingdom Metazoa; phylum Arthropoda; class Insecta; order Lepidoptera; family Noctuidae; genus Diarsia; species Diarsia mendica. The sequence continues at coordinate 9,794,287 of OX438906.1, read as the reverse complement.
GAGTTCGATTCCTAGCTTGGGCTAGGTTTCCATAAGGGATTCCTCAGTAGCAGCCACAGAGCCTGGATTCGCGCGCGGTTTGTGAGTATAGACTCGCCCCCTAGCACATGGGACTTAAAGGTAAGTATACACCTCTGCCTAAGTGCATGTTTACGTACAGGCGGCGCGTCGCGCGGCGCGTGCTGCGTTTTTAATTCAAACACCATGGCGATGTATGAAAAAGTTAACGATTTCAATCGTCGATTTTACGAGAAGCTATTTTCGCACGTTAGTTTAAAATGCAGCGTTTGTTGCGGTGGAATCGTCTCTCAGTAAATTAATAAAAAAACACGAGACGAGCTTTCTGCACGCACCGCGCGACGCCCCGCGTCTCCGTAAACGAGCCCTAACACTTAAGAACTACAATCGTGATGCTATGTTATGTTCAAGCCATGAGTACCCTACGTATCTATCAGTCACGTAAGTGGCAATCACTTGCAAAGTCCTGCTCGTATTGCATGCTGGTTATCTCACGATGTTGACGATGCTAGGTACCAGTTTTTTTCACAGTCGGGTAACAGTTTCCATCCCCATTGACACATAATTTTTCGGCATCTTGCGTCATTCCAATATATTGTTGTCCGTTTTATAAGAATTTAAGTTATTCTATGCCTTCAAAACACTAAATTTAACATTTTTCATCAATCTTAATAACTACTAAATTCTTATAATTAATTTGTCTTACAAATTTTATTTTGGATTTATATTAATCAAAGTTGCACTATAAAATATTTACACAAACAATATCAAACGAAGTACCTATTCAAAGAAATATGAACTTCTTATTAAGCTTAATTGTATAGGTTTCGATATTGTCTGAGAACAAAGAGAAAGAGAAAATAAAAATATTGAAACAATGAATTTGGAAAGGTACTGAGAAATTCACAATTACTTGCAATTTATGATTAAACCTTTGACCATTGACTTTCGTCTGCGTGAAATTATTATAGATATACCACTTTTGTGTCAGTAAAATAAATTATCACCTAAATTAATATAACTACAATTTACAGAACTAAAATAATGATAAAATATATACAAGTAGCAAAAAGAGAAGAATTACAGGGCGTCAAAAAATTCGTCCACATTGCTGTCAACAGGAAAAGTGTCCAGAAGGTTGGCAGCATTACCACGTTGGATGGCAATGCTGATTCTTTGGCCAAAGAATAGGCCAGCCCTCTGGTCACGTGAAGAGTCGACCAACCGCTTGGCAATTTCCTTAAAAATATAATATAACTTAATAATTATTCGAAATACACATGGCGCTATCTACGACTATAAGTTCCACTAAAGTATATATTTTTTTCGAGATGAAATGCAACCCAAGTCCATTTCTATAAACCTGACCAATATGTAAAAAATCAGTATGATCGGCTCACTGGTTTAAGCGTGCAAAGGTAACAAACGAATAAACTTACTTCGTTTTTATGATATTAATTAGGGTTGTTTTTTTAAAAGCATATTAATACAAACGATGATTATTAATACAAACAAAGTATACCTAAATATACAAAATATTTAAAAATCGCAAAATTTAGAAATTACACAGTTAGCTCGCAGGTTCAAATTCTTGCAAGAAGTTAACGATAAGGTTTTTACAAAGATTAGTTATTGTGTGTCACGTCCACTGACATGTTTGACTACGTAAATTGTCTTTAGTAATCAACTCGAATTCATTAACAATACAACTTGCAGCGACTTTTACCAACAAGACTTTAAACTCTGTATCGCAATTTTTACTAATAACCATAATTTAACATATTCACTAACACTCGATAGAACCATCACTAACACAGACTTTCCTAAGAGAAAACAAAAGAGAACTCGCAACAGTCCCCCACTAGAGTTTGCTAAACGACGTCGATCACGATAAAGTCAAAGGGACCCAAATCACGTCAACGGCCACACTTTAAACAGGACAAAACCGCGAGTTGAGCCGTCCGTGAAGAAGCACTCACGAGGTATTAGCGGGACCGATGCCATAGATTAACAAATCCGCGTAGAAGCGAACCCCGTCAACTGTTTCCCTAGCGGCCCCTGTTACCCTCTTCGATGCGCACTCACCCAAAGCCAAAACACTGCTGATTGCTGTAACACAGGTCTCACTCAGTAAAGGAGTCCGGTTTCAAATGGAAATGTATACATTTTTCTTTATTATAACCATTATTATTTATTAAAAGCTTTTATTTTTTTAATTATTATTTGAAACTCCTAACAATCACCAGCCGTAGAGTACTGTCATTAACTTTATAGAGCGTCGTCTCTTTAACTCAGACCTGTTTTGTTAGTGTTTATGGCCTGTCTAACTTGCCGCCATTTTACTTTCTAACTAACTACCACAAATTTCACCTGTATTAGGCAATAGCTGGTATTAATACAAATAAGTGTTATGTGAGACAATATCTTCTTACGGTTTACAGCTAGTCATAGCGCCCGTTCCCTACAGGGTTCTCAAGACCTATACACACGACAGTCAGTATCGAAATCAGTCGAACACAACTTACACTCGAACTGTTGTTAAGTGTCGCTTCTATCCTCAAATAATCGTCACATTCTTACTCTATGCCCGATACCGGTCTCCGTGGCCGAGGAATCAATTAGTTTTCGACTAATCATCCGAGAGGACGGGTCACTCTCCGTAGGTCATCGGATGAATAATTTGCCAAAAGGCCGAGTTTCAAGGGGGCAAGTTGAGCGGTTAATGCCAAGATGTTTGACGTTTTCGTCTTATTGTACGAAGTGGTAAGTCTGTGCTAATTTGGTTGGGCTATGGTTTTTCTTTATTGTGGTTTTGAGCAATGTTCGGCAATAGCTAATCGGGTTTTGGAAATTATGAAATTTCAAAAGCTTGTGCTCTTAACTATCCTATATAGAGTAACTGGTGACCGTTATTTAAGTACGTGATGTGATATTGTACTTACACACAAATGTTACTATCAGACCAAACCTAAAATCGAAAAAAATCGGTAGTTCAGTACATTTTGACCAGTTAGGCAAACATAAATCTGTCACTAATTACCAGTCACCCTATCTATACACTATATGATAGGTATAGAGGTATCTTTGATTATATAAACCAAACCGATTACATAAACCCATTACCAATAGCAAACACGATCGATCAACCAGTCTGCAACCAAACTAATCTAAAGCTAATAACTAACACGCACTAACCGTGCTCGTATTAAATTAATTATCGCGCCACACAACTGCTTCCCATACAATTCGGCACGTAATAATCCCTCGTAATGCCCGCTAATTGATACGAGATAATCTTTACGCTGAAACAAAAGCTGATGGCACTAATAACTTGGGTTAATCGAGTAACAGGAGTGAAGTGTCGTTGAGCGCTGGCCGTGAGGGCGAGGGCCCTCCAGCCCGGAGTGTGGCTAAAACACTCGACAACGCTCACTCCGGTCACAAAGCCCAGGGCTGGCCGCTCCCCATTTCCCCCAACTATTCGAGTCCACAGGAATACCTTAGTAATTTAACTTGTCCCCTTTATATTTGATTTCAGTGCTAAACTTTTAAATTAAAAGTGCTGGAGTTAAGTTTTCCTATATATTTTGTGTTTTATTCGGCGCTGGATATTGTTGGCTGTTTTGTTTGCGTTTTCACAATTTGGAATTCAATATTTCTTGGGGTTGTAAAATAAGACGTTGTTGTTTTTAAGATAATAGAATAAAAATCTCTAAATTGGTAATTGAAGCTGACACTGGACTATGACTTGCAAGTTCTCCCTGCTCAGTTTTCTTGTCTGGCATTTTGATAGAATTTGTCAGCATTATTTTAGTAAGTCTAAAATCTTGAATTTAATACGTAAAATATTTAAGAAAATAAATTCAAGAGACGAAAATTCCTTAAATATTCGAGATATTAAATATCTAAAAGGTCATGAACACCATAACCCTTTACATTACGTTATCTTGCTAATTAGCACCCACAAAAGGAAAGTTGATTGTAAGCACAACATGTTTTTAAAGTCTTTAAAAGTTGGTCATAAGCCCGGCGCGGCGAAACTTTTAATTGTTTTACCATTTCATAAGATGGAAGCTGGCCAAATCTTTGTTGGGTCGCCATAACTATGTATATCAATTACTGGTATTTAAGGCTATTATAGCACAGATGGCGGTTTGTTAATTGGTTGAATATGAGACGTTATGGTTTTGGTTTTCTGAGTTTTGTTGGAGTTTCATGGCACTGAAGTATAGTGAAACATAGCTATTGATTTATAGTCGTAATAAACACTACAAGAGAGTTGGTATGTCTTTACTAGTTTTTACGTACATCATTCCGTTATGATCGCAATAGCGGAAAGGTTCGGAAATTGTTCAACGTATTTTTTTTAATAATCCGTTGGATACAATTTGATCGTGTAGGTATTCCACTTTTGTAAGAAACAGCAAATTTTTTAACAACGAACAAACACAGAGACAGAAGGTAAAACATAAAAATCTTGCTTTTTGATAAAGGTATCGTATAAAGTTTAATAATTATTCAGAAAAAAGCTGTATTTTTATTACAGACAGACGCTTCAATTTTATTTATTTTCATAGATAGTTCAGAAAAATATTTTGAATACGTTGCAAGCGTTTGTGTGTCGGTGTCCCTCCCATCCTGCATACACATTATAACTCTGATAAAGAACTTTCCAGTAACTACTAACAAAAGAATAGTAGTTACAGTCCTTGTTGCAAACGCTACGTAAGCAGGATCATCGTTAGCGAACATAACCAGCATCTGTCGAAGAAAACCAAGAAACTTCCACCGCAACGACTTTTAACTCTGGAAACTTAATAAAAAACTGAAAAAAATATATTTAAACTTTTCTTATATCAGTACCCGCAGTCGACGGTATCATTTTATTTCATGTACATACATTTGGACGGGCGAAGCAAAGGGCTTACCCAAGGCCGGTGATAAATGTTCGACTATTTTCTTCAACTACCCTCTATTTTTAGTGTGAACATAATAATAGTTCTCCTAAACAAAATACAAAAAAAGGATAATACTTATATTATTGTAGATGATATTTTTGTTTGTATTCGAATTCCTGGAAAACAGCTGTTTGATATAATATCTTCAGGCGTTTTCAAAGCTAAGTGATTCTGTACAAGAGCTTATTTGTTGTTTTTTTTACAAATAAACATTTCTGTGGTAGCTACTCTAGCGGGTAATAGGGAATATTCATGTTTTTCTCTTTTGTCTTAAATTAATAGTTTACTATTTTATAACGTAGAAAAAAATATTAATGGGCTTCAAAATACTCTAGATATTTTAAAAAATCAAATTTAAAACTTTTAAAAAATGTAAGCAGTTCAAACGCCGCCATTTCGCGCGCGCTCCGCGTGACGTCACATGACACGTCCAGTGGGTGTTTCACAGAACATTTAAATACCATAACGGGATACAATATCGTGTCAGATGACGTCACATTTCGTTCGAACAATGGTGGCGCGTTTTGGAAGTTTGAATTTCGCTCCCTTATTTTGCACTTTTTGAATATTATTTTAGGGGTTTAAATAATAAGTAAATAAAAAAAAATCCTTTTCATTATAATATTACGATAATAAGTATGCGAGAAAAAAATATTTTAGGTCAATTCAAATTTTATGCATATTCCCTATTCTTTTAATAATATTTTAGACTTAGAATTTAGATATATTTTATATGGCATACCTGCTGACTGGTTTATCGTAGGAGGAGTATCGTATTACCCAGTTTTTTTTTTTTTAATAATTATGAGACAAGCCCGGCACACTGTTCCCAAGGAGTTATGGTGGATAACTCCTGAAAGCCAAAATCAACAGTGGCGAGTTGGCGACCACCAGAAAAGCGCCGAGACACTGAACCTCGACGAATTCCCAGAGAAACAATTTAACTGTCTTGGATCTTGAATAGCTGAGGAGTAGGAAAAAACATAATTTCCACTTCCCTAAATATCATCAGGAGACAGAATAGAACAAGGCCAATAGGCACACAGGGACTTATACAACTGGGATAAGCCCAGTTGCATAGCACCACGGATATTATTGTCCTTAATATTACTGGTCCTGGATTGCTGGCTTTTCTCGGGGAGCTAGGGTGGATCGAGTGATATTCCCACCGGCACGCAAAATACGCGCATCGGACGTGGAGTTGCGGACACCAGCCCGTCGTACTTATACTTACTGGGTCCTAAGTTGTGAACTGTTATATTTGACTTCAACAATGTACTGTTGTTTGTTATACTGCGTGTCTGCAGTATAACAAAAAACGCTTGAACGCACAGTGTTCTAGTTTCTACAAGGTCCGTATAGTATATAACTCCGGATGTAACGTGTACACTATCTATCTTCTATATAAATAAAAAGAGAAGCCCTGACTGACTGACTGATTGTCTGACTCATCAACGCCCAGCCCAAACCCTTGGACGTAGAAAGCTGAAATTTTGCACAGATGTTCCCTATAAAATGTAGACAAGAAATAAGGAAGGATTTTTCGAAATTCAACCCCTAAGGGAGTTAAATAGGGGATGAAAGTTTGTATGGAAATTCGTTTTTTTTCACGCGGGCGAAGCTGCTGGCAAAAGCTAGTCCAACATAAAAAAGGTGACTGATCTACAAATCGACATTATCTCGAATTAGTTTCGGTTTTTGTACTCGACTGCCTCTTTGTTCTAGTAGTCGCAAGCGCAACTGTTGTGCATGACATCCTGAGTTCGATTCCCAAAGTGTTTACATCAGGAATTTATCATTAGCAGCCACGGAGTCTGGATTTGTGCCGATTGAAATGTGGGTGTACTATTAGGTACCTCTGTGTAACCCTTCGGGGGTTACAGGCGTGATGTTACGTTACGTAGCTTCGAAACATCAGCACGAAAGTCTTACACAAAAAATCACTTTCCAATTTATACAGATTGCAAAAAGTAAAACTATCCTCGTAAGTAATTTCACAGAAGACATGTTGCTAACTACAAATGTTCGGTTCGCGTGCTTGAAGCGAACGAATCTACCCCCACACTTAACATTATAGGTAATGGAATTGATATCTAAACCGTATAATAATATTTTTAGTAATTTAAAAAAATAATAAAGAGATTTTTGTACTGAGTCTACTTTCAACCTAACACAACAATGCTCTAGATAATCTGAGCTATTCCAAATTGATTTGAAGACTGCGAAACTCAGCAAATTATGTATGCAAACGTTTTTTTCACCAAATAACCCCTTCCGCTATGGGCAGAGCGAAAGGGTGTGTCAGACTTCTACTGACTAAAAACCACCCATGTTCCTTCTTAGCCCTTTGTGTCGAGGCCGCGGTATCTCTTTCGAACAACCCACAGCCCCGACGGGATGTATCCAAACCTTTGTTATTTATGAATACCTATAAGTATCTATCAGCTTATAATGAAAAAGCTACTACGTGTACAATAAAATTCTACAGTACAATTTTCAGCAAATGGATGAATATATTTCTGTACGAGTTTACAGAAAACAAAAAAGCTGTACTGAGGTCCATAGGCACATGGTAAACTAATGTAGCTAATATGTAGCTAACAGAATTTTTCCCACAATATTCCCACTGCTGGAACATAGGCTATGGGGAAGAATTGCCTGTGATTGGCTGTGATTCACCACGAGGGCCCACTGTAAGTTGGTCGATGTCACATGTCTTCGAATTTTCGGTCTTTCTTGTCCGTTTAGAGAGCAGTGGTAATTAAATAAACTACATGAAAAGATGCGCCAAGAGATGGGAAGACGAAATTGTTTCCATCGTTGCAATATTCTGGATTACGCTGGCACAAGAATGCTGGACAAGCAGAAAGAGTACTATTAATATCATAAACGGGATATTTACCATGTTTGATTATTTTTTAGAGTTCCCGATATTTCGGCGCTGTTACAAGCACCATGATCACGGATAAACTCCCGAACATATCCCGTTTATTATATAAAAAAAAAAAAACATGTAACGGATTTAAATTTTGAAAAAAATGTATTACATAGTTGACTCTTCATTCATGATATTATGTCGGGCATGCGATACACGATTACTTAAGTACACTTCACTGCATCCAATTAAATCGCAAAGACATGTCCAAATGATGGCTAAATAATCGTTTTACTTGAGTTATATTATATTAGGCTTTGAAAAATGAAACTTATATCGTATTAAAGGTCGTAAAAAATGTGTATTATCTCGGGTCACATAATGTATTTTTCTCAAAGAGAGAAAAAACAGTCAAAATTTAGGCATTATATCGCTCGCGCGGTAGGGCGGGGGGCGAGGTCGTGCGTACATAAAAACAAAGTAGTGCAACCTCGCCTTAATTCGCCAGCTTGGGTTCGAACTCATGACCTGCAACTAGTAAGTCACCGCTGTACCTAGGTACCCTTGCTGCTATGTTCCATAATGTACCCCCCCTTATAACAAGCAATCCGTCTATTTTTCATTTCATCCATACTATCCATCCATACTAATATTATAAATGCGAAAGTAACTCTGTCTGTCTGTCGGTCTGTCTGTCTGTCTGTCTGTTACTCTTTCACGCCTAAACGGCTGAACGGATTTTGATGAAATTTGGTACAGACATAGTTTGGAACTTGAGAAAGGACATAGGATAGTTTTTTTTTTTTTTTGCGAGATAAACCAAAAATCTGCCGGAAGTCACTATTCCACGCGAACGAAGTCGCGGGCAAAAGCTAGTATTGAAATAATTTTCATCAATTTTAATGCCTACTAGCCATTATCAATGTACCAATAATAAAAAAAAAACATAATTTAATTTTGTCCGTAAGCAATATCTACTGTCACGAGCATTTTCAATTACTCGCGAATGGCGATTTATGATATAGGCCATAGATAGCACTCGTTACCTTTTTTGTAGAGGATACTACACCGCAAAAATACATTGTTATCCTCAAAATAAATATTATTATGACTTTCTATAAATCATAATATGAACCATCATTCTCGTGCCCTTATCCCAATTCATTGGGGTTGGCGCAGCATGTCTTCTTCTTCCATACTTCTCATACTAATCATATCATCATATAAATAAAGAGAGAAGTCCTGACTGACTGACTGACTGACTCATCAACGCCCAGCCCAAACCTTTGGACCTAGATAGCTGAAATTTTGCACAGAGGTTCCCTTTATAATGTAGACAAGGAATAAGGAAGGATTTTTCGAAATTCAACCCCTAAGGTAGTTAAATAGGGGATGAAAGTTTGTATGGAAAGTCGTCATTTTCACGCGGGCGAAGCCGCTGGCAAAAGCTAGTTTTATATGATTGCAATCGGTAAAAAGGAATATTAACATCTAATAACTTCTAGACAACAACATAACCAAACATCATTCCTGTCATACTCGAAGGTTTTGGCAGAGGTGTACCTAATAGGTACACCCACATTTCGCCGGTTATGTTTAAGTCCTATGTAATAGGGGGCGAGCCTTTTGCCATCAAACGGGCAGAAATACAGACTCCGTTGCTGCTACTGAGTAATTCTTGGTGGAAAATCATAATCACGAGGCTACAACTTTCATTACAACAAAAATTTCCTGTGTAATTGAGGCTTAAAAATCATTATTTTGCACGTGAATACTCTAGAATAGAATAGAATAGAATAGAATAGATGTTTATTTATTTCTTTAGTTAATAATTGTTACAGTCATGTCACTTACAAATATATATTTAGAGGTAATTTTTTAGCGCAGTTTGTCCGGGGGGGGATCTTTTGCAACCTATTATTTAATTCTTATCACACAAAGTCGAACTATATAAAGCAAGTGTGAGAAGTTACTAATAGACTAGGAGTGACTGTACGAGTCAAAGCCTGTGCTGACGGGGGGGGGCCGTTCTCTTATGGAGCGGTTTGCCCCTCTCCGATTTGTTAATATATTCTATGTCACCTATTCTATTAGAGAAAAGGAGTGGATTGAATTGTCCGTATCTCGTATAGGCGGGACCGGGATCTTCTAGGCCGCTGATCGTCAGAGAAGTTAATTTTTCGATCATATCGCCGTGGAGATCGTGTGCTCGGAGATGCCACGGGTCCTGTCCAAGCATTTCCCAGAGGGTTTTGGTTTCGGTGCGGCGTGGGAAGCCACCTGCAGCTTTCAGTGCCATTCTGTACTGTCTTTCCAGTTTGGTCAGGTTGCTTTTGCTGTATCTCGGAAGTAGCTGGATGACTCCATAATCGAGTACCGGCAAAAGGCACGTCTGTATGATTAATAATTTTGTTTCTATGTTCACTTTGGACCGGTACCCTATGATGGAGTTCAGGGCGCCTCTTACTCGTTTTAGCTTTTCCACTCTTTCTTTTGTGTGCTTGTTCATGGACAGTCTCTTGTCAAATATGACACCGAGGTATTTTACTTCATTTTTAAATTCAATCCTCTCATTTTTCAATTGGATGTAGTTCCTGTATCCGCTGTTCATGTTCCCTCGCCTAGGTCTTTTGTGAGAGAACATGATGCACTCTGTTTTGTCCACGTTGCATTGGAGGCCCCATCTCTTGTAATAGTCGGTTAGTTCCTCCGCAGCCCATTCTGCACGCCTTGTGGCATAGTCTGGTTTCTCCGCTGCGTTAAGAATACACAGGTCATCCGCATATTGAGAAAGCATCTGACCTGCAATTCGTGGTTTTGGAATGTCGGCGACGTATAAATTGAAGAGTACGGGTCCTAAGATCGAGCCTTGGGGAACACCGTGAGGTACCTCTTTTTCTGTGCCTGTAGTTGTTCTAAATTTGCCTTTAGTGGTTCTTTCTGAAAGATAGTTTTCTATTATTTTTATAATGTTATTACGCGCTCCCGCTTCATACAGTTTCTTCAAAAGACCTTTATGATTTATAGAATCAAATGCCTTGCTGAGGTCCGTTGATATCATGGCCACACTGTGTCCTTTCTCTAGGGCGTCCGTGATGTATTTTCCAGTTCTTAGTATTTGTGTGCCAGTGCCTCTTTGATGAACGAATCCGTGTTGGTGCTCGGGAATCAGTTCGGTGATTTCTGTGTTTATTCTCGAAAGGATAATGCGTTCAGCCCATTTGCCCATGATGTTAAGAAGGCTGATCGGTCTGTATGACTTAGGTTGTGTGTAGTCTTTTCCCGGTTTGTGTAAGAAAATGCAAGTGTTTTCTTTCCATCTCTTAGGGAAGTATCCTGTGTTAATAATATAATCCATAATTCGCTTGAACATGGCTATCATCGTGTCGCCTCCCAATTTTAGAATGTCCGCTCTTATACCGTCAGGACCAGGTGCTTTCTGATTTTTAAACTTACGAAGAGCTGTTTTTAACTCTGCATGTGATGTTGCTTCTAATGGTTGAAATGGTGTGTATTCCTCCGTATTTTGGTCTTCATTAGAGATATCGGACGTGTGAATTATAGCTTTGTCTACCAGATTGTCGATGATCTCCAATTCTGTGTTGCAATTTTCTAAACGGGGGAGCCTTTGGGGTGGTCTTTTCATGGCCCTCTGTATACCCCACATTTTCTTTCTGTTGTCGGTCTTATTCTCTAAAGTTTTATTCCAAGTTTCTTCTCTGTTTTCTGCAATTCTCTTAGCAAGATAGCGTTTTAACCTGTTGTGTTCTCTCTTTAGTTCGTTGTACCTGTTTGTGAATCTTAAATGCCATGCTATGTTTTTTGCCTTGTTTCTTTCTTCAATCAACTTTTGAATGTCTTCGGGTAGGTTTTCTCTGGGCTTGGTTTGTTTGAGCGGTGCAAATTCATCCAGCGTTTGTAGTATCGCTTTTTCCAATTTTATAATCATTTCGTTACAGTCTGCATTTGTTTCAATTTTAGTGTTTGGATCTATTTTGGTTGCTAGCGATTGTTCAAACTCGTCTCGTTTTTCCATATTTGTTTTTAGGTCTTTCAAATTGCGACTAAGTGATATATCGTAATCGTTTTCTAGGTTTATTGTAGTTATCCAAGGCATGTGATCAGACGCTATGGATTCCGTCTGTTTACATGATTTTATATCCAAATCTGAGTGGTCATATGTTGTGATTGCTATGTCCAGTATATGATTGTTGCCCATGCTGGTGGGTCTAGATGGCTGACCAGAATGAATGATTCTGCAGTCTCTGTTGTTGTGTATTTCTCGTAGTAGAATTCCAAGACCTCCATCATTCGAGTGACCGAGTAATTTCATTCTTAGGTTCATATCTCCTATGATTATGGCACCCTCCTCTCTAAGCAATTGTTCGAATTCATCAGATAACTCATTTTGATTCGGTATTGGAACGTAGATGCCTTTTATCGTGATGTATTCGCCAGTTGTGTGATTGGTGAAAACTCGAATGCTGCACCCTTCGATGTTTCTCTCGTCATCATTGAAGGAGGTGATAAGTTTTGTTTGAGTCCACCTCATACCATTTTTTATGTATATTACAGTGCCAAGGTGGTTAGCTTTCTGGTCATAAATCTTGTTGTAATTGAGGATATTGAATTTTTGGTTATCTAGGCTATTTTTAACTTCATTTATAATGGCGACGTCTATACGGTATTTGTGAATAAGTTGTTTTATTTCGGTGAACTTGTTTCTTACCCCCTGCGCATTGATGTGCAGGATTTTTATTTGTTTTTTACTGCCTTTAGTCGAGTAGAACATCTCTGAGTTCTTTACTCTAGAGACACGACAAAAATAAACCATTGCTAGTGACTACCGCCACTTAAAAAACTGCATTTTCACTCCAAGAAAAATACTTTTTCTTTCTTAGTAAAAAATGAGATGTGTCACTGAAATGTTCTAATGGCCTGACGTTTCTTCGCACTCAGCTATCGACTTAGCGAAAACTCGGAATAAGTCCTTTTCTTCATTTTGTACTCGCTATGACAGCAAAGGATTCTCTTTTTAACGCGAACTGAATACGCTGGTTACCTAGAACTGAACAAAGCATATTTTATTTAAAATCCTACTATTTCTATTAGAAAGGTATTTCCGTGATGTAAATAAAGCCTACTTAGGGTACATAATATTTCTAGCTCTAATTGTAAATTATAGCAAAAAATACTTATTTTTGAAATGCTTTGTTCAGAAAACATCTTACGTATTTTCCGTGAATCCTGCTATTTCTAAATCTGTATTACCATCGGACATAATCAAAGACAGTACATAGTACACAATCAATCACAATAAGAGAGCGATGCTTCATCCACCTGCTCGCAATGCCGCTAAAAACGCCACTCAATCTGCTATTAAGATAAGTATAATTAATCAAAGCGCTCGTTTCAGTCAACGATACTCGTATAACTCGGCCCACGCGCTCATGGGGAACACAGACTAAGCTGCGCTCAACTTTACGTCCACCCTATAAAGAAATGTGTTCTTGTTATATTTAATAGGCAATAACTCATTAATACGCCGCTAAAACGTTACAATTTTCTCTGCGAGAGATTGTGTTGAGACATTACGGAGGCAGTTAACTGCTACGAGCTATCATTTGAATGGGAAACCATTACGCGTTTATGTTTAATGATTATTTGAAGCTCCTCATAATTTTGCGCCATTTGTAATTCCGCTGCTCGAATGTCTGGTCGTTAAGGATTGTTGCTGCGGTATAATTGTTTTGTATTTTTTCTCCCGTGGGTATTCAGTGTGTTGGACAGTATAATGCAGCGATGAACTGGAAAATAAAAAGTTAATTAACGCTCACAAAGAATTATACTGGTGGTCAGAGTACGTCTCACTCGCTGTTTGCGTTCCCGACTGCACTCCCTCGTAGGTACAATGTTTTAGAAATCTGTTCGCGAATATTCATTCCCAGTTCGTATAATTAAAAAGAAACATATATTTTTCACTCTTTATCGCAGTATCTTAGTTCGCCGGGAGGGAATTAAATCGAACGCTGTTAGCGATAATGTAGCAATTCGTCAGTGACTGCTTTAAATCCAACATGGAAGTGAACATCCGTTCGCAATTCCTTTAGCGCGGACAGAACAATAAGTAACGCTTAGTTCCACGTCCTCGCGTAGAGCACGGACGGACTAGAGGCGAACTACATGTACTATCTTATTTGCTTCCAGTGTGTTGTGTGACACATCAGCTGGTACGTTTGAGTACGACATATTGGACGACAGCTAATGAAAGTGGGAGCAGAAGAGACGGGAGAATTAATGTCACTACTTAACATAGTAAATCTGAACCTTTGAACGTAAACTTTGAAGCGGTAAATAATTAAACAGATGTACGCGAAAAATGGATATAATATGTAGGGTTGTCGCGCAATGTGAGTGCGATGCCGAGTGGGTGCACCGACCGCTCATAACTCATCGGCGTGGCCCTGGCTGGCCGCACCTCGCTCCTCCGTCGTGGAAGCAAAACACATATTTCTACGTCTCAGAGCAAGCGGACTCCTTGGAACGGAACAACAGGAGCGGACACAGAAACATGAGTGGTGGACTATAATAATGTGTCACGGTACATCTCGTGAGTGCGCTGGGTTTCAGTAAATATACTGCATGTTACTGGTACTACTCACACTACTAGCGGGAATGTCGACCGACGATAAGCTAATTGTAGAAATTATTTCTTCAACTACAACATAATATTTTTTCATTTGAATTCTAAGTATACGGCAGCTTTGACGGCTTAAAATGTATTCAGTGTACCGGTCACCTTCATTGATAGTCAAGCAACGTTTTCTTTTGAATTATATTATTCCATTTTTATATTTAAGTCCCACGACAAAGTAATAATGGCATCTACAATTTCGTATCTTTTGGTACAAGATAATAAAATCAATTTTCCTTTAAAAGTCCAATGGAAATCTATTACGATTACAGAATTCAGTAATTTGTCTCGGATCGAATAATTCGGAGCTTTCAGAAGAGATATCTATATTTTCGAGATTCTTATCTGTTCTATAAATGGTTTTTCTTAGAAGTTTTTTCTATCTGAAAGCTTTTAGCCCAATTAAAATGGTTATTCCATCCGAAATCGCCTCCACCTCCCAAATGAGTATAATGAAGAAAGTCACAAAATGATCTGAGCAGTGACATGGTGTAAAGTGCGCTCGTGTTTAGTAACATCGCAGAACTGTACGAGTCAGATAGTGATATATTATGAGCTTGCCGAGGAGAAGGTGTGAACTGATGTAATTAATAATAGTGCCTAGGTGAGCACACACCGGCGCTAAGAAAATTTAATTAAAATACCTTATTGTAAAAAAGAGCAGCGATGACGACTAAACGCTTTCAGCATATTTCTTGCAGGTTTAATAATAAATGAAGCTTTTAACGAGCACTTTTAGGCGAAATTTAAACGGTAACGTGCAAAATGAACATAGGAAAGACAAGGGTTGATGCAAAAAGTTTTGTACAGTTTAATTTAGAAAATCTGTTGATAATGAATTCCACATATAGCTTTATTGCCGCAGCGGAGAGGAGAATACGCTAAGTGGCTACATTATGCAAAGCTGCGCCTGGTGTCGGCGGCGCGTGCGAGGCGTCTGCGTCTCGCGAGCGGGGCGGTAGCGGGGCGGTGGCGGGGCGGTGACGGCGCGGTCTGGCGTTCGCGCACGTTTGTTTCCACAGGGAACCCGCGCCGGCATTTTAAATTTCACTGCCTGCGATATCCGTCCTTTCGCAGTCGGGAAATTTAAAGTGCGTCCCGCGAAACGTACGCCAGTGGCACTCTGTCGCATTCCCCGAGATATCGCCGGATTTACTGGGTCGAAGGCTTTGTGGGGCTGAAATAAAACGGCCCGCGGAGAAATCCACCGCATGTTATTAGGAGAACGCTAGATTTATATCTTGTATTCAATTTGCGTGAGAGCTATTTGTTTGCGTCGGGGACGCGATGTCGTTACGACAAGCTTAACGCGATAACTGTGTTGTGATTAACAAATGATAACGAATCCATTTTGCCCATTATGTGTACAACAAGGCTCCCTAGTAGTTGCTTAGTTCTAGGTTTTAGTACACTCTTTACCTAAGTAAGCACTTGGTTCTGTTAACTAAGCAGTCTGCCTAATAAACTCTAGGCTTCGTGTTTTAAGAGATAAGCTGGGAAAGGACTTTTGCATTTGTTATTTTCTCTAATAGACCGTTTTCGGTCACGGCGGATAATCTTAGAGTAGATTAGCCATCGGCGCGGGAGATAATTATTATAGTTCAAATGTGTGTGCTCAGATAAAGGTACACTCTCTGTTCCTTTACTCTCATAGTCCGATGGGACGGCAATCCGACACGACTGGAGAGAGATCAGGAGCAAAACCAACGGCTTAACGTGCTTTCTTAGGCACAGGAAATAACGCTAATTTCCAAACTCCGGGCTACTACTAAGAAATTTCTAAGGCAAAACCCAATAGCACTATTTACCCGACCCGGGAATCGAACCCAGGACCCAACGCTCAGCAACCTTGCTTCTGACCACGTCACCAAAAGGGCAGTCTTCCATCAATATACACCTCATTAAAACATTTCACGAAAACAATATCCGATTCAAGCTCGAGAGTTCGACGTCACTGAACATTACCTCTAAATACCGCTTGCTGAACTTGCTTCATTATTCTTTCATGTGACACGAGAGAAAAAATGACGCGTCAGCGTGTTCGCAACACGGTGGTGAGAGCGAACGTAGCGAGCGCTCGACCGCCGAGACAATGGCACGGGGATCTGATATTATTAATGGGTAAATAAATATGAAATTCAATTTTATATTTCATCTCGACTGTAATAGTAATGGCTTAGTCATGTCATGTCGTCGGAGGGGTCATAAGATAATGTGCGGAATATTGCAATGAAATGATGTTCATTAATGGTTTCTTTTGTCTGCGAATGAAACTGGATGGTAATTAAACTATTTTTATTTTTTATTCGGTGTTTAAAGAGAGTTCATTAAAACTTGACTTTACATAGGAATTCATTATTGAGCAGACAGATTTTTTTTTGTAAAAAATAGGGTGGTTCTATTTGATGTTTGCGTTTTAGTAGCAGAACATAGTTTGTTACGGTTACGAAAAAGCACAAATAAAATCGAAGCTCTTTTTGGTCGACTGTCGCAGAAGTAACACATAATTATATCGTTGGTACTAGACCATTACGGCCTTATTAATAAAAAAAAGTTAAGCCTGCTTAAACTTACGCTTGGTTTATCTCGCATGCCGTCTCACTTCAAAAATATTCAAAAGAAAGGGACAGCATGCGAGATAAACCAAGCGTAAGTTTAAGCAGGCTTAACTTTTTTTTATTAATAAGGGGGTAAGAGTTTGCTGCGCATCTTAAAGATTAAATCATATCGATAAGCATGTGGATATACGTCAGCAAGCATATAACATCACGTTTGTAATCCCCAAAGGGTTAGGCAGAGGTCCAACTACTTGGTAGCCCACATTTCGCTAGTCATGTTTAAATACAATGTACAGTCACCTTCAAAAGTCCATGGACAGTTCTGAACTCTATTCACAAGTAATTAAGACTAAAAGTATCCATGCAATTTTGCAGGTGACTGTACACCAGGCACAAATTCTCAAGACTCCGTGGCTGCTACTGCGACATTCCTAATGGAAAACCCAATAACACTTTTTCTGACCCAGGAATCGTACCCAGGGCTTCGTGTTCAGTAGTAGCGCTTGCCCTTGTTAGTGCCCTATGTAAAACCAGACTTTAACCAAAACATGAACGAGATCTTCATTAGCATCTAAATAAACTGAGTTGGACAGGAAAGTAAATTCAACAATATAGTAAACAAGTTGAAAACTTCTGGTAAAGGTCCAAACTTAATAGAGAAATTCCTTTCACACAGAAAATATTGTTATCACAATTTTGATACTGTTGAAAACTAAAACAATTTAAATGGACCCTGAATAAACTAAAACGTTTGAAGAAAATACATTTAACATAAATAAATGCGTCTATAATGTAAATGTAAATAATAATATATGAAACATCTCCAGGAGCATTCTCCCCTATCAAGACACAATGAGTGTTATAATAGAACATTAGTGCTGCGTAACGACGGCTCGGGGGAGAGTCGGCAACTTTGCACCGACCAGGGGAAGTCTGTTTCCTCACAGATATCGCCACTTTCGGGGTCGCCCAACGACTTATTAATTTAATACGATATCGTTTATGTGAGGGGGAAAATATGGCTCAGAATGAATCGCTGTATTCATTCCTTACAGATAATTATATTCAATGTTCCCTGTTACACAAACGAATCCCCCACAATGTATGATGAAATTCAAGAATGTAAGCAGATTCAGTTTGCAGGTTCCATATAAACTGCTCTCGTTAAATACTGCTTCAGATTCTTTTTCTCTCTAATGTCTCTCATACATTTACATTGGAATGCTACTATTAGCATAATGTAAACATACCAAAAGTGCTTCGTACGAGGAAGACTAATGTGCATACCGTACTTTATTGGAAGTAGCATGCATGTAGTGCGCGTCGAATCGCTGGCGTAAATCCTTCAGCGTCTGGAAAAATACAAAGAATTAAAATACTGTGAGGATTTCTTAAAAAATAAACCAATAAAGTGGAGGCTTGAACGCGTCGATGTACATGGCGGTATATGACAGGCGTGCTATTCTGCGATCAAGAGGGCGTCATTCCCCGCATCTTTTCCGCGTCATTTGCGCGGGTCGCACGCCGACGCGCCGCTCCCGCCCCGCCGCCGTCCCGCTCCCGCCCCGTCACTGCTCCGCCAAGACGCCTCACACTCGTGGATAAGAAACGCTCCTAATATATGTCAGTGGCGGACCGTTAATGCGTTCTCGCCTCACTGGAGACTCAGCACCAATTTATGCCGGCGACGCTTTTTCTTATCGACATGTTATTACCTAATTCAGCATTTTCACAGTGTATTAAGTTTACCTTTCATATTTTTATCAGCGCACCCACATAAAACTGAACTGGGTTAATTACACATATTTAAGCAATCTTGTCGTCGTTTTTGGTTACGTTTTATCGAATACAGGGATTGCATCCGATCCAGACCACAATTTGTATCTCATATTTCACAGGAAAATAATTAATGTTTCAGATAAAAATACAGTAACTAATAGAGCAGTTCCCCAAAATAACCACAACACCAATCCAACAGACATCATGAAAACAAATTATTCGCCATTCCGAATACCCAAAGTGGCACATCAGAATAAATGTAAACACATTTGCCCGCAGCATCTAATCCGCGACTCAACTGAAGCTGAAAATAATTTCATCGCATAGTGCAGAGCGGGGCATAAATAATTCCTTTCGGTGTCACGGTAAAAGGGCGCAGCAATCGTTAGGTGCTCACATCAGTTCCGCATCATTTGCCGCGCACCGCGACCCGTCGCGTCCCGCGTCGCGCGTCGTGCCGCGTTTACACATGCCACTCGAGCCAGCGGGTGAGCGAGTCAGTGCGAAGGTCGTTAGTCCGCCCCACCACCTCGATGCGACTTATTGGAAAGAAAATTGTGCTGACTGATATCTTCGGCTTTTATCTCGTTTGTGACGGGCTTGTTATGATTTTGTTAAACAAATCTGCAAGCTTATTGTTGGAAGTTTCTTTCTTTGTTGCGGGATTTGAGAAGTCAAACGAATATAAAATCTAGGCAGAGCAATCACTTTAAAATGTGGAACGGCTTTTCTTTTCACAAAAACACATTTCGTTTATTGCCACTATTTTCAAATGTCACAAACTGTTTTATTGCTTCAATTTTACTTAAAAGTTTATTTTACTTTTAAGTTTGAAAAACGTTCATGCTCAAGACGACCCGAAAACTAAACCCAAACCAACCTCAAGAAAAGATAGAAAATTAATAGTAGGTAGAGATTGTAATGTGTTTTGAAACACTTTCGCTCCACCTGACCGCGTTCACCGCCGCTTCAACCCCGATAGTGTCGGCAACACTACCCTCCTGAATATTGCATGCGTTAAACTTGTTCAGCGTGCAAAATGAGGCCGAAATACCCCTCCCCTGTCTCTCATCAACCAATATTTTAAAAGCTTTAAAACTAGACAAATTAATAACACGAAAATTACATTTTAGTGAATCAAATTACTCACAAAGTGAAATAATTAAATTAGATGTACAACTCTTAGTCCAAATTCAAAGCCAGATTATCTTAGTAAAAACCTCACAATCTTCACCCGAATCGCTTTATTTCGCAAGATAAAGCCTTTGAAATGATACCACGTCATACTTGCGGGTTCAAACAAATGACTGAAAAATCTTTCTCATTTTTGCTTTCTGCACTGCGAATAACTTCCAGAGCTCCTAGAAACATAAATACGTCGACGAAATTAAATTTTTCTTCATTAGTCTACAGGGAAATTGAGAGAGCCTTCGTCGTCGTTGAGTGAAATGTATTAGAAGTTTGTATTCATAGACTATGCTAATATACCTGCCTTAGAGACCAAGTTATACCTAGAAGCAAGCTTGTAAATAATTGGCTCAATAATATGTAGTCCAAAATGTAAATAAGCGTATTTAACAAGACCCAAAGGTGACGTGAATGTTGTTACCGCACTAGGAACAGCGAGCCATAACTCTTGCGAAACAAAACCAAATTAGTGCGCCATCACACGAGCAAAAAGCGTGTTAAAGTGCGAACTATTTAAAATATTTTCGGTGAGGACGCGCAACGCAGAGCGCGCTAAATAAAGCCAAAGTGTCGCAATAACTCGCCGTGCACCGGTTTGTTTGTTCTGCTTTAAGTTTAAATGCGCTCTTGACATAATCCCGGGACAAAGGACCCCGTGCTCATCCCACAATGGGTGCAGCTATTAATTATTTGCCGACAAAAGCCGAGGCGTGAGAACGCGCCGACTCGGAACGATCATCTTCGCGATCACACAAACGACCTAGTGAATATTATGTTATGGGTTATGAACAATCTCACGCGTAATGTCCGCTATTATGGGCCACTAGATAACTTCGCACATGTAGGTATGTTGTACCGGTTGTACGTGTTGTGTGCTCAATACTGAACGTATATTTATGAGATGGTCGGATAGTGGCGGAGTTATTTTTCGTATATTACAATACTGTGAACTGTAATATGGAAGAAAGAAAAACATTGATTGGCATTGAACCAGGCATATCCACCGACCATCATATCAGCCGAAAAACGTCCACTGCTGGACCTCCTACAAAAGGGGTGTTTTACCATATTCGACACGCTTGGCAGGTGGATTGACGATCGCAGTACGGTTGTTACAAAGACACAGAGAACGCTGCTGCCCATGCTCTGATAAGTCCCTTGATCGCCTCTGGTGGTGTCGTACACCCACGGGAAGATATGGGATGGTGCTATTTTTTACGTTCGACACCATACAGAAGCGACCACCAACCGATTTCTACTAATTATAATTAGTTGTGTGTTTGATTGTATAAGATACACATGCGGAATAACGTAGCCGAGCAACGAGCTACTACAGCGGCGTAGCTGGCGTAGCATAGCTACGCCGTAGCAGCTACTACGGCGTAGACCAAATAATGTCTTTGAAATTCAAAGTACTATCTACTGATTCTTCGGTAGATTTCATATCTATAAAAACTTAAAACCAAACAAGTAAGCTATTTGCTTAATAGGTAGCCACCAGTTAGGTGACTAGAACATTCAGATTGAATATGGTGTCCAATTTCAGTTATACACATTTTAGTAAAAAATAAAAATAAAGTGCACGCTGTGAACGCTATGTGGAGCGTATCCGGTTGACCGGAACAACCTCTGCGCAATGTTCCAACGTTCTATTTTGTACCTCTGTTTTATGAATTTCAGTTCTAAAACAATTACAGTCAATGCCTAGACGACAAATCTGTTTTAAAAAAAAACAACTCAAACATTATTAGGTTGCGGGTTGTTCGAAAGAGATACCGCGGCCTCAACACAAAGAGCTAAGAAGGAACAAGGGTGGTTTTTAGTCAGTAGAAGTCTGACACTCCCTACCATTTGACGATTTCCCAACATCAAAAAAAAAATGGTTCACGTGTAAGCGCTAACTAATTTAAATAGTAGTATTTTCAGAATTACCAGAAATAAAATAAACAGGAAAATCTTAACAAAACAAACCTACAATAACAACACAATTCAAAAATAAAAGAAAACAATTAAATTATTCTACTATTGAATAGGTCTTCAAAACAAAACTGCTTGTTTATGGAATTCTTTCATTTGTTTTTACCTGACTGCGCGTCACAAAAAGGGTTATGTTTTTATAAGTCTGTTCAGAAAATCTAATTTTTAACCGACTTCTAAATAAAGAAGGAGGTTCTCAATTCTGATGTTTGTTTTTTTTATGTTTGTTCGGGCATAACTCCGTCACTTGCTAACCGATTTGAAAAATCCTTTTTTTGTTGGAAAGGGCAAACGGTTTTTGAAAAATCAACAAAACTCTAAAAAAATACTACTTTGTCCACATTATGACCCATGAACATGTGAACCACTAAAAAGTGAGTTATAAAAACTTTTTAACAAAAAATAAAACCGACTTCAAAAAAACACAAAAAAGTCAAAAATAAATCAGTTTTGAAGTCGGTTTTATTTTTTGTTAAAAAGTTTTTATAACTCACTCGCTACCCAAATGCACTCACGTAGGATACACATCGGTTCAATAGTTGGGGCTATTTGCATACAATTTAGATCGGCCGCTGTTTCCCGTCAATGCCGTCCGTCTCCCGATATCTGCTGCAGGTATATCTCCGACTACAGATTCGCAATCGGTTCAAATCTTGTTGTCAGAGAATATTCTGTTGTTTTTTTTTTTTTTGATATGGCATCTCGCAGTTCAGTCTAGGAGACTGGCTTCTGCTTAACCGGACAATTCCCTGTGGATGCCTTGAGTTTAAGGCCTCCAGCCAGGGGCAAAGTCATAAGTTCATAGCAATTTATTGGTTTTACAACATAGGGTCAAATAACTATAGGCTTGGCTTGGCTTGGTTGGCTCATATAACTATATAGCATGGAGATTCTGGGTCGGGTGGGACTAATCATCTTCGGACAATACATTGATTGAGTAAAACAATGCTTATATAGGGTGTAAATGAACCCTTCACCAAGCCGTCAACCAAGTATTCTGTACATCAAACTAAGTACCCCTACGCGTTTTTTTTTGGGGTCAAAAATCACATTTTACGGTTAAACGTAATGTAGCATTAGTAGTAGCTAGTCTTAAAACATTGTGCTAGTGGATGCTTTGAATAGCAACCGGGTTTTGGAGGTCATTTAAAGAATGTTGTAACCTGAAAAACTAGTATTAACAAAAAACAGCTGTGAAAAATTTGGAATTAGGTTTATACTTTTTTTTTCTAGACCAGGGGGTCTAAAATGGCCACTTTT
The DNA here is from genome assembly GCA_949316265.1 of Diarsia mendica. Classification (NCBI taxonomy): domain Eukaryota; kingdom Metazoa; phylum Arthropoda; class Insecta; order Lepidoptera; family Noctuidae; genus Diarsia; species Diarsia mendica. The sequence continues at coordinate 9,770,980 of OX438906.1, read as the reverse complement.
GCAGATCACAATGTGAATTGCGTTTAAAAGCGTAATTAAATAAAAAAAATAAAAAATTCATATTATGATCTGCCAAAGTGGCCGTTTTAGACCCCCAGGTATGGTCTAGAAAAAAAAAGTGATCGCAGTGATGCGGAGAACAAGTAATTTTCGGCTTCTTTAAGCGTACTTTTACATCCTTTATAGTTCTTCTTACCGATTTTGGTAACGGCGATCCTTTGAGGCTATTCTCTCCTTGTGTGTGACCTTATGAAACTCAAACTCAAAGATTTATTTCAATTAGGCACAGGCACTTTTAAATGTCAGAAAAACAAATACAGCAAAGCTACGGTCACAGTCACGAGGCATAATAACTTCCAAAGTGTAGATGTCTGTGGAGACGAACGGGCTAGAAACTCTGACACTCTTTTCCCATAATGATAGGCAGAGTTTATAGAATGTCACCTGCTACGATACGAATCTGTATATTGTATTAACTCCTTTTGTGTTATTTGCGTTCACATATCTGATCACCAGTGATCGGAATAGGCTGACTATATTTGCCTAAACTTCGGCGGAGAACAGAGAAAGAAAGTGGAGACTACGTTACGACTATATTTCTTTTTCCCGGGATTCGGGATTAAATTGCAATTTTCTCAGATTTGTTTATTGCAAGTTTAGTTAAAAATAGCCTTTACACATCCATACTTCCATACTAATATTAAAAATGCGAAAGTAACTCTGTCTGTCTGTTACTCAATCACGCCTAAACTACTGAACCAATTTGCATGAAATTTAGTATGGAGATATTTTGATACCCGAGAAAGGACACAGGCTACTACTAAAAAAAAAAAACTTTATTCAAGGGATTAAATGCTATGAAATATATTTAGTTTTAATACCGCGAGACATATATCCAGGTCTGAAAGCAGGACACAAATCCCACCGTCATGCATATGCACATGCACATAAGGGCCCACCCTCCCGCCCTCATGCATATGCACACATACAAAACAAGTGAGAAATAATTAACATGCCATGCAACCAAACCTATACTCGACACGTGTTTCGCCCCTCCACGGGGCATCCTCAGGAGTTGTTGACTCGTCGAGCGTTCGAGCTCGAATGAGCTAGTCGCACCGCTGTCAGCCCTTTATATACCGTTTTGATGACGCTCGATACAACGTCACAAAGACATCTGTGCCGAATTACCTGCAATCATACTTAGTAGTGGTGATGGAATTAAATTTGTTTGGTCATTCAACAGTGTATATGCATTATTATTGTTATGTTTTGATATTTGTATGTTTTGTTTTGTTATTTTTTTTGTTTTGGTTAGAAATATCAAAACATAACAATAATAATGCATATACACTGTTGAATGACCAAACAAATTTAATTCCATCACCACTACTAAGTATGATTGCAGGTAATTCGGCACAGATGTCTTTGTGACGTTGTATCGAGCGTCATCAAAACGGTATATAAAGGGCTGACAGCGGTGCGACTAGCTCATTTTCTCAAGTTTCAGGAGCACAACGCCGCGAGCTGGGAGGAACGTATCGACGCCGCGGAGGGGGACTGGCCGTCGATACACAAGCTCTGCAGGCAGCTTGCGAACACCCCGGCTCCGGTGCGCCCACTACACCACAGCGACGGGACGCCACGGTATGCCGCACAGGACCGCGCAGAGATCTTTGCCGATCACCTGGAGCGTCAATTTACACCGAACCCAGCTGTTGACACCGAGCACATCGCAGCAGTCGAGAGGCACCTGGAGGAGTACTTCGCCACGCCGATAGCTCCCGACGAGGCCCCCATCCACTTCTCTCCCGGTGCAGTCAGACGCGTCATCCTAAGGACAAAGCTGAGAAAGGCCCCCGGCGCGGACGGCGTGCCCAACGCAGCGCTGCGTCACCTGCCACACCGTACGGTAGCGGCGCTGGCGCGCCTGTTTACGGGCATTCTACGCACAGGGGTTTTTCCAGCTGTCTGGAAGGAAGGGCGCGTCATTATGCTGCCCAAGCCACGAAAGAACGTCCTACGGCCCGAGAGCTATCGGCCGATCACTCTACTCTCCACTATCTCCAAGGTGTTTGAGCAACTCCTGCTGCGACACCTTAACCCGCACATCACGCCGCGCCCAGAACAGTTTGGGTTCCGTGCGGCGCACTCCACGACGCTCCAGTTGTCTAGGGTGCTGCACCTCCTCGCAGGCGCCGTAAACAAGAAGGAGCGCGCGGTAGCAGTATTCCTAGACATGGAAAAGGCCTTTGATCGCGTGTGGCACGCCGGTCTGATATACAAGATGTCACTGTCAGACGCGCCCCGTCGCTTGATACAGGTGGTCTCCTCCTTCCTTAATAACAGAACTTTCAGGGTGGCGGTAGACGGCGCGCTCTCGGACGCCCGCCCAGTGGCGGCCGGCGTGCCGCAGGGCAGCTGTGTCTCTCCGGGCGCCTACTCCTGCTACACCGATGACATCCCCACCACACCTGGCACCACGCTCGCGCTGTACGCCGACGACGCCGCGTACATAGCGACGTCGCTCAACGTCAACCACGCGGCGGTGAAGATGCAGCGCGCGCTTGATCTCCTGCCCGAATGGCTCGCCAAATGGAGGTTGTCGGTGAACGTAGGTAAGACACAGGCAATCGCCGTCGGCGGCTACAAAATGCCGCCACCCTTGAAGCTACAGGGAGCCGACGTTTCGTGGTCGCCCCAGGTAAAGTACCTAGGGGTCACCATTGACCGCCGGCTCACAATGGGCAGCCACGTCCTACAGGTAGTCACCAAGTGCCGAACAGCGAGATGCCAGCTGTATCCAGTGCTCCGATCTCGCCTCCCGCTGCGTGCTAAGCTGGCGGTGTACAAAACGTACCTACGCCCGCTACTCACGTACGCCGCCCCAGCCTGGTTCGCCCTCACTAGCGAGACGAACAAAAGAACCCTCCGCGCGCAACAAAACATCGCGTTGCGCGGCATCGTCGGTGCACCTCGCTATGTGAGGAACGCCACCATCCAGCGGGACCTAGACATCGAGAGCCTGGACGACTTCTGCCGCCGCCTCGCGTCCAACATGTTCGCGCGTGCCGACGCTTCTGCCTGGCCCCATGTCAAGGACATAGCGCCATGGCACGCGCGGCCACCTGACGCGAGGTCCTATCCACGTGACCTCCTACCTGCAGACGATGGCTAGCCCCACCGGTTTCGACGCACACCGGGTAATGTCGTTACACCTACACGCGACTTACCCAAACAATACGACTCCACACTCACTAACATTCACGCGTAGCGCGTGTGAGAAAGTGTATGTAAATCTATATGTATATGTATTAATATTCACCAATTAATAAACTGTGTGTCAAGATGATTACTAGTTATTTAATGTGTTTGAAAGTATCTATAAAGAAGTGTGTAGGGAACAGGGTTGTTATGAAATAAAACCACAAAAGACAAGACCATTAATTGAATTTATTTTGGTCTTGTCAAACTCAATCTCGAAACTCTATTCCATTCACTAGGTCCCTAGGTCTTCGTGGAGAAGAATGGACAAGAAACTCCACGGGAAACATCTTTTAAGGTGTTATACAAAGACAACCTGACATTGTCTTGGACTGTCTCAAGTTACAGCAATTTATCAGTTTACATAAACAACAATTAATATAACCCATAAATTATAGTACTTATTTCTAACACATAGTTATCAGTAATATTCATAGCATAATATCAATTAACTTACATGAACATTGTAGGTAGATCCTTAGGACAATACACATAGGTTACAGCTTGCTACACTTGGTAGTCTTGATTCATCAGACACATCAGACACATTATGAATATAACACTCTGGGTACAGATCCAGATATTACTCGTATTTAACTAGCTAACTCGTAGAATAGTTGCAGCCTAACTGAACCCGAATTGCCAGTCCTTCTAGTTTTATAACCGTCCAATCTTAAAAAGTAAATCAACGACTACCGCCATAATACACCAATGGCAAATGGTTATACATTACAGCTAAATAACTAATAACATAAATAATAATTAGCAAATCCTATGTAGTGAAACTATTTTAAAACTCCATTAGGTAATTTAGCAATTTAGTAAGTATTTATTTGTAATCTTTACATTTATTCGGATAAAATATGAACATCAATAGATAGTTCCGGGAATAGATAGAAACAACTGGATACATTGAAATTGCAAGATAAAATCTAGGAAACATTGTAAGTATCATATAATAATTACTACTTAATTTATTGGCAATATAAAGTAAATAAACATTTAACTTGACTTAACTATTCAAATACCACAATAGTAATTGTGGTTCGGAAACCAAGTCTTTTAAGTCACAATAAAAACTACTTCTATAAAATACGTCGGGATATAAAATATCATTAGAATAATGTAAATTAGGTTTATTTGAAATTAGAATCTTTGTTTTTAAGATATTAACGATGATTATTAAATCAACAGTATTTCGTAATAATATTGATAGTATTTTGATGAGGAACTGTTAAATGTTGTGTATCACATGTAAACAAGGTCATAATTATCATAGGGATGTTTTTATTTGTGTTCAATTAAAGAAACAGTGTAATAAACAAACTGAAATTATTGGAATAATCTATCACGGCCAGACTGACCTGTACTTCGCTCTCGAAGTACCCAACTAATTATATTTAATTTCAAGAACATCATAAGTCATATATCATAATTCATATCACACATCATAATTCATATAATAGCCTCTGGCCTTGACATACCAGTCCTATCACCTGCTGCACATGAATTTCAGACTGATATCAGGGCAGTGACCGACCAGCAGTTCCTCTAATAGCCTCTGGCCTTGACATACCAGCCCTATCACCTGCTGCGCATGAATTTCAGGCTGATATCAGGGCAGTGACCGACCAGCAGTTCCTCTAATAGCCTCTGGCCTTGACATACCAGCCCTATCACCTGCTGCGCATGAATTTCAGGCTGATATCAGGGCAGTGACCGACCAGCAGTAATGTGAAAAATGTTTTGTTATAATCAATGTCATTGTCATTGTCATGTCATTTTCATTGTCATTTAATAATTTTAACCATCCAATGTTAATTGAACACAAATTAACAATCAATTTTTGTGTAAATGATCAATTCACAATTATGTCTAAGTATACATCACTTACTCCTTTTTCACAAAAAGACAACAATCAAAAACAATCATAAAAAGAAAAACAATTAGGTAATTGCATAAAGTAAAATCTAACATAAACATAATAATCTATCATGGCTAATGATGCTGGAGCTATGGGGACTCCTCAAAAGAAGAATTTTGTTCGACCCATTCTCCCGGCCAAAGCCTTAATTTTTCTTTTGCCACAGTAAGATTCCTTAATGTGTTAAGCCCCCTTCAAAGGAATTTTCAACAGCAACGTTTTTGTCTAGGTATCTATTTATTCAAAACACTAGAATAGCATTTTTGTTTTTTTGCCTTTCATCTATGACTTTATCGTGTACCGTTTCTGATCGTAATCAATAGTATACTCTAACCATTGAATCATACAAATCTCATTTACATCACCAAACAGTCACCGCTCGGTCAATCTGACAATATCACTGCGAATCTAGTTTACCATTTTGTACTATTCCATAAAAATACAGATTGTTATTATTATTTCAACAAACTTATTATCTAGAATCTAACAAAGCCAAACGTAAGTTTTAAGATAGATTAACATCACACCTTGTAATCTCCGAAGGGTTAAAGTTACCTAATTAAGTTTAAACAAATAGGTAATCATCTAAATGAATAATTATCACATTGGTAATATTAAATAATAAAAATACTCAATTAGTAAGTAATTAAGTTATTAATATTTTGCCATGTATTGCCACATCTAGTAAAAAAATATGAAACCCACTTTTGGTTTGTCTTAGTGTTTGCTTGGCTGGTGATTAGCTACTAGACATTTGTGTTGTTATTTTAATCGTTTATCCTCAAATTCGTTGTTTTTGTTTTTTTTTTAAGTAAACGTAAATTTCTGCGTTTTCATAAACATGTTTTTTTTTTTTTTGTTAAATTTAAATTATCAGCAAGTGAATTATTGTTTATTCTTGACGAGGAAACCCCTGAGCATTGAAGAATAATAAAGTTCTTAATACATCAGCTAATATAATTATTATTTATTTGTTTTTTTTTTTTTTAACAAGTTTTCGTATGAATCAACAAGTATTTTGTATTTATTAAACATAAGAGTTATCTTCTTATCAACCCAATGCACAACCAAATAAAGGGAACTATAACTAACCCTCTACCTTGCCACACTAAATTATAAACAATAATTATGGTGTTTTTATTTATTACATCACATAAATTAATTTGTTTATCCACTTGATACATTTAAGTGGTAAAATATTAAATTTCTTCATTCTACATCAAGTAATAATATTATTTAAAAAAATATGTTTTAGAAAGGAGACGGTAACCTTTTGTATGGAACTTCGGCCATAATCTGTGTCCTTTAGGAATGTTGGGAAACTAATCTATGTACAGAACAAAGTAACATTTTTCTCCATCTCACTGTTTGTGTGTTTAAAATTAAAACTGCTTGTCGTGACAGTTATAGGTTTTTAGGTTGTAAGAAGTTTACAGAACAAAATGTCAATTTTGAATTATTTGATCAGAAGTATACTTTAGAAAAATAAAAATAAATGAGTATTTCAAAGTGATAAAATCGTCAAACTTGCTTATTAAATAGTCGAAAAAGATTTTTATGAGAATAATACAAGTAATGAATATTACAAGCATTGAAGTACAAGTAACATCACCTATTTTTCACATTTAACGTCTAGATTATTTAATTTTATTCTTTGATCATGATTCCAGATTGATTAGAATATTGCAATAATTGAAAAACGATTACTATGTGTACACAGGAAATAGGGCTTAAAATCACGAACAAATATTTTTACTCAATTTGTAGGTTTCTTTTTCCTAATAAATGCACCAAGTTCTCATGGCCGATAATATGTATCTCCCATATCTTTAAATTATTTAACTTAGAAAATATATTATTTAATATTAGTAACTTGTATTTCACCTACTTAAAACTTATCTTTTAGACAAATTCTCAATCTTATCTATTTAGATCGTATTACAATTTCATTGTAGTTTCAAACTTCATACTACGTAACGTTTCATTATATTCACAATATTTATTTTGCGAGAACTAGAATTATCAAGGAAACAAATATTGACATTGTCATTAATACTATTTAGAAGACAAGGTTAAAAAATAACGTTAGATATTTGTATATCTTCAATCCCATAATCTTATTAATTGAATTGAAGATGAGATACTTATTTTTCTTTATTTGTACATATTGGATGTTTCATGAAAACTAACATTTAACTTGGGGGTACTAACCAAGACAGGGTAATGCTTTGCATTACGAAAAATCTATAAATATTTTCATCACAAGTTTTTGATGTAATCAAAAACTTTTTGAAAGAAGCTTAACTTTGAATCAACAATCTCCTAAATCATTCTAGTTTTATTTTTACAATTGCTAGGATCTTAATATCCCTTAGGATCTTTTATTACTACGTTTTTAGAGAATAAATAAATAAAAATAAAGCAAAGCCTCTAAAGGCCTTACCGACATTAGCTTATTCGTACTGCTGCTTGATTTAATCCATGGCCTGGCTTCCAAGTGGTTCCAGCAGCTTCTAAATCTCGCTGTCGGAGTACGTGCTGTCGACGTTCTGATCATAGCCAAGTCGAGGCGGTGAGCTATCGGCGTCACAGCTTTCATCATCACACCAGCATCAGCTCCATCAGCATTGATCATGAAAATTAAACAGGAAGACCATTAGAAATTATATCAGAGAGCCAGAGACGATCCCGCTTCTGATGTGAGAAAGTGTATGTAAATCTATATGTATATGTATTAATATTCACCAATTAATAAACTGTGTGTCAAGATGATTACTAGTTATTTAATGTGTTTGAAAGTATCTATAAAGAAGTGTGTAGGGAACAGGGTTGTTATGAAATAAAACCACAAAAGACAAGACCATTAATTGAATTTATTTTGGTCTTGTCAAACTCAATCTCGAAACTCTATTCCATTCACTAGGTCCCTAGGTCTTCGTGGAGAAGAATGGACAAGAAACTCCACGGGAAACATCTTTTAAGGTGTTATACAAAGACAACCTGACATTGTCTTGGACTGTCTCAAGTTACAGCAATTTATCAGTTTACATAAACAACAATTAATATAACCCATAAATTATAGTACTTATTTCTAACACATAGTTATCAGTAATATTCATAGCATAATATCAATTAACTTACATGAACATTGTAGGTAGATCCTTAGGACAATACACATAGGTTACAGCTTGCTACACTTGGTAGTCTTGATTCATCAGACACATCAGACACATTATGAATATAACACTCTGGGTACAGATCCAGATATTACTCGTATTTAACTAGCTAACTCGTAGAATAGTTGCAGCCTAACTGAACCCGAATTGCCAGTCCTTCTAGTTTTATAACCGTCCAATCTTAAAAAGTAAATCAACGACTACCGCCATAATACACCAATGGCAAATGGTTATACATTACAGCTAAATAACTAATAACATAAATAATAATTAGCAAATCCTATGTAGTGAAACTATTTTAAAACTCCATTAGGTAATTTAGCAATTTAGTAAGTATTTATTTGTAATCTTTACATTTATTCGGATAAAATATGAACATCAATAGATAGTTCCGGGAATAGATAGAAACAACTGGATACATTGAAATTGCAAGATAAAATCTAGGAAACATTGTAAGTATCATATAATAATTACTACTTAATTTATTGGCAATATAAAGTAAATAAACATTTAACTTGACTTAACTATTCAAATACCACAATAGTAATTGTGGTTCGGAAACCAAGTCTTTTAAGTCACAATAAAAACTACTTCTATAAAATACGTCGGGATATAAAATATCATTAGAATAATGTAAATTAGGTTTATTTGAAATTAGAATCTTTGTTTTTAAGATATTAACGATGATTATTAAATCAACAGTATTTCGTAATAATATTGATAGTATTTTGATGAGGAACTGTTAAATGTTGTGTATCACATGTAAACAAGGTCATAATTATCATAGGGATGTTTTTATTTGTGTTCAATTAAAGAAACAGTGTAATAAACAAACTGAAATTATTGGAATAATCTATCACGCGCTATGTGCTAAGTTAATATAGTCATAGCGCGCCTCGGCTCACTCACACACGAACTCTACATACGAAGGAACACACACGACGAACGTGCGGCACTAGCTCGCCGTTTGATCGTATACATGAGAGGTGTCACACAGACACATTGCCGCTCACACACACACACCTACGGTCCTCGTCCCGCGCCGTGCTCGGCTCGATCTGAAAGCGACAGCGGGCGGGGGCCAAATCCCTTGCGGTGGGGAGCGTCTGAGCCACCTCCTGGCTGGTAAGTCGTCCGCCGGGCCTCCTCCGGGTAACCGGGGGTCTCACCTAGCGGCGGCTGTCCGCCGGGGTGGCGCGAAGAAAGCTGCGCCATTCGCATGGCGCCGCGACGCTCCCACCAGCCACAGATGACACCAACACACAGGCAGGTGGCGTGAGCCCACGCACCTGCCGCAGTTCAAGGCCCAAGTAGGCCACCCAAGAAGAGAGGTGCCCGCAGTGTCGGGCACATGTGACACCTCGGGGCACAGACAACAGTCTACAACCCTGACTGCACGCTCCCTTGCGGGGAAAGCAGAGACTACTACATGGACTAGCTCATTCGAGCTCGAACGCTCGACGAGTCAACAACTCCTGAGGATGCCCCGTGGAGGGGCGAAACACGTGTCGAGTATAGGTTTGGTTGCATGGCATGTTAATTATTTCTCACTTGTTTTGTATGTGTGCATATGCATGAGGGCGGGAGGGTGGGCCCTTATGTGCATGTGCATATGCATGACGGTGGGATTTGTGTCCTGCTTTCAGACCTGGATATATGTCTCGCGGTATTAAAACTAAATATATTTCATAGCATTTAATGTCATGGATTTCCGCAAAGTAACGCCTGATTCCATAACTTTATTCAAGGGGTTGAAAGGGGGGTACGAAAATATTAGTTTTGGTCGCGATAACCGGCATCGTTAGCGATAACCGACATCCGCGCGGTTGAAACCGCGGGCATTAGCTAGTCTTAAATAAAGCTTATTTTCAATTTACTGTAGATTTTGCCCGAATCATGGGAATAAATATATAGTCGTAAGGAAGTCTCCACTTTGAGTCACTGTTCTCTAAAGTGTAGGCAAATATAGTCAGCCTATTGCGATCACTACTCATCAGAACAACATCAATGAGGTATGTATCTCGTAAAGATATTTGATACTCCATGAAATATCTGTACGAAAAACACACTCTCGAATAGATATTTTATCAAAAACTAAAACTGATGCTTAATTATGAGCTCCCGCTATTTCAACGCTATTGCCAACACCATGATCGCGGTATGATGGAGTAATTTATTTATTTACTGGACTGGACTAATATATGTTCCAGAAAATAATATATTACAACATATACGGAGTAGGCCAATGACAATCCACGACGTTTCCACATATTACTAAATATTCATCAAAGTCATCCCTGGATGAACGATGAAGAATAATAACGGAAGATATTTTAAGTGAAAGTTTTACTTAAGTTATAAACAGTGAAAGCTTAAAACAGTGTTAGATATTTCATCCGAAAAAACGAGTACCATCGCCAGAAACTGCCAAAAAGCGAGCTAAAACAGCACAAGTTTACTTCATAAAACCGAAAACCAATCAATCCGACCTTCCGTCGTCCAAGATGGCGACCACCTGCTAACACTTTCATCTCTAACTCGTCACGAAGTACTATAAAGTTAAATTAATCAATCAACTCACTTTATGGCGGCCGTACAAGCCCTCGCCACTTTATAAGTGTCCCTCTAAGATTTCATTACTCAGTATCGAAGCGCAGTATAAATTCCAATAGGTTTCAATTAGTTCTTAGTACTGGTGGCGCCACCTACTAACAGATGTTGAGATAAATGTATAACCATTTTGACAGAATCATTTTAAGACGGCAACGTAGGTGGTGAGACGAAACGTGCATATTTGTAGAGAAGATTAACATTTGGTCAGAAATGTGAGATATGATCTGAAAGGAATGACCTTTGACTAACAGTACGATACTACGTAGGCGTATAGCAAAAAAAGATAATGAGATACCAAAATAGATAACATTCAAAGTGTACTTTAACCTTCCCTCGAAGATGTCAATTTTTGCCGATCACTTAAGCTTTAGCGATAAAGTTTAAAATATTATTATACTAAATAAATTCTACAGATTGTCTTAATATACCATGTACTTAGAAATAGACGAATCATTATCATTAAATTCTCACGTGTTTTGACCATTTCATTTTCGCAATAAATAACGCGGGCAAATTGAAAGAAATAAAATAAGAATCCATTAAGGCCCATCATTAAGAACTGAACCTAATCACCACAAGAAATAAACGTATCCATTTATATGTTTCCAAAGCCGTGAACTAAAGAGTGTACATTAAACTTTGATTGGCTTTTCATAGTCGGAAGCATCGTAAGAGTGCTGTTAAGTTTAGTGCAGCCACAAATCGCCTGCTCATTGCCGGCACAGAACGCCCATACACATGGACATAAACCTGTGCCATACAACCCCAGCCTCCCCTGTACGTTAAACTCCAGTTTTATCATTCGTTCACTGAAGTACCTCGGACGCGAACGTATTTCGTGCTCAGGATAATGAATGGTTTTATCTTAAACAGATCACCTATTCTAACACGTGGGCTAAGGTAGAAGAAAAATAAAATGTCGGGCCAAAGGGATCGATTTTCTGCAGACTCTCATTACATTTTATGCGACCGTATAAATCCCCTCAGAATTTCGAAATTCTTTGGAAGGATTACGTTTGCCAAATCTAGATATACATTTTAATGAAGGTTTTACGTGGTACTTTTATTCTTGTAACACCTTTATTTATCTTGCAAACGTAAGTGCATTACTTCTGAATTTTAGGAGAAACAGTGTGATAATGCCTTTATTTAGATTAATTTATCTAAAGGTTATAAATTCCACCCTTGAGATCTAATATGGTCATATTTTTCCCACTTGGGACCCTAATTGATGGTCATGATTGTTAGATAACGTTAAAATTTATTCACTTCGTATTTTTAGAATGATTAAATTTTCGAAGCCATTTTAATCCACCTCAGCGTTTTCAATTTTACTTCCAAGTCAGTTACACTAATGCCTGTCTCACTTTTGATGTTACAAAATCATCAAAAAATTACTTCCACCGAAATGGGGCTTTCGTCCTAAACGAAATTTTAATAAAAATAACAAATTAACCTCACCTCTATAAAAAATAACGTCAGCTACAAAATTATCTCGTCGTCTCAAGCAACTTAAACTAACAGGAAACGAGAAAGGAAATCATCTAAATTAGATTGAATGTTATAGGCTAATTTTCAATTTAAAAGCCGCGGCAGATTTTATTACCTCACTGTATAACGTTTATTTTATTACAGGTACATTTTCTACCGTCGCCGGCGTTCCCTTTGCTATGTTTATTAATCTGGAACTAAATAATTTGGGAGTAAAATTTTAGGTGAACTAATTATGCTGCTGACTGTGATAAACTGAGATTAGTAGCGGTGTTCAGGAGTTAGAACCGACCATTGCGATGAATTGGAGGCCCAATGTTTACAGCCCCAGTAAAACGTACGCAACCTGAATTTTAGGCACTGCGATAGCTGAGTTTTACGTCAAATTGAAAACTACTAAGTCACAAATGGAATGGTAGATAAAACTGCTGAGATTTTTACAAGCGTTTTAAGAGAAAAGGTAAAAGTAAAACTTAGAAACCTGTACACCTCATGTTTTTATGACTAAGGTCAGTACCTATATAAAGATAGATCTTTTTAAAGCTTAGATTTACTAGCCATCTTAGCTTCAATCACTGTTAACATCGTTTAATTACCCAATCAAGTTCTATTCAGTTTTACGAGGCAAAAAACGGCGCGACGACACTATAAAACAGACTGCCGATGTCGTTCCGATACAACCGACCAATTAACATAAATACAACTGTGCAGTGTTCCCGTAATGCCGTAAAAACTTAACCGGCACCTGATTGGTCGGCGCCGGGCAAGCTGGGGCAACTTAGGCCAAGCCAGGCCAACTTGAACCAACTTGGTTTCTTTCCACAACTCCACCTGGGTGTAATCTTTAATAGAGTTCTCTAACTTCATAATACTTTGCCTAGCGACAGAAACTATTAATTTTCTTTTCGCAGCCGGAAAAATGTCTGAGTGTGACTCTCCGCCGAAGTAAGTTAAATTAACTTGCTGAAGTGAGGATTCCGTATTGTGGAGACATAGCTTTAATTAATTATAAACTAAAAAAAACTTAAGCCAGTTCATGCGGAACGCAGAAAAAAAATTGTGAAATCAAAATATGAACGACAATGAACCTATCCCGAGCTACAAATGCTGAAACCTATTAGCCTAAATATCAAGCATATGGTGAGCCACACGAATATGAAAATCCAGTTTCCATTTCTGGAAAAATCTGTCTCCATTTCGGTATGTTTACACGCCTAAATCTACTCAAAATAAAAACAAGCTCTTTCAAATAGTACTTTCGCGGTTCTGCGCCCTGTAGGTTCGCATGTAGGTCATATCGCCAGGCCACCTGCCCTCCAGCTATTTGAGCTAAGCAAAAATATAAACGTGCACTTTTTCCACTTCCCACAACAAACATGGTGGTATATTTCAAGTTCATGCGAGCTCATAACAGCTGAATTGTCAGTTATTTTCAAAAGCTGTTGAACAACAGAAAGTTAATATTCATAAGCTCGACGCTGCCTAAGTGTGAGAGCTCGTAACACTTTATTTTACGACGTAATAATATTTTGTCCACGACATCATAACCAATTTATTATTTGTAACAAAATGGCTACAAACTTTCGCCATTACGTGTAGTTGACATCGCTTTATACCATTGGGCCAAATTCTATCCCCGAAACGCGGAATATTTCGTCGGAATTCTGCTTATTGGAAATAAATCCTGGATGAAATGGGATCATACCTATTCAGAGGTATCCTCACGAGGAGCTAAACGTTTGCACAACACACCTGCCAATCCGGAGCAACAACATCTTTACGCATTTTAAGATTCCCGTTTACGTCGTCGTAAAGAGACTAACTAAGAACAAGGTAGCGGTTATACTTGATCAGTTTACGGGAGATGTAGAAGCAACAAGTTTAATAAACTTAATTTAAATGCAGTGGCTGTAACTCGGATATTCAAATCACTTTACAAGGAGGAATCTACATAAATCTGCTTACATTTATATGCGTTTATTAAAGTAAGTATCATGACTAGACAAAGGGACATGATACTGCTAGATAAACATCCTGTAATGGACGTTACGTAGATAAAACAAACTGTATTGAATACTGTATTAGTGACCATTTGTAGACTAATAAAGTAAGCTATTGTATATAAACATGATTGTTTTATTTTTATGTTTAAATAAAGCATTATAGTTTAAATCCATACTACTTGCATACGTCCGGTCGTGGGGTCAGTTAAAATAAATAAAAAAATAAAAAATAAAAAAGCCTATTTATTTGGGGTCAGTTATAATAATCTAAAGTGAAGTAACTGTTACAAGAAAAGCTCTAGAGCATCTACTGCCGCACTCAAAGAGCTTTAATGATTACTTAGGCCATCACTTAGTAAAGGTTTTGACAGTTTTGTCATACAAAAGTATGTCAAATCTTTACTAAGTGACGGCTTAAGTAATCATTAAATACATATCTCTGAGTATCGCAGTTAGTAAATTGATAAACGTATATTTAGTTAGTATTGATAATTCATAAGAATAATTCCTTTGAACCATAAGATTTGATATACTATTCTAATTTAATTATGTATGTTCCAGTAAGGCTTAATGTGCTCTTTTTACACAGTGTGTCTACTTTTCTTGTCTATCTATTTTCCCGCAGGTTTGCTGGAAGAGATTTCTAAATGAAATAAGCGGTACATTTGTGCTAATGTATGTTTAGTTTTTCCTGTATTTGTGTTTAGAGTTTACACAAATAAAGAATAATAAAAACACGTAGATATCTGCAATAAAGAAATTCCTTGTAATTACAACTTCAAAACATGCAAAATGTAAAAAGCGCCATAAATAAATGCAATGGTTGTATTAATATAGTTGGGAATAGCAATCATTCGTGACTTGTGACTAATAAGTGCGACACACGTTTCTAGGTTTTTATTTCTTACTTTAATTACGGACTATAAAGAAATTAACTACCTACACTAACTAACATACGTTTTAGGACGAAATAAAAACGATTACATGCTGACCTTTTAAACGAAGGACATTTATTCAGCATTTGACTCTCTCTGAATGAGTAAAACTCGCTTTGCTGATGTATCTTCAGCAAAGCGAGTTGTTTATTTATTAGACTGATTTGATTCTTAAGATTGACAATACTTCATCCTGAACCCTCCAGTTCAGAATATAAGCAAAAGTAGTACTTTCTTCCCTCTTAACTCTTAACCTTCAAGTTATCTATATAAATAAAGAGAGAAGTCCTGACTGACTGACTGACTCATCAACGCCCAGCCCAAACCCTTGGACCTAGAAAGCTGAAATTTTGCACAGAGGTTCCCTTTATAATGTAGACAAGGAATAAGGAAGGATTTTTCGAAATTCAACCCCTAAGGGATTTAAATAGCAGATGAAAGTTTGTATGGAAAATCGACATTTTCACGCGGGCGAAGCCGCTGGCAAAAGCTAGTAATGAATAACGTCTGCTTAATCAGAAAACTTTTGACATTTAAGCTTTTTTTAACCGACTTCGAAAAGGAGGAGGTTATCAATTACTCTGTTTTTTTACTATTAAATGGATGTGTAACAATTTCAGTTTTCAATAAAGATTACATTCTAAGGTTACGAACGAATTCTCCGGAGGCTTGCTTAGCGCCTTGAGCCTATGGAGTCCTCTACCGAGTAGCGAAGTAATGCGAACGGTCTATACGTATTTACGTCGCTTATAATTTTAACAGCGAGGGGAGGTGGCTTATTTCAAAGCAATATTTTTTCCTGTCATTATTGCATTGCTGGACACCTATAACGCGAAGTTATAGTGGAAATGCATTCCAGACACGTGCAAAATGAGCCAACACTTTTTCTTTATGTTTGCATGAATGATTAATCACAATGCAATACTGTCAGTTTTTGCTTTTACTTATATATTACTTTATGTTTCGCGCAATTTTAATTTTATAAGCTTTTATTCTAGAATACCTTCATGTAGTGTGCTTAAAGAAACCGGCCAAGTGCGAGTCACACTAACACGTGAAGGGTTCCCCTTTAATTTAATATTTAATTAGCCCGGTGATAGACAGACGGACGGACAGCGGAAGCTTAGTAACAAGGTCCCTTCGGGTACGGAACCCTAAAATGACACACTGAGATTTGGGTTATAAGAAAATTAATGAGTTATGAAGTGCTACAATCTTGCTGCCATAGCCTAGCCGGTGCGCGGTGTAACGTTTTAGCAACGAATTTAAACAATATTTCGCAGCAATTTTTTCCTTCATTTTATTCTTTAATGTGTTTTTAATAAAAAACGTTTTCTGGCACTGATGAAAATGAGTGAGGTTGAGTGATAATCCCTATTGTAATTATGTTTATTTCACCATGTTTCTTTACCAAAAACGACATGTAAGGAAAAACACCCTGTAACAAATAACAATTACCGTGTGTATTATAATATATTTGTTACTATATCGCCAACGCGCATTGTCCGCGCAACTAGAAATAAACCGTCGCTGTAGCATTGTAAAATATTCGCAATAACTTCGAAACAAACCGGACCGAGCTGTACTCATTTCTTCGATACGAAAACAATGGCGACGTTACACCATTCTTCTTCGGGAAAGAAAATAAAATGTCGTTATGAACCAACAAATTCTTTTACAAACGAAAACAAGAGGAAAACACGACACGTACTGACAGTATATTATGTTGCGGACTGTGTGTCATATCATAAAACTGTTACTATGTAGGTATAGTAAACACTTTCGGTTCATTGCGGACACGTAGGTATGATATCTCCAACACTGGACCGAAAATGGTGAAGGAAAACGTCTTGAGGAAACCTTTTACTGGAACCAGAAAATTCGAAGGTATCAGTCTCTTCCCGTCGGGGCCGCGGATTATAGAACGAGATGACGTGGCTTCGGCACAAGGGCAAAGAAGGAACATGGGTTCGGTTTTTAGTCAGTAGAAGTCTGACACTCCCCTTCGCTCTGCCCAAGAGCGGGGCCCTCATTTGATGATTTTCCACCCACCAAAAAAAAAGGTATCAGTCTCTTACCTTATTCCAATTAAAGGACTCGGCACAGCATGCCTTCTTCTTTCATACTTCTCTGTTACTCGGCATCTAATGAAAAACCTCTTTTAGAGTTACATCGTCCTTTGCACAGTTCATCCATCATTTCTTTGGTCTTCGTCTACTCCATCTACATTCACACTCAACATTAGGTCGAAGGCATGTGACGTGTGTATATTATGGTCTAGGGTCCACTCGGTTCTCACAAAAACGAGTTTCCCAGCAGTTGGGAATTGAGCTCGTTTTTCATTGGGCAAGTGTTTAGTAGAGTAGATAAGGCCAGTGATCTAGACCAATCGGACCAACTTGGTTTGTAGTATAAACAGTCACTGTCGTCTCATACCACTGTCTACTCGCCACTGTCCTGGGGCCCAATTCTGTAAAATAGCTAACTTATCAATAGTGTGTCGATAGTGTGTCGGTTGTGTCTCAATAGACTACTCATTGACATTTGGTATTCTACAAATATTTATGGTCATTGACTTGCCACTGTAGTGACATTGAAACGCCATAGTAGGACTTTATGGTAGTCTGTAAATATATTTCAAGTGAAATCTGACAGTTGTGTCTATACCGTGTTTGGCTATCGAGCTGCCATTGTTAAGCCATCGAACAACGACACCTCTTTTCCCTATTGCATAATAATGTCTGTAGTGTGTCGATAGAGTGACAATGGCATGTTGCTTATCTTTAAGTTACAGAATTGGGCCCCAGGTCCAATGTAAATCAAGCTTTAAAGACTGAAATTATGATACGCATTGAGAATGATAACGATACTAGCTTCATAAAAATAATATATGAAGGGAAAAGGTAATCCTACGCACATGAATTTCAATGTGAGTTTTAAACATTTATTATAACGTTAAGTACGTTTTAATAACTTCAAATCTTCCCTCCATTACTTTTATTCTGACGTATTGTAATCGTGAAATATTTAACAAACGGTGCGTGTCAAGAATACAAGTTGGGGTCGTGAATCAACAGGCCGTGAAAACTTCAACTGTCCAATCACTTGCACTAGATAAGAATAAACAAGGCATTATGAATCGAGCGACTGAGTTCTTTGTGAAAACGATTGTAGTTTTACCTATTGTTGTGTAGTCGCATAATGCATTTTCATTCACAAACATTTTACGAATACATTTTGAAGTTTAATAAAAGAGATTTTTTCTTTTTCATGTTGAAATTATTATTATAAATTCCTTATACATATTAATTACTAGCTTTTGCCAACGGCTTCGCCCGCGTGAAATTGACAATTTTCCATACAAACTTTCATCCCCTATTTAAATCCCTTAGGGTTGAATTTCGAAAAATTATTCCTTATTCCGTGTCTACATTATAAAGGGAACCTCTATGCAAAATTTCAGCTTTCTAGGTCCAAGGGTTTGGGCTATGCGTTGATGAGTCAGTCAGTCAGTCAGTCAGGACTTCTCTTTTTATTTATATAGATAGAATAGATAGATAGAAGATAGAATAGATTGGGACAAGTTTACACACACAGGCGTGATGGAAACATAAAGATATAATATCCCACACACCATATTATTTACAATACAATAAATTATCTTATTTTATAATTAAAACTTAGAGACTGTAAAAATCATATTTAATAATAATAGCCTTTGTACCCAAGTGTCTGCCTTTACCAGACGTCAAAAGCATTGTACACAAAGAAAGAAAACTGATGTTACTCAGAAGCCTATTTTTGAGTCGTTATTTCGAGCAGCAATTAAGTCATTAAGCGTGTGAGCACGAGAGCGTAAGGGAAGCTGGAACAAAGGGATTCTTGGCGGCGAGTCGCGACGCGCGCTCTGCTGCCTTTGATCTAAACGCAGCACAGGAAGCAAGCAGCGTGTGAACACTCCTGACAGAAAGACGCATACAAAAAACGCAACGTGACATGTTCTTTTTAATAGTTCAAAAAAAGCAAGGTCTCTTCATCTCCGAAGGTTTATTAAAACAAATGACAGTTGCATGATGAACAGACAAAAAAATCAAAAAGCCAGCCAGGCCTCAGACAATAAATAGTCTTCACTCCTAATTAAGACCATAAAGACCGTCCAGGTAAATCCCATTATGCAATGAGATCACGCTCTGTGCGGCAGGTGGCATTGGTGGCACGTTTTAATTCAATCTCCCTGACGAATATCTTTTAACCTAATTTAACCCAATTCGTCAATTCAACACGCTTACGTCAAACATTTTTGTATCGATTCTTCCATTTCTATAGGGCTAATGAGGGGTAGATACGGCTAGAGGCGTATGTAAGCGGCCGCGTGTTTACCGCCCCTGACGCGCCTGCAAATCGAATTATCACTACGAACGGACTGACGGGTTCCAATGTTAATTGTTCGTTCAAATAATCATTATGGGGGACAGTATTTACAGTACAGATTCGAAAACATTTCGTCGACACACAATTTCGTATTTCGTATTTATACTGGCCAGTGTAAAGATTTGTAAATCGACTTTATTCTATTTGCACTCGTAATTTCATTCGGACGTTTCGCGAATAAAATTAGATCTCTCATAATCTTATTCGTGCGAATTTCTTTTCATTCAACAAATTCACGTAAAGTTGTTTACTGTCACGGCTCTTCATTTGCTGGGTCGTCTCTCGTTAGACGTGAAAACATGCCATTTGTAAGGATAAACGTTATTCGTTTCGCTGGCGAAGCTGTATTTTATCTGGTGATGTACAAAGAAGGAGTTTGTTTAGCGAATATTGTAATTAAACTGTGGCACAATGTAAGAAGCAGCGCAGACAGACTGCGACGCCGACAAACGATGCACAAATCACAGTCGCGTTGCGCGCTGCTATAAAGTACGGAACACTTAATGGTTATGCACTGTGCACACTAAACACGATGAACGACCTCGCGTTTAAATGCACTTTACTGAAGACATCTTAACCGCGTGTAAATCAATAAAGCTGCCATGTTGCTTTGTGACAGTTCTATGATAATGTAGCGATGTACAATATTCACTGAATAGACGTCCGCCTCGACTAACGACGCCAATTATCTTGAAATATTCATAACGTAACATGCATATGTACAATACAGGTCCTGGTTCAGTAGTACAAGAACAGTTAGGGACTTGAAATAATTAAATTTAGTGAAAATCTGGTGATGTTAGTAAAGATTACTCGTAGTAAAGCGTACACTAATTAGTTAACTCGACATCGGGCCGGATTAACCTCCTTAGCCAGTTAACTAAGAGGGTAATATGTCGACAAAATAAACGGCAATCCGCTGCGATTCGTCTCCCTGATCTAGTTTGCGAGGACGATAAACTGACCAAACAGCTAACGAATCCCACTTTATACATGCTTTCTATTTACTATTTCTAAGACTTTGAGTACATTGCTTGGACTCTGCGCTGCCTTGTTCTTTTAAGATTAAGAAAAGAAAGCTGCCATTATTTTCGTGACAAAATAAATTGTCGTTCTTTCTTTAACATTATTTTTGACAATCTACGTTATTTTGCTGCATGGCTTGCATCTACTGTAGCTTTTATTTAAGTTAATATTTCAACTTGATTTCACCGAAATGACAATCACCATAACATATAAACGTCTCCAGACACAGTCATTTATTTATAAGACAGTAGCAGAAAAATCTCCGTCACACAATACAAAATATACACACGAAAAGCCTCTCCCAAGTAAATGGCATAATAAGTAGAAGAATGAGTGTGAATGCGTCATAATTTAACGCTGACACGTCGCGGCGAGGCGGTAGTGTTGGGCTTGCGGGGCTTGTGACTCGAGTAGTGCTGTACGCGGCTCATTTGCACCGCCTCGCGCCTCGTGGCGAGCAATGACTGATCGTCGCACGAGGCAACGGAAGCCTCTCGGAGAAGCGCCGCCATGCCATTATCTGCACAGTTAATGCCTTTTGTCGGAGCTCCATTCACATCGGAATAATTAATAACGGCGTGCGATTGTGCCTCAACACCCCGCGGCCGAAGCTCCTAGATTACGTTAATATTGATTTCTTAAACGTTTCTTTAAATCTATTGTTTGTGGCTCATTGTGTGGCTGCGGTTATTGAGGAAAATGTGGCTGTTTGTTTGTACGTATTTAATTTTGAACTTTATTTTAATCAAATTAGGAAACGGCTGCTATAAAAACGTCCGCTTGTGTGAACATGAACTTTAGAGACGAATTTACGACTATTTGTTAACAGCGACAACTGCAATCAACAAAAATGGCGTTGCGTTCACCTTTTTGCGAGCACAGATCAAGCCATAAATCGCGGCCGCTGATGCAAGTCGCTGACACTAACGGAGACACAACTCAAAGTAGTATGTCAGCGGCGACAACGGTGACGGCCGCCCAAATGTAAATTCGGCGAAATAAATCGGTGACGGCGATACCTATCACCAAACTCCGCACGAATTGAGGAAAAAGATCCATTTAAATGTAGATTGTCTCCGGTAATACTTCCATTTGTTTTTGTCTCGGAAGCCTGAGATACGATTGTAACCCGAAAGCAGTTTCGTGGTCGCGTACGACTAGAGACTACCGTCGCGCGTCGCACCCAGAAGGTTCCACGTTTTATACGCTTACTTCCCGGTAAACCATAGACGTAAAATCGGAGACGACGTTTTCATGGTTGCAGACTACGAAAGGGAATAACAAAATGATTGGTCGGAAGTTTACGAATTTACGTAAACGGTTTCATATTGCTCCGCTAAACGTTTTTGACCAATAAAAAGTTCTAACTCATAAAACTGGAATAGGGAGTCGAAGGTGCGTCGTAAAAACTATAACATTAAAGGTAACAATCAATTCTTTACACATATGTCCGTGATGTAGTATGTAGTTACCTTTATGTTGTTTACTGCGGGTCTGAAGTTAGATAAATGAAAGCTTCATGTAACTTATATAAGATGCATATTTATTGTTATATAATATACAATTTACAGGTAGGTCTTTCAGAGTAGGAGGCCTATACCAGCAGTGGGTGAGTTCGGGCTGTAGATGATGATGATGATGACGTGGCAAATTAAAATTATCATAGAAAAGTTGGATCAAGCGTTATGGCGGATCGAACGACACTCAAAAACTCTCCATGGCATCTCCTGTGATAAGTGCCGACTAGAAAAGTATAAATATAAAATTCGGATAAATATCAAATCAAACTACATAACATTAAATATTTTGCATATTAATAACACTTTACACGTGATATTTATTTAGACGTAGCTACGTCACAAATATACATGTTTTGTGTGTATTTTGTAATGCGTGTGTGAATACATCATTATGGCTTTTTAAAAGGCTTTTAGAAACACATTTATAAGGATTCCATTTACTAGAAGACAAAGGATGAAATATAAGCCATAATACAAGCATTATAAACAGTAGGTATTGATTCCTGGAAATACTAGTTGTATTTCCATACTGAATAGTCAAAGAACAAAATTATTCTTTGTTCAATATTATAATCCTTTTATTCAGAAGACCTTATTCACATTCGTTTGTTGTTGATTTCTGACCGATTTTAGTACTACTCCTAATTACCATTATATGCAAAACATTCCAACATCTGAAAGTAAATATTCATGTACGTTAAATTAACGTTCTGTTGTTTTAACTGCTTTTTAATTCTTTTTTCCAAAAACAATAATAAATCTAACTATCTTAAAATATGTATTTAAACGTCCGATTGTATATTTAATGTTTTATTTTTCGAAAAAAAGATAACAAATAATAAATCAGTCTACATAAGCTGTATTTATTTCTCTGAAAGAAACTTTGTTTCATTTTATAGACGCTGAAAGAACATATTCTAAGAATTCTCTTTAGACTGTAAAATCCTTAGATCGGAGATACAGCGGAGTTCTTTCAACGTATCCCCTCACCTTATAACTCACAATGAGGGCGACAAAAATAAATATCAATCTACGATCATTGAAAATAATGTTTCCATTGCAATGGACTCTTCGATTTCGAATCTTTTTATTTGTACGAACAAAGTTTTAAATTAATTTATTAGGTACCATATTACTTGTTATAAGGTTTGTTACCAACCACGTAGTCTATCGATTTCTTTCACATTTGATGTTTCGAACTGGTGTACTTTCATAAGTACAAATCTGATTCTTCCAACCTAACAGACAGATATTTTGCTGGGGAGTTTGTCCGCCACTTCCTTTTTCCAGCTAAAACACTAGAAAGTTTCGAAGGGTTTTGGAATCTTTCGTCTCTTGAAAACTTTGACATTCAAAAAGTGCTGATTAATATCAGCCTAATTTGAATAAATCACTTTTCATTTTGATTTCATAAGAATTAGTTATTTCTTCTTCTTTAATTACTAGTAAGTGCCTAAAGTAAGTGACTGGTGCCTCAAAATCATATTATAATGACCCCCCCATGGGCCTCCGACTTGGATTGATAACTGTGACAAAACCATAAGGTTCCATTGAAGAAAACTATCGATCTCAGAAATGGATTTTTGGAGTAATCCCTATAGCTTAAACCACACTTTGATAACCACGTAAAAGCTCACGCAGATAAAATAGACTGAAAATAAAAAATAACTTGCTTTACGACTTTTTCGTTCTGCTACCTAGCATTCGGAAAATCAAAGCTAAATTGTACCAAAACAGATGTTCCATAATATTTTATTCATTCAAAAGTGAAATGAAGAAATTGCTGAACATTATAGGTAGGGAATGGCTCTAGTGCGGCTGCATTCAATCCATTTGCAACCAAATTGCAGTTCGTTCGTTCTTGTAATGAGAGCCAGCGGTTATAGCAATGTACTTCGTGACTCTAATAGACTTAATATTATCGTTGCCCAGTTAATTTGCCCACATTTAAATAGTACCGCAGTTTAGTTCGTATATTTCAATGTTTGTAATTTACTATGTGGGTTCATTTAAACTGAATGGTTTATTGCTCGAAATAGTTTGTAAACTGTTTATTATGAACACTTTTGTTATTAAACGTGAATACGGAATCAGGCAATATACAGGCACTGTATTATTTTACTAGGTGCAGTTTCGCATCTTCGTCAAAATTTAGGAGATTGTCATAAAATACATAAATATCAATTTACATATCTCATGCTCTGTAAGTAAAACTTACACCCCTGAATGCCGGGGTGTATGACTATCATTACAGCATAGGTTTTGGAATTTGAAAAAAGAACTGTCATACTCATACTGCACGAAGAATATTTTTAAAAAGTTAATTTTTTTTTTTCTCGGTATCGATTAATTACTCGAATCGGAATCTTGACAATTTATTTTATAAAGATTTTATTTTAAATATGGAACTATTTGTTTCCACATCGTATGTTAGATGGAATCGATTTAAAAATCAAACTGGCCAGCAAGATTTGACGCGCTTGCGTGCGTGAAAAAAAAAAGGCAGTCTACTAGTACAAACTATAAATATACCTAAAAAGAACGTGACCATATCTCTTACAATTTGTAATAATTTTACTATTAATTTTAATTAAATACACATTTTTTTCTTCTTAATAAATGTTCATTGAAACCTGCTGTCTTGTTGTTTACTTACCTCACAATCGATATGTAAAGCAGAGTATTTATCTCGGGCGTAAGCATTTGCATATTGCAATTGCATACTCGGGTTAATTAGCGCCTTCGCTTCGCTCAGGCGCCAAAAACCTCGTATGCAATTGATGTCATACAGCCCTTGGTTAATAATCTACTATTAAATTACAGTACCTGGTCAATTAATTACAGTAGTTTAGCAGTGTGTGTGATATCGTGGTTATAGAGCGAGAATCAGACAGGCCGCGTTTTAACACGGGTGGTTCACACTTACCGATTTCGGTATAAGAAAAAAATATCGTCATCATTTCAGCCAAAAGACGTCCACTGCTGGACATAGGCCCAGGACTCGCCACATTGACCGGTCCCGTGCGTCTCTCATCCAGCGGGATCCCGCAACCTTGACCAGGTCATCGGTCCACCTAGTGGGAGACCTTCCAACGCAACGTCTTCCGGTTCGCGGTCGCCATTCCAGAACTTTTCGGCCCCATCGGTCATCCGTTCTGCGAGCAATGTGCCCTGCCCATTGCCACTTAAGTCTGGCGATTTTTCGGGGTACGTCGGTAACCTTGGTTCTCATGCGGATGTCATCATATCTGATTCGATCTCGCAAGGAAACTCCGAGCTTAGCCCTCTCCATTACCCTTTGGGTGACTTTGAGCTTTCTGATAAGGCCCATTGTGAGCGATCACGTTTCGGTGCCCAGCCGAGTCGGATTCGACGATTGACCTCTTTCTCGAAGTTAGATCTACCCAACTGGATCGTTTGTCCCAGGTAGACATAATCGTCCACAACTTCGAGCGTAGAGTCTCCGATCTTGATAGAAGTGGGTGTTACATGAACATTCAACTTAACCTTGGTTTTGTCCATGTTGTTGTGAAGACCCACTCTTTCGGAAGCTCTACTGAGGTCATCGAGCATTTACCTGAGGTCTCACTATATCGCCGGCAAACCGAAGGTGAGTGATATACTCGCCGTTGACATTGATGCCAAGTTCTTTCCAATCCAGAACCTTGAAGACATCCTCCAATGCAGCGGTGAACAGTTTCGGAGATATGACGTCTCCCTGTCTTACACCGCGCTGCAGAAGGATAGGTTCCAAGGTCTGGTCCTGAAGTTCGACTGACATGGTGGCGTTTTTATACAAACACTTCAACACCTCGATGTACCGGTAGTCGATTTGGCACCGTTGGAGAGACTGCAGTACAGCCCAAGTCTCAATCGAATCGAAGGCTTTCTTGTAGTCCACAAACGCTAAACAGAAAGGCAGGTTATACTCTTCGGTCTTCTGTATAACCTGCCGCAGCGTATGTATGTGGTCTACGGTACTGAAGCCTTTTCGGAATCCGGCTTGTTCGGGAGGCTGGAAATCGTCGAACCTGCGTGCGAGACGATTCGTGATAACTCTTGAAAACAACAAAAAGACATGGCTTAGAAGTAAGATGGGCCTATAGTTCTTCAACCGGGCATTGTCACTTTCACATTCTTTTTGAAGAAGAGCACCACCACACCCCTGCACCAAGCCTGTGGCGATATCCCCTAGAGTATGACGGAATTAAACAACTTCTGAAGGGCCTTAAGGACCGGTTTGCCACCCGCCTTCAGAAGTTCGGCCGTAATTCCGTCATCACCCGGCGCCTTGTTGTTTTTAAGCTGTTTCAGAGCCATCCTAATCTCGTACAGGTCGACATCCGGAATATCTTCGGTATAGTGTCTGGTCAGTCTAGCTCTGGGGTCTTTCGCTAGATTTTCGACGGGTTGACTAGTTGACGTGTACAGCTGCCCATAAAAACTCTCGATCTCTCTCAGAAGCTCTGGTTAGGCAGACACGATCCTGCCATTGTCGGTCTTCAGTTTCGCAAGCTGGCTCTGCCCAATAGCCAGATCTCTTGCAAATACCTTGGAGCCTTTGTTCCGTTCAATTGCGTCTTTAATGCGCTCGGTTTTAAAGCGGCGGAGGTCGCTCTTCAAGGATTTGGAGATCCGTCTATTAATCTGAAGATAATCCTGCAGGATTATCTCACGCCGATCCTTCATGAGCTTGAGAGTGTGATCTGAGAGTTTCTTTATCTTATTTGCACGACGTATCTTAAAAAAAATTAAACCCGTCGTTGTATGCATCCACAGAGCTTCCTAGGCATTCGAAGCGATTCTGGAGTTCAAGCTGAAAACTCTCGGGGTTTCGGATTTGGATCTGTGCTGGACGGAGCGTAGACTTCATAAGTCGTTACCTTTTTAGCTTTATATTGATGTTCAATGTGCCTCTTACCATTCGGTGATCGCTTCTGGTTTTCACCGAATTGATCACAGAGACATCATTGAACATTTGCTTGTTGGTAGACATGATGAAGTCAATCTCATTTTTAGTCGCACCATTGGGGCTCTGCCAGGTCCACAAGAAAAAAATAGCCTACACATTTTTATTATTACACGGCAAAGAGAAGTTTTATATTTCGGGACTTTTTGCATATGGAAAACAAAAAGCAAAATTTAAAGACTTGATTGTCCTCCTGGACATGAAAGTTAATAGAACCTTTATGCAAATATGTGCATAGCCTGCCAAAAGATGAATACAAACACGAGGACAATGACACTCAAGACTCGCTTCAAACAACTAATGCAAACATGATTACATTAAACGAGAAAAAAAAGTACTTTCAATCACGCCATCAACTAAGGAACTTTGCTAACGAATACGAAAACTCTTGAAAAGCTCTTAACCAGCGTGGAAAACATAAACCAGGCACACGGGCGCATTTTATAAAGTTAACGGCAACTCGATTAAGGAAGCAGTCAAAGAAAGTTGGCAGTAACAGCGAAGTTTGAGTGGGAAGAGGCTGATTGAATTGTACGCAACTTAACGTAACATCGCATGCCACCAGTGGACGATGAGGCGTAAAAACACGAGTTTAACTGTTATTGGAGAACGCTTGCGACGAGACGCGTCATTATGTGTGCCGGGACATGTGACACACTGGTGCTCTCTCGATGTAACGTTCGCTTCTTCGTGTTACGATTTCTGTAAAAATCACTATAAGTACCGAGATCTTGTTATTTCTTAAATTGGACAAGATTGTTATTGTATTATTGTACTCAGTGTTTCTAAAGTTTGGCCAGTTGTTTGCAGTGTGTGCATTAAAAAAATGCTCCTCAAGCTTATGTTTCAAAAAAAAAAAAAAAACATAACAAAGATTGTACATAATAGTACACCCACAGTTCGCCAGTTAATTATGTTTAAGTCCCTTGTAGAAGCCTATATTTCCATATACGCCTGAGATCCAGACTACGTGGCTGTTATTAAAAATCTGATGACTGATGGTATAATTGGTAATTTAAATAATTATTTTTCCACAACTATCAAATAGAACAGGCGTTATAGTTTTAAAGAGTTAACTAGTGATAAAAGGATCAGATTTCAATTGTAATTAATTCAGCAACCAATCGACATAAAGCGCTCCAGATTACAAGTGAAACCTTGCTAATAAGCCGTAATTATCCTCACTCAGACCTAGTTAGTTCTTACGTGAGAACCGTCCTTAACAGTTACGTCAGCAAAGTGTTTATTATTTCAGACCTTCTGCCTGAAACTACTAGGTAGAAAGGCCTTAGAAAGGGTCACCTTTAAATTTGGACGACCGTAGGAAAATTCGTGGAAAGCGTTATCAGAGTCACTCAAAATGAGTTGCTGAAATTACGAAACAAAATTTATGAGTTTACGCGAAACAAAGAAAGTATTCAAAAGTTTTAAGTATTTTTTAGACATTTCGAAGGAAATTTTAAAATGTCCAGAATTTCTTAAAAAACATAAGTTTTATAACCATTTATGAAATTAACATGGGGTCACTTATTCTCTTGCAGCACTGGCGCGAGCACTGACGTAATCACTAACTAACGGTACCCAATTTGGTTAAAATTGGGTATGAAAGGTTCTATAAAATTTCGTTTATTTTGCAAAGATCCAAAAAGAAATATAGGTACCATTGAACATTCAGCGAAGGAATACTTTTAAACTTCATGTTTAATAATGTAACGCAAATAATCACAAAATAAACCGAGCTTAACCCAATATTTTCTCGTTTATACTTGTATCGTAAAACAAAATCGTGACGTCAGCTATTATCTCTGGCAGTGTACCCTTGAGTGCCGTATTTTGGGCTGAAGTGTTATGTTCCCATGTTGGTACACCCGACGTTCCTTAATGGAGGCAAGTGATGTTAAATGTTCTTAACTTTAAGATGATAGTAATCGGTAGAGCCTTCGTGGGTACGGTGTTAAGTTTCATAGTAATAGTTTGGCTAAACAAGCTTATAATATTTGGGAGAATAAACTAAATAACTTCTCAGGGTTACGTTATTTATCAGTTGGAGAGTTCTCTACTAAGCTTAAACTATAATATGTTTCTGTTGGTTTATCAGTGTTGTCTATTCTATTCTATTTATCTTCGGGGACGCCGGCAGACACCAGACGGGCGATCAGTCCTTTCGTTGTGGATTATTTCACCCAGTTCCCCATTTTGGTGGATCCCCTTCATGGGTTACTGGTGGTCGGCATCGCGAATCTTCCTGTTGCCTTGCAGAAGCTCACCAGTTGTTCGGTAGAGATTTCTGCGAGCTTCTCTTCATTAATCTCATCTGTTCCTAGGATTTCCCATCTGAGTAGCTCATATATCAGTGTTGTCTAGCCCGACCGCTAAGTATGGGGTCCTAGGTTCGATTCCCATTTCACCTGAAGTGTTATTGGATTTTACATTGGAAATTGGAATAGGTTCGAAACGAGCCTGTAGGTACTATTAGGTACTCGGTAAACTTCTGCGTAATGGTGGGACTCAACCGAAGCGGAGACGGTAGAAACAATATAATTTCGTTATATTGTAATCTTTTGTAGTCATGAATCAATGCACAAAAAGTAGACGCGGGTTTAAACCGTGGTATGCACGGTTTGCTGCTGTTCACCTAACTTTGTTATCCTACAAAAACTACTAAAAACGACCTCAAGCTTCTTGAGTAGGTACTTTATCAGTGTGCGGTAACAAGTCCAGTGTATATTATCCATATTATACCGTGTTTAATGTAATGTCATATTCAATTTGACATAACGGCTACATATTGCAGTACATCGCACGTAATTACGAGCTAACAGCCGTGTAGTTCCGGCACATATCATTACCAGCCAAACAACCTCTTTGGGAGTACACGCCACTAATATATTCCTATTAATAACTATCCATCGAACTATAATGTCATTGTTAACTAAATTACATAAGCCGTACCTGGGTATTACATAATTTGCATGTGCTCATGTATAAAGGAACATTGTGCAGCCGTTCTTGTTATTGGGACCCCACTTCAATTAATTACCCTTGTCCAAATGTTAAGCTGTTGTGCCGAGCCTACAATGGTCGACAAAACAAGCATACAGGTGCGCTTACATTCAAATAATATTCCATTACCGAAGTTTTGGTAAATTGCACGTGAAATCGATGATTGAATATGTCAGCGAAATCCGTATTGCGGATGTTTCACACAAACAAATAGCCGGTAATCAATCGTATTATTTGACTGTCGCTCTGCATTCCGTACGAGTAAATGAATGTATGTAATAACAATGTAACATGACAATTGTGGGACAACTGTTTGCGCCACGCATTAATACGTAGGTACGTAAACGTGAAGCGCTTTGTGCTTACCTCGTATTTATTGACACGTTGCAAATACAATGGCCTTATTGAATTATTGAACGAATATTATGTCCTTCGAGCGTTAGTCTGATTTGATTGTGTATGATTGGGTTTGCCTTGAATAAGTCTGCGTTAAGTTATAATTAATGATGAAGTGTTATCCACTAAACGAGAGATCAGGGCCCCGAGTCTGCTATTCAATAGTGTCAGAATGGTCGATCATTGATCTCATAATGGTTGATTTACGACAAGCCAAAAAGTACCTTAAGTCGACAGGCATAAGGTACTTTTTGGCTTGTCATCAATCAACCATTATGAGATCAATGATCGACCATTCTGACACTATTGAATAGCAGACTTGGGGCCCAGTTAATGCTTATGACTGCCACTGAGCGCAAAATAAGAAAAACCGGACAAGTGTGAGTTGGACTCGCGGAAGAAGGGCCCTCTTTAATTTATAATTAATTTTTATTATTTGTTTTTATGGCAGCTATAC
This sequence comes from Diarsia mendica, assembly GCA_949316265.1. NCBI lineage: Eukaryota > Metazoa > Arthropoda > Insecta > Lepidoptera > Noctuidae > Diarsia > Diarsia mendica. The sequence goes on along the minus strand of OX438906.1, from coordinate 9,739,772 downwards.
ATTCTGTAAATTTCAACTGTTCCTGCCGAATCATGAGATACAACCCGTTGACCGACAGACGAACGGACGATATTTAGTATAAATAGAGTCCCGTTAGTTACCTTTCGGGTACAGAACCCTAAATACATTTATTTACGTCACAACATACGTAAAATCAAATACCTATCACTTTCCAAGTGAGCTCACAACTCGATATCTGAATACCTTTATCATTTATTCACAATCCCAATACGGAAAAATCGTATACACAAGCATATAAGTCGTCGTTAGCGCTCAGATTACCTAACACTTCAGTGTGCCTGCGAAAAATTCCAACTATGCGAAATTTTAGCGACGTGTACAAATAATATTAGAGCACCGTTCGACGTATAGAGGGCACCACTTGATCTAAATATGGAAGGGTCGAAACTACTTCAATCCTCCTCTGTCAAGAGGAAGGATAGATCCTCTTAGGTTGCAAACAAACATTATGTACTGTGATTTTGTGTGTATGTTCTTGTAGAATACACAGGTACTGTAAGGGTTTGTAGGAAGTCAATTAGCAGATTTGGCACAACATATTAAAATAAATGTTTTTTGTTTGGTTTAACTGCCTCGATGGTCATGGTGTGCATGAGGTCGTTCGTTTACCAGGTCGGGCAAAATGTTATTAGGTTTTTCCACCAAGATTTCTCTATAGCAGTCACGGAGGCTGGATTTGTGCCCCGTTTATGGCAATAGGCTCGCTCGCTCACATAAGACTTAAACATTAGTGCCGAAATATGAGTATCCTAATGGGTTCACCTCTACCTAACCCTTGAGATATTACAGGCTTGATGTTATGTTATGTTTTGTTTGATTCTGTTACTTTTGTAGCCACGATGAGATTGATCGTAATAAAATAAAACTCGTTTAAATTCGTGTTAATTTCAGTAATTGGTAGCTTATTGTTGCCAAAAGTAACTACATACTTGTATAACTACATACTTGTGGAAACTTGTAATTGGCTCTATTGTTGATATAAACCTATCTACTATGTCTACCTAGCTGTAAGTTTTCCAAAAATAATAAAATTAAAATAAATAAAAAGAGCCTTCCACAGGATTAACAATTTGTGATTCATGTAGGTAGTTGGAAAATCGTTTATTGTGACAGGTATTTAACGAACTAGGTAAATAACTATGTTCATAATTTCAGCCAAAAGACGTCCACTGTTGGACATAGGCCTCCAATAACTATAATAATATGATATTGTGATGGAATATTAAAATATCATTAACGAGTGCAGATACGGCACCACCAAGACAGCCTGCCCCCCCCCCCCCATCGCCCCAATACCTTACTAACTGGAAAACGTATCTAAAAAAAAAAACCGCTAATCCATAGTTTTTGACCGTATAGGAATTGAACTTGTAGCAAACAGCACATTATTTTGAAATTCTTTTAATATTCCCACTGACAAAGGCTCATTGTGAATTAGGGAGCGTTCAAGTATTACGTAACGCAATTTTTGAAGATTTTTGACCCCCCTCCCGCCCTTGTAACGCACCGTAACGTTTTTCTGTAACCCCCCCCCCCTCCCCCTCTCTAAATGTTACGTAACACTCAAGTGATCATTTTTACCCTAATGTAGTAAAACGTTATGTAATAGTTTTTACACTTGGTATAGTTTTAATCAACTATAAATAAAACAAGAAAGAGAATTTTAATTCGCAAGACCTGCATATTTTGTTTATTTCTTATTTTTTAGCTCTACCTACACACAATTGTTTCTCTCCTTCATTCTCCTAAGTATTTTTGCTTTTTTTACTCCCCAATTTTTTTGAAACAATGTTACGTAACGTGTTGTAACGCATCGTAACGTTTTACGAGACCCCCTATTTATACGTATTGGTCCTGCTGACTGTGCGCGCATTTCACCACTTATGTTTAAGTCCCAAATCCCAAAAAAATGATATACATACTAGTCCAGGATCTAAATCAAATCATCATTAATTATTAATATAGGTATATACAAATATGGTGTACAAATCTAGCTGAGGATTACAATTATTAGGTACAAGATCATGCAATTATTATTATTAGTAAATAAATTGGAAAATTGCATATTATTTAGCTACCAAAACTTATTAAAGTAATGTCACTATAAATCGCGCAAGCACCGAGTGCTATCTTAGAACCTATGGGTAGAAACATGATTCAACTCATACAAGATTACTTTGTCAATATTTTAAACAAAACCAATCTTCTTTGATGTTGGTCCAACATTATAATAATGCCTTCCAATTTCTCGAAAAAACTTATGTGTGTAGATGGCTCTTTGCTTGAAACATAGGGAGTTTTTAGGTTTTTATTTTAGACAAAGGAATAGAGTTCCTTGAAATTGTTAACAAAAAATATTATATATTTAATTTATATTTTCAGCTTAACGAAGGTCGGGCAACAGTTACTTAGTTCATTCATAAAGGTACGAAATAATATCTACGTCATTATAAACTCACTCATTTAATAATAATTGTTAATGGCTCCTAAAATACAGATACTCTAACCTAGCTCTGAAGACAAGACAACAAATTTTGTTAACTAAATATTTTTAAAAATCTTAAAATTAGATGAAAGAAAGAAAGTTGTGTTTATTTGGGATAAAAAAAGTAAAAATAAATTACAATTAATATATTTTTATTATTTATAATTCGAAAGATGATGATAAAGCAAAGTGATATCCCTTCACCCAATGCATGCCAATATCCCTTTAAGTGGGCAATCAAATAAAAGTAAGAAGTTGGTTAGTAGGGGTCATCGCCTCATATCCCACCATCTGGTCCGGCATCACCGCTTATATTGCTCGAGAACTTTCTATGAGCTCATCTCTTAATAATATCTTAATATCAGAACTTTATACTACGGTCGCTATATCTTATAAGTATACACCAGTTAATGACATACTTTAAAGATGCTTTTACTAAATTAAAAGATTTACAAAAACTGTGACATCGCATCGGTGAGGAATTTGAAAAAACTGCTACTACGTAGCTTGCAACTACAGATTTATTTTATGAAAATTTGCCATCTACACGCTAAGAAGAAGACTACGTAACTAGCCCGTAAACTATAAATAATCGAGGAAAAGACATGGGGATGTTTCCGGCAGCCTTTTAAGAGAGATTTTCTTCTTTTGATCGTCTATTCTTGAGTCACTCTGTATATCATCTATATGTAATACTCACACTGACGTCTGGGAGGAACTTCTGTCTGAATGGCAATGTAGGTGGGATAATTCCATCAAGGGCCGACATCTTCACCAGTTCTTTCCATCCGTTCGTGAGCGGCTGGCCAGGACATGGCTGGAGGTGGATCACTGTGTCGCCCAATTTCTCACAGGTCATGGTAACTTTAAGAGTAAATTATTTTCCTTCAAGCTTGTTGAGTCGCCTTTTTGTCAATGTTCTACATCTGACTGCGAATTTGAACAAACTGCACATCACATTTTATGGGAGTGTAGTCTTTGGCAGAATGAACGTAATATTATGTTAAATAGTGTACAGGTTACATCCGGAGTTATTTACTATACGGACCTTGTAGAAACTAGAACAAATTTCCGTGCGTTCAAGCAATTTTGTCATACCTATTATTGGAATCAAATATAACAGCTCACAACTTAGGACCCAGTAATATTAATGACAATAATATCCGTGGTGCTAGGCAACTGGGCTTATCTCAGTTGTATACGTCCCTGTGTGCCTATTGGCCTTGTTCTGTTCTGTCTCCTGCTGATATGGAGGGAAGTGGAAACTATGTTTTTTCCTACTCCTCCGTTATTCTTTTCTGATTAATTTCGTTGCGGGATCCAAGACAGTTAAATCATTTCTCTGGGACTTCGTCGAGCTTTATTGTCTCGGCGCTTTTCTTGTGGTCGCCACTGTTGATTCTGGCTAACAGGAGTTACAGTGGTTTGGGAATAGTGTGGCGGGCTTGTCCAACTCACACTGGGTAGTCTGCAATTCTACAGTCTTACTGTCGACTTATTCTCATTATCTTTCTTGGCGAGAGTAGAGAAGAAAGAAAACTAAAAGTTATCAAGTAGACACAGAGATGGCCGATGGAGCAAGGCTTTGACCAAGTGGTGGCCAATGAAACCAGGGCCGTCCTAAAGCCCATTGGGCCGATGATATCGACAAAGTCGCGAGAAACACCTGGATAAGGGACACACAGAACCGTGAAGTGTAGCAGAAAAATATTCAACTGTGGGTGATTCCGGGCTGATATAATGATTGAACTTAAAAGGATAAAATAATTGTAATGATTTATCGTTTGGATTGCTACGATGACAAAATGTATCATCAGCCTATAATATTCCCACTGCAGGGACTCAGGCCTCCTCTCTAGGAGAGGGATGGGCTATAATCTACCACGCGGGCCCAGTGCGGATTGGTAGATGTCACATGTCTTCGAATAACATGCCGGTTTCCTCACGATGTTTTCCTTCACCGTTTTGAGAGCAGTGGTGATGAAATAAATTACACAAAGTAATGCGCCTGACGGGGTTCGAACCCACGACTCACTGTTCGTAAGTCGGGGCCGCCACCACTGGGCCACCACTGCTCTTGACAAAATGTAATTTAGTACTTTTTACTGCTGCCGAGACGAAGTCAAAATATAAACTAAAACATACTTCAACTGAACAAAATATGTTTTCCTCACATTTTGTACTCGTAAGTTCAGTCCAACCAAAGAGTAAGTTCGAAACTAGCAGCTCTACAAGCAAAGGTGTGTAGCGCAGTTAGCTACATTTCTATGCTAAACTACTTTTACTTACTTCTTGGAGCAAAAGAAAAATATAAACGTTGCTTGCTCATCTTACTAGATGAAGTGGTTTCATGTTGCCTTTTGATCTCTATGACCCGGTCAGAACTGGGTCTCGTTTGGTAAGACTGTCTGACTGTTTTGTCAGATTTTCGGGCTACTGACTACCTTTAACGACTTTAAAAGATCTTTATATGACAGCCGGGAGCAACGGCTCTCAAAGACACGCAGGACACTCGGTATGTAATGATTAGTCACCCATCCACGGACTCACCTTGGGAAGCACGGCTTAACTTTAAGATCTACCCTCCAGTTATCATTTAGAAAAAAGACGTAAGTTTATGTAGGATTGTAGGAAGGCTCCTAAACGTAACTTACACTCGCATACAGTGGGCGTTTAATCTTCAAACGTTTACGTAACCTAATAAAAAGTACAATAAAACCTTGTAACTATTTTAATTCTATAACATGAAAGCTTTTTTTTAATTTGCTAAATTAATATTGCTTTATAAAATCATAGGCTTGCGTTATACCTGGTGACTTATGACGCATAGTCACGTTCAAATATAGCTGTATAATTCGTTAGCAGTTTTATGTACAAATGGGCTCCTGGACTTTACTTCTCAAAAGTTATTTTCCATATTTATTAAGCGAATTGCAACTTAGTGAAACCCACTGTCGGCTTTTTTGTTTCCCTGTCCAAATCTGAATCTTTTCAAATTTGTAACTTTAACCATCTTATTATAAAAACTTGCGTAATACAAGGTTTAAACCAGAACTAAAAGGTCTAGGTTTGTTACCGTACTAGCAAATCGTATTACAAATCGTAGACCTACAAAGGACTATTTAGTACCAAAGAACGTCCATAAACTAAACATTTTCATTCATTCATTCGTTCAGTGTTCTATGCGCCGTTCCATTTTACAAAATGTTGATACGAAATTAAAAGGAAAAATTGTTTTTTAAATTGATTTTTGTTGTGGTAAAATATAACATTGTGTTATTTAAAGGTATTTAAATATTGCGATTTGATTTCTTTGAATGCATGTTAACAATTCAATAATTATTGTACTGTTTTGTAACAACTATCGAGCTATCACGTATAACGGAGTGAACACGCGTAATACGAGTAATGTCATCGAAATGTTTATGTTACAACTTATTAATAAACTAATTATTAATTTAAAACAAGTTAAAGAACAGTATTCTTGGTGGTGAGATAGTGTGTGGTGTGTGCATTAAAATAAGAAAATGAAATAACCAAAGAAAAAAAGGAGTGTAAATAATTGGATTTCAGAATAAAAGATTAGTGATAAATGATGTACACGCAGTATTTGATGCACTAAACTATGTACAAGTGGAAATTTACGCAATATAACCTACAGTTCGGCTCAAATATTAAGATAAATCGACGAAAACAATCGTTTTACAATTTAGTACGATAGTTAAACTAGGGGCCTCGATGGTTTAGTTTTGGTACCAGAGGTAGTTCTAGGACTAGCCTTAAACTTCTTTTTGTAATAACGTTTAGTCAAGGTCATGGATTAAAGCTTGTACTAAACCCGGTACTGGGTTTAGACCACGTTTTATAATAACACGGCTAGGGTTCAAGGCAAGCGTACTAAATCTCAGACCGCATATTAAAGCTTCACATTACGACCAAATGAAAGCATTTTGATTTAGATTACCAAAAATAATCTTTCTCTCCATCGTTTGAGCCAAGGGTGATAATAATAATTAATTGATGATTTATATGTGATGTGATATGTAGGTAAAGTGTTGTTTATCTACCGCAATTTCTCTCTATCGGTAATAGGTTCCATGTAAAAGGGGAATGGCTTGTAGCCATTTGCCGGGTACCGATTACAGCCCCAGGCCGCTGTTAAAAGGTTTTTAAATAAAAAAATATCGGACACTTTGCACTACCTAGAAATTAATGAAATGTTAGAATTCGGACAATATTCAGTCAACCTAAAAACATTTGAGCCTTTGTCGCTTAAAAAACGTTTTTTTTTTTTCGTGAAATTTAGCTAGCAAAACTGGGAGTATCAAGTGTGATGAGGATATAGCTATACCCTATAGTTTTTTTACTATATATAAGCTTGTAACGTGCATTCTTCCAGTACTTATTCTACTAGACAATATTGACTTTTGGTTCATCATAACAAACGATGTAGAAACACTCTAACAAAGCCGAGAGACATTAAAATTTGATCTTCCAGACATGGCGATATTTTTTATATTCTGGACCATGACAGGGAACCGTCTTATTAAGGTGATCTTGAAGGTCCAGTTCCAACTTTAATACAGTTTTTGTTTTAAGCACAAGTTTTAAATGTTAAACTTTATACCTAAGGGGCCTACCGTATTTTCGTTGTAGAACAGTAAATATAGTGTAGTGATAATATAGTGTGTCTGTGTAGTGTGTGTTTAAATAAATAAATATATTTGATCTTCTAAACTTTTGTCAGTACATACATAGCACACATACGGTTAGGCCCAGGCGTACCCATAGTACTCACACATTTCGCTAGTAATGTTTAAGTCCCATGTAATAGAGGGCGACCCTATTGCCATCAACCGGGCATAAATCCAGACTCCATAGCTTCTACTGAGAAATTTCAGATAGCAAAACCCAATAACACTTTACCAGACCTGGGAATCACACCTAGGACCTCATGCACAGCAGTCTCGCTTCCAACCACTAAACCATCGCAGACTTTTAACAGAAGTTTGTTTTTAATATCCCCTTTAGATTACCCCCGCCGTTTACCCAAAGTAATCAAGTTATTCCTTTTAATGTGGGACATAGAACAATTTTAAATTAGGGTTGACACTTTACAGCGTCCGTAATGTAATTTTGCATGTGTCAGCGGGATACTGGCGTTTTGTCAGGCACACCCCTGCCTACCCCTTTACTGGCGTTTTGTCAGGCACACCCCTGCCTATCCCTGCCAGTCGGCACATGGGTTGACATTGCCAAGTATTCGGCATAATTGTTTCGGGATTATGTTCCCAATTAAGTATGTTTTCAATTAAGTATTACGTCTTGGATGCTGTTTTGGTTTTATCTCATTGTAGGCATACGTCCTTGGATGTGGAAATGCTTGTTTTTCAATTTGTGTGTGAAGAAGATTTATTTTAACAGCTATTTACAATATTTCTATGGACTTAATGGCGGTGTCATCAACTAATCACTGATAGCGATAGGTTCCAGACAACCCCAACAATATTTTCTTTCAGTTATTTATAGTTATTTAGAAATGGATAATATTCCGCTAGTTCAACGCTAGTTATACTATTTTTGATCTCTGAAAATAATACACTTTGTGTTTGTAGGTAGCGGGACCGATTTACGAGCAGTAAATCGCTGGTTCGAACCCAGGCACGCGCATTACTTTGTGTAATTTATTTCTTTACCACTGCTGTCAAAACGGTGAAAGAAAAACATGGTGAAAAATCGTCCTACAACCAAACATTCTAAGCCATGTTAGCCATGACATCTACCAAACCCGCACTGGACCCGCGTGGTGGTTATAGCCCAGTACATCTCATAAAGAGGAGGCCTGTGGACCTAGCAGTGGAAACATAACCCGATTATACTTATACAACATAAATAGTTATCTATCTAAACAAACAACTACCTAAGTTACGCAATGTCGTCACATTTCACCTGCATCGCGGAGCACTCGCTAAGTCTCGCAGTGCAGTTATTATGCCTCGTTTGTATTAAGTGGGCGCTGCAATGATCCGGCTTAGCGCTTTATAATGAGCTCCCCCGGCGAGATCGCCTTCCACCACATGTCCTTGTCTACGCCACATAAATATAGCCTTGTATCATATTAACACGATAAATACGGGAACAGAAGGTGTACAAGGAACGAAAATAGGCGCACACAAACACATGTATACGGTCAATCGCACTTCAGTGATAACAATTGCAGTTCTGTGTCGCTGGAGAGTTTTTTCCCCCACTACTCACAAAGGAACATAAGTATATTATGTTGCACCTTGTTAATATGCTAGTCTTGTAATTGTATTCCTTAAAACTATGTATGTAAACCTTTGTGATGTAAAGAGAGAAAATAAAGATATGTATTGTATTGTACTTCTATCTACTCACCAACTGAGACACTAAGAAGTTGCGTACGGGCCGTCCGTATTCGCAGACCGAATTGTGTATCTTGCGACTTCTAAGTGATGATTATCATGATAACAAGAAACAATTACAATGGATCAAGTTATAAATGAGCCTGGTTAAATTATTCGATAATTTCGTACCCTACCAGGGATTTGTGTCGTTCAAAAAGTACTGACTTATTTGAATAAAGACCTTCTAAACCTTATTTTTGCTTTCCTACGATCTAATAGTGTTTTCAATTATATTATTGTTAGCATTTCTGTGCGGTTTGAATCACTTACGTACGAAGATTTCATACATTTACAAATTATAATTCATGTTTTGAATCTCAGAAAGTGCAAGTTGTAAGTGAAGTCTGTCTATGTTGTGTATGTTTTCGCTTTTTATATGGAGTTGGCCTTCTGTCCTTATCCATTTCATGATACTATGGTGGAGGCACCGTGAGTTGTGACCCATTTTGGAGCATTTGTGATACTATGACACTGACAACGTTACACTATTACTGCTTACTGTTTTATGATATCATGGGAATAAGGGATCTACACCTATTACTTTAGTGTTCAAATTGCATTGCACAAAGCCTATCCTATCGGTGTATTCTCATTTTAGAAACCTTACAAAACTATTTGTTTATATTAACTGTTCTTTAAAGACTCATGCGATAACCAACGGATTAGCATTAAGCTTAGCACGAACATACAGTCGAATTTTTAATAATCAAGGTTACCAAACCACTCTCGGATATTGTATAGGTATCCTAGATTACCAGCGACTTAGTGTCCCTGTCATGTTCTGTGTAACCTAATTAAGATAGCGTAATCATTACACGCTATCTTAGATGGACGGATTAATTGTTTGATTGCGTCATAAGTTACCAATTAACTAGCTGCCTCAACAGTATTCACAGCCAATCAAATTCTATGTGTGCTTTGAATTGAAAGCTTATCCTAAACGGAACAAAACAATACTGACGCTTTTCACGCAACGCGAGCATCATGCGGGCATAAAAGTTTAGGTTACTACAAATTTTTACGCAAATATCGCTCGTAACATAACACAGCCTATCCCGGAAATATAACACAAAACTTAAAATCAATATAATCATAAAAATTCATAATCAAATTCAAACATTTCATACAACGCCCGCGTTCCGTCGCCCATAAAAATATATTAACTCCTATAAATTTAGTATCGTCAGCGATTTATTTGTCGCTTAAGCGATACGCTCTCGTCGCTCGTAAACAGGGCTCATCAAACCGAGCCGGATTATTGCCGACATGCACGACCGTATAACGGAACGGAAGCGCTCCTTTATAACTCTCAAAAAGAAATGGCGCCGCAAAAGAACTAAGAGCCACTCCAACACACAATCTGCGCCGACTGCTACTCGATAAATTAGTTTCCATTTAAAACGAATGTTTTTGACATGAATAATTCTAGGAGAGCCACCGACTGCCGGCTTACCGCTTTTTTTTTTAATAATTTTTTTATTCATGACCATAGATACAAGTCTTTCAGTCGAATACATAGATGTGTTCTAAGTTCTAACTTATGTATAGGTACAATACAGTACAGTTGTAATTAAAGATAGGTATTTAAGTTTAAAATAATGTACAATACTAAACAATTTGTTCTTTCTTATTAATAGAGACATATAGATGTCTGTGGAGATATTATAGTTTACTACTACTAGCTTACGTACAAATTTAAATTACAATTAATTAACTATACACATTAGACCACAGCATTACACAGTGAATTAAATTTTTTCTACCGTATTACAAATATACTTAAACAAGACACTAAAATATTTCTTATTTTCTAATAAATCCTGAACGCGGCGGGGAACACTTTGACGTTCACTTTCACTGTCATTGTCATTTATTTCCTTCAATTCACTGACCAAAATCAACCGTTGCATATTAAAACTTGAACAGTGTAAGATAACATGATCCAAATCAGCATCCTCTGCTCCACAATGTTGACATCGGCTATTGTTAATTATGCGAATTCTATTCAGGTGAGCTGGTGTTAAGCAATGTCCCAATCTCATGCGTGTTATAACAGTTATAAATCTTCTTGTGCTGTATTTGAAGTTATGATACCAAGGTTTAATCGGTAATTCATTTTGTATTCCAGCGTACCATCTGCCTTTCGTTTCCAGGGTTATGGCCCAATACTCTTTCCATAACTGTCTAATATGTTCTTTAAAAAGACTGTAGTAATCAGTGAATGGAACCTTGAGCAACTCAGATCGATCCTCGTCATGTTCTGAACGGGCCACAGTGTCAGCTACTTCATTTCCACGAATGCCACTGTGTGAAGGTACCCAAACTAATTCTACTTTAATATTCTTTACAAATAGTTTTTGAATTATAAATCTAATGTTGTAAATAATATAATTTAACTTAAAAGAAATATTTACACTATGTAGAGCCGACAAAACACTTTTGGAGTCTGTTACTATCAAAATATTATGTACATTATTTACAAGACTATCAACATGCTGCAGCGCACAATAAATTGCGTAGCATTCTGCAGTGAAAATGCTACACACCTTGTTTAATTTTATACATTTAGTGAAATCTAGCTGTGTATCATAAAAAGCTGCATTTACATTATGGTCTGTTTTAGATCCATCTGTATAAATAACATAATGTTCTGATCTATTGTCTATAAACTGCAGGAAATCAAATCTATTGCGCACCTCGTCTAAGTGGATTGTACAGCTGTTAATAATATCATTAAAAGGGATTTTATATATGGGCCAAATGTCATTTTTAACAATATCCTTTGAATTATTATTTACATGTTCAAATATTGTTGGTATTTCAGGTAGAGTTCCACCAACCAAAGAAGAAGCAGTGATGGTGAAGCCAGCAATTGACTGTGAGATTTGAGGATGTATTGTTAGTTTTTCAATTAAAGGATTATCATTTGACGCCATGACTTTTAGTAAAAATCTCTCAGCCAACAATAACCTTCGTAATGTCAAGGGAGGTATACATGTCTCAACTTCCAACGAATTAATAGGTGTGGAGCGCATAGCACCACAGATAAGTCTCAATCCCATATTTTGAATTACATCTAATTTGCGTAATAAGGTGCTATTGGCATTCATGTAAGCTAAACTACTGTAATCAAAATGGCTTCTCACTATACTCTTGTATAACATACTCATAATTTTGGGGTCAGATCCCCAAAAGGTTCCAGCTAAATGTCTTAATATATTGATGCCATTTAATGCTTTCTTTGCTATGTGCTTGATATGTTCATCAAAGAAGAACAGGCAAAAAAAACCCAGACCCGACAGAAAAGTGACATATCTCAGTTTTTTTGTTATTATTTATATAATCATATTATATAGTTTTTATATTCGAAATCAATGGCTAACATCAAAATATTGCCTTATGTTTTTGTTCAGGCTTTACACTAAAAAAGTACAAAATGCCTACGTATCTACAAAATTCGTAATGTATGTAACTAAATGACGATAAATAGTTATGGGATGTATCCAGGAGACCTGGAGATACAGCTGTATTATATAATTTTTGAACTCCGAGTACAACATTCAACTTAGGTTTTTTTTTTTTTAAGGTGGTTTAGAATCATCTAATGACATCTCTCGCCCTTGGGTGGAGCGAGAGGGCGTGTCAGACTCTTACTGACTAAAAAATTCCACCCCGTTCCTTTTTGCCTCTGGTACTGGGGTCAGAGCATGCCCTTCTGGATTCGCCCTCAACTTAGGATTAATTAAAATCGTCATATTCGATGATTCAGATCGGATTATTCCACTAATTCGTTGACCTAACCGAACCTAAGTTAAGGGCGAATCCAGAAGGGCATGCTCTGAACCAGAGGCAAAAAGGAACGGGGTGGAATTTTTTAGTCAGTAAGAGTCTGAAACGCCCTCTCGCTCCACCCAAGGGCGAGAGATGTCATTAGATGATTTTAAACCACCTTAAAATTGAACAACCTCATCTCACACCTGGACATTGGCAAAATCATCGAATGTACATCGATGGAGCCATAACCTTCAAAAATTGAATTGAATTGAAAAAAAAAAATCCTAAGTTGAATGTTGTACTCAGAGTTCAAAAATTTTATAATACAGCTGTATCTCCAGGTCTCCTGGATACATCCCATAACTATTTATCGTCATTTAGTTACATACATTACGAATTTTGCAGATAAGTAGGCATTCTGTATTTTTTTAGTGTAAACCCTGAACAAAAACATAAGGCAATATTTTGGTGTTAGCCATTGATTTCGAATATAAAAACTATATAATATGATTATATAAATAATAACAAAAAAACTGAGATATGTCACTTTTCTGTCGGGTCTGGGTTTTTTTTATATGGGACGTGACCGTTCTTCTTTCAACTTGTCATCAATAATAACCCCTAGGAATTTATGTTGTTTGACTATTGGAATTTCAACATTGTTGTATAAAATTTTAACATTTTTAAGAGCATTCCAATTTCTAGTCACAATTAAAACTGAACTCTTGTCTGGATTAATTTCTAATTTTAGTTTATTGTGATAATAGATGTACAATTGATTTAAAGCCTTATTGATATTAGCCATAGCTATCTCTATATTCTGATTTATGCTATACAAAAGCAAGTCATCTGCAAATTGCAAGATATTTACATCTGATGTGTCTACATATTTTAAAATTTCAGAAGTATAAATGTTATAAAGTAAAGGAGATGAAGTTGCCCCTTGCATTGTGCCTTTGTTGACAGACTTAGGTCCATGTAGCTTATTATTATATTTAACAAAAACCGTTCTATTGCTCAAAAAGTGATAGAGCCATTTTAAAATGTGACTAGGTATACCAATGTCATGGGACACTTGAATAAGTTCCTCTATATTTACATTGTCAAAAGCACCTTTTACATCTAAAAAGACACATACTGCATTAGAGTGACTTAATTTAACCTGTTTTAAATCTGACAATAGAGATACAAAGCTTTCAGAACAACTTGTGCCTTTTCTGAAGCCAAACTGTATAGAAGGAATTAAACTATGTGATTCAACAAAATGATCTAATCTTAACTTTAACATATTTTCAAAAAGTTTACCCAAACAAGATGATAAAGAGACAGGTCTATATGAAGATGCATTATTAACAGGTTTATTTGGTTTTAATATTGGAATCACACATTGGGTTTTCCAAGATTCAGGTATAAGTAATTCATCCCATAGTTTATTATAAATATTTAGTAAAATGATTTTGGCATTTAAATGTAACTTTTTGATTAACATGTAAGGTATGTCATCCAATCCCGGTGTAGTATCTTTCCTACTCATTAAAGAGGTATTCAACTCTTCTAAAGTGAAATTGCTCTTGAGAAATATATTCATTCTGTTTTCTGTAGCATTTTCGAATAAATAATTTAATTTAGTCTCATCTATCTGGGTAGAATCTGCTAATTTTTGTAAAAAACTGGGAACCCATTCATCATTAAAATTTTTATTTCGATTTGTGCCAATTTTTTTAAATTTTTTGATATATCCCCATATCCGTGAAACAGGTGTTAACCGATTAAAACAACTACATAAGTTTTGCCAAGAAGTAGTGCTTTCTTCTTTTAAGATTATTTTCTTTTTTGCATCTAACTTTTTGTACTTAATCCAATTTTCTATTGTGGGTTCAGAAAAATTATGTTTTAGTGAATCTTTCGATTTTATAACAGCTTCACTACATTTCTGGTTCCACCATGGTACTGGCTTTCTTATAACTGTATTTGAAATTAATTTACGCTTTGGAATTGTTTTATTCCGTAAATCGTTTAATGTGTCAACAAAATTATTATATGAATTGATAGGAGTATCATTAATTGAATCTATGTAGGAAAAGTTAGTTTCTGATAGGTTGTAATACTTTTGCCAATCTGCTTTTCTATAAATATATTTATTTTGATCCACAGGAGGTGATGTGTCATAAATAGATGGTTGAATATTTATTTCAAGTAAAGTTGGAAGATGATAGCTACCCATGGGATCATCATGAACATACCAGTTACACAAATGAGCAATTGAAGGGCTAACAAGGGCTAGATCTATAGCTGAAGCTTGTCTATTAGGATAAGGAACCGTTGTTGGTGATCCATCATTCAAAATGCACAAATCAAATTCATCAATTATATTATACAAACATCTCCCTCTAGTGTTATCACTATGGCAGCCAAAGGCTATGTTATGAGCATTAAAATCGCCCATGATTATACATGGTTTGGGTATGCTATTGATTAAAGCTTTCAACATGGTTGAGTCAAATCTAGTACTGGGTGGACTGTATACACAAAGTATAGCTAGTCTACCAAATTGTGTTTCTATACTGATACATATGTTTTGTATTGAATCAGAGAAATTTGTATTAATTAATTTGTATTTTAAATGCTGATTCACCAAAATAGCAACTCCATTATGAGTATTGCAGGAATTTTTATAAATGAAATTGTATGAAGGAAAATGTGGAATAGTGGAACTAGCTTTTAACCATGTTTCATTGAGTAAACAAATATCAATATTTTTTGCAATTAACAAATTCTGTAAAAGGCTCTTTTTACTCAGTAAACTCTGTATGTTAAACTGTAAAATATTCAAGTAATTGTCCATTAAATTAAATTTGATAAAAATATTTCTTTTATTTTCTTATTCGTTATTGGACCATCATCATCAGTCTTATTGCCTAATGAAATAAGAGACTTTACAATTGCATTAATGATTATGTCATTATTAGCTATCTGTTTAATGTCAAAAGTATCATTGCTTTTGACTTTTTCTGAATGTTTAGGTACAGGTAGAGAAGGAAAAGATTTATGTGTAAAGGAAGGGGGTAAACTCACAGCAGTGGCATAAGATAGTTGACGAAATTTGGCCTTCTTTTCTTCCAGTTTTTGTTTTTTGATAGGACAATCTCTTGAAATGGCAAGGTGGTTACCTGAGCAGTTGATGCACACAATCTCTTCAACATCACATTCCTTATACGAGTGTCGGCCAGCACAAGAAGAACAGTTTTGTTCACCTCTACAAACCTTGGCAGAATGATTAAATTTCAGGCATTTATAACATTGCAATAGTGGAGGTATATAAGCTTTGACTTCATATCGGAATAGTCTGATGTAGGCATATTGTGGGAGAGATGTAGATGCAAAAGTTACAGCAACAGTGTTGAGAGGAACTAATTTTCCTTCCTCTTTTCTCATGAATCTTTTAATTGATATTACTTCGGCATCGCAAACTATATTTTTATAAATCTCTTCATTTGATAGGTCCTTCGGTACAAATCTCAGGACTCCAATTTTTTCCGTAAGGTATGCTGGGATAAAAGCTTTCATCTTATTTTTCCATAGAAAGTCTTCCATTTTAATAAAATTGTTGGCATCGGCTGCTTTTCTAAATGTAACGCCCATTTTGTATGCATTTATTCTGTGCACACCTAAAACTCCCCTTACGTTATCTGCTATCAAGTTTGTAAGGGTTACAGGGTTCTTATTCCCTAGCTTCTCCTGTTCGGTAGATTCTACATACACAGTAAATTCTGAATTTCCGTTTTCAAAAAATAGTCTCTTATAATTGGTTTTTGTGAATATCTTGTACTTATCTGGATCTGCAACCTCGTCTATATTGGCATCTTGGAATCTTCTTTTTTTCGTTCCCCCCGGGTCCTCACCCTGATTATGAGGACTCATCGTTTAATCTGGGTTCGCTCAGTTAAAAAATTTCAGGAATTCTGCACTTTTGAAAGCAAAATTTTAATATTTGAAAATTTTTGCAAATCAAAATTACCGCCTCGTTTGACTTCCCGCCAAAAAGTCCCCGGCTTACCGCGATAACATAAAGTTGCCATCCGGTGTCGCCGGGTATAATCGATTAGTCGAACCGATTCGTCCCTAATAACTCGAATGTAAATTTGCATTGAAAGATATTCCATTTAAAAGAAACGATGAGAAGACATCCTTGTGATGGATGGTCCCGTCATCGGGGCTTCGATTACATTTGACGAAATGTGATATACGAACCGAAATGCATTAACATTCACGCTGACTCACCGCGGGACTAACAACACGTCGAAGATCCCAGATAAAATATGTACCGCGGGTGTTTGATTAACCATTACACACGAGGAATGACGTCGACACTTCCTATTCATGGGATTTATGTGTTTGGAAAATAATAAAACTTGTAAGATAAATATCCCTGAAATATGCTGAAGACATTGTCTAACTCGGAAGTCTGAATTCACGATCCAGCGTAAAACTTTAGAACTTGAAGGAGATGCCGGGGACTAACGACAGTTTCTATAAAAAGAAGAAATTCTTTTAATTCAATTTCGTTGTTCAACTATATTTTTCAGACTTTCAATATTTGTAACAATTCAATCTTGATGAGATTTTATTTTTATTGTTTTAGTAGCTTTATAGTTTTGCAATCATTAATTATTTTACTAACAATATTAAATTTTATCATGACAGCCATTCTGTAAAAATTAATTACAATTAAAATTTCAGCTTCAGCGACACAAAAGAAAATCCTTAGACAAACATTTTTACTAAGAATTGAACCAGTGCATTGTTCCGAGCAAGCTATAAAACACGTAGCAACAATAAAACAACTCTTTCAAAAAAAAAACAGACTATGAAAAAGCTACAAAGCAGCTCCAGACAACAGTGTAACAGAATTAAATAACTCTTCGTTCCAATCATCGCAATATCGTAGCAAGATACCAGACAACTATGTAGCTTATGTTCGTCATAAACATAGATTAAACATTAATCCCAACAAGCCATTATTTTGTTACGTACCTAATAACTTACCTGACAAAGGCGAATGACAGCTTTACGTCCCCGTACCCGGCTTTAGCCACTAATTGTACGAAGCTTTTCGTAATCATCTACAAGTACTCAAGTACTCACAAGAAGGGTTCGGATCCCATTATTAATTCAAGTGAATCATTTCTAATATTGTTTTGCAAGAATGTTGGGTGATCGTGTATTGTCCGGGCTCTTGAATTTCAGATAAACTCCAAACGGAATGTCGCCTTCGGAATGAACTTTATAATTACTTAGGAAAGATTAGTGGAACGATTGTGCGGACGTGAACTAGCCCGGACGCTGTCCGAAATAATAATATGTATGTAGAATTAACCCCAGTCCTAACTGAGCGGCAAAGACGGGATCACGTGAATATATATTTTGAGATCAAGCAAAATTCGCATTTATATCTCCACTACGAAAACTGAAAAATGGGATAAACGTTTCACTTAGTATAATTACGAGTACATTTAACTGCAGCAAGTAATCATAACACATTTTCGTATATCGCAGCACGTTTTCGCGTTTTCCGCTCATGTAGGACGCCTGGTTGGAAGTTGGAAGCAAGGCTGCACGTCTGAGAGACGTATCTCGACATCACTCGCAACGTCGCTTATCTCTCGTGATATAAGCCACGTTGTTAGCGCACTTGCTACTCGCGTATTATTCCTACGTGTAATTGTATTTATTACGAGCGGTGTACATTTTGCTGCCAGTCTCACTTCACGGAATGATACACGTCTCTCAAGAACTTTCTGTAAAGTCAGATGCTACTAAGTGACGTCATCTCTACGTCACGGATCTCAGACAAGTATGGTGGAGTTTATGACGCAGACGTAATCAGAGAGCTCCACGTATTTACCTTAAATCATGCGGTATTGTCTAAAGTAATGGCAAAATAATGTGAGTGGAGGCTGATTGCCGACAGGTGCACGCTACGCCTGAATACTAAATACGCTCTACATATTAATATATACGACATTCAGTTCAACATTCATTAGTTAGCGTTTCATTTCATTCGAACAGCTTTCTCGCAGTAAACGAAGTTTTGTCCCACCATAATGTATTCAGCATTGAAGCATTATTAATGTTTCTATAGAACAGGAATAGAACAACGCTTGTTCCTATATTCAAATGTATTGACACAATATCGGCTCAGTGTATCCAATTGATGTTCCTAATTATTAATAAGCTAATAAGGTATAGAGTTCTATTATGATTGTAGCTCGGTTTACTAGAACTCCATTATGCATATATCCATATTATCAAGCCTAACCACTAACTAAGTTTTTCCAATTATGTGGAAGCTCGTAAACGCTCGATACCCACCCTATTAAGGTAACTATAATCCGGGTTGTATAACAACATGGGGGTGAACAGTTACAAGTGAAGAAACTCGAAGCGCCGCGGTAGAAGTGCCCCAATTTTTGTAGAATCGTAAACCCGTAAGATTTAGTGAACGGTCAGAGTTTTAACGAGGGCCTGTGTCCTCCGTCCTCCTTCGTCCTCAACCCTCCTCGCAGACGAAATATAGTTTTACGACAATCGCTAGTGAGCCATTAAACAATTTTCACCGGCGCCCGGTTACTATGTTTATGCTTTACTGCTCCGCTTTGTGTTGGAATAATGAGATCTATGCATTTGGGACTTTAGGTGTTATAATATTTCTGGATAACGCCCTATAATTTTAGAAAGCAGTGTAGCCATAAGTTTTATGCAGCCATTTAGGATTCAGCAACACATCACGCTTTTTAAAAAAAATGTACTGAATTCCATTTAAAAGGTTAAATCCGTTTTCCTACAATTTTGCCCAGCTTCTCGGTTATTTAAGGAAAATTTGGCTTCTAATTTGACAAATGGATATTCTATTTCTGTCTACTCACAATTTATTCTCCCATAGAGATAAAAGGCAGCCACGTGTTCTATGTATTAAGATTCCCAGAACCTAAAACAGTAACCTAAGCACTAATGATAACAATTTCTCTATAAACCTTTGTAACTTAGGTATAACTTCTTGTTTCTATGAGATCCTGGTACATACGGAACGTAACGAAGGTTCTAGACTACAATCTTTAATTAAGTAATTTGACTAATTAATTTTTGTTACTCGCGTTTTCGTTGATAATAATGGACTAAGCGGCTGTATTCAAAACAGTACTTTTTAAATGATCAATAAAACCTGTACACTGTAACATATTTATTTTAAATTCTTATGCATTATGCATTTACATCAACTTCAATTTACACGGGAGCGCAATATCAACACATTATTTTCGTGCGACCTTAAATTAGCTGCTGTGAGAGCATGAAGCAGTGAAGCTATATATTTTCATGCATACAAGATCACTGGTTACATAAAAAGGTCACGTCTCACGTGTCTCCCATATTTAACACAAAAGCTTATCGCTTAATGCAGACAGCAGATGAAGACAATAACTATTCGCGTCGTCGCGACAAAACGGCACGAGATAGAAACCTCTCGACTGTAACAATACGCTTTGTGTCACTCCAATCTCAAAAGGATATTCGAATGTATTGAACTCGGGAGAATTTCACTCACATTGAACCATTCAAGGGAATCTCACGGAAATTTCTCGTGAAATTTTCACATAATCCAACGCAGTACGAGGACAGGCCCATTGTTTAGAAAAAATGCGGATATTCAGC
Source organism: Diarsia mendica (assembly GCA_949316265.1). Lineage (NCBI taxonomy): Eukaryota > Metazoa > Arthropoda > Insecta > Lepidoptera > Noctuidae > Diarsia > Diarsia mendica. The sequence goes on along the minus strand of OX438906.1, from coordinate 9,719,354 downwards.
TGGGACCCTCCGCAAATTCTTAGGGAAAAACTGGGCTGAAGCGCTGGGGTTTTGTTAAATGTTAAAAATGGAATGCGCTCAGAGAAATGGATTCTGAGATTATGATTTGAAGACACGGCCACGGATGGGGGTAACTCGCTCGTATTCCCTGTGAGGGAGGCGTATCTTTTGATATTATGTTCCTCGTAAGACAGTTGATATGCCGAGTAGCGCGTGTTTACAAGCTGTGCGACAAACAAACGTCCCCGGCTGAGCTTTGTTTAATTAAGATAACTTTCCCACTCACATTAATGCGCATTAACTCGACGAATGTCGGCCACAATTAAAGTAACGCCCTAAACTTGTGTGCGATAAAATAAAGTTGGCGTATGAGACTCTTGACATTTTCCGCGTAACTGACGGCGATATACGAAGATTTTATTTACTTGGCCGTTAAAAATAAGTGGTGAGAAATTCTAAATTAACACAGCTATATCTTTTAACACAGGCTGTACGTAAGATTTTATATCGTGAGATATAAAACAGACGTCTTGTTTTGCAGTAAAATTATAAATTAGCTTTATTTATGTGATTGCCTAGGTGGTGATGTTATATTAGGTCTCAAGTTTGAACCCAAGAACTCTGATGTTTTGGATTCACGTAGGTATTGTATAAATTATCACTTGCTTCAGTGTAGGAAAACAGCGTGCGAGGAAACCAGCGTGCTTGAGAAATATTTCTCAACGGTATGTAAACCCAAACCAGAGGCCCAATAGCGATAACATATAGGTACCTCTGGCAGGCACTAACCACACGGAAAAGAAAAGAATAGTGTAAAACTTCTATCTATCTATATAAATCAAAAGAGAAGTCCTGACTGAATGACTGACTCATCAACGCCCAGCCCAAATCCTTGGACCTAGAAAGCTGAAATTTTGCTCAGAATAGAATAGAAAGAATAGAATAGAATACGTATTTATTCGTTAATGGACAGCAGCAACACAAAAGAGCAGCACAGAGGTTCCCTTTATACAACCCCTAAGGGAGTTAAATAGGGGATGAAAGTTTGTATGGAAAGTCGGTTTTTTTCACGCGGGCGAAGCCGCTGGCAAAAGCTAGTTGATTAATAACATAGCACAAGGAACCACTTAAAAGCTCTATTAAGTAACTTACAGCAAACACCATGGCGAGCTGATGAATGAAGTTCAAACAAAAAGTAATTTTGCTACAACAAACGTTCGCCCGAAGCACTTTGTCGGGAATTTCTTTGTGAGACTCTGCCATAACAATAGCACTTCATTCAAACATTATTTTCTCATACAGTTTTGTTGTGAGATAGTCGCACAATTGCTGGCTATTCACCATTCGTTACCGAACGCGCTTACAAGTTTATCCAGTAAAAGACTATGCAATATGACAGCAATAACGATAATTCTACCCTAAGCCGAATTTATACGTACATCTGTTATACGAACGACGTTTTATGAACGTCTAGTACCCATTACACATATGTACTTAGAAGTTATTCATAGTATCAAGTTTTAGGTCTCATTTTTCGGCACTACATTGTGCATACAATATAGCGATACTGAAGTTTTTAATCGCTTTTTAATGGCCGCGAAATGGACAACGTTTAAAACAATTATTGTTAAAATATGGAAAATATAGTTTTGAAAATGACTTTGTCAGTTACAGTGTTACATAACATAACGCCAGTAATCCCCAAAGGGTAAGGCTGAACTGTAGCAATTAGGATACCCTCATTTGGCTAGTTATGTTTTAAGGCGAGGTTGCAGTACTGTGTGTTGGTATGAACGCACGACCTCACCCCCCGCAAAACAAAACACAGCGGCAGCGAGACGAGCGAATACAAGCAGAGAAATGGTGGAGCTCGACACCAGGCTGCAGGCAATCCAAGGAGGCTATGCCATCCCTGGATACAAAACTGACCAGGCGCCTTCTGCGCCTGGACAGAGATAGCCTGCGCCTGGTGGCGGGGACCATCACCGGACATTGTTCACTGAATAAACACTTTCACACCCTAGGAATCACTGACAGTCCCCTGTGCAGGGCATGCATGGAGGCGGAGGAAACTGTGGCGCATGTGCTCCTCGAGTGCACAGGCGTTACCAAGATTCGTGAGGAGACCCTGGGAACACCACGATCTCTTGCGGATGCCCTGAGGAGACCGGGAAGCCTGATCTGCTTCTGGAGGGAGGTGGGCTGGTTGGAATAATCGGCCGCCACGGCTCACGCACAATGGTCCACTTTAAGGATTAAGTGCGGAAACCTAAAACCCATAAAGAAGAAAGAGACGAGCGTAGCGGTGGGACATTTAGACGTGCCACAGCGTAGCGCAGTACACGTTTAAAATTTTGATTTATAATCATGTTTGATAAAAAAATATATCGAGCCAATTATTCTAAATCGCGTTTCTATCTCAACGATTTACTTGAGAGTATGTTCAATTTTTATGTAATGATTTTTATTTATTAAAAAACTCATATTTAGTTAGATTTTCATAGGTTCAAAAATCATAAAAAGTACTGCAACCTCGCCATATGTCCCATGTAATAGGGGGCGAGTCAATTGCTATCAACCGGGCACCAGTCCAGACACCGTGGACTGGTGCCCGGTTGCTGCTGAGAAATTCCTGACACTATCTTATGCAAAGATTGGCAAGCAAAACCAAAGTCCGTTGGTAAATTCCTACAATATTAAGAAAAAACTGGCCAAGTGCAAGTCGGGCTTGCACATGAAGGGTTGTGTACGATTGTACCAGTGTTTCTGAAATAAATGGATTTATTATTATAAAAGTAGATATTGAGAGATTTGCACCATAGACTTCATAAGGGTTTTCCTGTAATCTATAAATGTTGAACTAATTTCTTTATTTTTTTCAAAATTTTAGGCTTAGTAGTTCCGAAGATAAGGGGGGAGGGGAATGGTCGGACATACAAAAAGACACACGAGTGATCCTATAAGAATTCCATTTTTTCCTTTTGAGGTACGGAACCCTAAAACGTGTTAGTAAATGTGTGTATAAGCAAGGTTTGTTAAAAAGTAATATCGTCACGAATAAAATAAACATACCGAACCACAATTCAATCCATCAACAGCTTAAAAGGTAGGTAGGTAGGTAGGTTACTACGTAATCAGTGACCTCGATCAATTATGCAAACAATTCGTCGTGTAATTTTTAAAACAAAATAATGATGCATTCTTATGTTTGCAAAATTGTTTGTTTTTACTTCTTTCATTGTGAAATACGAGTATTTATCTACTTAGTGTTTCATGACATTCTTGGCGTCAGCAAAAAATCATCATATAGCTCATGGACAAAATTGTAGAGCACTTGGGTGTCGGATTCTGTAGAAGTTAATTAAAAATACGAAATCTAGTCAAAGTAAAATGAAAACCGGTCAAGTGCAAATAGGACACGTGCTCTTAGAGTTCAGAGAGCCTAAAATGGCAGCTATACCAGAATACTTCACTACATATTATTATAAAACAAAGTCCTCCGCCGCGTCTGTCTGTCCGCTATAAACTCAAAAACTACGGCACCGATTTTCATGGTGTTTTCACCAATGGATAGAGTGGTTTTCGAGGACGCTTTTAGTATAAATTTAGACGCGGGTGAAGCTGCGGGCATCAGTTAGTATGGGATATAATATGAATTACGTTACATTTCATATCATTAACTGCGTATGTGACCATATTTTTGTCCTGTGTGAAACCAATAAATACATTTATTATTTTTCTTTCTTTCTTTCTTTAAAAACGTTAACTTGATTCATATTATTATCCTATTATGATTCTGCTAAATCAGCCATTTCAGGCCCACTAAACCTATCAAATCATTATTCAGTTTTACTTGTCTCAACACGTATTCTGTTATAGCTATCACGTTATGAATTGTAAGACACAACCTTGTGATTCACCTAGAGAAAGACGGAAAACAATCAGCGCGTAGTAATAAGGTACTGTCGGAGCCTTTATGATTTACGGAACCATAACAGATAATTTCTGATAGTTATCATTAGTATGTTGAGAGTTACGGTATTTTTTTTTATTTAGATCCCATTTCTAATAATGTGGGTGTACTAATGGAACACATCTAACGGCCTCTGCCTTACTTTTGGGGTTATAGGCATGATGTTATGTTAAGATCTATTTCTGAGAGTTTCGCTGACGCCTGGTCCTAAGCAGTCGGGGTTGCGGGTTGCTCGAAAGAGATACCGCGGACCCGGACACAAAGTAGGAAGGAAAGAACATGGGTGGTTTTTAGTCAGTAAAAGTCTAACACTCGCGAGTCATTTGATGATTTCCAAAAAAAAAATGGTTCTGCAAGTTGGTTTTAAAAACAAGAGAACCCTAAAAATTAAACGCTATTTTACACAATTTAGACATAAAACAGACTTATCTCTATTTAGAGTTCTCAGACACGGATTATGCGAATAATTAAAACGTCTTTAAATAATACGATGACGTTAATATTATTCATTCTTTACATAAATGTACTTAGAATTAAGTTTTAATTCGCGCTAAGCTATGCTAACTATCGTGCGTGATAAATAGGCTACAACACTGAATATTTATGTCACTGTTTACCTACTTTATTTAAATAACAGATCTTTTTATGCCTGTGTAGAGAAGAATGTGTTTTATTTACTGTCTTCTAGTACGTAAATCGTATAGCATTATTTTTCCGATTCTCATCTATCTATTTGCTAGATTTGGTTATTAAGTCTTAAGCTGGAGAAATAAAGAATGGCGATGTCATCTAGCATTTAATGGCTCTCTAGGGAGGGTATCGAGTTAAAATAAATATGTACAAATCTCTTTATTTCTAATGGAAATAAAGAGATTTGTACATATTATATGTACGTATGTATGTGTGTGTATAATAATAATAATAATAATTTATTCATCAGACTACAAAAGAGGTCCACTGTGTTAGTAACAATATAACTTAGTCTATGTTAGTACTTAATAACTAGGACAGATCGAATGCGATTGGTTAGTAACACAAAAACTTAGCCTATGTTAGTACCTAATAACTAAAACAGAACGGGTGCGATTGGTTAGCGCCCACACTAGCGGGCTATCTGCCCGGTTGGCTATAGATTGCAGTATAGTGTTACGACTGCCACGCAGCCTGCGGAGTAGCGAGGCAGATTTTTTACGCCACAACGCATCAAAACCGTCAGTGCGTGCGTTGGCAAACATTTCCGAGGCACTACAGAAGCGTGGCAGTCGCAACAATATCCTGAATGCATTATTGTATGTATTTGTACATATTATTGTTATTTCTAATGGAAATAAAGAGTTATTCAGTTAAAATAACTAAAATAAAATAAGCCTTAGAAAGGGTAGAGTCACCTTATATATATAAAAATATAATGTGCTTTTAGGTATGAAAGGAGTGGTTTGGCACTAAGCGATATTTACTTTGCTCATTAAAAAAAACATAATGTAAACAACCATTTCCCATTCGATGACATCCCTATCTCAAAGCGTAACTACGAGGAAAACTCAGAGAAAACTCGACAACGTCCCGCGGGTGAAAACTCCTCGATTTACCTAAATAATGTCGGACGTGATAAAGTCAAAACGACCCCCTACCTCCTTAGTTGACTCCAGCAATTTGCAAGGCCTGATAAGCCTCACACTCTTAGAATTTTTGCTTACAAAAAAACAACTTGAGAATTTTCTTCGTAATATTAGGCATTAAATATAATTCTCTTGGCGAAACAAACGACATCCCGAGAAATGATAAAATAGTAAATTATGTGGAGGGCTGAACACCTGCATAATGTCCCCGTCAATCATACAGGTGCGTGAAATTGAATCTCATGAGCGCAAATCACACAACCCTCTATTACCATACGCGATGGTGTCACTCACCTTAACCAAAAACCAACATTGTAAAACAAACCATATTTGTATCATCATAAAGTCTGTTTTATATTTACTGAGTGGATTTCACTGTATGATAAACGGACCGTATTCGCTCGTAATATATTTCATTTTTGTTTAGGGCCGCAATTTCGTCTTTAGGTTAATAATATACAGTATAGTCTGTGTTTAAGCTGTGGTTATTTCTTATTTACTTCACCTCATTCGTTCATTCAAATAGGATTGCCACATCACTAAAGTACGGAGTTTAATTATACATTCATTAGCTCTCACTTCGGTTCCGTGCCTAAATGGAATTCATGAAAGGCTAATACTTGAATTGAAATGTCCCTGAAATGGTCGTACATGTTACCGAAATATCCACACCATCTGTATTTTACCATGTTTAAGTATATTATACTGCCATAACTTCAAAAAAAATGTACCTAGTTAAATAAAAAGCAAGACTAAATTTATTTAAATATGTTTAAAAAAATGGTTCATCAGTTTATTAAGAGGAATGCCTATAGGCGTTCTTGTTTATCCTTATTTTTTACTTGAATTAATATTTATGAAAAAAAATCAAAACATAGAGGCATTAAGGTACAACAAAAAATAAAATACAAGATGTAAACGGACCCTTTACCAAGCCGTCAACCAGCATTCTGTATAAGTCGACGCAAAAAATATTGCTTGGAACGGGAAGTGACTCTTTTTTTCTTGAGTTATAATCACAGCTACAGTCCTACCGTAGAGCTTAATGTAACGCTCCCAAAATATTGTGCTGATAGATTTATTGAATGGTAAGTACACTGGTCATGAAGATATTATTGAAAGTAAAATAATGTATCTTTAAAAATTGAGAAAATATGACCGCCAATATAACTAAAAGGTTCCGTAACTAGAGATTACCAGGTACGGCCCAGAACAAAAAAACCGGCCAAGAGCGTGTCGGACCACGCTCAGTGTAGGGTTCCGTAGTAATAATTATTTTTTTGTTTGAAAAAAGATACGTTCAGGATAATAAAATATGTAAACGAAGTTAATAAAAATGCTTGCATATACGATTATACTACAAACTTAGTCCAGAAATTACGTTGTACAACTTTTTCTTTTTTGTACAAAAACTGTTTCCATCCAAGTTCAAAATGATTTTCCTAGAAAGTCCTTATGAAGTTCTACTTTTCAGATTTTTTTCATATTTTCTAAACTTATGGTTCAAAAGTTAGAGGGGGGGGACACATTGTTTTTTACTTTTGGAGCGATTATTTCCGAAATTATTGACATTATCAAAAAATGATTTCCAACAATATATCACACGTTAGGGTTGAAATTAAAAAAAAACACTTCCCACTTTACATATGGGGGGCCCCTAATAAAACATTTTTTACCAATTTTTATTTTACCACTTTGTTGGCGTGATCGATTTGATACACATATATTGGTACCAAATTTCAGCTTTCTAGTGCTAACGGTCACAGAGATTAAGCGAGGACGGACAGACGGTCATGCAGACATGGCGAAACTATAAGGGTTCCTAGTTGACTACGGAACCCTAAAAACATCGCACTACCGGGGAGACCAAGTGCCTCTCGGTTTCGTTAAGGGCCTTTTTACACCCAGTAGATTATACAAGTTGGAAGGGACCCAGACGCGGAAACGGCTGTGTTTTTTTAATAACTGATGGAAAATTTATATGTGGAGAGGCTCAAAATGATGTACTAAATAATTATGTAGTCACCGTTTTTGCGTACGTGTCCCTTGCACCCTGTATAGCAAAATAATTTTTGGTCGAAACTAGATACAAAAATATTTTTCTAGTGAGAAAACAGGGAGACATTTGAATGTACTACAACATTTGTATGGACTAAACGTCACTAGTTTTACCTCTTCACTAAAATAAAATAAGAAATAAATTAAATAATTATATGAACAGAAAAAAAAGTTTATTAAAATTGCCCACTCATAAGAAAATACTTAGATCGCCCTACATCCTAGTTCGCCTTCTAGAAACACGGTCAAGTCTCGGCCTTCTGACTGTGCAAATTTTAATAACATCTAATTTCATTATGATCAGTTGACTGTCGCGAACTGACACAGCAAACGTGTGCTATTCCGAACTTATTAATATATCACGCGTACTCAAAAATACAAAGAAAAATGTACATTACAAAACAACTGAATAAAGTAGAAACTCGTTTACTAACGTTCGGTGATCCATTCAAAGGTAGTTCTGAAGTGATAGTGGTTATCACTGGGAGTCCAGGAATTCCTGAGTTCTACAGAGAGTTCGCGGAACAATTGCACTTTTGTACTCAACTGCCTGTCTGTGTTGTTGGTAAGCGACTTTGATCTATATAGATATTATTTGTTAAGTACCTCTTTTAGTTGGGAATATTACAACGTTTCTGGCAAATTCTAGCCACTTGAACAAGTAACTGGAATGTCCTGTCTTAGGTAACGTCGATGAGTAATTTAAATACAATTTCAATCACGTAATTTATGTCTTTAGATATTTAAAAAGGGTGGCCCAATTAACTAGTTCTTCTCGTCTTTAATACAAGTGTAAAATGTTATAAACTTCACTTTAAATACCTCCATGACCTCCGTTGTATTCAATGCATCAAGCAGCACATTGTTTTAAGTGAGTTACATTGAGCGCTAACGTAAACTGTGATATTTCACACCAGAAAAGTCTTTCCTAGCAATATTTTTTGCGCAGGTTTACTGAGTTTGATGTACATAATGCTTCGTAAACGGCTGCGTAAAGGGTCTAGTTACATCATGTAAAAATAGACTACGGTATAAAATTATACCTTATTGTGTTATGTAATATTAATTAATACCTGGAATCAATGTTCTAATCAAGTAGATACTTATTGTTATACATTTAATGCTACCAAACGCCGTACTTTCTCTTCAAGCTTCCGACACTACTATTCATTTTATTTGTGTTCATATTTTCCAGGTCATGCAGGCCACGACGAGATTGAAAATGAAAAATATCCACGAAAATGGACCTTATACAATACAGAAGGTCAAATAGAACACAAACTGGACCTCATAAATAATTACTTCGATAAGAATACGAAACTACATCTCATTGGACATTCAATCGGGGCTTGGATGCTGATGGAACTCCTTCACAAGAACGAAAATCTCACAGAAAGAATCTCTTCAGTAAACTTACTATTTCCAACGCTACAAAAGTTCTCCGCAACCAAAAATGGGAAACTCGTAAACAATTTCGTGAGATATCTTCATAGAATTATACTTTTATTCTTGTTTATTATTCAGTTTATACCAACAGTTAGGTTTTTAGGCATTAAGTTGTATTTATATTTGAATTCTTTGCCTTCTTATTATGTAAAACGAGTGACGATATATCTGAACCCGAAGCTGCAGAAAAAATCGATGTTGTTAGCTTACGAAGCGATGGACAGGATACAAGAGTTAAACATCTCTGCTATTAACAAAGTAAAGCATATGACTAACATATTATACAGCGAGGAAGACGCATGGGTCCCGATGCATCATATAGACGATTTAAAAAAGTTCAGACCGCAAGTAATACTACACAAAGTTAATGTAGAACATGCGTTTGTGTTAAAATCGGCCGAACTTGTGGCTAACGAAGTGGGCAATTTAATTAACAATGGAAATTCTATAATGCCTTTTAAATTTGATTTTTTTAATTTAAGCACTTGTTCTGATGAATGTGGTCCGTTATGTTTCTAGGTTAAGTTTTTTGCTTACTCGTTTAATTTTTATGAAAGATAGTAATTAAGTTTGATTTTACACTTATAATTAATTTATATTTATACTAAATTAAAAAACATTTTTATGAAAGTTTCCTTTTCATTAGCAAGAATGAATGCATCATACGATCAAATTTAACAAAAAAACCATGCAGGGTTTCAATACAAACACATGCTAAACATTTACCTATTTGCTAAAAATGATAATGCAACCTTGAGACGTACTAAACACATCGCACTCCATTCACACTTTATTTAAAAACTGATTGCTTTCATCTGTCAGATTCTCATTTCCTTTTTCAAATGTTATTTGTATTTTTTTATTTATTCTTGTCTATGTTTTGTGCAGCAGTTACGTTCTTTATTTTCAAAATAATTTACGTAATTATCCTAACTAATAACCTAATAAAAAACCTAAAATCCTAACTGTCTTTCTGTCTGTCTTTGCTTCACGCCTAAACTACTGAACCGAGTTGTGTGAAATTTGGTACAGACATAGTTTGGAACTTGAGAAAGGACATAGGATAGTTTTTTTTTCTTTTTTTTTTCGCGAGATAAACCAAAAATCTGCTGGAAGTCACTATTCCACGCGAACGAAGTCTCGGGCAAAAGCTAGTTTGTATATAACTCCTTTAATTTACGATACGGGAGTAAGCTCTATTGAGCCCCAGCTGAAGATATGTTTCAAGAAACCAATGGAAAGTAAAGACAACTTTAAAAGATATTTGATATTATATAAAGCGTAATAAAGTCCCTCAGTAAACATAGTTACTTGGATATGAATAAAAGCGTTTGATAAAGTTGGATCGCAACAGGTCCCTACGAAGAGAGCATATTGTCAATTTCCCATATTGTGAAGTTCCAAACAACAATTGAATCGGGGTCTCGACGTCTCGTCTTCAATCGGATCTAAAGGACTTTATCTCCGATATAAAACAGAGGTAGTTCTGTCACGTAAATCTACTATACCTATGTATGTGCGAGTGGCGAATCCAATATATTTCCAGTATATAAATTGGTTATATAGATATAGAGGTGTTTCCTTTTTCTTTCAACCCTTGATCAGATTGGATTCTTGCTGCTTGTATTTTGAAGGGGTTATCCTGAGTTGGTCGAGCGATGACTCCATGTTTATTTATTTCGTAAGTTGCCTATTCATGACACCTAAGTAAGTATATACAGTTACGAGCTCTAATATGTATATGTTACATTCAAAACTCTTAACCGGTCAAAACAATTTTTGGCTGGTTTCAGTCAACACTCTTATTGAGTTAAAACGCTTTTACTTTATTGAAATATGTTAGTTATCCCGCTTTGAGTAACCTTTACCTACTCAAAGCGTAAAAAAAACCCTAACAATCTAATAAGTTTCCTTCAGGTTATTTTAATTTATCGATGCACGTATTATTGTTACGAAATGAGTAGAAAAATAAGACAAAAACCACATAATAAATTGTTATAATAGTTTTGACTGATTAACAGTTTTAACTGAGACATATATACCTACTTGGCAATGCACAGTGTTTTTTACACCCTAAAAATCGGACATGCCCTTTTTATTCCAATAATAGATGCTGTAACATGTTTGGAATGCGAGAGTAGAACACCCAGAGTTCAAATAAACTTAGAACCAAAGTTAGAGCCATTTTGTTTTTTTTAGGTATTTTGATAAATCTAGAAATATCTTGTCTCAGGAAAACTTTTTCTTATTTCTGTTACAATATTAAATTAACGACGTATTTTAAGCATTTTTTGATTATATTTACAAGACTTTAACTCCGCAAGGGAGCCCAGAAATAGGTTTTTTTTTAATTTAAGAATTTATTTTTTGTATGATAAACCTTAACGAATACGGATTTTATTTCTAGCTCATTACATTAACTAAGATACAATAAAACCCCAAAAAAATAACCGTGTCGATATCCAGTAGGATCTCGGAGAAACATGCTTCTAAAGTTCTCATAGAATTTCTATGGTTTTAGGGTTGCCTCTCTGAGATGTAGGTAATTGAAAATAAACAGTGTAGGAATATTTTTAAAAAATCGGATTGCATAGGGGTTAATTTATTGATTGTTACGTTTTCTGCTATATATGGATCTACCTATTTATTATTTAACGACTTCAAAAAATGAGGAGGTTCTCAATTCGGAAGTTTATATAATTTTTGTTATGTGTTCGGTATTACCCGCGATTGCTTCAATCATACGTTTGTTTACATTTACACCCTTCCGTAAAATAACATTACGCCTGTACACTGTAAATGGGTATTAGCAGATGTGACAATAGTACAGCAAGGGTGCTTTATTATTGTTACATCTGCATTTTGTTTCATTTTAGCTGTGTCAATATCAACTATATAAAAATATCAATATCATAGTATTAAAACTGAATGTAAATGAATTGCATTTGGTGAACTTAATTCTAAAGTCATAAAAGTAATTTTCTACTAGTCAAACTTTGATGATGCAAAGAAAAAGCTAAATTTAATCATTGACATTTTAGGTTAGTATTAAACCCATATTGCACGTACCTATTACAAGAATCTTCTTCTAATAAATAAAGAGAGAAGTCCTGACTGACTGACTGACTGACTGACTGACTCATCAACGCCCAGCCCAAACCCTTGGACCTAGAAAGCTGAAATTTTGCACAGAGGTTCTCTTTATAATGTAGACAAGGAATAAGGAAGGATTTTTCGAAATTCAACCCCTAAGGGAGCTAAATAGGGGATGAAAGTTTGTATGGAAAATCGACATTTTCACGCGGGCGAAGCCGCTGGCTAAAGCTAGTAGGTTATAAAAAACTTTAAAAAAAAAAAATTATTACTTCTATTTTATTTAACTTATATTAAAAGTGCAAAACGTTATTATTACGCATTACGATCACCTCTTCACAATTTGTATTTTTTTGGAAAATATTTTGTCATTTTGGATTTTTGTCAACCCTAGGTCGTCATTTTAAAAATCCGATAGCTTCGAGATCCTACTAGATATGGATTCGATATTTTGAATTTAAATGGATAAAGATATAATTAATAATTACATTAAGAAATAAAATCCGTATTCGATAAGATATAAAATTTAAAAATAAATTACGAAATGAAGCTATAAATTTAATAACTCCCAGTTGAATGCAGTTAAAATTACAAGTATTATCTTAAAATAAAGACAAAATGGTGTTTTATAATACTAAACATAAATATATTAGAATTATTCAATAGTTTTTTTTATATTAATATTTTTGTGGTTTTTCTGGTTTCCATAGAAAAATAATAAATTCGACTATAACTTTTGTTCTAAATAAAATTGAACTTTGGGTGTTCTACTCTCGCATTCCAAACATGTTACAGCATCTATTATTGGAATAAAAAGGGCATGTCCGATTTTTAGGGTGTAAAAAACACTGTGCAATGCTCAAGCGGTAATGTCTCGATAATAACGATGGCAACTTTGAGACATAACCTATGAAATTATATGTGTTTCAAAATAATACGAGTAGTTCTTTATTCTTTACATAACATAAAAATGAAATCAGTACGTTAGGCGAAAATTCCTTCTAAACGTTGCTAAATGTAGACATATTGGCACTGCTGACTGTACCTACATACCATACGTAAGCACAACATTATGTAAAGTAGGTAAGCCATGTCAGTTTTGTTTCATTTTCACTGCTCAGCACAGCGCCGACAGTTTTAATTCTAATAAGGAAAATTATAATATTATTAATTTAGTCTAGTTCTAGTTAAAACGAGTATTGATAAAGATTGACAAAGTTAATGAAATGCAGCTTATTTACCAGTCTTATATCTCAAAATCAAGTTTTTTCCATAATCTGTAACAGATCAGGGGTCGCAAACATTTTCCCCTTTCTACGGAATTCCACCTACATCCAGCACTTGCCACAAACAGCTGCAGAAACTAGAATCAATAATGAATACAGTATTCAATTGAGCAGGATCTCGGCCAGTGTTGGCGGATGCTCGCTTACATATCGCAATGGATATGCTAATGCTGTACTGTGTGTTCTGAACCGATTACACGCAAACCCACTTGCTAGTACGTCTTGATTGTTAGCAAGCATCCTGTGCGAGCCAACACTTGACTGGTATGCTCGTACGTATGTAAACGGAGCATGGTAGAGATGTGCAGTGATGGGAAAGGTTTGCAATAGAGCAGAAAAAGTTTCGTTAAAAATAAACAGAAAATGTAATGGTTTTTCGTGTAAGGTAAGGTGTCGTGTAAGTAGTTGTCGGTTGTACTGTGATATTAGGTAATACAGCTATGCCGCGGGTAGGTATAATCTAGTAAAATATATATGTGGTAGATAATACTGTTGTAAACAAAAACGTATAGGAATGCACGTGTTTCGAATAATTAAATTACACCAAAATACTTGGAAACGTTTATTTTAATATTTTTGCAGCGAATTTTCGTGCAGTATTTACCTTAATACGTATCGTAAACTGTACTGTTATTTAAGCTGTCCTGCAACTTTCTGCTTTTAATTGAACAGCCATTATTTTAACGAATCATACATATTACCGTTTTGTACAGTCGCTAACGAATCAAGTTACCACAACCTGTCGAATTTTCTCATTCGATTTTGAACCTACGGTTCAACATGTTATGGTCCAAAATCATTTAGAAAAAAATCTAGTTTGTGGTAACTTGAAACGCTGCCGCGCTGGCGACTGTACCTAAACAGTAAAATGGGCATTCGAAACGTTAATCATACACTGAGGAGGTACATAACACAGTTATAGTTTTAAACATTTTGACAATAATAACCAGTAATTTCTCTAGTAGGTACACAATGACTTAATCAAAATTCAAATAAAATTTTCATTATCCTTTTTCTTCTAAACTTAAAGCAAAAAAAATCTTCTCTACAGCATAAGTTTCGTGCCAGTGACCGCCAACTATATGAAAAGTTCAGTCAGCAAAGAGGAGAGTGTGGTTTTCATTAGACACCGTCATTTGCATGTTATTCATTAGCCGGCAGAGGGCGTTGCGCTCGTCGACGAGCACGCCCTCTATGCTCGGAAACGGTCGGAAAAGTACAACGTTCTCTGTTTGACCAAGCCACACTGACTTTACTGGGAATGGGGGAATAATTGAGTCGATTTAGGTGTTTAACGTTTTTGTATTTTAGGGGCTCGTGGGTAAATAATAACAGCCACTCGGGTCAAGCCGCGCTTACATAGGTTGGCCCGTGGATAGGTGACCATCCAATAAGTACTTCCTCCGTACCTCGGTCCCGCCTGACATTTGAAGATCTTTTACAGTCGTTACAGGTAGTAACTCGAAAGTCGGTCAACCAGTCTTACCAAAGGGTATATGACCCAATACAAATTGGGTATTGGAGGACAAATAGGTTGCAGCCGGATAGATTGGAAGCGGACCCCAAAGCATGTAATTGGGAAATCCTAGGAAGATGATCATGAACGTTTTGTATTTTGTCACTTATGTTTTGTCAAGTAGGGTAGTCGACAAAAAAAAACTAATTAGTCCGTCAGATAGATTTCCAAAAAATATTGAACACGTATTTTTTCTTTTTTCACGTAAACAAAAAATGAAGACGATACAGCTAGTGCTTCGAAAAGTCGTGAAACGTCACAGCTTGGTCCAAATATACCTAACTATGACGTCAAACGCCCCCTCTCCATGGTCTTTGACAAGCTTTATTTTCGTCAATTTTTATTAATTTGATAAAACAAAAAACACGTATCCAATATTTTTCAATAATCTGACTGACGGACTAAACAGAATCATATTTTTTTTAGTCGGTCGACTACCCTATTATCACGAAGTTCCCTTGTAATGTTCACACATAACAGCTGTTCTTATAATGGTAATAATCTTTGAATACCTATAAAGAAAAAAGTATCAATGTAACGGGCAGTTGAAATCTTGCAATTCACGAAAAATAAAACCGAACACAGATTCCGCCATCATGCATTTATTTTTCTCCAAACGTAATAGACATTGGAATGATCACCAGTGAACTAGTTGCTCAAACTCCGTTCCTAGTGGGTAACTGACGTTTAGGCATCGCAGAATGCAATAACAGCGTATACGTGGTCTGTGGCAGTAAGTTTGAGAAGCGGGCTGCTTGCAAATGACCGTCGCCGTCGGTGGCGAACTCGGGAGGCGTCTCATGAAACTGTCATCGTAACAACTTGCTCCATTTGCTAGTACGCAAGTTTTGGACAGGATTTTTGAGCAGTTACCTTGCTTAATGTAGATGTGTAGGTAATAAGAGTATTCACCTCTACACTAAGTCGTTTCAGTATCTATATTTGAAGGAGGTATGTTGCACAGGGAAACGCATGTGACTAAAAAAGTGATGGATATATATATTGATGGATGGAGAGGAGAGGAAGGCCAAACAAAAGATGGATTGATTGTGTGAGGAATGATATGAAAGAGAATGGAGTTAATGCCACCGTGACGTCTAACAGGGAATAATGGAAGGTGAAAACATGTTGCGCCGACCCCAAAAGGAATGGGATAAAGGCAGGAAGATGATGATGTTCTACAGGGAGTTACATCCCACAGGGTGGAAGATTTATCATCGATTAAAAAATGCTGTTTCCTACAAAAGTGCAATACCTACACGTAAGGAATCACTGTTTTCTTTAAATTACCGATGAAAAATTTCTATGTCAAGGGTCCCTCCCAAATTCCCAATAAAAATAATTGAAACAAAATTTGCTTAAATAATACTCTCAAATCAAAATTAATACCTAAAACGTTAACAACATTTAAAATAATCACGCTAAATAACATAATAAATCAGTACTTTTCAATTCTCAACAATTTCCAAGGTTTTGTAAAAATGAAACGGTAACTGTTATAATGATTTATTTGTGTTTCGAGCCCTACTATTATATTGTAGTAAATTATAATTATGGATGCCTTTGACACGCGATTGAATTAAAAAGCCCAAATTAAAATAACACTAGGTTGTAGCTAGTTTTGTAACGATGAATTAGTGAAAGTCAGTAGTATTTTTAGCGCCAAGTTTCTTGAAAAAATTCATGCAAAAGTCATTCAATGGTAATAAATGAACATAGAGGGTTGTATTGATGATGCTTACGATATAAGTTTCGTCATAATTAAATTGTTACGGTCGCAAAAAGGTCACTAATCTTCAAATTGCATAAACGTAAGGAAATATGAACTATCCAAGACGTAACGGGCGTAAGTCATAGGTATCCAGACTATAAATAAGTAAAGATAGACAGTAATCTAATTTTGCAGGGATACCTAAACCCCAGCCTAAACGGCTCTCGGGTTCCAGGAATACAAGTCACCTACGCTTAAACTATTACCATGATGTATTCGGCACTTCATGCTGATTAAGTTTAGAAACAGATCCACTGTTTTTTTTTTTAATAACCGACAAAAATATCTATGGGTGCCTGAACACGTGGTAGTTTGAGCTTCGGTATCTCTTCCATCCTGATTATTGAAAAAAAAAGTGAAAACACCATAAACTGCAGTAGTTAACGTTTATTTCATTTACCAACTGCACAGTCGCATCCCGTTCACGTAGTAGTCACAAATACAGAGAATGTCGATTCTGATAACCAACTCCTAGTATTCCAATTTCAAACCTATTCAAAGCATAGCCCTCAAAATGGAATCGCTTCTACAAGCTCGTTCAAAATGGAAGAAATACTCTTTTGATTTGTAAGTCTTCATTTTAACCCGGCCCTTAATTAAAATGGCTGCCAAAAAGAAACTCTGAGACACTTGAAGGCTTATAGGATCAGATATTTATTTGAAGGGTTCTGGTGAAATGAGCAGCGCTTTGATTGCGTCGCCGGGTATCTGCATCACAAAGGCTACTCTTTTTAATTAGGTGACTATTCCGAAGTCGCCCCGCATACAAATGAATGAAGATTAGAGCGATTTCGAGGGCAGTTCACATTCTATTTTTCCTTTGACAGTAAATTTAAAGGTTCCGCAGTTTGTTTTTGTACATAATTGAACGGAAGGGTCGATTTTTTTTTTGGATTTTCGAACTCATTAAGCCCCTCATAAATCCTTATACACCCTACTGGTATAGAAGAACGATATGTTTGAAGGTAGATACTAGGTGGGTTGCAGTGTTTAGTCCAGGTTGCAGATTTTTTTTTTTTAATAACTTAGGTTTTGTAGTAGAAAAAAAAAGAAAATACGTTTATTTGACACGTGCCAAACTGTACACACTATAAAAAAAGAATATAAAAAAGCTTAAATCCAAACAAAACGTAACTAATAGCTGCACTTAATAGCATAACTTCACAGATTCGAAGTTCCATGATCTGACTCATAAGGCAAGTTGGAGTAACCGTGAACTTGTGAATTCAGCGCATAACAAACATAGTGGCATAGTCTGTTAAAATAGTAGATTATGCACCAAGGGGCTAAAGTTGTGTCTTATGTCACGGGCGTCATATTGAATCTCGAGCGCAATGAAGGATTCGGAATTTAACTCCCGACCGCAGGGAGGGAGTTATGAGTTTAACTCACGAGCGAAGCGAGGGAGTTAAAATACAAGAATCCTGAATGCAGCGAGGGATTCAAGCTAGCCCAAGGCAAAGACACCTTTAGCCCAGAGGAGGATACTCTACTTTTTACACCTACTGTGAGAAAATAATAGCCATAGGTAGTACGAAAAACAAAGTATTTATTAAATAAACAAACAGTAAGATTAACATATTAGAAATAATGAAATAGAAATAATTATAAGAAAGAAATGGTAGAATGGTTTTGGATGATTGGCTGTATGCATTTTGAATTTAGAACGTCATTGGAGACGCTCGTGAAATTATAGTATTTTTGATAAAATGTAATAAATCGACTGTAGTATACTTAGATAGGTTTTATTATTTATTTATTTATTCACAAATTCCACAGCAATATGATTATTATCTTAGCGCAGTTTACTTAAAATAAATTAACTAATGTTACAGCCAATTACTATTACGGTATTACGGCGCGGTACGGTATTTGTTATTATTAATGCCAGTTTTAATGTTAAGTAAGTATTCTATTCCTTTTAAAAAATGGTTCGTAGTCTTCGTAGTTATCTAATTATTCTTACAAATTATTATGTCTTCGAAAACATGGCAACAATATGAAAAAGCAGTCGTTATGATTTTGTAGGAAATCGAGAATATCATCCACGCGTAGTAAGGGTATCGAGAATAGCTTTCCTCTTTCTGGCACCAAAGGGTGTTTGTGAAAGTGCGCGCGGAACTAGTTGGCCGCGCCTTAGGTGGCGACAGGGGTGAGGGGGCGGGTTGCCTACAGCTTGCAATGCACGGGAGACTATAATTATACAGTGATGACCAATCTCGAGATATCGTGAACAATAATAATTGTTCCATTTATTGAAAAGAATACAAATAAAAAACAAAAGCATGCCTAAGGCACGGCCAACTAGTTCCGCGCGCACTATATATAGTAGGTAGGTACTATACTGCCAATTTAGCTGAGCATGTGAGATTCCAAATTCAGATCACATTATTGACCAGCGGGTCATAATGAAATCCAGTACAACATTATTGACCGGCTGCTCCCCCGGCCACTAATGACTCACTTTAGGATGAGGTTGCTTGACATATAATTTGACATTTTCGAGCAGGTGGTGTGAAAAAAACTTTGCCCGTACTATAAACAAGCTAGAGGTCAG
The DNA here is from genome assembly GCA_949316265.1 of Diarsia mendica. Classification (NCBI taxonomy): domain Eukaryota; kingdom Metazoa; phylum Arthropoda; class Insecta; order Lepidoptera; family Noctuidae; genus Diarsia; species Diarsia mendica. The sequence continues at coordinate 9,700,035 of OX438906.1, read as the reverse complement.
CACTGCCACCAAATTTTACCGCCAGTACTATGTCACTAAAAACTAAACAATTCAAAAAAAATGTTTGCCAAGTATCGTAAGCCTTCCACGAAATACCTGGGCGACTAAGCTTTGCTTGGGTGAAAATGGATAGAACTTTTTTTTTATATATCAGGCCTAGCTACGAGTACGAGTATATTGATTTTTCGCTCCCGTTAGCCCCATATTGCACTTGTCTTCGAAATCGTTAGAATCGTTTTCGAGAACGTGAATACAAATATAGCATCACCTTTGTAACTACTTTTCTGTTTCTATATTTAGGTGTGTATATTTTATATTTTATTTAATAGTATAGGACGCATTTAATAGTATAGGATGTAGTAAATAGTATAGGACGCATTGAATAGTCACTTAAATCACTAGCTGATGCCCACGGCATTGCCCGCGTCAAATTATATACTATAACTTTCCTCGAGAACCCACTCTATCCATTGGTAAAAACAGCATGAAAATCGGTGCAGTATTTTTACAACATTTTTAGAACAGACAGACAGACAGTCGCGGTGAAGGACGTTGTTTCATAAAATGTGGTGCTGGTGATGGTGAAATATGTAGTGATTTAAATTTTAAGAATTGGTGTGACATTAAAAACAACAATATGCATAAACTGGTGTTGTATAGCTTGATTCGTACTTTACAACTATGCATATTTTTACTTCCTTGGTACCCTATTATACCAACACCTTTTGTAGTTGTTGTGTATCAAAATTTAGTTTAGTGACATATTGCTACTGAGATGCGCTCTCAAATTCACGTATCATAAGAGTTCTTTGGTTGTACCTAAACTACCTAATATAACAAGAACAGACTGTTAAAAGATATTATTCGAAAAAATAATGCTGGGAATATTTCCACAACTTAACCAAAGATTGTGTCTTAAAAATCACGAAACATTATTTGAATAAAATTTTATATTCTTGGCTCTTGGGACCGCGTGAAGGAATGGCGAAGAATCGGGGAAGAATCAAAGATAAAACCTGTCAGTTGTGGGGGCTACGGAGTGAGGAAGATTACTGTCACAAAAGGGGATTTGCCACAAAATTCGCATTTCAAGTGGTATTTATTTACACCGGCTTGCGACACAGTAACACTTGAGGATTTTCGGCGATGCATGCGTTTTTCACGTGATTCTGATAGTTTAAAGCCGTCCTATGATTTCAGTCTTTACAGTTTTTACATAACCTCGGGCCTGTAATCCCGGATCAGTTAGGCAAAGTTATACCTAAGGGCACACCCACATTGTGCTGTGGGTTGTGCGAAAGAGACACAAATGGCTAAGAAGAAACATGATTGGTTTTTAGTCAGTAGAAGATTGACACTCCCTTCCGCTCAACCAAGCACGAGAGGAGTCATCTAATGATTTACCACCGTCAATAAAAAAATAAAAAAATGCTACACCACATTTCGCCAGTTATGTTTAAGTCTCATGCAATAGGGGGCGAGACTCCTCTTCTTCTTGCCCTTATCCCATGTCATTTGGGGTCGGCGCAACACGTTGTTTTCTTCCATTCTGCCCTGTTAGTCGTCACGTTATCATTTATTCCTTTTTCCTTCATATCACCCCTCACACACTCCATCCATCTTTTCTTTGGTCTTCCTCTCCCTCTCCATCCATCCACATTTATATTTATAACTTTTTTAGTCACATGCGATTCATCCCTCCTCATCACATGCCCATACCACGACAGTCGATTCCCTTTTAACTTTTCTGTAATTGGCGCAAGTTTTAAACTTCCTTTGATATACTCGTTCCTTACTTTATCCATTCTGGTCACACCACACATCCACCTCAACATTATCATCTCCACAACATGCAACCTTGCGCGAGACTAATGCCATTAATTAACCAGACACAAGTCCAGACTCCGTGGCTGTTACTGAAAAAAATCTATTGAAAAACATAATAAAGCATTACGCGAATAAATCCAAGACCACATGCTCGATAGCAGACCACTATTTAACCAACGATAAAATACAACATAAAATCAAAATCAATACTCACACAATATTATTGAAGCAGGATTAATATTTAAATTGGAACTTATGCAAGCCCACGCGTGCCGCGAATGGGACCGAACAAGCCAATTAGTGATGTTAATTTGAAGACAATATTGAGCCGGGAAAGTAAAACGTAACAAGCTGGGCCGGGAAATGAATGGTGCGCTAATTATTTAATTTTACTCAGTATAATATCATAACATCACACCTCTAATCCTCGAAGTGTTAGGCAGAAGTGTACCATATAGGAAGTACACCCTCATTTCGTCTGTTATGTTTAAGTGTCATATAAAAAGGGGGCTTTTGCCGTCAACTAGGCTCAAACCAGACTCCGTGGCTGCTACTGAGATAAAAAAAAGAGCGAAAATTAAAAAAAAAAGGATTTCGCTACAGTGGCGCTTCCACTTTAAGTAAATACGAATGTCGGGTAGATATCATAATCTCCGTTCTCCGTACAAATAGACTGTACAAAGCAAAGTCCTTCTCATACCGGTCAGCTCTTGGAAGACGATGTCGGTATACTTACGATGTGAAATCCGTTCCCCGATCGGATAATAAGTTAAGCCGTCAGTTCTAGTTTCAAATACCTAGAACCGATATTAGAAGCTAAAGCAAAAAAAAAAACAAAAAAAGCACAAGCAAAAGCAAAAGCTAAAGGATCTAACAGCTATAAATAGTATTTCCTGAAAAAGATAAGTAGTATGAAGGATTCACATTTTATCCATGTCTGCACGATATCGTGTTAAAGTCACCGTGTATCTGTCCAGCAGGGCTATTGCGTATCTTTTAAATGTCAGTGTCCATCAATTAGCGGTCAAATGGTTAGTTTAGAGTTTAGTATACCAAACTATATAACCATTTGACATTTAATAGATGGATACTATGATAGCCACTGACATTTAAAAGATACGCAATAGCTTTGCTGTTCCAACTATTTTTGGGTCGCCTTCCAGTCTAACCGGATGCAGCTGAATACCAGTATCTTACATGGAGCAACTACTTATCTGGCCAGTTAGTACGGGGAAATAGGATACCCTTTAGTGAAACTGTTGTTAAATTTTCAGGACACTGACTATCTAAAACGACTGTTAAAAATCTTCAAACAGCGCGAAGGAAATTCGGTATGAAATAGAATATACCTAGATGGTCAATAAGTACGGCTTAAGTACTTGAAGATACATCTGTGCGGCTGTTTTTATTTAGCCACGAACAACTCCGAGATATCGTGTTAAAGTAGGGGCACCTACTTTAACACGATATCAGAAAAGTGACACGAGGTTTTTGAATAAACGTGTTCATTGATCAAGGACTGTACACTTGGACAGGTTACACGTGTCGAAATTCCTCACTCGTTTCAAACAAGTTATACCCCTTTCATACAAGTGTTTGTAGTACCACCCTCGAAAAAACCCCTCAGTGAACACCTAAGCCTACGAGTTGCATTTTTCAAAGCGAGACCGCATCAAAGAGGCTATCGTACTTCCTAAAAATACTTACTAGTTGGGAACTATCCGACGTCTATATTTTGTAGCGAGATTACTGGCCACTAAGTTGTATACGTCAGTTCCTGCAAAAACTAAATTTACTACGTGTGCAAGACGGACGTGTGTTCCGCTTCTCTTGAAATAACTTTAAAAGATTAGAAAGTTCGCCTCGCATGCGGTGTTGTCCTGTCCCCTGCTCCGTCTCTCCACGGACGCATTACGGTACTACCAACCTAATGTTTACACATAAAAATAAAGTCACAACATTTGTTAGTTGTAGAAGTGTCCTTTTACACAGGTACGTGACTTAAAGCTTCTACATCTATTATACGGACTTACTTAGTTTAGTTAAGTTCGCTTTTACGCGGATGTTACGAAAGTGGAAAAAGGTGTTTCCGTTTGACCTTCTCGAAGATCCTGCTTTTAGTTCATTGTATTTTTTTAACTGTGGACTGTACAATTCAACTGTGTTAATGATGGAAAAAAAACTCTTTCTATACATGCAAAAGGTATATTCTTGCTTGGTACAGTGAGTTCCACCTATATGTAAACGCAACTCCGAAATGAAAAACCGCTCTGTATGAAACTTAAGCAAAGTTGCCAACCAAATTGCAGCATATTTTGTGAAGACACTTCATATCTACCTAAACAGTCTAGAAAACAATTTGCCTAAGTGAGTAGTACTCTCGCCCACGTGCCATTCGAGCAGTATTGCATCTTCGAGGAGCGTAACCTTCATGGCACGCTAGACTTGTTCATAATATTGCGAAGTAAAACTCCTTGCTCATAAATTGACGTCTTGTGAAGTCGGCGAATGGGCGCGGATTCCGTAGCTGTGATGCGTAAAAGCGGTGCACTAGACCACTGTACAAAATAAGGAATACTCCGGTTTGAGACTATCAAAAAGGTTGTTTTGCGTTTCGTTTGACAATTAGGTAAATGTTCATTCTGTCGAAGTTTTCCTGGATAAATAATTCACTTTATGAGTTACTTGAATAAAGCAAACGATATAGCTGGCCAGGTTGGTACGTACTGGTCGAAAAAAAACTGTGTCATCGAATCGAAAAGACGTAGTAGCTTAATTTTTTGTGGCTTTAGGATTTCGACAAGTACGGAATACTGGGTATTTATTTTAAATTATACACTATTTATTGTCCTTAGAAACACGTCTCTGTCCGTCATTTAAGTAACGAAATTCTTTAATGAGATAGAGGGTCACCTCTACATTCCTTCTCTTCTTTTAAGAGTAGGCAGGCCCAGGAGGAGATGGCGGGATGACCTAGACTCTTTCTCAAAGGCTTGGCTTCGATCGCACTAGATCGCAAAAATTGGAGGGAGGGAAAGGTCTTTGCCCTGCAGTGGGACAATACAAAATTACAAATTGTGGAATAAACTTCATTTTTTTAAAACAGGACTTCTGACGGATTCTTTTAGCTTTGTCTTCCACTCCCCAGTTTTTATGTTTATGCTGTTCGCAATAGGAAACGATAAGAAAGCTCTACACTGTCACTGTATCCTTATTTCAGCTTCAGTACGGTTTATATTTCATAAATGCCAATACAATGGTGGAGCTTTAAAAATCTCTACAAAGAGCAGTCCATTGCCTTTCAATACTTATTTGAATGATTTTAAAATGGCAGAATAATAGGAAGTCCTTTAACTACCAAAGTCTAGACGACGACGTTTCGGAAACACAGTTGTGGATAATTATGGAGGTTTTGTGTACTTACCTACTTATATTATAAAACCATCTCTCTTGCAAAACAAATGATGTAGATAGAACTCATTATGTTGACTCATTATGATAGTGTGTGTGTGTTTAAATAAATAAATAAATAAATGTTCTTTTCTACTGTATACTTTATTCAATTTTTTTATACAGGCGTGATGATATTCATAACATAACATCACGCCTGTAAACCTGAAGGGTTAGGAAGTACCCGTATTATACCCATATTTCGCCATTATTTTCGATGAAACGATTTGTTTTTTAAACATTACCATGATCTTTTGTGGATAAGTGTTTTTCTTGGCACAAAATAAAAACAGCAGCAGTAAAAACTCAAGTAAAAACTATAATAAATAAACACCTTTTATTAACAACAGTACCTTTATTCAATTCAGTATCGTATATTGTCAGTCACTACTAATCCTTACCTGCACGACACATCGACTTCACGTCAGAAAGCGACGCCGACAATAAAACCACAATAACATCATAAATCACACAACGTTTCAGGAAAATGAGCGGCGACGACACCCGAACATGCATCCCTCCACCATATTGTAAAAGATCATGCATCGCCCCCTACTTCCCCTATATTGATAACTTGGGGTTGGTGGGATCTACCTCCTAGTGGTCTACCCCGGGCAACGGAATCGCTGACTTTTGTTAGCGGTTACGGCTGAATGATCCCAACACTGGTGGAAGGGCCTGCAAAGGTCCGCCTGGCCTGGCTAGTTACCACCCTCCCGCCGAAGTCCGGCGCTAAACAGTTAGCTGTGTTCCGTTGGTGCGCGGGAGAGCCAGTGCTACTGGGAAGGCTCGCTCCATCGTAGACCTCATCCTTGCTCAGGCAAGCCTCGAGGTCAAGAGCTAACCCATCTTAAATAAATAAATAAAAATAAAATACTAGTTTTTGCCCATGACTTCGCTGACGTGCTCATACCGTGGTCGGAATTTTGCCCTCGGAATCTGTTATGTACGTCCGAATCAAACAGCGAGTTGCTTAGCACTGACAGTTTTAATAATAAAAAGAAGTAACATGACATGAGGTTGTAACTACATAGACTACCTTCTTACATATATACATAACACCCCTCCCTTACAAATAATAACGTTAAACTAAAAAAACTGTTTATAATCTACATGAGGACGATTACGTTTCGCCCTGCCCTGTGCGGCAGTTGGTGGTATATCAAATCCCAGTACTCGACTTTCTGTTGACGTCCCAGCATCGTCTGTGGCAGTCGTAGCTCCAGCCTCAGAAACCACTGCAGACGATTCTTCGCTGTGAGTCTCCGTCTCCTCCTCCCCAGCCCTAGTAAGCTGAGCGGTGGTAGTTGGACAGTCAGGTTCCGACTGTGATGTGATTTCCGGAACAGTTTCAATTTCAGTCGTGTCAGAAACACTGTCGGTATCCCATGTTGATGTCGGGTGCTCACATTGGTCACTAATATTATATTTTCTTATCTGATTCTTGTGTCTTGTTACATGGGAGTTTAATTCAGGAATAAAAACTCTATATACCACCCTACCAATCTTTTCTACTATTGTTGCTCGTATCCAAAAATGTTTTTTCTTATTCACATATTTTTTAATCAAAACTTCTTCTCTTATGTTAAAGTCTTTAGTCTTCTTACCGCCATAGTATTTACTTTGTAATGATTGTTTACATTTTACTGCTGCGGAGAGCTCCGGCGAGGAAGGCAATGGAGTCGGTTTTAATAAGTCTAATCTACACCTGAGTGAGCGGCCATATAACAACTGAGCTGGTGATTTATTTGTCGAGCTATGTGTTGAGTTCTTATAATCAAATAAAAACTTGTTTATTCTATTGTCTAAGTTTTTCCTATCTTGGCATGCCAATAATATACTTTTGATACCTTTTTTTACAATTTTGACGGAACTTTCGACTTGGCCGTTACTGCTGGGATGATATACGGCCGAAAAAAGTTGACGTATACCATTCAACTTACAAAACTCACTGAACCTTTGCGACGTGAACGATGTACCGTTATCACTCACTATAATTGCCGGTACTCCCGTCCTAGACATCAACTCATATAAACGCTCAATTACCGCATCCGACGTGATGGTGGACCTCATTGAAAAACATTCAACCCATTTTGAATAAGCATCAACAACTATAAGATACATGCGATCATTTAACGGTCCTAAGAAGTCAATGTGTATCCTATAGAAAGCATGTGGTGGGAACGGCCAAGGAGCGAGCGGGGCGCGCGGCGGAGCCGGGCGCAACTGAGCGCACACAGCGCAGGCGCGCGCCGCGTTCTCGATCGCTGCGTCGATTCCTGGGAACCACAGCCGCGCACGCGCTTCTGACTTCATTTTAACAACACCTAAGTGCGAACTATGTAACTCCTTAATCACCTTGCCATGTAATTCTGCTGGAATTACAATTTTATGCCCTTTCATTAAACACCCATCCTCTACTGATAGCTGCGTCTTGCAAAGAAAATAAGGTTTTAAATCCGAGTCCGTAACTTTTCGCGGCCAGCCGTGCTGTGTGTACCTCACTACCTTTTGCAATACTAAATCACGGTCGGTAAGCACACGAAGTTGATCCAGAGTAACCGGTAAATCTCCCTCAACAATGAAATAGACGTATGCCGACCGATCCTCACATTCGTTCACCTCTTCACGCAATCCCAGGCCCGTACTCAGTTCATCTGTGCTTGCAATAGAACGTGACAGGAAATCTGCTATATTGTCAGCGCTGCGGACGTAGGTTATTTTAAAATTATAAGCTGCTAAAAATATCGCGTAACGCTGTAATCTATTAGCTGTCACTTCTGGAATCCCCTTGTGCGACCCGAAAATCGATAGAAGTGGTTTATGATCAGTGCGTAATATAAACGCATGCTCCCTACCATATAAATATTGGTGAAATCGTTTTACACCGAATATAATTGCGGTCGCTTCTTTTTGAATTTGAGAATACCTCTTCTCAGCTGGAATCAACGAGCGAGACGCATACGACACTGGCCTTTCAAGTCCGTCCCTGTCAACCTGCGACAACACCGCCCCGAGTCCATACGGTGACGCATCTACTGTCAAAATAATAGTTGCATTCTGATTGAAATGTGCTAATACATTATCTGAGATTAAATGTCTTTTAATTTCACTAAATGCTTGTTGGTGTATGTCTGTCCATAACCATTTACTATTTTTGTTCAATAATTGACACAAAGGACTAAGAATTGTCGACGCCCTGGGAACAAAATTCCTATAATAATTAATTAATCCTAAGAAAGATTGCAACTCGGTTACATTTGTTGGTATCGGAGCGTCACGAATAGCTTTTATTTTCTCTGGAGATTTACGTACACCATTCTTGTCAATTATATGTCCTAAATAATTAACTTCGTTTTGAAAGAAAACACACTTATCCCTCCTTAAAGTTAACCCAGCTTCTGCTAACCTCGCTAACACTGTTTTAAGCCTCTCTAGGTGCTCCAATCTGTTCCTACCCGTCACTAAAATGTCATCCATCAGACAGAGAACTCCATCTAAACCCGAAACAATACCTTGCATTGCCTTTTGGAAAATGGCGGGAGCACTAGCTAAACCAAAAACTAACCGCGTATACTTAAAAAGCCCTCTATGCGTGTTAATACATGTTATTAATTGTGTATCATCATCATCCGCTAGTAATAATTGATTGTAAGCACTCGACAAATCTAATTTGGTGAACTGCTCACCGCCGTGTAACTTTGCGAAGAGGTCATCGACCGTAGGCAACGGATATTTTTCGATTATGAGTTGTTTATTTATAGTTGCCGAGTAATCTGCACATATTCTGATTTCCCCATTCTTTTTAAGAACTGGAACTATCGGCGATGCGTGATCGGAATACTGCACTTCTGATATTATGCCTAATGACAATAAACGATTTAACTCGTCATCTATTTTACTACGGAGTGCGTATAAGCTACCGGTCTAGCCTTTCGAAAAACCGGTTTGGCGTCAGGTGTTAACGATAATCTTATTTTATATTTAGTGAAACAACCTATTTTCTCTGAAAAAAACCGTTGGGTAGTCGTTAATGAGATTGTCTAACAGAGAATTGTCTTTTTCCATGGCACAATATTTAATGGGGGATATTTCTAATCTAAATAGCCTAATAAAATCTCTCCCCAACAACGGGGGTCCACCATCGCGCACCACGTAAACATTAAGCGTGTGAGTGACACCTTGGTACGTCACCGGCACTGGCATAACGCCTAAGGTAATAATCCTACCTCCACCATAACCTTTTAAGGTTTTAGCTGTGGGCGATAACGGAATGTTAGAAAAATATTTGTAATAAGTATTATTAGAAATAGCTGAAACGGCCGCTCCACTGTCGATTTCAAATTGTAAAAACAATCCGTTAATAAGAATGCGCTCAGACATTGGCTTCGACTCTGACTCACACCGAATATTACTTATGCATTTGACTTTACCTGTCTTGCCTTCCCCTCCGGAATTCTCCTCAACGTATTTCACTAAAGTAGTTGTTTTTTCTGAACACATACGCCGTAAATGACCCTTTAGGCCACACTTCCGACATGTAAAATTTTTGAAACGACAATCTGTCGATTTGTGATTTTTAAAACCACACACTTTACATTTAGTCACCTCGTTCACGTTCCTATCCACAATTTTGAACACCGCACTAGACGCCGACGCTGCCGCTGGAACTACGGGAACAGAAGCGGCGGCTGCGCGCGCACAGCGCACGCTTTCCGCCAACTCCACCGCCTTCGCCAACGTCAGCTCCTTCACATCCTTCGAGAACAGCTTGTCGCGCTCGGGTCCGCTCATCATACCCATGACGAAGCGGTCTAGCAACGACTCCTCTAAGTTCCCGAAGCTACAGTGTGCCGCTAGCCCTCTTAAACGAGCTGCCCATTGTGCGTGACCTTCTTCTGCCTTCTGAGACGCCGCGTAAAACTTTGAACGCTCGGCGAATCCATGCCGCTTTGGAGTAAAATGGTTATCTAACACGTCCAAAATGTTCTCGAACTGTTCATCCTCCAATTTCCTTGGCAGCACGAGGTCGCTTGTGAGTTTGTACGTGGTCTCACTGAGTGTTGTAAGCAAAATCGCTTTTCGTTTTAGACCCGATTTGTCAGATATCACAAGATCGTTTGCGATATACCATTGCTGGAGACGATGTTTGAATGGTTCCCAATCTTGTGATAAATGGTCGAACGTATTTAAAATACCAAAATAATTGGCAGCCATTTTGCACGCTTTGAATTATTTTTTGCCTCGTCGCCACTGTTATGTACGTCCGAATCAAACAGCGAGTTGCTTAGCACTGACAGTTTTAATAATAAAAAGAAGTAACATGACATGAGGTTGTAACTACATAGACTACCTTCTTACATATATACATAACAGAATCATAACATGCCATCAAATCAATATCACATCACGCATGTAATCCTAGAAAAGTTAAACCGAGGTGTACCTAATAGTAGACTCACATTTCGCCAATTATGTTTTAGTCTAAGTAAGACTGCCGGTCCACTGAAGCGGAGCAAAGATTTTAAGCAGTCAGTTTTTGAGGGGGCGGTTGCCATCATACGGGCACAAATCCGAACTCCGTGGCTGCTGAAGAGAAATTCCTGATGGTAAACCCAGTTACACTGCTCGGCCTGGGAATCGAACCTAGCACCTCATACTTAGCAGTTGCAGACCACAGGATAATTTATAATATAGCTTAAGACACTTGGGGATAATCAAGCTTCCAATACCTGAAAGAATTTTTGAAAATGGCTCAGAAGTTCCGAAGATTATCCTCACATCTAAACTTACAAACTTTACTTTTATATTAGTAGAGACAACGATCATGCAACGTTCAATCCCCCCACCATATTGCGAACAACGATAATACCCCATCACATCACATAACGGGATTCATTCCAATAATGTAAGTTCGGCAATAACCGCCAGGTGAGCGGATTACCGTTACGCACACATCGCATGCGCATATATCAATATGAAAGATAAATAATTGCCTTCTTCCCCTAAAATTGTCTCCGTGGCGACGTTTATTGCTTTGTTTGTGAAGAAACTTGGCGCCGTAACCTACCTGCGTTATTATAGTTAAGCGACTGCTACATTTATCGACTGGCGATATTAAATTTGCCTTTTTTTATTCCTTTCTTCCCCTACCTTGACTATTATTTTCTCGCTCCTTTATTTCCCTGGAAATGACTTAACGTTCTGCGAATGCAAATAAACTACACCTTTGTGTTTTGTTATTAGGACGTGAAATTATTTCTTTCTCGTATTCTTTGCTCAGTTTTTCTTACAAGACACTTGGTTGTGACTGCTCAGTTTATTATTTATAAATATGAATGAAATGCAATGCATGGCAACTGTAATTTACTTGTAAAAAGTCAAAAGGTTTCTTATAAATTCTGTTGAAAAATAAACTCATTATTTGAAATAATATGTTTCTTTGTTCTAACTTCACAAGCTTTTCTCGTAGAAGACTGTTATTGAGAGAAACTATTTATAAGAAAACAAACTTAAAAGATTCCAAGTCAAATAACAAACCATAAACATGTCAAAAGAAAAATAAATCAGAAAATGGCCATTTAATTATGTTTAACGGAGTAAACTGAAACTACGGGACGGAGTTTAAAGAAGTTAAATAAAATAAGGTTTCCGTGGGGAGGTGAGTACAGAGTGAGACGTCCAGAAAGTTCGGCAGGTTAGCGATAAATCGGAATTTATGTGGGCGCCGCGCCGCGCCCGCGCCCCGACCCGTCCCGCTCCCGTCCCGCCAACGCCCCGCTCGCGCCGCGCTGCATAACAACACGCGCTAAAAGCATTGCTGCTCACCCTTCAACTTTACTTACCTACATCACAATAGTTTAGATACAACCCATTTCATTAATTGCTTTACAACATGAGCTGTGCCGTACATTCGATGAAAAGCGGGGAAAATCATTGTTAGGTTTATTGTTTTGTTTGTTTTCTAATACCGAGTGTGGGTTGCAACAAAACTTAGTACAATCGTACTTAATTACTATGATGTTTTGTTGCTACGCCGTAGACGTCGTGTCGTAGCCACGACTACGCCGCCTACGCTGTCGTAGCAGATATATATAGATAAATGGTATGTAGTTTATTGTACACCAATATTGATGACACAGGTACTTTACAGTATTGGTACTTCTATGGGTACAACAGCCATCGCTGATAGCTCTCTCTGATAGATATCTTCCAGACAACCTTTGGATGGACTACCTACATAAACTTTAAATAAGAAGGGGGTTTAGTGCGCGTAGATTGTTTCCTTCTTTTAATTCGTGATGCACAATCTGTTTTCCCGAATCCGTAACGTGTAAATTACGTATTTCTTAACTAAACTGAATATCATGCAATTATCGAATTTTCACAATATTTATCATACTAACTCAATATTCCGGGACTACACTACCTATGGGAATAAGTCAGGGTCGTCACGTTTGCAACAAATATCACCGTGCGAGTAACGTAAGGAACAAAGTAGTAATATCAAGATGTCGCGACGTGCCGCCATCGCGGCATGACCGGAATCAATTGATCACAAAGTAGCCGGTAGCGACTGAAAACAATAAAACCATCGCTAACGCAACCGGTACGCAGACCGGGTACTAACTCGCTTTGTAAATACATACATTGTTCCTATTTCCAACTACCTGGGATATCTCGTTGTACACAATGCTACGAGATAGATCAAGTCAAAACGCAACCATGGGAAATGTTTCTGTCAAACGAGACTGCGAAGAAATTGCACTGCAAGAAAGATTTGTACTGAGAATTTAATTTTAATTTAAGTGCTACTCGTAAAATAACGAGTATTTTTCTCGGGTTTTGACAAACAGGCCAGTGTATTGTTTGCCTATATAAATGCGCCGTCGTGATTCACACCAGTCGAGGTGATATCTAAGTTGTAACGGGAAGGAGCCGTTGTTTTATGTATGAGGCCTTTTCAATTCATTTGGACGATATACTCTTGTACCTTTGTCCCTTCCGGGTCAGTTATTTATTGCTGGTATTTCGCACTAAATCTACCGAGTGCGTATTTTCATGAGAATCCTCCGGTCGTAGTCGCGGCCAATACAAACGACAATCTCGTGGCTATTGTCCGCGTTCAGATTCCTGAAGCGTGCGAATCTACATAACTAATACACGCCCCCTGCCCCTTCGCGGAGCCAAATACAGATGATACGGAATGTACGTACTTTTACCAATCACGTGCCTGGCATCGTGTGAGATTAGAGATGTAACGGGGCGAATAAATTGAACACCTTACAAGAGCCGACATCTAACATCTGCCCTTGAATTATACACGCGTTTGTCGCTTCATCGCACGCGCTCCGGCGCATAAGAAATTACTCAAATCGTAGATGCGCGTCACCGTTCATTCGCATGGTACCAATAAAACGCTTCATTGTTCCAAATTGTCATTCATGGCGGCCTGCATCTAACTATAAAGCAATATAAAATACTGTGCGACATGAAACTTCATGGTAGTACATAATTTGAAATTCATAACACGTGCAATCGTGAGCGCCGTTCAGCAAAATAGGAAGTGTAATAAAATATTTCTGACTGAAATGCTATAACAGAAATAGAGTGCATGCGCCGTAAAATTCACAACACCGCCGTGGCATCCTCACAATACTGTGATATTTTTATTGCTTTACAGCTCTTCATATTAATAGACCATATTTTATATGCCTACGTGTACGCCCAATTTTGAAACGTGATCGAATATATAAAGAGGATTCCGTCGGCTTCGTTTTATATTTCCGCACGTTACGTAATATGAACATGCCAGATTCAATAAGTAGTGTATATATATATATGGGTCGGGTAAACAATAAAATCAATTAAGTAACGTATAATAAAACTATTGTGCACGTCTCTCGGTAGCTGTAGCGGGTAGCTAGGACGTGGTACGTACATTGCATCTCGGTACAACGACGCGGCGTCTGTACGAGTACTTTATTTGAACAGATGGAAGTGTACACGTAAGGTAAGGATTCCCTTCCCCGCCAATATGTTTCAATTTAAACTAAGCCGCTTGTCGATACACGCTCGCTCCGGAATATCTTCCGATTCCAACTGGATTCCACGATAACAAAAATAATGTTGGAAAAAACTACCAGATAACAATACCTTCACAGTATTTGTAAATAAAACAGTGGTGAATAAAAGATGACTGGAGCGACTGTAGTTCCGTTTGTATTACACCTAAATGTTACAGTGAACTTTCTTAGTTTTACTATTGACTTACTATGGACTTCGTTGCAATAGAGTAGGGTAATTGGTTACCTACTCTATTGCAACGAAGTCCATAGTACTCCAAGTACCGGAAAAGTTTACATAACATAATATCACCGCTGTAATACCCGAAGGGCAAGGCATACGTGTACTTAGGTGAAATGTGAGTGTACTATTAGTAGTACACTCACATTTCACCAGCTATGTTTAAGGCATGTAATAGGGGGCGAGCCTATAGCCGGGCACTAATTCAGACTTCGTGGCTGCTACTGAGAATTTTCCATGGGAAATCCTAATAACGCTTTGCCCCACCCGGGAATCGAACCCAGGACCTCATGCTACACCAACGAGGCAGTCTCAAAAGTTCAAGGATGCTAAAACTGTGTGTGCTCAATCGAATCGCTCGGTATATAGCTTGAGATCTAAATTGCGAGGCTTTAACGGCGAACTTTGCCCGAGGAAATAAAAATTTCGTACGACAAACAAGCAATCAGTAGCATTTGCGAACTCGTGCTAAGCAAACACGGTGGCGCGGGCCCGGCCCGGAGCCCCAAGTGCTTGTCAAAGACTGTTCCAATTCTTCTCTACTGTATTTTTTTAACCAAATCGTATCGGACCAGTCCTTTAGAAGCTTTGCACACCTTTCTTGCTTGTAAGAACGGAGGTGAATTCTTTCAGTGGTCAAGCTGGATTTTAAAATCGATTTTCTTCGGATTTTACATAAGAGCATTTAGTTCTTACTTGCTTGCCTTTGGGCATTAAGTCTGTAGTGTTTGTAGATTATATAGTTCTGTCGTCTCACACGCCGCGCGCTATAGTATGGTGGGGGAGCGGGGCATACAGCCAGTCCCTCACTCACTCTGTTTGGAACCACGAAGCGGGACGGACGCGCGTGCGGCGAGTTGGGCAGTGAGCCGATATAAAGTTAAGTGCACGAACAGTACATTTTGGCGACGAGTATTGTAAGTATTGTGTTTTTTTTTCTGATTGAAAAAATGCGAAATTGTCGGCGTTTATTTTTTTGGTAAGGAAAGGTTAGAAGGAAAGCTTAATATTGGTGTGCAAGTTTATAATAATTTAACGTGGGTTATTTACTGCAACAAAACTTTGCTTTTTCGTTGTGGACTTTTGCGGGAGGAAGGACATGAGTTAATAACTTATAATATACGTTGATGATAATGCTTAGCTTGATCATTTTGTTTATGTAAACGTGGGTCATATAGTTTTAAACATTTTTATTTTATCATGTGATAAGATCATGTTAAAACGTAAAAGGAAGTTGTTACGTAACTATGCAAACAATACCCTCTAACGTCTATATTATGTAGCATAAGCATTAATCGAATTTCATTTTAACAAATATAGTGCTAAATGGACACAAACACCAACAAAATGGTAGTTGTGTATAATGAGGTATACCAATAATAAACATACAGTTAATTAGGATATTATAAATCTGTAGTTATTCTACCTACCCTCTATTCTATCGGGTTCGAGCCCCGATTTAATCTGCTGATTTCTGGTCATCATAACAATTAGTATTTATTATTTGAAATATGTTTTTATCGTAATTAGTTAAATACAGAGTATCTGTTGCTTAAAACTTGAAAAGATGATTGTTTTATTGTAGAACAAAACGGTTGATGCCGTATTGTTTACATATTTTGAGCGATAAGGTGTTGATTAATGGGTTGAATTATCCTATTAATTACGGTTACATTGCGTACATAGGGAAGTTAGTCAGAACGGATGATGCCCGTTCATGACTAGAAGTGTTATGATCAGTAATGATTGAAGCTTTCGTGAAGGTTGGTCAGAACGGATGATGCCCGTTCATGACTAGGAAGAAGTATTATGATGAATTATGTTGGTCAGAACGGATGATGCCGGTTCATGACTAGAAGTATTAGGATGTGATGATGGAAGCTTTCTTAAAAGTTGATTAGAACGGATGATGCCCTTTCATGACTAAAAGTATTATAATGATTGTAGACTGCTATTAATATGTTGAACGTAGTCGTTACTTCAAAACGGAACTGATTTAGTTACATTGATTGGTACCTAAACATTCGTGTACTAATACAACAAACGTCAATGACGAATGCTTTGATTATTGGCAGAAACAAATTGGAGTGTTGTTAGCATTGATTTATATATTACTGCGTAGTTGTTAGTAATACTAAGTTAGGCATTTTGCACATTATAACGATATTTTGGGTTCAAATTGAAGGCGGCTGTTATTTAATTATGATTGTAACGAAGTTAGACCATGATTATTATTATAAGGTGAGGCTCTTTATGGTTGACAATTATATTTGCGGTCTTGAGTAATCTTGGATACCAGTGATAGACATGCTGTTTATCCAAATTAACACTTTTAATCTGTCAATAATCAAAGTTAACATTGTCGTTGGAGGTAGTTGCTTATGCAGACGGTACCTAAAGATCTCGTAGGTATAAAATTCGGTCCAAATGGACTGGGATGAAATACAATCAGATCAAGAGGTAGTTTCATTAATTTGGAACGGTACCTAAATGGTCTGGATTCATTAATTTGGAACAGTACCAAAATCAGTCCAAAAGTCCAAATGGATTGGGATGAAATACAATAAAATTAATAGGTAGTTTCATAACTAACATTCCAAATGGATTGAGATGAAATACAATACCTACCTAAAATTAAACGGTAGTTTCAGTAATTTGGAACGGTACCTAAATGATCTTGTATAAATAACAGTCCAAATGGATTGGATGAAATACAATAAAATTAAAAGGTAGTTTCATTAATTTGGAAAGTTACCTAAAGAGGTAGTTCCATTAATTTGGAACGGTACCTAAAGAAGTAGTTCCATTAATTTGGAACGATACCTAAAGACTTAGTTCTATTAATTTGGAACGGTACCTAAAGACGAAAGTTACATCGTCAGAGGTAGTTTGTTATCAAACGGTACCTAAATGAGCTTGTATAAATACTGGGATAAAATACAATAAGATCAAGAGTTATTTCGATTAACTCGAAACGGTACCTAAAGAAGGAAATTACCCCTTCCATCCAGGTAGACCACAAGTATGTCGCACATACGACCTCAACAGTCGTTGGACTGTGTCGGTGACCTAGTTTCAGTTGGTTTACGTTGGGAAAAAACGTGCACCAGAGTCAGACTTGACGGCTACCAAGTTACCACACTCAGGTGGCCTTAGGGCAATAGAGCTTTACTCTTACTCATGGGTCGGTTAACCCTTCCAGAAATATAATATTCCCGATGCACATGTAGAAACTACTAAGAGGACCTTGTGGCTTAATAATATCTGCCACTCAGGTCGATCTTTAGGTTAAGCCACGCTTGCCTTGATTGGTCTGTGAATGGGTTGATCGCCCATTACATATCGTTTCCTCCGTGCCTCGGAAAGCACGTTAAGCTGTTGGCTCCGACTGCCATTTAGATCTTTGGCAGTCGTTACGGGTGGTCAGTGACCTGAAAGTCTGACAACCAGTCTTACCGGAGGGCACCGTATTACCTAGTATTAGCTGTCTTGTGGAGATCAAATAAGCAGTCGTTCTATGTAAAATACTGGTATTCAGCTGCATCCGGTTAGACTGGAAGCCGACCCCAACATAGTTGGGAAAAGGCTAGGCAGATGATGACTGGTAGAAACTACTAGAGGTAACAATTATGTATTTACTGTTGCTATCAACAAGCTCGATGAATATTTGCCCCCTAAACAAAGTCGTGTTTATAAGCGTCACTTGTTGAGGCTCATCAAATAATAAAGTGTGGGAAAATTTACAAGTTTCTGGTCAGACTTGGACATCTGAGCTTAAAAGTAAATTCATGTGTGCGTTGTGGTGGCAGTCATTCAACTGATACTAAAGTTGTCCGGCCCGAGATAAGAATTGTCTCAAGTGTGGGATTTTTGAATATTTTCAAAACAGTGTAAGACTAAGGCGCTGTGTTGAAATTGAGATGTAACGTCATTCTCAAAGACAATGGTGTCCTTGTTGAAAATCAAGTAATATCTAAAAAAAGGAGATTTATGGCCTACGTTAGTCTTAATACCTTAACCGTTCTAGGGTCTATTGACTCTAAACAATTGGTAACAGTTTTTGTAGAGCCAAAGCCAAATTTTATATTGTAAAAATGGGACTAGAAATTTGCTAGGGAAAGACATCGCCAAGTGCCAATGCAGTCTATGGTGTGTTCCCTAAAATTAAAGATGATCTAATTCATATTCTTATAGATAAATTAATAAAAATAAAAAGACCAAGAGTTTGTTGAGTTTGACACTATATATACCCAGTTTAGGCCCATCTGACTGGATCCCTCCATTGGTACCTGTTAAAAAAGCAGATTTACCATTATGAAGGTACAAATAGCAAATGTGAAAAGATAACAATGTTCTACTAAATGATGCAAAATGTGCATTAGAGTTCATCAAATTGGTTTCTCGGTCATCAGTTCATCACTTATCTTTGTATCTTTGTTTAAGGACAATTTACTGTTGCGCGAAAATAAAATAGGATCATAAAGCGAGGTCAAATATTTTAGCAGCTGCTCAGAAGGTCACTCGAGCATAGTAGTCATGGAAATAATAATAATAAATTTATTTTTTCTCATTTATACACAATAATCATACAATGTCAAATATCTACATAGAGACTGGTGTCTGTTTTAGGTAGAACCTGTATTACAGATCACCAGGCTAACCCTCCGTCGGACATTTCTCATAAGACATAATAATTATAATTAAATGAACAAAATTAAATGAGTATAAACAATTCAAATAAGTAAATACAAATGAATTAAATTAGAGATAAATTAAATTACAAATAAATCAAATTAGAACATTAATGCCGGTAAGGACTTCGTAATGTAAAATGTTACCAGTTGATGTCTGGTAGTCCGGAAACAGGTAACGCCTGTAAGGACTTCGTAATGTAAAATGTTACCAGTTGACGCCTGGTAGTCCGGAAACAGGTAGCGCCTGTAAGGACTTCGTAATGTAAAATGTTACCAGATGATGCCTGGTAGTCCGGAAACAGGTAGCGCCTGTAAGGACTTCGTAATGTATAATGTTACCAGTTGATGCCTGGTAGTCCGGAAACAGGTAACGCCTGTAAGGACTTCGTAATGTTAAATGTTACCAGATGATGCCTGGTAGTCCGGAAACAGGTAACGCCTGTAAGGACTTCGTAATGTAAAATGTTACCAGTTGATGCCTGGTAGTCCGGAAACAGGTAGCGCATGTAAGGACTTCGTAATGTAAAATGTTACCAGATGATGCCTGGTAGTCCGGAAAAAGGTAGCGCCTGTAAGGACTTCGTAATGTAAAATGTTGCCAGATGATGCCTGGTAGTCCGGAAACAGGTAACGCCTGTAAGGACTTCGTAATGTAATTTGGTACAGGTGATGCCTGTAAGTACATGATGCGATGCGACGTAGTTATGTCAGTGTTTGATACATGGAGGTTTTATATGGGTGATGCCCGTAATTTGAAGTTTTGTGTACGGATAACTCCCGTTTACTGAAGTTTAAAGAAAATTGAAACAATATTGTTAGTCTAATATGGACTATGGTTTAAATGTATACTGTATGAAATAAATAATGAGTGTGTCAGGTTGTTAAAAGGATGATGCCCATTTGGTGACCTAAATTAGCCACTCTTTATTTGTTTCATTGTCCACAAATTAAAATATGATGTCAAGCCTTACCTTAGAACAATTTGAGTGCGATGGTGAAGCAGGATCTGTTGGAGGATTAGAACGGAAGCGAAGTGTTATAAGGATATATGTTAATAACAAAAGATTAATTGGGAAGTGAAGGAAGTATTAAATTAGTTAGTTATTTCAAAGTGTTTGTTAAAACCAGAATATTGGAAAGATTATTGATGCTATTAATGTTATGCTGAATCGTAACCTTTAGTTGATTATGATATTTGAAAAGTCAATGGAAAAGGAATAAAGAAAAAAAGAATAAAGAATATCTGACCCAATTGGCGAAAAGTGGCGGACATTGATCAAAATAGTTTTAAACTAAAGAGTACATTACCTTTGTGATGGCAATTAAAATGTAGAAGGTTGTTATGATGCTCTAATAAAGATGCTACTAAATATAATAAAAGTTATTATTGTATCTAAAACTTTCATTAAAATAAGGAAGAGATGTAGTGTTTGTAGATTATATAGTTCTGTCGTCTCATGGTCGTCTCACACGCCGCGCGCTATAGTATGGTGGGGGAGCGGGGCATACAGCCAGTCCCTCACTCACTCTGTTTGGAACCACGAAGCGGGACGGACGCGCGTGCGGCGAGTTGGGCAGTGAGCCGATATAAAGTTAAGTGCACGAACAGTACAAAGTCCACCTGTGTTACTCTTGTACCTCCATAAAGTTTAAATAAATAAATAAAATATTCTTGTTAAAAATATCAAATCTCGTTATTAATTATTTTTAAACAGACTTTTAAATAAAAATAACACCGTGGCATCAGTTTGATTTGCGCAGCATATTAAAATCCAAGAGGTTAGCCAAGTCAGTATACATATATATACACAGGCAATACCATCCACAAAAGATTGTTCTGCTTTGACTGTTTTGAACGAAAGTTTCGGACTTTATCGCTCAGACTCAGTGAATCAGTCGAGTGGGGACTATTCATGCGTGAACGTAAAAAGGATTTGGTAAACAACGTTTTGAACATTTCTACGATAAAAGTGATGGAAGATTGTATATTTTTACTACGTTTTACTCTGCGCAACTACACGGTTTAGCTTTTGAAAATCTCGAGTTAGAAATGGAATAGAAATGTTTGGTATAAAACGTAATATAATATTTATTCATTAAATAAGAGCAAGATAGGGATTCGTCATTTCGTAATAGGACAATAATTAAAGAAGTAGAATTAAAATAATAATGAAATTAAATTGGAAATCAAGTTTTCGTAAAGAAAAGGTCTCATAATATTTCGCAATCAAATATAAGATGAGCTTTTATGAAGAACATATCCTAATTTATAATTCTGCTGACGCTAATGGTTTCCTGTAATATTAAAAATGTGTTTAGTTCTTTGTTAAGTTTCAGTTAATTAAAATAATTTAGTAATGTTTACATTAAACAACAATAAACTAATCCTAGAGTTAGAGCTATTTAATTGCTCGATGTGATGTGGTACAGGATTATCCAAATACAGGTATCCAACATTATTAACTTTTCCAATCCGTATTATATTTTAGGATTCTTCTGGGATTCTGAATAAAGATTTATTTATTTACTTTATGGTTACCGAAAGGGTCAACAACCTAACGTTTCCCAAAGTATACCTTTGTAAAATTATACCGTAGTTTAACATCAGATGTTGTTGTTTTGAATTGCCAGTTCATTAAACAAGCGTCATAACTCATAATAACACATTACACTCTACTTAGCCTCTCGGGGGTAATAAGTTTTGTTCGCTGACTCTTCCTTTAGGTACTGTTTAAACAACGGTTAGATCTAATCTTACTATACTATTTATGTTTGTAAAAGTTTAGATGGATGAATATTTATTACCCAAAACTCGAAATAGTACTTTATTTCACACATTCACACCAAAATTGCGAAAGAGAGTAAGCTTGAGCTCCTCTGCATAATTTTTTATACAATCTCAGCGCCCTCAATGTCCACTTTAATAAGTGTGCAGTTCAAGGTGGCGCTGCTTCTCAAGAAAATACGCATCCAAATATCAAAGGTACAATTATTTTATTTCTATGTTTTCCCACCGGCTAAATATTATCGGCAACAAGTATTATCGTGAAAATAACGTACTTTTTTATACATTCTTTGTTATTAAAATGGTGCCATATAATTGGTAAGGTATATATTTGACTATCAATTTATAGCTATAGCATTTGTAATCGCCACAACCCAAAATTTACATTCCTTTTACACACAAATTGTACCCACTTAAATATTAATACGTCCTAAATATCTACCTTTTCATTAATCTGTCCTCAATAAGGTGTACGAAGGCTACTCAGCGGGTGGGTCTAACAGGATACAACTGAACTGAATATGTAGCATATACAGTTCAAATTAAATCTGACCTCTGCAACCCAACTAGTGGGGCATATCGATGTCGATGCCTAAAGTTGAAACAGACAGGCTTCTGTGTATCGAAACCCATCTCTTAGGCACATATCCCCCTACCTAGGTAAATCTTATTACTTATAAAATATACAAGACTCTGAATATGTTTCTATGGAGTAAAGAACTCACAAAATACATATACTTAATTCTCCAATTTCATCAGCAACAATGAAGCCCATAAAATTCTAATTCCGTATCCATAAATCCACAAAATCTAAACATATGTACAGACACACATAGACGTACAGTCTACAGGTACATAAAACCGAATAGATTACGGTTCCATCGGACGCAAATATTTCTGGCGGTGGAACACGCCGGCAATGCGTCAAACGGCAATAACGTATTTTTTTCAATTACAGTGCAATTTCCATGAATCATTTTGTGCCGTTGAGCATTCTGCGCCGAACCAGCCACGATTCGCTGACCCAGATTGGAAATGTTTGCGTACACCTAGCACAGCGCCAATGGATGTTCAGAAATGCATTTGCTGTCTTAATTATTACGTTACGTTACATTACGTTGCGCCTGTACTTCTGTGGTTCATTTTGATGGCTTTAATCAATACCTACATCACCTAATTTCGCAAGTTCAGTACACTTGTAATTAATTAAACGCTTTTAATCTGTATGTAAAGTGAGGAAACAATACCAAAATCCATGATTAACACTCCAATTTCTTAAGCAGAAGATCAGCACATCACCAGAAGCCTAATAAACACTCATGAAGCTCATCCCAACCCTAAAGTAGATTGATTAGATTACTATGAACAGCATTAATTAATAAGGCATCCGTGCTATAGCAAGTAATGCAACAGTTGTTATCAACAAAGCAACTGCGCTCAAAGCGACCTATCATCTTAGTTTATAGCAACCTGCCAATATTTGTCAGATACGGCGGTTTCCTCCACTTATTGAATTAATTTCTCATTTCACAACCACTTATCTCCTGAACCGGGAAGTTATTGTAAACAATTACTCATAAATAAATTTCCACCTCGCAAGTAAGTTCGATGTTCGAAACAAAGAAAATCGAGTTTCCCACCAACACAAGTTGAGCGCGTGTAAATGTAATTTCCCAACAAAGCTTTTTACCGAAAACAGGTAAGTGAAAAAAGGTTGTCTTTTTAACACATACTCGTACGTCAATAAGTTTTGTTGAGTTGCCCTGAATTGCTTACTAGAAGTTTTAATGAATACAGAAATAAGGTTTTACGTGCCTTTAAGAGCTTTCCTTGACGAAATTCTTGAGAAAGAGTCCATCCATCCAGAAAAGTCCTAACACGTCATTCAACTCATGCAATTACAATATACTTCTGGAAATATTACTATAAGGTCCCATTAAAATAGGTGGACAAATTTTAACACAGCATTCAGTACATCTAACCAAAGATATCCCAGTAAAAAAAACACTGATTACAGTGATTTTATTTTCACCTAAACTGTTGGGTAACCAACATTTTTAGTGTATTTTCGTTAGCTGTTTTATTTTCTTGTAAGTATCTAATGCGTTTTTCTTGTTTTCTTTTTGTACCATTGTCTTTATTTTGGTGGTCTGAATGATCTATAAAAGTTTGTCCACCTATTTTATCATCATCTGCCTAGCCTTTTCCCAACTATATTGGGGTCGGCTTCCAGTCTAACCGGATGCAGCTGAATACCAGTATTTTACATGAAGCGACTGCCTATCTGACCTCCACAACCCAGTTAATACTAGGTAATACAATACCCTTTGGTAAGACTGGATGTCAGAATTTCAGGTCACTGACTACCTATAACGACTGCCAAAGATCTATATATATGGCAGCCGCGACCAACAGCTTAACGTGTTTTTCGAGGCACGGAGGAAACTCGGTATGTCGGGCGGTCACCCATCCACAGACCGACCTAGGCAAGCACAGCTTTACCTAAAGATCGACCTGAGTGGCAGTTCTTATTAAGCCACGAGCTCCTATTTACCACCTATTTTAATGGGACCGTATATAATGTTGCTGACAGTTTTGAAAATACTTAGCAACATAATACCATCATCAATACCTTACCGAATACCATTCTGTCTGTAACTGCTGGGACGTCAAAAATGTCGTCACGTTTCCATTTTCCTTCCCACTAAAACTTGAAGAATTTTACTGCACAGTAAAAAAGCTGCATTTTACTGCCGTACTTGTACAAGCAACTACAGCTGTAACCACGTAACTGACGTTTTCGACGTCGACGACAAGATTTTTGTGATAAATTGTAAATAATTTACATAACACAATGTTCGGGGTAACGAAGGAAGAAGCCGTGGACACAGTTATGAACTGAATAGATATAACTAGGTACAACAGCACTCTGCTAGAAACTTGTTTCATTAAATTTAAATTTACCGTCTGCTTATTAATTCAACGAAACGCTCGTCGCCGTCGTCTCTCGGATTCAGGACAGGACGGAGAAAAAAACTTCTTCCATTGATATGTCTTATTGTTCAATTTTTGGGCATCGCGGATGATTTTTAAATAGCTCGCTAATGTATTCGGAATACTTATTCAGTAAGTTACTTTATTTCTTTTCTAAGTACCTATTGTCAGCGGTGTTTTTCTTTTGCGTCGTAGTATATTTTCTTTAATATTTGATTTTTTTATCCTTATTAGCAGTAAGCGACATATTATTATATCTCATCACAGTCTAATATCACAGAGGAATTTGAAATTCTGTAAAATCAAAAAAATACGGAAAACGTATTATTATTCAGACTTTCCCAATCTTATCAAGATCAAATCTTTAATAATAATAATCATCTGCATCAACGTTGCAGATTTTCGCATCAGCACATTTTAATGTTTCAACTTATGCCCGAGCTAACTCGGTTATTTAAAAGTCCCTCTTGGTTCCTCCAATTAATTTCGAGACTTAGTAAAATATATATTTTTTTAACATCGAAAGGATCTAGATTGCCCAATTAAAAGTTTAAGCTTATTACTTACAACGCCCGCTTTTTGAATACGTTTAATTATTTTGCCTCTTACTCTGGTCTATATTCTGCGAGCAAACGTTTTTTGAGCAGATTCCAAATATTGTTTTTGATTTTATTTTATTCAGTTTCGAATATTTGCTAAGTACTAGTAACATTACTTCATCTATTGGAAGACATGTGACATCTACCAACGCACACTGGGCCCGCGTGGTAGATAATATTATAGCCCATTCCCTCTCTTAGAGAGAAGGCCAGAGTCCCAGCAGTGGGAACATTATAGGCTGATAATGCTTTATACTAAGTAATCAGTAAGTAAGGTAATTAGGTAGTTAATTAACCGTTTAACGGTACCCGCACCGTAATGACTGGTTAATTACATCCTTGTGACATATTCTAATTATTATTTAACTGGAACTTACATGGTAAGCCTTAATCATCGGACTTCTCTGCCAGTTCCGGACTTACCCTTCCTATATTGAATCCATTACCCAATTTGTCAATAAACCCAATTCCCACCTTTCAAAACTCAGACTTTTAGTTTCCTCTTTTTAAATTCCATCACCACTGAAAAGCACATTCGAAATGTCCCTCTAATATCTGTAACATGTTTTCTGGTAGCTAAAACGGCAAAACGGTGAAACGGCAATATTCAACAGTTTATCAGCGGTAGTCAGTAGTCACAAGTGCATTTCCCGGCGTGGTGGTATCGGGGCTAATCGCGGCCGCTTCCTACCGATGCAGGAGGGAAATTGGCTGCCCGACTCATCCGCTGCCGGCGACATATATGATCCAACTAGTCTTGTTTCTTGCATATTTTGCGACGTACGAATTAATTTGGAACTGGTACACGAGATTGGATGTTCATCTCCGTTGACATGCATTTCAGGAATATGTCAATATCAGATTTTGCATTTTGCTGCATTGGAATGATTAGTTTTTCTAACCTTTTGCGTTTTCCTTTCTTGACCACAGGAAACCGTTTTCAGGAATCAACACCAGTTGATGGTACATACTGAAGTGAATTATCTTCATGGAAAGTAGGTAACAAAGGCTTCTATATTATGGGACATTCAATTTAATCAGAAATGAGTATTTTTGTATTGGAAAAAGTTAATCTACCAAGATTGCAGTATTATGAACCAGCAAGGCAGCAGGTCTTCTATATGTTTATATTTACAACACGTCACTTATTATTTCATCTCTCCACCGTTCAGGCGACGATTTTACGAGCTCACCAGCTTCTCGAAGCCGAAGCCCGAAGAGCGAATAGTGTGCTATGTTTAAAGTTTATAATATCACATAAGTAGTGCAAGTTGCGAGTACCGTCGCGTCGCCGACATGCACTAAGCAAACCAATTTTCTTGACAACTTATGAGCGAGTTGCTTTCTTAGTAGCTTTGTAAGCACACAAATTGTCGGGCTTATTGATTGTTGATTCTGAGTCACACTTGTGTTCATTTTTAATATGCTTTTATTCACTTCACCTGTAACTTACTTAGTATGTAATAGTACATTATGCATTCTCATGATAGTAGTATAATATCAAATGAGTGAGAGTGTGTGGGTTTGCTGAGAAGAATACGAGAAATAAAATAAGGTCACTCCAAAGCGTGTTTTATAGTTTATTTTTTAACTTTTTTTTTATTGTTTATTAAATAAAGAACAAAACAAAAATAAACAGAAACATCACAAAAACCTCAGTTTGTCCGGATGTAAACTAGTTTCTTACAGTGTTTGTTATACCGATGCTTGCAGAGGCCTTTGTCCAGTCGTGTTCGTCTTTCGGCTGAATGATAATGATACCGCTTCTGAGGGAGTTACTTAACACAATTGTTTCGCTCCCCTTATTGTAACGTTTGTAACTCGTAAGAGAGTATGATAACCGAACTGTCTGGTAGTAGACTTTTTTTTCCTCACTATTTTCTTTTTTAGACTTTGTTTTCTATGTGCATAGGTATGTATTGTCTCATAGGTAACAATGTAGTTAAATAAAATATTGTTATAAACTGGTTGTAACTGGGGGTCCTTTTTATCTCTACTTCTTCTCTCTTCTTCTCAAACAAAAGCCAATGAAACGATGGATGGATTTTGTGAAGAATGATGGCAAAAAAGAAGGTGTCTGATGAGATGAAGATTATCAGAGAAGTATCGAAGATGAAGATATACTGCGCCAAATCATTAACCATACCATGAACCATATTGGCTTAGGGGCAGGAGAATTTTTTTACTGTGAAATGGGCTTGCTCTTGACTTCGATCGCCCCTGAGAAAAAGCAATGGTTTAGGTCTATGTTGGAATGAGTGTGTCCAGAAGATTCCCTCTTGCTTTGATGATGATCCTTTCAAACGAATCAAAAAACTATAAAAAAAATAACAAATTAAACCCTAATCAAAAGTAAAATCATCGAAACATTCCACACAACTACACCAACTGATTACTCGATTTGATTTTGCGATCGTCAAATCTTCTGTAGATTCGATACCCGTAATTAGTTTCGAATGCATAAACTAGTGAGCGGGTTTGGTAGTGCAATTAGCGTCGCTCGTGTACATACAATGATTTCATTAAACATGCAAATTTGCGTCCATAGTCACGTATGCCATCGAAATCGGGGTGGTTGTGTTATTGGTTCATAAACAAGGGTTTATTTCCATTATAGGTTTCTCTGGGTTGGCGCTAGAATCCTTTGTGCTGTCGGTTTCGATTTACGGAGGCTGCGGCTGCGATCAGTATGCAATGGGTTTGTTTTTCAAAGGAAGTTTAAGATATATCTAGAGTATATTTTTACAGAACTAAGATAATAATAAAATATATACAAGTATCAAAAAGGTGAGTAATTACAGGGCGTCGAAAAATTCGTCCACACCGCTGTCAACAGGAAAAGTGCTCAGAAGGCTGGCAGCATTGCCACGTTGGATAGCAATGCTGATTCTAAAGTATATTGAGTATATTTAAATGTTTTTAACATTGCATTACATCTCCTGTAATCCCAAAAGGGTTAGGCAGAGGTGTTATGTTATGTACCTAATTAGTATACCCACATATCACCAGTTAAGTTTAAGTCCCATGTAATAGGGCATGATCCTATTGCCTTCCACTCTGTAGCTGCTACTAAGAAATCCTTGATGGGAAACCCAATAACACTTCGCCGACCTGAGGCCCCAGGATCGCAAACTCAGCAGCTGCGTTTGCGAAGGACAGTCATACATTATTCTTATGGTAACCCTAAAATCTATTACCTACGAAGATGAGGTGACTGATTGAAGTACAGTCGAACAAGCTAATAAGTATACAGCCAGCTAACTTGTATATACTTTTAAGATTACACAAATACATTAACCGCCTTATTACAAAACGTCGTTAAACCTGGTTTAACTTAGACTTGGTTTATCTCGCATGACGTCTCACTTCAATAATATTCAAAAGAAAGTGACAGCATGCGAGATAAACCAAGTCTAAGTTAAACCAGGTTAATCTACCTTTTGTAATAAGGCGGAAAGAGACTGATGTCAAACGATACGGCGTTTAACATCAGTCGCTTAATGCGAAACACATGATAAAACAAAATTATAATTAATATTTTCAGTGTTATAGAATTACTAGCTTTTGCCAGCGGCTTCGCCCACGTGAAAATGGCGATTTTCCATACAAACTTTCATCCCCTATTTAACTCCCTTAGGGGTTGAATTTCAAAAAATCCTTCCTTATTCCTTGTCTACATTATAAAGGGAACCTCTGTGCAAAATTTCAGCTTTCTAGGTCCAAGGGTTTGGGCTGGGCGTTGATGAGTCAGTCAATCAGTCAGTCAGTCAGTCAGTCAGGACTTCTCTTTTTATTTATATATATAGATAATGCGAAACACATGATAAAACAAAATTATAATTAATATTTTCAGTGTTATAGAATTACTAGCTTTTGCCGGCGGCTTCGCCCGCGTGAAAATGGCGATTTTCCATACAAACTTTCATCCCCTATTTAACTCCCTTAGGGGTTGAATTTCAAAAAATCCTTCCTTATTCCTTGTCTACATTATAAAGGGAACCTCTGTGCAAAATTTCAGCTTTCTAGGTCCAAGGGTTTGGGCTGGGCGTTGATGAGTCAGTCAATCAGTCAGTCAGTCAGTCAGTCAGGACTTCTCTTTTTATTTATAAAAAAAATATAGATAAAGATCTCTACCCTGTATACTTATTAGCTTGTTCGACTGTACAATTATAAAAAAATCAGCAGCAGAATTATATCAAAAACATCTCTTTACAAAACATTTCTGCAACATTGAAAACCCGAGAACGGCAACAAGCTACAAAATAAACAGAGCGCAAGGGATGGACAATACTTATCTGTACCAAATGCGGTTATTGTCTTCGATAAATTATCTAGTCGACCAGAACAGGAGGCGTATGGTAACCAAACGTAAAATTTTCGATTATAGTCCCTTTAGCCGAGGAATATCTTGACAAATACCCTAATAAAAAGGCTCGCCGCGCGCTCGGGACGTTTGGAAAACCATTTACAAGCTTTATCGTCGCCATGGAAATAATAACTGGGGCCGTTATCGTCCTAAATTGATCTAATTTAAAATTATTGTTATCGCGAACCTTTTATTTTTATTAGGTAGGATCATAATATTTTATCAGTGGCCACTCACGAAATCTTGTATGTGTAATCTGAATGCGATACATTTGTGTGGTGCGCTTTTCTTGGAATGTTTCTTTTATTTTAAGTTACATTTTATATTTTACTTGTAAACTGAATATTTAAAAATACAGTCTGAAAAATAAAAAGCTCTACGCATTATTTCATTTCAGATCAAAAGGAATAATACTTTGAAAACCCTATTACCACGTAAAAACCTAATATGTAGTAAATTGTAATATTTTAATGTTCTAAAAATAAATACATTAGTCATAGTGCCTTTAATGTGTGAAGGGTTTACAACGGTGGTAAAGGGAATCGCAATCATTCTGAAACTACCCTTTTTTGGAAAGTGGCAAATCATCAATTGACTCCTCCCGCTCTGGGTGAAGCGGTAGTGTCAGACTTCTACTGACTAAAAACCACCCATATTTCTTCTTAGCCCTTTGTGTCCGAGGCTGCGATATCTCTTTCGAACAACCTGTAGCAATCCTGAAGCTACCCCTAAGTTCAGTTGATGCCTTGGCTTCCAGGATTTAGAAGAAACACTCACGGACACATTAAATAAATATAACGCTAGTTATTTATAGTGTCTAGACTCGAAGCACTGACATTTTGGCGACACAAAATAAAACCTCATAACTATTCAAAAGATTTCACAGTAGATGACCGGGTCGTAAACTCGTAACTATGAATTTAATCGCTGATGCTGGACTTAGATTATTTCTTTGTAAATGTTAGAAAAGAAACAGAAACGGCCGATAGTTGTACTTTTCTTTTATCACGTGTCGTCAGCGAAGCGGACATCATCGAGACTCGGGAAAAGTCGGAAAAGTTCGGCCTCCTTCGTCAAAGCTACAAGCCTATGCGCGCTTCAATAGCTACTTTGATTGACGCTATACTTGCGAGTCGCGCACCTAGGGCGAGCAATAATTGCCTTTTGAGACGTGAAAACATTGCTCCAGCGATAAAATATTATTTGTGTGTGACAGGCTTTGTAGTAGAATGTGTACCAGCCATATCTCAAAGACACCCGTTGTAATTAAGTAGACAATGAGAGTTCATATTTGGCGGTGGGCGGGAATGAGGTTCCATTGTGCTCAGCTCGTTATCTGCAGACCAGTCTTTTTGGCTTTGCACAACAAAGTGGCTGCTCTGGTTTGCTTCTGAAACTGTTTATTTAATAAGAAAGCCTAACGATTACACAATTGGCTACAGAAAGTATACACGTGTATTTCGACAGGCGCAAATAATCTATCTGACAAGGAAACTAATTACAAAGAACCATTGTGAACTGCAATACAAATAAACTCTATTACGACACCACAATAAAAATAAACCAGAAATTAAAAATTAAGGGGAGTCCAGAAAGAATCCAGATAAGGGTTCGTTCAGCTGAGGAGCTAATTCTAAAGGAAATAAAAACTTTATTTCTTTCATAAAACAGATACAAAGGACGAGATTATACGGATTTTAGGGCCGACATCGATTCAACGGCGCAGAAGGCAAACAATCGTCTTTTGTTGTCGGACCTATTGAAGTTTGGGTAATTAATTATACCGGGCCGCCGTCATTTTGCAGATTCACTTCTCCTATAACGTTCTCCGCAAGATTGACTGATTAGCTACCTCACACCACATACTGTCGACCCTTTCCGTGTTTCTGTGTTGCGGACCTGTAACGTAATGCTTTACACGATGAGTTTTATGTACCTAGCTACGTCAGATGGATTAATGGTGTGATGTATTGTGTTACAGGGAAAGGTCTAAGACATAGTCATTGCTCTTGTAAATGTGACTATTATTTTACAATATTTTTACTTATGAATACTCGTAGTTGTGTAATTACATACATACATAAACTCAGGCCTTCTCTCATAGCGGTAGGCAGAAACCATCCACCACCAGCCACCTGCTACGCTCCTATACACACTCCTTTGGCGTCGTCCACGTTCATCCATCAGGTCATACAAGCACACCGGTTGCGAGTAAATGCACCTGACCTTTCTGAACAACATCACTAATAAGGTCAGTGTAGGTATATCCTTCTAGCAAGGGCATCCCTTTCCGGTGTTACCACTCACATAGTGCCTTTACAAGTTCTGTAATTAATACTTTTCTGATATCTATACATATTTGAACAAACTCTACACTCAATTCTCCGTCTGGTGGCCAGATATTTACTGCAAAAAACACATAAAGCCAGGTACGCCAGATACGCAAAGGAAACCGAATATTGAAAAATACAAACGGAAAACTGCGTTCTACCAACGTCCGGGGCAATACCTCACTGGCGCAGATACAAAGTAATTGGTGAAGAGAAAAATTACACCAGAGAGAAAAGCGGTGTGTTTAAAAAATAATAGAAAAAAAGGAATTGCGTCTGTTATAGTAGCGGGGAACAAAAGACCGGTTTCATCTATTCCCGACAATGACGCGCCCGTCCAGTCGCCGTGCCGTGCCGGTGCCGGCTCGTAAACGGCACGTGGACGCGGCGTTTTGATCAACCTTAACGACACCGCTTTTTAGTGCACTCTTCAAATTGACTGCCGAAAAAATTCCTCACTATTTTTTGCACAGATTGATTTTTTCTTGTTTTAAAAATATTATTATTAACATTTAAACTGGGATAATTACCATATTTACCTACTATATGTTTCGAGTTTTCGTTATTTCGGCACTGTTGCAAGCACATGGGATCACGGATAACTGATGTCATTGCCAGTGCATGATTGAGTACACAAATCAGCAGTCTCTTTCATGTTAATTTTTACACATTTTAACATTAATTTAAATTATGTTTAGCCAGTAATTCGACAAATGAAGGTAATTTCGACATGTCAAGCGATTGCGAGATAGGATCTTTTTCTCGGAAGCTGGTTGCGGCCCTGTGAGGTCGTTACCAAATGTCTCGCTGGTTCAACTTCGCTCTACTGAACTTTGATTATAACGTTAAATAAACTCGTTAAGTAACAGTCTTGAATTTATTCTTGTGCAACGTAGTGTTACAGGCCTCGACTTGTTTAATATGAAAATTGTAAATGAATTTTTCAAATGGATGCATCCAGAATGTAGATACCTACCTATCTTAAACATTTAAAAGTATCACACACCACATAACATAACGCCTGTAATCCCCAAAGGGTTGGACAGAGGTGTACCTAATAGTACACCTATATACATTTCACCAGTTATGTAGTCCCATGTAAAAGGGGGCGATCCTGTTGTTCTCAACCGGGCATAAACTCAGACTCCGTGCCCGCTATTGAGAAATTCTTGGTGGAAAATCCCAATAATACATTGCCCGACCTGGTAATCGAAAGTCGATGTTCAGCAGTCTCGCTTTTGACCAATAGACCAACAAAGCAGTCTTTATAGATGGATGTATCCAGAATGTACCTATACTACTATGAAAAGGATCAGTAAAATAAAAAACATATTTCAAATCCTTCATCACATTCTACGCGGCCATTTAGAATCGCCACACCTGCACGTTTATTGAAAAAACCGAGCTTTTAAAATAAACGTTTTTCAGCGATATTCGCTGTCTACTAATATAACGGTTATTTTCGGGTACAATATTCCAGTTATTCACGTTTACATAGGTAGAAACGGCATTTTATGAAATCGCTAGGCGGGCCAAACGGTTTAGTGCCGACTTTGCACTTTCAAAGTCGACGACAGCTGTTTTCACTGAACGTCCATTAAAGTCTACTTCCAAACTAAAAATGGCTACTTACTAGCTACTTAGGTACTCAATGATTAGGCCAAACAAACTTTTTGAAGTAGGTAATAAACTAATTGAAATCTTTTCCTCAAACTCAGGGAAATCTAATCTCATTTCTCGTAACTGGTGTGGCTTCAGTAATTTTTATCATGTACTGCCTCGTTGGTCTAGTGGTCACAAGCGCGACTGCTAGTCATGAGGTCCTGGATTCCATTCCCGGTTCGGGTAAAGTGTTATTGGGGTTTTCCATGAGGAATTCCTTAGTAGCAGCTGTAGAGTCTGAATTTATGGATACATGGGACTTAAAACATAACTGGCGAAATGTAGTTGTACTATTAAGTACAACTCTGCCTAAATCTTCGGGGACTATTATACAGACATGGTGTTATATTATGTAAAGCACCGTATAGGCTTTTATTAAACAAGCAGAATAACTGTGTGGTTAATACCTTATACAATATTTGCTACTGTGCTGTTGTGATGCAGCACTCATATTTTAAAAATACAAAAATATTTATTTCTTCTCAAAAACATTGACAGACATAAACTGAGGCAGCCCCAGTAAGTTAGAATAGTACTTGTGTCGGGGCTGTCTCTCTTCCCTTAAGTGGTATCTTAGCAATCATATTAAAATATGATGAAACGAGTTAAATGAACATGAAAAATAAAATAGTAAAAAAACAATAAAATTTGAAAATAAAAATTAGTGAATTAAGCAGCTCTTGTTGTCGCGGGAGTGAGAATTTGTATGTGCGTGAGCGTGTTTTTGTGTGTTATATTAAACATATGAAATGTTTTATTTTTTATATTATTTCAAGGCAAATTGAAATTCTACGAATCATACCAACTACAACAATCAATTTTCTGATAATGTCTCCTGAAACAACGTGACGCCCCGTGAAAATGATCACTCCTTAAAATCTTGAACGTGGTGAATTTGCGTCTGTCGAAAATATGAAGGCGAGGCCCACATCAAAACAGATTTGAATGGAACGCAAAATGAAGGCAGCAGCGCCGTCCGAGATAACGGCTCTTCAAAAAGGGAAATGTTAAAAACAAAATTCAAAAGGGAAAGAGGAAGTAGGTACCTAAGTAAATTATAAAAGTGCGACGAGAACCTTTTGTTTACGAGCCGCTACTGTCAGTGCTCCGCCATTTTCAACCAGAGCGACCGCATTTACAAACAGACTGGCAACTTGGCAAGTTATGCCTCTAATTCGTCGCTAAAAGATGACATAGTTACGTTTTTTTGTCAAATATCCAGTGGTACGAACAATACTGTACGCCAGTTCTTTTATCTAAAATAATAAAGAAAATGTTCTCGGCGTTTTTTCCCCTGATAAGGAAGTTAAAAACTCGCTAAAACGTTACCTATTTACTTGTCGGTGTAAAATATAGGTGCCTTCCTAACACGGCAGTCGTAATGAAAGCTAACTTGGTCCCCAGATACTAAAAAGTTTACGACATAACGTAGGCATAAATATACACTCACCCGCGTTTTTATAAAACTTTGTGAAAATTGTAATGAATTTGTATACGGCTGCAAAAAATAATATTTAAATGGTATTCCTTGGAGGATACACACAGACATGTCAAGCGATTTTAACTAGGAGTAGCTGTTTTGTATAAACTCGTAAAGTAATAGATGCCAAATGTTACGCTAGCAGAGAATTCGAAGCAGCTTAGCGAGTAAAAAATGTGGCTATCTCTTTTAGGTTCACTAGAAATGTGATCAGACCCAGGTACTTCTGCTGGCATTACTTTTCATTTCCGAAAATCAATCAGGGTCACATTTTATATCTAAACTTGACTTCGACGAGAGCGCAACGTAGCTACATCAAATCTTAAGAAAAGAACCTGGAGCTCTGAATGACGTTTTGGTCACTACGTACGAGCCCTCGAAGGAAACAAGTGGCATCACCCGGGGCAGATAACAGAAAGACTCGGTATGATGACTCAACTTGAGCAATGCGAAGACCGCGACTGTCAAGAGATGGCGTGACATTAAATTTCTAAACTAGGGAAGCTCTCTTGTGAGGTGTTTATTCCTAGTAAGTACATTTTGATATATGTTGGGAAACTAAATCATTGCATTCGAGGCGAAATTCACACCAGTACCACAGGCGAGGATTTTATAAGGAGAACTACAATAACAAAGTGCGTCAAACGACGTCATCATCATCATTCTTCGGCCTTTATCCCAATTTATTTAGTGTCGGTGCCGTATGTCTTCTTCTTTCATAGGTACTTCTATATTAATTACTCGTCATCTCAATAGTCTCCTCCTTTCTAGCCATATCATACTTCAGACAGTCCATTCATCGTTTCTTTACTTTTCGGTGAAATAAAAAAATAGGACGTTAATTAATTCAGAAACAATAGTGATATGAGTAGCAGTCTCTACATGTTTACTGTTGAACAAATTAATGCGAAGTTAAGTTTGCTTATGATTCCTGAGTTCTAAGGGCGGCGGCGGGGGGCGGGGAAGGGCCGCGGAGCGGTTTTCATTAGAGACCCCATTAACATGTTATTCATTACCTTCGTACTTCATAGATATTCATATTATTTCAGGATAATAAATGTTTTATGACCTATGTTGTGCCTGTATTCGATGAAATGCAACACTTAATTTTGTCAATAGGGATGATAGTACAGGGTGGAACCAAAGCGAATCCAATGCACCTAAATACGGTCTCTATGATTGCATAGAACATAGCCTCATGTCAGAGACATAGTTATAACAGTATCCACTTATTACTATTGCCAAGAATTTGAACACGTCTTGATAAATACGGCTTTCTCTGACAATCACCCACGATACAGGAGAAATTCCTAGTGTGGGGCAACGTTTTAAAAAAAAAAAAAACAATGGCATGAATGTTAGCCAATACTCCGTCCTAAACGACTTTTTGCATGCTGGTGGAGAAACAAATAGCAATCAGAATAATAAAGTACGTGGCAATTAATTTATTATAGTAAAGGTAAATGAATCAGTAACAATAACATTGATTGCGCCCTAAGTATGAATGTATCACACAATGATTGACAGGAACCGCTGCATATTTTATACCGCTGAATGTAGTTATTCATACACAGGCGCGGTCGCAGCCTGATATTTTGGAGGGGGTCACTCACTAGTCACTGCACTAATAAAAAATAGGTATCTGGAATAAACTAGACTAGGGGCCGGTTTCACCACTTGCTGATAAGTCCCTGATAGCCTATCCGGAACTTATCTGCCAGATAAACTACAACTTTTGATAGCATTATCTGTCAGATAACTGTCAGATAACTATCTGACACTTTATCCGTAACCGGTGAAACTGGCCCTAGATGTCATTTCAAAGTTTGGCCATCGTACGTAGTTCATAAAAACACCACTAGATGTCAGCAAACTATAAATTTATCGCTGTTAGGGGATGGCTAGAAATTTTCTTTTATTATTTGGCAATTTTTTGAGATTTTACAATTTGCTCTTAGATTTTGGGGGGGGTCATGTCCCCTGTGACCCCCCCCTTCGGACCGCGCCTGTTCATACATCAGTTTAATCAAATAGATATTCGAATATTCAGCTAGGCCGTGTACTCGTGTTAAAATACCAAACAGGCTCAATGTAAACACAATGATTGAATCCACAGAGCGCTATCCATAATATTAATATTAATTTCAATTTACACAAACACAAGCCAAGGATTAGGTTAAGTAAGCCCGCAGTATTACTACGACATTTTATCCAAATATATATTAATATGGAATGCCTACTGGGATATTTACGTAGATGGTATAACCGTACAAGGCTCGAAAGTAAACCGCTGTATTTTCTGAAGAACACCGGTTGAAAGAATATTTTATGCAGAAAATAGGATGACGGAGGGCGGTTTTTGTATAACCAAAATGAATGGTGGTTTGGGAGAAGCAACATTGAGAATGATTTTCATATAAATGAAGCTTAATTTATTATCTGATTAGTTTTCATCTGCCTAACCTTTTCCCAACTATCTTGGTTAATGCTGGATAAATTATCTAGCACTAACCAACTTATTATCCAGGATAATACGTTACGCTTTGGTAAGACTGGTGGCCATTCCCTTTTCTCTCATAGTCCGATGGAACGGCAATCCGACACTCGCGGAGAGAGATCAGGCGCAGGACCAACGGCGACACGTGCGCACCGAGGCACGGGGGTATTATACCACCAACTTCCAAACTCCGGGCTACTACTGGGAAATTTCTAATGAAAATCCCAACAGCACTTTTTGGCCGACCCGGGAATCGAACCCTGGACCTCACGCTCTGCAGTCGCGCTTGCGACCACTAGACCAACGAGGCAGTTAACTAGTGTATTAACCATGTATTAACACTCATTTTCTTCTTCCATTATTATATTTATAGTAAAAGTGCACATGTTAAAGCTAAAGTACATTTACGGCATCAGCTGAGTTTTAATACCTCTTACATTTTCCTTTGCCTTTTCGTTGTAATCAAGGAACCGACGAGTGTTGCTAATTCATTACATTTTTCCATTAGCTTGAGAGTAATATTAACATTTTACACTATTGGCTAAGCTCTGGATACTGCAGGCTGATTAAGTTTCTTCGTCTTTAAATGTTTTTTTTTTTGTGAACGAATTATTAAAAGAGTCTGTAAAAGGGCCTTGTAAAAAGGTCTGTAAAATAGCCACAGATTTAATGTTCGGTTATTTTGTAAATATTATGTATTACTGATATTTATGTAAGTCGCCCTTGCTGCTACCGTTGTACCAAATTTGAGGTATTCCACATTGGGCACCCGCTTTAACGGCACCTGAGGTAATGGCACCTGAGGTATTCCACATACAGCAAGTGCAATTAGTGGAATAGTTTATTATTTAAAATTTTATTCCACATACGGCACCTACGGATTAGTAGGTACTACTAGTGTTGGGGGGTGGTTTGTCTGAACGGACCGCTGTCAATTCTTTCTGGTCCGTTCAGACGTAGACAAAAAATGTGTACATCCGAAAGGACCGGTGTAAAAAAAAAAACAAATGAATAAACAATAATAAGTTTAAAGCGGCAGTCCCATTCATTGGAGTAATTCATCAACTCGTCCCACATGCCCACGGGCGGCCCATTTGAGACGAGTTGATTGGACTTTTACGCGAACAGATTTCTGCGCGCCAAGACACTTGCTCGAATGGACTTTTGCGCGCCAGGACACTTCTTATCTTGCGCGGATAGAAAAGTATTTGTTTTTAAATTCTATTGTAAGTCAAGGCTGATTTTACAACACATTTGTGATTAAGGAAACTGACTGTGATATTAAAACAATGAAAACGATACCCATGATGGAAAAACCATAAAATTTCGTTGCACCATCTTGGATTTTCATTTTGACCTCATTAGTT
Organism: Diarsia mendica; assembly: GCA_949316265.1. Lineage (NCBI taxonomy): Eukaryota > Metazoa > Arthropoda > Insecta > Lepidoptera > Noctuidae > Diarsia > Diarsia mendica. The sequence continues at coordinate 9,660,678 of OX438906.1, read as the reverse complement.
ATCAGGGACCCCAAAAACTATGAAAACGACACCCATGATGGAAAATCCAAAAAAAAAGTCCATTGCTGCAATCCATGCTATTTCAGTCGCGCAAGTGTCCATCCGGGCAAGAGTGTCCTTTCGCGCAAAAATCTATTCGCGCAAAATAAGAAGTGTCCTGGCGCGCAAAAGTCCATTCGAGCAAGTGTCTTGGCGCGCAGAAATCTGTTCGCGTAAAAGTCCAATCAACTCGTCCCAAATGGGCCGTGGGCATGTGGGACGAGTTGATGAATTACTCCAATGAACGGGACTGCCGCTTTAAACTTATTATTGTTTATTCATTTGTTTTTTTTTACACCGGTCCGTTCGGATGTACACATTTTTTCTCTACGTCTGAACGGACCAGAAAGAATTAACAGCGGTCCGTTCAGGCAAACCACCCCCCAGCACTAGTAGTACCTACTGATCCGTAGGTGCTGTATGTGGAATAAAATTTTAAATAATAAACTATTCCACTAATGGCACCTGCGAAAAATATTGACAGGTGCCGTATGTGGAATACCTCAGGTGCCATTCCTCAGGTGCCGTTAAAGCGGGTGCCCAATGTGGAATACCTCCCAAATTTGACACTGTCAATGGCTAACTGCTCCCAAAGTTGTGTTCTTATCACTGTAGGAACTCGATGGGCCGACGACATAGTTGCCATCGGGGGAAAAAATCTGGATGAGGCTGGCCCAAGACCGTAGATATTGGCACAAGAAAAGAGAGTGGTAGAAAGGAGAATATACCCAGTAGTGGGTGAATTGAGGCTGTGGATGATGATGAGGTAGTTGAAAACCAAATTCTATTTTATTGGCATTATATTTATTTTTACATTTGTACAAAAAATATTTCAAAAAAGACCTGTTTCAAAATTTCCAAATTGCACTATCTACCAGATAAATTGACAACAACACAATTTAAATAAATCATCTGTTAGATAATGCAATGAAACTTATAAAACAATCAATAAATAAATTAGGAAATGTTTGTAACACATTTAAGCAACAAAATCGTCAGTCATCAGTTATGTTCAGAAGATCATCCGTGGGAAACTTCAGTAATGATAATGATGAGGCACGATATGGTGGGTGCTGTGCTTCACTGTCGCGTGGAAACTGAAACAAGACAAAACAAGAATTTTACTATCTTAATTTTCTACATTTTTAACCGACTTCTAAAAAAAGAAGGAGGTTCTCAATTCGGATGTTTGTATTTTTTTTTTTTTTTATGTTTCTTCGTGCATAACTCCGTCACTTGCTAACCGATTTGAAAAATTCTTTCTTTGTTGGAAAGGGTATACTTCCGAAATGGTCCCATATTTTTTTTTTCAAAATCGGACAAGCGGTTTTTGAAAAATCAACAAAACTAAAAAAAAAAACTACATTGTCCACATTGACCCATGAACATGTGAACCACTAAAAAGTGAAAAATAAAAACTTTTTAACAAAAAATAAAAAAAAAATGGCAAAAAAATGAAATCAAACAAACAAAAGTCACCGACTTCAGAGACTGGTTTTTCTTCTAAAGTTTATTTTTCACTTTTTTTTTTGAAGTCGGTTTTATTTTTTGTTAAAAAGTTTTTTGTAAATTCAGGTGGTTGTAAGTGATGCCGTAACGTGTGATGGGCAGAATGAAAGAAGAAAAAGTATTGCACCTATCCCAAATGAGACAAGGACAGGTATAGATGATGATAGTAAATTCTGCTTGATTCGACCAAACGTCGACTGAAAACACGACAATGACAACCGAAGGGCAATAATGGAATCCCGTCGGGGCTGTGGCTTGTCGAAAGGATAACGCGGCTCCGACACAAGGGTGAAGAAGGAACATGGGTTGGTTTAGTCAGTAGAAGTCTGACACTCCCCTTCGCTCTGCCCAAGAACGGGGGGGGGTTATTCGATGATTTTCCACCCACCAAAAAAAAAAAAAAAAGGCCAATAATGGAACAGGGACCATGGTCCTATAGAAGAGCTTAATAGGTATCATCGTAAGTATACTATACATACTTAAAACAACATTACGTCAAGTCTATAACACCTGAAGGGTTAGGTATTGATGCACAGGAACATTTCGCTAATCATGTTACTCTTAGTTTTAACTCAGTGTATACTCTCAGCGCCATCGACCGTAAGGGTCAGGTCATTTACATGCGCTGGTACAGTCAGTGCCCTGCAATACCTAACCACTCATACATGGAAGAATGGACATGTACTGTGAAGCACTTAATACTATTTAATACTATGCTAATACTATGCACCATTTAATACTATTCGTCGCCTTATCGCATATCACTCACCCGGTGTGGTCGTCGCCGTGGTAGTCGACGTGTCTGTAGGAGCCGTCAGGTTCCTGCAGGGAATAGTGACCCTTAACGACGTCTCCATCGCGATGCTCGTGCTGCGACTTGTGGTCACCGGTGTGTGAGTCCTTTACTTCGTACCCGAACTCGTACTTAGGGTAGGTCTGGAATAGAATTTGAGATGAGAATCTGTTCTATCATGATCGAAAAAATAACCCTTTTAGGAGTCTTCCACACTAAATGTTCTATAACTAACTATTTAAAGCCAGTACTCATCAACCATCCCACAATGGGCCCTCGTGGTTAATATAACACATTCCCTCTCCGTCCTTTCCTTTCCACTCCTCGGTCCTCCGCTATGCTTTTCTGATTAATGTTATTGCTGAATCCAATACTGTTAAATTGTTTCTTTGGGACTTTGTCGAGCTTCATTGTCTTGGCGCTTTTCTGGTGGTCGCCACTGGTTGATTCTGATTTTCAGGAGTTGCAGTGGATTAGGAATAATGTGACGGGCTTGTCCAAAAACAAACATAAAATATCCACTTCTATAATTATATATAAAAGGAGAACTGACTGACTGACATATCAACGTACAGCCGAAACTACTGGGGCTAGGAATGTGAAATTTTGCACACGGCTTCCTATTATAATGTAGGGAAGCACTAAGAAGGGGTTTTTTTTTATTTAACCTTTAAGGGGGTGAAAAGGGGGATGAAAGTTTGTATGGAAAATCGTCACTTTTGTAGTTGAACCGACATCCACGCGGGCGAAGCCGTGGGCAAAAGCTAGTCCTCATAAAAAGATAGTTGTGTAACCCATTTATTCAGTCACAAAATACTGTCCTACCGTCTGTAGACAAGGTCGGGCCAGAAGGTCCAAACTTTATTCCTTTAACATGACAGTCCATACTCACATAGTAATCATGGTGATCATGACCATATCCATGATACACAGGCTCGTGATGACCATCGTGACGGTGAATGTACTGGGACGAGTGGCCGTACCCAGACACCACGACGATGGCTACAGATAATACGCACACAACCTGGATAAAAGAAGCGCTATGTTAGATTGCACAGTGAAAGAGACAGTATAAATGAAGATACAGGGTGTAAACGAACCCGTCGGGGCTGCGGGTTGATCGAAAGACATACCGCGGGCTCAGCACAAGGGCTACGAAGGAACATGGGTGGTTTTTAGTCAGTAGTAGTCTGACACACACCGCTCTGCTCAAAGCGGGAGGAGTCATTTCATGATTTCCCACTCCCCAAAAAAAAAGGGTGTAAATGAACCCTTCACCAAGCCGTCAACCAAGTATTCTGAACATCAAACTAAGTAACTCTTCGCATAAATTATTGCTGGTAGAGGTTTTTTTTTGGGTGTTAATTCACGTTTTACGGCAGGAATCAATATAACGAACTAAAAATATTGTGCTGATGGACGCATTGAATAGTACGGGGGTCGTGTAATGTTTAAAGTAACAAATACAAGTTTGCAATGTTATATCACTACATAGTATAATAAAAACAAAGTCGCTTTCACTGTCCCTATGTCCCTTTGTATGCTTAAATCTCTGATGCGGTTTTGTTTAATAGATAGTGATTCAAGAGGAAGGTTTTAGTATCTTATTTAACCCGTGCGAAGCCGGGGCGGGTCAGTAGTATATTGATAAATTGTAAAAGATGGAACTATGACCACTAATTTCTCCGTAACTAGAAGGTTGCCAGGTAAAATTGATCGCAATGACGGGAAGAAGAACTGCCTTTTGGCTTCATTAAGAATACTTTAACACCTATTATAGTTGAGCCAAGGCCAAGTCGTTGTATGTTCTACCAAAGTTACAACAAGCACTGAACTACAGTTCAAACTTTAACACACTAATTAAAACTAGATTTAACTTATGTACCTTGAAGAACATTTTCGATGGTTATTGTTTAAGAACTGTTGTCGCTATTACAATTCTAATACCAGAAGGTAACTGATACATTCTGACAAATTCTAACGTCTTTTATACAACTTAAAATAATGCATCCAAGGTGATTGATTTCACTCTAATTATATTGACCATAAACTACATAAAACAAAGTCCTTCGCCCCGTCTGTCAGTCTGTTCGCCATAAACTCTATACTACTGCACCGATTTTCAAGCTGTTTTCACCAATGGATAGAGTGGTTCTCGAAAAAGATTTAAGTATTTTTTTTGTGTGAAATTCAACCCTTGAGGGAGGTAAATACGGGATGAAAGTTTGTTGGGATATTTTTCCACATCCACCGGGCGAAGCCGCGGGCAAAAGCTAGGTGGCCATAAAATCATTCACGATACAGTTGTCACGTTACTTTACGCATTGACATTATTTTCGTAAAAGTTGTGACTGCATAATATTGCGTGTTCGCGTGTATTGGGTAAAGGTCGCTAGTTCGTAAGTGGTAACATGCAACTTGTATTGTTTTTTTTTTTAATGTGTAACTGTTGTGAGTGTTATGTGATTATTTTGTAACGTATGCAAATGTTTACGACTGGCCTGTTGGTCTAGTGGTTAGTGACCCTAACTGCTATGCCGGAGGTCGTGGGTTCGATTCCCACCCAGGACAAATGTTTGTGTGATGAGCACGATCATTTGTTCTGTGTCTGGGTGTAATTTATCTATAATATGTATGTATTTAGAAATATATAAGTATGTTTATCAGTTGTCTAGTACCCATAACACAAGCTCTGCTTAGCTTGGGACTAGATGGCGTTGTGTGATAGTTGTGGAATATTATATTATTATTATTATTTACTAGTGTACATTGAACTTACGATGATACTTACGAGCTGAATGTATTTAAGGTCCCATTAAAATAGGTGGACAAATTTTAACACAGCGTTCAGTAGGTCTAACTAAACATATCTAAACAAAAAAAAAACTCTAGAACAAACTCATCCTGTATGAGTAGGTACTTAAATGCGTTTTTCTTATTATTTTTTTTACCATCGTCCTTAATTTGGTGGTCTGAATGATTTCTGAAAATTTGTCCACCTATTTTAATGGGACCTTATATAATCTTGTGATTAAAAAAAAAACAAAAAACGTGCTTTGTGCGTGAAGTTGCGGACACCATCTCGTTAAACAATACAATCTGGTGGTATCGTTTCACAGATGATTCACAGTTTGGTCACAGAATCTCATAAAATTGAATAATGAGTAAGTTTTAGAAAAATGATGATTTTCGACTTGACTTCAACTATGTCATTCATAACGTAGTGACAGTCTTATAGAAGCATGAAGAACATGGAGGACAAATGTGTCTGGTGTGCAATAATTTTTCGGGCTGTTGGTCTATATCCTGCTTTCAGCTTTAGTTATGTTGGATTTTCCGAGATGACACTTTGGTATGTTTAGTTCCCTAAGTCGCGTTGTTCATCTACACTCTCTCCATAAAACTCGATATACCATAATAATGACAATCAACCTTTTTCCATCAACCGATACTTATATCTCTTTGCCAGGAACTACATGAACAAAGCATAATATTATCATGAAGGTAATTCCAGGAACACATGAATTTCGTCTGTAAACGATCAGCTTTAAAATTCCGCTGAGTCGGTTATTGTGGTCAATGAATGCGAAAAGGCTTATAATTATTATGATGAGGAGCAATGTGGTATCAAGCAGCATCATTTTACCCCGCGTGGTGTATTAATTAATTGTGGCGTCCGTGAGGGAATTATAGAATTTCATATATTATACGAGTATTCTCGTAAAAGCAAGCTTATGAGCCCTGGTTTGGTGAATAGAGTTATAATTAATGCTGAAGCTTTTGGTAAAACTCATTAGTTGTTGAGTTGATTTTTAGATATTTTGAATAAATGTGGGATAGGAGTTGTCTAGTTTCGATTTATGTAGTTTCAGTAATAATTATGTTTGTACATTTTTCTATAATGGGGCCTGAATACCAATTTTCGTTAGGTTTAAGAGGTTTTATGGCGTAATAAACTGTTATTTTAATTTTACTAACTATTAGTAATCACAAATTGCGGTATGGACATGTAATGTGATGCGGAGGAATTAAGAAAATGTATTGAGGAAAATATTAAGTATGAATGTAGATGATTGTAAGAGTAGAGGAAGACCAAAGAAACGATGGATGAACTGTGTGAAGGAGGATGATATGGCTAGAAAGGAAATGACTGCTGAGATGACGAATAATAGAGAAATATGCCAAAAGATAACCTGCTGCATCGACCCGAAATAAATTGGGATATGGGCAGGAGAATGACGATAGTACCTAAATTATTAAAATAATAAAATAAATAAATAACGTATATTCTAAAGACTCAATAACAATCATACAAACAAAGTCAACAATCGGGAACAATTTAGCATTATCAGTGGTGGTGGTGATGTTCAGGGACGATATGTTTGGCGTGACCCTGGTATTTCAAGTTGGCGTTGAATCTACAAAGAAAACATAAATCACTCATTAAACCGGAATATAGTGACCAATATCACAAGCATTAATAAAATCACGCCTCTTATCCCCAAAGGGTTAAACAGAGGTGTAGCCTACTAGTACATTAGTACACCCACATTTCGCCAGTTATGTTCAGCATAAGGTTGAAAATCTATTAAAGAAAGACATCGATACGACTTTGCGACAGATTTTTAACGATATTCAAGTCCAATTTAAAACCTGTTGCCATCAACCGGGCATTGGAACCACTATTCTGAATTCAAAAATTCGTAATAGTGGTTCCAATATTCGGAATTTGAATAGTGTGAATGAAAGACCAAAGTTCATCATACAGTCCTGTTTTCAGTAAGAATTTCATTTTGACCTCATTTTCGCGTTATCCGATAATTATGAAACCGACACCCTTATAGGCAAAACCGAAAATTTTCGCGAAATTCAAATGACGTTCTTTGCAATGCAGCAGGCCAGTGTCATGTAGTATGTTTAACGAAATGTTATTTGTGACCGCAACATGTAGGTATGTATTTACAGAATTATATCATTAAAATCATACAGATAAACCTCAAAGCTTCATTTAATCCTATTGAACAACTTTTTCATGGAACAGTAGCAAATAATAATAACTTAATCAACATAAGTACAAACTGACACTGACCTACAAGTTGCTCAAAACGTAAGAAAACTCTAAGTTCGCTGGCTGCCCTGGCGCTTCCACCACCTGTTCCTTTATATATTTTCGGAGGAGACCTTTGAATTTTGGATCAAGAACACCTAGATCCAAAATTCAAAGACTGGTGATATCTACCGACCCGCACTGGACAACCCCAGGGTGGATGATATACCATTTCCTCTCATGCAGAGGCGGTCTGTCCGTCTGTATCCCAGTAATGAGAACAATATAGGCTGATTATGCTTAGGATGCTGATGCTCTTTTAAAAATACCTATAAGTGATGGCTACCCAGTCTTCTTGTCAGCGTGGTACTCCACGATCCTGAAGGTACCGTCTGACTGGTGCAGGCTATATACTCCCTTCACGACGTCATCATCCCGCGCTTCATGCTGGGACTTCTTGTCACCGGTGCCGCGGTGTGAGGATCCTCTACTTTGTATGCGAATTCGTACTTAGAATGGGACTGTAGATCCAGGGTCAATGTGTCCAGCTCATCCCGCCATCTCCTGCGAGGTGTATGACGGAGTTTTTTGTAGGAAATCTAAAGAGTGATAAATATAAAATGTTTACGGATAGAGAGGGAGAGGAAGTCCAAAGATCGAATAAAAATGGATGGATGGTGTGAAGAACGATGTGAAGGATGGAGTAAAATGATAGCGTTACGATGACGAGTAATAGAGATGTATGAAAGAAGAAGACATAGTGCGACGCCCCCATATGAATAGAGGATCGGACTGACTCAAAAATATATGATTCTGTTACTCCATCAGTTAGATTATCGAAAAATATTGGATACGTGTTTTTTGTTTTATCAAATTAATAAAAATTGACGAAGATAAAGCGCGTCAAAGATCATGGAGTGGGGCTTGAAACGTCACTTGAAGGTACAAAAGGTTTGAATTACGATTGAAATTATGTATTTATATACATAAAAAGAACTTACAACAAAATATATACTAGAACTAAGAACCTAAAACTAAAAACCATAGTAACTAAAATATATTATTAAAAGGAGTCCCTTTAGGCAAGGTTCCGAAGATACTGGCAGCGTTCCCCCTTTGAATAGCTAGACTAGGTACAAAATGTACTAGCCCTAAGACGTCACACGAGTTTTCGAAGCACTGTATCGTCTTCATTTTTTGTTGACGTGAAAAAAGAAAAAAATATGTGGTCAATATTTTTTGGAAATCTATCTGACGGACTAATTAGTTTTTTTTTGTCCGATCCCCTATTGGGATAAGGGCAAGAGAATGGTGATGATAGCGTCATGATTGACAAGGAAAAATGGCGCCAACCTCAAATAGCATGGTACAATTAGCAGGAATATGATGATGTATTAAAGTTTTCTCAAATGCGTACAAGTTCAAATTTTATTAGGCTCTACCTAGCGAAACACCTAGACGAGCGGTCATTGACCCCAAAAAAACATATCCTTTTGTTTTGTTATAACGTCTTTAGATATAGGTACCTACCCTTCGCGGAGTCTTGCTTGTTAATTAAATATTACCCTTAGACGTCGATTTAATCATTATACGAGTATCAGACGTTCTGGCAGAGCAAGATGGTCTCCCTTTTTTTCACAGTCTGCACTTCTTCTTAATTTGAACTACTTAGCCGCCCGTTCAAGCTGTTGAATGCTGAATTGAATGTCTTGTACCAGTTCAAATTCGTAATTTCAGACATGAGTCCTTAGTGTTAGTATCAACGAAATAACAGTTGAATGCATTGTTTATATACCTTTAAATGACGACACGGTTGGCGCAGTGGCTGAGCGATTGGACTGCTGCGCAGCGTGTCGCGGGTTCGATCCCCGCACGGAGCAAATATTTGTAAGACCTACAAATAATTGTTTCGGGTCTGGGTGTTTGGTTGTGTATTTGAGTTTGAATGTTTGTGAACGCACCCACGATACAGGAGAAACTCCTAGTGTGGGGCAACGTTTATTTAAAAAAAAAAAAAAAAAACTTCCAAGTGTATTCGTTAGTCAGACTCAGGAATAACTTAGTTATTCAACCTATATCTAAAAAAGCCTAGGTGCCACCCGTTACCTTTAATCCTTTATTGGAGCATGTTTTCGTTAATTCTATAGAGCCTTTTTTTTTTTGGTGGGTGGAAAATCATCAAATAACCCGCCCCCCCCCCCCACCCCCCTGCTCTTGGGCAGAGCGAAGGGTGTCAGGGTGTGTCAGACTTCTACTGACTAAAAACCGAACCCATGTTCCTTCTTTGCCCTTGTGCCGAGGCCACGTCATCTAGTACTAAAATCCGCGATTCTATAGAGCCTGACGTATCGATATTGACCACGACTTACTTGCAACTGGCTCTGGATTAGGAATTTATCATGGCGTTCCTGTTTTTTTTTTTTTTCTATTAATACATCATCACAATTATTTAAACCCCTAAGGGTTAGGCAGAGGTGTACCCCAGTCGCCAGTTATGTTTAAGTCCCATGTAATAGGTGGCGGGCCTATCTATTGCCATCAGCTGAGCCTGTTCCCAATTATGCAGGGTCGATCCGGTTAGTATAGTATTCGTTGCACAATACTTCATATTGATCATGGATTACTGTCCACCTCATGAGTCATAGAGACAAGATACTTTCTGGGAAGCACGGTCAAGCACCTACACATTTAAGTTAAAAGTCGACTGTGGAGCTCTGATAGGAATTCGCTCCATGTAAAATACTGGTATTCAGCTCACAGCTGCATATGGTTGGACGGAAAGTTGACCGAAACATGTATAGTTAGGAAAAGGATCGGCAGGATGATCCATGGGACTGTTCGAAAGGCTTCGGATCACAAAGGGCTAAGAACGAAAATGGATTAGTATGAAATGAAATGTGTTAGGTATGTTGTGGGCATTAAGAAAATATTTGTCGCAGAAACAAGAACATACACACATTAAATTATTATGTTGCATATTCTTTCAGTGACTCCAATTAGCTTCTAGCAGGTGTGAGTCTTGATTCGTTAATCTTTTCTCTTTAAAACGTGATCATCATAACACCACGCCTGAAACCCCAGACGGCTTCGGCAGAGAAGTACCTAATAGTACCTACACCCAATTAGGCTTAAGCCCCATCTGATAGTGCCCGGTTGATGGCCACAACCGGGCACAAATCCAGACTCCGTGGCTGCTACTAAGAAATCCCTGATCGTAAAAGCCAATAACAATTTGCTTGACTCGGGAATCGAAACCGGAACCTCAAGTTCAGCAGTCACAATTACAACCACTAGAGAACTAGACCATCAAGGAAGTCACGTCATGAAAAAGATATTATTTAATCATTGAAATAATAACCATCGAATAATTAATAATTCATACGTCATAACATCACCCCGAAAGATATTAAAATTAAAGACTAAAATACACAAAAAAAAATATAAAACATTTCGGTACAGCAAAATCAAAACAATTCGAGCAAATCTATAATTTTTCATTACTCATACTCTGAAAGTAGGTCAGAACATGCCTGCGGAGCGGGTTGAAAGTACTACTTTTCAGCCCTAGGGAGAATCGCTTTCTACTGACAGCTGTGAAATTACTTGTTGTAATAGGGATCAAGCCTATTGGCATCAACCAATTTAATTAGGAGCAAGCCTATTGCCATCAACTGATGTAATTGGGGGCTAGCCTATTGCCATCAACTGATGTAATTGGGGGCAAGCCTATTGCCATCAACTGATGTAATTAGGAGCAAGCCTATTCCCACCAACTGATGTGATTAGGTGCAAGCCTATTGCCATCAACTGATGTAATTGGGACCAAGCCTATTGCCATCAACTAATGTAATTAGGAGCAAGCCTATTACCACCAACTGATGTAATTGGGGGCAAGCCTATTACCATCAACCGATGTAATTAGGAGCAAGCCTATTGGCATCAACCAATCCAATTGGGAGCAAGCCTATTGCCATTCACCGATTTGGTAATTGGGAGCAAGCCTATTGCCATCATCCGATTTAATTAGGAGCAAGCCTATTGCAATCAACCGATGTAATTAGGAGCAAGCCTATTGCCACCAACTGATGTAATTGGGGGCAAGCCTATTGCCATCAACCGATGTAATTAGGAGCAAGCCTATTGCCACTGATGTAATTGGGGGCAAGTCTATTGCCATCAACCGATGTAATTAGGAGCAAGCCTATTGCCATCCACCGATTAGATTTAACCGATTTTAAGTGTTTCTCTTATGTTTACTTTTTAAGTTTTTTTGTCAATTTGTTTTGTCCTGTGTGAAACCAATAAATACTTTTCATTACTCATACTCTGAAAGTAGGTCATAACATGCCTGCGGAGCGGGTTGAAAGTACTACTTTTCAGCCCTAGGGAGAATCGCTTTCTACTGACAGCTGTCAAATTATTTGATGTAATTGGGAGCAAGCCTATTGCCGTGAACCAATGTAATTAGGAGCAAGCCTATTGCCACCAACAAATGTAATTAGGAGCAAGCCCATTGCCATCAACTGATGTAATTAGGAGCAAGCCTATTGCCACCAACTGATGTGATTTGGTGCAAGCCTATTGCCATCAACAAATATAATTAGAAGCAAGCCTATTACCATCAACTGATGTAATTGGGGGCAAGCCTATTGGCATCAACCAATGTAGTTAGGAGCAAGCCTATTGCCATCCACCGGTTTAGGTAATTGGGAGCAAGCCTATTGCCATCAACCAATTTAATTAGGAGCAAGCCTATAAGCCTACCATCAACCGATGTAATTAGGAGTGCGCCTATTGCCATCAACCAATCTAATTAGGAGCAAGTCTATTGCCATCAACCGATGTAATTAGTAGTGCGCCTATTGCCATCCACCAATCTAATTAGGAGCAAGCCTATTGCCATCAACCGATGTAATTAGGACCAAGACTATTGCCATCAACCAATCTAATTAGGAGCAATATCCTATTGTCATCAACCGATGTAATTAGGAGCAAGCCTATTGTCATCCACAAATTAGATTTAACCGATTTTAAGTGTTTCTCTTACGTTTACTTTTTTAATAAAATTTATTTGTAATTTTTTTTTGTCCTGTGTGAAACCAATAAATACTTTTTCTTTCTTCATTCTTTCGATTTAGGTTCCCATCAACTTTCCGAACATTTGTTACATTTGTTACCGTATGGTTGAAAGTTACCTACTTTCAACCCTAAGGTAACAAATGTAACAATGTACTATTTAATCGTACTCGATTATAAATTATAGATTTTCTCGAATACCATTAAGAATGCAAGAAAAGCTGACTTTGTTGTACCAAAATGTCCAAATGCTCCCGTATATCTGGCCATTATTCGTGCCACACATTTACACTGCATTCTTTCTATGTGATGTCACGTTAATTCTATGATGGCGGATTCACTGCCCATTGCTGTCAGAGGCTCAATTTTTTAATCGCTTGTGAAAACCTATCTCAAATTTGCAGCCACTCAAATAAAACTGGCGCTTTTGAAACTTCTTTCAGGCCTTCCAATTTCAAATGAAGCCTTTCTATAAAAAAATAGAAGACTTGCCTATGCTTTTGTTGGAGTTGAGAAAAAAAAATATTCTTTCTGAATTTATACTTGAGTCTATTATTTACAAAAACCACAATGTCCGTTTTATGAAATTGTGAGTAATTAATTATTTTCGTAGTACGCATTATGGGCGCCTGTGGTTATATTGGAAACGTTTAAGTTTGATGAAAAATAATGTATTTAATCAATTACTAAACTTAATCATGAAAAATCTTTACGAACTAGAACAATAATCAGGAAAATATTATGGACATTGCTGACTTTGTAACACTCGGCAGGACTTTGCGGTTTTTGTTGCAAAAACAACATGGATTTACGACTGCACACAAGAATTCGCCATATTGACAGACGTGACGTGATTGGTGGCGATGGACTATGCGTTATTTGATACAAACAGGAACGGGGACAATGCTGATTTTGTAACAAACTCTACAGTTTCACAGCCGTTTTCTATTGGACTATGCGGAATTAGGTTCTTATGACTAATATAAAAATGATTTATTTTATCTATAGATTTTTGTACCATAATAAAGTCATTTTCATTTTTTATGGACATTGCGGTTTTTGTAACTAATAGACTCACTTCAGCAAACATGATCTACCTTTTTTTCAAATGACTCCTCCCGATCTTGGCGGCGCAGAAGGGAGTGTCAGACTCTTACTGACTAAAACGTATCCGTGTTCTTCCTAACGCCCTTTGACGCTTTCTAACAAATTCGGCAACCCTGGCAGGACATATTATATCTACAGACCTTACATATAAAAGAGTCGTACGAATCACAAATCGGACCAGTAATATGTCACTCGTAAATTGAGAGTCACATCACTATTATTATACAGTTTCAGTAAAACGAATGATTTAAAAAATGACTTCCACGCTACATTATTTCCGAGTGCGCCGAATTCCAACATGTGGTTCAGTTTCAACGTACTTTATATTGTTGAGCCAAATATTATGACATTATTTTAAAATATGTTTCATCATGCTAAACAAAATTATTAAACCAGCTCAATATGAATGTAATTAAAATTGTGTGAAATATTTGATTTTCCATAAAGGCTTCATATTAGGAGCTTAATATTAATTACTGCCCACAATAGATGACTTTTAGTTGGTATTCAGTACTTATGCAGAAAAACTTTTAAACTTATTTGCAAAACACTATCTGAAGGATCTTATCCAAATGACAGTGGAAGAAGAAGAGAGGCGGTTTAAAAATAACCTCCTTTTTTGTTTCCCCCGCACTCGTATATAAACTAGTATAGGAGGTATTCTTTGTTACTGAACAACAACATAAATTAACAGCAATAATAGGTTTACTATACAGCAAACATCATAACTATTATCAATATAATAACTTAAACTAAATTGCCATTAGGTGCTATCCCTTGCTTAGATATTCACTAACGCGTATTACCAATTTGGCAGAGCCCGTTTATGATTATCATCAGGCATCGGGGTCGGCTGGCCAATAGTGCTTCGGGAACAAATTGGACAGGGCCGCACATCGGCGGCTTGTGGCAACAATCCGTTAGTTAATGAAATGCCACGAACACTCGTAACGTCAGGCGATGTCACGCCACGTCGACAAATCGTCCCACAAATACTTGTACCTATTATATGTGCGGGATAAGTTATTACGTGGCCAGAGTGCGACGAAATCTGTTTGGGAGCAAACCCGCTGGACCGGAAAACGCCACGTTATTGGTGAAATACGGGACGTTAATGTTACTATCGTAAGCACTCAGCAGAATGTCGTTCCGTGATTAAAAGCATTTTAATCTTTGTGCTGAAAACGTTTTAGTGAAACGAACTGGACCCGATCGGGAGCTAGTAAATATGACTTATATGGAGGCTCGAGTGGGCCATAGTTCCGAATCTGGCGCACTCTCAATCCCAGGCTAAAAGTACTTGAAAATATCCACGCAGTTAGAATTTAAAGCAGACAATAGCTAGGTACTAAGCTTACTTAGTTGGCTGTCTGTTTATTGAATTAACAACTTTACACAAAGTGTAAAAGTTTTAATTAAATCAACGATGTAGTCTTATTGCGTGAGTATTATCAAGTTAAATAACGAGCAGATAACGATATTTCAAACTGAGAAACAGCTGAATGTGTTTTGTATTTATTGTCTGAAAGTAGACGTTAATCTTAGATAATTATATTATTGAATACTAAGACTAAAATAAACAAGGGATCCTAGATAATATGTAGAGCTTAATTCTAGAAGTGGATCGCTCTTGATCCGATCTTTTCACCACACAGGTTCTCAAACCGCAAGGCTGAAAACACAGATTACCTTCGTCAAGAAATTCCACGTAACTTCCCAAAACGACATTTCGCATGCATCAAAATCGCAAATCGGCTTACTAGAAACGGTAGCACAGACGGTAGGTTGCACAGTGCACCCAGTTGCACCCCACAAGCCGGATAAGGCAGGTGCAAGGCGGTTGATAACGTGTGCTATGTTTTCCCGGTATAAATCACTGGTTGCCCGGGTTTGCGACGAACCTGCTTGCTGTCAATAACAGACTGATGCGACTAGACGGCTAATATACGACGTAATGGTATTTCAAATGCGTAGGTACGTGTCCTGCATTAGTTTGTATTTTCGTTTTGGAATCAACATCGTACTTCTTGTAGTTAATGATGCGAATACATTAGCTCCAAAATATGATCGTATCAACTAATCTGCAACTGAAAATCTTGGTAACTACATAATTAGCGACTGATCTACCTACTACATCCAAAAACACTATCCAGCGCTACGTCTTCAAAGAAGGCCGTATAGCCGATAATGCTTAGATTCATATGGCGGCTGTGTTCCAGCGCCGTCAGCACATTACCCCCGCTCACGTGACACAGTAAATCGGGGTGTTTCCAAAGAAAGTTGGCCGGAGCGGATTACGACCGCCGAATGAAAACGGGCTGCTAATGAGCATAGCTAGTTAATTGCCGCGAGGGGGCGCACTATTCAGTTAAGAATCTTGAATGCTGATATTAGCACAATGGTGAACGCAGACAAATTACCGAATGAAGAAATGTGTCGATGTCGAGCAAAAACCTCGGAGCTACCGACCTGCCGAAGTTTAGAAAAAAAGTGTATCTAATCTTATATTAATAAAAAGTTAGTCCCCCTCATGCTTTTTATTAATGTCTTAGAAGGCAGCATGAATAACTCAGTCGAGTTTGCAAAATTAATTCCTCAAACCTAAAAGAATTTAAACTTCTTACTTATATTTTTTACCTTATTCTACCTATAGGTACGAAAGGGATCAAAAGAGTACCCAGGGAGGCACCTTGCCTAAATGAGACTTGTTGAACAAAGACATGGGTACCTAGTAACCTATTTGAATGAGATCTTAATATCCCTGAGCGCTGGTTCTGCTAAAGAGGCTGCACGCCTACGCACAAAAGCACTTAAATTACACCAACACCCGCTCCCCGCGATGTGTACGTAACGACAGAAACCCTTTTGCGGGAATTACGAGCCTGGAAAATAAGCTTAAAATGACGCCAATGAGATCTGGCAGCCACCCTTCAAGCAAATTACAATCTCCAAATTGAACAAAATTGGCACCAACTTTGAAACTCGACTATAATTTGTTGAAACCAGTGCAAAACATCCAACAAGAAACGATAATGACCGAACAAAATGTTTACGCAAGAAATTGGCATTGACTTGGCAATGTTTGGCAAATAGGACCTGCGGCCGGCGAGCCCTGCGTGTGACAGGAAATCTAATAACCCTTGAACGAGTTCTACGTATAAATTTCTTACACAATCGCTATTTGCTTGTCCCTTTTGGAGCTTCGTACGTATATTGTCGGAAGACCCTACACATCAGGGGTTTACGGTAAACGCATGGATCACTTTCTACATTTTGTTGGAACAAGTCCTTTTGTCTTTTTATTAGTTCAACCTTCGCGTAACAATCTGATCCCATATGCACGTAACTAAACAAATGTTTGTGTCTAGTTTAGTACCGTACTGCCGTCCCCGTCGGTCCTCAGTTTTTACGGAGCTCGCAAAGCTTTGTGCTAGAAGCCACGTAGTTTGTACTAGGTGTCAAGAAAAGCAACTGTTACGGTTTTTTTTTCCCGGAACATTTGCATGAGAGCAAATCGAACACAATAGTTCAAAGATATATCCGTAAAACCAATGGTCCTGTACCTACATAGCGATGTGTTGTTGTATAGAATACGTGCGGTGTGTGTGTAGACAAATGAGTAACAAGGCGAAGGCGACCACCGGGCCGTTCCTCGATGTAGGTAGGTACGCCTCGCCTTGTGTCAATACATTCACGTCACGATGCCCACCGACAATCTGAAACCTATATTTGGTTTGTATAGGTACGTTTCGATCCTATGGCCCTATCTTTAGATTAGCATACCATTGTGGGTGGATAGAACTTCAGACAAAAGCGTTGTAAAAAAAAATACCATTGGGCTAGCCGTGTAAAAACTTATTACAGGAAACTCCAAATAAATCAACAGAAAAAAATTTGCTATCCAAAATCCTGCTTACCACACAAGGTTCCATAAAGGACATCCTTATATTATGAGCTGTCCCTACTTAAACACAAGTATACCTGCACAGTTATAAAATAACACGGCCCGTATCCTGTATCCTGAGCATATTATCCCAGCGAAACAATGTTGATAAAAGAATTTCTCTGTTCGCGGAATGACGTGTCCCTTGATCGTAACTCATCCCGACCTCCTCATATTACTTTCATATGTGGCTGTAAGGTTTATACGCAACTTACTGCATGTCAGTATAGGACTCATGACAAAAACCGTAAACGATGTGTCATCACCATCAGGGAAACTGACGCCTGCCTGCTGCTATACTGTACTCAATTTATTTTTCATTTTCCATTGCGAAGAAGTGATTGTAATGTTTAAACTTAGACTATTTTTTTGTTAACTTTCTACCTGCTGGAAATAATGAGTCAAAAACCGTCAAAATGCTTAGATCAGCATTTCAGCAGTCGTCTTCCTCCCATTCTCATTAGTCGTATGGTAGTGAATCTAGTTTTCTCATTTTTATAACTGGACTACCAACTGCAGTATATTCGCATAATCAACAGGCCCACAGTACTTTGAAATTTTATCTTAAGAATATCTAAACCGCCAATTAGCTATACCAAACTCATTTATGGGACTCGTTCCATAAAGAACATGCAAGTATTTGATAACGTTACGGTGAAGGCGACAAGGTAGCCCGCGAAATTCATATTTTCGTACGTTTTTGCAATTTCGTTGCGTTTTTGTTTTTTTTTTTTTTCGTTTTCATCAAATAGTCACTCAAGAGACTTGAAGAGACCTTCGTCAAAAAACGTAAGAATATTCGAATTTCAAGGGCTACCTTGTCGTATCAGATCAACCTTATCATATCAAATCTAAAATAAACACATCCAAAACTTTATACATGAAACGCTACATCAACAAAAAAAGAAAAAAATAACTGTTTCCTTTCGCGTGGGACCGTGACTTGGGCAAAATTTGCAAAACTGACTGCCAACCTTTGTTCTAGTTGAACAGAAGTCTGGACAAGTTGTTAAATTAGATAGGTAAGTAATATCTGAGCGAAACTAATTTAATTAGTGCTTGCACCCTGTCGACTATGATGCAATATCGTAGTCTTTACACACACACCTAATTGCAAAATTGTGGTTTTGACTCGACATTCAGTATGTAGGAATCCCTCTATAGGCATATTCAACACCAGGCTACCCCTGAGAATTTTCTATTGGAAAAACCCAATAGCAGTTTTAGCCCGACCCTTTTTTTGCGGATGGAAAATCATCAAATGAGAGAGAGTGTCAGACTTGAACTGACTTACACATGTTTCTTTTTTTTGGGACAAGCCCGCCACACTATTCCCAAACCACTGTAACTCCAGGGGCCCAATTCTGTAACTTAGAGATAAGCAACATGCCATTGTCACTCTATCGACACACTACAGACATTATTATGCAATAGGGAAAAGAGGTGTCGTTGTTCGATGGCTTCACAATGGCAGTTCGATAGCCAAACACGATAGACACAACTGTCAGATTTCACTTGAAATATATTTACAGACTACCAATATAGTCCTACTATGGCGTTTCAATGTCACTACAGTGGCAAGTCAATGACCATAAATATTTGTAGAATACCAAATGTCAATGAGTAGTCTATTGAGACACAACCGACACACTATCGACACACTATTGATAAGTTAGCTATTTTACAGAATTGGGCCCCTGTTAGCCAGAATCAACAGTGGCGACCACAAGAAAAGCGCCGAGACAATGAAGCTCGACGAAGTCCCAGAGAAACGATTTAACTGTCTTGGATCCCGCAACGAAATTAATCAGAAAAGAATAGCTGAGTTTTTTTTTAGACGACGTTGCTATGTCTATTATATAGATACATCTCAGATACCTACACTAAATTACCTCGCAAACCACGTTCAGACGCTGGTCCAGGGGGCCAATTCTGTAAAATAGCTAACCTAACAATAGTGTGTCGATAGTGTGTCGGTTGTGTCTCAATAGACTACTCATTGACATTTGGTATTCTACAAATATTTATGGTCATTGACTTGCCGACTTGCCACTGTAGTGACATTGAAACGCCATAGTAGGACTTTATGGTAGTCTGTAAATATATTTCAAGTGAAATCTGACAGTTGTGTCTATCGTGTTTGGCTATCGAACTGCCATTGTGAAGCCATCGAACAACGACACCTCTTTTCCCTATTGCATAATAATGTCTGTAGTGTGTCGATAGAGTGACAATGGCATGTTGCTTATCTCTAAGTTACAGAATTGGGCCCCTGGACTTAATCTCTCTCCGGTCGTCTTGTATTCCCGTCGAGGAGGATTTGGATTTTGGAGGATTTTAGGAGATGCTGGAGGAGGACATTGTAATGTACATTAAAATGTAATGATACATACCTCCAATAATATTGTTACACCTCTATATTCTATATTGTATTTTTGTACTTTGTGGGAGAAATAAATTTTAATGTTATTATTATTTTAAAACTATCAAGTAGATCTTAACACCAAAATATTTTTTTTTGTTAAAAAACACTAAATAGCATAAAACTGTAAACGAAATACAATACAATTTACAAACAAACACTGGTTTACTAACCTTAGGAATAATTTGCACCGATTAACGTGTCGAAAACAAAGGAAAAAAGATTTTGGCAAAGAAATTTAGGTAGGTGGTACTGAAGATACGACAGCGATTTCGGTGTTAGGATTTATTTGATAGTTTAAAAATGTACCTATGAACTAGAACTACCAGTGGTTTCATTTATTGTCGTATCATCGGCAGTTCGGCACCACCCTATATAAGCCCTATAAAGATAGACACAGACAATCCTCTGCATTACGCGCCATCTAGCCACTATTCTAGACAACGCAACGTAGGATAAACTACTGCCACAGAATATAAATTATGTACGTACTCTATGCTACTGCGTCTCCTTTAACGATATTGGTTCAAATAAGGAAAAACAGATGGCGCTAACACACTAACTTAGAGGGTTTCGCAGAAAGAGATAGAACACAAATCCTCAATAAAAGTCATAAGAGTAAGTGAATAAAAATATTAATATTGAACTCAACTCGACAAAACGAAACGCAGAACTTCTGACGTTGGAAATCGTCAATGTGACGTCATCACGTCATCACAAAGCAGCTGTTTTTTTCCTTGCGTTACACACTTTTGTGAATATGGCTAATAATTCGTATTATAGTGAAAATAGTGATGTTGCAGCTATATTTTTTGATTTGGACAATACGCTAATACAAACAAGAAAAGGGGACACAAGAGCCTGCAATAAGGTACGTAATTTTTTTCCAAAAATATTGTTTTGACATTGCCACGGTCATGGATTAGTACGAAACGAAGTGCGCGCGCTGTCATCGTGGTGTATATCTCGCAATCGCAAGTTTTTACGTCGTTGGTTGGTAGAAGCCGCTGGTTTGCTTGTTGCACCCCGCGTGTTTCAGCGTTCACGTTCCAGCGTGTGTTTAAAAATAGTGTTTCATAGTTGGAGAACGCGAGCTCGGCGTCCAGATTTAGATATTTTGGAAGAGAACTCACGCTAATTATAAACGTGATGTAGATCGAGCCGCTGTCGGAGCGATTCAACTTCGGAGCCAGCGCTCGTTCAGTGGAGCGCTCACTACTGCGCTTTGTGATCGCGTCGTGTTTCGTAATCATGGGGGAGATATCGGAACCGATAAAGAAATGTGTACTAATACTCAAAGGCGCCAAAAGCGACACGGAGAAGTTCGCGGCGCTTTTCATGGTGACTAAACTTGTGAAGAGTAAGGACTGCAAGTCGCAAGCCAAGAAAGCACTCTTCGAAGCCATCGGATTCAAGTTCCTGAAGAAGCTTCTGACAAGCAACGCTGTGCAAGATGACTGCCCGCCGTCCGTGTACAAGTCAGTGGCCCTCTCAGTGCTTACCACCTTCTGCAATGATCCTGAACTTGCAACACATCCGGAAATGCTTGCAAACATACCGGTGTTCCTCGAAATAGTGCAAAAATCAGAAAGTGAAGACTATGATGATGATCTTATCATTGTCAGTGAAGCCTACACGTGCCTGCAATGTATTGCTGAACATGAGGCCGGTCAGAAAGCCCTCATAGAGGTTGGTGCCATCACTAAAATGTCAGAAATTTACTCAAATCAAAGTTTCCAGACTGATGAAGCCCTTAATATTCTTGTGAAACTAGTAAGCAGGTATGGGCCCACTGCTTGGGGTGATGATCCTAAACCTTTCCATACCCTGGTGAACAAAATTGCATTAGACTTTGCCACTGACCAATCGGAAAGAAAGTTTGAATTAGCTACTATCTTGAGTGCTCTTCTCTACTCCTGCAACAAAACCACAGTTGTACCCACCTCTACAGAAGAGACATGGCCCCAGAGTATCTACAAAGCTCTTCATGACATACTCACCAGCAAGATTGGTAAAAACCAACGGGATCCATCTCTGAAACTTGCTGCCAACATTGTTGATCTTCTCGGCATTGAGTGGACATTAAATGATGAGGAGAATCCAAAGAAATTTTTCCTGCTGTTGCAGCAGCTTTGTGCCATAGAAGTAAGAATGCAGTTGGACGACAGGAGTTTCAAACAAGCATATGCCAATGCTGAATTAGTAACAGCTTGCTTTATTGTGTTAGAATTGTCTATTAATTACATGGCCACTGATACACTGGACTTGGAACAGAAAGAGAAGCAATCTGTTTACACAGGTCTCAAGGGTGCATTCAATGCCATAGTGTCAATGTTGACTAAAGTGTTCAACGATAAGAACAGAGACAAATTGCCTGATGTTGAAAAAGTTTATGTTTGTGCTATGGTCAGAGTATTGGTTGCTTGGATTGCTCAAGAAACAACAGCCATGAGGGAACAAATTTACACCTTGTTGCCATTCATATTTTCGCTGGCAAATGACTCTTTTCATGCCCACAGAGCCAGAAAGATGGCTGAAAAGAACAAGTCTGAAGGTGAAGCTATGGACACTGATGTCAATCTGATGGGACAGATTGATCTACTCCGCCTAATGTTGCCTGCACTATGCCACTTGGTAGTTGAAGACAAAGCCAGAGCCATAGTTTTAAACCTCAAACAAGAAGATATTCTGTATGAAGCCATGTGTTTCCACTGGTCTATTGTACATTACAAGAAACCACCTGTACCTAAAGCTGACAGGTTAAAAGCTCTAAGTCAGCCAGCCCGTGAACTGGACCCTCAAATGTTAGAAGATATGAAAGATTCTAGAGCAGCCATGGTCAGCCTTTGCAATATTTTCATGAACCTTACAGTGCTGGCACCCAAGGTTGTTGAGACCAGTATGTTGTTCAACACACTACTCAAGTTCATCTTTAATGACCTACCGGAGCTTAAGGATATACCTGAAAACTTAGTTCTCCATGGACATCTGGCTGTGCTGGGCTTACTGTTACTAAAACAACAAGCTAGTAAAGTGAAGAAAAATGACTTCTCTATATGCAGATACATTCAGTCAACAATCAGATTCCTGTGGGATGCATACAACATTGATGAGTCAAATGACCCAACTGCACTAGTTGTGTCAATGAGTTACAAAGAACACTGGAATGAAATAGCTGACCTCTGGTTCTTGGGCATGCAGACTATGAGTGGAGTCCTTGAAATGGTGCCATGGATATCCGAGTTTGCGATAGAGAGTGGTTGGGCTCAGGGCATAGCCGAAATGCTGACTAAAGTCAAAGTTGGTACTCTCCCTCCTAACGTAAAGTCAGCATTTGAAGACTTCCTCTGTAGGCTAGTAGATGCCAATGAAACTGTTGTCCCAGTCTTGAAGAAGGCTGGTGCACTTAAGATGTGCAGGAATCACAGATTAATGGAATTAGGCAAGAAATTGTTTGGTGATTAAATTATAATTTAAATTAATAGGTAGGTAAAATACCTACTTGTTTTATGTAATACACATATACAATATAAACATTACATTATAAAATACATTTTATACAACAAAGTACTTAAATTTTTTGTTGCTGTATGATTATTTTAATTTCTAACTGTTTGCAGCTTTGATTTTTTTAGAACTCACTGTACATAATTTTTATAACAAGTTTCATTTCTGTATTATAATTTAATTTGACTGGCAACTTACTACTTCTGTTTTTTGGATAAAAATAATATTGTTTGGTACTCAATAAAGTTTTTAATGTGAACTGAAGTCTATTTTTTATTTAATTTTGTAGAAAGTATCCAGAGGCATGAACTAAACTTATAGCTCTAAACATGTTTTTATTTTTAAAAAATAAAGCAGGCAAACACTCACAACTACAAAATTAGAATTTTAGAATAAACTCACAATTCAGAACACTTTTCCTTTGAACAGCACCTAGTACATAGAATGTAGATAGCATCTAATCTCTGTAGATGAGGCATGAGATGGCACAGGGTGATTGTAAGTTTGTAACTCATTAAACCGTGCGGTATCAGTTTTCACGCGCGGTGCCAACTGCCAAACGGCAGGTGAGTGAACCACACTACGCTAGGCACGTTGACCCGGCGCTATTCCTGGAGCAGACACTTCCTTAGATACAAATGTCATGCAACAACACATGGAGATTCTCAAATGAATCTCAGGAAATAGGTGATTTCTGAACTACTAAGAGCATTAGAACAAGTAAAATAGCGTAGGTACCTCAGTAGCAGCCACGGACTCTGTATTCGTGGCCGGTTGATGGCAACACCGCCTATTACATGGGATGGGACATATAACTGGTGAAATGTGGGTGTTCTAATGGGTAGGTACACCTCTGCACCTCCTTTCGGAGATGCCAGGCGTGATGTTATGGTATACCTACCTACTCTGATATGTTTAGCTATAAAGATAGTGTAGACAATGTAGGTGTTAATTAAGTGTTCAATTAATTTTCGTGAGCGTCTTGTGGTAGATTGTTCGACAGTAATTGTGACGCAACTTAATAGCTAATAAGTAGGTGCATGTGCAGTATGTGCACGTCTTGCATAAAGTTGCACAACAATAAAATTCTTAATTAAGTATACCCGTTTTTACTCATTATCAATAGGCATTGTTGGAATTAAAACTCTCGGCGCTGAACTGAGCGTTGAAAATGCAAGTGTGCCTTCATGTAGATAGTAGTTAGTCTTTATGAAAACGGGCATTATTGACTTTATTTTTCTCATCTCGCCTTGAGATTAGAGGGGAACTGGAGCTTTTTCTGGAATGAGGTCAAGCGATACAGTGTAGGGCCAAATACCTAACAACATTTTAATATTTTCCATGAAACCTTGTTTATTCTCTGCCCAAGAACATGCTATAATGGGAGCTGATCTATGTCAGATCGGCAGACAGGTCACCTTTAGTACCTATCGGACGTGATATCTGTTTATTCTTGTTTTAATAGAAGTTTCCAGGTCAGAAAAAGCTCGGAGTAAACAAACCACTCCAGAGCCAAGTCAAGTGCACAGAAACACATGTTCCTGTGCACTTTATTTTTAACGGCTTTTGCTTCTCATCACAGGGTTCGATTTTCGGCAGACAAAAATATTACTTTTGTGTAGTCCGAATGTCCAGTCACAATAAGGACAATTAACATAAAACATCGATGACTAATATTATGTCAATATGGAATTCCCTTTACGTCAGTTCTACACAGGCCTCACGATGAATGAAGTATATTATAATGACCGCAAATACGATGAATGAACACCAATGACAAATCGCATCCAAAATGCGCTATGAAAGAGAACTTCATAGTCCCAGACAGTCACCTTATTTTTGTTCTTGTTCTTTGTATTTGTTCTAGGAATTATCTACCCTTTTGAATATTATGTCCTAACCCTTATTTAAATTGTCCAGATTATAGAGATTCTGCAGCAGCAATATGGGCTGACTAAAGAAGAGGCGGTGGAGAGCGGAACCAACTTCCTCCGCGCCTTCAGGGCCCGCCCCGATGATGACACGTACGCTCTGGATGAGTGGCCAGCCCACCTGTGGCGCAACTGCCTGCCAAAGAACTATAGACATATCGCCAGTTAGTATTCTTACTTTTATTTTATTGAGTTAGTTACACTTCTGAGGTACTCGTACTGCACAAATGCTGTGATTGGCGTGGCCATCGATTCGAAGAAAAAGAGTGAGTCTCAATGGTCTAGTGGTCGCAAGCATTGCTTCTCGTGGGATCTGGGTTTCGTTTCCCGGAGCCGGCAGGGCAGTTTTCTTAGTTTGTCCATTCAGAAATTTAGGACCACCCTGCCGTCTTAGAGTGGCAATGTAACCCCTATTACATGAACTTAAAGCGAGCAAAATGTAGGCACCCCTTTTCCTTCCTTTCGAGAAACACAGGACTGTTTGAATGTTCGCAAATTCCCTGAAATACATATCACGGGTGCAAAACCGCGGTCGCAGCTAGTAAATCATCCATATACCACAAAATTACCTTGAAATGTGAAATGAGTTATTCCAACGCAAACATTTCACTGAAAACCTACACGTTATAAAGTCACTTTATGTTCTTTGGCACAAGTAAAATCCATATTACAGAATTTGTCAAAATGATGCTACTTGTTTAGGTATGTACAAATAAAGTTATGTGCATCATCGTCATGCTCTATTCCCTTTTAGTGTCAGCAGAACTCAAGGTAACAGCGCATTCATTAGCCAGACGTACTGTTCGTTTAGTGAATTGCAGAAATTAAATACCAAGTCCAATTTTAGACAGGTCTTGCTCCTTTTGTTCAACCAACGATAATTACTTTGTACATTAAACAAGACATCATAATTAGTTTGTTTTGAGTGGTAGTGCCCAAGGTGGACTTATTAATAACATTATCACCTTTGGCGTATCACATAATGATTTCCCAATAATTTAATTGAAGCTATAGACTTATAGAGTAACAGACACCTACATTCACATTGTACAGCGTCTACATCACGCATTATGTGCCAAACGGTGACAAAGAGAGTGCTCCGTCTATTACCGACATGTAGTCCGTATACTTCGGCGAAATACTTCTTACGATTAGACTTGGCAGCGAGCCTAGAATGTCAATGCACTTCCACGTCTGCTACGTCCGAACGAAAGTACAAACTTATAAGTACTTTCAATGACTAAGCATAACTGACTACACCTTCTATTAACGTAAACACATGTATTGCGTGATGCTATATTTTCATCCTCTACGTAAAATGTTTCCATTTCGTTGCTAAGCGTGGGCGCACACAAGAGATTTATAAACGGACAGTAAGCCACAGCTATAAATAATTGTAAAAAGACACCGCTTAATGAAAGAAAGGAAATGACGCGGCGATTGGCGGGAAACTGAAAAAAAAACTAAGAATTATTTAGCAGATCTTACCTACATTGTTACAAGTACTGAAAGGTAGTTGACAGTATAGTGTCACAAATAGTGGAGCATCAGACAGCAATACGATATCATAATGTGTTGAATTCGACGCCCGGGCGTGTGCCAAGGAGTTTTTCAACCATTTGTACACGATTTATAAACATTTCATGGCAAGACACACGTGGATGTGTGCGTGAAGCAAGTTTAGATAGCGCATTTACAGCGATGAGTCTACTAGTCCTATAGTTGGATATCCTGTATGAAATGCTCCATTAGCCCAATATGTATCCATCTACGCACAAAAATAATCTTTTATGGAAGTCCCCTCTGAAAGAACCTCTGATGAAAGTGCAAAGATGATTTTTATCCAGTCATAAAATTATGTTTACGGTTTATGCCTTTAGGATGGGCATGTGACTAAAAGAATGGATATAAATGTTGAGAAAAACGATGGATGGATTGAGTGAGGAATGATAATTATGAAAGAAAAAGGAGTAAATGGTAGCTTGACGGTGAAAGAGGAGAATGGAAGAAAATAACATACTGCACAGACCCGATGATGACATGTGGAGTTAACTGTTCCTCTGACCAGTGAAAATTAGGACAGCTATTTACACATTGCAATGTTTCTGTTTCAGAAAATATATCTATCGAATGGGTAAAATTAAGGTTTCAGTGTTTGGCTCTAACACACGAAGTGATACACCTATTGGAGACACTGCGGTACGTTGGTTACATTTTACTTGCATTAGTTACATGTTATGAAGAAATATTGACCCTAGGGGACATCACCAACGTACTAACAAATATTTCTCCATGATGTAATTTTATGTTATTTATTATTTGTAAATAATTTTAAATGGTAATTTCAATGTTTTATACTGATTTGTCTGGCCAAGTTATGTCAATATGAAACAAAGAAATTAAAACAATTCTAGCAGCAATGTGCGTTGTTCTAAGATTAAGAGGAGTCCGGTTTAAATGAGATAAGGAAATACATTCGCGACCTCTACCTAACCCTGTTAGGATTGCAGGTAATTGTAGTTGCATAATAAAATGATAACACATTTGTTTGAAGACATTATTTGTTTTTGTTATTAAATAACGATTGATCTCAGAACAATAAACCACCTGCTACCACTTAAATTGTGCATGGTGTTATGTGGTACTAAATTGTTTTGGTAATTTTTCAGAAGCGTTTCATGTTTACCATCGCTCACGTCCTGCCCACTTCGCATTTCACTAGTGTTTCGACTATTTTTAAATTGTTTTCGTAACTTTCATTGGATCGCGCATGCCACATAAGACTATGAATAATCAGCGCAATACTGATTTGTCAATATCATAACAAAGTCAGGACCAAACATTGTGGAGGCATAGTTTGACACTTGTAATCAATACTAGGCGTAATAGCCCAAAAGCTAATTGAAAAGTAAATTTAGAAATCACGAGTTATAGATATACAAGTGCACAATATAAGTATTGATTGATACATCACTGATGCCTTTGCAAGTGTATTGGGCTGGCTTTGAGCGCATGTTGCTAATAAATTACTTGTTTTTCAACAGTTCAGTTGTTTCTCAACGAGTGAGTAAACTCGGGGCGCCGCGTGCGCTACACTTAGGTTTGATTGTATTTGTAAAATATATGAGGGAGTACATCACGGCGAAGGTAATACATTACCTCAGAAAATTCAGTTAAACAATGGAGATAGTTTTGGTATTTCAAAGAAATGTTTCAATACCTTTTGAATGTTTAATCAAGATTGATTCAAAGTTATTTAGAGTGTCTCCTCCCTCCAAGTATCTCCATTGTCCTTAAACCTAAATAAGTACCTATGCTATTTTGAGATAACTTTTATGTAGGCAACTAAAATATCATCAACATAGCGAGAACATTTATTAACTTTCTTTTCTCAACATAGCATACCTCTAGTTCCTAAGTTTATTTTTATTTCCTGTGGAATTTATATCGGCAGTATGAATTGCACTTGAAGTAATGTGCCAATTTCCATAATGTGTGTGTTATCTTAAATTCTCTTGCTAAACTGCAATAGCTACTTTCCATGTTTGAAACAAAAGCACTTATTGATCAGCGTTTCATTTGTTTGAAACACGAAAGTCGTAACCTCGTTGGTGCGGCTAGAAACATCGTAACTATAATTTTAGTTCCGTTAATTTCTGGAACAAATTGCAGTATGCAAGATCATTTGGCTTGTTGTATCATGTGCTGAGTTTCAGCATGAGAGGCAGCTAGAAATAACCAAAGGCTGGTGAATAAATGTGGACAGGGAGGATTACTTACTCGGTCTGATCACGAACGGGCCGTCTCGAGCCCAGTGGCAGAAGATTGAACGACTGGGTGTTCGCAAGTACTTCGACTGCTTGCTGGTATCTGGTGACCTGCCGTGGGAGAAGCCCGACCAGCACATCTTCCTGGAGGCCTGCAAGATGCTCAACGTCGAGCCTCGCATGTGCATCATGGTTGGAGACAAGCTGGAAACTGATATCAAGGTACGACTCACTGTTTTAGAGAAAATAATGTCGTAGGATTGACCAAGTGGTCTATGACTGGAGGTTCCCACGAGCGAAAGATTTACGATTAGGTCGCAAATCAAATTTTAATCAACAGTTGGAGGTCAATGCAATTGCAATTTGCAGGTAATATTGAACCTGACACTGCCCTGCGCAAAAAAGTATAAGAGAAAATTGAATTACCATCTAAAATGTATAACCCAAGTTATGAAACATACTTGTTATCATAGATTCATAGATACTCGTTTCTATACCAACGTCCTTGAGTCGCACGGGCTGTAAGCAACATACCTTTCATGGTAGGACCGCGAGCGCATCGATTTTACATCTTTGAGTCATCGCCAACAATCATAAAATTGTTTAAACATCTGACTGACACGATTCTAACACAAAAGTGATGACAGACTGTTTAAAGCTGTTGTTCCCTATAAACAGAACAGCTTTTTCTTGTCGAATAATTACTGCTATTAGAATAATAAACAACCAAGTCTGTATTATAACATCACGCCTGTTAAGCAGAGTTGTACTTGTACCTAATAGTACACCAACATTTCAGTCCCACCTATTACCATCTACCGGACACGGATCCAGACTCCGTGGCTACTAATGATAAATTCCTGATGGAAAAATAACACTTTTCCCGTTTTGGGAATCGAACTCAGGAACTCGTGCTCAACAGTCGCGCTTGCGCCCATCAGCCCGACAACGCAGTCAAGTAAGACTATGTTCTTCGAAATTTAAATCCTATTTTGTTTTTTCGTTCCAGGGAGGAATTGAAGCTGAACTAGGAGGCACGGTGTGGATTCCGCTTCAAAAGGACATGGAGGCTTCAGACCTGCCTAACTTCACCATAGACAAGGTCACAGAGTTGCCAGAAGTGTTACCCAATTCACCCAAATTGAAGCGCTCTATGCACACATCTAACATACCCTCCTGATAAATTTATTTTTGATGGCTGTAATATTTTACCTTTGGCAAAGACTTTTTGGTACACACTTTCATACGTCGACAGTATTCGGACAAAAGTACAAAATTTGATTTACAGTACAAATGTATAGGTTTTAGTTACTACTACACTCATATTTATATAGCATAGGGATGCTAACACGAATTTATCTTATGCACAAGTTACCACACAATGCTTGCATAATCCGTCGTGTACTTAGCCAAGTATTATGTTACAATGTTAAAATATTTATTTTTCTGTCTTGTAGGTAAGAATATAAAACGCCTGATTACTTTTAAGGATTTAAAGAAGCATATTGAAATGCATATTTTTATAAAGAGATTTCAAATATTATTTTTTTAAGTTTTTTGGTTGTACTCTAAGGAAACTTCTTATGAGACTGTCTTATATGTGATACTGATAGTTGTAAATGTTCCTTGTAAGATGTCTTGCTCGTTTTGTGGTTACTGATTACAATTATCGAAAATTTAATTATTATAAGGAAGTTATGTCACATGGGTGCTCATAAAGTGATATGATTCTAGGTGTTGTGGGTATATCTATTACTGTACATTGTCGTTTAGAGATAGCATAGGTATGTAGACTGATATGTATACGGTGTACATATTATCTTAGTTGTTTCTTGTGTAAATCTCTTAAACTTAATTAATTATTTAGTCTTATGACAAACTACCGTTGCGCGTTGGTAGCAAACTTCTATGCTTTATCATTTTTTAAATGCCTATCTGTGCCATTCTTTGACTACTTAAAACCTTTGCATAAGGGGTTTATTTTAGTAAATAATAATTATGAACCTGACAATATTCATTGACATGTGCATCTACTAATAATTCCTTTGTCCTAAAAGTTGTTGAACACAAAGGTATGATCATTTGGTTGATAAATAAATAAATTTTGGGTATAAATCTTTGTTTCATTTAAAATAAAACACTAACATAATAATTATAACTGATTTCTTATATCTCAAACTAGACCCTATTAGTATTCACTACCTATTGTAAGTATAAATTATAAAATTAAGCTGTTCTCAACATCTTGGCTTCTCGTTTTTCTCGTA
Organism: Diarsia mendica; assembly: GCA_949316265.1. Taxonomy (NCBI): domain Eukaryota; kingdom Metazoa; phylum Arthropoda; class Insecta; order Lepidoptera; family Noctuidae; genus Diarsia; species Diarsia mendica. The sequence goes on along the minus strand of OX438906.1, from coordinate 9,629,270 downwards.
ACTGTTTCTTTTGTTCTTCTACAATCTTCTTCCTTTCTTCGAGGAACTCGCCATATTCCTGAAAATAGTTGATTCTAATGAAATATTGTAGATGATATCATCTACAAAAAGATTTTTACAAGTCACTTTCTTTTAAACTACATGGGGCCAATGTTTCTTACCTGACTACTCTGAGAAGAACGAGCCTCAGAGGTTATAGTCTCTTTAGCAATCTTTGAAATATCATAATAATATGTGACAGTATTGGTTGGTGACAGTACGGTTTATTGGCCAAGCTCTTTTCACAATAGAAATGCAAAGAATATTTTTTGCCTGATATGTTCCAAGCATGGTCATAGTAGGTATATGGTGTAGTGGGCAAAATCCTTAATCTTGTAATTAGCAGAGAAGACATCACCCACTGCTATACAGGCCTCTCTTTGCTTGTGCTCCACTTCTTGTGAAACCTTCATCCAGGATATATCCACAATGGCACATGTTGTCATCTCAATTTTATTTTATTTTTTATAAAAGTTTTGCTTCACACTAGGAATGTTTCCTGTATCATGGGTGCGTGCGTTTACAAACATTTAAACTCACAAATACCCAGACCCGAAATAACTATCTGTAGGCCATACAAATATTTGTTCTGTGCGGGGATTAAACACGCGACACGCAGCACAGCAGTTCAATCACTCAGCCACTAGGCCAACAGTGTCAAAAAAAAACCAGTAGTACAGTTAAATAGTTTAAACAAAATTGTGTTATTACCTTTGGGTCCAAATCCTTGACTATCTCTATTCCACAAGTTCTTGCAGTGGCTATCAGCATGACACAGATCTCTTCCAGAGACTTCCACTCAAGAGGTGGGTCCTGAGACTTTATTTTTGCTATTTCATACAGATGTTTGTATGTTATTTTTCCACTTGTTTCCCTGACTGAAAGTAGTAATTTTTAGAGTTTAGTGAAAAAGAAGTTCAAATATATTTCATTTTAATAACTAATTATTAAAATGAAATATATTTGAACTTCTTCAGTGGTTGAGTGTTCCACAACTGCCAAGCATTAGGATGTAGGTTTGATTCATGGGAAAAATGTTCTTAGATCTTTCCATAAGGAATTTCTCAGTAGAAGCCCCCTATGAAATGTAAATTAGCATAACTGGCGAAATGTGGGTGTCTATTAGGTACACTGGTACACCTCAGCCAGACAAAATGATTTGAATATGAGTACTTATAAGAAATTAAATACCTATGTAAGGAATGTTGATATGAAATTCTAATTCCAATTGTTATGGCACAGGGATCACTTACCAGGTTCCATAGCACCTCTACTAATACCAGCAGCTTGCTTTAGAAAATATGAAGCTGGAGGTTGGTGAATGACAAGTTGATAGGAACGATCAGAATTCACTTTTACTCTCGTCGGCAAAGGGGTGCCAGGCTTAACGTTCGCTGTGCGCTCATTGAAGTCCTTGCAAAATGCTGCTATATTGATATTACGCTAAAATAAATAAAAATATAGGTTATGATTACAACATTCATTAACTTATTAAATAAACTTTGTAAGGAATAAATATGTACTTGTCCAAGCATGGGGCCTAAAGGAGGCCCTGCCGCAGCCATGCCAGCAGGAATATTGGTTCTTAATTTGGAACTATGGTCAATTTTATCCGCAACTTTCTTCATAGATTTTAAACGAGCGACTGACTTAGACATGACGATAAATAAAAATCACCGAGACTATTTACAAATTTGTTTTTGTTATTTAGTTCTCCTAATTAATAGGTCTAGCTAGGATCTAGCGAAATTTTAAAAACAAAATAGATTTCTCCGACAGCACACTGATTTTGACAAACAAAACCATTTGTTTGACATAAATGATGCTAAAAATGTAATCTAAACTCGACCTGGAACGCCGCACAGCTGACAATGACAAGATAGTGATGTGTCTTTCTTTATGTTATTGGGAAATTCCGATTGAAATCCATCCACATCATTTTGTGAATGAACCACTATCATTCAAATAAATTATTTTACCTGAATGGCTTTGTAATTATCGGATATTGTTTCTTTTAAAGTATTTTACTATTTCATTAAATCAATTTGTAATGACGATTCTCGGTATTTTTTTAATCTGTAAATCGTGTGTTGTCACTTGTCAGATTTGCATTTGTCACCACTTGGTGAATGAGTGAATAGAAAATAATTCATATTTTTATTTTGTAAATTAACACGTAATTAAAGTATCCACATCAGTAATTATATATTTCTAAAGATTATGGTATTTTGCACACCTATTGTAATGGATTGTATAGAAAGTTATGTGTATAGGTCGTGAAAAATAATTAATAGTTCATAATGTGGTCGTTTTTCTCTCGGGATCCTACGAAGGACTTTCCTTACGAGATAGGAGATCCTGTGCCTGGATTAGAAGATAGAAGTGTATGGACACTACACAAGGGCAAGAAAAGAGGAACGCAGGATGAAGTATCAATATTTTTATTCGACGTTCAGAAGAATTCTGAAACACTGTTCGACATAGCTAAGGCCTCCCTAAAGAAACTAAAGACTATGAGACACCCTAGCCTTTTACATTATTTAGATAGCTGTGAAACTGAGAAATTTTTATATATTGCTACTGAGTATGTAGAACCTTTAGCCACACACTTAGAGGAACTTAAACTAGAAGGTCCACAGAAGGAGCTATTTCTTTCATGGGGCATATTTCAAATCACTGTAAGTACCCATACCAGAGTTCATAACCAACTGTTAAAAGTTATCAAACCTTCATGCTTAATTATCTGATTGCATCATCTATAAATAAAGTTAATTTAAAAAAGTACTGGTAATAAATGCTGTGCTATGATTGGCCACTGACCATACATGGACCATTTTACCAGCTTTAACAGCATTCTTCATGTTACAGAGAGCATTATCATTTTTAAATAATGATGGCAACATGAGGCACAATAATGTGTGCCTGTACTCCGTGTTTGTCACTTTAGCGGGAGAATGGAAACTAGGCGGCTTCGAGTTTCTTACAACACAAGGAACGGATACAGCCAACCCTATACCTATCAAAATATTGCCAGCACTTGAAATATATGATCCTCCTGAGAAGAAGGATCCTGCTAAATTGAAAACAGTTACAAAGTGGTTAGTATAAAAGTTGTTATCTGTTCATTCAAATTAAACATGTTGTTCAACAATGTATTAATTTGTTAAACACACTAACTGCCATATTAATAAACTTACACTGTAACTTATGAGATATCTTCCAACCGTCTCAATTCTAAATCTTTCTCTGCCAAATCAAAAATTTTCTTCTTATCAAAATATCAGAATAATTGAAGATCATGGTAGATATCCCGTAAGAGACAGTCATAGTGTAGGTATAAACTTTAGAAGCTTAAGACTAGAGTACCATATTAATGTAGGTACTCGAAATATGATCTTTGGGTATTTAGTTGCATAGACCAGCCCGTTATACTATACCTACTACTAATTTACAATTTGAATCCTTAAATAACTTGTAAAGTTTAAACACAGGATGTTCTGTTTTGGTTTTTATATTTTCTATTGTTAACAAAATCAAGTTAGCAGTACGAGTCATCACAACAAATGCTTTGCAATCTTATCTCTGATCAAATAATATCTGTACAATGCAATTCATGACTCAAATGATATCACTAATGGTATTTATTCTCTTCAATCAGCTCATCAGACATGTGGGGCTTAGGATGCCTAATATGGGAGGCATATGATGGGCCTCTAAAGAACCAGCCCGCTCTGAAGACAACTGACAACATACCAAAGCAGCTATGCACATTATATTGTGAACTGGTCAGCGCTAACCCTGCGTCTAGGCCCAATCCTGCTGATATCATTACTAGGTAAGAAATTAAAACATGAACTACTTGGATTGGTATGATGATAATGACCTTGACCCAACAAGTGTCTTATACACAATAAAAAAAATGTAAGAAGTTGGAAAGCAATGTTTGCTAAATTGGTTCTGTTTGAAACAGCAAACTAGAATACTAGTGGGTCAGCCAAGCCGCATGACAATATATGGCACACAGTTGGCGCAGCGGCTGAGCAAATGACTGCTGTGCAGTGTGTTGTGGGTTCAATCCCCATCCAGAAAATATATTTATATTGCCTACAGATCTGTGTTATGGAGAGACAGGAGATTTTCCTAGTGTAACAACGGTTTTTTTAGTCCCAAATAGTACTTGTGTCTGAAACATACCCTAAACATTTAATTCACACAATTTCAGGTGTAGAAAACTAGGAGGCTACTTTAAAAACGATCTGATAGATTCTATGCTATTTCTCGAAGAGATACAAATCAAGGACAAAGTGGAGAAAAGCAAGTTCTTCTCCACACTAAGTTCTTACCTGGACAGCTTTCCAGAATCTGTTTGTATTCACAAGATTTTGCCACAACTGCTAACTGCTTTCCATTATGGAGACGCTGGATCATTCGTTTTGGCGCCAATGTTTAAGGTAATAATAATAAATGGTTTAATGGTTCTTTTTTATTACCTCCTGGAAAGTAGGACACTGATCAATAAATATTTGGAGCAGTTGTTCATTTGCGTTGTTTGAATGAAATGTTTATAAGTGATGCATTGTTTATCAAGAGTATAAGCTGCCCTCTTTTAATATGACTTTCATTAAGGACGCATTTACGATTGATAAGTCAAATCATTACTTTTTTAAACAAAAGTATGTTTATTAAATACAATGCTTTGTATTTTTAAAATGTTTTTGCTACTTATTGTAGGTAGATGTGCAAGGTACCGAAGTGTTACTTCGGTACATTTATTGTAGACCAGGGCCGAAGCCTTCAAAACTGGTAAAAAATGAAAAAAAATTACAGTAGGATGAAACCCATTAGAAAAGGAGGGGAATATGATCAAAATGAAAGGAAATATAAATTACGGTCGATCCGAGTTCGGGAAGGGGGGGTGGGGGGGGTTTTAAGGGGGGAAAGCGGTTTATCTCTATTTCCGGCAAAACTACAAGTACTATGGAAAAAAATTAAATGGCAAAGTTGTAGGTAATAAAAAGATCTACAACTTTTGTATTTGCAATTTTTTCACATAACCTCAAAATTTAGGTGAAAAATTCAAAAAACCAAGTTTTTGGTTTTTAATTTTTATCTTTTACAAAAAACATTTTTTTTTCACGAAATTTAGTGAAAACTTACATTTTTATGCCCTAAATACACTGTAATTTTTTTGATTAAAAATATTTATTTTTCACCTTATTATTGACTTAATATCGAAAAATCAGCCCTATTTTCAATCGAAAATTCTGACGTCAAAATATCTGTTTTTTTTTAAAGTCTGTGGGCGTTGTGTTCCTTATAATCTCTACTTTCTGATGATGTATAAAAAATATACATTGCAATGGTAAATTTTCTCAGAAAAAGCAAAATCAGCTGCTACAAAATAACAGGTAGTAAGGGCCAAACGGTGTCCTGCCTATTCGCCGAAAATTGTTTCCCAAATTTTCACTTGCCAACCAACGTTTCGCCGATGTTTCACTTTGACAACTAACGATTACCAAATTTTTGTTTGACAACGTTTCATTTGGTAGAATTATTGTAAAGCCGATTATTATAAAGACACAAAACGTTTGGGACATTTATCATTTGGCAAACATTTTACTAGGCAACACAACTATTAGACGAATGACGTTTTGTCAGTGTTAGTTTCCTTTTCATACATTGATATATTGATAAAAAAATTACGACTTTTTTCATACATTTTTTATTTAAGAATATCAAAAATAACATTAAATTTTTAAATTGGCAGCAATGCAGAGCAATAGTTTTTCCTCTGAATATGTAGTTTTGTGTTCGAGAAATCTTTGGTTACGATAGGTTAGGTTAGGTTATAACAAACAACGGCAGAAGCAAATTGCTTTTGTAAAAGGAAACGTTAAGATAAGTTAGGTCACATTAAAGGTTAGGTTAGGTTATGACAAACAACGCACGAGCCGAGCGAGCGAAGCGAGCGTGCCGCGGCAGCGGCCGGCGATGTGCCAGAAGCGAATCGCTTTTGTAAAAGGAAACGTTAAGTTAGGTTAGGTCACATTAAAGATAAAGAAAAAAAAAATAATAACAATAACTACCTGTATATAATTTGTCCCAAATGAAAATGGCATCCTTGTAAATAAATTTCTTCAAAATTTGATCGCAGACTCAGTATTGCAGCTTTTTCGAAATCTAACACACATACTTTAGGTGCAAAATTAATACCGTGCTAATAAATTTGGTAAACAATAAACAACTAAATGAATATTACGCAAAGTAAAACATTCTGCTACTTGAAAGTTGGCCTTTTAAAAAGTGTCATAATGAAAAGCAAACCAAACGTACAGTTGGTAACTGTGAGGTTGGGTTGGGAAATAAAAAAATATATTATGATAAGTTGGCAAATGATTATTCGGCGAAATTTACATTTACATTTTCAAATATCTTTATTTAACATAATATCAATAACAAAATGCACTTATCCTAAGCTACAATAACACATTAAAATAAAACACTTTATTAGGCTAGCAATTCGCCTTTCAAAGCTTACAAGATGATAGATTGGTTTACCGGTAATAACATAAACTTAACACACAATTTAAAAGGGTATATGAACTGACAATATGTAAATTGTTTAGTTAGTCACAATTTACTGCTTGCATGTAGGTAAATCGAAAAATATCTGATCACGCAGTCCGCGACGGACAAGCAAACGCGTGACCAGTCAACGCTCAGCGGACGGAGCCTCCCTGCCGCCCGCGCACCAGCGTATTAGCGCCCGGTGCCGGGACGGCAGCGAGCCTCTCGGGGGTCAACTCACTGGTCGATCCTCGGATGGTGGGAACAAAAGATAGTGATGGGGCAGGCGATACGTGCCGTAACTGTCGACATACGGTATCTTGTCAACAGTTGACGAACATATATTAGAAATTAATGGGTTAATAGTATTTGTTTTGTTTTTATTATAAAATTTTAATGAAATTTTGATGATGTAATTGAATAGCAAGGGAAGTTTAATGTTTTTATGGAATTTACGAAGATTTGTTTTAAATTTAGTTAAGAATGATATTTTTATAGCTTTATTTTGTATTATTTGAAGTAGGTGATGATTGGAAAGACAAGTGCCACTCCAAACAGGACAGGCGTAAGTTATACACGGACGGACAAGTGTAGTATAAATTCTTAATTTAGTACCGCTACTTAATTTGCTTTTACGGTTCATTATAGGGTTCAAAGCACCAAGGGCTTGGGCACCTTTCAAACGTAAGTCGGCAATATGTTTAGACCAGTTTAGACGGCTGTCCATTCTCACCCCAAGATAACGCACACTTGCTTTCCATGGTACTCTATGTCCTGCTATTTTTAAGGTTTTTGTGGGGGGTTGCCTGGCACGAGAGAAGAATATTGCTTCAGTTTTACCCTCATTTATTTTTAGTTTCCATTTCTTGAAATAGTCCTGGAGTAAATCAATGGAATATTGTAGGCGACCAATGATCAAGTCAGTATCGTTAGAAGACGTATACGACGCTGTATCGTCAGCGAAGCAGGCTAATTTCGTTCGAGGTTGAATAGGAATATCATTTACAAAAATGAGAAATAAATAGGGCCCCAGAATCGAACCCTGCGGAACGCCAGCTGGGATCTTGTATGGTGGCGAAAAGATGTTACCTATGTACACCTGGAATTTCCGATCCGCAAGGTATGACTGTATAAGTCTAATGAGGGGCATAGGGACGCCAAGGGTGAGCAACTTGTGTAGCAGGCCTTCGTGCCAGACTGTGTCAAAAGCTTTTTCGATATCCAACAGAAACATACCTGTGGACTGCTTAAGATTTTGGTGATGGGAAATGTGTTCGCACACTCTAGCCAATTGTTGGGTAGTTGAGTGAGTAGCACGAAAACCAAACTGCTCATGGATCAGAAACTGCCCAGTAGCATGCAATAGCCTTGAATAAATCACTGACTCAAAAATTTTGCCAACAGAAGGTAGTAAACTTATAGGGCGGTAATTTATAGGTAAGGTACTGTCTTTTCCTGGTTTTTTAAGAGGTATTATTTTAGCTGTTTTCCAGATCTTAGGGAAATAACCCAGGCCAAAGCAGCCATTTAAAATTTTAGTTAAATAAACTATCGCTTTTTGAGGTAAGTTCTTTAACAGTGAATTATGAATCTCGTCATGACTTGGAGACTTACGAGATTTAAGCCTAGTCAGGGTTTTGCGTATTTCAAAAGGCCTAACCGGCTTTATTAAGCCAGGAGCAAAAGTAAATTCATTAATGACCGACATGGACTTCGACACCTCAGCCGTGAGTTCAGAGTCACTAACCCAGTTGGTGGTAAGGTTCGTATTGTCATAAAAGGCTTTAGCCAAAGAGTTACATTGTTCAGCCGTAGTAGTCGTCAGAGAACCATCCGATAGTTTAAGAGGAGGTATGATCGTAGATCTAGGTTTTAGAGATTTAATCACACGCCAGATATCTTGACTCGGGTTATCAACTTTAGCCAGTTTAGCGTTCCATACGCTATCAAGGTGGTTACGGATATTTGTGTTTATATGAGCTTGGAGAGTGTTTATATTACTACGGTTGATTCTTCTAGGCTGGCCGCTGGGCAGTCTCTGTTCAATACGACGCAAGTAGTTTTTGTAGCGAATCATTTTCTTAATATGGTAGGGTAGCTTGGTAGAGGTATAGCTTAGCACATCAGTAGTGGACGGTATGGAGGAGTCTCTAGCATCAATGATAGTTTGTTGCAAATGACCTATAGCAGTATCAATCTCATCATTAGTATTAAACGTTTTAGAACTAAGTGTTATGTTTTTATTAATATGAGAACGATATTTACTCCAATTGGCACAGTTAAATTTAAAGAACCGGGTTTTAGCCTTGCGACTCGGGAAGCCTCCAATGGTAAAAAACATGGGGTAATGGTTCGATGACAGTGCTATGATCGTTTCAACATCACTAATGCAGCCTACATTTAAAGACAGCACCAGATCCGGGCGCGTTGGTTTGCGATTGGGGCAATAGTTAACTTGGGTAGGTAGACTAGGGCAATGAATAACGTAGTCAGATTCAAGCATATGTCTGAAAAGAGTTCTGCCTCGCGTGTTAGTATAGCTACTGTGCCAGTGCGAGTGGTTGGCATTAAAGTCCCCCATGATAATAACATGGGGGCCCAAGCCGAACAATAACTCAAGATCACTACAAAGCAATGGCAGATTGGGTGACTGGTAAACAGATAACACAATGTGATCAACTCCTGATATTTTAACGGTAATACCGACAACTTCAATATGTTTAGTATTTGGAAGAGTTAAGACCGAATGATTAAGTTTATTGCTTACAAGAATAGCAACTCCTTGACCACGGCCAGTAAAATGTTTATCTTGGCGATAACAGGTAAAACCGGGTGTAACTAAAGTTGAATTTGGGGTTACTCTAGTTTCACAAATACCAATAATATCAACAGCTAAAACGCTTACCGCCAAGTCAAGTAGTTCTTGGATCTTCAAACGTACTCCATCGGAGTTCCAGGATAGCAATCGGAGTTCAGCAGAATCAAACATGTTTACCAAGATGGGACAGAATTAACATGACCTTGTCTAACCAAGATGTGCAAGCAGCAAATTGTGATTTTATGTTTTTTAATGTTAGTAGGATTTCAAACATCTCCTTTGTGGTATAATCATTTGTGTCAGTCGTAGGTTCAGAGGGAACCTGACTTTTAATCGATGACATGTCGCGGGTTCCCACAGTAGGCCAAGATCTCTGGTTTGATGATAATGTCGATTGTGACGGATGCCTCAGATTTGGTAGAACAAGCGTAGATTTCGTAGACATCATTGGAGGCACGGACTTGCGTTCTAGAGCCTTCTTTTTCTCAATGCTGTCTAGATATGCTATTCGGACACTGCACTTGCTATAATTCGCCGGATGATCTTCCTTGCAATTACAGCATTGCGCAGGTTCAGTGCGGTCAGACTTGGTACAGGAGGCAGTTGCGTGAGGACCAACACACTTCACGCAGCGAGGAGGCTTGTTACAGTTGTGGGATGCGTGACCAAACTCTTGGCAGCGAAAGCATTGAGTGCCATAAGCTCGGTTAGGCTTAAACTTGCTGATGGATACCACACAATTACACAGGTACCTTATTTGCCGAAATTTAGTCATGTCAGCTCCTGCGGGTAGCTGTACTAGAAAGGGGGGACAGGGATTGTCCATTCCACTTCGAGGCTTGAGGGGTTTGATGGATGCACCGGTAAAACCAACTTTTTCCAGCTCTTCCGGTAGTTCTTGTTCGACGTAGGCTGGAAGTCCACGAATTCGGCGAAATAAAATTCTGCGAAACGTTGGTTGGCAAGTGAAAATTTGGGAAACAATTTTCGGCGAAAAGGCAGAGAACCGGGCCAAACCCTCCTAGCCCCTTCCCCACTTCTCTGTGAAATACCTTTTGATGGGCCAAAATTTTCCGTAGGTCTCCACGATATATAAATTATCTTAAAATAACAATAAATAGGCATAAAACAGCAATAAATACGCTTATAATTTCTTGTCTAGGCCATTATTTGGTAGTGGGTATTATTTCGCAGCAGCTGACTTTGCATTTTCTGAGAAAATTTACCATTGCAATGTATATTTTTTATACATCATCAGAAAGTAGAGATTATAATGAACACAACGCCTACCGACTTTTTAAAAAAAGCAGATATTTTGACGTCAGAATTTTCGATTGAAAATAGGGCTGATTTTTCGATATTAAGTCAATAATAAGGTGAAAAATAAATATTTTTAATCAAAAAAATTACAGTGTATTTAGGGCATAAAAATGTAAGTTTTCACAAAATTTCGTGAAAAAAAAATGTTTTTTGTAAAAGATAAAAATTAAAAACCAAAAATTTGGTTTTTTGAATTTTTCACCTAAATTTTGAGGTTATGTGAAAAAATTGCAAATACAAAAGTTGTAGATCTTTTTATTACCTACAACTTTGCGATTCAACTTTTTTCCATAGGACTTGTAGTTTTGCCGGAAATAGACATAAACCTTTTTCCCCCCTTAAAACCCCCCCCCACCCCCCCTTCCCGAACTCGGATCGACCGTAATTTATTTTTCCTTTCATTTTGATCATATTCCCCTCCTTTTCTAATGGGTTTCATCCTACTGTAATTTTTTTTGGTTTCAAAAATTATCGACCCTGGTCTATTGAGAAACTGGACATATCTAAAATTATATTTATAGTTAAGAATTGTACCTTGCACATCTACCTACAATAAGTAGCAAAAACATTTTAAAAATACAAAGCATTGTATTTAATAAACATACTTTTGTTTAAAAAAGTAATGATTTGACTTATCAATAGTAAATGCGTCCTTAATGTATTTTCAATTTTAAGATAGTTAAATAAATAAAACTTGTTTTGTTATTGAAGTTCTGAAACTATGTAAGTCAAAAATAGCAAGTTTAGTGTAAAACATAACATTGCAATACGCCTAGCTGTAATCCTCGAAGGGTTAGGCACAGGTGTGGATTAGTGCACTCACATTTCGTCAGTTATGTTTAAGAGGAAACGCGAGTGGTCTTTTCTCCATACAAACGCTCTCGCCTGTTTTCTTTTTGGTTAATGACCCTAGAGCAATGGTTTTTTACAGAATAATAAATATTAACTATTTCTATGCCCCTATGTTTTCCTTTTTGGTGATAAATTATTTTTATAAGCACTAGAACCCTCAAAAAATGCTCAAAATTGCTTGTTTAGATCGCTGTTAACAGAGTCCTAGTGTACAAATTTGACAACTATTAACGAAAAAAGAAAAACATAGCGGCGTAGTATATAACCTCCTTATTCATTGTCTAAAATATCTTTTAAATTGGTTCAATATTGGAGGAGGAAATAGGCGAGAGCCAAACCTCGAATTCTAACTTTTTTCTACAGTTGTCCTTATCGCACGAATTTGAGGGCAGGAGGACGGAGAGAGACAGCGATAGTAGAAAGAGACAGCACTCGCATTTCCTCTTAAGGGGCGAGCCTATTGCCATCAACTGGTCATAAATCCGACTTCGTGGCTGCTACTGAGAAATTCGTAATGGATAAACCCTATAACATTTTGCCCTGGGAATCGAGTCGCGCTTACGACTGCTGTGCAATTGAATGGCTTGCGTAATTAATTCCTATCAATTTCACACCTAACTTGTTTGTTCTTATTTCAGTTGGGCAAACTCCTAGATGACGCGGACTATCAAAAGCAAATAGTGCCGTGCGTAATAAAGCTGTTTGCTTCAAACGACAGAACGACGCGATCACGGCTGCTGCAACAACTGGACCAATTCATTATGCATTTGCAGAATTCCACTGTATGTATATCTAAATGTGTAATTATATTAATTAACTAGTTGTGACCCACGGGATTCGTTCGTGCGTGTTATTATAAAAATGTTATTTCCCTATTTGAGTCAGATTTTGTAAACAATTTCAAAGGTTTTAATTTTTTACATGGAACCCTTATCTTTTTTCTAAAACAAAGGCTAAGTTACTCAGTTACTTATAGCATCAGCAGCTATCTTCCAGTAAATGACTGGCCTGTTGGTCTAGTGGTTAGTGACCCTAACTGCTATGCCGGAGGTCGTGGGTTCGATTCCCACCCAGGACAAATGTTTGTGTGATGAGCACGATCATTTGTTCTGTGTCTGGGTGTAATTTATCTATAATATGTATGTATTTAGAAATATATAAGTATGTTTATCAGTTGTCTAGTACCCATAACACAAGCTCTGCTTAGCTTGGGACTAGATTGCCTTGTGTGATCGTTGTGGAATATTATTTATTTATTTATTTATTTAATGTCCGTTAAGAATCGGAAAGCCGTTAAACATAATTGCGTCAATCTCGTTTGTAATTCTCGTTTTGTTGTGGTTTATCTTCCCAATTTTGTAAACAAACTCGTTGGTCGCTCACTCGAGCCATATCTAATACGGATGTGTACGAAATTCCGACATTTTTAACCGACTTCTAAAAAAAGAAGGAGGTTTACAATTCGGATGTTTGTTTTTTTTTTTTTTTTTTTTATGTTTGTTCGGGCATAACTCCGTCACTTGCTAACCGATTTGAAAAATTCTTTTTTTGTTGGAAAGGGTATACTTCCCAAATGGTCCCATAATTTTTTTATCGAAATCGGACAAGCGGTTTTTGAAAAATCAACAAAACTCAAAAAAATACTACATTGTCCACATTAGGTGAACCACTAAAAAGTGAAAAATAAAAACTTTTTAACAAAAAATAAAACCGACTTCAAAAAAAAAGTCAAAAATAAATCAGTTTCTGAAGTCGGTGACAAAAAAATGAAATCAACCAAACAAAAGTCACCGACTTCAGAAACTGATTTATTTTTGACTTTTTTTTTGAAGTCGGTTTTATTTTTTGTTAAAAAGTTTTTTTACGCAACGAGAAGACTCGTGTCTGATATTATAAAACGAGATATAATTAATCGAGCCACAGTTTTTTTAATTGGCCACAGGATCAAACTTCTAATTTTATAACTAAGCCACGGGAAAATTATATAGCCTCTAATATACTAATTCGTCTTCTTTACAACGCCCACTAAATATTCTATAGAAAGCATCAAGTGACGATCAACATTTATATTAACTTGTCCTTGTTATTTATACATAGGCACCTAATTTACTAACTCAGCCACGGAATTTATATCTCACCACCATTTTACATTTTACAGCTTCAACACAGGGCCCTCAAAAAAATATAAATGAAGCGACCGTAGTCAACATCATTTATTATAACTTCGCATGTAAAATAATACATCACATTCTTTCATCGTGAAAATAGCAACAGAAAGATTTGGCACGAGCGCGCGAGACGACAGCGACCGACCATTTGCACCAATCAGAGAGCGCCAACGTATATTATATATGAAATGTCAACTTTTGATACACTTTGACTGGCCTGTTGGTCTAGTGGTTAGTGACCCTAACTGCTATGCCGGAGGTCGTGGGTTCGATTCCCACCCAGGACAAATGTTTGTGTGATGAGCACGATCATTTGTTCTGTGTCTGGGTGTAATTTATCTATAATATGTATGTATTTAGAAATATATAAGTATGTTTATCAGTTGTCTAGTACCCATAACACAAGCTCTGCTTAGCTTGGGACTAGATGGCGTTGTGTGATAGTTGTGGAATATTATTATTATTATTATTATTATTTAGATTATTGTATTTACGTTAAAAATACCTATTAGTTACAGAAATGTTTTTACCATTGTCTAATTGACTAGTCACAGGCAGACTGTATGATTCGTTATTGTAAACTGAGGGAAATAGGTTAGGTTAGGTTAAAACTGTGACCAAACGCGCGCGAGCCGAGCGAGCGAAGCGAGCGGTGCCGCGGCAGCGGCCGGCGAGCGCTACTTCCGAGTTGCTTGCAGAAATGTTTTCACAATTTATTGTCTAGTTTTCCGATAAAAATGAAGTTCTGAAGCGATTCTGTCGATAACTTTTGTAGCACAACATGTACATAAAATCGATCTTTAGGACATTCGATACTCTGAACTTCAATATTTAGGTCATTAAGTACTCTGAACTTCTATATTTAAGCCTTTCGATGACACGACAGGAGTTTATACATAGTAATAGTGGCTATAATATAATATTTGATGACAATTTTAATTAAATTTTGATGCTCAGTTAATGTGGCATGAGTTATAATTTAAACGCACTGAGTTAATAAATTAGAAGCTACTTGAATATTTTTTTGATGCCATATATTAATATTTTAGAAGTTTACTGTTTGAATTCATGTTACAAATTTAGATGCTAAAAAATAATCACGATGCTGAGTTGTATTTAGAGTGGCTTTAAAAAAGATAACTTGTGGCTAAGATAGTATTATTTAGATGCTCGTTAATTGTGGCTGACTTAGTAATTTAGAAGGCAAGTTAGATTTTTAGATGCAAATAATGCTATTAAAAAGAAGCCGGTTTAATTAGCACCCTTATAAAACAGGACCCATATATTTCTTTTAAATCTTTTCAGGAATTAATGTTTACAATGACACAAATGGAAAATTTTTGACTGTGATTTTTGTAAATCTTCAGCATCTTCTTCTATGAATCCAAGGCATTTTATGGCTGGCTTTTGAGTCTGACATGTCCCACTTCAGCAGGACTAAAGCCCCTTTTTCCATTTAACTCTGTCTATGGCTATTTGGGCCATAATATAACATGACATGACGCCTGTAAACCCCGAAGGGTAAGGCAGAAGTGTAATGAGGGTGTACTAATTTAGGTATGTGACCCACATTTCGCCAGTTATGTTTAAGTGCCAACTAACAAGGGGCGAGCCTATTGCCATCAACCGGGTACAATCCAAACTTCTTGGCTGCTATTAAGAAATTCCTGATGGAAAAAGCCATTGACACATTTTTTTTTTTTTTTTTAATAATTTTTGCCTAACTCAGGAATCGAAACCAGGACCTCAGCCTCAGCAAGTCAGCATGTTTAAGTCCCATTTAATAGAGGGCGAGCCCATTGGGCCCAATCCTTTTGAAAAGAGTCCAGCTCCTCACGCCCTCTTCTTCTGTGCCAAAAAAAAAACTTTTTATTAAAGCTTAACTTTTTAATATTAATTTTAAATCCTATTAATTTTATTATATTAATTTTAAATTCTCTTAATTCTTACATTTTTGACTTTAACTTCTGACATTATTATTTTAATTTTTGAATGCTTTGTACCGATTTAAATTTTAATCCTGTGTATTTTATTTCTGGATTTTATTATTATTTCGTAGCTGGTCTGTTAGCATTATATAAAATTTTGTTGTGCATGCTGTGGTCTCCTGTAAGTGAAGGAGTACACTTACGCGATACTTTTGTCGTCGACTAAATATAACAAGATCTGTGTATATTCTTTGTTGGAGATCCTAAATAAATAAACAAAGCTACAATCTTTCTCATTCAATATAAACTTACAGGTAAATGACCAGATATTCCCTCAAGTGGTGCACGGGTTCCTGGACACGAACCCCATCATCAGAGAGCAGACGGTCAAGTCGATAGTGCACCTCTCATCTAAACTGAACTACAATAACCTGAATGTGGAGGTTCTACGACACTTTGCACGACTACAGGCTAAGGACGACCAGGGTGGGATTCGGTAAGTCAGATTTAGTATATGTATAGGTTCAGTGCAAAGATGTTTAGGCTTAGATCTATAAAAGTAACAAGTACTTAGCACATACGCTACTATAACCGAGATTCAAATTATACACGTCTTCTGATTCAAGTCCAGATTCGAACCACAATAGATATATCTAAATATATCTAAAACTAGCACTTTGCCTGCGACTTGATCTGCAAAAATTATGATACGGCGGGTAATACGCATGATTTAAATATAAGGTAAGGCCTATAGCACCCACGTACAATGCACCTTTCTGCCAGTGAAAATTAATTTTTAATACAGTTGCTCAAAAAGTGGCGTATTGCAGGGACGCATAGCGTTCGGGATGTGGGCTATTACGTACTCGTGCTTTTTCTTTACCTTTTCCGAACTCGTGCGTTCTCTTTCCCAACTGTCAAAATAATGTCCGTTAAAAAAAAACCAACCACGAAGTTTTTACAAAAAAAAATCACAGAAGTTTTTATGATTCATGCAAATATTTCTAAAAAGAAGCTACTAATTTGTTTCAATATCAGATTTAATTATTTGATTCAATGAGTTAGGTTAGGTTTCATTCCATTTTATCTCATTAAAATTCATTTTCATTTCATATCAATAAAAAAAATCTACTGAAGACTTGGCTGTATGGGCATAGTGCCCTTTGCCTACCCAAAATGGGTGAAGAAAACAAAAGTAAAAATAATCTCTGCTTATATTCTTTTACGGTTAGCGCCTTTTTCCAAAAATGTTCTTTATTAAATTGCTTTATTTTTTCGCAACTGTATTAAAAATAGTTGTTCAGTACACGTGCGGAACCGTCATTGCAACTTGTTCCGACTGTCAACCCTCGCCTTCGGCTGCGCCTCGGCTCGGGTAGACATTTGTCGGAACTCTTTGCAATGACAGACTTTCCGCACTAATAATGAAATATACTATTTTGATTAGTTCTGGAGATTACCCCCTACAAACAAACAAATTTTATCTCTCTATAATGTTATTATAGATCATGTCGTTGTCCCACAATGACACCATACGGCTCTAAATGAACACAATCCTTGCCGAAGACGTCAATTGTTCACTAAAGTTAACCAGCTACAATATTCAATAAAAGAAAACATCCAAGCCTTGAATGATAGCATTTGGAATAACAAGCTCTCAAAAGTCGACAACCCTGGTAATGACGTGTGGCGTTTGGTTCGGTCGATCAATCATAACCTCTACACTTTTCCCCCCTTAAAAATCAGAGACGATCAAATGACGTCCACAGTGTCTGAGCAATGTGAAGCCCTTGCTGATGCATTTGCTGGTAATATGAGTCTCACTCATCAATGGTCCAGTGATCTTAAAACAGAAGCCGCTGTCAAAGAATCTATGGCGACATTAAATTCCACGGACATAAGTAGTCACTCCCATCTTATTAGACCCAAGGAAGTTTTGAAAGTGATTCTTAAATTAAAACCACGAAAAGCCCCTGGTATAGACGGTCTCAGCAATCGCCTTCTTAAAAACCTGTCTCAAAAGGCATTGGTCTATCTCACTAAAATATTCAATGGTTGCCTGGGAATAGGCTACTTCCCCACATCCTGGAAAACGGCTAAAGTCATCGCACTCAAAAAACCTGGCAAAGATAGTAGCATACCCACAAATTATCGTCCCATAAGCCTTCTCCCATGTCTGGGCAAATTATTCGAGTCTCTTATTCTTAGCCGACTACTAAAAGCTACAAAAAATTTGCTGATACCGGAGCAATTTGGTTTTCGTAAGGCGCACTCCACCACACAGCAATTGGCTAGGGTATCGGAGCACATTGCACACAACCTAAACGAAGGTAAATCCACGGGAATGGTAATGCTAGATGTTGAAAAGGCCTTTGACACTGTCTGGCACGAGGGACTTCTCCACAAGCTTATCGTTAACAACGTTCCTCTGTCACTTGTCAAAATTGTACAAAATTATTTATCTAATCGCAATTTTAAAGTTTTTATAGGCGAAAACTGTTCTATGGCTAAATATATGGTATCCGGTGTACCACAAGGGTCAAATTTAGGACCTTTCCTCTTCATCCTGTATCTTAACGACATACCTAAACAACCTAGAACTCACCTTGCAATATATGCCGACGACACTACCTCATTTACCTCTTCTGATGATATTGATTTAATAATTGGGCGCCTTCAACTCTCACTAAACCTTCTTGATACCTTTTTCACTAGATGGAAGCTAAAGTTAAACTCTAGTAAAACAGAAGTAATTCTTTTCACACGAAAACGGTCACTACCATCCAGACGCATACATTTTAAAAATCATTCCATACCGTGGAGCCGCTCGGTCAAATACCTCGGTGTGATTCTAGATAGCAAAATTAACTGGAATGAAAACACTGCTGCACTTCGCGAAAAGGGTCTGAAGGTTATGAATGCATTAAAACCGATTCTGAACAGAAAATCTAAGTTAAGCGCGGTCACCAAGCTACGTATTTATACTACTCTTGTTCGGCCGTGCCTGACGTATGCCGCGCCAGCCTGGAGTAGTCTGACAGATAACAACTACGATAAGTTGCAAGTTGTGCAAAATAAAGCAATCAAAATTGCATATAACACTGCATTTCGAACAAACATAAAACGAGTACACGAGCAAATTAAATTCCCTTTCATCAAAAACTTTATTTTAAAATCATCACGTAAATTCTTTGTTCATAAAAATCCTAAACACAATAATCCATTAGTTTCATCCATAGGTAAAAATAAATTAAATAACTTATCATATGCCAAAACGTACAATCGATATCGTTTACCACATCACTATTTCTTAAATGACTAACTATGTCTACCTACCACAGGACAGGCCGTGCTGCCCCCACCCGGCCGCTGTAGGAACTATTTGGTGTATACATCAAGCAATGTACCCTCAACTGAGATTATAATTTATAATTATCTTTGTCATAACTCAATTTGTATATATTTTTAATTTTAAGTTTACTGTTGTAAAGCCCTATGCCGCACTTTATTGTACTTAGTAGAAGTTAAGTGCATTACCTCATATAGGTAAACATTAGTGTTATGCGTGTAAAGTCAGTGCTAAGACTTTTGTGCCAATAAATAATATTGTGTCATAACGAACTTACGAATGCGTATGATTGTGTAATATAAACTCAGTGCAAAATGTTTGTATAGGTAAGTATTAGCCTAAGAACTAGTGACAGTGAGGGTTGTACATAATTAGAATAAGATCTAATTGTCTGCAGTTTGTAATGTTTTTCTATGATAATAAAGACTTTTAAAAATCAAAATCAATCAATGACACCATACGACCTGAACACCAACTTATTGCAGTCCCTTGACGCCCATCTTCCATCCTTCAATTCGCCGTCTACGTGGCTTGTCTAGATGAAAACCTATGTACCACAATGATACGAATTATGAGGCCAAAAAAGGATTTAAACAAATTGTAATTAAAGTATCTGACAGAAGGAATCACTCTTTAATAAAAATAACGATTAATGTACACCTATATAATGGAACAATTTACTTCCCAGAACGAACACAACAGTCTGCCTAGGCAAGATAGCCCAGCACTTGCACCCCCAAATACGACAAAAAGTGCTAGTATCAGCGTTCGTACGTTCAACCAGAGACAACTTCCCTCCCGCGAGACAAGCCGGGGTGTTGGCTCTGGCTGCCACGCAACAGTACTTCTTGTTAGCTGAAGTCGCCAATAGAGTGCTGCCCGCGTTGTGTCCCCTCACTAATGATCCGGAGAAGCAAGTAAGTTTACCTTTTTTTGTCGTATAGTGTAAACGGTGAAGGAAAACATCGTGAAAAAACCGGCATGTCCTAGTAACAAAAATTCTGGTGCGTCGTGATGAATTATAGCCCGTTCCCTCTCAAAGAGAGGAGGCCTGCTGTGCCCCAGCAGTAGAAACATTAGCTGTTTACAATGCCTATGCTAAATTAGAAACGAATACGACATTTAAAAAATAAATTATTATTCGAAACTTTAAAATGCTGTATTTAGAAACTATCGCTCATAATTATTGTAATTATTATTGTATTGTGTAACTGAAGGATAGCCCTTAGCTTTGTCCTATAGATTATAACAAAATGGTTACAAATTTTTACAAAAGATAAATCAATTGACATCTGTTGTCCACAGGTTCGTGACGCAGCTTTTAGAACTATAAAAGGATTCCTCGGTAAATTAGAGAAGGTATCCGAAGACCCCAGTTTGAAAGAAGGGATGGGTAAGATACTTTGTTCATTTAGACGTTATTTAAGAAAATCGACCAACCCACATAGATTTATGAGTGGGTATAATATAAGTAACTAAAAACTAAAGTAACTAACTTAAAAATAAATTATAAAATGGCGTCAAAGAACTCCTCCTCAACGCTGTCATTTGGTAATTTCCGTAAGAGACCGGCGGCGTTGGCACGTTGTAAGGCAACGCTAAGCCTCTGGTCAAGGTAAAAGCCATCTCTTGGGTCACGAGAAGTGTCAACTACGCGTTTGAAAATTTCCTTGAAAGGGCTGTCTGCACTCGGACCCCACGATCCTAGAGCTCCAATCCCAATGCCGTCCTCGTTTTACCATAGTCGCGAGCCAAGCCGTGGGTTAGATGTTTTCCATTAATCCGCACCTATTGTTAAAGAAAAAATACAGTTTATCTGGGTTAACATAATTAACCACGAGCTTACCTCACTCCCCACAGAGGCAGACGTGCACACAGCCACGCCGTCGCTCAGCAACGCGGCAGCCACGTGGGCCGGCTGGGCGGTGACTGCGGTGACCGCCAAGTTCTACCGCTCGCACTCGGACACCGCGCGCGTCTCGCACACCAAGTCTGTGCTCTCTAAACCTGGATCCCTTGGTGAGTTTACATTCTAACAAATGGTAACATTTTAAATCTTCAGCCCAAAGAAGATGCACACACAACAACGGTTGGCGCAGTGGCTCATTCAGTTGAGACTAAACTCAGTTTCTAAAATTTCACTGTTCTTGTCATATGTCATAAGAAATTATCAAAGTTCAAAACATACGTATACGTTCTCGATATCGAGTATTCTTAAAATGCAGAAACCATTTATTACCAGACTGCGGCGAAGCCCAAAAGAAAGATTATTTTTCTGTTTATTTGTCTGCTTACCAGTCTTACCAAAGGATACCGCATTACCTGGTAAGGACTGGGTTGTGGAGGCCAAATAGCCAGTCGCATCATGTAAAATTCTGGTATTCAGCTGCATCCGGTAACACTGGAAGCTGGAAGCCGACCCCAATGAAGTTGGGAAATAATTTATGCCGGCGTGCTCATGCAAGCAGTCTTCTACAAAATAAGAAGAGCATACGTCGAAAACACCGATATTAAAATTCCGCGATCTTATTTATTTCACCAGGAAAGATTTATAATATTCCCTTCTCTTGTAGAGCAACCATCATCAAGCAGTATGTCAACCACGACGTCATCAGTCACATCGATGACGTCACTGGAACATAGCGAATCAGCTTCCGACTACGACCCCGATCATTGGGACATGGCGGCTTGGGGCGAAATCGACTCTAGCGGCGGTATGTAAAATAGACTTATTATTTTTTATATGAAATGTTTAAACTGGACCATCCAGACTTAGGGCCTATGCACATGGTGCGATGTTCTGCATATAAAAATCCGTGTTATGTCTCACACCCGCACCAACCAATCGACCCGCGAGACGTGGCGGGGAGGTGTGTAAACTTTGCGACGCCTGGAGCGGCACCGTCAGTTGTTTATGTGCCAATACCCCTCTTCGTCTAGCAACAACGAGATGCCGCACTTTCCGTGTAAACAGCAATGCAGCGAAATGTTGCAAAAACCTACCGAGTACATTAACTCATATGCATTGCAACATGATTCTAACACAACAACTATGCAAGTTTGTTTCAACTTATGTTACATTACTCTACTGGGCATAACGGAAGCAAAAATACACAAAGTTGTATTATTTTCTATTTTATTAATCTCAGATTAATAATATATATGAGAATAGGAGCCATACAATAGAAGTGGAACAACAACACAAAACTACACAAGTTAGATACAATAGGGGATCGGACAAAAAAAAACTAATTAGTCCGTCAGATAGATTTCCAAAAATTATTGGACACGTATTTTTTCTTTTTTCACGTAAACTTAAAATGAAGACGATACAGTGCTTCGAAAACTCGTGTGACGTCATATGATAGTACATTTTGACGACACAAGTGACGTTTCAAGCCCCACTCCAAGATCTTTGACACGTTTTATCTTCGTCAAGTTTTATTGATTTGATAAAACAAAAAACTGTTATTCAATATTTTTCGATAATCTAACTTACGGACTAAACATAATCATATTATTTTGACCCAGTCCGATCCCCTATTCGAATATTCCTCAATATAAAAGTTATTTTATAGACTAGACAAAGACATCTGTGAAAATACAATATTTGATTTACGCACATAAAGTTTTACATAGTGTACTTGCATTATATTAATCTTACATAATAAGAATTATCACAAATTTTCTTGATATTCACAGCTTTGAGATGGCAACCTGAAAACAATAAATAAACTCGTGTTAATTGCCATAAAAATAAAGTTTTATAATATGCTTAAATTTGCGGTAATGAGATTTTGTAATGGACCTTTTTAATTAGTCTTATGGGTAAACTTAACAAAACGCAAATACAGGTAGGGCTCCTAAATCTATAGAAAAGTTGAGTAAATTCTACAGGACTTAAGAAGAAAAGCTGGGTAGGTCTAGAATCATGTGCTGTACAGTTTTCTGCGTCGATATCCCATACATCCTGTATATTTTTAAATAAATACAAGTGATTCTGTTGATTCCTATTTATAGAAATTCCGGACGGTTTAAAACACCGGACACTGACCTAAATTTCCGAACTTTTCCGAAACATTCCGCATGTATTGCAAGTCAACCCTAAATTAAACTTACAAGCATTTTTAAATGAAATTCCAACCGAACTCATAAAAGTATTCGATTACGATTGTTAGTTGTATAGTTGCACAGATGTGGTGTTTTGCCTTTTTTAGGTTATATGGTAAGTGTTAAGGATAGACTCAGATAGACAGTCTCTTTGGTTAAATTACTGGTATTTAGCTAAATCCGGTTAGACTGGAAATGGCTAGGCTATGTAGATGAGTATTCTGCCTTTCCCCAACTATGCGTGGCAAGTTTTAAAGACTCATCAGTCTCCTGCCCTTATCCTTATCCCTATTTATTTTGGGTTCGGCACAACATGTCTTCTTCTTCCATACTTCTCTATAACTCGTCAAGAGCAGTCACCTCCTTTCTAGCCATACCATCAATCACAGTCCATCCATAGGTTTTGTTTAAAAACTAATAGGTTAAAGTATCTCTATTCATCATCATCATCAGCCTATAATTGTTCCCACTGCAGGGACTCAGGCCTCCTCTCTAGGAGAGGGATGGGCTATAATCCACCACGCGGGCCCAGTGCGGATTGGTAGATGTCGCATATCTTCGAATTTTTGGTTCTAAGACATGCCGGTTTCCTTACGATGTTTTCCTTCACCGTTTTGAGAGCAGTGGTGAAAGTAATGCGCCTGCCTGGGTTCGAACCCACGACCAAATGTTCGTAAGTCGGGGCCGCCACCACTGGGCCACCACTGCTCTATCTCTATTAATAATAATTATTATGTCATTTATTCATTTTAGTTCATACAAGTTCCATTTTAAAATATTTCTTAATTATTATTACTAGGTACCGGCGCAAGCGTAAAGTCGCCCCCTAGCAGTGGAAGTGCGCAAGCGACGCCCGCGCTCGCAGCTTTGTGCGAAGACGAATGGGACAACGAGGAGTGGGGCGAGTTACAGGAACAACCCGTGAGTATACTCGTCATCTATCATTTTTATTTTTCTGGGCGGAGGGTAAGGGGGTGTCAGACTTCTACTGACTAAAAGCCACCCATATTCCTTCTTAGCCCTTTGTGTCCGGGGGTACTCCCTTACTTCTCCTAAAATTGTTTGTCCGAAAATCATTATCCATAACACGTTTGCCAATTGCCGAAATTTTGTTTAACATTTATCTATCTATCATTATCTTTAGTTCTAAAAGTATTCTGTCATAATATCGATTACTATAATAATTGAATCTCCTAATTTTACATGACCTAAATTAATATGTCCTAACTATTGCTTTACCTAATGTGTATTATTCCGAATGTTCGTTTTTAATAAATTTTATAGTCCTAAAAAAAATTCGAAGTGTCTAGTCGTCCGATTAGCGGATGAATAAAATTAATTAGTCGTCCGATTAGCCGGATGAATAACCAAAATTATAGGCTGTTGCTAGTCGTCCGCTAAGTGGATGAATCACCGTCTCGCGACAGTATCCTTTATGGGCGGCATGGGCACCGGGCCGTAGGCCGACGAAGGAGGCCGGCGGAGGCCCGGCACTTCGGGGACAGAAGACAATAGTGTTATGTAATATGCGAGCGAAGCGAGCGCGCGTCATGGAGTACAACATGCGTTGCATGTATGAGTGACGTGACCAAAAGCTTTGTTATAATAATATTATTATGATAAATAAACATTATGTTATTTTAATTTAGGACTTAAAACTTTTATGGAAAACGATTTAATGTCTTTCGTATATTATTGATTGTAATATTTATGACAAATGGATTTAGGACATATTATATTTAGGGATTTCAATTTTATAGCATGTGATATTATGTGATATTTAGTTCGGGTAAGTTATCATTCGGACAAATGATGATTAGGACAAAAAAAGTTATGGCATTTTAAATTATGGATAAAAAAGTTAGGTGACATAATAGAGAACCGTGTCCGGGGCCTGTGTATCTCTTTCGAACAACCTGCAGCCCCGGACTCGTCATCTATCTAAGCCGCCCCCTAGCGCTAACTAACTACACTTACTCGTGAGTATAGTTATAGTATAGTAGTGAGTGAGTGAGTGACCTTACTATAGCATCAAGACTTCAGTTGTATAAAAAGTTGATCTAGGGAAACACCACAATTTACAGACACGGTATCCATTTGACCCAGTCAGAAAGAGCTCTAAGTCAATATCATACACCTAGTTTCAGTCGGAAAGTAAGTTCCATTGTAATAGGAGCGAGCCTATTACCAACACTCTTCACCCGACGCGTGAATCGAATGGACCTCATGCTCAGCAGTTGTTTTTGCGACCACTAAACCAACGAGACAGGTGACTCCACTAGCCCATATTTTACCACATGTTAATCTGATCATCATCAGCCTATAATGTCCCCACTGCAGGGACTCAGGCCTCCTATCTAGGAGAGGGGTGGGCTATAATCCACCACGCGTGCCCAGTGCGGGTTGGTAGATGTCACCTATCTTCATGTCTTCGAATTAATCTACATAAATGCAATTCCCTACACAGCTAGCAGAATCCGAGCTAGCAAGTCCATCGGAGACATGGAACAACTCGCAGTGGACGGACCCGGTGTTCAACAGCGCGAACGCGACGTACGTGCGCGGCGGCAGGCTCGAGCATAGACCTACAGCGCTGACCGCTCATCAGAACAGTAACGACTCGCTCGGGGGATGGGAGGACGGCGAGTTTGAACCTATCGAGGAGAATGTTGATGGTAAGGTTTATTTTCAGTCACGCTTTTGTTAATGGCGGGTAGAAAGAACACTATTTGTAGCAATTAACACCGCCATTTTGGTTTTTCATTATGATTTCCACTAATATTTTACTTTTCTTTTTCGTATGATAGTGCCTAACCTGGTGACAAAGTTTTTATGCCGCCCATGGGCCTTTGCTTTATATGCTGTCAAAAAATATCTTTCAGGGATGCCTTCTCAGGATGGTTTCCTTCACCGAAACTCGTCATAATTATAATAATACGCATATGAATCCGAAAATCGAAGGCGCGAGTCTTGGTTTTGACCTCGAGACCTATGATTTGACAGTCTGACGGTCACATCACTAGACTAACTAACTAGGCTGCTAATTTTACTAATGTTCGCTAACAGCGCTTCCTTTCCATTTTACTCAAGCGTTAATATTCTATCAGCGATTTAAGTCTAGAAATGAGAGCATTAAAGGACCCTTAAAAGGGATGAACGTCTGTTCGTAAAACCCTTCATGGGCAATCAGTTCCGCTGGATTGGTCCATGCCAACCGGCTTATAACCGCATGAAATCTTCTGTCTTGCCATAATTCGGATTCCAGTCTAAATCCTTTTCCTAGGCAGGGCGCGGGTCAAGTAACAAGTAGTCAGGGGATCACGGTGTCTTCTCAAAATAGCCTAAGCAGAGTGGCTGAATATTGGTATTTAAATTGATCTCCTTGTGCTTCAGTTGATATAGTCTTGCATCGAGGCTGCATTTTTTGTTTCTCAATAATATTAGTTTTTCACAGCTTTTACTGCTTTTGAGGAGAAATTATTATACGTAAAAACTCAGCCGCTTTTTAATTTTGTTTTGTCCTAAGAAATAGACTAAAGAATACCCAAACACAAGTATAAGTATGCAACACGAAAATTTTCAATTTTTCTTAAAACAAATTGGTATTTCAGAAAACAACGCCTCAAAAATGGACGAGATGCGAAGAAAGAGAGAGGAGAGAAAGCTACAGAGGCAGAGAGAGATGGAAGCTCGTCGTTCAGCTCGGGGTCAGGGTCCCATGAAACTGGGCACTAAGATCACCACAGCGCCGCCGCCATTTTAATCCACCTGCGCATGCGACGGACACAAGACTACACGGTGAACGATATTCCAAATAATCTTTTGAAATTGGTACTTTTTCAAAAATACTTTTTGAACGTCGTCTTATTAAGTGTTTTGCTGGGGAGCTGGCGTTATTATAGACTCTAAACCAGTGACGCTAAGGCATTCTATTAGTCTTGGATTTATTTTTGTGTGCCTATGTCTTGGAATAGGGATGGCTTCACAAAAGTATAAAAATGACAAGAGCTTTGGCAGCAAAGAATTGTCCTTAAGAATCATCAGCGGTACTTCAATCTTTGGGCCTAAGTCTTGCCAGTACCATAATGCATAAGTAAAAGTTTTGTATAAGCCTGATAAGCAGGCTTCGCTTTGGCTCAACGGAAGCTTTCCCTACTCCAAACATTCCCTACCATAAATAAATATCGATTCTTGGTATATTTGTAACAATGATTTTTAAACTTCAACTCTATTAATGTATTTTATCATCAAATGATAAAAATATGCTCCAAAAATTGGATGTAAAGACAATCGGCTATATTTATGCGAACTCCTTGTAACAATTCGTCTATAGATATTATTTTCCTATAGCAACATTAATTTAAAATGCATTTGTCTAGAATAAGTTTTACGTTATTTATTTTTGATTACAGTAATAGTTAAAACTTTACGTACATTCAAATTATATTATTCACATATCTACAGATTAAAGAATATTATGAAAGCTATATTATAGTGATAGGCTTTACAGATTTCTGATAAATACCGTTTTTTAATAATGTACTACATTTATCCATGAAATGAGAATCAAGAGTTTGTCGACTGTTTTTATAATGATACAAAATGACTGCTTCGACGATTGAGATGTAATATATACGCCTCTTTATCACAAACATTAAACTATTCAAAATAAATGGGTATTCATATTTGTTTTGTCAACTTCATCGAACAACTCCTACGATATATATCTGGCTTACGATAATTATCGTATCTACTTCTCTACGCACACGCTAACGAAGTTTACAATAATATTCTATTTTATTCATGAAACTCGATACTGATATTAAAATAACAGATTTATCACCGCCCGTAGATCGCTAGGGCACAGCCTTAAATAAAATAAAAAAGACAAAAGTAATTCCATTGAATCTATTGTGAGTGACATCTTCATAGTGTTCTGATCGATATTAGGGAACAAGTATTGTAAATTGATATGCACCAAATATAGAGCGCTCAAGTGAGACTAGACGCCAATAAGGCATAAAGTAATATTTTCAAATTATTCGCAGCGACAATCGTAACGCTGAACGGAGATTTTTGACCTGAAATGGTGATTTTTAAATTATATCGAGATATGATATTGAATTTTACAACTTTTATATAGTCACGTGGTTTAGTCGATAACTCACATTATGTTATGGACATCCCTAGCTATCGATATACACGTCACTATAAAAAAGTCGATGATACATAATCGATTGCCATGTTTTCCTCTAGCTTGTAATTATGCATATGATATTCAAATAAATGTACAGATGATATAAAAATGCTTTTTCTCCTGTGGTATGGGATTTGTGCAATCGGCAAATGAGGGTGTCAATTTGATGTAAGTGCTTGTATGGTGAGTGTGCGTTTTATTGGTTAACCCGGTACTTGAAATTGCTAGATGCACTAAGGGCCTTTACACACGGTATGGCTAATTTAGGTTAAACCGCAGGACACACAGAAAAGACGGAGGACGGGGCGCGGACATACGTCTCTTTCGCGTCCCTTTCATACAAAATGTATAGAAGCATCGCGGCAAAACATCATCTGCGCCCTTTGTAAAAATATACTAGAAAGGACAGGGCACAGGCGCGAGCGGACGAGAGGCGGGCGGAAACAGGAGTGTAAGCGGGGTGGAGCGTGGGGAAATTGCGCGCCAAAGTTGGTTGAAAACCGTCATCTCTGCGCCCAGCGTCACGTCCGTATCTCGTCTTTCCTATGTTTTAAAAAGTCGCAACGGTGCCCCGTCTGCGCCCTGTCCTTGCCCCGTTCTCGTCTTACGTCTTTTCTGTGTGTTTTGCGTTTTAGGCTTCATTCATCTTACTTATGTAATACCAAACAGGGTTACCCTGTATTCAGAGCGTGTGTAAAGGGACTTAATAGAGTAAGGGCCTATTTCATAAAGTCCGAGTGGCCACTACGTACTACTCAAAAATGTAACAAAATTTCTATGAAAAAATCTGCCAAGTAAGTGCATCGTAGGTGATGAAAAAGGCTCTTAATATAATATGAAACATAGTAACGTGATGTATAACGTGAGTAGGGTATATAAATAGACAGTACATTTATGACTTTCATTTCCACTGACAGAAATAGTTTGAATAGTGATAAAATACATGCAACTATATACTCTCACGACTCCTTACAATTTCAAGTATACGACAATGCTGACACCGCTCGTATGGATCGACGCTATTTTATATGTATAAAAGTATATTATAAATATTATGTATATAGTATAAAGTATCAGACTGAACCGGTCTATGATTTTTGTGTATGTATCGTATTTCGCATTCTAAATTGTACTTATTTATTGTATTTTGTCAAGTGTAATACAATCAAGTCTTTCACCGGGTTTCACACATCTTTTTAAATAATATCCCTTACATACCTATCCAGCATGATTAATAATTTCTATTCTATAGAAATATAAAGGTTAAATTAAGTTAGCTAGCAAAACTCCGCAGGTGATATGGGTATCAATATCTAAAGGCAATTAAACTCGAATAAATTTTTACTTTTACGGCTGTGTACTTCTACGCATAGTGTACCTTATGAGTTTCGTTTTATCGTCATTTCATATTGAGTTACATAAATGCATACACTATCTCACGCCCTTTTCCCATGGGGATAGGCAGAAACCACAGCACGCTACCTACTACGGTCCTTGCCTTACATACTCCTTTTGCGTCCACATCCGACGGCACGGTTGGCGCAGTGGCTGAGCGATTGGAATGCTGCACTGCGTGTCGCGGGCTCGATCGCCGCACGGAACAAATATTTGTATGGCCTACCTACAGATAGTTTTTCCGGGTCTGGGTATGTGTATGTGAATTTAAATATTTCAAAATTCCTAGTGTGGGGCAAAGTTAAAAAAAAAAACATTCTTACCTGCAAAGTTGTGCCAGCTAATTTAACTTGCCATTGTATAAAAACCTTGAAAATTTTAATTAACAATTTGCACAATCAATATTACTACTTCATATTGCACCGAAACTCACTAATTCGACTTTTTGGGATAATTAATTACCTACCTCTTATACAGATGAATTAATATTACCAGTGTTTTCACAATTTATTGTCGAATTGTCGGTGCATGTAAAAAACTGGTATTCAGCGGCATCCGGTTAGACTGAAGCCGCCCCCAACATAATTGGGAAAAAGCTAGACAGAAAACGTCGTATTGTCGGCGCCACCCTGTATAATATCTCGATACGCGTAACGTAATAACGTTTCTACTTATTAGTTTTAAAAATGAATATTATAATATGAAAAAATATAGTAAAAAATGGAAATGAGAATATTACTGAAAATGTTGAGATTTAGGGACGGTTTGTAGACCAGTGTTATATTTTGCTGGTTTTAATAGAGATTTGAAATGTATTGAGAATAATGTTTAGAAAAGTGATTGCTACTGAGGCTAGAGAAAAGGTGTGGATATAAAACCAGCCTTGTTTATATACGAATTGACGTCGTATTATACGAGGGGCGGCTGATAAGTTCGCGGCCTAGGGTACTTAATGAAAGAAAAGTTTAGTTTTATAATTTTTATTTTTTAATATAATCCCCCTCAAGTGAAATACACTTCTCACATCGTGAATACAATGCCTTCAAACTATTGAAATAATATTCTGAAGATTTCTCTTGAAAATGGCTCTCCACGGCCGACTTCATCTCATTGTCATCCGAAAATCTTCGCCCCCGTAACTCCTTTTTCAATTTTGAAAAAAGGAAAAGGTCACTAAGAGCCAGGTCCGGACTATATGGGGGATGGTCAATTTGTGCGAACCCAGTGGCTTTTAAGGCATCCCTCGCAACGTGAGCGGTGTGAACCGGCGCGTTGTCTTGCAGAAACAACACTCCGCGCGCCACCTTGCCACGTCTCTTCTGTACGACTGCTTCACGTGCCTGACCCAATAAGTTGGCGTAATATTGACCATTTATAGTAGTTCCTTTAGGCAAGTAATCAATTAATAAAATTCCCTCACTATCCTAGAAAATGGTCGCCATAATTTTAGAGGCCGACTTTTCCACTTTAAACTTCTCTGGTGGTCTTTCTCCTTTTTTAATCCACTGCATAGACTCTTGTTTGGACTCCGGATCATACTGACGAATCCAGGTTTCGTCTTCTGTCACAATGCGGTTACAAATTTCGTCCAAATCGTTCTGACACAACTCCAAAAAATCTTTACAACTCGCCAGTCGTCGTTGTTTGTCGAGTGGTGTGAGCATTCGCGGTACCCAACGCGCACAAATTTTTTTCATGTGTAAATTTTGGTGTAAAATTTCTCCGATTCGCTTTTTACTAATCTGTAACTCTTCAACTATCTGCCACAATTTTATTCTTTGATCGGCCAATACAATTTTTTGAACATTTTGAACATTTTCTTCGGTCACTACTGTCACAGGGCGGCCCGGGTGGGGGTCGTCTTGACAGCTCTCTCTACCTTGTTGAAAAAGCCGAGCCCATTTTTTTACCATGGAATATGATAGCCGAAATCTTGAAGAACCGATGACATTTCTTCAAAAATGTCTTTCTGCGAGTTTCCTTTTTTTACAAGGAATTTAATCACTGCGCGGTGCTCCAAATTGCGAGAATTTTCAGTTTCGGTCGACATGGTGTTGTTGCTTGTTCTAGGGTTTAAGTGTTATTGAACCTAATTGAACAAATAGGTGTAATTAAAACTATCAATTAGTGCCGCAAGTAGTGGTATCAGTAACGAGATGATACCTTATCGTTAAGTTCCATAGGCCGCGAACTTATCAGCCGCCCTGGTATGTGTGGTAAACGAAATTCTTATTATATCCGCTAAATTTACACTTCTGTAAATAAAACATGTAAAATGGCCACTTTTGTTTTTATTTTAATTATAATCCTACTAAAACAAGACCTACATTGGTGCTTTGAAATAAAACTAAAACATAAAGCAATAATGGTTTAATAACGCAAAATTTTAACACAAAATGTTAGTTACAAGTAATCTCTTATATACTTACGTATTTTATTTAAGTACATGGTTACAAAGCTTCAAAATCAAATGTGTACATTACATATGAAAACTTAGCCAGTCATTAGTTATAATGACACTTTTAGCACAACTGACTAGGTTTTAAAACTAAATTAAGCATAAACTAGCATAACAACTAATTGGCAACATAATTAAAACAATACGTTAGTATTCTATAACAAAATAAAAAAGCAAAACAATTCTAAGCATGAAATCTACTCCAAAAATCCTTATACATAGTACAAAACAAAGTCGTGTCTGTTTGTTTGTTTGTTTATTTGTTTGTTTGTCTGTATGCTTAAATCTTTAAAACTACGCAACGGATTTTGATGCGGTTTTTTTTAATAGATAGAGTGATTCAAGAGGAAGGTTTTAGTATATAATTTGAACGACATCCACGCGGGTGAAGCCGCGGGCATCAGCTAGTATAACATAAAAGGTCTTTACATGCGCGCTTTGATGATAAAACTACGTCTAAACATTATATGCTAGGATATCCTAATCAGTTGGTCACCCCATCAAATGGTGATATCACCATGGAGGATGATATCACCCTTTGATGGATAGAAGAACTGACCCTGCGACCGTAATCACACGAACGACCAAACAGAAATCACAACAAGATCCATAGGCTTCACAAACCAAAAATCATTTATTATTGACACTGAATAATGAGCCCTGTTTTCAGAGTCTTAAAATTTAAAATAGCCAGCCAGACGTACGACTGACTGTTAAATGGTCATTTTTTTTTATTAGGCCTGCTCTAAACTGTGTTACTGTTTGTATAATTTTGGACTTTATGACACTAATTATAGGAGTTGTTATTTAATGTCATAATAAATAATCCGCTAATTCCTCTTTAGTCTGAGTGGAGCCTTTAGTGATCAGAAAGCGTGATGCAAGTGAGAAAAAAATATTAAAGTGCTTTTAAAACTGCAAACAATAAGTCAACAAAATTATAAATAGAAAACAAAATGCCAAAATCGCATTTATAGAGTCCCCCTCGGTTTTTAAAAGCCTGATCTTGTTTATTTCCTAATGCAATGGCAAATTTTATGGTGTTGTGATTGGCTTGTCAAAATATCAATAACCAATCAAAGAGAAAAGTAACTATACAAGCTGGCTTTCAAACAGGGGACTCAATTATTTGCGTGCGCGGCGGTGGTAAATAGTATATTTAAAGCATATTTTCTTGTCAATAAGCAATTTTAATTAATTGTTTAATAATGACACACCTGACTACACACATTTACTACGCTTTTGTTCAACACAACGCCGCACCCACAAGTAAACGAATCTATACAAACAAAGTCCTCAATAGTACAGTAAAAGACAACCAATGCACAACCTTGGTGCATTTTGATGATGCAATAAAAACACAGAAGATAAATATTGTCTAACCTCCAGTTTCTGAACGCCTAATTCAGATGTTCCTTTTTCAAAAACTCTTGTACAATAGACCCTCCTTAATCCCTCCAACTAATTATGGCGTTCAGAAACCTGGAGTATAACAGTACAAAGATCTTTTCACGCGTGGGTAAAATTAGAACTAACGCTGCCATCATGTATTTTCAATACAATTTCAGACTCGTTTACGAACAGCGCCCTCCAGACATTATCATTCAAGCGCCAAAATATCCTTGTACCCATGGTATGTCTGTCTTCATAGACTGTGAGGTAATTAGTCCATACATAGAAATGGAATGATGGGTGCTGGCTGGAAGTGCCATGATGTCTGCTCGGCCTCTTGTGCGTACTTACAGTTTAGAGCGCAGGTCGGACGTCCCAGCGGCTAATTGTCAAGAAGGGTCCTCGAATCTGCCAATTATAAATAAGGCTTGGTTAAAGTTATTTGCTACAAAATAAGCAACTAAACTAAAAAATATTTCATTTATTTTGTGAACACCAAAACGGGACTGGACGGTCATAACACATTGTAGTAGGTCGGTAAATATTAAGGGACCTCGCAAAAAGGAAAGCTGATTGGACGACTAGTCGTGTATAAATCATATTTTTTTCCTGGTTTCGACCAAAAGTCGTACCGCGTAGTGTCCGAGGTACCTTAGTAGTTTGGCGGTTGGCGTACTAAAAGTTCTAGTATGGGGTCGTCCCGTTCGCACGTGTTATGACCCCCGCTGCTAATGTCGTATCATCTTATTTATATTCTAATCTCACATGACATAACAACATTGAGACGTGAACTCGAATAAAACCTACTTAATTTCGACCTCTGTGAATAAATTATAGATTTATTTATAAATACGTAGTGACATACCGCATATTCATGGCGTTAGAGTTTCCGGCTTCGAGCTTGTAGCCCAGGGTCTCGTAGAACTTGATCAACTTGTCTTTGCAGTCCAGAGACATTTTGTAACATCCCAGTTCGTGGGCGAGTAGGGATACTGTTACGACGATCCTGAAAGTAACATTAGAGATGAATTAGGACGCTCTCAAACAGCATTAGTCTTAATAGGCTCAAATAGGCTGATATAATGAATAGTTGCGCCGTTCAAAGCTGCACTAGCGGCAAGTTACGACTACACACTACACTGGGGTAGGTCGGTAGGTGATAGCTAGACTATACTAGGCTTAAAATGACCGCTTTTTAAGAATAGAGTAGTTGACTGACTAAAAAATATACGATTCTGTTTAGTCCGCCGTTAGCCCGTTAGATTATCGAAAAATATTAGATACGTGTTTTTTCAAATTACTTAGTAAAAATTTACGAAAACAGAAGTTATCTATATAAATAAAAAGAGAAGTCCTGACTGACTGACTGACTCATTCACGCATTCATCAACGCCCAGCCCAAACCCTTGGACCTAGAAAGCTGAAATAAAAGCTAGTATAATAATATGAGTTACGTTAAAATTCGACGACGAAATATTAGCCGAGTCTGGAACCACTTTAAGAATTTTTTAAAGTGGCCATTTTAGCCCCCATTCATGTGAGTTTATATTCACAAACAGTATAAATTCATTAGTCATATTGGGAGCGATGGACACTCCATCTACAGTGAGGTTTGGCCCACCGATTCCATTGCAAGTAAGCGACGAATAGGTACTTACAATTTCCCCAACTGCTTGCCTCTGTAAGTATCATTCACAACCACATCTTCTAAACGTCCACGCTGAAACAAAAAGGTTTTTTTAAAGATTACGAATTTAAGATACCAAAAAAAACTTGTTTAGTATAGAAATAACAATAATTTCATTACAATAACTTGAATTTAACATTAGGTATGTCACGTGTGGTAGAGGTAGCCGAATCTGGTGTGAACCGGTAAAATTTAGATTTCTATTTGCATTGACTTGAGAACCTCCTCTTTCTTCGCCTATATAAACTTCGCCTAATAGTAACAATACATATTGTTACGACGGTCATCTAGAATCTTCGAGAAACCGCGCTAATAACTGTGTAGTACCTAGAAAATACGAGTTCATTCTTTTAGGTACCTATTTCCGTAGTAGGTATAGTTACATTGTATTTCAAGGTCAGCCTACGCGCGACGTCAGCGGCAATTGACATTGTAATTTCGACCGTATGCCGAGGGCGTAAAGTAACTTCTTCCTTGTCGGTTCTTTTATCTTTAAGTTTATTTTTTTGTTAATGTTTTTTGTAGATGCTTTCTTGAATAATAGAGAATTATCTCGAATATCTTTTGTTTGCTGGGGTATAAAAGGACCGATTGAGGACGAAGTGAGTCAGTTCACTTTTACGCGAGACAACGAACGGTTCGAAGAGTTATCTAGTGCGACAAAGTGTTCAGTACTGTTGAAGTG
The DNA here is from genome assembly GCA_949316265.1 of Diarsia mendica. NCBI lineage: Eukaryota > Metazoa > Arthropoda > Insecta > Lepidoptera > Noctuidae > Diarsia > Diarsia mendica. Next base: position 9,593,305 of record OX438906.1, on the reverse strand, counting down.
ATTGTTTATAAGTGTATTGTGAGTAATAAAGTTTATTCGTGTGTTTATTTGGTAGTGATTTTATTTATCCCATACCCAGCTCGTAACAATTTGGTGTCAGAAGCGGGGATAAATAATGCCGATTCTACCGAAGGACGACACGGATAGTATCCGTACGAGGAGTCAGCGGCAGCAAGGTATGGACCAAAGGCGATTTGGAGACTCCCCGACACAGACACCGGGCGGTGTCCAGCCTACGTCACAGCCAGTCGCTGGCTCATCTGGCGTTTCTCCAGCACCAGCAGTACCAGACTTGTCTGCTTTAATGGCGCTGCTGCAAGACCAGGCTCGACGTCAAGAGGAGCAAGCTCGCCAGTTGCAGGAGCAGCGGCAACAAGATAAGGAGGAGCAAGCTCGCCTTCAAGAGGAGCAGGCTCGTCGTCAAGAGGAGCAGGCTCGTCGTCAAGAGGAGCAGGCTCGTCGTCAAGAGGAGCAGGCTCGTCGTCAAGAGGAGCTGGCGCGCCAGTTGCAGGAACAGCGGCAACAAGATAAGGAGGAGCAAGCTCGCCTTCAAGAGGAACAGGCTCGCCGCCAAGAGGAACAGATGCTCCTGATAAAGGATCTTCACGCATCAGTTGGGAAAGAGCTGAGCGTGATGAAGGAGCAGGTACAGCAGCACGACAACCGTATCGCAAAGGCCGAAATTCAGATCGCTGATGTGAAGAAGGCCTTAAGCGAAATTAAGGTTGGAGACGGGTCTGTAACTTCAGTGATTGCTGCCCCTTCGGTGCGCGGATTTAAAGTGCCTCCATTCGACGGAACATCTTCTTGGTCGGCCTATAAAATCCAATTCGAGGCCGTTATGAAAGTGAATGGGTGGACCAAAGCGCAAGCCATGACCGCGCTCACCTTGGGTCTCCGAGACCAGGCCCTTAACATTCTTGAGGCCCTCGGCAAGGATGTGACCTACGAACAGCTGCTGGAGGCATTAGAGTCCAGATACGGCGACGCGCACCTGGAGCATGTTTTTCGTGCAAAATTAAGGGATCGCGTTCAACGTAGTGCCGAGAACTTACAGCAGTGGGCCCTGGAAGTTGAAAAGCTAGTTCGGAAAGCATATCAGTCCGCCCCTGCACTTATTGATGGAAATCTGGTACAGGCGTTCATCGATGGAATACGCGACTTGGAGGTTAGAGCCGCTGTGAGACTTGGGCATCATGAGACGCTGAAAGATGCCTTGGCCCATGCCTTGGAAGTAGAGGCAGTGAGGCAGGACCACCGTACGCACCGGGTCAGGGAGGTTGTAGCGTCACCTGTACGCGACCGCCCGCAAGGATACAGCCCTAGGTGCTACACTTGTGGAGAAAGGGGTCATCTTCGATCAAGCTGTCCTAAGCGCAGCTCACCAAGAGAAGACCAACCTCAACAGGGAAAGGTGGCTGAAGTGGCTGCCCAACCACAACAGGGAAACGAGTAAATGCCAGGACTGGGGGGCGGGTGCTGGCTGGTTTTGAAAGAGCCCCGAGGATCTCGATCTCACAAGTACATGACGGGAACAGCCTGACCATCAACGGCGAAGTCAACGGAACTCCGTGCAAACTGACGTTGGACACTGGAGCTTCTCACACGGTCGTCAATTCACACTTAGCAAAACGGTCTCTTGGGGGCTACTTCAATAACCACGACCGTCTTCAATTACTAACAGCTACCGGTCAGCACATAACCGTCCGAGGCAAGAAGGAGGTGGAGTTAAAGTTAGGTGATAGAATTTACCGACACAATGTCATCGTGGCCGACATAGTCGACGATTGCATCTTAGGCTTGGACTTCATGCGGAAATATCGTTGTGAGATCGACATTGACCAAGGTGTATTGAAATGTGGTTCCGAGGAAGTTTTTATGGAAGGTGCACCATCAGGGAAAGTGTACTGTTTGAAGGAAATTGTTCTTCCTCGCAGATCAGAAACGATCGTGCCAGTCAAGTTACCACCGAATTCTGGACACAAAGATCGAAGTGTTCTGATAGAAAGGGTGAACAATGAGTTTTCCTGGAAGATGGCACAAACTCTGGTAAAGGCCAACAACATCTCAGCTGTACGCATCCTGAATCCAAGTGACAAGGAGCAAGTGATTAAGAAGGGTACCTTGATCGGCACTTGTGAGGAAGTAGCTTGGATGCGTCAATTGCAAGATCTACCTACCGGAAGCAAAATTAGTAGTGCCAAATTCGACGTGTCAACGCTTCTTGAAAACTGTCATTTAAGTGAAGGAGAAATGGACAAGGCAAAGAAGATGTTACTTCAGTACGCCGGTATTTTCTCTACGGGTGATGCTGACATAGGAAGAACTGGACTGGTTCAGCACAGAATTAATACAGGCAACGAGTTACCTATCCGTCAGCGACCAAGGAGACTGCCAGTTGCACGGGAAAAAGAAGTGGAAACCATGATTGAGGGTATGGTGAAGGATGGTGTTATAGAGCCTTCATCCAGTCCATGGTGTTCTCCTGTGGTCCTGGTAAAGAAAAAGGACGGCAGTATGCGCTTCTGTGTGGACTATCGACGACTGAACGACGTCACGAAAAAGGACAGCTATCCACTGCCTAGGATCGATGACACACTGGATACGCTGACGGGAATGAAGTGGTTTACCACACTAGACCTAAAAAGTGGTTACTGGCAGGTAGAAATAGACCCCAAGGATAAGGAGAAGACTGCATTCTCAACAGGAAAAGGGTTGTGGCAGTTTAAAGTCATGCCCTTCGGATTGTGCAATGCTCCTGCAACATTTGAAAGGCTGATGGAGCAAGTACTTGCCGGGTTGATTGGGGACGCATGTCTTGTCTACCTAGACGACATAATCATTGTAGGCCGTACGTTTGAAGATCACCTTAGAAACCTCAACCGAGTGCTGTCGAAGATCCAAACAGCAAACCTGAAGTTGAGTCCCAAAAAGTGCTCGTTTTTCAGAAAGCAAGTGAACTTTTTAGGACACATAGTTTCGGGAGAAGGTGTTCAAACAGACCCAGAGAAAGTAGTTGCCGTCAAGGATTGGCCAGTTCCGAAAGACAAGACACAGGTCAGAGCATTTTTGGGTTTGTGCTCCTACTATCGCCGGTTTGTGAGGAATTTTGCCGACATTGCGAAACCTCTACACAGACTCACTGAGGAAAAGCAACAATTCTGTTGGGATGAGAACTGCGACGCCGCATTTCAAGAATTAAAGGGATGTCTGTGCAACACTCCTATTTTGGGATATCCTGACACTGAAAATGACTTTATAGTCGACACAGACGCAAGTAATACTGGGATTGGGGGCGTGTTATCTCAACGGAAAGGAGATCAGGAAGTTGTTATAGCTTACTTCAGCAAGTCTTTATCTAAACCGGAAAGGAATTACTGCGTAACGAGACGAGAGCTGCTCGCCGTAGTGAAGACATTGCAGCACTTCAGTAAGTATTTGTTGGGACGGAAATTCCAGCTACGAACTGACCATGCTGCATTGAAGTGGCTATTACAGTTCAAGAATCCAGAGGGACAAGTGGCGAGATGGATTGAACTACTGCAAGAGTTTGACTTCGTAACTGAACATCGCAGTGGGAAAACTCACGGTAACGCAGATGCCTTGTCAAGAAGACCTTGTCCTGAAGACTGCAAGCACTGTGCCAGGCAAGAGACTAAAGAAGTAGTGCCCGTGAGGATGCTTAGAACAGATCTCAGCGATGAATGGAAGGAGACTCTACAACAGGCTCAACAAAATGACTCGGACATCAAGCCAATCTTCGACTGGATGAAAGCTGGTGTTCCGAAGCCCAAGTGGAGTGATGTGGCTGCGATGAGTTCCATCACGAAGAGTTATTGGGCACAATGGAACAGTTTGGAGATCCAGGATGGAGTCTTGTGCCGTAAATGGGAAAACGCTCGTGGGGACAGCTGTCATCTACAAATGATTGTTCCTAAAGCTAAGGTACCGGATGTTTTACGGCTCTACCATGATGGATGCTCAGGAGGACATATGGGGGTGAAAAGGACTCTACTGAAAATCAAAGAGCGCTTTTACTGGATCCACTGTCGAGATGATGTGGAAGACTGGTGTCGCAAGTGTACCAGCTGTGCGGCTGTGAAGGGACCCCACACACGAAGCAGAGGTGCCTTAAAAGTGTACAACGTTGGAGCCCCCTGGGAGCGGATAGCACTGGACGTTGCGGGGCCATTTCCAGAAAGTGATAGCGGAAATAAGTACTTTATGGTTGTCATGGACTACTTCACAAAGTGGCCAGAAGTCTTCGCCATTCCTAACCAAGAAGCTACAACAGTCGCAGATAAATTGGTTCAGGAAGTTTTCTGTCGTTTTGGAGTACCCTTAGAAATTCACAGCGATCAAGGAAGGAATTTTGAATCGCAAGTTTTTCAGGAGACTTGTCGATTGATGGGTACCCACAAAACCAGAACCACCTCTTACCACCCACAATCTGATGGAATGGTGGAGCGATTCAACCAGACGTTGGAGAGATATCTGGCTAAAGTCGTGGAAAGCAGGCAAAGGGATTGGGACAAGCACATACAGCCGTTTCTTCTGTCCTATCGGAGTGCAGTTCACGAAAGTACGACTGTAACTCCAGCCTTCGCGAACTTTGGAAGGGAATTACGGTTGCCTGCAGATTTAATCACTGGAACCCCCCCGGATGTCCCACGCAGTGTAACGGATTACGCGAATGATCTGCGTAACAAGTTAAATGATGTATATGAGCATATCAGGCAATCCGGGCAACAGATGTCTGAGAAGATGAAGACTCGTTATGACCGGAAGGCAAACAGTCGTGGTTTCGACGAAAGTTCGCTGGTGTGGTTGCATAACCCAGTGCGGAGCAAAGGAAAGTCTCCGAAACTGCAAGCAAAATGGGATGGACCATACAGAGTTGTGACCAGGATCAACGATGTCACCTACCGAATACAGAAGGGTCCGCGAGGTGCGCCTAAGGTTGTGCATGTGGACCGACTGGCGCGATATTACGGGACTAATGATGCTCGGGACGAGCATGTCTAAGGAGGGGGCAGTGTTACGACGGTCATCTAGAATCTTCGAGAAACCGCGCTAATAACTGTGTAGTACCTAGAAAATACGAGTTCATTCTTTTAGGTACCTATTTCCGTAGTAGGTATAGTTACATTGTATTTCAAGGTCAGCCTACGCGCGACGTCAGCGGCAATTGACATTGTAATTTCGACCGTATGCCGAGGGCGTAAAGTAACTTCTTCCTTGTCGGTTCTTTTATCTTTAAGTTTATTTTTTTGTTAATGTTTTTTGTAGATGCTTTCTTGAATAATAGAGAATTATCTCGAATATCTTTTGTTTGCTGGGGTATAAAAGGACCGATTGAGGACGAAGTGAGTCAGTTCACTTTTACGCGAGACAACGAACGGTTCGAAGAGTTATCTAGTGCGACAAAGTGTTCAGTACTGTTGAAGTGATTGTTTATAAGTGTATTGTGAGTAATAAAGTTTATTCGTGTGTTTATTTGGTAGTGATTTTATTTATCCCATACCCAGCTCGTAACAATATGTTATTTATGGACCAGGTGATTAATGCGGGCATTATTAATAATGCACGAGCATTATGAATAATGTCTAGCTTTATCGGGCTAAGTGATTAATTACTATCTTAACGTCATTATTTATCACATTGCACGGTCATTATTATATTGCTACATGACAATTGGGTAATTTGATAATAAAGCTATATTTGACGCGGTGCGAGGGCGGGGAGGGAAGTACGCGTGGCGTGACACGCTTTGACCAATCAGAGACCGCCATTCAGCGTGCGGCTCGTGCGGCGGACTTCAAGCGCTATTGTTTTACTGGTTTTTAAAAAAAATAACCACGAAGGGGATGGCGGGGTCTATTCGCTCGCTTCGCTCGCTCAATCGACCCCGCCATCCCCTTCTAACCTAACCTGTCCGTGTCGGGGTGCCCCAAGTCCCGAGCTCGCTTCGCTCGCTCTTGCATCCAAGTTTTCCTAGTTACGTGTTCGGTACCCTACAAACCGATTATTTAAGTTGTTTAATATTTAGTTTATTTTAAGTTAAATGACAATAACAATAACAATAAAAAAATAGTAATTAAATGTGTTTGTATTACTCTGCCCAAAAGGTGATGGGCAATATGTATAATGCCCAGTCAATTTGATTATTTGAATAATTATTATCAAATTGCACTTTCATATTGGGCATTTTTCATAATGACCGGGCATTATGTATACTGCCCAATTTATCACTTGGTCCATAACACATACATGACAAATAAATATGCATAGATGATGACCCACATTCCGCCAGTTATGTTTTAATGCCCCATGTAATGTGGGGCGAGCCTATTGCCATCAACCGGACACACATCCAGGCTTCGTGGCTGCTAGTCAGAAATTCCTGACTAAAAAACCTAATTATTACATTTTGCCCGATCTTGGATTCGAACCCAGGACCTTATGATCAGCAACCGCGCTTGCGACTACTAGACCAACGACGAGTAATAATAATACATAGACCCTAATTGAGAACTTTAAAAAGGTACTCGGGGAAACGCTATATGTCAGATTATCCCAACACACGCAAGGAACTTTAAGCCTTGAAGTATAGGGAACAAAGCTGCAAACTGTAATGTCTGTAACATACCAAAGAGCAGTTATGTATAAACTTCTGTTCGATGGTGAGTGTGGCAGCACCGATCAGCTTGGATATGCGCGTGTCTTCGATCACTGTGACGTAGTATCCGCCCGACTGCTTCATCTTGGTGAACCTCTCTGAAACAATCGGTTTTAGCTTAGACTTCATTTTTTTTTACAAAGTTAGTTAGTAGATATCAGAAGAACCACAAAAGCTATTTAATTCAGACTCATCTTCCTACGTCTGCGTGGTACTTTGTGGCTGCGCTACTTTGAGGGTAGGAAATCATCTAAATCAAATGTCAAATGACTCCTCCCGCTCTGGGCGGGGCGGAAGGGAGTGTCAGACATCTACTGACCAAAAACCCATGTTCCTTCTTAGCCCTTTGTGTCCGGAGCCGCGGCATCTCTTTCGAACATACTCGCAGCCCCGGCAAGCAACAAACTGCAGCCCCGCCATCGGCAGGCAGTTTTTAGGTAGCTGCAAAACTGTTTTGGTATACCCGATGCAGTTAACACGTGTTGCAGTATTTCTAATAATATTTGGTAGATTTTCTAAACTAATTTGAGAAGAGAGGAACTGAGGAAGCATTAGGTAGCACTAGCGAGACATCATTGTGGTTTAATAACACTCGAGCCTAGTCCTATAGTTTGCCCTTCAGATAACTGCATTTTCTACTCCAGTATATATCTGCTCATATTGTTCTTTCCGTATTTTTTTCCACCTGTTCCAATACTCTGTACAATAAAGCTACGTATGACATTAACTGCAATATTAATATTCAATAACTTGAAAACAACGAAACAAGAAAAATAAGCCTAATCCGCCCAAACAGAGGTGTTATATTCGCTTATATTGTCAACGTAGATCAGGAACTCGAAGCATATAGAAAGGTCATTATCATTACGCCGGTTTCGCCAAGGTCGCCTACTTAAATGCCAATAAGTTTCGCATACCAATGTAACCAGTTTACCTACTAAGACATCACAATATTGCAAACGAATTTTATTACAATACAACTCGTGTTTGGCTCTGTTACGTTACGTACCTAACTAACAATATAGACTGAATTGAGATAGCTTTGTAAAAAAGAATAAAAAATTCATTCATGTGCCTAAGCGTATATACTTTCAATGTCGTTTAACGTGGTACAGGGTGTTTCGAGGATGAGGGATGTATATAGCTATCCCCATGTAGGTAATGTGTAACTATTATAGGTTCCCGGAAACCAGTTGGGCAGCTTGATTCCCGATCTTTTTCAGTTTTAACTGCATCGCGGCTTTAATCTGAGAGGGTCTGAAAAGTCAGAGACGTCCACTAAGTCTGGGGTCTCGCCCCCTCTAGGTAGTATGGGAATAATTTAAAATAGCAGTACCTGAATGGCTCATCATAAGTGTATAATTATGTTACCGGAAATAATATACATTTCCGAGCCTGCTTAGGAAATGTGTAAAATAATGTTTCAAAGATTTCTTAATCCACACATTTCCTGGGAAATGTATGTTTTTCCTAGGAATTGTATACAACTCCGAGATGATACTAGGAAATATATAAAAAAAAGTCTCTTCCAGGCCCTGTCGACGGAGCACCGCTTCGCGGGGCTCCAACTTCTGGGTGGTTTAAAATAAAATGACCACGAAGGGGATGGCGGGGCCTATTCGCTCGCTCACTCGACCCCGCCATCTCATTCTAACCTAACCTGTCCGAGTCGGGGTGCCCCAAGTCCCAAGCTCGCTTCGCTCGCTCTAGCATCCAAGTTTTCCTAGTAGAGGCACTACATAGAGGGTTTGCAGGGTATGTCGGGTCCCAGTACATACTCAGAGGAAGGAGGAGGACTATCCCCGCTATACTTACAAACAGCAAGAATTTTATACATTTCCGATTGCTATTTAGGAAATGTATAGATTTCCTAGGAAAAGTGCATATTACAAAATACAGCATAGATTTCCTATCTAAACTCTTTTGCAAAAAAAACGGGCACTTCATATTTTTTTTTCTACTTCAATGAAGAAGGACAAGTAAGAGGTTTTATTAATTTGACGATGTATTGGCATGTTATTTGAAGAATCCTGGCATGATTCTGTACGTTCCAAATTTAAATTTTGAAATTAACAAAAGGAAAATAATGATTATTGTAGATTATTGTAAAATTGCTTTACTAATGGCGCGAATTGCTGAAACGATTTTATTACTGATTACTAAAATTTTAAAACTTTTTGGATATTTTCTGCAAATTAAACAATTTTATCTTTCTTTTTACATTAAATACCACTTTTTGACATGAGTGATAAAGCCGAATAAAGCGATAAGGGCCGGTAAAATTATAGCCCTACTTGAAGAAGGTTGTTCGCAAACTTACGTGTCTCAGCGGCTAAATGTGAGTCGTTCAACTGTCCAGAGGACTTGGCAACGGTATCAAGAGACCGGTTCGGTCAAAAGAAGACCCGGTTCGGGAAGAAAACGACGCACAGAACCAAGAGATGACCGCTTTTTGGTGAGTCAGGCCTTGCGGAATCGTAAGGCGTCAAGTGTGGACCTGAAGAAGAGCCTTGAAGAAGTAAGAGGAGTAGAAGTTAGCTTGTGGACCGTCAGGAGGAGGCTTTTGGCTGCCAATATCAGGAGTTACCGCCCGGCTCGGGGACCTAAATTACTCCGTGAGCACCGTGTTGCTCGACTTCAGTTTGCTCGAAACTGTGCTTCATGGACTCTGGAGGACTGGAATAAAGTATTGTTTTCTGATGAAGCTAGAATCTCTTTGTGTGGAGAGGACCGACGCCGGCGAGTGCTACGAAGACCACGGGAACCCTATGCGGAAGTGTGTTTCGAAGAAATCACTCCTTATGGCGGAGGCTCCGTTATGTTTTGGGCAGCAATTAATTCGACGGGGCGTACGGAGTTAGTTCTCATAGAAAATGGAACATTAAATGCACACCGGTACATAATGGAAGTCCTAATTCCATATGCACAACCCGCATTGACTGCACTTGGGGAAGATTCCATTTTTATGGACGACAATGCTCGCCCGCACCGTTCTGGCGACGTGGAAGCGTACATGCAAGAAGTTGGGATCCGTCGTTTAGATTGGCCAGCTCGAAGTCCTGACCTCAATCCAATTGAGCATGTCTGGGATGTTCTAAAGAGACGGGTAAGATCAGTGCAACATGCTCCACAAAACATCAGGGAGCTAAAAAGAGTCATTGCAGAAGAGTGGGAACGTATTCCTCAAAACGTCATTAAAAACATCGTGGAAATGCCCATTCCACGATGTTTTTAATGACGTTTTGAGCATGCCCAGAAGGATTCAAGCTGTGATTTTGGCAAGAGGAGGTCACACTCTCGTTATTAGGTTATTACATTTGTAACTTTATTTAATTAAACAAAGTAAAAAAATCTTCTTGTCTTTATTGCCGACCACTTCTTATTGTTTGGCCGTGTACATCGGTTTTAAAGAATTCATAGTTTTTTTTTAAATTGCCACAGTTCACTTCACGCGTATTAATTTACACGATTATAAGTATACAGACTACGTCAAACAATTAAATTCATTGAATTAACTCAAATCGACCTTAGAACGTAAATTTCCTAAGGTGCCCGTTTTTTTTGCAAAGGAGTGTATATAAGTTTTTAAACTGACATGGTCATTGACATTTCTATTAACACTATAAACGGGATATTTACCATGTTTTACAATAATCAAACATGGTAAATATCCCGAATAAAGTGTTAATAGAAATTTCCTATCTATTTTAGGAATTGTACACATTTCCTAGGAATTGTATACAATGACGGATTACACACTTTTCCGTTAACATATAAATTGCAAATATTATCGCAATAAGTATATGTACACTCTGTAGTGGCATTTAAGAAGTATTGCGTATTGAAACAAGTTTAGGTAACGAGTTTTCAAACACTGATTGCGCATTATTTTACATTATTGGTCACGCTCAGTAATTATGTGCAACAATATTTTGATGCCGATAACTATAATTGGAGCAATGCTATTTTTTATGTGCCCTGAAAAATTAGAATTAGTCTATACATATTTTCAGGGGCGGAAATAGTGATGGTAGCGAAGAACATTCTCACTTGGCGAGTTTAAATTGCGTATAAAAGTAGATACTTTAAACCACCAAAGTAGTATGAAGTATCATTTATTTAAGAGATCACATCATTTTTAACGTTAAAGGATGTCTTTGATGCTATGCTAGAATTGCTAGACTTGGGCCGTACCTTAAAAATGTGGCTGAGATGAACTGAATTTGAAAGGCGAAAGACGGCGAGGTGGCACAGCTTGTATAAGGTCTTTAGGTATTTCTGGGGGCCTACTCTCGTTAACACGAAATCCGTAGTTTCGGTTGAAGATACGGGTGTTGCCTAATCTATATTACTTACGGACATCAATGACTTAGGTATACCCAAACTAAAAATGAATGACAACACGTCGATAGTTGTCCCTACTCCGGATGTATTTATTTTCACAACTCATGATTCTAAATGTAATATGCGTTTATTTCGAAGTTGCGCAGTACTTTCGGACGGGTCCGTATTTTCGCTGCCGAAGTTTGACCCCCTGGACCATGATAGCCTTAAGCAGATATAGTGAGCTGGTCCATGATAGGCTTAAAAATTGATATTGTGGGCAATTACAGTAAAACTTATGTAATTATCGCCATTTACCATCAAACTGCTTCTTCGTAACATTGCCAACGCTGGTGAGCTGTCCAAGCAGCTGCAAGAATCCCTTATCGAAGTCAGAGCGCTGCAGCGGCCTCACGACCATCCAGTCCTCGCCAGGATTCGACGCGCTGATCTTAGGCTTGAACGTCGCCGGGCTCTTGTCGAAATTCAGGCGCTTCAGTAATTCCGGCGGGAAAAGGTATTCCGACGGCTTGCCATCCTAGAAAAAAGACAAAGTTGTTGAGAAAGGAGGCCATAACAGTCAGGGAAGTGCTGGTTGTACGGACTCCGTAAATTCGCGCAATTTACGGAGTCTTATTGATAGTTTTTTGGGTACAGCTAATGTTAAACCATGATAATGGATTGAACTTTTGAGGAGCTGTGTCAAATTCTTGGTTAACATCTGTATGAGGGATGCATGAAACCAGAAAGTATTGCAGAAGATAGGGGAGGGCTTATACCCAGTAGTGGGTGATTCCAACATCAAATTATTGATGACTAGCTTTTGCCAGCGGCTTCGCCCGAAAATGACGATTTTTCACTCAAACTTTCATCCCCTATTTAACTCCCTTAGGGGTTGAATTTCGGAAAATCCTTCCTTATTCCTTGTTTACATTATAAAGGGAACCTCTGTGCAAAATTTCAACTTTCTAGGTCCAAGGGTTTGGGCTGGGCGTTGATGAGTCAGTCAGTCAGGACTTCTCTTTTTATAGATATAGATGATATGCTACAAGGTAATTTTATAACATTATCTGCACTTCTTAGTGTGGATAAAAAAATGTTTTGTTAACACCATTGTTATTATTCAATGGCAAAGTTACAAAATTTATTCAGAGTTGAATACTATTATGCTGATAAGGTATGTGGTTACTGATTAAACTATAAATAGAGCACACTCTGTAGGGCAGGAAAATATAAATAATGGTAATAAGAGGTTCTTCAGAAAACCATTTATTTCTTATCTCCATAGATTATCTTAAGAGTATATTTAAATAATCAGTAAAGTGATCTATGATAAAAGAAGATAGAGATATTGTTATGAATCTGAAGATAAAATAAGACATTCATAGGCATTACAAGAAATCAAAGAAATGTAAGTATTGTTTTTATCTAATCTACTCATTTTTTGTAATCTTAATTGGGAATTAAAGTACTTTATTACTAGGATTTGATCATGCAAATTATTAAGAAAGGGGGTAAACCTTCTTATCACAAGCAAAATGTCATTATCGAAAGCATGAAAGTTATTTCTGATATAATTCACCCGGCCTTTCTGCTGAGAATGGCTCAAAATTATCCATTTACTAATATGAAGCCCACATTTGTTTTTAATAGATGCCACGAAGAATTATCTTATATTTTTAATGTAATAGTTTTTTTAGAGAGCAGTGGTGGCCCAGTGGTGACGGCCCCGACTTACGAACAGTGAGTCGTAGGTTCGAACCCCGTCAGGCGCATTACTTTGTGTAATTTATTTCATCACCACTGCTCTCAAAACGGTGAAGGAAAACATCGTGAGGAAACCGGCATGTCTTAGAACCAAAATTCGAAGAAGTGTGACATCTACCAATCCGCACTGGGCCCGCGTGGTAAATTATAGCCCATCCCTCTCCTAGAGAGGAGGCCTGAGTTCCTGCAGTGGGAACATTATAGGCTGATGATGATGATGATAATGAATAGTTTTAAACATAACTGTATTTTTTTATTGTTCAGTCTCTATTTGCTACAACTTTAAAAAATAATTGGTTTCAATATTTTTTTGTAATTAAATATTTACTGATATAGTCTTACCTCAGTATTAAATTTGTCTACACCCATTTTCACTATAGTTCCGTACTCTAATATGTACAACAATGAATTATCTGCACATGCTTATAGCGAGAAAGGTCTCGCTGTTTGCGTAAAACAGGTCTATTTGTGTACGTGGCTCTTGGTTAACGGAACGCGCACTTCTATTTCGTCAGAAATTAAATAAATGCCATGCCATGCCACGATAGGCGAACAACATTACAAGAGCGACGTCCCTGAAAATTCTAAAGAATTTATAAAGTGAAAGTAATCTCGCCAGTCCAGTCGCCGAACACAGCAGCCGGGCGCTGATTTGACATTGACACCAGACGTGTCAATCAAACTGTCAACGTCAACTTAAGGTGAACGCAGACTTGGCCGCACCGCACGCACCGCAGTCTCCGCATTCGAATTCTTTTTATGAAGTTCTATGCAACCTCGCACACTTACCCGCACCGCAGTCGCCGCAGTACCTGAAGTGGCCGAATTCCCCAACCCGCAGCTGATGACGTCATCAGCGCCGGCCGTCCGCATCGGACGCTGCGGCTGGCGCGGCGCGGGTGTCATCATGCTAGGTTATTAGTATTCTGTGGTCAGTTCTACTCCTATGAAAATATTTGAAAAACCGCTTATTATGATTTAAAAAATCTGGAAATAATTATAAAACTCCCCAAAAAGCAGCCGTTTTAAGTTAATGAATGATGATAATATGAATCCACATTTTTTTAACTCTTGTTGGTATTTCTTTTTCTTCTTTCTCTAATAATAAACAACTGTTAACAAATAATTATTCGTCAAGAGCCATATTGTAATACACCCCCACTTATTTAAATAAAGAACATGCTTAAATTGGAAACTGAATGAAAGAAATTCATTGCGTTGCATGCTCGCTAGAGTATTAAATGATCTGTGGTGCGATGCGATGCGTGCGGCGACAGGAACGACTGCGGGCACTGCAGCGCGGACAAGTGTGCGAGGCCATAGACAAATGCGATGACTGCGGCGACTGCGGTGCGTGCGGTGCGGCCAGGTCTGCGTTCACCTTTATGCGTAGGTATTTCTGAACTGAAAATTGTATATTGTCATTACGATTGACCAAAATCTCTGTGAAAGACCACCGTAAATAACATCACGTCTGTGTCAGCACCGAAGGGTTAGGTAGCCGCCGAAGTGTACATGACAGCACTTTAATCGTAGACATGATTATATTAAGGAGAATCCTCCGACCAGCCCGCGAAATTCAGGGAGCCACACTAAAAGGTAGGAACAGATGGCGCTGCGAGCGACTGTACCTTGTTTACGTCTTTTAGCAAGTGTGTGGTTGCGATTTTCTGTGTTTATTTTGTGATTTACCTTACAAAATGTACACGCTGTTATCTATATGAGAACTTCGAACTGAGCTTCGACGAAGAAATGCGTCGACTGCTGGGAAAAAGGTCGATTTGATTGAAAGGTAGGCATTTTAAGTATTTGAGGTTATCTTTCATATTTCTTCTTTTTTTTATGTTAAAACAAACTTATATTTTTTGTGTTCCTCTAGGTTGGAAGCATACGATCGAAATCAAAATTTTGGAGTCCACTTTGATCTTGAAGAAGACAGTTCATAATAATTATGTTTAGGAAAGGAACTTTGACAAAGGTTCATTACCTGAAATTTTACATATGTGTAAGAATGACTATGGTGTAAATATTTATACATGTATTTGGAGAATAAATAAGTCACATTTAATTTACCTGTATAATTACTTCTTCCGAAATAATCACTTTCTCTGAAGTGCAAACTACATAACCTTGCTGTATCACTTGCCCTGAAGTTTTTAATCCGCAAAGCGCTTTCCCATTTGGGGAACAGATGAACTCCCCGGTTTTTACAATTTAAGGCACTGCAATTAGGCATTCTTGATAAAAAAAACGAGAAGTTTGGTCTTGTTTACAAAAAAATGTATAGGATTTGACAGTTCATCAAGTCAAAGCAAGGTACGGTTGCCTAGACGCCACCAAGCGGGATAAAAAGGCAGTTTTCCTCCCCATTTGCAGGCCAGTGATAGGTTGTATGTTGATGAACATTTGAGCCTTTTTCCGAGCTCATAAAGGTGTAAAAATTACTTTTTACAAGGTCAAAGTCATTCCTGAACCTTTATGAGCTCGGAGGGTTGTATGATGTTGATGATTATAATTCTGTAACTACATACGGCTTACAGCCGCGAATTAAATGTTCATCAACATAAAACCTATCACTTGCCTGCAAATTGCAAAAACTTAAGAAAATTTGAATTTCGCGGGCTACCCCGGAACATCAACCTTAAAGACATTTTTCTTGTCATGTTTGTACTTTTTTTAGTCGATTCTTTCGTTTTATTGTCACCTTTGTAACGACAGTGGTAAAAAATAAACAGGAACTGATTTATAACTTTATTCGGGCAGAGCTTCCCCTTACAACTACTACAATCGAGTGCGACCAGATCGCTAAAATGAGCTTGCAGGGCATTATAAAGCTTTATCCCCACCGGAGGCGTCCGGTAGTTATGGCTTGGCTCGGGTTGGCATGGCTATCGTTGGCGAGGCTCGCTGTCAGGTGGCTGTCAGATGACTGTCAGTGGGCTGTTGTAACATTCGGCCGTCCTGAAACAATTGCTCCCGCAATGGGAACCAGAAAAACAACGATTACAAGTCAGCTCAAAAAAACCAAGTTAAAATGGGGCAATGAACTTTGATCTCTCAAGAAGATTTATGAAATCTTCGGTGCTCAATTTATTGTTCATCTACACTACTGGTGCTATCAGACATATTATTATAAGCATCGCTACGATATAGTCATAAGGAATCAACGGATACTAAGCCTGTAAACCCGTTGTATCATAATTATATTATGACCTTTTGTACTTTTTAGTTTATGTCAATCATGACCTAACTCCTCAATATCACTTAAGTGGGCCAGAATATAAATCCTTAATAAACAAGAATTAACTTGGCAACAGGCTCGCCCCCTATTGCATGGGACTCAAACTTTACTGTATATTACTATGTGTGTGTACTCATGGGTACACCTCTACCTAACCCTTCGGGCATTACAAGCGTGATGTTATTAGCATTGACCTTGTTGCCGCTAGTACTCAGCGCCTGGCGTAAATGTGCGTAATCACCGTTTTTTGTAATTTGTAAATCACACTATTATCAGCTATTATTATTTTTCGCCTTGTATCTAAGCTACGTCCCATTTTCTTTCCAGCTATTCAAATTCCAGTAGTAGATAACTCTATCGCTTCTAAATTGCACTGGTTCAGAAACCCGGTCTAGGATAAATCGTAAGGCTTAGGTACCCTGTTGTATTATTAACAGTATTATTAAAACTCCAAATTATGTTTGGTAACCTATTGTCCCCATATTGAGTTGCTTCCTTAAGTTCCGTGAATTGTGCGATTAGTGCCTCCCACACTTCGACCTACTCATTAAACGTAGAATCAGAGACATTAAAAACATGAAACACTTTTCATATAAGAAAAGATAACTAAAAAAACTAAGTTTGCCAACCTATCGTATAAAGAAACTGAAGAAACAATTTAAGTTAACTATAAACCATACCAATATGACACACGCACACACACATGTTGGTACTAACACACATGCTTCTTAGCGTGTCGATGGCAAAACTTCATTACTTTTACACACAACACCATTTAACCCCATCAACACTAGATATTGCTCAACTCATCAACGCTAAGATAATGCTACTCTGGCCCCCAAGATACCTACAGGCGTAGCCTAGTTTCGAGACCTCGGTTTTATCACCATTTTCAAATTAAAATTAAACTTGCTACATGTATTACTTATTAGCGCTAAGTTAGATTAACAAAAATGATTGTAAATAGACTTAATTAATTAATATTATTCTTCTTAGCAAACCTAGGTAGGACACGCAATAGCTGTTAACAGTTAACGTATTTTTAAACTGCTGTTCCGTTACAAACTTCTTGAAATATCTACTCGTAAAGACCTTGCCATGGTCGGAAACAATGTAATCTGAATAAATAATTGCGATCTAAACTAATGGGGAGCCACACTAAAAGGTAGGAACAGATGGCGCTGCGAGCGACTGTACCTTGTTTACGTCTTTTAGCAAGTGTGTGGTTGCGATTTTCTGTGTTTATTTTGTGATTTACCTTACAAAATGTACACGCTGTTATCTTTATGAGAACTTCGAACTGAGCTTCGACGAAGAAATGCGTCGAATGCTGGGAAAAAGGCCGATTTGATTGAAAGGTAGGCATTTTAAGTATTTGAGGTTATCTTTCATATTTCTTCTTTTTTTATGTTAAAACAAACTTATATTTTTTGTGTTCCTCTAGGTTGGAGGCATACGATCGAAATCAAAATTTTAGAGTCCACTTTGATCTTGAAGAAGACAGTTCATAATATGTTTAGGAAAGGAACTTTGACAAAGGTTCATTACCTGAAATTTTACATATGTGTAAGAATGACTATGGTGTAAATATTTATACATGTATTTGGAGAATAAATAAGTCACATTTAATTTACCTGTATAATTACTTCTTCCAAAATAATCACTTTCTCAGAAGTGCAAACTACATAACCTTGCTGTATTACTTGCCCTGAAGTTTTTAATCCGCAAAGCGCTTTCCCATTTGGGGAACAGATGAACTCCCCGGTTTTTACAATTTAAGGCACTGCATTGAGGAATTCTTGATAAAAAAACGAGAAGTTTGGTCTTGTTTACAAAAAAATGTATGGGATTTGACAGTTCTTATGTCAAAGCAAGGTACGGTTGCCTAGACGCCACCAAGCGGGATAAAAAGGCAGTTTTCCTCCCCATTGTCACCACAAAATTATTGACAGTACGCGTTGGTTCAGAAACAACGAATTTAGTGAAAGCATGTATCAATATAAACATGTACCGACTGGTACTCCTTTTTTTTGTTTAGCCAGAAGGGCTCAAACTATCGATATTTACCATTTTCATTGGTTCAGTAGATTTAGGAATTGAATGTCATTGGCCCTCTTTCCTACCGTATCCGCTTTCCCGTAAGCACAATGTAAACATGACGTCACATAATAATGTTTACGTATAAATCGGGTAATTTATATTATGGAAACCAGAAATTTTGCTCTTATTTATAAGTTCAGAACTTCGTTCTTTACGAACTTTACGCCTTGGCCAACATCGTCATGATGCATTTTGTAATATTTTCCATCGCGCGAAGTTTGACACAACTAATCGGGTACCGTAAAGATTTGTTTACGTTATAGGCTACTACCTATAAATACTACAATTATTCACTATAGGTATAACTATCTGTACATCCACTTTGCAGCAAAACAATACAACTTTTTGGCTTTTCATCTTGTCATTGCACTGTACTGAACTAATCGTTAACCTCTAAATGGTACACATTAAACGGCATTCATCAAACGATCTACTTACATAAGGCAGGCATAGACATAGAATTTAACGTTAGCTTCGGTTTTGGCTTGCTGGATTTTGTTTGTAATATCGAGCAATGCATGGCTTAAGATCACGTTTAGTCATTGTATCGCGCACTGCAGTACAGTCCGAAATTACATGGACATTTTTACATAACACACATATACGATAATATCTTCGCAACAACTTCATTACTGCAAGGGATTAAAGCCCAAAATCATGAATAACACTCTTTCCGACTGGTAACGCGACTAAACTAAAGGACTGGGCGCAAACTACCGTCAATCTGCTTTTATAAAAGATACCTTGCTGCATACGTGTGAATTTCTGTTGGGAAACTAGGATCGTTTATTATAATAATCACATTTTTTTTTTTTTTTTTTTTCTTCCTTAACAAGATTTATGTGACTTGCCGCATAAGTCATACCCACATCGTATTATTTTTTGTTAGTTTGATAAACAATCGAGCTATTATTGCAAAGTTACTATTGAACTGTCGTAGGAGCCTATACTACCTCAAATTAGCAACACTATTTGTGGTCGTTCAAACTTCGATTGAAATACTGTTAAAATAAAGTTCTAATCAGCTTGCACTACAAAGCGGTTGTTACGTCTTTCGCTGCGGCCGAATAGTGCGAAATTAGTGGTATTTTGCGATTTACAACAAAACTATTGATTGGACTAAAAAAAAGTAAAACACTGATTTTGTTTACTGCAGTGAATCATATACTTTTACGCATTATAAAACTCGCGTTTTACTCCTGTTGGCCTCATAAATAACTACATAGAACTAGATGGAATAAATTGACGCACTTCGTTTACCTTACTCGAGACGGGAAATTAAGACACATGTATCAACTTAAATTCAACCGGTTGAATGCCATCACAATCATGCTTATTTTACCTATGAAATATGTAAAAATTAACGGTTTCTCATATTTAATTTTAAGATCCTCGTTTGCAATTTGTCAAGAACTTTATGCAATAAGTTTATACCTGTTTGAATATCGACTGACGGTAGCAAGAGATTGCCTAGGAATGCTATAAACCACTGACAATAGTTTGATGAAATTATTGTAGCTATTTATATCTAAAGATTTACTTTGGAGTTGTTGGATAATCTGATGCGCACTTGAACTAAATAAAATATGTACATCTTAAGTTCTCAATTCCTTAATACACAACTAGTAAAACCATTTTTGTACCGAGATAATATACTGATTAACTGACTATGATTAGATTTACTTATCGGGCCTACCAAATTACCTAATTTTGTCTACGATTGGCATAATTATTATCAACACATAGGGCACTTCATTGTAAAACACATTTGGCTAATATATTTGGCTAATGGCATTTGGCTAATATTTTGCAAATATCTGTTAACTGGCATGTTAACTGACCTTGTTATTTATGCATGGTTCCTGGCAGCTCTCAGCGTGAAGTAGGACGGTTCGTCCCTTCCATGTCCTTGGGCTCGCTGTTGACGACCTTGAGGTAGCCTTCATTTACCGTAGCAGCGTTACTGGCAGAGAAATGGATACTTCTTGTAACTCGAAGTGTCTCACAGGTGGTTACTGGCCGCAGTCTTCGTTTTCAGGGTCAAATTATGGAATCAATGATGCGGTACTGAGGGCAGGCGCTTCGTGTTCCATCCAGATCGTAGACTGCTTTTTCAATTTGTGCCTTGTGATTCTGGGATGGGCGACTCTTCAATATTTTCCTTGTAGGCGGTGTGCATCAACGTTCTTCGTTTGAATTTTCAGACCTCGTCCTTTGTACTTGGTGACCGTTGACTTTTAAATGTATCAGAGCGTCGTTTAATCGTAGGTTTATTGTTTTCGATACCACTTCTGAGTGTAACGACAGTGGTAAAAAATAAACAGGAACTGATTTATAACTTTATTCGGGCAGAGCTTCCCCTTACAACTACTACAATCGAGTGCGACCAGATCGCTAAAATGAGCTTGCAGGGCATTATAAAGCTTTATCCCCACCGGAGGCGTCCGGTAGTTATGGCTTGGCTCGGGTTGGCATGGCTATCGTTGGCGAGGCTCGCTGTCAGGTGGCTGTCAGATGGCTGTCAGATGACTGTCAGTGGGCTGTTGTAACACCTTACTAAAACATTCTGACAGCTATGTCAAACAGCTGATGAACCTGAAAATATTATTTTGATGAAATTGGAGGTTACACAATAAAATTGAAATAAATAAATGTTCATTTTGTGAACTTAGTTATGTGAGAATATACGGAATAGTATACGTAGTGTAATTATGGCATTGTGTAAAATTAGTACCTTCATAAATGTAATGAGAAATAATACCCAGTACCCTGCCTTCTGCAGAAATTTAATCAAAACAAATAATTTTAACTATTCGAAACCTATCCTAATTGGGTCGCAACGCTGGCTATTTCATGAAAGTCATAGAAAAGGCGGGTACGATACAGTAGAAAAGGCATCAAATTTAGAACACTTAAAAAAAGGTTTCAAGGAGCTGAAGCATGAATTAAAACTGTTGGGACAGGAAGTGAAAGATTTAATTGAAACAGATCCTTTGCTTATTGCTAGACCAGGTAAGTTGGTATTTTCTTTTTCTCCTGGCAAATGTAAATTAAACAATAACTTGTACCTATATAGACAAACCACTACTATACACGGTAGCCAAAATAATCCACAAAAAATTAAGTACATAATAGTATGATACCCAGACACATTTAAAAAAAATATGTACTTATGTTTTTAAATCATAATAATACAGACTATGTTTATATAATTACTATGTAGTTTTGTAACAATAAAAGCTTGCCTCCATCTGCCCTAGTGAAAAAGTGTTAACATAACAACACACCTGTAATCCTCGTAGGGTTAGGCAGAGGTATGCCCAGTACACATTTTGCCAGCTATGTTTTAGTCCAATATAAGAGCGAAATATATAGAATGCTATTGAAGAAAATATAATAATTGAATGAGAAATATATTTCTCATTCAATTATATATTTTCTTCATCAACTCAATTCATGAAAACTTTGTTTAGTAACAGTTTATCTTTAAAAGTAGACTGAATCAATTCCAACTCATCAAATTGATATCTTAATTTCAATAACATTTTAAATTCAAGCTTTGTCTCCACTTTTTCCATGTTTGTATGATTTTGTACTAATCTTCACCAAGTCATCATGTTTATTAATTTTTAATCATGTCTCTTGTCAATATCACCTCGCTAAGGCGATTATTGTCATTGACCTTTTCCCTGTGCCTTTTCCACGTAATTACAGTGCTGCATGGGTTTGGGCACGTGGCCATAATCGGAACTAACTCTATGCTGTTTTTCAATACAATTCTACAGAGGTTTGCCAACAGCGCGGCAGCGCCTCCTGTTTGAAATATCGTATTATAATTAGTAGTTAGTGCTATAGTATAGTATTCGTTATGTTTTACAGTCATAATTTCTCAGCTAAAAATACGATTGGTCTCATTTACCATTCTCGTGCTCGTACCGACACGATTGACATAATTATTATTGACATCAGGCGGGTGACACGGACAAAATAGTCCGTCTGTTAGATTATTGAAAAATATTGGATACGTATTTTTTGTTAAATCAATAAAAATTGACGAAGATAAAACGCGTCAAAGATTTGAGTGGGAGGTTGTGACGTCACTGCTCGCTAAGAAATGTCATACTAATGTCTTAGAATATGACGTCACACGAAAGTTTTCAAAGCACTGTATCGTTTTCATTGTTTGTATGTGAAAAAAGAAAAAATGTGTCCAATATTTTTTGAAAATCTATCTGACGGACTAATTTTTTTTTTTTTGTTAGCATTCCTTGAAGCCCTTGAAGCTACCCGAAACAGTATTTTTTCCTTAAGGTTGATGTTCCAGGGTAACCCGCGAAATTCAAATTTTCTTAAGTTTTTTGCAATTTGCAGGCCAGTGATAGGTGGTATGTTGATGAACATTTGATTCGCGGCTGTAAGACGTATGTAGTTACAGAATTATAATCATCAAAATCATTAATACAACCCTCCGAGCTCATAAAGGTTCCGGAATGGCTTTGACCTTGTAAAAAGTCATTTTTAAACCTTTATGAGCTCGGAGGGTTGTATTAATGATTTTGATGATTATAATTCTGTAAGTTCTACATACGTCTTATGGTAGGTTCACACGCGCGCGTTCAACTCTACATTCAACGTGCACATTCACATTCACGAGCGTGTAAACGGTACGCCCGAGCCCGTGAACGCGCCTGTGAACGTGAACGCGCCTGTGAACGTGAATGCCGCGTATCGGGCAAGTGTCGGTTTTTTGGCAAAGTTCAAAGGATGAATGTGCGGGCGCCCGGTGACTGTTTACACCCGCGCAGGCAGTCCCCAGTCAGTCTCTCCCGCGCTTTCGCGACGAGTGGATCTTCATTCAACGTTGCCTGTGACGTTGTTAAGAAAGTCGCTACGATCATCCACCACCTTCTTTGCAGTATTTATCTTTTTCTCCGTAGTTCATAATTTTGTTTCTTTTTCCAATAAAAATAAGTTAAGCCAAAGGATATGGCAGCAACAACACGAGATCCTCGCTGCTCGCCATTCTGGCACTGACTGACACGACGGCGTGCGTGTAAACAGCTTGAATGTCCGCCGGCCCGGGACGGGCTGCATGCCGCGCAGCCCGCCAGGCAGCCCGCCGGGCTGCACGGCGCGCGTGTGACCGTAGCATTATGCTTTACCTTTGAAGTTGAAAATCTTTCGAAGAAAGACAGATTGTAGTAGCTTGATGTGCTAGTCTGTACACCGAACTATGATGACAACTGAGGCTGCGGTTTAAATTGTACGATGTGCGCTATTGGTACTGTGTTCGTGCATAAAATCGGTTTATTTTGTACAAACATGAGCTCTTCTTTGCAGTGTGACGTCATGATTGACGTCATCGATCGCTACCAACGGCGCACACAAAAATTTGGTAGTACAGTGTGTGCGGAGACGTCAAATTCGAATTTGACAAGTGTCAAGGAAAGCAATTGACTTGTTTTTATTTTGCTTTTAGATGTTGTGTGTTGTTGCACCATTATTTAGATATTATTCAATGAAAAATGTCGCAGTACGTAAATAAATAATTCCGAGAGGGGTTTAATATTTTATACTACACTTGCTTGGTAAGTGTACCAATACTACCCCAATAAACGGGTTGAAAGCTGTTCATTAAACCTTCTCAAAAATCTAGGCAGTTATATTGTATGGAATTTCATTACTGCCCTGAAAATCAGGGTAATAATGGTTTCATTACTAACGCGTTTTGTTTTTTTTTTTTTAAAGACTTGATGACGTTGGTAATCAAACGATTTAATTTTACCATAAAAAGTACTGGCCACTAGAACTTTTAAAGCAGGTAGCATACATTCTACATTCCGGTAGGGCCGGAAAACTTCAAACCTCTATGCGATAGAGCGAGAGATTGATAATACTCTCTCGCTTTAACACGCGAATAAGTTGGAACCTGCGAAACGGGGCGTTTTTTACCTTCTCTAAAGCCGCGTCCCCACACAGAGCCGCACGGCTCGGCTTCGCGTGCCGTGCGGCTCTAGTGGGGACGCGGCTTAACGTCTTTTGGCGTGAAAATTGTTTGACGCTTTAAAATTTAAAGAAAAAAAAAAGAACTTATTGTTGGTTGACGTATTTTGTAGAAACAATTTTCTTGGTAAATTTTAAAGTTTGGCGGTGTTAATCACAAGTTAAAATGAGTGATTCAAGTGACAATGATAGCAATTTATTAACAACAACTCCACCTGACATAATAGCAGATGCTAAAGACATTGTTAGTAATCTCTTGCCTGGAAAATCCAAGATGAAATATATGAAGGAATATGAAATATTTATACAGTTGGATAAGTGAAAAACAAGCTAAGTGTAGTATAAAGCAGTATATTTCACTCGAGGGTAAGTACAGATTACTAAACTCGTGTGGTTCACGACCCTCCGCTTCGCGTCGGGCCTCAAATGCACCCTCGATTAGTAATCTGTGCCTTACTCCCCTTGGTGAATAAATAGCTAATGTTCTGTGCTTTCGGCTTAGTTCCGAGGTTATAATTTTTGACAGAAGTGACATTACAGGGCTATTGACCGAAAGTGTACCGATGGTAAACATTCAATTTAAACAGCTAGTTTGTAGCGTTGGCACGTTTGTAAAGGATCGTACAATTTGAACCGCAGCCTGAGAATGTCTGCTGTGAAACTTGAATTAGTCGATTATTCTATACGGTCATGACAATTTGTGACATAATAAAATATAATCTGTGGTAGGTACATTCAAAACTTAAATAGCCGTTGAAGTCGTTGAGCCAAAATAATTTGCTTCTTTCTATTTTGTTTTTGTTGATCCATCTACAACTTTTAATAATAGTACTTCGAGTCTTGTCTGTAACTATCGGACGCTGTGTTTAATTTATCTATATCAGTCACCTAGATCAGAAAGGGCGAATGTTTTCAAACAGAGTGAGCGATTCTTTTGTATCTCCTGATCGTGGCTTAAAAACCATTTATCAGAAATTCCAAAACTTTCTGGGTCGCGGATCAGAAGTCAATTGTGATAACTTTAATGACGATATGTTGTCGGTTGGAGCCAGCACAACAGCATCTGAAGACAGTTTCATAACACCAGTTTCATCAGTGGATGACCTTATGGCGATGTCACCCAAACGATATCATAATGTGTCGGATCAGAGGAACGAAACCAGTGACCTCCTTACCGGATCAGACTATGATAGCATCTGTGATGTAACTATGAAAGAGGTACCAATGTCCGACGATATGTTTATTGATGCCACAAGTTTAGATTACCTCGTCAAATGTGCCGAATCTAACCGCCATCATACCAACATAGATCGAGGCAAGGAGAGCTTATTTGTGAAATTCGATCCACTGTACGCACGTCAGAGGCTAGAAGATGTAAACTCTGTTCACACTGACTCAGGAGTTGACTCTTCCGAGTGTGATGTGGGGTATGAAACAGGCAGTACAGTATCGACCACTGAAAATAATGTGAGTGAACCCAAATATTCACAGTCTACAGGAGCGATGTCTTCAATGAATAAAGAGAAGCCAATGCAGGTAGTACCACCTGTAGTTAACTGTGGAAATACAAAATCTAGTGGAAGTGTTAATAGACCTACTCCGGGTCTGATGCGCAGTGTGTCTGCTATTCTGACTCCCTCGAGGGGGGTAGCTACAGAGAGACTCATCAGCATATCTGGCTGTACTCCACCTACTGCAGCACCAAGGAGTCCTCGTTATAGCCGCAACTATACCTTAGAAAATGTAGATCACCTCCACACCCTCAGAGTTATCCTTCAGGAGCAGGAGCAGGAGGTGTTGCAGCTTAGACAACAAAACAGAGAGCTAAAGAGCACTATGCAAGATATGGAACACAAATACAATAGAGTCACAGATGATTTGGAGTCAAAAGTGAAGAAATTAACCGATGAAAAGGATAACTCTCTTGAGAAAGAAAACAAATTACTACAGCTAGTTCATGAAAAGACACTGAGCAATAAAAAAATGAGTGTTGTCATGGAGGAATATGAGAAGACTATATCTTCACTTATAGAGGAGCAGCAACATGACAGGATTGTGAACCAAGAGACTTTGGAGAAGGTCACTTCTGAACGAGATCAAGCTTTGAATCATCTTAGTAGTATGGAGAGTTCTTTCAATGATCTACTTGCCAAGTATGAAAAATGCAAGAGTGTTATACTGGAAACAAAAGATAGGGAGAAAGTATATGAACAGAAGCTGGCCGAGTATGATGCCGCTGTCAAGAAGTATGAAGAGTTGTATGGGAGTTTAAAACAAGTGACATCAGATGCACTTTCGAAAGCTAATGAAACTTTGGAGACCCTCAAAAAGAACTACAATATTGAAGTAACTAAGTTGAGTGCTACTGTTAAGAAGCATGAAATCACTATAGCTTCGCTACAAGAATCATTGGTACAGAAAACCAGAGACAATGAAGAACTAATGAGGTTATATGATCAGCTCATTAGTGAAGTGCATTGATATTATGTTGAACCTGTAATCTTTATCTTTGTTTGGTGCTTTCACTCATTTCTATGCTTATATTAAAGGGCTGTTTTTTTCTAAACTAACTTCTCACTGTGATGAATCTCAACTTTTTATGATAAATTGTTAGTCTTAATATTGTTATTTATTAGGATTTTAGTTTTAACTTTTCTATAACATTTTGTATGTTTGAATTTGTGATTATGTTTCTATTTTTACTAATTTTTTATGACAAATAACAGTATTAGTTTCTGACTTTTATACTTGAAACCATTATACAATTGGACTGTAATTTTGACTCATAAATATACTTGTAACTATAAATTTCAAGTTGACTGACTCCATACCACCTACTTTCTAGCTAGAACAATAGAATATAATTAGATATGATAGACATAACCAGTATCTTTATCTGTCTAAATTAGTGTTTCTTGTATGATAAAATTGTAACACATAAATAAATATAAAATGTTTCCAATGTGATAAAAAAAAATTAAGGTCAGGTGGGGTAAGAGGGACATACTTCATTTTCAGTAAAATATTTTGACTGCTAGGAAGAACAGCTTAAGTCTTTTAAGATATTTAAAAAACACAAAACTTGCGTTTATGTATTAGCTTCCCGTGGGCTAAATGTCATTACGCTAATAACACTTCTTACGACGATATTGACGTTAATGTAAATATTCAATAAACGTTCCTCTTCCCCCTCACATGGGGTAAGAGGGACAGTCGTTGTATTTCCTAAGATTGAAGTTTGAATTTAAATATTCGTTGCTAAATGTTCGTTAATTTGTAAGTAAAACTGCTTCGGTCAATATTAGATCTTAATTTCGATGAAATAAGGTATCATTTGGAATGAAAAAGAAGAATAAATCAATTCGGGGTAAGAGGGCCATACAGGTTCGATCAGGGGTGGTAAACTAAAAAGAAGTCGATCTCGAAATTTTATTTAATCATACAAACAGTAGTAATAATAATAGCTGCTTCGGTCAGTTTTTCTAATATATTTTCGCGGCATATTTTATCATTCCTGCAACAGTCAAACAACAACAAAATATTGCAATTAAAGAGAGAGGGACACGACTCATGAAACTTTATTCATCTAAACTTTTATTAACCTTTGTGAAAAGATTTGATTTTTTATTTGTTTGTGATAATTATGATTTAACTCAAAAACTACAAGATCGATTTAGATTACCCTCCTTTTGGGCTTCGCCGCAGTCGGGTAAAACATCTTTATCACATAGAATGCTGAATTGTCCCTAGGTAACACAGGGTATAAATTATACTATAAAACAGCATTTTACGGGAAAGTTAAGTAACACGCGCACGAAGTCGCGGGAAGTTTCCAGTTTAGTATTTCGTATATTTTAAAGTTGTAGTAGGTACAGAACATTTAGTCAATTCTTTTCATTTTATCTTCCTATTATTATAAATTATTCACAATGTTGATCACCCCTGACATTGGGGATGTCCCTCTTTCACCGTGTATAGTGAGCCTCTTACCCCAGCTAGTGTTTTTGGAGATTAGAATTTTCAAGCGAAAGAAACTCATATTATTAGTTGTTTTTAAACTAAAATAGCTTATAAAAAGAAAAACTTATAGTTTTCTCCATGTATAATTATATTTAAAATATTTCCAGCACTCTTTTTTTACCAAAATATTGGTTCGCAAAAAAACGTGCTAACTTTGTGCTAGTCGAGTTCACAACTGTCAAACGTGTTTTCATTTTTTGTGGCTTCTGAGCTACGTAGCGACATCTATTGAAAACCGTTCAAACTATTTCGCCTTCACTGTTTTATCGGCGGACAGTTCATAGTCGTAAACGCTTCGGTTTACTAGTTATGGTCCCTAGTCCCACTTCCCCCGGTGTCCCTCTTACCCCACCTGACCTTATAGCAGCTATTAGTAGCAAAACTATGTCTTAGAATGTATGTGCTTATTAGTTACTTCAAGTATTTAATATAATAGGCACTAGAAAATTATCAAATGAGGAATGGAGAAAAATATATGATCATGTCAAGTAAATATTGATAGAATGCCTTTCCAAGCCTCGTAACAATGTTATGTGCCTTTAAAAACTAACTTATTTTTAGGTAACATTTATATTTACTAACCAATACATACAATTTTCATATAGTTACATGTATTACTGGACATTTATTAGAATCATTAGGCACTAGAAAATATCAAATGGGGAATGGAGAAATTATTTGATCATGTCAAGTAAATATTGATAGAAATGCCTTTCCGAGCCTCGTTACAATGTTATGTGCCTTTAAAAACTATAACTTATTTGTAGGTAACATATTTACTAACCAATTTAGAAGACCTGCATATATTAAGTTAATGTATTACCTACTGGACATATTTTATGAAAATCACCGCCTTATTACAAAAAGTAGTTAAACCTGGTTTAACTTAAGACTTGGTTTATCTCGCATGACGTCTCACTTCAAAAATATTCAAAAGAAAGTGACGGCATGCGAGATAAACCAAGTCTAAGTTAAACCAGGTTTAGCTATCTTTTGTATTAAGGCGGAGGGTTTGTCATTATTATTTTCTTGCCGTTTGTTATACCCATGACTGGAAATTACAGTGTTATGTAAATATTTTCGTAATAAAGTAAAGTCTCTGTGCTAGAGGAAAATAATAGAAAGGTTCAAAATTCTCTCTGAAGCGACCTTAAAATACTCCTATATTTTCGTAATAATGTAAAGTCTCTGCACTAGAGGAAAATAATAGAAAGGTTCAAAATTCTCTCTGATGCGACCTTAAAATACTCCTATCGCTAATTAGACAATAATAATTATGTAAACGTCCATTTATTTTCAAAAGCGAATTTAGTTTTGTTACTCTAATTTTAAGGGTGTTGGTAAAAGCCCATAAATTTCGTTGTATTTAAAAATACTTGTGCATTAAAAATAAGTCGTACATAATTATTTTGCTTTAGTTTCGTGTTTCCTTAGTCCAAGATGTGCATTTGTACTTTGATATTTAATAAAAACATTTGTATATTATTTATTTGTTTAATTTCCTCTTGTAATTTCGAAAAATGTAGTGGGTTTATCCATCAGGAATTTCTCAGTCTGGATTTGTTCCCGATTGATCAAATCAAATCACTTTTATTTGTTAACACAGGTAAACATACAGATCTTGAGTTTGGTGAACAGAGCGCTATGTTATGCCTTTATTTTTTTTTATTTTTTTGGTGGGTGGAAAATCATCGAATAACCCCCCCCCCGCTCTTGGGCAGAGCGAAGGGGAGTGTCAGACTTCTACTGACTAAAAACCAAATCCATGTTCCTTCTTCGCCCTTGTGTCGGAGCCGCGTTAACCTTTCGATAAACCACAGCCCCGACGGGCGTCGGCCCTTGCGGGCCCCTCCTTGCTGACATCTCTTTGAGGCGCGCGTGGAACACGTACGCGCCGCGGACACGGTGTGTTGCCGTCATGACGACGGCCGGACGGCGAGCTAGCCCGTTACTCACCGTCCACAGGCCCGCGTCTACGGTGGCCGGAGGTCATCGCGTGACCCCCGACGCCCGGAGCGCCTTCCGCGGCGGCTGGGACGTTGAGAGGATCTCTCCCTCTCTCGTTCCGCCACCTCCTTCGCTAGCATCACTGCTTCGCAGAAGGAGGCGACGGCGTCCCATTCCTCTTCGCCCCGGACCATGGCTTGCACCAAGGCCAGACGCGAGAGGTCGCCGCCGCGCTATGTTATGCCTGGAGGCGTACAAATATGGTGTGCATCTAGCTCAAATATTACGAACTAGCTTTTGCCAGCGGCTTCGCCCGCGTGAATATGTCGATTTTCCATACAAACTTTCATCCCCTATTTAAATCCTTTTGGGGTTGAATTTCGAAAAATCCTTCCTTATTCCTTGTCTACATTATAAAGGGAACCTCTGTGCAAAATTTCAGCTTTCTAGGTCCGAGGGTTTGGGCTGGGCGTTGATGAGTCAGCCAGTCAGTCAGGACTTCTTATATACATAGATTTACATTAAAGGTTGATGCAATAAGCCCGCCCCCTGTTCTGCTATTCTTCAACATAATTGGCAAAATATGGGTTTACTATTAGGTACACATCTGTCTAACCCTTCGGGAATTACAGGTGTGGTGTTATGTTATGTCCAAAAATGGGTGAATTCAGACACGTTTCTTAAGTTAATAAGTACCTCAGGTGATCACATTACAGTATATTTTATATATCTCCTAACTTTTGAAGAAAAAATTAAATCACCAATATCTACAGCCATGTCTTCAAACGTTTCCAGGTGAAACAGACCTCATCTGGTGTTTCAACGAGCCTGACATCCTGGATAAATTCGTGACGACTGCCGACAGTGACCATAATGAAGGGTACAGCACATGCAGCTTAGATATGAGCACCGCAGGCCGGGGGCGCTTCCACGGATACCTTGACGTCAGAGTACCGAAAGATGGACGGATCAAAAAGGCGGGCTATTGTGCCATGAGGTCGAAGAGAATAAGAGTGAGTATTGGGGAGTAATTTAAGATACTGCATTTGCAGATTGTCTCGTTGGTCCAGTGGTCGCAAGCGAAGAGGTCCTGGGTTCGATTCCCAGGTCGGGTTATTGGGTTTTTCTATCAGGAATATTCTAGTAGCCACGGAGTCTGTATTTGTGCCTGATTGATAGCATTAAAGGGTTATACTTATCTGGCAAAATATAAACACGTGTAAATTACTGTTAAGTATTATAGGTACCTACACTACTGCCTAACCGTTGGGGACGGGGTGTGATGTTATATAATATACCATGCGTGTTGTGTGAGTTAACTCTTCTTAGTATGAGACTTTCGCACGACCTAAGTTGGAACCTTTATCAAACGATTCGAAAAGTCGTATAAAGCCGCACCATACATTCTCGTGGATGGATCGCATCAGGCGGGGTAGTCTCCTTTCTTTATCGCGTGATGAGGTGTCACGGGTTTTAAGCTGCTAACTTGGCTTTACATGCCGCCGAGAAATATCTGTCTAGCATGGTGATTTACCCACGTTATTTTACCGAACCAAGTATATTTATAGGCGGGGTATAGTGCCCAAACGCGAACCCATTTACTTCTTGCCCTACTTACCAAAGAAAGCGAATTATTCGCCGCAGTGCTACATACCCCGCATTGCGGCCATATTATAGTTTTGTTGCACAGTATTGCAGGTGAAATACGCTTCCGTGAGTCGTAAACTTACTGCAGCAGCGTACCTCCACTTAAGTGAAGCGATTTGATAAGTAGGTCAACCTTCACTGCCGAACTCGAGGTTCTGCGTTCTATTCCAGGTTATAATAATACTTTAAAATAAATAAATACAATTTATTTTTTATTTCGGGAGTCTTGCCCATCAGTGGGACAAATGACTAAGATATATTTTTTCAATTTATTTTATTTTTGATGAGACTGCAGATGGATGGACTGTGTGAGGAATGATATGAAAGAGAAAGGAATAAATTATGCCTTAACGTTTGGTAGAAGAAAACGTCTTGTGCCGACCTCAAGTAGAATAGGACAAGTGCTAGAAAATGATGATCTCAATAACTCTTTTCGAATAACATCTCTTTATTTAATTTTACAGAAATCATTCAAACGCGCATCAACATTCGACTGGCACCTATACAATACTCTAGTACTCAAAATACGAGGCGATGGCAGGTCCTATCTCCTCAACATATCCACTGAAGGGTACTACGATATAACGTGGAACGATATATACCACTACGTGTTATATACGAGAGGTGGGCCCTATTGGCAGATTGCCAAGGTGTGTATGATTAAGTAACTAGTCGCGTTGTGTCGTGAATGCATGGCATTAGTAATGCAATAATTATATCAATGAGTAGGTAATCACGTAGTCGCTGTCAAGGCCTACACTGCAGCGCTGTAAAATGATATGCTAAACGGTTTTCTTTGCACCTAGGGTTTGTACTAATAGTTGTTGCGTTTTAGCATGGCAATAGTAGCTAGTAAACTTTGTCTTCAGGAAAGGTGAATTCTTAAGGAGTAACTTAGACCAATTCAAAATTAATAATAATAAGTACCTAAATCCGATTCTAGTAGGACAAGACGACAAGTTAATGTTATAACCATTTTACGTGAACGAAGGTCGCAGTCGCAATCAAAGCTAGTACTTAATAATTTTAAATATTTTTTTACCGCCATCGCTATGATAAAACGCCACAACAACAGTAATAAATTAATTAACATTATAGACACATCCTATTCTATTTAGCTTTGAAATCTCTCTTATCCTACGACAAGACAGGGAATAGAGAAGTATGGAAGAATAAAACATGCTGCGCCGACCCCAAATGAATTGGGATAACGTCAAGAGAATGATAAAATTGATAATGAATAGGAATAAGTACCATTTCATCTGTTTCACTGTTTTCAGATACCCTTCTCCAAGTTCGTACTCGGATCAAAAGGACGTCTTCAAGACAGACAAACACGGATGAGGTTTGACAGAGTTACGCATTTCGGTATATCGTGCGGAGATAAGATCAACGGCCGATTTGATTTAGAAATCGAATACGTAGGTAAGAAGACATCGTATATTTTCTTAGTTGTTGCTGCCATCTTTTGTCCGATCAGTAATTAAGAACAGCTGTGAGATACAATCCATTTACTGCGGGCGATAGGCAGTTTGACTCCCAGATAGAGCAAAGTGTCAAAATCACCACTAGTACCCCCCTCTATCAACTTTAACATAACTAATTTCGTAATTTTTATCATTTCAGGTTTGGAGTTTGATCCAACTCATGATGAAGAATTTGCCTACGAAATGTACAAAACGGACAAATACATTGTTGGAGTTTAATTATTTTATTTTAAGACTAGAGAGTTATTAAATACTTGTTAAAGTAATTGAAGTTATTTTTATTCATCCTTATTGCAATTGATTATAAATAAATCTATTGCAATATTTTACAGCAGTAGGTACCCAATATTAAGGGAATTGCTAATCGTGTCTGCGCCACTCACTACCCTGACCCCCTGAGTCTTTTTTTGTTTTTGGAGGGTGGGAAATCATCAAATGACTCCTCTCGCTCTAGCTAGGGAGTGACAGACTTC
The DNA here is from genome assembly GCA_949316265.1 of Diarsia mendica. Classification (NCBI taxonomy): domain Eukaryota; kingdom Metazoa; phylum Arthropoda; class Insecta; order Lepidoptera; family Noctuidae; genus Diarsia; species Diarsia mendica. The sequence continues at coordinate 9,559,618 of OX438906.1, read as the reverse complement.
TACTGACTAAAAACCACCCATAATCTAGCCTTTTGTGTCGAGGCCGCGGTATCTCTTTCGAACAACCCGCCCTGAGTCCCTGACCCCTGACCCTGACTCTGTATCTCATGAGAACTTTAAAAAAAAATATAAAGTCATGAACCATACTGTTCTCAAAATATACACAGCCGAAGCTGTTTCCTAAATGCTAAGCAATGAGATGCAAGCCTTCTTTATTCTCTTATCTCGCACATAGGAATCTTTTCAACAGTGCGTAAAATGTGTGCAAATTGTAGGGCAGCACCAACAGTATTCATGATTAAATAAGTCGCTGTTGTGCGTAGCGTAGTAATCCACGATCCACAGTTAATGGGGTTGTTTCCTGGAAACTTCGCCGCAAGATGGCGCTGGTGTTTGGCTACACATGTCAATTTTTTTTAAATAAACGTTTGCATTGTGTGGACGATTTTTTAAGTATTTGCGCGGGTTTTTTAACTCAATTTGTCGCTGCACAATGTATGCTACCTGGCGTATCACCCAGTTGAAGGAGGAATTGAAAAAACGATGAGCAACGCAACAAGTAAAGAAAGCGGAGCTAGTCGAAAGTTACGATAGATTTAACATTTTATCGACTTTTAGCTGTTTTCTGGGCAATATTATGGTTCTACAAGTTGTAAAATAAACTGCACTCACTAACTTTTTGCTTTTTAATGATCTAATAATAAACAAACTAAGGTAATACATCATTTGTTAAAATGTTACACAGAGACGTCTCTAGCCCATGTAGCGCCCGTGTGCAAACATTATCCTAGCGCCCCCTCTATTTTCATCATTAGCCAAGAAAAGTAGCAAAAAGACAATTTACACTTTGTGTTTATTTTTCAAAGTCAAATCTTTTTTTGAATTCAATTTCATTGGTTCTAAGTAGTTTCTATGTACCTACGTCATATTCGATAGGTAGCCATTATAGCTAATAGTGTATTATGGTTGATTGGTAATCGATTGTCGTGGTATGGACATATTATTATGATGCGAAGGAATGAAGGAAATGTTGTGAGGAAAATGTTGAGTATGAATGTAGATGGCTTTAAGAGTAGAGGAAGACCAAAGAAACGATGGATGGACTGTGTGAAGGATGATATGGCTAGAAAGGAGGTGACTGCTGAGATGACGAGAAATAGGGAAGTAAATTATGGAAGAAGAAGACATGTTGCGTCGACCCCATGTAGCCACCGGGACCGGTGGACAAAAAATTTAATGATTTTTTTTGTAGAAACGGATCCCGGGATCCGTGGAGACAAATCGCCGGGATCCGTGTTACGCCAAATCAGATCCCGGGATCGGTGGAGACAGACCCAACAATTTTGGCACATCGAATAATTCATACATAGAGATAAAAATGGCCTCTCTATGAAAAAAGCAAGAGCGAGCGAAGCGAGCTCGAAAGTTTTAGCCCCCGCCTCGGAAAGGTTATTTTTATCATTCAATAAAATTATATTTAACTTACTTTTACTACTAACGCATTGAAAAATGGGGCAATAATAAAAACTCGGCGGCAAGAGCGAGCGAAGCGAGCTAAAAAATTTGAGCATTCCAATTATGAGATGGGTTAGATTTTCTTTTTACCGTGAATACAGATTTAAATAAAATAATAATTTAAAAAACAATCTTTTCAATCAATGTAGTGTCACCAGAACCAAAGTTATGAACTGTGAGCAACCTTTCAGCTCAATCGGATGAGGGGAACTGGTTTGAAGTTCAGTTGCAAGATTTAACCAATACTAACAAACTGACAAGGGAACTAGTGGGTGGCGTGGCGGGTTAGAAGAAATATAGTAATAGGTATAGATTTTCTAGATTTGCGGGGCGGCAGACCGGAATTTTAATTAATTGTCTGATGACATAACCATGACCTGACGCTGCCGCTTGACTCCGCTTTGTGCCGCCCCCTGAAACGCGCCGCCGGGGGCCATGGAATAAATAAAATAACAGGCCAGAGGGGGTTGGTTAAGTAGATGTCGCATGTCTTCGATTTTTCTCCTTGGGCGCTCCGTAGCGAGCGCTGATCCGCGCCCACATGGACTCTGCGCCCGGGTACCTACTACCCACACCCTGCACTATATGTAAAGACGCCTTTGCCAGTTTTAGTTGTAATAACATATCTTACACAAATATTTTCTATGCATTTATTTTACATTGATACCAATTCATGTGGTTTTCCCACATTTGATTTTTCAAAAACCGATCGAACGAATTCGATAAAATTTTGATGGAATCTCCTGGCGCCCCTGTATCTCTGGCGCCCTGGGCCGTCGCCCAACCGCGCCCTACCCTAACGCCGCTACTGTTTGGAGGTGTCGCACTAGAGGGCGCTCGGCGCCCCCTTAGACCCGGCGCCCGTGTGCGCCGCACACCCTGCACTATAGGTAAAGACGCCTCTGATGTTACAAAATGTATAGTTATTTGAAAAGAACCAATTCTTCTATGTTCATGTCTGGAATAAGATCAAAGCTGGTAGATGGCAGTGGTTCGTTTGATATTAAAGGGCTTGATAATAAGCAACGCCTTGCATTTCTCTGTTGCAATCGCTCAGTTCGAGCTGAGGTGACACTCTGTGATTCATTCCAACAAAACATAGAGGGCACAGCAGATTTCTTCAAAATTTTGCGTTGGAGTGGAAAGCCTGAAACAATATTGGGTAATGTTAATACTTGGCATATATATCAGTGCGGCATAAATCCCCCATGAGCGAAAGTTGACTTGAAGTGGGAGAAACCAAGTCAACGTTCGACCCTTGTTTCTCCCACACATTCAAATTATTAATAAAAAGTCAGAATTAATAATAGGTATCGTACTAACCTGTCGCCTTAGAAGTGGTCTCGTAGTCTGTTTCGTTGAAATGTTTCCCACATAACCTCGAAAAATTACGTGTTTTGAATTTTTTTAGTTTCAGTGCCTTTTCCCACTTTCTCTTCATGCGCAAATTTCTTGGAAATCTGACAACGCCTATTTCTTTGCATCCAAAGGCTACACAACGACCCATAATATTGAAAAAAGTCACAAAATATTAAGATATTGTTCAATTTCTATGGAGTTAGACAGTTTGTTTGTAGCCAACGTACAGCGCCCTCTACGTGGAACTATTTGACAGTTTTCTTCCCCATTGTGTTATTTGCTTATTTGTTTTTATCAGTGCTATAAACTAACATTATCGTAAGTTTTACTAACAATTTTTGGGTCATAGAAATTTTATTCTAACTGTAAAAACAACACTCTTTTTTCGGGCACACATGTAGTTTATGAGTGACATTTATTACAAAAACCACTGATTACGATCTATGAGATTTATCGTAAAAGATTATTTTTGTACATCCCTAATCAAATGTCAAAAAAAGAAAAGAAGGAAATGCATTTTCGTCATTCCATTTCCATATTTAGCATTTCACAACTCGTGTTGTCTCGCTCGTTCTCACTAAAACTTAGCTATGCTATCCTGTTGTCATTATGAAGACCAGTGATTTCATAGAGAAAAAGGGGATAGGATAACGCATCTGTGGCGTAAATGACTGATGTCATCGCTTTGATCATCGTACATCGTTATTTTCCTGCACTGTAAAGTGATGTTTATTTAATTCAGTCTATTTCGTTACTTAATTCTTTTAAAATTCTGTGTAAAGTTTTCCTGTAATTGTTTTTGTCTTAGTGCGCTAAGGCTCAAGGATATTGCGGTAGGTTATCGTGTGCAACCAACGCAAATTGTAACTTTATTGTTCCTATTCACTGCACCTTGCGTGGGATGTTGACCATTTCACATATTTTAACATTCTCGTGTATATTTTCAAGTCTAGTGGCATAAACTTAAACCTATTAAACAAGATTTGGTTTCACTAATCTAATTAAAAGTTAATGATATTGCGCAAACCAGTTTATCTTGAACGGTGGCATAGAGGGTGATAAAGTGATATTGCAATCTGTCATAATAATGTTTACGTACTTTCAGGTGAGACCATGTGAACATTATAAAATAAAGGTAAACTAGTTCGGGAATAGTGAAATCTGTGTGTAGTACCATGTCAGGTACAGAGCAGAATATAGTGAACTCAATGCAGCAATTATCCGTGCAACCAAACATAAGTGGTCCTACTGAGAAACCTACGCAAGTTGTTACACCTGCTGTCAACAGGAGTCAGCAGGCATCAGCAGCAAAAGTAACCCCTGTGAAAGCAAACACTGTCTCCCCAGCAATAGCCACTATAGACCGGTTATTGAGTCTGGGAGCCAATATCCCACCTCCCCCACCAGTGATCACTCGCTCCTCAGACATGGATCCCCACACAATGGAACAGTTGCGTGCTGTCAAAGAACTCCTCACAGCTCAGGAGGAAGAAGCACAGAACCTTAGAGATATCAATCATGAATTACGAGAAAGATTGGAAGAGTGTGAAACAAAAATCAAAAAGTTGTCTGACCAAAACGAAGAGTATGCAGACAAGGAAAAAGCTCTCTCTCAGCGTGTTGCTGAAAAAGTAAGAAATAATAAACAAATGAGTGTGGTCATGGAGGAATATGAACGCACTATATCTTCTCTTATTGGAGAACGTGAAGCAGAAGGCAAGAGATGGACTGATGAGAGATCCACTCTTGTGAGAGAACGTGATGAAGCTGCAGCTCATCTCGCATCTATGGAACATGCATTCAATGATGTTCACACAAAGTATGAGCGGTGTAAAGTTATCATTCAAGGATACAAAAGCAATGAGGAGATGTTAAAGAGAACAGTCGAAGATAATAATGATGCTATTCAGAAATTAGAAGCAAGGTACGAAACCTTGCGACAGCATGCCATGCAACAGCTAAACAAGGCTAATACAGAACTTGATTCTGTGAAGAAGACACATACAGCTGAGATTCTTAAATTAAATGCTATGCTTAAGAAGAGCGAGGTCCATGCATCCTCCTTGCAGGAGTCATTGGCACAGAAGATCAAAGACAATGAGGAACTCACAGCTATCTGTGACGAATTGATCAATAAGGTTGGTTAATAGTATTCTAATCATGATACTTATAACTCATTCAACTTTCATTTACATAACTAACATGCATTTTGTATTTATATGCGGTTGACTATAAAATATTAGTGTAATACCATTATTACACAAAACATTGTGAACTTACTTAATGAGGATAGTACTGTTACCAATATCAGAAATTAATTATTATTTTTTTATATAACAGTATGTAGTGTAATAATAATTTAAAATGTACTGTGCAATCACTTTATCTGTTTTATTTTGTACAATTTTTATATTATAAGTGTAAGATTTTACTACCTTGTGACATTTGAACAGTGAATTTATTTTCTTTTTTATTCAATCTCGTTTTTATTTGGTGCCTGACTATATGTTTAGTGCATGTTATGTGCTCATATAATTGTCATAAAAGTGATGAACCCCACTATGCAGAGGCGTCTTTACCTATAGTGCAGGGTGTGCGGCGCACACGGGCGCCGGGTCTAAGGGGGCGCCGAGCGCCCTCTAGTGCGACACCTCCAAACAGTAGCGGCGTTAGGGTAGGGCGCGGTTGGGCGACGGCCCAGGGCGCCAGGAGATTCCATTAAAATATTATCGAATTCGTTCGATCGGTTTTTGAAAAATCAAATGTGGGAAAACCACATGAATTGGTATCAATGTAAAATAAATGCATAGAAAATATTTGTGTAAGATATGTTATTACAACTAAAACTGGCAAAGGCGTCTTTACATATAGTGCAGGGTGTGGGTAGTACCCGGGCGCAGAGTCCATGTGGGCGCCGATCAGCGCTCGCTACGGAGCGCCCAAGGAGAAAAATCGAAGACATGTGACATCTACTTAACCAACCCCCTCTGGCCTGTTATTTTATTTATTCCATGGCCCCCGGTGGCGCGTTTCAGGGGGCGGCACAGAGCGGAGTCAAGCGGCAGCGTCAGGTCATGGTTATGTCATCAGACAATTAATTAAAATTCCGGTCTGCCGCCCCGCAAATCTAGGAAATCTATACCTATTACTATATTTCTTCTAACCCGCCACCCACTACTAGTTCCTTTGTCAGTTTGTTAGTACCTATTGGTTAAATCTTGCAACTGAACTTCAAACCAGTTCCCCTCATCCGATTGAGCTGAAAGGTTGCTCACAGTTCATAACTTTGGTTCTGGTGACACTACATTGATTGAAAAGATTGTTTTTTAAATTATTATTTTATTTAATTCTGTATTCACGGTAAAAAGAAAATCTAACCCATTTCATAATTGGAATGCTCAAATTTTTTAGCTCGCTTCGCTCGCTCTTGCCACCGAGTTTTTATTATTGCCCCATTTTTCAATGCGTTAGTAGTAAAAGTAAGTTAAATATAATTTTATTGAATGATAAAAATAACCTTTCCGAGGCGGGGGCTAAAATTTTCGAGCTCGCTTCGCTCGCTCTTGCTTTTTTCATAAAGAGAGCATTTTTTATCTATATGTATGAATTTCTCATTTATTCGATGTGCCAAAATTGTTGGGTCTGTCTCCACCGATCCCGGGATCTGATTTGGCGTAACACGGATCCCGGCGATTTGTCTCCACGGATCCCGGGATCCGTTTCTACAAAAAAAAAAAAAAAAAATGTCCACGGATCCCGGGATCCGTGGCTACATGGGGTCGGCGCAACATGTCTTCTTCTTCCATACTTCCCTATTTCTCGTCATCTCAGCAGTCACCTCCTTTCTAGCCATATCATCCTTCACACAGTCCATCCATCGTTTCTTTGGTCTTCCTCTACTCTTATAGCCATCTACATTCATACTCAACATTTTCCTCACAACATTTCCTTCATTCCTTCGCATCTAATATGTCCATACTACGCATTGATGTATTTTGACTTTGAAAAATAAACACAAAGTGTAAATTGTCTTTTTGCTACTTTTCTTGGCTAATGATGAAAATAGAGGGGGCGCTAGGATAATGTTTGCACACGGGCGCTACATGGGCTAGAGACGTCTCTGCCACTATGTAAAGGCTATTAGTATTGGACCATGCTTTTATACCATTTATAATGAATTTCTGAGAACATATTTTCATAAGATTCATAGATAATGTAAACTTATCCAAAGATATGGTTACAGTCTGGTGTGTCTCTGACTACTGTCACAGAGGACTGAGGTCAGGACAACATTACTTTATGGTAACTACTTTGTTAGTTTCTTCCGACTAAACCCTAGCTGCCATATTTAATTTTGAAATTTTCTTTATGTATAAAACATAGGTATTTAAAGCTATAAGCGTGCTTAAAGTATAATTTAAACAAATATCTTGATATTATTGTTTATGATTAGTGTTAGCTGTTAAAACTATCAGAATTTTCAGGACTAATAGTTAATGTTCCTCTAGTCTTTGATCTTTTGAAATTGGTTACAGTTACTTTTTATGTTTATTTAAATTTTGTACATGCAAGTAGATCAATAAAGTTACTAAAACTGCAATAATTTTATAAGTAATAGAGTCCCATATCAATCAAAGCTTATTTTTGCTTTATAATAATCAAATAGTAACAAATTATAAACATAATATATTGCTTTTCAGCTTATTTGTAAGTTAGTCCCATGAAAAGCAAATAGGTACCAAAAAATGAGTCATTAAAATATAATATTAATGCAAAAATTGGATTTACAATAAGGTTTATTTATTTCATGTAAGTACATGAGTATTTGAAACATAGACATTAGTATGTGCCTTTTTGAAATTAAATCTTCACCATCCATATCCATTCAGTCCATGATTTGATATTCATAAATAACTAGACACCTAAAAAACTAGAATAATTTCTATTTCAAAGCCTAGGCTAGCCTAATGCTGCTGAATAGTTATTGAACTTTATCATTCTGTTTTGGCCTTGAAGTATTATTTAGTGGATGAAGTAAAATAAATTAACCCTACTAAAACTTGTTACATTATCCAAACATACAACATTCCACAACATTATTTTTGTAGATCTTTAATCCTAACAAAATAAAGCACTGAAAAGAAAACAGTCAAGTGTGAAATAAAGATCATTACGTGTCATTGACATTTTCACAAGTAAGCATCTCATGAGAATCCCATTTAGCCTGAATTCTACATTACAAATTGTTTCGTCTTAGAATAAGCATACTTTAGTTAATATTTTACTATTACATATTTTTTTATAACTTTGATTTTTTCGCATAAAATTAACTGCAATTTATTCATATGAATAGAATGAAAAAATAAATTGTTTCTTTTTGTAACTGACTGCTATTTATTTTCCAAAATATCCTCATAAATGGGTCATTGTATTTTGATGGGTAACACATAATTTAAAATAGATTTTCTTTTAAAATAATACATTTATTTACAATTTTCAAATATCATTAGTTAACACTTAGCTACAAAACTAAATATTCATGGAAGACAAGACTATACAGATACAAAAATGATTGTAGATAAAACAAATAAATAGTTCAAAATTTACATCTTTTTAGGACTTGTTCTTTAAAAATTTATATGTGTCCTTACTAACTAGATAACTGATGGCTGAGATAATAGTTGTGGCGGCCGTCACTCCGCACAGAGCTTGCAGCGCTGGGTGGTCCACATAGCCAAACACAGGAGATGCAAGTGTTGTACCCACCTGGGAATTTGAGGAAATTATATTACTTATGTTATTGCCATAACTTATAGTGTTAATTCTACTAGGGGTCTGTTTGAATGTCTGCATATGTCCAAGTGCAGTAAAGAATGAACTGTGTATGAATTTATCAGCCAAGTAATTTTTGTTCTTAACATGTAAATGACAATACACCCACACGATACACACACACACCACCCACACGATATACACGATACAGGAGAAATTCCTAGTGTGGGGCAACGTTTTTTAAAAAAGAAAGAAAGAAAGAATAATTGAGTCGCCGTCGTCGTAAAGAGCCTATGGGCACTACTGAGAGTGCCAAATTTTGGGCACTCTCAGTAGTGCCCATAGGCTCTTGTGATGTGCAAGCAGCAGGACTGGTGAGACACGAAAATCAATTGTCCTATCATTTGTACATGCAAGTAGATCAAGATCAATTTCATTTACACCAGCACCAGCCAAGTAATTTATTCAGATGGTGTGAAATAGACCCCTAGTACCATTCAAGAATCAAAAACAATTGTAGTGGGTGGCATTCTGTGGTTCCTGCATACCCCCATGGAAAAAGGGTGTGAGTTTTGTATGTACTGTTATACTGTACATATTATGTATGTAAAATAAGAGCTCAACTCACAAGTAAAAGCTGTACAGCTGTGTTGACTTTACTGATGAAGGTGGGAGCTAGCTGGGCAGTGGCGTGAGTCACGTCAAAGTACCGGCTTAGTGTTCTCTGGAAAATAATAAAAATCTTTTAATTCCATATATGAAGAGCATGGAGCCCTGGGTTTTTCCATCAGGAGCTCGTCAGTAGCAGCCACAGAGTTTGAATCTGTGCCCGGTTGATGGCAATAGGCTCACCCCCTATTACATGGGACTAAATTATAACTGGTGAAATGTGGGTGTACTAATAGGAGCACCTCTGCCTAACCCTTCGAGAATTACAGGCGTGATGTTATGTTATGTTCAAAAAACTTTAAAAGTTACAATAATTCTGTGACTCTACATGGATGAAAAAGGCCTTGTATTCCTAAATTAGATTATGTTAAATACATGTAATCAAGTTATGGCTTAAGGTCATCTAGAGGCAATTTCCTGTACTTGTTTCCTTTTTCTTTGAGGTGATCTAGAATAATGTATTTTATAAAGGTAAATTACTCACAGGAGGTGGTAAACTCATATATCTGATAATGAAGGCAGCTACTACCAAGGCAACATCTCGGCTGACAATGAGTAGGGTCAGAGACAGAGGTATCAAGTTCTGATATGTTAGAGATATGAAGAGTGTGCCCACAAGGATTTTGTCTGCCATTGGATCTAAGAAGGAGCCCATCTTTGTGGACTGACCCTTCCAGTTTCTGGCTATCCATCCATCCAGCTGAAATAACAAGAAAAAATATAATTAGAAATATACAAGAACACTTCTGTATCCCAGAATGAAGATCACAGGATATTGATCTTACAGTATCTTGTCTGGGACATAACTAGCAGTATTTAGATTTAAAGATGTCCTATTGCCCTGTAATGGAAAACATCAGAAATCAGGCTATACATTTACCGCCTTATTAAATAGTTAAACCTGGTTTAACTTACGCTTGGTTTATCTCGCATGCCAACTATTTTTATTAATAAGGCGGTTAGATCTCACATACATTGAGAGCATAGCTTGATAGCACAACAAGTGCATACCTTTACATTCATCATCATTGTCCCAATGTATTTGGTGTTGGTGCCTGTTCTTCTTCCAAACTTCTCTCTGTTACTTGTCATGTTGTTGTTGTTGTTTACTTGTAATAGCCCTTTTTGGTAGGTAGTTTATTACATATTACATTTATTGAGGTAAATAATTTAAAGAACAAGTCTTACCAGATCAGTAACTCCAGCAAATACCAATAAACCAAGTGCAACATCATAGTTTTCTTGAATTATAGTGTATCCTAAATAAGGGGACATTGCTATTCTTGTGAAACATAAAATGTTAGGGACTGTGAAGATTTTCTCTTTCTGAAAACAAACAGATGTTGGTTGAGTACACATTTTATCAAATTAAAGTTTATGTAATCCTAAAAATAATGTAACAAAGAAGGTATTTTAGAAGAAGATATGTCTTAATAATTGTGGGTATCCCAAATCTGTCAACAGAGGGAAAAATTCAGGGCTACCCTAAATAATATCATTTAAGTATAGCAAAAGTTACTTTTTCTATTGTTGGTGTAAATTTTAAAAAGGACTAGATTATCTTGTTATTTGGCTGTACAAAAAAGAGTGCTTATCTCTGCTCTTGATAATATTAAAAAACTAAACAAACAAAGAATGTATGTTGCAAGCAATGAAAATTTTGTTATTGTTTACAATGATCGCATAACAGGTGTGACAGGGATTCAGCTTCACATCCCTATAGATCGAGGCTCAAAATAGTTACCTCAACAACTTCTTCAATCCTTTCTTTCATTTTCGCTTTGGTTTCAAGTATGTCTTTCATAATGTACTCTTTCTTCACTCGCAGTTTTTGACCAGTTACATCTTTTTGATGCTTTATATCTCTTACTAACTCTTCACTTCTTTGCCGAATCCGGTGTTCAGTGTTTTTCAATTGTTCTTTTTTGTGCTCAAATGCATCCTTTAGTGCGTGAGTCTTTTTCTCAAGGGTTAGGAACGGTTTCTTGTTATCAGAATAGTACAAACATGACACAGATGAGAGTTGTAAAGGATGTCTTATCCTTCGTCTTGCATTAGGGAATACGCTAACATATTCTCGAATCGACACAGCATAGTCATGTTTGATGTTGGGCCGGTATAAAAGCGAGACATGTTTTATAAAATTTACTCTTGTCAATAATTTCATTTTAGCTGGATTGTACACCACTAATATATGATAAAGAATATTCTATATTTCAATAATTTTTCATTCACTGTAAATACAATACTGAAATCGTCTATTTATAAATTAAAACGGAAACAAAAATATCGGCGAGATTCGCCAAAAAATGCCGTCCATGACCTGTCACCTGTCACTGTCAGTCAATGTCATTTGTCTCTAGTGTTGCGTTTGCCGGATTAACTAAAAGTCTATGGTTTGCAGGACAGGCATAGAGTCTTAAGCTATGGAAGCAGCAAGGAGCAAATCGCGGAACAAATCTGCCACATATTACAGGAGGCAACAGATATGCGGTAATCTGACAATCACACAAAAAAGAAATACAATCACATTGACAAATTACAATCTAGCGATCTAAACAATTGTACTACGTCAGATTGGACAGATTTTCTTTCTCCATCTAAAGTTACGAATGCGATCGCTTCAATAAGAGTTTACTTAGTTACCGTTTTGTTTTTCCAATTCTAACTATCCGTTAAGTAAATAGTGCCACTTGCTAAATAAAAATTACATTGGCAAAATTACATTCGACTTATGTGATATAAATCTAGTACTCGACTAAAACTGTGTAGTTGCTACTCATCCCCTTTGCGCATCCCTATATGAATGTAGGAAGGAAGTGTCAACTGTGGAATTGACTTTTTGACTTCTGTAATCTGCACTTTGTGTTATTTTCAGAGATTGAGCTAAACTTCGAATGTTTTTTCTAATTAACAAACAATACTCTAGTGACACCTTCACATAGAAGTTTTTATTATAATGGTTTTACCAGGATAACCGTGTGCGATTGTTTACAAAAGGTAAGCATTGTTGTTATTGTTAACTACCACTATTTATGTTTATTTACATAACGCTCAGGGCTCAAAGCTATTTCATTTTATCGTTCGATTAATAGCAGAGCTGTTTAAGGTTTTTTTTTTTTTTTTTTTTTTTTTAAGCTAATTGCACACTTTAAGGTTTGTACCTTAAAGTGTGCAATTATTATACAGCTCTCAGAATACAGTCTCTTTAGTATGTTAAAATACGAATTATTCAAACACATCTTTTATTCTGTTTTGGTGTAGGTAGGTACAATCAAATACCTTTGTCTACAATTTATTTATTAAATAAGAATGATTTGTGTGCCTATCAAACTGTGATAACAAAACTTAGTCACAGGATATTTTATTGTCAGCTCTTTAAAGTTTTATTTTGAAACTTCTAAGAACAGTGCTTAATTAAATAGCTATTTGATCCCATGGACTTGTAGGATAATAGCTAGGGTGTCCCATTGCTGGGTGAAGCGCTCACAAAACTGCTTTATGCAATACGTAGCTCTACCTCATAGTAACAGTAACATTGATTAAGTCAATGACTTGTGACCCAGAGTTCACAGGCACAGATAACACAACATAATTATTTGTTTACTTTACAAGGTAGTTCATGCTGTTTATCAGTCATTATATAAGTAAATATTTACCTAAGTAACTACTTCATTGGTTGTTTTATCTGAAGTACCTAAAGATTTGCTCTTCCTGTGTGAAATGCAATTTTTACTGATATGAAGTTTGTTGAACTGGCGAAATGTGGGTGTACCTAATAGTAGGTACACCTCTGCCTAACCCTTCGGGATTACAGGTGTGATGTTATGTTATGAAGTTTGTTGAACTTTGTCCTGTTACTTGCCAATAAGAGACATTAGTAATGAGTTATGATTTATTCAGAAAAAAAAAAATAAACAAGACAATAGGCAGTTTTAACTATAAGGGTAATAATATAGATTAGTCATGAATTGATTTGATTTCCAATAAACCTAGTTTGCTTCCACTGAATTCCACTACTACATTAAAATTGAACACATGTTTTGTTTGCATCACAGCATAATATTATCATATTGTTTGTTTCAGAAAAAAAATAAGATCCCAAAATGAAGGAGGAGGAATTGATGTATATATTAAAGCTCCTGGACCAACTCACTCCAGAAATATACGATGTAAGTTTGAGTAGTCAATAGTAGTCATAAGTTTGAGTAGTCATATATCTAAACTTGTTTAATGTTCGATTCAAGTATGACATAAATGTTCTTGTATAATTAATCTTTTATTTCTTTTCTCAGGAAATCATACAACTCTATTATGATATAGAAGAATCGAAACCATGTAAAGAATTCAGCAATGAAGCAATAGAGTTTTTAAAAGTAAATCTAAAGAACAATCCTGTAACAACAGTAGCTATCCTATCCTTCATCCAACAAAATGCTCTCCAAGATGACCCTAATCTTAACAAAATACAAATCTTATATCTTGACATCTTAAAATATGAACTGACTGAGACTAATTCTATAGATAGAGTCATCACATTAATATCACTAGTAAGATGGAATGAAACTTACTTGCCACAGTTTGTCAGTCAAATACTGCAGCATATTTCTGAAGAAAATTACAGACAGTATAGGAAGCAAATTCTGCTAAGCCTTATAACACATGAAAGACCAGAGTTGTTGAATATAACTTCAGATATCATGCAAAAGAATGAGTCACAGAAGGAATTCAAACTGACTCCAGAATATATGGTGGAACTGTGTTACCAAGACAGAACGCACTGGCTGCTGAAAGCTGCCCAGGTCTATAGACAACAGGTGCATGATATGAAGAATGTCACCTTCAAGATTAATAATTTCACTAAACAAATCCTCATCATGGTGCTCATAGATCTCACCAACAGTGCCGAAACATTTGATTTAACATCTCTGGTACATCAGCTGACTAACATATTTTCTATTTTGGATACATACACTACTGCTGACGACCATCTACAATTTTATATAACTGAAGTAAAAAGAGAATTGACTATTATAAAATTTTGTTTGGAAAACAATTGTAAAATAATGACCACTTCAATATTTAGTCAAGTGTTGGCACAGAGTGCTCTTGCCGTGATATCTCAAGTTTGTAGACTTTCTAAAGTAGATAGGTATAAGGTTTCGAGACTTTTGAACACAAACAATGACTTTCTAGCTGAGTTGAAAACTTTGAAGAATAAGATTAATAACAAGGGTCCAGAGAAATGTGGCTCCAACTGGGATGTAATGACTTATAACAGTTACTGTGCAATCACAAAGATAATCGACACAATAGTGAACTCTTCTGAGGGTGTAGAAGACACTCAAGGCACTGAATCATCGTTAGATGAACTAAAACGTCTTGTGTTGTCAATCCAACCATTACAGAGCTGTATAGAAGTGATTGAAAATATTTTTTCATGTCTTTTTCTAAGATATGACTACTTTTCCTGTCATGAGCATAGTCAGGACTACCCGTGTGGGGCTCACTCTGATTGTTCCTACTTCTATGCAAAGAAACACACGCCCAATTCTAAAAATGGTGGCAACAGTAATGCAGGATTTATGTGCAACTCATACACCACCCAGCTTGTGCTGAATACTTTGAAATTATGTTTGGAGAAGCTGGAAGAAACTGTGGAAGTTGACAGTGAACAGGAGATTTCACTGAGGTTGAAGAAACTGGTGAAGGTGGTGAACCATTCTATTTGGAAGCTACAGTTGGTGTCAACACTGTCCCCTGACACCACTCCCCTTCCTCTAAAGCTCTGTTTAGACTATGTAGAAGTAGACGAGAGTAGTGAGGACGAAGCTCGCGAGATGGATTTAAAAGTGTTCAGGAAGAAACCTAAGACAAGGCGGAAGCATGCAAACAATGCAAAACATGAAGTGGAGCAAGTTATGTTTGCATCTACTGTGTCAGACGAAAGTGAGTTTTATTTATATCTTGTTAGAGATGAAATTTAAAATTCGTCCAAGAAGTACTAACTCAAATATTATTTAAAATTCCAGCATATCCCTCGAAGAAAGGCAATGGTATTGACTTCATATCGATAATGTTGGCGAAACCGACCAGTCTCGTCGCTCTCGCACTTTACCATAATGACTTCTCGAAAGCTAATCAGATTTTAGAGGTAAGTGTATCTTTCTATTACCAAAAACATCATGCAACTTCCTTCTAACCTTCCTCTCTGGCTCTGTCAGGTTCGAGAAAAGTTATCAACTGTCAATTCACTGTGGCAGTAATAAGTCTCCACTTCGGCATTCAAGTTATAAATTATCTTGCGACTACTAAAGAAATGGCTTTCATTTAAAATTGGGTCGCATTATCCGAACAATGACCCCAGAGTCTGGATTTGCCATCGGTTTATGGCAATAAATAGGCCCCCCGCTATTAAAACTTATACATTGCAAAATGTGGTATTGACTGCCAATTAAGAGGGCCAATGGCGTGGTAAGAAACACCCATTTAAAAAAAACCTGGCGGTTACGAAGTGTATAAAAACACCTATTAAAAAAAAACATGTAATCTATATTCTATATCTATCTAATATATAAAATTCTCATGTCACAGTTTTCGTTGCCATACTCCTCCGAAACGGCTTGACCGATTTTGATGAAATTTTTTGTGCTTATCCGGTATCTATGAGAATCGGCCAACATCTATTTTTCATCTTTTTTTATTTTATTTTTTAGACAAAATTTTTAATTTATTATTTATATGGCAAAACAACGTTTGCCGGCAAAACAACGTTTGCCGGGTCAGCTAGTCTAATATATAAAATTCTCGTGTCACAGTTTTCGTTGCCATACTCCTCCGAAACGGCTTGACCGATTTTGATGAAATTGTTTGTGCTTATCCGGTATCTATGAGAATCGGCCAACATCTATTTTTCATCTTTATTTTTTTATTTTTTAGATAAAATTTTTAATTTATTATTTATATCAAACAAACAAACAGCCAAACAGTTCGCTGTGTTCCGTTGGTGCGCGGGAGAGCCAGTGCTACTGGGAAGGCTCGCTCCATCGTAGACCTCATCCTTGCTCAGGCAAGCCTCGAGGTCAAGAGCTGACCCATCTTAAATAAAAAAAAAAAAAAAAAAAATATGGCAAAACAACGTTTGCCGGGTCAGCTAGAAACCCGTTTTCCGTTGTCACGACATAGCATGAAAACGGCTGGACGGATTTAGCTGAAAATTGGTAGGGAGGTAGCTAAGAACCAGGAGAAGGTTCTTTGATACTTTTTTTTTTTAGGTAGGGTAGTAGGTAGGGTGGTAGGTAGGGTAGTACGTAGGGTGGTAGGTAGGTAGGAAAAACGCTTTGCATTTGCAACGCATGCGCGGGTTCAGCTAGTATGTTATAATTATCTTCAATTTATCTTACGTGACACTACAAAGTTTTAATGTAATGCTCAAATTCTTCGTAACATTGCTTCTCCCGTGCACTAGGCTCATAATATCTTATTTCTCCGGTTTTGTTTTTGAATACACCTGGAGGGTATGCAATGAGATACTTCTTAGCTTCTTCTATAGTCTGTCTAGGTTTGAAGAACTGGCAACAAAGACAGCAGCAGCACCATCCTAGAAATTCAAATGGCGTTAATTGTTTAATTGCCTTGGTATTAGCTACAGCCTCGTTAGTCTAGTGGTCGCTAGCGCGAATGCTGAACATGAGATCTTGGGTACGATTCCCGGGTCTGGCCAAGTGTTTACAAGGTTTATCTATCAGGAATTTCTCAGTAGCCAGCCACGGAGTCTGGATTAGTGCCCGGTTGATAGCAATACGTTAGCCCCCTTTTACATAGGACTTGAACATAACTGGCGAAATGTGGGTGTACTATTAGTTACACCTCTGCCTAACCCTTCGGGGACTACAAACGTGATGTTTTTTTCATATTTAAAACCCTACATGAAAACTGGCCTCTTGCTTAGTAATCTATAGTTCCGCCCCCTTGTTCTCCGTCATGATGAATTGATGATGCACACTTCAGTTATGCCATAAAGAGGATTCTGATAAAATCAGATCCCTCTTTTTGGCATAACTGAAGTCAGGTAAAAAGTTTCAAAAATTGTATGCGTAGAGATTTTCAGTCAGTCAGCAATATTAGGAATGGTCCTATTATGATCTGCTAAAGTGGCCATTTTGGACCCCCTAATTCCTCAGTAAAAGTCCGAGTAAACGGTGACACGGTGATTTAAAAACATCGTTGACAAAAATGACAATGCCGCCTCTTACATTAACAAAATTAATCGAGAAAATACAAACAGATACTTAAATAATAGTTAAATCAATTAAACACCAATCTATATATTATATACCTAGTCATATCTATATCAATATATATAAAAGAAAGTCGTGTTAGTTACTCCATTTATAACTCAAGAACGGCTGGACGGATTTAGCTGAAAATTGGTAGCGAGGTAGCTAAGAACCAGGAGAAGGACATAGGATACTTTTTTTTTTTTTTACGCATTGCAACGCATGCGTAAATAATATAAATATAGTCAGCTAGCCATCTTTTAAGAGGAAATGCGAGTTGTCTTTTCTCCATACAAACGCTCTCGCCTGTTTTCTTTTTGGTTAATGACCCTAGAGCAATGATTTTTTACAGAATAATAAATATTAACTATTTCTATGCCCCTATGTTATCCTTTTTGGTGATAAATTATTTTTAAGCACTAGAACCCTCAAAAAATGCTCAAAATTGCTTGTTTAGATCGCTGTTAACAGAGTCCTAGTGTACAAATTTGACAACAAGAAAAACACAGCGGCGTAGTATATATTATTATCCTCCTTATTCATTGTCTAAAATATCTTTTAAATTGGTTCAATATTGGAGGAGGAAATAGGCGAGAGCCAAACCTCGAATTATAACTTTTTACTTAAGCTTTTGAGTCGGATCTGCAGTTGTCCTTGTCGCACGAATTTGAGGGCAGGAGGACGGAGAGAGACAGCGATAGTGGAGAGAGACAGATGGATGGACGGAGAGAGACAGCACTCGCATTTTCTCTTAAGCCTAAGTACCTTGTACTAGTATCAACCAAATTTTTTTTGCCATAATAATAAAATTTCAGCAATAGGTACCTATTTAACGTCAATTTCCGCATTGTTTCCTAATCGCCACTGAGCATTCAATGAAAAACCTTGACTTTAAAACCAATGTTTTCTTTAGTTGTTTGTTTAGGTACTATTATGACCTTGCCACGCTGTTGTACTGTAGGTATTTCTTGACTATTATGTTTTATTGTGATACTTAAATCGGTGCATATAGTAGAGTTTTTTTTTTGTGCCGACCCCTTATGTAATGGGATAAGTGCAGGAAGAAGAAGTTTATTTTATAAGCAGTAGTTTTGGCTAGGGACCGATTAATCGGGCTAAAAGGTGTACTGGATATACCTTATGATATTAAGTATAATTTTTTTATATATTTTTTTTTAATTTTAGCTTTTAAACGAGTTAACTCTCATATAGATTATCCATTTAAATACTGCAGATTAACCAGAATGAGAAAGACAAAGCACGGCGCGGGCTAACTCCGTCAACTCTATGCGTGAACTGGTTTTTATAGACAAATTAATCCCATAATACAGGTTTACCTTTACTCTAGATCACAATAGTATATTTCATTATAAGTGCGGAAAGCCTGTCATTGCAAAGAGTTCCGACAAATGTCTAACCGAGCCGAGGCACAGCCGACGGCGAGGGTTGACAGTCGGAACAAGTTGCAATGACGGTTCCGCACGTGTACTGAACAACTATTTTTAATACAGTTGCGAAAAAATGAAGCATTTTAATAAATAATAAAACCGTAATTAAACTCGCAAAGAACATTTTTGGAAAATGGCGCCTAGAATATAAGCAAAGATTTTTTTTGTTTTCTTTACCCTTTCTGGGTAGGCAAAGGGAACTATGCCCATACAGCCAAGTCTTCAGTAGATTTTTTTTTATTGATATGAAATAAAAATTAAATTTAATGAGATGAAATGGAATGAAACCTTTAACTCATTGAATCAAATAATTAAATCTGATATTGAAACAAATTATTAGCTTCTTTAGAAATATTTGCATGAATCATAAAAACTTCTATGATTTTTTTTAGTAAATACTTCGTGGTTGGTTTTTTTTTTAATGGACATTATTTTGACAGTTGGGAAAGAGAACGCACGAGTTCGGGAAAGGTAAAGAAAAAGCACGAGTACGTAATAGCCCACATCCCGAACGCTATACGTCCCTGCAATACGCCACTTTTTGAGCAACTGTATTAAAAACCCTATGAATAATTCGATTGAAACCCCTATAATACACCTAGAAACCCCAATAAGGGTAACCTTTTTCGATCCCTGGTTTTAGGACATACATCTAGTTGGCATATTTATCAGCGGGTGAATGACCGGCAGTAGTTTATAGATATTTTAAATATCAATAGAATTATTAAAATTTGAGAGGAGAGGCAGAGGAAAATATTTCAATTATGTAATGCGTATTGTTCAATTTTTGTTAATTAACAAAGAACATGTTGTTTTAGAACTAGCATTATTACAAGATCAGATAGATTAGCTAGAGAAACTCTGCAAACGTGATGGGTATCATGCAGTATTTAAAGTTCAATAAAGGTCGCAATTTCTTTAAAAAAAATGACACAGACACCGACTTTGATTTTATGAAAAAAAAAAAATTGTTTTGGAAGCATTATTCAGGAAGAGAAACGGCGAATACATTTGTATGGGGAATCGCAGCTCCTGTTAATTTTACTGAGCCTTGAAGATATAACCGCCTAACAACGCCTAATAGCTACCCAGTTACCCACTGTCATTACATTATCCCATTTACGGAATGACTGTAACCTATTAACGTAATCAATTAATTAATTATACGACCGACGTGAGCACAGTTATCGGTTGTTTACATTACACTGTACCTAGATCCCGGATTATTTCTGCTAAAACGCTTAAAAACTAAGTATCTAATAGTTTTCCCAGGAGATCGGTAACCATGTATTAGGACTGCTGGGATTCCGAGAGATAATACAGTCTTTTTATTTTACAGTTTCTTTATCTCTGTAGCAAGCCAATAGCAACTTTATTTTAATTGGGATAAAGATAATTGTGATTTAAGAGCGATTTAAACTCAGAGCTCAACTGTGAGAAGGACTGTAAAGACTATAAATATATTACTACCTATATAGGTATTTGCTGTCTGGCATAATTCTCGGTTCTTGTCGCCGCATTCAATCGTAAAGCTGGCTCAAATCCATAAACAGAACTCTTCCAATCGGATTTTCTATATTTTTCTCAGTAGCTGCTAAGGAGTCTAGATTTGTGCCCGGTTGATGGCAATAGGCTTGCCCCTATTAAATGGGACTTAAACATACCTGGCGAAATGTGGGTGTTCTAGTAGAGTTGCACCTCTGCGTAACCCTTCGGGGATCACACGCGTCAAGTTATGTTGTAAGACTTATTCTCAGCATCAAACGCTCATGTTCATAGAGGATAATAATTATCACAATCATCCAAAAATCATTAACCTCTAGTACACCACAAAGGTATAGCAATGCCGAAGTACACGATGAGCCATATCTGGAAGATCCTCCAGAACCGCGCCATGAGGTCTCTGGACGGCTGACGCTGATCCATGAAGTCGATGAACAAACACTTGAACGCTAGCAGGCCTATGCCTTGCACCTCGGAGCAGTTAGTTGTTGTAAATATTTTCTTGATCGAGGCAAATGTGTCTGTTATATCATTTTCTGGGAAATAAAAATGGTTTTAGAATTATATTACGGTCAAAAAAAAACAAATCCCTGAATCACGATTGTTTCACAAATAGTCCATCCATTGTTTCACAACAATTATGATTTACTAGTTTTTGCCCGCGGCTTCGCTCGCGTGGATGTCGGGAATATCATACAAACTTTCATCCCCTATTTAATTCCCTTATGCCCGGGATATTACGAGGCCAGTTTTTCAAGCCAGGAAAGCAAGCTAGTGTCAGTAAGCTAGTACTTCTGGCTTCGTGTAGACAAAACTTGCTTCACGTCTAGCATGTTCCAATTAAGCCAGGGCAGTAAGACAGGACATGTTTAGTAGAGAACAAGCTTGCTGTCTTGGCTTGAAAAACTGGCCTCGTGTATCCTGGGCATTAGGGGTTGAATTTCGAAAAATCCTTCTCTAATCCTTGTTTTCAGTATAAAGGGAACCTCTCAGGGAGTCAGTCAGTCAGTCAGGACTTTTCTCTTTATTTATATTAGATTTCATATCTATCGCCAGTGCGTCAGTTAGCGTTACAAAGAGAGCGTGTAATTACCTGATTTACGTATATGATACGCATGCTTGGACTGAGATTCGTTGTTAGACTCATCGTAATACTCGTTCACTAAGTTATCGTAATCGTATGCGACCGTAGCGTTTTCTTCTTTTATAGCTTTTTTAGTTTTTGGTCTGATGGTAGGCTGTATCTGGAATATAATGTGGAAATAACACAACATCACGCCTGTAATTCCCGAAGTTAGGCAGATGTGTACCTAATACTACACCCACATTTCGCCAGTTATGTTTAAGTTCATGTATTAAGAAGGGGCGATCCTATTAGTGGTGGTTAATATAACGAATAACACCAAAACATAACATGTTATTGATTCATAACGAATAACGTATGTTATACCGACGCTGCCTGCGTGTTATCATTATAATGTCTAACTCAACAACACGCCCGACGAATAACAGCGGGGCCAGAACGGGGTAATATAATAAGTATAACAACGTAGCAAGCGGTGGCGCGCGGCGGTCCTACGCTGCACGGTTCCCGCGTTATGGGCGCTAAAAGTTTCTGTTAAAAAAAAAATGAAATTGAAATATCTCGAAAACGGAGCGTCCTAGGCAAAAAAGGACCGAAATTTTGACCCCCCTCTGCTACCCCCGTGATATGTAAGTGAGAATCACATGACACCAAAAAAAAATATTTTTTTTACACTGATCCGACTTTACTTAATAATAACATTTTATTAGTCCTAACACAGACTGTGCAGTATGAAGGAAAGTTCATTGATAATTTAAAACTATATACTAATATTCGTTCTTAATATTAATAATAACGATATTATTATATTCGTTCGTATACAGTCCACTACGTGATAACATTCACAGCGCATCATTGCGCCCGTTTAACGTGTTGTCGAATAAAACGACAACGACTCCGCGTTCAGATTGCTGCCGCGTTTTGTTGCAACTCGAAATGATAACGTATAAAATAACATGTTATAAAAATATATTCAATAGTCTATAACATGATAATTATTTATAGCGGAATTGCACACCACTAGATCCTATTGGTATTCATGTAAAAGAATCGCCCCCAAATCTGTTTTACATGTATGAATAAATTATACGAAATGTGCATTGAAATATTCAGATCAGTAATCATTTAGACATTTATTAACTGCACACATGTTTGTGATATTTAGATTTAGATATTTAGAGAATTTTTTGTATAGAGAAAGACCCCCCTAGTTCCGAGCATACTTGCCACATGCAGTTATTGGTGCCAACGCCAAGCCAACATCTGAGCATACAGAACACAATAATTTCTATTGTTTAAACACACTACTTATTTGGTAGCTATTGATTGTTTAAATTAAAATCAATGTGAAAAACAAATATTGGTTTACAGTTACGAACAGCTTAGATTTAGCGACACATTAAATAAAATCAAGCCTGTATGTATCTCCGAAGAGTTGGGCAGAGGTGTACCTCATGGTACACCAACATTTCGCCAGTTATGTTAAAGTCCCATGTTATAAGAGGCGAGCCTATTGGCAACAACCAGGTTCCGTCGGTGCTACTGAGAATATCGTTATGGAAAAACCCAATAAAACTGTCTGACCTAGGAATCGAGCCAGAGGGAAGTACCTCCAATGCACAGAGTTGCGACCAACAGGACAGTCACAGCTAAACTTGTCAATAATCGAATTTTTCTAGGATGTCTGAAATGTTTGTGTTCTAATAAAAAAAAGTAACATAAAAGTAGGTCCTTACCGGTCCAATTAACGTGGTTATAACAAAATTAGATTCATTGTTCACCACTATTATGGGCAGAAACGCCTCGTAAGACTGATTCTCATATTTCGTTTTAATTTGCGATGCTCGAAAGTTTGCTAATTGCGCCATTCTTAAAAGTATAAATTATTTTTTTAATAGATTAATGAGCTTAGCCAAAATATTACGTTTTTCACATATTTCAACCACCACTATTTCGGAATATGAATCGGTTGTCGTGATATAGGCATGTGATGTGGAGAAATAAGGAAAATGTCGTGAGGAAAAGTTATTGGTGTGAATGTGGATGGATATAAGAGTAGAGGATCTCCAAAGAAACGATGAATGGACTGTGTAAAGGATGATATGGCAAGAAAGAACGTGTCTGATGAGATGAGGAGTAATAGAGAAGTATGGAAGAAGAAGACATGATGCGCCGACCCTAAAATGGAATGGAATGAATTGGGATAAAGGCAAGAGAAGAGAATGATGATAATTAAAGCAAGATTTCCAGCCACTAGAAACTGACATTGAACCTTTGACATTTGGCTTACCTACATTTATACGTCTGCTCGTTCATTAGATTAAGATCACTAGAAATACAATAGACTTCTTGCTATTTGTCACCGTACATACAAATCCATACATACAAATGCTGACCCAATTTCATTGTTACTATACAAACACTAGCGACTAACTAAAATAATAAACTAGTTAAATTTTACGACGATCGTTGAGAGGTCTCAACAAGCTTGGATAGCGGAATGTGCCAGGCCAGCACCTCTCTATGCAATACGTCTTTGCTAACCAGTTGTTGATGTTTTTACTAAGGCTTATGAAATTCTCAATGGTTCGTGTCGAGGGTTGTTCGAAAGAGATACCGCGGCCTCGACACAAAGGGCGAAGAAGGAACGTGGGTGGTTTTTAGTCAGTAGAAGTCTGACACTCCCTTTCGCTCTGCCCGCAGTGCGGGAGGATGGATGTATGTTATCCTTGCAAGCAAAACAGTTGAACGGATTTGGATGAAATTTGGCACACAGGTTGTTTGTAACCTGAGGATGCTTTTTATCCCGGTAGAACGATTCCATGGGACAGTTATCGAACTCCATGCGAGCATATAGCACTAGCTTAATACTAATTCAATGATATGCATTGATATATTAAAAGGAGGTATGTATATGTCGGCATTGTAACTAGATGACAGAGAGAAGAAAGAATATATCCTACGCGTTCAGCTTCTTAAACTTCTCTTTCTCATTCTCTATCCTGAATTCCTTCAAGTCATTTGGATCGATCATCTCGTAGTCAGCATCAGTAATGATGAGGTCCACCTTATAGTCCGCGTCATCTTTCAACAGGACGTTGAACGTGTCTTGTATAACGAAGCCGCTTATATTCATAAGGTTGCTTATACATATGGTTATGAACCAAAACATTAACTGGTTTCGTAGATTTCGTCTTTGTAATAATATTTATATACAAGTTTGTGACATCTGTCTTCTGTTTGTCGCGTTTGTCATGGCAACTTAATTTTTTAATCAGTACACTGTCTTGTAAAAAGGATGGTCTCTACTGCCATAAACAGATATTTTGTGTAATTATGATGTTAGCCACTAGGTAAATGTATATTTTAATAATTTTCCTGTTTTTTCTTACGTATTTGTTATTTCTATCATTTCAGATGTTCGACTTAGCCGACTCCGAAATAGCTACAGAAGTAACATTTACGGAGCACCTGCGAAACTTAATAGCTAAGATAAAAAACATTATTTATTATAGAGATGACACGCGCTACGCAACCAAAGAACTATCAGCCTTATCTGTCGTATCGACGGAGGTCATGGGCCTCGTTGAAGGTTTCCTGGCCTCGAATAGGGCCCCGAACTCTTTCGACATAATAGAGCTTGGTGCTCGCCACCCACACTTACAATTGTACAATCATCAAAACGCCCCATTCATCAATGCTGTTGACATATTGCTAAGCAGCGGCCTAAATAGAGAAATCACGTATGGACTAATAAATGTAGTAGAACGAAAACTAGCTGAAGTACGCAGCTGCACTGATATAGCAGCCGTCAAAAAAACTAACTACATACGCTTCGTAGAAGACATTGCTAGCGTTACCTTTGAAATATTCGGGAACACTGAAAAGTCTTTCAATTTTATAGATAACATTTGTGGGTTAATAACCGATTGTCGAATTCCTATAAAGCATAAAGATTTTTGTAAACTAAATCAGCTATCTAAAGAATTAAGACAGTCTTGCGAAGATTTGATAGACGTAGTGACCCCAAATGAGTCCATCGAGCTAGATCCGAACTTACTGCAGAAATACCACCAGATTTATATGAATGTCGTCGCTGCCTCCGACAAAGACTTGTGTAATATCTGCGAAGTGTCTCGCCAAGGAAGCAAGAAGGCAAGAATACCTTACCTACGAATGTGTTACATGTACTGTAAGACGGTAGCTCAGTTAGAACAAGAAGATAACAAGTCTGTGGACAGCAGTTCTGACCAGCCGTACTTCTCTGTGCTCGAGCGAGAGCTTCATGACATATTTGGCAACATGATCAACAATAAAGAGATCCCCGTGACAAATCTGGAACCCATCTGTAAAAAACTAAATGTAAATCTTATACCAAAACTCATCCTGAACTTTTGTCCGTCGATCACATTGGCTGGACCACCAAAAGAAGCAAGCGAAGTCAATTTCAATAACCTGCTTCATGTAGTTTACGATTTCAAAAATCCAGAGGAGAATTTGTTTCTGGATCCCGTTACTAACTTCGCTCCGTTGCCACGCGCTCCCGACCCGCAGTGCCTTACATACGTAGTTCTACATAACTGGGTCTTAGCACACATCATTAAGAAAATTCATACGTCACCGAACGAAAACAGCTTGCAACAAAGTATGGACGCCCGTACGAAGTGCTTGAACAACTACATGGAGTTGGAGCGGTTCAACTGCACGAAGTTCTTGTTTGGGAACAACAAGTACTTGGCGTCCCTTCACACGACTGTTGACTTGGACAAGCTGTTTCTGTTTATGCCGCAGTTGATTGAGGCTGGGAAGATTCTGAAGTGTCTGAACATTATAGACTCCCTGTCAGAGCGGCAACTAATGTGCAGTGCTAACTTGTCTAATTTGAGGGACTTGATCCTGTTTAAACTGGCAACAAATCCAAAGATATCCAAAAACTGGAAGTATTGCCAGTATCTGAAGTGCCCGGAGTTGAAAGTGGACTTAATTTTGAACAACTTGAGCGTCTGGCCCGCGGACGGGGCTTTAGAAGTCTTGGATTATCTTCGTTTCCTGCTGAACCAAGATCTTTTAGACGACGGTCTATACGAGAAATGTTCTGATTGGATAGTGAAAATACCTTTATATGATCAGGTATGGTAAACGACACGTCCTAACGATTTTTTCCATAATTCTGTGTATTTATCCTTATTTTGATCTTGACTTTATAATTTACAGATATCTGCAATAATGGGAACAAACCACTGGTACACCATATACGAACGATCAATCGAAAATCCTGAGAGTGTCATCGAAGTTCTTATAGACAGTCAACAGGTAAGAATATTACCATGTATTTTAAAGTCGATAACTTTTCCTTATGTGTTACTCTTGCTACATAATAGTACATTGTAATACAAGGGCCTAAAATGACCGAGTTATAATGGGATTTTAGCGCCGTGTGTTACACTGTACTTTTTACTACGATTGCGAGAAAATAAAATAACCATGTTCAATATGAGTTTATTTTATTAAAAATTAAATTCAATTTAATAACACAATTCCAAAAATTTCGCGCCAATGCCTTTTTTTATTTCTTCTGTAGCTGCAATGCAACGCACACAGCGCACACGCGCTGAATGCCGAACTCTTTGGTAGAACCAAAGAGTTCGGCATTCAGCGCGTTTAGTTCCATTTTTAAAATTAAAACATTATTTTTACTTGAAACTAAATCACGCACCAGCTGGCTGAACAAGTTGTCGTACGAGATTTACTTTTAGCCCTAGGGCAATATATGCAATTTTACGCCCGCTCTGGTATGCTATTATGACGTTCTTTTTGAGCAAGAGGAGTGAAAAATATTTTGTTTTAGTTCAAGTTATGTTTGGAGTGGGCAGACGCACACGAGGTGTCCGAAAACATGAAGAATTTGATTGTAATGAACCTTCTAAGGCAAATGTTCGAATATACGAACCAAGCGACACCAGAGCTGGTCCATAAACTTCTCCTCCGACTGCCAACATCGCAAGCAATGGACCTCATACAAGACGAGATGTCCAAAGTACGGAACGTAGAAATACTCCAAGTATGCGTAGACTTCATAACAGAAAACTCTTTCGACTGGAAATCCTTCGAAAACATCAAAATAGGACTACAAATAATGCTCGAAATCGATCCGAACTGGCGACATCTCTTCTGGGATCTGATCGAAAGTCCTTTGATAATGATTGAACAGTTCCTCATGAATGCGAAATTGGATGTCCTCGCGAATATCATAAATAAGATCTCACCGAGTCTGAAAAAGGATCCAAGTGGTGACAATCTCTACTACAATATAAAATCAATCGAAAGCTTAGTTATATCACGGAATGCGGTCGACGCCTTGCTGAGATTTTACGCTGAAAAGGCTTTAGACATGAAAAATCCGCGAAACGTGTGTCCAGCGCCTCCAAAACCTTCCGACGACTCGTTGCTCCAATCTATAGATTCTATAAACATTGAGGCAGCGAACATGCCGTTTAAAATGCCTGAGCAAGTGCCGAGCAAAGAGCAGTGGACCGAGGACTACTCAACAGACCGATGTATGCTGTGTCATACATCGATGTTCTCTATGATCATTCGGAGACACCACTGCCGTCGTTGCGGAAGACTTGTATGCCACGCTTGTTCGAGGCATAGGATGCATGTGCCGACGTATCCAAGCGGTGTTAAATTCCGTGTTTGTGACGATTGTTATACGCAAACGATGAACAAGAAGGCAAATTCTGAGCACGATATGATGATGAGCAGTAACTCTGATTCTGCCGGTAGTGGAGTCACGTGTATGGACTGGTGTCTGTCTACCAATGCTAATAGGAATGATGCGGTCAGGATAGAGTTCAGTTACGAGTTCACGCCCAATGTGACGCTGTGTTTGTCTGTTATGAAGATGCATTCTATTAATTTGGATTATCCGAGGTGAGTTGATATTTAATTCGATTTATTAAATTTTTTACCGTCCTTTTACTCAACAAAACTGTATCATTTAGGACTGAACCTCTTTTAACAGCACGGTATTGCACTGTTCCATCATCATCATTTCAGCCAAAAGACGTCCACTGCTGAACATAGGCCTCCCCCAGGCGTCGCCACATTGACCGGTCCCGTGCGTCTCTCATCCAGCGGTTTCCTGCAACCTTGACCAGGTCATCGGTCCACCTAGTGGGAGGCCTTCCAGCGCAACGTCTTCCGGTTCGCGGTCGCCATTCCAGAACTTTTCGGCCCCATCGGCCATCCGTTCTGCGAGCAATGTGCCCTGCCCATTGCCACTTAAGTCTGGCGATTCTTCGGGCTACGTCGGTAACCTTGGTTCTCAAGCGGATGTCCTCATTTCTGATTCGATCACGCAAGGAAACTCCGAGCATAGCCCTCTCCATTGCCCTTTGGGTGACTTTGAGCTTTCTGATGAGGCCCATTGTGAGCGACCACGTTTCGGTCCCGTATGTAATCACTGGCAACACACATTGGTCATAGACTTTCGTCTTGAGACACTGGGGTAAGTTGGACGAGAAGATACCGCGCAACTTCCCGAACGCTGCCCAGCCGAGTCGGATTCGACGATTGACCTCTTTCTCGAAGTTAGATCTACCCAACTGGACCGTTTGTCCCAGGTAGACATAATCGTCCACAACTTCGAGCGTAGAGTCTCCGATCTTGATAGGAGTGGGTGTTACATGAACATTCAACATAACCTTGGTTTTGTCCATGTTCATTTTAAGACCCACTCTTTCGGAAGCTCTACTGAGGTCATCGAGCATTGCACTGAGGTCTTCCATGGTCTCAGCCATGACCACTATATCGTCGGCAAACCGAAGGTGAGTGATGTACTCGCCGTTGACGTTGATGCCAAGTCCTCTCCAATCCAGAACCTTGAAGATATCCTCCAATGCAGCGGTGAACAGTTTCGGAGATATGACGTCTCCCTGTCTCACACCGCGCTGCAGAAGGATAGGTTCCGAGGTCTGGTCCTGAAGTCGGACTGACATGGTGGCGTTTTTGTACAAACACTTCAACACCTCGATGTACCGGTAGTCGATTTGGCACCGTTGGAGAGACTGCAGCACAGCCCAAGTCTCGATCGAATCGAAGGCTTTCTCGTAGTCCACAAACGCTAAACAGAGAGGCAGGTTATACTCTTCGGTCTTCTGTATAACCTGCCGCAGCGTATGTATGTGGTCTACGGTACTGAAGCCTTTTCGGAATCCGGCTTGTTCGGGAGGTTGGAAATCGTCAAACCTGCGTGCGAGACGATTCGTGATGACTCTTGAAAACAACTTGTAGACATGGCTTAGAAGTGAGATGGGCCTATAGTTCTTCAACCGGGCATTGTCACCCTTTTTGAAGAAGAGCACCACCACACCCCTGCACCAAGCCTGTGGCGTTTTCCCCTCGAGTATGACGGAATCAAACAGCTTCTGTAGGGCCTTAAGGACCGGTTTTCCACCCGCCTTCAGAAGTTCGGCCGTAATTCCGTCATCACCCGGCGCCTTGTTGTTTTTAAGCTGTTTCAGAGCCATCCTAATCTCGTACAGGCTGACATCCGGGATGTCTTCGGTATAGTGTCGGGTCAATCTAGCTCTGGGGTCTTTCGCTAGATTTTCGACGGGTTGATTAGTTGACGTGTACAGCTGCCCATAAAAACTCTCGATCTCCCTCAGAATTTCCGGTTTGGCGGAGACGATCCTGCCATCGTCGGTCTTCAGTTTCGTGAGCTGGCTTTGCCCAATAGCCAGATCTCTTGCAAATACCTTGGAGCCTTTGTTCCTTTCAATTGCGTCTTTAATACGCTCGGTATTAAAGCGGCGGAGGTCGCTCTTCAAGGATTTGGAGATCTGTCTATTGAGCTGCCGGTATTGCCGAGCTTCGTCTGAAGACTGCAGGATCATCTCACGCCGCTCCTTCATGAGCCTGAGAGTGTGATCTGAGAGTTTCTTGATCTTGTTTGTACGACGTATCTTAAAATATTTAGACCCAGTCGTATGGACAGTTTCCACGAACCCGTCGTTGTAATCGTCCACTGAGCTTCCTAGACATTCGAAGCGATTCTGAAGTTCAAGTTGAAAGCTCTCGGGGTTTTGGATTTGGATCTGTGCTGGACGGAGCGTAGACTTCATCAGTCGCGACCTTTCTAGCTTTATATTGATGTTCAATGTGCCTCTTACCATGCGGTGATCGCTTCCGGTTTTCACCGAATTGATCACAGAGACATCATTGAACATTTGCTTGTTGGTAGACATGATGAAGTCAATCTCATTTTTAGTCGCACCATCGGGGCTCTGCCAGGTCCACTTCCTGTGCTCACGTTTTTTGAAGAAGGAGTTCATCATAAAGAGGCCCTCCTTCTCCATAAAACTGGCCAGTTGGTGACCCCGGTGGTTCCGAAGTCCAATCCCAAATTGCCCCACTTGCAGCTCATCCTCGCTTCGTTTGCCCAGTTTCGCGTTGAAGTCCCCCATGACAACGGTGAAGTAAGTTCTGAAACCATGCATGGCTTTAGAAATATCCTCATACATGGTTTCTACTTCATCGTCGGGGTATGCCGAGGTCGGCGCGTAGACCTGTATGACCTTCAGCGAATATCTTGCAGATATTCTGAGTATAAGGTACGCCACCCTGTTCGACACACTCTCGATCTTCACCACGTTATTCACGAGAGACTTGTGGACGATAAACCCAACACCACCCTGTGACTGCCGGTCTCCCTCTCGGAAGTAGAGCAGGTTGCCGGATTTCAGGATTATCGTGTCCTCTCCCTCTCTTCGGACTTCAGATAATCCGACAATACTCCATCGCAGCCTGCTTAATTCTTCCTCGAGTTCCGCCAGCTTCTCGTCGCCCCGGAGTGTGCGCGTATTGTATGTTACCAGGTCCAGTCGTCGGTATGTTTGGTAGCCGGATCCCGTCCGGAGATTCTTAGCACCCCTTGCCACGCCGTTGCCTCGACCGCTACCGTAGCCGAGGGTAGACGGGCTGCCGGGTACTGGGGGCCTGTTTGGTTTAACGCTCTTCATTTTTGGGGGGGGTTTGCCATAATCGCCACGCTTGGCAGGCGGGTTGGCGATCGCAGTATGGTTGACAAAGACACAGAGAACGCTGCTGCCCATTCTCTGGTAAGTCCCTTAGTCGCCTCTTACGACACCCACGGGAAGATATGGGATGGTGCTATTCTTTACGTCCGACACCACACGGAAAAGTCAGGCACGTTCCATGCTCTTTATTATTTTCTGTCACTTTGAATCGTCATTTGTTAGAGCGAGAAACCGTGGTACCAGATGAAGGTCGGCCCTTATTCTCCCTTTAATCCAGCTAACGTCTTCTTAATTAAATATTTGTGACCTTAATTTAAATCAGCCATGCTTATTGATGCGAAATCAGTTTGAGCCGGCCAATAAGAGATCTTTCCATGTCTTTCCATGGTGGTTTCAAAACATTTTTGTCGCATTTAGGTACAGTACACAAGTACAGTAGTAACAGTAAGGTCAGGATAATGATGATGACAAAGGTTTGGTCACTCCATAAACATCTTTTGTGCAGGTTCCTCCTAGATCGCAGTGACGAGGTAGCCCGTGAGCTATCGCACGGTGGTGATGCACGTCTGCTAATTCGGGCGCGACGTTCGTTACTCCTCGCCGCCGCTGAGCTGTACTCCAGGACGCCTCAAGATTCGTAAGTGACGCCTGCTACTTGTATGCTATGGGCCAAAAACACTTATTGAGATTATTCCTTCCGTAACTGTCCAAGAAACCAATCGCTAGCAACACAAACTTGAATGCAAACGACATTTTGGAAAAACATTATAACATCAGCAGCCTGTAATCCCCGAAGGAATAGGTAGAGGTGTACGCAATAGTACACCCACATTTCGCCAATCATTTTTAAGTCCCATGTAATAGGGGGCCAGCCTATATTATTGCCATCAACTGGGCACGAATCAGAAATGAGGACATCCGCATGAGAACCAAGGTTACCGACGTAGCCCGAAGAATCGCCAGACTTAAGTGGCAATGGGCAGGGCACATTGCTCGCAGAACGGATGTTCGATGGGGCCGAAAAGTTCTGGAATGGCGACCGCGAACCGGAAGACGTTGCGTTGGAAGGCCTCCCACTAGGTGGACCGATGACCTGGTCAAGGTTGCAGGAACCCGCTGGATGAGAGACGCACGGGACCGGTCAATGTGGCGACGCCTGGGGGAGGCCTATGTCCAGCAGTGGACGTTTTTTGGCTGAAATGATGATGATGATGATGGGTACGAATCCATACTCCGTGACTGCTACAGAGGAATTCCGGATGGGCAAACCTAATAACGCTTTATCTGACCTGGTAATCGAAGCCAAGGCCGTCACGCTTGCGACCTCTAGGACAACGAGGCAGTCTAGAAAAACGTTCTCTAATAAACTGTTCAACAAGCAAAAGATCTAAAAAAAATCATTTGAAAGCTGCAATCCAATCAGTGTAAGTTTGAAGGCATTAACCACAGGAACGCTGGTGGTCGTGTGGTGGTAGCGGAGACAGGCGCTCTGCATGCGGCGCGGTGCCTGGCGCACGCGGACGCTATGGCCACGCTCGTGACGCACCAGGCGCAGCATCTGGTGCCGCACCATGGCGCGCATCCTAGTCAGTACACTATACTGTTTTTCCTACTCCTCTGCTATTCTTCTATGATTAATTACGTTGCGGGATCCAAGACAGTTAAATCGTTTCTCTGGGACTTTGTCGAGCTTTATTGTCTCGGCACTTTATTGGTGGTCGCCATTGTTGATTCTGGCTTACAGGAGTTACAGTGGTTTGGGAATAGTATGGCGCGCATGTTGCAAAAAAAAAAAGTAAACTACTATACACCTTCTTGTCTATATATAAACCTACTATAGCAGCACTTGCTTAATTCTTCCTCCACGTGTAGTTTAGTTAATGTCCCACGGGATTGTACAGGCAGTGCCAGCATTATCTGTCTTCTTACACCACTTGCCCTCTTCTTATTTATGTGAGAGGTCAGGTAATTCTGGGCACTGACTGTACTAACAGGATAAAATGTTTCCAATTTCTTAGCTAATCAGCTACTATCACAAACCACGGCTGGACAAGGACTCTAAGGTCCACAGAAACCTGGTTCTCCGTCTTCCGCATCTAGCTTGTTCCTACCGCCTTCAGATCCATCTTGCTTGGTGTAAACCCAAGCTTTGCTTGTTGACACGCGAACGACTATCGGTCCTTCTACGAGTTTTACGAAA
This sequence comes from Diarsia mendica, assembly GCA_949316265.1. Classification (NCBI taxonomy): domain Eukaryota; kingdom Metazoa; phylum Arthropoda; class Insecta; order Lepidoptera; family Noctuidae; genus Diarsia; species Diarsia mendica. Next base: position 9,525,746 of record OX438906.1, on the reverse strand, counting down.
CCATAAACTATTTTGGAGCTACGAATCGAACCTTTCTCGCAACCGATTGTATCAATATTTCCTATCTGCAAAAAGCCACTGCACACAAATAAAATATTATTTCCCCAAACCAGGCGCAAATGTTAAAAAGCAATATTAATTTTCCAGGTCAAATAGTAAGATCCCTCCTAGAAGCAGAAAAATGGGAGCTAGCACTAGAAATAGCCACAAAATCAGGCCTCCCCCGCAACAGCGTTCTAGCCGCTTGGGGCAAAGCATGTCTAAAGGCTGGCTGTTTCAAGCAAGCGCGCGAAAAGTTCGCACACTGTTTTAAGAACGCGCTAAACGTGTGTGCTGAGGTCACAGAAGATTGTGAATTCGGGAGAGAAGCGTCAGAATCTCAGTTTATAAACAGAAGATTGCATAGTATGAGGTACTCGGAGAGGACTAGTTCGATGTCCAGTGTGCAGTCTGATGGACGGCCGCGGAACAATCCTCCCCTGCTGAACGAAATTATTAGCATGCTTGAAGATATGAACTATCCTGTTAACCAACAGTTGTTGAGTAAAGCTGAAACTATCAAGGTATGCTATGGAATTTATTGTTGTAGAAATAAATATCTTAATTGGACAATATTTTTATCAAACACTCTCCTTCACGCCATCTTGCTCATTTAGCTGAAAGCATACAAGCTGTTGTCAAATCTCACGAAAAGTGATTTGATTTATTGTTCCTATTAAACTATTAATAAAATTCTCTGCCTTTAAGAAACCGGGATTTTTTTGCCATTTTTATTGACAATATTTCCCCCAGATTTAAAATAAACGGTCACGCCTTCTTATTGTATCAAAATAATGCCAAAGTGATGTCTATAACCTTTTCAGTCAACCAACGAGAAACTAACAACAATGAACACCAACAAAAAGAGGATACAACTCACCGAGCCAGCACTAAACATAATGCACACTTTAGCCAGCGTCAAAAAGATAAAACAAGGCGACTATAGTGACTTTCAAACCGCCACAGTTCCGCCCAAGAAAACCTTAGCCCAGGGTTTACTACGTAGAAATAACAACCATACTGAACCAAAGATAGACCATCAGCATAAAAGATTAGACCCTTTCTTTTACAAAGAATGTGTGTACTATCTCACGAACTATGGGTCTCATACCGCAAACATAGCGTTTTATATGAAGCATAGTAACTTGGGTGAAGTGATCAGGTACTGTTATGATAATTTGGTCGATAAAGAGACGTTCACTGAGTCAGTGTATATGGACTGTTTGAAGAAGGATAAGGTGAATGATTTGCTGAAGGCCATGACTGATATTGATAGTACGCTGGATATGTGGGCGGTAAGTGGACTGTTTACTTATTATCTATCTTAGATTTTAATATGAACTTCATTTTTGATATCATCAACAGTATCATCCCCAGGAACTCCTGACAAAAAACTTGTATTTCGATATTGATAATAACTTAATTTTTTATAGAAAACAACATTTCTTTTACATAGCTAACATCTTTAATTATTGTGCTAAGCAGTTTTGTTGTGGCAGCTTATGGGTTAGTAGTCAGTACAGACAGAGCAGGTTTTTTAAAAATAATAATGTTTTATATTATTAATAATCTAAAAAGTTTTAAATGACTTTGTTGGTGGTAAACATTTTTGAATAAAACAAAATCTTTAAAAACTGAATTGTTAATGGTAGTCTCATAAATTGTCCAACAGTGAAATATGAAAAATCTAATAAATAACAAGATGGTATAGTCGATGCAGACGCTACCACATCCAAAACTCAAATTTTCCCAATTAACCTTGAACCTAATGCTTTAGCGATAAAGTTGAAGATCAATCAAATATATTTGTCAGTTGTAAAATAGTGTAAAACTATAGGTGAACCTTACCTTCCAGGAGTACATAATGCACATCTGCCGCACGCTCGAGATGTCGAAGCGCCTCGAGGCGCTGTACGCGGTGCAGTGCGGCAGCGCGCAGCACGCCCGCGCGGCGGCCACGTGCGCGCTGCTGTACGCGCGCCCCGCGTCCGCGCCCGCACGGCTCCACGCGGCGCTGCACGCCAGGCAGCATCACCTGTCTGCGGCCTTGCATCATCTGTCGCACTGTGTTCCTGTGCCTACTAGTTAGTATGCTACTTATTAACCATCAATATTGAAAGTAGAATTAAAATAGTAGATTATGCACCAAGGGGCTAAAGTTGTGTCTTATGTCACGGGCGTCATATTGAATCTCGAGCGCAATGAAGGATTCGGGATTTAACTCCCGAGCGCAGGGAGGGAGTTAAGAGTTTAACTCACGAGCGAAGCGAGGGAGTTAATACAAGAATCCTGAATGCAGCGAGGGATTCAAGCTAGCCCAAGGCAAAGACACCTTTAGCCCAGAGGAGGATACTCTACTTTTTACACCTACTGTGAGAAAATAATAGCCATAGGTAGTACGAAAAACAAAGTATTTATTAAATAAACAAACAGTAAGAATAACATATTAGAAATAATGAAATAGAAATAATTATAAGAAAGAAATGGTAGAATGGTTTTGGATGATTGGCTGTATGCATTTTGAATTTAGAACGTCATTGGAGACGCTCGTGAAATTATAGTATTTTTGATAAAATGTGATAAATCAACTGGTAGTATAGATAGGTTTTACTATTTTTTTATTTATTCACAAAATCCACAGCAATATTATCTTAGCGCAGTTTACTTATAATAAATTAACTAATGTTACAGCCAATTACTATTACGGTATTACGGCGCGGTACGGTATTTGTAATTATTAATGCCAGTTTTAATGTTATTCCATTCCTTTTAAAAAATGGTTCGTAGTTATCTAATTATTCTTACAATATTATGTCTTCGAAAACATGGCAACGATATGAAGAAGCAGTCGTTATGATTTTGTAGGAAATCGAGAATATCATCCACGCGTAGAGAATAGCTTTCCTCTTTCTGGCACCAAAGGGTGTTTGTTATAGTGCGCGCGGAACTAGTTGGCCGCGCCTTAGGTGGCGACAGGGGTGAGGGGGCGGGTTGCCTACAGCTCGCAATGCACAGAAGACTATATAATTAGACAGTGATGACCAATCTCGAGATATCGTGAACAATAATTGTTCAATTTATTGAAAAGTATACAAATAAAAAACAAAAACATGCCTAAGGCGCGGCCAACTAGTTCCGCGCGCACTATAGTACAGACTATACTGCCAATTTAGCTGGCTGAGCATGTGAGATTCCAAATTCAAATCACATTATTGACCAGCGGGTCATAATATAATCCAGTACAACATTATTGACCGGCTGTTCCCCCGGCCACTAATGACTCACTTTAGGTTAAGGTTGCTTGACATATAATTTGACATTTTCGAGCAGGTGGTGTGAAAAATAATTTAGATAATTGGTCTACAATTGACTGAGATATCGGTGAATACGTGGACATAATAAAATACAGACGGTCCACAAAGACGCTTCTCCTTTTTGGAAGTCGATTAATAATGATCTTACGTCTTCTCTTATCATGTCGATGACAATAATTCAAATAGACTCAGCCCAAAATTTTGCGACCAGTTTGGCATTTTAGTAACGTCCATCAGCAGCTGTGATGCGCAAATAACAGGACAGGCAGGACACGATATCAAGTGTCCCATCTTTTAGTCTACTTTAGTTACTTTCACAGCGTTATGTCCTACGGTATTCTGCTGTGGGGCAAAGCTGCTGATATTCAAAATATATTTGTTCTGCAGAAGCGAGCGGTTCGTGCAATTTATCAGCTGGGTGCCCGAGTTTCCCTTAGAGATTTTTTTAAGGAGATTGGTATTCTCACGGTTGCTTCTCAGTACATCTTTGCCAACATTTTATATATTAGACAAAATATCCATCTGTACACTAAAAACAGTGATATCCACAACTTTAACACTAGAAATAAGCATAAACTACGTGCTCCTTTTCACCGGCTTCACAAAGTTCACAATTCATTCGTAGGGCTCGGGATTACATTTTATAATAAACTGCCATCTTCTTTTCTAGACTTGCCATTTAATGAGTTTAAAGCCAAAGTTAAATCTAATCTTTGTTTAAAAGCTTACTATTCTATTAACGACTACTTAGATGATAAGAATAGTTGGTTGCTGAGTTGAACACAAGACAATGTTTGTTATTTGTGTTCTTTCTTCAAAATTAGTTTACTGTTATGTTATGTATTTATTATTTTATTTTTACATTGTTTACACTTACTTTGTAATTTGTATATACTTTTGTTTATTACTGATTGTGTCTGTAGTAAATCTTAAATTTAACTGACACCTTGCTATTGTATCGAGTCTGGTTCTTCTAACCAACCAAACAGACAGATGTGTGCTGGGGAGTTTGTTCCGCCACTTCTTCTTTCCAGCTAAACACTAGGAAGTGCCGATGGGTGGGCGTTTTTGGGGGACTGTCTTATAAAAAATGTAAATACAGTGAAACCTGGTTAAATGTGTCTCAGATATTCAATTTGTTTCATGGGACCCCAGTATGAGTTCCAGTTATAGAGATTTCTCACTTATCCATGTCCCAGTTAGCCAAATTTCACTGTAGTAAAGTAAAGTAAAGTAAATTTTGACCTTCGAAAAGTGCTGATTATCAGCCTAGTTTGAATAAATGAATTTTTGATTTTGATTTTGATTTTTTCTAGATCACCACCACGTTAACACTCCAACATAGCTATTCACAAACAATCGAATCGAAACCGAGTCGAAATTATCGTATGTCTATCTTTTTTTTGCCATTACGAGAGCGAGCGAAATAAACTGTAATTTAGAAACCAATAACAACTTTTTTTTCTCATATTTCCAGAAACTAGTGACGCCCGTTCCTTCCACTTCAACCTGGACAAAGCGACCATAGACAACCTCATGACCTCCATAACGCGTCAGATCGAGCTCGCAAAGTATCTATCATCCTGCGAAGCCAGCGGAAGACTGACAGAGAGAGTACTCAATGAAGCGATACCCATACAGGGCCGGAAGGAGTCTGAGAACACAGATATAAGGCCTTTGACCCTGTTTGGATCGAATACGGATAAAATAAGACTTGTGGCTGTGGTACTGGCTAGTGGACCTACTATTGAAGTTGGATTCGAATTAGCTATCAAGTAAGTTGTTTTTGTTTACTAGCTGTTCCCAGACTTTGGCGAATTTCTGAAATGATTTTTTAGAAGAGTTTAGATATGATTTCCTATCCATAACCCTTCAAGGTTTTAAAGTAAGAGTGAACAGAGATCTTCTGGGCACGCTCGTTTCATCGTAGACCTCATCCATCAGGGCGTGATCGAGGTCAAGAAAGTGCAAAAATTAAAACTTCCATTGAAAAAGCAATGATGTTTTAATTTTTGCGGAGTTAATTTAGCTTGCAATAAAAATCTAACGACTAGAAAATTGTTGTCTAAAAATTGATCGCACAAAGTATCCAAGCTGTTTGCATTTCAATATTAGGTACTAAACATTACCTACTCATTATTTAATACTAATTGAGTTTTGGCGGTCAGATAGACATTCGCCCATGTTAAATACTGGTATTCAACTGCATCCGGTTAGACCGTCAGCAACTTAGTTGGCAAAAGGCAACGCAGATGATTATAAAACCAAATTATTCTTTAAAAAAAAAATGTTTATATACTATTTACAAACCAATTCATAAGTTTTGTTCACCTATTTATTTTCAGGATCATAACTGAGCATAAACTGGACTCCATGAACATATATATCCACGTCGCGCGGTTTCTGGTGCACTCCGACAGATTCATGGAAGTTAAGACATTGGCCAAATGTATACGAGCGTCTAAAGAAACTGCGGCTAGGTATTCTTTGTTTTATTTATTCATTTAAATGCTGCAAAGCATTGTCTACCAGTCAACATTGTGATATGGTACAAACTAACTTCTTGTTACCCTACCAAAAAAAAAAATTAAAAATGATTTTTTTACTTCTGTGTCCCATGCCCGTTTTCATTAACACAGCGACACCAACATGAATACTTAAATGAATGTGTTGCTATGCTAATGTTATTGCATTTTGAACTATTAATGCAAGGCCGAGCATTGCAAATCCAACAGCGCGTAGTAATCTGGGGGTTTAAAATGGACGCTTCCAGCAAATTTCCTCGTTCCATCGTCGACCTCATCTCTGCCCTTAGGGCAAGATTGAAGTCAAGAGTAAGCCCATATAAAATAATAAAAAAAAGAATCTTATTAGGATAATAATTATGTGAATTACGTTACAATTCGTAAAAAGGTCACTAAGTGGCAATGAATAATATTAAGTGCGTCGGTCATTTCAGGCCCCCTGGTAGTTCTGGGTCCATGAATCATATAATGAATTACCGCTTATGTGTTGGTTTAATGATTGCAATCGATTAGAAAATGTTTAATAATGAATTAATGACGTTTTCTCTTACTAAGGATCATCTCTTTGTGTGAATCTGGGCAGAGCGTGAGGGAGTATCAGAGTTCTACTGACTAAAAACCACCCACATTCCTTCGTAGCCCTTTGTGTCAAGGACGCGGTATCTCTTTCGAACAACCCGCAGTCCCGACAAGCGTCGGCCCTTGCGGGCCCCTGCAATGTTGCTGTCATCTCTCTGAGGCGTGCGTCGACACGGCCTGTCATCGTCATAGGACGGACGGACGGTGAACTAGCCCATTGCTCACCGTCCACGGGCCCGCGTGAATCCTTATGCCTGCGACTTTTCCTCCAAGCCCGTTTTCTCATCCCTACATTCATTCAATTTCCAGTCTAATGAGCGATCAAGTATTGGAGTCTGGCGTGAGCGCAGTTGTGTCACGCTGCGAGTCGCGAGGCCAACTCTACGACGAGCAAGCGGAGATTCTTATAGCGGACATACACAGCGTTACTATAAAGGTTAGATATCTACGTGGACTTTTTACTCTTCGTTGATAAGTAGTTCATAAAATTGTTTTTTAATGAATTAAGTATGTTTTAGGTTAGAGAAATAATATTTTGTTTATGGCTTGGTATTCTATACGGTCTGCTCGTGGCCATTTTCCCGCTAGATGGCGCTGAAGTCAATCTTTTTAGTTTAAGGGGGAAGCTCACACCCTGCCCGCGAAATTCAAATTTTCTTACGTTTTTTGCAATTTGCAGGCCAGTGCTTGGTTGCATGTTGATGAACATTTGATTCGCGACTGTAAGACGTATTTAGTTACAGAATTATAATCATCAAAATCACCAACACAACCCTCCAAGTTCATATAGATCGAGAAACTATTTTTTCAAGGTCAAAGTTATTCCTCGATCTATATGAACTTGGAGGGTTGTATTGATGATTTTGATGATTATAATTCTGTAACTAAATACGTCTTACAGTCGCGAATCAAATGTTCATCAACATACAACCAAGCACTGGCCTGCAAATTGCAAAAAACGTAAGAAAATTTGAATTTCGCGGGCAGTATGTGAGCATTCGCCTTAAGTAATTTGTAATTGGTAACCCGTTGGAGTAGTTCGTGAGAAATTAGAACATCGCAGTTCATTGGACTTTATCGACATTGCTAATGTGGGTGTCACTGGGTGTGTACTAGGTATGTAGTACAGTCACAAGCAATCATATGTTTATGTATACACTTGGCAAAGTTAAAACGCGAATTTCTCGTGCAAGGCGATTGCAACTTTGAGATAATATCATTTGAAACATACTTTATGATAATATTGGTTTCGTAACGTAACATGTAAAAGAAATAAATACAGTAGGCGAGAATTGCTTCTAAACATTGCTAAGAGTATACATATTTGTGCTGCTGACTATGCAACTCTATGTAACCTAACCCAACTCTCTAGTTGAGATTTCAGTATGCAGTAAAGGGAAGTACGATCAGAAGAATTGAAACTAAAATAAACCATATTTTTCCAGATATCCTGCTACTTGGTATGTCGCAACGTGAGCAATGCGTACATTCTCGCCGCACGCAACGACCGAACGAACGACCTGCGGCGAGTGTTACAGGAGGCCGAGCGTCTCGGTAACGACCAAGTCAGGAATGCTTGCCTCAAACGACTCACATCCAAAAATGTACTATAAAGGAAATGCAATCTCGGGTCGAGATTACCCGGGTCGACTAGAGAACTCGGGTGAGGTTGAGACTGGACTGGACATCCCTCGCGTGTACGCGACTTAGCGCATTATGCTCCTCGTCGAGATTGCATTCCGTAATGAAGTTTCTGCAAATCATCAACGGAACTTACATCAACATAATAAGGTTTATAATGCAATATGTACAGAAGAAATAATAATCATTGATGTGTAGATATAATAATTGGGTGCTTATATTTATTAGATGCCATGTCTAGTGTCTCAATGCAGTTTGGCTAAAAATTATACATATTAATTATGCAGCTGAACTAGATTGTTTTATTATTGAGCCTATTTTTGTATCTAGCAGATGGCACATGAAAATCTGTAATAAAAAACGCTTTAACACCCTATTTTAGTAATTCATATACTCAACTATGACTAGGGCATTAATGCATTAATGCCCTTGCATTTCAAATGTGATATATTATACTTGGACAATTTTATAAAATGTATTTGAAATTAATGATCCTATGTTTTCAATTGTGACTAACAACATTTCAAAATAACCAGTATTATTTCTGATGAGAGTGTTTATTTGATTGCATTCATTATGGATAAATAAACACATATAAATAAATAAAAATTGTAATATATTTTGATATAAGGTAAAAGTGATATGACTAAGTAATTATCATATTTTAAAATTCAGATATTATTTTGATTGTATTAATTACAAATGTATTGGTCTCATATTGTGATATCATTGTAATATTGTTAACTCATAATCTTCAACTCATATTGTTCTAAACATATAAATAAAGTTTTGTATGATTATTGATTTCATTTTGTATTTATTTTCAAGAAAATATGCCTGTTCTTTTAATGTCTATACCACAATTTATCCTTACCTATTATAAAACAAAGTCGCTATTTTTGTCTGTTTGTCTGTATGCTTAAATCTTTAAAACTACGCAACGGATTTTGATGCGGTTTTTTTTAATAGATAGAGTGATTCAAGAAGAAGGTTTTAGTATATCATTTGAACGACATCCACGCTGGTGAAGCCGCGGGCATCAGCTAGTTCAATATAAAGGAAAATGTTGTAAATCCCAAGATAAAATAATACAAAAACACTGCTGATACAACTTTATTGGGAGAATATAACACAAAGTTATTAAATATATAAAAATCGGTGCATTGGACAGATGGTCAATGACTGCGTCTGCATCACTAGCAACTGCAGGCAAGACTCCAACTCTTCAGATCTCACAGAGAGAGAAGAGCACACTTCAATGGACCTCATCCTACTGGCTAGGACATCACGGTGGTGTATTAAATAGCAAAGTTCACATTTTGTTCATAACACTATATATTGCGCACATAACTTTCAGTCTTGACACATTGCCTGCTTCAAAGCATGATTACTGTGTAGCCATCGCTTTTTTCTTCGGCTTTTTCAAACGTTTTAATCCATTTACGCTTGTCTTCAGTAAATTGGAATATGCAGTACTGAATGTCTCAACATCTCGCTGCTCTACAACTGTTGATATTTTTTTACTCTTTGACTGTGCCCGTACCAAACATTTGTACTCTGGATTTTTCACTACTGGCTTTCCATCACGAGGCTCCGGTTTAGTACGACCATCATCTGAGACAAGGAATAAAACATGTTTTGTAGTAATGTTTTACATGCAATCCAAAATTAATCTTACCTCAATGAAACTTACATCTTTTCATAGTCATAGTAACTGATCCCGCAGTACGCGCTTTTTGAAACAATTTTGTTAGCTCTAGAAGAAACTGGAAATAAGAGTTGCTTTAAAAATAATAGAAATATGTGAAAATAATTGAAGTTGTAATGAATTTTGCTTACCTCATCATTTCCCAATAAAACCATCTTTTTAGCTGCTGTATAATATTTTATACGCTACTATAATTACTTTTACAGTTATTGTGCACTATTATCTTCGGTACAAGTTGCACATTTTACAAATAAATTATTTGTACCATTCCATTTGTACATTAACATGGGACACGTTGACAAGACAGTTGTGACATTTAAGCCTTAATGTTGCCAACGCTTGTCATTTACATTGTTTTCGGCTTTAGTCGAGTGATATTACTATTCCGGAATTTTTAGATGAGATACAAGCAATGATGGACTAAAGTTGAAACACACACACATGTGAAAATAAGAATACAAAAAGCTTAATTTTCTGACACTGGTAGGTTGATTGAAAAAAAATAGGTTTTTATTCACAAACGCTTCGATTCGGAAAGCTTTAGTGTATCCAGCAGAATCCCGTTCGCTAGCATAAATAATGCTAAAAAAAAAACATCGACGACATTCGACTAGTCGAATCGAAGCGTTTAAGAATACAGATGCTGTATTGATTAATACTCAAATCATTCATAATCAAAGAGCGTTGTATGTACAGGGTGTGGCGTAAATAGGGATGCGATTTAACAGATAATTTACTACAACATTTATTAAAAAAAATACACAAAGATAAAAAAAAAACGTTTATTTTTACCCGACTGCGGCGAAGCCCAAAAGGAGGGTTATGTGTTTGTTTATTTACAAAATTTCTATTTTCTGTAAACAATTTGGGTGAATTTTGTTGTGGTTTCGACAAAAATCATATAGAAGCACCGACAGCAGCTTTTTCATTAATTTCTTGTAATTAACGCTCGCATGTAATCTTGCGGAAGTTGAGTTGAGATAACATTTTTCGAGCTCCCTACGCTCGCTCTTTAATTTTATATAATAAAATTATAATGTTAGTTGAAAAAAAAAAATCTTGGAAGAACTTCAGCTGCTCAGGCTGCTCTGCATCCGTAAATATTAAACTTAACCCTTATAAATCCGTTTTGACTTGCATTCTCTGCGTGAATTATTATAAAAAAATATTACTTTCCTGTTTGAATCGGATTTTGTTAACAATTTAAGGGGTGTTACTTTTTTGCACGACACCCTAATTATTTTTCTAAAATTAAAGGACCTATCTTAAATATTAGACCTGCTATCTAATAGACCTTAAAATTACCACGTGCTATCGACCAGAAAAAGTTCCGTCAAAATCAGTCCAGTCGTTTTGGAGATTAGCCGGAATAAACTGAAGGAGACAGAAACAGGGAGGTACCTGTACCGAATCAGGCGGGAGGAAACGCCCGGATGCTTCCACTGCGAGGATCGACCGGAGGACACGGTGGAGCACACTGTGGAGGCGTGCCCTGCTTGGGCAGAGCCCCGCCGTGTTCTCGTAGCGGCGATCGGCGGCGGCGACCTCTCGCGCCCGGCCCTGGTGCAAGCCATGGTCCGGGGCGAGGAGGAATGGGACGCCGTCGCCTCCTTCTGCGAAGCAGTGATGCTAGCGAAGGAGGTGGCGGAACGAGAGAGGGAGAGAACCTCTCAACGTCCCAGCCGCCGCGTAAGGCGCTCCGGGCGTCGGGGGTCACGCGATGACCTCCGGCCACCGTAGACGCGGGCCTGTGGACAGTGAGTAACGGGCTAGCTCGCCGTCCGGCCGTCGTCATGACAGCAACAGACCGTGTCGGCGGCGCGTACGTGTTCCACGCGCGCCTCAAAGAGATGTCAGCAAGGAGGGGCCCGCAAGGGCCGACGCCCGTCGGGGCTGTGGATATCGAAAGGTTACCGCGGCTCCGACACAAGGGCGAAGAAGAAGGAACATGGGTTTGGTTTTTAGTCAGTAGAAGTCTGACACTCCCCTTCGCTCTGCCCAAGAGCGGGGGGGGTTATTCGATGATTTTCCACCCAACAAAAAAAAAAGTACTTAGACAGAAACAAAAGTGTTTATTTTTTATGTACCGTACCTACCTACATAGCGACGAGGAAGTGCCAACACCTCCTAACTTAATTTTTTTTTACGAAAACGACTTATGAATGCAGTGTTGAAATTCGCAACTCCTATGTTAAGGTCCTTCACAACCTGATTAATTTTGGCTTACTTACATACAAATGGAAACATCTAAAAAAAAAAAAAAAAGAGAAATTATTATAATTTTCAATGATTTCTGTTACTTTTTTGAAGTAGGTATGGAAAGTACTCCGATCTTCAAATTTTCAGCCACACCAGCTTGGTGATACAGGAGTTAACAGGAGGTATCACCAAGCTGCCGCCGCGGAAGGCGCTCCGGGCGTCGGGGGTCACGCGATGACCTCCGGCCACCGTAGACGCGGGCCTGTGGACGGTGAGTAACGGGCTAGCTCGCCGTCCGGCCGTCGTCATGACGGCAACAGACCGTGTCGGCGGCGCGTACGTGTTCCACGCGCGCCTCAAAGAGATGTCAGCAAGGAGGGGCCCGCAAGGGCCGACGCCCGTCGGGGCTGTGGCTTGTCGAAAGGATAACGCGGCTCCGACACAAGGGCGAAGAAGAAGGAACATGGGTTGGTTTTTAGTCAGTAGAAGTCTGACACTCCCCTTCGCTCTGCCCAAGAGCGGGGGGGTTATTCGATGATTTTCCACCCACCAAAAAAAAAAAAAAAGGTATCACCAAGCTGGTGTGGTTGCAAATTTCACATTAAAATCTTACATTATCCCGCCAAATAAATATTCCAAACAAATTTTGATTATTACCTTACAAGCGGGTTCATTTAAGGCGCAGTTAAAGGGGCACCGTAAAAACGACCTGTTTTTCGTCGCAGAGTTAGCCGTATTGCTACTTATTACAATTCCAAAAAAAATACAGTGTATAGTCAAATGTATAGGTAAAAGACTTATGCAAAAATATTTTCTAAAAGTAATCAAGAACCTCGAAAAAAAAAATCACAAAAACACAAAAAAATCACACGAAAAAACTTTTTCGTCTCGAAATGCTCAATATTTTGAGTGACAACTGTTATTTTTTTTTTTTACTATCAGAAAGGAAATTTAACCAACTAAAGACATAAGTATGTAAAAAAAAAATATTTTAACATTACAGCGTATTTTTTTTTTTAATAAATTAAATCTGCGAACTATCGTTCATTTTGGCAGTCACGAGCATCAAACGCATCGCCATTTTCAACCTTATTTGTTTAGGCGATGAGTTAAACGCGCGCTCAAGGTCGCGGGCAGCTAATGTCGCCTTAAGTATAAAATTGCCATATTTAAACATGTTTTCTTAAACTTCTGATATACTTAAATAAAAAACGGTTTTTTTCGCCTCCTGTAAAATTATGTTTTTGTAAGAGAGTTGTTAGCACTTTATTAATTTTTAAGTTGTATAGAATAAAATAGATCATTATCTGATAACATATTGAGGTCTAATAATATATAATAGTTAAGTACCTACCTACATTATCAATGCAGTGTCACAAGCAGTGTATTGTTTTATCTTTAAGTATTTTTTAAGTAAATATGTAGGTAGGTACGTCATTGATAACAGACAAGCACGCACAGTTAACATCTAAAAATTATACAATTGGCGTTTGCAAGATAAAAAATAAAATACCAAAACATTTCCATTGAAATAGGTACTTACAAATATTTCACTGTTCATTAATATATAATTTTGCTTAAGATTCGAAGGTCAGCAGACAAGATGATATACAAAAAAAAAAAGTAATAGAAACCAGTTTAGTTGGCTTCGTATAACATTGAACTTTAACTATGCACACTACGCTGTGCCAGTTAAAGGTTAATTAACCCATTGACCGCCACGGTCATGTAAAATGACAAGCCAAAAAGTACCTTAAGTCGACAGACTTAAGGCACTTTTTTGCTTGTTCGGCTTGTCGTCTATAGTGACTGTGGCGCTCATTAGGTTAAGAATGTGAGCAATAAATATAATAGGTATTGTATGGGCAAAAAAATATGTTAGGCCACAACACACTCGGAATAGATGGAGGAGTATCAATATAAAGGTACCTAACCTAAGTTGCAGCCAAAGACTTTTTAAAAAATCGTTGCAGGAAAAAAATTAAACTTTAATTTCATAATTCCATCGTATCGTAAACATAACACCGTGCCTATGGAGAGAGACGCAGCGCAGACGACACTTTTGACACTACATGACTACACTTTTGTACGTACAAGTTATTCAGGCTTATCTAGTGTTATTGTGGCGCGCGGCCTCGACACTCGACAGTCGATGCGCCTTTTAAAACTGTCCTTCAGTCTAAACATCGCGTTACACCCGAAATCTCACGTTTTTTCGTTATATTTGCGTCTCAAAAATGTCCACTCAAGGTAAGAAATAACACCTATATAAAACACGATAATTATTACAAGTGATTTTACTATCAGTTGTGTTCAATCAACGAAGTTTATTCATTAAAATTAATAGGTCCCTAACCTTAACACTCATGTCAACAGCAGCTATAAGTTATTTACGGAATTTTATACACTCTGTGTGGGGAATAGACCATTACCACAGCACAGCCAACCGTGAACCTGGTTCTAATATTCTACGCCAAGTCAACCGGTGTAACCTACATGTAAATAAGCAATGTACACACTGCAATAACTTGTTAAATTGTTACTACCGTAAAATGCTGTAACATTGCCTTTTTAGCTCAACATTGCCTAAATTCAAAAAAGTTAAATTATTGCCGCTGCGAAATGTTTTTTATGTCTATGGTATTACTAAAAGCAAGTCGGCAATCTGTATGGCAACATTCGATCATATGTCACTCCAAATTTTAGTTAACAAACTGTCAGTGTCAGTTTCATTGTCAGTATGGATACTCGCTGTCAGAAAAAAATCATTTTGCAACAACTTTGCCTAGCAAGGTAAAAAAAAAAAAATAAAAAAAAAATCTTGTGCCATTAAAGATTCAGTGAAGTCTGACGTGGAAAAGAACTTTATGGCAATATGGGTGTCAAATCCGTTATCCAAAATACCTATTCATTTTAAAAAAATAAAAAAAATAAATTATGATAGGCAATGTTGTTGTTTTTACATCAACTTTGCCTACGTTTTCAAAGCCATTTTTTGGTGCTTTATAGATGTTTTTTTTACTATTAGCAAATGTATTCCTATAGCTTAAAGTCCAATATTGGACAGTAAATGAAAAAACATACGACTTTCTTAACGATTAAGGATTTATCGAAGAAAAACGTCAAAATCCGTGCAAAGTTGCAGCATTTTACGGTACGTAAGTACTCTTTTTCACAAAATTGACCTTACAATACGCAGTTAGTTACTTAAGTAACATTTTTACGAAGCATTCAAATCATTCAATAGAGGGCACTACAAGCTTGTGAATTGGTTTGATGAATATCAATTGGACCGATTTATGCAAAAATGATCCAACCCACAATCTCGACAATTTCGAGTTTTTGTGACTTATGTACTCTAAATAAGGTATATTTTAACATATCAAAGACTCGGAACTCTATGTTAATAATTGACGAAAATCCGTATGGTCCAAACCACAACTGTCATAGCGAACATCATTTTTTCATAATGCATAAATGTTTCAAGCTATTAGAATCATTTTTGCATTTTCTTGGTTGCCCTGATATAGGTTTTTTTGTTTTTTGCTATAATGATTCAAACTACTTGGAACAATAATGCTTTTTATACAATATGGAAAATATTATAAAAATCATTCTGCTTAAATGTTCCAATAACCTTGAATCATTTTAACTCAATTCCAAATAACATTCGACTACAGAAGTATACTGATTCAGACCACATGACTATTCTATTTAATTAAAGAAAAACGAAAAATTCAATTCTTAAAAAACGATTCACGGTTAAATATAAAATTATCATTAATATCTCGGCTAAAAAGTAAACAAAATATTATTTTTATACCGAAAACTTTAATGAAATACGTATATAACTATTTAAACCTTCTATCTTTTATTGCATTTTTTTGTACCTGCAATAAAAAAGAAGAAAGATGAAAAATGTCCATCCTTCAATGTTGTTAGACATATTTTTGTACAAAAATTCAATTTGAGGTGCAAGAGCCTTAAGAAAGACACGTGTAACAAATGTGATCTTTATGAAATGACATTGAAAAATTCTACTACCTCAGCTGAAAGAGCAAATGCCCAAAGAGAAAAAGAAGAACACCAAAAAATTGCCGAAGATTTAAGGAAGAAGCTGAAGGAAGATTTTGAACAGGCTAAAACTTGTGAAGAAACTGAATGTCTGACTTACGATTTGGAGAAAACCTTGCCTTTACCTAGAATACCGACCAATATAGTTTTCTACAAAAGGCAGTTATGGGTATACAACTGCGGTATACACTCGGCTTCCAACGGTGTTGGGAATTGTTTTGTTTGGGCTGAAGGCGAGGCAGGCAGAGGGGCCCAAGAAGTGGGTTCATGTTTGAGGAAATATATTAAGTGCGTGCTACCTCCTACAGTAAAAAAATTGATTTTGTGGAGTGACTGTTGCGGAGGGCAAAACAGGAATATCAAAATCGTTTTGATTTTAAAGGCTTTATTAAATAGACACCCCACTCTCGAGACAATCAGCTTCCGTTACCTAGAATCAGGACACACTTTCCTACCAAATGACAACGACTTCGCTAAAATTGAGACTCGACTCAAGCAATATGAAAGGATATACTCCGTGGATGATTATATTGCCATTATGAAACAATGCAAAAACAAAAATCCTTTACAGGTCCATAAAATGGAAAGTTGTGATTTTTTTGGATCTCAAATTCTAGAAAAGAAAATAGTTAATAGAAAAATATTTAATGATAAGAGCAAAGTAAACTGGCTCAAAACAAAAGAAATTTTAATCACAAAAAAGACTCAACATTCTTTGTTCATGAGAACTTCCTTTAATGAGGACTACAAAGAACTGAATATTAAAAAGAAATTAAAAGGTGTTGATTTGGGTGTCATAGAAGAAGATTTGCAAGAATTATGGCCTTCAGGAAAACTGATTAACAAAAAGAAGTTAAACGATTTGAAATCGTTATTCCATCTCATACCAAATGATTGCATTGGTTATTATAAAAAACTGAAGGGAGACGATGCAATAATAGACGATATAGATGGTTATTGTGATGAACCCGACTTTGATTTGGATGACGAGTAGGGTAACATTTGTGTTTTTTTAAATAAAATAAAAATAATAAACATTTTTAAGCTTTTATTTTTGTCATAGTTTGGAACATTTTTGCATTTTTCTTTCCGCAGCCTACACAGCTAATTCCATAAAAAATGTATTATGTAATAATGATCCACGCGCAAGTTTTCTTGAATATCTACGAAACTATTAAAATTTATTTACTAAATACATGCATGTAAATTAGTTTAGAACACTTAGAATAACATAAAATTAAAAACATAACATTTAGAACTACAAAGCCAGAGAAATACCGAAATAAACTTTAAACTCTATTATCTCGAAATGAGGTTAGTGTGGACTGAATCATTTTTGCTTAAATCGGTCCAATTGAGGGGACTTGTATATTGTTCCTCTAGCAAATCATATTGCATTTTAACCTTGTTACCCGACTACGGCAAAGCCAAAGGAGGATTTTGATTTTGTTTTATTTTAGAGACTGACTCTAAGAGTAGGAAAGGGGAGAACTGCCGGGGCTGCCGTGGCTGCGGGTTGTTCGAAAGAGATACCGCGGCCCCGGAACACCAAGGACTACGAAGGATTGGGTGGTGTTTAGTCGGTACAAATCTGACTCACTCCCTTCAGCTCCACCCAGAGCGGTTGGAGTCATTTGATGATTTCCCACCCACCAAAAAAAGAGGAGAAAGATGACTATAAACTTAGAAAGGGGGTCAATACCAAAGAGATATAAATAAATGTCTTTGGTGAATAATAAACCGGGTCTCTAGATCAGGTTCCGGCATTTTTCCGCATTTCACTCATTCACGAAATGCACGGGTCACAATTTAAGCACATCACCTTTCTGCTTGTCTTCTTCTTAGCGTTGAATTTTATACCTGTCTTGGTTTTCTATACTTTACTTTCTGGGGATTTCTTTCCTAATAATGGGAAATAGATCTTCAATCTACCAATGCTGATACTGAAGTGAATTTTATAGTGTAGAAGAAAAAGTAAGGTATACCTACTGATAGTACGACGCGACGTTATCCCATTGGTGCTTTTGGTAGGACATAAGTCTTCTCTTCGCAGTCACCTCTCGTATTGATCAGCGCAACGCCTTCGATGTCAGTCCTTCTTTGCTCAGGATATTCACCCTGCACAATGCAGCGACGAGATACTGTTCGTTTAGGATCTGTCAATTAAAGCTAGATCAGCCTCAGACTGTAACGACGCGGTTGAATTTAAAGAGGGAAGGCTTCCTTTTTCATTTGTTTGTTTTGTCTTTTAGCTAATCATAACAGCACGCATAGATCTCTCTCAGTCTGGCCATGTGATTGGCTGCGGGATGGCTTAGGCAAACGATAGATTGATAATATCCCTCTATGTTTATTGCAGTTCCATTGGTGGTGACAGCCACAGTAACTGCGGCTGGTGTACTTGGCGGTGCTTACATAGCGTATCGTCTGCTGCAAGAGAAGCCGACGAAACTACCAGAAACATGGGAGAAGGTCGGAGTTCTAACAGAGATAAATGTGTACCCAATCAAGTCATGTGGTGCCATTATACTGAACACTGCTGAATGTACTCATTTGGGATTACGAGATGGATGGCTGCGTGATAGGTTTGTATTTCGTTTACATAACGGTGAACGTAGCCAACATAACAGTGATTTGCTTTTTGAACATCATAATTTATTTATACCTAGCTATTTTTTTCTAAAATTTAGGTACTTACTTAAGCGTAAGTTAACCTCAGCTATCTGCTAGTAAAAGTCTCGTCAAAAACGGTTCAACCGTTTCGCGGAACAAACAAGACCCCGGCCCCAATTTTTTTCATGTTTAAGTATTTGCATTCAGTAAAAATCTGTTATTTTGTTTCTTTGCAGAGTATTTATGGTTGTCGATGACAAGAATAACTTCATAACAGCAAGAGGTTACCCTGAGCTTTTAAAAGTATTCCCAACAATTAGAAATTCCGTTCTTACGTTGGAACATGGAAACATGGAACCAGTACACGTCAACCTTGCGGAGGTAGGTTACAGCATGATCTGCAAATCGAAACGAAGTGGTTTTGATTTCGATTCGGAATGTCGTATGTCTGCAGCTCTCGTTCGATTCGTAATGCAAAGAAGAGATAGACATGACATAGGACTTGTCGAATCGAAGCGTTTGTGAAGAGCCAGAAGGAACTTTTATATTTTTAGAACAGAGTTTACTGAGTTCCTTATTTCTGATTTGTTTGTGGGGTGAGTGGCTAGACAGAAAGATGTACCTATGTGTAACACTCAAATCGAAATCCTTCTGAAGTGATTTTTGAGGCACTTCCCGATCACCTAGAAAAATAGAACTTTTTTTCAATCGATTCAGCTTGTCGTCAATTTTGAGAATAAACACATATTTAAAAAAAAAATAACTTTGAAATTAATACCCTTTTTATTAATATAAATAAAAAGTAACTCCCTTCCAAGCGGGTTTCCATGTCACCTACCACAGTATCGTTTTTATATAGTTTTGATTACGATTTTCAATTATATAACAATGCTATTTAAAGACGTTCAGACAGACCTTGGATAAATGATTGTTTTTGTAATTATTATCTTAATTTCAGGTTGTAGCTCTTCAAAAACCCAAAACGGCAATTGTATGGGGTGACCCGGTACCCGTGTATGATTGCGGCTGGGAAGTTAGCGATTGGTTCTCGAGGTAAACTCAAACGATATTTTTATCGCAACGTTCATTTTGTTTACCTACGTAATGTGCTATAGCTTTACTTATTTGCGCGTTATCAACCTCTGGTATATAGCTCACAGATGATAAGTCTATCAACAGTTTCCATACTTACTGTAAATATGAGTTATTATTAGGTAACAAGTTGATCTCATGTCTGCTCTTTATATGTCTAAGATGTACTAGATCTAAAATATTGAATAAATATGTTACAGATTGATTGATAACTCGTCCGTCAACTACCGCTTAGTTTATTATGCATCAGATAATTGCCGTAAATTGCGTGGTAGCACTAATAAGTGCTACAAATTCACGAAGAATGATACGGTAAGTATAGTACGATTCGAATCTAAACGACGATTTGCCCAGGGTTTTGAACTTCATCCAAACTTTTAGAAAAAAAAAAAAAAACCTTTAAACAAAGGAAGGTATAAAGTTAGAAGTTCTGGAACGTCCAGATTTCGAAATGCTGACCCTACGCATTATAACAGGTCCAGCTCGAACCTAATGAGTATTACGTCTCATTTTTAGGGTTCCGTAGTCAACTAGGAACCCTTATAGTTTCGCCATGTCTGTCTGTCTGTCTGTCCGTCTGTCCGTCCTCGCTTAATCTCTGTGACCGTTAGCACTAGAAAGCTGAAATTTGGTACCAATATGTGTATCAATCACGCCGACAAAGTGCTAAAATAAAAATTGGAAAAAAATGTTTTATTAGGGTAGCCCCCCTATAATATGTAAAGTGGGAAGTGATTTTTTTTTTAATTTTAACCCTAACGTGTGATATATTGTTGGAAAGGTATTTAAAAATGAATAGGGGTTTACTAAAATCATTTTTTGATAATGTCAATAATTTCGGAAATAATCGCTCCAAAAGTAAAAAACAAAGCGTCCCCCCCCCTCTAACTTTTGAACCATAAGTTTAGAAAATACGAAAAAAATCTGAAAAGTAGAACTTTATAAGGACTTTCTAGGAAAATTATTTTGAACTTGGATGGAAACAACAGATGGAAACTGCAGTTAACCAATATAATTTGGTCCCTGAATCGTATGAGCGCCTATACAATCCAGAGGTCAAGTTTCATTGGCCCGTATTTCAAACAAAAAAAGAATTATTACTACGGAACCCTACACTGAGCGTGGCCCGACACGCTCTTGGCCGGTTTTTTTTTCTATTTTACTTTATTTTTTGACCAAACTTACTACAGACCTGAACCTGTTGAACACCCTTAGGGATGTTGTTGGGGTCTTTTATACACCCTTAATAATTTTGTTCGAATCGTCCCAGTGCCGATACCACCTGGAAAAAGTTTGGAGAAACCGAACTATTATACATATTTTTAGCCACAGACTTGATCCGCCTTATTAATAAAAAAGGCTTGTTAAAAGTTAAACCAGGTTTAACTATTTTTATTAATAAGGCGGGATGTGTTTATGTGTCCATCTGATAAGCAAAGTACTTAAACGGAGGTTCGTTTAGTTTGAGATAGATGCCTAAATTGTTTATTTCTTTTCAGGGTGCTTTACCTGATGAAACATCTTTCAACCTCGTCAATAACGCTTCGGTCGACGACTTAAACAGTCGTCTTGACGCGGACAGCAAAGTTACAACACGTTCTTTCAGAGCAAACTTCTTGCTATCTGGCGCTAAGCCATACGACGAAGACAACTGGAAGTTCGTCAAAATCGGCGAAAATGTTTTTGAAATCATTAAACCGTGCTTTAGGTGTGGTATTTTGCATTTAACCAGATTTTACCTACATAATGTTAGTGTATGTTTGTTAATTCACGATTTCATTTACCTTCAGATGCGTGTTGACGACCATCGATCCAGAGACAGGAGTTCGCAACTCCAAATCTGAACCATTGACGGAATTGAGAAAGTAAATAATAACTTAATCACATTTTATTGCATAACCCCGAACATTTAGGGCGCCTTCAAATTAGGGCGTTAGCAGCGCGGCAGTCGCGCGACTATAAGCAATTATCAACACGGCTGTTCTTATAAAAATGTGCTGCAGCCGCGCGACTGCCGCGCTGCTAACGCCCTAATTTGAAGGCGCCCTTATTCGTATTCAATCTTCGCCCGAATATAAGAAGTAAGAATAACCCGGTTTTCATTCTAGGTACCGTCAAGTCGAAAACCCAGCAGAGCGTAAAGCAGCTGGGAACTCACCACGCATGGGATTACAGATGGCGCTGCGCAGCGGTCCGGGCGGCAAGGTCTCGCTGAACGACCCTATTTACGTTGCTTAATCAAATCAATGAACCTTTTAAAGGTTTATATCTCAAGATTTTTTAACTTTTTATGAATTATGAACCTACAAGCATTTAATCAAATAAAGAAATAAAAGAGGGAAATGGTTATGAATTAGATTTTATTACTTGTTAAATCCGTACAACTTGAGCCGCGATTCTTTTATCGTCGTTGTCACTGGCTATCTGCAGGCGGGCGAAGGTACCTCCGCCGGTGCCTTTGGTCAGGTGCTCCGGATTCACCACGACGCAGCCATTTACTTCCTGAAAGACAACAGTATGATTAATTAACATGTATGCAGCTTTTATTAAAGTTTTAAATTGTACTGAGTTTTGTTTTTTTTTTTTCTAGCCTACTCTTTCCCACTCCTGGGCAAAGGCCTCCCTCCACTGCTTCCACTTCTCTCGAACCCGTGCGTCCTCCTTCCAGTTCTGGCGGAATCTGTCTAACTCGTCCCGCCATCTCCTTCGTGGCCTACCGCGACCCCGCCTCACTGTGTCAGGGCACCAATTTCCGGCTATTTTGGCCCACAGTTTGTCCGGCATAATTAAGTTTCTTATTACATTTTAATATAATTATGTATATATAATTAACATAATTATTATGTAATATTCAGCATAATTAAGTTTCTTTATTTTTTCATAACATTGAATAAAGATAAAACAACATTGCTATGTATACAAACTATTACAAACCTTGACAAAGTATCTGAAGTTAGAGGGCAGGACTAGGACGTGCGGTACGCAGGACATCTGCGCATGAGCAGCCCATAGCGCGGCGTCGACGGCCAGTCCTTGTACCGGCGGCCATAGTGGGTAGTAAGTCTGCTGCATCAGGATGTGGCCCGCTAGCCGTGAGAGTTTGTCACCACCCATGCCTCTGTAACACAACCATTGTGATAAAATTACTTTCACAAAATCGAGGGGAGAAGAAAGTGGGACTACAGCAGGAACAAAAACTCGTAGGTCTGAACTTTAGTGTCACTTACGGGATCTCTACCATGATTTTCTATCAAGCATTATTATATATAATTATATGCAAGCATTATTATGTCAACCCGCGATCATTGCGCTTGCAACAGCGTCGAATATCGTAGTACGTACGACGAATAGCTCATATAATGTAAAATCACGGAAGATATGCCCGTAAGTGTAAGTTTAGTTTGAAAGTGAAAGCCTAAAACACACGTAGGTCTGATATGATTTTTATAGGCAGTAGACCAACAGTTAACTTCGACCCCAGAAAATGATTCCTTCACACAGCGAAACTCAAGACATTTTAAGACAAACTAAGCTAATCTGTGATTATAGAAATAACTTAAAAGAATATTTACGAGGATATCTCTTCTTGGCTGATGTGCATGAGTATGTCCGTGCTGGTAACTCCAACGACTATGCCATTAATATTTAGCGTGCAAGGGTCTGGCACGAAGTGTATGTTAGCGTGTTTTCGCCGGCTAGGGTACGCTGGCGTCGGGTAGACGTTCACGTGGAAGGCGTCCTTATTACTAGAAACTATGTATATTTTTGTGTGAGGGCTGGAAAGAAATTTAAAATTAGTTACGTTTAGGATAATATTGAAAAGACCGAAAAGCCGTGAACATGCCACAGCGATAAATTGCGATTTGTCAGAGAGCAGTCTCTTTATTTTTGAACTCGATGCGTCATATTCACGTCTAGGTTTTACGTTTAGGGTATAGACTTTACCTTGTATTACTTAATTCACCTAAATTATCAATTAGTTTGTCGAAAAATGATTTGTACGTCTCTGCCATGGTATTGTCTTTGACTTTGGTATGTTCGCTGTCCAGAAATGGTCCCGTCATTATCACTACATGGGGTCTGTGTGTCGTTATGTATGTTATTAAGTCTTTTAGGGGCTCATAGGCCATGTTGTCTGAAGTTGTGTATGGTCCCGATGCTATCACCATCGACATTTTGCCTAAAATATAATAATTTCAATTGAATTATTATCTTTTTGATAAATACATGGAACATAATATAAAATAGTTGCAAGTTAGAAGACCAGTTCTAAATTTCTTTTGACTGCGACATACCTTTTAAAACATTCATCATGTCGGCCTTATGATCCGCGACTGGTGGCGACGCGTCGCAGAAAACTTCGTGAGCTACAAACTTGTCTCCGCGCGTATTTACACCTCGCATAACCACAGTCTGGCCGGGGAATAAAGAGTACTGCTTCACACTGTCATTAAAATATTAAGTCTATTAGAATTGTGCCTTGAAGAGCTTATATTGTAAAGTGGAGTATATTACACTCTAGCAAGTTAGAAGTCTTCTCAGGTTTTACAACTGGATTGTACTTACTAAAATCAAAAAAATCTCATACAGAAACTGCTGCACTTAATATCAGTCTGTGCACGAAATTATTAATCCTTTCAGTTATTTTATGCAGTTTCTTTTTTTAACATTCCCCTATACTAGAATCTTTCCGTGTGGGTGTGTTTACAAACATTTCATGTCTCATACAACAGCCAATATTATATGGGATATAGTGAGGTTGTTTTAAAAAATTGCTGTTGTTGTGTTAGGGTCATCGGAATTGCCGCCGCTGCCACCGCCGCTGCCGCCAAGCCTCAGGAGGCCCCGGAGGGGGCTGAAATGGACTGCATTGCCGTGGTCGCTGAGCCCTATTTCGTCCTACTACTTGTGCTCGGGGACTTCAATGCCAAGAACTTGGCTTGGGGTTCTCGATACACGGATGTGCGGGGTAGGATGGTCGAGTGCTGGGCTCTGGAACAGGCCTGGACATCCTGAAGCGGGGTTCTGTGGCCACGTGTGTGCGGATGCGGGGCGAGTCGGTGGTGGACATCTCGTTCGCCAGCCTCGCTCTGTCGCAGCGTGTCGCGTCATGGAGGGGGTGGAGACCTACTCCGACCACCGGTATATCCGGTTTGAGGTCTTTGCCCAGTCCTCAAGCGCGCCGGTCCCGCAGACCCCGAGTGGTCCGCGTTGGGCGCTGAAGCAGCTGGACCGGGAGCTCCTCCTGGAGGCCGCGATCGTGTGGTCCTGGGGGTCATCCCCAGCCAGGCCCGCCGACGTCAACACCGAGGCGGGTTGGTTCCAGGAGGCCATGTCCGAGATATGCGACATGGCAATGCCCCGAGTCCGGCCAGGAAGCGCCCGGCGTCATGTGCACTGGTGGTCGCAAGAGCTGTCGCACCTGTGTCAGCAGTGTGTGGTGGCGCGGCGCCGGTACACCAGGCATCGCATTCGTCCTCCGAATGCGGAAGCCGTGGAGGCGGAGCTATATGAAGGGTACAGAGCGGCGAAGACCGCCCTATCTGAGGCTCGTCGGCGGGCCAAGGAACAGGCCCGCGAGGAGATGCTGGAGACTCTCAACAGAGATCCGTGGGGGCGCCCTTATAAGATGGTGCGGAATCAACTCCGCACCCGGGCCCCCCCGCTGACGCAGAGTCTCCGGCCTGAGCTCGTGGAGAGCGTTCTGTTCCGTTCGCGAGGGGAGCATCGTCCCCCGCCAATGGCTCCGCCACCTGCGGTGCCGGAAGCGGACCATTCAGGATCAGGATCTGATGACGACATTCCGGAGGTGACTGGGGTAGACCTGAGAGTGGCGGTACGGAGGCTTAAGGCCAAAAGCTCTTTGAAAGAGTAATTGCAAACCGCCTCGCCGAGCACCTTGAGGGAATGGGTCCGGATCTTGCGGAACACCAGTTCGGTTTCCACAAGAGGCGCTCGATGGTGGGCGCCATCATGCGCGTGAGAGCCCTCAAGACGGGGGATGCGGTCTCTCGGGGCGGTGTGGCCTTCAACACCATGCCCTGGAGCTGCATCAGGGAGGCACTCCGGTATCACCGGGTACCCTACCTTCGTCGTGTAGTCGGGGACTATCTGACAGACAGGGCTGTCATCTACCCTGGTCAAGACGGACAATGGAACCGGCAAGAGATGTCGTGCGGTGTTCCGCAGGGTTCGGTTCTGGGGCCGCCCCTGTGGAACATCGGTTACGACTGGGTGCTACGTGCCGACCTCCCTGACGGCGTCAGCGTCGTCTGCTACGCGGACGATACGCTGGTGCTGGGGAGCTGGACGGAGGGAGTCACACGAGGCGGCGGCCGCAAACATGACACGCGGGGTTGCGATAGTCGTTGAGAGGATCCGGCAGCTGGGTCTCGAGGTGGCGCTTCACAAGTCGGAGGCCATGGGCTTCCATGGACGTGGGAATGTGCTACCGTCGGGATCCCAGCTAATGGTGGGAGGGGTTTCCATCGGCGTCGAGTGTACTTTGAAGTACCTAGGACTCGTCCTCGACAGCCGTTGGAACTTCGTGGAGCATTTCCGACGTTTGGCTCCCAGACTGGAGCGGGCTGCGGCTGCCTTTAGGTGGCTCTTGCCCAATCTGGGGGGGCCAAACGCCTCCTGCCGGAGGCTCTATGCCGGGATCGTGCGGTCTATGGCCCTTTACGGGGCCCCGGTGTGGGCGCGTGCTTTGTCGAAGCGGGCCGCCCACTACCTGAACGCGCCCCAAAAGGTGCTGGCCGTAAGGCTAGTCCGTGAGTACCGCACGATCTCCCGCGAGGCGGCGAACCTCCTTGCCGGATTGCCACCATGGGATCTGGAGGCGATAGTCTTCGCGCGCCTGCATGAATGGCGCGTGGAGGTGCTACACCGGGGGGTCACTCCGTTGCCGCGGCAAATTGCCGCTCTGCGGACGGACCTCCGGTGCGATCTCATGGCGGCATGGAGACAGCGACTGTCGCAACCCAGCGCAGGGCACGCCACGATAGTGGCGGTAAGTCCCCTCTTTGAGGAGTGGCTGGAGAGGCGCCACGGCGCCCTCACCTACCGTCTGACGCAGATCCTCACCGGACACGGGTGTTTCGGGAGGTACCTGTACCGAATCAGGCGGGAGGAAACGCCCGGATGCTTCCACTGCGAGGATCGACCGGAGGACACGGTGGAGCACACTGTGGAGGCGTGCCCTGCTTGGGCAGAGCCCCGCCGTGTTCTCGTAGCGGCGATCGGCGGCGGCGACCTCTCGCGTCCGGCCCTGGTGCAAGCCATGGTCCGGGGCGAAGAGGAATGGGACGCCGTCGCCTCCTTCTGCGAAGCAGTGATGCTAGCGAAGGAGGTGGCGGAACGAGAGAGGGAGAGAACCTCTCAACGTCCCAGCCGCCGCGGAAGGCGCTCCGGGCGTCGGGGGTCACGGAATGACCTCCGGCCACCGTAGACGCGGGCCTGTGGACGGTGAGTAACGGGCTAGCTCGCCGTCCGGCCGTCGTCATGACGGCAACAGACCGTCGGCGGCGCGTACGTGTTCCACGCGCGCCTTAAAGAGATGTCAGCAATATGGAAGGGCCGGCGACCTCCTTAGCGTAACGAAGGTTGAGTGGGTGAAGCGTTACTCAGGGGCGACGACAAGCAAACTTTAGGGTAATGTTTTTTAGTGGTAGTAGGAGGTAGTATAGGTAGGCGCAAGGGCCGACGCCTGTCGGGGCTGTGGATTATCGAAAGGTTAACACGGCTCCGACACAAGGGCGAAGAAGGAACATGGGTTTGGTTTTTAGTCAGTAGAAGTCTGACACTCCCCTTCGCTCTACCCAAGAGCGGGGGGGGTTATAAGGGTCATCGGAATCATTCAAAAGAGTTGTAGCCGCTAACCCAGCTATCGACGAACGACAGATGGCGTTGTAACCAGTATGATCAAGACTTGAACGCCATCTTCCGGTCGACGATAGCTTAGTGTCTATTTTCATGTCCTACCGAGTTTTCTGTTTCTAGCCGTTTGTGTAACGCATCAAAGATGCAGAAGAAATTATTAGAGTGAGGCAATGTTTTAAAACAAACCAACAATCTTGCTTCGAGTCAATATACACCATAAGCAACTGACCGCCTTATTCATAAAAATAGAGTTGTTTAACTTAAGCTTGGTTTATCTCGCATGCCGTCTCACTTCAATAATATTCAAATGAAAGTGACGGCATGCGAGATAAACCAAGCTTAAGTTAAACAACTCTTAACTATTTTTATGAATAAGGTGGTTAATATACAGACTTATCCAAATCCACTGGCACCGTTTGACTGAGTGATTGATCCCAAGTTCCTTGGAGTATGACACTCTTGGGGTTGAGCCTGGCATCAGCATCACATTCTATGCGGCCCACTACAGATACTTCAGCCTGTAAATTATTATAACAAACTCTACAGCTGTTATTTTCAATAGGTTTTAGCTATAAGGCTGGCTTTTCACCTGAGCTGTGCAAGGAAGAAATCCATTTGGATATGAAGGTGTTCTCACATAGCTCATTATGGAAAACCAGCTTTAGATATGTCATAAGAGCTACCTGTGTTTTACACCTAACTGAAGTTACATCTGAGATTCCAGACTTCTTCATTATACATTGAGATATGTAGCGGATATTGTTATCAAACATACTAGCTTTCTCATGTAGCAATTCAAAGCCAAACCTAGAACGAAATGAGAAATATTTAATTTCAAGGATGATTGACTACCATTTTTGGGTAAAATAATTTAGGCAGTTTCTTTCAACAATACTTACATAGCTTTGGTGTATGTTTCACCATCATCATTAGGTACTTGTGTGATTTTTAGACTTAAAATATTATTAGGGCTACATGGCTCCGCAATACTCTGCAGTAATTTTTCATCACCATAGGAATGTACTACAGCTCCTGTATTTGTTCTTGATGCATACTTTGCTGAACCACTGAAATAAAATGTATGGGCCTTTCAGTTTTCAGACCTAAAGGTACAGAGAAAAAAATCAGGCAAAAATCTATGGACCTCAACTTAGTTGCATACTTATGTATGTAGCATAAGTCTTTGAATGCTTGACTTTACTGTGGGTTTTTAGATGGTGTTTAAAGCAATGATCAGTTGAAATTATAAGGACTAACAGAGCTGCAGCATGTACAAGTCTGTCCATACCAACATCAGCAAGTAACATAACCATCATAATATCAGGTGGACAAAAAGTCTATGAACAGGAACCATCCCTACTTCATCCCTTTTGGAGAATGATAGATGCTACTCCTTATTAAAGTTTGATGAGGGACTGATAGCCCCTGAAGTAGATGAGTCCTAGACTGGAGATTAAGTATTGGCGACTAGCTGGACTGACAATAAAAAAAGATGACTGGGACAGATTAAATTCAGAAGGAGAATTAAATGGGGTAGCAGGGTATTTTAGCATTGATTAATCAAGTTTAAAATATACCTGAAGGCGCTTCGTTCTATCAGTGCACTTTAGAAAGCAATTCAACAAGTTGGATCCACTTATGTTTTGCATGAATGTTTATTAATTTCATAAGAATTATAAAAATTCTAATTTTGCCAAACTTACATTGTTGGTGAATAAGTAGCAGGACATAAATCATTTGGCTGATTAGGTGCAGGTTCAATTTCAATTTTAACTCTCTGTAAATCATTAAAATGACATATTTCATTATTCTATTAAATGGAACAAAAGAGTTTAAAATTAACTTACATCATTATGATTTAAAATGTCTATTTCATAAAATAAAATAATCAAACAAAACTTTATTGACATGAAAAGTTATCCTGGACAGTAGGTATGTTATAGAAGTACATGTAATGAAGATGCAGATTAAGTTGATGGCTGCAGACGAGTATGGATCTAGTCATGATTTGTAGTGAACATGAACCAGAAGCAAACTCGCCCACAAATATCATCAAGTTAAAAGGTACGCCCCTAAAATTTGTGTCCAAAGGCTTGACCTTTATGTAAAAACGTTTGAAAAGATTTGATAATAATGCTACCTTGACCAGGTGAGGACCTTGACCACTCAATCGATAAATTATTGTAAATATTTTGTAACAAGTCCGTAACCATCGGTTTCTGTTAATGGAGCTGTCCATTTCCGCTGCTGATGCAAGTCCTACAAGCACTCAATGAGTGTAGATCTAGTCACAGAAATGATGCACTGCGGTACTAGACATACACCCATTAGGCACAAGTAGGTGGCTCCCGGACTTCTTTCTTCAATGTAGTGATAAACATTCAAATATAACTCCATAAAATGTTAAAATCAAACTATTCACTTAAAACATTAGACATGACAACAAAGTTTCTCATAAATGTTCTATAAAATAAACAGTAGTTGCTATGTAAACTTGAAAGTAGGTGATTAGGTTATTTCTTGTTCTGAAAATGTATGATTAAAAATAAACAGCTTAGTGTTTAATAATAATCCATCTTGCTTACCTTGGGTGTTGTAGCCATATAATTTGATAAAACTTCATTGTCTGATCTGTATCAAAGCTAAGGAATGAAACTGAAGATCAAACATAACTCAATAGCCAACCTTACATTAAAAAACAAACAATCGCCAATAAACCGTTAATTAAACGGGCGGCAACTGTAACGACAAGAAATAAACTACAAATACAATCTACAAATACTTTGGTAAATAATGAACACGTGGAGCATGCGCATAAAAAGGATACTGAACTGAAGCGGGTGCCCCGTAAACCGTCAAACTTGTGCCGGTACCCACTTGTCCGTTTTCTGTAGCGGTTGCGTTGGAACGATTCGCCGCCCGCTTGGAAAATTCCTTTCTCACAAATGTATCTAAGTTGTCCAAATTCGGCGATGCACCGTTTAGATGGTTTAAACTGAAGGCCATCCATTGTTCAATGAAAGATTCAGCGTCGATGTTGTATTCTTCGCATAAACTTACGCCTTAGAAAAAGAAGTGAATAATGAAACAACCTTGAACATTCATTTTGAAGCGGTGCAAAGTTATAAAAGTTATGGTAAATTTATTAAACAGATAGATGCTTAAGTTTATTGCAATATTGCTAATCGCAAACAAGTTGGATACTCACATTTACTTATGATATCTTTAGGCACTTCTATACCGAAAAATTGAAATTGCTCAGTCACCAATTCTTCGGAAGCCATTTTCTGTAAATTGAAAGAGCGAATGAAAGGAAAGGAAGCAAAAGAGCGCCAACGCCAATCAAAAAGTTTGCGTGCGTTTCGTTTGGTCAAAGTTTTGACCACAGATAATCACAGAACACCAGTCAGTACCAGCAGTAGTTTTTTTTTTTTAACCAGCATAGAAATTAGTTTAGTTTTTTTTTTTCTAGTTTTTCACACTTTTTAGATTTAGAACAAATGGGTAAGCTTTTGAGCCTTATTTTACTACTTCAATTTATTGACAAATAAAGCTACAGAAATAAAGGCATGGCATTGATTATTTTCTGATTTCATGTTGTCCAACGTCAGTGGTCCATAATCCTTGGTATAGCCCGGTTCATTAAAGAAAGGAATCTAAAATGGCGGTTTTTATCATGTCCTCACGCTCGCACACTACAGTGAGCGAGCGAGAGGACATGCCATGTGTTGCCATTTTAGATTCCTTTCTTTAATGAACCGGGTTATAAACACGTTCTATCTTAGGCAGGCCCGGACTGCAAATGCCCAATGGGCCGGATATTCGATGGGCCGGTGTGGCTGATTGGCGGTCGACTCTATTTTACTGATTAAAATAAAAAACATCGATTGAAATAAGTTATTAGGTAGTAAACTAAAATATAAACTGCCGCTAGAAACTTAACAACGCGCCCGGTTCGTACCTTGAACCCTGCGAAAATTTTAACACTAAGGCCGGCGCCGATCTACTAGCTGACGCTGGCATTTATATGAATAAGCGCAGATCAGTCGGCGACGTTCGGCGCTTGTTCATATAAATGCCATCGTCGGTTTCCTGCATGGACCGGTTCCCATAAGCGCTGGTAGATCGGCGCCGGCTACTAGCTTTCTTTCTGTATACAGCCTTAATGGCCTTAGGCTCATTTTTTCTGCCTCTGGATTGTCCGCCTAGTGCAGTTTTGCATAATCGACTGGTATAGACAGAGGCTGAACTAATTAGGGGCCCCATCCCCCGAAGTCTTCATAAGTAATTTTAACATGAAAAGACAACTTTGCAAAAAATCGAACCTATGATCTGTGAACATTTTGAACTCAAATTACTTACATAATTATCATTAACATCTGAATTTATTCAAGGCTAGCTGATTTTTTTTTGAGCTCGCTTCGCTCGCTCTTGCAGCCTGCTTCCTCTTGTATCTTTTAAATATTGTCGCAGTCGGCCGGGTAACTCCAATAGGCCGAAACTGTCCAGGGCACGATATTAAAAAAATTTTGGAGCTCGCTTCGCTCGCTCTTGCAGCCTGTTCCGTTCTGCCACTTCAATCTTGACTTTGTCTGTCAGCCAAGTAACGCTTGTTTAAGGATTGAGATTTTCGAGCTCGCTTTTAGAGTCCTAGTTCTTTTAGTTTTAGACTTTTTAAATAACTCTTCAGAATTAGTAACTTCTACATTTATGGTATCAAGTATTTTAGATTCTTAAAAGAACTTCAGTTGCAGTCGTATGTAACTAGTAAACTTAACCCTTGAAACTTTATATTGTCGCAGTCAGCCAGCCAAGTAACTCCAATAGGTCGAAATAATTCTAATCTACCCAGGGTACCTACGGTGTGTCAAAAAAAAAATCGAGCTCGCTTTGGTCGCTGTTCCGGCCTACTTGGTTGACAGACAAAGCCATGATTCAACTTCAAGAGCTAGTCTTGAATCATGGCTTTGTCTGTCGACCAAGTAACCCTTGTATAAGAGTTGAGATTCTCGAGCACACTTCGCTCGCTCTTGGAGTCCTAGTTCTTTTAGAGTCGCTGCCTACCATTTCCGCCTAACATTCTTTTCTGTATGTTTTCTTTTGGCTAGTCTTGAATCATGGCTTTGTCTGTCGACCAAGTAACCCTTGTATAAGAGTTGAGATTCTCGAGCTCACTTCGCTCGCTCTTGGAGTCCTAGTTCTTTTAGAGTCGCTGCCTACCATTTCCGCCTAACATTCTTTTCTGTATGTTTTCTTTTGATTCTAAATTTGTGTAAGTAGGTTTTCTTTCTCTTGTGAGTGGGGGGCCGAACGTCTTTAAAATGCCCGGGCCTATTTCGGGTGCCAGTCCGGCACTGCGACAGGCGCATAAACAATGGTTTTGGAGATACACGAATATCTCGAAAATCTGAATACGCACAAATTCTCTCTCTGTCCATACACAATATTTCTCGCTCTGATCTAAATGGATGATTTAGATTTTGCCTGCTGACATAACGTTACTATGTTCTGTGAGCAGGACTGACCAGTTACTGTTGGTCTCGTAATAGTTTTTTCCCAAAACTCACAAAAGATTTTGTACTAATTATACATTCCAATCATATCACTCTTCTGCTGCACAATAACATACCTACATTAATTGATTACTTGATAAAATAAGACTAAGTAATTGGAAAATGATTGTTTTATTTAGGTTTTTCAGGTCAGTGTTAAAAATCCAGAGGGTAACATTAATGATAGCTACAACAGTTTATTATCAATGGCTAATAAAATACAAAAAAACAATGATTACAATTTTTAATAAATACATTTATATTTCAACATTAGTAATAATACATAATAATTATGTTCTTTGAACATGTATATGGAATTTACAAGATGGCATGGATTGGACTTCTGCAGTGACTACGCTGTTTATGCATAAGTTGGCCAAACCGCCCCGGATCAACCCACAGGTGTATGCAACATACTGAAACAGAAAAAAAACTAACTTTAAATCCTGTGTTTAATGCTTGTTTTTTATTTATTGTTTGATAAAACTATAGAGAAATTGAAGTGTGATAATGCCAAGCAATCTACAATCGCAAAGGTCCTAGATTGTCAAATATTAACTACCCCTTTCATAGTTTTATTTACAAAAGAAGTTGGTCTGTGCTGTGCCTCATGATGATGAAAAGTCAGTACTTACTCTCGGAGCTGATTCCAAATACTGATGGCCATTAGAAAAGTTTGTCAGGAATCTGAATGCATTATCTTGCAGCACATAAACACCTTGATGATTTGTCCGTAAGTTGTCTATTTGTTTCTTATAGATACATGTCCAAAAGTCTGTACAGATGAACTTCATAGTATCAAGTTCATCTTTAAATCTGGGCCATTCTCTGGTCAATCGTTCCATTATCTTATAGCCAGTAGCAAATCCAATATACTCTACGACTGATAGATCCACCTCCTAAAACACAATCATAATTCTTGTATAAAAAGATATAGTTCAATGCGCAGATAATCTTATTTTAAACTAGCTGATGCCCGCGGCTTCACCCGCGTGGATGTCGTTCAAATTATATACTAAAACCTTCCTTTTGAATCACTCTATCTATTAAAAAAACCGCATCAAAATCCGTTGCGTAGTTTTAAAGATTTAAGCATACAGACAAACAGACAAAAATAGCGACTTTGTTTTATACTATGTAAGGATAATAACTAATTATTGAGAAATGTAGTACCTTTTTATCTTTGAGAGTTTCCTTAGACTGGTCAATAGCATAGTTAATTATTTCGGAATGTAGTAATTCGAATACAATATCGTCAGCCATTGGTAATCCCTGGCCCTGAAGTTCTCCCAAAGAACAAGTGCGGCAGAATTATTTTTATTAATCTATTTAGTGTTCAGAATAATTACTCTAGAACACTTTTATTTACGATTTTGAGCAAGAAATTAAAATATATTTAGTCTTGTTTTGTACAACAAAACTACAACATCAAAAACAAAACTTCACTTTTTGACAGTCTGCTGAGGCCACAGAATACTAATCCTTTTTTTTTTTTTTTGGTGGGTGGAAAATCATCGAATAGGTCTGTCAAGCGAGTCTAGTCCCATGAAAAAGGCGGCAAATTCAAAAATCACTGATATAAAACACTGATATAGCACGCTGAAAACTTATTGATACTTGAATTTTAAAGTAAAAGGGTTGTGGACTCGACTCGCTTGACAGACTTCTATCAATAAGTTTTCAGCGTGCTGTATCCCGTGGCTATATCAGTGTTTTATATCAGTGATTTTTGAATTTGCCGCCTTTTTCATGGGACTAGACTCGCTTGACAGACTTCTAACCCCCCGCTCTTGGGCAGAGCGAAGGGGAGTGTCAGACTTCTACTGACTAAAAACCAAACCCATGTTCCTTCTTCGCCCTTGTGTCGGAGCCGCGTTAACCTTGGATAATTGGATAATTAATTAATAATATTAAAATTATTAATTTATACCCTTTCCACTGGTTGGATCGCGCGCCCGTTCTTGACTAAAATAGACGTTTGGGATAATAAAATAAAAAGGAAAATAGGTTCATACTCAATTTGGCGAGCATTC
The DNA here is from genome assembly GCA_949316265.1 of Diarsia mendica. Taxonomy (NCBI): domain Eukaryota; kingdom Metazoa; phylum Arthropoda; class Insecta; order Lepidoptera; family Noctuidae; genus Diarsia; species Diarsia mendica. The sequence goes on along the minus strand of OX438906.1, from coordinate 9,490,496 downwards.
ATGCATTTTGGCCGGCATTTCGATTTTTTTGGTAGTAAAATTGGTTCTTTTTAGGGTTCCGTAGTCAACTAGGAACCCAAGTTTCGCTCAAAACCAATAATAATCACGGAAGAGACATTTTAAATAAAGTTTCGCCATGTTTGTAAAAAAATGTCTTATTAGGGTAGCCCCCCTATAAGTAGGTAAAGTGGAAAGTGTTTTTTTTTTAATTTCAACCCTAACGTGTGATATTATGTTGTTGGAAAGGTATTTAAAAATGAATAGGGGTTTACTAAAATCATTTTTTGATAATGTCAATATTTTTGGAAATAATCGCTCCAAAAGTAAAAACAATGTGTTCCCCGGTTCCCCCCCTCTTACTTTTGAACCATAAGTTTAGAAAGTCGTACTTGGACTTTCTAGGACAATCATTTTGAAAGTAAAAAAAATAAAAAATATATAGGTAAAAAATAAATATATAAAAAAAAATAAAAACTTATTGGATACCCACACACTTATTGTAACGGACGGGAAACTACGAAACCCTACACTGAGCGTGGCGGCCCGACACGCTCTTGCCGGTTTTTTGGTAGGCGTTTAAACACGAGCCATTCGTTAATTATGTGAAGTGGTGAAGTGACATTTTACCCGACTGCAGCGAAGCCCAAAAGGAAGGTTAATATTATAACAATACGTATGGAGAAGCAAATTTTGTCTTGATTTTTTGTATTAACCCGACAGCGGCGAAGTCTAGGGCCTAAAACATACACAAGCGACGCAAGGCAGCAGGCCCGGAACAGACGCGGCGCAGGCGTGCGCCGTTTCAAAACGATTTCATACAAAATGTATGCAGGCGACGTTTTTGAATTATACTGAAGCGACGCGGCGCATACACGCCGTTTCGTTGCCTGCGCCGCGTCGCTTGCAGTCGGGCACGTCGCTTGTGTTACGGTATGCTCAGTATTTACCAATCTGTAATCGCATCTGAACGTTTCTTTCTTGCCTGTTCCACGCCTCTTCTGATATAATTCAAATCGCGTCTGCGCCGTATCTGTCCCACGCCTCCACCGCGCCTGCCCCGCGCCTTCGCCTTACGTCGCTTGTGTGTGTTTTAGGCCTTAAAGGAGGGTTATTTTATTGGTAGAAATCGCTTGGTGAATTCAACAAGCTAGCCCGCAAAATTCGAATTTTCTTACGTTTTTTGCCATTTGCCGGTCAGTGTCAAGTCGTATCTTCTAATAAATAAAGAGAGAAGTCCTGACTGACTGACTGACTCATCAACGCCTAGCCCAAACCCTTGGACCTAGAAAGCTGAAATTTTGCACAGAGGTTCCCTTTATAATGTAGACAAGGAACAAGGAAGTATTTTTCGAAATTCAACCCCTATGGGAGTTAAATAGGGAATGAAAGTTTGTATGGAAAATCGTCATTTTCACGCGGGCGAAGCCGCTGGCAAAAGCTAGTGTTAAATAAAATAGGATTCGCGGCAGTAACAAATGTCTATTTACTGAGTGATAATAATAAAAAATTACCAATACAACCGCCTCAGTTCATTTATGTCTCGTGAGTGACTATTTGATGAAACAGGCATTCTTGAGACTCTGCTTTTCCTTGAATGCTTTTTTAAACGGTTTTATTCATCAAATAGTCACAATATGGAACTTTAATGAACCGAGAGGGTAATTGCGTGTTTACGTACAGGCGAGGCGTTGCGCGGCGCGTGCTACGTTTTTAATTCAAACATATGGCGATGTATGAAAACGTTAACGATTTCAAACGTCGATTTTACGGAAGCGATTTTTCGCTCGTTAGTGTAAAATGCAACGTTTGTTGCGGTGGACCCGTCTCTCAGTAAGGCTGAGTTGCATCAAAAAAGTAGTTAAAGTTAAAGTTTGTGTCAAATGGCACGTCAAACAAACATCAAAACTTCAGTTTTGTATCGGTTATGCCAACAATGAGTTGCGCAATTTGACAAATAGTTAAATGACGTCATAACTTTAACGTTAACTGCAACCACTCACTTTCCGCTGGTTAGTGTTATAGTTTATGTTAAATTGTCTGTCAATTTTATTGTCAAACGCGTTGAATATAACCTTTAGACATCATGTCCCTGCTCCAAGAAATACTCGCAGAAACCAGTTCTGATGACGAAAGCGATGAAAAGAAAAGTGTGATTACCTAGAGCCGATCGTTTTTCCACATGGAACGACGAATGTTTCTTGCCAAGATTTCGAGTCTCTAAAAACGTAGCTTGGTGGCTGACTATACGATTGCATTGCAAGGATATTCATCTTATGTAATTGTTCAACCAAAAAATAATAGGTACCTACGTGCTATAGGTAGACAAAGCAATAAATATAATAGGTACTTACTTTGTTTGAATGTTTGCAAAAAAAAAAAGTAATAAAAAAGTAATAAAAAGTAATAATTAATAAAAAAGTCCGAGACGAACCTTCTGCACGCGCCGCGCGACGCCCCGCGTCTCCGTAAACGAGCCCTAAGGTTCGTGCCAGATGGCGTTTTGTAGTTTCTGCCTACCGAGTATTATATGATGTGTAATGTGTGTATGAAACTTATCTACTTAGTCTATCCGGCGGCTGGGAAATTAATTTTCCCCTTTATTTTCTTATCAGATTGTACTTGACACTTGTAAGAATCCAACAAGGACTGCCTGTATAAATTACAATTCCCCAAAAACTAAATAACTAGAACTAATTTCCATCAAAGCTCTGATAAAATTTCGATGCAACACCATAAAGTAATTGGTAATGCATACTTGTACAGGTCACTATTAGGTTGTTAGGTACGTAGGGGATTTAGTAAAACAACACAGTTGGTTTGAACGCGCACGACTTACTCGCCCGGCCGAACAGTAGAGAGTGTGCGGTCCGTGCAACGACTCACTCGACCGCACCCCACCACTGCCCGCCCCACCAGTAAGGCGTGTCGGTATTTATTGATACACTACATCTACCTTTTACAAAATTGGAAAAATAACATTATTTCGTATAAGTACTATCCAATACAAAACAGTTTATAACAGAACAATCATCAAATATTTTTAATAATGATCTGTAAAACAATTAACTTATTAATTTTCGTCACACACTTTGTTATCGAAAGTGCCATTATTTCCTGAAGATTTATCATCCTCATTTGTGCAAACTTTCCACTTTGCTTCAACCCTCTCCAAATGTACTTCTAAATGTTATAAGTAACTGTTGTCCACTATCACCATTTACCATTTCGACATCTCTCTTTTATTTATTAATCACTGTATGTGTCGCATCCTTGAATGAGGTGGACAACTTGTTTTCCTTGTTTATTGTATTTTTAACATAATATACTTTTCCACCAATTTCTCTACTAGATTCCTTTGCTCTTCCAATTTTACTAACTTTGTCTCTAGGTCCATCTGTAAGTACCTAGATGTAAGACTATGTAAGAGTACATGTATATGTATCAATATCCAACAATTAATGAACTTTGAGTGTCAGGATGATTACTGGTTATTAATTACCGTGTTCATGAAGTAAAAGCACAAAAGACAAGACTATTCATTTTATTTCTTTTGGTCTTGTCAACTACATCAAACTCGATTCCATTCGCTAGGTCTCTAGTCTTCGTGGAGAAGAATGGACAAGAAACTCCACGGGAACACATTTTAAAGTATTATGCAAAGACAACCTGACATTAAAATCCAGCTACAATAAAAGCCAGCTTATCTCTAAACTAGAGTCTGGAACCAGAGTGCAACCGTTACACGCTCTTACATAATGTTCAGCATCTCTGTTCATTTTGGGCCACTACACTTTGGAACGTAGTCTCATTTTACTCTTATTTATATATTTAAATTTTATTTTATTTTACCTTTTTCATAATGTTTTATGTGATTTGTAAAATTTTTATTCTATCTCTAATTGAAAATGTAATTGATTTAATTTATTCGCAATTTACTTTATTTGCAGTTAGACCTTTTGTAATTTGATTTATTTGTAATTTAATTTATATTTAATTTAATTCATTTGTATTTACTTATTTGAATTGTTTATACTCATTTAATTTTGTTCATTTAATTATAATTATTATGTCTTATGAGAAATGTCCGACGGAGGGTTAGCCTGGTGATCTGTAATACAGGTTCTACCTAAAACAGACACCAGTCTCTATGTAGACATTTGACATTGTATGATTATTGTGTATAAATGAGAAAAAATAAATTTATTATTATTATTTCCATGACTACTATGCTCGAGTGACCTTCTGAGCAGCTGCTAAAATATTTGACCTCGCTTTATGATCCGATTTTATTTTCGCGCAACAGTAAATTGTCCTTAAACAAAGATAAGTGATGAACTGATGACCGAGAAACCAATTTGATGAACTCTAATGCACATTTTGCATCATTTAGTAGAACATTGTTATCTTTTCACATTTGCTATTTGTACCTTCATAATGGTAAATCTGCTTTTCAAACAGGTACCAATGGAGGGATCCAGTCAGATGGGCCTATACTGGGCATATATAGTGTCGAACTCAACAAACTCTTGGTCTTTTTATTTTTATTAATTTTATACTCTAACGCTGTCCCGTTAGGGTATACTCTTCGATAAAGCTGAGCAACTGGTTAAATTAATTTATCTATAAGAATATGAATTAGATCATCTTTAATTTTAGGGAACACACCATAGACTGCATTGGCACTTGGCGGTGTCTTTCCCTAGCAAATTTCTAGTCCCATTTTTACAATATAAAATTTGGCTTTGGCTCTACAAAAACTGTTACCAATTGTTTAGAGTCAATAGACCCTAGAACGGTTAAGGTATTAAGACTAACGTAGGCCATAAATCTCCTTTTTTTAGATATTACTTGATTTTCAGCAAGGACACCATTGTCTTTGAGAATGACGTTACATCTCAATTTCAACACAGCGCCTTAGTCTTACACTGTTTTGAAAATATTCAAAAATCCCACACTTGAGACAATTCTTATCTCGGGCTGGACAACTTTAGTATCAGTTGAATGACTGCCACCACAACGCACACATGAATTTACTTTTAAGCTCAGATGTCCAAGTCTGACCAGAAACTTGTAAATTTTCTCACACTTTATTATTTGATGAGCCTCAACAAGTGACGCTTATAAACACGACTTTGTTTAGGGGGCAAATATTCATCGAGCTTGTTGATAGCAACAGTAAATACATAATTATTACCACTAGTAGTTTCTACCAGTCATCATCTGCCTAGCCTTTTCCCAACTATGTTGGGGTCGGCTTCCAGTCTAACCGGATGCAGCTGAATACCAGTATTTTACATAGACTGCTTATTTGATCTCCACAAGACAGCTAATACTAGGTAATACGGTGCCCTCCGGTAAGACTGGTTGTCAGACTTTCAGGTCACTGACCACCCGTAAAGACTGCCAAAGATCTAAATGGCAGTCGGAACCAACAGCTTAACGTGCTTTCCGAGGCACGGAGGAAACGATATGTAATGGGCGATCACCCATTCACAGACCAATCAAGGCAAGCGTGGCTTAACCTAAAGATCGACCTGAGTGGCAGATATTATTAAGCCACAAGGTCCTCTTAGTAGTTTCTACATGTGCATCAGGAATATTTTTTTGAGGTTGTGTACTTATTAGGAGAATCTCTGAAAGATTGTTAATAAGTTTGTTAATTGGACTGATGATAAAAAAGCAAATAATTATAACATACCAAATTATTTGATATTTCTGGAAGGGTTAACCGACCCATGAGTAAGAGTAAAGCTCTATTGCCCTAAGGCCACCTGAGTGTGGTAACTTGGTAGCCGTCAGGTCTGACTCTGGTGCACGTTTTTTTCCCAACGTAAACCAACTGAAACTAGGTCACCGACACAGTCCAACGACTGTTGAGGTCGTATGTGCGACATACTTGTGGTCTACCTGGATGGAAGGGGTAATTTCCTTCTTTAGGTACCGTTTCGAGTTAATCGAAATAACTCTTGATCTTATTGTATTATATCCCAGTATTTATACAAGCTCATTTAGGTACCGTTTGATAACAAACTACCTCTGACGATGTAACTTTCGTCTTTAGGTACCGTTCCAAATTAATAGAACTAACTCTTTAGGTATCGTTCCAAATTAATAGAACTACTTCTTTAGGTACCGTTCCAAATTAATGGAAGTACCTCTTTAGGTAACTTTCCAAATTAATGAAACTACCTTTTAATTTTATTGTATTTCATCCAATCCATTTGGACTGTTATTTATACAAGATCATTTAGGTACCTACCGTTCCAAATTACTGAAACTACCTTTTAATTTTAGGTATTGTATTTCATCCCAATCCATTTGGACTGTTATTTATACAAGACCATGTAGGTACTGTTCCAAATTAATGAAACTACCTTTTAATTTTAGGTAGGTATTGTATTTCATCTCAATCCATTTGGACTGTTATTTATACAAGACCATGTAGGTACTGTTCCAAATTAATGAATCCAGACCATTTAGGTACCGTTCCAAATTAATGAAACTACCTTTCAATTTTATTGTATTTCATCCCAATCCATTTGGACTTTTGGACTGATTTTGGTACTGTTCCAAATTAATGAATCCAGACCATTTAGGTACCGTTCCAAATTATTGAAACTACCTTTATATTTTATTGTATTTCATCCCAATCCATTTGGACTTTTGGACTGATTTTGGTACTGTTCCAAATTAATGAATCCAGACCATTTAGGTACCGTTCCAAATTATTGAAACTACCTCTTGATCTGATTGTATTTCATCCCAGTCCATTTGGACCGAAATTTATACCTACGAGATCTTTAGGTACCGTCTGCATAAGCAAACTACCTCTAACAACAATGTTAACTTTGATTATTGACAGATTAAAAGTGTTAATTTGGATAAACAGCATGTCTATCACTGGTATCCAAGATTACTCAAGAACGCAAATATAATTGTCAACCATAAAGAGCCTCACCGTATAATAAGAATCATGGTCTAACTTCGTTACAATCATAATTAAATAACAGCCGCCTTCAATTTGAACCCAAAATATCGTTATAATGTGCAAAATGCATAACTTAGTATTGACACAACCACACAACCACACCGCATTAACAACCATTGATATAAAAACTAAAGATACGGTCGTCCGAACATTTTGCTCGATGCGATCCCCATACAGAGAAACACTAACGCCATCCTTAAGAACTAATCAGGCTGCTGGTAAACGTAACCTTGTATAAGCGGCGTGGCGTGGTATTATCGAGGTATAAAGAAATTAAATAAAGCTTTCATTAAAATGTTAATAAAAAAAATGTTAAATTTTAATTTTTCATTTTAATTTTCTTTCAAACTTCGGTTTAGTCAAGACCTATTTGGGACCAAGTTCAAGGCGTCATTTCATCACGCAGTCCGCCCAGTCAATAAATCAATGCTAACAACACTCCAATTTGTTTCTGCCAATAATCAAAGCATTCGTCATTGACGTTTGTTGTAAGTATTAGTACACGAATGTTTAGGTACCAATCAATGTAACTAAATCAGTTCCGTTTTGAAGTAACGACTACGTTCAACATATTAATAGCAGTCTACAAACATTATAATCCTTTTTTTTTTCAAGGACTGCCTTAATGCAATTTAAGGTTAAATTTAAAACTAAATAATTATTTATAAAACATGAATATACATTGAAACTGATTTGCTACCGATTTACCTCTTGGTTACTTTATTAACACTCAGTGTTATTTAAATTCGGCACGTACCTTATTTATTTTGTATCCTGGCAAGGTCGCCACTTGTACAGGTCACTATTAGGTTGTTAGGTACGTAGGGGATTTAGTAAAACAACACAGTTGGTTTGAACGCGCACGACTTACTCGCCCGGCCGAACAGTAGAGAGTGTGCGGTCCGTGCAACGACTCACTCGACCGCACCCCACCACTGCCCGCCCCACCAGTAAGGCGTGTCGGTATTTATTGATACACTACAATACTTATTTTCCGAAATTAATTTATTTAATACTATCTATTCAATTTTTGTAAGTCTCTCAAGAAGATGATACCAAGAAATTGATTTCGATTTCTGCCATACCTACCGATAAATTTTATCATCTAGGGCTAGAATGTTGGCTATCATTTTCATTGCCAATAGCTTCAGTTATTCCCTGAAAGATGACAAGGAATTTCATAATTTCACATATTATGCAATCCACTGATTACAAAAAATCGTATGAATAGGCAACCCTGACTACATCGGTCGGAGTATTAAAAAGTAACAATAAATAAATAAATAAAGATGGCGGATTGCGTCCACAGTGCAGTGCTCCGTGATACGATGTACCTAAACAAAGATTTTAAATAGCCCGAGTGGTTTGAAAATTGTCTTAACAGTGCGATTCTTAATTATTTTCTATAAAATTTCAAGATTGTTCACCGTAAGTGATTTTTTTTCATTACAAATGGACGGAAATAACATTATCGCTTTAAAAGATGGCGACCCGACGCGACCTGCTGAAGTCGAAGCGCCACCTGGTGTTGACGTACCGAAACAACAATTTGAAGGACTTGTGAAGAAAAAAAGGAGGCGCGGGAAATCTAAACGTAAAATAATGAAACCCTTTATAAAAATACCGTGGCAGGATCGGAGGAAGAATGAAAAATCTAAAAGAAATAACAGATTCAGGAAGATTGTGTTGGCTAAAACTCATGCCCCATTTAATAACAACCAATTTTTAATGGAAATACATAAACCAGAGCCAGAAAATTCATATATTTTACGTACACCATCAGCACGTACTCGCGACTCGAGTTTCAGCGTGGATTCAGAAGAAAATTATTTCTTTTCACTGCCGGAAGACGAAGAGGAGTATCTGACAAAAGAATTTTCAAGTGTTTATGAAGATGCTCAAAGTGAACGTTTGTCAAATATGTCGAAAGATGACCTCATCCAAGAATATCTTTTATTGGAAGCTAAATATGAGAATCTCGTGAAGAGGACGGAACGCTCTAAAACAAAGTGTTTAGAAGAAGATAGAGATATCACAGTCAGGGATCCTTCTGTTACTGACAGGGACAGTATGTTAACAGACAGAGACACTTCAGGAACTTCCATTGGGTCCAGTGCAGTAGATGAGCAGTCCTTTAGTGAGTTTATGCAGCGTATGAAGGAAAAAGAAGAACAGATCCACTCATTACAGTTGGACAATGAAAAGTTGAGGCTCGAAGTTGAACATTTACGACAGCATTCTCATGACTCGTCAAGTGCGGACTCAGAAAGTGATAGCTCATCCTCATCAGATAGTGATAGTAGTTCCAGCAGAAGTACGAGTCCTATAGCAGAGTTGGTAGCCGAAGACTGCATGATTGAAGACACTTTGACTAATGAAAATCATGTTCACGTAAATGGCCAAAATGAAGAGACTGAAGGTTCGGGTGCAACATACCCAATGGTTAATGGTTGCCATGATTCAAATGATTAAATCAGTTTTAAACTTTTAATAGGTTATAGGCTACTTGTTAAGTTATGTAAAAATTGTTGGACAGTATTTAAGTATCTTTATTCTGCTTATTCCTTATTTACAGTGGATAATTATATTTTATGGTGAGAATGTGTGGATTTTATGACATGCATTTAGTGACTTGCTTATTACATTTAGCACCCTACTGTACAAATGCCCTCAAACATTCTTACCTGTTTAAACTGGGAATATAAATGTGAGATCTCATTTTAGATTAGTGAAATTGTTCTGTGATATCCTTGTGGATATTTTTTATCAGTAGTGATTAATATAATAAATTGTTTTAATTTCCAAATAGATCTCACTTTTATGTTTATACAGTGGGACATAATAATAATCTAGGTTTAAGTAAAAATGTTGTAGCAAGTAATCATTTATTTTATATAATTATATTCTTATATTTTATAGTTGCCGTTAGTCTTGTTATGAATGGATGATTTATCTGTGTTTCTTTACCAAATTGAATGTGTCAAGTACTTTGTAGAAATAGTTTTATGTAATTTATATAAAGCCTATACTTATATTTAAACAGGGATTGTATTAATTTTCTGCTGCGCCATTAAAATACAGTAATATGTCAGAAGTCTAATGTGATGTTATTTACCTCGCCCACACATACACAACACTCATATTTACAAAATTAGATGGCGCCTAGCGCTAGTGAAAATCGGCAAAAGACTTATCAAATAAACTCATAAAATAATTCTAAAATTAAACAACAGAAAATAACTTCTATGGCAAGAAAAATATAGAAACTATACAAGAATCTCAAAAAAAAATATTTACGCCAAATGCGGGTAAATAGATAAGCACACCCTCTCTTGTGAACGCACCCACACACACTACAGCAAAGCAAAGTTTTTTTTAAAAACAAAACAAACTAATTGTTGCCTTTTATACAAACCTAAAAAGATCAGATAATTATTTGAATTTTGTTGCATCATCAAAATCATTGTTTTGCAATTCTGTTACTTTCATAATGTTAGAAAACTGATAGGCATTTAGTTGTCTTATCTGGCAATTTCCTAAATGATGAATGCTTTTCTATCAACCTGCATTCACAAACAACTTGGCTTAAATATTACTTATTCTAAACACCTGCAACATCTAAGTTGTAAGTATACCTACCTGACTGTTACACCTTTTCTTTTTTTAATTTCGATTCTGGTGCATTGGGATTAACGCCTTTATAAAATTGTTTGAGTAAAGCCATTGCCTCAGTTGCCATTAAGTTCCCAATCAAATTATATTTATGTTCATAAAAATTACTTATATCTAAAACAGTTTTGCCACCAAACCTGTCGTTGGCACAACCATAAACGACTTCTTTTATATTTAAATTGGCAAGTGCTGCTGCACACATTATACAGGGCTCAACTGTTACGTAGACTGTAACATTTTTAAAGTATAATCTGTAATCAATATTATTGGCTTTACAGTAATCTATGACTTGATCTATACAATTTATTTCAGCATGTCTTGTTGGATTATGTGTAGCATTAACAATATTCCTAGACTCGGCAATTATATTTGAGTTTATGACAAATACACATCCTACTGGGACTTCTTGAGCTGATAAAGCTTCAGATGCTAGCTCAAGAGCTCTCTTCATGAATTCAACCATTGTTATAAAATAATTAATATCTTATTTATAGTATATGGTGGGGTTACTTGACCTCAATAATCACAAGTATGAGTACCACAATCTAGATTATGAAGTGGCAAGCAGCCTGTTTATTCTTCTTTTGCTTATTGGTAGTAGTGAAGCAAATTATGTTTTTTAAGACATCCAGTTGCTATCTCTGGCCAATTATTATTGTTCACAGCTCTGGGACTTGGATGTGGCAAATACAGAATCTGAAGTAGGAAAATACAATAATTAATTAATTCATGAATGTAAAACATTAAAAGGTTTATTATATTCATATGTTCAAACTCATACCGGGATATCTCTGGAAGAATGGTGTCTTTTTAATGTTTCCTTTGCTCTGGTTTCACAAAACTTTCCGATTGCGATTATCTTTTCAACTTCATACAGTTCAAGAACTTTGCTGAATACTGGGTCACAGATGTTGTATAATTCTTGTACTTCACCTCTCTGGAATTTATAAAAAAATGCTTAGAATAATGAGAATGTATAGAATTGTTCTAAGATAAAAGAATAACTAAATCTTCAATATTATAATAGTTTATACCTGTCCCAGTTTGGGAATTACCACAGGATCAACATCCGGGACAAAAAGCCTATGTGCTATTCCAGACTATCAGCTATCTCAGTGCCAAATTTCATCCAAGTCTGTTCAGCCACTCTGGTGTGATTGAGATAATGTGCTTAGTAACATGTGAGCTTTCTCTGTTCAATGATTATTTCTGAACCATAGAATAGAGTGTTGACATTTCTTTTGCTTAGAGATTAAAGATCTCTTACTTTGAAATCACCTGGAGTGAGATTGCAACCTGAGGCGGTCATCCACTGCTGCGGCAAGTAGTTATACACAAAACTGGTTTTGAAGAAATTTCCTGGTGTTCCGCATAAAGATTGAAGTAAACCCCAAAACCTTTTGCCACTGACCTGGAAAAGTTGAAAAGAAATAAGTCAGAGGGTTGTCTATGCAACACTAGTTGGATTACTATTCGAGGGCTTGAAGCCTGCAATATGTTTAGGCATGGATCTTGAATGTTTTAAGGATTGTAATAAAAAACAAAGCTATACTTTTACCTTTTATTACAATTAATACAAGTAGCAGTAAAAAATGGAAAGTTTTGCATATGAATGTAAAACCATAGTAGGGGAAGATCCCAGAAACAATAATTGGACTGTGTGAAAGATGATAATTATTATGACTGTAAAGGGGGGAGAACCCCAAACAAATAGGGATAAGGCAAAATAATGATGAAACAGAATAGTTATTATCATTATCAGTACGGTAGCCAGCTTAACTGTCCTAGTTGTGGCAGACATCTAATAAGATGTACCTGTAGTATAATTACTTAGGTCAGGTTATTAATTAGGTTGTTTAAAATGTTATTAAACTAAGTAAAATTTATAAGTACTCACTTCAGTTCTGCTACAGTCAAAGCCCAAAACAGGCCGTGCTTTAATTTCAGTAGGTGGTTTCTCCACTGGCCCACTGATGCCCAACCAATCTCTGACTGAACTTATTTCACCAAATGGCACCTGTTGATAATATCATTAAATTTTTTTGAGCACCTTTTCAATGTGTATTAATATGGTTAGCATGCTATGTAATTAAGATATTTTAAAAAGATAAGGGTATATGAGGTGGTCCTTACTCCAGTCTGAGACATTCCCCAAGGTCCAGGATTCATGCCAAAGTACATAATGGGTTTAGTAGTATTGCAATATTTTCGCACGTACATTTCAAAGGTATGCCTTGCATAAATGGTAGGGTTATAAACAGCTTCTACTTTTTTGGGCATAGGAAATTGTTCTAGAGAAAGGTTTAATTCGTCTATTAAATTCAAAAAATCGTCGCTGATATCTTGGGCACCTGAATCCCCTAAACTATTCGTGAAAAACGACGATACAACTTCTGGTTCCATTATATTTTACAAGAATTAGTATCACACGCACATATACGCTAATCACTTACTATACAAATTAATCGAAGGAATCTTGATATCTTCTGATATGCATTAGCCGGCGAAAAGGCATCGCATGATCGCAGAAACGCATAAAAAATCAAAACAAACCTTTCTTTATCTCAATGAAACAAACACGGACACACAACAACAACAGTAAGCGAGGTGATAGATGACATTGACACTGTCAGTCTGACATGACAGCCTAAACACCACAGCTTACACAATCAAGTTTAGTCGATTACTTGTCAAACGTGGTACGTTAGGTACATACTTTACACCATGAAGAAATAGATCTTTACACTGACGCTTCGATTCGGTATCGATGAAAGTGAGTGAGATAGACCTATGATATTACAATAGGGCATCTATCGGTTTATTCAAGGTTTATTCCCTTTTTTCAAACAAAATATTTTAAAGTTACACCAAAAATACTGACTTGCACACTGCACATTAAAGAAATCTTTAGTATCCTTTTTAATGGCATTTGCAGAACTCTTTTACTGAACGAATAACTATTATCAAAATAGTATATCTAATAATTCTTTAGTCTAACAAACATTTTAAAACTTTTCTAAGGAAAACCTACACCCTGATTTACTTTTAGGAACATCGTTTATTCTAACTGACAACACCGCGCGCCATTTTCTCGTTCTCTGCTTCTCTCTGTCACTCATACATGCAACGCATGTATGTACTCCATGCCATGACGCGCGCTCGCTTCGCTCGCATATTAAATAACACTAATATCTTCTGTCCCCGAAGTGCCGGGCCTCCGCCGGCCTCCTTCGTCGGCCTACGGTCCGGTGCCCATGCCGCTCATAAAGGACACTGTCGCGATTCGGTCGTATTATAAATCAGTTTTAGAAATTCCGTAGTAAGATTGTACAATTTAGAGTGCAAGTTAGTCATCGAGATATAAGTACTAACGTACAAGTTAGTATTTTTGATAAGCAATTAGTATTTTTGTTTTACAAATCATTTATCTGATGTATGTGTACTAACTTACATTTTTGGTGTGAATTCGATAAAAAAGGTCATCTTGTTTTGTGTGATTTTTTAGACTTTTTTGTAGGACATGTTTAGATAATCAATATCAATAAATTGTTTTTTTTTTGCACAGCATTCATTTTTACCCGACTACGGCAAAGCCAAAGGAGGGTTATGATTTTGACTGGCTATGTATGTATGTGTGTATCTTCATCTGCTCCCTCATAGCTTCTAATCCACTTATCGGAATTCGACTTTAAGGAGGTATCGTTAGAACCGTCATATTTTTCCGCTGAACATAGGCTATGTGACGTGTCACAAAAAGCGATTTGGCGCCCTCTAGCGGACAAAAAGTAAAGCTTTAAAAATAAAAATGGAGATAAATACGCCGTGTTTGGTATCATTTGAAAGGTCCTCACTTGTACATTTCCAAAATATTGCTCAAATTTATAATCACGCCCTCTAGCGGACAAAATGTCAAGAGTGGAAAAAAAATTAACACCAAAATTGTTTAAATAAAAAAAAAAAAAAAAACTAAAACCCGACTACGACAAAAAAAACGACGCTGAAAAAGTATGAAACAAGATTTTCAGGATAGAACAAAAAGAAAAGCCGTAGTCACACGTTATAGGTACCAACCTAAACACTTTAATACCGTGTGACTACGGGTTTTCTTTTTGTTCTATCCTGAAAATCTTGTTTCATACTTTTTCAGCGTCGTTTTTTTTGTCGTAGTCGGGTTTTAGTTTTTTCTTTTTTTTTTCTGGTATGGAGTTACCTAGTGTGCTGAAAAATTAAACAGATGTGCATTTAGATATAACCCATAATAATTGTACGATACAATTTGTACGATTCGGTTTCGAGCAAGCACCAATGGAGTAATGTAAAGGCTGATTGATCGTCTTTAGTTTGTTTAAAACCGTTTTTGAACGAAAATATCAACGTCAATGTCAAAGTTACAGCACTGCCAATTTATTTTCATGTCAGTGTTAAGTGTGCCAGTCAGTGCCGGTGCCAGTATTGCTTCGTGTTTGAAATCGTATTGTTTTGATGAACTTTTGTTATTTATTTTTAACTTAAAGTTTAAATGTCTGTACTAAGCGAAGACATCGTTCGCAATCTAATAGCGAATTCCAGTGTTCCATTGGTTTTCCGGGGCTTTGTGGGAAATTGGTCAATATGCCAGTGGAGTGTAGAAAAATGGTGTTCTGTTTTTGGAGAAAAAGAAATCCCATTTAGGTGTCTGAAAAAGGATTTTTTATCAGACGAACCTTGTTGGGAGAGAAGGTGCTCTGTGAAATCGATGACTTTTCAAAAATTCGTAGATACATCTGTTTCAAGCGACGAGTGGATGTATTTCGATTATAAATATCTATATCAGTGGTTCAACGGAGACGACGAATTGTATAAGGTACAATATTGACACAAGCTGTTGAAGAATGACATTGACCGAGTGCCATAATAATTAAGGCTCACTTGTTTTCAGGGTATTTCATGGGATCAATTTGGATATTCTGACAAGGGCGCATCGGATGCGACGCTGTGGGTAGGCAACAGTGGTGCGCACACGCCGGCACACAAAGACACGTATGGAGTTAACATTGTGACTCAGTTACATGGAAAGTAAGTTAAAAACCTAGTTCTCTAAAGAATAATATAATATGCTAATAGGTACACACGGCTACACATCAAGCTATACAAAACCAGTTAATCTTGGCCTCACTTTACTAGATCTTTTCGCACAATGAACAATCAGATTATACTGGTTTTGTATAGCTTGATGTGTAGCCGTGTGTACTTATAATTAAAATTCTATAGAGTAACATTCTGTTTGACATTAATTTCCAGAAAGCGCTGGATATTGTTTCCTCCAGAAACAGGTGGATTGAAGCCCACTAGGGTGCCTTATGAAGAGTCCAGTGTTTACAGTGAACTGAACTTTTACTGCCCTAACAACTTAGATGTCTTTAATGGTATGTGTACTTTTACTGACTTGCATTAACTTTTTAAGCTAATTTGGTCACATTCCTGATTGGCATAATTTAGGTAGAGCCTTAAAAGTAATGTGAAAACATGTTAAAAACTTGATTAGTTCTTATAACCCATAAAATGGAAATCAGTCATGCTTACAATAATTATTATGTTCATTTAACACATTAAGTTTTTAATTGACATTAAGTCTTCATGGTTCTTAAATCATGATATAAAAAATAATTATGATTAAAATGCTGTTTCAGGATTGACAGGTGGTCGCACAGTGGAACTATCAGCTGGTGATGCACTGCTGGTGCCGCGAGGATGGTGGCATTATGTGCAGAATGTAGACCCATTGAACATTGCCCTCAACATCTGGCTGCCACATGTAAGTGCAACTACATCCTTAAGACTGTGTCTCCAGACTTGAAAGACAACATTAACAAAGCAGAAAGGAATCTATATTACACAGTAGACTCACTACTATTTGCTTAGATAATAACAGTAACACTTTGCAGATTTCTATTCTCAGTTTGACTCTTCCAATTTATTTGGGGTTTGTGCTGCATGTTTCTTCCGTACTTCTTTATTACTCATCATCTAAATGTGTATTAACCTTTAACTATGGACGTTCCATTTTTGTTACACTACTATGGACGTGCGGCCTCACAGACCGCTATCTTTACGGACTGGTTTCTATCTTGATGAGTAAGTATTGTATTATTTTTTGCTTTTATCCTTTAGAAGAGTTACTAAATGTACATAAAAGATGTAATTTTGATGATAAATGTATTTATTTTAAAATAAATCTAACGAATTATAATTCAAAGGAACTTTTCCGACTATTTAGCTTGAGATCACTTTATAGGTATATTTCCTCAGTAAAATGATTATTTTAGTTAGTTTAACTTCTTTTACAGTAAAATATAAAGAACAAAGAACATTAAAAACCTAAAATAATCTTCTCAAAACCAAACATAAAAATTTCGACAAGGGCCCAACTTGGTCATATTTATTGGCAGTCTTTGCATAGCGGCTTAGAGCATTTTTTTTTTTTGTTTACCCCTTTTACGTAAATTTACGTCTTACGTTTTCTTCAACGTCAGCTTCATAAAAAACAATCATCAACATCGCCATCGCTGTCACACTGACCCGATACTAAAAGCAATCGTTGAAACTCGTCTTCAAAAGAAGGATCATCTCATCATTCAGACAACCAGTAAAATATTGACATTTTACTGGTTGTCTGAGTCGAAGAACTTGATGTTCGTTTGCCTGCAGTCGTTGGTTGATCATTTTTTGACATTTTAGTTTACAAAAACTAAAATAAACAAAATCACCGTCAACGTAAATTTATAACACAAACGTGGACGTGCGGTCTCACAGACCGCGCTCAAAATATAAAGCGAAATTACAAACGCAACATTCACCCGGCGACGTAAACTTTACTCTCAACGGTCGTTTCGCCACTAAAACCGAAGCTACTGAGCTACTGATACGCGTGGGGTACGTGAAAGCAGGTGGGCACGAAAATCACAAACTGCAAGCGGCCTGTGAGACCGCACGTCCATAGTTAAAGGTTAACCTCATACTGTCTCAAAGAGACTCCCATAGTTCCTGAGTATCTGTACAATGTTTATTACTTGGTTACAGGAAAAAGATGGGTCAACCAGAGTGTCTGAGGCCCTCATCAAAATATTTGTAGCCCAAATATGTAAGGACCTTCCACAGGAAACTACTAAACTGATTGTGAATCCAAATGAAGTAAGTCAATGTTTTAATTTTATTTTATTTATTAGGGAAAACAAACAATTCATCATCTGCCTAGCCTTTTCCCAACTATATTGGAGTTGTCTTCCAGTCTAACTGGATGCAGCTGAATACCAGTATTTTACATGGAGCAACTGCCTATCAGACCTCCACAACCCAGTTAATACTAGGTAATACGATACCCTTTGGTAAGACTGGATGTCAGAATTTCATGTCACTGACTACCTGTAACGACTGCCAAAGATCTATATATGGCAGCCGGGACCAACAGCTTAACATGCTTTCCGAGGCACGGAGAAAACTCGGTATGTCGGGCGGTCACCCATCCACAGACCAACCTAGGCAAGCACAGCTTTACCTAAAGATTACCTAGGGAAAACAAACAATTATACACTATAAATGGTAAACAAATAATTTTATGAGACTACATGAGTGTGCAACTAACTACATTATCCACATTTTAAATAATTATGTTTTATTAAGGCTGACTATAGTACATTATGAGAAAGACAAACTCAACTCTTTTCCCAGAAGATTTGTTTCACCAGAAAACTAGGTCAATGTTATTAAATAAAACTATAAATTTTCCTGTACATTCATATAACTTCTTATTATTAGTTTGGGTGCTGGCCAAATTATTCAAACAAAACAGTAAACATATAACACTTGAATTACAATTAACCATGACCTTTATACAAACATGTATAAATAATATAATAACATCTAATATTAGCCACATTCTCATCATAAGTGAGTCAATAAGGCGTTGCATCAATGACATCATGTAGCTAAGAGGAATTTTATAATGGTCTCTTATTTTAATTAGAGGATATCCTGTCCTTGACATTGACTGAGTTATGTAAACACCTATTGTTCTCATGGGATGAGTAGAGCATGTCGGATCATCAATGACTCGATTGCATCTATACAAATGTATAAAGCCACTGTGACTGTCTGTTCTTCTTAAATCCGTAACAAACTTTGATATAGTTGTAACCATAATTGAGAGATTTTTCAAGGTTTGTTCCTTTCTCTTTGTCAAAACGTTGTCCCAAACTCAAACTTAAAGCATTTATTTCAATTAAACTATTACTGGCACTTTTGCATGAACCACACTAGGTATTTTTCCTGTATTTTAGGATTTTTAGGGCATTTAAGTGCATTTACAAACATTTAAACTCACACAAACAACCAGACCCAGAACAACTATCTGTAGGTCATACAATTGTTTTTTTTTTAATGCGTGTTTAGTTGTATATGTTAAACGTACGGGACTTAAGTTTTTGTTTTAAGTGCGTGTTCAATTGGCGTGAATAGCTTCGCGCATTAGTTTTCGCATCGCGTCTTGTTTTAGGGCCAAGATTTTAATTAAAATCGAACAGCTAATTAGTTGTTATGGTTTTACTGCCATATAAAGTTACGCTTAATTAACTACATGTCACGAGTTATATGACGATAACATTACTAGGAATATACACTGGACAGCAAATAAACCGAGCCACCCGCTACCTAGTCACTCTAATTCGATTTTCTCAAAAACTAAAAAACCTACAATTATCAAAGTTGTACCTATCAGAAAGTGCGTTTCATGGTGATTAAAATGAAAGGAAACTCTTACCCCCTTATTAATAAAAAAAAGTTAAGCCTGCTTAAACTTACGCTTGGTTTATCTCGCATGCCGTCCCTTTCTTTTGAATATTTTTGAAGTGAGACGGCATGCGAGATAAACTAAGCGTAAGTTTAAGCAGGCTTAACTTTTTTTTATTGATAAGGCCGATTGGGTTTAATCAATATTTCAGTGTTTATTAAGGATTTTACAAAGAAGAGTCGTTTTCCAGTCGTGACAATCGTTAGTAATGATAAAGTAAAAAAAAAAAATTAAAGCCAAAAACAAAGATAAAATCAAAAAAAAGTTTTTGATCAATATTCCGTATTCCCTCTCCTTGCTCGGATAACTGCCAGCATCCTTGTATTCATCGACCTTACGAGCCTGACGATAAAATCTTGAGGAATTGTATTCCACTCCTCTTCAATTGCGATTCGCAGCTCTGGAAGCCTTGTTGGAGCAGGTACCCGGGCTCGAACCCGACGTTTCAGCTCATCCCATAAGTGTTCTATCGGATTCAAGTCCGGGCTTCGAGCTGGCCAGTCCATCGTACGAATGCTGACGTCGCGTAGATGATAGGTCACCACATGAGCAACATGAGGCCGTGCATTATCATGCATCAATGGGGTTGTTTCCTGGAAACTTCGCCGCGAGATGGCGCTGGTGTTTGGCTACACCAGTGGCGTGCAGTGGTCCGCCACGGTGGGTAGGCCACGAAATATTGAGAGCAAAAAAAAATTGTCACATTTACTTACCTACTTATAACATTTGAAAATAAGCCTGTAAAAGTTATACCTAAATACAATTCAAAAACTCACCACATTATTCAAGGTTCAACTCATGATTTTCTAACGATGCAAACAGAAGAAAGATTCGGCCACCTCAAAAACTCATCCAAGTGAGTGGGTGATAGTTACAAAAGTACAAAACACGTCACTTGCAAGATAATATCCGAAGCGGCCTTCACACATCTACCTTTAGATACCTACAACTTGCACCTTATCATTACTTATACGATAATTGAGAAAACTTATCACCTTTAACATCTAGCAAACACACAATAACAGCACAAACTTTACAAGTAAGTAGGTATACCATTGTTATTATTTGTTAGGGGAATAAACAAATAATACACAACAAAGCTAATATTTACACTACTGTTAATAACGGTATCTATTAACTGACAATATCTGTACGTTTTCGGTTTCAAAACAAATCGCGCTTTAAGTAAATTGCTTGTCACAACAATGAAACAAAAATGGCTTCAAGTAAAATATAATTTCTAATTTGCCGATAGAAAAATACTACCAAATAAAATTGCATCATTTTCATATCGAGTTTGTTCACAACAGCGGTCAACAAAATTTTGCAGGATTATAGGTACGAAATCAATCAATGAAATGTGTTGTCAGTGCTGCACTCTATCTGTGGACGGAAGAGCGAAGACCGCAAACGCGCGAAATTCAAATTTCTTAATTTCCTTACATTTTTGCAATTTGCAGGCCAGTTCTAGGTTGTATTTTGATTAATAAAATATGATTCGCGGCTGTAAGTCGTATTTAATCAGTATTCAAGCTAGCACTGGCCTGCAAATTGCAAAAAACGTAAAAAGAAAAAACAAATTTGAACTTCGCGCCGGAGTTCGCGGGCTAAAGATGGCCGCATGACGCACCCAATCGTAGCCTTGTGTTGTTGCAGCCAATCACAGGCCAGCTCCACCCGCAGGAGTTGACATGCATGTGTGCGGTTCATATACACGAAAATATGCACCGATCATTCACTGATGTGACGCTGTGTGCGTAAAATTATGAATGGGTTTTAGGCTACTCGAATGCTAGCCTAAGCAAGCCTGTTTATATAAGATTCGTACGCGAAAAATTGCTCTAAGTATTTTAACAGGAGTTTGAACTTTTTTATTATTATTTTGTACATGTTGTTATTTTATTACATGGTTATTTAGTTATAAGAAATGCTCAGTTGGTAAGGTAGGCTAAGCCTAAGAGCCTTAATAGAGCGCACGCCACTGGGCTACACATGTCAAATTTTTTGAAATAAACGTTTGCATTGTGTGGACGATTTTGTAAGTATTTGCGCGGGTTTTTTAACTCAATTTGTCGCTGCACAATGTATGCTACCTGGCGTATCACCCAGTTGAAGGAGGAATTGAAAAAACGAGGAGCAACGCAACAAGTAAAGAAAGCGGAGCTTGTCGAAAGCTACAATAGATTTAACATTTTATTGACTTTTAGCTGTTTTCTGGGCAATATTATGGTTCTACAAGTTGTAAAATAAACTTCACTCACTAACTTTTTGCTTTTTAATGATCTAATACTAAACAAAATATTACATCATTTGTTAAAATGTTACAAAATGTATAGTTATTTGAAAAGTACCAATTCTTCTATGTTCATGACTTCATGTCTGGAATAAGATCAAAGCTGGTAGATGGCAGTGGTTCGTTTGATAATAAAGGGCTTGATAATAAGCAACGCCTTGCATTTCTCTGTTGCAATCGCTCAGTTTGAGCTGAGGTGACACTCTGTGATTCATTCCAACAAAATATAGAGGGCACAGCAGATTTCTTCAAAATTTTGCGTTGGAGTGGAAAGCCTGAAACAATATTGGGTAATGTTAATACTTGGCAAATATCAGTGCGGCTTAAATCCCCCATGAGCGAACGTTGACTTGAAGTGGGAGAAACCGAGTCGACGTTCGACCCTTGTTTCTCCCACACATTCAAATTATTAATAAAAGTCAGAATTAATAATAGGTATTGTACTAACCTGTCGCCTTAGAAGTGGTCTCGTAGTCTGTTTCGTTGAAATGTTTCCCACATAACCTCGAAAAATTACTTGTTTTGATTTTTTTTAAGTTTCAGTGCCTTTTCCTACTTTCTCTTCATGCGCAAATTTCTTGGAAATCTGACAACGCCTGTTTCTTTGCATCCAAAGGCTACACAACGACCCAAAATATTGAAAAAAGTCACAAAATATTAAGATATTGTTCAATTTCTATGGAGATAAACAGTTTGTTTGTAGCCAACGTACAGCGCCCTCTACGTGGAACTATTTGACAGTTTTCTTCCCCATTGCATATCCTGTCCGATATATCCTGCGTAAGGTACCACATGGTCTGCGAGGATTTCAGTAATGTAGCGATGAGAAGTCAGTCCACGTGTACGGCCCGTCGGTTCGATGAAAACTAACGCTGTATGTGCTGTTAACGAGATGCCGCCCCAGACCATTACAAATCCTCCTCCATAAGCAACAGTTTCCTCGATGCAACACTGAGAATAACGTTCTCCAGGGCGACGATATACTCTCTGACGTCGATCACTTCCATGTAGACTCACCCTGGTCTCATCAGTGAAGAGTACATTACTCCACTGCTCTAATGTCCAATCCCTATGCTCTCGAGCAAATTCAAGTCGTGCTCGACGGTGTGCTACCGTTAATGCTGGGCCTGTTGCAGCTCTTTTTGGGGTCAGGTTCCGTTCAGCAAGTCTCCTTCTGACGGTATCTGAACTTATGACCACTTGGCGTTCGTCACGCAGACTTTGTTGGACTTGAACTGCGTTGAGGTGGCGATTTCGCAGAACAGTAAGGTGGATATAACGATCATCTGCTGCTGATGTAGCCCTAGGTCTGCCCGTACCTGGACGGCGATCGAATGCTCCAGTCTCTAGGTATCGTCTGTAAACTCGTTGCACCGAAGATCTGCTGATTCGAAGCCTTCGAGCGACTTCACGTTGCGCAATGCCTGCTTGAAGTAATGCTTACAGCTTGAGCTGCTTCCTGAGGTGTTGTATCCATTATTAATCGAAAAAAGTAGCAAAAACACACGCGTCTGAGCAAACGATGGACCAAAACTAAAGAAATGATAAGAAATATTCGACTACCCTCTTTGTAGAGAAAAAGAACGCTAATTTCAAACTCTGGTGAAAACAGAGCAAATCGTTAGCATTGTCTAATATCGGGAACTCGCAACAATATCAAAACATGGTAAATATCCCGTTTACAGTATTAATAGTAATGTCAGTGACCATGTCAGTTTAAAAACTTATATTGTGTTTGTTGCTTGATTACAATGTGAGTTGACGGTACTTTCGAATTAATTTTTAGTCATTTTAATCACCATGAATCGCACTTTTTGTAGGTATAACTTTGATAGTTGTAAGTTTTGTACTTTTTGAGAAAATCGAATCAGAGTTCCTAGGTAGCGGCGGGTGGCTCGGTTTATTTGCTGACCATAGATGAACATGAATAATAGCTAGCTGTACCTACCTACAATGTGGTATGCGGATGCGTTTCTAATGCCCTTTTACTACCTAGGTATTACTTACCTAAAAAAAATATTTACGAACGTAAAGAACTTATATAAAAAAAAAAAACTGGCCAAGTGCAAGTCGGACTGCACATGAAGGGTTCCGTACCATGACTTCTTATAGGTTTTCCTGTAATCCATACGTGTTGAACTAATTTCTGTATTTTTTTCAGAATTTTAGGCCCAGTAGTTTCGGAGATAAAGGGGGGGGGGGAATGGTTGGACAGACAGACAGACACACGAGTGATCCTTTATGGGTTCCATTTTTTCCTTTTGAGGTACGGAACCCTAAAAAAGCAAATAAGCATCAGTCGAGCCGTTTCGGGATGATTAATGTTTCTATGATGTTGCATTCAAAAATAATTTGCAGTATAAAACAAAATGAAAGTGAAATGTTGTGCGTTCGTGCATTTAAGATTACAAGGTTGATACGAACATGACCAAATTATTTATCACATAATTGTTATATTATATTTAAAAGGCACGGAGAAACGTTACAAGGTATAGGTACGATCTAATTGGATATGCAGCACTGTTTTTAGCTTAGTTTCATTTCGGTTGACTACCCTATTGGTTATCTAGTACACCTACGGTTTTATCATCAGCCTATAATGTTCCCACTGCAGGGACGCAGGCCTTCTCTCTAGGAGAGGGATGGACTATCATCCACCACGAGGGCCCAGTGCGGGTTGGAAGATGTTACATAACTACTAAGACATGCCGGTTTCCTCACGATGTTTTCCTACACCGTTTTGAGAGCAGTGGTGATGAAATAAATTACACAAAGTACTAAATGCGCCCGCCTGGGTTCGAACTGTTCGAAGTTTCGAACGCACGCCACCACTGGCCACCACTGCTCCCAAATATTACGGTCTATACCTACATATTAGGGATGTTACGGAGCTCCGACTCCGCCTCCGATTCCGAGTGCGATTCCGGTTTTGACTCCGACAAACCAAATTTAAAAACTCCGATTCCGACTTCGGTTCCGGTTAAACCGCCATGTACGCATGAAACCTATCTGGACATGCCAACTTAACAGTCGAAGTCACCTGAATAAAACGGATAGGTAGGACAAACAAAAAAATCAAACCAAATGCTAATGAAAAACCTAGTTTTATTTACAAAAATACTCAAGCATTTTAATGAGAAACCTAATTTTATTTACAAAAATAATCACTTTTCAGGACGACATAGCAGATACGCCGTTGTCTGTGCTATTTCTGCAACTAGACACAGTAGCAAAAGCGTATCTCGACAACCGACGGAAACTGCGTCGCGCTAAACGACAACGAACCTGCGAGGACGAGCCGGCTCACACCGCCGTCGAAGACTACGACTTTAAAAGTATAATAGAAAATAAAGCTAACAAGTTAGAGATACCGGCTAGTATGAGTAGCGAGGAATTAGTTAAGTTGATCAAGCAGAATTTGACGGAATACGCGAATAAGGATAGGCCTTTATGTGACGATGAGATCGACGGGTCCACAACAGCGTTGTGTCTCACTAAGGCGGTCATCGACGCGTACAGTGAAGCCAATGTTATCGATGCCGTGAAGCAGAACTTATTGACTCGTCTTGGCAACCATGCCAGTTAAATGTTTTCAGTTCCTACAGACTGCCTTTCTATGTGGATGGGTTAGGTAGACATGTTCTAGTCTTAAGCAAAAGTTTAACTTTGTTTGTCATCTCATTTAGGAATAATTATTTAAGTTATTTTATTGTATTTTTAAATTAGTTTTCTATATAAAAAGTATTTATGGAAACAGGCACGTATTGCTGCAAGAATATAGCCCTACTATCATTATAATAATAATAATAATATTCCACAACAATCACACAACGCCATCTAGTCCCAAGCTAAGCAGAGCTTGTGTTATGGGTACTAGACAACTGATAAACATACTTATATATTTCTAAATACATACATATTATAGATAAATTACACCCAGACACAGAACAAATGATCGTGCTCATCACACAAACATTTGTCCTGGGTGGGAATCGAACCCACGACCTCCGGCATAGCAGTTAGGGTCACTAACCACTAGACCAACAGGCCAGTCAATTATGAATGGATATATTGAAGATAATTTGTGTACAGTACATACATCTGCCAATGCCTTCAGATAATACAGGCGTGATGTTATGTTATAAAGTAAATGCCGTAGAAAGTTGGTACAACCAAGTAATTTACTACTATCCATCAACGCTACGGTATGTCAGATAGGCGAGTACCTTTATAACGCGCTAGCAAATACAAAACTACACAAATTGATTGGACACAGAAGACGTAAGTAATCAGTGCGTGGAGAACTAGCGTGCAATGGCTGTTAAAACAACTAGGAATATCAAGGTTTTAATAAAACTTGATATCTGATCATAAATCTTATGAAGTTGTCAGATTTGAAATCTAATTATCATCGGTTGCCCGCGACCGTTATTCACCTGACTTCCGAATTTGAGTCGGAATTGGGTTAATTTTTTCACCTTGTTTTATTTCATTGCACGGGAAAACTCTTTTTCTGTAACAAATATCATCACATCAGCTATCTGCCAGTAGAAGTCCCATCGAAATAGGTCTAGACATTTCGGAGATTAGCCGGAACAAACAGACGGACAAAAATGTTTTTATTTTTTGCTGAAAGGTATATTATTCAATACGGTAGTATTATACTTTCACTAAGCATTCAGTAAAAAAAGTGTTATTTTGAATTTAAAAACACTTTAATTTTATTTATTTGTATAGATAATTATACTTTACTGCCTCGCTAGTCTATTGGCCGGTTACTAGCGAGAATGGTGTGAGTCAAAATGGCGGGTGTACCTACCATAGCGAATCAAAATAGACTACTTATCATAAAAAAGTACGTAAAATGTACTATTCTTGTACCAAGCTATAAAAAATCTGTAAACTTACCTCCTTTAGAACGAAGTTATTTCAAAATTAAGGTACACCCGCCATATTAACACCAAGATGGCGGGTGTTCTGTCTATTTCATTATTTAACAAGGACTCATAAAAGGGGATAGAACCAATGTGGCATATCAACCTGTCCGCCATTTAGATTTTTTTTTGAAATCGCGGCCCACGGTGAAAGTGGTATGTATGGATAGAGGACATATAGACGAACAAAAAATGTCCAGTAACATGGTACCCAAAGTGTCACGTTACCGAGATATTTGAAGTTAAAGATCGACAAACGAGTACAACGACGTTCATTAAATATTTTTTTTAAATAACCTTTTTACGTGTTTGGGCGTTAAATTATATCCAAATAATAGTTCCCAGGTTGATTATTGTTATACGCACATTGAAATCGCTTCGCATCTCATTGAAACGCTATGTAATGTCAAAAAATAGTTTTCTCGTGCTCCTAGTAGTATGTAATGTACCTACTCTCTTTCAATAACCAGTAATAATAATAATCAACGCCTATAGACACGTAAAAGGTCTAATTTTTATGTGGTCATTGTACTGATTTGTCCATCTTTACCTTCAAATATCTCGGCAACGTGACACTTTGGGTACCGTGTTGCTTGACATTTTTTGTTCGTCTATATGTCCTCTATCCATACATACCACTTTCATCGTTGGCCGCGATTTCGAAAAAAAAATCAAAATGGCGGTGGGTCGATATGCCAGCTCCCATACAAAAAAGTTCAAACCCCTTTATTTGCACCGGAAAAATGTACCTATAAAGTACCTCAACTAAAAACAAAAATCCACTTGATTAGCTGGATAGTTCCTGAGAAATACTGCAACCGTGTCTTGTGTTTATATATTTTTTATAGCTAGGTACAGAATAGTACATTTTAGGTATTTTTAGGGTTCCAAGGAAAAAACGGAACCCTTATAGGATCACTTTGTTGTCCGTCTGTCTGTCTGTCTGTCAAGACCTTTTTTCTCAGGAACGCGTGGAGGTATCAAGCTGAAATTCATATCAAATACTCAAGTCTATGGTCTCTTGGAGCTGTGAAAAAATCAAACTTCTAAGTCAACGCGATCAAAAGATCCCCCCCCCCCCCGATGATCCCGTTTATGCCGCAAATTTTCGACACTCGCAAGGGAATCAAAACCTACAGGGTACTTCCCGTGAACTCAGAATCTTGAAATTTGGTACGAAGCAACGTCTTATAGCATAGATAAAGGAATAATTACGAAAACCATAAATTTTTAGTTACATCAAGATACTCCCGTTTATGCCGCAAATTTTCGACACTCGCAAGGGAATCAAAACCTACAGGGTACTTCCCGTGAACTCAGAATCTTGAAATTTGGTACGAAGCAACGTCTTATAGCATAGATAAAGGAATAATTACGAAAACCATAAATTTTTAGTTACATCACATAATATATTTTTTTTACGGAACCCTCGGTGCGCGAGTCCGACTCGCACTTGGCCGGTTTTTTTTTTATGGTAAGTAGTATAATTTGATTCGCTATGGTACACCCGCCATTTTGACTCTCACCGAGATTCGATTCTCAGTTCGGGCAAGTGTTATTGGTTTCTTCATCAAGAGTTCCTCAGTAGCAGCCACGGAGTCTGTATCCGTGTCAAGTTGCTGGTAATAGGGCCCTATTACATGAGACTTAAACCTACCAGAAAATGTGGCTGTAGTATTACTTAGCTTGTAAGTGTATTTTAGGAGGGCAATATTGTAAACGGCTGACTGAATTGTTTTTTTGTTGAGTTTCCTTCAAGCACAAATTGAATGTGAATAAGTGCCGTGCTCTTGTTTTTTAAACAACTTTGTATCAGTAATTCAGTACATAGTTTTAATACTTCATTTAATTTTATACTTCAGAATTTGTTGTGTTGAAAAGGCAGAATTCGTGTCGACATGACTGTATTACAGTGCTCACGGCCTCGGTGGTCTAGTGCACGTGCACACAACACAAGTGCGACTGTTGTGTACGAGGTCGTGAGTGCGATTCCCACATGGAGGATTCCCAGGTCGGGCAGAGTGCAACTGGGTTATATCATCAGGCGTTTCAGTTGAAGAAGCCAAGGAGTCTGGATTTGTGCCCGGTTCTTGGCAATAAGCTCGCCCCCTATTACATGGGACTTAACTTAGGGAGTAACTGAGAAATGTGAGTGTAGGTACTAATAGGTACACTTCTACCTATGCGTGATGTTATGTTATGTATTACAGTTCCGCATGGATCTTTCAGAGCTATGACTGATAAGCTGTTGGTAAACATTTTTGAAATAATTGTAAAATTTACAAAATGGTGGCTTTAGGAAAGAATAGGTCTCGTTCTGTCCACACGCTAAAATATCCATGTTACTTATTGGTTTTTACTTACAGTAACTGTATTCATACTATTGATTGTGATATTAGAATTGGAAATGTCGGATTAGATTCTAAGAAATATTTCATGGAAATATAAATATTTATTTTAAATAGAATGTTGTGTTTTAATTAAGAATCCTGGGTCTGTAGTCTCTACACTAATAACGACGCTAAGAATGTCGCTAAGTCGTAATTTTTTTTTAATAGTTTTTAACCTTATGCTGTTGAAATGGAGCTGAAAATCTATTTAAAAAAATACGATTTTACGACTTAGCGACATTCGTAGCGTCGTTATTAGTGTAGTGACTGCAGGCCTTGGGTGATGGGTCGTAATAGGTACACATGGTGACACATGAGCTTGACGATGTAATGTTCTTCTTTTATTGTTATTTTATCTATAACGAGGTTTTGCCTGCGGCTTCGTCCGCGTGAAATTATCGATTTTCCATTCAAACTTTCATGCCCTATTTATGAAAAATCCTTCCCTAGTGGATGCCTATAATACGTCAAAAGAGGAATACATGTGGGAAATTTTAAGTTTCTAGCCCTAAGGGTTTGGCCTGTGCGTAGATCCTCAGTCGGTCAGCTTTGCCTTTGTATAGATATACTAGCGGACCTGGCAGACGTCTTCCTGCCTGGGCAGCAGCGCCACCTACCGGGTCCAATTGTGCTTCCAAACCATCCAAGAACCCATTGAAATATCCCCAGAAAGTTTCATCCAAATCGTTCCAGCCGTTTAGGAGGACTTCAGTGACATGGCATACTCGTACCGTAGTAGATCGTTAAGTAGATAGATTTTGTAGTATAGTGACCTTAATTCTCAGTGTCATTCATAAGTTAACGAACATTTGTCCTTAGTCAATCAAGGTCTGATTAGTAGGCACCTTCGTCCCATGTCGTCATTGTGATTTTGCAGCTGACTGTTTCAAACCGAATATAATTGCCATTGTTAGATGCGACAATATCTAATAATGCTGCTTATGTTCGACTGCAGGTTGCCTAAGTGGGTCATACATTTTTTTATCCTGCTCCGGTATCGAAGCTGCTCTGATCCTGCTCTTCTCCTGATCGGATTTGCGCTAATCTTCCTGCCCTTAGCCCTTGCTACTTGGGGTATACGCAACAAGATATTTTCACGTCACTATAACTTTTCGTTTTACAATATCATTCCTGACACAATCCTTTCATCGCTCTTTCAGTCATATCACATGAATCATATCCCTCCTCATGTCATATTTCTATTCCAAAACAGACTCCTTTTCAATTTTTCTATAACCTTTGCCACTGTTAACTTCCTCTATCATACTAATTACTTACTTATGTAAGCCATTTTAATCACTCCACATGACGTCTCATAATTAAACATTCTGGTAATGAGACATTATATACGTTGAAATAAAACAAGGGTTACTTTTAGATATTTAATGACCAGTTAAGCTTTCTTAGGCTTGATATATGAGCGGTAGTAGAAGTCGCCGAACAGTATGACCATGAACAGGTTCTGCGGTATCAGCAGGTAGGCAGGTTCTCGCGGGAAGTCGCACTCCTGTTTTGCCACTAGCACTATAAAGTGGAACAGCAGAACTGTAAACTGGAGCTGGAAAATAATCAGGTGTTAGTAAATTATCAGGAGTGGAAGAGAAGTGTTGGTCGACCGACGGCGAGATGGGCAGACGACATTGTTGCCATTGCAGGAATGTCCTGGGTGAGGCTGGCACAAGAGCGTGGAGCTTGGCACAAATAGAGGCCTATACCTGGGTCTCCCACTGCTGGCAGTGGGAGAAATCGAGATGTGGGTGATGATGATACATGACAAAACTGAATAGTGGCAGGTGGCATATTAACCCAGTATTCATCGTCACAACAATAGAGGTACTGAAAGGGGCAACTGACCTTTATACCTAAGTACCTATTTTAACACATAAACAGTATAGTTTTCGAATCGTTATTCAGTGTCAAATATTCACGTTCGATTGAAACCGTCACAGGTTAAATAAATAATGGATTCTTGCGTGATTTACCTATTTAAATGTGCCGCTTGCTATTCAAACCTTAAGTTCGTCAAAACGTCATGGACTAAAGGTTTTCGTAATCTAATCAAACACGCATATATTTACAGAATATCAGTCCGTAGCCTCGTGGCTCTAGTGGTAATAAGTGCGACAGCATGAGGTCTTTGGCTTCCATTACCGGGTCGGACAAAGTGTTATTGGGGTCTTCCATTAGGAATTTCTCAGTAGCAGCTACCTACGGAGTCTGTGTTTGTGCCCGGTTGATGGCATTACAATATTACCGTGGCATTAGGCTCCCCCCTACTACTATTACATGGTACCTACTTAAAACGTAACAAATTACATGACATATTTCTTACGTTATTGATTTGCAATGAAACAACTTCATAACAGCAAATTGCAAAAAAAATAACTAAAGTACCTACCTAGGTACCTAATTTTTTTTCGCGGGCTAATCATGGCATAATGAAGAAGGTACTTAATTAGGTGCAAAATGGGTGCAAACTTACGATCTGCACTTGGGTGACATGCTTCTTCCACCAGATGGACTGTTTGTAGGAGTCGTCCCAGATTGTGAGCAGGTAGTAGCCGTACATGATGATGTGGACGATCGAGTTTAGCGTCACCAGCATTGTCCCGTGCCCACCTGTCATCAAATAGATATTTAACACCTTCATTGGTTCCTGATCCATATAAAAACTTTTTAACAAAAAATAAAACCGACTTCAAAAAAAAAACACGAAAAGGTGAAAAATAAACTTTAGAAGAAAAATCAGTTTCTGAAGTCGGTGACTTTTGTTTGTTAGATTTCATTTTTTTGCCACCCAACCAAACCCAACAAAAAAAGATTTTTCAAATCGGTTAGCAAGTGACGGAGTTATGCCCGAACAAACATAAAAAAAAGAATCATCAAAATTGGTTCATAAACGACGAAGTTATTCGCGAACACACATAAAAAAAACCGGCCAAGAGCGTGTCGGGCCACGCTCAGTGTAGGGTTCCGTAGTAATAATTCTTTTTTTGTTTGAAATACGGGCCAATGAAGCTTGACCTCTGGATTGTATAGGCGCTCATACGATTCAGGGACCAAATTATATTGGTTAACTGCAGTTTCCATCTGTTGTTTCCATCCAAGTTCAAAATAATTTTCCTAGAAAGTCCTTATAAAGTTCTACTTTTCAGATTTTTTTCGTATTTTCTAAACTTATGGTTCAAAAGTTAGAGGGGGGGGGACGCTTTGTTTTTTACTTTTGGAGCGATTATTTCCGAAATTATTGACATTATCAAAAAATGATTTTAGTAAACCCCTATTCATTTTTAAATACCTTTCCAACAATATATCACACGTTAGGGTTAAAATTAAAAAAAAAATCACTTCCCACTTTACATATAGGGGGGCTACCCTAATAAAACATTTTTTTCCAATTTTTATTTTAGCACTTTGTCGGCGTGATTGATACACATATTGGTACCAAATTTCAGCTTTCTAGTGCTAACGGTCACAGAGATTAAGCGAGGACGGACAGACAGACAGACATGGCGAAACTATAAGGGTTCCTAGTTGACTACGGAACCCTAAAAAAACATTCGAATTGAGAACCTCCTTCTATTTTTAGAAGTCGGTTAAAAAACAAGGTTTATAAGGAAGGACCCTTCACGAAGCCGTCAACCAAGCATTCTGAACATCAAACTAAGTAGGTAACTCGACGCAAAAATATTAGAAAACAAGAAACACCTTTTTGTTTTCATGAATGGATATTCTTTTACACCCATTAAGTATGTAGAACGACACAAATAATTGATAATAAAACTTTTTTGGAAAAAAAACCGACTTCAAAAACAAAAACGCGAATAAAACAAAAACACAAGAAAGTGAAAATAAACTTCTGAAGCAATGTTCTGAAGTCGGTGACATTTGTTTGTTTTGATTGCGTTTTTTTTGCCACCGACTTCAAAAGCTGATTTTTCGTAAGTAGCCTGTGCCGCAGACAGGGACCGTCCGGATACTCGTTGAAAGGGTTTTTGAAGGGGTTTTTTTAAGCGCTTCAAAAAGAAACCCTATAATACATCTTACACCTCCGAACGGGTATAGTAAACCCTGTTACGAATGGGTTACCCTTTCAACACCCTGTAACACTGTAACAGGGTAAGCCATTCCAACTCAAGACATTGTATTATGCACTGTTTACAATCGATATTAGTTTCAAAATTGCATACACGACCGCACATGACATTCGTTCGTACTGCGTCCGGCGGTCCGTCAATCTTGCGTGTACCTACTTGCCGAGCGACTTGTAAACATGGAAAAATAGCTATGATCTTATAGTTCAATTTTGCTCGTCGCACATGAAAATAATATTTAATTTTTCGTGTATAAACCTACCTACTTGTTTATTTTCATCATTCATCATTTGATTGGGAACTCGAAAATTATCTAAAAGGATGGAATCTGGCAGTGTATCATATCTGATACACTAAGAAAAAACAGTAAATTACTTACGATTTCAGACCATTTTGATACTTGAAAGTAGCGTTTCTAAGTAGCCAATATACCTATTTGAATTAAACAGCTTTTGAAAATAATTTGACCTAAATATAATAAAATTTGAGTGTTTTTATCTTGCAACGCCCAGACGACTTCAATGGTCGGTTTGCTATTTTGTTTTCTACTGCATAATGATTTGGATTAACAAATGATAAAATATTTTTTTTTTAGAATTTGGATTATATTTTGTCTTTTGTACCATATAAAATAATAAATGTTTGAAAATACCTTTTGGAACGTTTCTAGATTTTCATAAAGTTCAATGTATCAAATTGTACACAGCGCTAAGAAAAGGGTTAATGTAAGAATTTATATTTGTTACTTCGCCTGATCTTACATAAAAAATAGCATTACCTTGGTGTTAATCTAATAATTATCGTAGGTAGTTATTAATACCTACTTACTTACTAAAATAGGTTAGGTATATACATGGGTATAAATGAACGTGGTCCGTCCACTTAACACTAGAAAGACTATTAATTTAACTACCTGTCTTACTCATCTTAATTGTTAGTTCGCTTAAATGTCACGCATCAATTGTTGTCAAATTCATAATAACTAAATAAAAACAGTAAGGTGCGCACGGGTGCAAGTATCCCCCCACCTACTTGCAGCTCAAGTTTATTAGGTAATCCAGGGTAACACGAAAAAAAGCTTTTCGTTAAGGTAACCTCTTCAAAGGCTTAAGTCATTGAAGGGGTTAACCCCTTCACGTGGTTACCTTAATAAAAGTGTTAACCATTTCGCTGGGGTTCGAGGGTGTAACTCGAACAAAAGGTAACACAGCGATATGAGTTACCCCATGTACGGGTTACCCTGTCCAAAGGCTTAACTCTCAAGCGGGGTTGTACGGTCCCTGGCCGCAGAAGGCCATTGTTTGTTAGTCCCATGGCATATAACTGACTATAAGTAGGTATAAGTATACTTAAATAGAAAGCCTGCTGTCCTAAGTGGAATAGAAAAAAAAAACGCTCACCTGGCAACCATTTGACAATGCCCCAAGAAACGGCTACCATCCCAAAGTGGTGGTACACGTGCAAAAATGTCACTTGGTTCTGCTTTTTTCTTAGAACGAAGAATACCTTTAACATAATATTCACTCTGTTATAACCACACTTAAACGTTCTAGTATTTTAAAATGGGTCATTTTAAAAGACCAGGGGGGAAGATAACATTTCATCTGGTCATACGTACCGTATCCAGGAGATCAACAAGTTTCATGACGAAGTATGCGTAGCAGACACACCAGGCATATTCTATGCCAGCATCCCCGTCATTTGTTCCTTGGCACATCAGCGAGTAATGACTCAGCCATCCTAGTTTTAAACTCTGCAAAAATATACTTTTTTTTTAACTTGGTTTGCTGTGTAGGCCTTTTTACCCCCGACTGTGGCGAAGCCCAAAAGGAGGGTTATGTGTTTCATTATAAGCACTCTTCTACCAAATTACCAATCAATCGATTTAATTTAACCTATCTACTTCAGTTCATTGCTGGACATAGGTCTCTCCCAAGTTGTTTTACATTAACCTGCTAGGCACCTGCCTCATGCAGTCTGCCCAGTACCTACTTGTCAGAAGCATTTGAAACGTCTTGGCTATAGTTTTGTGATTACCTTGTGGTAGAATCTACCTAATAATGAATACTACTTACTGCTAACTTGAAAAAAGTGTATGAGTATGAAGTGAGAGGGATTTCCAAATAAGAGTTCTAAGGCCAGGATTGATGAAAACTTTTAGTACTTATGTAATTTAGTATGTAATTTTAAAGGGAATCCTATAATAGATACAATAACGAAAGAAGGTGTATAAAACTTACTTTGTAAGCGATATATGCGCAGCCAACTATTTGGACAGCGTTATAAGCTGCAATAATACTTCGTAGCTCGTAGGCGGGTCTCTTGTTCATGAACTCAGGTAGCCATTTGAACACAGTGGCCAAGTATAGAACCATGATGCCAAATCCCAGCCAAGGCGTCCTGATGAGGAACCATTCTTGGGTCCTAGGGTCTGAGGGAACAAAGAACTATTACGAAATTGATCGCCAGTTGGCTTTGTCATAAAATTAATTATACTTAAATGATTGCGTTATCATCTGCCTAGTTTTTCCCAACTTTGTTGGGGTCAGCTTCCCGTCTAACCGGATGCAGCTGAATACCAGTATTTGATGGAGCGTATTACATAGTACCCATTAGTACTGGGTACTATGATACCCCTTGGTAAAGCTGGTTGCTACGGCTGTCAAAATCTTCAAATGACAGCCTGGACCAAAGGCTTAATGTGCTTTCCGAGGCAGGGAAGGGACTCAGTATGTAAAGGGTGGTCATCACCCATCCACAGACAAAACTAGGTAAGCGCGGATTAACCTAAAATTGAGCCGAGCGGCTGTTATTATCTAGCCACGAGCCACTTAACTGATTGTGTAATTAAATTAATAAACTTTACTTTAATTAAATACCTGCAATATCTTCATTTAAATAGTAATATAATTTCACTCCACCCCTCAATATGACCGACATAATTTCAAAGTTTTTGGGACACTAATTTCAGGAGCCCGGCAACACAGCCACCTAGTTAACAACGACACATTGTACTAGAACGTGACAAGTAACTTTACAGGGGAACGTCAATTTCTGGCTACGAGTTACGACAATGCTCATGAATTTTCATTATCAAATCAATGTATTCACGTAGTTTGCTTTTGCATGTTAATAGTTGCCGATTCTGTGGACTGACTTGCACACCCGGTTTTGTGCGTTCATAATTCGTTTCAACGACTGAAAACCTTAATACTTTTCGTACAGTTTAAAACGCTTCCGCTACATCGATCACTAATAAAAACCGTTAACAACTTTGATGGAAAAAAGAGAGCTGTAAAAATTCTAAACTTCTAAAGAAATCAAGCACGCAGACACGAGAAAAAAAAAAGAGATTTTTTCCTTATATGAAAACGGTCAAAAAGGTCAAATAATTCATTGAGGTTTTGTAGAGATTCAACCCTCTCTGCTTCAATAAACTGAAAAAGACACGCCACCATACCTACTACATAGAGATCCTCTATCTCTATGTTAAATATGTTAATAAAAGAGCGTAGGTCACTCGCGACGACAACGCAACGTGACGTGACGTAGACAAACTCACAAATCAAAATATCAGTGAACGAACAGTTGTTTTCTAGCAACAACGTGACGAACGAATATGGTGGTGGAGGGCGAGCAAAAAAAAAACTTTTGTCATTACTCATACTCTGAAAGTAGGTCATAACATGCCTGCGGAGCAGGTTGAAAGTACTACTTTTCAGCCCTAGGGAGAATCGCTTTTGCGTTTGTGCAAAGTAATGTTCCCACCTATCTTCTAAACTAATGATCCGATTTTGATGCGGTTTTCATTATCAGGTTTGTGTTCATGTTTGTGTTCAGTTCATGTTCTTAGACAGGTGTCATGGCTGTAACTCACTAGGGGGCGCCACAATATTAGTGCAAAACAATGTTGCAATATAATCAAAATAAAATGTCCGATTACCTCACTAGAGGGCGCTACAATATTAGTGCTAAATAATATTGCAATAATATTAAAACGAATTGTCCGATTTCAATGCGGTTTTCATCAGCAATGG
Organism: Diarsia mendica; assembly: GCA_949316265.1. Taxonomy (NCBI): domain Eukaryota; kingdom Metazoa; phylum Arthropoda; class Insecta; order Lepidoptera; family Noctuidae; genus Diarsia; species Diarsia mendica. Next base: position 9,453,264 of record OX438906.1, on the reverse strand, counting down.
GTTCGTACTTCGTAGTTGATTGGTGCATGGTCTAAGATAAGTCTAAGCGCCTCCTAGTGAGTTAATATCACATTAACTCACTAGGGGGCGCTGCTATAGGTATTAGTGTGAAACGATTCTATTGCAATATTATTAAAATTCCGAGTCCGAGACCAATTCCGAGTGGTCATTGATGGCTGCTCCTCTGACCTTATGGCTATCGATGCCGGAGTTCCTCAGGGGTCTGTTCTCTCCGCGACACTTTTCCTGCTGCACATCAATGACCTCCTTGTTCCTGGTATTGTTGGGTACGCAGATGACAGCACTGTCATGGAGAGTTATACATCCAGCGCAAAAGCCAGTGGTGAGGAAGTACGTTCACTAAGAGAGGCCATGGTAGAGCGAACGAATTCAGCCTTAAGACTTGTCTCCCAGTGGGGTGACGAGAATCTGGTAGATTTCAACGCTACCAAAACGCAAGTGTGTCTGTTCACCGCCAAAAGGAGTCCGTTTAATCTTGCCCCTACTTTCCGGAGTGCGTCTGTACAAGTTACTGACAGTCTCGAGCTGGCACGAAGTTGAGCGCGAATCTGAACTTCGGCGCCTACATCGAGTCGAAGGCTCAAACTGCGGCGAAAAAGCTGGAAAAAGGTACTTCAAGCCTGGACAGCTTTCAGTATTATATAAAGCTCAAGTCCGGTCTGGCATGGAGTATTGCTGTCACCTTTGGGATGGCTCATCCAAATACCAGCTTGCCACTCTTGACTCTGTAGAGCGCAGAGCCAGGAGGCTAATTGGTGACGATAAGCTGGTTATCAAGCTACATAGCCTGGCCCACCGTCGCAAAGTCGCATGTCTGTCGGTCTTCTACAGACTGTACTTCGGAGAGTGTGCGCAAGCGCTCCACGAGCTGATCCCACCATCTCCCTTCTTCCATCGGGAGACTAGACGTACTGCAGGGTATCACCGATACCTAGTCGACATTCCACACATTCGAACGAAGCGCTTTGCTGGGTCCTTTATTATGCGCACAGCCAAGGAGTGGAATTCCCTGCCTGCGTCGGTTTTTCCGAGTTCATATAACCCTACTCTGTTTAAGTCGCGAGTAAACAGGCTTCTACTGGGTAAGCTCGTTCCATCGTCGACATCATCTCTGCCCTTAGGGCAAGATTGAAGTCAAGAGCAAGCCCATTTATAATAAAAAAAATAAAAAAATTAAAAGATCATCCTGTTACTTTGTCCCGACAGTTCATGTTACGAGTTAATGCATTGATTAGATATCTAAAGTCTGATGATGAATTGTTAGGTGGAAAGTTACAGGAGTATTGGTAGTGGTACCGCATAGAATTTCTAAATATAGGTAGTCCTCATTTGCATAATGCTTTGCTGGATTCAGAATGCTCCTTCATTTGCTTCTTCATACAGTAGACGGCTTAGATTTAATTGATAAAGTCGTATCCTGTTCTATAGATACGATACGACGTACGGGTAATGCGGAATTAGACGATTTGGTAAAACGTGTTCAAATTCATCATCATTCAGAGACCTGATGTAAAAACCAACAGAAAGCAACTGTATAATGTTTAAAATGGAACTTAATATTATGTGGTAGGATGAATCACACTTATTGTTTTGCGAGACCTTACCTACATATTATATAGATTATAATTCGTATAATATGCTCTCTAAAAAGTCTGAAATTAAATTACTTAAGCAAAATTAAAAATTTTGAAAAAAAAACCCACGACGGTAAAAATCTAATTGAAAAATAGGTAAAAAAACTTTTTAAGTTAAACGGTTTTATGTTAAACATACATTGCAATGTTTAAGATAAATGTACTAAAAACCAAAAAATAATAAAATAGATACAGTCGTGGGAAAAAACCGCTGGGGCACGTCAATTGTAATTTCCGCAGCACGACAGTTCCGAATTGACGTGACCCACGGTTTTTTCCCACGACTGTATCTATTTTTTTTTTTTTTTGGTTTTTAGTACATTTATCTTAAACATTGCAATGTATGTTTAACATAAAACCGTTTAACTTAAAAAGTTTTTTTACCTATTTTTATTTTCTAGTTATTAGCCGCCATCTTGGATTTTAATTTTATATAGTATATTGTATTCTGCTTGTTGAGCCCTTTCATTTGATACCCATATTGATGGGATTAATAAAACATAAATTATCCGCCATTTTGTAGCGGCGGCCATCTTGAATTTATAATGATAATGAATAAACATAATTGTATTGTCACCAAAATCCAAAGTGTATACAAAATTTCAGATTAATCGGTTGACAGGAAGAGGGTGAAATTTGAATTACTAAATTTGATCCAAGAATAAAACAAACGGGGTGAGCTAAATAAAACCGTTTAAAAAGAATAAAATAGGTAACTCAAAACCCCCGACTTAACCCAATTATTATTGACCTGCCATTAAACCAGCTAAAGGTTTTCTAGTGACGTGAATACAATTATGTTCAACAGATTCCATAGACAATCACTCTCAAAGACAATCTCTGCAGATCCCCGTTCATGACTCAAACTGTTCTTTCTGTTCCGTGACTCAAACGGCTCTTACCTCAAGTGCGTATGCGGAGTCTCCCCACATTACAGACAATGGCATCCATTTTCCATCTAGCATCGCACGCGCTATCACCTGCGCATTTGATGATCTGTTTACTGCATCAGTTATCCGGGTTAGCGTCGCTGAGTTTAAAAAAAAAAAAAAAATATTCTTTAATTCGGATAAGCAACATCCATAAGGGTTAGTAAAAAAACAAAAAGATAACTTATATCTATGTTAGTAATACTTCAAATCTATTTATTTAACAACAAGGCTGTTGTTCAGAATACATCTCTGAACAACATCACCTAACAAAGGAGAATCGTACCTCCCCGCAACGGTCTTCAGGATGGAGTTGGAGCTGCCCCGCACTCTGCAGAGCAAAGAGGCAGATCTCTGTCTGACGATGGCGTGGAAGCCATCAACGTGTGCTTGTGAAAACATGCCTGATGCACTGCAGAAACGGGGCAGCCCCATCAACATCCTGAACCCGTTATTATATTGGACCCGTAGGGCACTGATAGCCCGCTGAGTATAGTTAGTCCACAGGCTGCACGTGTAGAAAACTTGGCAATAAGCTTTAAAAAGCGTTATTTTGACTGCCCTGCTACAGCGTGCAAACCTGCGAACCAACATGTTACACCGGACTGCCAGCGCCCTACGTTCCCTCTCAATGTCCACTCGGTCATCAAGGTCGTCGGTAACATAATGCCCCAAGTACTTGAACTGGTACACTCGTAAAATGTCATTCCCATTTAGTCTGATTGGGGGCACATACTCAGGACATTTACCACCGTCAGCCTTAAAGACCAAGAACTCGCTTTTATTGACATTATAAACTAAGCCATGCTCTCGAGCATAGCCTTCGCAACAATTCAGTAGCTCTCTAAGCGCCCTAACCGTTGGGCTCAGCAGCACCATATCGTCCGCGTAGCTGATGTTGTTGACACTAACGTCATCAACGCGACATCCGATTTTCTTGCTGCTGAGCTCAACGATTAGATCATTTACATAAAGATTGAATAATTTTGCTGACGTAATCCCTCCCTGCCTTACCCCACACTCTAGCCCATATGAGACAGAGAGCCCATCGGCCCACCTCACACTGTTCGTTTGGTTGTAATACCAATACTGGAAAATACGCAACAACTCCGCTGGCACTTTTCTCTCTCGCAGCTTTTTCCATAAAATCTCGTAGGATACAAGGTCAAAGGCACGAGAGAGATCTAAAAAGCAAGCATACACTGGTGTTCGACGTTTTGTGTAGTATTGCACCGTATGTTTTAGGCCGAGAATCGCACTTTCAGTGCCAAGATCACTACGAAACCCAAACTGTGCGTCGTGTAATTTCAAAAAGCTATCTAACCGAGCGTCCAGCTGGCTTGACCTTAAGCTATTCATGAACACATCTGAACTTATTACCATCGATATGCTCAGCAGAAGAAGATACAAACTTCAACCCTGAACTTCTTGCTACACCCCTTTAGAGTTTCTTTTTGCAAAATGGCAAATAGTAATAGTAATACAGCATGATTGTATCGTATTCATATCGCTCACCTAGTAATATATTGGCACGTCTACGTTTTTCATATTTTAAACAGTTTTTTTTTTACAGATTTTGTGGGTTTCATAGACGTCTATACTAGTAATCAAACCCACATTTATAATAATATGGTCAATCTGACAAAAAAAGGTTACAATCACGGTTTCCAATTTTTTTATTACATTATGGTAAGTATTAGATTATTCTACAATTTGTTTCATTACACACAAAAACAAAGGTTTATTTCTTGAAAGGGAACTCAGGATGCTTGTCAATGCCTGGAAAGAATGCAAAGTCGCAGATACGTCCATCTTCACCCCGGTCTAGCGCGGCAAGCTCTCCCATTTCGGTTTCCGCTAACTCGAAGTCCCAAAGAGAGATGTTCTGAGGAAGAAAAAATGTAACTATGAATATTAAAAAAATCAAGCTTCATTAAAATCAATAGAAGAAAATTAAGTATACGCGTATAATTTAAACGCGTATGTACAAAAAAATGTGTTCAGCTGCGTACGGACAGCGCTTACATTTGGTACAATTAATACACGTAGCGTATAGTCGGTTACGCGTGTCTTGGAATGGAACACCATGCTCTTACTTGCAGCTACGCGTACGGTCAGCATCAGAAGTAGCTGAACATTTCGGAATTTTAATTCTTTTATGTACAGGTAAGTAGTCTAGCTATTATTTTAAATGTTTCAGTAGATTATTCGTTAAAATAGTCCTTACACTCCAATAACATGTAGTAACGAGTAATATCTAACAAGTATTTATAAAAAAAACAGCTTCGAAACTTTGAGTAATGTTAATATACTTCTGATGCTGACTATTGCTGACCGTACAGTGCCGTACACCCGTACAATCTTGGGAAACGCGTGTCGCGAGAGCTAGCTCGCAGCATGAGCCGCCGTCAGCCGGATTTTGTTCTCTCGTCAATCGGGACGCGGGTTACGCTATTGTTGGACGGCAAAATGGATAGACAGACACGCATGTTCATCGAGTTTCAATAATGAAAATATTGACAGATTGATTCAAGTTTATGAATTTGATGATGACTGGCAGGGTTCGCGTACCGCTATGGATCGATTGACCTTGCGTTCAGGTTCGCGGCCGTTACATACAGGAGCTGTACGCGTATCCAATGTAGGTATATGTGTATTCCGACTACGCGTAACACAGGAACACACTGCCCGTACCTACGCACCTTTCGTGTTCTCATGAGCAGGTGATCTTATCTGCAGGATCAGAACCAACGGCGTAGGCAAAATTTCAACTCAATTAAAAATACCGGCCAAGTGCGTGTCGGGCCACGCACACTGTAGGGTTCCGTAGTTGCCCATCCAAATATGTGGACTAGTTAACGTACGAGCGGCGCGCAGTCATTCGCCAAGTGAGAAAATCAGCCGACATTATACCCGTTTCCCATCAACTGCGGATATAGTACGCGGAATCATTTGCTTTCTTTCTTCAAAGCTCCGCTTTTTTTACTGCTATAAGCGAGGCATGGCTGATGTTAAAAGGAACGTCGAATTCTTAAATATTTACCTGTTTGATTCGAGCTGGGTTCGTGCTCTTCGGGATAGCAGCCAGGCCTCGCTGCAGAGTGTACCGCAGCAGCACCTGCGCAGGTGTACGCCCGTGCGCCTGCGCGATGCTTTTCACTACTGGCAACTCGAGGAGGTCCGGGTACTCGCGTCTGTACACACATAGGGTTATGCCATCACTTTAACGATAACGGGCAAAAGCCGAAAAACCCCGGATATTTAGGCGAAAACTAGTTTATCCCCGACCGCGCCACTAAAACTAGTAAGTATATGCCATCAACCAGATGTAATTGGGAGCAAGCCTATTGCTATTCAACCGATGTAATAAGGAGCAACCCTATTGTCATTAACCAATGTAATTAGGGGCAAACCTATTGCCATTAACCGATGCAATTGGGAGCAAGCCTATTGCCATCCTTGTATTCGTAATGAAAAGCACAGTTAGTCCCTCGAACTATTAGCGCTCAAAGCCCTGAAAACCAGCAAAATGACAACCATCACGGAAAGCCAGAAAAAAATCGTAGGCGCAAATTAGCTCTTTTTTTCTTCATTATCGTAAATATTAAAATGAAACAACTTTAGCTTCAGAAGTCGGTGACTTTTGTTTGTTACATTTTGATTTTTTGCCACCGACTTCTAAAGCAAAAGTTATTTTTTAACTTTTTTGTGTTTTTGAATTCGTTTTATTTTTTTGCTAAAAAGTTTTTTTATTTTTCCATTTTTAGTTGTAATATCCTATACAACCAAGAAACCTAACCCTTAACCTTCAAGATTCCCTTATTATTGCTTTCAACTCCTAACCGTTAAGGAGTTGTACCTTTCCATAATCAGCTCACCTAGATAACCTGAAAGAATATAAAAACCCTATAATATTTTATTAGCAAATTATTCTCCAACTCCTAACCGTTAAGGAGACCTTCCATCATCAGCTCATCAGTATGACGTGATTACTGCCAGATGCGAAAACTTGGATAACTTTATAAAAAAACACGCATATAAAATTTGAGGGTCACTGAAAAGAATTTTGAAATCGGTCTACAATTTTCCTTTTTGGAAGTCGGTTAAAAAAAGGTTTGTTACCCAGTTTTAGCTGCCAACGCATCGGCTAATGCTTTCGAGCCGAGCGGCGAGTACGCGACGACGGGCACGCGCAGGTCGGTGGCGGCGGCTGCCAGCGCGTGCTGCTGGCATAGCGCATGCACTTCCACCTGCAGGCACGCGGGCCGCGCCACGCCGCAAACGCGCTGCAGCTGCGCCGCGTTCAAGTTTGACACCCCAACGTGCCGAACACGACCTGACTCCTTCAACTTCAGCACTGTCTGGAAACGCAATGGTCAATGATGAAAAGTCATATCAGGCAATCGTGCAGCGTCATAATAAGTTTTATCTTACCGCTGTATAGATGTAGTTTGGTAATTTACTTCTCCTGGGCCGCATGTTTTAGTGGATGCACGGAAACGAGTTAAGACGCAATCATGAGAAGGTTCGTCCCGTATTACGACAGGTTTTTCTAAACTGGTGCTGTTGCGTGTATTGCTGAATTGTTTCGGTATTCGAACTACTACTACGTTGTTCTTTTTGTTCCTCGGTGAAATGTTCAAATCTTTTAATCTCCTAGCTAATGTGTAGACCAGGTACATCATTAACCTGGACACTAGAAAGGTTTTCATTTTCACGAAAGTGATGGCGTTGAGTACTTTGATTACTGCCACGCGACAAAACTTTGAGTTCGATTTGCTCAGAGTTTGAAAGATAATTTCGAGGCTGTTTTAACATTGTAAACTTGACAGCCGAAGTCGAATGTTTTATCTCTGTTGAAAGTATTTGAGACGTGTGTCGTGTCTGCCTGGGCCACAGTGGTTGGGTACGGCAGTTCGACTCGTTTTACATCTGTAGCTCCTTTCTTCTTTTCTTCTCCCAAACAACAGAAAAATAATGATGTTAATTTGGTTCTCGACTTTTCTGTTCTACGCTTACGGATTGGTTTTAAAGGAGCGACATAGGTCTGACCAAATGAACGTCTATTATGACTATTCGGTTTGTCGTAATCATTATCATGCTTGTCTTCGTGCAAGTAAATACATTGCAACGATGGCTGGTATTTTCCTATTTGTTTTATGAAGGTTTCAGTTCTAATGAGCGCGTCACTAGAATTCATTGCGTTACGTTTTAGTACGTTCATTTAATTGTCTTCACTGAAGTAGTATAATTGAGTTTGAGTTCCATCCAGTACATTTTCTCATGATGCATTAATTTGTAATCTCTTCTTTTTTCATGTTTTAGTCAGCATGGGTTGGGCCATTATCTAGTTTTCCTTCTTTTCTTCTTTCTGCACATCTGACTCCTGCTGCACAACTGACTCCAGCTTCGCAGTTGCATCCTGTTGCACGTCAGACGCCACCTGCGTAGTTGCATCTTGCTGTACATTTGACGCCAGCTTCGCAGTTGCATCTTTCTGCACATCTGGCGTCAGCTGCGCAGTTGCAGCACCCTGCTGGACACCTGAAGCCTGTTGCGCAGTTGCACCCTGCTGGACACCTGAAGCCTGTTTTGCAGTTGCAGCCTGCTGCACACGTGAAGCCTGTTGCGCAGTTGCACCCTGCTGCACACGTGAGGCCTGCTGCGCAGTTGCACCCCGCTGTACATTAGGCATCGGCTTCACATTCTTTTTCTGCTGCACTTTCGTCTTCTTCTGCCCTTTCTTATTCTGCTGCCCTATCGTCTTCTGCTTACATTTCGTCGTCCGCTGTACATTCGTCTTCCGCGGCATGTTCCTGCACCGCGGGTTGCACTGCGGCTCATTCGTCTTCCGGTTCTCATTTAACTGTTGGTAGCGCTGCCGTTTGAAATACGGCTGATCCGATGTCTTTTTCTTCGAACAAATACCACAACAAGCACAACAAGTAAGCAAATATTTAAGCTTTTCCATACATGTCTTCTTTCGTTTCGTATTTGATTCCGATGTCTTTTTTTTCGAACAAAGACCACAACAAGCACAACAAGTTAAAATATATTTAAGCTTTTCCATACATGTCTTCTTTCGTTTAATTTTTGGTGGTTCTTTTGGTGGTTCTCTTGGTGGTTTTCTTGTCTTAGGTTGAGGTGCCTGATAGGGGTAGCGGCCCCCCTGATTGCTTGCATAGCGGCCCCCCTGATTGCTTCCACAGCGGCCCTGATTGCTTCCACAGCAGCCCTGGTTGCATCCAGAGCGGCCCCCAGCCATTTATTATTATTTATTTTTTCAATTATCCCCTTTTTTCCCTTGTTCGTCTCTTTTGTTGGTTCTATCCTTATGTTCTTGCGTGTTTCTTTCGCTTTTGCTCCTTAGTGTCGGACATATTTGCATGCTTTTGATTTCTCACACTTTTTTGTATTTTATATTTCTCATATTTTTGCTGCAACGGGCATAGTAGGTATTCAAAACAATTTTAATTTTTTGTGCCAATAAATCATAACTGCTGTAGTAAATAATTCAACATTGAGTGAGGATGTACAAAAAAAATTAACTGAAAGCCTGAAAGCACACTGTTACGTGCATTCAGAACGTCATCTTTGACAAGCATAAATCTTGTCATCTTGTTTTTTTTTACAAGTTCTGTTACTATGCAATGAAATCTTTTTTCTATCAATGTTTTATTCTGCTGACTAGATCAATTGCGTTTTTGTAAGTATTGCAAAGCACAACACCTACTATTTTAGCATAAACTTTCGGCTTTCTTCTCCCTCTTAAGCTTCTGTGGAAGTGTATAATGCTCATAAGAGATGCATCCAAGTCTAAGGAGTGAAGAGCATTGTTAGAGCTGGTCTTTAAGTTAATGCTTTCATAAGATCCTGCTGCAGTTTGACTATGGTACGGTGCCCCGGCGTCGCTTCCGCCTGTACAACACGGGCACACTAATCTTGGGAAAGTGCTTTTGTACCAAGTTTTAACTTGAGTTTTCAGCGTTTTCCGATTGTTGAGAAACGAAGCCACGGAAGTACCTACATTGTCGGTTTGTATTATATTAGATGGTTGGGCATAGGTATCCTCATCTTTTTGAACGCTTTCGAATTGATCTGTAGAGTCGGAAAACTGTTGATGTATCTCATTAATATCTTTTACTAGCTTGCATTGTCTTTCCACGACGGGCTTCACTTGCGACAAGTAATATTGCGCATCTAGTTGAGCACGATATTGTGAAAGTTCTTTGTGTACGTGCGTTGAATCAAGTGCCGAACTTATTTTATGTTTAGCCCTCCATGAATAAAGAGCTGGTAGTTGATAGCTGCATTGTTTGTATATTTCATCACTGCGATATAAAGATCTTCTTACATTACGTTCGCATGTATTTTCGAGTTGCCCTTTTTTATAGGGACATGTGCTACAATTATCCGTATAAGAAACACCCATGTTTAAAGTTTGCTTGATTCAATATCACAAGAAATGACGGACATTTACTAATGGTTAAATAATAGATATAAAATTTAGACTTGAGCAAAATATTGATGAAATTAATGAGTGTGAGCCTGTTTCTTTAAGGTGAAAGACATGATGCATTTTCTGTCAATTTCTGACAGTTCATTAAATAGTTTACCTTCCATAGTTCAAGTAGGTTGGTTGAGTGGTCGACCTTCATGCTGCCGTCTGGGTTCTTCGGGTGCAGGTCTCCCGGGACGTGCTCGAATGCGAAGGGAGTATGTATCAGATAAAGGTCCACGTACTCAAGATTGAGATCACGAAGTGAAGCGTCAAAGTACTCCTGAACCAACTCCGGACGGTTTCCTGATTAAAGAATATGTGCTTTATTTTTAATTCATTTTCTTCTTCTTGCAATCATAAGAACCAGTGTAACAACTGGACCTGAGTGTAATTTACAAAAATAATGTAGGTACACGTCGCGTCGTCATCACGTTCCATCTGAAATCTGTGCCCAGGTGCCCACTATTTCGTCAATTTTAATTTGATAATTATCTTTAACTTTACATAAAAAAAGTAAAGTATAAAAAAGATATTTATTCAAATATTGACTCGGGGGGAAGATGGCATCACGGCGGAATGAACTAGCCAATAGAATGGTTAGTATGGAATAGGGCATCAACGTCGTCGTCGGCTAGATAAACATACCTACAAGACGTTCAATGTCGAACAAGCTATTATGTATACAGCCAGCTAATTTGATAATTAACTTTAACTTTACATAAAAAAGTAAAGTACTTAAGTATAAAAAAAATATTTAGGTATTCAAATATTGACTCGGGGGGAAGATGGCACGGCGGAATGAACTAGCCAATAGAATGGTTAGTATGGAATAGGGCATCAACGTCGTCGTCGGCTAGATAATCATACCTACAAGACGTTCAATGTCGAACAAGCTAATAAGTATACAGCCAGCTATCTTTGCTCTACATAATTATTATTTTAACATCTTTTGTACCACATTTGTTGCAAATAAATAATTTTGACTTTGACTTTTGACTTTACTTTTGTGAAATAGTGCGTGGTGCGACATGCACTTGGCCGGTTTTTAATTTAAATTCTTGGTAGCGACTTAGCGAGCGACCTGCCTGCTCGTTTAAGGTTGATGTTCCAGGGTAACCCGCGAAATTCAAATTTTCTTACGTTTTTAGCGATTTGCAGGCCAGTGCTAGGTTGTATGTTAGTGAAAATATGATTCGCCGCTGTAAGACGTATGCAGTTACAAAATTATAATCATCAAAATCATCATTACAACCCTCCAAGTTCATGTCTGTCTGTCAAGAATGACCTTTTGATGAAATACTCGTTCTTGACAGCAGTTAGGTACATGAACTTGGAGGGTTGAATCTTGAATCATATTTTCACTAACATACAACCTAGGACTGGCCTGCAAATCGCTAAAAACGTAAGAAAATTTTAATTTCGCGGGCTACCCTGGAACAAAACCTATGCTTCAGGCCATTACTTTAATATACTTAATAGGTAACAATAAATTATAAGAACAATCGAAATGGTACAAAAAGCATTAAAACTAGCGTAATATATATGTACAGTCGAACAAGCTAATAAGTATACAGGTAGAGTTTTTTACAACTCTAATACGTACCTACTGAAAATTTTGATTGCAATTTTGTATTATAAAACGCTATATCGTTTGGCATCAGTATCTAAATGTACCTATCTGTATAATCTGAACTGGGTGTAAACAATAGACAGACATGAGAATTCAGCAATCCCAGTCCATTTGCTATTATTTATTAAAGAGTTCCATTGCCTATCTCCGAAGTTCTTCATTAGATCTTCATCAAATTGAAATAGGTGGTCCCAAAAAATAACCCCACTTTAATGTGTTAAATTCTAAAAAATTCACCACTTTTTCAGCGTAACTCATTTGTATATGAATTCATGACAAATTCCAGCTTTCTGGTACGAAGAGTCTTTGTACGGACAGACACACGGAAATGGCGAAACTATAAGGGTTCTACGTTGACTACGGAACCCTAAAAAATATTTCTACTTGCAAACTTTTAAATCTTTAAGAAGAAGAACTTTTTAATTATATTTTATTTTAAGTATGTACCTACTTATAAACAGTAATTATACCTTCGTATGAGGAATAATCAGTCCTTCTTACCTCCGGGAGGTAGTTTGGTGACGACGAACAGCTGCTTCCTCCGCGCAGGGTCGCCTTTGATCCAGCGGTTCAGGGCGCGGCCGAGCGCTGCCTCGTTCTCATAAGCTCGCGCCGTGTCGAAGTGTCGGTAACCCGCCTCCAGGGCGTCTTCTACTGCCTTCTCCAAAACATCATCTGCAGCCTGTGGCATTTAAATCACACTAATATAGGCAAAAGATTGTGAGTGTGTATGTTTGTTACTTCTTCACGCAAAAACTACTGAACGGATTTGGATAAAATTTGGTACACAGATAGATTTTATCCCGATTTTATCTTCCCGTGGGATAATTTTCGAGTTGTAGCGGGTGAAGCCGCTGGCAACCGCTAGTATTATAAAATTTTAGTCTTGAGCTTCGTTTGAAGTCTTTCAAAGTTATGAAGGTCAGTAAGGGTCGTCCGGGTTTTCTAAGGGTATGGACAGGGCCACTGACAGACAGCGGGATACCTTAGAAACCCCAGACCCTTCCTTCACCTGAAAATGTGTAGATAGAGCTGCTAAAAAATATCGTAAATCATGAATAAGCTAATATATTACATCGATCTTATCGTCCGTTCCTTCCGCAGAGGTCCTTTATATAAAGCAAACAAACAGGTTTTATTATTTAATAAGTTCAATCAAGGTTACCTATTTACAGCGAGTGACGTTTTAGTGTCAAAATTTACTTTCAAGTACCTACTACTTTTAATCCTCTTCATTCAAAACTGGCTTGATACAAGTTACATTCTATAGATTTGGTTAAAATTGTTTAAATTAACAATGAACAATCTAACAGTAGGACCAAATGGTTAATTATTAATAATATCAATATAATGAAGTCAGTGGGTCCCGATCGATCACTGATGACTTCACAGCCTTCGGATCTATGTCATGTCACAACAATGAACACGTTCCCTGGACACCAGCTGTTGTCGCGCCTCCACATCCAGGGGACTGTCACACTCAAGTGGAGACTTCGACGGCAGTGACTCGATCTCAGAGTGCACTTGTGACTCGAGAAATATGTACTGCAAAATACCTTGCTTAATACGTTCAACTTCACAAATACGCCGAACAAAGTGGAATATTCTAAAAAAAACATTCAACTTTTTTCCTATAAAACGAAATGCAAAAATGAATATATATAAAAATAAGATGGACCAAATTGAAAAAGAAAAGGTCGGTAAATGAAAATTGAATTACCTATATAGTCTTTTTCAATACACTTCCTCGAAAACTAGCTCTTATTGCACTACGATTAGGTTCGACATGCATCATATTTCGCACGCGTGCGGTAATAAGAATACAGCGTGCTGTAATCTTATTACCGCACGCTGTAATCATATAGCAGCGGTAATTCGATTAAAACATAAGAAATTAAAAAAAAAACACCACTGACTATTATAGAGCAGGCGTGTTTTTTTTTTAATCTCGTCATTTTGATCTGCGTCTTTACAGCGTAAATATTTTTTGAATATTTAAATTGTGTTTTTAAAAAGAATACTACTAATAAACGTAAATATTTTAAACAATTATTTACTTTTATGAACAAGTAAACATTTTTTTGTGTTCTTAATTAAAAAATATTTGAATTTTATATTTTTCGTGTGAGGCTGTTTGGCGGCTTTATACCTTTGCTTGTTTTTCAACCTGGCGAAATCAAACCGCGGAAAAAAAGTAAGTAGGTAAATTAAATCATAGTCTCATCATTTAAATTTGTTGACAAAAACACATAACGTTTTAAGTTAATTTCTTTGAAAGTGTATTGAAAAACGTCGTTTGATACACGTGGGAATTTGTTATTGCATTTCTCGACCCCATGAACACCCTCGCCATACGGCTCGGGTGTTCAATCTGCCTCGAATGCAATAACAAACTTTCCGCACTTGTATCAAAATGTACTATTATAACACATTTGTTCGTAAAGGGCCTCTTATTTCACCAATTTCAATATCGTAATGTATGTCATTACGTACTTGTGCGTAATCGTAAAGTAAAACGCACGAGTTTCTTTCTAATAAGGTAACACGTACGGTTTATCATGCTCCGTCTAAAACCAACGGTACTTTTTTAAATCTTAAGAAAAAAAAAAGCAAAGAAAGCAAATCAAAAAGTTTTTATGTCAGAAAAGTGGTCAATATTTTATGAATAAAATTAACTTTGGGAGATAAAATATAAAAATAAACATTTAATTCTTTAATTTAATTCATTTTGACAGTAAATTACATCTGTAACAGAAACAATAGTAGATTAGTAGCCAAGGGCTGTAAGGCATCAATTGCAGCCCGAGATATTTAGGCGCACGAGCGCAGCGAGGGCGCCAATAGTTCGAGGGTGCAATTGATGCTTACACCCGAGCTAACTACTCTGCTTTACATCTCGATTATGAGGTAAGAAGAAAAAAACCGGCATTACAAGAATAAAGTTTTCAAATATCTCTCTTTAGAACTTTCAGGCAAAATATTGTTAATTGCTGCTTCAGCTTCCATTTTCATTGAATCGGGAGTGCAGCTTATATCTCCATCACTTGCAGAACTCATGTTTTTTTCCTAATTAGCACGTAATTATAAAAAAAATCCAAAAACAAACAATAATGAAAGTAAAGTTTTCTATTACCGCCTTTTTCACCTCTTTTTTTTTTTTTTTTTCAAGACCGATATTGAGCTTCGCCGTTCGATATTTAAAATTGATGACTATTAAGCCTCCCCCACACAGGCGGTATACTCATACGAAGACAAGGCTGAATAGCGAAGCGACCTCTTTTGTCATTGGGCTGAATGCATGATGTCTATTGCCAGTACTATGATGGTTAGATGTACGCGAACATTTTGAAAGAGTGAAGTGTTTTTTTTTTAATTACTTACCGCCCTAGGGCTTTTCTTGCGACATTAATGCCCTGGAGCGCTAATTGGTCACCTACAAGCCCCATTTGGGGGTAATAAGGACCTACTTACCGAATATGAGAGATGTAAAAAAATATTAATTTACTTTATTCGTAATACTGTTTTTGTACCGTTGCCTTAAAAAAAAGCACTGATGCCCGCGCATCGCTAATTTGTGAACAAATAAAAGATTTATTCGTTTAAGAAAGTCCGAGTTTTATTTATTTCCTCGCAAATGTGTTATAAAACGTCGTATGACATACGTGCGCTTTGATAATTAAACTTATATCATAATGTACTATTACCGGTTATTTAGTCGTCCAAACAGTTTGGGATGTTTGGTTTTTCTAAAAAATAATTTTGTATGTAGGTACCATTACGAATTTACGATTGTTATGTGCTAAGAGATAGACACTTTTTAAACTAAGGTATTAAGTAGTTATTGTAGAGTAACCAAGTGCAACAATTCCACATTGTCTAATATTAAGCGGCTGTGCATTATAAATAAATAAAACAATATTGTTTAAGTAACGTATACTTTCTTACTTACTTGCCAAGTGCCGAATCCAATTCGCGGCATACGGTCGCCACCGTCCAGTTCAAAATACTCTGGTATCGACATATTATTCGCAACTATATAAGGTCCCATTAAAATAGGTGGACAAAATTTTAGAAATCATTCAGACCACCAAAATAAGGACAATGGTAAAAAATGAAAATAAGAAAAACGCATAAGATACTTAAAAGAAAATAAAACAGCTAGCGAAAATACACTAAAAGTGTTACGTTACCCAACATTTTATGTCAAAAAAAATCACTTTAATCAGTTATTTTTTTACTTGGATATCTTTGGTTAGGCGTACTGAACCCTGTGTTAAAATTTGTCCACCTATTTTAATGGGACCTTATATTTTAACACAATTGTATAAATTAATAAAAGCTTGTTTGTTTATTTCTGTGCTCAAACCGCGGAGAATTAAAACACAATGCGAGTGAACGGAGAAGGCGCAGTGGCCTGGCTCGCTGGCAGCCTTGATTACCTCACTGCAAATTGAGCACCGGTACCGGTTTGCCATAGAGTAGGCATTCGTCCGTTATACAGTTATCTGTCGACAGTATCATTTTGTATGCATGCATGTCAAGCCTCCTCTGTGAAGCAGACCATGTTACCAATGCTATGTATTGTTATTTTAAAATGAACTCGTTCACACGGCTTTAAGGCGCAGTCAAAGGGGCACCGTAAAAACGACCTGTTTTTCGTCGCAGAGTTAGCCGTATTGCTACTTATTACAATTCCAAAAAAAATACAGTGTATAGTCAAATGTATAGGTAAAAGACTTATGCAAAAATATTTTCTAAAAGTAATCAAGAACCTCGAAAAAAAAAATCACAAAATCACAAAAAAATCACACGAAAAAACTTTTTCGTCTCGAAATGCTCAATATTTTGAGTTTTAGGTGTTTTCTTTAGTAACTTTCTTAGTTAGAATATATAAAGAAAGAAAAAACTACTTCTTAAAAAACATAAAAAAGGTCGATAATAACATTAATAACTTTACTTTCGAAAGTCGGTTAATTTTATTTGTTACATTGACTTTTTGCCTTCGACTTCCGAAAGTAAAGTTTGAATACTTATGTGGAAATCGTTTTTTGTGTGGAAATCGTTTTTTGTTTGCAAAAACTACTGAACCGATGAAATTTATATGGGACCAATCGGAAAGTATGTACCTACCTAAAATCCTACATATTTACATCCTTTCATCACACTAACATGAATTTTTCAATTTGGTTCATAAATGACGGAGTTACATACACATAGGTACACATCATATATAGTACACATACATGCAGCATCACGCCCTTTTCCCATGGGGGTAAGCAAGCAGAAACCACAGAACGCAACCTGCTACAATCCTTACATACTCCTTTTGCCTCATCTACGTTCATATATGACAGAGTTCATCATCATTATCATCAGCCTATAATGTTCCCACTGCGGGGACACAGGCCTCCTCTCTTTGAGAAGGAATGGGTTATACTTATAATTTACCACGCGGGCACAGTACGTATTGGTAGATGTCACAAGTTATCCTATCCTGGTAGATGTCACAAGATATCCTGTTTTTTTTAAGTCGGTTAAAACATAAGGGTCTAAAGCTACGGGCTCAGTTGTTTTATTATTAGAAAGTATTAAAAAAATGATTATCAATTAGGTAGTAGCTCTTATGTAACCTGATACCTGTATATCTAAATATAACATCGTAAATTCATAACGGAACCAAAGAAAAAACTTGTTTTACCTAATTGACCTGATAGTCGGACAAGAACCAATTCTTGTCCGACTATCAGGTCAATTAGGTAAAACAAGTTTTAACTGGACATTGTTTACAAACTGACAAAGATCTTAATTTAATAACCAATTATACTTAGACTAAATTGAATGTTGCAGAAAAACAGGAACAATGCAGTATTTTTTATCCCTGCGTCGAATTCAATACAATTTAATTGGTTAGGTGATGTACCATCTGCGCCCAATAACATCCTTTATCATGTCGGGAGATCTATGACAAATCCTTATTGTGTAATGTTTACAAGTGGCTGGGTAATTGTGGGATTACCTATACAATACTGTTTCTGTAACAATTCAATGTTTGAGTAGATCTATAGTAGTACCACTGCGGCTGTCAAACGGTGTCAACGCTCTGTATCACAATGTAGGTGAACCGCAATTATCTATTATTAAAGATTGTTTTAATGCTGACTGGATTCGGCCGACGATGGTTGTATGGTGCCGTCAGGCCTACTCACAATGGATTTCCTACCAACCTGATTCCTTCCTTCCTTCCTTTGATGTAATGTACCTACTTCTGAAACACTTAGGTACTGGAAATTTGCATTAGCTGCAAGTCGACGACTGTCTTCTTGTTTTTACAGCGTGATCTGAGATTCTGGAGTTTGCTAGTCTTCATGCATATTTGTTTCTGGATTGCTTGCTTCTTGTTAAATGCTTCTGAATGAATTGCAGTTGAGTCTTAGCTCACCTACCCTATCTACATCTAATACTCTTTTCGACTCCTAGAAACTAATCTTCTGGGGCCCTACTATGACGTCTTAAAACAGTCCTAACTTATTCTTAATCCAGTGTGGAGGAGAGATGGCGCTACACACCCTGTATAGTTCTGTCACGTTTCCACACTGGAATAACATTAAGTTAGGAGTGTTTTAAGACGTCATAGTAGGGCCCCTGTTCCTTAAACTATGTTTAACTAGCTTATGCCCGCGGGTTCAAGTTTCTAGTTCAGGAATTCTCTATGGGTTCAAATTTCAGGGATAAAAATAGACAATGTGCCTTCTAGACTATATCTAGCTCTTTAGCAAATTTCATCCAGATCCGCTCTGGCGTGATCATTATAGAACCTAGTAAGATTTCATCGATTTAGTATTTTATTGCTTAGATATAAAGGTAAACTTGCTTTGTTGATATACTTATTTATTCTATAGTTGATCATACAATTATCTTGCATACAATCATACAACGTAACTACGCAACAAGGAGATAAAAACGTTGTTACGAAATGACTTCTCATCAACTACCTTTATCTAAGTATTCCATATTGTTTTATGATTATCTTTAACAAATGTATTTAATTATAGCTAATAGGTATGTTAAGTCAAATATAATTCGGTATCTAATGTACACGGATTTACTCTATTGTGGAATATTATAAATGTTGGAGAATCTACAAATCTTATTGCCAGAATCATCAGTTTCCTGCCCTTGTTCCATTCCACTTGGGGCCGGCGTGACACGTTTTTGTTCTTCCATTCTCCCCTATCAGACGTCACGGCATCATTTACTTCTTTCTCTATCATAACATTCCCTACACAATTCATCCATCTTTTCTTTGGCTTTCCTCTGCCTCTCCAGACTCTCCACCCATAAACATTTATATCCATCACTTTTTTAGTAACATGCTTTTCATCCCTCCTCATTACATGACCATATTATACCAAGACAGACAATTGCTTTGCTTTCAATTTTTCTGTAACATGCGCCATTTTCAAACTTCCTCTAATATGCTCATTCCTTATTTTATCCATTCTTGTCACACCGCACATCCATCTCAACATTCTCATCTCCGCTACATGCAATCGTTTTTCAGCCATCTTTATATCCATCCATATATCCAAAACATTTATTAATTTTTAATAGGCGATTACGTTTTGGCATCACATTACAAGTCGATTAATATCCAACAAAGGCAATATAATAGAAATACAAATTAATTTTCCCACAAACCCTTAAAGTAATATCATCCTTTTGTGTGCAAACAGTATCTCTTTACCATTCAATTTGCGAACCGTATGAATGAGCTGTCACAACACTCGTATACCCATTGGTGCGTACAACCCATGGGACCACATAGATTGTGGTCAGTGATAAACATCTCATTCATCCCCTAAACAGAAGGCGTGGTTTATATGAGCCCCTCCTCGTATTGTCCACGAAATATTTTAAGGGTAGCAGATAAAGAAATACATTTTAGTTGTGTTTACTTGTTTAGAGCCAGTAGCCGTTGGTCATGGATACCTCACCGGTACATTCAAGTGCGAAGTGTGGTTCTGATTTCAGTATAGAGCGAATTTTGAGTAGTGATAGCAGAAGAAGAAACGATCTCGACAATGTAGAAGTTCCGGATTGGTTGTGCTGCACACGGTACAGACCTCCTCGGTTACCACGTAAGCATTGCACGGACATCATTAACGAATAACGATAGATGTTTCTCTAGGAATAGCCTATTGATCTGAACATTCTGAACTAATTTGAACAAGCAATCCCATTAACATGCAGTTCATAATTCTTTGGCAATATAGGAAGTGATTAACTTTGTACTTATATAGAAATAGGTAGGTATACCTATATTCATCGGCTGGTGTTTTCCTGTACTTAATTATGAAAGATATAGTGTTAGTGATACTTCAATCAATCTGTCTTTACAATAACTTCCGTGTTTTAGCAATCTAAGCAATTATTAACAAACGTGATGGTGAACACCACAGATCATTTTGGTCTATTGGCTATTTATTCACTGGATTTATTTGACTGGCCTGTTGGTCTAGTGGTTTAGTGACCCTAACTGCTATGCCGGAGGTCGTGGGTTAGATTCCCACCCAGGACAAATGTTTGTGTGATGAGCACGATCATTTGTTCTGTGTCTGGGTGTAATTTATCTATAATATGTATGTATTTAGAAATATATAAGTATGTTTATCAGTTGTCTAGTACCCATAACACAAGCTCTGGTTAGCTTGTGATAGTTGTGGAATATTATTATTATTATATTATTATTCAAAGGTGTTAAATTACTAGGTACCTACATAATTATAATTAACATAGTACTAACTTCGAAAAACACGTTAATGACTAGTATAGGACGACCCCGATTATGGGTTTGCGGTTCATAGAAGAAATCATTACCGTTACCGTAGGTTCTGTGGAACGTTCGCAGTTACTTAGGTTTGACTGATCTATTAGATTTGTTATTGAGTTTCGACATGTTTGAGGTCCACCACCACCACCACCACCACCGCACGCAATTTTTTACGCAATGGTATCCATTTAATCTAATGCCCAGAAAGTTTATGCAATCAAACAACTAAAAGGGCTTCGGTTTGTGACGACTAGCGACATCTATCGCAACACCTGCGTACTAACAACGATTGACAGAAATCCTACATCGCGCTATCAACTTTATCCGCGACATAAGCCTATATAGGAGTTCCCGACTTACAACTGTCGGGCAGTTAGCCCGCCGGACACAACACCCGTCCGGTCGGAGGATCCTCCCTTTTCTACGGGGGATGAGGAGCTTTACACCCTGTTCCTCATACCCCCAAACTGGTGACCCCGAGCATGAACGTCAGCGCAGCCTTCGTGCAAGCACTTCATACGTCGTCATCACTTCCCCTTCGCCTTCGAGTAGCGAGTCATACCGTCAGCCAGCAGCCACGGCTTCATGGGGTATCCTGTCCACCAGCATGCAGCGGAAGCGCATTCCTGGACATCACCCCCAGCCGCATCAGCGACTTTGGCACAGCACACTGCACTTCGGCCGGTCAGCAAGAGACGCACTTCTCTCCTGGTCGACGCAGCAGCCAGCCACAACGCAGCACTGCATCACTCCGACTCACTGGAGCTAATATGCAGCATCACCACGACTCACTGGGGCATCATCACCGCAGACAGTTCCGACTCACCGTGAACTAATATGCGGCATCCGGTTCCGACTCACTGGAACCTTCCACTGGCTGACAAGCGCCAAGACTTAACCTGCTTTCGACCTCCGGTCTCGGAGGGGAGTGATGTGACGACTAGCGACATCTATCGCAACACCTGCGTACTAACAACGATTGACAGAAATCCTACATCGCGCTATCAACTTTATCCGCGACATAAGCCTATATAGGAGTTCCCGACTTACAACTGTCGGGCAGTTAGCCCGCCGGACACAACACCCGTCCGGTCGGAGGATCCTCCCTTTTCAATGGGGGATGAGGAGCTTTACACCCTGTTCCTCATACCCCCCAAAGGTTATTTGATCAGACTACTTCAAGCAGGAATGTTCTAGGATATTATTCTTCAGTTTTTGTGACAGGTGCAGTGACCAGTGGCGGTGGCCGCGCCCGGCGATCCGGTCGGCACGCTCGGGTGCCGTTCACGGCAGCACAGGCGGCGGCACTGGAGGCCGCGTATGCGCGCGCGCCTTACCTCGCACCGCCGGCCTTGCGCGCGCTGGCTGCTGCCTTGCAGCTACGTGACGATCGAGTGAGTGGCCAATATAGTTGTTAAATTCGTTTCTTTTCCGGGGTAGGTACACAGATTTACTACCAGTCAAATCACCAAAAAAAACTCAAGATTTACTATCAGTACCTAGGTGGGTATTAAGTCGTATCTTAGTGTTTCACGAAAAATAGTTTCACTACTGAATATCTTGCAATGACAGGTTACGTAAATACCTTACCAGACAGAGGTGGCCCTAGCCTAGAAGCTTAATTTCGACAAAATAGGTATTTTGTTTGTAAACAGTAAACAAACCAAAACAAACCTCTGAATTAGCTGTTCTTTCAGTCCGCTTAACTTTGCACCTCTTTTTCTTAGTGCCACTTTTAAAGCACTGACATTCATTGACCCGTAACTCGTATTTGCCATAATTGTAATACCTCAAAATAGTCAAAATTAAACTTAAACGATATAAATAAAACCGCGCAGCCCACCCACTAAAGTGACATTTTGGACCTCAGACCTCACGCTACACTAGCGCCTCTAGCGGCAAATTCACACGCGTTAGCCCTCATTGAAACAAACTCAGATGTCATAGGTAGTCTTTTAAGGTCCTGACATAATCTTGGTCGACTTACATGAGGACAATGCAGTTTAGTGTCTGAGATGGTCTTATTTATTTATTTATTTATTTATTTATTTTAAACAGGTACACCAACAGTACATAGGTACATTTTACACTGAATAATAAAAATATACCGGTTAGGGTTCTGATGTAAGTACCAATTACAGGTATACACAACATTCTCAGATACAATAAAGCTATCATCGTAAATTAAACAAATGAAATTTAAACATAAAATTATACAAAACAAATCTTTTTTACTTAAACTAATGAGATCAAACAATTAATCATAAAATTAAAATTAACTTACACTAATAACAATAACAGTATAGATAGTATAGTATATTTTAGAAGTAATATAACAAAATTATTTTTTTAAAATATGTCGGTTCAAGTGAGACCTTAACAGGTTTTTGAACTTCGGTAGGGAACCAAAGAACACATCCAAATCAGGTAATTTCGAGTTGAGTTCGTTGTATTGTATGCACATTCTTGATATTGGTGAGTGTCTCCCAATGTTACTTCTACTGGCTGGCGGTTCAAACAATCTGGAAATTGGCTGTCTGGGACGATTGTATGGGACTGACAACATGACACGTTCTAGCAACTGTTCGCATTCAATTTGACCATTGACAGTCTTATAGAGAAAAATTAAGTCATGGACAGTGCGACGGTTTCGAAGGGACTCCATTTGAAAGAACGCCAAACGTTGTTCATATGGACATCTGTGGGATATTCCTGGAGACATGTATGCAATATGCCTTGTAAATGCTCGCTGGATGGTCTCGAGACGCTGCGAATGTACAGCATACATAGGATTCCATGCTATACTGGCATACTCCAATTGACAGCGTACCAGTGCCTTGAAAAGGATAATCTTAGTTTTTGCCCCAAATGATTTGGCATTTCTCTTGATAAAACCTAACATTTGTGCTGATTTATTTACAGTGTCAGAGATATGTGAGGTGAACTTTAGTTTTTGGTCTAGTGTTACTCCCAGGTCACGGATTTCCGAAACCTCTTTCAAGATGATGTTGTTTATTTTGTAAGGAGAAATTAATGGCTGTAATTTTCGACTGTAACGTATACAGAAACATTTATCTGCATTCAAGGACATCCCGTTAGATTTACACCAAAGGCTGATTTGATCAAGGTCGAGTTGGAGTAGGCTGGCATCTGCTGGTGACTCTACTTTTTTATAAATTTTTAGATCATCGGCATAAAATGAAAAGTCGCAGCTAATTTGAGAAGCAAGATCGTTGATAAAAATAATGAAAAGAAGAGGGCCCATGTGCGAACCCTGTGGTACTCCGGATTTGGCATAATACATACTAGACTCATGACCTCCTACTGAAACTACTTGTTTCCTTCCGCTTAAATATGATTTGAGCCAGGCAAGAAGGGAACCATGTATACCATGACATTCGAGTTTCTGTAATAAAAGTTTATGAAGAAATAACCACAGATTTGAGTGAACCGGACCTAGGTCCTGTATTAGCTCCTGCTTTTCATATTGCTATCCCTTCACTTAGTTCAGGTAGTTAGTATTTAAGTTCACAGTGCGGATGTAAGTAGATCAATGCTGCAAACGCTTCGTTTATCTTTGTTTATTAACTACTTAGCCACTGCCACAGTTTATGTTAATTGGAAACAATTAAAACGGAATCTGCATTGCATGGGAACCTCCTGTATTAAAATGTGGGTACAGTAGGTACAACCTACCTATAATAAAATTATGCTTACATATACGCTATATAAAATTTTTCGCATTCACACGTCATAATTATGCTCTTGCTATTGTATGTAAAATAACATGCCATTATAATTTTTTTTTCGCTAGTTGTTGTCCTAGGGAATTTGAGCCTCAAAAAGTCAATAACTTAGGTCACGGATTAAAATTTTATAATTACTTTCACTGAATGTTTCCTATCTTCGTTATTAGGACATACTATAAAATCACGCTTGTAAGCCCCGAAGGGTAAAGCACTGGTGTCCGTGTAAAGCCGAAAATGTGACTCAGGTTGGTTGGACAAATCTTCAAAATAGCTCGCATTTCACTAGGTCAATTAGGGCGGCGGTACTTATTATGTGGCGGCTAAACACCTTTATTTCAGAATTTGTGACGCTACAGAATCTTAGATAATCGATCGGAAACGTGTCCAGCCAGCTTGAAAAACCACTTTTCGCTGGTCTCTCAATCTCGGTAACGGAAGTGATTTTGACGACTTTTTGCATATCAACGGGCGTCACATTGTGACAGGCATCGAGCTCAAAGTTTTGTGATACGTACACTGTACAGTGGTTTATTAGAAAAATGCAATAATCTGTGTCCAGCTAGCTTGAATTTACGTAGTAAACTTTTGGCTGGCACTTCCGAATCTCAATAACGGGTGCGTTTTCGAATATGGTTCCTTTACTAACATTTGGCGATCATTTTTTTGTTCTATCTGGGAACCCCCTAGCTACGTATTGGGGGTCAAAGTTCCAAATTTTTTACAGCTGTTTTTTTTTTAATAATCGGTAGGTAGATACTAGTTTTCAGGTTATAACTTTACTTAAATTACTTCCATGACCCGTTTACTATTCAAAGCATCCACTAGCACAATGTTTTAGGAGTGCCAGAATGAAGAGTGGAGTTTTACCATAAAATGTGATTTATTACCCGACTGCGGCGAAGCCCAAAAGCAGGGTTATGTGTTTGACGTGTATGTATGTATGTCCGCTTCTTTGTTCCCTCATAACTCATAAACGGATGAACCGATTTGAATGAAATATACCTCGTTAGATTTGTCTTGATGGCGCGAGTGTTATAGGCTACATTAAAATTGAAAAACAAAGAAAAATTGCGGATTTTGGGGGCTAAATCGTGGAGTTCAAAAATTTTTTTTTCCATTACCATCGAGTAGGGTATCAAAATAAAGGGTTTTAAAAGGAGATTACAAAAATATATGACACTTATATGTTTAAAAGAAATTCAAAGTGAGAAATCCTATAAACAAGCACAAAAGTTAAATCATCTGCGAAGAATTTTACGCGACCAACGAAAGAACAAACACAAAAGAACTAAAAAGTTGGAAATAAAAAAGTAGTTAAAAAACTAAAAAACACGACTGAAAAAACGGAAAAGCAAAAAACAAGCGCATTTTAAATTAAACAAAACTTGGAAGCAGGCGGGGTTCATTTGAATATTAAATTATGAAAAGAAAAAATGAAAATAGAATGGACCCCGCCTGCTTCCAAGTTTTGTTTAATTTAAAATGTGCTTGTTTTTTGCTTTTCCATTTTTTCAATCGGGTTTTTTAGTTTTTTTTTATCACCCTAAAATAAAAAACTAGTTTCCGAGCAATAATTTTTGTGTAGAGGTACCTACTTAGTTTGATGTACATAATTCTTTGTGTAAAGGGTTCGTTAACACCCTGTATTTAAGTCCCATGTAATAGGAGGCGAGCCTATTGCCGTCGACCGGGCACTAATTCAGACTGCTACAGAGAAATTCCTGATCGAAAAGCCGTTATCAGTTTGTCCGACCCTATAATTGAACCCAGGACCTTTGTTATTAATCCTTTAAAAATATTGTCCACAGATAAAGATTTGGTTTCAAAATCGTCGAGCTAGAGAGAGAAGAGAAAAATGTGGTAACATCGCTCCACCGACAGCTGTGACGCTCCCTGCCACCACCACAGCTCATGTTTCGCTGATCTCTTCTTGCTCCTGGACATCAAACAGTGATATTCCCAGCCATCCTTTCAACATAGCTCTGATACAGGGTGAGAGAGACAGAACATCGCTATATGAACGAGATAGAAATAATTTGAGCGTTTCGTCCTGGAGTGTATCTACTGATGAAGATAGAGATGCAGATGAGCCGCTAGATATCGAATCTATCGAAGACTGAACTAGTTTTATGGAGTCTTGCATTCAACTAAATTATTATTGACCCACAATATTTACTGTGATACTCGTGACATGATATAAATTATGTAAAATAAATATAATATAAATGAAAATTTATTCAAGCATTTTCATTACCATTATAGTTTGCATGTTTTAGTTAGAGAGGAACTCGTGGATAAATAATAACTGCCGCTTGGGTCGATCTTTCCAGGTGCCCCGATTATACCTATAGCGAAGCGTTTTCTCCGTGCGTCGAAAAGCACGTTAATAATAATAATAATAATCATTTTATTTCAGGCAACTAAGGCCCATAGGTACATAAAATACACACAATAATATAAAACAAAAATAACAAACTAATACATATACCTACCTAAAACAGTAAACTATAAGTTTTGACTGGCCTGTTGGTCTAGTGGTTAGTGACCCTAACTGCTATGCCGGAGGTCGTGGGTTCGATTCCCACCCAGGACAAATGTTTGTGTGATGAGCACGATCATTTGTTCTTTGTCTGGGTGTAATTTATCTATATCTAGCTTTTGCCCGCGACTTCGTGCGCGTTATACTAAAAATGTTATCTTTGGTAAGTAGATCTATCATTGAATTTAATTTTAAATGAAAAACTCTTGCGATAATATCATGGCGGTCATGCGGTTCTTGACCCTCAAGAAGCTCCCGAGTGATTTCATCCCACTTGTGCTTGGTAGTTACAGTAATAAATAAGTCGGGACGTCTATATTTTCTTACGTAACAAAAAGCGTCTTGAGTACCTACCTACCTACGTAAATTTTACTCAAAGGAAACATTCCTTTATTTTTGAATAGAAAGCAAAATGCATTGATTTTTTTTCGAAAATTCTCTTCTCCCACACCCGGGAATCGAACCGGCTAAAATCTGAAAAAAATATTCCCTGTACTTTTATTGCATCGATCGTTAGGGTCAATATTATAAGGATGAAATCTCTCTAACAAACATGGTAAATTAAATGAAAAGAAAACCAGGGAATCTTAAATTAATTTAATTATTAACAAAAAATGGTAAACTAACTAATTAGTTGCTCGAAATGGGCTCCATTCTCTTGATACACAAATGTATTCTTTTAACGAATTAATTTCTAGTAACTTTTAATAAAGTGTTGTGGTGAATATTATAAATCATATTCTGAACTTCAACTCTCAACTCGTTGTCATTCGCATAATTGATTTCATGTAAATTTGATTTTTTACATATCCCCACAAAAAAAAAAAATCTAATGGGGTGAGATCTGGCAATCTCGCAGGCAGGTTTTCCTTTCATTTAATTTATCATGTTTGTTAGAGAGATTTCATCCTTATAATTGACCCTAACGATCGATGCAATAAAAGTACAGGGTATAATTTTTTCAGATTTTAGCCGGTTCGATTCCCGAGTGGAAAAGAATTTTCGAAAATCTTTGAATGCAGTTTGCTTTCTATTCAAAAATAAAGGAATGTTTCCTTTGAGTAAAATTTTCTATCTGCAGTATTAAGAGTACTTTCCCTCCAGGTGACATTACAAAATTCACCCTATACAATCAGAAAGCTCCGAACTGCTAAGCTATCGGGAGTTACACGTGTTATTGTGAGTCAACCATAAAAGATAGACATATGCTGTAGTGGGATATTTTTTAGATAATTTAATGTAGAACATTTCCGTCATAAATGATTTCTATGTAGCTTTAACCATTAAGGCTGCACACGCGACGGAAGCTTAACAAATGGAGCAACTTCTCCCGTTTTCCCAACATTTCCCTTCACTGCTCTGCTCCTATTGATTGTAGCGTGATGAAAAGTATACTATAACCTCCCCAGGAGTATGAAGAATAATTGAACCAAGTTTCGTTAAAATCCGTCGAGTAGTTTTTGTTTCTATAAGGAACATACAGACAGGAAGACAGACAGAAAGACAGACAGAAAGACAGACAGAAAGACAGACAGACAAAAATTTTACTGATTGCATTTTTGGCATCAGTATCGATCACTAATTACCCCCTGATAGTTATTTTGAAAATATATATCATGTACAGAATTGACCTCGCTACAGATTTATTATAGGTAAGTATAGATAAGTAAAACTTTAACTAAACACGTAATGTCGGCGTCGTGTTACACTGCGAGGTGTCACGTAACCGTCCTCGGAAACGACGTAAAACAACACCTTTCGGCCAAAAGTCTTCCTGCAAACAGGTCTGGAAATGTTGGGTTGGAACACGTACCACAAATGACTTAAAGTTGATGTTGTGGCGCGATTCCAACCTTTCGACCCTCAGAGTCTAGTTGGTCTTTTCACTTTCATGTACTGCACCACTTCTTCAATCTTTGTGGTGTGATGCAGACGCGAAATGTACAGCTGTGTCGTAGGCACAGCAGGGCGCAGCAGCATGTTGGGCCCAGTCGGTGCGGTACCGCACAGGTTCCGGGAACAGGGCTTCTTCTTCTTCCTCTTCACCACTTTAGTGAAGCCCTCGTCATCAACTTGGCCCGCACTTGGAATGCTGTTATTGACCACAGGCGGGGCAGGTTGAGTACCATAGATAACAGAAGAGTACCCTTTTTTTCCCTAACATTGGTTTGTCGCTTATGTTGCGACGCATCCAATTTGCCTTTATTGACAATAGCAGAGTACCTAGGCATGTCTTGGGGTCGACGTACCTACGTGTGACGTTTCCGCACACTGAGAAAAAAGTATTGTTAAATTAACAATAAAAGTTTGCGAAATAGGAGCCAACAGAGTAAGTTTGTTGCCGCAGCAACTTTTTTATTGCGAAAAACTATTGCGAATGTGACAAAGTGGAAATGTGTACTTTGTGGATTATCACATAGCGAATTTCACAAACGCTCGTTTTCACAAACTTACTCTGTTGGCTCCTATTTCGCAACTTTAAACGTGGAGATATCACAGTGTTAAACTTATATAATCTAGCAACGTACAGTTTGCTATAGTTGCAATCTTACAGTTGCGATTAACGCAATGTTATCTTTCAACATTGTGGTTCCAGCTATGTACACTTTGCTTTGTTAGCAACCTTCAAGTTGTGGTTCCAACAAAGTTGTGATGTAAAAACTGGCCTGCAGTTGTGATTAACGCAATGTTATCTGTCAACCTTGTGGTTCTAGCTACGTACACTTTACTTTATTAGCAACCTTCAAGTTGTGGTTTCAACAAAGTTGTGATGTAAAAACTGGCCTGGAGTTGCGATTAACGCAATGTTATCTGTCAACCTTGTGGTTCTAGCTATGTACACTTTACTTTATTAGCAACCTTCAAGTTGTGGTTTCAACAAAGTTGTGATGTAAAAACAGGCCTGCAGTTGCGATTAACGCAATGTTATCTGTCAACCTTGTGGTTCTAGCTATGTACACTATGCTTTATTAGCAACCTTCACGTTGTGGTTCCAACAAAGGCGTGATCTAACATTGTGATGATCGCCATTTTACCATTGCTATTTCCGCAGTACCATATTGCAGGTATAGCAATGTTACCATTGCTGCTCCCGCAGTACAATATTGCTGGAGTAGCAACATTGTACTGTGGGAACATAAATGGTAGCATTGCTATTTCTGCAATATGGTACTGCGGAAATAGCAATGGTAAAATGGCGATCATCACAATGTTAGATCACGCCTTTGTTGGAACCACAACGTGAAGGTTGCTAATAAAGCATAGTGTATAGATTAGCAATAGTAGAATTATTTAGCGTTGCACATGCCAGCAATGCACAGAGCTTCTAGAGTGCTAAAATCTGAAGCCCGGTGTATTAATCATGTGCAACGTCTTAGAAACGGGAATGACTATCTACATAATAAAAAGCAGTTATCAAAATGTCACCAATTTTTAATCAAACATTAAGTTATAATTAAACACGTAGCTACAGCTTGTAAACCCCTTTTCGATCAAACTATTAGTAATAGTAAACACAAAAATTAAAGTTTAATTATACGTCGAACAATGGGTCCGCCATGATATTAATATTATTAATTTCATAACACTTTTTCACCACACGCACTTTTTTTACAGTTTTACTTTTCACGACGATTATCGACGCACTCGCAGACGCGCCGACGGTCATAAAACCTATTTCTGCACAGACTATGTACGTATATATGTATCTGTGTGTCCGTGCGGTGTACTTCCTTCTTCCTTCCTAAATTCCGAAAATCCGAACGGCTAGAAGAACTAGAATTAGATAATTAAAATCAGGTGTACCAAGTGTACAGTACCAACATAACGCACGCGCCGCGGAGATATATTCTCTATAGACTATTTACGCTATTACGAGTAGTGTTGCCCGCCACTGCCGACCGAAGACTAAACTAGATACCGATCGATTTTAACAACTTTACCAAATTCAAACATTGTCGAGAATGAACTTTGTGATTTTCACTATAGTTGATTTGTATTTTTATCTATGTTAGGATACCCTCGCTAAGTTTGAATTGTGTTTATAGCAATTTGAACATTGTTAGAGAATTATGCACATTGTGAACTCGTGCCCTTAGAATTGTTAACCCCACAGAGTACAAATTTGCAATTTTATAAAAAAAAAATTCAATGCCACAACATAAAAAATCAATGTGCTGCTTAGGTATATTGCGAACGACACAAACTTTAACTTTGTGAACGCCTTTTAATAGATATTGCGATTTTATCAAAGGGGATCTTTGGTAAATTTAATTGTTAATGGTGTAATGTGATGATTATTTAATATCATTGGCCAAAGCATATAAAACAAGTGCAACTTAAATTGCATACTACACAAACTTCAATTATGTGAACCCCACCCACAGATTACCAACTTATACGATTTTATCAAAGGGCTCGATAATTGCTAACGCCACAACATGTCAAAGTTAATGTCGAACACCGGAACCATGCACAAACGTATAACCTGTGAACCCTTTCTTCTTATTGTTAGCTTCGCTAACGAAACCAGCATGAATGGAATGATAGATTTAGATACATAATAGGATAAAATTACTTTTGACCAGAAATCAGCCATGCCATAAGTGAACCTCTCAGATTACCATATCGTGATTTTATCAAAGGGCCCGAAAATTGCTAACGCCACAGCATATAACATTAATGCACAGCTTATATTGCAAACCACACAAACTTTAACTTGGTAAACCCCACAGATTCCCAACATGTGATTTTAACAACGGGCCTGAAAATTGATAACGCCACAACTTATAACATCAATGTACGGCTTAAATTGCGAACTACACAAACTTTAACCATGTGAACCCCGCATATTAACACTTTGCGAATATATCTAAGGCCCCAATAATTGCTAACGCCGCAATATCTAAAGTCAATGCGCAGCTCACATTGCGAACTGCACAAACTCTAACCATGTGAACAACGCATATTAACACTTTGCGAATATATCAAAGGCCCCAATAATTGCTAACGCCGCAATATCTAAAGTCAATGCGCAGCTCACATTGCGAACTGCACAAACTCTAACCATGTAAACCCCGCAAATTACCACTTTGCGAATTTATCAAAGGGCCCAATAATTGCTAACGCCACAACGTCTAAAGTCAATGTGCAGCGCACATTGCGAACTACACAAACTTTAACCATGTGAACCCCGCTAAATACCACTGTGCGATTATATCTAAGGGCCCAAAAATTGATAACGCCACAATATTTTACTGCGGGGTTCACAATATTTGCGTTTCACAAAAAAAAAGTTGCTGTGGCAGCAAAGGTTATTTTGCTGTAATCTCAAAATTATTTTGTCACTTTCGCAAGAATTTGCCCGCAATGTAAAACTGCAGCTTTGTCTCAGGATTTTTTTCTCAGTGCAGCCGGTGTTGTGGCGCGGGAGGCGGTGGCGGGCGGCGCTTGCTCAGCATTATCAGCAGCTTGTGACGCGCTAGTGTTCGCCGATTCAAAACTGCTGACAGATGCATTTTGCGCCGCTCGACGTGTGTTCACCTAGGCCTCAGGTTAAGCCGTTAGACCTTTGACAGTCGACAGGTAGTCAGTGGTCCAGTCTGACAACCAGTCTTACCAAGAGGTATCGTATTAGGGGACGTCCATAAATTAGGTGAGGTGTTTAAGGGGGGGAGGGGGTCGAATCAAATCTCATCTAATCTTACGTTGGAGAGAGGGGGGTCTCGGCAAATATCACGCAATTTTTTTTCTGATTGAAACAATAAAAATATATACTATTTTGGTCCATTTAATCCAGATTGTACTGTATGCTTAAGATTTCGCCAACGGCTTAGATTAGAGTGTCTAGATCAGAACGAAGTTGAAGGAGCAGATAATTTTACTGAAAATCGGGGGATGGGGGAGGGGGTTGAATAAAATCTCACGTCATCCCACCAGGGGGGGAGGGAGGGACAGAAAATTTAAAAAAAACACCTCACGTAATTTATGGACGCCCCCTTACCCAGTACCTACGTACTGGATTGTGGAGGTCAGATAGGCAGTCAGTTGCTCCATTTAAAATACTGGTATTAACTGCATCCGGATAGACTGGGAACCAACCCCAATATTAATAGTTGGGAAAGGCTAGTAGGCAGATGACGACCTACAATATACCTACAGTATACTTACACCTAGGTACCTATGTTCTAACGTGAGGTAGGACGTGTAGATCAATATCGCATTTCTGAATTTGATCTTGTCTCGAAGAATTATAGCGACTCAGGGTCATCATCATGTTCCTGCCCTTAACCCATTCTACACATTTGAGGTCGGCGCAACGTTTTATTTTACATTATTCCCTGTTAGACATCACAGTGGTATAGTGGCATTTACTCCCTTTCATATTATTCCTCACACATTCCATCCATCTTTTCTTTGGTCTTCCTCTCCCTCTACATCCATCAACATTTATATCCAACATTTAATGCAGCGGTAACCAATTGGCTATTTGACTCTGTTAAAAATTCACGAAAATATAATGTTATTTCAAAGAACTAACATAAATAACGCGATGGTAGATGTGTGTCTTCAAGAAAAAGAAAAGCAGAATGTGGACCTGGTTGTCACCCGATGGCAAATCAAAAAACCAAATTGATTTTATATTGACCAATAAGCATAAATTGTTCCCAAACATAAATGTCATCAATAACCTAAACTTTAACACCAACCACCGCATGGTAAGGGCCGAACTGAACTCATCCCAACCCAAGAACCCCAGACCCAAAGTAAGTCTAGAGAATATAAAACTTAACAAATACCTGATAGGAGAAATAGCCAACTCACTAAAATCGAAACTGAAAGATTACAAAGAAGTAACAAAAGACGCCGACATACAGGAGAAATACAATTGGTTGGAAAGTACAATCACAACCACTACTAAAGAACAAAGCAAAAGAAAAGAAAACTTAAACAACAGGATGTCAGATAAAACTGTCAACCTCCTTCACCAAAGAGCAGCTCTAATAAGTGTGAAAAATACAGATAAAAATAGGAAAGAAATTACAAGAATTAGCAAAGAAATAAAAGAAAATATAAGGAAAGACAGGAGACAACATCGGATGGAAACAATAGAAAGACATATTAGACAGACAGGAGGTATAAAGAAGGCGTACAAAGAATTAAATAATAGGAAAGAATGGATTGTAAAGATGGAAGATAGCAGTGGAGCGGAGAAGATTGGTAGGCAGGAAATACTCAAGATCGCTACTGACTACTACACCGAACTATACAAAAATAACACAAATAACAGAGAAACAGACTTATCAGAGAACGAAACGGTACCTTACATCATGCAGAAAGAAACGGAAAAAGCTATTGACACACAGAAAAACGGTAAAGCTCCAGGGCCAGACGGCATAAGCAATGAGTTACTAAAGCAATCGAAAGCAGAAGTGATACCGATACTCACGGAGATTTTCAACAACGTGATTAACACAGAAATCATCCCAAAACAATGGACTGAATCCATCATAATCCTTATATTCAAGAAAGGGAATCACTGCGATATTGGAAACTATCGACCCATCAGTCTAATGCCTAATATTTATAAGATCTTTGCAAAGATTATTCTGGAAAGAATAGGAAGGAAACTAGATGAGCAACAACCGATAGAACAGGCAGGATTCCGTAGAGATTTCTCGGTACTGGACCACATCCATACTGTGAAACAGATTTTAGAAAAATACACTGAATATCAGCTTACCTACTACATAGCTTTTATTGACTACAGTAAAGCTTTCGATTCTCTCATACACTCAAAAATCTGGGAAGCCCTGAAGAAACTGGGTATAGAGCATAAATATATAAGAATTATAAAAAATATTTATAATCACAGTTCGGCCTGTATCCGACTAGAAAAAGTAGGAAATAGATTTCAAATACAAAAAGGCGTGAGACAGGGTGACCCCCTTTCACCAACACTTTTTCTGGCCGTATTGGAAATGATTTTCAGGAATCTGGAATGGACAGACATGGGCATAAGTATTAATGGCCGCACACTAACGCACCTACGATTCGCTGATGATATCGTCTTATTTGCAAAAACACCAGCTGATTTAAGCAAGATGATAAACGATCTAGCATTGGAAAGTGCAAAGGCCGGACTGAAGCTAAACCCGGAAAAAACAAAAATCATGACCAATGGCAACAAAGACCCTGTAACAGTAGAACAAAATCAAATCTCCTATGTTGAAGAGTACATATACCTTGGCCAACTGATGTCTCCGGTGGAGAACGAAAACAAAGAAGTCGAAAGAAGAGTGGCAAACAGCTGGAAAAGGTACTGGGGCCTAAAAGAAATAATGAAAGACAAGAACCTACACATCTCAACAAAAGGCAAATTATATGACACATGCATTCTGCCAGTGTTGGCATATGGTAGCGAAACATGGGCTTTAACAAAAAATGTAACAAATAAGCTCTCCGTATGTCAACATGCCATGGAAAGGAGTATGACTGGGATCAAAAGAAAAGACAAAATAAAGAGTAGCAGCATCAGAAGCAAGACTAAGGTCCAGGACATAACTCTAAAAATAAGGAGACAAAAGTGGAAATGGGCAGGCCACATGATCAGGGGAAAGGATAAATGGAGTAAAATAGTCACGCAATGGTACCCAAGGCATGGAAAGAGAAAGAGAGGCAGACCACAAAAGAGGTGGGACGACGACATCAGACAAGTAGCGGGAACAACATGGGGTAGAGTGGCCTTAGAGAGACCAGAATGGAGAAGATTGGAGGAGGCCTTTGCCACCTGGCAAACGGACACGCAAAAGTGGAGAAAAAGCGAAATTTACGGAAAATAAAAATATTGTCATGTCCGATTGAAGGCTATAAATAATAATAATAATAAATAATAATAAAGATGTGTGTAAGAAAACCAATAAAAAAGGCTTAGTTTTAACTGATTTTTAATGACGTGCTAGACAAAGACAGTGCTATGAAAAATCGCGCGACAAGGATAGAAAGTGCCCCCACCAAAAACTTCTAAAGCGTGTAGCTAATCATTTTATTACTTGTTTTACACATCGTATCATTTCTGTTAGTTCTTTGAAATAACATACATAAGCATAACATTTTTGTAATTTTTGAAGTAGTCAAGTAGGTAGGTAGGTAGGTACTCAATTTTAACAAGGTGATTGTGTTGTAAAATCACATTGAAAAAAAAAACAACAAAAAATATCTGAAGACTTGTATTTATGAACATATTTGCAAAAAGTATTCACAACTTTGATATTATCGCTGTCTATTAAAATTAATTGTTTTATTATCCAGCATCTAAGCGTGGGTAAGAACTAAGATCATTAAGAATTTAAGATCTTTAAAAATAAATAACGACACAGTTTGTTAGTAACGAGTTAAAACATTATAACATAACATTACATCAAGCCTGTAATCCCCGAAAGGTAAGGCAGAGGCGTACCAAATAACACACACATTTCGCCAGATGTTTTATAAGTCTCATGTGCCATCAACGGGGCACAAATTGTCAAATTCAGGCTCCGTGAAAGTTACTGAGAAATTCCTGCTGGAATAACTCAATAACACTTTACCCGCCCTGGGCATCGTAATCAAAACATGATCCGCAGTGGCGCTTGAGACCACTACGCCAACGAGGAAATCGAGGCGAAGCTTTATATTAATTGAATAAAATTGTTTTGAGGTAGACCTCAAAACAATTTAAGGCCCACATGTTCCCGTCGGGGCCGCGGATTTTTGTAGATTACGTGGCCTCGACGCAAGGGCAAAGAAGGAACATGGGTTCGGTTTTTAGTCAGTAGAAGTCTGACACTCCCCTTCGCTCTGCCCAAGAGCGCGGGGGGGGGGGGGGGGGTCATTCGATGATTTTCCACCCACCAAAAAAAAAAGGCCCACATGTTGATTTGATTTTCTTTGTTATTTTAGCATCATAAACTTCATAAATAGATTTTTCTGTAATCTTTATGTGTTAAACTAATTTCTGTATTTAAAAAAAAAAATAGTCTCAGTAGTTTCGGAGATAAGGGCCCCGGGGGAAAGGTCGCGTCGGACAGACACACGAGTGAACCTATAACTCAATAAGGGTTCCGTTTTTTCCTTTTAAGGTACGGAGGGAGCCCTTATAAGATTGTCGTTTGATGTACTGAATACGTATTCACCTATTTCACTGTGCAGCATTTCGGCAAACTGTAATTAATATTCTATGATTTAATTGTATTGGGCACTATTATTCGAGGTTTTCGAGCACTAATTATTTAGAATATTTTTCAGATTAACTTAAGTATTCCTATGTCAATAAACAATAATATCGATTTATCAGTCTCTTGTAAACTTATGATGATTCATTATCTGTTCAAAGGAATTTCGTTTAGTTTGTAACTACTTTCTAACATTCTAGTTAACACATTAGTAAATAACAAGTCAATTAGTTGGACTTTGTCTGGTATAATGAGGCAGACAACTTATAATCTCTTATTCCAGTTAAATCCATTATTAGACGTCACCAGACAATACTGGAGCAAAGGTCATTGAGAACTGGCTACTTGGACTGCGCGCATGCCGTCACTCAGTGGGCATTTTTCTTCGGGGGTTTCACTGCCTTGTTGGGTGTCGGTTGCCTTACTCAGGATCTCGTAGTGCGCTGCCTCGTCTGGGCAAGGGCTTGTCTCGTCTAAGATGTACCTGGTGATGGTAAAAAAACAAATTAATCTTTTCTCTATAAGAACTTCTTCGTCTTTTAACTATAATACGTTGGGGTCGGCTTCCAGTGTAACCTGATGCAGCTGGATAAAAATATTTTACATGGAGCGACTGCCTATCTGACTTCCACCCATAACCCAGTTAAAACTGGTTGCCAGACTTTCAGCCCACTGACCACCTCATGTAACGACTGCCAACGATCTACATATATACCAGGCGGACCGGAAAGGAGTGTCAGACTTCTACTGACTAAAATCCCCCATGTTCCTTCTTAGCCCTTTGTGTTCACGGGCCGCGGTATTTCTTTCGAAAAGTCCCGCAGCATGATCGACTCGAGCGGTGATTAAGCCTCCTCGAGTAGGAATCTAAAGAATTAAATAATGATATTAATTGCATGTTAATTTGATAATAATGACAAAAATAATTTGCACGCTTGCTTGCAGGCAGAATACAGTGACTTCTTAGGATATATAAGATCTTTCCTTGTAACTTTTATGTATTTTTCTGCAAATAAACATTTTTGATTTTGATTTGATTTGATTTGAAAAGATGGATGGAGGAATGATATGAAAGAGAAAGGAGAAAATGCCACCGTGACGTCTAC
This sequence comes from Diarsia mendica, assembly GCA_949316265.1. Taxonomy (NCBI): domain Eukaryota; kingdom Metazoa; phylum Arthropoda; class Insecta; order Lepidoptera; family Noctuidae; genus Diarsia; species Diarsia mendica. The sequence continues at coordinate 9,415,114 of OX438906.1, read as the reverse complement.
AGGGAAGAATGGAAAAAGAAAACGTGTTGAGCTGACCCCAAATGGTATGGGATAAGGGCAGGAAGATGATGGTGATGATGATGAGTAGGTATCTAAATCATCATCATCTGTCTAGCCTTTTCCCAACTGTATTGGGGTCGGCTTCCAGTCTAACCGGATGCAGCTGAATACCAGTATTTTACATGGAGCGACTGCCTATCTGACCTCCACAACTCAGTTAATACTAGGTAATACAATACCCTTTGGTAAGACTGGATGTCAGAATTTCAGGTCACTGACTACCTGTAACGACTGCCAAAGATCTATATATATGGCAGCCGGGACCAACAGCTTAACGTGCTTTCCGAGGCACGGAGGAAACTCAGTATGTCGGGCGATCACCCATCCACAGACCGACCTAGGCAAGCACAGCTTTACCTAAAGATCGACCTGAGTGGCAGTTCTTATTAAGCCACGAGCTCTTAGCTAGTAGGTATCTAAATAAGATCACATAAAAGCCTTACCCGCAAGCTCTAAAGAACGCGGAAGCGGAAGGGTTGTGTGTGAGGGCTGTGAGGCGGACGCAGCGCATGCGCGTGGCATTCGCCAGCTTCTCTAGCACGATGAGCACGCGCTGGCCCAGCCCGCGCCGCCGACCTTCCGCCTCCACCTGCACCTCGTAACTGAAACAATACATTTACCACATTACCTACACAATGTTCAGGTCAATATAATGATGATAACGATATTATAGCACTCGGCACGTAAGTTGAAACAAAATGGCGGTCGTCCGCATAGGTAAAATCATAAAATGACACAAATAGAGTGAGATTCGAACGAAAATGTGCAACTGAGCATTCAAGATCATAATTCAACTTACGGGATGCAATCTGTAATACATTATCGGGTCTCAGTCGACTTATTTTCATGATTGTAGCTTCGCGAACGACCGCCATTTTGTTTCACTTACGTGCCGAGTGCTATACAAGTTTTTAAACTGATTGGCGGACGCCTGCCGGGGCTGCAGGACTGTCATGGAAGAGATACGTAGGTACCGTGGCCCTGGAACACGGGCTAATAAAAAGGAGCATGGATGGTAGTTTGTACTGACTAAAAGCCACAGTATAACTAAAACCAAGCTGTTTCCTACAAAAGTACAATACGGTTATAATATGTGGAGGACTAAGATTGATGTTCCAAAATATATTACGTAGTAACAGTTTTGTGTTTTGTTTTGACTGAACATACACGTGTCACCTGCACCTTCTGACGTCAACTGGGCGTTAACTTATGATTAGGAGGAAGAAATGACCTGTCTCGAGCTATCGAACGCAGCATGTGTGAGGCAATTAGAGCCTTGCATTTGATGGCAGAACGACCTACAACCTTAAGATTATTGTAGACAAAGTATTCTATCTTGTCAGCAAACCCATATTACCAGTATTGTATGTATGTGTTTGTATTATAATTATTATTATTTTTAACCAAGTTTCCTATCTACCTAAGCTTAAGGTGACTCAGTTACAAAATATGGTAGTGCTGGTTAATAGAAAATCATCATCTGCCGAGTCTTATCCCAAGTTGTGGTCGGCTTCCGGTCTAACCGGATGCAGCTGTATACCAGTATTTCATAGAGCGACTGCCCATCTGTCCACCACAAGTTTCGACAACCCAGTTATTACTAAGTAATATGGTACCCCTTTGGTAAGACTGGTTGTAAGACTTTCAGGCCACTGACTACAAAAAAAAAAGAAAAAAGTTGCTTCCCGCTGTTGTCCCTATGCATGCTTAGATCTTTGAAACTACGCAACGGATTTTGATGCGGTTTTTTAATAGATAGAGTGATTCATGAGGAAGGTTTAGGTATATGTAGCACATTCCACCCGTGCGAAGCGGGGGCGGGTCGCTAGTAGAAAATATATACGAAAAAAAAACAGTATTAGGTTACAGAGTCAAGTGTGGCAAGCTACCTACCTACTGCAACCGGTTCAAGACAGCATTCTTATCATCAAGTACTTTAGCAGTTGCAATTTAACGTATGTAATAACAAGAAAGTAAGATAAATAAATCACTCCACTGGCGAGTGATCGGATTAATTATTTGTTAACAATACAATCAATGGATCAATGGATGAACTGCAATTTGACCTTGTCACCTACTTGAATTGAGGACATAGTAGACGTATTACAGGTTTTTTTGGAACAAAGGAAACAATGTAAACGTAGAGAAAAAAACGTTGACACGAATTGGTAACAGGTGATGGTCGAGCATCGTAATTATGGCGACACGGAATCGCCCTTTTTTTATTTATAAATGGGCTTGCTCTTGACTTCAATCTTGCCCTAAGGGCAGAGATGATGTCGACGATGGAACGAGCTTAAATGTCGACTAGGTATCGGTGATACCCTGCAGTACGTCTAGTCTCCCGATGGAAGAAGGGAGATGGTGGGATCAGCTCGTGGAGCTCTTGCGCACACTCTCCGAAGTACAGTCTGTAGAAGACCGACAGACATGTGACTTTGCGACGGTGGGCCAGGCTATGTAGCTTGATAACCAGCTTATCGTCACCAATTAGCCTCCTGGCTCAGCGCTCTACAGAGTCAAGTGTGGCAAGCTGGTATTTGGCTGAGCCATCCCAAAGGTGACAGCAATACTCCATGCCAGACCGGACTTGAGCTTTATATAATACTGAAAGCTGTCCAGGCTTGAAGTACCGCTTAACCTTGTTAAGGATGCCCAGCTTTTTCGCCGCAGTTTTTCCGTGCTGTTAGCCTTTCTGTCGCTTCAAACCGTGCGGGAATGCTGTAGCGGGGTTAAGAGTACCTACTACAGCAACATCGTACAAAAAGTACTACAGCGCCATCTATGACACAAATGAACAACTAACGTCAAAATTCACCAGACAACAACTGTTGGTCAGTGGCCCACCAGACACAAGACTCGTCTGGTCGGAGGATCTTCCCTTTTCTAAGGACGATGAAGAACTTTACCACCTTAGACTGCAGACTCTGGAACTTGGGCGTCGTGCAATGTCAGTCATCAACATCATTTCCTCAAGCACTTATTCAAGCTTTCTAGTAGCGACAAACACGCCTGCCAGCTTCAAATGGTTATTCCTAACCACCAGCATGTAGCGAAAGGACATCCCTGATCAACATCTTCAGCCTCATCAAGCTACCTTGGCACAGCACGCTGCACTTTGGACCTGTTGAAAGCTCTCTTCTCCTTGTCGACGCCAGCAGTCTGCCACATCGTTATGCTGTACCACATCTGACGCAACGGGAGCACAAACGCAACTCCGGCCCCGACTCACTGGAATCGCATCACCGCAGCAGACAGTTCCGACGATGCGGCAACGAGCTTCCACTGGCCCGGGAAACATGAATCTGGACACAAGATATCATGGACATATCTGGACTCATTCTTCTATCGAGCACGGTCTCCGGAGGGAAGTTAAAGTTATCCGTGACTGAAAAGGCTAAACCCGACGACTGTAGTCAGTACCTAAACCAACAGGTCGTGAGGAAGGTTTTGAATACCTACGAATGTAGATGGGTATCACTGAGCAAGAGGTAGAGGGGTCATGAGCAAGAGAATTTGGTATCGGACGATCTAACCAACACTGTCTCGAGGTCTATGGTTCGACCAGGCCAACATGAGTCGATCAGAAATTGTTATAGCTCTTCGTCTTCAATCGAGACACATACCACTGACCAGCGTTCCTCATGGGTAAAATACTTCAACAAATTGCTCGGAGTGTATTACAGTGAAACACACTTACTGTATTCTGATGGAGTGTGCCCGGAATGAGGCCTAAATACTTTTAATTTTACCCATTTCCGTGGATGTTGGTAGATGCATGCAACAGTGTTCGCTTGCGTCACCTTTGTCAAAGGATGTCTTTGTCGAATTAGCTAAGATAGGTTTTAATATTTGTTAACACCGATGATTGCATAATCAGTTTGTGATTACCTAAACCCTCTTTAAATTAAGAAATATAAAAAAAAAACACGTTAATTAAACAGATCATGGGTTAAAAAATCGATAAAGAATTAAATCCTAATTGGGAAGAGTTCAAAATTTTGATGAACTCTGATTAAATGCATTATTACCTATAATTATGTTGGTTGTAATGTTGTAGGCACGCACAATGACCTATGTCAATCAAATTTTGAAAAGCACGCAATGCCGTGATGATGATGCCAGATATTGATAAGAGTGAAGTTTAGCTTTCTGTTACATAATAATAATATGCGGCTACAAAATTAAGGGGTGTAAAAGCGCACTGTTCATTTTCAAAATGGCATCAATGCGATAATATTTTAAGCTAGTATTAGTCAAAACGGGTTTTACTAATACGGATTTTAGTTATACATTTCCGTTAACACCTTTTTGATTTAGTGAAAAAATACTGGACACCGGTTCTCAGATACTGGGAACAAAAATGCACAAGAACTAGGACTGGTTTGATGAGAATGATGAGGTTTTGGCAGAAACATTGAAAACACACCGAATTCTGCAAAAACAACAAGATCGTAGTAGATCGTACAGTACCGTAAACAACACCCAACAGAGTAGTTCTGAATTGAGAAAGTGAACTAGGGGTATTAAACAAGTGGTGGCTTGAAAAAGCCGAATACATATTTTAGTGGCTATCGGACACTAAACAACTTGGTGCATTCTATGGGAAGCAGAGGAAACTGATTGGCACACAAACCATTGTGTTAATAAAAATGTGTACCGCACTACGGGTATCGTATTACGCAGTACTAACTGAGTTTTGGAGTTCAGATAGGCAGTTGCTCCATGTAAAATACTGGTATTCAGTTGCATCCGGTTAGACTGGAAGCCGACAAGTCGAAGAGGCTACGCTGATGATGATATTATGATTTTATAAAGCTGAAGAGTTTTTGGTTAAACGCGCTAATCCCGCCAAAATGTATTCCTTTCGAGAGCTTTCGTTGCGTTTGGTTACGCAACAATCATGTATTAATTATGTTCTAAAAAAAACCGCGATAAATTACATAATAATTTATCATATAATATACATTATATGTTATTATACAGCCTTTTTATATAATAACTTGTTTTAAAACAATGCATTTATTTGCAAAGGTGTTTAGACATGATAATATCATTTTTATAAAAACGTTGAGTAGTTAGTTTGATTGGCCGGTTTATTAAATAACTCCGCAGCAAAATAATATAACTCTCTCTCTCTTATGCGACGAAGACGAAGTTACGCTGGTTTGTTAGTAGAGAAATATAAAGAATTCCTCTCTTTTTGACCTATATTGATTAGGTACCAAAAAGCATTTGACTCTATCTCACACATTTGAATACGAAGGTGCTGAATGCCAACAACATAAGATGACACCTCATCATCTGTCTACCCTATTCCTAACTATGTTAGGTCGGCTTCCAGTCTAACCGGATGCAGCTGAATACCAGTATTAGATTACATGCGACTACCTATCTGACCTCTACAACCCAATTAGTACTGGATAATACGATACCTTTCGGTAAGACTGGTTGTCAGACTCGCCACGATAGTGGCGGTAAGTCCCCTCTTTGAGGAGTGGCTAGAGAGGAGCCACGGCGCCCTCACCTTCCGTCTGACGCAGGTCCTCACCGGACGCGGATGTTTCGGGAGGTACCTGCACCGAATCAGGCGGGAGGAAACGCCCGGATGCTTCCACTGCGAGGATCGACCGGAGGACACGGTGGACCACACTGTGGAGGTGTGCCCTGCTTGGGCGGAGCCCCGCCGTGTTCTCGTACCGCGACCTCTCGCGTCCGGCCCTGGTGCAAGCCATGGTCCGGGGCGAGGAGGAATGGGACGCCGTCGCCTCCTTCTGCGAAGCAGTGATGCTAGCGAAGGAGGTGGCGGAACGAGAGAGGGAGAGAACCTCTCAACGTCCCAGCCGCCGCGGAAGGCGCTCCGGGCGTCGGGGGCCACGTGATGGCTTCCGGCCACCGTAGACGCGGGCCTGTGGACGGTGAGTAATGGGCTAGCTCGCCGTCCGGCCGTCGTCATGACGGCAACAGACCGTGTCGGCGGCACGTTCGTGTTCCACGCGCGCCTCAAAGAGTTGTCAGCAAGGAGGGGCCCGTGAGGGCCGACGCCCGTCGGTGCCGCGGATTATAGAACGAGATGACGTGGCCTCGGCGCAAGGGCAAAGAAGGAACATGGGTTCGGTTTTTAGTCAGTAGAAGTCTGACACTCCCCTTCGCTCTGCCCAAGAGCGGGGGGATTTGATGATTTTCCACCCACCGAAAAAAAAAAAGTCTTGCAAGCCACTGACTGACCTGTAACGACTGCCAAAGATATATAAGGTCTCATTAAAATAGGTGGACAAAGTTTAACACAGCGTTCACTAGGTCTAAGCAGACATATCTAAACAAAAAAAAACATTAAATAAAATGTTTTTTTTTTTTACTTAATATAATAAATTGCGGCACTCTAGAACAAAGTCATCCTGTATGAGTAGGTACTACCTTTTCACCGCCACGGACATCAATAGATAATTCAGCAAGTGAGTTCCTTAATAAGCGCTTAGTAGTAGGAAAGAGTTATCTAAATTTGAACGAATCGAAATTTTTCTGCGACCGAATGGCTTTCAAGAACGAGGAAAAGAAATGTAGGTCGCTCGGCGATGAGATGGGCAGACGATATAGTCGCTATCGAGGGAAAAACCTAGATGAGACTGGAACAGGAACGTGGCGATTGGCACCAGAAAATAGAGGCCTTTCATCACAGCCCGAATTTACCCAGCAGTGGGTAAATTCGGGCTGTGATGAAACCCCACAAATAGCAATTTAGCATGTGGGTTCCTAACAGAGCGCATTGTAGTAGGAAAGAGTTATGTAAATCTGAACGAATCGAAATTTCTCACCTATTTGTGGATTTTTTTCTTTGTTGTTTCTGTGTTCCTTAGTTATATTGTCAGTTCCTTTGTAAGTTATCGTTTCATCCAATGTGATGTGAATGACGACAGAACATTTACATCACGACCGGCCACTGCACTCGATGGATGACATAATATGAATGTAAACATAATCACTAATTCACCTTGACTGACGGTCAAATAGGACGACACTAAAGATTGTTGCACCCAATGGATTGGTATTTTCATTCTTTTTTTATATTCTCTAATTTGTTGTAGGAATACAACTAACGGATATAAACTGGCCATATAAACATACGTCACACACTTATGTTATTTATGTGCTTGAATAGACGCAGAACCTACCGTCACTAGTTCACTACTCATTCAGCTTTCAAAAGTAGAGCTTTTGATTATCATCGATCAATTCGGAGGAGATATTACGGCTAATTTAATACATTAGCTCTATTCAAATGAAACACGTCACGCACTCGCTATTGCTACATTGAAAATGCACTGAAACTGCACCACATTATTATCACTTAAATAATAGAGTAAAAACATTTCGTACTGTTTCTAATAGCCGAGTTCAAGATGACTCTTGCGCCGGAAATCAAACTAGCAATGAGGAATCTTGAAAAAGGTGTAGTAGAAAGTTTTCTTAGAGGGAGGACAGAGACGGGGGGTGCGGGTGGCGGATAGGAGTTACCCGTGGCTCCTGTTATCTGTGGTGAACTGGTGACGTGCGCCTTATCAGTAGTAGGGACTTCGGCAGTTTCAGGCTAGACGGCCTCGCAAACGGAGACGAGCAGCAGAGAGATGAGGCCGTGGCTCCTATGGCTGGTTCTCGCGTGGGCGGTGACGGCGCAGGCCGCACGCCTACTGGCCGTGTTGCCCACTAACACCAAGAGCCACCACGCCATGTACGGGAGACTGCTGGAAGCGCTGGCTCGCAGGGACCACCATCTGACAGTCGTCACGCACTTCCCCATGGTATGTATTCAATGAGCTACTTTGTGGTTGTTAGGTTTTTTGTAATGTTTATTTAAAAGGCATTTTTTATTATGATTAGTAATTAAATATTTTCGGGATAAAAGCTTGTATAAAGCACTTAGGAGAAAGGGATAGCCATATTTGACTGTTAAAGTTTTTGTTTAGAAATATTTTAATTTAATATGAATCTAAAATTGAATTTTGTACGGGCAAAGACGCGTTTTTTGGTAAATCAGTTTTACTTAATGTTTTATGTAATAAATAATAGACAAAAAAGCAATTAAATATTTTTTAACTAGGTATGTACCTATGCTTTTAGATTTAAAAAAAAATTGAAACTTGAATATTTTTCTCAATAACCAAGCTTTCCAAAGTAGCGAAAAGGTACGCGAAAGTGCGAAATGTGCGTCACTATACCCTACATTTCTGCCAAACCCTTCAGATATCACAGGCGTGATGTTGTGTTATGTTTATGTAAAAGTACTCATATTATCTTTCGTTAAGTAAATTTTTCTCCGATCGACTTCGAAAGGTCGTCCCGTGCATTCGTTTCGAAACATACTGATTACGGATTCGTATAGAACGCATTTGATTGTCATAGACTTTTTCCTCAAGACAGTCTCATGATTTCCGCTTTATGATAGAAATTTCCAGAAAATACTAGATTTTCTTAGATAACTAAAAGAGAGACTATCATTTACTCAAAATAGGCTATAAATATTTTAACAGATTTGGTCAGAAAACGATGTACCATCAGATAAACGACGCACACGTGGCTGTTACTTGTGTGACAGATGCCAACGCATAAAGCTACGACAATCTGTCAAAGTTAAATAGACTTTCAGGGGCCCTACTATGACGTCTTAAAACAGTCCTAACTTATTCCTAATCCATTGTGGAGGAGAGATGGCGCTAGACACCCTGTATAGTTCTGTCACGCTTCCACACTGGAATAATATTAAGTTAGGACTGTTTTAAGACGTCATAGTAGAGGGCCAGGTTCATTGCTAATGTGCTGGCTGTACATGTGCAAGCTTTTAAGCCTGATGACTTCTCGCCCATGTGCTAAATTCTATAAGATTATAGACTTAGGGCGACATGGGCCCCCGTCGGGGCTGCGGGTTGTTCGAAAGAGATACCGCGGCCTCGGCACAAGGGCTAAGAAGGAATATGGGTGGTTTTTAGTCAGTAAAAGTCTGACACTCCCTACCGCTCTACCCAGAGCGGAAGGAGTCATTCGATGATTTCCCAACCCCAAAAAAAAGGGCGACATGGGCCTAACAGACTCTCGAGTCCCAAGTACGCGTACTTCACGGTCCGTTCTTCACCACGTTCCAAACTCGTTTTCATTATCCTGTTGCTGATCCCCAGAAATTATCTGTTTCGTATCACTACGGTAAACCTAAGAACTACAGTAAACAGTAGCGCTGTCCAAAGTATCAAAGGTGCTATTTTATCTCTTCATTCTCTTGCCCTTATCCTAATTCATTTAGGGTCGGAACAAGTCATCTTCTTCCATACTTCTCTATCACTCGTCATCTCATCAGACACCTCCTTCTTGCCATATCATTAGTTACGCAGTCCATCCATCGTTTCTTTGGTCTTCCTCTAATCTTTTTTTTTTTTTTTGGTGGGTGGAAAATCATCGAATAACCCCCCCCGCTCTTGGGCAGAGCGAAGGGGAGTGTCAGACTTCTACTGACTAAAAACCAACCCATGTTCCCTCTTCCTCGCCCTTGTGTCGGAGCCGCGGTAACTTTTCGATATCCGCAGCCCCGACGGGCGTCGGCCCTTGCGGGCCCCTCCTTGCTGACATCTCTTTGAGGCGCGCGTGGAACACGTACGCGCCGCCGACACGGTCTGTTGCCGTCATGACGACGGCCGGACGGCGAGCTAGCCCGTTACTCACCGTCCACAGGCCCGCGTCTACGGTGGCCGGAGGTCATCGCGTGACCCCCGACGCCCGGAGCGCCTTCCGCGGCGGCTGGGACGTTGAGAGGTTCTCTCCCTCTCTCGTTCCGCCACCTCCTTCGCTAGCATCACTGCTTCGCAGAAGGAGGCGACGGCGTCCCATTCCTCCTCGCTCCGGACCATGGCTTGCACCAGGGCCGGACGCGAGAGGTCACCGCCGCCGATCGCCGCTACGAGAACACGGCGGGGCTCCGCCCAAGCAGGGCACACCTCCACAGTGTGCTCCACCGTGTCCTCCGGTCGATCCTCGCAGTGGAAGCATCCGGGCGTTTCCTCCCGCCTGATTCGGTGCAGGTACCTCCCGAAACACCCGTGTCCGGTGAGGACCTGCGTCAGACGGTAGGTGAGGGCGCCGTGGCGCCTCTCCAGCCACTCCTCAAAGAGGGGACTTACCGCCACTATCGTGGCGTGCCCGTCTTCCTCTAATCTTATACTCATTCTCACGATATTTTCCCATGCATAACATATTACGAGAAACCATTACCGCTAATTGTTGTTCTAATCTAATTGTTCATAATGAGCTAGCAATCGTTTATAGGGGTTGACCAAACACAATCATTACGAATACGAAGTATTACGAAGGCATATTGTTTGCTCTCTCTAGGCCATGGATGGCGAACCAATGGCACGCGTGCCATTAGTGGCACGCGACACAATATTTTGGGCACGTCACTAATATCAATCACAAAGTATGCACTGCGAAAAAAGTGTGAAGTAGGTACCTATAAGATTATTCAGCGTATCAAAGATACTCCTCTCCCCTGAAACAATAAAAGAAAGAATCCTGGAACTGGCCGAAAATGCAATAATATCGCTATGTCTTGACGAAAGCACTGACGTCTCTAAATCTGCACGTTTAGCGGTTTTTGCTCGATATTGCGTTGGAAACGTAGTTAGGGAGAATTAATTGCGATAAAATCGTTGCTTACCACTACGTACAAGGGACACTGATATTAAACGGCAGTTAAATAATCGCTTGCTGACAAATTTCAGCTTCTGCTCTAGGCTTGGTATAGGCTATGTGAACTCATGTTCGCGCGCTTAGACCGGATAACTACACTAGGGCATCCGTAGCTTTTTTTGGATGTTGTGTATCATCATCAACTGACTTCTCCCGCTCTGGGCGGAGCGGAAGGGAGTGTCAGACTTCTACTGACTAAAAACCACTAATGTTCCTTCTTAGCCCTTTGTGTCCTGGGCCGCGGTATCTCTTTGGAACCCGCAGCCCCGTCTAACGACTTGTTGCAATCTGACTTCCTTTTGCTAAAACCAATTGTTTTAGCATTGTAATGGCGACAATGAAAGATGAGGTAATCCTGATTGCACAGGTCAATGATCATAATGACACGCAATTCCCGATAATTATTGACAATAAGTGAAATGCGATATAACGGTCAAATAGATAGGTACTAGTGCATTCAAAATAATAATGATGAACTCTCTCACGGTCATTGTTTGAGCACGGACTTTATTCCAACGTAGGTTAGTTCAAGAACAGAGATAAACTTACTGTTTATAAAACTACGTTAATTGATCGGTTGTCTGCCTCGTTGGCCTAGTGGTCGCAAGCGCGAGTGATGAGCATGAGGTCCTGTGTTCGATTCCCGGGTTTGGCAAACTATTATTGGGTTTTTCGATCAGGGTTTTTTCAATAGGTAGCAGGCATGGCAAAATGAGGGTGTACTATTAGGGACACCTCTGCCTAACATTTCGGGGATTACAGACACGATGCTATTTTATGTAAATCGATATAAAAGAGTTAAGTTCAAACAAAAACTGTAGTTACTGTAGATTTTTCCTGACCCGGAACCACATATTGGTGAATATGCGCCATGCGGTATTGCCCTTCAGCTTTGAGTGCACAACAGGGGCTAAATAGATTGATTTCTAGAGAACTGCCGATACGCCCAATACCAGCTGCTGGGTCAGGGTTAAGTAAGACATATATACATTGTTTTCACAGAAGGTTAACCTTGAACTTATCCGATCCTTTAAGAAGTAAAAAAAAACATGGACTTAAAAAAAGAAACCTTGATCTTCCGAAGACTTTTAAGAAGACGAATAGGAAAAAATCTTCATCTAGACAAAACATTTATTTGAACGACACGTTTGACTGACCCAAATTTTAACCATTTACGTATTACGTATTTATTTATTTTACCTCTTGTTCGAAAGGTGACTGTATAGCTTTGGTGAAATTATATTATTTTTTTTTTTTTTTATCATTTATTTAAAGATAATGTAGTAAGTACAGAGGTGGAACTTAATTTTAAACTCGCCAAACTATTACGTTTGATGGCGAGATAATGATTGTAGTGACTTGGTACCTATACAAGGTGTAAACGAACGCTTCAGGAAGCCTTGACGCCGTGCCGGCTTCCTGAAGGGTCATCAAACTAAGTAACTTTCAAAGGAAATTGGTTAGACTAAGATTTGATATTTATCTAACCTAACCTTGCCATTCCAATACTATCAATTACGCTCAACAGCCAAAGTTTGAAAAATAAATTGACCTATTGATTAATGAATGAGCTTTAAAAATATTGTTATTCTTATTTGGTGCTACAGAATTTTTTGTGCGCGCGCGAGTCCGACTCGCATTTGGCTCATGGTTTTATTTATTGTTAACTAGACGAATATGAGGGTTATTCATTGATTCACATACATAAATAAAAACAAGCATTACGAAGTTTTGTTCTTTCCAAGGAAATTAGAAACTATACAACGCCACCGGCTACCAACCCCTACGTGTCATACTCTTTACGCCTTGTTCACATTCTTACGTATAGATTAAAGCATATCGGATTGCAATCTCTACTTGATATCGAACTTGAAAACATCTCGGATAAGCAAAAAAACGTAACTCATGCCAGCTTATTAATTTCATAATCATTTGTAGTCTGTATCGTGTATCGTCCGTCTGTCGTATTTTATCGCCAGGCGATATCATTTGCCACATAATGTCTACCGAGTCGTATGCCACATGTTTTCTTGCAAAACATTACTTATTATTGTCTGTAACTAAAATATTTAGAAATTACATTTGAAGGCATAGACCGTTTGTTTCCTTGCTGGTAGCGCAATATTGCACTATCTAACAAAGAGACTTATTTATGCCCTTATTTTTCTCTGGTTCTTCTACGGCGTGGCCTACTCTATATCTACAGAGGCAAACGGTTTTGAGGTAATGGCATCCGTATTCGAATTAAATTATGCAAGGATTCGAAAAATGTGGAGTTCTAACTTACTTAAAATAAACGTAGGAGTGCCGCTTTTTTCAATTACCTATGTTGTTTCAGAAAAACCCTCTACCGAACGTGCATCAAATAAGCCTCGCAGGGACCAGATCAGAAATCATCAACAATCTCACAATGCAACACGACTCCATAAAACCTGATTTCATCAGGAATTTGGAGCAGATTATGCAAGAATGTGTCGACGCCTGTGAGAATGTCGCCAAAGTGCCCGCCGTGAAAGCATTGTTCAATTCAACGGAGACCTTTGATCTGGTCATAGTTGAAGTGTTCGGGAGCGACTGCTTCCTCCCTCTCGGCAAGAAATACGGAGCGCCTGTGGTCGGCTTTCTGTCAAGTGTGCCACTGCCCTGGGTTAACGATCAACTAGGTAACCCTGACGCAACTGCTTACGTTCCTTCTTACATGGTCGGATACGGACAACGAATGACCCTATGGGAAAGATATGCAAACACCATGGCAGTAATCATAGCAAAGGTTTTATATAGATTCAAATCACAAATTCCATCACAGGTTAGTATCTTTTTCAGATATTTTAGCCACATAACGAATAAGCTCCTATTTAAAGTGGTTAGTAACGAATTGTTTCTTTTCCAGGTTATAGCAGATCGGTTATTTGGCCCGGGACCAAAGTTGGAGTCTTTGGCTCAGAACTATAGTTTGGTTTTGTCCAACAGCCATTTCAGCATAAATGAAGTACGTCCTCTCGTGCCTGCTTTAGTAGAAGTCGGAGGACTGCATTTAGATGACTCCCCAGTACTTTCACGCGTGAGTATAACTATAATACCATAGTATGTAGTATAGTAAAAGATAATTTAATTGGCTCATTAATTAATATTATTATCTGATATGATGTAGCGTATAGTGATTGATCAGCATATTAAATCACGTCTAATGCACTTTAATCTTTGTCGGTATCAACGAGCGGCATGCTGTAGGCGAGCGTATGATACGTAAGTCACTGGGTCAGTCAGACCGCGTGTCCACTGAAATTATCTAGGTTCTCGTAATTTCAACGTTTGCGATTTAGTTATCTGTTGGCTATGAACCTTTCATATTCAGTTAAATATCTTGCAATCGCGCTACCACTAGCGTATGCGCTTTCTAAAGGCACATAGGTTATTTGGAAAGTTTAAAGTACACCCAGTCGGGAAGTGATCATCTTTGCAAAAGCTGCGTAGCTTTTAGATTCGTCTAGATATCATCTGATCGTTTTTAAAACCATTATTATAAACTAACTCTACTATGTCTGGTCGCGGCAAAGGTGGCAAGGTGAAGGCCCGTGAAGGGAAAGGCAAAGTCCCGTTAATCGACTCGTTCAGATGATCACGGTTGAGCATCGATCACTGATGCGGTTGAGAGACAATCTACTGTCGTTACATTTCACGCAAACGTGTTAATAATGTTGTGAGTAATTGTGATCATCTTGACACGTGATGCATTGTAATGCTTTGTCTAGCTTAGATGTTTTTATATGCGAGTTATTTGATTCCTAAGTGCATGTTTACGTACGCGCGGCGCGGCGTGCGGCGCGGCCGGCGACGCGTCGAGCGACGCGTCGAGCGAATTTTGTGTTCACGGACAGGCGATGCGTGCAGCGGCAGATATCATCGTTCGCGCAAACACAAACGTATGGCAATGTACGACGGTGTTCATAGAGACGCGGCGCGGCGGCCGCGGCGGCGGCCGCCGCGAATTTTCAAGGCCAAGTTCCGTCGCGGGCATCGCTTCATCCTAACTAATATTATAAATGCGAAAGTAACTCTGTCTGTCTGTCTGTCTTTCTGTCTGTCTGTCTGTCTGTCTTTGCTTCACGCCTAAACTACTGAACCGATTTGTGTGAAATTTGGTACCTACAGACATAGATTGGAACTTGAGAAAGGACATAGGATAGTTTTTTTTTTTTTTTCGCGAGATAAACCAAAAATCTGCCGGAAGTCACTATTCCACGCGAACGAAGTCGCGGGCAAAAGCTAGTCGAGAATAAACCGCCGCGTGCATCGCCGCGTCCGTCGCCGCGGCCGCCGCCGCGTTCGCCGCCGCGGCCGCCGCCTCAAATTCAAGCAATCGCGTATAAATTCGCTTCTCCGTGAACGCACTCATACACCGCCATACGTTTGAATTTAGTGCGGATCGCGTCGCCGGCCGCGCCGCGCGCCTTTCCGCGCGTACGTAAACATGCACTAACTCCTAAGCAATGCTAGAAATCGAATTGAAAGTAGAATAATCCAGTTTCCTAGTCAATACGCAGATGAATTAATTATGTATATAGGAAATGTCAATCCTAATTATTACGTGTAAGCTAATTAGACGACAGTTACGTAGACCAGACTCAGCTCAGACTAGACACAGCTGGTGACTGGTATCGACCAATTAAAGGCGTAATTAAGAGTAAAACAACAATAATTAATCAACATCGATGCAATTAAAATCTTTAAAGAAATAATAAAATGATGTCAGAAAAACAACACAAACAAATAAACAGTAAAATTTTAGATAAAGCAATCGTATGATGCGTGATTCTTGAGAAAGTCGATGTTTATTAGTAAACAACTTGTCATTCATCTATTTCATAGTACAGGCGTTCGTTGATTCAAGAAGACATTTAACCTACATTTCAAATGTAATAGAGTGCCGCGTATCGCTCCGAGCCAGGACCTAAGACCCTCCTGACAACAGATAGTGTCACAAGATGATTCATTTAACCGTGCTCATAATATTGTTATATTACCAAATTATAAGAAATGTCTAAGAGTAGGTAAATCAATCAAGATTTTAAAATTTTCATAGTGTCTAAAATGTATATACATACATGCATAATTAGTTTGCTAATTTTCGTCCGACAATATTGCCACCGTATCAGCGCATGTAATAGTACATTGTTACCCTAGGGGTGAAAGTAACTTATTTAGTCCCGAGACGGGGTTTGACGCCTGAGCGCAGCGAGAGCGCTAATAGTTCGAGGGACTAAAAAAGTCTTTAACCCGAGGCAAACACTGTGCTTTTTTCATTATGAATACAGGGAAAGTAAAATAAAAAAAAATTTGCTAAAGAAAGCTGTGTGAAGGATGATATGGCTAGAAGGGAGGTGACTGCTGAGATGACGAGAAATAGGGAAGTATGGAAGAAGAAGACATGTTGCGCCGACCCCAAATGAATTGGGATAAGGGCAGGAGAATGATGATGATGATGAGCTAAAGAAAATCAGTTTGCCGCTTTCTCGCTTATTTTGTTTTATTTTCTGTGGCCGGCCAGCTATTCAGCCATTATTTTTGATTTTCATCATTGGAAATATGGTAAATATTTTCAAACTAATTGTAATAAAGTTAAAAATTCTTTAAATACTTTGTTATTTTAATTTTACATCGCGCTGTAATTGAGTGGGTGTTTAGAAAGTTGGAACATGGTTCAATAGAAATGTGAAAATAGAACTAGTTTTTTTTTATAATTTGGCAGCTGTCAGTTGAAATCGATTCTCCCTAGGGCTGAAAAGTGTTACTTTCAACCCGCTCCTCAGGCAACTTCAGACCTACTTTCCGAATATGAGTGATGACAAATTATATTAAACATTCAATTTATTCCGTAGCAAATGCAGAAACTCTTGGACGCATCAACAGAAGGCGTGATCTACTGGAGTTTCGGATCAATGTCGAGGATTGAAACGATCCCAAGCGAGACTTTGTCACGGATATTCAACGTACTGTCGGAGCTGCCCCAGACCGTGTTCATCAAGATGGACCGGCGCATGCTGGCACATAACCTCACCGTGCCCGACAACGCCATCACCATGGACTGGATACCGCAGCATGCAACCTTATGTAAGTCGTAGTTCGTAGTTATCAGCTTCATTTCACTGCTACTATTGACTAACGACCCCTGTACGTACGCCTGGAGATAGTACTTTTATCTTTTAATCACGTTTTTTTACATGAGTGCGATAAGCTCGAAATGCAGCGATCAATGAATACTTACAACAGCTCATCAATATTTATTTTTATTCTGAAGCTTTGATTGCGAGTTATCGGCTGTGAGTGACAAACAATAAACATGATTTATTCCGACAGGTCACCCGAACGTGAAGCTGTTTATTTCTCACGGTGGTCTGCTGGGCACGCAAGAAGCGGTGGCTTGCGGCGTGCCAATGCTGATGGTACCGCTGTACGCAGACCAGGCTCTGAATGCTAGAGCGATGGCCGACCGTGGCGTCGCAGAAGTAGTCACGCTCAAAGATACTGACACAGACACATGGCGACGAAAATTACGAGCTTTGCTAACTGATCAACGGTATGTTTTATTTATAACGGTAAAAGAGAAGTAACTAGTTTAGGAGGAGGTTTTTGTAGCGTAACTTGAGAAAGGGTTAAGTCCAGCCAAGTCCAGCAGTGGTCTGCGATAGACTGAGGTGATTGTAGAGGAGCAAAGTCCTACAACACTGTTCTACGAGCCGGCGTCCTTTAAACGCTTAATGATTTCAAACGAAGAGTTATTATGATCGACCTGTGAGGCTTCGATGGTCCAAGACAGTAAGGTCCGCCTAGATAACCTCCAGTGACATAATACGAAACGCAGATAATTGGCCAGACTACTTTCATTATCATTGTATTTACAACAATTGAGAAAGTCGTAGTGGGTGGTATAAGTACAGGGACTGTACCTATGATACCACTGTTTTTTTGTTAAGATATCGAGGGCGAAAACATCAAATATTATTATATTTTTTATTTCCATCATCGATTTGTATCGATGGTCCAGTTAATATTCAATCGCAAACTACGCTCACTGATGCAGCCGTACGTCGTCAAGTGCACTGAGAACCATTGCTAAACGCTATATTTGACTCCATTGGTTTTCTTGCTTTTTTGAAGGGGTGGAAAGTATATGAGTTAATCGAATGATTGATTTATTGGCAATTCTTGCCCTTAGGTATTTTGAGTTTCTTTGAGATTATGTTACTAATATAGTCATTTATTTTTGCAGGTATAAAGAAAATGCAAGACTGTTGAAAGACAGATTCTTGGACCGGCCAATGAAGCCTTTAGACATGGGGATTTACTGGATAGAATACGTATTGAAGCACAAAGGGGCATCGCACTTGCGGTCGCCGGCACTCGACCTCACCTTTTCTCAGTACATGCTACTGGATGTGGTAGCAATAAACACCGTAATAGCTGTGTTTACCATCTTCATACTGCACAAGCTATTTAGATACCTATGCACTAGGTGCATAAAATGGTGGCCAAATCAAAAATTAGTCTTTGAAAAAAGACTATTGAAAAGAAACATTAGCTTTTACCTGTGTGTTTTGTGGAAGTATAGTAGTAAAGTGAAACCCAATTGATAAGTGCTATGAACATAGATTGGAAAAAACTCATTGTATTATGTAGGTGTAAATATATTTTTAAGATGTTAGGTATTTGTAAAAGTATGTCTACAGTTCGATGTTTTAACTGAACATTATTTCTGACAAGAATTTAGAAATATAATACAGGAGACCTAACTATGCATAAAGTATCCATGAAACCGATATGATTTTTCGCTTGACGTGAATTCTTGAGATATCTTTACCTAGTTCATTTCTATCAAATCGTGGGCGGCTTTGCGATCGAGGAAATGGCGGGCCGGTAGTGCTGCGTGAGGGGTCAATTACAACTTTTATACAGAAAAAAGCTGTTTGTGATAAGCTCAAGATTCTTAAGCAGAAATGTGATTTATATCAGCATAGGTATCTTGTTGTTGATACCTGTTATCCATCCATACATCCAGTACTTACTTCATTTTATACAGAAATAATGCATTTTATTTTAAAGAATTTGTTGTTGATAAGGCCTAGTATTAGATGGATAATTCTTGCCTGTTATTTGTTAATAATGTATTATCTTTTCTAATATTACAAGAAAAAGAAATGGTAAGTACATGAGTATCAGTAAATCCCTTGTTGTTAGAGTTGAGATTAAAACTTTGCCAAATGGCCACGGCCAAGAATATCAATGTAATGTAATTTGATGATGAAAATACAAAAACTAAAGAAATAATATTCTTTCTAAATATTTTAGAGCTGTTGTGTTTGTTTGAATTTTTTAGTTACACCCTTTTCCCTATGGATTCATGGCAAACCTTACATACCTTGTTAACCTTTTGACCGCCACAGATGACAAGCCAAAAAGTACCTTAAATCGACAGACTCGAGGTACTTTTTTGCTTGTTCAGCTTGTCGTCTATATGTGACTGCGGCGCTCAAAAGGTTAATAGGCTATGCATATCATCATCATTCTCTTGCCCAATTAATTTAGGGTTGGCCCAACATGCCCTCTTCATCCATACTTCTCTGATATAAGTCATCTCATGAGACACGTCTCTTCTTGCTATCATCCTTTCCAGGCTAGACATATAAGATGTTTAAAAAGCTCTTACCAATAAAGAACCGGATCACCAAAATCCATATCAAATCTGAAGTGTGAGAAAGCCAGGAGTGTTCCATTCTTTTCTCTAGCAATGAGGTACCATGCTCCGTCAT
The DNA here is from genome assembly GCA_949316265.1 of Diarsia mendica. Lineage (NCBI taxonomy): Eukaryota > Metazoa > Arthropoda > Insecta > Lepidoptera > Noctuidae > Diarsia > Diarsia mendica. Next base: position 9,395,516 of record OX438906.1, on the reverse strand, counting down.
CCATCATCTCCTCCACCTTGCGTTCCTTGTTCCATCCCCAGGCACATGTTTCATACCTGAAATTAGATTGAGTTTTCAATTAGGAGTTGTTTGGTACTAAATGTATTAGGCAGATGGTTGCCGTCATGGAAATATCCTGGGTGAGGCTGGCACGAGAATATGGAGCTTGACACAAGCAAAGAGCAGTCTATCCCCAGCAGTGGGTGAAGTCAAATGAAATGAATTTCATTGAGTAGTAGTCTCTAAATCAATTACATAAGATCACAACAATTGGGAGGAAGAAATATGTCTTCTAGTCTAGAAGGGTGGTTTTGCTGATTTAAAAAAATATTATAACTTTTTTGGAGTAGGTATGTCATTCATTATCAGTTTACTGTAGTTTAATTACTTACAGCAAAATCAAATATAATACTGGATAAGGCTAAGCTGAGTTTCGGTTCCATAGTCAAATCCAGTTTTCACAGGTTTTACTACCGAAACCTGGTGGACCAAAAGCTAAGAGCTGCTGCCGAGATAAATATATATAAAGCCTTGGTCTGAGGCTAAACATATAGGCGGGTTGATGAATTCCTTTAATGAAGTGCCTTTAAACAATATAAATAATTAGCTTACAGTAGTTTCATATTCCTTTCCGTCAAGTCAATCGCCCACTGGAGCACATTCTTTTCAAGGTCAGTGACTCGCTGGATGTACATTTCGACTTCTAAATCATTATTCTGGTAAACAAGGAGTTCTTTGCACAGTGAGGCTAAGTCTTTCAGTTTATTTGCTGAAGTTACGTGTGTCATACCATCCGCAATTCTGCGCTGCTCTAGCTTCCTTGCTTGCCGTTTTTCTTTGCTTTTTGTAGCATTGATTTGGGTCTTTTTCTGGAAAATAATAACCAAAACAAATGAATTCATGCATTGCAATGTGCGGACGCTGCACGCTGATAACGTATTCCCGGCTTCCCGCGAAAAATATAATGCAGGATTTATAACTTACGCCCATTTTTATTTTCCTCAGAATTTAATATCAAGATCAAATCAAAGGTTTTGGCTTCGTGGGAATCAATAACGTAGCGTAATCGTCAATAATGATTTTAAAATCAATTTCACAACAAAAACTAACCAACACAAAAACCCCAAAACCCCAAAACCAAACAACACATCTGTCATTTGTCACTGTCAGTGTCAAACCTCAACATTTTTTTTTATTTGTTCCTGACGGAACAGGCTAAGGTCTGAGACCATGCTGCCTAGTTACCCGTTTGGATTTTTTTTGATTATCAAACCTCAACAAACGCTACCGGTACCATAAAGTACTAAACGCAATAGCGGTTAACCTGTGCGGTTAACCGCGTGGGCGGCTAACCGCGCGGCTAGCCGCTTTTCCAGGGAACAAAACGAAACTACAGTCACAATAATAATATCTTGTGAAGGTACTGTAGTTGTTCATTCCAAAGCGTTGATCTTGTCGGCTTAGTGCGTACAATCATATGCGGTTGCGTGAGAGCGCTAACTCTTTGCTCTACCTTCTGCGAATCTTATTACAAGACACAAAAGTTACCATCAAGCAAGTCTGCTATTATTATTTTATCACATTGAGTCAATGTCCAATATTCCAATCCAACTCCAACTCGCACAAGAGAAGAGATGCCACAGACTTCCGTTTAGTCTATGTATTCTATCTACTTTTTGCTACTGGCCGCCAAATTTGAAAGAGTTAGTGCAAGGCAAATGGAAATCAATATCATTCACAAAAATAATGTCATGGTACTGTTTTGAATGTTTATTGTGAGTTAATTGGACGTGTTAAATGTATAATAAAACCATAAATCCGCGTGTGAACTATTTAACGGTTACATTCAGGTGTTTCCCAATTTATCATTATTTATATTTGTTTTACTGAATTATCTGGCTCTTTGCCAAATTTTGCTGCTGTCAGTCTTGTTTCAGATTCAATTTATGCTCAGAATACTCCAGGTGCGCTCGATTTTTAGAGCCACAGTCAGCTGTAGCCGTGCATATCATAATACAATCAGAAATATGAATTTCGTTCAACTATCTCAAACAGACACATTAATGCCAACAGTAGGTTTAGGCACATGGCAGGTAATGTAAATGTTCATGTTTTGAGGCTTGTGTTAACCTTAATTAGGTAACTAATAATTCATATTTTTTCTAGGCTGAACCACATGTTTTACAGCCCGCCATTTATGATGCTTTAGAATTAGGATACAGACACATTGATACAGCATTTAATTACAATAATGAAGAAGCGATTGGCGCTGCAATGACAAAGTGGATTGATGATGGAAAAGGTCTCAGATCGGATTTGTTTATTACTACCAAGGTATGTTTTAATAAATCTATGACTATTTGACATTAGGGGCTCCCTATAGGTAGAATTTAATATAATGATTATTCGGTTTTTCAGCTACCACATGTAGGCAACAGGGCAAGTGACGTCGATAAATTTCTAGATATACAACTGAAACGTTTGCAGACCAGTTACGTGGACTTGTATCTTATTCACGTGCCTTTTGGCTTCACCTGTGATCATAAGACATTGACACCTAAGGTCGACGGCGATGGGAATTATGAATTGGACATGAATACAAATCATATAGAGACGTGGAAGGTACGTTATTATATTTTTAATTTATGTTTTGTATGATAAATAGTCGCACTCCTGTCTACCCTTTCTGGGAAATGTAGGCGTAACGCAATAATGATGATATTGTGCAGAATTATTCTCCACTTAGGCAGGCTTGTCAATAAATTCTAACTATTTATTTTCAATATTAAGAATAGAATTATGTACTACAGTCTACAATCTCTGAAATCGTTGTTTTATCTACTTCTTTCACGAATGAGAAGCTACATTATCCCCAGTATCATAAGGCTATATTTTTCGACGAGCGAAACCATGGACAAAAGCTTGTCTAAACTAATATTTTACGATTACGATTTAAATTAAATACTGCTCGGCCGAGAGATCTTTACCGAGTAACACAGGCATACATATAATAAAGCCTATTCCTTGCCTTTCGAATTACACGCGGAGGGAGTCGCAGATGAAGTACTAGTAATTATTATAGGGAAATACGCATCAAGCCATTGTAATTGTTAATTATTACCTAATGGTTTTTGTTTCAGAAATTGGAACAATGCCAACGAACAGGTCTTATCCGCAACCTTGGTTTATCTAATTTTAATGAGGAACAAATACAAGCAATTTGGGAATCTGCAACATTTAAACCGCAAGTGTTGCAAGTAGAACTTCATACTTATTTCCAGCAGAAGGAATTGCGATCTTTTTGCACAGAGCGTGATATCATTGTAACAGCATATGCACCTCTTGGTAGCCCAGGTGCTAAGAATCATTTTGTCAACAAGTACAAATACAGGTACTCATCAAAGATACAAATACCAACTGGGCTTTAAAATTTGTGTAAGCAATTTTAAATGATGATCTACTTTTCTCATTTCAGCCCTAGCGTTTTTCCCGATTTATTGACTGTGCCCGAAGTCGTAACCATCGCCAAAAAATTTGGAAAGACTCCTGCTCAAATATTACTTCACTTCTTAGTTCAACAGAAAGTGGTCGTTATTCCAAAAAGTACTAACAAGGCGAGAATGAAGGTAACATTATATTCTTTTTTATGAACTGCCGGTTAGGTTGGATTATTAGATAAAATTCAAAAAATAATCTTTTTTTTTTTAGGAAAATATGGATCTCTATGGTTTTGAGCTATCTCAAGATGATATGGATGCTCTGACCAAGTTAGATAAAGGAGAAAAAGGAAGAATTTTCAACTTTTTGTTCTGGAAAGGAGTGGAAAATCACCCAGAATATCCATTCAAGGAAGTGAAAGAGAATATAGTTTCAGAGCATGTTTAAAACAATAATACTCTTACAAGTCACCGTTCTAGTCAATGAATACCTCTTGTGCTTCTCTACTATTGCTTTCACACACCCACCAAACGCTTGAGTGTCAACTGAATGTATTGACACTGAGTTGACACCAATGCAAAGTGTTGAAACAAACACTTTTAGCTTTAATATTTATTTAAATCAGTTAAAAACTGATAGAAACATGTGCTTAAAGCAAATAATTATGGACTGTTCTAAAAGAAATGAATAAATTATTAAAACAATCAGTTTCTCTTATTCAAATTTAATAAATCACATTGGTATTCAAGACAAAAATAATAGTAAAAACTTGTTAACAAAAAGGGGATAAATCACGAGAGCCTGTAAAGCATTTTCCTTTGTAATCTATGTTGTAATTCTCCGCGCCTTATCATGGTGTGGATAACTTTGAGGATGGCCCTCTCAGGGTACTTCTGTTTGAGAAAATCTTGAATGATAGTTTGTTCTGATACTTGAGAACCCACTGCGAACCTGCGCTTCAGTTGTTTCTCAACGCGAGACAGCATTTCATGGTCTTCCTCGGATGTAAAACCTTCTGCTCCTAAAATAAATTTTTAAATAATTAATAACTAATATTCGTCTTAAGCGCGACTGATAGCATGAGGTACTGGGTTCGATGCCAGGTCGGACAGTGTTAATGCGGTTTTTCATTAGGTAATTTCTCAGTAGCAGCAGCCACGGAGTCTGGATTTGTGCCCGATTGATGGCAGTAGGCTGGCCGCCTATTACATGGGGGACTCAAAAATTACGGCAAAACGTGGGAGTACTATTATGTACACCTCTGCCTAACCCTTGGAGAATTACAGGCGTGATATTACGTGAATTTATTTATTTCTTCCTGAATAATAAAACTAGCTCTATAATCATTGCATTCAAATAGCAATTATTTCAGTGGTAAACTTACCAGATAAGCTACCAGTCATGGCAGCATCCAATGTGGAAACTTGGAACAATCGGAGTGCTTCCGTGACATGCACTTCTGTGGCGAATGGCATCAGTTGCATCTTAGCGAGAGATTCAGATATTCGGACAATGGCTTCTAGCTGCCTGAAAACATAAAGAAACATGAGTCAGTCAAGTTGGTGTCTCTAGTTTAGTAGAAATTCTATGCAGCGAGGTGTGGGTTACAGCTGCGACACAAACTATCCTCCACCTTCTGTCCTGTTCTTCTTAGCCCAAAAACATGCAACCGAAGTGACCTTTGTGCTGCCATCGATGATGCAGTGGAAGTTCTGGACTTACAGAATATAAAATTGTCGTAATCTCTGTAACTAGGACCTATCTGGACCACACCTTGCCAGGTATGGTACAGAGTACAAAAAGTGATCGTAATGACGGGAGGAGGTACTTCTCGGCTTCGTATAATGTTCTACCTGCCCCCGTGGGAAGATGGGAATTTATTAAGGTATTTTTGAGTAAGTACCTGACAGTAATAGGTATAGAAAGTCGTTTGTCGACTTGTCGTTCATGCAGCGAGTGTCCAGTCCGCATGAGTACGTAGCGCGCCCGCAGCCGCTCGGCCGCGCTGGCGGACAGGCGCGGGCCGCACCTCGCGCGGCAGTACGCGGAGTAGCGCCGCAGCAGCGCGAGAGGCAGCTCGCCCGCCGCTGTCTCACGCTCCGCACTGTCGCCACCCATGTGCACTGATATTATGTGCTTGGCTAGAGTCTGGAAATGGTCAAGGGTTTGGTAAATTGAAGTAAAGTTAAAGGTGCATTGGACACTTAGGCCTGGTTTACACCAAACCGGAGAGATGTGCAAAATTCGACCAATCCTATGAAGGGCGAAAGGATGTAAATTTTAGCTAATGTGATTGGTCGATTTTAGCACATCTCCGCTCGTCTCCGCTTTGGTGGAAATCGGGCCTTTTAAATCAGGTCCATTTAATTAAAAAAAACTATATAAACTCCCGTATTACTTCTTTTGCTTTCAGTGACGAAATTATCGTTTTCAGCCCACAGTTTGGAATTAATATTCTAACGTGTGCCTTCAATATACACTTCTGCCTACACCATAATTTAGATTACAAGCGTGTTATTATCCATCTGAATACTTACAATATCCCTGTTTTGATCGTGTTCATCCTTGACAATGAAAATCATGTCGAATCTTGATAATATAGTTGGCATGAAGTCAATATTGTCGTCTGCTTTCGTGTCGTCCCATCGACCGAATACAGAGTTAGCGGCTGCCAGGACGGAGCAGCGTGAGTTTAAAGTTGTAGTAATGCCAGCCTGTAAACAACGCGTAATTAATGAGTTTAATATATCAATTGCTTTTATTAGGTAGGAAAATTTGCCAATATTCGTACAAAGAAAATCTATATATATACTAGCGGACCTGGCAGACGTCGTCCTGCCCGAACAGCAGCCCGCCACCTAGCGGGTCCAATTGCGTTTCCAAACCATCTAAGAACCCATTGAAATATCTCCAGAAAGTTTAATCCAAATTGGTCCAGCCGTTTAGGAAGAATTCAGTGACATACACTCGTACAGTAGAATTATCACTATCACTACATAGTATAGTCGCTTTCTCTCGCTATGTCCCTTTGTATGCTTAAATCTTTAAAACTACACAACGGATTTTGATGCGGTTTTTTTTTAATAGATAGAGTGATTCAAGAGGAAGGTTTTAATACCTTTTTTCACACCCGTGCGAAGCCGGGGCGGGTCACTAGTATTTATATTTAAAGAAGATAAGTGAATAGGTTGATTATGTAGAAAGCAGGTAGGAAAAACTGTATTGCAACGCATGCCGAGTACAGCTATATTATAAGAATCACCTTAGCAATGGAGATAGTTTGCTGCTCCATAGCCTCGTGTATGGCCACGCGGTCGTCTTCGCGCATCTTGTCGAACTCGTCAATGCATACCACACCTCCATCGGCAAGCACCATCGCTCCGCCCTCCATCACAAAGTTACGCTGTGGACATCATGAATTTTAATAAAGATACTTTATTACGTGGCAAAAATATAACATCAACTGTAAAATTTCCAAATATGTGACGTGACTGCTTCGTTGGCCTAGAAGTCGCAACCGCGACTGCTAAGCGTGAGGTCCTGGGTTCGCTTCTCGGGTTGGCCAAAGTGTTATTGCGTTTTTCCACCAGGAATTTATCAGTAGTAACCACAGAGTCTGGATTTGTGTCCGGTTGTTAGCCCCCTTTTACACTAAACGGAACTAAACGCTCAGACCCCAGGGCCGTCCAAAAGCGCGTTGGGTGAATGATATTGTCAGGAGCGCGGGAAACAGATGGTTAAGGGACGCACAGAATAGAAAAGTGTGGCAGAAGAAAGGGGAGGCCTTTACCCAAGTGGGTGATTCCGGGCTGAAATGATGATGATGATGAAACAGCGAAATGTGGGTGTAAGTTTAGGTACACCTCTGCCTAACCCTTCGGGGATTACAAGGCGTGATGTTATCTTGTGTAAATAAGATGTTTACTCACACTCCCAGGATCCCTGATAACAGAGGCAGTGAGACCAGCAGCACTGGAACCTTTGCCTGACGTGTACACTCCAATAGGAGACACCTTCTCCACGAACTTCAGCAGCTGTGATTTAGCAGTACCAGGGTCGCCCAGTAGCAATATGTTGATGTCGCCACGCCGGGTCAGACCGTCCGGTAGTCTTTTGCGCGCTCCTATGGAATAGAAATTATTAAGAAGTCCTGTAGAAAGGCGAATTTTGAGTGTTGAGTGTAACAATGTGCTCATTTTCTTTTAATTTGATGGCCCGCTTGGCGCAGTGGCTGAGTGATTGCCTGCTGCGCTGTGTGTCGCGGGTTCACTCCCCGCACGGAACAAATATTTGTATGGGCAAAAGATAGTTGTTCCGGGTCTGGGTGAGTTTAAATGTTTGGAAACGCTGGGTTCGTTTACAAACATTTAAACTCACAATATAGGAGAAACTTCTAGTGTGCAATGTTTGGTTATAAAAAAAAATATGATTGTGATTCGCAGACAGCACAACACACGCTTTTCGCTTACACTAGCGAAAAACATTCAATATATGAGTAACAATGTTATTAACAACAATACGTTAAATTGTAAATACAGTACCAAAAAGAAACACATACCACCAAACAGTAAGCAGGAGATAGCCTTCTTCATGTCGACGACACCAAACACACTAGGGGCTATAGATAGAGCGATGCGGTCGTAAATGTCAGGAGAAGCTGCCAGTCTTCGGAACTGCTCCTCTTCCTCCGCAGTGAAGGGTTTTAGGCCTCCAGTCACGCCCTCCTCGGCTGTCAGACCGACAGCGCGAAGGTATGAGGAACGGACACCTACTGAGCCTTTGTCGCGGCCTTCGCGCTGTAACCATAGTTTTGGTTAGAAAAAAGTATTTTTGTTTAATATAGTCCCTATAAATCTTATAACGTTTCGCAAGGGTTCAAAAAATGGGCCCTCGATCCAGATGCACATAGATAAGCAATAGTAGCCTACAATGCTACATTGGTGGGGAATGAAGTCCCAGAGAAAATCGACGCTGTCGTCCTCATACAACTTCGATACTGTAACTTGACATGCTTCAAAGTCTTATCAAGTGTTAAGTGTTATGTTCCCTAGAGTAGAGACTAATAATATAGGCAATTTTAGTTATTTTACAAATGATCAGTAAGTAGATGAACCACTTCAAGGATACGTGCTCTCGCTGCCCTATTAAGTGAGAACTAGTCGACACAGATCCTTAAAGCTCACGCTACATTTATTAGTATATATCACATCTCTTCCTTTTTATTAAACTCTTTAACTTACCCCAACTTTGGCGATTTTCTTAATGGAGTATATGCCGAGCACGGTGACTCTCGCGCCGGGAGCGACTCGCTCGCACAGCACACGTTCGCAGTACACCGTCAGATGGCGCGGCATCTCGCCCTGAGGGATGCTTTCTGGAGCTTCTTGCAGTTTCAATACCTAGCAAGAGTATTCTTATTAAAATTATACTAGCTGTGCCCGCGACTTCGCTCGCGTGGTTGTCGAAAACTAAAATGCGTCGCTTAGACAAAAGTACATTAAATCATTGCCCTGCGTTATCTTACTGACGCTTTAGAAAATAAGAATAGGGTAATGCAAAGATGCATGGATGTTTGTTAATCAACCCCGTCAGAACGGCCGAACGGATCTTGATGAAATTTGAAACAGAGTAGAAGACTGAAACCACGAATGTTCCTTCAAAGCCCTTTTTTTTTTTGTGGGTGGAAAATCATCGAATAACCCCCCCCCCCCCGCTCTTGGGCAGAGCGAAGGGGAGTGTCAGACTTCTATTGACTAAAAACCAAACCCATGTTCCTTCATCGCCGCCCCGACGGGTTCCTTCAAAGCCCTTGTGCCGAGGGCGCGGTATCTCTTTCGAACAACCCGCAGCCGCGTGGTTTAGGTAGCCTGACTTGAGTCTTACAAAATTTGCACTTTATATTTCACAATCGAATCCCTTGATCCGAAGTGTTTGAGCAAACTCACAATCTTTTTCAAAGACCTATCTAACGACACCCCACACTATGGACTTCGCAAGAAAAACATCCCCTCTTTTAATTGTACCCTAAAAAACTATTTTTTGCGGGATTTTATTTTACGGCGTAACTCATCTGTTTAATCAAGCTAACTTACAGCTTCCTAGTACTACGCTAGTATTTTAATATCTGTGACCGCGGTAAATGAACAACGCCATCTATCGAAGACGAAGATAAACTGCTAAAATTGAATGCATGGAAAGCGATCAATCACACTATAGGGTTTAGGCTATGTAGACTTTGAAAGCAGCATCATTTAGACTACCTATCTACAGAGTACCTTTATCTATCATAACTTTTTTAAAGTTATCTTTTGAAGGCATTTATTAATAAGTACCATATGCGTTTAATAGATGTCGTTACATGTCTCATTCTTGATCATAATGATAAAGTTCTTCTTGAAAACTATAAATTGAAATATCTTTTGATAGAGAGCACCGATTAAGATGAAACAAAGACTAAGTAATACCCCAAGTTACGCACAATATTTATGTATAAAAGTTACCTACATTAGTTACGTAAATTTCATGTGATGCTTAGTCATCGAAACAGACAAACAGACAAACAGATAAACAGACAAACAGACAAAAATTCCAAAAATGCTGGAAATGAGTTCTGTTGGTTATACTTTAGCACCCTGACAATTTTTTTTTTAAATATTTTCAATGTACAAAAATATTTTGTCTACAGATTTATTATATGTATAGATATTTTTGACTGGCCTGTTGGTCTAGTGGTTAGTGACCCTAACTGCTATGCCGGAGGCCGTGGGTTCGATTCCCACCCAGGACAAATGTTTGTGTGATGAGCACGATCATTTGTTCTGTGTCTGGGTGTAATTTATCTATAATATGTATGTATTTAGAAATATATAAGTATGTTTATCAGTTGTCTAGTACCCATAACACAAGCTCTGCTTAGCTTGGGACTAGATGGCGTTGTGTGATAGTTGTGGAATATTATAAAAAAAAAAAACTATGGTATTAACAAACAGATGATAAGAATGGATAACACTTGAAGGTTGCAGCAGAACCTTTCTGAGTACATCAGATGTTCTGATATTTATTTTAATATACCAAATTATGAAAGATTTGCTTGAACAACTTCTTAAATGAAATAGCATCACAAATTCACATCATAAATATAACATGCATGAAACTAATTGGATAAATCTAAAAGTGCAGTTGAATTTTAATTAAGTTAAAATTAGCCCATAGCTTGATAATGAAATACAGATGGCTTTCAATAGGAAAAATGTGTAAAGTTTACGTATCTATGAGAATGAAATTATATTTGCTGCACATTACCTGATAGTCAATGCATTTGCACTTGTCTGGAATAATGAAGTAAGGATCTAAGGGGCACTTTGGTCGACCAGCTTGTTCCCTGAAAATAAAAGATATTGGTTTTTACAATACAACAGTTGGATCAAACACTAGTCTTACCAAGGAGTAATGTATTACTGAGTGAACAGATTGTGGAGGTCAGTTATGCAGTCTCTCTGTGTAAAATACAATTATTCAGCTGCATAGTTTAGATTAGAAGCTGACCCCAACTTGGTTGAGAAAAGGCTCTAGAGATGACTATGAACACAGAAGGTAGTTGTAGTAATTTACTCAATCAAAACATGTTCCATTGCACATTGATCAAGAAAAGTAAACATGACGTGTGGTTGAAAAGTTTCCTCAAGAGGCAACCCTGAACCGGAGGACATTGTGTTGGAAGGTCTTCCATTAGGTGGACCGATGACATGGTGAAGGTTGTGGGGATCACCTATCAATGTAGTGACACATGGGAGACGCCTATATCCAGTAGTGGACATCTTTCAGCTTAAACGATGATGATGAACATATTTCATTAGTATTGCATAACTTACGTATTGCATTTCCTCGGCATCACATATCCTTCCAGTCCTGGCTTCACAGGTAAGTTTGGGATGATGTTGCGGCATGATCGACATTGGATGGATATCTTTGTTGCCTTAGCTTTGATTCCTGATGCAGATATTACTATGCCAGGAATTTTGACGAGCCGGGACACTGTTTCTGACTGAAAGGGAAACATTCATTAAATCAGATGGATAACATCATTCCTGTGATCCCCGAATGGTAAGGCCGAGGCATATCTAATAGTATATCCACATTTGGCCAGTTATGTTTAAGCCCCATGTAATAAGGGGCAAGCCTATTGCCATCAACTAGGCACAAATCCAGGCACAGTAGGTTTTACTGAGAAATTCCTGAAGGAAAAATTAAATAGCGAATTGCTGGATGCGAGAATCGAAAACAAGACCTCATACTCAGCAGTTGCAGTTGTGACTACTAGACCAACAAAGTAGTCTTATACCAGATAATAATATTAAAAATAATATAGTCTTTTGAGACCATGATTATGAAGCATAGAGTATCTTACCTTTAGCTCTCTCAAATTAGCAGCATGTGCATCTGAAGTCAGCAGGACTTGAATGTCTTCCACTTTCTCTTCCCCCTCAGGTCTGGGAGCAGTCAGCTCATCAGCCAGCTGTGAACATACATAATAGCTTAGTTTGGATACTGAAGCAGCTCATTTGTTGAAATGAACTTCAATAATGTTGCACAAAAGGTGGTGTGATCTTTGTGTTGAAGCGAAGCATAAATAGCTAAAAGCTGCATACCTACAATGATTTCCACGATGAAACGGGAGGCCTTTGCCAGTAGGGCTCAATTACGCCTAACAAAAAACATGGAGGGTGTTATTACCTCTTTAGCAGCCTCCTCCAGTATAGGCAAGTGTTCTGTAGGCTTCTTGTATAATTTCTCAGCTAAAACCTCATCAAAACTAGACAAGTCTTCAATGTTAATCTCAACCCAGTAATTTGTCAAGTTGTAGTTGCGTTTTAGTGCGTCTCTGAAAATAAAACAGGTTATTGTAACATAAGTTCAAACCTAAACTTTATGAAGTATGTAACTGTTATTGTCATTAATTTTCGATATAGCTGATGTGATGCTCATTTACCTGTATTTGTAGTTAAAATTACCCGTGTGAAACTGTCGAATAAATTCTTTGAACTTCTTTTTTACTGCTTGTAGGTTAAGTTGATCTTGAGATTCATTCTCCTCTACGCCGAAATTGTCGGAAAAGAAAACACCGGGATCATCAAATCCTTCCATTATCACAAACTACTGATATTTTTTACAAATCTACTCTTTGTTTTTCAAAATGTTGTATCTCGAAAGGTGCGAGCAAGTTTACTTTTACATCCAAGCAAGCCGGATTTTGGCGCGTAATTTTGACGTTGACTTTTGAAGTTGACGTATTGTCGAACGTTCCGTTTTGGTTTCGGCTATTGTAAATTGTCTCAGATGTTTTAAACTTTAAACATTTGATCAAATAACGTGTTTGTGCTATTTATATTATATATATTAACCAAGACTTATTTAATGTTTCCACAGGTTATTGATTTTTACCAAAACTTAAACATAAAAAAAATTTAGTGGCAACACATCTCTTTTGGCTCGAAATTTAAAAAGTTGTTCATTCCGGTTATGTTGCTATGGTGAATAGTTTGTTTAAAGTAAACAATTTCAATGTGTCTATTTCAGAATTTCTAGTTCTTAGAATTATTATTTATTATACGACAATGGTTTGATGATAATTGTGTTACTAATAATATAATTTGAGTTCTGTGAAACAAGCAACATGGGTGACGTGAGTATTGTAATATAATTTATCCAGCAGCAGATTAAAATATAAAAATGATCGATGTTGTTTCTGAGATAATCTGCAACAAGATTTATCCACTAATTGTACGATTTTGATTTTTGTTGATAGGCAAAAGAAGATGTTGATCTACGATTGGACTTTTTGTCCGAATACTTACTAAAAACGCTAAAGCAGAAGCAAGAAAAATGGATTAAGTTCATTACTGGAGATGAGAGGGTCAGTGTTAAATGTTCCAATAAAAAAAAAACTATTTTTGTAATACATGTACGGTAATGCTATTTTATGCTTTATCGAGACCGCCTCGTTGGTAAAGTGGACGCAAGTCGCAAGCGCGACTTCTGTGCATGCGGATCTCCTGGGTTCGATTCCCCGGTCGGGCAAATTGTTATTGTTTGGGATGGAACCATCAGGAATTTTTCAGAATTGAAATTCCTAGTCGAATAACAACCAAAAAGCATTTGTTGACTAGACTCAATAAGATATAATTATTATGTAGCACTACCTTTTTTAAATATTTTTTGTGAGCTGCTCGTAAATATTTTAATGTCTTTGACTAGACTGTACATGGCGATTGATTGATCATGATGATAGCTCTATCTAGAAAGCTCCACTGCTTCCACTTTCGGCAACTAAGTATTGCTAGCCATACCGAACTAAATAACATACAGCTGTATGGAAACAAAAACACACATAGGTACACACAAACGCATTTACTTACAATTAGGTACACACTACAGAGAGCTGCTTTGTTTCTATTTACATAAAATCACACCCTTTTCCCATGGGGATAGGCACAAACCACAGAACGCCACCTGCTACGATCCTTGTTTCTATTATTTTGTTCTTAATTATATTTTTATGAGACTCAATATTGTTAACTGCCAATTAGAGAAAGCAGCGAGATCTAGAGCTAGAACTAGGACTGTTTCATTCATGATCCTGTAAATGTAATCGTACAATTACAAACAACAACCGTGTAAACAGTTTTATTTTATTTATGGCTAAGTAATGCTTTCTTTTAGAGACGAACGACTTACGAACAGTAGGTAGGTACTTAAGTCGTGGGTTCGAAAGCAGGCAGGTGCATTACCTACTTTGTGTAATTTATTCCATCATCACTGCTCTCAAAACGGTGAAGGAAAACATCGTGAGAAAACCGGCATTCTTAGAACCAAATCGAAGAAATAATCGAAGACATGCAGTGACATCTACCAACCCGCAATGGGCCCGCGTGGTAGATTTTAGCCCATCCCTCTCCGAGAGGAGGCCTGTGTCCCAGCAGTGGGTACATTATAGGCTGATGATGATGATATGCTTTCGTTTCTTACAGCACATACTGTTCAGATTCTTCGACATAGGAAAGTTTGAGCTGCTCGTGTTTCGCATGAACACAGCAGGTATACTGACGTGCTCCGTCACGTTCCCTGCCATCAGTAGGGGCAAGGTGGTGTACTTCCTCAAGAACGGAGAAGATGTCAAAATTACGCAGACTAATATTCGACAGGTTTGTCCTTAACCCTTTACGTCATCCACGGACGTCGGACTTGTCTCACAAACGACGAATTTTTAATACTCTCAAAATGGTGAAAGAAATTATCGTGTGGAGACCAGCATGTTCTAGATCCACAAATTCAAAGCACATGTCTTATACGAATTCGTGGTTCTAGAACATGCAATGGGCCCGCACGCCCCGCGTGGAAATTTTGTAGCCCATTCCCTCTCGTAAAGATAAGGCGACGGTAAGCTTGTTATCAAGCTACATAGCCTGGCCCACCGTCGCAAAGTCGCATGTCTGTCGGTCTTCTACAGACTGTACTTCGGAAAGTGTAGAGCTCCACGAGCTGATCCCACCATCTCCCTTCTTCCATCGGGAAACTAGACGTACTGCAGGGTATCACCGATACCTATAGTCGACATTCCACACATTCGAACGAAGCGCTTTGCTGGGTCCTTTATTATGCGCACAGCCAAGGAGTGGAATTCCCTGCCTGCGTCGATTTTTCCGAGTTCATATAACCCTAATCTGTTTAAGTCGCGAGTTAACAGGCTTCTACTGGGTAAGCTCGTTCCATCGTCGACATCATCTCTGCCCTTAGGGCAAGATTGAAGTCAAGAGCAAGCCCATTTATAATAAAAAAAGGCCTGTGTCCCAGCAGTGGGAATTTTAAACGCTGATTTTGTTAAGCTTAACCTGACAAGGAACCTAGATTCTTTTGTTTCTTGGGCGAGTAAATAGCCGATATCACAGCTATAGTATAGTATACTTTCCTTGTCGGCGGCGATGGAAGAAGAGGCAGGTGCCTATTACCAGTAGGTAATTGTTTTAGGTTCTCACTATCGGCGAAATGTCTGGGAACGTACTTATGGATCTTATTACAATGGCGGATGAAGTGATTGGGCCTCTGCTGTGCAATCCTGAGAACCAGAAAGGATGGCCTAAGATAGTGAAGAACGATATGATGAGACACGTAAACGATCTGAGGAATTTGATGTATCAGGTTAGTTGGTGTTTGACCCTTTGGTGATCTTGTCATTAAATATTTAGTTTGGTAGAGTTCATAAAGAGTGGTGTTATGGCTGTAAATAACTTCCTAGTGATTAGACAAGCTCCAAACTCATAGATGACCACTGAATTGGCAACAGGACAGGAGAATGATGGAGAAAAGATTACTGTAACACATCAGGCAGTTGATTTGATCGTTTACTAGCCGACCCGCACCAGCCGGGTGACGGATTTATCATATTATTATGAACTTTATTTCATCCTCTTAGTTCTTTGAAGATGAACATATTGCGTTCACTACTGTTCAATAGATCTTTTCAAGAGGAATTATTCCGTCCTACGTTGTTTTTATATAACTCTATTGGTGTGCGCGGTGCCCGCCTGTTTGGCCCGGTACCACCAAAGCGGAGACGAGCGAAGATGCGCGGTTATGAGATAAGTACGTAAGAGGGATTATTCAACGAAGATGTGCAAAGTGGAGAGGAGAGGAGATTATGCAGTTCGTAGCATATCTCCGAGCGCAGCTAATAGCTCTGCTCAACCGTTTTCACTTTCGGAGACGAGAACTGAAATTGTGTCGGTGGTTTAAAACAAAATCGGCAGGATGTTTGCCGACATCTTCAACAATTGTTCCCATATTATTTCAGCCAATTTTCGACTCCGTCCTAATGGACAGAGTTGAAAATTGACTGCTTTCGTACGGTGCTCATGCACAGTACGAAAGTTTTTGCGTATATCGCGTTCAGACAGTTGTTTCATAATGTAATGCAATTGCAGTTGAAAGGAGAAATGTCTAGCCAAGTGCTGCTGCCGATGCCGGCTGGAGTACAAACCATATACCAAGCGGAAGCCAGGCTCAAACAGAGGTATGGAAATTCAAAGTAGATGCAAAAATAATGTCCATGGCCTACTACCCATGCATGCACCTCTTGTGGTGTGAATAGTGGATTCTAGTGGACCAATTTTTGGCAACTCGGTTATTAAAGATTTCAAGAACAAAAATGATAATATCGACGACTAAAACGGTTTTTAGTTAAGATTTTAAGGTAATCCGGAGTTCTACTCAAACGTACCTATGGAACTATAAACCTTTTTGCTTCCCATTAAAGCGAGGGAGAAGATGTGGACTTGTACCTAAAGACGAACATAGAAGGAGCTGTCATAAAATGGGCGCAACAGGTTCATGACTTACTGGCAGAGGATTCATACATAGGTAAGATGCTGGTTTGCTATACAACATCAAAGGAGATCACCCAGATTGGGCTCTATTTTTTTGACACCGAACAAATAAATCTTATTATTAAAGTAGAGCATTTAACATAACATCACGCCTGAAATCACGCTTTGCCTGGCCTGGGAATCGAACCGAGGACCTCATTCAAAGCAGTCGCGCAACATTCCAAATATTTTTTATTATTACATCGTAAGCTGTAAGAAGCATTGCACTCGTCTTCCTTGTTTTAAGTATCTTTCTATCTTTCTCTATCTTTTCTTTGTCTATCTTTTTATTCACTAATCCTATTTTTGTAATATTCTAAGATTCGTAATATTTGTAGCATTCAAAAGAACAAAGTTCCCGCTTCCTGTGGCGGATGTGAACTTCTATGCCACGCGGCTGAAGAATCTCGAAGGCATATATTCCCAGCTGCGAGACCCTCGTGTCAAGAGGATGGCTCACTATCTAGAGGATACGAAGAGCGTCTACCTCAGCTGCTTCAAGACCATGCTTACCAATGTGGTTGCTGGTAAGATCTCCTTCAGTTTAAACGTATGTACAGTCGAACGAGCTAATAGGTAATACAGGGTAGAGATCTTCATAATTCTATAACACTGAAAATATTGATTGTAATTTTGTTTTATCAAGTGTTTTGCATTAAGCGACTGATGTCAAACGCTATATCTTTGACTTCAGTCTCTAAATGTATCTGTACAATCTTAAAAGTAAAAACAAGTTAGCTGGCTATATACTTATTAGCTTGTTCGACTGTACTTACTTGGTGTAGAGCTTATCCAGATCATCATCAATTACGCATAACAACTAGAACTTATATACAGGGTGTAAACGAACCCTTATAGTCTAGGCAACAAACGCCTTTTTGATGAACTTTTTTCAGCAGTCTCCGAAAATTATGATTGAGGTGTCATTCGATTCGGAATGGCATCCAAATGATTTTCGAAGAAAAATGAAGTTCCGCTTGCAAAAATTGCAAAAGTTATTAACAATTAACTAAAAAATTAAAAACGGGTTTAGTGTTTTGCAAATATCTCAAAACCTAATTAAAATTTTTCAAATTTGAAATAAGATTCAAAAAGAGGAGGAAATTTCCTAAAGAATGTTCTAACTTTCGGAATTGTAGGACCAATATTTATAACTTTCCGATCGGGTTGAAAATATGCCCGAAAACTGGTACTCCGTCTTGCGCAAGCTACGCTCCATTCGGACCTGAATAAATGTTATTTAAACTTATTAAATATGAAAATAAAAATTGAAAAAATTCAGGTGTCTGCAGGATAGATCAATACATAATAATCTGTGATCTAAAAATTTTTATCGCGAATTTTCAATAAGTTATCCATTAATTAATTAACAATTTTTTGTAGCACGAACACTGACATTGCAAGTGCGATAATTATTACACTATTCATCTGAGATTTTTTTCCTTTCTTGGAGCTATTTTTCAAAGGTCTTAGAATAAGCTCTCGTTGGAAAAATTAAAAAAAATGATAATTTTCGTTTTTTTATTAACAATTTACTGAAATGAAAAATTTCAAACCTTCATTAGACATTAAAAAAATCTTTTTTTTTATTATATTATTATTGAACCGTTTTTGTATGATCAGAAGCTACTTAAAAATGATTTTTTATATTTTTTATATCCTGTTTTTTAAAATATTTTTATAAACAAATGCGTTGTTTATGAGATAATTTAATGTTTTTTTTAAATATCGTAATCTTTGATAATAATCATGATTTTTAAAAAAAATACCGATTCTTAAAAATAATGTTTTATTGCTTAAAAACGCATTTGTTGATTAACAATTATTTTCTCCCACTTCTAATTAATATTAAGGTATCATTTTTTTTAAATCACCATTATTTGTTTTTTCTTTTCGATATATATAAAAAAAATATTGTTTTATTAAAACTTTCATTGTTTATGTAATAAACAATTTGTTAAAAACAAATTTTTTGCTTTATATTTTTTTCTTGTTTTACTTATTGTCACAAAAACAGATATGATTTTGTTTTTTCAAATTAAAAAAAAAAAGAAGAATGGGTATATTTGTATGGACCCCGTCCCTTTCCTTGTAACACTTTCTCCTATATATCAAATGAAAGAGCATTAAAAATACATCATTTTATTGTATGACAGTAAATGTGTGAATAATGGGGGAAAAAAGTTATTCACCGATAAAGAAAGAAAATATTTTTTTTTTTTTTCGTAGAACCTGCTTGAGTGTGGTGTCTATTGATAGGTCTTTTAAAATGACACTGAGGTTACTAAAACCATTTCTTCTCAAAGTCAATCGTTTCAAAAATAGACACTTCCAAAGTGCAAAAATGTGCCCCCGCCCCCTCTAACTTTTAAACTAAGTAGATGAAAAATCTAATAAAAATATATGCTCTAGATCGCAATGAAAACTCACAACCGAAATTAGTTTGAACGAGATATAGTCAGCAGTTTTTGAGATATAGCTCATTTAAAAAACCGCAAATATAACTTTGTCATTCATACAAACACTATGAAAAACCAACTTATCACAAAATAATGTATTTATGTTGCCGCTTTAACAAAAAATAATACAAATTAAAGGGGACTTCCCTACTACGATGATACAGAACCTTTCATGTGCGAGTCCGACTCACACTTGGCAAGTTTTTTCTCGTAGCGGCGGTCGGCGGCGGCGACCTCTCGCGTCCGGCCCTGGTGCAAGCCATGGTCCGGGGCGAGGAGGAATGGGATGCCGTCGCCTCCTTCTGCGAAGCAGTGATGCTAGCGAAGGAGGTGGCGGAACGAGAGAGGGAGAGAACCTCTCAACGTCCCAGCCGCCGCGGAAGGCGCGGAAGGCGCTCCGGGCGTCGGGGGCCACGTGATGGCTTCCGGCCACCGTAGACGCGGGCCTGTGGACGGTGAGTAATGGGCTAGCTCGCCGTCCGGCCGTCGTCATGTCTGTCGGCGCGTACGTGTTCCACGCGCGCCTCAAAGAGATGTCAGCAAGGAGGGGCCCGCAAGGGCCGACGCCCGTCGGGGCTGCGGGTTGTTCGAAAGAGATAGAGCGGCCTCGACATAAAGGGCTAAGAAGGAACATGGGTGGTTTTTAGTCAGTACAAGTCTGACTAAAATCTGGGTTATAAAAAAATGTTCCGTACCATCGTCGTAGGGTCATCCCCTTTAATATGTATTATTTGTTGTTAAAGCGGCAACAGAAATACACATTTTGTGATAAGTTGGTTTTTCATAGTGTTTGTATGAATGACAAAGTTATATTTTCGGTTTTTTGAATGTTCTATATCTCAATAACTGCTAACTACATATATCTCGTTCAAACTAATTTTGGTTGCGATCTAGAGCATATATTTTCATTAGATTTTTCACTCCCTTATTTTAAAAGTTAGAGGGGTTGGGGCCTTGGGGGACACCTTTTAGCACTTTGGAAGTGTTTATCTTTCAAACGACTGACTTTGAAAAAAAATGGTTTTAGAAACCTCAGTTTCATTTTAAAATACCTTTCAATAGACACCCCACTCAAGTAAGTTCGATGAAAAAAAAAATTAAAATATATTTTCTATCTTTATCGGTGAATAACTTTTTTCTTCCATTATTCACACATTTACTGTCATACAATAAAATGATGTACTTTTAACGCTCTTTCATTTGATATATAGTAGAAAGTGTTACAAGGGTAGGGACGTTTTGCCCCTTCTTCTTTAAATGAAAAAAACAAAATCATATCCGTTTTTGTGACAATAAGTAAATATTGTCACAAAAACAGATATGATTTTGTTTTTTTTTTCAAATTAAAAAAAAAGTTGAAAAAAAAATTAAATGAAAAAAAAGAATCATTCTGTTTTTGTGACAATAAGTAAAACAAGAAAAAAAATAAAAAGTAAATATTAATTTGTTTTTAACAAATTGTTTATTACATAAACAATGAAAGTTTTAATAAAACAATATTTTTTTTATTTATATCGAAAAAAAAAAACAAATAATGGTAATTTAAAAAAAATGATACCTTAATATTAATTAGAAGTGGGAGAAAATAATTGTTAATCAACAAATGCGTTTTTAAGCAATAAAACATTATTTTTAGGAATCGGTATTTTTAAAAAAAATTATGATTATTATCAAAGATTACGATATTAAAAAAAAACATTAAATTATCTCATAAACAACGCATTTGTTTATAAAAATATTTTAAAAAACAGGATATAAAAAATATAAAAAATCATTTTTAAGTAGCTTCTGATCATACAAAAACGGTTCAATAATAATATAATAAAAAAAAAGATTTTTTTAATGTCTAATGAAGATTTGAAATTTTTCATTTCAGTAAATTGTTAATAAAAAAACGAATATTATCATTTTTTTAATTTTTCCAACGAGAGCCTATTCTAAGACCTTTGAAAAATAGCTCCAAGAAAGGAAAAAAAATCTCAGATGAATAGTGTAATAATTATCGCACTTGCAATGTCAGTGTTCGTGCTACAAAAAATTGTTAATTAATTAATGGATAACTTATTGAAAATTCGCGATAAAAATTTTTAGATCACAGATTATTATGTATTGATCTATCCTGCAGGCACCTGAATTTTTTCAATTTTTAATTTTCATATTTAATAAGTTTAAATAACATTTATTCATTAAAGGTCCGAATGGAGCGTAGCTTGCGCAAGACGGAGTACCAGTTTTCGGGCGTATTTTCAACCCGATCGGAAAGTTATAAATATTGGTCCTACAATTCCGAAAGTTAGAACATTCTTTAGGAAATTTCCTCCTCTTTTTGAATCTTATTTCAAATTTGAAAAATTTTAATTAGGTTTTGAGATATTTGCAAAACACTAAACCCGTTTTTAATTTTTTAGTTAATTGTTAATAACTTTAGCAATTTTTGCAAGCGGAACTTCATTTTTCTTCGAAAATCATCTGGATGCCATTCCGAATCGAATGACACCTCAATCATAATTTTCGGAGACTGCTGAAAAAAGTTCATCAAAAAGGCGTTTGTTGCCTAGACTATTAACGAAGTCGTCAATCAACCATTATGAATATCAAATACCTACTTAAGGTAGGCTTTTTTCATTTTAGGGTAAAACTCAATGTAGGTAGCACTCCTAAATCATTGTGCTAGTGGATGCTTTGAACTTTGAACCCCGTCTTTGACTCCGTATGATCTAGTGGGTTCCCAGGCATGGTCTAGAAAAAAAAATGTTTGCAGTGACGCACAGTGGTTCCGCGCCATAAGAGTGACGGTCATAGGGTTTCGCGAAGGTAATGTCGACTGTCGTTATCAATACTAATTATTATTATTATGCTTTTTTGTAATACTTTAGGTTATAATAAAATGAAAATAAGTGAATTAACGTTAAAAACTTTTTTATTCGAAAAAAATGCAGTTATAGTATTTACATCTCTCATATTCGGTAAGTAGGTCCTTATTACCCCCAAATGGGGCTTGTAGGTGACCAATTAGCGCTCCAGGGCATTAATGTCGCAAGAAAAGCCCTAGGGCGGTAAGTAATTTAAAAAAAAACACTTCACTCTTTCAAAATGTTCGCGTACATCTAACCATCATAGTACTGGCAATAGACATCATGCATTCAGCCCAATGACAAAAGAGGTCGCTTCGCTATTCAGCCTTGTCTTCGTATGAGTATACCGCCTGTGTGGGGGAGGCTTAATAGTCATCAATTTTAAATATCGAACGGCGAAGCTCAATATCGTTCTTGAAAAAAAAAAATTAAAAAGAGATGAAAAAGACGGTAATAGCAGCGTTTTACCTGAAATAAAACGCATATTAAAATACTTACCTCACTGGAAGCTTTATTATGAGAGGGCATTTCCGTTTCCCGTCGATTTCTTACCAGTTTTCGTACTTTAGTACCTCCATACTTCCGGCTCAGTGGCGCCACCTGGTGGTTGCGATTAGTTTTTAGGTTTCGTAAAAGGTGTCGCGCCATTTTTGCTCATTGTCTCATAATAACCAGGCAGAAATAAAAGTATAGCTTCCAGTGAGGTAAGTATTTTAATATGCGTTTTATTTCAGGTAAAACGCTGCTATTAAACTATTTGACCGTCACTGGAAGCTTTATTATGAGATCTGTTTGTTATCGCCTGGTGACGCCACTTCAATGTATATGCCTGGAAGTATTTTAAAATAAGCCAATGTGATAGATAACGTATAAAATTAAACTTTGTATGAATAATTTTTCATTTATTTAATTAATGTAAAAACAAATCCATTTAATAAAAGTACAAGTAGGTTTGTGTACTTTAACATACAAATATAATCGGCATAATTATAATTTTTGGATTGTATTGTACCTATCATCAATTCTAATCATTAATAATAATAACCAATATAGGGTAACCACTTCTCCTTATTTCTCGTCTATAAAACTGCTGAAATGTATTAGCTGATCGCCAATTTCCACAAGCCAAGATTTCATCGAAAGAATGATTCTGAAAGCTGCTTTGATGGCTACCGCAGCCCGAGTGCTACCTGAAGTAGCTACAATGCCAGCTTCATTAAACAGGGACTTTACCCATACTGCTATGACTGTACGTGAAGCAGGTTAAGCCACACCTCTTATCGTAATTTAAATAAATTGGTTCCTTTTGCCTCATTCCATTGTTTTATTTAATAATATAAAGTTCTTTCAATCCAGAATATAGGATTAAGGTTAGAACTATCGATATTTAAAAGCTTTGCCAATAATTACAGCTGTCAGACTTGGAGCCAAACCGAGGCAAAAATATAATACTATTATCAGATCTTATCAATGATCATTAAGTAGAGTTAGATCGTGTATTCGCTTATCAGAGCAAATCAACAATAAAATTGCAATAGGAGGTGACGTTTGAAAATGGGTATCTGAATCAATTGTGGAATTAATTAAAAATGAAATTTATTTGCCAACATCCCACCTATGTGGATGTATAGTGGATATATGGAGGATTAGTGACTTTTGGATTTTTTAGCGCAATTGATTTTGAAACATGTCTTACTGAAACGTGAAAACTTAACTGACTTGAAGTTTCAGCGTTGCATAGTATAGGTAAGACTGATTTATGTAAAAGTATTGAATTATACGACAACTTTTCAATCAAATATAAATCGCATAAAAACTGTGCTAGTTGTGAACCAGGAAGATTCTTTGAATCAAGGATTTATTACGACACCACAAAGTCTAAAATACAATTCCAGTCAAATTCTTTAGCAGTGATACCTGTGGGCCGTTCCATGTATTTATGGCGTCGGACCACCCCCACACTTCCAAACTACGAGGGCGTGTCCATTAGGCATCTCTGCAGGTTTCTCAAGGTGAATGGAGCCGCGAGCGCTCAGGTTTTGAGAATTGCACACCAGAAAACCTTCTCCCATCAGGAATATTCCTGTCGACTGGTTTAAGTGAGACAGGACTTTGGGGACTAGGAATAGTGGTAGAAATACCCATGCGAGCTGGTAATTCCCTAGGACACTGAAGGCATCGTGAAACAGAGCTTGGGGATCCCTTCGATCTAGCGACACATAATTTTGTACTCATACTCATAATTGTATACGACCGACCTGAGCAGTCGCAGTGGCAAATAGATCTATCATAGGGGGGCTCACGCCCAGACCCTTCTGCGCTCTCCGCCGCACACGTCCTACTCGTTACGGCTTAATGACGTCACAAAGAACGTCGCACATGCCCGTAACGGTAGTGTATAGGCAAAACGCTTCAGCGCCATCCATTTTCAGGGCTGGTTTCCGAAGGCGCGATAAGTGGTCCGCATGATTGTTGTATTTCCCCGGAATGTAGTGAATGCTGAAGTGTACCTGATGTTGATCTAACAAATTCAGAATCCGCTAAGTTATTCCCAACAGGGGTCTCGTACCTCCTTCTTGTAGGTAGGTCACAGCAGGTCTGTTGTCGCTTTAAGTGAGGAGCGAACTTTGATGAAGCTAATGAATTTGGTTCTGAAGAGCGTATAATAATGCTAGCATTTTTGATTGCAATGCAGCGTTTTCTCTTCTTGCGATCAAGTTCCTGACAGAGCCAATTTGTTCAGTTCTGCCCCCTGACGCTTGATCCGATGCAACGGAAGTCAGGAAATTTATTGGAGGAGGGTCCTGAAGAGGTGCCTTTTGACAATTTTGGTACCAACAATTAGGTTCCCTTAAAACACCTTGTGACAATAGGTAGGTCTTTGATGGTGAACTGGCAACGAATTCATGAACATCAACAACTGTCGATGATTGAGCCGAGTAGTCGACCGCGTAGGACCACAAAACTGGCAAAGTTTAGAAATTCTACCATTTTCTGCAACTCCTTTAACTGATTTTGTTCGAGAGCCTATAATTATCTTGTTATAATAATGACATGAACCTTTTCGTTTAGTAGGATTTTTAAGTTTTCCCAAGGTTTTCAAAGAATGCCTAGATAGAGTATGCTCTTTTGAGGACAAAAAGCAGATTTATTCGAAATTTATTTGCCACCCCCGTTTTTGTAATACCGACCTACTTGTACAGTTATTTTGACTTGCTCGCGAAGCATGTGAACATTCTGGTGTACAGTAAATAATCGTCCAGGTATACCAGGATCCTTATGTTCCATTTTTCCCGTCATGTTTGGGCCCCCCACCCACTTCGTGAGCGTGGAAAAGGTCCTTGGAACAGTGCTCATAACGAATGGAATACAAGTAATTTCCAGGTCGTTTACCAGGCGCAGAAAGCGACTTAAGATTAGATGAAAATATATGGGACAAATCTATTTTGCACATGAATTCCCGAGATTGCTGAATATCCGGAATGCGGTGTATATTTATTAAATGAAAGGACTCAGACATCACATAATGGGACGGGTAGACTATCTGATTTTGGAACCAGAAATAGAGGAGAAATAAAGCTTGGCTTTCTTCAAAATTCCCTTCTGCTTCATTTTGTCTACAATTAAAGACATTTGTTTTGAAACAGGGGTTTAAAAAGATCCCTTCGTTACGTCTGGATAGACAAGTGGGGGCTTTTGAAAGAAAGGTATGCGATACCCTTGAATTAGTTTTAAAAATATTTCTGGTGCTCCCATTTCCGCCCATTGCGATTGGTAGTTAATCAACTGACCCGCCCGAAATGGTGGCATGTCCTTGCTTATACCTACCTTTTTCCCCTGAAACTTTTTGAGGAGTTTGTACGTCAACGTGTTCTTTCACTTCGGGCCACGAGCCTCGATTTGGAAATGAACTTCCTGTATTGAAGTGATCACCTTGGTCATTAGAGGAGATACCTCTGGTAGAGTAATGTGTATGCTGGAATTGACCTTGATATTCCCCCCGCGAGGGTGGGTTATGACAGGTGTGCATATGAGACCCTGGTTCATGGAATTGAGTTCCACGCGATGGTGTTAAACTTTTTGTTAGTATCATAGATTTCTGAATGCAGCCAGCTCTATCTGTCAAAGTCAATAACGTCAGACTAATGTCAAAACTTGCCGCTATTAACTTCTGTAGATCAAGGCGTGTGACGCGCTAATAAAACCATAAAAACTCAAGTAATGTTTAATTTCATCGGCCTCTGACTATAAATAATAACAGCAGAGCGTGGTTGATCGATAAAAGTAAAATGTCGTCGTCGGGAACGTGTAATTTTCCTAAACTGAACGACAACATAGCGTTCTCCAACTGGAAGTTTCGCGTGAAGGTTTTGCTAGAAGAAAGAAACCTTGCAAGCATATTAGATAGATACGACAAGGAGATCAAAGAAAATGTTGAAAGTGATGCAAAAGCTCGGTCAATCATTGTACAGTGTGTTACTGACCGATACCTGAACATAATCAAAAAATGTAAAACAGCGGCCGAAATGTTAACCTCTTTGGAAGAAGTTTTCGAGAGGAAAAGTGTGTTCAATAAGCTTTTCCTACGTAAAAAGCTAATCGCAATGAAATGTTCCAGCGGTCAAAGTCTACAGGACCATTTCCTACAATTTGATAACCTAATCACCCAATTGGAGACAGCCGGAACTACAATGGAAGACAGCGATAAATTGACACATTTATTCCTTACACTACCTGAGGAATATAGCACAGTGATAACAACATTAGAAACCATGAGTATTGAAAAAGAGCTCACTGTAGATTTTGTGAAATCTAGACTTCTAGATTCAGAGCTAAAATTTAAAGAAAAGAAAAGTGAAGTTGTAGAGAGCAGTTTTTATTGTTGCTATAAATGCGGAAAAGAAGGACACATGGCTTACCAATGTGACAAGAAGACTGAAAATTATAATCCAGTACAGCGAGGCAGAGGAAAATTTAGAGTGAGAAGTAGAGGAAGATCAGGGTTCAAAGGAAAGTCTAGCGGACAAGGACATGTAGCACAAGCTAATGAAAACCCTAGTAACGATGAAATGTTTATTGCTTCAAGCACAGAACACATAATGTATACAGATGCATCGGAGATTATTTTTGTTGTGGACTCGGGAGCAACACACAATTTCATACAAGAAAAATATGAAAAATTTATGACTAATGTGATGGAACTTCAAGAACCAATTAAAATAAAAATTGCAAATGGAGAAGTTTTATGTGCTAAGAAAAAAGGCTATTTAAAAACCTTTTATCAGGGAGACATACCTGTCACAACTGAGGGACTCATAGTGAGTGGAATCGAAAGTAATTTACTGTCAGTAAACGAACTGATGAATAAGGGCAAATGTGTAATATTTAAAAATGGAGAGTTAATAATAAAATCTGAAAAACGAGTATATTATGGAGAAAAGAAAGGAAAGTTATACATACTGAAAATGCAACTACCTAGTGAAAAACATAAATGCTATTACAGCAATGAAGAACTGAATGACGGTGATTTATGGCATATCAAACTTGGCCATCTCAATCGTAAAGCACTAAATTTGATGAACTTGCCTTACAGCAAAAAGGTATGTGAAGTTTGCATGAAAAATAAAAGTACAAGGCTACCTTTCAAGACAATTACAAAGCCACAATCAAAAGAAATAGGAGAATTAATACACTCGGATGTTGCTGGACCAATGAAAGTACCAACAAAAGAAGGCTACAGATATTACCAAACCATATTGGATGACTACTCACATTTTACTCAAACTTACCTGTTAGTAAACAAATCTGAAGCAGCGGACAACTTGATAAAGTATATAAGGGAAATAGAAACAGAAAAAGGATTAAAAATAAAGAGAATCCGTTGTGATAATGGAGGGGAATACTCGTCCAAATATTTTAAAATGTTTTGTGAAGAGAAAGGTATAAAAATAGAGTATACGGTACCTTATAGCCCACAAATGAATGGAAAAAGCGAGAGGCTAAACAGATCCATTTATGACAAAGCTCGAACTATTCTAGATGAATCATGCTTACCAAGACATCTATGGGGCCATGCTATCTTGACAGCAGCATTCTTGATCAATAGATGCCCATCAAGTGCAATTGATTTTGAGATACCAGCAATGATTTTTGACAGAGAAATAGTGCTCAATAAATTGAAACCATTTGGATGCAAAGGATGGATGGTCATACTACCAAGAAGAGATAAACTAGATTCTAGAGCAAAAGAAGTAAGAATGATCGGCTATGCTAGAAACGGATATAAAGTGTGGGATCCTATAACAGATACTGTTATTGTGACTAGAGATGTAAGATTTAATGAAAGAGATTTTAAGTACCATCAAGCCCAGATTAATGAACAAGAAGATGATAATGTATACATTGAAGAAAAATATGAGGAACAAAAGAATGTAGTAGACAGAAAGAGAAAAGAAGAAGAAAGAAAGAGAAAAGATGAAGAAGAAGAAAGAAAGAGAAAAGAAGAAGAAAATAAAATTGAAGAAGAGAGAAAAACAAATGAGGAAAGTACTAGCCAAAATACGAGAAGTGGCAGAATAATTACTATACCAAAACATTTAAGTGAGTATGAAATGTATGAAGCATACTGCTTGATAAGTACAGAAGAAGACCCCCAAGAATTTAAAGAAGCTATGGAAAATGGATGGGAAGAAGCCATCAAAACAGAAATACAAGCTCTACAAAAAATGAATACATGGACAGAAACTGATTTACCTGTAAACAAGAAAGCCATCGACACAAAATGGGTATTTAAGACTAAAGAAAATAACTTGAAAAAGGCTCGTTTAGTTGTGAAGGGTTTTCAACTAAAAGAAGACTCTGAGTTTGGGAAAAATTATGCTCCAGTAGCAAGAATATCCTCAGTTCGAATGATCCTGGCACATGCAATACAGAAAGGATGGAATATAAGACAACTTGATGTACCCACAGCATTTTTGAACGGGATGCTTGAATCTGAAGTGTACATCAAACCACCTGAAGGTGTAAAAGCAACAAAGGACAAAGTTTTAAAACTGAATAGAGGATTGTATGGATTACGAGAAAGTCCCAAATGTTGGAACCAAAGATTTAATAGTTTTGCAGAAGAAAAGGGTTTCAAAAGATCTCAGTATGATGTATGTCTATACAGAGGAGAAACAATGAATGTGTGGATGTTAATATATGTCGATGATATAATTCTAACTGGAACTGAAGAAGATATAGAGAAGGTGGTGAAATATCTGAAAATGGAATTTCAAACAAAAGATTTTGGCTTTCCGAAGTCATTTCTAGGAATGGAAATAGAAAAGAAAAAATATGGTCTGAAGATTACACAGAAAAGACAAATAGAAAACATGCTCATAAAATTCAAAATGCAAGATTGCAAGAGCTCAACGACACCATTAACAAAAGGATACCAATTTGATGAAAATGAGACAATAATATCTGATGTACCTTATCGCCAGTTAATTGGTAGTCTAATGTTTGTGTCAACAGTCTCACGACCTGATATTACCTACGCAACCTCATACCTAAGTCAATACCTGGATAAGCCTACAAAGACCCTTTGGATACAGGCCAAGAGGGTTCTGAGGTACCTGAAAGGAACACAAGAGACTGGACTACACTACAAAAAATCGGAACATATGACAGCTATAGAAACATACTCAGATGCAGACTGGGCAGGTTCACATACAGACAGAAAGAGTGTATCAGGATCTGTGACATTATACAACGGATGTCCGGTTGCCTGGTTCTCTAGAAAGCAAGCCTGCGTTTCTCTGTCAACAGTAGAAGCCGAATATGTAGCAGCTGCAACTAGTGCATGTGACCTACTCTACATAAAAGGACTATACAGTGATTTGAATGGACTGAAAAGTGATGTGTTGTGTGTCATGTATATGGACAATAGAGGTGCAATTCAAATGTCAAAATCCTGCGAAAATAGCAAACGTGCCAAGCACATTGATATAAAGCACCATTTCTTAAAAGATATTATAAGTAGAAAATTAATTAATGTTGAATATGTCTCTACTCATAACAATGTGGCAGATGTATTAACAAAGGCATTGTCTGGTGAAAAGCTGCACACTATGAAACAAATCTTAAATATTGTTTAATAATAATTTTAGTAATTTTATAATGTACCAATAGTGTTGTAACGATTTCAATCTATGACAGATTTTCAATCGAGGGGCAGTGTTAAACTTTTTGTTAGTATCATAGATTTCTGAATGCAGCCAGCTCTATCTGTCAAAGTCAATAACGTCAGACTAATGTCAAAACTTGCCGCTATTAACTTCTGTAGATCAAGGCGTGTGACGCGCTAATAAAACCATAAAAACTCAAGTAATGTTTAATTTCATCGGCCTCTGACTATAAATAATAACAGATGGAACTGTCGGTTTTAGTGGGCCATGCCCCCGCGAGGGGTGGCTAGGTCTGTAAGACTTATGTGAAGACCTTTCCGTTTCATTTCTGAAACTTTTTTTGAGGAGTTTGCACGTCCTCGTGTACTTCCACGTTCAGGCCGCGAGCCTCGATTTGGAAATGAACTTCTAGTATTGAAATGACCACCTTGGTCATTCGAGGAGTTACCTCTGGAAGAGTAATGCGTATTCTGGCATTGACCTTGATATTCACCCCGCGAGGGTGGGTTATGGCAGGGGTGCATATGTTACCCTGATTCATTAAATTGAGTTCCACGCGATGGAATTCTTGGTTTTTGTGCGCCATATATGCCCCCGCGAGGGGCGGCTACTAAATCGGTAAGGTTCATGTGAAAACCTTACCTTTTTGGGGGCCAAAAAGCTTTGCGAATAACACCAGTCTTCCCTAGAGTAGAAGTAAAATGCGAACCGCATTAAATATATAGGCACTTGAAGGAGGTATTATATTCAGAAATGCTTTCACTAATGGATCTCTAACTTGACTCGTTAGTTTATCTACGTGCATGGCTCTTCGGCGGGGAATCGAACCCCGGTCTCTGATACTTACCACTACACTACCAAAGATTTCTATAGTTTCGGCTCTATGGCCATTGCAAAAAAGGTCAGAGGATATTTTATGAAATTAGCCCTTCTGAAATAATTCCTCAACTTTATCATTAAAATTAATATAATGAATATACTCTGTATGACAGAAGATTACGTCTATCTACCTTCCTGCAATGCTTCTCTTTGTTTTAATACACAGTAGGTTATAGCTACGTAGGATTTATCAGCATGCCAGATGCCGTAAAGTGTCATAAGCTTTTACCTCCTCATTTCTTTCCAGGTCTATAAAGCTAGAAGTACTACTCAGGCAAAAGCTGCTACAGCTGAGTATCCCTGTGAGGATGGTCAACATCATTTGTAATTTGCTTATGTCCCGTTCTATCACGGTGCGCCACCAAAATTCGCTTTCTTCATCTCGCTTAGTTTGGAAGGGTCTACCCCAGGGGTCCCCTTTAAGCCCTATACTTTATAATCTCTATACATACGATTTAGCGTCTTCTGTAAGTTGTTTCTGCAAAATCCTTCAATATGCCGATGACATCGCTCGCCTTATCAGATGCCTCATCCCGTTTAAATTCTGCTCTTCATTATTTAAATCAGTGGCTAACTAATCACGGCCTAAGTTTGTCAGTATCCAAATGTCATGCAGTAGTCTTTTCCCGCAAGCGCATTATCCCACCTATAAGCCTTTTTGTTGAAAGTGAACCAATTTTAGTTCAAGATAAAGTTAAATTTCTGGGCCTTATTCTTGATTCCAAATTAAATGGTCTACACCATCTAGATTATATTTCTAAGAAATGCGAAAAAGGCGTTAACGTCCTGCGAGCTCTCTCCGGCGTTCGCTGGGGTGCTCATCCAACATCCCAGAAAGTTTTATATAATGCCATTGTTCGTAGTCACTTTGACTATGCAAGTTTTCTCC
Organism: Diarsia mendica; assembly: GCA_949316265.1. Lineage (NCBI taxonomy): Eukaryota > Metazoa > Arthropoda > Insecta > Lepidoptera > Noctuidae > Diarsia > Diarsia mendica. Next base: position 9,363,410 of record OX438906.1, on the reverse strand, counting down.
TAGAACCATGCAACAAAATTGCCCTCGCAAAGTTGGAAAAGATCCAGTCCAAGTGTTTGCGCATTATCACGGGAGCTATGAAATGCTCACCTATCAATGCCCTTCAGGTAGAATGTTTAGAGCCCCCCCTTCACTTACGAAGACAATATCTCTGTGATAGATTTTTCTACAAAGTCATCCAAACTAAAACTCATCCTCTTCTTCCACTTCTCCGTACCCTTTTCGCATTAATCCCTACGTCCCGCTATTGGTCCCACAAAAGTCCTCCTCTCCTCGTAAATAGCTTCAGTAAATTTGATAATATGCACATTTCATTAGTTCAGTCAGATAAAAACCCTCTTTTCGAAGTAGATTTTGACGCCTTACTTTTCCAACCTAAAATTTTTCTTTATTTTGGTATTTCAAAACACGACCCTGGCGCTAATGTTAAACTTAATAAGATTTTAGACGAAGATTGGCCTGATTGGCTTACAATTTATACAGATGCGTCTAAGTTGTCAGACAATAGTGATGTTGGTTCTGCTGTGTGGATTCCAAAATTTAAAATTATACTTAATTTTCGTAGCTCTGAATTTGGATCTGTCTATACAGGAGAAGCAATAGCTATAATTGGAAGCGGTTTCATACATAGAATCACATGGACTGAATAAAACTTTGATCCTGTCAGATTCACTTATAGTCCGGTCAATTTAGACATAAAAGTAGTGGTCAAATAACAATAATTCCCACAGAGCCAAATATTGGCGGAGAGCTGGGGTATACCATTACAAACAAAGTCTTAAAAATCCCCATCGATCCTATGTGTGCTACAAAAGTTATTCGGGGTCAAAGGTCAATATTTGAGATTTTTTGATTTTTTCTCGAAAACGGTAAGTTTTATCTAAAAAAACCTCAACCCAAAGTTGTAGATCTTAAAATTCTCTACAAAAATGCCGTTCTTTATTATTTTCTAAGAATTACCATTCCTGAGATATCGCGATTCTAAGAGCCTTTATATAAAAGCAAAAGGTAACTCACTCCTCACGAAATCTCGAAAACCGCTGGACGTATAAATATGATTTTTGGCAAGGAGGTAGTTTATAGTTAGTAGACGTCCGCTAAGAACGGATTTTGCGATAGGACCGGATTAGGGTGGTCTAAGGGCCCACGCAAGTTTGTATGAATCAGAACTTGCAAAAGCTCATAGACCACCCTAATCCAGCCCTGTCAGAAAATTAATGCATAGCAGACGTCTACTGACTATAAACTATACGTCTCTGCCAAAAATCAAGATTGTAGCACAAAAAATGAAGGACTTTCATACAAACTTGCGAGGGTCCTAAGATCACCCTAATACGGCCCTGTCGCAAAATCCGTACTTAGCGGACGTTTACTAACTATAAACTACCTCCTGTCCAAAAATCATCTTTATACGTCCAGCGGTTTTTGAGATCTCGTGAGGAGTGAGTTAACTTTCGCTTTTATACATAACTAGCGACCCGCCCCGGCTTCGCACGGGTGCAAATGGATGTTATTATACATATAAACCTTCCTCTTGAATCACTCTATCTATTTAAAAAAACCGCATCAAAATCCGTTGCGTAGTTTTAAAGATTTAAGCATACAAAGGGACATAGGGACAGAGAAAGCGACTTTATTTTATACTACGTAGTGAAGAATAATGTGACTGTTAGAATCGCGATATCTCAGGAATGGTAACTCTCAGAAAATAACGATGTAGAACATTTTTGTAGTGAATTTTATGATCTACAACTTTGGGTTGAGATTTTTTTTTGTTAAAACTTACCGTTTTCGAGAAAAATTAAAAAATCCTCAAATTTTGACCTTTGACCCCGAATAACTTTTGTAGCACACATAGGATCGATGGGGATTTTTAAGGCTTTGTTTGTAATGGTATACCCTAGCTCTCCACCAATATTTGGCCCTGTGGGAATTATAGTTATTTCAAATGTCTATTTTGACCGGACTATTAGTTGCTTGCAAGATTTGTTAAAGTCTCCTTTCCGCTCTCGTCACAATTTCCCCATCATTTTAAAAATTAAGCAATTGCTTCATAGATGTCAATGTTTAGGCTTAGAAATTGCATTGGCTTGAATCCCTAGTCACTCTGGAATCGTTGGCAATGAAAATGCAGATTCGATTGCCAAGTCGGCTACTCGGATCGGAACCGATTCTTACTCATCTTGTTATCCCCGAGACCTGCGCTGCCTTGCTAAGCCTGATTTGATGAAGTGTTGGGATACACTTTGGCAAAAAACTCGAGTGATCAAGGGTAAATTCTATGGCGCTATTCAACCAGACATCCCTCCCAAATGCTGGTTTAGTAGGCATAGGTTCAATAAATGGGCTACTTCTATTATTATTCGACTTCGACTTGGTTTTGTTTGTACTCCAGTATTTTTGGCCAAAATCCGTATTAGAGACAGCTCTTTATGCGAATGCGGTCTGGATGAGGGTACTCTGGAACATTTGTTTTTTTCCTGTCCCCGTTTAACAATCTCCCTGTATGACTTACTTCCTAGTAATATTCCCCGTCCAATTAACATTCCTTTCCTTTTATCTTTGGCCCATACCCCTGCTATCAAAGTCCTTTATAAATTTATAAGTATAAATAAAATACAGTTGTAGCTTGAAAATACATACTTATTTCTATTTGTTTATTATGTTCTTGATGTATTAACATTATATTGTGCCGTTTTACATGTATTAACAAAAATGTTTTGTCCCCCTCTTAGCATGGTGAACAACAGATGTCATCGCTACAAACACCGATCATTTGTTGTATGATATTAATTTTTTTTAAAGAAAACTGAACAACCTCATCTCACACCTGGACATTGGCAAAATCATCGAATGTACATCGATGGAGCCATAACCTTCAAAAATTGAATTGAATTGAAAGCTAGAAGTATGATTATATAGTATTTTATAGTACTTCTGACCAAAAAGTGCTACCAAAACGTTCGATTGGTTATCAACCAACTTCTTAAAAAACAAAAAATAATCAGGGATTTTTGGAACTAATAGTTCTGTTTAGCTTAGTATCAATATCAAAATTGAAACTATTATTTAAACTTGCATTTTGATGTTCTTGATTAGAACAACCCTTGTCACTAATTAGTTCATAAAGTTAATCACTAATTCCAGAACAACAGAAGCTATAAAATAACATAAATTAGGTTAAATTACATGCAATAGATTTATAACACTTTACACGGTTACAATTACGAAAATTTACTGGTAAATATTCAAAAGTAATAAAAAATAATAGTAGTGATCCGAACGGAAAAAACCGTTAAAAATTTTTGATCACGTACGAAAAGTGTTACCTCTAAAAGAGGGTACTTACGGTTTAATAAGTCTTATCCTTTAGCAAGAACACTTTTCACTTTTTTACTTGACTTATAAAATATGTATTCACTTAATATTTACTTTCACTTTAGCAACTTGTACACGTGCGCAGAGCCTGCGCCCGTGACGGGCGCAGGCTCTGCGCACAAGTTGCTTCGACGGAATATAAAAAGCCAATGAGCAAAAATGGCGCGACACCTTTTACGAAACCTAAAAACTAATCGCAACCACCAGGTGGCACCACTGAGCCGGAAGTATGGAGGTACTAAAGTACGAAAACTGGTAAGAAATCGACGGGAAACGGAAATGCCCTCTCATAATAAAGCTTCCAGTGACGGTCAAGTAGTTTAATAGAAAACTTTACTTTCAATATTGTTTGTTTTTGGATTTTTTTTATAATTACGTGCTAATTAGGAAAAAAACATGAGTTCTGCAAGTAATGGAGATATAAGCTGCACTCCCGATTCAATGAAAATGGAAGCTGAAGCAGCAATTAACAATATTTTGCCTGAAAGTTCTAAAGAGAGATATTTGAAAACTTTATTCTTGTAATGCCGGTTTTCTTCTTACCTCATAATCGAGATGTAAAGCAGAGTAGTTAGCTCGGGTGTAATCATCAATTGCACCCTCGAACTATTGGCGCCCTCGCTGCGCTCGTGCGCCTAAATATCTCGGGCTGCAATTGATGCCTTACAGCCCTTGGCTACTAATCTACTATTGACGAAACACGTTCTAAAACAAAAGAAAATAATTGCAACTTACTAACTAATAAACTTAAATATTTACATTTTTATAGTAAAAATAAAGTAAACACCTAATTATTACCTAACTACAAACACAGGAATGGACAAAAATATATTATTTACATGTTAATAGTTACAAAATAGGAGCTGTATCTAAAATAATATAAATCTAGTGTTTATTATGTAACTATATACATTTTATTCTCTACCGACGCAACCAAATGCAACACCTCTTTAGATAGAATAGACTTCTTCTCCATGGTAACATTCTTAAAACAGAAATGCCGAATTAAGAAAAAGTCTACATGACAAGTCGGTGTTTGCGACAACCCGGGACATTTTCCTCGTGTGGTCACGCCTATAAACTGTTTAACTAACTTATTGCAAGATTCGGCGGCGAGACACTTGCTTCCAGATAGCTACAAATCTTGTACAAAGATTAGTTACAATTTTTTCTACGTCATCAGCAATCAAATTTTGAACATCAGACAGCAACTATATCAGGGCTTGAAAAACTCGACGCCACCGTTCCAGTACGGATTAGCTGTCCTTACTAGACAGCCAAGTATCTAGTACAAACATTGTTTTGAAAGAACACTCAATCATCATCATCATCATCATTTCAGCCAAAAGACGTCCACTGCTGAACATAGGCCTCCCCCAGGCGTCGCCACATTGACCGGTCCCGTGCGTCTCTCATCCAGCGGTTTCCTGCAACCTTGACCAGGTCATCGGTCCACCTAGTGGGAGGCCTTCCAGCGCAACGTCTTCCGGTTCGCGGTCGCCATTCCAGAACTTTTCGGCCCCATCGGCCATCCGTTCTGCGAGCAATGTGCCCTGCCCATTGCCACTTAAGTCTGGCGATTCTTCGGGCTACGTCGGTAACCTCACTAAACACTCAATATCAGTACCTAAAACAAAACAAGAAACAGTTAATTGCGGATCAAAAACAATACATATTATATTTCAGGGGGATAATGTTATTCGCGTCCGTAGGAACTACCTAACCACAACCCTACACGTGTCCCCCGGGTGGTGCTAAATGAATAACAACGCCGAGTCTCGGGCGGCGGCGGTCAATCAGCCCGACCAAACCAGCCTAACCAGCTTGGTGTAGCAGTGAGGGTAGGAAATGACTCTCACAAATCGCAACCCTGGAGACTTCAACAGGATCGATGACCTTGGCTTGACTGTCTGGGCCATGAAGAAGACAACTTCTATAAAAAATCACCCCAAGTCTACGGTGAGACTTCGTGCCAAGAGACTGCATGGCTGGTGGGAGACCAGTCACTAGCGAATCAACCTCTACGGATATGGCAAACGTAGTTGTATTCTGCCTTCTTAGGGAATGGCGTCACCCCTAAGTGACCTATTATTTCGTCCAATACTCGTGGGAACAAAATGAATGAAAACCCAAAAAATAAATCAAACCCAACAATGATCCAACAAACACTTTCCAAAGGCATGTTTACAAAAACACGCAGCAACTCGCTTGGTACTATACCGCAAGACATTAACACTTCAGAAATAATATTTAGTGCGAACGACCGAAACAGGAACGCCTGGCAACAAGACCGAATACCTCAAGCCAAAAGAAAAAGATTGGAAACCAAATCACCACAAACAGAAAATGACACCAAAAAACCTAATAATGCTTATTCAATACCTACACAAAATCAATTTGAAATTTTAGACAATGAGGAAGACATAACAGATAATAAAGAAACAGAAAAGCCACCAAAACCAGAACCCATCTTTGTAACTGGAGTCCTGGATATCAACGCTCTTAGGAGTGAAATATTAAAAACTACAACAGCAGAAAACTATAATATGACTACGCTCAGGTCAGGACACATCGTAAAAATAATGCCAGCAAGTATAGAGGTATACAAAGCAATCAGAGAAAAGTTCATCACAGACAACATTAGCCACTATACATACATGTTAAAGACTGAAAGACCCTACAGAGTTGTACTGAGAGGTCTCCATAGTTCAGAGGATACCTCTCAAATAAAGGAAGAACTCAAAGAACATGGACACGAAGTAAGACAACTTGTAAATGTACGCCACCGAACCTCAAAAGAACCCCTACCCTTATTTTATGTAGACCTGGAACCAAAACAGAACAATAAAGATATATTTAAACTAAAATTCCTAAATAATATGAAAGTATCCTTTGAACCACCATAAAAGAAAAAAGAAATCCTCCAATGCAAAAGATGTCAAAGATTTGGTCATTCCAAAAATCAATGCTATCGACCATTCAGATGCGTCAAGTGTGGAGACGACCATCCTACCACCACTTGTACCAAAACTAGAGACACAGAAGCTACATGTGCAAACTGCCTAGAAAAACATCCAGCTAGTTATAGAGGATGTGTCAAATACAAAGAGCATATCCTAAAAATCCAACCGAAGCAAACACAGATCAATTTAAACCAATACACCCGGATGCCCGGAGTTGACAAACCACAGACAAAGACAAATACTTACAACAAAAATACAACAACATACGCTGAAGTGACCAAAAACAAAACAGAAAACATAAATAACTTAGAACAACCGCTTCAAATGCAACAACTTGGTGACATCTTGGATAAGATGTTCAGCAGAATTCAAACTATGATGTTAAACATGGTAGACAACATGATGGATAGATTTCTCCAGCTTTTAAGCAGCCAAAGGAAAATATAATCCTAATCTTAATATAATCCTATGGAATGCCAACGGACTAGTCGCTCGAAGACTAGGGGGCCAATTCTCGGTTTTAGAGATGGTGTCGAACTCGAGAAAAATTTCTAATGACGTCATTTTTTCGAGAAATTTTAAAAGTTGCTATTCTGGGGATGTCGAATTCGACATTTGTCGAAGGCTAACGTTCGAGTTCATCTCGAGTGCTTCTGAGCAGTAGAGATGTAATGTCGATTATATAGATACGTCATTTCTGAGTGAATTTGTTGAGTTTTGGATTGTACACTGTTTTCTTTTCTTTAGTTTTTAAATAAAATACGGCTTGGCATCTCATACTGGAAATTCGATTTATACTCTTTGATTTGTGCATTGTGTTTTCTTGAAACGACGACCTTCGCGCAGATAACAGACTCTGTAATATTTGTGTACCTACGATTGGACTTGAAACCACTGAAAGATGGACGAGTTTATTAGCATTTTTATCTCGGAGTTGTTGGAAAGTGGCGAGCAACTGGCCAATACACGGCGACAACAGCTATCCCGCCGTCGATATTTACGACTTGAGCGGAACAGAAGTCATTAAAAACTTCAGACTAAATAAAGATTTAATAAGGGTTCTAATACTTAGATCTATTGGCTCCTGTAATAAACTGGATACCACTAAAATAGACCCGAAAACGAAGGTAAATAATTGTTTGCTTCATAATTCTATTAGTCACTGACAGACAGTCAGCTGTCAAACTGATTATTTTTACACTAAACGTTTCGTTTTACTTTGGCTTTGCACGGGACTTATTCAAATTTAATATATAAATTATGTCCTAATTTTAAGTGTTTCTCATAATTATGTTTAAGTACTTGTTTGTTTGTGAAACTAATAAATACTTTTTCTTCCTTTCTTTTATACTTAAATAATTAGGTTTAGTCAGCGTTTTAAAACAAAATCATTCATTCACTCATAGCTACCTAAAACGGAACGCGCGATTCTTCCGTAATGGACGCTAGTATTATATTATCTGTGGTAATGGTAACATTAGCTTCACTCGAATCGACATTTTCGTGACATTTATTTCTATTTTGACTGAGAATACGGAATTCTGCTCAATTCGAAATTTTTTGGTAGAGATAGAGATATTTTTGATAGACATAGAGATAGACTTACGAACTCGAACTCGAGATAAATCTCTAAAACCGAGAATTGGCCCCCAGAGCTGGAAATCTTCCTGAATATGAAAAAAATTGACATAGCACTAATATCCGAGACCAGATTTACGGACAAAAGCTTTATCTCAATTAAGGGCTATACCATGTACGCTACTAATCATCCTTCGGGTAAAGCGCATGGAGGAACGGCAGTACTCATAAAATCTAACTTAAAACACCACCCGCTTGAGCCTTTCTCAACAGACAAGATACAAGCCACACTTATTAAAGTCAAAGATAACAGCTCGGACATCACAATCGCTGCGGCCTACTGCCCTCCTAAACACCAGATTACAAGGGAAGACTATAAAGAATTCTTCTCTAAACTTGGACACCGATTTGTATGCGGAGCAGACTGGAACGCAAAACATACATTCTGGGGCTCTAGGCTAGTAACAACTAGAGGAAGACAGCTCTACCAAACTGTCAGAGATCTTAATCTAGATTGCTTGTCTACTGGTGAACCTACTTATTGGCCGACTGACCCTCGAAAAACCCCTGACCTACTAGATTTTTTCATATCTAAAAACATTGCAATCAATAACACTAATATGGCATCCGACTTAGATCTCACCTCAGACCACTCTGCAGTTATTCTTAACGTAAATAATAAGATAATACTGACTGAAACACAACCAAAAATCTACAACAAGAAAACTGACTGGAAAAAGTTTCAAGATTTCATTACAGCGGAGACAGAACTTATGATCTCTCTAAAAAACACCGATGAGGTAGAACAAGCTATAGAGGAACTAAACCGATTGATCCATGATGCGGCATACAGGTCCACTCGCCAACACAAAGCGGGAAGCGCAAAAGAACACGTTTACCCTGCGTCCATCAAGGATTGTATAACTAAAAGACGTAGACTTCGCAGAAAGTGGCAGAACACCCACTGTCCAAGAGATAAAACTGCCTTTAATAAAGCTTCACAGCAACTAAAGGCACAAATTAAAGAATGGGAAAATGAGAATCTTCAATCACATCTCTCAAAACTGACACATACTAGTGACACAAACTACTCTTTGTGGAAGGTTACTAAAAACTTGAAGCGTCCCAAACAACAGGTTACACCATTAAAAACACAAATGGGGACCTGGGCCCGCTCCGACCTTGAAAAAGCTAATACATATGCCAATCACCTGCATAAAGTTTTTGAACCACTCCCTAGCAACAATCAGCAACTCGACAATGAAATAAACAAATACCTCAACTCTCCTACTCAAATGTGCCTACCACTAAAACATGTATCACTACCTGAACTAAGGCGGGAAATTCTAAAACTTCAAGAAGGTAAATGCCCAGGGTATGATCTTATCAACGCCACTCTTTTGAAGCATCTCCCAAAAAAAGGTTTACTGCTCATACTTGCTATCTTTAATGCATGCCTAAGATTGTCCTTTTACCCAAGCCAGTGGAAAATAGCTCAGGTAATAATGATACTGAAACCAGGTAAACCAGCTCAAGATGTGGCATCGTACAGACCCATAAGTCTCCTTCCAGTAGTTGGAAAACTATTGGAAAGGATTATACTGAATAGAATGCGAGAACACCTAGCAGAGATAATACCAACTCACCAGTTTGGATTTAGAGAGGGCCACGGTACCGTTGAACAAGTGCATCGCTTGGTTGACGTCATTGGTAGAGCGCTGGAAAACAAACTATACTGTTGTGCAGCCTTCCTAGACATCAGCCAAGCATTCGACAAGGTGTGGCATGACGGGTTACTGTACAAAATTAAAAAAACGCTACCACACTCGTTCTACCCATTACTAGAATCGTACCTCAAAAATAGATGCTACGAAGTGAAATATAATTCCGACACATCTCAAATGTACGAAATTAAGTCAGGAGTACCACAGGGTAGCATACTGGGACCAGTTCTCTACCTAATCTTCACAGCAGATATACCCACTCATGCTTATACCACTACAGCGACATATGCAGATGATACCGCAATCCTTTCAACACATGAGAATTGTGACTCCGCATCCGAAAGGCTACAGCTACACCTGACTCAGATCGAGGAATGGCTTGAGCAGTGGCGTATTAAAGTCAATACAGATAAGTCAGCTCAAGTAACCTTCACACTCCGAAGAAAAACCTGCCCACCTGTGAAACTTTGTAATACAGAGATCCCACAATCAGACGTCGCCAAATACTTAGGTATGCATCTTGACAGACGGCTCACTTGGCGCACACACATATGGACCAAAAGGAAACAACTAGATTGCAAACTCCGAAGCATGTACTGGCTCATTGGACGTAAATCACAGTTGACAGACGCCAGCAAAATGGCTATCTACAAAACTATATTAAAGCCTGTATGGACGTACGGCATACAGCTATGGGGCACAACCAGTCACAGTAATATCGAAATACTACAAAGGTTTCACAAAGTAAAACGATGAGAGCCATGTTCAATATCCCACCGTACATAAGTAACAAATATGTGAACCTGGATTTGAATCTACGAACAGTGAAGGAAGAAATTGAGACATACAGCAAGAATTATCAGGCCAGACTGGACCATCACATCAACCAGTTAGCTGCTGAACTGCAGGGAGAGGGCAGTCTAAGATACTCTCGCCTCAAAAGAAATAGTATACGAGACCTAGCAACAAGATTCGCAGACCGAACATGAGAATGGCATCAATGGATGCACAACTCAGCTGAAATTATATCTACCGATGAAAATCTGACAACATATTAGATTATTGTTTTATAGAAACAGATTGCTAAGTAGCAGGATAAATAAGAAAAAAAAAATATATATATTTCGTAGCAAGTGCTACGCGGCCCAGGCACTCGGCGTAGACCCTGGCTGCACCTTACATCTGCAAGCATTCGCAGCTAGTTTTTTAAAAATCTAGTAGAAGAGATTTCAAGCGACATTTTTATACTTAACTCAATGGCGTCAATAGGTGTACAAACATAAGTAAAAGCTTCAACATAGAAAAAAAGTACAGAAAAAAAAAATGCAGCAGCGTAGCACTCTATTTTAAAAAAAACTGGTGGATTGAAAATACAAAATAGTAAAGTAAAATAATAATACATACCTGTATCTTGAATGCCCATTGCAAAATAACAGGTCACACACAAGTTGGAACTTAAAAACACGCGTCGCGTAATAGGCTAATTAGCGCTTGGTTGATGACTAATTAGATGTGTTCACTTCCGATGCCGAAAAAGGAATGTTGCGAACACCTTGCAAAACCTTTTATAGCCACACAACTAAAAATAACAACAACAACAGAAAATAATTCTTGTCTGATATTCTTCGTAGTCGCATGCCAGCTTGCTAATGGCAATTAACAGCTGACTTCTGTATCAATGAGAACGCCATGAAGGAGCATGATGGTCTCGGTCATCAGACAAGAATTATTTTCTGGTTTTCTACTTTTAAGACCGCGATTTTGTTAGTATTCGGGTTTAGATTTTAAAGCTTATTTTTATCAAATTAATAATAATTGACGAAGATAAAATGCGTCGTGACGTCACTTTTAGGTAAAATATGTACTGACCATTGACGTTTTCGAGGAGTTTACGAGTTTTCGACTGTATCGTGAAAAAATAATAAAATATGTGTTCAATATTTTTTGGAAATCTACCTGACGGACTAATTAGTTTTGTTTGGTCCGATCCCCTAATCCCTTAATTTATACCTTATCAATAATAATTTTTGTGTTTAATTTATAGCGATTGTCGAATGCCGTGACATCTACGTGTATCAGAAACCTTTGTTAACGCACTTCGAAACGTTTGAGACAACGGACTTCTCTGACGCGAAATGCTTGATCAGACCGATGATGCACTGCATCGGGCTCTTGTGGGGGAACTCGAGATATTTCTGTAGCGTGGAGAAACTTATACGTACGTATTTCAAATTCATAAACAAAGAAACCGTTTTAAGATGTCCAAATGGCCGACACTCCAGCAGTATACATTCAATTGTGAAGGGAAAAATAAGAAAAGATTTTTGTCTGCATTTATACAGGGTGTTAGGTTAAACCAGGGACATATTGAAGGAGGGAATTCAGTATTCGATTCTCGTCCTAAATATGTAAAAAAACTATACTTACCCCTAATTAGTGACGTAATTGTGCCTTTGCCCTGTATTAGACGTTTCGTTTTTGCCATTGTCCTACGCCAGTTTTAAAATATGAAGGGAAATGGATTATATCTAAAAGTCATTGATCCGCGCACATTTTCTGTGATAAATCTAATCTATTTAAGTCGCGAGTAAACAGGCTTCTTCTGGGTAAGCTCGTTCCATCGTCGACCTTATCTCTGCCCTTAGGGCAAGATTGAGGCCAAGAGCAAGCCCATATTTAATATAAAAAAAAAAAAACAAAAAAAACGTAAGGGTTGCGTGTTTTTTTTGTTCATATTTTTATTAGTATCAAGTAAGCATGCCCTATAGCAGGTTTCAATATGACCCTCGTTCAAACTAACATACTGTATTCAGACGCCATAACAGATAAAAAAAGATTCTTGATCACTTGGAGAAGAAAAAACCAACATGATACAAATATTTAATGCTAACAAATGCCTTGACAGAGAGAGAGCTCACTATATTCACTAAAGTACGTGTATGTATTGCCATTTACAGCCTTGCTTCGTGAAGTATGCAATCTAGTTATACAACAGAGTTCAAACTGCATCGACCCTCTATCGATATTCCAAGGAGACGCTGATGAACAACTGCTCAAAATAAGAAAGTCTTTGACCATTTTGAATCATTTTCTGTAAGTACCGGCTTTATTTGTTTATTTCAACTCCACTTGGTGGACCGATGACCTGGTGAAAGTTGCGGGAACCCACTGGTTGCGACACGCAAGGGACCGACCAATGTGGCGACACCTGTGGATGCCTATGTCCACTATGTCCAGCAGCGGACGTCTTTTGGCTGAAATGATGATGACAATGTGATACATACGCGAACTTGATGCCACAAGACATTCTCTCTACCAGTCATCCATCATACGAGATTGAGCGAAAAAGCAGGGTCATCACATCTCAATATCTATTCATGATTGGATGCTTGGTCCCTACTACCTTGCACTATTTCGCGAATTCAATCCACCTAACTAAAGTATTTCTATACTGTAATTGAATGCGCAATAATAAAACCGTTTCCCAAATCTGCAGCGAAACTTACGAGATGAATCGAGACAAGGTGCATACGTTCTTTCCCGCGGGAGTGATGCCCGTGCGCTGGTCCTTCGACTTTGACCGTGTGTTTATGCGGTTCAACGTTTACATGAAACGGCTCAAGATGATCGAGGACATTCTAGAAGCCACCTGCGAAATATTGAAGCTGGAGAAAGTGGAGTTTTGTGGTTTACGAGGCAAGATATTGAGCACGGAGTGTATGAAGGTGAGAATGCTGTTAGTTTTGTATAAAGCTAGTACTCCACCGGCAGCAATATGGTAAGACTCAAGCTAACTTGAGTACCTCTTGGCAATGCGAAAGAAATAATACGTTATCTACCTATTTAGTCTTAGGTGCCCAAGGTCGGACAATGTTTCATTGGGTTATACCATCAGGAAATTCTCAGTAGCATAGCAAGCAGCCCTGATTTTGGATTGAGACGATAGGTTTTGCCCCCATGTGGGTATATATGTGGGAATAATAAAATCATACCTCTACCCCCCTCTAATTTAAAATATGTTTATGTATTATCAGGTCCTAGACGACTACTCGCAAAAGTACTTGAAACTCGGCAACATCACTTACGACCCGGCTGACCCCGAAGACAACTCTTTTCTGAAGGACAACGAGGCTCACTTGCAGGAGCTCGAACAAATTGACCGACGACTTGCGTCCCTCTTCTCACAGGGACTCGACGAGTGCCACAACTTGGAACACTTTTTTAAGGTAGGTCTATAGATATGTCTTTGCGAGAATGGTGGCAAAAAAGAAGAATATTTAAAATCGAATGAAAATTAAAATATTGTGTGAATAAAGCACACACTCTTACTAATAGAGGTTTTTTTTAGTACAGTTGGTGGCACGGATCACTGAAGGATCACTGTTTATTTTAGTGAACTACGCGGGTGTCCTGCGTGACCGACGAATACGACGCCGCCGCCGCGACGCTGCGAACGCGACGAACCCGATCAACTCAATAGCATATTATCCTGCTTTCGGCCTATATGGCAGTCTGTGGCGAAACACGACGGCGTAACGCGTACTTGTTTTTTGAGGGTATGCCGTTGAGTTGATCGCGTTCACAGCTCACGACTCACGTCTTATTCGTCGCTCATACGTCGAAACACTCCGTTAGTCTTTTTCAATTTTTTGACTCATTTTCATCATGGTTTTTATCTTTGCAGTTTTTCCAAATCATTGGTGACCTTTTTCACCGGCCAATAATCAAGCAAGAATTAAAACCTAAGCTTCCCAGATTACTTGAATATATGCACAGTAACTTGGATGCTGTCAAAGAAATATTCGACGAGGAAATGGCGGTGAGTTTTGACACAAATATGATCAGTAGTCATTAATTAGTTCTATTATTCGTCTTCTTCTTTTAAATGGATACCGGGAACCCTAAGCTGGAATGCCTTCAAGCTAGGTGGAGCGACGATTCCCTTAGGGTAGCTGATAGCATCTGGTTGTCGAGGGTCGAGTTTAGTGGCGTGTGATTGGGGAGGCCTATATCGACCAGTGAACTGACGTAGGTTGATGATGATTTTGGTACGGTTATTGCATTGTTTTACTTTTCTATTATAAAAATGAAACCCGTTTTCCGTTGTCACGACATAGCATGAAAACGGCTGGACGGATTTAGCTGAAAATTGGTAGGGAGGTAGCTAAGAACCAGGAGAAGGTTCTTTGATACTTTTTTTTTAGGCAGGGCAGTAGGTAGGTAGGTAGGGTAGTAGGGAGGGTAGTAGGTAGGGTAGTAGGAAGGGTAGTAGGTAGGGTAGTAAGTAGGGTAGTAGGTAGGGTAGTAGGTAGGGTAGTAGGTAGGGTAGTCGGTAGGGTAGTAGGTAGGGTAGTAGGTAGGGTAGTAGGTAGGGTAGTAGGTAGGGTAGTAGGTAGGGTAGTAGGTAGGGTAGTAGGTAGGGTAGTAGGTAGGGTAGTAGGTAGGGTAGTAGGTAGGGTTATAGTAGGTAGGGTAGTAGGTAGGGTAGTGGGTAGGGTAGTAGGTAGGGTAGTAGGTAGGGTAGTAGGTAGGGTAGTAGGTAGGGTAGTAGGTAGGGTAGTAGGTAGGGTAGTAGGTAGGGTAGTAGGTAGGGTAGTAGGTAAGGTAGTAGGTAGGGTAGTAGGTAGGGTAGTAGGTAGGGTAGTAGGTAGGGTAGTAGGTAGGGTAGTAGGTAGGGTAGTAGGTAGGGTAGTAGGTAGGGTAGTAGGTAGGGTAGTAGGTAGGGTAGTAGGTAGGGTAGTAGGTAGGGTAGTAGGTAGGGTAGTAGGTAGGGTAGTAGGTAGGGTAGTAGGTAGGGTAGTAGGTAGGGTAGTAGGTAGGGTAGTAGGTAGGGTAGTAGGTAGGGTAGTAGGTAGGGTAGTAGGTAGGGTAGTAGGTAGGGTAGTAGGTAGGGTAGTAGGTAGGGTAGTAGGTAGGGTAGTAGGTAGGGTAGTAGGTAGGGTAGTAGGTAGGGTAGTAGGTAGGGTAGTAGGTAGGGTAGTAGGTAGGGTAGTAGGTAGGGTAGTAGGTAGGGTAGTAGGTAGGGTAGTAGGTAGGGTAGTAGGTAGGGTAGTAGGTAGGGTAGTAGGTAGGGTAGTAGGTAGGGTAGTAGGTAGGGTAGTAGGTAGGGTAGTAGGTAGGGTAGTAGGTAGGGTAGTAGGTAGGGTAGTAGGTAGGGTAGTAGGTAGGGTAGTAGGTAGGGTAGTAGGTAGGGTAGTAGGTGGGGTAGTAGGTGGGGTAGTAGGTAGGGTAGTAGGTAGGGTAGTAGGTAGGGTAGTTGGTAGGGTAGTTGGTAGGGTAGTAGGTAGGGTAGTAGATAGGTAGGTAGGAAAAACGCATTGCAACGCATGCGCGGGTTCAGCTAGTTATTTATAAATATAAGGCAGAGTTTTTTATTTGTCTTCTGCTCAGATGTCTTCTGTATGAAAATAAATATGACTTCGTGTGATAGACTGTCAAAAGCTTTGGAGTAATCTACGAACGCAAGGTACAACGGCATCTTTCAAAATACAAGTAACCATTTCTTTTGTAGAAATTAGGGAAAGGACCGGAGAGACCTATGGTGGACAATTATCTGCCACCAGTTGCCGGTGTGCTGTGGTGGCTCTACAAACTTCGCAGGAGAATTCAAGCTCCCATGGAAGACTTCATTATGTTTGAAGATCCGTAAGTTTTTGGTTTTAATTTTAGGTGCGATATCGGCCATATAATTATATTCTTTTATATGTGACATATACAGAAGCTTTTATATTATACGGAATTTGAATTTGATTTTTTGAGTCAAAACTCCGCATTTGGCATGTCTTACGAAGTTAAATATTATAAAAAGGTATAGTGACTAACCAATGAATATTTTCTTTTAGGATCATAGAATCAGAGTACGCATTATACGTAAAACAGAAGACCAATGAAATGCTAGGCTACCTAAACGTGGTGGAGGACAGACAGTTCAAGGCGTGGTGCTTGACCGTGCCGCCTACCTGCAAGATACATCTCGCCAAGAACCTCATATACAGAGACCCACCCTTTGTTCGAAACAACTTTAGCCCGGAGGTGAGTAATTAGTTTTCCAGTCGAGAGAGAGTCGTACGTTTAAGTTTACCAAACGCACAGGAAAAGCTTTCTTATTCTTTCCATTATTTGGTCGCGAATAACCGTGACTATGGAACTCTAGTTGTTTCCGTCGTTAGATCAGTCAGAGAGACTTCAGGATTAATAGCACTTGGACAAACCGCACCTGGCCTTTAGTTAAGTTTCCTTAATATTATTTTACTCCTTTTGCAGCTTGTTATGTTACTGCGTGAAATACGATACATGAAATATTTGGACAAGCAAGGCATTCCGCAGGACGGGCTTGATCTATACGCAAGAAATGAAAAGTTACAGGTGAAAATTAATTATTTAAAATTGTATTACCAATTTCTTTTCTTCCCCTGTTCTTATCCCAATTTAAGAATTTGCGGTCGGCTTCTTCTATCATACTTCTCTATTGGCCGTCATCTTATGGAAAATTGCTTGCGATTTCATTTTCGATACAATCCATCCATCGTTACTTTGATCTTCTGCCCCCTACGAAGCCAACAATTTAATTGTTTTAGTACGATATGAACCGTTTGAACCGCGCCATCGCGTGGTACAACGCTATCCGTGAGGGCAGCCACGAGACCGAGGTGGCGCTCATTGAGAAGGAGATCTCAGCCATCGACAGACTGTTGGGGCGCGGCGTTGAGGAGCTTACCTGGAACGACGACTGTAAGATCTTAAATTAGCACGCCTTTGTCACATCATTGTGTACCTTTACCAATTTTATCTTTTCACACACGTAGTTTATTGTCAATTTTTGTAGGATAATATTTTAAAATCAGTTTTGGTTATTTAATTTGGAAAGTTGTCATGTTTCATAAACCCTTGACAGAAGGGGCCAAATTTTACCGTCCGCTTTGGATTCATCTTACATAACACGTTTTCTGTTCGCGACGTAGACGGACAGCTACAATCGAACAACCGCAGTGAATAATATGTGGGCCATTGGACAGGGAAAGAGTAAAAGAGATCATAGGAATAACTAGGCCGTCAACTACGGCAATCAATTTTCATAGAAAAACCTAAACCATTACATTATTTAGTGACAAAACATTAAGTTTTATAACCATCAACAATATACTAATTTATCATGTAGTCACGGACTGGATGGCGGAAGTGTACGCTGCGATCAACACATTGCAAGAGCGTGTGCTGAAGGCGCAAAACAATGTGAAGATGGGGCTGGACCACATAGCAGCATGGGGCGACGTGCCGTTGCACGATCGCAAGGAGAATACCGACAGACTCGAGCTGCTGGCCGTCAGGGAACGGAACCGCAGATGCTTGAACAGGTGCTGCCACGAAGTGTTCACAATGTTTAAACTAAATGTCCCAATTTATATACTCGACTTTGAAGTAACTTTTAGAATGACTTAATTACATACAATATTTTTTACACTTTCCCTTTTTGTTGATTGCACTGAAATCACTGTTGTTTCTTCAGGCGAACTAAAATCCTTGCTAGCCACGAAGAGTTTCAAGGGATATTGGAGCAGAACTACAAACTGTTTTTCAACATAAAAGAAGAGGAAGAGGTAATTAATTGACTGCTTTTTGATTAATCATAAGAAATTTTATGTATACCTAAGAGGAGGAATAATTCGCTATTCTTCTTTTTTAGGATGTGTTTGAAGAAGAAGAGCTAGAAGAAGTAGACGAGTCGACTATAGATGATGATGAAAAAGCGGCAAGGGCAAAAAGGCAAGCAGAGATTGATGAACGTCGTGAAGAATTCCGTCTGGCTAAAGAAGCGAGAGATCAAGAAAAGGCGGAACAAGAACAAATTAAGTTTGATAGACGGGAGGCTCGGCGATTGAAAAGAGAACTCAAAGAAGCTGAACGGAAGGAGCGACAAGAACGACGAGACGCGGGTATATTATCTACACTGTAACAAAGTCATTTAGATCTGCCTATTTGAATAATTTGATTACCCAGTAGAGTTGATATTAGGCAGGCGGCCGAACATACATGAAAATGTAAGGGCTAGGATGGACCCCACAGGCGACATGCAGGGCCGACATCCAGCCACGGCAGCCACTGTCGAAAGTGCTTCGAAAGTCGCAAGCTCAGAGAGTAAGAGAACTAAGAATGAGATGTGCGAGCTGGAGTGTAGGTACGATGACTGATGATGATGAGTTAGCAGATGATCAAAAAAAAGGAGATAATATTAGAAGCATTACAATTTCATTACTGAGGCAGCGATAGTGCGTGCGTGGGAATAGTTTTAGATAGTGGGTTGAAAGAATGTGTGGTGGATGATAAAAGAGTGAGCGATAGAATGATAGCTATAAAAGTAGTCATAGTATTCATGGATCTGGAGAAAGCGAGAGAGAAAAGTATTAAAAATCTACTACACTTACATATTAATTGGGATAAGGGTAGTACAATCATGATGATTTGAATAATTTCATCACAGCCGGTGATCTACACTTTGTTGCTAAAGTAATCTATCTCCTTTATATTCACTGATTTAAATTATCTTTCGTAGGGGAAGAGGGAGTGGAATCGCCAGTAGAGGATGAAGAGGAACTAGATACAGAAGAATTAGCTGATATAGAAGCTGAAAGAATTGAAATGGAAGAACAGGCTTTCAGGGCAGAGCGATGGCCTGCATATGTGAAATACGTCGACTCACTTGTAATTATAATTGTCTTAGATTTCCACCTGATTGTAAATTCTGTGGTTCAGGACCTGGGAACCATAACCAAAGAACTTTTATAAATATTACTTATGGCTGTTTTTTTTTTCCTTTGAAGCGATTGGCATTGCGGCTCTTAGTTTCACAAGAATACATTTTTAATTTTGGTTAAATATAAATAAATTGTGCAACCAACTTTCTTTTTTTTATAGGTTTCTCGGCAGGTTATGAAAGCTGTGCAGTGTAGTTTAGATTTGTTTGAGAAAAATACTAACCTAGAGAAAGGACCGAGAGTAGCATTCATGCAAGTAGTTGCAGAGCTCATTGACCCAGGTAACCATTAACCATACGCCTTTGGCTAAAAAACATAAATAAAGTTATTTTATTATCCTTTCGGGTTGTTAAGTCAATGTATCAGACTGTGTACTTAGTGGAACTTGTTGTGGAAATTGTGATCATTCAGTGACTTTCAGTGTACAGAGGCATTTTTTTATCTCGATCGTATTTTTCCCAAAAAAATTACTAATAGTTAATCATCAGTCAGGTTTTTAATTCAAAAAAGATCACTCTACATTTACGTAATTCCAGACTTACAATTCACTCCGTCTCTGGATGTGATGGAGGAAAAGGGCCTGTTTTGTACGCTGATGGAAATGATGAAAGATATGTTCCTCCAAAGCACGTTGTTCCCAAGGATAGACCAGGAAGTCGTCCCTATTGCTTCATATGAAGGTACATCTTGCCGCACTACCTATATAACAAAACACACATTACAGCCACGTCGAACCGCATTTCATAAAACACCGTGCTATGCGGTCCTATTATTTCATGGATTACCTTCAACATGTAAACGATTTTTGGAAAAATCGTTTAGGGACATGTTGAGTTTTTTGAATAGCATCTTATTTTAAAAAACTCAACTAAGGACATGCAGAAACTTTGATGATGATTCATAACGTAACTCGTTTTTATTGTTGTAGATGATTTGGTCGAAGAGACTGGCATGATTGATCTGTACCATGAAATGTTGAAGAGAATCGAGAATAGTATCAACGACGTAGTGTCGTATGTGGCGGTAAGTTTCATTTTTCTAGCTACGAGTATTTTTAAAGTATTTGTAATGAGAATTTTCATATTTGTGGTTTTATTGCTTATTCCTTAGAAATATGACAAGTACCGTCCTTTATGGTTGGAAGACAGGCAAGAAGTTCTGGCAACATTCTTGAAGTATGGCCGCATTTTAACGCCTGAGGAGTTTGATAAGTACAGATACGAGAACGGGTGTGATCCACCGGAGGTAAAGCCTACACTCGAACAGTATCAGGCAGAGGTAATGTCAATTTGGAATTGTGTAGAAATAATATTGACGCGTAGTTACCTATCCCTATCATTTTTTGGGCACCTATAGAAAGAAAAGAAAGAAAGCAAACATATTTATTTGGCACATGCTACAAGTGCACACAACAACAAAAAAGATACTAAACACGAAAAAGAGTGTGTGTCTTACGGCTGCGCCGAATGGGACCAGTTCAGCAAACTGCCGATGTTTAAAATGTTTAAAATATTTAAACAGGAATTTTATAATCTTCATTTTACTTCTTAGTCGTTATATAATGAGTCACCCCTATACATTTTTTTATTATTAAGGGTAAAATAAACATGAATCTGTTTGGAACATCAGAGCAATGAGAGTCAACGTCTTTATTATTGCGATCACGGTTTATGAACGTTTATAGATAGACAAGTACAACGCAATGTACGATGAAGTCGCGTCGTTGCCTGCCGATTATCTAGTCAACGGGTGGTTGAAGTTAGACCTCAAGCGGCTCAACCAAGCCATCATGAACATCATATGCAAATGGAGCAATCTCTATAAAGAGGATTTGAAGCAACACGTGCATAAAAGGTGAGTAACATAACATTGCGTCTGTAATCCCCGAAGCATTAAGGCGAGGTTACCCCGATAAACGTCGTCAACAATAGCGTTTTACTCGTACATGGAACGGATTTAAATTTTGAAAAAAAATGTATTACATAGTTGACTCTTCGATCATGATATGTCGGGCATGCGATACACGATTACTTACACTTCACTGCATCCAATTAAATCGCAAAGACATGTCCAAATGATGGCTAAATAATCGTTTTACTTGAGTTATATTAGGCTTTGAAAAATAAAACTTATATCATAATAAAGGTCGTAAAAAATGTGTATTATCTCGGGTCACATAATGTATAATTTCTTTATCATTTTTCTCCAAGAGAGAAAAAACAGTCAAAATTTAGGCATTATATCGCTCGCGCGGCAGGGCGGGGGGTGAGGTCGTGCGTACATAAAAACAAAGTAGTGCAACCTCGCCTTAAAGGGACCATCTCTCTAACGCTTCATCTTTCTCAGAGAGGTGTACCAATTAGTACACCCACATTGTGCCAGTTATGTTTAAGTCCGAGCGGGCGAGCCTATTGCCATCAACCGGTCACAATTTTAGACTCCGTGACTGCTACTGAGAAATTCCTGTGGAAAAACCCAATAACACTTTGCCCTACCTGGGAATCAGACCCTCGACCTCTCAGCAGTCGCGTTTACGACTACGAGACTAACGAGGCAATCCAGACAAATTATTTCCTTAATTATATTTTTCAACTTTATCGACCACGATCTCAACACTATTCTAGATTTTGTTGGCATTGTTAGGGTTTTCCGTACCTCAAAAGGGAAAAAACGAACCCTTAGTCTGCAGACACGAAACTTGCGGCGGCCGAGCGATGGCAGCAGCGAGGCGACGCGACGCGACGCGATGAGGTGGCGATGTCTCACGCGGGCACTAAACAAACCGTAAAATAAAAGACTGAAGTACCTGCGCAAGCGACAAAACCAAACTCTTTTGTTCACGTCGCCATCGCTCCACCACCGCCCGTGCATCGCTCGATCGCCCCGCTCCGCCATCGCCCGTTTTTTGCCCGTCACTATACTGTGCAATGCTTTTGTTTACATCGCCGTCGCGTCGCGTCGCCCCGCTATCGCTCGGTTTCGTGCCCGTAGACTTATAGGATCACTCGTGTCTCTGTCTGTCTGTCCGACCATTCCCCCCCCCCCATATCTCCGAAACTAATGAGCCTAAAATTAAAAAAAATATACAGAAATTAGTTAACCTTTGGTGCTAAAATAACATGGGAAATCTCTAAATATGTATTACAATGTTACGGAACCCTTCATGTGCAGTTTTTAATCCCTACATTTTTATTAGCTTGGATGACCTTGAGGCGTTCATAGCTTATGCTTCCAAAGAGTTGGATGTGGAACTAGGAGAAGATGACTACGAAGGTCTGCTAAAGGTGATGGGGGTCCTGAACGAGATCCGGGCCAAGATCGACGCTGATACCGATCATATGTTTGAGCCACTCAGAGATATCATTGATGTGCTCAAGGAGTACGGCGTTGACTTCCCTGAGGAAACCTATGAACAGGTATAATATGAATATGTACTGTTATTTAGTACCTACTGGTTTTAGTTTCCGGATAATATCGGCTAATTCATCGGTGGTTGTACGTTGCCTAGATAAGTAAAAGGATTATTATTTTCTTGCCTTTACGCGATTCTATTTGTGGTCGGCGCAGTTTCTTCTTCCATACTTCTCTTTTATCGTCAACATTTCTTTAAACATGCCAATCTAGTATTTACGTAAGCAGAAATTTAGTAATTCGACAAGGTTTACGTCATTTGTTATTATTCCATCTTAGTAAGCGCGGTAAAACCTTTAAGATTCATCTAGGGCTGTTATTATTTGACCACGAGCCTATAGGAAGATTTCCTATAGGAAGAGCTTGTGGCTAAAGCTTTAAATATCGGCATTTATATTTTAACTTTATTCAGGTTTCTTCATTGCTATTCATGAATGTATCCCTGAACATGCTTTTCACTTTCGAGCATAGCGAAGTCTCTCATAGTTTTTCAAACTACCTGTACCTAACTATCTGCTTTTCTACTATTTATTTTATTTTTTATAACTACTAAGTTTTACAGAAAAAATAAAACATGTTGCTGACATTATCATCATCAAGACTTCTGTTCCCCCCCTGTCCCCCATGTTCATCAAATAAGTATAAGCAAAGCCAAAAACCCCCTTGCCCCTTTTGGTGTTAATGTAAAACTTGAATGGCCGCACATTTTATTAATACTTCATATAAAATATTCCACATTCCATTCATAATTAATTATTACTAGTAGAGTTTAAACGAATGTGTGAGACACTTAATTGAATTGATGATTGAAATGTTAATGCTTACGTGATGCCAGGATGAGGAGGACCATCAGTACTCTGTACACACATTGGTAAGCAAATGAGCTATAACTGCAACATATACTGCTAGTCCGGGTGCCACGGAACATTTTTTAATTTGATTATTATCATGCTAGTTTTTCGTAAGTAGCTTCATTTTGATGAGAACGCCCAACATTTCTTCAACAAAAACTCTCGATTGTGGTAGCTATAATATATATATATAATATATATATATAGCAGAGGGAGTGGGGTGACTTTTAAATTATGACCTCGTTATCGATACATGTTGGAAGTGGAGGAGGGCATCAAAAATTATTACTAACCAGCAGAGTTTTTTTTATTACATTGTTTATATAATTTAACAGTCATATTGTCCTACAAATTGTGTGGTACGTTATCCCGGTGCTATGCTCAGAAATATTTTATCTTTGCTACCTCTGCTAGCTACCACAATCGAGAGTTTTTGTTCAGGAAATGTTGGGCGTCTCATCAAAATGATGCTACTCACGAAAAACTAGCAGGATAGTAATCAAATTAAAAAATGTTCTGTGACACCCGGACTATGCAAAATAAATAATATTTGGTAGGTACCTAAACTAAATAACACCATTTTCGAAAATCCAAGAATAGTATTTGGTATAACTGGAGTTAACTTAAGATTTGAGTCCGCTAAAAACTTTCACTGTTTGTAACGACGAATTTTTCAAATATTTCTGTAAGCCTATTCTCCAGTGAACTAGATTTTGCACGCTCAAGAGCCATTACTGTCAATATCCGCAGTTTGATGTGATGTGCCTTTTTTTTGGTTGGTGCGAAATCATCAGATGACTCCTCCCGATCTGGGCGGAGCGGAAGGTGGTGGCAGACTTCTACTGACTAAAACCATATGGGTGGTTTTTGTCAGTAGTTCCTTCTTAGTCCTTGTATAGTCCTGCCGCTCTGGGCAGAGCGGTAGGACGTCAGACTTCTACTGACTAAAAATCACTCATGTTCCTTATTAGCCCTTTGTGTCGAGGTCAAGGTATCTCTTTCGAACAACCCGCAGACCCGACTGGTTCCTTCTTAGCCCTTTGTGTTCCGGGGCCGCGGTATTTCTTTCGAACAACCCCTAAAATGTTAACCTTGTCTGCTTAGCTGGACATATTGCCTGAGAGATGGCGCAATTTGGTGAAGAAGGCGACGGTGATGAAGAATAACGTGGCACCTCTGCAGGCGGCACAAGCTGCCCTCATCGCCAAGCGGGTGGCGCTGATCAACCTGCGCCTCAACATGTACAGGGAACAGTTCAAGACTAAGGATGTAATGTGGACCTTCATACTACTTAATATATTCTGAGATCCTGCCTAAGATTGACCTTCACTCATTATGAAGTTGACCTTACGTGGGATCTTAGACTAATAGTTTTAGTTCATATACAATTGTACAATTTTCTTGAAATCGGTGGTTTCAGAGATTAGCGAGTATGAACATAGCAACTTTCATACAAGGTGTAAACAGACCCTTTATAACGCCGTCAACCAAGCGTAGGTACTATGTATTATATCAAACTAAGTATAATTATAGCTGGGAAACGCCTTTTATTTTTGGGGTGAAAAATCAAGGCAGGATTCAATGAGAATTGATTAGTACAGGGGTCATGGGGAGATCAAATGCCGGTTTTGTAAAGGGGTTTTTTGCACCAATTTTATTAAAAAAAATGTGATTTATATACTGATTTAGACAAACTAGACATTAGATCTAGTTGTAAACTAGAGTCTGGCCAATAGTTGCCTGATTTTTCCTGAATTGGGCCTACTTGGCGCAGCCTTGAGGCACGCACACAAAAACCATTTTCTTTTGTATTAAGTTACTTGTGTCCTCTTCTCTTGTCTTCTACCAAAAAGTATATATCCCTTCCTTTCTCTTGTTTCTAGCTGACGCATAATAAGGTCAGTAAGAAAAGTGTGCACTATCATGGTTGCACATCAATATAATGAACTCAAAATGATTTTATTAGCTGCTTTGCATCGTATTATTTGTATAACAAGTAATTTCATAGTTCAGTTCAGATTTATGAAGTATTTCTTTTAATAGTTAAGCTTTAAAGGATGAGCTCCTCGCCTGCACTTCCTCGTACATACAAAAATCACAATACATTGATACGAAACCACAATTAAAAGGTAAAATGCAGTGTTTAAAGCGCCGCCGTCAGTTTATGCTACCCTAGTACTTTCGCTCGAAGTCCTGAAGCGCTTACGTCACCGCGTTCACGTCACGCTTTTAGCGTTACGCCGTATGTTGGAATTTCGTAGAGCCGTCGCGTCGCCTTATAAAATAGTAGGTACTTGCATATGCTTTCCCCTTTAGTTTAATCACCTTAGTACCCTTCACTCGGAATCATGTAACTTTTGAAACGGTTACGTCACGGCGACCACGTCACGCTACGAATATCGTGGTACCTCGTAGCGCCATGTAGGAGTTGTAGGACAAGACTTTTCCGCTTTTATTCAACATATTAGATTTTGCCCGTGGCTTCGGCCGCGTGTAATTTTGTAAATATTCTTTGGGGAACGTAGGTAAAAAGTATTTTGTGTTAATTAGAGTTGTTCTCCTGCCCTTATCTCAATTTATTTGGGGTCGGCGCAGCATGTCTTCTTCATTCATACTTCTCTATTACTAAACTAAGTAAAACATTTAAACATCTAACACACACAGACGTAGTACATATGCAACGTTTATTTCCAATATAGTGTTTTACGTGTGTGTTAAAAACAGATACGAGTATAGCGCTAGTTTTCACCGACCTACTGCCTGCAGCCCAACGACAATAATCACGCCCGCATCAGTTCATATAACCCTAGTACCTTCGCTCGGAATCCTGAAGCTTTTCCGAACAGTTACGTCACCGTGACCACGTCACGCTACGAGTGCTACGACGATTGCAATATTTCGTAGCACCGTATATAACAAACAATAATAATATAACCAACAAACAATACTTGCATAGCAAAGTACACTTTATGGCATTTATATGCACGATCTATGGCGTTGGCTTTCAGTAAAGTCTTCTTCAATCAAAATGACACCAGCATTCGTTTATGTTACCCTAGTACCTTGGCTCAAAATTCGGAACGGTTACGTCACCACGCCCACGTCACGCTACGAGAGGCTACGCATTACGCTGAACTGTGGCCGTAGCCAGAAGGGAGCTGGGGAGGGGTTGGGGGTTAAGACCACCCTCCCTGGAAAACTCACTCGATTGGCCTACGAATAGAGTGTAGGTTTTGAGTGAGACCCACCTGCGCGATAATCGTGACACCGGCGCCAATCCATGTTACCCTGGTACCTTCGCTCGCAATCCTGAAGCTTTGCGGACGGTTGCGTCATTGGACACGTCACGGTACGGTCAACAACAGAAGTAGCTTAACATTTTGGAATTTTAATTTATTGATCTCAATCAATCAATCAATCAATCAATCAAATCATTTATTTGCAATGAATGTAGGTCACGTAATGACCGTGATGTGGTAATGTGGATCTACATTTATTTCATGTAGCCACGGATCCCGGAATCCGTGGAGACAAATCGCCGGGATCCGTGTTACATCAAATCGGATCCCGGGATCGGTGGAGACAGACCCGACTCCAGCTATTATATTTGATTCACTGCCGTACTCAGACGTTTAATGATTACTTAAGCCATCACTTAGTAAAGATTTGACATACGAAACCTTTACTAAGTGACGGCTTAAGTATTCATTAAACATCTCTGAGTACGGCAGTAAGAAGATTTATACCTTAAAATATTCCTTACTCTTTAATAACTTGTTACGAGTAATATCTAACAAGTTTTTACACTTTGAGTAGTATTAATCTACTTCTGATTCTGACTGTACTAGTAATCATGAGCCAGGGCCGTAGCCGGGGGGGTGGAAGCTCGGAGGGCTCGCGACACCCTCCCTCCCTGCACTATTAAAATAATCTCACCATCAGTTTATGTTACTCTAGTACCTTCGCTCGAAATCCTGTTGCTTTGCGTACGGTTACGTCATCGTTATCACGTCATGACGATAGCAACATAGCACAGCACGGGGCCAACACGTGTTTGACAAATATGTGTGATTTTTCACACACATTTTATTTTGAAGACTTTCGTCTTCAAAATAAAAATCCTTATAATAATAATAATAATATTCCACAACTATCACACAACGCCATCTAGTCCCAAGCTAAGCAGAGCTTGTGTTATGGGTACTAGACAACTGATAAACATACTTATATATTTCTAAATACATACATATTATAGATAAATTACACCCAGACACAGAACAAATGATCGTGCTCATCACACAAACATTTATCCTGGGTGGGAATCGAACCCACGACCTCCGGCATAGCAGTTAGGGTCACTAACCACTAGACCAACAGGCCAGTCAAATGGTATACAAATGGTTTTAATGATTTCGGCAGTAAACATGTTTCCTACCGATATATTATAATGTATTTGCATTTTTAAATGTTTTCAATTGCTTGTAACTTAAACTATTCGTGATTAATTTTATCGAGGAGCTCGTGGTTTTTTACTTACAAAAAATACTCACTGTTAGTTCAGTTTTCATTGTAAATAATTTCCTTTACGCTATTTACGAGTATAACCTGTATGTTGTTAGAACAGGTGGATATTTTCCCGCCGCACATAAACTCCAATGAAAGCCTATAGCGCTCTATCCCTTTTACACGCTGCTTTTCTCGAACGGTCTTTTCTACAC
Source organism: Diarsia mendica (assembly GCA_949316265.1). Classification (NCBI taxonomy): domain Eukaryota; kingdom Metazoa; phylum Arthropoda; class Insecta; order Lepidoptera; family Noctuidae; genus Diarsia; species Diarsia mendica. Next base: position 9,335,035 of record OX438906.1, on the reverse strand, counting down.
CGACATGCTTCCACAAAACACCCTCCGGGCATCGCCCAATAAAATGGAATAGTAATACGGTACCGTACCGTCACCCTCACAGTTCCCGCCTATCAGTTCACTCACCCAACGAACATTATATTATGAAAACGTACTCTGCATGTTCTTGCTACTTATGCTTGCCTAGTACTTTATACGGGAATGCGGAACACTCTCGCAACTATTGCTTCATGTTGGTGACGTCACTTGGTAACTGTTTGGGGTGGGCATTCCGGAAACATACTTTAGCCTTCCTATTACTTTGCTACCCTGGTCAATTTTAACAAAATGCTGTGTTAGCGGCGAGTCTTCTAGAACAACGCGTAGCTGCTACGGACGGTACGTCATTTGGTGACTGTTTGAGGTGGGTATTCCGAAAATATACATAAGCCTTAGTAAGGCTTAGTTACCCTGGTATATTTTACCGAAGTCCTGCGTTTGCTACGACTACGGCTGTCCTAGACCAACTCGTAGCAGCGTAGCCGCTGCTACGTGGTGCTACGAGCTACGTGGTGCTACGCGCTACGCGCTACGCGAGTACCCGCTACGCGCGAATACTTTTAAACTACGAGCTGCGGTTCTACGCCTGATGTTAGAATGAAAGGAGAATGGCCAAAAATGAATGGAGCTTGGTCCAAATGTCCACACTATAGAAACCTTTTGTGTGTGGTCTTCTAAATACTGTCAGTAAAAAGTTATGCCTGAATGAATATATATACTTTTTGTACGTTAAATCTATACAAATAAATAAAATTGAAGTGTCTGTTTGTTATTTCATAAGAAGTTATTATGTACGGTGCTTACAACATAATAAGCTTTGTTTTTAAACTTTTATTGGTTTCTCTGTCGGTTTGTTCCGGCTAATCTTCTAAACGGCTAGACCGATTTTGACGGAACTTTTACTGGCAGGTAACTGATATTATAAGGAGTGGCGGAGAACTGAGTTTACTTTTATTTCAGAAAAAGAATTAGGATTCCGTGACAAAAAGGAGAATGACATAAACTGGTCCAAAATTAAGTGTAATGTGGTGAAAAAATAAAATAGACAAATATAGTCTATTATAATTTTTCAAATGGTCATAACTTTTTACTGATTTTTTTGTCTCAATATCATATTGAAAGTTATCTATTTAGTGGACTATAAGTTAAAAGAGGTCTCGTTAGTGGTGGACATTTGGACCAGTTTATGTCATTCTCCTTTTTTTCGCCATCTAAGACGGTTTTGTTCAGAATTCTGGAAAATAAAAAAATCTTTATCCTTACAGAGTAACTCCTAACTCCCTCAATTTGCCACTTATAAAAAAACTTTTTTTAAATTTAATTAAAGTTTTTTTGTTAGTTCTTACTTCTGTGATATTTTCAGAGCTATTTTTGAACGATGTAACTCATGAAAGCTTTTCTTAATAGTTATCTGTACGTAGAAGCTTAGTACACATTACTTCTGTGAGCGTCAGCTTAGAAGCCCTCAGTCAGTGTTTTCTGTACGATTTTGTACAGAGCTACCAATTTGCTACCTGTCACGCTATTTTCAGAGCTATTTTTGAACGATGTAACTCATGAAAGCTTTTCTTAATAGTTATCTGTACGTAGAAGCTTAGTACACATTACTTCTGTGAGCGTCAGCTTAGAAGCCCTCAGTCAGTGTTTTCTGTACGATTTTGTACAGAGCTACCAATTTGCTACCTGTCACGCGATCGCTCTATCACACTCGTTTGATTGTCGACGGGCTGTCCGTGTGTGTGTGTGTAAATAGATGGGGTGAGTGAGGGCGGACTGAGTCATGGAGGCGGGAGCTTTTCACTTGTTTCCACGCGTAGTGAAATCGCAACCTCTTAATGTCACTGGTAGCCTAGTACTTTTGAGCGGAGTGCTAAAGGATTTGGACGTTATCGTCGCTACGAAATGGCGTAGTTACGAAGATAACGTTGTTACGTGCATGAAGTAACTCAAATATATACTTGAGTACTACTACTACTATGTAGCCTGTTTAAGGTTTTTTCGAAACACTTAGTTGACGCTTAGCGAGACACAAGGGCTGGCTTTTACCTTGGCCAGACGTTAAATGTTGCCATACAACGTAGCAATAACACCCGCGTTAGTCTCTTGGGCACATTACCAGCTGACAGGGTTGAGGAGCAGTTTTTGATGCTGTTTTAAGGTGTCTTGTTAGTGTATTTAAAAGTTTTTAACTAATAATGTTTAAATGTTAATTTAACCTCCTTTAAAAAACTCGAATTAAATAAAACAAAAATTCTGCGCAAACTTTGATTGTAAGATTATATTAACAGACTCCGATTTACAATTTAAAGCCATTTCGACAACGATAGCCGGTGAAATACAGAAATATATAATATTGTTTTGTTTTACATTTTTGTTTTGTTTTATGTTGACTAAAACTCTATCTGCAACAAAATTATAATGATGATCCAATTATTTACAGGAATATAAATAGAATACCTATTTATATTCTCAGGAAAGAAACAAACTAAATAATTCGGTTATTTATTATTAAGTTTTTTTATGATTTTTAGTTTTAAAATTTATTACGTGAAAAGTACAAATACGGTATTTACCTACTTATTTTCTATTCGTTTGATCTTTCCTGTAGATGTTCTTCGAGGGATGCAAAGAGCCTTACAGGAGCATAGACAAGGTCCACCAGGAACTTTTAGGATTTGAAGAAATTCTAAGCGGGCTGAGATTATCATCCGGCCTTTTCGACATCCAGCCAGCTGACGAGAAGAATCTGAAACAATGCAGACGTGAACTCAAACTTGCTAAGGTAACCCTTGCAAGAAAACTTATTGGTGAAAGTCTAAAACCTAATTTTGATGTATGTACTAACACTGGTCTTTGTTCTGGTAACAAAACTCGTTGCTCAAAGACTAAAACGAGCTTAATAATGTCAAATGATGTGGGTATATTGATTCATTTTGACTTTGGAACCTGCGCTAAGGGAGCGTTCAAGTATTACGTAACGCAATATGAGTATGTAACGCATCGTAACGTGTTACAAGACCCCTCCTACCCCCAAATTCGTTACGTAATACTTGAAAGCTGTGTATTAATTTAAAAAAAAAACACTTCCGAATCACACGGAACATCATGTTTCCAGCAACACTGGAACATTTCATCTTGCCGACAACATAAAACATGTTACTGAAACAATGTTGCGAAATTTTGTTTTAAATTGTACATAACAGCAATTGTGGGACTACTACTACTTGGTTATGGGCACGATCGAGTTCTGGAAGAAGTCGCCATGGAAGAAGATTGATGCTGATGGCATGGACCAGGAGTGCAAGCGGTTCACCAAGGATCTGAGGCAGCTGGACAAGGAAATGAGAACATGGTTAGCTAACGTTATTATAATGTTTGCCTTTATATTAAGGTACTTTTGTATCACTAAAACACGGACACGTAAAATGGTAAGACTGGAAATTCCATGAAAGCATAAACAAGTTCGTTGAGGAGTTGCTTAAGGAAGGCTAGTGTCCAGTAGCAGATGTCCATCGCCTAACATTGATTTATAAGTAAATAAACTCAACTAATTCAAAGCGTATTTTGCAGGTACATGTTATAGGTATACATATAAGGTACTAGCACAAATATGTGTACCCGTAGCAACATTTAAAAATGATTTTATTTTTCATAGTTACAATTTAACAGACCATTTCGGTACCCATTAAATGATGAAATGGGTATTTTATCAAAGTTGCAATCGTTACTTCATGAGAAAATCTTACTCTATTCTTGGTTAGTGTGTACATTTAAGCTTTTATCTATTGCTTATAACTACTACAATATAATTTTATCACAGGGAGCCCTTCCTCGTAATAGAATCTACAATAAAGAACTTGATGACATCATTAAGAGCCGTTACCGATCTACAGAATCCAGCCATCAAGGATAGGCATTGGCTAGAACTGATGATGGCAACTAAGGTAAAGTTCATGATTAACGATAAAATCACAAAAGCATAATAGTTTATTTTTGTTTTGTAAATATTTAATACATTTTTATTTCATCTAGAAAGCGGTTCACTCTCACGTCATGACCATCAAAGTAAAAGACTCTCATATCTCATCGTCCTCAAATAAAAACATATCCAAAGCAACTTTAGACGACATTATACGTGAATTTAAATCATTAGAAGACTTAGCTGTTGATGTAGATGTAGAAAACAATAGCATTAAAATCGAGAATGGATTGAAAGCTGAACATGAAGAATATCTACAAATACATGACTATAGAAGACCAAAGTTACAAGAAGGAGATAGAAGAAATACATTTCAATTGAATAGATCGTACTCAAGAGGTGAAATGCAAAAAGGTTTCCAACTCAAGTGTAACAGCAAATCGTCGCAGCAGTTTCAGCATCATTCAATAATATTATCAGAATTCATTAATTAGATTAAGTAGAAACTAGAAATATTACAATTAAGATATATGTAATAGGTACATAGTGTAAATAGATGGAGTACGAATACGGATAATAATAAGGTAAGTTTTGTTTTTTTTTAGTATGGTGACTGCCTAATTTAGTAAGTTTATTGTAGACTGCCTTGGTCTAGTGGTCGCGACCGCAACTGCTCAACATGAGGTCCGGGTTCGATTCCCAGGTCGGTTAAAGAGTTATTGAGATATTCTATCAGGAATTATTCAGTAGAAGCCATGGAGTGTGGATTCGTACCCAGTTGATGGCAATAGGCTCGCCCCTTATTAAATGGAGCTTAAACAGGCGAAATGTGGGTCTACTAATGGTGTAACCCTTGTCTAGAACCCTTCGGGAATTACAGGAGTAATGTTGGTGTGATTTGGCACGTTATCATGATTTTAAAGCAACCAGACTGTAATCAGGAAAGATTCTTATAAAGGTTTTGCTTTGAAATCATTTAAAATTCGGAAATACCTTCAGGTTAAATTCCACATTGATGACGACACAACACTGGCCGACTTGCTCGCACTAAACCTACACAAATTCGAAGAAGAGGTTAAAACTATTGTCGACAAATCTGTCAAAGAAATGGCTATGGAGAAAACACTCAAGTATGTATATTCTTTTTACATCTCTCATATTCGGTAAGTAGGTCCTTATTACCCCCAAATGGGGCTTGTAGGTGACCAATTAGCGCTCTAGGGTAATAATGTAGCAAGAAAAGCCCTAGGGCGGTAAGTAATTAAAAAAAAACACTTCACTCTTTCAAAAAGTTCGCGTACATCTAACCATCATAATAATTATACTGGCAATAGACATGCATTCAGCCCAATGACAAAAGAGATCGCTTCGCTATTCAGCCTTGTCTTCGTATGAGTATAATAGTCATCAATTTTAAATATCGAACGGCGAAGCTCAATTCCGTTCTTGAAAAAAAAAAAAAAAAAAAGAGATGAAAAAAGGCGGTAATAGAAAACTTTTACTTTAAATATTGTTTGTTTTTGGGATTTTTTTATAATTACGTGCTAATTAGGAAAAAAACATGAGTTCTGCAAGTGATGAAGAATTGAAGATATAAGCTGCACTCCCGATTCAATGAAAATGGAAGCTGAAGCAGCAATTAACAATATTTTGCCTGAAAGTTCTAAAGAGAGATATTTGAAAACTTTTTTTTTTTTTTTTAAAACGTTGCCCCACACTAGGAATTTCTCCTGTATCGTGGGTGTGTTCACAAACATTTAAACTCACATACACAACTTAACACCCAGACCCGAAACAATTATCTGTAGATCATACAAATATTAGACTGGCCTGTTGGTCTAGTGGTTAGTGACCCTAACTGCTATGCCGGAGGTCGTGGGTTCGATTCCCACCCAGGACAAATGTTTGTGTGATGAGCACGATCATTTGTTCTGTGTCTGGGTGTAATTTATCTATAATATGTATGTATTTAGAAATATATAAGTATGTTTATCAGTTGTCTAGTACCCATAACACAAGCTCTGCTTAGCTTGGGACTAGATGGCGTTGTGTGATAGTTGTGGAATATTATTATTATTATTTGTTCCGTGCGGGGATCGAACCCGCGACACGCAGCGCAGCAGTCCAATCACTCAGCCACTGCGCCAACCGTGTCGTCAATCAAACCTCTCGTGTTGTAATGCCGGTTTTTTTCTTCTTACCTCATAATCGAGATGTAAAGCAGAGTAGTTAGCTCGGGTGTAAGCATCAATTGCACCCTCGAACTATTGGCGCCCTCGCTGCGCTCGTGCGCCTAAATATCTCGGGCTGCAATTGATATCTTTTATATTCTACCCTTTATACTCCCCGCCACGAGAAGCTATAATGTTTGGAATTAATTGAGTTGTCGCTACGTAACTTAGTAGACCAACCCGCATTGGGCCCGCGTGGTGGATTATAGCCCATCCGTCTCCTAGTGAGGAGGCCTGAGTCCCTGCAGTGGGAACATTATAGGCTGATAATGATGAACTTAGTAGAAGTTCTTTGTTTACAAAAAATGTATATTTTCGTAACGCGGAGAATAGTAAGATTTATGAAAAAGAATGCATTTTCGCCATGGTGGATTGTCAGAAAGTACGGAAGGTCATCTGATACATCATACACTACTATAATAAAATTACAAATATTTTGTCTAACTCCAACTGTTATCATAGAAAAGGTTAGATTTAATAAACGTAATTTTGATCGAAAAATACACTTTTCAGGGAACTTGAGGCAACTTGGGCCGTCATGGAGTTCGATTACGGTATACATGATAGAACCGGAGTCAAAATACCAAAAGCTAGTGAGGAACTTGTAGAGACACTTGAAGATAACCAGGTAATGATTTTACAGCACTCCGGTGTGATGGCGTATCTTCTGTTTATGTGGAGCGTTACTCTTGCATTTTTTCTATGGTTATTTAAGGGCGGTTTCAGATTAGTGTATTTTCATACAAACGGGGTCCACAAGATACGTTTTGAGTTTCTAACGATACTGACATAAGACTGACTGAACCCACCAGTGAGAGCTAACACTACTAGATTATAGGTGTGAAATCGCGTTCGGGGTTTTTGAAGCATAAATGTGGCATGACGAGCATGTACGAGCAGAAATACACAACTCTGAAAATACCACTGAAATAACTATTTTGTTAACAGAATCAAGTACAAAACATGATGTCATCCAAGTTTGTAGGCTTCTTTGAAATGGAAGTGACGGCCTGGCAGAAGAAACTAGGCACTGCTGATGCAGTGATCGCTCTATGGTTCGAAGTACAACGTAAATGGCAGTACTTGGAAAGTATTTTTGTCGGATCCGACGACATTCGCGCGCAACTACCTGAGGATTCAAAGAGGTTTGATACTATAGACCATAACTTTAAGGTACGTTAGCTAACTTTAACACCTGTAAGCTATGTTATTTCTGCTTATAAAGTCATTCACTTTAACCATAATTTCTCCAGGAAATGCTGAAGGATATTGCGACGACTCCGAACGTCATAGAAGGCACAAACAAACCACAGCTACTAGAGAAACTTGAGACCTTAATGACTGCTCTCAATCTGTGCGAGAAGGCCCTGAATAATTACCTCGAGACAAAACGACTGGCTTATCCTCGCTTTTACTTCGTGTCTTCTGCAGATTTGCTTGGTAATAATAAATAATGACTGACCATTCTATAACATCGACCTATAGCAGTCTTACCATTTACTTATGCCTCTTCAATTGCACTCCATTCTGTTCGATCCTCACTATTTTCGTGATTTTATAATTTGCTTACCGCGCGGAGATCGCTGGAATCATTACTTATTGGGAAGTTAAAATGATTTCGATTTTTTCGGGAAGACTATACAATACAAAGTGTGTAAACGGCAACTCCTCCTCAAGACGCTGATTCTGTACATTAAACTAAGTATCGCTACGCAAAATTTATTGATGGAAAGCGACTTCATTTTTGGGGTGAATAAACTCTAGTGCAAAATTTCAATATCTCGCATAATAGCTTCCAGGTTTGTTCCGACGGGGAGAACAACTACCCTTTGGCTTCTTTATGGGCATTTTTACACGCTCTCTAAATGCTCTTTCTTCATACTTCTTTTACTTTTTAATGGTCTGCAGATATCCTGTCAAACGGCAACAATCCACCAGCGGTATGTCGGCACTTACCCAAGTTGTACGACAATCTGGCTAAACTCGTGTTCCCTAGCGCGACGAGCAAGCAGGCCTTCGAGATGATATCCAAGGAGAACGAGGAACATGTGCCTTTCAAAGCACCTTGCTGCGACTGTTCTGGAAAGGTTTCTTTTCATTATTTTGCTTACTTTCGTCTTGAGTATCGTATTAATTTGTTGTACAGACTTCAGAATTTCTTTAATAGATTTTCAACTTTATCGCTATAGCATTATGTTCAAGGTTGATTGCGAAAATGAGACAGTATCGGATAGGTTGATTGGCTGACATCTAATCAAGATATAAGACGTACAGACGTACATCTTAGTTTATTTTACACTATCCACGACGACGTTATGTTTTATTATGTCGCATAACGCATTACTTGTTTATAAGCCGGTAACTCGTTTAAATTCGTATTCAACACTATACATCATTATAACCTAGGTAAATCCTAGATGTCATTGAGAATAACAGAAGAGAACTTGGGTCCTTGTCAATCGCATCTCTATCGGAACTTTCCTTCAGTATGATAAATTGTGTAACAGGTGGAAACTTGGCTGAACCGAGTGACAGACTGCATGCGGCTCACTCTGCGTGATATCTTCGAGCACAGCGTCAAGTCATACGAGGATAAGGCTCGAGAGGAGTGGGTGTTTGACTGGCCCGCGCAGCCTGCCCTCGTTGGCACTCAGATCTGGTGGACCACGGAGACTAACCAGGCTTTTGAGAAACTTGAAGAAGGTACGAATAGACAGAACTGTCTCCTGGAACCTACCTAGTAGTGTCATTTATAAAGAGTCCACCGATTGTAGTTTTATTTTATTTTTGGCTAAAATTAATAGGACAAATTAGAACTTACAAATTATACCTACATCTGGTGAATCTTTCGGTAAAGAAACATTGGCCAGTATGTGGTGGCTTTCCGGGAACGTAGGTTATGAAGTTTGGAGATGGTTTTCAATTTGGCCAAAAAATCCGTCGTTCCCACGAAATAACTTTATTTAAAGACTCCGTTTCATCATGAACTCTAAAAGGCAGTTTGTTTATTTACCCTAGAAACATGTTACGTCAATTAACTCGTATAAATAAATAAATAAAAAAAATAAAAATAAAAAAGCCTTTTATTCCATGCATTTACAAAATAATTATACAATATTAAATTTTAAATCACACGCTTGCATTATTTAAATCAATTCCTTTATAAATTATGTAAAAAAATTGCAATAATCAAAATTCAATAACAATTATAAATTCATTATATAGGTAAATTATTATTATTTTTAAGATTAATTAATTCTTATTATTATTCAAATCATTATTATTCAAGTTATTATTTTAATTTTTACATGCATGGACCCCTCTCAGGTGAAGGCCTCCTCCAAAGATTTCCAATTGTCTCTGTCTCTGGCGACATAAATCCAGTTCGGTCCAGCGACTTTACTAATGTCGTCCTCCCAGCGCGCGTACGGTCGACCGACGCGCCGCTTGCCCTGTGGACCATCCCATGTAGTTACTTTCGATGTCCATCTCTTATCTTTTAGTCGTGCTACGTGGCCAGCCCACTTGAATTTCAATCTTTGAGCATATTGGAGCGCATCTACTGTTTTGGTTATGCTTCTTATCTTTGTATGACGGATTCTGTGTGCTTTTCTTATATTGAGCATGCTACGTTCCATTCCCCTCTGGCACGTTATTATTTTATTCTTGATCTTATTCGTAAATTTCCATGTCTGGCAAGCGTATGTAAGACATGGTAAGATGCAAGTGTCCATCATTTTCTTTTTTACCTCTGTTGGCATGTTGCTCTTCATAACTTCTCTGTAACTCCAGAACTTATTCCACGTAATTTTTGCTCTGCGCTCCACCTCTAGTTCGTTGCTATTGCTGTCCAATGTTATCTGCTTTCCCAAGTAGATATATTGTTCCACGTACTGTAATGGTTTGTTTTCTAATGAGATGGTTCTTTTATAACTGTTTGTCATGGTGTTTGTTTTTGATAAGTTTATTTCTAAACCGACTTGTCTGCTAGCTTTGTGTAATGACTGTATCATGCGCTCTAAGTTGCCACTGGTTTCAGATAGCAGTACCAAGTCATCTGCGAACCTTAAATGACTCAGGTGTTCTCCTTTAATATATAAGCCGTATCTTTTCCAGTCCAACTGATTTATAACTGACTCCAACACTGCAATAAATAGTTTTGGAGACAGTGGGTCCCCTTGTCTCACTCCTCTGTTGATGTTGATGTCGGGGCCAGTCGAATCCAGTTTAACTTTACTGACGCTGTTGTTGTATATATTTTTTATCACTTGTATGTACTCATTTTCTACTCCTTGTTTACTTAATGTTTCCCATATACTTGTGTGTGAAATTGTGTCGAAAGCCTTCTGGTAATCAATAAACGCTATGTAGAGCGGTCTTCGGTTCTCTTGGTATTTTTCAATAATAAGTTCCAGAGTGTGTATGTGGTCTATGGTTGAATATCCCTTACGAAAGCCAGCTTGCTCTATGGGCTGTCTCCTTTCTAAAGTTTCAGATATTCTTTGGTTAATTATGGAAGAGAAGAGTTTGTACACAGCTGGTAGGAGGCTTATTGGCCTGTAATTGCCGATGTCATTAGGATTTCCTTTTTTATAAAGCAAGATTATAATAGATTCTGACCATTGTGCAGGTGTGTTCGCAGTTTTGATGATCAAATTAAATAATGAGGCCAGTGGTGATGCTAGTATTTCACATCCATGTTTAATTGCTTCATTAGTAATGAAGTCTGGGCCTGGGCTCTTCTCCAATTTTAACTTATTAGCCGCTTGTATAATTTCTAGTTCGTCGATATAATTTATATTGTTTTTCAGGTTTTCGTGGTTGTTGTATGCTTCCTGTTCATTAATATTTGTCTGTTGTGTATTCGCACTGTATAGGTCTCTGTAGAATTCTGTAGCAATATTTATTATTTCTCTACGATTGTGTGTTGTTTGTCCTGATTGGTTTAATCCCTCGATCCAAGTCTTATTTGTTCGGAGTTCTTTTATCGCTTTTTTAAAGCTTTTCCCTTGTGTAAGGTAAGTTTGTATTTTTTGATTCCTGTAGTTTTTATAATCATATTTTATGTATTTACTTGTCAGTTTATATAATGCGCTAAGTTCGTTTTTTTCTGCTCGGGACTTGTCAGGCGTTTTTTGTAATATTTGTCTCCTATTTAGTAATGTAATTGTCCTCTCTGAGAGGATGTTATGTCTGTTTCGGGTATTCTGAACTGGACGTGTTTGTTGCAGACTGACGTTGATAGCATGCAGTAATTTGTCATAAAAATCCTGCACTGGTGTCTCCATTTGATAATCAACCAAGTTTGATATTTGATGACTCAGATTTTGCTTGTACGCTTCTATTTCTTCTCTCGTTTTCAAAGCACTATTTTGGTTGTTGGTGAATTTGATTCGGCTTTTCTTTGCTACTTTTAAAGCTATTGTAGCTCTTACCATTCTATGGTCTGTAGAAAAGTTAAGGTTCAGTGTTTCTATATTTAGGAATAGCTTAGGTTGGTTCGACAGTATATAATCGATTTCGTTTTTGTACACTCCGCTGGGTGAACGCCAAGTCCACCTGCGACTTGATTTCTTTTTGAAATAAGTATTGATCACTGAAAGTCTATTTTCGAATGCGAAATCTATTAATCTTTGACCTCTGTTATTTCGATCTCCATACCCATATATTCCTGTAATTATATGTTCATCCTTTTGTGTTTGGCCTATTTTTGCATTAAAATCTCCTATTATTATAAGATTTTTTGAAGATATCTGAATTGCTGCGTCCAAATTTCGATAGAATTCAGCTATGTCTTCTTCACTTGAAAGAGTTGTGGGGGCATAGGCTTGTATAATGCTTATAACATATCCCTGGATGTTGAGGTTAAGCAGAGCGACTCTTTCCGTGAAGCCTATAAATTGTTCAATGTAAGGTTGTAAGGATTTCTTTATTAAAAACCCTACACCATAAAGTCCCGGCGTGTGTCCTACATAACACAATATCGTGCTCTCATATTCTTCAATTTGGCTGCCCATTCTTCTAACTTCTGACAAACCAATGACATCATACTTTATTTCTTTCAGGGCTTCTTCTAGTTCTAATAGTCTTTCGTATGAAGAGAGTGTTTTCACGTTGTATGTTGCTATGTATAACTTGTTTGTTGATAGATTTCTGGATTTTGGGTTGATTTCTAATTGTTTCTTTGGAGGGTAGTGGTCAATCTCTTCCACGGTGACCAACCGGCTTGGAAGAAGGTTATCTATGTTGTGTTTTCTATTCTTTTTGTTTTTGAGAGGGGGTACTGATTGCTATTGGTTCAGATTATTTTTTGGCAGGACTTGGGTGGTTGGATTTTTATTTACCAGATAGTTGAGGATCCCCGGCTTAACTATGTTTTCAGAACAACTAGTTGTGTTTTGCGAGGTGTTCGATGCCGGTTTGTTCTTCTTTTTTGGTTGAGTTCTTGGTGATGATTCATTATGAGCATAGGTTTCTTGAGGCGATGTCGGGAGGGCTCGTTTGTTGTTTCCTGATGTATTATTTATTTCTTGTTTTCCTATTATAACTAATTTATCATACTTTAATATAACTTTGTTACCCTTTTCCCTTTCAATTGTTACTTGTTCCTGTAGCATTCTCCTTTTCTCTAGAATATGTTGTGGGTAATCTTCTTTAATGTAATAGTTTGTATCCTTTAATAGCTTCTTTTGTTTGAAAATTTCAATTTTTTTTCCAACCGTGGTCAGTGTCATCACAATGGGCCTTGGTTTTTCTGTATTTTTCCCTATTTTTCTGATTTCCTGAATTTCTTTACGGTCTAGATTAATTCCGAGATATCTCGATGTGAAGTTAATAATTTCTGTTTCTAAATCCGAGTAAGAGTAGGGTGAATTATGTTCTTCCATGCCAAAAAATACAATGTTTCGGTTTCTTGCCTGTTTCTCCAATATGTTTAGTCTTTGTTCTTGTTTTTCAAACTGTTCCTCTAGTGTTTTGTATTTTTGATCGAGGTGATTTAGTTTTTCGTCTAAAATCAAATTCAAATTATCAGTAACGGTTTTTGCAACTTCTATACCGTTTTCTTTTATTGCGGTTTTCTGGTCCTCGAGATCTTTTTGAATTAGGCGTAGTGTTGTCATTATTTCTTCCATTGTAATATTTCTTAAGGATTTATGAAGTAATAGTACATTTTGATACAAGTGCGGAAAGTTTGTTATTGCATTCGAGGCAGATTGAACACCCGAGCCGTATGGCGAGGGTGTTCATGGGGTCGAGAAATGCAATAACAAATTCCCACGTGTATCAAACGACGTTTTTCAATACACTTTCGAAGAAATTAACTAAAAACGTTATGTGTTTTTGTCAACAAATTTGATGAGACTATGATTTAATTTACTTTTTTTCCGCGGTTTGATTTCGCCAGGTTGAAAAAGAAGCAAAGGTATAAAGCCGCCAAACAGCCTCACAGGAAAAATATAAAATTTAAATATTTTTTAATTAAGAACACAAAAAAATGCTTACTTGTTCATAAAAGTAAATAATTGTTTAAAATATTTACGTTTATTAGTAGTATTCTTTTTACAAACACAATTTAAATATTCAAAAAATATTTACGCTGTAAAGACGCAGATCAAAATGGCGAGATTAAAAAAAAAACACGCCTGCTCTATAATAGTCAGTGGTGTTTTTTTTTTAATTTCATAAGTTTTAATCGAATTACCGCTGCTCTATGATTACAGCGTGCGGTAATAATATTACAGCACGCTGTATTCTTATTACCGCACGCGTGCGAAATATGATGCATGTCGAACCTAATCGTAGTGCAATAAGAGCTAGTTTTCGAGGAAGTGTATTGAAAAATATGATTCCAAGAAAAAATCTATGTTTTCATACAGGTGGTGCCCTCTTGTTTGGGTAACCACAGAATTTCAATATGGTTGCTGATAGTTATTGACAGAACGGTTGATTATCTGACTAAGTACTTGTGTCGTTTGTTGGTAGGTGGCGTTGGTGACAGTAGTACCAGCGTCCTCTTGACAGCTTTGTCGCTAATTACATTACTCAGCCAAGTACGGTCACTACTCGATGACACTGTCAATACTAGGTGGCGCTTTCATCAAATTCGAGGCGATGACATTTGCTTTCTTGTTTATGTTTCTATAAGCATTTGTAAGGTTATTATTTTTTAAGTCTCTTTTTAAAGCCACTATTCACTGTTTATTTATGAAAACAAGGTATTAGATGGTTGATTATAATGTCACTGATTATTGCTGGTTCATGAAACGTTCACTTTTTGAAGATACAGCACTGGTTTTACAAGTCTATAATTTGTCCATTTTTCTCTATTTTTCACAGTTCTTTCCTCAGTTCTATTATTTCACTAGATCGATTATCGTGTGAGATGTTAATTTTATTCACTTTTTTACCGGTTTGTACACTTTGTTTATTTTTAATCACTTTTTGAATACACAGTCGATGTTAACCGTTGCACTGCAGCGCCCTCTCTCCTTTTATTTTAATTAACTCGTATTTAAACTATTTTTATTGCAGTCGACTTTCGCGTTATGAGTTTATGACACTCGATGTCGCCTTTTACTTATTAAGCTAATTTTACTAGGATTCTAATCAAAAGAAATCATGACCATCGCGCTTGAATATATATCTCAGATTGGTAATTTTTTTATTGGTCAGCGTATCCCGTATCATTCCACGCATACTTATTTCATATTAGCAAACTAGAGAAAAGGATAACAGATGTTCACCACAAAAGTCTTGGTGTCAGCGATTCCATGTTTTCTGATGAACACTTCACTTTTATCATTAGTCATCATCAACTATGCTATGGATCTTAACTTTACAATTGTTACCAATTACTATAGGTTACGAGAATGCTTTAAAAGATTACCAGAAAAAGCAAATCGCCCAGTTAAGCTCGCTGATCATGTTGCTACTGGGTGACCTGACAGTCGGCGATCGGCAGAAGATCATGACCATCTGTACCATCGACGTACACTCTAGGGATGTGGTGGCTAAGCTCATCACCGCTAAGGTGGAAACTTCTAATGCTTTCCAGTGGCAGAGTCAGCTCAGGTACTTTTAATTTTATCACGTTGCGATTTTCGAGTAGATAATTATTCTGTCAGCTTAAACTGTCTCACTCTCTCTTGATTAGAATATATTGGTTGTAGTCGCTTTTAATTTATATCCCATTTATTTCTTGGTTACTTTGTAATTTCTCGGTTGGTGCAATGGCTGAGCGATTGGCGATTGCGCTGTGTATCGCGGGTTCGATTCCCACACGGAACAAATATATGTAATGGGCTACAGGAGGTTGTTCCTGGTTCCTGTTCGTGTATGCGATTTTGAATGTTTTAAACGCATTCAGAGTACAAGAAACATAGCTATTGTGGAGTAAAGTTAAATACAAAGGAAACACTATCACGTAGTATATATTTTTTTATCAGTCGTACTTTTTCAGGCACCGCTGGTCAGTGAATTTGAACAATTGCTTCGCGAATATTTGTGACGCACAGTTTTTGTATGATTACGAGTACCTCGGAAACACGCCCCGGCTTGTAATCACGCCACTGACTGATCGCTGTTATATCACCCTGACACAGGTAATATGAGCTTTATTAAAGGTAGCTCGGTATTGCCATGCTTAAGCCATCGCCTCTCACAAACTTGTTCCTAAAGTATGAGCTGCTTGAGCATAAACAAAGACACGTTTTTACCAGCAGCGGGTGAAGTCAGACTAACTAATTCAACACGTCATGCTCATAGCGTTCACAACTAAATTTTTTGGCATAATATGACCAGCAATATGTACCTATCACCAATTCACCGCTAATGCTCCCAGTTTGTATTTTTAAAACATACAGTGGACTCCAGTAATCCGGCGGCCCCTGTCTAATAATTCGACATGCTTATCACTGTTGAATGTAGGATCACAAATCTTCACTAAATTAATGACGTTGATTTTATAATAAAACCTTATTATGTATTTATGAATAAAGAGATAAAGAGGATCCTGTAATACGACAAATTACAGATCTAAATCCGTAATTTGTCGGATTACAAGATAATCCGACACTGCCCTGCAAAACGTTTGTCGGTTTACCGGGGATCTACTGTATTGATCAATAGTATCACGACTCGTTTAGTATTTCAAAGCGACAGCTCATACTTGTACGCACTTTAGTAAAGCTATGAACTTTCGGTACCTTCTACAATTGGCTTTTTCGTAATTTCTCGCGTTCGTGTTAGTAGAGCCTGCATTTGGTAATGGGTGGAGCACCAGCCGGGCCGGCAGGTACTGGGAAGACCGAAACCACTAAGGATCTGGGAAGAGCTCTAGGCATCATGGTCTATGTCTTCAACTGTTCTGAACAAATGGACTACAAGTCCTGCGGCAATATTTATAAAGGTATTGTATTATATTAATTCTTTAAGAAAAAGCATAATATTCCATCTGCTATTTATTATTATTTATTATTATTTCCCTATTTATTTGTGATCAGTACGCATAACATCATGCTGTGTAATCCTCGAAGGGTTACAGAGGTGTACCTAATAATCGCTCAGTTGCTCCATGTAAAATACTCGTATTCCGCTGCATCCGGTTAGACTGGAAGCCGACCCCAACATAGTTGGGAAAAGGCTAGGCAGATGAGGGGGTGAGCATTTCTGAGCATATTGCCATCAACTCCAATGATCAGCAGGCATCTCTATAATATACTTGTTCCATTTATTATATCTCTGTGATGTTTTTTTAAAGGGTGCTAATTAAACCGGCTTCTTTTTAATAGCATTATTTGCATCTAAAAATCTAACTTGCCTTCTAAATTACTAAGTCAGCCACAATTAACGAGCATCTAAATAATACTATCTTAGTTACAAGTTATCTTTTTTAAAGCCACTCTAAATACAACTCAGCATCGTGATTATTTTTAGCATCTTTTGTAACATGGATTCAAACAGTAAACTTCTAAAATATTAAAATATGGCTTCAAAAAAATATTCTATTAGCTTCTAATTTATTAACCCAGTACGTTCAAATTATAACTCATGCCACATTAACTGAGCATCAAAATTTAATTAAAATTGCCATCAAATATTATATTATAGCCACTAATAGTATGTATAAACTACTGTCGTGTCATCGAAAGGCTTAAATATAGAAGTTCAGAGTACTTAATGACCTAAATATTGAAGTTCAGAGTATCGAATGTCCTAAAGATCGATTTTATTTACATGTTGTGCTACAAAAGTTATCGACAGAATCGCTTCAGAACTTCATTTTTATCGGAAAGCTAGACAATAAATTGTGAAAATATTTCTGCAAGCAACTCGGAAGTAGCGCTCGCCGGCCGCTGCCGCGGCACCGCTTGCTTCGCTCGCTCGGCTCGCGCGCGTTTGGTCACAGTTTCAACCTAACCTAACCTATTTCCCTCAGTTTACAATAACGAATCATACAGTCTGCCTGTGACTAGTCAATTAGACAATGGTAAAAACATTTCTATAACTAATAGGTATTTTTAACGTAAATATAATAATCTAAAGTGTATCAAAAGTTGACATTTCATATATAATATAATATACGTTGGCGCTCTCTGATTGGTGCAAATGGCCGGTCGCTGTCGTCTCGCGCGCTCGCCCCAAATCTTTCTGTTGCTATTTTCACGATAAAAGAATGTGATGTATTATTTTACATGCCAAGTTATAATAAATGATGTTGACTATGGTCGCTTCATTTATATTTTTTTGAGGGCCTTGTGTTGAAGCTGTAAAATGTAAAATGGTGGTGAGATATAAATTCCGTGGCTGAGTTAGTAAATTAGGTGCCTATGTATAAATAACAAGGACAAGTTAATATAAATGTTGATCATCACTTGATGCTTTCTATAGAATATTTAGTGGGCGTTGTAAAGAAGACGAATTAGTATATTAGAGGCTATATAATTTTCCCGTGGCTTAGTTATAAAATTAGAAGTTTGATCCTGTGGCCAATTAAAAAAACTGTGGCTCGATTAATTATTTCTCTTTTTTAAATAGGCAATTAAAATTGTATCGTTCGTTATTTAATGTTACGTTTCAATAAAGGTCTATGTCAAACCGGCGCATGGGGCTGTTTCGACGAGTTCAACAGAATCTCAGTGGAGGTGTTGTCCGTCGTATCAGTACAAGTGAAGAGTGTGCTGGATGCCATTAAGGCTAAGAAAAAGAAGTTCGACTTTATGGGAGAATTTATCACTCTGATACCGACTATTGGTATGTTTATTACGATGAACCCCGGTTATGCGGGAAGGACTGAGTTGCCAGAGAACTTAAAGGCATTGTTCAGGTGAGTTTGGACGAAGCTTTTGTTGTGTTTTAGAAAATAACAAAAAGACGTGCTTATTTCGAAAATAGACAATGTGCAAAGAGCGTCCTCGTTAGTAAGCCTACGCTATTCGCTCATCTATATGCCACATGCCTAAAACATACGCTACCTGATTTTAACAGAGTGAATTAGTGTATAGTATTATTGAGAACTTGCATTGTAAAACTGTAACTTGCTTAACCCTTCTTTGCTGATCGTAACTCCCTCTATAAAACAGACCATGTGCCATGGTAGTGCCGGATTTCGAGTTGATCTGTGAGATCATGTTGGTCGCCGAAGGGTTCCAAGATGCTCGCCTGCTCGCTCGCAAGTTTATCACTTTGTATACGCTGTGTCGCGAGCTGCTGTCTAAACAGGACCACTACGATTGGGGGCTAAGGGCCATCAAATCTGTGTTGGTGGTCGCCGGCTCTTTGAAGGTAAACACTTAATCCATTATTGTAAGTATTATTAGACCTAAGCCCCTTCGTACACAAGGCTACTCAAATCTTAGATACTCAACGACTTTAGTCTTCAAGCGACTGCCGCCATAACAAATCCGCAATGTCGGCGACGTGACTCATGTACGAACTTCCATGGATTTGTATGGCGCCAGTCGCTTGAAGACTAAAGTCGTTGAGTATCTAAGATTTGAGTAGCCTTGTGTACGAAGGGGCTAAGAGTCAAAAGAAACCTGGAGATATTTGATGAAATAAAAAGGCAGCCTCAATAATAGTAAGTAAATCATGATCACTTAAACACACACCGTTTAACTTCTAGCGAGGAGACAGACTAAGGCCAGAAGATCAAGTGCTGATGAGAGCGTTAAGAGATTTCAACATCCCTAAAATCGTGACAGATGACATGCCTGTTTTTATGGGTTTGATCGGTGACCTGTTCCCGGCACTTGATGTACCCAGAAAACGTGACTTTGACTTTGAAAAACACTTGATAGACGCAGCTGTGTCGTTGAAGCTTCAGCCGGAGCCTGGTTTTATTTTAAAGGTACGTAATCTTCGATCACACCATACTACTATCAGAAAAAATTCCAAAAGAAATGTGCAAATCAAACATAGTTCTATTACATAAAAAAGGCGACAAAAGTGACATTGGCAATTACCGTCCAATCAGTTTAACATTTTTTTTTTTCATTTTTCACATCTACAAGACCTTTATTAAGGTAATACACAATCGTATAGATGAAACACTGGATAAACATCAACCACCAGAACAAGCCGGATTTCGCCCTAGTTTTTCAACAACCGACCACCTACAGACCTTAAACCAACTTGTAGAAAAATACACAGAATTTAAAAAACCACTATACTTGGCCTTCGTAGATTATGCGAAGGCATTCGATAGCATCAAGCACTCAGAAATATTTAAATCTTTATCAAATCAGGAACTGGAACAACAATATATAGACCTTTTAAAAAACATCTACCATAACAGCACAGCAAATATCAAATTGAATACTGCTGGACCTTCGTTCAGCATTCAGAAGGGTGTTAAACAGGGTGACCCGCTCTCTCCGAAGTTATTCACCAGCACTCTTGAGGAGATTTTTAGATCGCTAGCAGCCTCATGGACAACCAAAGGCATTGAAGTCGGCAGTAAGAGGTTGACGAACCTTGACCGATTTGCCGACGACATAGTCCTTTTTGCCCCCACAGCCCTGGAACTACAGACTTTGTTCCAAGAACTGAGTACGGCCAGCTCTAGGGTGGGACTAACTATAGTTAGTCCCACCCTAGAGCTGGCCGTACTCAGATTCATATATGAATCGGTCAAAAACCAAGGTTATGACCAACAGCACTAAGCGTAGGGTCGAGGTAGATGGGCAGGAAATACAATATGTCGATGAGTATATCTACTTGGGCCAGTTAGTATCTTTCGAAAACAGGCAAGAAAGAGAAATCGATCGCAGAGTCGAAAACGCCTGGAAAAGCTACTGGTCCATGAAGACGCTAATGAAGGAAGATCTTCCGGTTTCCCTGAAGCGCAAACTCATCGACATGTGCATTCTGCCCGTCCTAACCTACGGTGCTCAGACATGGTCTCTCACCGAGAATCAAAAGTTCCGCCTTGGAGTTTGCCAAAGGGCAATGGAACGTAGCATTTTGGGTGTCAAAAGACAAGACCGAATTCGAAACACCACGCTGCGCTCCAAAACGGGCATAGTGGACGTTGGCAAGAAGGCTGCTAGGCTTAAATGGGATTGGGCGGGTCACGTCAGTCGCATGCACGATGACCGCTGGGCAAAAGCCGCAACACGATGGTTGCCGGAAGACGGACGGCGCCGCCGAGGCCGGCCCAGAAAGAGGTGGCGAGATGATCTGGACGCGCACCATGAGGGCTGGTTCGAGGTGGCTCAGGAAAAGAGCACTTGGAAGGAATTGGGGGAGACCTTTGCCCTGCAGTGGGACAGTACAGGCTATAAAAAAAAAAAAAAAAAAAAACTTCGATCGATCTTATAGAGGAAGATCCTGTTTCCGCCAGAATTACAACGTTTTATAACGCTGACGCTTTTCTGAGGAAGTACCTTACTAGGTTCAGGTTTTATTAAATGAGGTAGTTCTGGCGTTCGTGGAATCTTAGTACATTATTTTCAAGTCTTTGTTTTATCTTAGATGGTGCAACTAGTGGAACTGTTTGCAGTAAGGCACTCAGTCTTCATCGTTGGATTCGCCGGGACTGGCAAGTCAATGGTGTGGCAGTGTCTCAACAGGACTTACTTCATGTTGAAACAGAAGCCGTTCTACAATGACCTTGACCCTAAGGCGGTGACGAATGACGAGTTGTTCGGTATCATAAACCCGGCCACTAGGGAGTGGAAGGACGGCCTGTTCTCGACGATAATGCGCGATATGGCAAATATGCCTGGAGATGGTCCAAAGTGGATTGTACTTGATGGAGACATCGATCCCATGTGGATTGAAAGTTTGAACACTCTTATGGATGACAATAAAGTTAGTTACATCCAT
This sequence comes from Diarsia mendica, assembly GCA_949316265.1. NCBI lineage: Eukaryota > Metazoa > Arthropoda > Insecta > Lepidoptera > Noctuidae > Diarsia > Diarsia mendica. The sequence goes on along the minus strand of OX438906.1, from coordinate 9,313,540 downwards.
GCTTTCTAAATATTGTATTTATTTAGATTTTTTACAATGTTACTTCTTATAACTTACTGTGACCCGCCCCGGCTTCGCACGGGTGCAAAAAAGGTATTAAAACCTTCCTCTTGTATTACTCTCTATTAAAAAACCTGCGTCAAAATCCGTTGCGTAGTTTTAAAGATGTAAGCATACATAGTGACCGACAGCGGGAAGTGACTTTGTTTTATACTATGTAGTGATAGTGATGATACTTTTAAGGTGCTGACGTTGGCCAGTAACGAACGAATTGCGTTGACTAAATCAATGCGGCTGCTGTTCGAGATTGCTACCTTGAGGACAGCTACTCCTGCTACGGTGTCCAGAGCTGGTATTTTGTATATTAATCCACAAGATTTGGGATGGAATCCGTAAGCACTGTCAGGGTTTACTATTGATACGTAGTCGATAATACATGCAAAAAGGTTTTTCATCATCATCAACAACCAACCTATTAATGTTCCCACTGCTGGAACACAGGCCTCCTCTTTTTGAGAGGGAATGGGCTATAATCTACCACGCGGCCCCAGTGCGGATTGGTAGATGTCACATAATGTCTTCGAATTTTTGGGTTCTAAGACAATGATTTGTTTTGTTATTTGGATTCCTTTATCAATGCGATTATGAAGAGCATAAATTGACTAAGAAGCACTACTGCTGTAAGTTAAAGGGGTATACCTGAGGAAACAGAATTGGGAAGAATAAACCTTAGAAAATGTGTAATTTTTGTACAAGGGTCCTAACGAAAAATGATATATTATAATGGGCTCGTAAACATGCTTGTTTGTCTGAGCTAACACAACGAAGGTATATTAAAACCTAATCATAATTTCACCTTTAACAACAAATTCAAATTACAATTCACAGGTTTGTAGCATCCTGGATAGAAACAACTCGAGACAGCGAATCCGAGAAGGCAATGATGACAATAATGTTCGATAAGTATATTCCGTCACTGCTAGAATCGTGTAAGAAGTACAAAAAGATCACTCCGCTGACAGAACTGCAACAAATACAGCTCAGCTGTTATCTGCTCGAGTGCTTCCTGAACAAGACCTTGCTGCCCAGTGACTGTCCTAAGGAATGGTGAGGATATTAATCACTATTTTACAACTAGAGTTTCTGACTAATTGCAGCCTTATGCGGGTACAAAACCGTTCCACCAAACGTAGCGAATGTGTTGAGTATAAATGTAGATGGCTATAGGAGTAGAGGAAGGCCAAAGAAACGATGGATGAACTGTGTGAAGGATGATATGGCTAGAAGGAGGTAACTGCAGAGATGATGAGTAATAGAGAAGTATGGAGGATGTAGAAATGCTTCGCTCCAATTAAATTGGGATAAGGGCAGGAGAATCATGTTGAAAAGCGTTCCATCAAGGACCATACGCACTTTTGAATATTCTTAATCCAAATCTGATTTCAGGTATGAAATTTATTTCGTTTTCTGCGTGTTATGGGGCTTTGGCTCCAGTCTGTTTCAAGACCAGTTGGTGGACTGGCGTAATGAGTTCAGCAAATGGTTCTGTAATGAGTTCAAACAGATCAAGTTCCCCTCCACGGGCAATGTGTTCAGCTTCTTCATAGATCCTGAGACTAAAAAGTGGTTACCGTGGTCTGAAAAAGTAGAAGGTTTTGAATTGGATCCTGACATGCCACTGCAGGTAATACTATTTTGCATGTAACTTGAAATAAAAGTTACTCGTTATAACATCAGCTATAATATGCCAGTAATAGTCCCGTCAATAATCAGTCCAGCCGTTTCGGAGACTAACCGAAACGATCATACAGACAATTTTTTTATGTAAAAACTAAAAAGCTGTTATTTTGAAGAATTTACTAACGGGCAATACAATATTATTTATTTCTATTGATTTTTTATGATCTCGTTATTTATCTTAAAATTGATCCGCATTTAACATTCCCAGTCATGTTTGGTATCGACCTCGGAGACAACGCGCACCAGGTTCTTCATGGACCTGTTGTTAGCGAAGACCAAACCGATGATGTTGGTCGGCAGTGCGGGCAGCGGGAAGACTGTGAGCGTGGCGGCGAAACTCAACTCGCTGTCTGACTCCTATGCTATCACCAATGTACCGCTCAACTTTTACACCACATCAGGTACTTATCGAGTCAGAAATTAAAAAAGATGTGCTTGAACTAAATGTAATTTTTATCAATGAATACCTTTTTTTCTGGAGGGTGGGAAATCATCAAATGACTCCACCCGCTGTGGAGTGTCAGACTTCTACTGACTAAAAATCACCCATGTTCCTTCTCAGCCCTTTGTATCGAGGCCGCAGTATCTCTTTCAAACAACTCGCAGCCCTGACGGGTCAATGAATACCTATAGGTACACGATATGTGATGGACAATTTGACAAACAAGACAAAGATAGCTGCCACTTTTTGTTTTATTCCACCAAAGTCCAGATGTCGCTGTTGTGTATAGAATTGATGACAGTGTCAAGTGTGCCCCCTCTGGCTTCGCCACAAATGAGTGGTGTCCTCGTCTCGCGGGTGGCATATGTCTGCTTGCGGCGTGGAACCAGCTTGCAGATGAACCTAAGAGGTGGTCTACTGAGCCTGACTATTCTGTGGGTGTCTTAGTGTAAGGCCTCCAGCAAGGGGGGGGGGGGGAAATAACAGAGCAACTACACGCTATGGGTAGCCGCTGTGGGGTACGACTTTCGGCAAAGGATGTCGCGGGGAATAAGGCAAAGGGGCACGCTGAATCTGAGTGGTATCGTTAAGGACGCATTCCCGATTGATAAGTCAAATCATTACTTTTTTAAACAAAAGTATGTTTATTAAATACAATGCTTTGTATTTTTAAAATGTTTTTGCTGCTTATTGTAGATAGATGTGCAAGGTACAATTCTTAACTATAAATATAATTTTAGATATGTGGATCATTCTCAAAAAAGTGGCTCTGTAACCTGTCAGGCTGTTTTTACTGGAAATGTATGATTTTTTAAATGCTTTTTACAAAATTCTACACGATATTGTACTTAAAGAGACTTTTCACACAGAGGCTGAGTAATATTAAGCAAACCGAAGTGATATTCTTACAACAAAATAAAATTGTAACATCTGTTTCTCACTAACCTGCCATGTCCAAATTAAAAGAGTTTACTTTGAATAAACATAAAAAAATAATTGCTTAAAATATGGGTTCAAAATTATTAAAATACTAGTCTGTATATTATTAAATTTATCTTTTTTTATACAGTACATTAATAATGAACATAATTTGCAAGTTATTCAAGTTCAAATCGTGTCCGGAGTGATTTTCTCCATAACCTGTGCTTGCACACTAACGCGCATAACACAAACACCATTACTTACTCAACGTGCCGCCACCGCGTAAAATAACCAAGCAGTATCGGACTAACTGCTGCCAAGGAAAAAAGTTTAGAAATTTGTGCCATTTTTTTAGAAATAATGTCGAATCGGATCAATCTGAGTTTGTAACAGGTATGTTATCTTTAACCTGACTTCAATAGTTTAATTTGTAGTTTAACTACTTTGTGAGTATAAACGTTAGATTGTGTAGTTTACTGCCTTCTTATTGTTTTATAAGTATAAACTCTAAAACCTTCACCATTTTGTTGTTATCACATCAAAACCATATTATTTTCATTAACCTGTGTCTCTTTAACCTGTTTGGAAAGCACAGGTTATTGAGACTATTATCAGATTATAGAGACTTTGCCTGTTATTGTTTAATAAAACTGTCTTACTAGAAAAATTAAGGACCGATTTGGTGTGAAATGTGTGAATACTAGCTTAATATTTCATCATCATCATCATCATCAGCCATGGGCGTCCACTGCTGGACAAAGGCCTCTCATAGAACGCCATAAAGAACGGCAGCCTGCATCCACCGGTTGGCCGCGACTCTCACGATGTCGTCGGTCCACCTGGTGGGAGGGAGGCCTACCAACGTTGCGTCTTCCGGTTCGTGGTCGCCACTCGAGAACCTTTCGTCCCCATCGGTTGTCTGTTCTTCGAGCGATGTGGCCTGCCCATTGCCACTTCAACTTGCTTTATATTCTGCGAGCTCTATGTCGGTGACCCTGGTTCTTCGGCGAATTTCCTCATTCGGGATTTTATCGCACAAAGAAACTCCGAGCATAGCTCTCTCCATGGCTCGTTGCGTGACTCTGAGCTTCTCTAAGAGGCCAGCAGTTAAGGATTATGTCTCTGTGTCATAAGTCATCACTGGCAACACACACTGGTTATACACCCTCGCCTTAAGACACTGCGGAATTTTGGACGAAAAGATGTCGCGTAGTTTCCCGAACGCTGCCCATCCGAGTTGGATTCTTCGGGTGACCTCTTTGTCGAAGTTCGATCTACCCAGTTTAACAATTTGTCCCAGGTAAACATAACTATCGACAATTACTTCGAGAGTATCACTCCCAACAGCTGTCGGTACGGGTGGAACACGGCCATTCGACATAACTTTCTTGTCCATGTTCATTTTAAGACCCACTTGTTGAGAAACGTTACTGAGGTCTCTGAGCTTTGTGTTCATATCCTCCAGCGATTCAGCCATGATGACTATATCATCGGCAAAACAAAAGTGAGTGTTATATTCGCCGTTGATGTTGATGCCGAATCCGTCCCAGTCCAAGAGTTTGAAGACATCCTCCAATGCGTTCGTGAACAGTTTCGGTGAACGTCTCCCTGTCTCACGCCTCGTTGCAATTGGATTGGTTTCGTGCTCTCGTCCTGTAATCGGATCGAAATAGTGGCGTTTCTACTTATACACTTCAGCACTTCGATATACGATACGGCTCCGCTGAAGAGACTGTAACACCGCCAAACATAATGGCCGATTATACTCCTCAGTCTTCTGTATAATCTGGCGGAGCGTATGCATGTGGTCCATGGTGCTGAAGCCTTTTCGGAAACCGGCTTGTTCGGGAGGCTGGAAGTCATCAAACCTGCGTTCGAGACAGTTCGTAATGACCCTCGAGAACAGCTTGTACACATGGCTCAGGAGTGAGATGGGTCTATTAGTCTTCAATAGTGTGTTGTCACCTTTTTTGAAGAAGAGCACCACCACACTCCTGTGCCATGCTTCTGGCGTAATACCTTCGAGTATGACGGAGTCAAACAGCTTCTGGAGGATTAAAAGTACTGGTTTTCCACCCGCTCGCTGAAGTTCTGTCGTGATTCCATCATCCCCCGGCGCCTTGTTGTTCTTAAACTGTTGGAGGGCCATTCTAATCTCATACAAGCTGACGTCTGGGATATCCTCAGTGTAGTGTCGGGTCAGTTTCGCTCTGGTGTCCTGAGCTGAACTGACAACAGGCTATCTGGTCGAGGTATACAGCTGTCCATAAAACCTCTCTAGCTCTTTCAGGATCTCTGGCTTCGATGAGATGATACTGCCGTCCTCGATCTTCAGTATTGTCATTTGGCTTTGCCCAATAGACGCATTCTTCGCGAACACTTTGGAGCCCTGGTTTCGCTCAATTGCGGTCTTAATAAAATTGCGGTTTAAAGTCCATGCGACACGACTTGCGGTCCTATAATACTCAATGGAGTATTGGACCGCAAGTCGTGTCGCATGGACTTTGAGATGCGCCTATTGAGTTTGCCGTATTCCGACATATCTACTGAAGATTGCAGTCTCATCTCAGACCGGTCTTCCATCAACTGGATTGTGTTTGCCGAGAGCTTTTGAGGCTTTTTCCGGCGTGGGATATTGAAGAACTTATATACCCCACTGCATGGAAGTTTCCACCAACCCGTTGTTTAGCTCGTCCACTGTTTCGCATTCGGTTAGGCATTGGAAGCAATTATGCAGTTCGAGTTGAAAGCTTTCGGGATTTAGGATCTGGGCAGGATTAGGACGGAGCGTGGACTTCACCAGACGTGACCTCTCAAGCTTAACATCGATATTCAATGTGCCTCGGACAATACGGTGATCGCTACCTGCCGATCACGGAGACATCATTGAATATTTGCTTCTTGGTCGTCATGATGAAGTCGATCTCATTTTTGATTGAACCATCAGGGCTTATCCAGGTCCACTATTTAGTCGGGCGCTTCTGGAAAAAAGAGTTCATCGAGTAGAGTCTCTCCCTCCTTTTCCATGAAGTCAACCAGCCTCTGGCCCCTCTGGTTCCTCTGTCCATATCATTATTATAATTGATATTGTATTTCTATAAAAATATAATTATAGACAGAATCGTTTAGTATGACGACATCGAAGTGAGATTTTTAATGTTAATAATAATAAAAGCTGATTTTCCATGGTAAAAAATGTTTTATTTTTTATTTACCTGTTTGATTCTCTTTAACCTGAAAGCTTTTCTCAGTAACCTGTACAATATCTCTTTAACCTGTAAGCTAGTTTTTTTTAAATAGCTGTATTTCATCTATTCATGTAAAATTCTTATTCCCTTAGAACAATTCAACATAAGAGAAATACCCAGAATGGATTTTTATCAAAAAAGCTAAATAATTGATACATTTTCTCAAATTGATAAATTTATTCGAGCGGTGCCACTTTTTTGAGAACGACCCATGTCCAGTTTCTCAATAAATGTACCGAAGTAAATTAAAACACTTCGGTACATTTATTGAGAAACTGGACATATCTAAAATTATATTTATAGTTAAGAATTGTACCTTGCACATCTATCTACAATAAGCAGCAAAAACATTTTAAAAATACAAAGCATTGTATTTAATAAACATACTTTTGTTTAAAAAAGTAATGATTTGACTTATCAATCGGGAATGCGTCCTTATGGGACTGGTTTAAAACTGCAGTCATGGTGGCTGGCTCGAGTTAGGGTCAGTGAGGGTTGCGGAGTTGTGTATTGGATGGATTTTTAGGCTCTGGCGGTTCATTGTCGTGATCTTCTTTTAACTTAAAGACGTTCTACAATCCATTCGAACGATTGTTTTTAAATTACATGTGTAAATTAAGTCTATAATAATCTCATTTCGTTGCAGAAATGATCCAAAGAGTATTAGAGAAGCCGTTGGAGAAAAAATCCGGTCGATCGTTCGGGCCGCCGGGCAGCAAGCTTATGATCTATTTCGTAGACGATTTGAACATGCCTGAAGTAGATACATACGGCACAGTGCAGCCCCATACGCTAATAAGAGAATTCATGGACTATAAGCACTGGTAATTAGAATTTCAGAATAGTTACGACATATTCCCACCATCACATTTTAGAAGACTGCGGCGTAAGTACCTACCAAACCACACTGGTTGGTTTTCCAACGATTCTTACTCAGCAGATCTCCTCCACGATTATTATGTGCACGGCCGAAGTGTGGAACTCTCTATCTGTATTTCCCTCTCACGTTTAACCCTTCAAAGCAAGAGTGAACAGGCATCTTCTGGGCACGCTCGTTCCATCATAGACCTCAACCATCGTTTTCTACCAGGCTTGATCGAAGTCAAGAGCAGGCCCATCATACAATAAAATAAAATACCTACTTCTTTTTCGATCTATGTAGCAGGCATGGCAGACCGCTAAGAAGGTATATAGGTACTGGTATCTAGTTGAACTGGATAAAACTGGTAACTGAATCAGGAAGAGTTTGTCTTTCAATAGGGTTTGAATCCAAACAAAAACAACAAAATCAACTAGATCTGTTGAAAATAAAGTGCTTAGTAAGTTTTATTTTTTCAGGTATGACAGACAGAAATTAACTCTGAAGGACATATCGAATTGCATGTTTGTAGCGTGCATGAACCCGACAGCTGGCTCCTTTACTATTGACCCGCGTCTGCAGAGACACTTCTGCACCTTCGCAGTCAGGTAACGCGGCGGTATTTTGCGCTTTGCTTGACTTCCATATGCTAGTCAGTAAGAGTCTGACACTCCCTTCTTCTCCGCCCAGAGCGGGAGGAGTCATTTGATGATTGCCCGGAGTGGAAGGGTGGAAGGGACACCGACGCGAACAGTACATTATTCTGAACCTGTCATCATCTGCCTAGCCTTTTCCCAACTATGCTGGGGTCGGCTTCCAGTATAACCGGATGCAGCTTAACCAGTATTTTAAATGAATCGACTGCCTGCCTGACCTCCACAATCCTATTAGTACAGAGTAATAATTATGATACCCTTGAATGCCCTTGATAAGACTGCTGGGTGTCAGACTTTCGAGCAACTGACTACCTGTTACGACAGTCAAAGATCTACAAATGAGAGCCGAGACCGGCTTGACGCAGGTAGCATGGTTTTATTTTCACCATTAATGTAGATAGGTAATTTAGATAGGTAATTTAGATAGGTAGGTTCCTTCATTGACTTAGACAGTAAAATAATTTTTTTCCGCCTCGGAGAGATAAGATTTCTTTGGAAAAGTACATGTTAACGATGTTGGATTAATTTGTTGAGGAATTTCAGTTTCCCAGGGCTGGACGCGTGCCTCCACATCTACAAGAGCATCCTGGGCCAGCACATAATCAATCCGCTCAACAAGTTCGGGTCGACGGTGTACAAATTCCACGAGACCCTTGTGAACGTAGCTCTGGCACTGCACACCAAGCTATCCAGCACATTCCTGCCTACCGCCATCAAGTTCCACTATATTTTCAACTTGAGGGACCTCTCCAATATATTCCAGGTATTTCGCGCTTCTCAACAGACTGTATCATCTTTCTCTTCTCTTCTTGCTAAATGTTGGGGTCGGCTTCTATTCTAACCGGATGCAGCTGAAAACCACCTATTTTTAGCCACGCGCCCCTTTACAATGTACTCCGACATACGTCTCATTCGCATTTAATAGCATTTTGGTCAAATTATTCACTAACCATCAGCACGCACTGCAGCTGAAGACGGACTCGCGTGCGTATTGTATAAAATTATCAGTATTATTACTTGCTTTTTTTGGTGTAAGAAACCAGCATTGATGAAAGATACTCGACGTCATTTAAGCCTAAGTCAGAGGCCCAGGTTAAGCACGATTTACGAACAAGGCGATAAAAAAACACTCAAAAAAATGGCATTCCAATATTGACTATTCAGTCGAAGGTGTAGAAGGTAAGCTCATAATAATGTTAAAAATAATAATATTTTGGTTGATGTCGTATAGGGAATGTTATACACAACTGGCGACGCTATCAAGACACCAACAGAGCTGTTACGTCTTTGGATGCACGAGGCGACACGCGTCTACTCAGACAAATTAGTCGACTCTGGCGATAATGAAACGTTCGCCAAACTTATTCTGGACGTTATGAAGAAAAACTGTGAGGTGAGTGGCAACATGAGTCATAAATATATCATACGATAAAGACATTAAAAACCTCGACAAATTCGCTTATATGGATAATGACATTTTGGTCTAGGTGATCTTATACTCAATATAAAAAAAAAAACAAAAGGCTTTTAATTGATATGAGCAGCGGTGGCCCGGTGGTGGCGGCCTCCCGATTTACGAGCAGTAAGTCGTGGGTTCGAACCTAGGCAGGCGCATTCCATTATGTAAGTTATATAATCACCACTGCTCTAAAAAAGGGTGAAGTAAAACATCGTGAGGAAACCGGCATGTCCTAGAACCAAAAGCTCCAAGACATGTGACCATCTACCAAGCCGCACTAGGCCAGTGTTGTGGATTATAGCCCATTCCTTCTTATAGAGAGGAAGCCTGTGTCCCAGCAGTGGGTACATTATAGGCTGATGATGTATAAGTTTTTGTCAAGTTTGGTCACTAAATTACTGAACCAAACCTAAAAGTAAACAAACAAATGCACAGGATTATGACGAGGCCGTGATTATGGAAAAACCTCTCATCTACTGCCACTTCGCGGAGGGTATAGGTGACCCCAAGTACTTCCCTATCAAAGACTGGAACCATATCAAGAGGTTGTTGGACGAGTCACTGTCGGCATACAACGATCTTGTGGCAACCATGAACCTGGTGCTCTTCGAAGACGCCATGTACCATATTTGCAGGTACTTTTAACAACAAAATAGCTCATTATTTTATAGGAATACTAGCTGACCCGGCAAACGTTGTTATGCAAAAAAAAATTAGGTGGATGAAAAATAGATGTTGGCCGATTCTCATAGATACCTACCGGATAAGCACAAAAAATTTCATCAAAACCGGTCAAGCCGTTTCGGAGGAGTATGGCAACGAAAACTGTGACACGAGAATTTTATATTATAAGATTGTATTTTTGAGTAGCGTCCTCGTTCCCAATGTCATCATCATCATTTCAGCAGAAAGACGTCCACTGCTGGACATAAGCCTCCCCTAAGTGGCGCCACTTTGACCGGTTCCGTGTGTCTTGCATCCAGCGGATCCCCGCTACCTTCACCAGATCATCGATCCACCTAGTGGGAGGCCTTTCAACGCAACGTTTTCCGGTTCGCGGTCGCTACTCATCACGCTCCATCAGTCATCCGATTGAGCCGAAAAGTTCAAAAGTTTCATCTGTTTCCAATGTTTTGTGAAGATTTTTATCGTAAGACTCACCGAATTTACATTACCACGAAATGCAATGGAACAGTACTTTTTTATAAACAATTCTCGATATTGTGGCAGAATTGTTTGCAAAATGCGCGACCTTAGAATAGCGCAACATCCAACATTTTGTATTAGAGTAAAATCCCAGGGCCGTCAGACGTCACGTATTTTCTGACGAAGGAAATGTGGACGATTGAGTAGTGTTAGTATGAACTAAGAACGCACGACTACCAGCTAGCTTGCTTAGACGACCAATTTTCAGGTATCAGGCTATCAAGGTACATAAAAACATTACTAACTTCACGTATTTTCTGACAGCTGATTTTTACGTATATTGTAGGTAGTATCTTTAAAAATAAGTTGCCAACACTCCCAGACACTTCCTAGCGGCCGTTTTGCCTATCGGACGCTTTAAAGTTCCCAAAAAGTTTAGACTTAAACGTATTGTGACTGTTTACCCGAGAACGCATGGCATCGCTCGTGTGGCTGACATACAGACCTCCACTGGACTCATTCGGTGGGCATTCAACAGGATCTGTCCATTGCCTGTGTCTTCAGAATTTTTTGTTGAAAACGTTGCTTTGACCACTCGGGTGCATGTTGGAGCGAACCCGATCAATTAGCTTTAAGTATTAAACCATTAGGAGTTTATGTATTCTCTAAAGCGTCTGTTAAGCAATACGGCCGACGGAAAGTGTCTGGGAGTATTTGCGATTTATTTTTAAGGATATTGCCTAAAATATACGTAAAAATCAGCTTGGAGAAAATACGTGAAGTAAGTATTTTTTGTATGTACCTTGATGACCTGATACCTGAAAATTGGCCGTCCAAGCAAGCTAGCTGGTAGTAGTGTGTTCTTAGTTCATACTAACACTACTCAATCGCCCACATTTCCTTCGTCAGAAAATACGTGACGTCTGGAGGCCCTGGGATCTTGGACTATATTAGTTGTCACGAAATCACGAATGAGATTTGGTGATCTAATCCCGTTCGTCGAAAGTTTTGGTTTGTAAGTTACACAATTATTGAGTAATTGATATTTTGGTGGTGAAGGATCAACCGTATCCTGGAGGCTCCGCGAGGCAACGCTCTTTTGGTTGGCGTCGGTGGATCGGGCAAGCAGTCGCTATCCCGTCTCTCAGCCTTCATTTCCTCGCTAGAAGTGTTCCAAATACAACTACGAAAGGGATACAGTATGAACGACCTCAAAGTTGACTTAGGTACGTGTATATTAAGGTTTTTTAGGTAAAATGTGAGTAAATGTAGATGTTCCTTAAGTTCAACTGGTAAACATCCCTATGATGTTTACTGACTTAAAAAAGTATAATTCTAATTAGTCCGTCTGTTAGATTATCGAAAAATATCTTCATATACATATATTCATTACGATCGTAGCTGGTCTAAACATCAAGGCCGGCTTAAAGGCGATCGGCAACGTGTTCTTGATGACGGACGGCCAAGTCGCTGACGAGCGGTTTTTGGTGCTCATTAACGACCTGCTGGCGTCTGGGGAGATACCGGAGTTGTTCCCAGATGAAGATATCGAAAATATCATCAACGGAGTCAGAGGAGAGGTAAGACTTTATAATTGGATTTAGGAATTAACTGATCATCATGAAAGGTTCCCACTAATGGAACACAGGCAAATGTGAGCCCAGTTTGTCGACGTCATTCTGTTTTATTCTAAGACATGCCGCCGGGTACGACGATTCCCTTCGCCGTTGTGGGTGCAGTGGCGATGAAATAAACTATTCACTTGACGGCCTCGTAAGAGCAGTTTTAAACCGCCCGCAACTACGCTAGCGAAATCTACAAGAACACGGCCATATTTTGAAAACGCTGCAGAAACAGGCAGCGGATCGTGTCACGTGTGGACGTGCGGATGCACTAAATACTAGTTCTCGAAGACTGATATACCCGGTATAGCCACATTACCTAATACCCGTTTGTGTTGCAGTGCAAAGCGACCGGTGTGCAAGATACACGCGAAAACTGTTGGCTTTTCTTCATCAACCGCGTCCGAACTTTACTCAAGGTCAGTGCTTTAGGTTTAACATATTTTATTCTTTATTTGAAAAAAACTCAATTTAAATTAAAAACCGTACAAGTGCGTTACAGGCATAGAGTATTAAACCACTAGAGAGCGTGTAGACCGATTTCTTCTAAGTACACAACTCACTACCGCGGGTCGGGATGAGGAAGAATACACGGCTGCAATTGGTCAGTTCAAGGTCAAGTTGCGTAGGCATGCCTGGGTAGAGATTGCCCTACTTGATTAAGGGAAAGTAGCTATATAGTCTTTGGTTACAGGCCACACACAATGTAGGGTTCCGTAGTTGCCCATCATAATGCGAATTTGCCTCCGAACGATTTGTTTTAATTACATGGGTAGGTCTTAGTACAAGTCTAACACTTCCTTCCTTCCCAAAGCGAGAAGGGTTATTTTATGATTTCTCACCAGCAACAATAAAAAAGGCAATTTCTTCTAAAATCATCTTGTACGCACGTCATGGTATCCAAAATACAGTAGTAAAGTGATCGGTCGGCAGGTGGTGCTATGTTTCTCTCCGGTGGGTGCGACGCTGCGAGTGCGTGCGCGCAAGTTCCCCTCGATCGTGAACTGCACGTCCATCGACTGGTTCCACACATGGCCGCACGAGGCGCTGCGCTCCGTCTCCAAACGTTTCATTTCTGAGGTCGAAAGTTTACCGGTATGATTTTTTCTTTAATAACATAACATAACATAATCCCAGAGATGGAAAAAGGAAGCGGGGAAGACAACTTTAGAGACGGATAGATGAGTTGAATGAAACTTACAACGGGCCCTTACTGGAGAAGGCCTTTACCAAAAAGCATACTGAACGTAGAGATATCCTCTAAAAGCGGAAAACAAACACTTCAAAACAGACAGAAGTTCAGGATAGAGGGCTTATTGATTGATTGATTGATTGAACATATCATGATTAGCCTTTACACACATCAATCTATTTTCCAATATAACATGGCTTTACTGTGTATAGATTTCCCGCACAATAAGGGAGCCTCATAAACTGATTTTGTATAGCTTGATTGGTCGTTGAGCGTTCCCACTACACTACCGTGCCGTGTCCCAAGGTCTAAACACAGGCCTTTTTGAGAGTGGGGTGCAGGTTGGTGAGCGCCGCATGTTTGACATGCCGGCTTCCTCGCGACGTACGTGATTCACCGATTGAAGAGCAGTGGTGATGAAATAAATTACACTACATCAATCTTATAAAATGTTCTCTGACTTCCTAGCAGTTTCTCGAATATGAGAAGTACCCAGGTTTTTAATATGCTAAATACCTTTTTGCTTCATTAACATTCTTTCTTTATATTTGCAGCCGGCATTAGTAGAACCAGTGGCCTTATTCATGTCTCACGTTCATCAAAGTGTGGACAACATGTCTGCAGTGTACTTCCTAAACGAGAAGCGGTACAACTACACCACGCCTAAGACTTTCCTTGAGCAGATCGCTTTGTATAGTAAACTGCTCACTGAGAAGACAAAGAATCTCATTATGATGATAATCAGGCTGGAGAACGGATTGGAGAAATTGGCGTCGTGTGCTGGTGATGTCGCGGTGTTGAAGGTACTTTAACCGTGTGGAACGGAACGGGTCCCTTTAGGAGCCGAACTCACTCCGCTGACTCGGTACAAGCCCCTTCAGGGCGGTACCCACAAACTTCTGCTGATTCAGCACATGGGACTTCGTCGAGTTTCAGTGTCTCGGTGCTTTTCTGGTGCTCGCCACTGTTGATTCTGACTTTCAGGAGGTGCAGTGGTTTTTTGGAATAGTGTGGCGGGCTTCTCCCTGTGGGTGGGTCCCTGTATGATTTATTTTTACATGCCACTTCTTTTGTTCTTGAGAGCAATTTGTTATTTTGTTCTTGAGCGTAGTGACATATGCCAAAATAAATCTTATTACAATGATTCAAAACTCTGTTTAAAACGTGATAAAAATCTGCTCTCCTCTCCGAGCCGGTCGGTGTGAACGGCCCCTTATTCACATAGAATGTATGAATTCATATTTTGCATAACTAGAAACCTTGATGTTTTTCTAATTAGTACTTTTTGTTGCACAGGTGACTCTTGCTGAGCAAGAGATAGTATTGAAAGAGAAAAACAAAAATGCAGAGGCACTTATTGAAGTAGTCGGCGCTGAGAGTGAGAAAGTATCTAAAGAAAAAGCGTTTGGTAATGTATTGTGAAAATGCCAATTATAACTTAAATTAGTCAAATTAATGTATTCCATTATGACTAGGTTACGTGAACGAAAAGACTACATTTACGAAAAAAGTACCTAAAAAAAAATACTACAAGCTTACTACTTAGGGTCTCAGTAAATAACTAACATTTTCTTGACAAAATCAAACATATGGCTCTACGCCACCAACATTAAAATCAAACTTAATCACAGCAAAACCTGAAACATTTTTCGTGTTTCCAAATCCAGCCGCCGAAGAGGAAAAGAAAGTAAAGGTCATTGAAGAAGACGTAACGATCAAGGCAAAGATTTGCGCAGACGATCTAGCCAAGGCTGAGCCAGCTCTAATAGCTGCCCAGGAGGCGCTGAACACGCTAAACAAGAACAACCTGACGGAGTTGAAGTCTTTCGGCTCACCGCCCGACGCTGTAGTCAATGTGTGCGCTGCGGTGCTTGTACTCTTCGCTAAGAAGGGCAAGGTAGCCAAGGATAGATCTTGGAAGGCGTGCAAAGTATGTTTTCCAAATTAAACATGAATATACTGTCCGGTTCGGCGTTTGGTGCTATAAGGGCTTGTGAGGAAAGCGCAGTTTGCAAATATTTGTGAGGGTAGTAGACACTTCCAATAAAAATGCAATTCCCCTACAGATTTTGTACGGTAATAGCAACCTGTGACTGACTGTAATAACTTACTTACTTTTAATTGATTATTGGAAATTAATGTAGTATTAAGAGCGTTTACGCCGTGTGCCGAACGGCATTTCTACATACAAATTTTCATGTCCTGATTCTTCGAAATGACTGAACCGATTTTAATGAAACTTAGGGCTAAATAATTTGATGAAAAGTTTTTTGACTTATTTTTAGTTCCAACGACGTAGCCATTCACCTAAAGCACCATACGCATGACCACAACAATAAAGTACCTATTTCGAAAATAATTTATTAACATTATACTCACAATTTTAGTTGATGATGGCAAAAGTGGATCAGTTCTTAAACGACCTTGTGTACTACGACAAAGAAAACATTCATCCCGACGTGGTTAAGGTAAACAAAATTGTTAAATCTACACTAACATTATAACTCTTTGGCCAGTGGTATGAAAGTAAAGCTAAAGAATAAAAAATATTATAAAGAGGCAAAGTTTGTTAGTTAACTGTAGGACGCTAATCTCCAAAACTGCTCATCCGATTTCAAAAACTACGCTTTTGCCATAGTTTCATGGGATTTAAAATAACAGAAGTGGCAGGCGGAAGCTAGTTATCATCATCGTCTTCCTGCCCTAATCTCATTCTATTTGGGGTCGGTATCACACGTTTTCTTCTTCAATTCTTCCCTGATAGACGTCACGGTGGAAGCTAGTAAATAACGAATACGTACCCCTTTGTCGTGTTCACAGGCAGTTTTACCTTACATTAAGGACCCAGAGTTCAACGCTGAGTTCATAATGTCGAAGTCAGCGGCAGCTGCCGGTCTGTGTGCCTGGGTCATCAACATCGTGAAGTTCTACGAGGTGTACGCCGTGGTGGAGCCCAAGCGGCGTGCGCTCAACGCTGCCAACGCGGAGCTGCAAGCCGCGAGGGACAAGCTCGCCTTCCTTACTGACCAGATTGGTGTAAGTACGATCACACCGTTAGGAATGCTTTCCGCCAAAGCCTGAACATGAACAGAGCGGAGATAAGATGGGCAAGATTTGACCACAAGAGATACGCGATGTGGATTTCATTCAATGCGTTGTTTGATTCACGCATGTCTCCTCTACACTCTTTGCTTTGGTGGACATCAGGCCAATTCCTTAAGAGGCCACGGTCCAACTACGGTTGAATAACGAGAAGCGAGTACAACTACCAATAACAAATTAGTTTTTGTTTATTTAACAATGGGACAAGTGAAGACAGAGGAAGGGATATCTTCAGAAGCTGAAACAGACATCACACTGACTGGATACTTTATTTTTATTTGACAGGAACTCGAAGCAAAATTGGAGGTACTGCTCAAAGCTTTCCAGGAGGCAGTTAACGAGAAGATGAAGTGCCAGGCTGAAGCTGATGCTACAAACGCCACAATTGACTTGGCGAACCGACTGGTGAACGGTTTAGCTTCAGAAAAAATTAGGTCTGTTTTCGAAATATTGTCATGAACTCGTACAGGACCTACCTATTGATCACACAACTTGTGTTCGCCTAAAGATACATTTTGCGTTCATATACCAAGCATAAAAGCAAAATGCAAGCAAAAAAGCATTTTGTCTGATGAGTTAAATTGAGTGAGTTAAATTTGCTGATTTCAACAGGTTTTATGTACGACATACATACAAAGGTACGTATATAAATAAACTGACACCTTTTTCTGATGCAAGCATGTGCATGCAGGAACTAGCCAGGATCTACGTTTTTTTCTTCGTTTACGTTCATACGTCTGGTTTACACATACATCATCATCATATCAGCCCGAAATCACTCACTGCTGGATAATAGGCATCTCTTTTTTTCCGGTCCTGTCCCACATACACGCATCTTGAAAGAAACATGTCGGTCTGTTGTGATGTGTAGATGGTCAGCGACGGTGGTGAACCTGAAGGAGTCAGGTGTGACGCTGCCGGGTGACGTACTGTTAGTCACAGCCTTCATTTCCTACGTGGGCTGCTTCATGCGCCAATACCGCTTGCTGCTCATCAACGAGGACTGGGTGCCCACACTCGCTAAGACCAATGTAAGTCTAAAACTATTGCTAATGTAAAATTTTAGAGTTTATGACTTGATTCAACAATTCATAAAGATATTGGAACATCATATTTTATGTTTGGTATTTGTTAGAATGTTTGTTAGTTTTGTTACTCAATTACGCAAAGAAATTGGGCAATAATTGTATTAGCAGTGTAGTGTACATAATAATAATAATATAAAGCCTCGACGAACATCTGAGGAGCCTTTTGACCCGATATCTTGAGGTTCAAACAGGTTTATTATAATTAAGATATTAACTTTTAACAGTATTACCGACTGATAGGAAACGTTTTTTGGACGCGGACGAACGAAGTCGCAGACAAAACCTACTTAACATTATGACACTGTTATTTTTATCCAACTTACATGCCACAGCCTAAAATCGAGACGACTGAAGGCCTGGACGTGCTGTCCATGCTGACGGACAGCGCACAAGTGGCCTCGTGGAACAACGAGGGTCTGCCCACCGACACCATGAGTACGGAGAACGCCACCATCCTATCCAACTCGGCGCGATGGCCGCTCATGATTGACCCACAACTGTAAGTCCAACGCCCATCTTCAGTGATCTTCATCACAGCGAGCCTGTAATCGTACGTGTTTGACAGAGGTGTTCCTGGTTGGTTTTTACTGCTAACGGGCTCAAACCGCGACGATTTATTTCATAACCTGCTCTCAAAACGGTGACGAGAATTATAAGTATATTTATTATTATTATTTATATATACTTTATTGTACACCACAAAAATACATAACAAAAGAAAACATAATATACACTTCAAAACATACAATGGGCGGCCTTATCGCTTTCCGCGATCTCTTCCAGGCAACCTTAGGATGGACAGTGATTTACATTCATTAATTTTTTTATATTTTCATTTTATTTTTTCTATATTTTTCTTTTTTTGTGTCTTATAGCATCGTATTGGATGAATCTGTAATGTTGCTATAATTAGTGGTAAATAAATAAATAAATAACGGTATGTCCTAGAACCAAAAAAAAAACAAATAATATGTGCGACATCTATATTATACGAACACACTGCGCCCGCGTGGTGGATTGCAGCCCACTCCCTCTCTTAGGGAAGAGACCTGTGTGATAGCAGGTGGGAACAGTTTATCTAATAATAATAATAATAATAATCATTTTATTTCAGGCAACTATAAGGCCCACACATAAAATACACACAATAATTTAAAACAATAATAACAAACTAATACATATAAAAACAGTAACTAAATATTTTAACTAAACACGTAACGTCGCGCGTCGGCGTCGTGTTTCGCTGCGAGGTGTCGCGTAGCCGTCCTCGGAAACGACGGAAAACGACACCTTTCGGCCAAAAGTCTTCTTGCAAACAGGTCTGGAGATGTTGGGTTGGAACACGCACCACAAATGACTTGAAGTTGATGTTGTGGCGCGATTCCAACCTTTCGACCCTCAGAGTCCAGTTGGTCTTCACTTTGAGGTACTGCACCACTTCCTCAATCTTTGTGGTGTGATGCAGACGCGAAATGTACAGCTGCGTCGTAGGCACAGCAGGGCGCAGCAGCATGTTGGGCCCAGTCGGTGCGGTACCGCACAAGTTCCGGGAACAGGGCTTCTTCTTCTTCTTCTTCTTCTCCACCTTAGTGAAGCCCTCGTCATCAACCTGGTCCGTGCTTGGCATGCTGTTATTGGCCGCAGGCGGGGCAGGTTGAGTGCCCTTTTTTCCCCCAATGTTGATTTGTCGCTTATGTGGCGACGCATCCGATTTGCCATTAATGACAGAAGCAGCGTAGGCAGGTTTTGGGGTCGACGTACCTACGCGTGACGTAACGTGACGTGTATTATGCTAGTAATCTTACCTATCGGTGAGATAGTTGGTCACTCGATTAAAAATACTGGTATTCAGCTGCATCCGTTTAGACTGAAAGCCGACCCCAACATGCTGCAGAGCTGGGCAGATAATGATGCTTATAATCTTACCTATTTAACTTTCAACTGACTACAGGCAGGGTATAAAGTGGATAAAACAAAAATATGGTGACTCATTGGTGTTGGTACGATTATCGCAACGCAACTACTTGGACCGCATTGAGCGCGGGGTCAGCAATGGAGAAGTAGTGATGGTGGAGAACATCGGGGAGACTGTGGACGCCGTGCTCGAACCACTGCTCGGCAGAGTGCTTATACGCAAGGGGAAAGTGCTTAAGGTGAGCATAATGCGTCATTTATCCGATACTTTTTGAACATCAAAATAAAGTAGATAGCATGTTAAGTGTAAGGCCCGGTATCCACGACGGCACGATGGCGGCGAGCAGAGCGGAAGGGAGATGTGCCAAATTTGACCAATCACAAGAAGGGCAGAGACCAGATGTAAATGTTATCTAATGTGATTGGCCGATTTCCGCACATCTCCTCTCGTCTCCACTCCTCTCCGCTTTGATTGATACTGGGCCTAACAACTAGTCTTTCTTAATTATATCACCTCTGGTTGGATCACATGAGTCATCTTCATCATCGTTGCTGTGAGAAGTAAAATAACTATGATAAAAACTTTTTGCAAAAACAACAGAGTTCCAAAAAAAAACGCTAAAATTAAAAAAAAAAAAACTACTTTCGGAAGTCAGTGACTTTTGGAAGTCAGTGACTTTTGGTTTTTCATTGACTTTTGCCACCGACGAAAGTCGGTTTATTTTATGCAATTAACTGTGTTAGTTTACCTTAGCAAAAAGCAAAGCGTCTTTACTGTGAAGGACACCCTTCACAACAAGGTTTTCATGTGCTCACTTCCTTAAACCGTATCTCACCAAAAGTAACTGTTAGCGCTTTCTCAAATGTATATCAAGCCACAAGTAAAAGTATTCTAGGTATAAAATTTTACTTTAAAATCTGTAGAATCTGAAAGATCAATGTTGCACTTTCAGATAGGAGACAGAGAGATAGATTACAGCCCGAATTTCCGTTTCCTGCTTCAAACAAAGCTGGCTAACCCACATTACCAACCTGAAATGCAAGCGCAATGTACCCTCATCAATTTCACTGTCACCAAGGACGGGTAAGCGTGTTACTGGTTATCATTCCAGTTTTTATTCATATCTTAAAGCAATCACCTTTTGGCAGAGAATTGGTAAAGCTAAACTTATCTACCCTCTAAGAAATTACCTACCATAATATAATTTTAGATGTTATGGAATTCGTAAGTCTCGTTTAAACATTTATTGTCTTTAATAATGATGTCTTAGTGGTTTTAAATTAGGGCTTTCTAGACTTTGGGGTGGATAAGATACAACAGACCCTACCAATCATGTCCCTAACTCTTCAACCATTTCACTATTGAACAGCTTAGAGGAGCAACTGTTGGGAGAAGTAGTCAAATCCGAGCGTCCGGATTTAGCGAAATTACGTGCTGGACTCACGAAGCAACAGAACGACTTCAAAATCACGCTCAAAACTTTAGAAGACGACTTACTCAAACGACTGTCGTCTGCCGGTCCCGACATACTGAGCGACTCGGCACTCGTCATCAATTTAGAGACCACAAAGAAGACTGCTGGAGATATTGAGATAAAAGTGGAAGAAGGGAAAACAACGGCAATTAAAATTGATGAAGCTAGGGAAAGATATCGGTAAGTAAAACGTAACGGGTCCATCACAAAAATAATCAATAAAATCGAAAAAAAAAAATGATTGTTTTCATCACTCAGACGTGCAGCGGGCCGGGCTTCCCTACTATATTTCATCTTAAACGACCTGTACAAGATCAACCCGATGTACCAGTTCTCGCTAAAAGCGTACAGTGTGGTGTTCAAGGACGCCCTTCAAAAAGCCGATCCCGCCGACGACCTTGATAAACGAGTCGCCAATCTGCTGGATAGCATCACCTTCGCAGTCTTCGTGTACACCAGCCGAGGACTCTTTGAGAGAGACAAGCTCGTCTACCTGTTCCTTATTACGCTGCAGGTGGCCAATTTTTTTATTCCCGCCTTAAAACTGTTTTATACTGGTGTTTTTTACGTTCGTATAAGCTAACTTAAGATATTTTGAAGCACGAAATGTCTTAAGCACTTGTGTGTATGTTAACACAAGCAAAATGCCCCCAGAACATGCAAAACCAAGCTTGTCTATCGCAATCTCATTTGCCATCTTTGTATTAATTCACGCCCTTTCAGTCGTTGGCTCTTCTAATCCACACACGTAAAAGTAGCCGACGATAACGAATATAAGAACTTAGAACAATTCTTATAAATCAGTAAGGAAGGACGATAATGATTAATCCTTACATTATACATCATCAGGTTCTGCAAGCGGAAGGTAAAGTGAACGCGCGAGAGTTAGACTTTCTACTGAAGTTTGCAGTAGCACCGGAGAATTCACCGTACTCCTGGCTAACCAACCTGAGCTGGGGCGGTATAGTAACCCTCTCCAAGATGGATGCCTTCGAGAATCTCGACAAAGATATTGAGGGCGCTGTCAAAAGGTATTTAGTGACAACCGGCATTTTCCAATCTTTTTTTTCGATCGGATTCAAAAGCGGTTATTTGTACAATACTGACTGGCCTGTTGGTCTAGTGGTTAGTGACCCTAACTGCTATGCCGGAGGTCGTGGGTTCGATTCCCACCCAGGACAAATGTTTGTGTGATGAGCACGATCATTTGTTCTGTGTCTGGGTGTAATTTATCTATAATATGTATGTATTTAGAAATATATAAGTATGTTTATCAGTTGTCTAGTACCCATAACACAAGCTCTGCTTAGCTTGGGACTAGATGGCGTTGTGTGATAGTTGTGGAATATTATTATTATTATTATTATTTAATATCTACTTTAATTTTTTTTTAAGACAAGCAAGCTCTACAGTTGTATTAAATTATTATTGTTTTATTAATCAGATGGCAGAAGTACACAGAGGGCGAAGCTCCCGAGAGAGACAAGCTACCGGGAGAGTGGAAGAACAAGTCATCAATACAGCGTCTATGCATAATGCGAGCCTTGCGTCCCGACAGAATGTCTTATGCATCTAGGTACGGTCATACAGTTGCTTCATTCATATCACCATCATAGAGACCATTTAAATTATTCTTGGTTTAACTTCCGACGCAGAAACAATGAGCATTGTTGTGCTAGTTTTGAAAACATTTCTGTTCATTTCATAATTATTCTCATGCCCTTATCCCAATTTATTTGGGGTAGGCGCAACATGTCCTCATCTTCTACACCCCTCTCATTTCTCGTCATGTCAGCAGACACCTCCTTTCTACCTATATCATGCTTCACACGATCCATCCACCATCCATGATCATCCATACATTCCGGTTCAATTATATAACTTAAAACGTATTACTTAATTAATAATGCTTATGCTTTGGCGTGGACTGGTTAGGTACCTTAGATTCACCTGAACAGAAATGTTTAAGCTGAACCGTTGACTTTTGTTAAACCTGTATTTCGACTTATCGAAGTAGACATCGAACTAGATTTTAGTCACTTTTAACGTTAAAATAATTATTATCGAAGATCGTAGAGAAGTAAAATCTTAAATAAAACCCTTTTTTCCATTCTTTTAGTGCATTTTGCGAAGAGAATTTGGGTTCAAAATACGTTGAGGCCCGTACGCCATCGTTAGAAAAATCTTACGAGGAGAGCAATTCCACCACAGCTATGTTTTTTATTCTTTCGGCTGGAGTCGATCCATTGAAGGTAACTAGGTTTAAACTAAATTAACAACGTTTGATACGTTGTTAATTTATTTTAAACATAATATTCTTTATTTAGCTTGATTAAAGATGTTGTTTAACTGAAATGGGCCTATTTGGCACACATTTTCTTTTGACGTGAAAACGTCTTATAATTCGATGGCCGGCTGCACGCACGAAAAAAGATGACGTCATGCGTCGTTACCTCGCTCTGAGGCGTTCCATAGCAACGGCGTGTTAATTGTTTGTTTAAAGCAATGTAAGTGCTGTATTTTCTTATGACGTTTTTTTTTAAATTAATTGTTTGATAAATTGAGGACTATTATAATTGATGAGCGATTCAATTATTAATAATTATTATTATTAAGTAATTATTTATTTATAGTATTTTCTTAAGACGTTGTCACGTTCAACTATCGTCAGTAAACCGACTTTACAGACAACCATTTTTTTTTTTTCCGTGTGTCTCCTGTTTGTAGAATAGATTGTGTGTTAGTCTGTGCTAAATAAATGTTATTTTTTTATTTTAGAATGACTTAAAACCTATTTACAGGATTTAGAAAAGCTGGGTCGTAAAGAAGGCTTTGCGACCGATAAGAAGAATTTCCACATCGTGTCTTTGGGCCAAGGTCAGGAGGTGGTCGCTGAAGAGGCCATGGGTATCGCTTCAGTTAGCGGTCACTGGGTCATCTTGCAAAACATTCACTTGGTCGCCAAGTGGCTCGCGGCACTTGAAAAGAAAATGGAAGAGTGCTTCGAAAGTCCTGCGGAGGATTACAGGTAAGTTTATAATAATGGATGTAAAACTCTGTAAAAGTACCCTAAGCGAAGTCGGAAGGCACTTCTTCTCCCAAAAATCCCCAAAATCTGACCAAGTCCAGTCTTACCAAGGGGGTATCATAAATTACCCAATACTAAATGGGTTGTAGAGGCCAGATAGGCAGTCGCTTCATGTGTAAATTACTGGTATTCAGCTGCATCCGGTTAGACTGGAAGCCAACCCTAAAACGATGATGAAGATGGAAAAATGTGAAAATGTTCCGCTGTTGGGATTTTATTACGATTTGTTTGTTTTTAAAGGTTATTTTTAAGTGCTGAGCCTGCCGCTGATGCTGCTTATCACATAATTCCACAAGGAATCTTGGAGTCGTCTATCAAAATAACCAATGAGCCACCTATCGGCATGTGGGCCAACTTGCATAAGGTAATGCTATAGTTTTTTTTAAAACAGCTCTAAGGCGCCTCGCTGGATGTGCATAATTATAATCCACTCGTTTATTGTTGTCACAAACGCTTACATTTTTTATTCTGAATATAAAATTTGAACAGATCACAGAGAACAGATTTTAACGAAATTCAACCCAAATGACGCTCTATTTGATATTTTATCAAATTAGGAAATAAGCCATTGATATCATAAACAACTGTTTTTTTGTGACACAATTATTGTCTATTTCCAGGATTCTTTCACTGTTGCTACATTTTATAAATTCAATCAGTACCTAATGTGGGAGAAGAAAGCGTTTCTTTCTCTCTGTTTAAAAAAAAAACGTTGCCCCACACTAGGAATTTGTCCTGCACCTATCGTTGGTGCCATCACAAACATTTAAATTCACATACACAATCTGCTGGTGACTTTACTAAGACCTTCGAATCCTTAATTCTGTCTCCAGGCTATGGACTGCTTCAACCAGGAGACCCTGGAGATGTGCAGCAAGGAGGCGGAGTTCAAATCAGTTTTGTTTGCCCTTTGTTACTTCCATGCCGTCGTTGCTGAGAGACGGAAATTCGGCCCGCAAGGGTGGAATAGGTACGTTTAGATTAGGGAATCATAAAAAAGGGCTGTAAGACTTCATAACATTTTCTCACCGGACTACTCGATCAGACCATGTCCCTGTTGGAGTGTCCGATTTGTCCCTACATTTGCACATTAGAGGAATTATAAGACGCGACTTAACGTGGCCGCCTATAATGGGCTTTAGAATTTTTACAAGTCGTGCCATCGATACAATTAAATCAGATGATCGAACCGCATTTTGTGCCCAAACCAGGGCCTCACAACTTCATTTCTAGTTTCACTATGTTTTATACAAATGAATATCTTTCTACAGAGTGTATCCATTCAACTTTGGCGACCTGACGATCTGCGTGTACGTACTGTACAACTACTTGGAGGCGAATCCTCGAGTGCCATGGGAAGACTTGCGCTATCTGTTCGGAGAGATCATGTATGGCGGACACATCACCGATGACTGGGACAGGCGGCTCTGTCGCACCTTCCTACTGGAATATATGCAGGCGGAATTGGTCAGTACAACAGTCCTTTGACTCTATTATTAATACTGAAAACGGGATATTTACCATGTTTACTTTTTGTTTCGAGTTCCCGATAATTCGGCGCTGTTAAAATACCATTTTAACAGCGCCACTCCGATTACAAATAGACTGAAGTCATTGCGGGTGGAAGTTTATGTGCAGACTAGCTTGTGCCCGCGGCTTCGTCCGCGTGGTTTTGTTTTCCCCCCTTTTCACCCCCTTAAAGGTTAAATTTCCAAAAACCCCTTCTTAGTGCTCCCCTACATTATAATAGGAAGCCGTGTGCAAAATTTCACATTCCTAGCCCCAGTAGTTTCGGCTGTACGTTGATATGTCAGTCAGTCAGTTCTCCTTTTATATAATAGACAAAGCGGTCTACTCTCTTTCTTGTTTGTTCTTTACGTTCAGTACCACTATCATTGTCTTTTCCCATTGATTCTGTTCGCGTTCCCGACACACAAAACTCACTGTATCCACTTGCGAACTTTTTTCGGCACTTTTTCAGTTTTTACAAAGTTGAACCACTGGATTCCAGGCTCTCGACAGTTGAAACCCATCCTCTCGGTTAAAGTCAAGTCCTTTGACTGTCATTTTAGATCTGACATCAACAGTACAATAATTACTTTGTTTGGAGAGTAAAGATCGCTATAATTTACAGACTTTTCTCTTAGCACATAAACATGCTGGTTCATACAAAAGGCTCACGATTAAATGTAAAGACAACTAGTTTTTTGTAAACAACCGAATAAAATTCTGCGCTGAGGGTCTAGAATCATGGTTGTGCTGATGCGTATATCCCTTACTCCCGGCATAAAATGAAGTGTGTGTAATGCCACTGCTCCAGGTAATGAGATTTATTTTATGACTTTTCTCCAGGTGGACGGTGAGTTGCAACTAGCTCCGGGCTTCATATCGCCTCCGAACTCAGACTACGTTGGCTACCACGGCTACATCGACGACTTCTTGCCCGACGAAACACCTTACTTATACGGATTGCATCCCAATGCTGAAATAGGATACCTAACCACCGTCTCCGAGAGACTGTTCAAGGTAATCGTATATTAAAATACCCGAAATACAAAAACTATGTTAGAACTGTGTGAAAAATGCAATAAAGGAGGTGTCCGATGAGAAGAGTTAGAAAAAGTATGGAGGAAAATATTCTGCGTCGACTCGAAATAAATTGGGATAAGGGTAGGCGAATGACTTACTTTATAATAATCAACGGGATACGTTAGTTACCTGACGAAGTCTGTGCCTGAAATAAATTATTCATATCAACAGGTGGTGTTTGAAATGCAACCGAGAGATACAGGCACTCAGGCTGGAGGTGGTGCCAGTAAAGACGAATTGGTATGTTGCATGCATTCTTTACATACTACTCACTGCTAAACACACCTACTAACTTCAATTCAAAATTTCAGTTGCAGCAAATTATTGCCTGACTGAACTGAAGTTACTTGAAACCTTAACTACATTGAGGTGCCTTGACATAATTTTAAGAATTTAAAGTACTACTTTTATGTGAAATATCAATCGTAATATTTATTCAGGTCCGAGTAATACTGGACGACATCCTAGACCGAGTACCTGAGCCTTTCAATCTAGTGGAACTGATGGGGAAAGTAGAGGAGTTGACTCCCTTCACCATCGTAGCCATTCAGGAGTGTGAACGAATGAACCGCCTCATGGGGGAGATCCGAAGGTCTCTGAAGGAGACTGAGTTGGGCCTCAAGGTACGATGTTTATTTGAGTATAAGTAGGTAATCATTAAAAGCAGTAATCGTAAAAGTAGGACACCTCTTATGGGCCTACTACACGCACGCACTTCCCCATGGGTTTACTTGCGCAAACTGGCTTGAACGCGGAGCACTGTGCGTGTGGTTGGGAAAACAAGCCCCGCGCAAACCCCACGGCACGGCCTGAGCGCGGCGCGGAACGACTTGCTAGAAATTTTACCCGCGAGCCCGGCCTGCGCGCTTTTCTGTGCGTGTGGTTGGGCGTTCAGTGCTCACACCGCAGTCGAGGCTAGTCGTCGGTCGTACGTAGTCGTCCTTCGTTAAAAAATGTCAACCTTGAGAATGTATGACCGCGAATTTTTGACTGAGTTTTTAACTATGTATAAATCTATGCCTGCTATATGGAAAATCAAATCGAAAGATTATTCCGACCGTAATAAAAAGAGCTATGCCTACGCAAAACTAATAAATAAGATGAAAGAAGTAAGAACTGATCTTTTACTTTTTGACTGTTGCATTGTCATTTTTTTCACTAGCAAACACCTAAAAAATATTAGCATAAGAAATAGTTCTTCACTGGGAAACATTGTTTACACGTCGACTATCGTCGACGATTTCAACAGGAATGAGGCCTGCGCGTACTTCACAGCCCATGGGGAAGTGTGAGCGTGTGGTAGGCGCATGAGCGTGTGGTAGCGCCCGGGAGCGTTCAGTTTTTTCGTGAGGTAAGCGCGCAGGCCCGGACTGAAGGGAAGTGCGTGCGTGTAGTAGGCCCATTACAATGCACGTTGGGAACCAACGGCTTCGCCCGCAAGGATGTTGGAAATATCAAAAATAGTGCAAGTTTTACATAAAAATAAAACTTGTATTATTAAGCAGAGACGATGCACAGCATCCTGTGAGAGGGCGTTGTATACTTCCCGTTAATTTTCAACCAATCACAGCTCTTTTAGTCACGTGTTTCCGGTAGTCACGTGGTCCCAGGTGGCGTGTTCGCTAATGGCGGACTTTTACCTCATAGAAGTCTCTCACCAGGAGACCTTAAATGGATGCTGTGCATCGTCTCTGCTTAATAATACAAGTTTTATTTTTATGTAAAACTTGCACTATTATTTGGCATGTGACGATGCACAGCATCCTGTGAGAGACGTGTTTATAACTCCTGGTGACCACAACGACGCTATGTGAGAATATGATAATATTTACTGAAAAATAAAACCATGGTAACACCGCAACATCTATTCATTATACGAATCAGAATAATCAGCTTCTAGCTAATTCAATTTAGGTAGGTAATACTTTTATTTCTATTACATTTAAAATAGTTCAGGATAATGTAATAATCTAAAAAATAAGAATCACTAAACAACGACAGAGACAATCGATTTCATCTTATACCAGTTCAAAATTATTCGAGAGATTACTCGCAGTAAGATCCTAGACCTATTATCTGTTTACAATATCTAATATTTAGCAAAAGTATTCGGTCCACTCCAATTGCCACGAGAGAGAATATTTTCTATTGGGACATTTTCGTACCAATTCAAGGAAGCCACGGCTGAACTCATACTTCCAGGTCATGCAGATATAACTGCATCTTTAAGTAAGCTTTTAATCCAATTACCTATCACAATTTGTGATGCACTGTGTGTGGGACCTCGAATTGATACAAACAATGAATGATTGCAATTGGGTGTACGTCTCGGTCTTCCTAATTCCAAAACTTTTCTAAACCAACTAACTGGGCATTATATTTACGTTAGCGTAACAAGATAGTTTCCGGCCTGATTGCCTGAACACAGCAGTGTCCGTCTTTGACCCAAACACGGGATACAGAATGATATGATCACCCTGATCAATATAGTTACTTGGTGGGTTCGTCTGCATTGAGGCAACCAGTTCGCTTGGATCCCAAATAGGAGGTTTCTCTGCTCTAGGAGACTGTAGCGAAATAACTTTTAAAAGCATATTAGTTGTACTAAGAAGTCTTCATTCAAATTTTCGCCATAGGACGGTCGTCCAAAAGTCAGAACTACAGACTTATGCAACAATATGGTAGGAGAGGCTCATCTCTCCTCAATTAATCGAGGCTTGACAAACTAATATTATTGGGAGAATTATTGAAGTCAAAATTGTTATCTTTAAACCGGGACCAGGCCAGTCTATAAGTTCTAAGTGTGTTCCAGCTAGATCGGAGCTGGGACCTTTCAGCTTCTGACCAATTACTAGTTATTTCGCCCCACCCTCTATCTTCCAAACATAGAGCTCTATGTCTTGAATGCGAGGAGGTGGCAGGCCCGTGCTCCGATCAACAAATCGACCTAGGTTGGGGATACTCAAGGATCTGCAGAGAGCTCGGCGTCGAAGATCCAGTAACCACTTCCTCATTGGAGCCACTATCAATAAATTGCCCTGAGCCGAGTTCAGACAGTAAAGGGCTCGAGGGATTAGGCTGGGAGGCGGAAACACCCACGCCAGCTGAAATAGCGACTGAATGGGTTGCAAAATTAACCTAATGAGTCTGGACATTCTTTGGTAACGTACTCCATCACAACCCTGGTTTCCCAGGTGGCAAAAAGGGCTACTTGGGAACCCCAACTTTACGAAACAATTATCTGAGAGCTGGTCTCAGTAGATGCCATTCTGCCACCTGTTCCCCGCGAGATTGCAGTGCCAGCACCGCTGGTCTGGTTTCCTAAAACCGGAAGACCGTCTAACTGTGTTCTCCACCCGTAATCTGCAGCATCCATCGTCATAAAATGGTGAATCAACTTCAGATGCAAGCTGCACCGAACAAACGGCTTTTCTAAGGGTGTGACCCACCATTCCAGATCCTTCATGACCAGTTGTGAAAGTTCTACAGCTTTGCGAAGAGGGAGACGCTTCAAAGTCCGAGAAAGAATTTGAAGCTGGCGGCAGTAAAGACGACCTCTTGGATTGACAAAGCTGGCGAAGTTGAGAGTGCCTAAAATAATCTGAGCTTCCTTCAGTGAAATTTTTCCTCTTCGTACTTCGAATTGCCTGGGTAAATACTTGAAATTCTCTTTGGTGTTCCAAATGACAAATGGAAAAAGACCGCAGAAGACTTCTCGATTGGATCGTAGAAGTAGGGCCACCCAGTTGGAACACTGAGAAATTCAGCAGGTAATATGTTGAATTGTTTGACCATAAATTAGTCTGAGGAACCGTCGGTGGTTTCTCAAGACGCTTACGTGCAAATATGCTGAGGTGCACAATCCAGCCCTCCTTTTGTAAAAAATGGGATATCTGAAAGTGAGAGACCCGGTGGAATGGTTTCGGAACTATGTGACGGTTCAGGCGCTTCAGGTTGAATATGGACCGCTTGGAGCCGTCGCTCTTGTTTGTGAGAAACATTGTTGAGAAAAAACTCGGACCGACATCGCGATGATCCACAACTTCTAGAACGCCTTGTTCTAATAATTCTTACACCTAGATTGACATCTCTAGTGATTGAATGGTCTGGAATTGACGCAAAGTTCGTACTGATGGATGAATCAGTGATGGTTTGGTTGGAGGTAAATGGCAGACGCATTCCCGTGATGATTCCGAGAAGGGCCTTCGGAGCCCAAAGCGTCTGACACTGCCTCCGATACGCTCGGAGACAGCCTCCGTAAAAGTGGTGTGCTGCGAGTCATGTGTCATGTTTCTTCTTTATTGTAGAACTTTTGTTCATGTTTTGAATTGACGCAAAGTTCGTACTGATGGATGAATCAGTGGTGGTTTGGAGGTAAATGGCAGACGCATTCCCGTGATGATTCCGAGAAGGGCCTTCGGAGCCCAAAGCGTCTGACACTGCCTCCGATACGCTCGGAGACAGCCTCCGTAAAAGTGGTGTAGCTGCGAGTCATGTGTCATGTTTCTTCTTTATTGTAGAACTTTTGTTCTTGTTTTGAATTGACGCAAAGTTCGTACTGATGGATGAATCAGTGGTTTAAAGGTAAATGGCAGACGCATTCCCGTGATGATTCCGAGAAGGGCCTTCGGAGCCCAAAGCGTCTGACACTGCCTCCGATACGCTCGGAGACAGCCTCCGTAAAAGTGGTGTCCTTTTGTTCTTGTTACTTTGCATGGCCGGGGTCTTGTCCCTTCTAGAATTTAAATCTTTTGACGAAAGTAAGCGCGCAGCTGAATTTTATCGAATAGGCAATCAGAACTCGGGAGGGATCTTACGCAGACTGTCACGCAGGTTCTCATTTGAAATTTCGCTTAGGATACGCTCCTGGCGATTTTCTATATATTCAGCTCGTTTTCCGCAAACGAGCTGCATGGTTTTCTCACAAATTTTGTGGAATTTTGATGAGGGTAGAAATGATTCCGAAATTTTATATGAAAATTAGAACTCGGAGGGATCTTACGCAGACCGTCACGAAGGTTCTTACTTGCAATTTCGCTTAGGATACGCTCCCGGCGATTTTCTATATTATTCAGCTCATTTTCCGCAAACGAGCTGCATGATTTCCTCACTAATTTTGTGAAATTTTAATGAGGGTAGAAATGATTGAAAGAAAGATTGATAGAAACGATTTCGAAATTTTATCGAAACTAAAAATCGAAAAAAATTAAGATGCTGTTAGTGAAGCATCAGAAGAAGCTGTCCAATCAATGAAATTCTGTAAGCTTTGATTTAGTAACTCGCGTTGTGAAATTAAAGCATTAGGTACACAGGGCTGCTATCAATCTCTCGGAGTTCGCCGCGTAATCTTTACTCTTAATAAACTGTCGAAGTTCATCGTTAGGTAATATCAACCTCAACAAAACCAGGTGAACTGTTATGAATCCTCAAGGCGTCCACGCAGCGCACATCCTTCCATGGCTACTCACCGAACGCTTGTAAACGCTTCAAGTCGCTTCACGAGGTTCGGATTAGAGCGAGGCACTTTAGGGTCCTTTAGGGACCTATTAATAATGCCTAAATTTAACCGCGAAACTCCACTAAACATTTATTGGTAACCGCCGGCGGGCGGTTCAAATTAGTCTTAGGGTAATGCGGAGCTAGAACCAGGAACTGGTTCCAGCACATAAGCCGCTGTATTCGGTGTCGAGCCCAGATACGAATGTACAAACGTTTTGCATTAAAAGGTTCGTTAGTACAGCCACTTGTTTCATAAGGTTAGAATGTCTGAAGACTTACCGCATTTCCGTTGCTTTACCTCAGAACCTGAAGAGTCAGATTGCGAAGAGCTCGAATCACTCTTTGTATCAGACGTTTACGGCTCGATGAAGACATCAAGTCGTCGCCTACCTGCACTTTTTGTTCCGAATCACTATTATTCGTAATAGCACTATTTATTTGATTTTCACTCATTTTATTGCTAATTTATAACACTTAGCACTTCTTTTTGAAATAAAATAAGAATTTCACTCATTTTATTGATAATTTATAACACTTAGCACTTCTTTTTGAAATAAAATAAGATTTCAACTCATTTTATTGTTAATTTATAACACTTAGCACTTCTTTTTGAAATAAAATAGATTCCAAATGTTTAAAAATAACTGCAAACTGTAACTTAGATGTTGCTTGCTCGAGAAGTAACGACGCTATGAGGTAAAAGTCCGCCATTAGCGAACACGCCACCTGGGACCACGTGACTACCGGAAACACGTGACTAAAAGAGCTGTGATTGGTTGAAAATTAACGGGAAGTATACAACGCCCTCTCACAGGATGCTGTGCATCGTCACATGCCAAATAATAACGATTTTCTATACAAACTTTGATCCCCTGCTTCACTCCCTTGGGGGATGAATTTTTAAAAATTATTTCTTAATGGATGTCTACGTCATATGAGGAATACGTGTTCGAAATTTTAGGTTTCTAGCCCTTATGGGTTTGGCCTGTGCGTTTGCAGTGTGCAGTAAGCTTTGCCTTGCTTGCTATATACAGATTTACCACGTTTTTTTTTTTAATGTAATGGGAAACTAAAGTTAAGAATAGTTGTTTTTATCAATGAACTTCTCCAACTCTCTCCTTTCCAGGGTGAACTGACCATCAGCTGTGATATGGAGAATTTAATGGAGTCTCTATTTATGGACCATGTGCCAGAATCATGGAGCAAGCTTGCATACCCCAGTTTATTGGGCTTGGCTGCTTGGTTCTCAGATCTTTGCATGCGACTTACTGAACTTGAGAACTGGACCGGAGATTTCAACGTACGTACTTGTTCAAGATAAATCATGGATGTGTTTGTAACTTTGTAGTTTTGGTAGGTACCTGGCTTAAGCTGAATTTCACCATTAATTTTAGGACAAATCATCATCAGTTCTTTTTAATACTGGTTATTACCGCCAAATCCTAAAAGCTGTTTATGAACGCAAAAAATCGTGGTTAGCTTCGTCAGTAAAATTCGGTCTTAAGACGCAAATACTCTCGGTCGTATAGAATTCGGGCAAACCACCAAATGTAAATGAACGACATCGAGTGTCTGTCTTCGCTTAAACTCGTCCGGTGTCATCGTTTCAGGCATAGTAGCTCGACTTTAATTAAACTACTCTTATTCCGTTGGAATGACAAGTGTATTACTGTGCATCGGAGATAGGAGATCCAAATTTGAGCGCAGTCATTCGACCACCTGAATATAGTTTAAAAACAAATGTAATTTCGCCATTAATGAACCTGCTATGTAGTTCTTAGACTCCTTCTGAAGATTGATAAAATGGTGATCCGGATCATGTACGTCACCAACACCTTATCTACTTATTTTTAACAGTGATTCAGTTCTGTGTAGTTTATTTTAAAACTAAAACTCTTTTTTAGCACGCTTGAAGCCTTGAATTAAGTGAAAAATAGCAAATTTTCGCACTAGAGCTATTCCAACCAAACCAACCCGTACTGAGCCCCGGCTACCTTGCCCCAGTACCCTCTCGTCGACAAGCCAACAGAAGGACCGATTTAAGCTGTTTGTTTTCTATTCCAGCTTCCACCAGCAGTGTGGTTGGCAGGGTTCTTCAACCCGCAGTCCTTCCTTACTGCCATCATGCAGCAGACGGCCCGCAAGAACGAGTGGCCCCTCGACAAGATGTGCCTCAACTGTGACGTCACCAAGAGGACTAGGCAGGACTTCAAGTATGTACATACTTATTGAAACATACAAATGCTTATGCACCATGGGTTCAGTTTTGGCTTACGTTCAATTAATATTTTGAAAGCAATAATCCTTTAGTAGCATGGTGTCAAGTTCATCAGGGTCATCAGGTTCTACAGGGTGCCCGTCGGGGCTGCGGGTTGTTCGCAAGAGATACCGCGGCCTCGACATAAAGGGCTAAGAAGGAACATGGGTGGTTTTTAGTCAGTAGAAGTATGACACTCCCTTTCGCTCTGCCCAAGAACGGAAGGGGTTATTTGATGATTTCCCACACGCCACAATAAAAATGAAGTTCCTCATCCCCCGTTGGAAAGGGAAATATTCCGAACAGATGGATGTTTTGCCTGGTGGGCTATACTGGCTGACGGTTGCAGTGTGTTGAAATGTGGGTGTAATATAAGATACACCTCTGCCTAGTCCCTGCTCCGTATCAGAAGCAATGTTAACACTGTCTCCATGTTCCAGTGCCCCACCGCGCGAGGGTGCCAACATCCACGGGCTGTACATGGAGGGCGCGCGCTGGGACACCACGACAGGCGGCATCGTGGAGTCCTACATGATGGAGCTGTTCCCCATGATGCCCGTCATCTTCATCCGCGCTGTCACACAGGACAAGCAGGATACTAAGAACGTGTACGAGTGTCCCGTCTATAAGATTCGGTGAGTTGTGTCATAGGATTTCAAAAGGCGGAGTTACGATAAGAAGTAGCTCTTATGTAACTCCGCCTATGTTTTCCACAATGGAAGTGGAGGAGGTGAATCATGGTCATTTATGTATTATCAAAAGTCACGCTTTTTAATAAGATAGAATGAATCTGCCAAAGTTACCAAGACTGACTTTTCATAATATTCAATCGTTCTTATCTAAGTATAGTAAGGTACTCCCACAGACAATGTTTCAGTTTTGACGCTATGTTATTTAAAATTTGTCTGCCCGTTCTGATTCCAACTTCACACTCTGCTAGATAACCTTACACACCATGGCTTAAAACTGGGTCTCTAACTTCTGTGCTCATTATAAAATCATGATTATTTTTCCACAGTATGCGCGGTCCGACTTTTGTCTGGACGTTTAATCTAAAGACCAAAGACAAGCCCACTCGCTGGACCCTCGCCGGCGTCGCCTTGTTGCTGGGAGTCTAAAGTATACGTTCTTCTGTTTTAATTTAGAAGACTGTATTTAAGTGTTGTTTCAGTGTCGTGTGCGTCATAATTATGCTTGTATGTTTTTTGTTATGCTTTATCTCTTATTTTATTAGGTTTAATAAATATGAATTTGTATCAAAATGGTATTTTGCCTTTACCCTGTTTTACCCTTCTAAACACATGGCTAAAGTTTTAGAACGATACGATGAATAAAATCTTGCCTCGCCTAGACTATTTGTTTTAGGAGTTTATTTTCTAGTTATTTTCTGGGGTATTCAAAATGTCTATTTCATTATTTCTCACTAATTTAATACTGTTGAGTATCATGACAAAATATTTTGTGCAGACAACAATCGGCGTATAATTACAAGTTTTATCATTTTATCTGTGCAATGCAACGCTTTAACAGGAGGACTACACAACATTTAGTTACTTATATTTAAAGATATTATATCAATAGAGACTCTGCTGGCTATACATTATTATTTATAATATTATACTTCTCTTTAAATTTACAAAAATAAATATGCCCTTTTGTTTGTCGTATGGACGGCTTCAATCAGTCTAATCACCTGAATTATTTAGCTCATTTAACTTATCTTTTGAAATCTGGCAGTGATTAGTACGCGTTTGTCTAATTAACGTAAACTAATATCACAATCACCCTGTTCTCACTCCCTTGCTGTTCTGAGTCGCGCTTGGAGAAGAATTATTATCATTATCTGACGTCGGTTCGGAACCCTTAACGGTGAATGTGACGTAATACCGTTTATTCTTATCCAGTTTCTCTGCTGGTAATGCGATGAGCTGCTTCTCAGTTCCGTGGGAGACTTCTAGCGTGACGTGCGCTTTGGCAGTACCTGCTGTTGTTTTGGAGTTGATCTTCGGGAGAAACCCTTTTGATTTGGAGCTTGGGCCTGCTGTTGCGGGCTTTGGCATTGTGTGGTGGTTCCACTTGTACGGAACTGAAACAATATTAAAAGTAATAATGGTATGTTGCTCCTTTGCACCATGAAATTATATTACGTAGGAACTAGGTACCTACTCGCCTCCTAGTTTAAACACGATGATACTTACTGTATGCCGAGCACGGTATCCCTGTATATGCATGCACTGCATGGAAACATCTGTGGGTCTTACTAGTACAAAGACAAGGATTGTCAGGAATGGCACTCATTTTGTACAGCTCACTTTCTCCATAATCAAAGTCGAAAGGCTTCTCTGGCAGCTTATCCAAATGTTTCTTTCCACTCTTCTGTAATTTCCTCAAACTCTCATAAAGGAATTTCTCAAAACTACTGAAGGAGAAGTCTGGGGTGTTGTATGGACCTAATCCAACATTAGCTAAACTCGATTTATTGTATTCATCAATGGCTCGTTTTACTAGGACCGCTTCATTTGCTTTGCTTGTTCTTATTTGAAGCCGTTTTATCTCTAGTAAATGATGAAAAATCTTCCTCTCGCAATAATACCTGTGAAAATGGTAAGGAAATTAAAGTGATTGCACGGTGTAGAATCATAAAATATATGTATGATCCAATATATTTTCTATCTTTAAGAAAACATTGTTCCACGTTACGAATTACTTCTGTATCGTGGGTGCGTTTACAAATAATTTAACACATAATAAACACAAATAGACCGGACCCGGAACACCCACCTGTAGGCCATACAAATATCTGTTCCGTGAAATGAATGAAATGAAATTTTATTTGCTAGAAATGTAGTACAATTTTGATGGTTAGGTTTTGTTACAGAAGGTCACACAATTTGCTAAAATTAGCATGCAAAATTAAATAATACATTGAAATCGATTTTAATTGGTGCCGTGCGGGCACGTGCGGGTATCGAAACCGACACGCGGCGTAGCAACCAATCAGCCAGCCATTGTGCCAACCATGTCATCAAATATACCTACATGTGCAGTGTATTAATGGATATCTAAAATCAACTTACCTTCTCATATTTGTCTGGATTCTCTGAGTCACGGATTTCATATCTACTGCATTTTTATCTCCCGGCTTTCGGACTGGGATCCGACTATCAGATTTTCCTGAGTATCGGCCACTAGCATTTCTTTGTTGGTAATAAGCAGCGAGCCGAGGACTTACAATTCGACGCTGAATAGCTCTCGGACTTGGTTCAAAACCAGAATCCATTAAACCACTGGATTCGTAACCTCTCTCAGAATTTTCACTCTTAGATCTAATAGTAATACGACTTTTTGATCTGCCCTTCTTGCGAAAACGTTTCCTTCTGCCATTTACCTCACTATGACTGTACAGTTCATTATCACTAACACTGGGTACTCTACCTAAATTTCCATCTTTAGAGAGTCTATCTCCCTCAAATACTTCTCCATCTTCTAACGAACCCTCATCCATTCTAACAGATGTTTTTTTAAGAATTCCAGTTGTAATATCTGGTGCACTGGCAATATCTGATAATACTTTATAACTCTCTGTTTCGTAAATACTACTCTTCCGGCTGCTGCCCTGACTCTCTTTTGAAGTTTTTCTTATCCTATCTTTGGGCGATGATTGCGGCACCGACAAATCCACATCAAATTCTTCTGATAAATTTCCCAAGATAACTTGTTGAACTCCACGATCGCTCGTAGGGATACTGTCGTCGAGTATGGAGACGAGACCCTTATCATTGCTTTGAGTATTTTCAGTACTGCTTCCGGTAGTAGACGCAAAGTCCTTCCTTCTTTCTTCTGAACTCATCACGTTACTTTCACTGCTATCTTTCTGTAGAATACTATCTTGCACTTGTTTATCAGTTTCAGGATCCAAACTATGATCAACTGACTCTCCCATTAAATGATCAGCTTTGCTTTTAGTTTCGCTGGGATCAATAATTACATCTTTGTTTGAAAATGATACCGCTGGGGATCCAATCTTTTCCTGAGTTTCTGTTTGTTCAATACTGGGTATATCACAACTTGTTTTTAAGTCTCCTGATGCGTCTTTAGTTGGTGATGATGTTATTTCATCCGGCCCGGATAATATTTGAAATGACTTTCTTCGCGTTAATTCTAAAGAATTTGGAGTATTTCTAGTTACATCATCTGCTGCTTCACTGAGATCTTTACTGGTTTGCTGTGGTGGCTGTAAATTGTCTGTAGTTTTTGTTGGAGTTGCTTCAGATTTTAGATTTTCACTTTGAGATTTTACCATTTGTTCTTCACTTGGCGATTTACTACTTATTTTAGTTTGTTCATCTATCACTTTGTTTTGATCGCTTTTCTCTTCGGTTAAAGTTTTACTTTGCGTTTGATCCCCGTCATTCAACGTGTCATATTTTTCTGCGGTCGACTCGTCAGCTTTTGATGGTTCTATTTGAGATTCATTACTGGCAATTTCTGCAACCTCAGCCTTAGAGGCTTCTTTATCATCGGTCTCCATCTCCAATTTTTCACTACCTGGCTTCGTTTCTTCTGTCAAGTCTTTGTGTGTTACTGACAAGTTCGTAGTCTCTATGGATACATTATTTGAAGAATCAACCGTTACATTTAATTCAGAGTTTCCTAGTTGACTCGATTGTCGTTCCATGTGAATTTGAGCTTCGGTTATAATCATGTTGGTTTTAACTGATAAGGTATCCGTTTCAGTCTCACTGTGTGCCTTTATTATCTTACTTTCATCTTTTTCTTGTTCTGATGTTTTGTCCTCAGCTTTAGTTTCGGTATCAGTAACTAAATTATCGATTTTATCTTTACCTTGTAAACTATCTGTGGTTTTGTACTTAACTATATTCACACTCTGTTTTTCATCATCATGTTCTATATGAATTGAAGTTTTTTTTCCTCTACGCTTAGTGCTGCGCCTTTCACTTGATTCTGAACTACTACTTTCCGAGAGTGAACTGGACTTTTTTTTGCTACGTCTGTGGCGTCTGCTCTTCCTCTTTTCTGAATAGCTTTCTGATTCTGTAGAACTACCTGAAGAACGCGATCTGTAGCGATAATGATGTCTTGCACTACGTTTATGTCGCCTGGAAGGTTCACTCTTTGATCTATTTTTTTTAGAACTTTTGTGTTTACGGTCGCGTGATTCCTCTCTTTCGTAGCCTTCAAATTCACTATCGTATCCATCACTAAAGCTCTTTTGTGCGTGCATGAGTCTTTTTCGACGCTCTTTATGGTTATTATTTTTATGTTTGTGAGGTTCTGCTTTTCTCCTTGTCATTCTTTTTCTATTATCAGCAGAGGATTCATTAGATGTATCACTGCTATTTTTATCTTTGATCCTACGCCTCTCTGGGACAGGGCTGGAAAGTTCAACCACTTCTCTTTTTTCAATTCTTATCCTATCATGAACATCTATTTTTGTACTTGTGACCCTTCGTGTTGGTAATGCAGTTATTGGAGCTCCATCTATTACAATTTCAGTATTAGCTAATTTAGAGGCAGGCATACCGCCATGCATTTGTAAATATTTTGCCGTAGATCGATGCCCACGAGTAGTCGCGCAATCTAAAGGTGTCAGAGGTTCATTTTTTGATGATCTGGCTACTAGGTTAGCCTCAGCACCTCGGTCTAATAACAAGCGGCAAAGATCAGCGTTATCCGTAGCTGCTGCTATATGTAATGGTGTACGGCCTTCGTGATTGGTGGCGTTAACTTGAGATGGCCGTCCGTCTAAAAGCCACTTAACCAGTTCCCGTCTTCCAGATGCAACGGCTTCATGTAAAGGTAGGTCACCTTTGGAATTTCGTAACCAAAGATTAGCTCCTCTAGCACCTGAAATTACCAGATGTCAAAATTACAGGCTGAGTTTTCTTACTTAAACTAAACATATGTACCAATAAAGGGCACTAACCGAGTATCCGTACAGTTTCTATTTGTCCTTTAGCCGCCGCTGTATGCGCTGGACTCCGACCTCGTCTATCTTGTCGATGGGAATCCGCTCCATGCTGCAACAGCGCCGATGTTGCATCAGCGTGGCCTAATGCAGCTGCGTAGTGCAATGGAGTGCATCCATGGGTGTCGGCTACGTCCACTCGAGCGCCACATAAGCCTACTAGCGTTTCTAAAGCTTCGGTGTGTCCTCTGGCTGCAGCACAGTGTAGAGCTGTCAACCCGTCTCTGGAATATTAATAATTGTAGTAGTTATTATTTATTAAATTATGAGCTAGTCTCCTTTCAGTGTCCGATATGTCACATCAACGCCATGGTGATGTATATACCTACGTCATTGACGAGAATCTCTTATAATATAAGTACATTCGCACCTGTCAGCATCATCAACCTTAGAGCCGGCCTGGTGTAACGCCAGCACTGCTGCCGCGGAGCCTGCCGATGCTGCCCACAGCAGAGGCGTCCGCCCATCAGCATCCCTCACGTCAACACTTGCCCCGCCCTCCTTTACTAGTGCTCGTAACACTTCCAGTGCTGCACTTCTGCTCTGTAAAGATGATAAAAAAAGAAGGAGGGTTAATAAGAACAGTCCCTCGTTTACTTTTAGTTCTTTGTATGAACCAGTGTAAAGAAGAGGCAATACTATCAAATCGTAGCCGAATTCTAAGATGACTCGAGAGGCTTGTAAGAACCAGTATGGACAAAGTATGGAGTATGGCCCTCCTATTCTGAAATTAACGTTCCGTAATCTCAGGTCAATCTTAATTTAGTCATATATTTAGCCTGATGTTTTCAATAAGGAAAAGGTTTTAGAAAAAAAACCTGTTCTAAGATTTCAGGAGAAGGAAAAAAACAGAATGTTTACTTGATGGTCGGTAGCAGCCGGAGCTCCACACATTTGCGCGGCGTAGTGCAGAGGATACCCGCCGTGCTGATCCGGGGTGGCTGCGTCTGCGCCTGATGCCAGCACCGCCCGCAGAGCCCCCACTTCTCCACACACTGTTTAGCAAATACAATATGTCACCTTAAAATGAACGTAACAGTCAAACGGGGTGAATAGAGACAAAAGTTTAAAGAGATTGAGGGTTTGACTAAGAATCCGTTCGCGCAAATATTGGAGCCGTTTCAATTTCCGCTTCATTAAATTCGGAACGGAAGATCAGAATAGTAAGCGCCTGAATTAATAGTTAACATACGTAATCCCTCACGTGATCTAACACGTATCGATAAATTAGTCATAAACATCAACAGTAAGTACATAAATTAATAACGATAATTAATTATCAGAACGGGCGATATCGGGCGCCTAACCTCGGCCTTACACGTCAACTTGACCTGCATAAAACATTACTAGTCAGTCAGTCAGACCCGACCTTTCAGCTCACAAACTAAAAACGCCAGTCCTAGATGGACTGCGGTCCGCGGGAGTTCAAGGGCCTGACCTTGCTGGCCGCTCAATAACATCCCACCGGACAGCCCACTTCCCCCTAAAATGTAGACCAGCCTTACCACCACCGTCCGTATAGTCCGTAACACGTTCACTATGATAACTTATAACAATGCGGCATTCGAATAGCGCTTTACTTTGACGGCACGACACGCCGCGCGCCGTAATACAGTCTGGGAATGTGGTCTGCGTATCCTTAATGTTAGCTTTACGACTGTTGAATATTTAACTGCCACCGCGTTTATAAGACGTGGAAATCGATCGTATGTTAAAGTGGAAAGTATCTTATCTACATTAAATGCATATATACATTCTGTGTACTAAGTATCGGGAATTTGTCAATAAAACAAAAAATACAAATTATTCATCTAAATTTATTTTATCGCCTTCAAAGTAGGCCCCATCGCTTGCAATACAACATCTCCACCGCTTCACCCAGTCTTCCATACATTTTTCATAGGCTATTTGCGGTATGGCCTTTAGCTCATTCAGCGAATTTTCTTTTATGGCTTCTATCGACTCAAAACGTTTTCCTCGAAGTGGTAATTTTAACTTGGGAAATAAAAAAAAGTCAGACGGAGCCATATCAGGTGAATAAGGTGCTTGGTCGAGAACTTTTGTTGAATTTTTCACTAAAAACTCTTTCACTATAATGGCTGTGTGTGATGGTGCATTATCATGGTGCAGCATCCATGAGTTGTGTTGCCACAAATCTGGACGTTTTCAACGGATACTCTCACGCAAACGCTTCATGACGCCTAAATAATATTCTTTATTCACTGTTTCTCCCTCTGGCAGGAATTCGGAGTGAACCACACCACGGTAGTCAAAAAAACTGTCAGCATCACCTTGATTTTGGAGCGACTTTGGCGCTACTACTTCTCGGCCTTCTTTAAAAGCCTTATAACATTCATAAGTCCTTGTTTTCGATATACACGATTCGCCGTAGGTATTTCGCAACATTTTTAGTGATTCACCACATGAAATATCATTCGAAACACAAAATTTAAGGCACACTCTTTGTTCAACAATATTTTGCATTGTAAAAATCGCCGAGCACTCAAAACTATCACCAACAAAAAGTGTAGTTTAAAACAAATTAAATGACAGATCCCGCTCAAATTTTGCGCGCTTAATCAGTACAGTGCTACCAACATGCAGTAAAAAAATTAGAACGACCTCTTTTACGCGGGTCTTTTTATTGACATATTCCCGATACTTTTTACACAGAGTAGTATAATATATATTGACTCCCTGTTCGCTTGGGGAGATAAAAACTGCGTTCCACCGCCATCCTTTTCTTTTTTTTCGAGTGGGAATTCATGAAAATCCCCTCCCGCTCTGTGCGGAGCGCAAGGGAGCGTCAGACTTCCACTGACTAAAACCCATCCGCGTTCCTACTAAGCTCTTTGTGTTTCAGGGCCGCGATATTTATTTTAACAGTCCTGCATCCTCAGATCGCCACTATCCTTACAATCTCAGTTTGCTTCGTCTGCGTTCATACATCTGGTCATACACGTTTATTTTCTTCTCCTCCTCATTTCTGCATGTATGAAAAAATGGCAGAGGCTATCGGACATCCGTTTGGCTCGTCACACAACTCACAAAGAGCGGAAGACGGAGTGACCTCGCATGTCGTCGTGATCTCCGACTTGCAGTACACACGTGCCGTCTGATGTTATGCAACCTTGCGCTGGTGTACTATTTATAACATGCCCGTGTTCTTCACTCATACTTTCACCTTGCTTAGGCGAAAGAAAATTCTTGTCGGTGCCTTAAGCATATCTTGATTTTTCAAGGCTTCCTGCGCAAGTTTTTGACTCATTTTTGGTAGCTTTTAGTTTTTATGGGAATAATGGTACCTATAACGTGGTTTTTTCGAGGCCTCTCTTGCCAGAAGAAAATAACCTACACGCAACTAAGGAATAAACGAAACATTAGTAAGTTACGTGGTCTCTCTTGTTAGAAGAAAAAAACCCACACGCAAGTTCTCTCTTACCAGAAGAAAAAAGACCCACACGCAAATAAGGAATATACTTAATTAACACTAGTAAGAACGAACTGAACCGCAAAATCTTTACATAAAGTCATGTGAAAAGAAAGTTACCAACAGTAGGTACTTAACTGTGATAAAGATCTTGAGACGCTTATAAGTAGTGGAACTACCTATGCTCACAAGGACATCTGGGGTGGGAGCCGGCCTGCCAGCTCAATAAAATGTAAATTAAGTTCATGGTGACCACTCTGAGCCATTTATCACGAGCTTGGAGGTCGCGTATGAAATACTGGTGTTTTAATCGGCTACTGCAATTCTGCAATTTTCTTGATAATATACGTAACGACTAAGCCTATACTGTAGACTTTATTTACCGCCGCTTATATAATTATCTAGAAACATCAGCTACAGAAGTCATCATTCTCGTGCCCTTATCCCAATTCATTTGGGGTTAGCGCAGCATGTCTTCTTCTTCCATACTTCTATTACTCAGATCGTCTTATCATCAGACACCTACTTTCTTGCCATAATCCTTTACACAGTCCATCCATCGTGACTTTGGTCTTCCTACATCTACAGGAAATAAATACAACTAACCTCTTCATAAAACTACTTCACAAAGGCCACAATTTCAAAGTTTTGTGATTCAATAAACCTGAACAGTGTCATGATAGCGAGAAGGAATGACAAATAACTTCATAGCAGGCATCTCAGCAGGCATATGATTGACACGAGTGCGGTATGGGTAACTAATTGGCTCGCGTGCCGGAGTAGGTATCGCCTGATGATAACCACGACGGCAACAAAGCTGCACCGCGAGTGACACCCGTTAGATAACAACTCCATCCATCTCTTTCAGTGACGGGGGCAAAAACCTGCTGAACTAAATGATTCTTCGTTGGATAGTTTATCTTTCTCTTTTATCTTACAAAGGAATTGTAATGGTGCATGTGTATTTCATTTCGCGGGTGCAC
The DNA here is from genome assembly GCA_949316265.1 of Diarsia mendica. Lineage (NCBI taxonomy): Eukaryota > Metazoa > Arthropoda > Insecta > Lepidoptera > Noctuidae > Diarsia > Diarsia mendica. Next base: position 9,268,841 of record OX438906.1, on the reverse strand, counting down.
CTCTTCTGCAAAATTAGTTTCTCATTTGTCTTCGAAATTGACCCAATCCAATGAATGGGTCTTTTTATAAGTTCAGTTAGAATGGATTTGATTTGATCAGTGCTCATAAGTCTTTCATATTTCAAAACCGGTTTTCATGAGAACCCCGTAAAAAGATCAGTCAACACTAAAAAGTACTCACCAGTAGCCCAATGAACAACAGTATGATGCTCGTCGTCTCTTGCGTTCACATCAGCGCCAGCAGCAAGCAGCGTCTGCACCAGCGGTACATTGCCATGCACGACGGCGAGGTGAAGTGGTGTCAGGCCATCAGCGTCCCTCGCATCGGCCAGGGCCGGTGAGGCCATCAGCACGCGGTCTGCGCACGCCGCACGCGCAGCCTGCGACGCGCCCGCGCCGCTCGACGCGCAGTAGTGCAGGGCGCACCGCAGGCCACGGTCACGGACGCGAACTGATGCCGGCTGTAACATCTAGTACTTAGGCTATGTGCTGATCATCTTCTTTTAGTTATAGTATTCTTTGCACACCTGTTAGGGTAGGATTAGGATATGGTTTTGAGCTACATTGCTATGTGTTTCATCCCTACAAACGAAATCAATTCGAATCATTATTTATATAATATGCTTGACTGAGTTCAAGCAAATAAATGATTCACTCATTTATTTGCTTGAATTCAGTCAAGCATATAAATGATTCGAATTGATTTCGTTTGTTTACGACGGTACATCTTTGGTGCTGGTGAACGGAGATTTGGTATTTTCTACCAGATGGCACGTGGTTTAATGAGTACTTTAGTAAACTAACATTGAGATTTAGATGGAAAATACTTTTCAGCCTTCAGATGAATTTTGCATTTATGGTCAGATCGAAATACATGCAAGTCTAAGATTTGAACTGCTAGTTTAGTGGAGCCTGAAATTAGCAGTTGATGAGTACTAACCGGTTACTGCCCTGCCTATAGTATTTCTGATAAGGTAGTCTATTCTGAGTAATACTCTTTGGAGCCATTAAAGCAATTAGTGTGGTCAATAATTATTTCTAAGCATATCTCAAAAACAAGACTTTAATTATTGTCATTTAGATACGTAAGTAAACATCGAATTCTGGTCGAACCAGAATGACAAGTTTTTAAATTGTTTCTTTTATATTAGCATTGCCAAACGGAAATGTTTACCTACATCGACATCAAGTGCAATCAACATCAGCACGGACGTGTGAAGTATGTTTTATCAAAAACAAATTAAGAACTTGTGTTGCAGGTGTTGCAACAAGGTATGCAACTCTTTTAATAATATTTTCCTGACCTTTTGACCTTGGAGGCTGGGAAATCATCAAATGACTCCCCGGGAGTATCAGACTTCTACTGACTGAGAACCATCCATGTTCCTTCTTTGTCTTTTGTGTCGAGGCCGCGGTATCTCTTTCGAACAACCTGCAGCCCTGACGGGATTTTCCTGACCCTCAAAGCTAAACCTGACATGAGAAAATTGTTGTGAACAAAAGTAAGCGTGTATGTTTTCACTAAAAGTGAAATTATGATTAATTAACAACATGGAGTTCGAAGAATTTTATTGGCGTCTATACAATGAATAATGTCGGCTTTTCGACGTGAGTTGTTAGCGGGGTGAGGGTTGCGCCACGTGTCGTGTTACTAGACAACCGATTGTAATCGTCACGCCTGCCGTGCATGTGAGAGCTCCTTCTATTGTGCCAGTCAATTCTAAACCTATTGATTGACTGCCCCCCTGCGCCCCTGGCTCACCGTCTCAGCGCGTACCTGCTAGTGCATTTCCTTTAACACAAACATTCTACTTCTATAAAATTGACAACATTTACGTATTCATTTTAATTTTCCTTGTATTCAAAAATAAACATTCGTTATTTTTGTGTTATTATCTGTCAATTATTTGTTCGTCTATTAAGTATGTTATTATTTTTAACTTCATGTATCTACAAATAGCATCATGTTCTTTATAATTATACATAATAGGTTCTGTAATGGCACGGTGTCTTGACAACTAATTGTTGTACAACAGAGGGGAAGCACTGAACAGCGCAGTGGGCAAGCGTCAACGGTTGTTTACCGACAGGAGTGAAGCGATCGAGGACGAGGAACATCGCGTGTTCTGCTCATAAAACATTAAAAATACGCTTTTTCATTTCATGTACAAACCAAGAATTGATGACCGACATTGATGTAGTTCATGGCTTCTACTACAAGACTGTGAAATGAGACCTCTAAAATGCACCATGCGTTGCGCTACATTCAGCTAAGATCTTGGTGTTAATGATGTGAATCATTCCAAGCTGAATGTCGTCTCTAAGAGACTGCAGACGATGAACTCACGTCCTTGTTGAGTATATCGACGACTGCCTTGTAGTCAGCCTGCTGGCAGGCGTACATGAGCGGAGAGCACCCCTGCTGCAGCGGCGCGCTCACATCTCCGCCCTTCTTGGAGCCCTCCACCTTCTCGCGCTTGATCTTAGTGCTCTTGTCCACGAGGTCCCCTTTGTGGCGGCCCTTAGGCTTCTTGAGGATGCTCGGTATGGGCTCGCCCCGGCCGCTGGTGGCGCGCTTGTCCATAACAAAGGTGTCAGCGAGGCGCCATGTGTGAGTGGCGCGGTGAGCCGCGGCTCGCGAGCGGGCGCGGAGGGTGCGGGCCTCAGACTGGCCCTCGCGCGCGCTGCCCGCTCGGACAGAGGAGGCGCTGGGCGGTGGGCGCCACGCAACGCCCGCCGCCCGCCCAACACCTAATCTATTAACGGGCTTAAAGCAGGTCACCGTTTTCCGACTGCTATACAGTCTTAGACGATTTGTAAGTTGTGTAGCTTTATACCATCAGACGTTATCAAATGCTATTGACACGTTGACATCGTTTACGTAGCAATAAATATTTCAAGTTTCCGGCAAAGAGTAGGTCAACCCTATTCTTCGTATGGATGCCGTGGTTACCTGATTTTATTACAGTAAGGAGTTAGGTAACAACAAACCATTCGACGGGTTGATTTCGCCTAGTAAATATGGCAAATAGTCCCTTCGACCGTTCTAAGTCTTGGTGGTCACCTACACAATCACAGTGCAATAAACCTACTCCGTGGGAAGTTACTGGACTTACAACAATAGGGTTTTTATTGCTAAGCTTATCTAAAATCTTATTTATTTGCCTTGACTTCTTTGCCTAACAAACTGCGACAAAGTCAAAAGAGCCATAATTATTAATAACGGCTATATTTCTTGAGATCAACCTTCACAATAAACTAATATGGTGCTAGATCTAAATCAGAGTGCCCTTGAACTACAGGGTGTACAAATATTGCGTGTGTCTAAAGTCATTAGTACGCTAGTATTATGCTCATGTATAATGTCAAAAGTTAGGACAATCGTGTCGGCAGTAAATATTATTAACACCAGTAATATAAGAACTTCGATAGTATAAGTTATGATATTTATGAAGAAAGTTGTCTTGAACTTTTATCTTCACAATTTATAGGACTTGAGTGCCTACTTGCCTAAACTTTCTAACTGGCGAAACTTTTTAATAATGACCTGTATTCTCGTACGTATTTTATTTATTCATGTACCTGTGTCATCTCAAAATAGAGAAGATATTGACATCATTTTCTAATGACTTGTCATGGTGGAAATCTTTATTATATACACTTCCTTTTTCTGAGCGAGACGAAGAATATATTACGACGTACTTTTACAGACGGAAGGTTCAACGGAATCTGTACAATAGTACATTTCAATATAATTATAACTTGCTTCGGTGAAGGAAAACATCGTAAAGCGACCAGCATGCCTGAGAGATTTTTCTTGGCGGTATGTAAGGCCAAGTAAGATGCCTATGGGCGGCATTAGAACTCCGACACTAACCACACGGTAAAGAAAGAAAAGAATATAAGTGCGGAAGCCTTGTTATTGCATTCGAGGCGGTATTCACACCCGAGCCGCAGGCACGGTAATATTATCATACTGTGCCGCAGGCGAGGTTGTTATGGTCTCTATATAGGTACTTGCCTAACCTTGCTGACTAGCAAAACTTCTTAAAAATGACAACCAGGAGGAAAATTTTTGTATGTTAAGTCTCAAAATCAGACTGATCGGTGTAGATTTTTATGTCGACCCTTGTTGTGAAATGAAAAAATGAACAAACGCGCTTGAAATACATTGCAAGTTGAACCTAATCTAAGTGCGATAAGAGTTTTCGAGGAAGTTTATTGAAAACAAATTGATGAGATTGGGACTAATGCATTAAACCATAAACCAGTTTGACCGAAGCCACATGTTGGCCGCCGGCCGGCGATTAAAGTTACGCTATATAGGGTATTCCCGTCCTTCCAAAAAAAATAAGGTCTTGTTAGATTGCTAATATTCCATTGTTCATAATGTTGGTAGAAACAGCGGCATTACTTGTAAGAAGAGGGGTAAGTAGCTGAGGTGTTGGCGAGTGATGCGTGACGTAAGCTTGGCACGCCATGACGCCGCCCGCCCAAGCTCGCCGCCCGCCCTCCGCTGATTCTAATCATGCTAACATAATTTACGTTGCGAGTTTCAGATGATTTTGCGCGTGATTCACTTCTGATAAAAGTTTTCAAGGCACTTTGCTTAATCAATAGCGTTATTGGAATATTCATTAGCGATTCATGTTTAATGAGTTCTCGACAAGGAATTCGATTATTTCGTTTAACCTTTGGTATGCGTGGACTTAAGTTAAATTAAATATAACATAAAATCACGCCTGTAATTCCCGATGGGTTAGGCAGAGCTGTAGCTAATAGTATATCCACATTTAGCCAGTTATGTTTAAAGCATGTTTAAGTCACTTAAGATAGAGGGCGAACCTATTGCCATCAACCGGGCACAAATCCAGACTCAGTGGCTGATACTGAGAAATTCCTGATGGGAAAACCTTACAACTCATTGCCCTACCCGGGAATCGAACCCAAGAGCTCATGCTCAGTAGTCGCACTTGCGACCACTCGGCCAACGAGGCTGTCTCAATTAAAGATTTATTTTTTATTTAGCCTATATTGTGTCCTACCCCTAAGACCTCCCCCATTCCTTACCAACTCAATAAAAAAGTTATCCAAAAAAAACATGATATCGATCTGTTGCGGATCCGCGCTTTGACGGTAGGTAGATCATGATGGATTCACGTTAAATAAATTCAACTATTCAAGTTGTTAGTTGTTACGTATCATTTAACTCCTCCAAATAAACAAAATGGCAGACTGGATGAGAAAGGAGTACATGACATTATGGTATTGCAGCATAGCTTGGTAGAGGCCTATGTCCAGCAGTCATCATTCTCGTGCCCTTATCCCAACTCATTGGGTCGGCGCAGCATGTCTTCTTCTTCCATAATAATAATAAATAATAATAATAATTTATTCAATAAAAAAAGTTTGCAATGTTACATATTATTCATAAGGCTAGTTTTATACATTTACAAAAGAATTTACCATCTGTAACCGAACTAGGCAAAAGCCTGTATTTCGGTTATCAGCGCCAATCCCCTCAAATATTAATAATTAATGGTAGCCATCAAATAGACATGTTAACCTTTAGTGGGTACTTATACAACAAAAAAATCATCAAAACAAATTAAAATTTGAAAATTGATATTGTTAAAGTAAATTAATTATAAAATCGTAAGAGGCAAAAATAAAAAAAATAAAAGAATATTAAAAATCATTAACTATTTTCCTCTACATAAAATCACAAATAAATTAGATCATTAAATTAAAATCAAAGAAGCATAATAAAGAATAAAATCCGAGGAAATCATCTCGAAAATTCAATAATATTAAAACACTTAAAATAAAGTACATCCATAAAATAATATTTTTGAAACAAATAATAAAACCATTTCAATAACGTCATGTACGTAGATTCAATGTTAATTAATAAATTCCTAAGATAAAAACAAAGCAATATTAATAGATATTAGAGTTTGCCAATAAATAAAAATAAAAGAATTTGGGTGGTGTGTGTAAGTATGTATGTGGTCCTCTCTTTGTGTGATATGGTTATGTAAGTGAATGAGTGTGAGAGGGTGAGTATCTGTGGTAAGCAGTCAATCACTTTGGTATATGCAGAAGCTGTTCAGTCTCATCGTAAGTAAGTTTTTGCAAGTATTCAGTTACCTTTTTCTTACATTGCGTTTTAGTCAAGGGATAGATGTTAATAACTTTGTTTATCTTAGTATAGATGTAAGGTCCAATGAAGTTAGCAAATCTAGTGCTGAAACTAGTATTTGTAGCATCTTTCCTGACACAGACCCTATCGTTTCTTCGTTTATGTAGGGTTAGGGGATTAAATATTAGTTTACTGTGTTGTAGAAGAGTGATACTTAGTAAATAAAGCTGCCTTACGGTCAGGACGTCACAGTTCTTGTACAATTGGGTGGTAGGGAAGAAAATGCGCTTAAAGGTACTAACTTTTAGCACTGCACGTTGGGCGATCTCAAGACGCTTCATCGTTGTCTTAAAGGAGCCACCCCAGGAGGATATACAGTATGTCAGGAGCGACTGACAGAGAGCATAATATATCTGCTTCAGCAGTTGTGGATCAGCGACATGGCGTAAATTTTTAAAAACAAATATTAATTTACGTACCCTTCCACACACAAGTTTTATATGTTCCTTGAAATTAAGGTTGCTGTCAATTATTACGCCTAGGTATTTAATCGCCTGCACACGCTCAAGGGAAGGACAAGTGCAGGTTGATTTTGATTGACAGTCATGTGAGACGATTTCCAGGGTACTAGCCACTCCACTTACATTTCTAATGCCGAAACAGACATACTTAGTCTTATCCACATTTAGAGTAAGAATGTTACTCTGCAGCCACCCCTGAACCATGTCAAAACCAAGCTGCGCAGCACGGAATACCTCTCCCCAGGTATCGGCAGCAAAACAGAGGGCAGTATCATCTGCGAAGGAGATTATTTCGCCATGGGAGAGTTTAAGTTCTGTGAGCTGGTTGATATATATCAGAAATAATGTAGGGCCCAGGATGCTGCCCTGCGGTACTCCGTGTGTGATTGGGAGGTCATCACTCCTATGCGTATCGAGACGAACACATTGAGATCGCCCAGACAGATAGCTTTTGAAAAGCTCATGCTGCACGCCTCTAATCCCCAACCTTTCCAGCTTACTCAGGAGGATGGAGACAGAAATCGTATCAAAAGCCTTTGCCAGGTCGAGGAAGATAGTAAGACATTTTTTTCTGGTATCTAAGTTAGAGCTTATGTAATTTGTAAGTTTATTGACAGCTTGCTCAGTCGACTTACCCTGCCGAAAACCGAATTGATTGGAAGACAAAAAATTGTTATTTTCCAAATAGTCTACCAGTCTTGAATTAATAACTCTTTCAAGGATCTTTGACAGTGCTGGCAAGATTGAAATTGGCCTATAGTTAATGATACGATTTCTATCTCCACTCTTATGAATTGGAACAATCTCTGCCTTCTTCAGGCAATCCGGGAACACTCCCAACTGCAGACATCTGTTGAATATTTTAGTTAAGGGAGGTAAAATAATGTTTTTATACGCTTTCAAAAATTCAGCACTAATATTATCACTCCCACTGGCACAGTTTGACTTTAGTCCAAGGATGAGACGTTCAACCTCCGCTTCAGTGGTGTCCATTAATACAAACGAATTGACTGGATCTGTATCAGTACTTGTAGTTGGTGCAATACTGTTTGGCGTTTGTCTGTTTTTTTCGTGAATTTTGTCTGCCAATGTACTTCCCACGTTAACAAAGTAGCTATTAACTTCATTGAGAGATTTGTCAGGATTTGCTGATATGGTAAGTAGCTCCTTTGCAGTAACAGTTTTATTTGATGTATTTGTGATGTCTTTGATTGCTTTCCACAGTTTTTTGTTATCCCCTTTTGCATATCGAAGTTGGTCTTTCTCATATGCTCTTTTTACTTTCCGTATTATGGCAATGCAAAAGTTTCTATAACGACTGAATGTAATTTTTACAATATCGTTGTCTGGATCCCGTTTTAACTTTTTGTGTAATTTATCCCTATGCCTAACACAACGAAGCAACCCTTCAGTCATCCACTGTTTTATAATCTTATTTCGTTTAGGTATAGTTATTTCTATTGTGTTCTTATGAATTGCTTGTTGTATAGATTGCGTCAAGTAGTTAAGGGAGGCATTTGGATCTAATATATTATTAATTGGTTCGAAGTCGATGTCTCTTAGATCTTGTAGCAGACCATCTTTGTCTGTTTTAAATCTTTTCGAAAAAGCATAATGTCTTCTCTTCTTCAAATTAATGTTTAACAAAACGGGGTAATGGTCAGTTAAGGTAGTTTCAGGTACAATGGTGGTGCATGAATAATTAGTTTTTACTAATACGTGATCCAGACAAGTACTACTTTTACTACGTGTAATTAAGGTGTGAGCCGGTAAAAGGCCATGAGTAGCTGCTAGAGTCAAATAGCGTTCCCCGTTTTGGTTGATTTTTTCGGGGTTTATATCGATATTGATGTCTCCCATCACTACAACATGTTCGAAACGGGAAAGTTTATGTAGGGCATCATCTAATGATGAGAGAAATTGATCGATGTTTTTATAGGAAGGTGATCGATAAATAGCGAGTATAGCGATACAGTTTTCAATTACAGCAATCAAACTATTACAGTCCTGCATGACTGGCTCTTCAATATTTACAGTTAGATTTTCATTGTAATAAATCACTACACCATCGTTTTGTTTCGTGTTTAATTTCGATCCTTCATGGCAATATCCCGGAAGATTCGGTATTATAGTATTATTCGAGAGCCAGCACTCTGTCAATATGACCAGATCACACTTGAGTTTCATCCTCTTAAATAAAATATCTAACTCTGGCATATTGCAATAAATGCTGCGTATGTTTTGCGTAAAAATAAGTAAATCTTGCTCCGAGGAGGTTAATATTTTATGACAGTCTTCAACAGTAGCTATTTGCGATTGAGATACAGAAACTTGATCAATATTTTCGTTTAATTGAATTATATCATTGAATGTTCATTAAAAAGTTAATATTTAGACATGTAATGAAATCGGGAGATACGAATAATTGGCGGAAAGTTTTAGAGCAATTTTGAGATAAGCAGTGAGTGCGAGTGACTGAGGGTATGATATGTTTGTTAGGATTATGTGTGTGTGTGTTAATTCTGTAGAGTGTGTGATAAAGATTTCCCATTAAGCATAATATTTGAATTTGGTAAAAACAGTAATAACTAATTAGGTATTTTAGAATTGGTTCACAAGATAGCAGTAAAAACATACAGAGGTCACACAAGACATACAGTAGTTCATAAAACATTGTATAAGTTTTAAAATGCCCCGTATAAAAATTGAAACTATTTATCAAATTAATTGGACATAATCTGTAACGTAATGAGTAAAACCTGATAGCTTTTTTTTTTTTTTTTTTTTGGTGGGTGGAAAATCATCGAATGACCCCCCCCGCTCTTGGGCAGAGCGAAGGGGAGTGTCAGACTTCTACTGACTAAAAACCGAACCCATGTTCCTTCTTTGCCCTTGCGCCGAGGCCACGTAATCTAGGACTAAATACCGCGGCCCCGACGGGGAAAACCTGATAGCTAAAGTAAAGCTTAAAATTACAAACACTTCAAATTCATTTTTTATATGGCAAAAAACATTCGACAAAATAATTACAAAAAGATTATAATAACTTAATATGATGTAAAATACGTTTTTAAGTTGACAACGAGAAAATAATAATACTGATCTACTAAAATTTAAATGACTAGGATACACAAAAAATATGAAAAGATCGCTTTTGTAAAAAACATCATCATTCATCATTTCAGCCAAAAGACGTCCACTGCTGAACATAGGCCTCCCCCAGGCGTCGCCACATTGACCGGTCCCGTGCGTCTCTCATCCAGCGGTTTCCTGCAACCTTGACCAGGTCATCGGTCCACCTAGTGGGAGGCCTTCCAGCGCAACGTCTTCCGGTTCGCGGTCGCCATTCCAGAACTTTTCGGCCCCATCGGCCATCCGTAAAAAACATGCACAAATATATCTTTGGACTTAGAAAAATATTGACATCTTACGACAAAACATAGTCATGTAGCAATCCTCAACTTCTCCAAGTCCGACTCCGTATTAATTCGAATATGTGCCGATCCTTCGGTATTTTTGAGATAAACAATCCCGTTTGTCGTCCAACAGAAATTATATCCATGACTCTTTTGGAACTGCCTCGCCAGAAAGAAAAGCTTTTGAGTTTTCTGAGTAAGAGTTTCCGCTATGTATAGCGGTTTTGGATGGTGTTTGGAGTTCAGATGAGTTGCGTTAAGTTTTTCTCCCTTTGGTTTGGTTTTATTGAAACTCTTAACAGCCCTTAGAACTTTATCCTTCAGCAACACCGTGGTAAAGTCAACAATAACCGGGTTTGAGGAGTCTTTTGATTTAAGCCGGTAAATGTCCATACTTCTCTGTTTCTCGTCATTTCGTCTTACAGCAGTAACTTTATTGCCATACTAGTGACCCGCCCCGGCTTCGCACGGGTGCAAAAAAGATATTAAAACCTTCCTCTTGAATCACTCTATATCTATTAAAAAAAACCGCATCAAAATCCGTTGCGATAGTTTTAAAGATTTAAGCATACAAAGGGACATATAGGGACAGAGAAAGCGACTTTGTTTTATACTATGTAGTGATTATAATGATTTCGCTTAACTCTTTGCCTGATACTTTTTGGAATGGTTTGGGTAATCTTTTGATGATTAAAGTTAAAAATAAAAATCATAATGTCTGTTATGATGACCGGTTTCTGACAGAACAACCCAAAACTACATCCGTTTCAAACTGGTCACAAAACACAAATACTAGTTATAATTCGATTCATCACGCGTCTTCGGTAAATTGATTGTTCGTTTAATTGACAATCATTTATTTAATAACTGTTAATTGTATTACTGCAAACTATGCTCAGTCAACTTGTAGAAGAAAGCCAAAAAGTAGGCCTGCAAATGAATCTAGCAAAAACTGATGACAAATCGTTCGAAACCACCCATACGGGTCAACAACGATCTAATAGAATTTGTAGATCAATACACCTACCTTGGACAGATCATATCTCCTACAAACGATACGTCCAAAGAAGTACATAACAGGGTAAATGTAGCGTGGAAGCGTTACTGGTCCCTAAAAGAAATCACAAAAAGTCAGGCAATACCAATATCGTTAAAAAGCAAAGTATTTAACTCCTGTATACTCCCTACTATGACCTACGGTTGCCAAACATGGGCTTTAACTAAGCAAAACGCTAAGAAATTACAAACATGCCAACACAACATGGAAAGAAGTATGCTAAATGTTAAGAGAAAGGACAAATTAAGCCTTAAACACATAAGAGAGAAAACAAAAATAGCAGACATATCACACAAGATTAAAAGGCTGAAATGGAAATGGGCGGGTCACCTAATAAGAGACAAAAAAGAGAAATGGGCTAAATTAGTAGCTGAGTGGTACCCAAGAGAAGGCAAAAGGAACAGAGGACGCCCGACGCGAAGGTCATGGGACGACGATCTCAAAGCGACAGCGGGGTCATTGTGGAAAAGGCAAACCCTAGATCGTGAAACGTGGAAGAATATGGGGGAGGCCTATGCTACGGCAAAACAATCTTCGGAAACCGATGTCTGAAGAATATTTTTTCTTAATATATAATAATGTGTAACATAACTAGATTATAAGATTGTTAATAAAGGCTATTTCTATTCTATTCTATTCTAATTGTATTATTACAGTAATTAACTTGGTCAAGTAATGACCTTTTAATCATTTATTGTGAATAAAATTATAGGTGTGATCTGTTAATAGATTAACTGGTTGTGTTCCATGATTCTTTGGTCAAACACAACCATTTTTTTTCACAAGCAAACATGCTACCTGGCTTGGCCATAGTTGGGTAAAAACCTAGCCAGTGACAATAATAATATCTATTAGTGCAGTGTACTCAAAACAAAATAGTGGACAAACAAAACAGGGTGACCTCCCGAAACTTGACCTATTCCTGAAAATACTGCCTTACAAGTCAACTAGAGGGTAAAATTAAAACGGGATGGTTACCGATCTGTATCGGTTCTGCAATTTTTCTAGAATTTGTCTGGCTTGTTACCAAGAACAAATTGGTTATGAAATGTAATGGGTGCGGTCACCCATCTATCGATCAACCTAGGCAAGCTCGGCTTAACCTGAAGACTGACCTGAGTGGCTGTTATTATTTAGCCGTGAGCTCCTTCAGACCTACAATTGGTAATGGCGTCTAAAGACAAGGGACAACATCACCCCGTCGGGGCTGTGGTTTGTCGAAAGGTTAACGCGGCTCCGACACAAGGGCGAAGAAGGAACATGGGTTTGGTTTTTTGTCAGTAGAAGTCTGACACTCCCAAGCTTCGTAGTGTAGCTTTGTCAGTCGTCCCCTAGCGACACTGAATAAATAGTATTCAAGATCCGCATTTAGGCCTTGAATACGTGAACAGGCATTTCCGACATGTCGTGTCAACGACAATGCTAATCTCTCCATCACCTGCGTCATGCGAAATCAGTGCAAACGACCGCATCGAACTCTAACTGCACCACCTAAATAACATAACATCACGCCTGTAAGCCCCGAAGTGTTAGGCAAAGGTGTACATAATAGAACATTCACATTCCGCCTATGTTTAAAGTAAACCTCTGGTGGTGGCAACAGGCTCACCTCCTTTTACATGGGACTTAAACATAACTGGCGAAATGTAGGTGTACTATTAGGAACACCTCTGCGGCTCTGCCTATAACCCTTCTTTCTAAGAAAACTGCTGGCATCCACCATAGCTTTTACCTTTAAATTTTCTACGTAATGATACCTAGAATTAGCTGATTGATTATTTATGTACCCAATTAGTACGTCTCTATTGTTGATTTTTCCTGTTAAATTAAAGTTCAATTTCCTCGTCGCTACTGTATTTGTCTAAATTTGATGTGGTTTGATGTAATAACTGTAAAAACCTTCATGGCATGAGTTATCTCTTTACAATGATATCATTCATTGCTGGTAGGCACGTCACTACGTAAATAGGTTCATTGCGAAGTCTAGGCCGTGCTTAAAATAAAATAGAAGGCATTGCTTAATTATAAGCTACGAGCTCGAAATTTTTACAACATGCTTGGCCCTTTTCTGTAAATATCGAGGGCAGTGGGTCAACTCGACTTCAGATCTAAGGAAAGTACGGAAAAGCACGAGAATGATTTTAAATACGTCCTTGAAGGTTGCGTGAGAGGGTAGCAAGCACCACAAACAAGTAATTTTGCGTGTAATTTGGGCGTGAAGTTAGGCATGCGGTAGGTCAAATAAGTAGTTACATTTATGCTGCATGTAAATATGTTTAAAGGGAAATATAAGTATAATTAGTTATGTTATGTTTCTTTTGTGTGTTACAAATAGGTAAATGATGGAATAAATTAATAATTAAAATTATTCCCTAAGTATCCAAATAAGTACGAAAACAATTAGTTGAAACTGATAAGGGTTAGTGCGATATTTGCGGTTTGATATGTTTCCTGTTTTTGTCCAACTAATAGGCTGAGGAGCGATATAACTAATTTAATTTAATACTTATTTACCGTCTAATTGGTGAGTTATAAATAAATTCCATAGTTAATGTCCACAATGTCAATATTTGTGGTGGTACTGACTCATTGTGGCGAATTGGCGATTGGTAAAACAAGTTGGTCTTGAGGAAATATTTTTTACCTATTATAGCCTAACCCTGCGTCAGAGTTAAATGTGGCCCGTAGGCCTCTATCTTCACTTTACATGCTCGTAATCTCTGTCTGTCTGTCTGTCCGTCTGTCCGTCCTCGCTTAATCTCTGTGACCGTTAGCACTAGAAAGCTGAAATTTGGTACCAATATGTGTATCAATCACGCCGACAAAGTGCTAAAATAAAAATTGGAAAAAAATGTTTTATTAGGGTAGCCCCCCTATATGTAAAGTGGGAAGTGATTTTTTTTTTAATTTTAACCCTAACGTGTGATATATTGTTGGAAAGGTATTTAAAAATGAATAGGGGTTTACTAAAATCATTTTTTGATAATGTCAATAATTTCGGAAATAATCGCTCCAAAAGTAAAAAACAAAGCGTCCCCCCCCCTCTAACTTTTGAACCATAAGTTTAGAAAATACGAAAAAAATCTGAAAAGTAGAACTTTATAAGGACTTTCTAGGAAAATTATTTTGAACTTGGATGGAAACAACAGATGGAAACTGCAGTTAACCAATATAATTTGGTCCCTGAATCGTATGAGCGCCTATACAATCCAGAGGTCAAGTTTCATTGGCCCGTATTTCAAACAAAAAAAGAATTATTACTACGGAACCCTACACTGAGCGTGGCCCGACACGCTCTTGGCCGGTTTTTTTTTTTTTGGTTGGTGGAAAATCATCAAATGACCCCCCCGCTCTTGGGCAGAGCGAAGGGGAGTGTCAGACTTCTACTGACTAAAAACCGAACCCATGTTCCTTCTTTGCCCTTGTGCGAGGCCACGTCATCTCGTACTAAAATCCGCGGCCCCGACGGGAGTAGTGCGTGCCTTGAGTTCGAACTTGAGAGCTCTATGACTTGGCAGCTGGGACAACAGTGGACAGTTAGTAGTAGTAACATACCTGGTCTACCAATGTTTTTTTTTGTTATTTTTTTATATGGGCTTACTCTTGACCTCAATCTTGCCCTAAGGGCAGAGCTATGAGGTCGACGAATGGAATGAGCTTACCCAGAAGAAGCCTATTTACTCGCGACTTAAATAGATTGGGGTTATAATTATGAACTCGGGAAAACCGACGCAGGCAGGGTGTTCCACTCCTTGGCTGTAAGAATGATGAAAGACTTAGTAAAACGCTTCGTACGAATGTGTGGAACATCGACAAGCTATGGGTATACCCTTTTTTTTTTTTTTTTTTTTTTTTGAGTGGGAAAATCCTCATGGATACCCTCCGCCTGGGGCGAGCGGGGGTTATGTCGGACTCTAACCGACTAAAAACCCACTGTTCCTACTAATACCATGTGTCGGGGGCCCGGGAGATACAAGTACATTCGCGCACACCCCCGACTGGTATCAGCCCACCTTTCGGGCGGGCCTCATCACCAAGTGCGGCCAGCAACCGCACGTTCTCTATAAAGGCGCACAGAGTCCACTGCGCGCCCCTTCTTTGGGCCTGGCTGGTCGGGTGACATCTCAGCCCTAACTTTGCCACCCGCAGGCCCCACCTTACGGTGGCCGGAGATCGTTAAGCGCCCTTCGACGCCCGGCCACCCTTCTGGTGCGGGTTGAGTGAGAGGCATGCTCTCTTTCCCTCTCCGCTGCCTCCTTTGCATGCATCACCTCCTCGCAAAAAGAGGAGACGACATTCCACGCGTTTTCGCTTGAAAGCATTGTTTGAACCACAGTCGGAAGCGAAAGATCACCCGAACCAAGTGCTGCAACGAGGGCACAGCGCTGCTGAGCCCAGGCCGAGCAGTCCACCAGGGTATGCTGCGCAGTGTCCTCGGGACAGTCCGCACAGTGATGACAAGCGGGCGTCCGCTCCCGACCTATGCGACGCAAGTACTTTCCGAAGCATCCATGTCCCGTAAGCACCTGCGTCAACCGAAAGCTGAGGGTGCCATGCCGCCTCTCCAGCCACTCCTCCATAACTGGCCTTACCGCCTCTATTGTAGCGAGCCCCCATCTGGGTTGCGCAAGTCGCTCCTTCCATTCAACTACTAAGAGCTGACGGAGCTCGGTCCTTCGTAACTCTATTTCCCGGGGAACTGGCCGCTGACCACACATTAGTTCCGCCTTAAGCCAGCGATATAGGGACGCAAGGATTTTAGCGTCCATATCCCAGGGTGTCGATCCAGCCAGGAGAGTTGCTGCCTCGTAGGAGATCGTACGGTATCCCCTTATCACTCTAACAGCCATTGCTCTCTGCGGTCTTCGAAGTATTGCGACGTTCCGCGCCGTCAGGGTGTCTGCCCACACGGGAGCCCCGTAGAGAGCCATGGACCGCACGATCCCCACGTACAGTTTACGGCACGAGTTGTTAGGTCCTGCCAAATTAGGAAGCAACCGCGTAAGAGCAGCTGCAGTTCTCATCAATCTGGGGACTAACTGCTGAATGTGCGGCCCGAAATCCCATCGGCTGTCCAGGATGAGCCCCAGATACCTCATCGTCGACTTGACAACGATTTGGACACCTCCTACTACAATGTTGAAATCCCGTGGTGGTTTGTTCCGAGGTCCATGGAAACAGAGGGCCTCTGTCTTGTGCAAAGCCACTTCTAGACCCAAACGCCGGATCCTTGCAACGACCTGCGCAACCCCTGCATGGGTATACCCTGCAGTACCTAAGTCTAGTCTCTCGATGGAAGAAGGGAGATGGTGGTATAAGCTCGTGAAACTGTGGTGATGTAAATGATAAAGGAGTGTAGTCTTTGACAATCGTTTTGAGGGTGGTCAGAAATCCGAAATTGTGACTTCCAGTCTTACGAAGAGGTATCATCAGGTTGTGGAGAACGAAGAGGCAGAGGGAAGGATCCATGTAAAATTTTAGCAGCTACATCCGGTTAGACTAGAGCCGATTCCAACATAGTTGGAGAAAGACTATGTAGATGATGATGATGATGGAGACTAAAATAAATGCCCTTCCTTAGATAACTTCCGATTTCAATCAATGCTTAACCTAAGAAGATGCGGTCGATAACCAACTTGATTTTGTACCTACAAATGTTAAAGTAATCATTAACACAGGGTGACAAGACAATTGGTTGTTTATGGCCTGTTCGATTTCCAACGGTAGGCTCAGGCCATAGCTCAGGCATTAGAGTTGAAGGTCCAACGGTGCATACTATGCGTTTATTATTAAACGGTTTTATTTAGCTCACCCCGTTTGTTTTATTCTTGGATCAAATTTAGTAATTCAAATTTCACCCTCTTCCTGTCAACCGATTAATCTGAAATTTTGTATACACTTTGGATTTTGGTGACAATACAATTATGTTTATTCATTATCATTATAAATTCAAGATGGCCGCCGCTACAAAATGGCGGATAATTTATGTTTTATTAATCCCGTCAATATGGGTATCAAATGAAAGGGCTCAACAAGCAGAATACAATAAACTATATAAAATTAAAATCCAAGATGGCGGCTAAAAACTAGAAAATAAAAATAGGTAAAAAAACTTTTTAAGTTAAACGGTTTTATGTTAAACATACATTGCAATGTTTAAGATAAATGTACTAAAAACCAAAAAATAATAAAATAGATACAGTCGTGGGAAAAAACCGTGGGGCACGTCAATTCGGAACTGTCGTGCTGCGGAAATTACAATTGACGTGCCCCACGGTTTTTTCCCACGACTGTATCTATTTTATTATTTTTTGGTTTTTAGTACCTACATTTATCTTAAACATTGCAATGTATGTTTAACATAAAACCGTTTAACTTAAAAAGTTTTTTTACCTATTTTTTTTAGGTGGTAGACTGCCTCTTTGGTCTAATGGCCGCAAGCTCGACTGCTGAGCATTAGGTCCTGGCTTTGATTCACAGGTCGGGCAAAGTGTTATTGGGGTTTTTCGATCAGGAATTGTGGCTGCTACTGAGAAATCCCTCATGGATAATCCCACTTACTCTTAGCTCGACCAAATAATCGAAACCAACACCTTAAGCTCAGCAGTCGCACTGGCGTCGACTAGACCAACGATGCAAGGTTAGATATCACTCCCTTTTATTTTTTTTGGTGGTGGGAAGTCATCAAATAACCCGTCCCGCTCTGGGCAGAGCGGAAGGGAGGTCAGACTTCTACTGCCTAAAAACCACCCATGTTCTTTCTTAGCCCTTGTGCTGAGGCTGCGGTATCTCTTTCGAACAACCCGTAGCCCCGAAAGGAAGTTACCTATCACTCCTTTAGATTAGAAGTTACAATTCATATAAGTCTGTTAACAAAACCAGACATTTTATCGACGAATATATTTGCTATATAATTCATTTTCTATATCAGTTCTTCCAATATAATTATATTAAACAGTGCGAAATATATAGCGAAGTAGGCCGTGTGTCGACCTGGTTTATCCTCACGATATTTACTTTTCCCTTCGTGTGCGAACTGTCAAGCTTGACGCTTGTCAGTAGAAAGTGCGGGTACTCAGGTATTACAGCTACAGTGAGTAAGCAGCCTAGCTAATTCATCACTGTATGTACGAGTAGCTACGCCCACGATCTACAATAACATGCTATCTAGCAATTAGTGGCTTTGTTTCATATAAAAACCTTTAAAAATTGTAATATAATAGGTAGTACCTCAAAGCATATGATTTGTATTAAGTGGTGTGGTCACTGGAGAAAGTGCTTAAATTCACTTTCGAAGAAATGCGATTTATCAATAAGTAGGTAGGTACCTATACAGACTCTCATACAATTTGCATATAAGTTAACTTCTTTGGAAAGTATTACTTTTTTAAAAGTGAAACTTTCCTGTTTATGCAGGACAACAGGCGCCAGCGGGCCAGTCAACTTACACGGCCTTATTAATAAAAAAAAGTTAAGCCTGCTTAAACTTACGCTTAGTTTATCTCGCATGCCGTCTCACTTCAAAAATATTCAAAAGAAAGGGACGGCATGCGAGATAAACCAAGCGTAAGTTTAAGCAGGCTTAACTTTTTTTTATTAATAAGGGGGACAGTGACTGAATTATACATCTTCTTTTATAATACGCTGTGTGCAGCCATTGATATTTATGGTGCAGCACACTATTCTGTGGCAGCACCCCTTTATGGTTTTCAGTACATTAGTGAACTAATGTTAAAAAATAACAGTCAAATACCTAACAATCCAAACCTATTAAAGTAGTTTAAGTACGGTAATAAAAAGCTCTGACCAATTTTGCAAACTCTAGCCGTCATAGACGTAGTTCACGAAAATGCATAACCGCTCATATAAAAGCCGAGTTTAAAACTATTAATTATGAAACATGGACTTTTTAGTATTATGTGTAGTACATTCGTGGCTATCGAGGTGGTAACCAAGCCCCCACATTCGTTAACACCACTAGAACATCGTGTTGAACAAAGCATTTGATACTCACGATACATGGTAATGTACCACTCTAGTAGCAAGTTCTACGAAGTCTTAATACTTTATTTAAATATTCGCAAAATCTAAATTCAAGTGCTTCTACAAAACAACGTTCGTTTCTCAAATAAATCATGCCACGTTTTATTTGACCAATATTTCCTATCGCCGTTTCCCTCGACTTATTAAACTAGGTAACCTGCCAAAATGTAGATTGAGAGAGGAAATAACAATCCAGACGGCTGCCATAACAAAATCGGCGAAGGTCGTATACGTCAGGCAAGTCAGTTAATCAGCGTTAGTTGTGGTGGTCAGTGGCCACTGTGCCACTACTGCCCGAGGGAATATGGGTCAGCGATCAATCGCGATAGGAGCAAGCTCGACGGCACTCGCGATTATATGGAAATTAAACGATCAGACGTCGCACTCTGCCCACTGAACCTACACTTTCTACCAGTTTTATTGCTTTTACTTTAATCGTAAAGAAATAAACATAAAACTCTAAAAGCTTTTTAAATACGGACGAAATAATTCATACATGAACTTTATATATTGCAGTTGCCTTTCTTTTTGCAAGCACTTTAATTTTATTAACTAGGTCATTATAAAACTTACCACATTTCAGCTGCATGTTCTGTTCAGGTATACTTCCTAGAAAGGTGCACTTTTCACTTGGGAAATGTTTCAAACTTTCCACCGAGCCGTCAATCAACCTTAACCTTCCGAACACTGACTGCTACGACCAACTCGTAGTAATAAAACACAATGTCATTAGGAGGTGGAGAGATATTTGGGTACCGATTGTATTAACCCTCAGGTTGTCGATAATCGTGCGTGCAGACGGCCACGTCGATGTCCATTGTGGTAATTGGTAAATAAACGCCGATGACAGGGACATGGTGTGGCACAATGACGGCGGAGTCGCCATGGCTACACGAGGGACGCCCGCCGGTTGCCATAGCCGACGGCGCGCGGCGGAGGGTTCGTGCCATATACCGTGCAAGGTTAGGCGGATATTACCATGTCGCTACAAGTTTTGGGGGATTTGTAACTTAATTAACGAAGCGAATATTGATTTCAATATTTTATAATAGCTTTAAAAAATCTACTTGCATGTTTCACATGAGTATTCATTGTATTAGCATGCTAGGAATGAAACAGTTTTTGCAGCCACATGAAAAGCGCGACAACCACGCGAATTTGCGCATGCTTATGAAATTATTAAAATAGTTCGGTACTGCTAATTGTTTTTATAAAAGAAATACACGTTATTATGCTTAAAGGTATTTATGGTCATGAAACTATAGAGTTTAACTTATAAATATTTAATTAACCGGAAACAAGAACACATTTGCCGTTAATACTTCGTTTGCAGCCGGGTGGACACGTGATTTGGGTTTGGGTCTTGATGTCTTCACCGAACCTGGACTCAAGGTTGAGTCTCTCGCAGGTGACAGCCAGAGTAGTGGCGTTCACAGTCAGGGCCGCTGGGATGGGCCACATGTGCCGACAGGGAGCAATCGTGGCCAGTTGTTCACACCTTCCATTGTAATACACGTAGGTGTCGATACTGCACGGATTCTTCTCGCACACAGGGATGGCAGACTCTGATTTTAGAAGAAGGTACTCTCCGTCTTTACAGGGACCTTTTCTGTAGGCTGGCCAGCACGTGTCTGAATTTGGGTGATACAGGAATGCTGAAACAAACAATAAATTCTATTACTTACTTCTGAAGTTGAGAATTTAATTTTTCCTACCCTTTTTTTTTTTTTTTGGTGGGTGGAAAATCATCGAATGACCCCCCCCGCTATTGGGCAGAGCGAAGGGGAGTGTCAGACTTCTACTGACTAAAAACCGAACCCATGTTCCTTCTTTGCCCTTGCGCCGAGGCCACGTAATCTAGTACATAATACCGCGGCCCCGACGGGATTTTCCTACCCTCCGTTATTCTTTTCAAGACAGTTTAATTGTTTCTCTTTTTTTTTTTTTTTTTTTTTTTTATCCTTTATTAAGAAGAACCAGGTTCTTAATAATTAATTACAATCTAGCCTACAAGACTAATAAGCAATTTTAATCTAACTTAACTTTTTACGTGGTAATTATTTTAAAACAGAATAGTGCTGATTGTATATAAACAAGTCCGTTCCACTTTCTTAGAGTCTAATATTATAATATAAACACTTTGTTCATGTGTTATATGAGTGTCATTGTCACCATTATTTCTACATTACACTACACTAATTCAAAAGGTTTTGTTCGTTTTAGCCTTCGCACTATATTTGTCTGGTCCAGCAGCTGAATTGCCTCGATGTTCACATGTTGGTGGAGTCGGTGTTCATGGGCCTCAGCAAATTTTTGGATTATTTTGGTGACGGGTTCCACTTTTAGGTCACGATGGAGGTCGTCATTTCTTATATACCAGGGTGCATTAACAATACTCCTGAGTACCTTATTCTGGAATGTTTGTATAATTTTGATGTTGGTCGGTTTAGTACAGCCCCACAGTTGGATGCCATATGTCCATATTGGCATTAGAATATGCTTATATAATAATATTTTATTATGTATCGATAGGCAGGAATTTCGTCCAATCAACCAATACATGTTTTTAAATCGCATCTCCAGTTCCTGTCTTTTCTTTTTAACGTGCGCTTTCCAGCGCAATTTCGCATCAAGCGTTATGCCAAGATATTTCGCTGTATTTGCGTATGGCACTTGTTGGCCATTTATGAAAATTGGGTGGTAATCACAATTCCTGTTGGTAAAATCAATGTGAAGTGACTTTGATTCATTCAATTTGATTTTCCATTTTTGTGCCCAGTCATGAACTTCATTTACAGCAATTTGTACCTTTCTGATTGCTTCCGCATGGCATGACCCTGTAGCCATAATGGCAGTGTCGTCCGCAAAGGTTGCAATGGTATTATTTTCCAGCTCTGGTATATCATACGTGTACAATAGGTAGAGGATTGGACCTAGCACGCTTCCTTGAGGGACGCCAGCTTTAATATTTTTTAACTCAGAAAAGGCTCCCTCGTGCCTTACTCGAAACATTCTATCTGTAATATATGATTGCAAGATATCGGCAAAATCATTGGGCAGCATTAGTCTTAGCTTGTATATCAAACCCTTATGCCAAACTTTATCAAAAGCTTGTGCTACATCTAAAAAAACGGTGGAGCAGACTTTTTTATCTTCAAGCGTTCTCTCGATGATGTTGGTAATTCTGTGTACTTGGTCTATTGTTGAGTGTTTCTCTCTGAAACCAAACTGATGGTCAGGGATCAGGTTTTTCTCGTTTATGATTGGTTTTAGGCGTTTTAAAAACAATTTTTCAAACAGCTTTGAAAGTATAGGCAACAGGGAAATGGGTCTGTATGATGATGCTTCGTGAGGTGGTTTACCAGGCTTTGCAATCATTATCACCTCAGCAACTTTCCATGGCTCAGGAACATGCTTAAGCACGAATGCAGCATTTATGAGCCTAGTAAGCTTAATTATGGCTTTACGCGGGAGCTGTTTCAGGATTTCTCCCGTAATAAGGTCATATCCTGGCGATTTCTTTAGGCTAATGATTTGAATTTCCTTTGCAACTTCTTTCGGGGTCACAAGCTTAATTCTTTGATCTTGCAGAATATTGGCAAACTGTAGGTTGTCCACAGACTCGTCATTTGGCTGAAAGGTTTCTTCCAAGTGATGTGCAAATCTTTGAGCTTTCTGTTCATTGCTTATAGCCCACTTTCCGTTATCATCTCTGATAGGGGGAATTGGTACAATTGGCCTTTTGAGTGACTTTGTCGCTTTCCGAAGAGAGTATTGGGTTGTATGGTCGCTGGTTAACTGACGCAGGTTAGTATCTAAAGCCTCATCTTGAAAGGTTAGTATCTTTCTCTTCAGTCTTTTGGTAAGGTTATTCAATACAGTTTTATCTTGCGGGAATCTAGTTTGCTGCCACCTTTTTCTTTGAGTCCTTTTTTCATATAATAGGTCTATTATTTCTTTTGGGTAGGTATTTCCTTTAAACTTCTTTATAAGCTGTGGTGTGTTGTTCCATGCACATTGTTGGATATTGATGTTAAACTGGTCTACTTCAAAATCGAGCTGATCTTTGCTTTTTAATGGAGTTTTTAGGTCAATAATATTTTGTAGCTCTAAGCTAAAACTTTCCCAATCTGTATACTTGTTAACTAACGTCAGGTGGTTTTCTCTTAGTAATATTTTGTGACTTAATTGTAATAATATCGGAGAGTGATCGGAGTTCATATGGTACCCCTCTTCCACATTCAGATAGTTGGTTGATATATTTTTGACTATGAAAAAGTCGATAAGGTCTGGTAGTTTCTGGTGGTCAGTCGGCCAGTAAGTAGGTTTTCCAGTACTTATGACCTCACAGTGCATGTCTTTCACTGCGCTTAGAAGCTGTCTGCCCTTAGTTGAAGTTAATCTCGATCCCCAATGAGTGTTCTTAGCGTTAAAGTCACCGCCTAGTATAAATCTCTGTCCGAGGAGTCTGAATAAGTGTATATATTGTTCTTTGTTTATCTTGTGTCTTGGGGGACAGTATACGGCCGCTACTGTTACATTAAATTTATTTGTTTTTACTGATATCGCCACAGCTTGCGTGTCTTGTTCCTCGTATTTACATTGTTCGTAGTGACAGATATTTTCTCTAATAATAACTGCGCTACCTCCTCGCGCCGTGTTGCTAGGGTGCAGCGAGTGATAAACCTTATAGCCTCTAAACTTTACAAAAGACTGTTTAGTGAAGTGCGTTTCAGAGATCAAACACACATCAATATTTTCTGTGTCTAGGACTACTTGCAACTCATGTTGTTGTTGCAGCAATCCGTTGGAATTCCACGCCATTATTTTTAGTGTGTTATTCATGACTGATTTGTATGGTGCTTGATTCTAATTTCTCTAGTCTCTTGTCAAATGAGGATATACACTTCAAGATTTGGTTGAGCTTGTCTTCAAGACTTGATGGTTTCGTGCTTGGATTTACTGCTTGTGCGTATGAGACACTTTTGGATGTATGTGCATTTGCCACGGTTGTCTTTGCAAACGGTGCACTTTGTTTTGTTGCCTGTTTGTCGGTGTTTCTAACAATTTGCTTAGCGGCAGGGTTGTTAGGTGGACTATTTTTTGATTTTTTGTTCTTAATCATTTGCATCTCCTTGGCAACTAAACACCCCCTGTAGTTGGCTGGGTGAGGTAAGCCACAGTGAACACACTTAGGTTTTTCTTGCGCAGGTTTGCTGCAATCAGCTGTGAGGTGTTTACCTGTACATTTAACACACCTTGGCTCTTTTGAGCAATACTTTTGAGTATGACCATAAGCCTGGCATCTCTTACACTGGGGTATTATTTTTGACGTCTTAAGCGGGTTTATTTCAACTTTACACCCTAGAATATGTTTAATGCCGTATATTTTACTGACATCTTCATCATTTTTGAACGATAGAATAAACATGTTGAGCGGTTCTTTTGTTCTCCAGCTTAACTTGTTAATAGCATTTTCTATCTGAAATCCTTGCAAAGTTAAATCATCTTTAATCCGATCCGGTAGGCAGGAAGAATGCAATTTTTTCGCCACTACTCTTATTGGCCTGGTCTGCTTATCCTCATATGAGTGCCATAAACAGTTATTTTCTGTTAAGCGACGAGCGATCACTCTGTAGGACTCTTCAGTTTTGGCATTTACTTTCACACTATTACCGCTCAACATTTTGGCGGTAAATGTTTCTACTGGCTGAGATTCAGTCAAAAAGTCGTAGAACGTTTGATAATTCTTAACACCGTCCACTACGATTGGAGGCGGTGCCAGAATTTTTTTAGTGGCTGCCTTCTCTTTGTTGTTGAGTTGCTGCTGCTGAATGCTAGTTGTAGCTTGTTGTGGTTGTGGTGGAGTAAGGGAAGTGTTCAACTTCCTTTTCTTCCTGTTTTTCACCCTAATCCACTCGGTCTCTTTGGCGAGTTCTTCCTCATCCGTGCAGTACTCAGCGTCACTTTTAGTAGGCTGAGCAGGTGTTATGGTCCCACTGGCCTGTTTATCTGAGGGTTCTTCTTTTTTTTGTACCTTTAAGCATTTTAATTGTCCTTGAAGATCTTGAACCTGTTCCTGCAAGCTTTGTATATGGCTGTTCAGTTGACGTACCATTTGTTGCAGGTTTTCTCTGTCCGATTTCTCCTGGATGTAACAGTCATACAACTGCTTCTCCAGATCAGTTTTGATTTTAATAGACTGTTGTGCAGCCATTATTTAGTTTTAAGGTGAGCGAGACACCTAAACAATTATAATAAACACTTCATGACGATTTCCGCACTTGTAACTGGGTCATCGCAGTGGCCCCGATAGATCGACGTACACCGCGACGACGGTGTTGTGATGCGTTTGCAAAATACTCTTAACTAGAGCACGCGCTCGCGATCGGTACGTCCGTTCACAGTAGCAGTGAAACACGCTATGATGATTGTTTCTCTGGGACTTCGACGAGCTTCATTGTCTCGGCTCTTTTCTGGTGGTCGCCACTGATGATTCTGGCTTTCAGGAGTTGCAGTGGTTTGACAATATTGGGGTGGGCTTGTGCCAGATAAAAAATACTTCAGAAGTCAGAGGACCTCCCAGTTTTATTTCTAATAAAAAAAAATTTTGTCTGTCATTGCTTACCTGGTCTGCAGTCACATATCCAGTCGTCCTTTTGGTCTCCAGGGTAGTACAGCTCACTCTCCGGACACATCGATGGAATGTACACAGGCAGACGGTTCTGCAAAACCAAAATAAAATTGTTATGGATGTCAAAATGGAATCCAGAGGATCGGGAAGTTAAAGCTTACATGCAGATTGCGTAGCTCCTCTTTTATGTTAGGGGGTATCTTTTAAACATGGGGTTATTTATCATCATTATCATATATTTTTTTTTTTAATTTGTTCCTGTCGGAACAGGCTAAGGTCTGAGACCATGCTGCCTATCCTATGCCTAAGTAATTCCAATTTAAGTCATCAGTATTTATCCTTAGGTAATCAAATCCAGGCAAATTCATCAGTATCTTCGTTTCCATGTAAAGTTAATCCGTTTAAAGTCTTCAGTTTATTTCAATGAAATCCATGTTTAAGGCGACATTACCTGCCCGCGACCTTGAGCGCGCGTTTAACTCATCGCCTAAACAAATAAGGTTGAAAATGGCGATGCGTTTGATTCTCGTGACTGCCAAAATGAACGATAGTTCGCAGATTTAATTTATTAAAAAAAAAATACGCTGTAATGTTAAAATATTTTTACATATGTCTTTAGTTGGTTAAATTTCCTTTCTGATAGTAAAAAAAAATATAACAGTTGTCACTCAAAATATTGAGCATTTCGAGACGAAAAAGTTTTTTCGTGTGATTTTTTGTGATTTTGTGATTTTTTTTTTCGAGGTTCTTGATTACTTTTAGAAAATATTTTTGCATAAGTCTTTTACCTATACATTTGACTATACACTGTATTTTTTTTGGAATTGTAATAAGTAGCAATACGGCTAACTCTGCGACGAAAAACAGGTCGTTTTTACGGTGCCCCTTTAACTGCGCCGAGAGTCCACAAAATCTTGGGTCAAGTCCAATTATTTTTCATTCAATGTAAAGAGCCAAGTGTCAAGTCCTTATTATCATCATCATCATTTACGTCATCACCCCCTTGCCAGCATCACGAGATAGGTACCTACTTTTTTTATTAAAAATGTCAGTTATTTCTAGGATCATTTGCAATAACAAATATTTAGATGAGAATTCGCATGCTTGGGTTCAGAATTTATGTTTCAACAATACCTCGAAAACTGGCTCTTATTGCACTACGATTAGGTTCGACATGCGACGTATTTCGCACGCGTGCGGTAAACTTATTTTTCCGCAACCAAGTACGGGAAAGAAAATTACCACAGATAACTATACCTTATATTAGTCCAGTCCAAATCGATTTTATCAGGAAATTTTAAAAAAAACCCAACGACTATTATAGAGTCTGCGGTGTTTTTTTTTTTATTACGTTTTTTTATTATTTTTTATTTTATACGGGCTTAATCTTGACCTCAATCTTGCCCTAAGGGCAGAGATGAGGTCGACGATGGAACGAGCTTACCCAGAAGAAGCCTATTTACTCGCGACCACGCCGCGTTACGTCTTTTTAATTTGCGAAAAATAAATTTTTGAATATTATATTGTGTTTGTATACTTAATATATATAAGGTCCCATTAAAATAGGTGGACAAAATTTTAGAAATCATTCAGACCACCAAAATAAGGACGATGATAAAAATAATAATAAGAAAAACGCATTAAGTACCTACTCATAAAGGATGAGTTTGTTCTAGAGTGCCGGCAATTTATTATTTTAAGTAAAAACAAAAACCACTTTATTTAGTGATTTTTTTTTTTGTTTATAACTTTGTTCAGACATCCTGAACGCTGTGTTAAAATTTGTCCACTTATTTTAATGGGACCTTTTATATAATAACCGACTATCATATCAATTTATCACCATTCAGATGATATCAAAGAACTTTGGTTCGACGGACGATTTTAAGCAGATGGCATCGAAATCTTGCGGTTCGAACCTAACAGGTTTTCGGATTAACGTCTTGAGTCTCAAGGAGTACCAAGAAGCATAGTACCCCGTTCATTGCACTTGGGGAAAACCTGATAAGGTAAACTTGAAATTAAATACTGTAGGCTCACCTTAATTGAGCCAATAATTAAGAATTTATGTGACGGAACGAAAATAGATGATTCATGGATTTAGTAATGATGATAGATATTCTATTACGATAAAATACGGCCTTCCCCGAAGACTTATATAAAAAAAACTTACTCGTAGAACGAATTCGTACATTACTGGGTTCTAGGTATTTAGGTACGTTATTCTGGGAAATAACACATTGTAAACAAACATAATAGTCTACCACTACCACCGTCTCGGATGTCTCCGTTTTCCTTGTTGGTCTTGGGTTCGATACCCAGGTATTGTGTTTTAGTTAACGTGATATTGTGTTTTTCTTTGGGAATTTCTCAACAGGCTCGCCCCTTACGTGGGGCTTAAATATAACTAGAGAGCAGCAGCGGTGGCCCAGTGGTGACGGCCTCAAGAACTGTAAGTCGTGTAGTTTATTTCATCCCCGTTGCTCTCAAAACGGTGAAGGAAAACATCGTGAGGAAACTACATGCCTTAGAGTTAGAACCAAAAAATTCGAAGACATATATGTGACATCTACCAACCCGCACTGGGCCCGCGTGGTGGATTATAGCCCATCCCTCTCCTAGAGAAGAAGCCCGAGTCCTTGCAGTCGGGACATTATAGGCTGATGATGATGATGATGAAACATAACAGGCGAAATGTTGACAAGACAACACACACTACACCAAAGGCTATGCAGTCAAGTCCAATACCAATGACTTAATTTCGATTAGCCCGAAACAGATAACTTAAGACGCAGTCAACGGGGGAACCGTAAAAACGACCTGTTTTTCGTCGCAGAGTTAGCCGTATTGCTACTTATTACAATTCCAAAAAAAATACAGTGTATAGTCAAATGTATAGGTAAAAGACTTATGCAAAAATATTTTCTAAAAGTAATCAAGAACCTCGAAAAAAAAAAATCACAAAATCACAAAAAAAACACACGAAAAAACTTTTTCGTCTCGAAATGCTCAATATTTTGAGTGACAACTGTTATTTATTTTTTTACTATCAGAAAGGAAATTTAACCAACTAAAGACATATGTAAAAATATTTTAACATTACAGCGTATTTTTTTTTTTAATAAATTAAATCTGCAAACTATCGTTCATTTTGGCAGTCACGAGCATCAAACGCGTCGCCATTTTCAACCTTATTTGTTTAGGCGATGAGTTAAGCGCGCGCTCAAGGTCGCGGGCAGGTGATGTCGCCTTAATTTGACCCTAATGGCTAGCTTATCAGTCTATTGACCTAATCGTATCGCGGCTAACGAGTACAGAGCCTTGGGTTCGATCCCTAGGCGTAACGAAGGTACATACCAAGCACATACCTACATTAGGCTGATAATAACATTCCTATGGGCTATGACAAGGTTTTATTCGGAATTACACCCGTATAAATAGAAGGACCCTGTCAAATAACTACAAGTCAAAGTGACATTATATGGGATGTCAATGATAACGTAGGCAGATGGGGGGGGGGCAACTATAACAATAGAGAATCTAGCGTTTATGTAATTATATCCGAAACGAAGTGCAATTGATTTGATTTGATTTGATTAATGTGGAGTGCGAAGATTTTTGCACTCGCTCTTGAAGGCTTAAGTTTGCAAATAATAAATATTTGTGTATTATATTTTATTATTTATTATTTTTATTATTATTGATGGAATTGAGTCCGAGTCTGTTTCCTGGCTACGGCCCAACGCATTATCTACCACGCAGCTTATGTCAAATCCTATATAACGTCGTAGGAATCTGAAATGCTTTCGTCTGGGCCCTCGGGGCATTGAAGTTCTTCACTTTTTGAGGTTTTTTGATTCCTACGCGCTACGCAAGTGACGCGGTGTATCTACTTAGTTTTTAAAAGTAGATACATTTATTGATACCTTTTTGATTATTCTGAACACTGTTGTATCTTGAATGTTTATAAACAAAGTGCGGTCTTTGTATCATTCACATTCAGAGCCAGCCTGACCCTTGCTATCCTTCCCACAGACGCATTTAGTTGAAGTTTGTAAGTACTCCGCAAGGGATGGCCTTAGCGCTCTTTGCGCGCTGGCATTTAATCTATAAGTTTATGCCCTGGCTAGAGGCCTTACACTCAAGACTAAGGCCCGTAATCCACCAAAGCAGAGATGTGCCAAGCGGAGAGGAGATGTGCCAAATTCGACCAATCACAGGAAGGGAAAAAGACCAGATGTAACTGTGATTGGTCGAATTTGGCACATCTCCTCTCCGGGCGGGACTCTACCAAAGCGGAGATGTGCCAAGCGGAGAGGAGATGTGCCAAATTCGACCAATCAAAGGACCCATCGAAAGACCAGATGTAACTGTGATTGGTCGAATTTGGCACATCTCCTCTCCGCTTGGCACCTCTCCGCTTTGGTGGATTACGGGCCTTAGGGCGGGACTCTACCAAAGCGGAGATGTGCCAAGCGGAGAGGAGATGTGCCAAATTCGACCAATCAAAGGACCAATCGAAAGACCAGATGTAACTGTGATTGGTCGAATTTGGCACATCTCCTCTCCGCTTGGCACATCTCCGCTTTGGTGGAGTCCCGCCCTTACACAGGATATTCAGGTTAAGCAGAAGCCAGCATCATAGGTTGACCAGCGATACCATTTTCCAAGGTTTTTTTTTATATATTTTCATAGCTCGGAACCCACTAGTTTTTTTGCAGTTATTGTCCCGGACCTACCATCTGCTTATTTATAAAATCGAGTTCGGGTACTTAATCATTTTGATGGGAACGACTCTAATATTATAACCTAGTAAGTTGTGAATAATAAACGTGATTGTTGAGATCAGAGACCCATGACCTACGAGTGGTCACGAGCGGAAGGTCATTTGCGATACATTATGACGACTTTGATACATTATGTTATGATTGACACGTCTAGTGTACCTACCTATACCTGCTTACATAAATGATAAAAACCTCGATTATAATCAAATGTAATATCTATCTAGGATGTATCTACTGTGTACGTACCTACCCATTAGTATATCTTTCCACACTCCTATGGTTTTTTTTTTTTTTTTTTTACATGGGACAAGCCCGCCACACTATTCCCAAACCACTGTAACTCCTGTTAGCCAGAATCAACAGTGGCGACCACAAGAAAAGCGCCGAGACAATGAAGCTCGACGAAGTCCCAGAGAAATGATTTAACTGTCTTGGATCCCGCAACGAAATTAATCAGAAAAGAATAGCGGAGGAGTAGGAAAAAACATAGTTTCCACTTCCCTCCATATCAGCAGGAGACAGAACAGAACAAGGCCAATAGGCACACAGGGACGTATACAACTGAGATAAGCCCAGTTGCCTAGCACCACGGATATTATTGTCATTAATATTACTGGGTCCTAAGTTGTGAGCTGTTATATTTGATTCCAATAATAGGTATGACAAAATTGCTTGAACGCACGGAAATTTGTTCTAGTTTCTACAAGGTCCGTATAGTAAATAACTCCGGATGTAACCTGTACACTATTTAACATAATATTACGTTCATTCTGCCAAAGACTACACTCCCATAAAATGTGATGTGCAGTTTGTTCAAATTCGCAGTCAGATGTAGAACATTGACAAAAAGGCGACTCAACAAGCTTGAAGGAAAATAATTTACTCTTAAAGTTACCATGACCACACACACACCTACACACCCACACACACACACACACACACACACACACTCCACACACACACGCACACTCCTATGGTTTCAAACAATTTTAAATTCCAATTAGGTACAGCAGGTATATTTTTTGCCAAAAAAACATCTACAACGTGTTACAAAAAGTCGTGTTACCATCTCCGTAGGTAACTTGTTAGAGGATAAAACTATTAGAAAAACATGTTAGACATACGGAAAATCGTATGCTTATTTAGGTTCTTAGTTTACTCTAAAACAAGAAACTTGTTTACACTTCAAACTTATATAGGGTACTCACATCTTTATTTGCTGCATTCATATCTTCTTCTACTTCAGGAAAACCGATGGCTTCTTGTGTAGTATTAATAGCTAAAGTCACACTAAATAACAGGCATAGTACCAAAAAACTATTAAAGGAACACATTTTGAACAAATTATTATTTTATCAGCAATTAACCACTGCGACACTAACTACAGAGTAACATGAATACGATTGACTAGACAGTAGATAAATAGATATCAAAACATAAAATTAAGTAATATTAAGTACGAGCTCTTAAATACACTGCTCAAGTGCGACTAGTTTCCGCCGAGACAATGTTCGGAGCTATATACAAATAATCGAACGTCATGCGTACAATTTAAAACGGGTTTTCGATGATAAAAAGTGTGTTTAAGCTTAACGTAAATTCCGCGGTATGAATCTCTGCTGTGATGGCAAGAAGTATAGGAGCAAAAACCAGAAATGATGAGATGAGAATTTGTATTTTGATTTTGCTATCAAAATCTACGGGTAACTGGGAAACTAATTTTAGCCAAGAACTCGAGAGTATTAAAAGACATCAAGATTCATTTGATAATTTCCCACCGTCCAAAAAAAAGGTGTGAATCCAAGTCATTCTTGTGTTAGCTTTTGCCGTGCGTGACTAAACGATATGACGAAAAAAAACAACCGACTTCATAAACACCAAAAAGTTAAAAATAAACTTCAGAAGAAAAATCTGCTTCTGAAGTCGGTGACATATTTTGTTTGTTTGATTTCGTTTTTTTGCCACTGAAGTTGATTTTTCTTCTGAAGTTTATTTTTCACTTTTTTGGTGTTTCTGAAGGCAGTTGTTATTTTGTTGGAAAAAAGTTTTTTATTTTTATGTAGTGTAATCAATAAAAATGTGTATGTTTGTTACTTCTGGACGTAAAAACTACTGAACGGATTTGGATAAAATTTGGTACACAGATAGTTTGTAGGGTTCCGTAGTCATTATGGAACCCTTATAGTTTCGCCATGTCCGTCCGCACTATATCTCAAAGACTCTTAGTACCAGTGAGCTATATATAATTTGGCATGAATAAATGAGTTACGCCGACAAAGTGGTAAAGTATGCACTTGGCCGGTTTTTTTTTTATAACCAGGGCCCCGAGTCTGCTATTCAATAGTGTCAGAATGATCTATCATTGATCTCATAATGGTTGATTGATGACAAGCCAAAAAGTACCATATGCCTGTCGACTTAAGGTACTTTTTGGCTTGTCGTCAATCAACCATTGTGAGATCAATGATCGACCATTCTGACACTATTGAATAGCAGACTCGATCGGGGCCCTGGATAAACACAGGATAGTTTTTATCCCGATTTTATCTCACCGTGGGATAATTTTCGAGTTGTAACGGGTGAAGCCGCTGGCAAATGCAAGTATCCTATACAAATATTACGGTAATATGCAGGTAACGGTAATTAGGTTAAGATTCCCCTTTTTTTTTGGTGGATGGAAAATCATCAAATGACCCCCCCCCCCCCCCCCGCTCTTGGGCAGAGCGAAGGGGAGTGTCAGACTTCTACTGACTAAAAACCGAACCCATGTTCCTTCTTTGCCCTTGCGCCGAGGCCACGTCATCTAGTACTAAAATCCGCGGCCCCGACGGGCTTCAAAGATTCCCATAGTATTGCTTTCAACTCCTAACCGTTGAGGAGTAGTACCTTCAATTTTCTGCTCGTCAACATGAAGTGATGACTGCTAGATGCGAATAGGTACTTGAATAGGGTCAGACAAAGCACAAAACACGTAATATGTGCCTATGAAATTTGAGGGTTGCCTTTGATTTCTCTGGAATTCCTTGAAACATCTCCTTTCCAATAAAAAAATAATCATCAAAATAATATATAATCAATTTTCAAACGACATCATACGACGTGCTCTTGTCGCCGTCGGCGTACCAGCTGTTTTAGAACCCCATGGCTTGGCACGCGACGATGGCAAGAGACCGGACGGCATGTCTTTGTTTCCTTGGAAGATGGGTAGGCCTTTAGTGTGGGACGCAACATGTGTCGATACTCTTGCGCCATCACATCTTCCAAGTTCATCGTGCTGCGCAGGTGGAGCCGCTGCGGCTGCAGAAAACCTCAAGCGGCGTAAATATAGTAACCTTTGCGGAAACTATATTTTCGAGCCGTTTGGGGTTGAAACTCTGGGGCCGTGGGGTCCGAGTGCTCATAGCCTATTTAAGGAAATCTCGAAACGCTTAGTTGACGCTTCTCGTGACCCAAGGGCTGGCTTTTATCTTGGCCAGAGGCTAAGTGTTGCCATACAACGAGGCAATGCCGCCAGTCTTTTGGGCACATTACCGGCTGACAGCGTTGAGGAGCAGTATTTCGATGCCTTTTTATAGTTTATTGTTAGTTTAGTTTATTTTATAGTTTTTAATTAACAGAGAAAATAAATAATCATCAAAATTGGTTCATTAACGACGAAGTTCGCGATTCGTCGTAAACGAAAAATGTTCATTAAAAATGAAAAGAACTGGGCTAATTACCTAATTATGTTGTTTTTTTATGGAACGAAATGGCAACTATTCCGCATCAAACTACAAAGAATCACGTAAATCGGATCATAAATCTCAGCGTAATCAGTGTACAAACATAAAACAAAACCAATCAAATTTAGAACCTTCTACTTTTTTGGGAAGTCAGTTAAAAATAACAATTGATCAACTTGGCTGGTTTAGTGCTACGGCCAGGCCACGGAATGTGCTAATAGGTACTCGATTTATTCGGGAATTCTCTGTCAAACATCAGTAGGTACTATAAAAGGCTTAGCAGGTGTATCATACAGCCATCCCAGAAAAAAAACTATTTACTTTTCCCTTCAAACTATAATGACCTCCACCTGACCCTGATTTTAGAAAATAAGATCACGTCGGGGATTACCTCAATACCAATAAATGACGTCACATACCTAAGTGTTATCAGTTATTGATTTCAATATTCTGTTATGTCTGGGTTTCAGGGGGTTCCCTTCATAAATCCCGTATGAAGTGGAAATCATAGATAATTTTTTTAAACATTTCCCTACATTAAGAATTACTCCTGTACCATTTAAAAGCATTTAAACTCGCATACCCAAACAACCAGACCTGGAACCATTAACTGGACAATATTTTGTTCTGTGCGGGAATCGAACCCGCGACACAGCGCAACAGCAATCGCTCAGCCATTGCGCCAACCGTGCTGTCAAATCTTTATTAGTCTTCTAAAGCTTTGTACTGAAAATAAATATGAAATAATAATTATGCAGTCGCCAAGCACCTAAGCTTCCTAATAAATTTTCAACTTTATCACTAAAGCGTTAGGTTCATGGTTGGTTGAAAAATTTGTGTCGGGTAGCTTGTTAAGCGTCTGTAATTCTAACAAAATGTTTGTCTAAATAAATCCATGGTTACGATTAACGAACTCGAAAGGGGTGGTTGAATCACTGTCATTGGATAAAACAGTTGTTTTTATTCAGTCATGGAACTCATAGACTATTAAAAATTCTAACTCGAAATGGGGTGTTTCATCAGGACTAATTGAGATTTTAATGGAAATTTTCATAAAAATAATTTCATAATGAACACTAAATAAATAGTTATTTTTGTTTTTATAAGTCATGTAAATGTCCTAGCTACAACTATCACCTAGCTAAAATGTGACTTTATTATGTAAGACAGAACATGGGCATACCATGTAGGTACATGTTTTTTTTTTGTTTTCTAGAAATGAAACCTAGCTAGATCGATTTAACGCTTGCTTGATGTGCTGAAAATGCTGAAATCTGTACCTTTTTATGTAGCAATAATGTATTATCAAGTTAAGATGTATATACGCGGTTCTAGGTGACTATGTGTAGCCTGTAGCTATATAGGCAGCCGAAAGTATGGCAGTCCCATGCTTAGTACAAACCACTTTTATAGTTCCGAGTATTTCAAAGTGTTGGGGATTTTTCAAATGATTCCCTAAAGCTCATAAGTGGTTCTAATCCGACAGGCAAGATAACCACCAGATAACCACCAAGTGACTTAGTTGAAGCTCGCGTGAAGCTCTTCTTGGAACGAGGGAACTCGCTGAGTTTAGCTTTTATTTTTCCTCATTATTGCTCTTCAAACTGCAATGGGTTTATCCAAATTTAAACCGCACTATACATCTTCCAATAAACAAACCTTGTCCTCTTTTTAGGGTTCCGTAGTCAACTAGGAACCCTTATAGTTTCGCCATGTCAGTCTGTCCGTCCGTCCGTCCGTCCTCGCTTAATCTCTGTGACCGTTAGCACTAGAAAGCTGAAATTTGGTACCAATATGTGTATCAATCACGCCGACAAAGTGGTAAAATAAAAATTGGAAAAAAATGTTTTATTAAAAAAATCACTTCCCCACTTTACTTAAAGGGGGGCTACCCCCTTTAAGTAAAGTGGGGAAGTGATTTTTTTTTAATTTCAACCCTAGCGTGTGATATATTGTTGGAAAGGTATTTAAAAATGAATAGGGGTTTACCAAAATCATTTTTTGATAATGTCAATAATTTCGGAAATGATCGCTACAAAAGTAAAAAACAATGTGTCCTCCCCCTCTAACTTTTGAACCATAAGTTTAGAAAATATGAAAAAAATCTGAAAAGTAGAACTTTATAAGGACTTTCTAGGAAAATCATTTTGAACTTGGATGGAAACAACAGATGGAAACAGCAGTTAACCAATATAATATGGTCCCTGAATCGTATGAGCGCCTATACAATCCAGAGGTCAAGTTTCATTGGCCAACGTATATCAAGATAACTCTGCTCTTTAGCAGGTAATAATGGATATTAATCAGTAGTTATATTTTTCTGTAATAAAGAAATTAACAGGATTTTTTTTTTTACAAGGCAGGCGGTATATTAAAATTCCATTGACAGTGTACTTAAAAAATAACTGATCGCGCTCCATTTAGTGTACGGTTTGCCAATACTCGCAACACAAAATTAAATCAAATGGCAAGCAGCTTTTACTACGTAATAAATAAATCTGGATATCTTTAACACTATTTCTTTTATTTTTCATTTCTTTCGTTGACCAATTCCCAAAAATCTTTATTATAAGCGGATGACATTTTGAAACAAATTTTGGTACAACGGTACTTTTTTATTTCTACGTGAAACGAACACACCTTTAGTGTTTACGTCAACCGAGATTTTTATGTAAGTGAAATGTCAAAATGGGAGTGAAAACCTAAAGAAAACAATGTGAAATTACTGTATTTTTTATTCTGAGAATGAAAAGAATCTACGTAATGACGCTTTAAATCACATCCGAAATGTTTACCAAGAAATCTCACCAGGATGTTAAGAAATCGACAGTTAAAATACAAGACTCGAAAAAGGATTCAGCAACCCGACTGAAACACTTAAAAATCGTTTTAGGTAAGAAATTAATGGGTTTATTGTTGTTCCTAGGGTGGATAGAGTGTTAGAAGATGATGAGAGGAACTGTGAGATTTTTGTAGCATCGGCAGCTATCACATTCCGTACATGCTAATTAGTCGCGAATAACTGTATTTGATGCGCCTCAACATACAAACTGTTTATTGTATCGAGGAAGTAGTATATAAAGTTTCACTTTAACTTAATTGTCATTTAAAAAAGACGGATAATGCTGCATTCCCATCTAATTGCTGTACAATTGCTATTGTTTAGAATATTGTGTATGTGTACAGTGTTCTCCATATGAGATCACTCTTCATTTCTAGGTTAATGTCTTTCTGGTTTTGTAGATTTTGAATATGAGGACATAATTAATGAAACTGTTATTATTTATAATGCTACTCAATGTTGCAGTAAATAAGATTCTTAAAAAAAATATTATCATACATTCTTAAACCTATTCAGAATAAATTACTATAAATATTTCTGGATACTATACAAGTCACAATCCAAATGGAAAGAGGTTTTGTTAAATCCCCTATCAATAACCAAATCTCATTTATATTCTGTGTCAAAGCCATTGAACTTTACATTGACTGCATTCTTATAATGGCCGAATTGGCATACAGGCACATTATATATTAACAATGGGTATCATGATGACAAATAATTGCAGTACATTGACACTTTTCAGTACTTGTAATATTGATATTGGCAATTTTAGCAGATACACTAATACTTATGTTGAAACTGGTATGTATCAGAAAACTAGACTAACTAAACTAAACGTGACAGAAAACCAAATAGCTAAAATAAGCTGGGCAGATAGTTATGATCCTATTCTATGTCCATAGCTGCCTGGCAGATATAGACAGGGTATGGGATGGATATGACAGAATCTGCCATAATTATCCCAGACCCTGTCTCTCTCTTCTATTCCATAGTCTTGGCAAAAGGCAAAGGCTTTGATTTTGCCATTGGCAACAGCTAAACTGAATCGTCAATAATTAATTCACCTTAAGCATCATGAAAGCTATCACCAATCCACCAAAATCACCAATCTATTTGTTCGGCACTCGTCAACTGCCGAGGGATATTGTTTAAATAAAACAAATCTGTTCAAAGCAAGTACCAAAAAAAATTTAATTCTCAAAACCTTATATAGTGTCGGCGGAGAATCTTAACACCGCGATTCAGGATTCGACACAAATCGTACAACGCCATCTATCGCGCTCACGTGGAAGCTCGCGGTCGAACATCCCGCCCACCATGGACAGAATGTCCAGAACATAGTGTTAAAAACTTAAAACATAACAAAAATAAAAGACCGCCCACCATGAAGCAATACACAATATTCGGTGGAACGTGAAAAAGCTAATGGACTGTATGTAAATAACAACAATAACAAAAAAAACCATGAGAACATCTTAATCGAAACTTAAAATTAACATCTTAAACTAACACTTATGGATTAACAGGAAGCACAATCAACTTTGATACAGGTCTTTTAATCATAGAACCTTTACAACGCAAAGAAACCACTCTTGTGATTTTGTCCGAGCCAGTATGCTTTTCAGTAATAAGTCCGTAGAGCCATCTTGCAGGTGGAAGATCGTCTTCCACAACCAACACAACGTCACCCAAGTTTGGTTCTACGGTTTGATGCGCCCATTTGTTCCTTTGGTGGAACTGAACCAGATATTCACGCGACCACCTGCGCCAGAAGTCCTGAACCATGCGTTGAGTCAACTGCCATCTTCTCAAGGTGCTAATATTTGAATTTTCAAAATTAATTTCGGGCACGAGAAGCAACGGCTCGCCTACCAAAAAATGACCCGGTGTCAATGGGTCTGGATCTTCTGGGTTAGTGGTGATGGTAGAAATTGGCCTGGAATTCAGACAGGCTTCTATTTGAGCAAGCACTGTCGTCAATTCTTTAAAAGTGAGCGTGCTCGTACCAACAACTCTTTTCAGATGGTGTTTGGTCGACTTCACTCCAGCTTCCCAAAGTCCCCCAAAGTTCGGGGAGTGGGGTGGAATAAAGCTCCAAGTTGTACCATTGGTTGCCAACCAATCGGCAATATCAGGTGCTATGCCTGACCTTTCGTGGTTGAACAATACCTTTAACTCCTTGTTAGCTCCGACAAAGGTAGTGCCGTTATCACTCCACATCTCACCACAATGGCCTCTTCTCGCTGTAAAGCGCTTGAAGGCAGCTAAAAAGGCTTGCGATGTCATATCGCTGACCACTTCTAAATGTATGGCCCGAGTGGACATACATATAAATAAACATATATAGCCTTTGGTGGAGTGATACCCGCGACCCTTGCTAGGCCGGACACTAATAGGACCTGCATAGTCCACGCCACTTCTAAAGAAAGGTCGGCTAGCATTGACCCTAGCAGAGGGTAATGACCCCATTAAAGGTTGTGTCGACCGACCTGAATGACGGATGCAAATGACACATTTACGTACAAAGTACTTAACGACGCCCTTGGCGTGTATTATCCAATATTTTGATCGCAAATAATTAAGAACTAACTGAGGCCCGCCATGCAACGTCCTCTCATGAGCGTCAGCTACCAGGAGGTTGGTTAAATGTGACTTACGAGGAAGAATGATAGGATGCTTTGAGTCTTCGTGAAGGTTGGCCTTGTGTAACCTACCGCCGACTCTCAAAATTTGTTCCTGATCCAGGTAAGGGTTAAGCGAGGTAAGTACCCCCTTTTTACTTATTTCTTCCTTCAATATTAAACTATCAATCTCCGATCTGAAATGCTCCCTTTGGCATAATTTAATGCAGGTAAGTAATGCTCCATGAATTTCAGAATGTGTAAGAAAATTATCGAACTTTGTAGTATAATTTTTGTTTTTAAATTTTAAGAACCTTTTACAATAGGCGATTACTCTGGTTAATTTTCTAAGAGATGAATATTTTGAAATTATAGAATTCTCACTTATTTCCTCTACTACTGTGTTGCATGCTACTAACGATTTCTTTTCCTCTAGATTAGTTTCCTTAATTTCCCTTCTATTATAATTTATTTCTTTATTTTTCAGCCAACTAGGTCCCTGTGTCCACAACTCTAGGTCAGCGCACTCAGAGGGATTAACGCCGCGCGACGCGCTGTCTGCGGGATTATCACCGGACTGGACGTGCGACCACTGACTTTTCTCCGTTACTGTAAGTATTTCAGACTCTCTGTTCGCGACGAAGGTCTTCCAGCGGCTCGGGTGGCTGCTCAACCATGCGAGCACCACTGTCGAGTCCGTCCACGCATGTATGTTTTCCTTACAGATACTCAAGGTGTCGGAAACTTCACGCAGAAGTTTTGAAAGCAGCACAGCGCCACATAACTCCAAACGAGGTATGGATACCTGTTTGACAGGGGCCACCTTGGTCTTAGCTGCAACTAGACTGACATGAACGTGACCGTTGGCATCAATACACCGAACATAAACAACGGCTGCGTAAGCGACATTAGAGGCATCAGAGAATCCGT
This sequence comes from Diarsia mendica, assembly GCA_949316265.1. Lineage (NCBI taxonomy): Eukaryota > Metazoa > Arthropoda > Insecta > Lepidoptera > Noctuidae > Diarsia > Diarsia mendica. The sequence goes on along the minus strand of OX438906.1, from coordinate 9,228,123 downwards.
GTAACTCTAGTAACACATCAAGTTGACTCGTGTGAATCCATCGTGGCAGACGGAACTCTCTAAGAAAATTAAGGTTGTTTCTAAAACCAAGCCATTCCTTTACCAGGTGATCTGGAAGTTCATCGTCCCATTCGGATCCTGCTAACCACAGACGTTGAATAAACACCTTGGCTGTTACTATCACCGGCGCAAGCCAGCCGAGAGGATCAAACAAACGAGCAATGTCAGATATCACCTTACGCTTGGTTATCGGGGTTTCGGGCGGAGGAAGTTGAACAGTGTATCTAAATTCATCTAACTGTCTATCATAACTTAACCCTAAAATCTTCGTAAGTGTATCTACTTTGAGTTCTAAATTGTCCTGCCTAACAGCCTCCTCGGTTATTTTGGATAATAATTCCGAATTGCTGCTGGACCACTTCTGAAGTTCGAACCCTCCCCGACCTAGTAATTCTTTCAATTGGTGATAAATTTGTTCACCTTCATCGACCGATTGACAACCCGTCAACAGGTCGTCTACATAAAAGGACGTAAGGACTCGTTCTGCTACGAGAGGAAAATCTTTTCCCTCGTCCCGAGCTAGTTGCTGCAAAGATCGGACGGCCAGGTAAGGAGCAGAGGATGTTCCAAAAGTAACACGCAACAACCGAATGTGTTTCCATTCAGCATCAGGGTTGTCACGCCACAAAATGCGCTGATAATCAGCATCTTCATCTGCAACCTTGACCTGACGGTACATTTTAATAATGTCTGCAACTAAACTTATGGGGTGACAGCGCCAACGCATAATGGTTTGACGCAAATCAGGTTGTAGGGTTGGGCCAACCATTAATTCCTTATTTAATGACACTCCATTATGGCCTGAACATGATGCGTCGAAGACGACCCTAACCTTAGTGGTGCTTTTATCCTCACGCACTACGGCGTGGTGTGGTAGGTAGCACGCATCCTTACCTAATTCTATTTGAGGAACAATTTCAGCATGTCCCAGTTGAATGTATTCATTAACGACCGCACTATACTGTGTTCTAAGTTCCGGGTCCTTCAGTAATCTGTTCTCTAGATTGATAAAGCGCCTACGGGCAATGACCTCTGACCCCCCAAACGTGCAACTGGGCGAATCGGTTTTGAATGGTAGTTTTACAACATACCTCCCGGTCGCGTCGCGTTTGGTGGTCTTAGCGTAGAACTCCTCACATTCTTGTTCTTCTTCAGTCAAGATAACACTACGAACTGAGGGTTCTGACTCTAACTCCCAAAACTTACGCAAAAGGTCATTGACATCCGCTGACTGTACTACAGTATGATAACATACTGATCTAGAGATTGCCGACGATGGGATCTCACCAGACAAGATCCAGCCTAATTTAGTTTTCTGTGCGACTGGTGATCCCCGCGGACCCTTGACTAAACCATCCATTAGAACTGCGCCGACTACCCGCGTACTCAACAGTAAATCTATCTTACCGGGTGTGTCAAAGGTCGGATCAGCTAATTGTAATGACGAAAATGAAGCCGATATCTGTACGATCTTCTTCTCAGGAAGATGAGATGTAAGTTTGTTTAATACATAAGCATCGACATACAAAACAAAAGTAGGATCTAGACGTGACTGTAGTTTTAAATGAACTATCCACTTAGAGGGCATTGACTTTCCCTCGTCATCGCCTAATCGCAATATGTCGGTGTTTGCAGGTGTTTTCCTCAATCCGAGCAACTGTACTGCAGCCTCTGTAATGAAAGAGACTTGAGAGCCCTGGTCCATCAGAGCTCTTAAAACAAAAGCAGTCCCAGTTCTTGACTCAACGTTGACCAAGGCTGTGGCTAACAGACCGTGGTTGTGAACATCCGCAAAACAACAAATGGGTTTAGTCTCACTTTGACTGGAAGAGGTTGCTGCATTAGCAGCCACCACCTTCGTTTCTGCTGAACTATCAACAATTTCAGCAGCATTGGCAGTTGACTTTGGGTGAAGTAGAGTATGGTGCTTTTTCTTACAAAGGTGACATTTAGTGTTCTGACGACAAGAATAGACGGAATGGTTTGTTCCTAGACAATTGTAACAAAGCTTACTGACTCGTGCAAACTCACGACGTTCGTCACAAGTTTTCTTAGCAAATGTTTTACAGTGACATAATTTATGATCTCCAGAACATACTACACAAGTTTGAGAAGCGACATGAAAAGATTTGGCATTATTGTCACGAGTATTACTCTGTTTATTGGCTTTAGGATCTAAATACTCCAAGGCTCTAAACCTAGACTCCATAAAACTTTTAAACTCATCAAGCGTAGCTAAGTCATCATTAGGACTAATTCTTAGTTCCCACAATTTACGAGACTCGGTATCCAACTTTTCCGAGCCTAAATATACAACAAATGGATCCCAAGAACTGATATCGATTCCTAAACTGCGTAACCCATGCAAACAATCTACAGTCGTGTCTAACAGCGCCTTAACGTTGGTCGACGATTCTTTCGTAATCGGCGATTGATGTACAAGCCGTTTGAGCATACAGTTAACCAAAAACCTTTTGTTATCAAATCGTTTGTTTAGAATCGACCAACATTCATCGTAATTAGACGCGGTTACGGGAATATGTCGAAGCAACTGTTCTGCTTCGCCCGAGAGATGACTTTTCAAGTAATGAAGTTTTTGAACGTCATCCAGTGCCTCGTTTTTATGAATAAGTGACTTAAATAAATCGCGGAATGTAACCCATTCGGCGTAACTTCCCGAGAATGTAGGCAAACTAATTTGTGGCAGTTTTACATTAGAGCTATTTTGATTGGAGTGTTTTACACTACTGGTGTTAGCATTGTTGCACGAACTAGTCTGCTGACGCAAGTGCTCTTTCAGTTCCGACTTATATGTCATGTACAATTCTTCAGTTGAATCATAAATATCGGTCGTAAAATAAACATTTCTTTTGAAATCCTCGTCGGTTGCCTTTTCTATTATTCGTCTATGAGTTTCAACAAATTGTTTAAATTGTGTTTCTAATGCTTCTAATCGTGTCTCAATGTAAGATTGTGTAAGACGATCCTTAGGTGATTTTTTGAAGTTAATTCTACCTTTTTCAATTATTGCTTGGTTGTTTAATTGCAATTTACTCAAGGATTCCATTGTGTACAACAAAGTTATGTAATTACTAAACTCAATTCAATGCAACCGACGAAAAATTACAAGTTACTGCACAAAACCACAAAAAAATTACAAGTGTTTAGAAGACGTTTACAAATCGGGCATAGAATTCCCGTCGCAACACCTTTATCTATATTATTCTAAGTCAAAAATTACTACTAAATCTTAAAGTCTCTAACACTTGAAATCGCACTACGTTGATCTTCAAAATTCACTTGGAAATATTTAAGTCTACAAAATAATAGCACTGGTTAACTCACAGTTTTGTCTGCCAAACCTCTCCAAACACGTCGCTGCTGCGAGCGCGTCGTCACGCTGATGTCACTGCTGATACCGCTGCGAGTGTGTCACTGTTTGTGACGTCACTCTCGATGTCGTCGCTGCACGTCGCACTAGGCCTCAAAGGCCTGCTGTCACCCGTTGACTCGATGCTGGTGGCGCCCTCTGGTGGAGACGGCCGCAAACCTCGTTGCTGCCGCTGCTGATGCTGCTGCCGCTGATCACCACACTCCGGGGATTTTACAGGCACTTCAAGGCGATCCACCAGGGTTTCTATGCCACACCATACGTCACCACAACCGGTCACTTCACTTTTCGACTCGCGATTCACTTTCGCGATCCGACTCGGTAGGACCAAATGTTCGGCACTCGTCAACTGCCGAGGGATATTGTTTAAATAAAACAAATCTGTTCAAAGCAAGTACCAAAAAAAATTTAATTCTCAAAACCTTATATAGTGTCGGCGGAGAATCTTAACACCGCGATTCAGGATTCGACACAAATCGTACAACGCCATCTATCGCGCTCACGTGGAAGCTCGCGGTCGAACACTATTTAAGTTGCGAGTAAATAGGCTTCGTCTGGGTAAGCTTGTTCCATCATCAACCTCATCTCTGCCCTTGGGGCAAGACTGAGGTCAAGAGTAAGCCCATATTAAATAATAAAAAAAGAAGAATTATATTATTGGTCAACAGAGATTGAAATAGGTAGCATATTTACCTTTAAACTTTAGGGTAGTAAGTAACATAGATTTACAAAATCATTCCGGGATTTCATTGGAAGTTATAATCCACATGTTACTACTTGAAAGTTTAGGCAAATAAATTCTACCTAATCTGCTGTCTGGTTATCACTGTCAATGTTAATAGCAACCATACAATGAACATTGCAAATACAACCCTTATCTATGTGATACTAAACTGTAATAATTTAAACATTGTACACCCACACTTATTGCTAATCTCTATAAAATAATATATTAAAGCTGAAGAGTTTATTTATTTGAACATCTCTGGAACCAACAGTCAGATATGAAAAATCTTTCATCATCTGATACCTCAATTTTATTCTCATAAAAGGTTATTTAACATCACACTACAACTGTCAGGAGCCAACCAAAAAGAGTAACCGTGGGGGGACATGCCGCGGTGCCTATTTTGCATATGGATTAGTATAATAATATTATTGTTCTTTTAATCACCAAATGTATTGTTTTAGAACATTTCGACACTGATGAAGCCAAAAACTATTTTGAAGGCAACTTCAGCCATGTCTACTTCATATTGTACGATAACTTCATCCAAGCTGAAAACAACCTGCGACAACGAGGTAATTATTACATCCAACATTTATATGAAACTGTTGTAAATAAATCTCATAAATAATTCAAAATCCTAACTCATGTTGTGAAGAAAGAGTGATTGAGTGTGATCTGATGTGTCCGTCTCGCATTCCTGTGAAAATTGAACAAACATACAATCATTGCAAATAATTTTTTTTAGATGAACCACAGAATCAAATTTTTTATTGACATTTATTAACAAAATAGAATTTTTATAGCTGTTATATAATTTGTTGACATAGATACATAAGTCCAATGTACACACATATTTACTTATTATTTTTCTGTTTTTGCGGTACAGAACTTCCATTTCATCTCGGTGAGTTTTGGGTGTTTTGATCATCAGACAGTCACTCATCTACCATAAATCAAACTTTTTGCTAAACACTTTAAACTTGTTGAATAATGTTTAAAGTTATTATTAAGTAAATAAGTCAAATTTGTTGTAGAAAATTATGTATAATTTTCAGTGATCAGTATAGTTGCCTAAAGTTCAAGGAAATAACAAGTGAATTTATACCTACGTAAAAACGACATGAAGTGGATCAATTAGAGCAAATCCTATTCCGATCTCTCATAATTACAAATCTAATAAGATAATCTAATCTAATCAAAAATTCCAATTTGCTCATCCACATTTTACCTATTAAAACATGTACTTATTATAGGTATTAAAAAATCAGGCATTTAGTATGAAAATATAAAACTTCATGGCAAAACTTTAAACAATATTGAACTCTTTTACGTTAGTTATCATTTTTCATGTGCGCATTGAATTTGGTGCTTGACATTGATCCTGGTAGATGTCCATTATCTTATCTCATTAGATTAACGATCAACTTATCATACACACTGGATTTGTCATCACTTGCCTTGGGATGATAACTGATAAGCATGTTCTGCCATAGAATTATTGACCAGCCCGTTTCTCTATAACATTTTGAAGTAAGCTAAGTTATAACTTACATATTGACCAGAGGTTTTAACATTCACAAGCCGTGAACAAGGATAAATTTCCATTGCCAGCCATAACAAAAGTCTGAGTCACACCTAACAAATATGTCGCTAATGGGTTCGACAAAAGACAACATAATAGTTCTTTAATGACCATATTAAAACAACATTGTTTCCAGCTTCATGTAACACTCATGGTAACCTCGCACTATCTCATTTACTTGAATATTAAGTTGTTTCTTATGCTTTCTAGTACACAAGGCAGGCAGAGAAGAATTAGAAGGGGCATTGTCTCTTCTAGACAAAGTATTATGCCTCCTGCCAGAGCTGATCGGGAAAAGATGGCAGTTACACTCATTGACGAGAATATTTTCGAAACTCCTCCATAGTGGGAACTCACAGAAATTAAGAGCAGAGGCTATAAGGTACCTATAATGATTACAGACACAACTATGTCAAGCTGTAAAACAAAAGGCTGACTCACATATTCTATTTCCTTTTAGGTACTTCCTGCTGTGGTACCAAGCACTTGGTGACAATGCTCCGAATGAAGTACATAAAATGTTCGCCACCCTCGTCCCTGGCATGCCCGAGCCCATCATCGTGCCAGTTGGATCTCCTCTCAAACCTAACATTACAGCAAACGATACCCACGGGTCAGGCGACTTTAGTATAGAAGACATTATGCACCATCCGAATTTCAACTCTACAGTAGATAACGCAAAGAAGGTTGTCGTGGAGCAAACACCAACTGGTATCATGGGGAAACTTGCAACCGTGTCAGCTTCCATATTCCATGATACAAACGCTCTAAACCCAGTCCAAAGTGTAGAGATCCAACCGCTACTACCACCAAGTGCTAACGAAAAGGCTGTTGACAACGAGACCAAATATTTCTTTGAAATACTTCTCGATGGCATGGCCACGTCAGTTACGAAGATACAATGGAGAGATAGATGTCATACGAAGGCAATGAGATGTTTCGCATTTCTACTGGAGAAATTCAAGATTTATTATTTGCCTGTGATCTGTCCTCAGTTTAATGTCAAGAATTCGCTGTATAAACCTAATTTAGGTAAGTTGTTTGATGAGTTATTTTATCCAAACCAACAACTAATTCTAGTTGCATAAACTGTAACAGTATAGCTAAATTAAGATACGATCCATACATTCATTTCTCTTACCTCTGTGTATGTGTGATGGTATAAAACTGAGTATCTTTGTTGTTATAGAAAAAAATTACGCTGTTGATGAAAAAATGCACTTCAATATGTCTTGCTTATGTATTACTAAAGTTGAAATCTGCTAGTATCAATTGTATTTTATATCATACTAGCTTGTGCCAGCGGCTTTGCCCGCGTGAAAATGACGATTTTCCATACAAACTTTCATCCAGAATTTCAGCTTTCTAGGTGCAAGGGTTAGGGCTGGGCGTTGATTAGTCAGTCAGTCAGGACTTCTCTTTTTATTTATATAGATTTAGTTTGTAAAAGTTACCTGAGAATAAATGAATGTTACATTTACTACTTAGCCAAATGAATCTAATAATGTACTCTATCTCCATATCTTCCGCAGAACTACCAGTCCAACACAACATCCTAGAAGACGACTACGTACTATGCCGAGTCACCCTCATCAAGTGGGTGGCCAGCTACGCGCACTTCATGAAGAAACAAGGCAGTGACGGTGGCCAGCCTTCCTCTATGACGAGTACAGGATCACACCTGCCTCACTCGAACACACCTACTCCGGCCCAGTCGCTGCATCATGAGGAGGAGACGTCGTTCACTGTGGGACATCCCTCGGACTCCAGTAGAGCTTCGTCGCATGATTCTAATACTCCACATCCTAGCTTGGAATCAGGTTTGTGACTTTTTTACTGGATGAGCACAGTTCTCGCTGGGTAGTGATGACAGACAATAGTAGTAAAATAATTGACAATCGTACTATAAAATGATGGCAGAGTAAGGCTGCGTTTCCACCAGAGATGTGCAAGGATGTGAAGCGAGAGATGTGCATAAAACTAACCACTCACATAACAGCACTTGTGTGACTTAGAAGCTTTAATATTGGTTAGTGACACACGTATCCTCGCTCATCTGGAGACGAAGCTTTATCGTACAGGATCGAGAGTGCAAGATTTACTCCCCTTACCCCTACACCGCATAAAATGTCCACTGGGCCCAAACAGTTTAAACTATAGATGTAACGAAAAGAAGAATCATAGCAATATGAGTCACTTCTTTTCATACAAACATTCTTGCTTAATGAATGAGGTAGAAACCTCATTCAAATCACCTACGAATGTAGTAAAATGGGTACCTATAATTGTAGTTTCACCTTCGGCACAAAATATCAGCGTCAGGTGGTGTACTTTGTGTTGCCATCTGGCATTATGCTGAGCTGAGGCCCTTTTGGCAATATTAGTTTAAATTATTTGGAATTTGTTCATTTTTAAGGTATTTTTTTAGTTAGGATATGATGAGGCTGACATACCTTTGTAAGGTAAAAGCCTCTAAATAAAAAAAGAAAAAAAAAAAGGTATTTTTGCCAAATAAACTCAATTTTCTTCCTTTCATTCAACACATTCTTCTCTTCTTTCAACCAGGTTCAGGAGTATTCGAGGAGCTAAGCTCGGAGTTAGTAGTGCGCGATGTGCTGTGTTGTTCGTCGCGCGAACACGTGGACTTCACGATAGAAGTGCTGCGGCAAGCGTTCCTGCTGCCTTTCTCACATGCGGCGGCTGTGAGGCGCGTCATAGCGCTGTATAAGGACTGGATACAGATGAATGTAAGTTACCAGTTGTTTTTAGTCTTCCACTCATCTCTCCGTGCGGTTTTCTCGGGCCAATCTCGCACAACAACGTCAGCGTTTGGCACATCTAAATGCTCTCATTTAGAGCCGAAATTGGGCAGATTATAAGTTCTTCAATACTTTTAAAATTTCTCATAAGTACTACATAAATCCCGTCCCTAAGGTAGGGAAGGGATTTATGTAGTACTTTTGAGAAATTTTAAAAGATTAAGCGGCCTCGTTGGTTTACTGATCGCAAGCGCGATTGCTGAGGTACTGGGGTTCGAATCTAGGGTCGGGCAGTGTTATTTGGTTTTTCCATCAGGAGTTGATGGCAATAGGCTGCCCCCCCCCCCCCCCCCCCATATTACACGGGACTTAAACATAACTCGCGATATGTGGGTGTACAGTGAGGTACACCTCTGCCCAACCTGCGGGAATTACAGGCGTGATGTTATTAAAAACTAGTCATAATTTCCTCCTAAAAGTTTCTCTTCACACCTCTAATATTAGCCTCATTTTATGGTATATCATAGTTTTCGCACGCTCGGCCGCTTCTGCCCTGATTGCTCGTGAGGCGCGTCCACAGCGTCCAATGTGTTAGATATTATGCATAGCTGATTGTACGTTGTACTGCAACAATAAGCAATGCTAATACTACATCGATTAAGTTTGTGGTAGCATTATATACCGGTTCAAGCAGTTGAAACTTGCCAAGTGAGGTAGTAACGGTATCTAACCGAAATTAAAATGTATTTTATTGACAAGAGATGGAGAAATGTAAATGTATCATGAAGAAAACAACTTTCAAAACTTAGGCTAAATCTAACGGATCTTATTATTATTTTAGAAAACAATTTAATATTAGCCGGCTATTGAACCTGAAAGCACCAACCTTAAATCAAGATCAGAAAGGGCGCGAATATAGTTTTTTTGTAACACTTTTTATACTATTTGTACAAACAGTTTTAGTTAGTACCTACAGTTGAGATTTAATCTAAGAAAACATCAAAATCTCGAATAAGACCAAACAGCATCAGGACCTGGGACCTTTATATTTTTATACTTACTATTCGACTGACAAAAGGGATGATTTTATTTAATATTCAGTTTTCTGTTATCTTAGTTCTTTGATCCAATACATCCTATAGTATTAAATGAGCAATATTTGTTATCACGATTTCTATGAAAGTTGCAAAATAAGGTCTTACGGGGGCGTAAAATCGATCTAAGTAGGTCTCATTATCTAGGAAAATTCGTGTAGTCTCTATTTTTGCCCGACCAAAGCGCAGTCATCATAAGACATTTCAGCCGAAAGACGTCCACTCCCAGACATAGGGCTCCCCCAAATGTCGCGTAACATTGACGTACATCTCGCATCCAGCGAATCCCTACAACCTTCACCAGATCATTGGACACTCACAAATATATATTTTTAATACAGTTGCTCAAAAAGTGGCGTATTGCAGGGACGTATAGCGTTCGGGATGTGGACTATTACATACTCGTGCTTTTTCTTTACCTTTTCTGAACTCGTGCGTTCTCTTTCCCAACTTTCAAAATAATGTCCATTAAAACAAAAAACCACGAAGTTTTTACAAAAAAAAAAATCGTAGAAGTTATTATGATTCATGCAAATATTTCTAAAGAGAAGCTACTAATTTGTTCCAATATCAGATTTAATTATTGGATTCAATGAGTTAGGTTAGGTTTCATTCCATTTCATCTCATTAAATTTCATTTTATATCAATAAAAAAAATCTACTGAAGACTTGGCTGTATGGGCATAGTTCCCTTTGCCTACCCAGAATGGGCGAAGAAAAAGAAAAAAAAAACTCTGCTTATATTCTTTTACGGTTAGCGCCATTTTCCAAAAATGTTCTTTATTAATTTGGCTTAATTTTTTCGTAACTGTATTAAAAATAGTTGTTCAGTACACGTGCGGAACCGTCATTGCAACTTGTTCCGACTGTCAACCCTCGCCTTCGGCTGCGCCTCGGCTCGGGTATACATTTGTCGGAACTCTTTGCAATGACAGGCTTTCCGCACTAATAATGAAATATACTATTTTAATAATAAAATTTAAACACAATGTTTCACCCCACAGGTAGCAGAAATCCCCCCGTTTCTAATGGAGAACACATTCGAGCAGCAAGGGGCGGGCGAGCCGGCGGCCCCGCCCCGGCGCCTGCGCAACGACTCGTACCTCGGCGCCGTCGGACGCGATAACGTTATGGTACGCGCTGGGTTGCAGGTAACGCATGCTATTTGTGTCCTAACTTCTTACTGACCTCGCTCATTACTTGGCATGGGAAACTGTTTGTTTTTCGGTTTCAGTTTACAGAAACTTTATTTCCAATAAAGACATTATCGCCCAAATACTCAAACGTCACTCAAAATTTAAGTAACCCTCAAAACTCCTGCTATCTCTGTCACTCTGCGTTAAAGTAACAAAGACAGCACGAGATTTAAGTGCAACTTAAAATTGAGTGACGTTTGAGTATTTGGGCGTTAGTCACTTACATGAGAACAATACTAAAAACATACATATAGATTACAATAAGTTCGTCATCAGCATTACAAGTTAATAGTTACTCATCCAATGCATTATTTTCTCCAGAAGTGACCAATCTGCAATGATGTGCTGGCTAAGTTGAGTTTTGAATGCATTGAATGTGTGGACATGCTTTTCTTATACAGGACGGTAATTTGGTATAAAGTTCGATCTTGTTTTTGGTAAAACTAGCAAGATAGTATTTTTAACCGACTTCCCAAAAAGGAGGAGGTTCTCAATTCGATCGGTATGTTTTTTTTTTACTAATGGATTCCATGTGTACGGATATGTTTTGATGACATTTCAACTGAGGAAACGACCAAGCACACTAATGTCTTATAGTCCGTGTAAATATTTTTTCAAATAATTTATCTAATCTAATTCATCTTGAGATTTAACAAAAAAAAAAAGAGTTAATAATAAATTTTTGAGGATCATCAAATCGACATAATATTCTATCCTTGCTACCTCTGCTAGCTACCACAATCGAGAGTTTTCGTTCAGGAAATGTTGGGCGTCTCATCAAATTGAAGCTACTCTCGAAAAACTAGCTTGATACCAAATGCAAAACTGAACCGTGGAACCCGGACTATTAGCTACGAACCTCATACACAGATAAGTGAAATAATCCGCCTAAAGGCAAAGACATGACAAATCCCGAACTTGAACCGGAGACAGAGACATTTTTAAGTTAGATTAGTACTGAACCACATAATGTGAATGTTTAATGTAATATCTCAAAAAAGATCACACGAAGACTAAATCCGATTATGGTTAGAAAGGCGATCACAGAAAAAAGGAGAAAGACACAGCAAAAAGAAATGGAGTAAGAATTCCTAATGACTCGTTAACTTAGCCTTTCTCCAGGGGGAATAAAATGGTCACGTTAGCAGATCATAATTTAGGAAAATAGAAATAAATAAAATTAATAAGAACTGCCACTCAGGTCGATCTTTAGGTAAAGCTGTGCTTGCCTAGGTCGGTCTGTGGATGGGTGACCGCCCGACATACCGAGTTTTCTCCGTGCCTCGGAAAGCACGTTAAGCTGTTGGTCCCGGCTGCCAAATATAGATCTTTGGCAGTCGTTACAGGTAGTCAGTGACATGAAATTCTGACATCCAGTCTTACCAAAGGGTATCGTATTACCTAGTATTAACTGGGTTGTGGAGGTCAGATAGGCAGTCGCTCCATGTAAAATACTGGTATTCAGCTGCATCCGGTTAGACTGGAAGCCGACCCCAATATAGTTGGGAACGGCTAGGCAGATGATGAGATTATAATATGAATTGCGTTCTTCTTCTTCTTCTTTTCGTTTCGATTATATACTTCCATTCCATGTTATACGGTTTGGGCCCAGTAGGTAGCCACGTTTATTCCAGCGGCAGAGGCGCTGTTCAGGTCGCCAAGGGTGCATGTATACGGACATCTGGGACACTCCAGCAGGTGAGGCATTGTTTGGTCCGGAGCGCCGCACTCGCACTCGGTGTTGGAGGAACCAATGATGCCCCACTTTGCCAGATTATGTTTGCAGCGGCCCACTTGGGTGCGCAATCTATTTAGGGCTTTCCAGATGGGCCACTGCAGTTCACTGCCGGGACCCAGGTGTTCTTGGGGCGTGAATTGCGTTGAAATTTGTAAAATGGTCACAGACGCAGTTACTATAAGAAATAAAATAAAATTCATTTATTTCAGGTTTCCCCATATTCAAATTACACGTTACAACACTTACAAGACACGAGATAAATATAAATAAATTGAACAGAAAATTAAAATAAAAACAATAGGAAAAATAATAACAATAATAATAATATGTATAATAGGCTAATGAAAGGTCCATTTTACAATTTTTTACGCAATTCATATTATGGTCTGCTAAAGTAGCCATTTTAGACCCCTGATCCTCTTACAACGTCTATCCTGCTAGTGTCCTTCCTGTTTCTTAATACTTATACTGATGCATGTTTTGATGTTAGATCTAAATCTCATAACTCGAATAATTGTTAGTTCTGTGTCTAGGTGTAACTAAAACACAATGATTGCATTTAGTGGTGTGTGATGAATGAAGCATGCGTTTGTGTGTGTGGTTAACTGGTTCCCAACCTGTGGTCACTTTTTATTCGAGCTCACTTTCATTGCTCTTGTATCTTTTACTACCTTATTTAACTAGCTGATGCCCGCGCCTTCACCCGCGTGGATGTCGGTCAAATGATATACTAAAACCTTCCTCGAGAACTACTCCATCCATTGGTGAAAACAGCTTGAAAATCAGTGCAGTAGTTTTTGAGTTGAGCGCGAGATGCGGCGGAGGACTTTGTTTTATAATATGTAGTGATGGTTTTTGTATCATTTTCGAATGCTTGCATTGTGTGAGGTGAGTTAAATATTTACCCCCCCCCCCCCCCCTCTAGACATAATCCTGTCGGTGTTCATGTTGACCTTCCGGTCCCTGTTAAAAATAAAGACATCAAAGTGGTTCCTGGATCCTGGCCCAGGTTGGGAACAAACTAGAGTCTAGTTTAATCGTGTCGTTACAGTTAGGGTGATTTTCGTAGTGTGTTCTAACGTTTGGTTGACTGTGCATGCATAGGAAAAAAAAACAAATATATCTTAACCTAATTTAAGTAAAAAAAACATTGTTACAGAACGTCCTACAAATATTCATGACGCAAGCAGCGAACGTGTTCCTAGCGTCCGCCTCGCCGGTGGCGCCGCCTGGTGCGCTTAGTCAACAACAACTGTTGGAGGAACAGACGGATACGTGCAAGCGAGTGCTCAACATCTACAGATACATGGTCATGCATGTTGCTATGGATGCTAATACTTGGTGAGCAGACTTGCTGAAATTATTTTAATATTGTTTTTTTTCAGATTTACTTTAAAAAGTTTTTTTTTTTTAATAATTTCCAAACTATAATAAACCATCATCTACCTAGTCTTTCTTCCGATTATATTGGGGTCGGCTTCCAGTCTAACCGGAAGCAGCTGACTACAGTGAGACCTCCAAGGGACCTGACAATTTGTCTCACTTAGAGAGGTATTCCACTTACCCAGTGTCTCAGATATCCAAATCTGTCTCATGGGACCTCAGCATGAGTTCAAGTTATAGAGGTTTCTCACTTATCCAGGTCCCAGTTAACCAAGTTTCACTGTATTTTACTTGGAGCGACTGCCTATCTGAACCTAGTGTAACGTAACTAGACCAACGCCTTAAAGTGCGCCTTCATGAACGAAACTCGACATCAAACTATAGTATACCATGATTTTAATAATTATTAAGTGTACTTATTCATAAATTAATCATCACCTAACACTTGTGTTGTGTGCAAAATATCTGCCTCCATTATATATAATTATTGTAAGCTGACTGGCGTGTTTTATTTTTTATCCTCTAGTTGTATTTTGTGAATCACTAACATAGCTATAAGTCACCTTGTTGTACTACTAACACTTTATGGACCGAAAAGTCTGAATTAAATTTTGAAAAAGTTTTGAATTTGAATTATACCAACTTTTTATTGAAAATTAGAAAAGTTCCTAGTTAAACCCTATTTTCGTTTCACAGGGAGCAGCTATTACTAGTACTACTTCAAATAACATCGTTAGTACTAACAAAAGTACCACCAAAACGGAAACAGGAATCCTTAGGTAAGCAAAACATCCATATACACCTGTAGAAAATATCACCTATAAAACTCGGATAGGGAATTTCATGTCAATTTTGTTTAATTTTTACTTTTTTTAACGGGTGATTTTTTAAGAGGTAAAGGATTTGATTTTCAAAAAAAACAAAAAAATTGAAAAATTTGATGAAATCTTTATTGGAATCGATAGAACGATCAATATAATTTAATGTTTGAAGATGATTTCATGCAAATGCTGGCCGCGGCTCCGGTTTAGATGGCCCATTCGCAAGGCCCAATTTCGGCACACTCTCTCCAACATATCAGCCGGTATATCACGAATAAATGCTTCAATATTGGCTCCCAGTGCGTCAATCGTTGCTGGTTTATCCCTGTAGACATGAGCCTTAACATGGCCCCACAAGAAATAGTCCAAAGGCGTTAGATCACACGATCTAGGCGGCTAATTGACGGGCCCAAAACGTGAGATAAACTGTTCACCGAAGGCGGCTCTCAATTGGGCCATTGTTTCGCGTGCCGTGTGGTATGTGGCACCGTCTTGTTGAAATCACATGTCAGGCATGTCCAATTCTTCCATTTTGGGTAAAAAATAAATAAAAAAAATGCGAAAAAAAATAAAAATGCGCGATGCACTCTCTTAACCGAGCATGCATTTTGATAGTAAAATTCAATAATTTGCAAGCGTTGTTCGTTCGTAAGTCGATTCATGGTTAAATTATAGACTAAACTGAAAAAGTTTGACAATGACACAAGACACGATTCACGCGTGATCTGTCAAAAACAGTGTTGCCAAAAAGATACCAGCAAAAAAATCACCCGTTACTAATGTTTGGTTAGGTCAAATCTTGCTCACTGAGTTAATTATTATCGAATAAGCTGAAACTTTGCATAACTGTTTAGTTTAGATGACAATGCATGGTTAGATAAGTCGCTTTGTTCTACATAAATAAAAAATGGCGGACTCCTAAACATGACGTGGCGTAAGTACTAGTTGTACTTTTTGCACCCCCGTAATAAGAGTATCTATAAAGAGGGGTTGCTAACAAGAATATGAAAAAAATAGATACGAGATCACACCTATAATTATATAAAAGCTTTTTTTTTTTAATTTTAAGCTTACTTACAGAATTTATATTCATTCATTTCATATTAAATTTTTATGATCTAAATGATCAGTCTACATTTTAGGAGGTTTCCTAGCACCAGCGCTGTTCCAAACCCTGATAGTGACGTGGATCAAGGCGAACTTAAACGTGGCGGTAAAACCTGAACTGTGGCAGAACTTTATGGAACTACTCTCTAGGTTGACGCATTGGGAAGATCTGATTAAGGAGTGGGCGGTAAGTTTTTAACCTTTTGAGCGCCACCAGTGGCGGTCAAAAGGTTAATGGTTTTTATTTAATTTAATTATGGTTGTTTTGTTAAAAAGTTGTTCTATGAGATTGAAGGAAGTTAGAGGGTTGTATTGATGATTTTCATGTTTAAAACTTTGTTCCCTATTTGTTGCGGTCACGAATCATATTTTAATCAACATATTACCCGATTCTGTCCTGCATATGGCAAAAAAAAAGTAGTCGACCACAAGTCGTACTGGGTTTGCTTGGTAGATTACAACCCTCTTTCTCTCATAGAGATTTTGTCTGTGGGTAATATTCTTGGGAAATTTAATTACGCAATAAGCAAAAACAAACATTCACTTATAGGTATCTGAAAATTATTAAAAACCTTATACTGTATGCAACACGGTATAAAGCTCAGACTCGTTAAGGTGTGCCTTTGACATTTAATTCAAGGTTCATATCTTACACTCACCTGTTAATTTTGTTCTAGAAAACAATGGAAACATTAACCCGCGTGCTAGCCCGTCACGTGTATTCCCTGGACCTGTCGGAGAGTATGAGCGGGGACCGGGGGCGGGGAGGCCGCCGAGTGGCCGCTGCGCCCGCGCCGCTGCCACGCCCCGCACCGTTGAATGCCGTCGCCGCGCTAGCACAGAACAGCACTAGGACACCTGGTATGTATGTGTGCTCTCACAGGGCAAAATACTGGACTATCTACCTATCATCACCTACCTACTACTCCCGGATTCAACCGGGTAGACGAAACGGGGTGGAAAGATCCAGCAAATATTTTATTTAGATTTATTGATTGCTGCGTGCCTCCTTTCCGCTCCACTTGTCTCCGCTTCGGTGGAATTTGGACCTAATACTGAGACTAACGAACATATTATAAAATAACAAAAATAATTCACAGAAACAAATTGTCACAACACAACTAGCATGGGGTAAACGTTTTTTTTAACACCAAAATAGCATTTTTGTTAGAACTTCATAAACGAAATATATTTATATTAACAGACTGGAGGTGATTTTAAATGCATTGCTTCAACAGAGTTCGTCTCATTACTTTCACTCTCTGAAATACTGCCAAATAATTCAAGGTAAAAATAATTGATGACAACTATGAACCAAATTAGTTGCAATCAACAATTTCCGCACAAAACTGTAGTACTGCCCATCCCTGTCCTCGCTTAAATATGGGAACACAACTAATCAAAGTTTTGTTGACAGGAAAATCACCAAAAACAGGCCATGAAGCACATCCCCGCAAAGAAACTGGCAGCACACGACGACAACTAACGAGATGTCGCAGCGATCCTCATCTGGGCAAACATGCGCAAATTCAAACGGGTAAGTTTTATACACTGGTAATTCTGGTTTTTAGGCTCGCTTGCACCCCGAATTCTATTCGCGTCAGTTTTTTTTTTCGGTAAATCTGTTTAAAACACTGTACTTCTTATTTATATAGGTTGAGCATCAAACGCACTTAGTTAATTGTGGTTCAAGCAGGCCATCAGCATTTAATTACGCTATCACAAAATAAATTAATTTCTGAGTATTTACAACATTTTAACGGGGAATATTTTGTGTCGACCAAATAGCGCAAATATTTGAGTAAAAATGGAACCATTCCATTACATAATTATTTAAGTCATCTGCAGGTTAATTACGTAACACACTAACAATGGAAATGCCTTTTATTTGATCATTTCAACATTATTCATTCATAACATTATGTTGTGGAGTTGACGAATGTTTCAAACACGTATAGAAATCTCTTTCAAAATCCTTCAGATTCTGAAAAGTCGGTATATCAATCGGGATACTGATATAATTTAATTATTTCGCCGAACTAATCACAAATAACAAGTTTCGTCACCTAATTCACCGATCACTGACTTTATCAAGGTTTTAGAAAGCACTCTTAACGTAAGAGAATAGATTTCAATGACAGTCACGGATTCCGTCAATCGCTTCAAATATTTTCCTTGTCTACTTGTTAAAATGGTCTCTAATCTGTTCTGTTATTTTTGCTTAGATACCAAAGAATCAGCCAACGATAAACCGAGGAGGTGGTATTCTTTAGACTCTTTAAGGAACTCGACTACGAATGAAGAAAGAGATTCTGCTAGTGGTAAGTTCATTTTTTATATATTTTATTATTTAGACAGCCTCGTTGGTATAGTGCGACTGCTAAGCATGAGGTATTGGCTTCGATTTCTAGGTCGGTCCAAGGGTTATTGGGATTTTTCAGGAATTTCTGAGTAGCATCCAGAGTTTAGATTTGTGTCCGATTGATGGTAATAGGCTCGCTATCTATTACATGGGACTTAACCCTTAAACCCTACCCGGGGGTCCAGCAAACCCCAGAGGTTGAATTTTTGTTGATATTTTTGAAATAACGAAACGCACTATTATGTTATTCTAGCTAATCCTTAATTACGTCGTGGGCCATCTTTTCACCAGACTTGCATCAACGCTTATACAGTATTTACGGATTTATAGCTATTTATGGGTCTGTCAGACCCCAGGGACTACCCTCGGGTCTGACAGACCCATAAATAAAAACAAAAATACTACGTTATTACTAAATAACGTAGTATTTTTGTTTTTTTTTTGTCAATATATTGGTGAATACTATTATTTTTTATTCAGAAATTATAGAAAAAGTTTGATATTTTGATGTAGTTGTTATAATAACAGTGGTGTTTCTTTCTTTAGGGATATACATGGATAAATCAAGCAATTTTGTTGTTTTGTTTTATCAGTTGAATAAAAGTTTTGTTTTATGTTTGGAGATCGAAAAGATAGCCAACGGTATTTTTTAAGGGCTCCTGTTTATAGTAGGTAATAATTCATAAATCCTCTTTATAATTTCCATAAATCAAGATACAAAAAAAAAGTATTTTCTTGCAAAAAAAACGTGCCATATTAAGATCATCGCGCAAATGAAAGAACGATTTACATGGCCCTCTTTGTTCATGAAATTTCAAGTTCCCCTAGGTGGAATCTTGTAAAAGAAGTGGCCATTGCTAGGACCAACTCCTGCTCCCACTGCTAAAAAAAGATATGCTATGCGACCAATGGGTAAGGACTGAAAAACCAAGGTCACCTGTGGCAAGTGCCAAAAACCTCTCTGCGATGAACATACTATGGATATGTGTCAAGAACGTAAACCAAAAACAATTGATTATTTTTATTATATTGCCAATTAAGCAGTTTATATCAATAAATAATAATTGTAATTAAATTCTTGTTTGTTTCATAAGTATGAATTTATGTATATTGGGGTCCATCAAACCCCTGGGTAGTAATAGTGTTTCTCCTGGAATGGGTAGATTCAGATTTTCAGATTCAGATATTTATTTAACTTCAAAAATCTTACAACTAAGTACAATGCCCCACAAAACTGCTTCAGGGTTTAAGGGTTAAACGTAACTATGTACTACATACTAGAGGCTATACTAAATATATAAACTAAACTAACCTAAAAACAAACTAACTATAAAAGGGCATCGAAAAACTCCTCAACGCTGTCAGCAGGTAAAGTACCCAAGAGACTGGCAGCGTTGCCGCGTTGTATGGCAAACCCACATTTCAACAATATGTACACCTCTGCCTAAACTTTCGGAGGTTAAGCGTCATGTTATGTTAATTTGAATAAATGACTTGACTTGAGTCAGTTGTACAATCAATTGGATTAAAAATCTATAAGTTTTAATTTTTATTTTAGGTTCCCGATCGCCGTCACCCGCACCTTCGAGTGGTGTAGAAAGTAGTTCCATCAAAGATTCACCTTTACAGATTGATTTGGCTTCCGATGGCGGGAATGTCGGTATGTATTCAAAACCCTTTAGTTTTTCATTTGTTTTTGTCCTTCATTATTTTTTCACTAATAATTAAATCTAAAAATTAAATAATAAAAAGTAAGTAATAAGTAAACTAAACTGTTAAAAGAAGATGGTGCTTATTTAAGCATTAAATAATCTAAGTAAAACTAACAACAATGTATTTGTTTGAGATCAGATGGTTTCGCAACATTGCACACTTGCTTACAATGACAACGATAACAATCTGAATAAAGAAAAGAAAGAAAAAAAACACAAACAAAAATTACACTAAATGTGATGCTGATTTAAATAGCACACAAATAAAGTACAAGCCTTTGTTGTTGTAATACAAGTTTAAGTTGCAACCATCTGATTTTATATAACTAGCTTTACTAACAAAACAAGCTAAAAATACAATAAAATCGTGCACATCATTACATGTTTAGATATACATTAATCAAGTCAAAGTAGGTTCATTGGATATCGGTATAGCAGAATGGACGGAGAACGAGTCGGGCAGCGTGCTGGGCGGCGTGGGCGTGGTGCTGGGCGGGCGCGCGCGGGGCTGGCTGCCCGACGTGGCGGCCGTGCTGTGGCGCCGCATGCTGGCCGCGCTCGGCGACCCCAACCTGCTGCGGGATCCTCATGCGCACGCCAACCTCTACAACTATCTTATACACCTCAACTCTACGCTGCTTAAGGTCAGAAACTACTTTAAGATCATTCTTTATCGTGTGGTTAATGCCTTTTTTTTTAGGGTTAGCATTCATCAAAGGTTCTCCTCCCGCTATGGGCAAAACGGTAGGAAGTGTCAGACTTCTACTTACTAAAAATCACCCATGTTCCTTCTTAGCCCTTTGTACCGAGGCCACGGTATCTCTTTCGAACAACCCGCAGCCCCAACGGGAAAATCAGAAGCTTATTCGGACTTGAAAAGCTGATAACACTCTGTAGCAATTTAAACAAATTGACCGAAAGAACTAGTGGCGACATCTATGGTGCAAGTTAAGAACTCGTGTATCGCGCAAACTAAGTTATATGCGTGAAAAGCGTGATATACAACATAACAATAACAACCATCGGGCAGTAGCCCACTATACACGATTCTCGTGCGGTCTCGTAGAATCCTCCCATTTCTAGGGAAGATAAAGCACTTTACACCGCAGTGAGGACTACGGTGTATACTTCTAAAATAATATAATGCGGTTTAACAATCCGAATGAATAACAGAGTGCCAAGCGCTAGAATGCAAGTATGATTGCATCGCCGTTCGTTCGTTTGGCGTAACGTCGTAAATAAGAACTTCTAGATATTCATACTTGACCATGCCCGGAACCTAGCCAAAACCAAACCGGGTACGGCAGATAGCGGGACTAGCGCCGATGTTTTGATGAAGCCTCCGTCATACATGGCGACCGGAACGGTGATCATGTCGTTTATTTAATTGGTAACTTTAAAAGAAGAAACAAACAAACTCTGAGGTCACTGTCTCTTTTAAAGTCCAGAGTCCAGACATTGCTCAAGTCATATGAAGACCATGCAGATTAGTGTCTGAGATGGTCTTTTGAAGAAAGAACCACTCAGATCTCAGTGGTGCTCGACTTATAACCTTGTAGGTACCTCTGATGTTTATGACCTAGAAAATATTGCATATGATTGACAGATTGATAAGACCAGTTCCGCCACAGATTCCAATGACTTCTTTATCAGTATTTATGCGACATTACGGTTTATCTCAGACAAAGGAGGAAATGAATCATCACTAAACAATTTGCACACAATCTTTTCTGTATCAGATTATTATTATTATCAGCCATTTGTGTCCCACTGCAGGGCAAAGGCCTCCCTTCCCTCTTTCCACTTATCCCTATCCAGTGCTCCGGTTTTGTCGTTTGCTGCTGATTGGGACCCATTGCGTGGTTGCTTTGGCCCACAGCTCCTCCGGCATGCGGCAGATGTGGCCAGCCCAGTTCCATTTGAGCTTGGCAGCCGTGTGACCTACATTGGCAATTTGAGTTTTGGAACGCAGTATCGAGTTTCTTACGTATCAGATTAATCTTTGTAATTTTCTGTCGCATTTTACTCTCATAATAAGTACGCACAAAGAATATTAATATTCTTCTTTTCATGAGGTTAGTGTCTCCTTGGCTTTACATGCCTCCGCTGAGAAATTTCCATGCTGGTTTCCTAGCAATGAAGAAAATATTAAACTGTAATTCCAATAAGCTAACTTCTCATTGTGCCGAAAACCTACGCAATGATTTTCTTTCCCAGTATAATATTTGACATAGACTGGGAATTTGTAGCTTAATCTGTGTTTGTGTGCACCACTCCATCGTGTAATCATTCATACAGTACACGTTTTTCTTAAACTATCTTTTACCCATGGTTTCATCCGTGTGGTGGTGGGAAACTATGCCATAGGGACATACAACCAGGATATATTATTATTCTATGACATAATCCAGATCTGCCAGTATACCTAGTTTCGTCGAAATCCTATAAGCCGTTGAGGCGTTGAGGAAATAATTTAACTTAGATTCACATTTACAATGTTATGATTCCTCAATCTCATCCCTAATTATTTAAATTGGGAAATTCCCTAAAAATACATTTAGGAAACCCTAATCGGCATTTACTCATCAGCTGCTTTTATTAGAATACAATCCCAAAATAGATATTGTTAGGAATGATTTGGTATTGTTCATTCTATCCTGTTGGTATAATTATGACCATTTATCCTGATTACATAGAATATTTATACACAAAATTCAGTCATGTATTCGCATGGTATCTGTGAGTATTGTGAATCGGTTCGTATTTTAACATTTTTTGTTTATTTATTAATTTGTCTGTGCCCCGCGGTTTCATCCGCTGCCCGATTCCTAAGGGTCGTAGCGTGATGTTAATGTCGTCCCGTCGACAGCTGGTCGAGCCGTTACTGTCACACTAAATTGTCCTTTGTTTTTTTTTGGAGTGTGGGAAATCTTCAAATGATTCCTCCCGCTCCCGCGTAGAGCGGTAGGAATTGTCAGACTTCTATTGAAAAAAAACACCCATGTTCGTTCTTAGCCCTTTGTGCCGAGGCCGTGGTATCTCTTTCGAACAACCCGCAGCCCCTACGGGACACTAAATTGTCCTTTGGCTATGATTGGCGCCTATGATTCTTTGGAACAAAGAGTAACCAAGTAAATGTAATGAATGTGGGGCATATTATCTGAAGTGAATAATGTTTTAATAGCCATTCCTGGTTATAGGCCTACTCCCGTTCCTTCTACTTTTCTCGATGTTGCACCACCAACGAGAAAGCCATACAAGGCGTCGTTATTTAATATTTACCCTTTTCTCTAAAAAAATGACACAATGATGAAGTTTCACACATCTGTGTCTCTCAATCAAGGTATTTTATACCTTGAGTGCAATACAAAGATTTCAATGTCACCATCTGTATGATACGTGACACACAGGTATAGATAAGTTGAGCGTCATGTAACAAAGTATAAGAAAGTACCTACTAAGTACAAAAAATTGCTAAATCAAGTTCGTTTACCCAACTACCACCCACGGAATACAAACAATGTTTACTTGGAATTGTTCGTGCTTAGAACGTTCAAATTGAACCGGTATCGTGAATAAACACTTATGTAATGAAATCATTCCGAAGCGGAGCCATCTGTTAATGTTTATCACAAATAATGGCACGCTGGAGTAACTTATCAGTCGATATCTGTCAATGTTTGGCAGATGGTGCTACAGAAAAATCATTCACAGTCATCTCGACGCTTGGAACATTTGTTATTGTTTGCATAAGGTTTATTGTTCCGCTTGCATGTTTCCTAATCGGTTGCGAGGACCCGTGTTCCGTGAATGGTTTTACTGAGTTTGTGCGCCCTGTTGTCCAATTCGAAAGCGTTCAAGAACTGCCAATGCGAAAGAGGAGCAGGAAAAAGAAGACTCCTGAGGAGGCGCAAGAAAAAAGAGGTTGTTGTTTACAAATATTTCGCGGTCATTTTATAAAGCGTCGTGAGGGTATTTTGATAATACATGATCACATGTCAGCTATTGTTTTGACATTGGAGATGTGAAGTCGATTTGTGTCATATTATTTCGTTAAACAGACAATATTTTGAAATGAAATTTAAAAATGGAGATAATAACAATGATCCACTTCAGAAGTCTTTCGAAGATGAACAAGATTCAGAGGCACTGATTCGTTTTGTTATATCTAATTAGCGATGTTTTTGAAGAGTAAAGAGTTGTGTTTCGGTGGTGACGTGTGGTGTTTGTTGCAGATAAGTGCGAACCAGACGCTCAATGGGAACACGGAGATACATGTGCCGTTCAACCTGGTCGCTGGATGGTGTCTCGAGGCGGAGGCACTGCCGCCCTCGCACAGGTCAGTTTCATCTTTCAAATTCATTATTTGTCCAAATATGGTTCGAACGCCAGCACAACAAGCTACTGAAATCTGTCAAATTTTAATTTAAAGATGTGCAGCATATGTGTTTGACGTCAGTACTTTACATGGTCTTAAATTAAGAAATGGTCTTGTCGCAATCTGCCACGTGGGACGCACAAATATCAGGTACACAAATTATTACAACACAAAAATTAAAGTTCATAATAATAACAGAATAAATAATTACGAATTAAGATTACAATATGAGGCATGTCAATAAAAAATATTATCTTTTTAATGTCAAAACATTATTCAATGAGAGATCTACTATCAAAGAGACTATCAAAGAGAGATTTCAAAGTGTTTACAATTTATGATTACAATTTAAAGTTAAAAAGCACCTTATAGCGTTCCCACTACTGGACGGCCCTGTGTGGGCCTTCTGTTCGTAATACGGAACTGGCATTCCGTGGTGGATTATATATTATGGATGGAGGAGTTTGTGGATACCCGAGTCCCTTATTTTGTTTATTACGACGTTATTGTTCCGCATCTATTGTTCTTAAACGATGACTCACCATAAATATAAACATCCGAGTTACCTAAATCACATTGTGAAATCGAAATTAAAGAAGCATTCAATGTACTGTTGACATGCGCTCGTAACTAATATTAAAGCGATTATTATAATCTTTAGATTAAATTAAAAATAAGTAAAAAAGTTTGTAAACTAAATCGTGGCTAACGCGAGTGTGATCTGTGCGTATAAAGAATGCGGAGTGGATTGGGCAAAGATAATAGAGGATCACTTGACTCCGTTCGTAATTCGACGGCGAAGTGCCAATTACTCCTAACTAACAATTTTTTAAATATGCATAGGACATTTCATAAAAACATGCGAATAACACTTTTAAATTCAAAACGATAAAAAAGTGAATTTCGTGAAAATTGTTTTTTAGGAGTAATTGGCACTTCGCCGTCGAATTGTATTTTTTAGGAATTTTCTTTGTTTCACCTGTGATCTGTCTGCTAAACTAGTGACTTCTTGCCTACTTCACAAGCAGTCTAAACGTTTGCTCTCTCACTGTAAAATGGCCAACTGTGCATAACATTACATAACATCACGCCTGTAATCCCCAAAGGGTTAGGCAGAGGTGTACCTAATAGGACACCCATATTTCGCTGTTATGTTTAAGTTTCATGTAATAGGGGGCGAGCTTATTGCCATCAACTTGGATCAGATCCAGACTCCTTGGCTGATACTAAAAAAATATGGAAATCCCATCACCCAATCACAATTTTCTCGACCCGAGATTCAAACCCAGCTCAGCAGTCGGAATTGCGATTACTAGACCAACGAGGCTATAACCTGACTACTGATTGATAATATTCTTACTTTTCTGTAGTTTTTTCATCGCAGATTTTAGGCCCAGTTCACACGCCTATATTTACACGATATGTTTACTGTATTATTTTGGAAGCACATGACAGAATCATACAACTTTTGTTTTTAGCCGTGTGAACAGCAGCAAACGTAAAGATATTGTTGTTGTAAAATATAGTGTTGATAATTCTTGTGTGAAGGTTCCATTGTCAATGGGTCAATTCAACCAATTGATTATGATTTTATTATAGCACCTACTGAAATTCTCCAAATAGGAACAAAAACCGTGTCATTGTTCAAACATACCATTTCAAGCATGTTTTTCATCATCAGTCTATAATGTTCCCACTGCAAGGAGTCAGGTCTCCCTCTAGGAGAAGGATGGGCTATAATCCACCACGCGGGCCAAGTGCGGGTTGGTATATGACACATGTCTTCGATTTTTTTGGTTTCCGATGCCAACGTTTTCCTTCACCGTTTTGAGAGCATGTTTTTGTGTTTCTTTAAATCATTTATTTACACTTTTTTGCATGTATTTATCCAGGGCGGGCAAGTTACTTGCATTACGTCTGCTATGCGAGTCGACGCAAGCGCAGGGCCCCGGCGCGCCATCTTCCTGCAACAACCGCCTGCATCTGGCACATCTGAACCTTTACCAGCGAGCTCTTCATCATGGTAAGTAGCTGATTTTGGGAAACTTGTTCAAAATCGTATATTTTTATTCCTCTACATCATGCGATATATTCTATTTCTATTTATCTTCGGGGACGCCGGCAGACACCAGACGGGCGATCAGTCCTTTCGTTGTGGATTATTTCGCCCAGTTCCCCATTTTGGTGGATCCCCTTCATGGGTTACTGGTGGTCGGCATCGCGAATCTTCCTGTCGCCTTGCAGAAGCTCACCAGTTGTTCGGTAGAGATTTCTGCGAGCTTCTCATCATTAATCTCATCTGTTCCTAGGATTTCCCATCTGAGTGGCCCATACATTGTGCATTCCGCCACAAGGTGGAAACTTGTTTCTTCTGCTTCTCCACATGCTGGGCATATGGGATCTTCCTTTACTTTCATAATCGTCAGGTGTCTATTGAGTCCACAGTGTCCTGTTGCGATCCCTACTACTAGTCTTATGTTTCCCCTGCTCATTCTGAGTAGTTTGTGGGATTTCTTTTCATCATATGACTTTAAGAAGATTTTCGATTGTCGACAACCTTCTGTTGCATTCCATCTTTTATTTGACTCTCCTGTGGTTATTCTATGGATGATTCCTTTTGTTATGTTATGTGGGATCGGTAGCCTGGGCTCTGGTCCCACAAAGGTTTCATCTGCTCCTTTTCTGGCTAACTCATCCGCTATCTCATTCCCTTCGTGTCCTTGATAACCAGGGACCCATGCGACTGTTACTTCTGCTCTTTCCGCTAGCTGGTTGAGTGCTTCCTTACACTCTTTAACCAGTGCAGATGTGACTTCCACTTTGTTCAGTGCTTTGGCAGTGGCGTGCCAGCAATTATTTGGAGGTAAAGCACAAGTTCCAAAAAAAAAAAAAAAACACTTTTTGTTCCGAATTCTGACACTGCTTTTTAATAACACCGGTTTTGTTTTCTATTATTTAATTATGACTAACACTTTTCGTATTTTATCCTGTCAGAAAATTTACAACTACTTAGTTCAATAGAAATAATATCAAGTCGTCAGTATCACGTAAAATAATATATTAACAAGAGCCATCTATTGACATAAATGTAACAACTGAACTATTCGAGTCAATACGTATTTCGCTCGTAAACAGTCGCTTTGGGCAAAATATTACAGTCACCGCTAGATGGCGCACAAAATAATAAATTAGTTTCTAACTACTAGTTGAAAAAAAAGTTATTACTCACAATGTATACATACAGCCAACATTCTTCGCTTCTTTACCATGGACAGATGACAAACAACAAAACACACTGAAGGCATAATATTATATAGATTTACAGATACCTACATATCAGCAATGACATACCAAAACTACAAAATGAAATAACAGCATTCAAATGTTTATGAGAATTTTGATGTCTTTTCATGGCACCAGAGAAGTTATTTAAATCATCGTAACCTGATAAACTCCAAGCATTCTTTTCATTCGAAAAAAATATACAAGGCCAACAGAAAAATTTGTTTTTATGAGAGCAGCCGACAACCCATTGGCATTGTACACTGTATGCTGATCCATCATTGTGCTGATCGATTAAAATACCTAATATTTCTTTTACCTTTCTGAGAAATATTCAAATCAGGAGTGGGTTTAGGTGAAGTAACGAGATCCAATAACGCTTTCACACATTTTAATCCATCACAAGGAACTGTTGCTTGCGTTTTCGAATTCATTTTCGTATTAATTAACTAACTTCAATCAAAAACTAAGTAATCACAAAACTTATTTAAATTCTAACAAGAAACGGAAAAATCTAATCACAATAAAAAATGCATCAACAACCATCAACGCTCAAGACTAATTTGAACTAAATCGAAATTCCCTTCAAACAAGTTCAATCGCGTCGCGAACTTGCATTCACACACTCATTCACATTCTCTCGCAATCGCAATCTTTACACTCAAACGTTCAAAGCATGCTTGGAAATTGTTGGAAATCCTATACATTTTGTCGTAAACCCGGCAAAAAGTATGTAAACCATAGATATAGAATTCCGTAGATTGGTAATGTCAACAATCAAACGAGACCAAAAACCATTGATCTAAGTCTGTGTATCTATATTTTATTTTGTTTGTTACAATAAGTACCTACTTAGAATCTATTTTTCTAAGACTATGCATTTGTAAGACGCTATCTTAGCTGTCGATATCAACAAAAATTAGGCCATCGCATCACTAAAAAGTGAGGATAAAACTCCTTCGTATTTCTCTATTTGTTATTTCTCAAATACGTCGGTTTTAGGCATGCTAATTCATCTAGATCGTAAATAAAATAATGTTCTCATAATATTTTGCTTAAAGCCGGCTTATTAGGTGCATTGTTATTGCAGAAATAACGATGTAAACAACTTGTAAACTTACTGGTGAAACGAGTAATCCTGGGGATTTTTCTTTTTGGAAGATTCACATCCTGGTACTGCACAAGAAACCATCGTATTATGGTAATTCAATCACGGGTTATCACTGTAGTTCACTTAAATAATTGCCGAAACGCTCGCGTAAACAGTTACCGGGGCCGCTATGGGCCGGTAGCAAATACGTGTTTTGGCCCTGTTAACAGCGTCACTTTCTCTCTCTTTCTAACACAGCAAAGTTCCGCTAAAGCGGGAGCTCTCATTCACTCTCAAGCCCAATCTACGGAATTCTATATCTATGATGTAAACAAACAACTCTAAATTATGTTCGTAGGATAGAGAGGTCAGAGAAGCAGTTCGAAATCGGATGGTGTGACAGAGAAAGGGCTAGCCGAGCCCGATCATGCCCGATCGATCTGTTTGATCAATCGGCTGAGGTCGGGAGTCGGGAGACATATTATTATAAGAAGTTTGGCAACGTCGCAGTGCGAGTTGCGCGCGAATGTATTTTCTGGTTTATGGAGTACGTAAACCTGACAACGTCGCATCAATACGTTCCGTTTTTCGCGTGGCATGCAGTTTGATGATAATGATTATAATATTAATTTTGTTTTTGTATTGACCGTTTTTTTTTTAATTCGTTGTTTTACTATGGCAAGCTGTGCTTTTCTGCTTCTATGGGAGTACCGCCACTGGTTTGAGTGCTGCTTGACTATCACTGTATATAACTATTTTGGAAAGATCACCTGTAAGGGCGTTTCCAATTATTCTGGTACATTCCACAATGGCATGTATTTCTGTCTGGAACACACTTGCGCCTGTTCCTAGTGAGAATGATCTATTTATTTCCAGTCTTGGTATGTGTATTCCAGAGCCGGATAGCTTAGTTGATTCTTTCCTTGATCCATCTGTATAGCAGACCGCCATAGATGGATCACTCTCGATTGTCCATTCTTCTCTTGTGCCTATATGTATTCTATACTTTTTGTCGAAGATCTTCTCTTTTTTGATTAGGTCATTGTTGGCCATAATCATTGATAGATTGTCTTCGTACGGTTTTGCTATCTCCGAGTGACCTTTGTCCATAAAATTGCCTTTCCAGAGGTTCAAGCTTTTCAGTTTGAACCACTGCTCCAAGGCTCTTTTCTTAACTTGTAGACTAAGCGGTATCATTCCTAGTATGACATCCAGGGCCGCTGAGGGAGTCGTCCTCATTGCCCCAGAGATCATTAACCCGGCCATTCTTTGAACTTTTGCTAGCTCTGTGCTGTTAGTCTTGATTTGTGTTCTGTGCCACCATACTATTGCTCCGTGTATAACTCTGGGTATGATGATGGCATTATATATCCAGGCTACTATGGCCGGTTTCATTCCCCAGGTTCTACCTATAGCTCTTCTGCATTGTAGTAATGCAATTTTTGCTTTCTCACATGCGATATATTAAATTAGAAAGAATATGAAATGTAATGAATGAGCTGTGGCCCAAAATAGGAACATTGACACGTCAAAGATGACGAGATGAGCTGGACAATACCAATGACCAGTGGTCCACATTAATTAGCCCTAGATGGAAACAATTGAAAGTCAAGGGAACAGGCCTTTCTATGGGCGCTTGTCCATCAGTGGGATGATAAAGCCTTAACAGTATCAGTAAGCGTTATTGACACAAACTTTAAGATATTGTGAGTAGGTATGTTTTGACATATCTGGGCCCATTTGACCAGGGTTTAGTCACCAGTACTTACCATGGCTTTTTGGGTTTAGATTTAAGTTTTTCACTAAATTTTTTGCTGGGTGCACTTGTGGCGTATACCAAATATGTAAATAAGTTTTTTTTTTTTTATAAATGGGCTTTCTCTTGACTTCAATCTTGCCCTAAGGGCAGAGATGATGTCGACGATGGAACTTCGAACTTTCGATGGGTTTTCTTTCTTAAAAGTCCCATCTTTTAATCACAATTTCCTCCATCAGGTCTGACCGGAGAAGATCGTTCAGTGGTCGACGTGCTAGTAGAGCACGCGGCGCCGCGGTATCTATCGCTAGCTCTCGATGGCTACTCTTTACTACTGCTCGATTTCGTGCACGCCTCCACTGTGGTGCTCAACTCTTCAGATATGGGACCTTCGGTAAGTTCTCCATATTCGTATGATATTGATGGACCGAGAGGGCGAGGAAGACTATAAAAGCGATGGATGGATTGTGTGAGGAATGATCATGACGTCATCATGTTACAAATCATGATATTGTTGCAGTGTCCACGCACAGCCGCAGTGACGTTTCTGGGCTCATTGCTCTCGCTGCCGGACGGACTGATGAACGCGCCCATGCTACAGCCCTACCCGCATCAGTACAACACTGTCTCTTGTCCTGATCTCAAGGTACGTACTCAAGGAGTAAGATGACCCTGTCGAGCTTCGGGTTGTTCGAAAGAGATACCGCGGCCTCAGACAAAAAGGGTTAAGAAGGAACATGGGTGGTTTTTAGTCAAAAAAATGTTTGAGACTCCCTTCCGTTGCGCCCAAAGCGGACGAGTCATTTGATGATTTCCTATCCACAAAGAAAAAACAATACCTGATGTTTTCGTCACCTTACTCATTTTTAAAAACGTCATGCTGATTTGTTTAAAGATGATGTGTTGTTTGCTAATTACATCATAGCAACACCTACGCTGTTAGTTAATTCCTTGTATGCGGTCATAATCCTTGGCTTCTATGAAAACAAAATTTTACCTGCATTTTGTAAGTACAAGTAGCAGGATAAATCAGACCTATCATCATTTGATCTGATATTGATACTTGTTAACAATTTTATGTTAACTTTAATTTTAAAACACTTGTTCTGCCTGTTCTCTTTGTGAAACTGAAGTGGGTTTGCACCACTACCCCTACTGGTTGCAAAACCTACCTGTTTTGTTTACTATCAATAAGTCAAGTGTACCTACAGTTGTCCTATTTAATGTTAACAATGTTATTTGATTGATTTATAGTACATTATGGTACAAGTTTGAAAAGTTGGTGATTACCGCTGAGGCGCCATTGAGACCCGAGCCGCCAGGTGAGGGTCTTAAGATAGTCGAGGACGGTGATCATCGATACACACGTGTATCATACGACGTTTTTCAACACACTTGTGAAGAAAATAATACTAAAAAGTCATCTTCAACAGTTAAAACGAGTTCTGATTTTTTTTCACAATAGCGGGAAAAATCAATCGGTTTTCTTAGGCGCGCGCATCTACAGTTCGACCAACTTATCTCTGCATGCGGGAAAACACGGAACTAAAATAAATGTACTAAGTTTGACGTAGTGATGCATTTTTTCTTGACCAGTGGCGCCACCATGAAATTCACACTTAAAATGGTCTTATCAATGGCCAATGTTACAATGGCGTTCGGCTATAGACTAAATGAATGAGCGCGATAGAGTTTTAGCGGGTACCATCTATCTGGCAGAAACTTGATGCTCCGAAATTTATTTGGCATAACACACTTGGCATATTCTTCTTTGAACGAATGTGTTTATGGCAGAACAATTATTTAATAGAATACTCATTTCGCAGAATGTTTAAATAGCCGAATTTTCAATGGCATACTTTTAAGATGGCAGAATTTTATTTGGTAGATTTTTATAAGGTATAACGACCGTCTCGCGAAAGTATCCGATCCGCGACGAAGGAGGCCGGCGGAGGCCCGGCACTTCGGGGACAGAAGATATTAGTGTTATTTAATATGCGAGCGACGCGAGCGCGCGTCATGGAGTACATGCGTTGCATGTATGAGTGACGTCATTATTATTATTAATAATTATTATTTTTGACATAGGTACATTTAATGTTCTCAGCTAGAAATTTTAGCCGGGGTGAGCTGATAATAATAATTAATAATAATTATTATTATTATTATTGCATGTTACACGTATGTATGAAATGAAAAGACGATTCTGATTATGAATTTTCGGCGAAATGATGGTTCTGGAAATGAAGTTTATGCTCAAAGATGATTCTGACTTACAAAATTATGCGTTTTGAATTTATGGTAAATGAGTGTATGCCAAATGATTTTCTGCGAAATGAAGTTTCTGCCATCCACTGTTATGCAAAACAAAATTCGGGTATAAAAAATTCTGCTAAAAAAGGTAGACCCAGTTTTAGCCACGTATAAAACGAGGAAAAAGTTTTCTTTATTACAGAGAAAATAAAAGTTATATTATTTGAATGAAAGATTCATTTAATAAAAACGTACAAGTTGAAATTATCTATTTCAATTCAAATTTGCATGAAATGAGTAAGCACTAAGTACATTAATTTATTTTTACTATTGAACACGATCTTTTTTGTATCGAAACTTTTTTAGCAACTCAACCAATAAAATTTAAAAAAAAAACCCTATAACTCACTAGTGAATAATAGTAATGAAAAAGTCACAGTTTTATTATAGGTGTCATTATGTGCCTAATTGCGGTGAAATTATAGCCACTTTATGAGCAAGTGTGTTGAAAATATTATAGTAGATTATTGCATCGAGCACAAAGTAATT
This sequence comes from Diarsia mendica, assembly GCA_949316265.1. NCBI lineage: Eukaryota > Metazoa > Arthropoda > Insecta > Lepidoptera > Noctuidae > Diarsia > Diarsia mendica. The sequence goes on along the minus strand of OX438906.1, from coordinate 9,194,880 downwards.
TATTATTGCACCGAGTGCCTGATTTAGAGCCTGAGCGTTAGCGAGGGCTCTAATCTAGCAGGCACGAGGGCAATATAAATTACTTAAGGCGAGGTGCATAATCTGCTTTTCTTTCAACTATTACATAAATAGCAATAGTAGATAAAAGAAACTCATATCAAACAGTTCAAAGATTTTCTATAACACTGTCGGCTTCATTTAGAATGTTTTCCGAAGTTAATGTGTCGCTAAATGATTCCATTTTAATTCGAAGCCGAAGCACTCAAAATCAATCAGATAGTATCACACTTTATCGTTTCCAAAAATATTGTCAAGCAAAATTAACAAAGTTCCCCAAAAGTTCCCCCGCCAAATCACTTTTTTTTTTCTTTCATTTTTTAGTAGTTAGCAGCAATCATTTTTTAAATTTGGAACCAGTAGGATAGAAACGAATAATACGTACGTAAAAAAAAAGTATTGATATCGGCTGGCTGAATAGAGCTAATCCATTGAGATTAGCACCGGTGCGATTAAAAAAAATAAACTGTGCAATAATGAAATTTCATACATTTTTATTGCTCTAGAGCATTAAAGACTCGCTTTGTACTGAGTTTTTAGTGTGATTGTGATGATATTAAAGCATAGTTGGAAGAAAAAATCTTTGTTATATTGTGCAAGGTTCAAACTCCTACTTTATTTATTTTTATAATTTTTTGACCCGTAGTTGAGCCCAACAGTAGTTCCGCTATAACCAATACCCTTTCCGAGGTTTAATATAGTCATTTATTTCATAAAACAGGAGCACGTCCTCAACATAGTAGTCCGAGTTTGCCGTCGAGAGGGGGGCGGGGCAGCTAGATGCGCGGGCGCGTGCGCTCTGACCGCGCACGTGTGTCACCTGCTGGCCACGCGCACGCAATGCGCACGCCTGCCGTCATACGTCACGTGCCTGCTGCAGATGCTCATGGTACGTTATCATAGGGACTGCTACACATAGTACAGGGCGGGGCAGCTAGATGCGCGGGCGCGTGCGCTCTGACCGCGCACGTGTGTCACCTGCTGGCCACGCGCACGCAATGCGCACGCCTGCCGTCATACGTCACGTGCCTGCTGCAGATGCTCATGGTACGTTATCATAGGGACTGCTACACATAGTACAGGGCGGGGCAGCTAGATGCGCGGGCGCGTGCGCTCTGACCGCGCACGTGTGTCACCTGCTGGCCACGCGCACGCAATGCGCACGCCTGCCGTCATACGTCACGTGCCTGCTGCAGATGCTCATGGTACGTTATCATAGGGACTGCTACACATAGTACAGGGCGGGGCAGCTAGATGCGCGGGCGCGTGCGCTCTGACCGCGCACGTGTGTCACCTGCTGGCCACGCGCACGCAATGCGCACGCCTGCCGTCATACGTCACGTGCCTGCTGCAGATGCTCATGGTACGTTATCATAGGGACTGCTACACATAGTACAGGGCGGGGCAGCTAGATGCGCGGGCGCGTGCGCTCTGACCGCGCACGTGTGTCACCTGCTGGCCACGCGCACGCAATGCGCACGCCTGCCGTCATACGTCACGTGCCTGCTGCAGATGCTCATGGTACGTTATCATAGGGACTGCTACACATAGTACAGGGCGGGGCAGCTAGATGCGCGGGCGCGTGCGCTCTGACCGCGCACGTGTGTCACCTGCTGGCCACGCGCACGCAATGCGCACGCCTGCCGTCATACGTCACGTGCCTGCTGCAGATGCTCATGGTACGTTATCATAGGGACTGCTACACATAGTACAGGGCGGGGCAGCTAGATGCGCGGGCGCGTGCGCTCTGACCGCGCACGTGTGTCACCTGCTGGCCACGCGCACGCAATGCGCACGCCTGCCGTCATACGTCACGTGCCTGCTGCAGATGCTCATGGTACGTTATCATAGGGACTGCTACACATAGTACAGGGCGGGGCAGCTAGATGCGCGGGCGCGTGCGCTCTGACCGCGCACGTGTGTCACCTGCTGGCCACGCGCACGCAATGCGCACGTTTGCCGTCATACGTCACGTGCCTGCTGCAGATGCTCATGGTACGTTATCATAGGGACTGCTACACATAGTACAGGGCGGGGCAGCTAGATGCGCGGGCGCGTGCGCTCTGACCGCGCACGTGTGTCACCTGCTGGCCACGCGCACGCAATGCGCACGCCTGCCGTCATACGTCACGTGCCTGCTGCAGATGCTCATGGTACGTTTATTTTAACAAGAATCTTTATAGTTTCGGTTGACACAGCAAGACAGTATTATAGACGGTCTTCACAAAGAACGAAAAGGATTCGGAACAGGATTTGATCCCTGTGTGTGCCTAACATCTGCACTACTCAACATAATCAAATTGTATGTATTGAGTGAGAGGGATGTTTAAAAAATCCCGCTACGGGCGACTTGGACGAAGAAGGTTCTGTAAAAACTTGTAGGTATTTTCTATTTCAACTACATTTTAACGGTTTTCAGTGTTTCTTTTAAATGAGCTATAAGACATTGCTTCGTGCCACATTTCATGATTCTAGTTCAACGGAAAGCACCCTATAGGTTTACATTTCCTTGTGAAATCGCCGATCGCGTTTATCTTGTTTGAGTATATTGATTGAGTAGTTAAAAGTGAATTAAATATATACACACATCAACACGGTCTAGGGATATTTTTAAAAAAGCGAATTACTATCAATGTGTTAATTATTTATATGACATGTATATATTTAAAATATGCGTTATTTAATATTCTACCATTTTTTAATAATGGTTAAGGTACTGATTAAAATTTCAGGATTTTATGGAAAAAAAATGAAGCATAGACGGAAACCGTATATGAATTAACTTTTAATTTGTGAGTAAAAACTGAAAAAAATAGAATAATCATTTAATTTGTGTTTATAAACTTGAAGTTAGTAGTCTGAGAAAGCGCCCATGATGTTCATAACACATCGGCAACGATTCGGCATGCTCAGAACAAGGTTGTCAATGTCTTGCTGCGGAATATTGTCCCATGTCCTTCTGAGGTGCGCAAAAAGTTGATCTTCTGTAGCCAAATTTTAAGGAACTTCCTTCAGAGCTCTTCTTTGCAGCATATCCCACGCATGCTCAATGGGATTTAGATCTGGCGATTGAGCAGGCCAGTCTAAGGCCCTAACATTATGTGTATGTAACCAAGCTGCTACCGTTCTCGCCGTGTGTGCCCGGGCATTGTCGTGCATGAGCAGGAAATCTTGCCCTATTTGTGTTCTGTGGGGCAAGATTACGGGCCCCAGCACCTGTTGGACGTATCGTTCTGCCGTCATATTGCCCCGCACCCAAACGAGATCCGTCCGTCCTCCAAGACGAATTCCTGCCCAAACCATAATTGTTCCTCCTTGGTATAGGTGAACTTCCTGAGGGTTCTGGAGACGGCTCCATCGTCCAGGAACTCGCCAAACACGCGTCCTTCGTGAATCTGGATGGAAGCCGAACCTGGATTCATCCGTGAACAGCACATTAGACCATTGCTCACGGCCCCAGTCCACGTGGTTCCGAACCCATTCTAATCGTCGTCCACGATTGCCTCTCCGTAAAGGTGGGACCCGGAGTGGTCTACGAGAGAGTAGATTGCTTTCATGCAGTCGCCTTCTTACAGTTTGGTCGCTCACAAGCACTTGGTATTCCACTCGCAGCCTTTGGACCAATTGAGTCGCCGTTGCATTTGGTTGAGCTCGCGCAGTAATTTGCAAAAATCGGTCTTGTCTGGGGGTAGTGATGCGACTTGGCCCCCGGTGCCTCTCCGCTACTTCACCTGTGGCACGATAGCGTGTCCACAATCTTGAAATTACATTTTGATGGGTCCCTATGGCCTCAGCAACATTACGCTGAACAGATCCAGCTTCCAGCATTCCCACAGCTCGTAACATCTCCGCCCTCGTCAAATGTCGGCGTTGCATGGCTACAATACCTCAATTTTAACTTTATCTTTCGTTTAAAAATGAAAAAAAACTGTAACTAAACGTAATTCGTATTGTTTTCTAAATTTCGCACAAATGAAAATTCCCTCTCCTATACATCAAGACATTTTTATGCCACCGAAACAAAAGAATTTTCAAAAATTTGAATTTGGAATTAGTCTGAGATAAATTACAAACAAATCGGTGTATTAAAGATTCCAATGCGGCCAGTACTTTTCGAGTTATTTAACCATAAAGTTCGGTACAGGCCCCTTGAGGGGCTCGACACGTAAACCTACGCTGGCTCGGTATCGGCCCCTTTAGGGGCTAGCAGTGAAGTCATACGACACCCTAATTATTTATGTAAATATTTATTATTCTGTTTGTCAAATACTATGTGTATGTATTAATTAAGAGAGTTGAATAAAAAGCTTATATGTGAACGCCACTAAATATTCTGTATTTATTGCGCAAGTTTCTTAATTAACCCTTATAAAATAAAAGTACTTAAATACGGTCATCGCTATTTTGACGGCAGTACTGGCCGAGGCTAAAAAGCATAAAATATGTGGTTTTCGGACATTCAAGCTCCACTATTTGAGATCGAATAACTCGTCGTTTAATTTTCTGACGAATTCATCCATAAATCATGTTAAATAAGCAGTGGTAGTGATTAATTTTAACATCTATCATCAAAGTTTTGCGCCAATCGTGTTTGTTTACATTTTTATTTTTCAAATTATATCACATAGACGCGTATAGATTCAATAACAAATATGACAAATATCATTCGAAATATTATACACAACATGACAATGCCCAGATCTTAGCATAATTTACTAATACAGGACCAATAATCACGAAATAATCATCATCATAGCTCAATTTGTATTCAAAATTGACGTCCATGTTCTTTTTCTTTTTTTTTAATAATTAGGTATGATGTGTGAAAGCGATTATTCTAATCGATTCTTTTTTGTAAATTTCGATTAATTCGAGTAGGTAATAAAATTAAGGAATTTAAGAAATCGATTGACAGAAATTAAAATAAAATTGTTTTTAGCGTAAAATAGAATAAACATTTATTAGAATATTTTTTTAAGCTTTTATAATAATAATCTGAATAGTTTTATTAAGTACATAGAAAACATTCAAACAGACACAACAATTAAACAGAACAGTTTATCTATGGCTAAATTGGCGCCGATTATTTTTCCATAACAAAATTTAAATTCGGAATGCACTCGCTTTTCAAATTTCTAATCCCGTATATTTTAAAATTATTAGAATATTTATTGTTTTTTTTTTAATTATTGGTTGGGTAGAGAATGCCATGGATCTTGGTATGTATATGTATAGTTAGTAAAAGTTTGTTTGGTTTTGATACTTATGTCATTATTATTTAGCCTGGATTGGTTGGTGTGTATTCACTATTTACAAATACTTTTTTTTATCAGCCTGATCTGTCCCACTATTTTTACCTTCTCCGCCAATACATTTAATCGTCAATTTTCATTTCATTTTTGGATGAGCTTGGTTTAGTGGCAACGCCAAAATCTATAGGAAGTTTATACTTTTTAGAAAACTACAAATGTTTTATCAGGGCATTAGTCCTACACTTGTCCTATTCTTCTGTCTCATATTTGTTAATGGCTTCACTTAAAATCCACGGCCCGCGGCCTATGATGGGTAACCTGAACTGTGCAGTTGTAAAAAAAGAGATTTTAGAGCGGCCAGTGAACCTTTTTGAAAGAATAAACTAATGTTTCTATAGGATACGGCTTATGACTTGCCGATTGCGAAATTAAGGACAGTAAAATTTACTGTCAGTCGTCGTTACCGAGGCAGGTCCAAGAAACGGCGTGACGATTTGGACTCGTTCTTGACAGATTGGTCAGAATTATATAAGTAACTGAGAGAGTTGGAAAGGAATGCAGTAGGCCTTTACCCAGAAGTGGGAAAGATTGGACTAAATAAAAAAGTACGTTCCAACATAACAAGACGCCAGTAGTATCTGAAAGGTATTAAGGTACCCCATGCCATCAACCGAGCACAAATCTGGGCTCCGTGGCTGCTACTGAGAAATTCTTGATAGAAAAACTCAACAACACTTTGCTCAAACCCGGAGTTGTTCCAACTTAATACAAACACCCAACCTTCATAATTCCTCATAATATAGTTTTGGTGGATCAAACAATGTTTTTACTATGCTTATAAAGAACCTGGGCATCCTATAACCAACCTTCTGATATTACAAAACCAAATTCACAATAAAATAAGAAGAAAATATAAATAATTATGTACTTAATATGTGAATTGCGAACGCATTCCTAATTTAAATTAAAAGATTTTAAAATAAAATAACTATTTGATTTATACCAAGGAGTTGTAATTTCGTCTCAACTCTTTTTTCAAACTTGATTTCATTGCGATTATCGATTAAGCTGAATGCAACTTTTTAATCGTAATGATAAAACTGGGGTTTACGGTAAGCACTATCAAGTGTGATGTTCTATTTGTCTATGGTTATATTGCAACATAGTTTTTATGAATATTTTTCACGACTTTGTTCGTGTTTTTTTACGAAATTATGTATGAATAATGGCAAAAGTAAGAACGCAGGTAGAATGTTACTGTCTTTATTTTGTCCTTTAGAGTGTTATTAGCAAATGTGAAACTTGTTTATGTACATTATTTCCAGCGCATCTGGGATACCTATTTTTTGGAAGTGTGTAGTATTATGTATTTTATACATATTTGTCAATAGACTGACGCCGTTTTACCGGCCTCAATACGATACTGGAGACATGAGTCACAAACTTATCATATTAAACAGCTGCCGTGACATGTTTTTCATTCTAAAATCCAATGCTGAAAGTTCACAAAAAATCTTGGATTTCATGACAATTCGCACCACCTCGCGTCGATTCAGCTGATATGTCATGTGTCAAAATCTTGTCGTGCATAGTGGTTAATTGAGTATGAAATATCCCTAGACCGTGTTGAGGTGTGTATGTCACGATTGAGTTTACCTACTTTCGACATATGAACAAAAAGGTTTCATTTTATCTACTGCGTAAAAATGCGAAAACATCTGGTCAAACGTATCAATTTACACACAGTCATAAATGTACGCATCACGCACTACATTGATATTCGACAAACTGACTCATATAAGAACATCCGATAGTACTAGTGAAAGTCGTTTGGATATCCCTGTCAATCAATTAGCATGTACAATATGATATGAACACCTCGACTACGCAATGTTTCTCTTGAAGTCGTTTTACAATATACCTACGCGTCTAGCACCTAATATGACTCGACGCTGTGATGTCAGAGATCCGATACAAAGGTATATTAGAAAAACAAATATCGGTGATTCGTTTATTACATGATTGTGATGAAATTATGTAGTATAGTAGGTATATTAGGTTTCTCTAATCGACTTTGTTTTTGTTGGAACTTACACCGAATTAATTTAAAGAGATGGTTCATAATTGTTCCCAGTGAGATAGTTCATCAATATTACACAATCATTTCTCAACTTTGTTTTCAAAGAATATACGGCTATACTTTATTTTTGTTGGGACGAACCCGCCACACTATTCCCAAACCACTGCATTTCCCTACCAAAAAAGTATCTAGACAATGAATCGAGAAATATCGAAATCTCAGAGAAATAATTTAACTTTCTTAGATCCCGCAACGAAATTAACAGTTTTATTTGCTTCGCATTCTCCAGCCGATGACGAAAGAATGTATTGCCCCCCCCCCCCCCCCCCCCGTTCACCTTGTCCTGTCCCCTTGTCTCCTGGCTGTAACTTGATAGTGATGTTATATTTACAGATGAAGAACAAGAACATAGCCAAGGTGGTGAGTGACTGCATTCTAGTGCTTGCTGACTATACGGACCGAATCGTTGAGCTGTATCCTGGTCTTGCCGGTGAGGAACCAAAGCATTTATATTATTGTCCACTGTCCTTATAATACAAGTGGGATATTTAGTCCTATACTGCTCTTAACCTACTGCCGGCTTTGCATGACCACCGAAGAAACGGATTTTGTCGACGGAAGAATCGACAAAATGACAGATTATAGTAAGGTTTCATGTTAAATTGTATGGAAAAATCTTTGTCTATTCTTGGTAGAATAGAGATAGAATCGCCATGCTACGAGGGCTCGCCTACTAATTTTAAAACCATAAACAATAATATTTCCAGAACCTATACTCATTCAATAGCTGGCTTATAAAGTCATGATTATCCTTGAGAACTTGTTTAAATGTTTCAAAAAAAGATGAGGTTTTCATAGCAGTTGCTGTTTATTTGTGTTACCGCATAACCTCGTCATTCATTATCATCAGCCTATAATGTCCCCACTGCAGGGACTCAGGCCTCCTCTCTAGGAGAGGGATGGGCTATAATCTACCACGCGGGCTCAGTGCGGATTGGTAGATGTCACATGTCTTCGAATGTTTTGGTTCTAAGACATGTCGGTTTCCTCACGATGTTTTCTTTCGCCGTTTACGATTTAAAAATCCTTATGTGAAATAAGGTAGCAAAAAGACAATGAAACTACAAAATCACTGACTTCCGAAAAAGCTTAATTGAAATTAAAGTAATTTTACAGTTTCTTATAAAAACCTCTCATTTTTAAAAAATTTGTAACAGATTTCGATCCTCAATATATCCCTACTTTTCCCTTTAAATGCGAATTAAACTACTCTTGAACCCAAAACCTAACTCACCTCTATCTTCCTAGGTAAAATAATCAAGTGGATCTGCGCCTGCCTAGCCCAGATCTCGCCCAGTAGTGCCCGCGATTCGGTCAAACCTCTAGCAGGTTCGCTCCTCTTGTGTCTCGCGGAGTTCGCAGTGCGGTGCGGGCCTAACTACCTGATGCAAGAGAAAGATGGGGACCAGACGCTGCTGCTTATGATATTTAAGGTTAGTTCTATGGGTTAGTTGGAATAAACTTTTTTTTATTAGATGGAATGTTACTTCTGTGAGATTAAAAAGATTCAGTAAAGGTAAGGATCCTAAAAGGACACCATTAGTACTAGTATGGTTACTAGGGAAAAGTTGAAATTGGGACTACGATAGGAGTTGATGATGGTAGAATAAATTAGAAGGTAGAATAGTTTAAAGGGGATAATCGGAATAAACTTTGTCTTTTAGATCAATTATTGAGATTTTTTTAAGATTGAAAGGATTTGATAAAGACATTGTAGAGAAATACCATTGTTATTGGTGGTGTTACTAAACCAATGTTAAAATTGGGCCTATTGGGGCTCATGATGGTTATAGAAGTTATAGTTGTTCTGATAAAAAATGGACAATAACTTTTTAGGAAAAGGACGATGACGAATGGGATGGTTGGAAATAAAATGCTTACCAATTCAATTTTATCAATAAAAAAATATATTACTGCAATATATTCATACAAAAAACATACGAAAAATGTAGAAATGATGAAAATACAAATTAATTAACAGTCAGCGCATGTAGTAAAACCTACACAAACTGGTGAATATGATGGCAACAATACATATAATATTTGATCAAACATTGGCCACACAAATGTTGGTACATTTTATAGTGGCTTTTGTTCAAACGTTGGTGCTTATAGGGTAGTCGACCGACTAAAAAAAATATGATTCTGTTTAGTCCGTCAGTCAGATTATTGAAAAATATTGGATACGTGTTTTTTGTTTTATCAAATTAATAAAAATTGACGAAAATAAAGCTTGTCAAAGACCATGGAGAGGGGGCGTTTGACGTCATAGTTAGGTAAAATTGGACCAAGCTGTGACGTTTCACGACTTTTCGAAGCACTGTATCGTCTTCATTTTTTGTTTACGTGAAAAAAGAAAAAATACGTGTTCAATATTTTTTGGAAATCTATCTGACGGACTAATTAGTTTTTTTTTGTCGACTACCCTATTGTTGGTGCTCAACGTGTTCTTGGGGTTGGAAACCGTGCTCGTTTGCGATGAAGTTGACGGCGTATGTCAGACCGTCGGTACCGACGTATTTGTAGTTGCCGGTCACTTCCAAGGCCTGGTGTGCTGGGTCTTCGCTGAGCTGTTTCAGGGTACCCTTCTCTTGGCGAGAGGTTCCGTCGCTGGTCTCGAAGCTGGAGTAGAGAATAGTGGACATTAGTTTCAAAAACGGGAGGATTTCATTGATTGTACCTTAGGGTAAATTAGTCTTTCGTATTTCAAAAAAGTGTCTGCGAAGGAATTCGCGCAGTTTGGATTGGAGGATTGACTTAGCAATTTTTTTGTTGTCATTGTCAATTGGTTTCCACAAAATATATGAAGTATTCCAAAAGACTAGTTGACATCTAGTAAACAATAATCTTGTATTTCGGGGCAAGTTTAAATGAAAAGGTCGTGTTTTCCAACTTACTTATAAAAATCATAAACTGCAATATACTTACTCGAAGGAGTATCCATCAGGGCTGACGTCAGAGTCCTGCTTCAGGATGTACACGGGGTGAGCCTCAGGGCCCTGGCCTTGAGGGGCGGCAGCAGCCACGGCGAATAGGGCAAGGGCGACGAGTACCTGAGAATAATAATAAAAATATTATTTATGAACTTGTCTAAGTTAGTCCAATGTGTTTAGGGCCATGATATGCTATGACTAGAGGCGGTAATTGCATACAAGCCTAAAAGCTTGGCATGCCCTTATAACTTACTACACTTCATAAAATTGAGAGTTTTTTTGGAAAACAATATTCCCAAACCACTGGAACTGTGCGCCAGAATCTCAGACCAAGAAAAAAAGAAAGACGGCGCGCCGCGAACACCAACAGTGAAGCCACAAAACCACACGCCTATAGCAAGTAAACATACAAGCTCACGCACACACCTACACTAAAACCACACGCATTTCTCCTAGTACGTCACGACTTCACGAGACATTGTCTACACACATAGATAAAAAGTTGACTTCACTTTTGATGTTCGTGGCGCGCCGTCTTCCTTTTTTTGTTGATCTGAGGCCAGAATCAACAGTGGCGACCACTAGTAAAGCACCGAGACATTGAAGCTCGACGAAGACCCAGAGAACTGACCCACTGCAAGCCCTTATTTGTAAACTCGCTGTTAATTCACAGAATTATCCCAAATTAATCCAATTTACACTGAAATCCAAGTTAAGAATATACTCACGATCTTCTGCATGTTGAAGTTGTGTGGGTTGTTTGAAGGTAGGTGACTACGGCTGAAGCAGCTATTGACTGTGCCAACACCTTCACGCCCCGCCGTTTTAAACCAAAACTTGTACTCGATGACAACACTATCTCTCGCACTCGTAATAGGGTGCTAATAAATAATATAGCGACGTCCCACGAAAGCTAACGGAGCTCTTACATAAACATTTGTTTGTTCTTGCATTTGCCCTGTGAATCTTGTTAGTGGTTTTGTTTTAGAAGGTCAGATTGTGGCTAGGAAAGATTCAAATTTAATAGCAAGGCTTACCGACGACGGCTGACCTACATTTTTAAGGCCGTGGAGATCTCCTGGATATTGGAAGCACAAATCCGATTTTTACAGGCATCGGTACTTGCCTCGTCTAATGAAAGAGAAATGAGTAAATTATGCCGTGGCGTCTGACAGGAGAGAATGGAAGAAACGGGCTTCGCCGACCCCAAGTAGGATGGGACTAGGGCAGGACGATGATGATGGTACTTGCCTGGACTAATAATTTAAGTCTGTTACTAAAGTGTTACGGTAAAACACAATACGGGGAGTATTGTGTTTTACCGCTAAATAAGGCAGCTTACAAACTGTGTTTAAGGGTAAACAAGCCGCCCGTCGGGGCCGCGGTATTTTGTACTAGATTACGTGGCCTCGGCGCAAGGGCAAAGAAGGAACATGGGTTCGGTTTTTAGTCAGTAGAAGTCTGACACTCCCCTTCGCTCTGCCCAAGAGCGGGAGGGGTCATTCGATGATTTTCCAGCCACCAAAAAAAAAAAAGAGTAAACAAGCCAACGAAGGCACGAACTAGTTGGTGGGCGGGGCTAAAATGCATGCTATTTCATCCGACATCACGAGCGAAATGCATGGAGCGAAAGAGACACAACTAAAACGGGCGCGCGATTGTTTCTATGCAGACCTTTGGTAGTATGGATACCATGAAAAATCTATTGAATGTATCTGTTCCAAATAGAATTATTTGAATTCTTTAATAACTAATCTATGCCTGTATGCTTTCACTTTTTTTCATTTTCGTACTATATACGTAACTTATTTACGCCCAAAGATGGTCAAAATTAGTGCTAAAATATGAAAGTTTCGACGCTCGTAACTTCCAAACCAATTTTTGTTTTCAAATTCTGCTTCCATAGAGGCCTAGATAATGACAAGACCAATTGATATTTTTTTTAATTTTGAACCTACACCGTCAACCAGAGGAGTAATCACCATACTACGTTTGTATGGAAGAATGACTGGCTTGTGCAACCTTAAACTAGTACCCTGTTTCACTAATTATAATGTTTTTGCCAACTGAGTAACACTGGACTGTTTCGTTGGTTTAGTCAAAGTCAAAGTCAAAGTCAAAATTCATTTATTCAAATCAGCACTTTTCGAAGGTCAAAATTTACTTTACTTTACTTTACTACAGTGAAATTTGGCTAACTGGGACTTGGATAAGTGAGAAACTTCTATAACTTTACTGGAACTCATACTGAGACATGAGACAGATTTGGATTTCTGAGACACATTTAACCAGGTTTCACTGTATTTACATTTTTATAAGACAGTCCCCCAAAAACGCCCACCCATCGACACTTCCTAGTGTTTAGCTGGAAAGAAGAAGTGGCGGAACAAACTCCCCAGCACACATCTGTCTGTTAGGTTGGTTAGAAGAACCAGACTCGATACAATAGCAAGGTGTCAGTTAAATTTAAGATTTACTACAGACACAATCATTATTAAACAAAAATATATAACAATAAACAGTGTAAAAATAAAATAATAAATAAATACATAACATAACAGTAAACTAATTTTGGAGAAAGAACACAAATAACAAACATTGTCTTGCGTTCAACTCAGCGACCAATTATTCTTATCATCTAAGGGCTCGTACACATAGCGATCCGTTTTACAGGTCCGTTATTTGATGGCGTATGGAGTTGCATGAGCGAGTTCACACACAAAACAGTATTCCGGATTCAGTAATCATGTCGCTCCGGTCCAATTCTGATCCGTTAAAACGGATCCAGTAAAAACGGACCTATATGTGTACGCGCCTTAAGTAGTCGTTAATAGAATAGTAAGCTTTTAAACAAAGATTAGATTTAACTTTGGCTTTAAACTCATTAAATGGCAAGTCTAGAAAAGAAGATGGCAGTTTATTATAAAATGTAATCCCGAGCCCTACGAATGAATTGTGAACTTTGTGAAGCCGGTGAAAAGGAGCGCGTAGTTTATGCTTATTTCTAGTGTTAAAACTGTGGATATCACTGTTTTTAGTGTACAGGTGGATATTTTGTCTAATATATAAAATGTTGGCAAAGATGTACTGAGAAGCAACAGTGAGAATACCAATCTCCTTAAAAAAATCTCTAAGGGAAACTCGGGCACCCAGCTGATAAATTGCACGAACCGCTCGCTTCTGCAGTGGTCGCAAGTGTGACTGATCAGCATGAGGGTTCGATTCCCAGGATTGGCAGTGACATTTGGTTTCTTGATCAGGAATTTGTCAGTAGCAGCCACGGATCCCGGTTGCTGGAAATCGACTAGCCCCCTATTACATGGCAGTTAAACATATCTGATGAAATGTGGGTGTACTATTAGGTATACCTCTACCTAACCCTTCGGTGATTATAGGCGTGATGTTATATTTATTGAAATACAACACCGTACTTAGCATACAACCGGACATAGGTATACGAATAATTCCGAAAAGTGGCGACAAGCCTCCGGACGATCCTAAGTCTTACCGCCCTATAACACTGCTACCATCTTTGGGGAAACTCCTGGAGCGTCTTATCGTTCCACGTTTACTACCAGACGGACCGAAATTTCACAACAACCAATTCGGTTTTACCGTGGGAAAATCTACCGTAGACGCGGCAAATCACTTTCATCATCATTCATCTGCCTAGCCTTTTCCCAACTATATTGGGGTCGGCTTCCAGTCTAACCGGATGCAGCTGAATACCAGTATTTTACATGGAGCGACTGCCTATCTGACCCCCACAACCCAGTTAATACTAGGTAAATACGATACCCTTTGGTAAGACTGGATGTCAGAATTTCAGGTCACTGACTACCTGTAACGACTGCCAAAGATCTATATATATGGCAGCCGGGACCAACAGCTTAGTTTAGTTAGTAGTTTAGTTTAACGGGGCTTTTATCCGCACTTAGCCTCTTGATTGGGCCATTGTGCGTGATGTTTTAAAAATACCTACTCCAACCAACATAGGTCGTCCCAGAATTGCAGCAGCCTTGCCAGACTGCTGCAGGCTTCCGGGAGAGTTAATGGGGATCGTAGAGTTTGTGCCCGGTGATCTGCTACGCTCCTGCACTCTAGGAGTACGTGCCGTGGCGTTTCTTCCGCTTCCATGCATCCTCTGCACAGTGGGCTGTCTGTTACACCTATGTTATGTAGATGTTTGTTTAGGGAACAGTGACCCGTTAAAATTCCTATGATTTTACGGAGTTTGTCCCTTTTAAGTTTGATGAGATTGCGACTAAACTTCATTGATGCCTCCGGAACTGCATCTTTTGTTTGCCTGCATCCTTCACTGTTTCTCCATTCGGTGAGGTGTTTTTCTGTGGTTCTTGAACGCAGCCATGTTTTTATTTGGGCCTGAGGTATGGGCAGTAGTGGTTCCGGTCCAAATACTATATTGCTTGAGCCTCTCTTGGCCAGCTCATCTGCTGCGTCATTACCCAGCGAGTTGCTATGTCCTTTTATCCATTGCAGGGTTACACTATTTGTGGTTGCAATGGATTGGAGTGCATTGTGGCATTCCAGTATTAGGACAGAGGTAATTGTGTTGTTTTTTAGGGCTTGAAGCACCGATGCACTGTCTGAGATGATCTTTATTTTAAGATCACTGACATCTCTGGCTGCAACTGCTTGTGCCGCTCTGGTGATACCGATACATTCGGCTTGGAAGATTGTGTTTAATTTATCTAGGGTATTTGATATTGAAATGTTTAGATCATTCGAGAAGACGCCGGCTCCAGTACCGTGTGAGGTCTTGGAGCCGTCCGTATATATCCTAACTTCATTGATGCCAGAGCTATCTACTGCTTCTGCAGTGAGTTGGATGTCGTAACTTCTATCGAACACATGGTGGCATGGTGGGACCAACAGCTTAACGTGCTTTCCGAGGCACGGAGGAAACTCGGTATGACGGGCGGTCACCCATCCACAGACCGACCTAGGCAAGCACAGCTTTACCTAATGATCGACCCGAGTGGCAGTTCTTATTAAGCAACGAGCTCCTCAAATCAGCGGCAAATCACTTTCGTAATAATCTAATACCTCATCCTTATTCCAGGTACTGTACGCTGTAATGAAAGGCACAAACGGAGCTGACATCGAAGGTCTATCGCTGCCCGTGGACGAAGATTTCGACCCCAACATACAACTGGACAACTTGGGACCAAAGACCTCACCGGCTTCCACGATAGACGTCAAGCTATGGGCTCAAACGGTAAGTTGTTTAGTTAATTTATCTACCCAAATATCATAAACCCTCTATAATGCGTTCAAAAACCATAGGCAATGACCAGCATTACCAACCAGCAGAAATTAACAGAACTGTAATGAGCTCATAACCTACTGAAAACAGTAGGTTATGAGTTTTAAATTTGGAACAGGTGTCAAATTCAAGTGAGTGTGCTATTCTATAGTGCGCGCGGAACTAGTTGGCCGCGCCTTAGGTGGCGACAGGGGTGAGGGGGCGGGTTGCCTACAGCTCGCAATGCACAGGAGACTATAATTAGACAGTGATGATGACCAATCTCGAGATATCGTGAACAATTATTTGTTAAATTTATTGAAAAGAATACAAATAAAAAACAAAAACATGCCTAAGGCGCGGCCAACTAGTTCCGCGCGCACGTATCTACATTAAAACAGATACCTATCGATACGAAACCCCAATTCAGTATGATTTTAATTATAAATCGCACGACATTTTGATCTCGAGTGACACAAGAATAGTGACTTTGTTCGTTTGCCTATGATTTAAAAAAAATGACAGATATCCGAAACGCAGCCATTTCGAGCTGTCATTTGTTCGTTAGCTTTTTATTTCCAGTTACAAGTAGACAAATTTTCTGATAAGTTCTTTATTTTTGTCGAAAATGAGTGATAGTGACTCGGAAATTAACATGAACACTCCGCCAGATATCGTAAATGCAGCGACGAATGCAAATAATAACCTGTTTATTTTTTATTGCATTACACTGGTAACATAATAATAATACGTTTATTTCAGATAATGCAATCCATAAGAGAAAAGAGTAATACAAGAGAATAGTCAGTCCGCACACACAAAAATTAACACAAAATACAATAATTCAATTAATAACATACAACATTCACAAAATTATACACCACACAATAGAAATAAAGAATAGAAAACAATTATAAAATGAAAATTGAATAGTGATTAATGACAGTCAATATTAATAATTCCAATGTCAAAATTATAATCAGTCAATCAAATTAGAAAATTATACACATAAAATACATTACAATTTTACAAGTCAAGCACTAGCATGTCAAAATTGTCCGGTACACAAACACATCCATTTATGTTGGATCGGACAGTCAGTGCGGGAAGCAATCATCCAACAATGCTGGTCATTTCCCTATGGTTCCTGAACCCATCATAGAGCCCTTATGATATTCGGGTAGATAAATTAGTGTATGCAACTATACATAATTAGGCATTACAACACTCGTGTGATGCTATTAAGAAACTCGCCTTCGGCTCGTTTCTTAAACCCACACTTGTGTTGTAATGCCCTTCATTATGCACAGTCGCATAAACTACTATAATTATCGTGTTTGTCGTGGGTGTTTAGCTAGTTTTGATTGTAAAGGTAAATATTGGGTTTTAGGTGTTGTTAAAGTTAGATCATTACAATAGAACCTTTACACACATTAAATGTTACACGTATGCGGCGTATCTGCACAGACAATGGCCCACCTTCCATCTTGCGCTGCATGCCCTGACACCTGCACACTTGACGATCTAATGACTGCATCAGCGAGTAGAGTTCGCGTAGCTGAATATTGGGCCAAATTTATTTAATGTACTTATTTTGTGAAGATTTGCCATCGACACGCTAAGAAGAAGACTCATTAAAAAATCACGGTATTTACGATCGAGCATAAAAAAAAAACTCCAGACTAGATGGTTTAGTACTACAAAACGCCTTGAACTATGTGGTATTTGTAATCATTTTCACTGGTCAATATCAAGTTATTTGTTTTCAATGAGGTTCTGGGTTCGAATCCCGGGTCGAGCAAATTGTTATTGGAATTTTTCATGAGGCTTTTCTCAGTAGCTCTGACTACCGTAGTTTGGATTTGTCGCCAGTTGATGGCAATAGGGTCGACCCCCTCGGGACATGTGGGTGTACTCAGTACTGTTAATTACACGTCTGCTTAATCCTTCGGGGATTATAGGCTTGATGTTATGTATATCGACCGATCCATTTATATAATAATTAAATCCCATATTTGTCCCCCAGATATGCACCCAACTAGTCCTATTCCTGGGCCACTGGCCGCTATGGCACGGCTGGCAGGTATCATCGTCAGTATGCGAGCAGCACGACAGCCCGGCGCTGGGTGGCGAGCTCGGCCCGGCCGTGCTGAGCGCGCCGCACGTACAGATGCTGCGCTTTAGTGACGCCACGCTGGCCTCGCTCATTGAGCTGCCGGCGTTGGATATGCCGGCTGCGACTACGCCAGGTAAGATATAACAGTCATCGTCAGTATGCGAGCAGCACGACAGCCCGGCGCTGGGTGGCGAGCTCGGCCCGGCCGTGCTGAGCGCGCCGCACGTACAGATGCTGCGCTTTAGTGACGCCACGCTGGCCTCGCTCATTGAGCTGCCGGCGTTGGATATGCCGGCTGCGACTACGCCAGGTAAGATATAACAGTCATCGTCAGTATGCGAGCAGCACGACAGCCCGGCGCTGGGTGGCGAGCTCGGCCCGGCCGTGCTGAGCGCGCCGCACGTACAAATGCTGCGCTTTAGCGACGCCACGCTGGCCTCGCTCATTGAGCTGCCGGCGTTGGATATGCCGGCTGCGACTACGCCAGGTGAGAAACGACGTAATCTCCTAGGCAAATAACTTGAAACAAAATGGCGTCGTTCTGCGCAGGTTCCCTGTTTGATTTGCATGGAACGTCTAAAATTCGACTACTGCGCATGTTCAACTTATATGCCGCGGTATAACCATAGTTGCGTTTGGCTAACTCCCTCATACGCACGAGATATTTTTTTTATTAGAAAATGGATCTACTTTTGACCTTGATCACGCCAGATAGAAAGCGATGGATGTGGTCAATGATGTAATGAGCGTGCCCAGAAAAAAAACAAAGTTAAAAGGCACTTTTTTTTTATCTGGACCACGCCTTAATTTTTAGTTACGGATAAATTGGAGGTCAAAGTTACTGGTTTTACACAAGTATGTTTTATTAATACAAGTTTTTAATGTTATAATTACAATCCAACCAACAGCATAATGAAGTGCCTTAGATTAAACCGTGATTTTTCACTCCAAAAAGAAAGTCGTTTCCCAGCAATATGTTTTGCGTTGAGTTATTTAGTTTGATGTGCTTCGTTGACAGTTTCGTGAAGAATCAATTTACATCAAAATATTGTGGTCTCCAGGTCTAATGACGTCAGATAAACAAGTGCGAGTGCTACTTCGTGACATCGCGGGCAAGGCGTGTTGGGACGCGTCGGCGCTCTACTACGACCCCTCGGTAGCCTCCTCCGAAACTGTGGAGCCACTTGCATTGCCTGACACGTAAGTTAATATTAACTTTTTAAATTCAATAATATCCGTGGTGCTAGGCAACTGGGCTTATCCCAGTTGTATACGTCCCTGTGTGCCTATTGGCCTTGTTCTGTTCTGTCTCCTGCTGATATGGAGGGAAGTGGAAATTATGTTTTTTCCTACTCCTCCGCTATTCTTTTCTGATTAATTTCGTTGCGGGATCCAAGACAGTTATATCGCTTCTCTGGGACTTCGTCGAGCTTCATTGTCTCGGCGCTTTTCTTGTGGTCGCCACTGTTGATTCTGGCTTACAGGAGTTACAGTGATTTGGGAATAGTGTGGCGGGCTTGTCCCATAAAAAAAAAAACTTTTTAAATGCAAAATGTTTACTGTTTTTCACATAATAATATTTTATGTACAATATTATTGTATACTAGCTTTTGCCCGCGACTTCGTCCGCGTTATACTAAAAATGTTATCTTTGGTAAGTAGATCTATCATTGATTTTAATTTTAAATCAAAAACTCTTGCGATAATATCATGGCGGTCCGCGGTCATGCATCTTGAGGAAGAGCTTCTAATGCCGATTTAAAACTGCATACATACGAATTAACCTGATGCAACATGTTTCTGAAGTTGTGAAATGAGTTCAGTATTTAAATTCGGGAAATATTGATTTCTTATATTCGACTGTTCGTTGTAGTCGGATACAAAATATATTTGAAGAAATTTAGGTTGGTCTTCAGGCAAAAGGGACCCTATCAAATGGTAAACCTGACCTTGTATCTTAAAAGTAGGCATGAAAGGACCTTCTGAGATTTGTTGAGCACCAAAGGATGAGTGAGAGTATTATAAACGTAGAGTAAACAAATACAGGGTGGAATTTTGTAATGCCACCTGGAGGGAAAGTACTCATATTTATACCAGATAGAAAATTTTACTCAAAGGAAACATTCCTTTATTTTTGAATAGAAAGCAAACTGCATTCATAGATTTTCGAAAATTCTATTCTTCCACACCCGGGAATCGAACCGGCTAAAATCTGAAAAAATGATACCCTGTACTTTTATTGCATCGATCGTTAGGGTCAATTATAAGGATGAAATCTCTCTAACAAACATGATAAATTAAATGAAAGGAAAACCAGGAAATCTTAAATTAATTTAATTTTTTACAAAAAATGGTCAACTTTATAACTACATAATTAGTTGCTCGAAATAACCATATTCTCTTGGATACACATTCTTTTAACGAATTCATTTCTAGTAACCTTTAATAAAGTGTTGTGGTGAATATTATAAATCGTATTCTGAACTTCAACTCTCAACTCGTTGTCATTCGCATAAGATTTCATTTAAATTTGATTTTTTACTTAGCCCCACAAAAAAAAATCTAATGGGGTGAGATCTGGCGATCTCGCAGGCAGGTTTTCCTTTCATTTAATTTATCATGTTTGTTAGAGAGATTTCATCCTTATAATTGACCCTAACGATCGATGCAATAAAAGTACAGGGTATAATTTTTTCAGATTCTAGCCGGTTCGATTCCCGGGTGTGGGAGAAGAGAATTTTCGAAAATCTTTGAATGCAGTTTGCTTTCAATTAAAAAATAAAGGAATGTTTCCTTTGAGTAAAATTTTCTGTCTGCAGTATTAAGAGTACTTTCCCTCCAGGTGCCATTACAAAATTCCATGTATAATGAAAGCTCCGAACTGCTAAGCTATCGGGAGTTACACGTGTTATTGTGAGTCAACCATAAAAGATAGACATATGCTGTTGTAGGGTATTTTTTAGATAATTTCATGTAGAACATTTCCGTCATAAATGATTTCTATGTAGCTTTAACCATTAAGGCTGCACACGCGACGGAAGCTTAAAAAATGGAGCAACTTCTCCCGTTTTCCCAACATTTCCCTTCACTGCTCTGCTCCTATTGATTGTAGCGTGATGAAAAGTATACTATAACCTCCCCAGGAGTATGAAGAATAATTGTACCAAGTTTCGTCAAAATCCGTCGAGTAGTTTTTGTTTCTATAAGGAACATACAGACAGACAGACAGACAGACAGACCGACAGACAGACAGACAGACAAAAAAATTTCTGATTGCATTTTTGGTATCAGTATCGATCACTCATTACCCCCTGATAGTTATTTCGAAAATATCTATCATGTACAGAATTTATCTCTCTACAGATTTATTATAAGTATAGAAGATTATTGTATAATATTGTATGTTTTGAGTCCTCTGTAATAGGGGGCGCGCCTTTTGCCATCAACCGCGTACAAATGCAGACTCTGTGGCTGCTACAAGCTGCCATTGTAACTAATACAGTTTATAAGTACAAACTCATGTCAGCTTTGTGAAAAATAATAAGTCTTACGGTGTCGAAATGTGAGTGTACATTAGTGCATTAGCGTACATCTCTAGTACCCTTTCGGGATTATAGGCGTGAATTAGTGGTTACAATGACATGTTTTATTCCAGTGCGGAATGTCCGCGAGACAACACATTATCTTCCCTCCCGCCGCCACTGCCCCCGGATCTATTGCCGGATCACAAGAACTGTCCACCGGATAAACATCAGTTAGATCATGTATGTATTCACATCTTATTAGTTTTAGACTCCAAACTTGAGCTTAGATAGATGATGTACTAAATAGAAAAACTGCAGTCAACAAACTGTTTTTGTTACGCCACATTCTGTGCCGATTAAAATTAGATTGCTTAGGACATAGTGTTTGTACTAAACTCAAATGTCATGCTATAATACTACACGGTCACATTAACTTGGCGCATCTCTGGAATGCTCAGCCCCACCCGCTTCTCCCCCGCATTCCCTTAGCTCGCCCGGTAAGTGTCAGACTGTCAGTATGGTTAGCATCTTTGTTACCGATACGCGTGTCGATAATTTTCTGTTGTTATAATAATATTGTTTTTGGACATTATTGTTACAACGCCAAGCGTCAAGTTAATTTGACCGAGTAGTACTTTGTCGCGTCGTAATTTGAAAACAAAATGACTTGACAGAAACCGAACGATATTTTAACACCAAATGCTCTAAATAGTTTCTGTTGTCAATACTTAGCCCATTTCTAAAATTAATAACGGCGTTAACACGCTATCCTCAACATTTTTTTTTTTTCATATCGTTCCTCACATATTTATTAGACCTGCTTAAATTGGTTTTGATCACACAAACACCTATTCGACAGGTACTAGCATACATCGGCCACACGTCACCAGAGGTGGTGTGTGGACGGAGGTTGGACGAGGCTGGCCCATCGCCGCTACCGCCCGGGGCTGAAGATGAACTGGTGGCTACTCTAGTGGCCCATCGGAACAATGAGCGACACTATCTGGCGAATAGAGATAGGTGAGCATAGCCTTCTTAAATGATACAACCCGCCGCATGCAAATGCCTTAGTATACATGATACAACCCGTGCAAATGCCTTAGTAGACACCTGCTTCTTTTTGGTCTTCGCGTCCTGGCATTATATATTTTACTAGCTTTTGCCAGCGGTTTCGCCCGCGTGAAAATGAAGATTTTTCATACAAACTTTCATCCCCTATTTAGTATTTAAATCCCTTAGGGGTTAAATTTCGAGAAATCGTTCCTTATTCCTTGTCTACATTATGAAGGGAACTGCAAATTTTCAGCTTTCTAGGTCCAAGGGTTTGGGCTGGGCGTTGATGAGTCAGTCAGTCAGAACTTCTCTTTTTATTTATGTAGATATAGATTAGCTCATAACTTCGTCACGTTATGCTATAAGTAGCACAGATGTCGCTGGCTCCTTTTATTAGAACTCAGATGGCAGGATAGCAGAACAGTTTGCGACTCTGTTCGACACCCTGTCGGTGTCGCTGTTCCATCGAGGATCATCGACTTCACGAGGTTTAATAACATTAATCAATAATTCTATGAAATTAATTATTTATAATATCGAGTGGCCTACCGAGATGTTTTAAAGCAGGATTGTTTTGATATTATTCCTATGTAGGAAAGCGACAGAGCTATATACAGGGCGTCTAACGCCATCTCTTTCTCACACTGGAATAATATTAAAACAATCCTGTTTTAAGACGTCATGGTAACCCCACTGGTTGAAACTCCGATTAGTTTTTAATTAACTGTAAAAGTTGTATTATTGTAAACTGTAATAGTTTCTTTGAAATCAATAAATAGTGAAGTCATTGACTTGAAAATGGGTGACATCACAGGTGGCTATTGCTGTAAAACGTACTGGACCAATACCTAATAAACTCTACATTACAACACCCTAAATAAACGTTTCGCCCACAGCTTATCATGCAGCTACGAAGAGGAAGAAGTACCGACACTGGTCGTGAAGTCCACGGCGCGTCCGTTCGGCGTGTGTCGAGCGTTAGCCGCACAGCTCGGTACGCTCGCACCGGCTAGGAGGAACCACGCGCATCTGCTGAGGAGGACCGACCGACTGCTTAGGGAGTTAAGGAATCTGGACGCACAAAGGTAAGAAAAGGAGTTTTTTGACATCAGTTCTCTGATATCTTTGTTATTTTTAAACAATTTTCACAATGAAAGAATTAAATGAATAATGAAATCTACATATTTACAAAAAAAAAGGCTAAATTAAATAAAATAAACTGCCTTCTAAAAATAAGTATGAACAACAAAAGCAGTACATGCATGTACAAGCAAGCATGTAGTAGGATTTTGTCAATTTTAACTAGTACGACACATAACGCTATACAATTCCAGTATAATATGGCCTCGATTTGTAAGTACAGATTTCCCGTAAAAAAAACAACGAGAGATCCACATCAACGGTTTTTTTATAACCTATTAATATTCTTTGTTTAACAAAATATTAATTCTTTGTTAACAGGTGTCGTGAAACACACAAAGTGGCGGTGATATACGTGGGCAAAGGTCAGGAGATGCGGAATGAAATCCTGTCCAATAGATGTGGTAGTCCGGCCTATGAAGCGTTCCTTGCCGCTCTGGCGTGGGAGGTAAGAACATTTCGATTTTAGAGAACATCTAAAAGGTGTAAAAATACCTTTAATGTATCTGAAAGAATTTTCGAGCTCGCTTCGCTCGGTCGTACTCCTATTGTCGTTTCTGTTTGAATGAACCAAAATAACTTCATTTAAGCGAGAATAATTATTCTGAAATATTTGAGCTCGCTTCGTTCGCTCAAGCATATTTTGTTCTTTGCGTTCAAAAAGCTTTCTTTATAAATAGCAGAATTAGCCCTAAAACTTACGATAGGCATTTCTTTATCAATCGACAGAGTTTTCCTTGGACAAATTTACAAAAGAAAAACAAACATATCCGTGGTAAAGTGCAAAAAATCTAGCTTTTTTTATGGAACTGAAGATACTCCTGAGCCCCGGAAAAGGTCGGCACTTATGTCGCCAACTATATACATCACAATGCATTATTGTACAGGTGGAGTTAGAGAGTCACGTGGGCTTCACGGGCGGTCTGCGCGGTGGGGGCGGGGGCGGCGTTAGCGCGCCATACCTAGCGTCCCTCACGCTAGAGGCACTGTTCCATGTGGCCACGCGCATGCCGGCCGACTCGCCTGATGCTATACTGAACAAGGTATGTCACCAACAATATAATGCTACCTAAATGAAATTGTGGAAAATCCATCAATCATCACTTCGATGCCATGACTATTCGAACCCCGAAGCCGAATACTCACGTTTTATATCTTCCGCCTACTACACAACTACGGTAAAGAATATCGTAGAGTACAGTCAGCATCAGAAGTATATTAACATTACTCAAAGTTTCGAAGCTGTTTTTTTAATAAAAACTTGTTGGATATTACTCGTTACTAAATGTTATTGGAGTATAGGGATTATTTTAACGAATAATCTTCTGAAACATTAAAAATAATAGCTAGAGTCCTATACATAAAAGAATTAAAATTCCGAAATGTTCAGCTACTTCTGATGCTGACTGTACGTGCGTCAAAAGACGTAAGTAAGAGCCGAGAGTGCAGCTGCTAGAGTGGCGCCGCATCTGAACGCGATCGTGCAACCTGATGGGAGTGGTCATATTAATAACGTGTAGATGTCGCCAAATGTTTGTTACTGTCATTCAACTGCCATGGAATTCCTTTCTGTAAACTTTGCCGCGAGATGGCGCTAAGGCTGAGATTCAGAGACGAGTCGAGTCTAAGCTTGAACTTACACTTCCATCTGTCAAAATCAACGACTTACCCTTAAATTTGTATTCAGAGACGTTCGGAACACGTCTTAAACTTAGCGTGAACTAAGATAAGCCAAGTAGTCAATATCGACTACTTAAGACGGAACTAGCGCCACCAAGTGGGCTAAGGTGTAACTAATTTAAATTTTGTGTTTGTTACCTACAGCATCATCTTGGAGGAATCTGTAACGATGCTCTAATTGGTAATTTTAAATAAATAGGTAAATAAATGTTAAGCTATTCAAAAACAATGTTGTGCTTAATTTATTCCTCACAGTAATTCATTAATAATTATGTAAAGAACAATAAACTTACTTCTTGGCATCTCGGCGAGTTATTATAATGCCCTTGTTATTTCGGCCCACAGGATCGATTTCTTGCCCGTCGGGGCCGCGGATTTTTGTACTAGATTACGTGGCCTCGGCGCAAGGGCAAAGAAGGAACATGGGTTCGGTTTTTAGTCAGTAGAAGTCTGACACTCCCCTTCGCTCTGCCCAAGAGCGGGGGGGGGGGGGGGTCATTCGATGATTTTTCACACACCAAAAAAAAAAAAGGATCGATTTCTTTTTATTGTAATCTGCGTCCGTTTTCTTCGATTCCAATATCGCGGCATGTGGACCAATTAACTCTTTTAGAAATTCTTTTTCGTAAGATGAAAAGGGAGCCTTTCTAGCAGCCATGATACCGTATCTTCGCTCACTTGTCAAACTTTCATAACTCCCGCGGTTTACAAAGAGGTTGTAACATAAATAAATAGGTTTGTGTCTCAAATATTTTGTTTCACTCACTCCAATAGCATTTTGTATTTATTGCGATCCTGCTTTAATTTTTATTTACGCCTGGCTACACAGTTTCATAAAAACCGTAACTCACCGATGAACATTTTGCTTTTAAAAATGGCCATAGAGAAGAGAGTGTAAGCTTAGCTAAGACCGACGTAAGTTTGACGGGGACTTGTCTCTGAATACAAATTTCTAAGATGCGCTTAGCCACGACTTGGCTTAGAGCGGTCTTCGCCCGTCTTATGTTCTTGTCTCTGAATCTCAGCCTTAGTTTTTTGTCGACGAGTTTTCACTGAAAAACACCCATTGTAGACCCGTATTCAAATTCTAATCGAAGCGTTTAGATCGGCCCGAGATTTAGAAACATTTAACTATCGCATCTCTGTAACACGAAAAACGAAAAAAAAACTAGACAGCGACGAGAACATGCCTTAGGCCTCGTTTACGGACACGCGGGGCGTCGCGCGGCGCGTTGTGCGTTTTTAATTCAAACAGCGATGTATGAAAACGTTAAAGATTTCAAACGTCGGTTTTACGAGAAGGGATTCTTCACTTGTTAGTTTAAAATTCGTTACGGTGGACCCGCCTCTCAGTAAATTAATAAAAAAGCACGAGACGAGCCTTCTGCACGCCCCGCGCGACGCCCCGCGTCTCCGTAAACGAGCCCTTAGTCAGGACGAGCTAAATCATGATTTTAACCTCAGAGCTCTCTCGCTACGATTCTTTCATCAAACAACCTTCCTTTTTTTTCTCCAGACTCGTCACCTCGGCAACGACGAAGTCCATGTAGTATGGAGCGAACACTGGCGGCCATACAAACGGGATACACTACCCACACAGTTCTGTGACGTCCTCATAGTGCTGTACCCGCTGCCCGGCGGGCTGCTCAGGTGTACTGTGTCGAGGAAGCCCGATGTGAGTGTTACTGTTATTTGGTATCAAGTGTACTGTGTACTTTATGTGATTGCATGTGATGTGGAGGAACGCTAGTGATACTCTGATCAATGTTACACGAAATTTTGAATTGGTATTTAGCGTCAACGTCGAATATCGTTCTTCCAAATGATTCATCGATGTCATGTCCAAAATTATAACACAAATTATGACAAATCGCAAATTCTGATCCGAAACCGCTCTGATCGCCCATTGCATACTATGTCTTATGTGTAATGGCGTGCATAATAAAGAGTCTTCTTAAATCTATGTATGTATTCCACAGGTGTGCGTATTCGGCCCAATATGGGAAGAGTGCATAATCCGCGTGAGTTGCTGCGCAGCCCTCGTGCGCTGCGCCGCGTTCAGCGGAGGCCGAGCGGTCCGCGCCGGCATGCCGCTGTACCAGCACGCCTACAGCGAGCGCGCGCGCTGTCTGCACGCGCTCGTGACGTCACACACGCTGCCCAGCACCTTCGAGAGCTTCGTGGAGCGCATGCGCGACCCGGCGCCGCCCCCGCCCGCCCCGCACGGTAACACTGACCCCGCCCCCGTCCGCCCCACGCGCCGCCTCCGCACTAAACATGACATGGAAGCGTTAACTTAGGTGGTTCATTTTTTTTTTTTTTTGTGTGGGGACTTTCTTGAGGTCGTACGACTTTCGTAAGCTTTAATATGCTACAAATCATCATGGACTATAGCTATACTAAACCGAGCCAGTAAAATAATTTGGGCTGGGCTATTAATAAATAACGCTTACATTGTTATCATAATCATCATCCGCCTACCATTGTAACTATACGCAATCTAACGTGACATTTTACATGAGCAACTGCCACCTAATCTGCTTCAACTGTAATATAAAACAAGCTAACATAGATGAAGAAATTCTGCTTCGTATCGGCCCGAAATGGGGCGTAACGTACGCTCGAAATTATAAGCTTATACATCAGTTTATTTTTATTCGTATGCGAAGCAAAGTTTCTCTGTCTATGGTTCACAGAAGATATTCTCGATACTTATAGATTATGTTGACTCTGTCAGATCAAGGTTCGGGCCGACTAGCTGCGGCCCTACTGGACCACGGCGCGAGTGGCTGGGGCGGCAGTGGCGACACGCACGGTGTGTCCCCGCGGCCCTCCAAGCGCCTGGGCCCCTTCAAACGCCCCCCTCAGTCCGCGCACCCCGCGCCGAACACCGCCCCGCCCCTCACCGCGCCGCCACCCTTCGCCGCCCCCGGCCCCGCAGTGCGACGCAACCGGTGAGCAGAACTAGGCCTCTTCGTGTCGTCAGCTTCCTAGGACCTCAGTTTCCAGGCTCTCCTCAGCTTCTTGTGGCTAACATACTCAAAATGAAATATTGTGATGTAAGCCTCGCCAATTTTACACAAAACTGTCGTTCACCCCCACGGGCCTGTGTCGCGGGTGGCGACAAACGTTATCTGGTCGCTAAAAGCTATTATGGTGCGTAAAATGAAGTAGTCGGTAATGCTAGGATTGATCTGTTTTTTACCTGACCGCTGTAGATCGAATACTATTAAATATGATTTCATTCCTACAGAAAATATACAAACGAAAAATAAGATAAATAAAAATTCAATAAACGTGATACATATTGAATGTCCAGATCAAAATATCGGTCTCCTGCCATCTTGAATGCTATATGAACCTGAAGGCCGACCGCAGTCGAAATGTTCTGTGAACGTCTCCGCTCTGTATCTTAAGTTAATTCGTCCATCGAGAGATTATAGCACTACTTAACGGACTTAAAGGAATTTTCATGTACTTAATATTTTATAAGCTTTTAATATCTGTAGAGTCTTGCATTTAAAATGTAATGTGCATGCTTGCTGTAGCTTGAAGAGTGCAACCGTAGAGTTAAAATGTTCAAAACGTTTTAACACATATTTTTTTGTAAATTTCTTCAAATATACAAACTGTAATCAGCAATCATTTGACATTACATTGGTGTTTTCTGTACATATGTAAACTAGATGTAGAGCTTTAACTGTTGTAGGTTTGTTTATATTATACAATACTATTTATTTGCATAATTGAGGTTTAAATCAAGTCCCATTCGTTGTTATTATTTATTTTTGTTTAGAGAGGATGTATGTATATCAGGCTAAAATGTACACGATAGTAACCAGGTAAATTTTTATAAGAAAAATACGTAGTCTCCGGTCATTATTCCACAATATATCCTACAAGACTAGTATGGTGTTTCTGGAGATATTTTAACATGAGCTTTGATCTCCCGTCCGTTTTGTATATTGGTATTATTTTGATTTAACGCCTACTGAGATTTCTCTTGATAAAATAACTAACATTCCAATCTAATATTATTTAACAAGTAATTTCGGATGTATTATTAGTTTTCTACAAATGAATTGAGATAACGTGGTGATAATATTGTGTAACAATTGACTTGCATTTATAGTTTACCTGTGGTACTCACATCAACTTATCTGATGCATTCCATTCAAAATATTTTTTGAAGAATCTGTATTGTTTCTCAGTATCTCTTAGTTTTATTATTCAATATATTAGTAATTATTATTTATTAATCTGAATGATTATTTCCACATTTTAATTTTAAACAGTATTTTTATAGTTGTTAAGACTGACACAAGATTATGTATTGCAAACACTAAGTATTAAATGTTATATTTTATTAAAACAATGTGGTGGTATTACTTATAACTTATTACAGCTAATTTATTATTGCTAGTATTTGTTGATTGAAATAGCTTCGAGAATTGTCACTTATAATAAGTAATCCCGATATTAACCCACAGACATTATCTAATGTAACCAAATTTTTATATTTAAAATGATGTAAAAATAAAGTTTTGTTAAACTTTTGCAAGTTGTTTTTGTGTACACATACCCTGAAAGAGACCCTAAAATGTGAAGATTTTTAGTATAAATAAAAAAACTGATTTGATTGCACATAAAGTCCATGCCGCCCATAAAGGACATTGTCGCGAGACGGTCGTATTAGATATCAGTTTTAGAAATTCCGTAGTAAGATTGTACAATTTAGAGTGCAAGTTAGTATTTTTGATAAGCAATTAGTATTTTTGTTTTACAAATCATATATCCGATGTACTAACTACATTTTTGGTGTGAATTCGATAAAAAAGGTCATCTCGTTTTGTGTGATTTTTTAGACTTTTTTGTAGGACATGTTTAGTTAATCAATTGGTTTTTTTGCACAGCATTCATTTTTCTGTTATGCATTCAGTTAATTAGTGGAGTTACCTAGTGTGCTGAAAAATTAAACAGATGTGCATTTAAATATAACCCATTATTTATTCAATTAATAATCCTTATGTCTTAGGCAACTTGTACATCCCACCTTGGTAAACAAGTAGGTGGGTTCGCACTTTCGTATCCAAGAACTGCCTGAGCTCTTGAAGACTGCATTCAGTCCCTGGAGCTTGTGACGCAAACATCTTCAGCATCTGGTGAATGCGGTCCAGTGGAAGAGAATCTAAGTTGGTCAACATTCCTACAATGTAAGACCAGAACACTTGAAGTTCCCCTTCTCTTTGGTCATGGGCAGATGCCATTACACTTTCTGACTCATCATCCTCACAAATCATCTCCTGGACTTGGTTGGTTGCTACATTTCCCTTGTTTCCATCAGAACCATCAACCAAAACAAAATGGTTTAATGACTTCTCAGTGATCAGACCCATTGATTGCCAATATGTTATTTTTCGCCTCAAAACGGTGACAGGCACTTTCATGACCTGATGCAGTTCATCTATATACCACTCTGGCTTATCCTGAAAGTGCATTATCAATGTGGCATTGAATGGCGACACAGTCAAGTCTAATTTCTTGTCTCCTATTTCTATCTCAATATTAACATTCCCAAGATGTGGTTTCCAATTTAGGGTCCTGTTTCCTTTCAAAGCTTCAAATGATTTTGTGTATGCCTCTAAATGTTTTTTTATTTCCTCTGGTAACTCCAAACTCTCATCTTTAAAAGGAGGCCAAAACTGAGCAGATAGAATCATACCATTTGAAGTAAACTTCTTATTTAAAATTTCTATTTCCTTGTCTTGTTGTATGAGTGCATTGATTCTTTTGGAATCTGATATATCTTTGAGCATTACTTCACAGAAGTGTAGTTGTGATTCTCCAAATCTTAATTTTAGTAATTCCAGATATCTGATTTCCTTCTCCGTGTTTATAGCAGTTTGTGCCAACAGTCTGTCTGCTAGGAGTGTCCTGTATTCATTCACAAATAGTTCCTTACTACCATATACATTCACAAGCATAGATATAATATCATTAGCTCTTCTGTCACTGGAGTCCACAGTGGGATCGGCATCAACTGGGTCAGGGTTCCATTCATCCCAAGCTTCATCTTTGTCACTGTCACCATCGGCTTCCGCAGCAAACTTCACCAACTCCTCAGCAAGCTCGCTGCCTGCTCCTTCTTCAGTTAAGCTGCTGACCACACTGCGCACTGTGTCATCTCTATTTCTCAGGTAGTTTCTAACGGGCTTGGTAACTGTTTCAAGTATCACCCCTGATGGGTCAAGATGTCTCAGAGCCCTGATAGTAGTAACATAGGCAGTTAATATATCAGGAGTGTTCACACCCGGGTGCAGCAGTCTAGTTTCAAGGGCATTTTGTAAATTGGTACACAATGTAGATCTCAGGTCAGTCTTTTCCAAACATATTTTTATATCATCGACGGCAGGCTGTGAGTCTGGGTACTCTATTATTATGTTAAAAAGTTGGTCTATTCGTAATTTTGTATAGCTGTGGTATAAATAGTAACTTAGTTTTTGCTTGAACTTTGAAATAGCATTTAAAGTATTTTCATCATCAGGGGATGGTTTTGATGATCCTCCACAGTAAATCCTAGTTAGCCATGACATGACAGTACTATCAAGCCAGCTTTCCAAGAATTCTATATGTGACACATCAAATGTGCCAGTGCAAAGTTTCTGAATGTGAGATTCTATCTTCAACTGTATGAAGTTGGTCAGCACTTGCCCCGTCAGTCTCTCAAGTAATTGTAATTCCATCAGTTTTCTGTTGATCTCATGAAAAACTTTCACAATATACATACAATTACAGTCTGAGCACTCATTCAAGCATCCGGAGCATATGACATCTTCACCCATCTCATTGTTTTCATACTCATTGTCAAAGACATTGAAAGATACTTTGTAGAAAGTATCTATGATGAATTGAAAGTCCAGAGGCAACTGAGACAACAGTGTTGCTCTGACAAGTTGTTTGAATCCTGTAATTAAGTCCTTTTCACCATAAATAGGTTTATTGTCATTACAACTGTTGTTTAGCGTGGTTAATCTTTGTAACATTCCTGAGAAGTTGGACACAGCGTCGTAGAGATCGTTAACAGCAGATTTGAACAGTTGAAAGCCCTTCTCATCTTCTGCCACTTGAACAAACTTTGACCAGAACGAAGGGGCTACATGCTGCCGCAGATATTTTTCGATATGGAGAAGAATAATATCTCGTATTTTGATCTGAATGCCCAGGCCGACGATTATTTGTTGAATTTCCTCGTACTCCGCATTACTGCACTCGCTGAAGATAGTGTCATTGAGGATTGGAAATGCGTAGTTTATCTTACTCCAATAGAGCTTTAGGTCCTCTTTTTTATAAGACATATTTAATTTTTAATTGTGATTTGAATTTCATTAAAACAACAATCAACACAACAATACAGAGACAAGCACTTCCTTTGACTTTGACAAAAGGCCGCGTTCCGTATTACAAAATAATCGCTCACAGCTGCTCACAGCGCTCACGTCATGAAGAAATAGATAAATATGGAGGCCACACTTAGAACAAAAGTTTGAGTCAAATACCTACGATTCTCTATCTCACTCTCTGTGGGCTTACCTCTCTTTCTAAGGTGGACGATAGTATTGCTATCTCGTTATTAAAATCTCCTTATTCATTTTTAAAAAGAGTCACCACACAAATGTAATCAGAAGTTAAATACTGTCAAATAATGTGCTATTAAATAAAAAGCTAAACTAAGATTACTGAAATTAAAATTCCAAAATAGTATGTCACGAATGCTTGACAAGGTTGGCGAATCAGTGAATTATTTTCCCATTTCCTAAGGATGTGGTAATGTGGCAACATTGGCCCCACATGTCAACATAAATCGTACCAATATGGCGGTTGTTTACTTTGCGGTTCACAGTTTCGTTTGAGATATTTGCCTGTAATCAAAGTTATAATTGAGAAAATGGTGCAAACTTGTGTAGTGCGTGGTTGTGGTAGTACGTGGTGTCCAGGAGGTGATATAAGATTTCACGCGTAAGTGTTTAAATCGGGATTTTTGACACTGAATAATTGTAAACATATTTCTGCATATTTCTTTGTATTTTCAATTAATTACTTCATAAAAGCTTGACCTATGATTTAGTCAATGATAACTTAGATAACTATGTAAAGACCAAACAGTTTTACATTGAATTTCATGGACTTTCTGCAATTTTATTTGTTTTTGTTTTTTTAAGAGTCATACTGAAGTAGTGTGACCATATTGGGGATATATCTGGGACTTTCCGTGGGACCTTCATTAATTATATAGTCATTATCATACTCGCTTTATTACATTTTATTACTTTTTTCACACACCGTGTTATTTCTGTTAGTTCTTTGAAATAACATAACATTTTCGTGAATTTTTAACAGTAGTCAAATAGCCAATTACTATTTAAATAATACAGTAAATGTAATGAATAATAAAAAATTATGTTCTGATTTCACACTCTTCTGGTTTTAGGTCAACAGCGAAGCCCAGGTCTCTACGAAGATTGATAGGGGCGTACAGGTGTAAATAAAATCAACTGAAGAAAAAATACTGCAGAAGAAATCTAAGATTCTTAAGCAAAGAGTTTTACGACAGACTAAAAAAATCAGGACATGTCTTCGTAATATAATAAAATGATTTTAATTTAGAAAGTGTTTTTGTTTCTTTTTGAGGTTTTATACATAATTATGTATTACCGTTCCTATTATAGCCCCGTATTTAGATGAAAATACATAATATTAAAAATTCCACAGTGGTAAAAAACCTTAACACTGACTTACCCAGAAATCTTTAAAAAAAAATCATCTTATATGTATCATTTTCATTAGTCTACAAAATGAAAGAAACATCTAATTTCTTTTTTGTGATTTCATGATTTTATAGTAAGATACTGGGCAAAAATCTCTCCCAAATCCTTCCAGATTCATTATCTTGAGCCACCCCACCAGCCCTTGCGGTAGGCAACCACCGTGGTCGTGTCACCACCTCTTCTGTCATTATGATTTACTAGCTTTTGCCAGCGGCTTCGCCCACGTGAAAATGGCGATTTTCCATACAAACTTTCATCCCCTATTTAACTCCCTTAGGGATTGAATTTCAAAAAATCCTTCCTTATTCCTTGTCTAGATTATAAAGGGAACGTCTGTGCAAAATTTCAGCTTTCTAGGTCCAAGGGTTTGGGCTGGGCGTTGATGAGTCAGTCTGTCAGGACTTCTCTTTTTATTTATATAGAAGATAGATAGAAGATCATTAATTTCGTATTGCTACAGGAACTAAAGTTTTATACTGGCCATGGTCTATATTCTATTTCTGTGCGAAATTACGTAAGACTTTTTTGCGTGATTGAAAATGACAAACTGCCAAAAAAAATCAGGAACTTTCACACTGTAAGCAAACAGCTTCTTTCGTAATTTATCATTGGCATCTTTCATCAATCTAGAAGTGAACACAGATGTGGATATATTAATTTAATCAAACACAAGTTATGAAAAGGAACTACGTAATGTCCTAGGTAAAATAAAATAAAGGTTACCCTACTTAGAAAGAGAGGGTCAGCCCACAGAGAGCGAGATAGCGATGCATAAGTTTTGCTTCAAGTAGGTATTCGAAGTGTGGTCTCCATATTTATCTATAACTTCATGGCTCACGTCGATATTTTATGTGCGTGTGAACTGAGGGACCAAAAATGAATCCTCAAAATGAATATCCTAGGATTTAGTAGTACACTTAAAACAATTGTAGAAGGAATCTGGGAATTTGTAAACAAATATATCGAAAACTACGACCCATAAAGTGTGGTCCCTCAGTTCTCACAGACGATTAACCAGATCTCGGAAAGTATCTTAAAGAACAAGATTTTGTGAATACAGACATTTAGTAGAGAATTTGAAAAGATATTTACAAAATAACAGACCACAAAGCATTAAAGATAAAAAAAATATAACGACTAAACTGTGGTCCCTCAGTCCACATACCAAAGATAAACATTTTAGCGAATCTTCCTGAATAAAACCGTTCTTTTTCTACATAAAGTTTTAGTAGAAGTCTTAAAACATATTGTAAAAAAAAATGGAGCTTAAATATCGAAGCGTTTTGAAGATAGCAATGATTAATACTGGTCCCTCAATCCTCACATCCACTGACATATGTGCGTGTCCTAGCTGCTTGACGAGAGGAATATCAGAAAGTCTAGTGTAACTTAACTTTTAGTAGTAAGTTTCTTCTAAATAATAGGTATCTGAAATTGTGTATTTCTTACTTCTTAACTGAGATAATACTATTTTTTTAATCCTATGAAAATGTATAGAGAAGTGTGACCACACAATTAAACAAAATGTAGACAGTACTATTATACTTTATTGGTTTAGGCGCAGAATGTCAGAAACGCAAAATGCCAGATTAGCAAATCGTCAGAAACGCATAATGCCAGGTGTCGCAAAATGACAAGATCTGAAAAAGACAGATTCGCAAAATGACAGATTCGCAGAAAGACAGATTAGCAAATGGTCAGAAACGCAAAATGACAAGATCTGAAAAAGACAGTTTCGCAGAATGACAGATTCGCAGAATGCCAGATTCGCAGAATGCCAGATTTGGCGCGAGGACTTAAAAAATTTTCGTGAAAAATAGTTTTTTTTTTCGGAAATTCCTCTTTTTTTCAGTTTCAGGTTGACCTTGACCATATAAATTATTTGGGTTCTGAGAACCATGGTCCTACAACGCACCGTTTCTGAGTTATGGTCCTACGAATTTTACTTCGTTTTATCTAGAACGCTCTATATTTCCAAAATTGTAGCTCGGATGAAAATCTTTTATGGAAAAAAATTTTTGCTTTAGTCGAACACTATAAGATGGTGAAAATAAACCCGCAAAAAAGAGAAAAAAAAATTGAAAAAATATTTTAAGTGTCTGTCGATCTTTTAACTTTTGTATCGGGCGCAGGACTTGGTAAAGTTTTCAGGTTTTATTTTTTCAGATTTCAGCTATTTTTATTGCAGCATCTTATTAACCTTGTCCATAGAAACAATTTAAGTCCTGAGAACCATGGTCCTACGACGCACCATTTTGGAAATAAAGAGTGTTCTAGATAAAACGAACTAAAATTCGTAGGACCATAATTCGGATGTTTGTTTTTTTTATGTTTGTTCAGGCATAACTCCGTCACTTGCTTACCAATTTGAAAAAATCTTTTTTTGTTGGAAAGGGTATACTTCCGAAATGGTCCCATATTTTTTTTATCGAAATCGGACAAGCGGTTTTTGAAAAAACAACAAAACTAAAAAAAAAAAAAACTACATTGTCCACATTATGACTCGTGAACATGTGAACTTACATAATTATGAACCAATAAAAATTGATAAAAAAAAAACTTTTTAACAAAATGATTTTTCTTCTAAAGTTTATTTTTCACTTTTTCGTGTTTTTTTTGAAGGCGGTTTTATTTTTTGTTAAAAAGTTTTTTTTTTATCAATTTTTAATTTTTGTATTTTCTTTGCTGCTCATAGTGCCTCTAAGCGTATACCCCAACTCCTAAAAATCCGAAGAAGAAACATGGGTGGTTTTTAGTCAGTAGAAGTCTGACACTCCCTTTCGCTCTGCCCAAAAGCGGGGGGCGGGGTCATTTGATGATATTTCACCAACAGGGAAAAAAAAGGTTTACACTTACACCACAAAAAAAACTTTTCTGACGTTTTGCGTATCTGTCATATAGCGAACCTGACATTTTGCGAATCTGTCTTTTTGCGAACCTGTCATTTTGCGTTTCTGTCTTTTCGCGAACCTGACATTTTGCGTTTCTGTCTTTTCGCGAACCTGACATTTTGCGTTTCTGTCATTTTGCGTTTCTGACCATTTGAGAAAAAAATCTCACACCTGACGATTTGCTAATCTGGCATTTTGCGTTTCTGACATTCTGCGCCTAAACCACTTTATTTAACACTAGCTTTTGCCAGCGGCTTCGCCCGCGTGAAAATGACTGGTCGTTCCGTCATCACTGGGAGAAAAGAATTCTCCAGGGAGCCTTAGCGGTTCGCCGTATACAAGTTCGGCAGAAGACGCTTGGACATCCATTTTGAATGCGCTCCTTATGCCAAGCAATACCCACGGCAGGGACTCGGTCGACGCAGCAGCCAGCCACAACGCAGCACTGCATCACTCCGACTCACTCGAGCTAATATGCACCATCACTTCGGGGTCACCAGTTTGGGGGTAGAGGAACAGGGTGTAAAGTTCCTCATCCCCCATAGAAAAGGGAGGATCCTCCGACCGGACGGGCAGTTAGCCCGCCGGAAACAACACCCGTCCGGTCGGAGGATCCTCCCTTTTCTATGGGGTATGAGGAACTTTACACCCTGTTCCTCTACCCCCAAAATGTGCTTGCGCATTAAAAATGAATTAATATTTTTATTTTTCACTATCTGTTTCATAAAACTCGCCTAGGTATTTGTTTTTGGTGGGTGGGATATCATCAAATAACCCCTCCCGCTCTGGGGCAGAGCGAAAGGGAGTGTCAGACTTCTACCAAACTAAAAACCACCTATGTTCCTTCTTAGCCCTTTATGTCGAGGCCACGGTATCTCTTGCGAACAAACCGAGCCCCGACTGGATGTATATATTAAGATTTGTAGTTTTATCGTAATTCTTATTAGTAACTAATAAAACACTATTTATTTTGTTCCATAATGTTTTTCACAAAATCTCTTTTTTTGTGAACAAATTGTGCATTTTTGTTGTTGTTTTTTATTTTGTAATATACGTATGCATTAAATTAACCGTACAACCTGTTTTTTTCTTTTTGGGGCATGGGAAAGCATTAACATCGAGCGGTATAGGCCGTGTCAGACTTCTACTGACTAAAAACCACTCATGTTCATTCTTAGCGCTTTGTGCTGAGACTGCGGTATCTCTTTCGAACAACCCGCAGCCCCGACGGGAACCATACAACCTTATTTCCGTTTCGTCTAAAAAATGATATCTATATATCTATCTTCTATCTATATACATAAAAAGACAAGTCCTGACTGACTGACTGATACATCAACGCCTAACCCAAACCCTTGGACCTAGAAAGCTGAAAAAGGAAGGATTTTACGAAATTCAACCCCTAAGGGAGTTAAATAGGGGATGAAATTTTGTATGGAAAATCGTCATTTTCACGCGGGCGAAGCCGCTGGCAAAAGCTAGTGTTAAATAAAGTATAATAGTACTGTCTACATTTTGTTTAATTGTGTGGTCACACTTCTCTATACATTTTCATAGGATTAAAAAAATAGTATTATCTCAGTTAAGAAGTAACAAATACACAATTTTATATACCTATTATTTAGAAGAAACTTACTACTAAAAGTTAAGTACACTAGACTTTCTGATATTCCTCTCGTCAAGCAGCTAGGACACGCTCATATGTCAGTGGATGTGAGGATTGAGGGACCAGTATTAATCATTGCTATCTTCAAAACGCTTCGATATTTAAGCTCCATTTTTTTTTACAATATGTTTTAAGACTTCTACTAAAACTTTATGTAGAAAAAGAACGGTTTTATTCAGGAAGATTCGCTAAAATGTTTATCTTTGGTATGTGGACTGAGGGACCACAGTTTAGTCGTTATATTTTTTTTATCTTTAATGCTTTGTGGTCTGTTATTTTGTAAATATCTTTTCAAATTCTCTACTAAATGTTTGTATTCACAAAATCTTGTTCTTTAAGATACTTTCCGAGATTTGGTTAATCGTCTGTGAGAACTGAGGGACCACACTTTATGGGTCGTAGTTTTCGATATATTTGTTTGCAAATTCCCAGATTCCTTCTACAATTGTTTTAAGTGTACTACTAAATCCTAGGATATTCATTTTGCGGATTTATTTTTGGTCCCTCAGTTCACACGCACATGATATTTTGCGTTCCGAATTAGGCCGCGTTCCGTATTACAAAATAATCGCTCACAGCGCTCACGTCGATATTTTGCGTTCCGAATTAGATAATTATCACGATTATGACAGCTAAGACAATTCGGAACGCTCGATATCGCGTTTACAGTGCTCACTCGTCACGTGATAACAAAAACATAACCTGCATGAGAGAATTTCGTCGCCCGTTAGGCTCGTCTTGTATATTTACTTGAATAGGGTAGTCGACAAAAAAAAACTAATTAGTCCGTCAGATAGATTTCCAAAAAATATTGAACACGTTTTTTTTCTTTTTTCACGTAAACAAAAAATGAAGACGATACAGTGCTTCGAAAAGTCGTGAAACGTCACAGCTTGGTCCAATTTTACCTAACTATGACGTCAAACGCCCCCTCTCCATGGTCTTTGACAAGCTTTATTTTCGTCAATTTTTATTAATTTGATAAAACAAAAAACACGTATCCAATATTTTTCAATAATCTGACTGACGGACTAAACAGAATCATATTTTTTTTAGTCGGTCGACTACCCTATACTCATGGTTATGAGACTCCAAAGAGATTTCAAAGAACTAATTGAATGTATTTGTGCGACTCCAGCCAGTGAACCTCAGCTGTGAACACACACACCCACCCAGCCACACACACACACGCATCAGACATCTGTCATTTTTACTTTGATTTTGACAGCGCTCACGGTGATATCTATTTGGGGCATGGTCGGTGTAATCGCAAGATGACGCATGTCATGACGTCATCTATGACGATTCAAGGGACATCGTTAGCGCGCTCACAGTAATTCGGTACGGGTTTATGGACGCTCAAATCGATTACAGCGTAATTCGGAACGCACCGTCTGGACTTTTGACATTGACAAACAAAGTTTAGGTTTTCCTTCGCCGTGTTTCGGCAGGCTAAGATCTTGGACCATACAGCCTCTACGATACAGCCTCATTTTCAATTCTCATACATTCTCTCATTTCACATCCTCCTTGTCCATAAGTACAAGGCCGAAGCAAAGAATATAATAATACTATGGCAGAGCCGAAGCCTCGTCTTCATTTATATCCTTCCTATCCAAAAGACTTGCATAGACTGGGGGGATTTATAGTACCTACTATCGACCCATGGAACTAATATAAACTACGATCGTTTCTAATAACAACTCTCGGATCAATGATTTTCACGATAAACCTATGTCCCAAACAGATGCACTGATATTTTAATTACCTACGTATCTCACAATGCCTACTCGTGTAAAGAAAGACCTTACTGTGTGCACATATGGAATCAGAATAGGTAGCCCGAGAAATTCGATTTTTCTTGTTTCTTGCAGGTCAGTGTAGTTGTACTAGTTGTCTGATAGGAACCACCCAACCACAACACAAGCTGTTTTTTTTTTGTACCGTAGGAAATCGTCAAAATAATGACTCTTCCCACTCTTGGCGGAGCGGAAGGGGCTACTGAATAAAATAAAACCACCAATGTTTCTTTTTTGCCCTTTGTGCCCGGGGCCGCGGTATCGCTTTCGAATAACCCGCAGACCAACACAAGCTGGTCTCAAGTTGATCTGCTATGACTGTTACCTTATCTTGTAACAATCGCACTCTTGAACCGCAAGATAGGTAGTTCTCTGTTCGAACTTTATGGCGGCTCGGTCGGAAGTTAACTCTGAGCTGAGCTGTTAGAAGACGATCTGCGCAATAAACAATCAAAACAATGCGTCGTCTACACGCTGCTGATACCTAAATTGTATTCTGCGCGGTTTTACTTTATATATTCCAACCCCATAGAGTTCAAACCGTGAAAATCGGTCACGCAGTTTCAAAGACTGGCAAAAATAAAAATAAACCTTTAGGCCTAATATAATCCCGTCGGGGCCGCGGTATTTTGTACTAGATTACGTGGCCTCGGCGCAAGGGCAAAGAAGGAACATGGGTTCGGTTTTTAGTCGGTAGAAGTCTGACACTCCCCTTCGCTCTGCCCAAGAGCGG
The DNA here is from genome assembly GCA_949316265.1 of Diarsia mendica. Classification (NCBI taxonomy): domain Eukaryota; kingdom Metazoa; phylum Arthropoda; class Insecta; order Lepidoptera; family Noctuidae; genus Diarsia; species Diarsia mendica. The sequence goes on along the minus strand of OX438906.1, from coordinate 9,153,805 downwards.
GGGGGTCATTCGATGATTTTCCACACACCAAAAAAAAAAAATAAAGGCCTAATATAATCCCCCTTCCTTATGCCACTCCTGATTTAAAGGCCTACTCCCCCAATCTTTCGACTTCTCATAATGGTATGCTTCTTCTCCAAGACTTCTCACGAGAAAGCTATCCAAGGTGTCCCGCCATCCTCTCCTTGGTCTGCCACAACCCCATCTAGCTATGTCAGGGCTCCAGTTTCCAGTCCAAGTAGTTGGGAAAAGGCTAGGCAGATGATGATGATAGATTATGGTCTAGTAGGTAACGGAATACAATTACAAAAATAATGTTTAACTTATAATTAAAACTTATTTTCCTAACATCTTATAGTACAGGTTCAGGTTGCTGTGTGAGGAGGAGGCCGAACCTCTTCTTGATTGTTATTCTCTGCCTGGAGTACTTGTCTTCGGGGGAGAAGCGAGCTGAAAATTTTAAGCAAATGATATACCTAGTTAGAAAGAAGGTGATTGCTGAGATGTCGAGTAAAAGAGCAGTATGGAAAAAAATATGCTGCGTCAACCCCAAATAAGTTGGGATGAGAGCAAGAGAGAGCGATGATTAAGTAAAATCCTACTTCATCTTAGAAAAAGTTCATGCTTTAACCGATTATGGGGATGTAGGGCTGGCACACGAGTGTGGATATTGGCAAAAACCGAACGAAGGCCCAAGGAGAAAATTATGTGCTGTGTGTCAAGTTCAAGTTATTATTTAACTATCTCTATGTAAGTTACCATGGACCAGTGACCACTAACTGTATGTAGTAGTCACTGGTGCCTCATAAACTTCATAGTAGAAATTATAGTAGGGGGTCATGAATGTCATGATCATGGATATTGTATAATTACCTGGATGTGCTGATATTGTAGGTTTGCCGTAAGGATCAATGGTCTGCAAATAATAAAATGTGCCTCATTATAAAGGGTGGGCCAAAAATTTTTGCAAATAGAAACACTAGATTTTTTTGGGAAACGTTCGAGGGAGGGGCGCGCAGGTGGCGGGAAACTGTGCGCCACTTCATGCAATTTTAGTTACGATGGAGCGCTTCACGGGACAACAGCGTGCTTTTTGTGTAAAACAAATTTACAAAAACAATGATTCCTGCGTTACTGTACGACTCCTGTTTAGAATTGATTACGGATTATGCCGTGTAAGTGAGTGCCAAAGTGTTAATTTGATCCAAGCTTGAGTCGAGAAGTTCGAGCAAACGGGATCGAAAATGAATATTAAACAAACAGGGCGGCCAGGATAAAACGACAGCATGGGGTGCCATGTCATCAAAGGGCATTGGTCCGTATTTCTTTGAAAATAATCAAGGAAATAATGTAACTGCGAATTCAGCGGAATACGTCAAGATGTTGCAAGACTTTTTGATGCCGCAGTTGCATGAATTTCAAGGGTACAACAGCAGGACTTGGATGCAACAAGATGGAGCAACATGCCATACGTCAAATGTGAGTTTACCGGTAGTTAAATAAATGTTTCTGAACAAATTGATTTCTCGCAGGGGTGATATCCCATGGCCTTCGAGAAGCCCGGAACTTAAACCATGCGATTTTTTCTTGTGGGGATACCTGAAAAGTCGAGTGTACCTTAATAAACCAACGGCAATATCCCAATTAAAACAAAAAATCCACGAGGAAATAACCGCGATCCTCCGCAGCATGTGTCAGCGAGTTTTCCAAAATTTGCGTAGTCGATTGCAGGAGTGTTAACAACGAGGCAGTGCACATTTGGACGATGTTATTTTTAAATAATAAATTTCATTAAATGGTTATTACGTTAAATAAATTATCAACAAAATAACATTTGTAGTTTTATTTCTATTCATGTTTCAAAAGTGCAAAAATTTTTGGCCCACCCTGTACTTCACTGACCTAGCTAATTCTAAAATTGAATGGCGTGACGCAAAATTAATTAGGTTTATAAAGGCTCTTTCTGAAATAAACTTGTTTCAAATCAAGTTCTTCGTTTTAGAGAGAATTACAAAATAATATTTGTAAACAAACACGTGAGTTTTAGGTTATAAAATAATACAATGAAAAATTACCGCTAAGGTGTACTGCCTCTCACCCCTTTCATTCATATAGTATCGGAGATACATTTTGATACAGTTGTCTTGAAAATTATTGTAATATTATCAATATTTTTCTGAATGCTTTGCACAAATTCACAAATTCACACTACGGATTTTTACCACAGAGTCTACAAATACAAACCACAGAACTTGCACAGAACACATAAACCAAACGATAGTAGTAGGGATAATCACCTAATTTAGTTTGGGCTAGTTTAGTACTTTTTTTTTATTCTTTTCTATTATTTAACCAAAATTTAACTCTGAGATACTCTGAGGTTTGCTATTTGCCCCAACTCAAGTCTTGTCAATAAGCTGTAGCGAGCGTAGCGAGTTATTATTTAATCTGAAAGAATGAAAAAAAAAATGTGTTCCCGAGTTTGAGATCTGTAGATCTGTATCATCTATCATCTGTGAAATCTGTGTGTTCGACCTGTCAATGTCAAATGCGTTTTGACAGGTACCTAGTTTGTTTGATTGAATTGGAATTTCACTTTTCATGGATTGTTTTTATGCAGCGAATTTGGTGTAATTTACGCAGTCATTTTGTAAAAATGGCTAATCTTCCCCCTCGAAAAGTATCCTCTTCGAGTAAAGCAAAACAAGATGCCTCTCCGCTCCAAATACTATTACAGATGGGATTCCCAAGGCACCGGGCGTAAGTTACGTTTTTCCCATTTACATATTTATAATATTTTCATTAATTTAGTCGTTTGATTATTGTTTTGAGTCTTAAACCTGAAACTAGATGAGCCACTGCACTGCTTGAAATCCTGCCTTGTCTATGTGGGGCTAAAGGGTCCGCCCTTTAGTCCTTGCCCTTGGAATGTTGCGGTATAATAATTAAATTTAGGAAATCTTTGCACTTAAAATTTCCTGCTGCTTGCGTCTTGAACTTGACGAAATCATAATTCTCCTGCCGACATAATAATTTTGCGCATTACTTTCAGATTAAAAGCACTTTCAGCAACTGGTAACCGTAGTGTCCAATTGGCATCTGATTGGCTTCTGACTCATGTGAACGATACCTTCATTGACTCAGATGAACCAAGAGAATACATCTTTTATGCCAGCCCTACAGGACCACTGCTCAATCAGCTACTTGAGTTCTGGGATAAATCTAAAGAAATCTCTGGTTGGAATGGAGCACATAACTTTCCTCCTCATATTACTCTTGTTTCATTTTTCAAGGTAAATGTTGTTACTCATTCATGATAAAGAAAATATCTTGGTCTAAAATTGCTAACATAACGAGACATTATGACTGAAAAGTCTGGTCTTGATAGGCCGCCGGAAAAACAATTACTAGTTGGGAGTGTGTACAAATGTACTATATTATTATGTACCTCCTAGACCCAGACTCATGGGTATATTAGGGGCAGTGGTGTTTTAGTCAGTTAGGTTCCGACACAACCCACTATTTGCCCCAGTCAAGGGGCAAACATGAGGATTATCCTGGTCAAAAAAATAACAACTCACTCAATTTTTTTATGAACAAAAATATCAGTACTACAAGATGTTTTCTAAATGTACCACATATTGTCGCCTTAGAGTGAAAACCTCGGGAATGCATTTTTGCTCTTTATTTTATTAGATTTCTAGGAAGAAAACCTCGCAACGCATATCCTGATCTGACTAATTTCTTCATTAGATATATATATTCCATATTAATTTATAAATAAACATAAAAGACACAGCGAACAGTTACTTTTTTTACACTTACGCGGTTTTCACGCTAAGGCAATGATGTGACATCGTCGCCTTGGGTATGCGTAAGTCAGTTATGTGTAATCGGTTTTTTAATTAGAAAATGGACATGCTCTTGACCTCTATCATGCCTGATGGAAAACGATAAAATATTAAACAATTTGGTGCAGGCTCCGGATGAAACATCAGTGCAACTAGGAAAAGCAGTGAAACATGTGGTTGAAAAAGTTGGAGAACCTCCCAACTGCTCACTGAAGCTGGAGCCCTATGTTTCCCACAATTTCATGGCCCTGTTTGTTTCCGAGGAACATGCAGACTATCTTAAAAGAATTGCAGTGCAGTATGTTAAACAGGTGTCTTCTATTTGTGAGTATAAATTATTATATTTAATTTTATATTTGAAGAAAAAGAGGTTGTGTTTAAAATTATACAGTGTGTTTTAAGTAGAATTAATAGTATTGAGTCAATCATTAAAAAAAAACAAAAAATTAAGTAAAGTTAAGGGCTTGTATGTGAAACACAGCAAGAAATATTATTTCCAGTCCTCTGAAGCTTTTTTAATAATAATTATGGAAAATACCTTCACTTATTGACACACTGTATAATTGATACTTAAACAATTTCCCCTACATATCCACTGTAGATTCTAGAACCTGTATATTTGTATGTAGTATAACATTTCCCCTAACATTATTTTATAGTGGGTGTAATGGTGGATACATATGAACGTCTGGATGCATTGGGAACATGTTTTCCATGGTGTACTGTACCTCAAGAGAAACCTATCAAATGTAAGAGTGTCCTTAGTGACTTGCTTCTTCAACAATGTCTGGCATATTAGTATTTTTGTATGCTTTGTCATTTTAATTTTTTCTTGTTGCACTTTATCTGTTGAAACAAAATTTATTAAATGATGTTTATCTAGAGCACGAAATCTAGTCAATTTTTCATGTTTCTTATACGCATTTCTAGAATATAAAAGATTAATTTTCAGCACAATTGCTGTTTCTATGATAAAAAAGAACTAAATATTTTATATGTTTTTTAAAATAATCTGTCTTCTTGGAGGTTTCATTTATTCATTCTTCTTCAGCTTATGCTTCTTTGGTATTTTGTAATTTTCCCATCATTTAACCATTATTTTAATGTATTATTTTATTTATCAGCTATTTTATAGGCTAGAGAAGTAGAAGACTCCTTGAGCATGTCCAACGCGCTTTTAAGGTAAATATTGTTTTAGTTTTTTTGCCATTACTTTGCCCTGTATTATTTAAAATTCTCATTTAGTTTTTAATTTATACATGCTTATTATTGTTACAAATGCATGTTTCTTTATGTAAGTTCTTTTTAACCTTTTGAGCGCCACAGTCACGTATAGACGACAAGCCGAACAAGGAAAAAAGTGCCTTAAGTTTGTCGACTTAAGGTACTTTTTGGCTTGTCGTCTTACTTGACTGTGGCGGTCAATTCAATAGGTTAAAGTGTTTACAGGTACAATGTAGGTTTTAGATTTTTAAGATCTTAGGTTTTATTTCAACGCATGATTTTTAAAATGTCCTTATCAATCCTTCCTTACATAGTATAAAACAAAGTCGCGTCTGTTTGTTTGTTTGTTTGTCTGTATGCTTAAATCTTTAAAACTACGCAACGGATTTTGATGCGGTTTTTTTTAATAGATAGAGTGATTCAAGAGGAAGGTTTTAGTATATAATTTGAACGACATCCACGCGGGTGAAGCCGCGGGCATCAGCTAGTTCATAATATAATCTAAAGACATTTTCTAGGGTGATAGGTCAATCAATAGATAGCATAGTTTCTATTTTTTTTTTATTTAGCTTACATTGTGTTACTTGCTTGGCAAAGGCCTCTAGTTTCCTCTAAATCCTCACTTCAAAAATAATGAATATGCCGACTGAACATCAGACATGCCGTCAGCCCTGCCCCTGGCCCCGGACACAAAGATCTAAGAAGGAACATGGGTGGTTTTAAGTCAGTAGAAGTTGGACACTCCCTGTCGCGCCCAGAGCGGGATGAGTCATTGATGATTTCCTGATATCCAAAAATAACACTCTCTTTTTGGGGCAGTCGTGTAAAAAAAACAAAAAGACATGCTATCATCTATGCACTCTGGGGCCAGTTAATATTTCGAGTATTTTCTGAAATCAATAACGTGCATGCAGAGATATAGGCGTGCGGTCTAAGCTGAACCGCTGAACGCATTAACGTAAAACTTATGTGGGTTTATACAAGGTAATCTAGCTCGAGACTAGTCTGCACTTTGTAAGGGTTCCATTGGTATAGATTTATAGATTTCAATGTGCGTGTAAGTAGTATAAATAAAGACTTAGCAAATCTCGCAATGGAAATAATTTACAATAGAGGATCGGACTGACTCAAAAAAATATGATTCTGTTTAGTCCGTCAGTTATGTTATCGAAAAATATTGGATACGTGTTTTATGTTTTATCAAATCAATAAAAATTGACTAAGATAAAGCGCGTCAAAGATCATGGAGTGGGGCTTGAAACGTCACTTGAGGGCCGACGCCCGTCGGGGCTGCGGATTATCGTAACTATATATTATAATCGTAAGGCATAACGCGGCCTCGGCACAAGGGCGAAGAAGGAACATGGGTTTGGTTTTTAGTCAGTAGAAGTCTGACACTCCCCTTCGCTCTGCCCAAGAGCGGGGGGGGGGTTATTCGATGATTTTCCACCCACCAAAAAAAAAAAAAAAAAGGCATAACGCGGCCTCGGCACAAGGGCGAAGAAGGAACATGGGTTTGGTTTTTAGTCAGTAGAATTTCGTCTTAATTTTTTGTTTACGTGAAAAAATAAAAAATATGTGGTCAATATTTTTTGGAAATCTATCTGGACTAATTAGTTTCTTTTTTCCCTATTGCGAGATTTACGACATACCTAAATAATGGTTCTTTTAAGAGCTGGGCGTCTAAAATGGCCACTTTAGCAGATCATAATATGAATTGCGTTAAAAAGCTTAAAATGGACCTTTCTTAATAGAAACTGCGTCTGTGACCTGTATATATAAAGATATTTTAGACCCCCAGATTTTTCGGAAATCGATCTGAATGTCGTCATACGGATTGGGATCTATTCAGCTTACTTCCTTAGTGTTTGGATTAACCCAATATTTTTTAGTTACGAATCGTATGGCCTTATTTCGATTCAGGGTACGTACCTACCTATCGGGTGTTACCGGGTGTTCCTTAATCAATAAACATGTTGCGGCCTTGTGTCGTGGGAAATTACAACGTGCATCGTACAAAATCACGAGTCATTTGTAGGTACAGACAAACCATTGCTCGGTTTTTACGCCATACTCTCGCCATACTGCTCACCTTGATAATTATATTTTCTCTTTTGTTTTTTAAAAAAACCTCGCACTCTAGGAAGTTCTCCTTACTCCATAATCAACAAAAACATTTATTCAAATTAGGCTGATAAGATAAATCAGTACTTTTTAAAAGTGACTTTCCCCTAGAACGCCCGCCTTTCGCCACTTCCTAGTGTTTTACCTTGAAAGAAGAAGTGGCAAGTGGTGGGGCAAACTTCCCAGCACCACATCCGTCTGATAGGTTAAAATAACTAGATGTTCTACAATAGTGTGTAAGTAAATATCAGCATAGAATGCATTATGTATATTCAATTATAGTCACATGTCAGCTAGCAGCCTAGCTAACACACACCAATAATAATAAGAGGTTAGGTTCCTTTTTTTTTGAGCTCTGACTAGGTACCGCGGTAGCTTGAACCCAGTTCCGATACCGGTGGGCAACTCGTACAATATTTTTTATATTTTTAAATCAAAAGTAAAGAATAAACAAAGGAAAATAATAAAAAAATATACTCAAGCATAAATAATTGTCTGAGGCATTTCTCGAAGAGAAACACATACATATTTCTTAAAACTTGAAGTATTTGTTAAGAGGGAACAGGACATAAAAATAGGTATTCGACGAAACTTGCCGCAATGCCAGTCATTTTTTTTCCAATAATTTCAAGAACTCGTAGAACCATGATTCATTTGTGTTAGTTATTTTTTCACATAGCTAGTTATTATCAACAGAATAAACCTATTTTTATTATAATTTAATAGGGAAATATTTAATAGGTTATTTATTTATGATCGTGGACGTGGCGTTTTTATAGTTTTCTGAAGTATGAGTTTATGCATGTATTTTTTACTAGCTGAGCCCTGTGAAGTTATTCTAAAAATACTACTAAAGTTCTATACTAGTATAATTCAATCATGATTCGAAAAACACGTGGCGCCATCTATTATTATAAGAACTTTATTGTGATTTTCCACCTTACTTTTTTCGGGTTGAAAGGTACCTACTCTTTGTCCGTTTCTGTACCGACACCTGACAACATTTATGTATGTATATGCAAAATTTTAAGATGCTCGGTTCAGTGGTTTAGGCGTGAAAAGGTCACAAACTTAGTTTCGCGTCATATACACGAAAGTCAGTTTGTTTGTTGAACATTAGTTGGGATATTCATAACTTGAACATTCGTAGGTAGACTAAGCAGTTGTGCCTTCTATCTGGGCATTTCTCTACTAACTGGAAAATCGTCCATACAAGACTGTTCTAAGCAAACCGTGACAGGGGACTGTTTTTCTCTACTTTTGTACAGAAAAACAGGCCACTTATAATCAAAAATAATTGTTTTTAACAAGGATTTTGTTTGTTAAAGTAATTAGTCTTTATTTATCTTTGTAATTCGTAAAATATACATTTTTTTCATTTTAAAAAATTACAGGGGACTGTTCACCAGAGGACTGTTTTTTTTACATGAATACTTAATAAAACAAAATCATTTAAACATATCAGATTAACCAAACAGATGTAGCTACATCCTAGATAATCAATTCTTTTTAACAAATTTTCATAATTTTAACTCTTAAAATAGTATAAAATAAGCTAGCCAGTGGACTGTTTACGTAACGGTCAAGACGTGTAGTTCACCTACAGACGCTGTCGTAGCACTAAAAAAAATGGCAGCTTCTCGCTTAGCTCCACAACCGCACAAAATTCACATCGATTACTTTCTTTATCACGATCTAAATGCATCACGCCAAAACAAAATTTGACTTCAGCGCGGTGTTCAAATTTTAACAGGGGACTGTTTCAATAATTTAAGGACAGCATTCGCACATAGATATTTTGATTTAATTTCAATCGTAAAAATATAATTGTTATGTATTAGATGCTTACTGTTATGTATTATGTATTTGGATATTTTTTATTCAGTTATCAACAGCAAAAAAAGAATTATTTGTTACAAGATATGTAATTCTGGAAAAGGGACGCACCAGGGGACTGTTTTTTGAGGTGTTTGAGGTTCATTTTCTCAAATAATACATTATTAAATTGCTGAATACGCAGTTGCATTCCAAGAATACGTAATACTATGTCGTTATTGATACAATAATCTGAGAAATATTACGTTTCACAACGTAAAATAAGCTTGGGACAGTGATTTTCCAGTTAGTGGAGAAATGCCCATCTAGAAACATAGTGAAAATAGCTGCCTAGAATAAATAGGGCTGTGTGCGCTTTTATTCAGGTGTAGTCTACGAATTGGAAAATTGAAACTCTAACTCATTTACTTTTGATTACTGTGCGGTACCACTACACACGAGACATTCAAATAAAACATGTTGAAATCTCTCTTTCTATGAAATCTTTAATCTCATTAGACAACATGTTTTTGTTTGAATTCTCCACCAGTGGCTCCTCACACTTAGGGCACCCTTAACCTGTACCTTTTTCCATCCAGCGATAAACTTGGAGGCCCACGTGAAGTCCCTTCATATAACCCTGGCGTACCATTTCGATGTCGCCGCCTATGAGGAGCTGAAGAACTTAGTGGATGACATGCAACCTTCAGACCATTCCAGCTGGGAACTGAGGCTTTACTCCAGAGATCCACGGTTTGCTAACCATCAGGTAAATTATATTTGGATGATGACGATTCTCTGCAGACAGTTAATTGTTTCTCTGGAACTTCGTCGAGCTTCATTGTCTCGGCGGTTTTCTGGTGGTTGCCACTGTTGATTCTGGCTTTCAGGAAATACGGTAATTTGTTTGTTTTTTTTTTTTTAATCGTTGCCCCACACTAGGAATTTCTCCTGTATCGTGGGTGCGTTCACAAACATTTAAACTCACATACACAAATACCCAGACCCGGAACAACTATCTGTAGGTCATACAAATATTTGTTCCGTGCGGGGATCGAACCCGCGACAGCAGCAGTCCATTGCTTGAGCCACTGCGCCAACCGTGCCGTCTAATCTGAGAAGAGATGACGGGCTTGTCCCAATTAAAAAAAGAAAAGCAGTTTTTTTTTAAACTAACTGCTAGCAAAGAAAGCCGGTTGACGCTGTTAAAATCATAACATGATTTTCATGATAAAGTAAAAAAAAGTGTTCTCAACAGAAATACCTTTTATGTTGAGATGCTCGATCTAAAAAATTAAAATGACCGTTATTGTCAACTGCACCTAATACAGATCGTGCGAACTATGTCATTCTAGCACGTAATTGCTCCGACGTTAACGTAAGGCGTCTAGTAACATTTTACAATCAATGTCTTAAGACTGTTATCGATGAGATAACGGACACTTGTAATAGATTATTACATAAATATAAAGGTAGGACGTGTGATAATATATTGCTTATTATTGTTGTCAGGTATACAAAGTGACTCAAGGTTACACGCCGAAAGCCAGTGACGAACTTGAACTTGTTCTTGGCGACTATATTTATATCGAGGAGAAGGAATTCGCCAGCTCTCCGGACGGATGGGTGCATGGAACTTCTTGGCTCACAGGTTGGTTTTCCACTGTATTTATTAATGCCGTTATTCTAACATATAATGTTCTAATACTGAGCAATAAACCTTCTTGCTGTGTGGAACTCTGTCTTTCCATAAATTAAGTCGTCTCCCTTCAAAGCAAGAGCTGCTTACTAGGTATCTTCTGGGCACGCTGGTTCTATCATAGACCTCATCCATTTCATCAGGCGTGATCGAGGACAAGAGCAGGCCCATTTTAAAGAAAAAAAGAGGAAGGGGCCATAGGAATTGGGCCATTATTTATATAGAGGACCCACTGGGTTAGCCATTGTTCGCCACAAATAAATCCCATTTTAATATTCATCCAGGATACACAACTGACCTCTATTTGTATTCGTAAAATGATTTGAACTGTAGATACGATACTATCTTTTTGCCTGCAAATATTAGCATGTTTAAATGTGTCGCCTCGTTGTATCTACTACACATAGCGACTAGGTACGCATTCGGTTATCAATAGCTGACGCGCATAACATCACGAAAATAGCACTCTAATTGGTATCGCTCGAAATTGCATGTAGGCGACGTTATATCAACCTTAAAACAGTTAATATTAACCGAAGTTTTATCGCGATTAGGCCCTACAATTACTTCTTTGTGCAATCCCCCTAGATTAAGCTGAAATAGCGTTTCCTCGATAGCGGTAGCCAATAGGGGCTTAGTAGGATATCTGTCAGCTGTTTTTATACACGGTTGTGATTATTTCGTGTTCGTTAAGTGAGAGTTTGGACTTTAATTCATGATTCGTTGGTGTTACTCGCCTATCGAGCTCGACTTGGTTTAATCTAAGTATCATAGTGACTTGCGGTATTATTGGATCACGTGACACTAACGATGACGAAGATAATCAAGACTTTAAGATTGTTGAACTTGAAATTTGGAGGTTAGTGCTATGTTGTATGACATTGAACTGTTAAAAATAAACCTTGTGTGTGGCCGGTGACAGTTTTTTTTGTATTGCACTGTTACTGAGTTTTAGGATTTGTTAGTTAATTCACGTTAATGGTATGTAGGTAATTAAGTATATATGTAACTGAGATTACCTGCATTTGAGAGTGCAGGTGATAAATAAAAATAATACAGATAATTATCGATCCTATAAGGCACAGATGTTTTTTAAATAATTAAGTCGAGCTCGGTTATATTTACGTTTTTAAACATCTGTGTGTGGATATTTCTTTTACCTTTCTATACGAAGGTTTTTTTTTTATTATAAATGGGCTTGCTCTTGACTTCAATCTTGCCCTAAGGGCAGAGAAATTGAATGAAAATCGTGTTAGGGAACTCAAATGGGGTTGGGCAAAGGGAGGCCTATACCCAGTACCTGAGAGCAACTAAAAAAGGTTTTTTGTTGGTTTGGGCCCAGTACCCAGCAGTGGCTGAACTCGGGCTTTGGATGATGTTGATGATGATGATATGTGGTATGAATAATGTGTGTTTGTGTCATACTCAGAATATTACTATCTGAGTAATCGATACACAGAATATCTTATCTTTTAGAAAAGCTGATATCGTTAGGAATCTGAATTTATTAATAAAAAGACGCGACAATCTAAAATCCAAACATCAGTCAGACATCAGACATCAGTCAGACAGCAACTTGAAAGGCCGGTTGTAATTAAAAACAAATACACAACTGTAAGTAATACGATAATAGTGTTTGATAAAATTAAATAAAAACTTTTTTGCAAAAAAAAACAACCGACTTCAAAAAGTGAATTATAAACTTCAAAAGAAAAATCAGCTTCTGAAGTCGGTGACATTTGTTTGTTTGATTTGGCTTTTTTTGCCACCGACTTCAGAAGCTGATTTTTCTTTTGAAGTTTATTTTTCACTTTTTGAAGTCGGTTGTTTTTTTTGCAAAAAAGTTTTTTTATTTTTTCATTTTTAGTTGTGTATCTTATAGAATTAAATATTTACTATGAAACCTATGCTTGTATAGCGACAGAAAAAGCACGAAACACGTAAGTAATACGTGCCTATGTTTGAGGGTTGCCCTCGATTTCTCTGGGATTCCATCACCAGGATCTGGTTTCCATATCATGGTACCACTCTTGAAATATCTCCGTTCTAATAAAAAAATAATCATCAAAATTGGTTCATAAACGACGAAGTTATTCGCGAACACACATAAAAAAACGAACGAAAAATGTTCATAAATTATAAAAAAAAAATGGTCATAAAGTGAAAATTACTGGGCCAAACCATGCTAAATTTTTATGGGACCAAATGGCAACTATTTCGCATCAAACTAAAAAAGAATCACGTAAATCGGATCATAAATCGCAGCGTAATCGGTGTACATACATAGAAAAAAAAAAAACATACCGATCGAATTGAGAATCTCCTCCTTTTTGGGAAGTCGGTTAAAAACCTATGTTGCTAAATTATAAAATGTCGTTCTGAACTTAAATGTCAACAATACTTACCATAAACAATAGATTTACTTATCTATGTCAATATTTAAAAAAGTGATAGAAGTCTAGGCCGAATAGCTAGAATGTAAACAAAACAGAGCTAAGTCTGTCTATAAGAGACGTGACGTTATATTCTAAAGGCCGGTTTACACTTTGCGAAGTGCAAGTGCGAAGTTCATACATTCCTACTAAGCGCTTAGTAGGAAATGTATGAACTTCGCACTTGCACTAATCAAAGTGTAAACCGGCCTTAACTCAACGTTCTGCATTGCTTTGTTGTAGGAGTTAGTGGGTATTTGCCGGCTGTGTTCACTCGACGCACTGCCGAGTCCGACGCTTGGACGCTACACCGCGCTATTTCACTTGGAAACAATAACAGTGAGTAATCTTTAACATTTCTTTTCCCTATTTTATAATTAAGTTACATAAAGGTTTATCTATACATAACAAGTTGTAAATCGTCAAGTTTTACTTACTTTGTTTCACAAAGTCGTTTAGTTATTTGTTTACCTGTTTTTCTTTTTAGTAAATTGCTTGATGGATTTTGATGGAGTTGCTCTGTTAGTAAGGGAATTTCTTGAGGTAGGCAATAATGATGATTAGCCACGTAAACCGGCAAAAACTTTATTATTTGTAGTTCACATACACGTGTTGTTTTTTTTTTTTTTTTGTTATTATATTTATTATTACTTAGTACATTTTGTTTAATATTGCGTCGTTTAGATATAATTATGTATTTAGTAATTGGCACGTGACGCTGTATATATCGTGAAAGTGATAGTGTTTACTTAGGTGATAAAATCTATATAAGTATTATTATTATGTAATTAATCGATACTGAGGCTGTCACGCTGATTCCGAGCTTGTGTTACAATTTGGACTCTGTGCTGTGTAAAATAGAGTTTATTGTTGAAAATATTGAATTTTGCCCGTGTTTTGATGCACCCCTGTTTTTGTGTCTAGGATTTTTTGTGAGCGTGTTTTGCCGGTTCTTTGTTAATTTTGGGACTACGGATAGAGTCGTCGTCCAAAGTTCCAATGTTATGTTGTAGTTTTTTTGAATGTTTTAGTGCATTTCCGTACTTACCAGTAATTTGTTTGTATCGTCCAAAAGTATATATTCGAGTTCATGTAAATTAATCGAAAAAAAAATTAAGTTCAAAAATCTAAAACCCGACTACTAACAAAATCGCGGTCTTAAAAGTAGAAAACAAGAAAATAATTCTTGTCTGATATTCTTCGTAGTCGCATGCCACTGATACCTGATGCTCCTTCATGGCGTTCTCATTGATACAGAAGTCAGCTGCTAATTGCCATTAGCAAGGTGGCATGCGACTACGAAGAATATCAGACAAGAATTATTTTCTTGTTTTCTACTTTTAAGACCGCGATTTTGTTAGTAGTCGGGTTTTAGATTTTTGAACTTAATTTTTTTATTTGAATTTTATTTTTGTGTGAACTTAAACTATAATATATTAATACATATTTGTAGTGTGCTCGCCAAGACCTTTCATTTGATACCAAACTTGCTATGATTATCTCAATTTAATATTTTTTGAGGTAAGTTTTTGACATTTAAATTCCGTCATAAAAAGAATTTATAAAATTTATATAGCCTATGTCACCCGGGCTATTCTTACGAATCTATTGACATCTAATTTATTAAAATCCGTTCAGTAGTTTAGGCGCTACGGTGGAACATACATACATACATACATATATACATACATACATAGACTGCCAAAATCATTACCCTTCCTTTTGGCTTCGCCGTAGTCGGGTAAAAACAGTATTAATCGTAATTTAGGGTAGGTACTGCTAAAATGTTTCTGTGTGGCTTCTTTTTACATCCTAACGGTTGAACAGATTTGAATGAAAGGGGCTTGAGTTATTTGTACTGCCTTATTTCGGCCATTTTGTGTTGTTTACAAACAAGCACTTCGTCAGCGACTTCGTTCCTAAAAATAGTGATAGTGTGGCTAATACAAATGATTTAATTTAAATATAATTTATACTCTATAGCAACCACGAACAATGTAGCTTTCTGCCAGTGAAAACATTTTGAGAATTGGTTCATTACTTTACTTAGTTCCGGAGATTAACCCCTACAGACAAACTTACAAACAAACAAATGTTGCCTTTTTGTTATATTTGTATTATGTGTTCCGTTTGACGTCCGAAGTCCATTATGAGAGTACACGTTTCCTTCCATGAACAGCTGCTAGTTGTCGTAACTTCCGCCTCGTAATCGCGCCACTAGCGCCCCCAAACGTCATATCTGTGAACTACTTTCAAAAACCGCATACAAGCCGCCATGATGAAGTCTTATGTCATTGTTGCGTCGTTTTCCGAACCGAGCGCAGCTTTGTTAGATTGTCAGTTATTTCGAATTTTAAACGATATTTTTTATTTTTAAAACTTTCGAGATTAAAGTAGAAAGTTTATTAGTTTGATATTTGAATAACTTAAATTAATTTTCCGTCTCGTGAACTGTGTTTATTTTAAACAAAATGAACGGTGAAACTGCCAAAAATGACTTCGCGAAAAAGGACGCGGTGTTCGAGTTTCTTCATCGTCATCGAATCGAAGTGATACGGTGTCATCGGCGAGTGATGGGGGTGATCCAGCGCCGCGCCCCCGGCGAGTACGCGAGTGCTCCCTCTGGCAGGATTCCGTACTGGATCGCAGGTTTGATCTACTTCCAGCAGTTGGTGAGTCATGTTAATAATGTTTTAACAAATTATATGACAGGCAATAGTGCTCCATTAGCACAAAGCCTACCCACCATGCAAAGTTATATTGGTACCGCTTTATTTTCAACATCGACTGGTCCTACCCTCAATTTACAAGAAAATTTCTTACATCTGCCGGAGCTTACCCTTGCTTTGAAAAAGCAAATCCAGAGGTTTCAGTTAAGGAGCCCAGTATAAAGTAAATCCAGAACGTGTAACGAAAATAGCAGAAATGCAGAGGTTCGATTCCTCGGATTGGAATGCTGTATGTTACACAGAGTACAAAAAATTACGCAATGTTTTAAAAAGATCCATTTTCAATACTAAGATGTTTTTAAATGGAACACAGTTTCGCGGCGTTATCTAATGCTTTCCTAACTCAAAACGAGCACGTAAACGCGGCATTACAGAAACTAATTGATTGGTACCATTGGATAACCAATTATCTTCAACTAACCTCTTTGACAAACTAAAAGAGCAGTTTGGTGCCGTCATCTTTTATAACGGTATATCATGATATTCTGCAAATTATTTGCGGTAAACGAGCTGCGGTCATGTAGGCGCGGCGGCGCGCCGATCTCTGTTATAAAACTTTGAAATTAATTGCATAATCGACGACATGGAAACGATTACACCCTCAATGGAATGTATGTTCGGTCCGAGCTGCCTAGAAACAATTGCAGGTATAGTAGTCGTCCGGTGTCTGTGGAGCCATCGACGTCTATTCAAAATAATACTTTTCGTTCGCGACAAAACTAACCGAAGCGAAACGCTAACAGAGACAACAAACGAAATTTCGATTTCTCTTCAAAAAAGGAGGGAGGGGGGAAAGATAAGAGTGGTAGGCGAGCGGGACATAAGCATTATAAATAATGACTATTTAATACCGAGTTTTTTGGGGCTGCTGTCTTCAGCATTATATAAAAATATGGAATGGTTTCGGCCCTACAAAAACTTTTTAAAGCTCGTATCCCCTTAAATCAGGCACCGCTCTTAATCCTACCTACTTTAGACAACCTGTTAAAATTTCAAACGCCTGTTTTCGAAAAAATGGCACTAGAAATTCACAAGATGATTCAAGAACGAGCGTTAGAGCCTGCTCCTTCAACCATAGCTCCCCTTTTGTTCATGATCACAAAGTGCAATCGCAAAACTCGAGTGATATTCATCTTCAAAGCACTAAATAGATAAGTACATGGTTATCAACAAATGCCTTCGTTTCTGCAACAAGGCGACTGGATAATTAAGCTGGACCTCAGGGCATGGCTGCTGCTCCCAGAATGTTTGCTACTATAACAAACTGAACTGCAGAATACCTTCGCACAATAGGTCTGCGCATCGTCGTCTATCTAGACGTCCACTAATACAAGGAAACTCAGTATACATCCAAACATAGCTGTACTTGTCCAGCCTGGACTGGTGTGTCAGTCACGAGAAATTGATCACGGGGCCAACGAGGTCGATCGATTGGGATAACCAAACAAACCACAAGTCCCTACCACGATCACACCCGTAGCGGGCAGTTGGACCCACAAGCAGGCGCAACGCCTCTTAGGGATACTCAACTTTGCATTCCTTCATCACCCACCGGGGAAGGATGCATTGCCGAGCGCTAGAACGTCACATCTACTGCGTCAAAATTCTCTCTAAGCAGTACAGCTGACACAAGACTTTCGCCACACACTCGTAGCGGGCAGTTGACCCTCAAGCAGGCGCAACGCCTCTAAGGGTTACTCGACTTTGCATTCCTTCATCACCCACCGGGGAAGGATGCATTGCCGAGCGCTGCAATGTCACATCAAGGTACTGCGTCAAAATTCTCTCCAAGCAGTACAGCTGACACAAAACTTTTGCCACACACTCGTAGCGGGCAGTTGACCCTCAAGCAGGCGCAACGCCTCTAAGGGTTACTCGACTTTGCATTCCTTCATCACCCACCGGGGAAGGATGCATTGCCGAGCGCTGCAATGTCACATCAAGGTACTGCGTCAAAATTCTCTCCAAGCAGTACAGCTGACACAAAACTTTTGCCACACACTCGTAGCGGGCGGTTGACCCTCAAGCAGGCGCAACGCCTCTAAGGGTTACTCAACTTAGCATTCCTTCATCACCCACCGGGGAAGGATGCATTGCCAAGCGCTGCAATGTTACATCAAGGTACAACGTCAAAATCCTCTCCAAGCAGTACAGCTGACACAAGACGTTCGCCAAGAACTCTAGTGTTGGATGGAGAATGGAAGTTAAAAGACAGCAATTCACACATATGTGCTAACCACAAACTTTGTCATCACGGACGCTTCCGACATTGTATGGGGTGCTCTGGTCAAAAGTACAAGGTGCATGGAAACCCGACCAGAAAAAATTGCATTGCAATCTCAAATATATGTATGCTGTAATTGCTGTGTTGTCGAAGGAATCCAGAGCCCTCCAGGACTCCAGGATCAATCTACAGACCGACAACAATACAGTGGTTCCGTACATTCGGAATTGAAACGGGCATTGTTGACTCTGGTCGACGGCCTCAATGTTGTACTGATCCCTCACCACCTACGCGAAATCGAGCCTGCAGCGAGTGGCACTTGCAGGTGACAGCAACTTCAAATATATTTCAGACTTGGGGAAAACCGGAAATATACTTGTTCGCGTCACAAACCGCACACGTTGTGATAAGTTATGTTTCTCTAGATTCCTCAGGCTGCAACGCCTCTTATTACGACGCATTCAGCAGATACTGGCGATACAACCTCACATGGGTGTTCCCACCGTCAGCGTTGCTTCCACGAGTTCTTCACCTCCTCAACTCGGCATCAGGTCGGTACGTAATAGTAACACACAAGTGCAAGAGACTCTGGCGACCAGACCTGAAGAATCTAACCCTGTCACGGCCACTGAAGATCAGAGACCTGAAGAAGACTTTGTTGGACACAGTGACCGGCCTACCACCAACTCATGATAACTACCTGCAATGGGAAGCCGGGCTCATTTCGGCTGGGACACCATGACAAGCGATTGTTCCCAAGAGAAAGATCTTTTATCTTGCCGGCGATCTTCAACTCTTAAAACTTTCACTCCTATTTGGGGTCTTTGTGGTGAAGCCATAATAATTTAAATTTCCGAACATCAAATCCGACAAATTATAAAAGTCAACTTACATAGTATTTTTGTGCACAGGTCTGTTATCGCATCTATATATTTGTGAAACCACCTCAAATATTAGAATTTCTTCTAGTCATATTGTTAAGCACATTTTGTAAGCAATTGCAATTGCAAAACCGTTGCCACATAAGATGCCCACATGGGGCCCCCGGGAATTCTTTATAATAATATATTTAAAAGATAATACTCGTGGCACCAGTAGTTTGTATGAGGTGTCTAAGCGAACGGTGACTATTTTATTTATTATTATGCTCGGGGCGTCGTGTACACGATCTTTTACTTTTGCATAGACTCTTATCATTTTGTAGATAATGGGGAATCCATAACTTTACATCCAGTATTCGGGTCAAAGACAGATAGCACGACTTTCCAGCAATCCAGTTGGGTTTTTGTTGGCATCCCAAAATCAAAATACAAATCCATTAATTGGCTCCGCAAATAAGGGTTCCTTAAGAAACTTGTTCATAACTACTTGAGTTCCTGTTACAACTGCCACACCAACAAATCGGTGGTTAAATGACATGTTATCCAAGGAAAAGTGGAGGCACGAATCCACTTTCAGAAAATTTTACCACGTAGAAATCAGATCTAGAAACGAAATGTCTTCAGTACATTCGTTATCAAGTTCGTTTCTAGTTCTTGATTCTAAATTAACTGATTTTTCAAATCAAACGATTCCGTTTAAATTTACAGAAAGGCAAGATTACTCTCGCGTTGTCTTTTAATTAGTTTATCTAATTCTTCTGCCAGTGCAAATGGCTAGATTTTTCTTCATATTTAAAACTTGAGTATTTCTGTTCATATTTAAAACTTGAGTATATGAAGGTACCTAAGTTATAAAATTGTGATTAAAAATAATATTGGTTAAACCAATATTATTTGAATTATAATTCACATTGTTGCTTTTCATTCATACAATCCACCAGGAGATAACAAACAAATCTCTCATAATGGACTTCGGACGTCAAACGGAACACATAATATAAAATTTTTACCTTCAAATAAAATTTGTATTATGTTTCCTAAGACGTCCGAAGTCCAGGTAAGGTCTTCCTGGTGCATACCTTTCCTACCTTTGTATCATTATGAGCCGAACAATGACATAAGACTTCATCATGGCGGCTTGTATGCGGTTTTTGAAAGTAGTTCACAGATATGACGTTTGGGGGCGCTAGTGGCGCGATTACGAGGCGGAAGTTACGACAACTAGCAGCTGTTCATGGAAGGAAACGTGTACTCTCATAATGGACTTCGGACGTCTTAGGAAACAATACAAATTTTATTTGAAGGTAAAATTTTTATATTATATTAGTTAGACACATTAAACCTGCATTAAATTAGTCAATAGCTTATAATTTATATCAGTACCTACTTACAAACAAGTTTCGTATGACACCAAATCTTCCTAAGCGTCACGTTTCCGAGATATAACCACAATCAAAACAGGTTTTATGCATGGCAGCTGTTTTGAAATAAAACACTACCGCCGTAAGAAAAAAGGGCGCATCTGAGAAAACGTAATGTAAGTACTTACATTTAACAATAGTTGAAGTAAGGCAGGCTAGGCTTCATACTTAATAGTCCAACCCCTTCTTGGGCACACGGACAGACGATGCATAACTTGTTTTAGGCCATAAAACACCCCTTTACAAGGTTACCTGTTTGTTGCACAGTATAAATATTATCGTGCCTGTTGCCCGGTTGTTCGTTGTCTTCCGATAAATTCGACCTTCACGCGAATCAAACCGTAAGTGAATGATATTATTCGCCCTAATTGCATTAAAATAAACAATGCATTTCCTGACCTATCAAGTTATGATTCTTAGTAAACCAATGAGCTGCACCATCTGCACAAAGGAAACTGATTCATGCATGCTTAGATAAATAAATGTGTGTGTTTAATGTAATTCAATATTATTGATACAATTGTTTGTAGTTATGTAATTAAAACAATTACTGTGAATGTGGACATGAAATACCTATCAATATACTATTTTGCCGTTCTTGTAATAACAATAGATTTTTTCTTTTATCTTAGTACATGAAACTTAAAAGTAAACATAACTTTCCTTTGGGGCTGCGGGTTGATTGAAAGAGATACTTACTACGGCCTCGACACAAAGGGCTAAGAAGGAACATGGTTGGTTTTTAGTCCGTAGAAGTCTGACACTCCTTACGGCTCTGCCCAGAGAAGGGAGGAGTCATTTGATGATTTCCCAACCACAAAAAAAATTGTGGAATGTTGGCGTTTAGGGGTTGAAACTCGTCTATTTCTCTCTCTTTCGCACATCATTTGCTAGAGCGAGATACAGAATGATAATGTGTGCACCGCGCTTGGTAAACGAGTACGAAACGTCGATCTCATCAATTTTTTGTGATATTTTATGGGCCTGAGCTGCAGCTGTCCCTACTCCCAAACGCACATTACGGGATTGGGCGTCACGATAGACGCAGCGCAACTGCAATAGTTTCTTTAGATTCCTTTTTTTTGGCCCTGTTCCCTCTTAATACATTTTTATAAACGTCTATTCAAATAAATAAAATAGTTTTTGTTAGTAATTTACTCATTTCAAATAACAATAAACTCTTGAAATTGTTAACGAAATCGGGCGCAAGTGCAAATTAGGAAGATGTAATAACATAACATCATCCCCTGTAGTCCCCGAAGGGTTAATCAGAGGTGTACCTAATAAGTGTTGCCACATTTTGTAAGTCCCATATAATAGGGTACTGCCTCGTTGGTCCAGTGGTCACAAGCGCGACTGCTGAGCATGAGGTCGTGGGTTCGAACCTGGGTCGGAAAAAGTTTTGAGGTATTCCGTCCGGAATTTTTCAATAACAACCGCGAAGTCTGAATTGGCTCCTGGTTAATGGCAAAAGGAAAGTTTTATTTTTGAAATAATTTCACGCGGACGTAGATCACGGGCAACAGTTACTTGTGACAAAGAATACAACATACCTACTGACGTGAAAGCAAATAATAATATTGACTCATTGCTACCCTCTGAACAGTCCCACACTCAAACCGAAGTTATCACTATCACTGGTGTTGACTCTTAAGTACCTACGCCCATTAAATATTAGTTCAATGTCTCCAAATACAGATAACAAAGAAATAATTTAATAAACAAGGCATTTAATTACAAGCGGTTTAGAAGCTCTCACACTAGCTAGGGTGTGTGGGGTCGCTAGACCTTAGAGATAAGATGAATTACAAGTTTTCTTATTATAGCATCAGTACTGAACGCAACACGATGACGGGAACATCCAAGCGTTTCTTTGTGTCGGTGTTTTTACTGATTTTCTATCTTACAGGTATGGACACAAAGTCGGAATCAGATTCGAATACTGACGGGGAAATGACTTCGAATTACCCCCATGAAGACGCTGCCCAGCTCGCTCATGAGAAATCTGAGGAGACGTACAAGGAATGGAACAACTACTGGACTCAAGTGCAGTTGGACAAGACTGGCGGCATTCTGCACGTTACCCAAGGTGAGTTTATGGTTTAAATTCCCTTGAACTGTATGGCACCTTGAAGCCAGCGGGAGAAACAACGGCTGAGATCAGATCTTTGAAATGATAGGTACTGCCCACAGATATAGGTCTATCTATATCCCAATCTATACACTCTAAATATACTTTTCAGAACTCAGAACTTATTTTTAAATAAGTGCATACTAGAATTTGGAATAGAGAATAACGTTGTGAATGAGGTTTAATACTTGAATTATGTCACCCTTTTTACTTTGCAATAATTTTCACTACAGGTATAGTCCAGTAATTTTAGATATTGTGAAAAGTCGACATTGATATCGTGCCGGCTAAAGAAGTTATTAAGGTCAAACGGTCGTTCGGCAAAAGCTAGTAATTTCAACTATCGTCTTCTTATGCATCGCCCTCTTCCGACTGCTATAGTATTTTAAAGTCCTCTTCCTTATCGCCGTGAAGAAAATTTTTGAATCACAAGTTGTAGGGAATTTCATTCTCTATAATATTAATATTTATCATACATACAAATAGCGAGAAACCCATAGGGAACAAGATATTTGCAAAAATTGATTTTTGAGAGCTTCATAAGTTCTTTAGCCGGCACGATAAAAAATTCAGCTCACTAGGAATAATTTTTCCGCAGATAAAACCTAAAATGGACTAGTATAGAGGACTGGAAAATAGAGACAGATTTTGATGATTTATTCCAAGATTGCAGTTTTACACGAGAACGGTTTTTTGATCTGCGAGGAACGATATCGTCTAATAAAGAAAAACTCAGCATATGATTAAGTGATGAATCTCGCTAGGCGATTTTTTAAAATTTGCTTTGAATTTTTTTTTTGAGAACGGGTTATCATGAAATGACTCCTCCCGCTCTGGACGGAGCGGAAGGGAGTGTCAGACTTCTACTGACTAAAAACCATTCATGTTCCTTCTTAGCCCTTCGTGTCGAGGCCGCGGTATCTCTTTCGAACAACCCGTAGCCCGACAGGCGTCTGTTGAATGGTATAATAAGAATTAATAATAGTAATATGTAGTAATTAATTAAAATATGGTTTATTAAGATATTCTTATTTTTTCAGGTACTGGTATTGACTGGAAAACTACTGGAAATAAGCCAGAGAGCGAAGCTGATGTGAGTACCCTTCATTTATCTTGTATTTATATTTCTCTTCTCCACAACATAAAAATAGTGTATCAACGATATGGTACAACAGACGCTGGTACATCAAGCTAGCCGAAACGGTCAAATTAACCCAATCAACCTTGCACCTAATGCTTTAGCGATAAAGTTGAAAATCTATTAAAGAAATTAGACAGATTGTAGAAGCTTGATGTGCTTGAAATCTGTACATAGTAATTGGGTATTAGATGAAACAAAAAATACGTATCCAATATTTTTCGATAATCTAACAGACGGACTAATTAGAATCCTATATTTTTTTTGTCAGTAAACATCCCTTTTGGTTAGTTTCCTAGCTAAAAAAATATGATTCGTCCGTCATGTTGAGTCCGTCAGTTTGATTATCGAAAAATATTGGAATTACAAATACATGTTTTTTAACCGACTTCAAAAAAAGGAGGAGGTTATCAATTCGACTGTATTTTTTTTTTTTATGTTTGTTCGCTCATAACTTGCGACTGGGTGAACTGATTTTCATGATTCTTTATTCATTTGAAAGCTGGTGCTTCCCGTGTGGTCCCATTTTCACCATTTCAATATCTGATGATGGGATCTTGTAGAAATTGGGGGAACTCTTCAATAAATAACAGCAGATTAACCGCGATTGTTGCTATAGCATATCTAAGCATTGTTTACGCCATCACACAACATAATATCACGCCTGTACTCACTACAAAGGTGATGAAGAACTTCGGAGATAGGCAACGGAAGTCCTCAATTAATGATAGGTAGTAAATGGACTGGGATTGCTGAAATCTCATGACTGTCTATTGTTTACACCAGTTCATAACATAACATCACGCCGGTACGTTGTGAAGGGGTAAGCACATGTGAACCACTAAAAAGTGAAAAATAAAAACTTTTTTACAAAAAATAAAACCGACTTCGACAAAAATAAAACACAAAAAAGTGAAAAATAAAAAATCAGCTTCAGAAGTCGGTGGCAAAAACATGAAATCAAACAAACAAAAGTCACCGACTTCTGAAGCTGATTTTTTATTTTTCACTTTTTTGTGTTTTATTTTTGTCGAAGTCGGTTTTATTTTTTGTTTTATCAAATTTATAATTTACGAAGATAAAACGCGTCAAAGATCATGAGTGGGCTTGTGTGTGACGTCACTTTTCGGTAAAAATTGTACTGAAATGTGACGTTACACGAGTTTTCAAAACACTGTAAGTATCGTTTTAATTAAAAAAAAATAAAAAAATTGTATGTTTACGTGAAAAAAAAATATGTTGGACACATATTTTTTTAATAATGGAAATCTATCTGACGGACTAATTAGATCTTTTTTGTCTAGTACCCTATTACCCAGTAACTCCCTTGTGGGGGTCAGATAAGCAGTCGCTCCATGAAATATACTGGTATTCAGCTGCATCTGATTAGGCTGGTTGGCGACCCCAACTAAGTTGGGAAAATGCTAGGCAGATAAAGTTACAAAGGTCCAATCAAAATTAATCATAATATGCATCAGCGAGCAAATTTCGCATAGCTGTTTTTTTTTTTTTTTTTTTTTTTTTAATAGCCTGTACTGTCCCACTGCTGAGCAAAGACCTCCCCCAACTCCTTCCAAGTGCTCTTTTCCAGGGCCAAATATTATGTAATTAAAATTTTGCCATCGACACGCTAATATATCTATTGTTAGAAAAAGTGAAAAAAAGGCCTTCATTAACAGCGGCGTCTCGTTGCGATGAGCTCTTAGTAATTACATCTGTCACCTCTTTATACAATGTGTTAGGTTAAACAAGGGACATATTGAAGGATACCCTCCTTCAATATGTCCCTTGTTAAAATTTCAGTATTTAATTCTCGTCCCAAATATGTAAAAAAAAAACTATAACCTTAACCTTAATTTGTGACTTAATTGTACCATGGCCTTGCACGCTCTCCAGATCTCACTTTATTCGACCTTTCTTTTTTGCCATTTTCCTACGACAGTTTTAAAATATGAAGGGAAAACGGATTATACCTAATTCACCCGCGCACATGTTCTGTGGGTTGAGAGAGTTTTCCGAAATATTTGATTCTTTTCTGTCTTTTCTGTCTGAAAATATGAACAAATAATAAATATCAGTGTTTTATTTGTTCATATTTTTATTATTATCATGTGAGCATTCCCTATTGCGTGTTGAATATGTTCCTCGTTTAAACTAACATACTGTATGTTTGCTATATGTCTGGCGGTCACCTTATCTCGCCCGTCGGCTTTCCCTAAACCGGTACATACTAAATAGCACAGATTAAGCTTTGTAGGGTAAACCGTTGTAGACCCCCTCCCTAACTAAATAGGGGTCAAGTATAAATATTGTACGAAGACTAACGAAAAGGGGATCATGAATGTAGCTTTGGTGTTGCTTGGGCCAGGTGGTTCTAACTTACCCCACATCATCATCTGTCTATTCTTTTATTGCTATGTTAGGGTCGGGTTCCCCAGTTCCCCTCTAACCAGACATAGGTAAATACCAGTATTTTAAGTGTATGACTGTATCATCTGGCTGTCTGACCTTCAAACAACCTAGTTATTGGGTACTGCCGTAGTGGTTGATACCTATGTGATTGGTTATCAGACCTTTTGTCTTCTGGTTACCTGTAAGTACTGTCAAAGATTTTCAAATGTCAGTATGGACCATGAACATGTAACGTCATACCTTTTGCTTTCTGATTCTGAATAAGTACCTGTAATGACTGTTAAAGTTCTTCAAATGACAGCAGGGACTATCACCATCATCACTACATAGTATAAAACAAAGTCGCTTTCTCTGTCCCTATGTCCCTTTGTATGCTTAAATCTTTAAAACTACGGATTTTGATGCAGTTTTTTTTTAATAGATAGATAATAGATTGATTCAAGAGGAAGGTTTTTGCACCCGTGCGAAGCCGGGGCGGGTCACTAGTCTATCATTTAATATGTTTTCGAAGACACGTAGCGGTCTTGGTTTGCATTGGATGACTACCCGTCCACTGAACAATTATATGATGCTGATATTATCTAACCCCACCACAACCCTAATACAGAAACCGTTTAATTTAAAACTAATTTAAATATCTGTCGCCACAAATTGGAAGATTACTGCCGAACTGTCTACTGTGATAAGCTAAATTGATTATAATATCTGTCGTGTGTGAAAAAAAAAATAAAAAAAAAATAAAAGATTTTTTGTTAAGGGGTTGAAAAGGTGAAAGTTAATTCAAAGGTAAGACACACGATGAGTTTGTTTATGAAAGAAAAAGAAGGCTCTTCAAGCTCGCGGAGTGGACATTGAACCATTGGTTCAAGGACCTCTTGCTGTGGAAAAATTATGAGGAGTTTGTTTGGAATAAAACATAGAAAATTCAACTAGAACATTAACAGTGGTATATTGTATAAAAAACACTTTACATGAAATGTTGAACAAGGCTGTTTACACCTTAAAGCTAAATTGTCTGAAATAGAAACCAGGGCAGCGGGCCTCTGAAACCGAACGCGCACTGATTCTAACTTTCTCTGGCCAGATTATGTAAAAAAAAAAAGATTGACTTACTCATGGTACCATGATCGCACTCCCTACGCCGTAAATTGTCACCGAAGCGGACGCGGTTCTCCACGGAGCTGGTGAATCAGGCGATCGCTAGAGCACGTGCTCGATAGCGATCCTCGTGGCCTCGCGCTTGGGCGCGCGGAAGCCTGGCACAGAAGACAGGTGCGGGAAGCGGAGCAGGCACGACGTGTAGTCCTTGAGATCGTCTACCACATGGGAACGGTGGCAGGCACTCACGCAGTCGCGGAGCCCTACGGATGGGACGCCCCTCAATGGCGTTGGCTTGCTGATGAGCTGAACTGAGCGAAACTATCGCAACTCCAAAGTCCTCCCAGCATCACGGCGGAAACGACGCCATTGATGACGCCACGTGCAAGTTTATCGCGGTCCCATGTCCGAAACACTATGTTTATTGGACCACGAGGCTAGCTAGATCGAACCCATGGTGACTACGGACCGCAATCCATCGCTCGATAGCGTTATTATAAAAAAAAGGAAAAATCGCGCGTACATAGCGCGTGTAACTTTTACTCCACCATTTTGAAATTTAAAAAAACGAAAAAAAACTAGCCGGAGCCGTGAATCTGGGTACGCGTTATGCGCGCATGGTGGAAATTCCCAGACTGACAAATCGAGTCCGCAGATCGCAGATCTGTCGGTTTGACAATCCGTTCCACTTGAAATGGTGATACAAAAAATGAACTACATAATTTATTAATTCTAAATTTAAGGTGGTACATCATAATTAATACGTTACCGTATCCCATACACAACCATGACTTAATTATTTGTTTTTGTTTACTTTTGATAAAGTTATTAATTTTTGAAGTGCGACCAGACAATTGCTGCGCGTGAGTCGTTTGTCTATGACAGCTACGTGGAATGTAACGCACATTCCTCTATAAAATAATTGTTTTTGTTGTTAAACAAATGTTTTAATTAATCCTATAACTATTGTTATATTTGGATTGTATGATTTATGAGGATTCCAAAGATGGTTTTAAATCTCGAATCCGTG
The DNA here is from genome assembly GCA_949316265.1 of Diarsia mendica. NCBI lineage: Eukaryota > Metazoa > Arthropoda > Insecta > Lepidoptera > Noctuidae > Diarsia > Diarsia mendica. The sequence goes on along the minus strand of OX438906.1, from coordinate 9,125,596 downwards.
CCGTAGACAACGATTAATCTGCATGCCAATATTGCCGACATTGGTTGGTGTTTATATGATTTCTGTGTATTTACAGTCTATCAATTCGAAGTAAATATTGTTTTGAGCTATGTAACACCTAACCGTCTCATTTGCGATGTTGGTTATTCGTTCTCTGTTGTATTTTGGATTCATAGGTGTCATTGTTAAAATAACCTCAAAATGTTGTTGACCTATGTTATTTGTTCTGTTGAAAAAACTAGTAGCAGCTTATGTAATTTATCTGCTACAATACCCCCCTTCGCGGAAAAAGGCTAACCCCGTTAGCCGACACAGCCGGTCTAACCGAGAGAAAAAAAAGTTTTATAGTACATGAAAAGTTTTTCCTAAATGTACTGATCAACACTGGAATCTGTAAGGATTGTGTTGAACAAAGTAAGTTAAAGGGCTATGGTGAGTATTGTTGAACTATGAAAATTCGAACTAATCGTTCTATTAAAATCTAAGCTACCTTATGGTTTTGAAAAGTAAAGTAAAGTAAAGTATGCTTATTAAACTATTGACTGAAAGTCATTGACCTAACAAGTAATTATTGTTGGTCTACTATAATCTAAGTGCTTATGAACTATTGGTCCGGACCTATGAACTAAATATACTACCTATAATTATGAGCTATAAATGACCAATGAATTGGTTCTCTTAAATGTACCATAGCTAAAAAATACTAATACTAACTATAGTAACTGGACTACTTGTATTATTAAGTACTAAGTGTCTCCTAATGCTAAATGATGATTTTACCATCTATGTATTTTGGCAACAAAGTATTATGTACAAAGGATAGTAACCACAGTACTGGTCTAGAAACAGTAAACTGTAGAAAAGTTTTTGAATAGTAACGAAGTGTTATCTTCAAAATATTGTTTAAATTTAGCATGTCACTGGCGTGACTGCTAATGCTTTTGATGAATATGGGTCGTTGCCCAATTCAATTGTAAGCGGACAATTTGTGAAAAGGTTTGTGGGAAAAATTTCCTAACTGAATGTTTTTTTAAAGATAATAAAAAAATTCTATTGTTTGGAAAAAAATACTGAACTGTTTTTGAAAAAATAAAGTGGATCAGGGTCGTCGAGAGCCACTGATACCGTTGCAATTCAGTGTAGTGTCAAAATTTGGCACTTGTGAAATAATTATTTTTTTGGTCAAGATTCCCAAAAAAACTTATTTTCAATTGTTTTGAAAAAAGTACTGGATTGATTTTGTTGAAACAAATGGGCTCAGGGTCGGAAAGAGCCACTGATACCTAAGCAATTCAGTGTAGTGACAAAAATTGTCACTTTAAAAAAAATAATATTTTGGTCAAAGTTTCCCAAAAAAACTTATTTTCAATTGTTTTGAAAAAAATACTGAACTGATTTTGATAAAACAAATGGGATCAGGGTCAGAAAGAGCCACTGATACCTAAGCAATTCAGTGTAGTGGCAAAAATTGTCACTTTTTAAAAAATAATATTTTGGTCATATTTTCACAAAAAAACTTATTTTCAATTGTTTTGAAAAAAGTACTGAACTGATTTTGATAAAACAAATGGGATCAGGGTCAGAAAGAGCCGCTGATACCGAAGCAATTCAGTGTAGTGACTGAAATAGTCACTTTTAAAAAAATGTTTATTTTGACCAAAATATCCCATTTAAAAACTTATTTCCTATTGTTTTGGGAAAAGTCCTGAATTGTTTTTGAAAAATCAAACGAGTTCAGGGCCATGGGGAGCCACTGATACGGGAACAATTCTGTTTAGTGAGTAAAAAATATTTTTCACTTTAAAAAAGTAATTCGACCTAGAATGTGCAAGTGCAACTTTTTTTGAAATGGTCGCAAAATTGAGCATAATTAACAACACCCATTTTATGGCACTTTTATTATGTCCTTGACGTGATACTTCCCTATAGTTTTTGTGTTTATTTCCTCTAATTGGTAAACAACATCGGATAGTTTGTCGACTATTTTACATTTGACAAACCTTGGTGCTAATTTAGCTGAGAAAAACTTTGCTGCGTTTGACTGTACAAAGTTACGCCTCCAAACGATATCACCAACTTTTAGCCTGAGCTCTCGGCGTCGCAGGTTATATCGGTTCGCATTCTGTTTGTACGCTTTGTTCAATGTACAGCTTACACGTTGGAAAATATCTGCAAGTTCATTTAAGGAATCTGCTTTTTCGTTCCTATTGTGAAGTTGAATATCATCAATTGAATCTGGTGCGTTGCCCTTCAAAGTGTGCAATGCACCGTCAGAGATGATTTCACGACCTCTGGCCAAAAAATATGGTGTGTATCCTGTAGCTACATTTATAGAAGTGTTTAAGAATAGCTGAATTTGAGGAAGGAACCTAGACCAATTTCTCTGGTCCTCCTCTACTAACATAGCTAAGCAAGTTTGAACGGTTTGATTATAGCGTTCCACAGTGTTTGATTGTGGTGAATAATATGCGTTATAAGTAACTTTTGGAATTGAATTTTTTTGTGCAAAAGTTAAATAGGCTGGCCGGCTGGTTTAAAGTTAAGGTAAAATTATTGTCAAAAGATGAAAAGAATGTTCTGAACTTATTTTGCAGATCCTCCAAAGTGACTACTGAGTCTCTAATTTGTCTATAATAATCAAGTGCTTTACCGCCCAATAAATCTGAAAAACATTTAACAATTTTATGTTCAGGTACGTCTCTAGTGCGCATGCAGTCGTCTATTCGCAAGAAAAAATCCACTATACTTGAGTCGCCGGTGAACTTTAAATTCCATGATCTGAAATTGTCATCGCGTACTACGTAAGTTGTGACATTCGAGTTGACTGCTGGTACCGTTTGACTATGTGAAGGTTGGTCAATGTATTTTGTGTCATGGGATGCGGTTGACATTGGTTGCTGTATTGCATCTTTTCGTCTATGCGTTACATTTCGAGAGACATCGTCAGTATCTGATTCGGCGTGCTTGTGCACGTCCTCCTCTGTGTCAACAAATTTTTCTGTTGGATCCGTCATTATGACGACACAACAGGAATCAAAAACTAAAATAATTGGTTAGCAACCAAACAGTGCTTGCGGAGAAAATAGTTGAAGCAACCAAAAAAATTGCAGCTGTCAGTACATGAATATAAAATATCGCTTGAAAAAAAACAAAAAAAACATGTTTACAACTGCCAAAGTGTTGCTTTGTCAAAACAAAAAACTCACATAAAAATAATGCGAAGCATTCACTGTTTAGATGCCACCAGAAAGTTTTAACTACAAATTGTTTTGGAGTATGTTAACGCAATAAGTTCAAACTGAAAATAAACAAATACCAGAAATATTCCAAACAAATCCCTCAATATAACGATATTATAAATGTTCGGGCGCCATTGTTGTGTGTGAAAAAAAAATAAAAAAAAAATAAAAGATTTTTTGTTAAGGGGTTGAAAAGGTGAAAGTTAATTCAAAGGTAAGACACACGATGAGTTTGTTTATGAAAGAAAAAGAAGGCTCTTCAAGCTCGCGGAGTGGACATTGAACCATTGGTTCAAGGACCTCTTGCTGTGGAAAAATTATGAGGAGTTTGTTTGGAATAAAACATAGAAAATTCAACTAGAACATTAACAGTGGTATATTGTATAAAAAACACTTTACATGAAATGTTGAACAAGGCTGTTTACACCTTAAAGCTAAATTGTCTGAAATAGAAACCAGGGCAGCGGGCCTCTGAAACCGAACGCGCACTGATTCTAACTTTCTCTGGCCAGATTATGTAAAAAAAAAAAGATTGACTTACTCATGGTACCATGATCGCACTCCCTACGCCGTAAATTGTCACCGAAGCGGACGCGGTTCTCCACGGAGCTGGTGAATCAGGCGATCGCTAGAGCACGTGCTCGATAGCGATCCTCGTGGCCTCGCGCTTGGGCGCGCGGAAGCCTGGCACAGAAGACAGGTGCGGGAAGCGGAGCAGGCACGACGTGTAGTCCTTGAGATCGTCTACCACATGGGAACGGTGGCAGGCACTCACGCAGTCGCGGAGCCCTACGGATGGGACGCCCCTCAATGGCGTTGGCTTGCTGATGAGCTGAACTGAGCGAAACTATCGCAACTCCAAAGTCCTCCCAGCATCACGGCGGAAACGACGCCATTGATGACGCCACGTGCAAGTTTATCGCGGTCCCATGTCCGAAACACTATGTTTATTGGACCACGAGGCTAGCTAGATCGAACCCATGGTGACTACGGACCGCAATCCATCGCTCGATAGCGTTATTATAAAAAAAAGGAAAAATCGCGCGTACATAGCGCGTGTAACTTTTACTCCACCATTTTGAAATTTAAAAAAACGAAAAAAAACTAGCCGGAGCCGTGAATCTGGGTACGCGTTATGCGCGCATGGTGGAAATTCCCAGACTGACAAATCGAGTCCGCAGATCGCAGATCTGTCGGTTTGACAATCCGTTCCACTTGAAATGGTGATACAAAAAATGAACTACATAATTTATTAATTCTAAATTTAAGGTGGTACATCATAATTAATACGTTACCGTATCCCATACACAACCATGACTTAATTATTTGTTTTTGTTTACTTTTGATAAAGTTATTAATTTTTGAAGTGCGACCAGACAATTGCTGCGCGTGAGTCGTTTGTCTATGACAGCTACGTGGAATGTAACGCACATTCCTCTATAAAATAATTGTTTTTGTTGTTAAACAAATGTTTTAATTAATCCTATAACTATTGTTATATTTGGATTGTATGATTTATGAGGATTCCAAAGATGGTTTTAAATCTCGAATCCGTGCCGTAGACAACGATTAATCTGCATGCCAATATTGCCGACATTGGTTGGTGTTTATATGATTTCTGTGTATTTACAGTCTATCAATTCGAAGTAAATATTGTTTTGAGCTATGTAACACCTAACCGTCTCATTTGCGATGTTGGTTATTCGTTCTCTGTTGTATTTTGGATTCATAGGTGTCATTGTTAAAATAACCTCAAAATGTTGTTGACCTATGTTATTTGTTCTGTTGAAAAAACTAGTAGCAGCTTATGTAATTTATCTGCTACATATCATTGATACAATTTACATTGCGTGACTCAACCGTAACAGTAATTAGTTTGATCTTGAAAGTTCAACATTGGCTTCATTCAGTTCATTGTCCCGTATGTTATAAAAAATCTTCTCGTTATTGAACGTATTAGTCTTACAGATATGATTTAATAAAAATACGTAAACAAAATTGTTGGCCTGCCTCGTTGGCCGATGGTCTAGTAGTCACTAGAGCAACGGCCAACGAGGCCAACGAGGCAGTCAGAATGATTGCACTAGACTCTAGCAATCATTCTGACTTCTGATCATGAGGGCTTGGGTTCGATTAACGGGTCGGGCAAATTGTTACTGGGGTTTTCCATCAGGAATTTCCCAGCAGCAGCCACAGTGTCTGAATTTGTGCCCGGTTGAGGCTAATAGGCTCGCCTCCTATTACATGGGACTTAAATAAAAAAATAAATAAAAAAAAACTTGTTTATTTGACAAAGTAAAAATAACAACATAAGTAGTACAATTCGTAACCTAGGTATCCTTACATAGTATAAAACAAAGTCGCGTCTGTTTGTTTGTTTGTTTGTCTGTATGCTTAAATCTTTAAAACTACGCAACGGATTTTGATGCGGTTTTTTTTAATAGATAGAGTGATTCAAGAGGAAGGTTTTAATACCTTTTTTGTACCCGTGCGAAGCCGGGGCGGGTCACTAGTTCTAAATATAACTGGTGAAATGTGGGTGTACTATTAAGTATACCTCTGCCTTATCGGCGTGATGTTATATAATTTATTGGTTTTTTACAATTATAATTTCGAAACGGAACGCCAAAAAAGGCGTAGCTGATAATTTTTTGGCTGTATCATGAAAAATCATCACAAAATTTATATCTTTGACACCTTCCAAGTGTCCAGGTGATCGATTATGGCATTACGGTGATGACATAATAGCATAGAGTGGGTATGCCGTGGCTAGATAGTGTTTAGTTTATCATATTTAAAATGGGGACATTGTGACAGCTGAAAGTCACGCCTCAATATATCGTGACCATGACTTTGACTATTATTTGATATGATATGAATCATGTCTGTTTGTTTTGATTAAGGGGCTGACAACACCAAACTGATGTTATTTAAGCAGTTTTTTAAGAAAAACTGTTTGTTCTAGCACATTAAAAAAAATATATGTTATTATTCATCATATTTCAAAGACCGTGGATGGACTCGATACTTAATTGGACGAAATCGGTTCGATAGAAAATAATTGCAAAGATTGGTCTTAAAATCATCGTTAAGCGGTTCTATGTCTTTATTTTTTTTTCGTATGGGTCTGCAATTAAAAACATGAAGTCAACATATTCATACCTAAACCGCTGACGAGTCATATTTCAAAAATAATCCATATTTTTTTTTTAAATCAATATTTATTAATTATTTTCTTCTAAAATCTGGCCGGCCCAGTAACAGTGATAGTGCGCTCTCGTTTACTCCGATACAAATAGACAGTGTGTGTGACAGTGACAAATCCTCAAGGCCATTTGGTGTTGACAGCGTCTTAATCAAATGTGATCACTGATGACAGCTACTATCTTTGCAAATGACAAGCCGGCGTTTTCGATACTTCTTCAGTCTCACTTTTTTCCTTGATATTGCTGGCAGTAAGCCTGGTCTCTAATTGTATTTTTTTTCCAAAAGCACTTTTATTCTAGTTTCTAAAACCTCGAATTTATTTGCTTTTTCAATACTCAATTCTTTATTGCATTCCACATGTAAAAACTTAGGTGGTAAAAATTAAAATTAGATCACATGGACCCTGTCGGGCACATCAAACACAAGTGAGTTAGGAGAGAGGAAGCATTTGTTGATTATATTATTATGTAAAATATAGGTAGACACTTTCTGAAATAAACTAAGATACACTAATACCACAGATTACCTAATAGTATAAAATATAATACATAAAACAGGTATCTATTGAGAGATGAGTAGTAGTCATAATATTAATAAATAAAATAATAATTTTAAATCTCGAGTACTTACTTAAGTTATGACTTTATCCGCCTTATTACAAAACGTAGTTAAACCTGGTTTAACTTAGACTTGGTTTATCTCGCATGACGTCTCACTTCAATAATATTCAAAAGAAAGTGACAGCATGCGAGATATACCAAGTCTAAGTTAACCCAGGTTTAACTACCTTTTGTAATAAGGCGGTATAAGTCTATCACCTAAGTATTCGTTCACAGAGTAGTAACTTTTACTTATCAAAAATTGTCTAAAGTTTTTTAAAAATATGTGAATTTTTTCTTCTTTTTTTATTGATGCGGGTATAGTTTATTAAATAGTTTTATGGACATTACGTTTTCTTGAACTACCTTCAAATGGTTTTTTTTAGTTCTGTCTCTGTGTTATCTAATTTTTTCTTCAGTAGTATGATTTCTTTCATCTGCTCGTCCAGACGAGTTTTAACCTCTAAACGAAACTTCCTTAGTTCATCAAGCACTTGATTCCGGCTATCAATCACAGTAGCTTCCTTTGGATTGCGACGACTGCCACGCTTAGTGTTTACGTAACTTGGTGAATAAGTTTTGTCGACCGTTGTGTTTCCTCGGACTGGTGTTTCAGTATTAGGTACCTTTCTTTGGAATAGTGCATGTGCATTCAGGACATAACCATCTGTTCTTGTACTCCGCTATGAATCCCTGCTCCTCCGATATGGTAAGGCAATACAGATGATATTTTTTTTTACATTTTTATCTCATCACTGCATATGTAACCCATCTTTAATGACATCATCACAGCCGTTACATTTCGTATTCTATTAGGTTATGGGAATGATTAAAAAAAATATATAAGGTCCCATTAAAATAGGTGGACAAAATTTTTGGAATCATTCAGACCACTAAAATAAGGACGATGGTAAAAAAACTACTTAATAAGAAAAACGCATTTAAGTACCTACTCATAAAGGAGTCGTTTGTTCTAGAGAGCCGGCAATTTATTATTTTAAATAAAAAAAAAAACACTTCATTTTTTGTTTTTTTTTTGTTTAAGTAGATATCTTTGGTTAGACCTACTGAACACTGTGTTAAAATTTGTCCACCTATTTTAATGGGACCTTATATATTTTAAAGTAAAAGTAAAACACATCCGCACTCTCGCTCGCACGAGGATAGATTATATATTTTACTAGCTGATGCCCGCGGCTTTGCACTCGTGGATATCGGTCAAATTGTATACTAAAACCTTCCTCAAGAACCACTCTATCCATTAGTGAAAACAGCATGATATTGGTGCAGCAGTTTTTGAGTTTATCACGAACAGACAGACGCGGCGGAGGACTTTGTTTTGTAACATGTAGTCATGTGTAAATTTTTGTTTCAGACCAAATCGGCTGACGTGAAGCCTCGTCGCTGGTTATTCGCGATGCGTCACGGCGAGAGGGTGGACCTAACGTACGGAAACTGGGTCCCCTTCTGTTTCGACGAGAATGGCACCTATGTCAGGAAGGATCTGAACCTGCCTTTGAAGTTGGGAGAGAGGTTCGTATTGAAAATAATGATGTATCATTTTCAGTATAACATGTCCTCGCTTTGTTTAGATATCCCGTGCAATAAGAGATACGCATAAACTGGTTTTGTAGATCTTAATTGTTCGTCGTCGTGGTCAGTATATTAGATTCTGCAGTATTATTATGTTAGACAACACAGCCGACCCGAATGAATTCATATTTTGGCTTTCAATCTTTCAATCAGCACTGTTCAAAGTCAAAAAGTCAAAGTCAAAAATATTTATTTCAAGTAGGCCAGTAACAGGCACTTTTGAATAGTCGAATTAAACTAACTGCAGCACTCAGAGATATCCAACGATTGCTCAAGCCGCCACCCAGCAAAGGCCTGACATAGTTTTGTATGACAAAACTGCCAAAAACCCTTACCAAGCGACGGCCCAAGCAACCACTGAAGCTCTCCGAGTGCGGCAGTAAACTACTGAACTACTGAAGCTAAATAAACTAAGCTACAGTCCCAGTCACAAGGCATAATAACTCGTGAGTGTACTGTAGTTGCCAATTCCAAAGCGTTGGTCTCATGAGAAGAATGGCAAGAAACTTCATGGACACTCTTTTAAAATCGTTTGGGTTTACAATATGTTCAAGGTACAAACATAATCTTGGTATAATACACACATGAAGACTATGCAGATTAGTGTTTGAGATGGTCTTTTGAAGAAAGCACCACACAGATTTAAGTGGACCCGTCCAGTCAGTGCAAGCATTTGTCAGTTATCGTGGAGCTCGACTTATAACTCAAGGAGCTCAACGTCACGACGAACAATACCAAAGAAAGGACATTTGGGTGGGTCGCTTAAAGTACTCAAACTGCCAAACAATCGTTAAAATTAAATAAAAACCCACACGGTCCTCACATTCACAATATGAAAATCATAATAAAATACATGAAGATCATGCAGATTAGTGTCTGAGATGGTCTTTTGAATAAAGCACCACACAGATTTGAGTGGACCCGTCCAGTCAGTGCAAGCATTTGTCAGTTATCGTGGAGCTCGACTTATAACTCAAGGAGCTCAACGTCACGACGAACAATACCAAAGAAAGGACATTTGGGTGGGTCGCTTATAGTACTCAAACTGCCAGACAATAGTTAAAATTAGAGAAAGACCCACATGGTCCTCACATTCACAATATAAAAATAATAAAATATTTGTTCGGCATCCGCATCAATTTGCTGAACCCCACTTCGGTTGAAATAAACCATTATTCTTCTTTCTCTCGAACAAATTACAATCATAATTATACTTCGCCAAGCTGCACCGATTAATTCTGACCCGAGCTAGTAACTAACATACCTTATGAAATCGTTATTGATCAGACCACATCACACGTGTGAGTAATATGTTCACGTCAAAATAATAGATTTATGTCAACAGTACAACTGGTTTTATCGTGTCTGAAGATGGCAATCGGTTGATCGATAGTCGTGATTTTGATAACAAAAAATGCAAGTCTCATCATGACTTGTGTCTTCACTATCTTTATTGCACACACCTGTGGGTATGTTCGGTTCGCGGTGGTGGGTTGTTTGGTTAGCTCTGCCTTCTAATAGGGGATCGGACTGGGTCAAAATAATATGATTCTATTTAGTCCGTAAGTTAGATTATCGAAAAATATTGAATACGTATTTTTTGTTTTATCAAATCAATAAAAAATGACTGAGATAAAACGCGTCAAAGATCTTGGAGTGGGGCTTGAAACGTCACTTGTGTCGTCAAAATGTCCTATCAGATGACGTCACACGAGTTTTCGAAGCACTGTATCGTCTTCATTTTAAGTTTACGTGAAAAAAGAAAAAATACGTGTCCAATAATTTTTGGAAATCTATCTGACGGACTAATTAGTTTTTTTTTGTCCGATCCCCTATTGCTCATGGTTATGTTATGAGTCAGGGGATGTGTACTTAATCCTAGTCTTAATAAAATTTAAGATGCCGCGATGTGAGGTAGTAAGATTATCATAATTTTTGCCATGTCACCAAACACTGAAGATGTACAATTAGGATAGTTGTTTTTGCGAATGTCCAATTATACAACTTCCGCCATATACCTTCCAACATAAGTTTAACATGTGTCTCTGCGGCATCGTAGCCCCCAAACGGGTGAACCAATTTAGATTGGGTTCATTGCACTCTATCAACCTCAAATTGTCTCATCACCTGTGAAAAGGCTCATCCTTTGTTTTATTTTCCTGCCCACTCTAGTAAGGGTGTAATTACTATCGGAGCAGAATCTGCGTGAATAGTCGGAAAGAGCTCTCGTGCAATAAAAACTCAAGTTTTGTGCCAGCTCTTTGCGTCATTATATCGATTCGGTTCCAACAAAACGACTCGGAACCACTATGATCTAAATGCGACAAATGTGAAAATAGACATAGGTATGATCAGCTCAAGTGAGATGTAGTAAAAAACGTTTTTATTTCCCAAAAATACTTACAGATAATTTAATCGTACTTCAAGTTTTTAATGTTTTAGATTAATTGTAGACAAAGCTCTGAAAAAAACTAAACTATTAACTACATATTAAACTCTGTCTAACTGGGACAATTCTGCATCTTAAGAGACAGCTAGTTTTTTTCACAATAAGGTTTAGAATTCCACGATGTAGATTTACCTTCAGAAGTAAAAAAAGACAAAATTTTAAAAATTGCGTTTAAATAGAATATGCTAGGTACTGGCTATCCCATGAAAGAACAACTCACTAATATGGTGACCACCAACCACTCTAGAAAGCAACCAAAGGGCCATAAATCGGCTAAATGACATCATCCATATCATCAATATATCTACATGTAATCGTTCCTTATGAAATGGAATGGACTTTTCACTTTTTTAAGAATCTTTGGTTTCGGTAGTACACTATCGCGTATTTTGAGTTGTTAAATTATAAATCCATTAATTCCAGAGCTGGTGGCCAGGACTCTTACATCAAAGACACGCCCCTGACGAGAGTGGGTCGCTTGCAAGCGCAGTTGGTGGGAGAAGGCCTGCGATTGGCTGGAATTAGCGTGAAGCATGTGTACGCGTCAGCCGCGCTGCGGTGCGTCGAGACGGCTCATGCTTTCCTTGAAGGTAAGGCGGCGATTTTGTTTTGATATTTATGACATTGACTTTGTTATTAACTCAAATCGACTGAGGAAATAGCAACGTTAGCAAGTTATACTCCCTTTTTATTATAATTTTTTTGGTGGGTGGAAAATCATCAAATGACCCCCCCACCCCGCTCTTGGGCAGAGCGAAGGGGAGTGTCAGACTTCTACTGACTAAAAACCGAACCCATGTTCCTTCTTTGCCCTTGTGCCGAGGCCACGTCATCTAGTACTAAAATCCGCGGCAAGTTATACTCCCTTTTTTTTTTTTTTTTGGTGGGTGGAAAATCATCGAATGACCCCCCCCGCTCTTGGGCAGAGCGAAGGGGAGTGTCAGACTTCTACTGACTAAAAACCGAACCTATGTTCCCTCCCCGCCCTTGCGCCGAGGCCACGTAATCTAGTACAAAATACCGCGGCCCCGACGGGAAGTTATACTCCCTCACTTCGTATTGTCGAAAGGGGCAGGGGGGGGGATCGGGGGGAAGCTACGACAATTCGAAGTTTCAGTCTAGATCGGAACGGAGAGAAATTAGCCTATGCTTTATCAAGAGGCCAATATAAATCAGAACTATCTATTTTAATATGTAGTTCCAAAGTGCGTGTCATATATTTACTACTTAGGTACTTGAAATCATTATCAGTTAATTGTCTAAATACCGTCACGTCCTTTATCAATCAATACTCAAATAATTTACTTTGATTAATACATTATTATTTATTATTAATTGTAGCAGAGTTGAGGTTTGATAAACACCAAGCGTTTGATAAATTTGTGTGTATGACTGTATCGTATTACCCAGTATTAACTGGGTTGTGCAGGTCAGTTACACAGTCGCTTCATGTAAAAAACTGGTATTTAGCTGCATCCGGTTAGACTGGAAGCTGACCTAGCCCAACATAGTTATGAAAAGGCTAGGCAGATAATGATGATGAATTATGTTGAGAATTTTTTGAGTAAATAAAAATTAATGACCAAAGAATGAATTTGTCATAATTACAAAAAAGAGGGTTGTGGCTACAATATTACACATACAACAATCGCAATCGAGAAAATATGACGTATTGGTTTAGTTTTTTTATCAGTCCTACTATAAACTATTAATGCGATTCAATTGACGACCTAAAATGAAATGTTTTGCTATTTCATACCACGACGTCACTAAAACTATCAAGTTTAAGTTGACGCCAAATCAAGTCGGCAAATGAATTGCAAACTTTTTTCATTCGTTCAGTTTTCGTACCATGAGGTGACATTTCAACCTAAATTGGATATGTGTCAAAGTAAACGATCCAAAAAAAGTTACTACTTGCGTGGCGTGAAGTGAATCGTTATGTAAACTTTTAAAAAATAGTGAAAATATACTATAATTCGACCTATTTCAGTTGAATATTTAATGTTTCTTACGTGTTAATGTAAAAAAGTGATTTCTAGAGCTATTTTTTTATTGTAGATATTTGACGAATTATTCCTTTTTGAATTGATGGAAAATGATAATGAAATAAACAAACCACAGCGGGAAAAAGATGTAAAACACGGAAACAATCGGACTCTTTTTATTTGGCAGAAGATAATATCTACTGCCAAATAAAAAGAGTCCGATTGTTTTTAAAGCTAAAATATTATTTTAGCTTTGAAAACTAATCACAACAACAGCCTGTCAAATCAAACATAATTGGAGGTGTGTTCCAAACTCGTCCTAGTCAATTTATTTTTACGACAACACTAAGCACAATTAAAATTAGTTTTTAGATATTAGTAATTTAGATATTATTTAATGAGTACTAAAAAGGGGGTTAATGGTATATGGTATTTCTTTCTTTCTATTTCAACAAGGTTTCGAAATGCTACGCAGTGGTTCGAGTAAAAGAGACAGACTTATGCAACAACTGTATAGCGTCATCACTTTCTCACATCGCAGCCACACAAATTTCGTTCTTTCATTCCTCCATGAGCGATTCAAACGCCATTTAGTTATAGGCACTTCATGGTACGAATTTTTGCGATTCAGTTTACGTTCTTAAACTAGATTGCATCGAAATTGAAAGGCTAACTAAAAGTTGAATGATATGGTAAGAAAGGACGTGTCTCATGAGATGACGAGAAACAGAGAAATATGGAAGAATGTATGCTGCAACAACCCCAAATTAATTGGGATAAGTTCAAGAGAATGATAATGATGGTTTCGTTTCCTATCTTGCCCCGAGATATCGCTACCCGTCGTTGACGTAGTCAAATGTAGAGGGTAATTAGTCCAAAGTAATAACTATTTTAAATTTTACTAACATAGCTTTAAGTACTTACTAACATAATATGTTATGTAAAATAATAACTGTTTAAAATGTAACTAACATAGCTATAAGTACCTACTTACATAATAAGGACCTATATTATGTGTCTGAAAAAAACAATTTCATTTACATCATTAATTACGTTTACAGGACTGCAAGCGGATCCTTCAGTGAAGATAAGGGTGGATCCGGGTCTGTTCGAGTACAAGGTATGGCATCTTGCGAAGGGGATGGCGCCTTTCATGACACCTGTCGAACTGTACAAGCATGGATTGAATGTTGATCTGAAGTAAGTGTCTGAAGCACCATTGGTACTGTTATTGAGATAATATCTTTCCCAATGATGGGACGCAATGAGATGGTATACGTGTATGGAATATTTTAGTTCAATCGCTTTGGAACAACTGTTTTAAAAATCATTTGCTAGATTTTACCTAGTTAAGAGCGTATGCTACCTCAGATTAGCAACCCTATTTGTGGTGGTTCAAACTTCGCTTGTAATACTGTTAGAATAAAGTTCTAATCAGCTTGCACTACAAAGCGGTTGTTACGTTTTTCGCTGCGGCAAAACACTATGACTTTAGTTTGTTGCTTGTAGAATTATTTGGCAAAAGATTCAGAACGATGACATGTATTTTAGTATGGTTTTTACTCGTTAAAAGAAATTTTTAGAGGTATCTTCGCGATTTTTTTCTATCGAGCAAAGTTAGTTGTATTATGTTTTCACAACACTATGGCACTAGCATATATCCTGAAGAATATCATATATTTTTCTGATGTTGATTACTGCAGTGAATCATATACTTTTACGCATTATAAAACTCGCGTTTGAGGTACCATACGCTCTTAAGCACCAAGTCAAAAAAAACTTTAAAAAGTCACCGTGATTTGACAGTAATGCTAAGTCAGAGGTCAAGCTGTGAAAGAACTAAACAGCTCATTATATAAGCAACAATATTGTACCCAGGACTATGTAATGCCTAACTTGGTTTCAGAAGAGTGTCCATGGAGTTTCTTACCCATTCTACTCCATGGGGATCTTTAATGTTAGAACAGGCAACTACAGACTATTCACACTTATTATGGGCGGACCCATTTTGCATAGTAAAAAAATAAGCTAGGTCTATTTGAAATAATTGTTTTTTTTTTTAAGTATGCATGTTTATACAGTAACGATCTTTTAATCACAGTTACAAGCCGTACGTTGACTTGGAAATCAACACGACTGAGACATTAGAAGACTATTACAACCGTGGAGAGAAGGTCTTCCATGGCGCTGCCAAGGACAATGAAAAGGACGGTAAGTCAAACATCAATATAAAGCAGCCTACTGGAGCCAAATAGCTACTCATCATCAGCCTATAATTTTCACACTGCGGGGACTCAGACCTACTCTTTAGGAGAGGGATGGGCTATAATCCACCACGCGGCCCAGTGCTGGTTGGTAGATGTCACATATCTTCGATTTTTTAAATTCTAAGACAAGACGATGTTTTCCATCACTGTTTTGAGAGCAGTAAATAAATTACACAAAGTAATGCTCCTCCCTGGGTTCGTACCCACGATTTACTTTTCGTAAGGCGGGGCCGCCATCACTGGGCCACCACTGCTGACGCCACCAAATAGTTACTAATAGATCTAAAGGTGCCGAGTAAGTATATCGGCCAACTTTCGTACACGTTCAGTTGACATCAACTTTTAATTAGCCATTCAATTCCGATGCAATCCAGTTTAAGAACGTAAACTGAATCGCAAAAATTCGTACCATGAAGTGCCTATAACTAAATGGCGTTTGAATCGCTCATGGAGACTACAGGGTAATTTGTTTTCTCATGTAGCGAGTTTGATTCCCGGTTTAACCATGTAATTATTTAAAAATCTATGAATGCAGTTTAAATTGTTTTTAAAATTGAATTAATGTCTTCTTTCAGTAAAATGTTCCATCTACAATATTCAAGGTACTTTCCCCCCATGTGGCATAGCCGAGGGCCGCCCTGTATATCTATATAAATGAAAAGAGAAGTCCTGTCCTGACTGACTGACTCATCAACGCCCAGCCCAAACCCTTGGACCTAGAAAGCTGAAATTTTGCACAGCGGTTCCCTTTATAATGTAGACAAGGAATAAGGAAGGATTTTTCGAAATTCAACCCCTAAGGGAGTTAAATAGGGGATGAAAGTTTGTATGGAAAATCGACATTTTCACGCTGGCGATGGCGCTGGCAAAAGCTAGTCTACAAAAAAAAATAGCTCTAGAAATGACTTTTTTACATTAACACGTAAGAAGCGTTAAATATAATAATATTTACACTATTTTTTTAAAGTTATTTTCAAAACGATTCACTTCACGCCATGAAAGTAGCAACTTTTTTTGTTTCGCTTACTTTAGGTTGAAATGTCACCTCATGGTAGGTACGAAAACGGAACGAATAAAAACCGTTTGCAATTCATTTGCCGAGTTGATTTTGCGTCAACCTAAACTGGATAGTTTTAATAACGTCGTGGTATAAAAAAGCAAAACAGTTAATTTTAGGTCGTAAATTGAATCGCAATAATAGTTCATAGTAGGCCTACTGATCTCTCTGGTCGGGTCGGTTTTCCGACTAAGTTGTTAGGGAAGATTGCACCTGTGGAAAGTTATTGGGCACAAACTGTGTATTGTCGATAGCTATAGTAACTGCCAGTTAAGATGTCAATAACGGTTATTGACCCACCCTATACATTTATTAAGGTTCTAAATTTTGAAATCTAAAAATAAGCCTGTTTAATGTTCATGTCTTGAATCGTTATCTATCATGATCTTTAACATTTTTTCCAACGAAAAACGATACATGGTTCATTTGTCTTGGTACGTACGAAGAGATATTAGGGAAAGGGCAATGACCGCTATTGCGATCTTAATTGGCAACAACTCTTAGTTTCCGCTAAGACTGACCACCATGACCAGTCAAAAGAACTATTGCAACACTCACCAAAACTAGTATTTGCATCTGTTTTTATAAACTTGCTCATTACTATTAATACTGTAAACGGGATATTTACCATGTTTTGATATTGTTGCGAGTTCCCGATATATATCGGGAACTCGCAACAATATCAAAACATGGTAAATATCCCGTTTACAGTATTAATAGTAATGTCAGTGACCATGTCAGTTTAAAAACTTATAACTTGCTCATTGTCGGTTGCTCCCGATCAATCTTAGCCTCAAAACGGTACGGGGTACAAGCTAACTTAAACCTTATTTTTAAGAAAACAAAATATTATTATTTATTGTATTTCGTCCTCAGGAGGCAACATTATATTCGTCGGACACGCGGCAACTTTAGACATGATGACGTTCGCCTTCAATCGCCTGCGCGACAACAAGACAGAGCCCGCGTCGTACCAGATCCATAATAACCTGCTCCGTGTACCGTACTGCGCCCTCGGGGCATTTCGAGACAACCCCTGGCAGGTCGTGTGTCCCCCCTGCCCCCCATCCATCAACTCCAGCTCGGGAAGATTCGACTGGAAGATGCTCCAAGACGTATAAGTATTTGTCTCTATTTAAATATTTCTGTTCAATGTTCAATCGTTGTGTAGAAATTGCATTTTTTTGTCTTTGGTCAGATATCCGTTTGTTCTGACTTTTTTTTTTCATTTGGCTAAATTAATACGCTCTGTGGTTTATTGTCTGATTTGTCGTAGTTTTCCAGAGCAAACTTAAATATCATTACAATACAAAAAAGTATGAATACTTACTGATTATATTATGTGCTAATTATCGCCTGTAATACATGCGTAGTTACATAGTGTCGTGCGATTTCCGTAAGAATATTTTAAAATAATACGTTTATTTAGATTTGTTCTAGAAGTAATCAAGATTTTGGTAATTTTATTTTTGTAATCCTATTTCTTAATTTGAAAGAACAATATTTTTAATGCTATTTTTACTTTTATCATTCCTTGCGACAAACTTTCACCTATTTTATGTCAAGAGTGTAATTTTAAGATAATAGTGATAAGTAAACGTGATTCCTCTTGTTACTATAATATAACTATTGAATTCGTAATTGAATCAATAGTATATGTTTATTTTTGTGTCTATATCATGGTGTAGTAAACTAAATGTAATGTATGTAATCATTAATACTGATACACAATAATAGAGTAATTTGTGAAATACATATTTCTTAGATAAATAATTGCTTTTGACCACCGCAAAAATTAGTTAGTCCATATTTCCGAGGGTTGTGACAGTGCAGTATTCTTAACATGTTTACTACAGGAGAAATGGCTTCTAAGAATTACGCGAGCGCAGAAGTGTACAACCAATTGAGAAACCGTAATTTATCTGTACAGTTGTACAAGAGTCTTTTGGCATTTGAATAGAGAAGCTCTTGGTTGCAAAGCATTTGTGAAATTATTCTGTAAAAAATAGAACTAACGTTTTTTTTCTTTTTAATTAATGATTTGATGAAACAAGATGACGCGTTCGTTCTAGTTTAAGCCTCGTGCTAGAGGATCCTCGTGCAACTGTACAGAGTTTAACATAATAAACGCAATACTCTTATGTGGTGATTGAGACAATCTGGACAACTTTCCCTAAGGAAAGAGAGCCGAAAAAAATGTACTTAATTTAATACTAATTGCATCAGCCGAGCCGATGTGATATTTTGTATGGCTGGACCAATTATTTTTATCACCTGAACAAACTTAAGGAAAGTTGGGTTCAAACTTTATTGCAGCTCGAAACATCTAACGTAAACCTGCTCAGAACATAATTTTAGGTATCAGTGGGGCACATAGTCGCAGAGAAGGCATCGTCTTGACTGTACCATGAGCAGACCATCACTCGCAGCAAATTCAGAGCCGCCATAAAGTTTGAACCGAACTATTTTACGCTTATTCTGTTACATTTTGTAGTAAATGTGTTAAGTTATCATAGATACGGTCAATAGTGCTATTTTTTTTTAAATTATTGTTCTAGTCTTTCACACACTGCAAATGCCGGTGGCAGATCACGCTTCCTGTATCTAATCAAATTATGAGCTAAAGGCATATCTAGTGCTATTATATATTATAAGAATACGGGTTGACCAGTTTATACCGTTATAGCCTACGCTAGCTATTTGTACATACATTTTAGGGTCGTAACGGATTTCTTTTGACTGAACGAAGATGTACGGAAATATTATTTTGAAGGTGAATATCAAGTAACCACAGATATAGATAGACCTAGATAACGCAAGAGCAACTACTTTGCGTGCCACTTTTCGTACCTAGCTTACGTACAAAAATCGTAAGTGGCCACTTTCGCGCTCAGTTTGCATTGGTGTATAGCGCTAGTCGGATTCGGCGCTGCGCTGGTGCAAAAGGTAGGGGTTAGGGCGAAGGAGGCGCCGTACGTGGCGTCTTCTTTGAATCGATTTGATTTTCCGATTTATAGTGCTGTTGACGTCATAATAGGTGTAGTCAAAAAATGGCACGCTTGGTTTTCATACAGATCGTGATACTTGCGTTATCTAGGTCTATCTATATCTGTGCAAGTAACAAATTTGTGAGGGTGCGAGTGAGAATGCGGAATTGCGGATATAATTTTGTCGGTCGTCAGGGGTGCCAGGGTGCTGATCTTTATAGATATAACAGAAATATGGATATAGAGTTACAGAAATCCGTTACAAACCTACATTTTCTATTCTGTGTACTTATGTACTTCGACGGTACCTGTGTATTTTAGTGAACTGTTTACTTTGTATGCCTTATTAGACTGATTAGATATATGTTCATTACACTTGTATGTATTAATGTTGATTATATGTACCTACGTCAAACTGGTTAAATAAAACCTCTTATAAAATCACATGGGTATTTTTATTAACATCTTTTGTTTATGTTCTCACACAATATGAAAGATCGCATGTATTTAGACAAATATTTACAAAAGAGATTTATTATGATATGATCTCTTCCTTGAAAGGGTTTTTCATGGAAGAGCACATTTTTTTTTTTTTTTTTTTTTTTTTTTTATTAGCCTACTTTGTGTCCCACTGCTGAGCAAAGGCCTCCCCTTTCTCTTTCCATATGTCTCTATCATGGGCGATCTCTGGCCATGTTTTTTTTGCTTTGTTTTTGTTTGTTTTCTTTGCTCAGCAGAGCACATTTTATGATAAAAAAAAACATGAATTCTGTTTGGTGATCACTATAGTAGATTGTCTCATAAGGGAGCAAAATAATATTTTTACGACGAGGACGCTTTTTTAATCCAGAGCGAAATGAGGGATTCTAGAGTAGAATCCCGAACGTAGCGAGGGATTCTTTAGGAGAATCCTGAACGTAGGAGAGAGGTTTTCGCTCATAACTTTTTTTTTTTGGTTCTACGTCTAAAAGTTACTGAACAAAAGCTGTGGATAATCTTATTTGCAACAAAAACTGGGAACTCATTTTTGTTGTGAGACCTATGGTTCGTCAGATAAATTACAAAAACCATTTGAACCACCCCTTTTTCCAAGATGGCGGCCGTGGGACAAGGGTTGCAACCCCACACACTTGAATTTTACTTTAAATTGACTCCCTCTTGATATCTAAAAAAAAATTGCGCACTCTGAAAAATGCACGCTAAATGTAACATTTAGGATTACTTGAAGAACTCATTTTTCAAAACAAATTCATTCTAACAATCCTTGAAAATTAACGAAAATGCGGTCTGTAGTTTGCGCGTTTTTAATTTGATTTCTTTTTTTATTAGTCTGCCGGCGCGTCAGCGCTACTTTGGGCCGTCTGTCGTACCAGCCAGTTTTTACTCAAACAATATTTTCGTTAGACAGCGCTACATAGATGTGACGTCATATTGATATACCGCCATAGTTACGTTGTACAAATGGCCGTTTCACGCGACAAGGATAGAAAGTGCCCCCACCAAAAACTTCTAAAGCGTGTAGCTACTCCATTTTTTGATCGATTTTATTACTTTTTTTACAAATCGTATTATTTCTTTTAGTTTGTTAAAATAACATAAAATGTTCGTAAATTTTTGAGATTTTCAAGTACCCAATTCTAAATAGGACCATGTATTCGTTTTCGTTAGTATTAGGTGGGATATAAACAACACATAACAAAAACATGAATTTGTTACGCTGGTACACTGACGCACAAACTAGTTCAAATACCTGTAGGCCTACTATGAACTATTATTGCGAATCAATTGACGACCTAAAATGAACTGTTTTGCTATTTCATACCACGACTTCATTGAAACATTGATTGAAACTATCCAGTTAGGTTGACGCCAAATCAAGTAGGCAAATGAATCGCAAACTGTTTTCATTCGTTCAGTTTTCGTACCATGAGGTGACATTTCAACCTAAATTGGATAGCTTATTATGTGTAAAGTGCAAAGTAAGCGATCCAAAAAAAGTTGCTACCCTTGCATGGCGTGAAGTGTATCGTTTTGTAAATAACTTTAAAAAAATAGTGAAAATATACTGTAATTCGACCTATTTCAGTTCAATATTTGATGTTTCTTACGTGTTAATGTAAAAAAGGTATTTCTAGAGCCATTTTTTATTGTAGATGTCTGACGAATTAGTCCTTTTTGAATTGGTGGAATATTATTTTAGCTTTGAAAACTAATCACAACAACAGCCTGTCAAATCAAACATAAATGGAGGTGTGTTTCTAACTCGTCTTAGTCAATTTATTTTTACGACAACACTAAGCACAATTAAAATTAGTTTTTAGATATTAGTAATTTAGATATTATTGTAATGACTACCTACTAAACAAAGCTTATGGTATATTATGGTATTTCGTTCTTTCTATTTCAACAATTTCAACAAAGTTTCGAAACACTATACGCATTGGTTCTAGTAAAAGAGACAGACTTATGCAACAAGTGTATGCGTCATCTTTCTCACACCGCAGACACACAAATTTCGTTGTTTCATTCCTCCATGAGCGATTCAAACGCCATTTAGTAATAATAGGCACTTCATGGTACGAATTTATGCGAGTCAGTTTACGTTCTTAAACTGGATTGCAACGGAATTGAATGGCTAACTAAAAGTTGATGGTAGGCCTACTGATGATCTATGTTGACGTCACCGGGTAGGTAGGGACACTCGCTGCAGCTCAAAATTCGGTGTGGCCACGAGACACGCGCCTCCGTGTTTGCGCCCATCTGCTCGGTCACATCGTATAATGGAGTAACCAGGCGGAATTAATTCTGCGTCATGTATAGACTCATTGCAGCCTGTTTCTGTTATGGCAAATACGTTTGCCCTTGAAGACAGAACTCCCACATAAAAATCCTCCAATTTAGTGCGGAGTCCCCTTACATTTTGGTAAAATATTTCCACCTGTTTATTCCGGGGGTTGTTGTTTATTGGTTTGTCTCCGAACCCATACCCTTTCGCAGAACTCAATGTTTACTGGCCAACTTTCTGGTTGATACAGTATTTCTTACTTGCTTTCCGGAACTCCTATAATGAAGGTAGCATAAGTAGTCTCTTTCTGTTTTGTGATTAATTTTCTCTATTATACTTAATTGGTGTTACACGTCCGTAACGTTTTCACGTATTTTTACGTGAAAACGTTATACGGACACGGTAAATTTTCCACAGTAGTTTCTTGTTGCAGACGCCATACATGCAAATATTTTTTACGCTCAGTTCCCTGAATTGCACTTAAGCCCACGCTTCCTCCTTTCCTCTCTTCGCTATCTGGATACCTACCTACCCGGTTTTTTTTTATTAACCAATGTCCATTTTTCATCTTTGCCTGGGTCTTCATGTTGCTTTTCGTTAACGTTAGCTGATCTATTTAAACTTGGCTCTCTAATTGATTCTTGTTTTTTCCCGGTTATTACTAGTCCGGTCAAATTAGACCAAAAAATAGGGGTACGGTTAGGTACATTAATTCCCACCTGGCTGTTTGGTAGGATTGTTCAAAACACCATTATAAATGATATGTAAAAAGTCCTCATCGATCCGACACTTGGAAAATAAACTTATTCGAGGTCAAAGGTCACAAAAATGGGTTTTTCGCGATTTTCAGCAAAACGGTAAGTTTTATCATAAAATTTGCAAAGGCAAAATTTTAGATCAGATAAGAATCTATAAAAATGTTTAAACAAACACCAAGTAAAAATTTCAAATTGATGCTGTAAATATTTTCAGAAATATTAAAAAAAAAAAACGTTCTCCTCGTTCCAACGTTCTTCCTGAAAAGGCTCGATATTATTGTAGGTACACGGTACACCACGCACTACGTATATTATATACTACGTGCTTAGATTACATCTCAACGAATTTTCTCGAATAACTTTTTTTCCAAGTGTCGGATCGATGGAGACTTTTTACATATAATTTATAATGGTGTTTTAAACAATCCTACCAAATTTCAGCCGGGTGGGAATGGGAATTAATGTAACCTCGGATGTCTAAATTGACCGGACTATACCATGTTTGCTGATTTTGTGGCCACACATTCCTTAATATTTAAGGAATGTAAAATATATTGTTAACTACCTCCGTTTTACTTTCCTTGACTATCTTTGCTAATGACAAAGACGGCGTTTTCGATATTTCTTCAGTTTCACTTTTTTCCTTGATATTGCTGGCAGTAAGCCGGTCTCTAAATTGTTCATTTTTTTCCAAAAGCACCTTTATTCTAGTTTCTAAAACCTCGACTTTATAATGCTACGGTCACACGCGCGCCGTGCAGCCCGGCGGGCTGCCTGGCGGGCTGCGCGGCATGCAGCCCGTCCCGGGCCGGCGGACATTCAAGCTGTTTACACGCACGCCGTCGTGATTTTTTTTTTGAATTTTTTTCATCGTCGTCGTCGGCGCCCGCACATTCATCCTTTGAACTTTGCCAAAAAACCGACACTTGCCCGATTCGCGGCATTCACGTTCACAGGCGCGTTCACGGGCTCGGGCGTACCGTTTACACGCTCGTGAATGTGAATGTGCACGTTGAATGTAGAGTTGAACGCGCGCGTGTGAACCTACCATAAAAGATTTAAAAACCATATTGAAGGTAGTTCAAGAAAAAGCAATTCTTGAACTACCTTCAATATGGTTTTTAAATCTTTTTAGTTCTGTCTCTGTGTTAACAATTTTTTTCTTCAGTAAGTAGTATGATTTCTTTCGTTTGCTCATCCAGACGAGTTTTAACTTCTTAACGAAACTCCCTCATCAAGCACTTGGTTCCTGCTGTCAATCACAGCGGCCTTTTGGATTGCGACGACTGCCACGCTCAGTGTTCACGTAACTTGGAGAATAAGTTTCGTCGGCCATTGCGTTTCCTCGGACTGGTGTTTCAGTGTTACCTCTCTTCGGAATAGTGCATGTGCATTCAGGACATACCCATCTTGTCTTGTACTCCGCTATGGATCCCTGCGGCTCCGATATGGTAAGGCAATTCAGATGATAGGTATATTTTTTTACCCGACTACGGCGAAGCCAAAAGGAAGGGTAATGATTTTGGCAGTCTATGTATGTATGTATATATGTATGTATGTATGTATGTTCCACCGTAGCGCCTAAACTACTGAACAGATTTTAATAAATTAGGTGTCAATAGATTCGTAAGAATAGCCCGGGTGACATAGGCTATATAAATTTTATAAATTCTTTTTATACCGGAATTTAAATGTCAAAAACTTACCTCAAAAAATATTAAATCGAGATAATCATAGCAAGTTTGGTATCAAATGAAAGGTCTTGGCGAGTACATTACAAATATTTGTAATAAACATATAATTATTTTACTAGCTGATGCCCGCGGCTTTGCACTCGTGGTTACGGTCAAATTGTAAATACTAAAACCTTCTTCAAGAACCACTATCCTCTATCCATTGGTGAAATCACCATGATATCGGTGCAGCGGTTTTTGAGTTTATCACGAACAGACAGACGCGGCGGAGAACTTTGTTTTGTAATGTGTCATGTGTAAATTTTTGTTTCAGGCCAAATCGGCTGACGTGAAGCCTCGTCGCTGGTTATTCGCGATGCGTCACGGCGAGAGGGTGGACCTAACGTACGGAAACTGGGTCCCCTTCTGTTTCGACGAGAATGGCACCTATGTCAGGAAGGATTTGAACCTGCCTTTGAAGTTGGGAGAGAGGTTCGTATTGAAAAGATAAGTAGTGCAGTTGCTGATGAATGATGTATCATTGCCAGTTAGTCTTCGCTTTGTTTAGATATCCCCTGCAATGATTGATTGATATAGTTGTGATTTTTTAACCGACTTCAAAAAAGGAGGTTACTATGTTCGTGTGTATGTATTTTTTTATTTTTTTTTTCTGTATGTTACCTGATTTCTCCCCCGTTTGTGGACCGATTCTCAAAATTCTTTTTTTATTTGAAAGAGTATACTCCTGAGGTGGTCCCATTTTTTTGGTGAAGATCTGGTGCTGATCTTCGGAGATATACAATGGAACTCTTCAAAAATAGACGGCAAATCTGTCGTAATTGCTGGAATCGCTTGGATGTTTATTGAATATACCATTATCATGACGTAACATCACGCCTGTATGCTCTGAGGGGGTATGCAGATGTGTAGGTACAATACACATTTTTTAGTTGTTATGTGAATTTCATAGACACGTATTACATGTTTCGTGGTTTTTCTGGCGCTATTCAAGTATTCGCATCTAGCAGTCATCACTTTTATTCATGTTGATGAGCTGATAATGGAAGGTATACTACTCCTCAACGGTTAAGAGTTGAAAGCAAAAATAGGGGAATTTTGAAGGTTAAGGGTTAGGTTTCTTAGTTGAATGTTAAATGCATAGTAAATATTTGTATAGGATATAATATAGGTAGGTACCTATTACAACTAAAAATGAAAAAATAAAAAAAACTTTTTTGCAAAAAAAACAACCGACTTCAAAAACACCAAAAAGAGAAAAATAAACTTCAGAAGAAAAATCAGCTTCTGAAGTCGGTGGCAAAAAATAAAATCAAACAAATAAATGTCACCGACTTCAGAAGCTGATTTTTCTTCTGAAGTTTATTTTTCTCTTTTTGGTGTTTTTGAAGTCGGTTGTTTTATATCGAATAATGCAAGTCTCATCATGACTGTGTCTTCACTATCTATACTATGTGCAATTCAGTGCAATATAGATAGTACCTAACCTTGGGCACGTTCAGTTTAGTTGAAAACTGTGGTTTCTAATTGCTCATGGTTATGAGTCAGGGGACGGGTAATCTGAGTTGTAATTAAAAATGCTGTGGTTATTGACGTGTCACCAAACACTGAAGACTGTACAATTGGGAATTCGGTAGAGTTATTACTGCGAATGATACAACTTCCGAAACATGTGGTGTTATAAGTTTACCGTGTGCATCTGTGTCTAATAAATTCATTTCATTTATTTAGCTAACACAACAGAAAACTCACAGGATTAACGGTGGGTCCCAAACTAGGCACAGCCTGTATCTTGGTGACCCAGACACTACACAAGTTGAACATTTAACTTGTTCTGCTAGCGCAAGAAACATTTCTAAAATTAGTTAGCAGATTTACAATAATAATAATAATTATATTGAACTAATGATTATTGACATTGAAAATTACTTACATTAAAAAAAAACAAGAACAAAAATGCTTACAGGGAAGAAAGCAAAGTGATAATTATATGAACATTGAAAAATCAAAACATAGTTACAATACAGTACACACAGGAAAAACAGTTGAAGTGAGTAAGTGTAAGGGTATAGGGGGGTGTGCGTGTGTGTGAGTGAATGTGAGTGTGTGGTGTGTAATGTGTATTAACTTGACCTACACAGTAAGTTCTCTGTTTCCTCATATGTCCGGTCCAGCAACCATTCTTTGAGTTTGTTTTTCGCCTCAGAGTAGTTATTGGGTATGCAGAATGTTTTGCTAATAGCGTTGAATACTCTTATAGGTAAGTATGGCGAAAATCGGGCTGCGAAGAGGGTTTTGATTTTAGGGAGTGATATTCTTTCCGCGATCTTCCTGCCTCTTTTACTACAACTAGAGCGATTTTTGTTGAGTTTTATGAGGTTTAAAAGTGACCCAAGGACATACAGTTGACGTACGCGTAAGACCCCAGCCTCCTTATACAGTTCGTCCGTAGAAAAACGACGCGGCCTTCCCAAAAGCACTTTAAGCACGGCCCTCTGCGCGCGCTCCAGCTCCAGCATGCACGCTTTTCCAGCACTACCCCAGACACCGACACAGTATTGCAGGACAGACTGGCACAGTGAAGTGTAGACCAGAATGCGGATGTTTTTTGGAGCGCTAGCTCTTAATAGTTTAGCGATATAAATGAATTTTCGAGTCTTTTTGGCAAGTGTTCGAATGTGTGCTTTAAAGTTCAGGTTCTGATCAATTATGACGCCAAGATATTTCGTTGTTTCTACTCTGTTGATGGTGTTGCAGTTACAGTCTGTGGCGGACACGGATGCTGCCGCTGAGACACTGCATTTGTTATTGTGTACTTTAAGTGAGTCAATATTTGGCCTACTTGATTGAGTGACATGAAAAGTTAATAGGTGCGTTTTATTTACATTCAGAGTTAAGAGATTTTGTTCTAGCCATGCCATTATTTTACTCATTCCCTTTTCAGCAGCATCCATTGTCTCTTCCCAAGTAGAACCGTGAAAAATTATAGCAGTGTCATCAGCATAGCAGATCATCTCCGCCTGTGCCATATTTAACCTTAGAATGTCGTCCATGTACATGATGAAAAGGGTGGGCCCCAAAATACTTCCCTGAGGCACGCCAAAAGCCACCGGAAGGCTCCCGCTGAGAGTGTCCCCAATTTTGACACACTGATATCGACCAGACAAGTAACTGCTGAACCAATCCAGGGAGAGGCCTCTGACACCGAAGGATTCGAGCTTCTCTAGCAGAATAGGAATTGATACTGTGTCAAAGGCCTTGGAAAGGTCCAGGAAAACACCCGCGGAGCGGTGGCCTCTGTCAATGTTTGAGGCAATAATGCCAGTTAGGAGACTCACAGCTTGACCAGTAGATTTCCCTCGTCGAAAGCCAAACTGCCTGTCAGAGAGTAGACAGTTTTTCTCCAGAAAACTTACAAGGCGCTTGTTTACAAGTTTTTCCAGTATTTTTGATGTCACGCAGAGCAATGAAATTGGCCTGTAATTATCTGGCGCATCTTTGGTACCTGATTTGTGTATGGGCGTAATAACAGCGGTTTTCCAGCTAGTGGGAACACTTCCAGTTTCCATGCTTAGATTGCAAATGTGTGTTAATGGTTTCAGTACATGTTTCTTTATTTGTTTAAGAAGTTGAGGCCGAAATGCATCGAGACCTGGAGCACTATCGTCTTTGAGGTTGTCTATGATGTCACTAATTTCCTGGTTGTCAGTGGGATCTAGGAACAGTGAATCTCTAGGTGGGTTTTTACTTGTAGCACCAAGGTATCGCTCATCTCCCGTGTGCTGCCGCCTGTTTAAGATGTCAGTTGCAAGGGTCTGACCAACTGAGACAAAAAATTCGTTGCACTTATCAATAGAGACGTTGCTGCTTTCTTTATAGTTTAGCAATTCTTGATTGCTGCTAGTTTTTTTCGGTACTTGGCAAATTTCTTTTATAGTCCGCCAGAGCCTTTTTGGTTCATTGCTATTTTTTTCTAATTCTTTCCTGTCATAATCAGCTTTGCGTCGTCGCAGCATGTTGTTGCAGTAGTTTCTGTACCTTGAATAGACAATTTTAAGGACGACGTTTTCCGGTTGCCGGTTAGTTTGAGTGTGAAGGAAGTCTCGGTGGCGGATGCATCTAAGAAGACCCGGTGTAATCCATGGCTTTAGGCTAAATTTTGAGCGACTGATTGTTATTTTATGGGTGTGTTTATTAATAATGTCAGTCAAGGTCTTGTTAAAAATAAGTACTGCTTCGTCAGTGTTTGTTTGGGAAATAACATCTGCCCAGTCAAGCTGGCTCAATTCTTTATTCACCATGGAGTAATCAGTTTTAAGTTTGTATCTGCTTTTGCTTTTGGTGTTGGGATTAGAATTGTTGACACCGAGCAGCACTAAATGATGATCCGTCACCGAGGCCTCGCAGACGATACCCAGAGCAGTGGTGCCTTTGATTCTAATGTAACCATGGTCTAGACATGCTTTCCCCCGAGTTGGATGAGTGATAGCTGGTAACAACCCATGTTCAGCCATCAGACACTGATATGCTGCATTAGCGGCGTTCGGTGACTGATTCAGTAGGTCAATGTTGATGTCACCTGTCACAATTACACATGATTCGCTCTTTAGCTTGACTAAGGAATCGTCCAGCGAGTTTAGAAAGCGTTCGGTGTTGGCGAAGGAAGGTGAACGGTATATAGCCAGGATTGTTACTTGATTCTGTAGTTTAATCTGCATACAGTTGGCATCGTCAAAGTCTGGTTCAGAGACCGAGGCAGTCCAGAGATCCCTGACATAGGCAGTCACCCCACCACTTTTGTTAATCGTTTTGGTTGTGTGGTAGCTTTTATAGCCGGGCAATTGAAAAATTACGGAGTTTTCATTTAACCAACATTCTGTTAAAACAATTAGATCAGGTTGGAATTCAAGACGGCTTAACGATACCTGAAGGCTGAGGAAGTTTTTTTGCAAGCTTCTGATATTAGAACTTAATACCCTGAAGTCATGTTCGACAAATAGGTTCCCGCACAACTCTAATTTATCGACGGTGCAGCATGATATGCTCAGTGTTTCGTCAATTTCAGCTAAAAGGTCAGTCTTATCCGTTATCAAAGATAGTATTTAGAGAAAGGACTGACAGGGAAAAATTTAAAGCTGCAATTATGCGTGGAGTAGTTAGTAAGGGGAGGTGCGAGAAGTGCAGAGAATGATTTGTTTTGAAGCAGATTCCTAGTTTGATGTAAATTCGAGATGTTTTGGTGTATGTGTGATGTGGTTTTGTTTGTTTGTGAGATGGGAAAACGTATATCCGACGAAGTTTATTGAGTTGGAGTGTAATCATGAGTGTAATATAAAATGTGATTTCATATAAAACTAGGACAACAAGGTGACAATAGGACAAAGGTAAACATAGAATTAAAATCAAGAACAAAATCAATAGCAAAATTAAAATTAATGTCAAAATTAAAATCAAAATTAAAAACAATATCAAAATCAAAATTAAAAACAATATCAAAATCAAAATTAAAATCAAGAACAAAGTCAAAACTAAAAAGAAAATTAAAATTAAAGACAAAATCAAAATCAAAGTCAGAATTAAAATCAAAAACATAATCTGAATCAAAATCAAAATTAAAATCAGCATCAAAATTACAATCAAAATTAAAATCAATGTCAAAATTAGAATTAAAATAAAAATTAAAGTTACAAAATTAAAATTAATTTCAATTATTAAAATTAAACACAAAATTAAAATAACTTTACTCGATTGTTGTATCCTGTATGCAAGAACCCGTTTGCGTACCGAGAAAGTGATCGATGTCCTTACTACTTTTGATAGTGATGGCTGGTTGACCCTCAGCCTTGCGAATAAGTATGCGGCCGTTGTTAGTCCAGCAGTATTTGTGACCCGTGCTATGTGCGCGGGCTCGAGCCTCACGAAACAATATGCGATTCTCCTTTGTTAGATGCTCGTTGACGAAGATCTTCCGAACAGGTCCCTGAATGTCAAAGTCCTTGGAAGACAGATTACGCCTAGTTTTTGATGCCCTTATCAGCTCGTCTCTCTTAGCCTTTCTTAATAGTCTTACGATAATTGGCCTAGGAAATTTCGTAATTGAGTCGGACACAGGTTTTTTCTTAAGACCTGCCCGAGCTGTCCAGTCGATATCCTCCGCAGTCACCTGGACACCGAGCTTAGACGCGGTTAACAAGACGATATGTTGCAAGTTTTCAGAGGACGATTCCTCAATACCCATAATTTCGACCTCATTACGCATGGTTGACTGCACTTGATGGTTTAGTTGATCCTTTAGGTTACATATTGTTTCGTTTAAAATAATGACCTCGGAGTTACTTTGCTCAAGCGTTTTTATTCTCGCCTCATAGCTGTCAAGTCGAGCATTACATTTGATGACACCATCGAGCAATGTTTTCAGTGAAACTTTAACTTCGTCCATGTCCGAACGCATGAGCCTAATTTCCGAGAGAAGCTCAGCGAACGACACTGGGCTGTCGGTTACGTCTCTAGCGGGTGGTCCCATAGCCACACGCTTGTGGCCGCGCGATTGCGTATTTATGTTTGAGACGTCTAGTGCGGCACTTGTGTTCGTCGGGCGAGCGGGAGTGTTGCTGTTGTCAGTGCGCGGTATCTTAGCCCGGCAGGATGGACATTGCCAGATTACATCTGCTTGCTTGTTGATCTCGAATAATGATGCGTTTACACATATTTTGTGATAGTTTGCTGCGCAGTTAGAGCATTTGATTGGATTATCGGTGGTAGTTATGTCCTGCTTACAAGCTTCACACAACGAATTCATATTGACAAGTCGAAATACGAAGAACGTTTGTTTGAGTGCGTGGTGAGCGCGTGATAAACGTGTGAGCGGTGCAGCAGCAGCGCCAGTTACGGTGGAGTGACTGCGACAGATATAGCGTGTTGTGGTTATGCGGCGCTCGCGCTTTGCGTGACTCACCCGTACCGGTCAGCTGTTCAAAGTTTATGTTTTGCACTAACTTAAAAACTGTTGTTTCTTCACCAATTGAAGTCAGAATACGGATTCACTTGCACTGTTTTATAGATCTTGAGTTCAGCTTTAAACTGATATAACCTTTAGGTATGATATTTCACTTTTAACTAGGGTTTGGCAATTTAGAACTTAGAGCGATAGATTATACGTGCGCTAGCGAACACGACCAATCTACCTTCAAACCAAAAATAGGACACGGATGCCACGGATGTGTCTAATGCCACGGATATACACTGTCTATCCGTGGCATCGTAGACCCCGAACTTTATTATACTTTAGCTCTACCGCAATTTCAAAAACAATCCTTCGTTTTCATTATCCTGTCCATCCTAGTAAGGGTGTGACTACACTTATCGGAGCAGAATCACGTACCAGTCGGGTTGGAAAGAGCGGTCCATGATGACAACTCTTTGACTCATTGGCCTTGATTGGGTTTGAACGAAGCGAATCGTCACCGCTATGATCTGAATGCGACAAATTCGAAAATAGAGACGTAATCATCTGAAGCCAATTATGTCATTAATACGATACGCTAGACACTGAAGATCACATGAAAGAGCAACACACCAATGTCCTCAACAACCACTTCAAAAAGTAATCGAAGAACCAGAAATCGGCATAATGGCATCATCCCCATTATCATCAATAAGTACCTAATACATGTCATCGTTCCTCAAATACAAAACCGCTTATTTCGAGTTGTTCGTTATAAATCCATTAATTCCAGGGCTGGTGGCCAGGACTCTTACATCAAAGACACGCCCCTGACGAGAGTGGGTCGCTTGCAAGCGCAGTTGGTGGGAGAAGGCCTGCGATTGGCTGGAATTAGCGTGAAGCATGTGTACGCGTCAGCCGCGCTGCGGTGCGTCGAGACGGCTCATGCTTTCCTTGAAGGTATGGCGACGATTTTGTAGGGTGGGAATGGGAAATCACCAAATGACTCCTCCCGCTCTGGGCGTAGCAGAAGGGAGTATCAGACTTCTACTGACTAAAAACATCCCATGTTTAAGTATTCCTAGCCCTGTGTGTCCCGGGCCGCGGTATCTATTTCGAACAATCTGCAGCTCCGACAGGCGTCGGCCCTTTCGGGGCCCTGAAATGGTGCTGACATCTCTTTTGACTTAGGGTTCAATAAATATGCTTCGTGCGTGTATTTTTGATTAGTTCAAATCGACGGTGGATATGAAATGCAAAGCAAACGCAAGATCAACACCCTACGGAACAGGGATCGGACTAGAGAATGGGTCGAACAGTAGCAGTTTGTTTTATGTATGTTTTATCTAAAGGCCAATAATCAAATCGAAACTATCTATGTAGGTACCTATTTGAATAGTTCCAAAGTGCATATGAACCACTGACTTGAAATTATTATCAGTTGAATTGTCTAAATACCGTCACGTCGTATTTCAATCAATACTCAAATAATTTACTTTGATTAAGGATGAAGAATGTCTTTTTCATCAAATAGTCACTCTTGATTGTATGAACTGAGACGATTGTATTGGTGATTTTAATCATTATTATTCAGTAGGTAAATAGACATTTGTTACTGCCGCAAATCCCATTTTATATCACATACCTACGACTTGATACTGTCCGCGAAATTGCAAAAAACGTAAGAAAATTCGTATTTCGTCCCCACCTTAATGTTTATTATTTACTATTCATTGTAGCAGCAGTGTTGAGGTTTGCTAAAAACTAAGTGTTGATAAATTATCTGTATTGTATTACCCAGTACTAACTTAATTGAGCAGTTCAGTTAGACAGTCGCTTCATGTAAAGCACTGGTATTCTGCATCTGCATGCGGTTAGACTGGAAGCCGACCCAGACCAACATAGTCAGGAAAACGCTAGGCAGATAATGATGAGGACCTATGTTTAGAATTTTTTGAGTAAATAATAATAATATTCCACAACTATCACACAACGCCATCTAGTCCCAAGCTAAGCAGAGCTTGTGTTATGGGTACTAGACAACTGATAAACATACTTATATATTTCTAAATACATACATAATTATTATAGATAAATTACACCCAGACACAGAACAAATGATCGTGCTCATCACACAAACATTTGTCCTGGGTGGGAATCGAACCCACGACCTCCGGCATAGCAGTTAGGGTCACTAACCACTAGACCAACAGGCCAGTCAAAAAAATTAATGAGCAAAATTGATTGCATACAAAGCTGAAGAGGGTTGCGACAAGAATATTAAACATACGACAATCGCGATCGAGATAATAATTATGACGTAATGTTTTAGTTTAAATTCCATCTGGATAGACTGTTAGAATGATATGGTAAGAAGGAGGTGTCTCCTGAGATGACGAAACATAGAAGTATGGAAGAAGAAGACATGCTGCGCCGACCACAAATTTAATTGGGATAAGGGCAAGAAAATGATGATGATGGTTTAGTTTCCTATCTTGCCCCGAGATGTCTCCACCGTCGTTGACGTAGGCAAATGTAGAGGGTATTTACATCATAAATGACGTTTACAGGACTGCAAGCAGATCCTTCAGTGAAGATCAGAGTGGATCCAGGTCTGTTCGAATACAAGGTATGGCATCTTGCTTACGGTACCATGACGCCTTTCATGACACCTGTCGAACTGTACAACCATGGATTAAATGTTGATCTGAAGTAAGTGTCTGAAGCACCATTATTTATGTTACTGAGATTATATCTTTCCCAATGATGGGATGCAAGTAATAGGGTAGTTGACAAAAAAAATCTAATTAGTTCGTCAGATAGATTTCCATAAAATATTGTACACGTGTTTTTTCTTTTTGGACGTAAACAAAAATTGAAGGCGATACAGTGCTTCGAAAACTCATGTGACGTCACATCGCACTACATTTTTTACCACGTAGTAAAGTCAAAAACCCCCTCTCCTGATCTTTGACGCGTTTTATCTTCGTCAATTTACATAAATTTTATAAAACAAAAAACACGTATCCAATATTTTTTGATAATCTAACTGACGGACTAAACAGAATTATTATCTACTAGCTTTTGCCCGCGACTTCGTTCGCGTGGAATAGTGACTTCCGGCAGATTTTTGGTTTATCTCGCGAAAAAAAAAAAACTATCCTATGTCCTTTCTCAAGTTCCAAACTATGTCTGTACCAAATTTCACACAAATCGGTTCAGTAGTTTAGGCGTGAAGCAAAGACAGACAGACAGAGTTACTTTCGCATTTATAATATTAGTTAGGATTATTTTCCCTCGTTGAATAGTAAACAAACTAAGTGTAGGTGTTATAATTTCGGTGATGAACTGATTACCTATCCGTTTCTTTGTCTAAAATGAGTATTAACTTATCACTATGATTGATTACTGAGCTTAAAGTTCGTATAAATGTCTATCTAATTACCTCCTCAAGTTTAAAGCGTAGCTAGTTATGTAGTACTATATGAATTCTGTGGTGTAGGTAATTAGATTTTATCTATAAGATGTACAGTCAGTTGAATAAAAAATCGTATACAAATCAGATCAATAGTTTTGGCGTAAAGACAGAGTATAGGTTCCTGTGGGAATGACATATTTTCCCGAAGTAAAAAGTAGTCTGAATTTTGGTACCTTCCTACCCTATAAGTTAAGTAGTGTGATGGAATGTCGCTAAGTTTCGATCCAAGTAAAACTGTTAAATAAAGACAGTTACATCAAAATTTTATCATAAAAATTCCCTAAATTATGGCGCCTACCGACCCTCTAAGTTAGAAAAGTGATCAAATACTAACTTGAAGTCTTAGTAACACTCAGTTAAAAAAAAAACATTAAAATCATTTCAGTAGCTATGGCGTCATGCGCTTCTTGACACGATCACGCTAGATTTCCGCGGGAATGAGGTATTTTCCCGCCGTGAAAAGTAGTCTGTGTCCGTGCCTAGGATCCTATCTTTATATCAACCAAGTCTTATAAAAATCCGTTCAGACGTTAAGGCGTGAATGAGGTAAACTTTTAAAACAAACGATTAAAAATCACTAAGTCACTAACTTAATTAGTTTTCTGCCTACTGCCTACGCCTTAAGTACGATAGCATGAATATTAATAGCCCATATTACTATCTATCACCTAACTAAATTTCATCAAAATCCGTTCAGCCGTTTAGGCATGATAGAGCAAAACTCCCAGCAAAAACCATAAAAAAATCACTAACTCAATTCAGTTTTCTGCCTACTTCCTACCCCCTAAGTACGATGACGTCATCATTTTGATCTTATATCCGTTTTAAGGTAACCATCTATAACCTTACTAAATTTCATCAAAATCTGTTCAGCCGTTTAGACGTGAAAGAGCAAAAGTCCCAACAAAAACGACTAAAAATCACTAACTCAATTTAGTTATCTGCCTACTGCCTACTCCTAAGAACGAAGGCGTGATTATTTATAGCCTATGACCATTTCTAGGTTATCATCTATCACCATACCAAATTTCATCAAAATTCGTTCAGCCGTTTAGGCGTGAAAGAGCAAAAGTCCCAACAAAAACGACTAAAAATCACTAACTCAATTTAGTTATCTGCCTACTGCCTACCCCCTAAGAACGTTGGCGTGATTATTTATAGCCTATGACCATTTCTAGGTTATCATCTATCACCATACGAAATTTCATCAAAATCCGTTCAGCCGTTAAGGCGTGAAAGAGCAAAAGTCCCAACAAAAACGACTAAAAATCACTAACTCAATTTAGTTATCTGCCTACTGCCTACCCCCTAAGAACGATGGCGTGATTATTTATAGCCTATGACCATTTCTAGGTTATCATCTATCATACCAAATTTCATCAAAATCCGTTCAGCCGTTTAGGCGTGAAAGAGTAACAGACAGACAGACAGAGTTACTTTCGCATTTATAATATTAGTATGGATATTATTATTAAAAAAATAAAAAAATAATTTGTTTTAAAATTCATTTACTAGATTTTACCTACATGAACCAAGTGAAATAAAAACTTGTTAAAAATCAACCTGATTTGACAGATGTTAGGTCAAGAGGTGAAATATCTGTGCAAGAAGCAACAATATGCCCAGAACTATGTAATGCCCAACTTTATTTGAAAAGAGTGTCCATGAAGTTTCTTGCCCATTCTTTTTCATGAAATCTGTGATGTTAGAACGATTAATATAATAGAACAGGCAAATACAGTTCATTCACAGTTGTTTATACAGTTAATTAGGTTGATTTCAGGACTGAAGGTAGATTATTAATGACAAAATGTCATGGGTCTATTTAAAATAAATCAGTTAAATTTTAAAAGTATGAAAGTCAATACAATAACGATCTTTTAATCACAGTTACAAGCCGTACGTTGACTTGGAGATCAACATGACTGAGACATTAGAAGACTATTACAACCGCGGAGAGAAGGTCTTTCATGGCGCTGCCAAGGACAATGAAAAGGACGGTAAGTCGAACATCATTATAATGGCGCCTACTGGAGCCAAATAGCTACTCATCATCAGCCACATAATGTTCACACTGCAGGGACTCAGACCTCCTCTCTAAGAGAGGGATGGGCTATCCACCACGCGGGCCCAGTGCGGGTTGGTAGATGTCACATGTCTCCGAATTTTTTCGTTCTAAGACATGCCGGTTTCCTCACAATGTTTTCCATCACCGTTTTGAGAGCAGTGGTGATGAAATAAATTACACAAAGTAATGCGGCTGCCGGGGTTCGAACCGACGACTTATTTACTGTTCGTAAGGCGGGTCCGCCACCACTGGATCACCACACAAATAGCTTCTAATGGAGCCAAAGGTGCCGAGCATGTCGGCAACTTTTGTACATGTTCAGTTGACATGCCTTTGTGTAGACTGATCTCTCTGGTCGAGTCGGTTTTCCGATTTTTTTTTTTTAATGGGCCAAGCCCGCCACACTATTCCCAAACGGTTTTCGGTTTCGAGGGCGAGGGGAGATTGCACCAGTGGGAAGTTTTTGGGCACAAATTGTGTTGGTATTTATCGATAGCTAGTCTTGAGCGGTTCCGCACTACGTCCGTTCCAAATCCGATCCCGTGAAGTAGTCGTAGAACTATTTCGGAAAGAAATCGGATGACGGAAGCCGGAGCCGGGTTCGGATCGGAACGTTGTGCGAAACGGCTTTAGTGTCCGCTAAGACTGACCACCATGATTAGTCGGAAGAAAGAACTATTGCAACCACTACTACACCACAACTACTAGCTGCACCTATAAATTTCGGTCTTAGTTTAATCAGCCTTAACATCCAATTAATTTTTATTTCGTCCTCAGGAGGCAACATTATATTCGTCGGACACGCGGGAACTTTAGACATGATGACGATCGCTCTCAATCGCCTGCGTGACAACAAGACAGAGCCCGCTGCGTACCAGATCCATAATAACATGCTCCGCATACCGTACTGCGCCCTCGGGGCGGTTCGGGACAACCCCTGGCAGGTCGTGTGCCCTCCCTGCCCGCCCTCAATCAACTCCAGCTCGGGCAGGTTCGACTGGAAAATGCTCCAAGATGTATAAGTATTTGATTAGATTCCGTAAAAAATTCTGACCAATGTTCAATCGTTGTGTAGAAATTGTAAGAATACGGGTTGACCAGTAGTTTTTTGTACATAAGCTAGGAACGAAAAGTGGCACGCGAAGTAGTTGCTCTTGCGTTATCTAGGTCTATCTATATCTGTGCAAGTACCTAACAAAGTTGTGAGGGTACGAGACGTAGTACTATTATGTATTCTGTGGTACGAGTGAGAATGCGGATATAATTTTGTCGGTCGTCAGGGGTCCCAGAGTGCTGATCTTTATAGATATATCAGAAATATGGATAGAGTTATAGAAATCCGTTACAACCCTATTTCTATTCTGTGTACTTATGTCCTACTTCGTCGGTACCTGTGTATTTTAGTGAACTGTTTACTTTATATGCCTTATTAGACTGATTAGATATATGTTCATATTAATGTTGATTATATGTACCTACGTCAAACTGGATAAATAAAACCTCTTATAAAATCACATGGGTATTTTTATTAACATCTTTTGTTCATGGTCTCACACAATATGAAAGATCGCATGTATTTAGACATAAATATTTACAAAACAAATAAATATTACGATATGGTCTCTTCCTTGAAATGGTTTTGATAGAAGAACACATTAAAACATAAATTCTGTATGGCGATCACTAAATACAGTATCTACTGGAACTGTTTCCAAACAAGTTTACATAATGAACGATATGTAATTCATATGAACAAACAAACCCTTAAATGACTAGAAAATATTGGGGCAACAATCGTGAAAAAAAAAAGAAATGCGTAACAATATTACTTAAGCCAAAACAAAATGCAATTCATCACCCACTTATAACAATAATGTATTTAAAGGCACAATAAATTCTCTGTAGCACCGAAGATATATTTGGTAATTGGCACGTCCTGATAAACTTACTATCAGTACCTAGCTAGGGTGGAAGAGAAACCGACGCGAAACCGGTTAACACTTGTCTTAGCCCTCACATAATCAAAATTTATATTTTATTTCACGTGGGCACTTAAAAACCATCGAGAAAAGGTGCACGGTGGACAAAGAACCTTTCATCGGTAATAAAAAAAATTGCTACTGTTCAATACATTTTGACCGTGTAGGTAGGTATTGCACTTTTGTAGGAAAGAAGAGCTGTTGTTCAGCAAGCTCAGAATAATATACGGAATGCGCGTCGGTGTCCCTCCCACCCCCAGCACATGGAGTTTTAATAAAGTTCGGCTAAATACAGTGTAGTTATCTCTGTCACAGAGGTCTTCCCCTATCTAAAGCTCTATGCGTCATGTTAACGCCTTGGTACCATATAACTATCCACTCCATACAAAGGTATACATAGGATGCTAAAACATAGGCTGAACACTCAATACCTAACCTAAAAGAATTATAAGGAGGTCGATTATCGACTCTGGTGTCTATTCAAAACTATATCGAGATCAAATTCAAACAAAACAGGGTCAATAAATACATTTCCACATACTCACTTATTAATATTATTATCAGAATTTGAATAATTTAATTTCTCTGCCAAAACCTCTTCAACGATTTTCTGTATCATGAGCCGATCTTCGGGTTTCATGTCTTCGGGCTTCGTCTTATCGTCGTAAATTTTTCTATCTATTAACCTAACTATAACCTCTTCTACGATAGTATCTATATTTTCATTTGTTTTGTTTTCGTCAACTGCTTTGTCTATTCTCTCTTCAATCTTTTCTGCATCTCCTTCGTGTTTGTTTTCAGTTTCATCAATACCATCAGCCTCTGCTGGCACTTCAGGAAACATTTCTGATTCAGGTATATCTCCTCTGCCATCTTTTGCGTCTAGTTCGACAGTTATGTCTGATATGATACTTTCAGAAAGCTCAACAGCGATATGCTTATGGCGTTTCATAATTTCCTTAAGTTTCTCCTTGGCTGATGCCACAACCTCTTTCCGAGTTTCTGATTTGATTTTCTCGATTGCTTTCTTCTTTCTTTCTTGTCTTAATGTCTTTAATTCATCAAAAGCTTTCTTCGCTTTTTGTATTTTAGATGTTTTCTCTTCTTCTATTGGAGCAACTTCTTCAACAATAGGTTCTTTAATTTCTTCTTCTTGAATGACTTCGTTGTTAGTTGTTTCGTAATTATTTTCTATATTATCCTCTGTAATTGGCACAGTAATGTCTATAGTGCTTTCAATTTCCGTTGGTGTCTCAATTTTAATAGCCTCTGCCTCTTCAATAATTTCGCCTTCAGATTCTTTCGCTTCAATTTCATCAATGGGTTCGTAATTTACGACATTAATAACAGTTTCTTCAATTTGATCTATTTTATCTAATACTAAAGGTAAATTATCGAAGGACCTAACATTATGTCCGAGAGGGAATTCTCGGAAGTCTTTCCGCTCCAGTATGAACAGCGCTGGTTTAGTCTTGATTTTAACAGGAGGCATTAGTTTATAGTGCATCGACACTTGAGAAAATGATTCAATGCTATCTAAGATGCTGTGGGTTTGAGCGAAAGACTTCAGATTGGACGAATATTTGCTTTTAGCTTCGATTAGAAGATGGGTGTAGTCTTGTAATAGTTCAAAAGGCAATGATTCGTTTTTGCTGTACATCCAACGGTCATTGATTTGCGTGTATCTTGTCACACCAGTTTGAGCTGCTAAGTTGCAGATATGAACATGGACGAATGGTTCATTCTTCAACAGTTTGTGGAATCTGAGAAATAAGTAGAAGCGCATTAGTAACTTCAATTGTTTGTGTATCATGAATCACTTTGTTTTAACCATAGACATAAATTAAATATGTAAGATGTGTCTTCACTAAACTCAGTCGCGAGAAAAAGTTTCTACACTTTTCAAATTGTTTTGTTAATGCAATAGTAACGTAAACATTGTTTGACGCGGGATGACGAAACTATGATTTAACAATGCCTTGCCATAGGTACCCGAAGGATTAGGTAGGTGTACCCATTTGTACACCCTCATTTTTCTAGTTATGTTTTAGTCCCATGTAATAGGGGACGAGCCTATTGCCAAATACTGGGCACAAATCAAGACTATGGCTGCTGAGGAGTTCCTGGTGAAAAACCCAATAACACTTTGCCCGGCCTGGAAATCGAACCCTGCACAACAGACGCGATTGCGACCAAACTCCAACGAGGCCGTCTTCCATTTAAATCTATAGTTTTATTAACAAATATTCTATTGAAATAATACATACCTAGTGATCGCGACTCCTCCAGGATAGTTCGTCATGGCAACCAAGACAAACGCCAATGTTATGATAATATTACCCAATATAACAAAAACTGATCCCCAGAACAGTAACTCAAAAATAGGTGCCTTCGATCGTCTAACGTATCTGAAAGAAAGAAATTAAAACGATATTTATTTGTGCCATAGCTGCTTGCTATATAGAAAAGCCTGTTGTGTTTATTTTGCAAATACAAACATACTGTTCAGGTGTATTATATAAATACAGATTATTATTAGTCAATACTTACATATAGGAACAAGCGGCCGCAGACGCCATATTGAGCAAAGGGAAGACATAGATAATGAACCTCAGTTCTTTATGCGGCAGGAACGAGAACAGCAGTATATAAGTAATGGCTGGCGCCGCGTACTGCAGCAGTCGCCGGTCTAAGTACATTCCTACTGGTATGAGAACCAGGCTGGGGCCTAGACCTCGCGGTAGGGCCGAGTAGAAGTACCAGAGAAATGGAGATGTCTGTGTGCAGGTTAAGGGTCTTTTAGAGACTGGTTGTGTTTAATTTTCTAGAGATCAGATAAATTTTTGATCAAAATGCACCATAGCTAACAAAGTAAGAATGCTGAAGTGGCAATGGGCCGGCCAGCCTCGATGGAGCGACGAACTTCGTAGGGTGGCAACTAGATGAGAGATGTCGAGAATCGAGTTGAGTGGCGTGCGATTACAGAGGCCTTTGTCCAGCAATTGGCTATTTGACTACTGTTAAAACTTCACGAAAATGTTATGTTATTTCAAAGATCTAACAAAAATAACACGATGTGTGAAAAAAGTAATAAAGTCGATAAAAATGGCTTAATAAAACTGATTTTAAATTTTAATGACGTACTAAACAAAGACAGCGCTACAAAAATGTGACGTCATATTTCCTACCGCCTTAGTTACGTAGTACAAATGGCCGTTTCGTGCAACAAGGATAGAAAGGGCCCCCACCAAAAACATCTAAAGCATGTAGCTACTCCATTTTTTACTCGATTTTATTACTTTTTCACACATCGTGTTATTTCATCGTGTTTTCGTGATATTAATAGTAACATAATTTTTTCGTGATTTTTTAACAGTAGGCAAATATCCAATTCATTCTAGTTGTACTAATGCCGCGCGGGATTCACCCACACCGGTTATGTCAAGTAACTAGTATCCAAATCTTTAAGTTCAATATTTCAAATATAAAACAAGAAGTTATGAAAAAGGATACACCCCAATCGGAACTCTTGTTCATTATAGTATTAAACCAGAAGACTTCAGCTTCGGGCCACAGCAGTCGGCCCCAGAATATTGAGTCTATGGCTACAGTCCCGGCCACTAAAAATACTCCTGTGGGTACCACTGTCTTGAATAAACTGAAAATAAAAGAAATATTAATAACTAGGTTTTGCCCACGGTTTCGGCCGCGTGGATGTCGGAAATTTTCCATACAAACTTTCATCCTCTGTTTCACCCCCTTGAGGGTTGAATAAAAAATCCTTTCTTAGTAGACGCTTTTTCATTAATATCCAATTAAATATTAAATATTTCATTATCAAAATAAATATAAAAAACTTACCTAGTAAAGTCGAGCTTCTTAAAATACAAGTCTATGATGAGGAACAGTCCAAATAGCATGGCCAGCTCTGCTCTGAAGATGACGATGGAAGCCCCAGCAGCCACGAGGAATTGCTTATGTTTGCCAGACACCCAGCCTTCAAATGCTAGGAGCACTAAAACAATATGTTGGGATATTTATTTTAATCTTTTGCATGATCCTTAAATAATTGGAATTGATTGTATACTAGCTGTTACAAGCGGCTTCACCTGGTAAATCTCGAAAATTAACCCATGGGAAGATAAAATCAGGATAAAAACTATTCTATGTGTTAATCCAGGTTATAAAGTATCTGTGTACCAAATTTTATCCAAATCCGTTCAGTAGTTTTTGCGTGAAGAAGTAACAAACATACACACTCA
Source organism: Diarsia mendica (assembly GCA_949316265.1). Lineage (NCBI taxonomy): Eukaryota > Metazoa > Arthropoda > Insecta > Lepidoptera > Noctuidae > Diarsia > Diarsia mendica. The sequence continues at coordinate 9,082,246 of OX438906.1, read as the reverse complement.
CAAACTTTCGCATTCATAATATTAGTAGGATTTGTTGGCCAGAGATTGCCACAGACACACACAGGGAAGATTGAAAAGCTATGATGGAGACTTTTGCCCAGCAGTGGGACAGACTGGTTGATAAAAAAATATCATTATAGAATATTTCTTAGAAGCCATCCTGTTGACTAATAGGATTTATTTTGTACTTAAAAGTAAATAACATTAATTCATTATGACTTAAATTATCAAGAAAATATAGTGTAACAGGATATATTTTGTAAATGATGTAACAGACTACATGATAAGATAAATAACTAACTATCATCATTTTCCTGCCCTTGGCACATGTTACTTGGTTTGTTACAGAAATTGGAGTACTTTCCTGCTAACTGTTCTCCTAACAGAACTGAGCATTAAAAATCTGATGTCTCACACAATTGTTTTTTAACCATATATAGTGTACTAGCTTTTGCCAGCGGCTTCGCCCGTGTGAAAATGTCGATTTTCCATACAAACTTTCATCCCTTAATTAAATCCCTTTGGGGTTGAATTTCGAAAAATCCTTCCTTATTCCTTGTCTACATTATAAAGGGAACCTCTGTGCAAAATTTCAGCTTTCTAGGTCCAAGGGTTTGGGCTGGGCGTTGATGAGTCAGTCAGGACTTCTCTGTTTATTATATAGATAATTGTTTGTTTTCCCTAATAAATAAAATAAACATCTATTATTTGAATTGATTAGAATAATAATCAAGAGAAAATATTTCAAAAATGGTATATCATTATTACAATATTAATTAATAAAGAAAACAATGATAAAACATCAAGTTGACAACCTTCCATGGGTTAAATTAAAACTAACCAAGAACAGTGGATACTCTTGAATAGTTTATCTCATGGAACACCAGATATATATGCATTTCTTTACCCCATTTATCCACAAACCCAACATATTCAGGGTTGACAGTTAGAAGGGTGTTGATCATCTTAAGAGTGAGACACACACCATAGGAACTACATGGCAACACTTTTGGAAAACAGTGGAGCAAACAGATTGTGCTGCCTTGTATTTGTGGCACATAAATACCTCCTATGCTTACCTATGGAGCAGCGGTGGCCCAGTGGTGTCGGCCCCGACTTACGAACAGTAGGTCCTGGGTTCAAACCCAGGCAGGCGCATTACTTTGTGTAATTTATTTCATCACCGCTGCTCTCAAAACGGTGAAGGAAAACATCGTGAGGAAACCGGCATATCTTAGAACCAAAAAATTCGAAGACATGTGACATCTGCCAATCCGCACTGGGCCCGCGTGGTGGATTATAGCCCATCCCTCTCCTAGAGAGAAGGCCTGAGTCCCTGCAGTGGGAACATTATAGGCTGATGATGATGATGCTTACCAAGGGGTAACACCATGATGTTAGGTAATGGCCGGCTCATATAGAACATGAAGTGGTACTGAGTGACAGTGATGAGAGTGTACCACCAAGCAAATGAGCTGCCAAACTGCTTTAGTAGTGCCTTCCTCAGTCGACTCCATGCTGCTATCACTGATAGCGCCAGCGCCAGACGCACTGCAAATAGATATTACAATAGTACTTCAGTCATACAATAATAGATTCAAGATTAATAATGTATACAACAGAAATTGGCAATAAAGATCTCAAGGATGACGTAAAAGCCGTTAGATAAAACAAAAACATACACATTGTTAGTATCTGATCTATATTTAATATTTACCACTAACCTACATATTGCATCCAAAATTTGTTGATTCCAAGAAGATAAAACAGAGACACCACTGGCGCTGAAACAGCTGATAACGCCAGCGGGCCAATGAATGAGCGCGGCACAACTCCCGGGAATTCATTATGATCGTACTGGAAGAAAATAGTAATCAATGTATGTCTTTAGGAAGCGACTTATGAATCCAAAATTAGATTTACTAGACACCTGCGAGAGGTTATGCCGATGATACAAAATGTCGTGTGTGGCTTGAATGTTGAAACTTTCCTCTACTTTTGTAAATGGACATAGTAACACATGTAAGCTGGCGATAATATAAATTAATTGGACCATTTTAATGATAAAATCAACAACAACAACCAGTCAACCCATAACTCGATTTTCAACTACCGTAAAATGTCAATGTCAAATCAACATCGAATGTCAGACAGATCATAAAAAAAGTCATTTTAGTCGATTTTAATCATACGTTTTTGGTAATGATTAGATTTCACTGAACGTACTGTTATTGTTTTCAATAATCTCATTAGTACCCAAATAATCAATATTTACATGTAAATTCTTGCTTCGGGAATGTCTGAAACTGAATAAATTAACTATAAATTTTCATTAATATTTATTATCGAACTGACAACAAAACGTAGTTTTGACAACAATCGTCAACAATGGTGGAACGGATACCGTGACATTTTATGGCAGTATTCGTTTTCTGATACGAAAAATATCAATAATGATCAATAATTCACTTGAAATAACCTTTGCGATTATATTGCAATAATATTTCGCTTATTCTTGACATAAAACATTAAGAATGTGTGATGTTTGTTCGGAGTTTTCACAGCTTTTATTAAATTGTAAGTTACATTGTTTCGAAATTTAGCAGTCCATTTGTCCGTTCTATTTAGCCACTTTAATCGAAATTGTTTCAAATACGCTGGCGTCTAGTGTAAATAGATAAAATCTTATTTATTGTGAGCTTCTATGATATGATCTGACTGTGGTTTTAGGTGAATCCAGACTTACCGACGATGTGTCCCAATATCCAACAATAACCCAATCTGAGCTGGAGATAGTGCTAAACTATATTCTCTCATGGCCACAAAGGTAAGATGTTCACTATAGTCCTAAACACAACTAGATTTTGACTACTACAGCTGTTAGAATGTGATAACCAATGTAGGTGACTGCTTTGCTTTGTTACACTCCTTTGATGCTCTTGTTTAGTCATTTCAAGTTAATACAATTGGATATTACATGGTGTTACTGATAGAAAGTGTAGTTTATTATAGTAAACAGTCATTCTTTTGTGACAAAGTGAAAACACAAAAAGTAACCTTTCAATTTCAATAGACAAAGTCATTGTATTGGTAAATATAGAAAAGTAATACATTCTGTACTTTGTTTTAGGCAATGTATGTGTTGCTATCGGGATGTGAAGAATTTTGAAAGATTCTATCTTGTAGTGCAGAGTATACTGTGCTTGTCTGTATGTCAACTGAAGCAGCTCAAAGATGAACTAGTAGAAGCAGCTAAAACCGCCCCAGAACCCGCACCACCCCCACCACCTGACAATGCACAAGAAAAGCAAAAACCTGAGGAGGAAAGTACACCTCCTGTTGAGGAGAAGAACAAAGAAGAAAAGGAATCTCCAGATGAGCCAGATGAACCTGCCCCAGCAGCTGAAGCTGCCACTGCAGAAGAGCCCAAACATGCTGAGACACCTTCTACTTCAACTGAGGACACTGAACTATGGACTATGCAGCAAAAAGAAAAGCTCATGCACATTGTGTCCAAAGTGTTCCTCCTCAACTTTCCCCTGTACCTAGCCTGCAAGCACTCGGCACTAAGCCGCTTAGATGACCTCTCTGCTCAAGAAATATCTAATCTAAGTTTATATTGTGACCTACATGATACTGAGATTCCTGCTTACTTGTTGAGGAATGTGAGCTTGTTCTGCAAACTGGGTGGAGTGTGTGCTATGACTTCAGTGTTTGAACATGCTACACAGAGCACGCTCCCACTATCCGCAGCACATTCCATTGTGGCCGCACTCGGAAACCTGAAGCTTTGGCTGAATTTTAGAGCTGTCTCCCAACTCTTCATGCCATTGAGGGGCAAGATATTGCAGTACATGTGCACTTTAGAAGACAAGGATCTAAGGGTGCCTGCAGTGAAGTCTATGGCTGGTAAGTTGATCTGTATTGGTATAATTAAGTTTTATTCTGACAGTAGAGAAGGCTATGATAAAATTTTGTATGTTTCAGTGAGATGGATAGTTCAGCAGTTGACTTGTCGAAGATCCATCTCTATTTGTTATAATATGAAATAAATGATTTATCCTTTAGTGTTTGCTTAGCAGCTGTTGGCTTAGTGGCAGCAGTGTAAACCAACTAGCAGTCTAAAGCAATATGTATTGATATTAAGGTTGATTATCAGTCTACTATCTTTTGACTGCACTGGAGTAGGTTCATCATTTTGTTTTTAAAAACCAATTTTTTTTTTTTAAACGTTGCCCCACACTAGGAATTTCTCCTGTATTGTGGGTGCGCTTACAAACATTTAAATTCACATACACAAATACCCAGACCCGGAACAACTACCTGTAGGTCGTACAAATATTTGTACCGTGCGGGGATCGAACCCGCGACACGCAGCACAGCAGTCCAATCGCTCAGCCACTGCGCCAACCGTGTCGTCAAACTATATTACTTGTAACTGGTAATAATTAAAATTGTAGTGTATGTTTAAAATTGTAGTGTATGTTTATAATTTCAACTGAATGCATATGAAAGCATCATCGTCTTCCTGCCCTTATCCCATTCCATTTAGGGTGGGGCTTATAATAAAAACAAAATGTTGTATAATTGTTTGTTCTGACTAATCTCTGAAACAGCTGGACTGCTTTGAGTTCAAATCAATAGTTAACATTAATATTAACACAAGTTCGGCAACTCTGTCAATTTCCTACTGTGTAGTGTGTTAGGTAGGAATAATAATATTCCACAATAATATTCCACAACTATCACACAACGCCATCTAGTCCCAAGCTAAGCAGAGCTTGTGTTATGGGTACTAGACAACTGATAAACATACTTATATATTTCTAAATACATACATATTATAGATAAATTACACCCAGACACAGAACAAATGATCGTGCTCATCACACAAACATTTGTCCTGGGTGGGAATCGAACCCACGACCTCCGGCATAGCAGTTAGGGTCACTAACCACTAGACCAACAGGCCAGTCATCAATTACTGTTGACTATAGGTCAGTAGGCTTTTAACAATTCAAAACTACAAGAACCCTTCTTCCATCAGATTTCATGTGGGGAGCCGCAAAGGAGCCTTTGGACGTACCCCTAACATTTGACGGGGATGGACTAGCACTAGCTTTCAAGTACTTCAACAGCAGTACACTGACGATGCGCTTAGCGGGCGTGGCACAAATCAACGCTCACATCACGACACACAACGAGCTTTGTAACGGAGAGTCGGCCACGGATGTGGAAGTGGCGGGACAACGGCTGGCTACATGGCTCACTTTTCATAACATCATTGAGCATCTGTTTGGACCTAACCTGCATGTGGAGGTTAGTATGCGGATTGGTAGATGTCACATGTCTTCAAATTTTTGATTCTAAAACATGCTGTGTTCTTCACGATATTGTACCTTCACTGTTTTGAGAGCAGCGGTGATGAAATAATTTACACAAAAAAATGCGCCTGTCTGTGTTTGAACTACTTTGAACCAACGACTTACTGTTCGTAAGTAGGGACTGCCACCACTGGGCCACCGCTGCTCTAGAACCAAGTAACTATACCATACCACATTTGCAACGCAATCTTAATACTACGTTTCTCTACAGGTGATAAAGCAATCTCATATGATCCTGAAGTTCCTGGCAGTGGAAGGTCGCGTGACTCCTGAGCACGTAGAGCTAGTGTGGGCAGCTGCCCAACTGAAGCACTGCGGGCGTCAGGTGTACGACTTGCTGCCGGGGTTCATCAGGGCGTTGGCACCAAAGCCTTGTGCACATCTGTATAGTCTGCTGTGCGCTTTGCCCCCGAAGGAGCATACCGAACAGGTATTTCAGTTGTTTTATATGATAAGGTAGCACTGGCTCAAATATTTATTCTTCGTTATTCTTGTTCATCATTCTCCTGCCCTTATCCCGATGTATTTGTGGTCGGCGCGATATGTCTTCTTCTATACTTTTCTATTAGTCGTCATCTCAGCAGTAACCTCCTTTCTAACCAAATCATCCTTCACACAGTCCATACACCTTTCTTTATTCTTATGTTATTATTTCGGGAAAAAAAGACAGGAAGGAGGGTGTACAAGAAGAAAGGATCTTGTTTCTTTATTTTCTGGGATATCTTATGTCCTTGTACATAAATAGAGAATCATAATTTCTAATTTTATTAGAGAACTAGTGACCCGCCCCGGCTTCGCACGGGTACAAAAAAGGTATTAAAACCTTCCTCTTGAATCACTCTATCTATTAAAAAAAACCGCATCAAAATCCGTTGCGTAGTTTTAAAGATTTAAGCATACAGACAAACAAACAAATAAACAAACAAACAGACACGACTTTGTTTTATACTATGTAAGGATGCCTTGTGGCATTAAGTCCGCCTATCCGGATCCAACTTTGCACACTGAGTTTTAATAGGTGTAATCTTGACTTTTTGAAAGTTTTGTATGTTTCGAAAGTGTTCTTATTTCTCTAACTACATAACTAAATACTTGTTTCTAGTCTAGCTTCAACTCATACGAAAAAAAACCGCTTAGATATCATAGGCCATACCCATATACTCTTATATTCCCTATAGCCAACCTTTCTTCCACCAGAGTCTATACCTAGCATCTGCACTAATGCGCGCGCTATGGTCTCGCGGCGCATCTGGTACACTGGGCGGGTCGCCGGCGCTGGGTGATGAGCCCCCCCTGCGCCCCCCGCAGCCATCCTGCAAGCCGCATCACAACTCCTCGTCCGAAGCCAGCGTCAGCATGGATCAGACTAACTCTGATGATGATCCCGTGAGTATACATAGTATCTGCTTTTACACACCTATATTTTTGAAATATAAAACTTTTACCTTAAATTTTTAATAAGTAAATCATTCAAAGTAAACTATGGCTGAATAGGGTCTTATAGTTGTAAAAACACCTTTTGTCGGTATTTTTCTGTATTTTCGGTGTAAGTGTCTGATGCTGAAAGAAAGCATTAGTTTATGTAAATGTAGGGCTTTGTCTTTCTTGACCTAACATCTGATAATATTGATTTGACTGGAAAAGAAGCGATAAGAAAGTTAACTGGTCCGCAAACCAGCAATACTTAAATTAATAAAATAACTCTTTCTGCTAAAAGTTAAACATTTTCATCATCATCTACCTGCCCGTGCCTTTCTACTTGGGGTTAGCGCAACGCGTTTTCTCCTTCTATTCTCCCCTGACAGACGTTACAGCATCATTCATCCAAAATTAAAGATACTATGAATATCAAATTATTATGAACTATAACTTTACATATCCTACTAATATTATAAATGCGAAAGATGTTTGTTACTCTTTCAAGCAAAAACTACTGAACGGATGTGGATGAAATTTAGAACACAGGTAGTTTACAACTTGGATTAACACATAGCATGCTTCTTATCCCGGTAGTATGATCCCGTGGGACAATTATCGAACTCCATGCGGGCGAAGCCGCCGGCACAAGCTTGTAATTTAATAATATCACGATTTTCTTTTCCCCCAGTGCGAGGAGCTGAGCACCTCAGGCGAGGAGGCGGGACCCACTCCGCGCAAACAAAGTAAACATCAGCGTGACCTGACTGGTAAACATATACCCACAATATAATGCCGTGGCCCAACTAGCTGCTGTATACACTCTCACTCTTGTCTTACAGCCGAGCAGGACTGGCTGCGGGAGGGGGAGGAGCTGACGAAGAAGGAGTGTCCGACGCTTAAATCTTGCCAGAAGTGAGTTTAAAAAAACAAACTAATTAAAGTAGTAATTTTTTTTTTTTTTTAGCAGTAATTTCTCATTTACAAACATTCAAACTCATATCCATATAAGGATAATCAAACAGAATGATTGATTAATCACTACATAGTATAAAACAAAGTCGCTTTCTCTGTCCCTATGTCCCTTTGTATGTTTAAATCTTTAAAACCACCCAGGACAAATGTTTGTGTGATGAGCACGATCATTTGTTCTGTGTCTGGGTGTAATTTATCTATAATATGTATGTATTTAGAAATATATAAGTATGTTTATCAGTTGTCTAGTACCCATAACACAAGCTCTGCTTAGCTTGGGACTAGATGGCGTTGTGTGATAGTTGTGGAATATTATTATTATATTATTATTATAACGGATTTTGATGCGGTTTTTTTTAATAGATAGTGTGATTCAAGAGGAAGGTTTTAATACCTTTTTTGCACCCGTGCGAAGCCGGGGCGGGTCACTAGTTATTGATATAATAACTACTTAACTATGTCGTTAAATACACTTCAGAGAGTATTCAAATTAAAGAATTGGGTAGTAATCAGCGTCTGAGCGACTGCCGTGCCATGTATCGTGGGTTCGATTTTCGCATGGAACAAATATTTGTTTTACTTATAGATAGTTGTTCCATGTCTGGCTACTTGTGTATCTGAATTTATATGTTTGTAAACGCACCCCCGATAGATAATAGTGGAGTACTTCTCAGTGTTGGGCACCGTTCAAAAAAATAACCTAGTTTCAATCGCTTCCCTAAGGGCGCCTTCAAATATGCATGGATTAACAAAGTAGTGCGGTGGCAGCGCTGCAGCCACGCTGCCACCGCGCGGCATATTTGAAGGCGCCCTAAATTGGAATGATTTATAATTTTTGTTCATTTGTTTCACATCAAATGAAAGACGTGGAAAATAAGCGTCGTGCGATATCTCCCATAATAACACTCTTAACTAAAAACACCCTTCTCTTTCGAACAGACGTAACAAGCGCGCCGGTAGCAGCGGCAGTGCCAGTAGCGGCGCGGAGGAACTGTTACGACCTCGCAAGAAGAAGTTCTACAAGAAGCGCCACAAGCCAGGCAAACCCAAGCATTTCCGTGAGTGGATGGTCCATACAACACAATACTATCAATTTTATATGTGTCTCTCTCTCTCTCTCGGTGTATTCAATGTTTTTGTCATTGACTTATATATTAATACTACGTAAGGACTGGGCGGACCGCATGATAAAATGACGCCTCGAATTTGGTCCCAAATAGGTCTTGACTAAACCGAAGTTTAAAAGAAAATGAAAATTAAAAATTAAACTTTTACATTTTTTTTTATTAACATTTTAATGAAAGCTTTATTTAATTTCTTTATACCTCGATAATACCACGCCACGCCGCTCATACAAGGTTACGTTTACGAGCAGCCTGATTAGTTCTTAGAGATGACGTTAGTGTTTCGCTGTATGGGGAACGCATCGAGCAAAATGTTCGGACGACCGTATCTTTAGTTTTTATATCAATGGTTTTTGTCATTGTGTTTAACATAGTTAATATCCCGTTTTCAGTGTTAAAAGTATTTTTTGTCTTTTTTGTGTGATATTGTAGCTTTACATATTTCAAAATGATAGATGTAGTGTCGATTTACTGGATGTAGCTTAAAGTTTTGAATCACTGTTGTCTCACTTATTAAAACACGTTAAGAAAGGTTTAAGATTCATGCTCACCAATGTAGATAAACATTTATACACAAACACATGCCTTGGTTATCCTGTCTGACTTAACTCTTTCAGGGGCACTTTTACATAAGTTACAATATACATGTTTTTATGTTTTTTCTAGTTGTATGTATTTAGGCTAAACATTACTGAAAACATGGTTCAAAAAAATATCTAAGTGCCTTCACTCAGATATTTTTTTTAACAATTTGAGGAATCACATGGTTAGCTACGGTAACCACCACTGTCAACGAATTTTGTTGAAACGAACAATACAGACACAAACGATTATCGGCGCCACTTACTGCTTAAACTAAATCGAGCGTAAGGTGTATTTCTATGAAAGTCCAAGAAATAATCGCTAGATGGCCGGAATTTAAAGAATAAAAATACGAAATATATGGTTAGCGTAGCTAACCACTGACCCTGAAAGAGTTAACAGCTGGAAGTGCTTAGTATTTGGAGTGTCAGAGCTTAATTGGATGCTTGATGGAAAAAAGGAGCTCGTGGCTTAATAAGAACTGCCACTCAGGTCGATCTTTAGGTAAAGCTGTGCTTGCCTAGGTCGGTCTGTGGATGGGTGACCGCCCGACATACCGAGTTTCCTCCGTGCCTCGGAAAGCACGTTAAGCTGTTGGTCCCGGCTGCCATATATATAGATCTTTGGCAGTCGATACAGGTAGTCAGTGACCTGAAATTCTGACATCCAGTCTTACCAAAGGGTATTGTATTACCTAGTATTAAGGCGAATGCTCACATACTGCCCGCGAAATTCAAATTTTCTTACGTTTTTTGCAATTTGCAGGCCAGTGCTTGGTTGTATGTTGATGAACATTTGATTCGCGACTGTAAGACGTATTTAGTTACAGAATTATAATCATCAAAATCATCAATACAACCCTCCAAGTTCATATAGATCGAGGAATAACTTTGACCTTGAAAAAATAGTTTCTCGATCTATATGAACTTGGAGGGTTGTGTTGGTGATTTTGATGATTATAATTCTGTAACTAAATACGTCTTACAGTCGCGAATCAAATGTTCATCAACATGCAACCAAGCACTGGCCTGCAAATTGCAAAAAACGTAAGAAAATTTGAATTTCGCGGGCAGGGTGTGAGCTTCCCCCTTAACTGGGTTGTGGAGGTCAGATAGGCAGTCGCTCCATGTATAATACTGGTATTCAGCTGCATCCGGTTAGACTGGAAGCCGACCCCAAAATACTTGGGAAAAGGCTAGGCAGATGATGATGATTGAAAAAAAGTTGTTGCTGTTTTTAGCATTGATCAGATGTTCGATCGTGGACGAGGTAAAAGGAGTATGAAAAGATCGTATCATGTAGCGTTCTGTGATTTTTACCTACTCATGGGAAAGATGTGTGAGTTTATGTATGCACCTAAAGCTTCTTGTAATAGGGTACAAATCTAAGAGTTAAATATTCCAGCAGCAGCACAGCTGAAGACCGCTGATCTAGCTGAATCTGTGTCTGAGGTGGAGGAAGAGTCGTCGGGCAGTGACACCGCACACTGTCAGTTGATCTGTGACAACGTTGATGCAAGGTGAGTCTTGTACTAGCTATTCAAATAAATAAAATTGTAGTGTCTCTTTGGAATTTCAAAATAACGGTTTTTTACTGAATGTGTTTGAAATATTGATATGTATATAACTAGGAGGTACGAAGGAAACGAACGAGTGTCTGGTACAAAGGCTAGTTTAATACTGTTGGCACATAAGTAGTCAACTGACAATATTATCAATATAGAACGTGTGGGTAGGAGGTCGGCAGATATACATCAAATATATATGGTTATGTATATACAACCACATCCTTACATAGTATAAAACAAAGTCGCGTCTGTTTGTTTGTTTATTTGTTTGTTTGTCTGTATGCTTAAATCTTTAAAACTACGCAACGGATTTTGATGCGGTTTTTTTTAATAGATAGAGTGATTCAAGAGGAAGGTTTTAATACCTTTTTTGTACCCGTGCGAAGCCGGGGCGGGTCACTAGTAATATATATGGTTGTATATATGGTTTGTTTGTTTCGACTTATCTCCGAAACGGGTGAACCGATTTTGACAGGACTTTACTGACTGATAACTGATGTCGTAAGGAGTAACTTAGGCTCACGAAGTATAACTTCCATTCCCCATGATATCACTGTCCTACAGCTGGAGAAAAGCCTTCTAGAAACTATAAAGGGAGGAAGGAATACCGACACATAAACGGTTACATATTCTGAACCCACTAACATAGTTTAAAAAAAAAAAAAAACGAATCGTGGTAACCGTTTGTATCCATTTGTCTCTTCTACTTGTATTTTATTTTCGCGACATCTCTTATTATTATTATTAGCCTGTCCTGTCCCACTGCAGGACAAAGGCCTCCCTTCCCTCCTTCCACTTTTCGCGATCTAGTGCGATGATAGGCCAATCCTTTGAGAAGGAATCCAGCTCATCCCGCCATCTCCTTCTGGGCCTGCCGCGTTGTCGTTTCCTGCTGGTTGGTGTCCACTGAGTGGTAATTTTTGCCCATTGCTCCTCCAACATGCGGCAGATCTGACCAGCCCAGTTCCATTTCAACCCAGCAGCTGTATTGCCAGCATCGGCTATTTGGGTTTTCGAGCGAAGTATAGTTTGTCTGATGCGGTCCGTGAGTTTGACACCCAGTATACTTCGCTCCATAGCTCATTGGCAGACCCCAAGCTTCAGACATCTCTTAACTACTAAAAATGTTCAAAGGAATAATTAACCTACCTGCCCCCACGACAACGAACAAATGCATTGATTAGACCATACTTTGCACCTCTGCTTACATTTCCGGGACATACAAGTGGTTAATACCTCTGTTGTTACCCTAGGCGTCTAATGGAACTCCGTCTAATGGAGTCGTACAAGCGTCGCGGCGCGGCCGGAGAGGAAGAGGAAGGCAGTGCATCATCAGCGCTGTCTCCTCATTCGCACCCTCACCTCGCTGACTTGGATGAGGATGATTCAGCTTGTGAGGAGGAATTGGCTAGGCTTACTGTACAGGTAAGAATTGTGACTGTTTATGCTTTTGAGTAATTCCTTTTTGTAGGTTTTTATGAACTTAAACGTGTGTCTGTTTTGTAGCTTGATATTTGTATTAAATACTTTTGCGTGCCTAATGACAGGAAAAATTGAATATCGTTGCGTTTTTTAAAAATATGGTGAATCAGTGAAATCGTAAATGTAGACGTCTATCTAACACTACGCAATGTGGGCAATCTGAATCAGTAGAGCGAAGACATCGGGATGATGAACTTACTGTCTTGGATTAGAGCGAGGGAGTAACGTGAAACTTTGTTTACAGGAGGATAGGTCGGTCGAGCCTTAGCTCACAATTTTATTAATGTGTTTTTTTATTGTTCCTGTACAATTTATTTATTCCAATTTGAGGAAAAATATTGAAAAATTTGACATAAAAATCCAAGCTATTTGTACAGGAATAATATAAATCAAACTAAATGAATTACTTATCAATATTGTGCACGTTTTTACCCAGGCGCAGTGCCTAGAGTACCAGGGCGCTGCCGTCGCGAGCTCCAAGCGGCCGCGCGGCTCCCCGCCCGCGTGCGACGTGGACGACGTGTGCAGACCTGGACACACGCTGCTGTGGGACCTGCTGCAGGACGGCGCCATTGTGAGTTGTATGACCTGCGTCGCTTAACGGGGAACTTTACTTTTTATTCGTTTTTACACCTTATTCATGACTTCTTAGATTTAGATGAGCTCTGACTCAAAAAAATAAGATTCTGTTTAGTCCGTCAGTTAGATTATCGAAAAATATTGGATACGTGTTTTTTGTTTTATCAAATCAATAAAAATTGACGAAGATAAAGCGCGTCAAAGATCATAGAGTGGGACTTGAAACGTCAATTGAAGGTACAAAATGTACTATCATATGACGTCACACGAGTTTTCGAAGCACTGTATCGTCTTCATTTCTTGTTTACGTGAAAAAAGTAGAAATACGTGGTTAATATTTTTTGGAAATCTATCTGACGGACTAATTAGTTTTTTTTTGTCCGATCCCCTATTGTGAATGCGATGTGCCATGTGGCTGGCTATTTAAACTAAGTGATGCGAAGATTCGGCTATCAGCTTAGCGCTCATCACAAGACACGCAGGATATTAAGTGTCCCATCGTTTTTAATAAAACACCACACCCGGACATCAACGAGCTGGGAGTAACAGACTTGTAATGAAGTTGCATAGCACCGTTTAATTTGCGACTGAGTTATAACAGAGATTGAGCTAAGAATGTCTATCTTTCAATCAAAACCAATACAGTTGTATGTCTTTTGTCCCGCCGAAAAACTGTTATGTAGTTCGATGGGTGCATAAAATATTCGTTCCCTAAATCATATTTTTTTTTAAGTAGGTTACTTTGGTTTTTCTCGTCTAGGAACAACTGGGCGAGGGTTTAGCACTGGAAGCGGAGAAGGCTCTCTGCGCGTTACTATGCTTCAGTACAGACAAATTTATAAGGATAAAGTTCATTGAAGGATGTCTTGATAATCTTGCCAACCACAGGTATGATATTTCTCAAGATTTCTACCTAAAATCGTAAATTATTTTATTTATTTATTTGAAGAAAAACATGTACAATATGACAGACACAATCCAAGCTATTGTACAGGAATATAAAAATATGAAATAAAATACTTAAAAATAACAAGAAAAAGTCACTTTTCGAGCATCATCTCTCAGAACAAGTACAAGAAAAAATCATCTTTCGTTCATCATCTCATATAAATTGTTGATATAATTATATACTTAGTAAAGATAAAATGTATTTTGTCTCAGATCTGTTGCGGTCTCACTTCGGCTGTTACCGAAGTTATTCTCATCATTTCAACAGTTACGAGGCATGGATATGCATCAGGTAAGCTAGTCGTTTTGATATTATTTAGTTAATATTTTTTTTGTCTTATAATTATTGCAACTAAGATTACGTGCGTGACAAGGGTGACTGACTGTTAGCCCGCGTCATCCCTCTGCTTGACAAATACGAAATACTTGGTATTTACACTGTGTACTTTAAACTTTTAGGTACCTAAAGAAATTTTGAAAACGAAATCCGTATTTTTGATTCTTTGTTCTACTAGAGTAGTGCACCTTATAAGCCAGATGCTTGCGAAAGTGTCGACAAAGTTCGTAATATACCCAGAAGCGTTTCCTCATACTCACGTGCGAGTGTTAGTCTACGGGCACGAAACCGAGCGATGGCGGCAGCGGGACGACGCGACCCCACGGGCGGCGATGTAAACAAAAGCCTCGCGTCACGTCGCCCCGCTGCCGCCATCGCTCGGTCGCCGCAAGTTTCGTGTCTGCAGCCTTAGGGCCGGTTTCACCACTTGCTGATAAGTCCCTGATAGCCTATCCGGAACTTATCTGCCAGATAAACTACAACTTTTGATAGCATTATCTGTCAGATAACTATCTGACACTTTATCCGTAACCGGTGAAACTGGCCCTTAGTCTCGCAAAGTGGTTTGATCGCGCAGCGCCCTGGACCTAGTTGTGCACCATGCACATCATGAATCGGCTGTTTTTTACCCGACTACGGCGAAGCCAAAAGGAAGGGTAATGATTTTGGCAGTCTATGTAGGTATGTATGTTCCACCGTAGCGCCTAAAATACTGAACGGATTTTAATAAATGAGGTGTCAATAGATTCGTAAGAATAGCTCGGGTGACTAGGCATATATAAATTATTTTTATGACGGAATTTAAATGTCAAAAACTTACCTCAAAAATATTACATTGAGATAATGGTAACATGTTTGGTATCAAATGAAAGGTCTTGGCGAGCAAAATCCAATATTTTATTCGTAGTCGGGTTTTAGATTTTTAAACTTGTTTTTTTCTGCATTTCATCTCGCAAGTCAACCTATGAGACTGGTTTCTGATTAATCGGTAAATCCTGTGGATGCCAGGAATGTAAGGCCTCGCCCTCCAGTCAGGGTATCAAAACTTGTGTGTAAAAACAGGGGATGCCCTTAGTGACAGCGCGCTAAGGCCCAATAGGGGGTTGTTAACGGACCTCGGCCTAGGGCGTCACTGGGTAGGGCAGCACAGGAACAGGCTAGATCTGAGAGAGATGATTTAGGGACTGGTTTAAAACTACGGGCTATACGTCGCGGGCAGGTCTGAACAAGGGTCAAGGCTGATGTTATCGGGCGGTATTTAAGCTGGTTCCGTTTCCACCAGGTGGTGATGTGGGCAGAGCGAGAGCGCGGCATGATGCGTCTGTTCCTGGAAGACCTGCGGCACTACATGGCCATGCCGCGGCCGGTGTGCGACGCGCCGCACTACGCGCACATCACGGAGCTCACCGTGCGCCTGCACTTCCTCACCGCCATCTTCTCGCCCGTCGGCTCTCCGCAGCACTTCAGGTATGTCAGCCAAAAGACATCGAAATAATCATTAGAGACCTACCAAAATCTGCAGTACCACAGACCAAAGAAGTCCACGTTTCCACGGGTGATTTTTTATCGCCACAATCTTCGACGTTGACGACATCCAACAGTGCTCGTTTCAAAGTAAAAAGTATGCACTCTATTGGATAGTCAACACTCTGCTCATACCCCGATTGCATTACTTAAAAATAATCAGCTTTAAGCTCGTTGTAATAAAGCCGTACTTAAATAAATTTCCAACATTCGCTTGTTTGGCCGAGGTAACGCAGGTTCGAAGATTTAGATGTTCTGAATGTGCGTGGTCTACTACCTAGTCCTTTACCATACTCCCCGAATATAACTAGACACTCATAAAACTTCCTGAAAATATCCTTATAATTAGTTAATCTCTCCCTTTTATCTGCCAGGTTAACAGTAGAACAAGTGGAAGAGCTATGGCAGTGCTTAGTGGTCCGCGGTAGCAGTGAATGCGCGGACTGTCTCTACTCATGGCTACTCTCCCATACGAAGTCTTCAGACCAACACGCTTTGGGACTCGACGCGCTACGATTTCTGTATATCGAGAAGATGCCTACGTTGGACCCTGAGGTAAGTGAGGTCTGAGAAGTATGGAAGAAGAAGACATGTTGCGTCGACGCCAAATAGATTGGGATAAGGCAGGAATATATTTATGATGATGTACTTAAAAAAATCGAGGCTAGGTCTTTTTTAGGGTTCCGTACCTGAAAAGGAAAAAAACGGAACCCTTATAGGATCACTCGTGTGTCTATCTGTCTGTCCGACCATTCCCCCCCCTTATCTCCGAAACTACTGAGCCTAAAATTCTGAAAAAAATACAGAAAATAGTTCAACACGTATCGATTACAGGAAAACCTATAAGAAGTCATGGTACGGAACCTTTCATGTGCAAGTCCGACTTGCACTTGGCCAGTTTTTTTTACAAAAGTCTAGATGCCGGAATTGGCCTTTTTATTATCCTGATTGATATTGCAATCTTTGTTTGACACAAGTTATAATTACTGTAATGTGATACTGTGTATATTTAAAGCTATATAGTGCGGTAGGATAGCTGCAAAAAATGTTGTAATATTTCCTATCTGCAAAATATGCCATGTCGAAAATAGATAAAGTGCCAGTTTGCCTATATTGTGAAAACTCAATGTGTGGGATTGAAAAACTACTACAACAAGTATATCTGCCTTGTCTTTTCCCAACTATGTTGGGGTCTGATCTCCAAAAACTCAAACTACAAAATTCACCCCCTACTTACTGGGTTTGGTTATACGATTTTGAACTACTACAATCCCACTTTGACTGCTGCGTGTGTCAAACTCACAGTTTATTTATTTAGTACTTAGGACTTACAACTGATAAAAACAAACATAAAAGAAAAGAAACCATAGTCACGTGAAAGCCTGTGATGTATCTTGTCACACATCTGATCATAGTCAGTGATGACTGATAGCAGATAAGAAGAGGACCAAAAAAAACCTGAAAGCCAATTACAAATCCTCAAGGAAATGTTACAACTTTCATCCACAGACGATCAGCATAATGGGCCTAAGTCTGTACCAGCAACTGTGCAACCTAGCGCGTATGGCGCTCGGCACGGGTGACGGACGAGACACCGGACATCCGCACACGCTGGCTATGGACCATCTGTGGAAGATCGCGCTCAGAGCTAACAGTACTGGTGAGTTTGAAGTGTATTTATGGGATTTTGAACCTTAATAACAGTAGATGATAAAGTTGAATATAGAATAAATATAAAATTGATTTTATTTTGCCGGTGACAAGTCTAGTTCTGCCCTCTTAGGACTTTATAGAAGTGTATTTGATCAAAAAGCAGCTTTAAGTAACATAGTATAGGGTGGTTATTATTTCTGCCTTGTGTTGTTAGTTTCGTGGTTGCTAAACCAGCAGTGTTTTATTAAAACTAAGTTCATTTTGGTGTAACTTTGTGATTTTATATCTCAATGTAGGTAGACAGACAGTTACGTTGAGAAATGGGTACTTGACAAAATAAGCTAATTAGTCCGTCAGATAGATTTCCGAAAAATATTAGACTCATATTTTATCTTTTTTCACGTCAACAAAAATGAAGACGTTACAATGCTACGAAAACTCGTGTGTGACAGCACATTTCTGTACATTTTTTACTGGAATGTGACGTCACAAGCCCCCACTCATAATCTTTGACGCGTTTTATCTTCGTCAATTTTTTGTAATTTCATAAAACAAAAAACACATTCAATATTTTTCGATAATCTAATAGGGGATCGGCCAAAAAAAATTAATTAGTCCGTCAGATAGATTTCCAAAAATTATTGGACACGTATTTTTTCTTTTTTCACGTAAACTTAAAATGAAGACGATACAGTGCTTCGAAAACTCGTGTGACGTCATATGATAGTACATTTTGACGACACAAGTGACGTTTCAAGCCCCACTCAAGATCTTTGACGCGTTTTATCTTCGTCATTTTTTATTGATTTGATAAAACAAAAAACACGTATTCAATATTTTTCGATAATCTAACTTACGGACTAAACAGAATCATATTATTTTGACCCAGTCCGATCCCCTATTGACGGACTTAAAAGAATCTTATATTTTTAGTCAAGAAATTAGGCAAATGTCGGTTTTCCTCCAAAAAGTCTCATTTTTGAAACTATACGATTGCTCACCGTAATGTTTTCGTTTTTATCCAAATGCCATCCATTTTTTCCAGACGTATCAATGGGCGCGATCCAATACCTAAACAGCTACTACATGGGCCAGCAACTTCAACAAGAAGACGACTTCGTAGCCAAATGCATGTTCCACCTCTCTTCAGCGGCCGAAAGACTGATCATTAAGAAACAAACCGCTGACGGGGAAGGCACTTCGACTTCCCAAGTGTCTGAACAAGAAGTTAAAGAAGAGAAGATCGTGGATAAGCTGAATATCTATGAGCATATGACTGAGGAAGCTGCGTTGCAGTGTATACAGAGGGCGCTGTTGTTGCTGAAGACGCATCTTGATACTTTTAAGAGAAGGTTTGTGGTTTATTTTTGACCTAATTTTTAAAACATTACAGAGGATTTTAAACTCTTTTACCCTATCTTGTTTGCAAGTTTCCGGTAATTTCATGTTTAATGCTTATTGTTTTATTCGATATTTCGTTGAGGGACTGTTTCACCATCTACGATTAAGTATCCGTTAACTTACTTGGTATAGCTCCCGACACGTAACTTGGCAAGGTTTCGAAATTCGAATTCAAAGTTCGCGCATCGTACACTTTGTGCCACAAAAAGTGGTCACTTTTATTGCTTTTAATTATTCTATGTTATTGACATAATTTATTTTTAATAATGATGTTAAAGAAAGGTGAAGACTTTGTGACATTTATTAGGTGATAAATAAATAAAAATATGCATTTAAAAGTAAAACAAAATTTAAAACAACAACACTCGTAACAAAAACTAAATTTAAAACAAATAACAAAAACTAAATTTAATAAAACACAACGACAACTCAAATTCGTAACAAAAAGAAATAAAAAAAACAACAAGTTACGTGCACAGCAAGTGTAATCGGGAGCGAACGGAACGTATGCATTTGAATGCACCAATCACACGCGCGGATGACGCTACCTAGAAGTACCTAGAAGAGACCTAAACAAGTAATTAAATTAAAAAATTTAAAAACCCCAACTCAATAAAGATAAAACATTGGTTCTCCACTTTTACTCCCTTTAAATCAAAGTTTGACCAAGTTTAAAGGGAGTGTTTGAAATCTAGCCTTAGTTGTAAACATTGCCGCTCGCCGCCATTCGACGGCACTCGCAAGCGAGCGAGGTGCGGGAGACGCGCGGGCGGCAGGGGAGGCGGGGGCGCTGGGCCCTTCGCTTAGGAATATTCGAGTAGCGTTTTACGTACGGGTCGGATGCGCACGCGTTTTGTTAAATTGATTTGGTAAATTTCGCGGCTATCGAGCATCATAGTTATAGATTTGGATACTACTTAAGTATTACGGTTTTGCCTTGTCACGGTATAGTGCTTAACGGAGCACCGAGGCCTTTGTGTTGGACTAAATTGGAACGGACAGTCTGTGGTGTGAACAAGCGTGTCGTCGTGGTCTGGCTGAGGAAGACGGGTCGTCTTGGGAGAGCCCGGAGCCTGTTGCAGGCCATCGCAAGGTTCACAAACACACACAATACACATATACATTTACTCAAACTTGCGAGCGGTCAGCGTTACGGAGTTGAGCCGGCTCAAGAACTGAGGTAAGTGGTAGGATTAAGTTAATCAGCGGCGCGTAACGCGTTCAATGTGTTGCACGTTAGTATAACCGTTTTGAAGCAGTGGCGTGCAGTGGTCCGCCACGGTGGGTAGGCCACGAAATATTGACAGCAAAAAAAAAAATTGTCACATTTATAACATTTGAAAATAAGCCTGTAAAAGTTATAGGTACCTAAATACAATTCAAAAACTCACCACATTATTCAAGGTTCAACTCATGATTTTTTTATCGATGCAAACAGAAGAAAGATTCGGCCACCTCAAAAAACTCATCCAAGTGAGTGGGTGATAGTTACAAAAGTACAAAACACGTCACTTGCAAGATAATATCCGAAGCGGCCTTCACACATCTACCTTTAGATACCTACAACTTGCACCTTATCATTACTTATACGATAATTGAGAAAACTTATTACCTTTAAGTGCCTTTAACATCTAGCAAACACACATTATTAGCACAAACTTCACAAGTAAATTACCTATCATTGTTATTATTTGTTATGGGAAAAAATAATACAACAAATAATACACAACAAAACTAATATTTACACTACTGTTAATAATGGTATCTACTATCTGACACTATCTGTACGTTTTTGGTTTCAAAACAAATCGCGCTCTATAATGCTTGTCACAACAATGAAAAAATAATGGCTTCCATAGACGTAAAATATAATTTCTAATTTGCCGATAGAAAAATACTACCAAATAAAATTGCATCATTTTCATATCGAGTTTGTTCACAACAGCGGTCAACAAAATTTTGCAGGATTATAGGTACGAAATCAAACAATGAAATGTGTTGTCAGTGCTGCACTCTATCTGTGGACGGAAGAGCGAAGACCGCAAACGCGCGAAATTCAAATTTCTTAATTTCCTTACATTTTTGCAATTTGCAGGCCAGTGCTAGGTTGTATGTTGATTAATAAAATATGATTCGCGGCTGTAAGACGTATGTAGTCAGTATTCAAGCTAGCACTGGCCTGCAAATTGCAAAAAACGTTAAAAAAAAACAAATTTGAACTTCGCGCCGGAGTTCGCGGGCTGAAGATGGCACGCATGACGCATCCAATCGTAGCCTTGTGTTGTTGCAGCCAATCACAGGCCACCTCCACTCGCAGGAGCTGGCATGCATATGTGCGGTTCATATACACGAAAATATGCACCGATCATTCACTGATGTGACGCTGTGTGCGTAAAATTATGAATGGGTTTTAGGCTAATCGAATGCTAGCATAAGCAAGCCTGTAAATATAAGATTCGTACGCGAAAAATTGCTCTAAGTATTTTAACAGGAGTTTGAACTTTTTTATTATTATTTTGTACATGGTGTTATTTTATTACAATACTAGTGACCCGCCCCGGCTTCGCACGGGTGCAAAAAAGGTATTAAAACCTTCCTCTTGAATCACTCTATCTATTAAAAAAAACCGCATCAAAATCCGTTGCGTAGTTTTAAAGATTTAAGCATACAGACAAACAAACAAACAAACAGACGCGACTTTGTTTTATACTATGTAAGGATGGTTAATTAGTTATAAGAAATGCTCAGTTGGTAAGGTAGGCTAAGCCTAAGAGCCTTAATAGAGCGCACGCCAC
Source organism: Diarsia mendica (assembly GCA_949316265.1). Taxonomy (NCBI): domain Eukaryota; kingdom Metazoa; phylum Arthropoda; class Insecta; order Lepidoptera; family Noctuidae; genus Diarsia; species Diarsia mendica. The sequence goes on along the minus strand of OX438906.1, from coordinate 9,060,479 downwards.
TGTTTTGAAGACCTGTCATCTATGGGCCCGTGATAGGTTCGGCTGATCCTGGCGTGAACAGGGAGTAAAAGTCAAAAAACAATTTTCAAGCTTTTTTGTTTTAATTTCATTAGTTTATATTCCTCATTCCCTTTCAATATAGTGACCATTATTCTACAAATCAATCCCTTTAATTTTTTTGCTACCCATATTGAGGGAGTTGTAAAAACAAACGTAATTCGTCATTATGTGATAGCGGCCATCTTGGATTTGAAATTTGTTTTAGTGTTTATTCTTCTACTAATCAAACCCTTTCATTTGATACCCCTAATGATGTGTTGTGAAAAATATGTATCTAATACGCCATTTTGTGATGGCGGCCATCTTGGATTTGAAATTTGTTATAGTGTATTCTACTAATCAAGCTCTTTCATTTGATACCATATTGACGGAATTGTAAAAAATAAGTAATCCGCCATTTTGTGATGGCGGCCATCTTGGATTTGATGTTTGTTATAGTATCTGTATAGTATTCTCCCAATCAAGCCCTTTCATTTGATACCCATATTGATGGAGTTGTGAAAAAATAATATGTAAATCGCCATTTTGTGGTGGCGGCCATCTTGGATTTGAAATTTGATAGTGTATAGTATTCTACTAATCAAGCCCTTTCATTTGATACCCTTAATGATAGGAGTTGTGAACAAATATGTACTCCGCCATTTTGTGGCGGCGGCCATCTTGGATCGATGTTTTTCAAACATAGCTAAGAACACTCTCGACTAATTCACCTTTCAAACAAAAAAAAACTAAATCAAAATCGGATCATGCGTTCGGGAGCTACGATGCCACAGACAGATACACATTACACACACAGATACACAGACACGTCAAACTTATAACACTCCGTCGTTTTTGCGTCGGGGGTTAAAAATGACTTCTGCGCAACCAACGACTCTTGCCAAGTTACGTGCCGGGGACATAGCATAGATAGTTTAAAAAAAATCTGTTACTTTTTAATTTTATACAGTAACAAGTGGCTATTCCAACATTGTGAAATAGGCCCAATAAGTCTAGAGAATATGTGTCCTTCTTTTTCTTTGGTCGAAATTGGGACAGTCACGGAAAGCCAGAGTATAGCTTTTTTAGCTCTTGGTATGCTCACCAACTCGTGCGTCACTGTATGAGATGCAATTACTCTGACATAGTGTCAGCTCGCGTGAGATCGCATGCTTGCGTAGTATAAGAAGTAGTAGTTCGTGATACCCCGAATAGTTATTCTACAGACTTATCGTTTCCTTGTGGTTCCTAGATACGCGTACCACCTCAGACGCTGGGCCCTTGCCGAATCAGGCGCATGGGAAGGCACATGTGGTGGAGGAGGCACAGTGCGTGTGACACTGCAACCAGCTGGCGCGGGCCCACGTGCGTCACTTGCACTGCACCAGGCAGACCTCGTGGCGCATCTGCGTGCGCATGTGCACGTGTGGTGGGAGACACAGGTATGGCTGGTTTTTCTCTGTATTGTGTTAGATGCTGCATTCGGTGGTTTACTCCACTCATTGTGACGCAGTCGCGGGTCAGCCCTGTCGACGGGGCCCCCCCGCTTCGAAGGACTCTTACTTCTTATTACCAACGAAGGCGATGGCGGGGTCGAGTGAGCGAGCGAAGCGAGCGAATAGGCCTCGTCATCCCTTTTTAACCTAACCTGTCCGAGTCAGGGGTCCATTTTGAGATCATTTAGACAGATGCAACGTGAAAAACGTTAGAATTTAGTTCAATGTACGTTCCGTTTCACGTTTAGTTGGTAATTTACCAATATTTTTTCCACGCTACTCCGGCAGCTAAAATTGCATGAGTTCAGGAGAACCGCCTTGGCCCTTGACTTTGACAGAATCCTCAAATTCAGGGAAGTGATTTCTAAACCCAACCTCAGCGAGTTTAGTTAGAGCTCGAACGAATAAAGTATACCTGAGCGTTTCTCGGCATTTTCAATTTTATTCTTTTATCCTTATAATTCTTACTTGCCCTCCATATTCATCCTATAAAAACATAACGAATATAATAATATGCGAACTGAATAACATTAAGTTTTATTATTTATATCAGATTCAGGGCGAGGAAGGCGTCACGGCACTATCAACGGACGGACCACTGCGCATGATCACCCAGGGACAAGAGCTGACGATAGACTATGATGAGAGGACACTCTATGATATGGGCTTCAAGGATAACCAGGTAAGGTTTCGAATTAATTAACAGTGTTTTTTTATTGTGGTATCTGTTTGGCCTTTAAGAATCAGATTTGTTTTAAAAAAAAGATGCCATGATGTCTGACAGGGGAGAATGGAAAAAGAAAACGTGTTGCGCTGACCCCAAGTAAAATGGGACAATGACAGAAAGATGATGCAATTACGGAAACATCGTAAATCTTTCTGTCTATAACAATAATATCGAAATAGCTAAGTAGTCGAACAATAAAATGAGTGTCGTCACAATCCGCGGCAGTGTTGTAACGAGCGGATCGCGCGGATTGTGGCGCCACGGCAGATTCATAGAGATAAACTACTGATGCATTTTTTTTTATCAAAGGACTTGTTTTCTGATATTTATTTATTTATTTAAACTTCATGCACAAACGTGGTACATAGGCGGACTTAGTGCCACAAGTCTCTACCAGTCAACCTTAGGGTCAAATAAGACATCATTAGGATAATTAAGAAGAATCACATCACACACATCATTAGGTTTTCATTATGATGATTTTTAACCCCCGATGCAAAAACGACGGGGTGTTATAAGTCTGTGTGTGTATCTGTCTGTGGCATCGTAGCTCCCGAACGCATGATCCGATTTTGATTTAGTTTTTTTTGTTTTAAAGGTGGATTAGTCGAGAGTGTTCTTAGTTATGTTTGAAAAATATCGATCCAAGATGGCCGCCGCCACAAAATGGCGGAGAACATAATATTTGTTCACAACTCCTATCAATATGGGTATCAAATGAAAGGGCTTGATGAGTAGAATACTATACACTATAACTTTCAAATCCAAGATGGCCGCCACCACAAAATGGCGATTTACATATTATTTTTTCACAACTCCATCAATATGGGTATCAAATGAAAGGGCTTGATTGGGAGAATACTATACAGATACTATAACAAAATTCAAATCCAAGATGGCCGCCATCACAAAATTAAGGATTACTTATTTTTTACAATTCCGTCAATATGGGTATCAAATGAAAGGGCTTGAAGTAGGTATGGGTATCAAATGAAAGGGCTTGATTAGTAGGTATGGGTATCAAATGAAAGGGCTTGATTAGTAGGTATGGGTATCAAATGAAAGGGCTTGAAGTAGGTATGGGTATCAAATGAAAGGGCTTGATTAGTAGAATACACTGTAACAAATTTCAAATCCAAGATGGCCGCCATCACAAAATGGCGTATTAGGTACATATTTTTCACAACACATCAATATGGGTATTAAATGAAAGGGCTTGATTAGTAGAAGACTATACACTAAAACGAATTTCAAATCCAAGATGGCCGCCATCACAAAATGACGAATTACGTTTGTTTTTACAACTCCCTCAATATGGGTAGCAAAAAAATTAAAGGGATTGATTTGTAGAATAATGGTCTCTATGTTGAAAAGGAATGAGGAATATAAACTAATGAAATTAAAACAAAAAAGCTTGAAAGATGTTTTTTTACTTTTACTCCCTTTAAACTTGGTCAAACTTTGATTTAAAGGGAGTAAAAGTGGAGAACCAATGTTCTATCTTTATTGAGTTGAGGGTTTTTTAAATTTTAAATTTAATTTCTTGTTCATAGGATATCAATCTTGATCTTATTTGTATGTATGCTAGATTAAAACATCGCAAATAGTTAAATATGGTGAGATGCTGTATGAATGTAATATTACACACATAAGTATAGAGACAGACTTAATACCATAAGCACTTTGTACCAGTCGACATTAATCTTTTTTTCTTTTTCAAACATCATACTAAAACTCACTTGTTCCATCAGTTGGTGTTCGTATCAGTGGGTGTGGGCGGGCGGGGCGCGTGGGCGGAGTGGCCGTCTGCCCAGCCCGCCCCGGCGCGGGCACGTCTGCCCACCATGTTGCTACTGGACCCCACGTACTTCCATCATCTGTTCACGTTGATGCAAGCCTTGGGGCAGATGAAGGAACCTGGTGCTAATGGGGTATGTATAAAGTACTATAGCTTTGTATAGAACAGCATAGTTCTCTTTTCGTTCGCTTTGACTGAACTATGCTCACAGTCCAAGTGAGCCGAACTGTATGAGTGAGGGAACTTTGCCGAAAAATCTTTGTTCCCTCCCACATTTAATCGGGCTTCAAACCAAGAGTAAGCAAATAAACATCTTGATCTGAGCACGCTCGTTACATCATAGGCCTCATCTATTGCTTTCCATCAGGCGTTATCGAGGTCAAGAGCAATTTAGAAAAAAAATGTCTCCGCCTTATTGGTTTAACCTTTTGAGCGCCACAATCACGTATAGACGACAAGCCGAACAAACAAAAAAGTACTTTTTGGCTTGCGTCTATACTTGACTGTGGCGGTCCTTGCATTCTTCTCTTGGAAACAATGCCATTTGAATTTCTTCTTAGATAAATTAAAATATGAAACCAAGTGGTGGTCTAAGTTTTTAAACTGACATGGTCACTGACACTACTATTAATATCATAAACGGGATATTTACCATGTTTGATTTTTGTTTCGAGTTCCCGATATTTCGGCGCTGTTACAAGCACCATGATCACGGATAAACTCGCGAGTGGACACAGTGAGTTTTGTGTGTCGGGAACAGAATCGTGTAGTGAGTGACAATGGTAGTGGTGCCGAACGCAAAAAACGAACGAGAAAGAGGGTAGACCGTTTTGTCTGCTCATAAACATCCACCCGCAATGACTTCAGTTTATCCGTGATCATGGTGTTTGTAACAGCGCGGCGCCGAAATATCGGGAACTCGAAACAAAAATCAAACATGGTAAATATCCCGTTTATGATATTAATAGAAGTGGTGGTCATAATTATGCAGGCAGTCATCATCTCCACGTTGCTGCCAGACTAATGCTTTTACCGCGGCATAAACTAAGACAATTTTCTGTTTTGCAGGAGCCCATAACCCACACAAAAGCTCAACTCCTATCCCGCCGCGTCTGGGACATACTACAAGCTGTGCCAATGAACCCAACTCTTCTCGAAGCTTTCCAAAACCCCACAGAGGGCAAACTACCAGAATTGCTAGACCCCACGAGCCCACAGAAACTCATGTATTCCCTACATATCATTGATAAGCTGAGCTCAAGTCTGGCTGGTACGCCTAATGTGAAGGAGCATTCGGTCAGTACGCTCAGTCCGTTGGTTACTAATGAAAAGAGTGAGGAGGAGAAAGCTGCTGTTGAAAATTGGAATGAGTTGTTTATAAAGAAGGGAGGTCTAAGACTGCTTTATGATATTATGATGTCGGGTGAGTTGATGATAATTTGTTTCTTTATGTAATGGTTCTTTATGTAATAAGTTATCACTTCATCACACATACTTGTGGCCTTCACCAATCACCAAACATGTCGTCGACAACGTTACGTCTATAGTTATAGTTTAATAAGATTTTAAATATGCATTAGGTTATCTTTGGATCTCAGTTACCTGATAATAAAATCATTGATTGATTGAATCTTTTATAGTAGATTATTCACCAAGGAGATAAACCGGTGCCCTATTTTTTGAACCCTTATATTGAATCCAGAACGTTTTTTTTAAATAAGACGACAAGCCAAAAAGTACCTTAAGTCGACAGACTTAGGGCACTTTTTTGCTTGTTCGGCTTGTCGTCTATACGTGACTGTGGCGCTCAAAAGGTATCATCAAATGATTCCTCTCGCTCTGGACAGAGCCGAACGGAGTGGCAGGCTTCTACTGATTAAAACCATCCATGTTCCTTCTTAGTCCTTTGTATTCCGGGGCCGCTGTATGTCTTTCGAACCATCCGCAGCCCTGGCAGGCGTCGGCTCTTGCGGACACTTTCTGTGGTGCTGACATCTCTATGAGGCGCGCGTGGAACACGTAAAGTCCATTTCACGAAAGAAGTCCCGCGGACAATTGTGGAACTAAATTTGACAGATGGGGAGATATGGAGAGAGATAGCAACATTATGTCGCGCGAATACAGCGCTGCGTCTGCGGGACTTCTTTCGTGAAATGGACTCTACACTTGGATAGCTCAGGTCTTCTATAAGATTGTAATGTGCTGTTTATGTTCTAGGTGTATTACAAAGAAACGACGACAGCGAATGGCGACAGGACTGTCTCGCGCTACTGTTGCAGCTATTGTGTAGGATCGGCACGCTGCCATCCACTGACCCGGCGCAAACTCCTAAGTTACACCCGGTAAGTGATTCTATTTACTTGTAGATTAAAAAACGTATGTGTCACTTATTCATGCCAACAGTATTCAGATATTTGGTAACTCAATTGACGGAAGAGAGATGAAAAGGAAAAACATTTATTTGCGCTAAATATGACGCAAAGTAAAAAAGTGAAAAAAAAAAAAAAAAAAAAAAAAACTTCTGAAGGCGGTGACATTTGTTTGTTTGATTTCGTTTTTTTTGCCACCGACTTCAGAAGCTGATTTTTCACAATTGACGGAGATTATGCGCGGATACACATAAAAAAAATACACAGACACGAATAGAAAACCTCCTCCTTTTTGGAAGTCGGTTAAGAACTAACTAAAGCACGAACAAGACGTTTTATGCTAAAACTCAATGTAGCACACTAAAAACTAGTACACGTATTTATAAAAAGTCTTTTGAACAATTTTGATTTTTTGAACTCCAATATTTTCGTAACCAGAACAACAAAACCTACCCATGGAATGAAAGTTTTCCTTCGTTCACAGTCGTTACTATCGTTGATGAGCGTAGAGGAGACCACAGACCGACTGATATCGATACTGTGCGAGGCGGCTACGCTGAAGGAACCCACCACTTACAAGACTGGATTTTGGGGGAGGGCTCAGGTATGTACGCAATAACTCATAAATGCCTCGTCGGTCTAGTGCTTGCAGGTGCGTCTGCTGAGCATGAGGACCTGGGTTCAATTCCCGGGTGGGACTAAGTGTTATTGAGTTTTTTCACCAGGAATTTCTCTGTAGCATCACGGAGTCTGGATTTGTGCCCGGTTGATGGCAATATAGGTGACTTAGTGCTTTAGTGAAGCGTTTTTATATGCTCTATTTACTTACCAAATTGTATTTTTTATTATAATATAATATATTAGTCTGTAAAGTTGGACCAAAGTTGCCTGAAAATAAATAATCGTTGTATTATGTGACTATGAATCTATGATACTTTTCGAGTGTCATCGCAATATAAACCTTACGTCAATATAGCAAATGTGGTGTTTAACTTTTGTTTGTGTTGTCAGGTTGTGCAACACGCAATGCGTATGTGCGTATGGTGGGCACGTGGTGGCGGCGACGCAGTGGCGTTAGCCTGGTCATTGCGTAGGGCTGCGCCTAGGTTGCTGCTGGACGATGCTGACCCAGCGGTGAGTTTGGCAATGTTGATTCTACAACTAGCAGCTTGAAGAAGTTATGACCGACCGCTTCAATCTGCGACTGGTGATGTATTCATGTAAATACACCAAACTACAGTGTCAGACCGAGCTCTCCCTGTATATGCAAAATAAACATCAATCAGTTGATACAAAAAAAAGAAAAAAAAAGTTGTTCAATGAGGCGGACATACTCTAGCAACTGAAGTATATAATTCGGGCCGCCAATGCATAACCGCCGCTAAATCTCATTTAATCCTGTCTAAAAGAGAAAGAGTGTTACGGCCAGTTTCACCGGTTACGGATAAAGTGTCAGATAGTTATCTGACAGTTATCTGACAGATAATGCTATCAAAAGTTGTAGTTTATCTGGCAGATAAGTTCCGGATAGGCTATCAGGGACTTATCAGCAAGTGGTGAAACCGGCCCTTAAACATTTTAAGACCTGACCATAGATAATACAATTTTCCTGGCTTTATCCTGTGCTTTCCAATTCGTTCGCAGTCATACATTTGCCAAAGTAACCTGTGAATATCCTTCCTCTTTGTTCAGGTACGTCGCGAAGCCGGCAGCGCCCTCTACCGGTTATGCGCGGGCGGAGAGGTGGCGGTACTAGCGCCGCTCTTGCAGCTCCTGTTGGAACACCTGCCCAGGGCCGCAGATATGCGACCACATCACCAGCACCATCACCATCATCATCACGATGTTCGTATATTTGAATCTCTTATCAATTAACAATCAATATCTCTTATCAATTTGTCTTCATAATAAGCAGTGCTTGTCTGTCTTATGGCCATAGTTATTGTAACTATTTTTGTAAAGATACAGGGGGAAGCTATAACGTGAAACAATTATGTTTTAATTATAATCGACTTATTGACGTTTAGTTTCACTGGCAACGGGATATAATGTCAGTTTAAAAACATATATTGACGTTTAGTTGATTCTCTTCCCTAGTGGTCAAAACAAATACGCTATTTTATAACTCCTGTAAGGGGCCATTTATCGCGGGACGTCGCATGCTCTCGCAATTAATGTGCTAAAACCTTTTGTTTTGCTTTAGTACCAGGTAAACAATTGTTGGCTCGGATATTTTATTCCGTACTGTTTTTTTTTTTTGTAACCTAACCGCTCAGACTTCACAACAAACTCAAAAACATATAATTTTAATTTATTATATTCATCCCATAGGTTGTCCACCATCACGCAGAGGAAGGCAAGGAGCCGTATGGACCAGCGTGTAGAGATTACTTCTGGCTTGTTTGTAGGCTCATAGACGGACTGCCTGAAGACTTCTTCAAAGGTAACCCATTTTGATATTCCTTACTGTTCCGTTAAATAAACTAGACTTCTTTTTACTTTTTTTTCCATTTTTTTTTTAATTCGTTGCCCCCACTCTAGGAATTTAAATTACCCTGTATCGTGGGTGCATTCACAAACATTTAAACTCACATACACAAATACCCAGACCCGAAACAACCATCTGTAGGTCTTACAAATATTTCTTCCGTGCGGGGATCGAACCCGCGACACGCAGCGCGGCAGTCCATTGCTTGAGCCACTGCGCTAACCGTGCCGTCAAAGACTAGACGACGTTCACTAATTTATGACCTACTTTTCTGACTATTCCTTATGGATGATATATTATTATGATGTATGCATCTAAGAGGAAGTCTGAAAGTGGTGCAAGTGACTGATAAGGTTATGTGGTAATCGGTTTTGTTGGTATGGACATGTGATATACAGGAATGATGAAAAGTTTGGGTGTTGATGGCTATACGAGTAGAGGAAGACCAATGAAGCGATAGATAGACTGTGGGAAGAATGATATGGTTAGAAAGGAAGAAACTGCTAAGATAACGAGCAATAGACGGCACTGTTGGCGCAGTGATTGAAACAGTTGACTGCTGCGCTACGTGTCGCGGCTTCGATCCCCGCACGGAACAAATAATTAGGGGCAACATTTAAAAAAAAAAAAAAAACGTTGCCCCACACGGGGAATTTCTCCTGTATAGTGGGTGTTTTCACAGACATTTAAAAAACTCACATACACAAATACCCAGACCCGAAACAACTATCTGTAGATCATATATTTCTTCCGTGCGGGGATCGAACCCGCGACACGCAGCGCAGCAGTCCATTGCTTGAGCCACTGCGCCAACCGTGTCGTCAATAAAAATAGAGAAGTATGAAAGAAGAAGACATTCTGCGCCGACCCCAAATTAATTGCATTAAGGCCAGTAGAAGGATAATGCTGTGCTTTGGTTTACTCTAGACTGCCCTAGTCTTTTCATGTTCTCAAACAAGCACAAGTGTTGATAAATCAAATTCTACACTTCATCAGCCGTTCCTTAAGATACTCCGAGGCTAAGATATAGAACCAAACCTTTTACTCTATAATCATCTCCTCAGAAGGAGCAACATCAGAAGACAGCGGCGCCCCCGACCTAAACGAACTCTGCGAACAAATCCACGTCTCATTAGAGAAACGAGAGATCATAGAGAAGAGAACAGAGCCTTGTTCTCCGGACGACGGACTCTATGGTCAGCTGAGCTTGCTCACACATCTGGTTAAACACCCGCTGCGGTTCAAGATGTCGGATCAGGGTACCAGGACTTTGGAAACGGTGAGTTTATTATTAGACATAGCAGTATCAGTTAGTTGGGCAGTATTTTTGTACTTATCTTGTTGTTTAATGTTAGAGACTTGTAGTTGTCACAGTCAAAACTGTTAATCAGTTATAACTACTTTTGACCGGTCCAAACTATTAAACATTTACTTAGATCCTTATTAGGTGGTTTCTGTTATTACATCGATAAATTGAAATAACCTAAAGGTCATTAGGAAACTTATTAGGTTTGTTAGGTTTTTTTTGTGACCCTTTGGATCACCCCATGCTAGAGCTAATATTTATTTTAATATAGAAAATGCGTTTTAACTTATTAAGGGTTTTGACTGGCACCTGTCAATAGTAGTTTTGACTGATTAACAGTTTTGACTGCAACATAGGCACAGATACAAAGTATGATAATAAGATGTTCTAGAACAGAGCTACCTATGCGTTTTTCAGGATCATTTACCTAGGTTTATCTATCTATAGCTAGCTGAGCCCCGTAACTTTCGTCCGCGTGTCATTATTGTTAAAATACTAGTAAAGTTTATATTTCTGATTATTATAAGTGAATATCGTGGTATAGAAGCAAATTCCAGGATGATCAGTTTAGGGGTTTAGGTGTAAAAATATAACAAACTATTTATATTATTAGTAAAAATTTACAAAATGTCAAAAATTTGCGTAAACCATTCACAATTCAAATCAATGAATTAGAACAAAGATTGAGTTTGTATTACTCAGAGTTGAGTGCGACTTTCCGAGTTAGTTTCTGATTTACAAATTACAATTATCGGAAGCTGACTAGAAAATTGTACCAAAAATCATATAAACATTAACACTGTTAATTAAATTCCCCTGCGTAGGTATTCGGCTTCCTATTCGACGTGCCCAACCCAGAGAACCGCAACCTACCGAAGTGCAAGTCGCAGAAGTCTCGCGCGGCGGCGTACGACCTGCTGGTGGAGCTGGTGCGGGGCGCGCCCGACAACTACATGGTACTGCACAATAAGCTCATGGAACATCATAAGCCTGGTGAGTTGGAACCTTATCCCACCACATTTTGCAGCTTAGGGTGTAAAATTGTTCTCAGCTCTATAAGACCCTCGCCGCGCCGGCTCGGTGATTAATTCCGCCTCAGATGCAATAAATAATTTTCCCCAAAAACAAAATATAAAATTCTAACCACTTATTTATTTATTTTTATTTATTTATTTACTATGGAAGACTTACAGCTAAGACAAATAGATTATTAAATAGTATGTGTGTGAGACTGACAGCCAATTAAAAGTCCTCACTTCTAAATACAGACTATTAAGAAAGAGTGTGAACAACACAATACAGCCACAGAAAAAAAAAATACAGAAAAAAGCTTAAACTAAATACACATTTTATAAGTCACATTCAGTACCTACAATAATAAAAAACCTGAACAAACAAAATTTTAATTAAAAAAGCTACGGCTCATGCACTTTCTGGCCGAGGACACACTCGTTGTGAAAGTGTCAAAATCATGCTGCTTACACATGCTATTATAGTACATTGTAATACAAGGGCCTAAAATGACCCATTATATACGAGGTAGTTTTACTACCGAGCTTTAGCGAGGTAGTAAATAGGAACCGAGTTATAATGGGATTTTAGCGCCGTGTGTTACACTGTACTTTTCACTACGATTGCGAGAAAATAAAATAACCATGTTCAATATGAGTTTATTTTATTAAAAATTCAATTCAATTTAATAATACAATTCCAAAAATTTCGCGCCTATGCCTTTTTTTTATTTCTTCTGTAGCTGCAATGCAACGCACACATTCTACCAAAGAGTTCAGCATTCAGCGCGTTTAGTTCCATTTTTAAAAATAAAACATTTTTTTTACTTGAAACTAAATCACGCACCAGCTGGCTGAACTAGTTGTCTTACGAGATTTACTTTTAGCCCTAGGGCAATATATGTAATTTTAGGCCCGCTCTGGTATGCTATTATGACGTTCTTTTTTAGCAAGAGGAGTGAAAAAGTTTTTACTTGCACGCACTATAAATGAATTTTGCCTATAATTCGTAGAGGTAAATGGAACACGCAACGGCACGTTCCATCGCTTAGACCTTCCGGGAACGTTAAAGTAAAATTTGGATAGGATTTCGGAGTTATTAAAAGAATGATTGAACATTTTAAATAGAACTGTTTTGCATAAAAACAAAACAGATATTATGTTAAATGAAAAACACACAGCGTTGGTTGAAGAAGCTGTCATTGTTGCTGTCATGTCATTTAATACTATTAAAGAAAAATATAAATATCTAAAAAAATTCAAGATTTACGGCAATAAATCTGACGAGGTAACATTTAAATATTTGCGTGACAGAGTCAAGACTATGGAAGCTTCATGTTATGAAAGATACCTTAACCTTACCGAAAACTCAATTAAAGAAAACCCCAAACACTTTTGGTCCTTTGTTAAAAATCGTTATAACTCTAATTCAATACCTAATACTCTAAATTATAACGATGAATCATTACTCACTGGAGACTCTATTTGTGAAGCTTTTTCGTCTTATTTCATGTCTACTTTCCTCAACCCCCCTTCATCTAATAATCCCAGTCCACCCCCTATTTTCCCTTCTGATACTAACAGAACTACATCTGACATTTGTCACATTGAAGTGAATGTTGATGTTGTGACCGGATTACTTCGTAAACTGGATCCAACTAAAGGTGCGGGCCCTGATAGTATATCATCTAAATTTCTGATTAAATGCGCGTCTTCCATTGCCCTACCCATATCAATATTGTTTTCTAAGTCTTTAACTCAAGGTGTTGTTCCCAAAGTGTGGAAATCTGCATTTGTTACACCCGTACATAAGAAGGGGTCTAAAACCGAGATTACTAATTATAGGCCTATTTCCAAGCTGTGCATTATAGCTAAAATATTTGAGAGGATTGTCTATAACCAGTTATATCCCGCCCTTGCTAGCTCATTCAGCTCATTTCAGCACGGATTTTTAAAAGGACGGTCTACCACTTCTAATTTGATTTTATTTAATGATTTTATTACGGATGCTATGGATAATGGTAATCAGGTCGATGTGATTTATACAGATTATAGCAAGGCATTTGATCGGATCGACCACGATACCCTCATAAAGAAGCTGAGCTACATGGGCATCCGTGGGGACCTCTTGAGGTGGTTCGCTTCTTACATTGACAACAGGTCACAAGCCGTAGTCCTCAACAATTACATGTCTAGTTGGGTAAACGTGCCCAGTGGGGTGCCTCAGGGATCGTTGTTGGGGCCCTTTTTATTTGTAGTCTATGTGAATGACATCGATCAGTGCCTCCATTCATCCAACCTATTATGTTTTGCCGATGACATGAAAATATTTGCCACTGTTTCTACACTTGAAGACAGACTAGCACTTCAGGCTGATTTGTATCGGCTTGAGGAGTATTGCCGGGCTCATAGACTAGATCTCAACCCATCCAAGTGTTCGGTGATCACTTTCACTAGGAAACGAGCAGTTTTGGCTACTACTTATACCTTGGCGGGCCAGATCTTGCCAAGGTGCAACACTATTCGTGACTTGGGCGTCCATCAAGACAGTAAGTTAGTTTTTGACACACACATTGATTCAATTGTCAAAAAAGCTTCTAAACTACTTGGGTTTATAACACGTCTCTCTAAGTGTTTTACAAACGCTAAAACACTAAAAATTTTATATTGCACTTTTGTAAGAAGTCAGCTGGAGTATGCCTCTCAGATATGGAATCCTCGTTATCACAAATACATAGATCGCATTGAAAACATCCAAAGGCGTTTCATAAAGTATCTTTGCTATCATCAAAGGATTCCATATCAGTCAACCAATTACCTTGGACTCTGTAAGAAATTCCATCTACTACCACTGGTGGAACGACGTAAAATTGCTGACAGCTTATTTTTGTTGAAAATCCTCAATAACGACATCGATAACCCTGAGTTACTGTCAAAATTTCATTTTAATGTACCTTGTAAAACATTTCGTTTTAATCCACCCATACGTGTACCTCACACATCTTCGAATTATAGGCAGAACAGCTATATTGTGCGTGCAAGCAGACATTTCAACGACATATGCAAGGAATATGACTTAGATCCATTCACAACTAGTGTGAATTCGGCCAGAAGGTGCTTAAGCCTCAAATTTTTCAAGTAGCAGTAGGTTAAATTATCTGTTGTTGTTGTAATTGCATGTAAAAACATGCGTTGCGATCTAAGTTTTTTTTTTTATATTGTATTTGTTTTACATAAGGCGTTTTTTTGTTTTGTGCTCATACCATAAACCATTGTATTATATTGCTATACGTGAGGACTTGTAATTGGCTTTCTGGTGACTATGGTTTCTTGTTTTTGTTCGTTTTTATTAGCTGTAAGTCCTCCAGGTACTAAATAAATAAAAAATAAATAAAAATTAGATTTTGCCATAAATGCTGTAAATAGTATGAAAACACTTACCAATTTCCGAACGTTACCTTTAGGATCTTTCAATAAGCAGCAGCTCGCGGTAAACGACGAGTTTGACATCTGTCATTCATAGAAGTCTTCAAAACTCACCAGCAAGCACCTTGCTGCAACGCTGTGTGTTTTTCATTTAACATAATATCTGTTTTGTTTTTATGCAAAACAGTTCTATTATGTTTCCTTCAAAACACACAGCGTTGGTTGAAGACCTGTTTGATATCTGCTGGTGAAAGAATACCTGAAGGATGTAGACGCTATGTGAATTATGTATGGAATAAATATTAAGATACCTCTAATCATGAAATGTTGAAATCTATATCTATACTAATATTATAAAGCTGAAGAGTTTGTTTGTTTGTTTGTTTGTTTGTTTGAACGCGATAAACTCTGGAACTACTGGTTGGATTTGAAAAATTCTTTTTGTGTTGGATAGTTCATTTATCGAGGAAGGTTATAGGCTATATAACATCACGCTACTACCAATAGGAGCGGAGCATAAATGAGAAATGTTGCAAAAACGGGAAAAGAACATTCCTTTCTGAGAGCTTCCGTTGCGTGCGCTGCGAAAACGGTTTAAGTTACGAGAATATCATGTATGAAGTAATTATTCGTCTTTAAAATTTCAAAAAAAAAAGTCCGCGACAGCATCTGTCTATCTTTTAAGATTGACTCACTGTAACCATTTTTTACTATTAAAATGTTAGGTTAAAAAGAATTATTTTTTGCGAAGCTTATTTAACCCATATGGTATTAATCTATATCTAAATAAATGTGTTCGTTAGAACGGAAATTTAATATAGAATATTTGTGCTCTTTACTCTATACAGTTTAAACAAATATCTTAGAAGATATCGCAATGTAAAAATACCCGCGCGGAAAATTATTACGCGGGTTGCGTCGCAATGTAGGTACGGGGGATTCTGGCTGGCCTCCGGGAAATTCAAATTCAAATAAAATAATGTTTACAAGTACAGGGTGTTATCGACATCGTATATTTAACAGTAAGAGATATAAAAAGTAATTCTCATTTTAGTATAATCTTAATTAATATTATAAAGAGGAAAGATAAAACATTTTGTTTGTTACGATTTAACTTAATAATTTTGGTTGGATAGTTGATTTATCGAGGAAAGTTATATATAGAGACGCAGACAAAGTTGCGTGGGTCAGCTAGTTAACAATAAAGTATCAACCCAATTTCTATATTCTAGAAAATGCCAAAATTAACACTACTTCTTTCTTATTATAGATTATTCTATTAATAGTAATTAAATTCTAAATGAGATCAATCATTTCTTACTTATTTAATACTGACTAATTGTTAGTCAGTAGAGATCAATCAAATGATTAAATAACACATAAATTGTGAATCAAATTGACATGAAATGTACATGTACCACATAAATATATTTAAATGTTAGAAAAATTATCACATGATAAATCTTTCTGAGGGACAGAGCTCTCTCTTATCACCTCCTGACAGTAAAATTTTCTGAAAGTATCACTGCTTCTCCAGTTTCCTCTACTTAAAATTTCGTCAAGTGGTCTATTCTATAGCCAGCTTCTTGAGGCCACGGCAGATCTTATGCTTCCTGGAGATACTTCAATATTTACCTGTTTAAAGATGGATCCAATCCATCCTGAAATTATTGTCTTTGATGCTGGCCTGGCTACACCTTTTAATGTTGTAAATAAGCTTGTTAATCCACTCACCTGTGCTCTTCTATCACATGAACATTGTACAAACAAGGTACTACTATTAATATCATAAACGGGATATTTACCATGTTTGATTATTGTTTCGAGTTCCCGATAAAACAAAATCAAACGGAAAACTTATATTGTACAAGGTGTTTTATGTGCCTTACTGGACATAGATTAGGATGGATTTTAAGTAACCACCCTGATTGCCTGTGGTAACCAGTATCTGTTTTTGAGCCAAACTTTGGCCACAATGTTAAGGATTCATCATCTAACACCATATACAGTTCATTTGGTATTATGTAACAATGTTAGGTCATGTAAATGTATGCCAGAGGCTAAAAGTAAAATATGTAAGTTCTGTTCTATTAGCAATATCAAAGAGTGTGTTAACCTCTGGTGTTGATTTAAGTCAATCAAAGAGTAACTTTGTATCCCATACCGGTACTAGGCAGTGGTTTTGCTAAAGATATAGCTTTTGAAACTTGATGGACAAACAAGGTTTTGGATATAACATCTGTTGGTATAGCACAGTATGTAGAAATTGCTGACTTGTGTTAACAGATGGTGCTAGAACCCAAATTATCAACTAAGTATAGTTTGGTTAGAAACCTTGCTAAATCTTTGGAATCCTAAATCAGGATTTATGCGGTGGGAGTCACACCATGATATCCATCTCTGGATAGGAGCTTTATAAGTAACAAGTGTGGATTTTCTCCAACTACTTTGTAAGAGGTCTTCTTCCTCTACTGACCACTGGGCATCCTGACTGGACTGACCCCCCCCCCCCCCCCCCCAACTTTTCAAGCTAAAAGTTGCAGCTTGTCGATCTGTGGAGGAGTCCTGCCTGTGGTCAGGTCTACGAGGTTCTTGCACAGGTTCTGTATCGGTACTGGCTCTCCGAGAGCTCTTGCCTTCAAGGCTGGAAGCCAGGCACACTGGGTCCAGTGTGGGTAGCCCCACAACACACACTTAATATGTACGTCCCTTCCGCCGAGTTTAGATGACTGATCACTCGTGGTATCAAGTTGGGCGGAGGGAACACCCATGCTAGTCGATACTGCCATCTTCGACTGAATGCATCGCAGAAGCTTGCCAAGCCATCGTTTTAGTCCCATGTGACGTACTGTCGCACAACGGCCGACTTTCCGGACGCGAATAAGTCCACGTCGGGGACGCCCCACTTTTGAAATATAGCCTCCGAGGCCTGGGGCAACAGGTGCCATTCCGGCAGTGGTCTGTTCCTTGATAAGCGGTCGGCTATGCCGTTGTACCTCCCCGGGAGGTAAACCGCTGACAGAGTGATGTTCAACTGATCTGCTAACTTCATTAGCTTGCAAGTTAGGTTCAGGAGCGGTAGGGAATCCTCCCTCTTTTCTCAAATACGCGACTAGTGTTCTGTTGTCGGATTGAACTGAAATATGTGCACTCTGAAGATTGGCTTTTTGGTTGCTTATTGCTGCGTATAAGGAAAACATCTCTTTCAAGTTCGAGTGCCATTTTCATTTATGTGTTTGCCAAGTTCCTGATAAGAGGAGCCCGTTCATGTGGGCTCCCCACCCTTCGTCCACAGCATCGGTGATCAGAAGAGTGAGTTACTTGCCCCACGTGTAGAGGAACTGAGCTGTGGTCTATGGCTTCTCGCCACCCATGTTAGCTCTTTGCAAACCAGGCAACCATTTTTGTCTTGGTCTGCCCTGCCTGAATGATTTCAGAAATATTTGTGTCTGATGACAATGCAGACCTGCCCTTGGAGTGGTGAGGGTAGAAAAATTTAGAAGTCCTTATAAACTCTGAACTTGTTTTAGGGAACATAGTTTCTTTCTCAGAAGCATTGACATTACTAACTTTACCCTTTCCACCTTGTTTGTGGGCAGGGCCTTGTGATTGGAAGGAGTGTTCCAAAGAAGGCCAAGTATTCTAGTTCTTGAGTGGGATCTAGAATGGACTTTTGGAGGTTTATCTGCCACCCAAGCTTTGTTAGGACCTCCACAGTCTCCGAGACATGGGAGTCTAAAGTTGTCTTGTCCTGGTCCTGACATTCAAAAGTGCCTGAAATAGCTTAATTGAAATAAATGCTTTGAGTTTGTGCCAGTAAAAAATCGTCCAAATGAACAAGAATGCGGATACCACGGGCTAGCAAGTTCTCTGCCACCCAGTTGGTTACTGCTGCAAATGTTCTTGGTGCTGACGAAAGGCCAAATGGGAGTACTGTCAATTCTCAAAAAGTGTATTAGGACACAATGGGGATTGTCCAAAATTTCTAACCATTAAATTTTATTTTATTTTTTGAAAGTTTAGAGCATTTTGAGGAACTAATTTGAATATTTTATTTATTTTAAGCTTATATGGCAGGTGACACCATCATTGGCCTGCTTCACTAGTCCTCACTAGTACATAATTTAAATCTGCCAAAACAACCATATCACATCTTTCACAGTGTATAAACAAGCTAAATAAAAGCTAGTAATAATCAAATCTTATCCTATCATATTTGTTTATGAATGGTTTGTGTATATGTAAGTGTATAAGACATACTGAGACATCTGCTGTTTAAAAGTGATGTTCGCAACAATACATTGTATAAACCTTGCAATATTCCACGCCTATATCACAACACCACTCTCGATCTTCTCTAATATGAACAAAAAATTTGTTTTGACTATTATTACCACTATTCCTGCAAGTTGGAAACAAAGCACTTCCTGTATTTCATAACTCTTATAATATATAAATAATTTAAGTAAAGAGTACCTACTTAGTACTTACAGATGTAAATAAGAATGTTTATATTTTTGACAAAATTATAATTTGACACTTGATATATATTAAACACCTGACCGTTATTTGAAACTTAAATATAATAATATAATGAGATAGGCCTATCTGTTTTCCGCTCGTCTTACCTCTCTGTCTACCCTAGTAGCTCCCTCTCGCTCGCACACTTCCATTCACTCATTCACTCCTTCACCGGCGCGGCCGCTCGGCTCGCTCTCGTCATTGGCGTCCTGTTTTCCGCTGCGCACGGTCGTGCTCAGGACTCAGTAAATTAATTTTGCATATCTTTGCAAATTTATATACATATAATATATTCCTGTTCCACGTAAGTGTTTAAAAAGCTTTTCTTACCTTTCTAAATCATTTAAAAATCAAACGGTGTTACCGTTCGGTACGTTTTTTTCTTTTGGTACTCAGTCTACCCACCTACATATTTTACTTTAATTAGGTTTTGTGTGGTTTTCTTTCCTAGATTTACAGCTCGTGTTAACATGGAAAGTGACAAAAGTGTTTCAAATACGGGCTCGAAAACCCCATGTGCTAGTGCTAGTGCTCCCGCTAATAGTGACAATAAAAAACGATCGCGTATTCGTCGTCAGTCGCGAGCTAGGTCTTATTCGTCGAATAGTAACTCATCCTCTAGCAGCTCGAGTTCGTCGTCTTCGGACTCAGATCCACACCGCGTCACCGCAATAAAAAAGGGGGGGCAAACGCCGGCATCGACGACACGATTCCGGAAATTCCGTAAATTAACACGTCAGGTAGATGACTTTCGAAATAAATTATTTATTTGCAACAATAATTCTGTGCCCTGTGCCGCGGTACACTTTAATGAAAATCTAGTTGATGGAAACGTAAGTGGCGAACTTTACGAAGATCCGATTGTAAATTCTGTTGAGGTGCCGGCACCTGAGGCTCAGTCAGATTTTACCTTTGAAATAGAGACGAAATTGAAAGAACCTAGTATTCCAAAGACTCCTCGGGAGTTTCTTGAAACTTTAAAGGATTTGCAACATTTAGATAGTAGTGATTGGTGCGAGGTTTGTTATGCAGAAACCCAAAAACTTTATAATTCTACCCCCGGAGAAAGAAATTAGGACGTATGATTCGTTACGCCATCTTGCTCACGCCGGCAAGACCTTCGCTGCCTTATCGTTCTGCATCCTTAAAGAGCGCGAAGCTTTACAATCTTCTATCAGAAGTTTTTTTACAGTGGGCGCGTGGTTCCGATTTGTCTTACGAGGGTATTAACGAAAAAGTTAACTAGCTATTTTTGAAGGGCGATTTTTTCAAAGTTTCTTCCGATCTTTTGCAATTAACCTGCGGTCACCGTGCGGAGGTTATTCAGATGAGAAGGGATGGAATTACAAACCACGTGCGCGATCCCCTTGTCAAGGCCGCGTTACGTAAGATCCCTCCGTCGTGCCAGCACGTGTTTAATGCGGAGTCACTAGCCACAGCACTAGAGAAGGCAGGTGGTGTTCGAAAAGCCTTCTTGCCTTTACAAAAGCCGGGCAGTTCTGCTTCCGTTTCGCAAACGGGTCAAAGCAAGCCCGCACGCCACCCCTCGCAGGGGCAGGCTTAACGTAACGTACCCTCGCAGGGTACGCCTCTACAAAAGCCGGGCAGTTCTGCTTCCGTTTCGCAAACGGGTCAAAGCAAACCCGCACGCCACCCCTCGCAGGGGCTGGCTTTACGTAACGTACCCTCGCAGGGTACGCCTTTACAAAAGCCGGGCAGTTCTGCTTCCGTTTCGCAAACGGGTCAAAGCAAGCCCGCACGCCACCCCTCGCAGGGGCAGGCTTTACGTAACGTACCCTCGCAGGGTACCGCTCATGGATGTTGTGCGCCTACGCATATTTTCCATGCTTACAATCAACCCTCGCAGGGTTACTGTAATGCCCGACCCTCGCAGGGTCATGCATGGCTCTATTATCGACTATAATCGCCCGTCATTCTCGGGCGGTTCAAGAGGTTCCTTTCGAGGCAGAGGAGGTCGGCAAGGCTACAGGCAGCAGGACAGCAAGAATAGCCGCAAGCGAGCCGCATCGCCCTCTGAGAATTACAACCGGAACAAAAAACGTAAGTATTGACTATCGATCCCGAACATTCAGAGCGGGTCGTCTGGTTCATTACCACCATCGGTGGAAGGAACTGGGTGCCCCAAGTTATCTGTTAAAGATAATAGAAGTGTATCGCATACCCTTTTTACATCGACCGCCACTTGTAGTACCACCGTTGAACGAAAGTCAGTTCAGCACGGTTCATTCGAATGCAATGACGTCAATAATCACCCAAATGCAACACCAGGGTGTATTAGATGTTGTCAAGGCTTCGCCAAGTTTTGTGTCCACAATGTTTCTTGTGCCAAAGGACGACGAGTCCCACCGACCCATCTTCAACCTAGCTGCCTTGAACAATTACGTAATCACCGACAGGTTCAGATTAATAAATGTTTATCGAGTCCCAGACTTCCTTCAACCAAAAGATTGGTTGTGCAAAATAGACCTGTCACAGGCCTATTTTCACCTTTCCGTAGCTCCATCTCACAGACGGTTCCTGCGTCTAATCTACAGAGGAAAATTAATGGAAATGACGTGCCTCCCGTTCGGTCTGAGCACGGCTCCCAAGATATTTGCCTCCCTATCCAATTGGGTAGCTCAGTCACTCGGGAGTTGGGGATCAAGGGATTCGAATAATCGTCTACTTAGACGACATTCTGGTTGTACATCAAAACCCACAGATTTTACAGACCCATATCCAAATCACGGTAGAGAGGTTGCAGTACCTTGGTTGGTTGATGAATTTCGACAAGTCCACACTCACACCTTGTCAATGTCTAGTCTACCTGGGTGTTCAGTGGAACACTCTGGTAAACTTTCTCTTCCAGAGAAAAAGTACCTGGATCTAAAGTCCAAGATATCGACAGCCCTAGAAGAGAGAGCTCTCGATTTGAAGGCTTTGCAGAGCCTAGTAGGTCTATTAAACTTTGCAAGTTTTGTTGTACCAAGGGGCAGGCTTCACTTTCGAGCACTCCTCTCTTTTCTGAATACAGTCTTCAAAATGCCAGTTGCTTAACGGTTCATAATTCCGGTACATGCCCTGAAAGAGTTAACTTGGTGGTTGCAGAACCACACTTGTCCTTCTCCGATCCACTTCGCGCCTCCAACGCATTTCCTAGCGACCGATACCTCGGACCTAGCTTGGGGAGCACAACTAGACGACTGTTCGTTCACGGGGCCATGGAACGAACAAGAACAATCGATACACTGCATCCAGAAGGAACTTCTAGCATTACTGAAGATATTACAGGACCAGGGTCAGTATCTGTGTCGTTCCACGGTTCTATGGCAGTCCGACAACAGAACAGCCGTTGCTTTCATTCGCAAAGAAGGCGGTACGAAATCAATAGCTCTCATGGGCTTGACAATCGATATTTTCAAGGTTCTAGATCGGTTACCAAATTCACCTAGCCGCTCATCACATTCCCGGCAGATTCAACTCTCACGCAGATCATCTGTCTCGCTACCGATCTCCGCCCGAATGGCACCTTTTGCCGGCTTGTACAGACCTGATTTTCAACAGATTCGGGGTCCGGTAATAGATTTGTTTGCGTCGAAAAATGCGCATGTGGGGCCAATTATACGTCTCTGGACAAGAAAGACGAATGAGCCCTATTGCACGACGCTTTTTCCCAGACTTGGAATTACCACCTAGCGTGGATATTTCCTCCTCCATATTTGATCCCCAAGGTACTCACTCATCTAAACCGGGCCAAGGGCCTCTTTCTGTTAGTGGTGCCTCGGTGGGAACGGCGGTCTTTTGGAGAGCCGATCTCGAATCCCGAGCGCTAGCTGCTCCTTTCACAATCAGGCATCTGAACCGCCATCTAGTAGACATCTCGACGGCCTTTTTCCGCCTCCCAAAGTACAGGAAATTACACTAGAAGTATGTGGGGGTGGTCTCATAGCCTAAATGATTGAAACCGTTCCCAACTGGACCTACTTTCATCGTCCTGGCGTCCCTCTACACGTAATACATACAAAGCCGCATGGCATAGATGGTTAGGATGGTGTAAAAAAAAAAAAAAAAAAAAAAAAAAAAAAAAAAAAAAAAAAAAAAAAAAAAAAAAAAAAGAGAAATCGGATCCATACCGCCCAACCGGTTCAATTCTAGCAAATTTTTTTGCCGATTTATATTTGAATGAAAACCTATCATACAATACTATACTTTTACACAAATCTGTGGCGTCTAAGCTCTGTAATACCGAAATATCGGGAGTCTTAAGTGCTCATGTACTGGTTAAGCATGTTATGAAATCTATTGCATTAAGAAAGCCTGTGCCCCATATGATAACTATTTGGGATATCAATGTTCTCATTTCCTTTTTGTCTTCATATGAATTTAGCGAGAATAACTGTTTTGCTACCGCAAGACACACAGCTATGTTGCTGCTTTTGGTTTCTGGTAGACGTATCCATGACCTGACCCTTCTGGCAGTCAATCAAGAGCATTACATTGACAATACTGATCACATCATTGTATGGCCCAGATTTGGCTCTAAAACTGACCGTTCTGATTTCGGGCAATCGGGCTGGAAATTACTAAGAAATGAAAATACTAAAAACCTCGATCCGGTGTTTTGGGTGAAGCAGTGTATCAAATTGTTTAATCAAAAACGTAATTCCCTAAAATAATGATTCTTTATTTGTGAATTTGAGAGGTGATCATAAGGCAGCATCGCGTACTGTAATTGCGGGCTGGGTAAAATCTCTCCTATCAGAGGCTGGTATTATTGCAGCTCCCGGTAGCGTCCGCTCAGTGGTCGCTTCCAGAAGTTGGGCCGATAACGTCTCGGTTGACGAAATTTTGTCACAAGATACCTGGAGGTCGGGTGACATAATATTCCGTCGCTTCTATAGGCGTGAAGTCGTTCAGGCCCCTGTTAGCTCTGGGATCTCAAATTGTTTTCGCCCAATTTAATCGAATCTATGAAGAAGTTACTACATTTTATTTATTTTGTTCATAAATATGACGATTTCTAAGTTCATAATATTTTTATGGTGATTGAATAAATTTACTTCGTCTCGCACACTTACTGTAACATTCATTGTTACCTTTTGCGCCTTCAGCGTGTGGACGTGCATACCTTCACATTGGCGTCCTCCTCCACCAGGCGATAACAAACAGGTCTCATTATATTTAAGCTTCAAATAACGGTCAGGTGTTTAATGACAGCGTTTTACCCTGAAATAAAACGCTTATTAAATACCTACCTTATTTGAAGCTTAACTTTTATCCTCTGCCTGGTATAATTCGACACAATGACGAGAGCGAGCCGAGCGGCCGCGCCGGTGAAGGAGTGAATGAGTGAATGGAAGTGTGCGAGCGAGAGGGAGCTACTAGGGTAGACAGAGAGGTAAGACGAGCGGAAAACAGATAGGCCTATCTCATTATATTATTATATTTAAGCTTCAAATAAGGTAGGTATTTAATAAGCGTTTTATTTCAGGGTAAAACGCTGTCATTGCAGACAAAACTTGCCTTTTACTTTTTATTTTCTGAGGTAGCAATACAAAACTGAAGGTCAATAGTATCTTATCATAAAATATGAATAAAAATATCAATAAAATATGAATATTTTTCATAATTAATTAGTCTGTAATGATCAGTAAAGCTATTCTTGTAACAAATTCCTTTCAACGCTGGAGTGTCAAACTGCTGTAGTCGTTTTAACTCAAGTCACTCTGTATTGGGTTTAGGAATAACTACCCTATAATTGTATTGAACACATAAATTCCCAAATTCTAAAGTTTCTGTCTCTTTAAACATGACCGGGGTTGTTTAGAAAACTAGAGTGTGCTTTAGTAGTACTTACTAGCAGCACTAAGGTAAGAACAGTTTACGTTATTATTTGGTTGTTGGTGTTTCGGAGTAACGTTACTGATGTAATGTGGCAATTGTGTCATGTAACCAGATATAAAACTTACTTGGTTCATTAAATTCTCGATGCGAGGGTCCGAACAGGGTAATTGTTTCGCTCTCTTTTACCTCTTGTTCGGCGGTGGGGAAGCAGTGCCATCATCCTCCGAGGATGGAGAGCTCTCTTCCTCGCTCTCATAAGAGAACCGCCGCTGAGATTCACTGGTCTCCACCACAGTGTACATTTTTATATGGTCTCCACTGACCGATCTCCGTCCGAAGTATCGGTAGGAGCACCGGCGACCTTGCGGTGAGAGCTTTCGCCCTCCATTTCGATATCGCGCTCACTCATAATCAAGGAAAATATGAAATTACTTATCAAGAGCACTTATATTCTATCTTTGTAGCTTTAAATGAAACTTTACACCACTTTTCTCAATATTTTCTAAGAAAATTGACGAGTGAAAAATTTTCCATACGTTGGCGGCAAAATTTTTAGACGCTATGAATGACAGATGTCAAACTCGTCGTTTACCGCGAGCTGCTGCTTATTGAAAGATCCTAAAGGTAACGTTCGGAAATTGGTAAGTGTTTTCATACTATTTACAGCATTTATGGCAAAATCTAATGACAGCTTCTTCAACCAACGCTGTGTGTTTTGAAGGAAACATAATAATGAAATACAATCGCAAATTGCTCGTCGATTAATTAAGGGTAATATATGATACTTATGCAAACGAATTTTAGGTTTATTAATCGGTCCGGCCGGTTTTGATGATATCTTCGAATTTATGCATTTTTTGGACCCTAGAGAGTGAATCCAAAAATTAATTGAACTCTAGTGAATTTGATATAACGATAGTTTTCGGTTTTTGTGTAATACATTTTGTTCAAACACTGCAACTAATATTCTTTTTCCCCAAGGCTACCGTCTAGAACCAGGCTCCCAAACCTCGTACCCTTGGGACTACTGGCCTGCCGAGGAGTCTCGCTCCGAGTGCGGCTACGTGGGGCTGACGAACCTCGGAGCCACGTGTTACATGGCGTCGTGCATGCAGCACCTGTACATGATGCCGCAGGCTAAGGCGGCGCTGCTGCAGGCTGACCCAGCTGCTAGCAGGCATTCGGCCACGCTGCATGAGATGCAGAGGATGTTTGTTTATCTTATGGTGAGTTTCATCGGATTGATCGTCGGTTTTGTCTAGCAGCAACTACTCATAGAAATATTGTATAAAATTATACTTATAAAGGGAAGTTGACAAAGAAATCTAATTAATTAGTCCGTCACATAGATTTCCAAAAAATATTGGATAAGTATTTTTTCTTTTTTCACGTAAACAATGAATGAAAATGATACATTACAGTGTGCAGTGCTTCGTAAAGTCGCGCGACGTCACAATTTGTTACATTTTTTACTAGAAAGTGACGTCACCAGCCCCCACTCACGATCTTTGACACGTTTTATTTTCGTCAACTTTTATTAATTTGATAAAAAAAACACATATTTAATATTTTTATTGATAATTTAACCGACGCGACCAGACGCGACGGACTAAACAGAATCATATTTTTTGAGTCAGTCCGATCCCTTATTGGCGAAATGTGGATGTATTAGGAACACCTCTTCCTAACCCTTCGATGATTTATTATACTGTTATGTTACTTTAAGTTCAAAAGATAAATATCATTCTATGATTTCCCCAACAGGAAAGCGAGCGCAAAGCCTACAACCCTCGCAGCTTCTGCAAGGTCTACCACATGGATCACCAGCCCCTCAACACTGGCGAACAGAAGGACATGGCTGAGTTCTTCATTGACCTGGTCTCCAAGCTTGAGGAGATGACCCCGGAGTTGAAGAAACTCGTGAAGACGCTGTTCTGTGGAGTGCTGAGTAATAACGTGGTGTCGCTGGTGAGTTATAGTTGTGGAATATAATACTGTAGATTCAAATAAGTAATATTACGGTATTAGGTTAAATTACAAAAGAAACTCAGACTAAGGAGTACTCTTTTGTATTTTTTTTAAAACATTGTCCCGCACTTGGAGTTTATCCTGTACCGTGGGTTTACAAACATTTAAACTCATATATACACAAACCAGACACCCAGACCCAGAACAACTATATGTAGGCTATACAAATATTTGTTCAGTGCGGGCATCGTACTTGCGATACGCAGTGCAGCAGTCAATAGCTCAGCCTCTGTGCCAACCCTGCCGTTATAAGGACGGAGGACTAAGTAGTGAGGGATTGTTTTAATTTGAACCTTTTAACAATGCTGTTAATGTCTCGTAGTAGTATCGTCAAATTCCAGATAAAAAGGACATAACGCACTTATTAGACCTATTTCTGTACTTATATAGACTGCTTATTACTGAAGAATGTAAGGGGCTTAATTATTTCCTTCTTCCCCTGATGCCCGCGGTTTCAACCGCGCGGATGTCGGTTATCGCTACCGATGCCGGTTATCGCGACCAAAAATAATATTTTCGTACCCCCCTTTCAACCCCTTGAATAAAGTTTGTCCTTTTTTCGGGTATCAAAATATGTCCCTACCAAATTTCATGCAAATTGGTTCAGTAGTTTAGGCGTGATTGAGTAACAGACAGACAGAGTTACTTTCGCATTTATAATATTAGTATGGATGTTACGAGGTCTAAAAAAAGACATACTGTAAACTGTGTGTCATGTCCCCCACAGGACTGCCCGCACGTATCCCGAACGCTCGAAGAGTTCTACACAGTCCGCTGTCAGGTAGCGGACATGCGCAACTTGCACCAGAGTCTGGACGAGGTCACCGTGAAGGACACGCTGGAGGGAGACAACTGCTATACTTGCTCGCAGTGTGCGAATAAAGTGCGCGCCGAGAAACGGTAACTTACATCTTTTATTTACCTTTGTTCTAAGCGATACAAACATGTTTGCGGAGCTTGTGGCTATATAAGGTCCCATTAAAATAGGTGGACAAATTTTCAGAAATCATTCAGCCCACCAAAATAAGGACGATGGTAAAAATAATACACACGATACAGGAGAAATTCCTAGTGGCAAATAGAAAAAAAAAAAGAAAAACGCATTTAAGTACCTACTCATGAAGGATGAGTTTGTTCTAGAGTGCCGGCAATTTATAATACTGATTCAAAAAAAAAAAAAACACTTTTTTTTTTTTTTTTTTTGTGTATATATCTTTGGTTAGACCTACAGAACGCTCTGTTAAAATTTGTCCACCTATTTTAATGGGACCTTATATATACAAGCCGCTTAGATCAATCTCCAGGTTAAGCCGCGCTTTCCTAGGTTTATTTGTGGATGGGTGACCGCTCATTACATCCCGAGTTTACTCGGTTGACATTTGTAGACCTTTGATAGTCGTAACAAGTAGTCAGTAGCCTGAAAATCATCAAATGACTCCTCACGCTTTGGGCGGAGTGGAAGGAAGAGTCAAGACTTGACTAAAAACCACCCATGTTCCTTTTTAGCCCTTTGTGTTCGGGGCCGCGGTATGGTGGCCTGACAGCCTGACAATCAATCTAACCAAGGGGTATCATATTATCACCCAGTACTAACCGGGTTGTGGAAGTCAGATAGGCAGTCACTTCATGTAAAATACTGGTATTCAGCTGCTTCCGGTTACTACCAAACTGCAAGCCGACCTCAATATAGCTGGGAAGGCCATAATGGCAAAACGATTGTGACATATTATTTACCCTTATTATGTGTATTTATATCAGACAAGCTCTAGACGTGAATCCTTGTAATTGGCTGTCTGATTATCTCATTGTTATTTATCACTATTGTATCTAGCTGTAAGTCTTACAAAGTCTTTAAATAAATAAATAATATTTTCATCCCTTCAATTCGAAAAGTGTCGTTTTGTTCCTCTATAAGTGCGAGCAAAGTAGCTCTTTTCTCCATTAGACTTTTTAGCGGGCAGTAATGAGATTTGAATTTAGAACATGAATCGTTCATTGAAATCGAACGCAAATTGTATTGTGTTGGCTGTACGGTGCGAGGAGACGCGGTAACTAAATTAAAAAAAAAAAAACAAAAGCGCGCGATTTACTTCCCTGTTCTAATAATCGGTACGGACTTTATTGTATTTTGTGCAAAAAAAAAATGAGCTCTACGTCGAGTTCTGAAAGTGATAGTGCATTAACTCCTGAAACAATAAAAATAGAAGCTAATAACGTCATACAAAACTTAATCCCTACGAAATCCCGGGAGAAATATTTAAAGGCATACGACAATTTCTTAATAAGGAAAAAAAAATAGAAAAGTAGCGAAGACATTTTCAGAAAGTTTATTTTTTTCCTATTTTCAAGAATTAGCCAAAACAAAACAACCTTCTACTCTTTGGAGTAGAAGGTTGTTTAGTAACGTGTTGTCTTAATAACAACGTAAAACTGGACACATATTCGTAATTAATAGCGTATCTGAAGAGGATGTCTGATGGATTTAAACGTGTCGTTACTTTA
Organism: Diarsia mendica; assembly: GCA_949316265.1. Lineage (NCBI taxonomy): Eukaryota > Metazoa > Arthropoda > Insecta > Lepidoptera > Noctuidae > Diarsia > Diarsia mendica. The sequence continues at coordinate 9,030,925 of OX438906.1, read as the reverse complement.
TGTTTTATTAAATAATAATATTACAATATAATATGAGATGAGGCACCTTTTATTTTCTCATAGAGCGTGATGAAAAGTTGAGTGTATCACTTGGGAGTAAAATATATTTTTGGCTCGGGCGACGTACTTTGAATCCCTCGCTACGTTCAGGATTCTACTAAAGAATCCCTCACTACGTTCGGGATTCTACTTTAGAATCCCTCACTTCGCTCTGGATTCAAAAAAGCGCCCTCGCCGTAAAAATATTATTTTGCTCCCTTATGATACAATCTACTATTCCAGGGCATGCTTCAAGAAACTCCCTCGCATTCTCTGCTTCAACACGATGCGGTACACGTTCAACATGCTAACGATGCTCAAAGAGAAAGTCAACACGCATTTCTCGTTCCCCATGAGGCTCGACATGTCCGGATATGTGGAGAAACATCTTATGCCTGCACAGTATCAAGGTATTTTGACATTTTTGTTCCTACTGCTTGGCAAAGGCCTGTCCCATAACTTTCCAAAGTTTACAAATTACCTTCTCCGTCCAATATTGTTCTAAATTGTGACCACTACGTGTAAAACGGGCCTTTCACGAATTCGTCAATAATTAAGCATTCTGTACATCAAACTAACGCCCAAATACTCAAACGTCACTCAATTATAAGTAACCCTCAAAACTCCTGCTATCTCTGTCACTCTGCGTTAAAGTAACAAAGACAGCACGAGATTTAAGTGCAACTTATAATTGAGTGACGTTTGAGTATTTGGGTGTTAGTTACGCAAATACTATTGGATGGATATGGCTCCACATACAAATGTATGGTTGAAATTCACTGTGGTTTTAGCTTTTGTGTACCAAAATCGATTCAGAACAACCTATATTTATAATAGACATAACGTAACAGTAAATACACAAAAAAAAACAAACAGTAAATCTCGTAACATATCAGTATCTGTTACGATATATTTGATTTTGTATAGAAAATAGAAGTTGATAAAAATGATTTTCGGTTTTCAGAAGAGAAGAATAAATTATTAGCGGAAAAGAAAGATGGCGAGGCTAGTCCGACTGCAGCAGAGGTTGAAGATAACTCAGAATTTGAGGAGCATTATGAGTAAGCCCTTGTTTTTTTTGTTTGTATCTAACAATCTATATAACCTGCAATATGCATAATAATAACAAAGTCGCTTCCTGCTGTCTATACGCTTAGATCTTTCAAAGTACGCAACATTTTAAAATTAATTATTAAAAACATTATATAATTCAGTTTTCATTAATAGCCTTGAGTGATTTATGAGGAAAAATATGTTTAATAGATGCATAAGAGTTTCAAAGATTTGTTTGAATAAAGCACATTCTATCCTATCGCGGAAAAATCCAGAACTGCGCTAATATAAATAATAACGCAGGCTTTACAAATCTACCAGATTTGTGCAAATTCAATGGTAAATTAACAAATTCTGAACAGTTTGGCGTCATTTAAAGTAAACACAACGCATAACTTATGAAATCCAGTCAGTTTTAACCCGTTTTATCTGTCTTCCTCAAACAGGTACGAGCTAATAGGCGTGACAGTTCACACGGGTACCGCAGACGGCGGTCACTACTACTCGTTCATTCGCGACCGACAACATGAACATCACGACCGATGGCTGCTGTTCAATGACGCTGAAGTAAAAACGTTCGACCCCGCAATGCTTGCTGCCGAGTGCTTCGGTGGGGAGATGACGGTTAGTATGCAGCTGTAGTTCATTCGTGAGTGAACATGAACATCACGACCGATGGCTGCTGTTCAATGACGCTGAAGTAAAAACGTTCGACCCCGCAATGCTTGCTGCCGAGTGCTTCGGTGGGGAGATGACGGTTAGTATGCAGCTGTAGTTCATTCGTGAGTGAACATGAACATCACGACCGATGGCTGCTGTTCAATGACGCTGAAGTAAAAACGTTCGACCCCGCAATGCTTGCTGCCGAGTGCTTCGGTGGGGAGATGACGGTTAGTATGCAGCTGTAGTTCATTCGTGAGTGAACATGAACATCACGACCGATGGCTGCTGTTCAATGACGCTGAAGTAAAAACGTTCGACCCCGCAATGCTTGCTGCCGAGTGCTTCGGTGGGGAGATGACGGTTAGTATGCAGCTGTGAGTGAACATGAACATCACGACCGATGGCTGCTGTTCAATGACGCTGAAGTAAAAACGTTCGACCCCGCAATGCTTGCTGCCGAGTGCTTCGGTGGGGAGATGACGGTTAGTATGCAGCTGTAGTTCATTCGTGAGTGAACATGAACATCACGACCGATGGCTGCTGTTCAATGACGCTGAAGTAAAAACGTTCGACCCCGCAATGCTTGCTGCCGAGTGCTTCGGTGGGGAGATGACGGTTAGTATGCAGCTGTAGTTCATTCGTGAGTGAACATGAACATCACGACCGATGGCTGCTGTTCAATGACGCTGAAGTAAAAACGTTCGACCCCGCAATGCTTGCTGCCGAGTGCTTCGGTGGGGAGATGACGGTTAGTATGCAGCTGTAGTTCATTCGTGAGTGAACATGAACATCACGACCGATGGCTGCTGTTCAATGACACTGAAGTAAAAACGTTCGACCCCGCAATGCTTGCTGCCGAGTGCTTCGGTGGGGAGATGACGGTTAGTATGCAGCTGTAGTTCATTCGTGAGTGAACATGAACATCACGACCGATGGCTGCTGTTCAATGACGCTGAAGTAAAAACGTTCGACCCCGCAATGCTTGCTGCCGAGTGCTTCGGTGGGGAGATGACGGTTAGTATGCAGCTGTAGTTCATTCGTGAGTGAACATGAACATCACGACCGATGGCTGCTGTTCAATGACGCTGAAGTAAAAACGTTCGACCCCGCAATGCTTGCTGCCGAGTGCTTCGGTGGGGAGATGACGGTTAGTATGCAGCTGTAGTTCATTCGTGAGTGAACATGAACATCACGACCGATGGCTGCTGTTCAATGACGCTGAAGTAAAAACGTTCGACCCCGCAATGCTTGCTGCCGAGTGCTTCGGTGGGGAGATGACGGTTAGTATGCAGCTGTAGTTCATTCGTGAGTGAACATGAACATCACGACCGATGGCTGCTGTTCAATGACGCTGAAGTAAAAACGTTCGACCCCGCAATGCTTGCTGCCGAGTGCTTCGGTGGGGAGATGACGGTTAGTATGCAGCTGTAGTTCATTCGTGAGTGAACATGAACATCACGACCGATGGCTGCTGTTCAATGACGCTGAAGTAAAAACGTTCGACCCCGCAATGCTTGCTGCCGAGTGCTTCGGTGGGGAGATGACGGTTAGTATGCAGCTGTAGTTCATTCGTGAGTGAACATGAACATCACGACCGATGGCTGCTGTTCAATGACGCTGAAGTAAAAACGTTCGACCCCGCAATGCTTGCTGCCGAGTGCTTCGGTGGGGAGATGACGGTTAGTATGCAGCTGTAGTTCATTCGTGAGTGAACATGAACATCACGACCGATGGCTGCTGTTCAATGACGCTGAAGTAAAAACGTTCGACCCCGCAATGCTTGCTGCCGAGTGCTTCGGTGGGGAGATGACGGTTAGTATGCAGCTGTAGTTCATTCGTGAGTGAACATGAACATCACGACCGAAGTTGTAGAAGTTTCACAATATTTGCTTATAACTAAGCTGAACTTGCTGAAAAAAAAAAACTAAATTGGTCCGTCAGATAGATTTCCAAAAAATATTGGACACATAAGTATTTTTTTCTTTTTTCACGTAAAGAAACAATGAAGACGATACAGTGCTTTGAAAACTCGTGTGACGTCATATTCTAAGACATTAGTATGACATTTCTTAGCGAGCAGTGACGTCACAATCTCCCACTCAAATCTTAGACGCGTTTTATCTTCGTAAATTTTTATTGATTTGATAAAACAAAAAATACGTATCCAATATTTTTCGATAATCTATTAGACGGACTAATTAGAATCATATTGTTTTTAGTTAGTAAATATCCCAGATGAGGCTGGCACAAGAGCGTGGAGCTTGGCACAAGCAAATAAAGGTTTATACCCAGCATTGGGTGGGGTCGGACTGTGGATGATAAAGCGTGATGAAAAGATAAAAAAAGATTCGTATTCAACGTGAACACCAGCAAACGTTTTGGAAGTTTACCTTATAGTAAAGTATTCTAATCTAAAACATATATTTTCTCTTTCCTTCCAGAGCAAAACCTACGACTCAGTGACTGACAAATTCATGGACTTTTCGTTCGAGAAGACGAACAGCGCGTACATGTTGTTCTACGAGTGGAGTCCGCCGCGCAGTCAACGTGGGTCCGAGTGTGGACAACAGGAGGAACCACAGGTACAGAGCTAATAGTTTTATTTCCTTTTTTTTATTATAAATGGGCCTGCTCTTGACTTCTTGCCCTGAGGGCAGAGATGATGTCGACGATGGAACGAGCTTACCTAGTAGAAGCCTGTTTACTCGCGACTTAAACAGATTAGGGTTATATGAACTCGGAAAAACCGACGCAGGCAGGGAATTCCACTCCTTGGCTGTGCGCATAATAAATAATATATTAATATCCTTAGCCTGTCATGTGCTCCACTGCTGAGCAAAGACCTCCTTTTCTCCTTCCATACTTCTCTATCTTGTGCCATATCTCGTCATGTTTGCCTCAAACAAGATCAGATCGTCACACTAACTTCGCCGCGGACTACTTCGACAGCAATTTCCTCCAGCGGCCTCCAGTGAGTCACCGAAGTTGCTCGCAAAGGCTGCCGCCTGCCAGGGCTGCGGGTTGTTCGCAAGAGATACCGCGGCCCCGGAACACAAAGGGCTAAGAAAACATAGATGGTTATTAGTCAGTAGGAGTCTGACATTTCTTTACGCTCCGCCCAGAGCGGTAGGAGTCATTTTATGATATACCACCCGCCAAAAAGGCGTCTAGTGGGCGATGATCTTTGCCCACCTTCCTCCTTCGTGCTACATGACAGGCCATTTTAGCTTGTATTGTCTGGGTCCATCTAGTGATCTAAACCCCTTATATTACAGCCATCAACAGCAGAAGGAGCTAGTCCAAGCTCATCAGTAGAGCGACGCAGCAGCGACGCTACACCGTCCATCAAGCTGCCTCCCGACCTACTCAAGTGGATATGGGACGACAATATGCAGTTTTTACACGACAAGAATATTTTCCAGCATGCATATTTCACGTGAGTATAATGGACAACTAGAAGAGAGGTCATTTGGTCAGTTCGATTACGATAGAAAACCAGAGATAAAACAGAAACACATCATCATCATCAGCCCATAATGTTCCCACTGCAGGGACTCAGGCCTCCTCTCTAGGAGAGGGGAATCCAAGGTACTTTACAGACGAAACACAGAATTAAAAGAAACATACATTTAAAAACAATAAATAAAAATCATCTTTCGCGATTGTCGCACTGTGATGGATTCTTAATTTTCGGGTTACCGAATATTGAAAATCCATTGCACGATAAAAAATCATCAGATCAGGAAATACTGGCGCAAAGACACATCAGCTGGATGGAGCAAGGCTGATGATGATTTGTGGGGGTGATGCTAATGTTCGATCTTCACTGCCTCAATTTGAACACGCTCTGCAGTTTTGTCATCTTTAATGTTGTATGCAGGTTCATGGGTCAGATGTGCAGCTCAGTGCCGCAGTCGCTGATGACCCTGAAGCCGGAGGTCACAGAGATCGCGGCGCGGCTGTCCACGTCTTTCTTTATTGAGACTTTTATTCATGCTAAGGAAAAGGTAACACTGCTAAATTTTGTCTCATGCATAGACATAATAATTATTAATTTCGTTTATTATAACTCCACGTTTATATCTAGGTATCATACCAAACACAATGTAAAGACAAATTTTCACAAAACGTATAGAAAACGCATCAGAGTGTTGAACAAAATAGTTCAAAAACATGTCTGAAATGATGCCAACGTAAACCATTTATTTCAATTAGACCATTGCAGGCACTTTTGAATGTCAGTAAAACGAAGAAAGCGAAACTACAGTCACAATGCATAATATCGTGTGAACCTTTTGTAATTCACGTTTGACTAGTTTCATATCTTGTATAATTATTATGGCTGAAATTTGCACGATTGAATGTTATTTTGTTCTTCGAATCTCAATAACTAACTCAGTGGTTTTTAAAATTTGAAAAAAAGTTTTAACGTTTTTATTTGGTTATTTCTAGCCGACTATGGTATCATGGGTAGAGTTAGTGACAAAGCAGTTCAACGCATCTGCTGCAGCTTCAGAGTGGTTCCTAGGGCATATGGCTGACGACACGTGGTGGCCGATGCAAGTGAGTATACTTCAATGTCTATCTTTGTTTATTTATCGTATAAGGTTATTTATTGAATTTAAACTTCAAGTACAATAGTGGTACATAGGCGAGTTGTAGAGCTGTTTTATGACCTTTGACTTGGCTGCATGCCGTCGAAAAATATCTCTCAGTGCATGTATACGTACAGGCGGGGCGTCGCGCGGCGCGTTGTGCGTTTTTAAGGTGGATGTTCACGGTAGCCCGCGAAATTCAAATTTTCTTACGTTTTTAGCGATTTGCAGGCCAGTGCTAGGTTGTATGTTAGTGAAAATATGATTTGCGGCTGTAAGACATGTAGTTACAGAATTATAATCATCAAAATCATTAATACAACCCTCCGAGCTCATAAAGGTTCCGGAATGACTTTTTACAAGGTCAAAGTCATTCCGGAACCTGTATGAGCTCGGAGGGTTGTAAGGTCAAAGTCATTCCGGAACCTGTATGAGCTCGGAGGGTTGTATTAATGATTTTGATGATTATAATTCTGTAACTACATACGTCTTACAGCCGCGTTTCAAATGTTCATCAACATACAACCTATCACTGGCCTGCAAATTGCAAAAAACTTCAGAAAATTTGAATTTCGCGGGCTACCCTGGAACATCAACCTTAATACAAACACATGGCGATGTATGAAAACGTTAAAGATTTCAAATGTCGATTTTACGAGAAGCGATTTTTCGCTCGTAAGTTTAAAATGCAGCGTTCGTTGCAGTGGACTCGCCTCTCAGTAAAATGCTCGTCGCGTGCTTTTTAAAAAAGCACGCGACGAGCCTTTTGCACGCGCCGCGCGACACCCCGCGTCTCCGTAAACAAGCCCTTAGGCGTGCTAATTTCCTAACGATGTTTTCCTTTACCGAATTAAGAGATAAGTATACAATACGCACAATCGCACATGAATCACAAAAATCAGAGGTGCGTGTCTTGGGTTCGAACTGGAGACCTATGATTTGGCAGGTCGACGAGTCTAGTGGCGCGACATCACTAGACTAGCACTGCTTAAAGGATGAGTTTGTTCTAGAGTGCCGGCAATTAATTATTTTTAGTAAACAAAAAATCACTTTATTTGATGTTTTTTTTTGTTTAGATATCTTTGGTTAGACCTACTGAACGCTGTGTTAAAATTTGTCCATCTATTTTAATGGGACCTTATATTATTTTACATCCCTCATATTCGGTAAGTAGGTCCTTATTACGGGGGTAAAAATGGGGCTTGTAGGTGACCAATTAGCGCTCTAGGGTAATAATGTAGCAAGAAAAGCCCTAGGGCGGTAAGTAATTAAAAAAAAAACACTTCACTCTTTCAAAAAGTTCGCGTACATCTACCATACTGGCAATAGACATCATGCGTTCAGCCCAATGACAAAAGAGGTCGCTTCGCTATTCAGCCTTGTCTTCGTATGAGTATAACGCCTCCCCCACACACTAGCGTTTTTGCGTTTCTGCGTTTTCGCGTTTCTGCGTTTCTGCGTTTTCGCGTTTGGTATTGGAACGCAGAAACGCGAAAACGCGCCTGTGTGGGGGAGGCTTAATAGTCATCAATTTTAAATATCGAACGGCGAAGCTCAATTTCGTTCTACAAAAAAAAAAAAAGAGATGAAAAAGGCGGTAATAGAAAACTTTTACTTTAAATATTGTTTGTTTTTGGGATTTTTTTATAATTACGTGCTAATTAGGAAATAAACATGAGTTCTGCAACTGATGAAGATATAAGCTGCACTCCCGATTCAATGAAAATGGAAGCTGAAGCAGCAATTAACAATATTTTGCCTGAAAGTTCTAAAGAGAGATATTTGAAAACTTTATTCTTGTAATGCCGGTTTTTTTCTTCTTACCTCATAATCGAGATGTAAAGCAGAGTAGTTAGCTCGGGTGTAAGCATCAATTGCACCCACGAACTATTGGCGCCCTCGCTGCGCTCGTGCGCCTAAATATCTCGGGCTGCAATGGGGTTGGCAAGTGAAAGCTGATTGTAGATGGCGTGTCCATAGCTTGTCCCAATCCGACCAATGAGGTCAAGCTATTTTGAAATAGAAAATGACATTGACAGATATTCAACCAATGAAGAGCTTAGGTTCATGCGGTGCTAGCGCCATTAGTTCCACCAGTTGCCCGTCCCATTGATGCCTTACAGCCCTTGGCTGTAAGGCAATCTATTAATAACGCGTGATGATAACATGACGTTTTGTTATAAAGTGGCCGCCGCAGACCCGACTATACAGTTATATTTGTTCGGTGGACTGTAAGCTAATGTTTGTGTTTGTTACAGGTGTTAATAAAATGTCCGAATCAGATGGTCCGGCAAATGTTTCAAAGGCTTTGTATGCATGTTATACAGAGGCTCAGGTAAGACAAACATAATTTAAATTAAATAACAGTGATCTACGTAGATTTAATTATGCTACATTCAGTCAGTTTGTCCAACAATTAATCTGTTGTGTCGCAATTTCAAGTCCCACTTTACTTAGCCTTAAGATTTCTGTTACTAGACAAAACTTTAATAAAATAAAATATTTTTGTAATAAAGCCAAGCAGAAACAGGGAATATAATGCTCAGACAATTCGACGTTTTTTCAGTCTGTCTGTTTTTTTCGGCTAATTTCTGAAGCGGCTGGACCGACTTAGACGGGACTTTACTGGCAGCTGACTAATGTTAGATGGAGTAAATTAGGTTTCTTTTACTTTAGAAATCGTGTTCTGCCATCAAAATGTAACTTTTGAATTTGTTAACAAAATCCGATTTAAATTAGGAAGTAATATTTTATATGCGGACGAAGTTCCGCGGGCAACAGCTAGTTGATTATTTTCTTTTATTAAGAATGTTACTTGTTCTTAACATGTTTTTTTAAAAGTGTTGTGTTGTTCCAGATCTAGTCATTGTGCCTTATACCTGCAAGGTATGGAGGAAGGCGAGGATAATAGCAAGTTGGGGGAAGCGAGTTGTGTTACTAGGTTTATAAGGATGTTGTTAGCATTGGTGAGTACAACATTATTACGGAAATAACATGGAACAGTTTAAACACTGTATATTATGTAAAAACAAAAATTACTGGAAATATTAAATTTCCATTATTAAAAAAAAAAACACTTATGTTTAAAGGCACATACTTTAATTAAATAAATGTCAACATCACTTATGATTTATGCCTGAACTACGTAATCCAGTGTGTCAAGCAAACTAAAAGTTTTAAAGACGATTTGTGCATAAGTTTTTCTCAATCCAGTATCGTTGACTCTGCTCAGTGCTTGTATTTGCCCTGTTTATCAAACAACAACAGCTCATGTATTTCGGGTGCACCTGGCGCATTTACCGATCCAAATCCAATGAACCTACAATCTACCCTATTCTACACACGTGACATATTAGTTTTCCCATTTGTTTGGCAGATGGAGACCGGCGCCCGGTCCCACCTGCGGCACCTGACGGAGTACTTCAGCTTGCTGTACGAGTTCAGTAAGATGGGCGAGGAGGAAGGCAAGTTCATGTTGCGCATCAACGCCATCTCCAGCATGGTCAACTTCTATCTTGGACAGAATGCTACTGTGGTGAGTGGTTTACAATTTAGTGTGGTTTCACAATTATTTTAAGAACTCCTTTTTTATACTGACATGGTCAGTAACATTATCATTAACTCTGAAAACGGTAATGATAATTAGTGTATATGATGTAGTGTTAATGATAATTTCTTTCTTTTTCGTGTGGATAGTGCATAATCTGGTGTCTAGAGTTTTTATGCCTCTGATGGGCTTCTGACTGGGCGTTACGTGCCATCGAGAAGTGACTCTTAACCTATTGACTGCCACAGTCAAAGTATAACGACAAGCCAAAAAGTACCTACTTTTTTGCTTGTACGGCTTGTCTTCTATACGTGACTGTGGCGCTCAAAAGGTTAAACATGTTTTTTCCCACATCATGTTTTCCCTTCACCAACGCTAGTGCACATGAATCCGAAAAAATATAAGTGCCTTAAGTTCGAACTCGTGACTTATGACGTGGCAATCCGAGTCGTACAAGCATCATCATTGGTTGAAAATCTGTCAATGTCACATTCTATTTCAAAATAGCTTGACGTCATTGGTCAGATTGGACTACGCTATGGACACGCCATCTACAACCAACTTTGACCTACTTACAACATTCACCAGTGAGTTTTTTTCATTTACCATAAGCGAATTTGTATCCTAAGAAATTAAGAACATTAGTTGTAGTTATGATAATTACCAGCCAGCATGTTGGTAGTAACGTTAATACGATATTAAGATACATGTTTTTTACAGCCGGAGTCACCGACCGAAGAAGCGGGCGGTAGTGGCAGCGCGAGCACTAACGCTGAAAGCGGAGGAGACAAGCTGCGACCTGGAGCCCTAGACAAGATGGTAGCCCTCGTGGCTGGGCTTGTGGAGCGGTCACGAGATACGGCCGGACATCTCGCACTGTTGGAACCTGATGCTAGAGCGTTATTGCATGCGAAGGTAATTGGATAAAGAATCATCATTTTCTCACCATTGTCCTAATTCATCATTTTTGGTCTTTCTCTACTCTTAAACAATTTTCGTCATTTCTCCGCTTCACATGGCTCATACCACGACATCCGTTTACCACATAACTTTTCAGTCTCCGGCGCCACTTTCATATCTCCTCTAATGTAGGTACTCATTCTTTATTTTATCCATTCGCGTTACACAGAAATTTTAATTACTTAAAGTTGAATTGTATTTATTTAGATTAGCAACCCAACAACAACAACCTTATTGTGACGAATATGAAGATCACTATGTATTTGTCACTAGCGGACGTCCCGCGGTTTCACCCGCGTAGATCCCGTTCCCGTGGGAATACAGGGATACAAAGTAGCCTATGACACTCAGCAATAATGTGGCTTTCTCTGTTCTTTGTGTTCCGTGGGCTTTCTATTGGTGAAAGAATTTTTAAAATCGGTTCAGTAGATCCCGAGATAACCCCTTACAATTTAACAAATACACAAACTTTACCTCTTTATAATATCTCTAATATATAAAATTCTCGTGTCACAGTTTTCGATGCCAAACTCCTCCGAAACGGCTTGACCGATTTTGATGAAATTTTTTGTGCGTATCGGGTATCTATGAGAATCGGCCAACATCTATTTTTCATCTTTTTTTTTTTTCTGAAAATGGCAAAACAACGTTTGCCGGGAACAGCTAGTATTAGTATAGATTAAAAAATTATTGGAGCTGTGAAAAGACTGAAGGGAAAAAGATCATCGAATTGTTCGGCGATTTCCGTGATCTTTCGGGTCCGGATTCTTTTGGTTTGTGTGCGAATCCATACTTGTCTCCATTTTAGAGCTTGGTGTGTCTTGAAATTAACAGTAGACATTCAGCTTCGGAAGTCTTTTGAATTTGAATGGAATTGCGTCGTTCGGCTCAGCATCGAAAGTTGAAAATCCTGCAGCACCCGTATTGTCCCTTACGACATTGGATCAAATATTGACCTCTGAAACTTTCCAATCCACAGGGGTTTCCTTTTATCTACCAGCAGACGCGCGACTGTCTCAACTTGCAGCAGACACGGTCGCTTATCTTCGCGCTCTGCCGGTGGAACGAGCCGCTCGCTCAGAAGATCGTTAATATGATCTTTCAGGCCATTGCCAAGCATTCTGAGGTAAGCACTTTGTTTCATGAAATATCACTTATCGTTTTTATTTATTTAGAGAGGACTTACAGCTAATAAAAACAGACAAAAAATAAACCATAGTCATCATAAAGCCAATTGCAAATGCTCACATATACACTTATAATTCAAATTATTTTTCTACGGATTCATTCGTTCTAGAGCTCTCAGAAAAGTCATAGTTATGAATCTTGACCGTCGCAGATTTTTCGCAATCAGTAGTTAATGGTAGGTGGAAAATTACCAAGACACTAGGCTGAAGTTCGATTTCTCCAAAACAATCCAGTTTCAAACAATCCAGTTCCAAAATCTTGGCAAATTAATTACTCATTTCAAGGTATGCACCGAATTACAAATCTTTTTTTTCCGAAGGGAAGTCGGTAAGAATCGAGCTACAAAGAAGTTTCGCTACTGATTATCTGTTAGGTCCTTATAATATGAGCTCTTATCTTACATAATATCTTTATTCTGGAACGAAAACGAGGATCGAAAAATCAAAATAATATTCTTCATCTTATTTCCAGAGCTGCGGTCCATTTTTTAAGCTACTAACGTTGCTGGTGGAAGGCAGCGGCGGCGGGGCCGGCGCTACGGGAGGTCTGCCGTGCTTCACACAGCTCGTGTTGGCGAGGTTGTGGGATGTCGCTGATGTGTGCCCGCATGCTGCGCTCGAGTGGCTCGCTCTGCAGGTATGGATGTAAAACATTTGATGGTGGATTTGGAAGGTTCTTAACTGAGTTTAAGGAAAAATCTGCTGAAGCGGAGGCACTTGGTTTGAGTTTTAATCGGAAAAATAATTACTACGAAAAGGATATCCGAGAAACTAACTGATGAAAAGAGGTTATCTTTACTGCATAGGTACATGCATATGACTTCAAGATGTCGAGAGATTACTACATCAATCCTCGATTTTTCCGTCAGGTCCCCCGCAACAAAGCTGCCCACGCCTGGGCGCTCCGCACGGCCGAGCGCTGGGTGGAGGCCCAACTACTGGGAGCTGGCGCAGCCCGTGTCCGTGCTGCCGCCGCGCTGTTGCTGGTGGCGTTGGTGCCTTCTCAGCACTTCCGCGCCGGATACGCACGCGCCCGACCACCCGCACCCGCCCCGCCGCACCACCCGCCGCACGCCGCGCACGCCAACCACACCAAGCTGCCGGACACCGCGCACCACACGCTGCATCAGGTAACATACTACTGCTACGCGCCCGCCCCGCCGCACCACCCGCCGCACGCCGCGCACGCCAACCACACCAAGCTGCCGGACACCGCGCACCACACGCTGCATCAGGTAACATACTACTGCTACGCGCCCGCCCCGCCGCACCACCCGCCGCACGCCGCGCACGCCAACCACACCAAGCTGCCGGACACCGCGCACCACACGCTGCATCAGGTAACATACTACTGCTACGCGCCCGCCCCGCCGCACCACCCGCCGCACGCCGCGCACGCCAACCACACCAAGCTGCCGGACACCGCGCACCACACGCTGCATCAGGTAACATACTACTGCTACGCGCCCGCCCCGCCGCACCACCCGCCGCACGCCGCGCACGCCAACCACACCAAGCTGCCGGACACCGCGCACCACACGCTGCATCAGGTAACATACTACTGCTACGCGCCCGCCCCGCCGCACCACCCGCCGCACGCCGCGCACGCCAACCACACCAAGCTGCCGGACACCGCGCACCACACGCTGCATCAGGTAACATACTACTGCTACGCGCCCGCCCCGCCGCACCACCCGCCGCACGCCGCGCACGCCAACCACACCAAGCTGCCGGACACCGCGCACCACACGCTGCATCAGGTAACATACTACTGCTACGCGCCCGCCCCGCCGCACCACCCGCCGCACGCCGCGCACGCCAACCACACCAAGCTGCCGGACACCGCGCACCACACGCTGCATCAGGTAACATACTACTGCTACGCGCCCGCCCCGCCGCACCACCCGCCGCACGCCGCGCACGCCAACCACACCAAGCTGCCGGACACCGCGCACCACACGCTGCATCAGGTAACATACTACTGCTACGCGCCCGCCCCGCCGCACCACCCGCCGCACGCCGCGCACGCCAACCACACCAAGCTGCCGGACACCGCGCACCACACGCTGCATCAGGTAACATACTACTGCTACGCGCCCGCCCCGCCGCACCACCCGCCGCACGCCGCGCACGCCAACCACACCAAGCTGCCGGACACCGCGCACCACACGCTGCATCAGGTAACATACTACTGCTACGCGCCCGCCCCGCCGCACCACCCGCCGCACGCCGCGCACGCCAACCACACCAAGCTGCCGGACACCGCGCACCACACGCTGCATCAGGTAACATACTACTGCTACGCGCCCGCCCCGCCGCACCACCCGCCGCACGCCGCGCACGCCAACCACACCAAGCTGCCGGACACCGCGCACCACACGCTGCATCAGGTAACATACTACTGCTACGCGCCCGCCCCGCCGCACCACCCGCCGCACGCCGCGCACGCCAACCACACCAAGCTGCCGGACACCGCGCACCACACGCTGCATCAGGTAACATACTACTGCTACGCGCCCGCCCCGCCGCACCACCCGCCGCACGCCGCGCACGCCAACCACACCAAGCTGCCGGACACCGCGCACCACACGCTGCATCAGGTAACATACTACTGCTACGCGCCCGCCCCGCCGCACCACCCGCCGCACGCCGCGCACGCCAACCACACCAAGCTGCCGGACACCGCGCACCACACGCTGCATCAGGTAACATACTACTGCTACGCGCCCGCCCCGCCGCACCACCCGCCGCACGCCGCGCACGCCAACCACACCAAGCTGCCGGACACCGCGCACCACACGCTGCATCAGGTAACATACTACTGCTACGCGCCCGCCCCGCCGCACCACCCGCCGCACGCCGCGCACGCCAACCACACCAAGCTGCCGGACACCGCGCACCACACGCTGCATCAGGTAACATACTACTGCTACGCGCCCGCCCCGCCGCACCACCCGCCGCACGCCGCGCACGCCAACCACACCAAGCTGCCGGACACCGCGCACCACACGCTGCATCAGGTAACATACTACTGCTACGCGCCCGCCCCGCCGCACCACCCGCCGCACGCCGCGCACGCCAACCACACCAAGCTGCCGGACACCGCGCACCACACGCTGCATCAGGTAACATACTACTGCTACGCGCCCGCCCCGCCGCACCACCCGCCGCACGCCGCGCACGCCAACCACACCAAGCTGCCGGACACCGCGCACCACACGCTGCATCAGGTAACATACTACTGCTACGCGCCCGCCCCGCCGCACCACCCGCCGCACGCCGCGCACGCCAACCACACCAAGCTGCCGGACACCGCGCACCACACGCTGCATCAGGTAACATACTACTGCTACGCGCCCGCCCCGCCGCACCACCCGCCGCACGCCGCGCACGCCAACCACACCAAGCTGCCGGACACCGCGCACCACACGCTGCATCAGGTAACATACTACTGCTACGCGCCCGCCCCGCCGCACCACCCGCCGCACGCCGCGCACGCCAACCACACCAAGCTGCCGGACACCGCGCACCACACGCTGCATCAGGTAACATACTACTGCTACGCGCCCGCCCCGCCGCACCACCCGCCGCACGCCGCGCACGCCAACCACACCAAGCTGCCGGACACCGCGCACCACACGCTGCATCAGGTAACATACTACTGCTACGCGCCCGCCCCGCCGCACCACCCGCCGCACGCCGCGCACGCCAACCACACCAAGCTGCCGGACACCGCGCACCACACGCTGCATCAGGTAACATACTACTGCTACGCGCCCGCCCCGCCGCACCACCCGCCGCACGCCGCGCACGCCAACCACACCAAGCTGCCGGACACCGCGCACCACACGCTGCATCAGGTAACATACTACTGCTGCTGGTGGCGCGCCAGTAACCAAACAGCACTTCCGCGCCGGCTACTGCAAGATAAAAGCCTGTCAGCGTCGCCACCGACGGATCCTGTGACTCCCGCCCCGTCCTTCTCCCGTCCCGTCCTTCTCCCGTCCCGCCCTTCTCCCGTCCCGTCCTTCTCCCGTCCCGTCCTTCTCCCGTCCCGTCCTTCTACCGTCCCGTCCTTCTCCCGTCCCGCCCTTCTCCCGTCCCGTCCTTCTACCGTCCCGTCCTTCTACCGTCCCGTCCTCCCGTCCCGTCCTTCGCCCGTCCCGTCCTTCTCCCGTCCCGTCCTTCTCCCGTCCCGTCCTTCTCCCGTCCCGTCCTTCTACCGTCCCGTCCTTCTCCCGTCCCGCCCTTCTCCCGTCCCGCCCTTCTCCCGTCCCGTCCTTCTCCCGTCCCGTCCTTCTCCCGTCCCGTCCTTCTCCCGTCCCGTCCTTCTACCGTCCCGTCCTTCTCCCGTCCCGCCCTTCTCCCGTCCCGTCTTTCTCCCGTCCCGTCCTTCTACCGTCCCGTACTTCTCCCGTCCCGTCCTTCTACCGTCCCGTCCTTCTCCCGTCCCGCCCTTCTCCCGTCCCGCCCTACTCCCGTCCCGCCCTTCTCCCGTCCCGTCCTTCTCCCGTCCCGTCCTTCTCCCGTCCCGTCCTTCTCCCGTCCCGTCCTTCTACCGTCCCGTCCTTCTCCCGTCCCGTCCTTCTACCGTCCCGTCCTTCTCCCGTCCCGCCCTTCTCCCGTCCCGTCCTTCTACCGTCCCGTCCTTCTCCCGTCCCGTCCTTCTCCCGTCCATAGACTAACAGCGACCCTCTAACAGAATATCAAGCAGGTTTGATAGTAATACGTACCCCAGTCCCTTCTCAAGATTTACGAGCGGTAAAATATTGTCTGATTCTGGCCTGCATTTTTGTGCATCACAATAGTACATTGTAATACAAGGGCCTAAAATGACCCATTATATACGAGGTAGTTTTACTACTGAGCTTTAGCGAGGTAGTAAATAGGAACCGAGTTATAATGGGATTTTAGCGCCGTGTGTTACACTGTACTTTTCACTACGATTGCGAAAAAATAAAATAACCATGTTCAATATGAGTTTATTTTTATTAAAAATTCAATTCAATTTAATAATTTATTATTATTATTATTATTATGAGCCCATGTTGTCCCACTGCAGGGCAAAGGCCTCCCTTCCCTCTTTCCACTTTTTGCGATCCAGTGCGATGTTAGACCAATCCCTTGAGAAAGAGTCCAGCTCATCCCGCCATCTCCTTCTGGGCCTGCCGCGTTGTCGTTTCCTGCCTTTTGGTATCCACTGAGTGGTAATTTTTGCCCATTGCTCCTCCGACATGCGACAGATGTGACCAGCCCAGTTCCATTTTAAACTCGCAGCTGTAAGACCAACATCAGCTATTTGGGTTTTAGAGCGAATTATAGTGTTTTTGATGCGGTCCGTAAGTTTGACACCCAGTATACTTCGCTCCATAGCTCGTTGGCAGACCCCAAGTGCGGACTTCTGACGTTTCGTAATTAAAAAATAATTTAATAATACAATTCCAAAAATTTCGCGCCAATGCCTGTTTTTTATTTCTTCTGTAGCTGCAATGCAACGTACACATTCTACCAAAGAGTTCGGCATTCAGCGCGTTTAGTTCCATTTTTAAAAATAAAACATTTTTTTTACTTGAAACTAAATCACGCACCAGCAGCTGGCTGAACAAGTTGTCGTACGAGATTTACTTTTAGCCCTAGGGCAATATATGCAATTTTAGGCCCGCTCTGGTATGCTATTATGACGTTCATTTTGAGCAAGAGGAGTGAAAAAGTGATTTTTTTAGCAATAACTTTCGCCTGCGGTTCTGTTGTGAATTCCGCTTCGAGTGCAATACCAATCTCTCGACTCTCCCATTTTATTTAAAAATGTACTATATTAAATGCAACAATAGTAACGAAACTCGTGCTTCATTCCCAGGTGTACACGATGCTGCTAGGCAAGTTGAAGGCGGCGCGCAAGTACACGGATATAGCGGTCCATGGCACCATGAAACTTACGGCCTACTTCGGAGTTATGTCGTACTGTGTCGTTAGCAGAGTTGAAAAACTCATGGTGAGTCAGACGAAGCATTACTTTTATATTCAGGAGTTAAAGAAGAGAATAACTTACCTTTTTCCACTCTAACGTTAAATCTATACTAATATTATAAAGCTGAAGAGTTTGTTAGTTTGTTTGTTTGAACGCGATAAACTCTGGAACTACTGGATGAAATTGAAAAATTGTTTTTGTGTTGGATAGTCCATTTATCGAAGGAGGCTTTAGGCTATATAACATCACGCTACGACCAATAGAAGCTGAGCATAAATGAAAAATGTTGCAAAAACGGGAAAAGATTTTCCTTTTTGAGAGCTTTCGTTGCGTGCGCTGCGAAAATGGTTTAAGTTATGCAAATATCATGTATGAAAGAATTGTTCCTCTTAAAAAGTTCTAAAAAAAAAGTCCGCGACAGCATATGTCTATCTTTCAAGATTGACTTACTGTAACCATTTTTTACTATTAAAATGTTATGTTAAAAATAATTATTTTTTGCGAAGCTTAAGTAACCCATATGATATTAATCTATATCTAAATAAATGTGTTTGTTAGAACGGAAATTTAATATAGAATATTTATGCCCTTTACTCTATACAGTTTAAACAAATATCTTGGAAGATATCGCAATGTAAAAATATCCGCGCAACAAAATAATTCGCGCGTCGCAATGTAGGTACGGGGGATTCTGGCTGGCCTCCGGGAAATTCAAATTATTTACTGCATCATAATGTTTACAAGTACAGGGTGTTATTGTATATTTAACAGTAAGAGATATATAGTAATTCTCAATTTAAGATAATCTAAACCATCTAAACTAATATTATAAAGAGGAAAGATAAGATTTTTTGTTACTTACGATTTAGCTTAATTTATGTTGGATAGTCGATTTATCGAGGTATACTATTGGGAGGGGCTATTTTTATTTGACGCAGACGAAGTTGCGTGGGTCAGCTAGTTAGTATAATAAAAATATTAATAAAAATACTTTTTTTTTTTCATTTTTCATATATTATGTTTACCGATTTCTCCGTGATTACTGTTCAGAATGTGTGGTTTTTCATTTGGTGGTTATTTTTATAGTATGCATTTTTTCTTCGTACATGTGGATAACTTTTTACTAGAAGTTATTTAAGTACATTTTTATATACTTGACAAGGATTTGTGTGAGATACCACAACAGAAAAGGGTAAAAATACCTTTTTTGCAAGAAAAGTAACCGACTTTCAAAAAAAAAAAAAATTGGTCCTTTTTTTGACATGGTTGTGCTATAAATTGTTGTTCAAAAAATTTTGAGGCGCACATGTCATTTGACTAAGACCACATTTTTGCGAATAGTATTCATTTAAGTCTATTTTCAAACCTATTGCCTTCCACAGTTCGGTCAATACTTCAACGATCTCTGGGAGCTGTACCACCCGGCGATATCGGAGCCCTCCGTCGCAGTGCACCCCAACAAGCAAGCCCTGCTCACATTCTGGCACGCCGTGTCCGTCGACTGCCCTGAGAACGTGCAGCTAGCAGTCGCCAACCAGCGGCTGACCAAACATATCGCTTTTAATTATATACTGTGAGTACCGTTTTGTTTATTACGCTTTAAGTGAAGGAAACGACAGGGTGTATACATTTCGAGGCTGCAAGTTGTTCGGAAGAGATACCGCGGCCCCGGACACAAAGGGCTAAGAAGGAACATGGGTGGTTTTTAATCAGTAGAAGTCTGACACTCCCTTCCGGTCTGCCCAGAGTGGGAGGAGGCATTTGATGATTTCTCACCTTCCAAAAAAAAAAAGTTACCTACATACATTGGTAACAAAGAAAGAATTCATTGCCTTGATAATTACAGAAAACAATACTTATCATCCTATCGCGTTTTTGAAACACAATACTGCGCTCCAAAACAAGAATAACTAACGTTACTGAAAAAGATGCCCGACTAAAATGGAACTGGGCAAGACACATGTTTGACGCAGGCGCCGGATAAAACTGTGGGTCAAGATAGCAGGAATATGGTGCCCGGACACAGTGAAGTGGGACACAAGGAGATGGCGGGACGAACTAGACAGGTTCCGTCAGAACTGGAAGAAGGGCGAAGAAAACAATCCTCACTCCAATCCCAGTTACTGGGTTTCCAGAACCCAGTAACTGGGATTGGAGTGAGGATTGGTCAGATAGCAGTCCCTTTATGTGAAATACAGGAATTCAGTCGGATCTTCTGCCTTTGTCCACATTGATTGACATTCATACATACTCAACATTTTCCTCATTGGCCAAACCATGATAACGGATCACCACACTACTTGTTAGTCACTAGCGCCACTTTCATTTATGACGTTTCATACGACTTTATCGTAATGTAAATATGTATTACTAAAAATGCCTATATGTTATTTATTAAAAATGCTGAATATAGCAGTATTCGCGTAGGTGTTGAAAACATTGAGCATGAGTCACTTGACAACACATAAAATGTATCACGAACTTAATATTATGAATTGAAAATTGCCAACTTATCGGAATTTAATCGGAGATTTCCCAACAGTTAACAGCTGATAAATGCATCATTAATTTTGATGCATAAGCATATCACACAAATGAACAGTAGCGTTATTTCGTCAACACATTCATAGGGGATATAGCTCAGTGGTAGAGCATTCGACTGCAGATCGAGAGGTCCCCGGTTCAAACCCGGGTGTCCCCTGAGAAATTCTCTTTTTGTTTTTTTCTATTTGCAATTTGTGTCAATTTACTTTTGATTTTTTTTGCGTTTTTTTTTTGCCAAAACGACGAAATTAACCTTTCTTAGACAAAATATTGTAGTTACACACTTCTCATCAAAAAAATCGAAACTTTTTTTTCTAAAACATATGGATACTTCGCCCGCAGAAGCCGCCCAAGTGGTGGCATTGCTGGATTCTGGACTTAGTCAGCGTGTTGTGGCTGCAAGATTGCATCTAAGCTTATCATCTGTTCATAGAGTCTACAAACGCTATCGGGAGACTGGTTCGTTCACGCGCCGTTCAGGATCTGGCAGGAATCGGGTCACTTCTGAGCGAGATGATCGATTTATTGTAACAACTTCTTTACGAAATCGACGCCTTAACGCTTTTCAACTGCAGCAGCAGCTTCGCGTTGTACGAAGAGTAGCTGTAAGTGACTCTACAATAAGAAGAAGGTTGAAGGAACGCGGATTGGCACCGCATAAGCCAGCGAATGGGCCGAAATTAACTGCAGACCATCGAAGAGCGCGCCTTAACTTTGCACGCGAGCACCTAACTTGGTCATACCTTCAGTGGAGCAAAGTACTGTTTTCTGATGAGTGTAAAATTATGCTGTACTCATACTACTCACTATTAAATGACATTTTACATTTATTCCTAAATATACACATTTTTCTGATAATCCTTATCAAATCATAAACTGCGAGGTGTTTCGATTTTTTTGATGAGATGTATTTATTTTTGAGTAACAAAGTTCGGATCGTTTTGAAGCTCGAACTTTTTGGTTTTTGGCTTTGTCAGTTATGTTTTATTTTATGTTCGTTATTCATCAAAGTTAAATGATCTTTTATGCGGAGGAATGAGGAAAATATTGAGTATGTATGATGAATGATCGTAGATATGGGTAGGGTATAAGACTAAAGAAGCGATGCATGGACTGCATGACGAATGATATGGCTAGAAGATGGTGACTGCTGAGATGACGAGTATTAGAGAAGTATGGAGATACGATGCGCCAACCCCATTCTTTATTTTTTTTTAAACGTTGCCCCACTCTTGGAATTTCTCCTGTATCGTGGGTGCGTTTACAAACATATACCGCCTTATTAATAAAAATAGTTAAACCTGGTTTAACTTACGCTTGGTTTATCTCGCATGCTGTCACTTTCTTTTGAATATTTTTGAAGTGAGACGTCATGCGAGATAAACCAAGTCTAAGTTAAACCAGGTTTAACTATTTTTATTAATAAGGCGGTTTAAGTCACATACACAAATGCCCAGGCCCGAAACAACTATCTGTAGGCCATACAAATATTTGTTACGTGCGGGGATCGAACCTGCGACACGCAGCGCAGCAGTCCAATCGCTCAGCCACTGCGCCAACCGTGCCGTCAATTATGAAAATAGGGGATCGGACAAAAAAAAACTAATTAGTCCGTCAGATAGATTTCCAAAAAATATTGGACACGTATTTTTTCTTTTTTCACGTAAACTTAAAATGAAGACGATACAGTGCTTCGAAAACTCGTGTGACGTCATAATATGATAGTACATTTTGACGACACAAGTGACGTTTCAAGCCCCACTCCAAGATCTTTGACGCGTTTTATCTTCGTAATTCTTTATTGATTTGATAAAACAAAAAACACGTATTCAATATTTTTTGATAATCTAACTTACGGACTAAACAGAATCATATTATTTTGACCCTGTCCGATCCCCTATTGTAAATTGTATCGACACCAGAATGTGATTTGTTTGCCTCGAGGTGGGTAGATGTATGTTTGAGTTTCTCTGAGAGGATGAACGAAAGGTCACTTTTATTGTTATTTTTAAGTATTTTATATAAAAAAATATGTTATTCCTGAATATTGTATTCGTTTATTATTCCTTTATTTAACTATATACATATAAATTACATTTTTAAATATTCCTGTATAATTTATGACATATTTATTTTAAAAAAATATCTATATTAACATTTAAAAATGTATAATAGTAGCCCACCGACATGGGGAACAGGTCCGAGCTTCCGATGGTCAGTGCTCCTTAGAGAGGAATCTTGCCAACAATACGTGCCGTGTCCAGAAATACTGCCTTCTGAATCAAGCCATTGATCCAGCTACCAAGCGAGATTGTATTTATTATTATTATGTATATTATATTGTATTGTGTTTTCCCTAAATAAATAAATGTTTCTCCACAGCGCTGACCACGAAGACGGCGAGGTAGTAGCATACAACCGCGCCATGCTGCCGCCGTACTACGCGCTGCTCCGCCTGTGCTGTCGCCGCTCCAGTGCGTTCGCGCGCTCGCTGGCACAGCATCAGAACATACACTGGGCGTTCAGGAACATCGCGCCGCATGCGCATCTGTATCCTGGTGCTGCTGACGAGCTGTTGAGGTTCGTTGATTTTGAATAATTTCTTCTTCTTTTCGAATTTCGACTCAAATTATCCCAGGAGCTTAGCTACCTGGGCAGCTCCGTTGCTTGATATTTTTTTGTAATTGTGCTTGTTATAGTAAATAAAATGTAAAATAGACTCGAAAATTTTGTATCAAATTGTGGTGGCACAACATAGAACTGAGGCGGTCTTAAACACACTTTTGATAAATGCTGACTTACTGTATTAGGTACTGATGACCACCAGAGTCCCTTCTAGTTTTCTTACACACTTTGATATGATGGCTTATTTGGGCCTAACAACGGTGTATTTTCTGTAGCCATAGTGAGTCACAGTGCGACTGAGCTCTAAGAGAATTTGTGCCTTTTCTTTTGAGATACTTTCGATATTGATTGAAATATCATACCTACAAATGGTTTTGGAAAAGACGGTTTCGTGCCATCGTGGTGAAAGAATTAGTCACCTAGACTCTGCGTTACCGAGTGCTCTATCCAGGGTTTGAGGGTTTGTATTCCGGGCCGCGGATTTTTGTGGGCCGCGGATTTTTGTACTAGATTACGTGGCCTCGGCGCAAGGGCAAAGAAGGAACATGGGTTCGGTTTTTAGTCAGTAGAAGTCTGACACTCCCCTTCGCTCTGCCCAAGAGCGGGGGGAGGGGGGTCATTTGATGATTTTCCACCCACCAAAAAAAAAAAAAGGGTTTGTATTCCAATTTTTAACGTCACTCGGGGAGACCATATCAATAAAAAATAAACACTCCTTCCAGACTCGCCCGCATCCTCGCAGCTCGCGGCGGCAACAACGGCAACGGCAACAACGGCAGTACCAGCAGCGGCAACGGCGCGAGCTCCGGCAGCGAGTCCGCGGACGGACGGGAAGCCGCCGCCTTCCGCCGCTCCACGCTCTCCGCCTACTTACAGGGTGAGCACATAGGTATCATACTCTTCTAACACTAATTCAATGTAGCGCGTAGACTTGTTATACTCATTATAGTATCACATAAGTATAAGTAGGTACTACAGTTATATTTGTACAGTGGAGCGTCGACTATCCGAACTACTACGAACGCCTCACCCGCGCTACAGTACTCGCGCACTTGTCGCGACTTTTTGATTGTACTATTATGTCACTTCCCAGTAGCCGCTAGTTGATAAAATAAATTTTGCCGCGTGAAAGTAATTTCTCGATTTAAAATATTTAAACGTCAACATATCATACATATAGGTAGTTCGATTATCTGAAAATACTGGTTTCCGAAAATCCATGTCCCTCAAATAATTCGGATACTCGACGTTTCACTGTACTTCAGTTTTTTGTTAACCCGTAAGGCGCTTCCCCACCGAGGGCATTGGTATGTTATGTAACGATTCTGTTTAGGTTCTAACAAGGCAACAGTGAATAAGGCGAACTGAGCACTACAGTGCGCAACCTTTCACAATATCATTAAAATTTGGGGGCCGAGTCACCCGCGTCCGTAGGAAAGTACCCTTTAGTGAATCCCTACACGTGGCCCCTGGGTGGTGCTAATCAGGTGACATAACTGGTGGTAGGTTTCGACCGCAGGCTTGCGACCACCCACCGGGCAAAGACGTGCCGCCAAACGGCCTAGCCGTGTTCCGGTACGATGCCCGGTGTAGCCTATTGAGGAGTTGGGTCGAAATAGTTGCTCCACTGCACGCAGACCAATCTGGCTCTCGCTGGTATGGGCGTATCGGGAGGCTAGTCGCGGAGGGTAGCGGGATCCGAGGCACGGTGCACCGCTGGCCGACCGCAGGTAGTTGGGGGCCCAAGTAGTGTGCTAGCCACACACGAAAGGCTGCCCTACCAACTGTCGAAAAATCCCGGAATGCACCATCGTGCTGGTTGGCGACCAGATGAGAGGGCCCGATGGACTTTCCGGGGGGGCTCGGGCGTCCCCGCAGTCTCCAGACTAGTCCCCCAGTCGATACCATCCTTCCAGTGCGTGTCTGAAGGTTAGCAGCGTGGAGCCTCATTTCACTTCCTTCTCCTCTCCTTCCTTCACTCCTTATAAAATGGCAAAACGAAAAAAGAGCAAAGTTAAACAGCGGCTGCACTCCCTCTCTCTTAAAGTGCACCTCAGTAACATCCGAGGTCTGCACTCCAATCTCGTCGCAGTCCATCACCACCTCGAGACTGAAAAACCAGCTCTTTTGTTTTTGTCGGAGACGCAGATCGGATGTCCGTCAGACGTGTCGTACCTTTCATACCCAGGGTTTACCCTGGAGCACAATTTTAAACCACGTGCGGGTGTATGCATGTACGCCCGGGACGACATCTGTTATCGGCGTCTCCGCAACCTTGAAGACTCAAGGTTTTCTGCACTTTGGGCTCTGGTGGACACTGGCATAGATAAAATTATTTATGCCTGTGTCTACCGCTCGCATAGCGGTGATCAGGAGACAACCAGGCTTACACAGTACCTTAGTGAGGCGGCGGATGTGGCTCAGCAGAGGTACCCTTCTGCCCAGTTTGTGCTACTGGGGGATTTTAATGCCCACCACCAGGAGTGGCTCTTCCCATACCAGTGCACAGATCATGCTGGACGAGAGACGCATAGGCTAGCGCTAGCGTTAAATCTCACCCAGCTGGTCCAGGGAGCAACGAGGGTGCCTGATGTTGAATCGCACACAGCCAATTGCTTGGACCTTCTGCTGACTACAGATCCAGACCGCTACTCGGTTGAGATTTCTTCACCTTTAGGTAGTTCCGACCATTGTCTGGTGAAATCTGTATCTGTCTACTCCCCGCCCGATCCCAGCCTTAAAGGCACTCGGCGGGTCTGGCGATACAAGTCAGCAGATTGGGATGAGATGCGATCTTTCTTCGCATGTTATCCTTGGCAGTCTTCTTGCTTCTCTTCAGATGATCCTTCGGAGTGCGCAGATGCTGTGACAGATGTTTTGAGGCAGGGGATGGAGTACTACATTCCGTTCTCTGACTTAACAATGTCCGGCGAAGCTCGACCATGGTTTGGCGCTGAGTGTAATCGCGCTGAAGCGCTCAAGCATGAAGCGTACCTAGCATGGGCCGATGCTCGAATCTGTAAGGCAAATAACGTAGGTCAGAAGAAGAGAGCCTTTAATAGGGCTGCCAAGTCCTGCAAGAAGGTGTTGCGGAAAGCTCGGTTCGACCACGTTAGCCGAATAGGGACAAAACTTGCTTCGTACCCTGCTGGTAGTAAAGCATTTTGGTCCCTGGCTAAGTCGGTCGAATCGAACTTCTGTCGTCCCTCACTTCCACCACTGCTTAAACCCGACGGGTCACTGGCCCACTCCGCTGAAGATAAGGCAAATTTATTTGCCACTCTTTTTGCGGAATCTTCACGTCTTGACAGCGGCGACGCCAGCCCCTCGGCCTCTCCTGCTGGATGCGATACGAGTATGTCGGACATTCGCATCCATCAGAAGGACGTCTGTAGGGTGCTGCGTAATCTTGACGTGAACAAAGCTAGTGGCCCTGACGGAATACCGGCAATTGTACTGAAGACGTGTGCGCCTGAATTGTCTCCGATCTTGACACGCCTGTTTCGCCTCTCGTTTGAGACTGGTAAAGTACCGAAAGCTTGGAAGCAGGCTAACGTGCAACCCGTGCCCAAAAAGGGCAGTCGAGCTGATCCGGCCAACTACAGGCCTATTTCAGTCACGTCCGTACTCTGTAAGACTATGGAGCGTGTACTGAATAGAAAGCTCCTGGCATACCTAGAAGCCAATGATATCCTCAGTGACCGACAGTATGGCTTTCGCCAAAACAGGTCTACTGGGGATCTTCTAGCGTATGCCATTCACATCTGGAGTGAGGCCATTGAGAAACACGGAGAAGCGCTTGCCGTTTCCCTCGATATCTCAAAGGCTTTCGACAGGGTGTGGCATGAAAGCCTTATTGCAAAGCTTCCTTCTTTCGGTCTACCTGCTGGACTTTGTGCTTGGATTGCAGACTTCCTGAGGGATCGGTCTATTCGAGTGGTCATTGATGGCTGCTCGTCTGACCAATTGGCTATCAATGCCGGGGTGCCTCAGGGGTCGGTTCTCTCAGCAACTTTATTCTTGCTGCATATTAATAGTCTGCTAGTGCCCGGCACCTTTGGGTATGCAGACGACAGCACTGTTGCTGAGAGGTACACGTCCAACGCGCGGGCTAGTGGGTCTCAGATCCAGTCTCTACGTGAGGCCATGGTGGAGCGGTTGAACTTGTCCTTGAAGGCTGTCTCCGAATGGGGCGACGCCAACCTGGTCAAGTTCAATGCTGCTAAAACCCAGGCGTGTCTCTTTTCCGCAAAAAGGAGCGATTTCCAACAGTCTCCTACTTTCCGTGGTGTAACCGTGCCGATAACCGATCACATTGAGCTTCTTGGCGTTACGTTTACGTCAACCCTCAATTTCGGTCCGTTCATCGAGGCTAAGGCTAAACTGGCTGCCAAGAAGCTGGGAATCCTAGCAAAGGTGAGACAGTATTTCACACCGAAACAGCTGCTCAACTTATATCAAGCGCAAGTCCGATCGTGTGTGGAGTACTGCTCTCATCTCTGGGATGGATCCGCTAAATACCAGCTTGATGCGCTAGAGTCAATTGAGAAACGAGCCAAGAGGCTCATCGGCAATGACGCGCTTGTCAAGTCAAAGCTCCAGAGCCTTGAACATCGTCGACGAGTAGCTAGCCTTTCGGTTTTCTATCGGTTACATTTCGGAGAGTGTGCGAGGGAATTGCACGATCTAATTCCGCCAAGCCCGTTCCATCATCGGACTACAAGACGTACGGCGATGCGCCACCGTTATATGGTGGACATCCCACCCATACGCACTAAACGGTTTGGGAATACTTTCATTGTGCGTACAGCTAAGGAGTGGAATTCCCTGCCAGAGTCTGTATTTCCGGATAGCTATAACCTAGGGGTCTTTAAGTCAAGAGTGAATAGGTTACTTCTAGGTAAGCGTGCTCCATCGTCGACCGCATCATCACTTTCCATCAGGTGAGATAGTGGTCAAACGCGAACCTATCAATAATAAAAAAAAAAAAAAAAAAAATTTGTCATTACCACTTCAGCCTGCTACACACGTTACGATTGGACGGTACAGTTCAAACTGCAACGATAAATCTACATGTGTGTATGAGAAAAACTGTACAGTTTGTCCGATTTTAGCACTACGAGAACTGTACAGTTTAAACTGTACCGTCCGATCGTTATGATTTATCGTAACGTGTCTAGCAGGCATTGCTGTTGCACTGTTTACGCGTTATCATGAGTTGTCGTTAAGGTGCCGAAATATCGGGAACTCGAAACAGACTGTGAACATGGTAAATATCCCATTGTCAGTATAAATGATAATGGTAGTGACAATGTAAGATTAAACTCTTTCCGCCTTATTACAAAACGTAGTTAAACCTGGTTTAACTTAGACTTGGTTTATCTCGCATGACGTCTCACTTCAATAATATTCAAAAGAAAGTGACAGCATGCGAGATAAACCAGGTTTAAGTTAAACCAGGTTTAACTACCATTTGTAATAAGGCGGTGTAAATCAATAATAATTAATCACTCCGTTCCATACAAAATCGAATTTTTGTATAGTTACATTACAGACTAATGCTCCGGTGAGGAGTCCTTTATGTATCTTCAGTTTTTTTAATCCTATACCTCTTATAGAGTTATTGTACTCATGATGTTGAATAACTTTTGTTTACTATGGGTATATAAAATTTTGAAATCACGGAACATTACATTTTGACGATTTATATAAACACAAATGTTTGGAATCGAAATCAGGGTTTGTTCTGTAGTAAGAGTATTTTGATGAGTACAATGTCCACCTAAAAGGTTTCGGGTAAAAAAATATGCTTGTAGGAACTTCCTATATTTATGACTATAAACTTTATTATGGTTATATACGATGTCATTATAATAAAGTTTGTAGTACTTATATTGAATTATTGAAGCTCATTCGTAAATGGCACCCATAGTTGAAGAAGCAACCGTGCTAAACGAAATAGGGTACTTCACCAAAAAAATCTAATTTGTCCGTCTGTTAGATTATAGAAAAATATTGGATACGTGTTTTTTGTTTTATCAAATTAATAAAAAAAAACGAAAATAAAACGTGTCAAAGATCATGAGTGGGCGCTTGTGACGACGCTTTCTGGGTAAAAAACGTACTATACCTGTGACGTCACACGACTTGACACGTGTTTTCGAAGCACTGTATCGTCTTCATCTTTTGTTTACTTGAAAAAAGAAAAATTATGTTTACATTATTTTATGAAAATCTATCTGAAGGACTAATTAGATTTTTTTGGTGAAATATTTTATTGTTTTTATTTTTAATATTTTCACCTTTAATAAACTATACCACACCTTTATTACCTACAACTTAATTTATTTTTTGCTGGACGATTTATTGATCCTAGCTTTCATTATTTAATTCATGTATCAGGCAAAAAGCTACCTTTTATTTTAATAGCTCCTTAAAATATTAATTTATAATCCCGCTTCGCACAGTAGCCAAGTAGTTGCACGTAACTATTATTTGGATGGCCTACTTGTATGTAGTTAATTTTTTAAATAAAATAGAACTTGAGTCAATGGGGAACATCTGTCAAAGCTTAATGTAGATGGCGTTAGCATAGCTTAGTCCTAATCTGACCAAAGAGATCTGTGAGTGTCTGGAAATTTATACAACATAATATATCGAAAGGGTTTGGTCATGATGTGGTATGTATAGAGTAGACCATCATGCTGAACAACTTTTTCATCAAACATACATTGCAAACGCGAAAAAATATTCAGGAACCGTATTCACAAATCCACTTCGCTCATTTTCGTAATGCCAAAAAAAAGATAGATATACGAGTTACGACTTATCGAATCGAAGTGTGAATACGGGGGCAGCCGTTCCATACAATATTTTTCATGTATTTATTTTGAATATTTCTTCGCGTTTACATTTATTATTTTGGGGAAAGTTCTTCGTTTTGGTAGTCATAAGACCACATCTTTCTGATATGTGCTGGATAAATGGAAGCGCTAGTATAACCCGCGAAATTCCTTCGCAAGAAAATTTGAATTTCGCGGGCCACCCTAGCGCTACTCTCTAACAGAATTTCAACCAGTCACGTTTCTTAGAACTAGCTTTGCTAATGCCAATAGTCTCACAGTAGCCATCCCCATTGGAATCAACATCCATTACTTACAAACTAACCTAATTACTCATGGTACAGTAGGCCGCACATCAGTGGGTAACAACTTGAGCTGGCCTAGCGTAGTACGGAGCTTCAATACAATGAAAGGTCAGCTTATACTGATTTTTGTTAACATCATGGAATTATATGCTCTAAAGTCTAAACACGGTTGTTCTACATTTGTGTAAATTGCAGGTCTAAATGGAAGGACCTGTTGGTCGACGTTAATTTCTGCGTTCTGCACGCTCGTTGAGAATGAGGACGATCGGCTCTATGTTGTTTATAATGGAGGATTGCAGATGACTTTTGAAGTAAGTGGAACATTATTGAATTGCTTGCTGGTGGTGGGATGTATTTTCATACTTATTGCGTAAAGAGGTAAGGCTTGGGTGTCTAGCTACGACAGTCTGGCGGTAAAAAGAAATAGACAAATTGTTTAAAATGTCGTCTACGGTGGAATCACATTTTCACGTACAGATGTGCGATATTTATCTCGTTCTGATTATTTAAAGACAAGGTGTCTTCGGTAGTGAGAACCCCATTTGAAAGTATCCGCCTTCGCGAATAAATGCTTAGCATTAACAAACAATCTTGTTTCTCAATCTTGTGAGTTACAAATTGAGAACGATGCATGCAAATACGAATCTTTGTTTGTAAAATTACATCTAATTTCACCCTTATTGTCTTGAGGTCGCAAATTCTGATACAATACTAGATCTTAACACCTGCTAATCTACAAAGCCATGACATAGTTATCTTGTATAGATGTTTTTGTGAAAATTCTCCCACTAAGACAAAATCAGTTTTCTAAGCATGCTTTTATTTCCTCCCTAGGCATTACACAGTCTCCACGCAGTCTACGTAGACGGTGGAGGCGCGGGCGGGTCCGCGGGCGCAGTCCGAGCCGAACTAACGGCCGCCTTACGATGGGCCAGAACCCTATGTCGTACTCTACGGACCAGGCGAGACAGCAAGGAGGCTAGGGCTCTGCTACTGGCTTGCAAGGACTGGCCTGAGTGCGCGAGGCGATTGCTGACCATGCTTAACTTGCACCATAGGCATAATCATCTGAGAGACGCTGCTTTAGGTACGTATTTTTTTTTATAAGTGTCTGTTATTTTTTTATTTATTATTTACTAGCTGATTAGTTTTAGGTTAGAGTTTAAGTAAATTAAAATATCTCTGTCGTTATGTATATAAATGTATTGAACAAAAATTTCTGTCCTAAATATAATAAACTGTTTAAGCTCCTACAGCCTGTGATACAAGATTTCATTATCTTAGTACAGGCATCTTAAAATTATTATACCTATATTTTTAATTGTAAGACTCATATTGTATTTTAGCTTTATAGGATTTTGAATAAAGATTTATTATATTATTATTATTATTGATGCCCGCGGCTTCACCCGCGTGGATGTCGTCTTCAACCGCATCAAAATCCGTTGCGTAGTTTTAAAGATTTAATCATACAGACAAACAAACAGACAAAAATAGCGACTTTGTTTTATACTATGTAAGGATTTATTTAATCTTCATGCACAAACGTGGTACATAGGCAGACTTAATGCCACAAGGCATTCTCTACCAGTAAACCTTAGGGTCAAAAAGGACAGCATTGACTACGATTTTCTATTACTTAACATATCATTCTAGCTCTTCACCATTAACATAGGCGTTGTTGTTCTCTGCTCCATGTATGTAATAGATGTACTGTGTACAGGCGTGCTCCGCGAGGTAGTGATGCTAGGCGGGGGCGCAGCCCTAGGCGCGCTGGTGCCGCTAGCGGCAGGCGCGCACTGCGCCGCACGACCACGTCCGCACCTGGACAAGCCCGACAAGCCGGACAAGCATCATGACAAACACAACTCGCATCGCCTCGCCACCTCCTACAGGCCTTACCATAAGTTTATTGGTTAGTATTTCTTATTTATTATACGGGTACATATTTAAATATAGTATATAAAAAAAGTGTAAAAATACTAACCCAGGCATCGGCATCAGGAACAAAGTCCAGGCTGGCACCAGGCCAGGGCCGGCAGTCTCGACAGAGATAACGACAAAATCGCTAACTTTCAATCCTTAATTACTAACAAATAAATTCGGTTGCAATAATGATGCTTACAAATAAAGCAAGTCTCTCCATCCAAAATGCGTTTCTCGCATCATTATTGCAACCGAATTTATTCGTTGGTAATTAGCAATGTCATTATCTCTGTAGAGACTGCCGGTCCAGGACATACACACCCACTTTATAACGAAAACCTTCCTTCTACGTCTTCAACCTTCTCTGTCCTTAATTAATGAAGGGACATTAAGTTTGACTATCACCTACTTAAAAGGTCAAACTCAAAATACCGTTAACATGCTGCATGCTGTGCTTACTGTTTATTTGTTCTTTTATTGTGATGTGATGTATGCGTGGGTTTGAGAGAAATGGGAGAGAATGGAGAAAGTCTTTTTGCCCAGTTTATCCAGGAGTGGGACGAACAGGCTAGGAAAAAAAGGAAAGTAATATGACACTTTTCCCCAAGAAAAAATAAATAAAAAAATCTCATGTAATATTTCAGACACGTGCTGCCGCGTCGCTCGCAGTCAGCGCTGCATGTCAGAGCAACTGGTGCTTCTGTCGGCGTTATGTGCGCTTGAAGCCGTTCCGCTGCGGTTCAACTACTTCGCGGCTTTCTGGAGAGACGTCGCCAATACACCCGTGAGTTATTTATGTAGATTAAAAGATAGAATAAACAGTGTTCTTCGCCACTTTCAAGCCGATAAACGTTAATATTTTTTCTCAAGTTTTTCGATAAAACCACGCTGAACTTTGCCAAGTCTTCGCCAATACCTTTCTCAAGTGTAGATTTTCCAGTATATAGCAAGCACTTGCCTATGAACTGTGTTTAAATTAAATGCCCCTTTTCCAGGCTGACTCCAAGTTAGAGGAGATGCTTCTAGAATGCAGCGTCGCCACGGAGTATGTGGACGCGATATTGTTGGATGAACGCGAGTCACTCGAGGACCCCGTCATCTACCAGTTCATGCAGCATTATTATCCTAAGGTATGTTGTACTTTACGAGACCTTAATTCGGTCCAAAATCTGGTAATTTTTGTCCAGTTAGAAGATGTATTCGCATTGTGTTTTTTGATATTGAATGGGTCTACTCTTGACTTCAATTCCTGAGGACTTAAATGTGGTAGAAGATGGAATGAGCTAACCCAAAAGAAGCATAATAAAACCCACGATTTAAATAGATTAAGGTCAGTGGCGTGCAGTGGTCTCCCACGGTGGGTAGGCCACGAAATATAGACAGCAAAAAAAAAATTGTCACATATAAAATTTTTTAATAAATAAGCCTGTAAAAGTTATACCTAAATACAATTCAAAAACTCACCACATTATTCAAGGTGCAACTCATGATTTTCTAACGATGCAAACAGAAGAAAGATTCGGCCACCTCAAATATCTCATCCAAGTGAGTGGGTGATAGTTACAAAAGTACAAAACACGTCACTTGCAAGATAATATCCGAAGCGGCTTTCACACATCTATGTCAGTGACTACCTTTAGATACAACTTGCATCTTATCATTACTTATACGATAATTGAGAAAACTTATTACCTTTAACATCTAGCAAACACACATTAACAGCACAAACTTCACTTTGTTATTATTTGTAAGGGGATTAAATAAATAATAAGTACCTACACAACAAAGCTAATATTTACACTACTGATAATAATGTTAACTAATACTGACAATATCTGTACGTTTTCGGTTTCAAAACAAATCGCGCTATAAATTGCTTGTCACAACAATGAAACATTAAATAATAATGGCTTCCTCACGTAAAATATAATTTCTAATTTGCCGATAGAAAAATACTACCAAATAAAATTGCATAATTTTCATATCGAGTTTGTTCACAACAGCGGTCAACAAAATTTTGCAGGATTATACGAAAACGATCAATGAAATGTGTTGTCAGTGCTGCACTCTATCAGTAAACGGAAGAGCGAAGACCGCTAAGCGCGAAATTCAAATTTCTTAATTTCCTTACATTTTTGCAATTTGCAGGCCCGTGCTAGGTTGTATGTTGATTATTAAAATATGATTCGCGGCTGTAAGACGTATGTAGTCAGTATTCAAGCTAGCACTGGCCTGCAAATTGCAAAAAACGTAAAAAAAAATAACAAATTTGAACTTCGCGCCGGAGTTCGCGGGCTAAAGATGGCCGCATGACGCATCCAATCGTAGCCTTGTGTTGTTGCAGCCAATCACAGGCCACCTCCACTCGCAGGAGCTGGCATGCATGTGTGCGGTTCTTAAACACGAAAATATGCACCGATCATTCACCGATGTAACGCTGTGTGCGTAAAATTATGAATGGGTTTTAGGCTACTCGAATGCTAGCCTAAGCAAGCCTGTAAATATAAGATTCGTACGCGAAAAATTGCTCTAAGTATTTTAACAGGAGTTTGAACTTTTTTATTATTATTTTGTACATGGTGTTATTTTATTACATGGTTAATTAGTTATAAGAAATGCTCAGTTGGTAAGGTAGGCTAAGCCTAAGAGCCTTAATAGAGCGCACGCCACTGATTAAGGTCATCTGAACTAGAAAACATCGACACAAGCAGCGAATTCCTGATCATTCCCACTGCACAGTTCTACGATAGAACTAGTGGGAACTTTTTTTAAATATTTTTCCCACTAGTTCTACGATTCAAGGTAGTACGAAATCGTAGAACTAATGGGAACGAAAAGTCAATGAATTTTTTCGTTCCCACTAGTTCCACGCTATACGGGTGTTACAAAATCGTAAAACCAGCGGGACTCCAGTTTCTCATTCGTTCTATCACACAGTTTAGGGTACAACTACGGTCCAAACTACCAGGAGTATAGAAGTAGGAAGGAGGTATTGGAATCTTTGATCAAATCTAAATTATTCCTTTCTAATACCATGCACTTTTTTTTTTTTGTTGGAGATAGTAAACCAGGATAGTAAAGTCCGACAAAGTACCAGGAGAATAGAAGTAGGCAGGAGGTATTTAAAACATATTTTTTGGAAATGAAAAAAAGGATAGGTAGGTAGTAAAGTCCCACAAACTACCAGGAGAACAGAAGTAGGTAGGAGGTATTGGAATATTTTAATTAAATCTAAATTATTCCTTATTATAATATTATTTGCTTTAATAGTTTTTTAAATAAAGAAAAAAAGATTCAATACCTCCTTCCTACTTCTGTTCTCCTGGTAGTTTGTGGGACTTTACTACCTCTATCTTTTTTTTGCATTTCCAAAAATAAAATGTTTTCAAGACCTTCTGCCTACTTCTATTCTCCTGGTAGTTTGTGCCGTAGTTGTATCTATGTGTGATAGAAGGAATGAGAAACTTGAGTCCCGCTGGTTTTACGATTTTGTAACATCCTTTATCGTAGAACTAGTGGGAACGGAAAAATCCATTGACTTTTCGTTCCCAGTAGTTCTACGATTTCGTACCACCGTGAATCGTGGAACTAGTGGGAAAAAAATTTAAAAAAAGTTCCCACTAGTTCTATCGTAGAACTGTGCAGTAGAACTAGTGGGAATGATCCCGAATTCCACTCCATAGCTGTGCTGTTAACAAAATGTTTCAGCGTAGATATTCGCTAATAGTATATGCAATGTAGACACTGGTTGATGTGCAATGCAAGACATGTTGCTCAGTGATTTGCAAGGACGGACTAACCGCTATGCGCTACAGTATACTTAGGTTTCACTAACAAAACTGAACGATTATGACACTGACACCTCCTGAACTCGGCTAAGACGTACTAGACGTTCAATCTTATTACTGAAATCGACCCTTAATCAGTTTACATTTCTTGCAGTTGGGTGGCGGCGGCTCAAACAGCTCAGACAATGCAGACGGCAACGACAGCAACTCAGGAGCCGGGTCGGGCGCAGCTGAGGCATTGCTAGAGGAGCTGATGTCTGCAGCAGCACGGGCTCCACTGCGCTCCCTGCTGGCGCCCGTGCGTGCGCTCGCACTGCTGCACGCGCGCACGCCGCCCGCACTCGCGCGTGCCAGGGACTTGCAGCGTGTGGCGCGACCGCTGCGGGCTAGGCTGCAGCAAGCTACAGGTATCATACTTACATATTGCTAGAGGAGCTGATGTCTGCTGCAGCACGGGCTCCACTGCGCTCCCTGCTGGCGCCCGTGCGTGCGCTCGCACTGCTGCACGCGCGCACGCCGCCCGCACTCGCGCGTGCCAGGGACTTGCAGCGTGTGGCGCGACCGCTGCGGGCTAGGCTGCAGCAAGCTACAGGTATCATACTTACATATTGCTAGAGGAGCTGATGTCTGCTGCAGCACGGGCTCCACTGCGCTCCCTGCTGGCGCCCGTGCGTGCGCTCGCACTGCTGCACGCGCGCACGCCGCCCGCACTCGCGCGTGCCAGGGACTTGCAGCGTGTGGTGCGACCGCTGCGGGCTAGGCTGCAGCAAGCTACAGGTATCATACTTACATATTGCTAGAGGAGCTGATGTCTGCTGCAGCACGGGCTCCACTGCGCTCCCTGCTGGCGCCCGTGCGTGCGCTCGCACTGCTGCACGCGCGCACGCCGCCCGCACTCGCGCGTGCCAGGGACTTGCAGCGTGTGGTGCGACCGCTGCGGGCTAGGCTGCAGCAAGCTACAGGTATCATACTTACATATTGCTAGAGGAGCTGATGTCTGCTGCAGCACGGGCTCCACTGCGCTCCCTGCTGGCGCCCGTGCGTGCGCTCGCACTGCTGCACGCGCGCACGCCGCCCGCACTCGCGCGTGCCAGGGACTTGCAGCGTGTGGTGCGACCGCTGCGGGCTAGGCTGCAGCAAGCTACAGGTATCATACTTACATATTGCTAGAGGAGCTGATGTCTGCTGCAGCACGGGCTCCACTGCGCTCCCTGCTGGCGCCCGTGCGTGCGCTCGCACTGCTGCACGCGCGCACGCCGCCCGCACTCGCGCGTGCCAGGGACTTGCAGCGTGTGGTGCGACCGCTGCGGGCTAGGCTGCAGCAAGCTACAGGTATCATACTTACATATTGCTAGAGGAGCTGATGTCTGCTGCAGCACGGGCTCCACTGCGCTCCCTGCTGGCGCCCGTGCGTGCGCTCGCACTGCTGCACGCGCGCACGCCGCCCGCACTCGCGCGTGCCAGGGACTTGCAGCGTGTGGTGCGACCGCTGCGGGCTAGGCTGCAGCAAGCTACAGGTATCATACTTACATATTGCTAGAGGAGCTGATGTCTGCTGCAGCACGGGCTCCACTGCGCTCCCTGCTGGCGCCCGTGCGTGCGCTCGCACTGCTGCACGCGCGCACGCCGCCCGCACTCGCGCGTGCCAGGGACTTGCAGCGTGTGGCGCGACCGCTGCGGGCTAGGCTGCAGCAAGCTACAGGTATCATACTTACATATTGCTAGAGGAGCTGATGTCTGCTGCAGCACGGGCACCACTGCGCTCCCTGCTGGCGCCCGTGCGTGCGCTCGCACTGCTGCACGCGCGCACGCCGCCCGCACTCGCGCGTGCCAGGGACTTGCAGCGTGTGGTGCGACCGCTGCGGGCTAGGCTGCAGCAAGCTACAGGTATCATACTTACATATTGCTAGAGGAGCTGATGTCTGCTGCAGCACGGGCTCCACTGCGCTCCCTGCTGGCGCCCGTGCGTGCGCTCGCACTGCTGCACGCGCGCACGCCGCCCGCACTCGCGCGTGCCAGGGACTTGCAGCGTGTGGTGCGACCGCTGCGGGCTAGGCTGCAGCAAGCTACAGGTATCATACTTACATATTGCTAGAGGAGCTGATGTCTGCTGCAGCACGGGCTCCACTGCGCTCCCTGCTGGCGCCCGTGCGTGCGCTCGCACTGCTGCACGCGCGCACGCCGCCCGCACTCGCGCGTGCCAGGGACTTGCAGCGTGTGGTGCGACCGCTGCGGGCTAGGCTGCAGCAAGCTACAGGTATCATACTTACATATTGCTAGAGGAGCTGATGTCTGCTGCAGCACGGGCTCCACTGCGCTCCCTGCTGGCGCCCGTGCGTGCGCTCGCACTGCTGCACGCGCGCACGCCGCCCGCACTCGCGCGTGCCAGGGACTTGCAGCGTGTGGTGCGACCGCTGCGGGCTAGGCTGCAGCAAGCTACAGGTATCATACTTACATATTGCTAGAGGAGCTGATGTCTGCTGCAGCACGGGCTCCACTGCGCTCCCTGCTGGCGCCCGTGCGTGCGCTCGCACTGCTGCACGCGCGCACGCCGCCCGCACTCGCGCGTGCCAGGGACTTGCAGCGTGTGGTGCGACCGCTGCGGGCTAGGCTGCAGCAAGCTACAGGTATCATACTTACATATTGCTAGAGGAGCTGATGTCTGCTGCAGCACGGGCTCCACTGCGCTCCCTGCTGGCGCCCGTGCGTGCGCTCGCACTGCTGCACGCGCGCACGCCGCCCGCACTCGCGCGTGCCAGGGACTTGCAGCGTGTGGTGCGACCGCTGCGGGCTAGGCTGCAGCAAGCTACAGGTATCATACTTACATATTGCTAGAGGAGCTGATGTCTGCTGCAGCACGGGCTCCACTGCGCTCCCTGCTGGCGCCCGTGCGTGCGCTCGCACTGCTGCACGCGCGCACGCCGCCCGCACTCGCGCGTGCCAGGGACTTGCAGCGTGTGGTGCGACCGCTGCGGGCTAGGCTGCAGCAAGCTACAGGTATCATACTTACATATTGCTAGAGGAGCTGATGTCTGCTGCAGCACGGGCTCCACTGCGCTCCCTGCTGGCGCCCGTGCGTGCGCTCGCACTGCTGCACGCGCGCACGCCGCCCGCACTCGCGCGTGCCAGGGACTTGCAGCGTGTGGCGCGACCGCTGCGGGCTAGGCTGCAGCAAGCTACAGGTATCATACTTACATATTGCTAGAGGAGCTGATGTCTGCTGCAGCACGGGCTCCACTGCGCTCCCTGCTGGCGCCCGTGCGTGCGCTCGCACTGCTGCACGCGCGCACGCCGCCCGCACTCGCGCGTGCCAGGGACTTGCAGCGTGTGGTGCGACCGCTGCGGGCTAGGCTGCAGCAAGCTACAGGTATCATACTTACATATTGCTAGAGGAGCTGATGTCTGCTGCAGCACGGGCTCCACTGCGCTCCCTGCTGGCGCCCGTGCGTGCGCTCGCACTGCTGCACGCGCGCACGCCGCCCGCACTCGCGCGTGCCAGGGACTTGCAGCGTGTGGTGCGACCGCTGAGGGCTAGGCTGCAGCAAGCTACAGGTATCATACTTACATATTGCTAGAGGAGCTGATGTCTGCTGCAGCACGGGCTCCACTGCGCTCCCTGCTGGCGCCCGTGCGTGCGCTCGCACTGCTGCACGCGCGCACGCCGCCCGCACTCGCGCGTGCCAGGGACTTGCAGCGTGTGGTGCGACCGCTGCGGGCTAGGCTGCAGCAAGCTACAGGTATCATACTTACATATTGCTAGAGGAGCTGATGTCTGCTGCAGCACGGGCTCCACTGCGCTACCTGCTGGCGCCCGTGCGTGCGCTCGCACTGCTGCACGCGCGCACGCCGCCCGCACTCGCGCGTGCCAGGGACTTGCAGCGTGTGGTGCGACCGCTGCGGGCTAGGCTGCAGCAAGCTACAGGTATCATACTTACATATTGCTAGAGGAGCTGATGTCTGCTGCAGCACGGGCTCCACTGCGCTCCCTGCTGGCGCCCGTGCGTGCGCTCGCACTGCTGCACGCGCGCACGCCGCCCGCACTCGCGCGTGCCAGGGACTTGCAGCGTGTGGTGCGACCGCTGCGGGCTAGGCTGCAGCAAGCTACAGGTATCATACTTACATATTGCTAGAGGAGCTGATGTCTGCTGCAGCACGGGCTCCACTGCGCTCCCTGCTGGCGCCCGTGCGTGCGCTCGCACTGCTGCACGCGCGCACGCCGCCCGCACTCGCGCGTGCCAGGGACTTGCAGCGTGTGGCGCGACCGCTGCGGGCTAGGCTGCAGCAAGCTACAGGTATCATACTTACATATTGCTAGAGGAGCTGATGTCTGCTGCAGCACGGGCTCCACTGCGCTCCCTGCTGGCGCCCGTGCGTGCGCTCGCACTGCTGCACGCGCGCACGCCGCCCGCACTCGCGCGTGCCAGGGACTTGCAGCGTGTGGTGCGACCGCTGCGGGCTAGGCTGCAGCAAGCTACAGGTATCATACTTACATATTGCTAGAGGAGCTGATGTCTGCTGCAGCACGGGCTCCACTGCGCTCCCTGCTGGCGCCCGTGCGTGCGCTCGCACTGCTGCACGCGCGCACGCCGCCCGCACTCGCGCGTGCCAGGGACTTGCAGCGTGTGGTGCGACCGCTGAGGGCTAGGCTGCAGCAAGCTACAGGTATCATACTTACATATTGCTAGAGGAGCTGATGTCTGCTGCAGCACGGGCTCCACTGCGCTCCCTGCTGGCGCCCGTGCGTGCGCTCGCACTGCTGCACGCGCGCACGCCGCCCGCACTCGCGCGTGCCAGGGACTTGCAGCGTGTGGTGCGACCGCTGCGGGCTAGGCTGCAGCAAGCTACAGGTATCATACTTACATATTGCTAGAGGAGCTGATGTCTGCTGCAGCACGGGCTCCACTGCGCTCCCTGCTGGCGCCCGTGCGTGCGCTCGCACTGCTGCACGCGCGCACGCCGCCCGCACTCGCGCGTGCCAGGGACTTGCAGCGTGTGGTGCGACCGCTGCGGGCTAGGCTGCAGCAAGCTACAGGTATCATACTTACATATTGCTAGAGGAGCTGATGTCTGCTGCAGCACGGGCTCCACTGCGCTCCCTGCTGGCGCCCGTGCGTGCGCTCGCACTGCTGCACGCGCGCACGCCGCCCGCACTCGCGCGTGCCAGGGACTTGCAGCGTGTGGTGCGACCGCTGCGGGCTAGGCTGCAGCAAGCTACAGGTATCATACTTACATATTGCTAGAGGAGCTGATGTCTGCTGCAGCACGGGCTCCACTGCGCTACCTGCTGGCGCCCGTGCGTGCGCTCGCACTGCTGCACGCGCGCACGCCGCCCGCACTCGCGCGTGCCAGGGACTTGCAGCGTGTGGTGCGACCGCTGCGGGCTAGGCTGCAGCAAGCTACAGGTATCATACTTACATATTGCTAGAGGAGCTGATGTCTGCTGCAGCACGGGCTCCACTGCGCTCCCTGCTGGCGCCCGTGCGTGCGCTCGCACTGCTGCACGCGCGCACGCCGCCCGCACTCGCGCGTGCCAGGGACTTGCAGCGTGTGGTGCGACCGCTGCGGGCTAGGCTGCAGCAAGCTACAGGTATCATACTTACATATTGCTAGAGGAGCTGATGTCTGCTGCAGCACGGGCTCCACTGCGCTCCCTGCTGGCGCCCGTGCGTGCGCTCGCACTGCTGCACGCGCGCA
This sequence comes from Diarsia mendica, assembly GCA_949316265.1. NCBI lineage: Eukaryota > Metazoa > Arthropoda > Insecta > Lepidoptera > Noctuidae > Diarsia > Diarsia mendica. The sequence continues at coordinate 8,989,189 of OX438906.1, read as the reverse complement.
CGCCGCCCGCACTCGCGCGTGCCAGGGACTTGCAGCGTGTGGTGCGACCGCTGCGGGCTAGGCTGCAGCAAGCTACAGGTATCATACTTACATATTGCTAGAGGAGCTGATGTCTGCTGCAGCACGGGCTCCACTGCGCTCCCTGCTGGCGCCCGTGCGTGCGCTCGCACTGCTGCACGCGCGCACGCCGCCCGCACTCGCGCGTGCCAGGGACTTGCAGCGTGTGGTGCGACCGCTGCGGGCTAGGCTGCAGCAAGCTACAGGTATCATACTTACATATTGCTAGAGGAGCTGATGTCTGCTGCAGCACGGGCTCCACTGCGCTCCCTGCTGGCGCCCGTGCGTGCGCTCGCACTGCTGCACGCGCGCACGCCGCCCGCACTCGCGCGTGCCAGGGACTTGCAGCGTGTGGTGCGACCGCTGCGGGCTAGGCTGCAGCAAGCTACAGGTATCATACTTACATATTGCTAGAGGAGCTGATGTCTGCTGCAGCACGGGCTCCACTGCGCTCCCTGCTGGCGCCCGTGCGTGCGCTCGCACTGCTGCACGCGCGCACGCCGCCCGCACTCGCGCGTGCCAGGGACTTGCAGCGTGTGGTGCGACCGCTGCGGGCTAGGCTGCAGCAAGCTACAGGTATCATACTTACATATTGCTAGAGGAGCTGATGTCTGCTGCAGCACGGGCTCCACTGCGCTCCCTGCTGGCGCCCGTGCGTGCGCTCGCACTGCTGCACGCGCGCACGCCGCCCGCACTCGCGCGTGCCAGGGACTTGCAGCGTGTGGTGCGACCGCTGCGGGCTAGGCTGCAGCAAGCTACAGGTATCATACTTACATATTGCTAGAGGAGCTGATGTCTGCTGCAGCACGGGCTCCACTGCGCTCCCTGCTGGCGCCCGTGCGTGCGCTCGCACTGCTGCACGCGCGCACGCCGCCCGCACTCGCGCGTGCCAGGGACTTGCAGCGTGTGGTGCGACCGCTGCGGGCTAGGCTGCAGCAAGCTACAGGTATCATACTTACATATTGCTAGAGGAGCTGATGTCTGCTGCAGCACGGGCTCCACTGCGCTACCTGCTGGCGCCCGTGCGTGCGCTCGCACTGCTGCACGCGCGCACGCCGCCCGCACTCGCGCGTGCCAGGGACTTGCAGCGTGTGGTGCGACCGCTGCGGGCTAGGCTGCAGCAAGCTACAGGTATCATACTTACATATTGCTAGAGGAGCTGATGTCTGCTGCAGCACGGGCTCCACTGCGCTCCCTGCTGGCGCCCGTGCGTGCGCTCGCACTGCTGCACGCGCGCACGCCGCCCGCACTCGCGCGTGCCAGGGACTTGCAGCGTGTGGTGCGACCGCTGCGGGCTAGGCTGCAGCAAGCTACAGGTATCATACTTACATATTGCTAGAGGAGCTGATGTCTGCTGCAGCACGGGCTCCACTGCGCTCCCTGCTGGCGCCCGTGCGTGCGCTCGCACTGCTGCACGCGCGCACGCCGCCCGCACTCGCGCGTGCCAGGGACTTGCAGCGTGTGGTGCGACCGCTGCGGGCTAGGCTGCAGCAAGCTACAGGTATCATACTTACATATTGCTAGAGGAGCTGATGTCTGCTGCAGCACGGGCTCCACTGCGCTCCCTGCTGGCGCCCGTGCGTGCGCTCGCACTGCTGCACGCGCGCACGCCGCCCGCACTCGCGCGTGCCAGGGACTTGCAGCGTGTGGTGCGACCGCTGCGGGCTAGGCTGCAGCAAGCTACAGGTATCATACTTACATATTGCTAGAGGAGCTGATGTCTGCTGCAGCACGGGCTCCACTGCGCTCCCTGCTGGCGCCCGTGCGTGCGCTCGCACTGCTGCACGCGCGCACGCCGCCCGCACTCGCGCGTGCCAGGGACTTGCAGCGTGTGGTGCGACCGCTGCGGGCTAGGCTGCAGCAAGCTACAGGTATCATACTTACATATTGCTAGAGGAGCTGATGTCTGCTGCAGCACGGGCTCCACTGCGCTCCCTGCTGGCGCCCGTGCGTGCGCTCGCACTGCTGCACGCGCGCACGCCGCCCGCACTCGCGCGTGCCAGGGACTTGCAGCGTGTGGTGCGACCGCTGCGGGCTAGGCTGCAGCAAGCTACAGGTATCATACTTACATATTGCTAGAGGAGCTGATGTCTGCTGCAGCACGGGCTCCACTGCGCTCCCTGCTGGCGCCCGTGCGTGCGCTCGCACTGCTGCACGCGCGCACGCCGCCCGCACTCGCGCGTGCCAGGGACTTGCAGCGTGTGGTGCGACCGCTGCGGGCTAGGCTGCAGCAAGCTACAGGTATCATACTTACATATTGCTAGAGGAGCTGATGTCTGCTGCAGCACGGGCTCCACTGCGCTCCCTGCTGGCGCCCGTGCGTGCGCTCGCACTGCTGCACGCGCGCACGCCGCCCGCACTCGCGCGTGCCAGGGACTTGCAGCGTGTGGTGCGACCGCTGCGGGCTAGGCTGCAGCAAGCTACAGGTATCATACTTACATATTGCTAGAGGAGCTGATGTCTGCTGCAGCACGGGCTCCACTGCGCTCCCTGCTGGCGCCCGTGCGTGCGCTCGCACTGCTGCACGCGCGCACGCCGCCCGCACTCGCGCGTGCCAGGGACTTGCAGCGTGTGGTGCGACCGCTGCGGGCTAGGCTGCAGCAAGCTACAGGTATCATACTTACATATTCATTTCAGTGGTACAAAAGAGTGATAGACCCATCAGCATCGGTATTTTGGACACGCAGGGCGTTTTATGCCCTCAGCATATACCTGACTTACAAACTGACAGTATGCTCTGAAAAAGGTTATTTTGACTTGCCTCATACAACGTGCAAATCTGCGAATCAAATTCCTCGGACAGCCATGCTCTGCGGTCCCATTCCATGCCCACAGTAAAGTGATATGCATGATCATCTTCCACGTCTAACATGCTTAACACTGCCCCGTCTAATTTTTCAACATCTTTGACTTGAATTCCTACCTCAACACATTTCATCAAACATACTATCTTTCACAGAGGAAGAAAGCTCCGAGCCCGAAAGCGGCTGTGCAGGTGGGCCGAGCAACACAGCAACACGTGGCGGGTCTGGTTCCGGCAGCTCGGGAGACGATGGCGCTTCCGAGCCGGCCGAGCCTGACAGCGAGCCCGACGAGGCACAACCACGCGGACCTGGCGCCCTAGCCCACCTCGCTACAGCACTAGACGCGCTGGAGGCACTGGCAGACGCCGCCATAGCCCCGCCGCCTCCGCCCCCTCCCCCGGAGCCCTAGCCGACTGAAGCCGCCCCTAACGGCGGCAGCCCCACCCCACAAACTTCGCGATCCTAACTCTCCATGATATGCTATTACAATTTGTTACATGAACTGCCAAATGTATCGCGAAGTGTTGCAGAACATCACGCCTGTAATTCCCGAAGGGTAGGGAGAGGTGTGCTCACATTTCTGTATCGAGTTTTTTTTAAGAATTGGTTATGTAACTGTGTTTGCAGCGTTTGAATATAAGTATTGCGTTAAGATATCGCGGGCAAAGAGTAGTCAAAGATAATGGAGTAATATTTAAAAACGCTAGATAGTTTATTCGATTGAATCTACAGCATTTGGCCAACCATTTTTTACTCTCACAAAACATGAGATTACGACAAATGGCTCCCCATTTACGTTCAGGTGCAGCCAGACTGCGAAGAGGTCGATCGATAACATTATAACATATTTTAAGACATTATTAATTTTGATGAGGTGACATTTGGAAACGACAGGCAAAGTCGATCACCCTCAGTCTGGTAGCAACCTCATACTCTTAGCTCGCGATATGTACAAGGATCTCGACAAAATTTTTCAAGAAATTGCAACGCCTCTTTGAGTTAGGATCTCTATATTAACAAATTATGAGATATCAAAATTAGAAAAAAAAATACCTACGAATAATGGAAATTGACGGCTTTATGCCATTGGTAATAAAGTTCAAAGTCGTCAACCGCCATTGTCTGCGGTTGCACATTTTCATAACACTTAGGTATTTCCGTAAATACGTTACATAGACTGTCCTATAAATATTTAAAAGATTAATTTAAAATTGACATCTCATTTGAAAGTGCAAATGTTGTGAGAAAAACATATTTTTTTGGTTGTTTCTAATATTGTGTAAGTTAAATGTATATACATAGATTTGTGATCGTTGCGTTTCATTAAGTATATGATAAAATTATTGTTTAGTTAGGAATTGGAAACTTTACAGCGACTTTGTCTACTAATATTTGGTTCGCGTAGAAAGTAGGAGAGTTTGTATAAAACATCGATGTTTAGAATACATTCCAGACTTATCATCACAAAGTTAGGTTTAAATACGCAGCGTGACAAATCTCCCTTTTGAAACGAGATAGTAACTAACTTAACTTATCTCTCGTTTCATATCGCCGAGAAAACTATGTCGCACTGCGCATTTTTTCTAACAGGACCCGTACTCTTAGTATATAAAGTAAAACATGACGACGTCTCTTCTATGTCAGTCTCAGAAACAGGCTGCTATAGATTAGACTAAAAAAATCTGCACTCGCTAAAAAGACATCACTGTAATTTTTTTAAACTATAGTTGAGGAAACCAGCATGTCTTAGAACCAAAAAATTCGAAGACATGTGACACCTACCAACCCGCACTGGGTCCGCGTGATAGATTATAACCCATCCCTCTCTTAGAGAGGAGGCCTAAGTCCCTGCAGTGGGAACATATAGGCTGATGATGATAACTAGTTCTAGAGTTGACACTCGTATACATTGACAGTACAGTCCGTTTTTAGTTATTTACTTTTGACAACAATTCGCAGTAAAATGAAACTTCACCAACGTTGAAATCATTCAGTGTGCAAGTGACTTTCAACTATAGGTTGGTGTAACAAGGATGACAAAAACCTATTTATTCACCTTGGACGTACGTTTATGTTATTTCCGATTACCAATGTAACAATTTTATTTGCTACGTGAACATTTGAAAAGGTTCTCCACAAAACGTACCTTCAACGCACTTTTAGGTATTCAAGTAAAATTCAACCCTATTTTATACAATGATATTTCTTTTCTGCGAGTGCAGCACTTACTATAATGCAGTCTGAAAGACGCTGCCACTAAATTCTTAAAGCCGTCTACTACTTCCATGCTTATTGGAAATGAGCATAGGTTTGAGGTGACAAATTCGACCGAATCGAATGAGTTACCCGAACAAAGGTATACCCTACGGCCTATTTCAGAGTGAGACGCTGGTGGTGTGTGCCGGTCACCATTTCGATATCCAGACTTGAATGTCATTGTACAACGTGCGCCGGTCATGTTGAACAATGAACGCTATTATACAAGTCGAAACGGAACGAAAAGCGCACGCTACCTGCGCCGGTAGTCTGTCGTGTGTCGTCTCTGTTGTTTTACAATAATCCTGGAAAGAAATGACACTGTAGACGAAGGTTTATAACATAAATCTGATATGGCGGATGTGTATAAAAATTGAATTTGTATTGTAACTAAACATGACTGCATCGTCTCTTTAGATTAAAAACTTATTAGTACTCCTTTGAAACATAGACTTAGGAATGTTTCATAGAACTACTAATATCAATGTGCTTTTATTTATTTAATTTGTAAGCTTACTGTAGCTGTAGTTGGCGGCTATTATGGAAACGACTGTAGTATTCCTATTTTTCAAAATTAGATAATATTTCTATGAACGACAAACAAAATTAGGAATCTTACGGTCAATTTTTTTTATGTATTTTCTAAAATTGCGGTCTCATTCGACCTATGTTAGGAGTCGATACATTATCGCTAGGTGGTATTTTCGAAATTGCTGCTTCATACAATTAAGTACTTTGTTTGATAGAAGTAGCTCGTATATTATATTTTAGTTCATTTATTATATTTTATTTATCTTTCATGTTACAAAATATATGCTCATATAGTGTGAAGTAAATGTAATTTCATGATTGTATGTTCTATGTCTTCTGTTATAGTTATGAAACTCCTAGACTTCTTTCAAATAGCTATAGCTTTCAACTGATGTGCATTTCTTACTTAGTGTCTGTAATTAAATGGTATTTGTGTGTGTATGGCTGTCGCAAAATTGATATTGTATGTCAAAAATATAATTATGTACATTTAGGCTGTGAGCATTTTGTTAATTTATCTTAAATATTGTAAATCTAATTAGTCAAAAAATACCCCACCCCGCTTACAGTGTCTATGTATGAAAACGCTAATCGGCATTGAACAAAAATAATCACCCGTCCAGGCGCGTACTTTTATTTTAATTGGCAGATCTTTGAACATTTGGCATGTTGTGATTTTTGGCTCTACATCCTCTTTCTAATACTATATCTGTAAAAACATTCTACTTAATAATTATGTAATATCTAATAATCTTCTCAGCATATTCAATCTTAACTGCTATCATATAGGTGTTCTTTTAAACTTAATGTAATATTCGCATAGGTGGCAACACAGAATCACATACACTGCCCAGTTCAATAAGATTTTAAATAATTAGTAAAATGTAAATCATATAATCTCACGTAGAAAGTATGGTTCATATTAATTGTATATAACGGCTATTTACTGGAAGACGTTACGAAGGAACCTGTCCATTTTATATCTTTATAGTGAACACTAGCATGATCTATTTACGCTATAGTTCATCACAAATCTACTTGTCGTTTAGAATGTTTATAAAAACGTGAAAAATAAATGTTGTACGTAATTCACCATGTATTGTATTTAATGGTAATCTCTCGAATATCAATATTTGTACACGCGTACCACGTTTGTAGCTACAAATAGTTGCATGTGGGACACGCCATCGAAGGAAAGCAATAAATTCGACGTAATACGAATTAACAAAAGAATTTGTCATTTCTTTTTCATATGGATTTATTTTATTTTATTCGTGTACCTATATTGCTACGATATAGTGCACATCATGCGGTGGGCAGTCACTGAACAGTTTGAGGGGGTATGGAAGTAATGTGGTGCTATCTATCTGATTGGAGTGACTGGAACATAAGACAAAACGTGTATTTAAGTTTGTCCTGTTTTTAGAGCTTATTAATATATACAACTTAATATAACTATGCTGTAATTATCTTTATTAATTTTAAGGTTATAATTTGTTTGTAATGAGATGTGGCATAAGATGATCGCAAACGTTTTGTGGTACCTATTTGTGGTCACGTTGTACCCCATTTTGTTTTATGGCTTTGAATTTGTGTATTATATTAAAATGTGTTACTGGAACTAGAGTTTCGGTCGAATATAACTGTGTTATTAAATACAATTTGTGAAAATTAATGAAAATACTGTAAATCGGACTGGAAAGCCAAAGTAAACAGTATTTTATATGAGCGTATTTTATTTCATGACACCTTGACCCACTACTCAATATACAGAGAAACCTACTGAATAAACGTGAAATATTTCAAAAAGTACTGTAGTTACTAGATGGTTATCTAAAAGCCGTAAGCTATAACTTCATATTTTCGTCGCATTGCAAAAACCAAAAACCATAGTAGTACAGTATTTCACACACACATCTTCACCTAGTATACATATGAAACAAACTCATAGTCAGGTCTAGTAGACATAATATTGGTGAACTTACATGAAGGCTATGTAGTTATGGGTCTAGTGATCATAATCGCGACTTCTCAGTATGCGGTCTTGGGTTCGATTCCCGGGTTGAGAAAACTATTATTGGGTTTTTATATAAGGACTTTCTCAGTAGTAGCCTTGGTGAGCCGTCATTTGTGCCTCCGATGCCAATAGGCTCGCCCCTTATTACAAACTAGCAAAATTACGGTGTATTACATGCACACCTCTGCCTAACCCGTCGGGGATTACAAGCGTGATGATGTAATATTGCAATATTCAGTGTTGATTTCTTTTGTCAGTGAAAAGTACCATTCCCACAACTAACAGGCCTTACTATAGGGTTGACATCGACAAAAAAAAATATGATTCTGTTTAGTCCATCTGTTAGATTATTAAAAAATATTGGATATGTACGTTTTTTGTTTTATCAAATTAATAAAAATTTACAAAAATAAATTGCGTCTAAGATTCCCCCACTGGGGCTGTTGACGTCACTTTCTGGTAAAAAATGTAGGTACCAGACTATGACGTCGTGCTACTTTTCGAAGCAGTCTCGTCTTCGTTTATTTTTTACGTGACCAATATTTAAATCTATCTGACGGACTAATCAGATGTTTTTAAATGAAACAAAAATTATATAAAATTTACTTTTTCTTTATTTGGACTAATTTACTTTTTATTTCTACAGGAAAATTTTCTATTAATTTATTAGCACATTCTAAACAATACATTTTTTTATAAAACAAACTGCACTCTTTGCTGATACACACGTTTTTATCACAATTAGTACAATCAGACCCCAGGACCAGAATTTCTCCCTTCCCTGGTGGACTAAAGGGGTCTTTCATCACATAGCTTGGGTACTTGAGCACAATATTGCGAGAAAATGGCGGATTTGTGCCTTTGTAGTGAGCTTTCTCATCTATTGCACATGAAGTGCACTTAAAGTCATAGACTACCGGCACAGGGTCTTCCTTTGGCGTTGTAGCTTCCATTGTTGTTACTGTAACAAAGAAGTTTCACATTAATAATAACCCTGTCTTTGCCGTAGTTGGTCTCTACCCTTCATGTGCATATTGTTTAATTATCACTTCGTTCGGTGAAGATACCAGTGATCGTGATGAAACCAGCATGCCAGGGAGTATTTCTTGATGGGTGGCATAAAGACTTACACCTGGTAAGTCATTAACCACACAATGAAGAAGAATTCATACCCTACAGTTATAAAATATTTAAAAAACAACACCTTATCTGAGCTCCAAACAGAAAATATCCCCATTATGATTTGATGATTGGTTAAAAGCCTAGCTACTATTCTACACTTGAATAAATTAGTCAAATAATACTGTACAGTACAAATGTATTACCTAGTTTTTTATTGCTTAGAAGATGTCATCATTTGGCTGAGCCAGGTGTCATTCATTTTCAGTTTTAAGTACATTCAACTTTTCTTTGGGAGCTTCTACAGGCCACCAATGTGGCTTAACAACTTCAATTGGGTTCTCCCCTAGATTTAAAGATTTGGCTTCTAGTGCCTCTTTAATCCTAACTAAACCTAAGCCAAAAGGACCGGTGTGAGCTTTGAACTTTCCCAAATTTGTTCTGCCTTTCTCATTATTAGCCCAGATTGTGGCATCCTTTTGAAGATCTTCCTCCTTTTTTATGTCCAACAGTTGAATGGGCATTATTCTTTTTCTTACTACACCAGTGTGGTGAACTCGAGCAGTTAATTCTTGACCAATATAACAGCCTTTATGAAAACTGACTCCGTGAAGGTAATCACAATTAGCCTCTAGAGGAAAACAAGTACCAGGGGCCAAATCTTCAGCTCCCTCGCTCACACCTAATCTATATCTCAGAGCTTGATACTCCTTTTCATCACTTTTAATAACAGTATCCTTTCCAACAGCTTGACGCATCTCAACATCACTCAGGTCGGGTGTAGTTATGAGCCTATGACCAAGTTCAGCCAGCCGTGGGTCCTTGTATACACTAAGATTATTTTTCATATCTGTTTCACAACAATCCTTATCAGAGTCTGAAGGTGTTATGAAAGCCCATAATCTGTACATCTCATTTACATCTTCAATTTTAATGGCTCTTCTCAACTTATAAACCTTGAGATGTTGTTGCAATAAATGTTGAATACTTTTGTCGCACTCAAGCATGAATGTATTATCATTTTCAGTTCCCCATTTGTGTACTAAAGTATCATACAAAACTCTGCCCTTGTTACTCAAAAACATAGCATATAAGGATTGTGCGCCAGTTTGAAAGTGATTCATATCGTTTGTAATAAGGCCCTGAAGGAAGGGCGCAGCTTCAGCACCACTTACTTTAACAAGACCCCGGTTTTTTAAAGGGTATAACACTTTCAATGGATTTTCGGGTGATTTAAAGAAACTAGACCATTTATTTAAGAGTAATCTGTTTACCTGACTCGCAAATGGAATCATTTTTGGAAACTTTATATAACTTCTTCACTTCAAGCACGAAATATTTTGTAATCAACTAATTCTTTACATATTTTCTGTTTCCCTGCGGACAGCTGCCAGCTGGAGAATTTGAAGTTTGAAGTAATTTTGATTGACAGTGACGTGACAATGTTACTGTCATTGTCGTGACATTGACATAACCATAGTGAAACCACAGATAATATAATACTAGCGGTGAAACGAAATCTGTCTTTTTTATGGTCTCTCCCCTGGCAAGGAATTATGGCATTATTAGGTACTAATTTTAATTTTCGTCATCATCATCATTTCAGCCAAAAGACGTCCACTGCTGAACATAGGCCTCCTTAATTTTCGTAATTTTATTATAATGAGTAAATAATAATTATCTCTAAAGTGCGGTATATACAGCCTGGGGTTCACACTCCACTCCACTTGATTTGACTGCATCTTTGCTGGGCCTTTTGTTAGCAACGTCATATAAGATTGACTGGTGACCATCGAAAGCAGTGAAGGAATTACAGCTGATTTATATTAACCAGTTTCGGTTAATGCAGTACATAAGGAATTAGTAAGATCGAGGTTGTATGATAGCACTTAATAATGCCATGGTCTGGAGGGTAATTTTGCTAAGGTAATTGGTAAGGTATTCTACACTTTGGAGTCATTGCTGTGATTTCACAAAGGAACGAGTAAATACTACACACTTCAGCATAAAACTCACCCAAAATTCGAGGTCCAGGGTGAATTGGATTTAGCTCACGATACTGAGTCAGTAGTTTTAAATCAGCCCCTAAAGATGATCTCACTCAGATGATCCAGCCTGTTCCTTGCAGGGCCTGATTTAGAGTTCTGACCGCCCTAGGCTAACTATGAATACGCGCCCCCAGCCTGTCCTGTCCTACCTTTTTATACAGGTGCAACTAATTAAATTACAAGGACCTACAGAAGAGAGCTTACGGAACCTTTTTTTTGGCAGGTGGAAATCATCAAATAACCTCTCCCGCTCTTGGGCAGAGCGAAAGGGAGTGTCAGATTGCTACTGACTAAAAACCACCCATGATCCTTCTTAGCCCTTTATGTCAAGGCCGTGGTATCTCTTGCGAACAACCCGCATCCACGACGGGCGTCGGACCTTGCGAGCCCCCTTCTATGTTGCTGACATCTCTTTGAGGCGCCCGTGGAACACGAACGCGCCGTCGACACGGCCTGTCTTCGTCATAAGACGGACGGACGGCGAGTTAGCCCATTACTCACAGTCCAGGCCCGCGTCTACGGTGGCCGGAAGCATCACGTGGCCCCCGACGCCCGGAGCGCCTCCCGCGGCGGCTGGGACGAGAGTTTCTCTCCCTCTCACGTTCCGCCACCTCCTTCACTAGCATCATTGCTTCGCAGAAGGAGGCCCGGCGATGGCGTCCTTTTCCTCCTCGCTCCGGACCATGGCTTGCACCAGGGCCGGACGCGAGAGGTCGCCGCCGCCGATCACCGCTGCGAGAACACGTTGGGGCTCCGCCCAAGCGGGGCAGACCTCCACGGTGTGCTCCACCGTATCCTCCGGCCGATCCTCACTATAATGGTTGCATCCGGGCGTTTCCTCCCGCACGATTCGGTGCAGGTACCTTCTCAAACAACCGTGTCCGGTGAGGACATTCGTCAGACGGAAGGTGAGGGTACTGTGGCACCTCTCAAGTAGGGTGACTTGAGAAAAAAAAAAAAAAAAAAAACAAAGAGGGGACTTACCGCCAATATGGAGCGTGCCCTGCACGGGGTTGCGACAGTCGCTCTCTCAGATCGCACCGGAGGTCTGTCCGCTGCGCAGCAATTTGCCGCGGCAACGGATTGACCCCCCGGTGAAGCGCTCGCTCCTCGCGCGCCATTCATGCAGGCGCGCGAGGACTTTCGCCTCCAGCCCATAGCGGCAAACCGGCAAGGAGGTTTGCCGCCTCGCGGGAGATCGTGCGGTACCCCCGGACTAGCCTTACGGCCATCACATTTTTTTTGCATGACGCATGATGGCATCCACCGTCGAGCGCCACTTGCGAAAACCAAATTGGTGTTCCGCAAGATCCGGACCCATTCCCTCAAGGTATTCGACGAGGCGGTTTGCAATTACTCTTTCTAAGAGCTTGCCCACCTCGTCGAGCAGCACAATGCACACAGCAGGCACTGGCCTGTTGGTCTAGTGGTTAGTGACCCTAACTGCTATGCCGGAGGTCGTGGGTTCGATTCCCACCCAGGACAAATGTTTGTGTGATGAGCACGATCATTTGTTCTGTGTCTGGGTGTAATTTATCTATAATATGTATGTATTTAGAAATATATAAGTATGTTTTCAGTTGTCTAGTACCCATAACACAAGCTCTGCTTAGCTTGGGACTAGATGGCGTTGTGTGATAGTTGTGGAATATTATTATTATTATTATTAATGGGCCGGTATACGGACGGCGAATCCGCAGGGCGCCCTGGTTTCTGAATGAGGACACGCTTCTCCGTCTTCCAACGAAGCGGGAACTGGCCTCTTTCCAAGTACGCGCTTAAGAACTGCTCCAGCCGGGGCCCAAGAGCCTCTTAGGCCAGGACCCAGGTTTTACCGAGACCTCTCTTTTTCTCACTCAATCCTCCTATCCTACTCTCACCTGTGTCAAACGAAATGAAAGAAAGAAATCACAAATTTTGCAAAAAAAAACATTGCTTTGCAATGAGAGAGGCGCGCTCGCTCATTTTATTTTTTAACACACGTATTTTCCCAAAATTACCAAATATTATTATATAAGTCTCAGCTCAGCGCCGCGTCCGCCCGCCCCCTAGGTCCTTGCGCCCTTAGGCTCTAGCCTTATTAGCCTGTGGGTAAATCAGGCCCTGGTTCCTTGTGTTCAACAAAGGAACAGGCTGGATCCCCAGTGACGCCCTAAGCCGAGATTCGTACTCGGCTGGCACCTCGTAGCTGCTTGTCCATATCGCGCGAGACCATATAGGTTTTTGCCCTGACACCCACAGTGACCTACGGGATAGTCCGGTTTTAGCAGAAGCCAGCCTCACAGGTTGAACTGTGAGCAACCACAAAAAAAAGATTCCCCATAATTCAAATTAAAACTTTGTCGGTCCGTCTTTTTAGTATTTCTGTATAATGAAAATATAGTTGAGCTGATTATGTCGTTCATATCATCATCATTTCAGCCAAAAGACGTCCGCTGCTGGACATAGGCCTCCCCCAGGCCACATTGACCGGTGCGTCTCGCATTCAGCGTGTCCCCGCAACCTTCACCAGGGGGTCTAAAACGGCCACTTTGGCAGATCCTAATATGAATTGCGTTAAAAAGCGTAAAATGGACCTTTCATTATAATATCTGCGTCTGTAACAATTTAGTAAAATACATCATAATAGGAAAATAATATAAATTGCGTTAACATTCGTAAAATAGTCACAGACGCAGTTTTTATTATGAAAGGTCCATTTTATGCTTTTATACGCAATTCACATTATGATCTGCAAAAGTGGCCATTTTAGACCCGTCATCGGTTCACCTAGTGGGAAGCCTTCGTCCAACGCAACGTCTTCCGGTTCGCGGTCGCGCCACTCCAGAACATCGTTGTGGTGTAAATAAAATATCTGATGCAATTAAGATTAAATATATTTATTTGTAACGTATATGGCATAAAATTATATTAATTACTTAATTCATAAAATTGTAAACTTAAGTAAATACCAGTCCGGTACGGATGGACAATTCTTTCCATTTGGAATAATTAAAAAAATAATAGCGATCGTTCGAATGCGTTACATTTAAGCCGCTTTTAAGGTAAAGCCAACAATCGACACGACAAGAAAAAGGCCTCCCTAGGTCAAAATTGTGCTAAAAAGCAGGTAAATGAAGATTGTTGATGCGTTCCTGCATTTCAATGTCGTTAGTTCGTCGCGGTGAGGTGACCGGCGTCGCCGTTTGTGAGGTGGGGGCGGTGTCCTCTCCTTGCTCCACGGAAGCTGTCACCAGCTCTGTGGTGACCGTTGGTTCTGACCGCATCGACGCGTTGTCACGTTTGCTGGGCGAGCTTTGGTTCGACCGTTTGTGGTATTTTTGAGACTTCAACAGGTGTGGGATGACTTTCTGTAAAGAATTTAATTTAATTAATCATGCTTTTGTTTCCCAAAGGTTCTCCATTTCTCTAGTTATGTTTCAGTTCCTAATAAAATAAAGGCCACTATTAATTGTCATCATTTGGGCACACGGCTACCGAAAAATTCCATAACAAATAACCTAACATTATTTCCCAGTCCGGGAATCGGACCCAGCACTTAATGTTCCAGAGTAGCACCGACTAGGTAGTAAACACGAAGGAAAAGTAGTAAAAATAAGGTAACGTATATTTATTACTATGAACCTAAGTTTGTGATTTTTTATTTGAAGCGAGCAGCTTCCGGTACAATCAGATAAGATCCCTATAAAGATCAGTGGGTTAGCAGTAGGATATAACGTATGGCCCACCTAACGTCGTCTGCTGGCAGTTCTTTGCAACTATAGGTGAACTCATCTAATTCTGTGATTCGCCTAATTCGGTGATATTTGATACTTAGTTATTACTTTATTTTTATATTTCTACAAATGCCTTTATCACGAAGTTAGATGAGTTCAATATACTTGAGATTGCTCTAAAATTTAATACCATCCAACCGTGTGGTTCTCTCAAGGGTAAAAAGAATCCATCAAACATAGACACGCGTCAAGCGCCACACCTTTTACCTGTTGGGGATCCTTAGTAATATAGACATCTGTACGCTTCAGCACAAAATCCGGCGCAACAAGACAGCGAGCCAGCAGTAGGGCGGCGGCGCAGGCCCAGCTGGCCAGCACTCCGGCGCAGGCGGCGCGGGTGGCTGCCACGCGCCCGCTGAAACCCCACGTCGCATTCCAACTCGGCTCCAGGAATGCGTTCACTGAAGAACACCTGGAAAAGGGGAGAAGTGTGATAGAAATACAATAAATGCAATTTTGACAAAACGGTTGGTGCAGTGGCGGAGCGAATCGACTGCTGCGCTGTGTGAGGTTCGATCCCCGCACGGACCAAATATTTGTATGACCTACAGATAGTTAAATTGTTTCGGGTCTGGCTATTTATGTATGTGAGTTTATATGTTTGTGAACGCACCCACGAATGCCCACGATACAAGAGAAATTCCTAGTGTGTTCCTCGAGACTTTAAAAAAAAAATGTACAAATTCAATTAGTGCACCTACGTTTCGCAAGATATTGGTCAATTCGAATGTTACAGGGGGCGAGCCTATTGTCATCAACCGGTCACAGTAGCAGCAGTTGATGGTCTTGTGGTGTGATCGTCGGACTGCCAAGTCAAAAGTCTTGATTTCGAGCCCAAGACCTCTGAGCTTTCGGGTTCATGCAAGAGAGTAGACTATTGTATGACATGATTGCCGGGCACTCGTGCTGCGTGCTTTCGTACTCACAGTATTCGTTGTCGCAAACCGCAAACATTCGGCGCTGTGTGATTCGACGTTGTAACTTTCGTAATGACGTAGTGCACTCGATTATATCACTTGCTTCACTTATACTTACTGCACTTGATTCTGCTAAAGCAGTCATTTCAGACCTTCCGGTAAATCAATAATATAATCATTTATTTATCAGACTACAAAAGAGGTCCACTGTGTTAGTAACAATATAACTTAGCCTAGTTAGTAATCAATGGCTCGTTTTCGTAGGTATAATAAAAAAAACCATTCGGTTAGATTCCTGGTAGAGCTGATACTTACGTGGTTGAATTAGACACCTCAGAGAAGGCAGCACAGAACGCGTGCAGGCCTCCGTTGGTGAGAGTGAAGCTGTGGCCTGTGACTCCTACCATCACCAGCGCGAATACCAGCGCTGGGGGAAGGATACGCCATGGTTGCTGCAGTCTGTCAAAGTGGAAAATATTACTACGTTAGGGGATAATTTCCAATAACTAACAACACTACATATCTGATCTGTAACATCTCATATCTGATCTGTAACTTATCAGTTCAGCCACTTAATGGTCAGCTATATTTAAATTTAATGTAATTAATAGGGGGCGAGCCTATTGCCATCAGCCGGACACAAATCCAGACTCCAGTGCGACTACCGAGAAATTCCTAATGGAAAACGAAAAACCCGATAACACTATGAATTTTGGGAACTAAATATGCCGCCGTGTCTATTCTACAGGATACGCCTTTGTGTTGTTGTGTTCACCTATACTATTGCTTAAGACTAGCCTAAGTTACTCCTTAAAACATCAGAACGTTAGCTGCCGTGCCGTCAAAATCGGTCTACTAGTTTCGGCGATTTGCCGGCACAAACAGACAGACAGATACAAATTAAAACTATTTTTCATTCCAAGTATCTTGCAAAAATGTGACTCTGCCTTGGCATTGCATTGTGATACTTAAAGCGGTGTATAATTTAAATGTGTAATTTATAAAGATCAAAACGCGGTATTTGTAAACAAGTTTATTTTTTAATTAACCGACATCGTTAAGGACGCATTCCCGATTGATAAGTCAAATCATTACTTTTTTAAACAAAAGTATGTTTATTAAATACAATGCTTTGTATTTTTAAAATGTTTTTGCTGCTTATTGTAGATAGAGGTGCAAGGTACAATTCTTAACTATAAATATAATTTTAGATATGTCCAGTTTCTCAATAAATGTACCGAAGTGAAAAATTTTACTTCGGTACATTTATTTAATAAACATACTTTTGTTTAAAAAAGTAATGATTTGACTTATCAATCGGGAATGCGTCCTTAACAAGATTTGTCAAAATCTTCCGCATTGTGACCTCGTTGGACTCCAGCCAACCAGTGCTGTTCCAATTACGAATCGTGTCTTGTTTATAATTTGTGGCTGTCTCCAGAAATTAAAAATGTGTTGGTCGGATTATGGCCTGTCTTCTCTAGAGGATTTCCTTGTGGTTCGGTTAGGTCATATACGAAAATAAGTTTTTTTTATTAATTCCAAGATAAGATGAAAACAGATTTTAAGGCTTTGAATTTTTTGGAAGATTTTTGAATGATAACTTCCGCCGTATTTTTTTTAATTAGATTAATCGTGGCCATGTATAAATCCTGTCAAAACGAGCAAACGAGACTCTCATCTCGCATTAAACCTGCATTGCATAATGTGTGGCTTCGTTGGTCTAGTGGTCGCAAGCGCGAGTGCTGTGCATGAGGGGTCCTGGGTTCGATTCCCTGGTTGTGCAAAGTTGTTTTACGTTTCTCCATCAGGAATTTCTCAGTAAAAGCTGTATCAGTTTGGAGTCTGGATTTGTGCCCGGTTGATGGCAAAAGGGTCGCCCCCTATTACATGGGAATAAAACAGAACTAGCGAAATGTGGGTGTACGTACAATTAGGTACCTGCACCTCTGCCTATCCTTTCAGGGATTAGGTACAGGCGTGATATTATGTTATGCAATGGGTGGCCGCCATCTTGGAAATAAAATAAAACAACGGAAGTTAGACAGGCCACGCTTCATCCATAAATTTTCAAATATCTTTGTAACAAATGGCGCAACTTTGTGGTGTCCGTGTAACCTTTAGTGGTGTCGTCGACGTGAACTAGGTACCTACCTATTTTACTGTTTATTTATTTATTAACAGCAATAAAGGTTTAATCGATATTTTTTAGGTTCCATACCTCAGTCGGCAAAGATGACACCCTTTAACCCTTATAGGATCACTTTTGTTGTCCGGTTTTCAAAAATGAAATCTAAATCGGTCATCGTTACGTACTAACGGAAATTCCAATAGTGGGGATTAATTTTCCGGTTTCCTTATTTACATCAATGTGTCCCCAACATTCGTTAAAATTAGCATAGGAACAGTAACTCACAATTTCACAAACAGTCAACAGTTCTGTTTTAAGTTCCATGTAACAGGGGCGAGCCTATAATAAATTATATAATATAATGTTACTAGAATGGGAAAACATCGGAAAAAACTAGACCAATAATTGTCGCCCTAACTACAATGGGCAAAAAAAAATTAAACACTGAACAAAAAAATGCTAAACGTAACCACCTCTTGCTACATAAAACAAGATTGCCATCAAAGTTCAAACAGGCACCAAACCAGACTCCGTAGCTGCTACATTCGCGCTTTAGACCACTAGACAACAAGGCAGTTATTCAACATTTTTGCCATTTCCTCCTTATATCCTTAAACACGATTACTCACTAACCCGGATCTAGAGCGTCCTCCTCGAGGACACATGGTGAACAGCGTGATCCATACTCCAGCGAAGATCATGGACATCACGGGCATGTACTCGGCGAAATCACAGTCTGAACTGATTTCGAAAAGCGTCCTTGATGTGTCCAACGCTAAGCGATGCGTTTCGTTCGCTGTAATCAATTTGGGAAGGAAAATAAGCTGAATGATCACAAATGTGCTTACATATTAATTCTATAGAAATAAGTAGCTATTCTGAATATTTAACGAGTCTTCTAGGTTCACCACTACACATATATTATATTCTATTACATTTCCGTGCAACTATAATACCTCTATCAGTGATTCGGTTGCCATAAAGCAAGTTTTGGTCAGTGGGTCGTCTTAGGGGCGGATTTTTTTTTTCCGTCGCTGAATTCATTTTGTTCTAGAGGTCTAAAATGGTAGCTACAATTCAGAAAATTGAACTTGTACCTGATGTTAGAAAACACGGGGTGATGACGGAATTTTTATAAAAAAAATGCTACTAAATTAAAACACCAATCAAACGCAATCCAATTTGTTAGTAAATTTTGGCTCACAGTTAGTCAAACTAAATTAACAAAATAAATCCACACACTATCGCTAGGGCAATCTAAGAACATGAAGTCTCGTTACTTTTGAGTTTCCTTTTGAAGTAGAGTGTTACAGAAAGATGAGAAATCCAAGGCTTTAAACCGACGGGACGTTTTTCAGGCCCTTTACAAAAAAGAGAAGTAAGTATTTAATAAGATACATAGGTAGAACCGTAGATGGCAAGACAAGGGAGGTCCTTTACATGGGACTCTCAGTTCAGAAAATACAGATTTGAAAGATAATAATTATGTTAAAACAAGAGACAGGATATCAGAATCCCCTTCTGAGGAAATATATATAGGTATCGTTAACGCACATGTTATTTATCACAATAGAAAAATATAAGTTTTAATTCTATTGTTTCATAATATCTTGACTAGTTTTATTGTCTGTCTTGATGTGAAATATGCTACTCAACAAGACTTCTTAGTGTGTCGATCGTTATATTTTATAATAAGAATAGCCGGTTTAGTCGTCGCGTGTACTTAGGATCTATCCACCTATTTTCGGCAAGAATCATACAGAAAATTTACCTGTAAAGAATGCTTCGCCATCACCATCGGTATCGGCATCTAAAGGTGCCTCGGTCGCATTCACATGTGTTTCATTATCATTAGTTTCTCTCTTCACCTTCCCAGTCTCCTCTGCATCAGGGACGGTTGCGTTAACTTGAGCATCATCAGTTACATTCTTAAATCCATGTATTTCATTATAAGTTTCAGCAGTTTCAGGATCATCCACTAACTTCACGGAATAGAACTCTAGTTTACGTGGATATAAGACACAATTATCTCCAACCATTGCCATCGTATTTTGTAGAAATACGTAATTTGTGATGCCGAAAACGGCAGCACACACGTACAGTATTAGATGGCATGCTGAAAAGAGAAAAAAGTACTTAGAAACAACTTAGTTTAACAATCAATGTATTATTGTAAGGTACTTATTGTAAGTCTTGGTAGTCTGGTCTTGGTTGTATTGGCAGTAATTGTCAGTCTATAACAGTATTAAAACAGCTCGCAGTTAGCGTCATACGTATTTTTTTATGTGGTGGTTTCATGGTTACCCTAAAAGAATTGAAACAACAAACGATCCAAGACGTCCAAGCGTTGCCTGTTAGTGTTTAGTTGCGCTACCTTCCCTAATTCTTTAATTCCCTAATCCCTTTCCTTTTTGCGTTACAGTATGATAATCACTGCATAAACAGCCCGTAATGCGAACTGCTCGGACACTGGTCCTCTCACAATGAGAGGACCTGGGCTATCATCCGTCATGTAGACCTAGTGTCTTCTAGTTCTAGGACATGGCAGTTTCCTCACGATGTTTTACGTCATCGTTTAGGGAGAAGGGGTTCAAATAAATTAGGCCCACAAAGTAACACGTTTGCCAGAGTTTGAACTAACTAACAACCTCCAACTCGTAAAAAATTGCCATTATTACTGCTTTACGGTCTTTCCCACTCCCACAGTTTGTTATCATTATTTTTAAGACCAATGCAATTTCACGCAAAGGTTTACACATTTGAATGTAATTATGGTGAAACGCAAAATTGCCAATACTTAAAGCTTAAAACTCAAGTGACTTAAAAATAGGTGTGGTGATGGCAAAAGTGAGATCATAATGACATAAGACCGATAAAAGATGAGTACATGTTGCTCGACGTACTTGCTATCCGGTTGATTGACTTTACGATTAGTCTATTAACTGCTAAATATCGTGACAACCTCGAGGAGTTATTGGACTAATTCTCGACAAGACCTGTTTAAGTCCTATTACCCATCCTATTACCTATCCCAGGTACATCAGTAACTAGTAGAATAGGTACACTATTCATACTAATTACGTTTAGAAGCAATTTTCACCTAATAGGGTAATGAAATTAATATTTTGGAAACCATAATATCACCAACTTTGAGAAATGATCTCATATCTCAAAGTCGCAATTGTTATTTCACAAGAAATTCGCGTGTGAACTTAGTGAATACATATTGCTCATGACTTTACGCGTAAAGGTGCTGTTCTCATGCTCATTATTTTCATCACCTTGCATGATGAAAAGTGAATAAGTATGATAAGGCTTTTTTTTTTCAGGAATAGAACAACATAGTTACAGACACCAGCACACCAAGCTACTTGAAACTTTAAATGTTTCCAATCAAACATGAACCTTATGCTCTAGCGATCAAAGTTAATAATATATTAAAGAAAGGCAGGGGGTCTAAAATGGCCACTTTAGCAGATCATAATATGAATTGCGTTAAAATTCGTAAAATTGTTACAGACTTGGTTACCATTATGAAAGCGTAAAATGAACGCTTTTTAACGTATATTATTTTTTATTTTAGACCCCCAGATTGTACTAGCTTGATCTGCTGGCGTGCAGAGGTGAACGTCAAAATGGCCGGTCAACAGACGTTTTTAGCTTTGAAATTATGCCTAAACATTACTTATCAATTGCTTATATTTGCTTATCACGACGAGAGAATTGCTTATTTGATAAGTTAAAAGATATAAAACATTTAAGGTTGACCGGCCATTCTGATATCAGGATGGCCGGTCAACCTCTGTAGAGCAGTAACTATGTGGAATCACTGAAATTTTCATGACTCAAAAATTGCTTATCAATTGCTTATTTCACAATTTATAAGAATAAACTTGCTTATTCCTTTTTAAGCTAGCCACGAGAGAGTCGTCGGTCAAGAGTCGTTTTACGCTTTGAAATTGTGCCTAAACATTACTTATCAATTGCTTATATTTGCTTATCACGACGAGAGAACTGCTTACTTGATATGTTAAAAAATATAAAACATTTATGGTAGACCGGCCATTCTGATATCAGGATGGCCGGTCAACCTCTGTAGAGCAGAAACTATGTGGAATTACTGAAATTTTCATGGGCCAAAGATTGCTTATCAATTGCTTATATTTGCTTACCATGATGAGGGAATTGATTATATCATAAATTAAAAGAATTAGAACATTTAAGGTTGACCGTCCATTCTGGCCGCGCCTGTTAAAATAATAGAAGCTATGTTCGTACTCGTTGCTATATTTTCTGTTTAATCATGGCTGTATTTTTAACCGACTTCCAAAAAAGAGGAGGTTCTCAATTCGTCTGTATGTTTGTTTTTGTATGTATGTTGTTATCGTATATTATGTCACTAATGAACCAAACGAAAGAGTACAATCCCGAGGTGTTCCCATTGCCACCAAGTCAGGATCTGTTAGCCATTAGTCATTAGTCGTAGTTGATGGGATCCCAGAGAAATCGGGGGCAACTCCCAAATTGAATAGGTACTTGTTACGTTTTCCATATATTTTCTAAAGCTGTTCATATATTTGCGTCTGAAAGTCATAATCTCTTGTGAATGCGCTGATGGTGGAAGGTACGACTCCTCAATGGTTAGGAGTTGAAAGAAAATTCTTTCAATATTATACGTACTTATGGACCGATAGTTGTATTCTTCCCGGCTATTATGTTAACCTGATGATGATGGCATCCCAGAGAAATCTAGGGCAACCTTAAAATTTTAAAGGCACGTATTACGTGTTTCGTGCTTTACATATACGATAACAACATACATACAAAAACAAACATACATACGAATTGAAAACCTCCTCCTTTTTGGAAGTCGGTTCAAATACAGCCATGATTAAACATAGTTTAGTTATAACAGAAAATATAGCAACAAGTATGAACATGCGTCACTTTGCTCCCGTTATTTTTACAGGCGCGGCCAGAATGGACGGTCAACCTTAAAAATGTTCTGATTCTTTTAATTTATGATATAATCAATTTCCTTATCATAGTAAGCAATTGATAAGTAATGTTTAGGCATTTCAAAGCGTAAAACAACTGTTGACCGACGATTCTCTCGTGGCTAGCTTAAAAAGGAATAAGCAAGTTTATTCTTATAAATTGTGAAATAAGCAATTGATAAGCAATTGATAAGCAATTTTTGAGCCATGAAAATTTCAGTGATTCCACATAGTTACTGCTCTACAGAGGTTGACCGGCCATCCTGATATCAGAATGGCCGGTCAACCTTAAATGTTTTATATCTTTTAACTTATCAAATAAGCAATTCTCTCGTCATAATAAGCAATTGATAAGTAATGTTTAGGCATAATTTCAAAGCTAAACACGTCTGTTGACCGGCCATTCTGACGTTCACGTGCAGAGGTGGGTGCTGCTGCTGAAACGCTATTTGAATAACTGATTCTCGTAGTCCACAATGAATGGATTCTTATTATTACAAACAGAATCATTTAGTCATGCTAAAAATAAATAACATTGAATCTCTGTTATAGTTTCCAAAAAAATCTGTTTATTTCATCCGTCTGTTTATTTGATAACTGATCATAACTGAACAATATTATAAACACTGGCCGTTCTTGAAAACACGCCATGGAAGTATAAACTGTTACCTACCTTAAAATAATTCTGATAATATACAAGTTGATATCTTTTGAAATGTAGTTCACCGATGCACATAGAGTCACCTTTATCGTGTACGTCTACCTATTTTAAAGATAAGGTATCTTTGAAACGTTGGTAGTACATTGAAGTCTTTCATAAATGACTGTGCATCGGGGTTTGACATACTTTATACTAGTCTATAACATTAGATACCTACCTTTTCTTCTAACTACAATGTTCCAATGTAATAATGGAAGGAACACCGACGCTAAAATGGTTACCATGCATTCCCATAATTTCGATAACTTGCTAGAAAGCGGCATTTTAGACCCCCAGAGCCTGCCAGACTCTACTCAGGCGAGACTATTTTTTTGGGTAGTTACTGAAGCTATGGTTCTGACTTTTTCCCCATAAAGTTCACATTACAATTTGTAAATCCCTTAAACTTTTAAACGCGTGAGCGTTTAAACTTACCTATAATCTTAAGAAGTAAGAATCTAAATTTGATCTCACCTTTCCACACGCTGAGCGTCTTGGAGGACCTCTCCTCCAAATCGAAGTAGTCGTACAGAAGTATCGTCATGTTTGCTTCACTCCATGGTCATGGCAGATCTGAAATAGACAGAGTAGTTCTAAATGTCAATCATTCAGTGCGGTAAAACTTCAAAGTCATTAGTCAATGATTCTTTATTGTGAGACAGTGGTTATACAAAGCTGCAGAGTTGTTATTGATTTATTTTGGTGTGGATAAATCCAATTATGTTTACGTTTCATGCGGGACGAGTCTAGGAGCACCGAAGGGGAAAAGTCTAATTACTACTATTAAACATCAATCTATTTGAAAAATATAAAACAAATGAAGTGCTTTCTATGTCTAACAGCAAAAATCTGAAAACCGTAATGGTTGAGTTGAATGGTGCTGATCCATGCGTCATGTTCGTGAACGGGCGCTGTCAGTGGAGACTGGTTATTCCTTAGTTGCCATGGTGTATATACATATAATTTTTTTATTTGTTTATTCTATCTTTTTACTCTGGACGCTCTTAACTTGCACGTCTTGCTACATAGTTCTCACATAATATTCCATCTCAACATGAATGATATAGTGTACCAAACATTTTGTAACAAATTCTGATTTAAAAGAGTGTCCATGGAGTTTCTTGCCCGTTCTTCTTCATGAGATCTACGTTAGGGAACTGGCAACTACAGTACCTACTTTCACAAGTTATTATGCCTTGTGATTGTGACTGTAGCGTAGGAGTGCAATGGGTCGTTTCGGGAGTTGCTGCGTCGGGCTGCGCGGCGCCGGATGTTACCGGCGGCGAGTGCTGTGGGTGCGGGGGCGTGCGGCGGCGCGTGCCGTGGCGGCGGGTGCGCGGGGCTCCGGGTCGCGGGGTGGCGGTTGCGCGTTGTGGCGTGCATTCGTTGTTCCGTGATTCGGGGTCTTGTGCATTCGTTGTTGCGGTGTGCGTCGCTGCGTGCTTTCGTGCTCGCAGTGTCCGTTGTTGCGGGCATTCGGTGGCGTGTGGTTCGGCGTGGTGGCTTTCGGAATGACGTATTGCACTCGTAGTTTCGTTCTTCTTCCGTCCTTCTGACATTCAAAAGTGCCTGTAATGGCTTAATGGGACGGGCAACTGGTGGAACTAATGGCGCTAGCACCGCATGAACCTAAGCTCTTCATTGGTTGAATATCTGTCAATGTCATTTTATATTTCAAAATAGCTTGACCTCATTGGTCGGATTGGGAAAAGCTATGGACACGCCATCTACAATCAGCTTTCACTTGCCAACCCCATTGAAATAAACGATTTGAGTTTGAGTTTGAGTAGTTTAATAATAATATTACATAAAAGTTTTTATTGAAGCTCCATCGTTTCCTTTTCATATCTATCTATCTAGGTATATGTCTATCTCCTCATTGATAACAGTAAAATAGTGATCAAGGGTACTTCATGATTAATGTGACTTCGAGGTGTTTGCAAGACCGTATTTGACACGCAAATATAGTCAATTTATTCGTTAAATTAGATCAGCCATTTGTTTTTGTAGGTCAATTAGTGTATTGAATTAGGCCGTCCCCATAGAGATTAATTTACGATCAGAATTAGTGTAGATATTCCTTATAGCCATGAAAGTTCGTGTTTATACCGAACTAACTTTTCCCCGGGGGTTCGCTTGCGTATTGGTCGAAAATTATCCCACGGGAATAAAACATATAGCCTAGGCATAACAAATTTTGTGTGAGCCAATAACCCCCTACATATAAGTAGATGTAGGACAAATTCGTCGATTACTATCGTCTATCACCGCTTCATCGAATACAATTGGCACGTATTGGCACGTTTGGTGGGTTTAAATTAACTCTCTAACACAATGGGTTATTTTTATCATGTAGTTAGTACTGTGTGTAGCTGTATACCGTAGGTCTAGGTACTACAAGTTCACAAGGTTGTGTGGTTTCTCGGAGTCAACATACTAGCTGTTGTGTTTTTCTGTCTGAACCTTTTTTTTTTTTTGTGCGTGGAAAATCATCGAATAACCCCGCCGCTCCACTTCGTCTTCAAGGACCCACCAAGCAGACCCACTGGTGGGTCTCCGAATACTGATGTGTCTCCCAAGACCTACTAGTGGGTCCTCTGAGATTTTATTGTCTTTGAAGACCCACTGATAACAATATCGTTAGGTACTTAAATGCGCTTTTAGCGTGTAGTCTACGCAAATGTAGCTGTTTTACTATATGGCTATCTGGGGGTCTAAAATGACCACTATAGCGTTACGTGATCTTTGATCGATTCGTTTAAAAAAATGGTCACAAGGTATTTAATAATTATTAACCGCATCTCCGAAGATTTTACTTTTTTAAACCGGCCATTTTAGACCCCCTAACTTCCACAACATGCTCAAGATGTTTAATTAATTTAAAACTTGTAAGTACTTAATAAAAATAATAAGGTTATAAAAAAATTAATACATTATCAGCCGGTAAGAAACTTATATTCAATTGATGTCGTTATTTTCAATCTGCCGAACGAGAGCTTTTAATTATAGCATTGAGATCAAGATCGATGCACAATGAACCTTGGTTATTATTTGAAACAGTAACGTTTTACTGTACTTTCACGCCTTCAATTTTGGTCTTGGAGGATGAAATGAATCCTAAGTGCAAAATGTAATAGCAACTACAAACATGGGACATTGTATAAAACATATGCAATACATACATAATTTATGTATAAATAGTAAACCATCGGAAACATAATTTAATAGTCAGGGCCAAGGGCACAGGGATTCAATGTAGTCATGTGGCAAATATAATAAAATCCAGAAATAGCAACAGGAAATACCTACAGCATGCCAAACGTTCATTTTCACATATTGGACTGAAACACTGTTATAAATTGTATTTTAGTTCCTCAGAGTCAGAACAGAACCACGTAGGTATAAGAAAGTTTATGAGTTTTTTTTATGTTTCATAGAAAAGCCTGATCAGTGTCATGGCAGTTTGTTTTTCCATGAATACTGAACATTTACATTAGAATTACTGGTTCTTGTAATACGCTGTAACGTAGCCATGCCACACGGGCATTTTCCTGAAGGAGGCCTAATAGCCTAGATTTATCCTAACGAAATAAATCAGCAGGTTCTGATCATGGAAGGCGCATCTAGGTCAAGTGAGTTGGCCGCAGAAAACTGAGAAGTAAGGGACCTTACGCACTACCCTGCCACAACCACGACTTGTCGCATGCATGACCGGCTATAGTCTTGAAAAAAAAAAGGTCGGATCGTCGGACGCCTGGTTGTGCGACCAAACTTTCCTCCTGATCGAAGCTTCTGCGGACAAAAGTCGTGGTAATGCCTCCGTAGTGCGGAATAAAGACCACTATTCATCATTCCGGCAGTGGACTACGATTAGTAGAGTCCATTTGCAACTAATGACAACAAACAAAAAACATGAAAATACAAAAACAGGCCCGAATGAAAAGTGGCCACAACCGGAACCCTTGTGGTACGACTTCATTTTCTCATACAAAAGGCAAAATTTGTACTGCGATTGCTGACTTAAAGTAATGAGTATGACACAAACAAATGAATCAATACGTATTTAAGTTTGGAACGTGTTTCTTTGCAAATGTCACCAGTACTAAAATAAACTTAAAACGATTGTCTCATCACATCAAAACTCGAGGTAAGCCGATGGCAATTGCATCAGTCACGACCTTTATTAGAAGTCTAGACAAGTATTGTGTTTAGAATTGATGTTCAGTGAAGCACCCAAATTAATTTCGATTGTATCAAATTGCTTGTAATCTAGCACAATAAGATCAATGAAATACCTATAACACACGCCATTCTGAACCTGAATATGATCGGATTTCCGCGTTGGGCAAAACAATATTTGGTTTATTCCATTAGGCCTTTCTGACTTTCAGCTCGGAATCTGCGTTTGATGGCAATAGCGGGCCCCCTATTATATTATTAGGACTAACTTAAGCCCATGCGGAGGAGCAGATGTTCCACGAAAGGGAAATAGTGTTTTTATAATTTTTTAATTTAAAAGAGTGTTTAATGCATAAATTCATCTCCTTAGATACGCTTTGGGATGGGCAACTACAGCTGTTTCACAATACTTACCTATTATGCCTTGTGACTGTGACTGTAGTCTGTAGCATTTCTTTGTTTTCTGATATTGATTAGAATATCTGATTGCGGGAATGTTACGAGTGTGTAATTTCGATACACTATTCATTGTATGGTAAATATTTTGAAGTTTTTGTTTGCAAGTACAAAATATTGGCGTCTTGGTTCAATACTCGCGCGAGGTCACCCAGTTTGGTTGTAGTGTATTTCGTTACTATGGTCACTGAGCAAGTTTATTGGACATCTATATTTAAGCATTACGTACAGACTTATTAGTAGATTATGACCTCTGGCAGCTTCATCTCAATTAGATCATAACTGCTTTCGTCTTTCAGATGCAAAGGGCTAAGAAAATTGGATTAAAGACGTAGAAATATCTGTTTTCTAGTTTGTAATTTGTATAGTCTATTGTCAAACCATCTTATATTTAAACAAGAAATGGTTTCTGAACTTTTAAAGTAGGAATTAATCGTTTACTTTCGTTAAGATTATGCAAGGCTGAGTAGATTTTTGATTTGAGAAATCTTTTTATTTAGCTCATTTTCAAATAATGTGAACAAAACGTATTGCTTATGTATGATTGCTTTCTGAAATTTGCAGAATGTGTAGTCTAATTTAGTCTTAAAACGTAAAAGACTGAGTTTTAGAAATGGAGTTTTTAAATCGGGCTTTTAAAGCCTCCTGAAAGTTGACTCAATTGGTAGAGGTCGCAATCTTCGGCTTCCTCGCTGTTTTCCTTCACCAAAACCATGATACATTCGCAAAAGGCCAAATTAGCACATGAAAGAACACAATGACGGTCATGATGGACACCTCGGTCCATTCCTTCAGGGGATACATTTTCATACCCCGTGCTAATATTCAAATATTCGTGACGTCACACAAGTCATTTACTATCAACACAATTACTGGCTACTTGGACGCCATAGGTAATAGGTACCTACTGTAAATATTGAATGATTTCCCTCGAGCTTACACTCCAGTGAATTATTGGCGAGAATATATACTTGTATGTATATTATACGTATGTATTTATATTCTTATAATTTAGGTATATATCTTTTCTATTACGTTTTTTTTCTGTTTTGCACCTACTATGTATTGTCTTTGTCTCTGCATCACCCTAAGGTAGACTGGTAGAAAATGCCCAAGGCATTAAGTCCGCCTTTGTACGATTTTGTTGTGCATAAAGTTTTAATAAATAAATAATAGGAGGACGTGTATTACGTTTGTTATTAATTAGTTCATTAGTTTTATTAATGGGAGAATTTAGAGAGAGCTGGGTGTACTATCCTACCCTATACATAGGGTAGACCTGTGCCTAGTCTACAGAGATTAATAAGCGTGATGTCTATGTGTCTGAAAGGAGAGAAGTCGTTTAAAATATGAGTTATAGGTGATGTTGTGGTGGATGTTCGATATTTTAAATTCAAGAATAAATCCAGTGACTGCATGTTAAGGTCTAAAAAAAAAAGTATCATAGTCTTCCCCTATCCCTATCAATCTATTTACCGAAACGTTACGTTAGTTATAACTACTGCTATGCTGAAAAAGCGGAATTACTTACGCAATTTCGTATTCAAGATTATAGAGGTGTCTCTGAGAAGGAGTTCAGGACCGATTCTAGTCTACTTTGAATGTAAATAGAACTCTATAGGGTGTACAGAGTTCATCGAACTCACCGTCGCTCTTGCCGTTCGCTACGTGCATTTTGCTACGGTAACGATACATTGCCTAAAAGGAAAAAAATTAAACAAATCTAATTTATTGGATTTCCATAACGTTCCTAATAATTACTGGTACCGGTCATATAAGTATGATGCACTTGATTCATCTCATCAGTCTGAGGAGGGCTGTCACTTGCACCCTGTATTATTTCTTCGGGAACTGCAGCATTTTCATTTGCACAGACTTAAAAAACAACCTCAGTAACAGTGTAAGTTTGTGAGACACCTTCCCAAGTGCTAAATATTCATGATCCTATTCATAGCCGTCTACCTCGATGTGTGAATCATGACATCATTCGTATAGTTAATTTTAATTATCGACACTGTATGAATGTAGTTAGTATAATTAATAGTTATAGTGTACATGAAGACATTATATGATTATAACGACCCGACGCGTAATTAATTTAACTTGTATGAGTTGCATTTATGAATTACTGGTTTGCAAAGGTGATTTATATGATCTATCTATGCTTTCTCGAATTAGGATAGAGTTAGTTACCACATGGCATGATTGAATGAATTATAAATAACACACGATTTGACAAAACACATTCAAAACAAAATAAGAAATCCCCAGACCTGAATGAGTCCTGCAGCTCTTGCTTATTTTTTATTTTTTTTCAAGCGATTTTCTGAATATTGTAAGTCAGACCATTACAAATTGATCAGAAATAAAGGCACCTGCCCGATGCTGCCCGAAGAATCGCCAAACGCAAAAGGCAGTGGGCAAGGGGCATTGCTCACAGAACACATTCTGATGGACGATGGTCCCGAAAAGTTCTGAAGTGGCGAACACGAACCGGAAGAAGTTGCGCTGGCGGGCCTCCCAATAGGTGGACCGATGGCCTAGTGTAGATCGCGGTTGCGGGGATCCGCAAGATGCGATACGCACGGGACCGGTCAATGTGGCGACACTTGGCGATGCCTATGCCCAGTGGACGATTTTCGGCTGTAATGATGATGACAACATTGATTACGAATTTACAAAACTTGCAGGCAGGCAGGTAATGAGCAGTTTTAGACCGATTCTAAAATTGAAAGAGAACTCTCACTACGATGGACTTGAATTAATTTAGACTTCCATCGACTCCTAAGCTCAGGAACAAAGCAGGAACCAACCCAGAAACATTAGTAATCAAACTGATAGCTGAGCCAAACAATAAAAATTCTTCCAGCTCATAACGTACCGCTGACGTCAATCTAAACAGGTGTACGACCTCAAATGAAGACCAGAAATACAATCCAATGCCATCACATCACACCAACAACAGATGCAAGCTGTCAGCAGCTTGGACATAAACTGCAATTTGCAACCGATACACAACATGGTCGAGATTGATGGCTGACGGTGGAATACAAATGGGGAGGATTTGAAAGGAGCACTGGTTCAATTGACATTTACTTCAATTGTACAGTCGACTGATAGATTTACTACGAAACTCTAGTCTTCTTCTTCTTTAACGTGTGTTTAAACTTATTAGAGTGTCTAACTTGGTGTTAAAGTTTTTGTTAGGCCTCTGACTAGGTTTTACATGCCGTCGAGAAATATTCGATCAAGAAAAATGTCCTCATGATGTTTTTCTTGAACGAAGCCATATATATGTTATGGACCAGCCGACCAGGTGATTAATGCGGGCATTATTAATAATGCACGAGCATTATGAATAATGTCTAGCTTTATCGGGCTAAGTGATTAATTACTATCTTAACGTCATTATTTATTACATTGCACGGTCATTATTATATTGCTACATGACAATTGGGCAATTTGATAATAAAGCTATATTTGACGCGGTGCGAGGGCGGGGAGGGAAGTACGCGTGGCGTGACACGCTTTGACCAATCAGAGACCGCCATTCAGCGTGCGGCTCGTGCGGCGGACTTCAAGCGCTATTGTTTTTGTGGTTTTAAAAAAAAATAACCACGAAGGGGATGGCGGGGTCTATTCGCTCGCTTCGCTCGCTCAATCGACCCCGCCATCCCCTTCTAACCTAACCTGTCCGTGTCGGGGTGCCCCAAGTCCCGAGCTCGCTTCGCTCGCTCTTGCATCCAAGTTTTCCTAGTTACGTGTTCGGTACCCTACAAACCGATTATTTAAGTTGTTTAATATTTAGTTTATTTTAAGTTAAATGACAATAACAATAAAAAAATAGTAATTAAATGTGTTTGTATTACTCTGCCCAAAAGGTGATGGGCAATATGTATAATGCCCAGTCAATTTGATTATTTGAATAATTATTATCAAATTGCACTTTCATATTGGGCATTTTTCATAATGACCGGGCATTATGTATACTGCCCAATTTATGACTTGGTCCATAACATATATACATTACGCACATGAATCCGATAATCAGAGGTGCGTCTCTTGGGTATTTCTCTGAAAGAAAGGTTTCGATGAAACTTTTGATGTTGTTGACATTAAGTTTTATTAGGGGATCGGACTGGGTCAAAATAATAAGATTCTGATTAGTCCGTAAGTTAGATTATCGAAAAATATTGAATACGTGTTTTTTGTTTTATCAAATCAATAAAAAATTACGATATAAAACGCGTCAAAGATCTTGGAGTGGGGCTTGAAACGTCATTTGTGTCGTCAAAATGTACTATCATATGACGTCACACTAGTTTTCGAAGCACTGTATCGTCTTCATTTTAAGTTTACGTGAAAAAAGAAAAAATACGTGGCCAATAATTTTTGGAAATCTATCTGACGGACTAATTAGTTTTTTTTTGTCCAATCCCCTAATTACTCATTTAGAAATGTACTGTAATCTTCTTGACTATAAGTCAGAGATTTTAAATAAAGAGAGATTTTTTTTTTTTGTTACACATGAAAGGAAACAAAGAATGCAGTGAAATGCAGTCTGATGAGATATAATAGCTATAGAACCACACCATTGTATAATGTTGTCGTCTAATAATCTCATTTACGGGCATGACGCAACACCCACATTAAATATTCTGTTTTTATAGCCACGCTTCGGCGCAGGAGCACGATTTATGTGGTACCTAGTTCATAGTTAAACAATTTATATTTTATATATATAAAGCGGTTTTTATGGAATTTTCAACCAAGTGGCCACGCTTACGGTTTCAATGAGAAAGATAAGATTAAAAAAATAATGTGGCAAGCGTTGTTGGTTGATAATAATATAAACAATAATTCTGCTAAATGGGTTACGAACTTACGACCCCAACTTAGTTGGATGATTATGATGATACTGTCATCAACTGTCATGACAGTAGAGCGAATCGTATTTTTATGACATGTCATAAAAATACGATTCACTTTAGATGCCATTCAAATTTATGAGACAGCCTACCTTCGTGAACTACGTATTATATATATTTTGTCAATACGTGCGTTTTACTTAGGTAATGTTTAATATTGAAGTGTTTCAGGAGTTTCCTACAGGAAAATGTCACTGAATCGCTGTCTAAAGTCGTGTGTGTCGTATTTATTTCTACAGTGTTTATTAACACTGTAGAAATAAATGATATTACTGTGGTGAACTGCATTTCAATTACTTAATACCTACAGATTCTTATGGATATCATAGGTGTCGTGTCAATGATTAGCTTTGAATATAATTCTGCCACCAAAACAGCGCTGGTGGTGGATTAGAACAGGCTCCTATTAAAGTGCAGGTGGAATTACATATATATAGAGCTGGGGTTCTACTATTGTTTGCAGGTTCCTGTAATCCTCCTTATTATTCTGCCAACTGCAGCTCCAGATAAATCTCAAAGTTCCTTAAATTAAGGAAGTCCTTTCTATATCGTGATTAAAATAGCGAAAAGACCAAGTTTTGTTATAGAACCATTGTTACTTTCCCATCCATGTAAAAATTCTCTCAACAAGGAAAAAAAGTTAAAACTGATACAGATTAAAATAGCGTATACTGTGGCGTGCCAGCAATTATTTGGAGGTAAAGCACAAGTTCCAAAAAAAAAAAAAAACACTTTTTGTTCCGAATTCTGACACTGCTTTTTAATAACACCGGTTTTGTTTTCTATTATTTAATTATGACTAACACTTTTCGTATTTTATCCTGTCAGAAAATTTACAACTACTTAGTTCAATAGAAATAATATCAAGTCGTCAGTATCACGTAAAATAATATATTAACAAGAGCCATCTATTGACATAAATGTAACAACTGAACTATTCGAGTCAATACGTATTTCGCTCGTAAACAGTCGCTTTGGGCAAAATATTACAGTCACCGCTAGATGGCGCACAAAATAATAAATTAGTTTCTAACTACTAGTTGAAAAAAAAGTTATTACTCACAATGTATACATACAGCCAAAACTCTTCATTCTTCGCTTCTTTACCATGGACAGATGACAAACAACAAAACACACTGAAGGCATAATATTACTAGATAGATTTACAGATACATATCAGCAATGACATACCAAAACTACAAAATGAAATAACAGCATTCAAATGTTTATGAGAATTTTGATGTCTTTTCATGGCACCAGAGAAGTTATTTAAATCATCGTAACCTGATAAACTCCAAGCATTCTTTTCATTCGAAAAAAATATACAAGGCCAACAGAAAAATTTGTTTTTATGAGAGCAGCCGACAACCCATTGGCATTGTACACTGTATGCTGATCCATCATTGTGCTGATCGATTAAAATACCTAATATTTCTTTTACCTTTCTGAGAAATATTCAAATCAGGAGTGGGTTTAGGTGAAGTAACGAGATCCAATAACGCTTTCACACACTTTAATCCATCACAAGGAACTGTTGCTTGCGTTTTCGAATTCATTTTCGTATTAATTAACTAACTTCAATCAAAAACTAAGTAATCACAAAACGTATTTAAATTCTAACAAGAAACGGAAAAATCTAATCACAATAAAAAATGCATCAACAACCATCAACGCTCAAGACTAATTTGAACTAAATCGAAATTCCCTTCAAACAAGTTCAATCGCGTCGCGAACTTTCATTCACACACTCATTCACATTCTCTCGCAATCGCAATCTTTACACTCAAACGTTCAAAGCATGCTTGGAAATTGTTGGAAATCCTATACATTTTGTCGTAAACCCGGCAAAAAGTATGTAAACAAACAACTCTAAATTATGTTCGTAGGATAGAGAGGTCAGAGAAGCAGTTCGAAATCGGATGGTGTGACAGAGAAAGGGCTAGCCGAGCCCGATCATGCCCGATCGATCTGTTTGATCAATCGGCTGAGGTCGGGAGTCGGGAGACATATTATTAGAAGAAGTTTGGCAACGTCGCAGTGCGAGTTGCGCGCGAATGTATTTTCTGGTTTATTGAGTACGTAAACCTGACAACGTCGCATCAATACGTTCCGTTTTTCGCGTGGCATGCAGTTTGATGATAATGATTATAATATTAATTTTGTTTTTGTATTGACCGTTTTTTTTTTTAATTCGTTTTTTTATTAAGGCAAGCTGTGCTTTTCTGCTTCTATGGGAGTACCGCCACTGGCGTATAGGCTTTTCAACACTAGTCCTTCTAATCAATAAAATATGCTTCATAGTCGCAAACTTAATTTTTATTACGTCAGGATCTGCCACCGTCTCGACACCGCGTCGCCTTGCGGGGGCTCGAGGTGAAGTAAGGTCAAGGATGAAAAGAAGGACGAATTCGAAGGCCCACTTCGGATATCTTGGAGATTATTAAGGTCCCCCTTACTTACAAGGATGTGTTTACTGTCGTATGTATGGATAGATCGTTATCAGGACCATGTTTACATTTTGTCAAACGTTGATTATGAATTCATGACACAGAATGAGCACTGTGGACTGCAGTAACTGTACTATGCCTTAATATTATATGAAGGTGCAATAGTTTCAAACTCTAAATTAAAAGAAGTTGCGACATTTTTTTCTATAAGGTGTATAACAGACAGATATTAATAAGTAAGTAATTCTAGTAATCATAGGAAAATCCCTAACCTAGGTAGGTACAGTCAGCATCAGAAGTATATTAACATTACTCAAAGTTTCGAAGCTGTTTTTTTTTATAAAAACTTGTTAACTTTGTCTCGTTACTAAATGTTATTGGAGTATAGGGACTATTTTAACGAATAATCTTCTGAAACATTAAAAATAATAGCTAGAGTCATGTACATAAAAGAATTAAAATTCCGAAATGTTCAGCTACTTCTGATGCTGACTGTACCTACTCATTATGGATATTCCTATGATTCAGTTATTGGGAATCATTAATATCCAACAACAGTCCATATCGGTCGAAATCTGAACATGATACCCCAAGGCAGTTTTTCTCACAAGGAAATCAATACCCAGCTTCCATATCATGTAGCGGCACCTGTATAATTTTCTTCCGTCTGTATCCGATTCAGGCATCTCATTGTTTCCATCCTCGTAACGGTCCACATCATGTTTTTGGCATTAATGTTTTATTTAAAAAAAATGTGATTAAACCAAAATCTTACCTTATCAAAAATAGTATCCGAACGGGGACGACCATGGGACGACAAACACTGATAAGAACTTCACGAACCATTCACATTTTCATTGATAAAACTGTATATTTTGTAACATGAACTTTCTATGAATATTCGTTTCGGAGCGACAATCACACAATTGTCCTGACCACGCATGCCGCGTTGACTGACTCCAATAGAACTAATTCTATGAATGAGATAAGCCGTTTTAGATTTGGAACCTGCGGTTGTGGCAAGTGCGCGGTCATGAAAGAGACGACAGGAAAACACAGCGAACGTAGCCTACATCTGAAAGAGATAGCGGTGTAGTTGTCGACTCCAATTGTGTAACCTCCAAACTTGTGACAGATTGTTTACATGACGTAACCACATGATGTCATGGCAACGCGGCCATTTGCTATTTTCTCGGTTTTGGCGGGTGTTTTGTTTTGTACACACTACTGAAATAGCATGCAGTTAACGAATTCACAATGGTCGTTTAGATTCAGATTAAGATGTTAACTTTTCAGTTTTTCATCGAAAAACTAGCAATGGACGAGTCGGACTCGCACACGAAGGGTTCTGTTTCGAACAAAAAAGGCCGAAAAATCTCTATCCTTGAATGGGGACCATTTAATTTTTAACTTTATATTAATAGTTTTATGTAATATTTAAGTTGTTATGTACCTATTATGGTTCAAGAGAAACGGCCCAGTTACCGACGGATGGCTCGACTGCCAGACACCAGAACCTTAGTAACCGAATTTAAGTTGGCACCTTTTGTGTACGAAGACGAAACTATAAATTTGCAAGGCTGGAAAAGCTCATCAATATCCTGTTGAATTCGTGGTAGTAATAAGAAATCCTTGTAGTAATAAGAAAGCCTAGGAACCGAACCTGGGCCCTTTAGGTACACCTACCCACTATTAAGTACGACAGTTTTAATTTTATGACTTCAAAATCTGTAAACTATCATAATTTTCAGCTATATTCTTGTCTTCAGTGGAAAACCACGACTATGAAATGACTTACCAACCGAAGTATCATGAAATTCAGCAAGCGAGATGGTATATACTTATTTAAAAACCTTATTTTCTTCTGTCTCTTTTATACGTTCTTAAAGCGTACCTATACGTTAAAGAAGTAATAAGGATCTCGCGTACCGACACAGTCGCAATGCGCCAAACAAGAGTGGCTTGGCTAGGTACAGTTAGTAGTGATATGAAACCTAAGTGTCTATGTTTGTAGTCTAGTCAGACTGTTTACAGACACTTATTTACTTCACATACATAACAGTCAGTCGTCGTCAACTGAGTGTTAAAACACACTGTTATGACAATGAACATGAACCCAAGCACATAATGTATAACTAGCTGGACCCCGTGACGATATTACCTATAAAAATACTACCTAATAAAGTCACCATCTTCAGCCTATTAATGTTCCCACTGCTGGGCCATAGGCCTCCTCTCTTCGAGAGTGAATGGGCTATAATCTACCACGCGGGCCCAGTGCGTAGATGGATGTCACAAGTCATCGAATTTTTGGTTCAGGACATACTGGTTTCACGATGTTTTTCTTGACCGTTTTTGAGAGCAGTGGTGATGAAATTTTCACAAAGTAATGCGCCTGCCGGGATTCGAATCCACGACTTATTGTTCGTAAGTCGGGGTCGCCATCGAAACCACTGAGCCACCGCTGCTCTGTTATCATGATTGGAAAGACACGTGGCGGCGGCGGCGACGTTATTATTGTTTTCCTTGGGAGCAGTACTTTTTCGGGATGATAAATATAATACATAATTATGGCCGTTTCTGTCCACCTGACAACATATATATATGTAATTTCAGGATGATCGGTTTTAGTGGTTTCTAAGGCGTTAAAACGTCATAAACAAACAAGTTTACTTTCACATTTTATTAATAACTGCTGCATTGGTCGCGAGCTCCTGGGTGCGATTCCCGGGTCGGGCAACGTCAGAACTTGATCGAACAGTAGCAGTCATAGAGCCCGGATTTGTTGCACGGCTGATAGCACATTAGGTAGGTATATATTATGTAAACATCGTGGTGAAATGTGGGTGATGTTATGTTTAAAATAAAGTTTGCTTTTCGTTTCTGTCTGTTCGTGACCACTTTTTTTTTTTTTTTTTTTTTGGTGGGTGGAAAATCATCGAATAACCCCCCCCCCGCTCTTGGGCAGAGCGAAGGGGAGTGTCAGACTTCTACTGACTAAAAACCAACCCATGTTCCTTCTTCCTCGCCCTTGTGTCGGAGCCGCGGTAACTTTTCGATATCCGCATGCAGCCCCGACGGGCGTCGGCCCTTGCGGGCCCCTCCTTGCTGACATCTCTTTGAGGCGCGCGTGGAACACGTACGCGCCGCCGACACGGTCTGTTGCCGTCATGACGACGGCCGGACGGCGAGCTAGCCCGTTACCTACTCACCGTCCACAGGCCCGCGTCTACGGTGGCCGGAGGTCATCGCGTGACCCCCGACGCCCGGAGCGCCTTCCGCGGCGGCTGGGACGTTGAGAGGTTCTCTCCCTCTCTCGTTCCGCCACCTCCTTCGCTAGCATCACTGCTTCGCAGAAGGAGGCGACGGCGTCCCATTCCTCCTCGCCCCGGACCATGGCTTGCACCAGGGCCGGGCGCGAGAGGTCGCCGCCGCCGATCGCCGCTACGAGAGCACGGCGGGGCTCTGCCCAAGCAGGGCACGCCTCCACAGTGTGCTCCACCGTGTCCTCCGGTCGATCCTCGCAGTGGAAGCATCCGGGCGTTTCCCCCCGCCTGAATCGGTACAGGTACCTCCCGAAACACCCGTGTCCGGTGAGGACCTGCGTCAGACGGTAGGTGAGGGCGCCGTGGCGCCTCTCCAGCCACTCCTCAAAGAGGGGACTTACCGCCACTATCGTGGCGTGCCCTGCGCTGGGTTGCGACAGTCGCTGTCTCCATGCCGCCATGAGATCGCACCGGAGGTCTGTCCGCCGCGCAGCAATGTGCCGCGGCAGCAGAGTGACCCCCTGGTGTAGCGCCTCCGCGCGCCACTCATGTAGGCGCGCGAGGACTATCGCCTCCAGATCCCACGGCGGCAATCCGGCAAGGAGAATCGCCATGTGGTTCTGGTTGGCTGGACATTTCTTCAAAACTGCTCGCATTTAAGTAGGTCAATAGGGCACTTTATGTGACGGCAAACACCCTTATTTCAGAATAGGTGACGCTACAGAATCTTAGATAATCGATCGAAAGCGTGTCCAGCCAGCTTGAAAAACCACTTTTCGCTGGTCTCTCAATCTCCGTAACGGAAGTGATTTTGACGACTTTTTGCATATCAACGGGCGTCACATAAATATGTGACAGGCATCAAGCTAAAAGTTTTGTGATACGTACAATGGTTTAGTAGAAAAATGCAAAAAACTGTGTCCAGCCATCTTGAATTTACGTAGAAAACTTTTGGCTGGCACTTCCGAATCCCACATATCGGGAGCGTTTTCGAATATGGTTCCTTTACTAATACTTGGTGACGCAATGTGTGACAGTAATAACGTTTGATTTATGCCGTTACATGCAAGGGTTTACGAGATATCAATGAAAACTTAATGTATACTTGTGTCCAGCCATCTTGAACTCAGGCTGGCTGGACACCTGTATCTCCGCTGCCTGATGATCTACGACCTTCAAAATGGTATCAAAATGTTGTGACGGGGACGATAATGGTAACCTGAATTTGTGACGGAGAAACTTTGCGTAGTTTCAAAGATATTGATCTATTAAATTTTCCCATAAAAACACTGTAGTAGGGTTACCAATATTGTAGGTTTTATGTAGGACTAAGTATATTTTAAGGTGTTTTCTTTAATGGACGAAAATTCGCGTATTGGTGATACTAATACGAACAACTGTAGATATTTTAATCAATAGAAGACAAAAGTGTAGAAGTGAGGAAGGGGGGGGGGGGGGAGATTTTTTTTTAAGTTATTGATTATTTACGTGCAGATGTTTTTATGGTAAGTACATAGGTAGATATTGTGTCAGGGTAACAGACTAATGCTCTAAGGTATTTAAATGAAAAAATAATGTAGGTATATAAAATCACATTTATTTATTTGCGCTAGAGCGTTTCAAATGACGAAAATGACGACGATCAACTCCATTTGCACTTCAATAACCCCCGCCTTGTACCAAAGCGTTGTTTTTACCGCCGCCCTAAGTGTTTGAAGCGCAAATGAAGCCAGTGGTCGTCATTTTAATCATATAAATAGCTGAATAAACTAAAATATTCTTCAATACCTATTTATGGAAAAGAATAAAATTATTGCACAAATAAATCACAGCATCAGTCTTCATTTGGTTTTAGTACGTACTACCATTATTACGCTGTCACACTCACAGCCTGTGTACAATCTCAGTGTCAGTGCATCAGTGTTGCCAACAAGACCGATATAGAATCTGCTAAAATGGTGTTAAAATTATGCCAATTGCTTTATAGAAATGCTAAAAAATCTGCTAAAATTTTTCAGTGTCAAATGAAACGTAACATAGTTTTAACTTTTTTATTATTTAACAAAATATACATACTGTTTTAATCGACTATGATCTCAAATACTCTTTCCATTATGTTGGCACCAGGAGCACCAACAATATAGTAAAGGGATTTTTTTTCTAAATGGAAATAATTGCGTACCTACGCATTAATGTATTTTATTTTATAATTATTTTATATGCTAAAAATATGCTAAACAACTAATAAGTTTGCTAAACAACATGAAAAAATGCTAAATTGGCATCACTGAGTGCAATGCACTTTGTTCTTTTTTGTTAGTGTTTTTAATTATTATTTTGAATTAACACATACTTACGCTTTTTACTGCAGGAAAACCTTTTATTCCCACGGAGAAATCAAATACAAAGCAGGCGTGGCTGCTACCGGCCGATTAGTCGATTAAAAAGAAATCCTTTATTTATGTAAAAATTATGGTCACCTCACAATATTAATGGATGTTTGTATGGGAAAATTTAAATGATTAATATCTTTGAAACTACGCAAAGTTTCTCCGTCACAAATTCAGGTTATCATTATCGTCCCCGTCACAACATTTTGATACCATTTTGAAGGTCGTAGATCATCAGGCAGCGGAGATACAGGTGTCCAGCCAGCCTGTGTTCAAGATGGCTGGACACAAGTATACATTACGTTTTCATTGATATCTCGTAAACCCTTGCATGTGACGATAAATCAAACGTTATTACTGTCACACATTGCGTCACCAAGTATTAGTAAAGGAACCATATTCGAAAACGCTCCCGTTATGTGGGATTCGGAAGTGCCAGCCAAAAGTTTTCTACGTAAATTCAAGATGGCTGGACACAGTTTTTTGCATTTTTCTACTAAACCATTGTACGTATCACAAAACTTTTAGCTTGATGCCTGTCACATATTTATGTGACGCCCGTTGATATGCAAAAAGTCGTCAAAATCACTTCCGTTACGGAGATTGAGAGACCAGCGAAAAGTGGTTTTTCAAGCTGGCTGGACACGCTTTCGATCGATTATCTAAGATTCTGTAGCGTCACCTATTCTGAAATAAGGGTGTTTAGCCGTCACATAAAGTGCCCTATTGACCTACTTAAATGCGAGCAGTTTTGAAGAAATGTCCAGCCAACCAGAGCCACATGAATCGCCGCCTCGCGGGAGATCGTGCGGTACCCGCGGACAAGCCTTACGGCCATGACCTTTTGGGGCACGTTCAGGTAGTGGACGGCCCGCTTCCTCACGGCAGTTCGTGACCACTTGTTCTTCTAAACTGCATTATCAATAGACTTTAATGCGGATTCTTCTTTAAACCAATTTATCACGGAGATTCACGACATCGTTTCAAGAATATTACAGTTAGAGCCTTAGAGCTACGTGATTTATGATTCTACCTTTGAAACCACCTGTTCTTCATCCATACCTTTCAGCTGCACGGTGGGCGGCGCTGGGACGGCTGTTGCAGGTGCTAGAAACCTCAAACGGCGCAATTTTTGTGGTTGAATCACCAGGACCATTGATAGGGTCCAAGTGCCCAACTATTATTTTCCATTAGTAGTAGCAGTATAGTTTCCAAATATGACAAAAGTTGATTTCCTAAATGTTTAAAGGTAAAAATCTTGATCTTCAACAGACTGTTGCCATTTTCAGAGACTACCTGGGTATCAAAAATTAGCAGCAATTTACGAGGAAAATGACGTGTAAAGAAAACGAATTCAGTCATACCTGGGAATTTAATTGATTGTACAAAACATTAATACAGACTTGGTCTTGGACTTTGTTTTCTTTATCCTGCTTCTCGAGTTCAGAGGGCCAAAAATAGAACCGCTAAATTGGTCGCAGAATCATAAGTTAATTTTATATTACGAAAAAAAAATAA
Organism: Diarsia mendica; assembly: GCA_949316265.1. Classification (NCBI taxonomy): domain Eukaryota; kingdom Metazoa; phylum Arthropoda; class Insecta; order Lepidoptera; family Noctuidae; genus Diarsia; species Diarsia mendica. Next base: position 8,946,652 of record OX438906.1, on the reverse strand, counting down.
AAATGGTCACAAAGTTACGAATTCACAGTATTAGACATTTTAACAATTTTCATTTTAAGATTCTGTTGTAGCGGGCGCGGCCCTTTGAGGACCCCAGATTGGAACTAGTGCAACAGTGCACTTACTTTTCCATATTCACACTTACTCTTTACATTTATAATTCGTCTCGTAACTCTTGGTACCCGTAGAGCAGTAAGTGACAACTAATACATGGTTATAACAACGTAACAGATAAGGAGGTTTTTAAAACTGTAATTTGTAATAGATAAAGTTTCTACTCTGCAGCACTGAGTCGAAGAAACGACATGTAAAAAATAATAAGTCGGAACTTCGAATAGACTAGATAAATAAATAAGGGTAAGTACTGTTTTACTCAATCTAAATCAGTGGATAAACCTCAAGAATTGAGAGGTGAAAGTATTTTTTTCTTAATTTTTTTATTCAGTGCAAAAAAAAAACATTAGACAACAATTGAATATTCGCCTAAAGCCGTAAAACTTGTACGACAAAATCGACCACAACAACGATCAACCCCACGGCAAATCGCCTACTTAGGTACTAAACATCTTACATAAAAAATTATCACCTTATTCGAATACCTTTCCACATCCTCGATTTAGAAAAGGCGACGTTAACAATTTCGTTTCAAGCAGTCTTATCCGAATATAATAAGCCGTTGGTCAACAGAACACGTATTCCCTAACACATATAGGACATCTGTCGGAACTGGCTAGACATTTTCTCAAGCAATCAGCGTGAAAGAAGTGGGCGCAGGGTGTTACACGAGCAGATTTCATTGCCCCCAAGCACACAGCACAGACATCCTCAAGAGTCGACAACTCATCAGTTGTCGCACGCCTGAACCTCGCCAGGGAACCTCTCGCTTCGTTCAGCTTCGCAAGAGCTTCCCCAAGCCTGTGCCTTCCGTGAACGAAGACACATACATACAACAGTAGAGCAGCTAGTCTCCACCGTTCACACCATACTAAAACTGGTACTAAAGGCAAAGCTAGCAGTGTAGTAATGCCTTTCGCGAAAGCACCGAAGTACAGTAACTCCATGCCTTCCAACATTTCTACTTTGAAAGCGGAGATGGCTATCGGCCAGAGTTCCAGGAAGGTCCTTTCTGTAAAAAGGTAGTATGTGCCTGTTATGGCTGTGTATAACGCTGTGGGTTTGTAATGTTCTAGTCCTTGTTCCAGTCCTAAAGCAAGGAGGACGAAGGTTATGGTGACAATGAAAGTGACGGCCTTCGTCCATTCGAGGACAATCTTCGTGGCTGACATGGCGAGGTGCTTGACTTGAGAATGGCGGGTGACGTTGACGTAGGGTGACCAGTCTTCCTTGGTGCATATCTCGCGGACGTAGCTGACGGAGTACGTGACCACGTTGTAGAACATTAAGGAGTAGAGACACGTTAGTCTGCCTTGAGAGACTAGCAGTCGGTCGCAGGCTGTGAACATCAGCAACTGGAAGAAAGTAAGATAGCTTTAGGACCTTCATGCCTGGGTCAGAAAGAAATAAGTAGGAAGAATAAAAATTGCAACCTTCCTAAATACACTCGAGAGCAATGAATCCGGGTCACTTAAAGAATGTTAAAAATCTCGGAAACTAAAAATTATAGGTTGATGCAATAAATTGTATTTAATAGACAATGTAATACTCCTTAAATGAAAGTAAAAAAAATATGAGTCACCATACATTTTATTAACACAAAATTACATAAAGAAAAAAACTGCTGATCTCTCCTTATAACAAAAATAGGAAACATGAAATTTTTGAACTTTATTACGATTTTCTTGAATTTTAATACTTCGTATTGCCTCCTCGTGCTTCCATTACTGCGTTTACGCGGTTTGGCATGCTGTACACCAAGTCCCTTATACGATTTTGGGGAATATTCTCCCATTCCTCTGTGAGAGCAATTTTGAGCTCACGAAGCGTGATTGGGGGAGGGTTTCGTTGTTTTACGCATCTGCCTAGCTCGTCCCAAGCATGCTCGATCGGGTTGATATCCGGGCTGCGCGCTGGCCACTCCATACGAGTAATGTTCATCTCTTGAAGGTAGTCATTCACAATCCTACCTGTATGAGGTCGGGCATTTGTCATGCATAAATATAGGGGTGAATATTTGAAGATAAGCATATTCAGGCTTCGTAAATTAAGGTCAAATAATGCTTCCAATTTGAACTTTTATGGATTTAACCTAAAGTTTATAGTGTAGCTTAACCAAATAAATCAAACGCACAGTATTTGAACTGCTCTATAGGTCTGAATTTACAGCTGAAAATTTTCGTCGAACGGTGATGAGATATGAAACGTACGGGAATTAGCATTTAAAAAATGGTAATTATGCTTCGTGATTGGTAATTAGAAATAAAATGAACAATATACTTGAATCACATATTTATTAATGATTTATGTGACATTATATGACATCAAACTTAGCTATTTAGCGAAGTGATTGAATAAAAAAAAATAACTCAAAAATCAACCGGTTTTCCAAAAAATCAATAACATTATCTGTCTAGTAATTCAAATAAAATCAAACTCAGTGTAAATAGAGCTTAAACCTTAAGTTCCATCTAAGATATTTCTTCAACTCGATGAGATCTTATATAAAAACTTAAAAAATATTTATAAGTCTCACTTTCATGACCAGAAACTGCTCATGTACATACGCCAGCACATCAAGCTACAGCAATCTGTCAAATTTAAAATAGATTTTCAACTTTATCGCTAAAGCATTAGGTTCAAAGTTGATTGAGAAAATTTGACAGTTTCGGGTAGGTCGATGTGCTGGCGTCTGTACTAAATCATAAAATAATTTGGTCTTAAGAAGATCTGCAAAATCATTAATCGGCAAATGATAAACAGAAAAATACTAAAGATTTGCTGTTTCGATGAAAGAAATTTATAAAATTTAAAAAATAATATTTTTTTTAATTTCTATTTTTATAAATTAAATTAAATTTATATAAACTTAATTTAAATTTAATTTTATAAAATTTAAATTTTAAATAATAATATTTTTTTAAATTTCTATTTTTTTTCTATCTGTTTTTATAATTATGTACTTTTTTTTCTTTTTTTTCTAGGTAGGTATGTAGGTTTATTTTGTAGCGGAAGTGCCAGTTCACACCGAACGATCAACAATCGATCAGGCGTTGGTAGTAACAATTCGATCTTGGGCTGGCCTAGCGGAGTAAGGAGTTTCAATATAATAAGAGGTCCGCTTAAACTGGTACTAATTACCATTTCAAATTGCTCATTACCGTTCGCCAAAATACGAACGGGAAAAATGGTAATTATATAAATGGTAATTAGGTATTTGTACACTTTTTCACATTATACATTCTTTGTTGAACTTAAAAAATTGGGAACATAATCAAACCAAAGAGTCTCCTATGGCGACTATTACAATACATAAAAATGATAAATAAAAATGTTAGACAAGCCAGGGGAAACTCGAACGGTAAGGAGATTTTTGTTTGCCAAACACGATTTCTGGGCGATTAAGGTAGGCTAGAGTTGACGCCAAAACACTTTTTGACGTGTGACCCGCACGAGTCGAGACGCAGAACTAAGCGCGACCGCCGAGTTACTCTTACAGATAGCAATACACTACGCAGAAAAAAGAAACCCTGCGACAGTGTGAACAAATGGTAGTGAGTATAAAGTGTTGGGACAATTTTCAAAGTCGTTACAAATTACCTAAAAGTGTTCTTTAATGTGTATATTTTTGCTAATTAGTAAAGCATGTTGTGTACTATCTAAATTACTTCTTAAAAATACGATCTTCAGGGTATTTTTATAACTTTTAGAGCATGAACTGCTAACATTTGGAAATTGGGACACGAATGGTGATGAGATTTGAGAAACGTTTATGAACATAACTCAGTTGTTTAAAACAATAGGAATATATTATGTACATCTGTATAAAGTGCTCGAACTATGTTTTACGTGAAATTAAAAAAAACATAACTTTATATCTAACTAAGTAGTTATTTGGGGAGGGCCGCGTGATATGCACATGTTCAAATAATCACCCATAGCATCCTCACCTAAATTGACCATAAATGGACCAACGTGATCATTGAGGATTTCTTCCACATACCTATCTTTCGCTAGTTAAAGAGCCGTTTTCTATGATCACCAGCTCTGTGCGACTTTCAGAAGAAATTCCGGCCCACACAAGTACAGACCCACCACCGTAGGCTACTTTTTCTTCGATGCATGCTTGCTTGAATCTTTCCCCTGGTCTTCGATACACTCTGTGTGTTCCATCGTGCTTGTAGAGCATTTTTGATTCGTCGGAGAACATAACTTTTGACCAATCTTCAATACTCCAATTTACGTGGCTCTGGGCATATCTTAGTCTTGAAATACGATGCCCACGCTCCAGTTTAGGGCCGTTTGCAGGTCTAAGGGGTTTTAAGTTAGATTCAGCAAGCCGACGTCTTACTGTCCATGCACTTGGGTTACTTCCTCCGAGGCGTCGAAACTGATTTGTGAGTTCAGTTCCTGTGAGAAAGCGATTTCAAAGCATGGTGTTCACCAAGTATCGGTCTTCTCGTGCTGTGGTACACCTGGTTCTGCCCGTTCCTGGTCTGCGTAGGTTAGAACCAGTTTCTTCGTAACGTCGGAGAACTCTTTGTACTGTTGACAGCGACACACCGACAGTCCTGGCTGTATCGCGCTGACTCCGGCCGGTTTCCAGCATTGTAAGTATTCTGGTGCATTCTTCAGGTGTAAGCGACATAATTTCAGCTTGAATAATGAATATAGAGCACTATCAACACGGTTTATGTACCCACATAAATGACAGATTACAAACAAAAGCAAAAACAAATGCTTTAATTACGTAGTTCCATCTTCGAAAGTGGCCCTTTTTCAAATTTGATTTTTTTATGATATAACTTTACAATAACTAAGAAGTTTTAATACCTTCATTTAAGGAGTACTGCATTGTCTATTAAATACAATTTATTGCATTAACCTATCATTTTTAGTTTCCGAGATTTTTAACATTCTTTAAGTGACCCGGATTCATTGTTCTCGAGTGTATTTGCAGATGCCGAGTTTTCAGAATAATTTACCAATAAAGCTAAATTAAACTCTACTCAAGGGTTATTTGTGACCCCGCCGGGGCCGCGGATTGTAGAACGAGATGACGTGGCCTCAGTGCAAGGGCAAAGAAGGAACATGGGTTCGGTTTTTAGTCAGTAGAAGTCTGACACTCCCCTTCGCTCTGCCCAAGAGCGCGGCGGGGGAAAAAAAAGGGTTATTTGTGACTTGCGATAGGTACTGGCAAAGCCATACCGTTATATCATGTTTTTGATGAAATTAAAATTAAGCAAAACTTACACAGGGCTTTTGTGATCATGGATTTATGCTGACTCGCTCCCTGACTGCAGCAGCAATGAGAACATTATAGGCTGCTTAAGAGCTAAGCTAGTTAGCAAAACTCGAGTCTTTTAGACTATGCAAGTGGTTTGGAACAATATAAGGAGTAAGGGACAGCTCTTCGCAAACTAGGGTGCATTGGTATTTATCAGAATCTTTATCGACCTTGTACCAGTCATCTTAGTATGATATATGTACGGAATTTACCTCAACAGTCTGCGGTCGCATGGAGGATGTAAGGGACTACTCCATAAATCGTGTATAGAATAGGAACTTGGAATTACTCTACCTGTCCAATCATAGTTGACAGATTGTTCATCTGCAGGAAGAGTTTCTCAGCGCGCTCCACCGGCGCGTAGATAGCTTTCATCACGCCCAGCACACGTGATACAGGCGCACGCAGCTTCCGGGCACATTCTGGAAATGGAAAGTTTACTTTTAGTTTTCTGAATATGTTCTACAGGTGGTTGTCTGGTTGTCTTACCAAGGCGCAAGTGACTGCTATAGGTAGGTACTCTTATTGTGCTAAACCGTCGGAAATTACAGGATTGATTTATGTTGTGCTATTGATATGGTACACATGATGTAGCAAATGTTCGGCTTTGCATTGACTCTTATACAATTTTTGTCCGAAATTCCGTGTTATACTGTACGGTTTACATTTCAGAAATCATCTTAGTGGGCGTTTGTCCTGTTCATGTAACATACATCACGCATGCAGCACCCAAGAGTTAGGCAGAGACGTACTTATCTACCCATAATAAAGGTTAAGTCCTAATTATTATGTTCTTGGAAAATTCTTATTTCTGGTACCTTGGGGGAGGCGTGATAATCAATAATTTCAGTAAGTAATGAAATAAAATCAGTGTAGCAACAAGTAAAAGGTACTTTTTCATAAAATGTGCGTGGGAGGGTGTCCCCAGCCTGTCACTTCGAGTTGTCCACAACAAGTTAACTCGCGACTGTTTCAAGAAAATTTTCCCTTATTTGCATATTTTTTCTCAAGGGACATATTTTAGTCTTATTCCTAGAGAAAGAGGTAAAAAATATGGACCGGGAATTCAAGATGGTGCCATGAAAGTAAAAAGTAATTTATTTAATATTATTTTTGAGTGGAGACTCATAAAACGATTCGAACTCTTTGTGCAAGAGCAAATATGTAGAGTCACTCATAAAATGACATAATATACTACGTCAATCCATTTTTTTCCATGTGGATATCCTCATATCAATCAGGTCCTTCGTGGCTACAATCAGGGAGCCTAAAATGGCACAATAAAAGGACAATAACGTAAAATGCTTAAAATGGTCACAGGCGCAGTTAAAATTATGAGAACTGTAACGTAATTCATATCAATATTATCCTATTATGATTATTTGTTAAAACGGCCATTTCTGGCCACCAGGCAAGTTCAAGAGGTTCCTTTAGTAAAGAGATTCAAGCACGAGCGCGCGGTGTAGCGGCTAGGGCTGAAAGATGTAGGTATAAAATTTTACGTTTTAAATTTTCGGCCCAGAAGGAAATGGCGTGACGAGCTGGACTCTTATCAAAAGGATTAAGCCCTAACAGCCCAAGGACAGATTGAAATGGAAAGAGAGGAAGGAGGCCTTTAACCTGGAGTGGGACACATCAGCCTAATAAAATAAATAATAATTTTCGACCAGTGTACCTCCAGAGCGCATGTCAAGGAAAAAACAGGTTGAAATTATGACATGTGCTTCACAATGACGGAATAACTGATGACGTGCAACGAAATACCGTCTAAAACTAACTAAATTCTTCATTGTTTATTAAAATTTGTGGTTCCTTTACATTGAAACTGTTCGCAGCCGCAGCAACAGTGGCTGTCCAGCAAAATATCGAGTATAAAAGGACCCCCATGAAACAAGGATGGTCAGTTCAGAACAACGCTTCACCAGCAACATCCACCTTCCTACAGTACAGCGAAAGGAATCTGGTAAGTTTATTACAATCATTATAATTTTAACTCTATTATTTTATCTTATGAGTAATTTTTGCTTTATACTTCTTCAACTCATCGTAGTTGATCGTATTTAATTATATGACTTGTAAAACTTTCCACACTAAAATAATTCAAGATGTGTGATACCTGTTGCATTGATAGACATATAAATAATAACGCACTCAAATCATCATCCGCCTAGCCTTTTCCCAACTAAATTCAATGATGAGTATCAGTATTTTACATGGAGGTACTGCCTATCTGACTTCCAAAACTGGGTACTAAGAAACCCCTTGGTATGACTGGTTGTCACACTTTCAAGCCACTGACTACCTGTAACGACTGTCGAAGATCTTCTACAAATGACAGCACGCACGCACGCATGCACGCACTGAAATAAACTATATTTATGTCTCAACGAACTTTACCAAACATAGGAGACAAGTAAACTCACTGCTTGACTAGCCATGTAATTCTACTAAATCAGCAATTAAGTCAGCATGCAGATTGATAAAAAAATCTCTTCTCAAACTGCACACTTACACCTAGATCGTGCCTAAAATCACGTAGTAATTTTAAATAATAGATAAGTCTGAGATAAAAGTGCTCTATTTACAAAAACAGTAAATCTGGCCAGTCACATTGTTTCGAATAATTAGACAACTTCAAATTGTACGATGTCATTCCACAAAGATAGGAATTTGGCCGATCCTCTTTTGTTTATCAGACGATTAGATTTTTTGAAAACAAAAATAATACCACGTTCTGTCCTAATGACTAGTTTGTCTCAAATCTACGCACTATCTGCATCTGTCTAACCTTGTGTCAAAACAAAAATGTATTTTGAATTCGTAAATAATAAACACGATGCATCGTGTTTATTATTTACGAATTCAATTCAACAGCATGCTGTTGATGTTGACATTCATTAGGATTCTACGTTTTGGTTGTATTTGAAAATATTGTGTTACGCAGCTTTGAAATTTAATCCAGCATGCACTAATGGAGTAAATTACAAAGTTTTACTTCGAGTAAAGCTGCCATTTTTATTAACGCAATTAGTAATCAAATCTGCATTACTTTTTGCAATAATGTGCAGCAAGTATGAAGACCGATGATTTATTTAGCCAGTAAAATCATCGTCAACACCTCGACGTAAAAGGTCGGCACAATCCCAGACTTTCTTTGGTTCGAATCATCGAGTACGCACGACGAGTCGACGACCAATCAAGCCAAACAATCCAGTTTATGCTAATCTCTCATTGTATGGGAAATTCATACAAATTGAGACCATGTTATACTGGTACTGTAAAGCTTGATGTCTCGCCGTGTGTACACAAGACATGTGTTCTTGTTTAGACGCAGAAAATACAAGTAAACGGGACTGACGCACGCTCGCTGGCCTGTCGCCAGCTTCCGTCGCCCCATTCAGCTTCTTCTCGACAATGACCTGACTTTTCCACATAAATATACAGTCAAGACTCAACAATAACAATACACGCGCTGATGCTTTTAAATAAAGATCTGATAAGGAACCCTGTATCAGAGAACCCGGTATAGATGCTGGGTCCTCTACTAGATAGCGTGATTATGGCGAAGAGAAAACGGAACCTTCAAAATGATGGCGCTATCTGATTGAAAGGGTATATACCCGTCGGGGCTGCGGGCTGTTCGAAAGATATACCGCGGCCTCGGCACAAAGGGCTAAGAAGGGTACATGGGTGGTTTTTAGTCAGTAGAAGTCTGACACTCCCTACCGCTCAGGGCAGAGCGGTTAGGAGTTTTTGATGAAATCCCACACTCCAAAAAAAAAAGGGAAGGGTTGTTATAATATGATAAGGAGAATCTCTACATAATAATATAATGAAAACTACCAATGGTTCTGAAATTGAATATAACCCTTCTTTCTGTGGCTGTTGGTAATGCAAATAACACGATATAAAGTGTTTTTAATTAATTTATGATTCAGACTTGTTTATGCAGTTTTTTTGTAATGTCTCTCTTCAGAACAGCTATCATGACGTCCGATCATTTCAAATAACTTGTGCTTTTTTGCATAGCATCTTAACTATGCGAAATTTATGATGAACGTCACTGAAAAATCATCCTTCAACATAAACCATTTCTCTAATCAATTTGGACCCGTCCAAGACATCAGAGGTTAGACGGAGAGTCGCGAAATTTCTAGAACATTTTGAGTCTCGTCTACTGAGCTTAAAACAATTGCATACACTGTGCACACAATGTAGAATATTACACCACGTTATGCAGCCCCAACGTCATCCGACCGTGGAATCTGGAGCTGTCTTCAGTCAATGACGTTTGAAGTAAGACTTGAAACGTGGGACGCATAGGTCGGGAGATTGGCACACCCCACTGTTTATGCCAAGGCATTTGCGGCACAAACATTGTGTTATTCTGTTTACTTTTCCTCGCTCTAGGCCTAAACACAAGACGCTAATGATTTCGTGGGCGTCTGTTGTTTTAGACACATTGTGTATTTTTTCCTTCCTTTTTGGGATACTGCCAGATTCAATATCCGGATGGTCACAGAATCCGCAACATTTTATCTTCAATTTGTGATATTTGTGAGCCATATGGTGTACAAACAAAAGTACTAAATTCCGTATTGGTCAATCAACTTAGTCCTATCCTTCATTTAAACTCACGCCGGTAGGCAGAAACTATCATTTCGTGCTTCTTTTACTGGCATAGCGTGAGTATTATAAGTTTCTGTCCCTAGTGTTTCGTGGGAATGTACGATATTTTTCCGAGAACTACTTTCCACTGCTGACCATATTCCTCCCTCAAGTGTCTGGTCACGTGCGTCTCGCATCCAGCGATTTCCCCCAACCTCCACCAGGCCATCGATCTACCTAGAAGGAGGCCTTCAAACGCAACGTCTTCCGGTTCGCGGTCACAATAGTAGAGTATACAATATGAAGACATTCTTACTTACTCCTAAGCTGTTACCAATAACAGTATTTACTGTTCTAGATATAAAAAAACTAATCTACCTCCTTTTCCAGCCTAAATAAATCTTGTAACATCTTACCTTGGGCTAGTTTAACCACGGCCGGGTACCACCTCGCTGGGTACTTGTAGTTGGCTGAGATGAGCACTGGCACTACCAGGCATGTGTACGCGGCCATCAGCCATGCACCGCCGAGCGCTACCAGAAGCCCTCGAGGTGCCCAGTAGGGTAGCAACAGGACCAGTGACAGGAGCCATACTGAAATGTTGAAAATGTAATTGTAATTGATTTATCGGGCCATACGACACATAACATAAAACATCAGGCCTGTAATCCCGCCTGTCGGGGCTACGGGGTGTTCGAAAGAGATACCGAGGCCTCGGACACAAAGGGCTAAGAAGGAACACGGGTAGCTTTTAGTCAGTAGAAGTCTGACACTCCCTACCGCTCCGCCCAGAGCGGGAGGAGTCAATACCGGTATACCCACATTTCGCCAGTTATGTGTAACTCCTATATAATAGGGGATGACCTATTACGTACTATCAACCGGGCACAAACCCAGACTCCGTGATTTCCACTACGAGCTTTACGAATAAAAGTTCACGTAGTCCGATTGATCGGACTATTTTGTCGGACCACGTGTCCATAACCGAATATACAAATAATACCTGAGGCATGTTTCTACGCAATGTTAGAAAGTGGTTTATGAAAAGAGACATGATTGTTAATCTTGATTTTAATAGTAGTTTCTAGACATTTTACGACACTTTCATATAAATTATCCAGAGTAGTTTTTTAACAAACTTTTCCCTCCAATTCCCAAACATATATTAAAACTGCCATTTACTCGTAAAAAAGACGTAAAGAAGAAATATAACGTGCCAGAGTCAGTGCACTGTAAACAATTATTAATAACTCTTTAAAAATAAACCTTTGACGCCACTAACGTGAAAAATAAGGCTATTCCAAATATTTGTTCTCGAAGTTCTCCCTTGTGAAGAAAAGCACATTTTTATGGTTTTACGTAAACAACCCGTGTGCTAAAAGCTTCCATTATAATTAAGAATAAATATTTCCTGTGTACGCGAGGATTGTTTCACGAAAGAGAAATCGAAGGTCCCTCAATAGTTTACAAAATGAGATATGAATTACTGACAGTAAGAAAACATCCTTGATCTTCAAAAGCTTTTGTCCGCCTACAAACTTCTCGTAGAGTATACAACAAAAAACATCAATTAAAATGAGTGTATGATAAGGTTTTCACTGCTCTCTATGAGAGGTCTATCCAGTACGTGGGCCCAGTTTGGGCTGGTAGATGCCATACTGCTTCTTCGGATTTAAGCTAGCTGCCTAATTCATTAGTTATGTTAAAATTCCATGTAATAGGGAGCGAACCGAGCGAGAAATTCCTAATGGAAGAACTGAATAACACCTGGTTCAAGGTCAACCCAGAAGCTCATGCTGATCAGCGACGACGCTTGCGACCACTTGACCAACGAGGCAGTAATTTAATATTATATCAAATTCATAATTTTTTGTTAATAACGTTGCCCCACACTAGGAATTTCTCCTGTATCGTGGGTGCGTTCACAAACATTTAAACTCACATACATAAATACCCAGCAGAACAACTATCTGTAGGTCATACAAATATTTGTTCTGTGCGGGAATCGAACACGCGACACGCAGTGCAGCAGTCCATTGCTTGAGCCCCTGCGCCAACCGTGCCGTCGTTATATTAGTGACTTGCTGACTAATAAGTCTACAAAAAACACGTTAACCAACATTTTAACTTATAAAATCACCATTTAATTCAGAAATGATTCACTTTTCAAGTGAAAATTTCTACATTGAATATTATTTATGTTCCTGTGTTCGTCACCCAGTCACCTCGCTCCATTTCTCGTTTAAATACTTTTCTCGATATCAAAGTCGTTAAACTGATATATTCAGCATTTACCGACTTATTTATTATTTAATAAAATTGTGAACAGAGTTATTAAAATGTAAATGGAAGTCACAAAAGTCATAAAACTTTAAGACTGTCTACGCGAAAAAGATAATAACTGGATTCTTGGTAATATTACTAAGTTGTGAAGATATTCGCAGAATTAAACTTTCAGAAAAACAATAATTACATGGTTTTCAATAATTATCGCACCTCAGATTCTTCGGATTCACAATGTGTCTATTTTATAACTATCACTTCTGTGAAGGAAAACATAGTGATGAAACCAGTATGCCTTAGATATATTTGACAGCATGTAAAGCCAAGTCATTAAAACCCATTGCCGGCATTAAAACTCTAACACTATGTTAGCCACACGATAAGGAAGAAGAATAATTCTCTAATAAGTACCGCTGTGAATAAACCTGAGAAACTCAAACTATAATATCGGTAAAAGGTATTTTGCTCCATGGTAAAAGGACTTTCGCACAAAAGGTCCTGCTACGGCGTAGACGCTGTCCTGCTACGGCGTAGACGCGGTCTTCGTAGCGCTACGCGTAAACGATGTCCTGCTACGTCGTAGGCGTAGTTAAATTGTAGCGCTCCGCTCATAGGTCATACAGTTGTTGCATTCAGGAATTATTTAATTCTTTATCTTCCTTTTGCTTTGAAACTTATGAACATGTTGACCTTTATTTTAGAAACTCGAGAGTTTTTATTTAAAATAATGTATTAGATATTTTATGTTCACGTTTTAGTTTGTTTTTCAATGTTCTTCTCAGTATATTCGGCCTCGTTTTTCGTAATAAATGTAAACACCTGCATGCTGTCTATACTGATAGTAAGTCTAACATTTTGTTTGGTTTATTTAATTTACATTATGAACTATGCGAGAATTATGTAACATCAATATTCTTTTTTTTATTATGCACGTTGTGTTTCTTAAAACACGAAGAAGAGCTAGCGGTTACGTACGATTGTATAATAATATAAGTGCGGTAAATAAAGTTAAAATATCTCATACAATGAACGACCAACACCAATGGCCAAAAGCTGCAGCAGGCATAAATCTTTAGTCGAATAATAAAAATTAATTAGTCCGTCAGTTAGATTTCCAAAACATATTGGACACGTATTTTTCTTTTTTCACGCAAACAAAAAATAAAGACTATACAGTGCTTCGAAAAGAGGTGTGTCTTCGTATGAGCTCTTTAGGTTTTAGATGATGCGCTCCACCGAGCCTGCGGGCGTCCCATCTAACGCTGCCGATTCGTGGTTAGAGACCACGGGGTAGCAAGAGCACCTACGCCAACGGTCTTCGTTTCCACGGCCATGGCCGGCCCTTTGCCACTTCAGCTTACTTATTCTGTTAGCTTTGTCGACAATTCTGATTCTCTGTCAGATCACCTTGCTCCAGATGTGATCGCTCAGAGAAACTCCAAGCATAGCCCGCCGCGTTCTATAGGTACCTGTTTTTTTTGGAGTGTTGGAATATATCAAATGGCTCTTCCTGCTCTGGGTAGAGCGGTAGGGAGTGTCAGACTTCTACTGACTAAAAAACACCCATGTTCCTTCTGTAGCCCTTTGTGCCTTGGCCGCGGTATCTCTTTCGAACAACTCGCAGCCCTGACGGAACACCCATACCTACCATACCTTACCCTTACCTTACTTATTTCCAATATTATATAACTTGTAAACCTAATATTTGCATGCCTATGTGAAGGTAAAATATGGAGAAATTTATTATAAAAAAATAACATCTATGTACATTACCCATGTTTGCAAAGAAATAAATTGATTGATTGATTGATTGACCTTACCATACCTTGCTTGACATTGAGTGACAGATGCACTGAAAACATGCCTCCAGATATAGTGGCGTAGAAGTAACTTTCTCTTGAAAAAACTACGTATACCCAGCTATAATAATATTCCCACATCCATTCTTGGAATCAGTAATGACAGAGCAAGATATGCCAGACCAGCCCTCGTGCATTCGTGCCACATGTTCTGGCTCCACGTGCCAGTGACAATGGCAGGCGTGACTCAACGAAGTAAGGAAAATAATATGATAAACAATAACACGTAATAAATGATACGGAATAGATTGTGATGCTTTCTTTTGGTCATCTTTGTAACGCAAACTCTGTTCCACTTCCTGTAACTTGTGTGAATTTTCTTCTTATCGTGTGGGCAGTAAGGTCTAACGACCCCACACACCCTAGTGTCAGAGTTTCGTAACCGCCGCAATAGCCTCTGACATGGTTTGGTCGGGACCACCGGCTTATACGTGCCCTTCGAAGCACGGAACCATCTTTTTATCAGACGATCAGGTGATTCAAGCCTGCAAACTCACAAGGCAAACGCCTAAACCACTCGATCACGGAGGCAGTTGTGAATGATAATAGGGTTTGGAAATGATAAGAGGACTTTGCAACGTGCTGGGTTTAAATCCGATGCAGCCTTTACTTTTTAGGGTTTTACATATACTAGCGACCCGCGACATGTAAACCATCCTCTTGATCTATTGAATCTATCTATTGAAAAAACCCGCATCAAAATCCGTTTCGTAGTTTTAAAGATCTAAGCATACATAGGGACAGACAGCGGGAAGCGACTTTGTTTTATACTATGTAGTGATAGTGATGATAGTGATAGTGATTTATAAAAGAGACTTTTGCACTTATTGGTGCACACCGAAATGATTTAATTTAGAGAGCATTTTGGATTCATTTGCGTTACATCGTAAGTCGTCACTAGTGGTAGCTCCGGTGAACGAAAACATCGTGAGTAAACCAGCATGCCTGAGAGATATTTCTCGTCGCCAAGTACAGCGAAGTCCCTCTGACTTGGCCGTACTTGGCGACGAGAAAAATCTCGCTCGATGTTTTCGTTCACCCATGCAGCAAAAATAGTTGACACCAGAGTACTAACCACACAAAGAAAAAGCTGAATTGTTACAGATTGATGCTAAGCAACTTTTTTTGTTATTCGTTGTTACCCACTCGCAAACATTGCTCCACAATTAAATAGCAACGATTTAGAGGGACCTTTAAATTCCATGAAGATGAGCGTCTATTGTTCTTTGCCGGCACTACTCCTGACTCTTTGCTTGACAAAACAGAATTTAAAAGATCATGCAACGGCATTCCTAGGTATATTATTATTGCTTGGAAAATTATTCTAACGACTAAAGAATAATTTAGGCCATGCGTCGTAAATTATAATACCTCAAACTAGCATTTTAATTTGTAAACATTGCTAATGGGCTAATCCAAAATAATGATGAGCACCTATTAGGGATAGTGATAACGATTAAACATCTAAGTACTCTGAATATTATAGAATCATTAGAGAAAACTTGTCATAACAAATTAATGACTACAATAACATAATGTGTTAGAACATTTACTATCATCAACAACTTAAGGCTGGATGATGGATTAGGCAGGACCTCCTATCCCCATGATTTTTATAGTAATGGTAGATATATCACCTATATAAAATCTCCTTTTCCCAACCATGTAGAGGTCGGTTTGCAGTCTAACCAGATGTCACCAGAATCACCTTATTAACAGATTTAAAAAAATTGCAATTTTTTTGCTTACCAATATTAGCAAGTTTGTCCTTCGATTTGATCGTGTGAATCTTCGTGAAAGAATCACTCCTAATGCGTCCGCGCACACGCGAAATCATTCCCATTTTATAAACTCAAACTAACGAAATATTCAAACAAACACTGTTTTGTTAAAAACACCACAAATGTTTTAGAAATAAAGTCTTTTATCACTTATTTTAAACGTGAAAATGATGGAGTTGGCGTTGTAGCCTCTTTAGTCTTCGAAGTGTGTCACTTGAATGCGCATTTAGAGAGCGGACGCTGGACGTTTGGGCGGGCGGCGCTCGCGCAGACAGATCTTCACTCCGAAATAAACCGACTGAAAACCATGAGAATACACCTATACATACATCGCTGTCTTCTCACACGTCAAAATCTTTCAGCACCATACAAAACCAGCGATGATATCGAATAACATTTTCTCAACGTTCACGCTTTCAGCTGCGCGCACGTCACACTGCAATGGCGTTTATTTTTAAATTTAATTCTATGTCACTGACTCGTGAATCGGAAATTATAATGTTTTGATTCTACATCTGCCATATTTTATGGGGAAAAAGGAACACAAAGAAGAAATTACGCACGTCTGGAGTATGTTTCGGGTCCACAAATGTGCAAGAAATCTACGTCATTGCTGCAAGAAGGATAATGCCCCAAAGAGGATGTCATGTTTTATCTACCGATATGGCCGTGGCTTCGAACTACAGACAGGATTTTAAAAATGGAATGGCTGATCTGCCAAAGATAATAATACAGCCAACTTCAAAGGCATCCTGGCAATTATAAGCAAGATTTTTCCAAATAGTGTCAGGCAACATCCTTTCCAGGAATTCGCCGGATTCATATTTGGAGCTCGTTTTGAAGTCTCTCGTCTCATTCTTAGTTAGAGAAATCAGCTGAAAATTATCACAAGGTTCCTAAAGCAATTAGCGGAGCTAGACCGTGTGATAAGAGTTGCCTAGATATAAATAGATTCATCTGAATACGTGCTGGTTGCCACGACGTTTACGTCTAACGAAAACACATGACTCCCCCAATATTTAAAGCTTGGACGCAAAAATGTGGGCGGGATGTAGACGATGCATTTTTGCGAATATAAACACTTTGTTTAGAAGCATTTCTTCATTTATTTATTATAGGGCCTTAGGACCTACAGTGTAGACACTACAGGGCAAAGAGGGTGTATTATTTGATCACCTTATCTGTATGTTGATGATTTTCATTTATTGTTGTTATTGCTTTAGTTCGCATCATCGACATCGTGAGATCGCGGGCAACTGGCGGATCATGCAAACGGCAGGCTGCCGTTCTTTATTGTGTTCTTTGGAGGAGGCCTTTGTCCAGCAGTGGACGTCTTATGGCTGATGATGATTGCTTTAATTCTATCCTCTAGGCTCCTGATTGAGGAGGGAAGAAAGATATATTTTGATATTTCTTTCTACTGATTTCTTTGCGGAATCCAAGACAATCGAATTGTTTATCCGGGACTCATCAGGCTACATTGCTACTGCTTTTCTGGTGTCACCGCATGTGATTCTTACTGACAGGTTGCAGTGTATTCTCTAGAGATGCCTTTGCACCGCCCTTTTAGCAGACTCTAATATTCAAGACGTTTGTCACAATATGATAGCTATACAGTTTGACTGGATTTTCCACTAGGTCAGCCTATAAGCTAGGTACATGACCGCCTCCCCCCTACTGCCATACGATCACAAATACCTATTATCTAGATATTTATCTATTACATTCCTACTACAGTCGAATGCGTCACACTCATTCATGCTCGCGTCGAGAATTGTAAAAATAACTACTTAACTAATGATGTCTCTATTAGAAGCCATGATTAATTTCTTAGTAAGTTAATATAAATAAATATGTTTTTGTTTACGAATATCATGTGCCCGTCGTTGGTAGAATTTCACTAACTGACTTCTTATTTTCGGAAATATTCTCATGGATTATTCATATATATGATGAAGGGATTAGAATCGAGTCACGGGTTCGATTTCCACTTGGATGACAGGGTTTGGAATTTTGGAAAGTCAACCAACAAGAAAGAATGATCATTCGTGGGACAAGAAATACAGGTTATCACCACACCGACCGTACACTTGACCTATGTAGGTAGGCATTGTAGTTTTGTAAAAACGATGCAAAGATATCACGATTTAGAATAAAAAAATAATGTCACGCAAAGACTTATTAATGAAATTAAAAAATGTATCTACTTTTTTTTTTTTCTTAATAAAACGTTGCCCCACACTAGGAATTTGTCCTGTATCGTGGGTGCGTTTACAAACATTTTTCTAACTCACATACCTACACAAATCCCCAGACCCGGAACAACTACCTGTAGGTCATACAAATATTTGATCCGTGTGGGGATCGAACCCGCGCTCGACACGCAGCGCAGCAGTCCATTGCTTGAGCCACTGCGCTAACCATGCCGTCGAGATCTTGTTGTTTAAACATTCAGGATATTATAATAACACCATCATTTTCTCAGAACTCTATTAGTTAATTGTATCTTTAATTAGAATAACATAGTATTTCATCCTTAAATCCGTGTTTTTTTAAATGGAACAGTTACACCCTACGCAAAATACGCGTTCTAAAGTTTGATTTGTGGACAAGGGCCTTAACTAGGCTTAGCCTATGGACCCATCTTGATTCCTACGTACGACATATTCGATATCCTTCAGCCATAAGGTTTATTATCAGAGGACTTACTGACCTACACAAATCGCAGTTTCGTGTTTCAGTATTTGAAATAAAATATTCGGTGGATATGTCAGGTGTGTGTGTGGTGTACGGTTTTGAGTGTTAGGTATATCATTGTTATAATCGCACATGTATCTATTGGCACGTGGCCATAATCGGAACTAATGGTGTCATCTTGTTTTTCGATACAATTTCCACAATCAGGTTCATACTTAAATGGTTACGAACAGCATCCTGACATAAGTAGTATAATTCTCAAAACCATACAGTATCTTATCCCTGACAGAATATGTCAGAGGCTTTAACCCTTGAGATGAACACGACCACGTTCCTTTCCAGAACTCTTCAATATGCATTCCCTGGTGTACCTGATGCTGGTCGCAGTCAGCTCCTGCCTGGCGCACTACAGAGGCTCCTACGACTCCCGGAACTTCATCACCAGAGAAGAACCTGCTCCCGTTGAAGGGTAAATTGTTATTTCATCACACTTATTACCTACTAGCTTTTGCCAGCGGCTTCGCCCGCGTACAAACTTCCATCCCCTATTCAACTCCCTTAGGGGTTTAATTTCGAAAAATCCTTCCTTACTCCCCGTCTACATTAGAAAGGGAACCTCTGTGCAAAATTTCAGCTTTCTAGGTCCAAGGGTTTGGGCTGGGCGTTGATGAGTCAGTCAGTCAGGACTTCTCTTTTTATTACCTAAAGTTAATTACCTAAGTAAGTACACTCAGTACTATAATAATAATTATAATTATAATATTAATATATATTAATAAATAGAAGTAAAGTTTGTGTGTTTGTATATTTGTTAAATTGTAAGGGGTAATCTCGGGATCTACTGAACCGATTTTAAAATTTCTTACAATAATAGAAAGCCACATTATTGCTGAGTGTCAGTGGCTACTTTTTATCCCTGTACTAGCTGACCCACGCAACTTCGTCTGCGTCAAATAAAAATAGCCTATAACCTTTCTCGGTAAATCGACTATCCAACATAAATTAAGCTAAATCGTAACTAACAAAAATCTTATCTTTCCTCTTTATAATATTGGTTTAGATGGTTTAGATTAGCTTAGATTATCATAAAGTGAGAATTACTATAAATCTCTTACTGTTAAATATACAATAACACCCTGTACTTGTAAACATTATGATGCAGTAAATATTTTGAATTTGAATTTCCCGGAGGCCAGCCACAATCCCCCGTACCTACATTGCGACGCGCGAATTATTTTGCCGCGCGGATATTTTTACATTGCGATATCTTCTAAGATATTTGTTTAAACTGTATAGAGTGAAGGGCATAAATATTCTATATTAAATTTCCGTTCTAACAAACACATTTATTTAGATATAGATTAATACCATATGGGTTAAATAAGCTTCGCAAAAAATAATTCTTTTTAACCTAACATTTTAATAGTAAAAAAGGGCTACAGTGAGTCAATCTTAAAAGATAGACATATGCTGTCGCGGACTTTTTTTTAGAACTTTTAAAGAGGAAAAATTCTTTCATACATTATATTTGCGTAACTTAAACCGTTTACGCAGCGCACGCAGCGGAAACTCTCAAAAAGGAAAAACCTTTTCCCGTTCTTGTAACATTTTTCATTTATGCTCCGCTCCTATTAGCCGTAGCGTGATGTTATATAGCCTAAAGCCTTCCTCGATAAATGGACTATCCAACACAAAAAGAATTTTTCAATTCCAATCAGTAGATCCTGAGTTTACCGCGTTCAAACAAACAAACAAACAAACAAACAATCAAACAAACAAACTCTTCAGCTTTATAATATTAGTATAGATTCCCACGGGAACGGGATCTACGCGGGTGAAACCGCGGGACGTCCGCTAGTAGATTATAAAGGTACATTTGCATAAACTACACTCTCAAATAATACGATGTGTGATGTGAGTGCTCTGGCATCACGTGATGATGCTCACATGAAGTAAAAGGTGAACGAAACGGTAGATGTCTGTTTCTGTAACTTTCATGATACAGTACAGAACGTCGAGCAACCAAGACCGAGGTGAGAAGTCATGGTGACTTCG
Organism: Diarsia mendica; assembly: GCA_949316265.1. NCBI lineage: Eukaryota > Metazoa > Arthropoda > Insecta > Lepidoptera > Noctuidae > Diarsia > Diarsia mendica. The sequence continues at coordinate 8,925,968 of OX438906.1, read as the reverse complement.
AACACCACTTATCAACGCCACCTTTTTACATTTATGAGAACCACTTAGTTGAACATATATAAATAAACACGATTTTGCAAATATTACAGTTACAGGGGTTCAACGAACCTTCACTTGAAATTAAATAGGTTTAGCCAGTTGACATCACTGGCGATAAGTAGGTAATCTAAAATATTTGACCCAAAGACTACACGTGTCGTGCCAATATCATAATTATAGGTAATTAATTAATTACTCAACAACCTTCGTCGTACTGATAAATGCCAAATTAAAATTAGGGAAATTCCGAGTCATTTCAATATTTATATCTTGCCAGCCCTAAAAAATAATTGTGATATCAATGATGCCACGTGTAGTGTAGTATGATGTCAATCAATAACCGGAAATCAGGTTTTCCCCTGTCATAGATTTGTGTGTTTATGGCTCCAAAAGTGTGCAAAATTGTGCAAACCGCCTTTCCTTGTCGTAATTTCTGAGTAAACGGTGCTACATATTTTATTTGTCTGAGCAGCGATCCAAAATTTTCAATAATATTATTCATACCTGTTTATTTAAGGGTGCTTGTCGAATGTCCGGTGTGCGAGGAATCTGACCACTGGATGGCCAGCACCGAGGAGTGTCCCGTCAGGAAAGGCAACAAAACCTACAAGATCTGCAAATTCGGCACCTACACAAACGAAGTCTGCGGCAAACGCCTGGACTGCTACAGGGTACGTGTTCACAATATCAGTTAAAATTCCAAATAACCCCTTTTAAATCTATAGTTTTTAAGCTTATGTTCATTATAGCAATCATGTTTGATAAATCTACAAAAGAGTAAGTGTAGATACCTACTTAATTCATTGCATTATAAGGAAGAGTTGCCCAGGATAAAATTGAAAAAACCTATGTTCTGTGATGAACTGGTATATGCTGAGGACGATGCTTCAAATATCTCTAAAGCATTACTTTCTGTTTCTTGCAAAAGACATCCAACTACACTGGCCTTTTTATACAATTCTCATCAATATTTATTTCCACCAGGGACCTCGTGAACAGTGCACTGAGAAGCGCGAATTCGACTTGTCCGGCAAGAAGTGCGCCCCCGGCTACTACTGCCACAAATGGGCTGGCGTCTGCACTGGCCCCGAATATCGCCTGGACAGCAACTGGCAGTGGCAGCTTATCCCCTTCACCGGACGCCGCAGCGAGCTCAAAGTACAGCCCGAAGACGCCAAGTTCTCCTTCGAAGGAATCCGCAACTAAACTCAAATATCCATGACCCTCGATCGTTTCCTGATATTCTATGATGATCTCATTTTCTAGTCATTTATACGCTTAATTTATTAAATAAACATTCCTGTTAGTGATCTCAATTTTATTGTAATTATGATATTTTTGTACGAATGAATCTGATTAAATAATTTATGTAAAAGCATCAATGACGTTCTATTAAACTTACCCTACCCAGTTTGTCCGAATGTACAGACAGAACTAAATTGGCAAGTCACTTCTCCTCTAGTAAAAACATCTAAAAATCACACCAGATGCAGAATTATGATTCGTATAGATACAGTGGACTCATAAATGTACGGTTTCTGTCCCAGTCACTGCAACTAGCTAGAGTGATGACGCGACTTATGCAAGTTGCAACATTTAATATTATCTAGTTTAGCTTGTTTGATTTTATTCAAACGGTATTTTTCTTTCATCTCTTCTTTACGACGCATTTATGTCGTCATAATAGCTTTTTTTTCTGTTTCCACTTGCTGTGAGTTAGTCGCCACCCAAAACCGAACGCAAACGGTTTATCTGTTCATTTAGTATATAAAATTACCTACGTGGGTTAACCGAAATGGAAGGTACAGTACGCTCAAATTATCTTGGCAGCCCTGAACATAGGCTTTGCGAAATTTTACGCATGTAAACTTGGGAATAAAACTGTTATTGCCAGATAAACCAATACTTAAACGATCAGAAAATATCTAATTTAAACAGTGAGAAATACAAATAAAGTAAATATCATAACACTTTAATACATTCGTTGTAACAAAATGACCTGCACGAAGTTCGGAGCTGCCAAGATAATTTGAGCGTACTGTAAGTGACTGTAACGGTAAAAGTATCGATACTTTTACCGTTACCAGGGAACATTAATAAACTGATCCGATACCAAATTACCGATACCAGTGATAAGGTTAAAAAATTAACATTATGAAAATATCGTTACTTACCGATACTTTTATCGTGAATTTGGTAACGTCTTCAAAGATTGATACTTTACGAAAAACCATAAGTTTTTCATTTCCACATGCCAATCACCGTGCATGTACATACAAAAATATTGAGTCTGGTAACCCAGTCAGTAGCCGTCTCGCGCCTGACCGCCTATCTCCACCTCTCCAATAAAATCGGCGTTCAAACTTTAGTTCGAAAAAAAGCGCGGGAATCATCGAATTTGGCGGGCGTGATTTTTCTTTCGTTTTCTTTAAAAATACATAGACTGTTGAGATTTGAGATAAGTTGTGTAAATATATGTAGATATTCATTAGATTAGTTAATTTCATTGTTTGTATAATATTGTAGGTTGTAGTTCTTCATTTAGGGTAAGTTTTTTGTATTTTATTTTTTTCTTTCAATGTCCACAATGGACAATGAACCGCCTGATCCGGGGGACACAGTCCCTTCGGTCGGGCATAATATTACCATAGTATGTGAATCCAGTATGGACACAGACACTTCCATATCTAGATCGGAGCGGAAAAGGGCTCGCGCTCCACGCAAAATTTGCAAAAGTTGCAACAAAAGAAGACGCAATGGTCACTCACATTCCAGTTCAACAGATGTAAATAAACAGGCATGTCATTGTGTTAATGAGTCAATTTTAGTTGACCAAGAGGCAGCTCCACGTTCTCCCGAAACTGAAAACCGTAAGACAGATCTTCCCCAGAAGGCGCCACAGGTTGCTAGGACTTTGTACGAAGCCACAGACCTGTCGCCATATATTGTACACGTACAAAAAATTTTTGATTCTCAAAATTCGGCTACAACTTTACACCCTATAACTTTAGGTCAATTTCTCAAAAAACGTAAATTCAACAACATAATAAATGGATCTTTAAAACGAATAGGTCGAAACAGAATCACACTTAGCTTCTCTCGTTACCTAGATGCAAACAATTTTATAAATGACCCAAATTTGGCCATGGAAAAATTGAGGGCATTTGTGCCATCGGTCAATGTGTGTCGAATTGGTATTGTTAAAGGCGTACCTACCGAATGGTCTCCAGAAGAAATCATAGAAAATATATCGGTCCCTGCTGGATGCGGGAAAGTATTAAAAGCAAGGCGCCTAAATTATAAAGTGCACGAACCGACCCCTGTGTGGAAACCATCGCAAACAGTCGTGCTGACCTTTGATGGACAAGTATTACCAAAACGTGTGTTTTGTTGTTACAACTCGATGCCAGTAGAATTGTATACATTCCCAACAATACAATGTTTTAATTGTTGTCGTTTTGGCCATACAAAGGTACAATGTAGGTCGAACCCTCAGTGCTTCAAGTGTGGGGAGAAGCATTCTGCTGACACTTGCAGTATTGAAGAGAGTAATGGTAAATGTTGCCACTGCGGTGGCATTCATTACGCTATAAATAAAAAATGCCCAGAATTTGAAAGACAAAAGTCAATTAAGCATTATATGGCCCACAGCTGCGTTTCGTATGCTGAAGCGTCACAACTACATCCACCAATATCAAAATTGTATGCAGATGTGGTAACATCTGCCCCATCACAAACCACTAATTCGTTCTCCTCACAGCCATCGCCCAAATCACGTAACTCACCAATTGTCGCTTCACAAAGAAAAACGGTATTCCTAAAACCTCGGGATCCCCCAATAACAGCTAAGGGGTATGACCGGGTAGCTCATCAATCATTAATTGGCAACGAAAATTCTGTGTCAGGGAATGGTGTTGCATTCCAAAATAAAACAAATAATAATGAAAGTCAAATTCTAAATTTAATAATCATGTTAATTAATACTTTATCTCAAAATAATAATATTGAACCGTCCAACGTTGCTACTGTAATTGATACGCTGTCTAACTTATTTAACCTTAATCATAATGGATCCAAATCTATCCAAGATTGTCCAGTGGAACAGTCGCAGCATTGTGAATAAAAAATCTGATCTGTCCTACATACTCAACAAATACGATCCCTTTGCAGTCGCTCTCTGTGAGACATGGCTTAAACCAGGGTTCTCTTTTAGAATTCCTGGCTATGCGTGTCTAAGATCAGATAGAAGCGATGGGTATGGCGGTGTCGCCATACTTATTAAAAATAACTTGTCCTTTCAATCTTTTCCTCTTCCAAGTCTCAGTGACGAGATATCTGCTGTCGCTGCAATTGTAAATAAAATCTGTTTAGTATGTATATATTATTCTCGTCCCACTGTAAATATTCTTTCTGAAATAAGTAATATTCTTTCAGTTTTACCTAAACCTTTTTTGGTAATGGGAGACTTTAATACTCAACACCAGTCCTGGGGTAGTTCTAGCTCCAATTACTACGGGGAAAAATTATTAGAAATTCTAGACTCCAATAATTTGTGTATTTTAAATACATGTCTCCCAACACGCCTAACAAATCCAGATGAGGGAATAAGTGCCCCTGATCTCTCAATCTGTTCACCTGAGTTGGCATCAAAATTATCCTGGTCTCCTTTACCCTCTTCTTATGGTAGTGATCATTACCCATTAATAATTTCTTTTCCACTTCAAAAACTAGCTGCTTGCAATCCAACACCACGATTGAAGTATAGGCTTGAAAGTGCAGATTGGGATAAATACAAAAATTGTGTAGAAGAAAGATTTCTTGATTTAACTAATTCTTTACATCATGATCCTCAGTTATTATCTAATCAAATAACAAGAATTTTAATAGAGGTGGCAGATAATACTTTCCCTATTAAGAATGGTGCTACAGGCAAAATTCCTTCACCACCTTGGTGGGATGCTGAGTGCACTCAGGCCATTAAAAAAAGAAAACAAGCCGAAAAAAAATATGGTCATACTATGACTCATCAAAATTTTGAAATATACCTAGAAGCTGCTCGTACAACTCGAAAGCTCCTTAGGAAAAAGAAATTTGAAGGTTGGCAAAGATTCTGTGCATCTATCTCGCCAGAAGTTAACGCATCTCTAGTATGGCAAAATATTAGGCGATTCAGGTCAGCATTCAGTGACACAACAACCTCAAAACTGCCATTGGAATTAGCCCATAAGTTTATGGATCATCTAGCTCCTCCTTCAGTCCCAGAACAGAGATCTTTAATGCACTTTCCCTATGTTCCTATTCCTAATTCTGAGTTGAATTCCCTGTTCACATTAAGTGAGTTGAAGGGAGTCCTTTCACATGTTAAGGATTCAGCTCCTGGTGAAGATGGTATACCATATTCATTTATAACTAATCTGTCTGACTCTGTACTTTTAATATATTTAAATCTCATCAATACAGCTTTGATATCTGGCAACATTCCATCAAGTTGGAAGTCTCAAACAATTATTCCCATTCTGAAACCAAGCAAACCTTCTTCTAGTGTTACTTCTTATCGACCAATTGCACTTTCTACAGTTCTTGCTAAAATAGTTGAACATCTCATTAAGAATCGTTTGGAGTGGTATTTGGAAAGCAAAAACTTGCTAGCTACATCACAGTTTGGTTTTAGGAAGGGTAAAAGTACGATGGACAGCCTTGGAGTGTTCACAACTGATATTCGGTTAGCCTTCTCTTCTAATAACTCTGTAATTGCTGCTTTCCTGGATATTAGCTCAGCTTACGATAATGTCCTGGTATCAATCCTAGAACAAAAGCTGAATGCATTACAAGTTCCAACATTTCTGACTAAGTTCATAATTAACATGCTTTCAGAGAGATCTTTAAATCTTCATGTTGACGGATATACGTTTACCCGTTTAGTATGGAAAGGGCTTCCTCAAGGTTCTGTACTTAGTCCCATTCTCTACAATATTTACACCTATGATTTGGAATCCTCTCTAAATCAGTCAGTACAAGTCCTTCAATATGCAGACAGATGATTTACTTCTTTATTTATCTGGTAATTCTGTTGCAAATATTTGTACTTCCTTAACCTCTTCTTTATGTTTACTAAAGACTTGGTTAGAAAACAATGGTCTGCACTTATCAATTGATAAAAGCAACATTGTCTTGTTTACTAGAATGCGTAAGCCTCCTATTGTTACAGTAAGGTATAATAATATCCCTATGCCTGTTAAAGACCAGGTTAAATTTTTAGGCCTTATTTTGGATACACATCTTACTGGTTTACCACACTGTGATTATATAGCTGCTAAATGTGAACGAAATATCAACATAATTAGATGTCTTGCTGGTGTTTGGTGGGGAGCACATCCCTTTTCATTAAAACTAGTGTACAACACCTTGATTAGAAGCGTATTAGACTATGGAACTTTTTTGCTGGAACCTGCTAATGTTGCGGGTTTTAAGAAACTGGACAGTGTTCAGTCCAAGGCACTTAGAGTGATTTCAGGTGCAATGAAAAGCAGTCCTATTAATTGTCTCCAGGTGGAATGTGGAGACCCTCCACTTCACTTACGACGTCAGTTTTATAGATTTATGGCTCGGTGTTTGCAATTTACTTATCATCCTTTGAGAAATAAACTTGCCATTCTCTCTGAAGAAGTAATTTCGTCCGTTTACTGGAGGCACAAAGCCACTCCGTGTTTAATCAAAAGCTTTAGAAAATTCAATTTAATTGAAGCTCCCTGTCACCAATCTCAGTTTCTTCCTATATTTCATTGTAATTACAACTCATTAATTATGTCTCCAACAATACATTATAACCTTAACATTTACCGAGATGACGTATGTCATAACCTTAACTTCAACTATATTATTGACAGAGACTGGAAGGGCTGTCAGCTCTTGTTTACGGATGCTTCGAAGCATGGAAGAGACTCATGTGTGGGAGTAGGTGTATACCACTCCCAATATAATATCGTGCAAAAAATAAAACTCCCGCCCGAATCATCGGTGTTTACAGGGGAGTGTTACGGTCTATTCAAAGCGGTCGAATATATACTTATGATGGGCTTACAAAATTCACTCATTTTGACTGATGCAAGGAGTGCCTTACAATCTTTGGCCAGATTCCCTTTCTATTCTAATAATCCTAATATAATATTTGAAACACGTGAACTCCTTTATAGGTGTTCTATGAAGGGGTTTTCAGTGCACTTTGCGTGGATACCCTCGCATTGTGGCATTCTAGGTAACGAGAGAGCTGACCAGTTAGCTAATGATGCCGTATCGTGTGGAGACGTATTTCCGTACAAAAATAACTCCCAAGATCTGGCAGCTCTGTCCAGGGTTCATCTACAGGAATCCTGGGGTCAACTTTGGTCCGGGCAATCGGTGAAAGGGAAATTTTATCGTACTATTCAGCCATCCATTTTTGTTAAACCTTGGTTTAGCAAGTACAAGCTAAGCAAAAAGATTACAACAATATTCATACGTATGCGATTGGGTCACGTTTGCACTCCTGCTCATCTTGCCAGGCTTGGCATTGTGCAGAACCCTGCGTGTGACTGTGGCGCTGAAGTGGGAGATCTGAACCATCTTATTTTTTCCTGCCCTCTTTATGACCACTCTACACTTTTCCAAAGTCTTGTTTCCCTCCGAGTCCCGTTTCCTACTTCTATCTCATGTATTTTATTTAATTTTAATGTAGATATTTATAAAACCATAGCTCTTTTCCTTGTAAATAATGATATAACTATTTAGACATTAATTTATAAACTGTATATAAGTACTTAATTTAGTTCTTAATTTTCGCACCGAGTCGGCCTTTTGGTGGGCCACCGGTTGCGATAAATGTCTTTTGTTGTAATTACATAGTCCATTGTTATCATTTATTATTTTTATCTAATATCAAAACAACTAATCTCTTTTCCATTTCCAAATTTTCCGTTGTAATATTTTATTATTTCGCGAGTACTTGATTCTTACGTTTTGTTAAACCAAATTAATAAACTATTGTCAGTGGCAATATGCACGAATAGTGCCAACGCCAAAAACAAAAAAAAAAAAAAAAAAAAAAAAAACTTTAGTTCGTTTCTCAATTATTTTGTTTTTACACTTTTGGTTTTAACAATGAGTGCACCTTAGCGCTAGGCTTTCATCTTTTAATTATTTTGTGATAAATGTGAACTTCAATTTATTTAACAGCTCGTATCAGCTTCTCATCGAAACATTCAAGTTAGTGCCGAAAGGCAGTTTTTTTTTAACAACCAATTTAATTAAATAATCATTTTAAAATGATGAAATCCACTGATTGTGATGTTTGTCGGATCCGAGACGCTCAGGCGGAGCATTTTAATACGCAAAAGCATATGATAAACGCTTCTCTACAACATTTCGCGGCTAATAAGTAAGTCTTTGTTTGTTTTGCTTTCTATGTTTGTGTGTATTTTTTGCGGCGCGTCCTTTTTATTACCACGCTTATTTCGTTTCCATGTTACTGTTTCATTTTTGGTAAGTATATATTTCACTAGAATTCTTTAGGAAATGTATTTTATCTAAGAATAATTGACATGAAGTAATTTGGTGGTAGTTTTCTAATTTTAATTTATTCTTTTCTGCAATACCAGAAATCAATTTTTTACAAATCGGAAAAGCATCGCAGCGATAACCTGCTCTGTTAAGACAAGTCTTGGTTCAGCATTTGAGAACAAGAATGGAAAAGTTAAGATATCTGTAAGTACCACTTTTAGATTATTTGTCAACTTTCCTAATGCTGGGTTAAACTTTAGCTAATGAAAATCACCACATGAGTAAACCATTATCCTAAGACTACCTACTGACCCCATTATCTTACCCTTGCCCTATCTTGAAAACAATTTTTTTTTTTCTGCAATATTGTGGCTGGGTTTTCTGCTAAACACAGAATTTTGTGAGTGAAACATAGACCGCCTTAAAACGTAGTTAAACCTGGTTTAACTTAGACTTGGTTTATGTCGCATGACGTCTCACTTCAATAATATTCAAAAGAAAGTGACAGCATACGAGATAAACCAGGTCTAAGTTAAACCAGGTTTAACTACCTTTTGTAATAAGGCGGAGAAGGTCCAGGTATATGGGATTTATTACAAAGCTGGGGGTTTATAGTAAAAATATTTAATCATTACAGTAGACTTTTGATGATTTATTAATTGGTTGTTCATTGGTTGTTGCACAGTTTCTGTGCTAAGCACCCATCATACGGGTTGAACAATAGTTTGTTTGTGTGCCCCCAAATTCGCCTCCGAGACGTTGCTATATGTAGCTATTTCATGCTGTCCAAAAACCCACTAGTTACTGAATAAAATCAAAACCTATAGATGACTTGTGCTCACAAGGTATCCACATAAAAATGGATGATTTGAACTTGTTGGCAGTGAATGTGTTAAACATATACTTAGGCACAATTAGTCTAGTTTTAAATGACTTCGGCAAAGGAAATTATTAAAAAGAAATTGAGTAAAAATGTATGCATGTCACGATAAAGGTTCACCTAGTTCGGCTGAAATGATCCAATATTATGTTGTTGCAACATTGCTCAGTATTTTGTAAAATGGAAACCAAAAATTCGGAGACATGTGATATCTACCAATACCAATCCGCACTGAGCTTGAGTGGTAGATTATAGCCCATTCCCTCTCATAGTGAGGAGGCCTGTGTCCCAGCAGTGGGAACATTACAGGCTGTTAATGATGAAATGGTTGTAAAATTAACATTATTGGTGACAATTTTAAAATTATATTTTTCTATGCTTTGAATATTTATGCAGTACCAGGCAGAAAATGATGTCATAATAGGCAAGAATAAAATTATCAACTGTTTCGAAAAACCGCAGTAACAAAGGGAACTACTTTGTTACTGCGGTTTTTCGAAACAGTTTAAAACTCAAGTCTATATCATACTTATGGTTTCTTCTTAACAAAACCAATTTCTTTAACAGGCTAAACCTAATGAGAAAGTGGAATTTAAATTCTCATTGTCCAATGAAAGCAATACAAGTGATATCAATGTCACATACATCCAGTTGGTTCACTCACAATTAAATTTTGTGTTGGAAAACAATCCTTTTGCTGGCGGGAATCGTAAGGCACGCCGTTTGGCACCGCGTAAGTCTGGTAAAGTATTAAATTTCTTGAAAACTCTTTAAACTAACCATGTGGGAGTAAGGAGCAGGCTTAATTAACACGGGTATGGTTGAGGAGTTCGATCTATTCAAGCATATGTTTATTTTTTGTGCATGTTATGTACCTATGTGCTTTTTTTGTAATTAAACATGGACTTCTGATTTTTCGGCATCATGTACATATTGTATAATCATCACTTGGTGAAGAAAAAAATGATTGAGAAACCAGCATGTGCGAGAGATATATTTTAATCATTCATTTTGTAATTATTCATTAAAAACGGACCAAGTGCAAGTCAGACTTGCACATGAAGGGTTCCATACCATTGTAGTAGAAATTGGTGTTATTTTTTTTTATATATATATAAATATAATATTAAAATATTATATATAAATATTATTAAATAATATTATTAATAATATTAAATAAAATATAATATTTATAGCTATTCATCAAATACCTCTATTCAATGCATTCAATAAATTCATATCTTCACGTGCACAAGGAGCACCAGCACAATATTTTTAGTGTGTTACATTTAGCCCTACTGTAAAGCATGATTTTGCGCACCACAAAATAAAAGTTGTGTTTTGCAGCAATCATTTATAATTATTGTGCAGTGTTACTTAGTTTAATGTACAGAATGCTTGATTGACGGCTTTATGAAGGGTCCCTTTACACCTAGTATTATCAAATCAACCAGAATGCATGGCAACAATGCAAACTGAAAAAAAAAATGATACAATGTGGCTATCTCTAATAGATACTAGACCAGGCTATATGAGGGAGAGACACGCTTTATTTCATATCACTTTGATTCAAGACCTTGCAGAGCTAACATGAAATAAAAATTTAAAAAAAAGTAGGTACTTTAAATGTTTGATAATTATAATTAGCTTCCCAAATTGAATAAGCAATTAAGTAATCATTATTTAATGAGATTAATTTGATTCAAATGTTCTAAACATAAAATAAAACATTATTGTACTGTTTTTTGTATAAAAAAGAAATGGACATCTCAAACTTCAATTCATTTTATTAATAAAATTGACCTTATGTGTTATAGGAAACCGACTATTGGAAGAAATCGTGGTCACCTTCAGTTCACCATACGTCGGACAATATGAAACTTCAATAGTATTCTACTTTCAAAAACTGAATTCCACCGAAAGTGTAATCCTCATGAAGGAGATGGTAAGTACAATATTTTTTATTTGCCTATTTTGTACCACAGCTGGGTGAAAGCATGTTCATTCCTTTCCAGCTCACCCGTTATATTGCCTACTCGGGCCAATCAGTCGCAGGAACGCATCATAATTAATTCAGGTTTAACCTAGTACAGACATCGAATCTTGATAAACCTGCATTATTTTTAAGATTTAAATTGTGTATAATGTGCCAACTCTAATTTCTGAATCCATACTTCCATACTAATATTATAAATGCGAAAGTAACTCTGCCTGTGTCTGTCTGTCTGTCTGTTACTCTTTCACGCCTAAACGGCTGAACGGATTTTGATGAAATTTAGTACAGACATAGTTTGGAACTTGAGAAAGGACATAGGATAGTTTTTTTTTTTTTCTCGAGATAAACCAAAAATCTGCCGGAAGTCACTATTCCACGCGAACGAAGTCGCGGGCAAAAGCTAGTAAATATATAATTAAGTGTCAAAGGGGATAGAACCGATGTGGCATATCAACCTGTCCGCCATTTTGTTTTTTTTTCGAAATCGCGGCCAACATTGAAAGTAGTATGAATGGATAGAGGACATATACACGAATAAAAAATGTCCAGTAACACGGTACCCAAAGTGTCACGTTACCGAGATATTTGAAGTTAAAGATCGACAAATGAGTACAACGACAATCATTAAATATTTAAAAAAATAGCCTTTTTACGTGTATAGTCGTTAAATTGTATCCAAATAAAAGTTCCCAGGTAGATTATTATTATACGCTCAATAAAATAGCTTCACATCGCTGACATCGCAATGAAACACTATGTTTTGTCAAAAAATTGTTTTCTCGTGCTCCTAGTAGTATGTAATGTACCTACTCTCTTTCAATAACCAGTAATAATAATAATCAACGCCTATATACCTACACGTAAAAGGTCTAATTTTTATGTGTCATTGTACTCATATGTCCATCTTTGCCTTCAAATAACTCGGTAACGTGACACTTGTACCGTGTTAGTGTGTTACTGTACATTTTTTGTTCGTCTATATGTCCTCTATTCTATCCATACATACCACTTTCATCGTGGGCCGCGATTTCGAAAAAAAAAACAAAATGGCGGTGGGTCGATATGCCAGCTCCCATACAAAAGTTCAAACCCCTTTTTTTCTTTTAGGTTAGTATGTTGTTTGAGGATAAAAATTCGTAGTGAATGAACCACAAAAAGTTTTTTTGCCTTGCATATTTGGCCTGTATTTTGTATGACACTTTTGGAAAATATTTCTTTTGGAAATTATTTCCTTAGAATAGTCCTACTTAACTATATAATTAACATAAACTTATAATAATCAATATAAGAATTCTAAGTACTGATTTTGGATGCGACCGTCGGAAATGCTCATATCCTGAATGATTAGAATTGACTAAAAAATTCACACAAAAAATGCTTTGTCTCTAGAATATTCTTAGTTGGTGTGTATTGGAGATTGGCATAAGAAAAGAGAGGCATTACCCAGCAGTGGGTAAGTTCGGGCTGTGGATGATGATGTGTGTCCTTGGAAAGCACGTCTAGCCGTTGGTCCCGGTTATCGTTTGTAGATCTGAGATGCCTGTCGACTTAAGGTACTTTTTGGCTTGTCGTAAATCAACCATTATGAGATCAATGATCGACCATTCTGACACTATTGAATAGCAGACTCGGGGCCCAGGTAGTCTGTGGCTTGAAAGTCTGTCAACTAGTCTTACCAACGAGTATCTGCATATTGCAGTCAAGCTAGGTTGTGCAGGTCAGATAGGCAGTCGCTCCATATAAAACTGCATCCGGCTAACCGATGCAGTTCACAACATACTTGGGAAAAGGCTGAACAGATGTTGATGATGGTATGTATGTGAACAGAGACACCATTGCTGTACTTAGACTAGTCCGGTCCATTGTGCATGGTGGATCCAGAAGCCCCCTGAAGGCTCTACAGTTACCCGTCAAGGCTGCAGGTTGTTCGAAAGAGATACCGCGGCCTCGACAGTTTTTAGTCAGTAGAAGTCTGACACTCCTTTCCGCTCCGCTCAGAGCGGGAGGACTCATTAGATAATTCCCACCCTCCAAAAAAAAAGGTCTCTAAAGGTTTACGCCGTCACTGTTCAAAAGAAACGGTATACAACCAGTTTTTTCTTAAATGATAATAATATCCTTATTCCATATCTGACTTATTCATTAATTAGTTATTATTACTTTACTTATGAGTTCGGAATATGAACTGTTAAAACGAATCACATAAACGTTCTCTTGTTTCGATGTTCTATTAATTGATGACTTAATGACCAAACAGATAACCGAAAACAAACAGATAAATCTAAAAAAGTAAAAACGGTTTTTCCCCTATCGGTTCGAAACTTAGGTACCTATTGGTAATTATGTATTTTCTGCTAATATCAAGACGGCTGTGGCCTGTGTTTTAAACGAATGATTATTTTATAAGAAACCTCAACATCCTAATTGAAAACGGAAGGACAGAACAATGGAGTATCCCGTTATACAGTCGTTTCGTTGTTTTTACGTGTCATTGTCATAAGGTTTCTTTCTTTCTTTCTTTTTTTTTAAAAACGTTACCCCACACTAGGAATTTCTCCTGTATCGTGGGTGCTATCACAAACATATAAACTCGCATACACAAATACCCAGACCCGAAACAACTATCTGCAGGTCATACAAATAATTGTTCCGTGCGGGGATCGAACCCGCGACACGCAGCGCAGCAGTCCAATCGCTTAGCCACTGCGCCAACCGTGCCGTCAAGGTTTATGTTAGAGATAAAGTAACTGTTGTAGGAAATCGGACTGTACGATAGTACAAAATTGCAATCGTCATCATCTGCCTAGCCTTTTCCCTATTATGTTGGTGTCGGCTTCTATCTGAATACCAATATTTTATATGAAGCAATTGCCTATTTGACCTCCACAACCCAGTTAGTACAGGGTAACAAATCCCGAAAATCTGACAATAAGTCTTATCAAGGGGCGATACCCCTTTTTTTTTTTTTTTGGTGAGTTGATAATCATCAAATGACCCCCTCCCCCGCTCTTGGGCAGAGCGAAGGGGAGTGTCAGACTTCTACTGACTAAAAACCGAACCCATGTCCCTTCTTTGCCCTTGCGCCGAGGCCACGTCATCTCGTTCTATAATCCGCGGCCCCGACGACGTGAGGGGCGATACCCCTTGATAAGACTTATTGTACCACGAATCATTTAACGACAGTCAAAGATCTACAAAAGACAGCCGCAACCAATGGTGTAACATTATTTCCTAGGCACAGAGAAAAGTCGTTTAGTAATGGGTCACCCACGGACCAACCTAGGCAAGTGCAGCTTAGCCTGAAGATCGTTGCGAGCGGTTGTTATTATTTACCCACGAGCACCTCCAAAAACAAAATTGCTCGAGCACCCACATCCTTTTTACCCGACTACGGCGAAGCCAAAAGGAAGGGTAATGATTTTGGCAGTCTATGTATGTATGTATGTTCCACCGTAGCGCCTAAACTACTGAACGGATTTTAATAAATTAGGTGTCAATAGATTCGTAAGAATAGCCCGGGTGACATAGGCTATATAAATTTTATAAATATTCTTTTTATGACGGAATTTAAATGTCAAAACTTACCTCAAAAAATATTAATTTGAGATAATAATAGCAAGTTTGGTATCAAATGAAAGGTCTTGGCGAGCACATTACAAATATGTATTATGTTATAGTTTAAGTAAGTACACACAAAAATAAAATTCAAATAAAAAAATTAAGTTCAAAAATCTAAAACCCGACTACTAACTAAATCGCAGTCTTAAAAGTAGAAAACAAGAAAATAATTCTTGATTGATATTCTTCGTAGTCGCATGCCACCTTGATATTGGCAATTAGCAGCTGACTTCTGTATCAATGAGAACGCCATGAAGGAGCATCAGGTATCAGTGGCATGCGACTACCTAGTACCTACGAAGAATATCAGACAAGAATTATTTTCTTGTTTTCTACTTTTAAGACCGCGATTTAGTTAGTAGTCGGGTTTTAGATTTTTGAACTTAATTTTTTTTTAAAGCAAAGTCTACTCAAGGCATTGCAAAACCCTCTTTTAGCGTTCATAAAGCTGACCCCTTGTCTGGCTCATTCTTAAACGACTGTTAGGTTATTAGGTTCATTCAATATCTATATATATAAAAGAAAGTCGTGTTAGTTACACCATTTATAACTCAAGAACGGTTGGACGGATTTAGATGAAAATTGGTAGGGAGGTAGCTAAGAACCAGGAGAAGGACATAGGATATTTTTTTTTTTTTTTTTTTTTTTTTTTTTTTTTAGGTAGGGTAGGTAGGGTAGGTAGGGTAGGTAGGGTAGTAGGTAGGAATAATCTATATTATGTGACGCAGACGAAGTTGCGCGGGTCAGCTAGTTAATCATAAATAAAAGAGTTGTGCTACCATTGTTACACTTACACTGCGTTTTACAGTCAAAGTAATATGACTTTTACATGCAAATCTTTAAAGTTCAAAATAATTAGCCAATAAAATTTATCCATACTCGGCAATTTCAATGCGGACTTTGTCCTTAGTATTCAAATCGCATCATGTAGGTATATACCTAAATGATTATTTTGTGAATAGCTCATTATATACAGTTAAATTGAGTTGGATACAAAAAGATGATGTATTTAATTTTATCCTTTATCAAATTACTACAATTTGGCAAAGCCGTTGATCAATCATGCCGGAAGCGACTACGACGCTGCTCATAAGACTATTCGGTTTATACCATGTGTTGTGGAAGTCAGATAGGCAATCGCTCCATGTATAATACTGGTATTCAGCTACATCCGGTTAAACTGGAAGCCGACCACAACATAGTTGGGAAAAGGCTAGGGTGATGATAATGATGAAATGATTGGGCCCAGTACAGTGGCCACCACAATCGTGGCATAAATGGCTTTTGTAAAGTCTACATAAGTGCAGATGTTTGGACACTTGGGAGACTCCAAGTCTCCAATATAAGGGACATGGTTTGGTCAGGAACACCGCATTCGCTCAAACCACCAGACTTCAGTTCAATGGTCAACGCCACATGCATTGCATTGCCGCGTTGAATAAATAATAAGTATTGATTTGAGACAGTTTTTACTACGGTCTTTATATCGATCTAAATTATTACACAAGGACACCATCCATACTGGTATTTCCCGCGAAATAATAGCTCTACATAGGACCTATAAGTACCTATAAGACCGTACTAATATTATTAATGCGAAAATAACTCAGTCGGTCTCTAAATCAGCAGGTAACCAACCTGCTGATTTAGAGAGAAAAAAACTTGACCTGAACTTTGTTTGGTTAGGACGGTCGAAACTCGGTCGTCACAAAAAATATAGGGGTTCCTTTTTTTACCTTTTGAGATACGGAACCCTAAAAACAGATTCTCCACGACAAAGGGTATCCAAAAGTACCCGATGTATGTTCCGGGAGTCTTGATATTTTTCGAGTTATACCTAGCTTCTTGAAAATGGAATGAAAATCAATGGGCTTAAAAGTAGGTATGGGTGTGCCACAAGGTTCGATTTTAGGTCCTTTTCTCTTTAGCCTATATTAATGTTCTACCCCAAAAGACACCCAGTATAATAAAATACATAAGCAAGTACGTTCTCTCGGTATAATTTCCTCTAGCATCTGTAGTGCTCATTGGGAATCAAATGTGAAAATACTGTAATATAACCGTGTCTTTTTCCGACACCGCCGCGAAGCCGTTTTTCCGTCTTCCGGTTTGAAATGTCGGTATTGCCCACACAGATATGGCAGTTTATTCTCAGAGGCAAAATTACAAATACAAAAAAAAAGTGTTAAATATTTTTTGGAAATCTATCTGACGGACTAATTATGTACCTAGTTTTTTTTTTGTTAACTACCCTTTCATCCATCTTTTTTTTGGCCTTCTCCCATCCATGAACATTTATATCTATCACCTTTTTTAGTCACATACGATTCGCCCCTTCTCATAACATGTCCATACCACGACATTTAATTTTGATTCCCTTTTTACTTTTCTGTAACTGGCGCAAATTTTAAACTTCCTCTAATATTGACGACACGGTTGGCGCAGTGGCTGAGCGATTGGACTGCTGCGCTGCGTGTCGCGGGTTCGATCCCCGCACGGAACAAATATTTGTATGATCTACAGATATTTGTTTCGGGTCTGGGTGTTAAGTTGTGTATGTGAGTTTAAATGTTTGTGAACGCACCCACGATACAGGAGAAATTCCTAGTGTGGGGCCACGTTTAAAAAAAAAAATATATATATATAATATACTCGTTCCTTTCTGATTAATTTCATTGCGGGATCCAAGACAGTTAAATCGTTTCTCTGGGACTTCGTCGAGTTTCATTGTCTCGGCGCTTTTCTTGTGGTCGCCACTGTTGATTCTGACTCACAGGAGTTACAGTGGGCAGGGAATAGTGTGACTGGCTTGTCACAAAAAAAAACTCGTTCCTTAGCGCGTAGCATGCCAAGATTGAAATAAGAGTTATCATCCTGCTTCCTGTAATTGACCGCCACGCCCTGTTATCAATGTTTATGTAACCTCGACCTGTTTACAAATTCTTCGTTAGATAACATCCATTACAGATAGCTATTCCTTAAAACTTTCTAGAATTCTAGATAATACATTAATCTTATCTTTTGAGTCACTTTGATGTCACACTACATCCGCCGGTAATACCGAAGTATTAAGGAGGGGGTGCACCTATAGCCCGACAATTTGCCAATTATGTTTAAGACCTATGTAATAGGGAGCGAGCGTATTGCCATCAACTGGCTAAAGTAATCGTATGCATCGCTCGATAACGATTCGATCTTTCGTACTAAAGTTTCAATGCGAATTGCAATGAGGAGTACAATCATTGATGTGTATTGATTCCAGGGCATCGCATCCAGTGGCGTGCGCTCTATTAAGGCTCTTAGGCTTAGCCTACCTTACCAACTGAGCATTTCTTATAACTAATTAACCATATTGTAATAAAATAACACCATGTACAAAATAATAATAAAAAAGTTCAAACTCCTGTTAAAATACTTAGAGCAATTTTTCGCGTACGAATCTTATATTTACAGGCTTGCTTAGGCTAGCATTCGATTAGCCTAAAACCCATTCATAATTTTACGCACACAGCGTCACATCAGTGAATGATCGGTGCATATTTTCGTGTATATGAACCGCACAAGCTCCTGCGAGTGTAGCTGGCCTGTGATTGGCTGCAACAACACAAGGCTACGATTGGATGCGTCATGCGTGCCATCTTCAGCCCGCGAACTCCGGCGCGAAGTTCAAATTTGTTTTTTTTTTAACGTTTTTTGCAATTTGCAGGCCAGTGCTAGCTTGAATACTGACTACATACGTCTTACAGCCGCGAATCATATTTTATTAATCAACATACAACCTAGCACTGGCCTGCAAATTGCAAAAATGTAAGGAAATTTGAATTTCGCGCGTTTGCGGTCTTCGCTCTTCCGTCCACAGATAGAGTGCAGCACTGACAACACATTTCATTGATTGATTTCGTACCTATAATCCTGCAAAATTTTGTTGACCGCTGTTGTGAACAAACTCGATATGAAAATGATGCAATTTTATTTGGTAGTATTTTTCTATCGGCAAATTAGAAATTATATTTTACGTCTATGGAAGCCATTATTTTTTCATTGTTGTGACAAGCTGAGCGCGATTTGTTTTGAAACCAAAAACGTACAGATAGTGTCAGTTATTAGATACCATTAATAACAGTAGTGTAAATATTAGTTTTGTTGTGTATTATTTGTTTATTCCCATAACAAATAATAACAATGGTAGGTAATTTACTTGTGAAGTTTGTGCTAATAATGTGTGTTTGCTAGATGTTAAAGGCACTTGTTTGTGAATGCACCATAAATTGTTTTATATAATCTGTGAATCTATGGTAACTGCGATTGTAAAAATATATGTCTTATGCAGCGATGCCAGACGTATGATAATTATCATACATGTATGATAATTTCGACAGTGGTAAGATGTATGATACAAAATGCATTATCATACGCCAAAGTATGATAATTTCCAACATTCTGAACCTTCCTATTTCTATACGCCCAGTTACTTTTTGATAGTGATTTATGAACGCATCTTAGCAGATCAAGTATTTTTTTTGAACGCGTGCGTAGTGCGCGTGATTTTTCTGCTAAGGGAAACTGAAAGGGGCTTTACTTTCAGCGCAATGCGTAAAAAACCAGTCAAAACATTGCTGATAAGGTTTCAAACCAACTGATAAAATGCTGTCTAGAATGACTTCAGCAGTCATTTATTCAAAAACTACTGACGCTGCTGCAGAGGTTGAATATAATAGTGATTCCGATGATCCCACTCTTTTATATATTTTTTTTTTTTATTATTGTCTAATTTTAACAACTTCCTAAAATTCCTATCCTATTCCTAATTTTGCGCAAAACAGCGCATTTCGCGCGGTTTTGGCAGTTGTATGATAATTTTGCATCTGGTATGATAATTTTCGAATGTTGGTATGATAATTCGCTCACACTCGTCTGGCAACCCTGGTCTTATGTCATGTTTTGGAGCGAATTAAAGAGAGCTCATTATACGGAAATTATCTTTTATTTATCTAAATAACATGGTGTCTCGTGGGTAAAATGGCAGATAAAGATTACAAAGTGCTTCTGGAGCAGCAAACTAAGCTGTTAGCTGCCATGCAAACCCAAATGCAAGTCATGCAGCAGCAAATGAATAACATGATGGCGGGATCCACTATAGACGCTGTGAAAAGTCATGTCAGCGTCCCATGGCCCCAACCATTGGATGTAGAATCGGGAGACCTATTCGAAAATTTAGAATTCTTCCGCAACGGCTGGGAAAATTACTGCACGGCTACCGGAATGTCTAAATGGGGACCGGAGAAAAGTGAGGTTAAGGCCAGCATTCTTCTAAGTGCAGTGGGCTCTGCAGCAGTGAAAAAATTCATGGAGTTCGGACTAACAGAGAAGGAAAAGAAATGTGAAAAAGATATTTTGAGAAAATTGGAAGAAACTATTATAAAAAAAAAACAAATGTCATCTATTCTAGATATTTATTTAACTCCAGGAATCAGCTCAGCGAGGAAACTTTCGAAGACTATTTTCTTGCCCTTAAGAAGCTTGTAAGAACCTGTGGTTATGGTACAATGACAGACGAACTGATGAGAGATCGCCTAGTGGTTGGAATAAAGGATGGTGAGGTTATTAAAGAGTTATTGCGAAAAGAAGACTTAACCCTAGATTCTGCCCTCAATATATGCCGAGCAGCTGAGAGAGCTACAACTCAGTTGGCAGATCTGCAAAGAGAAAATGTGGTGAATAAGATAAATACATGTAATAGAAAGGATACATACAAAAAAAAGGATGAAAAGAAAATGCCAAGAAGATGCAAATTTTGTGGGGATAATCATGTTTTCGATAAAAATATGTGCCCTGCATTTGGTAAACGATGTGAAGAATGTGGTGGTCGCAATCATTTTCAGAGAGTATGTAAAAAGAAGAACACAAGAATTAATGAGGTTAATGAGAATAGGAGTGACACTTCTAATGATAGCATTGTGATAGCTCAAGTTAGAACAAATAAGAGTTCTGGCCATATTGAAGCACCATTGATGTTTAATATCAAAGACAAATGGAACAAAATTTATTGCACATTGGATACAGGTGCGCAAGTATGTGTGATGGGTGCTGATTATTATAAAAAGATAACTGGGGATGAAGATTTCCGCAAGTTGACACCCTCATCAAAGAAACTCAAAAGTTTCAATGGTTCAACTATTTCTCAATATGGCATGGTGATGTTTGAATGCATGAATAAAGATAAAAAATTTAAAATCAAATTTCACATAGTAGATGTCCAACATGAGCCACTACTTTCAGAAAAAGCATGTGTAGCTTTTGGATTTATAAAATATTGTGAGGTGGTGAAATCTGAGAACGGCAAAGAAGAATTGGACCGCACCAAAGCATTGGAAATTATTCAAAAATATGGTGAGGTGTTTAATGGTTATGGAGAGCTACCAGGAGAAGTTAATTTAGAGGTGGACACATCAGTTGTTCCTAAAATACAACCTGCCCGGCGTGTTCCTGTGTGCCTTCGGAGCAGATTGCAGAAAGAATTGGAACAGTTAGAAGAAGATGGCATTATTGTGAAAGAAACTCAACATACAGATTGGGTAAATAACATTTTAATAGTTAGTAAAGACTCAAAGTTCAGAATATGTTTAGATCCTATCCCATTAAATAAAGCACTGAAAAGACCCAATTTTCAATTCACTACATTGGATGAAATGCTGCCTGAATTGAGCAAAGCTAAGGTGTTTAGTACAGTTGATGCCAAGAAAGGATTCTGGCAATGTCGTTTAGCAGAAAGCAGTAGTAAATTAACTACATTTTGGACTCCATTTGGACGTTACAGATGGCTGAGACTTCCCTTTGGCCTGTGCTCTTCGCCAGAAATATTCCAGCAGCAACTTACCAGTTTGTTGAAGGATCTTAAAGGTATAGAAATTATAGCTGATGATATACTTATTTATGGAGTGGGTGATACTATTGAAGAGGCAACCATTGAACATAACATAAATCTAGAGAATTTGTTGAAAAGATTACAGGAGATAAATTGTAAACTCAATAAAGAAAAAGTCAACTTGTTGCAAACCTCTGTGAAATTCTACGGCCACATCCTGTCAAAAGATGGTTTGAAAGTAGATAAGTCCAAAGTAGATGCTATTAAAAATATGCCTACACCTACTTCAAGTAAAGATGTGTTGCGTTTTTTGGGCATGGTTGGCTACCTCAGCAAATTTATAAATAACCTCAGTATGAAAGCAACTAATCTCAGAAAGCTTACCAGAAAAGATACAGAGTTTGTTTGGTCAGAAAAAGAAGAAACAGAATTCCAGAAGTTAAAAAATGTTATTAGTAACTTACCAGTCCTAAAATATTTTGACATTAACAAAGAAGTTGTTATTGAATGTGATGCCAGTGATTATGGTCTGGGTGCTGCTCTGTACCAGAACAATCAGATTATATGTTTTGCATCTAGATGTCTAACTCCTACAGAAAAAAAATATGCACAGATAGAGAAGGAGATGTTGGCAGTGGTGTTTGCCTGTAAGAGATTTAACCAATATGTTGCAGGTAACAGCAAGACAATTATAAAAACTGACCATAGACCCCTGATTAACATTACCAATAAGCCATTGATTGAAGCCCCAAAGAGATTACAAATGATGTTACTGACTTTACAAAAATATAATGTACAGCTTGAATTTATACAAGGTAAAGATAATTTACTTGCGGACACTCTATCTAGAGCACCTGTCAGTGATGATAAGGACACGTTTTTTAACCTAGAGGAAAAAATAAAAGAAAGAAAAGTCTACAAATTAATTAGCAAAGTATCAAGCATTAAATATCTAAAGGTGTCTGATAAACTTCTATGTAAGATCAGACAATATACAGATAAAGACCAGAAACTGCAACGGTTAATAGACTACATACAGAAAGGATTTCCAAAATATATCTCTGGCTTGCCAATAACACTCAGTGTTTATTTCAGTTTTAAGCATGAATTGTCAACATCAGATGGATTAATATTTAGAAACAATCAGGTGCTGATACCGGAGCTTCTAAGACAAGAAATGACTCAAAAAGTTCATGTAAGTCATAATGGTGTTGCTAGCACTCTCAGGTTGGCAAGGGAAAATATATTCTGGCCTGGTATGTCAGAGGACATAAAACAATATATAGAAAAGTGCTCATTTTGTATTAAGCACTCTCCTTCACAACAGAATCAGCCCTTAATCTGTCATGATATTCCATTATATCCGTTTCAATACATATCTATGGATGTTTTCACTGTTAATGATATAAAGTACCTGGCTACAGTGGATCACTATTCAGACTATTTTGAACTGGATAAACTTAACACACTTTCAGCAAATGAAATAGTTATGTTATGTAAGAGAAATTTTGCTCGACATGGAGTGCCACAGAAAGTTTGTACTGATAACGCCACTAATTTTGTAAATGAGATTTTTAAGAGCTTCGCAGATCAATGGAACTTTGAGCATGTTACTTCCTCACCCCATCATCCAGAATCGAATGGAAAGGCTGAATCAGCAGTAAAGATTGCCAAGAAATTAGTTGTTCAGAGTCAGGAATTAAAGCAAGACTTGTGGTACTGTCTGTTGCATCATCGTAATGTTCCTATTCAAATGGACAATACTAGCCCTGTACAAAAGTTGTTTTCTAGAAGAACGAGAACTGGACTACCTTGTTTATTGCATCATCTCAAACCTAGAGTGGTAACTGAAGTCCCTAAAAAGATAAAAGAAAGGAAGGAAAGGATAAAGGAAGGTTTTGATAAAAGAAGTAGAACTTTACCGGATTTGTTTATTGGACAAAAGGTGGTTACTCAGCTACATCCTGAAGTTAATAAGAAATGGAGTTTTGGCACTATTACTAAGAGACTAAATGAAAGATCCTACATTGTGGTAGTAGGCAATAAGGAATATAGAAGAAGCAGATGCCACATCAAGCCTTTCTCAGGAGAAGCTGGGTCTAAGTCAGTTGGCCGACCAACAGAACACACTGCTGATTACAGGCCCCATAATAATAATGTTACTTTTTCAGGTGTTGATACGTTTTGTCATTGGCATCCAAATACAGAGTCTCATCTTCAAGATATAGCATCTCCCGTACAGCCGTCTACTTCGGATACTACATTAGTTGAGCGTCCAGAAGAGTCCTCGAGGTTAGAAGTTCGACGTAGTCATCGGTCTAGAAACTTGCCTCGTCATCTTACAGACTACGATGTTTATTTTATAAAGAAAAGGGGATGTTTGTGAATGCACCATAAATTGTTTTATATAATCTGTGAATCTATGGTAACTGCGATTGTAAAAATATATGTCATATGTCATGTTTTGGAGCGAATTAAAGAGAGCTCATTACACGGAAATTATCTTTTATTTATCTAAATAACAGCACTTAAAGGTAATAAGTTTTCTCAATTATCGTATAAGTAATGATAACGTGCAAGTTGTAGGTATCTAATATCTAAAGGTAGATGTGTGAAGGCCGCTTCGGATATTATCTTGCAAGTGACGTGTTTTGTACTTTTGTAACTACCTATCACCCACTCACTTGGATGAGTTTTTTTGAGGTGGCCGAATCTTTCTTCTGTTTGCATCGATAAAAAAATCATGAGTTGAACCTTGAATAATGTGGTGAGTTTTTGAATTGTATTTAGGTATAACTTTTACAGGCTTATTTTCAAATGTTATAAATGTGACAATTTTTTTTTTGCTGTCAATATTTCGTGGCCTACCCACCGTGGCGGACCACTGCACGCCACTGATCGCATCGTATGTAGTAGTACAGAAGTAAGATTTACGGTCGACTGTTTGAACTTCTAACTAAGTGCATTATTTAAACTATAAATGAAAATAGGTAGTTAATGTTTTTTTTGTCTTAACGGCTGAGCTAATTTCGATGACATTTGGCTTAAAAGTAAACCAAAACCTCAGTTACGAAATAGGACTTAGGACTAGTTTCCAAACTACACGTACACGCTAACACGCATAGGGGCAACCGCAAAACCTAAATGTAAATATGTGATAACATTTTTTCCTGTTATTTTCTGATATACAATCTGTAGTCTACTTTATGAAGATAGTTTGTGAGGTTTTGTTATGTGATAACAAAATATCTAATATTACGCCTGTAACCCCCGAATGGTTACGCCAGTTATTTTTAAATGTCATGTAAAAAAGCTACGTAAAAAAATATTTAGTTGGCGATTTTAGATGAATTTACAGACCACAACATTGTTATAGTATTTTCCACCTTTAAACACTCCAAGTTACCGACATAATAAATAGAGCATGAATGGGTAAATATTCCAGTCTAAAAAAAAACTAATATAGGTAGGTACTCAGCGATATCAAAAGTGATTTCGTTTGCAGGTCTCTTTTAGAACTGTTGAATAATCATTATCTATAACCAGATATTGTATTTCACTATTAATACAATTAGAGGCCTCTCGAACTAAACGACCACGTGCACGACTTTGTAAAATAGCAATATTTTGCTATCTCTCAGACTCGACGATAATTAATCTTTTTGACACAGTTAGGGACTTTTGGTTGCTTATCGCGGCAGGTAGAAAGGCCAGGTAGAAAGATTTTGTCGCCCGGGTGTCCTAACAGGAGGCGAAAATGACAGCTTATTTATATCATAACTAGCTTTTGCCCACGGCTTCGCCCGCGTGGAAGTCGGTTTAACTACAAAAATGTCAATTTTCCATACAAACTTTCATCCCCTATTTAACTCCCTTAGGGGTTGAATTTCGAAAAATCTTTCCTTATTCCTTGTCTACATTATAAAGGGAACCTCTGTGCAAAATTTCAGCTTTCTAGGTCCAAGGGTTTGGGCTAGGCGTTGATGAGTCAGTCAGTCAGGACTTCTCTTTTTATTTATATAGAAGATAGGGATATTTCCTGACAAAAAACGTAAAAATATGCTTAATTAACTACGGCTGTTAGATTATCGAAAAATATTAGATACATGTTTTCTGTTTTATCAATTAAATAAAAATTGACGAAGATAAAACGCGTAAAAGATCATGAGAGACCCCCAGTTTAGTTTAAGAAGTGTGCGAGGTCTAATCGCAAGGCTAAATATTTGAGATTGAAATAGTATTGACCATCGATTTTTTTTGCCAACTTGCCAGTACGAAGCAGAACAACCTGTTAATATATATACATACCTAGTTATTTTTTACATTCTGCTCACAATACAGGTTTGATTTTCCTGTCTGAGTCAAGGTGAAAAACAATTACGATCATAAACGCTTGAAATGGGGCTTTCCTCATAATCTACAATCTGTATCATTCATATTTTTTTAATGATTGCACACAATGCCAACGTAATACATCTAATTTGTACACACGGCTACACATCAAGCTATACATTTCCAGTTTACGCTGATCTCGCATTGTACGGAAATCCTATACAATGCGAGACCAACACTAATACTGGAAATGTATAGCTTGATGTGTAGCCGTGTGTACATAACATGACATCACGCCTGTAATCCCCTAAGGGTAAACTAAAGGTGCCCATCGGGGTCGCGGATTATAGAACGAGAAGACGTGGCCTCGGCGCAAGGGCAATGAAGGAACATGGGTTCGGTTTTTAGTCAGTAGAAGTCTGACACTCCCCTTCGCTCTGCCCAAGAGCGGTCATTTGATGATTTTCCACCCACCAAAAGGGTAAACTAAAGGTGTACCCTTTTATTTTGGGGTTGACTCCTCCCGCTCTAGGCAGAGCGGTAGGGAGTGTCAGACTTCTACTGACTAAAAACCACCCATGTTCCTTCTTAGCCCTTTGTGTCGAGGCCGCGGTATCTCTTTTAAACATCCCGCAGCCCCGACGGGAGCCAGAGGTGTACCTAACAGTATACCCACATTTTGGGTTATCCAATGTCCAGGGGGAAAGCCTATTTCCAGACAGACTCCTAGTGAGAAATTCCTGATGGACAAACTCATTACTACTTATCTCGATCCGGGAACCGATGCCAGGAGTCCAGGACCTCACGCGCAGCAGGTGCGACCACTTAAGCGTCTCTAACAATAACTTAAACAATAGATATTGAAATCCTTGTATTTCTCACTAACAAGGATGTGAAGATATTGCAAATGTATAATTAAAGTAATTTCGTATTCCGTACATATCGCCAGCGGCAGGTTAAATAACCCGTTTAGTAGTTAAATTCGGTTAATTCGTCTTATGTGGTCGTATGAGTTTAAGGATAAGGTTCAAATTATATTGATTTGTATTTATTTCTTCGAATATCCTTAATATTTCTTAAATGAATATCATAATCTCCTTGCCCTTGTCCCATTCTATTTGGGGACGGATTTCTTCCTCGGTTCTCCTCTGTCAGATGTCACGGCATTATTAAATGAATGAAAAAATTTATAAATTAATTAATTTATAAATTATTCTGATTAAAAGTTGTCTCACTGAAAGAAAACGTTGATTCTTGTATTGATCAATGCAACTTTTATAACATTTTAGTCCTAATAGGCTTTTACAACGCGATATTTTATCAGCGTAAAAGTAATAAAATAATATAGTAAAAAAAAAAACTCAAGAACACGCTTTAGAGTGAAGTATTTTTTTACAAACCCATTTATCATGGGAATGCATAAACAAAAACTAGTCCACCATCTTTGGGAGTCATATTGCATTGAATGGCGTCACCTGACTAACTAACCAAGCTAAATATGTCAGCAAAATTCCAGCTCTATCAGAAACCGAGAAATGGGTCAAATTACATAGTAAGTTCCAGGTAAAACTAATAAAAGCGTGTTGAAATATTAATTTAATTAATTTTGTACTTAAAGTTTGTTCGGCACGCAAAAAATATTAGCATTATTATTTTCAAACTCAAAGCATTTATTTCAATTAAACCATTACAGGCACTTTTGAATGTCAAAAAGCAAATAAATCGAAGCTACAGTCACAAAGCATAATAACTTGTGAAAGTACTTTAGTTGCCCATTCCAAAGCATAGATATCTATCTATATCTATGATAAAATCTTTGTTTTTATATATCATTAATGTTGAGATCATACAATTGACTGGCCTGTTGGTCTAGTGGTTAGTGACCCTAACTGCTATGCCGGAGGTCGTGGGTTCGATTCCCACCCAGGACAAATGTTTGTGTGATGAGCACGATCATTTGTTCTGTGTCTGGGTGTAATTTATCTATAATATGTATGTATTTAGAAATATATAAGTATGTTTATCAGTTGTCTAGTACCCATAACACAAGCTCTGCTTAGCTTGGGACTAGATGGCGTTGTGTGATAGTTGTGGAATATTATTATTATTATTATACAAAAATGTGAGAACGATGTAGAAAGACGCGCAACCTAAGAGCGTCCAGAGCAAAAAATAATTAAAATAAACAATTATTCATCATCTGCCTGCCCTTATCGCATTCTATTTGCCGCGACGTTTTCTTTTTCTATTCTTCCCTCTTTCATATAATTCCTCACACAATCCATCCATCTTTTCTTTGGCCTTCCTCTCCCACTCCATCATCAACATATAATTATATCCATCACCATTTTACTCACATGCGATTCGTCGTCCCTCCTCATAACATGTCCATACCACGACATTTGATTCCCTTTCAACTTTTAAACTTCCTCTAATATACTCGTCCCTTACCTTATCCATTCTTGTCACGTACACCTCAAAATTCTCATCTCAACTACATGAAATGTTTTTTCATCCATCGTTTTCACAGCCCAGCATTCCGATCCATACAGTACGACACGACGTATGGTATAATAAACAATTGAAAAATAAAATAAACCAAAAGATATGACCAGTCTCTCACAGCACCTAGGTAGTTTTCCATTGAAAATCTAATGGAACAATATTAATTTCAGGTGGTGTTCGTCGAGGGAAACCAAACCACGCATGATAAAGTCTTCAGTCCCTACGCATTAAAAGAAGTGTGGGCTAAACAACTTATCAAGTCCAGTACCATTGAGTAAGTAAATACACCTTTATTGGGGTTAAGCAGATGGGTATAGTATATTCATTGTAGTTCACGACTAAGCGACTATCATTATCACTGATAACTGAACAAATAATCATGTACTATTAATATCATAAACGGGATATTTACCATGATTGATTACTGTTTCGAGTTCCCGTTATTTGTTCAACTGTGCAAAAACCGAAAAAGTGTCGAAAAAAGTTCGCGAGTGGACACAGTCCGCCTTATTACAAAAGGTAGTTAAACCTGGTTTATCTCGCATGCTGTCACTTTCTTTTGAATATTATTGAAGTGAGACGTCATGCGAGATAAACCAAGTCTAAGTTAAACCAGGTTTAACTACGTTTTGTAATAAGGCGGAGTGAGTTTTGTGTGTCGGGAACAGAATCGTGTAGTGAGTGACAATGGTAGTGGTGCCGAACGCAAAAAACGAACTAGAAAGAGGGTAGACCGATTTTTCTGCTCATAAACATCCACTCGCAATGACTTCAGTTTATCCGTGATCATGGTGCTTTTATCAGCGCCGAAATATCGGGAACTTGAAACAATAATCAAACATGGTAAATATCCCGTTTATGATATTAATAGTAGTGTCAGTGACCATGTCAGTTTAAAAACTTATAAATAATCATGTGGTAAACCTGGTAAATTAATATACTAGTCCCGATATTTCGGCGCTGTGGCCAGCACCTTTATCTACACTAATATTATAAAGAGGAATGATTTGTATTTTTGTGTGTATGTTTGTAATGAATAAACTCAAAAACTACTGCGTCGATTTCAAAAATTCTTTCACCATTAGAAAGCTACATTCACCCTGAGTAACATAGGCTACTTCTTATCCCTGTATTCCCAAGGGAACGGGAACAACGCGGGTGAAACCGCGGGACGTCCGCTAGTCACAGATAAACTGAAGTTATTACGGGTGGGTGTTTCCGAGCAGACAATTCGGTCTACCCCTTTTCTTGATCGTTTTTAGGGTTCCGTACCGAAAGGGTAAAACAGGACCCTATTACTAAGACTCCGCTGTCAAGACTAGACAGTCACAGATCCCACACTTTCTTCTGTTAATGTATGTATACTAACTTCAATGTCTTGTCTATTACAGTAAAAGCGACAACGTGTTCTGTATACCAAAAAGCTGCAAAGCAATCTTCGCAAATGCCCTTAAAGTGGCTGAGAATGCTACTCAGACTGAGAAAGAATTAGCAGCGGATCTGAGGTATGAAGTTTATTTCATTGTATACTTTTTCATGCTATTGTCATTGATAATGACGTACTTGTGGTTTTGGCAACTTCAAACAATTGAAAGTATGGAAATATTTTTTTTTACATTTAACTCTTAACACACTCATTTTTGGTGCAAGCCTTATTCTTATGGTGTACTTAAGGTTGCACAAGCCAGTCATTCTTCCATACAAACGTAGTATGGTGATTACTCCTCTGGTTGACGGTGTAGGTTCAAAATTAAAAATTGTATCAACTGGTCTTGTCATTATCTAGGCCTCTATAAAGCAGAATTGAAAAAAAAAAATTGATTTGGTTGGAAGTTAGGAGCGTCGAAACCTCGAGCGAAACTTTCATATTTAGCACTAATTTTAACCATCTTTGGGCGTAAATAAGTTACGTATATAGTACGAATATGAAAAAAATTAAACCATACAGGCTTAGATTAGTTATTAAAGAATTCAAATAATTTTATTACGAACAGATACATTCAATGGATTTTTCATGGTATCCATACTACCAAACGTCTGCATAGACACAATCGCTCGCCCGTTTTAGTTGTGTCTCTTTCGCTCTATGCATTTCGCTCGTGATGTCGGATGAAATAGCATGCATTTTAGCCCCGCCCACCAACTAGTTCGTGCCGTTGGCTTGTTTACCCTTAGAGGACGTATTCGCAGAAAAATTCTCCTTTATTTTCATTCACATTTTCTTAAGTACCTATAAAAATAGTAGCCTACAGTTATCAGGATAAGGTCCAAGTATCCGGTGGTCAGACCTCCAGAGAGAGGAACAACAATACGAGCCTCGCTTTCTTAATCAATCCCTTGATCCAGCTGCCTAACGAGAGCTTTCTTAGGTGTTGGTCGAGGCTCTTGGCAATTCAGCCATTGGCTGACACGACTATCCCTGAGTTCATATCACTTTGCGAGCCAAGTCGAGATACTTGATTACTTCAATCTTATTTATTGTTAATTTTCTTTTCAGACAGACATTTACTCTGGGTGTCAATAAGGACAATTACATCAAATTCTTCCACAATGTTCTGTGGTATGAAGAAACCGTGATCCGAGTTAATATCAAGGTAATGTGTCTTTTATACTTATGACTTATCTATCTACAAATCTTCTTTATCGTGGGTAAGAAGACCTATCAGTGTTTTAAAAAGAGTGTGAAGATACCCTTAACCCTTTACCGCATACAGACCCATATTTGGTACACGTCACTTACTATTAAGCCGTCTCTGCGATATTTTTTTTGCTCTATCTATACCATACCTGGGATCCCCCAAGTTACCGAGATATTGGGGTTCAAAGTTCTAAATTCTTCACAGCTGTTATTTTAGTACTAGTTTTTCAGGTTATAACTTTACTTAAATTACCTCCATGACCCATTTACTATTCAAAACATCCACTAGCACAATTTTTTAAGAGTGCTACATTGATTTTGACCTAAAAATGTGATTTTTCACCCCAAAAAAAAGTCGTTTCCCAGCAAAAAATTTTGCGTAGGGGTAGTTTGATGTACATTATGCTTGAAAGGGTTCGTTTCCACCCAGTATTGTAAATTTTTACCCGACTACGGCAAAGCCAAAGGAGGGTTATGATTTTGACTGGCTATGTATGTTTGTATGTATGTGTGTATCTTCATCTGTTCCCTCATAGCTTCTTATCTACTTATCGGAGCTCAACATATGAGGTATCGTTAGAACCGTCTTGATTTTCGCTGAACATAGGCTACGTGACGTGTCACAAAAAGCGATTTGGCGCCCTCTAGCGGACAAAAAGTAAGGCTTAAAAAATAAAAATGGAGATAAATACTCCGTGTTTGGTATCATTTGAAAGGGCCGCACTTGTATTCTTTTATAATTCAATCTACAGATTTGTTCAAATCGGGTATCAAATCTGTGACCTCTTATTAGTTGTTAATTTTTCCTCTGGTTTGACAGAAATACAACATGTCAGGAGTGAGACTCAATATGCAGCATCACATGGGTGGCACCTGCTACGCGC
The DNA here is from genome assembly GCA_949316265.1 of Diarsia mendica. NCBI lineage: Eukaryota > Metazoa > Arthropoda > Insecta > Lepidoptera > Noctuidae > Diarsia > Diarsia mendica. The sequence goes on along the minus strand of OX438906.1, from coordinate 8,893,676 downwards.
TCGTAGTGCCAGGTCTTGGGGAGAAGAGACCTTCTTTGATGCTTGGTAATATAATTTTGCAGCTTTACTAGGTACCGGGCGAAAGCCTGCTTTCTTTCGGTCTACTTTTACGTCCCTATCTATCAACAGCTGAGGCCATATTTATTCCCGTCGAGACCGCGGCCTCGACATATAGGGCTAAGAAGGAACACGGGTGGTTTTTAGTCTGCCCAAGAGCGGGCAGGTTATTTGATGACTTTCCACCCACAATAAAAAAGGCCATATTATCAAGTACTAATGCTATAAAAATGAGATGGTTGAGAAAAAAAGAAAAAACATAGTTTTAAAGCCTTTCATTTGATATATGATATTGATGATGTACTGGCGTTTGTACAGTTACGATTTTCACTTAGCCATGTTCTATGACTTCCAAGGAGTTCCTATATTCAAAACAATATCACTACATAGTATAAATCAAAGTCGCTTTCTCTGTCCCTATGTCCCTTTGTATGCTTAAATCTTTAAAACTACGCAACGGATTTTGATGCGGTTTTTTTAATAGATAGAGGGATTCAAGAGGAAGGTTTATAAGTATAATAACATCCATTTGCACCCGTGCGAAGCCGGGGCGGGTCGCTAGTAGCATATATGAAGACAGTTTTTCCCCATTCATTATCAGTTAGATAATAATATAACACTATTTTTATCATATCAATACAAATAGTTGTTTTTAATTGCAGGGGACCTCTTGTACATAAGACCGTCGAATCAATGCGAAGTAATGTTTGAAGCTGCCGTTAAGGAGATCAACGAAAATGTGGCGATTATTGGAGGGCTGGACCAAACGTAAGTATTAGGCTGCCTGTCCACCGGAGCGGAGCGAGGCAGCGGAGCGGAGAAACGGAGAAATATTAACCAATAGGATTGCACACTGGGACCGGAGCGGAGATTTTGTGCAGTCCTATTGGTTAATATTTCTCCGTTTCTCCGCTCCGCTGCCTCGCTCCGCTCCGGTGGACAGGCAGCCTAATTGTCAATAAATTGGGTATTTGACTACTGTTAAAAATTCAAGAAAATATTTTGTTAATTTAAATAATAACAAAAGTAATAAAATCAATAAAAAAATGGAGTTGCTACACGCTTTAGAAGTTTTTGGTGGAGGCCATTTGTACTGCGTAACTATGGCGGTATGAAAATGCGACGTCACTTTTTTGTAGCGCTACTTTTCATCAAGTCAATTAAAATCAGTCAAAACTAAGCTAAACAAAATAAAATATTTATTTTATTTTTAGTATTTGTTGATATCTTATTTATTTTATTTTATTATTTTTGGAAAACTTACAGCTAGGTAGACACAGTAGATAGGTTTATAACAACAATAGGGTCGATTACAAGTTTCCACAAGTAGTCATTTATACAATATTTAAATAACGCAAAAAAAAAACAAAAAGACAGTGATAAGGATAAGGATTAGTAAACAGAATATAATAGCAACAACAGAAATACATAATTTGTGAAAATTTCAAGTGGCTGGTTATCGCGGTACTTGAGATACAGCCTGGTGACAGATAGACGGACGGACAGCAAAGTCTTAGTAATAGGGTCCCGATTTTACCCTTTGGGTACGGAACCTTAAAAATACCCATTTACATCCACAGGTTCTCAAAATACTACTCCCATGGCGCACTGTTCGACGTGCGTTTCTTCATATCCCGCATTCCTCTGGAGCGTATGCACCACGCCATACACAGCGTCAAGGGTGAGGGGCACGAGTCCAGGATCTTCCCCCAAGAGAACCAGGACATCAAGCCTGTGAAGCCGATCGTTAAGTGAGTACAATAGGGAATATTCATGTTTTTCTTTTTTGTCTTAAATTAATAGTTTACTATTTTATAACGTAGAAAAAAATATTAATGGGCTTCAAAATACTCTAGATATTTTTAAAAATGAAATTTAAAACTTTTAAAAAATTTAAGGATTTCAAACGCCGCCATTTTGCGCGCGCTTTGCGTGACGTCACATGACACGTCCAGTGGGTGTTTCACAGAACATTTATATACCCTAACGGGATACAATGTCGTGTCAGATGACGTCACATTTCGCTCGAGCAATGGTGGCGCGTTTTGGAAGTTTGAATTTCGCTCCCTTATTTTGCACTTTTTGAATACCTATTATTTTAGGGGTTTAAATAATAAGTAAATAAAAAAAATCCTTTTCGTTATAATATTATGATAATAAGTATTCGAGAAAAAAATATTTTAGGCCATTTAAAATTTTATGCATATTCCCTATTGTTCGTAATTTACGCGTCTCTCTTTACGCGATCTAGTGTGATGTTATCGTCTTCTAATTTTATAACGTAGTAAGTATGTCTAATACTTTGATAAATAGTCATATTCAGGCTAATTCATAATTTTGTCTTATAAATTGTGATCATAAAATGTACCCAAAATGATCATCAAATAATTAACCATAGCAACTTTCCCGCACTAAAAAAAAATATGATTCCGTTAAGTGCATGTTTACGTACGCGCGGCGCGGCGTGCGGCGCGGCCGGCGACGCGTCGAGCGACGCGTCGAGCGAATTTTGTGTTCACGGACAGGCGATGCGTGCAGCGGCAGATATCATCGTTCGCGCAAACACAAACGTATGGCAATGTACGACGGTGTACATAGAGACGCGGCGCGGCGGCCGCGGCGGCGGCCGCCGCGAATTTTCAAGGCCAAGTTCCGTCGCGGGCATCGCTTCATCGAGAATAAACCGCCGCGTGCATCGCCGCGTCCGTCGCCGCGGCCGCCGCCGCGTTCGCCGCCGCGGCCGCCGCCTCAAATTCAAGCAATCGCGTATAAATTCGCTTCTCCGTGAACGCACTCATACACCGCCATACGTTTGAATTTAGTGCGGATCGCGTCGCCGGCCGCGCCGCGCGCCGCGCCGCGCGTACGTAAACATGCACTAAGGCTGCAGTCTTGCAAAATGCACTCGCGGGGAATTATTTGCGCAACTTTGAATTTTTTATTTATAACAAAATAATGAAATAACATGAAATATTTTTATTGCACATAGATATCCCTAATATAAGTAATAGCTAGTTATTTTTTTTAAGTTCATCTAGGTGGATTATGTTAGGTAAATCAAGTGTTAAATACAGCTCTTCTCGCCCAACATCATTTCGAGTTCTGTTTGTGCGCTTAGTTTATGGCAATGAAGAATTAATTTACAAATCGGTTCAGCGCATAATTAGCGCAACATTCTCGTCTTCAAAATGCGCTGATTAGTTTTTTCTAATTATGTTTCATTTTCTTAATCCAGAGGTCACAATTTCATCAAAATTCTATGTTTTTATCTCTTAATAAACGGTTTGTACCATAATACCTATGCATCGTATGTATGTAATAATTCGATTATTTTGTGGCCAAGAGTTCATTAAGCAAATCCTAAAAAAAAAACACCTAAATCACATTGTCACTAACAATAACAATAATCTCAAAAGACCTCCAAAAAACGAGTTTATAAACAAGAATTCTCTCTCAATTCTTGTTCTTTTAGGAGGTCTTTTGAGATTATTGTTATTGTTAGTGACAATGTGATTTAGGTGTTTTTTTTTTAGGATTTGCTTAACCTTTTTAGCGCCACAGTCACGTATAGACGACAAGCCGAACAAGCAAAAAAGTGCCCTAAGTCTGTCGTCGTAAGGTACTTTTTGGCTTGTCGTCTTACTTGACCGTGGCGGTCAATGGGTTAATGAACTCTTGGCCACAAAATAATCGAATTATTACATACATACGATGCATAGGTATTATGGTACAAACCGTTTATTAAGAGATAAAAACATAGAATTTTGATGAAATTGTGACCTCTGGATTAAGAAAATGAAACATAATTAGAAAAAACTAATCAGCGCATTTTGAAGACGAGAATGTTGCGCTAATTATGCGCTGAACCGATTTGTAAATTAATTCTTCATTGCCATAAACTAAGCGCACAAACAGAACTCGAAATGATGTTGGGCGAGAAGAGCTGTATTTAACACTTGATTTACCTAACATAATCCACCTAGATGAACTTAAAAAAAATAACTAGCTATTACTTATATTAGGGATATCTATAAATAATAATAATAAATTCATTTATTCAGGCAATTTTACACCCGTTGCCAATTATTTTGTCAGTCACAATACAAATATGAATAAAATATGCAATAAAAATATTTCATGTTATTTCATTATTTTGTTATAAATAAAAAATTCAAAGTTGCGCAAATAATTCCCCGCGAGTGCATTTTGCAAGACTGCAGCCTTAAGTCACACAAGTTTTCGAGCTCTGTGTTGTCATTATTGTTTGGTTGGGTGAAAAAAAAAATGTGTCTAATATTTTTCGATCATCTAACTGACGGTCTCCGTCTAAACAAAATCATATTTTTTTTGTCAGGACAGTACCTAATTCATAACGGCGTATATTGCTGGAGTGTGGCTACTCGTATTGAAAATGCCTGTCGCTATATTATAGTTACCTACTAGCTGTTCCGGGCATGCGTTGTAATGGTCTTTTTCCTACCCTACCTACCTACTACCGTACCTACTTACTACCCTACCTACCTACTACCCTACCTACCTGCTACCCTACCTACCTACTACCCTACCTGACCCGGCGAACTTCGTACCGCATATCAGTCAATGAATGTAGTTTTACCTTTTAGATGAGATAATTTAGGCTTCTTTTTTTCTTTTCATTGTATTTAAGATGTATTCTGCTATTCGGGGCGGAGATAAATCCAACAAATCAAAAACCATGAAAATTGTTCCTGCAGATCTCGAGTTATAAGTGTTGTAACAAACACGACTTTGTTTTATATGTAGATAAGTTTACCGTTCTCTATTGGTGCAAAATCATACTGATCTCTTTTTACTTACCAACCCTATTTCCCTCCCGCCAGTTTCTTCAACCCGCAGGTAGAAGAGAACTTGGAACAGCGTTGTGCCGTGGAGCACATCGTGACAGGAACCTCTGGTACTGCGCCCTACTTGCTGCACGGACCTCCAGGGACAGGCAAGACTATCACCATCGTTGAAGCTGTGTTGCAGGTACCATCATTTGCTAATTCATAAACCCGTGTCAATCTGGACTGTTTTAACTTGTAATATGATCAGACCAAGACATTGTCTGGTTTTTAAAAGCCATTTTGACTTCAGTGTCATCATTTGAGCTCCTTAGGTTATGACTCGAGCTACACAATCAGTGACAAATGTTTGCACTGACTAGACAGGTCCACGTGTTTCTTTCTTTAATAGTACATTACTGCAGAATCCAGTAAGTAAGCCTTCCTGGCCAAGTATGAGTTAACCGGACCGAACCGCAGGTGAGGTCTGGTTATATACGAGGCCAGGATGGCTTTCTTACTGGTTGAGGTTTGTATAATGCTTTTCTCAAAAATTAAAGAAAGTTTAACAACAAATTCGTTTAATTAATATTGAAGGTTACATTCATATGTGAAAAACACAATAGCACTTTTTGGCCGACCCGGGAATCGAACCCAGGACCTCACGCTCTGCAGTCGAGCTTGCGACCACTAGACCAACGAGGCAGTTTAGGAAACAACTTTAGAAAAAACTTTTTATTAAACTGAAATTACTAAATACAATCATAAAATCCCACACTATAAATGTCATACCAAAAAGAGAGATAGATATACACACATCAACACGGTCTAGGGATATTTTTAAAAAAGCGAATTACTATCAATGTGTTAATTATTTATATGACATGTATATATTTAAAATATACGTTATTTAATATTCTACCATTTTTTAATAATGGTTAAGATACTGATTAAAATTTCAAGATTTTATGGAAAAAAATGAAGCATAGACGGAAACCGTATATGAATTAACTTTTAATTTGTGAGTAAAAACTGAAAAAAATAGAAAAATCATTTAATTTGTGTTTATAAACTTGAAGTTAGTAGTCTGAGAAAGCGCCCATGATGTTCATAACACATCGGCAACGATTCGGCATGCTCAGAACAAGGTTGTCAATGTCTTGCTGCGGAATATTGTCCCATGTCCTTCTGAGGTGCGCAAAAAGTTGATCTTCTGTAGCCAAATTTTCAGGAACTTCCTTCAGAGCTCTTCTTTGCAGCATATCCCACGCATGCTCAATGGGATTTAGATCTGGCGATTGAGCAGGCCAGTCTAAGGCCCTAACATTATGTGTATGTAACCAAGCTGCTACCGTTCTCGCCGTGTGTGCCCGGGTATTGTCGTGCATGAGCAGGAAATCTTGCCCCATTTGTGTTCTGTGGGGCAAGATTACGGGCCCCAGCACCTGTTGGACGTATCGTTCTGCCGTCATATTGCCCCGCACCCAAACGAGATCCGTCCGTCCTCCAAGACGAATTCCTGCCCAAACCATAATTGTTCCTCTTTGGTATGGGCAGTACCGTCTTTACCATAAGGGCACAAGGGGCCAGTGCCCAGGGCCCCCATCCTCAGAGGGCCCCGAAGGGCCGACAATTTCTCTCACATTTAATCTCAAAAAACTCATTACACTTTTCTCAATGCCCGAATATCGATTATTTTCAGATTTATTCGAATCAATATATTTATATGAATTTGAGTGACATCAAGCCTACAGGGTCTCGGTTGTGTGCGGTATATAGACACGGTAGCTTCTTGCTTAATTTAAACTTAGTGCGCTTTTTGGCTGTACTAAAGGGCTGTTTTTGGTCTGATATAACTTACCAGACATTTACTTGAGTTTATAAATTTTATAATCTAGAGTCTATAATGTCTATTTTCAAGTTAGAGTCTGTCAAGCGAGTCTAGTCCCATGAAAAAGGCGGCAAATTCAAAAATCACTGATATAGCACGCTGAAAACTTATTGATAGAAGTCTGTCAAGCGAGTCGAGTCCACAACCCTTTTACTTTAAAATTCAAGTATCAAAAAGTTTTCAGCGTGCTATATCAGTGTTTTATATCAGTGATTTTTGAATTTGCCGCCTTTTTCATGGGACTAGACTCGCTTGACAGACTCTACATATCATTTGATTTTTTATTCAGTTATTCAGTAATTTAAAAGTATTTCTGAACGCATCCTACCTAATTTACTAAGAACACCATCTAGCGATCATCCATGCAAACCGCTCCAATGCCAAATTCAAGCGACCATAAAAAATGTCGACTTTGTCTATGGTTGGGGCATGGGGGAATCCCCGGATAAATTATGAAATCATACTAATATCATTAATTATATTAGATTAGATTACCCATAATAAAGCAGATCACAGTAAAAAAATGTATTTCACTTTCTTTACATTCCAAAAGGGCCCCAAATTCTTGTGTGCCCAAGGGCCCCAGCACAGTCTAAGACGGCTCTGGGTATGGGTGAACTTCCTGAGGGTTCTGGAGACGGCTCCATCGACCAGGAACTCGCCAAACACGCGTCCTTCGTGAATCTGGATGGAAGCCGAACCTGGGTTCATCCGTGAACAGCACATTGGACCATTGCTCACGGCCCCAGTCCACGTGGTTCCGAACCCATTCTTATCGTCGTCCACGATTGCCTCTCCGTAAAGGTGGGACCCGGAGTGGTCTACGAGAGCGCAGATTGCTTTCATGCAGTCGCCTTCTTACAGTTTGGTCACTCACAAGCACTTGGTGTTCCACTCGCAGCCTTTGGACCAATTGAGTCGCCGTTGCATTTGGTTGAGCTCGCGCAGTAATTTACAAAAATCGGTCTTGTCTGGGGGTAGTGATGCGACTTGCCCCCCGGTGCCTCTCCGCTACTTCACCTGTGGCACGATAGCGTGTCCACAATCTTGAAATTACATTTTGATGGGTCCCTATGGCCTCAGCAACATTACGCTGAACAGATCCAGCTTCCAGCATTCCCACAGCTCGTAACATCTCCGCCCTCGTCAAATGTCGGCGTTGCATGGCTACAATACCTCAATTTTAACTTTATGTTTCGTTTAAAAATGAAAAAAAAACTGTAACTAAACGTAATTCGTATTGTTTTTTAAATTTCGCACAAATGAAAATTCCCTCTCCTATACATCAAGACATTTTTATGCCACCGAAACAAAAGAATTTTCAAAAATTTGAATTTGGAATTAGTCTGAGATAAATTACAAACAAATCGGTGTATTAAAGATTCCAATGCGGCCAGTACTTTTCGAGTTATTTAATTGAGTATGAAATATCCCTAGACCGTGTTGATGTGTGTATATTTGGAACCTCCCTTCTATAACCATGTTATAATGGCTAAACTCTAATCTGTGTCTGGTACTATGTTTTTTTTTCTAAGCAGATCTAAAGAGGATGACCTAGTGTCCAGTAAGTAAATTACATACTTACTTACTGGACAGTAGGAGATTCCAAATTTAAAATCTCGCTTCTTACTGGACAGTTGTGAAGAAGTCTCCGGTAAAGTTCACTTTCTGGATACTTTTTAGAGATGTTATGGCAACATTACATACCATTTTTGAGAAATAGTACATTACTGCAGAATCCAGTAAGTAAGCCTTCCTGGCCAAGTATGAGTTAACCGGACCGAACCGCAGGTGAGGTCTGGTTATATACGAGGCCAGGATGGCTTTCTTACTGGTTGAGGTTTGTATAATGCTTTTCTCAAAAATTAAAGAAAGTTTAACAACAAATTCGTTTAATTAATATTGAAGGTTACATTCATATGTGAAAAACACAATAGCACTTTTTGGCCGACCCGGGAATCAAACCCAGGACCTCACGCTCTGCAGTCGAGCTTGCGACCACTAGACCAACGAGCCAGTTTAGGAAACAACTTTAGAAAAAACTTTTTAATAAACTGAAATTACTAAATACAATCATAAAATCCCACACTATACTTCTACAACATTATTATGTACAAAACGCAACGTATAAAAGGGCTGTTTAAGGTTCCAAAAATATATGTATCTCATAAAATGTCATACCAAAAAGAGAGATAGATATATATTTGGAACCTCCCTTCTATAACCATGTTATAATGGCTAAACTCTAATCTGTGTCTGGTACTATGTTTTTTTTTTCTAAACAGATCTAAAGAGGATGACCTAGTGTCCAGTAAGTAAATTACATACTTACTTACTGGACAGTAGGAGATTCCAAATTTAAAATCTCGCTTCTTACTGGACAGTTGTGAATAAGTCTCCGGTAAAGTTCACTTTCTGGATACTTTTTAGAGATGTTATGGCAACATTACATACCATTTTTGAGAAAAAGACCATGTCGGACACTAATCTGCATGGTCCTCATATGACTTGACCAAAGTTTGGACTTTATAAGAGACAGTGACTTCTGAGTTTGTTTGCTGCTTCTTCTCAGATTAGTCAAGTACGAAACATCGACTCCATCTAGTTTTAAAACATAACACACATGTAAAAGTATTGTGTAAAACCAATTTGTAGAAATCCCTATTCACTGTTCTAATTGTTTCGATCTTTATCTGTTTCGTTAAACCAACAGTAAGTAAAATCTTGCATAAAAGTTACATAATGTTGCAATCCTTATCTATACTAATATTATAAAGCTGAAGAGTTTGTTTGTTTGTTTGTTTGTTTGAACGCGATAAACTCTGGAACTACTGGTTGGATTTGAAAAATTCTTTTTGTGTTGGATAGTTCATTTATCGAGGAAGGTTATAGGCTATATAACATCACGCTACTACCAATAGGAGCGGAGCATACATGAGAAATGTTGCAAAAACGGGAAAAGAAAATTCCTTTCTGAGAACTTCCGTTGCGTGCGCTGCGAAAACGGTTTAAGTTACGAGAATATCATGTATGAAGTAATTATTCGTCTTTAAAAGTTATAAAAAAAAGTCCGCGACAGCATCTATCTATCTTTTAAGATTGACTCACTGTAACCATTTTTTATTATTAAAATGTTAGGTTAAAAATAATTATTTTTTGCGAAGCTTATTTAACCCATATGGTATTAATCTATATCTAAATAAATGTGTTCGTTAGAACGGAAATTTTATATAGAATATTTGTGCTCTTTACTCTATACAGTTTAAACAAATATCTTAGAAGATATCGCAATGTAAAAATCCCCGCGCGGAAAAATAATTACGCGGGTTGCGTCGCAATGTAGGTACGGGGGATTCTGGCTGGCCTCCGGGAAATTCAAATTCAAAATATTTACTGCATCATAATGTTTACAAGTACAGAGTGTTATAGTGTAAATAATAATTAATGTCGGATAGTCGATATATCGAGAAAGGTTATAGCTATATTTATGTGACGCAGACGAAGTTGCGCGGGTCAGCTAGTTTACACGATAAAAATAAAAAAAATTACACATTTCATACTTTCGCAGCTGGTACTACAAAACCCAGCGAACCGCATCATGGTGTGCACGGACTCCAACATGGCGGCCGACCACGTGGCCACCGTGCTCATCAACTACTCGCACATGTTCGAATCTGACTGCTGGCTGCTGAGGGCCAACTCCAAGTTCAGGCCCTGGTGAGTGGATCAATCTTATAAGGGTGGGGAGATGGGGCAGTAAGGGCAGGTACATTAACCGTTGTAGATACATGCACGATCTTAGGAGACTTCATCAGAAAGACACCCTACCCTTTTGAGAAATTAGATTTTTTTAAAGTGCAATCAAATGGTCAACTTTCTTATAACGATCGATAAACGCAAGCAATTTCCACGGGAGACTTACCGGAATTGTGCCCGATAGATTCCGTTGGCAAACCAACAACCAGATAAGTGGGCGGCTTACAGAAGATCGCGGGCAAGTCCTAGATGAGGCTTGTCTGCTCCCAGGGAGGCATGTTATTAAACTACAGCAGTAGGTGGAACAAGGCTGTAGAGTCTCCCAGGAGGATGATGGCACATTTTGATTTTTAGGCATTGATTTAATTTGATCGCTTCAACGGGAGACATTGATGGACTCGCTGTATTGTTAATTGTAACACCCTTGGATCCCTTGTAGGTATAACCTTTGTTTACAAAAAGTATTTAATTTTCACGTCATGTGTATTTGTAAACGCTTTGCAATACTGCTAACCTATCGTTGTATTCCAGGGAAACTCTCCCCGATGTGCTGTTGAAGTACACGAACGGCAGCTCCCGTCTGAACTTCCGCAACGTGATGGCTGAGGAGTTCATGGCACACAGTATCGTCATCACAACGCTCTCACATGCCGCTAAGTTTGCTAGGTAAATGTTCATGTCGAATTTTAAACTTTGTACTCTAGAACGAAGGTTTAAAATCTCATAGCGCTCTACGAAGGCGTTTTTTGGGAGAAGCCTTCCACACTATTCCCAAACCACTGCAAATTCTGAAATCCAGAATCAATAGCGGCGAGCACCAGATTGGCGCCGAGACAATGAAGCTCGCTGAAGTCCCAGCGAAAATAATCAAATAAAAATAAAAAGTGAAATTATAATTAATCAGAAAAGAATCAGAACAGTTCCCTAGCCACACCTCGGACACTCCATACAACGCCCGCAAAATAATTACCTATTACTACTACATAAACATATTATAACGTTTGTGCACGACGTGCACGTGCAAATGTGTGCGTAAACTCTAGTAGGGTTGTCGTAGCCTAAAAAATGGCGCGGAAAGTGCAACGGTCTGCGTCGCAAAAACCGGAACGACGACTAATACGAGCGCGAGCCATAGCTCAAGTGTCGCCGACGAATACCTCGAAGTGTGGGGTGAGGTGCGGTATTTAATATGAGCGCGGGGAAGGGAGTGTCCCTTCTGTACGTAGTACTATTAAGTATTCTGTGCCCTAGCCCTACTCCTCCGCTATTCTTTTCTGATTAATTTCGTTGTGGGATCCAAAACAGTTAAATTGTTTGTCGTCGAGTGCAGTGGTTTGGGAATAGTGTGACGGGCTTGTCCTACAAAAAAAAAGTCTGTAGTAAAAAAGCTGAATCTGTAGCTTGTAGCTTGATAATTGTTCTAATATTCAAAAGTAACCTCACTTATCTCCCCAGACACATGCGCTCCCGTAAGTTCGCTAACCACATCACGCACCTGTTCATCGACGAGGCAGCGCAGGCCAGCGAGCCAGCCTGTCTCATACCTGTGTGCGGCATGCTCAAGCGTACCGCGACGCTCGTGCTGGCCGGGGACCCGCACCAGCTGGGGCCTGTCGTTATATCGCATAACGCTAATAAGCTGGGACTTGGTACGGTTTTATATCGGAATGCTTAAGAGCGTAGACGGGCTGCGCGGGAATTGAAAAATAGGTATTTGAAGAAACTATTGCCGTCTCCCTCACCTCTCGTCTCCCCCCGTAGAGTGCGATAGAGACAACTGCAGCTCAGAACGATTTTACCTATAAAAAACCTTGATCGATCGACGTTACGTATTCTCCTGTTTTCTCCTCGAAACCTAAGCCAATTAAATTATATTTGGTATCAAAATTTAAAGGAAGAATAGATCTATGCCCCTATTACTTGTTTTTATTTTAAAAACTTTTCAATTTTCTTTGGTAGTCATCTGATTACGTGCTTAGGCAAAAACGGGGTATTTTTTTAGGTTTTTGGTAAGTCATATTTATTTTTGTCATACATTTTTTGAAAAAAAAAATGACAGGGGCATGCCTTCAATAGACCAGGGGCTCAATTCTGTAAAATAGCTAACCTACCAATAGTGTGTCGATAGTGTGTCGGTTGTGTCTCAATAGACTACTCATTGACATTTGGTATTCTACAAATATTTATGGTCATTGACTTGCCACTGTAGTGACGTTGAAACGCCATAGTAGGACTTTATGGTAGTCTGTAAATATATTTCAAGTGAAATCTGACAGTCGTGTCTATCGTGTTTGGCTATCGAACTGCCATTGTGAAGCCATCGAACAACGACACCTCTTTTCCCTATTGCATAATAATGTCTGTAGTGTGTCGATAGAGTGACAATGGCATGTTGCTTATCTCTAAGTTACAGAATTGGGCCCCTGGATTTTTATAAATAAAAACGATTACTCTAGAGGCATCACCTAACCGTGTCGTTTTTAATCGTGCATATAAGGGAGGTAAACATTCATTACGTGAGGTGTTTAAGGGGGGTCCGACTAACGTGAGATACAGGGGATGATGGGGTCAAATAAAAACTCACGCAGGGGAGCGGGCGGTGTGGTCGAAAAATCTTTAAAAATGCGAGCGGTAGGTCTGATTAATTTGTTTTTGTTCAGGACAATCGTTGATGGAACGTCTGAAGAAGACTTGCCCACTCTACAGCGACATTCGCAACGACCCCAACTACGTCGTGATGCTGCGGAACAACTTCCGCTCCAACCCGGATATTCTCGAGATTCCTGACAAACTGTTCTATAACGGACAACTCAGGGTAAGTCAACATGCTGCTCTAATAGCCCCCGTTTTTAAAAGTATCTGTCGAAAACAGGTAACTGCCAAACGAATATCAACAATGCCCACTGTGATATACAGTTACAAATAAAATATAAACTCTATTGCACAGAATGGGGCTTTGTCTAGTTTTGTTTTGTGTTTAATGTCAGATTTACTGATCAAAACTCAAGGATTCCATTATAGCGTTACCTACTGGCACGCTAAACGACCAGTGAAGATATGCAAAACCAGCTTATGCGGTTATCTCATTTTTCATTTTTCGGATAGGCCATGTTATACTGGGAATGTATAAGTCTCCGTGTGTACCTGTGTACTACCACAGATCACCATATCAGCCAGGAATCGCCAACTGCTGGGTATAGGCCTCCAGTTTTTTCCACCACATTTTCTGGTCCTGTGCTTTCCTTATCTAAGTGTTTCTCACTTTGAAGATATTGTCAACCCAACATACTGTACTTACCTGGGCCGGCAGTCTCGACAGAGATAACGACAAAATCGCTAACTTTCAATCCTTAATTACTAACGAATAAATTCGGTTGCAATAATGATGCTTGCAAGTAAAGCAAGTCTCTACATCCAAGATGCGTTTCTCGCAAGCATTGCGATAGCATTAGCAATCGAAAGTTAGCGATTTTGTCGTTATCTCTGTCGAGACTGCCGGCCCTGTATAGTACATTACTGCAGAATCCAGTAAGTAAGCCTTCCTGGCCAAGTATGAGTTAACCGGACCGAACCGCAGGTGAGGTCTGGTTTTATACGAGGCCAGGATGGCTTTCTTACTGGTTGAGGTTTGTATAATGCTTTTCTCAAAAATTAAAGAAAGTTTAACAACAAATTCGTTTAATTAATATTGAAGGTTACATTCATATGTGAAAAACACAATAGCACTTTTTGGCCGACCCGGGAATCGAACCCAGGACCTCACGCTCTGCAGTCGAGCTTGCGACCACTAGACCAACGAGGCAGTTTAGGAAACAACTTTAGAAAAAACTTTTTAATAAACTGAAATTACTAAATACAATCATAAAATCCCACACTATAAAATGTCATACCAAAAAGAGAGATAGATATATATTTGGAACCTCCCTTCTATAACCATGTTATAATGGCTAAACTCTAATCTGTGTCTGGTACTATGTTTTTTTTTCTAAGCAGATCTAAAGAGGATGACCTAGTGTCCAGTAAGTAAATTACATACTTACTTACTGGACAGTAGGAGATTCCAAATTTAAAATCTCGCTTCTTACTGGACAGTTGTGAATAAGTCTCCGGTAAAGTTCACTTTCTGGATACTTTTTAGAGATGTTATGGCAACATTACATACCATTTTTGAGAAAAAGTAAAGTTTTGCTCATGAAGATCCAGAAAATAATTGAAGCCTACAAAAATCAAGCAGCTACTTATACTTTTTGTTAAAATAAATATGTATTTGTTACAGGCATTGGCCAAAGAGGACAATATCAGCAACATCGATATCCTGGGTGAGAAGCAAAACAGCCGCGCTGTTGTGTTCCACGCAGTGCTCTCCAAAGAACAAAAGATTGGCAAGTCTCCCAGGTATGCTTCCCCTATAACAAGCATTTATTTAATAGTTTTTTTTTTTTAATGGGCTTGCTCTTGACTTCAAACTTGCCCTAAGGGCAGAGATGATGTCGACGATGGAACGAGCTTACCCAGAAGAAGCCTGTTTACTCGCGACTTAAACAGATTAGGGTTATATGAACTCGGAAAAACCGACGCAGGCAGGGAATTCCACTCCTTGGCTGTGCGCATAATAAAGGACCCAGCAAAGCGCTTCGTTCGAATGTGTGGAACGTCGACTAGGTATCGGTGATAGCCTGCAGTACGTCTAGTCTAGTAGATGGAAGAAGGGAGATGGTGGAATCAGTCATCTGATAATTAGCACTTTTCGAACGTCAAAATTTATTTACAAGAGACAGTCCCCCAAAACACCCACCCTTCGACACTTCCTAGTGTTTTAGCTGGGAAGAAGAAGTGGCGGAATAAACTCCCCAGCAGCAGAGTTACTTTTGACTAGCTGTAAGTTTTCCGAAAATAACAAAAAACCTAAACTAAACATTAGCTCACACATACACAGGAGAGCGAAACACATGTTGGGTTTAGGTTTAGATTGGCGACTTCGAAAAGGACGAGGTTTTTTTTTTTTATTATTATCAATGGGCTTGCTCTTGACTTCAATCTTGCCCTAAGGGCAGAGATGATGTCGACGATGGAACGAGCTTACCCAGTAGAAGCCTGTTTACTCGCGACTTAAACAGATTAGGGTTATATGAACTCGGAAAAACCGACGCAGGCAGGGAATTCCACTCCTTGGCTGTGCGCATAATAAATGACCCAGCAAAGCGCTTTGTTCGAATATGCGGAATGTCGACTAGGTATCGGTGATACCCTGCAGTACGTCTAGTCTCCCGATGGAAGAAGGGAGATGGTGGGATCAGCTCGTGGAGCTCTTGCGCACACTCTCCGAAGTACAGTCTGTAGAAGACCGACAGACATGCGACTTTGCGACGGTGGGCCAGGCTATGTAGCTTGTTAACCAGCTTATCGTCACCAATTAGCCTCCTGGCTCTGCGCTCTACAGAGTCAAGTGTGGCAAGCTGGTATTTGGCCGAGCCATCCCAAAGGTGACGGCAATACTCCATGCCAGACCGGACTTGAGCTTTATATAATACTGAAAGCTGTCCAGGCTTGAAGTACCGCTTAACCTTGTTTAGGATGCCCAGCTTTTTCGCCGCAGTTTGAGCTTTCGACTCGATGTAGGCGCCGAAGTTCAGATTCGCGCTCAACTTCGTGCCAAGAAGCTCGAGACTGTCAGTAACTTGTACAGACGCACCTCGGAAAGTAGGGGCCAGATTAAGGCGCTGACAAGAGCCAAATAGGCTTGTATTGAACAATTTTTTAGCCAAATCTATACAGTTTGACACGGCGGAAAAAATATATGTTAATCTTGAACATATTTCTGATAATTTCGTTGTTTTCAAAACACGTTTTTGAAAAGTTTTCTCGATACAAAAAAATGGTAAACTAACCTCTTAAAATGATCTTCCAACAAAAATATCTGTATTACTGATGAACGTACGTTGGTAAAATTTATAACAATAACGTATCATATTTAAATACAAAATTTGGTTGTTTTTAATTTTTGATTATTTAATAAATTATTATTTTATAATTAATCATTATATGGTTTGTAAGAAGTTCGAGCGTTGCGTCATCGCGCTCTCTTTCTTACGTATGCAATCCGACAGTGAGCGCTTAGGCGCGGTGCTAGACGGACGTATGTCACTTTGCGCCCCACTGACAGCTATCCGTTCATCTATAAATTATTATTGACCGCGTCACAATGTTAGTCCAGGATCCACGGTACATTTTTTCACTTCATTACTATCAAGCTAATTTTCCGTGAGCCAACATTACCCTATACGAAAACTCTCGATTGTGGTAGGTAATAGGGGCAGCAGGGATAAAATATATATTGATTATATATTATTATAATTATTTATTTGATGATTTTCAAAAATCTATTACTAACTATTTTATTTTTATCTGATGATCATTATCTAAATCCAACATGTATTGATAACAAGCTCATCAAAAATTACTACAAACCAGCTGTTTTTTAGGGGTCCGTAGCCGAATGGCAAAAAACGGAACCCTTATATATATTCGTCATGTCTGTTTGTCCGTCTGTCCACCCGTATGTCACAGCCACTTCATTCGGAAACTATTGAGACTACACAGTTGAAACTCTACAAGTATTCTGTGAACCGCTTTACGATTTTTATACAAAAATAAAAAAAAGGATTTAGGGGGTCGCCCCATACATGGAACTGAAACTATATTTTTTTTTTCATCAAACCTATACCTACGTGTGGGGTGTCTATAGACATTAGACAGGTCTTTAAAAATGACATTGAGGTTCAACAAACAATTTTTTCTCAAAGCCAATCGTTTGGAAGACAGACACTTCCAAATTTGTAAAATGGCGACCAGCCTCGCGGTCGCTTGCCTTCGGTATTGCCAACAATGACCAGCTTTTCAAGGCTGCTATCTCCTCTTTGCATTATGTGGCCGAAATAAGGCAAAATACGCTGTAGGCAAACTGTTGACAATCGAGTCTTGATATCGAGTTGGTAAAGGATAGACACATTTGTGCGTTTGGCCGTCCATGGAATTCGGAGAATCCGCCTAAAACACCACATTTCGAATGCGTCTATCCTCTGTCTTACTCTTGTTTGGATTGTCCATGTCTTAACTTGTGGGGAAAAATGCTCCTTCCGAGAAGCCTGTGCCTGAAAAGGAACCGATCCAGGCTGATGATGGTTTCGTGACGGTGTTGAGGAGGAAGCGCCGTCAGCGAACCATCAAGAACCGCTGCGGCACGGCTCCATCGGAGCCCAATGTGCATATTCGTGCCGCAAAGCCGAACACTCCTTTGTACCTCTCCCGTCTACATTACACCACTACGACGGAGGACATCGTGGAGTACGTGCGCCAGAAGATCAAGTACGTGGCGAGAGTGCAGCTGCTCGAGTCGCGCCGCAACGTCAACTTTAAGGCGTTTGTGGTGCGAGTACCGACATGCTACCTGCACCTCGTCTTGGAAGAGGACTTTTGGCCGCAGGGGGTGGTGTTTCGACGCTTCCGCGGGCAAGTGCCACATGATCGCACAGTGACGTAGTGCAACTGTAGTGATACTAATATAGTTTTAAGGTTTTGTTTACTAACACAAGCTGTCAATTATATCGTATGTATGTTAGTCTGTAAGGTATTTATCTATGGGCCAAAGTAGCCTGAAAATAAATAAATATTATTATTATTATTATTAACTCTATGGAGGAAAATCAGGAAAACTAGTGCTCTGACCAAACGGGCCTTCGTTTTAAAACTTATACCACGTTTTTCCCAGATGTTCCGGGGGCGTAATATTGCATCTTTAGCCATGGCTATCCGCCGTTTTATTTCTGTGACGCAGCTACCTTCATTACTTATATTGGAGCCCAGTTAATCGAAGCTGTCCACAGTATAGATGCCTTAGATGTTATAGGCGCCCGATAGGTTTCCCGCACGATCTACCACCATAAGCTTGGTTTTCTGCCTATTTATTGCAAACCTTACTTTGCCACTTTCCACTTCCAATCTGTGCCGTATCTCTTTCATGTTGCCAAATGTTGTAGCAAGGAGAACGGTGTCATCAGTGTACCTCAGATTGGAAATCCACTTTCCACCAACAGTAAACCCCTTGTCCCAGCCCTAAAGAGTCTTGAATGATATTACTCTTCGTACATATTGAAGAGCAGAGGTGATGATGCATCCCTGCCTAACGCATTTGAACAGTCGGTGTCTATTTTGACGAAAGAGCGGTTGTTGATGTGTAGGTAGAGGCATCGGACTATGTCAATAAGATGTTGAGGCGTTCCCATGTCTTTAAGAACCCCCCACAGCTTGCCCCACTCCACGCAATCAAATGCTTTGGTATAATCTATGAAACATATCAATACAGGGCTGTTAAATTCCCGACTTTTCTCTATAATTTGGCGAACGTTCAGGATTTGTTCCCGCGTGTCTTTGCCTTTAACAAAACCTGCTTGCTCTTCTGGAATTTGTGGCTCCAGAAAGTGTATTAGCCTGTTGTTTATAATGTACAGGAGTATTGATGGTGCGTGGAGTAAGTGCCAAACACTTAATATAATTTTTAGAATCTTGTAGGCAACTTGTAAAGAGTGGGTTTAATAGAAAATATCCAATCCCCAAAACCCAGTTAGTAAGTAATCATTTTTAATGACTTCGTTATCGATACATATTGGAAGGAAGGAAGGGGACTCTTTGATCAAACCATACATTTTGTAGGACAAATATTTTTTCAAATAATTTAGATAATTATCATCAGATTTAACAAAAAAACCCAGCTGATGATTCTCAAAAGTGTTTGTACTTAACACTTTTGAGAATCATCAAACCAACATATTTTATCCCCTGCTACCCCTATTACTTACCACAATCGAGAATTCGAGAGTTTCGTGCAGGAAATTGTTGGGCGTCTCGCCGTCTCATCAAAATTAGCTTGATAGTAATCAAGTGCAAAAATGGACCGCGGATCCTGGACTATTTGTTTCTTACTTGGTAGTATGGCGCTAGGGTATCGGAAAAATTGTGGGCGTGTCCAAAAATACTGAAACATCAGAAGTCAATAGCTATTGTCATCGTCTTAAACGGACTCCTTTTGGCGGTGAACAGACACACTTGCGTTTTGGTGGCGTTGAAATCTACCAGATTCTCGTCACCCCACTCGGAGACAAGTCTTAAGGCTGAATTCGTTCGCTCTACCATGGCCTCTCTTAATGAACGTACTTCCTCACCACTGGCTTTTGCGCTGGATGTATAACTCTCCATGACAGTGCTGTCATCTGCGTACCCAACAATACCAGGAACAATAATAATAATAAAATAATAAATTTTATTCAAAAGTAAAAATTGCTAAATTACAATATTATAAATTTTAGAAATAATGTAGGAATAAAAAATTTCGATGCCTGTACTAGGATAAACCTGTATCACAGGCGATATGGCTTCTAATACTACTTAAAACTAATTGGACAACAGATTTCTAATCAATATTTAACATTTTCATACTAAAATAACTTGTTACTTTATAACGATACTAATATCTAATCTAGGTACCTAAATTACTTAAAACTCTATTACATTAAAACAAACACAAAAAATGTCTTTTATCATGTAAACAAATGCTATTTCAATTCACAATTACGCAATAACATTAGTATCAGCGGTTTTTATACTCGTAAACATACTGGATCAAATAAAAATTGCTTAATTTATCATATCCATGGCAGTTGTGTAGCGGTCGAGAATTTGCGTAGATAGACAAATCGATAAAATAATAAGTAGGGCCGCATAGTGGTCTCACACAGGTATTGTTGAGTCACCAAAAAATATAATAATACTAGCTGTTCCCGGCAAACGTTGTTTTGCCATTTTCAGAAAAAAAAAAAAAAAGATGAAAAATAGATGTTGGCCGATTCTCATAGATACCCGATACGCACAAAAAATTTCATCAAAATCGGTCAAGCCGTTTCGGAGGAGTTTGGCATCGAAAACTGTGACACGAGAATTTTATATATTAGAAAGATAGATGTCTGGTCTTGAAAGACGCACTACGCGCCCTCATAATCTATGGAGTTGATATTTCGGTGCTCGGCTATTTTCCTGGCAGGACATTCGGCGTCTCCGGTTTTATGGGCACTGGGTTTTTTGAAACGTGAACAAGTTGCACATTTCGGAGTCTCTGTTTTCTTCGTGCATTCGGACATTACATGACCTACTTCACCACAATGACCACACGTAGAATTGAACTCTCTACAAGATTTTGCTGCATGGCCGTACTGCTGACATTTATAACACCTCGTCACTAGCGTGAAATCCCTGACAGGACAGGACGACCAATTAATGAAAATTCTTGATAGAGGGATTAAAGTTTTACGAATATTGGCTGAAACTTCAATTACGTATTATGGGATCGGACAAAAAAAAACTAATTAGTCCGTCAGATAGATTTCCAAAAATTATTGGACACGTATTTTTTCTTTTTTCACGTAAACTTAAAATGAAGACGATACAGTGCTTCGAAAACTCGTGTGACGTCATATGATAGTACATTTTGACGACACAAGTGACGTTTCAAGCCCCACTCCAAGATCTTTGACGCGTTTTATCTTCGTCATTTTTTATTGATTTGATAAAACAAAAAACACGTATTCAATATTTTTCGATAATCTAACTTACGGACTAAACAGAATCATATTATTTTGACCTAGTCCGATCCCCTATTGCAGGTAGCTGCATCTCTCTTCCCAGATTTGTGGCTCAATCTTACGGCGGTCAAAAAGGATTCGAAGGTCAACTCTGGCAACTTTTCGGCTACATTTTGCTCAAAAATGCACTTGAACACTTCATTTTCAGTCAAGGACGTCTGCACACCTATAACCACGATTCGGGGTTTCCGCTTGTTGGGCTCGTCGGCGGTATGTCCAGATATAGAAAACTGGACTGCGTTCTTCAGTTTATCCGCGTCTTGTTTCGTCTGGGTACTTATTATAACACCACCATTTTTAGTCTTCCGGATACCACGTACCTGCAGCTTTATTTGGTCTGGTCGGATGATTTTCTGCACTAATTCTTTTGTTTCGTCGCTTGTTCTTAATTTGTCATCGGGATAAATGGCGACACAGCTTAAATTGTTTGGTCGAATGAAATGGTTAGATCCCTTTTTAACCATATCGGCAAAAGAAGGATTTTCCGCTGAACTAGAGTCCCGTATCGTCTGCTTGAGGTCCATAATTTGATCGGTCAGGTTGCGCTGCTGATTCAGTGTGTCAACCATACTATTCGCGTGAATAGCTTTTTGCTTCAATGACTGATACAAGACTGCCATTTGTGACGTACAGGATTCGACTTTGCGGCAAAGATTTGTAACCTTCATTTTCTGCTCGGTATTGAGTTTTCCATCCGCAGCAATAGAGCAAACTTCATTGAGATACTGCTGGATGGTGGTCATCCATCCTTGGATTTCCGGCGTCGAAACAATTACACCAGCCGTGGCTGACTTCGATAGTGAGGCGGAGAGTTGCGCTGGCCCGCTTGGATTACGGGGGCTGGTTTCCATTTTGTTAGTTATTAAAAATTCAGGAACAAGGAGGTCATTGGTTATCAATTCGACTGGTATTTTTTTTTTTGGACATTCTTAACCATTTTATGAAAACTATTTAATAGTAACCCTCTATGGGTAGAACAAGGAAAATAAAATAATAATAGTAATCCGTAGGTAAGAATACTGTTTTTCACGTGAATTTGTGTCCATTTTTTGTTTTTGTGAATAAAAGAGTAACCATGGAGTTGGACTTTCTTGCCGGTTGTTCTCAATAGGAATCGACTAACCGAACCGTGTACCTTTTCTCGGCGTTTAATAAGCGCCCCATATGAAATAAGATATTTTGTATTAATAAGCGCCCCTGAAATAAGATATTTTGTATTAATAAGCGCCCCATATGAAATAAGATATTTTGTATTAATGTGAAACCTTCAAGGTAGGTAGTCCGCGAAATTAGATTTTTTTACGTTATTTGTAATTTGCCGACCAGTGCCAGGTTTTTTTATGAAAAAGGCATTCAATGAAGTAATATGAACTGAGAGGATTTTTTTATTTTAATCTTTATTACTCTGTAAAGTCTCATTTGTTACGGTCGCAAATCCTATTTAATTTAATATACTTTTAGACGACCTGACACTGACCGGCAAATTGCAAAAAAACGCAAGAAAATTCGATTAAGTCGCGAGTAAATAGGCTTCTTCTGGGTAAGCTCGTTCCATCGTCGACCTCATCTCTGCCCTTAGGGCAAGATTGAGGTCAAAAGTACGCCCATTTTAAATAATAATAAAAACAATCCTTATCGACTTTCGCACAAGTATTTTACTTTTTTCTTTATATTACAGTTTCTTCAACATGATGGAGGTTGAAGTAGTGCAGCTGTACGTGAAGCGTCTGGTGAAGGTACACGATGTGCCTCAGCATGACATTGGGATCGTCACACCATACATACGACAGGTCAGCTACTATTATACATTACATGGCTTCGCACGGGTGCATATAAAAGATACTAAAACCTTCCTATTAAATCACTCCATCTATTTAAAAAAAAAACCCGCTTCAAAATCCGTTGCGTAGTTTTAAAGATCTAAGCATACATAGGGACAGACAGCAAGAAGCGACTTTGTTTTATACTCTGTAGTGATACTCATCAGCTTCCTGCCCTTGTCTAGATCAGAAACCACGGAACGCCACCTACTAGGATCCTTACATACTCCTCTTACCTCGTCCACATTCATACATCTGGTCATACAGAGTATTATACTATGCATCTGTGCTTTCTGAAGAAAGTCACCAATACGATCAGTGTTTGTCTTTTAAGGGCGTCCCCTCCCGGCGTTGCCACTCACATCGGCCTTGTAAATACCTTTCGATAATCGACTTTCATTCATCCTCTCTACATGACAAAACCACCCTTTTTTGTTTTTTTTGGTTGTTGGAAAATCATCAAATAACCCCTCCCGCTCTACGGCAGAGCGAAAGGGAGTGTCAGACTTCTACTGACTATAAACCACCCATGTTCCTTCTTTTCCCTTTATGTGGAGGCCGCGGTATCTTTGTGACCAACCCGCAGCCCCGCCAGGGACAAAACCACCCACCAAAGCATACTCATTTTAATTTTTGTCACTACATCTTCTTTTAAACCGCAACATTCTCGTAAAACCTTATTTTTCTAAATTCTCTCTCTATATTCCAGGTGTACCAAATCAAGAAATGCCTAAGAGATGAGGGCTACGATAAGATAGAAGTGGGCACAGTGGAAGCTTACCAGGGCAAAGAGAAGCGCGTCATCATCGTATCCACTGTTCGCGCTAACTGTAACCTACTGGATCATGATGCCAAGTTCCAGCTTGGATTCCTCGTTGATGATAAGGTTAGTTTCTTTGTAAGCTTGATAACGTTGGATAAATGCGCTCAGAACACCTAACAATGGTTGTTTCGATTTTCATAAAACTTTACGCGTAACAGTGTTAATAACATATCATCACAAATGTAATCCCGAAGGGTTACGCAGAGGTATAGCTAATAAAAGCCCACATTTTGCCAGTGATGTGTGTGTTACAGTGTAAATACAATAGTATATTATGCAACTAATGAATAAAGGACGGATTTAAAGCGAGGGCCGTAGATGAGTCACGAGTAAGTGAAGGATTCTAATAATTGAATCACGAACGCAGCGAGTGATTCAACTGTTAGAATCCTGAACGACGCGAGTGATTCATGGCCCTCGATATAAATTCGTACTTTATTCAGGAGTTGCATACTATACTTTATACCATGACTACGAGAAAAGACATAATTCACTAAACTTTGTGTCCGTACAATAAATAGGGGATCGGACTGGGTCAAAATAATATAATAAAATAAAAAAATAAAAATGTGAATAAAAAATAAAATAAATATGATTCTGTTTAGTCCGTATTTTAGATTACCGAAAAATATTGTATACGTGTTTTTTGTTTTATCAAATCAATAAAAAATTACGAAGATAAAACGCGTCAAAGATCTTGGAGTGGGGCTTGAAACGTCACTTGTGTCGTCAAAATGTACTATCGTAAGACGTCACACGAGTTTTCGAAGCACTGTATCGTCTTAATATTAAGTTTACGTGAAAAAAGAAAAAATACGTGTCCAATAATCTTTGGAAATCTATCTGACGGACTAATTAGATTTTTTTTGTCCGATCCCCTGGCGCCAATTCACTATTTTATTTTTCTATAAAGGCAGCAAAGAACACAACACAGTTTTTAATCTTATGCAAAACTCCTTGTCGCAAATATCGACCAATCAAATCTCGAGAATTTATTTTGCACCAAAGAGTTTTGAATTTCGAATCGTAGCGCAAGGAGTTTGTGTAAGCATTGAAATAGAGAGCGGATATATTTTTGTGTTCCAAATTCAAACACCAAAATAGTGAATAAAAACAAAACAGTGATTAAAAGGCCTTTTTATTCACTGTTTTGCGAGAATAAAATAAGCTTTTTAGAGTAGGTATGGTATAATAGTATATTATGCAACTAATGAATAAAGGACGCATTTAAAACGAGGGCCGTAGATGAGTCACGAGCAAGTGAAGGATTCTAATGATTGAATCACGAACGCAGCGAGTGATTCAACTGTTAGAATCCTGAACGACGCGAGTGATTCATGGCCCTCGATATAAATTCGTACTTTATTCAGGAGTTGCATACTATACTTTATACCATGACTACGAGAAAAGACAAAAACACACAAGCGGGTCGAAGCTGAAAAAGACGCTTTGTGATAAGTTCTTCGACTAACCTATAACGTTTGTGACTAACTTATAAGTTTGTATTTTGCCATTTTGTGTTCTTTTCCATTCTTTTTAGGGTTCCGTAGTCAACTAGGAAGTCTAGGAACCCTTATAGTTTCGCCATGTCTGTCTGTCTGTCTGTCTGTCTGTCCGTCTGTCCGTCCTCGCTTAATCTCTGTGACCGTTAGCACTAGAAAGCTGAAATTTGGTACCAATATGTGTATCAATCACGCCGACAAAGTGCTAAAAAAAAATTGGAAAAAAATGTTTTATTAGGGTAGCCCCCCTATATGTAAAGTGGGAAGTGATTTTTTTTTTTAATTTTAACCCTAACGTGTGATATATTGTTGGAAAGGTATTTAAAAATGAATAGGGGTTTACTAAAATCATTTTTTGATAATGTCAATAATTTCGGAAATAATCGCTCCAAAAGTAAAAAACAAAGCGTCCCCCCCCCCCTCTAACTTTTGAACCATAAGTTTAGAAAATACGAAAAAAATCTGAAAAGTAGAACTTTATAAGGACTTTCTAGGAAAATTATTTTGAACTTGGATGGAAACAACAGATGGAAACTGCAGTTAACCAATATAATTTGGTCCCTGAATCGTATGAGCGCCTATACAATCCAGAGGTCAAGTTTCATTGGCCCGTATTTCAAACAAAAAAAGAATTATTACTACGGAACCCTACACTGAGCGTGGCCCGACACGCTCTTGGCCGGTTTTTTTTATTAGGGTTCCGTAGTCAACTAGGAACCCTTATAGTTTCGCCATGTCTGTCTGTCCGTCTGTCCGTCTGTCCGTCCTAGCTTAATCTCTGTGACCGTTAGCACTAGAAAGCTGAAATTTGGTACCAATATGTGTATCAATCACGCCAACAAAGTGGTAAAATAAAAATTTGAAAAAAATGTTTTATTAGGGTAGCCCCCCCTATATGTAAAGTGGGAAGTGATTTTTTTTTTAATTTCAACCCTAACGTGTGATATATTGTTGGAAAGGTATTGAAAAATGAATAGGGGTTTACTAAAATCATTTTTTGATAATGTCAATAATTTCGGAAATAATCGCTCCAAAAGTAAAAAACAATGTGTCCCCCCCCCTCTAACTTTTGAACCATAAGTTTAGAAAATATGAAAAAAATCTGAAAAGTAGAACTTTAAAAGGACTTTCTAGGAAAATCATTTTGAACTTGAATGGAAACAACAGATGGAAACGGCAGTAAACCAATATAATTTGGTCCCTGAATCGTATGAGCGCCTATACAATCCAGAGGTCAAGTTTCATTGGCCATTGAAGAAAATGTATAAATTATAGCATACCGTTTTGGTACGGAACCCTTCATGTGCGAGTCCGACTTGCACTTGGCCAGTTTTTTATATTCTGTTTACTAATCCATATCACTGTCTTTTTGTTTTTTTTTTTGCGTTATTTAAATATTGTATAAATGACTACTTGTGAAAACTTGTAATTGGCCCTATTGTTGTTATAAACCTATCTACTGTGTCTACCTAGCTGTAAGTTTTCCAAAAATAATAAAATAAATAATTCACTAAACTTTGTGTCCGTACAATTATTCACAGTAAGTATTTGAAATGGCGCCAATTCACTATTTTTTTTTCTATTTAGGCAGCAAAGTACACAAAACAGTTTTTAATCGAATGCCAAACTCCTTGTCGCAAATATCGACCAATCAAATCTCGAGAATTTATTTGCACCAAAGAGTTTTGAGTTTCGAATCTAAGCGCAAGGAGTTTGTGAAAGCATTGAAATAGAGACCGGATATATTTTTGTGTTCCAAATTCAAACACCAAAACAGTGAATAAAAACAAAACAGTGATTAAAAGGCCTTTTTATTC
Organism: Diarsia mendica; assembly: GCA_949316265.1. Lineage (NCBI taxonomy): Eukaryota > Metazoa > Arthropoda > Insecta > Lepidoptera > Noctuidae > Diarsia > Diarsia mendica. The sequence goes on along the minus strand of OX438906.1, from coordinate 8,866,517 downwards.
ACTGTTTTGCGAGAATAAAATAAGCTTTTTAGAGTAGGTATGGTATAAAGTTTATTTCTTAAGAAATCTCAATGTTTTGACATTTTTTATTTCACTTTATGTGGTGTTCAAGTTTACTATCTCGCTCTGAGCAGATCCTACTCGCAAAATCATTCGACAACTAATATTACTTTCTTACTGGTAAAAATTAGCTTTTTTAAACTGAATATTTTCTTTCCAGCGCTTCAACGTAGCCATCACCCGCGCTAAAGCCAAATGTATCATCGTTGGCAACCCGCTCTGTCTCGAAAAAGACATAAAATGGCGCATGTACATGGAACGTTGCCGCGAACTGGGCAGCTACCACGGCTTCAACACCACTGGTTTGGACAGCGATACCTACACAAAGGAAATACTCGATAATCTGACCCCTATGCTGCAGGAAATAAAGTTGACAGTCAAAAAGACAAAAACAAAAAAGAAGAAGTCAAAATCGGCAGCTGTGGCCTCTGGCTAGAGTGGAGGGTAAGTGGATGAGCAGTAGCATCCACATTATCAGGTCATAGCAGACAGGGTGCTTTTAGCATCAGCGATTTGGAGACGCATCGACTCGATAGACGATCAAATGATGTTTGTTCTGTAAATTGGTTTTTACCATTTCACATGATAAAAAAAAACTATGCGGTTGGTGTGTCTTATCCACCTACTCTGAGATATAACACTGAAACACATTCGAATTAGAGAGGTTTCGTCGAGCAAGCGTGTTCCACTTAGACTGCATTATTATTTCACATAAGGCAAACGCAAGTCTAAACAGTAAAAAAAAGCTCAAAAAGCAACCTTATTAAAGGTAGATTACTATTTTTTGAGATCGATGGTGCAAAATAATAAAACAGCTGTGGTGAGGCTGTACGTTTGGCTTGGTGATCGCTTTTTGTCAATTCAATATCAAGCTTCCGAAAATAGCTGATCGTTAAAAGAATCCTGTCTGCTATAACCCTATGGTAGGATTTCAATTATCCGGCTCTAGGTCATTTAAATTAGCGGATAGGGTTCTATCGCTAGCTAATATAAAATGTACTTGTATTCAATAACACGACTAACCTACGAAAACAATATAACCGACAACAACAATGGTATCTAGCCCGGATAATCGTGATTCTACTTCAAAAACTACTGCAAAACCATTCAGCATTAACGTGCATGAATGTAAAGCCAACTGCAATCACCAACCCGCCTATCAAGCATGGTGATTTTGGCATCCTCTGACATTTTAAAACGTAATGCTTGACATCAGAAGACAAGTCAGATGTACAAAACTTTCGTTGCGTTCATCGTCGTGCGATGAAAATGATCGTACGATGGTCCAACTGGTGTCCTGATTGGCAACTATCGATCGTACGACTTACCTGTGCCATACCCCGCCCCCCGCGTTCGTATCGCGCGATGACGCCTGCCCAATCAGAATAGATTTGTAGCTTTGATTGGATGATCGTACGATCGTTTTTAAGCATTTCACTGTGGTCGCACGATCACTTGCAAGCTCTATTAGGACACTGAAAAAACTAGTGTGTTTAATCTCGTCGGGAGATGGGAACGCATCGTTTGATCGTACGACCGTTGCCAATTAGGACGCCGCCTTAGCTTCTGATGTCCAAAATGATCAAAGGATAGCCATTTAAGCAGATATTTTTTTGTTTGTGCTATTGTGGTGTTTTTATACTCGTAGATTAAGAGTTTCGTTGTGATGGAGACTCGGTGGTGACATTCCACTTGTAGTTTTAGTTTTTAGTGTCAGAGCGTCTATGTTGTATTTCAATCCTTATAGCATGTCCGCTGCTACCTCAGAACACATACCTACCAAGTTCATATATTTTTGCAACTATAAGCGTAATCAAATGGCCTGACCAGGCCTGTAATCCCCAAAGGGTAGGTAGACCTAGGCCTATAGCCCATATTACCAAATATGGCCCTAATCCGGGTATAAATCGAGACTGAAAATAAATTGAAAGAATTTTCTGGGCGTTTATTCGCACGGATATTGTATAATGCCATATTGAGTCAATTTGAACTTTTCTTTTGTTGCAACGCCGTTTTTTATCTCTTAGAGGACCATACATAAGCTTCATTATAAAAACTCGTGTCTAAACACAAAAAAAACAGAGTTATATCATTGCAGTGTCCAACACTGAAGCCTTATATAAAAGCAGCTGGGATTCTAAACTTAAAGTTTTGAATTTCTACCATACTATATGGCAGCTGTACGCCAATAACCGCTTATTAAAATATAAATATAATAATAAATAAATATATATAATTATAAACCTATATTTTTTTTAAAGTTGAATATTATACATGACAGCTATTTACTGTCCCATAATGTACATGGAGCTTATCATATAGGTAATAAATGTTATAACGAAACATCGTCAGTTTAACACTGACGAATCTTAAAATGCGTTTGAACTGTTGAGGATCAAAGAAAAATGGCTTTCAACGAAGGATAGTACAATCCTTATATCTCGTACTCTTGTACCTTGTATGATGTAGGAAAACATCGGGATGTCTTAGAGGTAAATATTCGATGACGTGAGAAATCAGAGAAATCCACCAATCTGGACTGGGCACAAGTGGTGGATTATGGCCTATTCCCATCACAGAGACGAGGCCTGTATCCCAACAGTGGGAACATGTAGGCTGATTATGTACAGCCCGCATCAAGTAGCTCTTATAGTCTTATATCATTGACTTAAAGTATAAATTACATCTGTAGCAGCGGACGTGCTAGCCAATCTCTATCCCCGCGTGACTTCTGATAAATGTGATATATTTGTAGAACGTATTGTTTTACTCTTGGACCATAGAGCTATTAAACAGGAGTTTAATCGTAAAGTAACTCTTTGCCGACCGTATAGGTCACGATAACCGTAGTCAATTAAGATTTGTAATCATCAATAAAAATCTATAAGGGTTCCGTTTTTTGCCATGGCTTGGCTACGGGACCCTAAAAATGTATGTGGTTATGGAGTAACTCCTTCGAAATTAAAATTTTAAAATTTCCGTTATATTTAAAACTTTGCTCAAAGACAAAGTATGCTTGGGAAGTACCCAGATATATGAGCTCTCTTACATTTAAATAAATAAAAGCTTATAATATACCTAGATCTCAAGATCATTTTACCCAAAATAATACTCCTAAATAATGCAACATAGAAACATATTTTTGTTTACATTTTTGTTAGTTATTCTTATTTCTTCACAATTTTTGAGTAAAATAAGTACATTCCCATATTTTTATAAATAACGTAGCGTGATTTTTGTAGCGTCATGTTTCCGTAAACTCAAAATGGATATACGGTCTTGTACCAACGCCAGTTTATATGCTCTTAACTATTTTTTTTATATCGTTTCATTATGTTTAGATTGTAAGTTAATATAGTAGAAGGCAAACGCCACAAATGGGTAGGCAGAGCCCTTAAATCGTAGTCTAGCTTTAAGAATCACGAATCTTCACCAAAGATTCTATCTAAGTATTAAACGGAATGTCGCAGCTATAATAAAAATGTGTGTCCTTTTATTTGTATTAGTTCGTAAGTTATTTTGTAGATGACAAAATGACACGACAATACCCTTTTTTCTTTACATTTTTTTGTTTTGTTGCCGTGGTGAAAATAATTTGCTGATTCTAAAATGTTGTCAATCATAAATTAATAATCGTAATGAATCAATATGCCCTTAGAGTTAAGAATATTTTTGTGGAGTGTAACTTGGTTACAGCCAAATATAATGTAAAGTATGCGTAGTATCGAGTATCGGTGACTACAGGGTTATGCATACATATTAGGTACTGATATACCTATGTGAAAGCCAAGATTTTTCCAGATATTCTCCTGTGAAAGTTTTTATGTACGTTTTACTATTGGCATTGTGTTTAAGTTTACAAAATTACTTTTTGATACGTTTTTTACATTAAAAAATTCTATTAATGTGTGTGCCATATTATTATGTTTGAAGTGTTTCATTTTGAAAGAAATCAATTCTATTTTAGTACAGTGATTTAAAGTTAACATTTTGGAGATGCAATTATTGAAATATCTTGGTGCTAAATGTTTAAGATTTTGGATAATTTTCTATACGAAATAAATTACTGTAGTATTCAATAGTTTTTTTTTAAATTATATACACCTATATTTTCTACCCAATCCACTTATACATATCTATACATTCCTTGGTCCGTTCATCCAATGAAGAGTAGCAATATTTCAAAGGACTTGAGCCACAAGATGAGCTCAATCATATTAAAAATTATATTAACTATATTTTTTATATTGTATGTATGTATGTAGTTTATAAAAATAACTAATTTAAGTAATAAAATTTATTGTAGATGCATGTATAGGTGTATCCTCTTCTGCAAATCTCGCAATCGATATTATGTTTGCTGTAAGAAAACCCAATTCTGGGTTAGCTCGCCATTGTACCTAAGCTGTATTACTGGATGTTTTATGTCTATTTTTGTGTGCAGTAAAGAATAAATAGAATAGTAGTTGTTACCGCGACCTTTGGCGTAATAATTATTATAAAATCATTACCTCCCTGTTTGAATCGCGTTTTGTTAAATATCGCTATGAATTTGTTTTTTGCATGGAACCATCACCATTTTTCAACTTTTTTTTTTAGGGTTCCGTACCTAAAAAGGAAAAAACGGAATCCTTATGGGATCACTAAATCACTAGTGTGTCTGTCTGTCTGACATCTGTCCGACCATCCCCCCCCCCCCCCCCCTTAACTTCGAAACTAATTCTGATAAAAATACAGACATTAGTTCAACACGTATAGATTACAGCAAAACCTATAAGAAGTCATGGTACGGAAGTTACGGAACCTTTCATGTGCAAGTCCGATTTGCACGTGGCCTGTTTTTTTTTACTCCATAAAACATCAGCTATCTAAAGTAAAAGTTCAATCATAATGTACCTACTTGATATTTATTTGCATACGTGCAGCTTTATCAAAGTATAGTTAAGTATTGTACCTACCCTAACAAGCTTAAGATTCTAGGGATCACTCTATACTCTTCATATAAAGAAAAACTCAGAAAACTTGTAAGTATAATATTGATCAATTCAGAACTTTCTTTCACGATTAACAAATGATGAGAAGTCTAGCCAACAATCGACCTTCGTCATCCACAACCCAACTTTACCCACTGCCAGTCTCTCTTTGTTTATGCCAAGCTCCTCGATCCTCGTTCTTGTGCCAGTCTTATCCAGATTTCCCCACAATAGCAACAGCAGAACCCCACAATTTTTTTTACAGTCCTTGGGCAGTCCTTGCAAAAGTTACAGATGATGAGCAGACGCGCGCGTACACACATTATTTGAGTGTGTCTGACGGGGGGTTTAAACGACTGTACCAAGTGTCTGACAATATTATTCCATACAAATACATAATAATATGAAAATGAAAACTGAGCTTTACACTTAAACGTAAGTGAATAGCAATTTTATACACCTTTGCCTCCTCCTGTTAAAAAACCGTGATCCAAGTTTCGTAGTCGGGGATTAATTAATTATTATTAGTCAACATCATAAGATTGAAAACCTATTATTTATTCGTAGCGCTGTTATTAGTGTAGAGACTGCAGGCCCAGGTGGACCAACGACATCGTGAGGGTCGCGTGCGACCGGTGGATGCAAATGGCAGGCTGCCGTTCTTTATGGCGTTCAATAGCGGAGGCGCCCTTGTCCAGCTGTGGACGTCCTAGGGCTGATGATGATGATTTATAAAATAACGTAAGTCTGATCGTCGCAGGTTCTTACGCTATTACAATCTGTGTTGGATCAATGAATTTGTGTTGTTGTATATCTTGTATAAACCTCTAACGTCGCTACCTGACAAATTCATGCGTTTTTATTTTAAAAGTAATACAGAACGAGAACAAAACGCGGGTGTCAGCTGGATTGCCAAACGTCAATCACAAAATCACGATCTGTCACTGTCAGTATTAATGTCATTGTGGAAGAGAGAGGTTGTCCGGCTGTCTGAAATTTAATTAATTTTATTAAACACAATTCTCGAACAAAATTAATGAACAGATTACATTTCATTGAAGTTGTATGATATATGACCTTCTATACCGTATTTCACGGCATAACCTCTAATCATAGTACAAAAATGTGTTAAAGTTAGTGATATTTTAATTGAAAAACCTGTGAAAATGAGTGACCAAGTGGAATTTGTTGATATTTTGGAGCCGAGGAGGACGCAGTCTGGGATTTTCAGTTTTATGACCCGGAACTGGTATCCGCAACGAACGCTGACACTGGACAAATATTGTACACCACAGGATCTCAAGGATATTGTTGCTAAATCGGTCTATTTAGACGCTTTTATCGAAGCGGTAAGTGTTTTAAATGTATTCCCTATCGCTTTTCACTTAACTATTGCTGTGTGATCTGAATTCCAAACTGAAACATTGCTTGAAAACAAGATTCATTCAACAACTCATAAAATTCTGATAGTACTAGCCTATAAACCCAGTACAAAGCTAGAGCAGATTACATTTACAGTGAAGTTTTTTTTTTTTTGCTAGCATACATTGTGTCTCACTGCTGAGCAAAGGTCTCCCCTTTCTCCTTCCAAACCTTTCTATCACGAAGAAGTTATTATTTCAATTCTATTCTATTACTCTTATCCTGTTCCTTTAATCTAAAGCCATTAAAAATATACAAAGTACTAATAAAAAAAAAAAACTATATATGTATATGGGCATTTCTCTACTAACTGGAAAATCACTGTCCCAAGCTAATTTTACGTTGTGAAACGTAATATTTCTCAGATAATTGTATCAATAACGACATAGTATTACGTATTCTTGGAATGCAACTGCGTATTCAGCAATTTAATAATGTAATATTTGAGAAAATGAACCTCAACCACCTCAAAAAACAGTCCTCTGGTGCGTCCCTATTCCAGAATTACAAATCTTGTAACAAATATTTCTTTTTTTGCTGTTGATAACTGAATAAAAAATATCCAAATACATTACACATAACAGTAAGCATCTAATACATAGCAATTATATTTTTACGATTGAAATTAAATCAAAATATCTATGTGCGAATGCTGTCCTCAAATTATTGAAACAGTCCCCTGTTAAAATTTGAACACCACGCTGAAGTCAAATTTTGTTTTAGCGTGATGCATTTAGATCGTGATACAGAAAGTAATCGATGTGAATTTTGTGCAGTTGTGGAGCTAAGCGAGAAACTGCCATTTTTTTAGTGCTACGACAGCGTCTGTAGGTGAACTACACATCCAAGACCGTTACGTAAACAGTCCCCTGGCTAGCTTATTTTATACTATTTTAAGAGTTAAAATTATGAAAATTTGTTAACAAGAATTGATTATCTAGGATGTAGCCACATCTGTTTGGTTAATCTGATATGTTTAAATGATTTTGTTTTATTAAGTATTCATGTAAAAAAAACAGTCCTCTGGTGAACAGTCCCCTGTCATTTTTTTAAATGAAAAAAATATATATATTACGAATTACAAAGAAAAATAAAGACTAATTACTTTAACAAACAAAATCCTTGTTAAAAACAAGTATTTTTGGTTATAAGGGGCCTGTTTTTCTGTACAAAAGTAGAGAAAAACAGTCCCCTGTCACGGTTTGCTTAGGACAGTCTTGTATGGACGATTTTCCAGTTAGTGGAGAAATGCCCATATGCAAAAGTTAAACAAACACAGCCTAGGGTTCAGTGTACTGCTATTAGTAGAAAAATGTCAAGGATTTTAGGGGTTAATTCTGTAAAATACCCAAATGGTACCTTCTGCGTTTTCTAATGTACAGATGAAAGGATTAAGGAGTTTCTCAATAAATGTACCGAAGTAAAAATTTCACTTCGGTACATTTATTGAGAAACTGGACATATCTAAAATTATATTTATAGTTAAGAATTGTACCTTGCACATCTACCTACAATTCGTCGCAAAAACATTTTAAAAATACAAAGCATTGTATTTAATAAACATACTTTTGTTTAAAAAAGTAATGATTTGACTATCCATCGTAAATGCGTCCTCGAATCTGAGAAGAAAGTAACAAAAACTTAATAATAGTTTTCCAAATAGTTCACTGTTGATACCTCCTTATCTATTTTATTGACTGTAATTTTGCATGCTTGTCCTTATTCTAGCTAAACATGAATGTGCCATTTTTTGTAGTTAACACCTTTGTATACCATGTTTTATACAAATAAATGACATAAAATAAAATCACACCTATATTTCCTGGAAGGCCAAGACCCATGTAATAGGGAGAGCCTATTGCCAACAACCAGACACAAATCCACAAATAACTATTTTATTACAACAGCATTCTCCCCCTCACTCACACAGGAATGTTCACGAAGTGGTGTAAGCAAAGAGAAATTGCACCAAGAAGTGCTCAACTATCTGGAGGAGATGGGCCTTGATAAGAAGCTCCATGTCATTCGGTGGATGGGCGTTGTGTTCTTGAAGATATCCTTTATGATGAAAATCAAGATGTTTGTCAATGAAGCTGCAGCTTTTGAAGTAAGAACTGAGTATACACTACATACACACAAACTGTTGCTACTGAGTTACTTTTATACATAACTAGCTGAACCCGCGCATGCATTGCAATGCGTTTTTCCTACCTTCCTATCTACTACCCTACCTACCTACTACCCTACCTACCTACTAGTACTACCCTACCTAAAAAAAAGGATCAAAGAACCTTCTCCTGGTTCTTAGCTACCTCCCTACCAATTTTCAGCTAAATCCGTCCAGCCATTTTCATGCTATGTCGTGACAACGGAAAACGGGTTTCATTTTTATTTATATAGATACCAAACTTATTATTCCCAAAGGGTTAGAGAGGTGTACCAGGAATACATACACACTTTGCCTGTTATATTTCAGTTCCATGATGAGAGCCTATTGCCATCATTTGTGCACAAATCTTGACTCCTGCCAGCTACTAAGAAATTATCAAAACACTCTTGTTAATTACTACGAGATTTATAAAAATCATCAAATAACACTCTTTCGCTTTGCCCAGGAGCGGGAATCACACTTTGGAAAAAATAATTGAATTGAATTAAACAAACTCAGGACCATAACTTAATGTTAAGGCCTTAACCTAAAATAATCCTGTTATAATTGTAGCTAAAATCAATAATGGGCAAGAATCCAGTACTGTTCCTGCCTACACACCGAAGCTACGCAGATTTCTGCCTCATGACCTATCTGTGCTATCACTTTGACATTGACTTCCCAGCTGTTGCTGCTGGCATGGGTATGTGTGTATGTTTTTACTGTTTATTTTTTTTAACACTAATACTAGAGGAAGCAGGTTGTGATAATGAGTGTCATCTCTGTTTTTTTTATGGGGGGGTGGGAAATCACGGAATGACTCCTCCCGTTCTAGGCAGAGCGGTAGGGAGTGTCAGACTTCTACTGACTAAAAACCACCCATGTTCCTTCTTAGCCCTTTGTGTCGGGGCCGCGGTATCTCTTTTGAACAACCCGCTGCCCCGACAGGTCATCTCTCTCACACGTCTTATAGATGGTGCTATAATTTGTTTTTTTTGCAAAATAGGGCTGCTCTTGATTTCGATCACGTCTGGTGGAAAGCAAAGGATGAGGTCAGAAGATGCCTATATGAAGATGCATTCACTTCACCTCATACATTTTGAATTTTGTTATTCAGGAAGCTTCAAATTATAGGCATTATACAACTATTGTGTACCTACCTAGGAATAACAAAAACTTATTTAGCATTTCAAACAGTCTGAAACGCAAATTAAAGTTTTAAACCCAAACAAATATTTAGCTAACACATTTAGCATCAATATTACTATGAAGTCAAAGATACGTATTCTTTACGAGTATGGGAGATTTAAATCTTAGTAGTTTAAACATAATAAATAGGTAATCAATGCGTTTGTCTTTACAATAAGAAACGTAATCAACAGAGCATAAAAATACACATGACGTATTTATTCTCGCTAATTAGCAAACTAAGTTGTCCACTTGAAAAACTTTATGAAAAGACGTGGTCACAAAATAACGAGTGATGAATGATGGAAATGTTGGAAAATGAGATGTTGCGCCGACCTCCAATTAAATTGGGATAAGGGCAGAATGAAGAATGGTCATACATTTGAGAGCGAGATAACCCATAGAGATACAACGAGGATTTAGGAATCTAGTACAGTACCTACTGATCATTCACTATCCAATATACCATAGCTAGCTGCACACTGCACTAGACTCGGTGGAACGCAGATCTAAAAGGCGACGAGACGTTGCTCGCTACGCTTCACTCACAAGTCACAGCCTAGCTCCGGTGCTCGTGGGTTCGACATTGCAGGCTTGAATCACCTGATTGTCAAAAAAGATGATTCCGTTCTTCGGAAAGCACGTAAAAACCGGGGGTCCCGGCCAAATGGTGGTCGTCAAACTATGTCAGAAGCCCTTGAGGTGGTTTAGAAATTCTCACACTCGTGTGTGAGGGGTCGTTAGACCTTACTGCCCACACGATAAGAAGAAGAAGACAGCCTAGCTCATCCGGTCGTTCTTCTACAATCTGTACTGCGGAGAGTGTGCGCAGGAAGTCCAGGACCTGATTCCACCATCACCCTTTTACCACCGGACTACCAGACGTACTGTGGCGTACCATCCACAGTTGTTTGATATCCCAACGAGTCGTACTCAGCGCCTCTCCTCCACGTTTATTATAGCCAGTATGGAACCCTCTGCGGCATCTGTGTTCCCTCCCACATTTAACCCGTCTGTTTTCAAAACAAGAGTGAACCAGGCATCACCTGGGCACGCTCGTTTCATCGTAGGTCTCATCCATCGCTTTTCATCAGGCGTGATCGAGGTCAAGATCAGTGTGCTTACTCTCGAATATAATTCCGATAGATCGACATTGGAATTGTCAGTCAAACGTCAGGCATTGGCTGGACTCACTCCGCCTTATTACAAAACGTAGTTAAACCTGGTTTAACTTAGACTTGGTTTATCTCGCATGACGTCTCACTTCAATAATATTCAAAAGAAAGTGACAGCATGCGAGATAAACCAGGTCTAAGTTAAACCAGGTTTAACTACCTTTTGTAATAAGGCGGACTGAGTCTAGCCAATCCCTGACGTTTAACTCAACCAACTGACGTTTGAGCAATGTCGATCTATCGGAATTATATTCTAGAGTAAGCACCCTGGTCCATTTAGCAAAAAAAACAACTCTCACGTTATAATATGTTGAAAGATCTTTCCAAAATAAACTCTGCATTTCTTCTCGGCACCTATTTTTAAGCTTAACTTCTACTTTTTAACAAATACATTACTTCTAGATTTCTACTCCATGGCGGTCATAGGACGTCGCATGAGAGAAACATGTGCGTTCTACATTCGTCGCACGTTAGCCGGGGACCCGTTGTATGCAGCGACCTTGAAGCAATACGTAAGGACCTTGGTGGCGAAGCACTGTGCTCCTATCGAGTTCTTCCTTGAAGGCACGAGGAGTAGAAGCAATAAGAGTATGCCCCCAAAATATGGTAAGTTGTTTATCATACTAATAATCCCCTCATGCAAGGAGCTCGTGGCTGAATAAGAACATTTGAATCGTTCTTTAGGTTAACCCGGGCTTGCCTAGGTTGATCCGTGCATGGTTAATTCATGCCGATAATTTTCTCCGTGCCTCGGAAAGCACGTTAAGCTATTGGTCCCGGCTTATTATTTGTAGATCTTTGACAGTGGTTACAGGAAGTCAGTAGCCTGAAATTCGGACAACCAGATTTACCAAGGGATATCGTATTACCCAGTATAACAGAGGTCAGATACGCAGTCGCGCCATGTAAAAACGGAACTGCTCCTCGGGCATTTTCGAGGTCCAATTTTGGTGTTTTATTACTAACGAATGGCTGTACCGAAAGTGCAAAAACGTAAACTAACATAAAACCCTCCTTTTACTATAGTCGGGTAAAAAGTACATGACAACAGAGCCCTCGACATTTACTAAAGGAAAATAATACAAAACATTATTTTTCAATGCAAAACATACTTTGTTCAAAGCTTTTGACATAGTTTCTTAGTAGATGCAAGTATTTGTTCTTGTATAATAGTTATTACTTAATGTAATAGGTAAAACTGGTGTTTGCTTAAGTAACATAATGAAATGTTTGTAATCTTAAGACAAATGGAATTATGTAGACACACGTCATATTATGTGTTTGCATTGTTTAACTTAGGTATATCATCTTACAGACCGAAATGACTTGATATAATTAGTTGTATTAAATGCTATAGAATAGAGTAACTTGAGTAATCTACTGTATGATTGTATTTTGAAATATGTGTGTTTGATTCTGTAATTTGTATTACAGGGGCGACATCTTCAAAATGAACAAGCCCCTTTAAATAAATAGAAAAAAAAAATGCTATAGAAGCAATTGGTGAAATATAGGTCAATGCTTGTTGGAAATACTTAAATGGTTCTAAGTTTCCTGACAGAATAGAAATGTTAAATTATGGCTGAAAGTGTTCAAAAAACAGCACTGGTTGAAAATAATAGTGATTCTCTTCAACTTCAATTGACTTTATACTTGTATATTTTATTTTTCGACCTTTGTTCAGCAAATTACTTAATTATTATTTTCTACGTATGAAAATATTCTTAGTTCTCCTGAAATAGATACTGTTGGTAGGAGACAGACTGACAGACGCCAGCACATCAAGGTACTAAAATCTGCATAAGGTTCACTGCGCGCCCGTCGGGGCTGCGGGTTTTTCGAAAGAGATACCGCGGCCTCGACACAAAGGGCTAAGAAGGAACGTGGGTGGTTTTTAGTCAGTAGAAGTCTGACACTCCCTACCGCACTGGGCAGAGCGGGAGGCGTCATATGATGATTTACCAGCCCCAACAAAAAAAAAGTTTGAATGAGAAAATTTGTCAGTTTCGGGTAACTTGCCTTGCTAGCGTCTGTACTGTTATCTACATAACTGCCGCTTAGGGTTCCCCCAAGGGTCAGACAGAGGAATTACTATTACACACCAATATGCTTCTTGAAGTGTGCGTACCCCCGCTCACAGGCGAACGCTCTAAGGAAAGACTAAAGCTGTGGCGAGGTAGCGTTTCCCTCCCACCTGGACACGAGTTGCCATGTCTGACCTGGAAGTCTCTAAACAGAATCCAGACACAGGTTCGCCGAAGCAAGGAAAACCTCTTCAGGTGGAGATTCAAAGATGACTCTGCTCTGGAGTGTAAATGTGGTCTGACCCCACAAACTATGGCGCACTTGTTATCGTGTCCAGCCAGTCGTGTTACTTGCACATCACAGGAGCTGATGGAGGCTACGGAAAGCGCCAAACTCGTCGCCAAATGGGCGAACTCAATTTAAATTGTCATCGACACACACCAATATTTCGCCAGACTAAACCTGCAAATTGAAACATAGTTTTTTGATCAACAGGGATGCTTTCGATGACCCTGGTCCCGCTATTCGCTCACGAGGTCTCAGACATTACGATAGTTCCCGTGAACATCAGCTACGACCGGCTGATGGAGCATTCCCTCTTCGCGTATGAACATCTTGGAGTGCCCAAACCTAAGGAGTCTACAGGGGTGAGTTACAATTTAAATTATATAATATTTATTTATTGACTAGGTGTTGCCAGCGGCTTCGCCCGCTACAACTCGAAAATTATCCCACGGGAAGATAAAATCGGGTTAAAAACTATCCTATGTATTAATCCAGGTTACAAACTATCTGTGTACCAAATTTTTTCATGCAAGTTCAGTGGTTTTTGCGTGAATTTAAAGAGTAACAAACTTCCATCCGTCCATACTTACAAACTTTCGCGTTTATAATATTAGTAGGATTTATACTTCATGTATAAGAGTGGTAGTGTTACGAGCTGGGTATGGGATAAATAAAATCACTACCAAATAAACACACGAATAAACTTTATTACTCACAACACACTTATTCACAATCGCAATACACTACTGAACACTTTAATCGCACTAGATTCTCTTCGATCCTGTCGTTGTCTCGCTTAAAAGTGAACTGACTCACTTCGTCCTCAATCGGTCCTTTTATACCCACGCAAACAAAAGATATTCGAGATAATTCTCTATTATTCAAGAAAGCATCCACAAAAAAAACATTAACAAAAAAATAAATTTAAAGATAAAAGAACCGACAAGGAAGAAGTTACTTAACGTCGTCGGCATACGGTCGAAATTACAATGACAACTGCCGGCGACTCCCGGCGCCTGACCTTGAATACAATGTAAGTTCTATACCTACTACGGAAATAGGTACCTAAAAGAATGAACTCGTATTTTGTAGGTACTACACAGTTATTAGCGCGGTTTCTCGAAGATTCTAGATGACCGTCGTAACACTGCCCCCTCCTTAGACATGCTCGTCCCGAGCATCATTAGTCCCGTAATATCGCGCCAGTCGGTCCACATGCACAACCTTAGGCGCACCTCGCGGACCCTTCTGTATTCGGTAGGTGACATCGTTGATCCTGGTCACAACTCGGTATGGTCCATCCCATTTTGCTTGCAATTTCGGAGACTTTCCCTTGCTCCGCACTGGGTTATGCAACCACACCAGCGAACTTTCGTCGAAACCACTACTGTTTGCCTTCCGGTCATAACGAGTCTTCATCTTCTCAGACATCTGTTGTCCGGATTGCCTGATATGCTCATACACATCATTTAACTTGTTACGCAGGTCATTCGCGTAATCCGTTACACTGCGTGGGACATCAGGGGGAGTTCCAGTGATTAAGTCTGCAGGCAACCGTAATTCCCTTCCAAAGTTCGCGAAAGCTGGAGTTACAGTCGTACTTTCGTGAACTGCACTCCGATAGGACAGAAGAAACGGCTGTATGTGCTTATCCCAATCCCTTTGCCTGCTTTCCACGACTTTAGCCAGATATCTCTCCAATGTCTGGTTGAATCGTTCCACCATTCCATCAGATTGTGGGTGGTAAGAGGTGGTTCTGGTTTTGTGGGTACCCATCAATCGACAAGTCTCCTGAAAAACTTGCGATTCGAAATTCCTCCCTTGATCGCTGTGAATTTCTAAGGGTACTCCAAAACGACAGAAGACTTCCTGAACCAATTTATCTGCGACTGTTGTGGCTTCTTGGTTAGGAATGGCGAAGACTTCTGGCCACTTTGTGAAATAGTCCATGACAACCAGGAAGTACTTGTTTCCGCTGTCACTTTCTGGAAACGGTCCTGCAACGTCCAGTGCTATCCTCTCCCAGGGAGCTCCAACGTTGTACACTTTCAATGCACCTCTGCTTCGTGTGTGGGGTCCCTTCACAGCCGCACAGCTGGTACATTTGCGACACCAGTCTTCCACATCATCTCGACAGTGGATCCAGTAAAAGCGCTCTCTGATTTTCAGTAGAGTCCTTTTTACCCCCATATGTCCTCCTGAGCATCCATCATGGTAGAGCCGTAAAACATCCGGTACCTTAGCTTTAGGGACAACCATTTGTAGATGACAGCTGTCCCCACGAGCGTTTTCCCATTTACGGCACAAGACTCCATCCTGGATCTCCAAGCTGTTCCATTGTGCCCAATAACTCTTCGTGATGGAACTCATCGCAGCCACATCACTCCACTTGGGCTTCGGACCACCAGCTTTGATCCACTCGAAGATCGGTTTGATATCTGAGTCACTTTGCTGAGCCTGCTGTATGGTTTCCTTCCATTCGTCGCTGAGATCTGTTCTTAGCCTCCTCACAGACACAACTTCCTTAGTTTCTTGTCTGGAACTCTGCATACAGTCTTCACGCCAAGGTCTTGAAAGTTCATCATTGTTACCGCAAGTTCTCCACTGTTGCTGGGCAGTCATATCAGTCGCCTTTTCCCGCTGTGATTGGTCTTCCCTCGGTGTGCGTCGCTTTTTACAATTTGGCCGTAGGTGACCACTTTCTCCACAAGCGTAGCACCTAGGGCTGTACTTTCGCGGACGCTCATGTACAGGTGTTGCCACAACTTCTCTGACGTAGTGTGTTCGATGGTCTTGTCTCACTGCTTCTACTTCCAGAGCATGCGCTAAGGCGTTCTTCAGCGTCTTATGATGTCCGAGTCTCACAGCGGCTCTCACTTCCAAGTCACGTATTCCGTCGACGAACGCCTGTACCAAATTTCCATCGATGAGTGCAGGGGCAGACCGGTATGCTTTCCGAACCATCGTTTCAACTTCCAGAGCCCACTGCTGTAAGTTCTCAGCACTACGTTGAACGCGATCCCTTAACTTAGCACGAAAAACGTGCTCCAGGTGCGCGTCGCCATATCTGGACTCTAATGCCTCCAGCAGCTGTTCGTACGTCACATCCTTGCCGAGTGCCTCAAGAATGGTAAGGGCCTGGTCTCGGAGACCCAAAGTGAGCGCGGTCAAGGCTTGCCCTTTGGTCCACCCATTCGCTTTCATAACGGCCTCAAATTGGATTTTATAGGCCGACCACGAAGATGTTCCATCGAATGGCGGCACTTTAAACCCGCGTACTGAAGGTGCAGCAATCACCGAAGCCACAGCCCCGTCTCCAACCTTAATTTCACTCAAGGCCTTCTTCACGTCGGCGATCTGAATTTCGGCCTTTGCAATACGGTTGTCGTGCTGCTGTACCTGCTCCTTCATCGCGCTCAGCTCCTTCCCAACTGATGCGTGAAGATCCTTTAACAGGAGCATCTGTTCCTCTTGGCGCCGGGCTTGCTCCTCTTGACGGCGAGCCTGCTCTTCTTGAAGGCGAGCTTGCTCCTCCTTATCTTGTTGCCGCTGCTCCTGTAACTGGCGAGCCTGCTCTTCTTGACGTCGAGCCTGCTCTTCTTGACGTCGAGCCTGCTCTTCTTGACGTCGAGCCTGCTCCTCCTGACGACGTGCCTGGTCTTGCAGCAGTGCCATTAAGGCAGACAAGTCAGGCGCCGCTGATGTAGTAGGCGCCGCTGGAGTAGCTCCAGATGGGCCAGCGACTGGCTCTGACGTAGGCTGGACACCGCCCGTTGTCTGTGTCGGGGAGTCCCCAGAACGCCTTTGGTCCATTCCTTGCTGTCGCTGACTCCTAGTACGGATACTATCCGTGTCGTCCTTGGGTAGAATCGGCATTATTTATCCCTCACTTCTGACACCAAATTGTCACGAGCTGGGTATGGGATAAATAAAATCACTACCAAATAAACACACGAATAAACTTTATTACTCACAATACGCTTATTCACAATCGCAATACACTACTGAACACTTTAATCGCACTAGATTCTCTTCGATCCTGTCGTTGTCTCGCTTAAAAGTGAACTGACTCACTTCGTCCTCAATCGGTCCTTTTATACCCACGCAAACAAAAGATATTCGAGATAATTCTCTATTATTCAAGAAAGCATCCACAAAAAAAACATTAACAAAAAAATAAATTTAAAGATAAAAGAACCGACAAGGAAGAAGTTACTTAACGTCGTCGGCATACGGTCGAAATTACAATGACAACTGCCGGCGACTCCCGGCGCCTGACCTTGAATACAATGTAAGTTCTATACCTACTACGGAAATAGGTACCTAAAAGAATGAACTCGTATTTTGTAGGTACTACACAGTTATTAGCGCGGTTTCTCGAAGATTCTAGATGACCGTCGTAACAGTAGGAAGGAGGTAGGCCTCCCACTAGGTGGACCGATGACCTGGTGAAGGTTGCGGGGATCCGCTGGATGCGAGTCGCACGGGGCCGGTCAATGTGGCGACACTTAGGAGAGACCTATGTCCAACAGTGGACGTCTTTTGGCTGAAATGATGATAAGAGTGGTACATAGGCGGACTTAATGCTACAAGGCATTCTCTACCAGACCACCTTTATGTCAATTCTTGGTAGTCATTTGGTGGTCAGTCCGTGACCTGCATTGCTGATCAAAACTGACCATAATTATGCAAAGTATACCCCATCGAAAGCCGACATTCATCCTAGACGGGGAGTTTTAGAGATCGACACACAACATGCATGTACAGAATTGTAACCGTTAGTAAAAAAAAAGCGTGTTAATAAGCAGCGATCTTTGCGGCCTTTGCGCAGCGGTGAGATATTACGGCCTTTCAAATTTTTTCACCGAAGCATACGCACATAATCCGAAATATTTTAGATGCGATTTGAACTTGAGACCCATGACCATGGCACCATGGCATTTTATGCCAATTTAGGGTCATGTCATGGGCGGCATAAATACTTTGACACCAGTTTGGGCTCTAACCACATGTCAGAAGATCAAAATTTTACAATTGCTACCTATTGAAAAAGCCGTTTGCTTTGTATCGCTAGAGCTAAAACTTTATACTGATGTTACAGGTTAAGTATGTCATAAAATAAAAAATACAATGTTACAAATGATAATTAAATATAATATAATATTGCGATAAAATAAAAGACGCAAAAGTTAGAATTGCGTGGATATCCTATTTCATTCATTTCATTAACTTTTTTCCTCAATGCTCTTAAGTATATAGTTTTATCTTAGCTTGCCATAGTTTGGACAACATAAAAGTCAGTTTTGGACGTCACAGTGTTGTTGCCTAATTCATTATTAAAAATTATTGATAATATAACTCTGTTGTGTCCCACTGCAGGTCAAAAACCACCCTTCATTTTTCTATTCTTCTCTCCCTGGAACTATTTCAGCCCTATCCTTCCACGTCGCCGATTCCTGTTGTTCGGAACCCAATCCGTAGATATTATCACCCAATTCGGATACATGCTGCATATTCACATTTTGTCGACTGTGTCGCCTACGTACGTCTGGAATCTCTAATAATATTATTAGTGTATTTATATTATTTATTTATTCACAATCTATTGTCTCACAATCATATAGACAAAAGAATTATCTAAAAGCCTGCGACTCGAATAATTGTTTTAGCTTTGAATAGCAACCGCAAGATTTGGCAATACCAAATCCCGTCAAACCAGTTCGGAGGCCCAAAAAGCGAGATTCGTCAATCATTTAATATTTAGTAGTAAATAAGGAGGTCAATGTCACAATATATTTCGTAAACACGTCACAAGGCCGTATCACGCATGTTATTACTCGACAGCTGATAATGTTATATTGTCCTTTAGGAGCGAAAAATTGAGTTAGTACTCGTAGTAGGTATAATATTCGAGATAGGTACAGTTATTTCATGACTTTATTTATGCATGTTGTCGTTGTCGTCCTGTAGGACGTTCGTGGCTAAATAATAACAACCACAGGGGTCCATCTTCAGGTTCAGCCGCGCTTGCTAAGGTCGGTCCGTAGATGCGTGGCCGTATGGTCAACCCTTCACGGAGGCATCTGAGGGACCTAACTTGCCCGTCGGGGCCGCGGTATTTAGTACTAGATTACGTGGCCTCGGCGCAAGGGCAAAGAAGGAACATGGGTTCGGTTTTTAGTCAGTAGAAGTCTGACACTCCCCTTCGCTCTGCCCAAGAGCGGGGGGGGTCATTCGATGATTTTCCACCCACCAAAAAAAAAAAAAAAAAAAAAAGGGACCTAACTTGGTGTGTAATGTATATTACATACCGAGTAGGAAACTCAGTATTGTACCTCGGAAAGCACTTTAAGCTGTTGGTCCTGGCTCTTTTTTGTACATTTTTGATAGTCGTTACAGGAAGTTAGCGGTCCGAATGTCTGACAATAAGTCTTACTAAAGGGTATCGTAATATCCAATGTTAACTGGTTTGTGGTGGTCAAATAGGCAGAGACACCATGGAAAACACTGGTATTCAGCTGCATATTTAGATTGAAAGCCGACCCCCGAGGAACGAGCAGATAATGATGATAACATCGAACAGTGTGGTTCTTAGCAAGCAGCAAACCTCTTTTTCTTCAACAGTAATCATCATAATTCTCCTTGATCTTATTCCAATCTGCAATATCTTCTTTTATGGTTAAAATATTGTGAATGAAATGTCAAGGGCAGCAACTTTATTTTGAGCTATAATAACAATTTTTATACTGCGTTACTTAAACCTTTTAGCTAGTAAAGTTTTATTTGCATACCTGTTGTAGAATGAAAACATAAGAGGAGGTCTGAAATTGGCGCCGGTGACTGTTGTAATTAAAAAACAGATTATTATAAACCTAAACCACTAGTCTTATGTGTGGCATTACTTTTAGAATTAATTAAATTCTGTGGGGGACAAACAGGAATAAATAAGTTTCATCTGTCCCCCTATTGGTGATAAGGGGACAGATGAAACCGTTAAGGAGTGAATAAAGTTCGAACTGTCCCCTCATTGCAAACAGGGGGACAGATCAAACTTTTTTTTCTATCCGTCACCCTAAGGGGACAAAGCGGGGTGACAGATCGGCATATTTCAAAGTTTTGTGGTACCTAATCGGTTATCGGAGTATGGACATGTGATGCATGAGGAATGAGGAAATGTTGAGTATGAATGTAGGCAACTTTAAGAGTAGAAGGAAACACAAAGTAACTTAGATGGACGGTGTGTAGGATGATATGGCTAAAAAGGACAGACTGCTGAGATGACAGGTAATACAGAAGTATGGCAGAAGAAGACATGCTGCGTCGACCTCAGATAAATTGGGATATGGGGAGGATATAATGATGGTGATTGTAGTGTACTGTTCACTAAGCTGTATTTATCCGACACCTGTTTGTATAGTAGACCGTATTAAAGTAAACGTAGTGGAAATTAGGTTTAGTAAAATATATTGCGTGCTTTATCAAAGATACAAAGAATAACAAGTAATCACCTAGCAACCACAACACAGATCTTATTTTAATCTAGAAGGGAAGACTTCATAGTATTACGCTGGAAGTGCTTTCCTAACATTCCCTCTTCTTTTTCAAACCGAAGTCTTCGCAAAGCTTTACCAGTCTTGGTTTGAATAATGGCTTTGTCAATATATCAGCCAGTTGTTCTTGCGTAGGCACTTGCTCAATTTGGATATCTCCTTCAGACACACATTGCCTTACATAGAAATGTCTTAGCTGAATGTGCTTTGTCTTCCGATGATATTCGTAAGGCGGATTATGAGCTAATTTTATTGCAGACTCATTATCAATGCGCAGTACTGGTGTTTCTAATTTATCACTTAAATTTTTAAACAATCTCTTTAGCCAAACCATTTCACGGCACGCCTCACTGGCAGCTACTATTTCTGCTTCTGTGGACGACAGCGCAACTGAGGTTTGCTTCACACTTCTCCAGGAGATTGCTGATCCAGCGAACATGCATATCAACCCGCTTGTGGAACAACCACTCAAGTTGTCGCCTCCGTGATCCGCATCACTGTAACAGATGAGTCGCTTCTCATTCTTTTTAAACTCTAGACCAGTCTCGATTGTTCCTTTGAGGTAACGAAAGATTCTCTTCACTTGTAACACATTCGTATTAGTAGGGTTATCTAAGGTTCTGGATACCACTCCGACTGCATAGGCGATATCAGGCCTTGTACCCACCATGAGATAAGCCAACGCACCCACAGCTTGTCTATAGGGAAATTTAGTGTCACAGATCTCTTCCGCCAACTTTTTTACAGGAATATCTTTAACTATTGGTGTTCCAACGGCTTTACAGTCACCCATTCCATACTTCTCCAAAACCTTTGAAGTATAGGCGGCTTGATGAACTCTTATAGTCCCATCATTGTGTCGCTCTAACTCTAGTCCAAGAAAGTACGATGGCGGCTTAGTCGTTATCTTGAAACGTGCTTTGAGTTCGTTCTCAATGAAATTGTCAGCTTCTACGTCATCAGAGGAAGCCAATAATCCATCATCAACGTACAAAGCTAGCAAAATCTTTGTTTTTCCACGTTGTCTCACGTATAAACATGGATCTGCTTCGCTCTGTGTAAATCCAGATTCAATAAAAAAATCATGAATACACTCGTTCCAACATTTAGGCGCTTGTTTAAGTCCATAAAGACTTCTTATCAACTTGCACACCTTGCCAGATCCGTCATTGTATCCCTCAGGTTGTCGCATGTATATCTCTTCCTTCACCTTGCCATATAGGAAAGCTGTTGAGACGTCAAATTGTTTTAGCGATAAACCTTCATTTGCAGCTATACTTAATAATACTCGGATCGTGCTTAGTTTCGCAACAGGGCTAAATGTCTTGTGGTAGTCTATTCCTTTTTTCTGAGAATAGCCAACTGCAACTAGTCTTGCTTTAAACTTGTCAATCGAGCCATCAGGGTTCTTCTTTACCTTAAATATCCATTTGCAATTGAGTGCTTTTCTGTTATTTGGTAAATGTGTCAGTTTCCATGTCTCATTCTCTTTCAGAGAATTTATCTCACTGTTCATAGCCTCAACCCACTTGTCTTTTTCAATACTTTGCATGGCTTTTCGATACGAGGATGGTTCTGGAACAGCAATGATTTGATTGATAAATTGTTCAAAATTAAATCTTTCTGGAGGTTTAATTTGACTCCGATCACGAAGTACACGACTGCTACCTTCAACAGTTTGAGTGTCTTCTTCTTGTCGATCTTCTTCATTACTAGTACCTGTTTCATACCAAGTATCTTCTTCATGTCGTTCTTCTTCAGTATCACTTATTTCATTATCCAAATTCACTGAATGCAAGTGATCATTACTTTGATTAAGTACTTCTAAGTTTGGTTGAACATCTATGGAAGAAGTAGGTAGCTCATAGGTATTCTTTTTGATTTCAGGTTCCTCACTAACAGGTGTGTCTCGGTCTAACAGAGGTATTTCTTCAAAAGTTACATCTCTGGAACGCAACAATTTAAAGTTCCTTGTATCATAAACTCGATACCCATCATCACCATCATATCCTATAAGAATTCCTTTCTTTGCTTTTTTATCTAGTTTATTTCTGTTTTGTTTTGGGACATGCACGTAGCATACGCAACCAATGATTCTGAGATGATTTATTTTGGGTTTCTTGTTGTACCATAACTCATACGGTGACTTGTCAACATTTGGAGTGGGTCCCGTACGATTTAATATGTACACTGAAGCTTGCATTACTTCAGCCCATAAACCTTTAGGTATCTCATCATGAGCGTGCATGAGTGCTCTTGCCATCTCTACAATTGTGCGATTATCTCTTTCGGCACAACCGTTTTGTTCGGGAGTGTAGGGCATTGTCAGCCTCTGTTTAATCCCGTGTTGTCTCAGCGTACTTCGTACTTGTTCATTGTCGAATTCACCACCATTGTCGCTTAGCAACTCTTGAATGACGTGTCCTGATGTCTTAGCTTCTACTAGAAAATCCTTCAAGCGTGCTTGAACTTCTGACTTTTGTCGTAAGAAGTATACGTAACGAAAACGGGTGAAATCATCCTTGAATAGAACAAAGTATCTATACTTTGAGATCGAATACACAAAAGGTCCACACACATCAGTGTGTATTAGCTCTCCAGGTCTTGTAGTTCTCTCTCTGGTCCCAAACGTCCTTCTGTGGGCTTTTCCATAAACGCAACCTTCGCAAACTTCTTTGTTATTTTCAGATTTAAATTGCATAGCAAATTCTCTTTGCATAACTTGTTTGACATGTCTTTTGTTTTGGTGTCCCAAACGTTCGTGGTACAGTTGAAGTTGGTTATTAACTGTTAGTTGGTTAATCTCAAGTTTAGGTGTAATTACTTCTATTTTAAGTTTGTACAAACCTCCATACTTGTCACGAGTACCGACTAACTTTGTCTTACCATCAACCTTAAATAAACATGACCGAGTGTTTGATTCAAAGGAGCTATTCTCACAAAGATCTTGTGCGGCTAGCACTGAGAACAACTTTCGTTGTATACTGGGAACATACCAAACATTTGTGAGTGTAATTGTTTCGTTTCGGCCATTAATGTCAGCTTTTACTTGTATTGAGCCCTTTCCGATAGCTTCAATATTTTCACCATTTGCTGTCATTACTCTGTGAGATTTGGTAAAGTACTCGAAAAATACATACTGATCTGCTCTATTGGTTACGTGACTTGTTGCTCCATTGTCCACGTACCATGAGTCTTTATCATTACTCTCACCAAGAGATAAAGCTAAACTTGACAATGTAGCAGCATTTGATATGGATTCCTTTGTAGGTTTCGGGGGTCTACCATCCGTAATCCATTTCTTGCATTGCTTTACTCGATGTCCGCTTGCTCCACAATAGTTGCACTTGGACTTCTTTTTGTAGTCTTGCTTTTTGTTACGTACTATCAATACCTCCGTGCTGGATTCACCCTCAGCTTCAGATTTATTTCTATCTTTCAAAGCTCTCTCGTGAGCGCACAACTGGGTGGTCAAGTTCTCGATTGTACGATCTTTCAACGTAATCAGTAGCCAACTCGATTTAAAACTGAAATACTCTTCTGGCAGGGAATCCAATATCTTGCATATCAAAAGAATTTCTGGTAGTTGATTGCAAACTGTAGATGTAGACAAAGCTTGATTCAGATCATGCCAAATATTCTTTATTGCAGACATATGTGAACCCATGTCATGAGTGGGGTCTTTCTTGTAATTAAAAAGTTGCATACACAGATCGTAGGTTCGGTCCTGTGATCCTCGCTCATAAAGACGGTTTAATTCGTCCCACATATCACTCGCAGTTGTAAAACGCATTACTTTGTTCAGCATTTCGTTGGTCATATTAGTAGTCAGTAGTAACAGTGCTGTGCTTTCTATTTTATTATATCTGTCACACTCGTCTTTGTACTTAGTAAAAGCTTCCGCTTTGGCTCCTTCATCCGGATGTGCTGGCTTTACTAGAGTACCCTGCACCGCATCTAAGGTGCCTGTGTTACTCCGCAGCAGCAACAACACTTTATATTTCCAGGTCGGCCAGTTGCTTCCATCGAATAGTCCTATTTCGAGTTTCATATTTGAAGACAACATGATTCACTCTTTCGAACTTTTATCCTTTAGAAAACAATACTAAAACTTTCAAACTCTCGTTTTTGCATGCTCTGCTACCATATTAAAGTAAACGTAGTGGAAATTAGGTTTAGTAAAATATATTGCGTGCTTTATCAAAGATACAAAGAATAACAAGTAATCACCTAGCAACCACAACACAGATCTTATTTTAATCTAGAAGGGAAGACTTCATAGTATTACGCTGGAAGTGCTTTCCTAACAGACCGTAGGCATTCAAAGTCAAAGATTTATTTGCAAATAAATATGGTTACTTACAAGGTTCTTAAAATAGTTGTGTAAGTAGTAGTTGTTGTAGTAGTAGTTGTGTAGTAGTAGTTGTTGTTGTGTTGTAGTAGTTGTTGTTGTGTTGTAGTAGTTGTATAGTTGTAGTAGTAGTTGTGTTGTGAGTAGTGATGTGTTACATACATCATAAATGCTGCGGGACTGTTCGAAAGAGATACCGCGGCCCCGGAACACAAAGGGCTAAGAAGGAACATGGGTGGGCTTTAGTCAGTAGAAGTCACTCCCTTGCGCTCCACTCAGAGCAGGATGGAACATTTGATGATTTCCATCCACCAAGAAAAAAAGATATCATGACAACCTTAAGTCCGTCCAGCATTGATCTTCAAAAACTATGACCATTCGTAATTTGTCAGTCCATAAAACGGAGACGGTTATCGCATTTACTTTCGCTCTACAAACGTGTGAACTTGCTATGCTACAAGTTACATCATAAATTGTTCTGGCCGTAGTCGCGTGTAGTCAGACCCACTTGTGCGAATTCCAACTATTAATAAACTAGGACAGAGGTAAAATGTTGAGTGAAATTTCGCGTCAATCAACTACGAAATATAAAATATGACAGACTAACTGTGTCGGGCGTCCTGTGTGTATCTTCTTTCGCGTGAAATTATTATGAAAATATTTCTTCCCTGTAGAATTCCGATTTGTTTACAATTTCAAGGGTTTATGTTTGACCGGAACCCTAATAATTTTTCTAAAATCTCTCCATAGAATAACATTAGCTGTCTACCCTGTCAAAATCGGAATAGCCGTTTCTCAGATTAACCGGAAGAATCAGACAGAAAGACAAAATGTAATCATATTTTTTTGTGACTTACTTAATCTCATACGGGAGGAGTAGTTTTATTTTAGAAAAATTCAAAATAAAAAATTATAGCCCTTGGGAAATTATTAACGAATCAATCCGATTCAAAGAGGGAAAAAAACTTATATTTTTATAATATTTTCACACGAACGAAGGTCGTAGGCAACAGCTAGTAATACATCATCCTAAAACTGTATAAATTAATTAGGTGACACTTGTCAATATGATAATATCATTATTCGCATCTTGACCTAAGTTTAGTTACCGATAGGCGATAGCGACTATCAAATACTTTTTTTCACACTCATGCTTAATACTTCAAATATGATTATTTTATCTTTTAGATATTAGACTGATTACCACCAGTGTGGCATGTTTGATATAAATGCCGTAACTACAAAGAGTCATACGATGTAGTGTTAATTTTATGTGTCACCCAGTTTTAGGGGGAAAAGAAGAATCACGTAAATCGAATCATAAATCTCAGCGTAGCGGTAGGCAGTGTCAGACTTCTACTGACTCAAAGCTTAGCCCTTTGTGCCGAGGCCGCGGTATCTATTTCGAACAACCCGCAGCGTCTTCCACAACCCTTATGTTACATTAGTTTAACTTTTATCAGTTCCTATTCTTAATGCGAACTTATCATAAAAATAATGTTCTTCAAAGACAAATGCTAAAAAAAATGAAATGAATGAATGAAAATAAATGCTGGGTAGCATTACATGACCCCTATCCTCATACCACTTACCCTCTTCTTTCTTGCACGGGGGCTCAGGTAACGCTGGGCACTGACTGTACATGAACAATATTTTACGAACCGTTCCATAAATTCCATTGTAATCGTACAATAATGGCATCAGCAATTCAAAACAATATAAACATAAATATTAATGTCGCAAGGTCAAGAAACTAAATTAGCATTTATGTAGAAAATAGTATATTATGCAACTAATGAATAAAGGACGGATTTAAAGCGAGGGCCGTAGATGAGTCCCGAGCAAGTGAAGGATTCTAATGGTAGGTTCACACGCGCGCGTTCAACTCTACATTCAACGTGCACATTCACATTCACGAGCCCGTGAACGCGCCTGTGAACGTGAATGCCGCGAATCGGGCAAGTGTCGGTTTTTTGGCAAAGTTCAAAGGATGAATGTGCGGGCGCCGACGACGACGATGAAAAAAAATCAAAAAAAAATTCACGACGGCGTGCGTGTAAACAGCTTGAATGTCCGCCGGCCCGGGACGGGCTGCATGCCGCGCAGCCCGCCAGGCAGCCCGCCGGGCTGCACGGCGCGCGTGTGACCGTAGCATTATGATTGAATCACGAACGCAGCGAGTGATTCAACTGTTAGAATCCTGAACGACGCGAGTGATTCATGGCCTTCGATATAAATTCGTATTATTCAAGAGTTGCATAGGTACTATACTTTATACCATGACTACGAGAAAAGACATAATTCACTAAACTTTGTGTCCGTACAATAGGGGATCGGACTGGGTCAAAATAATATGATTCTGTTTAGTCCGTAAGTTAGATTATCGTGTTTTTTGTTTTATCAAATCAATAAAAAATTACGAAGATAAAACGCGTCCAAGATCTTGGAGTGGGGCTTGAAACGTCACTTGTGTCGTCAAAATGTACTATCATAATTATGACGTCACACGAGTTTTCAAAGCACTGTATCGTCTTCATTTTAAGTTTACGTGAAAAAAGAAAAAATACGTGTCTAATAATTTTTGGAAATCTATCTGACGGACTAATTAGTTTTTTTTTTTGTCCGATCCCCTAATGGCGCCAATTCACTATTTTTTTTCTATAAAGGCAGCAAAGAACACAAAATAGTTTATAATCTAATGCCAAGCTCCTTGTCGCAAATATCGACCAATCAAATCTCGAGAATTTATTTGCACCAAAGAGTTTTGAATGTCGAATCTTAGCGCAAGGAGTTTGTGTAAGCATTGAAATAGAGACCGGATATATTTTTGTGTTCCAAATTCAAACACCAAAATAGTGAATAAAAACAAAACAGGGATTAAAAGGCCTTTTTATTCACTGTTTTGCGAGAATAAAATAAGCTTTTTAGAGTAGGTATATATGGTATAAATATTATTACCTACCACTATTATTTTTAGTTGTGTTATTGTTTCTGACTAGTCAATTGAAAAAAGTAAGTAAAATGCCGTTTATTGTGTGGTTTTACATTATTATATTCAAAATTAGTTTGAATTTTCTGTGTCATCTAATAGACTCTTAAGTATGCCGCACATTTGTATTATATGTACCCAATGATATTCTAATAAACAGATATGTTATACACCTACAAAACTACCGAAAAAAGTGTTCCGTGCAGCAGCGGCAGCACACATACACACTTTTCATTCATCTACATTCCACTACATGTCAAAATGATACAAAAGAGATAGCTCGATAAAACCAATAAGAAAAAAAGAGACAGGTAGTGTTGTCAGTTGCACTTGATTGTAAACAAACATTATTCTGAGCACCAATCACCGCATGTTGGGATCATAGACTAACAAATTTAACGAGACAGAAGGTACAAACCGCGTGTACTAAATTTGTACACGAGGTTTGTACCTATAACAACTAAAACGTTACTCAGGTATGTTAAATATTTACTTAACAAAATAATAATATGTCTATCTGTGCTCTGTGTATTAATTAGTATCTATGATTGTGTCTATGATCATATCTATGGTGTTCTCTATGATGTTGTCTCTGCTAATTGCCTCATTACAGTTGATTCAAAACCACCATTGTGTTTTATTAGGTTATGGGCCCAGTCCCGTTGAAAATAAAGAAAAAGTATCGTGATAAGTTCAGTGAGTGCAGTAAAAATGTCTACAAACTATTTAATGAATGTGCCAAAACTGAAAGGTCGCGAGAATTACGACGACTGGTGTTTCGCGGCAGAAAACGTGCTCGTGTTGGAGGGAATGGCGGACGCTATCAAAGCGCCATTGCCGCCAGCAGCAACTTTGGATGAAAAAGCAGTTGATTTGAAGGCTAGAGCAAAACTAATATTGACCATCGACGCGTCTCTTTATGTGCACATTAAGAAAGCGTCAACAACCTACGACTTATGGAAAACCTTAAAGAACATGTTCGATGATTCGGGATATTCCAGGAAAATTAGTTTGCTGAGAAACCTTATAAATATACGCCTAGAAAACTGCGAGTCAATGACGAGTTATGTAAGCCAGATCATCGAAACAGGTCAAAAATTGATCGGCACGGGTTTCGACATAAATGACCAATGGATGGGATCTCTTATGTTGGCCGGATTACCAGAAAAATTTGGGCCAATGCTTATGGCGATCGAACATTCGGGCATCGAAATAACTGCGGATGCAATTAAGACGAAGTTACTAGATATGAGTGCAGATTTTCAGGTTAAGTCGGAAAGTGCATTTGCCGCCAGAAATCTTCACAAAGATCAAAGACAAAGGCTGCGGTTCAAATTGTACGATCCTTTACAAACGTGCCAACGCTACAAACTAGCTGTTTAAATTGAATGTTTACCATTGGTACACTTTCAATTTGAACCAGTCAATAGCCCTGTAATGTCACTTCTGTCAAAAATTATAACCTCGGAAAGCACAGAACATAATATTAAACCCCTCTCGGAATTATTTATTTACGTACTGCGACATTTTTCATTGAATAATATCTAAATAATGGTGCAACAACACACAACATCTAAAAGCAAAATAAAAACAAGTCAATTGCTTTCCTTGACACTTGTCAAATTCGAATTTGACGTCTCCGCACACACTGTACTACCAAATTTTTGTGTGCGCCGTTGGTAGCGATCGATGACGTCAATCATGACGTCACACTGCAAAGAAGAGCTCATGTTTGTACAAAATAAACCGATTTTATGCACGAACACAGTACCAATAGCGCACATCGTACAATTTAAACCGCAGCCAAAGTCGTCATGGCGGCAATAAAGGACAAACGTCACAAACGTCATCTGTCAATGCCAGTGAAAATAAGTCAAACATGGCGAAAAAAACAATCCGATGTTATAAATGCAAACAGATTGGACATTTTAAAAATCAATGTCCGGGTGCTGCTGATAACACGAAGACAAATGCATTTAGTGCCGTATTTCTGACAACAGAATTCAGTCAGTCAGACTGGCACTTAGATTCCGGTGCAAGCACACATATATATAGTATCGAACAAGAACTTATTGACAAATACATGTTACGAACCTAAGATGAAAGAGATAGTTGTTGCGAATCAGACTGTCGTGCAAGTGTTATGCTCCGGAGACTTGCAGCTCACCACACGTGTTGGTGACAAAGAGTATACAATTGATGTGAACAATGTTTTGTGTGTGCCTAACCTCACTACGAACTTACTATCAGTGAGTAAGATCATTGCTAATGGCAATAGAATACAATTTAACCAGCATGGATGTCTAATTTACAACTCACAGAACGATTGTATTGGCGAGGCGTGTTTAGAAAATGGTGTATACAGATTAAATGTTGTGAACACAAAAAATGTCTTAGTAGCTGCAGTGAAAGTTTCAAGTACTACTTGGCATAGAAGATTAGGTCATATTAATGCCAATGATTTAAATAAATTGAAGAATGGAGCAGTTGAAGGTGTTAGTTTTGATGGAAGATGTGATACTGGTAAGTCCAGTTGTATAGTTTGTTGTGAGGGAAAGCAAACCCGATTACCATTCCCTGAGAGCACAAACAGGAGTCAACAGGTTCTAGAGCTGGTTCACACAGATCTTTGTGGGCCGATGGAGAACATGTCTCTTGGGAAGGCGAGATACTACTTATTATTTGTAGACGACTTCAGCAAAATGTGTACTGTGTACTTTCTCCGATCTAAGAGTGAAACATTTATGTATTTTAAACAATATAAAGAGTTTGTAGAAAATCAGCAATCAAAGAAAATTAAAATCTTAAGATCGGATAACGGAGGGGAATTTTGCTCTTCAGAAATGACAAACTACTTGAAACAGTGTGGTATACTCCATCAGAAAACAAACAGTTACACACCTGAACAAAATGGGTTATCTGAAAGAAATAATAGATCCATAGTTGAGAAGGCGCGATGTCTACTTTATGAAGCTCGATTTGAAAAGTTTCTTTGGGCAGAAGCTGTTAATACAGCTGTGTATTTGAAAAATCGATCTCCAGCATCAGGCTTAGACCAGAATACTACACCTTATGAAATATGGACAGGCAGTAAGCCGAATTTAAGTCATCTACGGGTTTTCGGCAGTCCAGTGATGGTCCATATTCCTAAGGAGAAGCGGAAGAAATGGGACAAGAAGGCAAAGAAAATGTTTCTAGTTGGATATTCAGAAAATATCAAGGGTTTTCGTTTGTATGATCCTAATTCGAGAGAAATTACTGTAGCCAGAGATGTTGTTGTCATGGAAAGTACGGATGACAGTTCAATAACAACATCTGTCATGATCGAAGATAAGCCGACTGATAAGTCAACTGTAAGCAGTACAGATGAAGATGATCAACATGATGATACATATATTCCTGAAGAGTCATCAAGTGACACAGAAGACAGTTTTGTTGACACTTTGTCGGAGTCACCTGAGGCAGAGCAGTGTGGCACTAATTTACCAGAAAAACGTGTGAGAAGGAAACCTGATTTCTATCATAGTGCCAATATGTGTATGGACATGTCAAGTGATCTGATTACTCTTAGTGATGCACTGTCAGGGTCTGAAAAGGATCAGTGGCAGCATGCAATAAAAGAGGAACTTAAATCCTTTAAGGATAGTGATTCGTGGAAATTAGTTGACAGGCCTAAAGAAGGCACAGTTGTGAAAAATAAGTGGGTGCTTAAAAAGAAATATAACAGTGAAGGTGAAGTGCGTTTCAGGGCTCGACTTGTAGCCAAGGGATTTACTCAAGTAAAGGGCATAGACTTTAACGAGACATTTTCACCAGTGTTAAAATATTCAACTTTTAGATTGTTGTTAGCTTTAAGTGTTCATTTAGGTTTAAAAATGAATCATCTAGATGTACCTACTGCATTTCTTAATGGTTTTCTCCATGAAACTGTGTATATGGAAATACCAGAATATTCAGAATTTAAAAATTGTAATAATAAAGTACTGAAATTACATAGGGCTATTTATGGACTCAAGCAGTCAGCTAGGGCCTGGTATTCTCGAGTAGAAGATTGTTTGTTGAAATTAGAGTTTAAAAAATCTAACTATGAGCCATGTCTGTTTGTAAAATGTAACAATAATGTCAAGATTTACATTGCATTGTTTGTTGATGATTTTTTTGTTTTCTATAACTGTATAAATACCTATGAAGAGTTGATAAAGGAATTAGTAGCACAATTTAGAATAAAAGATTTAGGTCAGTTAAAGCAGTGTCTGGGAATGCAAGTTAATGTATATAAAGACAGTATTACTATAGACCAGAAACAATATATTGATACTATTCTAAAGAAATTTAATATGTTAGATTGTTCACATTCAGAAACTCCAATGGAGCTTAATTTAAAATTAGAAAAGGATGTAAGTAATGAGACTATTAAAAAATTTCCTTATCAGCAATTGGTAGGAAGTCTTATGTACTTATCTGTGCTTACTAGGCCAGATATTTGTTATAGTATAAGCTTTCTAAGTCAGTTTAACAATTGTTTTAATGAATCACATTGGAAACATTTGAAACGTTTGCTAAAGTATCTAAAGAAAACTAAACATTTTGGTTTAGTATATAGAACAACTGATTGTAATATTTATGGTTTTGTGGATGCAGATTGGGCATCCTGTACACTAGATAGGCGTTCATATACTGGGTTTTGTTTTATAATGTCAGGATCAGTGATTTCTTTTGAAGCCAAAAAGCAGAAAACTGTTGCTCTTTCCAGTACGGAGGCGGAGTATATGGCCCTGTCTGAATCTAGCAAAGAAGCAATATATCTAAGAAATATATTAAGTGAATTGATTGTTATTGATAAAAATGTACCTCTCTGTATTAGTAGTGACAATCAGAGTTCTATAAAACTAGCAACTAATCCTTTGTTTCATAATAAACGTACTAAACACATAGATATAAGACATCATTTTGTAAGAGAATGTGTTTCATCGAAGATAATAGAAATTAAATATGTGTCAACCTCGAACATGCCAGCAGATATTTTTACTAAAAGTCTAGGTGCTGAGAAACATTATAAATTTTTGAAATTGATTGGCATGTCTGAAGTTAAATAAGTAATTTAAGTATATACTTTGGGATTTCGATTATTTCGTTAGGTCAGGCTGTTAAATATTTACTTAACAAAATAATAATATGTCTATCTGTGCTCTGTGTATTAATTAGTATCTATGATTGTGTCTATGATCATATCTATGGTGTTCTCTATGATGTTGTCTCTGCTAATTGCCTCATTACAGTTGATTCAAAACCACCATTGTGTTTTATTAAGGTAGAGTAGGAGGCTAGCTAAGGTGATAAATAAAACGCAATGTAAAAGAAACTATTTATTTATTTTTTATTTTTTTATTTATTTTCCACTATTTCATTGGTTGGAAACCTTAACGAATGAAAGACAATAAATGGTTTAAACTCCCTGTTGTCACAAAGTAAACTAAAATGATTAAATAATACAAGGTTAGAATAAAGGAAAGCAGAACTCTGGGGTAACGATGACTTTAATGCCCACTCGAACGTCCCGCACTGATATCTCACGTTTTTCAATATTCGCATCTGTATTTTTAATCTATGTTTGGAGTGCACGCGTCTTTGTCGTACTCACTACAAAATGTATTTCCCATCTCTTTCTTTATTTCTAACCTCCAAATATCAGAATATTACGAAAATAAATGAAAAATATTAATAAATCGAAGTATATTGTGTACTTGTATGTGGTATGAGATCCCGTGTTTTTTATTAACTTTGGTATCGTAATGAGGGCTACCGTTTTTGTGCTCACCAGTTGGCGCCACTGGCGCGTGAGGTCCCGATATAAAGAACTGTCAAAGTTGGATGGATAGTAATAAGTTGTTTTGGCGTCAAAACAAAGTTTTCTTACAATTTAAAATAATTTAACGAGTATGCCGCAGTGTTGCGCGGTAATATTCACTATATCCAAGTCAGGTGGTGATACACTTTTTGCCGTTACACTGTTGTACAAACTGTCTGCAGGCAACTCGACAATATACAACAAATCGGTATGTAGTATTTCATATTCTATGTTTCCATTAAAGTTATTATTTCTGTCATAGTCTTGAAGTCTGTAAAAAAAGAAAAACGTATCTGTAAACTCGGTAAAGAAGCTTAATTTCGACAAAATATTTTGTTTGTAAACAGTAAACAAACCAAAACAAACCTCTGAATTAGCTGTTCTTTTAGTCCGCTTATCTTTGCACCTCTTTTTCTTAGTGCCACTTTTAAAGCACTGACATTCATTGACCCGTAACTCGTATTTGCCATAATTGTAATACCTCAAAATTAAACTTATACGATATAAATAAAACCGCGCCGCCCTCCCATTAAAGTGACAAGTGACATTTTGGACCTCACGCTACACTAGCGCCTCTAGCGGCGAATTCACACGCGTTAGCCCTCATTGGTACACTTTCTGAACACGCAAGATGGCATTTTTACAATTTGTACCGTAATTCATAGCAGTGTCACTCGTCGCAATGCATGATTCAGACTAAAGACAAAACGACCCAATTGGGTCGTTTTCGAGTCTTCACGATTGCGCGCTTATAACATATCTGTTTACTTGAATATCATTGTATGTACCTAATTGCTGATCATGTTTTTTTTGCTAGGAAAATGTCAAGAATAATCGTCTGTGACAGAATGAAAAGAAATGAGTCGTATTGCTCAAATGACTTATAAAAAAGCAACATTAGCATAGATAGCTCAATGCCCAGTATTATATGACCCCTCTTCTCACACCACTTGCCCTCTTCTTCTTTATACGAGGGGTCAGGTGATTCTGGGCAATGACTGACAGATATGCTTATTCATAACGTTGGCCTACCAACATAATTATGGGATTACCTATTGTGATAAAAATAACAACCTTTGCACAGTATAATTATTTTATCTAACGTAGAATATGTAAATTACCTAATATTTACGCACACGCTTGGGATAAATCTCACAGGTTTTTACAAAAATTGAATGTGTCTAGTGATTGTTTCAATATTTGTCTTCAATGCTCGTCATTGTTTGTTTGACTAGGTAGTCAATGTTTGACATGCAAAGGTCATCGTTTGCTTGTAACTAGTCAAAAATATGAAGACGACATTTATGTGTTCGTAAATTCTCAGTTTCTTGATGAAATCACACATGTCCGTTATCATATCCTTATAGTCCGTAGCCGTATCCGTGTCGGTAACCGAGTATAAATCCTAGACCTAGGCATAACTGCCGATGACCGGTTGATGAGAATAAGATCGCCCCCTATTACACGGGACTTAAACAAAACCTATAAAAATACCCTTAACGAGGACAAAAGGCACTTGTTTTCCCTGTCTTTTGGGATGTCTAGAACAAACAAAATATCATCATCAAAGTATGATCTCGTATTGATAGTCTATCAAGATTTGACTCATTTTTTTTTTGGGGGTGTTGGAAATCATCGAATTTCTCCTCCCGCTTTGGGCAGAGAGAAATGTAGTGTCAAACTTCTACTGACTAAAACCCACATGTCATGTTCCTTCTTTGCCCTTTGTATGCGGGGCCGCGGTATCTCTTTCGAACAACCGGCAGCCCCGACAGGGATACTTTGACACCTTATAGGTACCTACCTACGCTTGCTTTTTAAGCGTCATGTTATGTGTTCTACGCATAAAAACGATTCTCGTTAGTCTAAATTGTGTCAATAAACGTATTAGGTACCTATATCTAATATGTAGGTTCCTGTCTAGGGATTTGACAGAACCTAAACCGGACAGCCAACTCACTCATCATCAAACTAAAATGTAACGTCTCTCAGCCTAGAAGAAGGTTGGCCTATAAGCCTATAATCCACCACGCGGGCCCGTGCGGGTTGGTAGATGTCACATGTCTTCGAATTTTTGGTTTTAAGACAATATTTTCCTTCACCGAGGCAGACATGATTTTCTCACGATGTTTTCCTTCACCGTTTTGAACTCACTGCTTCTAACAAATTAAGTAAATGTACATTTTTAATCCTTTATAACAACTCTTTGAATAATGTAAGCAGAGCTACTAAGTATTATCATATTCGCGTAAATAACATGCCACGCCACGCCCATCTAATGGATAACTTTGTGCGTCTCTATATTCTCGTTTCCTTGAAATTCTATTAACTATGCCATCTGAAGTACCTATACATGCACCTGTAGTAAGGTGAGGCACAGGTATTTTATGTACTATGTTTACTTATAAATCGTATAGATCAACGTAGTATAGCATAATCGAATAGGTCAACCTGACGGCATTCTTCTAGGAACTCAAAGGGTTTGATAGGCTGTTTAAAAGTGGCTAGATAGGTGACACCACGGTGACACAATATCTTTTGAGACCGAAAAAAAAACATAACATAAAACATTTCTGTGATCACAATGACTAATTAATTTGTTATTTTTCTTGGACTAGCAACACATTGTAAATTTTAACTTCGTGTAGTATCTGGGTATACAGGCTGTGCCTATTTTGAGACCCCCTGTTAAACCTGTCAGTTGCCTGTTGTGTTGGCTATAATATTTAATAATAATCATTTATTAAACAGATCATACAATCCAATTTGTTAGTAATACGTACACATCTTAAACACTAAAGTTAGTAGGCACACACATTTAGAAAATTTTGAAAATGATTAATAATGTCAAAACAATCAGCAATAGTAATGTCAAAATCAGAAAATGTCAAAATTAAATAATGTCAAAATCAGAAAATGTCAAAATTAAATAATGTCAAAATCAGAAAATGTCAAAATCAAATAAATAGATAAATGAATTTGAATTACGCCCGAAGTGTAAGGCAGAGTTGTACATAATAGCACACCCACATTTTTCTACTTAGGGAAAACGACACAAATCCAGACTGTGGCTACTACTGAGAAAGAAATTCCTGATGGAAAAACCTAATAACAATTTATCCGATCCGGGAATCGAGCCCAAGACCTCATGTTCAACAGTCGCGATGGCGATCACTGAACCAACGAGGCAGGCAACGGATTATTAAGTTAAAGTAGTAACATTATAAAGTGGTGTGGCGACTTCCACCATTACACTAACACGTATCCTACGTCGCAATATCAGCATAATTCCAAAAGTACAACAAATAGTTTTTGAACTATGGAATTTGTATTTAGAGTTTCTTAGATAATCTGTAAATGTAATGCAAAGTAAAAAAAATCAAAAGGTTGCGTCAATATCTTTTATGAATGACACCTAGCATACCTATCGCTAAAAATTTGCTAAAGCCATTCTCTTGATTGAATCTTTTTCTTATTAACATTTACATACATAAATAAACTCACGCCCTTTTGCCATGGGGGAAGGCAGAAACAACAGAACGCCACTGGCTAAGATTCTTAATGGGATATATTTACCATAAATATATGTCGCGTCCGGGTACATAGGACGCTAGTCAGGAAGTACTAAATGACATACATAGGGTCAAACAGTTGTGGGCACAGAAAGGGATACGGGTAAATGAGAGAAATAACTCCTTTAACTTGTACACAGCTATTGTACAGCCTAGTCAATTACTAACACTACTGTACTAACTAATACTCTGAACTTAAAAGGAAACACCGAGCAGTTCCTAGATAGTATGTGTCGCGACCATGCCCGAACGATCACTGGCTGGCGATCCATGGGACTGAGGTCCGTATCCGACACCTACATCCAGACTCCGCACAACGCCAAACAAAGGCGCTTGTGTTTAAATTTAAGTGCATACTCATCAAAGATCCGACACGGCCATCCTGCATGACACACGTCCTCGTGTGTAAACCTGCAATACCAGAGATTCCCATCGCAGGACACCGTTCGGTCATTCTGACTTAACCAAGTTGAACTCTTAAACTTCTCTTGTAACATAATTATCAGTCTTGCTAGATTATCTCATTGTTATGAGACGTCAACCTCAAAATCACATCATTTGTTTACAAGTCTTTTTCGTTACAAACATTACGACTTAGAACAGGCAGCCCAACAAAGTGCAAGTACTCTTTAACTAGAACCAATAAATCTCAAAATCTCTCAATTTCTCAAAAATCAGTCTCTAAAATCGAATTCAAGGAATGGTGGTTGCTCTTACAGCCATCTTTGTGGCTTCCGATAGTTATCCCTGTAACCATCACGACCATTGTCATTCGAGTGACCAGGTCCCGTAACCATCCCTGTGGCTACCTCAGTAGTTATCCCCGTGATCTCTACCAACCATAGTCATTATAGTGACCAGGCTACGTAACCATCCTTGCGGGGGCTACGCGGTAAACCTCACAGTGACCACTACCGACCATAGTCATCCCAGTGACCAGGTGCCTTAGCCATCCTTTTTGTGGCTACATCAGTAGTCATCTCAGTGACCACTACCGCCCAAATTCATCTTTGTGACTGGGCCCCGTAATCATCCCAGTGATTACAATCGTATAGTCATCCTTATGACCATACACACTCAGCGACCACACCATTACTAGATTTAATTGAAACATCAACACATTTGACTCAGTTTTACGTTAAAGGTACTTGACTTTCCAGCGTTCTCTTAACTCTATTCTGAACGCACCAATAAGACGTTTTTCACCGTAGACATTTTAGCTCATAGCTTCACCATTAAATTATTACTCGCTAACATAAAAAGTAGCCTTACTTCGGTTTTATTTTCGTACACGTCCCGGTTCTTCTATGCAATCGACCTTGTCCTCACCTCCCAAGCTACAGCTTTAGGTTGAGGAGATTGAGGTCCGCTTTGTTAATAATGTTCTTAGTGAATATGAATAAGCCACATATTTCATTGCTAATTCACTCTAACCCAGCCATAGCAAACACAATCTTGCATTATTCCCCTTCGAAACAAGAGGCTGGACCCAGACTTAACATTGTCTGGGGTGGAATGTCTATCCCGCACAGTTACTCTCAAAGTATCTTTAAGTTTCTCTGAACAGATCATTGACTGTCAGTAACTAATAGTAAAATAGTAAAAACAGTACTGCATAATTAACATCAAGCAGAAGATGCGAACTTGCTTGTCTCTTATGGCGACTATAGTATCTTATGGCGACTATAGTATCTTTCGGCGACTAATCTAAGTGTGTGCTTCGCCGCATGTCTTGCGGACTACTGGTTGCTCTAAACCGGCCTCGGTACAGATGATGTACCCACTAGCAGGAATAACGCCACCAGAAGCTCACAGTACAGTGGCAAGCTTTCGCGAAAGAGCCGAAATGGCTTCAGTCACACGACACCCTTTACACTTAAACACCCTTGTATCGCAAAGGCACAAAACAGTTTTCTGAGGAGTGTCATTCACCCCACTCACTGGTGAATAGTCTAAAGATTAAAGTTGAGGAAAGGTAGCTAACTAGCTCCTTGCCTAACCCATTCGTGTCATCGTCTGCTACTCTCCCACCTGGAAGCCTTTAAATAGACTCCGGCCCCAGGCTGGTCGCAGCAAGGAAAACCTGAATAATTACTCTGCCATGGTGTTTAATTAAGTTGCTGTTCCACAAATGTGGCACTTAATATTGTATCCTGCATGTCCCATTGTTTGTTCACAACAAGGACCAATGCACACTACCAAAAGCGCCAAATTAGTAGCTCAGTTCCAGGCCAACACAATTCAGACCGCCATCGACACGCTAAGAAGAAGATTTCATTTGATTATTGCCTTTCATTATTTATCAAAACAAATTCACCAATTGAAAACCAACTAAGCCATCTTAACTGGTAACTTCTAACAATCCTGTTGTTATCATACAGAGCTTATATTGTGCGCTATGTTTTCTATAGTGACTTACAGTTTCT
This sequence comes from Diarsia mendica, assembly GCA_949316265.1. NCBI lineage: Eukaryota > Metazoa > Arthropoda > Insecta > Lepidoptera > Noctuidae > Diarsia > Diarsia mendica. The sequence goes on along the minus strand of OX438906.1, from coordinate 8,826,504 downwards.
ACTTTAGTGTCTACCACACTAATGTCAACAACACAGCCTTGCATTGATGTCACTTGAGTATCATCACTTCATCAATCAAGACATTGTTAGTTCGTTACCGATTCACTAGTGTGAACTAATCCAAGATCATTTTATTTGGTAAACCGAATACATTTCTTTTCGTTTCTTTTTAAGCGTTGCCCCAGACTAGGAGTCTCTCCTGTATCGTGGGTGCGTCCACAAATATTCAAACTCAGACACTCAAACACCCAGTTCTAGAACAACCATCTGCAGGCCATACAAATATTGTGGGGATCGAACCCACGACACGCAGCACAGCAGTCAATCGCTCAACCACTGCGCCAACCATGCTATCAGAAATGGATGACTAGTGAGTTTGTCGAGACCAATGTTTAGGTTTCAACTTTGCTCTATCGATGCCGACAGTAACGCGGCGTCTTCGACGTAAACATTGACGAAGTCAAGTGCGATTCAGCATAAAGCACTAACAATGGCTCTCTTATATTCGGTGATCGCGTTACACACACAGTCCCGATTGTTATAATTAAGCACTCGTGTTGCTTATCCTGTGTTATGAAAGCTAAGAGTAATCGTCTCTACATTACAGATTTTAATGAAACCGCTTCAACAATCAAGCTTTGTAAAGCTTTGTTAAAATTGAGCTTCGAGTTCTCAATGGTTCAGCTATTCAGTCTTAATAAACAATAAACATTGGTTATTTTCATGACCAATCAAAATATTGTATCACACTATGACATTAATGACTTTACATTAGTGATATTATGTTCACAATTAAATCTGTTCTGTGAATTTTTACAAGTCACAATAAGGCTTTCTGCCCAAAGCACTAAACTAAACTATGTTTCATCAGTCAACACTTCACATCTGAGTAGTCTTTTAGTTGGATGGATGGATAGGATTTGCTGTGATATAGTATGAAGACTAAATCACGTTCTTATGAGAGCGATACACGGGTTGCTCTTCGGAGCTCAACTCGTTACATCCATCCTGTAGGTACACCAGTAGTTACGCCATAATTATTATGCTACTGCTAGTTTTCAAGCTCCAAACAGTTGGATACTCGTTGCTCTACTGTAACGGACTGTAACCGTTGTTAACCTTATCTCATGTTTAGCTAGCATTACGTTTGAATTCATTGAATTTAACCGAGGAGGAGTTCATGATTAAACAATCACAGCCACACGGGTGGAACCTCAAGCTATGTTATCCGCCTAGATCGGTCCATAGATGTGCGACCATCCATCACCCAGCAATCCTTCTCTGCGCTAAGAAAAACACGTCAAGCCGCCAGTCCCGACTGGCTCCAGCAGACCCCCGACAGCCGTCACTGGCAGTCAGTGGCTCGACAGTCTGACAACCCATTCCCCCAAGGGGTACCACATCACCCAGCACCAAGAGGGCTACAGTGGCCAGACAAGCTGCCGCCACATGCACAACACTGGCTCTCAGCCGCACCGGCCACACCGACCGGATATCAACCCCACACAGTTGGGATCAGGCTACGCAAATGACGACTTTTAAGTTTATTAGTGTCCTCTGATTTTTTCATTTCCGAAACACTTTAATTTCAATCATTCGGAAAACATCGACACCTACTCCTACTCTCTACGTCTCGCACTGACGTCGTATCTCCATTGGTACGTTTTTCGCTTTCATCGAAAAAAGCACGTAAAACTAAACTTAACGGTCACAATGCCCAAAGGGGCACACAGAGGTGCTTAGCACACCCATCTTTTACTAAAACCATCAATACAGCGTTCCGCTACCTTAAGAACCTTCGAGATTCTCAATGTCAGTTCAAGTATATTTCTGTTTACATTTACAACTCGGTAGTCGTGGTTAAAATATTTTTCAGTTGGGATACTTGAACCAAAACATAAACCGTGTAAACACAAATTAATCATTCTAGCACATCAATCACAAATTCGAATTCACATTCCGATTCGGAAATCGATTCCAGAGCCCCACACTCCGCAGCTGCCCCTGCGACGACGAGGCCAACTGGTAGATCGCATTTGCACATTAGTTTCAACATTCCTTGCAGTAAGTTGCATTATTACATCACGCCTGCAACAACAAGAGTCAGGCAGAGATGCACCAAACAGTACACAAAGCCCAACCTGGGAATCGATCCCAGGATCGTCCAGCGTTCGCGCTCGCGACTACGATAACCCAACGGGCTAATAAGAAGATCACAATAAAACATGATCACAACAACCAAGTGAAGTAGCAAGAGTACTTTTCAAAACAATTCTCTTCACTCGCTTATAAAATGGTAACGAACGACTCACCGGATATAACACCTTTACGCGTTCTCACTTACACACTCTGTTTCACGTCTCTGACAGACAGGCAATCATGACGGTGGATAGTCACCTCATGGTATCAAGGCCATCATTATCACAGAACTGTGCATCGTACACATCTGTCTAAGGGAATCGAACCCAACGAATCCAAACAACAGCTCGGCCAGTTGTTTCGTGCGCGAATGGCTATCAAAGCAACTATGTTGCAGCTCTGTTTTTCGAACAGTTCACGCAATTGTCTATACACACAGTTTTCACTTTCAGGAGATTTCTCAACCCGCTCTTATCCCACTTCTGATGTCGCGTCCGGGTACATAGGACGCTAGTCAGGAAGTACTAAATGACATACATAGGGTCAAACAGTTGTGGGCACAGAAAGGGATACGGGTAAATGAGAGAAATAACTCCTTTAACTTGTACACAGCTATTGTACAGCCTAGTCAATTACTAACACTACTGTACTAACTAATACTCTGAACTTAAAAGGAAACACCGAGCAGTTCCTAGATAGTATGTGTCGCGACCATGCCCGAACGATCACTGGCTGGCGATCCATGGGACTGAGGTCCGTATCCGACACCTACATCCAGACTCCGCACAACGCCAAACAAAGGCGCTTGTGTTTAAATTTAAGTGCATACTCATCAAAGATCCGACATATACAATTTTTTTCGAGTTTCCGGCGCTGTTTAAGTGCAAGCACCATGATCGGACCTTCGGCCAAACAAGGGTTCCTAATTAATGTACCTAAAAAAAAGGTGATCATCATCTACCTAATTTTTTAGGGTCCCGTAGTCAACAAGGAACCCTTATAATTTTGCCATGTCCGTCTGTTGTTCGAAGCTATATTCTAAACCAACGAAATTCTCATTCCAGGGTTTCCTAAAAGCGCTACACAATCTAAACGACCACTTCGGCAACATCTACGTCAACCTCGGCTCTCCGCTATCCGTGAGACAGTACCTAAACAACGACACCTCACATTCTAAAGAAACGCTCAAACCTTTGGACATCCAACAACTAACACCTGAACAGTTCGAAAAGGTCCAGAGCATAGCTGATCACGTCATCAGTTTGCAGCAGAAGAACACAGTAGCGACAATCTCGAATCTTCTATCTTTAGTTTTAATGCAGAGTGTCATGAAGGATAGACCTTTGGAATTTGAGGAAGTGGTACATGAAGTTGGCTGGATGGTCCAGGAGTTAAGGCATTTGGGAGCTACAGTTTTCGAGAATGATGTGAGGAGCAGTGTTGAGAGGATCTTGGTGGTGCATAAGAAGATGATGAGGTTTGATAAGGAGAGGAAGCTGCGACTGATCTCTGGACTACTGACGTATCTGTCTAGTGATGTGAAGAAGAAGATGAAAGGTAAATATTGTTATCTCTGTCTCTTTAAGGGCGCGTACACATATAGGTCCGTTTTTACTGGATCCGTTTTAACGGATCAGAATTGGACCGGAGCGACATGATTACTGAATCCGGAATACTGTTTTGTGTGTGAACTCGCTCATGCAACTCCATACGCCATCAAATAACGGACCTGTAAAACGGATCGCTATGTGTACGAGCCCTTAAGCTTTAGTCCCAAATAAAAGTACAGTCAGAGAACCACAATTATTTTCCCTATTTTTTTTTTTTAGTTTTACTCGAGTAAGTACTGATTATATTAGAAAGAATTTTAAATCCAAGGTCTTTGCTATAATTAATCAGCCGACATTTTTTTTTTATCATGTTTTACGACTAGGTACCTACGTTTTATATTATGATAGATTTTGTAACGACTATGTGTAAATAGACTATTTTCTATACATTGATTAATACAATTCTGAAGTCAATTTCTAATCGAAGCAGAAAAGCCGCAGTGCAATCGCTATGACATCGTCTGCGTCTGGTTTCCTTGTTTCTTATCATCATCATCATCATTTCAACCGAAAGACGTCCACTGTTGGCCATAGGTCTCTCCCAAGTGTCGCCACATTGACCGGTCCCGTGCGTCTCTCATCCAGCGGATCTCCGCAACATACACTATAGGTCCTCGGTTCGTCTAGTGTAATAATGATTAAAATCACCAATACAACCTTCTCAGTTCATAAAGGTCTCTAGCTAGAGTGACTATTTGATGAAAACGGCATTCTTCAGACCTTTATGAGTTCATAAAGGTCTGAAGAATGCCGTCAAAAAAAAAAAACACCAAAAAAAAATCACCAATACAACCGTCTCAGTTGAGAGTGAGACGGTTGTATTGGTGATTTTTTTAACATACTTACTTACTGGGAGTAATTATTTACTGAATATTGTGCATAATAACTTTACTGATGTTAAATACATTACTTTGTAGGTAATGTAGTAATTTATACAGTGGAAACGCAGGCCGGGTGAATCGAGTTGAAGCTTTGTAAGTGGTATAACGTTGAATAAATATTGCACTGTGCACACAGTGCGATTAAAGCTATGTTATTCATGAAACTTAAAAAAAAAAAAAATGTAATTATTAATCTCGGAATGACGTACTGAAAATGTGGTACTTAACAGTTTTCGCGTCGCCCGCCGTCTCTTCAACCCTTTATTTTTTTTTTTAAACGTTTCCCTATGCTTGGAATTTCTTCTGTGTCGTGGGTGCGTTTACAAACATTTAAACTCACATACACAAATACCCAGACCCGGAACAACTATCTGTAGGCCATACAAATATTTGTTCCTTGCGGGGATCGAACCCGCGATACGCAGCGTAGCAGTCCAATCACACAGCCACTGCGCGAACCGTGCCCGCGTCGTTTCGTTGGGAACATATCATTTGAATCCAACGAAAAATGAAGTGTACCATTGATACACTTCACAGAGTACACTTGATTATCGTGTCTGGCCTGACACGTTACGTGTACGTCACAGGAGCTTATGGTCGAAACTTAAAATGCCAAGCTTGTCGCTAAATTTTGAGCTGACTCTATATATTGTCATCGACACGCTAAGAAGAAGAACGTAAATATCATTTCTGGAAATGCTTACATCGCTGTTCTTGACACTGCACTTCCTCCTTAATAAATAAATACCGATAATTTTACAAAATCTGTCCACTAACATTCCAAAAGTATTAAATGTAATCCTTATCTCTGAATGCGACTTATGTAAATAATTTGGTTGATACGTCGAGCCTCCCAGATAATATTTATAGTATAGTTTATCTGTACACTAATCCATAGATATAGATAGAGTAATCCTTAAAATTAAAGCGCCGGTATCTGTCAATCAGATATAAGTACTAATAATAAAAACCACGGAGCAGGTAAGCACGTGGTGGCTCATGGCTTTCCTTTTCCTGTTTTGTTTTATCTTTTTTCGCACGGTATCCTAGTCCTTTTCGAAAAAAGTAGTCTAAGTTACTCCAAGCTATCATCTATCTGCCAGTAAAAGTCCGTCTAAATCGGTCAAACTGTTCCGAAGATTCGCTGGATCGCACAAAAATAAAAGCTTGTATTATATAACGGGCTGGTGTCCGCGACTCCGTCCAAAACACGTAGTTTGCGTACGGGTGGGAATTTATTTCGATTTACCCTAACTCCTCGAGAAAGGCCAGTAACCCTGCTAAAACAAAAGCTTTTTTGTTATATACCCCCCTACATTTATATGCAGTAAAAAGCTTTCATTTTGAAATTACAAACAGTTTTTTTTTTTATAGGTAACTAGCTTTTGCCAGCGGCTTCGCCCGCGTGATAAAAAACGACTTTCCATACAAACTTTCATCCTCTATTTAACTCCCTTAGGGGTTGAATGGGGTTGAATTTCGAAAAATCCTTCCTTATTCCTTGTCTACATTATAAAGGGAACCTCTGTGCAAAATTTCAGATTTCTAGGTCCAAGGGTTTTGGTTGGGCGTTGATGAGTAGTCAGGACTTCTCTTTTTATTTATATAGATTACGTGTTTATAATGTTTTGCAAACAGAATAATTTACGACTTAAGAACAGTAAGTCGTGGGTTAAAACCCAGGCAGGCGCATTACTTTGTGTAGTTTATTTCATCACTACTGCTCTCAAAACGGTGAAGGAAAACATTGTGAGGAAACCGGCATGTCTTAGAACCAAAAAAATCGAAGACATGTGACATCTATCAACCCGCCTGGGCCCCGAGTCTGCTATTCAATAGTGTCAGAATGGTCTATCATTGATCTCATAATTGTTGATTGATGACAAGCCAAAAAGTACCTTAAGAATGTTGACTTAAGGTAGTTTTTGGCTTGTCGTAAATCAACCATTATGAGATCAATGATCGACCATTCTGACACTATTGAATAGCAGACTCGGGGCCCTGGTCTCGCGTAGTGGATTATAGCCCATCCTTCTCCTAGAGAGGAGGCCTGAGTCCCTGCAGTCGGAACATTTTAGGCTGATGATGGTGAATGTTTTGCAGGTCACATACTCCAGCCGGAGACGATGGTGGCGGCCGTGCCGATAGTTCAACTGCAGCTATATGTGAACCCCATACTGCACTACCTCGTGCCGCCGGCTATCATTTGTTTGATTGTACACAGATGTGCAGTCGTTAGAGGTGAGTTTACTCTGCAATTTTCTACTTTATTAAGTCTAGAATTAAGACACAAAATTTTCTGACGACATACCACCTAAATTTCTGAATCTGTAAACGTTACATTATGTTATTGTATAAGCCCGAACTTAGGTAAATTCTAAGATGTAGGATATTGATATAATCCTATAATATAGTCGAAAACGTGAACGAAGATTCAGGATTTTTATGTTTGTTCTTCATTTTTGTCATGGATGGCGCTTTAGTTATTTTTGCCCCTACATCCTAAGGACAAGATTTCGGTCAAGAGAAGGCCTATTAATAAAACACTATAGTCTTCATGTTTAATTATTTTTCGTTTTGTTTTCAGATAATTTGGAGGCAGATTACCACCGCGTTAGAAAACTATTCAGTCACGAATTCTTCCATTTAGAAAGAGAAGAAACAAACGTAAGTTTGATCAAAATTCTTTTATCATAAGAATCAAAAGCATTAATTTTGAAACTAATTTAAACCTTACTGCGCACGTTGTAGTGTTTATTTCCGAGTATCATCATCATCTTCCTGCCCTTGTCCATGTTACTTGAGGTCGGCGCAACACATTTTTTTTTCCCATTCTCCTCTCTTATTCGTCACGCCATAATTTACTCCTTTTTAGGGTTTCGTACCTCAAAAGGAAAAATTGTAACCCTTATAAGATCACTCGTGTATCTGTCTTTCCAACCACCCCCCCCCCCCCCCCCTTATCTCCGAAATTACTGAGCCTAAAATTCTGAAAAAAAAAAACAGAAATTAGTTCAACACGTTTAGCAAAAACCTATAAAAAAAACTAAATGTGGCACTCGGAGACTGCCGCGGTAAAGCTATTGCATAGCATTTTTTATCAACTTATGCAAATAATTAATTATTTAATTTGACAACCTCAGTTGACAACCTTGTTATTTTCCGTAACTATAACAACCTGGTTGAAAATATTTTCGTTACAGAATTTCTGGATTCGCTCTCCACGCTCAAGGCCCGCGATAGAAGCTATGCAATAGCTTAAAAAAGTCCGACTTGAACTTGGCCAGTTTTTTCTTTCATATCATTCCTCACACACTCCATCCACCGTTTCCTTGGTCTCCCTCTCCCTCTCTATCCATCAACATTTATATTCATCGCTCGTTTAGTCACATGCGATTCTTCCCTCCTCATAACATGCCCATGTGGCGACTAGCGACATCTATCGCAACACCTGCGTACTAACGAACGATCGACAGAAAATCCTACATCGCGCTATGAACATTATCCGCGACATAAGCCTTTAGAGGAGTTCCCGACTTACAACTGTCGGGCAGTTAGCCCACCGGACACAACCCCCGTCCGGTCGGAGGATCCTCCCTTTTCAACGGGGGATGAGGAACTTTACACCCTGTCCCTCATACCCTCCAAATCCATATCACGACATTCGATTCCCTTTCAACTTTTCTGTAACTGGCGCAACTTTTAAACTTCCTTTTTTATTTCCGACTAGCTGTTACAGCGGCTTCACCCGCTGCAACTCAAAAATTATCCCACGGGAAGATAAAATCGGGAAAAAATATATCCTATGTGTTAATACAGGGGTCAGCTAGCTCCATACCAAATATTAAAATCGCTCCAGCCGTTTAGACGTGAAGAAGTAACAAACATACTTACACACTCACAAACTTTCGCCTTTATAATATTAGTGTGATTATCCGGATCCTATTTAAAACTACTTGCCGACCCTAGATCTAGTACAGTCGAACAAGCTAATAAGTATACCGGGTAGAGATCTTTATAATTAAAAAACACTGAGAGTACCTATTGATTGTAATTTTGTTTTATCAAGGGTTTCGCATTAAGCGACTGATGTCAAACGCTGTATCGTTTGACATCAATCTCTAAATGTATCTGTTTAATCTTAAAAGTAAATACAAGTTAGCTGGCTGTATACTTATTAGCTTGTTCGACTGTACCTTATCTATTTTCTTGTTCTATTTTCTCAATTCCTTTGTTTCCAGACATTCAACAAAGCCCTGGACTACTGTATACAAAACGGAGTTATTTCGTACAACGGTGAGCTGTATTCACTGGGTGAAGATACAAAGATACAGTATTTATTGAAGTGGTCCGTCTTGCCGGCACTTACGACGGTATTGAAGTGCGCTGAAATTATGACTGAGGTATGTATAAAAGTACACTCTTTTACCACCAGACTAACAGACGTAATTTTTTTTTCGATAGTCTGGCAACAAGTCTTACCAAAGAGTATCGTATTTCCCATGACTTACTAAAAGAATTAAATAAAGAATAAGAATTAAATTTTGGAGATTTTTGACCCCTTCTCCCCCATGTAACTTGCCGTAACGTTTTTAATATACCCGCTCCCCCCTACTCCACCAAATATCATTTTTACCTATAATTTTAAATTTTGAGAAAAAATGCGTGAGAGAATCTCTACGCGACCGTTCTGAAGGATAAAAAACAATGTTACGTAAGGCGTAGTTCCCCCCCTCCCCCTAAATTCGTTACGCAATATTTGAACACTCCTTAGCTGGGTTGTGGAGGTCAAATAGGCAGTTGCATAGTAGTCATTCACTTAGTATGTAAAATACTTCATTTCCCCTTATAATTCCAGCAAACAAGTTGCGCACACAAGCAAGCTTTGAAGCTAGTCCAAGAGCGCGTGGAGAGTCAGCGAGTACATCCGTACTGCCTCAGTTTGGAAGCCATTGCCAACTGTCTGAATGGGCTGGTGGCTGCCAACGCGCTTGTTAAACAAAAAGGGTAAGTATAGTTTATACGATAAAGTACAAGTATGTCTTTCATCAATTTGAAATCATTCATTCATTCATTTTTTTTTCGTTCATTTTCTTTTTTTGATTTCATTCATTTGTTTTTTTTTTTATTTGTTTTTTTTTTGTCTTTTGATGTTTTTTTTTTTATTTGTGTTTTTGTTTTTTGTGTTTTTTTTCGATTTTTTTTTGTATTGTCCTGGTGTGAAACCAATAAATACTTTTCTTTCTTAATTTCATGACTGCTGAACATGAGGTCTTGAGTTCGATTCCCAGGTCGAGCAGTGCTATTGGGCTTATCCATCAGGAATTTTTCAGAAGTTGCCATGAAGCCTGGATGACATATCCTAGTGTCAATAGGCTCGCCCCGTATTTAATGGAACTTACACATAGCTAGCGAAATTTTGGTGTACTATTAGGTACACCTCTGCATAACCCTTCAGGGATTACTGGCGTGATGTTACGTTTTGAATTTCACCAATGAACACATAGGTAACCAGCTCATCATTTTCATATTCCTGCCCTTATCCCATGTCATTTGGGGTCGGCGCCACCAGTTATCTTTCTTCCATTCTGCCCTGTCAGTCGTCATGCTATCATTTATTCCTTTTTCCTATTAACAGCTTATTAAATTTATATCTTTTGTTTCAGAGACGACGATGTAATCTACGAACTGGCACCCACAACAATGCAAGAGTGTTACAATCTAGTCAATTCAATACTACCCTCATTTAGTGTAGACTTTGCGAGCAATTCCGTCGTCATAGACCACAAGGCTTTAGCTAGGCTATAACTATGAACACTGTGGGATTCTTTAAACCTCGTTTGGACTCTTTAGACTATTGTGAGACGTTAGAAACCATTGTGGGACATTTTAGACCATCGTGGAGCAGTTTAGACCGCCGTGGTACATTGTACACCGTCGTGGGATATTTAAGACCGTTGCCGGACATTTTAGACCGCAGTGTCACATTATAGACAGCCGTGGGACCGTTTACACGGCAGCGGTCTAAAATGTCCATCGCTGTGGAATTCCATTTTAGACCGCTGTGATGCATTTTAAACCGCCGAGGGACATAGAGACATGGTCTACTTAGATCACAGTTCGTCAAAGCGGTGATATACTTAAAATTATGTATGATTAAGACTTCTGGAATGTGACCATGGAATGTGAAATAAGTTAGCATTTTTATGTCCAATAATAATGATTGGTCATGTATTTTGATTGTATTATGTTTTTGAAAAAACTGTATTATTTTTCCATTTGTATTCAGTTATTTAAACTCGTGGCATGAACATTATTATGGGGCATGGGGGTGGCGCAACCGCTGGCCACAGTCCACACAAATATAGTTTGAAGAAAATTGTTGCTTTTTGAGTGTAAGTAAAAACAAAGCATTTATATCAAAGGCGACATCTGAAATAAAAATCACTGACAAGTTTAAATACTTAATTATCCTCCCAAAGTAATTTATCAGTATTCTTTCGCGTTAAACCTTGCTTTTGAAATTGTCAAGGACAAAGTTGTAACTAGGGCAAATGTCAACTATATCTAAATTAGGTCGAATGCATTTTTTTCTACGCTTTCATTACGGGTGCAAGATTATCGAGTCTCGTTATTATTTTGAGTGATTATATTGGTTACCAGTAGCTTATCTATGTATTAATTTATTTTAGTCGATAACTGGTGTTTGATACTAGGTATAATTGTACATATGAGTGTGTTAATAAAATTCATAGGATAAGGTATGACGTATGCATCGAATGATTGGACTTATATGGCTTTTGTAGGCTTGAGATGGAAGCATTAGCATAATCAACCTAAAATATTCCCGCTGCTGGGACACAGGCCTCCTCTCTATGAGAGGAAATCGGCTATACATAGCATAGCATAGCATATGCTGAGTTGGTTACCCTTTCGTTATGGGCATGCTCAGCGCAGTTGAGCTGTTTTTTGTTATTTGTTTATGTATGTGCTGCTCTTTTGTGTTGCTGCTGTCCATTAACGAATAAATGCATATTCTATTCTATTCTTTAATCCACTATGGGGAACCAATGCGGGTTGGTAGATGTCACATGTCCTCGAATTTTGGTTCTTAGACAGTCTAACCGGATTCAGCTGAATACCAGTATTTTACATGGAGCGGCTGTCTATCTGACCTCCACAACCCAGTTAGCATTGTAATAGGATACCCTTTGGTAAGACTGGTTCTCAGACCTGGCAACTGACTTCCTGTAACGAACGAAATCTGAAGTCAATTTATAGGAAATAGGTTCATAGTGTAAGGTACATATTTTTACCATTTGATGTAAATTATATATTCAACCTCTATATAAATGAAACCCCATCCTCTATATAAAAAAAGTATAAAATCGTATAATGTATTATTTAAAAAATAAGTCATAGGAGAAGCAGGAACGAAATATTTTAATCGTGGCATGGCTTTGTTGAAGCGTTCTAGTCTTGTCGCTTTTTAGTACTTATGTATTTTTATTTATGTGTATCTTTGAGCGTTGAGGAAAACATTTACTTGCTTTCTACTTCTAAATTATATTCATGCATTTAACGGAATTCATTCATTCAAATTTTAAATCGAACTTGGTGTGCATTTCACAAATAGTTTTTCTATTTCAATTCAGTATTTTGCACTTTTTATTATAGTATTATATTCTGAAACACTCAGTATTTCTTACATTATATTTATTTCGAAGTTTAGAATTTGAACAGACTAGGTCTCGCCTACCGTCTATTCGAATTCTTAATAACTATTGATGTCCACTTAAACGATTATCAACATTATATTAGAGTAAGTTAAGTTGATTTTAGAATGATTGAAACACTACAGTACAATATTTGTTGTATTTTCTTTTACCGAGAAAACGTTTTGTTTTTATTACTTTAAATAATGTTATTTTAGCTATAGCTGTGTTTTATTAGACATCAAAAATGAAATGTCTGTAGTCAATTGTATTTTTTTTAGACCTAACAGTACCTACTGCTGATTTACAGCAATTAACATTGATAGTATTTGTGTGTTAGTTATTTTATTTTATGTTTGTGATACGGCATAATTTGTTACCATGTTAAGTTTTGAATAAAAATACAATTCCAATACAATCTGGTTTTTATTTTACACTACCACATTTATTTTTAGTGTTACACTATACACTAAAAAAGAATCATCAAAATTGGTTCATAAACGACGAAGTTATTCGCGAACACACATAAAAAAACGAACGAAAAATGTTCATAAATTATAAAAAAATGGTCATAAAATGAAAATTACTGGGCCAAACCATGCCAAATTTTTATGGGACCAAATGGCAACTATTCCGCATCAAACTAAAAAAGAATCACGTAAATCGGATCATAAATCGCAGCGTAATCGGTGTACATACTTACATAGAAAAAAAAAAAAACATACCGATCGAATTGAGAACCTCCTCCTTTTTGGGAAGTCGGTTAAAAATAAAAAGTAGGTGGAGACGCGTAGGTGCCTCTTCGACTCAAGGTGGAAAACACCTACGCAAAAACGGTTACCACAAATTCAGTACCTACATCATTCTGAACCTGAAAAAAAGTTTAAGAAACTGGCCACGTGCGAGTCGGACTGACTCGCATATGAAGGGGGTTCCGTACTATCGCAGTAGGGAAGCTCCCTTTAATTTGTATTATCTGTTGTTATAGCGGGAACAAAACTTTTTTTAAGTTACTTTTTCATAGTGTTTGTATGAATGACAAAGTTATACTTGCGGTTTTTTAAATGTGCTATATCTCAAAAACTACTAACTAAATCTCGTTCAAACTAATTTTAGTTGAAATTTTTCATTGCGATCTACAGCATATTTTTATTTTAGGTTTTTCACCCTGTTAAAAAGAAGAAGTTAGAGGGGGGGGGGGGGGGGGGGGCACATTTTGCCACTTAGGAAGTGTCTATCTTCCAAACTATTGACTTGGAGAAAAAATGGTTCTAGAAACCTCAATGTCACTTTTAATAAAGACTTATCCATAGACACCCCACTTTTTGTGTAAAAATCGTGCAGCGGTTCACAGAATACGTGGCTGTGACATACGCACGGACAGATAGACATGACGAATCTATAAGGGTTCCGTGTTTGTCACTCGGCTACGGAACCCTAAAAATCAGGTGTCGTCTGGTACTACACGGCAGTACACGGTCAAGATGTATGGAATGAGTCAAAATTAATGTCTGTTATTAAAGAAGTTGTGGGAGTAGGGTAAAATAAATGAAAAACGATAAGTCAATGTTAACACAATCTTCTATATTTACATCATTAGGTTAAAATACATTTAAATGCACGATAAAACAGTATAATACAAATCTCATTAATATTTTACATTTATAAGTAAATTGTTTAGTGGAGAGTCATAAATACAATGGTGTAGGTACGTATAAGGAAAAGAAAATCGTGTTATTCTTAATAAATAACTATGACGTTTCAGTATTGAGATCTTGATGAAAATGTGTATCGAGTTACATTAGACGGAATAATAAATTGTAACCCATGTCGTATAGCAAATTACGAGCATGTGTGTCTTTTAATTTCATTGAAGTAAAGCTTTAATTGCAATGATTGCTTCATGCTCGTAGAACGCAAAAACTATGATAAAATAAAACAGTAATTAAAATCTTCTATAGAAATTCGCTAGGTCTATAAGTCGATCACTCACATATAAAGACATACCTAGATAATGCAAGTATCACAATCCGTATGCAAACCTAACGCACCTACGATTTTTTGACTGCCTACTATGACGTCACAAGCACTATTTAGTTACTATACTAAAAAATAAACTACGATTTTGTTATTTAAATGTCTAGAATTCAATTCTTGAGTTGTAACGGTAAGGTTCCTGTTTAAAATAAATTAGCTTGCTGCGACAGTAACTTCGTTAAGCATAAAATACTTATGTCGGGCAAGCGAAGTAGATGCTCTTGCGGTTTTTAGGTATGTCTATATCTGTGCGATCATTGTGTTTAGTTTTCGAAATAAACATGGTATTGTTGATTTCATACAACCAAATTCACGAGTTGCACACGGAAGGGAATATAGGGAAATACAGTTTTTATGGTTCATTTGAAAGGCACGGATCATTTATTGCACAATTGGACGATTGGACTGCTGCGCTGCGTGTCGCGGGTTCGATCCCCGCACGGAACAAATATAAGGTCCCATTAAAATTGGTGGACAAAATTTTTGAGATCATTCAGACCACCAAAATAAGGACAATGGTAAGAAAAGAAAATATTAAAACGCATTAGATACTTACAAGATAATAAAACAGCTAGCGAAAATACACTAAAAGTGTTAGTTACCCAACATTTTATGTCAAAAAAAAATACTTTAATAATAATAATAATAATAATAATATTCCACAACTATCACACAACGCCATCTAGTCCCAAGCTAAGCAGAGCTTGTGTTATGGGTACTAGACAACTGATAAACATACTTATATATTTCTAAATACATACATATTATAGATAGGGTTGCCAACCCTACTATATAATATAGTATCCTACTATTTTAAGGGATCAAATACTATATTTCTAAAAAATATATATAGTAGGCGAAACTACTATATTTTGCGTAAAGCGAAACGCAGCCTTAACTAAAGCCCGCTCTGGGGGTCTACCGCGAAATATTACGCACGCAATCGCGATGATTCCAGCCAAGCTAAATTGAATCTTATTCCAATGACATACGATAGCTCCCGAGCTGTCATCGAATGTTTCGAAACGTTTCGCGGTAGACTTGCTGACCAAAAGTTTTCTGCTAAATCAACAGTTGAAAAGTGGCCAGAAATTTTTCTCATTTAGGATTCAGACAGAGACGTCTCTAGCCCATGTAGCGCCCGTGTGCAAACATTATCCTAGCGCCCCCTCTATTTTCATCATTAGCCAAGAAAAGTAGCAAAAAGACAATTTACACTTTGTGTTTATTTTTCAAAGTCAAATCTTTTTTTTAATTCAATTTCATTGGTTCTAAGTAGTTTCTATGTACCTACGTCATATTCGATAGCCATTATAGCTAATAGTGTATTATGGTTGATTGGTAATCGATTGTCGTGGTATGGACATATTATTATGATGCGAAGGAATGAAGGAAATGTTGTGAGGAAAATGTTGAGTATGAATGTAGATGGCTATAAGAGTAGAGGAAGACCAAAGAAACGATGGATGGACTGTGTGAAGGATGATATGGCTAGAAAGGAGGTGACTGCTGAGATGACGAGAAATAGGGAAGTATGGAAGAAGAAGACATGTTGCGCCGACCCCATGTAGCCACGGATCCCGGGATCCGTGGACAAAAATTTTTTTTTTTTTTTTTGTAGAAACGGATCCCGGGATCCGTGGAGACAAATCGCCGGGATCCGTGTTACGCCAAATCAGATCCCGGGATCGGTGGAGACAGACATTTTGGCACATCGAATAAATGAGAAATTCATACATATAGATAAAAATGGCCTCTTTATGAAAAAAGCAAGAGCGAGCGAAGCGAGCTCGAAAATTTTAGCCCCCGCCTCGGAAAGGTTATTTTTATCATTCAATAAAATTATATTTAACTTTTACTACTAACGCATTGAAAAATGGGGCAATAGTAAAAACACGGCGGCAAGAGCGAGCGAAGCGAGCTAAAAAATTTGAGCATTCCAATTATGAGATGGGTTAGATTTTCTTTTTACCGTGAATACAGATTTAAATAAAATAATAATTTAAAAAACAATCTTTTCAATCAATGTAGTGTCACCAGAATCAAAGTTATGAACTGTGAGCAACCTTTCAGCTCAATCGGATGAGGGGAACTGGTTTGAAGTTCAGTTGCAAGATTTAACCAATACTAACAAACTGACAAGGGAACTAGTGGGTTAGAAGAAATATAGTAATAGGTATAGATTTTCTAGATTTGCGGGGCGGCAGACCGGAATTTTAATTAATTGTCTGATGACATAACCATGACCTGACGCTGCCGCTTGACTCAGCTCTGTGCCGCCCCCTGAAACGCGCCGCCGGGGGCCATGGAATAAATAAAATAACAGGCCAGAGGGGGTTGGTTAAGTAGATGTCACATGTCTTCGATTTTTCTCCTTGGGCGCTCCGTAGCGAGCGCTGATCGGCGCCCACATGGACTCTGCGCCCGGGTACTACCCACACCCTGCACTATATGTAAAGACGCCTTTGCCAGTTTTAGTTGTAATAATCAATTCATGTGGTTTTCCCACATTTGATTTTTCAAAAACTGATCGAACGAATTCGATAATATTTTAATGGAATCTCCTGGCGCCCCTGTATCTCTGGCGCCCTGGGCCGTCGCCCAACCGCGCCCTACCCTAACGCCGCTACTGTTTGGAGGTGTCGCACTAGAGGGCGCTCGGCGCCCCCTTAGACCCGGCGCCCGTGTGCGCCGCACACCCTGCACTATAGGTAAAGACGCCTCTGGATTCAGAAATGCCTAATATTTTGAAGATTGTATAATTTCTTCCTTCAATTCTTGCAACATTTTCTGTTATGAAGACGAAATGGAAAGCCGAGCGCAACAGGGCCGCTTTAAATTTAATAAAATCTGAATTAATGGTGTTTTAAACTTTGCAATCAATCGTTAGAAAAAAATAAACTATTAAGGCGCAGAGTAGCAAATAATATTCATTTAAAAAATAAAGTACCTACATAATAGTAACCACAACCACATACTATTTTTTTTTTCATTTTTTGGCCAGCTACTATATTTTTTAAGTAAATAACTTCAAAAATACTATATTTGATTGAAAAAAAGTTGGTAACCCTAATTATAGATAATTTACACCCAGACACAGAACAAATGATCGTGCTCATCACACAAACATTTGTCCTGGGTGGGAATCGAACCCACGACCTCCAGCATAGCAGTTAGGGTCACTAACCACTAGACCAACAGGCCAGTCAAAAGGCGCTGACAAGAGCCAAATATTCTTGTATTGAACAATTTTTTAGCCAAATCTATACAGTTTGACACGGCGGAAAAAATATATGTTAATCTTGAACATATTTCTGATAATTTCGTTGTTTTCAAAACACGTTTTTGAAAAGTTTTCTCGATACAAAAAAATGGTAAACTAACCTCTTAAAATGATCTTCCAACAAAAATATCTGTATTACTGATGAACGTACGTTGGTAAAATTTATAACAATAACGTATCATATTTAAATACAAAATTTGGTTGTTTTTAATTTTTGATTATTTAATAAATTATTATTTTATAATTAATCATTATATGGTTTGTAAGAAGTTCGAGCGTTGCGTCATCGCGCTCTCTTTCTTACGTATGCAATCCGACAGTGAGCGCTTAGGCGCGGTGCTAGACGGACGTATGTCACTTTGCGCCCCACTGACAGCTATCCGTTCATCTATAAATTATTATTGACCGCGTCACAATGTTAGTCCAGGATCCACGGTACATTTTTTCACTTGATTACTATCAAGCTAATTTTCCGTGAGCCAACATTACCCTATACGAAAACTCTCGATTGTGGTAGGTAATAGGGGTAGCAGGGTTAAAATATATATTGATTATATATTATTATAATTATTTATTTGATGATTTTCAAAAATCTATTACTAACTATTTTATTTTTATCTGATGATCATTATCTAAATCCAACATGTATTGATAACGAGCTCATCAAAAATTACTACAAACCAGGGGTCCGTAGCCGAATGGCATAAAACGGAACCCTTATATATTCGTCATGTCTGTATGTCCGTCTGTCCACTCGTATGTCACAGCCACTTCATTCGGAAACTATTGAGACTACACAGTTGAAACTCTACAAGTATTCTGTGAACCGCTTTACGATTTTTATACAAAAATAAAAAAAAGGATTTAGGGGGTCGCCCCATACATGGAACTGAAACTATATTTTTTTTTTCATCAAACCTATACCTACGTGTGGGGTGTCTATAGACATTAGACAGGTCTTTAAAAATGACATTGAGGTTCCACAAACAATTTTTTCTCAAAGCCAATCGTTTGGAAGACAGACACTTCCAAATTTGTAAAATGGCGACCGGCCTCGCGGTCGCTTGCCTTCGGTAATGCCAACAATGACCAGCTTTTCAAGGCTGCTATCTCCTCTTTGCATTATGTGGCCGAAATAAGACAAAATACGCTGTAGGCAAACTGTTGACAATCGAGTCTTGATATCGAGTTGGTAAAGGATAGACACATTTGTGCGTTTGGCCGTCCATGGAATTCGGAGAATCCGCCTAAAACACCACATTTCGAATGCGTCTATCCTCTGTCTTACTCTTGTTTGGATTGTCCATGTCTTAACTTGTGGGGAAAAATGCTCCTTCCGAGAAGCCTGTGCCTGAAAAGGAACCGATCCAGGCTGATGATGGTTTCGTGACGGTGTTGAGGAGGAAGCGCCGTCAGCGAACCATCAAGAACCGCTGCGGCACGGCTCCATCGGAGCCCAATGTGCATATTCGTGCCGCAAAGCCGAACACTCCTTTGTACCTCTCCCGTCTACATTACACCACTACGACGGAGGACATCGTGGAGTACGTGCGCCAGAAGATCAAGTACGTGGCGAGAGAGCAGCTGCTCGAGTCGCGCCGCAACGTCAACTAAGGCGTTTGCGAGTACCGACATGCTACCTGCACCTCGTCTTGGAAGAGGACTTTTGGCCGCAGGGGGTGGTGTTTCGACGCTTCCGCGGGCAAGTGCCACATGATCGCACAGTGACGTAGTGCAAGTGTAGTGATACTAATATAGTTTTAAGGTTTTGTTTACTAACACAAGCTGTCAATTATATCGTATGTAATTATGTTAGTCTGTAAGGTATTTATCTATGGGCCAAAGTAGCCTGAAAATAAATAAATATTATTATTATTAACTCTATGGAGGAAAATCAGGAAAACTAGTGCTCTGACCAAACGGGCCTTCGTTTTAAAACTTATACCACGTTTTTCCCAGATGTTCCGGGGGCGTAATATAGCATCTTTAGCCATGGCTATCCGCCGTTTTATTTCTGTGACGCAGCTACCTTCATTACTTATATTGGAGCCCAGTTAATCGAAGCTGTCCACAGTATAGATGCCTTAGATGTTATAGGTGCCCGATAGCTTTCCCGCACGATCTACCACCATAAGCTTGGTTTTCTGCCTATTTATTGCAAACCCTACTTTGCCACTTTCCACTTCCAATCTGTGCCGTATCTCTTTCATGTTGCCAAATGTTGTAGCAAGGAGAACGGTGTCATCAGTGTACCTCAGATTGGAAATCCACTTTCCACCAACAGTAAACCCCTTGTCCCAGCCCTAAAGAGTCTTGAATGATATTACTCTTCATACATATTGAAGAGCAGAGGTGAGAGGAGGCATCCCTGCCTAACGCATTTGAACAGTCGGTGTCTATTTTGACGAAAGAGCGGTTGTTGATGTGTAGGTAGAGGCATCGGACTATGTCAATAAGATGTTGAGGCGTTCCCATGTCTTTAAGAACCCCCCACAGCTTGCCCCACTCCACGCAATCAAATGCTTTGGTATAATCTATGAAACATATCAATACAGGGCTGTTAAATTCCCGGCTTTTCTCTATAATTTGGCGAACGTTCAGGATTTGTTCCCGCGTGTATTTGCCTTTAACAAAACCTGCTTGCTCTTCTGGAATTTGTGGCTCCAGAAAGTGTATTAGCCTGTTGTTTATGATGTACAGGAGTATTGATGGTGCGTGGAGTAAGTGCCAAACACTTAATATAATTTTTAGAATCTTGTAGGCAACTTGTAAAGAGTGGGTTTAATAGAAAATATCTAATCCCAAAACCCAGTTAGTAAGTAATCATTTTTAATGACTTCGTTATCGATACATATTGGAAGGAAGGAACACTCTTTGATCAAACCATACATTTTGTAGGACAAATATTTTTTCAAATAATTTAGATAATTATCATCAGATTTAACAAAAAAAACCCAGCTGATGATTCTCAAAAGTGTTTGTACTTAACACTTTTGAGAATCATCAAACCAACATATTTTATCCCTGCTACCCCTATTACTTACCACAATCGAGAATTCGAGAGTTTCGTGCAGGAAATTGTTGGGCGTCTCGCCGTCTCATCAAAATTAGCTTGATAGTAATCAAGTGCAAAAATGGACCGCGGATCCTGGACTATTTGTTTCTTACTTGGTAGTATGGCGCTAGGGTATCGGAAAAATTGTGGGCGTGTCCAAAAATACTGAAACATCAGAAGTCAATAGCTATTGTCATCGTCTTAATCAGTGTTTTTTTTACTTGGATATCTTTGGTTAGACGTACTGAACCCTGTGTTAAAATTTGTCCACCTATTTTAATGGGACCTTATATTTGTATGGCCTACAGATAGTTGTTTCAGGTCTGGGTATTTGTGTAGGTGACTTTGTATGTTTGTGAACACACCCGCGATACAGGAGAAATTCCTAGTGTGGGGCAATGTTTAAAAAAAAAAAATTTAGATTGCCCATTCAAACCTAGGTAGGATTACCCAGTCTCGCCTTATCAATTATTGTATTATTTGTGCTACATTTAAAATATCATTTTACACCAACAAAAGATATAATTATTAAATTATATTAATATCATGCGTCGACGGAACAATTTAAAATTTTCGAATACACATTCAAGTTAGGGTTTCTCCCGTCGGGGCCGCGGTATTATGTACTAGATTACGTGGCCTCGGCGCAAGGGCAAAGAAGGAACATGGGTTCGGTTTTTAGTCAGTAGAAGTCTGACACTCCCCTTCGCTCTGCCCAAGAGCGGGGGGGGGTCATTCGATGATTTTCCACCCACCAAAAAAAAAAAAAAAAGTTAGGGTTTCTTAAGTCAGCGGGGCCTACATAACACAGAACAAATTGGTTGTAAGTTTGTGTGTATAGGGTAATCTGAGGAACTACTGATCCGATTCCGAAAATTCTTTCACTTACGGGAAGCTAGCTAGCAGTTAGCGCCTTTTTTGAAACGTTCCCGTGAACATATAACGGGAGCGAAACCGTGGAAAGATTTGTATTTTTGTATGTCTATATATATAAAAGGAGAACTGACTGACTGACATATCAACGTACAGCCGAAACTACTGGAGCTAGGAATGTGAAATATTGCACACGGCTTCCTATTATAATGTAGGGGAGCACTAAGAATAAGAAGGGGTTTTTGGAAATTTAACCTTTAAGGGGGTAAAAAGGGGGATGAAAGTTTGTATGGAAAATCGTCACTTTTGTAGTTGAACCGACATCCACGCGGGCGAAGCCGTGGGCAAAGTGCTAGTAACGAATAAACTTAAAAAGTACTGGACCGATTTAAAAAAATCTTTCACTGTTGGGAAGCTACACTATCCCCGGGTGACATCGGCTACTTTTTACCCCTGTTTTCCCACGGGAACGGGAACTACTCGGGTGAAAATGCGTGACGTCCGCTACTTATTAATATTACAGCCATTATGTCTTGCGATGGGCCCACTGATCTAAGAAACCATAGCTTGACCCTATCATAGATAATGCAATTCAAATATTAAGTGTCTATCACTAAAGTGATTGTTAAGTATTCACGTGCAAATATATACAACTCTTAACTCTAGAGACCGCTAATAGCAACCGTTTATAGTAAAAAGTTGAATTGCTTTTGCAACTTTCAACTTGGCAGTATTATATAATTGTGATTAATACTGTATATCGTGTACTTTTAATGGCTACATTTTATAAAACTGTCTGTTCCGGATAAACTCCGAAACGGCTGGACCGATTTTGACGGAACTTTTACTGGCAGATAGCCGATGTTGCAAGGAGTAACTTAAAAAGATAAGGTTCTCGTACAAAAAGGAAACTCTTGAAATTGATAATAAAATTCGATTCAAATGGGGAAGTTATATTTTCATAATAATTTTACGTGGACAAAATCCGTGGACAACAGCTAGGTTAATAAAAGTATAGCCATTAAAAGTATACGGTATAATTACGTAATTTTAAAACTTATCAACCTAAACATTTTACTTGACTCCTAAATCAAGAATAGTGGAGGATTTAAACATTAATGTCAATATTAAATTAAAAACTAAATAAACTTAAGGATCATAGATTTTTCCGTAATATCAATTAATTATTATATTTATATAAATTATACTGAATAATTTTCTATAACAGCAAGATTGCCAGCTTATAAACTAAATAAATAAAAAATATTATAAAATTAGTGGTAAACATAATGGATGGCTATATGTATATAAGGTCCCATTAAAATAGGTGGACAAAATTTTAGGAATCATTCAGACCACCAAAATAAGGACAGTGGTAAAAAAAGAAAATTAGAGAAACGCATCAGATACCTAGAAGAAAATAAAACAGGTAGCGAAAATACACTAAAAGTGTTAGCTACCCAATATTTTACGTACAAAAAAGTCACATATCAGTGTTTTTTTTAATGGGATATGTTTGGTTAAACGTACTGAACGCTGTGTTAAAATTTGTCCACCTATTTTAATGGGACCTTATATTTGTGTACACCTCAACACAACCAAATATGATAAATAAAAATATCTTATTATTCTCATTTAATCTGGCTTTAAATCTTATTTTTTGTATATTAATTTATTGAACAATTTTTTTACAATATGTACAGCACGCGTAGCATGGCCGTTGACCACCGTAAAAACAGGGTTTGTCGATAAAAGAATGGACAAAATGATAGATTTTAGAAAGATTTCATTTCGAGTTGTACTAAAAGAGCTTAGTCTATTCTTCGTAGAATAGATATAAAATCGCCATGCTACGCGGGCTGCTCTTGAGATTACGAAAATTTTGTGCCAAAAACTACCCAATCCTACAAATCAGTATAGTATGGAAAACCACGGTTTCTGAAAGGCCAAACTCATTGATATAATAAAACCCTAGATGCACAGTCTCGAACAAAACAAACAGTCGAAGCTGTCGCCAAAAACTCACCAATACACGCACTACTACATGTAGTTATCGTCACTATAAACATTTTTTTTTTTTGGCAAATTCAACCTTACGCAGATTCCTTTTACAATGCAGTTATAAAAAGCAATATAAAAAGTATTTTGTACGACCGTGCAGAGACGCGAGCGACGCGAGACTATTTGAAATGAG
Organism: Diarsia mendica; assembly: GCA_949316265.1. Classification (NCBI taxonomy): domain Eukaryota; kingdom Metazoa; phylum Arthropoda; class Insecta; order Lepidoptera; family Noctuidae; genus Diarsia; species Diarsia mendica. Next base: position 8,802,717 of record OX438906.1, on the reverse strand, counting down.
TTCATTGTGAACTCATTTTAAGCGGACGGTTTTGAGACGCGGAGTGTGTATCTTGGGTTTTATTATATCAATGGCCAAACTACATTTTTTTTTTCTGAACAATCCTGTTTTTTAGTTTTAAGTTGTATTCGTTTATCGCCCCGTTCGTTAACAACATAATTACGGTTGCCTATTAGTAACCGGGCAAACTCTTATCATTTACACTGAAAACGGGATATTTACCATTTGTTTTGATTGCCCGATATTTTACGGTTGCCTATTAGAAACCGGGGAAACTCTTATCATTTACACTGAAAACGGGATATTTACTATTTAGTGTTTGTTTTGATTTCCCGATATTTCGGCGCTGTTGCAAGCACCATGATCACGGATAAACTGAAGTTAGCCATTCGACATTCCACACATTCGAACGAAGCGCTTTGCTAAGTCCTTATGCGCACAGCCAAGGAGTGGAATTCCCTGCCTGCGTCGGTTTTTCCGAGTTCATTTAATCCTAATCTATTTAAGTCGCGAGTAAACAGGCTTCTTCTGGGTAAGCTCGTTCCATCGTCAACATCATCTCTGCTCTTAGGGCCAGATTGAGGTCAGGAGCAAGTCCATTTATAATTTAAAAAAAAGTTATGAAGGGTGAATGTTTATGAGCAGACAAATCGGTCTACCCTCTTTCTTGTTCGCTTTTTTTTGGGCTACTACTACAACCACTGTCACTCACTACTCGATTCTGTTTCCGATACACGAAACTCACTGTGTCCGCTCGTAAACGTTTTTTTTCTGTTATCACACAGTATATACAAACAACAACGGGATCTTTACCATGGTAAATATACCATTTTCAGTGTCATTGATAATGTTAGTGAACGACTCAGCTAAAAACTTAGTTTCAGCTTTTCTTCTGTATAACAATCAACAAAAATAAAAACTACTACATCAGTCGATTTGAATATATCTTCTATTCTAGCTAGTAGTCGTTTGTCTAGAAGAGTATTGCTGCCATAAGCTCAGAAATATTGGAGGCATATAACATAACATACAATGATTTAACATTATTTTTTATTACCCATTTAGTCGTGAGTACCGACATGGGAGTTTTCCACGAAATTAACACATATACAGAAACGCGACCAAACCGTTTGGCTTCCGTCGCAGAATGTACACATCACAAAAAGTGCACTAGAAAACAAAAGTAACGATTCCCTTAAACGTAATAAACTTGTTTTTCGCGAAATGTTCATTTTGGGAAGTGCCCGCTATGAGAAATTCCGCCAAAAATGTCAATCTGTATTCTAGTACATATTTTGCGAAGTGCACATTCAGCGACAGAGCCAACTGTGGGGCCCACCCGACTCAAACCCCTTTTGGGCCCAAAAAAAAATCACAAAACGCATTGAAGGCAGCGTTTTGTGAATTTTTGTCCAAGAATCTCACTTTTAGATGTTTTACTCCATCTGCGTGCTAATTCAATGCGTGATAGCTTAGTAATGTGGCCGTCGGTCTGCCAAGTCATAGGTCGGAACTTCGAACCTTAGACGCACCACTGATTTTTCGGATTCTTGTGCGTATTGTATTTATCACTTGCTGCTTGACGGAAAACGTCGTGAGGAAACATGTCTGAGAGATATTTTTCGACCGACATTAAACACTCTGACACACGATAAAGAAAGTTCCAGTGTAATGTAAACCGACACAACGAGTTTCTTCTCCCTCTAATATTTCTTCAAAGTCTGGTTGATGAATACAGATCTGACTTCCATTGGGCACAGAGTTAGTACCCCGCTGGGTAAGGGGTTGCGTATGGTGACGTATGTTAGAGTACTATCGTATACGTTGCTTGGAGACGTGTCCACGAAGTCTGTGATCGCGACCTGTAACAATAGTGTGATGTTAGAAATAGTTACAGTCTTTTAGGCCGGTTTGGGTAATAAAGATATTTTTTGTAGAGATTAGTCATGGACGCAGAAAATATCTTTACAAATAAATTAATTTGTAGTATCTGTTTGTGAAAAGCTTGTACTGAAAGAAAATACACTATTCTGTCTGTCTGTTTGTTCTGGCTAATCTCACAAATGGCTGGGCCGATTTTTATTGGCAGATAGCTGATGTTATAAGGAATAAGTTGGGCTAACTCAGTAAGTAAGAGTAGTCTAAGTTAATGAGTTAGTAAAGTAATTAAAGAACACCCTTTAAATAGTTAACAAAAACTAAATTAAAATAAACAAGTTCTATTTTTAAACTTTACGCGAACAAAGTTCGTGCGCACCTAGACAAGGGAGTGATATATCGCTAACAAAGTTCGTGCGCACCTAGACAAGGGAGTGATATATCGCTAACAAAGTTCGTGCGCACCTAGACAAGGGAGTGATATATCGCTTACAAAGTTCGTGCGCACCTAGACAAGGGAGTGATATATCGCTAACAAAGTTCGTGCGCACCAAGACAAGGGAGTGATATATCGCTAACAAAGTTCGTGCTCACCTAGACAAGGGAGTGATATATCGCTAAAAAAGTTCGTGCGCACCTAGACAAGGGAGTGATATATCGCTAACTACCGAACTCATAGTAATGACTGATTTATTTTTTATGGGAAGGCGAGGATTCCACTTTGAGCAGTTGTATTTGCGAGTACGAGAAAAACGAGGGAAATATAATACATAATTAATTCTTAAGACAACTACGGTAGGGCCTCGGTAATCCGGACTCCCGCTTAACTATGGCATACTATAATCCGGACGCCTCGATAATCCGGAAAGGGTCTTGTTTTTGCCTCTCCGGATTAACGAGGCCCTATGTAGTATTAGTCGTAGAACTAACCTGGCCGTCTCCCACATGGTACCACTTGCTAATATCCGCGCTACCGTAGCAGCTCTCAAGGAACACTCGCTGCAACGTCATGCCCATGCCGTGCACCACGTTGTCTTTATCTCTCTGTGAAAAAGGAATAATTTGCTTTATTATAATAACTTACACGTTATATGGATAAAAAGAAGAAAAAATTAGATGTTATTAATTATCGCCCAATAACATTAACACCTATTTTGTCGAAGATATTTGAGAAGTACATGTACAAATGATTGATTAATTTTTTTAATAAATTTAACATAATTATGAGAGAACAGTTCGGCTTCCAAAAAAACAAATCTACAACATTTATACACTATTTATAACTATTTTCACTATTATAAAAAATATAATGACGAATTTTAATCAAAACCGGCTTGTTCTTTGATTTATCTACAGCCATTGACCTAGTGTCTCATAAACTGTAACTATAGGAACTGGAGGCAATTGGAATTAGAGGCATAGTTCTTCAGTGGATTTCGTCATACCTAAATAACAGAAGACGGGGGGTATCATTACAAAGATAGATAGAAATATTGACAGAAGAACGACCGAGCGATAGAAGAATAACCAATATGGCGTCCCACAAGGAAGTGTGTTAGGACCAACTTTATTCCTTTTGTACATAAATTCCATTATATCTCATTTCAGTGGTGTGGGGAACATGTAAGCAGGTTGTACGACTCACCTTAGCAGTAACATGCGCTTGGTACGACGCTAGCACTAAGTCCGCGTGGTTGTTGATGCTGGCTCGTGAGTAGCCGATGCGGGTGTTGTCCTTCTTGCTGGTGTAGTGCATGGCTATTAGGGGCTGCAGTAGGAACTGTTGGGACACGTGAGCGCCTAATGTTAGCTGGCCCGATGGGTGGTCTGCTGGAGTCTTTTGCTGTAAAAACAAAATCAATATTAGAACGCCAAGGACGCTTGGAAGAAGCCCTTGCTGCAGGGTGTCACCTACCTACCCTACGTTGCAGGGTGACACCTACCTAACGGCCAAGTCACACAACATCACTACATAGTATAAAACAAAGTCGCTTTCTCTGTCCCTATGTCCCTTTGTATGCTTAAATCTTTAAAACTACGCAACGGATTTTGATGCGGTATTTTTTAATAGATAGAGTGATTCAAGAGGAAGGTTTAAGTATCTTATTTGTACCCGTGCGAAGCCGGGGTGGGTCACTAGTTAACTATAATAATAAAGAAATCGCAGTAAGGAACCTTAGACTTGGCACGACTTTGTCTAGATTTCATTACTTTTTAGAGACAGCTACTCCATCGAGACTTGGCTAGTTTTTTACAGAATGTTTTTGATGGGATATAATTGACCAGTTGTTCTTACAACGGTTTGATGTGACTTACCTCACAAGTCTTCTTGGCGTTCTCAATGATAACTTTGAACGTGTGTCTCGTTCTGATGTTATCCAGGACTCCTTGCACAAGTCCTCTGTTGTCATCCCGGCTCAATCTTCTGTCTTGCATTATCTACAAAAGAAATGTACATTTCATACAGCACTAGATCAACAAAAGATTTGCAAAATCTAAGTGATATACGTTGGAATCGCAAGGCTAAGATTGTTTTGATTGACTATTGTAATAAGAGTCAAAGAAATATTTTGACAGGAGTTTTATTAGCCGATAGCTGAAAGCTTTGAAGGAGTTGGCAACTTTTATTCTTGAAAAAAAAAACCCGTGCAATAAAGTTAAAACCTTTGAAATTGTTAACAAACCCTGATTTAAATAGGGAAGTAATATTTTTATAATAATTTCACGTGGACGAAGGTCATGGGCAACAGCTAGTCTATCTATATAAATAAAGAGAGAAGTCCTGACTGACTGACTGACTGACTCATCAACGCTCTGCCCAAACCCTTGGACCTAGTAAGCTGAAATTCAACCCCTAAGGGACTTAAATAGGGGATGAAAGTTTGTATGGAAAATCGTCATTTTCACGCGGGCGAAGCCGCTGGCAAAAGCTAGTCTTAAATAATATTACCTCAATCTGTCCCGGTTGTAAGGCCGCCATGCCGAGCGGTGTCGACGTCAGTACTGTGAACCTAATCTTTTCGTCTTCAATGTAAGTAGCCGCTGGGAGCGGGTAGAAGTTAGCTTGCAGAGGTATCTTGTCGAAGTAACGACGTTTGATCATCTGTGGACAAGGTTTATTGTTGGAAAAATGTGATTTAAGACGACTTTTAAGCTAAAAGAAGTCATCATCAAACAAATAAATAAAGTTCTTCATCCCGCAAAAAAAGGGAGGTTCCACCGACCAGACAGTTGTTGTCTGGTAGGCTATTGACCCACAGTTGCTGTCAAGTTTTCTAAGTGCTTTTAAGATCGTGAGTGGGGGCTGGTGACGTCACTTTCTAGTTAAAAAAATGTACCAAACTGTGACGTCGTGCGACTTTTCGAAGCACTGTATCGTCTCATTTATTGTTTAAGTGTCCAATATTTTTTGGAAATCTATCTGACGGAATGTTTAGATATTTTTGTCAACTGCCCTATTGTAGAGGCACTACAAAGTCACTTAGTATTGACTGAATCACTGTTTTGCTATAATCTCACCTGCATGCCATTGAGGTCTGTGTAGAAGTTAGGTCCGTTCTTGAGGGCTGTGCGGAACCTGAGGGCTAGCTCCAGGTCATCCACTGTGGGGTCTATCATCAACGTGTTGCAGATCTCCACCTCACTGTGTGGCAGTGTTGGGTTGTTGTGCACTGTGATCTGTAGAATATAACATTTTAAAACTTGGTAGTTGGTAGTCTTTCAAAGAAATATGCGGAAGATTGAATTATATCCTAATTTACATTTAGTGTTACTGAGATAATCATAACAAAACATCACCCCTGTAATCCCCAAAGGGTTAGGCTGAGGTGTACCTAATGCATGGGGTCTCAACTCGAACAAATTATAATTAGTCTTGAAAAAAAACACAATAGATGGCAGCATAGGTAGCAGTAATGAAATTAACAATCGCTTATATGCGTTATACGGTAGATTTCGGCCGAAATAAGATTTGCAAAAATCAAAAGTTCCATGTTTAACGCTTATTTATCTATTTACACTGATTTATCACGTTATTTCAACAAAAAAGGTTCGTACCCATAGATTGATAAAGTTGTCAAAAGTTTAAATAATAAAAAAAAATAAAAAATAAAAATTATTGTGTCAAATAAGTAAGCCATCTGTAAATCATTTTCTCTAGAGCTGTTTGCAATAGATGGCGTGGTGTCATTTCTTTGTATGGGATTGGGTATCTGTACGAAGTATTATAATATCTGTGCCTAATGGTACACCTACATTTTCCCAGTTATGTTTAAGTCCCAAGTAATAGTGGGGCGAACCTATTAAGAAAGGTTGTTTTGATGATTTGATTGATTTTATAAATCTGTAAAGATGTATTTGTTACAGCCGTGAATCATATTTGAATCAAAATAAATAACCTGACACTGACCAGAAAATTACAAAAAAAAATAATTTTGCTTTTCGAAGGCTACCGTGCGCATCCATTTGAAATTATTTTATTTATGTACACATAGTAGATAAAACTAGAAAATAACATATATTTGAGTACGTAGATACTGCTTAGTTCTTTAAAAACAATCTGCCAGCTGACCTGCAAAAGTTAATGTTAAAAATAATGTTACTCACAGCTAACACAATATCCGCAGCCTTAGGCGAGTTAAGGGCAGTATACAAGGTGGCCTTGTAGATACCCTCGGTGACCACGATCTCAGGGAAGGGGTCTGACTTGTACTCAGTGGCTGGACCCGATGGTACGAACAGGTACGCGCCACTGTTGTTGTCCTTACCACGTTGGCTGTCATATCTGGGGAGATATTGTACTTGTTATATATTTGATTTAATATATATATATATATGGGTATGACGTAAGGAGGATTGGCAGCCCGTCGGGGCTGCGGACCCCCCGTCGGGGCTGCGGATTATCGAAAGAGATGACGTAGCCTCGGCACAAGAGCGAAGAAGGAACATGGGTTGGTTTTTAGTCAGTAGAAGTCTGACACTCCCCTTCGCTTTGCCCAAGAGCGAGGGGGGTTATTTGATGATTTTAATAATAATAATAATAATATTCCACAACTATCACACAACGCCATCTAGTCCCAAGCTAAGCAGAGCTTGTGTTATGGGTACTAGACAACTGATAAACATACTTATTTATTTCTAAATACATACATATTATAGATAAATTACACCCAGACACAGAACAAATGATCGTGCTCATCACACAAACATTTGTCCTGGGTGGGAATCGAACCCACGACCTCCGGCATAGCAGTTAGGGTCACTAACCACTAGACCAACAGGCCAGTCATCCACCAATTTTAAGATTTTCCACCCACCAAAAAAAAAAAAAAGGTGGATTGGCAGTGACGCAAGTGTGTCCATAGAGTTTCTTGCCTATTTCCCTTCATAGAGATCTACGCTTTGGAGTGGGCAACTACAGTACTTTCACAAAATATTATGCCTTTTTTTTTTTGTTTATCTAAAATTACCTGTAATGGTGGTAATGGAAAAAAAATGAGTTTGAGAGCCCTATATAAAATTTAGATAGACACTCACCTAAAATACTTCAAAAAGGCTAGAGGTAGATATTGAAATAAGTGACAATAACCCTAACAGCAGGAGCTGGAGAAAGCCAAACAATATACTCACTGCGCAAAATCCATATGAACCGGCACAGTGGTTCCCTCTGACGACACAATAGCTTTGATAAGTCCATCCATGGTTGCTACAACGCGGGTACTGTTCCCAGCTTGTATGGTGATGTCTTCCATGAGACGGGCTGAGGGCTGGTCTATCGGGAACATCTTCGGAAGGTCTACGGTCCAGTAGTCTGCGTTGTAGACTCGCACGCGGGAGTATGATGTGTATCTGTGGGGGAGATGCCGTGGTGACAGCTATTTTTTTTCCTACTGCTCCGCTATTCTTTTCTAATTAATTTCGTTGTGGGATCCAAAACAGTTAAATTGTTTCCCTGGGACTTCGTCGAGCTTCATTGTCTGAGGGCTTTTATTGTAGTCGCCACTAGTTTGGGAATAGTGTGGCGAAAAAAAGCTGTAATTGTCGATAGATATGTGTCGGTATTAAAAAAAAGGCAAACCAACGCCAGCGCAACACGTAGCTTTCATTCGGTTAGCGCCGTTCGGCATCTACCATAGCTGAATCTCGAGTCTCTTATGGCTCGACGGCATTATTCAATCTAAACCAATATGTTTTTTCCTGAACGGATATCTAACACACTTTGCCGCTCAGATGCTGTTCTCATGAGTCTTACTTACTTGTTAAGCCTAGTGTTATCCCTCAGCGAGATAGTATAGACAGTTAACGCCAGTGGTTCCACAACCGCCGGGAAGGACAACTGGTACTTGTTGGCCGCGAACGCAAGCCGCTTGTCTCCCGCGACCACGGGCGATATCTGAGCCATCATCGGGTTGCCTTCGGGGTCGAATACCTACAATTATAAACAAGTTTGTTATTCTAAAGACTTGGCTTGGAGGTTCTTCAGTAAAATCAGGTGCGCAGTACTAGTGTGTGTGTTTATATACAAAAATATATAAAACAGAAATGAACTGAAATGATCGTGTACCGTAATACGGAGTAGCATTTGGACTAGACTTTTGAGGAAAGTATGAGACGAAAACTAACCTCAACATGCGGCGAAGACACCAACACAGTCATAATCTCGTGTCTCCTAAACGCAAGCGCGTTATACAGCACAACTCGTCTCGAAGGCGACACGACATCCAGCGCTATCGTGATGCGAGTCGGTATCTCGTCGTGCGACCGCCAGATGTCGTCTACATCGAAGTAAATATCTCAGAAACTAACCTCAACATGCGGCGAAGACACCAACACAGTCATAATTTCGTGTCTCCTAAACGCAAGCGCGTTATACAGCACAACTCGTCTCGAAGGCGACACGACATCCAGCGCTATCGTGATGCGAGTCGGTATCTCGTCGTGCGACCGCCAGATGTCGTCTACATCGAAGTAAATATCTCAGAAACTAACCTCAACATGCGGCGAAGACACCAACACAGTCATAATCTCGTGTCTCCTAAACGCAAGCGCGTTATACAGCACAACTCGTCTCGAAGGCGACACGACATCCAGCGCTATCGTGATGCGAGTCGGTATCTCGTCGTGCGACCGCCAGATGTCGTCTACATCGAAGTAAATATCTCAGAAACTAACCTCAACATGCGGCGAAGACACCAACACAGTCATAATCTCGTGTCTCCTAAACGCGAGCGCGTTATACAACACGACTCGTCTCGAAGGCGACACGACATCCAGCGCTATCGTGATGCGAGTCGGTATCTCGTCGTGCGACCGCCAGATGTCGTCTACATCGAAGTAGATATCTTAGAAACTAACCTCAACATGCGGCGAAGACACCAATACAGTCATAATCTCGTGTCTCCTAAACGCGAGCGCGTTATACAACACGACTCGTCTCGAAGGCGACACGACATCCAGCGCTATCGTGATGCGAGTCGGTATCTCGTCGTGCGACCGCCAGATGTCGTCTACATCGAAGTAGATATCTTAGAAACTAACCTCAACATGCGGCGAAGACACCAACACAGTCATAATCTCGTGTCTCCTAAATGCGAGCGCGTTATACAACACGACTCGTCTCGAAGGCGACACGACATCCAGCGCTATCGTGATGCGAGTCGGTATCTCGTCGTGCGACCGCCAGATGTCGTCTACGTCGAAGTAGATGTCTTCTTGTGCTTGGTCTATGATTAGCGGCTGGTTTAGCAGGTAGTACGCTGCTTGTTGGATCGCTGACTGACTGTATCTTATTGCGTTTAGCATTCTGTAAAGAAGTTTGGTTACTGTTAGTGGTTGTTTAAAACTTCATGTAACTTAGGGGTACTATCGCCAAAAAAATATGCTGACCATCGTGAGGACTATTCTTGTTTGCAACGCCAGGCCACTATAAATACTTATAAACTTTCAATTTCCTTCCCTACCTAGTCCTTTTTGAAATCATGGCAATAATCTTTATTTCATATTTCAGTTGGCAAAAATAAGAATGAAATTAAAATCTATCAAGTGCAGCTGTGAAAGTCTGCAAAATTGTCGTCATTTACCATGATTTCGAGCACACAATTGCCTGGTAAAATTCAAGATGGCGTAATCGTACCCACCGTCTTTTTTTTTAATGGGAAATCATCAAATGACCCACTCCTCCCGCTCTGAGCGGAGTAGAAGTGAGTGTAAGACTTCTATTATCTTAATCCCACTCATTTTTCTTCTTATTCCTTTGGGTTCCAATGCCGCGATAACTCTTTCGTACAGTCCCGCATACCATCGTATCCACCATCTTGGATTTTTTCAACATCACTTACTTTTTAGCGTAGTCCTCCCTGACCTCGTCACGCGAGGTGCCAGTGACTCCGTCGTGATGCTGGAACAGCGACAGCGAGCGACGCGCCTGCTCCACTCTGTCGCGTAGTTGTAGCGACATTATGTTGGACACCACGTGCGCAGCTGTCGCTTGGGCTGTGATTATTTCTGCTGCCCTAAAAGATAATGTTTTTGGACTAAGCATATTAATTAAAGGTAAACATGGAATGTAGACCTATCCCCTGAGGTCTATGATCCTTGGCAAAGGTCCCAAGTGCTTGTCAGCCGCGACGCAACGTGGGGCAGACCTTACATAGAAAAAAAAAATTAAGAATACAAACGAAGCCGTAAATAAGCTATATCAGACAAGAGATCCTGTTGCAGGGCCCATCTACGGACGGTCTTGATTAGCCTAAAATATTGGCGTTTTATTAATCATCCCAATATGTAGTTTTAGGCCTGCTGGTTTAAAACGCTAGGACACACAGGTCATAAATTATTATTATGCCAAAATATATTTACAAAATAGGATCCAAAAATAGGTGGTCATCCCTACTTGCAAAGGGTTTTAGTTTTTTATAACTATTGACGGTTTGTGCTAATTCGTTTCAAATCTTACATACTTAAATAGCATCCTTACCTAACATAAGCCAGGAGCACCCTATCCATATTCTTATAAAACGGCCTGGACGTGAAGTATCCACTCCAGTAGTGCTGGTTCCTGTCAGCGTACGTGAAGAAATCTCCTGACAGCACGGGGAAGGAAGACGACCTCACTTCCGAGTGGACGGCTTTGAAGTAGTCTTGGAGGGTGCCGAATTGTACCTGGAAATAGAGTTCGGAGTTAAATCGCTGGTAACTTAGGGCAGACCGTAATTATTTCTATGAGCGTATATGAATAGGAGTTTCTTGCAAATGGGGACCTTATTATTTTAAGATTACATGCTGCTATCAATATGCACCGTCTACTGATACTTAACTTTGGCAAATTGTCTAATTATCTTTGATTTTTAATTAGCCTATTGTGCCCAACTGGCACAAAGAGGCAAATGCCTCCCCTATTCTTTTCCAACTCTCCCGGTGTTTTGCCTTCTCTGGCCAGTCAGGAACGAGTTCAAATCGTCACGACAGGGTTTCTTTCTCCCCGTCGGGGCTGCGGGTCGTTCGAAAGAGATACCGCGGTCTCGACACAAAGGGCTAAGGAACATGGGCGGTTTTTACCCACCAAGAAAAAGCAAAAATGTTTCTTTCTCTTGCCTCGGTAACGACAACGGCCTTCAGGCACTCACTGTTAGACGATTATGGCCCATCTGTCCTGGGCCCCGAGTCTGCTATTCAATAGTGTCAGAATGGTCGATCATTGATCTCATAATGGTTGATTTACGACAAGCCAAAAAGTACCTTAAGTCGACAAGTATAAGGTACTTTTTGGCTTGTCATCAATCAACCATTATGAGATCAATGATCGACCATTCTGACACTATTGAATAGCAGACTCGGGGCCCTGGCCAATCCTGGAAATGTGACCCGCCCAGTCCCATCATCATATTAAAAGATATTCTACCTAAACAATAAGCTCCTCACCTCAGCATTCCATCCATCATTATTATTAATAAAGTCAATAAGTATCTCATAGTTCTGGTACTGGTTGTCCCACTCGTTGGCGCGGTCGTACCGGAAGTCGTCGCCGAGCGGGAACATCACTACGTTAGTGCGGTACAGCTGCGATTTCTTGCGCCATTGGTCTAGGATTGTTTGTGCCCTGGAAGAGGTAAATTAAAAATTAAAATTGTCAGTCGCGGTCAGGCAGTCTTGCCAATGAGTATCATATTATAGTCCTCCTGACCGTTTTTCGGCCATCTTAGTGGAGATTAGCCATCGGCGCGGAAGATATTATAGTTGCGGCGTGTGTGCGCAGGCATAAGTGCACTCTCTGTTCCTTTATCTCTCATAGTCGTATGTGACGGCGTACCGACACTCGCGGAGAGAGATCAGGCGCAACCAACGGCGACACGTGCCATCCGAGGCACGGGGGTATTATACCATCAACTTCCAAACTCCGGGCTACTACTGGGAAATTTCTAATGAAAAACCCAATAGCACTTTTTGTCCGACCCGGGAATTGAACCCAGGAACTCATGCACAGCAGTCGCGCTTGCGACCACTAGACCAACGAGGCATATTACTCAGTCAGTACCTACAAACTGGGTTGTGGACGTTAACCCCCGAATTCACAAATGCTTCGATTCGATTCGACAAGTTGTATGTCTATCTATTTTTGGCATAACGAGAGCGCGCGAGATAGGCATACGACGTCGACGAAGTCGTATCGAATGTGAATAAGGGGCCTGTTAGGCAGTCGCACCATGTAAAATACTGGTATTCAGGAGTATTCGGTTATACTGGAAGCCGACTTTAGCCGACCCAGATAGTTGAGAAAAGGCTAGGCAGATGATGCTGATGACTTAGTTACCTTTCTTGTACATTCTTCTCAGTGATCTTCCGGGGTGCCACACCCCACGGACAAGTGACACCGTTTCCGGGAAGTCTTTTGAAATCGAATTGACAGCACACCTAGAAAAAATGTCAATTTTGTACGAATTGTTGATTGTCCACGTACAAAAAGAATAACTTCCAAAATCTTTTTTCTTGATTAACTATTTACCCTTAGTTACTATTTATTACTCTCAGCTCATCTGCCAGTAAAAGTTCCGTCAAAATCGGTCAAGCCGTACAGACAGAATGTTTTTTAAACATTCATTCGTTACTTATAATTTTCATATACATTCATTAAAAAGCGGTTATTCAAAAATTACAGACACTTCAATTCTATTTATTTGAATAGATTAGGTCCACATATCTTTATCTTGCGGTGCTTTATTTACCTTAGGATTAGGCCCACAAGAGTGAGGCACGTCGTAAGAATAGAATGGCATCATATGTGTAAACATATCCGTTTTGCCGACACCGTCTGTAGAACAAAAACAGAATTATTTAGATAGAAAACAAAATTAATCAACAATGCGTGAGATAGAAAAAAGCTGCTTACACATTAAGTTCACCTTTATACAGTTCTATATTTACACAGTAAATCTTTTTTTTTTTTGTGTAAATGAGTGATTCCAGAATGTTTCTTTTTTTTGTAAGCCTGTTTGTGTCTCACACTGCTGGGCAAAAGAACTCACTTTTCTCCTGCTAAACCTATCTATCCCGTGCAATATCTGGCTATGTTAGCCCCGAAAACAAGATACTTCTTGTCTATCTTCACGACAAAATTCAGTTTCGAAGACTCGTTTTTGGAAATAAATAATATGTTCTTACCCCACAATTGTCTCCATTTAAACTCCAACTGCTTATGAGCAGCAAGCTCCTTCTTAACTCTATAATGCACCCTTTGTATAACCGAATTCTCAAATCCGGCCAATTTGAGCAAATAAGGTTGGGTACTAGAGTATCCAAAGGGGTCTATGGCCCAGGAGTTCTTGGGTATTACTCCTAGATTGTCGATCACCCATTGGTGGCCTGTGGTCAGCTGTCTAATGATGGATAGCCAATGAGAGTTGGCCTCGTCGTTCATTACCCAACCGCCGGTTACTATTTCTATCTTGCCGGATTTTACGAGACTGGAATAATATTATAATAATTCAGGTGATTAAGAGATGGCGATATTAGAACTAAGTGAGAGAGTGAGTGAGCGATAGTGAAGGTAAGAAGTATGCTTTGCTGTGTCCAGCTAGACGTTAGGAGATTATGAAACGGCTTCAAAATAAAAAAACCATAGTATTAACAAAAAAACACGCTGTAGAGTAGGCAAACTAAACGTGTATACAAAATTCAGCTCAATCAGAAACAGGGAAGTGAGTCAAATTAAACTACTAAAATTTGCGCGAATCATACATATTTTAATCACCATAAAACCTGACACCTGACCTGCAAATTGCTATAAACGTGAGAAAATTTGAATTTCGCGAGTTACCTTGGAGGTTCTACCTAAAGGCCGCGGTCCAACCAAAGTGACTGTCGCGCGAGCGTCGAACGTCGAGTTCATGTTATTCAACGAACCTTAACGCATCTACGCGCCGATACGGAACGCCTTCCGGTTTTCCGAATAATTATGTGTCATTTTATGAGTATCGCAACCACTGTGTACCTATTCGCAAATTGATCGGTTTGGTTTCCGAAAGGTTTTGCGAGACAGTTTTATAAAATTTTCGACTTTCTTCTAGGACCGATAGTATAAAATCACGCTTGTAATCCTCAAAAGGTTAAGCAACGGTGTACCTAATAGTACGGTCAGCATCAGAAGTATATTAACATTACTCAAAGTTTTGAAGCTGTTTTTTTAATAAAAACTTGTTAGATATTACTCGTTACTACATGTTATTAGAGTGTAAGGACTATTTTAACGAATAATCTTCTGAAACATTAAAAATAATAGCTCCTGGCTCCTTCCTGTACATAAAAGAATTAAAATTCCGAAATGTTCAGCTACTTCTGATGCTGACCGTACACCCACATTTCGCCAGTAATGTTTAACTCCCATGGATCATAGGAGGTGAGCCTATTGCCATCAAACGGGCACTAGTCTTAGACTCAATAACACTGCCCGACCTGGGAATCGAACCCAGAACCCCATGCGCAGCAGTCGCTTGCGACCACTGACTCAAACTCAAATATTTTATTTCAATTAAGTCATTACAGGCACTTTTGAATGTCAGAAGGACGGAAGAAAAAGAAACTAAGAGAAAGACGAAACTACGAGTGCAATACGTCATTCCGAAAGTCACCACGCCGAACCACACGTCACCGAATGCCCGCAACAACGAACACTGCGAGCACGAAAGCACGCAGCGACGCAAACCGCAACAACGAATGCTCGAGACCCCGAATCACTAACGACTAACGAGGCAGTCAGTCTTCTAGGGCCGATTTTCAGCCTAATTTGAATCTATGACTTGTTTATTTTTTATTGAGACAAGGAATGCGAGATTTATTTTACAGAAGACAACACATACTTACTTCAAAAACGCAGTCTTATCTTTCTCAGTCGCATCACTATCCCACCATAGCGCCAGAAAACTAATCTCGGCCCAAATAAACTTCCTGCCGATACCTTCTGATAACTTCTCGACCATATTGTTGAAAATCGCGCGAGTTTGCGCCTTGTAGTAGTTCTCAAAGGTCTTGATCCAGCCTGTAATGTTTTGTCAATAATCATTGATGTGCATCTGTTTTATTCGGGGAAGTGAGATAATAGAACGTTTTTTTTTCTGCTAGGTTTCGTTCGCGGAATGAGGAAAATGACGTGAGGAAATATGTGTCCGAACGATTTGAGTCTGAGAGAATGCCAAAGAAACGATGGATGGACTGTGTGAAGGATGATATGGCTATACAAGTTTTTTATTTGCCTCTAAGTTACTATAGATTTTGATAAGTTTTGCGTACACTTTGCGTACGCTTCGCCTGTGTCGTATAGATTTTTTATTTGTTCTGTTATGAAAAGTCGTCCGCGTAAATGCTTTCACATACTAACAACCCTAGTAAGTTTAAAATTTTCAAAGTTTAGTTGTGTGAGTAGTATAGTTTTTTAGTCAAATAGTGGTACAACATTTACAATAACGACTATACCTAACCATCCTTATCTGTTTTAACGGTACATTAAACATTTAGCGATAATTATAATCCATAGTAAAAGCGACACTTTCCTCTTAAAATTTCATCCTGTACGTCAACAGGCTTATCTAGTAATGCGGGTGTCATACCCAGTACCAAAACGCTTGAATTATCCGACGGTGTAAGCAGAGAAAAAATCAATGCTATACACCCCTAAATTTTGCCGAATGTAGAAAGAAAAAACATTTGATAATGATATCAAATGTTTTTTCTTTCTACATTCGGCATGAGATAATGATATCTCACGAGCTCCAACATATTATTATTATGAATAGTAAGCTGTGTATGAAAACAATTTAACTGACTAAATTGGATTAGTAGTCATATTCACGGTGATGATCAAACACGTCGGCACGGTTGGCGCAGTGGATGAGCGATTGGACTGATGCGCTGCGTGTCGCGGGTTCGATCACCGCACGGAACAAATATTTGTATGGCCTACATACAGATAGTTTTTCCGGGTCTGGGTATTTGTGTATGTGAGTTTAAATGTTTGTGAACGCACCCACGATACAGGAGAAATTCCTCGTGTGGGACAACAAAATTCAAACAAAAAAATACTTATTAAAAACGCACTTAAAAGTTGAACTTTAACCCCTAATATTTCCGTAACTAGATCTCAAGTATATTCCAGAACAAAAAGATAACACAATGACGGGGAGAACAAAGTGCCTTTCGGCTTTTACCCCAATTATACTTTTAGCTGTTATAACACATCTGTTTATACAGTGTGTTCGGTTAAACGAGGGACATATTGAAGGAGGGTGTTCAGTATTCAATTCTCGTCCCAAATCTTACTAATATTATAAACTAGCTCAACCCGCGCATGCGTTGCAATGCGTTTTTCCTACCTACCTATCTACTACCCTACCTAAAAAAAAAGTCCTATGTCCTTCTCCTGGTTCTTCGTTCTTACCTCCCTACCAATTTTCAGCTAAATCCGTCCAGCCGTTCTTGAGTTATAAATGGAGTAACTAACACGACTTTCTTTTATATATATAAATGCGAAAGTTTGTGAGTGTGTATGTTTGTTACTTCTTCACGCAAAAACTACAGAACGGGTTCGGATAAAACCTTTTTATAACCTGGATTAACACATAGGATATTTTTTATCCCGATTTTCCGTGGGATAATTTTCGAGTAGCGGGCGAAGCCGCTGCCTTAGTTTGTTTTCCGAAATATTTGATATGGGTCAGTCCCAGTAGTTTGACAGTGTTTTTTTTTTTGTTCCTATTTTTATTAGTATCATGTAAGCATGCCCTATTGCGGGTTTCATTATGTCTCTCGTTTAAACTAACATACTGTATTTTCATTATTCATGATTTTCCGTGTTATCTGTATCGCGTTACAAGTGCTTTTGATAAGCAACCGTAACGTCCTTAGATATGTATGTACGTAAATACAAGACAATACAAGTGTATTGTATCTATGTTTGATCTGTTGAATGCGTTGCCTTACTGAGTTCAAAACTCAAGCTATACAACCTTTATGGATCTACGTGCTATTTTTAACCGACTTCGAAAAAGGAGGAGGTTATATGTTCGTGTGTATGTATTTTTAGGGTTCCGTACCTCAAAAGGAAAAAACGGAACCCTTATAGGATCACTTTGTTGTCCGTCTGTCCGTCCGTCCGTCCGTCTGTCAAGACCCTTTTTCTCAGGAACGCGTGGAGGTATGAAGCTGAAATTTATATCAATTACTCAGGTCTACTGTCCCTTGAAGCTGTGAAAAAATCAAACTTCTAAGCCAACGCAATCAAAAGATACAGCCGTTTATGCCGCAAATTTTCGACACTTGCAAGGGAATCAAAACCTACAGGGTGCTTCCCGTGAACTCAGAATCTTGAAATTTGGTACGAAGCAACGTCTTATAGCATAGATAAAGGAAAAATTACGAAAACCATAAATTTTTAGTTACATCACAAAATATATATTTTTTTACGGAACCCTCGGTGCGCGAGTCCGACTCGCACTTGGCCGGTTTTTTTTTTTTTTTTTTATGTATGTTACCTGATTTCTCCCCCATTTGTAGACCGATTCTCAAAATTCTTTTTTATTTGAAAGAGTATACTTCTGAGGTGGTCCCATTTTAATTTGGTGAAGATCTGGTGCTGATCTTCGGAGATATACAATGGAACTCTTCAAAAATAGACGGCAAATCTGTCGTAATTGCTGGAATCGCTTGGATGTTTATTGACTAAACATTATCATGACGTAACATCACGCCTGTATGCTCTGAGGGGGTATGCAGATGTGTACAATACACATTTTTTTAGTTGTTACATATGAATTACATAGACACGTATGACGTGTTTCGTGCTTTTTCTGACGCTATTCAAGTATTCGCATCTAGCAGTCATCACTTGTCTTCATGCTCCTCAACGGTTAAGAGTTGAAAGCAAAAATAGTTGAATCTTGAAGGTTAAGGGTTAGGTTTCTTGGTTGAATGTTAAATGCATAGTAAATATTGATTGAATAGGATATATATATATATATATATATAGGTAACTTACAACTAAAAATGAAAAAATAAAAAAACTTTTTTGCAAAAAAAACAACCGACTTCAAAAACACCAAAAAGAGAAAAATAAACTTAAGAAGAAAAATCAGCTTCTGAAGTCGGTGGCAAAAACATGAAGTCAAACAAACAAAAGTCACCGACTTCAGAAGCTGATTTTTTTCTAAAGCAATGTTTATTGAGACCTTTCACGTGCCGTCTAATAATATTGCTTAGTATTTATTGGCAAATAATTAAACTAAATATTTTCAACTAGAATCTATTTATTTACTACTTACCAAAGAGAAAAAACTTGACCTATATCGTAATAAATGTTCTAGTTCTACGTGTAATTCAAATTAAAGTAACATTAGTGTAACTTCTGTTGTTACTTTTAGTAGATTGTATGTTGAACTGGACTCCTCTACCAAACGATTTCTATTCGAATCAGTTATTCCTCTCAGAAATTAATTACTCGTAGGCTGGTAATTGGTAATATGGTTAAAATTCGGTGGCGTGCCTAAAATATTATGAAACGTGCCATTGGTTCGCCATCCCTGCTATATATGGTCCCCCGTCGGGGCTGCGGGTTGCTGCGAAAGAGAAACCGCGGCCTCAGCACAAGGGCTAAGAAGGAACATGGGTGGTTTTTAGTCAGTTGAAGTCTGACACTCCCTTTTGCTCTGCCCAGAGCGGGAGGGGTTATTTGATGATTTCCCAACCTCCAAAAAAAAATACTTACTATAAGTACGGTATAATATGAGCCACTTCTAATAAAATAGCGATAATACTTTGAGAATTTGAGATTCAAACTCAAAGCATTTGTTTCAATAAAACCATTACAGGCACTTTTGAATCCTGCCGGGGTTGCCAGCCTGTTCGAAAGAGATACCGCGGCCCCGAAACACATTAGTCAGTAAGAATCTGACACACCCTTCCGTTCCACCCAGAGCAGGAGAAACCATCAATATTCTTTTCAATTAAGTAAATAGTTGTTTCAAAATCTTTGTTTAATCAATGTTGAGATACATGTATGCAAGAACGATGTAGAAAGACGTGCTAGTTAACAGCGTTCGATTGAAACCTTAATTTGATTGAAAATAAAGTTCAGTTTTGCATTAAGGCGACATTACCTGCCCGCGACCTTGAGCGCGCGTTTAACTCATCGCCTAAACAAATAAGGTTGAAAATGGCGATGCGTTTGATGCTCGTGACTGCCAAAATGAACGATAGTTCGCAGATTTAATTTATTAAAAAAAAAAATACGCTGTAATGTTAAAATATTTTTACATATGTCTTTAGTTGGTTAAATTTCCTTTCTGATAGTAAAAAAATAAATAACAGTTGTCACTCAAAATATTGAGCATTTCGAGACGAAAAAGTTTTTTCGTGTGATTTTTTTGTGATTTTGTGATTTTTTTTTCGAGGTTCTTGATTACTTTTAGAAAATATTTTTGCATAAGTCTTTTACCTATACATTTGACTATACACTGTATTTTTTTTGGAATTGTAATAAGTAGCAATACTAGCAATACGGCTAACTCTGCGACGAAAAACAGGTCGTTTTTACGGTTCCCCCGTTGACTGCGTCTTAAGAATTTTTATTGCTACAATCATACTTGTCAATTAATTTTAGTTTTACGATAATTGACTTCAACGTATTTGCCAAGTTTTATCGGGTGTTATGGCTATTATTTTTCAATTAACAAGGATAGAATATTTTTCATTGGCATTACTACTACGAGTAACAAAGGGGTATAGAAGAAGAAGACATGCTGCGCCGCCGCGCCGACACCAAATGAATTGGGATTCGAGAATACGATGATGAAAATGTTGATGATGATGAATACTAGTTGACGTGGTAGCTAACGTTATGGACAGCGTCTATGTATCTGACCAGTACTCTTTTTTTTTTGGAAGTTGTATAAATCATCAAAATAACTCCTCCCGCCCTGGGCAGAGCGGTAGGGAGATTACTACTGAATAAAAACCACCCATGTTCCTTCTTAGCCCTTTGTGTCCTAGGTCGCGGTATCTCTTTCGAACAACCCGCAGTCGCGACGGGATAGCAGTACTCCTTCACCTTACATTCGGGTATTGAAATATGGACTAACTCAGTTATAGTCCACTGTGCTACAACTGCTACATTGTGCTACATTGTGCACTCGCAGCGTACAGACGTGCTCATTAGCAATATTTAATTTATACTCTAATAATACTGACCTCCTTTAGTGTATTACTATCGTAATGCATAAAGAAATCTTGCGTAATGTGTAGTTTTAGTGGATAATGGACACGAAATTGTGAAGTTATAAAACTATTAAAATGGAAAGCAGCCCCTGTAATACAGGGCGGCCAGCGCAACCCACCTCCTCACCGTCGAAGCCGGCCCCGGCTGATGTTATTGTGTCAACGCCTGAAATCCAAGGATGGATGGCCACCATCCAGAAGCACCTAAATGAAATTTGCTCTATTACCGCCGATGGGAAACTCAACACCGAGCAGAAGATGAAGATTACCAACCTGAGCCGCAAAGTTGAATCTGCAACGTCACAGATGGCAGTCCTCTACCAGTCGCTGAAGCAAAAGGCTATTCACGCGAATTACATTATTGATACCCTGAAGCAACAGCGCGACCTGTCTGAACATATTGTGGACCTCAAGCAGACGATCCGGGACTCCAGCTCTTCGGGAAATGCTTCTTTTGCCGATATGGTAAAAAAGGGACCTAGCCATTTCGTGCGGCCAAATAATTTAAGCTCTGTCGTAATTTATCCTGACGATAAATTAAAAACTAGTGACGAAACGAAAGAATTAGTGAAAGCAATCATACGACCAGACCAAATGAAACTCCAAGTCCTTATTTTCAAAGATATTCGAATCCTTGGTCGTTCCCATCTTAACTTCACATCTCAAACTACATATAGCTCCACAGCAACACGGTTTCTGCTCCAACAAGTCAACTGTCACCAACTTATCATCATATCTCAATGACATCTCCGTCTACGTTGACGCGAGCCAGCAAGTCGATGCATTATATACTGACTTCAGTAGCGCGTTCGATAAAGTCGACCACCAGATACTACTCACCAAATTAGAGGCATACGGTATTCACGGGAACCTTGTGGAATGGTTTAGATCATACTTATGCGATCGGAAACTAAAAGTAGTGGTAAACGGTTTCCAATCGTCACATTATTGCGCTACTTCCGGTGTGCCTCAGGGCTCCCATGCCGGCCCAATACTCTTCATTGTGTTTATCAATGACATAGTAAACCACATCAAGCACAGCCAATGTTCACTCTTTGCAGACGATCTTAAAATGTATCGGCCAATCAAATCCCCATCAGACGTCGTCCTGCTGCAGTCTGACTTAGACTCCCTTCAGGAATGGTGTATTGCAAACAAGATGGTGCTCAACGTTAGTAAATGCCAGCACATTACATTTACCCGCAAAAAGAGAATAGGCCATCTTCTTACTCACTCAATGGATCAATACTGCAAAAAGTCGACATCATAAGAGATTTGGGAGTTTTACTCAGTAGTAACCTGTCGTTCACTCCTCACATAGATAAAATGTTGACCAGGGCCGGAAAAATGGTCGGATTCATAAAAAGGATCGGGCATGACTTTAAAGGAATACATGCATTAAAAGTACTTTTTAACGCTTTTGTGCGTAGTACCCTAGAATACGCTTCTCCAGTCTGGAGTCCAATGTACAAGGTACACATTAATCGTATCGAACGCATCCAAAAAAACTTCACCAGATTCCTTCGATATAAAGATCGCAACTGTCCTTACAGAGCTGACTACTCACAGCGATTGTCTCACTTTGGTTGGCATTCTCTTGAGCAGCGACGCGTGTTGGCTGACGTCACGACGACCCTCTTTAAAATTCTTAATGGTCAAATATCCTCACCCGACCTTCTCGCTAATCTGCACCTGAGCGTGCCCCGTCAATGTCCAGTCAGAACAGTGCGAAAGCCCCAAATGTTCGCTGTAAAATCATCTCGCACAAATCTCGGTCGATCGGCACCATTAAACCGAATGATGGACATCACCAACAAGGTCATCTCCATCAATACTGAAGTCGACATTTTCCGTGACAGTATACAGAGTCTCAGGCAAAAATTGTTGGAAATTCATCTGTAGTCAGCTTTAACACATTATTGTTTGCTCACCATGTCGCTTGCAAATAGAGTTGTCCTTTAAAATCTATTCTCTATTTCTATTTTCTACCAACATTATTGTATAATTATGTTTTATCATCTTTAATGCCCAAATGTATTTTTATTATTTGCAATGCCCAAATGTATTTTTATTATTTTATTTTTTTTAATAATTAGGGGCTCAATTTATTAACATTATATTGTAAATTCTGTGGTCTCCTATAAGTGAAGGAGTACACCTACCCAATACTTTGTTTTTTCCACTATCTAAAAATGTTTGTGTATATCTTTTGTTGGAGATCCTTAAATAAATAAATAAATAACTCCAAGTACGTGGTGTCCGTAAAACAAAAAATGGCGGCGTAATCATAAGTACCGAGACGAAACATGACGCGGATAAACTGAAAAATGCAGTCCAGCTCTCTACATCTGGACTTACCGCCGACGAGCCCAACAAGCGGAAACCCAGAATCGTGGTAATAGGTGTGCCAACTTCCTTGTCTGAAAATGAGGTATTTAAGTGCATTTTCGAACAAAATGTAGCCGAGAAGTTACCAGCGATGACCTTGGAATCCTTCTTGACCACCGTAAGACTAAGCCATAAATCTGGGAAGAGAGATGCTGCGACCTGTAATTACGTGATTGAAGTGTCAGCCCATTTACGTAAAACACTAATCCCTCTGTCAAGGATTTTCATAAATTGGTCGTCCTGTCCTGTCAGGGATTTCACATTAGTAACGAGATGTTATAAATGTCAGCAGTACGGCCATGCAGCGAAATCTTGCAGAGAGATCAATCCTACGTGTGGACATTGTGGTGAAGTAGGCCATATGATGTCCGAATGCGCAAAGAAAACCGAGACTCCGAAATGCGCGACTTGTTCCCGCTTCAAAAAACCCAGTGGCCATAAAACCGGAGACGCTGAATGTCCTGCCAGGAAAATAGCAGAGCATAGAAACATCAACTCCATAGATTATGAGGGCGCCTAGCCATTCAAGACCAGACTTTCATAATTATCTTTTTTGCTGAATCAACGATACTTGTGCGAGACTTAGCGCGGTACTGCTTACCAACGTTTTTGTCTATCTAAGCAAATTCCTGACCGCTACAATAATGCCATGACAATGATTGTGCAATTAATACTTGACCGACTTAAAAAACTGCTGATACTAATTTTATAGCGTAATGTTTAAGACATTCTTTCTTTTTATTGTAATCTAATAAATAATAGAGAATAAGTAAATTAGGCGTAAATGTAAATGAAAAAATTGTTTTAGTATAAAAATATTAAATGTTGTTTAGAAATCTGGTGTTCCAATAGTTATAGTATTAGAAGCCATATCGCCTGTGATACAGGTTTACCCTAGTACAGGCATAGAACTTTGTTATACCCATATTATTTCTAAGACTTATACTGTATTGTACCAATTTTAATGTTTGAATAAAATTTATTATTATATTTATTATTACCTATATATTATGTATAATTTCTAAAATCAAATATAGGTTAAAGGTACAGTGTGTACGCTCGGTTTTCAGACAACAGGTTACGCCTATGGTGTCACTATTGGAAACCATCTATTGCAATATATTTTCCTTGACCTAAATATAGTAGTCATTGTTAAACGTCCGGTGTATTTAGGGTGTACCTGTCCTGCTACTATAGTAAAGGGTAATTCCGTTAGACTTAAACTATAGCTAATAGTGCCTTATAACAACAAAAGTGGCGAATTGAAAAGCGCGCATTTTAAACGGCGTTTTATATTAATTCTATTTCATTGCGAATTGAAGTAAGTACATACTAATATCTATTATTTTACATATTATTTAGAACAAATGAGTCATTTATTGTTATGAATATAAAACCTTTTCTATATAAGGTCCCATTTAAATAGGTGGACAAATTTTAACACAGCGTTCAGTACGTCTAACCAAACATATCCCATTAAAAAAAACACTGGTTAAAGTGAGTTTTTTGTACGTAAAATATTGGGTAATTAACACTTTTAGTGTATTTTCGCTACCTGTTTTATTTTCTTCTAGGTATCTGATGCGTTTCTCTAATTTTCTTTTTTTACCATTGTCCTTATTTTGGTGGTCTGAATGATTCCTAAAATTTTGTCCACCTATTTTAATGGGACCTTATATTTGTCGCATATTAGCATATCACACAGTTCTATCGTTTATTCCCATTTGCCCCCTCTGTGTTTGCTACCAGGGTGGGGGCTGGCACTACTACACAACCTGGCAACCCGTCGGGGCTGCGGATATCGAAAAGTCACCGCGGCTCCGACACAAGGGCGAGGAAGAGGGAACATGGGTTGGTTTTTAGTCAGTAGAAGTCTGACACTCCCCTTCGCTCTGCCCAAGAGCGGGGGGGGTTATTCGATGATTTTCCACCCACCAAAAAAAAAAAAAAAAAAAAAAAAAGGTAGGCAACCTGAAAAAAATATATGTTACCTGGATCATTGTGTGAGTGAGGGACAATGATAACTTTCAGCTTATTCCTTTGTGTCCAATAATCTTCTTGGTACTCTATTTCCCAACCTTGCTTCCACACTCCGCCGTCTTCATCGTCAAACATGATTCGATCATACATTGACAGCATCTGTAATTTATGTGATAAGTATTACGTTATGCGAGATTAGGCCCATTCTTCATTCCCATTTGGGGTTGGTGCAATACGTTTTCTCCTTTCATTCTCCCCTGTCCGAAGAAAGTTTATCCACAGATTTAAACATACCTACCTATTTCTGTGAGATAATCAGAATCACTCTGGTTTACATTTATTTATACATCAGTCCAGATAGGTTTTAAAATATACATAGGTATATTTTATTTTATTATTCACTATTAGGTAGGTACTCAAATAATGAATAATAATATATTTATTTTGTAACATTTTTCATTTAACTGCCGTGTTGCAATTGATAATAATATTAGCAGGTATTCGAAAACATTTACGCAATAAATTCAAAACCTATGAATAATAATATCAATAATGAATATTTTTATGTCATATTATTTTTTTTAAACTCTGAAAATAAAGTTCTTTGATCAGCTGTTTTATAAAAAAATTGTTAGACACAGTACCTGTATATCCGTCCTCGGTATTTTTTGTTTCTGTATAGGGCATGTCGACTCATTGAAAGGTACGCGCATCTTTGGCGGTTCATCTCCAACGGTCTTGTACTCCCTGACCTTGGCAGGTTCCTTGTATGACACCTCTTTAGGCCTCTTCTGAGGAGGATGGTACTCCTGTGACTGCTCAACAATCTGGTCTACAGCAGATTTTATCTCGCCAACCACAGCATGATGTTGGTTCAACTCATTTTCTATTTTTCGTAGTTTTGATTCAAATGATGACCATTTTGTCTGAAAAATGAATTAGATTTTATATCTAGAATCTGTTTGGGTATGTTTGAATATAGTTTTTTTATTTGTAATTTTAACTCAGCAATTGTTTAGAAAATATTTTCGGACTAGCTGTTGCCTTGCATGGAACTCTAATCCTTTTTTAAGTATAAGTAAGTCCTTAAAAAACCAGCTAAAAAAATAAGAAAAATAAAGCCAGTCATTAAAACCAGTTCATCCATTTCGGAGATCAGCCGGAACAACATGCAGACAGAGAGTCTAAAATAAGTACAGTATTTATATACTGTCAGTCAAATTATCTAGATATTTTAGAGTTATCCATCTGAAAACTCAGAAAATGTTCAAGAGAACAAGTTTGATACATTTATATTATATAATACTAGCTTTTGCCAGCGGCTTCGCCCGCGTGAAAATGTCGATTTTCCATACAAACTTTCATCGCCTATTTAACTCCCTTAGGGGTTGAATTTCGAAAAATCCTTCCTTATTCCTTGTCTACATTATAAAGGGAACCTCTGTGCAAAATTTCAGCTTTCTAGGTCCAAGGGTTTGGGCTGGGCGTTGATGAGTCAGTCAGTCAGTCAGTCAGGACTTCTCTCTTTATTTATTAGATGGTGAGAATTATTTAAGTTATATTAATGAAATAAGGTAACTGAACTCAAAATCGAAGTAAGTATCGGAATATATTATTGGTAAATTATTATTGGCATGATAAGAATTGATAAACAATCCAGACAACTCTATTGAGTTGATTAATTTCCCGTGACCCAAGGGCTGGCTTTTACCTCGGCCAGGGCTTAGCTGACTGTCTCTTGGGGACATGTTAACAGCATAGAGGAGGATGTTTTTAATGGTTATTTTAGTTTACTGTTAAGTTAACCTTGGGTTATTTTCATTTGTAAAATTAAATGTATATGTTATTGTTATGATTTGGTTTAATAAATTGACTGGATTGTTCGTCAAGTCTTATCATGTTAGGTCATGTGTGAATTTATGCAATAGCATATGAATACTATGAACTCACTTTCTTATCAACTTGGCAAGTTGACTATTATACCTAAATACATGTTATGAACAATAAACACACATACTATGGAAGTATCGAAAAAAAAAAGCCAATTCCAAAGCACACTAAAAATGCCTAAAATAACTGTACTATCCGAAGTCAATGACTTTGTTTGTTTCATTGACTTTTTGCCAAGGGGCTTCCGACAGTAAAAATTATTTTGGATTTTTTTTGTTTCTTTTCGGACTTGGGATTATTTTTGCAACAAAAACGTTTTTATTTTACCCTTTTTAGTTTAGTCAAGTCTTTCTGAATGAAGTCTTTATATTTACTTAAATATTATGATTTATGAAGAAACTGGTTAAGTTAACATCAGCTTATGTAGTTTCTATATTATTTTAAGTGCTTTACCTCACAGGCTGCTTGTGGATAAACTATGGTCTCGCTTATAAATATGTTATACTACTTTGTATGTTGTTTTAATTTGGAAATGTATGGGCACAGCGGGCTATGCTTAGGATCTGCATCTTTAATTTAAGGACCTACCGCAGATAAAAGTGTGGGAAGGTCATAATAACCGAGGTTATGTACCTTTGAGTAAATATAATTTAACATAATTCATTTTACGTTAAGTACATCAGGGGAGATTGAAGACAAAAACAAAGCCTATTCACATCCATTGTTAAATTGAAAAGAATATTTAAAAAGATTAAAATCAAGTTGGTCATTATGAATGAGTCTCAATACAGAGGTATTTGAAAAGGGGATTGGAATAGTAGTATGCAGTCAGTAAAATAAATAAAAAATGAACCATCAAGAAACTTACCGAAGGTAGGAATTTTATCTATTTGTAATGAAAGATACTTAGACCAATGTAATTGGTAATAAATGCACAACAAAAAACAAAACAAAACATATAGCAACTTACTGAGGTTCTAAAATCAACCTATTTGTAATGAAAGATAAATAGATGTCATAAGTAGTTTATATACACAGTAAAACTTAAAGGGTAAAAAGATATATGGTAGATGTAACATTGCAGAATATTTGAGATTTTTAAACTTACATCAAGATCCTGTACTGCTGGTTTTATACTTGGCAACTTGAAACTTAAATCCGTCACCACGTACAATATAAATATAAACGCAATTATACATGTTGTCCAAAACACAGCCGATAATCTTCTAATCCTCATATTGAGACCTACTAAAAGAAATAAGACATGTAAGCTCGTTTTATCACTTTTTACAAAACTCGTTAACAGTGGACAAGTTTGTCTTCAAAACTAAAAGCAGACTTCAGATATTAATGGAATAGCCCTCAGTAACACGTTTGCTGTATAAAATCGGCGAAATTAGTTGAACACAACTATAAACACATACAACAATAGTTAGGCGTCTCGTCCACGTAATTTAATTGTTTCAAAAATGCCGGTTTATAATTTACTGATAACACTTAGCAAAAGTATTAAACCACCTCGATATCACAGTTCTAATTTATGCTATTCTTATTATTTTATGACACGAATACATAATTTTTTACCGCTTAGAATTTGGAACAACTTGCGCACCTATTTGTTATGTAGAGTGACATTAATGACGTTTCATTTCAGTGTTGATAGCATTAACGGTTGGGTTGGCACCTTTTTTACTAAATACCACGATGTGTTAAAAAATGTCTTTAAATTAATGAAGACCTTATATAAAAAATGGATTTGTGAAGATCAGGCTTTCCAGATTTTTCTGCAAAGGATAAATTAAAGTGTTTTCTGAAATCTTGAATTCTTTCTTATCACCAAACCCTACAAAAGTAAACTTTCATCAGTAATTCTGAACATTTATTTAACTTGCGATTGCGACACACAGAACACCTGAAGAAGAGAGAGAGAGAGAGAGAGGTGTTCCACAAGCTCGATTACCACTCACTCACCAGATGGTGGATGGGGAGGTGGGTATATTTTGACAGATTCGTAAACAAGCAACTCTCGTGAGTACCTATGGGAAAAGTGCAAAAACCCCCCCGTTTCCCCCCCTTCTCCCCCCTCTCTATCGTAACTCGGAAATAAAGAGACTACGTGTTTTTTTTTAGGTATTCGTATAGAGGAGGCTCGGGGAAGTAAAATGGTGGTACCGGTAAAGCGAAGGGGGGAGCGGGCGAGCGAAGCGAGCCGGCGACCCCCGTAGCGTAGGTATAAGGACACGATAGCTTTTCCTCGGTGGTAGGCAGGTCTTAAGTGGAGAGAAAAGGGGAGGTGGCGAGCGAAGCGAGCCGGCGACCCCCCTAGCGTAGGGATAAGGTCACGATAGCTTTTCCTTGGTGGTAGGCAGGTCTTGAGTGGAGCGAAGAGGGGAGGTGGCGAGCGTAGCGAGCCGAAGACCCCCGTAGCGTAGGGATAAGGTCACGATAGCTTTTCTTCGGTGGTAGGCAGGTCTTGAGTGCAGCGAAGAGGGGAGATGGCGAGCGAAGCGAACCAGCGACCTCCGTAGCGTAACGAAGGTTGAGTGGGTGATGAACTCTCATGAGTAGCTAAAAAGTGCAAAACCTCCCCTTTTTGCCCCCTTTTCCCCTCCTACCTTTTTCAAAGTTGCCCCATTTGCCCCCTTTCTCCCCCCTTTAGGCGGATCTCGGAAGTTAAGAGACTTGGAACATTTTTTTTTCAGATTCATTGAAAGGGGCAATGCGTTAGTCGAAATCATTTTTCAAAGCTCCCCCCTCTCCCCCCCTGCACCCCTCCCCCCTATTCACCCCTTTTTTAAAACTCGTGTTCTGTTTTGTTTACTGGGAACAAGGATCTCACTGAAGCACCTGGGTAATGCCAGATTTACCGAATCTCGCTGTATAGTAACTTTCGGAATTTATTATTTTTTTAAGTATTTGTACGTGTTTGAAATGAATGAATTATAGCGGTATGATTTCCAAATGCCTACAGAGAATACAATAGAAAGATTTCATCCTTTGATGTTTTTATTATCCTATTAGTACCTAATTCGCACACCTAGTTAAAGACTCGCGCAACTCGAAATAATTCAAAAACGACTTATTATTACTACCGGAATCTGTGTTCAAAACTACGTAATCTCCAAAGACACCTGTAGAAATAGTTCCATATATGAAGTTATGATAACGCTATAAGCTAGTATTGCGGACTGGCTTGGTCCACACACCCCGCCAACAATACTAACGCATCACCAAATGTGACATGATTGACTAAGGGATAGGTGCTGTTAGTACACGTAAAGACCGGATTATTTCGAGTTGGTCGTGTATTCGTGAGTAAACGCGTTTGAATACGTTAATTATTTTTAGTTAGGCTGATCTTCGTGGTCAAACTTTTGATGAACTAAGACCGATTTTTTGACTATTTTGACTTAGTGGAGTGTTTGTTTACAAATGTAAGTATATTTATTTTACTAACTAAAAATGGTTTACTATTGTTGAAATTATTTGAGTTAGGCGAGTATTGCTGGTTAAATGAAAATCGCCCTTAAAACTGTAATAATAGCTGCTACGGTTTGTTTGAATATAGGAATATTTTGTGTTGTAGTTGTATTTGACGCAGTGATTAAAAAAAAAATATTAAGAAGTGTCCACTTTGAGTTATGGGTGTTTTTTGAGTTAGTGCAGTCTTCTTGACTAAATCAATTTAATGATTTATTTTTCAGAAGATGAAGGGTCGTGGTCTACTTTTGCTAAAAAAAGGCTATGGCAGTTCATTCAAATGAATCTGAGAGCAATGATGTAGAATTGGAGCCTCAAGAATGCACATCATCGCCTTCAACGAGCACCACAATGACAAAAAAGCCATAGCAAATGAGC
Source organism: Diarsia mendica (assembly GCA_949316265.1). NCBI lineage: Eukaryota > Metazoa > Arthropoda > Insecta > Lepidoptera > Noctuidae > Diarsia > Diarsia mendica. Next base: position 8,771,970 of record OX438906.1, on the reverse strand, counting down.
TAGTGGGCAATGATAACGAGCAGGAGCTGCACGAGAATACACCGACACCTTCAACTAGCCCCTCGATCATGAGAAAAATTTAGCAAGTGAACCAGAGGGCACTGATATGGAAATAGAACCGCAACAGTGCACAGCAACACCTTCAACAAACACAAAAGTAGTTGAAGAAATGTTTTTTTTATTATTAGAAATTGGCTTGCTCTTGACCTCAATCTTGCCCTAAGGGCAGAGATGAGGTTGACGATGGAACAAGCTTACCCAGAAGAAGCCTATTTACTCGCGACTTAAATAGATTGGGGTTGTATGAACTCGGGAAAATCGAGGCAGGCAGGGAGTTCCACTCCTTGACTGTGCGCATAATAAAAGACTTAGCAAAGCGCTTCGTTCGAATGTGTGGAACATCGACTAGGATTACCTGCAGTCCATCTAGTCTCTTGATAGAAGAAGGGAGTGGAATAAGCCCGTGGAGATCCTGCGCACACTCTCCAAAGTACAGTCTATCGAAGACCGACAGACATGCGACTTTGCGGTGGTGGGCCAGGCTATGTAGCTTGGCAACCAGCTTGTCGTCACCAATTAGCCTCCTGACTCTGCGCTCTACAGAGTCAAGTTTGGCAAGTTGGTATTTGGCTGAGCCATCCCAAAGGTGACAGTATAATTACTCCATGCCGAACCGGCTGTCCAGGCTTGAAGTACCGCCTTACCTGGTTTTAGGATACCCAGCTTTTTTGCCGCAATTTGAGCTTTCTACTCAATGTAGGCGCCGAAGTTCAGATTCGCGTTCAACTTCGTACCAAGAAGCTCGAGACTGTCAGTAACTTGTACAGACGCACTCCGGCAACTAGGGGCCAGATTAAACGGACTTCTTTTGGCAGTGAACAGACACACTTACGTTTTGGTGGCGTTGAAATCAACCAGATTGTCGTCACCCCACTTGGAGACAAGTCTTAAGGCTGAATTCGTTCGCTCTACCATTGCCTCTCTCAATGAACGTACTACATCACCGCCGGCTTCGCTGGATGTATAACTCTCCATGACAGTGCGGTCATCTGTGTACCCAACAATACTAGGAACATGCTATTTTTATTAATGAAGAAGATACTACTACTACAGTTTTTGTACTGATTTAAGTTTTTTTTTAAATTAAATACTTTGCTAAGTACAATAATTAACGTTAAATATAATGTTTATGTACCAAAACCTATTCGTAGGTTTACAGGATTTTTCTCGAGATTTTCAAAAGTTTTGTTTCTAGTTTTCTTTATTTCTTTGTGACCTAAGTAAATAAAGGTAATTTCTTTAATAAGATATTTGTTTTATTGTGATAATCGTACAGAAAATAAATCAATTATAGCGTAGATACACTACTATTTTTGATTAATACTTGATAAATAAATACAGATTAATAGTACAGTAAGTAAAAAAAAGCCATTAATATGAGTTCAATTCGATTTAGTAAAAATATTAAACAATCATTTTGACTTAAATACCAACCTAACTCAAAAAAATGGAATTATACAGTGTTACTGTTATTTGATGGAAGACCATTATTACAATAAATATAAACGTAAAATTACATACAAGAACATACAAGAAAGTTTTTAATATACTAAATAGAAATGAAGTAAATCGTTTTTTTCGATTCCTGAAAAAAGTGATATTTTGAGTTGAGCTAGTCTTTAACTAGGTGTGCGAATTATTAACTAACATTGAAATGGTAATGCAATGAGTTCGTGAAAGATTCTTATAAGTAACTTTCCAGTTGTAATTTTTGTAGGAGAGTATCCGAACCAGAGATATGGCAAGGAGGCGTGGTACATGCGAACTCATGTGGCCACGACGGGGCCATATGCCACTTTCAATAATAAGTCGAATGTCAACTTGCGACGTCTTCACTGCTCGTGATTTTTTACAAAATGCCGCGTTGTTCAGTGAATGTTTGTAAAAATAATAGCTGTATTGTGAATTACACGAAATATGGTATCTCATTTCACACGTAAGTACTACAAAAATAATGTTTTTCATATTAAATTCATTAAAACATTACTTCGTGGTACGAGAAACATGATGAAAAACCAAATCAATTGTTTTCATTAGGAACAAAAACCATTGCTTGTTTAGTACAAATCGACCAGTGAATCGGCTGATCTAATAGCGCAATGGATAGGTGTTTTACTGATGCTCTCACTCACACAATATTTTCGAAAAGCTGCTGCTGTCAGTCTTTGTGAGCTAGAGATGTCTAATTGTGATGTTTGTAGTTGTCGATATTTTATACGATGATTCTGCGTATACGTACGAATGATTATACATTATTATGCATTATACAATTAATTACTCTACACAATTGTTACTGCAGTATGGCGTATTTTATGGCGTTACTGAGCGTTGCCGTAAATGGAGATAAGAAAAACCAATATTCTGTACTATGTATTTACTAATAAAATATATTTTTAGTTTAAACAACAAATTATAAATATAGGTAGTTACTTAACTAATAACAACGTTTATATTATCACGTTTTCTTATTTTTGCAAGCAATACTGAAAATAGAAAGTGCTGTTTATTGCATAATATTGACTGAATAAATAGTATTCATTGGTTGCTCGAGTTATCTATCTATCTATCTCTAAACTTAAATAAAAAGAGAAGTCCTGACTGACTGACTGACTGACTGACTCATCAACGCCCAGCCCAAACCCTTGGACCTAGAAAGCTGAAATTTTGCACAGAGGTTCTCTTTATAATGTAGACAAGGAATAAAGAAGGATTTATTTAAATACGTTTTTTTTTATTTTTTGTTATTGATTTGTGTCTGTAGTAGGTAAATCGTAATATTAACTTACTTATTGTATTGAGTCTGGTTCATCTAAACTATCAGACAGACAAAAGTGCTGCTTATAATCAGCACTTTCCGAACGTCAAAATCTGTTGCAACACATCTGTGGTGTAAGTTATTATTACGATCAAAAAAATTAAAATATATTGATTTGTGTTTGTAGTAACAGACACAAATCAATATATTTTAATTTTTTTGGATAAATGACTTTTTATAATTTGAATGATTTCTGGACATATTGTTTTTTATTTATAATATATTATTTTCAGGACCCCAAAAGAACTTTATTACAATATAATAATAAATAGAAGAATCGATAACTTTTCGATTTAGTCAATCACTAGCGTCGAAGTAAAACAAAATGTATTATGTAAATTGTGCGGTGCATGGTAAATACACGCTGTGACTGAAGGGATAAGGTTTATAATTGATTGTGTAGTACGTAATGTTTTAAGAAATGTGGATGTTTTTGCGAATGCGTATATCTATTGTTTTTACTGCTCTGCGTGTGTGAACTGACGACACAGATCCCCATACATTTTCGGCTAAAGGGCATATCTCCTGTTGTTTCTGTCATCTGTGATCCGAACGCAGCAAGAAGTCTTGTTATCGATTTTTGGAGAAACGTCAAACTAATTTGTTTGTGTGTGAAAGATGGCGTCAAAGGAGTCCCTGGACGTGAGTATTAATTATTTTCTTTGGATATAACTGCCTATTTCGAGTTTAATCGAACTTTACTTACATTTGGCGTACTAGGGAATGTTGTTTACGGAAAATTATAACGATATACTCGTTTTAAAATGAACAAATAACTGAAGAAGACCACGCCCCTGCCGTTGGTTTCTTTTTTGATTCATATTTCGATGTTTGTAACGAAATTTTGAATGAAAAGTTATTCTTATTGCGTCTATATAATGCACGCTACTTTTGACATACTTTTTTCAGTAATAGCCTGCATATTTAGTATATTTTTAATTCATGATTAACTCCTAAGTTAATTATGCAAAAGAATAACAAAGCCGGCAAAACGACGAAACTGTTAGCCGGATGTTTTGCTAATTTCAAATATTTAGTATTTTTCACAAGCATCCATTTTGTAATTTTTATTTGATATAGGTACTTAATTATCTACTGGCTATTTACGTATTTTAAAGAATTTCAGTGTAAGATGTGTGAGGCAGTTGTATCTTCAATATAATTAGCTGTAATCCAGGAACTTTATAAAATTAATATTCAGGTTGTTTATCCAATTGGTATCTACGGTAGCCATTTAATCAAGGTACTTCAAGAATAAGTACGCTTTCTTCTTCCACCGTTACATATTTTCCTAACTATCATCAAGATTATACAAAATCTCAATGATTTTATATATGACGATTTAATTTTCACAAGATTTCTATAATCCTTAGTCGCTATGAAGTAACACACAGATTTAAAAAAATAATTTTTGAATGAAAATGGAACCACGACTCCAATACTCCTCAACTAGATTAATGGGTTACATGGGGACAGCCAACTGAACGCTCGCTCTAGCAAACCTGCACTATATCCAAAGGCATCATTGCTGACAATCAACTGAAATAGTTGCACTATTTCCATTGCTTCTCTAATAACAACATCAATAAGGCATTTATTTAAATAAACTGGTAATCAGTTTTAAGGAAACAGCTAAAATGACATAAGACAGATCCCAATCATTTCCTAGTGATAGCTGGTATAAAGAAGAACTGGCCAACAGAATCTCCAGCCAACAATCTAACTCATTTCTCTTATGATTTTGTATTGGTCTAATCAGATCCCTATTTGTATTGCTAAACTTTAGACAGATACTTTCCATTAAATAATATTATGCAGCTTCTAAAGTAAAGCATTGCTGACACACCTGAATCTCATTTTGTGAGTCTGGTGCTGTTGACTTGGAGGCAAAGGCAGTAAGGTGTGGGAGACATTGTTTAAAATGAGACTAAGTGACCATTGATTGTTATATGAAGTCTTTTTGTATGTGAAGGCATTTTGAAGACATTCACCCTATTTTTCAATAGGAATCCTAATTAGCAAGCTAGAATTTTATAAACCACTAATTTTTTGACAAAAGTAAGTTAGAGGTAGTACCCAAGTTAAGTATAAAAAAATTAAAAACATTTATACTTACAGTAACACTTTTGAGTGAGCAGTGGTGGCCCAGTGGGTGAGCAGTGGTGGCCCAGTGGTGGCGGCCCCGACTTACGAACAGTGAGTCGTGGGTTTGAACCCCGTCAGGCGCATTACTTTGTGTAATTTATTTCATCCCCACTGCTCTCAAAACGGTGAAGGAAAACATCGTGAGGAAACCGGCATGTCTTAGAACCAAAAAATTCGAAGACATGTGACATCTACCAATCTGCACTGGACCCGCGTGGTAGATTATAGCCCATCCCTCTCCTAGAGAGGAGGCCTGAGCCCCTGCAGTGGGAACATTATAGGCTGATGATGAGTAACACTTTTAAGATTTTCTAAATATTAAAATAATATTGGTTCAACCTTCCAGCTCTGACCGCTCAAGCTGTTGGAGAAAACCCATTTGCCCTGTTTTTTAAAATTGACATTTTATCTAAGAAATAAAATGTTACTGATACGCAATGATAATACTGCTTGAATATTGAATTATTATGTTTCCTTGATGAATGTGTAAATAGCAGATCTGCAACTTGATGGGTGTGGCCGTGTGGCAGCCTTATGTAAGAGGTTGCATTCAATTCCCTTCAACACTGAAATATTGAAACATACATAATCTTGAATCCAATGAAAGAGAATGAAGAATTATTGATTGATGAAGATTAGTTTATAGTAAACTAGCTTTTGCCCGCGACTTCGTTCGCGTGGAATAGTGACTTCCGGCAGATTTTTGGTTTATCTCGCGAAAAATAAAAAAAAAACTATCCTATGTCCTTTCTCAAGTTCCAAACTATGTCTGTACCAAATTTCATCAAAATCCGTTCAGCCGTTTAGCCGTGAAAGAGTAACAGACAGACAGACAGACAGACAGAGTTACTTTCGCATTTATAATATTAGTATGGATTAGTATGGATAGTATGGATGGATGGATAGTTCAAATAATTTCATATTGCAAAGATATATTTACTAAACTTACGGATATACATACATACATAAACGTACGTCTTTTTCCAATGGACAAATACCTACTCCTTTTGCTTCGTCCACGTTCATACTTCTGGTCATACACGCGCGCCGGTTTGCGAGTACTACGCACCTGTCCTTTCTGAAGGACCTCACCAATAAGGTCAGTGTATGTCTTTCTAGGGCATCCCCTCCCTTTTTTTTTTGACGGTGTGAAATCATCTAATGACTCCTCCTGCTCTGGGCGGAGCGGAAGGGTGTGTCAGACTTCTACAGTCTTCTGACTAAAAACCACCCACGTTCCTTCTTAGCCCTTTGTGTCCGGGGCCGCGGTTTCTCTTTCGAACAACCGGCAGCCATAGCCCCTCCCTTACGGAATATCTTCCGTGATTATCAGTTATTCTGAGCTCCCGATATTTCGATACTGTATGTGTTGAGTTTAAACCGTGAAAGCTTTAAATAATATATTTACTAGTTTTATTATACCCTTTTTCGGAAACGACTGCTCACATTTTTTCGGAAGGAATTGTATGTGTATCTTCTCACTTTGACATAGGGCGTTTGGTGAAATAGCAATAAATTGCAGGGTTGATGAAGCGGTAGGTGCACTCTTCAGAACGATTATGAGATTATTTTGAACCGGTAACATAGTTCTAGCATGGTTGGCTGATTGATTGGTACCTTTTTTTTTTTTTCGGGGGTGGGAAATCATCAAATAACTCCTCCCGCTCTTGGGCAGAGCGGAAGGGAGTGTCAGACTTCTACTGACTAAAACCCACCCATGTTCCTTCTTCGACCTTGTGCCGAGGCCGTGGTATCTCTTTCGACATCCCGCAGCCCCGACGGGCGTCGATGGCGCGTTAGTGTTCCATGTTGCTGACATCTCTTTGAGGCGCGCGTGGAACACTAACGCGCCGTCGACACGGTCTGTTGTCGTCATAAGACGGACGGACGGCGAGCTAGCCCATTACTCACCGTCCACAGGCCCGCTTCTATGGTGGCCGGAAGCCATCACGTGGCCCCCGACGACCGGACCGCCTCCCGCGGCGGCTGAGACGAGAGGTTCTCTCCCTCTCACGTTCCGCCACCTCCATCGCTAGCATCACTGCTTCGCAGAAGGAGGCGACGGCGTCCTATTCCTCCTCGCCCCGGACCATGGCTTGCACCAGGGCCGGACGCGAATTGTTTGGTACCTTAGATCGCCATTCTGAAGGTTATTTGAAGAACAAACTTCTATCGATTTTGCTATCATGCATGCCCCACTTTGTAACTAAGTACAATTTACCTTCCGAGGTTGAAGGTGGAGTGCTTCTGCCTGAAATTAATAGGCTATTTTTTTTAAAATATCTTTTTTACGAAGACTAGCGACCCGCCCTGACCGAAGTAAACGAGAGGTGCGCTCAGAAAAAAAATCACTCATACAAACCTCGCCCTAAACAAAAACAGTTTATAATAATGTAGAGTTCATTATAGAGCACAAGTAATGATCCTTCATACACATGCGCCAATTGTTTTTATTAATTTAAGATTTTAATTAATATTTGTATTTAAAGACCTTTCTTCTTTGTTCTTCTATCCCACCAATTTGATGAAACATCGCAAAAGTGCGGGACTGCAGCCTTGCGTGGTGTTTAACGCGGTTCGATAACGGCCGCCTCGCCAATTGAACGCATCCGCATTTGTGTCAAAGGACACAGCACGCGCTCCAAGACGAGCTCATCTTCATCCAAGGTTACCAACACATCCGTAGGCGAAATACTCCACTGGATACCCACGTACGCTAGATTTTATAGCGGAAAAATACAGGCCGAATTTTGTTCTGCTCCGATTATAGTACTGTAACCATGCAATCATTTTCTTTTGTTGGTTTGTATTCCCATAATGTTGCCATTAATATTTCAGAAATCTATGCCACAAAACCGGCACAGTGTAAGCGGCCTATAATCAATTGCTAGAGCGAGACCTGCTTCTACCGTGACAGATTAGAATAAATCATTCATTCAACGCCTAGTACCCACTACGAGATTTGCAAATTGTAAAGTAAGGTTACTTCCTCATGTGAATGAATTGATGGACACACCAGTAGGGATCGCCGGCAAACCACTAACACATGAATAGTTGGCCTTCCACACCCGTCCCAACATTGTGCCATTCGCATTATGGCTTATGAATGAGTACACCTGAATAGTCCGTGCGTCTCATTTTTCAACATCATTAGCGGACGTACTCACCTATTCAAAAGATTAATCCGCGCATCGTTTTATGGCCTGTGCTACTGAAATACTAAATTATTGCTGCATCGAGTGCCTGATTTATAGCCCGAGCGTTAGCGAGGGCTCTAATCTAACAGGCACGAGGGCAATATAAATTACTTAAGGCGAGGTGCATAATCTGCTTTTCTTTCAACTATTACCTAGAGGAATAGTAGATAAAAGAAAGTCATATCAAACAATTAAAAGATTTTCTATAACCCTGTCGGCTTCATTTAGAATGTTTTCCGGAGTTGTGTCGCTAGATGATTCCATTTTAATTCGAAGCCGAAGCACTCAAAATCAGATAGTATCACACTTTATCGTTTTCAAAAATATTGTCAAGCAAAATTAACAAAGTTCCCGCAAAATCACTTTTTTAAATTGCTTTCACTTTAAAATAAGAGTTAGCAGCAATCATTTTTAGGGTTCCGTAGTCAACTAGGAACCCTTATAGTTTCGCCATGTCCGTCCTCGCTTAATCTCTGTGACCGTTAGCACTGGAAAGCTGAAATTTGGTACCAATATGTGTATCAATCACGCCGACAACGTGGTAAAATAAAAATTGGAAAAAAATGTTTTATTAGGGTAGCCCCTATATATGTAAAGTGGGAGAAGATTTTTTTTTTAATCTATTGCATAGATTCTATCGCGGGCCTTTAGTTGAGTTGAGCGTGGAGAGCGAATCCAGAGATTTCCTAACAAAAATATTCAGCATTCAAGATTCAACCAGGTTGCTATGGTTACGGAAAATAACAAGGTTGTCAACTGAGGTTGTCAAATTAAATAATTGTTTGTCTCTCTGCTTTCTCCTTCTAAAATATTCTTACTCGTATAATTTGTGTACTAAGTGTTTTAAAGGAAGGAAGTGTGTTTGTAGGATCAGGATTGCCGAGCGGTATGTCGTCAGGGTTTGGAGTCCCCATTTTGGGATAAACAAGTCTGTATATGAATTACAACAGAGTTTATTCACAGTGGGCACACAACACAATAATTAAGAGTCACTTATCACACACTAATACACAACACACAATAAATCACAATAGAAAATAAAGTCAATAAGGCGAACAGACTTTTTAAGGTCAAAGTTCGTACAGTGGTCTAGCCACCCTAATGCACATGTGCAGGTAAACCGACAGTTTTGTCGGGAGCGAGGAGCTCTTTACTGAGTCGAATCCGAAGACCGACTGACTAGCTTACCGAGCGCTCGACCTTTTATAAGACGACGCCGCTAGCTTTCTAAAAAGTTCCCGCCAACAACAACTCTGTCCGTTGACGCACGGAAGTACGTCACGTGTTTACAAGACACATAAAATGTGCTAAATCTAATAAGATTTTACGTTAAACAATAATCAAATATTACAAGAATAATTATCGTAAATAAATAACTGTGAATTACACAAAGTAAATCATTTAAAATAAAAGCAAGGTCAACATTTGTTTTGAACAAAACTATTAGTCATACTTATCGAAATAAGTAGCCAAAAATCATTAGAGTGTACACTAGGTACTTAATAAATTATGTTATGATTTATCAGACACTAATTAACAGTAAAAAAATCACTTAAATTAATAATAACAAAATCAATTGGCAGCAAAATTTCGAATTACCCACATTGTAATCGACAACCAACTCCGACACGGCCAGAACTGACGTTCTACACGACCTCGTGTGATTCTGAAAAAGAAATTCTCATGTGAATATCGATCGGCCTTTCTGACAAACAAAAAGCCATAACAAAATGGATATTGAAATGAAAAATCCTGAATTAGTCAAATAAAACTATTATCAAAAGTAGTTGCATGCATCGCAACCATTAAAATCATCAAACTGTTACTGACAATACATAGCTCAACTAAAGTAGAGACATAGTCTCCCAGTCGAAATCACACCATGGGATTCGACAAGTAATCTGGAGTAGAATAGACAACCCGCATAGGCGTCAACATAGACAACCCGCATAAGCGTCAAGTTCAACAACCAAATCCAGGAGTCAACATAGACATCCAACAAGAGTCAACATAGAACATCTTGTAAATTCAGCTATACTATGTCAGCGGCAGATGAATCATCATCAGTGTCAGTATTGACATCATCACTAACAGTAACAGGACATTCAGGCATTTTTCGTACACGATCATGGGCATATTTGTAAATTCTATTGCTATTCAAAGCTTTTAACAAATATCTGACACCATCTAATACTTCCAAAATTCTATAGGGACCTTTAAATTTAGGATCTAATAACAAAGTCTCCAACTTGAAACTGACAGATTTACTTCTATCTCATCACTGGCAATAGACATCAAACCCAAAGGTCTAGCAACTCGACCAATCAATAAGTCTAAAGGACTAGATTCATTAACCCGCAATTTGATGCGCCAATCTGGGTAGTATGGTACAATAAAGAATACTTTGTAAAAGAATCAATTAAAACAATGATGTAGGTACTCCTTGAGATCACTCATCCACTAAGTTTCCCTGTAACATCTACATGCACTGTGTGCAAAGATAATAAGAGAACATTCACCCCCAGAGTCATAACAAAATGGAAGCGACTCACCAGATTGCTATAAAACACCGGTGATACGTCGAACATCACAAGCTTCAACTCGCTTCACAGCTGGTTGGCTGCTCGTAGGCTGACTCCCGGTATCTTCACTCGAACCTCCCGGCTGCCTTCCAATCGCTTTTGGGCAACGAGGAGCGACATGTCCTGACTCGCCACAGCGGTAACAGACAATCTTCTTTGAAGTCTCCTTATCCTCTTGTCTGGTGTGGAGCTCTTAGGTTGAGAAGAATCTTGCTGTTCAGAGGAAGACTGAGATTTTCTTTTGAGGTGGGATGAGACTTGGGAAAGCCATACATTTGCGCTGCCCTTTAAGGCTTTAGTGAGGGCAATAATAAGAGTGCCACCCTGAAGAGGTTTTTCCGATAGACAAATATCCACCGTTGCACTCCAAGCTTGAGCATCGGAATCGGGTAGGTCTGGGTCAAAAACTGGCAAAGAAATGACAGCAGACGAGGAAGACTGCGTCTTAATTGCTTCAATCAATTGAATCATATTTTGATTATGAAGCTCTAACATAGCTCACCATGGATCACCAACACCTTCCGATTCCCGGGCTAAACCTAATCCCACTTCTGATGTAGGATCAGGATTGCCGAGCGGTATGTCGTCAGGGTTTGGAGTCCCCATTTTGGGATAAACAAGTCTGTATATGAATTACAACAGAGTTTATTCACAGTGGGCACACAACACAATAATTAAGAGTCACTTATCACACACTAATACACAACACACAATAAATCACAATAGAAAATAAAGTCAATAAGGCGAACAGACTTTTTAAGGTCAAAGTTCGTACAGTGGTCTAGCCACCCTAATGCACATGTGCAGGTAAACCGACAGTTTTGTCGGGAGCGAGGAGCTCTTTACTGAGTCGAATCCGAAGACCGACTGACTAGCTTACCGAGCGCTCGACCTTTTATAAGACGACGCCGCTAGCTTTCTAAAAAGTTCCCGCCAACAACAACTCTGTCCGTTGACGCACGGAAGTACGTCACGTGTTTACAAGACACATAAAATGTGCTAAATCTAATAAGATTTTACGTTAAACAATAATCAAATATTACAAGAATAATTATCGTAAATAAATAACTGTGAATTACACAAAGTAAATCATTTAAAATAAAAGCAAGGTCAACATTTGTTTTGAACAAAACTATTAGTCATACTTATCGAAATAAGTAGCCAAAAATCATTAGAGTGTACACTAGGTACTTAATAAATTATGTTATGATTTATCAGACACTAATTAACAGTAAAAAAATCACTTAAATTAATAATAACAAAATCAATTGGCAGCAAAATTTCGAATTACCCACATTGTAATCGACAACCAACTCCGACATATGAATAAACAAAGTGCATTTATTAATGAAGAAAGTCACGAAAAAATAGTGAAAGAAAATGAGTGAGGAGTGAGTACTCTGTAAACATTCATTTTATTATTAGTACGCATCTATCATAAGTTTTATTGGTTTTTGCATTACTATTCTGCGAATCGGTCTAAAACGATTCGTTTTTTATAAAATATCTAAAATAAATAAATAATTTTCATATTTTTCAATGTTATGACGAGTCCCTATAATGCCCGTCACAGTAATGCACATACCAGCAATGCACGTCACTGAAATGTACAACAGGAGTGTACGACACAGTAATCGGCGACATCGCGCGATTGGTTGGCCGACTAGTTGAGCAACTCGAAATTTTGGGACTTGGATACTAGGTAATTGAGCTAGGTAGTGCTGCCGAATTAAATTGTACTCCATGACGTGCGCTCGCTACGCTCGCATATTTAAAAACACTAATATCTTCTGTCCCCGAAGTGCCGGGCCTCCGCCGGCCTCCTTCGTCGGCCTACGGCCCGGTGCCCATGCCGCCCATAAAGGATAGTTACTGTCGCGAGACGGTCGTATTATAGGAACACGAAGAAAAAAAGAAGGAACCACGGAATTTTCCAGTATTTTATTGTATCACCCGTCCCTATTGTCACATGGCTTTTTACTTTTTAATTGTGACGTCACTGTTTGTTTTGATTCCAATTCTCGTGCTGTACATTCTTGCCCGGACAATCGAGGTTCGGGCCAAGAATGCACGACATGACAATGTACAACATTGGAATTCAAAACACATTCCTATGTCGCGCGTTCTCGTGTCGTGCATTCCTGTGTTGGGCATTGCTGGTTCCCGTTATGACACTTACGTCAGGCTGTCAATACTTTTTCTTTTAAATTTTCTGTCATAGAGTTTCTTACTAGCTTAGTTAGTCTATGAAGGTTAGTTTTGATTTATATAATGTACATCGCGCGAAATTCGAAGATCAAACTCTTAATATCGTTATTTTTGTTCAAATTTTTTGAATGAATAATTATTTTGGTGTGTAATTACACTACTAATACCTATTATTGCATAAGTTGATAAAAAATGCTATGCATTAGATTTACCGCGGCAGTCTCCGAGTGCCACACGTTTTTTTTTTATTTCAACCTTAGCGTGTGATATATTGTTGGAAAGGTATTTAAAAACAAAAAAAAAAAACCCAAGAATGTCCGTCGGGAGCTGAACATTGCAAAACTAGTTCATTTAATGGCAGCCCCCGACGGACATTCTTGGGTTTTTTTAAGGTGGGTGTTTTATGTTATTTTATCCTTTATTCAATTATTTTTTAGCAGTCGTGGGTTTTTTTAAATTTTAAATTTTGCTTTTTGTTTTAAACTTTTTTCAAACTTTTTACTTTTATTTTTTTATCTAAGAACATGCGCCAATCAAACCTAAACCCATAACTGAAAACTGAATCAAAATCGGACTTGTAGTTTTGGAGAAAAATGGCAACTTTGATTTGCACAAAAAATGTTTGCTGCAGCGCCCCCTGGTGAGTTGTCACCGTAACACCTATCTAAGAACATACACCTATCTAAGAACATACACCAATCAAACCCGAACCCATAACCGAAAACTGCATCAAAATCGGACTAGTAGTTTTGGAGAAAAATGGCAACATGTATTTGCACAAACACACAAACAAACAAACACAAACAAACAACCTCTCACCCCAAACGCATATACCGTCTCCGTTTCGTCGTGGGTAATGAAGAGCAGTTTACTAAAATCACTTTATGATAATGTCAATAATTTTGGAAATAATCGCTCCAAAAGTAAAAAACAATGCCCCCCCCCCCTCTAACTTTTAAATAATTTTGAACTTGGATGGAAACAGTTTTGGTACAAAAAAGACAAAAAGTTTTACAAAATAATTTCTGGACTTAGTTGGTAGTATAATCGTGTATGCAAGCATTTTTTTAACATCGTTTACATATTTTATTATCCTGAACGTATCTTTTTTCAAACAATAAAAGATTTATTACTACGGAACCCTACACTGAGCGTGGCCCGACACACTCTTGGCCGGTTTTTTAAATTTGGAACAAGTAGAATAGGAACGAATAATACGTACGTAAAAAAAAAGTATTGATATCGGCTGGCTGAATAGAGCTAATCAGCTAACCCATCGAGATTGGCACCTTTTGGTGCGATTAAAAATAAACTGTGCAATAATGAAATTTCATATTTTTTTATGGCTCTAGAGCATTAAGGCGAGGTTGCAGTACTTTGTTTTTATGTACGCACGACCTCGCCCCCCGCCCTGCCGCGCGAGCGATATAATGCCTAAATTTTGACTGTTTTTTGCTTCTTGGAGAAAAACTATAATAGTAGTTTATGCGACTGTGCATAATGAAGGGCATTACAACACAAGTGTGGGTTTAAGAAACGAGCCGAAGGCGAGTTTCTTAATAGCATCACACGAGTGTTGTAATGCCTAATTATGTATAGTTGCATACACTAATTTATCTACCCGAATATCATAAGGGCTCTATGATGGGCTCACTGGGCTCAGGAACCATAGGGAAATGACCAGCATTGTTACCCGTGTAATGCATTAAAAAATAAACAGGTTATTAATTGCATTCGTCGCTGCATTTACGATATCTGGCGGAGTGTTCATGTTAATTTCTGAGTCACTATCACTCATTTTCGACAGAAATAAAGAACTTATCAGAAAATTTGTCTACTCAATGAAAGGGAATAAAAAGCTAACGAACAAATGACAGCTCGAAATGGCGGCGTTTCGGATATGTCATTCTTTTTAAATCATAGGCAAACGAACAAAGTCACTATTCTTGTGTCACTCGAGATCAAAATGTCGTGCGATTTATAATTAAAACCATACTGAATTGGGGTTTCGTATCGATAGGTATCTGTTTTAATGTAGATCAGATACTAGAATAGCACACTCACTTGAATTTGACACCTGTTCCAAATTTAAACTCATAACCTACCTACTGTTTTCAGTAGGTTATGAGCTTGTTAGAAATTGAATGTAAATCTATATGTATATGTATTAATATCCACCAATTAATAACCTTTGAGTGTCAGGATGATTACTAGTTATTTACTGTGTTTGAAAGTCTCTTTAAAAGGGCGTGTTGGGAACAGGGGTTTTATGAAGTAAAAGGACAAAAGACAAGACTATTCATTTTATTTATTTTGGTCTTGTCAACTACATCAAACTTGATTCCATTCGCTAGGTCCCTAGTCTTTGTGGAGAAGAATGAACAAGAAACTCCACGGGAACATATTTTAAAGTATTATGCAAAGACAACCTGACATTGTCGTGGACTGTCTCAAATTACAGCTAGTTATCAGTTTACATAAACAACAATAAATATAAACCATATTATAGTACATATTTCTCACACATAGTTATCAGTAATATTCATAGCATAATATCAATTAACTTACATAAACATTGTGGATCCTTTAGAGTTACCAATAGGTTTCAGCTTTTACACATTTGGTATCTTCATAACTAGGTTACAATATGTAAACTTTCTTTACACAATTACACTATGATACACAAACTACTTTGGGTCTGTCTTTACCCGTTAACAGTTGCAGAGTAACTGACCCTGAATTGGCGGTACTTCTACTTTTATAACCGTCAAATATTAAAAAGTACATCAACGACTACCGCCATAATAAACCAATAGCAAATGGTTTTACATTAATAGCTAAATATCTAATATCATAAATAATAATTAACAAATCCTATGTAGTGAAACTATTTTAAAACCTCGTTAGGTAATTTAGCAGTGTAGTATGTTTTTATTTGTAATCTATAAGACTATCGGATAAAATATGAATATCAACCGATAGTTCAGAGAATTGATTGTAACTAATAACAAACTATAAAGTATAGACTAAAAGTATTAAAAATGTTCGTAGATAATTAAATACTATTTATATAAATTAAATTAACAGGTTTAATAGCATTTTAATTGATTTAATGTCAATTTTAATACGCAAAAGTTACTATGACTTATTTTGACAGTTGGCAACATTGTAAATAAAAAAATACCCAATAATGTAATAATTAAATTCTACCAATCTTAACAAGCTCATTACAGTTCTGTTAATTTCTGCTGGTTGGTAATGCTGGTCATTGCCTATGGTTTTTGAACGCATTAGAGAGGGTTTATGATATTTGGGTGGATAAAGAAATTAAACAATCTGTTTTCACCATTTACTTCAGAATAAAAAGTTCTATCTACTGATATAACTTTCATATAAATTCATGATGAAATGTCTTAGCAGTACACGTTTGAAATTGTGATTTAGAGTCATGTTTGATAAAAAAAAGTATCGAGCCGATCATTCTAAATCGCGTTTCTATATTTACGATTTACTAGAGAGTATGTTCAATTTTTATGTAATGATTTTTATTTATTAAAAAACTCGTATTTAGTTCGATTTTTATAGGTTCAAAAATCTTAAAATTACTGCAACCCCGCCTTAAAGACTCGCTTTGTACTGAGTTTTTAGTGTGATTGTGATGAAATTAAAGCATAGTTGGAAGAAAATATATTTTCGTGCCGGAGGCTACTTCCACTAACTTTATGTAATCCATTGTACTCCATTCCAGTTAGCACAAGTTTCTCCTGATTCGGAAAACTTTTCTTGCCCCACATATTACACAGAACTCCACTCGTATCTTTTAGCGCCCGATATAGGCAGTCGGCTGTGAAATTAGAAAACAGCCTTGCGAATATGGAGCACGTCAGAACGGAAACCCTTTTAGAGATAACTCAATTCGCAGAGATCTCCAGGGTTAATTCATTAGATGCAAACGCGTTGGAGGCAGTGTGAATTGCACGTGCTTGGAGAATTTCCATTCATGAGATCAGATCGTTATTTTTCTCGGCCCTTAAGTGTATGATGGCGAATCAGTTCGCCGAGTATTTACGACGCAGGTCATATATCACACTTGCAATCGTCTGAGAGATCGTCTACAACAGGCTAACTACAGAGTGAGGCTAAGGTCCTGCACGATGCTGACGCAAGTAACCGCGCTTCCCGCAGGATGTCGGGAATGAGAGCGTGTCCTCATAACTCTTGTGCTGTCGTGGGTGGCGATCACAGACGTTGTGTAACTCCTTGCTCTAATGAGGATATTATTCAGGAGTATCTGAACATTAGCAGAGAACGTCGCGCGCCTTTTGAAGCGCTTTAATTACACCGCTGTCGGCGGCTACCTCGTTAGTGCTTGTTAGTGCTCGACGAAACAACAGACAGATTGTGCCATTAATTAAATTAAATCATCTGTTGGTGTTAAATACTCTGTCATTCAATAGCGTACAATAGATTCGAGTCTGTAGTTACTACTCGTACTAGGAGGATACCTGACAACTTACATTCAATTAATTTTATTAATAGAAAACTATTTTGTTCTTCAATTTGAATTGATTCGAAGATTATCAATAGATTATAAGGTCGGTTCTAAAGACTAAAAACATTTGTGAAAATTACATTTCAAATTCACAAAAGCAGTTTGGTAATTTAAATTATTGAACTTCTCAATATTGGCTCCTTAATTCCGTATTCAATATTATGATCACTTCGGCTAAAAAGAAGAGAAGGAAAGCTTGGCATTGTTCAGTAAATTGCGTTACTCGCCGAAATATTCGCTGCTTATTATTTTTTCGTACATTGCCTGAGGAGTATCCGGAGCGATGTCGACTTCAGAATCCCCAGCGAGGCGTGAATATTTATCTCGGTTCCAGGCCCGTCGAACATTGTTACTGGCATCATAATGACCGCCACTTTAGGGTGAAATCTCTTTGGGCCAGAATTTTCTTCGACCGAAGAACTTTTAATACTGAAGGTCACGTAGCTTAAGTTGTTAAATATTTCATAAGGGATTTTCGTAATTTGAACTTAATACGAATTTTTGGTGATGTCTGAGGGACGGTTAGCAACCGCGATTTCTATAGGTTTATTATTTTTTCAAGGGTAGGAAAGCACTGAAGCTGTTACGGGCGTGGTAACAGCTTGTATTTGTTACGTAAGGCCCGCGACGTATGTATCGGAACTTATAAATTTTGCAGTCACGTAGAATTATAAAGGGGTAGACGTTGCGTGCGGCTGCCTGGCCATGATAAGTTCCCCGACGACAAAGAATATTTTGCAAAATATACGGAGGCCACAGCTAGGGAAATAGGCCTGTAATGGGGCGCACACAGCAGGTAGTACTTCGTTATGATAGATAGGGATCTAGAAAAGCCGATAGCTATCGTTCACTTAGCAACAAAACTTACGTGGGTTAAGCTATTTTAAATTTTTAATTTAATGGAAAAACTTTTAGATTCTGCACACTCGATTATTTCTTACATAATTTGTTAATTGATATTACCTACTTAGTTCTAATATAATTAGTTCCAAATCCGACAGCTATAACGAGCAAAGTAATGCATTGCACGTTAACGTCGACACCTAACCATTTTAATTAAAGCTATTTCTTCTAATTACTTACACCGTAAATAGGGCGTTGTTCCACACAACAAACGATACCTTATTTTTACTTATAGCCAAATGTGTATCTATACAGTTAGCATGTCAATGAGGAAAATACGCCCAAGTTGTGTCGTAAAAGCACTTTTATTACTTGGTTTATTTAATATTTTCTCCTTTCTTCTTACTGCGTTAAGGTCTCAGTAACTAACATTTACTGCTCGCTCGATATATTCAAGGACTGTACCTAGAATATGTACACTACATAGATACCTTCGTACGTAAAGCAAGTTTCAAATCATTACTATTTCAAAGGTGCTGGTGTTCGTGATGTGCCAACATTAACGAAGACGCAAGACTTTCTAAGAGCATTAAAAAGCTGATATATCACGACTCGCTGAACTTGTTAAGCCCTGAATGTAGAGACTTGAAGTTAATTTACGTAATATTAGCATATTATTATATGGCTTGCATAAGATAGGAAAAAGAAGAGTTACATTGAAAGATAAGTCTACCGTGACTATACTAAGAAGCTCATATATTTTGTAAATGACTTTGATGGTATCATTTTTTCGCACTAAACCTTCTACACCTTTTTTGTAAGACCTCGGAGATAACATGTTTTGTAAGAGCAGCTCATGTTACCTGAAATGGCGCCTTTTGTTAACGCTAAGATATCGTCTGCGGAAGTAACCGCATTTTCACAGTAATGGAGCCTTACAAATATTTCTAGAAGGTCAAAAGGATAACACTAACGCGTCATGTGTTGTAAGGACACTACGACAAATTTTTAATATCTTCTATAACTGTACCGTCAAACAATTCCGGTTTACTGAAAATGTCAGCAAAAAGAAAAACCTCTTAACTTTCCGCACAGAGCAAATGCTTTTACTGACGAAAAAAGAAACGGAACATCCAACATCGGTTTTTATTTTTGCTCTCTCGTATCCTTCCTTTACTTTGTAAAATGGCGAAGTCTTCATCTGCCCAGCTTGACTTTGTATAGGATTACAACGATAAAAGTCTTCTTCGGAAACATCTCAAAGGTTTTTTATTTCATACAAGCGAGCTGAAGGAAAATTGCTCGTATTTATTCAGACGATGGTCGCTTACCATTTCAGAACGTTTATATCGATTCTTTTGTCGTTTTATGGGTACAATTAGGGCACAGTTCGTTCTAAAACACTAGCATTCATTAGATAGCTATTTGCTTTTTAGATCGCTTGAATTTATTGACTTCATCATACTTCGCCGTTGCCTTAATTAGGCATTTCAATCTTCTACATTGACGACAGAATTATAATATTGTATAGCATCTGACATTATAGTTAACATCTCAATAGTATCATAAGGAATTTACAAAGTTTCCAGAAAAACATTCCCGAAATCTCTCACAATATTTCTCGCTATATCTTCAGTTCCACTTTATCGAACAAAGTGCGATTGGGTGTGTCTAATCCGATTTCTGTCACTCAAGTTATGTCATAGCAAGATACTTTTCAACTTGTTCGAGTCCTTTGAGGAAACATTTTCCAAGACGATGAATTCACATTTCGCTCACTAAAGACAGTTAAACTAGTTTAAAAACTAGATCGGCAATTCATATAGACCCGATTTAAATCGAGGCAACTTATTTCTGTAATGTAACAAAGCACACGCTACAGTTTCCCCGGGCAGTTCACTTGGTGCATTGGTCGCTAAAGAGGTCGCCATCGATCCGGTCAGGTCGCGCTGCAAGTTTCATAACTTAGATGCACTGGCGCCAAATTGTTACCAATTTCTGTTTACGCGTTTCAAAAACCGAGCCTTACGTGTAAGCACGTTTGAACTGCTTCCAACTTTTATGAGTGTCATTAATAATTATGACGAAATTTGGTTGTTGGGGACTTGTTATCTCTTGTTTAAATTAGGGCGGGGATGATTCTGTTTTTCAGTTGTTGACCCGTTTGTTTTTAGGCGTTCGTTTTTGCATTTCGGCTTTCTGTATCCGACAATTAGGTAGGTAGTTAGTTGTAAAATTACATTTGTTAGCAGTTTTACAGTTCTATTTCAGGATCGATAGCTTACGTAACACTGAACCTATCACGAAGTCTGAATAGTTGATATTCTGCCATACATGAATCACATAAATGCTCCATATAGGGAATGAAGAAACTAGTCATACGTCAACTAATGAGCACTCGACCACTTCCGCTCCTGGAGCTGTGGGATCCTGGAAACATGCCAAAAAATACTAGTGTGAGGCATTAGTGGAAGTTAATATCGAATTACTATACTAGTAATTCACTTATCGGGTCGTGTTTTTGACAAGAAATAAGCACATGTACTCTTAGTAATTCCTTGTAATATGGCGTAGTGCGCTGTGATGCCGCTCGAGGTCCTAGGCGCGCAGGAAGACTAAATCGATAGGACGGTTGTACTCGCCCAGTTATATGGGATTGTGAGCGGAGAGCAAGTTTGTTGGTCGATCTATCTTGAATTTTCTGGGTTGCATTGAGTCTTATAACAAGTAGTTTTATATGCTTTGCTGTTTTCGTTCCTTTGCTTACCGAAAATCTGACTTATTCGTGTTTATGGGACTAATGTTTTTTCAGTTGCTAGGCAAACCTGTAATAGGTAACCGACACACGGTAGTTATTACCTGCCTTAGGAGATTCTAGAGCGCTCGTGTAGCGCGATCCACGTCACTCCTGACCTCTTAGGTGATTTACTGCAAATTGACTGTATTCAGTGTCTGGCACGCGACATTATGCACTTAAGGAATAGGGGCGAAGCTTCCCAAGAATATCAGCTGCCATGACGAAGCATACTTTTGCAGGGACACTGAAAATCACTTAGCTGTAGGTAGGTTACAAATAACTGATCCCAGCTAAATTCACCTGCAAAGTCAGGCGAAAATGTACCTAATGCACCTGAAAAAAAAAGGATAAAATATAATTTTGCAAATTACCGATATGTAGGTAGGTATGCATTCTTTGCATAGAGATCAATTTAATTTCCTTGTAACTGGAAATATTGTTTTTAGTTCCTTTAATAGGTCACCTTCTTCTGCACCATAAACTAACCACGTTTGTCAGCAGATCAATAAGTCGAATGAGATGGACCGTACGACTGCCAGATGATTCCACAACGCATTTTGCATTTTGTCTAGTACTGTGGGTAATATAAAAGTGAGTTACTTATAATGTTTTGCAGACAATTTGCAGTCGGAAATTGAACTACTTACATCTATCTATATAAATATAAAAAGTCCTGAGACTCATCAACACCCTACCCAAACCCTTGGACCTAGTAAGCAGTTTTTTTCGAAATTCAACCCCCAAAGGAATTATATATAGGAAGTGAAAAATTGTATGGAAAATCGTCATTTTTGATATTTCCGACATACACGTGGGCAAAGCCGCGGGCAAAAGCTAGTCATGTTATAAAACTGTTGAGGGCCTTGCGTTGTTCCGAGTGGATGACGTTGACGTTCGCTCGTTTAGATTATGTGCTGAAAAGGCCAGAGGTGAATTTAATACAGTTTTATGGTAAAGCTAACATTTGCCCGGAGCTGCACTCACAAGCGCTACTCTCAGCAGGGTAGGAAATAAAAATTTATTGCACAACTCTTTCTAGATGCAATAGGTACCTATCTAAGTTGGTAGTATTCGGTTGGAAGTCTGTTCGGTTTAATAAAATAATAGTTTCTTATTATTTTATCGAAAGGTTTTAATATATTCGACTAATGTATAAAGGTCGTAAAAATATACGAAATGAGAGCCCAAGAGATTTTTGGTTCAGAGTTATCCGGATCCTAGAAAATGATCAGCCCAAATACACAACTTATGGCCAGGATTTATCTGAAATCCGGTAGCATAAAACTGACTATAAGTTCTTCAAAATAATACAGATAGAGCATTTTCTGGGGTAATCCCGGTATATCCCGGGGTTCAGGCAGGTACATATTACGCGGGCAGGGAAAGTTCCAGAACATTGGGCGTGACCAACGGCACTAGAATCGTAGATAGATACAACAGTGGATGGACAGTACTATAATGACATAATTACGTGGAATCTCATATCGTAAAACAAGCTTCAATTAAGGTTTTGTTTACGAAGATTAAATAGCTCATGATGGAGTGGAAAAGTGGAACCAATTAAGCGCGTGAAGGTCAGTTTACTTTCCCGATTAATTTTCTTAGGGGAGTGCCAGCATAAAAGTGGGCTATAAATAACGTCTCAAATTATTTACCCAGCTTCCTAAGAGCTTGTGATGTTGACTATCGAATTTGAAAGATGTTTTTCACACTTCGAAAATTATTAACATCGTTCCGCTGTTCTATAAAATAAATATTTGATTTGTATTCTCGGGATCATCGACTCCAGAGCTCATAAATAAAAAAGAAATACAACGTCAGAGCTTAGATACGAAGCGAAGGTAGCAGCTTCCAAGTGTGTTTTACCCTCGTAATATTTCTTGGAGCACAATAGCGTTAGTGAGGCTTTAGAACTACGCTGTTCGTATCTATTGTTAACTACGACTTTGCTGAACTCAAGTGCTGTGCAACATTCCAGTCGAGAAAACATTTCATTGGAAACTTCTCGAGCTGTGTCTTGTTCATGGTGAATAAGGGGACGCTAACTCTCATACGTTTTCCAACTCTGATTAAATAACTCAATTAAGTTCGAGGAAGTTAAACGAAGAAATTTCCAGTTTGATCATTGAGAGCAGTCGTGTGGCGGAATAATCTAATTTGGAAGTCGCCTAAGCTGTTCAGTATTCGAAATTACGATTGTTCGAGAACAGTTCTTACATATATACGGAGTTATCCTGTTTCCCTGGTAGTGAGAGCCTCGCCGATGTTATTCAAATGTTGTGATTTCATTATGCAAGTAGCTCTCGCGTACATTGTCATCCTTGCACGTAACCCGTAGGAATAACCCTCTGTGGGTAAACTGTACAAGATCCAATGAAACATTCAGTAGCTTTCCTCTGGGAAAGAAAATTTTATTCTTCTAACGTCTCATCTTGTATTCCTTCAATTTGATGAATGGGGAGTAAATAAAAATAGTCAGTTGAGGATCGTAGCAAGAATTTCTCGTAGCTGGTCTACGACTCTATAAGAAAATCTTACGTAGCGCGTAGCGTTGAAAATTCAGCGACAGCCTCAATTACTCAAACTTGAAACTTCATATCGCTGTAATCACATCGCTTTATTTTTTTTTAGACTAACTAGACCACAATTCCAACTTGTTGGCATTATTTCTATTGACCATAGCACACTTAAAGAAATGTAACGAAACTATATTTATTTCAACAGCGTACGCTCTTGTTCTACCCCTTTCATGAATATAAGTGCAAAATATTTTCAGTGTGTATCCGTATGTATAAATCAGATGGGATTACGTATCCGACATACCACTGGGACCATTCCATCTTTCTATTTCGGCAAACATTTTTATTATCAGATTATACGGGTTCGAGGATACTCGTAGCGTAAAATGGTCAGTTTTTTAGTATTCCGTAGCAAAATCGCTATTACGGAACCTTCGTAGAATGACCTCGACTCTTGTCTGTTTGCCTTTTATTTCAGAGACATATGATTTTCCTATCCCTAAAACCCAAAATAATGCTGCGTCAAGAAATTCAGTACCTTTCACGAATATATCATAGATTCTGAGTTCTGACTAACACGGTTGGGATCGAATCGAACTTATTCATTTTCATCTCAACACTGACAGATAGGAACGGATCCATCAACGTATTTTTGGCGTGGCAAAAATTGACAATTTATATGTAAATGAACACCGCCATTAGGAGCTTCCAGTCATCGACCATTTTCGATATCTGTGTACTTTTCGTATCGATTTCCAAGAGTCGGTAATGTATCTCCGCTTTCCGTACGCTCGTCGTCGTATCTACAAAATGGAGGGCATTACCTATAAGAGCTACCTACGCTTATAAATTAGCAGACTGACACAATGTTCGTTCTTACGTCAAACTTTAATTAGTAAGAAAGGTCACAAGTCATAGGGGGACTTGCGTGTTCGAATGTATTCGTGTTTATGAACTGGGGTTGCTGAAGAAAGTCCTTGAAACAAAATTCAGGGTATCCTTTCGCAATAGCCTCTTAGGGTTACGTGCGTGCCTGTCATTGACACAGTTACTTGTAGTTCAATTTCGCCTAGTCGTAACACCGAACATGGCTAGGACAGCAATATACCGATGTAGGTAAAGACAGTTTTATTTTTCGTCTTACCTTTTTGCTGGCCCATCGCCAGGGTTTCCTTTAAGAAAGCTATTCGTGCGCTTATCAGTAAGCTCACTTCTGGCTTTTCGAAGTTACGAAGTTTCTGTTTTCTTGCGGAGCCATTTTTGTATTTTCGCCAAAACTACTCCCGGTAAATAATATGACACATGTGTGTGATTTCAACAGATGACCCATCGGTTATTAGTCCCTATTAGATCAAAGAAAAAACATTTGCAACCAATAAATGCGTACACGCCATAGTCATAAAAAAACCATTATTTTTTGTAAGTAACATACATGTAAGATTTGTTACGTATAGAGATTCCAGCTGAAAAGAAGGAAGAAAACCGAATTAATACACGTATAATATGAATTTATGGTGCTGAATTTCCATAGTGAGACTCTTATATTCAGTTTAGTCTGAAAATATTCTTATTTCACCTGAAAATGTTTCGTGATTCGGCGAGAAACTAACGGACAGAACATTTGTCTCTGTCTTTTGGAGAGTTCAGCATAATTCCTGACAGATTTTGTTACGTAAGTGCGCCATGTGGTCTGGGGCTGAAAATCTCCCATCTATTCTCGAGAGTGTCACTTTGGGACTAAGAAAATATGTGCGGTGGTTGCCTATACAGCTAGCCATTTATTTGCACAGTAACATACCCTGTCTACATACGAATAAGATTTAAAAAGCCAAGCCAATCCCAGCAAGTAATAAGAAATAATTCATAAAAAATTAAAATGTATGTAAAATGCACAAAAATGCCGATTAAAATGGGAATAACAATAGTACAACGACACATAGAGCTTTAAATCTCAGAATTAAATGCATGTGGAAACATAACACATTTTCCACTGTCACGAAGAATAATTTGATTTGTGGCCTATTTGTGCCAAAGAAGGAATGCCAACGCAAGTAATAAAATGTACTATGGCATTCTTTATCCGAACATTGCCCCTACTATTCTGAGAGTTCCCCCATTTTATAGACATTCTACGCAAATTGGCCTGGCTATGATAATACTACATGAAAAGATCCATTTCGTGGTTTGGAAGACGAATTGAGGCAATGTAGTTACTCGGTTGGAAAATAGGTTTTTATTTAAATCGTTTCGTGCTGAACCGGCAACAATCCCATCTTCTTAGTGCCGTAGGATTTAATAGGCAAATAGTAAGTAAGTATTTTATTCACATTTTAAAACTGTGGGCGTGGTCCTAATTCCTCCCCAGAACATTTCAGAGATAAGTTTTTAGTACAGTCAGCATTTGGCTCTTTTTCTCCGAGATGTATTCTAATGACCGCATTTGCCACCTTGGAGAATAAGGAAGCTTTAATTTTGTAAGAAAAGATAAAAAGATTTTCTGCAGAAGTTTTATCAGTACTTTGTTATATCTTTATGGTAGAAACAAATCCAATTTAGTAACAAAAACAACATCCCAATTTTTGGTTGAGCGCCACGGAAATCAATTCGACCGATATCTGGAACTTCAAATCTAAACGGTCACATTTACACGTGATCCTAACGTCAAAACGGGAACACTACGGTTAGGGAGAGTCTGTGCCAAGATGCTAGCCAAGATATCCGTAGAGTGGAGCTTGCCTCGAGGTTTTTCCTCGTACATTGGCCCTAGCATGAAGTGCCGGGCGCCGGTATTGATTAGACAGGACTGCTGAATGTTACATAACTACGCGACGCGCCCGCAGACTCACAGACTGCAAGACTACCAGACCTACATTTGATTATACTTCTATACTTATTGGTTTCGAAAACTTCATCGACCGACTCCATAAAGAAACTGTATTTTTGCCGCGTATTGCTGTTTCTGTTCGGCAACTAGGGTGTTATGTAACTTTGATTTCCTTGTGGATTTCACTCTTGGATGGAGATAATGGAATGTCTTATTTTCAATTCGAATTAGTTATCTTCATGATATTATCTTCTATTGTACGAATATCGATTCCCCTGACAATCATATTAGGAGCATTTGCCTATAAGTGGTGAAGTAAACCTGTTAATGGTTTTAGTTTGGAAGCTGACATCTATGAATACATTAATTACCCATACCTACGTCACGGGCGGAGCTATGTTGGTGATGAGGCTTTTTCTGCAATTGAAGTTAAAACTACCGCACCTAGACTTGATACATTGTGTAGTATAGACTCCTTTCAAAATGATTTGATAAATGGTATTGATATTGTGTACTCAAATAATAACTTATAGTAATTTAACATCAAAATACATAATGAATATGCTGTATTCAATTTCTACGTATTCAAATATGATATCCAAATTGAAACAATCTCAAATACGTTTGTCTCTATCTTAAAATAGAAACCACACAATAAGACTGCCTGAGGACACAAGGTAGTTCACCCCATATTGTTACTGCACAGGGAAAGGGGGTGGGTATTTAATTCTAGTACGTTCCCACCAGTTTCTACGATTCCACTGAACCTCTGTATAATTTATGAAGCTCGGAACATGTTCACGTCGTTGCTATCCCTCATATTGAAACCTACTTTGTGAGTATAATGGCGAGAAATCAATACATTGAGCTGTGCTAATGTCTTTCCGTACAACGTAGTTATAAATACATTTTCTTAAGGCCTGAGTTTTCATGTTTTAATGTTAAATGGAAAATTGAATATAGAGACACTCAGAGTTTCCATTACAGGATCGAGTGACGTGACACCCTGACATGACGTGACGCCCACGCTTTGTGTTCCGAACAATTGCAATAAAGTGAAGTATTATACTATACTCACTGAAAATGTTCCCCTCGTACTTCGAAGACTTCTATTGGAATTCAATTTAATACAAAGTTACAAATGGAGATACCGCAATTCAAATCAAATTCCTTCTTGGAAACGTACTCCAGAATGGTTTCATTTCACTGTGCAGGTTTAGAATACAAGCGAGTTACCGCAGTATCGGCTTTTTTAAGAAGTTATTGAAACTGCACTAGAAGCAGAGGATTCTTTTTATTTTTTTGAAAACAACATTTTCGTTGTATTGTGAAACTATTAAGCTTTCTTTTAAGTTTTTAAAAGCATTCCATTCTAAAGGCAAGTGACTAATGACTACCGCTTGCCGCGGACCAACTGATGTCACCCCTGAATCTCTGGAGGCCGTGCCCTGATGAAAAACATTAATTATGTTACAGTAGATGCCCATTCCATTATTAGAATTCTTGCTTTTCACGAAAATTTTAATAACGCGAGTCTTGGGAAAATTCGTCGGTGTTACTTGCTATAGAGGTTTATGTGGTGCAAGTAATTCGCGAACTAAACGCTGAAAGTCAACATGGTGAACGTAATTATGTTTGCTCTGGGTCGTGTCGGAGACATACACGTATGCACGCTAAGCTCGATAGAAACCTCGTCCCCTGTCTCCTCAATATCAAGTGTGTGATGTGTACGCTACTCCATTCTGCCAACAGAATTTAAATCCTTCATAATTGAAATGGGATTTTCTGGCTCTAAATCAAAAGGCGTTGTTAAACAAGTGATTTTACGCTTCAAATGGTTCAACTGCTTTTAAATATCTAAATCTTCTTTTCAAAGCAGTTTCGGTTTTCGTCTCCGAAAAGTTTTTTACGAATTTCTCCTAAATGTCCATTTGAGAAACTTTATCTCGTGTAACGTTATTCTTCCTAGAAAAGAGATGAATGTTACTTCTTCGCTTTTAATGGTACAAAGTATCGTTACACACATTGGTAGATTGACATTTAAGTAAGCAAAATTCGTTGTTCAAAGAAATTCTAAGAACAATGAATCTCCTGAACGTTTTCCTTGCAAGTTTATCTTTATGGTTTTCACGTTTGCTTATGGGGTTAGCTCCATAAAAAAAAACTATGATGTACCGTTAACCGAATATTTTCGTAGCTATTTTGGTTACATAAGGTGTTAATTTGATTAATTTGTGTAATCTTTCATTACTAATTGCTAATTATTAATTTGTTTGGACTTGTTCTTGGTTTGCTTAATTAATTTCGGCACTTGTCAGGATTCAATAATTCCTTTTAAAGTTTGGGAAGTGTGCCTTGATTTAGAGTGAATTTCATTCATATTATTTGTACTACTGCCTCCTTACGCAATACACGCACCTTGGGAGTGAAGTTGCGGACACCCGCCAAAGCCAGGCATACAATACAATACCACTATCTCTACAAACTTTAGGACAGACAGTTTCGAGAAAGCCCTATTGTAAACCCCAACTGACATGAGCCGTGACTATCAATTTCAAGCACCTGGTTTTCCAAATAATTTAATTACACTTTAGATTCCACCTTGCACCCGTCCTTCCACAGTCCAATTATGCAATGGCTAAAGTAGCCCTTCAGTAAATCGAATCAGTTTTGCCTAGATTCAACTGCACCGCGCAAGATAATGAATTCAATCTCTTTTGAATGGCAATCGCATTTATGCGGTCCGGTTATTGCTGCCAGCGCTTTGATGTCTTTCAGAGTCGTACAATAAACATTTGTTTGTCATTTAATTGCGTTCGTATAGTAAAATTTTGATACATTTTATGGATAGTGCTCTAATAAATTTTTATTAAAATGTGTGTCTGTTTTTGGCTTGAAAACAGAGGCAGTGGACGGATCTATGCCATTCATTTTATACACCATTTTGGTAATTTTGAAATGTGTAAAAGGGGTGCGGTCTATATTTTTTTAATTTTTTATTTATTTAATATGGGCTTACTCTTGACCTCAATCTTGCCCCAAGGGCAGAGATGAGGTCGACGATGGAACGAGCTTACCCAGAAGAAGCCTATTTACTCGCGACCTATCTATATAAGGTCCCATTAAAATAGGTGGACAAAATTTCAGAAATCATTCAGACCACCAAAATAAGAACGATGGTAAAAAAATATATAAGAAAAACGCATATACCTACTCATAGAGGATGAGTTTGTTCTAGAGTGCCGGCAATAAAAAAAATCTCTATAGGTAATCAATGTTTTTTTTTTGTTTAGATTTATGTTTGGTTAGACCTAAGTACTTACTGAACGCTGTGTTAAAATTTGTCCACCTACTTTAATGGGACCTTATATTGTCTGATCCTTTTGTATCTATTTATCATTTCCTCCATCTGTCACGCTCACGAATCCTCACAATTCTGAACTTTAAGGTTACATAAAAATATTCAAGCTACCAAATCCCACAATCAAACCAAATCTGCCCTATCACAATGGTAAAATATTTGCGTCAAAACTGAGTGAAACGCTTCGCAAATAGTCACTCAGTGGAAAACATTTACTATTTTTGGAGATCCAATACATTAAGAAATGATTCAGCCCACGAAACAAGATCACCTACACACGAGCAAAATACATTCTAATAGCATCATAATTTACACGAGCAGGCTTTTCCTACACACTGCCGGATGTAATCCTCCCCTCTTTCCTTTTATGATGTTTTTCCTTATTCTGCTATCGATTATCTGGAGCAAAGCTTCAAAACTTTTCCATATCTATACGTCTGATCGATGGTTGTCAAGATAATAATTCAGTTTTCGAAACTGGTTGAGTTTCGACAGCGAAATTATTATCTTGAAGACATCTTCATGCGTCTGCATTTCTTTTCCAACAAAATGAGACATTCTAGTTTCTTCAAGTTGATTCACCGCTGCAAAGAAGTTAAATGTTACAAAGGTCGTCTGCTTCCCATCCTCACTAGATAATTTGCCTAATTTAAATTAACAAACCTAAACAGTTCTTTTCCTCTGACTCAGTCTAGGTACGCAGATTACCCCATTGAATAGGTTCAAAGGCCAAAGTGAAATCCAGCTTTAACTGCAGTGTGCCCGCCATCCAGTCTTGTGATTGTGTGACTAATGCGTGTGTCTGACAACGTATATGAATGTGAAGCAGCCGCTTTATTGTCATGCTTTAGTGTAAAGTCACGTATTGTGTAGCATGATTTATTGTTGTTATGTAAGGCCTAACATCAGAGATATTTCTTTACAAAATTCACCAGGCTTTTAAAAAGGAAAAAGTTTTTGCCTCTGTAGCACAGCGTGAAAATTTTGCTACATCGCATACTCATGCATGACAGCGGACGTTAATTTTTCCATCCTTTTAGATATATTAGTGGAAGTTTATTGTTACACGTTATACGGTTTAATTAATTTAAAAGCAGAGAGATAACGAAGCATACAACTAGCGCTTTACGACGCCCACATCCAATTTCTCGCAAACGTTGCTATCCCGCCTAAATCATTTAGTGTGACAGTTAGTTTTTGTACAAGTGCGCTTATTCCCTGTTTTTCTACCTCGTGTAAGTGAGAGTAATGATCTAATAAATTTTATTAATTGCTGCAAGAAAGTGTGCGTTTTCTAATAAGACCCCGACCATTTTTCTCCCCTTC
The DNA here is from genome assembly GCA_949316265.1 of Diarsia mendica. Classification (NCBI taxonomy): domain Eukaryota; kingdom Metazoa; phylum Arthropoda; class Insecta; order Lepidoptera; family Noctuidae; genus Diarsia; species Diarsia mendica. The sequence goes on along the minus strand of OX438906.1, from coordinate 8,740,741 downwards.
ACCGTGGTTATAAGATCGAAGATCAAGGAATTCAAAGAACAACATATTCTTCATACCATGCAGATCTGGGTAGAACAATAAAATAGTATGCGTGCCACGCTTTAAAGAAACCTATTTCATTATTATTCGCGAAAGGATCGCGTCTGCGGCTTCACCTGATGAAAAGCGCAGACGTGCTTTAAAATGGAGCACACTTGCCTAGTAATGAAATAGTTCAGGCGGTACAAAGTCTGGTCTGTTGCTGTTCTTACAAAGAATAGTAATGGTGGAGTAAAGAAATTTGTATGTAATAGCCTCTTTCGTTAAAATCTTTACTTTGTGGAAGAACGGGCGTGCAGCTGAATGTCCGGTGCTAAAATCTGATGGGATCCAGACGCTCGACCAGATATCCGATAAGAATAAGGGAAGAAAATCCTTCTTCCTTTTTTACTCTGATCACACAAATGGTTTTCCGAAGTAATTGACTTCAGTCTTCATTGAGAAACTTAATAAGTGAATCGGTCAGAGTTGCACGTATTGTAACCACTCGAATAAGTTTATTTTTTAATCAAAAGAGCTGTCCAGGTTGCTACGTAGTGGGTGGTCAAAATTTGAGTTATCGACTCGAAAAGAAGGTTTAGGAACATTATTACATGGAGACATCATGCATGACAGTTATCAAACTAGGACCTTGATTGTTTTTCCCTACCTACTTCTTCATCTAGATCCCAAATACATGGGTAATAGGTACTGAGGAAGCCAACGTATTTCCCAACTTAAACGAATTAACTGATTACTATTTTGCGTGACTACAAGAGTGTCAAATGGAACTACAGTGCTGTTTCACAAATTACAACAAAATAAACACCTGTCACTTTTATCTGCTCGTTTCATCGTTTGACAACTTTTTCTAACCTGTAACTGTTTTACGCACGAATTACCGACTATTTGGATCAAATGCGTCAGAAACTTATTCAATGGTTTTGAAACGATATGGAATGACATTTTCTACATTTTGGTGTGATGATGGCGTTCTCAGAGAGAAGTTCACATGTATGAGTTAAATTATAAAAGTTCAGCTTGATACGCCACGTTTGCTGTTAATTTTAATTCCTAGTACATATTCCTCCAGTGGCAATGTTTGCAACTTTTACACTCGTTTAAAATTCGTTGAAAGCGCAGCAAAGCTCTGGAAAAATTAAATTTGCAAATCTGCGAGGAGCTTTTCACAAATCTCATTTGGTAGCACCCGTCGGTTTTTACTCTGTTGACTGTACGTATACCGATTTTAAAAGTGTACCAGATGAAATGATTAAAGCAATCGACACATACTGCAAATAAACTGCACTCAATCGATTTAAGAGCGCTATTACAAACTCGAGTAACTTCGAAACGAGCGGCGACTGACGGTTCTTGCGCCTGTGTGCGTGATGTACGCTTCTTCATACACACACGTGCAGAGGCAGAGGTGCGTAACACGTTTCACTGCGGTTTACTTAGAATTGAATTGGGAAAAAATACAAGTTATGGAATGTTTTATTTTATGTGTGTGATAATGAAATACAAATATAAGTAACATAGAAAATTTTTAGTTTTCCATCATGGGTGTCGTTTATATGGTTTTCGGGGTCGCTGATTACGAAAATGAGGTCAAAATAAAAATCCAAGATGGCGCCGACGAAAATTTTTAGTTTTTCCGTCATGGGTGTCGTTTTCATGGTTTTTGGGGTCGCTGATTACGAAAATGAGGTCAAAATAAAAATCAAAGATGGCGCCGACGAAAATTTTTGGCTTTTCCGTCATGGGTGTCGTTTTCATGGTTTTTGGGGTCGCTGATTACGAAAATGAGGTCAAAATGAAAATCCAAGATGGCGCCGACGAAAATTTTTGGTTTTTCCGTCATGGGTGTCGTTTTCATGGTTTTTGGGGTCGCTGATTACGAAAATGAGGTCAAAATGAAAATCCAAGATGGCGCCGACAAAAAATTTTTGATTTTTACGTCATGGGTGTCGCTTTCATGGTTTTTGGGGTAGCTAATTACGAAAATGAGGTCAAAATAAATATCCAAGATGGCGCCGACGAAAATTTTTAGTTTTTCCGTCATGGGTGTCGTTTTCATGGTTTTTGGGGTCGCTGATTACAAAAATGAGGTCAAAATAAAAATCAAAGATGGCGCCGACAAAAATTTTGGCTTTTCCGTCATGGGTGTCGTTTTCATGGTTTTTGGGGTCGCTGATTACGAAAATGAGGTCAAAATGAAAATCCAAGATGGCGCCGACGAAAATCTTTGGTTTTTCCGTCATGGGTGTCGTTTTCATGGTTTTTGGGGTCGCTGATTACGAAAATGAGGTCAAATTAAAAATCCAAGATGGCGCCGACAAAAATTTTTGTTTTTCCGTCATGGGTGTCATTTTCATGGTTTTTGGGGTCGCTGATTACGAAAATGAGGTCAAAATGAAAATCCAAGATGGCGCCGACAAAAAATTTTTGATTTTTCCATCATGGGTGTCGTTTTCATGGTTTTTGGGGTCGCTGATTACAAAAATGAGGTCAAAATAAAAATCAAAGATGGCGCCGACGAAAATTTTTGGCTTTTCCGTCATGGGTATCGTTTTCATGGTTTTTGGGGTCGCTGATTACGAAAATGAGATCAAAATAAAAATCCAAGATGCCGCCGACAAAAATTTGTTTTTTCTGTCATGGGTGTCGTTTTCATGGTTTTTGGGGTCGCTGATTACGAAAATGAGGTCAAAATGAGGTCAGTGGGTCGTCATAGGGGCGGATTTTTAGGAGTTGGAGTATACGCTTAGGGGCACTATGAGCAGCAAAAAAATCAGAAAAAAAAGTTTTAGTTTAAAATAATTTTCGGGACTTTAATTAATAAATAAAAATAATTTTCCTGATTTTTTTTTGTTTCGTGTTGACCTTGACCATAGAAATTATTTAGGTTCTGCAAACCATGGTCCTACGACAAACCGTTTCAGAGTTATGGTCCTACGAATTTTACTTCGTTTCATCTAGAATGCTCTATATTTCCAAAATGGTAGCTCGGATGAAAACCTTTTTAGGAAAAGAATTGTTGTTCTAGTCGACAACTATGAGATGATATAAAAAAACCGCGACAAAGTGAGAGAAAAAGACAAATTTAAAATTTTTTTAAGTGTCGGTCGATCTTTCACCTTGTGTATCCTTAGGGGCACAGAATTTAGTAAAATTTTCAGTTTTTTTTTTTTCAGGATTTCGGCTATTTTTATTGCAGCATCTTATTAACCTGGTTCATAGAAACCATTTAAGCTCCGAGACACATTATGGTCCTACGACGCACCGTTTCCGAGTTATGGTCCTACGAATTTTTCTTCGTTTTATCTAGAACGCTATATATTTCCAAAATGGTGCGTCGTAGGACCATGTGTCTCGTGTGTCAAGGTGAAAGAACGACCGACAGAAAAATTTTGCAAATATTTCTTTTCTCTCTCTTTGTCGCGGTTTTTTTTTACACCATCTCATAGTTTTTGACTAGAGCAACAATTCTTTTCCAGAAAAGGTTTTCATCCGAGCTACCATTTTGGAAATATAGAGCGTTCTAGATAAAACGAAGTAAAATTCGTAGGACCATAACTCGGAAACGGTGCGTCGTAGGACCATGTGTCTCAGAACTTAAATGGTTTCAATGAACCAGGTTAACAAGATGCTGCAATAAAAATAGCCGAAATCTTGAAAAATCTGTTGTGCCCCGAAAATGTTTGCAAATATTTCTTTTCTCTCTCTTTGTCGCGGTTTTTTACACCATCTCATAGTTTTTGACTAGAGCAACAATTCTTTTCCATGGTTTTTAGAACCAAAATAATTTCTATGGTCAAGGTCAACACGAAACAAAAAAAAAATGAGGCATTTTTGAAAAAAAAAGAAAAACAGGAAAATTTACCAAGTCCCGAAATTTTTTATTAACAATTTTTTTTTGTGTTTTCTTTGCTGCTCATAGTGCCCCTAAGCGTATACTCCAACTCCTAAAAATCCGCCCCTATGACGACCCACTGACCTCATTTTCGTAATCAACGACACCAAAAACCATGAAAACGACGCCTATGACGGAAAACACCTAAAATTTTCCTAGCCGCCATCTTGGATTTTAATTTTGAGCTCATTTTCGTAATCAGCGACCCCGAAAACCATGAAAACGACACCCATGACGAAAAAAACAAAAAATTTTGTCGGCGCCATCTTGGATTTTCATTTCGACCTCATTTTCGTTATCAGCGACCCCAAAAATCATGAAAACGACACCCATGACGAAAAATCCAAAAATTTCGTCAGCGCCATCTTGGATTTTTATTTTGACCTCATTTTCGTAATCAGCGACCCCAAAAACCATGAAAACGACACCCATCACGGAATAACCAAAAATTTTCCTGGCCGCCATCTTGGATTTTCATTTTGACCTCATTTTCGTAATCAGCGACCCCAAAAACCATGAAAACGATACCCATGACGGAAAAAAACAAAAATTTTTGTCGGCGCCATCTTTGATTTTTATTTTGACCTCATTTTCGTAATCAGCGACCCCAAAAACTATGAAAACGACACCCATGACTGAAGAACCAAAAATTTTCGTCGGCGCCATTTTGGATTTTAATTTTGAGCTCATTTTCGTAATCAGCGACCCCAAAAACCATGAAAACGCCACCCATGACGGAAAAACCAAAAATTTTCGTCGGCGCCATCTTTGATTTTTATTTAGACCTCATTTTCGTAATCAGCGACCCCAAAAACCATGAAAACGATACCCATGACGAAAAAAACAAATATATTGTCGGCGCCATCTTGGATTTTCATTTCGACCTCATTTTCGTAATCAGCGACCCCAAAAACCATGAAAACGACACCCATGACGAAAAAAACAAAAAATTTTGTCGGCGCCATCTTGGATTTTCATTTTGACCTCATTTTCGTAATCAGCGACCCCAAAAACCATGAAAACGACACCCATGACGGAAAAACCAAAAATTTTTGTCGGCGCCATCTTGGATTTTCATTTTGACCTCATTTTCGTAATTAGCTACCCCAAAAACCATGAAAACGATACCCATGACGGAAAAAACAAAAATTTTTGTCGGCGCCATCTTGGATTTTCATTTTGACCTCATTTTCGTAATTAGCTACCCCAAAAACCATGAAAACGATACCCATGACGGAAAAAACAAAAATTTTTGTCGGCGCCATCTTTGATTTTTATTTTGACCTTATTTTCGTAATCAGCGACCCCAAAAACTATGAACACGACACCCATGACTGAAGAACCAAAAATTTTCGTCGGCGCCATTTTGGATTTTAATTTTGAGCTCATTTTCGTAATCAGCGACCCCAAAAACCATGAAAACGACACCCATGACGAAAAAAACAAAAATTATTGTCGGCGCCATCTTGGATTTTCATTTCGACCTCATTTTCGTAATCAGCGACCCCAAAAACCATGAAAACGACACCCATGACGAAAAATCCAAAAATTTTCGTCAGCGCCATCTTGGATTTTTATTTTGACCTCATTTTCGTAATCAGCGACCCCAAAAACCATGAAAACGACACCCATCACGGAATAACCAAAAATTTTCCTGGCCGCCATCTTGGATTTTCATTTTGACCTCATTTTCGTAATCAGCGACCCCAAAAACCATCAAAACGATACCCATGACGGAAACACCTAAAATTTTCCCAGCCGCCTTCTTGGATTTGTTTTTTCTCGAAAGATTCATAAAAGTGAATATTTCTATGCATCATTCGAAAGATTCCCCATTATTTCTAAAATAAAGATTTCTATAATTTTTTATCGACTAGTAAAGTATCATATATGATCAAACGAACTTCCAAGTGAAGTTCGATCATTATTATATGAGTCGCTTCATTCGAAGATATTTTTAACCATGTAGTCCCCTTCCCTTGCGCTAGCAACTACGCACGTCTTTTTAGATTTATTTTACCCTATTTTTTTTTTTTTTCTTACTGACAACACCACTACCCTACCTCGTTGTATCGGTCAGTTGTAACCGTCATTGTTTTAGAGATGAATAAGTTGTCATGATTGCAAATCTCTCCAGGGTTCCTTAGGGTGGGTTGGGAAGTTATATCTTCGAATGAAGCGACTCATATAATAATGATCGAACTTCACTTGGAAGTTCGTTTGATCATATATTATATTTCGTCGCTTCATTCTTCAGATATTTTTAACCATGTAGATGTTAAGAGATAATGAGATTTGCAGGTTCATTTAAATAAATTACAGGGATTTTTTAAATTATTATATATTTAGGTACTTTTAATCACCTACAAAAATAAATGGTAATCTTCTATGTTATGATTTGTGTTTGATATACAATCAATTCCTTAAAGCTAGTTACAATTTTTTTTTTTTTTTTTTTTTTTTTTTAATGTAGAAATACTGATTCTGCAAATTCGGCTTCATTAATTATATTAAGTTTATAAAATTTGGCAAATGATTGAGAACGACTGGTCCATCCCGCAGTTCTGCGTATTGTGTCAATGCACACGCCAGCTGAGCTTGCAGAAGAAGTTGAGGCGTGTCGTGTACTGTGTGCACTGAATATTGATGTGTCCACACCGCTTTCTGATAACACCAATTTTATCCATCGACTTATTGTTTGGGCTGTGGCTGGTTTATTAGGTTTTTTAATTGTTAGTATTAAGTTGTTTATATTTTTATCTCTTAAGTTTTTTGTTATATAAATGTAATCTGTGAGTACAGTAGCAGGGCAAATATTTTTGTTTTCTACAAAGTAGGGAAGAAACAGTACAGGTTGTTCTCTTCCTGGGGCTGAAGTCTTAATTATGTCTGTTATTGCTATTTTTACTCCGTTTGATGAGATATTTACATTCTCTAGTTTTATTAGGGAAAGAGTCTGTACTCGTTGTGCTGTACATAAAGCTAGTAATATAACTAATTTTTTAGTTAAATGACTTAGGTCTAAATCTCGATTCGGGTACCATTTTGAAACAAGGTTAAGAACTATCTGTGGGTCCCACGTGTGTGTATATTTTGGCCTGCTAGGTTTAAGTTTATAGGCTCCTTTCAGCAAACGCTTGATGCATTCATCAGAACCAATGTTGTTGCCCAACAGTAACGATAGTGCAGATCTATGGGAGTTCAAGGATCCGTATGAGGCACCTTTGTTAAACTCAGTTGTAAGAAAAGAGATGACCTTTGCTACTGTACTCTCAAATGTATCAGATTTATTATCTTTGCAGAATTGCCACCAAAGTTTGTATGAGACGCTATATTGTTTTTTGGTATTATCAGAAAGTGATGCTAACATGAGGTCTATTGCTTCGACGGGGATGTTACGTCGGAGGAAGGCTGCCCGGAGAGTATCGCTGCAGCCAGTGTAAGCTGACTGTGTAGTGGGTGCAGGTGATCCCTGAAAGATGATACGAGCAAGTCTTTACTGGGCTCAAAAAATATTATTGGTGAACAGATTAGTTCTTTAACAATAGGAAACCACGGCTGTGATGGCCACCATGGGAATACTAGTATACCACACGCCTCATCGTTTATTATCTTATAAACGCTTTTAAGTATTAATGAGAATGGGGGAAAGGCGTAGAAAAAATCAGGTTTCCAATTAATTGTAAATGCATCGACAAAAGACGCGTCTGGATCTGGAAACCAGGATGCATACATATTACATTTGGCATTAATGCGAGAAGCAAACAAATCAATTACGGGTTGACCTAGTTTACGAATGATAGTTAGGAATGCTTGATCTGATAGGCTCCATTCTATATCTGGATTAATTTTCCTTGATTCAGTATCAGCTTCGATATTTTGTTTAGTGTTAATATAGGATGCAAATATCCATATGTTTCGCTTCTCGCACCATTGCCAAATTTGGAAAGCGAGATCGTTTAAGTGCGGGTATTGTACTCCCCCCATTCTGTTTACATAACTCAACGCAGTGTTATTGTCAACTCGTAGCAATATGGAACAGTTTGATCGTTCCTTCGCAAAGGATTTTAGTGCTAAAAAACTAGCTAATAACTCTAAGTAATTTATGTGACATTCTCTTTCGGTATCCTTCCATGATCCACGAGCGCGGTTACCATCACAAAATGCTCCCCACCCTGATTTTGAAGCATCGGAAAATATCTCCAACTCAAAATCAGGGGTATCGATGGAGTTTGTACATGTGAATATATTTTGTGACCACCAATTTAAATCATTAATTATGTATCGTTCTAATTTTATTTTCGCATTATAATTATTATGAAATCTTTTTAATAATAGGTACTTCTGTCGCTCTAGTGTTTTAGTATATAACCACCCGTATTTAGCAGCAGGACACGCTGCTGTGAGAACGCCGATTAGCTGAGCGAGTTCTCTTATGGTACAGGGAGGTAGACCAATAAACTTTTTAATTAGGCGCGCGATATTACGACGTTTGTCGGTAGGTAAGGAAATTGAAAGATTTGTCGTATTATAAACAAAACCTAAAAATTTGCATTCTTGTTGGGGTATTAATGAGCTCTTTTTATAATTTATCACGAAGCCGAGACAAGTCAACACTCGTAAGGTTTCGTTGACGTTTTCGAGGCACTCAGTGTAAGTTTTACCTACACATAAGATGTCATCTAAATAAATAACAGATTTATGCCCTTTGTATCTAAGGTAGGTCATTACCTCCTTCATAATTTTTGTGAAAACTCTAGGAGCAATAGAAAGGCCGTAGGGCAATGCGTTAAATTCGTAAGTTATTGTTTCGGATTTATCATTCTCAAATTCAAAACGTAAGTATTTGCGAAATGATTTTTTAATTGGAACTAGAAGATATGCTTCTTTAAGGTCTATTGTTGCAAGAAAACCATTTTTTGGAATAAGTTTAGAGGCAGTCCTATGATCTTCCATTTTAAAGTGAGATTGAATGACGAACTGATTAAATGATTTTAGATTTAAGATGAATCTACTGTCGCCGTTTGGCTTTGGTGACAAAAATATGCGAGATATAAATTGCCCTTTTACAGGTTCACAGATGTTAACCGCCCCTAGGTCTATAAGCTTTTTGATAGCGATCGCCATGTCGCATTTTTGCTGTTGAGTCCACAGAGTCTTGGTTGTCGTATGGGGTTGAATTACCCCATCTGTTAGAGGGATATCTACACCTTCACTAACCCAACTGAGAACCGTATTATTATCGGTAAGCTTTGCCCAGCAATTATAGTAAAACTGAATTCTGCCTGCATGTACCTGGGTTAGTGGCGTCGTGTTGGGGCACGTTGCTTGTAGTTGGTCTTCGGCTGGCTGGATGCAGGGGGAGCTCGGTAGTTCGGCCGTTTCTGACCCCCTCGCCCCCCTCCCCTGTTCGACTGGAAGCGAGAAGGTCCCGACCAGTTTCCCTGGTAGCTGGACCGGTTGGCTGCAGGTTGTGCTCTTGAGTTGGAAGTAGAAGGCTTTGATGCGGGCATAGTCTTCTTAATTTCTTCTCCTTGTTTTACAATAGCCTTCGAGGCTTTAATCTTTTCTGAAAGGTCGTTGCCGAACAGTGTGTTGTCGCGTTCGGAACGATCTAGAAATTGTAAAAATGACTTGTCCAAACCGGGGAGTATAAATCTGACTCTAGCTTCAGTACTTTGATGATGCAAGTCAGATAAGATTCGGCACCCGTCAGATATGAACTTTATGGCCTCTACTCTGCTTTGATTATTGACCAACAAGTGTAGGCCTCTATTGACGGCGGTAATGCCCAGTCCAAGTTGTTGTTGGCTAGCAGTCATCTTTTTATCCCGAAATCTACCAGATTCTGGTATGGCTGCGGAAACCTCGAGGTTAAGCGTCGGTGCTTGCAGTAGGTTGCAATTTTCGGGTATGAGATAATTTCTCAAAAGAAGCTCTCTATTTTCTTTTGACATACCCTTTTTTAGCAAAGGTAACCATATTTTTGCGAGATTCTCGTGAATTTTTTCACCAAATTCCGGTTTCTCGTCTGTGATTTCGCCTAATGCCGCCAAAATATTTGGATCCAAATCCGGATCAGTAATGGAATTCGTTATTTCGGTGTCAACACAGGGTGGATCACTCGTAACTTCTGGCGCAATAATCACGTCGTTGGGTGGTGGTTCTGGTGGTGATGTGTCTGGGTCGGCGTCCAGCACAGCATCCATATTCTCGGATTCCATTTCCCTTGAACCTAGAAAGAAAATTCATAGGTTACGATAGGGTAGACGTAACTAACGGCAGGGAATTCGAAATTTTTTAAGAACAGTATTACACGCGAGTCCAGTTCATGGAAACCATGTTTGTTCTATTTACGACCATCGTGTTATCATCTCGGATAACCTCCCGGTATGATTAAACCTTCGTGTTGCCATCGCGGACAACCTCCCGGTATTATTGGGTTACTTAGCAAAGTAACGGGTAGATATTTTTCCATCGTGTTACCATCTCGGGCAACCTCCAGGCGTTTATATTTTGAATTATCACTTTAACTGCACAAATAATAAGAAAAAAGTACTCACTTGGGTCTGGTTCCGACTCTGATGACGAGAGGCATCTTATTCGACTACGATAAGCCTTCTTTTCTAATCTCCGTATTTTATTTTTATAACGTTCGATCTTCTCTTCTGCGTTACGCTTCGGCATACTTAATACTTAAATACACTTTTAAACTACTACTTATGGAGTGTTGAAGACGTCCGTTCGTTGCTGCGCACGAAAAAGGAATGACGGTTACAACTGACCGATACAACGAGGTAGGGTAGTGGTGTTGTCAGTAAGAAAAAAAAAAAAAATAGGGTAAAATAAATCTAAAAAGACGTGCGTAGTTGCTAGCGCAAGGGAAGGGGACTACATGGTTAAAAATATCTGAAGAATGAAGCGACGAAATATAATTTACGAATAAACTTTATAGTAAGGTTGCGCAAAGCGTTCCTTTCCAACATAGAACATGACTACAATTTTATTTTATCATAATAAATTACAAGAATACTTACCTACGTTTAAACTGTTGACAACCTCTGGTCTACCTGTATTCGTATACGTAACTCACACTAATGCGCGCGGGAGCGCGAGCGACATAGGTCCGTCCTCCACGAGCCCTCAGGCGTTACTGAGCGTATGGCGGCCGTACATCTAGTAATAAGGCATTATTTTGGAAAATCGTAATAAAAAAATGAGACGGCGTAAAATTCCAAAAAAATATAATTAGGGAAGGTAAAGTGTTGTACTATAAGTATGTCTATTTTTTTTTGTTAATTTTGTCTTTATCCTATGTTTAAACCATATTTAAAACGCATAAATTTTAGCTCAGTATTGCTTTTGAATATCCTTTTTTTTTGCTGCGATTCCATTTATATCTTAATTCTAATCAGGACAAAAACTTCAGGACTATATAACCAGTATTTTGACATTTTTTTCAGATTTTTCTGTGTAGCCAATTTGTCACAAGTAGCAGGGAAAAACCAGATGTTTTACGTTTGCTCGAAATTGGGTGTCGGAAAATTGCTATTTCTCGAAATATTAACATTCAAAATGAAATTCTAATCAGGACATAAACTAAAACAAAGTCAGATTTATAATTTTTCATTGAAATATTATGCCTTTCTCTATAAATAAGACGTGTCCAGGACTTGTAAAAGTACGTATTTTCGGCAAATCGCCCAAAGTTTGTGACAGCGCTCTTAATGGACATTTCAAGTAGTCATATGGTTATGATTAAATTAATTATCTGGCAGACGTTCCAGAATAATTTAGTCAGACACTTCAGGTCCTTGACTGAGTTACTAATAAAATCCAGAGTAGACAGGCACCGACCACGAACTCAGGTCAGACGCGAAATTCATTCATATATACCTCGCCCACGTCCAATTGGACGAAGCAGTTAATATAGTAATGGGGAACGAACTTACCTAAAACTTTTCCCTTATATTCGCAAACTTCCAACTTAATGTTTCTTAGAAATTGCTCATTTACTCTCCCGTTTCACTGTGTATGTTACTCGAGGTATCTAAGTACAGTTTTCTTAATTTTCTCGTCCTAACACAAATTTATACGATTTATTCTAAGAGATGTATTTCAGCGTAATAGAAAGAGTGAGTACGAGCTTAAGTTTCTTCAAACAACATTATGGAGATTTTTACATAATTATATTTAATTTGATTCATTTCCATTTGAGCCGTAATTAGTATGCGATGCACGTCCTCAACGGACGAATGGCTTTAGCGTAATCTCACATGAAATTCAATCATTTCGTAATTTTTGGATTACGAGATTCAGCTCTGAATAATAAAATTTCATTTGTAAACGTTAAAAGCTTGTGTAAAATCGTGATAATTTTTACTTAGCGTATCTAAAACGGTGGTGCATTGAACTGATCCAAGTGGACGGAACGCGAACGTGAACGGAAATCGCGCGGGGACTCAGATCCACCGGTGCGGACCGCTTCGAGCAGATCTCACCGGCAATAGCCAGTAACGGTCAAAGGATAATCGTTTAGATTCGGGTAATGCTCTCACATGCACACGACGGTCCTCCGGAGTCCTTTCAAGACCTCTTTTTACTGTCCGGAGCAGTGGATTGAATAATTAATTTGGGATTTATATCTCACTTGCGTGCCATGTTTTCACGTCGTCAACCTTTGTGCTGGTAATTAATTAATTATGATCCCTTTAAGTTAAGGGGTCAATTCATTTGTTAGACAATATCGTTGCCTAGTTTAACGAAAGAAAAAAGGTACACACGGCTACACATCAAGCTATACAAAACCAGTTAATCTTGGCCTCACTTTACTAGATCCTTTCGCACAATGAACGATCAGATTATACTGGTTTTGTATAGCTTGATGTGTAGCCGTGTGTACAGAGTTAGTTTATATTTGATTATGTTACGACCTTACGCCGTAACAACTTCAGCAATATGTTGCCAGCGTGAATATTAACAGCAAATACGGCTATAATCTGAAAGATTAATACCTATTATGCATGCGATAAAAAGTTATAGCGTTACTCCAATATGAAGGTAATGTGCCTATGCGGTGCCGTCAAGCTCATAATTAAGTTATGTGGAGCGCGGCAATTCTCACGTGCACTTAACACCGGCTCATTCGCGAAATACCCTGGAGCCTGGTTAGCACACCCTCCTCGTCGCCAATGCCAGGATTAGCTAATTAGTGTGAAGTGAATGAGCGTTACGCAACACTGATCATAACTAGATTTCGATCTAATAGTTCTGAATCTTTCAGTTCATCGGTCTGCAAATGGCCGAGGATCGCTAAGCTTTCCTATCCAGATTTCACATGAGCTTTTCCATGGATTTGAAAACTTTCCCGATGTCGGTCGTAATATGAAGGTGTACGGCGAGCTTTGAAATTCAAATTCTCCCTTCAGTACAAAAGCTGCAGATCATGTCAGTCAACTGAGGAGTATTACGCAACGATGCGTACTTTTCTTTGTTCTGCTTCTAAAAAGGTTTTGTCTCCAACTCGTACCCTGCTTGCTAATCCCCTGAATGCTAATGCAGCCTTCCTACCGCAGTTCTCAAATGTCACCCACCCTGTTCCACGCGTAACTGAAACATTTTCAAACAGTTTAACGGCTTCGTGGTTAACTAATCCACTACTGCCCCATCGTTCACAATCAATATATTTTGTATTATGTTTAAAAGGTACCAAACAAACAGAATTATTATGTAAACCAAACGGAAACAGAGTTGTTAAGCACTGAAACTCGTCGGTATAACCAATATTCTAAATATCAGTGGTCGTTTTTAATTTATGATTCAAATAAATCTGCTGTTTCTGTAAATATTACGTTTATCATGTTACCGAAATACCACTATGAACCTTGTTGAAACGTAGCTCTTCAACGCATCAACCAATGGTGAGAGCAGTCGAGACGTGTGCAATTTTTAGAAAAGTTACTGAGAACTATAAATATTATCTGGTAGTACATATTGCAATAAACTTCCTTCGTCTTCACCTTCAGTACGCTCAGCCGAGTAAATCAACAGCACAGGCCGTAGCAACGACTGTGACGTGCGGTGTTTATACTTGGTCATATAATGTTTACTCTGTAATAATTTCATTGACTGAATTTCGAGGAACGCGTATTCTCACTAAGCAGAGACACGACTTTGGCAAGGCCGCGCGTTTTCCGGATGCTTCTGATCGAAATCCCCTTTGACGAACGTAATCCCGAGAATTTTAACATGATTTCATTTATTTTTCCGCTGGTAGCTAATGTCATTTGTTGCGCAATTTGGAGATTTTATGAAGCCCCCATTCGAGATATAAGTTGATCCCGGAGGTTATTTATTGAATTTTTATGTGCCTTTCGTGGCAGCTGACATTGGCGCATTTACTCAAAATTGCACTGTGCTTATAATTTGTACAGTTGTGCAGTTGGTACGTATGTTGTGGATCCTTCCGCGTATTCGTATGTACCTCGCTGCTCGAAGACCTAGTAAAAAACTGAATAGAGGAACTACCTAATCATGCCGTTGTTAATGACAACATAATAACGTCTATTAAATCGAATTGGAGCATAACTGGCTTAAACTCTCAAGATTTTGAATCGAATTTCGTTCAAAGAAGTTTACGTAAAAGCGAGAAAAATCTCGAACTCCGAGCGTATTCAATCAGTGTTAGTCGTATCGATCAAGACGCCACAGCCTGATTGAAAACACCATTCAAGTAATGTCCTAGCTAAAGATAAAGCAGACTCGGAATACCGTCGCGTCGCTTCTGCCTGTAGGCAAATCTAATATCGGAAATTGACTCGACTCGACGGTGTATTCACTTTGGCCTCGCCCGACTCGGCTGGAGGTGAGGTAAAACTATTATCCCCCTACTTCATAGCGTTAACGAATCAAGAGCCCCACTGGCAGAGTCCCACATCCCAGTTGCCACAGTTGCTACAGCTTCTAGAATATTTTGAAGCGGTTAAATCAGGGTGAATAGCCCCGAATCTCTCGATACATTTGCTAGATTAAAACATTCATGTGAATTACACGTTTTCTCTTTCTGCGGTTCTGAAAGTTTACTTCTCATGATCTCCTAATGTCTTTATTGTTTACCAATGGCATTAAGTCACGTGCCGCAATAAACGCGTTACTTTATTCTGCACATATTTGTTCGCGTAACGTAGCATCAGCTATGCTATATGTTTTGATGGAAATCTAATATTGAAATGTTGACACGACAACGGCAAGTTACTGTTATCGATCACATGTGTTGAGTGTGTACCCATCTTCTTTCAGGCGGTTTGAAGCGATGGTTGACCAGAGTTATATATCACTTATTTCTTGTGTTCTTGAGTAATAATATGTACTTGCAAACTTTACATCTACCATTGATATAAATTCTCAATCGCCACATGAAATCATTCACACATCGGTATTCACCGCCATAATATCTTTCGATAAAATATCTTCAAACAAATCTTCCCAAAATGATTTACACTCTGTATTTTTTGTGGCCGATCACATTCCAGCGCCATTTCGATATGTTCTTGACCGAATTTTTATTTGCTACCCTTTGGGTAGCTACCGAGATTAAAAGAAACCAGTATAAAATGTGCGTACGTCTTGTGATAATTCAATGTTCATAACTTTATGGAAATAATTATCGTTAAAGAAATTGCTGCTTTCGTTTTGGGGCAAGTTAAATATTACTCTGAATTTTGGTTTAGTTAACTGCGTCTTTTTTACACTTACTATTATATTTAATGCGGATTACGCTCCGTATTTTCGGTCGTTTTCTCTCATGGGTGTAGCTAACCCTAAATGAGTTGTCACACTCTAATCCACGTGGAGCGTAAATGTAGCGCTGCGTAGCGTACCCGATTATCTTAGTAGACTCTTTACAACGTGGAACTGATCGGTCATCTTCTTTATCTATACTATTTATTGTAAGCTTGGCTTCTGTATCATCAGGTCGACCTGGTTTTTCATCTGAGATATGATATTATATGGAATTGATCTTACTTGTGTCAAGTTGTGTCCTACCTGACTATCGCATACATGAGAAAAGAAGACTTACAAAAACACATCTGACGGATAAAAACTGTTTCAATTTTTTCAGTACGGGGTCTTGAAATTAATTTTAAATTATAATTTGATGAATGTTCGTTACATTATAAAAAGGGATCATCATGTTCAAGGTCCTTAAAACCTTACGACTTCGTAAGTCTATTGTGATAAGTAATTTTATCTGTTACTCGCACGTTTCTCGTCATTTAATGAGTTTTAGCTCTTTATATGGCGTTTATGGAGTAGGGAGCCGTAAAAGTGGCATTAAATTTTAATTAATTGTGACAGTCTTGGCAAAGGATAGGTGATCTTTAAAATTCATTGCTTTTATTGGGTTTCCTTCGGAAAGATTTTTTTAACACCTATTTTTAGCTAAAGCTTGAGGAAAATGTCAAACCTTAGTGGAAAATATAGGACGTCTTTGGAAAAAACATAATTAACAGGGACGAAAAAAAACTACATTCAGGTTTACATATTATATTTCGGAAGAAAGATGGTTTAAGACCAGAAGCAGATATCAAAGAAAAAGAAAATTCAGATACACATGACGAGCATATCAGTTCCCCTAGTTAGAGAGGATCCCGGAAATAGGATATTGATTTCATCTTGTTAGTATGTTCTGAAAGCTCTCTTAACAGTTATCTTCGCAAAGATTTTTCTTCTCATTGTTTAGAAAAGCCGTCCTACCAAATTATTAGTTAACCATCATTACGATATGGAGTAGTCCAAACTGTTTTATGTCAGTAATTGTGGAAGTAAATACTTTTTAACAGAATCTCATTTGTGCTAACAATCATAGCTTCTGTTGAGTGGGAAAATAAACATTACATACATTAGTAAGTAGCAGATTTGTTAGTGAGATATCTGTTTGTTTTTGCTTATGTATTTAATAGCGTTTACGCGGTAGCAAACAAAATGGATTGCTTTATTAGAATTTTCATCGGCAATTGGGTTCGATAGATATATTAGTGTCTACGAGTACTATTGCTGTTTCTTCTTTTTGGTACAAAGTACCAAACGGAAAACTACTACAGTCCACAGGCTGGTAGTAAAATAAATGCCATATATATTTGTGTTAGAGAAGTTCAATACCTTGTTACTTACATAACGTTACGAGCCGTCGTACAATGGGTTGCGCCACAAAATCCTAGTTTGCGCAAAACTGATATTTTACCAAGATTTGTGGTTCAAAGTTTCTCGTTGAAGTCCTGTAATCTCTTTAAATTTGGCGTTTGAAGTGGTTTACAATAAGTTAAGGGATTTTATGCTTACATTTCGCCTCTAATATAATATTTTACGGCATACGTCACCCAGTTACCTATATACGAAAGTTTACCTTATATCCCGACGTACTTACTCAAGCCGGGCTATTTCTGAAGCACGCGGATTGCGGTCTAGGTATTTTGCCTAACAATAGATGATTTACTATGTTCACGAAGAATACGCTGCTAACAGATACGAATATGTAATACATCTTTCCAGCTTTTGGATTGATTTCTGAAGCTCTAGAGCAGAATGCAAGTACGAAATATTTAATATCTGAATCATTCGCTCAAAAGTTTCCTATCCAAGCCGATGAACTTTAATGTAAAAAGTTGGTCCAATAATTCACTCAAAATGCAAATGTCCTGAAAACTCCCGGGACCGATCGGTTTGTTTTCCCATTTGTTTCAAAAGATGAAGGGTCTTCGATATACGTAGAGATGTTTTTTTTCTGTGCAATTACGTTTCTTATAGAATTACGTAATCTGGCATACAAATTCCATACTTGCGTTGAGGGAGGCTCCATTTTCTCACCGGAGATGAACATCTTCAGCTAGTTAGCATACCCCGGTTCATCGGGTGTACTCGTCGGTAATATTTATGCGGCCACTCCAGCCCGCTCCTGGACTCGGAACGCCTCATTATAAGCTTTCAGCGTAGTTTTAAAATTATGAGCCGTTTGAGATAGCGTGGACTGGCAATTTATTGCACCATCTATTCTACTTGAAGATGGCCGCTGAATATCTTGAGATGGCTCATTTCAAACCGCCGTCGACTGATAAAAATGTTTAATGAAGTCCTGTTTACTGTACATTACTTTATACATAACTAGCTGTTCCCGGCAAACGTTGTTTTGCCATATAAATAATTTCAGAAAAAAAAAAAAAGATGAAAAATAGATGTTGGCCGATTCTCATAGATACCGGATACGCACAAAAAATTTCATCAAAATCGGTCAAGCCGTTTCGGAGGAGTTTGGCATCGAAAACTGTGACACGAGAATTTTATATATTAGATAATCTTTTGTCCTGAATTACGTTACTCCTCGAGTTCAGGAAAGGACTAGGATGTACCTAAGCACGTTAGATTATTCTTGTATTGATCAAGTGTGCAATTCATCCTCTCTGATCGAATTTACGGTTTGTTGCCTAATGGGGTTATTAGTTGTGTTCAGTATTATCTCAATAGTTCCCATATAAGGGGTGATTTGGAAAATAATTAATGTTGGTGGGGCAGTGTGCGAGACGCGTTAGGTAACTGGCGGCGCGCGAGCGAGAGGAAAGACGGCGCGCGCCGACTCCACTATTGATCGTGGAGAATGACGCCCGGGGTGACCCAAATAGAGCCTCCGTGCACCCTCCGCCCCCCTAACCGAGCACCCCGCTCTGACACCCCGCCCGCCGCCGGCCGCTTTACGACGAATTTTCATATCAGCCGGTCTTTCACGTCGAAGGAATGGCCCGCTGCCCCGACTTTGATACTAATGCTTTACATAATATATCATGAACAACCCTGTGAATTATCTACGTTTAAAATCTCTTTGTCGCCTCTAACTTTTTGACATAAATTTCATGTCAAGCGGCCACATGCCGTTTTTGCGGCAGATAGCCTTTATGTCACCGATATTCATCGTATTTGGTGTACCTACCTACTCTACTAAAAAAGTAGTCCAACAAAAATTGTAATCCTCTAGTTACCTACTGAATTTCAATAACGTTCTTATTGCTTAGCTCATTCCACTTTACGTAATACCTAAAGCTGCCTAAATTAGGTCTTAAAAATTGTCCAAGGTTTTGACTTTATAATTAGCCTTTACGCAGAAGCGAAACGAAATTAGACTTTTCTAAGTGACTTACGATATATAAGGAACAAAGAAAATGGTTGAAAAGTGCATTAAATATAAATTCAACCCCATGGCGTGTTCGCAAGGCACGGTAACTGACCTATGCTGGGAGCCACCCTGCCGGCAGCCGGGCGGTGCATGCGTACTATAGTATTCACTGACATATTGCAATTATATTGATCGCCACCGGTACATTTTACCTGGTTGTCTATAACGATGTGTTGCTAACCGGGTCACATTTTATGCAATTCAAAATATAGATCCCTAAGGACACTAATAACTAACCAGGAAATAGGGAACTTTATGATGGAATGAAACGAATGCTTCAGATATTTATAGCTCGAACTATGTACGGAAGTTACCATAATATGCTAGAGCCTAGAGCTCCCCCGAGTTTAATTAATCCTCGGCAATTACGCAGAAAAACTGTTGGAATGCTCACAATTCTAGATCAACTGAAACAATGAGTGGAAAAGTCCTTTTGTTTCATCCCAGTCCAGAGCTAGTAAAATGAAAAATACGCGCACAGGCGGGGCACGACGGACGCTGAAATTGAAAAGTGTGCAACTTCACGTTTTATTGTAACAGGGAGGCATAGGCTGTAGGAGATTGCGAATAAAATGTAGCAACGATTGCTTCAACACATTTACGATCGAGTTTTTCACCCCGGCTGTTGCAAAGCTGCAACATAGAAATAACGTTTATTGCGGTCGTCTGGCTTCAAAAGGAAAAGATTTTTCTTCTGTTTTTCTTTTTAGCTTCAGGATCTTTAATAAGGAAGACCTTTTATAAGAGTCAATCATGCTTATTAACACGTCTACCTTTCAAGGACCATTATAATTAAAAGCTAATATTGTTCGAGGGCTTTTGCGTGCTCAAGTGGAGGTATAGGGCTGGTCTCTGGCCGTGTAGCGCCTGCGATGTGTCTATATTTGCTGACGTATAATTACGCCGGGGCAAGCGGCGTCAAGTGCCGGAAATTAATATCTGACAGGTATCACCCTCGGTGTGGCGGAAATGTATTCCGCGGTAACCACTTCACGTCCGAAAATGTCCTGGACATTTTGGCTTAGATAGCTCGTTTTACTACGACTACTTTGGTATGCATTTAAAATTTACCCCTGTTTGTAGAGGGCATGCCGACGTTTTATATGTTGTAACACTTATAGTAGTCACGCAACACGCATATTATAATAGCGTGTCTGCGTCGGGAAACCCTTATAAATGAGTCATTGTCACAGCATACATGAATAGTTAAAGACGGCAATAGTGTATAATCGAAGATATAACGTAACGAATGTTATGGAGTAGGTGAATGTGGCTCTAATCTGGTCATTATTATCAAGAGCTGACAGCTTTGCAACTGGGTATGATGTCGACTGGGATGACGTGAAAATTGATGAGTTTCAACCCTGTCATTAATCCTATCACCTCGTATACAGAGGGATGAATTGCTAAATTCAACACGAGCATAAAACAAGATGATGCGATGGTAAAAAGCGTTCATATTTTTTACTTTTATCGGAAAATCTAAGCAAAAGTTTGCAGACAGAAACGTGTTTAATAAAAGCTATATTTTAAGAATCGTGTTGCTAAACGTGAACTCATAAAAGTTAAAAATTATTCTTATCTAAGTAACCTATTTAAAACTAACTTAGGCTTTGCTTCAATAACATTACGTCATATTGTTTTCGTCCAATAATAGGATTATCTACTTACGTTTATTTAACCTACTCATCAAACCAGCATTCTTTGCACGTGTCCAAAATAAACTTTATTTGTAGCTAACGTAACTACTACGAGTATTTTACTACCGTGTAATTAGTGCCGATTATGGTTTCCCCTGGTTGGAGGCCTTACACTCCCTTGAGTTTAAAGCCTCCAACCAGGGGCAACCATAATCTCATCATCATAATCATAATCTAGCTTCTGCTTAACCGGGAAAATTCTGTGGATGCCTTCATTCACAGGATTTGCCCGGTTAAGCAGAAGCTAGTCTCCTAGAACTGAACTGCGAGATGCCACTACCAAAAAAAAAAACGATTGCGGCTCATACCATTCTTTTATTACTAAATAATATCTATGTAAAGGGCACAAAATAGAGTGACTTTAGCGCCCACAAAAATATTATACATATTAAAAGGCACACAGAATTGGTAACGCTCTCCTTGAAATGTTAACTTAATGT
The DNA here is from genome assembly GCA_949316265.1 of Diarsia mendica. NCBI lineage: Eukaryota > Metazoa > Arthropoda > Insecta > Lepidoptera > Noctuidae > Diarsia > Diarsia mendica. The sequence goes on along the minus strand of OX438906.1, from coordinate 8,719,444 downwards.
ATTCCAACCCGACACGTGGATACATGTTCCTACTGAAGCCCAAAATACTAAGTTTATTACTGCTACCCTTTTGATCTTTTTTGGTATAAATAACAAAGGCTTCGGTAAACAATTTCGACTATTAGCTACATCTACATTTATACGTTCCGCCGAACTTTTTCTGATCTTCATACATCTTTCAGTCGGTGATAATTTATTACAGCCATATTTTTAAGCCATCAATCATTTATTCAGACGCTAGTTCGTTGTTAGTGTTACGTTATTCATGACCTGTCCTGGTTTCCAGGCAATCGGATCGATCAGCACTTGCATACGACGAAACGAATGTTCTACAAAGAGGCCGATGGCAATTTACTTCATCGATTATCGAAAATTAGCTTCGGAAATGCATCGCTTGTTCTTCGTTTAGAATTGTTTCTAACCTTTTATTTGTAGCCACAGTTTATCACGATATTTGTTTCGAACTTTTCAAAATTCATTGAACATTCTACGGTGGGGTTGCGGTTACTATGCTCAGCTGAACGAAAAATACGAGAGGTTCAAGCTCGAAATACAATGTGTACGGTGAGGTTTTTTCGGACAAAAGATTTAATGACCCCCATATAACACGGCTAAAGCCTCTTTTTTAGAGGTAATGCGGGTTTCTAGTCCGCGATCAAAAGTAATAAATTCTGCGTGTGTTTCAGAAGCTGAAACCTACGGATTTAGCCGAGCGGGGTAGTTGCTTTGCGAGGGCCACTGACTATAAAACATTTACGTCTAGAATTTATTTATGTGCGGAGGTTATGACATTATCATAATACGAATGCAATAAACCGGACGCAAATGTATTCACTCGCTATAAAATTTATTGGCCACCTTAATATAAACTGATGGTAGCGTTGATGCTCTGGATCCCACAAGTCGATCAAATGAAACTCAACAACGAGTTTGACACTTTAAATATCTGTCTACATCTTATTTTGGTGATAATAAGCTCTCTTCCGCTAAGAGTTTGCCCTCAAGATAAGACCGTTTGTCAATAAGTACTCAATATAGTATTATGGATGGGCGCGCCGCCCGCCGAGACGGCCTTCCGCCCGCCTACGCCGCGCGCCCTACCAACAAACGCTCATAAAAATTTATTAACGCCGCGTGTAAGAACGTTCGTATAGCAGCTATTATAATAGCCACTCCATATATCAGGCGGGGTACGTAGGATTAGGCTAAACAAGTTATTTAAGTAATTCTGAAATCGTACAAATATTTGGTAGATAGTATCGTTGGTGAACGTGCGTCGCCGGATAGCTTGTCGATCAGTAGGGGCTGTCAACGTACCGGTTGTGGAAGGTTACGAGCGGGGCGGTGGCGGCAGAGGGCGCCGCGCGCAGCGGGTTGCGCGCGTCGCTGGTGCGCGGCGCTGGCGTCGTGACGCAGTGTGACGTCAGTGCGCCGTCGGCTCGATACGCGCCGGCCCCACCGTCAGTCGCCGCCCGAAGCAGGCCGCCGAACGACGCGCCCTACGCGCCTCCGCCATCCGCGCACCTCTCTCATACCGGGTTTTAGTTTCGTACAAAGATGACATAGCCAGTGCCGTGCGACGAGACTACGTGAACGCGCACACTTTTTAAGTTTTTACATTGGAACGAGGAAACCGTAACGGTCCCGTTGTTGCAGAACTAGCGACGACCCACCCCACTCCGTTGAGGGAAAGAGGCGAGACCGAGAGGCGGCTTGTTCCTTTTTATCCGCCTTTACATAAAGACTAGCGAAAATGGGCGAGGTGAGTGCAGTGCTTGCAGTAGTGCTTGCCTTAGCCTTTACAGTAGCGTGCCGAGTCGCCGAGACAGTGCTTTCGTGACGGTGTAAGTGCATGTCGCAAACAGTGAGTGCGGAAAGGTAACGAGCGGAGCCTCCGTCTGCAGCTGGGCTCCGCTGCTCCGTGGACAGTGCTTGCAATCCTCGTCTCATGTCTCTGTGCAGTCCCACCGCAGGAAATCATTTGCACGTTCCATCGCCTTTGTTCTGTCACGAAATTTCAACCGGACCATTATCCTGTGCACGAAAAGTCGTCGTTCTTCTTCGTGTTACCGCTTGATTTCCTTTGTCCATTTTAATTATATTATTGCACTGAATGTCTTTTAGTCTGTAGTTATTATATTTTTTGGCTAGGATTTAAGGAGATTTAAGGATGTATTAAATTGCGAAGTTCGGGTGGCTGAAGAGGAGCAATGTATCGGAGACGGCGCCGTTGGGGTTGCGTAACTCGGCGTATCGATCTGTGCGGAGAGGGACACTCCGCTCGGTCCCTCATATGCCAGCACCGAATCACTTCCTTGAAACATCCTGATATATTTCCATTTAATATTTCTATAAGAATTCCTTTAAATATAGCATCATCTTAAATCGTCTTTTTAGTAATTCGGCATTTCGATTTGAAGAACTTTACACCCTGTTCCTCATACCCCCCAAAGATTTTTTGTCTTGTTAGCTTTTTCGTACAATTGTCCCCATCTCTCTCTATCTCATCTTAATATTTTTAAATTCTATATTTTTTAAATAGACATCTCCTAAAAAAGGGTCGGTTTTAAAAATTGACGTTCTTTTTACAAAAGATTACGAATGGTTTAAAATCTGATTGAAATACTGTTCAGAAGGGTAGAAACCGGTTTGGCAAGAAAAATTCTAATACGGGTTACTATTCTGTAGAATCATAGTTCCACTTCAAATAATATTTTAAATATTTTGTAGTTTATTCTGGAATTTGATTTTGATTTTCCACAATATCCAAATCCAACTCCTGGTGTTTCGTAAAATTGCTTGGTACTGAAATTATCTCACTAAAAATATATTTTGCTCTTTACAAAACATACGCCCAAAATTAAAGAATAATAAAATAAAGCATGATAAAACATATCCTTTTCCCCTAATTCAAAGTAGCATCAGCTAAAACAAAACGCCCACAAAATCTGCACATTTCGCGCAGTACAATTCCTGTTAGCAGAAAATATTGATTTTAGCTCTCAGCGTGCCCTAGTTTCCTCACGCCCATTTAGGTCGAATGTCCTGTCTTGTACGAACGTCATGTCCTGATCACGTGATCATATTACTAAGGCAAAAAGACCATTCCTCACTAGGAGTTCTGGAGGAAGTGGCTAACAGGTTGTCGCGGGAGCCAACGGTTCGGACACGACAACTATAAGAGTACCGAAGGTTTATTAGAAAATTGCCTTCGTCATTATGTCATTTAAATCGCATAGAGTACCGTCGCTCTATTGGAGTATTTCCTTTATCCTTTATGACGACAGCACGCATCAATTAGGATGCTAGACGTGGTCCTTGAAGGTGTTTTCTAATGATTTACACTTCTTCTGTCGTCTTGACACTTCTTCTTATCCTTCTTCCTTTTCTCATTGTAATTTTAAAGTTATTGGAAGGAAGTGAACAAACAATGGCTCCGCAGTCATTCCTCTCGTACAAACTTAATCCAACTAGTCTTCTATGAATAAATCTTTTCATAATTATCGCGGATTGGAGGACCAATTCTAGTTACTTTACAGTAATTATTCAATCAAATTTTGTGCTCCATTTACAAAAATTAAAAGAATGACAGTCATTTCATACAATCAGAGTAGGTAGAGATACCAATGCAGCAGCGATTTATATAATTCCGCTGATTAATGCATTACGATCAAAGGACACATCTGCTGTAGATTGTCGTCTGATGTAGTCCAGTGTCCACCATTTGTTGCCACGGCCACGATGCCATGGACCGGTGCCATGCGTTGCGCAATTGCAGAACTATTGCCATCCTTTGCAGACTAATCACTTCCTCTTGCATTCCTCTCAGATCGTCTCGGTCCTTCATACCAGTCGGATCTCAACAGTGCCTTAGTAACAGTTCTTGTTCAAGTATAGTGATTGGAACTTGGACTTTAAATTTATTTCGGTGTGAATTTTATTTCGAACTTTGATAGGTTACTGATGTTTTTAAGTAACAAGAACAACAGAACAATTAAGAATTCATTGTTCTTAATTTGCCAGTACAATTACACAAAGGTTATCAAAATAAAATAAAACTTGTGTAACTTTCAACCTTATCTTCGGAACGGGACGGATGACCAAATAACTTTTCGGTTTTAGTCTGATTGTTTCTTTTGACATGGACATATCAATAACAATAAATCGTAATCGTTAACGCATATTAATATCGAGTGCTACTACAACTTGTTATTTTATCGGACACTCAAGAAATAGCACTTGCTCTAAGTGGATCTTGGCTATGTAAACGAAGTAACAGCTTTGGAATCTTCCGGTTGATTTAATATCGTGGTAATTGAAATGCAAAAACAAGTAGTAAAATATTTTCGCCAAGAAAAATTGTATTAGCACCACAATGAATCACCGGTGCTAATGCAAGATTATAAAAAAATAAATGCAAATCGATAAATTTTTCGCTGCTTCTAGTTTTCAATGCCGATTCGCCCACGGTACATGTTTATTGTTCGTTACACTCGTCTAACCTATATAATACTAACTAGGTTGTGGAGGTCAGATAAGCAGTCGCTCCATGTAAAATACTGGTATTCAGCTTCAGCCGGTGAGACTGGAAGCCGACCCCAACATAGTTCTGCCCCCCTATTGCATATCTTTTTAACGTCAGTGGCTATCAGAAATGTCCATAGATTAACTGTAAATTGGTTATGGTTTGGTACATTTTTTTCTTAAAAACTCACCATTTGACAGTTATTTGATAGACATTTTAAGTTATCCACTGTCATTAAAAGATATACAATAGCCCTGCTGAAAAGGTTAGACGGTGATGGAGCTCGTCTTGATCTCCAGATAGGCCACGGAAAGTAGGGTTTAGATAATAATAGTGTTTTGGCAACGATCGTAGATCGCGGCGTCACGGGGATCCGCAAACACGTCACTTGCGCCGCGCTTCATTAATGTTAAAAATAATTGTCTCATTCACGCGTCACGCATCTACTACAGTAGTAACCACAAATTTTCGGATATAAGCAGTTTTGCGGCCGTGGCAATGAATCTTCGCCGGCCGGCTGACACATGACATGGCATTTGTATGCCATTCGTTGACTGAATCACCTCTGTTTAAATGTTTTGATGTGCTATCTGGCCAATTATAATTCATTCGTTTGAAAGAGGTCATTGATTTACTGCGCGATTTTGTCAGTACTGTTATTATTCGACCTTATTCGCGTAAAGATTTTGCTTCACACGTGCCGATCCTCTCGTTTTAGGGTTTTAAAACTGGGTTAATCATCCCCATGTAGACGGTTGATGTTTTATTCTTGCTAGAACCAGTTTCGATTTTCCATCAGATATTCCGGTTTAACCTTTATAGAGATTATAAATGCGGTCGCCGGGGCCCGGGGTGGCAACCTTGTCTTTTAGCTATTTATGTCGAGGGTAGCGCGCGGGGGTTGGGCCGCAGTGCGCATGCCCGATGTGCGCGCCGCTTACGTAACTTGGGACACGCCGCCGCGCCGCACCGCCTCCGTCGCCTCTGCCGCATGTCAGTTCCAGTGTGGCCCCTGCCTTGCACCGTGTGGTACAAGGCAGATGCCAAACTCATACTTCTATGAATATTCCGTTTTCATCATTCCCTCTCGCGCCGCGGTTACATCGACATCCCCTTTTGTAAACTTCAATCCATCTTGGACATCCATTATTCATACCACCCCTACTAACGGTAGTCGGACTTCTCAGTTTACTTGAAGGTTCCCTTAATTATACAATCCATTACTCGTAGCATTTTCCGGTACGAGTGCATTTCACAGTCAGTTATTCTCGCAACAACCTTCATGGAAATTCTGGGCGCGGTTTAATGAGGCCTGCTATGAAAACGTTCATCAATTATCGACGGCGACGGCTGGCTTGTTTACGGCACCGCGGACGCATTTAGACTTTGTGACATTACTCCCCTTTAGCGCATATAGCGTACTCGTTTGTTACGTAAGAGCCTATATCCAGGCAATTTTAACTTTGAGGTCGTCCATTAAGAGTGACTAGTTGGACAGTTAACAATAGCACACCCTGACGATAGGACGTACTCCCTGAAGCACAAATAAATCCAGATCACTATGGATAAAGATAATGTGAGTATTTTGTAGTATGGACACTTCGTGTTATACTTTGGTGTTCGAGGTTCGTTCTATATGTGAAGTCGTCCATGCATACCTGTATGCCTGTGCGGTGTCCTTACATTCGCTCAGGTTCGCACGCGCAACTAGTTCAGACCAATTGAGCGCCATTGAGCCGTTGGTCCCTAGCTCTATAGAGTACTCGGTCGGCAAGGTTATGCCTCATACGCTCTGTTGCTGTGTAACGCTTTGCAATTCAACGCTTTTCAAATGAATACGTACTTCTATTGAATTTGTCTCTACACTCCCTTACAGATTGTAGTTTATTACATCTATAGTTAGCACAATCCTCATTAGATGCTATTTGTACATTAGCGCTAGCTAGCCCTTGTGTTATTTTAACATCAACATCCATAAAGTGACTTATTTTTTTAAGAAAGTGCCTGGATTGTTAATTGATTGAAGATACAGCATCCAGATGCTTTATGATTTTCTTTACATGTTTTGTTCTTGAGTATCGATATTGCATGCATCTCACTTTTGTTCTTCATGCATATCATGAGATCCTATTAGAATGGTTTCATGCGATACCGATGCTCTTCACAACCACCCATCCATCCATGAGTGCATGGCCCATAGGGCCGCCTAGTAGAATGTGTCTAGCCCCTAGTTGTGTTTACAGCATGGCCGTACCGACTCGTACCGCGTCGCCACCATTGGACCCATTAAGGACGATAACAGAACCGCTGACGGACAGTACAAGGTTTTTATTTACATTACCATCTTTCATTATTATCTTGCTAAGTGACCTAAGGAGCCAGCAGTCGCAAGACAAGCAGCTGTCAACATTAAAGTATTGCATGGTTTTCAATGCACTTAATTTCGCATTGCATTTTGATATTTCATCATTTCGCTTGTATGATAATAATATAAGCGGAAAACTGTTCAGTTTAATAATGTGTTAAATTATAGATCCGAAAAATACTCATGCCGCGTATTCATGTATATTTTGTGTAAATTTTACAGACACGCCGGAAACCTCCCGCGAAAAAACGGAAAGCAGGAGATTTAGATGATCTCAAACAGGAGTTGGATATTGATTTTCACAAAGTAACACCCGAAGAGCTCTACCAAAGATTTCAGACACATCCCGAAAATGTAAGACTGTCGCTTTTGAAACTCAGCTTGAGGAAATTAAGTACAAAGTTTTACAAATCTTGAAGTGGTACCTGGAGTATACATATTATCTTTTTTTTCCAGGGCCTTAGTCACGCAAAAGCGAAAGAGAATCTTGAACGAGACGGTCCAAACGCACTCACGCCGCCAAAACAGACACCCGAATGGGTGAAGTTTTGTAAAAATCTGTTCGGTGGTTTCGCATTATTACTGTGGATTGGTGCTATCCTTTGCTTTATTGCCTACGGAATCCAGGTCAGTAGTATGGAGTTGTGTGATGATAATACTTAAATAATTAAGTAAAGTAGCAAGCAATCCAATTGACCCTGACTCATTTAATCCCCAGGCGAGTACCGTTGAGGAACCTGCGGACGACAACATGTATCTCGGCATCGTATTGTCGGCTGTAGTTATCGTTACGGGCATCTTCTCATACTACCAGGAAAGCAAGTCTTCAAAGATCATGGAATCGTTCAAGAACATGGTACCTCAGTTCGCTACCGTCATTCGTGAGGGTGAAAAGCTGACGCTGCGCGCTGAAGACTTGGTACTTGGTGATATTGTTGAGGTAAGAACTACTATACAATCTTCCAGCACGTAACTCATCTAGCTCCCGGAAGAACATACAACACTTGGTATTTCCATCATTTCTAGGTGAAATTCGGTGACCGCATCCCTGCTGATATCCGTGTGATCGAGGCGCGAGGCTTCAAGGTCGACAACTCCAGTTTAACCGGAGAATCTGAGCCCCAATCGCGTGGAGCTGACTTCACTCATGAAAACCCATTAGAAACCAAGAACTTGGCATTCTTCTCTACCAATGCGGTCGAGGGTACGGCGAAGGGCGTTGTTATCTGCTGTGGTGACAATACGGTAAGTCGAAAGTTTGGGATAAAGGTTGTTATGAAAAAAATGTTCCTTACAAGAATATCTATAAATTGTACCATCTAATAGGTCATGGGCCGTATCGCTGGATTGGCTTCTGGATTGGACACTGGAGAGACCCCCATTGCTAAGGAAATCCACCATTTCATCCATTTGATTACTGGCGTGGCTGTGTTCCTCGGAGTTACCTTCTTCGTCATTGCCTTCATCCTTGGTTATCACTGGCTGGATGCTGTCATCTTCCTTATTGGTAAGTAGTGATGGCAAAAAAGTTCATACACTTGACATTTTTCATATGTTAAGCGCTCAATGTTAAACTTATATCCTTCCTACAGGAATCATCGTAGCCAACGTACCTGAAGGTCTATTGGCCACTGTAACTGTATGTCTGACTTTGACTGCCAAACGTATGGCTTCCAAGAACTGCCTGGTGAAGAATCTGGAGGCCGTCGAGACCCTCGGATCTACTTCTACCATCTGCTCTGACAAGACCGGAACCCTGACTCAGAACAGGATGACTGTCGCCCACATGTGGTTTGACAACCAGATCATTGAAGCTGACACCACCGAAGATCAGTCTGGAGTTCAATATGGTATGTATTCGTGGAAGTTCAGAATTAAAAGTCTTCTATTTTAGATGGAGTTCATATTTTTTAGAACGTGTTTTTTGTTCTCAGACCGCACCAGCCCCGGATTCAAGGCTCTCGCTAAGATCGCTACTCTTTGCAACCGAGCTGAATTCAAGGGAGGTCAGGATGGTGTCCCAATTCTGAAGAAGGAAGTTGCCGGTGACGCATCAGAGGCCGCTCTGCTCAAATGTATGGAACTGGCTCTTGGAGATGTCTTGTCTATCAGGAAGCGCAACAAGAAGGCATCCGAGATTCCCTTCAATTCGACCAACAAGTACCAGGTTTCGATCCACGAGAGCGATGACCCCAGCGATCCTCGCCATCTGCTTGTGATGAAGGGCGCCCCCGAAAGGATTCTGGAACGTTGCAGCACTATCTTCATTGGTGGAAAGGAGAAGGTTTTGGATGAAGAAATGAAAGAAGCTTTCAACAACGCTTACTTGGAACTCGGTGGACTTGGTGAACGTGTGCTCGGATTCTGCGACCTCCAACTGCCCTCAGACAAGTACCCCATTGGCTACAAGTTCAACACCGACGACCCTAACTTCCCACAGGACAACCTTCGTTTCGTTGGGCTGATGAGTATGATTGATCCTCCTCGTGCTGCCGTGCCCGACGCCGTCGCTAAGTGCCGATCGGCTGGTATCAAGGTAATTACGAACTGAAAAATAAGTTAAAATGTGTTTTATTACAACTAGTTAGGCGCTAATTTGTTATCCCTTTCCCAGGTTATCATGGTAACTGGTGATCACCCTATCACTGCCAAGGCTATTGCCAAGTCAGTAGGTATCATCTCGGAAGGTAATGAGACCGTTGAGGACATTGCCGCCCGGCTGAACATCCCCGTTTCTGAAGTCAACCCTCGCGAAGCTAAGGCCGCTGTTATCCACGGAACTGAGCTCAGGGAACTCAACTCTGACCAACTTGATGAGATTCTGAAGTAAGAACATAATATCTTTATCATTTAATAATTATTTATAAAAATATAGTGGTCTGTTTCCGGTAAACGGATGTGTAATATCAACATTGACCCAATAATCAGAAAAAATTCCTTTAATTATTTCACAAAGAAATGTGCTTTCATACTCATAATGGTTTTTATTAACCAGATACCACACGGAAATCGTATTCGCCCGTACGTCACCACAACAGAAGCTGATCATTGTGGAAGGTTGCCAGCGACTTGGAGCCATCGTGGCTGTAACTGGTGATGGTGTGAACGACTCGCCTGCTCTCAAGAAGGCTGACATCGGTGTTGCCATGGGTATCGCTGGCTCTGACGTGTCTAAGCAAGTAAGTGGAACATACGAGAAACTTTACAAAAAAAAAGTTGCAAACATTGTTGCAGGAACATAGAACATGTTTCTGCAACATAAAACATGTTGTTAAAACAATTTTGTTCACCATAAATATGAGTCTTAATAAAATCATCATCAATATTGACCATCAAACAATTTCCTAGGCTGCCGACATGATCCTGTTGGACGATAACTTCGCTTCCATCGTAACTGGCGTAGAGGAAGGCCGTCTGATCTTCGACAACTTGAAGAAATCTATTGCGTACACCCTGACTTCCAACATCCCCGAAATCTCGCCCTTCCTTGCCTTCATCCTTTGCGACATCCCCTTGCCCTTAGGAACCGTTACCATCCTTTGCATTGATCTGGGAACTGACATGGTAAGTTCGACCTTATTTCTAGAGTACTCTGATCTATTCTGGTATAAAACATGTTACATTGCAAGAGTAATTTACTTTGATCTTTATATTAAATGAGAATTTGGCATAAAGTTGAGTTTGGACGTGTATCAGGAAATTGTAGAATTTAGAATTTTGCTCTTTCAATGTAGCATACAATAATACTATTTATGTAAACTTATGTTATTGTTAATGATATTAGTAACAGCTTTTGTTCATTCTAAAACAAAAAAAGAAAAACTAAAAATATATAATTTTTTTGTTCAAATTTTCAATATTCTCAAATACTCAGATGAATGGACAACGGCTGCCGAATAAAAATTTAGAAGATAGTATTTTTCTTAAATATTTCAGCGGATGATCCCTCGAGCTGCTGAGATTATTACAGTTTATATTAAATTAGTGATTGACTTAGGTGCCAGCCATCGCGCTGGCTTACGAGACGGCAGAAGCAGACATTATGAAACGTCCACCTAGGAACCCATTTTGCGACAAACTAGTCAATGAGAGGTGTTTATTCAGTGATTACATACTGTGTTGCCATATAACTACTAACTGGTTTTCAGCTAATAACGTCGCTGTTGTCTCGATATCGTAACGAGTGGGTGTTTTTCTAATGTGTATCTTATTCACGTAATCGTAACGATCAGAATGTTATATCATTCGGTTCAAAAGAAAAGTAGCAATACAAGGTGTAAACGAACCCTCCACGAAGTCAACCAGGCATTCCGTACATCAAACCCTACGCAAAAATGCTATGAAACAACTATTTTTTGGGTGAAAAATCATATTTTCAATGTAACGCACTCAAAATATTGTGCAAATTGAATAGTAAACGGGTCATGTGTTGTACAACGTATGTGCGTTTAAAGTAAAGTAATATTAAAAAAAAACTAAAAACTAATATTTAAAAAAATCCCTGTAAAAATTAGTTGTAACTTGAACTTGAAGGTATGGTACAGAACAAAAAGAAATAAACCGCAATGACGGGGAGAACCAGTGCCTTTCGACTTCGTAAGGGATATTTTTACACCCTCTATTTTGTAAGCATGTCAGTTCGTAAGTTACGATTACGTAAATAAAAATATTGTGTTACAGTGTAATAAAAATGTAGAGTCATGCATGATTCTACTAAAATCAGGCAGACAAACTAGTAGGCTACATACTAATACGTGTTGTCCATCATGCTCTTGATAAGTTGGCTGATAATTCTATTAGGAACCAGGGATGATGTACGTAGCTGTATTTTGTACTAATCCTTCAATTTATTGAAACTCTTGCTGACATCCGTGAAATGCAAGCCGTTTATAAGCCCAAGGCGGACAATATGTGACGTCCGCATAAGGTCCACATAGATATGTCCTACAGCTAAGACAAACACAACACACTGATGTTACCACAGTCATTAGATCACTCAGTCACTCCATCACCATCAAATCAATTCGAGAACGTCCATCGAACATTGTGATTTATTTCAAAAACATTACATTCTCACCCATATATACCATTCGGTTCATTTTGTATATTTTAAGTTACCAAGAGTCCCGTCTGCAATTGAAGTCATCTCATGATCTACATTTTTTGTGTTTATTATTTTGTGTGATAGTTATAAGCGTAACCAGTTGCAAGCATACGCTGCTGAACTAGGCGTGGCTTGGATTAACGTTCCTGTAGTGTTGCCAGCTCGGCAGTGGCGTCTGATTGCAACGGTGTTGCTATATGTTCGATGTTGTACACATGTGACATTGATGCACCACGCTTTCGTGCGTTTGCGTGAGCGTTTGTGGCGCGGGTGCGCTCGCGCCGGTCGCTCACGTCGCTAGTGTTTGTGTAGGTGCCCGCCATTTCCCTGGCTTACGAGGAGGCCGAATCTGACATTATGAAGCGACAGCCGCGTAACCCTTTCACAGATAAACTCGTTAACGAGAGGTAAAGCATCGCGAGTTAAGAGACTCGTTCAAAGATATTATTCTATCCGCTACTTGCTTGCTACCACGTGTCTAGTCTTCAATATTGAGGTTTGGTTGTTGCCTGCAGTGTGTGGACGATGTCCTGTAGGAACACGATTCTAGAACTGTCTGTGTGTGGATATTGAAGGCGACAATCGCACCGCTCCTAACTTTGCCTTGCGATGTCTTTTTAATATTTTTCTATACTAACGTATCTCCTATTTCCTTTAACTCTGTAGCTTGATGTGGTGATGGAATAACGTGTTTCGACACACGTGTCGTGCTCACAGACCAAACGCATTGTTCCATTGTGTATTTGTCGTTTTTTAATACTCTCTTTTCCGCTATATTCTGTGTTCGTGAGCCAAGGTAAGTTTGGTGTCTCCCTGTCTCTGTCGTTTGTCTATCGTGCATGTATGAACACACTCGACGTCTTTACAATATTAATATTATTTATTTATTGTATACTTATTGTATTTTGACTTCCTCATTTGTTACCTTTCATGATCTCATGACACGTTATTGATCTCACGCGCGACATCCTTTCATTCGGTATTCTCTCACACGATACGCAACAGGCTTCATAACACGCATACTCATATATTATACACGTACGTCTCTACGTATCTATCTACGTTAGGTACAGCGACACTGTATTATAAGTAAACCTACATGATACAACATGCTGCTAGGGCTTATATTTGTAACTTCTTTCACTAGCGTAGTATTTCAGATATTTTGTCTCCTCAAGGCTAGTACCAGCTGCCATAATTTTTGAATCTCAATCACGCCAATTTTTCCACTTTTATATTTACTAGCTAATTTTATGCGTAATTTAAGTACCTACGATAAATAGTTTAATGTATTTTTTGATATTAATTAATTTCTAATAACGCTAGTTGTAGATATATAGGTTGCGGCGTAGCCGAGGGGTGTATGTACGTATATTTATTATGTATAAGTCGGTGCGTGCCAGTCGCGCAAGTGTTGGTTTGTCCTGATTGCTTGTGTTACCGAAGGTGCCTGCTATATCATTGGCGTACGAGGCGCCCGAGTCCGATATCATGAAGCGGCAGCCGCGGGACCCTTACCGTGACAACCTCGTCAACAGAAGGTTGGCCTCGCACCCACTCCGCCACCGGGCCCTGCCCAGCGCTTACTAGATTCTCATTTGGGTGTTAACACAACGACTAGCCCACCGTCATAACTTGTGCATACAGCCACCTTCATTTGGTGAGATTAAATATTTAGAGTGGTGCGGCTACTTGTGGTTCAACAGTACCATTTGAAACTGGATGTGGAAGAGTGATTATGACGATCCGAGCCCCCCCACCTTGTCCATCGTATTGTAATTGGCTGTCAACCCGATATTATATCGCATAGAGTATACCCTACTCCTAATAGAAATATATATAGACGCGTCGCTTTCAAGTACATAATACAAAATAAATATACCGAATTCTTTATACAAACAGTATTTATTTAATTAAATCTATTATCTTGTTTAAATTTATTTAGATTTTTACAAAATTGCCTTAGAAGTCTCTAGAACTAGACGACCTAGTACTTTCTATATCTGTATAATCTTCACTCTTCCATATTTCAATATTAGAAATTCAATTATTAAAATTAGCGATGCAATGCTGTGTCGAAAAAAAAAGTTGCACGTTTTAGAGAACCATTAGAAAAATGTTTTTAGTCTCTGTCATGGAGAGCGCACTAGTGGTTGTGTGTGAGTTACCGTGGTAGCCAAAGTAGTATAGTTGGTGGCCGAATGGTTCATAACTAATATTTTAAACAAACGTTTTTGTTGAAGGAATGTCTTAGGCGACATGGAGCATCTTTTTATATTGTAACATTTATTTTTTATATTTTCTTCTTAGTATTATATTTATTTTTTTATATTATGTAGTCTATTCTTCATAGTTGAAGCACGTTGTAGTGCCGATCACACTGCTATAGCGCTTCCAAGCCCACATGTTACATACACCACGGTTAGGCAGTTTTGTACAGCAAACGTTACATTTCCTTTATATTTGTTTTAATTCTTCTTGCTTGTTCTTCCAGTTTTTATTTTATTTATGACTTCCTTATTAACACAATTATATTGTAAAAAAAAACGCTTGAGCTTTCTTCGCCAAATAGTGAAACATAACTTGCATGCTTGTGTGAACCTTCAATGGATTATCTTACAACCTAACCTGGAATTTAAAATATTGGTATCGGCTTGAAAAACAGAATATTTTGAAATAAAATTGTCTTTTTTTGTTATGAAACTAATCTCAAACTAATACATTCGAATAATAATATGGGATTCTGGTTTTCAAAGCATGAATTGATGATTAATAAACAAATAATGACAAATTAGACTTACATTAAAATCATGCGCATTCGAACAGTAAAAAGGCACGAAGAATAAAACCATAGTCACGGACAAAATAATATTATTTTTAATGACACAAAGAAGTCTTATTTGTCATACTTAAAAACTGTGATACTTGCAAAAAACTAACTGCTTTTTAGAAACATTCTTTTAATTAAATCTAACGCTTGACCCCAATTTAGAGTAAAGTTTTTTAACACTGAAAATTAACATTGAATTTCTCTCGAACACAATTGCACAATTAATAATTTGCAAGCAGACAAGGTTAACTTAGAAGCCCTGGAAAAGAAAAAAAAAATACTAACATGCAACACTTAAAAGTTCAATAACTGACATTGTACCCGGGTGTATACAGGCTTATTTCAATGGCGTACGGTCAAATCGGAATGATCCAAGCCGCGGCCGGCTTCTTCGTGTACTTCGTGATCATGGCTGAAAACGGCTTCTTGCCGATGCATCTCTTCGGTATCAGAAGGGAATGGGATTCCAAGGCCATCAACGATCTCACTGACTCCTATGGACAGGAATGGGTACGTAGACTTATCACTTCTTCTTCGAATGTGGGAAAGGCATCTTAAAACCACGGCACGGTTGGCGCAGTGGCTCAAGCAATGGACTGCTGCGCTGCGTGTCGCGGGTTCGATCCCCGCACGGAACAAATATTTGTATGACCTACAGATAGTTGTTCCGGGTCTGGGTATTTGTGTATGTGAGTTGTAAGTGTTCGTGAACGCACCCACGATACAGGAGAAATTCCTAGTGTGGGGCAACGTTTTAAAAAAAAAAGTAGATCGCAGGAATTGATCTTTAGATATCTGATCACACTTCTAATGACGGATAAAAAAACAATTGTGTTCAATTTTAGTGCCTTTGACATATATTGTGTTGCATTCAAATATCTTGAAGCATCCACTAGCGCATCATTTCATAATTTCACTTCCCAATTTTCCAGACCTACCGCGACCGCAAGGCTCTGGAGTTCACCTGCCACACCGCTTTCTTCGTCTCCATCGTGGTGGTACAGTGGGCCGATCTGATCATTTGCAAGACGCGTCGTAACTCGATCGTGCACCAGGGAATGCGCAACTGGGCTCTGAACTTCGGTCTCATCTTCGAAACCGCACTCGCTGCATTCCTCTCCTACACACCTGGAATGGACAAGGGATTGAGGATGTACCCTCTCAAGTGAGTATCATGAACTTAGGTACTTAAATACTTGGTCATCTTTGGTGAATGAATGCTGATGTTCGATCTGCTTGTCCTCAGGTTCGTGTGGTGGCTACCTGCCATTCCATTCATGCTGTCGATCTTCATCTATGACGAGATCCGACGCTTCTACCTGCGCCGCAACCCAGGCGGCTGGCTCGAACAAGAGACTTACTACTAAACCGCACCGACCACTGTCCACACACACCGTCGTGCATCAGTTAGTTACTGCGTACATAAAGTTCATTTGTGTTCTTATATCAGACTGACAGAGGTTTGCGGTGCCGTTCCGGTATATGTGTAATCGCTGTCGTGTACGCTTCTCACCGCTTGTTACCGCATCGCTCCGCAGGGGCACCTGTGTTTGTACCTGTCGAGTGTTCTATGTTATTCTGATGTTTCATTGCGTAACGTGACCGAGAGGACGCGGCTGCGCTGGCGCCCAGGGCCACCGCACACACTATCGTTTTAACGAACTATGTATGTATATATGCACAGTGGAGAATGAAGTTGGTATTTGTGATGATATAAAAAAAAATATTATACACATAATTATTTTAAATCGTGAATCATGTTATTTTTGTATCGAGATCGTTTTAAACGTTCGAGTATCTCGACTGTCATGCGACAATTTGATGAATTTTTTCGATATTTGTTGAATCTCTGTCTGATCTTGTATGAGTTGTCGCGCGGCGGCCCGGCCCGGCCCTTACGCCGCCGGCCCGGGCCGCACGCCGCCGTCTGGGGCCGCACGCCGCCGGCCCGGGTCGCACGCCGCCGTCCCGGGCCGCACGCCGCAGTTCCGGGCCGCACGCCGCAGTTCCGGGCCGCACGCCGCAGTTCCGGGCCGCACGCCGCCGCGCGGGCCGCACTCCAACGTCACGCGCAAGCGGCCGCCGACTCGGATTTCATGTTACAGTAGTACGCCCTCAGTGACACTGATGACATTATAAGATAGATTAAAAGTAATACTAATAAATTGTTTTTCACATACTTATGTAATAAGTAATAAATTATCGTTTAGCGGTAGTTCATCGTTCGTGAATCGAGTGGGCAGAAGTATGACGCCCGCCGCGCTCCGTGCTCGGCGGCCAACGAAACGCATTTGTTGTAAAATTAACAGTTAAGAAGCCATTATTATTATTATAATTTAAGTGAATTAGATTTAAGTTGAATTTTTCGAGTGAAAAAAGTTTAGTTGACGATTCGATCGGGTGCATGGTGTATGAGAGCTCGATGTGGAGTGCCTGAGTTTTAGTGTACTACTGCTTACTGTTAGGTAGGTAGTTGGAATTTTGATGCCGTATTTTCAATTGTAAAAGTAGATAAATAAAGCATACACAGTCGCGAACGCTTAGAGGCGCGGGGGCCGCTACACATACAGCACTGCCGTCGACTATTGTTCGTTCTCTCGTCAGCCGCGGTCAGCCGGCCAGGCCCGGACCCGACGCTTTTCTTTTCTAAAATAATCAGATTATTAGCGAATTTTGTCAAATTTATTAAAATAGGCTGCTCATGGTAATTACGTAAGATTTTATTTCTTAATTAAAAGATAATAACAAAACGTAGGGATGCGTAATTAGAAATTTTTAAAATTATACAGTTATGATAGAGTCATCTTGTTTTAGTCCGCACTTGGCCCTTGCGCGGCGCGGTAGGCGGCACTTACGACAGCGGGCGCCGCGGCGACGCCCACGGCCCAGTCCCACTAGTGGACGACGCACCCGCCGAGGACCAAGTGGAGCGATTCATTTCAATTTTTCGTAACGAATACATATAACATTATAATAATGGTTACAAAAGTAAAATATAACATTATAGCGACTAATAAAATCTAAATTATATGAAATGTTTATAGATTTAAATGAAGTTCGTTTCTTTAGGGTGACCTTCTTGCTTGTTTTGATGAGAACGATGTACATCTCACTGACAATAGTCGTTGATGATATTATTGTAATAATCTGATCTTTGTAAGCGGTTTGTTTATCGTACACTGTAGAACTAACATTGTTTTGCGTTCGACAGTTCTTTACACCAATTCATTTTATAGTATTACTCTGTTGGCTAGGAGCGCTGTAAAAATGTAAGTGTTAATAAAAAAAACATTTTCAAAATATTAATGTGGTCTTTCATTATTGCGTTTTTAATTATTATTTTTTACCCAACATTATTTTTGAATATTGGCAATACTGTCGAATGACGGGCAACACTGAAAATCAATAAACTTGACCACACCTTTATACACACACGCACATAAAAGCTTTGTTTGAACTTGATCAGTCCTAAACGTAAGTTCTATTACATAGAATTACCCTCTGAAATATACTTACTGAATAAACAAAGACAACTATAAATAATTAGTCATTTCGGTTTTTTTCTTTCTTATTTTGTTTGTGATAACCCCATGAGCTTGAAAATAAGGCGGAGGATTGTTAGGTACATTGATCTACCAACTAACCTAAAACGAGAAACCGTACGCAAAAACGCGTTTTGGACGTGTAGTTGCAAAGACCAGTCCATCACGTTATACAAAAATGAAAAGAGGATAAAATTAGCAATCCACCAGGACTAGAGCAAGCTGGTCTTGATAGATAGATGTAAAATTCATGCTTTACAATTCAAATATTCCGTAAATTGATCAAATTAAGCGGTAGCTTATGCTTTATAGAATTTGCACCCTATTTTAATAGGAACACAGCTTATTGTGTATGAAACAGATAGACCAACCTATCATAGAAGAAATTGGTGTGTTTACTAATCTAAAATGGAAAGAGAGAGAATTTGGTTAGATTATGAAATCGTAGATCCCAAAACAAAAGAGTATTTTAGTGCTGGAAAAACAAAATGAAAACAGAAAGGCATTCGATATGAAAATAGAAAATCACAGGTATCAGCCATCTTTTTTATTGCAAAATGGACGCCGCCAATGTCCATCTCTTAGCGGCATATTACACTATCATTTATCGTGGATCTTAGATGAGTCAATGTTATTGGATAATGTAATATAGACATTTATGATTCATTTTTTCCTTGATCATATATTTTTTTCAATAGTAATTATTGGATCAAATATATGATCATTTAAATGATCCAAGATTTGATAATGTAATATGCCCCTTATTCCTGAGTATTATTTTAAAGAACAGATTAATAACAGATGCATCAAATAGACTATATCTCGTTACAAAAATAATAGGAGGACATAATGAAGATATAGGTAGTGGTTGTCACAGAAAACAAGAGAAGTCGATTAAGTATAGGTACCTACTCCTACTCCATCATATGATTAAATTCCCTGTTTGCAGGCAGCTATTGTTTGTTACCCTTTCATATACGGTAAATATACTACAGAAATAACAAATCTATACAAAAAAGTAGCATATGCAAGGGGAAATAAAGTTGAAAGCCTGCAGTAAAGCTTCCATTAACTGGCCTGTTTCTCACTAATGGTTTTAGAACTCCGTTTTAATCTGGAAATGAACGGACTTGGATTTCAGTATTGCTATTTCCTTTTATTTATTTCACGCGTCTCTCATTTTTACACCAAAGAAACATATACCTATTTGCAATACTAATTTAATACATTCCCGGAAGACACCTGAATAATGTTCAATCTGCTAACAGCCTTTCCATATTGATGGATAGTTTATTTATATTTACATAAATCCTCGTTGATTTAAGTGTGGGTGACGTATAGCTGCAGTTTTATAGCTCTGGCAGATCTCCAATGTCCTAATTGCAACATTGTTATATACACCCTCCCTACATACTCTCAGTTAGTATGTACTAACCGTGAGAGCGTATGTGTGGAAATAGGAATTTCCTTACTGTTCATGTGTTGGGCAGCTGTTTCAATTTAATATTTGTTGGTACTTCTTAATTATTATAACTCTTGCTAATTAATTTTCAGCCCCTTAGTATCTTAGATTTATCACCTAGGGCCAAGGTTCCCTAGAAATTAATCCTTTACTTAGAAATTATTTATGAAGACCTTGTTAGTGTATTATGACATATTTATGTAGTTACTAAGGTACACTTAATTCAAAAGGTACGTATAGAAACGAAGGGTGTGAGGGCACGTGCCGCCCTCGGCCTTGACGACAAAGCTCCTTAGCTATACGTAGGTATAGAGGCACGAAGTACACCTGTAAGCGGGTCCTTCGTCCTATAGCCGCGCAGAGTATCCCCCACGCCCCGTCGGGCCCCTCGCGTACGGCGCATGTGCACCACTGACAGCTCGACCGTGCCAACACGTCCCAATTATTTCCATCAGTTCGCTTTATTGTCGCATTATATTCAACTCAGATATTCGTCGAATGTTTGTTAATAAGATCAGTGGGTTCCGGAGCGTGCGAGCGCGGCACGCAGCGATGCGTCCCGCGGGCTCCCAGTGAGCCAGAATGGTGGCCAACATCGGCGTCCTCAACCCGACTAATGGTAAACATCTTTGTCACAAGGTCGTGTTTGAAGTTAGAGCGCAGTATTGAGTGTTTGTCGTTGGCACAGTGGAGGCGACAGCGTACATCAGCGCGGTAGCTGCCTTCGCGGTCGTGGTGCTGGTGCTACTGCTGTTTCTTGGCAGGCGCTGGTGCTACTCCGCCGTCTTCAGCCGCAAGTGCTGCGATGACATCCTACCTGTGAACCCTCGTGCCGCAGACCCCTGTCTTCCCCTCGACAATGCTCAGTTCGGTAAGCATAGAACCTTTGTTTTGCTTCTGTGTTACTAAGCTACTGTATGTCTTATCATACTTCATTAGAACGGTACGAAAGTTGTCTTTGTTGCTAACACAATAGATGTTAAATTATCACATTATAATATTTTTCTATATAAATTCCAAGTATAGAAAGATGTATCCTTCACCTTTATAAATATTCCTATGGCTATTGATTTTGTGATTAATTATTAACATTTGGACTTCGTTATAGAGCGGAGTCATTTGTGAAAGCGTTATTGTGTAGGTAGTATAGAAGAACTAACATTCATTTAGTGTTAAATGTACCACCAAGGGCGTCGTGTGCGTCATCAAGGTCTCGTATTAAATTAATTTATTTACCTGTTATATCTAGGTGTTTGTTTACACACATAGACACGTAGAGGACGATATATGCTAGAACTTAGTCAAGACAGTTTGAGTAGTTTAGTTCGGGTTAGGGCACTATTGTATATCGATTGACGTTGTCCGTACGTCTGTGTTGTTATAGATGCTTTGTCGAAACCGAACCATTACCCCGAACGAATATTCACGTTCGAGGCGTCCGACTCGGATGAAGAGCTGCGTTTGCGCATCCAACAGGTGAGACAGTAGACCGTTCGACATTTGAATTTGAATATCTTCCGCTATGACTAGTTTCACGCTTTTATTATGTTAAATACTTGCATTCCGTATTTGTTGCATCCAGAGATCTCTTTAGAAGTCAACCATTCATTTGAACATGACTCACCGCGACGACACGTTAACTGTTAATAAACTTCTCATTTAACTCTGGTATTTAGGTCACTTCAGATGTATTAACTCAAACGTCAGTCCGGATATAAACGGAATCGCAATAATTTACATAATTTAACTCCCTACTGCGCAATATCCTGTTATCCTGAGTCTGCATTACTACTGAATGTACCAAATTCCAGTTGGTCTGGACTATAAATATACCCGCGGATTTGGTATTTCAGTGAGAACCGAACGCCAAATTAAAGCGCCGTTTACTCGAATAAGATTCTCATTACCATTTTCTCAAGACAATCTAAAGCTCTTCAAGGGGTTAAAACAGTCCTTCTAGATGGAATACCTCACAATCGGGAGATTTCCCTAGCCACTCGTGAGATTCATGAATTGCAAATGAGATATTCATTAGATGATTAACATCGTGATATGCGCTGCTGCATTTTAGAGGAGTCTCTTACAGTAGTATTACTTTCGTAGTTAACATTTAGGCTAGTTTTACTACATTTTATTAGCATGTAAATTTTATTCTCTTTTATTATTCTTATTTCGTTCTCTACTATTTATGTTGTGTTTAATTCATGTATTTAATCACTTTTAATAATTTTCTCGGACATTCTACCACCTTACTTTTTGAAATAACAGCTTGCAACATCGGCGATAGCGTATGCCTTTTTTCTCTTTGGTCAGTCTTTGGACCACAGTAGAAGTAAGTAGAAAGATACCGTGAGGAAGCCAGCATGCCTGTAAGGTATTTCTCGACGGCTCTAAAGCCAAGTCGGCATAAAACACCGGGTAAGGCACAAAACCACACGATAAATGGAAAGAAAAAATCGAAGAGTGCGAGTTTAAGGTGCAGACAAACGTAGTGGACCAAAATGGCTGTGGACATCAAACTGACTGATATTTCAGTACATTGTCCTGTATCGGCAATCCACTCTGACCGTACCTTTACGCATCCAAAAGTCGTAAGGCCTCGCCCACGGCAACATTTTGTAGCGATGCTGTCGCGCGTTCGCATCGATACAGTCACGATGCGGTCGCTAGCTGATTGCCGTCGCCCACAAAACTAACGCACGTTTGCGACACGAGCGACTGAATCGCTACTAAAAGTCGCCGTGGGCGAGGTGCATAAGCGCGCTCATTAATTTCTCTCGAGATGTTGCAATGCAAGCCATCCATCTACCCATCCAAATACTCATCAAAATCCTTGCTTACCCAAGTGCACTACAGTCTCCAACTCCTCAGGACAAGGAAGAGGTGGAATGCCACTACGAGGAGAAGAACGAAAACGCTGCAGCTCCGAAGCTAGATGTGGAGCTGGTGGAGAACAAACTGAGAGAGACCAGCTTAAGGGAGACTGCGCTGAGGGAGACCAGGATCGATGAGGTGGTCCCGAAGAGGGTGGAGTACATTAACACGTTGGAGGCGCAGAGTAGTGTGGATAGCGATGTTATTGCTCATAATGTAAGTTTTATGATAATGAATACTCGTCAACTACTAAGGTAGGTACATCAGGTACTAAAGGGTGGGGTAGGCGTCTGCCCAGCAGTGGGATGTCACTGGCTAACAGTAACTCCATTTAAGAATCTGTGATCCTCGAAGAAAACGCCAATGATAATCTGCTTGACATAAAATGGTTACTGCCGTCGACAGACCTGAGCCACTTCCAACCGATTTTCCCGTCTCGTCTTCCAACCGTTTTTTTTTTTCGATTTTTGATCCTAAAGACGACTGAAAGTGGGAAAAGTTCTATGCCGGTGCAATTCAAGCACAGCCCTTATACTTCTACACTAACATTATAAAGCTGAAGAGTTTTTTTGTTTCTTTGGTTGAACGCGCTAATCTCAGGAACTACTGGTTGGAATTGAAAAAATATTTTCGTGTTTGTTAGTTCATTTATCGAGGAAGGTTTAAGCTATATTTATTATGTGACGCAGACCAAGAGGCGCGGGTCTGCTAGTATAATATATTCCTTAACAGCAGAAATATGAAAGATGAGTGTACTAGGTTCTTTAGCTGAACCTAAAGACCTAGCACACTAGGGACTTCATTTGCTTTCCAATTTTATCAAAATAATATATTGAAGTTTTATTCCTATATTTTGCAAGTGAACTGGTAGTTTTTATCTTTTCTCTTTACCAGGACACTTCCCTGCTCTGTGGCGAAAGCAGCAGTTCCCAAGAGCGTGGCACCCTAGAAATAACTCTGCTGTACGATGCTCCAGTTCGCAGCATGACCGTCCACATCCTGCAGGCCAGGACTTTGCCGCAAAGGAGTACAGGACAGATACTGCAGAGCCAGGTATGTTTCAGATCTTTTTAGAAAGATATAGATGAAAATCTACAGCAATGTGAAGTTACATAGATATGGACGAATTGAGAAGTTTTGTCCTTTTTATCGAATCGGTAACTCATAATCGTGTCACTCATATTATGATTGGGCGCAGTGTAAGCAGCGATAGCCTAGTGGTGTAGGATTGCCAAGCCAGCGGTCTCGAGTTGGAACCCGATCCATGCGCGTATTGTATAATAATAGCTTGCTTCGGTGATGGATATTTCTCGACGGCATGTAAAGCCAAGTCAGATTCCCGTAAGCGGCATAAAAATTCTGACACCAGATTAGGCACTATAATAATAATAATAAAGCTTTATTAATTCCACACACTCAAATATTGAATAACAACAATAACAATTAGTACTAATAATAATAATCAAATCAAAAACAATAAATTACATTGTCTCATCAAATTAGATTACATTAAACTCAGACAGACAATCATTATTTTGATTTTTAAAAATATATAAATTTTTATACAATCAATAATCAATAACAATTAGCACCAATAATAATCAAATTAAACAATAAATAGCATTAATTATAAAATCACCAAATAAGATTACCTACACTAAAACAAAAATCACTCATTTATTATTCCGATTCAAAACTATTAATTAGGCACTATAACCACATAATAAAGAAGAAGATTGGATGCAGTAGGTAGTCGAAGAAGTCACAGCATCACTCGCGTGAGAATCTCCAGCAAGTCGAATTTGTGGATCATGATCAGAAAAATTGAATGTGTGTCCATCTATAAAAACAGCTAAAATCCAAATGCCTGACTTTCTTTACAAGCCTGCCTACTGCCTAACATTTGCTTGCGTTTTAAAAAGTTTAGCAAAACATGGAAATGCGGTTCCTTAGATCGTAACTCAGTTGTCAGAAGTTTTATAGCAAGCTTACGGAAAATCAGTACTTATGCAATACCAGAAATACTATATTTGTACCTTCCATAAACATAATGCCAAGTAATATTTATTGATAACTAGGTATCAATTCTGTTGTTTTATTAATAAAGCTTTACTTTTGTTGTGCTAAACTATGAAAGTTTATTCCATGAATATTATTTGCATTACCATTTGGTAATAACGCGTATTAATCATTTAAATTAGAACCTTATGTCGATAACGTAAAGGTTTATCGATGCGTCATCGCGCAATGCAACAATGTAATAAGTACGTATCATGAATAATTGTAAAACAATGCCTTTGTCTGTATTTGAAAAATTTTCCACAGGTTCGAGTTGTATTATTGCCTTTGAAAAAGCAAAAATACAAATCGAAAATACGAAATGGCGAAAATCCTCAGTACATGGAGAGTTTCGTGTTCCACAAGATCAATCCAGGTAAATAGCATAATTATTATTATATTCTTTTAGATGCTAGTCCAGTGCGGCATTTTGAGATGGATGGAGCAGTTAGTGTAGGTTCTTTTACCGACTCAGATACAAGAAAACTATTTTTTGACTTTGAAAAGTGTTCGTTTAGCAAGAAAATTTTCACATGTACTTTTTTATGCCTATAATCTATATGATATTGGGTACTTAATAACAATTTTCCCGACCCGGGAATGGAATCCAGTACCTCATACTCCGCAGTCGCGATTGCGATCACCACATCAACGAGGCAGTCTTGCGACTTTGCTATACACTAATGGAAAATTGGCAGTACCTACTCTGAGTCTGAATTTGTGTCCGGTTGATGCCAAGCATACTCAGCAAAATACATATTGATTTTCTGAAATGTATATTTCGAGCATTTACTGCATTTCCTAGAAACCGTTTGTTTATTCTGAACATAAACATTGCACAAATAGAACCGAGGAGTAGATATTGGTGAGAGTCAAAGATTGTATAGAGTATAGACCAGAACATGAAGCTATTACAATCTGTCAAAATTATTTAAGAGATTTTCCACTTTATTGCCAAAGAATTGGGTTGTTGAAGGTTGATTGGGAAAATTTTACACTTTCGGGTAGCTTGATGTGTTGGCTTCTGTACAGTCCCGAGCAAAAATATGGATACACTTAGTACAATACAAAAGCAATTTTCTTGGGGAATAACGGTTTCTACTTTGAGATAAGACCTAGTTCGTAATGATATGGCTTCCAAAATGATATATTCATAAAAACGTAAAACGTTAATCAACACAGTAGGATGAATGAAAAATATTTATAAAGCCGCCTTTTCACTATGGGATGTAATATTCCTTCAAATGACCTCTAAATATCGCTCGCCTACATTTTGTACGTGACCGTTCACACTGTGCTATAATGTATAATACATCCCAAACTACAAAATGTATGCGAGCGATATTTAGAGGTCATTTGAAGGAATATTACATCCCATAGTGAAAAGGCGGCTTTAGTCCCAAAAAAAATTACATGGATTATAAATGAGACATCCCCAGTAAGTAATTGATAATACCAAGTGTTGGGGCTATCTCACTCTTTCCCTTAATTTTATTTAACAACATTATAACTATTTAGGATAAAATCATGGGATAAAATTTTAACATCGTCTACGGCGAAATAATCAACCACTACGAGTTACGCCACGAGCGCTACGACTACGTCACAGCGCACTGTTAGTCACCTGTGCTACGAGACGCTCCGCTACCTACGAGTGCTACGTGAAGTTGGTACACAAATAAACTGACAGCGACGACCGTACGGAACAACAACAATAATTACAACCATGTCATTTCGAAATCTTCGTTCTCCACCATCCACACCTGGTACCCAAATGGACCAAACACAATCGGAACCCGACATCACACAAGCAATAAACGACCCGGAGTTTGTGAACATAAATTCACGCAACAAGCGTCCACGATTGAATGAATCACCGCGGGAACAAAACCAGTTACAACATTTTGAGCAATTTAAGCAAGAATTTAAGTCAGAGATCAAGGAAATGCTTCTCGCTTGGAAGATCGACCAAGACGCGATTGCAGCAAATCAATCTGCGATGCAAACTGAGTTGATCACAAAGCTGGTTTCTGATATGTCTGAACTTAAAACACAAAACGTGCAAATGCAAAAAACGAATACCGAAATTCATGGAACAAACATTGAGATCATGAAATCAGTTGAGTTCCTCGGCTCTCAGTATGATGACCTACAGAAAGAAATCAAACGCCTGCAGCAAGACAGCATAGATTACAAGAAGCACTCTGAGTCACTGGAATTGGCTGTCAGGGACCTTCAATATAAGTCCCGGTCGTCTAGTATAGAAGTGCGCAACATACCTATCAAGGAAAAGGAAACGGCGACTGACCTATCAAAAATCATAACAGACATAGGAAAGTTAGTAAATCTACCTCTAACACCCACTCACTTCCGAGATATATATCGTACACCAGGAAACCGAGGTACCAGCAAACCTATTATCGCCGAATTCACTAACGTTCAAACAAAGTTCGACCTCATCTCACGCGTCCGAACCTATAACAATAAAATGACGAATAAAGAAGACAAACTGAATACGCAGTTACTCGGCATATCAGGACAAAAACAAGCAGTCTATGTTGAAGAACATCTATCGAATGCAAACAAAAAGCTCTTTTACCAGGCAAGAGAATTTGCACGATTAAGGCAGTATGCATTCTGCTGGACCTCCAACGGCAACATTTTTCTACGGAAGAAGGCTGGAGACAAACAAATTCTCATCAAATCTGAATCAACACTGAAGGAACTACAGGAATGACTAGGTCACAGATCATCATTAGTAAGAATTATCTCGCTAATCTTTTTTGTTTTAATCTTTGCTACACCTAAGTTATACTACATTATTTTCACTAATTACCCACTTTGTATTTATATTTTTCTTTTGTTAGTAAACTTAAGTAAAATGTATCATAACATCCAATATTCAAACCCAAACACTACACACACATACACACATTTTGTACTTCTCGTTCTTTTGTTTGTGTTACATCGGTGTCTTAAATCACACAACACTAGTTTATATTACCTAACCATACAACACATTGTCATATCAATCACTCCAGAACAATGTATCGTATCATACTATAGTAAATCGTTTCTCACTAATGGCTAATATTGTTCAATCTATTATTACAGCTGACTTAGATGAAATTGAAGTTGCGAAAGCATATAAATGTCCACCGTCGGATTGCTCTAACTTTTTGGTAGGGGTTAACCATCAAATCAAAATCTTCCACATAAATATTCGCAGTCTAAATAAAATTTTTGACGAACTATTAGTATTGATAAACTTACTCAATGTCAGTTGTGATGTTGTGGTACTTACTGAGTGCTGGCTAAGTAAAGTAGTGAATCTTCCTGTCTTGAACGGCTATAATTCGTATTATACAAAACGGACGGCTAACCAGAATGACGGCATTGTTATTTACATAAAAGATAACATAAATTGCACCATAAAAGAACCCAATTTTGTTAACGGAAATTGCCTTACATGCGAGATCACAAATAAACTTGCATTTGCGGCTATATATCGTTCTCCGTCATATAATACCAGAGTTGAGTTTGACAACTTTTTGAATAGCGTAGATAACGTCCTCATGTCATTAAAAAACTATAAAAATATTTGCCTAATCGGAGACACAAACGTAGACATCCGACCTATTGATATTGAGGTACGCGCTACCGAATATTTAACATTAAACGCAACACACGGCTTGTTACCCGCCCACCGGATACCTACAAGAAATGATAGCTGCCTAGACCATGTGATGCTCAAAACGGACAAAACAGCCACATTACTTGTAATTGAGTCGTATGTTACTGACCACCTTCCAATTCTACTAACAATTAATAACGAACAGCTCTCAGGAAAATCGGTGCCGGCTTCCAAAATACCCAAGATTGACTACACTAATCTAACAAATTATATCGAAACCCTTGATTTCTCGGAAGTACTGAAAACTACTGACCCTAACACAGCATCTGACACTCTTACAGAAATATTAAGCACCGCGATAATTAGTCACACAAAAATAATAGCTATCCCTAAAAAAGACAGAAATATTCGTCCATGGATTACACCCGGCTTACTGCGGTGCATTCGCCACCGTGATAAACTTCACAAAAATGCAAGAACATCACCTGATAACCCAATAATCCAAACCTCGTATAAACGATACAGAAACTACTGTAATTGCCTACTCAAAAAACTAAAAAGGTTACACGAACAAAATGAACTACACAAAGCAAAAAACGACCCTAAAAAACTGTGGAATAAAATCAAAGAAATTACATACACCAAAAAACAAAGTAACCCCCCTTATGAGTTGTTAAGTGCAGCTGATGATAAACGCGATGCAGCTAACCTTGTCTGTAACTACTTTGCGAATGTTGGCCAAAAGTTAGCATCTATGATAAATACAGCAGCCCAACCTACCCCAACACCTCTCGCCCAAAGCATATCTCCATCTAACTCATTCGTCCTCCTCGAAGTGGATAATGCTGAAGTCGACTCCATTATCTCAAGCTTAAGACAGGACTGTGCCACTGGCTGGGATGGTATTCCCGTCAAGCTCATAAAACTGTGTCGGCATATCCTTGTGCCACTAATTACACATATAGTTAATTGTTCGATGACCACAGGTACATTCCCTAACACGTGCAAAAAAGCCGTAATCCACCCTATACATAAAAGTGGGGACAGAGATTGTGTTAATAACTATAGACCCATTGCTGTGCTACCAGTTATGTCGAAAATAATGGAGAAAATTATAAATAAACAACTAGTAAAATATCTAAACAAATACAACATATTAGCAAATAATCAGTACGGATTCAAAAAAGGAGTATCTACTGAAGATGCAGTCCTAGACCTAACTGAACTTGTAGCAAGAAAATTAGACAGCCAACATAAATGCTTGGGATTATTCCTCGACTTAACAAAAGCGTTTGACACAGTCTCTGTTCCCACCCTTCTATCCAAGTTGCATAGCATCGGCATACGAGGCATTGTTCTTGATCTCTTCAAAAGTTACTTGATAGACCGAAAAATATGTGTAAAAATAGGACCACATATTAGTGCTGATGAGACAATCTCATACGGAGTCCCGCAGGGTAGCGTTCTTGGCCCAACGCTCTTTCTACTCTACATCAATGACTTGTGCACTCTTACTCTAACATCTGCCAATATATTTACTTATGCCGATGATACGGCCATTATTGTACATGGGAAAAACTGGGCCCAGGTGAAAAAGAATGCTGAAGGATCCTTGAAAATAGTCATGGAATGGCTCCGCAAAAATCTCCTTACCCTGAACCTTCAGAAAACAAACTTCATCCCGTTTTCTATTCATGCTAGCACGAAACCCCCAAACATGTGCTCAATTAGAGCTCACACGTGCCAGGACACAGCAACTTGCTCCTGTATAGCGCTTCCCTCAGTGGCATCGGTAAAATATTTAGGCGTTATAATCGATGAAGGCTTGAAATGGACCAAGCATATTGAGTCTACTGCTGGCAGAGTCAGGAAAACAATACATATTTTCAAGTCATTAAGGCATTCTGGTGACTCAGAAACCTTAAAAATGGTTTACACTGCACTTTGCCAGTCCATCATCGGTTATTGTATTCTTGCTTGGGGAGGATCGGCCAAAACAAAGTTCCTTGAGTTGGAGCGTGCGCAAAGGGCGGTACTTAAGGTTATGTCGAAAAAGCCTTTTCGCTATCCGACCCATGAGCTTTACACCGAGCTCAAACTTCTTACTGTGAGACAATTATTTGTACTCCGAACCACAATCTCTAAACATAGTCAAGTTCCTCTCCCAGACTTTAACAAACGTGGTCAAAGAATACTTTGCCCAATCCCGGGGCACAGAACTGCCTTCGCTAGAAGACAGCAGTATGTCCAGAGCTCTCTTGTCTTTAGAAATATTAGTAAGACCATCCAAATAGCAAGGTTAAGCAAACACGAAGCAAAGACTAGGCTGAAAGACATGCTGTACCTCTTGAACTACACTCAAACTGAGGAACTATTAACTACTCACACATAACTCACAACTTTCCACCTGAAACGCGTAACACAATCCATAAACCACGCAAACAATGAATTGTTCCGTCTTACACCCGTCACTACCATACTCACATACTTAGACACCACCTATCATACTCACATAACACAAAAAAACACCCATTTCCCAGTCACACACACACACACATACACACACACACACATACACACACACATAAACATACACACAGTCATTTTATATCCTTCAAATGTACTTAAGTTTTTCTTTTATTTTTAAAATTTAATTTTACGTTTTTTTAAATTCGTTTTTAACATAGTAACATACTCTTTCGAATAATAATAAGCTTACCAGCTCTCAAGTTCCATAAGGTATATTGTGTCCAAGTGGCAGTAGAACACTGACTCTTAAGTCACAGGTTTCCCTAGTTTAGGAGTCAGGGTTTCAGCTTTTGTACGCCTTAACTATTGTGAACCTTGTTAAATATTAAGCATAATTGTATTGTAAGGATTTGTATCAATAAAGTATTATTATTATAATAGTTGCTTCGTGTATACATATTCGTACTCGTGACTGTACAATTGTACATACGACACCCCTAATAGGATTCAGGTCAAAATCAAGCTAATCGAGGTCATTTGATTCTAATCAAAAATAATCCAATAAGTGTCCGTACTTTACATTAGTGGAAAAAACATCAAATAACATTAATTTCAGATTGGAATATCAAATATACCATTTAACTAATAGGAGTGTTTTTTGTGGCGACGCGAAGTAAATAATGTAACGCCGAAGGGTCAAATTAATCTTATTAAGTGTTTATTTTTTTTAATTTGAGGAAACGCCAGAGCATTTTTAATACAATTAAGGATATCGTTTTGAAAACGACTTTTGAAGCAAGTATCTTGTCTATAAACAAATGTTTTCGGAAACTGGATACAATTCAATATCTATATATTCTGGATTAAGAGCTGTCCATAGATGCCACACACTGTCAAGTGAGGTGGAGTAGACAAACTAGTAGTAGTTTGTTATATATTTCTTTCAATCCTTATTATAGTTACATGTGTAGAAAGCGATTTTTTATTATTTTCATATGGTCTTCAATTTTATGTAGTCATAGAAGACACCTATTCTTCAAATGTTATCTATGTGGCGACAGACAGACGGACTGGGCGAATCTGTAAGGGTTCCGCTCTAGTCAATTGATAAAACGTAACCCAAACACCTAAACCTCTTTTCTCAGAGGACGTGTACGGTCTCGGCTTACGTATCCGCATCTACGGCTGCGAGCGCATGCGTCGCCAACGCCTGCTGGGCGAGGCAGCTGTCAGCTTTGCCACCCTCAATCTGGAGCTGGAGAACAACTTGTGGATGCAACTCATGCCGCGGCAGCACCATCAGCCTACCTTGCAGGTTAATAAGGTAAGGTTTTCGAATCAGTTCTTGTTTTTTTTGTAATCCTCAGCTACATTTGCATACGATATTTGTACGCCTCCTGGCATAACATAGCGCTCTGTTCATCATACATAAGATCTGTAGTTTTTTTACCTATGTTAACAAATAAATTATGAATTGATTTATTATTTTTTAAATGAAACTTTTGGCTGTAATTAGTAGATCCTTGACAATCGTAACCGGTAGTGGACAGTGGCCCGCAAGTCTGACAACCAGTCTTACCAAGGGTATCATCATCATAATTATTAACCAGTACTAACTGGGTTGGAAGGGTCAGATAGGCAGTCGCTCCATGTAAAATACTGGTATTGCAGCTGCATCCGGTCAAACTGGAAGCCAATTCCAACGTAACGCTAGGCAGATGAAACTTTTGAAAGAATATGGCTATAGGGAAGACATTTGCAACACCTAATTCAAATATGCTAACATAAAGATATACATTTACTGTTACCAGCTTCCAAAACTCGAGCTGAACCACTCCATGAGCGGTGTCCTAGCCAGTCCATCGTCCTTAGCTACAGTGACAACTCCTGGAGCAAGTGGTCCCGGAGGAGAAGCCTGTAGCCTGGCCCGCTCAGACTCAGCGTCGTCTTGCTGCAGCGCCAGGTCTGCCCCAGAACTGCTGCTAGGACTGCAATACAATCCTACCACGGGACATCTTTCTGTAGAGGTAGGTACCGTTGAAATGAGGTCAGCGGGGCCGCGGTCCTGGAACGAAAAGGACTGAGAAAGAACATGGGTGAATTTGAGTCAGTAAAGTCTGATACTGCCTTCTGCTCCGCCCAGAGCAGGAGGGGTCATTTGATGACATAAGGTGCGTAAAAAAAATGAGTTGATATGGTAAGATAATAGATGTAATTAGTCTCGCCCGTTCAGTCTTCGGGTGGTTCTGCTGTACCAACAGGTTGACTGAATACGCCAGTTAAGCTGATGCTGCTGTTGCTGTAGCAAGACCCTAAGACAGACCCTAAGTTTCACAGGAACTGGTGTTTTAAAATACAAGTTCCATTACTATAGATGGTCAAGGCATTCGGTGGTCCGAGGCTGCTGGTTGTTCGAAAGTGATACTGCGGCCCGGATACAAAGGGTTAAGAAGGAACATGGGTGCTTTTTAGTCAGTACAAGTCTTACACTTCCTTCCATTCGGTCCAGAGCGGGAGGAGTTCAGGAGTCATTTGATGACTTCCGACCCTCAAAAAAAAAAAGGCATTCGGTGGTGTAGTTGCGGGCTCGTGAATCATATTAATATAACAAGACTTTGCTGCATTTTACTTCACGAAACCAAAATCTGCAGTTTTTCTGGTCAATTCCTTCAGTTCAGATAACATAGCCTATCGCGTTCCACAGATAATAAAAGGCACCCACTTCCGCAAGCTGTCTCCGAACAAGGCCCCCGACACGTACGTGAAGCTGTGCCTCATCAGCTCGCTCGGCATGGAGATGGGACGCTGCAAGTCCACCACACGCCGCGCGCAGTCTAACCCTCTGTACAAGGAGCTCTTTATATTTCAGGTATGGGTAAAATAACGCTAAACACAGATCTGCCTAGCCTTTTCCGAATTATGTTGGGATCAGCTTTTAAGCTTGCCGGATGCAGCTAAATATCAATATTTTACATGGAGCGATTGCCTATGTGACCTGCACAGTGCACAACACAACCCAGTTATTGCGGGTTGTTTTCGTTTAGACAGATTTTATTTTAGCATAACATAACGCCTGTAATCACGGAAGGGTTAGGCAATGGTGTACATAATCGTACAACCACATTTAGCCAGTAATGTTAAAGTGTCATGTAATGTACGTCAAAAGCCCCCTGCTCTTGACTTTTATAGATGTAACTAGTATTTGCGTGGGTGCGCGAGCTGCGCGCAGCTCGCGGGGCGTGAAGAGGGGCAGAGGGGGAGCTTTCAAAAATGATTTCGACTAACGCATTGCCCCTTTCAATGAAGCTTAAAAAAATGTTTAAAGTCTCTTAACTTTCGAGATCCGCCTAAAGGGGGGGTGAAGGGGGGCAAGGGGTTCAAATTTGAAAAACGGATTTTACTTCCCCGAGCCTCCTCTATATGAATCTTACGTATGCCACCACCTTCCTACACCTACCTACTACCACCTACCTACCACCTACCTACCACCTACCTACCTACTACCTACCTACCTACACCTACCTACTACCTACCTACTACCTCCTACTACCTACCTACACCTACCTACTACCTCCTACTACCACTAAAAAAACATTACCCTAAAGTTTGCTTGTCGTCGCCCCTGAGTTACGCTTCACCCACTCAACCTTCGTTACGCTAAGGAGGTCGCCGGCTCGCTTCGCTCGCCACCTCCCCCCTTCGCTCCACTCGGTCTCGCAGGTTCGCTCCACTCAGGACCTACCTACCACCGGAAAGCTATCATGTCGATATCCCTACGCTACGGGGGTCGCCGGCTCGCTTCGCTCGCCCGCTCCCCCCTTCGCTTTACCGCTGTACCACCACCGGACAGGTGCCTACTATAATAATTCTTCAAACACCTAATGGCTATCTCTAACCGTTATGAAGTTACAGCCCTTTTAATTTTAGGGGAGGTTGGGGAGGGGAGGGGAGAGTATACAAATTTCAACGCCCCTCAATAAGTAGTTTTATGTAAGAAAAAAAAAAATGAAAAAGGGGGGGGGGGTGAGGGGGGGAGGCCCGAAAAATGATTTCGATTAACGAAAAGGCCCCTCTAAATGAATCTGAAAAAAAAATCGTTCCAAGTCTCTTTATTTCCGAGATCCGCCTAAAGGGGAGGAGAAGGGGGGCAAGGGGGACCACTTTGAAAAATGATTTTTACTTTACCGAACCTCCTCTATATGAATCCCTAAAAAAAAACACTTCAAGTCTCTTTGTTTCCGAGATACGATAGGGAGGGGGGAGGAGGGGGGGGAAAAGGGGGGGTTTCGGACTTTTCCCATACTCACCAGAGTTACTTGTTTACAAATCTGTCAAAATATACCCACCTCCCCATCCACCATCTGGGAGATCAATTCTGTCAGTGAGTGGTAATTAAGCTTTATATAGTATAACTAGTATTTGCGTGGGTGCGCGAGCTGCGCGCAGCTCGCGGGTCGTGAAGAGGGGGAGAGGGGGAGCTTTGAAAAGTGATTTCGACTAACGCATTGCCCCTTTCAATGAATCTGAAAAAAAAAATGTTCCAAGTCTCTTAACTTCCGAGATCCGCCTAAAGGGGGGGGGTGAAGGGAGGCAAGGGGTTCAAGTTTGAAAAACGGATTTTACTTCCCCGAGCCTCCTCTATATGAATCTCACGTATGCCACCACCTACCTACACCTACCTACTACCTACCTACTACCTACCTACTACCTACACCTACCTACACCTACCTACACCTACCTACACCTACCTATACCTACCTACCTACACCTGCCTACCTACTACCTCCTACTACCACTAAAAAACATTACCATAAAGTTTGCATGTCGTCGCCCCTGAGTTACGCTTCACCCACTCAACCTTCGTTACGCTAAGGAGGTCGCCGGCTCGCTTCGCTCGCCACCTCCCCCCTTCGCTCCACTCGGTCTCGCAGGTTCGCTTCACTCAGGACCTACCTACCACCGGACAGCTATCATGACATTATACCTACGCTACGGGGGTCGCGGGCTCGCTTCGCTCGCCCGCTCCCCCCTTCGCTTTACCGGTAGCACCATTTTACTTCCCCGAGCCTTCTCTATACGAATCCGTAAACAAAACAGAACACGAGTTTAAAAGAAAGGGGTGAAGAGTGGGGGGGGGGGGTGAAAGGGGGGAGAGGGGGGAGATATGAAAAATGATTTCAACTAACTCTATGCCCCTCTCAATGAATCTGGAAAAAAAAATGTTCCAAGTCTCTTAACTTCCGAGATCCGAAAGGGGGGGGATGGAGGGGGGCAAGGGGGTCAAATTTGAAAAATGGTTTTTACTTCCCCGAGCCTCCTCTATACGAATCCCTAAAAAAAAACACGGAAATTCTCTTTATTTTCGAGATTCACCTAAAGGGGGGGAGAAGGGGGGCAAGGGGGGCAACATTGAAAAATGATTTATACTTTACCGAGCCTCCTCTATACGAATCCGTAATAAAAAAAAAATACGGGTCTCTTAGTTTCCGAGATACGATAGGGAGGGGGGGAGGGGGGGCAAAAAGGGGGGGTTTGGCACTTTTTCCATACTCACAAGAGTTACATGTTTACGAATCTGTCAAAATATACCCACCTCCCCATCCACCATCTGGGAGAACAATTCTGTCAATCAGTGAGTCAGTCAGTCAGTCAGTGGTAATTAAGCTTTATATAGTATAACTAGTATTTGCGTGGGTGCGCGAGCTGCGCGCAGCTCGCGAGGCGTGAAGAGGGGGAGAGGGGTAGCTTTCAAAAATGATTTCGACTAACGCATTGCACCTCTCAATGAATTTGAAAAAAAAATGTTCCAAGTCTCTTAACTTCCGAGATCCGCCTAAAGGGGGGGTGAAGGGGGGCAAGGGGTTCAAATTTGAAAAACCGATTATACTTCCCCGAGCCTCCTCTATATGAATCTCACGAATGACACCACCTACCTACACCTACTTACCACCTACCTACACCTACCTACTACCTACCTAAACCTACCTACCACCTACCTACACCTACCTACTACCTACCTACACCTACCTACTACCTACCACCTACCTACTACCTACTACCCCTACCACCTACCTACTACCTCCTGCTACTACTAAAAAACATTAACCTAAAGTTTGCTTGTCGTCGCCCCTGAGTTACGCTTCACCCACTCAACCTTCGTTACGCTAAGGAGGTCGCCGGCTCGCTTCGCTCGCCACCTCCCCCCTTCGCTCCACTCGGTCTCGCAGGTTCGCTCCACTCAGGACCTACCTACCACCGGAAAGCTATCATGACTTTATCCCTACGCTACGGGGGTCGCCGGCTCGCTTCGCTCGCCCGCTCCCCCCTTCGCTTTACTGGTACCACCACAGGATAGGCCCCTTTCAATGAATCTGAAAAAAAAAATGTTCCAAGTCTCTTAACTACCGAGATCCGAAAGGGGGGGTGAAGGGGGGCAAGGGGGTCAAATTTGAAAAATGGTTTTAACTTTCCCGAGCCTCCTCTATACGAATCCGTAAACAAAACAGAAAAAAGAGGTAAAAGGGGGGGGGGGTTGAAGGGGGGTGAGGGGGGGGAGTTTCGAAAATTGATTTCGATTAACGCAAAGGCCCCTCTAAATGAATCTGAAAAAAATAATCTTCCAAGTCTCTTAACTTCCGAGATCCGAAAGGGGGGGGATGGAGGGGGGCAAGGGGGTCAAATTTTCAAAATGGTTTTTACTTCCTCAAGCCTCCTCTATACGAATCCCTAAAAAAAAAACACGTAATTCTCTTTATTTCCGAGATCCGCCTAAAGGGGGGGAGAAGGGGGGCAAGGGGGGCCACTTTGAAAAATGATTTTTACTTTACCGAGCCTCCTCTATACGAATCCCTAAAAAAAAACACTTCAAGTCTCTTTGTTTCCGAGATACGATAGGGAGGGGGAGAAGGGGGGGGAAAAGGGGGGGTTTCGGACTTTTCCCATAGGATTGAGAGTTCATTGTTTACGAATCTGTCAAAATATACCCACCTCCCCATCCACCATCTGGGAGAACAATTCTGTCAATAGATCAGTCAGTGAGTCAGTGGTAGTTTAGCTTTATATAGTATAACTAGTATTTGCGTGGCTGCGCTCGCTGCGCGCAGCTCGCGAGTCTGCCTACCTACACCTACCTACTACCTACCTACACCTACCTACATCTACCTACACCTACCTACACCTACCTACACCTACCTACACCTACCTACACCTACCTACACCTACCTACACCTACCTACACCTACCTACACCTACCTACACCTACCTACACCTACCTACACCTACCTACACCTACCTACACCTACCTACACCTACCTACACCTACCTACACCTACCTACACCTACCTACACCTACCTACACCTACCTACACCTACCTACACCTACCTACACCTACCTACACCTACCTACACCTACCTACACCTACCTACTACCTACCTACACCTACCTACTCTACCTTCGTTACGCTTCACCCACTCAACCTTCGTTACGCTAAGGAGGTCGCCGGCTCGCTTCGCTCGCCACCTCCCCCCTTCGCTCCACTCGGTCTCGCAGGTTCGCTCCACTCAGGACCTACCTACCACCGGAAAGCTATCATGACATTATCCCTACGCTACGGGGGTCGCCGGCTCGCTTCGCTCGCCCGCTCCCCCCTTCGCTTTACCGGTACCACCATTTTACTTCCCCGAGCCTCCTATCCTATACGAATCTGTAAACAAAACAGAAAAAAAGGGGTGAAGAGGGGGGGGGGTGAAGGGGGGAGAGGGGGGAGTTTCTAAAAATGATTTCGACTAACGCAATGCCCCTCTATATGAATCTGAAAAAAAATTCGTTCCAAGTCTCTTAACTTCCGAGATCCGAAAGGGGGGGGTGGAGGGGGGCAAGGGGGTCAAATTTTCAAAATGGTTTTTCCTTCCCCAAGCCTCCTCTATACGAATCCCTAAAAAAAAACTTGTAAATTCTCTTTATTTCCGAGATCCGCCTAAAGGGGGGGGAGAAGGGGGGCAAGGGGGGCCACTTTGAAAAATGATTTTTACTTTACCGAGCCTCCTCTATGCGAATCCGTAAAAAAAAAAAATACGGGTCTTTTAGTTTCCGAGATACGATAGGAAGGGGGGGGAAAAGGGGGGGTTTCGGACTTTTCCCATACTCACCAGAGTTACTTGTTTACGAATCTGTCAAAATATACCCACCTCCCCATCCACCATCTGGGAGAACAATTATGTCAATCAGTGAGTCAGTCAGTCAGTCAGTGGTAATTAAGCTTTATATAGTATAACTAGTATTTGCGTGGCTGCGCTCGCTGCGCGCAGCTCGCGGGTCTGCCTACCTACACCTACCCACTACCTACCTACACCTACCTACTACCTACCTACTACCTACCTACACCTACCTACACCTACCTACACCTACCTACACCTACCTACACCTACCTACCTACACCTACCTACCTACACCTACCTACTACCTACCTACCTACACCTACCTACCTACTACCTCCTACTACCACTAAAAAAACATAACCCTAAAGTTTGCTTATCGTCGCCCCTGAGTAACGCTTCACCCACTCAACCTTCGTTACGCTAAGGAGGTCGCCGGCTCGCTTCGCTCGCCACCTCCCCCCTTCGCTCCACTCGGTCTCGCAGGTTCGCTCCACTCAGGACCTACCTACCACTGGAAATCTATCATGGCATTATCCCTACGCTACGGGGGTCGCCGGCTCGCTTCGCTCGCCCGCTCCCCCCTTCGCTTTACCCGCTGTACCACCACCGGACAGGTTTCGACGCCTACTATAATATTTGTTCAAACACCTAATGGCTTTCTCTAACCGTTATGAAGTTACAGCCCTTTTAATTTTAGGGGAGGTTGGGGAGGGGAGGGGAGGGTATACAAATTTCAACGCCCCTCAATAGATTTATGTAAGTAAGAAAAAAAAAAAAGGTGAAAAGGGGGGGGGGGGGTTGAAGGGGGGGGGGTGAGGGGGGGAGTCTCGAAAAATGATTTCGATTAACGCAAAGGCCCCTCTAAATGAATCTGAAAAAAAAATCGTTCCAAGTCTCTTAACTTTCGAGATTCGCCTAAAGGGGGGGAGAAGGGGGGCAAGGGGGGCCACTTTGAAAAATGATTTTTACTTTACCGAGCCTCCTCTATACGAATCCCTAAAAAAAAACACTTCAAGTCTCTTTGTTTCCGAGATACGATAGGTAGGGGGAGAAGGGGGGGGAAAAGGGGGGGTTTCGGACTTTTCCCATAGGATTGAGAGTTCATTGTTTACGAATCTGTCAAAATATACCCACCTCCCCATCCACCATCTGGGAGAACAATTCTGTCAATAGATCAGTCAGTGAGTCAGTGGTAGTTTAGCTTTATATAGTATAACTAGTATTTGCGTGGGTGCGCGAGCTGCGCGCAGCTCGCGAGGCGTGAAGGGGGGGAGAGGGGGAGCTTTGAAAAGTGATTTCGACTAACGCATTGCACCTCTCAATGAATCTGAAAAAAAAAATGTTCCAATACTACCTACCTACAACTACCTACTACCTACCTACACCTACCTACCTACACCTACCTACCTACACCTACCTACACCTACCTACACCTACCTACACCTACCTACACCTACCTACACCTACCTACACCTACCTACACCTACCTACACCTACCTACACCTACCTACACCTACCTACACCTACCTACACCTACCTACACCTACCTACACCTACCTACACCTACCTACTACCTACCTAAACCTACCTACCACCTACCTACACCTACCTACTACCTACCTACACCTACCTACTACCTACCTACACCTACCTACTACCTACTACCTACTACCCCTACCACCTACCTACCACCTACCTACTACCTACTACCCCTACCACCTACCTACTACCTCCTGCTACTACTAAAAAACATTAACCTAAAGTTTGCTTGTCGTCGCCCCTGAGTTACGCTTCACCCACTCAACCTTCGTTACGCTAAGGAGGTCGCCGGCTCGCTTCGCTCGCCACCACCCTTCGCTCCACTCGGTCTCGCAGGTTCGCTCCACTCAGGACCTACCTACCACCGGATAGCTATCATGACTTTATCCCTACGCTACGGGGGTCGCCGGCTCGCTTCGCTCGCCCGCTCCCCCCTTCGCTTTACTGGTACCACCACAGGATAGGCCCCTTTCAATGAATCTGAAAAAAAAAATGTTCCAAGTCTCTTAACTACCGAGATCCGAAAGGGGGGGTGAAGGGGGGCAAGGGGGTCAAATTTGAAAAATGGTTTTAACTTTCCCGAGCCTCCTCTATACGAATCCGTAAACAAAACAGAAAAAAAGAGGTAAAAGGGGGGGGGGGGGGTTGAAGGGGGGTGAGGGGGGGAGTTTCTAAAAATGATTTCGATTAACGCAAAGGCCCCTCTAAATGAATCTGAAAAAAATAATCTTCCAAGTCTCTTAACTTCCGAGATCCGAAAGGGGGGGGATGGAGGGGGGCAAGGGGGTCAAATTTTCAAAATGGTTTTTACTTCCCCGAGCCTCCTCTATACGAATCCCTAAAAAAAAACACGTAAAATCTCTTTATTTCCGAGATCCGCCTAAAAGGGGGGAGAAGGGGGGCAAGGGGGGCCACTTTGAAAAATGATTTTTACTTTACCGAACCTCCTCTATACGAAGCCGTAAAAAAAAAAAAATACGGGTCTCTTAGTTTCCGAGATACGACAGGGAGGGGGGGGAGGGGGGGCAAAAAGGGGGGGTTTCGGACTTTTCCCATACTCACCAGAGTTTAGTAGTATAGTATAGTTCACTAGTATTTGCGTGGGTGCGCGAGCTGCGCGCAGCTCGCGAGGCGTGAAGGGGGGGAGAGGGGGAGCTTTGAAAAGTGATTTCGACTAACGCATTGCACCTCTCAATGAATCTGAAAAAAAAAATGTTCAAATACTACCTACCTACAACTACCTACTACCTACCTACACCTACCTACACCTACCTACACCTACCTACACCTATCTACACCTACCTACACCTACCTACACCTACCTACACCTACCTACACCTACCTACACCTACCTACACCTACCTACACCTACCTACACCTACCTACACCTACCTACACCTACCTACACCTACCTACACCTACCTACACCTACCTACACCTACCTACACCTACCTACACCTACCTACACCTACCTACACCTACCTACACCTACCTACACCTACCTACACCTACCTACACCTACCTACACCTACCTACACCTACCTACACCTACCTACACCTACCTACACCTACCTACACCTACCTACACCTACCTACACCTACCTACACCTACCTACACCTACCTACACCTACCTACACCTACCTACACCTACCTACACCTACCTACACCTACCTACACCTACCTACTACCTACCTACACCTACCTACTACCTACTACCTACTACCTACCACCTACCTACTACCTACTACCCCTACCACCTACCTACCACCTACCTACTACCTACTACCCCTACCACCTACCTACTACCTCCTGCTACTACTAAAAAACATTACCCTAAAGTTTGCTTGTCGTCGCCCCTGAGTTACGCTTCACCCACTCAACCTTCGTTACGCTAAGGAGGTCGCCGGCTCGCTTCGCTCGCCACCTCCCCCCTTCGCTCCACTCGGTCTCGCAGGTTCGCTCCACTCAGGACCTACCTACCACCGGAAAGCTATCATGACATTATCCCTACGCTACGGGGGTCGCCGGCTCGCTTCGCTCGCCCGCTCCCCCCTTCGCTTTGCCGCTGTACCACCACCGGACAGGTTTCAACGCCCCTCAATAGTTTTATGTAAGAAAAAAAAAAAAAAAAAGTGAAAAAGGGGGGGGGCGTTGAAGGGGGGGTGAGAGGGGGAGTCTCGAAACATGATTTCGATTAACGCAAAGGCCCCTCTAAATGAATCTGAAAAATAAATCGTTCCATGTCTCTTAACTTTCGAGATTCGCCTAAAGGGGGGGAGAAGGGGGGCAAGGGGGGCCACTTTGAAAAATTATTTTTACTTTACCGAGCCTCCTCTATACGAATCCGTAATAAAAAAAAAATACGGGTCTTTTAGTTTCCGAGATACGATAGGCAGGGGGGGGAGGGGGGGCCAAAAGGGGGGGTTTCGGACTTTTCCCATACTCACCAGAGTTACTTGTTTACGAATCTGTCAAAATATACCCACCTCCCCATCCAACATCTGGGAGAACAATTATGTCAGTGAGTCAGTGAGTGAGTGGTAATTAAGCTTTATATAATAGAACTAATGGCTATCTCTAACCGTTGTGAAGTTACAGCCCTTTTTATTTTAGGGGAGGTTGGGGGGGGGGGAGGGCAGGGTATACAAATTTCAACGCCCCTCAATAGTTTTATGTAAGAAAAAAAAAAAAAAAAGTTGAAAAAGGGGGGGGGGGGGTTGAAGGGGGGGTGAGGGGGGGAGTCTCGAAAAATGATTTCGATTAACGCAAAGACCCCTCTAAATAAATCTGAAAAAAAAATCGTTCCAAGTCTCTTAACTTTCGAGATTCGCCTAAAGGGGGGGAGAAGGGGGGCAAGGGGGGCCACTTTGAAAAATGATTTTTACTTTACCGAGCCTCCTCTATACGAATCAGTAAAAAAAAAAAAATACGGGTCTCCTAGTTTCCG
This sequence comes from Diarsia mendica, assembly GCA_949316265.1. Lineage (NCBI taxonomy): Eukaryota > Metazoa > Arthropoda > Insecta > Lepidoptera > Noctuidae > Diarsia > Diarsia mendica. The sequence continues at coordinate 8,675,937 of OX438906.1, read as the reverse complement.
AGATACGATAGGGAGGGGGGAAAAGGGGGGGTTTCGGACTTTTCCCATACTCACCAGAGTTACTTGTTTACGAATCTGTCAAAATATACCCACCTCCCCATCCACCATCTGGGAGAACAATTCTGTCAGTCAGTCAGTCAGTCAGTGGTAGTTTAGCTTTATATAGTATAACTAGTATTTGCGTGGCTGCGCTCGCTGCGCGCAGCTCGCGAGGCGTGGAGAGGGGGAGAGGGGGCGCTTTGAAAAATGATTTCGACTAACGCATTGCACCTCTCAATGAATTTGAAAAAAAAATGTTCCAAGTCTCTTAACTTCCGAGATCCGCCTAAAGGGGGGGTGAAGGGGGGCAAGGGGTTCAAATTTGAAAAACGGATTATACTTCCCCGAGCCTCCTCTATATGAATCTCACGTATGCCACCACCTACCTACACCTACCTACTACCTACCTACACCTACCTACTACATACCTACACCTACCTACTACCTACCTACACCTACCTACTACCTACCTATCACCTACCCACCACCTACCTACTACCTACCTACTACCTCCTACTACCACTAAAAAAACATTACCCTAAAGTTTGCTTGTCGTCGCCCTTGAGTTACGCTTCACCCACTCAACCTTCGTTACGCTAAGGAGGTCGCCGGCTCGCTTCGCTCGCCACCTCCCCCCTTCGCTCCACTCGGTCTCGCAGGTTCGCTCCACTCAGGACCTACCTACCACCGGAAAGCTATCATGACATTATCCCTACGCTACGGGGGTCGCCGGCTCGCTTCGCTCGCCCGCTCCCCCCTTCGCTTTACCGGTACCACCATTTTACTTCCCCGAGCCTCCTATCCTATACGAATCTGTAAACAAAACTGAAAAAAAGGGGTGAAGAGGGGGGGGGGGGGTCAAAGGGGGGGAGAGGGGGGAGATATGAAAAATGATTTCGACTAACTCTATGCCCCTCTATATGAATCTGAAAAAAAAAATGTTCCAAGTCTCTTAACTTCCGAGATCCGAAAGGGGGGGGTGGAGGGGGGCAAGGGGGTCAAATTTTCAAAATGGTTTTTACTTCCCCAAGCCTCCTCTATACGAATCCCAAAAAAAAAACACGTAAATTCTCTTTATTTCCGAGATCCGCCTAAAGGGGGGGAGAAGGGGGGCAAGGGGGGCAACTTTGAAAAATGATTTTTACTTTACCGAGCCTCCTCTATACGAATCCGTAAAAAAAAAAAAATACGGGTCTCCTAGTTTCCGAGATACGATAAGGAGGGGGGGGAGGGGGGGCAAAAAGGGGGGGTTTCGGACTTTTCCCATACTCACCAGAGTTACTTGTTTACGAATCTGTCAAAATATACCCACCTCCCCATCCACCATCTGGGAGAACAATTATGTCAGTGAGTCAGTGAGTCAGTGAGTGGTAGTTTAGCTTTATATAGTATAATTTTATATAACTATAATAACTAGTATTTGCGTGGCTGCGCTCGCTGCGCGCAGCTCGCGGGTCTGCTTACCTACACCTGCCTACTACCTACCTACACCTACCTACACCTACCTACTACCTACCTACACCTACCTACACCTACCTACACCTACCTACACCTACCTACACCTACCTACACCTACCTACTCCTACCTACTCCTACCTACACCTACCTACTACCTACCTACACCTACCTACACCTACCTACTCAACCTTCGTTACGCTTCACCCACTCAACCTTCGTTACGCTAAGGAGGTCGCCGGCTCGCTTCGCTCGCCACCTCCCCCCTTCGCTCCACTCGGTCTCGCAGGTTCGCTCCACTCAGGACCTACCTACCACCGGAAAGCTATCATGACATTATCTCTACGCTACGGGGGTCGCCGGCTCGCTTCGCTCGCCCGCTCCCCCCTTCGCTTTGCCGCTGTACCACCACCGGACAGGTTTCGACGCCTACTATAATATTTCTTCAAACACCTAATGGCTATCTCTAACCGTTATGAAGTTACAGCCCTTTTAATTTTAGGGGAGGTTGGGGAGGGGAGGGGAGGGTATACAAATTTCAACGCCCCTCAATAGTTGTGTTGTTATGTAAGAAAAAAAAAAAATGTGAAAAAAAGGGGGGGGGGGGGTTGAAGGGGGGGTGAGGGGGGGAGTCTCGAAAAATGATTTCGATTAACGCAGAAGCCCCTCTAAATGAATCTGAAAAAAAAAACGTTCCAAGTCTGTTAACTTTCGAGATTCGCCTAAAGGGGGGGAGAAGGGGGGCAAGGGGGGCCACTTTGAAAAATGATTTTTACTTTACCGAGCCTCCTCTATACGAATCCGTAAAAAAAAAAAAATACGGGTCTCTTAGTTTCCGAGATACGATAGGGAGGGGGGGGAAGGGGGGGCAAAAGGGGGGGTTTCGGACTTTTCCCATACTCACCAGAGTTACTTGTTTACGAATCTGTCAAAATATACCCACCTCCCCATCCACCATCTGGGAGAACAATTCTGTCAGTCAGTCAGTCAGTCAGTCAGTGAGTGGTAGTTTAGCTTTATATAGTATAACTAGTATTTGCGTGGGTGCGCGAGCTGCGCGCAGCTCGCGTGGTGTGAAGGGGGGAGAAGGGGCGCTTTGAAAAATGATTTCGACTAACGCATTGCACCTCTCAATGAATCTGAAAAAAAAAAAAAGCATGCACCTACCTACACCTACCTACTACCTACCTACACCTACCTACACCTACCTACACCTACCTACTACCTACCTACACCTACCTACTACCTACCTACACCTACCTACTACCTACCTACTACCTACCTACACCTACCTACACCTACCAACTACCTACCTACCTACACCTACCTACTACCTACCTACTACCTCCTACTACCACTAAAAATACATTACCCTAAAGTTTGCTTGTCGTCGCCCCTGAGTTACGCTTCACCCACTCAACCTTCGTTACGCTAAGGAGGTCGCCGGCTCGCTTCGCTCGCCACCTCCCCCCTTCGCTCCACTCGGTCTCGCAGGTTCGCTCCACTCAGGACCTACCTACCACCGGAAAGCTATCATGACTTTATCTCTACGCTACGGGGGTCGCCGGCTCGCTTCGCTCGCCCGCTCCCCCCTTCGCTTTACCGGTACCACAATTTTACTTCCCCGAGCCTTCTCTATACGAATCCGTAAACAAAACAGAAAAAAGGGGTGAAGAGGGGGGGGTGAAGGGGGGGGAGAGGGGGGGAGTTTCTAAAAATGATTTCGACTAACGCAATGCCCCTCTATATGAATCTGAAAAAAAAAATGTTCCAAGTCTCTTAACTTCCGAGATCCGAAAGGGGGGGGTGGAGGGGGGCAAGGGGGTCAAATTTTCAAAATAGTTTTTACTTCCCCAAGCCTCCTCTATACGAATCCCTAAAAAAAAACACGAAAATTCTCTTTATTTTCGAGATTCGCCTAAAGGGGGGGAGAAGGGGGAAAAGGGGGGCCACTTTGAAAAATGATTTTTACTTAACCGAGCCTCCTCTATACGAATCAGTAAAAAAAAAAAAATACGGGTCTCCTAGTTTCCGAGATACGACAGGGAGGGGGGGGAGGGGGGGCATAAAGGGGGGGTTTCGGACTTTTCCCATACTCACCAGAGTTACTTGTTTACGAATCTGTCAAAATATACCCACCTCCCCATCCACCATCTGGGAGAACAATTCTGTCAATAAGTGAGTCAGTCAGTCAGTGGTAGTTTAGCTTTATATAGTATAACTAGTATTTGCGTGGCTGCGCTCGCTGCGCGCAGCTCGCGGGTCTGCCTACCTACACCTACCCACTACCTACCTACACCTACCTACTACCTACCTACACCTACCTACTACCTACCTACTACCACTAAAAAAACATTACCCTAAAGTTTGCTTGTCGTCGCCCCTGAGTTACGCTTCACCCACTCAACCTTCGTTACGCTAAGGAGGTCGCCGCCTCGCTTCGCTCGCCACCTCCCCCCTTCGCTCCACTCGGTCTCGCAGGTTCGCTCCACTCAGGACCTACCTACCACCGGAAAGCTATCATGACATTATCCCTACGCGACGGGGGTCGCCGGCTCGCTTCGCTCGCCCGCTCCCCCCTTCGCTTTACCGGTACCACCATTTTACTTCCCCGAGCCTCCTATCCTATACGAATCTGTAAACAAAACAGAAAAAAGGGGTGAAGAGGGGGGGGGTGAAGGGGGGGGAGAGGGGGGAGTTTCTAAAAATGATTTCGACTAACGCAATGCCCCTCTATATGAATCTGAAAAAAAATTCGTTCCAAGTCTCTTAACTTCCGAGATCCGAAAGGGGGGGGGATGGAGGGGGGCAAGGGGGTCAAATTTTAAAAATGGTTTTTACTTCCTCAAGCCTCCTCTATACGAATCCCTTAAAAAAAAAACACGTAATTCTCTTTATTTCCGAGATCCGCCTAAAGGGGGGAGAAGGGGGGCAAGGGGGGCCACTTTGAAAAATGATTTTTACTTTACCGAGCATCCTCTATACGAATCCGTAAAAAAAAAAAAATACGGGTCTTTTAGTTTCCGAGGTACGATAGGGAGGGGGGAAAAGGGGGGGTTTTGGACTTTTCCCATACTCACCAGAGTTACTTGTTTACGAATCTGTCAAAATATACCCACCTCCCCATCCACCATCTGGGAGAACAATTCTGTCAGTCAGTCAGTCAGTGAGTCAGTGGTAGTTTAGCTTTATATAGTATAACTAGTATTTGCGTGGGTGCGCGAGCTGCGCGCAGCTCGCGGGGCGTGAAGGGGGGAGAGGGGAAGCTTTGAAAAATGATTTACTTACGACTAACGCATTGCCCCTTTCAATGAATCTGAAAAAAAAAGTTCCAAGTCTCTTAACTTCCGAGATCCGCCTAAAGGGGGGGTGAAGGGGGGCAAGGGGTTCAAATTGGAAAACGGATTTTACTTCCCCGAGCCTCCTCTATATGAATCTCACATATGACACCACCTACCTACACCTACTTACAACCTACCTACACCTACCTACTACCTACCTACACCTACCTACACCTACCTACCACCTACCTACACCTACCTACCACCTACCTACCTACATCTACCTACTACCTACCTACACCTGCCTACTACCCCTACCACCTACCTACTACCTACCTACTACCTCCTGCTACCACTAAAAAAACATTACCCTAAAGTTTGCTTGTCGTCGCCCCTGAGTTACGCTTCACCCACTCAACCTTCGTTACGCTAAGGAGGTCGCCGGCTCGCTTCGCTCGCCACCTCCCCCCTTCGCTCCACTCGGTCTCGCAGGTTCGCTCCACTCAGGACCTACCTACCACCGGAAAGCTATCATGACATTATCCCTACGCTACGGGGGTCGCCGGCTCGCTTCGCTCGCCCGCTCCCCCCTTCGCTTTACCGGTACCACCATTTTACTTCCCCGAGCCTCCTATCCTATACGAATCTGTAAACAAAACAGAAAAAAAGGGGTGAAAAGAGGGGGGGGGGTGAAGGGGGGAGAGGGGGGGAGTTTCTAAAAATGATTTCGACTAACGCAATGCCCCTCTATATGAATCTGAAAAAAAATTCGTTCCAAGTCTCTTAACTTCCGAGATCCGAAAGGGGGGGGTGGAGGGGGGCAAGGGGGTCAAATTTTCAAAACGGTTTTTACTTCCCCAAGCCTCCTCTATACGAATCCCTAAAAAAAAAACACGTAAATTCTCTTTATTTCCGAGATCCGCCTAAAGGGGGGGAAAAGGGGGGCAAGGGGGGCCACTTTGAAAAATGATTTTTACTTTACCGAGCCTCCTCTATACGAATCCGTAAAAAACAAAAAATACGGGTCTCTTAGTTTCCGAGATACGATAGGAAGGGGGGAAAAGGGGGGGTTTCGGACTTTTCCCATACTCACCAGAGTTACTTGTTTACGAATCTGTCAAAATATACCCACCTCCCCATCCACCATCTAGGAGAACAATTATGTCAATCAGTGAGTCAGTCAGTGAGTGGTAGTTTAGCTTTATATAGTATAACTAGTATTTGCGTGGGTGCGCGAGCTGCGCGCAGCTCGCGAGGCGTGAAGAGGGGGAGAGGGGCAGCTTAGAAAAATGATTTCGACTGACGCATTGCACCTCTCAATGAATCTGAAAAAAAAAAATGTTCCAAGTCTCATAACTTCCGAGATCCGCCTAAAGGGGGAGAAAAGGGGGGCAAAGGGGTCAATTAAAAAAAATAGTTTTTACTTTCCCGAGCCTCCTCTATATGAATCTCACATGTGCCACCACCTACCTACACCTACCTACTACCTACCTACCTACACCTACCTACTACCTACCTACCACCTACCTACATACTACCTACCTACTACCTCCTACTACCAAAAAATCATTACCCTAAAGTTTGCTTGTCGTCGCCCCTGAGTTACGCTTCACCCACTCAACCTTCGTTACGCTAAGGAGGTCGCCGGCTCGCTTCGCTCGCCACCTCCCCCCTTCGCTCCACTCGGTCTCGCAGGTTCGCTCCACTCAGGACCTACCTACCACCGGAAAGCTATCATGTCGATATCCCTACGCTACGGGGGTCGCCGGCTCGCTTCGCTCGCCCGCTCCCCCCTTCGCTTTACTGCTGTACCACCACCGGACAGGTGCCTACTATAATATTTGTTCAAACACCTAATGGCTATCTCTAACCGTTACGAAGTTACAGCCCTTTTAATTTTAGGGGAGGTTGGGGAGGGGAGGGGAGAGTATACAAATTTCAACGCCCCTCAATAAGTAGTTTTATGTAAGAAAAAAAAAAAAAAAAGTTGAAAAAAGGGGGGGGGGGTGAGGGGGGGAGTCTCGAAAAATGATTTCGATTAACGAAAAGGCCCCTCTAAATGAATCTGAAAAAAAAATCGTTCCAAGTCTCTTAACTTTCGAGATTTGCCTAAAGGGGGGGAGAAGGGGGGCAAGGGGGGCCACTTAAAAAAATGATTTTTACTTTACCGAGCCTCCTCTATACGAATCCCTAAAAAAAAACACTTCAAGTCTCTTTGTTTCCGAGATACGATAGGGAGGGGTGAGAAGGGGGGGGAAAAGGGGGGGTTTCGGACTTTTCCCATACTCACGAGAGTGACTTGTTTACGAATCTGTCAAAATATACTCACCTCCCCATCCACCATCTGGGAGAACAATTCTGTCAGTCAGTGAGTGAGTCAGTGGTAGTTTAGCTTTATATAATAGAACTAGTATTTGCGTGGGTGCGCGAGCTGCGCGCAGCTCGCGGGGCGTGAAGAGGGGCAGAGGGGGCGCTTTGAAAAATGATTTTGACTAACGCATTGCACCTCTCAATGAATCTGAAAAAAAAAACGTTCCAATGCAGCTCGCGGTACTACCTACCTACGTACTACCTACTTACACCTACCTAATACCTACCTACACCTACCTACACCTACCTACACCTACCTACACCTACCTACTACCTACCTACTACCTCCTACTACCACTAAAAAAACATTACCCTAAAGTTTGCTTGTCGTCGCCCCTGAGTTACGCTTCACCCACTCAACCTTCGTTACGCTAAGGAGGTCGCCGGCTCGCTTCGCTCGCCACCTCCCCCCTTCGCTCCACTCGGTCTCGCAGGTTCGCTCCACTCAGGACCTACCTACCACCGGAAAGCTATCATGACATTATCCCTACGCTGAGGGGGTCGCCGGCTCGCTTCGCTCGCCCGCTCCCCCCTTCGCTTTACCGGTACCACCATTTTACTTCCCCGAGCCTCCTATCCTATACGAATCTGTAAACAAAACAGAAAAAAAGGGGTGAAGAGGGGGGGGGGGGGGTGAAGGGGGGGGGGGAGAGGGGGGAGTTTCTAAAAATGATTTCGACTAACGCAATGCCCCTCTATATGGATCTGAAAAAAAATTCGTTCCAAGTCTCTTAACTTTCGAGATCCGCCTAAAAGGGGGAGAAGGGGGGCAAGGGGGTCAAATTTAAAAAATGGTTTTTACTTCTACGAGCATCCTCTATACGAATACCTAAAAAAAACCACGTAAAATCTCTTTATTTCCGAGATCCGCCTTAAAGGGGGGAGAAGGGGGAAAAGGGGGGCCACTTTGAAAAATGATTTTTACTTTACCGAGCCTCCTCTATACGAATCCTTAAAAAAAAAAAATACGGGTCTTTTAGTTTCCGAGATACGATAGGGAGGGGGGAGAAGGGGGGGGGAAAAGGGGGGGTTTCGGACTTTTCCCATACTCACCAGAGTTACTTGTTTACCAATCTGTCAAAATATACCCACCTCCCCATCCACCATCTGGGAGAACAATTCTGTCAATCAGTGAGTGAGTGAGTCAGTCAGTGGTAATTTAGCTTTATATAATAGAACTAGTATTTGCGTGGGTGCGCGAGCTGCGCGCAGCTCGCGGGGCGTGAAGAGGGGGAGAGGGGCAGCTTTGAAAAAAAAATTCGACTAACGCATTGCTCCTTTCAATAAATCTGAAAAAAAAATGTTTCAAGTCTCTTAACTTCCGAGATCCGCCTTACTACCTACCTACACCTACCTACTACCTACCTTCACCTACCTACTCCTACCTACACCTACCTACACCTACCTACACCTACCTACACCTACCTACACCTACCTACTACCTACCTACACCTACCTACTCAACCTTCGTTACGCTTCACCCACTCAACCTTCGTTACGCTAAGGAGGTCGCCGGCTCGCTTCGCTCGCCACCTCCCCCCTTCGCTCCACTCGGTCTCGCAGGTTCGCTCCACTCAGGACCTACCTACCACCGGAAAGCTATCATGCATGACATTATCCCTACGCTACGGGGGTCACCGGCTCGCTTCGCTCGCCCGCTCCCCCCTTCGCTTTACCGGTACCACCATTTTACTTCCCCGAGCCTCCTATCCTATACGAATCTGTAAACAAAACAGAAAAAAAGGGGTGAAGAGGGGGGGGGTGAAGGGGGGGAGAGGGGGGGAGTTTCTAAAAATGATTTCGACTAACGCAATGCCCCTCTATATGAATCTGAAAAAAAATTCGTTCCAAGTCTCTTAACTTCCGAGATCCGAAAGGGGGGGGATGGAGGGGGGCAAGGGGGTCAAATTATCAAAATGGTTTTTTCCTTCCCCAAGCCTCCTCTATACGAATCCCTAAAAAAAAACTTGTAAATTCTCTTTATTTCCGAGATCCGCCTAAAGGGGGGGAAAAGGGGGGCAAGGGGGGCCACTTTGAAAAATGATTTTTACTTTACCGAACCTCCTCTATAGGAATCCCTAAAAAAAAACACTTCAAGTCTCTTTGTTTCCGAGATACGATAGGGAGGGGGGAAAAGGGGGGGTTTCGGACTTTTCCCATACTCACCAGAGTTACTTGTTTACGAATCTGTCAAAATATACCCACCTCCCCATCCACCATCTGGGAGAACAATTCTGTCAATCAGTGAGTGAGTGAGTCAGTCAGTGGTAATTTAGCTTTATATAATAGAATAATAATATGGGCTATTGCTATCAACTGGGCACAAAATCCAGACTCCGTGGCCTCTAATGAGAAAACACTTTGCGCGTCTTGGGAATCAAACCCCAGACCTGTTCCTCTGAAGTCGCGATTGGGACCATTCGATCAACGATACAGTCACGCATCAAAATTTCCACGATAACTAGACCGCGGGCTCAGCTAGTCAATATAAATACTTCATTAAACGTAAACGTTGAATATATCAAAGTAACATGTTGTTGAACGGAAACAACCCGTTAGTACTGGGTAATACGATACACTTTCGTAAGACTGGTTTTCAGACCTTCTGGCCATGCTACCTGTAACAGTTGACAGAGTTCCATTTATAACAGCCGGGACCAACGGCTTAACGTACCTTTCGAGGCACGGAGGGAACTTGATAAGTTATGTGTGAGTTCGGGTTGAGTTTTCATGAAAAAAACCTTTCTATATGCCAACCAATGAATAAATCTAAGTAAATAAGTAGTAGCAGTAAAGCTAAAAATCCTTAAATATGTGTACTTTAAATTGCAGGTAGCTCTGTACCAACTAACAGAGGTGACTCTGATGGTGTCAGTGTGGTGGCGCCGCAGCGTGAAGCGCAACGAGATGGTGGGCTGGTTCTCCATGGGACACAGCCCTTCGGGGCGGGAGGAGGAACGGCACTGGCAGGAGCTGTGTGAGCGACAGGGAGAACAGGTAACTGTCATATTGCAGGTAGCTCTGTACCAACTAACAGAGGTGACTCTGATGGTGTCAGTGTGGTGGCGCCGCAGCGTGAAGCGCAACGAGATGGTGGGCTGGTTCTCCATGGGACACAGCCCTTCGGGGCGGGAGGAGGAACGGCACTGGCAGGAGCTGTGTGAGCGACAGGGAGAACAGGTAACTGTCATATTGCAGGTAGCTCTGTACCAACTAACAGAGGTGACTCTGATGGTGTCAGTGTGGTGGCGCCGCAGCGTGAAGCGCAACGAGATGGTGGGCTGGTTCTCCATGGGACACAGCCCTTCGGGGCGGGAGGAGGAACGGCACTGGCAGAGGCTGTGTGAGCGACAGGGAGAACAGGTAACTGTCATATTGCAGGTAGCTCTGTACCAACTAACAGAGGGGACTCGATCTGAAGAATTTTTTGTAACGTAAGTTTGGACATGGACACTCACGGTACGGCTGATCCATAAACTCAATCAATGTTTCTCAGCGAGCCGTGGAATGGACCATGTTTGGAGCCTGTCTAAAAAATCGAATCCGATTTTTCCCTTCAGAGAAGTAGGCTGAAGTGACAATGGGCCATAGAACCGATGACCATTGGAGTAGACGGCAAGTGTAAGGTGGGTCGCCCTCGGGCTCGGTGAAAGGACGACCTTCGCAGGGTGACTTGTAGCAGCTGGATGATAGTTTCCAAGAACCGAGTTGAGTGGCGCGCCATTGAGGAAGCCTATATCTGGATATAGGCTTCCTCAATGGCGTATTGGCGTTAAACTTCGTCATCAACCTAACACAGTCCACTGCTGGCAGTGGACTGCATTAGGTTGATGACGAAGTTTTTAAATTAACCTTTCAAATAAAAAAAAGCTCCTGCCTCCTGCGACAAGTGTGTAGAGGAATCGTGAACATCGCATCTTAAACTTCACATTCTCAGGGTTCTTTTTCATCTGCACAGATTTAGCATCTTTTCTACGTGCCTTCAGTAGGAAGTGTTTGATTTCTTGCGGTATATTGGAGATGAATATGTTCAACGTCAAACAGCTAAACTTCCAAAAGCTCATACTCCATCTATCAACGTCAGAACTTGTTCTGTTGTGCAGGTGCAGCGGTGGCACGTGCTGCTGGACTCCTGACGCGCGGTGACGTAGCGCGGAGCAGACGCGCACTCCTGAGCCTCTGTATGACGTCACCGGGGACCTCCCCCCCGCGGCCGGCCCCCCGGGCTCCCGCCCCCGCCCCGCCGGCCGCCCGCACTCGCTGTCGGTGCGAGTCGCTTTTGTTGTTAGCACGCGGTTTGCTTTGATGTCGACCGGACCAATCCCTCGACTACTTTGTCGACGAGTTTGTCGACCGAGCGGATCACTCAGTTGCACTGTTGTGGGCACGTTTTTGACTGAGTTAAGATAGGTGGCTGTAAAAGCGAAAGAATCTCAATGTAATTTCTCCATTAATATTATATTAAAAGCTTATATTGTATTATGTATATTGAACGGGAATTGTAACGTTTGGATATGGTAATAATAATTATTTAAATGGGAACTCATTCTGCTGAAGCTTGTTTTCAAGAGTGTTTTGATTAGGAATTCGTTTCTCAAGTTTGCAAGTTCGAACGTAAACGTTTTGTAGTATTTATAATGATGAAGAAGACTTGGAGCGCACAATACATGTGAGATAGATTTATGAAACTAGAAAGGATATTTATTGAATATTCATATATTATATTGTACCTTAACGTATGGACATTCGTTCTAATATGTCTTGAAATATACTCTTCATATATAATTGTGTAAGAAACTAACAATTTTGTATGGTAACTGGTATGAATCGATTTTTCACTCATATAGTAGATAGTTACAAAATACATTATTACGAACTTACTCAGAATTCAATAGTAATTTTATATGAAAATAGCTTTGGCATTTTTTCAAGAAATAATTAAATTATTAAATAAAATTAGTTTCGGTAATTCCTCAATAATACCAATATACAATAGGCTAATTTCAAAAATAATATGATCTTTACTGTTCTTTCAAATATAATATATATATTATGTAGTTAAATTTAATATGAATCTATTTTACTTATAATATAAAATTATAATTGTTATTATGTCGTCGCCGATAGAAATAGGAGTTTATCTGTTTACAATTTATTTGAATTAGACAAAGTCAATTTAAGGCAAAACGCACGAAATATTTACAAAATCTATAAAATAATTAAAATTTATATATATTATAAACATTTATTTGATGGAATGGAATTAGAATGCTATTATAATCTTAAAGGTGTTATATTATATGTATGACATGTATCTTGAAATTATAAATTTTACTTAAAATAATAATTTTAACGCTTGCATGCCTAATATTACAAATAATACAAAATGGTTGGTATGTAATGAACAAATTATAAATATATATGATATAGTTGTAGGCAAGAAGACGAAATATTAGCTTAAATGCGGAACAAATAGATGTCTTATATAAAGTATATAAATGAATAAATAAATATATATCGAACACCAAAATGGTGTATAAGGCGAAATTCACAAAGCCTTTGATAGTGAAGTGAGTAAAAAAATATAATATGACTTACTAAAATATAATAACCGAGATTTTCTATATATCGAATAATTGAGGAGTAGATATACATATATGTATACATGCGGACATAGCGAGGAATGATAATGTTCTATCTAATGGTAGCATTGTAATACAGTAGGTTGTCCTATTTGTCTACAGCTAGAAAACTAAAATTTGTGATGGAGTAGGTAACACTAATAATGTTTGTTAGTCACAAATCATTGAAATGTTGTATTGAATGAGTACACAGTGTTGTGAGAATGGTAAAACTGTTGTGTCCAGGCGATATAATTAAAAGCGTATATTATACACGTAATAATAGGCGTGTGGGGAAACATTGAATCTGCTATAGCATTATATTTTTCTATTTGTTCGTATAACTGATCTTGTGAAAAACGGCACGTTGGAAAAATTTAAACCTTATTGGATTTTTGAATTGCGAGAAAAAAATAGATGTTTGCTATTTCTCCAAAGTTTACCGACATTGTCGCTTTTAGAACGAAATTGCAGCATCAATAGGTGTCTGTAGGTCTGTAGCACCTCTTTTGTTGACTGTACTTGTCAACTTATATATATATATATATATATGTCGTCTGCTTTATTAAATGTGTTGTCAGTGTTTGTAAAATAATGTTGTACTCACAAACACTTTTAGTTTAACGTAAAAAACACTCAGAGTTGTGTATCATAAATTATATTATTTAGTTATCAGAGAAATGGTTGTTTAAATATATAATTATAAATGTAAGAAAGTATGCACTCATATTAACATAAAACATTAAATACGTCTTTCTACAAAATCTCTAAATTATTGCTCATAATAGACATAGATAAAATCAGTAAAAAAAGAATTCTAGAATAAGCAATAACTTATTTTATGTCTTTTTATTACATACTTTCATTACAGTATTTAACCAAAGTATGATATTAACATATGATTATGTATTTACACTGCAATAGTCGAATATATTTTACTTATATACTCGTACAATATATATCAACAGTGAAGATTTGAAAATGTTGTAACGGACATAGAGCTGTTATATTATCAACTTTCTGTGCAGAGCAGATCGTTGGATTTTCAACGTCGTTGTAAAAATAAATTATATAAATATATATATACATAAATATAATACTAGTGGTGTGGCCGTCTGACTGTCAAGTCTCAGGCCTCAAAATTGTACCAAGGCACGCTCTGATTTTTCGGGTTCATGTGCGTATTGTATAAATGTCGCTTGCTTCGGTGAAGGAAAACATCGTAGGGAAACCAAACCAGCATGCCTGAGAGATATTTCTTGACGGCATGTATACGAAGTCAGGGACCTATGGGTGACATAAAATCGTTTACACTCCGTTAGGCAGTAACCACACTATAAAAAAAGATTATATAAAACCGAGATATATACAAGAGTTGCTCAGTTTCCGCGGCTCAACTTCGATAGTTAAAATGTCATTTAGCTTCATCAATATAGGCTTATTGAGACGACCAATTGTAGATATCACACAAGTTTCCTGAATTACTAATGCATTCAGAATTTTATATAAACGATAGGTTAGCTCAAAAGTACGCGATAGAGATTGTGAATTGGATGTTCTTTAGGGAGATAATTTAATTTCTTTATTTCAAAACTGTCGTTCCAGTTCTAAAACCACGCAAATCAGTTTTTGTCGGTTTTGACATTTTGATCGTTTGTCGCTGACGCGTTGTTTTAACCAATCAGATTTAACGTCTCTATCTAATTTGAAGTGAACACAAATTACAGAATAGTATTGTACCAATACCTAGGTATAATTAAGCATTTATTTAGCTTTTTTGACTTACGTAGTGTTAGAACTCAGCGACGAAACCGCATTACCCCTAACTCTACGTTTCATATTATTGTTAAATAAGATAATCTCTTCCTGAAAGCCAAAACAGTACCTGCTCTTAAGAAAATACTTAATAAGTTAAAAGCGAAAAATGTCTGTCTACGTTACTTTTATCTCAGTCAGTTTATCATTAAAAAATGCGATGAATGTGATAAGCACTTCCAAAATATATAACTAGTTAAATAAGAATATGTATTTTGAGTTTCGGGCCAAGTAGTCAATATTAGTTGGTCCTGAGTGTTCGTTCACACTGCGTTGTATGTTGTATGCAAAGATTGTTGTTCGCGTTTTATACGCCAAAAAAGATGTTTAAAATATTAAGGCACCATTCACCTTCAAGGAAAGGCCAATTATTTGAATGTACTCATGTTGTGTGTATATTTTAAAGTGTGTTTATAATTGTCACACATTAAAGTGAAATAATATATATATAACTATAATTATATAAACTATTTACTTCATCAGTGAAAAACTGAATAACCGATGACGATATTGTTTAGATCGATATTTCTATATATTGTAAAAATGCAATCGTTCCAAATATATATTATAGAAAAATACCAGCATATGGTTTAAAATTGTAGGAAATAATTCTGTGAATCTCTATTATTTCTGTAGAAGCAATACTAATGAAAGATTAGTACAATTATATGTATTGTATACCTATTTATTATTTCCAGTAAAAGTTTGATGTGTTTATTTTGAACACGCGTTACATTATAATGCACCGTGTTTACTTAGATCTATATATAATAATACATTTATTTGAAATTGTCAACAGAAACTTTAGAACATTGTTAACCTATAAACAAATATGTACTTAATGAGAATTTCTCAATAAAATCACTTTATACATTTTTCCTAAATATTTATTTTATTTATTGAATACACACGAAGTAACTCTGACAAGCAGTCTTACCAAGGGATATTACCCAGTAATAACTGGGCTGGAACCCTATTACTTCGCTAAGCCAAGACTTATTCTATATGAAACCTTTAAATATGATATCACCTTTGTGGCACGCGCTGTTTTAGGACACGGTAAAGATATCTAGGGAACACTACGATTACTAAGGAACATAGTACAATAATATACTCGTAGTACATACTATGATTGACCTCGATAAAAAGTAAGCATGAAACACAGCTGCATGTTTCCAACAGATTTAGAGATTACAATGATTTAATTATTCATAATTTGCATATCGTGTCCGTTTCAGAATTACCGATATGATTTTACAGATAGATATTTTTAAATAATTTAACTGATAAAACATAAAATATTTTCAACCCTTTAAAAAGGTAAGCGGAACGTTGATTAATTACAGTCCTTGTTTTACTTTGAAATTACTTGTTTACGGATCATTTTGGATAAGTAATCAGTAAATATGTTGGAAAATTTCTGTCGTCTTCTACGAACGTATTGTCTGCAGAGTACGATAGTAGGACTCAAGTATTTTTACCTGTATCCAGACATTGTTTCAAGGTATTCATATATTTCCTTGCGTTCCATAGCACTACTAGTCTTAAACAAAACACTCTTCTTCTTTGGTAATTTGCAAAATTATTCCGTCACTAATTATGAAGCCATTGCTATAAAAGAAGACATTTATAACCCGCGTCGTTTTCAAGACAACCTGGGTGTATTCATTGACGACACGGTTGGCGCAGTGGCTGAGCGATTGGCGCGCTGCGTGTCGAGGATTCGATCCCCAAAGGTGGATATTAATAGTAGGGGAGTTCTGGAGTGGCGACCGCAAACCGGAAGACGACGCATTGGAAGACCTCCCACTTGGTGGACCGATGACCTGGTGAAGGTTGCGGGGATCCGCTGGATGTGTCACACACGGGACCGGTCAATGTGGCGACACCTGGACGAGGCCTATGTGCAACAGTCGACGTCTTTTGGCTCAAATGATGATGATGATGAAGGGACATTAATCTCGTTTTTGGATCACCAACGTTCAGCTCAGCGTCGACAGATGCAGCAACACACAGCTTACAGCAACACGCTCTTTCCCGGGTACCACACATTTCGTATATTCACTGTTAATACTTCTGGAGTTGGTAAAAGTTACCGGGATCCGATTGATGCTAGACGCACGGGACTGGTCAATGTGGCGGCAGGCCTATGTTCAGCAGTTGCCATCTTTCAGCTGAAATGATGATGATGTCTTTTGGAGTTCAGGGGCAACTACAGTCCTCTCTTTTTCCCAACAGATGTTTCTGGGCAGTAAACATGATAGCCGTCCTAGCGATGTCATTCTTGCTGACCGTCTTGCTATACAACCGTTTCGCCGAGATGCCGACAAGGGTGACGATTGAGAGTCAGTTCGAGCCGGTGGAGGACCTCCCCTATCCTGCCATCACCCTCTGTACTCCTAACCAGATGACTATATCTTCTTTGAAGTATTTTAGCAGGAGTCTTGTGTAAGTATAGTGTTGAGTAATTAGGCATAGTTATCAAATTTTTCTTCTTCGACATGTCGATAAAGAAGCAAGGAATCCCCTGCATTTTAAGATTGACTTAAGTCCAATTAAGGTTTTTCAAATCGGCCATGGCAACTTGTGCCAGAATGGCTCTCGTATCGAATCTCAATAAAGAAATCAGCAGGTTTTAAAAACTTGCCAGAGATCGTTTTCCTGAAAGAGGTTGCCAATTGCCATTGGTAAAATTGGAATTAGATAGAGTAACTTAGACATAATATAAGACCGACTAACTGCCTCTTTGGTTGAGTGGTCGCAAGCACGACTGCTGAGCATTAGGGCCTGTTGGGTTCAATTCCCAGGTCGGACAAAGTGCTATTAAGTTTTCCATCAAGAATTTGTCAGTAGCAGCTACGGAGTCCTGAATTTATGCCCGGTTGATGGCAATAGGCTGGCCCAATAACATGAAACTTAATGCATAACTGACGAAATGTGGGTGTACTAAGTTATTAGTTAAGTACTCTGCCTAACCCTTCGGGAAACATAAACCGCAATTTTGTTATTAGGTTAAGTCAATAATATAGGCACAGGTTTCTGCTTGAGGTAGCTGCGTACCTACCTACTTAATGAATTGAATGTAGTAGGCGAAATATGTGAAACCTTTTATATTTAAGACCATATTATTGTACCATATTTCATGCAATTATAAAGAATCTTGAATCTTACCGATGTAATATTAATGTGTTTGCAGGGATGGTGTTGGTAACGTAACACTCGACCTGGAAACTGCGCTGCCCATGATGTTAGGTTTCTACGAGGTTATGAACGGTTTAAACACTGACACGCTTCAACATTTGCAGCACCTTTTAGACCTAAATCGGTACACTGTAAGTATGCAAAGGTTTTAAATAGATAGATGTAGGACTGACGAGGAAGAGTGAATCCGCCTCTTTCTTTCCTTTATTTGCCTTTGACTGGAGCATAGGGATGTGTCCTGGGTAAAAAAAAAAACTTTTTTGCAAAAAAAAACAACCGACTTCAAAAACACCAAAAAGAGAAAAATAAACTTAAGAAGAAAAATCAGCTTCTGAAGTCGGTGACTTTTGTTTGTTTGACTTCATGTTTTTGCCACCGACTTCAGAAGCTGATTTTTCTTCTTAAGTTTATTTTTCTCTTTTTGGTGTTTTTGAAGTCGGTTGTTTTTTTTTGCAAAAAAGTTTTTTTTTATTTTTTCATTTTTAGTTGTAATAAGTACCTATATATATATATATATCCTATACAAATATTTACTATGTATTTAACATTCAACCAGGAAACCTAACCCTTAACCTTCAAGATTCAACTATTTTTGCTTTCAACTCTTAACCGTTGAGGAGTGGTACTACTCCTCAACGGTTAAGAGCATGAAGACAAGTGATGAATGCGAATACTTGAATAGCGTCAGAAAAAAAGCACGAAACACGTCATACGTGTCTATGTAATTCATTTAAAATAACTAAAAAAATGTGTATTATACACATCTGCATACCCCCTCAGAGCATACAGGCGTGATGTTACGTCATGATAATGTATATTCAATAAACATCCTAGCGATTCCAGCAATTACGACAGATTTGCCGTCTATTTTTGAAGAGTTCCATTGTATATCTCCGAAGATCAGCACCAGATCTTCACCAAATTAAAATGGGACCACCTCAGGAGTATAATCTTTCAAATAAAAAAAGAATTTTGGGAATCGGTCCACAAATGGGGGAGAAATCAGGTAACATACATAAAAAAAAAAAAAAAAAAAAAAAAAAAAATACATACACACGAACATAGTAACCTCCTTTTTTGAAGTCGGTTAAAAATATGTTTCCGTTTAGTCCGCCAGTTAGATTATCGAAAAATATTGGATAAGTACATGTTTTTTGTTTTTTCAAATTAATAAAAGTGGACGAAGATAAAACGCGTCTAAAGATCTGGTGCCCCACTATGACGTCTTAAAACAGTCCTAACTTAATCTTATTCCAGTGCGGAAACGTGACAGAACTATACAGAGTGTCTAGCGCCATCTTTTTTCCACACTGGATTAAGAATAATTTAGGACTGTTTTGAGACGTCATAGTAGGGCCCCAGGAGTGGGGGCTTTTGACGGCACTACGTGGTAAAAAATGTAGTGCGAATGTGACGTCACACGAGTTTTCGAAGCACTGTATCGTCTTCATTTTAGGTTTACGTGCAAAAAGAAAAAATACGTGTCCAACATTTTTTGGTAATCTATGTGACGGACTAATTAGATTTTTTGTCAACTACCCTATTGCAAGAGGAGCTGGTGACTAAATAGTAACAGCCGCTCGGGATACTCTTTATCATAGAGTATAGTAACTAAAAAGGAATAAGCCTAAGCCTATGTTGCCTATAATGGTCCGTGTTGATCCGTGTTATAAGCCTATGTTGGTCCGTGGATGGGTGGACGTGGTGGACCACCCATTTCATAACGACTTTCCTCCGTGCCTAGGAAGGCACGTTAAGCATCATCATCAACATCATCTGCTTAGCCAGTCTTACCGGATGTAGCTGAATACTATAGTAGTATTTTATACATAGAGCATCTGTTTATCTGACCTCCACAACCCCGTCTGTACCTACAGCCTGTGAGCTAGTAACTGTGAGCCACAGACTGAAGTACTGTGGACGAAGTCACCGGCAAAAGATTCTAAATAATATTTCTCATAAAGATCCCAGAAGTAATGGGTACGATGCCTCAGAGCTGCAACAAATTCTTGAAGCGCTGCTTTTTGGAAGGCAAGCACTATGAAGACTGTTCCGAGCTGTTCAAACCAATCCTGACCACTCATGGGTACTGCTGCGTGTTCAATAGTCCTTACGTTTTTAATGGTAAAAGGTAACTATACTATTTTATTCGGATCTCTCTAAAGTTCTAAACTGTTACTTAGTTATTCGATTAGCAAGTTATAGTTGGATTTTTCGGTCGTGCAATAATATTTAGGGGCTATTTCACCGTTTCACGATGTCTGAAATTCTGAATACCACCACAAAAAGCCATTGAAACAAACATAGTATTACATCACGCCTGTCGCTGTCGTCTACGAAGGGTTCGGCAGAGGTGTACCTACCCATTAGTACCTACACCCACGTATTTCGCCGCGCATGTTTAAGTCCCAGGGAATTGTCCTATTGCCATCAACGGGGCATAAAGCCAAACTCCTTGGCTGCTACTGAGAAATTTCTGATGGAAAAACCCAATAATACTTTGCCCGACCTGGGAACCAAACTCAGGACCTCATGCTCCGCAGTCGCTCTTGCAAGTAGACCAACGAGGCCAGGCAAGACCTACTCTTGGTAAATTTAAAAGAAACATGGAAATGTTTTAATACAACTTTGTATATATTTCAGAAACACGGTAGTTCCACATTTCAAGAACCGCACGGTAAACGCTGTGGGGTTCACGAACGCGCTGATAGCGGTCACTGACTATGATCTAGAAGACGCCATACCGGGCACGTTACTCAACGCAGGAGCTATTCTGGTAACTTACTTTGTTTTATGTAAATATATTCAAAATTTCAAATATTAGATGCAAAACCTAGTTAACTAGCGAAACTTCACAGCTTTTATGAAAGAGACAAAGAAAGAAAAAAAATTCTGCCGACTGGGGTTTCATAATCATCATTTCAGCTGAAAGACGTCTTTACTGGACATAGGCCTCCGCCAAGTGTCGCCACATTGACCGATCCCATGCGTCGTGCATCCAGCGGATCCCCACAACCTTCACCAGGGAATATCATATGAATCCACGAATTCATATGATAGGTCATATGAATGCCCTGGTGTCTGGTTTTGGGTATCGCTACCTTATCTGATCTACCTAATCTATCACCATACTGTACTTGAGAAATTTATTGGGCCACGCGTAGGCTTCATGAAATATAATTTAAGAAAAATCATACATATTCACTGATAAATCCATAAAATAATATCATTATGAGTTGGTCTGTGAAGCTTCACCAGCTAATTTAAGTTGTCCCATATCCAGGTGATGTACACGGATTGTATGGAGTTCCCGTCGGACGATGAGATGGCTATCATTGACACGAAGGGCGAGTCCTACCACATCCTACACGCCACCTACACTTACTGCTCTGATGAGGTGCAGTCGCTGCCGTTGTGGAGGTAATGAGATGGCTGTCATCGACACGAAGGGCAAGTCTTACCACATCCTACACGCCACCTACACTTACTGCTCTGATGAGGACGATGAGGTGCAGACGCTGCCGTTGTGGAGGTAATGAGATGGCTGTCATCGACACGAAGGGCGAGTCTTACCACATCCTACACGCCACCTACACTTACTGCTCTGATGAGGTGCAGTCGCTGGCGTTGTGGAGGTAATGAGATGGCTGTCATCGACACGAAGGGCGAGTCTTACCACATCCTACACGCCACCTACACTTACTGCTCTGATGAGGTGCAGTCGCTGCCGTTGTGGAGGTAATGAGATGGCTGTCATCGACACGAAGGGCGAGTCTTACCACATCCTACACGCCACCTACACTTACTGCTCTGATGAGGTGCAGTCGCTGCCGTTGTGGAGGTAATGAGATGGCTGTCATCGACACGAAGGGCGAGTCTTACCACATCCTACACGCCACCTACACTTACTGCTCTGATGAGGTGCAGTCGCTGCCGTTGTGGAGGTAATGAGATGGCTGTCATCGACACGAAGGGCGAGTCTTACCACATCCTTCACGCCACCTACACTTACTGCTCTGATGAGGTGCAGTCGCTGCCGTTGTGGAGGTAATGAGATGGCTGTCATCGACACGAAGGGCGAGTCTTACCACATCCTTCACGCCACCTACACTTACTGCTCCGATGAGGTGCAGTCGCTGCCGTTGTGGAGGTAATGAGATGGCTGTCATCGACACGAAGGGCGAGTCTTACCACATCCTACACGCCACCTACACTTACTGCTCTGATGAGGTGCAGTCGCTGCCGTTGTGGAGGTAATGAGATGGCTGTCATCGACACGAAGGGCGAGTCTTACCACATCCTACACGCCACCTACACTTACTGCTCTGATGAGGTGCAGTCGCTGCCGTTGTGGAGGTAATGAGATGGCTGTCATCGACACGAAGGGCGAGTCTTACCACATCCTACACGTCACCTACACTTACTGCTCTGATGAGGTGCAGTCGCTGCCGTTGTGGAGGTAATGAGATGGCTGTCATCGACACGAAGGGCGAGTCTTACCACATCCTACACGCCACCTACACTTACTGCTCTGATGAGGTGCAGTCGCTGCCGTTGTGGAGGTAATGAGATGGCTGTCATCGACACGAAGGGCGAGTCTTACCACATCCTACACGCCACCTACACTTACTGCTCTGATGAGGTGCAGTCGCTGCCGTTGTGGAGGTAATGAGATGGCTGTCATCGACACGAAGGGCGAGTCTTACCACATCCTACACGCCACCTACACTTACTGCTCTGATGAGGTGCAGTCGCTGCCGTTGTGGAGGTAATGAGATGGCTGTCATCGACACGAAGGGCGAGTCTTACCACATCCTACACGCCACCTACACTTACTGCTCTGATGAGGTGCAGTCGCTGGCGTTGTGGAGGTAATGAGATGGCTGTCATCGACACGAAGGGCGAGTCTTACCACATCCTACACGCCACCTACACTTACTGCTCTGATGAGGTGCAGTCGCTGCCGTTGTGGAGGTAATGAGATGGCTGTCATCGACACGAAGGGCGAGTCTTACCACATCCTACACGCCACCTACACTTACTGCTCTGATGAGGTGCAGTCGCTGCCGTTGTGGAGGTAATGAGATGGCTGTCATCGACACGAAGGGCGAGTCTTACCACATCCTACACGCCACCTACACTTACTGCTCTGATGAGGTGCAGTCGCTGCCGTTGTGGAGGTAATGAGATGGCTGTCATCGACACGAAGGGCGAGTCTTACCACATCCTTCACGCCACCTACACTTACTGCTCTGATGAGGTGCAGTCGCTGCCGTTGTGGAGGTAATGAGATGGCTGTCATCGACACGAAGGGCGAGTCTTACCACATCCTTCACGCCACCTACACTTACTGCTCCGATGAGGTGCAGTCGCTGCCGTTGTGGAGGTAATGAGATGGCTGTCATCGACACGAAGGGCGAGTCTTACCACATCCTACACGCCACCTACACTTACTGCTCTGATGAGGTGCAGTCGCTGCCGTTGTGGAGGTAATGAGATGGCTGTCATCGACACGAAGGGCGAGTCTTACCACATCCTACACGCCACCTACACTTACTGCTCTGATGAGGTGCAGTCGCTGCCGTTGTGGAGGTAATGAGATGGCTGTCATCGACACGAAGGGCGAGTCTTACCACATCCTACACGTCACCTACACTTACTGCTCTGATGAGGTGCAGTCGCTGCCGTTGTGGAGGTAATGAGATGGCTGTCATCGACACGAAGGGCGAGTCTTACCACATCCTACACGCCACCTACACTTACTGCTCTGATGAGGTGCAGTCGCTGCCGTTGTGGAGGTAATGAGATGGCTGTCATCGACACGAAGGGCGAGTCTTACCACATCCTACACGCCACCTACACTTACTGCTCTGATGAGGTGCAGTCGCTGCCGTTGTGGAGGTAATGAGATGGCTGTCATCGACACGAAGGGCGAGTCTTACCACATCCTACACGCCACCTACACTTACTGCTCTGATGAGGTGCAGTCGCTGCCGTTGTGGAGGTAATGAGATGGCTGTCATCGACACGAAGGGCGAGTCTTACCACATCCTACACGCCACCTACACTTACTGCTCTGATGAGGTGCAGTCGCTGCCGTTGTGGAGGTAATGAGATGGCTGTCATCGACACGAAGGGCGAGTCTTACCACATCCTACACGCCACCTACACTTACTGCTCTGATGAGGTGCAGTCGCTGCCGTTGTGGAGGTAATGAGATGGCTGTCATCGACACGAAGGGCGAGTCTTACCACATCCTACACGCCACCTACACTTACTGCTCTGATGAGGTGCAGTCGCTGCCGTTGTGGAGGTAATGAGATGGCTGTCATCGACACGAAGGGCGAGTCTTACCACATCCTACACGCCACCTACACTTACTGCTCTGATGAGGTGCAGTCGCTGCCGTTGTGGAGGTAATGAGATGGCTGTCATCGACACGAAGGGCGAGTCTTACCACATCCTACACGTCACCTACACTTACTGCTCTGATGAGGTGCAGTCGCTGCCGTTGTGGAGGTAATGAGATGGCTGTCATCGACACGAAGGGCGAGTCTTACCACATCCTACACGCCACCTACACTTACTGCTCTGATGAGGTGCAGTCGCTGCCGTTGTGGAGGTAATGAGATGGCTGTCATCGACACGAAGGGCGAGTCTTACCACATCCTACACGCCACCTACACTTACTGCTCTGATGAGGTGCAGTCGCTGCCATTGTGGAGGTAATGAGATGGCTGTCATCGACACGAAGGGCGAGTCTTACCACATCCTACACGCCACCTACACTTACTGCTCTGATGAGGTGCAGTCGCTGCCGTTGTGGAGGTAATGAGATGGCTGTCATCGACACGAAGGGCGAGTCTTACCACATCCTACACGCCACCTACACTTACTGCTCTGATGAGGTGCAGTCGCTGCCGTTGTGGAGGTAATGAGATGGCTGTCATCGACACGAAGGGCGAGTCTTACCACATCCTACACGCCACCTACACTTACTGCTCTGATGAGGTGCAGTCGCTGCCGTTGTGGAGGTAATGAGATGGCTGTCATCGACACGAAGGGCGAGTCTTACCACATCCTACACGCCACCTACACTTACTGCTCTGATGAGGTGCAGTCGCTGCCGTTGTGGAGGTAATGAGATGGCTGTCATCGACACGAAGGGCGAGTCTTACCACATCCTGCACGCCACCTACACTTACTGCTCTGATGAGGTGCAGTCGCTGCCGTTGTGGAGGTAATGAGATGGCTGTCATCGACACGAAGGGCGAGTCTTACCACATCCTACACGCCACCTACACTTACTGCTCTGATGAGGTGCAGTCGCTGCCGTTGTGGAGGTAATGAGATGGCTGTCATCGACACGAAGGGCGAGTCTTACCACATCCTTCACGCCACCTACACTTACTGCTCTGATGAGGTGCAGTCGCTGCCGTTGTGGAGGTAATGAGATGGCTGTCATCGACACGAAGGGCGAGTCTTACCACATCCTACACGCCACCTACACTTACTGCTCTGATGAGGTGCAGTCGCTGCCGTTGTGGAGGTAATGAGATGGCTGTCATCGACACGAAGGGCGAGTCTTACCACATCCTACACGCCACCTACACTTACTGCTCTGATGAGGTGCAGTCGCTGCCGTTGTGGAGGTAATGAGATGGCTGTCATCGACACGAAGGGCGAGTCTTACCACATCCTACACGCCACCTACACTTACTGCTCTGATGAGGTGCAGTCGCTGCCGTTGTGGAGGTAATGAGATGGCTATCATCGACACGA
Source organism: Diarsia mendica (assembly GCA_949316265.1). Taxonomy (NCBI): domain Eukaryota; kingdom Metazoa; phylum Arthropoda; class Insecta; order Lepidoptera; family Noctuidae; genus Diarsia; species Diarsia mendica. Next base: position 8,650,373 of record OX438906.1, on the reverse strand, counting down.
AGGGCGAGTCTTACCACATCCTACACGCCACCTACACTTACTGCTCTGATGAGGTGCAGTCGCTGCCGTTGTGGAGGTAATGAGATGGCTGTCATCGACACGAAGGGCGAGTCTTACCACATCCTACACGCCACCTACACTTACTGCTCTGATGAGGTGCAGTCGCTGCCGTTGTGGAGGTAATGAGATGGCTGTCATCGACACGAAGGGCGAGTCTTACCACATCCTTCACGCCACCTACACTTACTGCTCTGATGAGGTGCAGTCGCTGCCGTTGTGGAGGTAATGAGATGGCTGTCATCGACACGAAGGGCGAGTCTTACCACATCCTTCACGCCACCTACACTTACTGCTCTGATGAGGTGCAGTCGCTGCCGTTGTGGAGGTAATGAGATGGCTGTCATCGACACGAAGGGCGAGTCTTACCACATCCTACACGCCACCTACACTTACTGCTCTGATGAGGTGCAGTCGCTGCCGTTGTGGAGGTAATGAGATGGCTGTCATCGACACGAAGGGCGAGTCTTACCACATCCTACACGCCACCTACACTTACTGCTCTGATGAGGTGCAGTCGCTGCCGTTGTGGAGGTATTATCTGTGCAGACTGCGCGATGCTTCTCGGATTACTTTAAGTAATTATAATTGAAACTGCGACTAGAGAGTCGAGACTTACCAAGTCTCATACCAAGTCATCGTTTTTCATCATCTGCCTAGCCCTAGCCCGACCGGAGTGGCTCTTATTATTTAACTATTAGTTCCTCCTTTATCTTTATAGCTTGAAATCGGAGTCAATTTCCATACAAAGCGGTTGATAGATGATAATTTACTCAAGAGTATGAGAGATGATAATTTACTCAACATATTGCATCAAAATATAGCAGGTTTGATAAATAAAGCAGATGATCTGTTGGTATGTCTAGAGGAGCTAGCGAATAAAAAGACGAATGTTGATGTCATATGTATTACGGAGCACTTTATCATGGAAGGGTATCAAAATTTTTTATTTTTACCTAACTATAATTTGGCTGCACATTATTGTAGAATAGAACAAAAAAGGGGTGGTGCATGTATTCTTGTTAAAAATGGGCTACAATGCAAAGAATTGCCAAAAGTAGCAAAGTTATCAACTCCGGGTGTATTTGAGTGCTGTGGCGTGGACTTGACTAGTTATAAGGTGATTATTGTGTGTATATATAGAGTTCCGAACTCGAATAATTTAAATTATTGTTTTGACAAACTTGAACTGCTCTTGCAGGAAATTTTACGAACATCATGTAAGAAAATTGTCATCTGCGGAGACTTTAACATTGATGTCCTCAAGCAAAATAGTGCAACTAACTACTTTGAATGTCTTTTAATGAGGTACAATCTGAAACTTGCTTTGAAACAACCAACACGCATGGCCAGTTTATCGTGCATCGACAACTTTGCGCATAACCTTAATGCATGTAAGACTGAAGTACTAGAATGGGCATTATCGGATCATACGGCACAGCTGCTTCAGTGTCCAGTACAAAAAATATGTTGTATTAAGTATTGGTACGCAACTAGAAGAGACTATAGTACAGAAAATATTGTAAAATTTAAAAACCATCTGAAGGATCTTACCTTTTCAGAACTATATGACACGGATGACCCAAATGTTGCGTATAATTATTTCATTGAGACTTTCAAGCTATTATACGACCTGTGCTTTCCATTAAAAGTAGTTAAAATAAATACATTGAGAAGAACTAAGTGGTTGTCAAAAGGGATCAAACTTTGCAGTAAAAATAAAAGGAAACTTTTATGGCAGTTTAGACTTAATCGTAACAACATTAATAAAACTAAATTATATAATTATTCTAAAATTTACAAAAAAATTATCCAGTTAACACAAAAAGCAAAAAACAATTACGACATAAAAACATCCAAAAACAAATCGAAAACTGCGTGGCAAATTATCAATCGTACAAAGTATAACGTACCTAAATCTAACATAAATAAAATTAAAAAGGGTGGTTGCGTCATATCTCATCACAAGGCTATTGCAGAAGCATTTAATGATTTTTTTATTGATAAAATACAGCCAAAACTGGATGTCGACTGCAGACCTACGGCGTCTACATTAGATATCAATAACAAAACTATGTTTATGGCCCCTAGTATACCAGTCGATGTCAAAAAGATAATCATGTCCTTAAATAATACAAGCAGTGTGGGATATGACGGTATTGCTACTCATATATTAAAACATGTTGCGGATGAAATCTGCGGTCACTTGAGCCATGTTATTAATCTCAGCATTAGTGCGGGCGTTTACCCTGATGCTCTAAAAGTGTCTATCGTCAAGCCACTATTTAAGAAAGAAGATAGGGAGTTAATGGAGAACTATCGGCCGATATCATTAATTCCTATAATTTCGAAAATATTTGAAAAATTTATTTACAAGGAACTGAGTTCATTTATAGAAAAACATAATATTATATGCGAGGAACAGAAAGGATTTAGAATAGGAAAAACCATCAATATGGCCATTTATGATTTTTTATATAATGTGACATTTAACGTGGATAAGAGGAATCCGGTCTGTGGCGTTTTTTGTGACATGACGCAGGCCTTTGACTATGTGCATTATGGTACACTCTTAAATAAACTGGAGGCATATGGAATTAGAGGAAACGTCAACAATTTAATAAAATCTTACTTACATAATAGAACTCAGGTAACAAACATAAACCAAATTAATATGAAAACTAAACATGACATTGTATATAAATCTTCAGAACGTATTGTTTCATTTGGTGTGCCTCAGGGGAGTGTTCTAGGGCCGCCTTTGTTCATATTATACATTAATGATCTTCCGAAAGGCATCCCTCAACCTCTGACACTATTTGCTGATGATAGCACCATAACGATACCTTGCAAAAGTGTTGATACTTATGAAAGTGACATAAATGATTCTATAAATCTAATGGTAAAATGGCTAGACGACAATAACTTAAAAATTAACCTGACTAAAACTAAATTAATACATTTTAATCAACGGATCAATAGTAAAAGTAATTTGAATATACACTACGATGACCAGCCTATAGAAGAGGTAGACACAACAAAATTTTTAGGACTCCAGATTGACAAAAAACTGAACTGGAAAGCCCATATCGAAATACTGTGCAAGAAAATTAGTAAATCTGCCTATGCCCTGCACACTTTGTCGTCTATAATAGGTGTGGAGGCATTACTTACAGCCTACTATGGTTTAACAGAATCGCATCTACGCTATGGTGTCATTTTTTGGGGCAACTCAACGGAAAAAGACACGGTGTTTAAGGCTCAAAAGAGATGCATTCGTTCAATATTTAAAATTAAACCTACTGATAGTTGCGTGCCATACTTCAAGAAATATAAAGTACTTACTTTGCCATGTCTGTACATTTTAGAAGTAGCTGTTTTTGTCAAAACAAATGCACAGCTATTTAAACGACTGGATGAAGTAGTCCCACGTAATAGGCGCGACAACAGCAAGGTATGCTCTCAAACTGCGAGAACAGCCCTCATGAGCAAAAGTGTTTTTTGTATGGCTCCTAGCATATTTAATAAATTACCCAAAAGTTGGAGAGAACTGCCCTTGTCACATTTTAAAAATAAGCTGAGAAGTTTTTTAGTTACTAAAGTGTATTACAATGTTGTAGATTTTTTAAATGAAAAGGACTTCTCTACTCCGACTTCAGATACATATTATTAGGAATACTAGATAAGAATAACAATTAGATAATGTGATTTTTTAAATAATTAATTGACTATTGAATGATTCTATTTGACTGCATAATATTCTGGACATAATTTAATCTATTTATGTACTATCATAATAATTATCTTGACATCAATTATTATTTTATCTCTTTCGTATTTTTGTAATGTTTAGAATAACTTATTTATACCTATAAAATTTGTACGCCGTTATTGGCAAAACATGGACGCTCACAACATTAATATTCAATACCTTGCATGTCTGATTACTCAGTTTATGTAAACGCATGTTTGACAAATAAATGATTCTTATTCTTATTCTTATTCTTAGTGATGCTGTAGAAACGGATCCCAGGATCCGTGGAGACAAATCGCCGGGATCCGTGTTACGTCAAATCGGATCCCGGGATCGGTGGAGACAGACCCAAAATATCCTCCCAAGAAAAGGAATTAGGATAATAAAATAATTAGCTGTCGCGTTTATTTAGTAAATGTATGTCTGTCCATATAAATTAACTAACATAGAATAATGTTAACTCAGGAAAAGAAAAGGAAAGAATTCGTCTGCAGAAAAATCCTATATAATTATACGGGGTATTTGGTGCCTCATTTTCAGCACGGTTGGCGTAGTGGCTAAGCTAAAGTCGGCTGCGTAGCGTGTCGCGTGTTCGATCCCTACTTTTACCAATGCCAAATGTTACATTGGACTAAAATATAACTATAGTGAAATGTGGATGTACTAATGGGTACACCTCGTGCTTACCCTTAGCTGATTACAGGCGTGAAATTTTTTATGTTATGATTTCTTCCAGTCGCAAATGCTACTTCGAAGACGAGCACCACCTGCCCTTCTTCAGGAAGTACCACAACTCCGACTGTGATCACATGTGCTACGTGTCAGCGGTGTTCAAGGCCTGTGGATGCTTCCCCTCTTTCCTGCCCAATGTCAGACCTGAAGCAGCCTGCAGGATCACCAGCATACCGTGTATTATAAAAGTTAAGAGTAAGTTCTAGTTCTGTATATGATATGGCAAGAAGGAGGTGTTTGATGAGATGAGAGTAATAGAAGAAGTAGAAGTATGGAAGAAGAAGACAAACTAAGAAGAAATTATAAAAGTACCTACTTACATAAAAAATCTCCTCAAGAGACCACTACTAAGTATCTCGTTGCTCAAGTGGTGGCAATGGCAAATGCTGAGCATAAGGTTCAGGGTTCGATTACTGGGTCGAGTAGAGTGTTTTCCCAACAATAATTTGTCAGTAGTACACTCGTTCGTAGTAGGTTCACTCCCTATTACCTACATATGAAATGTGGTTTTACCTATCCCTAACCTTAGCGCATCCTCCTTGACGTGGATTCCGAGACATCACTGAAGTTTCAATATACAATGGATGGTCACCCATCTACGGACCTCTGCAAGCGTTTTAACCTTGAAGATCTAGCAGTTGTCTCAAGGTAGAATTATTAAGGCTAGGTAACCGCAGCCTTTCCTCAATTACATTACTGGTGTTTCTGTTGGAAAAACCCAAATTGTAATCGAGTCACAATAATTTAAATGAGTTCAATATCGTTGGTATTACCGGTGTTGGGTCATTAATTCTGCAATTTTATTTTATTTTTTTAATTTATTTTAGCAATTAATCAAGATAGGGCCTTGTATTTATTACTGTTGTGCATTTCATCATCTGCTAAGCCTTTTACCAACTATTTTGGGGTCAACTTTCAGACTAACCGGATGCAGCTGAACAAAAGTATTTTAGCGTTTGTTTATTGCTACTGAGCCTATAATGTTCCCACCGCTGGGACACAGCCCACAGGTTTCCTGTCTGTGGGAGGGAGAATCCCGTTATCTACCGTACGACCCAATATGGTAGTATGATAGACCCATTGTGGTGTAGGTGGATATAATCGTCCTATCCCTCACGATGTTTACCTTTTGCGATTTCAAAGCAGTTGTGTCGAAATAATTTACACAAAGTACCTACTTCAAAGTAGGTAGCTGCTTGAGATCGAACCCACGACCTTAGACTAGCGGTCAATACTGCTGGCCCACCACCATTACCGCTACTTTGTAGAACTTGCATAATATTATGAAATATTGCGAAATCCTGATGACGACTAAAAGGGCAAGGGGAATGACCCTTCACGGTGTCTCAAATTTTGCAATAAGAAAAAAAATCTGTTATGTAAATAAAAGTAGTAGGTAACTACTTTTATTAGTAGAATATTTAGCTCTCAAAACGGTGAAGGAAACATCGTGAGGGTTCCACGATGTTTCCTGCATGCTCTAGAACCAAACAAGTGACCAACCTGCAGAAGCCCGCGTGGTGGCCCTCGCAAATATAGGAGGCCTGTGCCCCATCAGTATAGGAACGTTATATGCTGATTATGCTTAATGCATTATATTTTTCCTTGTTTTGGAATGTTGGGGTCAATTCAGGGTTTGAAACGCGAACACTAATTATTGTAGATTGCACACTGAGAACATTATTATGCCATAATCTGTTACGATTGCGCCTCATATTTTATCAATATAAAACCTGGCATTGATTTAAGCATAATGTCGTTACTTCACAGAGGACATGCACAACTGGCTGTCTGCCCAGCACTGCGACTGTCCCCGAGACTGCGTGTCAAGGAGGTACCGCGCGGAGCTCACCATGGGCAACTTTGATGCTCTGCCTCACGTTCTCAGGAATCCCTAGTTAGTGGCAACTTTTTTTTTTATGACTTTTATGGGATAGGCCCCCCTATATCCTCTTGCTCTTCTCCTGCGCTTTATTAATTTATCTAATTTAAATGAATGCAGAAGTTAGGTGCATCCAGTATGACTGGAAGCCGATCCCAACATAGTTGGGAAAAGGCTAGGCAGATCATGATGAAGTTTTTTTTTTAAAATAGCTTATTCTGTCCCACTGCTGGGCAAAGGCCTCCCCCATTCCCTTGCAACTCTCCCCTTGTTTTGATTTCTCTGGCCAATCAGGCCAGTCAGGAACGAGTTCAAACCATCACGCCAACGCGTTTCTTTGGCCTGTGTTGGTGACGACGGCCGTCTTCAGGCACCCACTGTGTGATGATTAGTTAATTTACCAGTTATGATGTAGGTACTTATGAACACGTTTCCTTTGCAGCAAGGGATTAGTGTTGAACGCAAGCAGCAGTGCAATGCACTTCTTCTTCACAAACCCAGTTTATGTGAAGCAAAAACAAGAGACGGTCATGTCTATCACCAGTTTAGTATGTAAGTACCTCTTAATGTTATGTAATCTGTGGTTATTGAACAGGCTTTGGGATGCTTTCCCAGTTAATCCTCATTCCTTCCTTGTATTCCTAATTTAAATCTGCCGCCACACGCGACATTCAAACGTGGCGTATCCAAACATCATAATTATCGTCGGATCGCTCGCGCCCTCTGACGGAAGAAAACAAAAACTTCAGTTCGAACTCGAATAACGAGCGGCTGGCCAGCCCATCTTCTCCGCGAAGACTATAGGTAACTCAAAAATACCGTGAAAATACGACTGATCGTGAACAGTGTGGTGATCTCCTGGCTCCCAGTATCCCGTGAGTACTTAACCTTCCTTTTTTGTGTCTCTTAGCCTGGTTCCGATAGAATCCTTCAAAACCGCGTGATTGGATGTACGCGAAACTCAAATCAGTTATGTTGGTTTTCCTTCGACTCGTGCCGATCGGGAAAGTAATCATTGTATACTGGATGTAAAAGTACCTTTAACGAAGCTGAAAGACACTTGGCTTCCCCGTAATTGCTGCGTTTTTTTTGTTCTGGACCATGGTACCTGGGAACCATATAGCTAAGGTGGAAGCTCCAGGGCGCGAAATTCGAATTTTCTCACGTTTTTTTGCAATTTGGCGGTTAGGTTGTATGTTAAATAAATAAAATAGGATATGAATCCTTGTTTGTAATGTGGAGTTGTAGTTTCAATACAATATCAATTCAATACAAACATGTATTCAACAGCGTGTATTATTTAAAGTCGTTTTCCAACAATAATATTTGCGTAACGTTACATAGTAGTAGTTGGATCTACGAATGCTTGGTTGGCACCTAGTATTTTTTACGAGACTTCACCACCCGTAAGTGACCCCACTATTTTTGATATTGTGTTTTCTTTCAGCCAATCTGGGCGGTGTATTTGGCTTGCTAATGGGATGCAGTTATATTAGTGTTTTGGAGATATTCTTCTACATATATCGCGGTATCAAGAACTACGTCCGATTCCGACTTGAAAGGTGGATGCGGCACAGTTTGAGGAACAATTGAAAGTCCTTCAGGTTTGTTGTAGTTTTATCAATCGAAGGTATTCTGTCACCCATTTGTATAAACAAGTCTAAGTGTTTACTTGAGTAAAAGTAATTATTTATGGTACGATTTTTATTCTTATGTATTAAATAATAAAAGGTTCCAGTAAATGCTTCAACTCAAATATATTCACTTTAACTTGTCAATATATACGGGTATCTTTCCTTTCATTTTTCTTTTAGCTGTGCCCTGTAAAATGACCACAGTAGCAGTTGTAAGGTTGTCAAATAAAATAAAAAGCCAAGTTCAGGTGTATGTAAACAAAATTTATATTTTCTGATTTACATATATATTTTACTACATCTGCTTATAAATTCCAATAATTTTATCAAATATATTGCTTTGCTAATTTTCATGAAAAAATACAAAAGTATTCTACAATTGCGTTAAGAAAAATCGTCTAGAAAAAATTACATCTCTATTAATCCTAGATGTTCATATTATGCGTAATAATATTTCGAATGAGTAATAACTTCATAGCAAAAATTGTCGCTTATAAAACCATAGGCAAAGTTGCGCACTATTGCACTAGATACAATCCATGCTGGTACAATAAGTCGTACACTATTAAATAAATACTCTCCGCTCTCGGCGCGTAGACAATAATACTTTAACGGGAATAACTAAACCTAAATTAACGACATAAACTCAATATTTGGCTTAGATTTTAATTAAAACTACGATAAAGCACATGAAGTAATAATTTGGTCTAAGTTATGCATATAATATATAATTAAATCGTTAAGTGCCCTTACACTAATTATTGCCTTAAACTAATTTATTTTTTATTCCAGTGGTCTCTACCGATTAAAGACATCCTAAGAAACTCATGCCGTGGATCAAAAGTATCATAGATTTAATGTTTTTAATATTATAATTGACTTATATAGTTTATTTACTGTAACAATTCAATATCTGTATAATGTATTTAGAAAATAGTTAATTTCATGTAGTTAACATTAGATAATGTGAGTATAAAAATGCAGTCAGTGCAACATGTATGTACGTACGTTCAACGATATTACATATGTAATGGCATGAGTAACAATACATAATATAAGACAACCGCGCGGGCCACGTGGCCGGGCGCTCACAAATCACTGGACGTATCACAAAAGGCTTAACAATAATTTTACACTACCAGTACCTAATCCAATGGAACGGTAAAACGTTACATCAACATTGAGCTAACTTACATTCAATATATTAATTATTCTTTAAGTAATATTGCTGTTAGTTTATGGTTAACTTAATATTTCGTACTCGTAATTATTGTATTCCTGAGAGTAGACGTAGATAATGGCACGAGGGTTATTATGACAAGATACTTTGAGGATCGTTCAATAAATACATTTTTGTGCCGAAATATTCCGAAGTGAACAGTGTAAAAGAGATCTTTTACAAACATTACCTTACAATATAAAACGCACCGTCTATTCTAGCCTCGCTAGACTTAAGCACAACACGAAAATAAATCCCTGAAATGCTTCAAATAAAACTCTGTTTTATTTTTCGATCACAATAATTATTATTTCTGCAGAAATACACATCTATTTATAAAAATATTTTTCTTTAGAATGTTATCAAAAACAGCTCGTAAATTGACTTCAGTAGGGCCGGTTTTCCAACCGTCACTAACTACAAGACTACGATTATAAATACAAAGCACAAGTGAGCAAGTATGGTTACTTAAAATAGCTCTCAATAAATAAAGAGTAATAGTAATAATAGAAAGTTCTAGAACAGTAGAACAAGAAGACGAGAGAGAAAGAGATTTCGGCGCTGCCGATACAGTTGAATAAATAGAACGTAGTCTTTAGAAGACGCACGGTATGTGGCGTGACGTCACATACCGTGGGGCTGGGGTCTGCTCCTGGACGTCCAGGTTTCAAAGGCTGACGAGTGAGGAGTGCGCGTCAGGCGAGGCGGCGTCAGGCGCGGCGCGCTGCTGCTGCGCGCACGGGTGCGGGTGTGGCTGCACCGGGGCCAGCCCCACGCACAGGTGCGGGTGTGGGTGCACCGGGGTCAGCCCCGTGCCGCCCTCCATGAGGCTGTCGAAGTTGAACGGGATGCCGTTGCTGGGAGTGCTTATCTCTATGCCCGGTATTTTGTTGTTGCCGAGCGCTTTGTTATTGTGTAGCTGGAAGAGAAAAGAGGTTTTGTTAGTTATTGTTGCTTAGGTTCTTAGGAGTAGAGGTTTTGATAGGGCTTTACGTCTTCGCAATTATTATTTTTTTGATCTGCTTATCCGATTTTATAGATTATACAAAGAACTCGATTGTTTATCATCATTTCTTCTCTACACATTGCTTAATAATTTCGCGTAATTGCGTAAGAATTGTGTAAGAAGAAGACATGGGTACTACGCGGACACCAAATTAAGGGCAAAAGAATGATGATAATTTGCGTAAGAATTATGCCATTCAAAGATTTAAATAGCATAATTCTTACAAAAATCCTATAATTTTCTCTCTCTGTCAGGAAAGTCCCCATTTCCCACAGCTGGCATTCAGGCCTCCCCTCTAATACCACTATCGAGTTTCCCTCTCCTTTCTTTCTTATAGCTATATTAAAATTAATAAAATAAAAAGCCTCATACCTGTGCGGGTGTAAGGCTAAGCGGCACCTGTAATGAGTTGGGTCTGTTGGGACGCGACAGCACGGGGGGCGTGTCCAACGTCGCCGGACCTGAACTCGTTACCACCGCTGGGTTGGCCGCCGACAACATTATTCTGGAAAAAGAAATAGATAAAAGATTAGTTTACATGAAAACAAAAAATCTAAATATTTTATTGCACATTATGGGCTTACATGGGCACTTATAAAATGTCGACCAAAAAGGCACGATTCGGGTTGGCCAAAAACTCGAAATATTTTATTGCACATTATGGGCTTACATGGGCACTTATAAAATGTCGACCAAAAAGGCACGATTCGGGTTGGCCATTTCCCATGGAGAAAAACTGGCAAGAAACTCCATGGTTACTCTTTTAAAATGGATTGGTTTTATTACTAGGTTAACTAAATATGAATAGATTACTAGGAGACTATGAGGATATTAAAAATAGTCTTAAGCATTTCAACGACGAATAATGACGACACAAGTGTAACAAAGAGTGTCCATGGAGTTTTTTTGCCCATTCCTCTCAAATTCTCCATAGAAATTCTACACTGTGGACTGTAGCTTCTTCTAATTGTTGCATTTGTTTCGACAATTCAAAAGTGCCTGTGACTGGCCTACTTGTAATAAATGCTTTTGACTTGAAAAGAAAGAAGGGAAATACTCACTTTCTGTCATTAGCCGGCGAAGTAAAAATATTATCCAACACCATGACGGGGTGGTCCACTATAGGTTCCACAACTTCTACTTTAACTCTCACTCCGTCCTCAGGCATCTCTGGATACGCATACTCTTGGAAGGGCTTCACATCGGGAGGACTCGTCGACCGCTTGCCCAGAGGACACGAAACCATATGAGTCTGCAAAATCGACTCTAACTGCTCCCGATCATGGTTCAATTTCCGGATCTCCTCCTGGAGAGCTTGTTTCTTCTCTTCGAGTTTGTCAGTCTCTTCCTGCAGTTCGTTTGTGTGATCGAGTCTGCGCTTGCGGCAGCGAGCGGCGGCCATCTTGTTTCTCTCTCTCCTGACCTTCCTTCTCTCTTCTTCTTCGGGGGAGATGTCAGAGGGTGTCTTGGTAGGTCTGCGGCCTCCCATGTTGCGCCGCTTGGGCGTGGGGAGGCCGGGGCTGCTACTGCTGTTGTCGCTGGCGGAGAGAGGGCCCGGCGACACATGCAGCGCCGTCGTCGGGCCCGAGTCGCAGTACCCCACCGAATTCAGGATGCCTGGAATTGGAAAATTGTTGTTATAGCTTGGTTTTGTAGTAAGTTTTTTTCTAAAACATTGATGGTATAAACTGGTTCGTGTGGCAGTTGCAAAAGATTTTTGAAAATTTTCTTAGCAATATTCCTGCCACCAATTTCGGAAACTCCCTTTGTGATTAGAAATGATTAATCTTCATCTAACTGTTTAAACCTAAATTAATCAAAGTCCCCTTTCTTACTCCCCAAATTCCGCATTTGACTCCTCAAATTCCGCATTTAACTCCCAAAATTCCATTCTCTTCTCCCAAAACTGCTCAATACATACCGTAGTTGTTGGCGTGCGTGACTGAAGGTGGTACGAAGCCGGCGTGTGTGGTCGGCTCGCTGCGGCAGTTTGTCAGCTCGATGTAAGTCTGCTCGAAGTTCCGCAGCTGGGTGGGCGTGATGGTAGCCGTGGTGCGGGTTGGGACCCCCGACTGGAGGCCCTCAAGGTTTGCCAACTGGAAAAGAGAATAAGCTTATGAGTATTGGAAGATATTAGAGTATTGAAGAGCTTTTAAAGAGCCAAGAGCTTGAGCCATAGAGACAGTCAGATTGTAAAAACTTTTGAAAGCTTCAGGAACTAAAGTAAGATTCTTAATAAGAGCCTAGTAAAATTTCGAAATTTAAAACAGCTTGCACTGAAAGGTCCCTAGAGGCGAAGGGAATCAAAGACACATTCACTTTCTTCTAACACAACATGTTCTCCTCCCATTATATGAGGCAATAGAACATTGATGATTCGATAAGCTATTATGCCTAATGAGTCAGCGTATTAGGAAATCCCAGAATTAATTTAAAAAAAACTAGTGTTAACCTGTTCCAACTTGTTTGTTAAATTCAAGACTAAACGAATGAATTAACCAACTAGGCATCCTAAGAAAGCATCGTCATCAAATCATGAACCTAAACAATTATTCCTAGAAGTTCAACTGAACCATTAAATTGACTGATAGCATTTGCAACTTTTCAATAATTCATTGCAAAATTAATATAATTTGTTATGCAATATTTATTGTTATGATCGAACGGTGGTGCTTCCACATTCCGATCACGGTTTATCAGCAAAATATTTTCACAACAAGTATCGTAACAACAACAAAACAATTTTATTTACATATTAATTTAACATTCTTTCCAAAAAGTAAATAGTTTAAAAATCGTTAAAAAAAAACTTTGATTTTGTTTATCTCGCTAGTCCGCGTAAGTTTAGTAGTGAGTACGCTAATGGCGTGAGTGTTGAAAGTCGACCAATAAATCTGTCACCTCCGAACTGATGCTCTAGTAACAAACGTACTGCTCTCGCTACTTGCATTGCTAATCACTTATGATAAGGATTTATTAACATAAATTAGCGGGTTTCTAGTAGTACTAAATTGTACCAAACTGTTAATGAGCCAAATGCGGAAAGACACCGTTACTCAACATTAGTGACACCTTTAAATGGAGCAAGAGCCAATTTTCTGTACAAGCGACAGGATCCTAGAATGTGGAACACATTGGATAGGCTAGTGCTCTCGGGTGTAGCATAGAATAGAGTGGCAGTGGGCGGTATACCTGCTGGCACCACAGTTCCGTGGCGAGGATGTTGGCGATCTCCAGAGGATCAATGTTCTGCATGATGCGGTGCTAACTCAACCACGTTTATAATTAGACGCTTACTCTATTGTGTTGCGCTTTTTGCGACGCGACACCTTCGTGCGGTTCGAGTTTGTTAGTCGATTTGTTCGTTATAATCCGCCCTCGCAAAAGTGCAGTAGGTATTCACTACGTGAGGTCGATCCGTCTGTGCACCGTCGAGATTGATATCGCGGGACTTTCGTATAGGGGTCGGTAAACGCGTGTTTAGGGGCGGATCGTAGGTCGTATGTCGCGAATATCGCGTGGAGTATCGTGTGCGCGGGAGTGCGGGTCGTTCGTTCGTTGCGCGCGCGTACGGCGGCCGGCCGCGGCGGATCGCGCGCTACTGATCACCGCGCCCGCGCACGCTCGCCCGAAATCTTCGCCCACGAGCGACGTCGAATCATTTATTAATAGAATACTCCTCTAACTCCGGAAATATTTCGCATCATTTTGCATCGCATGCGGCGATGGTTACTTATCTGAGGTAACGCTTTATACTCAAAACAAAGCCTCTGCACTCATGCAGTCTAACGGGACCGGCTTTCAAACAAAGCTTCAGGATTTTCCGCGAGACAAGCAATTTTCATTTTGCTACGACTCTTTTGAGTCTGAGTCCATTTTGGTAGACAGTTAGGGCTACGGTATTCCATGCTTAATATAGTGGTATCGATTGACTATGGTAGATTTATGATGCGAGCGGTGACGCCACTGGTGGGCGGGAGGCTCGGTCGGACCTTGTCGCAAGGACGCCTTGGACCCGTGGGCGCGCTCATTACGGCCATAGACGCAAGTCAATACTACCATAAAAGGCGTGTTGTAAAAGTGCAGATCATTTTTGAACATATCAAGTCACTGTATAACCTAATATAGCCATTTATTACTTTGTTAAAATTCCACGCGAGCTTCGCTAAGATTCGATTAAAATGGCGGATATATAACGATCGTTTAGCAGATAGGGCGACATTCCCGACCTCGTGCATCAGTGCAAGTGAGGAGACAAAGCAAGCGGCTGCTCCGGAAGGCGCTCTGCCCGGTCAATTACTACAATTGCCGTCTCAAATGCGCGCGCGCATTGTATAGCTAACATGTACGTTAATTGGTCACGGTGCTTTACCTAACAATTAACCAACGCTTTATTATCACATTCTTGCTTGTTAGTCTTGGTTAATGTTACTTTTCGGGTGTTCGGATCCTTGTTCTCGTTTCTCTTGAATTCTGTTCACTTCAAAAAGTAGTTGGTGTCTACCGCTTTGTCTGGTCGTATAGCGACAAAGGATTTCGCAAGCATGTCACGAATTCTTCTTTGTGTTGAGAACTTGAGATCTCTCATTTCATATTGCTGTCACAGTGTATAAAGAAATTGTTACCTTGACCTATAGACTGAAGTGCGTCATTCCTGCGTGTATTGTGTGCTAGGGCTTATTCAAATTTTCTTGGAAACGCCGAAGCATTGCGGGCTGCGGCTTCATACGCGTTGAGCCCTTGAGGGTTCCCAGAGAGCGTAGTACGCGGTGTTATCGCTAGCAGCACGCCAATGAGATCACCACTATATCTAGTTGTGACGTATCAACGTACATCGCTTCTATAATGTTTTGTTCTGTTACACTTGAACCATTATTTGAGGAACAATTTTTTGTTTACGTCACGAGACTAATGTACACTTTGAGAATAATGATCCGACTAATTTTCCTGCGGACTTTCTTGGAAAACTCAATGAAAGATCTTTTAGAAATGAAGAAGAAATATAATAAGCTAAGGTCACTTGCAATTTGCACAAGTATTTCACAAGCGTTCTATCGCATTCTTTAGTTGCGAAATGCGGATTTTCTTTTGTCCAGCGCAAGTAGGTGAGGTTTGTGTTCATTTGATAAGGCAAACCGTTATCCGCACGTGTGCCCTCCCACATAATGCAATATCTAATCGTGTGTGCAATGTCCACATGCATTCGAGTTTCACGGAAAACTGTTCTCACTGACCCAAATTAGATGAAACTTTTTCAATTTTTTCCAATTCGTCATCAATTTCTTTATTATTACTAGTTTAAAGTAGAAATAAGACGATATCTTTTACGACATATCTTTAACTGTTTCCTCGTTAACTGTTTGCGGTACCTAATGGTTGGACATACCGTATCATTTTCCTTGTAGATATTTAGCAGATATCATAGATATGGCTGTAATCATTCGCACAGGTGCTTCGAGGAGGAGTTCATTTTTATTTGTTTATATTTTCCTCAATTCAGAGCTGTGTCGCGATGATTCCCGTACTGCGTCGTCAGAGTTTTATTTAGCTCCGTATCAGAGCACGAGGTTCGCGGTGGCTTTCCGAGAACGATGCCCGATACTACATCTGCATACTGTTTCACATTTTATTGTGCAAAACAAATAAAAACATAATTTTGTTCCAAATTAAATGGGTATTGACGAAAAACAGGAGCAGATCGTTGATGTAAATAAAACAAGGATTTGATCTACGTTTCGCCATGTGGCTGAGAAATAAGAATTGACCGGTATACTTGTAGTTTTTGAGTTGGTAGTAAGTTTGCACACACCATCGTAATTCGAATTGCTAGTTGTTCCTGTAAATTATAGACCTCACAACCTCAATAAATTTTCGCTATTGGTCGCAAATACTCCTTCCTAAAACACTATATCACGGGGAGGAATGTAATATTATCAGCTAATTAATTAATGACTCACAAGTAATTCATGTACTGTTTAACATTATTTGTTGAATGTCGGCCCTGGCAATAGTCCAGCCACCATGAGAGAGAAGAGAAACAACAAAGACACTACTAAAGGAATATAGGTAGAGGCCAAAGGTAGAATAGCGTTGGTAATAGAGATTTAAGAAGAAAAACAGATTTTTCCAGAATGTTACTTCTCGAAACAAAAACCTTTGAAAATAAGACACACAATACAAAGTCAATAATTATGTTCGACAATAACAAAGCTAAGGTGTATGACCCCATACACCATAGAACAGTGCGAAATTAGTATTCGGAAACCACTCGTGTCATACTTAAACGGCACCGCGGTGTTTTATATATTTGTATTGTTGTTTGTATGACCATTTGGGTGGCCTTAAATGAAAGATTTTCTACATTGATAATATTGTTCGAGGCCGTGATCAGTTTACTGATGTAGTAAGACATGGACACATTATATATGATGGTAAAGGCATTGAGTTACATCCAGTTACAATTGTTTAACTGAAATACAAACTAGATAATTAACATAAGTACTAAGAAACTATCAAATGTTAGGTATGGTATGCCCATGGTATGCCTCAGTCCAATCGGCAGGGAAATTCCCCATCAGTTTTCAAAGCAGAGTTTTTCCCTAAAAACTTGGCCTATATTTCATTTAAAAAAAAAGACGTGCGAATCCTACGAGGCCTGGGATCGGTAATTCGGTAAGCGCGTCGCGTACATAGAACATGCGCGTGAGCACGTGGCCGCCGCGTGATGCGACAGGTGAGGCACGCCCACCGCACACAATATTTGGTCACCTTTGTAATGAGTTTACAGCTGAAGCTAGAAATTATAGATGAAGGAAGTGTTTTTGTCTAGATATTTTCAACCTGAAGTACGGAATCTGGAAGATCACGGAAATAGGAAGTTCGTGAAGCTTCTTTGAAGGATTGTCATAATACGAGATGAGCACAATCAGATCTCCAGTACAATAGACTCAATGAGAGTCCAGCTTATGAAGAACATTAAGTCGAAACCCATAGACAAAAATGAACGAAGGATCTAAAAGATGTAAACTACTCGAAGTAAATAACAGACAGTTGTTAGTCTACCGTCAAAGCCACCCAGTACATTACTGCACAGGAGTACGCAATGTGAAATTCCTAGCACGCCATAACAAACCTTGAGCTGTTCGAAAAGTGACCCCAATTCCATGGAGATACGGAACTTATTGACATAGCTGACCACGGGCGCCATATAGCACTCCCAGGCTATTACCCATCAAGTTTAAGTGGCCAGTAACCCGTCAAGATGTGTACTGCTAAAGCTGTCTCTTCGTATCTAGTCGGTTGTCTGGGAGCTCATTAACGGAACGCTAATTGCTCATACTAATAGCGACGCTCCGGCGAGTTAGAAAATTCCTTGAACTGATTCTAAATAAAATAAAGAACAGCTTGTGTTGCATTACTTTATGTGATGAGGATAATTTGGAGCGAATAATTAAATTGAATGCGTTAGATCTCGGGCAATTTATTTTATTTATGTATAGCAAGCTTAAAGTAGCAGGTACTGCAACTGAATAAAGAGCACCTCAATTTCTGTGCTACAAGCAGCAAGAAAAGAAATATCCTTGATAAATTGTTCGTCCGGAAAGGAAAGGTGCGCGTCAAGGTTCCGTTAGCTAGATCATTATTTGAGGTAATAGAGAGCCTAATAAACCTAAAATAAGTAGCGACGAGACTGCAACATAAATCAAGCAAAATAAAAATCTATACGTCAAGTTGTCACACATTGGATTGATTCAAATGATAGACATGTCACATGTTAGTAAGTAACAAAGTATAATAAAAGTTTAAAGTGTAGAAATAATAAGAGCAACACATGCAACCGATGTGTGGCGCCGCCGACGGCCTGTCGCGACATTGACCGCCACCGAGCGAATAATAAAATAAATCGACGCCCTGGCACCGAGCCAGCGTCCCTTCACTTTACCTTTATTGTACGAAACTAACGCTCGAGCAAAAACCATCGCAGCACACACCGTACACCAACGAAAGTGAAGCCGAACCTAGGCAGCAATGAATAAAACACCAGATAGCAGTGAAAAATTAGCGCTTGTCAGGACGACGCGATCGATGCACTGTCGCTTTCCATATGCACCCTTCGTACATACCCCTGGAGCTTTTAAAGGACAAAGGGTTAAAAGCAATGTCACTAGTACTACTTCGTGGAACCATACTAGCAAAGAGTAAAGTTGGAAGTATAAAGAAAATAAGTCTTTGTTGGCACAAAAGGTGGTCATTACAGTAACTGCCCGACCGGAGTCGACCTTCGTTTTCACGAAAACTGCTCCATTCTGTGTTTCTCGGAAAACCCGTGTGAGTCACCGTCAGTCGCTCTCTATCGCGGGTCACTACGATCGCGTATTTACATTCGTCGTCGGCACAATTCAAAAACTCGATTACGTTGAATGATTCATTCTGAACTATGAATCATCATCGTGCGACATAGGTGAAAATTAAAAAATTGAGTAATAAAATACGGATTCCAAGAATTGTGTAATAAATATTGCGTGTGAAGCTTTAGGCCAATTAATATTTTGTCATATTTTACGAGAAAATACAAGGATTAAGAAAGAACAAGAAATACGATACGACAAATAACTTGCAAGAAACTGGAAAAACTTGTAGAGCACGGAAAATCTAAAAGCTGATTCAGCAAGACAATAAAGTATTAAGTGTATACTTTGCAATAAAGGGATTACCATTCTTCTAATTTTACTGAATGATAAGGTTATCTGAAGCGCTACATACGGCGCCGAAGCAAGGACCGGAAATCGTCCGGAAATGGCAAGCATTCCGCGCGGCGCCGCCGGCTAACCGCACACTTGTCGAAAAAACTCGCGCTTTTTTACAGATAATAAGAAACTGGTCACACTCATACATACACAAAGTATATTTTAATATGTAGGTAGGTACTTCTGGGTTTTGGGTCATTTTATGTTTCGTGGAACTGCGAAATTTTGTATACAAAGACCAGTTAATTACGATTGAATATTACAGAAGGGCATAACGGGTTATCTACCAGTGAGAACTGTTTTAAATCGGTATTTATTGTTCTGCTCCGATAAGGAACAAGCAGCTGCACGGACGCGGTAGAACAAAGAGGTATAATCCTAACGCGTTAAAACGCAATGCAAATTATATCGGCTCGCTAATGGTTATTGTGCCTCTTCGTGTGGTCAGATTACGTACACTTATGTGCATTATCTCGAATTAATTATCTGGAAGGAGTGACGCAATTTCGAAATAATTATAATTCAGACACTTAGAACTCTCCAAACGATATTTTGACGGGAAATATTTTGAAACGATAAATAAATGACCAAAATATTATGGCAGATTATTTTAGATTGTGCCTATACAAAGTCCAAATTGCCTTAATATTTTGGTCGTTTAGATAAATACTTTGATAGGTAAATCGCTTTAGCGTGTACCTACGTATATTTTTGTGGATGTTATCTAACAAACATGGTAGGGAAAATATTCACACAACAGTTTTTTTACAGACGATTAATTCTACATGAAGGATTGCATGTCTATGGAGTGGTGAATTAAATGAACACCACGTATTATTAGTTGAGATCCTCGGTTACCCGTCGCCGCGTCGCGACTGCCGTCTTCAGACCGACGCCTACGCAAATGTATTCCTTGTTTTATTCATTTTTTAATTGCGTCGCCTACATTGCCATCAAAGAAATCGTCTTTGCAGCAAGTACTTAAGGAGTCATTTAAAGTTAAATATACTTCAATCAAAACACGATAAAAATTCGCATATTTGGTTGACTGAAGAATCAATGTAGCACAAAGTCACATTATTAAAACGTTCCAACTGGAAACTTGGAAATAACATGATACAAACTGAGAATTAAAGATTCGGAACGCGATAATAAAGCAGCTCCTTATGTGGGAATGGCATTTAAAATAAAATGCATACTAAAAGGTTAGGTGAAGCAGATAAAGAGTATGAAGTCAATATAGGCATTACTTTCGACCATAACTGTTGGTCAAGTAATAAACGAACGTTGAGAACAAAGTTTACGCCACTCATACAGTTTAACGGCGAAGTGAACGTTGTTGGAATGGGAATGCAAAAATATGGCCAGTAATTCATTTTGTTCACATTTAAAGAAACATTGTAAAACATAACGATACAGTTATAAGTAGTAGGCGACGTATAGACGGATAGACAGACAAAGCCATTGTCTCGATACTCGCTGTGTTTGGCGGCACTTATGCTAATTTCTTTTGAGGTACACTCGAGCCTTCATTGCGGGCTAACAGAATACTTTATTACCTGCTTATTTTAGCGAAAACCAACACCAGTACTGAAAAAAAAATGCAAATGCTAATGTCACTGACATTTGAAGACATGAAATCGTGAAAATATATCTCTCAGAAAGTTTTGAGGATGTGGATGGATATAAGAGTAGAGGAAGACCAAAGAAACGATGGATGGACTGTGTAAGCTGATTTGGCAACAAAAGAATCCCGTAAATCGGATCATAAATCGCAGCGTAATCGGTGTACATACATAGAAGAAACAAAAAAAAACGTACCAATCGAATTCAGAACCTGCTCCTTTTTGGGAAGTCGGATTAAAAAATGAGGTGAATAATGAGATGACGACTAATAGAGAAGTAAAGAAGACCTGTTGCCCCGAATCCAAAGGAATTGGGATAGGGGCAAGAGAATGATATTTATTAGAAAAGGTTGAAGATCCATTTTATAAATGACCAGAGAGCTTCAGAAAACATAACCCAACCCGATAAAACAATGATGCAACTGCATATCATTGCATCAAGAACAGGCGATGAGGGATCCCGTTAATCTGTTACAAAGTGAGCTCAGTTGCGCGTGCGCAGTTGAAAGCATTTCGGTTTATCAGTTGGGTGCGGAAAGGCCGCCACTTCACTGTGGCCCTGGCACCGCCTAGCACCACCCGAGAGCCGACGAGATAATTGTACGCCCATCATCTGACGTCACACAGTATTTTGTTGTGTTCAAGGAAAAACGCGTTTTTATGTTTCGACATAAAGAGGTGTGGAAATTCCAAAATGTTGTTTCCTTTTGCGTAGAAAGTTCTGAATAGCTGATGCAATAATTTTGTTTTAATACTGAACATGGACATTACGATTTATATTAAATCTAGCTACTAAATAATGAAAGTAATTAATTTGAAACAAGTCGTGGAATTACTTACGTAAACAATTCCAGTTAAACAGTTTCGATGTCTAAATCGCAATTGATTGGTCTAAATAAATGATGTATTGTTTGTTTTGTCCGGGTTACGTCTCAATTTGCAGGACTCGTCCCTTCGTTATCAGTGCAGATAGCGTCGCCCGAATCGCTGGCTACACCGGCACTATGCTTATCGCCCTTCCACGAACACTTAGCTGCACAAACACTTGCACTTATCGCAAAATGTTTCACAACTGCTCCTCTACACAAAATACCGATGTAGCGAGAATCGTCCGGAATGTTATTTAAATCTTTTGGTGTTGTAAGTTTTTTATCTTCAGTCCAAAGTCTAGCAATTTTGCTAGCAATAACATGGCTAAAGAGTTCCGATTGTGGACCTTCGACCTCTAGCAATTTATCGAGCTCCATTTAATAAACGAGAAATAAAGTATTTCTGGTATCTTTACGTCTAAAGATCCCAGCTGGTCGGTAGTGTTGGTACACAGGAACTTGTCTAGTGACGAGATGATATTCTTCTAATAAAAGATTTGCTCCAGACATAATAAAATATGATCTAAGCACGATACTAGGAGTATTAGGAAAATATACATATTACAATATTCGTTGAACATCAGACAGTTGAGTGCGTAAATAACAAAATGAGACGTAATTTCAGATGTACTCGTAAATGTGTGTAGATTCGGCGTCACTACGAGTTACGCCGAACAACACATCAACGTTACAATACATCAGGCAAAGTGTACAATCGTGTTACTGACATCAGCTTGGCAGAAGCCCAAGGTTTTGTCAAACGTACTTCATATCCGTGTATCACAATGCAGACAGTTAACCGATTAGTACCTATGTCATAATTTGTGTTCAACGCTTTCTACGAGAAAGGAAAATGTATTTGAAGACCTGACCAGCAATCTAATTCATTAAAGTGGACTTTGGAAACAGTTGGTCGGATTTTTCTTTGTGTTGGAAAAGTTTTTGATTCAGGAACATCTCTTGCCCTTATCCCAGTTCATTCGGGGTCAGCGCAGCGTGTCTTCTTCCAAATTTCTTAACACATCAAATACCTCCTTTCTTGCTGTATCACCTTTTACACAGTCCATCCATCGTTTCTTTGGGAACAAAATCGTTTTATGAAAATCTGCACTCCACTTTTATGGAACAACCACATCACCTCTAACGGCCCTAAATACTTTTTCCTCCATAATAATTGTTAAGCTTAATTTTTTCCATTCCATCTAACCATCGCTTGAGCATAAGAAAACATAATTGCTCATGTCAAGTGAAGTAAAGTAATAAACATTTGTCTACATACAACTGCTGATAGCCTTTATGGCCATCAAAAGAGAAGACGCGCTTAAACGACACACGACGAATAATAAGCCCGCATAAAATAGATTTTTATACATTTTTATGTGCCAACGAGAATAATGCCTCCTGTATAAAACTAATTTGAATAGCGCAACAGGATGCCCTGTTGTGCATTTATATGTCCCCACATTTGTCTTAAATTACTTTGATAAATATTTATTTTATGCTGATAGGCTGTACTTAATCAAGTCATTGTCGGGGCTGAAGATTTCATCAATGATAAGTAGGTAGTTGTAATCGGATATTGTTTTAAAGAAATATAAAACAATTGTTAAACTCATCACCTC
This sequence comes from Diarsia mendica, assembly GCA_949316265.1. Taxonomy (NCBI): domain Eukaryota; kingdom Metazoa; phylum Arthropoda; class Insecta; order Lepidoptera; family Noctuidae; genus Diarsia; species Diarsia mendica. Next base: position 8,627,226 of record OX438906.1, on the reverse strand, counting down.
AAAGATTGTCTTATCGTAAAATTGTTTTGTTTTATTCAAACAGTATATTTTTGGGGAAGTCCCCTACTCTATACCCAAACCACTGAAACTCCTGAAAGCAACATCAACAGTGGCGTTCATCAGAAAAACGCCGAGACAATGAAGCTCGAGGAAGTCCCAAGACAAACAATTTAACTGTCTTGGACCCCCCCCCCCCCCCCCCAAAAGGAAATTAGTTAGAAAAGTATTGGCGGAGGAGTATGAAAATCGTATTCAAACATTAAGTTTCTGATAAAGTGTTATTGTAAATGTAATTTTATCACGGCTTATATTATGAGGAAGGTTTAGCCATCGATGGCGTCAATGGAATCGACCCATTTCCTAGTTTTTATCTTATCATTTAAAATATCATACTATGTTGATGTGTAGTCGTTTGAATAGCAATGAAATAGACTAGATAATTGGATATGATATACCACATTGTTTTATTTTTTTAGTAGGTATTGTGCATGAAGAGTTTCATTTCAATATTAACAAAGTCAAAGAGAGATACTAATGACAGCATGTTTTTCCTGAAATATTCCTAAGTTTACATAATTTGTGCCGTTTTCAGAAGTGTAAAAATATTTCTACACTATCATGACTGGAGCGATGAGGTATTCAATAAAAATTATCAGCAGCGGCGCCGATAAAATAGAAAGCAAACAATGTTCCACAGTATACTTATCATGATTTTAATACGACCAGAATGTTATTCTAGCTAAAAGTTTATTTTAAAAAATTGCAATACCATATTATGCCATATACCCATGTTTTTTTTTGCCCAGTGATCTGTTGGTTGTGGGTTTATCCGCGCGGTGAGACAATTAGAGGTTCACTTACAGCCCACAGTGGGTACAATGGCGATGCAAATAATCGCGATTATGGCAAGGTTGACGTCGGTCGGCGGAGGGTTCGTTCAACTGACCGCGAGCGATGACACGGTGCGCGCGCGCAGCGTCGCGGCGTCACATGCGCGCCCCAGCCGCACCGCCTCCAACACGCCGCGACAACCATCTCAACAACGATCCGACCCATCATAACAAACATCAGACCACGAGGACTATCATCCCCAAAGCGTCAACTGTCAAGTGCTATCAACAACCCTAGCGAATATTCTAATAGCTGGCTGTAATTTGGTGATGATAATGCAAAACCAGTAACAAAGCTGATGCAATAAAAAACAGATAATGAAAAACAAAATAATCTCTGTGTTGTGGTTGACACTTCATTACACGTCAAGGGAATTCCCGTTCTGCGCAGCGATATCTCTCGGCTCGGCCTATATAACAGATTAACACTTACCGATTTCCTCTAACTGCAATCCAAATAAACGCACTTCACAATGCAACAGGAAACTTCATTAAAAACTTCAAAAACTTGTCGTAACTTGATACAAGCAAACGCGATTCCCGCGTGCGCGCAATGAAAACAATCAAGTGACAGATGTCGGCCGGCGTCGGAAAACCCCTCAGAAACTACGCGGTGCAAAGCACGCAGTGTGTAAATATTATTGCCTCGACTGGACAAAGGTTTTTGTTATCTAAAACCGGTGTCAGCGAGCGTGCACGACACGCGCGACCAGCGGCAGAACGTGGAGTGAGGCTCGCGCGCCGGCCCCGCCACCGTCTGATAAGCCTGGCGCGACGCCCCCCGGCGACGCCTACGCCCCACTCGGCGCCGCCGCCGCACCGGTGCATCGTAAACACCACCGGCCGCCCCTCGGCACCCGGCACCGACGGTGCAGCCACCGCCACCGCGCCGCCGACCAGACGGGCCCCCGCGCATTATGCACCGCACCTACGCACAATTTCACAACTGCAAGGCACCTCGGCGCGTTGCAGAAAATCAACAACTTTCGATTCCTTAAAAAGACGAGGAAACAGAGACTTGCTACTTGCGAAACTATGGCAGCCGGCAGCCCAGATACCGATGAGAACAATGAGGCGCAAACAAACGCAGCACCTTTTTAGTGTCCTCCTAATTGGGCTGGTGGTGCGTCGGGCAGAAACTCAATATGCAACGCGATCGGTGCGGTACATAAACGGAATAATTGAATTAGTGCAAGCATGTCGAGCACGACCAGTCGAGCCGCCACCGCCGTCGGCCACCACTGCACACTTATAAACTCTCGAATCTCGATCATCGACACTTAGAATGAGTGAAAATGTAAATGGCAGATCTGATAACAGCATGAACAGGAACAATTTACAGGAAGGTAAACAATTGTAAACTATGGTATGCACCTGAAAGTTCAGTGGAGGTGAACTTTCAGATGCATACCATAGTTACCATTAGTTACAAAAAAAACCAAATCAAGGTTTGCCTAGTAGGTTCTGTCAACTTCTGTCGTGTAGTAGTAGTACCAAATTCAGCAGAATGCATAGTTTTACGATCTCAATCATAAACGAGCAACTGGCTACATTTTTATATGACGCTAAGTGGTTTGCATTGACGACATATTATTATGCTTTAATACTAAACTTGTAGGAGACAAGATAGCAATGTGCAATACTCATAAAGCAGTAAGTAGTCATTGAAACAGAGCTGTTTCATAATGATAGTTATTAAAAGCGTGCTAAAGCCGTCAACCATGCATGTACAGAATCGTTTGCATAAGCGCGCACAGACGAGCAATCAACCATAAACGAAGGGGAAGAACAGAAAGAGAAAGATTGAGGAAAATTTGATTCTTTTGTTAAAAACGAAAAAGAGAAATCAAATCTTGTTGAAGAAAATAGATATAATATTGATCCCCAGTCAAGGTGATTGGTCGGTAAGGTCACAAAGATTTAAATTCCATCACCCATACGCAGAGGTTCAATGATCTGCGATGTTGTACAGCTTAGTACGTAATAGGTAACTATCCACTACGTCGTTTGTATACTTTGTATTCATAATATATAGTGATGAGAAAAACATATTTGACGAAACATGCAAGTTTTAACATGTTTTCATAAATAGGTAAACATCGTAATAAGCCAAATTATGTGAAACGAAATATGCAAACAAACAGAAACAAACATAAAAAAGCGAAATCCAGTACAATCATGAGACGCGACCTTCTGCAAATGTTTCAGAATTAAGAACTGCGTAGGTGTAGTAAAATACAAAATTGGATTCGAAGAATTGCGGCAAGTAAGCAGCCATTCGAAACTCATTAATTCAGTTATTTACCGACATCCCATGTTATCAAAACAATTTACTGCAAAAAACGAACAAACGAGTAGGTGTCTGAAACAATAACCATCAAAATACGACATTATTGAAAGCAACACATCTTCCACTTCTGAGAATAAAATATTATGCGTATTAAAATCAAAAAGAAGACATGCAATCTTTACACGCTCTGAAGGTCATGGCGATAAAATTTCGAACAAATTCAATGGAATGCCATAAAAGTAAAATATTTATCATCGATAATCCGTAATGGCAAAGCCTATATAACAGTGCCGGAGGAATCTCAAAAAAATGATTTAAATAACATTGAAAACGCAGCCACAGTCGTAAACATTTACGAGTACATTACTCTCAATATACTGGCATGCCCGTGCAAATTATCCGTCCGACAATTTATACCACATTGGAGAATTACGTTCTCTGATTAATATTAACCCGAGCAGTTGAACACGTTGAGTCGAGAAAGCAAAACAATACTGATCTAAATATTTAGACCACAAAAAAGCTATTCTATCAAACAAGATAGTAGGATACGCTCCGAAAAAAAGAGACCCATAAATTCTTTGTGCGTTACACAAAATATAAAATCAATGTCATATAAGTCTGTCCGTCAGGCGAGAAATCTGTCGGGGCGCGTTAGGCCCACATAAATTACGAGATTAATCTTTTCAAATAATTTGACCTTTTCATCTGACGAGGGTTCATTAAATAATAGCGTCGGTATTGGTAGTGCGGTTATTGTGCCGTCTATCACGAATTTTGTTGTGGGCGGGAGCAGACTGCCTACAATTCATAGCCCTATTATTCCTAGTCTTCGAGGGTGGAAGTAGCTTCTCATGTAGATGACGAGGCTATCTAGAATAACAAATTGCAGATACTTTAAACATCTTAAGTATGCAAATTGCGTTTTACTCTTTTGAATTTGTACTTATTATTAACTCTACCTGGAAGTCCATTGTTTGCAGTCACAAGTAAAAACATTAGCCAGGCTTTAAAATAATATTAATTAAATTCATCATTGCAATAATAAATTGCGTAGCATACTAAAATATGCAGATTTTATAGCTTTTCCTTGTAAGTAAGTCTCACCGTCTCACGGTATCCCAACAACTTTGAATTCAAACCATCATGATACCATCGGATAAATATGATGTGCGTAAATATTTGTAACAATGATCTAATGCAACTAGTTCGCCTGCAACGGTATGACATCTTTTAATAAGGCACTCAAGGCGGAAACGTGGAAAATGTCAGTAATCTACGAAGCGGTAAGCACGATTCTTGCCCATAATCGGAACAAGGACTCCGCAGCTGTTGTTAATATCAGCTCCATGCTTATTATTGTGACGTAATTATTATTGCTTCGTGAAACAAAGAAAATTAAGCTCGCTAATTTATACAGGGAATCCTTTGTTTAGAATTTATAAAACTCAACTTTGCTGCACTTATGTAAATCTTTAATTGTAGAGGCCACCTAGCTTCATAATCCTGCGATCAAGATAAATTTACGGTATGGACAGAATGTCCGGTGGAATGCCGAGCGAGCCAAACGGGTGACTCATTGGGTACCCGTGGTCAACAGTCGGGATCCTTAACTACCTTTAACGGATCCCGCTACAACTACAAACAGAACTCGATGCAATTATTGTTGCACCGTTACATACAATGTCTTCCAAAAGATCTCCAAGAAACAATTTATGCGGCAGGCTTTGCGGCATTACTGTTAAATAGACTTCTTAAAATGTTATGGCATTACAATGTCATCCAATTGTGTTTGGTGAAATCTGTATTGTTGGACAAACCCAACAGTTAACGTCAACAATAGATTGGGAAGCAACAGCTATAGACAAAACTGCAGAGTGTATTACAACTTTTTTCTTTATTTGTACAAGGTTGCGTGCTTGGGTCTTTCAACCATAAGTAGCCGTATCTAAAGGCGCGATGGGGCGCATCAATCAAGCACAACTTTCATAGCACAGAATTTGAATTTGGAATGTGTTAGACTTTATTAACTGTCATTTGTTTGATTTTTTACTGCTACAATAAATTCTCATCAAGGCTGGAAATTAACTCCTTTATTAAAGGTTGTATAGGTGTTCTGTTACCATAACCAAAACACAATAATTCTCAAAATGATTTATTAGACAATGAAAACCATGGGAAGATTTATCAAGCGATGTCAAGTAAAGTCAAGTTTATGAATAAGGAAGGGGTTTCGAATAATACAATGACACGGACTTTGTCCAATATCACATTCTATAATAAAACTGATGAGCTTACACAAACAGGAAATTTCAGTATCAAACGGATAAAAACGGATGGTCTGTTACTAAAATAACTTTATTTATATCTATTTATTTGCAATTACCTACTATTAAAGACAAAAATGTTTTCCTGTTTCGCCTGAGATTTATGTGGTCGCCACAATGGTTTGGTTACTTGTGATTTTGTGAACTTGGGACCGGTTATTAATTACAGTATATAGGTACCTATTTCTACAGAAGACAAACAAAAATTGTTTCACACATTTTTTTTAAAAATTGAATAAATAAAAATCAGCTTAGGATTACCTTACTTCTATAGAAGCAGAGAACATAGAAAAGGAATCTCGTCATGTTAACAGTATTGGCGACCTTGCATTCACTTTCTCACGAAATATTTAGTATTGTGTGGGAAGTACCGTTTTAAATTTTTCCTCAAAGTACATTATGTCATCGCAAAGGGGCCTTCAGAAATACTGTTTACGTTGAGATTTTGGCATAAATCGTTAGAGACGTTAAATTCCTCAGGTCACAATATTTTTAATAGCCATATTCCCAGAATTCTTATACAGATTCGAATACGAAGGCAATTCCGACAAACTCCCAAACGCCCTCAGATAATTCGTCGAAGTAAAAAGCGTTTCCTCGAAAGCTATTTGACACGACAAATATCCTACATTTCAATTGCAGACAAATATTGGAGTTTACGATGCTTTTGATATGGATAAACGTCAACATGACATTGTACAACGTGGGTGGTTGGTTATGGTGCGACAAGACCGGACCGCATGACTTAGCACCGCGGTGACAGCTACCATGGTCTAACAACTTAATGTGGCCGAGATAGCTAATCGATTGGAGGAGAAACATTTTGTGCAAGAAAAGGTAAAAGGGATTAGGGACTATTTAGAGCCGAAGTAAAAAAATTCGGAATTTGGTGATAGGCTCTATAATCCATTAAATATTTTAAAAAGAGAATAGAACAGAAATTAGTCGTTAACATGCAAAGGTAAAGACAAAAAGGATTAGCGACATAAATGATCTGTGGCAAAAAAACAATGGAATTTAGTCATTGGCGATGATCCATAGAACAAACGTTGTAAATTAATATTTACGTTGTAGTTATAGCAGAACATAAAGCAGTTTAACATTAACAAATATCTAAAGGTAAGACTTATTAAAACGTTCTTTGACTACGATTAGAAGGAACAATATAATATTATAAGCAATCATGATAAAATCTACATTCATTTATTGTGGAGTTGCCTTGACTTAAAATTTCATGGTTGTACTTTACAGCTTTATTTGCAAGTCATTATATTGGCTGTAGACAAGGAGTCTAGACTTCTTATAGTTACCAAGTTTTATAATGTCCTACACTTGAAACTGAATAAAGCTATCTGGAAAAAACACAGTCTCGAAATTGCAACTTTGTTACACATAGACAAAATCAAAATGAGGAAGACCTCTTGCTTCGGACTAAAGTGTTCCATAAGAACACATAACCACAAAGAAAGCTGTAAAAAGAACTACCAACTAAACCTTTTTACTATGTTCTCAATATTGTTCCCTTTGTAAGATTTGTACGCAGCATAGTTCGAAAGCAATGAATGCTGGGAGACAATGGAAAACACTTTATGTAATGGGTCAAAACGGATAACGCGCAGCCGTGTTATCTTTTAAAGGTAATAAAGAAGTCAGCTTCGGAGTTTATTGTAGCTACTTGTGCAACTGCATAAAAGCTCGTTTTGTATGGTACAGCTATCACTTCGTAATATCTTATTGTCTTTGGTGTAGTGCGATTTAATGGAGTCAGTGTAATAACAGGTACTGGTACAATAGAAACGAAGAGATTTGAATTTGGAATAGTTTCAAACAAGACAGACACGCAGAGACAAGAATGTTAACCAGAAGCAAACGCCAAAGACAGATTGAAGGAAAAAAGAGGTCTTAATAAGGTAATTTGCCATTAAAATAGTTGCACAAACAATAAGTTTCACATACTACCACCGCGTGCTTCAACTATGACGTCACTAGGCAGTACGCGACTGCTCGCAGGTGTGCGAGCCGCGAATTTTTTACCTACATTGGAAAATTGCATCAGAACACCGATCCATTGCAATTGATGAACATAAGAACTTATATTGCATTATAAAAAAAACTAGCCATTGCAATTTATGAACATAAGAACATCCTAATAAACATTGGTCCATAAAATAGAAGATCAAAAAAACTAGACAAAGACTAAGGACTTAATCAATTGGACCCGGTATAGCCAGTTATTTATAATGGTTTCAATGTTGGCAGTGTTGGCACACGTGAATATGTATATTTTCAAGTCTTTATGTAATGAATATGGAACTAGATGACGATGAAGTTATGTAAAGATAATTATTTTTCTAAACGAGAGGATAAACCGACGAATCTAATTATAATAAGTTTTGTCATCTCATTCAGATATTTCTCCGTATCAATGTGTAATTTGGCCCAATTTGTTAACAGATGCGAAAAAACCAAAAGCTTTTAAAATAAACTTGTAAATTATGGCATGTTTACTGCTAAACGAGTAATGGTTCAAGTATTTGTCATGTCTGTATTAAAAAATATGGCTTACCTACTTCCGATGATTCACAAAGTTCTTGGAAAACTCAGCGTGTATTAGTATAATAAAGATTATCTAATCCGTTGTTACACGATACTATCGATTTTAATTCATTCTACTACGGCGAACCACAAACTTGTATTACGCATCACTTTACTATGTAGAAATTCGAGGATAAAATTCGATTCATGATTTCGAAAAAAAAAAAAAACTGACGACAATTTGGAATCCACTCTTGTTCGAATTTCAAACGGTACGGGAAAACCAGATGCATAGACTACTACAAGCTTTTTTATTTGTAAAAGTATTAATGTTGATGGATGGAGAAGGAGAGGAAGGCTGAAGAAAAGATAGATAGATTGTGTAAGGAATGATAAATGAAGGATAAAGGAGTAAATGATGCCATAACGACTGAGAGAGGAGAATGAAGAAGAAAAAGTGTTTCGGCGACCCCAAATAGAAAGGGACAAAGGCAGGAAGATGTTGATTACAACACTACAAATTCTTATTCAGGAAGACTACACAAGAAAGTCCAGACAGTAGTTTTCCTTGACAATATTCAACTAAGGCCGATTCAGAGTTGATTACAATTAAAACAAATTGTCTACATCCGGCCCATATTGACTACAACAGCTAATAGGTGTCGTCCAATAAAATACATCTGCTCAAGTCAACAAGGTTAATATGTAGTTGGTTGAAATCATCAAATCAGTTTACATTTCAATAGACAATGCATCTGCTACCCGACTTGCGTCAGGAGAAAATAGGTCATCAATTAAAGGTCGGATGATCGAAGTAACGGTAAATGCTGTAATAGTAATTGTTTCAAGGCAGGCAAATGGTTGCGCGTTGCGTTCTAGCGTGTGGGGATTCCCCAACCACAGAATTGTTCTTGGAAGCAGTCAGGCGCAGGAGAAATTTCACAAGCGCGCGAAGTGGGTCAAGTCAGCCGGACTTGACGTTTTCGCTTCGCAAAGGTTACCATCACCGCTGCGCCTGCCCCGCCGCCCGGCGAATCCGGTTGCGCTTGCGCAACTGATAGTCTCGTTTTATCAGATCCTAAAAGATCAGTTGTTTCTGCTACGTATGGATTTATGGGTTTTTTGGGGGATGGGGCTGTTAGCTAGGTGCGACTTCCTTGCTTTCTTTCTTTGGTTTGTTCTTTTTTCATAGTACTTTGAAGCTATCAACGAAAGAGGAGGGGATAAGATACCCCCACTTTCGCTTCTCCACGCCTGCTTTTAATCTCACGTAACACAAAGGAGAAATTACACTACAATGTTTATTATTGTGTTAATTGAAAAAAACCCTATTAGGTATGACATTTGTAAGTATTGTAGGTAATGCACACAATGCCAAGTTAGACTTACTGTTGGGGAAATCCAAGGATTTCATTCATGCATATTGAAAGTAAACAAGTCTAGCGTATGACGTCATACGATTAGCCCGTTTCTATATATTTTGTCCTGTTTTGTAGTATGGGAGTTTTCATTTAACACTTTTATACCTATAAAAATATCATACCTTAATAAAAATGGGCATGTATTTAAACCGTTATCTGTATATTCCCTTTTTTCGAACAAAATATTTTAAAGTTACACCAAAAATACTGACTTGCACACAAATTATCTCAAATTATGCACACTAAAGCAACCAAATTTAGTATCTTTTTTAATGGCATTTGCAGAACTCTTTTACTGAACGAATAACTATTATCAAAATAGTATATCCAATAATTCTTTAGTCTAACAAACATTTTAAAACTTTTTTAAGGAAAACCTACACCTGATTTACTCCATGACGCGCGCTCGCTTCGCTCGCATATTAAATAACACTAATATCTTCTGTCCCCGAAGTGCCGGGCCTCCGCCGGCCTCCTTCGTCGGCCTACGGCCCGGTGCCCATGCCGCCCATAAAGGACACTGTCGCGAGACGGTCGTATTAGATATCAGTTTTAGAAATTCCGTAGTAAGATTGTACAATAAATTTAGAGTGCAAGTTAGTATTTTTGATAAGCAATTAGTATTTTTGTTTTACAAATCATATATCCGATGTACTAACTACATTTTTTGGTGTGAATTCGATAAAAAAGGTCATCTCGTTTTGTGTGATTTTTTAGACTTTTTTGTAGGAAATCAATTGGTTTTTTTGGTATGCATTCGGTTAATTAGTGGAGTTACCTAGTGTGCTGAAAAATTAAACAGATGTGCATTTAAATATAACCCATAAAAATGTAATATAAGAAATAATTAATAAGTTCTCACGCAAGATTATGAAATACCTATACCTACCTTCTTATGAACATACGTGTTGTTCAACTAGATGAGTCACTCTAGTAGAAAAGAAATGAATTGAGGTTGCAAAACAAGCGGCCGTACCTACATGCACCACAGGTATACGTGACCAGGCTAACGGCTTCTTCAACTCTTCAAGGAACGGAAATACCAAACTGGAATTTTTCTCCTTCAATTTCCTCAAATCCATAGTTACAATTTTGAAGCTCAAGAAGGCAGATTTTTTATCGCCATCTTGACCATAAGTGATCAATAAAAATAATGTAAAAACTGTATAGTCGTTACATTATAATAATGGTTCAGGTAGGTAGCGATACAAGTTCGTGGAACTTCTCAAGACTCGCGCATTGCGCAGTGGGGCAAGCTGACGTCATCTGGTGACGTCATCGTCTCGGACCATATGTGACGTCAAGCACGCAGTGATAAGGAGAAAACCGCACGAGACAGTGAAAACCATCCACGCGATGAATTATAAAACAAAAATATTGATATTACTACATAAAATTTTTCTGTTATGAAAATGAGAGTTTATAACTGTAAATACATAATTGATAGTACTATCTCTACACTCTACAGTATTATCAAATCGTGCTGTGTTCGTCGTATCTGGAGATAAAATTGGCGCGCAAAGCTGTAAGTAGCGCCATCTTTTGCAAACCGACAGAACTGATAAAGGCGGTAATAATGAAAAAATTGTAACATTATATTTTATTGTTGACGAGGACGACCATAGTGTTCCGATTGTGGAGGTTACGTCATTGTCTAATAATAGGAATACATTATTGTAACAATACGATTAACAGACAAACAACTCCTGGAATTGCTACTGACGCAAATATTGTCAAATGTAGATTGTAATACAGGTGTTCAATATGTGCTAACAAATTCTAGAATGTTCCACAGTAAAAACAAGAAAATTAAGTATTTTTCACATTATTGAAGAACAAAATTGATAAGTTTGATAATCGAAAGGAGGACAAGTACCAGGATAAAGGAAGGATAAGGAGGTGAAAACAGAATATTAAAGAAAAATTAAAACATCAAATTTGAATATTGGTAAACGTGATACCTACAGGTCTTGTTAGATCTAGTCTTCGTCCTTTTCGCACCAGCGAATGGACCAATAGCGTTCTAGCTAGCGTCACTTGAAAGTACAGGGACCCTATTATTGATGTCACAACAGTACCACTATTGTTTTACAAATGAATACTGAACATTCATTAAATAATTAATACACATGGCAAAATGATAATTACAAAAAATAAAATTGAATAGTTTTGCATGACTAGTTTTTAAGAAACTTTAGCGAACTATATTTTAGTGAGAGGTAGTAGGACGTAGGATATCGAATTGTCCCCAAGGTCAATCAAACAAATGGTGTTAAAAGTTTAAAATGACGATATAAAGTAAAATTATTGCGCCATTCACACATCAAACTAACTGTCCCCAACTTGAGAAAGTTGTTTACGAAGTCACTTCACGCAGTATCGCGCAAACTCTGGCTCCAATGACGCAAAAACAGACAAAAACTTGAGGGTTTCAAATTCAAAACTCACCATTGGCTTCCTGTAATCGTCTGCCTGGTAGTCAAACATGGTAGCGAACATCAGACTGTCGTCTTGCTCGCTGCTGATGAGGTGGTATGGCACCAGCTGAGACATGAAGACCACTTTCCACTATTATTGTCCAAACTATAACTATCCACTAAGGGTAACCGTAACAAATTAAAAGTTCACAATAAAAGAGTTCGCGAAACTCACGGAGCGTCAATTCACAATATGATAAGAGTATGACTCATGTGAAGGCTTCTACAAACTGTAGACGTACGCGTAGCTAGAATGTTTTATATCAGACTGAGTCAGTTGGCGGGCTTGTGGCCGGTTTTGTATGATACCAAGCGGCCGCACGGCGCACGCGCAAACACTGCCACCAAACCGAAAGGTCGTATGTCCAAGCATTTCAACAATTCGCTAACCGAGCCAAATACATTTTTTCACGGTTCTTTGAATGAAGCGATGTTCCAATGATTCAAGGAATAGCTTTTCCATGACAAGGGAAGTAAATATTTTCATGCAGTTAACGAGTATCAGTTGGCAAAAGTAACAAAACAGCGGTGTGACTAAACAATCTGGGATTTCCATTTTCTTTTTATAGTGGTGGCTAAGAAATGGAAGCAAACAAGACGTTAGAACTTTTCTTGTAGAAACTGAAACCAAAGTTGTGATAGACGCACATGGTTAAGTGGGTCATTTGCTTTGCTTAGATAGTAGGCAGTAGAAATATGAAACAAAGTATATGTACTAAGTAATTTACCGCCACAAAGCCAGTAATTAAACTATAATGAATCATCTAGAACAAAACATAAATTGCATTGAAACTGTAACAATTATTATAAGTAATACAATCGTTCCAGTTCTAATGTGTGCAATTCTTGGAAAATCTTGTCACAAGTCGGAAATAGAAGTTGAAGATCAGGTAGTAAATAGTAAAATACCCTTAATTCAAAAATGTCCATCAGAAATAATGAGGCTGGTGTATGCGGTAAACTGCAGCTGGCTGTAGCAATAAGTAACTTATCCGAGGTTCCAATCGATTTGCCCGTAGATATTTAGAACGGCATTTGTTAACAGAAACATATAGTAAAATGAAGAACTAGAATAGTAAACTACCGCCTACTAAATAAAATTAAAACCACCTAATTATAAGATTTTGAATTATCGACAATCGACGGATATACCATTAGTCTAGTTTCTCAAGTGAGTTGGAGTAATCTCCCAGTTTGTGTTAACGAAAACATGAAATGAATCATTAATACAATTATAAAATCACATTACAGAATAATCTTTCCTCACAATCATATCAACTTTAGCCTTTAGTCTCTTGATAAGTATCTTGTTATTATTTACGCGTATACATAAAGAAGCCTGAGTATAGATTTCAATGATGATATAGCACGTTTTGACGTAGAATTGAAACAAATAAATACAGACGCTATTAATATTAATGACACAATCGTTATTATGGTGCATAAAGTACCGTACGGAAGGAACCACGCCGTCTGATAACACGATTGGTCATTACATAAGATGGTCTGATATAGACATGACGTAACCTCTCTAGCAGAAACGCAACGCTTATCATTTTCACGGGAAATCGGAGCAGTCAAATCAAGTAATACGTTGTATTATGATAACGCAGTGCCCTTTTCCTCAATAATGGAAATAACAAAATAGAATTCACCGAATAATGGGTTCCTACAATTTGTAGGTGCTTAATTAATTGGTTTAGGGTTAAAAGTAAATTTTCCGAGAGCTCTGGAATATTAACAGGCTTTTCAAGGTCTCACTAAGTCTGACCTGAATACCTGATTAATTAATAAGTTAATAGGCTTTTGGGTTAGCTCGTTCCATGGTCGCAAACTCGCAAGACAAGATCTAGAGTAGGTCCACACAATATAAAAACAATAACTAAGCACCCACTACTACAACATTATTACTTACAGTCTTGAAAAAAACTTTTTTGCAAAAAAAACAACCGACTTCAAAAACACCAAAAAGTGAAAAATAAACTTCAGAAGAAAAATCTGCTTATGAAGTCGGTGACATTTGTTTATTACATTTCGTTTTTTTGCCACCGACTTCAGAAGCAGATTTTTCTTCAGAAGTTTATTTTTCACTTATTGGTGTTTTTGAAGTCAGTTGTGTTTTTTTGCAAAAAAGTTTTTTATTTTTTCATTTGTAGTTTTAATATCCTATAGAAATATAATAATAATAATAATAATAATAATTTTTTCAATAAGTTTGTACAAGGTATACAAAGTAGACTTATATAAGATGTTATAGACAAATAGAACCAGTACAACAAAAATATAAAATGGGTCATTGGACTCTCTTTCCTAAACTAGGCAGAAAATCTGTCTGTATCTTAGAAAAGAGTATCCATTCACAGTTGATTCACAGTGAGTCGTATTACGGTTACAAAAATATTGGTACTTGCTGTAGGCGAACAAAGTACTTATGTTAAATTAAAGTACAAAAATCAAAAGAACAAAAAATTAAATAAAACATGTGTGTGTGTTAATGGGTGTGTGTTGGGGTATGTGTGTGTGTTAGTGTAAGTGGGTGTAATAGTGTTTGGCTGTATGTGGGTGTGTGTGTGTTTGGGTGTATGTATGTGTATGTGGGAGTAATTACATGCCTGTATGTATGAGTAGGTGGATATGTTGTGTTCTGTGTGTAAACCTGTCTCTTTACTGTACAGTGGTTAGAAGCTCTTCGGTATCATTATATGTCAATGTTTGTAGCCAGGAGTTTAGCTTGGTTTTTAACTCGCCCTTAGTCAATGCGTAAATATTCAATTGTTTGTGGGCTTTATTATACAACCTAGCACTTAGGCCATTAAACTGACGTCTTGCGAAGGCAGTCCTGCAAGAGACAGCAGGACATAAAGGAAAGCCACGACGCCGCTGACTGACAAGCTGCTTATTGAAAGAGATCATAGAGTGCTTGTAGTGGATGGATCAATATTTACTATACATTTAACATTCGACTAAGAAACCTAACATTCGACAAAAAACACGAATCACGTAATACGTGCCTATGAAATTTGAGGGTTGCCCTCGAGTTCTCTGGGATTCCATCACCAGGTCCTGGTTTCCATATCATAGTACCACTCTTAAAATATCTCCTTCACAATAAAAAAAGAATCATCAAAATTGGTTCATAAACGACGAAGTTATTCGCGAACACACATTAACGAAAAATGTTCATAAATTAAGAAAAATCTTCATATAAAAACTTTTTAACAAAAAATAAAACCGACTTCAAAAAAAAAAACAGAAAAGTAAAAAAATAAATCAGTTTCTGAAGTCGGTGACTTTTGTTTGTTTCATTTAATTTTTTTGCCACCGACTTCAGAAACTGATTTATTTTTGACTTTTCTGTTTTTTTTTTGAAGTCGGTTTTATTTTTTGTTAAAAAGTTTTTATTTTTCACTTTTTAGTGATTCACATGTTCATGGGTCATAATGTGGACAATGTAGTATTTTTTTTGAGTTTTGTTGATTTTTTAAAAACCGCTTGTCCGATTTCAATAAAAAAAATATGGGACCATTTGGGAAGTATACCCTTTCCAACAAAAAAAGAATTTTTCAAATCGTTAAGTTAGCAAGTGACGGAGTTATGCCCGAACAAACATTAAAAAAAAAACAAACATCCGAATTGAGAACCTCCTTCTTTTTTTAGAAGTCGGTTAAAAATGAAAAGTACTGGGCCAAACTATACTAAATTTTTATGGGACCAAATGGCAACTATTCCGCATAAAAAGAATCACGTAAATCGGATCATAAAACGCAGCGTAATCGGTGTACATACACAAAAAAAAAACCTTTCCAATCGAATTGAGAACCTCCTCCTTTTGGGAAGTCGGTTAAAAAGTCTGAAAAATAGTTCATCTAGAATAGGCCAAGCATGAACAAGGCTCACAGAACTCTCTGGCTTAGTTTGTTAGGAAGTTATAAGAACTATGTAATTGAATAACCTGAACTGTTAACCTCGTTCCCAAAAATTGACAACGGGATTTCCGATTAGATTAGAATTTGGGGACTTTTTTAAACCCCGAACGAACACGATGCAACTTTTCATGTCTCTAAGTTCTATGAAGTCAAAACCTTTTTTCAGTAAGACAGTTTCGATGAAGTCCAGAAGGCCAGACCAGAACCCAGAATCAACGCTTAATACTGTCCAAAAGCCTTAAATTATTCCAGAAAATTTAGCAATGACCACCAATCAACTCACGCGAAGTCACGAGTCATCACCACTATAAAACATGTGCTCCCATCGTTCGTGCGAGATCGTGAGTCGTTCAACTCCCGGACAGTTCAAGGGCCCGTCCTTGACTAGCAGTCACGCGAACCAATGCTTCCACTAGTTCAGCCCCATTTTCCACGAAAACTGCCGATGTCATAGTTCGAAATAAATAATTATGTTCTCATATTGATACTTTGATAGCGTTTCGTATCGGACCATTTCGATTTCTATAAAGTTTTTCACAGGAATTGTTGTTACTTTATTCAAATTGTTATCGTCAATCGACATTTTAGTTTCTGTATTATATTTTAGGTTCTAGTTGTGTTTTTCATTATATTCTTTTCGTCTACAATTCAGTTCCAAGTAGTATTACCCCATCTGCCAATTTTTTTTTTTAAACAAGATCAAGCTTACGTAAGTACTTTTCTTGAAATATGTTTTTAGCTTCAACATCGTCGTCGCGTTTACTTAATTTATTTATGTATTCGGAAACACTACCGTAAAGTTTTCTAAAAAGGCTGTATTTGCTGATGCAATGTTTAAACCTTATTATGTTTTCATTAAAACCAGTCATGTAGTTAGTTATGTTTTCATTACTGTGGGTTGTAGCAATGACAAACAATTTTGTAACTAGACGATGAATGGAAAGTCAGTGGAATTGTTTGCACAACGGGTGCGAGAGGAGCTCGTAACAGATGCAGGGGTCGATCTTAAAGATTAAGCCTCGCTTGCTAAGGTCGGTCGCTGGATAGGTGACCATATTTCATACCGAATTTCCTAAGCACGTTAACCCGTTGGTCCTGGCTGTCACTTGACCATTGAGTTGATGATTGAAATAATTTGATTGTTATTTGTGTTATGAGAGTGGCCCGAAACTCTGACAACCAGTCTTACCAGTATCGTATTGGGTATTGGAGGTCACACAGGTACCATGTAAAATACTGGTATTTAGCAGCATCCGATAAAACTGGAAGCCGACCCCAATAAATATGGGAAAAGGCTAGGCAGATGATAAAGGGTGCAGATAATAAATTCTGCCAAAGTAACACAGTAATGAGCACTGTACTATCTTACTTTAAACAATACACGCCTCTGTATAAACTAGACCAAAAGGAAGTATCACTATCTAAGTAGACTCTCTTGGTATCATTAACAGGAACAATAAATCTGAGACGGTGGAGGTGTGAGGTGCTTACCCAACCTGAACTCGCGTTAATTGACTTGCTAATCAGCGTTTGCGCACTGCCCACTAATGCGATACAATTCGATGCTCAATTCTCATTTATCAGAAAAACAATCAGTAGTCTATTTTCGTATAAAAACGAGTTTTGACAAAATGAAGGTCAAAATAATTTCGAGAAGATAACAAAATTCGTTGCGAAGAAGTAAATAATTGCAGATAATATTAATTTAATCGAATGCGTCATTTAATTAGTGTGCCAATAAGTTACAGACGAATAGATAAGTGGGTCGTTTAGCTCCACACTTGGACTGGACGTCAGTAACACTCGTGTTGTTTACATGTTGAACTTTTTGTTATGTCATCTTAGTAGGACAGTCGCTTACATTGTCGTACACTGATGAGTCTAATTAAAATAAAAACAATAGAGAGGTGTCTTAAGGACACCCAGTTGGAACGCAGTTTCTTTTTTATTTTTTTATATTAATGCAAAAAGAGTATTTGAACGTTAAAATTATAAAATATTTTTGCATATTCCCAAAACGACGGCATGCTGAATCGATTGAAAAAAGTTTAGTTTCCTGAGGTGCCTCAACAAAAATCACTGCAAAAAGATGTCGCTTTTCATTGTTGCACATATTTTGGTCAAATCAAGACGAAAACGTGCGATAACGAACTCAAAAACACGTGTTATTACACCAATGAATATCAATAATTTAATCGAAGAGCACAGGGCCACAAAATAGCCAAGAGTTAGCGGAAAGATAGACTGTAATGAGAATTCTGTTCTCATTCGCCTATTATCAGCTTTCTTATTCTAATTAGTAAGCAGATTTCCTATAGTTGTCCAGATCATAACAAGTAAGCTACGGCATATAAATTGTAGGTCGTCTGTTTGCTTGTACGTTGCATTACCTTGAGCCATACACATGCCACTGTTCAAGGTCTTGCAGCAAATTCTGCGAACCACGTCTTGCGTTTTAAAACTATCGTAGAATAATATTAGTAAATACTTAGTAGTCTTGATGGATCGTACTCCGACTAAATAAAGTGTGCTTTCAGAGCTTCATCCATCACAAAATATGATAGTCCAATAGTCCAATACCTGTCCTGCTCTTTGTGTAACCTATCCGAAGCCACTATCAACGCCGTAGATATAGCAAAAATTTTGGCCGAGGCTAATTTGGCTTAGATAAATCATCGACAAGACGAAGCAGAAGATAGAATAATATGAAGTTTAATGTTCCATCAGCCAGTCAATGGAAACATAATGATATGTGATCAATTTACGTTCGTTTGTTTCGCGAGTGCTTGTTGGAAGACATGCGCGGACGACGCGTGGGCCCGAGCGAGACCCGAGTTTTCCTCGAATCGCTGACGTCAGCGCCGAGCGCGGTCATCGGCACTCGCTCTCGCACTCGCGTTTTCCTGCTATAACCTTTTTCAAACATGTAGCGGCACAAAAGGTTTATGGAAATTAAAGTGGTTATTACATTGTAATAATATTTTCCCTAAAGTGTGGGTAAAGTACCGTTTGGAAGCAGACAAGGTACCTACTTCGCTTCACCTTGAGTGGAATATCATTAGTTTAGTAATTTGAATAATGATATTTTTATAATATTTGCAGGCTTTAAATAAGCTCTAAAGCATAAAATATTGCTGTTTACATAGTTAATAAATCATGTGAGTCAGTACAGTACGGTACAAAGTTTAGAGGCTAAGATTTCAAAGCAGACGAAACGACTTATCAATCCAAATGCAAAAGTCGACTAAACAAATCATAAGTTTTTGTCCAAACCCAAGTATTCAATCATCAGTAGCAAAAACTCGGTGTTTCGCGGACCGTGAATAAATAAATAACACTAAGTGAGAACTTTTTTTTTGTTTTAAGAAGTGTTAAACAAAGGATATAAATTCGAACACGTGTACACCCATTCATCGTCAACATCACACCATTTAGTTATCTGAAGGACCTTAGGGCATAGATTCATTTATCATTAAACTTTTTCTGTGGTAATGATGCAAGATGCGAAGGAAATCTCAGGATTAGGATTTTGTCTGTAAATAGAGGTGATACTAGTATTATATTAAGCGTCAAAGCAATATCAGATAACATTGACACTGAAAAGAAATAAAGCTGACCGTAAGGCGTAGCAAAAAATGCAGGCTCTGTCTGCTTCACCAACGGACAAAACTAAAGTTCTAAATACTTTTGCAGAAATTTCAGCAATTAGATGTCCGTTTTGCCTTCTGTGTAACAAAGCCAAACCTCTCGTGGGAGATGAAACGAGGGGTTATCTGAAACTCACATTTACTACACCAAATGAAGGTCAAAATAAATTCTGTATGGTCAAAATTAATTTTGCATTAATGAGAAAGCTACTTGTTAGACAAGCAGCTAGTAGTATGTGATTTCTGCACCAACGGACAGAAAATGATGAAGTACTTCCCTTCATTGGTGAAAAGTGTGAGCAGATTTATTTGGGACATATTTGCTTTGGGGATCTAATCTTTTCTTCACCAAATCATGATGAGGCAGAATTTCGGAAAAGGAAATCCACCGAAGAAATACTTGAGCAGATTTGGCTACAGCCTTGATGGAGTGTCAGAAACTCGAAAGCTCTCTTGTTTGACCAAATAGGAGCGAGACTAAAATTCTTTACAACGTTGCAGTTCATCTGTAGTTATAGTTCAGGAATTTTAGAACCCAAACCCGTCGAGTGGGGTATCAAAATAAAGGGTTTTTAAAGGTGATTAGACAAATATATGTGACTTATATGATAAAGATAAAGATATATTTATTGCGTAACTGTGTACTTAAGTTCTTATTAGTAAACATTACATTTTTGGTTTCAACAGTCTACCCAAGTCGGATATGCAATAGTGATTTTAAAAGTTAGGTTCTCACAAATATTTTTTTTTATCAAAAAACTCGTGCAGATTATAAAATACATTGTTAATTAACATTTTCTTCAATTTAATTTTTTTGTAACATAGTTCCATTTAATTGTAAGTTATGTATGTAGTAGTAGTATGTTTAAAAGTAAGTCGAAACGACAATTCACATATCCTCCCCCAACTCCTTCCAAAATCAAGTTCAACCTTTATTTAATTGAAAATTAGTTTGTTTTAGTCGGGTTTATTAGTTTTTTTGTTTCAACAAATTGACACGAGACTAGTCACTAGAATCCAAATATTTCTATCAAGTATTGCTATTTGTATGCATGACTGTCAGGAGAAGAAGATTCAAATGTTGGACTCAAAACCAGTCACATGCCTGAATATTTCAGTGTATTGACATGGCAAGTCTAGCTATTTAGAGGATGCGAATTATTTGAACTTTTATTATTTACCTTTTATTATTGTCACAATTGCTACCAGTTACCACATTGGCCAAGGACAAAACCACGATAACGGAAACAAACAACTCAAAGCGGAAAAGTCGAGGAAATAGGTTAGTAGGCAGCATGACTATTCAATATTCATTTCTAATTATTGCTTAGGTTTAAGTACTTTAATTGAGGAAAAGATTTGTAGGTATTAAATAAATAAATAAGTAAGTATTAGAAAGCGCCAGATTGTCTGCTTGGAATTAAGAAAATGAGGTGACATAATACTGAATTTTATACAGTAGTTTTAGGCCAAAATTATGCCTCGCTCTATTTTACAGACAGTCTGCATTTGAAGACCTCGCTGCACTTTTATGATGGAGTTTCTTTAAAGCAGTCGGCCGACAGTTTCAATGTACGTCAAGCAATAAGTACATAATATCCAGTATAAGAGTCGAAAAAGCTTCCTGAAACCTTCCTGCTTAAAAGAGGTGGTGTGTCTGAATATACCACCTCTTTAGAGCAAAGCGCAGCAGACGAACAAAGCACCCTGTGGCTGAAAAAACTTCCCCCCGTCCACACTTTATCGCACCAGCAGAAAACTACCCCCTGGTTACGAACTGCAGTGGCCAATATATAAATCTTTAAAAAGACTCGAAGAGAAGAGAAGAAGATCTGACTGGGGTATAATCAATCCATCTCTGATTGAATGTGAGTGTGGAGCCCCAACACAGGGCATGCTACCTACACCTTCTCTCTTGCCCGCCTTGCCCAACTTATTGCACTTTGAAGGACTTAAACGAAACAAATAAAACAGCTGTCCAGGTTGCTACGTACTGGTCGGACAAAATTTGAGTTGTCGACTCGAAAAGAAGAAGTATAACGTCAGGTAATACTGGATATGTTTCACTTTGTATGATCTTCCAGTACAATTTGTGATCAGCGTATACTGGTTTTGCATAGCTTGATTGGTCGTAGGAGGTACTTGTATACGTACAGACAAAGGATTGTGTAGATTATAAATGTCTAAGATGATCTTATGAAGAAAGAACCACACAGATTTCAGTGGACTTGTCCAGCCAGTGCAATCATTTGTCAGTTATCGGTAATCTCAATACAAAATTAAGTATTACAACCGAACGTTACATAAGATTCCTACGTGAATCATGCTTATTATGTTGCTTAAAATCTTATCACAAAAAATATCTCAATATTTTATTTGTTCAGCTCAAAAACAAGTCCGATGTGGTGTTATCCTTATCGCTATCAGTCACCAATTCATTAGCCTAGCCTTACCCCATTTATGTTGGGGTCGGCTTACAGTCTAACCGGATGCAGCTGAATACCAGTATTTTACATGGAGCACTGCCTATCTGACCTCCACCACACAGTTAGTACTGGGTAATATTATATATACCCAATTTTTTTGGAGTGTGTGAATTCATCAAATGACTACTCCCGCTCTGGGCAGAACGGTAGGGAGTGTCAGACTTCTACTGACCGAGAACCACCCATGTTCCTTCTAAGCCCTTTGTGTCGAGGCCGCGGTATCTCTTTCGAAAAACCCGAAGCCCTGACAGGAATATGATACCCCTTGGTAAGACTGGTTGCTACTTTCACTTTCAGGCCACTGTCTACGACTTTCAGAGATCTACAAAATATGACATCCGGGACAAACATCTGCACGTGCTTTCCGAGGCACGGAGGAAAGTCGGGTATGGAGTCACCCATCCACAAACCAACCTAAGCAAAGTTATCAACAATTACAAATTATAATTGGTTGGAATTCCCAATAAACATACAGAAACCGTAGTACCTTTACCTTATCCCTGTTCCCGTTATAATTAACCTTTAACAATTATAATTAAGGATACACTGAGATTTACATATTGGAAAATTAATGCCGATGTTACGCAATTAAGGAAACACCATTGTTCAAAACAAAATTGTTATCATAACTCGGTTTTATTTGTTTAAGTTGTACATGGGTCGCTACTCGCTACTCGCTTACACGTGTTGCTTTAACAAAAACACCGCGAAGAACTTTAACAATCACGATAATTATTGGTATAATTACGCATTATTTTTTTAAACGCATTTCCGTGCTCGAGTTTGAGGTTTTTAAACTTTTTACTCGACTGCGGCGAAACCTAAAAGGAGGGTTATGTGTTTGACCTCTAGGTATGTGTTTTTAAGATTAGTATTACAGGTATAACTGCCTCGTTGTTCTAGTAGGTAGTTCTTTGCAAGAGCGACTTATGTGCATGAGGTCCTGGTGTACGCATACGCAGTCATCTTCTTATCGTGCGGGCAGTAAGGTTCGTTGTTGTTTTCAAGAACATTGGCCAGAATAAACTTCGTTTTTTTTTTAATTATACGGAAAAATATGAAATAAACGGGAACCTTTCAAGTTTTAAATCTGCACAAAATATATATGAATCGCTGTTCGTTAGTCTCCCTAATTAATACTCGAGCTATTTTTGATCGAAGCTCGAGAACGACCGATTTGGGTAATTTTTGTTTCAAAATATTTGTGGTAGTCCAGGGAAAATTTTAACGGTGAGAAAGGCGGCAAGCAAGCGGTAGGCAGGCGGTAGGTAGGTGGTAGGCAAGTGGTAGGCAGGTGGTGGGCAGGCGGTTGGCAGGCGGTAGGCAGGCGGCAAGCAAGCGGTAGGTAGGCGGCAAGCAAGCGGTAGGCAGGCGGTAGGTAGGTGGTAGGCAAGCGGTAGGCAGGTGGTAGGCGACAAGCAAGCGGTAGGCAGGCGGTAATAGGTATGCGTTAGGCAGGCGGTAGGCAGCAGGCGGTAGGCAAGCGGTAGGTAGGATTTCCGAACGATTCATAAAAGTTAATATTTCAATGCAACATTCGAAAGATTCCCGTTTTTCCCGAAAGATTCGTTCTTGGCCTTTTCAATGCAACATTCGAAAAATACGGGGAAAAACGAGAATTTGTATTTTTCTTGAAAAAACAAATTAAAACTTTTTCAACGCTACAAATGATTAAAAGTAATAGGTAGGTATACCAACCATTGGATAAAATTGTGGTAAATATCTGTCTACATGCGGTGTGTATTAGGTATTATTACCACATCATATTTAAAATATGTTCTTTATTCATGCCTAAGAATATAAAATAACAAAAGGTTTGGATAGCCTATTTGTAAACCATTTGTGGTTACAGACTTCATTCATTTAATTAAATTCAAGTTTATTTTTTAACTTTAGTTATGTTTTTAGGGTTCCGTAGTCAACTAGGAACCCTTATAGTTTCGCCATGTCTGTCTGTCTGTCTGTCTGTCTGTCCGTCTGTCCGTCCTCGCTTAATCTCTGTGACCGTTAGCACTAGAAAGCTGAAATTTGGTACCAATATGTGTATCAATCACGCCGACAAAGTGCTAAAATAAAAATTGGAAAAAAATGTTTTATTAGGGTAGCCCCCCTATATGTAAAGTGGGAAGTGATTTTTTTTTTAATTTTAACCCTTACGTGTGATATATTGTTGGAAAGGTATTTAAAAATGAATAGGGGTTTACTAAAATCATTTTTTGATAATGTCAATAATTTCGGAAATAATCGCTCCAAAAGTAAAAAACAAAGCGTCCCCCCCCCTCTAACTTTTGAACCATAAGTTTAGAAAATACGAAAAAAATCTGAAAAGTAGAACTTTATAAGGACTTTCTAGGAAAATTATTTTGAACTTGGATGGAAACAACAGATGGAAACTGCAGTTAACCAATATAATTTGGTCCCTGAATCGTATGAGCGCCTATACAATCCAGAGGTCAAGTTTCATTGGCCCGTATTTCAAACAAAAAAAGAATTATTACTACGGAACCCTACACTGAGCGTGGCCCGACACGCTCTTGGCCGGTTTTTATTTATACAACACAGGATTGGCAATGATTCCAACCCTAGTGTTGCCTTCTGTTAAAATAACAGAATGATTGTATCCTTCTGTTCAAGGAGGTGCCAGCAATTAAAACATTATTAAAACTACAAATATATTAATAGTTAAGTACTATAAATATGCTAGTTCTGTATCCAAGGATATACAAGTTTATAAATTAATAAGCATCCTCATTTGGACCATAATTCTAACAATATTATGAGTATGACTTCCTCCATGAAATAGGGATCCATATACTCAATATTCCAACTACTTAAAATAAAAATAAACTTAATATTATAATGGACAAAATAGGGGTGTACTATTAGCTAGATTTCTGCAGAACACTTTGGTTTGGGGATATAGGTGTGATATTAATTATGTTACTATTTCTTTCCATGTCTTAGAAAATTTATTTGCAAGTCTCAATAACCCCAATGGATGACCATATCAGCATTTTTCTGTCATTAGTATTCCTTTATTTTTCTAACATATAAATTACATTTTTAAATATTTCTTACAAAAATATAAAAAATACATTTAAAAATATTAAAATAGTAGCCCACCGGCGTTGGGAACCGGGTCTGTCTGAGCCACTGGTGGTGAGGGCTCTTGAGAGAGGAACCTCCGGACAATGCGCGCTGTTTCCCTAAGTACTGCCTTCCGATTCAAGCCCTTGATCCAGCAACCAAGTAAGAGCCTCGTTGGTCTAGGCTTTAGGCTATTAAGCCATTGGCTGTACTCTTATCATTATTAGGTAGTTTGTCAGGGATTTTTTTTTGTCAATTTAAATTTTATATCATGCTGTACGCAGCTTAATTTAAAACAGTACCTACCTACATAAAATAAAATTTTGCTTACAGAAAATCCTTATTAGGATATGTAGAGCCAGTAGGTAGTTTTAAACTTATTTTAGAATGTAAACAGAATACACAAAGATTTATTTTTAAGCCCTCCTAATATTCAGTGCAGACCTACTTTATTAGACCGCCTAGGCGCCTACAATGCTGATGTGTAAACTTGAAATTAATTCAATTATGATGGTTCAGTAAAATAAATAAATTCTACATTATCAGGCAGCACAATATTAGCTTTCTAGAGCCTTTTAGTAAGATTTGGCATCAATAGTGAACATGATAGGGATTTGGATGGTTAGTAAATCTATTTTTGTATTTTTAGTGTTAATGATAATGCTAAGGAAAACATGAATGGAAATTGATAAGCGATGAAAAAAAAACAATTTAGAATTATGATAACATGGTTAATAATAGTCACATTCATCAAAAAATAATAACTTTTATCAGCATTGGTAGTGAAAAGCCCACATAATTTCCGAGAACCTTATCAATAGTAAGGCGTAATATGTTTGCTATGACACAGCGCCTAAGTTTAAAGAAAGGTGACTCATTCTGACAGGTATAAATTCATATTATCAGGAGATATGAGAGCTGTTATCAGTTCCATACATATCCACTTGTTTGATTCTATTGTCAATTTTGCAGTAATATTTAACTGTATTATTTTGCCATTTTAATCATTGATTATTATTTCGTCTCTTCAGGCTCTTGTTGATAAGAGGTTTTATTTCTACTAGTTTGTTTTATAATATTGAATGGTTGTTATCAGTCGGCAAACTAACCCTGGTTAATGTAATCTATTACCTACTTTCATGGTTACTGGTTTGATTAATAACAGATTTAAAGTATTGCAAAAAATTAAACATGAATTAGCATGAAACAACTTTACTTTTGGAAGTTTGGTGACGTTTTCTTCCTATTTACAAAATTTGTTTTATTGTGATACCTTCAAAGATAAATGACGACTACCTAAATAAATAACAACAAAAAATTACAGTTGTATTCGTTTTATTTAATTAACAAAAAATACTGACTTTATCTCTTTATAAATGGCCTAACATTGCATTAGATCACTCATGTATTCCAAAAAAGGTAGGCTGATAAGGACAGTCCAAAAAATATATTGCAAAAGTATGTACATACAGATTATCAATAAGACTGCATTGCCGAATATTCTTAGAATGCACATGGTATTATTATATTGGTATTATTGGTTGTTTTTGTTATTAAATCTTTATATGTTTTGAAAATAGGTGTATATAAAACCTTATTTGTTTTCCTTAAGTATATTATAATGTTACAGATTCAAGTAGTTGCTAGGTACTCTTATTATTTCAATTAATTGCTGTTTGATTTTCTTAGAATATAATGTTAAATGTTTTTTACCTGTATGAAATAGTTTAATGTAAACAAAAAATAAAACCGACTTCAAAAAAAAATACAAGAAAGTCAAAAATAAATCAGTTTCTGAAGTCGGTGACTTTTGTTTGTTTGATTTCATTGTTTTGCCACCGACTTCAGAAACTGATTTATTTTTGACTTTCTTGTATTTTTTTTTGAAGTCGGTTTTATTTTTTGTTAAAAAGTTTTTATTTTTCACTTTTTAGTGGTTCACATGTTCATGGGTCATAATGTGGACAATGTAGTATTTTTTTTGAGTTTTGTTGATTTTTCAAAAACCGCTGGTCCGATTTCGATAAAAAAATTATGGGACCATTTGGGAAGTATACCCTTTCCAACAAAAAAATAATTTTTCAAATCGGTTAGCAAGTTATGCCCGAACAAACATAAAAA
Organism: Diarsia mendica; assembly: GCA_949316265.1. Classification (NCBI taxonomy): domain Eukaryota; kingdom Metazoa; phylum Arthropoda; class Insecta; order Lepidoptera; family Noctuidae; genus Diarsia; species Diarsia mendica. Next base: position 8,600,019 of record OX438906.1, on the reverse strand, counting down.
AAAAAAACAAACAAACATCCGAATTGAGAACCTCCTTCTTTTTTTAGAAGTCGGTTAAAAAGGGATTTACTTATTTCAAACCTCTGTTATTAAAGTCTTTAGCATAAATTGTTTTTTTTTTAATAGGATGCCTAACACACAAGTCCTAGGAATAGTATTATATAGAAGACAATTATTATAAAATAGGTTAGGGTCGGCAGGTGTAGTTACATATTAGTTAATATCGCTACATTTCGGCAGTTATGTTTAAGTCCTATGTAATGGGCTAGGTAGATATTGATAGGATCCCATGTAAACAATTATTTATATTATGATAGTGGTCACAACGGGTAAACTTTGTGGTAGGACAGTTACATTTTGTTTATGACAAGGATAAAAATGCAATACAATGATTCCAATATGTCTATAACGGAGTCATTTTTATTTATGAATTCATGATGCTATACCAGGAAGTCAGATGTCACCAAGGTCATACTAGATAATAGTAGTATAGTTGTTGATAAGAGAAATTGTGGTGAAAAACTAATACTATTTAGTAATTTTTTGTAGTAATACCACTGGACAAGCATCAAATCATCGCACAGCATCACAACACCTTCCAAATGCATAGAAAATTGTAGGAAACGACTTCAAAACTTCCAAAATAAAGTTATTTTGAAGTACGCAAATGTAACCTTTGTTTCAAGTTTTCTGTCATCAGCATGAGGAATTTGGACTGTGTATTGAGTTACTTACCGTAAGTAAGGATCGAGAGGGCGGTACGGAGGACACGAAATCATTTGTGGAGGAATCCTGCGACGATTGACTATCATCGCAGGAAATGTCCGACTGGTTAGATTGACTATCACTGATTTCTAGCTTCATCGTCATCAGTTCAGATTCACTCAAGTCCAAGATTCAACACGAGATGCGATTTACGTAATTTGCCCGACAAACAACGCGTACTATCAAAGCGATCTACAAGTTCAGACAAAGTTTGTAGTTCCGCTTATCTAAATATCTATCAAAATGCTGCGAAGTTTCTTGTGACAGTTCACTAATGACAGCAACGGAATCAAAATAAGGCGCCTTGAATTGAAAAAGATTATCCAACGAGAACACAACAATGATGACTCATCATTGCAGTTTGCACACAAACGATGACGTCGTCGTCGGTTTGGGGATGCCCTTCTCTCCTTAGAATTTGGAACCCTGCATAACGAAACGACATAAGTGCCGACAATTATCATAAACAAAATTACTTTTTGGATGTAGAGTCATACTTCAGCCTAAACGAAACTGAAGGGTGATCTCATCGTCTAAAAATACACGATAGCGTGATATCCGACCAATAGCAAAGCTTCATTTTGATGACGTCATTAAAATTTGGTTAGACAAGGTTGCCTGACTCAGAGGTGGTACCAAGAAAACTCACTGCATTTTCGCTATCAAAGTTCCATAAATTATGTTATTTGGTTACCGAATAATAAAAAAACATGCTATCTGGGTCACCTCTCACCTTTTTACATAAAGGTCTAATATTGATTGATTTTCTGCAGTGAGTTAGTTTTCATAACATAATTTTTTGACAATTTTTTGATAATTTTTCATAACATAACCAAACCTACATCAATATCCTCAAAATAATTTATAACAATAGCACAGCAAACATAAAACTTAACTTTCCTGGACAAAATTTTAAAATAGACAAAGGCGTGAAACAGGGTGACCCGCTCTCTCCCAAATTATTTACTAGCACTCTTGAGGAAGTATTTAAGAACCTAGCAGATCTATGGTCCAGTAACGGTATAATAGTCGGTTGCAAAAAAGTCACCAACCTCCGTTTCGCTGATGATATCATACTATTTGCATCGACTGCTACTGAGTTACAAAAGATGCTCCAAGATCTGAGCACAGCAAGCCTTGAGGTTGGACTAATGATGAACCGGTCAAAGACTAAAGTCATGACCAACAGCCACCAACAGCACAAAAAGTAGGGTTGAGGTAGATGGGCAAGAAATATGTGCGTGTGAACTGAGGGACCAAAAATAAATCCGCAAAATGAATATCCTAGGATTTAGTAGTACACTTAAAACAATTGTAGAAGGAATCTGGGAATTTGTAAACAAATATATCGAAAACTACGACCCATAAAGTGTGGTCCCTCAGTTCTCACAGACGATTAACCAGATCTCGGAAAGTATATATCTTAAAGAACAAGATTTTGTGAATACAGACATTTAGTAGAGAATTTGAAAAGATATTTACAAAATAACAGACCACAAAGCATTAAAGATAAAAAAAATATAACGACTAAACTGTGGTCCCTCAGTCCACATACCAAAGATAAACATTTTAGCGAATCTTACTGAATAAAACCGTTCTTTTTCTACATAAAGTTTTAGTAGAAGTCTTAAAACATATTGTATAAAAAAATGGAGCTTAAATATCGAAGCGTTTTGAAGATAGCAATGATTAATACTGGTCCCTCAATCCTCACATCCACTGACATATGTGCGTGTCCTAGCTGCTTGACGAGAGGAATATCAGAAAGTCTAGTGTACTTAACTTTTAGTAGTAAGTTTCTTCTAAATAATAGGTATCTGAAATTGTGTATTTCTTACTTCTTAACTGAGATAATACTATTTTTTTAATCCTATGAAAATGTATAGAGAAGTGTGACCACACAATTAAACAAAATGTAGACAGTACTATTATACTTTATTTAACACCAGCTTTTGCCAGCGGCTTCGCCCGCGTGAAAATGACTGGTCGTTCCGTCATCACTGGGAGAAAAGAATTCTCCAGGGAGCCTTAGCGGTTCGCCGTATACAAGTTCGGCAGAAGACGCTTGGACATCCATTTTGAATGCGCTCCTTATGCCAAGCAATACCCACGGCAGGGACTCGGTCGACGCAGCAGCCAGCCACAACGCAGCACTGCATCACTCCGACTCACTCGAGCTAATATGCACCATCACGTCGGGGTCACCAGTTTGGGGGTAGAGGAACAGGGTGTAAAGTTCCTCATCCCCCATAGAAAAGGGAGGATCCTCCGACCGGACGGGCAGTTAGCCCGCCGGAAACAACACCCGTCCGGTCGGAGGATCTTCCCTTTTCTATGGGGGATGAGGAACTTTACACCCTGTTCCTCTACCCCCAAAATGTGCTTGCGCATTAAAAATGAATTAATATTTTTATTTTTCACTATCTGTTTCATAAAACTCGCCTAGGTATTTGTTTTTGGTGGTTGGGATATCATCAAATAACCCCTCCCGCTCTGGGGCAGAGCGAAAGGGAGTGTCAGACTTCTACCAAACTAAAAACCACCTATGTTCCTTCTTTGCCCTTTATGTCGAGGCCACGGTATCTCTTGCGAACAAACCGAGCCCCGACTGGATGTATCTATTAAGATTTGTAGTTTTATCGTAATTCTTATTAGTAACTAATAAAACACTATTTATTTTGTTCCATAATGTTTTTCACAAAATCTCTTTTTGTGAACAAATTGTGCATTTTTGTTGTTGTTTTTTATTTTGTAATATACGTATGCATTAAATTAACCGTACAACCTGTTTTTTTCTTTTTGGGGCATGGGAAAGCATCAACATCGAGCGGTATAGGCCGTGTCAGACTTCTACTGACTAAAAACCACCCATGTTCATTCTTAGCGCTTTGTGCCGAGACTGCGGTATCTCTTTCGAACAACCCGCAGCCCCGACGGGAACCATACAACCTTATTTCCGTTTCGTCTAAAAAATGATATCTATATATCTATATTCTATCTATATAAATAAAAAGACAAGTCCTGACTGACTGACTGATACATCAACGCCCAACCCAAACCCTTGGACCTAGAAAGCTGAAATTTTGCAGAGATTCCCTGTAATGTAGACAAGGAATAAGGAAGGATTTTTCGAAACTCAACCCCTAAGGGAGTTAAATAGGGGATGAAATTTTGTATGGAAAATCGTCATTTTCACGCGGGCGAAGCCGCTGGCAAAAGCTAGTGTTAAATAAAGTATAATAGTACTGTCTACATTTTGTTTAATTGTGTGGTCACACTTCTCTATACATTTTCATAGGATTAAAAAAATAGTATTATCTCAGTTAAGAAGTAACAAATACACAATTTTAGATACCTATTATTTAGAAGAAACTTACTACTAAAAGTTAAGTACACTAGACTTTCTGATATTCCTCTCGTCAAGCAGCTGGGACACGCACATATGTCAGTGGATGTGAGGATTGAGGGACCAGTATTAATCATTGCTATCTTCAAAACGCTTCGATATTTAAGCTCCATTTTTTTTATACAATATGTTTTAAGACTTCTACTAAAACTTTATGTAGAAAAAGAACGGTTTTATTCAGGAAGATTCGCTAAAATGTTTATCTTTGGTATGTGGACTGAGGGACCACAGTTTAGTCGTTATATTTTTTTTATCTTTAATGCTTTGTGGTCTGTTATTTTGTAAATATCTTTTCAAATTCTCTACTAAATGTCTGTATTCACAAAATCTTGTTCTTTAAGATACTTTCCGAGATTTGGTTAATCGTCTGTGAGAACTGAGGGACCAGACTTTATGGGTCGTAGTTTTCGATATATTTGTTTACAAATTCCCAGATTCCTTCTACAATTGTTTTAAGTGTACTACTAAATCCTAGGATATTCATTTTGCGGATTTATTTTTGGTCCCTCAGTTCACACGCACATCAAGAAATCCACTACGTCGATGAGTATATTTATTTGGGCCAGCTAGTTTCCTTCGAAAACAGGCAAGACACAGAAGTCGACCGCCGTGTCGAGAACGCCTGGAAGAGCTACTGGTCCATGAAGTCGCTGATGAAGGGTGACCTACCTTTATCCCTGAAGCGCAAACTCATCGACATGTGCATTCTGCCCATCCTAACCTACGGTGCTCAAACTTGGTCCCTGACCGAGTCACAAAAGTCCAAACTCAAGGTTTGCCAAAGGGCGATGGAACGAAGCGTATTGGGTATAAAGCTCAGCGATAGAATCCGCAATACCACAATACGCTCAAAAACTGGAATCGCTGATGTGGGAAAAAAGACTGCTGGCTTGAAGTGGGATTGGGCGGGCCATGTCTGTAGGATGGATCAAGACCGATGGGCCAAAGTCGTCACGCAGTGGATGCCAGAAGACGGGCGTCGTCGCCGAGGGAGGCCTAGAAAACGCTGGCGTGACGACCTAGAAACGTTTTTGCCTAATTGGACGGAGAAAACCACTAGTACTTAATAAGTCACATATATTAAACAACATAATTAGGTCGCAATGTATGGTTTTTATCTCAAAGGCAAAACAAAACGCGCCGTCGTGCCGTGACGTCATTTCCTAAAAAAGAATCGCTTGTTTTTGGCACTTAAAATCATTAATCTAGGTTGAACAAGGACAAAATGTCGTTCTTGTTTATTCTTCTAGACTCTGTGCAAGTTTGAGCGAGATCGAACAAACTTTCATGCTTCAGATATACAAAATGTCACGGAAGGAAAAAGTGACCCGCACCGGGCCGCGGACAGTTCAACGATGTTTTTTGTTATGTCACTTGACATTTGGACAGCTGAGAGGATATAAATAAAGAGAGAAGTCCTGACTGACTGACTGACTAACTGACTCATCAACGCCCAGCCCAAACCCTTGGACCTAGAAAGCTGAAATTTTGCACAGAGGTTCCCTTTATAATGTAGACAAGGAATAAGGAAGGATTTTTCGAAATTCAACCCCTAAGGGAGTTAAATAGGGGATGAAAGTTTGTATGGAAAATCGACATTTTCACGCGGGCGAAGCCGCTGGCAAAAGCTAGTACCAACTAAAGTCCATTTCACGAAAGAAGTCCCGCAGACGCAGCGCTGTATTCGCGCGACATAATGTTACTATCTCGCTCTCTCTCTCCATATCTCCTTATCTGTCAAATTTAGTTCCACAATTGTCCTCGGGACTTCTTTCGTGAAATGGACTTTACGAGGAGTATGAGGCCGTTAATGTTTTTCCGTATTTCCCTCGCTCGAAGCAACAGGTGGACATAGCCCCCATCCTAAGAAGTAGTACCCACTAAGTCAATAGAATTAAGAATAATTTATTGCTGTTGATGGTAAGGCAACGAAAAGTAGTAAAAAGTAGTAGTCTCTACTCTATTTACATCAGCAAGAATTTCTGAAAAACCGTAATTTTAAATAACATGCATGCCATTGCCATGGTTTAAATGGTGTTGATAGAAATGAAGAGGCACAGGACAGACTCCAATAAAAAGAAACCTAGAAGCGAATGATAAGAAGGAAACCTACGGTACACCCTGGATATATTTGATCAACAATTTATAATGGTAAAAATCAATAAAATCTGAGAGAATAGGGAGTGGTTATTTGCCCTGATTTACCCTAAGCACTATACAAGCATTGCCAGTCTTCAGACTTAATAATAATTACTAGTTTTTGTCTCTCATATTTTTAAAATAGCTAAAGAAACTCAATTACTTACTAAACGATTTTAGTTTCTTTCCAGCAACATCCCTTGGAATTAGTAATTCAAGGACATCTCTTCAAACGTCAACAAGCTGGTGTCAGTGTCAACGTCAAATCATTGTCAAAAGAGTCCACTTCAGATTCAGTGTACTTTCTGTATTGCAATTTTGAGCCTACTGTTATAATTGTATCCTTTTCTAACTCCCAAGGTTTTGTATAGCCTCTCTCTGTTTTTTGATTCAATTATCAAAATAATGCCAAATCGCTTTCGTACTATCGCAGATTCGCAGTCGTCAAAATCAAGTACCCCATCCGCACTGCGAAATTGCAAATATTTCTATGTTTTTACCCTCAGTTCCAGCAAAAATTTGCTTTAAACTAAGTTAGTCTAAGTCTAGTTGCTAGGTAATTAGTTAGAGCCATTAATAAAGTTTTACGTCCACTTAACCTTAATTCTCATCAATGTTTATGTTCTCATTTTTGTGTACAGAAGAATGTCTGGGAAGAAATGTAAGCATTGCGGGTCTTCGGACATCGAGGTGGACCCGGCCCGCGGTGATGCGGTGTGCACGAACTGCGGGTCGGTGCTAGAAGACAATATTATTGTTGCTGAGATAGAGTTCCAGGAGAATGCCCATGGCGGGGCTTCTACCATTGGACAGTTCGTATCAGCTGAGTCTAAAGGAGGTGCTACAGGTTTCGGACGAGGTAAATATTATCTGGAATTATTATTATTATTAATACTTGTACAAGTTGGGTATTCTTTTCAATTATTTCACTTATTTTGCATGTTCAAAGATAGTTAAAGATAGTTTTCTACTGATTTCTGGCAAGATTCCTGTACAAATGATTAACATACACCTCAAACTTTTAACGGGAAGTTATTTGTGAGCCATTAGGGGTTGGAGGCTCCATAATCTATTGCGAGGTTGGCATGCAGCTAGTTGACTCTTCATGTGACTTAGGGGTTTTTATAGAATCAACATTGTCTTCCAGTCACTCCTTGTAAAATACTTTTCTCCAGCTACATCTGGTTAGACTGGAAACTGACAACATAGTTGGGAAAAGGCTAAGTAGATGATGATGATTGCCTTCCAATGTGGCAATACTATCAGCAGGTGGCCTATATGGAAATCTTTAAATAAACTGTGTACCCAAGTAGGCCTCTGCCGATCCAATCTGGCTAGATGGAGTATAGTTGACCCATCTCTGACACAATGTGAGTGTGGAGCCCCTACACAGGACATGCCACACCTCTCTTGCCCGTCGTGCCCAACTAACTGCACTTTCAAGGACTTGAACGAAGCTAACGGAAGAGCTGTCCAGGTTGCTACATACTGGATGTACAAAATTTGAGTTGTTGTTATGTATCAATTATGTAGGTATTTGAAAACCTTCTTGACAAATAAGGTATTTATAAGTACCCCACACTTGCATTTTGTAAATCCAGTACAGTACTACCTAGTGCTTGCTAAGAATAAAACAAATGTTACTTAATACTTGTTTTATTGAACATAATAGTGGCGACGAGGACTAAAAGTGATTAAAATGGAGTGCAGAGCAGTGAAATACAAAGAGTTTGATGCTCAAACAGACAATTGGGACAATTACATGGACAGGTTAAAATTTTGCTTTGAAGCAAATGGCATCGTGTTGGACTCATTAAAAAGGGCTAATTTTTATACAATATGCGGTTCTCAAGTGTTTGATACCCTTCTGGCGCTAATTACGCCTAAAAAATCTAGTGATGTGACATTCAGTGAAATCGTAACAAAACATTATAGTCCGAAACCCAACGAAATTTCAATGTCTTACAAATTTTATAAACGCGATCAAAAACAAGGTGAATCTGCTGCGGAGTACATAGCGCAGCTCAGAAAAATAAGTGCCGATTGCAATTTTTCCAACTTGGAACGTATGCTACGCGACAGACTCGTGTGCGGCCTGTCCGACCATAAATTACAGTACGATCTCTTGAGGAAAGACAATTTAACTTATGATGATGTTGTTCAAGCTATGCTATCGTCAGAGAGTGCGGGTAGAGATTTTTGTATGATTCAAAATGCTAACCCCGGGAACGTCGCACAGGGGACCAATATAACGGCGACTACTTCAACAACAGCGGCAGTGCATGAGCCTATGGACATCAACGCAATACAGCCTAACAGTAATTCTCGACTGTGTTACCGGTGTGGTGACCGCCATGGAGGAGAATGTCGATTTATTAAAGCTACGTGCCGATACTGCAAGAAAATAGGACACATAGAAAAGATATGTATTGCTAAGAAAAAAGGGTCAACAAAACAAGTGAATTATACCCATAATGACGACTCAGATATTCAGATGAATGGTATTTACAGCGTCGATAGCGTAGGACTACGAGTACCTTCCTATGACGTGACTGTTGAGCTAGACGGCATGCCGGTGACGATGCAGGTGGACTCCGGTGCTGGAGTCTCGCTGGTAAACGAAACTACGTGGAAGAGGCTACGATCAGTGTAGTATGTTTAGTAAGTGGACAACACTAGAGATGGGGACATCACTAGCAAGTAGCAACACTGTAATGGCGTGCGATTGTAGGCACCTAAAAAAAGTTTAATAAAAGTAATGTGTGCAGTGAGTTGTTTTACTTATAGAATATAAACTTTATACATGGCGCAGCCGTAAGTGATTTCGTATATCTTACCATTGTGGCAATAACGATATTTGCTGTAGTTTGTAGCAAGTTAGCAACTGTGTGAAACAACTGCAAACATGGCCGCAGCGTCTTTTAACCTGCCCGAAAAACTGTGTCTCGGTGCCGGTGGAGATTTACCAAGCCATTGGAAAAGGTTCAAGCAACAATTAAATATATACCTGAGTGCCTCTGGCCTGGATGATGAAAAGGATCAGAGAAAGATCGCTATTCTATTGAATGTCATTGGTGAGGAAGGAGTACAAATTTATAATAATTTTGATTTTGTCAAGCTTGTCAGTGCGGACGGAAAAGAAAAGAAAGCAACATTTAATGACGTATTGAAGTCGTTCGATGATTATTGTGAACCTAAAAAGAATGTCTTGTTCTCAAGGTTTTTATTTTATAAGCGCTCTCAGCGACTGGGTGAGCCATTTGATATATATCTCACGGATTTGAAGAGTCTAGCTAAAAACTGTGAATTCACAAACGAAAATGAAGCCATCCGCGATAGACTTATTTTTGGTACCACCAACAAAGCAGAACAAGAGAAATTATTGAGCCTGGGGGATGTGGATTTGGACAAAACAATTAAAAGGCTACGTCTCTCAGAGGTGACAACGTCACAAATCAAAGAAATTCAATCTGAGTCAACAGACGTTGGGGAAGTTCACAAAGTGCAGGTGAATAATCCCACTATACAGTGCAAGTGGTGTGGTGGCCAACATGAACGGGACATCAAAAAATGCCCTGCAAGAGGAACAAAATGCACAAAATGTGGAAAATATAACCACTTTGCAAAAGTGTGTCGCACCAAGAAAGTGCAAGTAGTATCAGAGGAGAAAAACGACAAGGAAGAACTTTTTTGTGAATCAGTAGGTCAAATTCATAATGCTAACTGTTGGCAACAGAACCTAATTATTGAAAATGTTATAGATTGTACCTTCAAACTGGATACTGGTTCTGATGTTAACCTAATACCTATTTCATTGTTTAAGGAGATTCAAAATAAAATTTCAGGCAATAATAATTATAATATCAAACTTAGTAAATCAAAAGTCACATTACAGGCATACAACAGATCAAAAATTAAAACTTATGGTACTGTTTTATTGGAAACAAAATTAAAGTCAAAAGTTTATTTATTAGATTTCATTGTAACTAGTTCTGGATATCAACCAACATTGGGGAAGGATTCATGTTTGTTATTAGGCATTGTTGAAAGAAAGTTTATAAACAGTATCAAAAATAATCAACCAACTAAGCAGATACTGATGGATAGGTATAAAGATGTTTTCTCAGGCACAGGTCAATTTCCTAAAAAATATAGAATTTTATTAAAAGAAAACTCTATTCCAGTGTCCAAACCTCCACATAGAGTTCCCTTAAAATTAAAAGATAAATTAAAAGATGAGTTGGACAGACTTTGTAAACTAAGTGTGATATCCAAAGTTGAGGAGGCTACAGAATGGGTGAATAGGATTGTTATTGTGGAAAAAAATGATGGTTCTATCCGTTTATGTTTAGACCCTAAGGCTCTCAATGAGTGTATTCTTAAAAAATATTATGAAATTCCAACTATTAATGATTTAAAGTCACAAATAGGTCATTCAAAATTCTTTTCTGTTTTAGATCTAAAAGAATCATTCTGGCAGATTCGATTGACTGATGACAGTAAAAAGTACTGTACATTCTCTACAATTTATGGATCTTATTGTTTTAATGTCTTACCATTTGGACTTGAAATCTCTGCTGAAGTTTTTCAAGAAAACTGTAGAAGTTGCTTTAGTGACATTGAAGGTTTGTTTACATACATCGATGACTTTTTAATTCATGCAGAATCCAAAGAAAAACATGATGAGATACTTGAAAAAGTCCTCAGCAGAGCACGTGAGTTGAATATCAAGTTTAACCCAAAGAAAATTCAATACTTACCTGATGTAGTTAAATATTTTGGCCATGAAATTGTAGGTGGAAATTTAGTACCAGACAAAGATAAAATTAGGGCTGTTTTAGAATATGACATGCCAAGTGATAAGCAAGGTCTTCAGAGATTTTTAGGTTTTGTTAATTATTTTAGGGAATACATCCCCAATATGTCTGAAGTAACAAGTCCACTGAGGCAACTGTTAAAGAAAAATGTAGAATTTGTATGGAATAATAGTTATACTACATGTGTCAATAAAATTAAGAATCTTTTAATAAGTCCACCAGTGCTTGTAAATTTTGATCCTAAAAAACAAATTGTAATTCAGACTGACAGTTCTAAGGATGCAATTGGCTGTGTACTAATTCAAGATGGTCATCCAATTTCATATGCCTCAAAAAGTTTATCTGTTTGTGAATCTGAGTACGGACAAATTGATAAAGAATTTTTAGCAATACTTTTTGCCTGTAAAAAGTTTCACTACTATGTTTATGGTAGGCATGTAATTATGCAAACAGATCATCAACCATTAGTGGCAATTATGAAGAAAGAAATTAATTGTATTGGTTCTCAACGTTTAAGGAAAATAAGAATAAAATTAAGCATTTATGATTTGGATGTTCAATACACTCCTGGTTCTAAGATGCATGTAGCTGATGCCATAAGTCGTGCTTCAAGCAATGCTGACATGACAGAATTGGATTGTTCTCTTACTAAAACTGTACACACTATCAATGTCAGTGAAGAAGTACAAAATCTCATTATGTTAGAAACTAAAAATGATTTAGTCCTTCAGCAATTAATATTATACTATAAAAATGGATGGCCTAAATGCAAAAATAAAGTAACTGATACTGTGAAGTTTTATTATAAATGTAAAGATAACATTACATATGAAAATGGGATAGTTTATTTAGATTATAAGATTATAGTGCCATTAGTATTAAGAGATAGAGTAATTAAAAAAGTTCATTCAAGCCATTTTGGGATAAATAAGACAATAGCTAGAGCAAAATCATTATTTTATTGGCCAAATCTTGAAACTGATTTTATCAATATAATTTCAAAATGTGAAACATGTGAAAAATATAGTGCCAAAAAATCGAAAGAACCTATGTTGCTTGATGAGATACCTACTTTACCATTTCAAAAAATAGCATGTGATTTTCTACAGTGGAATAGCAAGACTTATTTAATTGTGACTGACTATTACTCTAAGTGGTTTGACTTAATTCATGTAAATTCTTTAACGGCAGCTACTGTGATTAATATATTGAAGAATATTTTTTCAACTCATGGAATACCAAGGATCTTAAGGGCTGATAATATGCCATTCAACTCTTTTGAGTTCCAGAATTTTGCATCACTTTGGAATATAAAATTAATTACTTCAAGCCCAAAATATCCTAGGTCCAATGGTTTTGTTGAAAGATTTGTTGGAATAGCTAAAAATATGCTAAATAAAGCAACTGAGAGTGGTGCCGACTTTCAAGAAGTTTTGCTAGAGTATCGAAATACTCCAGTACTAGGTTCGCAATACACACCATCGCAGTTGCTATTTAGCAGATTAACAAGAACCAAACTACCTATTCATGATGTACTTTTAAAACCAAAGTTGGTAACAAATTTTAATGAATCTCAAAACAAAGTGAATATGTACAATAAAAGAAACTATGATAAGACTGCCAAATGTAACAAACACTCCTTTTATTCTGGTCAAAATGTAGTTTACCTAAGGGATAATGTTTGGGTCCCAGCAAAAGTTGTAGATATTCACTCATCTCCGAGGTCTCTGATTTTAAAAGATGACAATGGGCAAATAATTAGAAGGAATACATTGCATGTAAAACCTTCATTTAACAAAGATGTAAATGTTCAACAAAAATGTAATTATGATTTAATAGACAATGAACATTTACAATCAGAAGAACAAAATGTATCTATGAGGAATAGTAATGATCAAGATGTGATAAGAGTGGAAGATGCCCAAGAACAAGAGCGAGATGTTCAGTTGAGACCTAGGAGAAACATAATCCCTCCAAAACATTTAGCAGATTATGTTTGTTAAAATTAATTATAATTATTTAAGGGAAAGATGTAGTATGTTTAGTAAGTGGACAACACTAGAGATGGGGACATCACTAGCAAGTAGCAACACTGTAATGGCGTGCGATTGTAGGCACCTAAAAAAAGTTTAATAAAAGTAATGTGTGCAGTGAGTTGTTTTACTTATAGAATATAAACTTTATACAATCAGCGCGGTCACGAGATGCCGCCACTCTTCGCGCCGTGACGGCCAACCTACATACCTGGACAGCGACGCCCATATCTGTGCTTGGCCAGACAACTGTGCAAGTAACGTTTAGAGACATTAAGTGTGTTTTGAATGTTATAGTAGCAAGAGGGTTAGGACCAAACTTAATTGGTCGTGATTGGTTTTCAGCTCTTAACATAAAGGTATGTATTAATGCTGTCTTAGATTTACATAATAATATGTCAATTTCCAACGAAATGTTAAAAAAACATAATGAAGTTTTTAAACAGGGTCTAGGTACTTACCGAGGTGATCCGGTTACAATACATTTAAAGGCAAATGCTACGCCTAGGTTTCTTAAGGCTCGCCCCGTTCCGTATGCGATTAAAGACAGGGTTGAGAAGGAAATTGACCGCCTAGTGGCAGAACAGGTACTTAAGCCAGTTTCTTTTTCTCAATGGGCGACACCAGTCGTACCTATCGTTAAAAAATCGGGGGATATTCGTCTGTGTGGCGATTATCGCAGTACGGTAAATCAGGCTACAGAGTCGGATACTTATCCTATGCCAACTGCTAACGAAGTGTTTGCTATCATTGCTGGTGGCAAATATTTCACCACATTAGATTTAGAACGTGAAAATAAAAATTTTGCTATACCTCAAAATTGAACTTCAGACCTTGTCTTAGCAGATAAGCAGACCATTAGACGTATCAATTGACACATAAGGTTATAAGAAACATCATCGAATTTGGAATAAATATCTTTGAATAAAACTTATTACCTTTACTACTTTTTTTGAAGTGAAAACTTCTTTAGCGGCGTTGAGCACTTTGGGAAATTGTTCTGTGATGGGTATAAAATCTTAAACTCGCGTCAGGAAAAGTGACCACGTGACCCTGATCGAAAATTCGTCAGGACACGTGACCACGTGACCCTGATCGAAAAAGCGTAAGACGGATGGAGAGTAGACAGCTATCCCCTCTCTACGGCGCGGCGAAAATGTATGCCTGGGCCTACTGTTTCGTTTAGGCAGCGCAGGGCGCTTAATAATAATAATAATTATTATTAATAATAATATAATTAATAATAATAATAATAAAATTATTAATAATAATAATATAATTAATAATAATAATTAATATAATAATAATAATAATTAATATAATAATAATAATAATTAATAATAATAATAATAATAATGATGACAGCTGTCAAAATTGAAACAGCTATATCTCGGAAACTATCGACCTTAGACTAGTTGTGTGTAGGGACAATTGATAGGTCTCAATGAGATCTACATTTCGGATGACAGCTGTCAAAATTGAAACGGCTATATCTCGGAAACTATCGACCTTAGACTAGTTGTGTGTAGGGACAAGTGATAGGTCTCAATGAGATCTACATTTCAGATGACAGCTGTCAAAATTGAAACGGCTATATCTCGGAAACTAACGTTTTTGTTTGGGGTTCAAAAGTTTCATAACTACCTAATGGGAAGGTCTTTCACCATAGTAACGGACCACAAACCGTTGGTCAGTATATTTGATCCAAAAAAGCCAATACCTAATATTATATCACCACGGTTAACAAGAATTTCTATTGTACTAACTTCACACAGTTACAACATAATATACAAGCCGGGCCAACAAATAGGAAATGCAGATGGTCTCAGTCGCTGGCCACAACCAGTGCCTGAGCAACCTGAGGAACAACTTTGCGACATTTTATTGATGGCGGAGGCTCCTGAAGACTTCCCTGTCGACATCCAGCAGATTGAAAGCCTTTCAAAAAAAGACAAGATACTTTCGCGAGTTATACATCATATTTTGAGCGGTTGGCCTCCAAAAGTCACGGAGGAAGAGTTACGCATATATTGGTTACATCGGAATGAGCTTTCTATACACGAAGGCTGTATTCTTCTAGGTTGTCGCGTAGTGGTGCCACCGTCACTACGTAGTGAAGTTTTACGCACGTTACACAAATCACATAGCGGTATTGTACAAACAAAAGCTTTGGCCAGGAGCTACGTGTGGTGGCCTCAATTGAATGAAGATATCGAGTCAATGGTCAGCAACTGCAATAAATGTCTCGAGAGTCGACACATGCCACCAAGGACCAGCTATGAGTGGGTTGTTTTTAATTATAGTCGATGCATATTCTCGATGGCCTGAGGTGTTCATCGTTAATAATATGACTACAGAAACAGTTATCAAACATTTAAGAATGATCTTTGCTACACATGGGTTATGTGAGACATTGGTCTCTGACAATGGTACACCGTTTGTCTCATCTGAAATGAAACGATTCTTAGATTCCAATAAAATAAAACACATTACCACAGCACCATACCACCCTGCAACGAATGGTTTAGCGGAGCGCATGGTACAAACTGTAAAAGACAAGCTACGTGTTAAATATGCAGATAGGGTTAGGACGGACAACCATCAAACACGCTAGTCAATGACACACTAATCTTTATTAGTTAAAACTACCGGGTCGCAGCCGCGGTACGCTACACATCTACAATACATACATAACATCCCCTTCCCTTTAATTTAGAAACTACCCCAATTAAACAATGAATAAGTACTACTTAGAAACTACAATTAGAACTACGTTAACTACAAACTATTTATCATCTTAGTAACTATTAGCCTAGAAGTACATTATGGAGTAAAGTTATCAGGTGACAATGCGAGACGACGTGGATTGATCGCTGGTATGGGCGTCTGCGCATCGGGTGAGCCATGTGACTCAGGCGTAGCGAATATCACATTTCGCTCAAACCCACATTCACCTTCTCCCTCTCCTCTGACCGGTGTACTGGATACTGACGGAGATATCGTGATGTGATCGGGTGATGGCGTCCCCATATCCTCGAGTTCAGAGCTGGTGTTGCTACTGGGACGGTTGCCTTGTTGTTGGTCATCGTCATGTGGTGTCTGGTCTGCGTTTACCACATCACGCTGTACATCCTGGATAACATCTATATCCCAGTTTGTGTCACGATCTGACATTTGTGTTTGGCCGTGTGCTCGTATCTGGTCCAAGTGTCGTTTTACCAGCCGATCCATTTCTGGTACATAAACCTCGTACATTGCGTTGCCAATTTTTCTTTTAATGATCGCTTCGACCCATTTAAACTTTTTATTATTTATATTTTTCGTTATCCATACAACGTCATTTTCTTTGAAATGTTTTCGTGTTTTTCCCTTATAGTATTTACGCTGTAAGCACTGGTTTTGTTCTACGGTTTGAGTGAGGCAAGTGGAAGAGGAGGCCGACGACGCCGACGCCCGTACACAAGCTCAGCGGGTGATTTCTCGGTGGTACTATGTCTGGAGTTTCGATAATCAAACAAAAACTTTGAAATACGTTCCTTTACTGGTTTCCCATTATTGTTAAGAATTATACATTTGAGACCCCTTTTAACAATTTTCACGGAGCTTTCAGCTTGTCCGTTGCTTGACGGATGATATACCGGGGCAAGCATGTGAGTAATACCATTCTTTGAACAAAAATCTTTGAATTCTTGCGAAACAAACGAAGTACCGTTATCCGTTACGATAGTATGTGGAATACCGAATCGTGACATTAAGTCAATAAGTTTCTCAATCACTGCTTTGGAGCCATACGATGAACTCATTATAAACACTTCAACCCATTTACTATAAGCATCAACAGCAATTAGAAACATTTGGTTATTAAATGGCCCTAGGAAATCTAAATGAATTCTATAGAAGGCGTGGGGAGGATGTGGCCAGGGCGTGATTTCTTCAAGATTGGTTTCTTCTAGCTTTTTAGGCAGCGCCAGATCCCTCGCTAGCATGTAATAGTAGGTCCAGTGAGGGCGCTTATGAGTATTGCCCTCCGTTTGACCTTCAACTTGTCTGATTCGTCCGTAATATCATTTGCAATGAACCATTGTTGTAGTCGAGACTTGTAACTTATCCAGTCTTGTGATAAATGGTCAAAGTTGGTTAGGATTCCAAAAGAAACGCCAATTGCAGCCATTTTTGCACACGTAAATTCGTCCTCGTCGCCACTGTTAAATATGCAGGTAGGGTTAGGACGGACAACCATCAAACACGCTAGTCAATGACACACTAATCTTTATTAGTTAAAACTACCGGGTCGCAGCCGCGGTACGCTACACATCTACAATACATACATAACACTACGTAAAATGGACCACCTACCATGGGATATTAGGATGCCTAATATGTTGTTAGGATTAAGAGCGACGCCATGTGCTGGGACAGGGAAAAGTCCAGCTGAACTATTGATGAATAGACGACTACGGACCTTACTCGATACTATCCAGCCTTACAATAAACAACATGAGCAAGTTGAACAGCAAATCGTCAACAATAGTCTGAGGAAACATAGGGATACCAATGTTGGTCAGAGTGTTATGTATAGAAACTACGGTAGAGGACCACGTTGGTTATCAGGCACAGTGACAAGTAAAGACGGTCCATCAAGTTACAAAGTAACAACTGAAGACGGAGATGTTGTCAATAGGCATATTGACCAAATTCTGAAGAAAAAATCAGTGAATGACGTTACTGAAGAGGAAGAGGAAGGGAGGAATACTGCTTATGGCAGGGAATACCAGACAGACAGCCAGGAACAAGAAGAGACAGGAGATATAGAGGACAGCCAAGGAAGTGAGCAAGTAATACAGATACCTAGCTCGGAAGAATGGGCTGAAATGTTAGGAATACCTAGCGGAGCAGAAGCCAGCTATGCCGGTGGCAAGTTAAAACCCAAATTATGCTCGTATCCCAAGTCACCTTATACCAGGCCCAGTGATAACAACTTCATTCTGTAACTGCTAGTATTAAGTATCAGTTTCTGTTATTCAATATTGATTTTCTTCTGTTTTCATTAAGTTAGTGTTAATTGCTACAAGAGCTAGTAGATTTATAGTTTATATATTTAATGGTGTTGTACACTTTTGGTTTATATAATTGTTGTGCATACTTGGGGGAAAGGTATGTTATGTATCAATTATGTAGGTATTTGAAAACCTTCTTGACAAATAAGGTATTTATAAGTACCCCACACTTGCATTTTGTAAATCCAGTACAGTACTACCTAGTGCTTGCTAAGAATAAAACAAATGTTACTTAATACTTGTTTTATTGAACATAATAGTTGTCGACTCGAAAAGAAGAAGAAAAATACTATCAGCCTCCTGGGCTCTCTTGCTGTTGACAGTCTTCTAGACATTTTTTTTATTCCTTTTAATTCTTCTCCCGTTTTGATACATATTTTTATTCTATTTATAGTTTTTAAATATTGTATAGTCGACCAAGAAATTGGTTTACCACTTTTGATGACATCTCCCAGTAACATAATTATTCGCTAAGGATGACAGATTGACAGATTCTGACGTGAAAATAGCACTTGATGTTTTGTACGTGCAAATGATATTCAACCTTAGAGTGGTAAACCAATTTCTTGGTCGACTATACATACCCCAAGTAAATAAATATGAATATAAACCACCATACACTTTTCTCCTCAGCCTTCAACGCTGGCATCGGACAAGAATCCAGGGAGGTGACACTTAGAAAGGCCCGTGAAGGCATCACAGCTCTCTGCCAGCAACTTCGTCTCAACCAGCAATGCATAGACATTGCCTGTAATTTCTACAAGATGGCGCTGTCTCGCCATTTGACTATTGGGAGACCATCCAGCCACACACAGGCTGCTTGCGTGTATATGACTTGCAGAACGGAAGGCACAGCTCGTATCCTTTTTGATAAACTTTATTATTAACTAACTGATGTCCATGACCTTGCCCACGTGAATACGGTGGATATTGGTCATATTATATACTAAAACCTTCCTCATAAACCGCTCTATCCATCGGTGAAAACAGCATGAAAATTGGTGCAGTCGTTTTTGAGTTTATCGCGAACACAACACACAGACAGACGCGGCGGAGGACTTTGTTTTATAATATGTAGTGATAGTGTGATGGGATTTTTGTGGATTTGTCAAAACAATTTTACTGACCAAGAAACTTATAAAGACTGCTGAAGGTCTATGTCTAGCAGAAAAATGCTTAAAATGTTGCCATTATCCCAATTTCTTTGGGGTCAGCCCAGCATGTCTTCTTCTTCCATACTTATGTATTACTCCTCATCTCTCGCAGCAGTCACCTCTGTCATCTTATACATGTTATTTATTTACTACAAACTCTGAACTGACTAACCCTACAAATGTATGACAAGTGGAATTTAGAATTTGTCGATTTAGTTCATATGCGGTGGTGTAGATGGCGCCGCAACGAATGTGGCTACCTTTACAACTTTGTGTATTCATGCAGCCAAGAGCGCCGTATTCAGATCTCGTTCTACCCTAAAACTAGCCTTGAAGCAGGACTCGATACAGTTTCCAAAAAAAAAACATTCGAGCTTGCTATCGCATTTTACATTCTCTTCAAGTCACTTGTCAAATTGAAATGCATGGCGTGGTGCAGCCCCAGCCCGTCGGGGCTGCTGGTTGTTCGAAAGAGATAGCGTGGCCTCGACACAAAGGGCTAAGAAGGAACATGGGCGGTTTTTAGTAGAAGTCTGACACTTTGATGTTATTTGATAATTTCCCACACCCCCAAAACAAAAGGTGTGGTGCAGCCATTTCATTCCCATTTTTCTAACAATAAAAGAACCAAGATGGACCCTGGTAAAAATATGGTTGGGAACCACTGATTTAGTATATTAAAATTTATTTTACTTCGCCGTGCCCAACATGGTCTTCCTATGAAACCTCTTCTGCGACCCCTATTTAACTTATGAAATATACGAATTTTCGATGCTTGCCCTATTTGCATTTCCAATGCTTGCCCTAGGCGCCATTTTTAGTAGGTAGGTACTCCACTATTCTACTATCTTTATTTTCCTGAACAAAGCGCCACAGATCTGTTGATTGACGTCAGCGACGCAGTACCAATATGCTGCTACCAAGTGGGCCGCACATACTTCAAGCTGTCGAGAGCATTGTGCATCAACATACCGCCTACTGGTAAGTGCACTACATTTACGTTTTACCAAGTTCAAGTTGGGTGATTTTGATTACTGAAAAAATATACTTGATCATGGTGAAGTAAGGGTAAGACAATATCCATCAGCATGGAATCGTATTTTTCCGAAACCGATTTTAAAAGAACTGTTTGGTGAGTGAGACGGAAAAGAAGGAAAAATAGCGAGTTTTTTTTAGGTGTAGTTCAACCCTAATTCAACTTCTTGAATATAATTGTACTTATCCTATTTTGCCACCAGATGGCACTAGTCAGTTTTTGTACAAATCCTGCCTGCCTGCTACATTTTGTAGTTAGAATATTAGAATCCGCATCAAGTTGTTTGTCTCCAAACCATATTATTATTGAAGTATTCTTCATCTGCTGTCTCCAATCTCTCTACAACGTTTTCTTGCCCAATCATAGAAATTCCAGTGGTGAATAATGATGCAGAATCGAAGACTGCAAGCAAAGTCATCTTTGTTGATAACTCCTTGTCGCTCTAGTGATCGCAAGGCGCGACTTATGACTCACGCTTACGACCGATCCGCGGTTCGATTCCAAAGTCGGGCAGTGTTATTGGGTTTTCCAATCAGGACTTCAGTAACAGGCACGAAGTTTTACAGTGCGAAATGTGTGTACTGTTAGGTACACCTAACTGTTCAGGGATTACAGGCGTGATGTTATGTTATTCGTAAGTAGGGCCGCGCTTAGATCGACCCTTTGGTTTCATGCTGTGTTCAGTACTACTGCACACACTTCAGCTTTATCTTTCGAGGATTATTGGCTCGATGTTTGTGTGCAGCAACCTCCGTGTCTCACTCCATGGTAGTTTGGTAGTGAGTTTAGGAGTCTTGGGTCACAGGAATCTATCAAGGATATTGCCTTGACGACCGAGTGGATGATGTAGCTGTGCCCTTTCAAAGCATCATGGGGTAGGTAAAAGAAAAACAAACAACATTTAATTATTAAGTAATAACTATATATATTGCAAAGAATTTGTATCATGATAGGTCTAGAACCTACTGATTTATAGAGAGCTATTACGACACCCATATCACAATCTTAAGGTACGTATCTTAATTGCTATTCAAGTTCAACAATATACACAAGAACTTTAAAGATTTCCAACATAACAATTTTAACATTTGGGAATGGTTAAGTACCTATAATAAAAATTTATTTTCGATTTTGATCAAATATTATTGAGTTTCTAAGTGTTCCGATCTTACTATACGGAATAATAGTTAAAAGGGCGAGATCTAGTCAACTGTCAGTCCTCATTTGTGGTTGTGTTGGCCATTGAAGTGTTGACAGTGGGTCCATAATAGATAAGTTCTGGGATCTGTCCTCCCTGCACACCTGTTCCATTGGTACTCTCAGACGAACAATGGAACTGGAAAGTCACTGTTCCCATATACACTTCACTTAAACCTTCTTGTCCAAAATAACTTAATTCACTCCCATCTAGTATCGCCGAAGCTGTGTAAAAGCATTCCGGCTCAATTTGTATCGGATTTTCAAAGTACACATGGAAAGTGCTACTTGATCCATCGGAGAAGAACTTTGTGTTGTTCTCCGCCAGCACTCTGCCCAATCGCTTCAGTTCAATCTTAACATTATAGTCAGCTGCCCCATTTGAGGATCCATAAAGTCCAAAACCGACGACAAATATTCTTTTGTCCACACAAAACTGTATGGAGTCACATCTGCCACGATACCTCCACTGGTTGCTCCTGTAGGCACATGACTGGAATCTGTGGCAAACCTGAAATACAGAAAAAGATTTCATTGAGTAAAACATTTTATTTTATTCTTTATTGAATAAATTGCATATCTGAGGTACAAGATAATTATAATTACCTGAGCTTTCAGACCTGCTCTCGTTTTTATCGGATACGATAATTGTGGTTTGCTTGCTGCAGTAAAGTGTAAAAATATATCAATTGTCTCTTGTGGAGTCAAAATGCCAATCTGAGCTGCACTGTTAGCAAACTCTTCTAATGACATAGTAGGAAACCTTATCAAGTAAATGGCACCTCCCAACATGACTCTTTTGTTTGTTGGAGTAGGGTCTATATCTCTTCGCACACATTCAGCATGTGCCCAAGCTAAAGCTGCCTCAAATAAGTTGATCTCCTTGCAATTGAGTGTTTCCCTCGCTAATACTGATTCTAGTGTTGAAACATCAATATCAACAAAGCCTTCTGATGTCAGGGCCATCTCTGCCTAGAATAAAATAATATTTGTTAAAGAAGGTGAAGGATTATTGAAACTGCAATACAATTTGTAAAATACTTTATTCATATTTTTTTACATTTTAAATATTAATACAAAATTGCCATTTAAACAATTACATGCATTACACAACATTCATAATGTATGGAAAACATACCAATTCATACTAATTCAAGCAAACTGTATTGCAGTTAATCTATATATATATCTTGTAAAATATGAACATGACTAGATATACACACACACTGAGAGAGCATTGGAATGTAAAGTAATAGAATCTATTTACATAATATCAAGTATAACAATTATGTATGCATTTCACCCTTAAGCCTAAATCACAACCTAAAATTGAATATACAAATAAATGCATTTTTGTGGCACAAAAAAAATTAAGTTACGTCTTGGGCATGAAGTATAAAATTAATTTTGAGTTTATGTCAATGATTTTGAAAGGGACAGAACAACTCCAATTTTATATAATAACTTATTAGTCAAAAGATTAGTCAGGAATGAATAGCATTACAATTCTTCAATATGAGTAATTAATTGTAAATATGGATATTATCCATGCTTTCTGGACTAGAAAAGTTTCGACTGGACGACTCTGATAGTTCCGTCAACAGACTGCTGTAAGACGATGAATGTTCAATACACATTGTGGTGAGATTCTCAGTTGATTCACATACCTGGGCATCTATCACTTCCCAGCATCTCTGCATCAGTTCCGGTTCCTCAAAGAGACGGGACTGGCTGAGAAGCAGGCATGCATTCTTTGCTGTTAGACTAGTTTCCAAGTAATTGACACAGGCTTTGGCCAAATGTGGAACAATGTATTTTTTGGCAACGTAAAGAGTTGATAAAACTGTATCTGCTTCCAGTTGTATTTCATCACAGTATATGTACCTAAAATAATAACAAAAACTAAATCAATATGATTTTGAAGCTTTAAAATTCATCCTCAGCCAAGCATTTTCTCATCCGTCTTGGGGTCAGCTACAGATATTTTACATGATATAACTGCATTATCTGACTTCACCAATCCAGCTAGGACTGAATGAAGCTTTAAAGTTTTAAGTATAATACTCACTTGAGAAGTGTAAGGAAGGCAGATGGTTCTACATCAGGAACCTCAATCTCCTGTTTACATTCAGCTAACCCTCCATAAAACATAGCATAGAACACGGAGCTGGCGGTAGCTAACACATATTTGTGAGCAGGTATTATCTGTGAGTGGCCTGGAACATAATCAAAGAGTCACATGTTAATATATAATGTTGTTGTATTAAAATAATCTTAATAGTCCACTTTATTTGGGGAAGTTAAACTGATAAAATGAATAACAAACCAATTATAGATAATTCCACAGTAAAAACATTTTCCTTATTCAGTATTTGTAATTATCGGAATCTTAAACAGGTTGTTGAATATAATCATTATAAATACAAAACAAGTTAAAAATATACATACCGGGTCCTCCAACAATGAATGTGATGTCCGACATGAGTTGGTTATTGAACATAGCTGCATTTCTCTCCCGGACGGTGGGTTTAGTGGCTTGCCAATTAGGGTCTAAAGTGGCGGTGCCCGGCGGAGGGGCCGGGGAGGTCGTGGGGGACGGCGTCGCGCTCGCGGACCCGCACGGAGACGGCGGCCCACTGTAGCACTGAGACACCTGTGTACCCGTCTCACGCTGCGAAACCGTGTGCGGTGGGGACAACGACAGACCACCACCATTGTTGATATTCTCAGCTGTAACACAAACACCATCTCGTAAATCAACAAGCTATAAATACAACCTATTCAGGTCGCGAGCTAAATTAAATCTTGCGAACCATGACACAGAACTATATTCGTTAAACCAAACAACTGTAATTAACCTATCTGTTGACCTCTACAACCATTTAAAAACACATACTTCAATTGACACATGAATAAATCAATATTTACAATGCTTCAGTAGCTCACCATTCATCCAAGCGTTTGTTTGTGCTACAGACATGCTAGGGACACTATCCTGTAACCTCTTCGGAGGTTTTGAAACGATTCTAGAACACAAATTCGACATTGTGATTATGTGAACACCTCACAATATTTTAAAATTCTATCGCAAACATTTGGGCCGCGAGCTCTAGGCACTGACGTCAGCCATTTTGTTTGCTGGCCAATGCTGCTCAGTGTTGCCAGACGTTTTTAATGGGCGATCGTACGATGGGTAAATAAAAAGTCGTATTCCTTAAGAAGGCTACAAAAAAAAAATAGTACGTTTTCAAAACCTTTGTTTTATTATATTAATAAAGCAAATAATCAATTTAAACACACACTTTTAGGTCTTTATTTATCCCCGTAAAGGGTTTTACTATTCATGTTAGGTATTTAACATTTCTCGTGTTGGAGAAAAATCCACACAACACCCTTAACGCTTTATATGCTGTTTGGCTAAAAGTGTGCCATTTAATGTTTCATTGCTCAGCCTGTTTCGGATCTCTGTATAAGATTGACTGAACTGAAGCAGCGTTCACAATCTGCGTTAGAGTGCGGAAGGCATAATAAGTCCAGCAGAGCAAAATTTGCTATATTTTTAAAATCAATCAATCAAATATTGGTATTAGTACTTTGGTTGTATGAAATCTAAAAAAGTAGTATGTTTACGTACGATTTCTGATCTTGGATCGTACATGCAAAATAAATGTAAAAAATCGTATGAATACGACTTAAATCGTACATCTGGCAACACTGATGCTGCTGGCAGGCGGAAAAGACTGTGTTGTCATATCGCGGACATGCAAAACGTACGAAAAGTTAAATATTGTACGTTTTACTTGAATATTTTGTCAATATTAAAATAATATCAATTATAGCTTACAGACATTTAAAAAGCTTTAATAAAATTTGTTTTTCAATATCTAAAAACCTTTTCTTGGTCATTGTGCTTATCATTAGGTGTCAACAAAAAACAGCTGCTGTGTACATTTGTAGACATAACTCTTACAAAATGTTAGGCAACTGTTCCGCTACAATATTACTTATAGAAAGAAATATTGTATGCAGTAGTGGTACATTACATACGCTATTTCAATTAACACTTGTGTAAAATCGTAACAAAAAAAAAACAAAAATGTGGCACTCGGAGACTGCCGCGGTAAAGCTATTGCATAGCATTTTTTAACAACCTATGCAAATAATTAATTATTTAATTTGACAACCTCAGTTAGTCAGACAACCTTGTTATTTTCCGTAACCATAGCAACCTGGTTGAAAATATTTTCGTTACGGATTTTCTGGATTCGCTCTCCACGCTCAAGGCCCGCGATAGAAGCTATGCAATAGCTTAAAAAAACACTTTATTTCCATGCAGTAAATAAACAATAGGGGATCGGACAAAAAAAAAACTAATTAGTCCGTCAGATAGATTTCCAAAAAATATTGAACACCTATTTTTTCTTTTTTCACGTAAACAAAAAATGAAGATGATACAGTGCTTCGAAAACTCGTGAATTCCTCGAAAACGTTACATGTCAGTACATTTTTTACGCACAAGTGACGTCACGACGCTTTTTATCTTCGTCAATTTTCATTAATTCGTTAAAACAAAAACTTTTTAACAAAAAATAAAACTGACTTAAAAAAAAGTGAAAAATAAACTTTAGAAGAAAAATCAGTTTCTGAAGTCGGTGACTTTTGTTTGTTTGATTTAATTTTTTTTGCCGCCGACTTCAGAAACTGATTTTTCTTCTAAAGTTTATTTTTCACTTTTTTTTAAGTCGGTTTTATTTTTTGTTAAAAAGTTTTTATTTTTCACTTTTTAGTGGTTCACATGTTCATGGGTCAATGTGGACAATGTAGTTTTTTAACCGACTTCTAAAAAAAGAAGGAGGTTCTCAATTCGGATGTTTGTTTTTTTTTTTTTTTTTTTTATGTTTGTTCGGGCATAACTCCGTCACTTGCTAACCGATTTGAAAAATTCTTTTTTTGTTGGAAAGGGTATACTTCCCAAATGGTCCCATAATTTTTTTATCGAAATCGGACAAGCGGTTTTTGAAAAATCAACAAAACTCAAAAAAAATACTACATTGTCCACATTAGGTGAACCACTAAAAAGTGAAAAATAAAAACTTTTTAACAAAAAATAAAACCGACTTCAAAAAAAAAGTCAAAAATAAATCAGTTTCTGAAGTCGGTGACAAAAAAATGAAATCAAACAAACAAAAGTCACCGACTTCAGAAACTGATTTATTTTTGACTTTTTTTTTGAAGTCGGTTTTATTTTTTGTTAAAAAGTTTTTTTTTGAGTTTTGTTGATTTTTCAAAAACCACTTGTCCGATTTCAATAAAAAAATATGGGACCATTTCGGTATACCCTTCCCAACAAAAAAAGAATTTTTCAAATCGGTTAGCAAGTGACGGAGTTATGCCCGAACAAACATAAAAAAAAAAAAAAAAAAAAAATACAATCATCCGAATTGATAACCACCTTCTTTTTTTAGAAGTCGGTTAAAAAACACGTATCCAATATTTTTCGATAATCTAAATCTAACTGACGGACTAAACAGAATTATATTTTTATGACTCAGTCCGATCCCCTATTACTGAATATTCATGTTTGAAAGAACATTATAAGTTGCGTACTTTCTTGTCTGTTCATAAAATGTACAGTTGGTTAATTTTCGTAGTAAGGGCAACACTGGCACTTACCCGAGGTCACCGCGCATGCCAGAGAACGGCCAGTGACACTTCTTGCGTTCGGAAACGTTACCGACTATGGATTTTTGCAAAACAAAAACATAACTTCATTTTTTTTTTGTTAATATTTGAAAATGTCTCGCGCTGCAACGGCTTTTATAACAAGGATAATGTGCAATGGCATGTCTTGTTTTTATTAATTAACAGCGAAATGTTTATTTACCTTGAGGTAATTGTCGTTGTCGCGGCCGATAGCCTCGCTGCGGCTCTTGACAATTTAACTCGGCGAAGCGCCCATCTTCGTCTATCAGACTTTCAAAGAAATCCACGCTGCTGTTCATCGATGATCGCACGTGTAAATGACACGCATACCCAATAAAGCTGGAATCAAAGAAAACAAGACATCAGTACCTATACCGTTAAAATAACCCTCCTTTGGCTTTGCCGTAGTCGGGAAAAATAGAGCGGTGTATTCAAAACTGTATAGGTGGTATGACTAGAAAATGGACTAGAAATGTACCTAGGTACTTAAAAAAATATGGACTAGAAATGTACCTAGGTACTTAGAAAATAGGATATGGAATTAGGGAACGTCTACCTGGGGTAAAGGCAGAACGGTGCTGATAGCCGGCATTCTTTTTAAGAGGATACTTTACCACTACCACTTATACCACTAAGCATTCTCTTTGGGGCGAGTAGTAAGTCTTGTACTGTTTATTTTATATTTAAATCTTAAATATAAAATAAACAGTACCTACTTACTAATTATTATTGTTACGCGGTCGTTTGTAAGCTAAATATCGTTAATTATTTATCTACAGCTTGACAGTAAAACACAAAATATAATTTATACAGAAACCTAATAATGATCAAGAAGAACAACATTTATTTATGTCGAATCGCGTCTTTTTTTTTAATTTTACCTATTCTATTTCAAGTAAACTTGCTACAAAAACAAGTTTATAAAAGAAATTCGATCATATCGCAGCGATTTCGTATATTTAAATAAAATCAGAATATATTTTGAAAAAAACATGAACCTGTTGGAACCTTTGTAATGTAAGTAAAACTATTAATATGTCCTGATGTACAGTTACGAGCATTCATCATCATCATCAACCAATAATGATCCCACTGCAGGGACTCAGGCCTCCTCTCTAGGAGAGGGATGGGCTATACCACGCGGGCCCAGTGCGGATTGGCAGATGTCACATGTCTTCGAATTTTTTGGTTCTAAGACATGCCGGTTTCCTCACGATGTTTTCCTTCACCGTTTTGAGAGCAGCGGTGATGAAATAAATTACACAAAGTAATGCGCCTACCTGGGTTCGAACCCACGACCTACTTACTGTTCGTAAGTCGGGGCCGACACCACTGGGCCACCGCTGCTCATCTACGAGCATTATGCACCTAATATTATATTATAATTGCATTGTATATCTAAATGTAATATTTTTTTTTCTGATTGTTGATTTCTACTAATGTATTGATCGTTTTTACGTTTTCAGGAGAGTTCTCAAAGAAATCTTGATTTCGCGAGAATATCGTTTTTTTTTGTAAATGTAATACACTATAGTGTTTGGAATTGTACACACATACATGTAACATCTTAAATAAACTCACGCCCTTTTTCCATGGGGGTAGGCTGAAACCACAGAAAGCCACCTGCTACGATCCTTACTTACGGGGCATTCGGTATTGTACAGTCGCTGACAAAAGCGTTTCATGAATATTATTTTTGTAAAACAACATTATGTTTGTCATGTGTTTGTAGAAAATTATAATGTAGTTACCTATTCATTTTAAAATCCTAAATGCTAATTCATATTCTTATCAATAATACTTATGGTAATTCAATTTAAAATTCAAAAAAATTTCCTTAACTTAAGTATTTTGATGCGAAATAAACACAATGGCGCTTGGTGTATAGCGGTTTTGGCATAAACAGTAATTAATCAAATTATGTGATTACGCGTGGTTTCACATTGAGAACATGGGAATATTTTATCTGTGAAGATTTTTTTTTCAATTTATTTAAAACAATAGACAGAGTCATGGGTAAGATGTCAATAAACCCGTGAGAGAGTCTGAGCTACCAAAAATGAATATTCGGTGATAGTAAGACCAGGTGGCCTACCAGAAATTGAAATTTTCTCACATTATTTTACAATTTGTAGGTCAGTGTCAGGTTTTATGTTGATTAAAATATTATTCGCGCACGTAATGCGTATACATATATATATAGAGATATAAGTAATCATTAAAATCATGAATACAAGCCTCTTGAGTTGATTTAATTCCACTGCGTGACTATTTGTTGGAAAAGGGCACTCGAGGAAGTAATATAAACTGAGAGGGTTGTATTGATGATTTTAATCATTATTACTCAGTAAAGTCACATTTGTTACGATCGCGAATCCCATTTTATTTAGGGTCTGTCTCCACCGATCCCGGGATCCGATTTGACGTAACACGGATCCCGGCGATTTGTCTCCACGGATCCCGGGATCCGTTTCCACAAAAAAAATTAGGTACTAAATTTTTTGTACACGGATCCCGGGATCCGTGGCTACAAGAAATAAAAAATAAAAATGTAGAAACGGATCCCGCGTACAGAGTTAAGAAGTTAAGCATAATATTTTTCGAAACTGGTTTTCTATTTTCTACTTTCAAACGAAAAGAAGTTATAATTTAAAATTGGATTGGTGTAGTAAAGTCTCACAAACTACCAGGAATCCAGAAACATGAAGGAGGTATTGTCAATATTCTTAATATGAATCTCATAATCAAATCTATTAATTTATATACCTTTCTAATACCATGCAGCTTTTTTTTTACCTGGATAGTAAAGTCTTCGAAACTACCAGGACAACAGAATGGTGTCAGTCATGAAAAAAAAAAAGTATAAAATAAAAGGACCTTTTATTAAAAAAAAAACTACCAGGAGGCCAGAATATGAAGGAGGTATTGTAGGTATATTGTTAATAGGAAATTAGGAATCTTTCTAACACAATGTTTTTTTTTCCATTAGTCTTCGAAACTATCAGCAGGTACACCAGAATGCTGAAGTATAGCTCCCGACACGTAACTTGGCAAGGTTTCGAAATTCGAATTTAAAGTTCGCGCATCGTCAAACGAAAAAAGATCACTCTTTCCGTTTGAAAATCTGATTTAAATCAGTTAGGAAAACACGGATCCCGGATGTCCCGGATGTCCACAATTTTTTTTTTTGTAGAAACGCATCCCGGGATCCGTGGAGACAAATCGCGGGGATCCGTGTTACGTCAAATCGGATCCCGGGATCGGTGGAGACAGACCCGACTTCCACATTAAGACGTCATGGTAACCCCACTGATGTTAAGAAATAATTATCATTTTAGGCTTTCGCTTACCGTTATAAATCTAATAGACTTCAAACAAAATGCTAAACTGTAGAATGCGGACATGATACAATCGCCATTTTAAGTTATACAATTTTTTTCAACTAAATATTCAGACAGAGACACAGTTCAATAGTTTTAACATAAACGCGTCGATAATATTTACATATTCAGATCAACTTTGTTTCTTTTATTACTACGAAACTAACAAGGCTTTTTTTTAGTTAAAATTAGAATCCCGATATATAACGAAATCTAATTTAATTCCAAATCAACCTCTAAATCAATTAGTTAAATTCCAAATTCATTCCGATTTTGACAACATACAAAATTGACAACTATTCGTAATGTTGTCGGAATACAATTCAAAATTAAAATGGATTCAATAAGATTGTAGAAAGTCCGTTAGTGTTATTTTGCGATAGCTGTAGGATTTCCTAAGAATAGGCTGTATGGCCCATACCGAGATGTTAGCATGACAGAGTGGCGACCTTAAGAGGAAACGCGAGTGGTCTTTTCTCCATACAAACGCTCTCGCCTG
This sequence comes from Diarsia mendica, assembly GCA_949316265.1. Classification (NCBI taxonomy): domain Eukaryota; kingdom Metazoa; phylum Arthropoda; class Insecta; order Lepidoptera; family Noctuidae; genus Diarsia; species Diarsia mendica. The sequence continues at coordinate 8,568,833 of OX438906.1, read as the reverse complement.
TTTTCTCTTTGGTTAATGACCCTAGAGCAATGGTTTTTTACAGAATAATAAATATTAACTATTTCTATGCCCCTATTTTTTCCTTTTTGGTGATAAATTATTTTTATAAGCACTAGAACCCTCAAAAAATGCTCAAAATTGCTTGTTTAGATCGCTGTTAACAGAGTCCTAGTGTACAAATTTGACAACTATTAACGAAAAAAGAAAAACATAGCGGCGTAGTATATAACCTCCTTATTCATTGTCTAAAATATCTTTTAAATTGGTTCAATATTGGAGGAGGAAATAGGCGAGAGCCAAACCTCGAATTCTAACTTTTTTCTACAGTTGTCCTTATCGCACGAATTTGAGGGCAGGAGGACGGAGAGAGACAGCGATAGTAGAAAGAGACAGCACTCGCATTTCCTCTTAACGATGATCGATGGATAGAGGGTTAGGTCCAACTGTACAGCCTTTATAACGTATTTATATTAGAACCTGACATGGTGTAGTACAGTACTCGACAATTAAGATGAACTAAAATGGCGATCGTCCGCATAGGTAAAATGACAAAAATAGAGTGAGATTCGAAAGAAAATGTGCAACTGAGCATTCAAGATCATAATTCAACTTTATTTCAATTCATCTTTAATACATTATCGGGCGGGTCTCAGTCGACTTATTTTCATGATTGTAGCTTCGCGACCGCCATTTTAGTTCATACTATTTGTCGCGATCTATACTACGGTGAAACTTCATCATCTGCAGCCTTTTCTCAAGTATGTTGGCGTCAGCTTGTAGTCTAACTAACTGAATAGCAGTATTTTACATAGAGCGACTGCCTATCTGATCTCTAAAACCCGGTTAGTAATAGGTAACCTCTTTGTAGGACTGGCGGGCTTTCAGGCCACTGACTACCTGTAACGACTGTCAAATATCTACAAATAATAGCCGGGACCAACTTTACGTGCTTTCCGAGGTGCGGTGGAAACTCGGTAGGTAATGGGTGGCCCATCCATGGACTAACCTAAACATTGACCCGAGCGGCTGTTAAAATTAAGCCACGTGCTCCTCATTACTGTAGAAGTGTAGAGTATAGGTACTTATAAAATCCATACTTCCATACTAATATATACTAATAATACTAATATATACTAATATTTATACTAATATTAATATTATTGTTGGTGAATTAGCGAAAAGGGTAAACAAAAAAAAGGTCGGTTATTGAAAAACGGACGCTTGAATTTAAAAAGTGGACTGTATTTGTGAGAATAAAATTTTGAGAGGTATTTTCGATGATTGCCTCAAAAAAGGGGTTGATGGCTAGCTGAATGGAACTGTTAAAGCGTATTTTAGTCAGTGAACAACAGGAAAGGGGTTTAGGGCGTGAAAGGATTGCAAAAACACTTACGATTGTCCAGTTTTCACCTTTAAAACCTTTCTTGCATAATGGCGGAATCTTCTTCCGCGTGCACGCGGTAACAAAACACCGAATATTGTCCTTGAGGGTTGTTTGAGCGTCCACCACAGCAATTACACTTCACAATTGTTATTTTAATTGCGAAAAACACTAGTTTAAAGTTAGATTTGTCCAATAACTTATTTAATACGATTTTTTCTTATTGCGCGCGCGCCATTGCAATCGAGCGTTAGGAGGCGAAGAGAGAGGGGTGCGGGCGGAAGGATTAAGGATGGGACATGTCACTGACTAATAAATACGAAGAAAATAGTGAGGTGCATCAAACAATATCGAACATCCCCCCGCCTTGAAGGAACCCCTTCAAATTAAGTAGGAGAAAGAGTATTAAACTACGAAGTAAAGCTAAGGTTAATGAGGCAAAATTAATACAAATTATTACTACGAACTAGGTAAACTTTATGTATGCTGGCTGAGCAATTACTGAGTTGGTAATGGACACAACTTTACGATCGGTCTTTTAAGTACACCGTTCTTGGTCCTAACTTCAACGACGCGAGTTACTCCATCCCTTCCAGGGAATAACTTAGTGACAACACCAAGAGGCCACTGAAGAGGAGGTGCATTCTCCATGTTTAGTAGCACTATTGTGCCGACCAAAACTGGATTAGATGAGGTATTCCATTTCTCGCGACACTGGAGATTATGGAGATACTCAGACTTGAAACGAGTCCAGAATGACTGAACAAGAGAATCTAGTAGCGAAAATCGAGTTAGCAAATTAGCTCGTTCATTGCTGAGGTCAGCCGCAGGTAATAAAGGAAGTGGTGCGAGCGAAAGAAAATGCGCGGGCGTAAGAGCACTAGGTTCAGAAGGGTCTGAACTTAGCTGATAGAGTGGACGACTATTAAGAATTGCCTCAATTTGGATGAGGATTGTGTTCAACTCCTCATACGTCAGGATCTGAGTCCCGATGACTTTAAATAAGTGAGATTTAACGCATTTAATATTAGACTCCCATATGCCCCCGAAGTGAGGCGCACTGGGTGGATTAAGTTTCCAAGCTATACGAGTGTTTGTCAACTCGTGAGTAAAAGTTTTAAAGTATTCCTCAGAATGCAGAAATGTATGTAGCTCGCTAAGATAAGCCTTAGATGCGACAAAGTTAGTACCGTTGTCGCTGTAAATACATTGACAAGGACCACGACGAGATAGAAACCTTTTGAAAGCATCCAAAAATGATGCCGAACTAAGCGAAGAAGCAAGTTCTAGATGAACTGCCTTGGTTACTAGACAAATGAAAAGGCACAGGTACGCCTTTTGGCTGCGTACACCGCGCTTACGAGAGAAAGTTATATTGAATGGCCCAGCAAAGTCTACCCCAGTGTGTGAGAAGGCTTTGCTTTGCTCGACGCGACATTCTGGAAGATCTGACATAACAGGAAATGTAGGTTTCGGACTGAGTCGAAAGCAAATATTACAGCGATGAATACGCATACGTACGATGCGACGAGCAGATAAAATCCAAAACCTTTGTCTAAGTATCGATAATAATAAATTGGGACCTGTGTGAAAGTGTTTAACATGATAAGCGTCAATAATAAGCTCAACGATATGTCCATTCCGAGGCAAAAGAATCGGATGTTTTTGCGAGTAATCTAACGACGAATTAGAGAGGCGACCGCCAACACGTAATATTCCTTGATCTAAGAAGGGGGAAAGCTTGCGTAACGCATGTGAACATAATTTAGAATTTTTAATCTTTTCTATATCTTCGTAAAAATACGTGTGTTGTACAGCCTTTACGATTGTCAATTCTGCGAAATCCAAGTCTGACGCGGTTATACAATTATTGCGTGGGAGCTTTTTAATGAACCGAAGCATATAAACCACACATCTAAGAAATTTATCCCAGTTAGAGAACTTTAAACTTAGCGTTGTAAGGATATGTTCAGATTTATTTTTCGAAGTGAATACGGCTGACTTCTCCTCCGGCATTGGAGTAGAAGTGGGAGAAAGTACCGAAATAGGCCAATGATCGATTGGAAGCGATGCCCACGGTGGACCGGTTAACCAAAGTTCATGTTGAACTAATTGTGAAGGTAATAGTCCACGCGACAGACAATCCGCGGGGTTTTGAGTACCCGGGATGAAACGAAAATATTCCGACGAGAAATAGGTTTGGCACTGGGCTATTCTATTAGCGACGAACGTGTTAAACCGATGAGGAGAAGAATGTACCCAGCACAGAGCGACTTGTGAATCCGAAAAAGCATACACATCCTCGATAGGATGTCGTAGTAATTTAGCCATTAAAAGAATACCACAAAGTTCAAGCCGAGCAAGTGTTACAGTTCTAATAGGAGCGACTTTAGATTTCGAACATAACAGCCGAACAATGGGCTTCTCGTTATTATTCAAAACGTAGGTATAGACAACGCATCCATATGCCTTTTCAGATGCATCGGAAAACGCCAAGAGATAAAGCCGAGAATGCGAATCAACGCCCAAATGGCGGGAAAATGAAAGATTAGAGATTAATGGTAGTTCCGAAATAAACTGCTTCCACAAACGGAGAACAGCTTCTGGAGGTTGGTCGTCCCAGTCGAGTTTGAGAAGCCAAAGCTCCTTGATAAGCAATTTCGAATAAAGAATAACTGGACCAACAAGACCAAGAATGTCATACAAGCGAGCTGTGACAGACAAAATCGCACGCTTAGTACCTTCGGGATTAGGTGGCGCGACAGTGAATTTAAACGAATCAGAAGATGGCAACCACTGAAGGCCGAGAATTTTGAACGATGTGTCTGTGTCGAAGGAGACTGATTCCGATTGGCGGTGAGTATCAGGAATGGTACGGAGCAAGTCAATAGAATTACTCGTCCATTTCACTAGCTCGAAACCACCACGCTTCAAAAGCTGGATTAGATCGGATGCCATTCCAACCGCTTCCTCTAGGCTAGAAGCGGAGGAAGCTAGATCGTCCATGTACATGTCGCTTTCTAACACGCTGCAAGCGAGGGGAAAGCTATCACGCTCGTCATGAGCGAGTTGTCGCATAGTCCGCAAAGCTAAAAACGGCGAAGAACGAAGACCGAAGGTAACACGATTAAATTGATAAGTCTCCAATGGAGCGTCATCCGAGAAACGATATAAGATTCTTTGATAAGAGCGATGCGAAGGATGTACCTCGATGCAGAGGTACATTTGACGAACGTCAGCGAAAAAAGCAAATTCAAATATACGAACCTTTAAAAGTATATGAAAAATATCATTTTGCAAATTGCAGCCAGTATGCAAAACGTCATTAAGTGACAAACCAGAGTCTGTCTTAGCACTAGCGTCGAGTACGATACGAAGTTTAGTCGTAGATTTATCCTGACGAATAACGGGATGGTGAGGCAAATAAAATCCTGACTCGAGACAATTCTCTGGCGGGACGAGCGACAAATAATTTTTAATAAGATATTCCGTGATAACGGCATTGTATTCCTCACGTAATCCAGGAGACCGCGCGAATTTACGTTCAAGAAACAAATATCTACGCTTTGCAGTTATAAAAGAATTGCCAAGCAAATCGACATTCTCCTTAAAAGGCAGATTAACAGTATAACTACCATCGGCACTTCGAGTAGTAGTAGACGTATAAATATCTTCGCAAACCTGTTCGTCAGGGCTTATAAAATTTTTAGAAGGCACTTCTTCTAATTGCCAAAATCTCTGAAGCGAATCATTAATTTGCTCATGTGTCAACGCGCAGAATGAACGAGTAGACCGAGGTGATGAAAGTAGGGTGGGTGCGTTTCCCATTAAAATATATCCTAAACTAGTTTCGATTGCTGTAGGCAAATTGTTACCAGGACTAATTTTATTAAATAACAAAATTTTGCAATATGAATTGACACCTAAAAGCATGTCAATTTGTCCGGGTGAATGATATTCATCATCGGCAAGCGGTAAATTATCTAAGTAATGAAGTGCGTTTACATCAATAAAAGCGTCTGGTAACTGTGACGTAATCTTGTCAACTACAAATGACTGCGAATTATACTGTGTTCTAGCGTCAAAACGAGATGTAAACAGAACATTAGTCATGCCCAATATACGTTGAGATGCACCACCGATGCCTTGAACTTCAACAAACCGGTTTTTATTCGAAATAAATAACGATAGACGTTTACAACACGAAGCTGTGATATAATCACTCTGCGATCCGGAATCAATCAAACATCGCACGAAATGCACACGATTATGTTTATCTAAAATCTTTATCTTAGCGGTACTCAACAAAGTAGTCAAACACCTGTTATCAAAAAGGTCACGAGCAACACCACAAACAGGCATATTATTGTTATTCGATGGTGAACTAGATTCCACTCCGCTTACGCTTAAGGTGCGGTCATCCTGTTGAGAGGTAGCGGGAGCGGTAGCGACAGCGGACAAACTTGACGCATTATTTTGCGAATCAGATGAACCAAAATGCAAGATTGAATGATGTTTCGACTTACAATGACGACAAACATTCTTTGAAGAACACGATGAGACCCTGTGCCCACGATTTAAACAGTTAATGCACAACGCATTCGATTTCACAAAATTAAATCTTTCGTGAGGGGTCATTTTTGTAAAATCCGAACACAAATATAATTTATTATGTTTGTCTGACTTACACAAAATACAATTATCGGCTGTCTGAGCGACAAAGGCCTTTGTGGATTTTGGTTTTGAATTAGACACGTTTTTAATTTGGCCATCTTGTTGAGGCTTGGAAACTAAAGGACTGGAGCGTACTATTTTATCTTGTTCTTTAACAAATTCAACTAAATCATCATAAGAAGGTATGACTTTTTTGCGATGACTCATTTCGAATAACTTAACTGTCTCGGAGTCTAACCTTTGCAATGCGAGATGTAACAAAATAAAGTCCGCAAGATCTCCCAAATGTACCTGCTTGAGCGCCCTAACGGCGGTATCAAATGTGTTTACAAATGACTCTAAACCGGTTGTAGATTTAGCAGGTTTAAATTCTAATAGTTGATTTAAATATGACGCGGCGAGAAAACGCGGATCATCATACTTATCCACGAGCGAGTTCCATAATATTTTATAATTCTCAGGTGTAGGTGGTATCCCTGCACACAAAGAAGCGGCGCTGCCAGTCAGCTTACTAACAAGAAAATGAATGCGTTCCGAGTCAGACAGTTGCGTGTTATCATGAACTACGCGCTTAAACTGATTATAAAACAGCGACCAATTACGAATATCGCCATCAAACGAAACTAAATCGATACGAGGTAATTTTGGGAAATTATTCTTTGGCATTTCCTTTATTTGAGATTGTTCTATTTTAAGTGAATTTACGACACGTTGAACCCGACAGTACAGCTCCTCAAACGAAATCCAAGATTGGTAGCTTATAATAGCAGTAGGATCCACTTTAATAGAACACGTATTGAAGGCGTCTAATACGCTTTGAAATTCATTACGTAAACTTTGAAGATTTGCGACATTATTTAAAAATGACTCCCTACATGTTTCATCATTCATATCCTGTTTTGACAACTCGAATATATTTTGCATACGTTCGAAATGTGCATTTCGTTTAGCTTGTAATATGGTTAATTTATTTTTATTGTCGTCGTTCGACATGATTAAAACCAATATGTAAAATGCGAATGTGTAAACTAAAAAGGTGACGTAGATAAAGAAATACGTAATTGTGTCTTGCCGTTTAAATTAATGAAATGAGTAAACAATTTACCTATTTCCAACGCGAGAGTAACGAAAGTAAACGACAACGATAAATATGCGACAACAACGAATGGGGTTTTTCACACTTACCCTTTGTAGGTAGGTATGTGTGCAAAAAAAACACCAAATAAGTAGGTAGTAGGCTACTCAATACGAACAACGAGATGCCCCCGAGTAGGGCTCCTGAATACACAACCTTAACGACTTATAGGTATGTACTAGGACGAATATTATGTATGAGTAGACACTAATGTACCTAATAGTTTTACGAATAAACGAACGAAATGAAATAAACGACGTTCAAGACACAACTATACAAACGAAAGATGTAGGTAGACCGTACTCGCAATCAACGAATTTAAATACGAAACGAGTGTCAAGTAGCGGCACAGAAGCCACGGCTTGTTTATGGTAGATACGGTCTACGTATATATCGGCGCGCGCTTTCGACTACGAACAATGAACGAACTAAGTACTTAGACAACTTTTATTATGAGTAGGTAGGTAGGTAGTTAATTGACCAATACTACTTGTACTTATAACACCGAATAAGTATATTTTCCTAGTTATGTGTATTAGTACCTACGATATTGAATACATAAATCTGTAATACCACGGTAATAAATACTTAGTTACGAATATAAGCTCAGCCAGCACAACAATGAATACCTAATGCAGTAATAGAATTCAACAGAGATGTGATCTGATTGAGTAGGTATTTGTTCGAAATACGAATTTTAATTACGAAAATATGAACTAGAATTATCCGGTTCGATTGGACCAAAAATATGTTGGTGAATTAGCGAAAAGGGTAAACAAAAAAAAGGTCGGTTATTGAAAAACGGACGCTTGAATTTAAAAAGTGGACTGTATTTGTGAGAATAAAATTTTGAGAGGTATTTTCGATGATTGCCTCAAAAAAGGGGTTGATGGCTAGCTGAATGGAACTGTTAAAGCGTATTTTAGTCAGTGAACAACAGGAAAGGGGTTTAGGGCGTGAAAGGATTGCAAAAACACTTACGATTGTCCAGTTTTCACCTTTAAAACCTTTCTTGCATAATGGCGGAATCTTCTTCCGCGTGCACGCGGTAACAAAACACCGAATATTGTCCTTGAGGGTTGTTTGAGCGTCCACCACAGCAATTACACTTCACAATTGTTATTTTAATTGCGAAAAACACTAGTTTAAAGTTAGATTTGTCCAATAACTTATTTAATACGATTTTTTCTTATTGCGCGCGCGCCATTGCAATCGAGCGTTAGGAGGCGAAGAGAGAGGGGTGCGGGCGGAAGGATTAAGGATGGGACATGTCACTGACTAATAAATACGAAGAAAATAGTGAGGTGCATCAAACAATATCGAACAATTATAAATGCGAAAGTAACTCTGTCTGTCTGTCTGTTACTCTTTCACGCCTAAACGGCTGAACGGATTTTGATGAAATTTGGTACAGACATAGTTTGGAACTTGAGAAAGGACATAGGATAGTTTTTTTTTTTTTTTTTTCGCGAGATAAACCAAAAATCTTCCGGAAGTCACTATTCCACGCGAACGAAGTCGCGGGCAAAAGCTAGTGGAAATATAAAGTTTATTTGATGCGCTAATGTCAGGGCGTTTTCACCTCTTGGAATAATTTGTTATTTACTAGGTATTGCATCGTACCTAACTGCATGTTAAGTATTAAATTATCATGTTTATAGAATTCCACTACAATGAGAGATCCACATAAAATGGTTTTGTAGCTTGAACGGTCATCATGTGTATCATACAATACCAAAAAGACAAAATGATTAAGCTCCAGAGAAAATATCCATGTTATTCATTAAAATCAAATTAATATCATTCGTTTTCCTGTTAAGGTAAGGTAATCAGTTATTCTGAAAGCCATAATCATTGGACGTAACATAACACTTTTGACTTTCTCGAAAATGATTGCAATGTTTTTTCCGTTACAAAAATGTTTTCAATTTGCATTTACGAGTCTGACCCGTGTCCGTCTTGCATTTAATGTCGATTGAACTTTGATTACTAGTTTTGTAAAAAAAAAAAAAATAGTACATTATGGTATAAGTGTGTAACGTTGGTGATTACCGCAGAGGCGGCATTGAGACCCGAGCCGTCAGGTGAGGGTCTTAAGAAAGCCGAGGACGGTAATCATCAATACACACGTGTATCATACGACGTTTTTCAACACACTTGCGAATAAAAAAAAACGTGTGGCACTCGGAAACTGCCGCGGTAAAGCTATTGCATAGCATTTTTTATCAATTATTTAAATAAACAACCTCAGTTGACAACCTTGTTATTTTCCGTAACCATAGCAACCTGGTTGAAATATTTTCGTTTCGGAATTTCTGGATTCGCTCTCCACGCTCAAGGCCCGCGATAGAAGCTATGCAATAGCTTATTAATACAAGAAAAAACATTTTATTTAATAGATAAAAAGTTTATTTATAGAAACAATTAGTAAATGTGCAGTTAGTAAAATTATAATTAATTGTTTTTGATGGCGTAGCGGTCTCTTCAGATAGATTACTGGCCATGGTTCTGTATGTCTTTTACAGTTATATTTGTTAATTCTTGTATCCTACAGTTACACCAAATATTAAAGCAACCTGAAAAAAAAGAAAAAAAATATTATTAAGTTTAACACACAACACGCTGATGCTGAAGTCACGTAGATAGATATTTAAAATTAGTTTAACTAACCTTAGTAACCAGATATTGGTTATCTGGAGCATCTTTTATAAATTTTTCAACATCGTTAGACGATAAAACCTTTGATTTCTTGCTTCTAAATCCATCTGACAGTCTTTTTAGATAAGCTGACAAATTAGAGTATGTTTTTAAGTCCACTCCATTCTTCGTTCGGACTGTACTTTTTAACATTGAGTATATTACACCACAAAGAGCTAGGTTTGTACTTAGAAGATAATTCTTTAAAGTACGCCAAGAACACATTTTCAGAAAATGACTGCGATTTCTTGGTGTTTTGCCACTGCTTGAAATTTTGGTACGCTAATAGATATTTCTCCTTGGAGTTTTCGGGTAGCAAATTTTCCATAACGCTTAGGGCTTCAAATCTTACATCGGGCGGTGTACAACATGAATAATTTTCTTCAAAACTAGACATTTTAACTAATAAAATAACTATAATAACAGTGAAAACGAGTTGTGTATTTTTTTCGCAGTAGCGGGAAAATATTATGTTTTTTTTATAAGCGATCAGCCATAGACTAAAAGAGGTTTTTTTTTTTGCTTGTCGTGGATAGTGTTTGGAGCCACGTACAAAATGGGGAATTCAAATTTTTATTTATCACAGAGAAAACAAAAATTATATTTGAGTGAAAGTTTTATTTATTAAAAACGTACTAAGTTTAAATTATCTATTTAAATACAAAGTTTCATGAAATGAGCAAGCACTAGGTACATTAATTAATTTATACTATTGAAGACGATCTTTTTTGTATCGAAACTTTTTTAAGAACATAGCAACTCAACCAATTAAATTTAAAAAAAAACCTATAACTCACTAGTGAATAATAGTAATGAAAAATTCACAGTTTGATTATAGGTGTCATTATGTGCCTAATTGCGGTGAAATTTTAGCCACTTTATGAGCAAGTGTGTTGAAAAAATACTTAACTGTGAATTAGACTTTAAAACTGTAAAATAAGATCTTTAAGTTGTGAAGTAGATTGAATTACACTATATTACACGTTTAATGTTCATAATAGCATAGTAATCGATTTTAATGATACATGGATCCCATTTAATACAAAATGCTATTGGAGCTCCTATCCAAGTAATTCCGAACGGCTTTACAAAATCCTTCAGTCTTCTCATAATATAATAATCTTCTCTCAACCTAACTCAATTTGAACTTAACTCTATTTCTTCGTTTTAGACATTGTAGGGGATAGGAGTCGCGGAGGGGAGAAAAAACCACGGTTTACTCGGAGTTAAGGAAAACTATCCCGTCGTGTGCGCAGCGCAGCGCACCGTACATTTCGCGGCCGTGGGCGGAAGTCAACTGCTAGTGCATTTGCACGTTAGGACGCGTAGGGATGGGAAAAAAGCTTACTATTTTAGGGCTGCGCAACTCACTTGCCGGGGATAGTTTTTTAGTTTATTATCTATGGGAAAATACAACATTAGACATCAAAAAGGTAGGTACAATTTAGGACATTATGAAATTAAATAATAGGTACAATACGAGTCTAAATTACATCTTAAGCTACATACTATTGACTTATACTAGGTACGAGATTTGTCGCCAACATTCTCCCCCTCAGTGTCGACACGACACTCAAAACGATAACCTAAGTTAAAATATTATATTAAAGTAAACTAACTTAAGATGTTATACAAGCATAAACTAAATCTAAAATAAAGCTAACCTAGCTGCAGGGCGTTTAAATAAACCATTTTTTGTTTTAACGTCAACAACTCTTACGCGTCCGTCAGCACCGGGGTACACGGATTGTACGATACCTTTAGGCCAGCAGTTACGGGGGGAGTTAGGGTCAACTATTACTACCACATCACCGATCTTCAATTGTGCGCCCTCTTCTCTCCATTTTCGGCGCGGCACTAGATCGGGGAGAACTTCCTTCACCCATCTGGCCCAAAATTGGTCAGCCAGGCGCTGCGATATACGCCATTGCTTACGTAGACATAGATCCTTGTCTGTAAACACTCCTGCGATAGGCAAATTAGACGACGAACCAATGAGGAAGTGGTTCGGCGTTAATGTCTCGTCGTCCCGAGGGTCCACGGATACATGACCGAGAGGCCGACTGTTTACAATATTCTCCACTTCAGCTAGGAGAGTAATCAGAGTCTCTTCGTGCGGAGCTCTCTCTTTTAGTACCACCTTGAGGGCGGTCTTGACACTGCGTACAAGACGCTCCCAAGATCCTCCCATGTGCGGACTAGCTGGCGGAATGAAGCTCCAAGAAACTCCATTGTTTAGGGCTTCGTTCATGACAGTACTTCTGTCTATGGCGTCATAGGCTTTCTTTAGTTCAATTTCTGCGCCGCGCATATTGGTCCCGTTATCAGAATAGATCTTCGATGGCCAGCCTCTACGTGCGGCCATTCTACGTAAAGCCATTATCAATGAATCTGCAGTGAGTGATGGTACGATCTCAATATGTACGGCGCGTACTGTCATACACGTGAACAAGACACCATAGCGTTTTGGTCTTGATCTTCCAACGGTGACCTCTATTGGTCCAAATAAATCGACTCCGGTGATAGTAAACGGTCTTTGGTGATGCGTGAGTCTACCTTCGGGCAGGTCACCAAGTCGTGGCGGCTTTGGATTAGCTTTCCTGATGCGACAGAACAAGCACTGCGTCGCAACTGTACGGACCGTAGGGCGTAAACGTAACAACCAATATTTTTGACGCAGTTCATTCACCACCAACTCGTTGCACCCGTGGCCTGCGCGGATGTGATAATACTTGACAATGAGTCGAGCTATGTGGTCATTTCCATCCAGAATCACTGGTGATTTTGTGTCCATCGTTACTTCCTTAGCTGCTCCAATTCTTCCACCAACACGTAGTAGTCCGGTGTCATCCAATATGGGTGTTAAGGCGCGTAGTCTACTATCGCGTTTTATTTCTTTATTTTGTTTCAACAGCGAGATGTCGCTGGAGAAAGCTGTGGCCTGCGTGTGCTGAAGTAATAATGTTTCAGCCCGTTTCATCAACTCGTCGGTAAGTCCATTTGTTTTTATCCTCTTGCATTTGTCTATGAACAACAAGACAGTTGCAGTAGTTCGAAGCAATCGCAACCAACTGGAGAAGCGGGTCGGCTCCGGTACAGGTAAGTAATTTACACTATTATTTTCATTTACTACATTTATTTGTTCTAATATTTCTTCATTAATTTTTGTTTTATTTTCAGGTTCCTGAGGCCAGTAAGAGCGTGATTTATGTAAGAAGGACGGACCGGTAAACCAGGATGAGTTGCTACTAAGTACGTAGTCGGTACTTTTAGTTCCTAAATCTGCCACGTTGACGTCAGTCGGCACATAGTGCCATTCGTCAGACTTACCAGTTCCACATGCCATTGGTTATCAACTAATTCACAAGTGTTATTTAGTATGGTGATAGCACGCAACTCGTCCGCATTTTGTCGCGGCTGTTTTGATATACCTATTGACTCTAACGCAAATGATTTTCTTACAAACTCGTTCAACTCAGAATCACAACAATGTTGCGCGCTCTCGCCACTACTATTACGATCAGCTGACATGTTTAACAAAGTTAAGTTGTTTACAACTCCATGTATACACCAACCTAGCGGTGTCTTTGTAACATAAGGTTCATTTTTCCTATTACCTTTTAAACACAAGATAGGAGCAATGAGATCGTAATTATCCTGTCCGATTAATAATTTAGGTTGTGCATCACATTTGCACAAGTCATGGTTAATATAGTCCGAATAATTACTAAAGTCTATACAAGATAAACGTTGAGTAGGTAAATTAAGTTCTTTCATTTTACGAGCACACAAGTTAAAACGTTCACCTGTATTATTAGAAATGTCAAAACTTACGGTTTCTGTTTGACACACGAGCTCACCGGAGTCCCATGCACTGCGGGCTCGCATAGTCACAGTCTTACCGTGTAGACCCGCCTGCTCGGCGAGGTCAGCAGAGATCAGTGTCACGGTGGCACCGTCGTCGAGTAACGCGTGTGTGTGGATATTGTCTTTAGGTCCATGAACGGTTACCGGCACTATTTTTAACAACACTTTAGGCACTGACGATTCACTAACACTAGATGCACTTGAGTGGGCGTGAGCGACGGTATCCTCGCGCTCGCGTCGCGACTCGTCGGGTGTCGCCGGTGGGTTCACGCGGGCTGCGTCAGGCGCGGGGCGCGCGGTCTCTGGTTGCGCGACGGCCACCGCCGGTCGCGCGGCTGATGTCACCGTCGAGGCAGGCTTCGTCCAATGAAGGAGATGATGATGTGGATGTCCACACTCGCTGCAGTTAGGAGCGCTGCACGAGGCGGGGTCATCGTGCCGTGCGCTCAAGCACTTGTAGCACATATGTTTGGCGCGTACAAATCGCCAGCGGTCACGTCTCATAGCGTGTTTGAATTTTCGGCACTTTTCTAAAGCGTGCGTTGGAGAAGTGTGACAAAATATACACTTTTTATCGGATGAAGTAGTAGTGCACGATAACACTGAATGCGTTTTGTTATGCTCGTATTTCTTTTTCACGTCGTTCTGACTATGTATGAAACTCACACCTGACGTTGAAATGATAGTTGCTTCTTTATATAAAAATTCTGACAATAATTCCAATTTAGGTATGGCGCTATCTTGTCTGGCGTAAGCATATTCGGCCCACTTATTGATAAGAGCGGGCGGTAATTTTGACAGGATTGTTGCCGTTGTTTCCGGACTTTGTAGGTATTCCTGCAGCTTGATAGCTTTAACAGCTGTGACGTAGTTTTTTACTTTGATTGCAAAGTTCACGATCTCGGTGTGATACGCAGCCGGAAGTGGGTGAATTTTCTTAAGTTGAGTGGATATTTTATAAATTATACACTCTGGTCTGCCAAATCGTAATTCCAAAGTGTCGATTATAGCTTGCGGTGTTGTGTTGCCGATAAGAAGGGAAGATACGGCTTCTTTTGCTTCACCGCGAAGACATTTTCGTAACCGCCATATATTTTCTGCATTGCTATAACTGCATATGTGTGACGACTCGTTATATGACTCCTTGAACTGCAGCCACTGCATTGGGTCTCCGTCGAACACCGGTAAATCTTTCGATATAGCTAGGCGCGCAAAGAGTTCTTTGTTGTCACTGCGCACGTTGCATCTTGTCAGAACTTGTTGCAATGTCTCCGTTAGCTGGCTGATGCTGTCGCCACCGCCACGTGGTTGAGGGCGTTCGCCGACGAAGTCTTGTTGATGCATGTTACACGTCGGTGCTGGATTTATTGGGCAACCATGTTTTGAACAATCGCTGTTTGCGATGGATGCGACGCCATCTTGTTTGTCCAGCCACGACTCGACCATTCTGGAACTTTTCGAGCTCGCTATTTCTGCTACCTCGATTTCTAGCTTTTTTTCGAGCAAATCCTTTTGAATTTGAGCACATTTCTGTGCTAGATCGAGGTCGATTTTAAAGTCTGGCAAACGAAAGTAGACACTGAAAAAACGTGGCAAATTTAAAAAATCTCAGCCTAGTAACCCCAAAATTTGTAGGACGTATATTCAATAACCTGACTTGATACTTTTTTTTTTTTTGTTAAAAAAATATTTGTACACGACTTGTGGACTGTTGTGCGTAGTCTTAATTTTTTAATTAGACGAAGTAAACTGAAGTTTCGAGTTATATAATCTGTCCACACATTATGATCTAAACCAAAGAGGCATTTCGTGCGTAAATCAGTTTACTTTGTTCGAATATAAAGACGACTAGGTATTAAGTGATATTATTTGAATAAAAAAACAACAATATAATATTTTTTATTTATTCACTACCATAATCAAAATCTGAATCTAGGAGATCCATTTCGAAATTTACCAGTTATTGAAGCTATTTCATCCAAGTACTGGTTCTGGGTTCTTATTCTGTCTTTCTGCTCTAAATCATTCAGTTTTTCAATAAATTTCACTACATCATCAACCCCTTTCACATTCTCCAGATTTACTGTAAAAGAAAACAATTTAGCAATACAACAGAATGCACAACAAATAACAATGCATGATGATTTTTAACATAATTTAAACAGAATATGAACCAAACATAGAAATAGTTTTATAAAATCATAAATGATTATTTTACTACGAATACAACCAAAGTATCAAAATCAAAGCATCTTACTACTTATGAAATCCAACACCACACGTAAACAATATTGTTCCTGATTGAATTGGGCGTCTTTCTCCTGTTGTCTTTCTTCGTACTTTGATATCATGCGAAACAGCATCTCCCGTACTCCACTTTTAATCGTTTCATTCATGTTTACGTTGAAAAAATGCTATAAAAAGGTCACATTCAATCAACAACAACACGCCATCTTGTTTTGACAATACGAGATTGACATAAATAAAAAGTTGCCATATGAAAAGTTTGCAAATAATTCGAGTGTCTACTTTCATTTGCCAGACTCTAGCTTTAAGTTGAGCCGCTTCGAACTCTAGCCTTTTACGGGCCGCTGCCGACGAACTCGCGGTTTTTTCACTGGGCGCTGATTTTATGAGTAATTGTTCACTTTTTGTAGTAGTCGGCTGCTCCATCGCGTGTTTACTACGCGTTATAACACCCTTCGGGGGTGTGCGAAGCAGCGACATCCCTGCACACAGGTTTTGGTTCGACGCACGTGGTCGAGAGTGAGACACTGATTACTTAAATCAGACCGAAATTCCCCAGGTCCGGCTCGATGGACCAACTTTGTAGGGGATAGGAGTCGCGGAGGGGAGAAAAACCACGGTTTACTCGGAGTTAAGGAAAACTATCCCGTCGTGTGCGCAGCGCAGCGCACCGAACATTTCGCGGCCGTGGGCGGAAGTCAACTGCTAGTGCATTTTGCACGTTAGGACGCGTAGGGATGGGAAAAAGCTTACTATTTTAGGGCTGCGCAACTCACTTGCCGGGGATAGTTTTTTAGTTTATTATCTATGGGAAAATACAACATTAGACATCAAAAAGGTAGGTACAATTTAGGACATTATGAAATTAAATAATAGGTACAATACGAGTCTAAATTACATCTTAAGCTACATACTATTGACTTATACTAGGTACGAGATTTGTCGCCAACAGACATAGCACTTAAACTGTACATACGACAGCATCGCCAAAAACGTCCTGTAAGGACAAGCACTTCAACCAAAAAAAAAAAAACATTTTGCCTTGACCGTCTTAACTTTTATTGTTCGCCAAAAATGTACTCGTATGTTCGATGTCATCCTTTGAATACAATACAAACACTTCCAAATAATTAGATTATTATTTAGTTTACGATTTAGCTATTTAGTTTTAACTACAATTTAACGATTTAGAAATAAATAGTCACGGTTTCAGTAGGATAGCTGTCTAAAACGCCATTTTTTTCTCGTGAGAAAAGAACGCTGTCATTGACTGTACCACACAACGACCAATCAAGTCCTTGAAAACTAGTTTATTTGGATATCTACTAAGGTTGTTGATAAAATAAATCTAATAATTAATCCGTCAGCTAGATTTCTAAAAAATTTAGGCCGCTTTTTTTTTTCTTTTTTCACGTAAACAAACAATGAAGATAGAAGAAAACTCGTGTGACGTCATATTGCATGTCATTTTTTACCAGAAATTGACGTCACAAGCCCCCACTCACTCATGATCTTTGACACGTTTTATTTTCGTCATGTTTTATTAATTTGATAACGTTTCCAATATTTTTCGATAATCTAACTGACGGACTCAACAGAATCATATTTTTTTAGTCAGTCAACTACCCTATTGTACGGGAAACCTATACAAAGCGAAGCCACGGTATACTGGAAATATGTACTTACATACATAGTTTGATATTATGTCGTTGTGTGGGTGGACTACTACTTCAACTTAAAATTCGACAATATTTTATGTTGTTTTTGTTGTTCTAGATTCCTTTTCTAATAAGTAATAATAATAATAATATAATAATAATATTCCACAACTATCACACAACGCCATCTAGTCCCAAGCTAAGCAGAGCTTGTGTTATGGGTACTAGACAACTGATAAACATACTTATATATTTCTAAATACATACATATTATAGATAAATTACACCCAGACACAGAACAAATGATCGTGCTCATCACACAAACATTTGTCCTGGGTGGGAATCGAACCCACGACCTCCGGCATAGCAGTTAGGGTCACTAACCACTAGACCATCAGGCCAGCCAAAAATAAGTGTCTTGTGTAACTTGTTTGTTTGCTAAAAATAGCGGCTATATCGTGGGCGAACCATTTAACTTGATTATAAAACTAGTTTAGTACCAAAAGCTGTAGGATTTTGCTGTTCATCAAGTTTTGTTTTGAAATAAAATAAATGTCAAACTCGAGAATATTTTGGTTTAGTGATGATATGTCGCTGAATTATTTGGAGAGAAACTCTTGCCTTTAATAATAACAGCCGGTCGGGTCAATCTTCAGATTAAGCCACGCTTGCTTAGGTTGGTCTGTGGATGGGTGACCGACCATAAATACCAAGTTACCTTCGTGCCTCAGAAAGTGCGTTAAGCTGTTGGTCCCGGCTGTCATTTAATTTTGTAGATCTTTGACAGTGTCTTATCAGGTAGTCAGTGGCTTGAAAGTCTGACAAAGTTTATCATATTACCCTAGCCTTTTACCAACTATTTTGGGTTCGGCTTCCGATCTAACCGGATGCAGCCAAATACCAGTATTTTACATAGAGCGACTGCCTACCTGATCTCCTTAATCCAAATTGGGTGGTATGATATCCTTTGGTAAGACTGGTTGTTAGATTTTCGGTCCTTTGACAGTCTGTCGAAGGTCTTGAAATGACAGCCTCTCTCTCCATTCTCACTCGGCCACTCCCCCTATATATAGATCGTGGAGTCTACTGTTATCTAGGTGCCTTATCAAGATAAACGCACGCACATCTGTCTTTGTTTCCACAACTAATAAGGCTAGCACATTATCATTTCGACTTATCAATTAACTTTTAGTTAAATCGTCGACGACTGTCGTCATTATTGCTCTGTCGGAATTGAAGTTACCTAACCTCTTTTCAACTGCACTTTTTTTCTCATTATGAAAAGTTGACACTTCTGATTATTATACAAACCACCGTTCATCGTGAGAAATTAATTAGATTCATTAATTATCTCAAGATTGATAGACTGCGAATATTCCAGCACTTTGAAGGGTCTGATTTTTAAATATTGAATGTTATGAATGGATACAACTTATTCATTAGCGTCTTCGTGCTATCTTGCTAATTTTTCAAAGAGGTAGATATTATTAAGATCATCATTATCCGACGTAGTAGCACCGACTTTAAATTTTGCTATTCTACATAGTCCAAGTTTTCCTCATCGGTATAGAGTTAGACCGTGCGGGACTGGTTTTCGAGATTGGGAACTGATAACATTTTTTGTTATGCTCTGTCTTAATCTAAACAAGCTCAGTAGACTCAAGTTTTAAAATTAAGAGAACACGAATAAAATAATCAACGGTCGATTAACACACTTTGTGAGGCAATCACGGAATGCACATATGCTAATTTTGATCAATTACTATTTATTTATACACTTACGATGTATAGGCACCGGCCATCAAGTATGAGGAAGCAAGTTATATCATAGATAAGAAACCAACCGGTAAACAAAGAACACGAGGTCTGCTTTGGTGAAGATCCAGCGCAGGAGTACTTTCCCCAGTACCACGGGAAGTTTACTAGGCGCCCTGTAACTCCTCCCCTTCATTTCATTCCTTCGGGAAACCGAAGTCCTTGCAGCATGACCATAGGTCACAAACTTGTCACTAGGCACAACACTATTTAATATTTCACTTTTTTTTTAAATAATTCTCACACACCGGTCAACGAAATATTTCGTTAATGAACAGCGGAACTGTTTCGATTATTTTTTCCGTGAATCAATGCTCCCGCGCCAGTGCGCTCGAACGACTGCGCCCGATCTCGCGGCTGAGCTCACGAACACGAACGCTGGCCCACTCTTGCGCAAGGCCACTAGGGACACCTGCCTCCTCAGCCAATTTGAACCGAGAAAGTAAATGATGTCATAGTTTATCAATGCAGGGCATAATGCATTTGTTCTGATCTGCTTCTTCTAAACACGTTCTTACCTTGGTCGCGAAGATATGACACTGAATTTCCAGATAGTTGGTTTCTTCATCAGCTTTGTGATTGCGTTTGTTTAATGAATCATTTGGGTTCACAAAACATCACGTTAGAGTGTAAGGCCGTGAAACCGTTGACCATTGAAATTATATTAGTCATTTTTTTTTCTGCCGGTAGCTGCCTGAGGCTGATTAATATCGATATGTCTATTCCGCGTCTTTGTTTGGGTTTTCTAAACAGTCATGATAACCGGAATGATTATTATCTATTTCCTCGAAATGTCTTTGTTTAGATTCTCACACATGTCTTGTCTAGAGACAATTGATAACGCATTGTGTCTGCTATGTTACGAACTTAAGTATTTCAAAACATTTCTCTTGATATAACCTGGGCACTAGAGTAAACTGAATCTAGTCCAAATTAAATAACACGAGTAACTGTGGTAGCCACAAAACAAACAAGTTCCCTAATAACAATAATTTGACCAAATTAGCTACATAGCTATGTGAAATTCTGCTGGCTTAAGCATGCGATTAGCGTAATTAGGTCCTCGGTAAATGAAATACCATTTACGAAAAATTCTTCGAATACCACCGAGTAAGTTTTGATTGAGAATTTTAGTACTTTTCATGTTTAATTATAATATGATATTGTGGTGATTAGGTATCGTTCGCATCGTCTACCTAATAAAAACCATACCGTACTCCTGCCATTATTCCAATCTATTTAGGTGTCAGCGCAGCATGCCTACTTTTTCCATTCTTATCTATAACTCGTCATCTGAGTAGTTGTCCTATTTCCTTTACCAGCAGTGATTGCCTGGTGTGACCGTCAGACTGCCAAGTTATAGGTATCGAGTTCAAACTTCAAACCCAAGACTTGTAATTTCCTCACAATGTTTTGCTTCGGTGAAGGAAAACATTGTGAGGATACCAGCAAGCCTAAGAGATATTTCTCGACGGCATGTAAAGCCAAGACTGAGGTTCATGGGCGTCACCAATATTTTGACACCAGTGACAGCACTAACCACAAGGAAATCAAAGACGAAGCAACATCTAGTCATATCATCTTTCACACAGTCTTCCCCTACTCCTACTCTCATAGTCATTCACAGTTCTACCTTGAAAAGGGCAAGGACAGTCGTGCTAAGCAAAAAGTTTGTTGTTTTGACATGTCATTGTCAAACTCAACACTTAAAACAAAACTGCCAAGGGACAACCCATAAGTTATTAAGCTTTTACAACTGCCAGTTAATGGTGTGGTGTAGTAACCTTGCCAACAGTTTACACCTTATACCTCTTACAAATACTAATGTAAAAGGATGCGCAAGCGTAAGATACGTGGATGACAAGGCAGTCTAAAGTGCTAATTGAATTAAGCCCGGAACACTAAAATATAAAACCTTAAGTTTTTTTCTTCGCTGAAAGTACCGCTAGAAGGCCAGACCCCCTAAAAACATTAAACGAGCAGACGTCTGTTTACTGATTTAATTATGAATTGAAATTCGCGTTTCTGCCATCATAACAGTTTTTGACGTCAAACGGTAAAAAAACAGTTTTGGAGAACAAAGAAGTTTATAGTCTATTCAATCGACAGATGAATCATGGTAGGAATATCAATTAACTTTTAGTATTGCAAGCCCTTATACAGTTGGTGTCTTGCCCTTCTCATTTTCACGTCCAAGACCCAAAGTGATTTTGAAAGCGACCCGAGGTCAGAGGTCCCTCCGCTACTCGAGTATGTGAATTTTAGCTTTATTTAATTCACACCTCATATTCATAGGACGCGACGAATGAGGTTACTGTGTGTGGCATTAAAGCCATCGGCATGCAAGATGCGTGTGCGCAGGCTGTAAGCAGACGATATACATGCTATTGCTGAGCGAGATCGTCTTTGTTTTCGTGTCAAACACGTTTGCCTGTATCGCCGACCCGTTATTGGGATAGTTTAACAGATTTAAATACCTCTGCGGTTTTTATTACAATTTGCATATATTTTTAGGTAGGCAAATTCTTTGAGCTCTTCTCATTAATTACTAGTGTTCCAGTAGATATTATTTTTTGTTGTTCTCGTTTCTTTCATTCACTGCTGAAAAAAGTGAATTCAAGTTTTTGGAGGAGGCCTTAACCCAACATTTGCACAGTATGGGATATAAAAAATAAGACCTTTTCTTTTACTCAGACATCAATGAGGTAATACTGCAAGGTTTTGGTTACAGCCTGAGTCACTGTGGCCATCTATAGGTGTTGTATTGTATTGTTCATGTTCAAGTTCATAAATTGTGTAATCGGTAATTGGTAATAAGGTTGTCCACTATTTTATGGCCAAGTACCTTGTACATTTAGGGCAGAACGCATGGGGGTAAATTAACAAAATGAGCATCGGGATAAACAAATATGGAAAAGTTAAACTAGGAAAATGGTATCGATATATCTGTAGCGTGTCTGCAAAATCTGTTGCTCCTACGTTTGTTTTGACCATGCTACATATGGGAAGCAACATGAAAGAATCAGGATTAGGATTTCGGTTACATACTAATATCACAAGAATAGGAAAGTAACTCTACCTGTGTCTTTTCTTTCCGCTTAGACAGCTCTTTTCTATCTGGAAGCTTTCACTGTTTAGTAACAGTGAAAGTCCTACCCACCTCCGTGCAGACGAAGCCATACACAAAGGATAGCAAGGCTATTGAAGTTCTCGGCCCTTCAGAACCGAACCTTTATTTATGATGTCAATATCCTATTCCGAACGATTGTCGTTATTTACGTGATTCTCATTATAAACAGACCTAATAAGGCCGTTAAGAAACAATAGGAAAACTTAACATTACACCAGCAAATCATTGGTGCGGCAGAGGTCAACGGGACTTGATTCAAGAATACTGTTTTCTGTGATTTTCCTCATGTTAACATATTCGAGAATTTTCGAGAAACTATTATGCCTTTAGGTACTGGTTCCCTGGTAACATCAATTCGTAGTGTTCCTAGGCCCTACCTTGGGGCTTCATTCCCCCAATGTAACCCGTCAATATTTGCTTCTCTAGCACTAGGGACCCTATGTTTCATTGGTAGTGAAGGTTTTATGTTAATCAACATTTCCTCCTTATCATATTCATGGTAATTTATATTTCCAGCAAGAATTTTCGTTTATAGACCTTTGTTCCGGACGTAAAGTACATCTTCCTTTACTCATCTTTATCTTTCGCTTCATTTAAAGAAGTGTTATAATTGCGGGGAGGGGGAAGTAGCCGAATGACACAACCGGTGCGTACAAGCTCGTTTATTCGACTGGCGCAGCAGTCGTTACCCACATTGTAAGAATATTAAAATGATACCATAACATTCCTCCACCTTTATTTAAAAAACTTCCTATAATCTACAGGGGTTCTTTGACGTTTAGACCTAGCAGTCGACTCATTCTGGAGTGTGCTAGGCTTATCGCTATCAGTGATCACGGGTGGTGTCTGCGTGAGTGTCCGCGCCTTAGTTGCCCTGGAGTCTGTGTCTTCGGAGGCGTGTGCTGGCCTCACAGCTTCAACCTCTCTCGGTGACGAGTAGCCAGCTGAAGACTGCTCGAGACTTATGCCAGTTGCAGCGTCTGATGCCGGCACTATGAATGCAGGAACGATATCTTCCTCTCCCTTATATTTCAGCAACTGATTGGCGTGCCTTTTCACCGTTTGATCACTGTTACATATTTGTATTATATAAATTGAGTTGCCTATTTTCTTGACTACTGAACCCCGAGACCAATAATGTCTTTGTTGTTTGTACTGTTTCACTAAAACGTTATCACCGATACTGAACGACACTTTCCGATTCCCGCGGTAATGGTTACTCTGCAAACACTGTTTAATTTTAACAACTTTATCAAGTGCCGGGTCGGATGGTGCTGAAATGGTAGGTTTCAATAAATCCAATCTACACCTTAATTTGCGGCCAAATAGTACCTCGGCAGGTGATCTGTTCGTAGTGGAATGAATGGAATTCCTATAGCAAAGTAGAAATTCTAATAATCTAATATTTATATCACGAGTATTTACACCTGTTAGTAAAATTGATTTTATTGCTTTCTTAATTATTTTCACATAACTCTCTGCTTGGCCATTACTGGCCGGATTATACGTTGGTGATGTCAGATGAGTTATGTTGTTACGCAAACAAAATTGTTTGAATTCGTGAGACACAAACGCCGTACCATTATCTGAGCAAATTGTATGAAACAATCCAAACCTAGCCATTACTTCACACAGTTTTTCTATAACCATACGTGAACTAGTACCTGACGACAAATCAAAGCATTCGACCCATTTGGAATACGCGTCGACCACAACTAAGTATGTTCGACCATTAATTGGGCCCAGAAAATCTACATGCACGCGATACCAAGGCTGTGTCGGATAGGGCCACGGAGTAAGTGGGGCGCGCGGGGGTGAGGCACGCAGCGATGCACACACAGCGCACGCGCCGACGTAATGCTCGATCGCGACAGACATACCCGGCCACCAAAATCTGTTGCGAGCCTCTTCTTTCATTTTGGTTTCCCCTAAATGACCTTTGTGCAACTCATGTAAAACTATTTTTTGTAAACTTCTGGGAATAATTAATTTATGGCCTCTTAAAAGGCAATCGTTTTCAACCGATAATTCCATACGGTGGCTATAAAATACTTGAATTAAAGGGTCGCATATTTTGCGTGGCCATCCATTTAATACATAGTTGACGACTGATGATATTACGTCATCGCGCGTAACAGCCTCTTTTACGCTCTCTAAGGAAAGAAACTGTTCTCCTTCGTAAACAAAATGTACGTAACTCGACATATCCAATGATGAATCATCACTCGCTCGAGCCGACCGTGCAGCGGCCGGCTCGCCACCTGCCTCACTCACTGATCGACTTAGGTAATCTGCGCTGTTATGTACACTACTAACGTATTCGATTTTGTAATTGTATGCTGACAGGAAGATCGCATATCTCTGTAACCGGTTCGCAGATATTTCAGGAATGCCTTTGTCTGGATTAAATATTGAAATTAATGGCTTATGATCAGTTCTTAGGGTAAACGGTACCGTTCGCCCATATAAATATTGGTGAAATTTTTTGATACCAAAGATTATAGCTGTAGCTTCTTTCTGGATCTGGCTATACCGTTTCTCAGCTGCGTTAAGTGAGCGCGACATAAACGCGATAGGCTTCTCTACGTTGTTTTCAATTTGTGACAAAATTGCACCAAGACCGGTCGGTGACGCATCTACCGTTAAAATCAGCTGTGCCTCTGGGTTAAAATGCGCTAACGTCGTATCTGAGGCCAGTTCACGCTTAATAACCGACACGGCTTTAACGTGTTGTTTGGTCCATAGCCACGGCTCATTTTTTTGCAACAGGTTATGGAGTGGCTGTAATATAGATGATGCGTTACGAATAAAATTCCGGTAATAGTTTACCATTCCTAAAAATGATTTTAACTCTGATACATTCGTGGGTACTCGGGATTGTAAAATCGCATCAACTTTTTCTGGGGATTTATGAATACCATTGCGGTCTATTACAAATCCTAAATAAGAAACAGATTCTTGGAAGAATGAACATTTATCCATTTTTAGGACTAGCCCCGCGTTTTGTAATCTGTTAAATACCTCCTGTAACCTTTTTAATAATTGATTTTTGTCTACCCCACACACTAAAATATCATCTAGAAATAGGAGTGTTCCATCTAACCCTGCAAGAAGGGACTCCATAGTTCTTTGGAAAATTGCCGGTGCGCTAGCCAGACCGAACACTAACCTTGTGAACTTGTACAAACCCTTATGTGTGTTGATACACGTAAGCATTTGTGATGAATCATTAAGGCGTAACTGATTATAAGCCTGAGAAAGATCCAATTTGCTAAAATATTTACCACCATGAAGTTTAGTAAATAACTCCTCATATCTTGGTAAGGGATACGTATCAACAAGTAACTGTTTGTTGATAGTTACCGAATAATCGGCACAAAGACGAATAGACCCGTCACGCTTTAAAACCGGTACAATTGGACTTGCGTAGTCCGAATACTTCACGGGCTCAAGAATACCTAAATTTACTAATCGGTTTAACTCATTCTCCACACGATCACGAAGCGCAAACGGTAACGGTCTTGCCTTGTAAAAAATTGGCTTTGCATCAGGTTTAAGAGCTAAACTGACGTCTACCCCCTTAAAACAACCTAATTGGTCGGAAAACAGTTTTGGATATTTTGAAATAAGGGTATGTCCGAAATCATCGCAACTGTTCACCGAACATATTTGCATGTTAAAACGGGAGAAAAAGTCTCTTCCTAATAACGGGGGCCCCCCACTTCGCACGACATATACATTTATATAGTTTGACTTACCGTTATAAGCAAAAAGGAGTTTTAATTTACCCAAAATGTTTAATCTGTCGCCACTGTAACTATGCAATATGAGATCACTCGCTTCTAATGTGATATTTGGAAAATATTGTTTATACATTTGCTCAGAGATAACGGTAACTGGCGAACCCGTGTCTATTTCAAAAGTTAACTTTATTTTATTAACTACGACAGATTCCTGCATTGGTTCGCCGCGCTCGGTGCGAATATTACAACATAAACACTCACCATCATCATCATCCGCACAGCACTCGATAAAATGTTGTACTTTATGCGATTTCTTATTACACATTCGTTTTAAGTGTCCTTGAATGCCGCACTTCTTGCATTTATATCGCGCAAAACGACACGACGATGCCTGGTGCCCGGTGTGGCCGCACGCCGAGCACCCGTTATCACTGCTGGTACGCTCGGCGCTCGCAGACTGTGAGCTCGCTGCGCTCACCGCTGCCGAGCGACGCTGCGAAGGTGCCCCGCGCGCTGCTGATCCCTGCGCCTCTGCTGTCGTTACCTTCATCATGTGTAATTGTGTTGCTTCCGGACGCTGTACTGTCTCCTGGGCCCCGATGCGGGCGCTGCGTACTGCTTCAGCTATTTCTACCGCTTTGTGTAAGGTCAGCTCCGACAAGTCTTTGGTAAAAAGCTTGTCCCTGTCCGGTCCGGCCTCCATTCCCAAAACGAAACGATCGCGAAGCTGCTCATCCAGATGTTGAGCCACGAATCCGCAGTGCATTGCTAGACCGCGAACTCGAGCCGCCCACTCAGCTAATCCTTCGCCAGCATGCTGAGTCGCGCTGTGGAATCTGTATCGTTCCGCAAAGGTGCACTTCTTTGGCTTAAAGTGCCCATCCAGTAGCTCGACCACCGTATCATAGCTGAATGTACCGACTTGACGCGGTAAAGCTAGATCACGGACTAATTTATACGAAGATTCGGCGAGATTGCTGAGTAATATAGCTCGACGTTTACAACCGGCTTTGTCGGAATCCTCCCCAATGTCGTTAGCTAGAAACCATTGTTCTAATCTTTCCTTGTATACGGACCACTCTTGCACTTCGTGGTTGAAGGTCGATAAGGTGCCGACCGTTAATTTTGCCATCTTGAATTTTTCTCGTCGCCACTGTTATAATTGCGGGGAGGGGGAAGTAGCCGAATGACACAACCGGTGCGTACAAGCTCGTTTATTCGACTGGCGCAGCAGTCGTTACCCACATTGTAAGAATATTAAAATGATACCATAACAAGAAGTCAGTAAGGAAATCATAACAGGAAATAGACAAGCCTCGTTTCTGTACAATAATAATAACGTCATATACTGCGATCAACTGCCAAGCCTCTTGAATCTTTTTTTTTTTTTTTTTTTTAATTATTGATAGGTTCGCGTTTGACCACTATCTCACCTGATGGAAAGTGATGATGCGGTCGACGATGGAGCACGCTTACCTAGAAGTAACCTATTCAAAATCAAAATCTCGAATCTTGATTATCCTTCCTTGATTTCTTTCCTTATCACAACTGGGATCTACGGAATCTGTTGTTTTGTAGTTTTCCAGTTCGTTATGGTTACATCGTCTGAATATAACGGGACACAAGCCTCCTCTATGTGGTCTATGGTCCTGGTATGTGGTCCAGCATTCGGCTACAATGCGTGTTAATTAATGTTATGAATATGTGATTTTTAATTTATTGGTTACAGGACATGCAGGTTTCCTCACTATGTTTTCCTTCATCAATTCGATTGTAATAACTAAACACACGATAGGCAGATCTTATGAAAGATTTTGACGCAACCATACTCAAATATCGCTAATAATTAATTTGCTACGTATTTAAGTAATCCACCTTGAAGTTCTGCTCAATTATTACGTAAATAGAATCAATCGTTCTGTTATGTGTTGTTTTGAAATTAAAATTGTCGGTTGTTACTTCTTGGTCGGTGAACTTTATGTGCTGTACTTTGGACTCGTTAAGCTCACTGGGTTTTAATGCAGTTTGAACTTTTATTGGGATGGTGTGTGACTGTGTGAGTCATTGGATAATTCTTTGCTCTATTGACAATGACTTTGTATATTTTATAGAAACATGACTAATTTTACTAGTTTAGTATCAGAGATGTATAAGGATGATTCAATCTGTTATTGCTCTTGTACAGTTTCGTTCTCATAAAATGTTATGAGAACTTCAGAATGAAAGTAGTTCAATATAAAAACAAGAATGTCGTCTTCTCCTGCCCTTATTCCAATTTATTTGGGGTCGTCGCAGCATGTAGTCTCTTTACATACTTCTGTACCACTCGTCATCTCACCAGACTGATCCTTTCTTGCAATATCAGTCATATAATCCATTTAATGGACTGTACCATCGATAAAACCAAATACGTAAAATGTATCATTAATTTCATCACCAGTGCTCCCAAAACGGTGAAAGAAAACGTTCGAAGAGATGGGATATCAACCAACCCACACTGCAATGAGTCTGTGTGTTGAATTTTGGCCCACTCGCTCTCAAAGATAGGAGGCCTTTGTTCCAGCAGTGGGAACATCGAAAGGCTTACTACGTTGTATGTTACCTGTCGGTATATTGCCGTAGTAATGGTGAAAACAACATTACTAACAGCCATAGACTGTCAGAAATTGATAATATTTGTATCGGCCGTATTGTGGAAATCGTTTGACCTTTCAATTTAATACGGATGAGTGGTGGGTATGGCGACATGCAGACATAGAAAATTATGTAAATTCTTAGTAGCACAAATATTTGCTTAACGCTTATTGATAAGGTCATCTTAGTGCATTCGTTACGTAATTATGTAGCACTAGCTTTTCCTCGTGGCTTCTCTCCCTTTATGTATGGACTGTTTTAATGTACCCTATGAAACTTGGGGATAACGTAGCTTCCCGTTACCCGTAATTGAAAGAATTTTCGGAATCGGATCAGTAGTTCCAAATATTACCCACTTATAAGTACAAACTTACAACCAAATTGTAGTGTTTTAAAATATTATAGTAGTTTAGAAATGCAGATAATCTGCAATAGACTTCCATTTTACTTTGAAGATGTTCAGAATGTTTATGATAAAATAAGCGTTTTTTTTTCTGCATGCGCATGGCATCTCGCAGGTAAACCTGTATGAGGCTGAATTCTGCTTATCATTACTATCATTAAAAGACAAATCGGAGGTGTTATGGTTCCAAGTAATAACAATGAGACCCAATACTATTGCAAAATATTAGGGTACTTGGCGAAGCCTCTTAACTTCACCTCAACGCAAACTACGGGTATCGGATTTTCCGCAATGATCTCACTGTGTCAGTGTCGTCAACCTCGCCATTTTCTTACGAACACTGCAAGGGCAAAAATAATTACAACAATAATTTCTCTTTGATTTGCTCTTGGTTCGCCTGCGCTAAGTCCCGGGTTCGATTCTCACATTGGGCAAAGTGTTATTAGGTTATTCCATACGGAATTTATTAGTAGCAGCTTCGGAGTCTGCACGATAGATGACAATAATCTCTCTTAAAACTTAATTGGCGAAGCTGGGTGTACTGTACTATTAAATTATTGGTATGATGAAATGACGTCCCAGTTTCTCTTTTTCTCATGACTTTAAAGATGATTACAGAGAGACCTGAATATAGGAAGGCTTATCAGGCTGCATGTTGTCTAGATTTTTTTATGACTAACATAGATTTAAGATAATGTTGCTAACAAATAATGGTAATTTTATTAGTCTGAATTATACATGTTTTATTTTGTTTTTTTAGAAGACCATGATCTCTGACTTCTGAGTTTTTTCAAACCAAAATATCTCAGGATTCTTAGGTATCAGTCAGCGAGGAAATACCTGAGTATTTTACCATTTATATCGTGTTACAGCTAACCTGCAATGCAGGCGGTCCTCGTGTCGGAAACGAATCGTTCTGAGGTTAAGGTTAGCTAACCATCGCAATGTACTACTTTTCTAGGCGAGTGAGTTCGGGTTGCATACTAAACATTATTTCCTTTTACGATAGAGATAGTAAGCGCTGGTTCCGACACTTCCGACATTTGATGTGCTGGAGTAACAGTTTCGGGGACTATAAGGCCTGAATGTGTGGCAGCATTGTATTGTATGTTGAAGTTGATTTATTCTTTCTTGCAGTGATTCTGTGTTCCTTCCCACATTCAACCCGTATGCTTTCTGAAAGCAAGAGTGAACAGGCATCTTCTAAGTACGCTCGTTCTAAGATAGACCTCACACCTCATGCATACATTAAGTAGGTATTAGAAATTATTAATTTAATGATTTTTATCTTAATATCGAAGAGCTGCTTTAGATTAAAATATGGGATATAGAGGTTCTTGAAACACTATAATAATAAAAACGATCATCAAGTCGTCTTGAGATGCAACGCTTACATACACTACTACATATTTTGTGCTGTCAAAGCTCTGTAGACGGTGATTTTATCTGCAAATAATTGGTGGATACTAATGCACTTTGAGGTTTCCATTAAGTCACCGGTTTTTCGACTCGATAGTTCAACTTGATTATTAAATTAATTTTTGAATGTTATTTTCTTCATTTATTGAGTATCTATCAAGATTATTGCAGTGATGCTCAAATCATTTGCATGTTTTTTTAATGAAACCGTATTCGTCTACAAAAGAATAAGTCATCAATTCATCATTTTAAAACCTCTTGTTATCCACTTCAAGTTAACTACTTACAATCCTTGACCTTTTATTAAAACTGGATACATTTTGGGTGTCTCGTATTATATTTCGCAATTTATCGAACAACTTATATTTTTTACAATATATATTGAACCCAGTATTCTTGAAGGCAATTGCATTAAAGGTTCCCATGCAGCCTTCAGCCAATAAATACGAATTCAGCATACAGAATTAAAAGTAATTAAAGATACATTAAAATTTGCCTGTTTTGGCGCCAATCGCTAGTTTCGCAATGAAAACAAAATGGCTGCTGTGTGATCTGCACATGGTTACGTGTTCAGTGTTTTTATTGACTATTTAGATTACTCTGGAGTGTGTGAGTGTATTCTTTCGGGATTTTGACCTTGCCATTGGCTTTGCCTAGGCTTCGATCATCCTTATCCATATTTTATTTGCTGTTGCTAGTTACTATACATATTATTTATAGTCTTCCTGACCGATTTCGGTCGCAGCGGCCAGTCTTAGCGGATATTAGCCATCGGCACGGGAGAAATGAAAAGATGCACTCTCTGTTCCTTTAGGTACTATCATGGACCCGTCTCAGTTCTTTACTAAAGTCTACTCAACCGCGTTTTCAGTTTACCTGATGTTATTTCACATAAACGAATGTCAAGTTTGGGCTGGTGTATAGTAAAATGTAGTTTTAGAACGAATTACTATAACTTAATTTTTTGATGAAGTGGTAGCACAAATTGTACTTTTTGTGAGAGTTTAAAAGTTGTTTTACTAAAATAACATTAATATTTTGCTCAACAACAAGTTGCGAAACTTAAATCGCCTATGCAGTTTAAGACAATTGTGTATTCAATCTTCGTTTGCGAGCTCTAATAATTCGTAAAATACATTTTATATTGTGGAGACTTACCTTTTATAGAAAATCCAATAAATGTTTGAATCACAGTCGCAGGATTTGCAGCACGTAGCACAATTATAAACAAAACAAATAGTTTACGAACGTCGAAATAATCCAACATTTTAAGTCTCCAAAAAACATTTTCCTTAATCGTCCTCTCGTCCAAACTCACCAATAATAAATAATTTTGACTCGCAAACGTTGTTAAAATAAAAAATCTAAAATTCAAATTATTAAAAGGTTTTATTTTTACAAAATACAAGTCCAGTGACATTGCATGGCCTAAGAAACTAAAAAAAGTGATTTTCTTTTTATTTATATAGATGGCTTTAGCGTGCACAATCGCGTAAAACGTATTTAGGAATTTTAGGTACCTACTTACTTATTACTTGAATTTCAAGTAATAAGTAAGTAGGTACCTAAAATTCGCGCATGCATTTCGGTACCGAAATCGTGTAAGGGTTAAATAACGGTTTAGCCCAACCTTTATTTATAAAGGTACCGGTATAGCTCAACCTTTATTTTAAACCGGTACCGGTATATTTTTGAGGTATCTAAACCTTTAACCGTAACCGCTTTCAGTCCCTGTTTGAAATACCTACATATAATCACGCAAGGGGGCAAGCCTAATGCCAACAACAGGGCACAAATCCAGATTCCTGTATCTGCTATTGACCAATGCCTAATTGAAAATCCTAACAACAGTTTGGCCGACCTGGGAATCGAATCCAGAACCGTAGACCAACGAGTTATTACATAAGAAAAAAATAGATTGGTATCTTCGACACAAATAAGATGGTTATAAAGGGTGTAAAAACGGGTCCCCTATGTTGTTTCGAACGCCGCTGTTGCGACGCACGCTGTTGCGAATATTTTTTCCAGTGCCTCACAGGTTCGAAAGCTCATGGACTCGAAATACTCGAATGAAGTAGTCGCGAAAGACGCTGTTTCGAAAAACATTTTCACTGCCTCATACGCTCGAATGCTTGTGATTTCGATATTAGAAAGGGGTGAAAGGCATATTATAGATTTGATTTATATATTCTAATACCTCCTGCCTACTTCTGCCAAAAATATTCGCAACAGCGTGCGTCGCAACAGCGGCGTTCGAAACAACATAGGGGACCCTGTAAAAACACACTGATTCCCCCTATCATTGTGATCTTCTTTTTGTTCTGGACCATACCTGGGAATGTTCTAGTTACGGGAGATATTCGAGGTTGAACTTTCAACATTATCCAAGTTTTTAACTACTTTCATGACCCGTTTACTGTTCGTCGATGCATAGATACATAGTTACATACATCAGCAGATTTTTTTATGCGTTGAACTAAAATATTTAAATACTTACAATGAGTTTTACCTTAACGTGATTTTTCACCCCCAGAACAAAATCGTTTCCCAGCAATAATTTCGTGTAGAATAATTACTTACTTTTATCTACATAATGTTTGATTGACGGCTTCGTGAAGCGTCCGTTTACACCTTGTATTGTAGATAAATAAACAGTGCGTAACTGTCATATTATTATCAAGTCAGCTCTAATGTAAAACATAAATATTTTCTGAATTTACATGTGACTTCTCTACGTGTTCATATTTCAGTTTGCTTACTATAATAAATCTGAAAAGACTTGTGAGAACGTAATATTTCCATCAATAACATCATCATCTTGGCTGTTCCATGTTATAGTGTAGTCGAATTAGCAAAATGGTTGGACGGAATTCGTGTAGTTGTAATTTTTTGTGGAATCATTAGAAGACATGAATATAAGTTTCCTCTAAGTTTGCACCATTCTTGTTATGTACTTACGGAACATCGTTTAATATTAGGGTATTAACACAAGTCCCATTATTTTGAAATTTTATTAATAACTAAATTGTGGTAAGTTTAGATATATGTAGATACCCCTTTGGTGTATAAACACTTTTCACCAAAACAGTGTGAGGTGTATGAATAACTAATTAATTATTATTTTTAATTTGCGGCTCAAGGGAAATTCAGCCTGTTGGTGCAAACTCGTAATATGCTTTTTAAAGCATCATGAACACCCAGTTATTTTAGCACCCTTTTGCACCCCTAGGAAACCAGAATTTTACAATATTTGTAAATTGTACTTCGGGGCAAATTAGTGTAGTCATGGATTTTTTAATATGTAATGTATTCTAAGTATACTACATTCGCACCCCATAAAAATAAGAAATATATAGCCGGAAGTTTATACAGAGCTAGCGTTAGATTATAATGATGTCGAAGCTGACGCGGGCGGGCGGGGCGGCGGGAGGAGAGCTATGCGTTCGCGTTGCGTTTAGATCATTGTTGTGGCAAAAAGCGATCCGTGCGCTACGCAAAATAATTATCATTTCCTCTTATTTTAATAATTGTCAACGTTCCTAAACAAACATTTTGGCCCAAAAAAACTTATTTCGACTCTTGCATCCCTAGGTTTCTGCGCATCGTAGGTATTACGCGCGCATAGTATTATCGAGAAATCGTAAGCGTCAGGTCAGGACCCCTGGACCAAAATAGATATTTGATGTTTTGAAAATACCAAAATGTACTACCTTTTTTCTACTAAGTATTTGATACCTAACTTCAAATATTAAGTACCTCGACTCACGGCGAAAAAACACGTACAGAAAGTGGTCAGACATTCTGAGTTTCTGACGTCTGGTTGTCTGGACCATTTTTTTTTTCATAGTTCGAGACACATAAAGAATTTATCTCTTTGTAAATATGTACTACCTTTTTAGTACCTCAACATATATTTTTTCATTTTTATTTGGCATTCCAGAAAAATGTTACGCAACAAACAAACTTTGAGTCGAGCACGAGCGGAGCCGGTCTCGGCTTCGTCGTTCGCGGCGTATGTGTGGACGTACAACGAACCTACAATGATCACTGTCTTCGAACGTAGTCAAATCTCTTTGTGTTCGCCAAAAAACCGTAAATTTTCGGAGCACAGCCGAGTACGAACGAAATGCTCGCAGTGCGCTCGTTCGAGACTTGTAAGTCGGTCCATACTAGACGACATCTCTCGCCGTTCTATTCTCCGTTTTGAAAAGGGTAGATGACAGCCCTGTCTGTCAAGTAGTCCCCGACTACACGACGAAGGTAGGCCGGCACCCTGTGATACCGCAGTGCCTCCCTGATGCAGCTGGTGCCTGGTGCCTGATGCATGGTGTTGAAGGCGTTGGCGATGTCGAGAGACACCGCCAAGACCACACCGCCCCGAGAGACCGCATCTCCCGTCGTGTCGTGAGGTCTCTCACGCGCATGATGGCTGATGGCGTCCACCGTCGAGCGCCTCTTGCGGAAGCCGAACTGCTTATCCGCAAGATCCGGACCCATTCCCTCAAGGTGCTCGGCGAGGCGGTTTGCAATTACTCATAAAGAGCTTGCCCACCTCGTCGAGCTACACAATGGGCCGGTATGCGGACGGCGAGTCCGTGTAGTTTCCATGCACGCGCTATGAGAAAATTCTAAGGAGTTAACATAAAAGAGAAATTATATTGACTTTTTACCCGACTGCGGATGCATGCGTCTTTGGGAAACCTGATGAAATGATTAATGAATGATGATATAGAGAGATACTTTTTTTTAAACTACTTCCAACTTAGAGCCAATTAAAATGTTGTAATCGTAATTATTGCACTGTAGCATAATACTATTTACTAGTGAACATTTTGGATTTCATTTAAAACTAATATTATAAATGCGAAAGTTTCTCGATGTCTGTCGCGCTTTCACGCCAAAACTACCGATTGAATGAAATTTGGTACACAGATAGTCTAGAGCCTGAAAAAGGACATAGGCTACTTTTTAATATTAAGGTTGTGGAATCTTGTGGAATTAGTATACCTACAGGATTTAGAAAATACGGATGGTTCGACGTTGGCGCGGATAGGTGCGTGATGCCTTAAACTATTTCATATAAAGATTTATAAAATGCGATGACTGCGGCGATTGCGGCGCGGTCAGGTTCGCGTTCACCTTTGGTGCGAAAAAAGGATTGAAAGGGAGGGATGAAGAGATTACTTTTGGTCGCGATAACCGACATTCACGCGGACGAAGCCGCGGGCATCAGCTAGTATCTTTATAATAATAATCACTTTATTATTATGGTTTGGTGGTCTCTATGGTGGTATATTCATACTTTATTTAAACATGTATATTTCGGTGTTAAAGATGCCCCATCATACAAAAGAAAAACATAAATTGTCAATATTATTGTATCAGTTTTTACGTAAAATGTCAATACAATTCTCAATCATTATTAAAATTTGTAAAAGTTTGATTCTATATTAGCTACAAAACATGTAACTTTAATGTTGTACAGGTACACCTCTCAAAATAAATTTTGTGTGATAATTAGGATATTTGTATTGAAATGTTAAACAGTAAGTATAACATTGTTTTATTTTATCGATATCTATCGATCAAATCTGCAACCGATCTTAACCACATCACTAATTGAGTAGCATGGAACTTTCGAGAACAAAAAAGATCCTTGTTCAAAATATAACAATCGACATTCGATCTAAAATAAACTTTATTTCAATGGGAAAACGTTGATTATAATTTTCTAATAATGTGACAGATTGTCACATTTTAAGAAAATTGATATTAACTACGATTTTATTAGAAAAGAAATAAAATCGTATCTACCGATGATAGGAAGCGCCTCCGTTTTTAAGATTTTTTTTCTACAGTCATTTTTACGCTCCAAAATCGCACAATACGTGACAATACGGCATATCAATGCAAAAATTAAATTGGCGGGAGACTAGCGACTCGAAGCGATGTCAAAACACGACTAAGTCAAAAATCTGAGAGTTTGCGGGACATCGCAGAGTAATGTCAGCCGTACCACGCCTACTTTGCACTTCCACTGTTTTTTCTGTTCCGTGGTTAGAAACGTCAGTGTCATTTTAAAGGACCTATCAATAGACACCACACTCAAGCAGATCCGCCGAAAAAAAAAAGTATCTTTATTGGTGAATAACTTTTTTTCCCTCATTATTCACACATTTATTGCCATACAATCAAATTTTTTATTGTTTACGCTCTATCATTTGACATATAGGAAAAGTGTTACAAGGGGAGGGACGGGGTCTATACAAACCTGCCCATTGTTCTTTGAAAAAAATATACATATGTTAATTACCTATTAACTTTATTGCTTATTCTGTAATTTAAAGCTGCGTCTACGCTATTCGAGCCTAGCACGAGCCAAACACAATTCGTCGTCTAGTGTGGACCGACTTACAAGCCTCGAACGAGCGCACTGCGAGCATTTCGTTCGTACTCGGCTGTGCTCCGAAAATTGACGGTTTTTTGGCGAACACAAAGAGATTTGACTACGTTCGAAGACCGTGATCATTGTAGGTTCGTTGTACGTCCACACTTACGCCGCGAACGACGAAGCCGAGACCGGCTCCGCTCGTGCTCGGCTCAAAGTTTGTTTGTTGCGTAACATTTTTCTGGAATGCCAAAAAAATTTGAAAAAAAACATATGTTGAGGTACTAAAAAGGTACCTAGTACATATTTACAAAGAGATAAATTCGTTATGTTGTCTCGAACTATGAAAAAAAAAATGGTCCAGACAACCTGACGTCAGAATGTCTGACCACTTTCTTTACGTGTTTTTTCGCCGTCAGTTGAGGTACCTACCTACTTAATATTTGAAGTTAGGTATCAAATAGGTAGTAGAAAAAAGGTAGTACATTTTGGTATTTTCAAAACATCAAAAATCTCTTTTGGTCCAGGGGTCCTGACGCTTACGAGAAATCGGGGAACAACATAAAAAAAAAAACAAAGATTGCGACGAATTGAGAACCTCCTTTTCGAAGTCGGTTAATAAATAAAGGACATGCTTGGAGGACACTGCCATTTTATTTTTCGTTTATACACAAGCTGCTTTAGCATTAAAAATATAATCTTTAGGTGCGTACACTATTACTTACTAACAGAGCATTCACAATTAGAAAGTACTCCTTCCTCGTAAAATACATCAAACAACGCGCATACGTGATGACGACGACGCTTATCTCTTCTTGTTAGTTTAATATTCCGTGTCGCGCGCTTGTCACTTCCATAGCGTATTTATTCAGTGGCAATTACTACAATAGTAAAAAAATGTATGTTCCATATAAAAATGCCAATTTTTTAAAGGGTGCAAATTTAAAGGAGACCAAATTAATATGATTGTGATGATTTTCAAAACAATCAAAATTTCCCCCGAAGTACAGCGGCAGACATGCGTGAAAAACTAATTTCCCTAGGTCACACTAGGGTGCAAAATCAATAATGTATTTAGGTCAAAATGTCTAACCGTTTCCTCAGTTTACAAAACTACACAATTTTCCCCACAGCCGCAATGACCAAAAAACACTTTTTTTTATTTTTATTTTTTTTCTGTTTCTGCGTTGGTCTGATTAAAATAAATAAAATGTAATAATGTAGACTGAGGTGTAATAAAGCGTATAAAAAATTACGCTGAGTACATCTGTGTTCTCTGGTTAGTTATGACTAATTAATAGTTTTCACCCCCTTCCGTAGGGGTGGTAAAAGCAATTTGTTTTTTATACTCGATCTTTAACTCATACAAATCCATCACAAACGTTTTTGCCTCTCCGGAGAATTTAATCCAATCTTTATTAAAAAATGGCCTAATTTGACATTTTGACTACACTATTACTTGGGGTCGGCGCGACCCCAAGTAGTAGTTTTGTCCATCTCTGTCAACCCGCTATTTCAGCGTCTTGGAGACACTGTTACGTTTAAACACAGAAGCTACTTTCCAATGGTTGTAAGAATAAACTACCAAAATCATATAGGAAACTGCCAATCAATCGTTCTAAAACGGCTTATTGATAAAACGTTTTAATCTGTGAATGAGTACCTTAACCTTAAAGATTTACTTTGACATTTTCCTATTCTATTAAAATGTATTGACATTCTTACTATTGACTTATACATAACATATACACATACATACACACACACATACACACACACACTACATATACACTACACATACACTTACATATTATTAGAAACATACCAATTAAATTCGACTTCAATGTATTATTAATTGAATTTTGCATGCTAATTTTAGCGAATTGTGTGAGCTACTGTAACAAACCCTGACCATGAATATTTACTTCATTTCTTACAAATATTTCATTTCAACCGGCACGCTATATAATTTACCCTTTTTTTTCATAAGTAGGTACGATTCCATTTCCACAATCCATCCATCGTTTCCTTGGCCTTACTCTCCCTCTCCGTCAATCAATATGAACATCCCTCCTCATAACATATTATCCATAACACGACATTCGATTCCCTTTCAACTTTTCTATAACTGGCGCAACTTTTAACGTATACTTATATATTACCAAAAGATAAAATATGACTTAAACCCAACAATTGTATCATCATATAGCATCGACAAATTCCTCGATTGGATCCTCTGGTGACCTGGCTCGAACTTGATCTGTCTTCAACAACAGTAATAGGAGCTGGACTTGTTGCTCCTTTGTCAAAAGTGCTTGCAGGCTCCGGTCTTGTTGAACTTTTGTAGCTAAAATATGAAAAAATCAATATGCAGTTATGAAGATTATATTTCTGTTAAGTTATGGTCTTGCCCCAGACAGAACTTAACCTTATGTCTAGTAATTAATTCAAACATTTAACTGTTTGTAATTCATTCATGGACATCCATTGCTGAGTTCAATTACATATTTAACAATCTAGATCTCTTCAAAGTTCGAGTGGATCGGTTTTTTTCTGGGCAAGCGTGCTTTGCGAGTTAGTATCAGGCGAGTTTCAGCCAAACGCAAGCCTACTAAGTATAGAAAAAAAAACATTAAAAAAAATGAGGAAATCAACGAAGAACGTTATAATTTTAGCCTCATCATCATTAATCTTCTGCCTTATTCTTATTCTTTATTGCACACATAAAATAACAAATATAAACATAAATTAGAAAGCTTATGTACAAAGGCGAGCTTAACCCAGAATTGGGTTTTCTTACAGCAAACCTAATCTCGAAAGTGAGATTTGCAATAGAGGATACACTTTAACTCAATTTATTTGTAATAAATAAAATAAAATAAATTATATAAAAAATAAATAATAACATTATATTATATATTTATTTATTATACTCAATTTTTTTTTTTCATACTTCTCTATTGCTCGTCATTTCATCAGTCTCCTCATTTTAGCCATGTCATCCTTCATACAGTCAATCGGATCCATCGCTTCTTTGGTTTTCGGGTTCTTTTATAGCCAGCCAGATCTTTCGATTTATCAAAATCGTCGTCATGTGTTCCTTAATGTTTATTTAGTTCTGCCTACTTGCATTTAAAAATCAAATTAGCATCACAAATATTTTGTAAATCGATTTTGCATTCGATTAATTGATTTAGCGCTAACATAAATCAGAATCGATTTCTTTTAAATCGATTAATCGTTTAATAGGAAGTAATTCGCCAAGTTACGTGCAAAAACGTGTGCATTTTTTTCCTTAGGATATTACGTAAGCGTAAGATTCTTAGTATCGAATATTTGTAAACGATTGTTTGACGCCTTACTTAACCTTAAATGACATGAGGAAGCCATTTATTATCGGATACGGATATCCTTGTTAAGTTTTACGGTACAGCCTACACCTATAACTCTTTTGTAGTGGGTTCACCGCCTACGTCTACAGCTGACTTATGTACCTGTTGTATTTTCTCAGAAATACTATATTTTCCGTAAACAGATAAACATTATGATGATGTCTATCCAAAGGTAAATAATATATTAAATGTTTTGGCGCGTGTTCATGATCTCGAAACTAAAGCCCCTGTCTGGTTCTTTTAGAATAATTTCCATAGACGATTTCACAAATGTGTAGTATACCAATTGAATGTATGATGTATGTTTGTGTTGTGGTTCTGTGAGAAGACGAAGTAAAAGTATTACTTCATTTAATTAAGAAGGTATTATTGGTCTAAGCTGTTTCCCGACTTCCAGTTTTCCAGTCAAACGGAATGCAGCTGAATACCAGTATTTTTCATGGCGCGACTTCCAATATGACCTCCCCATTCCAGTTAGTACTGGGAAAAGCGATATCCTTTGGTAAGACTGGTCGACAGACTTTCGAAATGAGTTCCTGTAACGACTGTCAAAGATCTAGGACAACCAACTTCGTATGTAAGGGGTGGTCACCCATCCACGCACCAACATAGACAAGCGTGCCTTGACCTGAAAATCGGTCGGAGCGGCTGTAATTATTTAGCATACTTAAATAAATACCAAGACACAATCCTGAAAATGCCAATAAGGCTCGATAATAACCGCCGCGGGAGACGTTTCGGGCGTCGGGGGCCACGTGATGGCTTCCGGCCACCTAGACGCGGGCCTGTGGACGGTGAGTAATGGGCTAGCTCGCCGTCCGGCCGTCTCATGACGGCAACAGACCGTGTCGACGCGGCGCGTTCGTGTTCTACGCGCGCCTCAAATCGGGGGTGCGGATTATCGAAAGGGATAACGCGGCCTCGGCACAAGAAGCAACATGGGTTGGTTTTTAGTCAGTAGAAGTCTGACACTCCCTTCCGCTCTGCCCAAGAGCGGGGGGGGGGGGGTTATTTCATGATTTTCCACCCACCAAAAAAAAAAGCTCTATAATAACGATACTGCTCTAAGTCTATACCCTGAATAATATTTTTGTTAGACTTGTGTCATCGCCTATTAATTAATTTATTTGACGTCTTTTGGATCTATTTATTTAAATACGAATTTTAATTGTTTGCTTGCTTACTTACCTAAATATGAATTTAAATTATTAAGTGTGGAATAAAACCGCAACTTTAAAAAATCTGTTTGTTTTTCGAACAATAACAATCCAATTAATTATAATCAAACTTTAAAGTACCGTAAACGTCAGCCATTTCCTGTTAATCATCATCACCAAAATCCGCGACCGCGTTAAAGCATATAGCGTAAAGCGTACTTATAGCCATAAATTTATTTTCCACAAATATAAACAAAGTATAAATTACTAGGTAATACTGCTGCTATTGCTCGCGGCTTTGCTCTCATTATGCACGGAAGTTAACTTAAGGGGACGTTTTAAATGTAGCCTATAACATTCGGGGACAATGTCGCTCTCGCTTCCCGTAAGTGAAAGAATTTTCGGAATCGGATCAGTAGTTCCAAGGATAACCCCTACATGCAAATTGCAAACTTACAAACTACTTCGTAATAATATGTATAAACCAAAAGTCATTGCCAATAGTACAGCTATTCGGCATTGCTTGGTAAAGTGGTGGTTCGTATCTGCGCAGTCACGCTACATCACCTCGTCTTTAGTCGTAGAATCATAAATTACCATTTCCACTAGCATCAAGTGACAGGAACGTAAATGCTGGATTTCCGACTCTCGATGGTAGCCCTAGAGCTCGCTTTAATTCAGACATACATTCAGATTGTCAATGTTTGTAATGACTACCAATATCAAATGCCGTTGTGCTAACAGGAAAAATATTGAATAGCGGGTATCACACGCCATCGATTCTGATTCGTGAGAACAATAGCGCAGTTGCCTGGTTGCAAGCAAGGTTGTGGTATACAGACAGGGTGTTCGAAGGTTGGGCTTGCTCAACCCGACCGAGGTTAGGAGTGTTGAGACAGAACCTCATATTTTCGGCCCATTAATCTTTCATATGAAATCATATGGCACTGCTTTAGATTTCGTTGAATATATTATGACTGTTTCGTTGGCTTTGCTTCTTGGTTCTGGGTTTGATTGGGTTTACCTTAGCGGAGGAATTTCTCAGTAACTGTAGCAGACCGGACTCTAGGTTTGGACCCGGTTTATTGCAGAATACATGGACTCGCCCCCTACTACATGGAACTTAAACACAACTGGCGAAATATGGGAGTACTATAATCACACATGAATCACACCTACGCAAGATGTTATGTTGCATATAACAATTCTCACATTTCAGAAAATTTGGTCGTAAAAAACACCGTTATACCGCCAAGTTACACATTATTCAAGTCGTTGCCAACTGGTCCAACGCAACAAATTATGTAGTAGGCATGATAACTAAAAATATTAGAATCCCACGATTTTATACCATTACACGGCAAATCGCAATGTTTCTTGCGTCACTGCAGCGGTGTGTATTTATGATATTAGAGCGATTAACTCGTATTGAATGTTATTTAGATGTTAAAGCTGATGAAGGTGAAGCAAGGCGGAATGTTTAAATCATGGCAAATTCATTCGTAGACTATGGGTCAATTTCAAGTAAGTCGTGTCGTCGTGAATGAAAATTATGTTTATCCTACTCATAGAAATATATATCTGTGTTCCTACTCCTCCGCTATTCTTTTCTGATTAATTCGTTGCGAGATCCAAGACAGTTAAATTGTTTTTCTGGGTCTTCGTCGAGCTTCATGTGTGGTCGCCTCTGTTGATTCTGGCTTTCAGGAGTTATTGTAGTTTAGGCATGCTTGTCCTAAAAATAAAGTAAGTCTTGTATCTTCTTTATTATATACTTACTTGGTCGCTCACAGAGCAGGCTGAGAACCTTGACCCATTCGGTAGGCTATATGGTCTGGCTCGGTGCCAGATATGTCAGTCTAGGGCTATTCTAGAGGCTTCCTGAAAAGATAGACCCAAAGACTAGGGTTGATGAGGATTCCTCTTCCTCATCCTCATAATGCGGAAGTTCCTCATTTTTTAGCGATTCCTCATCCTCTTCCACATCCCCAAAATCAGGCATAAAATATTCCTCTTCCTCTTCCACATCCTCATTCATTAAGAGGAATTTATGAGGAAGTGTTGTTGACGTATTCAATGTACAATAAAAGTAATCTCCGTCTTTTGCTCGCTGCATTAGGTACTTTCACGATCAGGTTAGAACGTGTTTCAACGTGTTTTAGAAATATAAGACAGCACGCTATTGTGTATGTGTGTGTAGTACTGTTGCCACTTAGCCCGGAAACAGCTACAAAGTTAATTTTCATTTTCATTGTGAATGTTGACTATTTAATTGTTAATTTTTCTTTCTAAATATAAAGAGCCCATTCGCAATCTTTCTTTTATTTAAAATTTCAATTCCAAATCACAGGTTCTATATTCCTCTTCCGCATCCTCTTCCTCATCCTCATCCTCCTCCTCATATCCTCATCCTCATCCTCTTCCTCAATACGTATTTCTAATAGTTCCTCATCCGCATCCTCTTCCTCATAACCACTTCCTCATCAACCCTACCAAAGACTAAAGGTTCATGGTTATATGGATCTTTTTTAACGTTATACATGCGTGGTTGTATGCCTCTTGGTCTTTTCCCTAGTGTCATTTCAAAGCTTGTCTGATTATGATAATGTACAGTAATTAAGGTGTGATAAAGTTTTTAGACAGCATTTTAGACTGCTTTCCATTTAGTTTCATTTATGTCATCGAAATACTCCAATAGAAAGTTGGAAATTATTTTAGTCTTTTGACGTTGAGACGCGGACATGAATTTAATAATGTCCTACAAAATCAGGTTTTCTCAAAAGTTTACAAAAATTTCGATATTCATCTTAAAATTTTCTAATTCCTCTACACTATTCTCTCGTTTATAACTATCTGCACTTTTGCAAGAAGTAGTAACTGTCTTTTTGTGGAGCTGTCCTCAAAACACTTTTGGCCAGAACGCAATATTGTGAGTCTCGTACCAACTAAAACTCCACGGTTGCTACCCCTACCATGAGCTGAGGGTCCGGGAGATACACGATATATTCGTGTGAAATCCTGACCGGTATCACCCCACCTCCACTGGTGGGCGCAGAAGCCAGGAAGCCATGGCGCGGGCAGAGGTCTTAACCTATCTGATACTCATTTTCTTTTACAG
Organism: Diarsia mendica; assembly: GCA_949316265.1. NCBI lineage: Eukaryota > Metazoa > Arthropoda > Insecta > Lepidoptera > Noctuidae > Diarsia > Diarsia mendica. The sequence continues at coordinate 8,523,975 of OX438906.1, read as the reverse complement.
ATCCCTGTCTCTACATCCTCCGCTTCTCATCTCAGCTGCAGTTCAACGACAAATCGCACGAGGTCAGCATGACTGCACTGCGACTGGTCCAGAGGATGAAGAGGGACTCCATACACTCGGGGCGAAGACCTTCCGGTATTTGTGGGGCTGGTAAGATTCGATTTTTCCGATACCTCTTACATTTTCTGGTGCTCAGAAATATCATTCACTGGAACGAGAGCGAAGTGGTCTGGTCGGATTTTGTTGGCAATGGCTCTTGGTTAATAATGATCGCTTTACGCCTCATTCCTGTCGTGGCCATACTGTAATTCAACGAAAGGACTACAGCCTGACGATGTTTATTTGTTAGTCTGTAGACTCTGTAGGCTCTGTAGCATAGATTGATAGATAGAAGTTTTTTGTTTTTTTAGTTTCTCATAAGTTTACTTTGTTAACGTTTAATTTTTTGTCAATTATTTTTGTCCTATTGGGATACCAATAAATACTTTACTTTCTTTTAGCGGCGCAAATAGCTGTCAAAGACTTTAGAACCTTCTTTTGAGAGGAGCCTTTTATCAACTGAATAACTCGTTTTTCCGATCGCTTGCTACGGAATAAACAGGATTGAAAACAGGGTCAAGTGTAATTCGATCTTCATAAACAACAACGTGTTTACCAAATAAGTTTCATCCATTTTACCAGCCATATCACCTGGCCTCCTTGACTGATATTATTATATTAACTCTCATATTAACTGCTATTAATGGCGTTTAAAACTGGAATTTCGATTTCTTTATTTTTCCAATCAAATCGAGTTCTGATAATGTTTTGAAGGTTCTAGAATTCAAATCTTGTCTTATTATCGTAAAAAAACACACACGTCTAGATGGATTAGTAAAACATGTTTTTCAAGATTCCACTTAAAAGTCTTATGTAATGCCGTGACTCGGAATCTTAAGTTTAACATTTTTTTATTTAACTATACGCAAAAATAAAGATTAGGATCTAGATGACTCTCAAAATGAACGGCACCGATCACCGAAGCGAGGAAATATTCAAGATCAAATATTTTTTTGCAAAACTTTGCAGGACGGATTCTGGGGTCAACAACTCCTCTGCCGAGGCTACGGGTTGTTCGAAAGAAATACCGTGGCCCCGGACACAAAGGGCTAAGAAGGAACATGGGTGGTTTTTAGTCAGTAGAAGTCTGACACTCCCTTCTGCTCCGCCCAGAGCGGGAGGAGACATTTGACGATTTCCCCCCCTTCAAAAAAGAAAGGGTCTAACGACTGCTAGTATTATTATGAGTACACAAAATAATAGTATTAAAAGATACTTTTGTTTGATTTTTAAATATGAATTTCAATTGAAATTTAATTATGTATTCAAACATTGTATGCTACGAATACGAATCGTGTGCCAATTTAGAACAGATTAATTATGACAAAAAAAATCTCTTTGTTCTCTGTATCTAATGCTGTCATAATTATTGTGCGTGGAGCTACGGAAGTAAATTACAAAAAAAAATACTCTGGATTCTGCAAGAATGTTTATATTTTTTTATACTCAACCAGCCTTACCAAATGGTATTGTACCCATCTTTCTGTTCTGTGATTGTACCTGTGGGCAACAAAACGTATCACCTCCGTGGTGCATTCGTTGTTGCGGTTTGCGTCGCTGTGTGCTTTCGTGCTCGCAGTGTTCGTTGTTGCGGGTATTCGGTGGCGTGTGGTTCGGCGTGGTGACTTTCGGAATGACGTATTGCACTCGTAGTTTCGTTCTTCTTCCGTCCTTCTGACATTCAAAAGTGCCTGTAATGGCTTAATGGGGTTGTTTCCTGGAAACTTCGCCGCAAGATGGCGCTGGTGTTTGGCTACACATGTCAATTTTTTTTATATAAACGTTTGCATTGTGTGGACGATTTTTCAAGTATTTGCGCGGGTTTTTTAACTCAATTTGTCGCTGCACAATGTATGCTACCTGGCGTATCACCCAGTTGAAGGAGGAATTGAAAAAACGAGGAGCAACGCAACAAGGAAAGAAAGCGGAGCTTGTCGAAAAGTACAATAGATTTAACATTTTATCGACTTTTAGCTGTTTTCTGGGCAATATTATGGTTCTACAAGTTGTAAAATAAACTTCACTCACTAACTTTTTGCTTTTTAATGATCTAATAATAAACAAACTAAGGTAATACATCATTTGTTAAAATGTTACAAAATGTATAGTTATTTGAAAAGAACCCATTTCCCTATCCAACCAATTCTTATGTCTGGAATAAGATCAAAGCTGGTAGATGGCAGTGGTTCGTTTGATATTATAGGGCTTGATAATAAGCAACGCCTTGGATTTCTCTGTTGCAATCGCTCAGTTCGAGCTGAGGTGACACTGTGATTCATTCCAACAAAATATAGAGGGCACAGCAGATTTCTTCAAAATTTTGCGTTGGAGTGGAAAGCCTGAAACAATATTGGGTAATGTTAATACTTGGCATATATCAGTGCGGCTTAAATCCCCCATGAGCGAACGTTGACTTGAAGTGGGAGAAACCGAGTCAACGTTCGACCCTTGTTCAGTTTCTCCCACACATTCAAATTATTAATAAAAGTCAGAATTAATAATAGGTATCGTACTAACCTGTCGCCTTAGAAGTGGTCTCGTAGTCTGTTTCGTTGAAATGTTTCCCACTTATCCTCGAAAAATTACTTGTTTTGATTTTTTTTAGTTTCAGTGCCTTTTCCCACTTTCTCTTCATGCGCAAATTTCTGGGAAATCCGACAACGCCTATTTCTTTGCATCCAAAGGCTACACAACGACCCATATTATTGAAAAAAGTCACAAAATATTAAAGATATTGTTCAATTTCTATGGAGTTAGACAGTTTGTTTGTAGCCAACGTACAGCGCCCTCTACGTGGAACTATTTGACAGTTTTCTTCCTCATTGAAATAAAATATTTGAGTTTGAGTTTGGTGTGCCGCTGTGTCGTCTGGAGGGCGACAGCGGCTTGCGGAGAGCGGGGGACGAGGTGCCTATATAAAATACTGATATTCAGCTGCATCGTAAGACTGGAAGCTGAAAATCATATTTAGTGCTAGGCGCTGGAATTTCCCCGTAGCAGCCACGGAGTCTGAGTTTGTGCTCGGTTGATGGCAATAAGCTGGCGAAATGTGACTGCACTATTAGGTACACCTCCACCTTACCTTTCGAGGATTACAGGCATTATGTTATGTACTATGGCGGTCTTATGCGCCTGATCACCACTCTAAGCTCATTTTTGCTTGCACTCAAGAAATAGAATCGCTCGCTAGCCCGTGGCAGCGCCTCGGCACGATTTAGGCGTTTTTTTTTTTAAATGATCAGGCGGAACTGTCTTCGATCGTACGCTACGGAAGCAAATTACAAATACTTGACCCTGGTTTCTTTATACTTAACTATTCTTGGTTGATTGACATAATATGATTGACATCCATTTCCTTTCGGTAAATAATAAGGTAACGGAAGTGAACGTGTATGAAGTGAATGTTTTAGTTTCTTGTATTTTAAAATAATAAATCTTTATTTAACTTCCCTGTTAGTTACTTAGATCGTTGGTCAAATCTTGTAAAGTAACTGAATTTCAAACCAGTTCTCCCATGTAGCGTTTTGTTATATCAGTTAATTTGAGTCCCATAATAATCAGACACGAGAGGCTGTTATCATTTTAGTCAAGACTTCCTCGGTCTTGACTAAATGATAACAGCCTCTCGTGACGATATTCAGCTTAAGCCCTAGTTGCCTAAGTTGGTCCGTAGATGGGTGACCACCCATTGCTTACTGACTTTTCTCCGTACCTGGGAAAGCAAGTTTAGAGCCCTTGGTCCCGACTGTCATTGTAGGTCTTTCACAGTCGTTATATATAGTCAGTGGCCCAAAAGTCTGACAACCAGTCTGAGTTGCGGAGGTCAGATAGGCAGTGGCTCTTTGTAAAATACTGGTATTAAGCTGCATCCTGTTAGACTGGAAACTGACCCTAAAAGAGTTGGGAAAAGGCTAGATAGATGATTCAGCTCAAAATTAAACTTCTATTTAACATAAATACCCTTCTCTTCCTCAGCCCTCCTCATAGCAGCTCGTCTCCACGAATTCAACCGAACTCCAGCCGATGTCGTCCGAATCGTCAAAGTCCACGAGTCGACGCTGCGCAAGCGCCTCCTCGAGTTCGGAGACACGCCTTCCAGTGCTCTGACCCTTGAGGAGTTCATGACCGTCGACTTGGAAGAGGAACAGGATCCACCAGCTTTCAGAGCAGCTAGAAAGAGGGATAAAGAGCGATTGGCGAAGGTATTTTTACAATGTAACTATCACAGGGAACAATGTGTTTTCTTTTCATTTTCTGGCATGGATATTGTACATAATATGCTTGATATTATTTATATGGGAAAGGATATCGATCTAAAAACCACGTGATCAGTGTATCATACATTATATGTAGCCCAACACTTACCGGTAAAATGGGGGGAATATAGGAATCCAGGGGTGAATAGAGACGAAACTTTGAGAGGGATTTTAACGTTAAATTAAAATGATATGTTGCCAAAAACGTATCTAAATTATAAAGTAAAATTAAACAAATAAAAGTTAAATAGCCTACTTGTTGGTAACCTATCAAATTAATTGAGTGTTTATATTTCTCTCAAAGTTTCGTCTCTATTCACCCCTAGATCCCTATTCCCCCCATTTTACGGTACACTTTCAAAATTTATTATGGAACAGCTGATTATTATTTTTATTACCGAGTAATAGATACATTAGTCTATGTGGCCTGTGTGGGTGAATTCGCAATAGGGGATCGGACTGGGTCAAAATAATATGATTCTGTTTAGTCCGTAAGTTAGATTATCGAAAAATATTGAATACGTGTTTTTTGTTTTATCAAATCAATAAAAAATGACGAAGATAAAACGCGTCAAAGATCTTGGAGTGGGGCTTGAAACGTCACTTGTGTCGTCAAAATGTACTATCATATTATGACGTCACACGAGTTTTCGAAGCACTGTATCGTCTTCATTTACGTGAAAAAAGAAAAAATACGTGTCCAATAATTTTTGGAAATCTATCTGACGGACTAATTAGTTTTTTTTTGGTCCGATCACCTATTATGCGTTGGTGCGTCGATGTCCCCTTCACAAGTCTAGACATTATGTGTATAATTTAATTGACTGCCTTGTTGGTCTAGTACCCGAAAATGCTTGTGCTGAGCTTGAGGTCTTGGGTTAGATTCCCAGATCAACAAAATTGTTACTGAATTTCTCTCCTCATTTCTAAGCAACAGCTCGTAATTTGGAGTTATGCTCGGTTGATCCGACAAGAACTGGCGACATATAGGTGCGCTTTAGAAGGCCGTGATATTATGGCATGGCCTTCATAATATTTCGTTGCAATATTTCGTTTAAATCGGTACGGCAGTCTTCAGTCTTGTTTAATCAGCAGCACACGGAAAGTTAAATGATATCACGTTTATAGTAGTACCTACCTACTTCGTCTGCGGAAATGTATTGAATCAATTAGCATTAAATTATATTTCGTCGCTTCATTCTTCAGATACAAATAACCATGTAGTGCCTTTATTCTACAAGGCTCTATTCGCACGTTTAAAGAATCGACTTTAGTCGATTGTCATTTTTTTTTTTTTTTTTTTATCTGTGGTGTGGACCTCACTAGCGTGGCGTGATATTCGTGCCGTCATTCCTTTTTCTTGCGAGGCATCGTTCGCACGCGCCTTAAAAACTAGTGAATATTACGTGCTCAGCAATCGTCATTATAATGCCGAAAAGAAGAAATCTGGATAGAATTGAACGTTATCAACGTAAAATTCGAATACTAGAAGATCATCAAAGAAAATGTAGGTAATAGAATTATTTATTCGTCATCGGAAGAGTCCTATAAAAATTCAGGTTAGTAAACCGTTACTCTTAATAAGTGTATGATTGTGTGTGTTGGTGGAAAAATATTTAAGAGAAATATAGTGCAATCTATATTGTAATGCCTGGAGGTTGACCGTGTGTCATCACGAAGGTAGCTCACTATACCTACAGCCTAGAGATTAACCACGTGTTAGCACAAAGGTTATCTGTAATTGTCTAAAGAACGATTACGTTAAAACAAATAAAACGCCTGGAGGTTGACCGTGTGTCATCACGAAGGTAACTCATTATACAGCCTAGAGGTTGACCGTGTGTCATCACGAAGGTTATCTGTAATTGTCCAAAAGACGATTACGTTAAAACAAATAAAACGCCTGGAGGTTGACCGTGTGTCATCACGAAGGTAACTCACTATACAGCCTAGAGGTTGACCGTGTGTCATCACGAAGGTTATCTGTAATTGTCCAAAAGACGATTACGTTAAAACAAATAAAACGCCTGGAGGTTGACCGTGTGTCATCACGAAGGTAACTCACTATAAAGCCTAGAGGTTGACCGTGTGTCATCACGAAGGTAATCTGTAATTGTCTAAAGAACGATTACGTAAATAAAACGCCTGGAGGTTGACCGTGTGTCATCACGAAGGTAAACACTGTTTTAAGCTTTCACGGTTCATAACTATATTAACCAATAACAATCACGGAAGATATCCCGTAGGTGACATTTTAAATATTTTTATCACGAAGGTAATTTGTAATTAATACAAAATTAAATAAAATGCCTGGAGGTGGATCATGTACCCTCATGACGGTTATTTATAATACCGCCTTAGTGTCCTTAAACTTCCTGAGAGATTAATCGTTTGTTAATACAATGTAAGAAGTCAAAATTACGTCTACCCTCAATTTTCAACTTTTATTATTTTATTGTTTTACACATTGAATGACGCCGATCAGACTGATATAAACATGTCACCCATGATGACACATGATGGCGAGTAGGAATCCACCCCAGTACCTGAATTGGATCCTGGCAATATCTCCGCCTTAGGCGAGACCATGGAAGAGACGCCAAAGTTTGTCGCCAAACCTAACGCCAAATTCCATTTCATTCCATTCCATTATTACAAGCCCTTAATTAAATTATGAAATTTCGGTCGCAGTAATCGAAGGTACCCGTCCGTATGGTGTATTCCCGTTGACCCCACCAGCCGTAGCCCCACTGGTGGGGTCAGTGGGAATTGATAAAATAACTCAAAATTGTTCCCGTTTACCCCACCAGTGGGGCAACGGCCGGTGGGGTCAACAGGAATTGATAAAATAGTTAAAAATGGTTCCCGTTGACCCCACCAGTGGGGCAGGACAGTAAAGTCAACAGGAATTGATTAAAAAAACTTCTCGTTGGCCCCACCGTAAACAAGAATCGTAATTTTCTGTAAAAAGTACCAGGCTGTCATGAATTTAAGGTGGTATTTTAACATTTCTGGATCTTAACCCAGATATTACTGAAACTATTTTTGTCCTCCGATGACCGTGATTTTTGGATGTCTTTATACCTTACGAACAAAACAAACAAGAATCGTAATTTTCTGTAAAAAGTACCAGGCTTTCATGAATTTAAGGTGGTATTTTAACAGTTCTGGATCTTAACCCAGATATTACTGAAACTATTTTTGTCCTCCGATAACTATTTTTTTTTATAAATCTAGTTTTAGTTTTAGGAGGTTTTTATCATCCCGCGGGAACACTGCATTTTTCCATCTGGATCAAAAGTAGCCTATGTTTTAATCCAGAATTTTATAATAATACAAGTGTGACTATCAATAAAGATAATAAATACTTCTTCATGATTTTGGCCCCCTGGTAGTCTGTGAGACTATTCCGTCCTTGTTTCTCATCTCCCAATTGTCCTTGCCATTTTCCTTATACGTAATCTTCTTCTTTCATTACAGGCGTATGGCAGTGGTGTCAGCGGGAATACAATTTTGATTTTTCCCGTTGACCCCACCAGTGGGGCGAAGCAGTGGGGTCATCGGGAACAAAATTTTTGACTTCCCGTTGACCCCACCAGTTGAAAAGGGTAGTGGGGCCAACGAAACGACAATTTTGATTTTTCCCGTTGACCCCACCAGTGGGGCAATCCAGTGGGGTCAACGGGAATACACCGTCCGTATCCCTGACCATAGGGTAGGGGGGGGGGGGGGTACAGCAGCAACAACTAGGCCACGGCATAGCCGCCCTTAATAAAGGGTTAGACTTGTTTCTTGACGATGGCAAAGACAAAGTTCAGGCCATTACAATTTTAAGCGACAGGTGTCGCTTGCTGTACGATCTGCATTTTTATAAAATTAAATATACCTAATGCAAGATAGTGATCGTGATAAATTGCCTTTTGGAAGCAAACTTTCGTAAAAGGTAAAAACCACGAAAGTGATCGAAAACCATGGTTTTCAAATCAAGAAGTCCGCTGCAATAGCCAAAAACTCCTACTTCGTAACAGGCAACAATCAAAAATTGTCGCGCCTCTCCTCGCTTCTCGTCGAACAAGGGGGGGGGGGGGGGTAAGGCCCAAGGAGGACTGCCCCAGCACCGCGCAAGCCAAGCGCAGCTCAAAGATCACTGATGATCCATTAATTCTTAAGTGGATAATTAATAATAATTATATATCTAACCACTCAAAACGTCCCGACCGCTTTAGCGGCTTTTACTGCCATCTACACTTCGAAGTTTCGAACGCAGTATTATCTATGAAAACGTTCAAAGAGGTTCAATACTGTTTTATACAGATGGCGCTGTATTAAATTACGAAGGGTATTCAATTTCATTATAAAAAAGTGAATCAATTAACAACTAAGTATTTAATTCTGTATCGCAGCAATGATTTAGTTTCCAAAATATTTTTGACTCCTGAACCTTTAGAGGACAAAAAGGTTATTTTAAATTCAAAGGTTTTAAATAAGTGTGTTTTACACTGCTCACTTTAAAATGGAGAACCATAAGATTGCAGCTAGACTTTTACCTAAAGATGGATTTATGGCAAGTATTGGCATAAAGGAAACATAACTTTTAGTTACTATTTATAAAGAACATCGTAAATACTTACGTTTTCAGTTTGATCATACATACGAGTTTAACGCAATGCCCTATGGTTTATCTGTTGCGCCTAGGTTTTTTTACGAAGTTGATGAACCAGGTTATTCACCTAAGACACAAGGGTCAAGTAATATCTCTCGATGACATCTTTAACATCGGTAATACTTAAGATAAAAATGTCGTGACAACGTTAATGAAACATTGCTTAAATGCTTAGGTTTTGTAATTAATTACAAGAAAAGAAAAAAAAAATGTCTTGAACCACGACAAATTCGTAAGTTTTATATTTTATAGCGTCGTGATGTCACTGGGCCTGCCAGATGACAAAGAAACAGGGATAATGCGATGATCATTATGTTGTCTTTTCTTCCTAGCTGTTAGAATAGGGAACGATAGTTAGCTAGTTAGTAGTTGATTGGTTGAGTACTTACTGCAGCTTGTCCTGCAGTAAGATATTTGTATGGTTGGTTTATACACCAAAACTCTCAAACGTCAGAAGATTTAGCCCTTCAAAGGTCTCTCTGAAGTGACCAAGTGGTCAAGGTGACTTTGAAGACTTTGACCTAGAGCGGTGGAGACGGATTTTCAACTCAACTTAACACACAACGTATTGAGAAGAGATTACCATTTCGATTTAGAAATCTACACTAACGCTTTTAGAACAGGCTGGGGGCAGTCTATAACGGAAATCGAGCAAAGGGTGGCTGGAAAATCCAGCGGTATGTCTTAGAGGTTTGAAGTGCTTTGCAAGCTTGCATTCTAACTGCTCCGTATTGCTTCGTGTGGAGAACACATCTGCTATCAGCTATATTAAATGTATGCATGGAGTTCGATTCCCACATTTAAATTAACTGAATCTCTCAATCTATTTGGCAATGGTGTGAGAAGCGAAATATATTTCTATTTGCGTCATACATTAACACATTTCATATTAAAAAAGTGAATCAATTAACGTCGTTGCGTCATACATTAACACACGACAATGTAGATGAAGAATCTCGGATTTGGCTTTCCAAAAGATAGTTCAAATTTTAGGTAAACCAAAAATCGATTTATTCGCTTCCCGCACAAATATCATAATGTAGCCAAAACGTTCCATGAAGACCGAACCCTGATTCCATAAAAGTCGACACTTTTACAGTTAGTTGGCAATCTACCTTTTTCTACGATTTTCCCCCCGTGTGCTTTAAGCCTAAAATGTTTGAGAGAAATTATTGACGACTCAGCCACTGGCATCCTAGTCTTTCCTTTTTGGCCTGGCTAATCTTGGTTTCCCTTGCTGAGAAGAATGCTCATGTCAGATATGGACATAGGGACAGGAAGCATCATACGGCGCTATCAATAGTCACCGAATCTGTCCTTTCATTTCTCCTCGGAAATAACATTGAAGCAGACGAGAAAATTAAACGTCTAGGTAGGTACTGAAAGGTATTTACAGGCAGAAGCCATCTCATCCCAAGTAAAACACAACTTGGGACCCAAAAATAGTACTGGACTACGTTTCCCAATGGTACTCATTGGAAAAACGTAATAATCTTGACCCTAATAAACTATCAAAAAAAAAAGCATCTTTTGTATGCGTTCTGTACTTCAAATCGAGTACAATTTGTCTCCAATAATGGAGTGCAAAATATCCACAAATCTCCCACTGGTATCTATACCGCCGTATATACTGGTATCTATATGTATTGTTGGCTCAAAGTCACGACATCAGCCAGTAACCGTGCGGTTAGCGTCAGGTCGACGTGCGGCAACCGACAGAAGTTCATAAAACGAGGCGAGCGGCGGTGCAACGGGCACTTTTTGCTTGGACGGCGCTCGGAAAGGACTTGCTACCCGACTATTATCGTGTGCTTCGCTAATTTTGGTTTATGTTTTTGATCGTGTACTGATTATTCCATTTGCTAGTGCTATTTCTATTTGATTATTGTTTCAAATGTTTGTCTTGATATTTTTGTAAAAGTGTAATTCAAAAGATATTAAACATTGTTTATTTTGTTCACGTATTTCACTTCTGATTCCTAATATCAGAAGTGGGATAAAGATTCTTTTCGCCCACAAGTTAAAAACTAGTTTTCAGGCTTTTAATTTTAGATAAAAGCGGGTAGTAGTTAGCAATGGATAGATCGAGTTGTTCGCGTTCAAAAACTAGTGCCTTGCGTTCTAAGCGATCTCGTAGCCACCATAAGTGGAGTGGAAGGTCACGTATAGCAAGTTTCGGGATCCGATCGCCGTTCCAAGCGCGAACGAGATCGTCGTAGGAGCCGCGTGAGGACGCGAAGTCCTGTGTAACCGCTCTCGCGGTTGAGGCGACGCTCCGGACAGGATTGGTTTACTTTCGTTCCTGATACAAGTAAGATCGAACCATTTTAATATTTCGTTGGTTTAGTAGTCGTAAGCGCGACTATGAGCATGAAGGTTCTGGGTTCGATTCCCGGGTCGGGCAAAGTGTTATTTTCTGGATTTGTGCCCTGTTGGTGACAATGGGCTCACCCCTATTACATGGTTAAGCTTATGTCTTAACATAACTGGCGAAATGTGGGTATACTGGGTACCTCTGCCTAACCCTTCGGGGATTGCAGGCGTGATGTTATGTGTGTGTTTATAAGGTCACTGGGGTGATATGGCAATGCCTCGGACGCATTGGTGGTTATTTACATGGTGGTGCTAATACGTCGCTTAACGATTGGTTGACCAATAACAGCACGTGGACTCATTTTAAACACGAATTTCGGTCATTGTGTCCGCGTGAAGTCGATATGGTCACTGTGCTATAATGACGTTACGAGTACAAGTACCTGTATGACCTACAGATAGTTTTTTTTTAAGTCGGGTACTTGTGTATGTGAGTTTAAATATTTGTGAAGGTACCCACGATACAGGAGAAATTCCTGATGAGGGGCAACGTTGTGATTTGTGATATCTGATGCTCAAATAAAAGCCGCAATTATGAACAAAACAAAATACAGTCAAAAGTCGTTTTCCGTATATTTGAAACCAAAAATTGCAGTTGTTGGCACATCAAACTCGAATAATCATGGTCTGCGTAAATGCAAACCCCTACGCAATATGATCAGTTGACTTGTTTTCGTGTGAAGACGTAGGCCGTATACAGGTGCACTGTAAAGTCTGATAAGTTTTGCTTTATTATAGAAGTTGCTTTTTATTACACATGATAGGCTAAGAAAGATGCCAATGAGTTACGTATCAGTTGATGTTTATAAGGATTTTGATGAAGTAAAGTTGTGGTTGCAAGCCAAGAGATTCTATCGGCTGTATTGTGTTAGACAGTACCAGTAATTATTGTGTAGTCGTAGTCCGATTAAAATTGAAGGTTTTTGAGGAAACTCGAGTAGACAGTGGGTGTGTTTGTTGTATGTTGTGCGTTGTGCGTTTAGCTCTGGTTGAGGTCAGGATCTGGAAAGACCGTAGTGTTAAGTCAAATAGTGATACACACGGGAGATAGACTTGTTTACTAGTCAGTTAGTGATCTGTGGTTTTACTCGATGATTTTTGTGAACCTGGCATTTTTTTGACGCAATAATGTTTTTAAGATCGATTTAAACGACAATGGTAGGTACATGACCCAGGGTGGTTGATTGTTGTATTTTCGATAATTTCCAGTTTAGCCGCGTTTGATTTTATCAACGAAAGTGGGACCTAATGGATGTTTGGTCAGGTTCTGTCGTAGATTTGTCTCTTTGCAGAGTAACCATTACATAAGAACGTGTGGTTTGGTGAAGCGCGCGGCCTCAGCTGCGTGTGTGAAAGTCTGTGTGATACGCTAACAATGTGCCTATGTCAACAGCTACTGAGGGGTATGCAAACTTGGAGCCTATGCCTACAGTGTGTGTGGAAGTCGACATCTGAGGGGTATGCAAACTTGGAGCCTATGCCTACAGTGTGTGTGGAAGTCGACATCTGAGGGGTATGCAAACTTGGAGCCTATGCCTACAGTGTGTGTGGAAGTCGACATCTGAGGGGTATGCAAACTTGGAGCCTATGCCTACAGTGTGTGTGGAAGTCGACATCTGAGGGGTATGCAAACTTGGAGCCTATGCCTACAGTGATGTGGAAGAAGTCTGTGTGATATGCTAACAATGTGCTTATACATCCCTATGTTCCTATTGGTATTCTTGTCTGACAAGTTTTGTTTGGTGAATGTTTCTTTGAATTTGATTCTCGACTTGAATGTTCCTTAATGAATGAGATTACTCTTTTGTTGTACTACTCGGTTAGAGAGCCTTGGTGTTAAAGGTTTTACTCGATGATTTCAGCAGTTTTTGTTGCAATTGAATTTTTAAGGTTGGTGTGAAGCACTATGGTATATGACTCAAGGTAGTTGAGTGTTGTATTTTCGATAATTTCCAGTACATTTGATATTAATGAGAGTCGAATTTGGTGCCACCCAATGGAACTAAAGTTTGGTCAGGAGTGATCGAGCGGAACAAAATTCTGTTGTAATTGTAAAGTTTGTTTGCAGAGTACCTAACCATTACACAAGGATGTGTGGCGTGTGTTTGGACGCAACGCAACGCTGCTTGGCCTTAGCAGTGGTTGCCAGGGCTTTGCCACAGTGACGCCGTGAACGTGCACGTCGCTGCAGGGCGACAGCGCGCCCTACTGGCGTTACCGAGCGCGCCTTACCGGCGTTGCTGAGCGCGTCGCTGCAGGGCGACTGCGCGCCCTCTTGGCGTTGCTGAGCGCGTCGCTGCAGGACGACTGCGCGCCCTCTTGGCGTTGCTGAGCGCGTCGCTGCAGGGCGACTGCGCGCCCTCTTGGCGTTGCCGACAGCGCGGCAGCGTCGCTGCGAGCCGACTGCGCGCCATACCCGCGTTGCCGAGAGCGTCGCTGCGAGCTGACTGCGCACCCTACTGGCGTTGTCGAGCGTGTCGCTCCGGGCTGCCAGCGCGCTACTGGCATGTACAGCGCGTGGCTCCGGGCTGCCAGCGCGCTACTGGCGTGTACAGCGCGTGGCTCCGGGCTGCCAGCGCGCTACTGGCATGTACAGCGCGTGGCTCCGGGCTGCCAGCGCGCTACTGGCGTGTACAGCGCGTGGCTCCGGGCTGCCAGCGCGCTACTGGCGTGTACAGCGCGAGGCTCCGGGCTGCCAGCGCGCTACTGGCGTGTACAGCGCGAGGCTCCGGGCTGCCAGCGCGCTACTGGCGTGTACAGCGAGAGTCTCCGGGCTGCCAGCGCGCCCTTCAGGCGCAGTTGTGTGCGGCACTCCACTGTGCCAGCGCGCCCTTCAGGCGCAGTTGTGTGCGGCACTCCACGGTGCCAGCGCGCCCCACAGGCGCAGTTGTGTGCGGCACTCCACGGTGCCAGCGCGCCCACAGGCGCAGTTGTGTGCGGCACTCCACGGTGCCAGCGCGCCCCACAGGCGCAGTTGTGTGCGGCACTCCACGGTGCCAGCGCGCCCCACAGGCGCAGTTGTGCGTGGCACTCCACGGTGCCAGCACACCCCACTGGCGTTGTGAGACACGCTATCAAGGAGACAGCGAAGACTCAGCCGCCTTGTTGGAAGCTGACGAGGACGTCAGAGCGTCAGGAGAGGCCGTGTTGGCTCAAAGTCACGACATCAGCCAGTAACCGTGCGGTTAGCGTCAGGTCGACGTGCGGCAACCGACAGAAGTTCATAAAACGAGGCGAGCGGCGGTGCAACGGGCACTTTTTGCTTGGACGGCGCTCGGAAAGGACTTGCTACCCGACTATTATCGTGTGCTTCGCTAATTTTGGTTTATGTTTTTGATCGTGTACTGATTATTCCATTTGCTAGTGCTATTTCTATTTGATTATTGTTTAAAATGTTTGTCTTGATATTTTTGTAAAAGTGTAATTCAAAAGATATTAAACATTGTTTATTTTGTTCACGTATTTCACTTCTGATTCCTAATAGTATATATACATAAACATTACTGACATGATAAAGACTTCTGCAGCAAATCGAGAAAAAAACCCGTTTTATCTTTACCCAACCTATTTCGTAGAGAACCCCAAAATATGCCCTGCAAAAACTCTCGTTGATTACCTTTAGGTAACATCTGCTTCACGAACTGAAGAAAACGATAGTATTTTGCTTATCGTTAAAAGACCATGTAAAAAGCATCGTCATAAACTATCAGTAGGTGGATTAAGCAGACCCTAGCGGAGAACAAGTCACAGTATTCAGTGCGCACAGCACGCGCTACGCCTCCACCTCGGCGGCGGCTTCCGCTGAAGTATACCTATGTGTTGACACCATCCGGAAGACGGCTGGTTGGGCTAGTTCGTCTTAGACATTTTCTGGGTTCTAAAACCGACCCAATCAATTAATGATGAGGGTATGTATGCTCGATCTATCTGCGCCATAAGTAATTTAAATCTAGAATTATTATTAATTACTATAGGTAATACTTACCTACTAATAAATCAAAATACATATAGGTATTTATTGTTTTTGTCTGTTGTTCAAATAATGATTAGGAACTTAATAATTTATAGTTATTTACTTTGTACTGTTTTTTGATATCAAAATAAAAGTTTTCTACTGTTAATATAAAACTTCACATAATAAAGTTTTATTTACTAATCTGAGAACATATCTCTAAACATCTACATGGTTATTTGTATCTGAAGAATGAAGCGACGAAATATAATATAAGATCAAACGAACTTCTTGAAGTGAAGTTCGATCAATATTATATGAGTCGCTTCATTCGAAGATACAAAGTCCTCACCCACCCAAACCCATCGTAGAAAACTGATCTCTAAACAAGAATGACGGCACGAATATCACGCCACGCTAGTGAGGTCCACACCACAGATAAAAAAAAAAAAAAAAAAAATGACAATCGACTAAAGTCGATTCTTTAAACGTGCGAATAGAGCCTTGTAGAATAAAGGCACTACATGGTTATTTGTATCTTCGAATGAAGCGACTCATATAATATTGATCGAACTTCACTTCAAGAAGTTCGTTTGATCTTATATTACCGACAATATTTGACTAGCGCCATTACTGAATACCTAGTCTAATACAAAGAATAAATATTATAATGAAAATACCAGCCAAAATATGGTTTTTAATTTAACTCGAGTGGTTTAATAATGACTGCCTATTTTCATTGTTTAAACTCCAATAATATAAAACGATTATTAGTTTTATATGAGCACTAGCTGACCCGCGCAACTTCGTCTGCGTCACATTAATATAGCTATAACCTTTCTCGATATATCGCTTATCCGACATAAATTAAGCTAAATCGTAACAAACAAAAAATCTTATCTTTCCTCTTTATTAAAATAGTTTAGACGGTTTAGATTAGCTTAGATTATATTAAAGTGTGAATTACTATAGCTAGGTATCTCTTACTGTTAAAATAATATACTATAACACTCTGTACTTGTAAACATTATGATGCAGTAAATATTTTGAATTTAATTATTTAAATTTCCCGGAGGCCAGCCAGAATCCCCCGTACCTACATTGCGACGCGCAAATTATTTAGCCGTGCGGATATTTTTACATTGCGATATCTTCTAAGATATTTGTTTAAACTGTATAGAGTAAAGGGCACAAATATTCTATATTAAATTTCCGTTCTAACAAACACGTTTATTTAGATATAGATTAATACCATATGGGTTAAATAAGCTTCGCAAAAAATAGTTATTTTTAACCTAACAGTTTAACAGTAAAAAATGGTTACAGTGAGTCAATCTTAAAAGATAGATACATGCTGTCGCGGACTTTTTTTTAGAACTTTTAAAGAGGAACAATTCCTTCATACATGATATTTGCGTAACTTAAACCGCTTTCGCAGCGCACGCAGCGGAAGCTCTCAAAAAGGAAATATCTTTTCCCGTTTTTGTAACAGTTTTCATTTATGCTCCGCTCCTATTAGCCGTAGCGTGATGTTATATAGCCTATAGCCTTCCCCGATAAATGGACTATCCAACACAAAAAGAATTTTTCAATTCCAACCAGCAGTTCCTGAGTTTACCGCGTTCAAACAAACAAACAAACAAACAAACTCTTCAGCTTTATAATATTAGTATAGATTATTGATATGATTGGCCACTCACGAGACTCGACTATTAGTATTTGAATGGTCAAAAGTTTTATGTAGGGGATTTCTGGTCGTTGTTTCTTGTAGATTTCAGTTTCCCTCCCCTAAGGGGGATTATCAGGGGGGAATTCTAGACGTTTTTTGTGATTTTCCTTTACGCTTTCTTTGCGCTTGGGACCACTAATTCAACGACGCATCCTTTTGTAATAATAATGTAATGCGTATTAGAAACTTCTGCATATCCGTCTTTAAATCGCTTAAAGATCATTACTTTCTACATCAAAATATATTTTACAATAAAAAACTGGTTCAAACGCTCCTTCCGTATTACTAATCACTTCACGCCTAAAAATCGTATCATACGTCAGTTTAACGAGTTTGAATCGACTTCTAATTTAAACATTGAAACCTGATATAGTATATTTCCTACTTCGTTTATAACTATTGCAGCAACTGGCAACAGGCAACTAGCTGTTTACATATAATTTCAATTGGACTGCGCACACATAGCAACTCGAGTTTCGAGTTTCGGTGATCGTCAACAGTTTTCAGTTGCTGCAATCGATGACTAAGTTAGTTCCTAATTGCCGCAACTAGCAACTGTTAAATATTATTCCGATTTTTAAAGATAACTTCGATGGCAACGACGTAATAAAATTAGAGCACCTATAAACTTTTAAAAAGTTTATATTTGCTTCAACTTAAGTTGCTCCATGTGCAGAAGTATTAAAATATGGACTATATATACCCCCCCCCCCCCCCCGCTCTTGGGCAGAGCGGAAGGGAGTGTCAGACTTCTACTGACTAAAAACCAACCCTTCGTCGCCCTTGTGCCCAGACCGCGTTATCCCTTTCGATAATCCGCAGCCTCTACAGGAAATATGGATACCTAATTTTGGGTCTCTTGAATAGTTGTGTTTTGGTGGATACGCCCTTTCAGCCTAAGGCCGCAAATTCGGAAAGGCGGGGCGTGCAGCGTGCACGCTCGAGTTGAATGGAATTTTTAAAAATTTCATTCAACTCGAGCGTGCACAATCGTTGTGCGTATCGATATATGCACAACGATTTGAATAATAATAACACCTGAGGTGACAAGAACTTTACCTATTGGATTAACATCAAAGTGTTTGTGTAAATTAAAATAATCGCCACTAATTAATTCGATTATAATTATCGAAGTGTGTGAGGGGGAAATTAGAAATAACTGCCTCGTTCGTTGGTCTAGTGGTCGTAAGCGTGACTGTGTGCATGATGTCCTGAATTCAATTCGCGGGTCGGACGAAGTGTTATTCAGTTTTCCCATCAGGAATTTTCAGTAGCAGCCAGGGGGGCTGGATTTTTGTACAGTTGATGGCAATAGGCTCGCCCCTTTACGGTATTTATTGAAGACCGGCCCTTACACTTGTTATTCTAATCTAATTAATTCTTTATATTTTTATGTTTTCAGTTAATGGATGAAGAAGACGGTGAAAGAGAGCTGACCGATCTACAGAAAGAGATAGAGCATCAATTAGAAAAGGACGGCAATAAAAGAAGAAAGGTGGCTGCTGTTATTGGGAGTTCTACTAATGTACTGGGAATTGGTAAGTATCAATATTTATACAATATCTAGCGGACCTGGCAGACGACGTCCTGCCCAGACAGCAGCGCCACCTACCGGATCCAATTTATAAAGATAAAATATGATACTGGTACCGGCCCTTACCCTGCACTAGGTTTTACACGCAGCTTCACTCTTGTGATGTAGGGTGAACTTTTTAAATGTAACTTTCCATTAGTGAAACAATTTTCGGAATCCGATCAGTAGTTCCGAAGATTATCCCTAAATACAAACTAACAAACAAATATTATTTCTTTATAATGTAATTAAATTCTTAATTTTATTATAGATCAATAACGTCATTGACAGAAACAAATCAAGAGATTATAGTTTTATTGTTCTAATTGAATATTCAGTTCAAATGAGTAAATTAATTATAGTGCTATAAATATAGTTTGACAGCTTGTAAAATACCGGTACGAAACAGGAAGTGAGACGTCAACATTAACTATATACATATTATAAATCTAATTATTAGTTGTCAGTCCGTGTGACCGCTTCTTTTAAACTACGTGACCTTTTATTATGCGGTTATCACCGTCAAGTATACAATTTTCCGGAAGTGTACTGAAGAAGAAAAAAAAAACATACCGATCGAATTGAGAACCTCCTCCTTTTTGGCAAGTCGGTTAAAAAAATATATAGAAGTTTAATAAGTATTGTATATGTAAGTATGCAACTCGATCAATCAAGTTATACAAAGCAAGTTTATACGGATCTCTCATTGTACGGGAAACCTTTGCAAAGCGAGGCCACTCTCAGATAATGAATGATCATGATAATTGACCCCAAGTATAAGAAGGGACGAGGGCAGGAAGATGATCCCGTCGGGGCTGTGGGTTGTTCGAAAGAGATACCGCGGCCTCGTCACAAAGGGCTAAGAAGGAACATGGGTGGTTTTTAGTCAGCAGAAGTCTGGCAGTCTTTTTCGCTCTGCGCAGAGCGGGAGAGGTTATTTGATGATTTCCCACAGCACCAAAAATTTGTTTTTGAGTTTGTTGATGTATCGCGGCGTGTACAGTAATCACCTTTATGAAAATGAAGACAACACGATGTGCGATGAAGAAAATACGCTTTATCAAAAGTATTGCGACGGACCGCGTTATTTGTTCAAAAAGTTTGTTTGCATAAAATATGCTAGGTAGGTGAACGAGAACGATAAAGATTAAGATCTAATTTTATTGTATTTTGGGGGTTAACGGAACTTGCCTTTGCCATCTTAATTAGTGCCGGGGCACACGATGCGTTTCGGCGCCGCACAGCAAAGATTCCGACGAATCGCCTTCAATTTCACTGGTCGTGTGCCCGCCGATTGGTCGAAATCATTGCGGTGCGGCGCCGCAACGCATCGTGTGCCCCGGCAGTGCCCGGCACTTAAGCAGTCCCGTTTACTGTTACGGTGTAATGATGGAAAATAATAACAGAACCAGCCCGGAGTTTCAATCTATGCTCGGCTGATGGCAATAGGCACATCCCTTATTAGATGAAACACAAACGTAAAAGGCCTTACCATTTTTTTTTTGGAGGGTGGGTAATCATCAAAAAGGGAGTGTCAGACTTCTACTGACGAAAAACCACCCATGTTCCTTCTTAGCCTTTGTGCCGAGGCCGCGGTATCTCTTTCGAACAACCCGCTTACCCTTAGGTAGGGCCGGTCCCGTGATGAATTCGTATGTGATGTTATAATTAAAATGTCTCTCGTCTGTGTTTTTTACATTTCACTAGATGTTATCTTTGATCGCGCGAAATTGTTATGATAAAGATTACTTCCCTTATTGAATCGAATTTTGTTGCCAATTTCAAGCAAGTAAGGACCCTAATTAACCCTTAAGAAATGAAGGAATAGTTTTAATTACATGTATGTGAAAGAGTGTCAATAAAAAAATTAAATATTGTTACGACGGTCATCTAGAATCTTCGAGAAACCGCGCTAATAACTGTGTAGTACCTAGAAAATACGAGTTCATTCTTTTAGGTACCTATTTTCGTAGTAGGTATAGAACTTACATTGTATTCAAGGTCAGGCGCCGGGAGTCGCCGGCAGTTGTCATTGTAATTTCGACCGTATGCCGACGACGTAAAGTAACTTCTTCCTTGTCGGTTCTTTTATCTTTAAATTTTTTTTTTTTTGTTAATGTTTTTTTGTGGATGCTTTCTTGAATAATGGTGAATTATCTCGAATATCTTTTGTTTGCGTGGGTATAAAAGGACCGATTGAGGACGAAGTGAGTCAGTTCACTTTTAAGCGAGACAACGAAAGGTTCGAAGAGTTATCTAGTGCGACAAAGTGTTCAGTACTGTTGAAGTGATTGTGAATACGTGTTCTGCGATTAATAAAGTTAATTCGTGTGTTTATTTGGTAGTGATTTTATTTATCCCATACCCAGCTCGTAACAATTTGGTGTCAGAAGCGGGGATAAATAATGCCGATTCTACCGAAGGACGACACGGATAGTATCCGTACGAGGAGTCAGCGGCAGCAAGGTATGGACCAAAGGCGATTTGGGGACTCCCCGACACAGACACCGGGCGGTGCCCGGCCTACGTCAGTGCCAGTCGCTGGCCCATCTGAAGCTACTCCAGCGGCGCCTACTACATCAGCGGCGCCTGACTTGTCTGCCTTAATGGCACTGCTGCAAGACCAGGCACGTCGTCAGGAGGAGCAGGCTCGACGTCAAGAGGAGCAGGCTCGACGTCAAGAGGACCAGGCTCGACGTCAAGAGGACCAGGCTCGCCAGTTGCAGGAGCAGCTGCAACGGGATAAGGAGGAGCAGGCTCGACGTCAAGAGGACCAGGCTCGCCAGTTGCAGGAGCAGCTGCAACGGGATAAGGAGGAGCAGGCGCGCCGTCAAGAGGAACAGGCCCGGCGTCAAGAGGAACAGATGCTCCTGATAAAGGATCTTCACGCATCAGTGGGCAAAGAGCTGAGCGTGATGAAGGAGCAGGTACAGCAGCACGACAACCGTATCGCAAAGGCCGAAATTCAGATCGCCGACGTGAAGAAGGCCTTGAGTGAAATTAAGGTTGGAGACGGGGCTGTGGCTTCAGTGATTGCTGCCCCTTCGGTGCGTGGGTTTAAAGTGCCTCCATTCGACGGAACATCTTCATGGTCGGCCTATAAAATCCAATTCGAGGCCGTTATGAAAGTGAATGGGTGGACCAAAGCGCAAGCCATGACCGCGCTCACCTTGGGTCTTCGAGACCAGGCCCTTAACATTCTTGAGGCCCTCGGCAAGGATGTGACCTACGAACAGCTGCTGGAGGCATTAGAGTCCAGATACGGTGACGCGCACCTGGAACATGTTTTTCGTGCCAAGTTAAGGGATCGCGTTCAACGTAGTGCCGAGAACTTACAGCAGTGGGCCCTGGAAGTTGAAAAGCTGGTTCGGAAAGCATACCAGTCCGCCCCTGCACTTATTGATGGAAATCTGGTACAGGCGTTCATCGATGGAATACGCGACTTGGAGGTTAGAGCCGCTGTGAGACTTGGGCATCATGAGACGCTGAAAGATGCCTTGGCCCATGCCTTAGAAGTAGAGGCAGTGAGGCAGGACCACCGTACGCACCGGGTCAGGGAGGTTGTAGCGTCACCTGCTCGCGACCGCCCGCAAGGATACAGCCCTAGGTGCTACACTTGTGGAGAAAGGGGTCATCTTCGATCAAGCTGTCCTAAGCGCAGCTCACCAAGAGAAGACCAACCTCAGCAAGGAAAGTTGGCTGAAGTGGCTGCCCAACCACAGCAGGGAAACGAGTAAATGCCAGGACTGGGGGGCGGGTGCTGGCTGGTTTTGAAAGAGCCCCGAGGATCTCGATCTCACAAGCACATGACGGGAACAGCCTGACTATCAACGGCGAAGTCAACGGAACTCCATGCAAACTGACGTTGGATACTGGAGCTTCTCACACGGTCGTCAATTCTCACCTGGCGAATCGGTTTCTTGGGGGCTACTTCAATTACCGCGACCACCTTCAATTATTAACAGCTACCGGTCAGCACATAACCGTCCGAGGCAAGAAGGAGGTGGAGTTAAAATTGGGTGATAGAATTTACCGACACAATGTCATCGTGGCCGACATAGTCGACGATTGCATCTTGGGCTTGGACTTCATGCGGAAATATCGTTGTGAGATCGACATTGACCAAGGAGTGTTGAAATGTGGTTCAGAGGAAGTCTTCATGGAAGGTGCACCATCAGGGAAAGTGTACTGCCTAAAGGAAATTGTTCTTCCTAGCAGATCAGAAACGATCGTGCCAGTTAAGTTACCACAGAACTCTGGACACAAAGATCGAAGTGTTCTGATAGAAAGGGTGGACAATGAGTTTTCATGGAAGATGACACGAACTCTGGTAAAGGCCAACAACATCTCAGCTGTACGAATCCTGAATCCAAGTAACAAGGAGCAAGTAATCAAGAAGGGCACCTTGATCGGCACTTGTGAGGAAGTAGCTTGGATGCGTCAATTGCAAGATCTATCTACTGGAAGCAAAATTAGTAGTGCCAAATTCGACGTGTCAACGCTTCTTGAAAACTGTCATTTAAGTGAAGGAGAAATGGACAAGGCTAAGAAGATGTTACTTCAGTACGCCGATATTTTCTCTACGGGTGATGCTGACATAGGAAGAACTGGACTGGTTCAGCACAGAATTAATACAGGCAACGAGTTACCTATCCGTCAGCGACCAAGGAGACTGCCAGTTGCACGGGAAAAAGAAGTGGAAACCATGATTGAGGGTATGGTGAAGGATGGTGTCATAGAGCCTTCATCCAGTCCATGGTGCTCTCCTGTGGTCCTGGTAAAGAAAAAGGACGGCAGTATGCGCTTCTGTGTGGACTATCGACGACTGAACGACGTCACGAAAAAGGACAGCTATCCACTGCCTAGGATCGATGACACACTGGATACGCTGGCGGGAATGAAGTGGTTTACCACACTAGACCTGAAAAGTGGTTACTGGCAGGTAGAAATAGACCCCAGGGATAAGGAGAAGACTGCATTCTCAACAGGAAAAGGATTGTGGCAGTTTAAAGTTATGCCTTTCGGTTTATGTAATGCTCCTGCAACGTTTGAAAGGCTGATGGAGCAAGTACTTGCCGCGTTGATTGGGGACGCATGTCTTGTCTATCTAGACGACATAATCATTGTGGGCCGTACGTTTGAAGATCACCTTAGAAACCTCAACCAAGTGCTGTCGAAGATCCAAACAGCAAACCTGAAGTTGAGTCCGAAAAAGTGCTCGTTTTTCAGAAAACAAGTGAACTTTTTAGGACACATAGTTTCGGACGAAGGTGTTCAAACAGACCCAGAGAAAGTAATCGCCGTCAAGGATTGGCCAGTTCCGAAAGACAAGACACAGGTCAGAGCATTTTTGGGTTTGTGCTCCTACTATCGCCGGTTTGTGAAGAATTTTGCCGACATTGCGAAACCTCTACACAGACTCACTGAGGAAAAGCGACAATTCTGTTGGGATGAGAACTGCGACGCCGCATTTCAAGAATTAAAGGGACGTCTGTGCAATACTCCTATTTTGGGATATCCTGACACTGAAAATGATTTTATAGTTGACACAGACGCAAGTAATACTGGAATTGGGGGCGTGTTATCTCAACGGAAAGGAGATCAGGAGGTTGTTATAGCTTACTTCAGCAAGTCTTTATCTAAACCGGAAAGGAATTACTGCGTAACGAGACGAGAGCTGCTCGCCGTAGTGAAGACATTGCAGCACTTCAGTAAGTATTTGTTGGGACGGAAATTCCAGCTACGAACTGACCATGCTGCATTGAAGTGGCTATTACAGTTCAAGAATCCAGAGGGGCAAGTGGCGAGATGGATTGAACTACTGCAAGAGTTTGACTTTGTAACCGAACATCGCAGTGGGAGAACTCACGGTAACGCAGATGCCCTGTCAAGAAGACCTTGTCCTGAAGACTGCAAGCACTGTGCCAGGCAAGAGACTAAGGAAGTAGTGCCCGTGAGGATGCTTAGAACGGATCTCAGCGATGAATGGAAGGAGACTCTGCAACAGGCTCAACAAAATGACTCGGACATCAAGCCAATCTTCGACTGGATCAAAGCTGGTGCTCCGAAGCCCAAGTGGAGTGATGTGGCTGCGATGAGTTCCATCACGAAGAGTTATTGGGCACAATGGAACAGTTTGGAGATCCAGGATGGAGTCTTGTGCCGTAAATGGGAAAACGCTCGTGGGGACAGCTGTCATCTACAAATGGTTGTTCCTAAAGCTAAGGTACCGGATGTTTTACGGCTCTACCATGATGGATGCTCAGGAGGACATATGGGGGTGAAAAGGACTCTACTGAAGATCAGAGAGCGCTTTTACTGGATCCACTGTCGAGATGATGTGGAGGACTGGTGTCGCAAATGTACCAGCTGTGCGGCTGTGAAAGGACCTCACACGCGAAGCAGAGGTGCATTAAAAGTGTACAACGTGGGAGCCCCTTGGGAGCGGATAGCACTGGACGTTGCGGGACCATTTCCAGAAAGCGATAGCGGAAACAAGTACTTCATGGTTGTCATGGACTACTTCACAAAGTGGCCAGAAGTCTTCGCCATTCCGAACCAAGAAGCAACAACAGTCGCGGATAAATTGGTTCAGGAAGTCTTCTGTCGTTTTGGAGTACCCTTAGAAATTCACAGCGATCAAGGAAGGAATTTTGAATCGCAAGTTTTTCAGGAGACTTGTCGATTGATGGGTACACACAAAACCAGGACCACCTCTTACCACCCACAATCCGATGGAATGGTGGAACGATTCAACCAGACGTTGGAAAGATATCTGGCAAAAGTTGTGGAAAACAGGCAAAGGGATTGGGACAAGCACATACAGCCGTTTCTTCTGTCCTATCGGAGTGCAGTTCACGAAAGTACGACTGTAACTCCTGCCTTCGCGAACTTTGGAAGGGAATTACGGTTGCCTGCAGATTTAATTACTGGAACTCCCCCTGATGTCCCACGCAGTGTAACGGATTACGCGAATGACCTGCGTAACAAGTTAAATGATGTGTATGAGCATATCAGGCAATCCGGACAACAGATGTCTGAGAAGATGAAGACTCGTTATGACCGGAAGGCAAACAGTCGTGGTTTCGACGAAAGTTCGCTGGTGTGGTTGCATAACCCAGTGCGGAGCAAAGGAAAGTCTCCGAAATTGCAAGCAAAATGGGATGGACCATACCGAGTTGTGACCAGGATCAACGATGTCACCTACAGAATACAGAAGGGTCCGCGAGGTGCGCCTAAGATTGTGCATGTAGACCGATTGGCGCGATATTACGGGACTAATGATGCTCGGGACGAGCATGTCTAAGGAGGGGGCAGTGTTACGACGGTCATCTAGAATCTTCGAGAAACCGCGCTAATAACTGTGTAGTACCTAGAAAATACGAGTTCATTCTTTTAGGTACCTATTTTCGTAGTAGGTATAGAACTTACATTGTATTCAAGGTCAGGCGCCGGGAGTCGCCGGCAGTTGTCATTGTAATTTCGACCGTATGCCGACGACGTAAAGTAACTTCTTCCTTGTCGGTTCTTTTATCTTTAAATTTATTTTTTTTTGTTAATGTTTTTTTGTGGATGCTTTCTTGAATAATGGTGAATTATCTCGAATATCTTTTGTTTGCGTGGGTATAAAAGGACCGATTGAGGACGAAGTGAGTCAGTTCACTTTTAAGCGAGACAACGAAAGGTTCGAAGAGTTATCTAGTGCGACAAAGTGTTCAGTACTGTTGAAGTGATTGTGAATACGTGTTCTGCGATTAATAAAGTTAATTCGTGTGTTTATTTGGTAGTGATTTTATTTATCCCATACCCAGCTCGTAACAATATGTTAATAGTAAAAAAAAAGGAGCTACGTCTGCCAACAAACTGTTTTGCAGTTTGGCGGGGGTAAATATAATGTGTAAAAATTGTTTCTGTGAATAAACACTTTTTCATTTTTCATTTTCATTTTAAACTATTTTTCTTACATAAAAGTAGACTACATTAGTCTTGATAACATTCAGCTACCTATCAGTAAATCAATAAAACCTCGTCAGAATCGGTCCAGCCGTTTTGGAGATTCAGAGCAAAAAAATAAGTTTTCATTATAAATGCCATATTTAATTTTATATATTCGGTAAAATAGTTAAATTGTATTTGTTTCTATATTTATAGATGTTTTTTATTTATTTTAGTATTATTTTGACATTGGAATATCAGGTTAACAGCCTAACTAAAAACCTGTGCTATAACAGCAAACATACTTAACATATTTTTAAAGTGCGAAACTGTTTATGTTAATTTCTAGAATTAATTAGTGATCATAATATAAATATTCCACGCTGTTTTGTATTTTATACATCCCTAATTATATGGTTATCTATGCTCTACGTTGTTGATGCCAGACTACAATATTTTTGTTTACAAATTATGATGTCCCCGAATCATATACGAATGCCCGCTGATTTGGTCCCGTACCTCTAAATGAGAATAGTTGCGGAACTGCAAGGAAGATATTGTATACAGCCAAGGAGTGGAACACCCTGCCTGCGTCGGTTTTCCCGAGTTCATATAACCCCAATCTATTTAAGTCGCGAGTAAATAGGCTTCTTCTGGGTAAGCTCGTTCCATCGTCGACCTCATCTCTGCCCTTAGGGCAAGATTGAGGTCAAGAGTAAGCCCATATTAAATAAATAAAAAAAAAAAATTGTATTGTTTTAGTTAATGGTATTGCATAGTACAAAGTTGACTTTAATCGCGAATTTCACGGTATTTTTTTTAATTATAATATGGGTTCTAAAATATTACGTAAAATGAAAATGAAATCAATACAGTAGGTGAAAATTACTTCTTAACGTTGCTAAGTGCCTGTGATTTGTACACACGGCTACACATCAAGCTATACAAAACCAGTATAATGTGATCGTTCATTGTGCGAAAAGATCTAGTAAAGTGAGGCCAAGATTAACTGGTTTTGTATAGCTTGATGTGTAGCCGTGTGTACACCATACAAATAACATTTATAAAAAAAACATTACTTTTAATATGACATTAACATTATTGATAAAGTCTTAAAGACCAGCTGGCAAAAACGAAGCTTCTTTTGAATACAGAACCCTAACGATTCAAGTTGCACTTATAGCGCATTAGTTATATATTTTTTTTGTTTTTCCTTTATAAAATGATTTGCCTTTTAAAGTTTCCGTATAGAACTCTTTTTTTCGTTTCTGATTATTCAAGTTATAATTGGGATCGTACAAAGTACTATTTCATGTATTATTTTTGTTATCTTTATATGAAAGGAAATATTTTTGCATAAATAATATAATAGTTTTATGCGAAACACGTGACGGATAAGTAGGAAGTTTTGACTTATTTGTGCATGTTAAAAACCAATTTTTGCAAAAAAAACCGCCTTCAAAAAAGCAAAAAAAAAAATTTGTACCTTTACTTCCGGATGTCACTGCAAAAAAATAACTTCCAACAAACAAGTCAGTTATTTTACCCTATTTAGTTGTTATAAAACGGAATTATGAGGAAATAAACTTTAATTTGTGCTAGGTTGATGACAATAGGCCTTCGACCGAAAACATAGGACTTAAACATAACTGAGGATACCTCTGCATAACCTTTCGGGGATTACAGGCGTGATGTTATTTTTAACCGACTTCTAAAAAAAGAAGGAGGTTCTCAATTCGGATGTTTTTTTTTTTATGTTTGTTCGGGCCAACGACCATACAGCCACTAGACGCCTAATACTTGATCTAACGCACGAAACAAATTCTGTCAACTCGCTGAGGTGCGGGGGAACGGGGTACTGCATTCTGATTGGCCCTTTCAAGGTCATTGCATTTCATAGGGATGAGACAGGTTTAAATCAAACAAGAACGTATCGATATTTTTTAATTGTATTTAATAAAATATGAATTTACATTTTACATAAATAACTTGCATTTAAGTACCTTCTTTATTCTGAATATGATTGAATCATGTAAGAACATTCAAAAATCGCTTGGTTGCAATTGCCCATTTTTTTTTTAAATCTGGATCGTGTGGGTATCTAAAATTAATCGTTAAAGTTTCACAATTTGTTAGCTGTATCCTGTTGTAATTTTTAATTACTAACAATATATTTTTTACTTAAATAGTTAGGTTTTTTTTGCTTTATCGATAACAGGGGTGGTCATGCGATTTGGATCATCACTAATTATTTTTACTTAAAATTAGTGGTGGTTAATATAACGAATAACACCAAAACATAACATGTTATTGATTCATAACGAATAACGTTTGTTATACCGACGCTGCCTACGTGTTATCATTATAATGTCTAACTCAATAACACGCCCAACGAATAACAGCGGGGCCAGAACGGGGTAATATAATAAGTTTACCAACGTAGCAAGCGGTGGCGCGCGGCGGTCCTACGATGCACCGTTCCCGAGTTATGGGCGCTAAAAGTTTCTGTTAAAAAAAAATTGAAATTGAAATATCTCGAAAACGGAGCGTCCTAGGCAAAAAAGGACCAAAATTTTGACCCCCCTCTGCCACCCCCGTGATATTTAAATGAGAATCACATGACACCAAAAATTTTTTTTTTTTTTTAAACTGATCCAACTTTACTTAATAATAACATTTTATTAGTCCTAACACTGTGCAGTATGAAGGATCGTTCATTGATAATTTAAAAACTATTTATTAATATTCGTTCTTAATATTATTAATAACGATATTATTATATTCGTTCCTAAACAGTCCACTACGTGATAACATTCACAGCGCATCATTGCGCCCGTTTAACGTGTTGTCGAATAAAACGACAACGACTCCGCGTTCATATTGTTGCCGCGTTTTGTTACAACTCGTTATAATGATAACGTATAAAATAACATGTTATAAAAATATATTCAATAGTCTATAACATGATAATTATTTATAGCGGAATTGCACACCACTACTTAAAATCGAGGAAAAGAGATGGCAAAAAAAATACTCTCAAAAGAAAGAGATGCAATCATAAAAGACATCAACGCGCGCTCCAAGAATGTGCACTGCATACAAGTATGACCAGTATAAGATGAACTCCGAAAAATAATGTCAGAAAATTAATTTTATTTAGATTAAGGAACCATTAACTTACCGATGAAATGTGATACCGTCTTTCAGGAAACTTGAAGTCCGGCTTTCTTTATCACACCAACGTACTGTACACGGGGCCATATTATGTTTATTTTCTCGAATTTTCAAAGGTGTAGTGCGGAAGTGTTTACGGCTCACAGGTGTGGTCGAAACTAATGCGAACTTTGTGACTGACGACGGCTATAAGATTTATAGCCCTAATGTGTTGACAGACATTTGTCGCCTGTTATTAGGCGTCTAGTGGCTGTATGGTCGTTGGTTCGGGCATAACTCCGTCACTTGCTAACCGATTTGAAAAATTCTTTTTTTTGTTGGAAAGGGTATACTTCCGAAATGCTCCCATAATTTTTTTTTCGAAATCGGACAAGCGGTTTTTGAAAAATCAAAAAAAACTAAAAAAAAAAATTACATTGTCCACATTGACCCATGAACATGTGAACCACTAAAAAGTGAAAAATAAAAACTTTTTAACAAAAAATAAAACCGACTTTAAAAAAAGAAACAAAAAAAGTGCAAAATAAACTTTAGAAGAAAAATCAGTTTCTGAAGTCGGTGACTTTTGTTTGTTTGATTTCATTTTTTGCCACCGACTTCAGAAACTGATTTTTCTTCTAACACGTTTTTTGTTTCTTTTTTTAAAGTCGGTTTTATTTTTTGTTAAAAAGTTTTTATAATAGTTTCTAAGACAAAACAAAAAAGTTATTGTTTCTATGCTTACCGTTTTTTTTTCTTATAATTTCAGACGAAACAACGTCAGAAGACGTAGAGGCGTCAAGATTCGCAGCAGAAGACGCATTAGATCTCATTGGAGAATTAGCTGAAAATGTACAAAAGAGAGAAGAAAGCTGTAAGAGTGAAAAAATGAAGCGTGAAAAAGGACTAGGTATGGTTTATTCATAGCTTTAAGGTGGTGGTATTCAGCTGCATCCGGTTAGACTGGAAGCTGACCCCAACATAGTTGGAAGAAGGCTAGGCAGATGAAGATGATGAAGCAACAGGGTAGGCCGCGCGAGATATCAGCAAAATCGAAGGGGTCCTCAAGACCCGTCGGGGCTGTGGATTGTCGAAAGGTTAACGCGGCTCCGACACAAGGGCGAAGAAGGAAAATGGGTTTGGTTTTTAGCCAGTAGAAGTCTGACACTCCCCTTCGCTCTGCCCAAGAGCGGGGGGGGGTTATTCGATGATTTTCCACCCATCAAAAAAAAAAAGCGGTCCTCGGGAGCAGACGCCTGTC
Source organism: Diarsia mendica (assembly GCA_949316265.1). NCBI lineage: Eukaryota > Metazoa > Arthropoda > Insecta > Lepidoptera > Noctuidae > Diarsia > Diarsia mendica. Next base: position 8,492,981 of record OX438906.1, on the reverse strand, counting down.
GGGGCTGCGGGACTGTTCGAAAGCGATTACACGGTTCCAGAACACAAAGGGCGAAGGAACGTGGGTAGGTTTTAGTCAGTACAAGTCAGAGCTAGAACTAAAGGAGTCATTTAGAAAAAAATAGTCATTCAATCGAGGAGCTCGTAGCTAAGTACCAACAGCCGCTCGGGTGGATAGGTTGGCCCGTGAATAACCACCAATAGGGTAGTTGACTGACTCAAATAAACATGATTCTGATTAGTCCGTCAGTTAGATTATCGAAAAATATTGGATACGTGTTTTTTGTTTTATCAAATTAATAAAAATTGACGTAAATATAGCTTGTCAAAGATCATGGAGAGGAGGTTTTTAACGTCATAGTCTGGTAAAAATGGACCAATCTGTGACGTTGCACGACTTTTCAAAGCACTGTATCGTCTTCATTTTTTGTTTACGTGAAAAAAGAAAAAATACGTGTTCAATATTTTTTGGAAGTCTATTTAACGGACTAATTAGATTTTTTTTGTCAACTACCCTATTACATAGTTGAGTTTCCTCCCTGCTTTGGAAAGCACGTAAAGCTCTTGGTCCCGGCTGTCATTTGTAGACCTTTGACAGTCTTTACAGGTAGTAAGGGGCCCCAAAGTCAGACAACCAGTCATACCAAGATTGTCGAAGTCAGATAGGCAGTTGCTCCTTATAAAATAAAGGTATTCAGCTGCATCAGGTTAGACTAAAAGCCGATCCCAACATAGTTGGGAAAAGTCTAGGTAGATAATGCATTAAGGCATTAAGTCCGCCTTTGTACGTTTTGTTGTGCATAAAGTTTTAATAAATAAATAAATAATGATGATAGTACCTTTTGAGCGCCACAGTCACGTATAGATAGACGACAAGCCGAACAAGCAAAAAAGTGCCTTAAGTCTGATGACTTAAGGCACTTTTTGGCTTGTCGTCTTACTTGACTGTGGTGGTTATATATTATATCTATGGGTAATTTTAATCTAACTTATTGTATCTATGGGTCATTTAGCCTAAAATAAATAATGTTATGTTAAAATGGTTGTAACAGATATTCATAACATAATAATCAATTACTCAAGGAATTAATTAACATTTGATTTTAAAATAAGGATTAAAAAATGCATCATTTATATTTAAAAATCGTTATATGCATATATTTAAATTGTTATTTTAATCAAGGAAGATCCATCAAAACAGACAATTTAACAGCATCTATTCATAGTTTAATTTAAATTTTATTGCACTAATTATTTGTTAAATCTTAGTTTATTAAGAATAATGTATTCAATTAATTTCGTTTCTATTTTTGGATCCCAAAAGGATAGTAATGCTAGATGCAGTTTTGCAGCCTCGTCATAAATGACGAGTATTGTATATGTATTTTATGATAATGTCCTAAAGGAGATTATCATAAAATACATAAATAATCAATTTAAATTACGGTTCCTGGCCAATAATTAATAAACGCTGTTGTTAACAGTTTCATAGTATTTCAGAATAACCCTTGCGCCATGGTTTAGGGAAAAATAAATAATCGAATAAACATTTGCGTTTGTTGTTTAGACGCATCACGTTTTCACACGGATGGTTCACACTTACTGATTTCCGTTTATAAGAAAAAATACCTACCCATTTTATTACTAATGATTCTCGAACTGAATCAAGGTTCGAGAATCATTGGGGCTGCGGGTTATTCGGGGCTGCGGGCTCTTTGAAAGAGGTACTGCGGCCTCGGCACAAAGGGCTAAGAAGGCACTTGGGGGGTTTTTAGTCAATAGAAGTCTTACACTCCCTACCGCTGTATAGTAAACTTGAATTTAAGGCGCAGTCAAAGGGGCACCGTAAAAACGACCTGTTTTTCGTCGCAGAGTTAGCCGTATTGCTACTTATTACAATTCCAAAAAAAAATACAGTGTATAGTCAAATGTATAGGTAAAAGACTTATGCAAAAATATTTTCTAAAAGTAATCAAGAACCTCGAAAAAAAAAATCACAAAATCACAAAAAAATCACACGAAAAAACTTTTTCGTCTCGAAATGCTCAATATTTTGAGTGACACCTGTTATTTTTTTTTTACTATCAGAAAGGAAATTTAACCAACTAAAGACATATGTAAAAATATTTTAACATTACAGCGTATTTTTTTTTTTAATGAATTAAATCTGCGAACTATCGTTCATTTTGGCAGTCACGAGCATCAAACGCATCGCCATTTTCAACCTTATTTGTTTAGGCGATGAGTTAGACGCGCGCTCAAGGTCGCGGGCAGCTAATGTCGCCTTAACGAGAAAGCAATACGACACCCTATATTTTTTGGTTGATACTTATAGGTATGTTACTTATTATATAATTTCCCTAACTCCAGGTCCAGACCTAGCCGTAATAGGTCTAGCAGGAAGCAGTCAGCAGGAAGACAAATCCGACAAGTTCCTCAGACCTGAACCGAAGACATCGGCCAAAGACCTCCACCATGCTGAAGAACTGATCCTGGACCAGAAGGACGAAGAGTACATCAACTCTCTCATCATGACCGACGAGGAAGTGAAGCATAAGGCGCTGCTATGGAACAAGATCAATGCTGGATATTTGAGGGAGCAGAAAAGTATGTATTTTTTGTTGGTTTGAGCTGTTGGACCTGGTTATGCTAAAATGTACTCAAAAGTTTAGTCATTTAGATACCTTCTAATTTTTATTGGGGTCGGGGCAACGTCATTTTTGCTCCTATTTATTTGATATAAGTTTCATAATCGCGCTAACTTCTACTGAGAGCACGGAGGCACAAATCCAGACTCCGTGGCTATGACGTGGTCGTTTTAGACCTCGGCTCAGGCCAAAAAAAAATTAATCCAAGGAAATCACTAGAAAAAATACTAGCCAAATGTGAACATATAAAAACGTTACACTACGTTAACACGTTATTGGAATTCATTATTCAAAATTATAAGTAAAAATGTAAGGGTACATTTTAGCAAAACTGGGTACAATTTATTTTCATCAGGCCTGTGCAAGTGTGCGTTTTACGGTGTCTCAGCAGAAATATTAATCTTCATCCATTAGCATGCGATACTCTGTAGACGGGATGGGTGATATATCGAAACATAATTATAGTCAAACGAAAAAAAAATTGGTATGATTATTTTTTGTCGGAATCAACGATAGGAGGAATAATAACTGAGTTTTAGAAGTCAGATAGGCAGTCGCTTTACGGAAAACTAGCTGTTGTCAGTGGTTTCGCCCGCTACAACTTGAAAATTATCCCACAGGAAGATAAAATCGGGATAAAAACTATCCTATGTGTTAATCCAGGTTATAAACTATCTGTGTACCAAATTTTATCCAAATCCGTTCACGAACATCCTCACAAACTTTCGCATTTATAATATTAGTAGGATACTGTCATTCAGCTGCATCCGCTTAAACTGGAAGCCGACCCCAAAATAGCTAGGAAAATGCATAATTGCGCCCACGAGATATACCCATGACATCTGCAGAGATTTTCCATCTGCTTTAATTTGAACCTGTAGCTAAACTAACACGGGTGGAGGGTGGGTAATGAGGAGGACGGAGGGACGCTCCTCACAGTTCCACAACGAACTAAGGAACTACTGAAGTCGATCCCGCTTAATTAATCGCCTATTGACTGGTGAGTTCACCATAATTCTCTAGTCTTAGCTGGCAAGTTGAGCTTTCAATGTTGTATTTAGGGTTATATATGTTTAAGTTATAATCTTATTTGTATTAAGGGAAGCGCCATAGTAGCCCAAAAAAATCCAATTGTCGCACGTTTTTTGCAACTATCAGGTGTATGCTGATTAAAATTCGCTACCGTAACAAATTTGGCTTTACAAAGTTATAATCCCCACTAAGTTCATTAATTCCTATCGAATGGCCTTTTCACTGAAGTCATAAAGGTTTATGGGTTAGATTTTAATACTGTCAATAGTAAATACTTTTGTTCATTACACAGCCCAACACTGACCTGTAAATTGCAAAAAAACAAGAATGAAATTTTGCGGGTCACCCTGGTTTTCACCAAAGTAACCGTAACGGCACGGCTGCAACTTACAATCTTCTTTCGGTCGCGAGACAATAAGGCAGACACTTTATATAGCAATTTTAATCACCGCACTGCTTTTCAAATGCTGAAGGAAAACTTTGGAGGAAACAGCAATGTCCTAGAACCGAAAATTTGGAAACATGTGACACCTACTAACCCGATCTTGGCCCGCGTCGTGGAACTTATCAGAGTGAGGAGTCAGCCACACGGTCCGTACAGTGGCTGAGCGATTGGCTGCTGTGTTGCGTATCGCGGGTTCGGTACCTGCTCGGGTCAAAATAGTTTTTCAGACCTACAGACAAATAAATATTACAAGCATGCATTATAGTGCATGTTGTAACTGCTTTTTTGAACTTCAAAGCATACATTCAACTTCCGCCTCTAAGTGCCCCACCGCTGGGTAAAAGCTTCCCCTACTCTTCCCTCCTTCCACTTATCCCAATCGAGTATTTTTTTGACGGAGGGTCAGAACCAACGACCATACAGCCACTAGACGCCTAATAACAGGCGACCAATGTCTGTCAACACATTAGGGCTATAAATCTTATAGCCGTCGTCACTCACAAAGTTCGCATTAGTTTCGACCACACCTGTGAGCCGTAAACACTTCCGCACTACACCTTTGAAAATTCGAGAAAATAAACATAATATGACCCCGTGTACAGTACGATGGTGTGATAAAGAAAGCCGGACTTCAAGTTTCCTGAAAGACGGTATCACATTTCATCGGTAAGTTAATAGTTCCATAATCTAAATAAGATTAATTTTCTAACATTATTTTTCGGAGTTCATCTTATAATGGTCATACTTGTATGCAGTGCACATTCTTGGAGCGCGCGTTGATGTCTTTTATGATTGCATCCCTTTCTTTTGAGAGTATTTCTTTTGCCATCTCTTTTCCTCGATTTTAAGTAAAAATAATTAGTGATGCTCCAAATCGCATGACCACCCCTGTTATCGATAAAGCAAAAAAACCTATAACTATTTAAGTAAAAAATATATTGTTAGTAATTAAAAATTACAACAGGATACAGTTATCAAATTGTGAAACTTTAACGATTAATTTTAGATACCCACACGATCCAGCTTTTAAAAAAAAATGGGCAATTGCAACCAAGCGATTTTTGAATGTACTTGCATGATTCAATCACATTCAGAATAAAGAAGGTACTAAATGCAAGTTATGTATGTAAAATGTAAATACATATTTTATTAAATACAATTAAAAATATCGATACGTTCTTGTTTGATTTAAACCTCATCCCTAGTGAAATGCAATGACCTTGAAAGGGCCAATCAGAATGCAGTACCCCGTTCCCCCGCACCTCAGCGAGTTGACAGAATTTGTTTCATGCGATAGATCAAGTATTAGGCGTCTAGTGGCTGTATGGTCGTTGGTCAGAACAAAATCACGATTAGGATAGTGTGACAATCACGTGTATTTTATTGAAGCAAAAATTGTTTTACCAATATCAATCAAAATAAAGTATCTAATATAAACTATATAAAGTGACTTAAAAAACAACTTCAACCCTTGAGATAAGAGTCGAGATCGTCCCGCTATCTCCTTCTGGGCCTGTCGCGATGCCGTTAGCTGCTGTTTGGGCCCTATTATATACCAGTGGAGTACATACCAATGGAGTGATGGGCTAAAGTATTGTTACTTTAGCCCATCACTCCATTGGTATGTGACGTGCATTGCGGCTCGCCCAAATCTGCTTAGACCTCTTTAGAGCTAGTGACATATGAGGGGTTTTTAGGGTGAAATCATATTTTTGCACGCTGGGATCATAGACTTTGAGTATATCTATCTCATTCTGCCGCGTCAAGTCTCCATTTGGTTGAGTGAGAAGTCCGATCGCAAGCATCCGTATTTATTTGCACTTTAATGAAAAAAAAGTCTGACCTGTGCGTATAAAAGTGATTTCGCTTTCGGTGATCCCAAAACCCGATGACCCCACCATCCTCCTTAACGAACGGTCATTTAACTGTATATCTTCCAGCCAGGGCTTACAAACTATTGTACACAGCGTTGGCTGGTTGGGGGTCTTAAACTCATTTGATCTCACCACAGGATAATCCGGTTGAACAGTATTGCAACCTTATCGAGGTGAAATGCGCGTGGCCCTACCTTGAATAAAAAAATAAAAATTTTCGTTATGGAGAGCCCACATGTCATGATTCTGGGTTGTGAGTTGTTGTATTTCGCGGCTTCAATTCCTGCACACACCTAATAGTATTTGTAACTATGATCTATTACTTAAATTATCCCTGGCTGTTCATGTATGCAAGTTCTACGCATGTACGACTCTTTTTATCCAGGAGGTAATTCACCATCAAAAATCAGCATCGTCGAACCAGCGGCTAGCGTTTACCATATAATCTAAATTTCTAGTTATGCATGTTTAAGTAAAAGAAGATCTTCGGGCGAAGGAACGTGAAGAAAATAAGGATAAGAAGAAGAAGTTACGAGGTTCCTACAAGAAGAGGACTCCGTGTAATGCTGCGACGGCCGGTGAGGCTATTGAGAAGATGTTAGCGGAGAAGAAGATTAGTTCCAAGATTAATTATGATATTCTGAAGAGCTTGGATCATCCGGGGACCCCGTTGCTGCCTGCGACGCCGAAGGCTACTGTTGTTGTCGAGTAAGTACTGTAGTTATTTTCTTGGCTTTGTTTTAACTAGCGTAAGTCCGCGGTTTCGTCTGCTTGGTGATTGGATGTTATTCCACGGCATCGCATTGTCCGTTAGAATCCAGCTCATGGTCTACCACTGTGTGTATCTGTTCAAGTATTTGGGATAATAATTGTTGTATTCCTTCCTTTGCCTCGGAAAGCACGTTAACATTGGTCCCGGCTGTAATTTGTAGATCTCAAAGAGCCGTTGCTAGTTAGCGATACGAAACTCAGATAACCAGTCTTACCAAGAGGTATTCATTATTACCATTTATCCACACTTACCGTATCGAGCCTTTTCAGGAAGAAGATCGTAACCGCCTTTTTGCATAATTTTACAGGAGAACGTTTTTTTTTAATATTTCTCAAATATTTATCTATATTATGTATGTATTTAGAAATATATAAGTATGTTTATCAGTTGTCTATTAGTACCCATAACACAAGCTCTGCTTAGCTTGGGACTAGATGGCGTTGTGTGATAGTTGTGGAATATTATTAAAAAAAAAAAAAAAAACAATTTCAAATTTTTACTTGGTTTTATAATGGGCACCTCCCTATTAATTCAAACTATGAACTCAAGTAAGTGACAAAAGATTCAAAATCAGTTGATCCGGCGGTTAATAATTAAAACCGGTTTTTGAAATTTTGGCGCTTACGATGTTCTTCCTGAAAAGGCTCGATAATATCCAGTACTAACTGGGTTGTGGAGGTCAGATAGACAGTCGCTCCATGTAAGACACTGGTATACATTTTTATTGCATCAGTTTAGCCGGAAACCGACCTCAACATAGGTGGGAAAAGGCTAAACAGATGAATGATCTTTGATTATTAATTATCATCTTTTTTCTATCCATTAACTTGATGTCTATTCTAATCTGTTCCAGAAACAAGCCAGTAACACCCGCCACTCCATCAGTAGCAGTACCGGCGTCGCCCGTGCCGCGCAAACGTAAGAAGAAGAACCCCCCGCCCCCCGCCAGCCCCGCCCCCGGACCGCGCATACCCGGCCCGCCTGCGCCGCCTACACCGCAACCTGTTACTGGTAAGTTTATTTGGACAAGGGTATTTTGGTGCGTGGCTAAAGTCAGAACTAACCCTGCCATTTTATTTTTCTTCAATAAATAAGAAGCCGCTTTGAAGTTTGCCAAAAGGCACTCCCTCCAACCTTCCCATGGCCCTTCCTGGTCGAAACGTGGGACTGCTGCGGACATATCGCCCTTGGCTATCTTATTAACCGACTTCAAAAAAAGAGGTTACTATGTTCGTGTGTATGTATTTTTTTATTTTTTATGTATGTTAGCTGATTTCTCCCCCGTTTGTGGACCGATTCTCAAAATTCTTTTTTTATTTGAAAGAGTATACTCCTGAGGTGGTCCCATTTTTTTTTGGTGAAGATCTGGAGCTGATCTTCGGAGATATACAAAGGAACTCTTCAAAAATAGACGGCAAATCTGTCGTAATTGCTGGAATCGCTTGGATGTTTATTGAATATACCATTATCATGACGTAACATCACGCCTGTATGCTCTGAGGGGGTATACAGATGTGTACAATACACATTTTTTTAGTTGTTATATGAATTTCATAGACACGTATTTGTTTCGTGCTTTTTCTGGCGCTATTCAAGTATTCGCATCTAGCAGTCATCACTTTTATTCATGTTGATGAGCTGATAATGGAAGGTATACTACTCCTCAACGGTTAAGAGTTGAAAGCAAAAATAGGAGAATTTTGAAGGTTAAGGGTTAGGTTTCTTAGTTGAATGTTAAATGCATAGTAAATATTTGTATAGGATATAATATAGGTACCTATTACAACTAAAAATGAAAAAATAAAAAAACTTTTTTGCAAAAAAAACAACCGACTTCAAAAACACCAAAAAGAGAAAAATAAACTTCAGAAGAAAAATCAGCTTCTGAAGTCGGTGGCAAAAAAATAAAATCAAACAAACAAATGTCACCGACTTCAGAAGCTGCTTTTCTTCTGAAGTCACCTGTTGCTAAAGGGCAATGTAACGCATTCTGGTTGACAAAAGACAAGAAAGGGTTCAAAACGGGAATATATCTTAATCGTGGACGTTGGCAAGAATACTGCTAGGGGGATTAGACCAGGGCCGAAGCCTTCAAAAATTGTAAAAAATGAAAAAAAAATACAGTAGGATGAAACCCATTAGAAAAGGAGGGGAATATGATCAAAATGAAAGGAAAAATAAATTACGGTCGATCCGAGTTCGGGAAGTGGGGGTGGGGGGTTTTTAAGGGGGGAAAGCGGTTTATCTCGATTTCCGGCAAAACTACAAGTCCTATGGAAAAAAGTTAAATGGCAAAGTTGTAGGTAATAAAAAGATCTACAACTTTTATAATTGCAATTTTTCACATAACCTCAAAATTTAGGTGAAAAATTTAAAAAACCAAGTTTTTGGTTTTTAATTTTTATCTTTTAAAAAAAAACATTTTTTTTCACGAAATTTAGTGAAAACTTACGTTTTTATGCACTAAATACACTGTAATTTTTTTGATTAAAAATATTTATTTTTCACCTTATTATTGACTTAATGTCGAAAAATCAGCCATATTTTCAATCGAAAATTCTGACGTCAAAATATCTGCTTTTTTTAAAAAATCGGTGGGCGTTGTGTTCCTTATAATCTCTACTTTCTGATGATGTATAAAAAATATACATTGCAATGGTAAATGTTCTCAGAAAAAGCAAAATCAGCTGCTACAAAATAACAGGTAGTAAGGGCCAAACCCTCCTAGCCCCTTCCCCACTTCTCTGTGAAATACCTTTTGATGGGCCAAAATTTTCCGTAGGTCTCCACGATATATAAATTATCTTAAAATAACAATAAATAGGCATAAAACAGCAATAAATACGCTTATAATTTCTTGTCTAGGCCATTATTTGGTAGTGGGTATTATTTCGCAGCAGCTGACTTTGCATTTTCTGAGAAAATTTACCATTGCAATGTATATTTTTTATACATCATCAGAAAGTAGAGATTATAAGGAACACAACGCCCACCGACTTTTTAAAAAAAGCAGATATTTTGACGTCAGAATTTTCGATCGAAAATAAGCCTGATTTTTCGATATTAAGTCAATAATAAGATGAAAAATAAATATTTTTAATCAAAAAAATTACAGTGTATTTAGGGCATAAAAATGTAAGTTTTCACAAAATTTCGTGACAAAAAAATGTTTTTTGTAAAAGATAAAAATTAAAAACCAAAAACTTGGTTTTTTGAATTTTTCACCTAAATTTTGAGGTTATGTGAAAAAATTGCAAATACAAAAGTTGTAGATATTTTTATTACCTACAACTTTGCCATTTAACTTTTTTCCATAGGACTTGTAGTTTTGCCGGAAATCGAGATAAACCACTTTCCCCCCTTAAACCCCCCCCCCCCCCCCCACCCCCACTTCCCGAACTCGGATCGACCGTAATTTATTTTTCACTTCTCATGCTCTGAAAGTGCTTATTTGTGCAGGATATAGGCTGCACAAAATCGAATTTTGTGCACAAGGGCATTAACGTATCTACTCATAAATGTATCTTTATTAAGGCAAAGAAAATGAGCCATACCGCCAAACACAATAAGAAGTTCATAGATAGAATTTGTTATTTTATAATATTTACTTTAATTTATTTGCCTTGTGTTTTTTAAGACTTAAAAGATATTAAAATTTAAATTCAAGTACGGTAAGTTGTTTAATTAATTAATGAAAATTATTGTTGCAAAATTAATTTAATAGTAGGCTGTATGTCTGCAAGCCTAATATCAATTTCGTAAGATAAAAAAAAACATTTTCCTTCAGTATTCAAAACTGTACAAATTTTACTTTGAATTTTAATTAAAGAAATATCTTAAACTACTGTTTTTTTCTTCGCATTCGAAGTGAAAAGCAGAGTTTATAACTCGTCCACAAAACCATTTTTATCCTCGACATTACTATCAGCCCTCGCCTTCGGCTGCGGGCTGCTAAAAGTCTCGGATAAAAATGGTTCGTTTTGTGCACTTGTTGTAAAATCTACTATTTCCTATCATTTTGATCATATTCCCCTCCTTTTCTAATGGGTTTCATCCTACTGTAATTTTTTTTTGTTTCAAAAATTATCGACCCTGGTCTAGATTGGGTGGGTCAAGTTAGCCGCTGGGCAAAAGTCTCCACACGATGATTGCTGAAAGGCGGACCGGGGCGGCACCGCTGATGCCGACCTAGAAAAAGTTAGTGATCTGACACAGACCAGGCCTGGTTCGAGGCGTCACGGAAAAAGACCACATGGAAGGAATTGGAGGAGGCCTTTGACCAGCAGAGGGACAGTGCAGGCTAATAAAAAAACGTTTAAACAATAAAACATTTTATAATTGTATTTATTTCTTGTTACAGAAATTGTAGACGACTACGAAGACGAAATAGAACCGGAGCCAGTGGACCTAGGTGACGAGATGTCCCTAGCGGCGATGTTGCAGAACGGACAAGACGACGATTATTACGACTATGAGGAATATTGATATATACTCCGGAGTATTGGATGCTGACGATTGGTTGACGCTTAGGATTCAATACCGAATATACTGATATCAGAGATTTAGGGAAGTTATATCCAAGAAACATTTTTTCGCATAATAGAGCTATTCCGGTCCGGATAATATGTATTGAACTATTCCGGAACACATCGGGCTTTTCCGAAACATAAAAGAGTTTTTCCGAGTCATAAAAGGTCTATTCCGAAACATGGAATACTCCGAAAATCATCGGGCTTTTCCGAAACAAAGGGATATTCCGACGCACTAAGGGATATTCCTAAACACACGGAATATTCCGAAACATAATCTAATATGGACTTGGCAATCGGACAAAACTTTGTATGTGACCAAAATGTGGCAGGCCATTATGCACTACAAATGACAAAATAACGCATCTTCAAATAAGTGACAGAAAAAGAACGATTTTTTAGTTCTTTTAGCGCTAATTGCGTTTTGAGACAAGTCCAAGTAGTCCATATTGGACCAAAGAAATAAAAGCAATAGAAATAGTTTACAATGATTGAATTTGGTAAATTAGCTACTACGAAAGCTAAAATCAAACCTCGCAAATTAAAATGGGACAAATTCATGACAAATTATGTTACTAAGAATTACTTAAAGTAAATAGTAAAAAAACCGAAACTATAATTTTAAAGATAGGCTAGTGAGTGTTTTTGCCACTTTTAGCAGGAGAGACTTTTTTTGTAATTTCACCGGTTGCGAAACAAGGCTGAATATATTGAAAAAAAAAACGGTATCATTATTCTTCTGTAACTTAAAATGGCCGTTTTCTTTAAATGTATCGATGTAAAAACGGTTATACTCCTAGGCAAATAACTTAAAACAAAATGGCGTCGTTCTGCGCAGGTTCCCTGTTTGATTTGTATGGGACGTCTAAAATTCGACTATTGCGCCGGTTCAACTTATATGCCGCGTGGTATACTAAATATTGACCATAATTATCATTCTGAAGCTCCACCCCACTTATAAATATTACGTCGGTAAAAGGGATGTTTCCTGACTACACTGACTAGCTAAAAATATGACTCTGTTTAGTCCGTCAGTTAGATTATCGAAAAATATTTGATACGAGTTTTTGTTTGACGAACATAAAACGCATCAAAGATCATGAGTGGAGGCTTGTGACGACACTTTCCGATAGGTGACGTAACACGAGTTTTTAAAACTTAATTTTTGTTTACGAGACAAAAGAAAAAAAAGTGTCCAAAATTTTTGGAAATCTGACGGATTAATTAGTTTTTTTTTTTGTCATCTATCCTATTAAAAAAAATCAGCAGTTTCATAGATTTGAACCGTGTAGGTATTGCGATTTATTATCCGATAAAAAAATTATATGTCTGGGTAGTCAGAATGTTGTTCTGAATAATTATGTAGTAACCGTTTGCACGCCTGTGTCCCTTACACCCTTTATTCTAGTTATATAAGTTATTTAAAATAATAGTGTTTATGGCCCGGTTGTTGGCAATAGGCTCGCTCCCTAATGGGACTTGAATGTACCTGGTGAAATGTGGGTATAGTCACGAGTAATAACAATATACACTTATACTCCATTTACTTTATGAGTAGAATTTTAAGTTGACGGTTTTTACAGTCCGTTCAACCGATTTTGACTTCTATACCGTAGGCTTAAGGATGGCATTAAAAGCAAAAAGAATGTGACAATACCGACTGTTTACTGCAGCTACATTTTGTCTTGCTGTCAACGTAATAGAGTTCACAATCGGTTGAACAGACTGTAAAAACGGTTAACTTAAAATTCTAATCTTATAGTAAATGGAGTATACCGAGTATAGCAAAGTTCAAACGCAAATTTGTCCAAAAATAACGATTGCAGCTTTAAGATATGACCTATTTTTATGATAAATTGGGTTTCAAAATATTAGTTTCGTTACGAAACATGGAAATTTAACGACTACAGTAGGCGAAAATGTCTTCTAAACTTTGATAAGTGTATTGCTTGTGACTGTACTATGTTAAGTAAACCGCTGCCTAATCTTTTGGGGAGTAAAGGTATGATGTTATATTATGTTAATACTTATTATATAATAGTTTATTAAGTTGTAAAGTTCATCACAGTTGTAACTTATCTTTAGTTAATTAATTTTAGTTACGATTTCATTGTATTTTCTACCGTAAACAAAAAAGATCTTTGAATTAGAAATAAAACATTTAGGTGAAAATCGATACATGAAATTCAAATTAGATCTCAGTTAGTTTTTGTTATTTTTATTACATATATAGGATTGCGATTGAATCAACTGGAATATTATTAAAATTATTTCCAGTCATATTAAACAATTTTCCCTATAGCAAATTTTGGTTTCACGTGCCGTCAAAATACATAGTTATATATTATCTATATCTCTATGATATGCTGGTTTGGTTTCCTGATTTCCTCACGACGACTTCTGTCATTCGATGATAATTATACAATACGTTTGGGCCATTAATCGCAACCCTGTATTTTAAGTGTTTTTTATTGATGTTATATATTGTTACGTAACGGTATTTTTGACTCGGCGAGTTATTTCTTAACGCTACTTGTATGTATACTAAACCTCGCACATAGGATGGCGAACAAAAAAATCCGTCAACTTAAAAATACCGCGTCGTCTAAGAGAGTGGATATACTGATCAACGCAGAATCACCTTGAACTCGTATGAAAGAGCAAAACTTGGCGGTCTACTTTTTAAGCACAAAACCCATCGTTTTAGCCGAAGTTACTGGCGTTTCATACTATGAACGTGAGATTCGTTAAGGGCCCAACTAAGCATGAATTAAAACACGATTGGACAGTTATCTCCTATTTTTTCAAAAGGCATTAATTCGATAATAATTGGGATTATGGTTTTCTTCGTTCCGGTATCTAAAGAGCCTTAACCTAAAAAGCCAGACCCTTCGTTGATGGACATAGAGAGTAGACCCAAAAACATCCATAATTATAATTATGATCGGCACAAATTGATTCTGCGTCAATAAGTGTAGTAACTCTTCAAACGGGACTCCGTATTTGGACCCAATTTGCCAACACATACCGAATGTTAGTGAATTAGTGTTTGAAATGTTTAAAAGCAATAGGAAACAGACGTCGCCACAACAAGCTACTCAACTTTGAACATAATGCTTTACTGATAAAGTTGAAAAACTATTGAAGAAAGAGAGATTGTAGTAGCTTGATCTGCTGGCGTTATGGGCGTTGAACTGTTTGTAAGTTTGCTGACTGATTTAATTTATTGAAATTATAGAGATGTTTAGAAAGCTAGTTTGTGTATTCTGTTTATAGAACTTACTAGCTGTACCCGCGCGGTTTCACTCGCGTGTTTCATACGTTGGTGTTTATGAGATTTAGTTTGAAAGTTAATGTTCCAAGAATACAGACCAAGCGCACTTCGGAAATCGCGCATTTAGAACCCTAAATCGTACCAAATGCAGAAGTTATAAATTGTACCTATAGGCTTAGTTAATCCATACTCAAAATGAAGTTTGTTGTAATATAAAAATGAGAAAATTCTCAATGTGTTTCAAATTTTCTAAAATTTTATTATTTTTTGGTAAACGTTAATATAAAGAATAAAATAAAGAATAATGTGTATCAGGGTTTTTCGAAAATCAGAGTTTATTAAACGGGGTGGAAACGGGCCTTCAATTTTACAGCGTGGCTTGTTTTTTCAAATTAATTCGAAAATTGGTATACGTAATCTTCGAGGCAAGGTTTGGAAACGTCCTAAGAAGCGATAATGAGCTCTAAAAAATATTCCACATACATTTTACACTCAGTATAAATATGAAGGCTGTAGCTTCCTTCAAAGGTTTAGCCGCTAGAGTATAATGTGACAGAGGGACCGACGTCTATGAGCGTAAGGAGCGAAAGCAACGGGTCTCAATTTGGAGCCTTTGTATACGGAAAAATAAAAAACAGACTATTGAACAGATTTAGTGATCGCTTTAAGAGAAGCAAGGAATGATTACAGAAAAGGAATCGATCGGCTATATACCAATAAATTATTGTATTATACACTATGAACCGTTATTCTAGACCTATACAGTGAGACAGCATCTTTTCGGATCTGACGTCACGACCTCTCTTGTTCCCCCTCCCAACCGGCTCCGCCCCGCTGTGGCCGGGGGGAGGGGGCGTGGAGCTTGCCCGAATAGTCAGGCGCACTCCTCACATTGGCATCGTTTTTCGGTGCGATCACACCTCTTCTAGTGCGGGCAACAGCGCTGCTGTTTAGTGTTTAAAATTATTAGTTTAAATAAAAGCACTACATTTTTAGTTCGTGGAAAAACTTTATTCAGTGGTTATTTGAAAACTCGGTAATAGTGTTTCGAGTACTTTTAGTGTTTGAGTGCGTGTTTTTTATAAGAAATGGAAAAATCCACGAAAGCACCTGCCGAGGGTGACGGGAGTCGCCCGCCTCCCCCTGTTTCACCGCAGGCATCTTCTTCGTCGTCTTCATCGTCGTCGAGCAGCTCCGCCCCACGTCGGAGACACCGGCAACTGCGGCAGGAAACCCGAGAAACTGACAAGCGCAGGTTAGACTCGCTGTCGAATCAAGTGAGTGAAATATTATCGTACTTAAAAAATAACGATCGCTTTTCAAACAAAGAAACCGAGCCCGAATCTGATTCTGATATTTCCTTACATCCATCTGAAGGCTTGAGGGTTTCTCTTGGGAATGATCACCTTCTCAGTAAACCACAGAAGGCGAAAGTATTCGAATTTCCAGTATCCACTAACCTAAGAGAACCTACTGTTGAAAATGCCTCTGAGAGTAGATTACATGTACTAAATAAACTACATCATTTTGATACTAATGATTGGCAAAGGGTTAGATACCTAGAAACTGAGAAAAAGTATGTCGCTAAGCCAGGTTTTTACGAACTCGATGTTAACACTGAACTTAGACATTGTGATACAAATTCTTCTTGGCTTAAATTACTTGATAGATCGTTTGGAGCTTTTACCCATGGGCTTATACAACAAAATGAGCTGCTAAGAAACAATTTTCAGCAAATCATAGAATGGGCGCAATCGCCTGGCTGTGTACTTAACGCTGACACGCTTTATGAAAAGATTAATGCTTCTTTTTCCGAAAACTCATCTTACATGAAAGTGTCCGAGGATCTCTTGCAAATGAGTTGTGGGAGACGTGCTGATATCATTCAAAGACGTCGTGACTGTATTTTGTCGGGTGTCAGGGACAAATATGTAAAGGTGGACTTGCAAAAGATCCCCCCAACACAAGATAACCTTTTTAATCCACAGGATTTAACCACCTTTTTGCAAAGGGCTGGTGGTACAAGTAAGTTGTTCTCTGCCCAAAAGCGCACTGCGGAAGAGCCTCATGCCATGTCTATGCGGAATAGACAGGATGGCCCTCCAGCTAAGCGACCACGCAAGCCCTTTCACGGTGACAATCCTGGGTTCGATCCCCAGCCATCCACGAGCTTTCAAGCGCCCCCGAAAAGTAGAGGCCGAAAGTCGGGAAACAATAAATCCGGTACCAGGCATAACGAAAACAAAAAACGGTTCTCCGGCAATCGTAAATCCGATCAGTATCGTAAGTGACTATCCTCAAGAAATTTTATTTTATGGCGGGCGGTTAAAAAATTACATTCAAAAGAGAATGGGCGAAAATGTATGAAAGCTGGTACACCCCTCCAATAGCAATGAGATATACGTCGTTGGATAGCTCTTTTTAACTGAAACAATATTTACTATTACAGTTTTGTTGAGATGTTTGTCCGTTTTGAGTTATAGCTCAAAAACAAAAGTAAAAATGGATACCTATTAACGTTATAATATGTTAGTGTGTAAGCCAAAATTACATCAATGTCGTTGTATATAACGTAATTCGTAATTATCATAACAAAACATAACATCACGCCTGTAATTCCCGAAGGGTTAGGCAGAGGTGTAGGTGCCTAATAGTAGGTACACCCACTTTTCGTCAGTTAAGTTTAAGTTCCATGTAATAGGGGGCGAGCCTATTGCCATCAACCTGGCACAAATCCAGACACCATGGCTGCTACCAAGAAATTCTTGAGGGAAACTCCAATAACACTTTGTCCGACCAGGGAGAATGTATGGGAGCTGTTACACCCCTCCAATAGCAATGTCATATACGTCGTTGGATAGGTCTTTTTAAATGGAACAATATTTACTTTGACAGTTTTGTCGAAATGTTTGTCCATTCTGAGTTATAGGTTAAAAACAAAAGTAAAAATTGATGATATTAATATTGTGATAACTTGGTGTGTAAGGGAAAATAACACTAACGTCGTTGTATAATAATATAATGTAATTCGCAAATAACATAACATATCATCACGCCGGTAGCCCCCGAAGGGTTAGGTAGAGGGGTATCTGATAGAATACCCAAGTTGTTCCAAGTAATAGGTGGCAAGCCTATTGTCATCAACTGAGTACAAATCGAGACTTCGTGGCTGCTACTGAGAAATTCGTAAGGGAAAACCCAATAACACTTTGTCCGACCAGGGAGAATGTATGGAAGCTGGTACACCCCTCCAATAGCAATGTCATATACGTCGTTGGATAGGTCTTTTTAAATGGAACAATATTTACTATGACAGCTTTGCCGAAATAGTTTGTCCATCCTGAGTTATATCTCAAAAACCAAAGTTAAAAAAAGTTTTTAGTATTCCGACACAAAGTACTCATCTGTTTACGTACATTTTAATTGGTAATTTTTGAAAGTCTCGTTGATCTAGTGGTTGCAAGCGCGACTGCTGAACATGAGGCCCTGCGTTCGATTCCCGGGTCGGGTAAATTGTTACCTATTGGATTTGCTCTCAAGAATTTGTCAGTATCAGTCAAGGAATTTGTATTTATGTCTAGTTCATGGCAATAGGTTCACCCTCTATTACATGGGAAACATAACTGCCGAAAACATCGGTGTATTATTATAAGTTACACCTCAGTCTAACCCTTTAGGCATTACAGGCGTGATGGTATGTTATGTTATTTGCGAATCACATTATTATACTATAATAATATATATTATTATACAACGACGTTAGTGTTATTTTCCTTTATACACCAAGTTATCACAATATTAATATCATCAATTTTTACTTTTGTTTTTAACCTATAACTCAGAATGGACAAACATTTCGACAAAACTGTCAAAGTAAATATTGTTCCATTTAAAAAGACCTATCCAACGACGTATATGACATTGCTATTGGAGGGGTGTAACAGCTCCCATACATTCTCCCTGGTCGGACAAAGTGTTATTGTAGTTTCCCTCAAGAATTTCTTGGTAGCAGTCATGGTGTCTGGATTTGTGCCAGGTTGATGGCAATAGGCTCGCCCCCTATTACATGGGACTTAAACATAACTGACGAAAAGTGGGTGTTCCTACTATTAGGCACCTACACCTCTGCCTAACCCTTCGGGAATTACAGGCATGATGTTATGTTTTGTTATGATAATTACGAATTATGTTATATACAATGACATTGATATAATTTTAGCTTACACACTAAGATATTATAACGTTAATAGGTATCCATTTTTACTTTTGTTTTTGAGCTATAACTCAAAACGGACAAACATTTCAACAAAACTGTAATAGTAAATATTGTTTCAGTTAAAAAGAGCTATCCAACGATGTATATCTCTTTGCTATTGGAGGGGTGTACCAATAAGCCCATTCACCTTTGGAAGAATTACGGTGCTCCAGAGAACATTATAAAAATGATATCTGGTTACCGAATTCCCTTTTTCAAAATACCCCCACTTCAAAGTTCAGACTTATTAACACGTTTTCAAACTCCAACGAGCTTATTGATGTCAGAACAGATCGATATTTTGAAACAACAGAAAATCTTGATTCGAGTAGATCCATCTCCAAGTTATGTCTGTCCGATGTTTTTAGTGCAAAAGTCAGATACCAACAATCGCCCGATATTCAATTTAAAAAATCTAAATCGTTACGTAATGCAAACAAAGTTTCGCTTAATAAATATGTACCGTGTGCCGGATTTCTTGCAACCGAACGACTGGGCGATCAAAATAGACCTTTCTCAGGCCTATTTTCACCTAGCAGTCAGCCCCAGTCATCACCCATTTCTGCGAGTATTATACGCTACAGAAAAGAAGTCGAGCCCGGAGCTCCTTCAGATCACTTGTCTGCCATTCGGGCTGTCATCAGCACCCAGGGCATTTGCGACAGTAACAAATTGGGTAGCAGACGTGCTGCGAGAGAAGGGCTTGCGAGTTATCGTCTATTTGGACGATTATTTAATCGTGAACCAAGATCGATTAATCCTAATGGACCATGCTGCGGAAGCTATAAGAGTCCTAACAACTCTGGGATGGATGATCAACAACAAAAAATCCACATTGATCCCTACCAAGGCAGTAGACTATCTCGGCATAAAATGGAATCTCGCCCTGAATTCCAAGTATTTGCCCCAGGAAAAGGTTTCCAAAATCTCCAATATGATACGCCACATACTACAGGTAAATCGATGGAGTTTGCACGACGCTCAATGCTTGATAGGTATGCTAAACTTTGCAGCCTTCGTTGTGCCCAGAGGTCGGCTTCATTGCCGCCCGTTACAAGTAGCCTGCAATCGGCTTCCAAAGCACCAAGCACGCGTAAAACGGCCACTCGAGCCGGAAGTGTCGACGACCTTAATGTGGTGGTTACGAGCTCTGTCTACAGGAACAGCGATACATCCAGATCCTGTCTCACACTATGTAACGACAGACGCATCTGCCAGAGGCTGGGGTGCCATAGTAGACAACGCTTGTCTGAGCGGATTATGGTCCCCGGAGCAGAAACATTGGCACAGCAATTTAAAGGAAATGTGGGCAGTTATACAGGCCTTAACCAATCGTCAGCAATCGCTACGTCATTCAACCGTGCTAGTTCAGTCAGACAACAAGAGTGTGGTGAGTTACATGCGGAACGAGGGCGGTCTCCGATCACAGAACCTCTACCGCCTAACTTGCATGTTATTCGAGATTGCGGACGAGAACAAGATTCACCTGGTCTCTCAGTACCTGCCCGGTCAAGTAAACACAGAAGCAGACATGCTGTCAAGGCTCAAATTACCCGGGGAGTGGACCCTAATGGAGGAAGCATGTCAAGAGGTATTTCGCAAGTTCGGAAGGCCCAAAATCGACTTGTTCGCCTCGAAAACCGCACACGTGCTTGCGCGCTACGTCTCACGAGATTGCAAAGACTCGAAAGCAGCTTTAGAACGGAACCTCATTTCATTACCTTTCAGCAGACGCCTGCATAATAATGAAACATACTGGCCACTTAGAAATTTGGCTATAAACTGAAGATAAAGGAACTCAAGAAATTTCTTATTTCAATGTAAAATATGCAATAACGCGTTGCCGTAAGATTCAATTTGGATCTTTAACTTTTTTCATACTAACATTAAACACCCTTATTTATACCCTTAAGGGCCGAATTTCGTAAAACCTTTTCTTAGTTGAGCACCTAGAGGCCGAAAGGAACATTCAGGCCCACATTCATGTCTCTAACTTTAAAAACGTAGGACTTTCATACAAACTTTGACACCCCTTTTCAACCCCTTGGGGTGCGAATTTTAAAAAATCCTTTCTTAGTACGCGCCTGCACCCCATAGAGAGTGCTTGTGCCAAATTTTAGACCTCACGGCCCAGTAGTTTCCGAGATTTCGTGATGAGTGGTCAGTGAGTGGACTTCTCTTTTATATATATAGATTACAGTAAGGCCCAGTTTATATCAAAGCTGACACGTGCAAGTTTCGAACAATCGTAAGAGATACGAAACACGCGACTGCTGGGTAAGAGGTCCTTGGTTCGTGGTGTTTTCCATCGGAAATCTCTGAATAGCAGTCACGGAGTCTCAAATGTGTGCCCGGTTGATGGCAATAGGCTCGCCTCCTATTACAATGAAATTTAAAAAAATATAGCTAGCAAAATGTGAGTAACCTATAATAATACAGACGCCAGCTCATTTAGCTACCCAAATCTGTTAAAGAACAATGTCCAAAACGTCCCCACTCTTGTAGCACTTTACAACCTATGTCAATCGAAGGGTTTTAGTCAACTTATCATTTTATTGTATGGCAGCAAAACTGAAATCCGCATCCGAAAAAAGTTATATCGTTATGAAGAAACCGAAATCAGTCACAATAATTATTATGTTACCGACCACGATACTTTTCTTTTTGTAATTATTACTGTGGAATGATGTCGTTCGGAGTTTTCAAACCTCGGAACTTAACCTTCTGCAGCGAGGTGTGAGACAGGGAGACGTCATATCTCCGAAGCTGTTCATCGCTGTACTGGAGGATGTTTTCAAGGTTCTGAATCGGGAAGGACTAGGCATCAATGTAAATGGTGAGTACATCAGTCACCTTCCGTTTGCTGACTATATAGTGGCTGAGACCATGGAGGACTTCAGAACAATGCTCGATCACCTCAGTAGAGTTTCCGAAAGAGTGGATCTTAAAAAGAACATGAACATAACCATGATCATGTTGAATGGCTATGTAACTCCTATCAAGATCGGAACCTCTATACTCGAAGTGGCGGACGATTATGTCTACCGGGACAAACGGTCTAGTTAAGTAGGTTTTAATTCGAGAAAGAGGTCACCACTTCACCAGTCCCATGCATCTCGCATCCAGCGGGTCCCCGCAACCTTCACCAGGTCATCTGTCCACCTTTTTATTTTTGTTGAGTGGTGAAAAATACCTGACGCATACAGCACCGTCCCGGGAGACGGCGCGACTTGCAACCACTAAAACACACTGGCGTGAACCTACTGTCACTTTGTTAGATGAGCCACAAGAACTGCTACGCATGACGTTCGCGACCCACCCAGCGATGTCCGGGCTCACCTGAGACATCGCAACCACTCATGAGGGCCGTGCGATGTGACGACGATAGACTCCCCTATCTATCGCCCGCTGGCACTTCCTAGGGTGGCATCAGGTCACCATGGCGCCTCCTCCACCGACCTGTCCTCCTTCGGCGGATCGCGTCAGTGAGGGAGTCTTCCTCCGCCACCTCCTTCTGTGAGATGACATCCTCACAGAAGGACGCCACTGCCTCCCATGCCTCCCTACTGTCGACCATGGCCTTGGTCACAGCCGGAAAAGAGGGGTCTGCCCAAATTGTTGCTACGAGAGCACGGCGCTGCACCACCCAAGCAGGGCAATGCTCGAGGGTGTGACGCGCCGTATCCTCGCTGCAGTCGCACTGGTAACACACGGGAGTCGCCTCCTGTCTAGCCACTTTGTGCAGGTATTTGCCAAAGCAGCCATGCCCTGACAACACCTGCACTAGATGGAAGGTCAACGTCCCGTGTCAGGTCATTTGTCCACCTAGTGGAAGGCCTTCCAACGCAAAGTCTTCTGGTTCGCGGTCGCCACTCCCTTACTTTTCGGCCCCATCGGCTGTTCGTTCTGCGAGCGATGTGCCGTGCCTTGCTCATTGCCACCACTTGAGTCTGGCAATTCCCGGTCTAAGTCGGTAACCTCGGTAACCTCAGAAGCTCCGAGCATAGCCCTCTCCATTGCCCTCTGACTTTAAGCCTTCTGATGAGACTGCTTGTGAGCGATCACATTCAGGTCTCGTATGTAATCAATGACAGCACACACTGATCATAGACTTTCGTCTTGAGATACTGCGGTAAGTTGGACGAAAAGATCCAACTCAATTTCTGTATCGCTGCCCAGCCGAGTCGGATTCAACGATGGACCTCTTTCTTGAAGTTAGACCTACGTAACTAGACCATTTGTCCAAGGTAGTATAATCGTCCACAACTTCGAGTGTAGAGTATCCGATCTTGATAGGAGTGGGTGTTACATAGGCAGTAAACATGACCTTGGTTTTGTCCATGTTCATTTTAAGATCCACTCTTTCCGAAGCTGCGGACGGCACGGTTGGCGCAGTGGCTAAGCGATTGGACTGCTGCGCTGCGTGTCGCGGATTCGATCCCCGCACGGAACAAATATTTGTATGGCCTGCAGATAGTTGTTTCGGGTCTGGGTATTTGTGTATGTGACTTTCTATGTTTGTGAACGCACCCACTATACAGGAGAAATTCCTAGCGTGGGGCAACGTTTTTTAAAAAAGAAAGAAGAAAGCTCTACTGAGCATCGAGCATTGTACTGAGGTCCTCCATGGTCTCAGCCATAACCACAATATCGTCAGCAAACCGAAGGTGAATGATGTATACTCGCCATTGACATTGATGCCTATTCTCCCTAGTCCAGAACCTCGAAGACATCCTACAGCACAGCGGTGAACAGCTTCGGAGATATAACGTCTCCCTGTCTCACACCTAGCTGCCGATGGGTAGGTTCAGAGATTTGAAAACTCCGAACGATATCATTCCACAGTATGGTTACAAAAAGAAAAGTATCGTGGTCGGTAACATAGTCATTAATGTGACCGATTTCGGTTTCTTCATATCGATATAACTTTTTTCGGATGCGGATTTCAGTTTCGCTGTAATACAATAAAATGATAAGATGACTATGGCCCTTCGATTGACATAGGTTTTAAAGTGCTACAAGGGTGGGGACGGTGTCCATACATTTTTGTGCATTGTTCTTTGCTCAATCAACCTTGAACCTAATGGTTTAACGATAAAGTTGAAAATCTATTAAAAAAAAACATTTGACAGCTTGTAGTAGCTTGATGTGTCTGTCTTTACACCTCTGCATTAGGCCGCGCTCACTTTGGACACGAATTTGTATCGTACGTTAACGTACGATATAAATTAGGCTAAAAAAAAAATAAAAAAAAAATTAATAAATATTAATAAATATTTTTTCTTTCTTTTTTTCTTTCTTTCTAAAATTATACGTACGACTAACTCGCATCCAGTATGTGCGCTCCCATTTGCATAGGATACTTGGAAGGTTAGGATTGTTCGAGCGTGTTCGTACAAGTAAAATTCGTACGAAAACGCGTAACTGAGCGCGGCCTTACCCTTCGGGAATTACAGTTGTGATGTTTGTATGCATTTGGGCGATTCCCACAAGTCTCCAGTGTGGTAAAAACTGGGCTTTACGTTAAATACTTTTTCTTCAACTTATTTCTAGGTAATATAAATTATTATAGGCTAATTATAATGCGCTTTGCTGTTCAAGGAAAACTAATGTAGGAAAGATAACTATTAACTAGCAATGTTTCGAATAGTTTAGATTTATATAGCTTGAGTGTTGTTATGTGATGTAGAAAATTAAATGTTGTAAGAGTGTTGTAGTGTACGTACAGTGGGTATAAAATGACTTACAGGTCTTTTAGGTGCCTATAGTGACTTTTAAAGCAATCTTGTCATGTTTTATTCTTATTCCAGTGTGGGAAAAGTGACAGAACTATACAGAGTGTCTAGCGCCATCTCTTTAAAAACTCAAGAGTACTTTAAGACGTCATGGTAGGTATGCGGTTCCTCAGTATTCGTCTCTTTTCAAAAATATGAACGCGCTATGATGAGATTTAATATGGAGTCCAGTTCTTTTGAAAAATAATCTGATACGCTTTCTGAATACTTGCTCCTGAATACCCTCTTATACGTATAAAGATCGCGATATGCAAATTAAGTCTTGAAACTTGTATAAATCTATATTATACGCGAATACATTTAGCGCATCAGATTGTTTATCATATGAAATTTGAAAGAAATGAAAACAACATAACGAACACCTAATTATTGTTAATCTAATGATGATAACTGAATTATTCAAGCTAAAATAACTTTTATCGTTGTATGAAGCCCTGTCTTATTCAAAAAAATACCTTGCAGATCATTTGTAACCCGCTGTATTTAGGGCCACTGGCTAATTGAATTTTAATCTTAATGAATACTTAAGTAACTTCTATTAAGTATATAGGTAGGTTGATTGGTACC
Organism: Diarsia mendica; assembly: GCA_949316265.1. Classification (NCBI taxonomy): domain Eukaryota; kingdom Metazoa; phylum Arthropoda; class Insecta; order Lepidoptera; family Noctuidae; genus Diarsia; species Diarsia mendica. The sequence continues at coordinate 8,467,791 of OX438906.1, read as the reverse complement.
TTATTAGTAAACGATAAGTACATAAACACGTTATTATACTCATGATAACAAACAATTTTTCCAATTAAACATTATGTTTTTAAACTTATTCACTGTTATTTATCACAAAAACACAACAGCCGGAAGAAATCCGTGGCCTACACTCACATGCTGAGGTTGTTTGTTGCTAAATTATAACACCCTGGATAACGCAAACAATCTAACGATACCACATGTATCAAAATCGGTTCAGGCGTTTAGAAGTTATGGTTGAATAAAGAAACTCACAAACAAACGTACATACATACAGATAGCGCGCGAGTTGAATGCAGAGCTTAGGAATGCGGTAATCTGTGACAGCACTACCGCATTACACTAGTGTGAATAGCACAGCACTACACTGCTCCCGCTCTTTACCTCAGACCCCGACTGCATTCAACTCGCCGCTATCTGTACATGAACGCTAAAAAAATCCTATTTTACACTCCTTTTTTTGGATAGTCGAGTAAAAATGATATCCGAAAACTGCTTGTTTGACAATATTCTTTTATGATGCAACATTATGTCCGCATAGCTGCAAAATATTTAGGAAAGCGCACGCCAAAAATGTTTCTTTGGGAAAATTGTTTGTTATCATGGGTACAATCACGTGTTTAAGTCATCATCATCATCAGCCTATAATGTTCTCACTGCAGGGACCCAGGTCTCTAGGAGAGAGATGGGCTATATAATTATAATCCACCACGCGGGCCCAGTGCGGGTTGGTAGATGTCTCATGTCTTCGAATTTTTTGGTTCTAAGACATGCCGGATTCCTCACGATGTTTTCCTTCACCGTGTTTAGGTATCATTCACTAATAACAATCACCCTTTTAGATAGCTTCGAGTGTACGTCAGTATATCATAATAATTATTTATTTGTAAGAGATGTATTTATATTTTAGAGAAACAATTGTACACCAATAGTGTTATGATCTGCCTTAGACCATTGGATTTGGTTGTAACGTGACGAAATAATGTTGTTGATAAGTTCCAAGGTTTATATCTTACATTGTATATTTAAATACCTAAAGCAATAAAGGAAATGTTTATTAATTTATTTGTTTTCTTTTATATAATGTTTATAAAAGAATATGGCAAATTATGTAAAACAGTTTTGGATACACTTAAATAAGGACATATAGAAGTATACAAGAAGGATATACTACCTATATTCTGCTTGCCTCGTTGTTCTAGTGGTCGCAAGCGTGTCTGTTGAGCATATGGTCCTGGGTTCGATTCCCGGGTCGGGCAGGAGTTTTCATCAGAAGTTTCTCAATAACAGCTCGGAGTCTGCATCTGTGCCCGCTTGATGGCAATAGGCTCACTCTATTACATGGGACTTAAACATAATTGGCAAGAAGTATAATAGGTGTACCTACTATGTAGGTAAGTACACCCCTGCCTTACCCTTCGAGGATTCCTAGGCGTGATGTTTTGTTTAAGTATAAATGAGATATAGAAGTATATGAGGAGCATATACACTTCCTTATTAAGTGTAGGTACAAAAATAGAACCAGTAGCAACAATAACTGCCTAGGTTCACAATGTTATCATCGTTCGTTACACGCTGAACAAACAATACCAAAGAGCTATACCTAGGTACAGAGTTAGGTATAAGCTATAACAAAGATATTGCTCCCAAGAACATGTCAGTAGCTATCGAAACTCACAAATCAATACCGGAATGCGCGGTCTGCGGTCGTAAACGTTTTACAACTGTCATCTGATTACATCACAAGCCTGCCACCGCCACGCCACCGCAAATGATACTACATACAGAGTTACAAAGACAAGTTCAAACCTGCTTAGATTGCCGTTTTCCTGCCGCGGAATCGTGTCGCACTGTGTCTCTGACTGCCTTCCTAATGACTAAGCGCAATGCGTCACCGTGTTAGCGCTATGTACACAGTGCTAGTCTGTGTCTAGCTTTGGGACGTTTACAAGTATGTGGAAAAGTGCATCTAACAATGCAAACATTAGTGCTGTTCTACATGTTTTGAGGCTTCTTGCGTTGAAACAATCTATTTTAATCGGAGACTTGCTAATGAAGACATAGATATTATACCTAGTTAAGAAAGGTTTAAGCAGAGATATAGCGAGACTGGCGCCGTTAATTGCATAGATAGACGTCCCTTTGCTTTTAATTTGCGCCACTTGGTGCAATTGGCGGGAATTTATCGCCACGCAGCTAGAATACATCACTATCTAGAATGGTTTTTGATAAACTTTCTACTTATTTATTTTATTCAACCATGACAATCATGTTTTTGAAAGAGATAATTTGTCTTGACCTGTCCAACTTGATAAAGTGTATACTTAGGTACTTACCTTCATAATGATCAATACGTTAAAGAACACTGATAAAAAGTTTTATCTTGATTTATTGTTCCCGCGCAATCGTAAAAGACCTTGAACTAGGTGAGCAATTATTTTTTTAAAGAATGCTGAGAAGGCTTGGAAATACCAGAAAAAGACGGTTAAAACTTGTAAATGCCTGTGTCCGTTTTATTGTTAGCTACCTATTTATAAGTGGTACAGGATAAGTTTGATTTATTGAGGTTCTGATTGGCGCGGATGGACACATAGAGTATGGATGGACATAAGTGCTTGAAAGTGAACAGCACTACTGCGACCGACATGTCGCTACACGAACACCCAACCCTGTTGTACTACGCTGCGAATCCGATGTGAAGTCGAACCAAGTTTCCCACTATCAAATTTATTCCGCGCCGATCAGAGTGCAGTGTACATATTAAGACTTAAATATACATTCTAGTCATTAATTAAAGTGATAAAAATTAATATATTCAATCAAATTATTTATACTTATTATGGGTTTCTATTGCAAATCTCAGGAGCGAAAAATAAGAAAGTTTTCGAAGAGTAAACTCGTTGAAAGGGTTAAGTCCGAAAAGAAATATGTTTGCTTGAGAACAAATAGGGGGAGTGTTTTAATAAATTCAGTTTATTTGCGTCTCTTGATGGACGCAAGTATTAGATCGCGTTTGAAACGGTAAGTTTTCTTTTATTTTAATATTAAGATATTTAATATGTTTTATGTAGGTAAGTATAATATATATGTTTTTTTATTGTTATAATTTAGGCGGTAAATGCAGTTCGCTAAGCTAGATGTTTGTCCAGCTGAAGCTGTGGACCTCAATCATATCCGAATAAGGTAGGGACAGTATATATAAAAAAATAACCATCCTTGGCCGGCAGTCTCTACAGAGATAACGACAAAATCGCTAACTTTCAATCCTTAATTACTAACGAATAAATTCGGTTGCAATAATGATGCTTGCAAGTAAAGCAAGTCTCTACATCCCTAGATGCGTTTCTCGCAAGCATCATTATTGCAACCGAATTTATTCGTTGGTAATTAACAATCGAAAGTTAGCGATTTTGTATTTTGTCGTTAACTCTGTAGAGACTGCCGGCCCTTGTATCAGAAAAAGGTCCCCAATCCACGTAAGCAGATTGTTGCTGATATAGAAACGCCTCTGCCCAACCGATCAAGAAAACAGGCGTGATGCTATTCTTAAAGGTATCGACTCTATTGAATCCAGCGCACAGATAGAAGAGTAATTGTTTTCGGAAACATCATTATAATAAATTAAAATCAGTCGAATAGTCACATCTGTAGATATAATTAAACATTTAGCTTGCAAGAATTGTTGTTGATATGACGAAATCGAAGCTTCAAAGATAAAGTCAAAATCTATTGCTATGGTAGCAAATATCTTGATAAATAATGAACTACTCTAAAATAATGCTACTGATTCAAACTCCGGTTGACTCACAATTATTTATACTTTTTATCGGATAAAAACACTAAGTTTTGACTGAACTAAACTTGATAACACAAAAAAAACTACAACGTAATACAATTTCTACCTAATCTTTGATTCGTTTATAAATATCAATGATAAATATGAAATCTTGAAACTTGAAATGCTTAAAGACGAGAACGTATGTGTCATTTGAATTACCCGGGCCGGATGTGAATATTGAGAATCACCGCGTTCAAAATTAAAATTGTTTGGCGTGATATTCTCGACGATCATTAAATTACTTATAATGCCGGGCCCACACGTTGTGACTGGTATCGCCTGAGTCGCTGACGACTACACCATCTCTCACATCACATGACTACTGTCAGATTTGATAGCTGATATTTAGTTCACTGCCGTTCTCACTCTGTATTCTCTCTTCTGTATCTGTATAACCCGGTTCATTAAAGAAAGGAATCTAAAATGGCGGTTTTTATCATGTCCTCTCGCTCGCACACTATAGTGAGCGAGCGAGAGGACATGCCATGTGTTGCCATTTTAGATTCCTTTCTTTAATGAACCGGGTTATACTAAGTGATGACTAAGTAATCATTAAACGTCTCTGAGTGCGGCAGTAAGTAAAGATTTTGATACTTTAGTGAAGGTTTTGTATGTCTACCTACTCTTTACTAAATGTAAGTCTGTGGATGGGTGACAACCCATTACACACCGAGTTTCCGTGCCTCGGATACCATACCTAGTATTAACTTGTTGGTGGAGGTCAGATGGGCAGTCGCTCTATGTAATATGACTGATATTTAGCTGCCTCCGGTTAGACTGGAAGCCTAACCAAACAAAAAAAAAAGGCTACGCAGATGATGCGCTATTGACATAAAATTTGACATCAACATAAAATCTGACACTGACCTGCAAACTTAAAAAAAACGTAAGATAATTTGAATTTTCCGGACAAGTTTTTCCCAAACATCATTTAACGCATGGCCAATATTAGAACTAACGCCACCATTTTGTTTTCGAAACATTTTATCAGATCATTTCATTTCTTAAAAATGTTACCGATGACGCAAATGCAACAAAAGCATGATGGGAGGGCAGTCAGTTATCCTAGTTTTGTCAAATCATTAAACACAAGGTGGCGCAGAGGTGGCCCAGTGGTGGCGGCCCCGACTTACGAACAGTGAATCGTGGGTTCGAACCCCGCCAGGCACATTACTTTGAGTAATTTATTTCATCACCACTGCTCTCAAAACGGTGAAGGAAAACATCATGAGGAAACCGGCATGTCTTAGAACCAAAAAAATCGAAGACTAAGTGACATCTACCAATCCGCACTGGGCCCGCGTGGTAGATCATAACCCGTTCCTCTCCTAGAGAGGAGGCCTGAGTCCCTGCAGTGGGAACAATAGAGGCTGATGATGATGATTGAACATTCGAACGTGTGGAAGTTGGCGTAGCTTATGAATTTATGATGATCTGAAAAGCACTTGCTGCAGAGTCAGACCACTGAGCGAAAAAATGTATCCAGCATGATTTCGTAACATCTACACGTTTTTGAGTTTGTTATTTTTGGCAAGTGTAAGCATGTGGGGCAGGCTTTGGAAATCGATTCATCGAACATCCAGCATTTATTCGTTTAGAGCAGAGCGAGCGGTGAGAATATCAGTTGTGTCCTAGCAAGGTTAGGTTGGCTACATTGACACCACTAACTTTGAAACCAAGTTAGACTGTGGACGTTAATTTAAAAGAAACGAGCTTGAAAAACAAAACTTTAAGATAAATTCATTCTTTGTTAAATCGCTATGAAAATATTATTTTTGTATTCAAATAGTACAATGTAAATTTATTAAGTAGTTATCTACTTTTCTTTGCGGAAAGTTGGCAACAGTGTAATGTTTTCGTCGTCGGTACACACTGTTGTGAAGTTCGCGCTGTTGTAATCTAAAAACACATTTTAGTTTTAGTTTGTGTTTATGAGATTTGATGCTCATCAAAGTGGAGTGCGAATTATTCGAAGTTAGTGAAATAATGAAGAAAAGTGTGTTTATCGCTTTGTAGCGATGTGTGAATTTCGTAAATTGAATTGCTGGTGATTTAATAAAATTCATGGTGTTTCCGATATTGTTAGTGCCGTTTGTAAAGTATAGTTCGAATCATAGGGTCCACAAACGAGGAGACGGATTCTATCATGGTCGTAAAACGGTAAGTTTTTATCTACAACGTGGTGCTTTAAACATTATGTTTATTAGTGGGTATAAATCGGTAAGATATGCGTAAAAGTAAAATGCTTTGTTCCAAGGGTGGATGTTAGGTTCTACAAAGTAGACCGAATTTGTGTGCTACAGGCAATTCTAATTGCATAGATAGATATTTTTGTTTGTTTATGTTTGGTAGTAATTCGCAGAATATGAAGGGATTCCTGATTTTCAGGGTGAATTTGTTTTGTACTTCGATTGACCATGCGTTTTGTTGCACGTATTGAAATACAAAACTTGATTACGATGCGTTTTTGTCTAAATTATCGATCAAAATAAAGTCAGAGAAGACGAAAATATTTTGCTATTTCTTTTCCATATTTCAAAATAAAACAATCTTTACAATACAGCTGAAGCCACTTCAAATGTTCAAATCAATTCAACAGATCTAAACTACCCTTTTATTTTCATTTAATTCTACTATCCTGTATTTTAAGTCTATTGTGATAATAAAACAAGTCTACTTCAATAAAATGATAAAATACGCACAGCAGGCAATGACAGCAGGAAATTAACACAAATAACAGTAGTACACAAGTTATTCAGGTTTGTATGTCAATTAACATGCAGATCAGACAATGAATCAGTTCTACCTACAAGAACAAACATCCTACATTTTTCCTATTTCTATTGAATTTGTTTTTTCTTTTAATCATGTAATTAGTTGGCAATGCCCCTTGTATCATAGATGTAAACATATCAAATATTATTTTAAATAAAAAGTTATGATAATGGCCATCAATGCAGAAAAGTAAACCTAAAGCTGTACAAAAAAAAAATGGTTCGTCATTCTATTCTTGAAAGCTTATTTATTTCAAAGTGTAAGCAAATGTCATGATGTTACATCCAGCCAGTCACAACACATCTACAGACTGTTTACTGATACAGTTCAATGATAATTTGGTTTCTTTTGTTTTTTTAATTAATTTTCAAAACAATAATCTTTATTTGCAGAGTTTATTGTTATACTATTTAGAAATGTAAAATGCTTAAAGCCTGTGAAATAAGCCTTTGTAGACTCAATATTTTGAGAAAAATAACATAATATTACACCTGTTATCTACGAATGCTAGGCAAAAGCATTACTTATAATTTACCCACATATCGCTAGTTCTTTTTTTTAATTTGTAATTAAAACACTCTTAAAAATATTCTGCAAATGATGTAAATTTTTCATCACAAGTAATGAACATACCTACTTAGGTACCGTCTTGTGGTTTTTATCCTGTATTAAACGACTTTTGGGTATCTATTTATTTAACATGGTACAAATACAACCTTGCTAAGCGTAAACCCAGTATCATAAAAAAAGTTGGAAGTTGATTTGAGTGGCTTTAGATACGTTAAATAAAATAAATAAACAAAAAAACACAATTCGTAATCTATACTATACCAAAATATATTTTCAAAACTTCAATCTTCTCGAAACTAGCGTTTCTCGAGTCATATAACATAGTACAATACTGCCCTGCTAAGCCGAAAGGCGCTATCTCTGAGATACGCCCTTTTAGTTTTTTTTATACCATTCAATAGCTAGAAGAATTTCGCATCTAATGGTATAAGCCAAATAGCGATATCTATTCAAAAACATTAAAATAAACCACTAAGAAGTTTTTTTATATCTCAATTTTTCCTTAAATTACTAAGAGATTTGACGGCATGTCGTTTTTATGAAGCCAAATAGCCTTATATTGACATAGGCTAGAAACGCTTAAAAAATGCGCGTAAATGTGGGTATTATTAGTTCGCTAAGGTTTGAGATACGGCTATACCTAAGTATAGTAGGTAATTAAAATTGACTTTAATATCTTTAGTAATAAGGATTACACTCACATTTTACAATAGAGCGTGTCGTGACATGAAGATAAACATTAGTAACGATCATTTCTTAGTTTGTTTTGTTGGCGGAAGGAAGCAAAAATTCGTTTTATGCTGTGTTAAAAATAAGGAAAACTTTATTAAATACAGTATTTTTCTAATTACGCAGAGATAAGCTTTTGTGTATTAATATTAAGGTAATTTTTTTAAAGTTAATTCTCTAGTTTCTCACTTTCTTTGAGGTTAAATTAATTTCAAACTTGAAGTTTCGAGAACAACACTTCGAAATTACAAGTGTTCATCTCAGTTGTTAATTATACACTCAACTGCACATCTGCAATTGTGATATGTTAACCTTTAGAGAAGCTCTGAGAACAGTGGCAGTTTTAACATTAGGTACAGAACTGGTTTCGATAATGAACCCATTACGGCTAGCATTATAGGTACAAAGTTCTTAAAATTAGACAAACTTCCATCCCCAACTTAAAAACAGTACCAGCAGGAATATCTCAAACAAAAAAAAAAAAAAAAATTAAAATCTCTTTCCAGTAACCTGCTAATAGAATGTCTTTTTGGCGGGAACTGACAACTTTTGATTAATTTTTTTTCATAGAAAGCAAATAAATTGCTTTAACTTTTTTTTGTAATTTGCTGCTACATTTAATAAAGTTGTTAAAAAAAATATTAAATGAAGTTTTATTACAAATTTATTCGGTATTTTCATCAAATATGAAAAAAAAACATTTTGTATGGAACTTTCTATGAGCAGAATAAGACTAAAAGCAGTATCTCAATTTTTGAAGCCTTTCTTTTTAATCAAAATAGCGGTATCTCACAAAATAGGTATAATGGTGCCATTTATGGATAATTTAGGTATGCCAGCTATATCTAGGGTCAAAAATACGTTTATATAAGTTTTAACAGTTTAAAAAATATTAGTTTTAACCCCCGTTTGAAGGAGGGAAAAATCCAATCACAAAAAGTCGTTTTTCTCAAAACTTACTCTGATTGAGTTAGCGCTTTTCGGCTTATCAGGGCAGAATAGTGGTACTTAACTATTCTAAATCTCTCAACTATTATGACATATTACGTCTTTCTTCTTCATACATTTGGATAAAGGAAATCCTTGCAGTAATGAGTTTAAAACAGGAAACAGGTTTGTTCAAAACAATGAAGTAGATCAAGGCAGTGATTAAACTGATAATCAGCTAATTGGAAAGAACATCCTTTCAAAGCAGTTTAAAAATAAATATTTAAGACCTCAGCGGTCATTACCTTGGCTATTGTGAAAAAATTGCTGGGATATTCTCAAAAAAAAAACATACTCGAGTTTTTTTTGTCACACTGGCCACTGTCCAAGATTATTTAAGCCACTCAGCTGAATATAACACACATTACGATTTAACATTTTATTTATACACACATCAACACGGTCTAGGGATATTTCATACTCAATTAAATAACTCGAAAAGTACTGGCCGCATTGGAATCTTTAATACACCGATTTCTTTGTAATTTATCTCAGACTAATTCCAAATTCAAATTTTTGAAAATTCTTTTGTTTCGGTGGCATAAAAATGTCTTGATGTATAGGAGAGGGAATTTTCATTTGTGCGAAATTTAAAAAACAATACGAATTACGTTTAGTTACAGTTTTTTTTCATTTTTAAACGAAAGATAAAGTTAACATTGAGGTATTGTAGCCATGCAACGCCGACATTTGACGAGGGCGGAGATGTTACGAGCTGTGGGAATGCTGGAAGCTGGATCTGTTCAGCGTAATGTTGCTGAGGCCATAGGGACCCATCAAAATGTAATTTCAAGATTGTGGACACGCTATCGTGCCACAGGTGAAGTAGCGGAGAGGCACCGGGGGCCAAGTCGCATCACTACCCCCAGACAAGACCGATTTTTGCAAATTACTGCGCGAGCTCAACCAAATGCAACGGCGACTCAATTGGTCCAAAGGCTGCGAGTGGAACACCAAGTGCTTGTGAGTGACCAAACTGTAAGAAGGCGACTGCATGAAAGCAATCTACGCTCTCGTAGACCACTCCGGGTCCCACCTTTACGGAGAGGCAATCGTGGACGACGATTAGAATGGATTCGGAACCACGTGGACTGGGGCCGTGAGCAATGGTCCAATGTGCTGTTCACGGATGAATCCAGGTTCGGCTTCCATCCAGATTCATGAAGGACGCGTGTTTGGCGAGTTCCTGGACGATGGAGCCGTCTCCAGAACCCTCAGGAAGTTCACCCATTCCAAGGAGGAACAATTATGGTTTGGGCAGGAATTCGTCTTGGAGGACGGACGGATCTCGTTTGGGTGCGGGGCAATATGACGGCAGAACGATACGTCCAACAGGTGCTGGGGCCCGTAATCTTGCCCCACAGAACACAAATGGGGCAAGATTTCCTGCTCATGCACGACAATGCCCGGGCACACACGGCGAGAACGGTAGCAGCTTGGTTACATACACATAATGTTAGGGCCTTAGACTGGCCTGCTCAATCGCCAGATCTAAATCCCATTGAGCATGCGTGGGATATGCTGCAAAGAAGAGCTCTGAAGGAAGTTCCTGAAAATTTGGCTACAGAAGATCAACTTTTTGCGCACCTAAGAAGGACATGGGACAATATTCCGCAGCAAGACATTGACAACCTTGTTCTGAGCATGCCGAATCGTTGCCGATGTGTTATGAACATCATGGGCGCTTTCTCAGACTACTAACTTCAAGTTTATAAACACAAATTAATTGATTTTTCTATTTTTTTCAGTTTTTACTCACAAATTAAAAGTTAATTCATATACGGTTTCCGTCTATGCTTCATTTTTTTTCCATAAAATCCTGAAATTTTAATCAGTACCTTAACCATTATTAAAAAATGGTAGAATATTAAATAACGTATATTTTAAATATATACATGTCATATAAATAATTAACACATTGATAGTAATTCGCTTTTTTAAAAATATCCCTAGACCGTGTTGATGTGTGTATTATGCAGCATGATATTTTTTTTTTCGGGTTTTGTCAATACCGTCTCACTGCTGGTCAAACCCCCCCCCCCCCCCCCAATTTCCTTAACAACTTTAACCTTTTAACGCCTTATCTCTAACCAGCTCTGGCGGTACCATCTTCAGGTCCCCAGGTGTGCAATTTGGAGATACAGTTGTGGTCCATTAGTATGGGTTGATTGATGAAAATCCATGTACCTACCTATCTTCATTAAAACATTCAACTTTATGTTACAGTGAAATTGAATATACTAAGAAACAAAACTTTAAGTGACTACATGACTTTCGTTTTAATCTGTCAAATCAAAATGATAAAAAAAATGTAGTTAAAAAACTAAAAAACCCGACTGAAAAAACGGAAAAGCAAAAAACAAGCACATTTTAAATTAAACAAAACTTGTAAGCAGGCGGGGTCCATTCTATTTTCATTTCATAATTTAATATTCAAATGATCCCCGCCTGCTTCCAAGTTTTGTTTAATTTAAAATGTGCTTGTTTTTTGCTTTTCCGTTTTTTCAGTCGGGTTTTTTAGTTTTTTAACTACATTTTTTTATTTAACACTTTTTAGTCAGTTTTCATTAACTTCGTTATTACTATTATAAGACGGTAGATTTCGATTCGATTTTATATTCATTCCGTACACGTAAAAAAATCCGGTTATAAGTAAGAAATGCGATATTGTTTGTTCTAATAACTTTAAATCGTTATATATCCTAAACGGTTTTATAAAATGAAAAATGATAAAGGAAACCTAATATTCATTTTCAAATACCTATTCAACGATACCCCACTTGATGTGGTGCGTCAATTTTTTTTTTTTCATTTTGACAATATGGCGACTAGTTGTTACTTTAGTGAGTATTGTTTATTGTAATGTTTTTAGTGACACTCGCGAGGTCAAGACATTCGTCTTGACCTCGATTGACGTACGGATCATCAAAATCGGCCAACTGTGGCCAAGGCGTTTGGCCTCTACAGTGCCACATAGGAACAAACATACATACATACATACATACATACATAGACTGATAAACACATAACCCTTCTTTGCTTTGCGCAGTCGGGTAAAAAGGCGGTCATTATCGTCTTTCACCGTTATTATTGAATAACTATCATGTATGTCGCTAACACCAAAAGAATGTCAACGTATCGTCACTATGTTAGAAGAAGACATTAGTGTAGCGAGTCGTCCAAAGCGTCCGAGAAACTGGGCAGAACACAGCAGAACATAAGAAGATCAGCCGGCTTAGCATGACCACCGAAGAAACGGGTTTTGTCGACTGAAGAATCGACAAAATGACAGCTTGTAGCAAGGTTTCATGTCAAATTGTATGGAAAAATCTTTGTCTATTCTTGGTAGAATAGAGATAGAATCGCCATGCTACGGGGGCAGGAAGTGCAGGAACTAGTAGACCGAGATTTACCTCGGCTCGAGATGATCGATTAATTGTTACGACCATGCTCCGAATCGGCACCTCACGGCAGTTTGAAGTAACACCAACGGTGGCTCCTTGAAGCTAATTTGACCCCAAATAGACTGGTCCGAAACTTGATTAGATCATCGAGTAGCAAGATGGACGTTTCGGCCGTGAACACGCACACGGGGAGACGAAGCATGGGGAAGTGTAATGTTTTCTGACGATGGCATGCGCATGCCCATGATGTGACGGCCAGGGGTACGTTTTACTTCTTGTTTTGAGGAAAAAGTGCCGTTCGGCAATGGATGGATGGTTTATCTTCAGGGAGTCGCACGGAATTCATTATTTCAGCTGAAAGACGTCCACTGCTGGACATAGGCCTCCATATCGGGCTTCGGGCCGATAGAAAATTGTACGCTTATTTGTGTAATATTTCCGCTTATTAGTCCTATTTAATTAATATGGGTGGATATTGCCATCAATCGCATGGACTGGCCTGTGAGAAGCCTGGACCTGAATCGAATTGAATACGCTTGAGAAGAGCTTGGAAAGTGTGTATGAGATCGAAATTCACTCAACCCAGCCACAATTTGAGACCTGAAACGTATGTGTTAATGGAAGAAAGTACAAATATCCCGCAATATCTTAAATCAAACATTAAATTAAGTAATTTAATAACGACATTAACAGAACTAATCATGTTTTTAACATTTGGTGATGTTTCTTGAACTGGTTATTTATCTACAACACTAGTGTAACTGTAGTTACATTAATGCCGCTAGCTCTATTATTTTAAGAGTAATTTAATTTTGTCTTTCTGACCCTGACCCGTATTCTTTGTCCGCGAATGTAAAGCTTCGCTGAATGAAAAGCCTATGGCTATGGCATTAAATTCATCTCTGTCCCAAATGGACAAAATGATTAAAGTATTAAATAAATTTTAAAACCGGTATTTATCACTGCCTTTAAACTTTTTAACATCAAGATTTATAATACTACATTGATAGGTAGGTATTTCGTCACTACGGGGTCGAGGTCAGCGTCTAATCAATGTCAATCATTCCTACTTATCAATCAAAGCTGCGTATGGCTGGAATTATTCAAAATACGTCTTCAAGATGATGTCCGTAGTACGCATGATTATCTTCCGACGTATGATGTTTTGTAAATATGGCAACCATCATATTTATCTTGTACCTATCTACCATATCTACCCACACCGAAGGGATCTACCTAACCATCAATGTATTGTATAGGTACCTAGCTAGCGAGGCTATTACGATTTATCGGCGGCGAAGTTAATCCCTTACCACAAATTTATCTAACTTAAGCACACACTTTCGCCATTATTCTCGATCCGGCTTAAACGTAGGACCTCGCGAGAAGCGACCATTCACCTAGGTGAATTTTATTTGTTTGACCTTTAGAACCTTCACATTGTAATGGCCTTCTTTGTTTAACGCTTACATTGTTTCAAATTAGACTCCAAAGTTCTTACAATTTTTAAATCGTTTGTAAACTCATTAGGTACAAGATAATAATCGTTTGTATGGCTTCCTTAATAACAACAATTGTTATTTAGGAACTTATTAAATTACGTGCCGATCCTTGGATCTGTCGTGGCCTTGCATGCCTCTATTGCGTCGTCGCTAGCATTCAAGTACAGACCGCCATTAATGTTATTCTTACGTTGTTATCTCAGCCTGTCGACGACCTCTGCCTTTGCGTCCACTTTATGGTTCATCCACACAAAGGAAGCCACAGACTCCTGCCAAGAAGATTGAAATATGTAAAATCAATCGTTGTTTACTTTTATTGACTAGGTACCTACAAACAAACATTTAAGCTCGTTCAGGTACTCGAGGTATGACGTTTACACTTGAGTTTTATTTTTAACGAAACCTGGGCGTTGAACAAAGCCCTGCTGGCGTTTGCGTGGAACCCTCTTCTAACCCTCGCTCATTAAAGTTTCATCATGGTTGGGCCACGTCCCACTCGCTTGGCTGATTGTGCGAAATATGTGTCGCAAAAGGACTCCGTAAAATGTTTAGAACCTGTGATACATTTATCTCTGAAACGTCATAAAACATTACTCCGCAAGAATCCGCTTATCATTCGTCGATGAACGGAATGGATCTTTAAATTGGTTTACGCAAGACCTGATTCCCGGGAGTATACAAGTTCCTAAGAAATTAGAATCCAATCGAAAATGACACGAGGAATAAATAAAATAAATTAGTCATTAATTCATTACGGCTACATAGTGCATTACTTAACTTTTTGCAATATTAGGTATGAAGTACCTAAGTAGGTACCTCTGAGTAATCTGAATTCAGCAGAAATTATTTCGTAACTTTGCTTTGAATGGTGATAAATTGAGAGCATTTCCGAGAAGGTTGGTACGGGTAGGTAGGTAGGTACCTGTTTCACGTTCACAGACCCCACAGGTTTACCCGGTACGGGTGACTGTCCACTGATCCCTACCTCACACGAATTTACGCGTCCTTTCCATAAATGACTTGCGAATTTACCCATCCATGGCAAAAAGATACAATTTCCTGGAGAAATGTACTAGAGCGGAATTCCACTTATGCCATTTTGTTGGAGCACTATAAAATCAGAGACGCGAAGGATGGAATGGGAGCTACTTAGCAAGCTGAGCCGAGTTAAAGCCATGTCTAGACGTCATTATATTTATCAAACTAATGCACGTTCTGTAAGCGTACTGCTTTTCTACGATGTCGCTCGAAACTAAAACTTATGCATCATATTCATAACTTACATTAAAGAATCTACTTTATTTAAGACTTATGGACAAAAAATTCTTTAGAATGACACCCGAATTGGATCAAAACATTTATGAAAATAGATTTTTCATAAAAAATTGCGGTTTTACGCTAAAAGCTTACTCATAAACATTGAACGCGTAAAACCCCTCGGTTAGTCTGTCACGGCGGAGATAACGGTTCCAATGATTCAATAAGAAAAGGAAAAACTGTAAATCATACAAAAATACGGTCATGTTTTTGTGAAAGAGTTGTACTTACCTATGCATAACTGTTATGTTTTTTATAGTATACTTTTATTGGAAACCCATAAAAATAACCTATTAAATTTCGCTTTTTTTATTACGGACCAAACTCGGCGTGATGTAAGAAACTAAGAATACGTAAAACTTTAACCGATAAACATTACAAAAGATATGATTGTTTTTTATCTAATTCAAAAAACTAATGCTCCTAAACTTATGGGCGACCGTTCTTCGGCACCTGCCTTAGATACCCCAGAGTTGCGTGTTAGCTCACACCTGCACGACAGATGTGTTTATCTTGCCATAGAAAGAGACCCCTAAGACCCCTATACAGCTATATATATACCATTTCCTAGTAAAGTGCTATTTCTGGGCTTGGAAACAAGAGAGTGCAGTTAAAAGCTGCCATTTGCAAAGGTCGCCATTGAATTCTTAAATAGCTGATTAAATTAATGCACCCCTCCTTTGAAAGACCGGGCACGTGCCATGCGCTTATGTTAATATACTATGGAATAAAAGTGGCCAGTCAATCGATTGAATTTGGTCGCTTATTTGGAAGGTCACCCCTCCAAATCCTGCGTGCGCGCATGGCCGCATGCGAGTGCCGACATGTTACGGTTCGCTGACCGCATGGCATCACTTGGCCTCGTTCATTGCATAGAATTGCCAATTTTTTCCGGTAATTTAAGATGTGTCAAATTATGAGGTTGTTGAAAGGCGATAAATATTTTTTATTATCTTGTCGAATGGCAGTATTAAATTCGGTCAGAATGTAATAACATCTAGAGTAACATCGTCATAGTAATCTCTTGGCCCGAGACTAGATGCACACAATATTCACACGCTGGTGTCATGTGCATATTGTGCATCCAACCACCCATCCTTCCGGCTTATTGCAGGACTTGGTTTTGCGGTTTGAAACAATCAAGCAGTTCCTTCGGCTTTGTAAACAAGTTTCTGTTCAAGAAAGCACATGTATTTCAGCCAAATTGGGCAGTCTTTAATTTTTAGATCTTACAACTGCTCCAAATCCCTATTTGGCAAAATATACCGATTGTAATCAAGAAGGTTAACCACAGCAACAATCGTAACGTTAATCACACGTTCATTGACAGCTAATATATCGCAAGAGTCAGCACCTACAAGCAATTGCTGTATTTACGACTTTACTGTTATATTTGACAGATTTATTGATCTATTAGCTTCGCAAAATTTTGCGACTACCTACCATGGATAAATTATATTTTGACAAGCTGTGTTTCGAAGATTCAAAACATTTTGGTAGCTATCCGTTAATTTCTGCTACCATCTCGTCTTCATTCAGCAGACTTCAGCAGGTGCAGCATCTATACTCTAACGTCGCATTTTCGAAAGATTGCGTTTCCTAATCGCACTTTGCGTCATTTTCTTTTTCTACTAGAAATGCGCTTCGTCACCATCAAATTATCAGGCTTCAAACGTCATGACCGTTGACCTCCTCTTGAACCGCTAAGAAACGGTTTACCAGTTTTGGCAAACGGGTCTGTAATTGCAGTTTGTTTTTGGGCAAGTAACTTTGTCACATTTTACCATCAAGAGTAACTAATACATGGTGGATTCTCATCGTTGATACAAAATAGAATAAAATTTACTGATTTTTTGTCTACAAATGACAAAAGATCAATAACGAATTCTATTCCGCCTACTTAGACCTTGACTAGATCTATAATTTGTTACAAAGAACCGGTTAAAATTAAGAACGGATAGAGTATAATCGTATCGATCTTGACGAAATCCCCGCTGTGCTGATGCCTGATTATAATTTATCTTCAAGATGATTGGAACCATTACACACTTCCGTCCTCCGAGCATTACACGTTATGATATAAACGCTTGGATTTCCTCCAGATGTTTTTCATTTGAATGCAATGTTGATTGAATTCGTATCATTGTCATTCATCCCTGCCTTCCGACGGACTGTTTAATTTTCCGTGAACCTATCGTACTCATTAATGTTGTTGCGTTTCAGTTATACTCCGTAACTGTTTCTTTTCCTTTTGTCTTATGGCTTGGCCTAGTTGCATGCTTCGATGCTGGTGTAGAATGAAATCCTAAACAGACAATGACCCTTGCTTGGACATCTATCTTTTTAATTCGAACTGCCTCGTTGGTCTAGTGGTCGCAAGCGCGACTGCAGAGCGTGAGGTCCTGGGTTCGATTCGGTTCGATTCCGGGTCGGACAAAAAGTGCTATTGGGTTTTTCATTAGAAATATTCCAGTAGTAGCCCGGAGTTTGGAAGTTGGTGGTATAATACACCCGTGCCTCGGAAAGCACGTTAAGCCGTTGGTCCTGCGCCTGATCTCTCTCCGGTCGTGTCGGATTGCCGTCCCATCGGACTATGAGAGAAAAGGAACAGAGAGTGCACCTGTGCCTGCGCACACACTTGTGCACTATAATATCTCCTGCGCATCGGGCTAATCTCCACCAAGATTGGCCGCCATGACCGAAAACGGTCAGGAGGGACTATTATCTTTTTAATTATTCCAATCCCACCCAATCCAACGGTACGAGTTACGAGAGAACCGCACCCTGGGATTTTACTGGACACAATTTTGGAGATTTCCTGTGCCATGTGAGGTCAATTTCTTACTTGACTGGTATATCTTCGTGTATGACTCAAGAGCTATCGAGTCATTGGTAGCCACTTAGCCAGTTCCCACGCCCAAGCCTTATGAATATGATTCAATGTGTTTTGAATTTATGAATTTACTAAGAAAACCTACCTCCAAATACAATGTATTAGACATGATGAATACAATGTGTTACCTAGTTTAAAGCAATCTAACTGCCGCCGTACTCAGAGAGCTTTAATGATTACTTAGGCCCTTAGGCCAACACTTAGTAAAGGTTTTGACAGTTTCTCATACAAAAACTATCTAAACCTTTACTTAGTGATGGCCTAAGTAATCATTAAAGCTCTCTGGGTGAGGCAATAAAAGTCCTACGGCATACTCGTTAATCCACGTGCTATATCATCAGATATCGGCCCAACGTTCAGGTGTGTCATCAAATCAGAAGCAGACATAAATCGCTTCGTGTCCGGATATAGCGTCGATTCAAAGTAATTTCCGCCTCTTGTAAAAAAATGACCGTTGGATCATCGACCGTTGGCTTGCCCATTGGCAGTTGATTACGCTTTACGACTACACTCCCTTTGCCTACGTTTATTATCTGTGGAGTTATAGACATACTTTTTGCATTAGTCTCAATTCCCACAAAGGACATTAGATTGACAAGAGTCCCTTGTCAATTTAATGTCTTTTGTGCCACAATCAGCTCTGCAGAACGTTGCACAAAGGTTTATATTGTACTTTAATGACTACTCGTTTTGTTCACTTCCACGGCACTAAAGGATCATTTTAAACTGAATTGAGGTGCACTAAAAGGAATCTATGAATCCATTAAATGATGCACTTGCGGCACGCAAGATAGGAGGCATAAATAAATCTAATTCCTTCGACTTGACTCAAATTAAATTAGATATTCAATCAAACAGCGGGAGTGGGACGGCCTAGCAGGTGGTCGGGGTAAAAGTGTTAGTATCTGAATACACGAGAGCTTAGTCTTGAGATCGTGACTACGGATGGTGAAAGTATACGTACAAGCACTGTAGGGGATTCAATAGCACAAAAAGATGTTATTTACATTCTGTTTCGAGAGTATCTTCATTGAAACCGTGAGTACATTCAGAACTGGTTTAGGCCCCGACATCAAGTCGCGTCCATATTGAGTAGGTGTACGTACTGTATCATATTGCCATACTATCATGCGTTTGTCATTTTATAAGAAATGAGTCAACGAAATTCTCGTCGTGTAGGAGTGATTCTTCGTAAACTTCCGGCGTTCCCACATTCGCCGCATTTGGAGTGTTGCGGCAAAACCGGATGCAACGTAGCCTTTTATCGCCACGTGCTTAGTGTGCCGAACAGTCGGTACGATAGGCCATCGTCACATTCGTCACTCCCGTGACGTGAATCACCTCCGTAGTAATTCTTAGAAATATCACTACGATAACACTTACAAACCCATTTAGTTCTACGTGTTTGCATCTTAATTATTTTCCTCAATCAAACCACCGAATCAAAACGAAATCAGATCAAAAATCGTAACAGACAAAGGTGAGACAAGCGGAAGACTCATGCGGAAAAATTATAGTCAGACATGCAAATGAAGTTAATTGCTAGTGTCACGGAATCAACCGCCACACGTTTTTATGTAATACTTGAAACAAGGAACAATTACAATCTACCTAGATTATCTGGCTGTGGGTGGTTAAAAGCAGTGATTGTAATTTTAAAGCAATAGAAAATCTCACTGCCTTTGTTTCAAATGATTTAATATTCCGAATCGACAATGGACCGTCCAGAGAGTGTTATTATTTAAATGTCGGCCCTCGGTAATTGTGGGTCGGCATTAGATGAGTGAGTGAGTGTCCTATCGCGGAGCCAGGAGAGAAGGAGGTGGCGGCGGGAGGCGGAGGGCTTTGACCCCGTGCCCGTAATCAGGGACGCTGTGGCCGGCGCTGTCCTTGCTATCCTCCGTCTCGTTCAATTTGTAACTTTTTATGAACAACGCCATTAATAGATATCAATTCTTTTGTTTTGTTCAACAGCACTGATACAATTAGTATGTAATCGGTCTGAGCTCATAACAAAAGCGATAGTTGAACTGTGCCATCAGCAGGTACTTCGACTGAAAGTATGTGTTCAGAGATAGAGTGCCCTAGTTCGCAGGCAGCCGATAAGTTATCGTGGATGCGATCGATAAAGCACTCAAAGCACTAAGTTGCATTTAGGCCGGAGAATAAACTGAACCCTACGATTGCAAAACGCTAGTCGACGCTTAATTGCTTCATAGACGCAAATAGAGGGTTACGAACGTTTTATTGTTTTAATAGTACTAGGTATAAGTGACTTGCGTAAGTGTCGGTGCATCGAACGCAACCGGTTCTGGCAGGCGTGGCTATAATTTACAACTAATCTTGACCCACAGCTGTCTCGAACCAGTTTCTCGGCTTGATGCAAAGGCTTGACCCGTCATATCAATAAGATCTGTTGGGCGGAAGTACATGTATACTGAATAAAACTTGTGGGTGGTAATCCTGTTGATGACTATCCCCACAAAGCTTGGCTTATTAAAACATGATCCCCTCTTAGCTGATTGTTTACGTTTTTGATGCAGCTGTAAGTTCATTATGAACATCACTTTGTACACTTCCTTTTGTTCTTTTATTAAAGGATCTTAGTTGGTACTTGTTTGTTTAAATTATGTCTTGTATTGTTCCAGTGCTGCGGACAGTGCGGACTCACCAATACTGGAGGAAGCTGGCGAGAGCGGCTCGGAACAGAAGCCAAAGCCTCTCATCAAATATGGAGAACTCGTTATACTCGGGTGAGCATTGTTTTCTTTTGTTTTACGACCTTCGTCTGTCTGTAGATATTTGACACTTGAGTGCGTTGTAAGAAAAAACTTGATTCTTTGACGGAAAACTTATCTGATAAAAGTTGTTCTGTTGTTTCCTCCTCAGACCCAATCAATTTAGTAACTGGCCTGACAATAGCCTCACGGTCCCTAGGGACAAACCGACAAACCCAGATTGTATTTCTATAGTACTTCCGTGAAAACGTCTGGCAATGTCCCGTTCCATTTAATATTAAAATTCCCCAGAGAGGCTCTGCGTGTCGAACCCATGTCTCCACGCCGCTTAAGGGCCGGCTTCAAAGGAAGAAAGTCCGAAAATAAGGAGCCAATAATATTGTGAGATGCTAATCAGATCGTAAGAGGCAACGAACTCTTGTTTATAACTTTATTATAAGTACAGTGGGCTTTTGAGTCTCCGTCTAGTTATAGAGCCGCTTGATAAGGAAAAGATAAATTGTCGTGTCGCAACATTCAGCTGGTTGCACACTGAATAAGCCAACTAATCACATCACAGAAATCAGAATACAATATCAGGAAGAAGCCTGTTCAATCGCATTCCAATTATCTTGCTTAGAATATGGTACGATCCGTTGGAAGCGTGGTCCTTGTATGTAAAGAGAAGGGTCTTTCCGATTCAATTTAGTACAAGCTTGTCTGCGGTTTCAACTGTTTTAAGTACCATGTAAAACTGTGTAGCTCTAACTGGGACGTAGAATCGCTAAACTTGACGAAAGTAAGGATAGTTGCATCAAGATAGGCAATCGACTAGCAATAGTCTATTATCAAGTGCCACTTTGTTCATCATCATCATCATTTCAGCCAAAAGACGTCCACTGCTGGACATAGGCCTCCGATAAAATTCTAAACTTTGTGTGATTAAGAGGAAATGCGAGTGCTGTCTCTTTCTACTATCGCTGTCTCTCTCCGTCCTCCTGCCCTCAAATTCGTGCGATAAGGACAACTGTAGAAAAAAGTTAGAATTCGAGGTTTGGCTCTCGCCTATTTCCTCCTCCAATATTGAACCAATTTAAAAGATATTTTAGACAATGAATAAGGAGGTTATATACTACGCCGCTATGTTTTTCTTTTTTCGTTAAAAGTTGTCAAATTTGTACACTAGGACTCTGTTAACAGCGATCTAAACAAGCAATTTTGAGCATTTTTTGAGGGCTCTAGTGCTTATAAAAATAATTTATCACCAAAAAGGAAAACATAGGGGCATAGAAATAGTTAATATTTATTATTCTGTAAAAAACCATTGCTCTAGGGTCATTAACCAAAAAGAAAACAGGCGAGAGCGTTTGTATGGAGAAAAGACCACTCGCGTTTCCTCTTAAACAACTAATATAGCCGGTTCGTAGTCTCTAGTCAGCACTTACTCATTAAGTATCCTTTGTCCGGTAATCTAGTTGTAGAATAACAAGGTTAGCTTGTAAGTGCAAGGCAGAAGATACGACCGGTATACCTACCTATACTATACCTAGTACATGTTTGCGTAGATACTCAGTAATGGTAGGTTAGTTCGTCTTGCCACAGAGTACGACTAAATGGAGTGCAAATGTGTAGAAAACTGGTGTCTCCCTGTCGCTCGATCTACGCAGATACTAGTAACACAAGTACACACATCAACACGGTCTAGGGATATTTTTTAAAAAAGCGAATTACTATCAATGTGTTAATTATTTATATGACATGTATATATTTAAAATATACGTTATTTAATATTCTACCATTTTTTAATAATGGTTAAGGTACTGATTAAAATTTCAGGATTTTATGGAAAAAAAAATGAAGTATAGACGGAAACCGTTTATGAATTAACTTTTAATTTGTGAGTAAAAACTGAAAAAAATAGAAAAATCATTTAATTTGTGTTTATAAACTTGAAGTTAGTAGTCTGAGTGAGAAAGCGCCCATGATGTTCATAACACATCGGCAACGATTCGGCATGCTCAGAACAAGGTTGTCAATGTCTTGCTGCGGAATATTGTCCCATGTCCTTCTGAGGTGCGCAAAAAGTTGATCTTCTGTAGCCAAATTTTCAGGAACTTCCTTCAGAGCTCTTCTTTGCAGCATATCCCACGCATGCTCAATGGGATTTAGATCTGGCGATTGAGCAGGCCAGTCTAAGGCCCTAACATTATGTGTATGTAACCAAGCTGCTACCGTTCTCGCCGTGTGTGCCCGGGCATTGTCGTGCATGAGCAGGAAATCTTGCCCCATTTGTGTTCTGTGGGGCAAGATTACGGGCCCCAGCACCTGTTGGACGTATCGTTCTGCCGTCATATTGCCCCGCACCCAAACGTGATCCGTCCGTCCTCCAAGACGAATTCCTGCCCAAACCATAATTGTTCCTCCTTGGTATGGGTGAACTTCCTGAGGGTTCTGGAGACGGCTCCATCGTCCAGGAACTCGCCAAACACGCGACCTTCGTGAATCTGGATGGAAGCCGAACCTGGATTCATCCGTGAACAGCACATTGGACCATTGCTCACGGCCCCAGTCCACGTGGTTCCGAACCCATTCTAATCGTCGTCCACGATTGCCTCTCCGTAAAGGTGGGACCCGGAGTGGTCTACGAGAGCGTAGATTGCTTTCATGCAGTCGCCTTCTTACAGTTTGGTCACTCACAAGCACTTGGTGTTCCACTCGCAGCCTTTGGACCAATTGAGTCGCCGTTGCATTTGGTTGAGCTCGCGCAGTAATTTGCAAAAATCGGTCTTGTCTGGGGGTAGTGATGCGACTTGGCCCCCGGTGCCTCTCCGCTACTTCACCTGTGGCACGATAGCGTGTCCACAATCTTGAAATTACATTTTGATGGGTCCCTATGGCCTCAGCAACATTACGCTGAACAGATCCAGCTTCCAGCATTCCCACAGCTCGTAACATCTCCGCCCTCGTCAAATGTCGGCGTTGCATGGCTACAATACCTCAATTTTAACTTTATCTTTCGTTTAAAAATGAAAAAAAAACTGTAATTATACCTACGTAATTCGTGTTGTTTTTTAAATTTCGCTCAAATGAAAATTCCCTCTCCTATACATCAAGACATTTTTATGCCACCGAAACAAAAGAATTTTCAAAAATTTGAATTTGGAATTAGTCTGAGATAAATTACAAACAAATCGGTGTATTAAAGATTCCAATGCGGCCAGTACTTTTCGAGTTATTTAATTGAGTATGAAATATCCCTAGACCGTGTTGATGTGTGTACATTTGTGTTAAACTGAACGAATGGTATGATTATGCTTTATGAACGTGCGAAGTCAGGCATGCTATTCAATTTCTCTGATTTTTACACGCTCATTTGCACGTTCACTTCAAAGACGTCAATCACAAAATGGGTGCGTAGAATACAGAAGCTCCATGAGACTAGATTACACGTACAATGGTCCACTACCAAATCCCTAACATAGAACATATACAAGAATAATAATATAGCTTACTTTATTGCTACTCTATTTAATTTCTACTCCGTGGTTTGCACTGTGTGTGCAGTAGTGTGCACATTCCCAAATCTATAATAAAATCAGAAATCGCGAGTTGAACGAGATTTATGATCCACAGAATTTGTGAAAGCTCCTCATGTACCTATTTGATGAGACATTTTATGAAAACTGAATAGAAGCATGAGCTTTTGTTTTAGCATTCCTTTAAATGTTTTTAAATAACAGATTTAGAAATTGTATGTAATGAATCTAATGAATTAGCAGTGGAATGACAGAATAAATACCCTTTCCAGAAATAGTAACTCACCCCTAAAATAATGCCACAAAGATTATTTATTGATGTGACATCAGTGCCATATTTCACGCGAGCAATAAATCTAAGCGATATTAACCATTAAACATATGGTACCAAAGATACATTCGTCGTAATCTTCCTTCTGACCTCGAAACGTACACCGTTTTTGTGAATGTCACCCTCTAAAAGCATTACATTACGACAGGTAGTATCAATCACGTAGCGTGATTAATTGCTGTTATGGTACACCGTAAATAGTTTGCCTGTATTACATGCATTAATGCTGGCAACATTACATCACTTGAACAGATTTTATTGCCAGCCTATAGACGTTTCCGGTCTCAATTTGATTTGAGTTCCGTCTACGTCTGATTTTAATAGGTGTCTGTGATAACAGCTAGTTTGATAAAAGTAATAAATATTATTGTGTATCCAAGACGTTTCCTTTGTTCGTCTTTTGCTCGTTAATTTTCTTGTGCTTTGTGTGTGGTGTCCCGCAGGGCTTTAGCCTAGGGCCACATTTACTGAGCTGCGAAGAAAATTACTCTTGTTTCCTTAAGTATGGTCATTATATATATTTTAAATGTCACATACTAGATGTAAACGGACCCTTCGCGAAGCCGTCAACCAAGCATTCTGTACATCAAACTTGTAAAACTAC
Organism: Diarsia mendica; assembly: GCA_949316265.1. Taxonomy (NCBI): domain Eukaryota; kingdom Metazoa; phylum Arthropoda; class Insecta; order Lepidoptera; family Noctuidae; genus Diarsia; species Diarsia mendica. The sequence goes on along the minus strand of OX438906.1, from coordinate 8,442,576 downwards.
GCAAAAAAATTTTTAGCTCTTTTTATTGCGGTGAAAAATCACGTTTACGGTAGGACTCAATGTAACGTATGCAAAACATTCTGCTGATGGATGCTTTAAATATTACGGGGGAAGTGGTGGTATATAAAGTAAAATAATAATAACACATTTTTTTTTTGTTTTCTTGTTTTAATTGGTGAAATATGTTCGTAAGCAGAAGGTTCTCAGGCATGGTCTAAAACAAAAAGATAATCACAATGACGGGGAGATTTTTTCGGCTTCGTTTCGGCTCCCTTTTACATTATAATATTTATGCAAATTCGGTGTCTGCTAGTTGTTACAGAAGCCTTTAAAATGCAACCCTAGCATTAAGGCTAGAAAAAACTCGAAACAATATACCAAGTCCTTCATTACACAGGTACATTTAGTAGCCAGTATTGGTAATAATGCCACTTGAAATGTCCCGTAAAACGTTTTACGGTTTCTCTGTAAAACAAACGGGTGAAAGTGAAACTCTGTCCTGTCCCTATAATAAAACGGAAACAAAGCTAGTAAACATTATTTTTACGACACTGCGCAGATTGTCTTGTGAAACGGTTTGCCAATTTCGAATCAAATGGAAAAATCTAATCTCGTAATGGAAGTTTGATTCTTCACGGTTGAAGTTAAACGGGACATTATTTAAAAAATTATAAGTACTGCAAAATAAAATCTCTGAAAAGTGAAAAATAACTTTACAATCGGAAATCGGTAACTTTTGTTTGTTTGTTACATTGGGTTTTTTGCCACCTACTTCCGAAAGTGAAGATATTTTCCACTTTTTAACCGACTCCTAAAATAGATTTGGAAGAAAAGCTCGCACGGTGGTCCCAAATAACTTTTATTAACTTTGTTTCTGAACTTTATGACTAATTATGAGTTATCCTCTCAATTACAACGTTGATACTTGACCGATTGAGACTTGACCATGATTTATGTGACTCACCACATCCACAACTACTAAACACTAAAATTTTGAATGATTACACGTGCTCTTCAAAAGAATTCCTTTAAGTATTTATTTATTTATGTACACACAAAATACAAAAAAAGGATAAAAACATAAAAAAATAGAAGAGCACAAAGGTACTGCTTATTTCATGTGAAATTTCTTCCAGCAGACCTGCGAGAGGAAAGAACCGCTCGTGGTGCGAAACGACGAACGACCCCAATGGAATTGAGAAACTCCACTTTTTTGGGAAGTCGGTTTTAAAAATTAAAGTGGGATAAGTTCCGATAACACACGAAAACGAAAACGTGTTGCGCCGACCCCAAAGAGAATGGGATAAGGGCAGGAAGATGATGATGATGATTTGATGATGATGAAGTTTCGATAACACACGAGAGAAGCCGCGGTCTTAAGCTAGTGAGTTAATAAACAAACATAGTACTAATACTCCTTTGTTCTACTCCTAATGACTCGTCTATGACTAATTTTAATAACTAAATAATTTCTTAGAAATAATCTTGTTTGACTTACCGAAACAACAACGGAATAGCTAGATAATAGCTTAGTCTAAAGATACATTATCATAGTTTTTGTACTACATACGGCTTATTGTTCGTCTTGTTCCACATAAAAATTTATAACCGAGAAAACAATAATCACTGTTGTTGACATTTTATCTTTATTTTCTTCCGTGTTGTGGAAACAAAATTATTTATTTTATTGACATTCCATTGTCATTTTAATTATGATAATGAGTTAATCTTTGTATGTCATAATAATGCGACACAGACTCCTTTCTTGCGATATTGAGTATACTTGACAAACTAAACTAAGGCTGAGTTGCACCAAAAAAGTCGTTAAAGTTAAAGTTTTTGTCAAAGAGTCTCTAAAAACGTAGCCTTATGCAATGCTACGTTTTTAGAGACTCGAAATCTTGGCAAGAAACATTCGTCGTTCCATGTGGAAAAACGATCGGCTCTAGGTAATCACACTTTTCTTTTCATCGCTTTCGTCATCAGAACTGGTTTCTGCGAGTATTTCTTGGAGCAGGGACATGATGTCTAAGGCTGAGTTGCACCGAAAAAGTCGTTAAAGTTAAAGTTTTTGTCAAATTTGACAGTACTGTATGGGGTATAGAAAAATTATATAAACAATTTTTTTTTTGCAAACATTCAAACAAAGTAAGTACCTATTATATTTATTGCTCTGTCTATAGCACGTATTATTTTTTAGTTAAACAATTACCTACGATGAATATCCTTGTTACGCCTTAAGCAATGCAATCGTATAGTCAGCCACCAAGCTACGTTTTTAGAGACTCGAAATCTTGGCAAGAAACATTCGTCGTTCCATGTGGAAAAACGATCGGCTCTGGTAATCACACTTTTCTTTTCATCGCTTTCGTCATCAGAACTGGTTTCTGCGAGTATTTCTTGGAGCAGGGACATGATGTCTAAAGGTTATATTCAACGCGTTTGACAATAAAATTGACAGAAAATTTAACACAAACTATAACACTAACCAGCGGAAAGTAAGCGGTTGCAGTTACCGTTAAAGTTATGACGTCATTTAACTATTTGTCAAATCGCGCAACTCATTGTTGGCATAACCGATACAAAACTGAAGTTTTGATGTTTGTTTGACGTGCCATTTGACACAAACTTTAACTACTTTTTTGGTGCAACTCAGCCTAAAGGTTATATTCAACGCGTTTGACAATAAAATTGACAGACAATTTAACACAAACTATAACACTAACCAGCGGAAAGTGAGCGGTTGTAGTTACTGTTAAAGTTATGACGTAATTTAACTATTTGTCAAATGGCGCAAATCATTGTTGGCCTAACCGATACTAAAATGAAGTTTCGATGTTTGTTTGACGTGTAATTGGACAGAAAATTTAACTTTAACTACTTTTTTGGTGCAACTCAGCCTTAATGTTATAAATTCAAAAGTTACTCCGTCTGATTGTACCTTTTCACACATTTACGGCGAAACGAATTTCGATACAGACATTATGTACCATTTTTTTTTTTTTTTGGTGGGTGGAAAATCATCGAATAACCCCCCCCCCCCCCCCCCGCTCTTGGGCAGAGCGAAGGGGAGTGTCAGACTTCTACTGACTAAAAACCAAACCCATGTTCCTTCTTCGCCCTTGTGTCGGAGCCGCGTTATCCTTTCGACAAGCCACAGCCCCGACGGGAGCCATTTTGGGGGGACATTTTGTACCATTGAGTCGGGCCAAAGCGTGGTCAAAAACCAGTCTTTATCTTCAATAATCTTGCAATGTTCACAACCCTTAATTAACTTGTTAATTTGTTATTAGTAAATACAAGAGGATCCTGTTACTAATGGTCTAGTCTGGACAGTGGACAAGCCCTTTGTCTTCTAATGACTAGACCGGTGGACGGACTATTTCTGTACCGGTAAACACACGACCACGTACAACATTACGTGATTTTCTTCATCGTGTACTACCTACTTTCATAGCAATCCTTTGTTTATCGTGTGGTTAGTGTCAAACCTAGTTATTTTTATGCCGCTCATGGACCTCTGACTTCCCTTAGTGAATGTGTACGTACAGGCGGGGCGTCGCGCGGCGCGATGTGCGTTTTTAATTCAAACACATGATGATGTATGAAAACGTTTAAGATTTCAAATGTCGATTTCACGAGAAGCGATTTTTCACTCGTTAGTTAAAAAGGCAGCGTTCGTTGCGGTGGACCCGCCTCTCAGTAAATGATTAAAAAAGCACGCGACGAGCCTTTTGCAAGCGCCGCGCGACGCCCCGCGTCTCCGTATACGAGCCCTTACATGCCGTCAAGAATTATATCAGCAACAGCAAGAAGCAAGTGATTTTATACAATAAGTACGCACATGATCCGAAAAATTAAAGGACTTGCGTTCGAATTCAAGACCAACCAACCATACTACCCTCTATTATTGTCTCACTATTAGACTTGTCTTCTAAAAGGAGAACCTCCTCCGACAGGAGACCTTCTGAGGGGCATTGATATATATAAGGTCCCATTAAAATAGGTGGACAAAATTTCAGAAATCATTCAGACCACCAACATAAGGATGATGGTAAAAAAAAAAATAAGAAAAACGCATTTAAGTATCTACTCATGAAGGATGAGTTTGTTCTAGAGTGCCGCCAATTTATTATTTGAAGTAAACAAAAAATCACTTTATTTAATGTTTTTTTTTGTTTAGATATCTTTGGTTAGACCTACTGAACGCTGTGTAAAAATTTGTCCACCTATTTTAATGGGACCTTATATATACTCTTGCTCATTGCGTGTTTGTAACTATTTCAAGTCTATTCCTCAAAGTTTTTCCTTATTTTGTCTGGTTAAAGAGACTCCGCAAAAACCCTATCAGTCATTGAACGATAAAATGTTACACAACGTTAATGTTCTATTGTTTTACGAAGAGGTTTTGACTCAAGAGGCCTTATTCTATCAGCCACTTAAAGCAAAGGGGGTTCACCGAGTAGCAAACAAACTATGATTGACACTCGATTGTAAACAACCCCTGCAAAGGGTTAAGGGTTGCATAGAAAACTTATCACAAAAGATTTCCGGAACATAGACAAAGACCAGAATTCCCAAACCTGCCACAAGTATCCTTAACTTTTTGTGGGTTTCTGATTACTTCTGTGTCTTTTCCAAAACTGATTTATTTAGCATGCTCCTTGGTCTTAAAATTAAGCAGTCTTCCACCAGTTACATGACATATTTCTGGTTTATCTATATAGAAGTAACTACTTCTATTCATGCATCTTTCACTAACTATACCGGAGAAGTGAAATATTGTCGAGGCAGCGATACGCAGAAGAAGAACTACAGTACTATAAACAAAAAAGTTATTATTTCAAGTTTGATCTAGCTAAACCAATCAAACACTCGCTCAGTAAATATGCGGATGGCTAGCCCACTGATGTCATCAATAAGACAGAGTTGTCTTGTTTAATCTTTATGGTCAACGCTTATCGTGCATGCCATGCCTTTTGAGGACTGTTTACATTATCTGCCACGACTGTACAATGTCACACTTTCTTTTTTATTGCAATCATCCTCATTAGACCTCAAAAGCACCGCTGTAATAGACAGCGCTTTGATATAGCCGTTGTTTTTACATGGAAAATTATTGCTGATGGGTTAAGCAGTCATAAAAATGCCCATTCTTTTGGATGCTGTAGAAGATTAGGCTTGTTGAGGTGCATTTAATTAGTTTTCACAATCATTCTTTCCACTATCAACATTTGTCAGTAATTTAGCTATCGCTTGTTCTGCCTCGTTGGCGTGGTCGCAAGCGCAACTTCTGCGGAGGTCCTGGTTTTGATATCCAGATCGGGCAAAGTGTCATTGTATTCTGGAATTTCTCAGTAGAAGCCGCGTAGTCTGAATTTGTGCCCGGTTGATGGCAATAGGCTCGTCCCCTATTACATGGGATTTAATTTAGGTGGCGAAATGTGGGTGTACTAATTGGGCATTGCAGGCGTGACTTTCACTTTCATTCTTCACCACCCGCAGTGTTTGCATATTCTTCGCCAAGAATTACAAGGTACACAAGGTACAAGGATTGAGACCTAGTTTTAGCTCTAATATTAACACCTTTATTTACCAAACGAAATAAATTACCGCGGCGTGTTCATAACAAACACAAACAGCGTACTTAGTTTCTGTAATCTAAGGCACGCATGTGGATTCTCATAATCACGGTCATGACATGAATTCAAAATAATCACAATAATCGAGTTCAAGACCAGCTCTGACCGCAAAACTTAGTTTCTCATTGCGTAGACGTGGTAGACGTCATGAACATGGAACACCTCTTTAGCTCATACATCACGTTCTAGCTATTTACCTTCCGGTTTCTTGCGACTCATTTTGACCTAAATACACGTAGAAATTCGAGCCGAATCGAGCCAGATACACAAAGCATGTGTGATTTAAATATGATGTGAGAGGAAGAGTGGAAATAGCGAGACGCGCATTACTGAAACGTAACTCCGGTCTTTATTTATGTACGAACGAATATGGTGCTGACTTTATTTTCTCATTTTGTCACGAACTTTCTGTTGAAAAGGTACTGTTGTTTTTGTTAGATTATGTAGCTATACTCAACTCAATTCGTTACGTAAGCTACTGAGGGTTTCTTACTGCCCACTGCCAAAGTCACTGCTAATGCTAATTTTCAATGTTAATGATATGCTCCTCCATGCTACCGGCCAAATTATGCTGCTAGCGTATTCAGAATTTGAATTAAACCATTACATCATCGGGCAACGTCTCTAGAATATCAGCTATTAAATGCAACAGAATTATCAGATAAATAGGTTACTATGTCAGTTTTAATGTGTATCTGTAAAACGGTTCAGCTAGGAGTTTCCGTATGGTTGTAAAATGAAATTACGAAATGTTTTACAGTAGGCTCATAGGTTTTTTTATGCGTTCCTTATTTCTTAGTACCAGAGGAGATGCATGCACGGGGCGGAAGTAAGTCTGACTGGAGACTGCCGATGCTGCCAAAATAGCTCTCCATCTATGCGTTAAAATCATAACAAGCTAAAATCGTTTCTCACATAGTTATTTATTACATCATGAGGCTGTGTGCGGTCCACGTCCAAAAATACATCGTCCACTTTCGTGGGTGTCGTTAAGGTCACTTAAATATTGTAAACAGCATTTAGATGCTGAGTTATTGACGCCCTAATCTTTAAGGAATCCCCATATTCCAAAAATAATATTCGTCAGCGGAGATGTCTAATCGAATTCTCCACTTAGCGGGTCGTCCCGTCAGCGAATTTACAAAACCTATACCATTAGAGTCAAAGTGCGAACTGAACTGGCTTAGCTTTTGTGTGACAAAAACTTCAACAAACCCTAATCTATTCTAGTACAGAAATTGACCGAAATCGACTAGACTTTGTTAGATAAATTCGTTCTAACATTGCAGCAACAAATGCTATACCATTAGAGTGAAAGTGGAAACTGAACTGGTTTAGCTTTTGTGTGACATTGCGAGTACAAGTAATAAAGCTTTTTATATGTAGGTAAGTAAATAAAATACAAAACGCAGATAATTATTTTTATAAACATGATTTGCTTAGCATTTTTACAATTTAAACTTTTAAGTATGGCACATACAGAGTCAAAATATTATCTATAGAATTACTCTTTTGCTTCCACACTACACCTTAATTAATAGATTAAACGCTTGAGCAACTTTTATTCGATGATATTGATCATAGTTAATGGTGATCACCACGCTCTTTCCTTCTCTTAATAAAGTCGATCTTTTTTGAGTTACTGGCGTAACTTTTAGAAACTTTATATTTATACTCGCCGAACAATTAAAGTTTCTATTGCATCCATTTTTTTTTATCATCCTTTTTATTTTTCTTCGATAGTTGACATAATGTTACATAACTTACGAAATTCGTGTTAAAGTTTTGTTAACAATCCAATTAGTATTTGTACTACGAGAAAAAGCTGTGATAAAGTTGTCACTTTTTTCGGTGCAAGTGTCACCATTTGTAAGTTTACACTGAACTTAAATTGTGCCTGAACATTATCGTGACTCTTCTCCTCCAACTTTAAATAGCAGATATTATCGCCCAAGATCACTTAAAACGGCTTTTATCATGGTTTTCGTACTATAATTGCACTGTACATAGCCTCAAAACAATGCAACAGCGGCAACAACAAATATTATGATCATAATCATAACAGAAGTGAATGCATGAACAAGTCGACGCCGCCGAATCGCAAACAAATATTTCGGTGAGACTGTACTCGACTAGGTTTTGTTCGTACGTAATGTTTGATAATATCTCAACAAAAGCTCATCTATTTCAGTAAATATGTATCATACAGTACTAGGTTTTGTCCGTGCATTTTCTTTGAAAATATCAAGGCAAAATGCTAATCCATTTGAGTCACTTATTTTACTGAGTTAGATTAGGTTTTGTTGAGTAATATGCATTAACAAAAGCTCATCTATTAGAGTCTGGCTCGTGACTCAAAAAGTATAGGTTTTGTAAATTCGCGTCCCGTCATGCGTACCGAAAATCTTAATTATGTTTCTTTGTATGCAGGTGGATAACGGTTAACACGTTGAGCTATTAATATTCAGCTGGCACGTACAACGTTCATACTCAGTACAGACGCAAAAAAAATACGTTTTTTAATTCATTTTTCGGCTAACGAATGTTCAATTACTTCTTTGACGAAAAAATGTTCGTGAACCTCGACTGAATTCCAGATTTCTATCATTGATCGTACTTCTAGAATTCTCGTTTCGAAGCCGTTAGAACTTGTTGTTTGTAGTGGAACTTTCGAGAAAGTTTTAGCAGTTTGCTTGTTTTGATTTACGTTTAATTGAACACAGAGGTCGAACAAATTCACATGGTTTGTGCTAATGTGGCCTTTGTTTTCAGTTATTATTTGGATACAGTTACAAACCGCTCACGTGCGTGAAGCACAAGTTTTCACGTAATCTGAAACGTGCGGACTATTTGGTCTGCTACTTGAAATGTAATAAAAATATTTATATTATTGTAATATGTAGGCAAGTTCTACATTCTTGGTTTATCAGTGGGTGGATGTGGTTCGAATTTAAATTGATTTATTAATCAAGGTTAATAGGTACTGTGGAAGAAAAAGTAAACACTTTGGAGTTGAGATGTTAATAGTCGTCATAAACATCGATAGAGAGAAACCCAAGTTTATTTCTCAAGTTGTTTGTTACTCTAAGCCTCCCAATTAGTATTGTATCATATTTCCAATGCCGTCAAAAGAAGGGTCCTACATAACATCACGCCTGTAATCCCCGAAGGGCAAGGCAGAGGTATACCTAATCGCACACCCACAGTTCGCCAGTTATGTTTCAAGTCCAATGTATTAGGGGGCGAGACTATGTGGCCGCTACTGAGATATTCCTGATGGTAACACCCAATACCTAACACTACCCGATTGAACCCATGCTCAGCAGTCAAGCTTGCGACAACCTTGCAGACCAAGAAGGGTTATATAATTATACATGGGTAAGGCCGCCAAAATTGTCAATTATATCACAAAAGTAACACAACAGATTTTGTGCTACCGTTACACAAAATTACCCAAAACTAACACATTTTCTGGGTAAAGGTGCTTTCATAATGGTTAAATAAATAACCTAAACTAATACAAGATACCCACTTTCAAAAATCAGTACAAATACCACTATAATACGGCTTTTAGTTCTAATACTGTGTTACGTAACGCAATCTTTTGTGTTAAAATAACACAAACGTAACACAAAAGTGACACAAATGTAACACAAGCGTAATACAAATGCAACACAAAAGCTACATTTTTACAACAATTTTAGGCTATATCTCGGGCATTTATTACAATTAAGAACTAATGAGTGGTTTGAAGTATACTTTCGACCTCATCGCCAACAAATATAATACAATAACATAAAAAAATCTGTTTCTTACCTCAGAATTCACAATAAATCATTTTTTGTGTAACATTTTTGTCACACGACAAAAATGTCTCACGAAAAATTGACAATTTTGGCGGCCTTACCCACATACATTCTCTTGCCCTTATCCCAATTCATTTGGGGTCGGCGCAGCATGTCTTCTTCTTCCTTACTTCTCTGTTTCTCGTCATCTCATGACATGATACACCTCCTTTCTTACCATATCATTCGTAACACAGTCCATCCCTCGTTTCTTTGGTCTCCTCTACTCTTACATCGATCTACATTCATATTCATAACCTTCCTCACGACATTTTCCTCATTCGTCCGCATCACATACCACGACAACCGATTTCCACACAACTTTTCAGTCACCCACCGGCACCACTTTCAGAGCAAGAAGGGTTCTGTTTGCAAATATTAAAAGAAAAATTGGAAAGTGCTGTCTTCCTAAAATGTAATAACGCGAGCGTGAAATCGCTTTCCGCAACAGCGGTAAAGCACTTTACCTACAGCTGTTACGTATCGAATTCGGAAAAACCAAATATTTATGGAATCAATGCGCTCTTTGACCCATGACATTGACTTTTACAGAAGATACAATTGAGTTTAATTGGATTGATCGTTTCGTTGAAATGGAAAAAGACTTTGTCCCCAAAGTATTTATAAAAATTGATCTACCCAAGGTGTCTTTATTTGAAAATCAGGCATTCATAATTACCGGGGCTGTGGGACTTTTCGAATGAGATCCCACGGCCCTGGAACGCTGGAACACAAAGAGCTAAGAAGGAATATGGGTCTGTTTTAACCAGTACAAGTCTGGCACTCCTTTCCGTTCCACCCAAAGCGGGAGGGATCATTTGGTGATGTACACACGGCTACACATCAAGCTATACATTTCCAGTTTACGCTGATCTCGCACTGTACGGAAATCCTATACAATGCGAGACCAGCTTATACTGGAAATGTATAGCTTGATGTGTAGCTAGAGTGTGTACGAGTTGTACGACCCACAAAAAAGGCATTCGTAATCTCGCCAAACTCAAGTGTGACGCCGTCCTACTTGTAATTACTTGTAAATCAAAATAAACTATAAGCCAAAATTTATTATTGGCGGATATATGGCGTCATCAACAGCTCATCACAGGTGGTAACCGGAACTCTACCCACACACAACATAACTCGTTTTCCACAATGTTGTGCGAGATGAGGAACAGCTGACTGACGACGTTCCTTTCAGCGGAAGCGGTACTTCCTCTAGTACACTCCTGTATGGTAAAAACCCAAACAATTAAAAACGACCATTAATATTAATTACGCCGATAACTTCTCTGCTATCTGGAAAAACCAAATTATTCAGTAGCCAAAATTTTGTCGTACTATTTAGCTAACAAATATAATATTGTTTGCTATTGTAAATTATTCCTCATTAGCTGCTAGCTAGCTGTGGTGCAATGTTTATTCATCTTTATTCGAATTTAAATCCACAAAGCTCTTGTTTCTCTTCACAGCTGGCGGCTGCCACCAAGCCAGTTCCTACAAAGTCTTGCCTCCTGCCCTTAGCCCAATTTATTGGTCGAATTATAAGGTTTATTTATGAATTTATGGGGTCGACACAGCATGTCTTCTGCCTCTATACTTCTTTATTACTCTATATTATGCGGCGAAAAGTAAGGTAAATTAACATTATGGTTTGATGTTAATTCAACCTTACTTTCCATATTCCCTTTAAAACTTTTGAGGGCGAAAGAACTGGGTAGCACCGAGCGAAATCAATATTATCCTCCTCGAAATTTTCCTTCAAAATAATAGCAATCTCAAGTGAATGAAATGAAGCAAAAGCTTCAATATATCATTCCCCTTCTGAGCTCATAATATCCCACAGATTCCTTGTAATAAAATTTTCATAACTCGGGTTGACTATCCGAGGTAGGGAAGAGTCTTGAGAACGATACATCTTAATAAGTAATCCGTCAAGCCGACCGTAACTTTCCGAATCAATGCTGAATTTATTCTCCCTTGATCTAAAACATGGCGTTCTTTACCATAACGTTTATCTACAGAGTTACAGACGTACCATATTCCATTTTTATGTATTTTAGCTTATAAATTATAATGCATGTAATGACGTTATTTCTTGCAATGCTCGTTTTGCTCAAAGACCTAAATGCGTAATGGTATTATGTCAAACGTTTTTCTGTTCGCAATACGTCAGTACTTGCACAAACCGAGCTGCAGTACTATATTTATATTATGAAGTCTATTCTGAGCTGCAACTTTGTCTATGATTAAGATATATTATTCAATACTATCGCCCCTAATTGCGTAACCATGCAAGCATGCAACCGCATTAATGCTATTACACTGAAATGCTATCCCTATTTTCTTGAAGAAGAACAGGGGGGTGCCCGGACTCGTATGTCCGTCATGATCGATTTATGCCTAATAGGATTTTCCAACGTCGTGCGAGGCCCTACAGATGTGAAAACAATTCTATTTTAAACAAGTGAATTACCCACCAGCTTTTCTTTATGTTACGTTTGTAAATATGTAATACACGTGTAGGGAAGATAGTACAAACATTATCCACAATCGTTTAGGTATTGTGTAAGCGAACAGATTTATAGCCGGCCAAAGGCGCAGTTAACGGGGGAACCGTAAAAACGACCTGTTTTTCGTCGCAGAGTTAGCCGTATTGCTACTTATTACAATTTCAAAAAAAATACAGTGTATAGTCAAATGTATAGGTAAAAGACTTATGCAAAAATATTTTCTAAAAGTAATCAAGAACCTCGAAAAAAAAAAACACAAAATCACAAAAAAAAACACACGAAAAAACTTTTTCGTCTCGAAATGCTCAATATTTTGTGTGACAACTGTTATTTTTTTTTTTACTATCAGAAAGGAAATTTAACCAACTAAAGACATATGTAAAAATATTTTAACATTACAGCGTATTTTTTTTTAAAATAAATTAAATCTGCGAACTATCGTTCATTTTGGCAGTCACGAGCATCAAACGCATCGCCATTTTCAACCTTATTTGTTTAGGCGATGAGTTAAACGCGCGCTCAAGGTCGCGGGCAGCTATGGTGCTTTTACTCAATTGAACCGTTTTATTGCTCGGACATAATTCATTGCTTTCTCTCGTACTGTTTCTTGTTTTTCTTGTATACCAAGCTATATCTGACCCGTCTCTCTATTACGTATTCGATGATCAAGTAACCACAAATTGTAGACCCGAGGACCTTTATTGGACTTAATGTGGTTAATTATATTGAATACGAGTCGAGTTTTCCGTTACAATGGCGGCTGCCCGGGGTGAAACCAAAGGTCGGAGAAGTTTTGATTGACTCTATTTCGAACGCCAAGGTTAAACGACTATTGGATTCCGAGATTTCCTTTCATTAGCCTTTCTTGAATATTTGATTAAATGAGAAAATTTGGTCTTTCAATAAGAAGCCGATTTAACCAATGATGTATTGAGGATCATTTTGATTAGGCACATTCTTTGCCCCTCTCCTAGAGAGGAGGCCTGAGTTCCTGCAGTGGGAACAATATAGGCTGATGATGATGATGACATTCTTTGCAAAACGATGTTTTTTTTATATTTACTGGTGGGATAAACCTAATTCTAATAGACGAATAATCATGTAAAGTTGAACAGAATCATAAACGAATCGCTGAATTTATGTTCAAAGGTGCAGATAACTCACTCAATGTGCGGAAACGGGGTTTATCTGATGGGAATTCGCGAGAATAAACTTTTTAACAAAAACATCTTATGTCAGACAGTGTGTTACGCCGACTTATATAACGGCACACAAAAGGTTTGCACTTGTGCAGCTTCCCATGCCTCGAGCTGTCAACATTGTCTGATTTCTTGCCGTTTCATAAAAATACTACACCACTGTGAACTACTCGAATTGAATTACTGACGCGTGTTACTTATGTTTATAGCATTTTAACGCAAATTTTGACGTCATCCTCGTCTCCGTAAGACGTGAACTTGACATTGCGTCGGCGATTTCACTCTCGGAGCTCATAAATAAAAGCAATCAAAAATAATAACTGGCATACAAATAACTTCTTTATTATTCAAATCGAAAACATTCGTCTAGAATCCGCAAATGCAATGTTTATATTCAAATACGTATTTACTTTAGCTGTGGGAAATATAAAGTCAAAGATACAAAGTTCTTGTCGATTGTTCGATTTAAATTCTCACGGAAGTATAACCTTTCCCATCGACGAATAATGCATATAATGGCTATAACTAAGCACCACAATAAGCACTTATTGTTGTAATTATTGTAAGCGTTGAGAGCTAACACTGACCTGAGGAATCTTTCACGAATGGAAGGTCGATCCGATCCACCAAGTTGAGTTTTCCTGACAAAAATATGTTTCTCACCGTAAATTTTTGGAGGTCGCCGCGTCAATGTCAATGCCATATCATATCATTTGGTCGATACTCGATACGATCTTGACGACAGACTTCTGAAATATCATTTTCACCAGTCTGCACATAAATCGTCTAGTAAAATGTTTGTGCTTAATTACCAACGCTTCTGTGGATATCGATAAGTCGTTGATTGATGATCGCGAAACGAAATTAAAATGTTCAGGTGTTTTCGTAAGATGAAAATAGCTCGCTCAAACTTTAACTCCCAGATGTTGCCAAAGCTCAACACTTTGCTTTCACGTCCATCAAATTAAGTCCAGAAGTTAAAAAGGGTGATTTAAATTTTGTTCCAGTTACAACGGATACCTGCCAGCAGGAGAGCGAGGTCGTCGCCGCAGCAAGTTTGTGCTGTACCGACGACCTTCGGCGAACGGCGTGAGGCGCTCAAAGCACTATGTGGTGAAAACCCCGCACAGCAGCAAGGCAATCCTCGATGCCAGCCAACACTCAATATCGTACACACTCAGCCGCAGTCAGGCGGTCATCGTCGAATACACGGAAGACCCAGATACGGATATGTTCCAGGTATGTTTAGGATAGATTTTATAAAGATTCTGGAGCTTATTTAAACCTTTTGGATGGAAATAGTACTCGTCATTACACAGGTTTTCCCATGCACGATACAAGAGTTCTCCAGTTTCATTCTAAATTTACTTTGTGGAATAAATCGGGAGAACTTGTGGCGCCAGTATTGCTACTTTTTGGAGAAAGTCAACTACTTTCAACTTCACTTGATGCATAGTTGAACGTTGCTCATAATTTTGTGCTAAGATTTAACTCGGTCGGCACAAGGCTGGTCATGAATTAACCAGGGGATAGCAGCTGCTGGTTACAGTTCATTTATAAAAGGACTCGAGTTTTTTTTAATTTTCGCGACGGATATAATTATCTTGTTTCCGTTTGACCTTTCCCGTCTCGTTGTACATTATAAGTTGGAAAACCCAAATAAGTTCGGTTCGGTTTGTGTTAGTAAAAATAATGATCTCTACTCTATACGTTGTCACACACACACGTCTTGGCACACGTGACTAAAGACATATCAACAGGATTTACGTTTGTCCGGTTTCAAAGTGTTGGTTTTTCCAAGCTAATCTTGAGGTAAACGGCGCACGCTTACTCAATGGAATAGGCTGAGAGCCTCTACGCACAAAACATTTTAATTGAGCCGTCGTGTTTATAATACAGGCTATACTTGGTCGTAAATACTTTCTACCACCTTGGAGAATGCAGAATGCAGATACACCTACATACACTCACACGCTCGACACATTGCCACATCATGGGGAACAAAACAGCTTTATATGATTTCGAAATGATATCACAAGATCCCCTCGCAATGGGTCCTCTTATCGGACACCAGACGTTGTCTGTTTGCACTACAAAACATCTGAACAATGTGCTACACGAACACAAACAATGGGCCTTGATACACGATTGCTAAATGGGGACGCGTATTTCATCTACACCGGTATGGATAACAACCCTCGGTTCGGAAACGCTTTCGAAATTTCGCAATGCGCAAATAGAAGCACGACGCCTTGCCACGAGGCATGCTTCGATTAAAACAAGATTAAACAAGGGAAAAAACGTTGAATATGTGCCAAAAAAATGTTGCAAACATGTGTCTCTAATGGACCTGCCGACAGTCTAATGCTGTAACGCGTTTGAATAATTGAAATTGGGCCACCGAATCACGAAGGGTCCCACCTTTTTAATATAAAATGAGTAGCAAAGTGTCAGAGTGTTTGTTGTTATAAATCTTGTTGTTTACGTTTTGCGTTGCGCATGAGGCAGTGTGTTTACCCGGCGGCATGTCGTGGCGTCTCTCATATCTAATCGGCGCCCATATGGGTTAGTGCCCCCCGGGAGAACAATGCGTTGGTCCCTACGAGCGGCATTGATGAACTGAGTCCATGCGGAGCCACAATCACATTATCAGATCGTGTTACAAACACTCAGCCCGTGATAACGTCCAGTCAAAACGATACAACAATACATTGTGATAACGTTATTTGCTTACAAATTTATGTTGCGTAGATCGTGACGATAGCCTTCTTAAAACTTAAGGACTGCCTCTTTATTTAACCCAAACAGTATCAGCGGTTAAGTAAATACACGAAGTAAGATTATCTGTAGTTAAATTAAGTGTCGTTTAATAGTTTTGTCCTTTGTTTGCGGATCTTCTTGTTATTGTAAGGCTTCAAGCTTTTAACAGCTTAAAAAAACGTTAACCTCCAGCGAAGTATGAACGAGTTTGTTTGTTGTAAATAATTATGTAGTTGTTTTACAACCTTAATCCAAGTAGCACTTGACGCAGCCGCACTTGCTAATTTCTATGGAGCGACGAAGTTCGTTGCCGCCGCGGTCGACGCACTGTTCCACATCCTGTTCATTTGATTGAACGCCATTTCCATTGTTGCCAACACTTACACATCGCAAACTTACCGTAAAATCATATACGAACACCCAAATAAATATTTATTTCGCTTGGAGTGGCACACTGGGCACCGGAAGTGTTCCAAACATTAGCATAAATCGCGTCATTGTTTACTCGTAGAAACAGTCAAGAATGATATCCTTTATTTTCCGGAAAAAAACATTCATATTCAATAAGAGCACCAGTTTTGTATCATGAATATTTTTCTGCGTCGTATTATTTCTTCAACAGAATACATCGATCAAAACTTGTTTACGACTGTAAAAAATAAATTGTTAGCATTACACAGTGTTTTTGCGTCTATGGAATCGTTTTGCTGTCTAGGCTTTTGTTATTATCTGCAGTCTACACTGTTGTAAGCATTAACCGATTTGTACAAGCTCTTGGTGTCTGTTTAAATCATGGAGATGCAATCTTTTCTATTGTTTATACTATTTTCAGAAGTTACCATCATTACGCCAAGGGTACAGACAGTCACATCATTAAAATTATCATCTCCTAATCTCTGCCGGGTTGCTTTGCTGATAATTATAGTTAATCGGTCATTGGCTTGTTTCCACTAATACTGCTATTTGCAGCATTTATTTCTATTCCACAGGTCGTTGGCCTAAGATCTGGGTCTAGCTAGTTTTTGTAAATATGCTAATGCTCCTTCATAGCACTCGAGGTGAACGGTGCACGACGGCAATCTTCTTGCGATGGATTTTGTGCCACACCTCTGCAACATATCATTCGGGTTTAATGAACCAATGACCCACAAGACTCATATTGTTGTATTACGTTTCAAGGAAAAAAAACAAGCTACCTATCCTCGCATTTCAATAGCATAAATGTTTATTTTCCCAAGATTTATTCTCTTGGGGAAATTGAAAATGTCTGCACTTTCTTAATCATAAAGTAACGTTTAATTAGAATTTTCATTAATGAATCGTTACATAATAACGTCGGGAGATATTGTCTGTCTCAGTTTTCAGCCATGAATACTGTAAAACTTAAGACATTACAACAGTTAATGTAACCGTGCAACTAAGTGCTTTCCGGTACAAAAATAACTGTGCTTCTATAGAAAAATTTGGTTCCTTGAACAACGTTAAAAAGACCACTGTACGGATGAATTACCAGCAAAACGAACCAGCAGCGATGAGTTGCCAAGGCTATAAATTCAGGCTTGCGATGATAAATTCATAATTTTCATCCTCTTAATGCCAGACAATTTAATTTGTTTCGTTTCACAAAAGGGGTGAAACATTGAGCAGTTTGTCTTTGATTTAATTTCGGGATCCATCATCCCAGCTGCCAGAATACCGAATAAATTAAAAATTCCGATACCGTTGAATGGATTGCCCGTGCCGAGGTAAAAGGCATTGCTCAAATATTTTCGTACAAAACTCTGCCTCGGTAATTGGCAACGCGCCTTCATAAAAATTCAGTGATGCATCATGTTTGGTGGCGCTAACGGGGTGACACGTGACGTCACGGATGACCCGATCCGCATGTCAACGAGGGTGGGGCGTGAGCCGTGACGTCAGACCTGGGGTGGGAGTAAGAGACGGCGTGGTTGGGCCAAGGACGTCGCCGGGCCGACCGGCGCGCAACACCCGCCGCAATCGATACCGTGGCTTGACAACCGCGATCTGCAATCGACTGCCTCGCATCTTGATGATCTAAAGTCTAGACAAGCACTGAACTGACAACCCTCCTTCCAGGAACCTTCTAGTAGTCCAAGGAGGCCTCCAAACAGTAGTGATTATAAAGTCTTGAGTGCTACGTGACAGTGATAGCAGTATAAGCATTCTACTCCTCAGTGGCGAGGTAGACATATCTTCTCCCATCAAAGAACTTTTTCTTCAGCAAACAAAAATGTTTTTAATTTTCGTGGTCTGTAAACCGGTTGCTTTACAACGAATGTGCTCATTTGCATTTTCGTAGTAAATCCGAACGAAATTGCGATCATATGCATATCAGATGGAAGGGTTTTCTTTTAGGTCGTACATTCTGGTTGAATCATGTCAGTAGACGATGCTAAGGTTTATTACGGTTCCTATAGTTGAGGTTAGGATATTTATCTAACAGTTGCTCACCGTCTCTTTTATTAGCAAAAGTATATTTGCTACGTGTTCACCCCGCCCCGGTTAACTTACTTTCACTCGTGTTTTATCTTGGTGCAACCTTCAAGATCACGAAGAGAACTGGTTTTAGTTCTCATGGGTTTAAACAATCTAGATTATGTCACGTAAAAGTCTACTATTATTATGAGGATATGACTGTATTTAATATGGAATTACTATAAGGATAAATCGATTCGTTTTGTCAAAGTCAATCCAAGTAGGGAGAGTTCAGAGGACTCATAAATTGAACGGACTCCTTATTAATATTGTTGTAGTAATATTGCTGAGCATGAGGTCCTGGGTTCGATTCTCGGGTCGTGCAGAGCGTTTTTGTGTTTTTTCCATCATGATTTTCTCAGTAGCAGCTCCGGAGACTTGTTTTGTGCCCGGATGTTGGCAATAGACTCGCCCCCAATTACATGGACTTAAATATTAAATTTTAATGGGTGCCCTTGTTAGCTACATTTCTGTCTAGCCCTTCGGGGATTACAAGTCGTGATGGTATGTTATGTTGTTATAAAAGCTTTCGTATCATATTATCATCAGCGACTAACACATACTTCAATAAAACCTTTATCACAGTTCAAAATAACCCTCTGCGGAAATCGCGAACGTTATCGTTGAGAGTGCAGCCTTGGCCGCTGGCCAGGAAACACCCCGCTTTTACTGGTGAAAGTATTCCTTTTGGATAGCTTTTACGGCTGCAATAATATCAGTGCGATGAAAATTCATAAGAGTTACCATATTTCCACTAACAGTGTGTATAGTCAGTCACACGGCAGAAACCGCACGTTTCGTTTCTCATATTATGCAAACTAATGAAAAGGGTCTGGAAATCAAATAACTGCAATTTAGCAGCACCAGCGGCGTCGAGTTCATGCTTATCATCGTTTGCGGCACACTCGCTGTAGGTGAAACTTTTTCCATTAAACCTCAAGTCTAATGCTGTCCTACTTTTCGCAGGGAACCCAACTTACTCTTCACCAGACTAAAATTAAAGCAATACTTCACACTGAGTAAACTTATAAGGCTGTTTCGATATTGTTCTAAGAACCCAACTTTCTTTACAACAAAGTGCTTTGAGACTAAGTTCCCCTTTTATCTTTTAATGAAGTGTTTCACCCCAAAAAGCTCCCGAAACGTTAACAACGGACTATTTATACGGCTTTAAAATTGGAAACTTTTTAAATTACCATCAAAGTCGCCAGGTTGTGTAAACAAGTTGTTGTTTGAACAAACAATAAATGTCTTAATCAAATATGTTTTAGTAATCTGTTTGTTTTTGAAGTTTAACGTTTATACAACGTTACTGGTACTACAATCATGAATTCACGCTTTCACACCTTGGCTGCGGTTTAAATTGTACGATGTGCGCTATTGGTACTGTGTTCGTGCATAAAATCGGTTTATTTTGTACAAACATGAGCTCTTCTTAGCAGTGTGACGTCATGATTGACGTCATCGATCGCTACCAACGGCGCACACAAAAATTTGGTAGTACAGTGTGTGCGGAGACGTCAAATTCGAATTTGACAAGTGTCAAGGAAAGCAATTGACTTGTTTTTATTTTGCTTTTAGATGTTGTGTGTTGTTGCACCATTATTTAGATAATATTCAATGAAAAATGTCGCAGTACTTAAATAAATAATTCCGAGAGGGGTTTAATATTATGTTCTGTGCTTTCGGCTTAGTTGCGAGGTTATAATTTTTGACAGAAGTGACATTACAGGGCTATTGACTGGTTCAAATTGAAAGTGTACCGATGGTAAACATTCAATTTAAACAGCTAGTTTGTAGCGTTGGCACGTTTGTAAAGGATCGTACAATTTGAACCGCAGCCCTTGTTTGTGTAGGATTTTAACATTTCTATTCACATATATTTGTTCTGTGAATGCCCTTGTATTGGATTTATAAATACCACATTGTGCTCATTATCAAAGATAAGCTATAATTTTAAAATAATGGCTTGTGCAATGTGAACTTCAATATTTCAGAGATTATTCACCTAGATGCCTCAATGAGTCGGGGAGGCCCGGTGGGTAAGGGTACCGTAGGGGGTAGTGGCGAGACGGTTCATCGGACCCTGGGATGAGACGCGCTCAACGCTCATTATCGTCTAGACGTAAGATGCTGTTGATCTGACTGAACATGCTCGCCTAGATCATATTCCTAATTGGGATTGTTAGAAATGACATGAATAGGGTGGACACAATCTGAAGTCCTTGTATACTTTCTAACTACGTGTGTGGGCGTCATTATCTTGTTGAGTATTTTGTGGCATGTGTAGCTCAAGCTTATCTCTGACAATATCTTATTAGGGTCCATTCTCTTTGATAAAAGGTAGGGCTGGAAGATATTCGCCAGAAATAATTCATAGTAAATGCTTGAGTTGCCTTGAAAGAATCACTTGCTTATGATCAAGATGGAAATCATAAAATAATAATCGCTCCGTATAAAACCAATTCGTAGAAAGATGATTGAAATAATTCTAAAGTCGTAATGGAGAAATTTCGAAACGTAATGAAAACCATGGCAATTGAACAAAATACTGATTGAATTGAAGCGAAAGCGCTGAAGAAAAGGTGTAACAAATAAAAGATTTAGCTAGCTAACAACTAGCAACTACTAACAAGTTTACTACGTCTTGATCTTGTCTCGTTATCACAGTTTCCTTTATTAACATGGCCGAGCAAATTGTTTCTTTGTTATCGTCGTCTTCTAGGTCACTAGGCACTTACTGGAAAAAGAAATGCCTTTCTATTGTCTTCGTATTAAACACTAGTCTGGCTAATGTAGTAGGTGAAGTGAACTCATTGATCATTTCACTTGGATTGATATTGCTCACTCATTTATTTCAACTACCAAATTCTTTTCCATTAAATACATAAGCTTTTTTGTTTATAATCATGATGTAACGGTTATTTTTTTCTTTCATTTAAGCATCTATTAATATACCGTTATTGAATGTCAAGAAAACATGTTTGAATAAGTTCATAATGTTAATGATATGGTGTTGCAAAGGTCAAAATTGTTATTCCTTAAATTTTTACATGCTGATACCAGTTTTTGGAAACGCATTATCGAGATCTCTGAATTTCGAATCGGAAATCGCTTCCATGAAGCCTTTAAAAGGGCAATCGTGTAAAAACTTTTTTACAAAAAATTAAACCGACTTCAACAAAAAATCAAACACAAAAAAGCGAAAAATAAACTTAAGAAGAAAATCAGCTTCTGAAGTCGGTGACTTTTGTTTGATTTATTTCATGATTTTGCCACCGACTTCTGAAGCTGATTTTCTTCTTAAGTTTATTTTTCGCTTTTTTGTGTTTGATTTTTTGTTGAAGTCGGTTTAATTTTTTGTAAAAAAGTTTTTATTTTTCACTTTTTAGTGGTTCACATGTGCTTACCCCTTCACAGCGTACTGGCGTGAAGTTATGTTATGATCTGGTCTAAACAATAGACAGACATGACATTTCAGCAATCCCAGTCCATTTGCTATCATTCGTTGAGGAGTTCCGTTGCCTATCTCCGAAGTTCTTCATCAGATCTTCACTAAATTGAAATGAAACCACTCCGAGAAAGTACTCTTCCAAAAACTACTCAAATCACTTCAAGTGTGCCTATAAAATTCGAAGAGTTCCCTCTATTTCTCCAGGATCCCATCATCAGATCCTGACTTGGTGATCATGGGACCACTTGGGAAGTATATCCTTTCCAACAAAAAAATAATTTTTCAAATCGGTTAGCAAGCGACGGAGTTATGAGGTAACAAACATAAAAAAAAAAAAAAAAAAAAAAAAAAAAATACAGTCGAATTGATAACCTCCTCCTTTTTTTGAAGTCGGTTAAAAATGGTATTCAAGCGAAATTTTAAATTCATATCGGTTCCAAAGACGGTAATTTTGTTAAAGGATGACATAGCGTGAAAAACGGAACAGTTCATAGTCCATAATTCATTCACCACACGAAGACTATTAGTATTATAAGAGTACCGTTAGGCTTGTGCATTTGACCTCCTTGTGGGTCGGCTGTAAAACCGCTTGACACTTGAATACACTTCCCTAATCGACTTCACTTATGGTTTATTAATGCACTTATTATCTTCCATCTTTATATTTCTTCCGTAAAAAATGAGGGCATCCACACAGTTCCTTGTCGTACTCTTACTTCCTGATTTCCTAAATTCCTATACACCTTGCAGTGCAGACGCTACCGATGAACTAGTGAATCATTTAGCGAACAATGAACAAAATATTGACACATTGGATACACATACAATAGACACGTAATATACGATACTAGCAATTATTGTAATGTGTAAAATAAAACAAACTTAGCTGTAAACGACACTTCAGAAGCGCGGCAAAAACCTATTGTTGTTGACTCGCCTGTGGTTGTCGGTAGTAAGTGGCAATGTTTAATCAACGTGACTATCAGGACGTTCTTGCTCAGTTTCAAACTTTCCCAGTCTGAATGTTTCAATTGTATCGACATAGTTAAGTCCTCTTACAGCATGTTCTATAAAATCCGGTGTATTTTGGTCCCCTACTTTCCAATTCTCAGGACTATTTATTCAGTAAAGTCGGAACGAATTTAAATCAGCTTAACGTTAGCTAGTAAGCTGTCACTAAATAACAAGATTTGGTTAATTTATGAGAATGTATTGCTGTTCAGGCTTTTAGAGCAACATACTTGAAAGCGTTGGAACCGTCACCGCAAGAATTTATTGGGCGACGAATCTCGGTTTTAATTTCACTAAAAGCAAAACGTTACACGGGTATACCGGAACTTAAACGCAATCAAAGTACTTTCACGGCTTCAAACGCAGCACTCGGTTCGTAAAAGGCGCAATATCATACCTTGGGGACGCTCCAAATTGGGTCATCTGTAGAACCGCCGGCGTCCATCCATTTTTTTTAAAGACCACAAGTAAGGACGTGGATATGATTGTACTTGCCGCCAGCCATCTTGGAATATGGCCTTTGTTCGTAGGACAATGGTGCCGAGAATTGGGATGGCCTGTCGAGAACATGTGCGAATGTGTGGACAATGGCAAACAATCGGCTACTCATTAAGAATCATTGTAGTAATAATTTTAGTTTGTATAGGACATTTGTTTTGTCGTATTGTATTGCTGCTGTATGTTTTCTTACTCAATGGATAGTGTTCGGTAATTTACGCACTGACCGTCAGCATCTAAGGTCATTCAGCAGAAAAGAAAACAATGATGTGAATACGGCAGCATCTAATGCCTTATGCCTTACAACGAGACATAAATTACACACACTTTTGAGATAATGTGTGTGCAGTGTGTGGTGTGTCCACGGTATTGTCGCAGCAATTTACTAACCTTGAGTTCCGCATTGTAAAATCCGATGTAGTTGAATTTTGATGAAATATTCTGAAGGTTTTGGTTTTTCAAAGTGTTGTGTTCTTGGAGTTTTCCATCAGGACTTTATCAGTAACAGCCACGAAGTCTAAATTTGTACTCGATCGCAATAGGCTCGCCTCCTATATTACATGGGACTTAAAAACAAAGGGTAATAGGGTAGTCGACCGACTAAAAAAAATATGATTCTGTTTAGTCCGTCAGTCAGATTATTGAAAAATATTGGATACGTGTTTTTTGTTTCATCAAATTAATAAAAATTGACGAAAATAAAGCTTGTCAAAGACCATGGAGAGGGGGCGTTTGACGTCATAGTTAGGTAAAATTGGACCAAGCTGTGACGTTTCACGACTTTTCGAAGCACTGTATCGTCTTCATTTTTTGTTTACGTGAAAAAAGAAAAAATACGTGTTCAATATTTTTTGGAAATCTATCTGACGGACTAATTAGTTTTTTTTTGTCGACTACCCTATTGGTAAAAGGTAGGTACTTAGTACTATGAGGTTGCCTTAGAACCCTTCTGGAATTACAGGTGAGATTTTATAAATATGTCTTATTTTTATCCTGTAGAATTGTCGGCGAACAATAATCATGTCACTTACAAAGAAACGTATTTTGAACCTGAAGCAAAAAGCACATTAAAAGAATTCGCCCCGGGCGCTCTGTGGCTTTCCTCGAAAGTTATGCGATTCGGTAATAATATCAGAAAACGCCAGACGCATCGGAATTCCCCCAACGGCATCCCGCAGGCAAAATACGAATTTATTTATACAGTTTCAAGTCCCGATATATTTTATATCAAATCTGGTTTTTACTGCATAAAACGAGAAGCTAAAAGGATTAGTGACAAAGAAAGTCAATGCAGTAAACAGTTTGATTACGACTTGATTAATCCAAGATTGCAATTCACTTCCTTTTTTTTTTGTTTTAAATTATTTAATTAACTGTGTTAAGGTGAATCATCTCGTAATCTCCGTGACTCAGCATTTTACCACGTTTTGTTAGAGTTTCCCCCAAGGCGAGTGATAATTTAGTATTCCCCCAGTTCTGCCACATTTTTTTGACTGGGGAAAACATGCATTGCTATAAATGTTGTTTATAATAATATTAGGTAATTGTTTTTTTGGTCTGTGGTATGGACGGGTAGTTTTAATTATAAATATGTACTTACATATTTAAATCAACGAGTCATTTATGCAGTTTTAAGAAAGCCATTATTGTCGTTTACGTGTAAAACTATAATTTATGTGTAAGTAAGCAGCAGTATTTAAAAATATTTATGTACAAACAATAACGATGTAATTTCATAGTTAGGATCTGATAAAAATAGAAAAACGAGCATAAGTCGAGCATTTTCTAGGTTAAAAATTCAAACAAGATTTATATTCGTAAACGCCTCGTTAATCACGTTTTAATTGGAAATAATTCAAGGAGCCGCTAGTACCGGCCGATGATTGTGTAAACAAAATTAATTTAATTAATGCTCTAGTACGCTATAGCTTGCGACATAACAATGCAGCTCATGCAACTAGAACGAAGGATGTCCCATTTCGCGCCATTTGCGTGGGTCGACCTCATTGTGCGCCGGAATTCGTCCAATATATATCTATACCTGGTATTGCTACTGTTTGCAGCAGCGTCACCGGCTTTTGACCAGCGCTGGTGCATTCGTGGAATATTTTGCAGATCGTTCCTGCTGCAGGTTTAAGGGGTCCAAGTTACCAGTGATAGTTCCCAAGTTTGCCAAATATATTTGTACGCTCACTTGCACCATTTCTAAATTTTAATTTAAACCACATGGTCCTTCTTTGCCGTGGTCTTCTTCAGCACGAACACTCCTTGCTTTTTGGCAAATCTGATCCTATACTAATTCACGATTGTATGGAATCACGTCCAATATCCTCCGCGTTGATGCATGGTCAGCTTTGGTTCTTTCCCGGGAACCGCCACGGCCAATTTCACCATACAACCCAACAAACCGACTTTAACTAGCTTCCAAATAATACCTTGAGGCACACACTACTTTGCATACAGCTACTTGATTATTGGTTGCTTTGATGGTGAATGTTCCATGCCAATGCAGCGTAATGTCTGTGTAGGTAGCATACAATTGGCATTACCCTTACAGGTTCAAAATTGAACGGAACTTCGCAGTTTCGTAATGCATGTGAATTTACGTAGGTATACGTTTAGGTCAAGGATATTTATGTAGAAGAACGTGATTTTTTTCGTCCAACTAACTTCCTAAAACTGAGAATTAACCTTGTTTGACGAATCGGTTTTACCATGTCAGCACTAACAAAAATAAATGCCACAAGTTTTATAGTCGGCAATCCGCGATTGAGGCTACATTCGATGATTCCTCGTTTCCAGTGGAACTATCATACAAGCTGTGTAATGAATGCTTATGACAGTCAATAAACCAATAGCATAGAAATCTGGGGTGACATGACATGATACATAAAACATGAAAGCCTTTGTGTTACTCATCGAGGTCCCAATTTACCGGCCAATTCAACCATCTTGTTCATTTCACGTCAATCACTTTCGACCTTTTCAAAAGACCTTCCGTTGAGACGTCCTCTCGTAGGGGAAGCTGCCTATAGACAGTTGACAGCCAGCGGCATGTCGCGAACAACGGGAACTCCACACCATTTCCCTACATTCACGTTTTCATAACCTATTTAATTTAAACATATACGTGCGTTTAAAGTGAACTATATTGAAAGAGTTACAAAGCCCACAATAGCTTGCAGTGTATTTCGTGAAAATCCAGGTAGCCAAATGAAATGTTGTATCCGCATATCGACATGAGCAGATGCGTTGACTCGGAACACGTGCCGTAACATGCTTATGACATGCGAGGATATTGAGGCTCAGGAGTTTGCAAAACTACATTTGGTAATACAAACAAACTTTGCTGTATTTGTTCAATAGGGTTTTGACTTTTACCTTGTTATTTTTGAAGATACAGGACGTTTGTAAAGTACAGAGTGTGAATGCGACCTAACAGCCTACATACGCTAAGTAATTGAATCTCTTTGTTAAGGCTGAACCAGATTCCCAACTATGCTTATAACGGCCGATAAAAATCTGGATCATGCAATGGTTCTTATAGTTCGTTTCCTTTTTGGCACGAACCTAATTATGTAGATGGGATTAGAATACGCCAACTTATGTAGGTTCATTGTTCAGATAATGTGGCTTAATTATGTATACTGAATGTTTTGGAGATAGTCGTGTGGAGCCCCCGTATCTCCGCCTACGTTGCCGCCTACACGGACCTATCGAAATGCTCTGTCTTCAATCGCTCTCAAGCCAGGGAACCACTTGATATATTTCGTACCTACTCAATTAAGCATTTGTTTTCGTTGCTGTACCGTAATTACTGTACAAATAAATGGTATTGGAAAACGCTTTTGGAAAATTAATGATATTGTTCCAATCGCAAGATTGATTGCGAATTCTGAAAATGTGAGGAACTTTCGTTTTATGTGTTCCCGAACATCTGGTAACCCTAGTCGATATTGTAATATTCGCATAGCACTCCATTGTAGGCGTATTAAATTCTCAACGAGCACATAACATAACTGACTGGCCTGTTGGTCTAGTGGTTAGTGACCCTAACTGCTATGCCGGAGGTTGTGGGTTCGATTCCCACCCAGGACAAATGTTTGTGTGATGAGCACGATCATTTGTTCTGTGTCTGGGTGTAATTTATCTATAATAATATGTATGTATTTATTTAGAAATATATAAGTATGTTTATCAGTTGTCTAGTACCCATAACACAAGCTCTGCTTAGCTTGGGACTCGATGGCGTTGTGTGATAGTTGTGGAAAAAAAAAAAAAAACTTTGTTTAATCGAAATTAAATCGAGCTTAACTGAGCGTTTCGTAAACGGGTTGATCAGTGAAGTATATTCAATAATCGAAACAAAACTATGTGTAGATTCCACGGTTCACGTGTATGAAACGTGAATCGATGGGATCTGCTTTCCAACAAAATGAAGGCACTACAAAATGTTAATACGATTTACCACGACACTGCACACCAAGCAAAGAAAAGAGGTCTCAGAAACCTGGCGAAGAGGAATGTACAGTTTCGCCGTTATTTACCGAAAAATTATAGTGAATTTTATACGAACAATGCGTTTAAAAGTGTTTGTTCTGTACCTGAGTTTTTATTGCCATGTTGAGTGCCGAGACTCGAATAACAGGAAGCTGATGAATACAGCCACTAGCCAGGTAACTGGCGCCGCCAGACAGACGGCACTTTCTAAAGAAAGAGGGTATTTTTGAGAAATCCAATTATGTTTTGGTCTAGGATTTTTTGCAGCGGATTTGTCAGCTGAAAAGATTTCACTTTTGCTGCGAAATTTTGTGGGTTGGGTATTGAGATTTCCGTTAAACGGTTTCAAAAGACATCAGTAGCAGGGGGGCATGCAACTTCATACAAATGGAATTCCATTGACTGCAGTAGATAGTAAAGTTTATTCTAACAAATGCCTACATGAATGACAATGCTGCAGTGAGCCAGTCAAATGGTGAACATGATACCACTTCCCCGTTCTCAAATTAGATTGTAAAGCAAGCGAAGCGTGGTGATAACGCCAGTATCAAATTTATGGAAAGGAAATTGCCTTCGAGTGGAGGCTTCATTGCTTGCCGGGTCGAAGCAGAGCCCCTGCCTTAACCGCTTACACCTGCGGTTGCTATGAATTTGTTTGCAAGAAGGGGAATATTTATTGTCTCTTACATGGCTTCATTATTGAAAACAATAAATTCAATTATTTATAGCAATACTGCGAGTAAATTCGACGAAGCCAATTTAAAATTTGATCGTTTGAATATTGAAGCTCTATGTTCCATGGCATAAACTATCGTAACCAGACAAGAAGAATAAGGAGGAAATATCTAGAAGCGAACTAAATCGAATTTCCTTTTCAAATAGCAATCTTGAAGATGCAGCACGCGTCAGACACAATGGACCTTAAAGGACTAAATGGCTCAAAGAAGTCTTTTCTTATGGGGCCAATAGAACCACGTACCATTTTAATTCGACTTCCGACGCCTGATGGCTAACAATTTACCTGCGAAGCGATTAATGGAAAATCTGTATGCCTTTAATGATTTATTTCTTGTTTTTCTAATTATTATATCGCTTAGTTGTGGTTTTGTTCTGTAGGTAAGTCTTAGTTATCTGGCTGCGGTCAGCTGATATCAGTTACAGGCGGCCACTGCATTACCTTACCGATAGCGGGCACAAAATGGAGCAGCGTGATATCTAATATTACAGCTGATTCTAATAATTATAAGCGGACGTTGGGAATATTGTCATACAAAAAAAAATACTTTCGAAACAACTTCTTTAAACCTTTATAGCTTTTATCCATGACTGCCGAGCAATATACACCTTTCTTATTTTGAAGAAGATATTTACTTTAAAATAACATGGGTTTTTTAATGTACATTTTGGGGCATAGTACGTAGTACATTAAACTCAAAGGCATAGGCGCCATAGGCACATGAAATTTTTGGCCATCTTCTTTTGATGCCGAACGTTTTCGACTTTGACACACGAAATGGTCCCTGAGCCCTGACCATCCCTGACCATACCCATAGACCGACTTTTTACTTAGGTAGTAGTAACAAAATTAAATATTCGATTATGTACGATTTTGTTTGCCTTGTCATCTATAGCTCATCATAAATATTTGCATATAATAAATAAATGCCTGTTTCGACTGACGTAAGTTTCCTGGCAAATCACAGCACTCTAATACCTACCTGTTAACACTACAATGTGTAGTTGATTATATGATAGTTTTATGTGCGTTTATATGCATTGTTTATCATGTAATGCTTCAATTTACATAATACAGCGATTCAGCACCTGCTAAACCTTGACCGACATTTAACCTTGGTCAATGGTAAAAAGACAATCGGGCGGAATGATTTAGATTCAGGAACAATAGCATTGAGTTTTTCTCGTTTTTATTTATTGTACAATTTCACGTCGTATATTATTCTTGTAGGACGATTAATAGCGGCCAACGGTGAAATATTATTAGCAATAGCTACGCAATTACTGACTTTGCGAACAATACACATTCGAAACACGACCAATACTCGTGCGTGAGACGGCTCTTATCTCTTTGCACAAGATGTAATTATCGATTGTTTTGGTTAATATTTAACCGTGGCTAGATTCGATTAGTCTTGGTGCTAAGGCTCAGACGCACTGGACGCAACGCGGCACATAACGGGAAGGTAACCGGATAGCAAGTAATCTCCACCATCTTTATTCTCTCGTCACGCCTGCTGAACCAATTCTGTGGTTTGGAGGGAAAAAATATAATTCGGAGTTGCTCAATTGAAACCTAGCAGCTGTCGTTGTGCAATGGCTAGAACCACGCCGATAGAATTTAGACTAGACAAATTGGAGTAATGATGTTCTAACCAGTTACTAGCTCGCATAGAATACTCGGAGCCGTTTATGATAATACGACGAACAGATTCGTGCTCGTTTTAGATTAGTTTTGAGAAAAGTCATTTTGAGAGTGCGCATACTGCGTGTGGACTCGCTGAACTATGAATATCTGGGTCTTATTGGATTATATTACGTATTCTCAAGAACAAGACAATTACCGTACTGCAAAAGTACGAAGAAATTCAGCCTTGAGTAAAGGTCGGCTTAGGCCGGCCGATCGATTGTCATAAAGTTAATTTCACAAGTGCATAATGCAGGGCCTCGTGTACTCGTAATGTATGCGGTGTCGCGTCGGTGCCGCGCCGGGCTCGTGACGCAAACGCGTCGTCGCTGCCTCAAGTTACCCAACAGCGGCAATGCGGCGTCGATCACGCTAATCTGCATTCTTATACCCCAGTACGATATGCCCCCCTCAACAGCTCTATTGCACACAGTGCCATTTAACGCAACAAATTCCGATGTTGACGGATCAACGCCTTCACCCATTGTCTTTACACCGCGGACTTATTGAACACGATGTGCGTGATCACGCGTGTGAACTAACCCGATAATTCTGTAATTTAAATTATTATGTTTCCTTCAAAACACACAGCGTTGGTTGAAGAAGCTGTCATTAGATTTTGCCATAAATGCTGTAAATAGTATGAAAACACTTACCAATTTCCGAACGTTACCTTTAGGATCTTTCACTATGCAGCAGCTCGCGGTAAACGACGAGTTTGACATCTGTCATTCATAGCGTCTAAAAATTTTGCCGCCAACGTATGGAAAATTTTTCACTCGTCAATTTTCTTAGAAAATATTGAGAAAAGTGGTGTAAAGTTTCATTTAAAGCTACAAAGATAGAATATAAGTGCTCTTGATAAGTAATTTCATATTTTCCTTGATTATGAGTGAGCGCGATATCGAAATGGAGGGCGAAAGGCGCGAAAGCTCTCACCGCAAGGTCGCCGGTGCTCCTACCGATACTTCGGACGGAGATCGGTCAGTGGAGACCATATAAAAATGTACACTGTGGTGGAGACCAGTGAATCTCAGCGGCGGTTCTCTTATGAGAGCGAGGAAGAGAGCTCTCCATCCTCGGAGGATGATGGCACTGCTTCCCCACCGCCGAACAAGAGGTAAAAGAGAGCGAAACAATTACCCTGTTCGGACCCTCGCATCGAGAATTTAATGAACCAAGTAAGTTTTATATCTGGTTACATGACACAATTGCCACATTACATCAGTAACGTTACTCCGAAACACCAACAACCAAATAATAACGTAAACTGTTCTTACCTTAGTGCTGCTAGTAAGTACTACTAAAGCACACTCTAGTTTTCTAAACAACCCCGGTCATGTTTAAAGAGACAGAAACTTTACAATTTGGGAATTTATGTGTTCAATACAATTATAGGGTAGTTATTCCTAAACCCAATACAGAGTGACTTGAGTTAAAACGACTACAGCAGTTTGACACTCCAGCGTGGAAAGGAATTTGTTACAAGGATACTTTACGAACATGTTCAGCCATACCAGGTTTTACACAATTAGAGGTAAATGAAGAGTTATGTCACTTGAACAAAACCAAGGACTATTTAGCCTCGGTGAAGGGAGTTTGGCTGGACTCTCTAATGTAGGTCTAGAGCAGAGAGGGCTGCTCAAGCAGGGACTGCAGGATCTTGTTAATTGGGCTGCAGCTCACCCACTAGAATGGGCATTGTTCTAATGTTTTTAAAATGTTGTAATTGTAAATTATTACTAATTCAAGGAATAGCTTTACTGATCATTACAGACTAATTAATTATGAAAAATATTCATATTTTATTGATATTTTTATTCATATTTTATGATAAGATACTATTGACCTTCAGTTTTGTATTGCTACCTCAGAAAATAAAAAGTAAAAGGCAAGTATTGTCTGCAATATATATCAAGTGTCAAATTATAATTTTGTCAAAAATATAAACATTCTTATTTACATCTGTAAGTACTAAGTAGGTACTCTTTACTTAAATTATTTATATATTTTATGAGTTATGAAATACAGGAAGTGCTTTGTTTCCAACTTGCAGGAATAGTGGTAATAATAGTCAAAACAATTTTTTTTTTTGTTCATATTAGAGAAGATTGAGAGTGGTGTTGTGATATAGGCGTGGAATATTGCAAGGTTTATACAATGTATTGTTGCGAACATCACTTTTAAACAGCAGATGTCTCAGTATGTCTTATACACTTACATATACACAAACCATTCATAAACAAATATGATAGGATAAGATTTGATTATTACTAGCTTTTATTTAGCTTGTTTATACACTTTGAAAGATGTGATATGGTTGTTTTGGCAGATTTAAATTATGTACTAGTGAGGACTAGTGAAGCAGGCCAATGATGGTGTCACCTGCCATATAAGCTTAAAATAAATAAAATGTTCAAATTAATTCCTCAAAATGCTCTAAACTTTCAAAAAATAAAATAAAATTTAATGGTTAGAAATTTTGGACAATCCCCATTGTGTCCTAATACACTTTTTGAGAATTGACAGTACTCCCACTTGGCCTTTCGTCAGCACCAAGAACATTTGCAGCAGTAACCAACTGGGTGGCAGAGAACTTGCTAGCCCGTGGTATCCGCATTCTTGTTTATTTGGACGATTTTTTACTGGCACAAACTCAAAGCATTTATTTCAATTAAGCCATTTCAGGCACTTTTGAATGTCAGGACCAGGACAAGACAACTTTAGACTCCCATGTCTCGGAGACTGTGGAGGTCCTAACAAAGCTTGGGTGGCAGATAAACCTCCAAAAGTCCATTCTAGATCCCACTCAAGAACTAGAATACTTGGCCTTCTTTGGAACACTCCTTCCAATCACAAGGCCCTGCCCACAAACAAGGTGGAAAGGGTAAAGTTAGTAATGTCAATGCTTCTGAGAAAGAAACTATGTTCCCTAAAACAAGTTCAGAGTTTATAAGGACTTCTAAATTTTTCTACCCTCACCACTCCAAGGGCAGGTCTGCATTGTCATCAGACACAAATATTTCTGAAATCATTCAGGCAGGGCAGACCAAGACAAAAATGGTTGCCTGGTTTGCAAAGAGCTAACATGGGTGGCGAGAAGCCATAGACCACAGCTCAGTTCCTCTACACGTGGGGCAAGTAACTCACTCTTCTGATCACCGATGCTGTGGACGAAGGGTGGGGAGCCCACATGAACGGGCTCCTCTTATCAGGAACTTGGCAAACACATAAATGAAAATGGCACTCGTACTTGAAAGAGATGTTTGCCTTATACGCAGCAATAAGCAGCCAAAAAGCCAATCTTCAGAGTGCACATATTTCAGTTCAATCCGACAACAGAACACTAGTCGCGTATTTGAGAAAAGAGGGAGGATTCCCTACCGCTCCTGAACCTAACTTGCAAGCTAATGAAGTTAGCAGATCAGTTGAACATCACTCTGTCAGCGGTTTACCTCCCGGGGAGGTACAACGGCATAGCCGACCGCTTATCAAGGAACAGACCACTGCCGGAATGGCACCTGTTGCCCCAGGCCTCGGAGGCTATATTTCAAAAGTGGGGCGTCCCCGACGTGGACCCTATTCGCGTCCGGAAAGTCGGCCGTTGTGCGACAGTACGTCACATGGGACTAAAACGATGGCTTGGCAAGCTTCTGCGATGCATTCAGTCGAAGATGGCAGTATCGACTAGCATGGGGTTCCCTCCGCCCAACTTGATACCACGAGTGATCAGTCATCTAAACTCGGCGGAAGGGACGTACATATTAAGTGTGTGTTGTGGGGCTACCCACACTGGACCCAGTGTGCCTGGCTCCCAGCCTTGAAGGCAAGAGCTCTCGGAGAGCCAGTACCGATACAGAACCTGTGCAAGAACCTCGTAGACCTGACCACAGGCAGGACTCCTCCACAGATCGACAAGCTGCAACTTTTAGCTTGAAAAGTTGGGGGGGGGGGGGTCAGTCCAGTCAGGATGCCCAGTGGTCAGTAGAGGAAGAAGACCTCTTACAAAGTAGTTGGAGAAAATCCACACTTGTTACTTATAAAGCTCCTATCCAGAGATGGATATCATGGTGTGACTCCCACCGCATAAATCCTGATTTAGGATTCCAAAGATTTAGCAAGGTTTCTAACCAAACTATACTTAGTTGATAATTTGGGTTCTAGCACCATCTGTTAACACAAGTCAGCAATTTCTACATACTGTGCTATACCAACAGATGTTATATCCAAAACCTTGTTTGTCCATCAAGTTTTAAAAGCTATATCTTTAGCAAAACCACTGCCTAGTACCGGTATGGGATACAAAGTTACTCTTTGATTGACTTAAATCAACACCAGAGGTTAACACACTCTTTGATATTGCTAATAGAACAGAACTTACATATTTTACTTTTAGCCTCTGGCATACATTTACATGACCTAACATTGTTACATAATACCAAATGAACTGTATATGGTGTTAGATGATGAATCCTTAACATTGTGGCCAAAGTTTGGCTCAAAAACAGATACTGGTTACCACAGGCAATCAGGGTGGTCACTTAAAATCCATCCTAATCTATGTCCAGTAAGGCACATAAAACACCTTGTACAATATAAGTTTTCCGTTTGATTTTGTTTTATCGGGAACTCGAAACAATAATCAAACATGGTAAATATCCCGTTTATGATATTAATAGTAGTACCTTGTTTGTACAATGTTCATGTGATAGAAGAGCACAGGTGAGTGGATTAACAAGCTTATTTACAACATTAAAAGGTGTAGCCAGACCAGCATCAAAGACAATAATTTCAGGATGGATTGGATCCATCTTTAAACAGGTAAATATTGAAGTATCTCCAGGAAGCATAAGATCTGCCGTGGCTTCAAGAAGCTGGCTATAGAATAGACCACTTGACGAAATTTTAAGTAGAGGAAACTGGAGAAGCAGTGATACTTTCAGAAAATTTTACTGTCAGGAGGTGATAAGAGAGAGCTCTATCCCTCAGAAAGATTTATCATGTGATAATTTTTCTAACATTTAAATATATTTATGTGGTACATTTCATGTCAATTTGATTCACAATTTATGTGTTATTTAATCATTTGATTGATCTATAAGTAAGAAAATGATTGATCTCATTTAGAATTTAATTACTATTAATAGAATAATCTATAATAAGAAAGAAGTAGTGTTAATTTTGGCATTTTCTAGAATATATAAATTGGGTTGATACTTTATTGTTAATTTCAACATTTCATGATTAGAGGTATCTTAATATTTATTCCATACATAATTCACATAGCGTCTACATCCTTCAGGTATTCTTTCACCAGCAGATATCAAACAGGTCTTCAACCAACGCTGTGTGTTTTGAAGGAAACATAATAGAACTGTTTTGCATAAAAACAAAACAGATATTATGTTAAATGAAAAACACACAGCGTTGCAGCAAGGTGCTTGCTGGTGAGTTTTGAAGACTTCTATGAATGACAGATGTCAAACTCGTCGTTTACCGCGAGCTGCTGCATAGTGAAAGATCCTAAAGGTAACGTTCGGAAATTGGTAAGTGTTTTCATACTATTTACAGCATTTATGGCAAAATCTAATGACAGCTTCTTCAACCAACGCTGTGTGTTTTTCATTTAACATAATATCTGTTTTGTTTTTATGCAAAACAGTTCTATTATACCTACTTCATCGATTTGTACGTTACCGAGTACCTAATCTATATGGATGCCACGGTTCTAAGGCGTATTTCCATCAAATCGTTATGCTCGTAAACTCTCTAAAGTTATTATAAGTTAATTGAACTCCATCTTACGAAATACGATTTACCCAACATCGAGTGAAATTGAATTTCGAATTTCTCGTAATTGGGAATTAAAAGGTTGTTTTGAGAACGATTCGTGTAAACAAGCATTAATTAGGGATTACTTGAGCGTTTTCAGCTCTGAAGGTAGGTAAACCTTATAAATACGGTACACATGAAAATACTTTAAAATGTGTAAATACAATGCCTGGTGGAGGTACAAAAATAAAATGATGACGCTGACGTCCCAGTTGGCTCAAGAAATAAAGTGCGTGATTGCCAAACGACAAATGGTACAACGTTGACGAAATTGTTAAATATTTTAACTAAATGACTATCACCACCGCGCAGACAGAGACCCAAAAATAGTTCCACTTTATCGAATTTTCTAAATTCTTGTTTAGGGTATTTCCTCGAAATACAGAGTGGAATTTGTAGTTGTACTAACCACCAATTAGTTAGCGTGCTTAGAGGAAAGTCGTGGTGTTCAATTTTAGATGAACCGGTTAATCCCGTGTTGCGAATCGCTTCATCTTGCTACCAATTATACAAATATTAATAGCATTTACAATTACAACTTCCTTTGGCCTCTACGATGCACTTTGAGGAGCATTTGACAGGAGGCTCCGCGAATGCTTCTCGGCATTGCCAATCAGAGCACTGCAGTCAGTCTTTGGAACGGATGACGTAATGCAGCCTTCAGACTCTTCGGCTGATGGCTGCAGGCTGTTGCTGAGGGTTTAATAGTTAATAACCAATTTTAAAAAAACTTGTCACGTCCGATTTCCTCAGGGAAAACTTTTTTTAATTGTGAGGAAATCTGAGCTTACTAATCAACTGTGGTTTCAAACTGTCGTTGCTTAGCGGTTTATTAATTTAGAACCAAGGTAAGGTTTTTAATTTGAGAGAGTAAATTGACACTTGGAAATGTCAAACTTCCTTAAAAAATAATTAAGTACAACAACAATAAATGGAAGTTTGACATTTCCAAGTGTCAATTTACTGTCTCAAATTAAAAACCACACGATAAGTCTTATCTTATCATGTCTAAAATTTCCCATTTATGTTTATACTAGTGACCCGCCCCGGCTTCGCACGGGTACAAAAAAGGTATTAAAACCTTCCTCTTGAATCACTCTATCTATTAAAAAAACCGCATCAAAATCCGTTGCGTAGTTTTAAAGATTTAAGCATACAGACAAACAAACAAATAAACAAACAAACAAACAGACGCGACTTTGTTTTATACTATGTAAGGATAATAGGTCATGATTTCTTATTTATCGTTCTATTTTATCGTCCATGTTTCACACTTCGGGAATTCCACTCTCGCAACCAAATCTTTTATCAGTACCATTGTTTTTATTTTGGTTTATGCTCTGGATTTTTTATGACATCTCTGTACTTCCCCGGGTCCACATTTTAAAAGGAAACTTAGTTCTGAAACGTCGATAATAATTATGTGGAATGTAAATTCCATAAATGTTGGGATTAGCTTCCCGATATCCTTTAGTTGAAATGATAAGAGTAATGAAGATTATGCACAAATCCCAATAAAAGCCAATTGGGATAAGCGAGATCTACTGCTAGGTGTCAAATTTAATTATCTTTACTCTGCTAAATGATCTGTCGTTTTCTAGCCAGTAACTAGACTGTAGACGTCATAATATTATAGGCAATTGCCCCATGTAAAATACTGTTATGTCTGTTATTCAGCTGCACATGTTAGTTTGGAAGCTGACCGATCAATTTGGGAAAACACCAGCTAGGTGTATGCCTCCTTTCATTTTCCTTTCGTGACACACGCAGCAAACAAAGTGGTATTTATTGACAGGCAGAAAATTCCATTATCAATCTAAAACATGGTGTGTAAATGTGGTCCTCAAACAATGAGGCACTTATATTATAGGTCTTTTTGGTTGTTCACTACTGGAACTGGTTGCTAACGAAAGCGCCTAACAAGTAGCTCAGTTCTGAAACCGACACAATTTAGATTGCCATCGACACGCTAAGAAGAAGAATCTGAAACATTTGTATTGACAGTCTTTTTCTCTTTGTCCCCAGATCGGTAGATCATCAGAATCGCCGATCGATTTCGTGGTGATGGACACAGTGGCCGGTGACAAGAGTGGAGACACAAAAGTGCTGCAGAGCACAATATCACGATTCGCTTGCCGCATCATAAGCGACCGTAACGATGTGAACAACTGCCGCATTTACGCAGCCGGTTTTGACTCCTCCAGAAATATATTTTTAGGGGTAAGTGACCGATACTTTTACCGTAAAGTTGCGAGTATTTTTGGTATTTTATGTAATGTCAACGAGTTTAAACGAGTCGGATATTTAGTTACAGTTTTATTGATGACTAGCTTCTGTCCGCGACGTTGCTCTAAAAGTTTATTGTTTTAACATGACACATCCTGTGGCTATGCTATGACACCCGACAAAAACAAGCATTCTATCAGTGAGATTTTTTTAAGTCGGGTCAGTAGTACCTCCTACACACATCGAAACTTACACACATTACAAACCTCTTTGTAATATTGCCAAGGCTTTCAACATGGTTCATTCTAGGTTCTAAGATCTGTGAGGTACCTAACTGATCCATCGTACAGTCTTTGAAATTATCTATTAGGCGTAGGAGGACGAGAAAGTATTCAAAGGATGTTTTGTAACATGAGTAAAAAAACAGACAAGTACTGAGAATGCCGTAGTCTTATCGCACTTACAAATTGAGTACAAACAAACCTAAGTACAGATTTGACGCTGATGACGTCAACGTCATCCGTAGGCGTCTGTGACGTAGTCGTTTCACGTAAATGAACGCCTAATGCCAACAATTTAGTCGCCATTTACTCGCAATGAGCATCCACTTACATTCAGCGATCTTTTAATGTTAGACATTCAGCATTTCAGACAAACTTTTTTGGAGTGAAGGATTTTTTTTGTAATGTTGGCGAAATTGATGTGGGCATGAATACATGGTGATTTAAGTGGATAGGTACTGTTATTTTTAAACTGGGACGTGGGTTCTTTGTTTTATTGAAGAGTAGATTCGCATTTATTTATCAAGTTGGTCTATAATTGCAATGGACTGTTATATTCTGTTGGCTTTCAAAGTCTCAACAATCAATCCATGTATGATGGGATGTGTTAATATAATTCGCGGTCTTATTAGTGCAGTTTTAAGCCTTGATTCACTTTTGGAGGAAAATGCTATGTAGATTTACTTTATGGTAAATTAAAGATGCTTTTTAATTTACTAGAAAGTAAATATTATTTTCCTCCGAAAATACCACCAATATTGACTGTCAGTATCATCATTCGATTCTGGTTAATCCACGCATGGGTTGCGTCACAATACCATTCTCGGTCTTATTATTTTAGTTTTTAGCCTTGATTAATTAGTCATATTCCCTATTCTACCAGAAAGTGATAGCATTTTCCTCAACCTAAATTAAACCACCAATAGATATTATTACACAACATTATAATTTCCAGGAAAAAGCGACAAAATGGACAGAGAACCACGAAATAGATGGACTTACGACAAATGGTGTCTTGATCATGCATCCGCGCGGTGATTTCTGCGGCGGCAGCGCCACCTGTGGGCCTTGGCGCGAGACTTCCGTCGGAGGAGCCGTGTTCTCGCTCAGGGAGAGTCGCTCTGCACAACAGAAGGTAACTAGGGTGATAGGATCCTTTTTCTTAGAGCATATTCCACTAATGAACTAAACGCGTTCAGTACTTCTGAATCACGTTACGTTATGATACTGCTGCAGCTGGCAGCTCGGATCGCGTTCAGTCTCCTTCGAATAGGCGCACTCGTGACAGAGTGGTCATGATCGTTTTGACGTGTCTGTACAGGGAAGCGCTTAGCTTTCATAGTTATTTTAACTGTAGCTACAGCATTTCAAGCAAGCAGCAATGTAATTGTTGCAAAAATTCTTTACATCAACCTTATTTTAACGAGACTAAGGACCACTGTGCCTTTTAACTCAGAATGCCCGGTTACTGAAGTCCTCAGATAACTTCCCACTAACTATTGGAATGAAAAGGACTATAGTTAAGCGCCATTCCACTCTGACGGTTGCTCTTCTTGTGCATTCGTGCATAGGACAACCAATTGCAGCCTGATTTGGTCTGCAAATAACATTGTTTTGATACACGTGCTTTACAAAAGACGTAAAAAAAACATAGCAGGTGGTCAAAGATTGAGTCATAAAAATGGGCAGCTGTTTGGAATTCCGTTGGGTCAGCTAATTTTAATGGTCTGAGGGACACCGGTTTCCGACAAAAAACAGACCCTCATTTTATTCTACAAAGTAGGTAGTATGTAAACTTTTTGCTAGGATGTCACTTGCTGGAATCCTAGACTTCCGGTTTAAAGGAGCCATAATATTCGCATGTAATCATAACCATATGGTACCAAGAAGACGTACAAAGGACCAGTTGAAACCTGACTGCACAAAAAAATATAATCATCTGCTCATTAAAAGTTTTTTAAGTCACAAAAACTTAACAGCTGTTTAATCGCGTGCTGTAAGGGTACCGGATGCAATACATCTCTAATCCTGGATTATTGAAACAGGTGGTGACAAATTGTTCAAAGAATTCGTTAAGAATTTAAAACACGCGTGGGAAACCCTTGAGATATTCCTACAACGTTCAAACTTGCCGATATTTATTTATTCTATGTACGTTCACAAATGTTTTATTCTTTCTTTTGTAGGGCCTACCCTGTCAAGCAGAGACAAACGTCCTCAGAGACGGGACGATGATTGATTTGTGTGGCGCTACGTTATTGTGGAGGAGTGCTGAAGGACTTAAAAACTCACCGGTAAGTTTATGACGTTACTCATCATCTGCCCAGCCTTTTCTATGTTTTTTGGAAGGTGGAAAATCAAATACTCCTCCCACTCTGGGTGGAACGGAAGGGAGTGTCAGACTTCTACTCACTAAGGCCCAGATTCACAGACCACACTTTGACTTGAAGTAAAGTATGATTTTTGGAAAGTAAAGAACAGCTTGACAGGACTAAGAAATATATTTTTGCGTGAAAGTAGATCTTTGTATCAAAGTAAAGTCAAAGTGTGGTCTGTGAATCTGGGCCTGAGAAATATATTTTTGCGTGAAAGTAGATCTTTCCATCAAAGTAAAGTCAAAGTGTGGTCTTTGAATCTGGGCCTAAAAACCACCCATGTTCCTTCTTAGCCTGTATTTTACATGGAGCGACTGCCTATCTCACCTCCACAAAGTAGTGTGTAATACGATCCCCTTTGGTAGGAGTGGTTGTCAGACTTCCAGACCACTGACTACCTGTAACGACTGAAAAAGATTTATATATTGATAGCAGCCGAGTTAACGTACTTTCCGAGGCGATGTTTATGTTAGGACGTTCCTAACGGTAAAAAATAATACAGATTTTTGGCATTTTCTGACGCTGTGGAACTGGAAATACGTTGTGATGAATTTTTGCACGTAATACTGATTAAAATGTCATTAACCCAGATCTCTGAATCTCTTATCTTATACCTAATAATTTTTATAACTGCTTTGTTTTGAAGTTTTGATCTATTAATCAGACGTACTATCTGAAACCTGATTTATAGACCAAAACTTACTTATTTAGTGTTGGCATGCGACATTATGCTATAACCATCGTTTCCTATTTGTTTCTATAGATGTAAGGCGCATTCATAGACAATAAAGCCTTTTTTCTTTTTATAAATGAGTTTGAGTAGAACTTCTGTTAATTTTCTCCATTCTATCTCCACAGACGAAACGCGATCTCGAACAATTAGTGGACGAATTGAACGCGGGGCGGCCGCAGTGTCCCGTGGGACTGAACACTCTCGTCATACCACGCAAACTGTCTTCTGCACACCAGGATCTGAACCAGCCTTACGTTTACCTCAACTGTGGACATGTGCAAGGTAAACATCATCATCCTATGATAGGGAATACCAGTTTTTTTTTTTTTTTTTTGGTGGGTGGGAAATCGTCAAATGACTCAGAAGGAGTGTCAGACTTCTACTGACTAAAAACCACCCATGTTCCTTCGTAGCCCTTGGTGTCGAGGCCGCCGTATCTCTTTCGAACAACCTGCAACCCCGACGGGGGGAGCTTAATAGCCCTCCGCTCTTCTTTTCCGATTAATGTCGTTGCGGGATCCTAGACAGTTAAATTGTTTCTCTGGGACTTCATCGAGCTTCATAGCCTCGGCGCTTTTCTGATGGTTGCCACTGTTGATTCTGGCTTTCAGGAGACAACTCTTATGGGAATAGTGTGACGCGATTATAAAAAAGTCCAGCATCAGCCACGGTAGCCAATGTCAACAGAGAATAGCCTCAGGAAATATTATATTGCACAAGTGTGTGCGTAAACACTGGTGCACGGTGTTTTTACGATAGGGGTCATCTTTCTATTATATAAAGCTTAATTACCACTGACTGACAGAATTGATCTCCCAGATGGTGGATGGGGAGGTGGGTATATTTTGACAGATTCGTAAACAATCAACTCTCATGACTATGGGAAAAGTCCGAAACCCCCCCTTTTCCCCCCTCCCTATCGTATCTCGGAAACAAAGAGACTTGAAGTGTTTTTTTTTAGGGATTCGTATAGAGGAGGCTCGGTAAAGTAAAAATCATTTTTCAAAGTGGCCCCCCTTGCCCCCCTTCTCCCCCCCTTTAGGCGAATCTCGAAAGTTAAGAGACTTGGAACGATTTTTTTTTCAGATTCATTTAGAGGGGCCTTTGCGTTAATCGAAACCATTTTTCGAGACTCCCCCCCTCACCCCCCCCCCCTTTCACCTTTTTTTTTTTTTGTTACATAAAACTATTGAGGGGCGTTGAAATTTGTATACCCTCCCCTCCCCTCCCCAACCTCCCCTAAAATTAAAAGGGCTGTAACTTCATAACGGTTACAGATAGCCATTAGCCCCCTTATTAATAAAAAAAAGTTAAGCCTGCTTAAACTTACGCTTGGTTTATCTCGCATGCCGTCCCTTTCTTTTGAATATTTTTGAAGTGAGACGGCATGCGAGATAAACTAAGCGTAAGTTTAAGCAGGCTTAACTTTTTTTTATTAATAAGGCCGTAGGTGTTTGAAGAAATATTATAGTAGACGTCGAAACCTGTCCGGTGGTGGTACAGCGGCAAAGCGAAGGGGGGAGCGGGCGAGCGAAGCGAGCCGGCGACCCCCGTAGCGTAGGGATAATGTCACGATAGCTTTCCGGTGGTAGGTAGGTCCTGAGTGGAGCGAACCTGCGAGACCGAGTGGAGCCAAGGGGGGAGGTGGCGAGCGAAGCGAGCCGGCGACCTCCTTAGCGTAACGAAGGTTGAGTGGGTGAAGCGTAACTCAGGGGCGACGACAATCAAACTTTAGGGTAATGTTTTTTTAGTGGTAGTAGGAGGTAGTAGGTTTTTTTTTTTTTTTTTATTATAAATGGGCTTGCTCTTGACTTCAATCTTGCCCTAAGGGCAGAGATGATGTCGACGATGGAACGAGCTTACCCAGTAGAAGCCTGTTTACTCGCGACTTAAACAGATTAGGGTTATATGAACTCGGAAAAACGGACGCAGGCAGGGAATTCCACTCCTTTGCTGTGCGCATAATAAAGGACCCAGCAAAGCGTTTCGTTCGAATGTGTGGAATGTCGACTAGGTATCGGTGATACCCTGCAGTACGTCTAGTCTCCCGATGGAAGAAGGGAGATGGTGGGATCAGCTCGTGGAGCTCTTGCGCACACTCTCCGAAATACAGTCTGTAAAAGACCGACAGACATGCGACTTTGCGACGGTGGGCCAGGCTATGTAGCTTGTTAACCAGCTTATCGTCACCAATTAGCCTCCTGGCTCTGCGCTCTACAGAGTCAAGTGTGGCAAGCTGGTATTTGGCTGAGCCATCCCAAAGGTGACAGCAATACTCCATGCCAGACCGGACTTGAGCTTTATATAATACTGAAAGCTGTCCAGGCTTGAAGTACCGCTTAACCTTGTTTAGGATGCCCAGCTTTTTCGCCGCAGTTTGAGCTTTCGACTCGATGTAGGCGCCGAAGTTCAGATTCGCGCTCAACTTCGTGCCAAGAAGCTCGAGACTGTCAGTAACTTGTACAGACGCACTCCGGAAAGTAGGGGCCAGATTAAACGGACTCCTTTTGGCGGTGAACAGACACACTTGCGTTTTGGTGGCGTTGAAATCTACCAGATTCTCGTCACCCCACTCGGAGACAAGTCTTAAGGCTGAATTCGTTCGCTCTACCATGGCCTCTCTTAATGAACGTACTTCATCACCACTGGCTTTTGCGCTGGATGTATAACTCTCCATGACAGTGCTGTCATCTGCGTACCCAACAATACCAGGAACAAGGAGGTCATTGATGTGTAGCAGGAAAAGTGTCGCGGAGAGAACAGACCCCTGAGGAACTCCGGCATCGATAGCCATAAGGTCAGAGGAGCAGCC
The DNA here is from genome assembly GCA_949316265.1 of Diarsia mendica. Classification (NCBI taxonomy): domain Eukaryota; kingdom Metazoa; phylum Arthropoda; class Insecta; order Lepidoptera; family Noctuidae; genus Diarsia; species Diarsia mendica. The sequence continues at coordinate 8,397,980 of OX438906.1, read as the reverse complement.
ATCAATGACCACTCGGATTGACCGTTCACTCAGGAAGTCAGATATCCAGCAGCAAAAGTCAGCGGGAATGCCGTATGCCGGAAGTTTGCTCAACAAACTTGCGTGCCAAACCCTGTCGAAAGCCTTCGAGATGTCCAGCGACACGGCAAGGGCCTCGCCGTGTTTCTCGATGGCCTCGCCCCAGCAGTGCGTAGCTAACACCAGAAGATCCCCAGTTGACCGTCCCCGGCGAAAGCCATACTGACGGTCGCTGAGTAGGTCGTTCGCTTCAAGGTGCGCCAGCAGCTTACTGTTGAGTACCCTTTCCATTACTTTACACAGTATGGAGGTGATGGCGATTGGTCGATAATTACAGGGGTCGGCACGACTACCCTTCTTGGGCACTGGTTGTACATTAGCAACCTTCCAGGAGTTCGGCACCGTTCTGGTTTTGAGAGAGAGGCGGTACAAGCGTGTCAACACAGGAGACAACTCAGGCGCACAGTTCCTTAAGACCCTAGCTGGTATGCCGTCCGGGCCGCTAGCCTTATTCACGTCTAGGCTCTGAAGTACTCTACGAACCTCTTTTAAGTGTATTGTGATCTCCGGCATCGAAGAATCACAGCGAGGAATCGATGGTGGCTGTTTAGACCCAGTATCTAGACGCGAATTGCTCGCAAACAGAGATGCAAATAAATTTGCCTTCTCGGTAGCGGAGTGAGCCAGCGACCCATCCGGTTTTTGCAGGGGGGGTAGTGAGGACCGGCAGAAATTAGATTCGACCGATTTTGATAGGGACCAAAACTGTTTACTGCCAGAAGGGTAGGACGCCAGTTTGGCCCCTATGTGACTGACGTGGTCGAAACGCGCCTTTCGGATCACCCGCTTACAGGACTTTGCGGCAGAATTGAAAGCTCTTTTCTTCGCGCGAACCCGACGCGCTCGAACTTTACGGTCACGAGCTTGCACCCAGGCTTGGTATGCAGACTGTTTTCGGGCCTCAGCACGAGCACAGTCCGCATTAAACCATGGACGGGCCTTGTGACCGAGCGGTATGTCGGAGAATGGAATATAGTATTCCATTCCCTGCCGTATCACGGCCGCAACCGCCTCAGCTGAGCAAGTGGGGTCGCGCGCAGAAAAGCAAACTGACTGCCAAGGGAAGGACGCAAAGAAGTGCCGCATCTCATCCCAGTCTGCTGACTCGTATCGCCAAACTCGCCGCTCGCCTTTAGGGCTATCATCTGGAGGGGAGCTGACAGATATGGACTTTACCAGACAGTGGTCAGATGTTCCCAGTGGGGCTGATACCGATACTGAGTGCCTGTCTGGGTCAGTAGTCAGCAGCAAGTCCAAGCAATTAGGTGTGTGTCCATCAACATCCGGCACCCGCGTAGCTTCATTCACCAGCTGAGTGAGATCTAGCGACAATGCAAATCTGCGCGCCTCTCTCCCAGCATGGTCAGTTTTCTGGAACGGGAACAACCACTCATCGTGGTGGGCATTAAAGTCCCCCAGAAAAAGAAGCTCCGCCGTTGGGTACCGTTGCTGGGCACAATCCGCCTTTTCCATCAGGTGTTCGAAAAGCCTGGTCGTCTCCTGGTCACCGCTGTGCGACCGGTAGACACCGACGTAGAGAGATTTCTCGACCCCGGTGTCCACCAGTATCCAAATTGTAGATAACCCTGAATCCTCAAAGCAACGGAGACGCCGACAGCAAACGTCATCGCGGACGTACACACAGACCCCAGCTCGCTTTACGAACCTATGTTCAAGCGAGTAGCCTGGGTAGTTGAGGTACGCCACGTCTGACGGAGTCGCTATCTGCGTCTCCGTTAAAAAGAAAAGGTGCGGCTTCTCGGTCTCGAGGTGGTGGTGGACCGGATCGAGATTTGAGTGCAACCCCCTGATGTTGGTGAGGTGCACTTTAAGTGGGAGGAAGTGCAGCCGCTTAAAAACCGTTTTCTTCTTGTACTTTTTCATTAGGAGTATTTTTTGTGGGGAAACAGAAGTATGATCGAGACACGACTCGGTTACCCAACGGGATTCATCAGCTCGTCCGAACTGTGGAAGACTCATCTGGAGACTGCGGGGACGCCCGAGCCCCCCCGAAATGGCCACTGGGTCCTCCCGTCCAGTCGCCAACTGGCACAGTGGAGCATTTCGGGATTTTTCGCGAGTTGGCGGGGCAGCCTTTCCCACGTGGCTGGCGCAGTACTTGGGCCCCCTACTAACTGCGGTCGGCCAACGACAAAGACCGTGCCTCGGATCCCGCTACCCTCCAGTATGAGTCATCCGGTCCAGAGTTGCTTAGAACCCTCGACTGGTCCAGAGCCGTGCAACTGATCATTTCCATTCCCCAATGGCACTGGCACTCCCGCACACCAACGGAACACAGACAAACTGTTTGGCGCCGGACTTCGGCGGGAGGGTGGTCGCGCGCCAGGCGGCCGAAGCCTACCACCGCAAAAATATGGATCCTTCTGCCGTCACCACAGCCCGTGAGGACATGTGGTGCCGTTGCCCGGGGTGGACCGCTAGGAGGTAGACCCATAACCACCCCAGGTAGGTAGTAGTTAGGTGATAGGTAGGTAGTAGGTATGTGGTAGGTAGGTAGTAGGTAGGTGTAGGTAGGTGGTAGATAGTAGGTAGGTGTAGGTAGGTAGTAGGTAGGTGTAGGTAGGTAGTAGGAAGGTGTAGGTAGGTGGAAGGTAGTAGGTAGGTGTATATAGGTAGGTATATCAGATTCATTAAAAGGGGTAATGCGTTAGTCGAAATTATTTTTCAAAGCGCCCCCTCTCCACCTCTTCACGCCCCGCGAGCTGCGCGCAGCTCGCGCACCCACGCAAATACTAGTCTTAATATAGTATTCGTTATCAAAAACTTAAATTCACCAAAGAATAAGATATAAGAGAGCATCAAATAAAAGAGTGTTTGCAGATACAATGTCAGTTTGGGAGACATGAAATTGCATAGCAAAATTGAGAAAAAACATGGTCGAATAATCTTTGAAATTATAGTATAAAATCTTATTTAAATTTAGTGTTTCTAAAACTACTCAAAACGCTTAATTGGTTGGAAAATCCAGAAACGCAATAATTATGGTTATGTAGTTTTCGTATTATTCAGGATTTACATTAAAAAAAATCCTTGTAGCTTCAAGTTAATTAAGTTAAAAGCAATCGTAATACAAATACCTACTATAATAGGGTAAATAGGCCATTCTATACAAGATACAATGAATTAGGTATTCTAGATTTAGTTTTATTGACATGCTAAATATTAATTGATTTAGGGAAGTATGATAATGCGATATTCTTGTCTGATAAGCTAGCTGAATATAATAATATACACACATCAACACGGTCTAGGGATATTTTTAAAAAAGCGAATTACTATCAATGTGTTAATTATTTATATGACATGTATATATTTAAAATATGCGTTATTTAATATTCTACCATTTTTTAATAATGGTTAAGGTACTGATTAAAATTTCAGGATTTTATGGAAAAAAAATGAAGCATAGACGGAAACCGTATATGAATTAACTTTTAATTTGTGAGTAAAAACTGAAAAAAATAGAATAATCATTTAATTTGTGTTTATAAACTTTAAGTTAGTAGTCTGAGAAAGCGCCCATGATGTTCATAACACATCGGCAACGATTCGGCATGCTCAGAACAAGGTTGTCAATGTCTTGCTGCGGAATATTGTCCCATGTCCTTCTGAGGTGCGCAAAAAGTTGATCTTCTGTAGCCAAATTTTCAGGAACTTCCTTCAGAGCTCTTCTTTGCAGCATATCCCACGCATGCTCAATGGGATTTAGATCTGGCGATTGAGCAGGCCAGTCTAAGGCCCTAACATTATGTGTATGTAACCAAGCTGCTACCGTTCTCGCCGTGTGTGCCCGGGCATTATCGTGCATGAACAGGAAATCTTGCCCCATTTGTGTTCTGTGGGGCAAGATTACGGGCCCCAGCACCTGTTGGACATATCGTTCTGCCGTCATATTGCCCCGCACCCAAACGTGATCCGTCCGTCCTCCAAGACGAATTCCTGCCCAAACCATAATTGTTCCTCCTTGGTATGGGTGAACTTCCTGAGGGTTCTGGAGACGGCTCCATCGTCCAGGAACTCGCCAAACACGCGTCCTTCGTGAATCTGGATGGAAGCCGAACCTGGATTCATCCGTGAACAGCACATTGGACCATTGCTCACGGCCCCAGTCCACGTGGTTCCGAACCCATTCTAATCGTCGTCCACGATTGCCTCTCCGTAAAGGTGGGACCCGGAGTGGTCTACGAGAGCGTAGATTGCTTTCATGCAGTCGCCTTCTTACAGTTTGGTCACTCACAAGCACTTGGTGTTCCACTCGCAGCCTTTGGACCAATTGAGTCGCCGTTGCATTTGGTTGAGCTCGCGCAGTAATTTGCAAAAATCGGTCTTGTCTGGGGGTAATGATGCGACTTGGCCCCCGGTGCCTCTCCGCTACTTCACCTGTGGCACGATAGCGTGTCCACAATCTTGAAATTACATTTTGATGGGTCCCTATGGCCTCAGCAACATTACGCTGAACAGATCCAGCTTCCAGCATTCCCACAGCTCGTAACATCTCCGCCCTCGTCAAATGCCGGCGTTGCATGGCTACAATACCTCAATTTTAACTTTATCTTTCGTTTAAAAATGAAAAAAAACTGTAACTAAACGTAATTCGTATTGTTTTCTAAATTTCGCACAAATGAAAATTCCCTCTCCTATACATCAAGACATTTTTATGCCACCGAAACAAAAGAATTTTCAAAAATTTGAATTTGGAATTAGTCTGAGATAAATTACAAACAAATCGGTGTATTAAAGATTCCAATGCGGCCAGTACTTTTCGAGTTATTTAATTGAGTATGAAATATCCCTAGACCGTGTTGAGGTGTGTATTTGTCATTGAAACCTATTTGTGAAACTTATCTCTTTAGATTAGGTGTAGGCCTTTCCCAATATCGCGATCGTAGCGAGTGTGGTGTAGTGGGTTTTCCCGTGTAGCGGGATTTTTTGATTTGGCAAAATTATGACGATGTTTTGTGTTTTAACATGACTGGTCAAAATTAATGTTGTGCTGTCAATAGGGATGTTAATAAAAAAATCTAATTAGTCCGTCAGATAATTTCCAAAAATTTTGGACACATATTTTTCTTTTTTCACGTAAACAAACAATGAAGACAATACAGTGCTTTGAAAACTCGTGTGACGTCATATTCTAAGACATTAGTATGGCATTTTTTAGCGAGCAGTGACGTCACCACCTCCCACTCAAATCTTTGACGCGTTTTATCTTCGTCATTTTTTATTGATTTGATAAACATAAAATACGTATCCAATATTTTCCGATAATCTAATAGACGGACTAATTAGAATCATATTTTTTTTAGTCAGTAAACAGCCCTATTACTTACTAAAGTTCGGTTCGAACGATATTTTAGAGTAGTTAATTTAATCATTCACGTCTGTTAACTTCGAAGGCTTAAGGTTCGGCGGCAAGCCTATTGCCATCAACCGGGCACAAATTCCGACTCTGGTTGCTATTGAGAAATTCCTGATGAAAAATACCAATAGCACTTTGGCACCTAACATTATTGAATAATTTTTTGAACCTACAACGGTTACAATCATCAATGAAGATCGGTATGAGGAACAGGGACGGAAATTTATCATGCATCATAGATCCGACCGGACCTGTTTTGTATCTGGCTTCTGCCCGACTGTCTTGGTTGATTTTATATCGCAGTGTTGCATAGTGTAGGTATGCACCGGTATATTTAGATGTCGCCTCAAACAATTTTTAAGAGGAAAGCGGGCGCTGTCTCTCTCCGTCTATCCGTCTGTCTCTCTCCATTATCGCTGTCTCTCTCCGTCCCCCTGCCCTTAATTCGTGCGAAAAGGACAACTGCAGGGCCGACTCAATAGCTTAAGTAAAAAGTCATATTTCTAGGTTTGGCTCTCGCTTATTTCCTCCTCCAATATTGAACCAATTTAAAAGATGTTTAAGACAATGAATAAGGAGGATATATACTACGCCGCTATGTTTTTCTTTTTTCGTTAATAGTTGTCAAATTTGTACACTAACACTCTGTTAACAGCGATCTAAACAAGCAATTTTGAGCATTTTTTGAGGGTTCTAGTGCTTATAAAAATAATTTATCACCAAAAAAGAAAACATAGGGGCATAGAAATAGTTAATATGTATTATTCAGTAAAAAATCATTGCTCTAGGGTCATTTACCAAAAAGAAAACAGGCGAGAGCGTTTGTATGGAGAAAAGACCACCCGCATTTCCTCTTAACTTCCCCCATACACCTGCAAAAAAAGTAACGACGTATCACCATGTTACCCATTCTGTTCTTCCTCAGGTGAGCACTCATGGGGTGCGGAAGGCAGCGAGTCAGGCTCGCGGCGCTGCCCGATGTGCCTGACGGCTGGCTCCGTGGTGCGCGTCTGCATGGGCATCGAACCCGCTTTCTACGTGGACGCCGGCCCGCCCACCTACGCCTTCAACCCTTGCGGACACATGGCTTCTGAGAGGACTGTCAAGTGAGTTATGTTATTAGTTTATACCTGCTGAGGTGGAGATTCATAAATGACTGCACTGGCGTGCTGTGGGCAATTATATCATGTCCTGCGTGTCCTGATGCTTGTTCACTACAGGAACTGATGAACGTTACCGAAAGCGCCAAATTACTAGCTCAGTTCTTGGCTGACACTATTTAGACTGCCATCGACACGCTAAAAAGGAGCTTATGCTCCCGTGGAGTTCGATAATTGTCCTACGGGTTCTTACTGGCCGGGATAAATAGTATTCTATGTGTTAATCCAGCTCTTAAATTAGCTGTGTGCTAAATTTGATCCAAATCTGTTCAGTAGTTTTTGCGTGAATGAGGAACAAATATCCATCCATCCTCACAAACTTTCTCATATTATACTAACAACTCGGCCAACGCCAGTCGACTGGAAGAAGACTTCTCCTAGCTAAGCCACCACTCTCAAGGACGTCGATCCGTCTATCTGGCAGTTACAATAACCTATCCTATGATATCACCAGATACTGGGCCAGCGTAGACATCCCGCACGGCACGAACGGCTTCCACGCGATCTGCCCGTTCTGCGCGGCGCCGCTGCAGGGCTCGCCGGGCTACGTGCGTCTCATCTTCCAGGATAACCTCGACTGAATCTCGCTACACGAGCACAGGTATGTTCCACATCTAAATTGATTATTTCACATAGGCCTACATAGGCACTTAAAATAACGTAAGGGAGAAGAGCTTTCTGTTGGATTTGCACCGGTTGCATGAGCGCCGAAAGTCCAAAATTGTACAGCACGCTCAATGTTCCTTATATTATTTCAAATTTCTCGTATCGATGGAGAAGAATCGGCCAGAATTACTTTTTCACACATTGTGTTATTTCTGTTAGGTCTTTGAAATAACATAACATTTTCGTGAATTTTTAACAGTAGTCAAATAGCCAATTGTGGTTTGTGGTACGGTTTGGGCCCAGTAGGTAGTCAAGTTTATTGCAGCGGCAGGGGCGCTGTTCAGGTCGTCAAGGTTACATGGTAAAGGACATCTGGGACACTCCAGCAGTGTGGCTAAAAACATAATTTTACAAATTGATTACAAATAAAGATAACTCAAGGAAGGATGTTATTGTTTTGATCCATAGGCTTCAGGATACAATTTAAATGAACAAACAAATCGTCATTGAGCTTAATAAATAATTCATAAAGGTTGTATACGCATACTAACGGAAGCAGATGTTATCGCGCTAATTGAAAACATTATCTTACCACAAGGCTTTACAAATATTTACATATATGTGTATTTATTTTAATTCATTTACATTAATACTACGTTTTCCTAGCTCAATTTCCCGCTATGTTTTGTATTCGTATCCAACGTAATCAGAAGCCATGGAGTCTAGATTTGTGTCCGAATGATGGCAATAAGCTTCCCCCCTATTATATAGGACTATTGACCGCCACAGTCAAGTAAGACGACAAGCGAAAAAGTGCCTTAAGTCTGTTGACTTAAGGTGCTTTTTGGCTTGTCGTCTTACTTGACTGTGGCGGTCAAAAGGTTAAAACATAACTGGCTAAATGTGAGTGTACTTGTTTAGTACACCTCTGCCTAAGCCTTTAATTATAAGGCGTGATGTTATGTTTTCATTAGAATGATGACACTTCTTGACTCGGAATCTAACTTGGACACTAGCCTACGCTCCAAATAGAAATTCCATCCATCCAGGTCTGTAGTGGAAATCACATTCTATGCAAATTAAATTAATTTTATTTGTTAAAGATTCCATCTTGGCAGTTTATATCTGCAAAACTCATTTGATACACACATCTATTTGTTATTGTATGAATTTTATATTCTTCTTTTTAGCGTATCGATGACAATACAAACGACTCAAAATTGTTGCCCCCCAACGTGTCTCATCGTTTGTAGGGCAACACCACCTTTACACTCCAGCGTAGTCAACTAGGACTCCTCCTACTAATATTATAAACGCGAAAGTTTGTGAGTGTGTATGTTTGTTACTTCTTCACGCAAAAACTACTGAACAGATTTGGATAAAATTTGGTACACAGATAGTTTATAACCTGGATTAACACATAGAATAGTATTTATCCCGATTTTATCTTCCTGTGGGATAATTTTCGAGTTGCAGCGGGTGAAGCCGCTGGCAACAGCTAGTATTATATTAAAACAGATGTTTTGGTTCCAGGTCGCCAGCGGCTACATGACGTGTGCGTACAAAGTGCATAAACGGACGTGAGCAGCTTGCGCTATACGTCACACCAGACGCGACTGTACCAGCCATGGCTACCTCACCCCGTGAGGCCGCACATGACTGTACCATAACACACACAGCGAACACTGTGGCTTACTTACTGCAAGTCTACGACACTAGACCCATAGACAATACACCATTATTATTAATTTATAAAAAATATTAACAACTTTCCTGATTATAAAAACCTATTTATTACATTAATTTCGCAATTTTTAAACAATGTTTTATCATCGAATATTAATTATTCCTAGTTTATGAATTGTATGCAAATGTCTTAAGTTCATAATTCTATTTTTTCGGTGTCTGTATGTTAACTTAAGGCTCATTATAAATTCGCGATAAAATATTATTACATATTTATTTGTTTGAACACGACATGTAAGATACGGTAAGGCGATGAGAAAATTCAGGAAATAACAAAAAATATTTAATGCTTTGTATATTGCTGTGCTGATTTTATTGTTAGAATTAATAATTGTTGTAATTATGAATGAACTGAATTATTTAATTAATAGATGTTTCGTTTGAAACCTATCTAGAATATAATAATTTTGATTGCACATGCCTCTCAATATTTTTATGGATCCACCTGTCTGTGCTTTTTATTCGGTACTATACTGTCAGATAAGTCTTCGATCTCCTATGTATACCACCGACTATGTTGTATTGACGGTCGTATATATACACAGTTCGTTCGTTCTTCATGTTTAAACAATATAAAACTTCCGGAAAAGTATAATATTGATGATCATTTTATTCAGAGGTTTAAAACTGGTTCTCTCATGTTTCAGGCTCTAAATCTGTTTACAAATAATTAAATCACGTGAGATTGGTAATAATCGCACAAACACCGTACACACGAGACACTCAAGCAATATTCCTATCCACCACATTGACAGTGTAGTACCAGCCCTATTATTATAAGCTAATCAAATGTAAATATTCTATATACGTTCATTTCTATACATGGTAGGTAAGTAACTTATGTTGTTTTTTCCGTAGCGTGTGAGATGTTTAATAGTTAGTATGAGCCAGCCTTTTAGCGGTAGAATTATAGACTACTGATATAAGCTTCAATCAATAAGTTCATTTATTAAGATTCAATATACTTTTCGATATGGTCTCATTTCTTATTTGACAATCAACATATTGGGATAATATTTAAAGTAAAATATACACATATAATAGAGCGTAAGCAGTTATTTTTTTCAATTTGATAATCGGTTATAAGGCATCAACTATTATAAGATTATACAGTGGATTGTTAATATTTAGAGACGGTTTGTATTTGAGTGAAATGTTCTATGTTTAACTGGCTGTTATGTCTAAATATAGAAGTCAATGTCTATGATGTTGATTGATGTTACATGCTGTGAATATTGGTGTAGTCTTAGGCAGAAAAATCTCGACACAAGTGCAAAGATGACTAGACACCATGACTAAAAATATACATTAGCGTATCGGACGGTCGGATAGTTATATTGGTTACGGATTCGCAGTTGACTACACAACTCATGCGAAGACTGAGGCCTTAAGCAAGTGACGCATTAAACAGCACAACTTGGCACAAACTATACGGAGGCTACCAGAGCGTTAGATAGCTCAGAGTACCTTGATTACGTTGTATTTGTGACCCCTGTCTGGCTTTTTAGTGCGTCATTTGTCCTTCTGGACAACAGTTCCTATAAATTGTATGTTGGCTACCGTTCAGTCCAACATGCAATTGATTGTGAAGTGATTTACCAACGAGAAAAAGGTCTCAATGCAATCGCTTGCTCGAAAGCGATCTCAAAACATTCAAAAACACAACAAGCTGATCGAAATTTAAATAAGGCCATCATTCATGAGAGTGTAAAAATAATATAAGTTTTATAGAAGTAGCAAACATTAGCTTATGGAGTATGAAAATTTAGTTTTTGTACAATTCACTAGTTAGGGGTTACACGTAACGTTATTGCCTACGAGTGATAAATTACAAGACAAGAAAACTAATGTGTTGTCCAGATGAAATTGTGAACTACAAAATGCAAGTTGGATTGCACATCAATTGTTTTAGAATTTAATCGTAAGAATTTTTGGTAAAAAAATGAATGCTTATTTAAAGAGTCGATATAATGTAGTCGTTTAAATCAGCGTAGAAATGTTATCAGCCATGATATGAAGGATGATTTTGAATTAATTTTATTAGTGTGGTTGCATAATTAAGAACCATGGAAGCTACGGAAATATTGGACCATACGATTTAACTTAGTAGCGATGGTAATGTCTGTGTTATATTATAATGTTGCGTTTCTAATAAGATTTGATTAATTAGCATTATTTTCGTTAGGGTGGAGAATGTAGTCAGTCACGCTTTTTTGTCGACTTATCGTCGCGACATTCTAAAGTCGTGGGTAAAGACGAGATCAGAAAATTCTCACCTATTAATACGAGAGATCGTGCTCAGAGACCAAAGTATAAGTTATATACGTAGTTTACCCTACGACTGTGTACTTTCTATCTACAACAATGTATAGAAAGAACTTATAAATGAAATAATAATGTAAACTACTTACAAAACTTACATATAGCTCCTGTTCACGATACAATAAGCTCGACACGACTTTAGTGTGTAGCGCACGATCACTCAACTGGAAATCTATTAGTGGTCATAAGAACTGAATGCTAGCCTTAATTTTTATTTATAATGTGTACCTAAGTACTAGGGCTAACAATAAATCGCTCTTTTAGTTAGAAAATTTACATGTTGTTTTATTTACTTCAACATTATTTATTATCTGCCTAGCCTTTCCCAATTATTTTGGGGTCTTACTCGAGTCGACCTGCATGCAGCTGAATGCCAGTATCGACCAGGCGCGGTCGCAGCCTGAAATTTTGGAGGGGGTCACTCACTACACTAATAAAAAATAGGTATCTGGAATAAACTAGATGTTATTTTGGCCATCGTAAAAACACCACTAGATGTCAGCAAACTATAAATGTATCGCTGTTTGTGGATGGCTAGAAATTTTCTTTTAATATTTGGCAAATTTTTGAGATTTTACAATTTGATCTTAGATTTTGGGGGGGGTCATGTCCCCTGTGACCCCCCCCTTCGGACCGCGCCTGGTATCGACTGCCTTATCTGACCTCTACAACCCCCACATGATATCCTTTGGAAATACTGGTGTTCCGAATTTCCTATATAAGGTCCCCTTAAAATAGGTGGAAAAATTTAACACAGCGTTCAGTAAGCCTAAAGACATCTAAACAAAAAAACACTAATAGTGATTTTATTTTGACTTAAAATAATAAATTACCGGCACTCTAGAACATGGACAAAACCAAGGTCATGTTGAATGCCCATGTTACACCCACTCCTTTAGAGATCGGAGACTCTACACTCGAAGTTGTAGACGATTACCTACGTCTACCTGGGACAAACAGTCCAGTTAGGTAGGTCCAACTTTGAGGAAGAGGTTAATCGTCGAATCCGACTCGGCTGGGCAGCGTTTGGGAAGCTGAGAAGTATCTTCTCGTCCAACTTACCCCAGTGTCTCAAGACGAAAGTCTATGACCAGTGTGTGTTGCCAGTGATTACATACGGGACCGAAACGTGGTCGCTCACAATGGGCCTCTCATCAGAAGGCTTAAAGTCACACCCAAAGGGCAATGGAGAGGGCTATGCTCGGAGTTTCCTTGCGCGATCGAATCAGAAATGAGGAAATCCGCATGAGAACCAAGGTTACCGACATAGCCCGAAGAATTGCCAAACTTAAGTGGCAGTGGGCAGGGCACATTGCTCGCAGAACGGATGCCCGATGGGGCCGGAAAGTTCTGGAGTGGCGACCGCGAACCGGAAGACGTTGCGTTGGAAGCCCTCCCACTAGGTGGACCGATGACCTGGTCAAGGTTGAGGGGATCCGCTGGATGCGAGACGCACGGGACCGGTCAATGTGGCGACACTTAGGGGAGGCCTATGTCCAGCAGTGGACGTCTTTCGGCTGAAATGATGATGATGATGACTCTAGAACAAACTCATTTTATTGCGATTTTCTTATTTTTTTTTACTATTGTCCTTATTTTAGTGGTCTGAATGATTTGTGCCTTTTTGTCGACTTTTTACAAGTGCCCATTTAGGCCTATGTGAGCTAAAATATTTTGATTTTGACACGTTGGGATATCAACCAAGTGTGAATGTATGATACAATGGATGATGGTAGTACTTACCTATCGGGTTGTGGTGGAGCTCCTGCGCAAACTCACTCGCTCTCTTAGGTAATAGAACAAATTCAAAATGCAACTGTGTAACTTAAACTTATGTAGGTATATTTGTATTGCACACCACAATCAAAACAAAATGACTAGTATTGACACACTAATTATTGCAAATTAAGTTTGGTAGTAACACAAATCCTGACATACTGGTCGTAGGCTGTGGCGACAGCCAATCCGAGGTGGTCCGGGTTCCACTCCCACGCGTTGATTGGCTGGGAGCTGATGATCATGCGCTGGAGTCGCTTCAGCTTGCCGGGCACACCGCTGGAGACGCCTTGAGCGTCCACGTGGTATCTGTGCTCGGGATACTCACTGGAAGAAGAAAGAGAAAGATGACATAAGTCAGAACCGAAAATAAAATTAAAGAAGTAACCCAAGATATTGTGTCCGTTTCGACCATATGCCATGACGTTTTTTTTAAAAAAAAACTATGCCAAGATTATCCTTTTGAGCGCCACAGTCACGTATAGACGACAAGCCGAACAAGCAAAAAAGTACCTTAAGTCTGTCAACTTAAGGTACTTTTTGGCTTGTCATCTATGGCGGTCAAAAGGTTATGTAAAAGTTTGTAAAAGTTGATTCCCAAAACCATATGGTTACAAAGTTGGAAGGGTTTGAACGTGGCCGCGCGGCCACGGAGATCTTTAAAACCACAGATATTATAATACTTCGTTTAAAACTAAGCGTTGCAGAGACCTGAAATTTAGGTAAATAACAGATAAAATTGTACTTACCTAAAAAAGTAAAAATATAGAAAAAATTCCTAGGTTTATATTTTAGGAGCTGTACAACTAAAACACTCATGGCCGTGCCATTGAAACGGTGAAAACCACGTTATCGCCGATATCTCGCTGAAGAAGCATCGTAGAGGTCTGGAGTTTCTTGTAAAACCTAGATTTGAATATACCTATGTCGCCGCCCCGTGGCCGCGCGGTCGAAACGGACACAAGATATTAATCACTTGAGCTTTATCTAGAATAGATAGGGAGGTTTCCCTTGGAGGATATGCGATCCTATCAACCAATCAACTCAGCGCAGTACACTACTGGACATAGTTCTTCACAAACATTCTGATTCAGCCACCTAATCCATCTAGCTGGCCGCTTCCAACGATGCGCTAGCAGCTGATACGCACAGTCACCAATCCAGGACTCGCTTCTTCTACCTCGTTTCGTCTCTCGGATATATCCATGTCCAGGGTAAAATAATAATTATACTTCTATTACTTACTACTTCCACAAGGAGACTTGCCCATTACCAGCACATGTTATAAATATATCCCGATTCTGTGGGACATGACGCGCCACCCAGATTGTCCCACTTTTGCTAGTATTGTCTAGCACCTAAAATAAAATAAATAATTTATTCATTTCATTCGTGAATGGCTCTCCTACATTTTTTCTTTTTTTAACGTTTTTGTTCTAAGCACCCAGCTTGTTGCTGTTCAAATAATAATTCGTTTGTCTGCCGACAACACACCTCCGAGTCGTCGCGGTCGCTATGTGTAGCTATAGATGACTTGGCAGTTTCGGGCACACTTCGAACTTGGCAGGGAAAGAGTTAAATTGATAACTTACTTGAGCAAAACCTTTGCTAGGATTCTGTGTTCTAACATCAAACACATGGAACTTTCCTTCCAAAGTTGTTGCAACTAGCTTATTCATTGGAATGTCTTTGCGATCAAATTCAGTTGAGCATACCTGTAAAATAAATAAAACATCATTGTCAATGGGACAGCTTCTTTTTAAAAAATTAGTGTGCCTGCTCTTGACTTCAAAATTGCCCTGAGAATAGAAATAGAACCAGCTGTCCTAAAAGTAGCCTATTAACTTGCTTCTTAAATAGATTGGGGTTGTATGAACTTGGGAACACAGATGCAAACAGGCAATTCCACTCCATGGCTGTGGCTCTTACCCCATTCTTCAAATTACATTCCCATCTCAGCGACATAGTGCGCAAGTCAAACATCTTGAGGTCCCCATTGTCATAACCAGCAACCACAATCCTCTCTGCATCATTGAAGGAGTTGCCAAAGGAAACCGCCCAGCAGTCGCGTTTTAACTCTCCTTGCATAGGCTGCATGTTGGCCACGGGCTTGCCCCTTTGACGAGGGTCCCATACTTTCACTGTGCCTGAAGAAAAAGAAAAACTTATGTTATTAATAATTTATGTTTGGATTGAATGTGCCTGAAATATGGATAACAATTATCAGAACTTGACCATGTTTGTTTGAAGTTTAAGTTTAAGGATGGCTGTTTTATGAATTCTAGCAACAAGATAGGCACCCACCAAAAAAAAAAAAAACATTATTGTTTTTCAATTTGAATAAACTGATGATTTCTTAAAGCTAATTTCAGCCACAGCAACTGCATTCAAAGGCTTTTAAAAGCTCCAGTGTGCTTCTCTAATAATATAATACTAGCTTTTGCCTATATATATAGCGGCTTCGCCCGCGTGAAAATGACGATTTTCCATACAAACTTTCATCCCCTATTTAACTCCCTTAGGGGTTGAATTTCAAAAAATCCTTCCTTATTCCTTGTCTACATTATAAAGGGAACCTCTGTGCAAAATTTCAGCTTTCTAGGTCCAAGGGTTTGGGCTGGGTGTTGATGAGCCAGTCAGTCAGTCAGTCAGGACTTCTCTTTTTATTTATATAGATAGATTGTTACCGTCTCGACTCCCAGTGACAATTTCAGGAGCACCACAGTTTGTTGTATTCCCTCCCATTGCATCTATGGAATTTATGATATCTGTATGTTCTTTTGTGATGTACATCTGACAACTTTTCTCCAAGTCCCTGTAAAAAAAATATCAACATAATATTCTCCATTACTCTGTAATCCTTTGTCAGAGTTTGAGTTAATTTTATGTTTCAAAGGTAGGTAACTTAATTTTCAGCTGTGACAGCTTTCATATAAATGCAGTGCTATTTTAGTACTTAATATGTAAGTAAAATATAAATATTACGCCAGAAACTCACCATATTTCCAAAGTGCCTTTGAAGTCCCCAGTTGCTAATCTTCGTTCAACGTCGCTGCTGGCTCCAAACGTTCCACATTTAAATGAGTTTGGCCTTTCAATCTCTTTTATCTTGCGGACCTCACCAGACGTGATCTCATACACTTCTAACATACCACTTCCTTTCGGCAAGGAGCCGATCACAACAAACTTTGCGGAACATGGAATCCATTTACAATCGTATATGCAATGGTTAACATTATGTTCAACGTGCGTTATGATTTGAGGAGTATCTAATGATTCCATGTTTGATAAACTTCTATTCTCTTCTTCTATTTTACAGAGAGTTATCGAAACCGAATAACCTCTCCCAGTAAACAATCATTGTTGCTATGGCAACAGAAGATAGTTGAAAGTTGATGACAAATGACTTGACACCATTGACATCAACTTGACACTTCACGTCTAGTTTTTTTAGGGTTCAGTTAGCCAAAGGCAAAGAAAAGGTGTCGGGATCGGTTTGGAAAGGACCCTTATTTTTATAAAGGGCCCATCCATTACAGCTGTCTGTCACAGTGCTCAGTGCTATAAATATTAAACTGAAAAAGGTTGGTATAATTGAATTTTCACAGTGTTTTAGTCACGGCTGCATATAATAATACTAGCAAGCATTCTGTTCTCATGGCGATATAAAAATGTAGTCATACATATTTTCTGGTGGCACGGAAGTTCACGGAACCCCTACCCTAGTGTGTAAGTCCGATAGTTTTTTTTCACAGATAAATAGGGAATATGCATAAAATTTGAAATGGCCTAAAATATTTTTTTCTCGAATACTTATTATCGTAATATTATAATGAAAAGGATTTTTTTTATTTACTTATTATTTAAACCCCTAAAATAATATTCAAAAAGTGCAAAATAAGGGAGCGAAATTCAAACTTCCAAAACGCGCCACCAGCGGTCGAACGAAATGTGACGTCATCTGACACGACATTGTATCCCGTTAGGGTATATTATGTTCTGTGAAACACCCACTGGACGTGTCATGTGACGTCACGCAAAGCGCGCGCAAAATGGCGGCGTTTGAACTGCTTACATTTTTTAAAAGTTTTAAATTTCATTTTTAAAAATATCTAGAGTATTTTGAAGCCCATTAATATTTTTTTCTACGTTATAAAATAGTAAACTATTAATTTAAGACAAAAAAGAAAAACATGAATATTCCCTATTGGTTGTAAACTGGCCAGTCCCAAATCATAGTCAGTACAAAATATATTTGTTCTAAGACACGATTCCTCAGTCGAAAACATTACTGAAATTCACCCCATTTATATAAAATTATGTTCATGTGCAATCGATAAACGCAACTAAACCGAGTGGTTTGGTTAACTGTGTATCCAAACATAATTCTTTACGGTTCTCGTTGACAATCGGGTTTTATATCTGTGTGTGTGTGTTGTTGACAGTAGTTGTACTGTCAGTCTGTCAGTTGTCTTTTCTTTATCTATGGTAACTTCGTGAAATGCTTGTGAGATTGTTTTTATTACCGCAAATTGTTTCTTTAGCTGCAAAAAACAAAATTAAGTTTTTAAATTAATGTAAATAAATAATTTAACAAGATGGGTGACAAGAAATATAAGCAGAGCGTAAGTTTGAACAAGTACTAACGCGAAGTAATTTTCGTAAGCATTTGTGGCTCACACTACGTTTTTTTTTGCAGAAAGCAGAAATAGCCAAGCAATTTAACTTGCCTGAGCGGCAGTCTAAAATCACGACCTTGCTAAATCAGGCTGGTCAAGCGTACTGCATATGCCGATCGTCCGACAGTTCCCGTTTCATGATGTGAGAGACACCACAACCTGAAACTGTTTAGTTTTTAGAATGCTTTTCATATGTTTCATCACACCTACGAAATGCACTTTAGAAGTGCATACAATATTTGCTATTTTCATACCAATATCGTCCAAAATTGTATGTAACTTTAAAAATGGACCAAATGACATACTTTTTACTGTAAAATTGTATGATTTTGTACTACCTTACGAATTTTTGTCGTTAGATTAAAGTAAGGTAATACTTTTTATTGATTACAGAGCTTGTGACTCCTGCGAGGAGTGGTATCATGGAGATTGCATCAATATATCAGAGAGAGAAGCAAAGTACATTAAAAACTATTTTTGTGACCGCTGTCGAGAAGAAGATCCAACTCTTAAGACCAGGTTTAGACCACAAAAAAGAGAGAATGATGGTGAAGTTGGTATGATACCCTTTATTTTCAAGTTTTATAGGATTTGCGGGAAAAAAGTTAAAGTCAAACTAAACTTAAAATAATAGGGACTTCTGTACTGGAATTGATCATGAAAATATAATTGAATTCATTGGGCATTTGCAATGGTAGTTTTGTATGTAGAAGGATGGACAGGAAACTCCATTCTTACCCATTTAAAGTGTCAGTTTCTAAGAAAACATTCCACTTCAATAGAGCCAATAATTAAATCAAATATAAGCAAGTATCTTTCTAGAATGTAGGTTTGGAGGTCAGAAAACTAGTTTCTCCATGCAAAATACTGGTATTTTATGTTAGACTGATTCATATATATATATACCACTGATAATTTTCTGTAAACTACATCTATAAATATGTTTTAGCCCC
Organism: Diarsia mendica; assembly: GCA_949316265.1. Taxonomy (NCBI): domain Eukaryota; kingdom Metazoa; phylum Arthropoda; class Insecta; order Lepidoptera; family Noctuidae; genus Diarsia; species Diarsia mendica. The sequence goes on along the minus strand of OX438906.1, from coordinate 8,379,280 downwards.
CCGCGATGATAGAAAAAAGAAGCGCAAAGAAAAAGATCATTCTGAGAACAAGTCATCAAAGAGACCGAGCACCAAAGATGGTTGTGGAGACTGTGCGGGATGTCTGCAGATGAATGACTGTGGGCAGTGAGTATCATGCATTGTCAATTGATACTAATATTATAAAGAGGAATGATTTGCATTTTTGTATGTAACAAATAAACTCAAAAACAACTGGAAAAATTTGAAAAATTCTTACACTGTTGGGAAGCTACACTATCCCCGGGTGACATAGGCAACTTTTTATCCCTTTTTCCCATGGGAACGGGAACAATCCGGGTGAAACCGCGTGACGTCCATTAGTTGTTACTCAGATACAAACCAGACGTTAACCTCAACTACAAAAAGTAGAAGCAAAGTTGCTCAATATCTTTGGCTAAGTCTGCACAGATACACGGTGGCTCAATGATATTGTACAAAAAATATGTTATGTTCATAGTTTTATGTTGGGGGTTTGATTTTTGCACCTAGTCCAAAAAGTGGACCATTGTACATTACATGAGCCATGGTGGCCACATCATTACTCGCAAGTAGACTCGTTTGGCTCAGTGCGTACCTAGTCTTAGACAAGCTGTAGCAACAATAGGTGCCGCCTGTTGCTATTTTCGTAGAACTACTTGGTTGGTAACCAGTACATTTTTCCCCAACGAAAGCCCCCATATCAGCAACTTTCATTGAAATCATTACAGCCATTTTCCAGAATGTGATTAGTAATATGTTTAGCTTCAAAATCAAAATCAAATTTATAATACGGCATAAGCAATTATTAGAAGAATTTCCTTTTGAATGTTGATTCTCAAGTACTCAAAACAATCAGAAACATTCAATTATCCTTTCCTGCTGTTATCATAAATATTCAGTTAACTCATATAATATTTTTTAAGACTTGACTACAATACTTTTGTTCTGAACAGATATTAAAGAAATATTGTCTTTCAGCTGCGATGCGTGTGAGGATATGTACAAGTATGGAAGCAGTAACAAGTTGAAACTCAAGTGTAAAATGAAGCTCTGTATCAAGAATAGTGGTAGTAATAAAAAGCCTTCAAGACAATCAAGGTATATTTAAATGATATATTTTTATTTTTTTATAGCCTTTAATGTACCCCAGTGCCTCCCTCCCTTTTTTCCCTCTAAACTTCTCTGGTTCAGTTGTATCATAGCTTTGTTTGTTGGACAGCAGGGTGCACCATGTATTTTTACGATGATATTGGGTTTTGGGACCCCTTACTCCTGATAGTCACCTCAATCATTTTTATTTCTGTAAATTGGCTTTATATGTCACATCATGTTATGTTTTAAAACTAGATGGAACCGGTGTTTCGTATCTGACTACTCAGAGAAGGAACAGCCAAAACAAACTTATCGAGGTTATTGTCACTTTTAAAGAAAAGACATTAAAATAGTCAAGTCATATCAGGACTATTCAAATTTAAATTCAAAACATTTAATTCATACTTTTCGGTCCATAGAGTGCACTATGCAGACAAGTTTCTATTTCTGAATAGAAAGTCTACCCTCGATCAGAATTGGGCTAAAATAATCGTTCATTGCCTGATTTAGACACTAGTGTCTCATCATCACCTAACAACACAAGGAACACCAATATTAAAGAGTAAATCCAATATAAAGTCTAGTTCCAATTTCAGTAGCAGTAACAGAATAAAGAAGAAGCACCATGAACGAGAGCAGCATGAACCTGAAGAGTCCATATCCCACCTACAAACGACAGACCCCCGCCAGTGCTATGGGCCACAGTGTACACGGCCGGCCCAGTATGGCTCCAAGTACTGCTCAGCGCCGTGCGGCATGAGACTCGCCACGGCTAGGATTTATCAGGCAAGTGTTTAAATGTGACAGTCCATAGTCCACCTACAAACGACAGACCCCCGCCAGTGCTATGGGCCACAGTGTACACGGCCGGCCCAGTATGGCTCCAAGTACTGCTCAGCGCCGTGCGGCATGAGACTCGCCACGGCTAGGATTTATCAGGCAAGTGTTTAAATGTGACAGTCCATAGTCCACCTACAAACGACAGACCCCCGCCAGTGCTATGGGCCACAGTGTACACGGCCGGCCCAGTATGGCTCCAAGTACTGCTCAGCGCCGTGCGGCATGAGACTCGCCACGGCTAGGATTTATCAGGCAAGTGTTTAAATGTGACAGTCCATAGTCCACCTACAAACGACAGACCCCCGCCAGTGCTATGGGCCACAGTGTACACGGCCGGCCCAGTATGGCTCCAAGTACTGCTCAGCGCCGTGCGGCATGAGACTCGCCACGGCTAGGATTTATCAGGCAAGTGTTTAAATGTGACAGTCCATAGTCCACCTACAAACGACAGACCCCCGCCAGTGCTATGGGCCACAGTGTACACGGCCGGCCCAGTATGGCTCCAAGTACTGCTCAGCGCCGTGCGGCATGAGACTCGCCACGGCTAGGATTTATCAGGCAAGTGTTTAAATGTGACAGTCCATAGTCCACCTACAAACGACAGACCCCCGCCAGTGCTATGGGCCACAGTGTACACGGCCGGCCCAGTATGGCTCCAAGTACTGCTCAGCGCCGTGCGGCATGAGACTCGCCACGGCTAGGATTTATCAGGCAAGTGTTTAAATGTGACAGTCTATAGCCCACCTACAAACGACAGACCCCCGCCAGTGCTATGGGCCACAGTGTACACGGCCGGCCCAGTATGGCTCCAAGTACTGCTCAGCGCCGTGCGGCATGAGACTCGCCACGGCTAGGATTTATCAGGCAAGTGTTTAAATGTGACAGTCCATAGTCCACCTACAAACGACAGACCCCCGCCAGTGCTATGGGCCACAGTGTACACGGCCGGCCCAGTATGGCTCCAAGTACTGCTCAGCGCCGTGCGGCATGAGACTCGCCACGGCTAGGATTTATCAGGCAAGTGTTTAAATGTGACAGTCTATAGCCCACCTACAAACGACAGACCCCCGCCAGTGCTATGGGCCACAGTGTACACGGCCGGCCCAGTATGGCTCCAAGTACTGCTCAGCGCCGTGCGGCATGAGACTCGCCACGGCTAGGATTTATCAGGCAAGTGTTTAAATGTGACAGTCTATAGCCCACCTACAAACGACAGACCCCCGCCAGTGCTATGGGCCACAGTGTACACGGCCGGCCCAGTATGGCTCCAAGTACTGCTCAGCGCCGTGCGGCATGAGACTCGCCACGGCTAGGATTTATCAGGCAAGTGTTTAAATGTGACAGTCTATAGCCCACCTACAAACGACAGACCCCCGCCAGTGCTATGGGCCACAGTGTACACGGCCGGCCCAGTATGGCTCCAAGTACTGCTCAGCGCCGTGCGGCATGAGACTCGCCACGGCTAGGATTTATCAGGCAAGTGTTTAAATGTGACAGTCTATAGCCCACCTACAAACGACAGACCCCCGCCAGTGCTATGGGCCACAGTGTACACGGCCGGCCCAGTACGGCTCCAAGTACTGCTCAGCGCCGTGCGGCATGAGACTCGCCACGGCTAGGATTTATCAGGCAAGTGTTTAAATGTGATAGTCTATATCCCACCTACAAACGACAGACCCCCGCCAGTGCTATGGGCCACAGTGTACACGGCCGGCCCAGTATGGCTCCAAGTACTGCTCAGCGCCGTGCGGCATGAGACTCGCCACGGCTAGGATTTATCAGGCAAGTGTTTAAATGTGACAGTCTATAGCCCACCTACAAACGACAGACCCCCGCCAGTGCTATGGGCCACAGTGTACACGGCCGGCCCAGTATGGCTCCAAGTACTGCTCAGCGCCGTGCGGCATGAGACTCGCCACGGCTAGGATTTATCAGGCAAGTGTTTAAATGTGACAGTCTATAGCCCACCTACAAACGACAGACCCCCGCCAGTGCTATGGGCCACAGTGTACACGGCCGGCCCAGTATGGCTCCAAGTACTGCTCAGCGCCGTGCGGCATGAGACTCGCCACGGCTAGGATTTATCAGGCAAGTGTTTAAATGTGACAGTCTATAGCCCACCTACAAACGACAGACCCCCGCCAGTGCTATGGGCCACAGTGTACACGGCCGGCCCAGTATGGCTCCAAGTACTGCTCAGCGCCGTGCGGCATGAGACTCGCCACGGCTAGGATTTATCAGGCAAGTGTTTAAATGTGACAGTCTATAGCCCACCTACAAACGACAGACCCCCGCCAGTGCTATGGGCCACAGTGTACACGGCCGGCCCAGTATGGCTCCAAGTACTGCTCAGCGCCGTGCGGCATGAGACTCGCCACGGCTAGGATTTATCAGGCAAGTGTTTAAATGTGACAGTCCTAGTCCACCTACAAACGACAGACCCCCGCCAGTGCTATGGGCCACAGTGTGACTTTACATTTTTTTTTTTGGATTCAATAACTAAGCCTCATTTTAATGACGGTGAGCAATAGCGAAGGATTTTGGACATTTATTTTCTGAATGAAATTTTGATATTGGACACACGTCTTCTAGGCTCTTCAAATTCCTCAACTAACCAATAAACCCTTCCAGGTGCTCCCCCAACGCATCCAAGAGTGGTCCCTATCCTCGTGCGTAGCTGAACAGAAGAACCGCAAAGCTCTGGAGGTGGTGCGCGGCGGGATGGCGCGTGCGCAGACCGCGCTCAGGGCCTTGGACACGCAGCATTCGGACCTGGACGCCATCGTGGCTAGGGCTAAGAACGCTACCATTGTGCCAATGGATGATAAGGTAAGGAATATGAAGCAGAATTATTTTCATTGGTTGAAAATTTTGTGATTAAATTAGGTCTTTATAAGACTTAATTTGAATATAATGTAAATGGTTTGACTTGTAATGCAAACAAAAGTCTTTAGTTTAAGTTCAGAGATAAACAAAAAAATATGGGTTGGCCTGAAACTGTAGGTCAATCACAAATAAATACAATGGACCAATTTATTTCCTCAGGACGCAGACGACGAAACCTCAATGTACTGCATCACATGCGGGCACGAGATCCACTCGCGCACCGCAGTCAAACACATGGAGAAGTGCTTCGTGAAGTACGAAGCGCAGGCGTCGTTCGGTAGCCGACATCGCACCCGTATCGACGGACAGAGCATGTTCTGTGACTACTACAACCCCATCAATGCTACATATTGTAAGAGATTGAGGGTAGGTGGATAAAATAAGTATTTTTGACTGTTATTTTTTAAAATTGGAGGAAACTGTCACATTAGTTCGGCGTAGATGGCGCCAGGTGTCTGTTACTTTCATACATCTTTCATGACATGACATGATCAAACATCTATGCATCCTCACAAACTTTCACATTTATAGTAATAGTAAGACTTTCAATTGTGGTCCTACTACCTATACTACTCTTAAATGGTCAAAGCTTCTCTAAATGTCAATTCTCCATTTCCTCACCAGGTAATGTGTCCGGAGCACTTCAAAGATCCTAAAGTGGGCGACCACGACGTCTGCGGCTGTCCTCTCGTCCGCAACGTGTTCAAGCCGACAGGAGAGTTCTGCCGAGCTCCCAAGAAGGCGTGCTTGAAGCACTACCAGTGGGAGAAGCTGCGGCGAGCTGAGATCGACATGGAGAGGGTCCGACAGTGGCTGAAGTTGGATGAGTTGGTGGAACAGGAGAGGAGTATTAGACTGGCTATGGCTTCTAGGTAAGGAAGTTATAAAAAAACTCGCGTAAATCATAACCCTTTCCTTGCAGTCGGGTATAAAGTACCGCTTATCGGCTACAATACCACTTGAACTATGTAAATTTGCGGGTTTCCCACAGTACGAGATAAATGCACTGTTTGTATGAGCTCCCGAAATTTCGACGCTGTTGCAAGCTCTATGATCGCAGGGTGGAGAATTAGGAATGAATGATAAAAAAAAGATTCTATTTCAATAGAGAGGAGGGTTTCCAATCGTCAAGTACATGGAATCCAGTTTTAAAAATGCTCAAAGGTAACCCAGTGTCGTAATAAGGACTGCATAAAACCTAGTGATACTGTGAGTGTGTTTTTGCAGTGACTTTGTGTCGAGTTCCAATAGTGCTTTGTCTGCACCTAACAATCTTTTTACCATCCACCAACATAGCGGTTTTAACAGTGTCGAAACATCGGGAGGTCACAATAATGGATAATCACGGAAAATATCCCGTAAGTGACAGTATAAATAAGGTTATAAACCGTGAACGCTTACAGCCTTTGTACAAATCCACCTTCTAAATAACGTATTTCTTTTTCCACAGGGCTGGAGTCCTAGGCCTAATGTTACACTCGACCTACAACCACGAGGTGATGGAGCGCATCACAACCAAAGCGACGGAGAACGGCAAAGTGTCAGCCAAGGAGGGCTCCTGACATAGAGACGCGGGGTTACACTCCGAACACTCAGACTCAACCACTAGGACGGAATAGAGAGAATAAGAGCTATATAATATATGTAAGATATAGAGTAATAAATGTATTTGATTAAAGCTGTTGTCTTTTTGTTTTTGCTTCTTCTAAACACATTTTTTAACGCTGGCGCGGCGTGACGACCTGGAAGCGTTTTTGCCCAATTGGATGGAGAAAACCGCACAGAGGGATGAGTGGAAGGCTATGGGGGAGGCTTTTGCCCAGCAGTGGGACAATATAGGCTAAAAAAAAATAACACATTTTTAGACTTAGGTAGGTAGCTTTGGGCACGTTCCAAAATAAAGGTCTTACAAATCAAACTCTTGCCCTTATCCCAATTCATTTGGGGTCGGCGTAGCATGTCTTCTTCGTCCATTCTTCTCTATTACTCAAATCTCATCAGACACCTTTCTTGCCATGTCATACTTCACACAGTCCATCCATCAATTTCGAATTATTCCTAACCTGACCCAAAATCCTAACCCGGTCACGGGTTGAAAAAGATGCTTAGGGGCCAACATATTATAAACCTCCTCCATAGTTGGGTGTAACCAAAAGATAGGATTTGAGACGCATTTACGATTGATAAGTCAAATCATTACTTTTTTAAACAAAAGTATGTTTATTCAATAAATGTACCGAAGTAAAAAATTTTCACTTCGGTACATTTATTGAGAAACTGGACATATCTAAAATTATATTTATAGTTAAGAATTGTACCTTGCACATCTACCTACAATAAGTAGCAAAAACATTTTAAAAATACAAAGCATTGTATTTAATAAACATACTTTTGTTTAAAAAAGTAATGATTTGACTTATCAATCGTAAATGCGTCCTTACCTCGTTGTCTATTATTATATTATTAGGAATCAGAAGTGAAATACGTGAACAAAATAAACAATGTTTAATATCTTTTGAATTACACTTTTACAAAAATATCAAGACAAACATTTTAAACAATAATCAAATAGAAATAGCACTAGCAAATGGAATAATCAGTACACGAGCAAAAACATAAACCAAAATTAGCGAAGCACACGATAATAGTCGGGTAGCAAGTCCTTTCCGAGCGCCGTCCAAGCAAAAAGTGACCGCTGCACCGCCGCTCGCCTCGTTTTATGAACTTCTGTCGGTTGCCGTACGTCGACCGGATGCAAACCGCACGGCTACTGGCTGATGGCGTGACTTTGAGCCAACACGGCCTCTCCTGACGCTCTGACGTCCTCGTCAGCTTCCAACAAGGCGCCTGAGTCTTCGCTGTCTCCTTGATAGCGTGTCTCACAACGCCAGTGGGGCGTGCTGGCACAGTGGAGTGCCACGCACAACTGCGCCTGTAGGGCGCGCTGGCACCGTGGAGTGCCGCACACAACTGCGCCTGTGGGGCGCGCTGGCACTGTGGAGTGCCGCACACAACTGCGCCTGGGGGGCGCGCTGGCACCGTGGAGTGCCACGCACAACTGCGCCTGTAGGGCGCGCTGGCACCGTGGAGTGCCGCACACAACTGCGCCTGTGGGGCGCGCTGGCACTGTGGAGTGCCGCACACAACTGCGCCTGTAGTAGGGATGGGTCTTAAATTAATAAGCTGCTAAATTAACACTGCTAATTTTTTTTTTTTTTAGTGTCAACACCTGTTAAATAAGTTCTGATATAGCTGTTAAATCTAGCAGTCACAACTGACAGTGACAAGTTCCGTTTCTATTGAATTGGTTTCAACACGAGTTATTTAGCAACTTATAGCGAGCGGGTTGATTTAACTCACCGCTAAGTGCTAACTGCTGAATTCGGAAATATTACATTTAAAGAGAGTTAAATAAAGACTGATCTTCGTTACGAAGGTTTACGCGGGATAAGATAAAAAGATTAGAAGAAAATTACAAATACAAAAATAACAGACATGAAAAAAAGAAATCGTTGTAAATAAATTGATTCTCATTACAAATACGCCAACAGAAAAAGTTAACAGTCCTAAGCCTGTGAAAAATATGAAGGAAATGAGAATTAATTATGTTAAAAATCTGTCTGTGACTAAATTTAACAGTTGCTAAAAATAACTGCTAATTTTAAGTGTTATTTATTTTTAGCATTAGCATTTAGCAGTGTTATTATTTTTTTAACGCTTAAGCCCATCTCTAGCCTGTAGGGCGCGCTAGCACCGTGGAGTGCCGCACACAACTGCGCCTGTAGGGCGCGCTGGCACCGTGGAGTGACGCGCTTAACACGTCAGTAGCGCGCTGGCAGCCTGGAGCTACGCGCTTAACACGACAGTAGCGCGCTGGCAGCCTGGAGCTACGCGCTTAACACGACAGTAGCGCGCTGGCAGCCTGGAGCCACGCACTGTACACGCCAGTAGGGCGCGCAGTCGGCCTGCAGCGACGCGCTCGGCCTGCAGCGAGGCGCTGGCCTTCAGCGAGGCGCTCGGCCTGCAGCGAGGCGCTCGGCCTGCAGCGAGGCGCTCGGCAACGTCAGAAGGCGCGCAGTCGCCTTGCAGCGACGCGCTCAGCAACGCCAGAAGGGCGCGCAGTCGCCTTGCAGCGACGCGCTCAGCAACGCCAGAAGGGCGCGCAGTCGCCTTGCAGCGACGCGCTCAGCAACGCCAGAAGGGCGCGCAGTCGCCTTGCAGCGACGCGCTCAGCAACGCCAGAAGGGCGCGCAGTCGCCTTGCAGCGACGCGCTCAGCAACGCCAGAAGGGCGCGCAGTCGCCTTGCAGCGACGCGCTCAGCAACGCCAGAAGGCGCGCTGGCACCCTGCAGTGACGTGCACGTTCACGGCGTCATTGTGGCAAAGCCCTGGCAACCACTGCTAAGGCCAAGCAGCGTTGCGTTTCGTCCATCCTTGTGTAATGGTTACTCTGTAAACAAACAAATTTACATCAGAATTTTGTTCCGCTCGATCACTCCTGACCAAACTTTAGTTCCATTGGGTGGCACCAAATTCGACTCTCATTAATTAAATCAAATGTACTGGAAATTATCGAAAATACAACACTCAACTACCTTGAGTCATATACCTAGTCGTTCACACCAACCTTAAAAATTCTATTGCAACAAAAACTGCTGAAATCATCGAGTAAAACCTTTAACACCAAGGCTCTCTAACCGAGTAGTACAACAAGAGAGTAATCTCATTCATTAAAGAACATTCAAGTCGAGAATCAAATTCAAAGAAACATTCACCAAACAAAACTTGTCAGACAAGAATACCAATAGGCACATAGGGATGTACGAGTATAAGCACATTGTTAGCATATCACACATACTTCTTCCACAACACTGTAGGCATAGGCTCCAAGTTTGCATACCCCTCAGTGGCTGTTGACATCACAGACTTCCACACACACTGTAGGCATAGGCTCCAAGTTTGCATACCCCTCAGTGGCTGTTGACATAGGCACATTGTTAGCATATCACACAGACTTCCACACACACTGTAGGCATAGGCTCCAAGTTTGCATACCCCTCAGTGGCTGTTGACATAGGCACATTGTTAGCGTATCACACAGACTTTCACACAGACTTTCACACACGCAGCTGAGGCCACGCGCTTGACCAAACCACACGTTCTTATGTAATGGTTACTATGCAAAGAGACAAATCTGACCAAACATCTACGACAGAACCTGACCAAACATCCATTAGGTCCTACTCTCGTTGATAAAATCAAACGCGGCTAAACTGGAAATTATCGAAAATACAACAATCAACCACCCTTACATTGTCGTTTAAATCAATCTTAAAAACATTATTGCGTCAAAAAAATGCCAGGTTCACAAAAATCATCGAGTAAAACCACAGATCTCTAACTGACTAGTAAACAAGTCTATCTCCCGTGTGTATCACTATTTGACTTAACACTACGGTCTTTTCAGACCCTGACCTCAACCAGAGCTAAACGCACAACATACAAGAAACACACCCACTGTCTACTCGAGTTTCCTCAAAAACCTTCAATTTTAATCAGACTACGACTACACAATAATTACTGGTACTGTCTAACACAATACAGCCGATAGAATCTCTTGGCTTGCAACCACAACTTTACTTCATCAAAATCCTTATAAACATCAACTGATACGTAACTCATTGTCATCTTTCTTAGCCTATCATGTGTATTATAAAGCAACTTCTATAATAAAGCAAAACTTATCAGACTTTACAGTGCACCTTTATACGGCCTACGTCTTCACACGAAAAAACAAGTCAACTGATCATAAGGCGTACCGCATTGTATCGATGAAGAAATACAGGTTTCTTTCCCGTTAAGTCATACCATTGAATGTAATAATTAAAAAGTTAACGTAGGGGTTTGCGTTTACGCAGACCATGATTATTTGAGTTTGATGTGCCAACAACTGCACTTTTGGGTTTCAAATATACGGAAAACGAGACTTTTGACTGTATTTTGTTTTGTTCATAATTGCGGCTTTTATTTGAGCATCAGATATCACAAATCACAACGTTGCCCCTCACCAGGAATTTCTCCTGTGTCGTGGGTACCTTCACAAATATTTAAACTAACATACACAAGTACCCAACTTAAAAAAAAAAACTATCTGTAGGTCATACAGGTACTTGTATTCATAACGTCATTATAGCACAGTGACCATATCGACTTCACGCGGACGCAATGACCGAAATTCGTGTTTAAAATGAGTCCACGTGCTGTTATTGGTCAACCAATCGTTAAGCGACGTATTAGCACCACCATGTAAATAACCACCAATGCGTCCGAGGCATTGCCAATCACCCCAGTGACCTTATAAACACACACATAACATCACGCCTGCAATCCCCGAAGGGTTAGGCAGAGGTACCCAGTATACCCACATTTCGCCAGTTATGTTAAGACATAAGCTTAACCATGTAACAGGGGTGAGCCCATTGTCACCAACAGGGCACAAATCCAGAAAATAGCACTTTGCCCGACCCGGGAATCGAACCCAGAACCTTCATGCTCATAGTCGCGCTTACGACTACTAAACCAACGAAATATTAAAATGGTTCGATCTTACTTGTATCAGGAACGAAAGTAAACCAATCCTGTCCGGAGCGTCGCCTCAACCGCGAGAGCGGTTACACAGGACTTCGCGTCCTCACGCGGCTCCTACGACGATCTCGTTCGCGCTTGGAACGGCGATCGGATCCCGAAACTTGCTATACGTGACCTTCCACTCCACATAAGGTGGCTACGAGATCGCTTAGAACGCAAGGCACTAGTTTTTGAACGCGAACAACTCGATCTATCCATTGCCAACTACTACCCGCTTTTATCTCAAATTAAAAGCCTGAAAACTAGTTTTTAACTTGTGGGCGAAAAGAATCTTTATCCCACTTCTGATATTAGGAATCAGAAGTGAAATACGTGAACAAAATAAACAATGTTTAATATCTTTTGAATTACACTTTTACAAAAATATCAAGACAAACATTTTAAACAATAATCAAATAGAAATAGCACTAGCAAATGGAATAATCAGTACACGAGCAAAAACATAAACCAAAATTAGCGAAGCACACGATAATAGTCGGGTAGCAAGTCCTTTCCGAGCGCCGTCCAAGCAAAAAGTGACCGCTGCACCGCCGCTCGCCTCGTTTTATGAACTTCTGTCGGTTGCCGTACGTCGACCGGATGCAAACCGCACGGCTACTGGCTGATGGCGTGACTTTGAGCCAACAATATTATATTTCCATTGCGACTGAGAACGACAGGGTTAGCCAAGAATAGGAGATTAATCGACGAGTTCTAAAAGACGTAGCGTCGATCTTCAAATAGATGGGTTAACATCCATTACATTCTGAGTTTTCTTCGTGCCTCGGAGACACTTTTCCGGCTGTCGTTTGTCGTGGATCCTTGACAGTTGTTGTGTCGTCAGTGGTCTGAAAGTGCTGCGGGTTGTTCGAAAGAGATACCGCGACATCGACACAAATGGTGTGTGGGAAAGAACATGGGTGGTTTTTAGTCAGTAGAAGTCTGACACTCCCTACTGCTCTACCCAAAAACCGGGAGGAGTCATTTGATGATTCCCCACTAATCCCCACCCTCCAAAAAAAAAAAGTAGTCTGAAAGTCTAAAAACCAGTCTTACCAAAGAGCACCTATCGTATTTCTAAGTATCAACGAAAGCCGATTAAGACTTAAAATCAAAACAAAAACAGAACATAAATATGAAAATATCACCCCTAAGTTGTGACTACCCTTGACGAAGTCACCGTGCGTCATCCCCGCATTGTGTGAAAGTGTGTCCAAACGCTGTATTAAATTATCTTCGGTTCCAACTTATTAAAAACATATTAGGGCATTTGCGTAGAAAAGGCGATTGTACGCTCGTGTGGCGATTGCATTAACGAATTTGAAACATATTTTAGTCTAGAAATCATTATAAAAAAAACATTCTTCTCTATCTGAATCGGATTTCGTTAACATTACAATCCATTTTCTAAAATAAAAGTAGCCCTGTTACTCCTTATAACACCTGGTATGTGCCAGTGAAAGTGCTGTCAACAGTCCAGCCAGCCGTCTCGGAGATTAGCCAGAAGAAACAGGTAAAAAGACAGAAATTAACAAAAGTAAACTCCTAGGCAACTAACTTGCCCCAAAATTGCGCAGGTTCTCTGCTTGATTTGTATGGGACGTCTAAAAAACGACTACTGCGCAGGTTCAAGTTTTATGCCGATTGGTATAGTAAATGTTGATATTATGAGTGAGTAACTTTGTAATTGCATTCGAAGCAAATAGTACATTTTGATACAAGTGCGGAAAGTTTGTTATTGCATTCGAGGCAGATTGAACACCCGAGCCGTATGGCGAGGGTGTTCATGGGGTCGAGAAATGCAATAACAAATTCCCACGTGTATCAAACGACGTTTTTCAATACACTTTCAAAGAAATTAACTTAAAACGTTATGTGTTTTTGTCAACAAATTTAAATGATGAGACTATGATTTAATTTACTTTTTTTCCGCGGTTTGATTTCGCCAGGTTGAAAAACAAGCAAAGGTATAAAGCCGCCAAACAGCCTCACACGAAAAATATAAAATTCAAATATTTTTTAATTAAGAACACAAAAAAATGTTTACTTGTTCATAAAAGTAAATAATTGTTTAAAATATTTACGTTTATTAGTAGTATTCTTTTTAAAAACACAATTTAAATATTCAAAAAATATTTACGCTGTAAAGACGCAGATCAAAATGACGAGATTAAAAAAAAAACACGCCTGCTCTATAATAGTCAGTGGTGTTTTTTTTTTTAATTTCTTATGTTTTAATCGAATTACCGCTGCTATATGATTACAGCGTGCGGTAATAAGATTACAGCACGCTGTATTCTTATTACCGCACGTGTGCGAAATATGATGCATGTCGAACCTAATCGTAGTGCAATAAGAGCTAGTTTTCGAGGAAGTGTATTGAAAATAAAATTGTCATGGGGTCGATACCTACAAACTGCTGGCTGCAAACACAGTAAGAAATGCCCATGTACATCAAACAACGTTTTTCAATAGGTAGGTACTAACAGTTTCGAAGAACAAAAAAACCAAATGTGTTTTTGACATTAATGAAACTATGATTTACCTAATTTGCTTTTTGCCGCGTTAACCTTTGCCAAGTTGAAGGAGAAGCAGAGACATATAATTATATGAAGCCACTAATCAGTCTTTGCAAAATATTTATAAACTTCAGTTATTCAATAATTAGGGTGAACTCATCTATGTATATTCTTTGATTCGCCTAATTCGGTGATATTTGGTTTGAGCGGTATCATGGCTGTATGAGTGTACAATAGTACATTTTGATACAAGTGCGGAAAGTTTGTTATTGCATTCGAGGCAGATTGAACACCCGAGCCGTACGGCGAGGGTGTTCATGGGGTCGAGAAATGCAAACAAATTCCCACGTGTATCAAACGACGTTTTTCAATACACTTTCAAAGAAATTAACTTAAAACGTTATGTGTTTTTGTCAACAAATTTAAATGATGAGACTATGATTTAATTTACTTTTTTTCCGCGGTTTGATTTCGCCAGGTTGAAAAACAAGCAAAGGTATAAAGCCGCCAAACAGCCTCACACGAAAAATATAAAATTCAAATATTTTTTAATTAAGAACACAAAAAAATGTTTACTTGTTCATAAAAGTAAATAATTGTTTAAAATATTTACGTTTATTAGTAGTATTCTTTTTAAAAACACAATTTAATTATTCAAAAAATATTTACGCTGTAAAGACGCAGATCAAAATGACGAGATTAAAAAAAAAACACGCCTGCTCTATAATAGTCAGTGGTGTTTTTTTTTTAATTTCTTATGTTTTAATCGAATTACCGCTGCTATATGATTACAGCGTGCGGTAATAAGATTACAGCACGCTGTATTCTTATTACCGCACGCGTGCGAAATATGATGCATGTCGAACCTAATCGTAGTGCAATAAGAGCTAGTTTTCGAGGAAGTGTATTGAAAATGCCTTTATCACGAAGTTAGATGAGTTCACTATAGGTACCTATGAATTAAGAACACAAATAACTAATATCCTTATCAACATCATTCACTATAATAAAATAGGAATAAGTAGTTAAATTAAAATCGAAATTCAAGTTTCAAATAGCCAATCCAAAGCACAAACCACTATAAACCAGAACACTTGCGTAACAAGACAGCCCCCTAAACAATTAGATCACAATGCAGCGCATTAGTTATCATATCAAAACATATTTTGTCCCTCGACGCCACGTGCGGCGAACACCCCTGACTTTTAATAACAGCCCCCTTTTCTATTGTAAACGTAATTGAAGCGTGTAATTCGTTGACATGTTTTGTTAAATCTCATAATTTGACACGGATAAAGATACTCTTGTTAGGATTTAGTTTTGAGGATTTTGACGGAGACAAAACTGACGAGACGAGAGCTGTGTTCTAGACCAATAGAATTTCGTTAGTTACTTCTCGTCTCCGGTTAGCTTTAGTGGAAACGATTGACCAGAGAGATGACATGTCTCGTAATTGTTGAAGCCAGCATAAGGCCCGGACTCCACCTACCACTTCGGTGTAACACCTACCTACTCTCAATTAGGCCACTGCTGTGTCCTAGTTCTGAACACTGTACAATTGGGCCCAGTCCTCGAAATTGAACATGTCTGGACCCTTTTTTTTTTTTGGTGGGTGGAAAATCATCGAATGACCCCCCCCGCTCTTGGGCAGAGCGAAGGGGAGTGTCAGACTTCTACTGACTAAAAACCGAACCCATGTTCCTTCTTTGCCCTTGCGCCGAGGCCACGTAATCTAGTACAAAATACCGCGGCCCCGACGGGGCATGTCTGGACCCTTGGGACTTTTTCTAAGAGAGTCATGCTATAGGCAGGAGCTCATAGATTTAGTTTCAACTGATAATAGTATAGTTGGTCTACCGACGGGAGCAGGCAAATGTTAAGGATCTGCGCCGTTTCGTAAAACCAAGCATAAGCATCCTAATCAGCCTATAATGTTCATCTACTGGGACTCAGGGTTCCTCTCTATGAGAGGGCCTATAATATCCAACCACGCCGACCCAGTGCGGGTTGGTAGATAATAATAATATAATAATAATAATAATAACATTTATTTCTCCCACAAAGTACAAAATACAATATAGAGGTGTAACAATATTATTGGAGGTACAGAGGATTGTGGGAGTCAGGAACCCAAACTAGGATACCCTGTGCTATGGACTCCTGGCCCCCCTCGCCGAGACTGACTTATCATTATTGTAGAACATGTAGGACTATTGTAAGAAAAAATAAATAATTTAACACCAAAACAAGTTCTAACTAAACAAAAATAAAAAATTAAATTAAATGGATGTGTTTGTTAGTGCGTGAAGTGTGATTGTGTTGTGTGTGTGTATGTGTGTGTGCGTGAGTAATGTGTGTTTGTGTATGTGTGTGCGTGAGTAATGTGTGTGTAGTTACATTAGATGATGAATGTGATATAAATGTGTGAGTAAGGGGTTATGAAAAACGCTAGACTAGGATAATACTGTAAGCAATTTTTCCGTTTCTTCATAGTCTAGTCCTAGAAGCCACTGTGTGAGCTTCCTCTTACATTCCATCCTAGACAGATTAACAATTGCTAGAACTTTGTTAATCTTATTGTATAGTCTGCTTGCTCTGGAAATGAAGAAATTTGAGGCAAAAGACGTTTTTACAGGGGTTGTTTCACAAACTTCATAGTATCGCCTAGAATTAGCCCTTTGTTTAACCTTAGAAATGTCTATAGAGGAGTGTTTTTTCATAACTGTTAGTAGTATATAAAGCTGTCTGATTGTTAGTACATTTGCATCGTTGTAAAGGGCTTTTGTGGCGTATAAACGTGGTTTAAAAAGAGCGACTTTTAGGAGAAGTCGTTGAGCTCTTTCAACGTTTAAGATATTCGTTTTATACGAGCCGCCCCAGGTGGAAATACCATACGATAGGATAGATTGACAAAGGGATTCGTACACAGTTTTAATCAGTTTCCAACTCGACACATGCCTAAGGTTTTTAAAAACATGAGCGAGCTTTCTTGTTCTCTGGACCAGATGAGAGATGTGATGTATAAAAGATAAGTTTTTATCAATTATTATCCCTAAGTATTTTATTGATTCTGCTTTTGATATCACTGAGCATTTGTCACAGTTTGCGGTTAAAGGATTACATGTGTGTGCATATAAATTGAAATTAATAGGATTAGATGCTACATTATGTATTGTAAACTGTATGTATTTCGTTTTACTGGCATTTAAGGTCAGTTTGTTATGTGCAAGCCAACGAGTTACTATATTGAATCCTTCTTGGGCCGCAACAAAAGTTTCGTCCAAAAAAAAAAAAAAAAAAAAAAAAAAGTTAAGGTAGTCATCGGCATAAGACATTACATGACAGTTTGTGATGTTTAGCTGGCATAACTCATTAATATAGCAAAGGAAGAGGGGGGGGGGGGGCCTAAGATACTGCCTTGTGGGATTCCAATGTGTATCGGTATTTCTTCACTCAGCGTATTACCTATCCGAACCGACTGATATCGATCTTCTAATAGTTTTGGAATAGTTTCAATTGTGTGTCCCTTATTCCAATGTGTTCTAATTTGGACATCAAGATGTCACATAATTATGTCTTCGAATTTTTCATTTTAAGACTTGCTGGTTTCCTCACGATGTTTTCCTTCACCGTTTTGAGAGCAGTGGTGATGAAATAAACTGCATAAAACCAAAAATCATCGAAAATCAAATTATCCACGGACGAACTCTACCACAGTTGTCAACCCAAAAATACCGAAATTAACATTTCAATATTATAACCCCTCGATGAAAGCATGAATACAGCTTTGCCCTACTTTACCCTATCCGCAGTAATTTCGCGTCAGATTTGACAAATATCCTCAATTCTGTCAGTGTTCTTTATTGGACAATGCATGCGTGACCAATCTGCCATCTGCCAGGGTCACGCCTATTTCGGTAATGCGTTATGATCAATAACAGATTAGCTGATGTGGTTCGAATTGGGTTTACTGGGTGCAGGACTGCAGGTGCATTGCGACAAGTTGGGTTGGTGAATCAGTGTTATTAGAAAACGTGATTATACGAATACTACCTTACCTACCCAGATTAGAATATCTAATGAACTAAGGTTCTTCATGCACACTGCCCTCATGCACACTCGTACTGTAGTTTGGTACGGAAAAAATACGAGTTACTTATAGGTACTTAGTAGACTTACAGCAAAATAGTAGTTTCTGAAATAAACAAAATACAATTATGGCGTTAGTCCCCTGAATTGTTTAAATAAGTACTGTGACGAGATCGAAGGACGACCAAACACAAAAAATGATTCGTCAACATGAACATTTTTTAGGAAATTTTCATACAGAATCCCAGAAAAACATTTTAAGGAGACTGAACAAAATCTAAGTAAGTATAATAAGGGTTCCGTTTCTGCTGGAAAGACGTCACTTCTCAGGTGCAAAATTGCTAATAAATATATTCATGAATACCAAAAAAACGCGGTATTATTTTGGATACCTACATGATAACGAAAAATATTGTTTAAAAGAAAGACGTAGATTCCATGGAACCATGGAAATAAGTTATTACAGGGAAAAAGATAAATATCGAGGTATATATAAAGATCGGATGGAAGAAAATATTAGAATTTATTTTTGAAAATAAATTCTAATATTAATTACAATATGATTAATGTTCAAATACAAATGTATTATCTATTCACAAAACGTTGACTAGGTACATGACTGTAAATTAAAATAATCAACGTTAAATTCACTTCGTACCAGTCAAGGTAAACTACTTTTTCATACATTTAGACAGTTTTACAGCAAAATTCAGGAGCAAGAGGTCGATACAGTCCGCCTCCTGCGCCTGCTGCGACCAATCACAGCCCACCACCCACATCTCACCCTCCATTCAACCAATCAGGGACGAGAAGACTGACGTTACCTTGGTTAGGGGTGAATTTGAGACCTTGCAGATGCATTTTGAGCTTTAGGAACGACATTTTTCGGTTGGTTTTTGTGAAGTAAGTAAAATTAATAAAACTACGAAGCTCCCGGGTATAGCGTGATGATATAATTTGATTTAGTCCATTTTGATGCTTGGGAGCTTCTGGTCGGTCAGTGATTGTCAGTGCGTTGGTCCCTTGAGCTCAGTGAGTGGTGGTGGTGTCAGTTTCGTCCGGGAGTCTGTGCAAAGGTATCAAGATTCATTTCCCGCTGATGTCATACGGCAGCGAGACGCCGCACGTTTGGAGCAGCTCAGCAGTATGTATCCTGGACTTATATTTTTACTATTTCACTCATTAATCCACATTTTGTTTCTCATATATGGACCATCGGCCTTCAAAGTGCCAAATCTTTGAACAGTTGTAAGTATTTTCCGGCTTTTCCACCAATACAGTTCCGTGAAAAAATTACAAATATTGTGTTTTCTGTTAGTGGTTTCGGGACGTGTCATACATCGCCCTGCCTTTACCGAAAATTATTTGGAGTTGGCGCAGCGTATCTTCTTCATCCATACTTTTCTATACTCGTCATAATAACTGTCACCTCGTGTAATAAAGCTAAAGTGGGCCAACAAAACTCCAGCAATTTTCTTAGAACTTTTGCATCTTAATTTTATTGTATGTTCTTATCGTGTGGTTATTGCCTAAATTGGTGTTATAGTTTTTATGCCGCCCATTGGCCTCTGAATTAGCAACAAGACGTCGAGAAATATCCCTCAGGTAAGTATGCTGGTTTCCTCACGATGTTTTCCTTTACCTAAGCAAGTAATAATTATTATACAATACGCCCATTGCAATCTTACCTATTTGATAATAAATACGCTAAAAGTTTCGAAGGAACCTTACGTGCTACCCATTCTGACAAAGCTTCAGATAATCTGATAACCAATTCATTACTGCAGTACAGTCCCTAATACAATTACTAATCCCTTGGCTTCCATAACTACAGGAAAACATATTTATTAGCGATTACTGACAAATGCTTGCACTGGCCTCTCAAATCGGTGTGGTTCTTAATCAAAAGACCAATTCAGACACCTATCTGCATAGTGCTCATGTGAGTTCTCCAAGATTATGTTTGAACCTTAGAAGAGATTGTTTCGGCTGTTCCTTCTCAGAAGTAGCCAGGAATGAAACACCGCATTCGTTTAAAAAAAAGTTAAAACATGTAAAAGTGTTTGTAAAATCCTAAAATCGTAGTAGCAATAGCTGTAGCCCTCCTTTTTTTAAGACTACTATAAACAGACAGAGTACGTATTACTAAATGATAGAGCACAAGTGTTTGCACTAACACAGCTCCAATATCCCAACCCTTACTCTCAACTCCTACGGGCTGCGGTCCCCTTCAGCAATTCAACACGACTGCAGATGAATCAGGCGCTGAATAAGAATATCATGATAGTTAGAAAGAACAGTATTAACCGAAAGAGGCTGACTTAGATTGTCTGTTGTGAAAAGCCCGCCACACTATTCCCAAACCACTGCAACTCCTGAAGGTCAGAATCAACAGTGGTGAACACCAGAAACGCGCCAAGACAATGAAGCTCGACGAAGTGAAACTATTTAACTGTCTTGGGTCCCGAATCGAAATTAATCAGAAAATAATAGAGGAGTAGGTTCTTACGTACTCCTCTATTTACATTACATTACATTATTTTGAAGATTGAGTTTATACAAGGTCCGTATTGTAAATAACTCCGGACAACATCATTGACCAAAAGATGCTGAATTTGGTTCTCTGTTGTGCAGGGTAGCGAGGTGTCTCCGTACGGGCCCCTGTGGGACGCTCCACCAGCCCCCGTGCCCTATCCCGACATCCTGGCGTTCCCGCCGGCCGACCTGGGTAAATACTGTTCTATATTTATTATTTATTTCGATTCTAGCTGTCTACTTTCAAAGCAAAGGTTAACAGGCATCTGGGCATGCTCGTTTCATCATATACTTTTATCCAATGCTTTCCATCAGGAGTGATCGAGGTCAAGGGCAGGCCCATTTTGCAATAAATAAATAGCAGTAGGCGGACCTTTTTATGACCTTATCTGAGTGTTGTGGGTTACCTTGGAAGAGCTCAACGTTCAGTTATGAGCACTGCACGGGATCAGACTCACCTTTACTAGAGCCTTTCCATTCTTTCAATAAAACTCCATTCTGTATATACCGCACACTTATGCTTATATTACCACAATTATGTAAATAATTATTGTAAGCATTGTCACCGTCATCTTATAATACCACACCGCAGTTACATAATTATTTTAACTGTCTAATTATTTTGTCTGTCTCTGCCAATAATTTGATACTTACCAATGAGGAACAGCCTAGTAAACACTTACACTTAGAACTTGCTCAGAAGATTACTGCGGTTTTAAAAGAACACTAAAAGATCTCTTCTCTGCGGTTTTGCGATGATCCAAGCGACCCTTACCGGAGAGCCAACAAGACCGCTTAATGTTGGAGCTGGCCCTTTATCATCGTCTTCCTGCCCTTGTTCTATGGTATTTGGGGGCTCTTGGCCTTTTATATTCCCAATAAATAACAAATTGGCCTGACCAGTGTGGTCGGCGGCGGGTTGCGGCGGCCGTGCCGGCGCCCGCGTCCCGTCCGGAGGCAAGAAGCCGCGGCGCCGCGTCGCGTCGGTCGCGCAACGTCGCGCCGCCAACATTCGTGAGCGACGCCGCATGTTCAATCTCAATGAAGCCTTCGATAAGTTGCGTAGGAAGGTTGGTATTGAGTACTTAAGCTAAAACCATGCGTGTCCGTTGCCAGGTGGCAAGAAGTCGAGGCATCGCGTCGCCTCCGTCGCACAACGCCGCGCGGCCAACATTCGCGAGCAACGACGCACCTTCAACCTTAATGAGGGCTTCGATAGGTTGCGGAGGAAGGTTTGTTCTTGATGTTTACTTTAAATCATTGTTAGGTCCATCTTCAGTAACAACCAAGTCAAGGTAAGGCGTTGCCGCAGTGGCGTTTCGCCATCTTGCTGATTTTACCTGAAGCTTTCGAAAACCTGCATGAAGGTTCGTACTTGATTAATTTTCCAAGACACTTTAGGGCATCAGCACCGCGGTTCAGGTGTGATTAGCAGTACAACAATGTTCCATGAACATGCACGAGTGATAAGTATGATAAGGTTTGCCAAGAAAATTTTGCTCACTGGGAAAGTTTTACTAGAAAATTTGTATGAATCGCTAAAGCGTAAAGTAATAGGAGCTATGACGTCTCAACATACACCAGTAGCTAAAACTAGTTATGATTCCTATCTAAATGAAACGTCAGGTTATTCAGGCAGCATGGTCTACAGCTGTTTTTGTTCAGTCGCTAAACAAGTAAACATTATTCATGTAATGTACACAATTGTACAGAGGTGCAACCATGGTGCAACAATAACTAATCGGATAACAAGGTACCTATCGTAATATTTATTTGTAGTCTACTAATCCTTATCACTGTGATTTAATGCTCAAACTTGTGAAATGCCAACAAAAGCCTAAGCATAAGCCTCCATCGAAAATGTTGTCAAATCGTTTAGTTTTTAAATCATCTAAAAACACTAATCGAAGTGATAATTCTTCTTCCGCCTGCCCTTGATCAAAACTAGAAGTTAATACAAAATTGTCTCCCCATTTTTCCCTTGGTCCGTTGGCTATTGATTGTCTTTTGTCTTATTTCCCTTTCATTCCTTTTGCATTATATCTGATAATGTGAGTGTACACACGGCTACACATCAAGCTATACAAAACCAGTTAATCTTGGCCTCACTTTATTAAATCTTTTCGCACAATGAACGATCAGATTATACTGGTTTTGTATAGCTTGATGTGTAGCCGTGTGTACTATTAGGTACACCTCTGGGGCTCTGGCCAACCCTTCGGGGATTACAGGTTCGATGTTATGTTATGTTGTTCTAAGTGATGCAAACACTACAACAACAATAACTCAGAAATTTCTAACCAACTCAATACCTCCCAGGTCCCGACCTTCGCCTACGAGAAGCGTCTCTCCCGCATCGAGACCCTGAGGCTGGCCATCACCTACATCAGCTTCATGTGCGAACTGCTCCATGGCTCTCCTCAGCCCCACCACGCGCCACATGCCATCCATCCTCCAAGACATGTGTTCGATGCTGAGGTGCCCTGGTGCGCGTAGACGGAGGGTTTTAGAAAGTTCCAGAAGGTTCTAGAAGTATGGATATATTTAGTAGGGTTTCGAGTGTTGGAACCCGATTTTAATATAAACGTGTGATCTCATAACTTATTCCTATTTACATAAGTGATTGTCTTGGCAGTTGGTACTGATACCGGAAAATACGAATCCGCAACCGTTCTCCTAAGACCGATTCGCCACTGGACTGTTCGTCGACAGAATGATTCATTTATTTCCGTTTCCCCAGTAGGTTCTTTCATCTACGGACGTTTGACCAACAGAACCTTTCATATGCGTCACTTTCGACGACAGCCCATTCCAAAATGTTTCACCGACACGACACCGTTACTGAGTTAAAGTTTATTATTTGACTACGATTTGTGAATGTTCGAAAGTTATTATTTTCTTTAACTTTTCTGGGGTACTTGTATTTTTTAAATTCTTTTTGCAATTTATTGATTTCGGTGTCATCATTAAATAATGATGTGTTTGCTTTGTTTAAAATGATTCTAGTCAAATAAAAATCATTGAATAAACATAGGGTAAAGTAAAGGGTTCGTTTACACCTTGTACGTTTTTAAAATTGTATCACCTAAGATGTTATAATAAGAAGATAATATAGGTATTGAAAGTGGAAATCATCATGCGACTCTCGCTAGTCCCAAATGATTGTAATTCTTGTCTTCCATTAGCATTATTAATAAATATTATATTAAATATGAGTGTTGGTTTTATTATAATGTAAGTAACTAATTGCAACTGTAAATAGTTTATCATTCTGTTGTTTCTGTGATCATATATTCTGTCCGTTCTGAGAAATAACACAAATAACGCAACAATAACGCAAGTTGGGTTTGTAAATCATGTTTTTTTTTTTCAGAATGAACTTATTGTGATTCTATTATCAAACGATTTTTGTTCTTCTATGACTTTGAATAGGATTGACAAAACATTTTCGGTCGGAGAGTTATCGCTGATGAAATGTCTAGGTCTAGGTTTTTCCGACGGTCGACACCTGCTTTTTGCCGAAGCTCTTAGTGATAATTAGACTTGAACTCTCTTCTCACAATTTTTTATTTTGCTCCCTTTCCCTGGTCTTTTACTTAGTATGAAATCGCAAACTATCTTGTTTTATCGAGTGTTTAGATCAGAGTTTTTATGCCGCCCTTGTGCCTCTGACTTGGCTTTATATGCCGTCGAGACATCTTTAAGCCATGCTGGTTTCCTCACGATGTTTCCTCTACGGAAGCAAGTGATTCGAACTCGACCTATGATTTGGTAATCCGACGGTCATACCTCTAGATTATCACTGTAATCAAAACTAATCACCTTATAATGCAACTCATTATCTAATCGAACACTTTAGTACAAAATGTGCGCTTGTAGTAAAATACCTGAGCCCATTCATTAGGGCTGCATATTTCTATGAATGTTTAAACTAATCACTCCTCAGTTGACTCATATCCTATAATGAGGACTTTCTCCATAAATGGCCAAGTATACCTATAAATAAAGGACAGGACGATTTTGGATTCAGTTTTAAATTGAAGTGCGTAAGTGAAGTAAGTGAGTTTTTAAGATGCGTCTGTTTGTTTTTAATGTGAGTATTGATATTTTACCTATTTACGCTGTCTTTCTGAGACGTAATGGTTCTCCTGGTTCTCCTATAATATTAGAACTGTTTGAACTTTGTTATTTTTGGATGCTCCTCTATTTGCTCGTTCATTCATAAGGTTTTTCTTCAAAGTAACCTTTCATGTTTCATGATAAGTTTGAAAATGTTAGTTTATTTAAAACAACTTCCATATTCTTCCTGTTCAGGTGCCTATTCTAATCTTAAAATTCTTTTGTGATTTGTTTATCCTCACAATTATACAAATATATCCCTGCAGAGGCTTACCAAAATTTCTTCTTTACCTTTCAGTGCTTGCTACTGGCAAGTGTCATCGTAGCATCTCCAAATGGACGTCATAAAAGAGACCTAGCACACCTTAAGAATTTAATATCATCTGCCTTTTTCGGACGAAGCCAGATCAATATCCAGCCAGCACCAGTTCCCACGGAAGGAAACGGATACAAACTCTTTCGAGTACCAGGGTATGAAGACATTATGATTAAGGTTGCACCTAAAAAACCTGTCATTGAAGAATTCGTGTATCCTCCAGCAGCTGAGAAGATTAACTTAAATGCTTTCGGAACAGTTGTGGGCACGAAATCTAAAGACGATACTCTTGCCGCCGTGCAAGGAGTGGACAACTTACTTTCAACAGGAATTTTGTATGGCGGGCATAACAGTGTGATGAAAGAAAATATCGTACCGATGTTTCCTTCTATAAACTCTGCAAATCATGTGGTAGAAGAAAAATTCAAGACTGCTCCAGTAATTGAAACAAGACCTGCACTTACAGAGGTTTTTCAAAATAGACCAGCATTTACAGAGGTGATTGAATCTAGACCGGTGTTTAAAGAGTTCACTCAATCTAGACCGGTTCTTACAGAAGTTGTTGAAACTACACCAGTTATTGAAGAAGTAATAGAAACTAGACCTGGACCGGTTCTTACAGAGGTTATTGAAACTGAACCGGTTTATAAAGAAGTATTTGAAACTAGACCTAGACAAGTTGTTTCAGAGGTTATTGAAACCAGGCCACACTTTACAGAGCTGATTAACAACGGACCAGTTCTTACAGAGGTAGTAAGACCAATCGAAGAAAGAGTCGAACTCATAGAACCATTTGAACCTACATATTCGTACAAGCAAATGAGGAACAATGAGCCTGTGATGACGTATACAGCTCATACTAACCCTGGAGTGGAGGTACTGGAAACTATCAAGACGAAGACTGAACTGCCCATGTGTATCAAACAAAGGGTTGATGAAGCTATAGTGTTGGGTGCTAATCCGACTCGGTTCGCTCCCGTACAAGAAGTGATTCAGTATCAGAATTCTCCAATTTTTGACTTTTCTTACCCAAGAGTTGAACCCAACTTCTACGAACAGAATCCATTCCGTGGGGAGGTTTTAACTGAAGAGTTTGACACTGTTTCTGGTTCTGGATTGGTGCCGCAAAAGTTCAGACCATCGTTCCAGGATAGACCTGTACGATATAACATAAGACCAACGAAGACTAAAGCTATAAATCCTCGTCCGATACCTCTACATTCGCACAAATTTCTCCATTTCGAGGAAGATATTACCACGAAAACTATACCACCAACACCATACTATACTGCTACGAAAGACAATGTTAAAGACAATTCGCAGGGTAAGAAAGTGAAAGCTTTTACATATTTAGGTGAAAAAGTTAACATCGGTAACACTTTGGGGCCTATTCCATCTCAATACATCACACAAGTGGACAATAAGGAGGGATACATCGCAGTATCTAAAGATAAGATGAAACAAATGAAAGCTGTTTCAATCGTAGGTTCAAAAGATAATGTTTCTAATGCAAAGATACCCAGTAATGTTTATAGATTGCAGGTTAATCCGAATACAGGGAAATCGTTAAATCCTCAATACATCAAAAACGTGAGCAGTAAAGGAGGAAATGTCGCAGTATCAAAAGATATAATTAAACAAATGAAAGCTGTTCCAATTGTAGGTTCGAAAGATAATGTTTCTAATGCAAAGATATCCAGTAATGTTTATAGATTACAGGTTAATCCCAATACAGGAAAAATGTTAAAAGAAAATAGCGTTTTACGGACCAATGTGAAAACAACTACTAACCGATCTGCTACGGGACCCGCTGTAACCGCAAAAAAAGATAATGCTCAAGTAAACAATGTAGTTTACACTAACAAAGGAATAGGAAAACCTCCAACTATTACAAGGCCTGTGGTAGTAACTAGTGTAAACGCTCCTAAAATAAGTTCATTGAGGGATTATATACAATTAAACAAACAAATAGTTGCAAAGGAGGGTAAGAACTATACATATCAACAGAAGAACGCTGATGGTTCTTCGATAAATGTCAACGGTAATAAACATGGCGTCTCGGTGAATGTCAAAGACAATAATAACAAAGGAAGAGGAGATATTCCAGGTCAATAATAGACATCAATAGTTTTAAATATTTATTTTAATATTAGACTTACTTAATTATATAATTATACTAAATGTAATATAAGCTTGTAATAAACAAATATACTTAATAATTTAAAGCCTGTTTTTTTTTCGTTGGAACCTTTCAGGGGTCATGGCACAGATATAAAGTGATATGGATGGTTCAACGATGAGATGTAGCGTAATCCATAAATTAATAAATGCGTTTTTAAACTATTTATAAAGACACTTTTGCTTTTAACAAGGCTGAAGACATAGATTTTCAGATTCATTTTGCATCACATGCAACTGAAATCATTTGAAATTGGCAAAGTAGGTACTCATAAAAATATCGAGTCATTTTCATTAATTCATGTAGGCACTACCTACTGCAAAAGTTCTCAGCAAAATAATAAATGTAGGAAAATAAAATCACGTATACAATCCCCGAAGGGTTAGGCAAAGGTGTACCTAAAACACACACATTTCGCCATTTATGTTTAAGTCCCATGTTTATGTATTGCCATGAATTGGACGAATCCGGAATCCGTGGCTGCTATTGCGAAATTACAAATGAAAAAACAGTACATTCAACAATATAGCAAAAATTAGGCCCTGCTTCCGCTAACATACTGATTTATCAGTGGTTTATACCGTACATGCTGTGTTTTTGTCCCTTTTCAAAATCAGTTAGACAGATATTTGAAATCTCAATAATATGTATAATGCCAATAAAATCTTTTACTCAGTCATAACAGACACTTTTAGAAAGTCATAAAATTTCAACAATAGCTGCAAGGGTTCTGAAAATCTAACAATAGACGCGCAACAGTAACTTTTATTCTATTCTAGACTTTGTATAGATTTAATCTCATGTACTTATTATATATTTTTAAAACTGTACAATATGGCAGTGTATTCAGATTTTATCATATTATTTTTAATATTTTTTTGTCATCATACCATTTATTCGGTCTATTCACTGGTAAAAAAAAACGAATGCCGTCTATGGCAATTATATTTTTTTCTTTGCACGTTTCTATACATGGTGTAAAATAAATTTTTTTCTTTGCACGTTTCTATACATGGTGTAAAATAAAAAACGCTTGTTCTATGACTTTTGGTAATTCATAACTTTTTTTTAGTTTTACCATATATGTTGATCATATGACCGCCATCAGTGAAGTCAGTTAAATTTTCTAGAATTCATAATTTTTTAGAGTTTGTATTAAAAAGGTTGTTCAGTTTCGTGGTCTGAAACTAAAAATATTATTTTAGTAGGCCTGTTTCGGACAGAGTTCAAAATTTGTTAATGGCAAGAGCGTCGGAAATAGAATTCAAATAAAATTATTCAGCTGTATAGAAAGAGCCTTGAACACCAGAACTTAAATGTTATTTCTGTAGCATAGATGAATTTTAACTGCTGATCTGATAGATGTATTAGTAGGTACGGTCAGCATTAGAAGTAGCTGAACATTTCGGAATTTCAATTCTTTTATGTACAGGACTCTAGCTATTATTTTTAATGTTTCAGAAGATTATTCGTTAAAATAGTCCTTACACTCGAATAACATGTAGTAACGAACTCGTTACTACATGGTATTGGAGTGTAAGGACTATGTAAGTTTAATATGTATCTATGTATGTAAGTTAGATATAACTATATCTAACAAGTTTTTATTAAAAAAACAGCTTCGAAACTTTGAGTAATGTTAATATACTTCTGATGCTGACCGTACTAACAGTAATCCGAAATTACAAAATTTCATTGAATCATATATAAAAGGTCTAGAATCAGTCGAACAACAAATGAAACAATAATACATAACCTTATTTACAGCAATTCAATAGTGTCTTCATTATCTTAAGAGCCGTTCAGACTACCATGACGTCTTAAACAGGGTTGTTTTAATCTTATTCCAGTAAGAAAAAGAGATGGCGCTAGACATCCTGTAGGTATGCCTCTACAATGGTAATAAAACAATTCTGCTTTAAGACGTCATGGTAACCCTACTGTTAGCTCTCATGTTTGGGGGCCTGTCATTACCTTTTATAGCTCTGCCTTCGTAAATGAAAACACAGTAACTCAGAGCTGTCAGTGTGGGAAAGAGACAGCTATGCAGAATATCCTCGTCAAGTTCAAGGAAGTAACTATACCCACAGCTTTGGTTTATTTTTTGTTTGTTGTTTCAATTATGTTCAAGAACAGCATGAAACAACGTTTCCAATGATTCCTGAACCGAATCAATAATAAAATAGGTAGGTAGGTATTTTTTTCTTTTCATAAATCTGAAAATCGGTAAGTGTGGAACCACCCACGTTAAAATGCGGCCTGTCTGAATTTCGACAATCTCCTGAATTTAGACGAGGATGCAAAACTGTACCTTGTGTACCTTGTAGATTTTCGTCCCTTTCCCGCACTATACGAAGTAAGATAACATAATACTTGTATGGCTATAGGCTCCCAGGGGTATACAAAAAGCCATGTCTGTAAAATCAGTCGTAGTCTAAACAGCACTCTCTCTATGTAGTGTGAGCGTGACGTCAGGTGGAGGGGGCTCCCAGCGCTCCCACGCGGCGCCAGGCTTGCGGCGCAGTGCGGGGGCGGAGTCGCCTGACGCGTCCGAGTAGCCGCTGCTGCACGAGCGGAGGCTGCACGATGCGTGCACTTTGTGCTCTGGAATGAAGCACTTCATGATAAGAAGGTTATGTCTTATGGCCTCGTACAGAAGAGCAGTACTTTGCTTTCGACACAGGCAACTGCGTTTGCCACCGACCCGTGCACAGCAAACGCCTTCCGATGGCGACAGCTACTGTATGAACGCAGCGCAAGCAACTGTGTTTTTTCTGCTTCTTCTAATGCTGTCGACATGGTGAGCTGCGGTTGGCAGGTCGAATCCTGCAGCGGTTGCTTTCGTCGACTTAAGTTTAAGTTATCTTTAGTGACAGCAAAGAGCTGCTCGTCTGTTAGACGCTTTACGGATATGTGGTTCTTATACATACATACAGTAAGGATCTGTCAGTGTCAACAGTGATTGTGAACCATTCATTTTACCCTATCTTTGGGTCAAAAGTTCAGAATTTGAGACAACTCTGTTTTTATCAAATATATTTGTATACTTATTGGTAACATTAGGTACCTGGTCTACTCTTTGAAACCCATGATTTTTGATCGTCCAGATAAAAATCTCAGAACTCTTTAAATAAAATCCGGAAATCAAGAGTAAAAAAAGTGGTGTTTACAGAGATTGTGATGTCGGTGATTCCTCTGGGTTCAAACTTTAAATAAATAATACGTACCTCCAATATTATCCAAATAGTTCCTCGCCACATCATCAAGCTGCAGAACCTGTATGACGGGTTGCGGCTTGGAGCGCGGCCTTCTGGCTAGCCGCACCACTAGTACAGACGATATGATGAACACGGCCACCAGGACTACGGCCCCTATTGATATGCCCACGTCTCTTTCTAGGAAAACTGAAAACAGTAATAAAAGAGATTTTTTAGATTAAGCTAGTCCTAAGGCACTAATGTGTCCCCGTCGGGGCCGCCCCCGTCGGGGCCGCGGATTTTTGTACTAGATGACGTGGCCTCGGCGCAAGGGCAAAGAAGGAACATGGGTTCGGTTTTTAGTCAGTAGAAGTCTGATCACTCTCCCCTTCGCTCTGCCCAAGAGCGGGGGGGGGGTCATTCGATGACTTTCCACCCACCAAAAAAAAAAGGCACTAATGGGTAGGATATGCGGAACCAGGTTTCGGTCCCAAAGTAAAACCGGTTTCACATTAAAACCGAAACCGGGTTTTGTATGCCCTACTAATGAGGCTATCGATAACACTCTGTTTAAGTTTAGCATATTAACCACTAATTTTAAAATGGTTTACTGGCTGATTCACAAAGTGCAGACTGCAGACAAGGCCCTCTCTCTACATTCGTCGAAGAAAAATAAACGAAATCTCATTTGAAATTAGAAAAAAATCATAGACAAGATGTTTACAACGCCATCTTTGCTGCCGATTGAGAACAGTGTAGCTTCAAATTGAACGTAGCTATCGCGCCACCCGATAGATGTCGCTAGCAACATCCTAGAGAAACTTTACACTGCTTTTTTGTATGTGGGTCTGACCGCACAGCAAATGTATAGTTATTATGATACCAACTAGGTGTCGCTACTTGTTGAGATGAGGTGACGAAAACACTTCGTTATCATGTCGTTATCACAGTCAAGACTGTTTTTGTCTTGACTAAATAATAAAGACTGATACTCACAATACCACCACGGCGGATCGGCAGCATGTAGTAACGTATCAGTTGGCCTCAGCAGTAGCGGCGTCGAGCATCCATATCTATTACAAGCTCTAGCCCCGGCTTCGTCTCCTCTCCGTACGGAACCCAGTCCAGCCCGGACCGCCAGCCCACCGGACACGCCAGCCCCGGGAGCCCCCGGCCCGGCAGCGGCGAGGGCTCGGCCGCTACCGAACCCCATGCTGGCGCGACGTTCCAGGACTAATGTGGAGTTGCTTTCTGACATACGCCAGACTGATACTTCGTAGTATGTTGCGTTTTCCACTGGAAAAGGGAAGAATTAGGTTAATAGTCAGTTATGCTTATTTGATTAGTTGTGACTTTTCTCTTATGTTATGGAACTATACGTCCTAAGCAAACTTGTTTTACTTCCGAAGATAGAAAGAAGAAAGTTTCCATCATTATTTTCACAAGATATTTTTTCGGTCAGAGTACTAAGTAAAAATAAACATGTAAAAGATCCGGCTTTACTCTGTGACTGTACTTTTTAATGAAATTAGGTAGTTGGTCCAGTTGACCAGGTAAAATTTTGAACTGGTCGATTTGACCCGCGGGTCCATTTCGAGTGGGCCCAGTTCACCAAAGACTCTTAAGTTAAGAAGTAAAGCCTAGTAAGTATACTTTATTTTACCTGGTATACACCTCATCTGGAACTCCCCAAACTCGTACGCAATATCACACTGTTGTGGCTGCGGCGGCCTCAGATGCTCAAAGGTGAATAGCCTATCACAGGACTCCTCTTGCGACGCAACTCCATTGCTGGCCTCACAGCTGGCTTTCAAGGTCTCCGCTAAAGGCCCAGTGATTTGATCCAGCGGTAACAGCGGGGAACCTGTTGTTAGGTGCTGGATTTCGAAACCAGCGGCCTGGAGGTGCCAGAAGTAGGTGTCGGGAGCTGGTAGGGCTTTGACGACGCAGTGTATTGTCTCTTTGACGAGTCTGATGCCGTAGCCTGTGCACTCGGGTGGGTCTGAAATAAAGGTAAGAAAGTAGGTTAATTTCCAAGGCAATGTTTTTAGCTATCATTTTGTATACTTTGCTTAATTAACTGATCAAGTGATTGCTATTCTGTTTAGGACTGCCTTTTTTGTAGTCAACAAAGATGTTCTAGCTAGAATGTAGATTAAACAGACCCGCTAAGTTCATTTTGGAATCAGTTTACAATTTACATAGTGGGGTGTGGAGAGATTGATTCGGAAAAAAACAATAGTTTGGGTGGTAGTATGGTTTTTTTTACTGGCCTGTTTTGTCCCACTGCTGGGCAAAGGCCTCCCGCATTTACTTCCAACTCTCCCGATATTTTTCCTTCTCTGGCCAATCAGTAAGGTACGAGTCCTAATCGTCGACGACGACCGTCTTTAGGCACCCACTGTACGATGACTCTGGCCCATCTGGCCTGACCCATCCTGGAAATTTGACTCACCCAGTCCCATTTCAACCTCGCAGACTTATCGTAAGTATCGAAATACTTACAGAAAACTGTAATGACAATAGTATCCGATCTTGTCTCGCCTATCGCATTAGCAGCCGCGCAGGCATACCGCCCAGCATGAGCTCGCGTCGCCTCCTCCACGAGCAGCTGGTGCGAGGACGTAGCGTCGCCCCAGATGCCACCGGGTCTAATTTCTATATCCTGTAATGAGTAGGTCTGTGTGTAAGTCCCAAATATTTTTTTGTCGGGAAAGCGTTATCAATAAACGGCAAACTTATGATTTTATTAAACCTAAAAGATGAATGAATAGGGATGTAAACTGTCTAAAAAAATATGATTCTAATTAGTCCGTCTGTTAGATTATCGAAAAATATTAGATACGTATTTTTTGTTTTATCAAATAAATAAAAATTGACGAAGATAAAACGCGTCAAAGATTTGAGTGGGAGGTTGTGACGTCACTGCTCGCTAAGAAATGTCATACAAGAAACAGTAGAACTTATCCTGTCAACATAAAGTCAATGATAACATTGAAACTGTTATTAACTTGCATCACTAAGATTATGATTACTTACATTGAAGTACCACATGAATTGCTCAACGGGCGGGTTGGCTCTGACGTCACACTCTAACTGCAGTGAGTCTAACTCAACCACATCGTTCTGACTGCCGTCGCCCAGTTTTATCACGTCCACCATTGGACTATCTGGAACAAAAAGAGAAAATATCACAATATTATTTATATTTTAAAACAAAGATAATTATGATCATTGTAGATTTTTTCAGGGATAGCATAGAAGAAGGGTAGAAGGCTTCAATTTGAGAATATAATTGAATAATTATTTTTTAAAGCTTGTTTCAAAACTGTTATCCGAAACACGGATTCCAAAAATTCCAAAATGTTTACCAATCTAATTACTACTTAAATTCATACTCGGATTTCGTTAAAGGTCACTCCGTAAAATTACGCTAATTAAAATCTCCAATTCATTGTTTCATAGGAAAGAGCACATAATTATTTCGTAGCAAAACAAATTTCCCACGAGGATTGGATAAAACTAATTTACAAAAAGTACTTAGAAAATGAAACCTTAAATACAGTACTCCCAATTACTAGATGAACTATTTAGATAACTTTCATGTAATGATATTAACCTTGGAGTCCCAGTTGGGTGGCAGTACCGAGTGTGTAGACTAGTAACGCAGAATCGTGTTATTGCGGGACTTAGTTCTAGATATGACACATTTGGAGCAAAATTGAATGTAATGTAATTGTATAGTTACGTTGGGACTTGGAACCTCAATTGAGTACCGCTAAATTGCCACAGTTTTGTTGTCGCTTTGGTACCTAACAGCCGGTAATATTAAGGCAATAAAGGTATAATCTAAGAAATTTATGTTGGGTGCCATTACGAAATATTCTCTATTTGATATTTTTCTAAAGCGTTTTGCCGCTATTTTCAGCCACTATACGCAAAAGTGCAGAAATTGTAAAGACAACTAATTTTAATCATTGAGTGTAACGTTAATAAGTTAATAAAAATAAATACTTTTGGCGTAACTAGCAACAGTAAATGGCAGGCTGTAGGTACAGCTAAAAACAGAGCTGAATGTGGTTTATGGGAAGACATTTTGGTCATTTTAGTCATCATTTAACATTGGAGTTAAAACACATTCCCTAATGGCGCCCGAATGGGACATCTGTTGGGCGCCATTACAAGTTACGTTACAACTCAGGTACAAAAAGTTACATTAATTCGCATTTTTGCAGGAATTGTAGGCTATAGCCACCTTTAGGTCCAGTTATACAACGTGTGTTTATATTTATTTAATAAGTCACATATTATTATTACATTAAGCTTAATCAAGTCGGCTCTGCGGTTAAGTATTTTGGCACATGGCATGCTTGTAACTCTAAAAAGAAGGAAACATCTTAATTTTGTCATCTTCGGTAGTTACTACTCTGGTTCAGAACAAGATTTCTAACATTTTAGGTGAAACATCAATTCTAATGGCACCCAGTTGGGACATTTGTTGGGCGCCACCATATATTTTGACAACTGTTTTTTTTTTTGTTATTGTTCGCTGAAATTTTAATAGTACTTAGTTCTACTTAACACACAGTTATAATAACTCACATGTTACATTAAGTGTTATGACATCAGCTTTGGAGCCCCTGTTGGGCGCCATTACTGGGTTGGTAGCGACACAAGCCAGAGTTGCGCCATTGTCACCAACTGCGGGACTTAGCTCTAGGTATGAAATCGCCGTAAGGGAAGAGTTGAACCATGTCTGTAAACAAAGGAAATAATTAAGGAAGGAAGCAATATAATCAGCAATTCACTGGAATTTTCCAACCACTTAAAATAAGTAATATTCTAAAATTACTCTATACGGGTACTACTCGAACAAACATAATTTGTTTAATAACGTGTATATAAGGTCCCATTAAAATAGGTGGACAAAATTTTAGGAATCATTCAGACCACCAAAATAAGGACAATGGTAAAAAAAGAAAATTATAGAAACGCATCAGATACCTAGAAGAAAATAAAACAGGTAGCGAAAATACACTAAAAGTGTTAGTTACCCAATATTTTACGTACAAAAAACTCACTTTAATCAGTGTTTTTTTTAATGGGATATGTTTGGTTAGACGTACTGAACGCTGTGTTAAAATTTGTTCACCTATTTAAATGGGACCTTATTATGGGTAGAAAATGTAATAACATAATTTGACCGTCCATTATCAAGCCATTTCATACGATTGCTTGAGAACTTTCTTTGCATAAGGTTTGGGAAAATTCCCTTGAATACAAGACAAAATAAAATTACAAGTTTACTTGACAACAATGATATTTTGCTCAGGGAACATAGCGGGATTAGTTTCATAATTGAAAAGAAGATTGGATTACATTGCTTCTAACTTGAAGATAAAATAATAAGTAAATTCATAATAAGATGATAGTTTTAAATATGTAATACAATAAGTAGTATGCAATTTATTTTCTGTTCTTGTGTATGACTAATCTCTGCTACGTCTATCTTCGACTAACACGTCTACCTATCTGCTGTCGTTTACAGTACCGGTCTACTTATTGTGTACAAGATCAGATCAAAATCTTATCCAGTCTAGCCAGATGCCAGAACCTATCTTCGTTTATAATTAGGTACACACAAAAACTTGACACTTCCAAAAAACCTTTACGTACCTACCCGCATAATAACAATATTTGCGTATACAACAGCTGCCAGGCTGCCAGCTACCCTCGTCTCCAAGGGGCCTTTATGCGGTTACGTCTATGTATACGACACAAATCATAATTTTGTCGAACGAGCGCCTTCGTAGTTAGTAACTAGCTCAACGTTTTCGATGATTGACGCGAGATAATTACCTGGTTCCCTCGTTAGTTAATTGATTTCCTCTCTCTTCGGTTCCGGGGGTTGCAATTTTTTTGTAAGTCATAATGGACGGACCGTGAGTCGCTTCATTAAGATTGGGTTGCTGTTTTTATAAAAGGTTTGTGTTTTTGTCTATTTTCTTGAGATAGAAATGGTGTTTTCCTAGACTAAGTTCGTTATACCTTCTAACCACAGTGCCAAGAAAGACTGAAATGTTTTTAAATTCTTTTTTTTTGTGTCAAGGATTTCAATGGTACCTACAACTTTGAGTTGAAGTGGGTAGTTTTAGTGTTAGTTGTTTCCAATGTAAAAAAAGTACTATATAGCTCTCGTAACTGACAAGTGACAACGGTCTAACTTTACTCTAACAGGAATGGGGTTGGCAAGTGAAAGCTGACTGTAGATGGCGTGTCCATAGCTTGTCCCAATCCGACCAATGAGGTCAAGCTATTTTGAAATATAAAATGACATTGACAGATATTCAACCAATGAAGAGCTTAGGTTCATGCGGTGCTAGCGCCATTAGTTCCACCAGTTGCCCGTCCCATTGAAGTTACTCTGTTTAGTGTTTCCAGTTACGAGAGTAGAGTAGATACTTAGATAGCAATTAAATTAGTTTGGCGTAATACGTTTTTGGGAGTCAAATCAGAACGCTAAAGTAACCTAACATAAATGCATTGCTTTAGGGCCCTCGCCCAAGGCGACTTTTTGTAGCGATGCTGTCGCGCGTTCACATCGATACAGTCGCGATGCGGTCGCTAGCTGTTACCCTCCCCTACAAAACGAACGCGCGCTTGTAGCGATCCTGTCGCGCGATTTGTCAACGTGCGACTGCATCGCTACAAAAAGTCGCCGTGCCTTAGACAGTTTGTTGAGAACTGCCAACGAGTAAGGTACAGATTAAGACATTTTACATAATAACTTAATCTATACCTACTTACAAATCTTGTCATACCTTATCATACCTATACCCATAGGGACGGTAAGGCCCGGTTTCCACCAAAGCGGAGAGGAGCAGAGACGAGAGGAGATGTGCGGAAATCGGCCAATCACATTACTTAAAAGTTATATCAGGTCTTTCGCCCTTTCTGTGTTTGGTCTAATTTGGCACATCTCCTCTTCGCTCTGCTCGTCTCCACTTTGGTGGATACCGGGCCTAAGAGAATACTACAAAAATATAAGTGGTATACCTGATTGCTATGATGCGTGAGGTGCTTATGGTCGAGCCACCAGGACAGCTCTGGCTGCGGGTAGGACCCGCGCGCTGTGCACTGCGCCAGGGCAACCCCACCGGCGCGCAGGGCATCACCCACCGTGCCCCGCACCCAGTGGATCGACACGTTGTATGCGGGTACTGACAACAAGAATTATTTTTTTAAGGCTTCATCTTTTTTCGGGGCTACGGGTTCTTCGAATGAGATACGGAACACAAAGAGCTTATAGAAGGAACATTTGTGGTTTTTAGTCAGTAGAAGTCTGACACTCCCTTCCGCTTTTCCAGAGCGCGAGAAGTCATTTAATTTGTTGATGATGTATGCCTTTTTTTTTCATGACATCTTCTTCTTTACAAATCGATGACTCAAATGTCCGATCAGAACGTAGCAACCTGGATAGCTCTATCGTTTACTTCATTCGAGTCCGTGAACGTGGAGTTGTGCACGACTGGCAAGAGAGGAAGTGTGGTATATCCTGTGTTGAGCTACATCAAGCATATTATCTACTGGTCCTTTTTGTATGTGTTTGACTTTTTATTTATGTGACGTAACGATGGATGGACTGTGTTAAGAATGATAATTATGGTAAGAAAGGAGGTGTCTCACGAGATGACGTAAAACATAGGGGTATGGAAGAGGAAGACATGCTGCGCCGACCACAAATGAATTGGGATAAGGGCAAGAGAGTGACGATGATGATGATTTATGTGATGAATTTAATTGTGAAAACTTATGAGATAGGGGTGAGATGTGGATTCCAATATATAATAGTGGACGTATGCTAAATCACAATATTTAGTAGGGACTAATAATATAGCTAACGTCTTGTCAAAGACAATGTTGAATCCCTAAAGGGATATTCAGTGGTGCCTAGACAGAGGGACCGCTTGTTTAATTTAATTAATTCCCAAGGAATAGGGGCCATCATTCCCATTAACTGGACATTAGTCCAGACTTCGGGCTACTACCTACTGAGGAATTCCAGATGGAAAAAGCTCAGTAATAGTGCTAGCGACTACTACACCAGTGAGGCAATAAAACACAAGATAAAAAAACTTACTTACTTTTGAATTTGATCAATAAACAGGGTTATTGATCAAAAGTAAGTTCTTTTTTAAAACTTACTATACACTATACAGCTCAATTCCAAACTGGCGACTTTTTAATTAGGACAAGCCCGCCACACTATTCCCAAACCACTGTAACTCCTGTAAGCCAGAATCAACAGTGGCGACCACAAGAAAAGCGCCGACACAATGAAGCTCGACGAAGTTCCAGAGAAACGATCTAACTGTCTTGGATCCCGCAACGAAATTAATCGGAAAATAATAGCAGAGGAGTAGGAAAAAACATAATTGCCAGATTTCTCGGTCTTTCTAATCACAGATCATAGCTAAGACTAAAACTAAATCTCTAAAAACTTACAGTACAGCTCAATCCCTAAACTAGCGACTATAGGTGGATGAAGATGTGTGTTAGAAGCTCTACAGGACAGTGCTGCAGCGTTGTCCCTCGTCAGAGGCAGGTACAGCTCGTTCTCCCGCACTGCTGGGATCTCGCTGTCCCCGTCTGATGCATCCACCAGGGTGTCGCCGGAGTACCAGCTTATCCGAGGTGGGGGGCGACCTGTGGATAAAAAAAAGCATGTTATTCTTTTTAGATCAAAGTGTTATGAAGGCCCTTTAGGTGCTGGACATAGCTGTAAAAGTGAGTTCAATACAAATCTGCAATTTATATAAATAGATAAAGCACACTTTGCCCGACCCAGGAATCGAACCCTCATGTTCAGCAGTCGCGCTTGCGTCCACTGGACAAATAGTAACTTGCAATTTGTGAAAGGTTTATTATAATCGGATAAGAGATTTTGGAGATTATCTCCATGTCTCTCCATCGAACTTTTAAAGTTGTACTTGAAAGATGTACTTTACGATATTAGTGAAGATTTCAGACCGTCCGATTTATCGTAAGTAATTAAAACGCAATTGCAATGATAACAATCATTGTAGTGATAATTTACCCAAAAACATGCGTTTAGTCGCCATACTCGTAATATCATGGTGCGGACGAGTAAATAGATACGAAAGTAAGTCGCATGCGTAGCTCGCAGCTCGCTCGATGCGTTGCAGCCCTCTTTCATTTCGGCGTTGAGCTAAATGAGGTATTGTTACCTCATTTAGCTCAACGCCGAAATGAAAGAGGGCTCTGAACGGCTCACTACCAATCAGAATACCTGTGTTCAGAAATTTATAGAATTCCGGAATAAAGTACGAACTAACATCGAACTAACAAACTATCTCGCACAAACTGATACAAACATTTATTCAGGCCGAACGAGGGTAGTTGGCAAAAATGAAGCATTAACCAGCCAGCGTCCTTCTAGGGCCGCATACAGAAAGAAAGTCACCTGCAAAATTGCATGGATACTTTAGTGTCTATTGAGTTCAGAATTGTCCATGCATTTTTGCAGGTCACTGTACGTGAATTCGTACTTGTTTATTAATTTTAAATGGCGGGTGGCGCCAGCACTGACCGGCGCGTGTCGAAGATTTTCGGAACTTGTCGGCGACGTTCGGGTCTTATCGGCGCTTGTTCACATAAATGCCTGCGGCGGTTACCCGCATGGACCGGTTTCTATAAGCGCTGATAGATCGGCGCCGGCTACCAGCTTTCTTTCTGTATACACCCTTACAGTTGAAAACGTAGGAATGTCGGTAGTGGCGAAGTTAGTTCGACCTACCCTCTGAATTATAGTGACGGCCCGAGCCCTACATAAACTTATTTATTTGGTGGAACCTTCGAGAAGGAATGTTGGTAATGAACGCACGGCTGATGTGTGGACGTTTCAAGGACTGGGGTGACTGAGCTGTTAATGGATGAAATGTTAGGGAAGTTTAGCTGGCATTAGGTGATTACAGCTGAATGATAATATGGGGCTATTGAACCATTATTTATTATTATAATAGTGTTACGAAACGATCGAGCTTGACAACCCAGTAACTAAAAATTTTGAATTATTGAATATAATATGGGTACTACAAAATACAAATTAAGGGCGGGTTGTTCGAAAGAGATACCGTGGCCTCGAGACAAAGGGCTGAGAAGAAACATGGGTGGTTTTTAGTCAGAGCGCGCGGGAGGATTCATTTCATGATTTCGCACCCTCCAAAATACGCCTTTAGTAATGTAGGGAATCTTTATATTTCAGTTGAACTTTTTATGAAGTCCTGCCGGGAACCAGTGTCCTCACGATATTTTCCTTCACCGTTCAGAGACGTAGACCAATTAATTTAGTTTGTCAATTATTTTTTCCGATTGACGACGCGACTACGGTACGATTGCAGTCTTCAAAATCCCTGACTCTACTGCATCGCGACGACAAGGTTTAACTTTAAATTCAGACAACTTATTTACTAAAAAGAAATTCTCAATCTGCAAAAGAAACTAGACCAACTCAGGAACCCAGCTGGTTCTAATGACAGTTTTAAAAGAAATACTTTCGAACAAGTTAAAAGTAAGTAAAATGTAAGTGAAATAGTTGTATTTAATTGATCTTTTGCTGTGGTTCTCTGGAACGTCGAACTTTTTGAAACGAAAATGTCGCGATTAGTCGCGAAGTACAGTCGGTAGCCAGTATAACTTGATCCCTCTTCTCATACCACTTCTTCTTTAATCGAGGGGTCAGATAATACTGGGCATTGACTGTAGGTACATTGCGGGCATCGACAACATTGCTTAGCAGCAAACGTTGTTAATTAAGAATCGGATGTCGTTATTTGCAATTAATTAAAAGTATACTTGGTACTTGTAATTAATGAGAAGTACACGAATTTAACAAGAGGAAACGAATATGGTTGCCTCGTGCCGTGTAAATTAAAACGGGAATAAATAGTACAGTAAAGGCCCCTCTACACATCGGAGACGCAGCGGCAGATGTCATCTGCGGATGCATTCGCCGATTTCTAGAGGAGGTGATTTGGTCGTCTGTGGTAGGTATTCACAGTCCGCAGATGCGTCTGCTGCCAATCCGTTTGTTATCGGTTTTGTCCCACATCAAAGGGATGGAAGGCGAGCGCCTGGCGTATGTCTACACATGATCTGCGGACGCATTAGTTGACATCTCCGGACGTCTGGGAGACGCATCTGCCGATGTGTAGAGGGACCATAATAAGTAGGTGCTTACCGTGCAGGCGATATAAAACCGCTTTTATGTTTTGCAGTTTGGCTCACTCTTACATTTTTTTTTTTTTTAAATTCTTGTGTCATCCTATCTTCCTAGCTCATCGTGCTATGCTGGGGCTGCCACTGCGGCTGCCGCAAACCTGGTATGTTTATGCTGCTATATTTTCGAGCCGTTCAGGGCTGAAAGTTTGAAACTCTACTCAG
Source organism: Diarsia mendica (assembly GCA_949316265.1). Taxonomy (NCBI): domain Eukaryota; kingdom Metazoa; phylum Arthropoda; class Insecta; order Lepidoptera; family Noctuidae; genus Diarsia; species Diarsia mendica. Next base: position 8,337,418 of record OX438906.1, on the reverse strand, counting down.
TGCTCTGAGATTTTTTCAAGGAAATTTCAAAACTCTTAGGTGACACTTGCTATGTTACAAGGGCTGGCTTTTACCTTGGCCAGAGGTCAAAACTACTAAACTCATACTTTAACTCTTTAAGTAACTAGAATTTGTGACCCCAAAAAATCCCTTTGTTCACGCATCATACGTGTGAACGAGCAGCGGCGGGGGGCGCGGGAGGAGAGGTCACAGCTGATCGGGTCAACGGCCGCGCAACGCACTCTCGCATATAGCTTCGGACAGCGATACACGTACCGTGCTATTAAATTTGAATTGTACATAACCGATTTTCTGTAATTATACAATACTGAATTCAAGCGGAGTCATCTTTCATTTAATTAAATATCAAACATTTTGGCGACCGTGAACAAAATCGAATATTCTGGTCATTTGGCGACCAGCCTCAATAAAAGCTGAAGAGATTGGAGGAGATTGCTGCTTATGCTGCCTTCTGCCCTGGTGGAGTGAAGCGCTTTGCTGCTTATGCTGCCTTCTGCCCTGGGGTACTGAAGAACTTCGCTGCTTTGCTGCCTTCTGCCCGGAGAAGTAAAGAACTTTGCTGAGGACCGTGCTGAACGTCCGGCTGGATACTCAAGGGAAGTAGGCCTGTATTCCACTCATTTTCCTCCACTATTTTCCTCTTCAAATCTGTGTGCAGCTTGCCGCTCCGATAGCGTTATAGGATAGCTTTTCGTGTGCACGTACTATCTATTTCTTATACGTTTCGGCTATTGCGAGAGCTTGCCTATACTTACCTACAACCTACCTACTATTTTAGGTACCTACTTATAAAGCATTTCTATTTCTAATTGCCTATTTCCATATAAGTAGCAATTAAAATCCATTTATTAAAATATTGCCTAGTCATTTTTTCCGTTAGCGACTTTTGTTTCCAAATACCCCACATAACATTATCGTAAAATTTATTATTAACTGTTGCTTATTTATAAAAATTCCAGATAAGCTCTAAGGTTACTGCCATACGTCGCGGCTAGTTGTCTTTTCGCTGAGCCCAGGGCTTGGTTTGTGGCTGGCGAGCCCATCGAGCGCTTGAGTGCCGACTGCGGGAGGGCGGCTGGGTCGAAGATCGACGGGACCGTTTTAACTGGTTTGATCATTTCATTCTCTTGCCTAATTCATTGTTTAATTTGTTTCCTATACTTACTTAATTAGTTATGGAAGAAAGAGACAGTATTAAGGTTCTTGTTAAAAAGCGCAGCACTATGAAGGGGAGGTTAACAAAATTTAAAGACTACGTGAATGTTTTAATGCAGGTAGGCGCGAATAAAATGACTAGTGTTCAAGTGAAAGAATTAACGTTACGGGTTGACAAATTTGAAGAATTGTTATCAGAGTTTAACGTAGTTCAATCGGAATTAGAATTAATCGCTGTAGATGAGGATGAACAGTTAACAGAGCGCGAATTAGTTGAGTCACAATTTTTTTCTCTTCTTTCCACGGCTAAAGAATTGATTGAATGTGCCAATTTAGAAAAAAGATCAGTGATTGATGAAAGCATATCGACCCAATGTCCACATTCCATGAATTCTGTAAAGTTACCTACAATAAACTTACCGAAGTTTGATGGGAACTATTTAAAGTGGTTGGAGTATAGGGATACTTTCGAGTCCCTTATTAATAAAAACGATTCGATTCCATTGATTAATAAATATCATTATCTCCGATCAAGCTTAGAAAATAGTGCCGCTGTCGTTATAAGATCAATTGAGTTTACTGCTGATAATTATAAAAATGCTTGGCAAATTTTGTGTGACCGTTATAACAGCAAAAATATTTTAATTAATAACCACCTTAAGTCGTTATTGAGTATCGATCCTATTGTGAAGGAATCATTTAAGGCATTGCGTTATTTAATTGATCACATATCTAAAAACTTGAGTTCTTTGCACACTTTAGGCCGTCCTACCGAACAGTGGGATGATTTATTAATATTTATAGTCTCGACAAGGTTGGATTCCGCCACTAGTATGAAATGGGAGGAATATAAAAATAGTTTATCGGATTTACCGACACTCGATAATTTTTTCACATTTCTACGCAACCGAGCGGACATCTTGGAGACTACCCACTTTAACAGATATGATAAACATGAACATAATAAATCTAACTCGCAAGGTAATAAATCGGTGAGATCTTTCTTAACTGCTTCGGATTCGGATACGGAAAAAAAGGATCATAAGAATCAATGCGTAATCTGTAATCAAAATCATTTTGTTTATAAATGTTCGAAGTTCAAGGAAATGAACTGCGATGATAGGATTCGCGAAGTAAATAAATTAAAACTATGCACCAAATGCTTACGTAGTGGGCATAACAGTCATCAGTGTCGTTTGAAAGGTTCATGCCAGTTATGTAAAGGGAAACACAACACTTTGATTCATAAAAATGACACTAATACGTGCGAAGAGCAAAGCGTACATAGTCCACCGGTTACATTATCTGCTACAACGATGACTCACACGTTGTTGTGTACGGCGCAAGTAGAAATCGTGAATGAGTCAAATAATAGAAAGGTAATGGCGCGAGCACTATTAGATACTGGCAGTCAATCGTCATTTTTAACAGATGTTTTGAGGGAGAAATTAGGGTTCAATAAAAGCTCTAGTGAAACGTTCCAGGTTTGTGGACTTAATGATATTAAAACTAACATTTTAGGAAAGTGTATCATAAAAATAAAATCACATTCAAGTACCTATAGTACTAGGGTCTCCTGTCTGTTGGTGCCAACAATAACAGGTATTTTACCCAGCGTCGAAATAGACGTCCGAGAATTAAATATCCCATGCGGTATACAACTTGCAGATCCAAAGTTTTACCAGCCTTCCAATATAGATATACTGTTGGGGGCTGATATATTTTGGAATGTTATTGGGACAAATCAAATTAAGCTAGGGTCTAATAAACCTACGTTGCAAGAATCACAATTAGGGTGGCTGATAGCCGGCCCAGTCGGTATCAGTCAATCCAAGTCTAAGGTTTTTTGTTATGTCAATCATTTTTCGAATCTTGATAATTCTCTTAAGAAATTTTGGGAGATTGAAGAACTACCTACAGAGACAAAAACATATTCATTAGAGGAACAGTTTTGCGAAAATGATTTTATAGAAAACACGAGCCGCTTACCAGAAGGTCGGTTTTGTGTCCGTATGCCATTAAAAGAACCCGAAACTAGTCTCGGTGATTCGTATTATCTGGCTAAGAAACGTTTTTTAAATTTAGAAATAAAATTAAATAAAAATCCGAAACTTAAGGAGTCATACATTAAGTTTATAGATGAATACAAAGAGTTAGGCCATCTAAGTGAAGTAAAACGTCCAGAATTTGGTAACTACCTTCCACATCATTGCGTAATTCGCGAGAAAAGTGAAACGACAAAGTTGAGGGTAGTATTCGACGCCTCAGCCAAGACTTCTTCTGGAAAGTCATTAAATGACATACAGGCTGTAGGTCCAGTTGTTCAGTCCGACTTATTCTCAATTTTGTTACGCTTTCGCGGGCATAGGTTTGTTCTCTTAGGAGACATTGAGAAAATGTACCGACAAACGGCCTTGCATACTTCTCAACGTCACCTTCAGTTAATTCTGTGGAGAGATTCAGCTCGTACGGAACCCAGTGATGTTAATGATTTACAAGTTTTACAATTAAATACAGTGACGTATGGATTGGCCAGCGCTCCATTTCTGAGTACCAGATGTTTATTACAATTAGCTAAAGAATGTAGTGACGACAATATCGCTAACATTATTAAAAGTGATTTTTATATAGATGATTTGATTACGGGAGCGGAAAGTGAAAGTGAATTGCAACATTTATATATGAGTATTAAGAAAAATCTAGATTCAGCATGCTTTCCTTTAAGAAAGATTCGTACTAACTGTTTAAATGCATTTACTGTTGATGAAACTATGTTCGACCCGGTTAATTTAACAAAGGAATGCAGTGTGCTAGGTTTGAGTTATTCTCCGAAATTAGACGTTATAGAGTTTCCCTCAAAGGTCGAATCGCCACCGCAAATCATTACAAAAAAGGTCGTTATAGCTACTATTTGTAAAATATTTGATCCTTTAGGATTAATTTGTGCATGCATTATTAAGGCTAAAATCTTTTTGTTTATAAATGTTCGAAGTTCAAGGAAATGAACTGCGATGATAGGATTTACTTCGCGAATCCTATCATCGCAGTTCATTTCCTTGAACTTCGAACATTTATAAACAAAATGATTTTGATTACAGATTACGCATTGATTCTTATGATCCTTTTTTTCCGTATCCGAATCCGAAGCAGTTAAGAAAGATCTCACCGATTTATCGATCAATATTATCGAAATTTTGGGAGATTGAAGAACTACCTACAGAGACAAAAACATATTCATTAGAGGAACAGTTTTGCGAAAATGATTGTAATTGACTAAATTTAATTAAAAGCGTAGTTGATTTATTTATTTCATCTGAGTTTATAGGGCCTGAGTAATTTTGTTTATTTTTATTACAGTTATTAACAAACCGTAGAACATATGCAAATATTCTACTTAACTTATTGAAATTGGAATGCTTGTTAAAATCTATAAATGAAATATTATCGACAGAATTGTTTGCTGCAGATAATAATGAATGTACCTTCAACTCTGGTAATCTTTGACATACGACTATACTTTGTGGCCATTCTAAACGTTCCTTCTTAAGGAAAGAAGGACCTTCCCACCACAAGGAAGAAGATGATAGACCTTGGGGTTCAACTCCCCTTGAGGCCAAGTCAGCCGGGTTCATATTTGTAGGTACATGTCGGTGTTCAAAACCATTAGTTAGCTCATTAATTTCATTAACCCTATTGCAGACAAACATTTTGGCGACCGTGAACAAAATCGAATATTCTGGTCATTTGGCGACCAGCCTCAATAAAAGCTGAAGAGATTGGAGGAGATTGCTGCTTATGCTGCCTTCTGCCCTGGTGGAGTGAAGCGCTTTGCTGCTTATGCTGCCTTCTGCCCTGGGGTACTGAAGAACTTCGCTGCTTTGCTGCCTTCTGCCCGGAGAAGTAAAGAACTTTGCTGAGGACCGTGCTGAACGTCCGGCTGGATACTCAAGGGAAGTAGGCCTGTATTCCACTCATTTTCCTCCACTATTTTCCTCTTCAAATCTGTGTGCAGCTTGCCGCTCCGATAGCGTTATAGGATAGCTTTTCGTGTGCACGTACTATCTATTTCTTATACGTTTCGGCTATTGCGAGAGCTTGCCTATACTTACCTACAACCTACCTACTATTTTAGGTACCTACTTATAAAGCATTTCTATTTCTAATTGCCTATTTCCATATAAGTAGCAATTAAAATCCATTTATTAAAATATTGCCTAGTCATTTTTTCCGTTAGCGACTTTTGTTTCCAAATACCCCACATAACATTATCGTAAAATTTATTATTAACTGTTGCTTATTTATAAAAATTCCAGATAAGCTCTAAGGTTACTGCCATACGTCGCGGCTAGTTGTCTTTTCGCTGAGCCCAGGGCTTGGTTTGTGGCTGGCGAGCCCATCGAGCGCTTGAGTGCCGACTGCGGGAGGGCGGCTGGGTCGAAGATCGACGGGACCGTTTTAACTGGTTTGATCATTTCATTCTCTTGCCTAATTCATTGTTTAATTTGTTTCCTATACTTACTTAATTCGTTATGGAAGAAAGAGACAGTATTAAGGTTCTTGTTAAAAAGCGCAGCACTATGAAGGGGAGGTTAACAAAGTTTAAAGACTACGTGAATGTTTTAATGCAGGTAGGCGCGAATAAAATGACTAGTGTTCAAGTGAAAGAATTAACGTTACGGGTTGACAAATTTGAAGAATTGTTATCAGAGTTTAACGTAGTTCAATCGGAATTAGAATTAATCGCTGTCCGAAGCTATATGCGAGAGTGCGTTGCGCGGCCGTTGACCCGATCAGCTGTGACCTCTCCTCCCGCGCCCCCCGCCGCTGCTCGTTCACACGTATGATGCGTGAACATCCTCCGGCGCGTTGAAAGCCATAGCTTTCAAGAAGAAGACGATGTAGGGAGCTTGGATGCGGATTAATCGCTGTAGATGAGGATGAACAGTTAACAGAGCGCGAATTAGTTGAGTCACAATTTTTTTCTCTTCTTTCCACGGCTAAAGAATTGATTGAATGTGCCAATTTAGAAAAAAGATCAGTGATTGATGAAAGCATATCGACCCAATGTCCACATTCCATGAATTCTGTAAAGTTACCTACAATAAACTTACCGAAGTTTGATGGGAACTATTTAAAGTGGTTGGAGTATAGGGATACTTTCGAGTCCCTTATTAATAAAAACGATTCGATTCCATTGATTAATAAATATCATTATCTCCGATCAAGCTTAGAAAATAGTGCCGCTGTCGTTATAAGATCAATTGAGTTTACTGCTGATAATTATAAAAATGCTTGGCAAATTTTGTGTGACCGTTATAACAGCAAAAATATTTTAATTAATAACCACCTTAAGTCGTTATTGAGTATCGATCCTATTGTGAAGGAATCATTTAAGGCATTGCGTTATTTAATTGATCACATATCTAAAAACTTGAGTTCTTTGCACACTTTAGGCCGTCCTACCGAACAGTGGGATGATTTATTAATATTTATAGTCTCGACAAGGTTGGATTCCGCCACTAGTATGAAATGGGAGGAATATAAAAATAGTTTATCGGATTTACCGACACTCGATAATTTTTTCACATTTCTACGCAACCGAGCGGACATCTTGGAGACTACCCACTTTAACAGATATGATAAACATGAACATAATAAATCTAACTCGCAAGGTAATAAATCGGTGAGATCTTTCTTAACTGCTTCGGATTCGGATACGGAAAAAAAGGATCATAAGAATCAATGCGTAATCTGTAATCAAAATCATTTTGTTTATAAATGTTCGAAGTTCAAGGAAATGAACTGCGATGATAGGATTCGCGAAGTAAATAAATTAAAACTATGCACCAAATGCTTACGTAGTGGGCATAACAGTCATCAGTGTCGTTTGAAAGGTTCATGCCAGTTATGTAAAGGGAAACACAACACTTTGATTCATAAAAATGACACTAATACGTGCGAAGAGCAAAGCGTACATAGTCCACCGGTTACATTATCTGCTACAACGATGACTCACACGTTGTTGTGTACGGCGCAAGTAGAAATCGTGAATGAGTCAAATAATAGAAACGTAATGGCGCGAGCACTATTAGATACTGGCAGTCAATCGTCATTTTTAACAGATGTTTTGAGGGAGAAATTAGGGTTCAATAAAAGCTCTAGTGAAACGTTCCAGGTTTGTGGACTTAATGATATTAAAACTAACATTTTAGGAAAGTGTATCATAAAAATAAAATCACATTCAAGTACCTATAGTACTAGGGTCTCCTGTCTGTTGGTGCCAACAATAACAGGTATTTTACCCAGCGTCGAAATAGACGTCCGAGAATTAAATATCCCATGCGGTATACAACTTGCAGATCCAAAGTTTTACCAGCCTTCCAATATAGATATACTGTTGGGGGCTGATATATTTTGGAATGTTATTGGGACAAATCAAATTAAGCTAGGGTCTAATAAACCTACGTTGCAAGAATCACAATTAGGGTGGCTGATAGCCGGCCCAGTCGGTATCAGTCAATCCAAGTCTAAGGTTTTTTGTTATGTCAATCATTTTTCGAATCTTGATAATTCTCTTAAGAAATTTTGGGAGATTGAAGAACTACCTACAGAGACAAAAACATATTCATTAGAGGAACAGTTTTGCGAAAATGATTTTATAGAAAACACGAGCCGCTTACCAGAAGGTCGGTTTTGTGTCCGTATGCCATTAAAAGAACCCGAAACTAGTCTCGGTGATTCGTATTATCTGGCTAAGAAACGTTTTTTAAATTTAGAAATAAAATTAAATAAAAATCCGAAACTTAAGGAGTCATACATTAAGTTTATAGATGAATACAAAGAGTTAGGCCATCTAAGTGAAGTAAAACGTCCAGAATTTGGTAACTACCTTCCACATCATTGCGTAATTCGCGAGAAAAGTGAAACGACAAAGTTGAGGGTAGTATTCGACGCCTCAGCCAAGACTTCTTCTGGAAAGTCATTAAATGACATACAGGCTGTAGGTCCAGTTGTTCAGTCCGACTTATTCTCAATTTTGTTACGCTTTCGCGGGCATAGGTTTGTTCTCTTAGGAGACATTGAGAAAATGTACCGACAAACGGCCTTGCATACTTCTCAACGTCACCTTCAGTTAATTCTGTGGAGAGATTCAGCTCGTACGGAACCCAGTGATGTTAATGATTTACAAGTTTTACAATTAAATACAGTGACGTATGGATTGGCCAGCGCTCCATTTCTGAGTACCAGATGTTTATTACAATTAGCTAAAGAATGTAGTGACGACAATATCGCTAACATTATTAAAAGTGATTTTTATATAGATGATTTGATTACGGGAGCGGAAAGTGAAAGTGAATTGCAACATTTATATATGAGTATTAAGAAAAATCTAGATTCAGCATGCTTTCCTTTAAGAAAGATTCGTACTAACTGTTTAAATGCATTTACTGTTGATGAAACTATGTTCGACCCGGTTAATTTAACAAAGGAATGCAGTGTGCTAGGTTTGAGTTATTCTCCGAAATTAGACGTTATAGAGTTTCCCTCAAAGGTCGAATCGCCACCGCAAATCATTACAAAAAAGGTCGTTATAGCTACTATTTGTAAAATATTTGATCCTTTAGGATTAATTTGTGCATGCATTATTAAGGCTAAAATCTTTTTGCAACAGTTATGGGTTATCAAGTTAAATTGGGAGGAGCCTATCCCACAAACCCTATTAGAAACATGGTTAAAATTCATTTCTAATTTGCACTTCCTTTCTAATATTAAAATTAGCAGAAATGTTCTTTGCAATTTCCCGATATCCATAGAATTACATTGCTTTGTCGATGCGTCACAGAAAGCGTATGCCTCATGTGTGTACTTACGATCAATAAATGAAAAAAATGAGGTTACTGTAAGACTTTTGTGCGCAAAGGCAAGGGTTGCGCCCTTAAAGCCAATGACTATACCTAAATTAGAACTACTGGGCTGTTTCCTAGGGGCAAAATTATGTAATAAAATACTACAGTCATTGCGATTTAATATAAGTTGTAAAACCATATGGACTGATTCAACAGTGGTTTTAGGATGGTTGAAAACAGATGTGAGGAATCTTAAAATGTTTGTCTGCAATAGGGTTAATGAAATTAATGAGCTAACTAATGGTTTTGAACACCGACATGTACCTACAAATATGAACCCGGCTGACTTGGCCTCAAGGGGAGTTGAACCCCAAGGCATCAAAATTTTATTACTTAATCTTATTTTTAATTAATCTTTTTTTGTTTGTTTTATCATTTCTAGTAATCCAAGAAGACTGTGGAGTTCTGCTAGCTATTTTAATTTTACCCTTTACATGTCTCCATTCCTTCTACTCATTTTCTTTAAGTACGTACTAAAATAAGCTGAGCTAATTAGTCGAAACACGCCCCTATAAATCTTTAATATCAATTAGCGAATTGACTTCATTTGGCTCGACATTCGCTGCCGTATGATTATAACATTAATAAGGTAACGTAGAAGGTACATAATACAATTGAAATTGAATTTAGCCACAGATATAAATATAACTAGATAATGTGAGAGCACCTAGTTCGCTTACCAATTCGTATTTTATACTCAACGAGGTTACTGTAGCAGCAAGCTTATTTGTTTATAACAACAACGTTACACCGTTAAAATTTAATTTTAAACTTAAAAAGAACAAAAACGTAGTCTATTTTGTATAGTCAATTGTTTGTATGGTAACTAAATAATGCTTATGACTTCATAGTAATTAGTAGGTAGTCAAAAATGGTAGGGAAACTTGGTTTTCATACGGATCGTGACATTTGCGTTATCTATGAGCTATGCTGTCAATTTACCTGTGTGCTAATAAATAATAATAATAATAATAATAAATATTTATTGTCACAAGATTCAAGTACATTGCACTATAAACAGATTGAAGTTCTTAGTTTAACATTAAATTAGGTAAACAAGTACAATAAGTTCAACCCTGTCCCCTAAACTAGGCTAGGCCTGTATCTTAGGGGGCAGTGTCCGGCCATTGGGTATGCTTATATAATTTTATTTTGGCAGACGTGCCAGTGAACTGTGTCAAGTGGGTGCATTATTTGATCTTGTGATATACTTTTGAAAGTGTGAGGGTGAGAAAGTGAAGAGTGAATGATGTAAGTGCGAGTGTTTGATGAGTGCGTGTGTGTGGTATTTGTTGCTGAGAGGAGTAAGTGAAGTAAATGTGTGATTGTAGTGAGTGCAACAAAATAGGTGAATAACACAAAAGAGCTTTTTTTTAGGTTATGTAGGTAAGAAGTGATTCTGTTTTATGATAGTCATAGATAGAATAAAGGGTGGATTCTGCTTGTATTTGCTGATCAAATCAGGCATGAGGTTTCAAACTGGAGTGCAAATGTCGTGGTGACGCAATAGGGTAGTTGACAAAAAAAAAAACTAATTAGTCCGTCACATAGATTTCCAAAAAATATTAACCACGTATTTTTTTCTTTTTTCACGTAAACAAAAAATTAAGACGATACAGTGCTTCGAAAACTCGTGTGACGTCATATGATAGTACATTTTGTACCTTCAATTGACGGTTTCAAGCCCCACTCCATGATCTTTGACACGCTTTATCTTCGTCAATTTTTATTGTTTTGATAAAACAAAAAACACGTATCCAATATTTTTCGATAATCTAACTGACGGACTAAACAGAATCATATTTTTTTTGAGTCAGTCCGATCCCCTATTGATGGGACACTTAAGGGGCCGGTGAACGAACATTCTCCATACAAACGTAATACCAAAAACATTCGCGATACGAACATATTACCAACTTAAAATTATGTTATTCGGATACAGACGATATTTATCTAGGTTCCTATTAAACTTTTTTTTTAAAACATTTACTATTTACGAAATGCAAGCGAATTGCTATTTACTATTGACGAAATGCAATTCGCTTGCATTTCGTAAATAGTAAATGTTTAAAAAAAAAGGTTTAATAGGAACCTAGATAAATATCGTCTGTATCCGAATAACATAATTTTAAGTTGGTAATATGTTCGTATCGCGAATGATTTTGGTATTACGTTTGTATGGAGAATGTTCGTTCACCGGCCCCTTAACTTCATGTTCTGCCTTCCCTATTACCTGCATGGAGGAATTTATGGACGATATTGGTAGTGGTGCTGTGCATTTATGGGAAATATTCATGAAACTTACACGTTTGCCTCATAAAATGGAGAAATTACAGAATGTCTTCTGCTAATAAAATGGGTGCAAAAAGACCCATAACGAAGTCAAAAGCAACCTACGATCGACCCGTCTTTGGAATCCGTTTTAATGTTCAGGTCCAAAACTAGGAACCTTCCAGTTACGGAGACATTGGAGGTCAAACATCCAACTTTATAAACAAGTTCAAGTTTTCAGTGGTATCATAATTTTACTTTAAATTCCTCCATTACCCCTGTATTGTTCAATGCATCCATCTGGACCATGTTTTGAGTGCGTTGCATTGAATCCTATGAGAGACGGTGACTTATATTACCCAAAAAAAAACCGTTTTCCAAGATTTTTTTGCGTAGAGTTACTTTGATGAACAGAATGGTTGGTTGGCGGTTTTGTGAAGGGTCCATTAACCTTTTAGGTACACCTTTGCCTTCGAAACGTTAATTAAAAGGAAGAAGTAGGCGTGTTAGAATAATATACAGCTATTCAAGCTTTAATATTTGTGTTATTAATTATGAACACAGTTTTATTATGAGCCTGATGTGTCCCACTGCAGGGCAAAGGCCTCTCTTCTCTCTTTTACCATTTATCCCTGTCTTTGGCTGTTTGGGCCCAAACTCTTGGCCTGTTTCTATTGTCCGGAACCCAATCTAAAGCCACTTTGGCCCAATTTCGATACGACATGCGACAGGTGTGGCCTGCCCAGTTCCAAATGAACACAGTACAATGCAATGTTATAAAGTGATAAATGCAAAATGTCGTGATTCGTCACAAAATGTAAATTTTTCGATGAAACGTGCGGAAAAGGTGGCAGAAAAATCGTGTCGTTTGATGCAATTAAAACTGCGCACCTTTGTCTGTCGGGTAAATGTAGCTTTGAGCTAGCGTTCAAAGACTATCACTAATGAAGCCTACACTTTGATTAGTTCCTCCATACCTCACGGGTATTAGCGCACGTTACAGATTTGGACAGATTGTAGGTAAACAAGCTTACATAATATCATGCCATCAAACCCCGAAGAATAAGACAGATGTGTACATACTAGTAGTATACCCACATTTCACCATTTATATTTTTTAAATTCCATGTAACAGGGAGCGAACCATCAACCGAGCAGAAATCCAGACTGACTATTGAGAAATTCCTGATGAAAACCCGATAAAATTTTGCCCGACCTGGCAATCAAAGCCTAAGCTCAGGAGTCGAGCTATCCTTTCCGACTATTTTGGATAGGTTAGGTATTCTATTCTTGGTATTGTGGCTTTAAAAAAAATATTGGGACAAGCCCGCCACACTATTCCCAAACCACTGTAACTCCTGTTAGCCAGAATCAACAGTGGCGACCACAAGAAAAGCGCCGAGACAATGAAGCTCGACGAAGTCCCAGAGAAGCGATTTAACTGTCTTGGATTCCTCAACGAAATTAATCAGAAAAGAATAGCGGAGGAGTAGGAAAAAACATAATTTCTTGGTCTTGTGGCTACATAATAACAGCTGCACGGGTCGATATTAAGTACCGCATGTGGAGGTAAGTCCGTGGATGGAAACACTCCTAACATTAAGGACCCCTTCGTGTTGTGGCCTCGGTCACAGTTTAGACTGTGCCTCGGATGTCATTCGTAGATCTTTGAGATTTTTCGAAACAGACGCCCGAAATTCTGATAACCAGTTCTGCCAAGGTTTATCAAGTTAACCATTAACTAGAGTCCAGATTGGCAGTCGCCCCCAGTTCTGCTGCATTCGCTTAGACTGGAAGCTAACCCCAAGAGGTATAGTTGGGAACAAGCTAGGCGTATGATAGGCATCTATTCATATCATTGTGTTAGTGCGGTATCTCATTTGTCGCTAATGACTGCGATGAAAGGAACGAAATCCACATTTTTCAACCTTTTTTGTCCCTGTACGAAATCTTTTCAGATTTTCTTTTTCCTAACATTCAGTTAGATAATTATGCTACTGTCCTTCAACTACCTTTTTCTTTCTGGATATTATTTCTCCCAGATTCAAGTTTTTGTTACCTCAGCCATTGATCCTAACGTTAGGAGGACCTTTTTTGTACGGTCAGCATCAGAAGTATCTGAACATTTCGGAATTTTAATTCTTTTATGTACAGGACTCTAGCTATTATTTTTAATGTTTCAGAAGATTTTTCGCTAAAATAGTCCTTACACTCCAATAACATGTAGTAACGAGTAATATCTAACAAGTTTTTATTAAAAAAAACAGCTTTGAAACCTTGAGTAATGTTAATATACTTCTGATGCTGTCCGTACCTAGCAACTCTATTTGTTACAACCTGGCTAATAATTGATGACAAACATAACATCACGCTTGTAATCCCCAAAAGGGTTAGGCAGAGGTGTACCTACTTAATAGGATATCCACGCCTCTAAAGTTACGTTAAAGTCCTATGTAATAAGGGGCGTGACTGTTGCCATCATTCTGCTGGGTATAGGCCTCTCTTTTCTGGTGCCAATCGCCACGTTCTTGTGCCAGTCTCATCCAGGTTTTTCCCCCGATGGCAACTATATCGTCTGCCCATCTCGCCGCTGGGCGACCCACATTTCTTTTCCCCGTTCTTGGACGCCATTCGGTGACAGCCTTACTCCACCTGCCATCTCTACGCCTTGCCAGGTGTCCTGCCAAACCCAATTTGAGTTCCATAACGCGCTTTCCTATATCGGTAACCTTTGTGCGTCTTCGGATGTCGACGTTTGGACAAAAAAAAACAAAACACAACAAACAAAACAAATCCAGACTCCGAGGCTGCTACTGAGAAGTTCCGGATGGAAAAACTCAATAACACTTTGGAAATCAAATCCCTGACCTCATACTACGCGGTCGCGCTACTAACAAGGCAGTCAATATAATAGGGGATCGGACTGACTCAAAAAAATATGATTCTGTTTAGTCCGTCAGTTAGATTATCGAAAAATATTGGATAAATGTTTTTTGTTTTATCAAAACAATAAAAAATGACGAAGATAAAGTGCGTCAAAGAGCATGGAGTGGGGCTAGAAACGTCAATTGAAGGTACAAAATGTACTATACGTCACACGAGTTTTCGAAGCACTGTATCGTCTTCATTTTTTGTTTACGTGAAAAAAGAAAAAATACGTGTTTAATAATTTTTGGAAATCTATCTGACGGACTAATTAGTTTTTTTTTGTCCGATCCCCTATTGATGCGATGACTGATCCCAAATTGGTTTGATATTTTATTTTATTAATTTTAAAGAAATTTACAGCTAATACTGTATTTGAGTAGAATAAATATGTAGAAGAAGGCTAATTACAAGTTTCCAATCAAATAAACTATAATATATTATGGCTTTAATAAAGGTAAGTTGCATGACCAATATTTGAGTCGATGTAGTCTTCATATAAGTTAAATGAAGTGTGTCCTTACCTCCTATAACGAGACAGCGCAGCACCAGGGTGTCTCCGTCGTGGTAGGGCCCCACTCTGCCCACCACCTTGTTGCTCATCTCGTCCATGAAGAATGGCGGGCTTGGGAGCACTAGAAAAAAAAACAACATTTTACAATGATCCATTTTTTTTTTGTACGGAGGAAAATCATCAAATAACCCACAGATGACAGAAAGAAATAACCCCTCACACTCTTGGGCAGAACGAAAGGGAGTGTCAAACTTCTACTGACTAAAAACCACCCATGTTCCTTCTTAGCCCTTTGTGCCGAGGCCGCGGTATTTCTTGCGAACAACCCGCAGCCCCGACGGGTTTACAATGATGCTCGAGTAGTCTTTCGAATTTCCGATAGGGAGTCTTTGGCAAGTATAGCATTTATGGCTACGGGTTGTTCGACAGAGATACCGCGGACTCGACACAAACGGCTAAGATGTAACATGGGTGGTTTTTAGGCAGTAGAAGCCTGACACTCCCACCGCTTTGCCCAGAGCGGGAAGAGTTATTTGATGATTACCATCCAAAAAAAAAATATATTTATCAAGGCTTCAATGTATAGTCATCGGTGTAATAATTTTTGTAGAATAGTATTTCGAACACACATAGGGGACCCGTTTATAACGCTTAGTGATCTAGGCTCGAAAAACACAATATAAAACCTGAAGCATATTTTCCATAATGAATCTACAACTTCAGTTGTGTCTGCCTTTTAATAAATTCTTTGTGACATCCGACATTTTCATACAACATTTTGATATCCAAGAGTATTCTTATTTTGTTAAGGCACCAATAAAACAGGAAACAAGTCATAACAATAAACTCTACAGACGTATATATGTAATTGAAGTTTATTTCAAGACATGACAGCCAAATATAGTCATTAAGAATTCTAACCCGTCGGCCACGAGCTACATGTTCAAGCGACACTTATCATTCAACAGAAACGACGCGAAAACAAACAATTGCAGTTGTTTAGAACGATTTAATAATTATGCATATTTTTCTGCATGGCACGTATGAGCTCAAATCGCGCCACATTCACACGTCTACGCGCTTATACAGGTGTGTTAGCGCAGGACGAGGTCCACTCATCCCACGCGAACACACCTGATACAATCGGATCTCGCGGGCTCTCGCGAATCGTAAAACCGCGCGTATATGCGCCTACACGCGTTTCTAAAAACGTGCTCTAAGGCGCCGAAAATACGCTAATCTGAAACCACCGTAGAGCAGGCCACGAGTCATCAGGACGCGAGTTACAGCGGCTTCACCGCTGGTGACTATCGCACGCGTCAAGTCTTATCGCCCGACGCCGTGAACGAAGCCCAAGTCAAAAACAAGCATTAGTAATTTTTTGTATTACCCTCGTTGCTCAGGCTGACGACGCCCATGGGAACCAATGGAATGGTTCCATTCCTTCTATTTTAGGAAACACATCTCCATCTTCAGGCCCCTGTGTATTAAGATTAACAGTAATTTCTAAAGATATTTTTTTACACGTCAAGTACAATACCATTAGGCTACCTAATGGTATTGTATTATAGTACCGCCGACAACGAATCCCCGATAGACTTGTCTGGCGGTTGATTTTAAAGAAACAATATAAACCATACCACGCAGAGGAGTCAGGCCAATTATATTAAAATGTCATATAATTTTAAGGACGAGTAAATTTTGATTCCGTCCTGCTACTGATGATTTCTAATGGAACACCTCATTCTTGCATTCGGCACAATGCTGAGGAAATCGAAGTGTTTACGATCACTAAATCTAGTTATCAGTGCCTAGGCAGATAACTTAGACAGACACTCTATGTTATACTGGATCCCAACATAGTTGGGTAAAGGCTAGACAGTTGATGATATGAGTGCCTAGGCCCAGTGAAGAACCCTTTCCTTTATATCTATTCTATTATATATTTCTCAGGTAAGCCTTACTCTCATTAATCGGATATACTATCTCCAAACTTCGGAGAACTGTGGAGAATTTTAGGATACGTAATAATTTAGGGTTTAATACCTGACACAAGAACAGGTACCAATTAGGATTTTAGCTTACTTTGTATGTAAAGTCGAGAAAATTAATTGTTCCTCGAATCGACTCATTATTTTCTTACCCTTATCGCATTTTATTTGGTGTCAGGGATGCCTCTGCCTGGGGGCTGCGGTTTGTTCGTAAGAGATACCGTGGCCACGGATACAAAGGGCTAAGAAGGAATATGGGTGGTTTTTTGTCAGTAGAAGTATGACACTCCCTCTCGCTTCACCCAGAGCGGGAGGAGCCATTTGATGATTTCCCATGCTTCAAAAACAAGTTCTCAGGATGTCTAATCCTTCTTCTATATTACTAGTCAACTCAGTATAGTCTCCCGGGGGGATTGACACATGGTTTTTCAGACAGCCCAACGTTTCTTTGGTCCAGCCCTCAAAATTTTTCGAGATTCGATTGATTGATGGTGTTGATGACTTGATGTACATGAATACCTTGATAGTAACATATTACTATTGTGACCAACCGGGCACAAAATTAAATGCAGAATTTGTGGTTGCTATTACTGAATAATATAGTAACTGTTCTATATACGTGAAACTATGACATTTTGCCTTGTCTAGCACGTTTTAGCTTCAAAATAATTTAAGCTACTTTAAGTGTCTTGTTTCTCACCTCGGAAATGGAGCTTTCTCGGTATTTGCAGATCTTAATTTGCACTCCGGATGTGCCGCTCTTGGCATATAATTACCATTTTCGTCTCTCAAGTATTTTATTATTTAACTAGCGACCCGACCCGGCTTCGCACGGAAGCATAAAGTCTACACATAAACCTTCCTATTGAATCACTCTATCTATTAAAAAAAACCCGTATCAAAATCCGATGCGTAGTTTGAAAGATTTAAGCATACATAGGGACAGACATTAATTGTTGCATTTTGGTATGAGAGTTGTATTAATATTTTAGTAGTTCTTGTCTAGTGATGTATAACAGTACAAGAATATATCATTCTCTTGCCATTCATTCATATTACTATTTATTATATATATAAGGTCCCATTAAAATAGGTGGACAAATTTTAACACAGCGTTCAGTAGGTCTAACCAAACATATCTGAACAAAAAAAAAAACATTAAAATAAACTATTTTTTTTTACTTAAAATAATAAATTGCCGGCACTCTAGAACAAAGTCATCCTTTATGAGTAGGTACCTACTTACTTAAATGCGATTTTCTTATTTTTTTTTACCATCGTCCTTATTTTGGTGGTCTGAATGTTTTCTGAAATTTTGTACACCTATTTTAATGGGACCTTGTTTAAATGTTTTTTTTAATTTTTTTTTTATATTTTTTTTTTAATTATTATTATTTTTATTATTGTAGGACTACTTTTGTTAACTTGGGTTTTACCTGTCACAACAAATGTATGTGTAAATCAATAAATCCATACTAATATTATAAATGCGAAAGTAACTCTGTCTGTCTGTCTGTCTGTCTGTCTGTCTGTCTGTCTGTCTGTCTGTCTGTTACTCTTTCACGCCTAAACGGCTGAACGGATTTTGATGAAATTTGGTATGGTGATAGATGATAACCTAGAAATGGACATAGGCTATAAATAATCACGCCATCGTTCTTAGGGGGTAGGCAGTAGGCAGATAACTAAATTGAGTTAGTGATTTTTAGACGTTTTTGTTGGGACTTTTGCTCTTTCACGCCTGAACGGCTGAACGGATTTTGATGAAATTTGGTATGGTGATAGATGATAACCTAGAAATGGTCATAGGCTATAAATAATCACGCCATCGTTCTTAGGGGGTAGGCAGTAGGCAGATAACTAAATTGAGTTAGTGATTTTTAGACGTTTTTGTTGGGACTTTTGCTCTTTCACGCCTAAACGGCTGAACGGATTTTGATGAAATTTGGTATGGTGATAGATAATAACCTAGGAATGGTCATAGGCTATAAATAATCACGCCATCGTTCTTAGGGGGTAGGCAGTAGGCAGATAACTAAATTGAGTTAGTGATTTTTAGACGTTTTTGTTGGGACTTTTGCTCTTTCACGCCTGAACGGCTGAACGGATTTTGATGAAATTTGGTATGGTGATAGATGATAACCTAGAAATGGTCATAGGCTATAAATAATCACGCCATCGTTCTTAGGGGGTAGGCAGTAGGCAGATAACTAAATTGAGTTAGTGATTTTTAGACGTTTTTGTTGGGACTTTTGCTCTTTCACGCCTAAACGGCTGAACGGATTTTGATGAAATTTGGTATGGTGATAGATGATAACCTAGGAATGGTCATAGGCTATAAATAATCCATACTAATATTATAAATGCGAAAGTAACTCTGTCTGTCTGTCTGTCTGTTACTCTTTCACGCCTAAACGGCTGAACGGATTTTGATGAAATTTGGTATGGTGATAGATGATAACCTAGAAATGGACATAGGCTATAAATAATCACGCCATCGTTCTTAGGGGGTAGGCAGTAGGCAGATAACTAAATTGAGTTAGTGATTTTTAGACGTTTTTGTTGGGACTTTTGCTCTTTCACGCCTGAACGGCTGAACGGATTTTGATGAAATTTGGTATGGTGATAGATGATAACCTAGAAATGGTCATAGGCTATAAATAATCACGCCATCGTTCTTAGGGGGTAGGCAGTAGGCAGATAACTAAATTGAGTTAGTGATTTTTAGACGTTTTTGTTGGGACTTTTGCTCTTTCACGCCTAAACGGCTGAACGGATTTTGATGAAATTTGGTATGGTGATAGATGATAACCTAGGAATGGTCATAGGCTATAAATAATCACGCCATCGTTCTTAGGGGGTAGGCAGTAGGCAGATAACTAAATTGAGTTAGTGATTTTTAGACGTTTTTGTTGGGACTTTTGCTCTTTCACGCCTGAACGGCTGAACGGATTTTGATGAAATTTGGTATGGTGATAGATGATAACCTAGAAATGGTCATAGGCTATAAATAATCACGCCATCGTTCTTAGGGGGTAGGCAGTAGGCAGATAACTAAATTGAGTTAGTGATTTTTAGACGTTTTTGTTGGGACTTTTGCTCTTTCACGCCTAAACGGCTGAACGGATTTTGATGAAATTTGGTATGGTGATAGATGATAACCTAGGAATGGTCATAGGCTATAAATAATCACGCCATCTTTCTTAGGGGGTAGCCAGTAGGCAGATAACTAAATTGAGTTAGTGATTTTTAGTCGTTTTTGTTGGGACTTTTGCTCTTTCACGCCTAAACGGCTGAACGGATTTTGATGAAATTTGGTATGGTGATAGATGATAACCTAGGAATGGTCATAGGCTATAAATAATCACGCCATCGTTCTTAGGGGGTAGGCAGTAGGCAGATAACTAAATTGAGTTAGTGAGTTTTAGACGTTTTTGTTGGGACTTTTGCTCTTTCACGCCTGAACGGCTGAACGGATTTTGATGAAATTTGGTATGGTGATAGATGATAACCTAGAAATGGACATAGGCTATAAATAATCACGCCATCGTTCTTAGGGGGTAGGCAGTAGGCAGATAACTAAATTGAGTTAGTGATTTTTAGACGTTTTTGTTGGGACTTTTGCTCTTTCACGCCTGAACGGCTGAACGGATTTTGATGAAATTTGGTATGGTGATAGATGATAACCTAGAAATGGTCATAGGCTATAAATAATCACGCCATCGTTCTTAGGGGGTAGCCAGTAGGCAGATAACTAAATTGAGTTAGTGATTTTTAGACGTTTTTGTTGGGACTTTTGCTCTTTCACGCCTAAACGGCTGAACGGATTTTGATGGAATTTGGTATGGTGATAGATGATAACCTAGAAATGGTCATAGGCTATAAATAATCACGCCATCGTTCTTAGGGGGTAGCCAGTAGGCAGATAACTAAATTGAGTTAGTGATTTTTAGACGTTTTTGTTGGGACTTTTGCTCTTTCACGCCTAAACGGCTGAACGGATTTTGATGGAATTTGGTATGGTTATAGATGATAACCTAGGAATGGTCATAGGCTATAAATAATCACGCCATCGTTCTTAGGGGGTAGCCAGTAGGCAGATAACTAAATTGAGTTAGTGATTTTTAGTCGTTTTTGTTGGGACTTTTGCTCTTTCACGCCTAAACGGCTGAACGGATTTTGATGAAATTTGGTATGGTGATAGATGATAACCTAGAAATGGTCATAGGCTATAAATAATCACGCCATCGTTCTTAGGGGGTAGCCAGTAGGCAGATAACTAAATTGAGTTAGTGATTTTTAGACGTTTTTGTTGGGACTTTTGCTCTTTCACGCCTAAACGGCTGAACGGATTTTGATGGAATTTGGTATGGTGATAGATGATAACCTAGGAATGGTCATAGGCTATAAATAATCACGCCATCGTTCTTAGGGGGTAGCCAGTAGGCAGATAACTAAATTGAGTTAGTGATTTTTAGTCGTTTTTGTTGGGACTTTTGCTCTTTCACGCCTAAACGGCTGAACGGATTTTGATGAAATTTGGTATGGTGATAGATGATAACCTAGGAATGGTCATAGGCTATAAATAATCACGCCATCGTTCTTAGGGGGTAGGCAGTAGGCAGATAACTAAATTGAGTTAGTGATTTTTAGTCGTTTTTGTTGGGACTTTTGCTCTTTCACGCCTAAACGGCTGAACGGATTTTGATGGAATTTGGTATGGTGATAGATGATAACCTAGAAATGGTCATAGGCTATAAATAATCACGCCATCGTTCTTAGGGGGTAGCCAGTAGGCAGATAACTAAATTGAGTTAGTGATTTTTAGACGTTTTTGTTGGGACTTTTGCTCTATCATGCCTAAACGGCTGAACGGATTTTGATGAAATTTAGTTAGGTGATAGATAGTAACCTAGAAAAGGATATGGGCTATTAATATTCATGCTATCGTACTTAAGGCGTAGGCAGTAGGCAGAAAACTCAAAAAAAAGTTTACCTCAATCACGCCTTAACGTCTGAACGGATTTTTATAAGACTTGGTTAATATAAAGATAGGATCCTAGGCACGGACACAGGCTACTTTTTACGGCGGGAAAATACCTCATTCCCGCGGAAATCTAACGTGATCGTGTCAAGAAGCGTATGACGCCATAGCTACTGAAATGATTTTGATGTTTTTTTTTTAACTGAGTGTTATTAAGAATTCAAGTTAGTATTTGATCACTTTTCTAACTTAGAGGGTCGGTAGGCGCCATAATTTAGGGAATTTTTATGATAAAATTTTGATGCAACTGTCTTTATTTAACAGTTTTACTTGGATCGAAACTTAGCGACATTCCATCACACTACTTAACTTATAGGGTAGAAAGGTACCAAAATTGAGACTACTTTTTACTACGGGAAAATATGTCATTCCCACAGGATATCTATACACAGCTACCTATCTACAACATTAAAACTCTGTCTAGAATCACATTACGCCAAAACTATTGATCTGATTTGTATAGGTACGATTTTTTATTCAACTGACTGTTACATTACATACAGATAAAATCTAATTACCTACACCACAGAATTATTATAGTACTACATGACTAGCTACGCTTTAAACTTGAGGAGGTAATTAGATAGACATTTAAATACGAACTTTAAGCTCAGTAATCAAACATAGTGATAAGTTAATACTCATTTTAGACAAAGAAACAGATAGGTAATCAGTTCATCACCGAAATTATAACACCTACACTTAGTTTGTTTACTATTCAACGAGGGAAAATAATCATAACTAATATTATAAATGCGAAAGTAACTCTGTCTGTCTGTATTTCTGTCTGTCTGTCTTTGCTTCACGCCTAAACTACTGAACCGATTTGTGTGAAATTTGGTACAGACATAGTTTGGAACTTGAGAAAGGACATAGGATAGTATTTTTTTTTTCGCGAGATAAACCAAAAATCTGCCGGAAGTCACTATTCCACGCGAACGAAGTCGCGGGCAAAAGCTAGTAAATAAATAAATATGACGTCGGCGTAGCATGTCTTTTTCCATAATTCCTCAGACACCACTATTCTTGCCATATCATCCTTTCCACAGCCCTCCATCATTTCTTTGGTCTTCATCTAGTCTTATAGGTATTCAACCATTTGGGGTTTTCCATTTGAAATTTCTCAATACCCTAGTAGCCCGGAGTTTGGAAGTTGACGATATGATACCCCAATGTCTCGGACAGCTCGCTAAACCGGTGGTTCTGTACCTGGTGTCTCAATTTTGTCGTATCGTTTCGGATTGCCGTCCCATCAGACTATAAGAGTAAAGGAACAATGAGTACCTACACCTGTGTGTACACACTTGTGTACTACAATATCTTCCACACATGGCTAATCTTCGCTAAGATCGTCAAGAGGATTATATTTCCCATTCACATTCATACGACATTTTCCTGATTCCTCATTCGTCACAATACAAGCATTTATTATTTACATCCAATATGATATAAATTCTGTACAATAGTATACTATCTACAGCTACAGTCTCCGGAAACACAGGTTTATCCTGTCAACTGATGGTTTATTCCTTTTTCTTTGTACATACAGAACAGAGGATAACTTTGAAAGCTTTTTTATAAACAGGACTAATGTATCTCATTGTTCTATTGTGTAGGGTAATCCGATTAACTTTTGATCTGGGATAAAGTAATATTTGAAAAAGAAAAAAAGGATATTTTTCTGTGATCTAAGGAACATGTTGGTAACTGATTATGTAGCATTTCATGTAAACAGTAGACTTTTTTAAAAGGTTAGTAAACTATCTCAACCCCTACCAAGTTTGAGCAGGACTTGCTAGGTTTGGTCTGTAGATGGGTGACCAAAGATTCCATATCCAGTTCCCTCCGTATCTTGGAAAGCACGTTAAGCCGTGCCAGGTCATTATTTGTAGATCATTGAGAGTCGTCAGAGGCCCAAAAGTCTGGCCACCAGTCTTTAAAACGGGTATCATATTATCTGGTGCAAACTGGGTTGTGGAGGACAGATAGGCAGTCGAGCCATGTAAAGTACTGGTATTCGAGATAAGGAGACCAGGGCCCCGAGTCTGCTATTCAATAGTGTCAGAATGGTCGATCATTGATCGTATAATGGTTGATTGATGACAAGCCAAAAAGTACCTTATGCCTGTCGACTTAAGGTACTTTTTGGCTTGTCGTCAATCAACCATTATGAGATCAATGATCGACCATTCTGACACTATTGAATAGCAGACTCGGGGCCCAGGAGACCCGTAGCACAGGTTTTACTTAGTATGGGCACCTGTCTCCCATCTTCAAATTTTTGTATCTCTGTTCAGTCTGTTCCTGTACATATTATTATTTGTGGGAGAAAATAAATAAACTTATTAAGCTATTGCATAGCTTCTATCGCGGGCCTTGAGCGTGGAGAGCGAATCCAGAAATTCCGTAACGAAATATTTCAACCATGCTATGGTTACGAAAAATAACAAGGTTGTCAACTGAGGTTGTCAAATTAAATGATAATAGACGGCAATAGCTTTACCGCGGCAGTCTCCGAGTGCCACACGTTTTTTTATTATTCAGCTACATCCAGTAGGACAGGAAGCTGACCCCAACATAGTCGGGAAAATGATAAGCAGATGATGAAGTGAGTATGCTTAGAACTAAGTGTAATAGGCACTCTAAGCTTTATTTATTCTTAAACTAGTGACCCGCCCGGCTTCGCACGGGTGCAAAAAAGGTATTAAAACCTTCCTCTTGAATCACTCTATCTATTAAAAAAAAACCGCATCAAAATCCGTTGCGTAGTTTTAAAGATTTAAGCATACAAAGGGACATAGGGACAGAGAAAGCGACCTTGTTTTATACTATGTAGTGATGAAGCATGTCTAGTTATCGAAAAAGATAAAGTTATCAACGTCGGCATTTAACTATCTTTGATTTTAAACTACGATCTCCAAATTGATAAATATCTTTCTTATCTAAATTGTGTTTGTAAACCACTAGACCTGACTCAATATTACTTGAATTTACATTTACAAATCAAGTATGAATGAATAACTAAATTAACAATTCAAGTCAATTACGAAATCGTTTACAATGTGTGTCAAAATAACTTGTATTTTATACCGCAGTAGAAATGAATATTCATAACCAAATATTAATTTGTTTGTTGTTCACCAATCATAAATTCGTAAATCGCAAAACTTTAGTCGTAAATAATTTTTCGTAACGACTTCAAAACTTTTGAAGTCTGAGATAAATCCGGGAAGATCTAGACGAATGGGGTCCCTACATAATGTATTCGTTCACGGCCGATTAAAGTTACAAGGCGAAGTTTTTTCCTTTGCTAATGCTCTGAGAAACGTTCATTCATCGTTTGTCTGTAGTACGCATGCGTCAAAATAAACATGTCTGCCGCCTGTGATATTTTCAACATGTTTGAATAACAACGAACTTTTTAAATGTTGCATTCTTTCTCTGATCCTGATTGTATTTTTGGACGTCATATATGAATAAAAAAGAAACGGACATACATACATACACGTCAAACACATAACCCTCCTTTTGGGCTTCGCCCCAGTCGGGTAAAACGCGACTGCTGAGCATGTGGTCCTGGGTTTGATTCCCGGGTCGACTAAAGTGTTATTTGGGTTTTCCATATGGAATTTCTCAGTAGTAGCCACA
Source organism: Diarsia mendica (assembly GCA_949316265.1). NCBI lineage: Eukaryota > Metazoa > Arthropoda > Insecta > Lepidoptera > Noctuidae > Diarsia > Diarsia mendica. The sequence continues at coordinate 8,311,942 of OX438906.1, read as the reverse complement.
GAGTCGGATGGCAATAGGCTCGCCCCTATTACATGGGGCTTAAACGTACCTAACTGGTAAAATATGGGTGTACTAATAGGTACCAATTCTGCCTTACTCTTCGAGGATTGCAGGCAGCATGTTATTTTATGTAACATCACCCTTTAGATAACCTAACATGCTACACGGTGCTAAGTACACTCAATTCATAGTCGTTGCATTCTAGATTCTAGTCGGCCCTACATTTTAAACCAGAAAAACATGTTTTTAACCACGATTCATTTGCACACATCGTGACAGAATCCAGCACAAAAGGAAAGTAAAAATAAATCTCTTTTACAAAAAAAGTAACGCAGGGTTGCCACAGTGAAAACAAAAAGCCCTCATGTATTCAATAACGCGGCAACACTCGCGAACACACGTCACTGGATAAATGATTGCTTTACTTTTGAAGTAATTTTTTATCGTAAGTGTGTGGCAGGAAGATAAAGCCACGGTCCTTATTGGATCCCTCAAAGATTTATTAAAAGTGGAACAAAAGATTAATTTAAATACAAAGCTGTTTTCTTTAAAATTCAATCTGAGTTCGCTAATAAATGAAGGCGGGATTTTTGTTTTGATTTTCTGATGATGTCAAGTTATATTAAGCTTCGAATAAGTAAGATTTTTGTAACACTTTGGTATTGTCACCAAAGAGTCTTTGGTGAACGGGACCCACTCGAAATGGACCCACCCACAAAGTCAGTCGATAAAATCACATTTTAAATTATTTACGTTTCACTTCATAGTTATAATGTGGGTGGTAGCAAGTGTCCAGCTGACCAAAGACTCAAGTTACGAGTCAGACATTAATTTCATCACGACTGATCTCAAACCGGTGAAGGAAACTTACACTGCCACTTACTCAGACCAACAAAAAAGGAAGACGGCGCGCCACGAACATCAAAAGTGAAGCCAACTTTTTATCTATGTGTGTAGACAATGTCTCGTGAAGTCGTGACGTTCTAGGAGAAATGCGTGTGGTTTTAGTGTAGGTGTGTGCGTGAGCTTGTATGTTTACTTGCTATAGGCGCGTGGTTTTGTGGCTTCACTGTTTGTGTTCGCGGCGCGCCGTCTTTCTTTTTTTCTTGGTCTGAGGCCACTTACGGGATATCTTCCTTGATTTTCAACTATTGTGAACTTCAGTTCTATTAATAAGCGTAGCAAAAGCCTAAGAAAGAGGGTAGACAGATTTGTCTGAACAACACTACTTTTTATAAAAAAAAACGTCACGTCACTATCACGCTTGTAATCCCCGAAAGATTATGCAGAGGTAGGTATATCTAATAGTACACCCATATTTCCCAGCAGTGGGGACGTTCTAGGCTGATTTTCCTATAAGAAATACTACAAAAACCTGACGAACTAGGTAACTAGTAATTAATAAAACAAAATTAAAAAGGAAATTAATAATTAAACAGGAAACATCTGCCTGACACATCAAAGGGCCAAGTCATTAAGTATTTTACTCATCAAAGGGCCAAGAAAATACTTAATGAGTATAATATGTTGGTACAACAACGCAATTAATTTGTTTGCCCTTGAATGTTGGACAAGCGTTAATGAAACTTAATTGGTCAGATTTGAATTGTGTCAACACTTGGCTTGAAGTTTGAGGGTTTTGTATGGCTTTTATTTAGTTTGTTTGGTTTTAAATGCATGAAGTACTACGGCATAGATTTCCTCGATGTTCTAGTGGTGACGAGCTACCCGGGTTCGATTCCTAGGTTGTGCAAAGTGTTATTGTGTCAGGTATTGGGGTTTTTTTATCAGGAATTACGCAGTAGCAGCCACGGAGTCTGGATTTGTGCCTGTTTGATGGCAATAGGCTCGTTCGCTACTACATAGGACTTAAACATAACTGGAAAATTTTGGATATACTATTAGGTGCACCTCTGCTCAACCCTTCGGAATTACAGGCGTGATGTTTTGTTATAAAGTACCAGGGTCAATCATACAAAAAGGCAAGCCGAAGAATGATTTTTTTTTCTATTATTTATTACTAGTGACCCGCCCCGGCTTCGCACGGTTCCAAAAAAGGTATCAAAACCTTTCTCTTGAATCACTAAAATCTACTAATATCTATTAAAAAAAACGCATCAAAATCCGTTGCCTAGTTTTAAAGATTTATGCATACAAAGGAACATAGGGACAGAGAAAGCGACTTTGTTTTATACTATGTAGTGATAGTGAAGTATAAATTTAAGTTTTTTTCTGTTTGTTTTAACCTCATTTTCGATATCAGTGACTCCTAAAACCACGAAATTGACACTCATGTCGAATAATCCAAAAAACTTCGTCGGTTCCATATTGAATTTTTGACCGTTGAGGAGTTCGTAATCAGCTCACCTAGATAACCCGAAAGAATAAAACTATAACTAATAAACGTCCGCATAACATTTTGTTTAAGAATTAATTTCCTATTACGGAGTTACCTTTCATCATCAGCTCATCAACATGAGGTGATGACTGCTTGTTTCTACTTGCTACCAATTTTAATAATTTTAGAATGACAAGAAGTACTATTTATATAGCACTTCAACGGCTTACTCACTAAAACATTAATACTATTGAATAAGTCATAAATAATAATGAAGTACCTACCTAGCGCATACTAAACTAACTTTTATTATAACTTATTCATACCAAAACTTGAATTCGTTTACACGTTTGGAAACCAATTACGAAAGCAGTTTACACGAGCGATATATAATTTTGTTTATGTTAGAAAATAAAGCATTCCACAGACTAAAAACGCGTATTCGAAGTTTGGATCAAATTAGGCAAACGTCAAACTGGCACCTAATTAAGAAATGCAGAACCATTCGCCGTCATTCGCACGGAAATAGGCGGTTCCTAAAGTTGATTGAACAATTAGGTGAGATTAGGATTTATCAAACTTTCTTATAATGCCTCAATCTATTCGTGGTACGTTTGTTTAGTATTTCATCATGTGCCTAGCCTTTTCCCAACTGTGTTGTGGTCGGCTTCCAATTAAACTGGATGCTGCTGAATACCAATATATTATAATATGGAGCGACTGCCTATCCGACTTCTGCGACCCAGTTAGAACTGGGTAATACGAAACCCCTTGGTAAGACTGGTTGTCAGACTTTCCGGGCAACTGACTACTTCTTGACTGTCATAGATCTTCCATTGACAGTCGGGACCAACCGTTTAACGTGGTTTCCGAGGCACGGAGGTAACTCGTTGTATAATGGGGCACCCCATACACGAACCAACCTAGGAAAACGACTTGACCTGAAGTTCAACCCAAGTCGCTGTTCTTATTTGCCCACGAGCTCTTCAAGATTATTTAGAATTTATAGCTAATTTATGTCTACTGCATAATGTTTTATTAATGAACGCGTAGTTACTCAAAATGTGCAATGTATTTTTTCTCGAATTGCATCTGGGTCTTCGTCTGTTTCTGAATAAAAGCTCTTGAAAAACCAAACAAAAACGCCCGCTACATCCACAAGATAAATAGCGCTATATTAGTAATGAAACTCGATGTTTTCCACCCGCTAAGTTAGTGGTGTGAAGTGAGAACTAGGTGGCACAGGTGGTCAAAGCGAGGGTCATTACGAGTTATTCATTCCTACGCGGACAACTTTTATTTGCTTTTTATTCCACTTTACTTTAGTGTTCGAAATTCGGCAACTTGTAAAACTAAATTATGATTCAAAACCGCTATATATTTTTGAGAAATAATTAAACGAGCCTCAGTTTTTTTAATTGGCCACAGGATCAAACTTCTAATTTTATAACTAAGCCACGGGAAAATTATATAGCCTCTAATATACTAATTCGTCTTCTTTACAACGCCCACTAAATATTCTATAGAAAGCATCAAGTGACGATCAACATTTATATTAACTTGTCCTTGTTATTTATACATAGGCACCTAATTTACTAACTCAGCCACGGAATTTATATCTCACCACCATTTTACATTTTACAGCTTCAACACAAGGCCCTCAAAAAAATATAAATGAAACGACCGTAGTCAACATCATTTATTATAACTTCGCATGTAAAATAATACATCACATTCTTTTATCGTGAAAATAGCAACAGAAAGATTTGGCGCGAGCGCGCGAGACGACAGCGACCGGCCATTTGCATCAATCAGAGAGCGCCATGAAATGTCAACTTTTGATACACTTTAGATTATTATATTTACGTTAAAAATACCTATTAGTTACAGAAATGTTTTTACCATTGTCTAATTGACTAGTCACAGGCAGATTGTACGATTCGTTATTGTAAACTGAGGGAAATAGGTTAGGTTAGGTTAAAACTGTGACCAAACGCGCGCGAGCCGAGCGAGCGAAGCGAGCGGTGCCGCGGCAGCGGCCGGCGAGCGCTACTTCCGAGTTGCTTGCAGAAATGTTTTCACAATTTATTGTCTAGTTTTCCGATAAAAATGAAGTTCTGAAGCGATTCTGTCGATAACTTTTGTAGCACAACATGTAAATAAAATCGATCTTTAGGACATTCGATACTCTGAACTTCAATATTTAGGTCATTAAGTACTCTGAACTTCTATATTTAAGCCTTTCGATGACACGACAGGAGTTTATACATACTATTAGTGGCTATAATATAATATTTGATGACAATTTTAATTAAATTTTGATGCTCAGTTAATGTGGCATGAGTTATAATTTAAACGTACTGAGTTAATAAATTAGAAGCTAATTGAATATTTTTTTGATGCCATATATTAATATTTTAGAAGTTTACTGTTTGAATGCATGTTACAAATTTAGATGCTAAAAAATAATCACGATGCTGAGTTGTATTTAGAGTGGCTTTAAAAAAGATAACTTGTGGCTAAGATAGTATTATTTAGATGCTCGTTAATTGTGGCTGACTTAGTAATTTAGAAGGCAAGTTAGATTTTTAGATGCAAATAATGCTATTAAAAAGAAGCCGGTTTAATTAGCACCCTATATTTTTTACTAGCATTTTACGCAGCTTTTTATGAAACTATAATTTTTATTTGGTAGCTCATTCGATTTCTTGTCGATTAATTTATGGAAATGATTTCTGATAAAAGAAATATCGATATTCACGTTCGAGTTTCTCACACGGATTATTTTTTTTTATTGGTGGCAATATTTGCAATTTGTATAATAGTATTATAATTCTTTATAGATAACACTGTTTTTTATCAATCTTCTCTCCCATATATTCTTTGATGAATATAAAGTGTCTATTAATAAAAAAATGGTCATTTTTTATGGTTATATTTGTCTACGACTGTAATTAATTCCTTTTGCCATCAGTATAGCCTTGGATTATATATTTAAATGATTTAGTGGGCGAAGGTTCGTGTCTGTGTACATGGCCTAATACCCTGACCTATACAAAGTTAAAGAAACTTTTCTACTATAATTATTGTCTACTTAATTGAATTTGTAATAAGCATTAGTAATGTAATGATAGGTGGTGAAAACACCGAGCATGAACAATTATTTATAAAATCGAACATTAGTAGGTGAAACTTTACAAAGTGTGGCAAATGGCACCAGATCTAGGGAAAGTGGCTGTTATTATTGAATATTTAATGTACCTACTCTTCATCGATACTTTTTCCCACCCTATACAAAACTTACACACAGATCTACTACACTTCATCCTAACTTAAAACAAACAACAAAAAATATTTACATTTTGACTAAAATGTAGTGTGTAAAAACCCCCAAACCACCCGTTTGGATAGGAAAGAAAACTAAGTTGATTGCAACATTGCAAGCGGACAAAACTGCTAACACCCGGAGCGGTTGGATCGGAAACGAAAGACGTGTCGAATTTAACTCATGACTAGTGATCTGATTGGTTGTTGCAATTCAGATAGCCAATGATGACGTTTGACTTTATATTTGTTAGCTAGTTTTTAGCCGCAGAAGCCTACAGGAAATGCAGTTTCACAATTGCCCGCTGTATATTAACTGCTGTAAAATATATAATGTGCTGTGTTTCGAATCTATCTACTCTGAGAAGAAACAGCCTAAATTAAACTCTGAAGTCATTGTCTCTTTTAAGATCCAGACACAATCTTGGTCACTGATGAGGACTATGCAGATTAATGTTTGTGATGGTCTTTTGAAGAAAGAACCACTCAGATTTGAGTGGACCTATCCAGTTAGTGCAATCATTTTTCAGTTATCGTGTAGCTCGTCTTATAAGGAGCTCAACGTCACGAGGAACAGTACCGAAGAAAGGAAATTTCGGTAAGTCGCTTATAGTGCTCAGACTGCCAGACAATCGTCGAAATCAAACGAGCGAGCGAAAGCGAAATGGGGAACTATACACTTGAACAACCCAAGTCCCACAGCTGACATTGTACTTGATAATAAACCGATACAGATGACGCGACTGATGTGGCCAATTACTATAATAGGCTTAAATGATTTTCAACTACTTATTAAATATTTGTGCACCATCGTCTCAAAAAGAAGAATTTAAGTAAATTTTTGTCTTGATCTCTGATCAGATTCAGAAACTTGCTATAATTAATGAGTAGCTTACCTACTTAGTGATCAAAGTTTAGCAACTTACCAACAACAGTAAGATTGATGCCAACATTCCTGGTGGGGGCCAGTCGGAAGTCGACCCGGCAGTGGTACATTGCCATGTCATCCTCCGACAGTGAGGATATGGTGACTGAAGTCGGCTGCGAGAGGATGTCGGCTCGAAGCCGGGAGCTGGTGTTGAACGATGGCTCCGACCATTGCTTGTCTGGGATCTCGAAGCTGAGGAAAAATCTGAATGTTAGGAGTAGCCAGTATTATTATTTTGTAGGTAGTCTTCTTCTTGTATGTTGATGGATGGCGAGGGAGAAGCCTAAAGAAAAGATTTATGAAATATTATGAAAGAGAAAGAAGTAAATGCTGCCGTGACGCCTGACAGGGAAGAATGGAAGAAGGAAACGTGTTGCGTCGACCCCAAATAGAATGGTACAAAGCTAGAAAGATGATAAAGTAGGTTGCCCATTTCTTCGAATCGGGCATCATTTTTATACGACCAGAAAACGACCTGGACAGCTCTGGACAGCAGCAGTTATTTGCTTCATTCAAGTCCTGGAGGGAGGTGGAGGTGCGGACAAGAGACGAGGTGAGCCATATTATGTATCGGAGCTTCACACCAACATTGTCATCGAGAATTCGAGATGGGGTCGATTATCCTCCACCTCCATACTTTATCACTCCAGTAGAAGAACTAGAAATGGAGCCTATGCTCCATCTATCTATTATTTCTAGTTTTTAGAGAATTCAAGGCTGCCTATTGTAACGTCAGCAACCGCAAATGTCTCTAATTAAAAACAGCTGTTGTTCAATGCATTGAATTTCCACCAGCGTTACTCTTTCGCAAGATTGAATGCTGTCAGACCGTTCACATGAGTGCTTTTTCCGCGTACAAGCGTTGTACGAGCAGAGCTGAGCAGATGGCTACCCGCGTATGAACGCGTTTGTGCCTTTGCTTAATTTCCAAAACGGTGTCATTTCTAAGGTGCTTTTGTATCACGTGCGAATTATATTAGGAACACATCTTGTTACAGGCAGTGATATTTTTGGCTGCTTTTTCAATGCACCTTTTGCATTAGATAGAGAAGCTATTGTCCGAAGCTAAAGGTAGATTACTGATTCAAAAATAAGCTTATATTGTGAGAACTCATTTGCGGAAAACTATTATAAATATCTATTGTGTATTTTTTGGCAAACGAACAATGCCTTGATATGATTGCATTGATAGATTTGGAACCTTTGGTATTCAGGTAGGTACTTGTTTAGGTTCTGCTAAGTGTAGTGAAAATTAGGAATAAATCCACGCAGTAGACAAAGATCCGCGCGTGCTAGTTCCCACCACAAGTCTTTCGATATCCCCGATTTTAAACGACTTCAAAAAAACGTGGTTTTCAATTCGAACGCTTTTTTTTAACGTTAAAAAAAAGCGTTCGTGCAAATCAGGACTTGGTCGGTTCCTATTTTTGTTTCGTTCCCATTTCGTATTTTTGTTTGCGTTTCTGCTTAGTCTCGAGCAGAATAAATAATACTACATTTTGAATAGATTGTTTGTGGGATTAAAACTGTGGGTGTGAGTTCATTGATCTGATGGTTCGGCTTTTAATTTATGCTGTTGATTGATCAATAAGGCGTTGAAGAGTGGCGAATATGGTGATATTATACACGCTTTAGTGTTGTAAACCTGGTAAATTAGACCTGTGTGAATTTGTGTAGGTGGAAGTCTGGTTTATGATTGACCAAGTTCTCGTATTCTACGATTTGAGTAAATAGCAATACGCTTAGAATTCCGTGAAGTTTACTTTGAACCCATTCAGGGAGCTTTCCAGTGCATTCGTATGATTTATTGCGGTTAATTTGATGGTTTCGTGGAACTCAATTAATGGAGTCGAGTTGGACATCTAGTAGGTGAGGCGAAGTCATGGCAGCAGGAATTAAGCTGTGTGACCGAGTGGTGTCCAAGGACCACCAAAGGTAAATCAAAGGTAAAATCTGGATGAGACTAGCATACTCGTGCGAACGTAGAGATTAGCAAAGAAAAGTTTGTTCTATAATATTTTACGAATATTCCTGCTCGACTGTCGTAGATATTTCTATCTGTCGATGAATTTTATAGCATTTTTGTGAATAAACCTATTATTTCGCTCGCCTGCCAATCTCAAATCAAAATTATCAGGGATCTTCATAGTCTTTGTTTTTGGGATTTCGCGCTAAAGCACTTGTAGCAAGACATTTTCTACTGCAAGATAGCGATATGATGTTTTTCCTCTATTAATGACGTCCCAGCGTATAAACCTACAATATGTCACAAGTCTTTCGTTTCTTTTGGTTCTTCAACAGTGTTCTAATTCTAACCAAAAGGAACGACGAGTGAACTCGCAAACGTTACGATATTTTTTTAAGGCAAATAGGAACGCGTCGTCGCATCGCCAGACACGTTTTATTTTTCAAAAAAAAAATAGTGACTAATTGTTGATTTAATCTAATTCTAATATACGAGTAGTGCAAGTCAACATTTGGCCAAGCAATGATTTTTTGCAATAGGAGATCGGACTAGCTCAAAAAAATGATTCTGTTTAGTCCGTCAGTAAGATTATCGAAAAATATTGGATATGTGTTTTTTGTTTTATCAAATTAATAAACATTGACGAAGATAAAACGCGTCAAAGATCATCATGAGTGGGGGCTTGTGAAGTCACTCGAGTTTTCGAAGCACTTTATCGTCTTAATTTTTTGTTTAAGTATGTGAAAAAAGAAAAAATAAGTGAACAATATTTTTTGAAAATCTAACTGATGGACTAATTAGATTTTTTTTGTCAACCACCCTATTTAGGTGGAGTGATCTAAAAGTTTTTATCTAACCAAACGGTAAAAATTAAAGGTAATTAAATAATATTTTCATTTAAACATTAATTTCAAGGTTCCGCATTCCCGAACAAATAAGACTTTACCGTATTAGAATTAGGTAGACTTTATTTAGACGCGCGTGTTCGCACGAACAATCGCCTCGGTTAGTACCCTGGGAATGATCGGTTATGCGAAGTAAAGTTTCTTAATGTTTCAGAGAAAATACGGTCGAGATTCTATGAACTTTGTTCGTGTAAAATAACACAACATCACGCCGGTATATCCCCGAAGGGTTAGAGAGAGAGGTGTAAACATTAATTCACCCACGTTTCGCCATCTATATTTAACTCATACTGTAACAGTAGGGAAGCCTATAATATTGCCATCGACCAGGCACTAATCCAGACTCTGTGGCAACTACTGAGAAATTCCCCTTGGAAAAAGCCAATAACACTTGGGTCGATCTCGGAATCGATACCAGGATCTCATGCACAGTAGCGCTTGCGCCCACTATGACTAAACACTACACGGAATATTTTTCCTTTCTTTTCTTTCTTTCTTTCTTACAGTCTTAAGACTTACACCACATTAGGGCTCGTTTACGGACACGCGGGCGCGGCGCGTGCAGAAGGCTCGTCTCGTGCTTATTTATTAATTTTTTGAGAGACGGGTCCATCGCAACAAACGCTGCATTTTAAACTAACGAGCGAAAAATCACTTCTCGTAAAATCGACGTTTGAAATCGTTAACTTTTTCATACATCGCCATGTGTTTGAATTTAAAACGCAGCACGCGCGGCGCGACGCCCTGCCTGTATTAAACATGCACTTAAATTAGAAGTCGACGACATAAGAGGCACGCGTATTATTCCCACGAACGGAGGTTATGCGAACTTACGCGTACGAAGCAAAGTGTCACAATGATTCAGAGACAATAATAATTATGGTCGAAATTGAAAGATTAATTTTCGAGAAAATAGTAACAAAAAGTGGTAGTGGTGGTGTGAAACTTACCTGTATATGGGCATATTATTCTTGTACCACACGAGGATCATGAACTCGTCGTCTGAAGAGTCGGGGCTGGAGTCGCAGAGCAAGGTAACGTCGCCGCCCTCCAGAGCCTCCACGTTCGACACCGGACCTGGCAAATAAGGCCCACCTTTAAATCAAAGTCGAAAACAATTAAAGGCAAAAGAAAAAATAAAATTGGAACAAAAACAGTTGTTTGGAAATTAAGTGTGTATGTGTAGGAAACACTTGCTTGATGATGATGATGATACATACCTAAGTTAAGAATACTGAGTACCTAAAGGAAAAGCCCTATGATACGTCGTCTGACCTGAAGGTCTAAGCAATTCGCTTTCAAGTTACCCACTCAATCTCCACTCAATTAGGTTTATAATGAGTGTAAAACTTAAAATACCCTAAACTAATAAATACCCCTAACGAAGTCGGAAGACACTTATTCTTTCCGTCATTGAAATATTTTTTTGTCCTAGACCATACCTTGAACCTTCTGAGCTTCTAGTTATGAAGATATTATGGATCAAGTTCCAACTTTTTCATAAGTTTAAAAAAATAAAACAAGTAAAATAAAACAAATAAAATAAAATTTTACTTGAAATACTTTCACGCACCCTGTACTATTCATAATTATATCATCACAATGTTTTGAGTGTGTAAGATTGAGTCATACCGTAAAACTTGATTTTTCATCCTAAAGAAAAGTTGTTTCGTTAGGTACTTACTTTGATATAAGTACAGAATGCTTGGTTGGCGGCTGCGTGAAGAGTTCGTTTACACCTTGTATTTTATTTATTTGTGGCGTAGAGCCTATCTCACAGAATTTTACGAGACCATCTCTTTAATAAGTATTCAGTATTTTAAAGAATAATATAGAATCTTTAAAAATATATAATGTTATTATGGCTATGCAAGAAACCTTCAATTCACCAGCGCTAAGTTGCTGATGAGGATGATGAAGAAAGATCTTGGCAAACAAAATCATCATACATTTTTTGGAATAATAATAATCGGCAAGTTCCAAAATCATCTTACAAATGTTTTGATATAATAATATAATTTATAATATTGAATTTAGACACCGTAATTTTAGCAGGCAACCGTAAATTTCGGGCTCTCCTAATAAATCTAAGTAAGCATCAGACATTACAACCTGAATTGTGTTGACACACAGAAGATATATTAGCCAATAAATCTGCTACTCCACAGTTTGAATTGTTAAAGATTTATTTAGAAGCAGACAGAATTTTCTATTGTTGTTTTATCTGACGTTTGCGGTTCTAAGCTGTCATCCGATAAGGGCGCCCAAATGGGACTCAAGAACTCGACTTGGAAATTAGAGGAGTATGGCGAGCTCTCGATGTTTTTAAAAACATTTTCTCGTTTTCTTTTGAGGACTGCGTAGGTAAGTATTATTGTTGTTGACCTTATAGTTAAATATAACTCAAAATGATTAAGTAGAGATTAATAGAGATGTATTCAGTTATTTGTATTAATTAAAAAACCACGCTTGACAACGAGAACTCGGCAGTTTGGTCCGAGGATGAGTTTTCGTTGTCTTTGACAGTCGTTACGTGTGGTCCGAACCAATCTTACCTAGGGGTATTCGTATTACTTAGTACTAAGAGGGTTTGGAGGTCAGATAGACAGTCGCTACATGTAAAATACTGGTATTTAGCTGCATCCGCTTAGACTGGAATCCGGAAAGAAAAGGTTAGGCAAATGATGATAAGATATTTATATATTATATCGAGGTCTGTAACTAAATACAAGAGGGGCGTGACCTGTTGTAGCATCACTATCATTATCAGCATTGTTCCTACGAGAATTTGTGTCTGTATCACCCAAAAGTTGACTGGTAAGAAAGGACTTGTGAAAAATAATTCAATAAACAAATATCATCAGTCTACTTCAAGCCACTGCTGGAAACGGGCCCCTAAGATTGCAATCTATTCTAGTCGATAGTATTGTTACCAATATTATTTATGTGCGCCTAATGACTAAAGTGACATCTAAAAAAGGGTCGTTGAAACCCTTGGGCCGTGGGGTCCGTCCGAGTGCTTGCCTTCTCTTCAAAGAAATCGCGAGACGGTTAGTTGACACTTCCCGTGACCCAAGGGTGATACAACGTGGCAGTGTTACTGGTTTCGTGGCCACGTTAGTTAGTCGGCAGTGATGTGGAGAAATATTGTTTAATGCCATATTTTAGTTTGTTGTTGTTTTGTTTAATTTTTGCGTATAAATGTGGGGTATAAGATCAGCGGAAGACTAATAAAGCGATGGATTGTACAGGATGATATGGAAAAAAAGGAGAGGCGTCTGATGAGATGAGTATAAGAAAAATGTTGAAGGAGAAGACATGTTGCGCCGACCCCAATTTTTTTTTTTTTTTTAAATTGGAATAAGGACAGGAGAATAATTATTATAGTAAGGTATTTAACTTAATATAATTAATTACTTTATGGTTTTCGTCTGTTCAGTATTAGAAAATGAACTAGTTGAAAAAAATAAAGGACCTTATTAAGTAATCGACATTACTATTATTGTCCCTGGAATTCATCTAAAAATGGTAAAATAACTAGACAGAGGGTCTAGGAAAGCTCGCCATTGAATTCAATAGTATTATTACTATTTCGAGAATAGGCACCAATTCATATACCTATAGACACTCTAAATAATTACAGTGAGATAGATTGTGTGACATCTGAAAAGGGCTGAAACGGTTCGACGACCAGCCAAGATTTTCAACTAGTATAAGCAAAGCTGTAAGCGTACGATAAATGTATACAAACTGAGGCAATGTTACACTGGCAATTTGAAGGTTTATGTGTCGTTGTGTGTACGTAGATACAGGGTGTAAACAGACCCTTCACGACGCCTTCAACAAAGCATTGTCTACATCAAACTAAAACCCTAGGTAATTAAATTAAAGTTATAATATTAAAAAAGCTTTTGACAAATATGGAACTTTGATCACCAATATCTCAGTAACTAGAAAGTTTCCAGGTAGGGTCCAGAACAAAAACATGATCGCAATGACGGAAAGAACAAGTGCCTTTCGGAGTATTCTGCTCTCTTTTTTACTTGTATTAGGTACTTATTTTTAACTTACCATCAACTCCAGGTATAAAAGCATAGCCACCGGTACAGATGAGAAGGAATACGTATATCGGCGCCGGAGTGAGGCGCATTCTACGGCCCATCCATGCTCCCGTGCTGCGCTCTCATTGGTCGAGCCGAGCGCCAACGTCGCGCATTCGTCACGAGTTGCGCCACATCATCTGTGCGACCGACTTGGGCTCATGGTTTTCGAAGGGATGATCTGAAAAAGAAGAAAATAACATGAGTTATGATGATATATCTATGTATGGTCGACTTTGGTTCTCTATGCATATCACATAACATAATAATTATCACGCCTGACATACCCGAAGGGTTAGACCAAGGTGTACCTAAGGGTAAACCGTATTCGCCAGTTATATTTCAGTACCAATATGATCCTTATGCCATCCAGCAGGGCTCGACCGACGAGGACATTACCACTATTTCTTCTTCATCGATGATTGATTTGCTTGTGTTAGATGACCAAAACTCTGGCACATCGACAGCGTTATCAATGCCTACCTCTTTGGAAATATATCTCAAAATGGGAGGTGTGATATCCTAAGTTCCAACCTTAGTGAAGTTTCAATTTAAACTTCACTAAAGTTAAGAACTATCTAACTGTCCTAGACAAGTGTCTTCTCGTTTTATAACGTGCAAGTAACATTCTAACTTAATGGTGATAATGCAATTACTTGATCGTATAAATACTTGTTTTGTCCCGTTAGGGATTCTACTTTAGTCTGTTAAGAGGTACAGTGCAATCAAATTATCTTGGCAGGTCCGAACTTCGTGCAGGTTATTTTGTTACAACTAATGTACCTATAAAATTGTTATGATATTTATTTTATTTGCATTTCTCACTGTTTAAATTAGATATTTTCTGATCGTATAGGTATTGGTTTATCTGGCAATAACAGTTTTCTTCACAAGTTTACATGCGTAAAAGTTCGCAGAGCCTATGTTCAGACCTGCCAAGATAATTTGATCGTACTGTATTTAAGTAAGTCCTCAAGTTCTTTTACTACCAAGATAACATAGGATTAAAATGAAGTGAGAATCCCAGACCCATAAGCTACGAAATAAACCAAACTTATATAAGTTTCCTTACTTTCTTTACTAATTATATGGCTGTAATTTTGACCTGTCATCCCTGGTCAAAGTTTTTTACTGCCCAATAAAACTAGAAGGTAAATGATGTCATAATTAACTACTCCACCATAAAAGTAAATGGTGTCCACAGTTATTTTGAACAAAAAGTCGGACACTCATATTTCAGTTCATTTCAAATGCAAAAGTTTGTTTCAAAACAAACTTAAAACTGAAAAGGTGACATTCATATGACAGCATTCATAAAAGCATAGTTATTATTTTGTGCCTGAGTAAGTTTGTTCGTAACCGTATACAGTGGTTGCCACAGTTCATAGCTTTGGACCTCTTTTTTAATGAACTTTGTTTCGTCATAGTTTGGTAGTGACGGGGTGAAAATGAGCCAGTATTTTAATAGGTTTTCCTTTTCCAGTCAGTATTTCTGAAAATGTGGGACAAAGGCGTCTTTTCTATAGAATGAATGGTCATTAACCTCCGCGCTAACAGTGTTGTTTGGCCATAATGAAGTTAATTAGTAGAGTTAGGGATGCTACCCACAGTATTAGATTCGGCAGTACTTACATCAAGTAAATATTCATTTTCTACAGAAAATGAAAATTTAAGTAAGTAATGATCACACATAATATTCCGAAGCCGAACGTACCTATATCTCCACATGCTCTATTTTGCCACCTAGCTGTGCCAAATTATGCCGACCCTTACATATGGAAAGCATATCTTAACCAAGTTAACCCAGTACCGTTTGATAATAATTAACTTAATCAAGTACCTAGAATTATTCTCAGAACATCCCTTCTAATTTCAAGCGGTGGTGGTCAAATCCGCAATCATTTATTATAGAAACAAATGAGTTTGAATTCAGATTGACTGCTTGAGTGAGGTTCGAAGTGAACTTGGAAACAGTGAAAGTCTATCTAAGGTCCCATTAAATAAGATGGACAAAATTTTAGAAATCAATCAGACCACCAAAATAAGGATAATGGTAAAAAAAAAAAAGAAAAACGTATTAGTACCTACACTCTAGAACAAACTCATCCTTTATGGGTATAAAGGATGAGTTTGTTCTAGAGTGTAGGCTATTTATTATTTTAAGTCAAAATAAAATCACTTTATTTAGTGTTTTCTTTATTTAGATATCTTTAGGTAGACGTACAGAATGCTGTGCAAATATCACTATAGAACAACTATGTTTTTATCAACAATGTATTTTATCTGAAGCAATAAAATTTATACCAGCGTAACGAATTGTGCAAAGGCAATTAATATCTACTGTGATACCGCCAGAACGAAAGCTCCATAATTGAGCTTAATTAGACAACAGGAAGTCATCACAGCCAATGATTAGCATTCGCTGGCAATAGTGGAAATAGAGGATGTCACACTCAAATTAGTATGTCAAATTATGCCTAATTGATTTATATGTAGACCGGTAGCTAGCTATAATT
The DNA here is from genome assembly GCA_949316265.1 of Diarsia mendica. Classification (NCBI taxonomy): domain Eukaryota; kingdom Metazoa; phylum Arthropoda; class Insecta; order Lepidoptera; family Noctuidae; genus Diarsia; species Diarsia mendica. The sequence goes on along the minus strand of OX438906.1, from coordinate 8,295,865 downwards.
CTACGGTTTGATTATCGAAAGTGTTTTGGGCGTGTGATGCGGTGGAATGTGGAAAATCTGGTGAGTATAGTTTTGATTATAAATGTGGATGGGTATAAGAGTATAGGAAGACCAAAGAAACTTTGGATGGCCTGTGTGAATGATGATGTGGCTAGGAAGAGGTATTCTTTGTCTAACTTGGTGAAAGAAAGGTAAAGGCTGGTAGAAAGGAGGTAACTACTGAGATAACGAGTAAAAGAGAAGTATGGAAGAAGAAGACATGCTGCGCCGCCGCGCCGGTTCCAAATAATAGAATAAAGGAAGGAATGATGATGATTGAAATGTTTCTACACGACCCAGGAATACCTTAGTTACAAGAATAGAAAATTAGTGTAGCGCCTTACTAAGTATGTTCCTATCAGTGCAATATAACTAGTTTAATTTAAGTTAGTATGTAATTCCAAATACCTATAAGTGTGTACCTATGTAGGTGACTAATTCATTTTTTTCATAAACTTGTATCTTTTAAGTTTTAAGTTTTTGCATACCAGAAATGGTTAATATGAGGATCGTTTTTTTTGTATTATGTAATGCATTATGTACCATCTATTTTTACCTATATTATGCAAATAAATTATTTGAATTGAATTGAATTTGAATTGTTTTCTATCTGATATTCTGCGGTTTGATTACCGAATACTGTAGTGAAATGAAATTGGACGTAATTTTTGCTTTTGTATGACATAAAGGACCACAATGCAAAGCGTATTAATTGTAATTAACATTCATATTACGCGTCGTCGAAACAGAATTCATTATTGCTCATATTTGGGATGGAATTTCATTAAGAAGAGAAATTGAATCAATTGAATTGTAGGGTTATACTGCGTTTGTAGTGGCCATTGCAAGGATGGGTTATACTAAACACACTGTATGTCTAAAACAGTAAGTCTGAAAGATTGACTGGCCTGTTGGTCTAGTGGTTAGTGACTCTAACTGCTATGCCGGAGGTCGTGGGTTCGATTCCCACCCAGGACAAATGTTTGTGTGATGAGCACGATCATTTGTTCTGTGTCTGGGTGTAATTTATCTATAATATGTATGTATTTAGAAATATATAAGTATGTTTATCAGTTGTCTAGTACCCATAACACAAGCTCTGCTTAGCTTGGGACTAGATGGCGTTGTGTGATAGTTGTGGAATATTATTATTATTTGTTTTTTTTTTAATGGCATTCTTTAGGTAAACTTTTGAGGCTAGCTTCTGCTTAACCAGAGTATCCAGTTGTCCCTTGTGTGTAAGGCCTCCCAGCCAGGGCATAAAACTTATAAACTAAGTGACATCACGCTAAAAGAACACCCTGCGGGATACGAGCCTCGGTTGGATCTAAGATAGATCATTATTTAGGGGCTGATTTAAAACTACTGACTCAACATCTTGGGCTGGCTCGAGCAAGGGTCGTGGGCAGAAACATAGGCAATTGTAGTCAGAATTTCTATGACAACCGTTAAAAGCTTTAAATTCTGTCTGACCTGAAAATATTGGTTTAACCGATCAATTCTAAAAAGCTTTGACATTTATTTTTGGAATCGTTTTTATTTATCTGCCAATAATGCCGAGTGCTATGTTTAAAATTTTGTGTTTTGCTATACGAGAATATTGTTTCAGGATCGGAAAGAATTGTTGCCTTCAGGCGCACATATGTTGACATGTTTCGATTTAGGAAGACTCTGTATTTTTGCAAATATTTTACAAGCTGTTGCTTTATGCATTAGCTAAGCTGTCCTGGAGAATGTTTTAGAATACTTTTAGTGTACATTACACAAGAATCTATCGAAATTTTAAACTGAAACGTATGTTAGCGTTTAAAAAACACGCAATAGCCCAAAAAAGTGCAGTAAATTAAACATATCATGCCTACAATACGAAGGGTAAGGCAGAGATGTACCTACCTAAACGTAACTATACAGTAATACACTGATATTTCACCTTATATAAAATAACATGGTCTACGCATTAGAAAATTGACATCGTTAATTAGAAAGGCCGCCAAGTACTGTTCTTAGGTACTTAATTTCTAGTGTAGTATTATCAGTTTTTAATGTGGGCTTTAGGCGCGGATTTGTTATAACTTTGACATTTTAATTTTTTTGTACCTGAAGATCACCTAAAGATCTCAAATGCTGAGTACTTATTGAAAAAAAAAACTAAAATCAAAAATAGAAAAAAGGAACTAAAAACTACAAAACCACTGCTAAATATAAATAAAAACTTATATTGCTGAGCATGGGTTCAATTCTCGGGTCAGGCAATTTGTAATGGGTTTTTATATCAAAAAAACTCAGTTCTGAGTCTGCATTTGTGCCGGTTAGTGGTAATAAGCTCGCCCCTATTACATGGGACAATTAAGAACAAAACTTGCGAAATGTGGGTGTACCTCATCATCATCATCAGCCATAGGACGTCCACTGCTGGACAAAGGCCCCATGGAACGCCTTAAGAGGAAATGCGAGTGCTGTCTCTTTCTACTATCGCTGTCTCTCTCCGTCCTCCTGCCCTCAAATTCGTGCGATAAGGACAACTATAGAAAAAAGTTAGAATTCGAGGTTTGGCTCTCGCCTATTTCCTCCTCCAATATTGAACCAATTTAAAAGATATTTTAGACAATGAATAAGGAGGTTATATACTACGCCGCTATTTTTTTCTTTTTTCGTTAATAGTTGTCAAATTTGTACACTAGGACTCTGTTAACAGCGATCTAAACAAGCAATTTTGAGCATTTTTTGAGGGTTCTAGTGCTTATAAAAATAATTTATCACCAAAAAGGAAAACATAGGGGCATAGAAATAGTTAATATTTATTATTCTGTAAAAAACCATTGCTCTAGGGTCATTAACCAAAAAGAAAACAGGCGAGAGCGTTTGTATGGAGAAAAGACCACTCGCGTTTCCTCTTAACGAACGGCAGCCTGCCGTTTGCATCCACCGGTTGCCCGCGACTCGAACCTACTATTGCAATGGATAAACCCCTGCTGTGTATCCCTTCGGGGGTTACAGGCTTGATGTTATTATGTATGTAACAGTAGATCTTAGCTAATAGATAAATCTCAATAGGTGTCAAAATGGCGAGGTCTTTGGACATATTAAAATATTAATTGATGTTAAACGGCTATAACTGGTTTGGGCGTGGTAACGTGGTTGGCCATAGGCGCATAGGCAAAGTTGACGCGCAAAAAATTGCGGTCGATGACCCATTGATTCTGTTTTGTAACTAATATGGAGTAAGCGTATTAGTTCAATCAAATTAGTAGTTTTGCCTCAGATTTTGAGATGGCAAGCTAGAAACTCATATTTAAACTTGTATTCTGACATCCTAAAACTCACTTAAAAATAAAAGGTCAAACGTCACAAAAATCGTTTTTATGATCAACTAGCTTTTGCCAGCGGCTTCGCCCCATAGACCTTCGCCCGCGTGAAAATGACGATTTTCCATACAAACTTTCATCCCCTATTTAACTCCCTTGGGGGTTGAATTCCAAAAAATCCTTCCTTATTCCTTGTCTACATTATAAAGGGAACCTCTGAGCAAAATTTCAGCTTTCTAGGTCCAAGGGTTTGGGCTGGGCGTTGATGAGTCAGTCAGTCAGGACTAAAATAATTAAATTCCCTACAACTTTTCAATTTTTTTTTAACGACAATAAAGAAGAGGAGGGCTTTTCATTTTTTTTTGTGGTAGTGGTAACGTAATAATACTTTGCCCGACTTTGCTAGACTCGACCAATGAGGCAGTCACTAATCCTATCCTAATTACAACTGAATTAAGATTTGTATTAATCTTAATTCATTTCACAATGCACTGGTTAACCCGTCGTCTTAAAGCGTGGAATTTCGCACAGGCATTTCTCGTAATACAAACGTTGTCATGTAAGATTTCTGAAAATGTATTCCATAAAGTGTGTATAGAAGTTCAATATTTTTACTGGAAAATCCCTTCGGACACAATTCTTGTCCACAATACAAACTTCGACACAAATCCCATAGCAGGCGCTGCCACTGAGTTTATAACCGGCTATCCACTATCCGGTAACCAGCCGGCTATGTTCAGAAAGTGTCACAACTGGGTGTTAAACTTATGTGTAGTATAAACTTGTTGCGACCACGTTCGTGGGTTTGCCTACTTTGCGAAACTGTAGCGTACTTTGTAAATTAATGTGACATAATTAATGTAGCAGTGTGTTAGGCTTTGAACCTTGCTCACGGTACTTACGTAATTTGAAAATGAATTCGGTTGGAGATAAACACACAACAGAACGCCTCTACCTAACAGCTAGAAGTCTACTTAATAGTCTTCTTCTTCTTATCGTATGGGCAGTAAGGTCTAACGATCCTACACACCCTATAGTGTCCGAGTTTCTAAACCACCGCAAGGGCCTCTGACATGGTTTGACGACCGCCATTTGGCGGCCGGGACCACCGGCTTATACGTGCCTTCCGAAGCACGGAACCATCTTTTTATCAGACAATTAGGTGATTCAAGACTGCAATGTCCTAACCAAACTGGAAACAACTTCACAAAGTATGCTTCCCGTCGGAATCGAACCCACGACCACCGGGTCACAAGGCAAACGCCTAAACCACTCGACCACGGAGGCAGTTAATAGTGTCCCTACATATCGCCGGTTATATTTAAACATAGGTAGAAGAATTCTAAAAAAGGATCCCTAACCCCTACCTTGAAGTCTTACCGCCTTATTCATAAAAATAGTTAAGAGTTGTTTAACTTAAGCTTGGTTTATCTCGCATGCCGTCTCACTTCAATAATATTCAAATGAAAGTGACGGCATGCGAGATAAACCAAGCTTAAGTTAAACAACTCTTAACTATTTTTATGAATAAGGCGGTTAATTGTTGAGAGTAACGGTTTCAAACTGTTTAGTATTTCTAAATCTTTCAATAAGGTTACAGGGAAGAGCAAGTGGTGCCAAGTTGGCTGGAATAAACACAGTTTCAGTTTCCTTCAAAAGGAAACAATTTTCACGTACCAAAACAAAAGATGAAGACGATATTACATTACAGTGCTTCGAAAAGTCGTGTCAAGTCGTGTGACGTCACAAGGTTAGTACTTTTTTTACCCAGAAAATGATGTCACAATAAGCCCCCCACTCATGGTCTTTGACGTAAAAAAAGACGTATCCAATATTTTTCGATAATTATTTATCAGACGGACTATTTACGTTTTTTCGGTGAAATATCCAATTTCAGGGTTTACCAAGATAAACACCGTGTGACTCCGGTTGATAAGCAAATTAAGAACGAAAACACACTCTGCCCTCTCGCGTATCGGCACAGTAGACACGGCAGCTTTCATAGCGTTCCTGGAAGCTATAATAATCATCTTTGACTCGAACTGTACCAAAGACCTAGACTAACTAGATTCTATTTCCCTATAAAATGTAACTCCAAAGACTCCTGAACCAAACAAGACCTACACTCGCATCAAGAAGTTCCATTATCAATAAAATTGTAGCACTTAATAAGTTTACATCAAACATCTAACAAGCAAAACTTTCCTTCCCTTATAACGAACATGTTACAAATTGCCTCCATACCTAACATAACTTATTTTCACAACAAAGGGCTCGACTCAGACTCCGAAACACTTTTCATCAAGATACGACATCCATTGTATGCAGAAATTAAAAATTAGAAGTGATAAGCTCGTAAATATGGCTGTCCGTATCTAAATCTATCTGATTATGTTAATATATTGTTTTACAAACAATAATAAGTTCGTGACTTTACTATCTAGTGTAATCTTTTCTGTAACGATATCTGTAATTGTATTAAACGTGCGTTGTAGTGAACAATATCTCATATTTCGTTGATTAATGGCACGATTCACGAACACCGGATAAGGCCTGGGTCATTTCTGTAGTAGATTGTGCCTATCTGAAATCCGAACGCAGTAAAATAGGTCCATTTAAACACCCCTTGTGTTTAGCGTCGGGCTGCGGGTTGTTCGAAAGAGATACTGAGGCCTCGGCACAAAGGGCTAAGAAGGAACATGTGTGGTTTTTAGTCAGTAAAAGTCTGACACTCCCTACCGCTCTGGGCAGAGCGAATGGAATGAAAATGGAATGAAGGGTTAGAAATCATCAAATAACTCCTTCATTTGATGATTCTTCTTTTTTTCCAAAAAAAAAGGTGTTTAGTTTTAGACATCTACCTATGGGAATACCTACTTTATTACGCACCGAGTGATTTTGTATAAGGACAATCTAGTCGCTTATCGCAGTACTTGTAAATAAAATCACAACCGCTTGGGCAGAGGTGTGTGTGTACCCATTGTACACCCGGATTACACCATTTGTCATCAAGAAACACAAATTCGGACTACATGGCTGCTACTGAAGAATTCTTGATTGAAAAACCCAACAACACTAAAGGGCCACTTCCCCACAGTTTTGCCTGCGGGATTACACGGTGCACACAGTACATCGCGCGTGTGGTTTGTAATGGTAATACAGTTTTACCAACCATACGCGCGATGTACTGTGAAGTGTGAACGAAAACTGTGGGGAAGTGCGTGCGTGTAGTAGGCCCATTAGAATCGAACCCTCCTGACGTCATGCACAGCAGTCGTGCTTTCGACCAACGACGCAGTATTCTACAGACATTCTGTTCTTTGATTTACTGCTCTAAAAATATGTACCTAATTTGGGCAGGTGACAAATTTCTCTAACGAGTAACGACAAAGAGTGTTAACGGACATGCGACACATGCACTCCAAAATGGGTCGGTAATTGGTCGAAAATTAATTATCTTCGTTAACGTCCTTTGTCTCTCTCGTTTCGGCATTATATACAGGAATAGCTCATGCTTTGAAAATACAGGGTGTTACAGTGTCCATCTTCTGGCCGTCAACTAAGCATTTTGTATAGATGTCAGCACAACAAGCTACACGAAACTGACTGAATTTTCACCGTAAAACTAACGATTTAGCAATAAAGTTGAAAATCTATTAAATTTTGAAGAGAAGTCCTGACTGACTGACTGACTGACTCATCAACGCCCAGCCCAAACCCTTGGACCTAGAAAGCTGAAATTTTGCACAGAGGTTCCCTTTATAATGTAGACAAGGAATAAGGAAGGATTTTTCGAAATTCAACCCCTTAGGGAGTTAAATAGGGGATGAAAGTTTGTATGGAAAGTCGTCATTTTTACGCGAGCAAAGCCGCTGGCAAAAGCTAGTCTATTAAATTTTGACAGACTGTGGTAGCTATATGTGGTGTCTGTACAACAAACATTGAGTATAATTAATTATTTCTGGGAAACGACTTTTTTTCGGTGTTCAAACTCACTTTTTTACGGTAGCGCGCAATGTAACGCGCTCGAAACATTGCGTTTATACTTGCTCGAAACATTAGGTTCATAAAGCAGTACAGGAGTCATATTCAAAGCGGGTAATAACATCTAAAATCGATTTAAAACGTGAAAAATCTTTGAACCTTCAATATCTCAGTAACTCTTCCAGTTTCCAGGTATGATCTAGTAGGTACTCTAGTCCTATAGGTCGCAATTATATAATACATATCGAAATTACTGGCAGAACTTTCGCCTTTCTTATGCGTCATTTTACACCTGTTGTACCTACAAGCTTATTTCTATCGGCAACTATACGTTTATTATAAACACTCAATGGCAGCCATCTTGTGTTTTTCTTCGACTGTTCTAGGCTATGTTCAATGAAATGCTAATTACACCTAATGCTGCTTAACCAAACCGACTGAAGCAAGTCTGAATAGTATTGAGGACAGTTTCCACAATACAAAAGACGTATGCTCTACCTCGTGATCACTTTATCATAAAGTTGAAAGTTGCTTGCACATCACAAAAGGACAGGATCTATTTATCCATGTGACTCTTAGATACTCTGTTTTCTGAGAATAGGGGGTCGGACAAAAAAAAACTAATTAATTCGTCAGATAGATTTCCAATAAATATTGAACACCTATTTTTTCTTTTTTCACATTATCAAAAAATGAAGACGATAGATACAGTGCTTCGAAAACTCGTGAACTCCTCGAAAACGTTACATGTCAGTACATTTTTTTACCCACAAGTGACGTCACGACGCTTTTTATCTTCGTCAATTTTTATTAATTCGTTAAAACAAAAAACATTGGGTACTAAACAGAATCATATTTTTTTGACTCAGTCCGCTCCCCTATAGGTAGGACACTGAAATATCGGTAAAAGTAAAGGCTAGATTAATTCTTTGTTACTGAGAAGCTTACAAAAATGTGAATAAGAAATACTAAAAAAAAACAGTCGAATATCTATTGTTCGAAATTGGAACAGTTCCAATAAATAGCAATCAGCTGGTCCCCTAAATAAGTATGTTCATTGGGTCTGGACCAAATGATGGACAATAAAATGTTTAAATTCTTCTTAATTTTATTTTAGGATAAGAGGCAATAGTTGTGCTCTACAAACGATTCGAAACTGTACCGGATTTTTAAGTATTTAAGTTTTATAACTTATTCTACTGCATTCTACATCTTGGATTGGATCTAGCTATAAGTATAAAACGATTGATGATTCTCCTCTTTTATATCAAACAGATTGACGAACGACAGACCTATAACTTATTTGCCCCTGGATGGAAGCCTTAAACTCATGGTATCCATAGGGATTTGCCCGGTTAAGCAGAAGCCAGTAGCCTAGACTGAACTGCGAGACGCCTCTCCAAAAAACACGGGTGAAGCCGCGGGCAGAAGCTAGTTTATAATAAATTCACGTGGACGAAGATCGTGGGGCTCAGCTAGAAATATTGATAAAGTAGGCTCCAGAATTATGTATTGCCTGCCGATCGGGATTGGCCTGAGTAATATCCATGTAAATGTACACCAGATTGGTAGATCCCACTTGAAGGGTCACTGGAGCGAAAAAGTTCGCGCCACGTGTATATCAGGCACCTGCCTAAGGGTGCTTCATAAATATCGACTTTGATGCGTTTGTAGTGCGAATAATAACGTGTTTCCTGGACCTCGGTTTTTAAAGAGGACTTTTTTTCGCATGGAGTGGTGTTCAGCAAATGCCACATGAACTCAGTCACCTAGTGCACAAGTGAAGTAGTATTCATATAGTTTTAAGATTGTATTTGCTAACACGATTTGTATTTTTACCAGACTACGGCAAAGCCAAACGAGGGTTATGATTTTGACTGGCTATGTATGTATGTATGTGTCTTCATCTGTTCCCTCATAGCTTTTAATCTACTTATCGGAACTCGACATAAATGAGGTATCGTTAGAACCGTCTTAATTTTCCGCTGAACATAGGTTACGTGACGTGTCACAAAAAGCTATTTGGCGCCCTCTAGCGGGCAAAAAGTAAGGCTTAAAAAATAAAAATGGAGATAAATACGCCGTGTTTGGTATCATTTGAAAGGGCCTCACTTGTACATTTCCAAAATATTGCTCAAATTTAAAATCACACCCTCTAGCGGACAAAAAGTCAAGTGTAAAAAAAAATATTTAACACCAAAATAGTTTAAATAAAAAAAAGTAAAAAACTAAAACCCGACTACGACAAAAAAAAACAACGCTGAAAAAGAATGAAACAAGATTTTCAGGATAGAACAAAAAGAAAAGCCGTAGTCACAGGTTATAGGTACCAACCTAAACACTTTAATACCGTGTGACTACGGCTTTTCTTTTTGTTCTATCCTGAAAATCTTGTTTCATACTTTTACTTACTGTTTTTTTTTGTCGTAGTCGGGTTTTAGTTTTTTACTTTTTTTACAAAGTATAGCTATGAGCCAAAGGTGCCAGAAAATTAGTTAAAGTAATATTATGAACATACTTAGGTTTCCAATGTGGGCAAGTCAGTACGTATCCGTACCAATCGGTGCGAGTAAAATGCACTTGCACATGAAAAAACGGGTAGGCAAACCGTACACCTATATCTTTATGAGCAAACTCCCGACTTGTCTGTACTGCAAACCTGTATATTTATGGAAGCACCCTAATACTCCTACGGAACCCTTATTCATGAGCTCTTTACACCGAGGTCGGGGTGCCCAAATTATCCTTGAGTTGAGCCGTACATTTTCATAAAAATGAATGTCATCCAGAAAGTGATTATGTAAAAAAACAATTGTAGGTCACGTGATCACGTCATGGCGGAGCGAGTGTGGGAGTTTAAATTAAATTTTGTGAAAGAGGTAGAATATTTAATATTTGATTTGGATATTTACCTACGCTCGCAGGAAATTGGAAACTATGTATTTTCGGAGCTAGCCCCGGGGTTTCAGGTCAGGCTGAAACTATAGGTAAAGTTTTAAAAGGTTCACACCGGGCATACGAAATATGAGTTAGATATTGTTCCATACATCGTATTAATAAATAAATCAAGATAGTCGAAAGTCTGTCAGCCAGTAGTTTTACTAAGGCCGCAAATTCGGAGAGGCGTGGCGACTGGCGTTCTAAAAAACGCGTCTCCGAATTTGCGGCCCAAGGGGTATTATATAGTACCCAGTACTAACTTGGTTGAGGAAGTAAGATAGGCAGTCGCTCCATGTAAAATACTGATATTCAGTTGTATCTGGTTGGACTGGAAGCCGACCCAACACAGGGAAAACGCTAGGCAGATTATAATGACTGATAAATTAAGACAATTATTAATAAAGTAACGAACCGCGAACCGGAAGACGTTGCGTTGGAAGGCCTCCCACTAGGTGGACCGATGACCTGGTCAAGGTTGCAGGAAACCGCTGGATGAGAGACGCACGGGACCGGTCAAAGTGGCGACACCTGGGGGAGGCCTATGTCCAGCAGTGCACGTCCTTTGGCTGAAATGATGATGATGATGATGAATAAAGTAACTGGGACTACTTTGCTGGTCCAGTAGCGACTGCTGAGCACGATGATGTCATGGGTGGTTTCCAGTTCCAATAGTTGAGTTTTTCTGTCAGGATTCTTTCAGTCGCAGCTTAGGAGGCTGGATTTGACCCGGTAAATCGCATTAGGTTCGCTTCCTATAACAAGGGATCTCAAAACGTAACTGGCGTAATTTTAGTATACTATAAAGGTAGGGACAGCTCTGCCTAACTCTTGAGCGTTTACTGGCGTGATGTTATGTTTTAATTACAATGTAACTGATATCACCAGTTCATCACAGATAAATCAAACCCACAATTTTCAATCTGGCAACAATTTCAAAGCCAACATGATCAATCACTGATTCCCACTGCTAACTCTACAAACATATTTGCATGTAGCAACACCGCTGCGGGTCTAAACGACGTTAATTGTCAAACGTCAGGGTTGCCACACTTCATTACCGTTTGTTGTGAGCTCATCAAGCGGATATTTTGAACAACCAGTGAACAAGATAAATGGATGGTCATCAGTTGAGCAGGCGAACTAAACTGAGCCATTATGTGCTTTCGACGTGTGGAATTGGGCAATGATATGGTGTGAATGGTTCCTAAGTTTCTAAGCTTAAGGTTCTACAATATAACTTCACACCTGTAATCCCAAAGCGTTTAGATAGTAGGTAGAGGCCTACCTTATAATAGTATACCCACATTAAGTCTCATGAATCCAGACTCCATAGCTGCTACGGAGAAATTTTTGATAGAAAAGCTACTTTGACCAATTTGTCAATCGAAACAGGGCCCTCATACTCAACAGCCGCGACACTAGATAATCCAGGCAGCGAAGTGGAATTGTCTAAGTATCTTTTTGTTGTTGGTACAGTCGAACAAGCTAATAAGTATACAGGGTAGAGATCTTTATAATTCTGTAACACTGAAAATATTGATTGTAATTTTGTTTTATCAAGTGTTTCGCAATAAGCGACTGATGTCAAACGCTGTATTCTAAAACGCTGTATGCTGAATGTATCTGTATAATCTTAAAAGTAAATACAAGTTAGCTGGCTGTATACTTATTAGCTTGTTCGACTGTACCTAAGCTAAAGTTTTACAACCAGTTTTAGGATAGTCAGGCTCTTATAGATGAAACTTCTTCTTCTGTTCCATAAAATATTATATTTAGTTGTAGCAATTAAGTAGGTGTCCAATGTGTTTCAATATTATGGCAATTTAAGGCCAAGAAGAACAGTGTGTAAGCTGCGGGTTTTTCACAAAGATACCGCGGCCTTGGCCTAAAGGGCTAAGAAGGAACACGGGTGGTTTTTAGTCAGTAAAAGTCTGACACTCCCTTTCGCTCTGCCCAAGAGCGGTTATTTGATGATGTTCCAACGAACAAAAAAGGTCTTCATCCCCCTTAGTTGCGGAAAACTTTAACATCGCCATATCAAGATTTTGCTAATAGTTCTTCACCCACAATAGCACTTTTTTTTACGACGTCGCTATAGTACGTTGTGTACTATAGCATAATGATTGACAGCATTGAAATGAATTATCGTTGATGTATTTTTTTAGGCGGACTGTACTATAATCGATGGCAAATCAAGGTGACGCGTGGGAGGTCGATAATGATTTATTTTTAACACAGACACTACGTAACAACTTCACGCAAGTGCTTTATGTCAGTCTCAATAATAGTGTTTTCACAATCAGATTTTTTGCGTAACTTGTCCAATACGAGGAGGTTCTTTGTATAAATAATTATGTATTTATTGTATATGACAGAATTATAATATAATAATAATATAATAATATAATATAATCGTTTATTTATAAGAAAGGACACATTTACAAATAAGATAATAACAGTTACAATAGAGCACAGTTGATTTTTTGCCTGAACTAGGTTGAACCTGTGTTTCAGGCTACAAGGCATATTAAATATCTACTTAAAACAAATAAATTAACATTTCGTGTAGGTATAGTAAAATACTAAAATTAAAACTTATATGTATAAACTATAGATAGAAACAGTGTGTAAGCAGTTTATTTGCAGACAACAAGTAGATCCTCTGTCTGTGCATACGTTAAAGGTTGTAAAAAGGTAATTACGGATTTTTTACAACTAAAATAGTTTAACTTATACATACATAATTTTCTATTTAATCTATTGTACAAAAATGGGCCTAAAAATGAAAAGAATTTTTCCGCAAAGGCATGTTTGGATTTAACATTAGAAATGCATACTATATCATTCCGCCTCTTGTTAGTATTGTCAGCATTGTACGTGAGCATGGTGTGCTGTTTTAATACTAGGTGCATAATGAAAAGTTGGCGCACAGTCAGCACGTTGCAGGATTTATATAACTCGGCTGTAGGAAAGAAAAAGGGATGGAAGTTTGCTACCTTTAAAATTGCTCTTTGAGCTCTTTCAAGAGGAAGCAGGATCGTTTTTGACGAGCCACCCCATGAGGTGATACAGTAATTAATTACACATTGACATAGGGCGAAATAAACTTGTGTGATTAATTTGGGGTCTGCAAAAGTTCGTATTTTTTTAAATACATATATTAATTATACTTTAACTGTTGTTGTTGTCGTTAATTTGCCAAGTGTTGTCCCTGTCATGTATTCAAATTAAGTAAGATTGATGATAATTCATTACGACGTACTAGGAACGGACAATGTTAATGAATTGTGTCATCATCATCACTATTTCGAATCGGCACAGCATGTCTTCTTCTTCCATTCTTCTCTATTTCTCGTCATCTCAGTAGTCACTTCCTTTCTAGGCTTTCTAGCCATATCATCCTTCACACAGTTCATATAGTTTCTTTGGTCGTCCGCTACTCTGGCTATAACCATCTACACTGCAGTCATACTCAATATTTTCCGTACATTTTCCTCATTCCTCTGCATCACAGGTCCATCATATTCATAACCATGTACAGTCAGCATCAGAAGTAGTTGAACATTTCGGAATTTTAATTCTTTTATGTACAGGACTCTAGCTATTATTTTTAATGTTTCAGAAGATTATTCGTTAAAATAGTCCTTATACTCCAATAACATTTAGTAACGAGTAATATCTAACAAGTTTTTATTAAAAAACAGCTTCGAAACTTTGAGTAATGTTAATATACTTCTGATGCTGACTGTACATACCACGCATGATGAACGTGGTATGTACAATAACACGATTACCGCACGAAATTACTCTGTGTCCTTTCATTTAAAAACATCATCAACATTTGCGGTTTCCGACTTTTTTTAAAATGAACTGATGCTTGAAGAGACTAATCCTATAATCTGAGAGTCTGCAACTTCAATAGTCAACTCTTAACGGAAGCTTTTAAAATTTATTTTCCGTGAGTCATAAAAGTTGTCCATATTTTGCTTATTCTTCATAGAAATGTCGAGATACTTCGATTCGCTCATAAAATAGAGTGTGTATTCAAATTCCTAGTAAATAAGACTGGTTTTCGTACTAAAACCCGTTCGACTAATTCGTTTGGGTTTTCCAGTGGTCTAAACTAAGGTACCTATTTAATATCTAAATGGTTCAGGCAATAATGTGCTTTGAGAACTTGTTTTAACTCTTTTGGCATGAATATGTGACAGTTCATTGTTGAGTAGTGACAGCTAGACATAATACATTTACATAATAGCGTAAAATAGACAAAAGCGGCAGATTAACAAATTAATAATAGCTCAGGTCATTAGTCTCCCAGGTCTACCCACTCTAAGAAGTTATGCTATTTACGGAAGGTCATCACCATCATCTGCCTAGCGTTTTCCCAAATATATTGGGGTCGGTTTCCTGTCTTACTAGATACAGCTACAAAAGTACCAGTATTTTAAATGAAGCGACTGCCTATGAGGAAGTCATGGAGGTCAGGTCACTCCACAACCCAGTTAGTACTGGGTTTGCTGTCAGACTTTGAGGGCCTCTGGCTACTGCTACTACTAACAAGATACCAACTATCTTCAAAAAGTATTCGATGAAAATGTAAACAAATGAATCAGCTCGACATGCCAATTTGTAGTGCCACTTAAAATTGAGTTGTTTGATTTGATTATTTGAAAACTTAAAAGAGATTTTTTAATTTAGATCAAATAAAAACGTTTTGAACCAAGATTACCGACGTAGCCCGAAGAATCGCCAGACTTAAGTGGCAATGGGCAGGGCACATTGCTCGCAGAACGGATGGCCGATGGGGCCGAAAAGTTCTGGAATGGCGACCGCGAACCGGAAGACGATGCGTTGGAAAGCCTCCCACCCGCTGGATGAGAGACGCACGGGACTGGTCAATGTGGCGACACCTGGGGGAGACCTATGTCCAGCAGTGGACGTCTTGTGGCTGAAATGATGATGGTGATGAAAAACGTTTTACATTTGACAGTTGAGGTTACTTATATTTGGTCCTGGGTATAAGAATAGAGGATGGCCAAGGAAACGATGGATGGACTGTAGGAAGAGTGATACCTATTGCAGGACAGGAGGTGTCTAATGAGATGACGAGAAACAGAGAAGTAGCCTAGGTATGGATGAAGGTGACATACTGTGCCGACCCCAATAAAATTGGGACAAGGTTAAGAGTATGATCACCCCCCGCTCTTGGGCAGAGCGAAGGGGAGTGTCAGACTTCTACTGACTAAAAACCAAACCCATGTTCCTTCTTAGCCCTTGTGCCGAAGCCGCGTTATGCCTTATGATACGAGCCCCGTCGGGCTCAATATCAGTAATAAATTCAGTGTAGGATTTTACATATCTTTTTCATAATTTCAATTCAAATAACAGTTAACATTATTGTTTGAAAAAGAAGTCAGATAACAATGTTAAAACCTAGGTACTTAATACAGTAGAATGTGTTAATTAAGTGCCTGTAATGGTCTAGTTGAAATTAATGTTTTTAACTCCTTTTTAACTTTAACTTAATCAGTGTTTGTTTACACTTTCATAAGATCCTTTGAAAATACCTTAGCTAGTTACTAGTTTATTAAATTAGCAATGCTAACAAGCAAACAACGATCCAGAAGGTATCTTTTAAAACACTGATTTTTGAACATCGAGTAGACAGACTCTTCTAAAATAATTTTAGTAGACGCAAGTTTTTATGATTTTGGAAAAACGTAATTACCTACGTAATTCCCCATAAACATATTTTTAAACTACATGATTTATATCACACTAATTTGATATTAAATTAAAAACAAACTTACCCATTTGTCAGATTATAAAGCCGCAATCCCATCAATCATAATAATAATGTACTTACTTATAACTTAGCGGTTTGTTTGGAAATTCTCATTTATATAAAGATGACAGCTGACCTTATAGAATGTCCTTATATCATATTGACGGATCAATGGTTCAGTAGCCGACTGGCCATCAAAATGCGGCGAACTATAAAGCTAAGGTCGTGTGTAGACTGAGTCTGATTTGGTTGTTCTGTAAAGGAAACGACCAATTCGAAACGTGGCCCCAGTGGCCTAGGGACCGGTACGGAAACCTCATAAGGCAGGCAGACGGTTTAGAAACCCTGGCATCATGACTCTACCTCTCCCCCTCCATAAATCAACATATTTCTTTTTCAGTCACATGCGTTTCATCCCATCCCATCTCATTATAATGTCCATACCAAGATGACTTCTTTTCAATATTTCTGTAATAGGGCGCCACTTTCAAAGTTCTTCTATATAAATTTAAATACGTATACACCAGAACTACCAACAGTATCATCACTCCTTCTCACTGAAATCCGTCCAAAGGACATCTACTTTGTTATGATACCTGTCTGTAACACATTGTACAGGTACATAATAAATTATTCTTTATATTTAGATGCATAATCATTATCATCATCATTTCAGCTGAAAGAGGTCCACTGTTGGACTTAGGCCTCCCCTAAGTGTCGCCACACTGACCGGCCCCGTGCGTCTCGCATCCAGCGGATCCCCTGCCTCGTTGCTCTAGTGGTCGCAAGCGCGACTGCAGAGCGTGAAGTCCTGGGTTTGATTCCCGGGTCGGCCAATAAGTTCTATTGGGTTTTTCATTAGAAATTTCCCAGTAGTAGCCCGGAGTTTGGAAGTTGGCGGTATAATACCCCCGTGCCTCGGTGCGCACGTTAAGCCGTTGGTCCGGCGCCTGATCTCACTCCGGTCGTGTCGGATTGCCGTCCCTGAGGACTATGAGAGAAAAGGGAACAGAGAGTGCACCTGTGCCTGCGCACACTGCACTTGTGCATTATAATAATATCTCCCGCGCAGATGGCTAATCTCCGCTGGGATTGGCCGCCGTGGCCGAAAAACGGTCAGGAGGACTATTATTATTATTATTATCCCCGCAACCTTCACCAGGTCATCGGTCGAATAGATGCATAAAGTCTAGTTATCTAGTTGACAACCACTGAGTACTGAGAAGGAGGCCTAAAGTCTCACAATAGGATAATAATATGAATGACGGACGTTATAAAGTGATAGTGAATGATATTTAACTGCGTCAATTTGGTGAATTTTGACGTGATTCATATCCTATTATGATTTTACCAAAGCGATTATTATAAGCCCCTAGAACAAATTTGACGGCACGGTTGGCGCAGTGGCGAAGCAATTAGACTGCTGTGCTGCGTGTCGCGGGTTCAATCCCCGTACGGAACAAATATGTGTATAGCTACAGATAGTTGTTCCGAGTCTGGGTGTTTGTGTATGTGAGTTTAAACGCACCCACGATACAGGAGAAATTCGTAGTGGCCAAGATAAAAAAGAAAATGATAAAATTTACAAAATTAATCGAAATTCCTGATATTTTGAAAATTTTCGGTACATTTAGGCAAAACTACTTATTTGTTGAAAACAAAACTATAATAATTTTTTTCTAGTGTGTACACTGTCTTAAAATGAGAAGGATCTTTGATTATTTTCGAATTCCATAACAAGTTTTTGTGTGGTATAAGAACGCAAATTATGGCGGGTTTCCCGGATTACATAAATACCGAAGATGTGTTTTTTTAGGGTTCCGTACCCGACGGGTAACCAACGGGACCCTATCTAAACCTCCGGTCTCCGTCAGTTCACCTATGTGTTATCTGGCTGTATCTCATGATCCGTAATAGGTAGATAGTTGTATTACAGCTGGATGAATATTACCACTTAATGTGTATTTCAATTGCCGGTATAACAAAAAAAAATTAAAAAAATTAAATGGAGTCCGATTGAATCCTAATTGTACGATGGTACAGAACCCTTCATTCGCAAGTTCATCTCGCACATGACCGGTTTTTAAATCCTTTTAAAAATATCCTGTCATTGTATCTCTATCTTTATCTTAACAACATTTTCACTGTCTAGTAAATATTATGTAATGGCTTAGCAAAATGACTCTTGAGGTATTTTAAGATTATTAAGAAATGTTAAATTATTTTAATTATAGGCAGTAACAACATGGTTTGAAAATGCTTGAGGCGACGGATTAAAGTTTGAAAGGTTGTTTCTTTATTAATTGATCACATTACATCACATTTATGTGAACCTACTCATATTATTGTACAAGATTCGATTTTTTTTTCGTGTGCCTAGCATAGTGTCAGCGTTTTTATGTCTCCAATGGACCACTGACTGACTGACTTGGCTTAAGGTTGCACAAGCCAGTCATTCTTCCATACAAACGTAGTATGGTGATTACTCCTCTGGTTGACGGTGTAGGTTCAAAATTAAATTGTATCAACTGGTGTTTTCATTATCTAGGTCTATAAGGAAGCAGAATTGGAAAAAAAATATTGGTTTGGAAGTTATGAGCGTCGAAACTTTCATATTTTAGCACTAATTTTAACCATCTTTGGGCGTAAATAAGTTACGTATATAGTACGAAAATGAAAAAAGTGAAACCATACAGACATAGATTAGTTATTAAAGAATTCAAATAATTTTATTTTGAACAGATACATTCAATGGATTTTTCATGGTATCCATACTACCAAAGGTCTGCATAGAAACAATCGCGCGCCCGTTTTAGTTGTGTCTCTTTCGCTCTATGCATTTCGCTCGTGATGTCGGATGAAATAGCATGCATTTTAGCCCCGCCCACCAACTAGTTCGTGCCGTTGGCTTGTTTACTCATGCCGCTGCCGTCGAGAAATATCTCTCAGGCATTTTTCTCAGGTTTGGTTTCCCCAGAGGTTTTCCTTCACCGAAGCTAGTGATACAATACGCACATGAATCCAAAATATCAGAATCAAGAAATCTTGGGTTCGAACTGGAGACATATCAGACGTGGCAGTCTGGCGGTCACACCAATAGTCTCTCACTGCTATTTTTAGGTACATACGGCGACATTATTAAGCATATCATGACCTTGCTTTGTATAGGTTTTCTGTACACTGAGAGATCCGCATAATGTGGTTTATATAGCTTTACTAGTAGTCGAGTGTACAGTCAGCATCAGAAATAGATTACATTAGAACACTACTCAAAGTTTCAAAGCAGGTTTTTAATAAAAACTTAGTAGATACTAGTTGTTACTAAGAAGTTATAGAAGAGTAAGGCATATTTTAAAGAATGATCTTCTGAAACGTTAAACATAATTGCTGGAGTCCTTTACATTAAATTATTAAAATTCTGAAATGTTGGGCTAATCTTTCGCTCAAAAAAAAAGAAACGCAAAAAAACTCAAATATTTTATTTCAATTAAGCCATTACAGCACTTTTGAATGTCAGAAGGACGGAAGAAGAACGAAACTACGAGTGCAATACGTCATTCCGAAAGTCACCACGCCGAACCACACGCCACCGAATGCCCGCAACAACGTACACTGCGAGCACGAAAGCACGCAGCGACGCAAACCGCAACAACGAATGCTCGAGACCCCGAATCACGGAGCAACGAATGCACGCCGCAACGTGCAGTTGCTGCTGACCGTACCATTAAACAATTCTGTTTACCTGACCTATATTCTGAATTACCAATTTAGAGAATTATCATCTGTGTAGCCCATTTCTGTTATCTATGGTGTAGCCTTTCCCAAATATGTTGGTTTCGGCTTCCAGTTTAACCGGATGCAGCTGAATACCAAGAGTGACTGCCTATCTGACATTCACAGTTCACTAACTGTAACACGATACGCTTTGGCAATACTAGTTGGCTGAATTTCTGGGACCACCAGCTTATCGTGTTTTGCGGGAACTGGGCCCTCTGTGCTCACAGTACGTAATGGATGGTCACCAAAATGTTGCTTGGCCTTGAAAAGCGAGAAGCAGCTACGAGGTCTGGACTTGTGTTCGGTTGATGGCAATAGGATCGCCATGTTACATGAGATTTAAATCATAACTGTGGCCAAATGTGTGTGTACTTTCGCTATACCTCTGCCTAAACTTCGGGGATTGTAATCACACCAGGGCCGGCAGTCTCTACAGTACCCTGTAGGTGTATGTTATGTTTAAGCAAACCTACATTATCGATAGACATCGAGATATAAGTACTAACGTAGTACATTATACCTCAATGTCGATAGATAAATCTACATACACGTTAAATTGCTAAGATTAAAATCTTTAAATCGCGAATCTACAATCATTTAGGATAATCTCTCGATTGCTTCTACACTCAGCTTCTAAATTAATCGAATGTTTTTAATTACATTACCGTTTCTGAACAAAAGCATTTATTTTAGCACAAAGATTTATCTTTTAACAAATAATATAAAAAAGAGAAATATGGCCTCTCTTGATTCGCTAAACGGATTAACGTAAGGATTAGATGACACAATAAATCTCTGGAAAGTGTAAATAATAGCGTGAGGAAATGTCTGTATTTGCTCTAATAGTACATTATGATATAAGTGCGGTAAGTTGAAAATTACAGCCGAGGCGATATTGCTAGCCCGAGCCGTAGGCGAGTGCTACAAGAGAGCAGAGGCTGTAATTATCAAAGCGCACGTATGTCATACGACGTTTTATAACACATTTGCGAGAAAATAAATAAAACTCGGACTTTCTTAAACGAATAAATCTTTTATTTGTTCACAAATTAGCGATGCGCGGGCATCAGTGCTTTTTTTTTAAGGCAACGGTACAAAAACAGCCAGTATTACTAATAAAGTAAATTAATATTTTTTTGTTTCTGTTACAGATGTAATTTACTGTCAAAATGAATTAAATTAAAGAATTAAATGTTTATTTTTTATATTTTATCTCCCAAAGTTAATTTTATTCATAAAATATTGACCACTTTTCTGACATAAAAACTTTTTGATTTGCTTTCTTTGCTTTTTTTTTCTTAAGATTTAAAAAAGTACCGTTGGTTTTAGACGGAGCATGATAAACCGTACGTGTTACCTTATTAGAAAGAAACTCGTGCGTTTTACTTTACGATTACGCACAAGTACGTAATGACATACATTACGATATTGAAATTGGTGAAATAAGAGGCCCTTTACGAGCAAATATGTTATAAAATAACTTACAATCGTTATTCAACCTTTTTAACAGTGCTGTTAGTCGTCTGACATGTTAAGCCGATCTTGCCTAGGTTGGTCTGTGGGGGTTGGTGTGGGGGTATAATAATAATAATAATAATAATTCTTTATTGACATAACAGTTTACAGAAATTGTTGAAGCCTCTGACTCCTAAACTAGGTGCACCTGTATGTCAGGAGTCAGCGCCCTCTCCCATTTTATTTGGCTTAAATACATTTGCATTTGCATTTGTGTTCTACAATACAATTAAAAAGAAAGAGGTAAAAAACTATCACAATCAGAAATACAAAATTAAATTAAATTATAAAAAATATATGTAAAAACATCAAAATAATAATTTAAATAATTCCATAATTATTATATTACATCACAATATCGCGCTAAGTGTGTATAATTATGTGTGTGTGTGGGATATGTGTACGTGTGTGTGTGTGTGTTCCCGTGTGTATGTATGAGTATGTGTATGAGAGAAAGGTATGTTCAATGGATGTGTGTCTTTGTAGAAAGATATTATCTCGATATAATATATCGAGTTTACTCCATGCTTCAGAAACCACGTTAAGCCGTTGGTCCCGGCTGTATTTTTGATACGGCACCTTTGATGGTCGTTACAGGTAGTCAGCGGCCTGAAAGTCTGACAAACTACTCTTACTAAAGGGACCCAGTACTAATTGGGTGGTGGAGGTCAGATAGACCGTCGATCCATGTAATATACAGGTATTCAAACTCAAACTCAAAAAATTTATTTCAATTAAGCCATTACAGGCACTTTTGAATGTCAGAAGGACGGAAGAAGAACGAAACTACGAGTGCATTAGGTCATTCCGAAAGTCACCACGCCGAACCACACGCTACGAACACTGCGAGCACGAAAGCACGCAGCGACGCAAACCGCAACAACGAATGCTCGAGACCCCGAATCACGGAACATTGAATGCACGCCGCAACGTGCAACAGCCGCCCCGCGACCCGGAGCCCCGCACACCCGCCGCCACGGCACACGCCGCCGCGCGCCCCCGCACCCACAGCACTCGCCGCCGGTAACATCCGGCGCCGCGCAGTCCGACGCAGCAACTCCCGAAACGACGCATTGCACTCCTACGCTACAGTCACAATCACAAGGCATAATAACTTGTGAAAGTACTGTAGTTGCCAGTTCCCTAACGTATTCCGCTGCATCCAGTTATAGGTACTGGAATAGACCCCAACTCTGCCTAACTCTTCGGAGATAATTATATAGTCGTGATGCTACGTTTTTAAGTAAATCATTTTCATTCACAAAAGCATCTTGCTATTCATTATCTTCGAACCCGTCTAATTCTTTTTTTATTACTAACGTATGGACATTTATTCGGCCTAAAACAATATATTTTATCTACAACGGCCGATACTATATTTATTGCCCAATTAGGCATTAATTTGCTCCATCAATTTTAATTTCCCGACATATAGTTCGGGAAATTGTTTAATGTGCTTAAATATGTAGCAGAGGTCATTAATTTAATATGATGTAGATTTCCGTAGAGTGAGAAGTATTGCATTGTTTTGTAAAATAAATATGTACGACTAAAATAATATGAATATGTGTGACTCGCTTTAATAAGCTCGACATTTGCCATGGAACACATTCTTTTGGTGATTTTAAGAATAATAAAAATGAGAATTATTTATTGCTTAAGAGATAACATTCAATACATGTATTCCTGAAACACACACTTCTCTAGATCAGGATTCCTTGTGTTGTGAGTTACAGACTCATTCATTACGTTTAAATTTTTATTAGTACGCAAATAATATAACCATTTTATTTATTTTCTAAATCAAATCTCTACTAATAATATGAACAAATATAATTCAGTCAATAAACATACCTGTCTAGGCAAATGCTAAAACTAAAACAGCTTATTCAAGTTCATTTCCTCAACGTAATTTCGTGGTGTAAGAGGTAATTTACTATGAAAATGACATTAAAAATCCATTTCAGTAGCGCCCATCTTTGATTTTGTAGGTACATGCAGAAGTGAATATATTATTTATCGACGAGTACCGTACATACCACACCTTTATAAGTACCTATAAATAATTTAATAAAATGTAAATGTAATGATATAATTAAAAGTGTACAACCGAACGCTGACGAGCTTCATGTCATATAATCCCTATTAGCGTTTTATAACGCCATTTATCACTAATTAACGTGAAATTGTATACGAATTACCTACACGTCAGCACGTCACAATCTGACATTAGCATGTCAAAACGTGTTAATTATAAACCATAATAACATAATAATAATACAGTAGAGTAATTATACTGATTTGTAAGCACAATTGAATCCCACAAAATGTTAAATTGAATCAAGACAAAAGGGCTGTGTTTCAGGAACTTTTCGAAGGGTTTTCTTTGATCATTTTCATATAAAATTTACTTGATATTTTCTGCCTTAAAACTCTCAATCCACACTGATTAGCTGTTGATTAATGACCCTATTATATTGCTTTGTTGCTTCGGTTACTGTTATTGGTTTAATTTGAAACAAAGCTGAGTATTGAACCGTTGTTAATTTAACGAATTGTTCGAGCGGATTTTAGATTAATTAGGGATCATGTATATCGGATAGCATTTGTGAATTGAACCTGGATTATGTTCGGTAATCGAAAGGATATCTACAAACAGGGTATTGTATTTTTACCCACGACGGAACGGAGACTGTATATGCGTTTGGGGTGAGAGGTTGTTTGTGTGTTTGTTTGTTTGTGTGTTTGTGCAAATACATGTTGCCATTTTTCTCCAAAACTGCTAGTCCGATTTTGATGCAGATTTCAGTTATGGGTCTGGGTTTGATTGGTGCATTTTCTTAGTGTTTATTTGGTTCACCAATAATTGAATGTACTGCATCAAAGATATGATAGTCATAGACAAGTATACCAACCTCTTATAGGTAAGCCCATGATGCACTACTTTTTTGTCATATAGTACTAAGAAACAGATAAGTACTCTACTATGCCTCGCACATAACTATGGTTTTTACAAATATACATTTAAACCTAAATTTACATGCAATCCTTAACATTTTACTTCCTTATATACTTTTGAACTTACTACGTGAATCAGAGTGCACATCCACGAGAGCACTGCACCTGTTTAATCATTTTTGTAGACGGGAAAAGGCGACTTAATACCAAGGACGGTTCTGTTAAAAACAGGACGCAAGGAAGTAAAGGAGCTCGCATTGTATTGTATTAAGTTCATCAAGTTTTTTACTACAACAAGTTTCGTTTACCGCAAACATAGTAAAGTTCCTCACATTCTCTGTTCAAACAATGTAACAAAAAAAGGTTCGCCAACACTAAAAAGCCGCGTTCAAGTTTCCTCCAAATAATGTTCTGATCAAAGCCAAGGTTTACCTGAACGTAGCTTTCTCTAACGAATGAACTGATGCGAAAATGTTTGTAGTTCCCAAACAAATATCTAAGAGGAAAGCTTCGTTGTCGAGGCCCTGTATACCAGGTACAAACAATTGGAAAATGGCCGATATATCACATGGAGTTACACCAAATATATTCGCAGTACAACCTTTGTTTTATGAACGAAATAAAACCAGAATAAACGGCTAAGATGGAGATGCTGTACTCCGTAAGGCTGTAATCGGGTAAATATCAGGCTGTAGAACATAAACATGCAAGATAAACGTAATACACACTTGTTTATCGAAGAGGGGAATCCTGAGAACGTAAACAGTGAATGAAATGAGTTTCGAATACCTATAGGCTGAACATTGAACAAGATAACAGGAAGACAATGTTCGACTTTTGGGAAAGGAAATACACAATGTAAATGCATAAGAAATATGTAACTGTAATATGTAAAACCTAACGGTAGTGTGTAATGTATAACTTGCCTGTTGCATAATAATAGAAAATAATTTTGTTTAAAAAGGGGAAGAGAAAGTGATGTAAAATTAGTTTTGTTTTTTTTTTATTAAAAGGGGATGATGTATTATAATGAATAACGAAACGTTGTTAACGTTTGACAGATGTCATCTAGTTTTTGCAGTGTCTATGACTACTCTATGGTCACTCCCCTTTCCAATGGATATCGTGAACGGAGCACGTTCCATCTATTAATATTAATTAACTAATAATTACATGATAGATGTCCAAAGTAACATTAAATAAGAAGACTCCACATATTCTTTTATTTATGAAGAACCCAACAATACAGTATTGTTTTATATCCTACTAATATTATAAACGTGAAAGTTTGTGAGTATGTATTAATGGATATAGTTTATAACCTTGATCAACACATAGGATAGTTTTTATACCGATTTTATCTTCCCGTGGGATAATTTTCGAGTTGTAGCGAGCGAAGCCGCTGGCAATACCTAGTATATTATAAAGTGTCTAGCGCTACTTATCTCTTCGATGAAACCAACCTACGAAATCCAATGGTGCAAAGACATAACTTCTTTCAGTATATTTTATCAATGTTCTTGAAATATTACCGATATTTGACGCTTGAATTGTCATTGATATCTGTCTCATAGAACTGTTGTTTCTCGAATTCTCAGTATCATCTATACATATTATTATATAAATAACATGAAAGACAAGTGTCTGTTTGTAATTTCAAAATAACTGCTTTTTACTGAATGCATATTATTATGAAAATATATGTGGCACTTAAAACAAAAGCACTTTGTTTTTAATTTTTGCCTGGCTCTCTGAAATGGCCAGACCGATTTTGACAGAACTTTTACTAACATTTATAGCTATTCTAATGTCTAACTTAAGCCTTTTTTAGAAAAAATATTAGAGTTCTGCGCAAAAATATAAAACCATTGAAATTAGGTACCTAACAAAATCCAATTCCAAAAGCATAGTAATATTTTAAGCTATTGCATAGCTTCTATCGCGGGCCTTGAGCGTGGAGAGCGAATCCAGAAATTTCGTAACGAAAATTTTCAACCAGGTTGCTATGGTTACGGAAAATAACAAGGTTGTCAACTGAGGTTGTCAAATTTAATAATTAATTATTTGCATAAGTTGATAAAAAATGCTATGCCGTAACTTTACCGCGGCAGTCTCCGAGTGCCACATATTTTTTTATAATAATTCGAACGAAAATCGCGAGTAACAACTAGTCCTATGAAATCTTCATTTACATTGTGTATTTCCTTTCCCAAAAGTCGAACATTGTCTTCCTGTTATCTTGTTCAATGTTCAGCCTATAGGTATTCGAAACTTCAATAAAAAAATTAAGTTCAAAAATCTAAAACCCGACTACTAACAAAATCGCGGTCTTAAAAGTAGAAAACAAGAAAATAATTCTTGTCTGCTATTCTTCGTAGTCGCATGCCACTGATACCTGATGCTTCTTCATGGCGTTCTCATTGATACAGAAGTCAGCTGCTAATTGCCATTAGCAAGGTGGCATGCGACTACGAAGAATATCAGACAAGAATTATTTTTTCACTCCTCTTGCTCAAAAAGAACGTCATAATAGCATACCAGAGCGGGCCTAAAATTGCATATATTGCCCTAGGGCTAAAAGTAAATCTCGTACGACAACTTGTTCAGCCAGCTGCATGATTTAGTTTCAAGTAAAAAAAATGTTTTATTTTTAAAAATGGAACTAAACGCACTGAATGCCGAACTCTTTGGTAGAATGTGTGCGTCGCATTGCAGCTCCAGAAGAAATAAAAAAAAGGAATTGGCGCGAAATTTTTGGAATTGTATTATTAAATTAAATTTAATTTTTAATAAACTAACTCATATTGAACATGGTTATTTTATTTTCTCGCAATCGTAGTGAAAAGTACAGTGTAGCACACGGCGCTAAAATCCCATTATAACTCGGTTCCTATTTACTACCTCGCTAAAGCTCGGTAGTAAAACTACCTCGTATATAATGGGTCATTTTAGGCCCTTCTATTACAATGTACTATTTTGTTTTCTACTTTTAAGACCGCGATTTTGTTAGTAGTCGGGTTTTAGATTTTTGAACTTAATTTTTTTATTTGAATTTTATTTTGTGTGTACTTAAACTATAATATAATACATATTTGTAATGTGCTCGCCAAGACCTTTCATTTGATACCAAACTTGCTATGATTATCTCAATTTAATATTTTTTTAGGTAAGTTTTTGACATTTAAATTCCGTCATAAAAAGAATTTATAAAATTTATATAGCCTATGTCACCCGGGCTATTCTTACGAATCTATTGACACCTAATTTATTAAAATCCGTTCAGTAGTTTAGGCGCTACGGTGGAACATACATACATACATAGACTGCCAAAATCATTACCCTTCCTTTTGGCTTCGCCGTAGTCGGGTAAAAAGGCAAAAAATAGCGAAGCTACACTTTTGGTAAGCAGTCAATATGATCAAAATTAAAGTCCATTTGCATCTGGCAGTCTTTGTACAGCTGTGGGACATTTTTTTTTTTTTTTTTTTGTATAATGTGTCCTAATACGGTTACATCATAAAAAATACAATCTAGCTTAATACTAAAGCTAATGAGTAATTCTATTTTGACTTAATTTGCTAGGGAGACTACGACTAAGAATGTGTCCATTAACACTTTTCTTATTGTCTCTATTAAGGGGAAGACACTTTTTTCTTGTGTTCTTTATAGGTAGCACTCACTTCACTACATTAAACTAACACTTCACTAAATTAGCTCGAAAGGTTTTGTCCTTTTTAGCCTTCTCACTATGTCCGTGTTGTCGAGGAGCTGGATAGCCTCGATGTTCACATGATGGTGAAGCCTTCGTTCATGAGCTTCGGCGTTCTTTTTAATTATGTCTATGACGAGGTTTACTTTGAGGTCCCGATGAAGGTCGTCATTTCGAATGTACCAGGGCGCATTAACGATACCTCTGAGTACTTTGTTTTGAAAGCGCTGTATAATTTTGATGTTACTTTGTTTGGTACAGCCCCAAAGTTGAATACCATAAGTCCATACAGGCATGAGGACTTGTTTGTACAACAGTATTTTGTTGTGTACTGACAGCGAAGAATGTTTTCCTATCAGCCAGTACATCGACTTGTAGCGAAACTCTAGCTCGTCGCGTTTCTTTTTAACATGAGCTTTCCAGCGAAGCTTTGCGTCTAATGTCATGCCTAAGTATTTGGCTGTATTTTCGTATGGTATGACAATAAGGCCTAATAAAATCTAAGCTAATATTATAAAAGCTGAAGACTTTGCTTTAAAAATGTGTTATTCATGACAAGTTAAAATACCCCCCACATCATTTGATTTCAATGAATGTCTTAGAAGATACCATATCACAGTTTTAAAATCATTTCACAGCAAACTCACTCTATATTTCTCATAAGTGACGCAGACGAAGTTGCGTGGATCAGTTAGTATTAATATTATACTAGATAATTGTATTTTCGATTCAAAAACATTTACGTCACGTATTCGTACTGCGGCAAATATCGTTGAAAGCGGAAACAATAAGATGAATAAGTAAGTAGTAATACAAAAATAGAAACGATGAATGAAATAAACGCGATATTGATACTTCAAAAGACATTGAAGTATCTGGTGGCCTATATATACCGTGACGTCTGAAAGCCTGCCTTGCCTTTTTGATATTCAAAAGTGCCTGTAACGATCTAACTGATTTAAATGCTTTGAGTTCAAATTCAGTTAACGTTCACTCAGCGCTTTCATGCTAGGATGCGAAATCTAAAACTGCAGTGAAAACTACCCAGTTTCGAAACTTCTCACTTTTCACTGGGAGTGACACATTGTAAAAATCTTTGTTTTAAAACTTTTATCCGATCAAAGGCTCTGCGGCGTATTTGGACATTCCTTATAGATTGTAATCCTCTGTGACCGCTTTGATGAACTTTATCAAGTATTTTGAATGCATTAAAGGGATGTTTGGTTTCACCAATATAATGATAGATCGATAGCCTCGTTGGTCTAGTGGTTGTAAGCGTGACAGCTGAGCATGGCATCCTGGGTACGATTCCCGGGACGGTATATCTATACTTCTATACTAATATTATAAAGAAGTAAAGTTTGTGTGTTTGTTAAATTGTAAGGGGTAATCTCGGGATCAACTGAACCGATTTTAAAAATTCTTTCACCAATAGAAAGCCACATTATAGCTGAGTGTCATAGGCTTTTATCCCTGTATTCCCACGGGGACGGGATCTACGTGGGTGAAACCGCGGGACGTCCGCTAGTGTTTTATAAGGATGTTAGGAGTCTAGTTTGTGCCCGGTGTTGCTGGCAATAGACTCGCCCCTTATTACATGCGCCTTGCACATAACTGGCGAAATGCTGGTGCTGTCCATAACCTTTCGGGGAGAACCTTATGCTGTTGAAATAAAGCTGAAAATCTATTAAAGAAATTTGACATCGATACGACTTTGCGACAGATTTTTAACGATATTTACCGCCTTATTCATAAAAATAGTTAAGAGTTGTTTAACTTAAGCTTGGTTTATCTCGCATGCCGTCTCACTTCAATAATATTCAAATGAAAGTGACGGCATGCGAGATAAACCAAGCTTAAGTTAAACAACTCTTAACTATTTTTATGAATAAGGCGGTTAGTGTAGAGACTGCAGGCCCAGGCGTGATATTATGTTATGTGATAAATCGATTTTATATCTATGTAATTCAAAAAACAACTTCCCATTAATGTTTGATTTTGTTTCGTGAGTGTTTAATTTAAATACGTCCTATGGCATTTAGATCGAATCAATTGTAATGTCCAAGTCATCAATTTGAATATCTTTTAGCTAGCAACCAAATTGTTTGTCGACGAAATCAGTAATGTTACTGTTATGGCTTCTATTGCTTTTATAGTGTCTGAAATAGCTCACAACTTTTCAACCTCGGTTAATGTGACATTACCATTAAGAGGGGACATAACATAACATCACGCCTGTAATCCCTAAGGGTTTGGCAGTGGTGTAGGTACCAAATAGTACAGTGTACACCCACATTTCGTAAGTTCAATTTAAGTTCCAGGAGGCGAGCCAATTCAAGATCTCCTGACATTGACTTATATATTACTGCGTAAGGGCTGGGCGGACCGCATGATAAAATGACGCCTCGAACTTGGTCCCAAAAAGGTCTTGACTAAACCGAAGTTTACCGAAGTGAACAAAGACGACGAGAGGCGGGGGCCCGCCACGGCGCCCTCACCTACCGTCTGACGCAGGTCCTCACCGGACACGGGTGTTTCGGGAGGTATCTGTACCGAATCAGGCGGGAGGAAACGCCCGGATGCTTCCACTGCGAGGATCGACCGGAGGACACGGTGGAGCACACTGTGGAGGCGTGCCCTGCTTGGGCAAAGCCCCGCCGTGTTCTCGTAGCGGCGGTCGGCGGCGGCGACCTCTCGCGTCCGGCCCTGGTGCAAGCCATGGTCCGGGGCGAAGAGGAATGGAACGCCGTCGCCTCGTTCTGCGAAGCAGTGATGCTAGCGAAGGAGGTGGCGGAACGAGAGAGGGTGAGAACCTCACAACGTCCCAGCCGCCGCGGAAGGCGCTCCGGGCGCCGGGGGGCACGCGATGACCTCCGGCCACCGTAGACGCGAGCCTGTGGACGGTGAGTAACGGGCTAGCTCGCCGTCCGGCCGTCGTCATGACGGCAACAGACCGTGTCGGCGGCGCGTACGTGTTCCACGCGCGCCTCAAAGAGATGTCAGCAAGGAGGGGCCCGCAAGGCCGACGCCCGTCGGGGCTGTGGCTTGTCGAAAGGATAACGCGGCTCCGACACAAGGGCGAAGAAGGAACATGGGTTTGGTTAGTCTTAGTCAGTAGAAGTCTGACACTCCCCTTCGCTCTGCCCAAGAGCGGGGGGGGGGGGTTATTCGATGATTTTCCAACCACCAAAAAAAAAAAAAAAAAAGGCGGGGGCCCGCACGCGCCGTACGGCTGTACGACATAACTTCATCGAGCAAAATGTTCGGACGACCATATCTTTAGTTTATAAATCAATGTCTCCTGATGGAAAAACTCAATAAAACTTAACTTTGCCCGACCTAGGAATAGGGATGTTTACTGAGTAAAAAAAATATGATTCTAATTAGTCCGTCTGTTAGATTATAGAAAAATATTGGATACGTATTTTTTGTTTTATCAAATCAATAAAAATTGACGAAGATACAACGCGTCAAAGTTTTGAGTGGGAGGTTATGACGTCACTGCTCGCTAAGAAATGCCATACTAATGTCTTAGAATAAGACGCGATACGAGTTTTCAAAGCACTGTATCGTCTTCATTGTTTGTTTACGTGGAAAAGGAAAAATATGTGTCCAATATTTTTTGGAAATCTATCTGACGGACTAATTAGATTTTTTTAGTTAACATCCCTATTGAACCAAGGACCTCATGCTCAGCAGTCGCACTCGCGACCACTAGACCAATGAGGCAGTCACAGTCAACAAGAGGACCCAGGGCTAATGAAATACGTGTTTGAAGAAACTATTGCCACTAAGATGCGTCAAGTCTACCCCATAGAGCGCTATAATGACAGCTTAGTTCAGACCGATACAAAATTTGACTATTCCCTTCTTTTTTTTTGTCAAAAAATGAACCGATTCAATTATTTTTGACATTAAAATTTTAAGAAAGAATATGTCTGGGGTCCTATTTTCTATTGTGTTAAAAAAACTTTTCGCATTTGTCTGGTTGTCCCTTAATCGCGGCCATAAATAATGGGGCAATTTTAGTTTCGTAGTTATTTTTGTAGGCTCATATTTTTTCAAATTATTAGTTACAAAAAAAAAGAAAATGACAAAGGCGTGTCTTCAGTAGACATTGAAAAAAATTATTGCTTTAGAGATTATTCAGGAAGAAAAAACGGAAATAATTTATATGGAGAATTGCACCACCGTGTTCTCTCTTAATATTTCCAGTAACAAAATTATTACCAAAGTTAAAACCATCAAAAGAGTGCTAAGTAAAAAACTTGACGATAACTTCTTCAGCCCTAATGTAATTTACACCGACAAAGTTCTTAGGAATAAGTAGTGTTTGTATATTATCATGCACATAGCGCGAAAACGGCTGATACTTTTTTAATAACGTTCTTAAGAGAGGGCCGGGAGAATATTAATTTACGTTCCCTGAGAAGTTGGGGAAGTTCTTCCTTATCGTAGATGTTTATTAGCTTTTCTTGTGTGTTGTGTGATAAAGTTACTCGTATTACATCAACTATTTGGGCTTCTTGTAATTTTGCTGTTTGTTGGCTTCGACTTGGTTGTATGATTATTTTCTTGTTGTTTGTTTTGTCGTTATGAAAATTTTGTTGGAAGAATATTTCTGATTAGATCTGCCTATGCGTGGTATAGATGGAAAGTTGCTTTTTAGAGAAAAGATGAGATGGTTAGTGTCAAAGATGACATGGTCCAGGCTGACGTGATTGAAGTAAATGTGCAGGATAATTGAAGACCGCTTTCATCATGATAATTTTATATTTTTTTCAATTCTCATAATTATCTTCAGAAAAAAAAAGCAAAAGCATTGAAGGGCGTCAAAAAATTATTATTCGTCGACATCACTGTCAACTGCAATTTGCAATGACAATCATTGCCACGTTGGATGACAATGCTGATTCTTTGTCTTAAAAAACTAAAAAAACCCGACTGAAAAAACCTCTTTTATCTGTTTTGTGGAAAAAACTGAAAAACAAGCACATTTTAAATTAAACAAAACTTGGAAGCAGGCGGGGTCCATTCTATTTTTTTAATTTCATAATTTAATATTTAAATGAACCAACACATATCCCTCCTTTTGGGCATCGCCGTAGTCGGGTAAAAATCCCTTGATCCGTTTAGGAGTTATGAGGGAGCAAAGAGACAGACATACATACATACAGATAGCGCGCGAGTTGAATGCAGTCGGGGTCTGAGGTAAAGAGCGGGAGCATCTCCCCCCGCTATCCCGCACGCCCCACCCACGCGCCTGCAGTGTAGTGCTGTGCTATTCACACTAGTGTAATGCGGTAGTGCTGTCACAGCACTACCGCATTCCTAAGCTCTGCATTCAACTCGCGCGCTATCTGTAGATACACGTCAAACACATAACCCTCCTTTTGGGCTTCGCCGCAGTCGGGTAAAGATAGGCCAGCCCTTTGGTAACGAAAAGAGTTGACCAACCACTTGACGATGTCCCGAAAGACTGGGTGGACAACTGGTTACTCAGACTCCCTGGTCCTTGTGTTTCAATAGCTACCTATTTATTACCATTATTCCAAGATTCATCATGAAGTCCTCCACCAAAACAAAACACAAAAAGCAATCATTTTTCTTTACCCAAAACAGAAACACAGTCATTTTGAAATATCACCACTTTCGACCCTTGAAAGTGTAATGAGATTCAGAACTAAATTATGAATGAAAACTGCTGCGACGGTGGCGCCGCCAATCAAGTTGCAGGAGAACTACTGGAACGACCCAGTTACCGTCTTGATGCAGTGCATGAATTAATTACGATTGTGGGAACTATTGTGTGAAAAGGTCCTATTGAAATAGGTGCAGAGGTACAGAAACATCAGAGAGCCTAGACAATAGGGATGTTTACTGACAAAAAAATATGATTCTAATTAGTCCGTCTGTAAGATTATCGAAATATATTGGATACGTATTTTTTGTTTTATCAAATCAATAAAAATTGACGAAGATAAAACGCGTCAAAGATTTGAGTGGGAGGTTGTGACGTCACTGCTCGCTAAGAAATGTCATAGTCTTAAAATATGACGTCACACGAGTTTTCAAAGCACTGTATCGTCTTCATTGTTTGTTTACGTAAAAAAGAAAAAATACGTGTCTAATATTTTTTGGAAATCTATCTGACGGACTAATTAGAATTTTTTTTGTTAACATCCCTATTTGTAATAGTTTTATCGTAAACTTATCTCTCTATACTGCCTTGTTAGTCTAGTGGTGGGCAAGTGCGACTGCTGAGTTTAAGGTCCTGGGTTCGATTCTCGAGTTGGGCAAAGTATTATCGCATTTTTTCTATCAGGAATTTCTCAGTAGAATAGAAGTTTTGATTTGTGTCCGGTTGATGGCAATAGGCTCGCCCCCTATTACATGAGACTTA
This sequence comes from Diarsia mendica, assembly GCA_949316265.1. NCBI lineage: Eukaryota > Metazoa > Arthropoda > Insecta > Lepidoptera > Noctuidae > Diarsia > Diarsia mendica. The sequence continues at coordinate 8,261,447 of OX438906.1, read as the reverse complement.
ACATAACTGGTGAAATGTGGGTGTACTAGGTACCTCTGCCTAGTCTTTCGGGATCTACAGGCGTGATATTATAGTTACTAAGGAGTTTCATCACTCAGGTGTCGCAGCACCAACACAACGCTTTGGCAACAACTATGTGGCATCGCTCTTTAATAAAAAGGATAAAATAACATAAAACACCCACCTTAAAAAAACCCAAGAATGTCCGTCGGGGGCTGACATTAAATGAACTAGTTTTGCAATGTTCAGCTTCCGACGGACATTCTTGGGTTTTTTTAAGGTGGGTGTTTTATGTTTTTTTATCCTTTTTACCCGACTGCGGCGAAGCCCAAAAGGAGGGTTATGTGTTTGACGTGTATGTATGTAAGTATGTATGTATGTATGTATGTATGTCCGTTTCTTTGGACCCTCATAACTCATAAACGGATGAACCGATTTGAATGAAATATACGTCATTAGATTCGTCTTGATGGTGCGAGTGTTATAGGCTACTTTAAAATTAAAAAACAAAGAAAAAGTGCGGATTTTGGGGGCCAAATCGCAGAGATCAAAAAAAATATTATGCAATACCATCGAGTAGGGTATCAAAATAAAGGGTTTTAAAAGGAGATTACAAAAATATAATTATAACACTTATATGTTTAAAAGAAATTCATAGTGGAAAATCCTATAAACAAGCACAAAAGTTAAATCATCTGCGAAGAATTTTACGCGACCAACGAAAGAACAAACACAAAAGAACTAAAAAGAAGAAATAAAAAAAGTAGTTAAAAAACTAAAAAACCCGACTGAAAAAACTGAAAAGCAAAAAAACAAGCACATTTTAAATTAAACAAAACTTGGAAGCTTTTAAGCTTTTCTTTTTTTTTATCTAAGAACATACACCAATCAAACCTTAACCCATAACTGAAAACTGAATCAAAATCTGACTTGTAGTTTAGGAGAAAACTGGCAACTTTGATTTGCACAAAAAATGTTTACTGCAGCGCCCCCTGGTGAGTTGTCACTGTAACACCTATCTAAGAACATGCACCAATCAAACCCGAACCCATAACTGAAAACTGCATCAAAATCGGACTTGTAGTTTTGGAGAAAAATGGCAACATGATTTGCACAAACACACAAACAAACAAACACACAAACAAACAAACAAACAACCTCTCACCCCAAACGCATATACCGTCTCCGTTCCGTCGTGGGTAAAAAACTAGCCAATCCTTCACATTTACGACTTTTAGATCATCCGTTTCGCTGATCGAATGGGACTTTGTTTAGGCTTGATTTGTTTTCAGGGTAGCTAAAATGTTGCTAGTAGAATTTATATGAAAAATTCTGCTCAATGTTCGATAAAATATAACAGGCCTTCTCTATTGTCTTTGTTAGTAGTCTCCATAAATGTTGATGTATGAAAAAATTGCCTATCAACCGCAGATGGGTTTTCTAACGGCAAATTATTTACTGCTCCAATGGCGTTTTTTTTTGTGTAAAAACTATCAAAAGCATTTGTTAGATTTCAAATTTAAATTAATCGCTTCCTTGTTGTTGGTAATAAAAAATAATAATAAAAAAATAAAAAAAACATAACAGGAGGACAGCACTTTAACAGCACAGGAGGCAGGACTTTAACTGATTACAGGAGCTCATAAGATTGTTATAGCCATACAACACAACACATTTATGGTTGTGTCACGAATAAACATTTAGAATTTAAATATTTTTCTTTGTGAAAATTAGGTGAATTTTGAATTATATTACATAATTCAAAATTCACCTAATTTTCTCATACATTTTACGTCATTTCTTACATAGCCAAGGCTTATGGTCATCTAATTAACTCATATTAGCACCCCTAACATCACGACCTCAAGCCCAATTTCCCCATCCTTCATTAAAAGCCAAGACAACACAAAGACACGAAGGCTGTATATCAAATCAAATGAATCCCCACAAAGAAAAAGCTTTTCTTTCCCATTATTTAGATAATAAAGGAAGATAAAAGAGGTAATAGTGGTTGGGGCACCCTTAAACAAACAGAATTAATCATGAGATTAGCATCGAACAAGATTCAGGTAATTGAACGGAAATGCCAGGCTGGGCCGAGGGTCACTGAGGTTCCGGATCGTCTTGTGGCTTCACGGTGTATTATTCATGGTGGGGCTGTGAAGGCAGCGGGGTCAAGAATTCGTTTTTTATTTTTATTTATTTTTATTAAAATAGGAAAATCATACTGCAGTGACAATGCTATCGCAATGAGAGACCGCACCAGTACTGCTTGGGACAAGCCCGCCACATTATACCCAAACTACTGCGACTCCTGAAAGCCAGAAAAGCGCCGAGCCAATGAAGCTCGACAAAGTCCCAGAGAAACAATTTCACTGTCTTGGATCCCACCACAAAATGAATCAGAAAAGATTGGCGGAGGAGTAGGAAAAAAATATTTTCAACAATATCAGCAGGAGACAGACGAGACCAATACTGCTTATATCTATGTTACTCTATATGAAAACCACCACATGCAACAAAAACGTTAATTAAGCATTTTCATAGACTTACATATTATAGAAATCAGTTAAACCCAATGAAATAATGATTTTCTAGAAAAAACTAATCAAAACAGGACCCAACTTCAAAGACCGGGAGGTACCTATCTAAGTTATTAAGTGCCGAAGTTAGTTTTATAACATTACAGTTGTTTACGAAATTGATCTCGTCGATAGGCAACAAAAGCTTCAATTTGTTAAAACCAATCGCCCTTTATTACGGAGAAATAGAATATTATTACGATAAATTATAATTTATACTAAAACAAGAGTTTTCAATTCTCAAACACCTCTCGAGCATAAATTCTTAGCAAAACCAATTCCGAAAATTAATTTTAATTGGTAAATATACTGTGTTTAAAACGAAACTAACATCAAAGTAAAGAAAAGCATTGAAGCTTTGTTAGTTCCATTTGAAAACTATTCTTTACATGAAAGAAGGGAACATAAAGGGATCTTTGATATTAACTGTTAACAACTTGAACAAAGGAACGAGAAAGTTATCAAAAGATATTAAAAGTGAATACCTAGAGTATGCATCGTTATTAAGTTTAGAAATATCAAATTTTAATAAATTAAAAAGTCTTGTTCTTGAGATACTTAGTCCGACTGTTTGACAACAAAATATTATGGTAAGCGAAATGGAATAGGAAGATTTCATACATCTTGAATTTGTTATTCAGTAAAATGTATTAATTTCTGTATTGTCTGTAGCTTTAGAGCTTGCTGCTATTTATTGTACATTGTCTACGTATTTATTTTTGTTTATATTACAGGAGTTAATAGCTGATCTCATTAAATTTGTGCATGTCAAATGTCACTATTTTGCAAAATAAGTATAAAATGGATCAGAATGTGTTTCATAGTACATTATGGTACAAGTATATAACGTTGGTGATTACCGCAAAGGCGCCATTGAGACCCGAGCCGTCAGGTGAGGGTCTTAAGAAAGCCGAGGACGGTAATCATCAATACACACGTGTATCATACGACGTTTTTCAACACACTTGTGAAGAAAATAATACTAAAAAGTCATCTTCAACAGTTGAAACAAGTTCTGTTTTTTTTTCACAATAGCGGGAAAATTAATGCGCGCGCATCTACAGTTCTACCAACTTCAACAGTTAAAACAACTTCTGTTTTTTTTTTCACAATTGCGGGAAAAATTAATGCGCGCGCATCTACAGTTCTACCAAGTTATCTATGCAGGCGGGAAAACACGGAACTAAAATAAATGTACTAAGTTTGACGTAGCGATGCATTTTTTCTTGACCAGTGGCGCCACTACTGTAACAATGACGATCGGCCATAGACTAAAAAAATGTGGTTTCACTATTTTTGACTTTTCGCGGATAATAGAGTTTTAGCCACGGACAAAATGGGTATTTTTTTTCTTTATTACAGAGAAAACAAAAGTTATATTATTTGAGTGAAAGATTCATTTATTAAAAACGTATAAGTTGAAATTATCTATTTAAATTCAAAGTTGCATGAAATGGGGAAGCACTAGGTACATTAATTTATTTTTACTATTGAACACGATCTTTTTTGTATCGAAACTTTTTTAAAACATAGCAACTCAACCAATAAAATTTAAAAAAAAACCCCTATAACTCACTAGTGAATAATGGCAATGAAAAAGTCACAGTTAGATTATAGGTGTCATTACGTGCCTAATTGCGGTGAAATTATAGCCTCTTTATGAGAAAGTGTGTTGAAAAGATATTTATTACCTATTTACTTTTTGTTTCGTATTTTCGATGTTCTGTAGCTGTTACAAGCACAGAGGTTACAAGCAACCATGGATATGTGGCGACATCTATCGCAACACCTGCAAACTAATTGGCGAAATTCCTACATCGCGCTATGATCCGCGACATTAGCCTTTATAGAAAATCCCGACTTACAAATGTTGGGTAGTTAGCCCACCGGACATAACTCCCGTCCGGTCGGAGGATCCTCCCTTTTCTATGGGGGATAAGGAACTTTACACCCTGTTTCTCATATCTAACTAAAGTTATTTAGAGTGCTGAAATATTGGAAACTCGAAACGAAAAGTACACATGGTAAATATTCCCTTTTCAGTGTGTGACCAGACCATGTCAGTTTAAAAACTTAAATAATTTATTAAAAATATATATTAAATGCATAAACAAACGGTTAAATCTAAACACATTTTTAAGCCTTTAATTAAACTCCTAAAACCATCAAATTCCCTCCACACATTCAAAAACAATATTGGATTGTGTGAAATGGTTCTGCGGGTTACACCACATTTAAGTAAAGGTACATTTGTACCTACATTAGCATTCTTGCGAAGGAACCACGAACTTAAGTGTGTATGTAGTGTTTGTAATTTCAGCGGTTTCCCATTAAACCCCGCTGATATTGTTGATTAAATCGTAGACGTAGGTATACGAAAATTAGTTTTAGGCGTTAATTGTTGGGTAAGGCTCGGTTTTGGGGGAGTAATATTGAGAAAGTTAGTTTGGGAAAATTAGGTAAGAATCTGATCCTGCATTTACGATCAAATCGATTATACAAACGTTAACTCACACCTTTTTTCTATTAGGCTAACTTCAGAACGCCACCTTACGTAATTCTTGCCTCCTCCACGCTCATACATCTGGTCACACATGTACCCCGGTTGTTGTGACCACTGCGCCCCTGACCGATTGATTTATTGATGACCAGAGAGATTTTGAAGAACCTCGCAAACAACGTCAGTGTATGGCAAGTCGATCATACAAAACATTAACACAGTGAGCAGGCACAACAGAGATGGTGTGAAACAGTTTAATAAAATATGACGCAATTATTTTAACAATTCTTTATCTTCACAATGTTTTGACAGTCTATTCATTGGCTGTCTCGATAGAGGCGATCTCTATTAAAAATGTACGACTAAAGAAAGTACAGACCACGCTTTTTCTACTCGAGACATTTTTCCCACCTTCAAAATCAATAATCTTTTTAATATTTCATTAGCGCCCGTTTCGTGGCCACACTGTCTACGTGATCTACCGAATCCTACTGGTCAAACAGTACCCTTTTTATGCTTAATAATTTTGTATACTTAGGTTACCAGCGTCTCAAATTATATACCCACGGAATGGTTATATTATTTGCAAAATACCCATTATTATGGGACGAGGAAATTGTATCATTAGGGAACACGCTTAGCGACGCGGAATTGGTTTCCGCCGATCACGTATTACATTCGTCTTGTTTAGTTAAAAACAAATATTAACAGCTGCACTGGTCGATGTTTAAGGTAGCAGCGTTTGCGAAGGTTGGTCCGTGGATGGGTGACCACGCATTACATGCCGAGTTTCCTTCCTGCATCGGAAAGCACGTAAAGCAGCTGGACCTGGCTGAAATTTGTAGATCTTTGTCAGTCTGGCAACCAGTCGTATCTAGGGGTCTTACCCAGTACTAAGTGGGTTGTGGTGGTTAGATAGGCAGGCGCTCCATGTCAAATACTGTTATTCAGTTACCTACATCCGTTTCCACTGGTAGCCGACCTTAACATAGTTGGGAAAGGGCTAGGATGATAGGTTTAAACAAATAACTCAATGAACTTTGGTTCGGACCCCTGACTCACTCGTAAGTTGGTGGTGATACCACAGGGCCATAATAAGCTTAAGTACTTACTTGGAGCTGAAAGGGCTAGGCAAATGATGACATAAGGCTCAAGCCTTTTCCTATAAAATTGGTCTCTCCATTATTTCTCTAAAGTTCTACCAGTTTTGTGAACTAATAAAAACAGCCGATGCTAAAACAATTAATTCTTGTCGATAACAGTCGTTCCTTTGAAGACAGTTTTCCTATTAATAGTTGGGACTAATTGTTAGTCTAGACCGGTTAGCAATTAAAATTAAGTCAGACGTTCTGTCCCGTTGTTCTTACTATTGTAGTTTTTATAGACAATTACTGTCTTGAACTGCGATGCCATTGTTATATTCGACGAATTAAGTTTTATTTTATTTTATTCCGATGATCTTTGTAGTTAAAACAGACGTCCAAAAAGTCAAAATTACTGACAGGCCACGCTGAGTCCTGGGTTCAGAAAAATGTTTTTGTTTACATGAGTTAGTATATATAATTATAACGAAGATGGATACTAAAGAGGATAGAGAGAGGAGATGGATATTAAAACTCTCATATCTGGTTAATTAATAAAAGTTTTTGTGGAAGTTCCCCATTATTGAAGGTTATTTTTTTTTGGTTTTGAGGTGAGAATCGGGAAAATTCGTACGTAGTCATCGTCTTATAAAGTTGTTTTTTTGCTGCTTAAAAGTAGCCGATAGGAAATCCCTTGTGACACAGCTATTATATAATAAGACTTTATCTCCGACAGCACTGTCCACAAACTGTGCTGCAATTCGACAGGAGATTCACACAGACGATTACAGCCTATCAAGCTACCTGAATCGGTCAAATTTTCCTTATGAACCTTGAACCTAATGGTTTAGCGATAAAGTTGATAATGTATTAAGGAAATTTGGCAGATTTTAGTAGGTAGCTCTAAATGCTGGCATATTGTTAATACTTCATCGAAAAAACGATATAAATCATGACCTCTACTTTAAAACAAACATATCAATCCATCAGACATTTGCAATTTGTATCGGCGTTACACCTTGCTCAACAAAAACTTTGATTAGACAAGCTTCGCTAACGCAAGCCAACTTCACAGTTAATCTGCGGCTTCGATCTGTGACTAAGGCTGCTTGCTTAGGGAAGTGGAGCGGATAAAGCGGAGATGAGCGAGATAGTAGTGCGGAGAGCTGCGGAGGGAAATGTACAGTCGAACAAGCTATTTGGTATACACACGGAAATCTTTATTATTCTAGTACACTGACAATATTGATTCAAATTTTGTTTTATAAAGCGTTTGACATTAAGTGGCTGGTGTCAAACGATCTATCGTTTGACATCAGTCTCTAAATGTATCTGTGAAATCTTAAAAGTCAATGCGAGTTAGCTGGGTGTATACTTAATACCTTGTTCGAAAGTAAATTTCGACTGAGCAGGCAAGGCGTTCGGAGCGGATAATGTGAGAAGACATTATACATGCTGAGTTTGAAGTAATCTTTGCTCTGCTCTACTATAACTATGCCCACAAAATTTCCTTGTTTAAATACCTCATTCGTTACGCAGTTCTTCCTATTAGCTTGTCCTTGGCAATCTTACAACACTGGGCTAGAATTCGGCTATGAATTTCCTGCAGACAAGAAGATATGAATAACACACTGTGTTTCGTGTCTCGTTTTAGAGTTACATAATCAAAATAAAATTGACAGTGACATGAACTCGAACTTGTTATGCGTCATACCTACTCATACCTGCTCAATATATTTTGGTAGTATTAAGGTATGATTGTATTTTAGTTTAAGCTTTGATGTTGTCCTATTTTTTTTCTATGTTTAATGTGAGCAGTGTTGTGTTGTTCACACCCTTTTTTACATTCTGTTTTTTGCTGAGTGGCGACTTGTCATTCGTTGTCAGTCTCACGTACTATTTTTAATCTGTCTTGTTAGTTGTTAGTCTTCTATTGATGATAAATAAATAACTAATGTTAGGTTTCCTAACTCAGCACATGTCTCCTCGCCGCCCTACTATAAACGTAGCTTTACTCAGATAAATATCTACATAATTTGCACAACAGATCTCCTTATCACAATGTTAAAAAGATAAAGTACTCGGCAGCATCCCAAATTGTGTTTCAAAGTAATCGAACTTGCGAACTGGGATAAAAGTTGCGGATGTTTGAAAATAAATTAACGAACTGTCTTAATAATGATTAGCAAATACTGTTGAGACGGAACCGTTCAGGAGTACAAACAAATTAAGATGAAGATGAATAATTTGTTTTTTGTTGAAGATGAAAGATGCGATGACATCAACATTGAGGATGTGTTGCCCTTTGGGTTTTAATGGCTTGATTTTTGTTAGTAATAGTGAGATGGCATTTTTTGAGAATCTCGTGGCTAAATGAACAGTCGTGGGTTAGTTTTTAGGTTAGACCGTGCTTGTTTAAGTTGGTCCGTGGATGGGTGACTCTTTTCATACCGAGTTTCCGAGATTGTTCCGGGCCTCGGAAAGCATGGCTGTCATTTGCATATCTTTAAAAATCATCACTGGTGGCCCGAAAGTCAGACAACTCTTCTAATTCTATTTTTATTTTTTGGAGGTTGGGAAACATAAATAAATTAATGACTCCTTTCGCCCTGGGTGGAGTGGAAGGGAGTGTCAGATTTTTACTGACTAAAAACCACTCATGTTCCTTTTTAGCCTTTTGTGTCCGGGGCCACAGTATCTCTTTCAAACAACCCACAACCCCGGATACCCAGTCTTACCAACCGTATTACCCAGTACGAACAGGGTTGTGAAGGTCAGACTTGAACATGATTGACGATGGTTTTTTTTCGTTCTATTGCAGTCCACTGTTGGACATTAGCCTCTCGTAAGCTACGCATTATTTAAGACAGACACTGATGGATATTTTAGTTAGTATTTGTCCATACAAATACATATTGTATCAGAGATGTCGCATTTGCCATTTGCTCAATATTAATTGTGTGATTGCGATCTTTTCCATCAGCATTTTATCCATTTACTGAAAGAGGTCCAACCTCGAGACCGGCCATATTAAAATTCAATATTTATGCCAATTCTAAAAATGATTAATGCCACAACTCAAAAACGTATAAATTAATGCTGTGCCCAAATCCGTTTCCATTAACCTTTGGTGCTTTTGTTCATCCGTTTTAATATTTACTTTGAATATTTTAGTATCAAATATAGATTTTGTAAACACCAGGGGCACAGCTGTGTTTGTCAGTACAGATGTATGTGTGGTAGATATATTATTATCTAAAAGTAAACTCGATTGTCTAAATATTAACTTTTGATTAAACAATGTTCGTGTTTGTTTAGAATTAAGGAGAAGGACGAATTCATGGAACTTTGGATTATTGTTTGAGTTGATTTTTACACAAACTCTGAAGTAAAATTGAATTTGCTTCCGTAACTTCATTTTTGTTTAATAAAAGAAAAATAGTACTGGATGGAAGGAGACATTGAAAATTTTGAACGGTAATGAAAAAAAATGCTGTATGTATTAAAAAAATCTTTATGTCCCACGAGTAATTAATTCATCACTCAGTTATAAGTAGTAGTAACTACAAAAAAACATTCACAGGTAATAAAATGTTTCACTTATCAAAAAAAAAATAACGGTTTATACTTTGAGACTTATTTTGTAAATAGTATGACTTCCATGTTCGTAGACAAGTTTAACTTTAATCCATGCAGTAAGAGAAAATCTTTGTGATTTGCTGCATGTATAATGTCTCTACATACCTATTTCCGTAATTTCAAGTAGATACCTTCTTTTTCAGCTTCTAGTGTCCAACAGCGTGACAAAAAAAAAATGGGTCACCGGTTACTTTGACTCCGTGCAAAGTACTACTAAGTTTACTGACGATCGAGTACTTTTCAATCTTATTACTAAGGGCATAAGGGTGAAAAGTGACTGACCATCAGTGAACACGTACAGTCAGCATCAGAAGCAGCTGAACATTTCGGAATTTTAATTCTTTTATGTACAGGACTCTAGCTATTATTTTTAATGTTTCAGACGATTATTCGTTAAAACAGTCCTTATACTCCAATAACATTTTAGTAACCGGTAATATCTAACAAGTTTTTATTAAAAAAACAGCTTCGAAACTTTGAGTAATGTTAATATACTTGTGATGCTGACTGTACCTTAGTACGGGATTTTGAGTAAGACTATATTTAGCAGTGTTATTGGATTCTAGCAATAATGGTATTGTAGGCTCACCAACGTTTATATGGGACTTAGATAAACATTAGCTAGTAATATGTGGGTTTAGGTACTATTGACACCTCTGCCGGCTCCTTCGGGGTATCGACGCGTAACATTAAGTTTCATGCTGTGAACGGAGGGGCCTAAAATGCTGCTGCCAATTTAGCAGTATCAAAATATAATAAAAATACGAATTTCGCCAAAATTCTTAAGATGGTTACAGACACATTTAAAGTAATAATTTACGGATATTGTCTGTCATTATGCTACCGATATGACGCGGCTGTCGCGCTGTTGCAAGCGCCGTGATCGTGGTATGACTAAAGAATGCAGGTGGATGTCAAATGAATTCTTAGGTAGACGACTGTAGACAAATCTGTCTACCCTCTGTCTTAGTCATCCCTCGATCACGGTGCTTGGAATAGCGACAAAATATCGGGAGGTCATAATAATAGATAATCACGGGAAATATCCCGTAAGTGACCGTATTAGTGCAGTTATAAACCGTGGACCAATAAAACAATGAGAGACAGGAATACCTTTGGTACTCAAAGTATAAGTGCTCTAAAAATAGGTGCTCGCTTATATGTTAGGTACAGTTATATTTCATTTTGTGACCTTTTAAGAAATCCTAGAGAAGGAAAGAAAAAACATTTAATAATGTGCTGTATAATTATTGTTCTATTATTTATCATTCTGCTAAAGCGGCCACTTTAGGCCCCTGGACATGTTTGACATGTAATTATACTAGGAATAGTTGAGAGAATTCCTAGAACCGTAGCTTAAAGCTTGAGTTTATCCTCATCACAGGTTAATCGTTAGAATTTCTGTGAACCTGTAACAGTTTTGGCCACGGACACGAGTAACAGTCCACCTAACTGAATAACTAAGTACTAACCTTATATGAAAGTGAATAGAGATCATTTTTATTTGGCAGACCTGTCAAAGGTCAACCGCAAAAAAAAACTTATAGTAGTCAAAATAACAAAATAAATACCACTTTTATTTTAACAGTGATGCCAATCAGAAGAAAACCAACTGAGAAGGAAGGTTATCAAAGCTTTGATAACACGCTTGTGGTGGTTATATATGAAGGACGGTGGTCCCGGCTGTCATAATTACATCTTTGACAGTCATTACAGGTAGTCAGTGATTCGAAAATCGGACAACCAGTCTTACCAAAGGGTATCGTTTTACCCAGTACCTAACCTACTGAGTTGTGGATGTCAGATAGGCAGTCGCTACGTGTAAAATACTGGTATTCAGTTGCATCCGGTTAGACTGGAAGCCGACCCCAACTGTAGTTAGGACAAGGCTAGACAGATGAGGACGTGTCACCGCGATGCGGCTTGAGGAATGACGGAAACTAGAGACGCACACACGTGTAGCTTAAGGGGGAGCAGGGTCTGTGATTCTTCATACCAATGTTCTCCTGTTTTCTTTCTGAATAATGAAATGAAATGAAATGAAATTGTTTATTTCAGACACAGGTCCATATTCTGTTAGTAGGTACTTATAGCTATGTTAGTGACATTTTAAACATTTATTATTTTACATGACATACATAATTATTATGTTAGTAAGTACTTATAGCTATGTTAGTAAAATTTAAAATAGTCATTACTTAGGACATGAATGTGTGACCAATGCCTCAAAATTTCACTGTCCACTCTGTCTGACACCACGCTCAGAAGCGTGTTGGTACTACCTCTGACCCGAGACCACAGGGAGGCCGTTCTTTTACGAAGCACTGCCTGGAAGCCGTCCGTGCTATGGTCTGCGAACATGTAATGCCTCTTGAGCAATTTTTTTTCATTAAGTCAATGTCTGATGTAGACACGTCTCTGTCATTTTCTTTTATTCAGCATTAATAAGTAAAGAAAATATGACCAAATAAGGCCCAAAAAGATTTCTTGCAATTTTTGCCAGAAATCTTTTTGGGCCGAGATATAGAGGACTACCTTAAAAATTAGAAAAGCGTTTGACATAGAAGAAATTTATAGAAAAGTAGCCACAATCTCACTTAAAATTTGAATGCCGGAAATAGTTTAATCGATATATGAATTTTCTCCTTAAAAACTGTTCAGTTTTTAAGGAGAAAATTTTTAGGAAAAAAGTGAGTCAGACTTGACGCAGGGCGACGGCAATAGTTCATTCAAATAACTATTTTTCAAATTCTTCGCAGGCCTTTATCCCTCTTAACGCAAGCCACATTGGGGTCGTGAAAGGGATGTGAAGGTTTCACAAATTGTTCAACATTTTGAAACTGTGAAAAGTGGAAAGGTCGAGGCTACAAACTGTCTAGATCATACAGGTACGCCTAAAGCCATATGATCTTTTTAACTGCTAAAATTTGTAGAAGTTGGTACTATAAAATTTTAATTAAATAAGTTTGTTGCTATACAAAGTTTTGTTGTTAGGTAACAGTTACATAACACAACCTTTTTGGTATATTTCTGTTTAGACTTCTTCACTTCCATTAAAATAATCGCTGTATTCAAATTTTGAAAAAAAGAAGCAAAATATTTCATGCTCTGATGACAACTTTCTGATCAGTTTCCTAATCACTACTGCCATTGAGTAGTTATCATCATAATCAGCAGTCTGACTTCACCCATTGCTGGGTACAAACCTCTCTTTGCTTCTGCCAAGTTTCACCTTCTTGGGCCAGCCTCGTTCAGGATATTCCCAAGGTGGCAAGAATGTCGTCTGCCCATCCATAGATGATCTTTATTTTCGAACTAGCTTTTGCCAGCGGCTTCGCCCGCGGGAAAATGACGATTTTCCATACAAACTTTCATCCCCTATTTAACTCGTTGAATTTCAAAAAATCCTTCCTTATTCCTTGTCTACATTATAAAGGGAACCTCTGTGCATAATTTCAGCTTTCTAGGTCCAAGGGTTTGAGCTGGGCGTTGATGAGTCAGTCAGTCAGTTAGTCAGTCAGTCAGTCAGGACTTCCTCTTTTTATTTATATAGCAGATAGTCTTCACGTGTTCTTCTTCGGCTTTAATTCCTTACATTTAAGATTCAACAGCTATTTCATTATTGACAAACACACTGTAACCCGCAAATAAACTATTGTTAATTTGGTTATTGCGCCCGGCAATATTGGTCTCAGGATTTGTGGCTCGCCCCTATTACACGGGGCTCAAACATAACTGGGCAAATGTAGGTGTACTATTAGGTATACCTCTGGCTAACAATTCGGACTACAGACGCGATTTTATGTGGTAATTGTGGGTGTTACAATGTTTTCTGTGCAATCACTGTAGACTTATTCCATGAGTAAAATAATACAAATAATCCCAGAATATGTGGTCCTAAAATGCGTCGTTTCGAAGATATCATCAAGAGAATAGCAAAATATTTCATGTTCCACTTGATTCTTTGATGTAATCTCATTCATACCCTAGAAAAAAATACCTTGTATATCTATCTATCTATATAAATAAAAAGAGAAGTCCTGACTGACTGACTGATTGACTGACTGACTCATCAACGCCCAGCCCAAACCCTTGGACCTAGAAAGCTGAAATTTTGCACTGAGGTTCCCTTTATAATGTAGACAAGGAATAAGGAAGGATTTTTCGAAATTTAATCCCTAAGGGAGTTAAATAGGGGATGAAAGTTTGTATGAAAAATCGTCATTTTTGATATTTTCCGACATCCACGCGGGCGAAGCCGCTGGCAAAAGCTAGTGCTATAGTAGGTATTTTCAGTACTTCTATCATACCCACGTATAAACTTGAACATTTTGAAGTTACTTGTAAAGTTGTAAGGGCCCAGTTAGAGGACCAATTCGTTGTTCCATCAAGCCAGGCTTCACAAAAAATCTGTGAGAGATTTCCACACTTTTTGTCACCGCCTTTTGTAACTCCGGGTTTCCTACTTCATTTAACTGAACGTTTGTCCTTTTACAGACAAAAAAATAGCGGGAAATGTAGTCTGTCACACAGTAGCCTTGACCTAGTGTAGTACGAAGTTGTAGTAGAATAAGAGGTCAGGTTACACTGGTTTCGTTCCCACAAACATGAGAACTACCGTCTGTAAGACCTTGGCGTCAAATAGAAAAGCGACTGCAATATATTAGAAGTCATATAAGTACTCACATATCCTTCGTAACAGCCAGAAGAGGACGGAAACCCTTGAATAATAAATAGCAGGGAGCAAGGTAATGCCATCTCTCACTGGTAAGCGCGCATTGAATGTAACTTATAGGATTGATGGTCGAGTATTGAGAATTTGTGGTACTGGTGACCTTTGGAAGACGTGAGAGGTCTTCGTTTAATTAAATTGTTTTTGTTAGGTTTTTTTTTTATATTGGAACTTGGTAAATAAGTACCGAAAACGTCGTCGCTACACGCATCTTGAGAATACCTCTGTGGATGAAATAAATGATTAAAGTATTCGACCTGCCACGAATCACTGACACGCGACGAAAAAAATTGACTGAATGAATTTTTGACATAAGTGAATCGCAAGTCACATCACCCGAGGCCGTTTCAAATGGAAAATACACCTTGTATGTTCTGTCCAATGTCAGGCCTTAGCTCCAGACACAACACTCGTCTGATCAGAAGATCATCATCAACCCATAATGAGGAACTGTTTGCTCTATTTCTTATAGCTCTATACAGACATCTGCCTAGTTACCGGAATCTCAGGTGCGTTGTCTTTGCAATAACAGAGATGAAATGGCTCATTTGTCTATTATTACAGCAGCACTAATACCCTTGAAAGTGGGACACAGTAACGCCTGGTCCCGACCTCAGGAGATTCGACTTGCGTCAAGCGTCATGAGTATGTTACTTATCTGCCTCGCATAAGTTGTATTGTTGGTCCTAGACCCCAGGGTCGCTAGAACTTACTTATTTTGTGATTAACAAAATGTGTGTTATCGAATGGTGGTAGTTTGTACATTGAAAGTGTGCATATCTGCTAACTTGTGCCGAAGGACTAATCTTTTGGCACAAGTTAAAGTTTGGCAAGAGTAAAACTTAGCCCGCGAATTTCTTTTTTTTACGATTGATATAACTTCCTTGAATGCCTTTTTCATCAAATAGTCATTCAAGGAAGTTAAAACAATTGAGAGGGTTGTATTGGTGATTTTAATCGTTATTACTCAGTAAAGTCCCATTTTTTACGGTCGCAAATCCTATTTTATTTATTTAACATAAAACCTGACACTGACCGATGGGGCCGAAAAGTTCTGGAATGGCGACCGCGAACCGGAAGACGTTGCGTTGGAAGGCCTCCCACTAGGTGGACCGATGACCTGGTCAAGGTTGCAGGAACCCGCTGGATGAGAGACGCACGGGACCGGTCAATGTGGCGACGCCTGGGGGAGGCCTATGTCCAGCAGTGGACGTCTTTTGGCTGAAATGATGATGATGATGACACTGACGGGAACTTGCAAAAAAAGTAAGAAAAATCGAATTTCGCGAGCTACCCTGGGGGCCAGCTGCTTGGAGATAGGTAATATCAGTTTCACATCCTACAGATCTTCTGTCTAATATTTTACACGGGCTTGAGCCTATCTCATAATGTTTAGATACTGCCCATACGATAAAAGTGACAGTTACCGCCATATTACGTTCTAGCTGTCTAGATACAGCTTAGTCGCGTTAATGAAGATGTACGTTGGGTTTTCTCGTTTATTTTGGTACAGACAGCCTAAAAAAAAGTTTAGGTGCTATAGAGACTAAACCCCCATTAGTATTTAGAAATTGACCGACGTTGTTGTTATCATTTCAAAAAGAAAAAGAAAATTGTGCAAGCACTTTGCCCACGACTTCATTAGAAAAAATGTGATAACTCGGCTAATAATAATATAAAAATATATAAATATAATTTATAACACCTAAAATTAATAATGTAGCTGCTCTTTTAGCCAGTGAAATAAGTTTAAGAATTGGATCACTAGTTCCGGAAATAAAAAGAGAAGTCCTGACTGACTGACTGACTGATTCATCAACGCCCAGCCCAAACCGTTGGACCTAGAAAGCTGAAATTTTGCACAGAGGTTCCCTTTATAATGTAGACAAGAAATAAGGAAATTATATTAAGGATTTTTCGAAATTCAACCCCTAAGGGAGTTACATAGGGAATGAAAGTTTGTATAAAAATTGACATTATTGATATTTTCCGATAACCACGCCGGCGAAGCCGCTGGCAAAAGCTAGTGATACAATATTAGTATAGCTTATTATCAAATTCAAATTATTGTAGACAGGCAAGTAAATGATTTGTCGATGTTAAGATATTTTTGAGGCTGACTCTACTAAGAGAATTAATAGTCGAGGCTACTATAATAATTCGCATTTGGATGTTAAAATATAAACAAGTTTGACAATTATTATTGAATTGGTAGAAACCAACTCAATATTGTCAAACTTGTTTATATTTACTAGTCACTTTTCATATCAGATAAACACTCTAAAGAAGAATCTTTAGAGTGTTTATCTGATATGAAAAGTGACTAGTTTTATATAATACATTTAGATATACAAAAGGCTATAAAAGAGAAATAAAATCGATATCAAGGCGATATTTAAAAATCTGACCTTTTGAAAGCCCATTTTGTTACTTAATAACATACATTTAGGTTTGACATTTGAATAATTGTCAGTAAGTAACCGTTTTTTTTAAAGCACTTAAATATTTTATTATTATTACTAGCCATTTGTGTCCCACTGCAGGGCAAAGGCCTCCCTTCCCTCTTTCCACTTATCCCTATCCAATGCTGTTGATTGCCAATCCCTGCGAAAAGAGTCGAGTTCGTCTCGCCATCTTCTTCTGGGCCTGCCGCGTTGCCGTTTACTGCTGTTAGGGACCCATTGTGTGGTTACTTTAGCCCATAGCTCCTCCGGCATGCGGCAGATGTGGCCAGCCCAGTTCCATTTAAGCTTGGCAGCCGTGTGACCTATGTCGGCAATGTGAGTTTTGGAACGCAGTATCGAATTTCTTATTTGGTCAGTAAGCTTGACTCCAAGGATACTACGCTCCATTGCTCGCTGACAGACCCCGAGTGCGGACTTTTGACGCTTGGTTAATGACCATGTCTGCGCTCCATAGGTGAGGGTAGGAAGAATGCACATGTCCATGAGTTTTCTCTTTAGGGAGAGAGGGAGAGCTCCTTTCATTATTTGTTTCATCGACCAATAGCTCTTCCAGGCGTTCTCGGTGCGTCGGGCAACTTCTTTGTCTTGTCTTGCCTGGAAGGAGACTATTTGGCCGAGGTAAATGTACTCATGGACATATTCAATCCTCGCACCCCCAATTCCTATATTGCGCTTGGTGCTTAAATATTTTACATATTATAAAACCGGGTACAATTTTGACTGCTACTGGGGAATTCCTGATGGAAAAATCCAACAATATTTTAACCAGGAGCCTATTGCCATCAACCGGGCATAAATTGAATGATGAAAACCCTGTAAGTTTGTTCGACCCGGGAATCGAACCTGGGACCTCATGCTCAGGAGTCACTCTTGCAAACACTAGACCAATCCGTCGACCAGTCAGTAGTTTTAATATGAAGTTATATTATGAAGCAGTGCCTATAGTAAATAATACATTTAGATGGGCTACAAAAATTAAATTGAATCTTAGTATATTTTTGCTATTTTTTATCAACAACTGATATTTAAATAATGTGACCTTTCAAATGCTTTCTTCTTATTTTGTTGATAAATATTACACATTAAGTTTTTTGACATTTAAATAAATTCACCGATAACGGTTTTAAAATTGAGTGAGTCCACTTTAATCTATTATTAAAGGATGTTGGTTTTAGTCACAATTTATATTGTGCTATCGCAAAAGATTGGTGCAATAATACAGAATATTTTTTCCTTATTTAACGGGGTTCGTTTCCTGGGTAGGATTATTGGTTTTCCAAAAATCTGATGATGCAGTTTTAGTTATCATCAAATCAGGCTCTAGACTCTTTTGAGTAATTTTCACAATTCCACATAGTTTCGAATTTGAGCATCCACGCCCACTTGAAATATTTGCCCTGTATACAAATAGAGATCCTATTTGTATACAGGGCAAATATTTCAAGAAGCTGGAAGCGAGACGCACGGGATCGGTCAATGTGGCGATACCTGGGGGTAGCCTTTGCCCAGCAGTGGACGTCTTTGGCTAAAATGATGATGATGATACAAATAGGCGCTGTAACAGATCTATATTAAAACTTTTCAACATGATTTCGTATTTTGCCGAAGCACATACTTTTACTCTCACATCTATAAATCAATAGCTTGTAAAGCCTTGATAATCTTTTTTATAAATAAAAAATAAACAGAACATAAAGAAAATAAACACTTCAAACTCACAAATCAACTAACTAGCAACAAACAACTTGGTAAGCGTAGAAAATACGCAATATTAATGTTTAAAGTTATAAGTTTTAGTGGTCATGTTAGCCGGGCATTATGGTCGGAAGCTCGTAAACTGTAAACAGCATAGCTTTGTATTTCACCGACGGACTTACTCAATACTGTTGCCGTCCCTTAGAAGTTGGACGGTATGTTTTACTCTGTATTACAGTTAAAGTATGAAGTTAGGTGTAGAGCGCATTTGGAGATGCCCTGAAGCGTATGTGAGGTGACCAAATGGGCTGTATGTCAAAGTTGCAAGGGGTTTTTATATAAATCGGCATTGGGGAGTGAAATGATAAGCATCACTACTAGTGTTGCCCAAATGTCTTAAGGTACGGTCAGCATCAGAAGTATATTAACATTTCTCAAAGTTTCGAAGCTGTTTTTTTAATCAAAACTTGTTAGATATTACTTGTTACTACATGTTATTGGAGTGTAAGGACTCTTTTAACGAATAATCTTCTGAAACATTTAAAATAATAGCTAGAGTCCTGTACATAAAAGAATTCCGAAATGTTCAGCTACTTCTCATGCTGACCGTACATGCAGGAGGAGCAAATATGTAATTTACTAAAACTCGTAGAGTCCTTCTTACTGAAGAGTCCATAGGGATCAAATTTTGTGTACGAAAGAAAAGTAGCTAGTCAATTTACAAACTGTATGTATTAACAACAAAAATCAATATAGTGAAAATGATCTGCATTAATGGAAGTACGTAAGACGATACACAATCAAACATGTCAGATGTTTCTCTGAAACGCGATACCCAAAACACGTGTCAAAAGGCCCAAGGTTTTGTATAGAAAGCGACGGAAACCTAATCTTTTCCTAATGAAATTCTGATGACCGAATTTCCACTCGCTTCTGGCGTTTCCTTTCCTTGTATTATGCAGTTATGAAACATCACTGCAAGCACAAAATATTTATGCATACTTCGTGACAGCGATTTCGTGTAATGTGCTTGTGTATAGCTTGTTTTAATAATACTTTAACGCGTAATGCTTTCTTCGTTTTAACTTTACCGATTTTTATGAAGACAACATTGTCATTACTACCCAGTTTTACAAGAAAATGGCGTCGTTAAAGTAGTGGTTTCCTGTTGCAAGTAATTTTCCTAATAATCCATTAAGAACTGGAAACTGCCAACGACGCAGTTGGCTTGTATTTTTTCCGGTTGCTAGCTACAAAATATGCCTTCCTATTCCTCCCTCAGGGATTTTATGTCGCGTAAAAGGTTATTTATTTACACTGTCTTTTCTCGAAGGCAAAGTTAGATATCAGTCGCTTTACGTAAAACTATAAAGTTGAAAAAGTTCAAGTGTCGTACACACAATACACGTGCTTACTGAAATACATTTTTTCAATTGAATAGGTAAATATGATGTTTATTTTATAAAGTTTGTTATCGGGAAAGGTGTGTGAAATAGTTTGATATTCACAGGGCAAGACCACAAGTCAATCTCTTTACAATATTGAAATATTTACAAATGACAGTCGGAATAGAAGCATAACGCGTGCTTTTCGAGGCACGGAGGAAACTCGGCCTTTTTTTATGGGATAAGCCCGCCACACTATTCCCAAATCACTGTAACCCCTGTTAGCCAGAATCAACAGTGGCGACCATAAGAAAAGCGCCGAGACAATGAAGCTCGACGAAGTCCCAGAGAAATGATTTAACTGTCTTGGATCCCGCAACGAAATTAATCAGAAAAAAGAATAGCGAAGGAGTAGGAAAAAGCATAATTTCCACTTCCCTCCATATCAGCAGGAGACAGACCAGAACAAGGTCAATAGGCACACAGGGACGTATACAACTATCTCTTATGGGCGGTCACCCATCCACGGATTGATCCTAGGCAATCGCAGCTTAACCTAAGGATCTCGTATACCGATTTTATTTTTTATTTTTTTATTAGACCATATTGTCCCACTGCTGGGCAAAGGCCTATGCCGTATATCGATACGACAGAAAAAACCAATCGATTCTCCTTGTACCTATTCCTTAGTTACGGTTCAGAAACTTACGATCCTTTACGGTATATCAAGATTAATAGCACGCAAAAGTAAAATACGTAGGTAAGCCCATAAACTAAGCTCCCTATGTTAGTTTCTCAACAAGGAGAGATAACAGCACAATAATTTATCCATTAATGGCTCCTGCAATAAAGGAAGCAGCCCAGTGTTAGTTCAGTAACCTAATACCGTCATACATCGCCTAATAGCCTGGTGGAAGCACACAAGGACTAACACACACGTGGAAATTGGATATTATAGGCACAACAGTCATGGAGGACGTGAGGTTATTTTATACCATGTCCGTTTTTACTGCGGTTTTACTCGCTAAATAACATTTAATAAATTAATGTTAGGGTGCATTAAAGCTTTAGAGTGATGACTCAAATATGTTCGGCGGAAACTGGGTTGACATTTTGACACTATAAAATTTTGATATAAAGGAAGAAGGGTTTTCAGTATGATTTTTATAATTGCAGTACGATTTGTTCTGTTTGATTTCGAAATTCGAACGGTCGCGGTGTGCAGAGCTCCTTGACAAGTGACAGGTATAATATATACTATAATATAATACATATTATACTAAGGGCCGGTTTCACCGGTTACGGATAAAGTCCCGGATAGCCTATCAGGAACTTATCTGCCAGATAAACTACAATTTTTGATAGCATTATCTGTCAGATAACTATCTGACACTTTATCCGTAACCGGTGAAACCGGCCCTTAGTAGTTTATTTTCTGCATATCACAGGTCAACCTATGTGGCGGTACTGCTTAACCGGACTATCCCACGGAATACGGATGCCTTAATATGTAGTTTCTTCTCCAGTGGCGCTTTCTGAGAATCTAAAGACAGTGGTTTCTATGGAAAAAGTTTACGGCAAGAAGTGCTATCTATGAACAGAGATCTCTGCCAACACTACCTATGTACGGAGATGTCTACGAACGATGTTTTATATCAACAAAGTTTTCGGCGAAACGTGCTGTCTAGGAATAGAGATTTCTATCAGCTGTGATTTCTGTATGTAGTCATATCGTTAGCGTGTTTCTGTTAGGTTCCACGCTCATATTATACTTCGTCAATACAATATTTTTTGGACTATTTCTTTATCGTTTTCAAGATCATGTCACCTGTCCTGTATGGTCAGGTGTGAACTACTTCCTCATTTGGGTAAGGTTCGGGAAATTAAGTGTAGCAAAGCAGTGTACATAATTATAGCACTAAAATTATAATTAGAGCTTCTGTCGACAAGAAATTAGTCTAAGTGTCAAAATATCATAATTTATAGTTCAACCCAAACTTGTCTTTGAATTAAATATTAATAATTAATTTATAGCATACGACTTAGCTAACACTTAAAATCTAGATTTAATTTTAGGCCGATGTTATTTACACTTATTCTACATAAAACTGATAAAACAGACAATTTTATGTGATCGTTAATATTTTATTTCTTTATTATGTTGATCAGGGACATCTATTTTTAAATGACAAAAGATGAAGACTCTCGATAAGTATTGGTTTTTTGACCCGAGAATCCGTATTCAAAGAATTTACGAGCATTTTCCAACGGCTAACAAAAGTAGAGATATACAACATTATTTTTAGTATATGCGAAACCTGAATATAGTTTGTTCAGAATCAGTAACTGAATCGATTCCAATAATTTTTATACCATGTTATATTTTGTCCCAAAATTATTTAAAAAAGGATACGAGTTGGACACCTAGCGACTGTGGTAGCGCGGACGGCCCGCGCCCGCCGCCGCCTGACCGTGACTTAGTAAGCATATTTTTGGACGGACAACCACGTAACTTAACAGACCTATAACTTTGTGATTTTTCAAGATACAGTTTTGAAATTTTGTACATGGATTCTTTACATAAAAGTACTAGACACGTGTTTCAGGTTTCGCATAAACAAAAACTAATGTTGTATATATTTGCAAACTGGCTAGCGTAGGTGGACCCCACCTTCCGTTTCTACCTGACGATGGGTGCAGGTGTGGACATCAGACCGGATATTACGACATTTGGGAGAGGCCTATGTCCAATCTAGAAATGTATAGAAAGAGAAACGGATATTGCTTTATTTGAAGCTCGTGTCCAGCCATATGGAAAGAAATGAAAAGTCTACTTCAAATCGAGGAGCTTGTCACGTGGCTTCATAATAATAGTTAGTCGGGCTGTTACGAGTATTATTAGGCCATCGAGCTCCTTGGTTCGATGTTTCTTGGTTAAAAGCCGCGTGCGTTAGTTACTGGTTTTCATTGCGTAAATATCGACGCGGTTACTAGCGGCATGTTCTAGGCAATTTATATTTTTATTGCTAAGTAGGCCTGCTCTTGACCTCGACCACGCCTGATGGAAAGCGATGAATGAGGTCTACGATGGAACGAGCGTGTCCATAAGATGCCTGTTCACTCTCGCTTTGAAAGCAGACGGGTTAAATGTGAGAGGGAAAACAGACACAGAAGAGTTCCACATCTACTTTGGCTGCGCGTATAATAAACGTGGAGGAGAAGCGCTGGGTACAACGCTTCGGGTTATCAACCAAGTCTTGGGATATCTTTCATTATTTTTGCTCTTCAGTCATGTCACAAACCGCGTGTTACTTGAGCGTGTAGTTTGTGGCCAAGCGCGATTATTGTTTCGAGCTTTCGGGCCGTGTAGAACTTTCAACAAGTCAAGTTAATTACGGTGTCAAGTCAGACTGTTTGAACGCATCACACGGTCTGAATGCAGTCAAAACTGTGGTGTAGACAGATTTTGGGCGCGTTTTTATCTTTTCAATGATTGTTTCTGTTTGAATTTGCAACGTTGCGGTTTTAAAGAAAATGGTTGTGGTGACAAAAATTGGCAAAATTATTATGGTTTGGTTGTGTTGAAAGGAAGAGTGTAAGACATTTACAAAGCAGATGTGAGTGGCAACTCTTTGAGGGACACTAGAAGGACATTCACTGACCGTATTGGTGAGGTTCTTTAAAGCCAGATGTATGAACGAGGGCGGGACGAAGGGAGTATATAAGGATCGTAGCATAAACTGTATAGGTTCCGTCTACCCCCATAGAAAAGGCGAGAGTTTATGTATGTAGACATAGGGTTGATTTTACCAAAGTTTTAATAGGTTTTACTAAAGTAACAAAGCTTTAAATAAGATAATTAGTCCTATTATAAATTTATAATGTCAGCTTAGCTCATTGAGTTATAATGTACTAGCGTACTATTTTTTTATCTAATCTTTGTTACGCCTTCGACAACAATTACCATAACCATGTTTTATAACAATATATTACTTTAACAAAAAACCCGGCCTTTTTGTTAATGCTAATCATTATTTACGGACTGTTAATGCGGATTTCACGTGACTATTAATAATTATATAATTTATATTAATTTTATACAGACTTTTTGCTTCGATTAAATGATAAAATACATAATTTGTCGGATGTATGGGAGTTGTCCTTTGTTATTTTGACATGAAAAAAGTTATCCTACGATTCAAGGTTTTTGTAACTTAGGGTCCGTTCACACAGACCGGCTCGGAGAGGCGAGCAGATTATTTATTACGTTTAAAACAGAGTTTTGAATCGTTGTATTAAGATTTATTTTTATATGTCACTTCTTTTCTCCTTTAGAGCAATTTGTTCTTTTATTTTCAAGCGTACTAACCGTCCGCGAAGCGTACTAAGCGTCCTAACTAACTAATATTATAAATGCGAAAGTAACTCTGTCTGTCTGTCTTTGCTTCACGCCTAACCTACTGAACCGATTTGTGTGAAATTTGGTACAGACATAGTTTGGAACTTGAGAAAGGACATAGGATAGTTTTTTTTGTTTATTTTTTTTTCGCGAGATAAACCAAAAATCTGCCGGAAGTCACTATTCCACGCGAACGAAGTCGCGGGCAAAAGCTAGTGTAAAAATAAATCTTATTACAATGATGATTCAAAACTCAGTTACGTGATAAAAATCTGCTCTCATCTCCGAGCCAGTCTGTGTGAACGGACCCTAAGTGTATTTGTTATTCAATATCTCTGTAACGATATATGACAGAAGATGATAGATGATTTATATACATTCAATATAACGTCTTGGTTAAATATATATTATATATTTTTTAAATTAGGTAACTGCGTCGTTGGTATAGTCGACGCAAAGCGCGAATACTGAGCATGGGGTCCTGTGTAAGATTCCCGGGTCGGGTAAAGTGTTATTGGGTTATTCCATCTAAAATTTCTCAATAGCAGGCAAGGAGTCTGGGGCCCAATTCTGTAAAATAACTAACTTATCAATAGTGTGTCGATAGTGTGTCGGTTGTGTCTCAATAGACTACTCATTGACATTTGGTATTCTACAAATATTTATGGTCAT
This sequence comes from Diarsia mendica, assembly GCA_949316265.1. Classification (NCBI taxonomy): domain Eukaryota; kingdom Metazoa; phylum Arthropoda; class Insecta; order Lepidoptera; family Noctuidae; genus Diarsia; species Diarsia mendica. The sequence continues at coordinate 8,236,296 of OX438906.1, read as the reverse complement.
TGACTTGCCACTGTAGTGACATTGAAACGCCATAGTAGGACTTTACGGTAGTCTGTAAATATATTTCAAGTGAAATCTGACAGTTGTGTCTATCATCGAACTGCCATTGTGAAGCCATCGAACAACGACACCTCTTTTCCCTATTGCATAATAATGTCTGTAGTGTGTCGATAGAGTGACAATGGCATGTTGCTTATCTCTAAGTTACAGAATTGGGCCCCTGGACTTGCGCTCGGTTGATGGCAATAGGCTGCCCGCTATTACATGGGACTTAAATATAACTGGGTGTACTAGAAGGTAAAGGTGCACACCTATAAATAATAAATATATTTTTTTATTTCGGAAATTAAGACACATTTTAGGTTCACAAAAAAACATTTTTCCAAATAAAAATAAACAATACAGACAATAGAGGTTCGGGTACCTATGGTAAAGGTACACCAGGTGTATCACCGTAGAGTTGGGCATAGGCCTAACCATAAAGGAGTTACAGGCGTAATGATATGTTGCTATGTTTGGGTTGCAAACTACTGACAGTTGCAAGCCTATGTTTATACAGCACAGAATTCTGACACTTCCGTCACTTTACATATTAGAAATATCACTATTTGTAAAAACTAATCCTAATTTGTTCCCCCTTCTGGTCAATAATACAGGTAGAAATAGACGTGAGAAGTATAGACTTTGGGTGCAATCAGTCCCCGCCAAAACAGCATTTCTAAAAAAAAGTGTAATATGCATGGCACCATTAATTTACAATAAAATACCAAATTCCCTTAAGATATTAACAATTAACTCATTCAAGAGAGAGCTAAAAAAATTGCTTATCAATAAGGGATACTATAATGTTATGGAGTTTTTGAATGACAAATTTTGAATTTATTTAGTAATTTAATATGTAATTTTAATAATGTTATTGTTTTTAATTATTATTTTTTGACTATAATTTTTGTATTGAATGTAATTGTGTACTTGAATTGATTGAATTTTGACTATTATGTAATTTAATTATTTCTTAATTTCTAAAAAGTATTGTGAACTATTTTGTACGCCGAATATGGCAAAACATGTTGAACTAACAACTCTGAACTCGTTCTCCATCCATATGTGCATATTTATGTATCATGCCACACATGTTTAAACAAATAAATGCATCTTTATCTTTATCTTGTTTTTATAATAAGTAGTTTTCCAAATTTGCAAGTGTAACCGCACCAAAACAGCTAGTTCGAAACATTTGAACTATTTTCTGTTTCTTACACACAGAAATGTATGAAAAGCTTTGTTTTGTTAAAGCTATGTTTCCACAAAGTTTCGATATTTATGAGCATACTTACTAACAAAAGTTATATTTTATTAACTTAACCTGACTTCCTAAAGTACACCATAGCATACTAATTAATATTTTTAGTTTGTGTAATTAACGTTTTTTGTCTTAAGAATTGTTGCTGAAAACGTCTTTATTTAGGTTACGAGTTTTTTCTCTTAAAACCGTACTTTTTTAATTAAGTTTTGAGCTATTTTGTTGTAAGGAAAATAATTAAAGAAATTTCTCGTTAATTTCTAGTACATACCTTCAAATTTTCGAAGGCACGTGTAATAAGAAATAATGGAAGCTGAAATATCGTTTCTCGATATTAATAGACACTTTAATAATTAAAATATTATTAAATTATGTTTCAAGAGCAAGTATTATGTTTAAGAGTAAGTCAATACTTAATCCCTTTTGTAATTTGTTCCCCGAAATGTATATTTAACAATTTTAACTCAAGTTGCCAGTTCCCTAAGGGCTGCCCACTTTCTACGTTTCCACCCACGACAGCGGGGTAATGAAAGGCTTGAAATGGCAAGAAATAAAAAAAATAACCGACCAAGTGGGAGTTGGACTTGGTACCGAAGAAGGTTCCGTATAAAGTTGTAGGTATTTTGTTATTAAACTACATAATAAACGGTTTCAGTTTGTTTTTCTTTACATGATTGTGCTGTAAGACAAGATTCTTGCAAAATTTTGTGATTTTAATGCTACGGGAAGTACTCTTATTGGTTTTGAAGACCTTAAAAAAAGAAAGATATGTTTATATCTTTTGATCGCATTGACCTAACAGTTGGATTTTTTTTCGTAACTCCACGTGGTAGCAGACTGTATTTGATATTAATTTCAGGTTGATACCTTTTCGCGTTCCTGAGATAAAGGGTCTTAGGGGTAAGGGGGGGGGGGGTTTTGGGTAAGGGTCGTAGGGGGACATATGGATGACCAAATGACCCAGTGAGGATTTCGTTTTTGCCGACAAACGGTACAAAATCTTAAAAATACCCAGTCAGATGTAAACTATCTAGAAATACAAATCGAAATTTGTATATTACACAAGTAATACATAAGCACATGAGAGACGGTGTAACGGCAAAAACGGAACCATTATACTTCCGTGTTTGCCGACTGAGTTACGGAACCCTAAAAACAGTTAAACAAGATCACCGAAAGTAGTTTCATCTCCCAAACAATCCTTGTTGCAACTCTTGGCGCGTAAAAATATTTTACTCCAGTCTATAAAAGATACAAGACTTGCTTACCACAAATCATATTTATAACTTTTCCAAGTATTACCTTAATATAACGAATAAACTTCGCAAAGGTCAGCGTCTGGGAAGGACAATAAATCTTTCAGGACATTATGTTAATGTTGGCGGCCACATATTGGGCCAATATGGCGTGTATTGGATTGCTGGGTCCAATATGTTGTGCCAGACGTTCGATGGAACTGGTAACTTTGATCGATATTGTGTACCTATTGGTATGTTTATATTAAACCGTATTGGTACGACGTTTGTGTAGCTAATTTAAATTCCTTTTGAAGCCATTGTTGTATGTAAAGTGGTATAAACAGGGGTCGTAGTTATTGGGTCGGGTTCCTGTGTGTGTTCTAGGAAATACTTGGCGTGGAGGTCGATTAAGTGATGTGTAGTTCCTGTACGTAACATCACGCCTGTAATCCTCAAAGGCGTACCTAATAGTGCACTCACATTTCGCCATTTAAGTTTCAGTCCTATTTAATAGGGGGAGACCCTATTGCCATCACCGGGTACATATCCAGACACCTTCGTTGTTACTGAGAAATTTCTGATGGAAAAATTCAATATCACTTTGCCTGCCACGGGTATCGAACCCTGGACCTAATATTCAGCTGTCGCGCTTGCGGCCACTAGACCAACGAGGCAGTCCTGGAATTACTCGGAATGGTACGTTACGACAGTGACGTTACTAAAACATCCATTTTCTTAATGTTCTCAATAATTCCGGGAACAGTGTAATTGGGTAGATTGTCGTAGTTTCAATGTTTTCGGGTAAGCTTTGTGAAGATGGGAACGATTACACGAGTGTCTCTCAGAACTGTAACCCAGGCCAAAGACAGCTGGCCGCGGAATTTTGTAGTACGCGGATTTTTGTACTAGATTACGTGGCCTCGGCGCAAGGGCAAAGAAGGAACATGGGTTCGGTTTTTAGTCAGTAGAAGTCTGACACTCCCCCTCGCTCTGCCCAAGAGCGGGGGGGGGTCATTCGATGATTTTCCACCGACCAAAAAAAAAAAAAGGCCAAAGACAGCTAAAAAATATAAGAATCTGAAGAACATCTCCGTGCGTACCAGTACAATGTTCGCACGTACAATGGTTCACTTTAAGAAACCATCTCTCTAATACACAACATTATCATCAGCCATAAGACGTCCACTGCTGTACAAAGACCTCCCTCATAGAACGCCTTATAGAACGGCATACAGAACATAGAACAAGATAAACCCGTGCGGCTTTTATTATTAATGCACGAGCTCAATATCTGTATATATCTTAAAAGTTAATATAACAGTAACTTTTCCACAACTTTTTTCCACTATCATAATAATAACTATCTAAGTTCCTGAGTTATCAACCGTTATGAATGACAAACATCTTGCCTCCCCTATTTTCGCAATATTTTTCTGGGTTAACCTACCATACGATATTGCAGCTTGATATAAAAATATATCACTATGTTTCCGCAAAACGTTGCTTATGTAAACATTATGCTTTCAGTCGAGCTGCTTGTCTAGTGAGTTGGCAAGTCAAAAAGCATCGTTTAAATGCGCCTTGGTTGTCCGACGATGTTTTTGGTGCAAATGTGTCAAAAAGCGAGAAACCACAGATATGGATGTACGTTTCGTAGTAATAAGTTTTAATATTAATAAAACCTCGTGGGGTCGTGGTGATGGTATAGGTACGTGGCTGAATAATAACTAGCGCATAGTTCTATCTTGGGGGTTAGCAGTTCTTTCCGAGGTCGTTCTGTGGATGGGTGACAATCATTACAATGATCGGCACGATTCTTGAGCGCTGACGCAAAATTGAGTTATTTGGTCCTTTTGGTGGTATGAAGTGAGACGCGGGGCGGGGAAAGTGCAGTGATTGGCCCGTAGCGCATCGCGTCATAGCCGTCACTCGGGATTTGTTCTTTACTCCTGCTGCACTTACCTCACGACCAATAATAAATTAATAAACGGGTGTGCGTTTTATTTTTCAGAAAGTGTACGATGCGCACAGCGACCCACTCTTCCGCCGAGCGCTCAAGAACCGTGCCGGTAATTATACATACCGAGTTCCCTCCGTATGTCGAAAAAAACGCTAAGCTGTTCGTCCTTCCCGTCTGCAGTCGTTACGTAGACAGTGTCACGAAAGTCTGACAAGCAGTGTTACCAAGGGCTAGCATATTACCCAGTAACTGTGTCGTGTAGGTCCGATATCCAGTCCTTCACGTAAAACACTGGTATTCAGCTGCATCCGGTTAGACTGAAAGGTGACCTCAACATATTTGGGAAAAGGTTAGAAAGATATACTCTATGTATATAAAGGTTATTTTTGCACGTATCATAATAAATGAACAAATACGCAGTAATGACCTAACCTCAGCTGTTTTTGTAGACAAATGACTGTAATTTGACCTAATAGTACATACAAATTGTAACTATGAAGTCGTTTCTTAAGTTCAAAGAGAACAATTCTGTGCCAAATATTAGTCTTGCAAGACACTGCAGTTATTTTAATATGTATGACCTTAATAAACCTCGGCTTACTCGAGGTTAAAACGCATCATGATCAGAAGGTCTAAGTAGCAAAATGTCCAACAGCGCAAAATGTCTAATGAGCAGGAAGTCTACTTAGCAAAATGTCCATGTAGCAAAACGTCCAACTATCAGATGGTCTATATAGCAGAACGTCTATTTAGCAAAAAGTCATTTTTTAAATGTGTACACTCATGATAGAAACTAAAAGTCATTTATAAATTATAATTTGAATACAATAAGTCTAGGTTAAACTCATCAATATCATGAGGAAATTAGGCGCACAACCTCCCCTTTTTTTTTTTTTTTCGGTGAGTGAAAAATCATCGAATAACCCCCCCCCCCCCGCTCTTGGACAGAGCGAAGGGGATTATCAGACTTCTACTGACTAAAAACCAAATCCATGTTCCTTCTTCGCCCTTGTGTCGGAGCCGCGTTAACCTTTCGACAAACCACAGTCCCGACGGGCGTCGGCCCTTGCGGGCCCCTCCTTGCTGACATCTCTTTGAGGCGCGTGTGGAACACGTACGCGCCGCTGACACGGTCTGTTGCCGTCATGACGACGGCCGGACGGCGAGCTAGCCCGTTACTCACCGTCCACAGGCCCGCGTCTACGGTGGCCGGAGGTCATCGCGTGCCCCCCGACGCCCGGAGCGCCTTCCGCGGCGGCTGGGACGTTGAGAGGTTCTCTCCCTCTCTCGTTCCGCCACCTCCTTCGCTAGCATCACTGCTTCGCAGAAGGAGGCGACGGCGTCCCATTCCTCTTCGCCCCGGACCATGGCTTGCACCAGGGCCGGACGCGAGAGGTCGCCGCCGCCGACACAACCTCCCCTGTATTTAGACCAAAGAGTATATGTACCTACATAATCTTATAATGCCATGTCCATTTCCCTCCCCATGAAATGTGTGTGTTGAATTTTGTGCCTGTGTATCCAGACATTTTGAGAATCTGACGATTTGCTAAATAGACGTTCTGCTATATAGACCATCTGATAGTTGGACGTTTTGCTACATGGACATTTTGCTAAGTAGACTTCCTGCTCATTAGACATTTTGCGCTGTTGGACATTTTGCTACTTAGACCTTCTGATCATGATGCGTTAAAACGAGTAGCCTAACGCATTGTACTCCGCGCTAGTTCTTTATTTACAACAATAATTTTAGCTTTTTATAGCGGGAGTATAGGTGGCTGGACGGTTGTAAATGATGATGATAATTCCCTTGTTATCCTGAATTGCTTTAGCTCTCGGATGTATTGCCAAATGAACACAAATTTTCTTTTCTTTCTTTTCTTTCTTTTCTTTCTTTTCTTTCTTTTCTTTCTTTTCTTTCTTTTCTTTCTTTTCTTTCTTTTCTTTCTTTTCTTTCTTTTCTTTCTTTTCTTTCTTTTCTTTCTTTTCTTTCTTTTCTTTCTTATCTTTCTTTTCTTTCTTTTCTTTCTTTTCTTTCTTTTCTTTCTTTTCTTTCTTTTCTTTCTTTTCTTTCTTTTCTTTCTTTTCTTTCTTTTCTTTCTTTTCATTTTTTTCTTTCTTTTCGTTCTTTTCTTTCTCTACAAAAAGTCTCTTAATTCAGTGTATTTTCCTCTTCTCCTTTTACTAGTTCGTACTGACCTCAACTTGTGGCCGGTTGTAAATAATCGTTCTAAATTCCGACGGTTATAACGCCTAGTGTGTTGTCGTAGCAATTTCCGTAGCACTGCTACGGCCTACGGCATAATTGTAGCGTTATTTATTTATTGAGTTGTGTGCTACCAAGTGCTGGGGAAAATTTATTAGAAAAACATCACGCCTGTAATCCCCGAAGGGTAAGGCAGAGCCAATTTTCGTCAGTTACTTTTGAGTCACACGTAATACTGTGCGTATTGCTATCAACCGGGTACCAATCTAGACTCCGTGACTGCATTCAAGTTCCTGATGAAAAAATCCATTAAAATTTTGCCGGATCTGGGAATCGAACACAGGAACCGCACTTGCGACCACAAGACCAACGAGGCATTCTAGAGAGAATTTATCACTTCCACGAAAAAACCGAAAATACATCTCGTAAATACATATATCTCTATATTTTCTTCTTCATTTCGATTTAGGAAAATACAAGATAAAGCTAATGTATCGTCTGCTTATCATTCCGCGCAAGTTGTAGAAGGTAACTGAGCGCAAAGAGGTGGTACGAGAATATTGTATCAATTTGCTTTAGCTCTTCTAATATATGGGCCCCTGGTACCAAGCCGTGCGAGTTTGTTCACGCAAATTGTGCCGGCCGCTCATTAACACTCATTTGTGTATGATTTTTTTTATATTTTAAGCATAATTGACAAACATTTCAGTTGAAAATACAAAGGCGGATTTTAGGCATTATCAAAATGTTCAAATATTTAAAAAATGCATAAAAAAATCGTGCAGTAAGTTGTGGGTTCGGTTTCTCACCAGCACGGCTCTCAAAACGGTGAAAGGAAACATCGTGAGGAAACCGGCATGCCTTAAACCAAAAATTCGAAGACAAATGACATCTACCAACCCGTACTGGGCCCGCGTGGTGGATTATAGTCAATTTCCACTCATAGAGAGAAGGTCTGGAGTCCAAGCCGTGGGAACATTACAGGCTGATTACGTTTTATGCTGCTAATATTATGGGCCCCTGGTACCTAGCCGTGCGTGTTTGTTCACGCAAATTGTGCCCGTCGCCTACAGCCGCTCATTACTACATTTGTGAACGAAATTTTTATATTTTTAAGCATAATTGACAAACACTTGAGTTGCAAATACAAAGGCTGTGTTTTAAAGTACTCTTGGTTTGTTTTCCTTTGGGTTCTACGAACGGTTGAGGCTTTTAGTCATCCGATCTGTTTAAAAAAATATCCTGTAGAAGATGACTCAGTAAAATTTACAGTTTTTTTGGACTTGTCAATGATCGTAACAAGACATGTTTTGATTTAAATAACAAAAAACCTGTTGTAACAAAAAATAGGATTAACAAGCGTCCAAATACGTCTTTGTAACTTTATCAAAGTTTAAACACTCTTTGAAATTATTTCAATCGAATTAAGCCTCAATTTCACGTTTATAGTCTACCGCACATTAATTTAAATATAAAATAGATTTCCATAATTAAGGGGGTAATAAATAAGCCCGTCGGGGCTGCGGATATCGGAAAGTTACCGCGGCTCCGACACAAGGGCGAGGAAGAAGGAACATGGGTTGGTTTTTAGTCAGTAGAAGTCTGACACTCCCCTTCGCTCTGCCCAAGAGCGGGGGGGGTTATTCGATGATTTTCCACCCACCAAAAAAAAAAAAAAAAAAAAAAAAAAAAAAAAAGGGGGTAATAAATTGAAAAGATTTTAAATTAAGTCCCTTTCATTCCTCCCTTTAAGGATTTTCACCCTAATTTGGATGGGGAAATTATGAAAGGAGACATTAAAGATCATAAGATATTAGTTAATATATAATACTGGTAAGTATTTCATTTACTCTGAGAACCAGGCACTTGCGAACAAGGGTGTACCAGATGAGCTTCACCCGGACCAATTTCAAAATTAAAGTCTCCTAAATGACGTTGCATCCGGTTTAAAACAATATTGCGGTTGTCGTTGCGCTAGTCGACACAAAATTAGTCCGACAATATTTGAAAATTTCGTCGAAAACAAATTCTGTCTCGACTAATTTTGTACAGAAAATTATACCTACTCTAAAACAAAACATGGTAGACACAAATGACACAATAATAGCGAATTAAGTTCAGAAATTGTTTCTCATCATTAGTCATTTGGGTGTTCCACATGTATGTAGGTACTTACCCCTCATTTATTTAGTTGCAATAATGACATTCTCAGAATTTTCGGCTTAATCGCAATCAACGAAATCTCCAACGCCAATTACATGGAAATTGTTGTGCCATTTTTTGTCAACTTTTTTTCGCCATGATTGAAACCGGATGCCCCGAGCATATTTTAAGGTTTTTGTGCCAAACAATATCATGCCTGATTAGGACATTGTCGCCCGTAATTTCGATTTAGGGGAAAAAATACGTCAAAAACTTGGTACAAGTCATTTGAAGTATTTCCTGCTTTTTGATCGCGAAGGTACAAACGATTTTTCGCTACAATACGTAGGGAGCTCACAATAGCGTTTGTGCTTACCTGTACCTTTTCGGCGCCATTTTTAATTCAGTTTTTAATGTTAGTTTAGGCCGCCTTGTGTGGAAATGTGTTTTTTTTGTGGAGATCTCGGAAATGTGTTGCTTGTTGTCATTTAATTCGATTTCAGGTGTGTAAGGACATTGACCTTTTTCAAGAGCAACACTTTGTATCCATTATTGCTGTCTAATAAAGTAAAGTGTACTTGGCATACAAGGGGATTATGTGGAGCAACATTTCAAAACCCGAGCTTACTTTGTATTTATGAGTTTTAAAATGAGCTTACCTTCATTTTGTAGGTCTATCCTTGCTTGGAATACTTTATTTGAGTTCTCAAGCCTGTCTAGGTCGACTTATTAGACGAAAATTGTAAGTAATCTTTTTAGATGAAAAGATTCATAATTTTTTTGTATTTTTTTTGTCAAAAGCCTATCCTTTGATGTTCAAGAATAAGCTCAGTTGTTGTTTATACCAATTTATACGCTCAACAGAATAAGATACAGAAACAACGATTACTTACATTGCTTAATAAATAAATAAACAAACAAACAGTGTTTCCATTCTGTTCGCCTGAATTTGTTTGTGTTCATATTGATTTTCCGTAACGTTAACGTGATTCAGAACGGCGTAAGTGTGTACTACATATAAGACAAATATAAAGTTCTACACAAGTGAAGTACTACAGGGTAAAAAGACGAGACGAGCTCATATTTTTGACAAAAAAGTTTCTATTTCTCTCTCTTTTGTGTTGGTACGGCTGGCAACGGCTGACATCATTGTCAAGTATTAATTTTATATTGAACCTAGAAATTACAATAGTATTAGCGATACAGAAAAAATGCATAAGTCATAAAGTACGGAAGCAAAGTTAATAAAATAAAAAGATACCAGAAATCAGTGTGTAAGATGCTGTACAAATACTTACATAACCTCTTCCTTTTTTAGAAGTCGTTTAAAAAAGTAAATAGGGTAAAATACACATAATATAACATGGAAACACTGAAAGGTTAGGTTATTATATACACCTAAGTGTATATACAATGAGGTGTACATAATAGTCTAACAAAATCCACACACAAACATCCAACCATCCATTGTATGGATGTACAATATGTATTAGTGTACATCCATATTTTGGCAGTTATATAATACTAGTGACCCGCCCCGACTTCGCACGGGTGCAAAAAAGGTATTAAAACCTTCCTCTTGAATCACTCTATCTATTAAAAAAAAACCGCATCAAAATCCGTTGCGTTATAGTTTTAAAGATTTAAGCATACAAAGGGACATAGGGACAGAGAAAGCGACTTTGTTTTATACTATGTAGTGATATTGTTTAGTCCCGTGTAACTACAGCGAGGCTATTGCCAGTTCAAATGTAGACCAATAAACATTTGTCTGTACACAAAAACGCTTCAAAACTATGATCACAAATTCATTTGACAAAGTGGTCAATATTGTATCCAATATTAAATTACCTCAGTTGATTACAATAGCTCTAAACTAAAATAGCTCAACTTTGACGATGGAAATTCACAGGCAACACACAATGAAAATACTTCAAATACACACATGAAAGTACCTACATTGTTCTCGTCGGAACAACTAGAACCAAATAATATACCAATAGCTTCCTAAATAACTGATGGTATCGGATCAAATGAAATGTGTTTGTGTAACATCAGTATAGCTTTCGTCAGTGTAATTATATCCACCGTCAAGCGAAATTACACCCTTTTCGTTGTAAATAATCAAATACATTAGTAATTGATATTGAAGAGCTATTGGGGAAAACAAAGGAAACAACATCGATTTGTTTGTAGAATTTACGCCGTGAAATGGGGTTTGATTAGGCGTTGTCGGACTCCACAAAACAGTTGAGAAAACTGGCATGTGCTAGAACCTAGAAATCGAAGGCATTTAATATTATGTGAATTCTACCAACCCATACTGGGCCACGTGATGACCCTCCTTCTCATAGAGAGGACGTCTGTATTCCAGCAACGTGTCTACAAAGATAGTTCTAAACTATCGTTCAAGACAACGACGATGTTCGAAAAATTTAAAGTCAGTTAGAGATGCTAACAGCATAGTCTTATAATTTTTTTATGGGGAATGTTTCAAAAGAAGTATTTAAAATACACGTATCGACATTGACGCCCTGTAATCGTTCCTCTGATACTTGTGCATATTTTATTATGATTATCGATCTACATAATTATAAATTGTAGTTTGAAAATAAAGTAATTCTCCTTGTAGAAAAAGAAATACAAGAAAACATGAAATAAAAAAATGAAAAGCATCAAATATGTTATATTTCCTCACTTAAAGAAAACAAAAAACAAGTAAGTAAGTCATTTGTTATTGTATATCGATGTCTACGATATCGACATCCAATATCCTTAATTACTAGCTGCTAACTTGTCATTTATACTCAAATATAATAGGATAGTAACATAATATACTTACAGAAAATATAGAGATGGTAGCGTAGACAGAGAACAAGGTCAAGTCCTCAAAAGTAGAACCGAGACGGTTTTGGCACTGACAAGAGTCTTAGCTCTTAAGTACCTGTAATAAAGAAAATTAAGTAATTAGAATAAGTCTGGAAACAGACAATTAGAGTATTCAGAAGTCTTACAGTGTGCCAATTAGTCTTGCCAAGGGGTATCGTATTACCCAGTGACTCAGTTGTGGAAGTCAGACAAGGAGCTGCCCCATGTAAAATTCTAGTATTAAGCGTCATTCAGTGAGACTGAGTGCCGACTTAAACATACAACAGTTGGGAAAAGGCAGATGATGAAGTGATCGGGAATCAGTCATCATCAATAGAAACGTTTATGTTATCAACTGTCATTCAAAATACAATTTGTATTAATTTCGAAAAGGGTGAAATAGGGGATCGGACAAAAAAAACTAATTAGTCCGTCAGATAGATTTCCAAAAAATATCGACCACATATTTTTTATTTTTTCACATAAACGAAAAATGAAGACGATGAGTGCTTGGAAAACTCGTGTGACGTCATATTAAATGATAGTACATTTTGTACCTTCAAGTGACGTTTCAAGCCCCACTCTGTGATCTTTGACGCGCTTTATTTTAGTCAATTTTTATTGATTTGATAAAATAAAAAACACGTATACAATATTTTTCGATAATCTAACTGACGGACTAAACAGAATTCTATTTTTTTGAGTCAATCCGATCCCCTATTGGGTGTACTATTATGTAAAACTCTGCCTAACCCTTCGGGAATTACAGGCGTTATTATATGGACTCTGTTAATGTCAGTACCTTAGTAACTCCACTTAGATTAAATCAAGTTTTATCTTGTTTCCGATTAGGAGCTAGTTTCAGTTTCAGGGTAGTTTAATCCATCGGATATGACATTACATGAAGCCGTGTAGACCCCTCCAAAGAATAGGTCATCCCATTGGTCCCCATGGGGGTCGTAACTGGCAAATAAGGCTGATAAAAGATTAAGCTTCGTCCGCAGTTGTGGTATTTGGGCTTGGACGAGAATGTAGTAACGGATTATTTCAGTAGTTTTTAACCGACTTCTAAAAAAAGAAGGAGGTTCTCAATTCGGTTTTTTTTTATTTAATGTTTGTTCGGGCATAACTCCGTCACTTGCTAACCGATTTGAAAAATTCTTTCTTTATTGGAAAGGGTATACTTCCGAAATTGTCCCATAATTTAATTTTTTATCGAAATCGGACAAGCGGTTTTTGAAAAATCGACAAAACTCAAAAAAAAAACTACATTGTCCACATTATGACCCATACACATGTGAACCACTAAAAAGTGCAAAATAAAAACTTTTTAACAAAAAATAAAACCGACTTCAAAAAAATAACAAAAAAGTCAAAAATAAATCAGTTTCTGAAGCCGGTGGCAAAAAAATTAAATCAAACAAACAAAAGTCACCGACTTCAGAAACTGTTTTTTTTTTTTTTTTTTTTTTGAAGTCGGTTTTATTTTTTGTTAAAAAGTTTTTTTGAGGAGCTTGAGGCTAAGTAACAATAGCAATTTTCAGGTTAAGTCGCGCTTGCCTAGGTTGGTCTGTGGATGGGTGACCGCCCATTAATTACCGAGTTTCCTCCGTGCTTCGGAAAGCACGTTAGGCTGTTAGTTCAGCAGTCGTTACAAGTAGTCCATAAATCTATGACAACCATTCCGGAACATGTTTGGGAAAATACTGATGTAGGTACGTTCAATTCATTAGTTGTTTCACATTTTGTTTATCTTCTGAATAAGTTTTAAACACGGTGTAAACGAAGCCGTCAACCAATTAAGTAATTCAACTCAAAAATGATTGCTAGGAAATGACTTTTTTTGGTGTGGAAAATTACGTTTTACGGTAGTACTCAATGTAACGCACTTAAAACATTGTGCTGATGGGTGCATTGAGTAGTACATACGGTGAGCATGGAGGTATTCAAAATTTAGTCATATCACTAAAACTTTGACCAATACCAATATTTCCGTACCTAACTAGAAGATTCCCAGGTATTGTCCAGACATAAAAAAATCACAATGATAGGCAGAACAAATTCGACTTTGTTATAGTATACAAAGTTTAAATAATGTTTGGACTTACACTTGTTGCTGCCATTTAAGATGTCAATAGCGGTCATTGACCCACCTACATTTATTAAAGTTCCTAACAATGAAATCCAAAAATAAATCTGTTCATGGGTTGAATCGTCATCTATCGTGATCTTCAACATTTTTTCTAATGAAAAACGTGGTTCATTTGTTTTGGTTCGCACAAAGAGATATTAGGCAAAGGGCAATGACCGTTATTGACATCTTAACTGGCAGCAACAATAGTAGAATACATGTTTTATACCTTATCGTATGCGCGGGGTAACAGTAATGTCTCAGAGTAACTCCGAATGCAAATGTATTACTCCCTGCGTCGTTAAAGGAGACGGGGCTCCAGACAGTTAGGCTTTACGGGCAATCCTATGTCGGTACTTAAGATGCGTTGGATTGTAGACATAGCTGTGTATCTAAGTACCAATTTTAGACGTTACATTGCACCCAATTGAGCAGCACACTTCGAATGACACATCCGAAAGATTGTGAAGGAAATTCCTAATCTTACTGTTATTACTGATACTGATACATTTAGTCAGCATCATCCCACGTAAAATCAAAATCAAAGCATTTTTTCAAGTAGGCCAGTTACAGGCTCTTTTCAATTGTCAAAACAAATACAAAATAAAAGTAGCTACAGTCCCAGTCACAATAACTGTAAATGTAATGTGATTACCCATTAAAAAACGTAGATCTCTATGGAGAAGAACGGGCAACAAACTCCGTGTCCATGCAGTTTCTTTTAAATCTAATTTTTATTAAAAAACCTTGGTAATAATGTTACAAAACCACTGCTGGCCAAAGGCCTCTCTCCCATGACTTACGACTCTAATGTCCATAGCTAGTCTTGTCCAGATCGTCCCGTCCCGTCATCTTCTACGAGGTCTGCGCGACGACTATTATTCTAAATGTTAAAGTGTGTGACTCAATCACGCAAAAACAGCAGAACGGATATGCAAACAGATACTTTATAACCTGGATTAATACGTAGGATACTTTTTATCCCGGGCAATGGACCCAAATTTCAATTCCATGCAGACAAAGTCGCGGTCAAAAGCTAGTTCTTTCATCATTCTGAAGAAGTCATCGGCTTGACCTAAAGACGCAATAAAAGTCTTGAACTGTAAAAATGAATGGTACTGCCAATGGTAGGGTGTCAAGGTGGAGATACTAGGTATGTCCAATTACAGAACATGACACTGTATGCGATTTGGCGACTCGAAGGCTTTGTAGAGCAGTGGGCTTCCTTCGACTAAACTGTTACCATCATTTTTGTCTTGCCCCTATCCCAATTCATTTGGGGTCGGTTGGTACCGGTCTATGTCTTCTTCTTCTAAACTTCTGTTTTTCGACATCTTGTCAGCCACCTCTTTTGTTGCCATACCATCCTTTACACAGTCCATTCATCGTTTCTTTGGTTTACTTTTATACCTCTCCACATGCATACCTACTCTAAACTTTCTTCACGATATTTTCCTGATTCATCGGCATCACATGCTCATACCATGACAAAACAAACGCACAACTTTTATCCAACTTTCATGATTAGGTTAGGGTAGGTATTAGAAAAGCATCAATACCCATAGTTTGGTCGATAGTAATTCTAGTTTTGAACACGCTTTTATTAGGTTGATTTTGCCTGTGGCCTAGCCAGTTTGTGCACCTCGGAAAAGTAATCATTGTGGCTACGATGTGCAAAAAATAAAAAAAATCGGTTTGGTCGTTAAAACGTGAAAAAGTAAATGACAGAGTTATTTTTTTGTCATAATAAAATTGTATGGAAGTAGAATTTTCTATTTATATAAGCACCAATTAAAATTTAAAACAACCTGTAAATGGATTCGCCAAAGCAATGAAGTGGTGAGAGCATTTACCAACATGCTATTTTAAAATATCAATTTTTAAATGAAAACTTGGTCATTATTAATATAAATATAATTAAATAAACTTTTTATTTCACGAAAAACTTGTTGATTTTAAAATTGACAAGCAACTTGTTGATTTTTAAGCTCGTAATTTCACGATGGAAAGGATAAATAATTATGGCAAGAAAGGAAAGTTGTCTGTGACGAGATGACACGTTTTTTCTTTCTTTATTGTGACCATGACTACGAAAGATCACTAGACTAACACTGACTGCCATTGATGATGAGTAAGACATGCTGCGCCGAACCTAAATGAATAGGGTAGGCTGACAAAAAAATATATAATTCTATTTAGTCCGTCTGTTAGATTATCGAAAAAATATTGGATACGTGTTTTTTGATTTATCAAATTAATAAAAGTTAACGAAAGTAAAACGTGTCAAAGATCGTGAGTGGGGGCTGGTGACGTCACTTTCTGGTAAAAAATGTACTAAACGGTGACGTCGCGCGACTTTTCCAAGCACTGTATCGTCTGCATTTATTGTTTACGTGAAAAAAGAAAAAATATGTGTCAAATATTTTTTGGAAATCTATCTGATGGACTAATTAGATTTTTTTGTCAACTACAAATAAAAATAATAATAATAATTGAGGTTTAGGCAGCAGAATGATGATCAATATTTCATGTTATACCTACTTATTTTGTAAGGTTTCGTTTCTAGCATTGTTGTTCCAAACAAGTAATGTCAAAGGTTTCTTCTATCTACGATTATTTGGAAAAGGGGTTCTATTGTTAAGAGCAATCGACATTTTGTACGTAATGTTTACGTAAATAATTTTGGTACCTGAAGAAATACCTTTTAAGAACTCACTAAATGTTTATGTAACAAATGTATGTGCCAAGCGTATTTAATCAGGTCTATGTATGTGCTAACGTTTTCGCTTCCCTCTCTTGATAATCAAAAAGGTTTTACTAATGCAATAAGACATATCACAAGCCCGTCATCTTCAAAATGGTCCAAATAATACCTCGGATCTCATTAAAAAATAGATACCTCACAAATGTCGGAAATGTCACAGATGTCGGATAAATGTAGATATTTAGCTAGCATAGACCGTAATTTTGGGACTGACCTGGTATGACGAAGCAATCTTCTTCAGGGGCCCCTGTCCTTCGATGATAAATGTAAGTACTCGCGTAGGCTGGAGTCGATATACGTAGATCTGCTATTGTGCTGAACGGTTGAAAACTGTGTTGATAGGTTTTTATAGGCTCAAGCTACCGGAGCGAGCTCTTAGCAAACGTGGCGGGTTTCTTTTTTGTAAAGAAGAGAAAGTGGCAACACTTCAGCGTTCAGTGTTGCGCGCTTGCAAAAACGTTTCGTTTTAGGCATGTCCCGTTTTGGAATATGCTAGTCGATTAAGTATTAATCGATTTAAAAATAATAAAAGAAAATACGTAATATTTGTGCGTACTTAAACAAAAGTACCGAACATGCTGCCGGCGATAAAATAATGCTTATTTTATCTAAGAACTAGATACATAATGCTATACTAACTTAAGACTAAAAACATGTAATGCGATATACCTAAGAGATGCCTATTCTACAGGCAATGGGCAGACCTTAACTACAGGTCGCTTAGTAAGAGTATTACCGATGCGTACAGTTACGACTCTGGTAATACCGTCGGCGCCGGGATGCAGCTGATGCACGCGTGCGAGACGCCATTGCAGTGGTGGCAGTGTGTTGTCTATCAACACGACTACAGAACCCTCCCTAAGGGGTGTGTTAGTATTGTCGTGGAACCATTTACCTCTTGGTTGTAGCTGGTGTAAATATTCTACGCTCCAGCGTTTCCAAAAATGTTGAACGGCTTGTTGAATAACCTGCCATCTAGCGAGGCGGTGTGGATTGTCGTTAGACAAGTTAAATTCAGGTAAAGACGTTAATGGTTCCCCGATGAGGAAATGTCCAGGAGTAAGGGGTAATGGATCAGTAGGATCATTACTAAGTTGACAGAGAGGTCGTGAATTACAGACCGCTTCAATTTGACAGAGTAGAGTATTGAATTCGTCCTGAGTTAGTTTCAATGTACCTATGACACGATGTAAGTGTCGTTTCAGACTACCTACGGCTCGTTCGACGAGACCGGCGAAATGCGGAGCATACGGAGGATTAAACTGCCAGGTGATTTGCATGTTTGTCAGCTGGGTGTTTATAGCAGTCAGATTCGACTCGTTTCGCAGAAACGTGAAAAGTTCGGAAAGATACCTGTCACAACCTACAAAATTCCGTCCGCAGTCGGAACGGATTGTTTTGCAATACCCGCGCCGGGATATGAACCTACGCAATGCGTTCAGAAAAGATTCGGTTGAGAGATCGGGAACTAATTCCAAATGAATTGCTTTCGTTGATTGGCAAACGAACACGCATACGTACGATTTGTAAATTTTCGCGTTACGAAATTTACTCGATATAAGAAAGAAGTGTCCCGCAAAGTCAACGGACGTATTTAAGAAGGGACGAAGTGATCGAACCCTAGTGGTAGGTAACTGAGCCATTGATGGCTGTGGAGGGACAGGTCGTGCACGAACACACGATACGCAGCGTCGTGTACGCATACGAACAGCATCGCGAGCACACAGGATCCAGTAGGTATGTGCGAGCGCAAACTGCAAAGTTTGGGGTCCCACGTGTAAATGTGTTTTATGATAGACATCAATGAGAAGATTAGTGAAATGGTGTTTCTTGGGTAACAGAATCTGATGCTTGGCATCATACGGTACGTTGGCCTTATTTATTCTGCCGCCGACCCTGAGGAGTCCGGCATCGTCCAAGAAAGGTTTTAGTTTTTGAAGACGTTTTGTGCATCTGTCGTCGTCCTTGAGACGCGAGATGTCTTCAAAAAAGCATTCACTTTGGACAAGTGATATAAGTCTAGTGAGAGCTTGTTTTGTCTCAGGAACTGTGACATGTTTAGTCGTAGGGCTATTGGATTTACGGCATTTGTTTATGAATCGTAACATATACGAAATTACGCGTAGCATCCTTGGAAACGATGAAAATCGCTCAATGAACTCTAAGCTATTAGGGTCATTGGTTTGTGTGAGAAGAACGTGATTGCGACGTTCTTCGTCAGTGTGACATACGACGTTAGTCTTAGGCCACTCAGACTCGTTTTTACTGAGCCAACCGGGTCCCGTGAACCATAGTTGATGGTTCAACTGAGAGGGGAGAACACCACGAGACGCGGGGTCTGCGGGGTTGTCTGCGGATTTAACACTGCGAGGCAGGCACGTTGCTTGTTGTATCCGCTATGCGGTTGGATACGTATGTTCGCCACTTGTCTGGAGACGACCGTAACCAGGCAAGAGTTATGGTGGAATCAGACCAAGCGTAGACTTGGTCGAAAGACAATCTACTGCTGTAAGCAGTGATGACCTTTTTTATCAATTTTGACAAGAGTTGAGCACCGCACAGCTCCAATCTCGGGATGGTGAGCCGTTTCAAAGGCGCAATTTTTGTTTTGCCTATGAGAAGGTGTGTGCTGATGGCACCGTTCGATTCAATAACGCGAATGTAGACGCAGGCAGCGTACGCCTTTTCAGATGCGTCGGAGAAGCCATGAAGTGACACTTGATGTGTGCTAGGAAGAACATGACGAGGTAACGCGATGTCTTGTAGTAACGGTAGCTCGTCGATAAACCGAAACCACAAGTCACAGATACCCTGTGGAGGGGCAGCATCCCAACCTGTGCCTGATACCCATAGAAGTTGAATTAAATGCTTCACGAAAACTGTCACTGGGCTTAGGAATCCGAGGGGATCGTAAATCTTTGCAATTTCTGCCAACATTATGCGCTTTGTACATTTGCGTGAGTTAGCTACTTCATTCGTTTGATAGGAAAACACGTCAGATTTAGGGTTCCACTTGAGTCCCAAGACCTTGACAGAAGTGTCAGTGTCGAGTGCTGACAAAATAAGAGCGTCATCATGATGGGAAGCATCATTGTTTAAGTGCGATAAAAACTCGGAACTATTACTGGTCCATTTGCGGAGTTCGAAGGTTCCTGCTTTACAAATGGAAGTTAGCTGGTGCTGAAGAGTGATAGCATCTTCAACCGTATCAACTCCAGTAACGACATCGTCAACGAAGACTTCGTTAAGAAGTACTTGCGAGGCAAGTGGGAAGTTAGCAGCTTCATCAATTGCTAATTGACGAAGTGTTCGCAAAGCTAGGAAAGGTGCGGAAGCGACGCCGAATGTGACAGAGCACATGCGATATTCCTTTACGGGATCATGAGGAGAGAATCTCCAAAGAATCCGATGGAAGTCCCGGTGTTCTTTACAAAGACCGATGTAGCGATACATCATCTTGAGATCGGCCGTAAAGACGATTTTATGAAGTCTGTACTTCAGCAAGATTTCAGAAATGTCTTGATGCAATTTCTGACCAGTGAGGAGATTATCGTTAAGAGAGCGACCTGACGTAGTCTTGCATGAAGCGTCGTACACAATACGATATTTCGTAGTGGTTGCGGAACTCTTCACCACAACGTGGTGGGGTAGATAGTAGGGGGGAGTGCCCGGACTAGCAGAGTCCGTCACTGGCTCCATATGTCCCAAGTCTAAATATTCTTGGATACCTTTGTTATAATTCTCTCGTAAGGCAGAGTCGCGAGACAGGCGTGCCTCTAGTTTTGTTAAACGCGAGAGAGCTATAGCACGAGAATCGCCCAAGGGCGTAGCATTCTCCTTGAAGGGCAGAGAAACTATATATTTCCCATTTGCATCTCGTGTGTGAGTATCGACGAAGATCGACTCACAGCGTAATTCATCTTTTGTAAGATGTGGATGTTCTGCTATGGATTCCAACTCCCAGAACCTTTGAAGTTTCATGTCAAGTTGACAAGTAGTCGAGTTGACACTTAGTCGTTTCATACTTTCATATGAAATTCTACCACCTATCAGATAACCAAAAATGCTGTTGATGGCCACGGGTGTGCCCGGTGGACCCTTGATGTTATCCAGTAGCAGTATGCTATCCAGATAGTCAGATCCCAGTAGTAGCTCAACAGGCCGCGTTGAGCGTAATTCTGGGTCTGCTAGATCAAGATTTTGTAGGTGTTGAAACTTCTGAATATTCCCAATTGATTTAGGAATATTAGCCGTGTAGCTTGTCAGGTTAGGTAGGATAAAAGCTTCGATGAGAAGCTTCGGTTCGGGTTTGTTGTGAGGTGTGACCTCGCACAACACGTAACCACGTGGTTGGACTTCACCACCAATACCGGTGAGAGTGGTGCCTGCCCGCGCGGAGTACCGCGGCAGGCCGAGACGTTGGACGCACGACTCAGAAATGAGCGTAGTCTGCGCACCTTGATCCACAAGGGTGCGAACGGGCCTCGGTGTGTAAGGCCCTTGGTTCAAGGGTCGTACATTTACAAGGGCAGTCGTGAGTAAGACTGTACAGTTCTGACTCGAAGGATGCCCCGTAGCTCCATGTAATGGAGGGGGCGTGAAAGTTTCCGCTACTGAGCGCAACTCAGGGGAAGAAGATGACTCCGTAGCCAGCAAGACGTTTGGAGTAGGCGCATCAACATGTAGTAAAGAATGGTGCCTTTGAGCGCAGACGCGGCAAGTATGGCGCGACTTGCAGTCCTTTTGCTCATGACCAGAAAATAAACAATTGGTACAAAGTTTATTTTGTTCCACGAAAAGTTTTCGTTCTTTTGAAGTGAGAGTATGGAACTTCTCACATTTATATAAAGGATGTGAATTGTCCTTACAATACGCGCATTTAACTTTATTTAAGTCATCCACCGCAGTTGTTGCATGTACGCTCATAGCACGCGGTGCATTGTGTTGCACGTCAGAGTGCGCGTGAGTAAGCGACATCGCACGCTTTCCCGCCATAGCATGGCGCGATGACGTCACCGCAGCTGACCGGGCCGAGCCGGCCGCTCCGCCAGCAGCAGTGCGGGCGGGCGCCGCGCGTTGCGCAGGCCCCGCGGATGTACTTGCAGTACGCGCGGATGCGGTCATCACTTCAGATGCCGCCAATTCCTTATCGAGGAAATCGAGAAATTCAGTCACGTCCGGAATTTTACATGAAGTTTCTAATGACAATTCAAAACGCCTACGAATATTAGGGGTAATTTTTCGTAGCAAAATATTTAATAGTACGAAACTCCAGTCGTCAACTGGTAAACCTAATGATTTTAAAGCAGTAATATTCTCGTGATAACAATTTATCAAATTACGTAAACTTGATTCAACATTTTTCTCGTTAACCGACTCACAATCAAAAATGTTGTCAAAATGTTTTGTTGAAATGATTCGTTTGTTTTCATAACGTGAAATTAATACCTGTAAGGCACTTTCGTAATTAGAATCCGTAACGGGAATAGATTTGATAAGATTATACGGTTCATCTTTTAAAGATAATAACAAATATCGGAAGCGTTCGACATTTGTTAAGGTGACGTTGTCATGTGATTTAAATAAATCGTAGAAAGCATTCCAATTAGTTAAAACCCCAGTGAATGTTTGAAGCGATAAGCGCGGTAAACGAATATGCGATTGCGTTGATTGTTGAGCGCAGCAGCTGCTCGCGTGTGGCAACCCAGCAAATCCGCCGCAGACGGACGTAACGCTTTGTTTACGTTCCTCCTTAAGCGTGTCTAAGGCAACTTGGACCTTAAAGTACAAAGAATCGAATTGATTTCGCACGGCTAAATTATCATCGCGATTAAATGACTCATTCTTTGCTGATAACTTTTCAATTTTCGCTTGAACTTGGAAAAACGATTTTTTGATTGAGGCTAACTCTTTAACTCGAACTCGAAATTCGGCTACATGGTCCGAACAGTCTACAATTTTTTGAATATTGTTAATCGCTAAATCACGTTCAAATATCAATTGTTCAATCTCCATAACGGACATTTTGTAAGAAATTGGGTTGTTATTATACTGTGGAGAATAACAATGTTATCACGAGATAAAAGAAAAATGTTAGTTGTATAATAAAAGAGTTATATAATTTGTTGCAAGTTAAAAGTATCTACCTAAGTTTAATTAACATGTAATGTTAAATACAAAGATAATATTTCCCGTCGGTAGAACCTGAGCTAAAGAAATTTAAACCCTGTGCCGTATGCAATACGAGCTACAGTTTATTCGATACTGCAATTATGACAGCAACAGATAATTTGGGTTTTCGGTATGTTATACCTGAACTTTAAATCACACTTAAGTACGTAAATACTAAATGTAATGCAATGTACGTTGTACAAAATAAAGAAATGAGTTGCAACAAACTATATTTAGAGTATTTAAACCTATTAGTACTAGGCAAATGACTTCACGCGCGCCCGCTCTAAGTGGGTATATCTAAATACCACCCGGTTCCGAAAAATTATAGACGAATGTAATTTCGCCTAAAGTGATCAAAAGCATATAAAACCATATATAATTAGAATGATCTCGTTGAGATCGAACTGTACGTATAGGTATTTTTCAGAAATATCGCACGACGTTGTCGAAAACTCGATATTAATAATTTGTAAGTGGAGGTAGGTTCTCGCAACTTACGAACAAAGACAAATGAATTTACTTGAAATTGTTATTGTACAGCACAAATAATACGTTTATATCAATACCAGATGGTGATATCCGGCTCGAATTAAATTATGTCGGATAAATGTAGATATTTGGCTAGCATAGACCGTAATTTTGGGACTGACCTGGTATGACGAAGCAATCTTCTTCAGGGGCCCCTGTCCTTCGATGATGAATGTAAGTACTCGCGTAGGCTGGAGTCGATATACGTAGATCTGCTATTGTGCTGAACGGTTGAAAACTGTGTTGATAGGTTTTTATAGGCTCAAGCTACCGGAGCGAGCTCTTAGCAAACGTGGCGGGTTTCTTTTTTGTAAAGAAGAGAAAGTGGCAACACCTCAGCGTTCAGTGTTGCGCGCTTGCAAAAACGTTTCGTTTTAGGCATGTCCCGTTTTGGAATATGCTAGTCGATTAAGTATTAATCGATTTAAAAATAATAAAAGAAAATACGTAATATTTGTGCGTACTTAAACAAAAGTACCGAACACCCAGGGATATCCAAAAATAAAGGGTATGCGAGGTATGTTCCGCGATTCTTGTTAGTTTTCGAGTTACTATACATTCCTCAAAATAATTATAAAGGAATTAAAAAAAACTACATTTCTATTTTTTCATGCTTTTAACCTAAACGTAACGTTAATTAAAGGTAGTTTTTTAATGCGGTTCGTAGCTATTTTCAGGAAGCTATACTTAATTCTAAAACTATTAAAAACCGCTGGTCATACATGGGATATTTTTAGATACTTCTGGGCGTGGAGATTCTATTTTTTCCTTTATAACGTCACTATTTGGACCATCTATTTACCAGTATAAAGCATTCTGTTCATCAAACAAAGTAATACTGAGCAAAAACTATTAGGTACTGGAAAATTACTTTTATTTTTGGTGTAAATCGGTGTTTACGGTAGCGCTTGATTTCATGCACGCAAACATTATGCTCATGGGTGCATGCAACAGTGTACAGAGGTCACGGAGGTATTTAAAGTTTAGAAATATCATTTTAAAAACTTGTATTTGTAACCCTGCAAAAATATTAGAACTTTGATCTTCAATGTCTCTGTAAACAGAAGGGAAGGTCCAAAATCGCCTAGACTAACAACCAGTCTTACCAAGGGGTATCGTTTTATCCAGTGCTAACTGGATTGTGGAAGTAAGATAGGCAGAAGCTCTTTGTAAAATACTGGTTTTCAACTGCATGGATTGGAAGCCGACTCCAACCTATTTTGTAAAACGCTAGGCAGACCTTTCGTTCGCTAGTTGTCAAGATGTAGGAAAATACCCGGATCCGTAAACACTTAGGTACCTACAATACCTTAATAACACGTTGTGGGGATTAACATACTTACATGACGCATAGTTTGGTAAAATTATAATGACATAATCCTCCTTTATTAGGGTTCCGTACCTCAAAAGCTAAATTAAACACTCATAGAATCACTTTGTAGTCTGTCTGTATGTCTGAACAAGACACTTTTTCTCAGAAACGCGAAAAGGTATCAAGTTGTATTTAAATCAAATTAATACTCAATCTTTTCCAGCTGTGAAAATATCAAACTCGTAAGTCAACGGGATCAAAAGAAATGACTGTTTATTAGTCGCATACTTTGCAATTTCACAAGAGAATCAAAACATTTAGGCTTCTTCCCATTGTCCTAGAATCATCGAATCAGGAAGCGCTACATCTCACATGTAAAGGAAAAAATCTGAAAATTCAAATATGTACGTTTAAATAAAATAACAAAATTATCTACAATTTTATACGGATCCCTCGGTGTGTGAGTTCAACACGCACTAACACAGCTAATGTCTATCCTTGTGGGTGGCAGAAGTTCCGTGTGAATGACGAGTAGTGATGAGCCGAAACACTTGAATTAACGGCTTTTTTGTGCGCCAAAATGGCAGCCGTCTTGTCAGTTATTAAATACTGTTCTCAATCAAAGAACGGTATTTCCGTTGGATTAATATTAATTGAAAGATAATTATCATACTATGTAGGTAGGTATATTATGATTGTAATAAAAGATGAATTAATTTTTCCCCCAAGGCCAAAATAAAGGTCATTTCTTATTCTATTTTTAGGTTAAAATAACAACTTAAATTGGTTTCCATTTTCTAATGCAAGCTCGTATAAGAAGTTTTCCAGAGCTTTGTTGTAAAAACAGTTTCTTGAACTTTTACCCGTTTTGCTAAAGGTTTTGCTTTCTGCCATATTGGTTGGCAAGACCAACCGTGGAAACTGGCACGAACTTAGTTTCACTGAATTGTTTTTTGTTTATATTGTTGTCTGGACAATATCCGTGGTTTGGTAAGATGTAGTAGTTTGGTATTATAGTTAATTACACAGCGGTTTGTGGTGGAGTGTTAGGATTGATTAACATGACACAACTGACGGCTGTGTCTTTCGATTAATGAACTGAGGTTGTGGTGAATTGGTTGATTGTATTATGGAAAAGAAGATGCGATTTTGATTCAAAGGATCCATTATAAATTAAGATTATTCGATTATTTGATATGGTGCAAGTATTTACAAGAAAAGAGGAGAGTGTGTTGATACATGTAACGACAAAGAAAGTAGAAGAATACAGGCTAACTTTGATAATTCTAACTGTTGACCGCGACCTTGGTTTGCGTGAAATTATTATAACAATATACACTTTGCTTTTTGTATTTAATTACATACTTAATTTAGTTACTTTCAAGGGGTTCTTTTTTGCCCGGTAGGTACCCGGTAATTCTTATCTAAAAATAAAAGATCACGGATTAAATTGTTGCCGTATATTATCATACTTATTAAAAAGCAAGTATTTTGACATTACAAACAGACACCTACCTAAAGTAATCCACGCTCTCAAATCGTAATCTGATTTTATGTCAAAGAACTTTGTATCACGATTTCATGATATCACTTCCACTGTTTTAAAAATGCGAATTTCACGAGGAATTTCCAGCACTCCTCATCGCTCTTTCAGCCACTCTGTATATTGATCTCCATCACAATAAAATGCATTACTATCAGCAAGCTGATTGCTTTCCCTTTATATCAAGTATTCATGTAATTACTATCGAAACTTGGATCTTTTATTGATATGATGTTTTTGTTAGTGGCATAATTAATACAGGTATTGCTACATCAAGGACCCAGACCTCCTATCTAAGAGAGGGAAGGGCATAATAAAAGTAGTCAAGAGGACTGTTATGTTCATGAGTACTAGTCGGTGGATTTAAGCTTCCTGCTATTAACCGAGGACAGAGCTAAATCCCAGGAATAGAATAATCTAATATAACACTTTGCCTGACGTTGGTATTGAACCCTGAACTCCAAGTGTATCAGTACACTCCAAGTGTATCAGCCACTCCAGATGATTGCTTGTCCAATGAGGCAGTTTAATGATTAAAGAATATTTTAGTAGGCCTACCTACCTACGAATACAACATCATGACTTGTTAAATATATTTTTATTAAAATTGAAACAGGTTTGTTGAAAGGAAGCGGAAGGCATACATTAGGGATTTTTCATTTTGGACGAAGGTTGCCGATTTAGGGCGACTATATAAAAATGAATAACTCCGGTATTTCACGTTTACTTTCAATCTAATGGATATTTTTATAAAAAAAGGTATGAGTTAGGGTCAAATAATATACAGGTGGATTTTTTGTTTGGATCTTATCTGCCTAGTCTTTGCCCAAGTATATTGCGGAAAGCTTCCAGTCAGTCATTGCAAATTTGCAACCCCGTTAGTACTGGGTAATGCGATACCCCTTGGTAAGACTGGTTATCAGACTTCCAGGCCGCCGACTACCTGTAACGATTGTCATAGAAGTCCAATTATCAGCACTGGCTGTAATTTTATTTTTGATTTGGTTTTGTTGGACCAGCTTTACGTTCATTCCGAGGCAAGGAGGAAACTCAGTATAATTATCATTGATGATACGTGATAGCCCATCTACTGACCAACCTAGGCTAGCACATCACAACCTGAGGATCGACTGTTTGGCTGTTATTATATTTTGCTACTCAACCCACTGTATATCTAAAGCTTTCAAATAAAAAATCTGCAGGACAAAAATCAGAAAAATATTCTGCTAAATATTGATTAAAATCTCTCATTGAACAAACTATTTTTAATAAAACGACTAGATTTCGCTCAATGAAAATATTTGAAGTATGCCGGCGGAATTTTGCTGAAACGTATTTGCTGAATGATGAATTATTAGCTTTTGACATGATCTAACTTTGCTTCGGTTATCTAACTCATATTTATTTTTATTCACAGCTGTCAAGCGTATGTTGGTCCACTTAATGCAGAGGGTTCTGTAGTAGCCATTATGCTATCACTAATTATTACCCACGACGGAACGGAGACGGTATATGCGTTTGGGGTGAGAGGTTGTTTGTTTGTTTGTTTGTGTGTTTGTGCAAATACATGTTGCCATTTTTCTCCAAAACTACAAGTCCGATTTTGATGCAGTTTTCAGTTATGGGTTCGGGTTTGATTGGTGCATGTTCTTAGATAGGTGTTACGGTGACAACTCACCAGGGGGCGCTGCAGCAAATTTTTTTTGTGCAAATCAAAGTTGCCATTTTTCTCCAAAACTACAAGTCCGATTTTGATTCAGTTTTCAGTTATGGATTCGGGTTTGATTGGTGCATGTTCTTAGATAGGTGTTACGGTGACAACTCACCAGGGGGCGCTGCATCAAAGATTTTTTGTGCAAATCAAAGTTGCCATTTTTCTCCAAAACTACAAGTCCGATTTTGATTCAGTTTTCAGTTATGGGTTAAGGTTTGATTGGTGCATGTTCTTAGATAAAAAAATAAAAGTAAAAAGTTTAAAAAAAGTTTAAAATAAAAAGCAAAATTAAAATTTTTGAATAAACCCACGACTGTTAAAAATTAATTGAAAAAAGGATAATTACTAATATAAAGAGTCAGGACATTAACTAATCTGCCATGTTTTTCCCAACTACGTCGAGGTCGGCATCAAGACGAGTAATCAAGAAGTAGTTATGGAAAAAGAAGCCATGATGCGCTGACCCCAAAAAAATTAAGGCAGAAGAATAATCGACTTCCAATCTCACCGGATGCACTGGTTGACTTTTAAACTAACTACTTAACCTCCACGACCCAGTTAACAAAAGGTAATCCATTGCGATATCACCTTCGATACATTAATCATTGTCTCTAAAATCTTGTTTTTAGTTTAACTTTTAAACTTTTGATAAAGTTACCAAATTACATTTAATGTTGTTTTAACCCTAGAAACTGACCTTATTAGTAAGGTTCTTCGGAAAGGACAGGTGCGTAGTACTCTCAACCAGCGTGCTTGTATGACCAGATGTATAAAGTATGTAAGGATTGTATTAGGTGGCGTTCTGTGGCTTCTGCCTACCCCCATGGTAAAGAGGCGTGAGTTTAGGTATGTAATGTATGGTATGTTAAAACCAGTCTTATCGAAGTACGGAACCCTAAAAATAGAGCCGTACAATGACCGTTCCAAGCAGTATGCTAATAAAGATTTCATTATAATAAACGTTTACAAAAACCGACAGTATTAGCATAATACTCAACAAAATTATATTTAATAACTGACTCAATGCTTTGCTGGAAACCATTAATTTCTTACTTGTCCCCGACTTTGTAACTCAAGGCTTATTTACACTTCGCCAGTGTTTAGTCGAGTTTGTTTTTCTATTTATAATACCATTTTAAGTACTTTTTAAGAAGTAGCTCGTGGAAGAACAACCACTCGGTTATCTAGGTTAAGCCGTGCTAGTCTAGGTTAGTCTGTGGATGGGTGACCGCTCATTATATACCGAGTTTACTCCGTTACCGTTGTTACTTTAATGATATGAACAAATTAACATTTATTTGGGTTCTAATTTCAAAAACATTTAAATATTCTTTTAAGAATGCGTCTAGAGTGGTCCATTTTTCGGAATGAACTAAAACACCACCCCACTGTATCGACGGCATCGTGCCGTGCATCGTGCGTGGTATATTACGTTACGATGTCGTGTTTTTTTACGATGCTCATCGTAGATTTCCACGACGGAACGTCGTATCGTGAAACGATGCCGCATCGTTGTACGACGCGACGTCGTATCGTGTTTATGTGTGGGAGCCCTTAAGCCGTTGGTCCCGGTGGTCCCGGGTGTCACTTGTATAGATGTTTGACAGTCGTTATAATTAGTCACTGGCCCGAAGTCTGACAACCAGTCTTACCTAAAGGTGTGTCGTATTAGTTGTAGAGGTCAGGTTGGCAGTTCATCATCAGCCAATAATGTTCCCACTGCAGGGACTCAGGCCTCCTCTCTAGGAGAGGGATGGGCTATAATCTACCACGCGGGCCCAGTGCGGATTGGCGGATGTCACATTCATGTCAATTTTTTGGTTCTAAGACATGCCGGTTTCCTCACGATGTTTTCCTTCACCGTTTTGAGAGCAGCGGTGGTGAAATAAATTACACAAAGTAATGCGCCTGCCTGAGTTCGAACCCACTACCTATAGGTTGGCAGTTGCTCTATGTAAAATACTGGTATTCTGCACAAATAAGGTACCATTAAAATAGGTGGACAAATTTTAACACAGCGTTCAGTACGTCTAACCAAACATATTCAAGTAAAAAAAAACACTTTTTACATAAAATATTGGATAATTAACACTTTTATTGTATTTTCGCTGGCTGTTTTATTTTCTTGTAAGTATCTAATGCGTTTTTCTTATTTTCTTTTTTTACCATTATCCTTATTTGGACAAAATCTAAAATAAATATATATAAATAATAATAATATATATAAATATATATTCTAAAATTTTGTCCACCTATTTTAATGGGACCTTATATACAGCTGCATCCGTCTAGACTGGAAGCACACCCCAACATAGTTAGCTAGTTTTTTTTTCAGGGGAAAATCTAGGTTGAGGACTTTTAAAGTTTTGTGGTCGCAAATGCAACTGCCGAGCAAGAAGTCCTAGAGTTGATTTTCAGTCCCAGGTCGGGCAAAGTGTTATTGGGTGGTTCTATCAGGAATTCCTCAGTAGAAGCCATGGAGTATGGATTTGTGCACGGATGATGGCATGGGAATCTATCTATATAAATGAAAAGAGAAGTTCTGACTGACTGACTGACTGACTCATCAACGCCCAGTCCAAACCCTTGGACCTAGAAAGCTGAAATTTTGCACAGAGGTTCCCTTTAAAATGTAGACAACCCCTAAGGGAGTTAAATAGGGGATGACAGTTTGTAAGAAAAATCGTCATTTTTGTTATTTCTGACATCCACGCGGGCGAAGCCGCTGGCAAAAGCTAGTTGAACATAATTGGGAAAATGTGGGTGATTATCAGGAAGACCTCTGCTTAACCCCTTGGGAATTACATTCGTGATATAACGTTATGTTAAATACTTTTAGTGAACTGAATACCTACCTACAATCTCTACCTAATATCATATATCACTGGATGCGACAGCGCGTAAAATGAGAACTAGAAAACTGGAATTTAAACAAAGCTGTCACTTGTTATAGCCCTGACTACGTTCAGAATTCTAATTTAAGCGTGACTTACTTGACTTAATGTCCTATGTCCCCTAGATGGGGCAGAGGGCGTCGATAGATGTCCTCCATCGCGTATCTACCACAATATCCTGTGGTTTGAAGAGTAAAACATTATTTTATGGAATTTCATCTTCATCTGCCTAGGCTTTTCCCAACTATGGAGGGCTGCTTCCAGTCTAACATGATGCAATAAATTGAATGCTAGTATTTAATCTCCTAGTATTAAAAATAGCTGGTGGTTACCTAACACGTCCTCTGACGCATTTATTTAATTTGATTTTGACTTCGTCCGTAACACCTAGACAGTGGTCCGAGTCGAATATTATTTTGCTTTTTAAAAAAGGCGATCCGAAGAACATAGGAAACTATCGACCCATTAGCCTTCTTCCATCAATGTATAAACTTTTCTCATCAATTATAGAAAAGAGAATCAGTACTACGCTCGAAAAAAGTCAACCGATCGAACAAGCTGGGTTTCGAAAGAGCTTCTCAACAATAGATCACATCCATTCTTTGGAATTGCTTGTTGAAAAATTTCAAGAGTATCAACGTCCTCTCTACATTGGGTTCGTGGACTACCAGAAAGCTTTTGATACAATTCTACATCCCTCAATATGGAAAGCTTTACAATTACAAAAAGTGGAGAAAAAATATGTGCAAGTCCTAAAATACCTCTACGAGAACAACACTAGTAGAGTGAAACTAGAGACCGCAGGACCACCTATCCCCATCAAAAGAGGAGTGCGGCAAGGCGACCCCCTATCACCTCGAATCTTCATAGCGGTACTGGAAACGGTTTTCGAAAAACTAAATTGGGATAAAACAGGTATATGCATAGAGGGGTAACATATTAGTCACCTACGGTTCGCGGACGACATTGTCCTCCTATCAGAAAACAGCACAGAGCTAGAGTCAATGTTACAAGCATTACAACAGGCAAGCAGAGAGATAGGACTCGAAATTAACCTGAGCAAAACAAAACTCATGACAAATGCCGCTCAAAACTCAGTATGTCTTGACAACACACCAGTCGACTACGTTGAGAACTATATCTACCTAGGCAAACAAATCTCTTTCCAAAAACTGAACAACGATGCGGAAGTAGATAGAAGAATAGCAACGACATGGAGAAAGTTTTGGAGCTTAAAGAAAATTTTAAAAAGCCAGATGTCAATGAAAATCAAGAGAAAAGTCATGGACTCGTGTCTTTTGCCTTCATTGACTTACGCCTGTCAAACGTGGAAGTTCACAAAAAGAGTTAAAAACAAAATCAGGTCCTGCCAGCGAAGCATGGAGAGAAGTGTCGCAAAAATCAGAAAATGTCAAAAAGTTCGGCACACTATCATCAGACAAAAAACAGGAGTGATAGATGCTCCCACCTACGCTATAAAGTTAAAATGGAGATGGGCAGGACACGTAGCGAGAATGAGCGACAAACGATGGACAATTCGCATGACGTCATGGCCGGGTCCGACAGGCACTCGGAAAAGAGGAAGACCTGTAACTAGATGGACAGACGACATCACACGAATAGCGGGGAAAAACTGGCTGACAGAAGCCAAAGACCGAGACCGCTGGGGTTCTCTGGAGGAGGCCTTCACCCTCATCACTTGAGGGGTTCATGCATGCACACTAATTAAAGTTTAAATCTATTTAGTTATAATTAATATCGTCATTTGAATTTAATTTTAATTTATACATTATTTATTGTAAACAATCATTTTGAATTTAAATTTAATAAATATTTTCATTGCAATCATTAATTTTAAATTTTAATTGAAATTTAATTTAAGTTGTACATTTTTTTATTAAAATCAACATTTTTTATTATAAATGCAACTTTATTTATATCTTGTTTATTGTAATCAATCTTTTCTCATTTTTATTGAATGTTAATTTAATTTACAAGTTTTTTTTATTGACATTAATCATCTGACATTTTCATTGAAATTGAAATTTAATTTATTTTATTCCATAATGTAATGAACTTTTTTTATTTTAATTTGATTTTCATTGAAATTTGCATGATTTTTTAATGCCACTGAAAGTAAAATGTAATAAAAATACGAACCTTATATGAAAAGAAAACAATAATGGAATTCGTGTATGTTACAACTCTTTGTAATCCTTACATAGTATAAAACAAAGTCGCGTCTGTTTGTTTGTTTGTTTATTTGTTTGTTTGTCTGTATGCTTAAATCTTTAAAACTACGCAACGGATTTTGATGCGGTTTTTTTTAATAGATAGAGTGATTCAAGAGGAAGGTTTTAATACCTTTTTTGTACCCGTGCGAAGCCGGGGCGGGTCACTAGTTCAAATATGTAATTTAAATTTATGAATGTAAACACTCCTGAAAAATAATGTATTGTATTGTATAACTATTTTTATTTTTCCAATGCATGAAATAAAAGGCTTTTTTATTTTATTTTTATTTATTTAATCTCCGACTAAAAAAGAGCGGTGTTATAAGTTTTAAGTGTGTATCTGTTTGTTGTATCAAAGCTCCTGAACGGATGAACCAATCTTGATAAAGTTTTTTTTTATTTGAAAGGTATTTTTACATGGAGGGACTAACTGTAACACTAGTTACAGATCTACAAATGAAAGCCGGGGCCAACAGCTTAACGTGCTTTCCAAGGCACAGAGGAAAATCGGTATGCGGGTGTGTGGGTTGTCACCCAGGCAACCACGGCTTTACCTGAAGATCTAATAAAACTCCACATAACATACCGTTACCGTTATTTAAATCACCTGTCATTTGAAAAGATCGAGTCATTCGAGAGGAGGATAAGTTTATTTGAGAGGAGTCTAGAGTCTCTTTACGGAAATCTATGAAGTGACAGTAAATGTTATTCAAGAATTTTTAATTTTAACACCCTAACATTACGCCTGTAATTCCTGAGGAATACCTAAAAGTACACCCACATTTTGGCCTGTCATATTTAAGTCCAATAATATGTAATAGAGAGAAGGGAAGAAGGTGAATGTTATTCAGATATTTTTACCCTGTCCAGAAGGAGGTCGAGGTTGTCTTTGGGTCTCATTCTTTAGGTACTAGATCCAGGCTTAGACGTATCCCGTCGGTGCTGCGGGTCGTTCGAAAGAGATACCGCAGCCTCGGCACAAAGGCCTAAGAAGTAACATGGGTGGTTTTTATTCAGTAGAAGTCTAAAACTCCCTACCGCTCTGCCAGCGGGAGGAGCCATTTGATGATTTCCCACCCCACAAAAAAAAGGGTTAGACGTTTGCACCTGTCTGACATAATAGGGGATCGGACTGGGTCAAAATAATATGATTCTGTTTAGTCCGTAAGTCAGATCATCGAAAAATATTGAATACGTATTTTTTGTTTTATCAAATCAATAAAAAACGACGGAGATAAAACGCGTCAAAGATCTTGGAGTGGGGCTTGAAACGTCACGTGTGTCGTCAAAATGTGCTATGACGTCACACGAGTTTTCGAAGCACTGTATCGTCTTCATTTTAAGTTTACGTGAAAAAAGAAAAAATACGTGTCCAATAATTTTTGGAAATCTATCTGACGGACTAATTAGTTTTTTTTTGTCCGATCCCAATTACTAACGCACTAGACACGTGTGAACGACGCTACACACTTAATTACCTCGAAAACCTTGTACAATCTTTCGTCAATGATTAATGATTTCTGTCAATATGGAATGTTATATATTTGAACTTTTACCTTTGATATATTGGGACAGTAGTCGCTTGAATAGCACGGACTAGTGAAGCGCGATTCAGAAATGTTTTAGCAATCGAATAATGATTGTTTTTTTCTATTCTAATGGTCGAAACTATATTTTTGTTCCAATCAATCTTGAATTCAATGCTCTAGTAATAAAGTTGAAAATCTATTAAAGATAGATAGATTGTAGTAGCTTGATATACTGATCAATTGTTATTCGGATCAGCTGACTCTACAATAAGCCTGAGGCTTTTTTTCAAATGAGTGCTAAAACATTTTTCTTTAACGAGTTGCTGTCATAATAACATAGTAAGGTATGAAGTTATATTGTAATATAGCGACGATTTGCCTGCGGGAGTTTAATTTAACACATTTGGGAAAAGTAACTGATAAGTACAGTAAAGATATTATGTTGGGTGTAAACGCAAGAGGATAAAGGGATACCTATGTCAACTAGGCAAGGCTCCTAATATCGTGTCCTGTTACAGTTTGCACATCACAGGAGCTGATGGAGGCTACTGAAAAGCCAAACTTGTCTCCTGGGCTGACTCAATTTGACTGACTTGCACATGACGGGTTCCGTACCATTGTAGTAGATATTTAGAGATTTTCCATGTTATTTTAGCACCATGGACTTCTTACAGGTTTTCCTGTAATCTATAAATGTTGAACTAATTTCTGTATTTTTTTCAAAATTTCGGCTCAGTGGTTTCGGAGATAAGGGGGGTCGGACAGTCAGACCAATTTTTAACCGACTTCTAAAAAAGAAGGAGGTTATCAATTCGGATGTTTATATGTTTTTTTAGGTTTGTTCGGGCATAACTCCGTCGCTAGTAAACCGATTTGAAAAATTATTTTTTTCTTTGAAGTCGGTGGCAAAAACATGAAGTCAAATAAACAAGAGTCACCGACTTCAGAAGCAGATTTTTCTTCTTAAGTTTATTTTTCACTTTTTTGCGTTTTATTTTTTGTTGAAGTCGGTTTTATTTTTTGTAAAAAAGTTTTTATTCCTTTTGAGGTAAAGAATCCTAAAAATCGATGAAAAATTTCTACGTGGGGTGGTTCAAAATAATACGTGTTATGCGTAAGTGTCCTTTCCACTCTGTACCTATCTATACAATAAATCAAACGTTATTTTTACAGATAGCTTCTGATTTTCGTCCTATGTCTGACATCCATACCATCACGCAGTAATCTCCGCAGTGTTAGGCAGAAATGTTTACCTGTAGTGCGACACCTGGATATCCACGTCGTAAACACTGCATGTAGCCTTAAATCTGCATCTTGAATAGATGTAGTGCGCAGAGGTATCGCTTGGCTTTAGGTGTCCCTCGAGATCTGTTGCCCGGAAAATACATATGCACAGCCAATTTGCGTTTCTACGTAATGTTTGTTTGAACTTTCGACTATAACAGAACATAAGATTGCGCTTGTAATCACTGTGGGGTTAATAGACCAGGTGTACCTTCGAGTTTATTTAAAAATTTAAGTGTCTGTTTGTGATTTCAAAATAACAGCTTTTTACTGAATTCATGAGAAAGTAAGCACGGTACTTATAAGAAAAACAAACTTTTGTCTGTGTGTTTGTTCTGGTTAATCTCCAAAACGATTGCACCGATTTTGACGGGATTATCGCTGGCTAGCTGATAGGTATTAAGAGCATAGACGGGCTGCGTATAATATACGTATATATAACTATTGCCGTCGCGCTGCGCTCTAGCAACCGGGCGGTATCAATATGTGAGTGCGATAGAGACAACTGCAGCTCAGAACGATTGTACCTATAAAAAACCTTGACCGATCGACGTTTCGTATTCTCCTGTTTTCTCCTCGAAACCTAAGCCAATTAAATTATATTTGGTATCAAAATTTAAAGGAAGAATAGATCTATGCCCCTATTACTTGTTTTTATTTTAAAAACTTTTCAATTTTCTTTGGTATCTGATTACGTAGGTAAAAACGGGGTATTTTTTTAGGTTTTTGGTAAGTCATATTTATTTTTGTAATAAATTTTTTGAAAAAAAAAATGACAGGGGCATGACCTCAATAGACCTGGATTTTTATAAATAAAAACGATTACTCTAGAGGCATTATCCAGGAAGAGAATAGGGGAATACATTTGTATGGAAAAATGCAGCCCGTCTACGCTCTTAAATGGATTAACTTAAGCTTTTCGAAAAAGAATTAGGGTTCCGTGCAAGCAAAATTAAAACCTTTGACATGGTTTACAAAATACATTACTCCGGGTTAAGGAGGTCAGATATACAGTTACTCCACTTAAAATACTGGTATTCAGCTGCATCCTGTGAGACTGGAAACCAACCCCAAAATAAGTAGTTGGAAGAAGGCTAGGCAGATGATGATGAAAGTTCATATCACTACATAGTATAAAACAAAGTCGCTTTCTCTGTACCTATGTCCCTTTGTATGCTTTAATCTTTAAAACTACGCAGCGGATTTTGATGCGGTTTTTTTTAATAGATAGAGTGATTCAAGAGGAAGGTTTTAATACCTTTTTTGCACCCGTGCGATGCCGGGCGTGTCACTAGTCTCGCTATATAATCGAAGTGATCTAACATTGTCGAACCTCAGACAATTTGCTGACCAACTACCGAATAATCCGAATAAAATTCTCGTATAACGTATAACCTTTCCACTAGTGTGATCGTGCCCAAGTTAAATGGATTTTAAAGTTTCCACCTCGGTCCCGATGATCGATTTCACGCTATTTCTCGCCCTACTTGCTAAAACTTAGGAACTGTCTTCGTAAGTACATAATGTATTGTGCCTGGGTATACAACCTAGCATGCGATCTTTTTGCTAGGTTTTGTTAGAAGTTTTTGAAGAGAAAAAGATCTGTTTTGTCTTTTTAGTTTATTTTTGTGGTGTGTTTAAATGGCTGGATATGTTTTATATTAGTTGTCAGCTAGTTTTTTGCATACACAGTTTTATGCTAAGAAAAATCGTAGGTGGGTCTAGAATCATTTTATGTACAGTCACGGACTATATATGATGAGCCACTTGCCACCATTCGTATTTTAGCCGTGTAATGCAAATCGGGTTTAATCGGTTATATTCGTACACAGAACAAGTGACATACTGCCAAATTGGAAATCTTGAAAGTGGCTTATCAATTATAGTCCGTGACTGTACATAAATGTATAACGGTAGTATTCTCTTCTGTCAATCGTTACGCGTGGAGAGCAGTGGTGGCCCAGTGGTGGCGGCCCCGACTTACGAACAGTGAGTCGTGGGTTCGAACCCCGTCAGGCGCATTACTTTGTGTGATTTATTTCATCACCACTGCTCTCAAAACGGTGAAGGAAAACATCGTGAGGAAACCGGCATGTTTTAGAACAGATATAATATACCAATCCGCACTGGGCACGCGTGTTAGATTATAGCCCATCCCTCTCCTAGAGAGGAGGCCTGAGTCCCTGCAGTGGGAACATTATAGGCTGATGATGATGATGAATCGTTACGCTATCATTTACCTACTCCTTTTCTATCTATTCTTTGGTGTTCCTATACCTCTCCATCACTTGCACATGGAGTGACGAGTCCCTTAGTTAGTTTTTCTAGATAAAATATTACTGTTTTAAAGGTGTACATTTGTGTATTTCTTTTTTTCATGTGTTTATTTATTTTGTTTGAATGTTATTGTTAGAGATGTTAAAGATTTTATGATGACTTTATTAGACATTTTTATAGGCTAAGATAGTTTATTTGTCTAAAACATGAGTATACACACGCAAGATGTTACTTCAAATTATATCACTGTCTTGTTTTGTCTGTGTACTCGTAAAAGGTAGGATGATAATATACAACATTAAGTTATTTTAAATTCATCCCTTACACAAAGCAGTTAACAATCCAATTTATAGCATAAGTTGTCTTTTCTTTGCCTATTATACCTGTAAACAAGGTGTACTAAAAAAAGTTACTTTTATAGTGTTACTAGCTGATGCCCGCGGCTTCACCCGCGTGGATGTCGTTAAAATTATATACTAAAACCTTCCTCTTGAATCACTCTATCTATTAAAAAAAAACCGCATCAAAATCCGTTGCGTAGTTTTAAAGATTTAAGCATACAGACAAACAAACAGACAAAAATAGCGACTTTGTTTTATACTATGTAAGGAAGGATAAAGTAGGTAGCTTTCATATCCTTATCCTTACTAATAGGTATTATTAATGCGAAAATAACTTTGTCTGTCTGTCTGTCACGCTTTCACGCCAAAACTTCTGAACCGATTTAAATGAAATATTGGTCTAGAGCCTCAGAATGTACATAGGCTAGTTTTTAATACGAAAAAGGGTTATAAACTTATAAGGGGTTGAAAGGGGAAGGGGGTGGGGTGAAAATATTACTTTTGGTCGTGATAACCGATATCCACACGAGTGAAGCCGCGGGCATCAGCTAGTTTTGTTATACATATATCGGAAGGTCCTAAATTCGTTTGAAAGGTACAGAAGTGTTATTGGGTTTTTGATTGCGGAAATTGATACTAGCAACCCTTGATAAGGGGTCATGTCCGGTTAATGGCTGAGCCTTCCGGCCGTACATATATATAACTAGCTGACCCGGCAAACGTTGTTTTGCAAAAAAAAAAAAAAATAGGGGGATGAAAAATAGATGTTGGCCGATTCTCATAGATACCGGATAAGCACAAAAAATTTCATCAAAATCGGTCAAGCCGTTTCGGAGGAGTTTGGCATCGAAAACTGTGACACGAGAATTTTATATATTAGATTATCTATACTTGATAAATAAAATCATGATATTGATGGAAAACTATCTTGTGGGTCTAATGGTCAGCCGGGATTCGATTTCTGGGTCAAGGAATTTTTTAATAGAAAAATCTTAAGGAAGAATCGAAGTTATGTTTTGCGTGGCCATTTAGTAGTTTCTTGTTTTGAGGTTTATAGAAGAAGCAAAGGGTGTCAAACAAAACGATGCGATAAGAATAGAGCTCAGAAAAATGGCTGGTCCAGTGTGGACGAGAATAGGGAGAGA
The DNA here is from genome assembly GCA_949316265.1 of Diarsia mendica. Classification (NCBI taxonomy): domain Eukaryota; kingdom Metazoa; phylum Arthropoda; class Insecta; order Lepidoptera; family Noctuidae; genus Diarsia; species Diarsia mendica. The sequence continues at coordinate 8,196,709 of OX438906.1, read as the reverse complement.
AAGGCAAAATGGAAAACTTTAGACGACGCCTTTGTCAAAGGAAAAGCTGTTGATTTAAACCGATTGTCGTATTAAAAAATATTTATTTGTCGCAGATTCATGACGTGCATACAAAATGCCTAATGAATAATACAACGGATAACAAATATTTATACATTTTATACAACAGGGCGGATTAAAATCAAAAGTTTACAGTAAAATAATTTCATTATGTGTCATCATCATCAGCCTATAATGTTCCCATTGCAGGGACTCAGGCCTCCTCTCTAGGAGAGGGATGGGCTATAATCCACCACGCGGGCCCAGTGCGGATTGGCGGATGTCACAATGTCTTCGAATTTTTTGGTTCTCCGGTTTCCTCACGATGTTTTCCTTCACCGTTTTGAGAGCAGCGGTGATGAAATACATTACACAAAGTAATGCGCCTGCCTGGGTTCGAACCCACGACCTACTGTTCGTAAGTCGGGGCCGACACCACTGGGCCACCGCCTGCTCTCGCAAAAAAAATATGTGTACTTATCATTAATACTGTAAACATTGTTATTCAATTATAAAGCCATTTATTTATTTTAATAATAATTCAGTCCACTATTAATTTCATAATATTGCCGGCTAAATGATAGTATACATACACACCTCTGTTTACCCATTTTTATAATTCAAGCGTAATATCACGTTACTGTTTCCCACAAAACATTAATAAATTCACATGAAAAACGATATCAGCATAATACATTGTTATTTAATACAAAACGGATCATTCATGCATGAAAATAAATAAAAGACCATGTATCATCCGTCGTTGAAAAATTATGCCCTGACAAGCTAGGACACCCTTTATACCTATGATGGATTAGGTAAAGAGGAAAAAAAAGGGGTTGAAGTCAGCCTTGAGAGCTTTTGATTGGATAGGTTCACGGTATTTCACGAAACCTAAAGAAAACTGTATGATTTTTGTGTACAAAAAGGTTTAAGCACGAAAGATCTTTGAAAAGAAAAAAAAAAAACGAAAAAGGTAGCTAACCTTTTCGCTTTACTATCTTTCCGTTCTAATTTTCACTTTGAAGTGTTTTCTGTTTATGTTATAAATATAAAAGAAATAAATTGTCTAGCACTCTGTTGCTAGCACTCTGTTGCTATAGGTACACATAACAAAACAGATTGAAAAAACAATCGGATGGGGTACATTTTATTTTGGTGATGAAAGAATAATATGAAACGACTTGTTTATTTTGTTTCGAGTTTATCAGCCTTGGGTCATAGTCCTTTAGAATAGATATAAAGCAGTTTTAGACATTCTCCTTTAGATGTATATGAACTCGCACGTGTGACCAACGCGTTAAGTAAATAGACTGTGGGAGCAAAGAAATAGGGTAGTTGACAAAAAAATCTAATTAGTCCGTCAGATAGATTCCAAAAAATATTGGACACATATTTTTTTTCACGTAAGCAAACAATGAAGACGATACAGTGCTTTGAAAACTCGTGTGATGTCATAATGTAAGACATTAGTATGACATTTTTCTTTGACGCGTTTTATCTTCGTCAATTTTTATTAATTTGATAAAACAAAAAATACGTGTCCAATATTTTTCGATAATTAATCTAACAGACGGACTAATTAGAATCATGTTTTTTATTAACCGAATTAAAGCTTTTATAATCTATATTAATATTAATTGTAATTGGAATTTTACAAGCTGTAAAAATAATTATAATTAGTATTATTATTATTATAATAATGATGGCAAAGAGCATCGACGAAGATCTATCAAGGCTCTCTCTTATTGTTTGCATAGAGATCAGCCTGGATTCATTTCGCACGGAACAAATATTTGCATAGTTGTTCCGGGTCTGGTTGTTTGTGAATGTGAGTTTAAATGTTTGTATTACCAAAGAAAAAGGAGAAAATCTTAGTCTTTAGCACTGTTCCTTTTTCACAAGGACAAGGGCAAGGATTTCTACTAGCGCTGCATACATGTTTTTCCAATTCAATACATTCCAATACATTCCACAAATTGCTTAACAACAGCACCCCTCTTTCAAATTCACTGGAGCGCGAAAACATTGCAGAACTGTACTGAGTTAAATATAGCGTAGTATTCAACGAAGCTATCTCGAATTCATAAAAATTCAATGTCAGCATACACCGTTGTCAAGGTATCCTGAATGTCCCACAAGTAACTTAAAATTCTACAGTACCTAACCTCGAAACCCCACACCGTTTTCAACTTCATTCGCCGACAAATATTCCACAAAGTGCGAATTGTTTTCACAGCAACGGTAAATTGTTTCCCCTAAATTTTCTTCACTCTGTATTCCCAGAATTTTTCATTGATCACAAAAAGGGTAAGGTTTGGAAACCAATTTGAACATGAATAACTCAAAATTAGAAATGAAATCCTACCTTAAGATAGATTTAAGACCGTGCGAGGACCCTCTAGCTAGGGTCATGTGATAGGCAAATCAGAAAACTTTTTACTTCGTTCTGATTCGCAGCTAGTTTAGAATTCAAAGGTTCTGTTCAAGTAGTTTCATTCTGTTTCATCGTGTTTGTGGTTCTATTTCGAATAGCAATAGCTCTCGTGACCGTCGACGTAAAAATATTATTTTTGCTTCCGAAAAATCAACAAGCTACGACGAAAAGTTATTGCAATCGAATGAAATTTCGCAAAAAGCAATTATCTAAAAGGCTCTAGCGTTAAATAAGACCAGTATTTACAAAACATTTCACATATTATGTGCAGTGTTGAATGGGGGATACCAGTCAACAAAATATAACGAACTTTGAACAAGCTGCTCAAAGTTCAGATATGTTCTGTAGCTGAGGGCTCAACATCTAATTAAACCAAACTTAAGGGTTGGCAGATGTAAAATGCCATTTTCTGCCAAAATCCTAAGTTTACCATTAAAAGTTTTGCGAGGATATTTTGTATTATTAAACACTTACCTTATAGAAAAAATATGCAAATTTTATAAAACAATTACGGAGGATAATTTTACTTTTAAACAATACAGATTTTAAAAATTACGAATTTAGTAGAAGTCGTTATTCTACGTTAGAAAAAAAATTGTTTAATATTTTACTAAAACTACCAAGAATCAAATATTTTTTCTAATTTGTCGTCTGGTAACCCTATGCGCATCTGGCTTGCAGTGTCGTTGACATGAAACAATTAGTTGCAGGAGTTGACAAATTAAAAATTTAAACTAAGACGCGCGGAATGGCGGCTTTGAGACTACGAAGTGCCGTTTGGTTGCTTCATTTGTTTACGGAAGAGATTAAGAAAGTTGTATGAGAAATATTACTTCTTTCGAGACTGATTGTTCTATAGATATCTTAGACACAGGGGAAAAAGAACAAGAACACTTTAGAAATGTGCGCTATTTTGCTATGACTGATCTCGTGAAACCACTTGGTGTACATGTGCTAAGTACTGAAGTATGTACCGCCTATAATTGTGCCATGCACCAATACATTCATTTCGCCATACTACCTTTTACACGTTTTTTTTTTTTAATTGTTGTGTATGGCTAAATCTGAAACAATGAAGAGTATACCGAAAAATACTGTGAGTAGTGTCGAGTCCGATTTTGATGAAAATTGCATTATTGGATTTATGTAAACCTATATCCCTAGCCATGAATAGTACCCGTTTATTTGGAAAAAAAAAACAAACTTCACTGTGCTATATTATTACCCCATTCGCTAGAGTCGCGTCAAATTCTGGGAAGTAATGGCAAACTTAACGAAAATTCACCGTCTGTAACAATTTGTAGAATCTCAAAGTAAATTCTTAATTCATTACTCCACACGCAAATGTCATGTTAGAAAGATTGGTTTGCTCCACATCGTAGATGAATGTCGTAGTTGTCAAAATTAATGACATGGGGGAAGGGGGGAAATTATGAGTGCTACGCAATACCCCACACTAGTGTTCAAAGGCAATATTTTGTCCTCAAAAGACTTTGAAGACAAAGTACTGGTATTAATAGACGAAAACATTAAGTTAGTCTTTGTAGTTATTTTTACTTGTGCACAAGCGTGAAATTAGTTATTCTACAAACTTTTTTTCTATTGAAGTCGCTTCAAGGCACACAAATTAATTCTTGAATTCAAATGAAAACAGATAAAATAAAAAGAAATAGCGAACGAAAATAAAATAGCAATTATATATTTTCTATCCAAATAATTATTCCAATATTTTTTTAATGGTCACGTCTGACTCATAAAACTGAATGGAACCCTGTCTATGTATCGTTACAATGTAAAATATAGACCAAAGGCATTTATTACGTTTGAAATATTGCGTGGAAACGGCATAGGAAGCTGAAAGGGGGTAATAAGTATACAGTGAATGAAGAAAATTGTCCCGGGAACGCGTATTAATTAGGAGTTCCACCTGCCTTATCGATAAAGGTTAATAACCATTTGTATTTAAACCTACTTTATGTAGAACATATTTTTGTTTTGGTTGACGTTTTTAAGGTTGAATCTTGCAGAGTTTTTAAAAGTACAGTCGAGTAAAGAAATTAGTATCCAGGCTAGGCTACTAAAGTTCTCCAAAAACTTTGTTGTGTTTAAAAGTCGGTCTACATGTCTTGGATATTGGTCGTCTATGAGAGTCTTGTGTTTAATTTCACAGTTACAGTTTTAAATAAAGTTTTATTTTCCTTCCCAGGCTAATTGCCACTCCTTTCTAAACTTTGTTGTGTTTGTGTTTAGTCATAGTCTTTATCAACAATTTTATGTCTTTTACACATTTTACACGTTGTTGACGAGTGTAATGTATGTCTAACATTTATCAAATAAGTTCGTTAGAATATGCGTTTTTAATCCAGAAAGATAAAAAAATACTAGCCACCCGCATACTTTTTTTTTACTAATAATGAACTGTGTAGTTTTATCGAAATCCGTTTTGACATTTATAATATTAAGTAAGCAACATAATAATTACCTTACCATTTCATAATTCAGGTGCACAAAGTCCTAAGGACACCAAACTATTTCGTCGACACCTACATAAATCGATCGTTACGTGTCAAGTCCCCGGTCTCAATGGAGCACAACTCTATTCCTTCAGGATAGTCTGCCATGCATTCTCGACGTAAACGTTAGCATTAACTTGTTAGTCTAAACTTAGTCTTGAGTTTAGGTCGGCGTTAGGATCTTCGTACATCACGACTTTTAAAACGCAAAACGTTCATGAAGATAGCTGACAAGTTCGACTCCATTATTAATTAAACGCTGCAGTGACTTGCACGTCATCTACAGTCGTGGGCTGTCAGTGTTAATAATCGTATATTGTATTATTTGTGTGGTTATTATTTTGTGAGATTTTGGAACATGTAATGTGTTGTGTGTATTTATTAAATAATGTATGCTATTTATTGGATTTTTGGTGTATTAATCAGTCCTTGAAACTTGAATAAATAAATCATTCTTATCACGGTACGGTTCGCTATACGGCTGCGCTCACAGACGGTGGACCACTTTTCAATATTATTACTCAGGACATAATAATGAGAAGAGGTCCACCGTCACTGAATGCGATTGCACCTTCACCCACCTTTCCACCATTTTACGATTTTGTATCTACCAGTGTGCGAACGCGAACACAGAAATGTACAGAAGTGCCTGTGAAGGCTTAGTACAGATGCTAGCACTTGCAAGTTACTTCAATCTTTAATAGATTTTCAACTTTATCAATATTAAACCAAAACCATTAGCCTTATGGTTTTTTACCGTTTCGGGTAGCTTGGTGGCAGTTGCAAGATGGACGCGCCGTCGCGTCGAGCAGCGCGCGGTTGTTTCGAAACTATAGTACGATATTTATACTGTGAATATAGCGATGCTGATTTGCTGAAGCTCGTGCGCATCTTCTAGTAACGTGCGTTACTAACCTACGATAGCACGGTCCGCGTTTTTCTCGCGCGAAAAGAGGCCGTGGGCGTAGGGCCTTTATGTTAGAATAACTTTGATAAGTAGAATATTTTTAAAGGATTATGTAACTAAAGCATTATATTTGTATAATATAATCATGGTTGTGTGATTGTGTGGGACTGACATTAAATAATGACTGATATGTCAGTCACTGACGTGCTCATTATAATTTTTGTGATGGTCAATATTTTTTTCTGAATATTGTGTTTGGAATACCTAATTATAATGTCGAAGTTTTTTTGTTTCGAATAAATAATGACTATGTGTATAACTAGTTACCAGCCCCTCCTTAACACGAACATTCAATGGCGAGGTGTCTAAATATCGGGATTTTTGTGCTATATCTAAGTTAAATATCTACATATTTAACACACGCGCCTTACGGAACAAAATGAACGCTCCAAATTATATAGTAAACAAATCAAAATCAATCATGAACTTTAAAAGATTTAAGAAGTCAGATACGAAAATTAGCAAATTTTTATAAACGCAAGACAGAGGTTTGGTGTAGTATCCCAGGCCATAAGACTCAACAACTTGAGGGGTCTTGAGTTCATTATGTTATGTTACACCATGTATATATAGATATAAAAGCGTGTTGTATAGATATTAATTTTATTAAGGATATTGTAAGTGATTGATGTTTAATTTACTTTTTGTGGGCTCCGAGTAATGCTTTACCTATACAAATTCTTCCATTATCAATGAATTGAAAGCCTCAATAGATGAATGTTTCTACAAGGTAAAGAATATGAATAGAAAGCTTTCTTGAAAGCTTTAAACATCCCTGTGTATCTCAAATAAGGATACCTCACACCTTTCTTAAGAAATGGATACCCTTTGAGTTTTCTACAAGCAAGGAATCGTGTGAACTACTACTATATAATATACAGTGTGTTAGGTTAAATGAGCGACATATTGTAGTAGGGAATTCAGTATTTGATTCTCGTCCCAAATATGTAAAGACACTATAACCTCGATTTTAAGGTTAAAGTTTCGCCTGCCTTGTTTGGTCACGTTAAGCTGTTAATTTGTGACGTAATTGTGCCATGACCCCGAACGCTCTCCAGATCTCCCTATAGTAGACGTTTTTTTTTATGCCATTGTCCTATAACAGTTTTTTTTAAATATAATGGGAAAGTTTATTATACCTAAAAGTTACTGTCCTGCGCACATTTTCTGTGGTGCACACAACACACAATAAAATTAACAAAAAAAAAAAACTAAATTGAAAAACAACGAACAAACGTAATATTTGTTATGGTTCTGTCTGTTTTTATTAATCAGTGTTTTTCTTTGTTCATATTTTTATTAGTATCATGTAAGCGTGCCCTATTGCGGGTTTTAATATGTCCCTCGTTTTTAAACTAACACACTGTATACGTTCTAGCAATGTAAAGATAATATATTAAATGTTACGTAGACACCCCATCGCGTGGCTGGTTGTGACAAAAATATTACGTACCTTTGTTGTGCCTTCACAGTCAGTAATGATTAGAGATGTACCGACTCAGGGTGCCGACTTGTCGGAAAAGTCGATGATTCGGCTATTTTTAGTGAGCAAGTCGTCGGCACCACATTACTGAATACCTATTCGAAAGAAAGAGTAACCTGTATGGTGAATAACTTTTGTTTTATTATCAGCATTACAAATTGTATAGATAATCCAGGAATTGGAAATCATGAAATGGCGTAAATTGTACTAACCTATCGGATCGGAAAACATCGTCATGACCTGTCTAAGGAAATTTCAAAATGCCTGGAAGACGCTTCCCGTGACCCAAGGGCTGGTTTTTATGTTGACCAGGGGCTAAGTGTTGCCATATACTTAGCTCTCTTGGGCACATTATCAGCTGATAGCGTTGAGGACGAGTTTTTTATGCCCTTTGCCCTGTTTATTGAATAGTTTTTAATTAATATTAAGTTAGTTTCCCCTTCTTAATAAATACATAGTACCTATGTTAATAAATAGAACGAAAGTCTTCAAAAACATATATTATATATATATGCCATATAACAGAAAAATAAACTTTGAACTTCTATGACCGCACAGCGGGTGTGAGAGGCGCGTCGCATAATTTATTCACTGGGAGCGACTCAGTTGTACAGGTAACGCCAGAATTCCAACAAAAACAATCAGCTTGGCCGTTTTGCAGCCGACTGTTCGGCCAAACCCATAGTGGCCCATCACTAGTAATGATGTTTCCAAATGTCAGGAATGCGTACAATTATTTGATAAATGTTATTTCAATTGAAACTCGGTCTACGCTTTTGGTATCTCAATGTTAACCTTTTCGCCGTAACATAAAAATGATGTAACCGCCATCGAAAGTTCATGTTTTCGTAACTTTGTGGAACTACACTCCAATTTTATGAGTAGTGTTGGTTATGTAAGGGTCTAAGTTGGCGGTTGCGTGTTTTTTTTAATGACCGTCTGTCTGTCATATGTTTTTTGTTTGTTTTGCTGCCAGTCATGTTTTGTTAATTCAACTACAAAAAAAACAATGTTCTGTAGCACTTGACTTAGGATTGAGGAGGTCGTGGTTAGATAATTACTGTCTCATCTATCTTCAGATTAAGCGGCGTTCGCCTAGGTTTGTCTGTGGATGGTAGACCACACATTACATACTGAACTTCCTACGTGCCTCAGAAAGTACGTTATCCGTTGGTCCCGACTGTCATTCATAGATCTTTGACAGTCGTAACCGTTAGTCAGTAGCCCGAAAGTCTGACAACCAGTCTTACCTAGGGTCTTGCCAATATTACCCAGTACTAACTGGGTTGTGGAGGTCACATAAGCGGTCGCTCCATGTAAAATACTGGTAATTAGCTGGTTAGCTGCTGGAAACCGACCTCTACCTTTTTTTTATTGGGCCTACTCCTGACCCCAGTCTTGTTCTAAGGGCAGAGATGAGGTCCAGTATAGAAAGAGCTAACCCATAGCTAACATAGTTGGGATAAGGCCAGCCAGATGAGATGCAGCACTTGACTTATGTGAAAATATTTAATTATTGTGTGACGGAAATAGATAACATTTTCTAGTTTTATTACCAATGTTATCAGGACCTGTCCGAGTGAAGAGAAGAGAAACGAATAAATATAAAAACTGGTTTCCCGATAGGTGTGAATTTATCGGTTTTTAATTAAAATAACGACAATCAATCTCTTGATAAAGTGAGACACTAATTGACCTTTTGATTCCGTCCATTTGTCAATCGACGGAGACATTGCATACTTGATGATACATAGTTAAAGATCATTTGCTAAACATGGCATTAAACATACGTTGGTAAATTATACGGCATGTATCGGAAAGATATGGCCATTGATGTTTACCGAAGGGTTCAATCTTCACCGATTTAATGTAACATATGTACTCAAACATTGTGCTGATTGAAACATTGAATAATACAGCAAGCAGGGGTCATCCACTGGCTGCGGGTTGTTCGAAAGAGATACCGCGGCCTCGGCACAAAGGGCTAAGAAGAAAGAGAAATTGCCCTCATTAGAAGGTTCCCAGGTACAGTATAGATAAAAAAATGATAATGACGAGAAGACCAAGTTTCGGCTTCGTTAAGGTGGATGTTCCAGGGTAGCCCGCGAAATTCAAATTTTCTTACGTTTTTAGCGATTTGCAGGCTAGGTTGTATGTTAGTGAAAATATGATTCGCGGCTGTAAGACGTATGCAGTTACAGAATTATAATCATCAAAATCATCATAACAACCATCCAAGTTCATGTAACTGTCAAGAATGACCTTTTGATGAAATAATCATCTGCAAATCGCTAAAAACGTAAGAAAATTTGAATTTCGCGGGCTACTCTGGAACATCAACCTTAAGGGTACTTCTACACCGATTAGGTAATTTATTATACAAGTCACAACTCACAATACAAGTCTAGATTTTAATTCATTTAGCCCTGATGCAAGTATGCTTGAAACACAATGAAAGAAAATTATAGTGTTTTACGTTAATGACCACAATAATAACGTGGCGTACAAACCATTCTAAGGGACTTAATGATGGGAGAAACAGCTCGAAAAATGCATACTTATTACTGGTTGTAGTCCAATTTAATTATGTGTTTACAGCCTTAGAAACACACGTGTTATTTAGGTACGAATAGGGTTACTATTCGTTCGGACTGTATTTGGATATTGGACCTTTTGTATATTTTTATTTTTTTACTTTGATCCACACTAGGAAAGTCTCCTCTGTCGTGGGTGTGTTTACCAATGCTCGTAGTCCATACGAATATTTGTTCCATACGGGAAATGAACTCGCGATATGCAGCACCGCAGTTTATCGTTCAGCCACTGCGCCAACCGTGCTATCAAACTTCGTATGCTCTATCGGCCTTATTAATAAAAAAAAGTTAAGCATGCTTAAACTTACGCTTGGTTTATCTCGCATGCCGTCTCACTTCAAAAATATTCAAATGAAAGGGACGGCATGCGAGATAAACCAAGCGTAAGTTTAAGCAGGCTTAACTTTTTTTTATTAATAAGGGGGTATAAGTTTGAGAGCAACTCTGCATGGTTTTGTAATCGTTTTGCGTGTAAAAGATTCGTGCTTAGCCTCTCAGTATGAAAGTACCGTTGCGAATAGGCTGTTAGAATCAATTATAATTCGATCGTTCAAAAGCTTGACGTTCAAAACTGTCTTTGAAGGTTAATTAAAATAAATGGTGTGACTTTGACTTTCGTCTAGACTATGTCCGGACTTGTCATTAATTTTTTTGCCGTAATATTCGTAATATAATAATTGCACACCATAAATCAATAGAACATTTAATTTTATTTACAGTAGAATTTTTTGCTTTTGGTCTTTTCGTGTGTCGATATGGTAACCCCTAAGTACACAAGGAAAACGAGGTAAGTGGTCAAGCTTATTGAACAGTTATTCGCTTGGTCTTAGAGACCAAGTCATTAGTTATTTATTATTGATGTGCACTGGCGAAGTATAGGTCTTACGTCACTCAATTTTATTATAAGACAGTAGCCCTCAAAACTCGTGCTATCTCTGTCACTCTGCGTTAAAGTAACAAAGACAGCACGAGATTTAAGTGCAACTTAAAATTGAGTGACGTTCGAGTATTCGGGCGTTATTTGAATACCTATGCATGTTGTTTGCGTATAACTGCATGATTCCAGTTACGAATGTTTTACTAATTTCACGTATCTCCAAGACATTTTTACTCATTTTCCATTAACGGTTTAGAAATAACTAGCTTTTGCCCGCGGCTTCGGTTGCGTGGCTGTCGAAAAATATTCCAACAAACTTTCATCCCCTATTTAACACAATTAAGCGTTGAATTCCTAAAAAAAATACATGCTAAAACCTTTCTCGAGAACCCCTCTATTTTACTATCAATTGGTGAAAACAGAATGAAAATCGGTGCAGTAGTTTTTGAGTGTATTGCGAACAGACAGACAGACAGACAGACGTAGTGGAGGACTTTGTTTTAATTAATGTAGTGATATCATATGTTAAGCAGGAACGAAGCTAGCTGGGTACAATCACACTCACTTAAATTAAATAGTATGCCATTTTTCTTTTTTTACGTACCTAAAGGATTTAGACCCCAGAACATTATGTAAATCAAGCAGCAATGTTTTTAATCCTCTGGTTAGAATAATCATAATTATGTGTTCTGGGTCACCTTGACATTATAACCTTCGCAAAATTAAAATATTGCCTGTACTTTTTGTTATGAATTTACCTATTTATCTATCATGCACTTGACACATTTAGTCAGTAATGTCAAAATTTACTTTACACGCATGTCTATTAAAAAATACAAGGTGATTAGTAATAGGTTGTATTCCTTGAAATAGGTGATACTATAGACCTAATTTGCAACAATTTTGACCGGGTTAACTTGGGGTCCAAACTGATTTGTTTTTGAGACATCGAACTTTTTAAGTTTTTTTTTAGTTAGACCTGTTCACTATTCTGTTTTGCCAATAGTACCTCCATCCAGTGAAAACCTCGAGAATACATTTTTGCACTTTATTTTATTGCGACTCTAAGACCCTTTTTTCTCCTGAAAAGTTGCTTCTTTTACACATACGAGGTTTTCACTCTAAAAGCGTCGATATAGTTTACCTCAAGAAAATTTAAGGTTGATGCGACAAGATAGCCCGCGAAATTCAATTTGCCAGTCACTACTTACGTACGCATCTATCTACATATATATATAAATAAAAAGAGAAGTCCTGACTGACTGACAGACTGACTGACTGACTGACTGACTCATCAACGCCCAGCCCAAACCCTTGAACCTAGAAAGCTGAAATTTTGCATAGAGGTTTCCTTTATAATGTAGACAAGGAATAAGGAAGGATTTTTTGAAATTCAACCCCTAAGGAACTTAAATAGGGGATGAAAGTTTGTATGGAAAATCGTCATTTTCACGCGGGCGCGAAGCCGCTGGCAAAAGCTAGTATTTAATAAAATAGGATTCGCAGCAGCAACAAATGTCTATTTACCGAGTAATAAAGATTAAAATCACCAATACGTCCGTCTCTGTTCATTAAGGTCTCAAGAATGGCGTTTTCATCAAATACTCACTCAAGACACGACTCATTCGACTCTCTCGGTCACTGAGCGGGAAATTGCAAAAAAATGTTAGAAAATTCGAATTTCCCGGGCTATCTTGACGCCTTCACCTGTATTGAGGTTGATTTATGCTACAACTTACACAACTTCAAACGAAGGCCATTCTAGTCTATCGGAACATCAATTTAGTACAAACAGCGGCAAACATTGCTTAACCACGGTGATATATTGATCTGATTTAAGACCGCCTGGAGAAAAATAATCCAATACACTTGAGAAATTAGTCAGCAAACGAAGCAGAAAGCTGCTTTACGTTCCCGAAGTCATTTCTACAGATAATCGATAACATTAAATTTTAGTTAAGACATTTTATTTGAGTTAAAAATGCGTTAAGTGATTTATAAGGCGTAGTGGTTATTAATCTTGAAGCCGACGCCCCGATTTGAGATCAAAGATACCGGGCCCGATTCAAAACACCCGGGCCCTTTTTTACGATGAGCTTCCTTTCTAATTAATTCATCTCAGGTCAGGTATTATATAAACATTACCTGCCTGAGTTTCGACTCTGTTGCTATTCGGAGCCGTTCGATTTGACGGCGAGAATCTTTTATAGACTTAATGACTGCCTCGATGGTTTAGTGCTCGTAAGCACTACTGTTCAGCTTGAGGTTTTTTGGGTTGGATTACTTGTTTGGGCAAAGTGTTGATGGGTTTATACATTAGGAATTTTCTAGTAGCTTTATAATATGCGTGTGGCTAATGGTCATACGCATATTCATAGGACATTAAACATGGCTGACGAAATGTGGGCCGTACTATGTAGTTTAGTCACAAGCACATCAAACTATTCGAAACTGTCAAATTTTCCCAATCAACCTTGAACCTATAATGCTTTAGCGAGAAAGTTGAAAATCTATTAAAGAAATTTGACAGATTGTATTAGTTTGATGTGCTGGCGTCTGTACTACATGTACAATATACTTCCACGATATCACATAAAGGCGTCATTTTATGTTATTTTTATTGCCTACCAACAATAGTATTGCGATCGAAACGCTTCGATTCGACAGCGAAATACTTTACAAGACTAAATGACTTTAGCTTTTTTCTGCCGTCATCTAAACAAAAGGTTTATTGAAGCTAAACTTAGAGGTCTATTTTTACCAGACTTCTGCGACCCTAAAAGGAGAGTTATTCCAGTAGTATTGGGTATCTAGGCGGAATGTTCAAGAGATTCCACCAAGCTACGTGAGGAGTTATTACATATTGTACCGACCGCGTCACACTGAATTCCGCGACGAAATTCATGGTTGCTGTGAACTCACGATTTTATTTGACGTTTCATTCAGAAAATGTTCACAACGAATGAATTTATACGTGACCGTGTTTATTATGTGTTTTAATGTCGGTCGAAAGTCTCTTTTAGTTACAGAGCTACCTTGACAAAGGCTTACTCCCTTGGGGGTAGTTCGGACTTATAGAGGTCAGGGGTTGCTGTGTGTCACACATTTATGGGTAGGTAGGAACTGCTGCCTCACGTCGTTTGAACGTGCAGGATTATTTGAGGAGCAAGGAAGCGTGGATTCCTGCTTGAAGCGAATTCTTTAAAGGTTTGGAAATTCTAGCGTTTGAAGTAAAGCGATTTGATAATCTGTTAGAGTGTCACATGTACATTTTACTTAAGATCATACCTGTAATCCCTGAAGGGTAAGGCAGAGGTGTACCCATTAATACACCAAAGTTCCCTAAGTTCCAGCCTATTGTCATCAGCCGGGCTACGGGGACTGATACTGAGAAATTCCTAACGGGAAATCCACCATTTCCATACCTGGAAATGGCTGGCAATGCTCAGATGACGAGTAACAGAGAAGTATAAAAAAGAGACATGTTGCGCCGACCCCAAATAAATTGGGATAAAGGCGGGAGAATGATGATGAATGAGGTATAATAGGATATTTCACCAAAAAAATCTAATTAGTCCGTCTGTTAGATTATCGAAAAATTTTGCATACGTGTTTTTGGTTTTCTCAAATTAATAAAAATTTACGAAAATAAAACGTGTCAAAGATCATGAGTCCTGGGTTTTGACGTCACTTTGTGGATAAAAATGTACTAACCTTGTGACGTCACACGGCTTGAGACGACTTTTCGCAGTGCTGTATCGTCTTCATCTTTTGTTTATGTGAAAAACGAAAAAATACGTGTCCATTACTTTTTGGAAATCTATCTGGCGGACTAATTAGATATTTTTTGGGGAAATACCCTATTATGCAGTTTCACTCTCCTGTAAATTTGCTATAATTTGTTATTTGCAAATTACAAATTATTTGCACTGGCTCGCCACTGACAGATAGCACTGTAGAACGCTATCAGCTACGATCTTTACACCAACTCCTCATACTTTGTCAACCTTCATAGGAACTTCTGGTCATCGCACGCATCTGACCTTTCAGATCATTATAACTGTCAGTACATAAGTTACTTTGTCCTATCTACAAACATACTCGTGAGCTAGTAATTATCTCGCCCTACAAATATTTAATGCTTAAATACTATTGTTAGACGTTACATTGTATTTCCATCAAACCGTATAATTACAGGAAATCGACGAAAAAATCGATCACTACTGTCCACCATTAATTACCCGGGTGTGAAGGCGAATAAAATCGATTTGACGTGATAATGAACCGAACATTCGAACTTTAAGTTTGTTAAGTCACTTCGGAGGTTTGTTGTAACTTGTAGCCAGTGGATGTACTTGACCCCTTGATTGGTCGTAACAAAAAGTTTGTCAAAAACTTTTGATTTAAGGCCAAGGTAAATTACATAACGAATTTATAAATAGGTTGAAGTGGCTTTAAGTGTCAGTCTGTTTGACTAATCTTGATTATGAACATCGTTCAACTTTTATTCTGGTGGCGTTTAGTGGGTGCAAATGTGACCAAGCATGAGGTTCTGACTTCGATTCCTAGGTCGGGCAAAGTGTCATTGGGCTTTTCCATCAGAAATTTCTCAGTAGCAGCCACGGAGTCTGTATTAGTGCCCAGTTGGTGTTAATAGGCTCGCCACCTGGACGAAATACCCGTTAAATGGGACTTAAACTTATCTGGCAAAAATGAGTGTACTTTTAGATTTAGCTCTACCTAACCTTTCAAGATTACAGGCGTGATATTATGTTATGCAATGGTTTGTGTATGATTTAGTATCTGCTCTTTTACCCGAGACTTCGCCAGCTTGAAGGCAGGAAATTACAATACGGTCGTACTACAGCTCCATGCAAAATGTTGGTATTCAGATGCACTCCACTTGCCTGCTTGCTTGCCAGTTTAGACTGGAAGCAGACACGTTGGTCTGCTTAGCTTAGTCTGCAGTAGGGAAAAGGCAAGACAGATGATTAAAGAATCGTTTTTTTTTGTTAGCCTATTTTGTCCCACTGCTGGGCAAATGCCTCCCCCACAGCCTTTCACTCTGCTCTCCGTGCAGTTTCCTTCAGCCAATCCCACCATAAAGTCTAAATCACGCTAGCGTTTTCTGGGTATCCTTCCTCGACCGTTTACTGAGGAAAAATTAGATAGACAAGGAAGAAAACATACAGAACCTTTGCATTTATAATATTAATTTGAATTTTACAAGTCATTGGTCAATAGAAACTAGTTCTACCTTTAGATTGCTTATGTTTAGTAACTCTAGTAGTTTTTTGAATTGAAACCAGTTTTGTTGAATTGAAACAGCTCTCGGCAAGATATTTAACTCGCCGGAAATAATAATGGCATTCGTAATAGAGAAAGTGTCATTAAAACTTGAGAAGTACGAAATGCGTTTCAATTATTTGTCTCGGTGGAGACGACAACAAATATTTGATGCTATTTGAAGTGTCTCACTGATGGAGCAGTTCTCGCGATCTTTGGAGTTGAATAGTATTGGGTTTTCCTTTAGACAATTTTCAGTAGTCTGTAGTCGGACTTTGTAAATAACATAACATAAAATCACTCCTGAAATCCCCGGAGTAATAGTACACCCACATTTTGTTAGTTATTTTTACGTTCCATATGTAATAGGGGGCGACCCTATTGCCATCAATTGTCCACAAATCCAGACTTCGTGGCTGCTACTGAAAAAAATCCTGACGAAGAAACCCAATAAATAGCACTTTGCCCGACCCGGTAATAGAACACCACTAGCCCAACAAGGCAGTCTGAATTAGTTCAATCAGCCTACAATCTAATTAATACACCACTCTGTCTTTATTAATATCGAGCTATCGACAATTCGACAGCAATCATTTATTTATTGAGCGGTCCGAACTAATTGGTGATGTTTTTGAAATGATAGCGCTAAATGTTTGCGATACTTGTTATGAGTGCAAACTAAATTTATTTAGGTCGGCAGGCTGTAGTAGTTCAATAGTTAAATAAAATACTAGTCAGGGGTTTAGCACTGCGAGCACTGGTGGCCCAGTGGTGGCGGCCCCGACTTACGAACAGTGAGTCGTGGGTTCGAACCCAGGCACATTACTTTGTGTAATTTGTTTAATTACTGCTCTCAAAACGGTGAAGGAAAACATCGTGAGGAAAACGGCATGTCTTGAACCAAAAATTCGAAGACATGTGACATCTACCAATCCGCACTGCGCCCGCATGGTGGATTATAGCCCATCCCTCTCCTAGAGAGGAGGCCTGAGTCCCTGCAGTGGGAACATTATAGGCTGATGATGAAGGGGTTTAGTAGGGTAAAATAACTAGTTAAGGAGTCATTTGAGTTGGAATCGTCTGTCTTAATATGGCCGTGCAATGAGGAGGAAAGGAACACATGTGACTAATAGAGTCATCATCATCAATTCACTCCGAAATCACCCTTTTTTTTTTTTTTTGGTGGGTGGAAAATCATCGAATGACCCCCCCCCGCTCTTGGGCAGAGCGAAGGGGAGTGTCAGACTTCTACTGACTAAAAACCGAACCCATGTTCCTTCTTTGCCCTTGCGCCGAGGCCACGTAATCTAGTACAAATACCGCGGCTCCGAAATCACCCTATGGGTGATTTCGGATTTATCACCCTATAGGTCTCCCATTTTTTCCACCACATTTCCCGGTCTCAATATAAATTTCCAAGATTTTGTAACAATATTCTGATTTAAAAGAGTGTCCAAGGAGTTTCTTGCCCGTTCTTCTCTTAGATCTATACTAGGGAATAGGCAACTAGGTACAGTATTTTCACAAGTTGTTATGCCTTATGACTGTAGCTTAGTTTTATGTATTGTTTTTCTGACATTTAAAAGTGCCTGTAATGGTTTAACTGAAATAAATGCTTTGCGTTTGAGTTTAAATTGAGATTAAGATGGATGGATTGTGTAAGATAGAACACGCATTGAGCCAACCCCAAGTAATGTTACTCGGGGTTGGCTCAATGCGTCTTCCTGCCCTCATTCTACATAGAATGAGGGCAGGAAGACGATGAAGGGGTGGAGTGACTGTGAAGGGAATGTAGGGTCATCTTTTAGACTGACCGACCGACTTCTCGACTATTCAAAAGTATCCTTATCTGGTTAATTTCAAGTCTGAGTTTTGTTTGACTAACTCTCCCCTTTTTTCCCGACTGCCCAAAAAAGCAGTGTTATTTACTATTAAAAATTGGTACTAGGCTAGGCCATCTGAAGGTCACGATGTAACCACTGACGTATGCCTTACTAGTCATACATACTTATCTGAAATATGTGATCTAAGTTCAATTTAGAAGTTCATGGACACTTATATGTAACTCGTGTCATAAGCGGCGTTAATTTTTGCTTGATCTCTGCCCTCGAGCAAAAATGTTAAGCCATGTTTAATTTAAAATAATCATCAAAACCGCATTATAATGATTGAATGTCGGGTTTTCTAATATATTTATGTTTACAATAAGTTGATTACTGATGAGAAATAATTAATTAATAAAATAATAGGATTTGACTGACAGCTTGAACTACATATTATTAAGCAGCAAAATTCTTTTGCATCACCCGAGGAATAACTGGCTAAAATTCTAGCCACGGTGAAGGACACTGGTGATTTTTGACCTTCAAATATGCCAGATCTCGGGTCACGTTAAAAGTCTAATAACTGTGCTACTAAGTCTATTAGCTTAAAGACTCCATGAGCATTCGGACCAGTCTTTGCCGGCTCCCCTACGTTTCTTCGAAACATTATTCTTCGAAAATTGTTTCACCGAACACTATTCACCGAAGCCTTCATACTGCGACGTTTTGTTTGGTCTACGCCTTTTTTGTTCGATGTTACTTTACACCGACCACCTTACATCAACTTTTGTTTCACCAACGTTTGTTTGTTCTATGTAACGTTACTTTGAAAATATTTAGCCAACACAATAATACCTTCCTTTCGGCTCGGCGTTTTTTTTTTGAAGCATTGGTTATTACCAATGCTTGTGTTATTACCAACTTGTTGTTACTACCAACTGCCACTCGGGTCGATCTTTAGGTTAAGCCGCGCTTGCCAAGGTTGGTCTGCGAATGGGTGAACACCACATACCGAGTTTCCTCCGTGCCTCGGAAAACACGTTAAGCTGTTGGTCCTGGCTGTTATAGATCGATACATAGATCTTTGGCCGTCGTTTATTGTGTTGGCTAAATATTTTCGAAGTAACATAGAACAAACAAACGTTGGTGAAACAAAAGTTGATGTAAGGTTGTCGGTGTAAAGTTACATCGAACAAAAAAGGCGTAGACCAAACAAAACGTCGCAGTATGAAGACTTCGGTGTATAGTGTTAGGTGAAACAATTTTCGAAGAAAAGTGTTTCGAAGAAACGTAGGGGACCCGTCTTGGCCAGTGTTTCAATCCCAAACGTTTTCTATACTAATCTTCTAATAAATAAAGAGAGAAGTCCTGACTGACTGACTGACTGACTGACTCATCAACGCCCAGCCCAAACCCTTGGACCTAGAAAGCTGAAATTTTGCACAGAGCTTCCCTTTATAATGTAGACAAGGAATAAGGAAGGATTTTTCGAAATTCAACCCCTAAGGGAGTTAAGTAGGGGATGAAAGTTTGTATGGAAAAGCCGCTGGCAAAAGCTAGTATTACAATAAAGTTGTGAAGTTTAGATCGGTAGTAATCTCTGAAACTATTCATTTGATTTCAAAATTCTTTTACGGAAGGTAGGGTAAACACGGCGAGACATCAAGTTTTACATTTCCAGTATATTAGCTCATAAGCATAACTCCGTCATTTTTGGAAAAAGAAAGAAATAGTCTCAAATAACAGCTGTATCTATTAAGGTACTATAAGTTTTTAATCTGACATGGTCATTAATACTGTAAACGGACTAAAACACAGAATACGCAAGCACACAATACTCGAAACAAAAAGTAAACATGGTAAATATCCCGTTTTCAGTAATAACTAGCTTTTGCCAGCGGCTTCGCCCGCGTGAAAATGACGATTTTCCATACAAACTTTCACCCCCTATTTAACTCTCTTAGGGGTTGAATTTCGAAAAATCCTTCCTTATTCCTTGTCTACGTTATAAAGGGAACCTCTGTGCAAAATTTCAGCTTTCTAGGTCCAAGGGTTTGGGCTGGGCGTTGATGAGTCGGTCAGTCAGTCAGTCAGGACTTCTCCTTTTATTTGTATAGTAGTAATAGATACCTACCTGTTGTTTTTAATATAATTTGATTTGTCGTTGTGCGTACCACCTATTGCCCAGTGACCTCTGATAAGTTTTTTTTTAATGCATAATAATATGAAGCCCTAAAAGCTAGTCTTAAACAAACGTATTGACACCGCATCGAACTCCAAAAATAGAAACTCCCCTAATTATTGCCACAAGAATAAAATATTCACCAAAAATCCAGCAAAATCTCCGTCCGACAGTTAGCAGTCTAAACGTGGCCTGACTATATAAATAGTGCTGTCTCTCCAGCCTACCGGCGGACAGGTTAAGTGGTGTTGAACCCGCCATGTAGCCTGGCCGTTTTGTTTACGGGCTAAATTGTAGCCATCATGTTGTGTCTTATAGGCTCAGTTGTGTGGGTGGGCTGGTAATTGTGTGACGGACTTACGTCGTTGGTTTGTTGGAGTGTACCTTCCGTCTGAGCATGAAGTCCTGGAATTCATTCCCGGGTCGGGTAGTGTTAAATATAGGTTTCATCATCAGGAATTTATCAGTAGCAACCACGGATTCTGGATTTGATCCCGGTTGATGGCAATGGGGTCGCCTATGGGCGCAGCCCGAAATAAATGCATAACATTTTTAAAACTTCCTTACGACATTTTCCTCATTCCTACGCATCAAATGCCCATACAACCAATTTTCACACAATTTTTCATTCACCGGCGCCACTTTCAGACCTCCTTCAAAAATTCACCTAACCAATCATTCATTAATCAAAACCGCATAACACAATTGTTTCCGAATTTAACCAAAACAAGTGCCAATCATTCGCTCAGTTGTTTCACGGCCAGTCGCGACCACAGCCTCACAACATGCACTACTAACCTACCACAAACCATCTGAATGCTTCACCGCCAGTCAATTCACACAACCGAGAACTCGCAGAATAATCGCGTCAATAATATAGCGTAACGTTGTTGTAAACAGTCCCACTGCTAGGAACCAGGCTTCCTCTCGGTGAGAGGGAGTGGACCGTAATCCGCCGCACGAGCCCAGTGCGGGTTGGTAGGTGCAAAATGAACATATCGACGGGGAAGTGCCAACAACTCCTAACTTACATTTTGAATGAAATTGCGCGTCTAATAAATTCGTAAAATTGACGTAGCTAGGCACCGAAGAAACATCTCCTACGTTATGGTCTAAAAGGTAAAAAAACGGTTTTTTCTCAAACATGCTTGGAAATGTGAGCATTATTTTGACAACCTTCTTCGAGATAAATCGAAATTGCTGTACTGGCCAGATACATGCGACCAGCGGCCGGCAAAAGTTGTATGAAAATCCATATCTGTCGTGTTTAGCGGCCAAATAAATTACATACTAAACTCATATATCTGTCGTGTTATTTAAAAATAGAACGATCTTTTACTCTGAACCATAGCAACCAAGGAGGTGACTTATTAAAGGTTTTATTTAAATTTCGAATTGGCTGAACTCTTCAACGCGTGAAAAATTATTGTTGTTTATGTGATTTTGAAAAGTAAATTGTATTTAATTTCCTCGCATTATTTGAGAAAAGTACTATACAAGCCTTGGCCACAACTAGGCATTGATGGACTTACGTATGTGTGCCTCGGCTTCGCCTCGGCCCACATTTACACGTTCGTCCATCAATGCCTCTGTTGCTGGCCGCTACAGTAATGTACTATTTTCGCCTCCTGTAAAATTAGGTTTTTGTAAGTTAGGAGTTGTTCGCACTTCCCCGTCGATATGTTTTAAAAAATTTTCATCATCCTCTTGCCCTTGTCTCATATTATTTGGGGTCCGCGCAAGACGTTTTTTTTATTCCATTCTTAAAAAAATACTGTTCAAATCATTCATTAATCAAAACCGCGTACTGCAATTGTCTCCGAAACGAATTAAAACAGGTGCAAATCATTCGCTCAGTTGTTTCGCGACCACAGCCTCACAACATGCACTAACCTACCACAAACAATCTGAATGCTTCACCGCTAGTCAATTCACACAACCGCGAACTCGCAGAATAATCGCGTCAATAACATAGCACTCTGTGTATTATTGATTCTGTGGCGTCGATGCATTGAATGCTGAATTTATCACAATACTTGATAATAACGACGCGGATATTTAAATATTTTAACGACATTTGCTGGTATGTCCCACTGCAGGGATATTGTGAAAGAACCGTCCGTATATTTATGAATATAGAGGGCCACGGCTGCTATTTTCAATGATTTGCCAAGTAGACTAGCATGACCAGTGGACAGTGAGTCGACTACTCGCCGTCCGTCCGTCTTATGACGAAGACAGACCGTGTCGACGCGACAACGCGTTCGTGTTCCACGCTCGCCTCAAAGAGATGAAAGAGATACCGCGGCCTTGACACAACGGGCTAAGAAGGAACATGGGTGGTTTTTAGTCAGTAGAAGACAGACACTCCCTAGAGGAGTCATACTATGATTTCCCAACCACCAACAAAAAAAAAAGCTGGACTGTATGCTAGTCTAACGTAGTAGTAGTAGAATTACCGTTTTGTACCAAAAGTATGCATTCCTAATTTCGTATTTTATTTATAGTTATTTATTGGGATTTAGTTGGTACTACAATTACACAAAAAGCAAGGGAGTCAAAAAACAGCCTGTCAAAATATAATGAATGCACAATGACGTGTAAATAATTATCAAACCAATAAGAGTATATTATAATATCCAATAATCACGACCACAGACCTATGACTTGTCAATGGCACACCATCGGACAACCACAACAACGCCTTTCAAGAGATTAACAAAACTGTCAAAATCAACAATAAAGATCGTGATTCTGGCACTATTTCATAGCAGGCTTGAATAGAATAGAATAGAGTTTATTTTGCTCAGCTCAGCCTTTTATACTTTGTGTATTTTTCTGCCACATTTTCGTCACCTAGAAGCAGATAAGTAAACCGCCTCATAAAGTAACCCAGCCGAATACCATACACGTATTTACCATTCATATAAATCCTTAAGCTCCTTACTCAAGAAAGTAGGTCATAGGAGTACATTGCGCTCAGCACACCTAATGCTGTTGTCACCTAACCGCGCGGTACAGTGCGACATGAACTCGCAATCAATCGCATGGTTCGCGAGCTGTAATACAACCGGTTGCTGCCACATGCTGGTGAGATATCGGTGGAACGCTGCTGGTGTAAGAGTAAGTGATTGCCAGAGACCTAGCTTCATCCATCAATCAATCAATCAACTAAGACAAACGTAGAACATTGCTGGCTGGCAGACATATGTCTCTCCTAAGCTGCGCCAGAGGTTCTCGGCCATCTGCATTCAGTCTGATCCAGCCACCTATTTAGGCCTTTTACGACCCATAGACCTGGAGGTCCAGCGCTGTGCTTTTTAAATTTCTGCAATGTTCGGTATGGTCGCAGTGTGAAACGGTTAAGCCGTAGGTCTAAGTTTTTTCTTCTAAGTAGTATAGTTAGTAAACTATCAAGAAAAGAAACATCCGCGATGTGGAAAGCTTTTCCGAAAATTGCACAACTTATTCATTCCGCAAGTATACTCTCATGGCGTCGTTACGTGTACTTAACGTATCGTATCTAGCGCCAACGAACATGAATACGTGCCACGATTAAACAATGCGGATACATCGACTTAGCAAGTGGATAATTTCATTTAACAGACATGAGTAATTATGCGTGAGTTTCACAGCGATTGAGTTAAGTCTCTGTAGGATATATTACTCTGTGCCCCAATTTGTAACCACAGAACTATGTGCGTTGTCGCGAGCTAATCGCGGTAATGTGAACTAAACAATTAGTAAACCACTAAAACTCATTTTAATTAGCGATGACTAAATTCGTATTTGAAAGCAACAGCTGCATGTTTCAACTCGCCAACCCATGAATTTTGAAAATAACAGTTGTGTAAATCTGTAAATGAAAATATGAAAGCAGTGTAAAGAAACGACTTTATTGTTTCAAATTGTAAACATGTTAAGCCGTTTGTAAACAATGTTTCGGATACACAGTTAATAAAACAGCACGTAAATCTTTACAGAAACAATGTTCTGGCGGTTTTGGTTTCCACATCATGTTTGCACCAGATAATCGTGTTTCTAAAATATGATTATTGTTTCACAGATGCGTAGATTTGTTTTTTCCTGAAAATTGTTTTAAAACAATTGTTCGGATATAAATACTTAAAGGTTTCATCAATGTAATAACATAACATCACGCCTGTATTCTCCGAAGGTTTAGGCAGAGTTGTTCCCATTAATACACCAAAATTTCACCAGTAATTTTCTAAGTGCCATGTGCCACCAATGGACACAAATCCAGACTAAGCTGAATAAACTGCTACTGAGAAAACCCTGAATGAAAAACTCAAAAACACCTTGCCCAACCCGAGAATCGAACCCACGACCTCATGATCAGCAGTTGCGTTTGCAACCACTAGACCAACGAGGCAGTATCGATACCTATCGATACCTATCTAATCGAACTACAAAAACTAGTAAAAAATATCTAATAGATTCGCTATTAGATACTAGTTTTTTTGGTCACTCCAGCTCCAGTCACAAGTCATTAAACGTTCTTGACCCTGCCTGTCAATTCTTGCACGAGTTTATTTGAACTTAAGTATTACTTTACAGGCTTCTACTGGCTAAGCTCGTTCCATCGTCGACATCATCTCTGCCCTTAGGGCAAGATTGAAGTCAAGAGCAAGCCCCTTTATAATTAAAAAAAAAAAAACTTTGACCTATATATGGCCAGGGGGTCGGTAATGACCCAAAAGTACTTGATTACTTCAAATGCACCCTGACCGCGAACTTATGAATGCATTCCTAATACAGTGACATCTTTCTATAGTCAAAAGACCTAGTTTAGAGCACAGCTCAATATAATTTCTACTTTACAATAATTTCATATGAAAAGTGTAAGTGCAAGTTGGTACAAATTAATTTCTGGAAAAGATGTAAGTATTTTGTGTACATTATGTTTTTTTACTATCAAAATTGTTTTTATAGTAAACTGAATATGTGCTTTAGAGATATCGATGTAAACATTGCTTATAAAACATTTTTTTCTAATTGCAATTACTCGATACATTTTCGTGGGTCGGTAAGGACCCCGTGGGCACATACTATGCTTTATAATCATATTTTTTATTTTTGTGATCCTGGCCCGTACTCTCTTCAGATGACATAACCGAAGCCCTGAAGTCACTTGACAACGAGGAAGATGTCCAGGGCTTTGATGTATACATTGATCTGCCTTCTGAGGATACCATATCGGACATTGACGAAGACTGCGATAATATAAATCGCTTGAATCGACATTAGTAACTTGCTCCAACTGAGATGGTTTGACTCCACAAGACAAAGAAGACCAATAGCGAAGGCACCAACATCGCTGAAGTTTTGGTCTGCCCAACTAATATGTAGTTCTTAGATTTTCGAACCCATTTCTACGGCATCTGGATCCAGTACCCATACGTTACGAAGTTCTCGTCCTGCCAAAACATCAACTCCAGGAGTTGAAAAACTGACGATCATTGCTAATCCTGATGCACAGTACTTCTTGAATAGTCGTTCTACAAGGGTAACAACACTTATTAGCTAGCCTGATCTTTCACATTAGGATCTAGCGTAGACACGCTGGAATTTCACCGATTTATTGTAAAGTCTTATCTCTAGAAGTATGTACAAGAGTACCAGAACTAAGCTTGGACCACAGAAAACAAAGATAACTTCACCTGTTTCTGTTGAAAACATGCAGCTGAACGTATATTATTCTCACAAGTCAGGTCAGAAGAAGATGTGCACTGTGTAATAAGAATAATTTATTGTTCCAGAAATAAAACAGTCAAAAATTGTCGCAAATGTGACGTCCATTTGCATTACAAAATGCTTCGCAGCATTTATTCATCTTCTACGAGTGAGTACAAAAATAAATAAAGTTGAAGTGTCCGATTGTAATTTCAAAGTAACAGTTTTTTACTTATTAAACGTTACCTAAAACAGAACAAAAACATTTTTTTTTGGTCCATCGGTCTGCCTGTTTGTTTCGGCTAATCTTCAAAACAACTCGACTCATTTTGAGGGAACTTTTACCAGCATATAGCTCATTATAAGGAGTAACTGAAGGTCCTTTTATTTTTGAAAAAAGATTAGGGTTCTGAGAAAGAAAACCTTGAAATTGTTAACAAAGACCGATTCAAATTGGAAAGTAACATATTATTATAATAATTTTATGCCGACGAAGTTCGTGGGTAACAGCTAGTAGCTAATCTTATGTTCCTTACTTACCTTATAGTTCATATCTTAATTGTCTAAAGTAATAATAAAGACTGATCAGCATATTATATTGTTTTATTTTGATTATTCTTTCTCCATACTAGCTCACGACCTTATTTGCCCAGTGGGTCGTTTTCGACCCACTGAAAAAAACTAACTTTCAGGAATGAAAACTACAAATTACTATCACAGACCTTGTTTTTGGTTATCAATAAACAACATATGTGAAAATTATAAAAATCGGTGTCCTAAATAATTCTGGGCATATATGGGTTAAATATCATACTTTGTTAAACAGATTTGGCCGTTTGCACTTCAAGTTGTGTCGTTTTAGCGTTGGGCTATATTTCCACAAAGCCGGATACAAACAGAGTGGAGTGGAAATGTGCGAGATTCAGTAAAAAACAGGAGAGGCGAAAGATGCAAGATACAGGCTTTCTTTTTGATCCTCATCAAAAAGGAGGTAACTATACTAATGATTCTCGACCCGAATCGATAAATAAAATAGTAAGGTATTTTTTTTTTAGATAAGTAATGGAAATCGGTAACTGTGAATCACCCGACGTATGAAACGCAGCCCGTCTTATTCTCGTACAATAATACTTTCACACATACTTAAACATACGCAAACGTTTATTCGATAACTTCTTATTCCCCAAACTACGGCAGTTATTCTAAAACAGTGTATATTAAATTGACCAGGTACCGTCCTATCTCCTGAATATTCCGTGAATCTCCTGATTTTAACGAGGATTGAAAATTGCACCTTGGAGAACGAGATCGGTATATTCCTGTATGTCTCCTCCCCGCTTCATTCATCCAGTCATTGGTAGAAAACAAAAATAATGTCAAAAAATACTAAACATACTAAAAGTAGTTACTTCTTTATTTCTTAGAAAATATAAAAAAATAATACATTTACTAAACTCCGAGACTCGCGAAAATTTCATTAACAGGAGTCCTTTTTATGAGAACTGGAAAATACATTCGTACATTTCCCGAGTTAATACCGGAGAAAAGTTTCTTATTTAATAATCGTTTTCTGGAATAAGTTGGAAACTTTTGTTGACGTTAGTCCCCAAGATTTATACGCGTACAGTCAGCAGCATCAATATGTGTACACTTAGCAACGTTTCGAAGCAATTTACGCCTACTGTACTGATTTCAAACGAAATTAAGATTTTGGAACCCACATTATCATAAAGTAGGTCATATCTCAAAATTACACTATTTATTTCACGAGAAATTCACGTTTGCACTTTGCAAAGTGTCTCGATATTATTGCCCGTGACTGTACATACCTATACAGTCATGAACACTGATTATAAACACATACTCAGCAAAATTCGTAAGTGATTTTCTTGTAAACTAACGGTTTCTACTTTGAACTAAGACCTTTTTCGTAATAGTAGGTATGGCCTCCAAAATATTATGTTGGTGAAATGTAAAACGTTAATCAATACAGTAGGAGAAAACTACCATATTTGATGCAATATATGAATTGAAAATCACGTTCATAAGTTGCTGAGTGTTACGTTGAGTTTACGTCACCAAAAAAAAATTCGTTAAATTGTGACAGATTACAATGCTGCGAGATAGATTACAATCTAACGGTATTTACAATTTAACAGTGACAAACATGTTAGAGCTCGCGACTGTACTTATCAGGTAGTTATTATTAGACTTGTCCGTCAGTTGGTTGATCAATTTGTGTAATTTAGTTAAAGCTTGATTGTATTACTGGCACTTAATTAACTTGTAGACAAGTTTGTTGTAATAACACGAAAGGTTAAGTTTTTAAAGGTGTTTTACTAAAACACTACTGAACTTTTGAAAGCTTTAGATGTCTTTTAGCAAAAGTATTTATTTTCATATTTCTATTTTGTGGTAGTTTCAAATTTTTGTGTTCCAAGCCGTTTATTTTTATAAACTATCAATCAAGAATAAAAACGCCTAAAGACGATTATTTCTTTAAATTATAAACTAGCGTAACCAGAAGAAGATAGAGTTGTTTAATTTGGTGTTAGATTAAAAGACCTGACTAAAGTATTTTTATTAAGTAAAGTACTTTTAATCTATAAACTACACGCAACCTTATAATTTTAAGAGTTCCAAATAGCAAAATAAAGTAAAAGAAACCTAAATCTTGAAATGGCGTCTGAATCAGCATAAAAAGGCAGTCTGTCACCTAAAAGATGCCATAATCGTTACTAAGGTCCTAGTACAAGCGCACGGATGAAAACCTCGATTTTAAAATTAAAACGACTCGTTTCAGGTATATGTATAAGAGTTGCATACTTCTAAGAATTTATATCTGATTGTACTTGTACCAAACAAACTAAAATGCTACAGAATAATTTGTATTTCCCATTCAATAATCGACGTATTTACATTACATTTACACCGCCCTCTCAAGCTAAGGCCTAAGTAATCATTACAAACGAACGAAAGCAAACGCCATTTCCCGAAAGATGACACAACGTAAAGCCGAGTTCCGGGATCAAACAACACGGAGATCAATGGATTAACATTGTCAACAGCAGGTAATTATTACAGGTTCATCCCTGACTGACATTATCCGGGATAAACTGGTTATTAATATAAATATATAGGTTTGTGTGTCGTGTCGTACGGGTTTGATTAATTTGAGGCGTGGGACACGTTAGCGTGGTGTTTGATGTTCGTTTTGTATTTGAGGTGAAGAGACAATATTGTAGATTACATACCATCATGACTGGAATCTCCGAAGGATTAGGCAGAGGTCTAGCTAATAGTGGGTCCACTTTCGCCAGTTATGTTTGAAGGCCGCCGGGGCCGCGGATTTTAGAACGGGATGACGTGGCCTCGGCGCAAGGGCAAAGAAGGAACATGGGTTCGGTTTTTAGTCAGTAGAAGTCTGACACTCCCCTTCGCTCTGCCCAAGAGCGGAGGGGGGTCATGCAAAAAAAAGGCCCATCAACTGGACTCAGACCTAGGTTCTATGGCCGCTACTTAGAGCTTACCCATTAGTACCTCTTTTCCCGACACAGCAATCGAATCCAGGACCACATGCTCCACTGTCGCGCTTATCGCGGTACCGTATGCTGTACGTCTATAGTGTGTAACAAATGTATAACATTGTATAAAGAGTGTATAAACAAATGAATGGTAAAAGAAACCAAAGAAAAGAACCTCGTTTTATTATGTCCACAGCTGAAAACAGGGTTGCTTTCACAACATTATATACAGCAACCAAAGTCATCCGCTTAGCCTTTCCCAATTACGTTGGGGTCGGCTTCCAATCTTTCTTTCTTTCCAGTCTTTAGACGACACGGTTGGCGCAGTGGCTCAAGCAATGAACTGCTGCGCTGCGTGGGTTCGATCCCCGCACGGAACAAATATTTGTATGGCCTACAGATAGTTGTTCCGGGTCTGGGTATTTGTGTATGTGATCTTAAATGTTTGTGAACGCACCCACGATACAGGAGAAATTCCTAGTGTGGGGCAACGTTTAAAAAAAAAACAGTCTAATCGGATACCTACAGCTGGATACATGGAGCGACTGCCTATCTGACTTCCACGACCCAGTTAGCAGTTAGCAGGTATCTTCGTGTTCTATTACTACTAATATAACTATGTTAACCTCTGTGAGAAAATATTTATTTTATATTATTTATTTATTACACACTTAGAAATGCCCATTTAATAGAATAAAATTATTTATTTACTACCTACTACCCTCATCCGTGTGTCACTGCGGGGGGCCTACTGAAAACCAGCGCTGAGTGTTTTACACCCAGCATATGCTGAGTTGGCTACCCTTTCGTTATGGGGCCCATGCTCAGCGCAGTTGAGCAGTATAATTAATTGTTAAGCTGTTTGTTGTTATTTGTTTAGGTATGTGCTGCTCTTTTGTGTTGCTGCTGTCCATTAGCGAATAAATACATATTCTATTCTATTCTATTCTATATTCTAGCACTGGGTAATATGAAACCGTTTAATATGACTGGTTGCCAGACTTTCGGGCACTGAATACCTGCAACGACAGTCAAAGATCAACGAATAAAATTCGGGTTTGTAGTGCTCTGCGTCACAAGAGGTAAGTTAATTGGCTCGTTACCACACCAGTATGCAAGTAGACGTCCGTTCTCGCTCGTGGCTCTCACGCGACTGACTACCCCACTACCCGTGTGCCAACGTCATCTTATTGACAACTTTGACAAGATTATAGATCACAAACACTACAGGGACCAACGAATTAATCCTCTTCTAGGAAACGATAGTATTTAGTACTAAACTCAAGTTTCCTGTATTATGAAGCCATCAACAACCCAATCCTATTGCCTAATAATTCGTAGAACATTGAGTCCGATTAAAAACAAATCGATTTCACGCTTTCGTTGAAAGGCGCTTACATTTTGAGGGCTGTCGAAAAGTTTTCAATGTCGTTTAGAATTACAAATTGCCCAATAACGGTGCTTTCCAAGGTTTTGTGAGCAAAAAGAGTTTACTTAGGTACCTATTGTTCTTTATGGATGATTGAAGAAAAACCTTGCGAGAACTTGGTTGTGAAGATCAGCAAGGCAGTCGACCACAACGTATTCAGCTGCATCTTGTTAGACTGGAAGCCGTCCCCAACAATATTGGGAAAAAAAATATATATTATAAAAACAAAAAACCCGACTGCTTAAAAACAAAACTAAAAAGAATAAAATAAGCCTCAGAATTTAAAAGCAGAATAGAAGGATCAACAGTCGGGACCCATTCATTTTTGTGACTTATCTGGAGCTCCGTAAAATTTAAATGGGTCCCGACTGTTGATCCTTCTATTCTGCTTTTAAATTCTGAGGCTTATTTTATTCTTTTTAGTTTTGTTTTTAAGCAGTCGGGTTTTTTGTTTTTATAATATATTTTTTTATTTAACACTTTTTAGTCAGTTTTCATTAACTTCGTTATTACTATTATAAGACGGTAGATTTCGATTCGATTTTATATTCATTCCGTACACGTAAAAAAATCCGGTTATAAGTAAGAAATGCGAAATTGTTTGTTCTAATAACTTTAAATCGTTATATATCCTAAACGGTTTTATAAAATGAAAAATGATAAAGGAAACCTAATATTCATTTTCAAATACCTATTCGACGATACCCCACTTGACGTGGTGCGTCGTTTTTTTTTTTTTCATTTTGACAATATGGCGACTAGTTGTTACTATAGTGAGTATTGTTTACTGTAATGTTTTTAGTGACACTCGCGAGGTCAAGACGAATCGATTGACATACGGATCATCAAAATCGGCCAAGGCGTTTGGCCTCTACAGTGCCACATAGGAACAAACATACATACATACATACATAGACTGATAAACACATAACCCTTCTTTGCTTTGCGCAGTCGGGTAAAAAGGTAAGGCGGATGCAACATATAGTATAACATCAGGCCTGTAAGAATCCTCAAAGAGCATAAGTATTTATTATGCATCCACATTTGGCCAGTAATGTTATAAGTTCCATGTCATAGGAGGCGAGCCTGTTGCCATCAAGCGGGCAGAAATCCAGATTCCATGACTGCTATTAATTGAGCTTAAGTGGCGGATTACGGTCCACTCCCTCTCACCGAGAGGAAGCCTGGTTCCCAGCCGTGAGACTGTTTAGAACGTTACGCTATGTTTATTGACGGAGTTTGCAGCTGTATGCATTAACTAGGGGAGATGTAGACAGGCTGCGGTGGGTGTACTGAATGTTATAAAACTGAGCAATTGATTGCTTCACTTTGGATACAATTGCATTACGTGGTTTTGATTTAAATGGATGGTCGGAAGAGTAAAGTTTTTTACCTTAATTATTTTGCGACTACACATCGAGGCAGCCAGGCAAACATCTCTTTAAAATAGAATCTAGAATCGAGGTCTAGAACCATAAAATTCGAAAACATTCACCTACCTGTATTGGGCTTGCATGGAACCCGCAGTTTCTCTCCATCGGGAATAATTTACGCTAAATACGCTTATGTTAGACCGTACTGCTAAACATGCAGCTTATTTTGTGTTCAACGGTATTCGCAGATTACATTCATAAACAACTTATAATTTCAATCGCTACCCGAGAAAATCGCTTTCAAATTTCGTTAAAAATAAGATATATCTTCCTGCTCTGTACCATTTCTCAAGTGGGAAGGTGCAGGTGTGCTGTAAGCCGGCTTCATTCTCCAAGGATTACACTTTGCTATAAACGTGTCGATTCCTTAATACATTTTTGATCGCAGTTCTCATCTTATAAGAGTTCAGATACAGACGGTGGAGATGCAAATGCACCTTCTTGCATTTTTGGATATGAAATTGTGTTCTGATTTTGTTTGATTCTTTAGTTACTCATTAAGGCGTCGAGTTAATTATATGCATTATCACAATGCTAAAATATACGTGCAAATATGCACAAAATACGGATTACGGACTATCAAAATAATTTGAGAATTTGTTTATTTTCACGAAATAACGATTTTATATTTTTGCATATACAAACATGCAAGTGCATACATGCTCCCAAGCTTACGTCTTTCTTTTTTTAAATCAGTCAAAAAGTACAAAATTTTTTCAAGGTGGTCTTCTTTTCTTCACTTTCGAAGTATTTTTGTAGGTCAATCAAATGTAGAGCAGCCATTTGTGTGTGTTATTTTATAAATCAGACTTCTAATAGGTTTTGTTACCGATCATAATTGTATACTATTACTATACATACGGTGACATATCAAGCAAAAATGTTCAGTATAACATGACCTAGTTTTGTTTAAATTTCCCAAACAATGAGAGATATGTTCATACTGGCTTTGTATAGCTTGTCTGGTCGTAGTTCATACATACTCTTAATTTGGCATCATGCATAACGCATTTTAATGTTAATTAAAAAAGTTATGCGCTACATAACTTTTTTAATTGTGAATAACTTTTTCAGTCAGTTTGCAACGGAAACAACAGTTTTTAGTACCTACTCAAATAGTACTTAACTATACATATTTAGGTACGCACAATGATACTTCGTAAACTATTTAACTATTTTTCGTTTCAAGATTTAGCAATCATTCAATGAAAATTCTATTACATTCCCACTCATAGATAGGAGGCCTGTATCTCCGCAGGGAAACATTATAGGCAGATTATGTAGGCAGATTATGCCTATGCCTATGATTTAGTAAACTGTTAAAATGGCGGTTATGGTATCCACAGTTGCAGAACAGTTGCATTTATTTATTTATTCATTATTACATTTTAAGCTTACAGTTTTTTACCAAAATGCTTAAAAGCTAACAATAATCATATTATATTATTGTGTCAAATAACATCTTACAATGACAATAATTCATAAAGCAAAGTATTTTTTTTTATGTCAAATGGTGTCTTAAACAAAACAAATACTTAAATTAAATCAGTAATTTTCTATGTGTCAAAAAATAATATTAATTAATGAAAAGATGTCAAATGATGTCAAAAATAAAACATTTAAAGTTTTACACCAACATGCCAGATGTAAATAAATAATACAGTACCTACCAATACAGTCATAATTGAATTACAGTAAAAAATGTTCAAGAAGGTTAGGTACACATCAATGGTTTAAAAATAACAATACATCTTTCCATAAAGTGCTAATTATCCACAAATATGTATTGCTATCAAGGTAACGAATAATGAGACTGATTGCATTAGAGGTTGGGCCGTTATTAGCCTGTCGGGTCCGCGATTCCGTTGGGCATGTAAGAAGTTGATGCCGCCGTCGTCCTACACCACATTAGAACAGAAACAGATGCTTCAAATTCATCATTCTCTTGCTCGTATCCCAATTAATTTGGGGTCAACGTAACACGTTTTCTTCTTCCACAATTCTCTATTACTCTCATCTCATCAGACACCTCCTTTCTTGCCATACCATCCTTTAAAATAAATTAAAATTTTATTACAAAACAATCAAAATATTACATCACAAACCATCTTGCTAACTGCACTTCATCTTCGAGGTTTCTAATCCCAATTTAGCTGTCACAAGTAATAAGAGATGCATTGATATGACAATTAAACCGCTTGCAGGTCTAGACAGACACCAGTTGACCGCAAACCACGGCCGCAGTATCTTGTGACAACCTATTAATTGTACCATCGTTCATTAGAACCATCAGTAGGTCAGCAGACTTGGTCTGTATAAACCATGCTCTACATTTGCTTGGCCTTTTCGGTACAGGGGTACAGAGCGAACGAATCAAAGACAAAATATCAATGGACCCACATCATACATCTGCCAACAAACTCCTTTACAGTTTTGTAGAAGTAACTGTTATTGCAAAAAAGAAGAATTCTGATATCTAACTATGAGATGTGTATGAATCTCAGTTTGAGGTAGAACTCAATGTGACGTACTCAAAACGTTGTGCTGATTGATGCACTGAACAAACAGGTCACAGCTCACAGAGGTATTTAAAGCAAAGTTATAACATTAACACATACAACTCAGGGCTCGTTTACGGAGACGCGGGGCGTTGCGCGGCGCGTGCAAAAGGCTCGTCGCGGGCTTTTTAAACGGTTTTATTATTTATTTAGCTCACCCCGTTTGTTTTATTCTTGGATCAAATTTAGTAATTCAAATTTCACCCTCTTCCTGTCAACCGATTAATCTGAAATTTTGTATACACTTTGGATTTTGGTGACAATACAATTATGTTTATTCATTATCATTATAAATTCAAGATGGCCGCCGCTACAAAATGGCGGATAATTTATGTTTTATTAATCCCATCAATATGGGTATCAAATGAAAGGGCTCAACAAGCAGAATACAATATACTATATAAAATTAAAATCCAAGATGGCGGCTAAAAACTAGAAAATAAAAATAGGTAAAAAAACTTTTTAAGTTAAACGGTTTTATGTTAAACATACATTGCAATGTTTAAGATAAATGTACTAAAAACCAAAAAATAATAAAATAGATACAGTCGTGGGAAAAAACCGTGGGGCACGTCAATTCGGAACTGTCGTGCTGCGGAAATTACAATTGACGTGCCCCACGGTTTTTTCCCACGACAGTATCTATTTTATTATTTTTTGGTTTTTAGTACATTTATCTTAAACATTGCAATGTATGTTTAACATAAAACCGTTTAACTTAAAAAGTTTTTTTACCTATTTTTTTTAATCATTTACTGAGAGGTGGGTCCACCGCAACGAACGTTGCATTTTAAACTTACCAGTGAATAAACGCTTCTCGTGAAATTGACATTTGAAATCTTTCGTGCGATGTAATCTTTACATCGCACCGCGCGACGCCCCGCCTGTACGTAAACACGCACTTACTCGACGGCATGCTACTTGAATATTATATTTGTGCAAGTACTGGCGTATACATATGTTTTCTATAACCTCACTTAAAAGCTCGCACACGATTCGAAAGCGAAATAATTAGTTTTTGAGGAATATTATTTGATTGCGGATTCCTAGAATTCTAACTACACACACCTGATTTTTGTGAGGATACGCATCATCATCATCATCATCAACAGCCTATTAATGTTCCCACTGCAGGGACTCGGGCCTCCTCTCTTTGAGACGGGATGGGCTATAATCTACCACGAGGGATTCTGGACCCTGTGCGGATTGGTAGATGTCACATGTCTTCGAATTTTTGCTTTTAAGACATGCCGGTTTCCTCACGATGTTTTCCTTCACCGTTTTGAGAGCAGCGGTGATGAAATAAATTACACAAAGTAATGTGCCTGCCTGGGTTCGAACCCACGACCTACTGTTCGTAAGTCGGGGCCGCCACCACTGGGCCACCGCTGCTCTCCCTACACACAGAGAGGATACACATAGAGAGATTAAATAGCCTGTGTCACACTAGACACTCATACATAGGATACTTTTCATTTCGACCGTAAGATCCCGTAGGTCGTAGGACAATGATCGAATTGCAATTTCGCCGAATTAGCGAAACCGCCCCGCTACACTATTTCCAAACCACTCCTGAAAGCCAGAAGGCCAGAAGTGGCGACCACCAAAATAGCGCCGAGACAATTAAGCTCCTTGAGAAAGTTTTTTCTTACCAACACAAGTCGTTTTGTGTCCAGAAAATAATGGCGCCTCCTACACCTGCGATCCTCAAAAGAACTTATCATTTCCCAAGTATTTTCCAATCACCAATTCGTGTGCCAAAGTTTGACACATTGAGATAACATCGTTTGAACACTCATTGTCGCAGTCATTACGAAGAAAACGTACGCGAAATATAATTTGTTCACCTTCTAGATGGTAATGTCGTAATAAAGATTATGTTTATGAAAATAGATCATGATATTACAGTACGCTGTATAGCCATGCATGTAATAAGTTACAGATTACATTATATGTGGAGGTAGAGGTTTCATTCTTTGGACGTGTAAATGTCATTTTCAACACACTTGCTCATAAAGTGGCTAAAATTTCACCGCAATTAGGCACATAATGACACCTATAATCAAACTGTGAATTTTTCATTACTATTATTCACTAGTGAGTTATAGGTTTTTTTTTAAATTTAATTGGTTGAGTTGCTATGTTGTTAAAAAAGTTGCGATACAAAAAAGATCGTGTACAATAGTAAAAATTTATTAATGTACCTAGTGCTTGCTCATTTCGTGAAACTTTGTATTTAAATAGATAATTTTAACTTAGTACGTTTTAATAAATAAAACTTTCACTTAAATATAATTTTTATTTTCTCTGTGATAAATAAAAATCTGAATTTCCCATTTTGTACGTGGCTCCAAACACTATCCACGACAAGCAAAAAAAAAAAAACCTCTTTTAGTCTATGGCTGATCGCTTATAAAAAAACATAATATTTTCCCGCTACTGCGAAAAAAATACACAACTCGTTTTCACTGTTAATAAAGTATTATTTTATTAGTTAAATTGTCTAGTTTTGAAGAAAATGATTCATGTTGTACACCGCCCGATGTAAGATTTGAAGCCCTTAGCGTTATGGAAAATTTGCTACCCGAAAACTCCAAGGAGAAATATCTATTAACGTACCAAAATTTCCAGCAGTGGCAAAACACCAAGAAATCGCAGTCATTTTCTGAAAATGTGTTCTTGGCGTACTTTAAAGAATTATCTTCTAAGTACAAACCTAGCTCTTTGTGGTTTAAATACTCAATGTTAAAAAGTACAGTCCGAACGAAGAATGGAGTGGACTTAAAAACATACTGTAATTTGTCAGCTTATCTAAAAAGACTGTCAGATGGATTTAGAAGCAAGAAATCAAAGGTTTTATCGTCTAACGATGTTGGAAAAATTTATAAAAGATGCTTCAGATAACCAATATCTGGTTACTAAGGTTAGTTAAACTAATTTTAAATTTCTATCTACGTGACTTCAGCTTCAGCGTGTTGTGTTAAACTTAATAATTATTTTTTTCTTTTTTTCAGGTTGCTTTAATATTTGGTGTAACTGTAGAATACAAGAATTAACAAATATAACTGTAAAAGACATACAGAACCATGGCCAGTAATCTATCTGAAGAGACCGCTACGCCATCAAAAACAATTAATTATAATTTTACTAACTGCACATTTACTAATTGTTTCTAATAAACTTTTTATCTACTAAATAAAATGTTTTTTTCTTTAAATAATAAGCTATTGCATAGCTTCTATCGCGGGCCTTGAGCGTGGAGAGGTGGAGAGCGAATCCAGAAATTCCGAAACGAAAATATTTCAACCAGGTTGCTATGGTTACGGAAAATAACAAGGTTGTCAACTGAGTTTGTCAAATTAAATAATTGATAAAAAATGCTATGCAATAGCTTTACCGCGGCAGTTTCCGAGTGCCACACGTTTTTTATTCGCAAGTGTGTTGAAAAACGTCGTATGATACACGTGTGTATTGATGATTACCGTCCTCGGCTTTCTTAAGACCCTCACCTGACGGCTCGGGTCTCAATGCCGCCTCGGCGGTAATCACCAACGTTACACACTTATACCATAATGTACTATTGTCATATGACAAGTAACTTGTGAGGGGGAGTATATTGAGAGGAACTACTTATCGAATTAAATATAGTAAACATTAAAGATTTACGGCAGGTATTCATTCTTCTTGTGGTTTTGTTGATACTTCATTATACTTGGGTGTAAAAATACTCTTAACGAAACGAAACGAAAGGCACTTGTTCTCACTAACATACTTGAGAACCTTCTTGTTACGGAGATATTTTGGTTCAAAGTTCTAACTTTTTCACAAGATTTTCTTTGAACACAAGTATTTAATGTTATAACTTTTCTTTTAATACATCCTAGACTCTCGTGCTATTCAGTGCACGCATCAGCACAATTTTTTGAGTGCGTTACATTGAGTCCTATTGACCTGTCTTTTAAATGACAAAAAAAAAGCGGTTAGACCGTAAGATTTGTTATGCCGTAATAGGTATATATATATATATACCTATTACTACTATATATACTTATACTATATATGTATATATATATAATTATATAGTCCTCCTGACCGTTTATCCACTCCTGAACGTGCGCGTGCGCGTGCGCGTTGGCGGTATAATACCCCCGTGCCTCGGAAAGCATGCCGTAATATCAACACATCGTAAAAAATGTGCTACCTAAGTAAGGCTGAGTACCTACACACCAAAGCGTATAGTCTTTGACTGTGAGCGTCCAGCACAAAATGTATGAAAAACAACTTCATGCAGTTGCCAATTGACAGTCCTTTGTTA
Organism: Diarsia mendica; assembly: GCA_949316265.1. NCBI lineage: Eukaryota > Metazoa > Arthropoda > Insecta > Lepidoptera > Noctuidae > Diarsia > Diarsia mendica. Next base: position 8,157,555 of record OX438906.1, on the reverse strand, counting down.
TCCAAAAAATTTCAATCCGTTGGTCGGCTTTACGCTTTGTGTAAACGTGGCCTTACTGGGCTATACATTTTGTTTCTTTTGGTCTTGGTACCTATATAGGTAGCGTAAAGCCTAAACAGAGTGGTTACACAATACACGTGCAGGAGATAAGAGCTGGATGTGAGTGGATGCCCACCCAGTTAATGAAAATGAAATTTTATGTTATAAAACCAGATGAGACTCATAATAATAATGACCAGAGACGGATAGGTCAAAAGAGGAAGGTCTATACAATACAGTCACAAACCCGATTTTCTCTTTATGACAAAACCTATTTCATAGTGGAATGAGTTTGGAAATGCTATGTCCGTAACGACAAAACTTATCAAGCAATACAGTAGGAGAAAATCACTTTTAGAAGGTGCTGCGTGTAAGACATAAGTATTAGTGTTCGAAAAACAACAAAAAGCCAGCAAATATTGGACGACAAGAAATCAAAAGAATTCTGCTAAACCGAAAAACAAATCAATACTTACATCAACACCAAACCACACGTCTACCAACATATAACTTCAGTTTATTCGTGATTAAGGTGCAAGCACCCGATTCTCGATATTTCAGCCCTGAGCAACCCAGTGCCGAAAATATTAAACCATATCGCTGGAGCTGCTGTTGCGTACAACAGCGCCGAAATATCGGGAACTCGAATCAAATAGTAAACATGGTACATCAGATACCCAATTTTCACTGTTAATGATAATACCTACATCGTTTCTACAACTTACGTTACCCTGTCCCTTTATTGAAATCAAGACATTTATGTAGATTCAACTCATCGAACAAGACCGAACCCAGGAGAAACTAACCAGTAACGAAGAACCCTTTACAAGAAAATAATTTATGATCTTATATTTCCTACTAGGACCTAAGTAGCGCTTTAAACCGAGGCAATATTACGAAGAAATTTTCAATATAAGTTCTAAAGTTATAGTACCTACCCTCGTTGTGATCTTGATCAGAAACTTTGAGTCGGATCGTTTGCGGACTTAACTCGTTCTAGTACTTTAGTTAGTATTGAAGTCTAAAGTTGAACGCATACGTATAAGCTATAAGCTATAAGATCGGAGTAGCATCGGCTCAACTTGAGCTGTTTGCGTCTTGCTATAAGACCCCAGACTGCAGTGCCCACGTATGAGTGCAGGGGGTCTTCAAACGTCGCATTAAACCATTTCTGTCAAAGCGTATCATTTTCCTTATTCCCAGTAGATCATTAGCAAATTCATAATGTCGGAGTGCAAAGTCAAAGGTCTCGAATTCAAAACCCAAACGCATTGTAATGCGCACATGAATCCGTATGATCACTTGCTTCGGTCAAGAAAAAAATCGTGAAGAAACCAGAACGCCTTTTTTATTAATGGTAAATCTCCAAATAATAATAATAATATAATATAATAATATTCCACAACTATCACACAACGCCATCTAGTCCCAAGCTAAGCAGAGCTTGTGTTATGGGTACTAGACAACTGATAAACATACTTATATATTTCTAAATACATACATATTATAGATAAATTACACCCAGACACAGAACAAATGATCGTGCTCATCACACAAACATTTTTGTCCTGGGTGGGAATCGAACCCACGACCTCCGGCATAGCAGTTAGGGTCACTAACCACTAGAACAACAGGCCAGTCAAATGACCCAAGCACTGGGCGGAGTGGAATGAAATCAGCATGCCTGTGAGACATGGGCGAAAAAGTGAGTAGACGAAAATAAAGGCTTCTATAAGTGTAATAATTATATATTAGTGTTACTGTGCAATAGGGGATCGGACTGGGTCAAAATAATATGATTCTGTTTAGTCCGTAAGTTAGATTATCGAAAAATATTGAATACGTGTTTTTTGTTTTATCAAATCAATAAAAAATGACGAAGATAAAACGCGTCAAAGATCTTGGAGTGGGGCTTGAAACGTCACTTGTGTCGTCAAAATGTACTATCATATGACGTCACACGAGTTTTCGAAGCACTGTATCGTCTTCATTTTAAGTTTACGTGAAAAAAGAAAAAATACGTGTCTTGTAATTTTTGGAAATCTATCTGACGGACTAATTAGTTTTTTTTTGTCCGATCCCCTAAATTGCATAAGACGGCAAGAGGGAGCGGAGAGGGGAGAGGGCTATTATAATGCATCACGCTACACTCGCAACTTTTAAAAACATATTCTCGTAAATGCAGACTTACTTAAGGTGTGTGTCACGTCGACTCTACCTCAGTAAATATACGTATTGTTAAACATTTCAATAAAAATGTTGAATGACAGCTTTTCAAGTCATGACCGACCCATAGTCACACTAAACTACCACACCAGTGTGACTATGGTTAATTCTATTTATCCGTAGTCACACTGGTGTGACTACGGATAATTTAACCTGATCCCTAGTCACACCAGTGTGACAACGGCTGATCCGTAGTCACACTGGTATGACTACGGATAATTTAACCTGATCCCTAGTCACACTGGTGTGACTACGGCTGATCCGTAGTCACACTGGTATGACTACGGATAATTTAACCTGATCCCTAGTCACACTGGTGTGACAACGGCTGATCCGTAGTCACACTGGTATGACTACGGACAATTTAAACTGATCCGTAGTCACACCATCACACCATTGACCCAATTAGTGTCTTTTATTTGGGTTTCTAGTCACACTGGTGAGGTAGTTTAGTGTGACTATGGGTCGGTCACGGCTTTTTTTGTCCCAACCGATCCTAGTCACACCAAATTGCGACACCAGCGTGACTATGGTTCATTTTATTTATCAGTCAGGCCCCGTTCTCACTGTGTCGTGACGATTAATTTATCGTCGGAAGACTATTTTCTCTAGATGTTCCCAATAGAACGACTGTTTGTCGTCAACATTTTTTATCGTTAAACGACTATCGTACTAGCTGTTCCCATAAGATCGCGACGACATTTCACGGCAGTCGCTTTGTCGTTTGCACATCAGCAAGCTACAACTAATTTCATGATAATTCAATTTTTTTGTTTGTTATGATATTGTCTAGTTTGTTAACTTAATTATTTGAATTTTTCAATTTTTTTCTATTTCCTTTATAATTAGTTCAGTTAAAGCTAACATGCTACCCTTACTTGGAAAGAGACTGGACCCCATGACACACGACACAGGGTATCCTAGTGTGGAGTCCAGGGAATTTGTAAAAATCTAGCGCTTAAGGATCATTGTCTTTTGTTACTAGCTTTTTAATATTGCACCTTGATATATATGCGAACTGACATTTTTTTTTATTATTAAATTCGCATCACCCCGAAAAGTTCTAGACCTCCCACTAGGTGAACCGATGACCTGGTGAAGGTTGCAGGAATCCGCTGGGATGCGAGTCGCACGGGACCGGTCAATGTGGCGACACTTGGGGGAGGCCTATGTCCAGGACGTCTTTCGGCTGAAGTGATTATGATCATGATGACCTTTTGAGAAGGTCATTCTGAGAAAGCGACATTATGAGAAAGATACATTTTACTACCAGGAGACATTTTGCGAAAGCGACGTTTTGCGCCTCAGCCATCATTTCACGTCCACCTTGCGCAAGAGTTGTTCTGACACGCACAAAGCGAGCCGAGTATAGGCGTGGATGGCGCGGGGTTGCGAGTGGGAAAGACAGTCGTGGTCACTATAAAAATCAAAATAGTATTTAATTTAAAAAAAAATATTTTAATATTAAATAATGGCATTCTTCTAAATTTACAAACAACAAACAAGGGACAACCTTTGTTTTTCCTGTGTTTGCCTTTGCAAAGACAAAGGATTAACAGTATTATATACACTTACAAATTAAAATAACATGAAGTAACTAACTTAAAAATAAACTTTTCGTATCGTTTTTCAATACAATTTTGAAGAAATAAAATAAAAGAACGCAAAATATTTTTGTCATGAATTATTAGGAAACTCATCATCATCTGCCTGTCCTTTTCCCAACTATGTTGGGTTCGGCTTCCAGTCTTACAAGGTGCAGCTTGTTACCAGTATTTTACATGGAGCGACTGCCTATCAGACCTCCACAACCCAGTTAGTACCGGGTAATTAATACGATATAGCTATTGGTAAGACTGGTTGTCAGACTTTTTGGGAGAAATACGGAGACGACAGACGCTTTTAAAGTTCTCAATACGTCACGCCGTGGTTTTTAGTGCGTTCTGACGTCACGAGCCCCCACTTCCGAGTTTTGATGCATTTTATATTGACAACTGACGGACTAAATAGATTTGCAATTTATTGATGGTGGAAACTAGCCTATCAGCCCACCCGGCAGCCCAGCTCGGTGGATCAGCCGTTGTCACACCAGTGTGACTAGGGATCAGGTTAAATTATCCGTAGTCATACCAGTGTGACTACGGTTCAGCCGTAGTCACACCAGTGTGACTACGGATCAGGTTAAATTATCCATAGTCACACTAGTGTGACTACGGATCAGCCGTAGTCACACTGGTGTGACTACGGATCAGGTAAAATTATCCATAGTCACACTAGTGTGACTACGGATCAGCCGTAGTCACACCAGTGTGACTACGGATAAATAAAATTAACCATAGTCACACTGGTGTGGTAGTTTAGTGTGACTATGGGTCGGTCACGTTTCAAGTTACATAATTGAATTTCATTCACGCAAAATGACTGAAAGTAATGTATTTCATTTATGTGTCAATATGTTTTTTTTACATCCATTGAGAGATGTACAATGACTGGTATTCGTAAGCGATTTATTTATAAATTATATTGAAGAATTCAATAAGCTTTCATTTCTGAAACTGTTTGAAACCACGTATTGAAATTGGAATATTCGAAATTTAATTTTGCTACAGTTACAAACCGTTTCGTCATCATCATCATCATCATCTGTCTAGCCTTTTCCCAACTATGTTGGGGTCGACTTCCAGTCTAACCAAATGCAGCTGAATACCACTATTCTATATGGAGTGACTGCAAATGCCGTTTCGCCTAAAGTACTTACTGTAAATAACACTTCCTGGTATTTTTACACCTTTTAGTTTCGCAGTAAATTATTTAAACTTTTGGTGTTAGTTCCAAGTATGCTAACGGCTAGGAGTGGAAAGGATTTAATTATAAAGAGGTAAAGTTTTGTAAATAATGCTTGGATATAGAATTTAATCTGCGGAACTATTGGTCCGGAAAATTCTTTCTCTACTGAGAAGCTACATTGTCCCTTCGGAGAAAAGCTAGTACATTATAAGGTTTTACACCTTGCCAAAGTAAGCAAGAAATAAGTTTATTAATCAATCAATAAAAAGAAAACAGTTATGCGATGATGTGTTTCCTTCCTATTCCTCCACTATTCTTTTCTGATTAATTTCTTTGCGGGATAATCCAAGACAGCGCGACTCAGTGATTTTCTGGTGATCGCCATTGTTGATTCTGGATTTCAGGAGTCGCACTGTTTGAGAATAGAGTGGCAAGCTTGACCCAAAAAAAAAAAAACAAAACATAAATCGGTAAGCCACAAACTAAACATCACTTATGGATTTTTTGTGGGTCGAAGTGGTTTTATAGTTTTCAATATTGACCTACCTACGCATGAGTTACATTCATTATTTTCCCAATTAGGTACCACCTACAGTCAACATGATAGTTCGTAGAGGTGACATGACTGTGTCTGTCAAGAAAAGGGCTGTTTTAGAAAACTGCCTATCCTTTCCGGTCCGCGAACGCACATAACTTCTAACTAACGAACTCAAAGGGCGGATGTACATCCACTACCCGGCATTACCGGATTCCTCTTCTGATACCACTTATCCTATACGATGGGGCAGATAAAGCTGGACACTGACTGTACATTAATGTTTTATACGCATAGTTTCAGTTCACTGTGTCCCCGCTTTTGTCCTTAATTAGTAAATTAGGTGCACAGAGCGATTTGTATTGAATAATTTATTCTAGTGGCGAGTTTCTGACTAATCAACTGGCGACAACATTAAACTTACATATTGTATGAACGACTGTACAGTAGGTACGTATACAGTATGTTAGGTAAAACGACGGGCATATTGAAACCCGAATTAGGACATGCTTATTTATATAATAAAAAAAAATGAACAAAAAAACACTGATAAATAACAGACAGAACCATACCAAATATTTCGGAAAGGTCTCACAACCCTTGCGTTTATCACAGAAAATGTGCGCGCGTCAACAACTTTTAGGTATAATCCATTTTCGCTTCATATTTAAAACTGGCGTAGGACAATGGCGAAAAAGAAACGTCTAATAAAGAGAGATCTGGAGTGTGGTGCGACTGTGCGAGGCCATGGCACAATTATGTCACAAATTAAGGTTATAGTTTTTTACATAATTGGGACGAGAATCGAATACTGAATACCTTCCCTCAATAAGTCCTTCGTTTAACCTAACATACTGTATTGTAACACATGGTCATTAATGGCACGGTAATTATAGGGTTCATAGTACTTTAGGTTACTTTAGATAGTTATCAGCTAACTTTCTTTGCTTACGAAAATTCGAGGTTCGTATAATGTTTTGTGTCACGTTACAAATGACGACGGGTCTACGTAACGTAACATTAGGCCTGTAAGCTGTAATACCCGAGGGGGTTAGACAGAGGTGTGGCGGAATTCACATCTTTCGAACGGCTCTGGAATGCAAGGAGCATTGAAGGAACACGATAGGTTTTAGTCAGTAAGAGTCCAACACTACCTTCTGCTCCGCCCGCGATTCCTTTGATGACACCCTCAAAAAAAAAACGGTAAGGCAAACGTGTAGGTTGTACCTATTTCGCCAGTTATGTTTAAGTCCCATGTAATAGGGGGTGAGCCTAATGCCATCAAACGAGCACGAGTCCAACCCTATGACTGCTACTGAGAAATTCCTGGAATGAAAAAACCCAACAACACTTTGTCCGATCCGGCAATCATAACGCATTATGTTTTCTGTCACTTTACAAATAACGAATAGGCTCTACATGTTGATTTTAACGCTCAAAGAATATCTAAACAGTTTTTTCGAAGTTTTTGTCGAGGAAAATAAGAAAATTGTATACCAGAGGCGCGGCAGAACAATTTTTAACTGTCACTTCGGTACATTTTTCAGCCACGAACTCAATTTTTGGCCCGTTTGTGTAAAAGTCAGTCTCGAATAGACGCTATATCTCGCTGGCAGGATATATACCAGGGATGTTATGTTATGGAAACTATCGGATATCCAAATTAAAAAAATATCCGTAACCGAAACCGATATAAAAGTTTCGGATAAAGGCGGAGTCTAAATTATTCCTTAGTTTTTCTAAATATTTTATATATATATATATATATATATATATATTTTAATATGGGCTTAGGTACTCTTGACCTCAATATCCCCAAACCCATCCCAACCCAACCCATCTCTTGATCCTCAAATATTTTTAATGGGATTTTCAAGTTTTTAACGGGATTTTAGGGGATTTAGATTTTTGTTTTAAGGATTAATATTTTTCAGAGTTTGTAACACTTAACACTGTCTTTATTTTGCCCGGCCAAGCCATTACTTGTCAGTTGTCATATTGTGTTCCGAATTCATAATCAGAAATCATTTACTACCCATATCCGAAACCGGTACAGTATTATTCATATATCCGTATCCGTATTCAGATCCGAAGGTCATCCTGATATATAGTGCATTTCCCAGTTAGTAGTTTTGAATGAGAAACTCCGTCTGTTTGAATAGCCAGTTCGTACTCGCGACATGTGTTTGTATAACCGAAAATACGCGTGATATTGGTCAATTGAATGTTTTGAATTTTTTTCGACGTTGCATTCGACATCCCTGATTGAAAGGTAGTATTCGGGTGAAAAAATCCAACTATGTTTGTTCATTTGGTTATTTTTTGCGTAGAAATAACACACAATTCGAAAAACGATCACACAGTTATACCTAATCCATAATATTAACGGCGTCTGTCTCGTTGGTCTAGTGGTTGCAAACTTACTGACGGTGAACATGAGGTCTTAGGTTTGATTCCCGGGTCGGGAAAAGTATTATTTCGTTTTCCCATCAGGAATTTCTCAGAAGCAGCCATGGAGTCTGGAGTTTTGCCCCGTGTTGATGGCAATAGATACATCCCCTATTACTTGACTTACAACATGATTGATATATGACATAACATCACGCTGATGACTTACAGCGTGATGTTATGTCATAGGTAAACTGCGTCTGTGACCATTTCATCATCATCATCATCATTTCAGCCAAAAGACGTCCACTGCTGGACATAGGCCTCCCCCAGGCGTCGCCACATTGACCGGTCCCGTGCGTCTCTTATCCAGCGGGCTCCTGCAACCTTGACCAGGTCATCGGTCCACCTAGTGGGAGGCCTTCCAACGCAACGTCTTCCGGTTCGCGGTCGCCATTCCAGAACTTTTCGGCCCCATCGGCCATCCGTTCTGTGACCATTTAATGAATTTTAAAGTAATTATCCTATATTATGTTTCTAAATCGGTCATTTTAGACGCCCTGGTTTTTTTTTTTGAGTATCTACTCTACATCCAGACGATAACTTTACTGAAGTAATGACTCAAAATAACAAAGATATTACAAACTCAACTCATCTATAAAACTATGAAAGATCAATACCGGTCTACTCAGTCCGTATGAACAATCACAAGCCGCAAAGATTACAAATTATGCATAACTGCAGCGCCAATAGGCCATTGCCTTCAGACAGTGACCCAATTCCCGCAATTGTTTTACGACAGCGAGGGAAGACGGCAGCTGATACATCCGACTTTTTGCCCCCAGCCCCCCGACCTCGCGAGAAAGTAATACACCCCTAAATCCACCCCTATCTGAATATCGAGAGAATATGAAAATGTTGGCCCAACACTATTAACGGCTTTCAATATTAAAATCTACTAGAGCAAAAAACCGTATAATATTATTCAAAATCTATGGAACAGCACTACGGTAGATAAGCAAGAATGTTATGAAAATTAAAAACAGCGTCCGTAACCAGAAAAGCTGTATAAAATGCAAGTCCAGCTCATTAATAAAATGACCTAAAATCAAATGAAAGTCAGAGGCATGTATAAAAAAGTACCTTAGTAATTAACGTAGCCCCGGTCTCTGGTGAAAATATATAAAATAAAGACTCGGGGCTTTGATATAAATAATAAAGTGAAAAATTTAAAGTTGGTCGCCAGTCTGTGGGTCATAGTCTGACTGAATGGAGGCATAGCAGGAGCGAGATAACGCCCTTCTGAATAAAAGATAAAACTTTATCTTGAAATGGTGAAAATCTGTGCCATTTGTTCAAATACGGACGGATAGCTATGTATTTTCATTTATTTTACTCAAAGTGAAATTATTTTCGTCATTCTATTCTGCGGATGTATAATGCTGAACTTTGGTACTCATCGAGTCCTTTTGTTATATTATGTAGGTGAAAAGGACTTTGCTAGAATAATCACCAGGCTTCGGTGTCTAAATTATTATCAGAAGACAGTCGGAAGTTGCTGCCATCCTCCTGAGCTTTTAAATTTATTCTATTCCTTGCCTGTAATCTGAAGAGTTAGGCAAAGGTGTACCTACCTAATAGTACACGCACGTTTTACCAGTTTTGTTTTAAGTCCCAGGGCAAGACTTTTGCCATCAACCGGGCAAAAATGTAGAGTCCGTGGCTGCTATTGAGGAATTCTTTAGTTTTTTTTTTAGTCATTTCGCAGGTCTCTCAGGTTGTCTTCTGATTAAACGGGCAAGTCCTGTGGATGCCCTGAATTTAAGGCCTCCAGCCGGTGGTGAGAAATTCGCAAGACAAAACCAATTACACTTTGCCCGACACAGAAATCGAACACAGGACCGCACACTTAGCAGTCGCACTTGTGACCACTCGATCAACGAGGCATAAATTTATACCTCCCAAGGAAATCGCCATTCTGTAGGATATCGAAAATATACAATAGGTTTTTAGACCATAATAATATAAGAACGTAAAGTTCCTGTGGCAACAATATTTTTCGATTGTTTTTTTTTTGGGATATTTTTCAGCAGAAGGCAAATGTTTTCTTTCAGTTTGAAAGAAACAAAAACAAAGCGAGTTCCTTTTGTTTTTATTTTATTTTATAAGGGTTTGGAATCCCCAGAGGTTGGTCATCAAAATATAAACGATAGCTTCAGGGCATCCATCCTCCTTATATTTTATTTAAGTATACATTTCATACTTTTTCTTACATACAATGCGTTCTAACGGCGTGCGGATAAGAAGGAATTTTTAACACTAAAGTGTGAGTGTAGTATATTTACAGTTCGAGCACTGATCTATTCTAATATTATAAAGCTAAAGAGTTTGTTTGTTTGAACGCGCTAATCTAAGGAACTACTGGTTGGAATTGAAAGATTATTTTTATGTTGGACAGTCCATTTATCGAGAAGGGTTATAGGCTATATAACATCACGCTACGACCAATAGGAGCGAAGCATAAATGAAAAATGTTGCAAAAACGGGATTATTCCATAACCCATTCTCTCTCTTAGGTGATGCAGACAAAGTTGCGCGGGTCAGCTTGTAATGTATACACGCAGCGAGTTTGAATAGGGATTTTCACTGAAACTCTTGATTGTAATTGAATGTAGGTATTATCAAAATAGTATGTTAGGTACTATTTGGATACAACATACCATATTGAAATAGATCTAGAGAAAATCACTCTAGAATCTTCCTAAATAAATATAAATTTAGTGCTTGTGCCTATACACAACTGCTTAACCCTTAATATTCGGAGATGTTAGTTTAGGTTACCTACGTTAGTTACCCAGTGTTTTCTGAAGATCAGATACAGGTTTGATGATATAATAATATTATTTTGTTTAAGAAATTGTCAATAACGCATACATACGTCGTGTATAACGCGTATATACCGCACCAAACCAGTACATACACATTCCACAGACTTTGAATCTGACGAACTCGCTAGAGCCTTTATATTACTTTATTTTATTCTATTCGGGGAACTTACAGCTATAATATTATAAGCAGTGTTCATTTACAACATTCATTTGAAGACGATTTATAAAAACCCGAGACAAACAAAGACAACGAAAAAAAAGGTAAACTGTATGTACAAAATACCTAGAACACAAATTAAGAAAAAAATATCGATTAAATAAAAATCATTCAGATGCAAACAATAGGGTAATTGTCTGACAAAAAAAAAAAATATTTCTCTTTAGTCCGTTAATTATCTAAAAATATTGGATAAGTACGTGTTTTTTGTTTTATCAAATTCATAAAAAATTACGAAAATAAAACACGATCTTTGATCGTGAAGGGGGGCATGGTGACGTCACTTTCTGGTAAAAAATGTACTTATGACGTCGTGCGACTTTTCGAAGCATTGTACCGTCTTCATTTATTGTTTACATGAAAAAAGAAAAAATACGTGTCCAATATTTTTTGTGAACTACCCTATTACTTTTTACAATCGTAAAAAGCGTATCACCAACACATGCTTAAGATGGTAATATAAATGTTCAAATCATGTTCAACATTTCATTGAGCCTGCATGTTCAGTCGCAAATACATACGTATGAGATACTAAGAACTGAAACAGACATCAAAACCAAATATACGACACCATAAGTTAACAGATGCGGAATAGAAGGTAGCTATCTACCTTCTATTCCGCATCTGTTATAGATACTTCCTAAGCCAAGGAAATCTCACAAAATGTAGCTGACCTTGAAACAACTTCACAAAACCTTTTTTGATTTTGTGGAAAACCGTCGCTGGGATTTTAAATGACAGATTAAACGAGATTTGTCAGTCCGTTAAAAATAATTAGGTATACTTATCATGATGGCCCATCATTTCAGATTTGGCATAGAGATACTGTCTAATGAACTTCCTCTAGACATAAAAATGTGTTTTAGAACAATAAAATATGTTATGTTGTAACATATTTAGTAGACGCATAAAGTCCACATAGAATCTTAGCCTACTAGACGATCATTTACGCACAGAATAAGTAAGTTAAAGTGGCACTGGATCAGCCATATTAGCCGTAGAACCGATGCAATGACCGTTGGAGTAAATAATGAATCGGCAAGCATAAGGTGTGACGCCCTCAGAGGCTCATCGTGACTGGATGAGAGTTGAGTGGCATGCGATTGAAGAGACCTTTTTCCAGCAGTGGAGTGCTTTACACTGATGATGATGATATTGTGATAGGTAATCATTTACAGCACCTATGTCCTATCTATATGCCATAAATGTATGATTTTCCAGGTAAAATGTGCGGTTGAAAACTGTAAGCCTCATAAATGACAGCGTATTTAAGGAGACGTGTTCGCTTGAATGACTGAAAATTGGGTTACGTCCTATTCAATGAGATTTCAAACGTTTCAAAGAGATGCCAAAAGAAATGTCAAAGAAAACTATATCCTGTCTTTCTCAGTAACGCCTAAAAGTAAAGTGACAAACCCAGTTGCCGACTGTAACTCGTTTTACGTAGGTACTTGGTTCACTTGTAGCAAGTGTAACGTCAAACATTACCACACCAAAACTCAGTTTGGTCTAGCAGTGGATTAAAATTAGTCTCGTTCTCCCCGACTAGGTATCTTAAGTTTATACGTTAGTTAGCTAGATTACGTTTTAACTACTAAGTACTACAAAGTAGTAATATTTATACAACCTTGATGTTTTCATTTTGCACGTGCTTTATATCGTATATATGTAACAGAGAACCTCCTCGTTTTGAAGTCGGTTAATAAATAGAGCGCGTGTCTAATTAATGACAGTAGCTCAGGTCTATCTTCAGGTTAAGCCGTACTTGCATGTTGGTCTGTGGATGGGTGACCAGCCATTACATACCGAGTCTCCACCCTGCTTCAGAAAGCACGTTAAGCAGTTGGTTCTGGCTGTGAATTGTAGATGTTTGACAGTCATTACAGGTGGAAATTATGTTTTTCCTACTCCTCCGCTATTCTTTTCTGATTAATTTCGTTGCGGGATCCAAGACAGTTATATCATTTCTCTGGGACTTCGTCGAGCTTCATTGGCTCGGCGCTTTTCTTGTGGTCGCCACTGTTGATTCTGGCTAACAGGAGTTACAGTGGTTTGGGAATAGTGTGGCGGGCTTGTCCCAAAAAAAAAAAGTCTTTACAGGTAGTTAATGGCCCGAAAGTCTGACAACCAGTCTTAACCAAGGCGTATCGTACTACCCAGCACTAACTGGGTTGTGGAGGTCAGATAGGCAGTCGCTCCATGTCAAATTCTGGTATTCAGCAGCATCCAGCCAGTTGAAAACCAGCGTCGGGCACTAGCTGCTCGGCAATTTGCTGAACTGGTCCTATTTGGCGCAGCCGTGAGATGCACACTCTTTTTTTTTTTTTTTTTTTGTTTGTTCGTTTTATTTTTTATTGTTTGTTGTGTGCACTTGTGGCTTAATGTGCTAAATAAATATGTTTTCTTTCTTTCTTTCTATCCAGTTAGACTGGAAGTTGACCCCTACGTAGTAAGAAAAAGGTTGGACAGATGATGATCTTCATCTGCATAGCCTTTTCCCAACGATATTGGGGTCGGCTTCCAGTCTAACCGGATGCAGCTGAATATCAGTATTTTACATGGAGCGACTGCCACATCTGATCTCCAAAACCCAGTTAATACTAGGTAATACCCTTTGGTAAGACTGGATGTCAGAATTTAAGGTCACTGACTACCTGTAACGACTGCCAAAGATCTATATATATGGCAGCCGGGACCAACAGCTTAACGTGCTTTCCGAGGCACGGAGGAAACTCGGTATGTCGGGCGGTCGCCCATCCACAGACCGACCTAGGCAAGCACAGCTTTACCTAAAGATCGACCTGAGTGGCAGTTCTTATTAAGCCACGAGCTCCTAGTTGGACAGATGATGATGTGGTACTCAAATAAATCATATCATTTATTTTTTATTTAAGTAGCCTACTCTGTCCGACTGCTGGGTAAAGTTAAAGTAATCTATGACGTATTTTGGCATTTGGTCTCTTTGTAACGTTTGAAATCTCGTTATAAAACTTGGAAAGCTATATCATCTATGTTTTATCAAAATCTTCTTGTGGTTCAAAAGAACAAGCTTATCTTGTTTCCTACTTATGTAAGAACATAATTTCGATCTTCAAGTTTAGTATTAACACAATAAAGCTTTTAGGAACTCGGAGAAATTCAATGTCATGCTTACAAGTTCTGTGCCTACGGAGATAGCACCTATGTCTGGGTTTAACAATACCTAACAATAATGTACTGTCGAGGCATGGAAATGTTGGGCACTCTACTTGCACTTAATATTTTTTTTGACCCGAGATTTATTACAAAAATGCATAAAAAAGTAACTTCCAAAAAACACAAAAAATGTTTAAAATGACTTTTCTTTAGGAAGTTGATGACTTTGTTGGTTTCATTGACTATTTTGACAACGACTTCCGAAATCAAAAAGTATACCAAATGTTTTTTTGAAATAATTCGAAAAAATATGTTTCATGTAAGTAGATAGATTTAAACAAGAAAAGATATTCCAGTATTCAAAATGAAAAACGTTATTTGAATCATCACTTTTATATTATTGATCCAGAATATAATGACCGCTACGACAGTAAAATAAACTAAAACAACAATTAAGTACACAAAATTGCCCTACGTACTTTATAGTTATCGATACGGGTGTAAAATGGTTTCACGTGTAGTAAAATAGTAGCCCTGAAACTATTATTTACGACCTTACAAATATGTCGGAATTTATACTACAGAAATATTATGTGTTTCTTTGAGCTTGAACTTAACTTAGTTTTAGTATGTATGAGAATTTCAGGCAACTACCGACCAAATAATTAAATAACTTAAACAATCTAATTTAAAAAAAAACCTGTCATCGTTATTAGTGTCCAACCGTCAAACTGATGACTAGGCAGCATGGTCTCAAACCTAAGCCTGTTCCGTCAGGAACAAATTTAAAAAAAAAAGTCTAATTGTCAGTTTTGACAGTTGACAAGTCATGATCAATTGATCAGTATCATCCCCCGTCGGGGCTATGGCTTGTCGAAAGGATAACGCGGCTCCGACACAAGGGTGAAGAAGGAACATGGGTTTGGTTTTTAGTCAGTAGAAGTCTGACACTCCCCTTCGCTCTGCCCAAGAGCGGGGGGGGGGTTATTCGATGATTTTCCACCCACCAAAAAAAAAAAGAAAAAAAAAAAAAAAACAGTATCATCTGCCTAGCCTTCCAGTCCGCATCATGATCAGAAGGTCTAAGTAGCAAAATGTCCAACAGCGCAAAATGTCTAATGAGCAGGAAGTCTACTTAGCAAAATGTCCATGTAGCAAAACGTCCAACTATCAGATGGTCTATATAGCAGAACGTCTATTTAGCAAATCGTCAGATTCTCAAAATGTCTGGATACTCAGGCACAAAATTCAACACACACATTTCATCGGGAGGGAAATGGACATGGCATTATAAGATTATGTAGGTACATATACTCTTTGGTCTAAATACAGGGGAGGTTGTGTCGGCGGCGGCGACCTCTCGCGTCCGGCCCTGGTGCAAGCCATGGTCCGGGGCGAAGAGGAATGGGAGTAATGGGACGCCGTCGCCTCCTTCTGCGAAGCAGTGATGCTAGCGAAGGAGGTGGCGGAACGAGAGAGGGAGAGAACCACTCAACGTCCCAGCCGCCGCGGGAGGCGCTCCGAGCGTCGGGGGCCACGTGATGGCTTCCGGCCACCGTAGACGCGGGCCTGTGGACGGTGAGTAACGGGCTAGCTCGCCGTCCGGCCGTCGTCATGACGGCAACAGACCGTGTCGGCGGCGCGTACGTGTTCCACGCGCGCCTCAAAGAGATGTCAGCAAGGAGGGGCCCGCAAGGGCCGACGCCCGTCGGGGCTGTGGTTTGTCGAAAGGTTAACGCGGCTCCGACACAAGGGTGAAGAAGGAACATGGGTTTGGTTTTTAGTCAGTAGAAGTCTGACACTCCCCTTCGCTCTGCCCAAGAGCGGGGGGGGGGGTTATTCGATGATTTTCCACCCACCAAAAAAAAAAAGAAAAAAAAAAAAAACAGTATCATCTGCCTAGCCTTCCAGTCCTGAATACCAGTATTTTATATGGAGCGACTGGCTATCTGACCTCCAGAACCCAGTAGGTACTGAGTTCTCAAAGTCAAAATTATTTATTTGCAGCAAATGTGGTAGGTAGGTACAAAAGATGGTTAAAATAATATGTAGTGCAATGACACATTTCGCCATAAAGCTGGCATGCAAACATTTATAATAAGCTGCTTATTTCAAAATACAGTAACTGTGAAACAAACATTAAGTAATGTTTCTAAGTTTAAAATACTCGGCACAAAACAATTTTTTGCTCTCCTTATGTTGTCAAGTTTGAGATGAATTGAAAATCCAAAAGCACCGCAGCTAATGTTTTCATTCACTGTTTGTATGTGGGTTACTAAATAAACGTACCCATAATTTAGATCAACGTTAATGTTCATAGATCAGCGGGATGTTCGGGGTGCAATTTATTTAGCTTTCAGTTGCATTCACCCCATAAACTTTAACGCGGGAAATGTTCGTTTAATCACCAATTCTAGCCCCAATAATACGTCACAGAATTTTTTATACGACGAAAATTACGCGTACTTAATTGTAACTTCATCATTAGTTATTCCTCCCGAACCTACTTCAAGCAATTACGTAAAGATAATTTATTAATATCATACGTCTACTAATAAGCGCCTACTGTCATTAGAAGGTAATATTAATCTTCCGAACACACAAATTCTTATTCATAAAATATTCCGAACACAAATCGATATAATTATAATAATTACTACACTGCATAATATTAATCAAAGAACGTAAAATATTCAAATAACTTACACAAGTAGTTTGTTGTAAAATTTGACACGAACCAAGGTAAACCACACCAATAACTCACACAGTTTATTCAAAATATGATGAAAATATCGGCACAATATTCATTCATACATATAAAACTAGTTTTAATTCCAATTTATTCACATTCACTACAAACTTTATTGTTTGGATACACACCAAATAGCGCACTGAAAATATTTCGTATCTGTTTTTATTTTTTAATTTAAATTCAGAACGCGGCGTTCGTATTTCGTAAACCACGTTCGGATTCACGCAGCGGGGCACGCGTGCGTCTCACAGCGCCGTCGGTTTCGGACTGTCCGGCTTTGAAGCGCGGCCTGTTCAACTGAGTCATTACAGGATGAGAACTAGAGAATTGAATGAGACGGCTATTATTTAATTAGATTTGTGGTCCAGCTGAGTGTACGGGTAGGCTGGTGGAAACCTGTCCGCAGGCGTGTCAGTTATGTGAGTTATTTGCATACCGGAAAGTGGCTGCGGCATAAATAACGCTATCGTACGGAAACAAGGGTCTCGTGATATACTTGAATTGTGTTTGGCCAAAAGTTATTCACAAATATCTGCTGAATATTTATTGACTTTATTGTGTCAACTTCAGCGTTAATATTATTTATGTTTTCGAAACAGTCACGTTTTCTGTTTGAGTGAGCTAATATTTTCTGAGCTTAATATTGGGCTCACGTACGCCCTAAAAACATATACAAGATATGTCGTCTTTTAAGTAAATCTTCTTAGCCATTATGAGCACTCCAAGACCTGAAAGGATTTTTTCAGGCGTAAGTATACCTCCCCTAAAAGGTTGCAAAAATTGAGGAAAATATAATGTTACAATAATCCAGGGCTCTGAAACCACAAGCTATTACGGCAAAGGAAAATATCCTATGTTAATTTTAAATTTTTTCATCCAATTTTCTTTTCACGGCGAGGAAAGTTTTAATTTTCTTAACTTTCTTTTTGAAATAAATTTGATATCCACGAAATATAAAAGAAGAAAGATTTTGAATAAAGTAGCCGTTTTCAATTATTTTGTACTTAATTTTCTCATTAGTATAAAAATAAAGCTTAACCTGATTAGGCTATAATTTGAGTTCTATACTTAGGTAAGTTTGTTACTTTATTTCTATGACATGTTTTAATGCTTTTATCAAGAAGTAATTATTATAATGATGACATTTGACACCATTCATAAAAATGTGGATAAAAATATTATTAGGTACTGTTAGATTGAAGATTCTCATATTGATAAATGTATATTTAATTGAGTTGTTTTTAAATGGTGTCAGGTGAAGGGCGTATCGAGGGGATACACATTAAAAATAACTGGCTAATAGCTTTTCAAGGTAATCTTTAATGTATTCTCGAATATAAAGCTGCTTTTCGGCTTGTTAACAACTTTGGTCGGTCAGATTATAATGCGATTTTTACGTGTTGGTTTAGAGTTTTTGTTCATAAAGCTGTGGTTAATTGGATAATCAATAAATGAGCTGTTTATTCTGTGCCGTGTATGTTGTACATCATTAATAAATAATAAGAGTACTTACATCATAATGTAGCTACATTAGTAGTTGCATAATTCTTGCTCAAACTGAGCGGAGCTGAGGGCCAGAGGTAGATTAACATTAAAAACTCCTTAGAACAAATTGCAAGATTATAAATGGTCAACTGTCAGATTTAATTATAGTGCTTCTCTTTTTAAAAGCAATGGAAACGTGATCAAGTGCCAAGCGTTGTTAGTGTTCGCGGGCTTCGAAATTCGAATTCAATTATAAAATGGAATCACATTTTTTTCGGTCTCTCTCCGTTCACAAGGTACTATAGAATAGATACTTATATTAATTGGAACTACATCCGAAGAGTATTTAATTTTCTATTCAAAATAAACGGTAAAGAGAAAAGCGTAAATACACTAAACGCGAACCCTTTCAAAACCCTTTGGGATTCGTTTGTTAAAGAGTAATCAACCTGCAAAGTCCTATTCAAATAATAACCAATCGCTCTAAATTGGGTATTCCTTTATAGTAACAACAGAGTTCCAATTATCATTTCGTCGTCCACCTCATTGGGCTGAATGTAACTATCTTAATACCCATTGTCCGGGATTTATCTACTAAAGTGTGGCTAATTAGGTCTTTGTGTCAAAAAACTTAGTTGCCGCCCGAGGTTGGAACTGTGCCCGACAAATGATGATTGCAGGGTCGACTCAAATTGAGAGACTTCACTGTCTTACTCATTTCGCCGAGTTATTTGTGAATTATGTCTATAGTTGCTGTCAGAGATCGCAATAGCGGTCATTGACCTACTTACATTTATTAAAGTTCTTAACTTTGAAATCCAAAAATAGGCCTGTTCATGTCTTGAATCGTCATTTATCGTGATCTTCAACATTTTTTGTAATGAAAAGCAATACACAAATGAACGAAGAGATATTAAGGAAAAGGCAATGACCGCTATTGCAATCTTTACTGACAACAAACAACAACTATACCACGCCTAGAGCTTACAAAGTGACAGTTGCCGTTATGTCCCATTCTATTACACAACATCACATAACAATCAAAATAATGTCAAATAAGGCAATAAAATAAACATCCAATAAGTTTCGCTCGACGATAAATGACACGAGCGCAGGAACCACGCAGTGTGAACGAATTTACGCGAAGTTATTTATCGTTCGGGAACCGGAATTGTCTCTTGTCAGTGTGGCTCATTGTCACCCTAATCAGGTGTTGTGGATCCATGCGTACTGGAAGTGGTAGATTGTTATTAGGATATAGTTACCCAATAGGATTACAGGATTAGTGTTTGTCGCGGTTTCTGGTAATAGGTACTATATTCGCGTGATTGATTAACTGAAGCGCGGAACTTATGGTTGAACTGAGTTTGGGATTAATGATAATAATCGTGCGGGGAGAGATATGACGTCATATCTTTAGTACGAGAGGGTTCCAAGAAGTGACAATTCGTCTCAGTTTTATTTTTTACTCTGTGCCCTTTTTTGCGACATTCGTTTGCGTGAAATTATTATGAGGACATTTATTTTCTACTAGCTTTTGCCAGCGGCTTCGCCCGCGTGAAAATGACGATTTGCCATACAAACTTTCATCCCCTATTTAACTCCCATAAGGGTTGAATTTCAAAAAATCCTTCTTTATTCCTCGTCTACATTACTTATAAAGGGAACCTCTGTGCAAAATTTCAGCTTTCTAGGTCCAAGGATTTGGGCTGGGCGTTGATGAGTCAGTCAGTCAGGACTTCTCTTTTTATTTATATAATATAGATTTGAGTCGGATTTAAAGAACAATTTTATAGGCATGACGAAGCAATTGAAGGGATGATATTTAGTACTACCGGGATAAAAGAGTGTTTAAGGTTTTAAAGTATCTGTCTGTCAGATTTCATCAAAACCAATTCAGCAGTACTATTAATACTGTAAACGGGATATTTACCATGTTTTGATATTGTTGCGAGTTCCCGATATTTCGGCGCTGTTACAAGCACCATGATCACGGATAAACTGAAGTCATTGCGGGTGGATGTTTATGAGCAGACAAATCGGTCTACCCTCTTTCTCGTTCGTTTTTTGCGCTCGGTACCACTACCATTGTCACTCACTACACGATTCTGTTCCCGACACACAAAACTCACTGTGTCCACTCGCGAACATTTTTCGGCACTTTTTCGGTTTTTACACAGCTGAACCACTGGATTCCAGGCTCTCGACAGTTGAAACCCATCCTCCCGGTTAAAATTGTTATATTTTGTAATTTCAATAGCCTCTCTAACCAGACGAGGTATATAGTGGCGTTCTGTTGAGATGACCTGAGGGTTATGCAACTCAATCCAGTGGTTTTAACCGGGAGGATGGGTTTCAACTGTCGAGAGCCTGGAATCCAGTGGTTCAGCTGTGTAAAAACCGAAAAAGTGCCGAAAAATGTTCGCGAGTGGACACAGTGAGTTTTGTGTGTCGGGAACAGAATCGTGTAGTGAGTGACAATGGTAGTGGTACCGAGCGCAAAAAACGAACGAGAAAGAGGGTAGACCGATTTGTCTGCTCATAAACATCCACCCGCAATGACTTCAGTTTATCCGTGATCATGGTGCTTGTAACAGCGCCGAAATATCGGGAACTCGCAACAATATCAAAACATGGTAAATATCCCGTTTACAGTATTAATAGTAATGTCAGTGACCATGTCAGTTTAAAAACTTACAATTCAGCAGTTTTTATATTTGTTATAGTAGGTCCAGGTAAAGTCCAGGACTGCCTCGTTGGTCCAATGGTCGTAAATACGACTGCTGTGCATGAGGTTCTGGGTTCGATTCCGAGGTCGGGCAAAGAATTTTTGAATTTTTCCATCAGGAATTGCTCAGTAGCAGCTACGGATCTTTACTTGTTACATGCGACTTAAACAAATTGGCGAAATGTGTCAAAATCAAAATTAAGTCATTTATTCAAACTAGGCTGATAATCAGCACTTTTCGAACGTCAAAAATTTACTTTACTCTACTTTACTTTACATTTTTATAAGACAGTCCCCCAAAACGCCCACCCATCGACACTTCCTAGTGTCCTTCTGCCTTATCCTTCGGGGGTTACATGGCAGACGTGATGTTATGTTTCCTTTTTTTTGTTAATTAGCCTGTAGTGTCCCACTGCTGGGCAAAGGCTCTCCTCATAGCCTTCCGCTCTTCCCTTCGTGTGGTCCAGGTAAAAGTACAGATTTCCTCACAATATCCTTTCCACACTAGGAATTTCTCATGTATCGTGGGTGCGTCCACAAACATTTAAACTCACAAACAGGAACAATCTGTGGGCCATTCCAATATTTATTCCATACGGGGATCGAACCCGCGAGACACAGCGCAGCAGTCAATTGCTTGAACTTTGCGCAAACGCCAAATAATATTTAGGCACGTAAAAGACAATATGATCTAAACCAGTCAGCTTCGCTATACGGTCTAGAAACTCTACACAACAAATATCAAAACTTATAATCCGGCATTACATATGCCAGGCACGGATTCACCTTGTTTTGACAGCCGCGGGGAACAACAGATTCATCTGATAGTTACAACCTTAGTTTTAATGATACTACACTTTAGTTTGCCGCTTTTTCGAGAACGATAAAAGAGTAAGTAAAAACGAGTTTATGACGAAAACTTAACTTAAATCCGAAAGAATTGTTATGGGATAAATTAAACGCTACCGATTAAACACCAAAAATCTTTATTTTACACATAACACTGACTCAATCACAAATAAACACTGATTCAATTGATATTGTACTTGAAGTTCTACAACATTCTCAATACTTACGTAAAGACAGTTCCATAGTGGAATATTCCAGACTCTAACAAAATCTAGAATGAAACAATATTTTGACCGACCGACCGATCGACTAACTCTCAAATTTTGGGATATATTATATTTTTACGACTAGCGTTTGCCTCAAATGGTATGGCAATCGGCATGTTTGAAATTGTGAATTATAATAATAAATTTATTCTAGAATTAGGAGCATGCAATATGATTCTAGCCTTTCCGACATCTAAAACTGCTAGAATAATATACAAATTAGTTAATATAGGAATTAAGCGTAGGTAGATTGTAAGTTTTACTTGTAAAGTGTTCCTATGAGGGTGACATGTTCGCTATGTGAACAAACCCTCTCTAATAAATAAAGAATAAAAAAAAAAATACACAATTTTGTCTTTTAATAAGTAAGTATATTTATTTACATAAAATGTGGTAAATCCAGGATGTTATAAAATTTTAATAGAGCAGGACCATTTCATAATAATAGCATAAGTAATTATTAGTATAAATAAAAACAGTAAACATCCTGTATCACTCAAAGATGTGAATAATGTCTTATAGTAGGTACCTAGGTATATAGGGTAACTAGAGACAGACACTGCCGTACTCACAGATATTTATTGGTTACTTAAGCCGTGACTTAGTAAAGATTTTACCTCGTACTTACAAAACCTTCACTAAAGTGTCAAAATCTTTACTAAGTGGCGGCTTAAGTAATCATTAAACGTCACTGAGTGTGGCAGTAAAATACGTGATTGTACGAATGATAACAAATTACTTTTACAACGGGACTAAAGCTGAATTCGCGAAAAAAAACAGATGTTCAGTACATTTTGAACAGTTACGCGAAAATAAATCGGTTAGTAATTACCAGTCACCCTATTTATTACGTGCAAGAAAAGAGTATTTTCAATTTACAAATCCTTCAAATTTATATTAGCTACGTTTTCTTTGCGTTCGAGTCTCGAATCACAAGTACAACCTCTTTTTATGGTAAAACAAAAAAACGAATAATTTGATACGACCACGTGTCAAGTAAAACCGGTAAGCGAAACCAATTAAAAATCGGTCAATTTTCACGAGTAGCTCTCGGTCAAGTGTATCATTCATCAATTATGCATGCGCCACAGGGCATGAAAATAATTATAAAAAAAAACAAAAAGGTACTGTAAAAGGGCAGACACGTGTATTTTAAAAACATTGCGATTTCGATTTTGTATCGCTCAAATCGGACGCGTCAACTAAAGAGTTTGAAATGCCCGTGATTGCGTTTTGACGTAGCGCAATTGTAAATCAGATATTTTTAACGATGTTGTGTGTGTACAACATGTTTTTTTTTATAATCCAGTAACTTTAGATTATCTACAAAATACTGTTAGATATATTTAGATATAAACTCCAGTTACTTTCACATAAAAATATATTGAACAAAACAAATTCACAGGGACGTATGTAGTCCACACCAACTTCCGACAGACTGCCGAACAAAAAACATTAGGGCAGGGACACGTGTGTCGATTCCCGGCGAGTGGTGTTGGACCTTCCACGATGCTTGCTATTAGTTTGTATTAGTAAAATTAAAATAATAAGCTCCATAACGTGTGGTCCAAACATTAGTTTCGAAGATGGCATAAATCTTAATTTCATTGATAATATCGATTTTTTCATTCAAACTTAAATCATAATTAAGTATTTAAAGTTTAGAAAATGCGATGTTGTCATATTTCAGGGTATTTACCTAATAAAAGTGTGAATTTAAAAGTGTACCTACTGTCTTTGTCGATTTATTGTGTGCGAAAAATGATAATTTTTTTTTATTAATTTTTGGAGGATAGGAAATCATCAAATTACTCGTCCCACTCTGGGCAGAGCGGTAGGGAGTGTTAGCTAAAAACCACTTATGTTCCTTCTTAGCCCTTTGTGTCGAGGCCGCGGTATCTCTTTCGAACAACCCGTAGCCCCGACGGAGCACTACACATCAAGTAGTGTCGAAAAGTCCAACGCTAATCCTTGGCGCTTTCTACAAAGCGCTTGCGCCGAAGCGTTCATTATTATAGAAAGAGAATAGATACGAAGCGGTTGTAACTTGTCTAGCCCCTCTGTTCCGTCGCCAGTGTCGCCACTGCCGTCTTTTTGTGATCCGCTTTTCTGCGACCAACGCGCGACGCACGCTTCAAACTCATTGCGCCGGGTTACGATTACGACGCAGCTCAAAAATGCGTTGTAATGCTATTAAGCATAGGTATGATTTAGCCTAAAGGCTTTACTTGGGACGATGACTGAACTACTTTTTCTTTTTATAGTTCACAACGGATCATTAAATTCACTGTTCGCGAATGAATGAACACCCTTTTTGGTATGCCAAGTCATGATCGATTTATTTAGTTCTAGGTACAACTATTAAATTACAAAATATGCCTAAGGCAAGTTTATATAAATACCATGAGAGTCGTAGGTACGGCATGTCTAATCAGGAACTTCCATATTTCCCCCGTAGTATGCTCCTCTACGTAGAGAACCGGTGATGGCCCAGTGGTGATGGCCCGAACAGTAAGTCGTGGATTCGAACCCAGGCAGGCGCATTACTTTGTGTAATTTATTTCATCACCACTGCTCTCAAAACGGTGAAGGAAAACATCGTGATGATACCGACATCACGATGTCTTAGAATTAAAAAAAATCGAAGACATGTGATATCTACCAACCCGCACTGGGCCCGCGTGGTATCTCTCTCCTAGAGAGGAGGCCCGAGTCCCTGCAGTGGGACATTATAGGCTGATGATTATGATGACGTTACAGATTACATTACATCAACAAAATGCTTTATTATCTTCTTCTTCTTATCATGGTCAAGGTCTATCGACCCCACACACCCTAGTGTCAGAGTTTCTAAACCACCTCCTATGCTTTATTTTATCTATTAATAATGTTACGACGGTCATCTAGAATCTTCGAGAAACCGCGCTAATAACTGTGTAGTACCTAGAAAATACGAGTTCATTCTTTTAGGTACCTATTTCCGTAGTAGGTATAGAACTTACATTGTATTCAAGGTCAGGCGCCGGGAGTCGCCGGCAGTTGTCATTGTAATTTCGACCGTATGCCGACGACGTAAAGTAACTTCTTCCTTGTCGGTTCTTTTATCTTTAAATTTTTTTTTTTTTTTGTTAATGTTTTTTTGTGGATGCTTTCTTGAATAATGGTGAATTATCTCGAATATCTTTTGTTTGCGTGGGTATAAAAGGACCGATTGAGGACGAAGTGGGTCAGTTCACTTTTACGCGAGACAACGAACGGTTCGAAGAGTTATCTAGTGCGACAAAGTGTTCAGTACTGTTGAAGTGATTGTTTATAAGTGTATTGTGAGTAATAAAGTTTATTCGTGTGTTTAATTGGTAGTGATTTTATTTATCCCATACCCAGCTCGTAACAATTTGGTGTCAGAAGTGGGATAAATAATGCCGATTCTACCGAAGGACGACACGGATAGTATCCGAACGAGGAGTCAGCGGCAGCAAGGTATGGACCAAAGGCGATTTGGGGACTCCCCGACACAAACACCGGGCGGTGCCCAGCCTACGTCAGAGCCAGTCGCTGGCCCATCTGGAGCTACTCCAGCGGCGCCTACTACATCAGCGGCGCCTGACTTGTCTGCCTTAATGGCACTGCTGCAAGACCAGGCACGTCGTCAAGAGGAGCAGGCCCGTCGGTTGGAGGAGCAGTTGCAACGGGACAAGGAGGAACAGGCTCGCCGTCAAGAGGAGCAGGTCCGGCGCCAAGAGGAACAGATGCTCCTGATAAAGGATCTTCACGCATCAGTTGGGAAAGAGCTGAGCGTGATGAAGGAGCAGGTACAGCAGCACGACAACCGTATCGCAAAGGCCGAAAATCAGATCGCCGATGTGAAGAAGGCCTTAAGTGAAATTAAGGTTGGAGACGGGTCTGTAACTTCAGTGATTGCTGCCCCTTCGATACGCGGGTTTAAAGTGCCTCCATTCGACGGAACATCTTCGTGGTCGGCCTATAAAATCCAATTCGAGGCCGTTATGAAAGTGAATGGGTGGACCAAAGCGCAAGCCATGACCGCGCTCACCTTGGGTCTCCGAGACCAGGCCCTTAACATTCTTGAGGCCCTCGGCAAGGATGTGACCTACGAACAGCTGCTGGAGGCATTAGAGTCCAGATACGGTGACGCGCATCTGGAGCATGTTTTTCGTGCCAAGTTAAGGGATCGCGTTCAACGTAGTGCCGAGAACTTACAGCAGTGGGCCCTGGAAGTTGAAAAGCTGGTTCGAAAAGCATACCAGTCCGCCCCTGCACTTATTGATGGAAATCTGGTACAGGCGTTCATCGATGGAATACGCGACTTGGAGGTTAGAGCCGCTGTGAGACTTGGGCATCATGAGACGCTGAAAGATGCCTTAGCCCATGCCTTAGAAGTAGAGGCAGTGAGGCAAGACCACCGTACGCACCGGGTCAGGGAGGTTGTAGCGTCACCTGTACGTGACCGCCCGCAAGGATATAGCCCTAGGTGCTACACTTGTGGAGAAAGGGGTCATCTTCGATCAAGCTGTCCTAAGCGCAGCTCACCAAAAGAAGACCAACCTCAGCAAGGAAAGGTGGCTGAAGTGGCTGCCCAACCACAGCAGGGAAACGAGTAAATGCCAGGACTGGGGGGCGGGTGCTGGCTGGTCTTGAAAGAGCCCCGAGGATCTCGATCTCACAAGTACATGACGGGAACAGCCTGACCATCAACGGCGAAGTCAACGGAACTCCGTGCAAACTGACGTTGGATACTGGAGCTTCTCACACGGTCGTCAATTCTCACCTGGCGAATCGGTTTCTTGGGGGCTACTTCAATAACCGCGACCGTCTTCAATTATTAACAGCTACCGGTCAGCACATAACCGTCCGAGGCAAGAAGGAGGTGGAGTTAAAATTGGGTGATAGAATTTACCGACACAATGTCATCGTGGCAGACATAGTCGACGATTGCATCTTGGGCTTGGACTTCATGCGGAAATATCGTTGTGAGATCGACATTGACCAAGGAGTGTTGAAATGTGGTTCAGAGGAAGTCTTCATGGAAGGTGCACCATCAGGGAAAGTGTACTGCCTGAAGGAAATTGTTCTTCCTCGCAGATCAGAAACGATCGTGCCAGTTCAGTTACCACAGAACTCTGGACACAAAGATCGAAGTGTTCTGATAGAAAGGGTAGACAATGAGTTTTCATGGAAGATGGCACGAACTCTGGTAAAGGCCAACAACATCTCAGCTGTACGCATACTGAATCCAAGTGACAAGGAGCAAGTGATTAAGAAGGGTACCTTGATCGGAACTTGTGAGGAAGTAGCTTGGATGCGTCAATTGCAAGATCTACCTACCGGAAGCAAAATTAGTAGTGCCAAATTCGACGTGTCAACGCTTCTTGAAAACTGTCATTTAAGTGAAGGAGAAATGGACAAGGCTAAGAAGATGTTACTTCAGTACGCCGATATTTTCTCTACGGGTGATGCTGACATAGGTAGAACTGGACTGGTTCAGCACAGAATTAATACAGGCAACGAGTTACCTATCCGTCAGCGACCAAGGAGGCTGCCAGTTGCACGGGAAAAAGAAGTGGAAACCATGATTGAGGGTATGGTGAAGGATGGTGTTATAGAGCCTTCATCCAGTCCATGGTGTTCTCCTGTGGTCCTGGTAAAGAAAAAGGACGGCAGTATGCGCTTCTGTGTGGACTATCGACGACTGAACGACGTCACGAAAAAGGACAGCTATCCACTGCCTAGGATCGATGACACACTGGGTACGCTGACGGGAATGAAGTGGTTTACCACACTAGACCTGAAAAGTGGTTACTGGCAGGTAGAAATAGACCCCAAGGATAAGGAGAAGACTGCATTCTCAACAGGAAAAGGGTTGTGGCAGTTTAAAGTTATGCCTTTCGGTTTATGTAATGCTCCTGCAACGTTTGAAAGGCTGATGGAGCAAGTACTTGCCGGGTTGATTGGGGACGCATGTCTTGTCTATCTAGACGACATAATCATTGTGGGCCGTACGTTTGAAGATCACCTTATAAACCTCAACCGAGTGCTGTCGAAGATCCAAACAGCAAACCTGAAGTTGAGTCCGAAAAAGTGCTCGTTTTTCAGAAAGCAAGTGAACTTTTTAGGACACATAGTTTCGGGAGAAGGTGTTCAAACAGACCCAGAGAAAGTAGTTGCCGTCAAGGATTGGCCAGTGCCGAAAGACAAGACACAGGTCAGAGCATTTTTGGGTTTGTGCTCCTACTATCGCCGGTTTGTGAAGAATTTTGCCGACATTGCGAAACCTCTACACAGACTCACTGAGGAAAAGCGACAATTCTGTTGGGATGAGAACTGCGACGCCGCATTTCAAGAATTAAAGGGACGTCTGTGCAATACTCCTATTTTGGGATATCCTGACACTGAAAATGACTTTATAGTCGACACAGACGCAAGTAATACTGGGATTGGGGGCGTGTTATCTCAACGGAAAGGAGATCAGGAGGTTGTTATAGCTTACTTCAGCAAGTCTTTATCTAAACCGGAAAGGAATTACTGCGTAACGAGACGAGAGCTGCTCGCCGTAGTGAAGACATTGCAGCACTTCAGTAAGTATTTGTTGGGACGGAAATTCCAGCTACGAACTGACCATGCTGCATTGAAGTGGCTATTACAGTTCAAGAATCCAGAGGGACAAGTGGCGAGATGGATTGAACTACTGCAAGAGTTTGACTTCGTAACTGAACATCGCAGTGGGAAAACTCACGGTAACGCAGATGCCTTGTCAAGAAGACCTTGTCCTGAAGACTGCAAGCACTGTGCAAGGCAAGAGACTAAGGAAGTAGTGCCCGTGAGGATGCTTAGAACGGATCTCAGCGATGAATGGAAGGAGACTCTACAACAGGCTCAACAAAGTGACTCGGACATCAAGCCAATCTTCGACTGGATCAAAGCTGGTGCTCCGAAGCCCAAGTGGAGTGATGTGGCTGCGATGAGTTCCATCACGAAGAGTTATTGGGCACAATGGAACAGTTTGGAGATCCAGGATGGAGTCTTGTGCCGTAAATGGGAAAACGCTCGAGGGGACAGCTGTCATCTACAAATGGTTGTCCCTAAAGCTAAGGTACCGGATGTTTTACGGCTCTACCATGATGGATGCTCAGGAGGACATATGGGGGTAAAAAGGACTCTACTGAAAATCAGAGAGCGCTTTTACTGGATCCACTGTCGTGATGATGTGGAAGACTGGTGTCGCAAATGTACCTGCTGTGCGGCTGTGAAGGGACCCCACACACGAAGCAGAGGTGCATTGAAAGTGTACAACGTTGGAGCTCCCTGGGAGCGGATAGCACTGGACGTTGCGGGACCATTTCCGGAAAGTGACAGCGGAAACAAGTACTTCATGGTTGTCATGGACTATTTCACAAAGTGGCCGGAAGTCTTCGCCATTCCTAACCAAGAAGCTACAACAGTCGCAGATAAATTGGTTCAGGAAGTCTTCTGTCGTTTTGGAGTACCCTTAGAAATTCACAGCGATCAAGGGAGGAATTTTGAATCGCAAGTTTTTCAGGAGACTTGTCGATTGATGGGTACCCACAAAACCAGAACCACCTCTTACCACCCACAATCTGATGGAATGGTGGAACGATTCAACCAGACATTGGAGAGATATCTGGCTAAAGTCGTGGAAAGCAGGCAAAGGGATTGGGACAAGCACATACAGCCGTTTCTTCTGTCCTATCGGAGTGCAGTTCACGAAAGTACGACTGTAACTCCAGCCTTCGCGAACTTTGGAAGGGAATTACGGTTGCCTGCAGATTTAATTACTGGAACTCCCCCTGATGTCCCACGCAGTGTAACGGATTACGCGAATGACCTGCGTAACAAGTTAAATGATGTGTATGAGCATATCAGGCAATCCGGGCAACAGATGTCTGAGAAGATGAAGACTCGTTATGACCGGAAGGCAAACAGTCGTGGTTTCGACGAAAATTCGCTGGTGTGGTTGCATAACCCAGTGCGGAGCAAGGGAAAGTCTCCGAAATTGCAAGCAAAATGGGATGGACCATACAGAGTTGTGACCAGGATCAACGATGTCACCTACCGAATACAGAAGGGTCCGCGAGGTGCGCCTAAGGTTGTGCATGTGGACCGACTGGCGCGATATTACGGGACTAATGATGCTCGGGACGAGCATGTCTAAGGAGGGGGCAGTGTTACGACGGTCATCTAGAATCTTCGAGAAACCGCGCTAATAACTGTGTAGTACCTAGAAAATACGAGTTCATTCTTTTAGGTACCTATTTCCGTAGTAGGTATAGAACTTACATTGTATTCAAGGTCAGGCGCCGGGAGTCGCCGGCAGTTGTCATTGTAATTTCGACCGTATGCCGACGACGTAAAGTAACTTCTTCCTTGTCGGTTCTTTTATCTTTTAATTTTTTTTTTTTTTTGTTAATGTTTTTTTGTGGATGCTTTCTTGAATAATGGTGAATTATCTCGAATATCTTTTGTTTGCGTGGGTATAAAAGGACCGATTGAGGACGAAGTGGGTCAGTTCACTTTTACGCGAGACAACGAACGGTTCGAAGAGTTATCTAGTGCGACAAAGTGTTCAGTACTGTTGAAGTGATTGTTTATAAGTGTATTGTGAGTAATAAAGTTTATTCGTGTGTTTAATTGGTAGTGATTTTATTTATCCCATACCCAGCTCGTAACAATAACTTTGTACCCTTATTATTAATCCAACATAAATCCTGAATAGTTTTCAGCTAATCTAATAAGAAAGTTTACTATTACTTACTTAGGTGACGTCTCCTGTAGTTCGCCAGGAAAATTGGGTTATCTCGCGTAGGCGAAAGGTTAATCCCTTATAATGTGAAATGTAATTATTTTAATGTAAAGTTTTAATGTTGTATACTTATGTTAGTATGTAGGTATGCATCTAAAGGTAAAGTCATTTTTTTTTAATGTATTTATTTTAAAGTAAAGTTTTAATTTTTTTTTTTTTTTTTTTTTTTTTTTTTTTTTTTTTTTTTTAATGCAAGTTTTTTAAATGTAAAGTTTTAATTCTATGATGTAATCTCCTATTTTATTTCTCAAATGTAACATAGTTTTTAAGTCGCTACTAACAAATTTATGGACCAAATATGTCTGAATTAAAAAGATTTTATTTTTTTTATTTTTATTTTTTTTTTTTTTTTTATAGGATTTGTTATAGTATAATAACAATTAATTATTACCGTATAGTTACCCTTTTTTTTTGGAGGTGGAAAATTATCAAATAACCCCTCCCGCTCTTGGGCAGAGCGAAAGGGAGAGTCAGAACAGGCCACCCGTGTTCCTTCTTATCCCTATATGTCGAGGCCGCGGTAACTTGTGAAAAGTCGGCCGTAAAAAAGGCCGTATAGTTAGCCTTAAAATTCATCTGCGTTTTCGTTAAAAGGATAGTTTTATTTAGATACTCTAATGGGGAAGGCCTTTGCTCAGCAGTGGGAACACAATCATCATTACATCACGCCTGTCATCCCCGAAGGGTTAGGCAGAGGTGTACCTAATAGTACACCCACATTTCGCCAGTTATGTTTTTAGGTCCCATGTAATAGGGGGCGAGCCTATTGCCATCAACCGGGCACAAATCCAGACCCCATGGCTGTTACTGATAAATTCCTTATGGAAAAAGCCAATAACACTTTGCCCGACCCGGGAATCGAACCCAGGACCTCATGCTCAGCAGTCGCGGTTGCGACAACTAGACCACAATATGCTTAGAAAATAAAACTGATACTTAGTATAATAAGGTCTACCTAAGGTCCTATTGAACAAATTATAAAGCAGCTTTCAGTACGTCTAACCAAAGATATCCAAGCGAATAAACACTGATTTAAGTGATTTTTTTTGACCTATAATGTTAGGTAACCCTACATTTTTAGTGTATAGAAAGAAATCAGCTTACGAAACTAAGCAGATTTTTTTCTGTTAAGTGTTTTTATTATTATTAGTATTTTTCCCTTTTTAGGGTTCCGTACCTCAAAAGGAAAAAACGGAACCCTTATAGGATCACTTTGTTGTCCGTCTGTCTGTCTGTCAAGACCTTTTTTCTCAGGAACGCGTGGAGGTATCAAGCTGAAATTCATATCAAATACTCAAGTCTATGGTCTCTTGGAGCTGTGAAAAAATCAAACTTCTAAGTCAACGCGATCAAAAGATACTCCCGTTTATGCCGCAAATTTTCGACACTCACAAGGGAATCAAAACCTACAGGGTACTTCCCGTGAACTCAGAATCTTGAAATTTGGTACGAAGCAACGTCTTATAGCATAGATAAAGGAATAATTACGAAAACCATAAATTTTTAGTTACATCAAGATACTCCCGTTTATGCCGCAAATTTTCGACACTCGCAAGGGAATCAAAACCTACAGGGTACTTCCCGTGAACTCAGAATCTTGAAATTTGGTGCGAAGCAACGTCTTATAGCATAGATAAAGGAATAATTACGAAAACCATAAATTTTTAGTTACATCACATAATATATTTTTTTTACGGAACCCTCGGTGCGCGAGTCCGACTCGCACTTGGCCGGTTTTTACTATTGTCCTTATTTTGGTGGTCTGAATTTGTCTATCTAATTTAATGCGACATACCGTACAATGAGAGATCCTGGATGGTTTTGTATATATTAGATTGGTCACCGTGCGTACTAGAATAAGATTAATTTTTAAGGCATTGCTACAAATATTTTCTAAATCTAACTTAGCGCTATGAAGGTTGCGCCTTTATCTTGGGGGCAATCTGCAATGTGCCCTTTACCCTTCATCATTTCAGCCGAAAGACGTCCACTGCTGGACATAGACCTCCCCCAAATGCCGCCACATTGATCGGTCCCGTGCGTCTCGCATTCAACCTATCCCCACGACATTTACCAGGTCGTCGGTCCACCTAGTGGGAGGCCTTCCAACGCAACGCCTTCCGGTTCGAGGTCGCCACTCCAGAACTTTAACCAATAAGTAGTACTTCTTTTTGTAGGGTCCTTTAAAATAACAAAGATAGCTTCAGAATATAAATGCCATGATGATTAATGAAGATCCTGACAGTATATATCCGCGTTTCCCGACCAAGTCCTAACTATTAGTCTCCTGAAAGTACTCGATAACGTATCCTGGATTTAGGGCCGCTCATATCTAGCTCGGTGGCAAGATTGATGGGGATTGGGTCCTCGCCATGGAAGGATACTTTTATTAATGATCTTCGGGTGACTGGAAGACCACTTACTTTATCTTTGGAGTGTGTTTGATAATGCCTGTCGGTAATGTGAAGCGGAAGTCGTGTTTGCGTTTTTTATAATAATTATTGTGTTTTTAATGTTTCAACACTATTCTGAGATTGTGGCTGTTTATAATCTACCTTCAGATTTTTGATTTTCTCCGCCTCGGTGCGACAGAGGCGAAGGGGCGGAGGTAGAGGTCGAGCGCTGGGCTCGGCGTGTAGTAGTTCGTATTGAGACGTGCTGGGCGTCGAACGAATATTATAGTAGCCATAGAATCGGGTGAAAGCGCACGCGCATTGATTAAATCGACTTGTGGAGTCATTTCGCGGCACCCAATTATACTAGTTAAGCAGTACGGTTAGCGACGCTGTGAATGTCGAACGGGTTATTGATAATATCATTGGTTTGCCTTGTCACGGGAGTGCTATTGGGAAAGCACCGAGGCTTTTGTGGTTAGACTAATACGGAGTGAGTGTGGTGGCTCGCGTTAACGGCGTGGCTTGCAGCGACGTGGAAGAATCGTCCGGAACTACCAGCAAACCATCGCAAGGTCATATACACTCATTATACACATACACAGTTACACAACTTGCGAGGGGTCAAGGAAGTGAGACCGGCTCGAAGAAATGAGGTAAGGGTAGCTGTAAGTTTAGAAATTGTAATATTGTTCGGAGGCGCGTATCGCGTCTATTTGATCCCGTTAGGACGGCGGCTGTTCTGAGACCTGTCTCCCATGGGCCCGAGATAAGGTTCGGCTGAGTCCTGGCGCGATCAAAATCTGGTAGCAGAGCGTGGTTTATTTAAACCCACTTTGTAAAAATTAGTAGGTACTTGGTACCAATTTACTTTGTAAAAATTGTGTTCATGTACAAATTCAACTTGTAGGTAGTAGTACATTGACCTACATACCAGTGTACACCTCAAGTTGAGTTTGGAATTATTAATAATAAGTACATAAATGGAATGTGAATATTCGTTGATAAAATAATTTGTTATTTACGTTCGGGTACGCACAAATATAACCTCATCACAAATCGTGTTATGATTGTCAACATTTGAGACATAGAGGAATAACCTCTAGAGCACGTAGAGGAATAAGTTCAAGAGTTGGCATAGCGTCGTAGATTTATTCACTCAACGAATATATTATTATTGTTAGTTCCGGATACAATAATTGTTATTTTTTTTGGTTATTGTTATTTATTATTGCATAATCGCGTATTGAAGTTGGTACTATGGCTCCGTCAGTAACGAAAACTATCGCAGCCAGAATCGAAGCTGAATTGAGATGGTTTTCATCGGTTGTTACGTTGGTAGGTCGCACCGATCGTGAAGATGCGTTATTGTCACGCGCTCGGCAAGTTGACGAACGATATGACGCCGTGTTAAAGTGTCACGCTGAGTATTTAGCATGTCTCGAATCGACGGATCTGTCGTCGGTGGACAAGGATGCTCAGGTGGTACGGGGCAATGTGGACCAGTGTGGGGAAATGTCCATGAGCATAATCCAGGCGGCGGCCGACATTGAGCGATCGCGCATGGGTGACGTCAGGGAATCATGTCGGCCAGCAGGCGTAGGAATTCAGGCGCCGTTGCCACCAGTACATGTACCCGAGTTTAGCGGCGAGTATGCCGATTGGCCGCGATTCCGCGATATTTTTAATAGTGTCGTGCATTCGCGTACGGATCTCTCGCCCGCCTACAAGATGGCTCAATTAATGGGTAGGCTTAACGGTGAGCCGCACGACATCTTGACCCACCTGGAGATTACGGACGCCAGTTATGAGACGGCATGGGGCCTATTAATCGAACGATATGATAATCGGCGATTAATAGTTGATGGCCTCATCGATAAGATTTTTGAAATCCCGAAGGTGTCTAACGTGTACGAAATAAGGGCGAAAATCCTTAATCCGGTCACGGTTGCGGTGAACACGTTAGATCGACTTAAGTTGTCGTTAGGGGACAATAAATATATCATCGTCAATAGGGTTTTACGGAAGTTGCCGATCGACGTGGTGGCGCGCTTTGAGCAGTCACATGGTGGCGAATCGACGGACCACCTCCCAAGTTACGATGACTTGAGGGTGTTTTTAGAAGGCGAGTGCCGGCGGGCGGATTGCCAAGGGGCATCCACGTCGCACCCTCCTCCGTCAACCCGACGTACGAGCGGGCCCAAGCCGGTTGAGCCCCGTCGGGGGGGGAAGAAATACCACGCCCTCCAATCGGAAGTGTGCGCCTTCTGTCGGAAGGAAGGGCACGGTCTCGCCGCATGCGCGGACTTTAAGGCGCAGCGGGTGCATAGACGAAGAGGGGTGGTCAAGCAGCGCTATTTGTGCTTCCGCTGCTTGGGGACTCACTTTGTACGTGAGTGCCACAGGACCACTAACTGTGGAACCTGCGGAGGAGCCCATCACGAGTTGCTATGCCTGGCGGAGAGTAGGGAGGTGCACGGAGCCTCGCCGGGAGGTCACCCCCCCTCTCCTAAGCCAGATTCGGGTGGTCGGTCACCCCCCCCTAGGGGGGGTGGGTCGGCCAGGAATCAGCGGTCGCCGCCCCCTCGGGGGGGTGGGCCAAGGGCTGATCCAGAGCACAACCCGATACCGTCGTCTTCCCCGCGGGGGGGGGATAGGCACCGAGACTCGGGCAGGGGCCCGGAGGTAGTACAGACGGGTTACGCGGCGTACTCGAATGCGTTGGGGGGCATGTTGCCACCCCCGAGTAGTCGCTTCTCCCCGCCTCTCGCAGAACGCCCTCGGCTGACGGCGCGCCCGCCACCGTTCGGAAGGATGCCAGTAGGCTACTTCCGACCGGCACGGATGTCACCGATGGGTCGGGAGGGTTACTACCCGGGTTGGGACCCGTATACTGGGACAGTATTTACTCCCCCTCCGGCAGGGGAGGAGGGAGGTGCCTCCTATTAGCAACTAGCAGCCTGTTCGTCAGTGGTGCCCACCCCGACAGTAACGGTATTATTACCGACGGCTAGGATTACTGTCAGGGGTACTGACGGACAGCCGGTGCACGTGCGAGCACTGTTAGATTCAGGGGCACAAGGTTGTATTGTGTCCAGCTGTTTAGTGAAAAAGCTGGGCCTTACATTAGAGCCATCACGGGATGGCGCCGTAGGTATAGGTGGCAATCGGGTGCCTCACCTCAGGGGTCAGACGACATTCCTGTTCGAGATGGGTGACACGGCATCGGTCACGCGGGTGAATGCCACGGCGATCGTTTTGGACGAAGTGGTTGGGGTCCTCCCTCAGACTCGGTTACCGTCTGCGGTAAAAGGGTTGACCAATGGATTGGAGTTAGCCGATCCCCACTTCGCGATCCCCGGACGGGTGGACGTCTTGCTTGGGTCTGACGTCCTCGGGAAGCTGCTCCGAAGCGGCAAACGGGAGCTGCAACCAAACGGGGTTGTGGCCATGCGTACCGCAGGTGGTTACGCGTTATTGGGCCCAGTACGGGAACCACAGCACTCAACGGATTATAGCTCCATATATTATGGCAGCGTGTTATCCGACGTCCTGCAACGGTTCTGGGCAACGGAAGAGCCACCCACCGCTCTTAGAAATAACCCACGTGATGAGGAGTGCGAAACATTCTATCGATTTAACACGGTGCGCCTCCCATCGGGTAGATTTATGACAAGGTTGCCATTTCTGTCAACTCGACCTCCGCTGGGGAGCTCATGGAGTCTGGCAGAAAAGCGGTTAGTGGCAATGGAAAGGCGCATGAAGCGGGACTCCAACTTCCGACAGAAGTATGTGGAGTTCATGCGCGAATACCTGACGTTGGGTCACATGTCGGTGTCCAGGGTTGACTATCGTCATGAGGAGCATTATGTGTTGCCTCATCATGCTGTTTTGAAGACACCTGACTCAAAGATTAGGGTCGTGTTCGACGGGAGCGCGGAGACGTCTAGCGGGGTGTCCCTGAATCAATGTCTCCATGCTGGTCCTAAGCTGACCAGAGACATTGCAGACATTCTCACGGACTTCAGGAGACACCAGGTTGTCTTCGTTACGGACGTACGGATGATGTTTCGTCAAACTGAGATTCATCCAGACGACCGTCGGTTCCAGCTGATATTGTGGCGAGAGAGCCCAGAAGAACCGATGGTCACGTACGAGCTCAACACAAACACGTACGGATTAAAGCCCAGCCCATATGTAGCCATGCGTACGCTACGAGAACTGGCTGATCAAGAACGGCTCCGCTTTCCCCGCGCGGCTGCTGTCATTGATAGGGACGTCTATGTAGACGACATTTGTACGGGCTCAGACAGTATTGAGCAGGCGCTCATCTTAAGGGATGAATTGGTGGCGCTCATGGCCTCCGGTGGCTATGAACTCAGGAAATGGCTGTCGAACTGCCCAGAGGTACTGGCAGGACTGCCAACTGAGTATCAACAAGACCCGCATTTGTTTGAGGATTCGGAGAATCTTCATGCGTTGGCCATTTTAGGGGTCCAGTATCGACCGAGTCAGGATGCCTTCACATACAGTTGTGAGGCCGAGTTGCTGTCGAAGACCTGGACCAAGCGATCGGTCCTTTCGACTATCGCACGAACGTTCGACCCAACCGGTTGGATCGCGCCGGTCACGTTCATGGGAAAGTGCTTCATTCAGAAGCTTTGGTTGGCTCAACTAGGTTGGGATGATCAGCTCACGGAGGAGCTGGCTCGGGAGTGGTCGGCATTCGTCACCACCTTACCACAGATCTCAGAGATTGAGATCCCGCGTAAACTGCTCCCGCAGGCAGGAGTCAAGGTCACCCTGCACGGGTTTTGTGATGCGTCGGAGAAGGGGTACGCGGCCGCAGTCTACCTGAGAACAGGTGAGACCGCTGGTAGGGGAACGGTACGCTTGGTACTGGCCAAGAGCAAGGTTGCACCTGTTCGGACTCGTTGGACGATTCCGAAGATGGAACTGGCAGGTGCAGCCCTTCTGACGCGGCTCTTGAACCATGTGGTGCGGAATTTGCGTGGTACGGTGGCTCTGAACGAGACGGTCTATGCATGGACTGACAGCCGAATCGTGTTATGCTGGTTGCAGACTTCGGTCCACACGCTCGAGGTATTTGTGGCCAACCGAGTCTCACAAATAAATAGCTCAGAGACTCCTCTGGTCTGGAGACATGTTCCAGGTGAGATTAATCCGGCTGACTGCGCTTCACGCGGCTGTCCGGCGCCTGCTTTGGTTGAACATTCTCTTTGGTGGGGGCCACAATGGCTGGAACAGCCACATGCGGAGTGGCCATTTAATGAGTGCGGTCGACATTCATTACCCCCAGACCAAGGCTTGAGGCTGAATGTGACTACAGTGGAACCCGCCACCGTAGACCACACCCTCTTGGAACGATATAGTTCGTTAGGGAAGTTACTTAGAGTAACGGGATGGGTAATGAGATTTTGTCAAAATTGTCGTTGTCCTGTCGCGCAGCGAAACATGTCGCCTATAATGGGACCTGAAGAACAGCGAAAGGCTCTCTCACTCTGGGTGAGAGTCGTTCAGAGGAATGAGTTCCAGGACGAAATTAGGGTCTTGAAGACTGGCGCAGGTCGATTGAAAAAAGGTCTTGTCCGCCTCAACCCGTTCATTGATGAGCATGGAATGCTCCGGGTGGGAGGACGATTACGGAATGCCGACTTGCCCTATGCAGCGCGACATCCTCTAATTCTCCCCAAGAAGGGAGCTTTGGTGGAGTTGTTGGTTAGGGACCGTCACACCAAGAATTCACACGCAGGCTGTAACACCCTTCTGGGCATTTTGCAGCGTGAATTTTGGATTTTATCGGCCCGCAGAATCATACGGAGCGTTGTGTTTCGTTGCTTGCCTTGTTACCGACTCAAGGCAGCCACAATGCAGCCACAAATGGGAGATCTCCCGGCCGATCGAGTCACGGAGGCTCGGCCATTTGCTGGCGTAGGGACAGATTTCGCGGGGCCTTTCATGGTCAAGACATCGCACCTTCGCAACGCGAAGTCGGTTAAGGCATATCTGTGTGTCTTCGTGTGTCTGGCGACCAAGGCCGTTCATTTGGAATTGGTGGCCGATCTCTCTACGGAGGCCTTTCTGGCGGCGTTAGATCGATTTGTTTCTAGACGGGGAGTACCGTCACTGATTCGGTCGGACTGTGGTACCAACTTCAAGGGCGCCGACCGGTGCTTAAAGGAAATTGTATTGTTTTTAAGTCAGAATGAGCGAGAGATTGGCACGGGCCTCGCCAGTCGGGGCATTTCGTGGTATTTTAGTCCACCTGGATGCCCCCACTGGGGTGGAATTTTCGAGGCAGTAGTCAAGTCTTCCAAGACTCACTTGTATCGGGTCATCGGCTCAACGATTCTCACCTTTGAGGAGTTGTCAACGGTGTTTTGCAGAATTGAGGCGGTCTTAAACTCGCGACCTTTGTGCCCGTTGAGCGCTGACCCGAATGACCTTGAGGCCATGACCCCAGGTCATTTTTTGATTGGCCAACCACTTAACGCCTTGCCGGAATATCCGTATACTGATGTCAAGTTGTACCGGTTGTCACGGTATCAGATGTTACGGCAAATGAGCCAAAATTTTTGGAAGCGATGGTCGCTGGAGTATTTGCATATTCTACAGCAACGCGTTAAGTGGACGGACAGGACGACCCCACCCTGCGTTGGAGACCTCGTTCTGGTTAAGGATGCTAACCTATCACCGTTGTGTTGGCGACGGGGGCGCATTGTTAACCTGATTACGGGCAAGGATGGGTTTCCAAGGATCGCAGACGTCCAGGTGAGGGACTCGATCCTTAGACGGGCAGTTTCAACTTTATCTCGACTCCCGGGAGTTTGAGCGGACCGACAACGGGTCGGTCCGGGGGGGGTGATTGTTTATAATCTACCTTCAGATTTTTGATTTTCTCCGCCTCGGTGCGACAGAGGCGAAGGGGCGGAGGTAGAGGTCGAGCGCTGGGCTCGGCGTGTAGTAGTTCGTATTGAGACGTGCTGGGCGTCGAACGAATATTATAGTAGCCATAGAATCGGGTGAAAGCGCACGCGCATTGATTAAATCGACTTGTGGAGTCATTTCGCGGCACCCAATTATACTAGTTAAGCAGTACGGTTAGCGACGCTGTGAATGTCGAACGGGTTATTGATAATATCATTGGTT
The DNA here is from genome assembly GCA_949316265.1 of Diarsia mendica. NCBI lineage: Eukaryota > Metazoa > Arthropoda > Insecta > Lepidoptera > Noctuidae > Diarsia > Diarsia mendica. The sequence continues at coordinate 8,116,858 of OX438906.1, read as the reverse complement.
TGCCTTGTCACGGGAGTGCTATTGGGAAAGCACCGAGGCTTTTGTGGTTAGACTAATACGGAGTGAGTGTGGTGGCTCGCGTTAACGGCGTGGCTTGCAGCGACGTGGAAGAATCGTCCGGAACTACCAGCAAACCATCGCAAGGTCATATACACTCATTATACACATACACAGTTACACAACTTGCGAGGGGTCAAGGAAGTGAGACCGGCTCGAAGAAATGAGGTAAGGGTAGCTGTAAGTTTAGAAATTGTAATATTGTTCGGAGGCGCGTATCGCGTCTATTTGATCCCGTTAGGACGGCAGCTGTTCTGAGACCTGTCTCCCATGGGCCCGAGATAAGGTTCGGCTGAGTCCTGGCGCGATCAGTGGCCTTTTAGCCTTGTACAGTACCAATTTAGTTGACGTAGGGTCTTCTTCTTATTTGGTAGTTTTCTTTTTATTTTATTTTAATTAATTATTTTATCCTGTACGCGTCAAATAAATGCTTTTTTTCCTTTCCTTCTTTGTCATAAACTGTGATCACAATTAACAAACAACTTTGTTAGGACGTAGCTGCAGAGGTACTTAGGTAAGGGTTTTTTCACTACAAATTTCTGAGTAGCCGCCTGTACTTGTTACTTATATTTCATAAAGCACTACAGCAAAAAAGAACAAAATGTATTACAACGCGTTGTCCTCTATTACAGGACACTTAAACACATAACAGCCAATATTCTAAAATACCGATGTTTTAAAAACTTATGATGCAATGATAACTGCTTAATATTCTATTGCGATTGCTTTGAAAATCGATAACCATAAATATAGCGACCACATGAATAAAAAAAAAGTAATAATTTCACAAAACAGTGTAAATCAAGTTACTAATCGCTTCATTATTACCTGCGCAACTTTGTCTGCATCACATAGGAGAGAAAACTGTGATATCTACTAAGATATTCATCACATTATGACTTAAATATAACTGCACATGGAGAAACGTGGGTGTACTATTAGGTATACCTCTGCCTAGCCCTCCGGGGATTACAGGCGTGATGTTATGAATGTATGTATGTACCTGCATATATTTATTGAAATTAAATGATGTAACTGACTCTTTTTAGAACTTTTCAAGAGGAAATATTCCGTCATACATGATTTTTTCATAACTTGAACTGTTTACGCAGCACACGCAGAGGACCGCTATGATTTCCCCATTGTTGAAATATTTTTTATCGATGCTCCTCTCCTTTTGGTTGTAGCATGATGCTAAATTAGCCTACAGCCTTTTTCGATAAACGAGCTATCCAAAATTTAAATATTTTTTTCATTTTGAACCACTTGTTCCTGAGGTTAACGCGTTCAACCAAACAAACCAACTCATCAGCTGTAGGTATTACTTGTAGTAGATCACAAAATATAAAAACTACTTCAATTTAGTTTTACTACTTAATAGATGCGGTTACAGCTAAAAGTAAAGCCACTAATTGTTATAATAATTTTATTCATATTCTATTCATTAATAATATATATGGACAGACCTATTTATTTAATTACATTTGCAAACCAGAATTGATTGAACTTATGCATCTATAATTTTGATTAACCAATTTGTTTCATAGCCCCGAGTTAGCTTACTGAACGGAGTGATAAAAGTTGTGTTTTTATTTACCTTCGTAATATAATATTATATAAATCAAGTAATTGAACACGGAAGGAGCTCGTGGCTTAATAAGAACTGCCACTCAGGTCGATCTTTAGGTAAAGCTGTGCTTGCCTAGGTCGGTCTTTGGATGGGTGACCGCCCGACATACCGAGTTTCCTCCGTGCCTCGGAAAGCACGTTAAGCTGTTGGTCCCGGCTGCCATATATATATAGATCTTTGGCAGTCGTTACAGGTAGTCAGTGACCTGAAATTCTGACATCCAGTCTTACCAAAGGGTATTGTGGTATTGTATTACCTAGTATTAACTGAGTTGTGGAAGTCAGATAGGCAGTCGCAGATGATGATGATGATATCAAGTAATTGAACAAACTGGGTTAAGGAGTACCAACTGCACACGGGGGTCTAATACGGCCACTTTAGCAGATCATAATATGAATTGCGTTAAAAAGCGTAAAATTGACCTTTCATAACAGTCTGCGTTTGTGACCATTTAGTATAATAGATCATAATAGGAAAATAATATAAATTGCGTTAAAATTAGTAAAATAGTCACAGACGCAGTTACAATAATTATGAAAGGTCCATAGGCAGTCGCTCCATGTAAAATACTGATATTCAACTGCATCTAGTCATACTGGCGGTCGAACCCTACGTATAGCTCCCGACACGTAACTTAGCAAGTTTCGAAATTCGACTTCAAAGTTCGCGCATCGTACACTGCACATGCATTTGAATGCACCAATTACACGCGCGGATGACGCTACCTCTTACCCCGCGCCCCGCTTGACCGCCAAAGAGACCTAAAAAATGACTTCTGCGCAACCTAACGACTCTTGCCAAGTTACGTGTCGACGTGGGACTTATAGGTACTACATAGTTGGGATAAGGCTTGGCAGAAGATGATAAATATTTTAAAATTTTGTTTTTTTTTCTGTCCTTTGTTACACGACTTTCCAGCATCAAATCTACATCTCTTTAATATTTAATTCTGACTATGCTGCTTTAAAATAATAAGAGCTCATAAAAATATAATAAAATATGTTTTGACTGTATGATAGCGATTTACGATCGTCTGTCGCGATTCAGATTGGTTTTTTGTGTGTCTTGCCGTAAAAGTAGATGAAATGTATGTAGAAGACGTCTTTATGGTGCTCTGTTTTACTTACCCAAGGTCGAAAACATCGTCTTTCTGTAAGATTGAAGATTAAGATTGAAGAGGCGGTCGCAGATCACGATTTGATATTCTTGCATAAAAACTCATATAGAAGTCATAGAGGCTGTCGTTTTGCATCCTAGTCAAATACAGAAAATTCATTATAGTATGGGTAGATTTTTTTTTGTTTAAACGTACGTGTGTTATATCGGTAAGTGTGAATAACCCGTAATAAAAACGGTGCCCGTCTGATTCTCGCTCTAAAAACGAGCTTTTAAACACACAAACAAACACAACCGTTCATTGAATAATTTCTTATTCCCTAAACCACGGTGCGGGGGTTATTCCAAAATACATTTAATTTTTGAACAACAAAAAAACAGCGTATATTCATTATTGGCCATGTACCACAATTTAAAATAATTATTTATGTCGTTTATGACAATCTACAGAAAGACGAGGATGCAGAACCGCACCTTGCATTTCAGTCTAGAATTCCCTCAAGAAGAACAGTTATAAGTTAACTCATAATGTGAAACCCATTTAAGTTACCAAACTTCTGTCTTCATTTAATATTCCACTGCAAGCTGACCGCACACCGTACCAACTGCACACAGGGGGTATAAAATGGCCACTTTAGCAAATCATAATATGAATTGGTATAAAATGGCCACTTTAGCAAATCATAATATGAATTGCGTTAAAAAGCGTAAAATGGACTTTACATAGGTAACTGCGTCTGTGACCATTTCATGAATTTTAACGCAATAGGGGATCGGACTGACTCAAAATAAATATGTTTCTGTATAGTCCATCAGTTAGATTATCGAAAAATAATAGATACGTGTTTTTTGTTTCATCAAATTAATAAAAATTGACGAAGTTATAGCGTGTCAAAGATCGAGGGGCTTGCAACGTCCGCGTCACTTGAACGTACAAAATGTACTATCTTAAGACGTCACACGAGTTTTTGAAGCACTGTATCGTCTTCGTTTTTTGTTTACGTAAAAAAAGAAAAAAAATGTGGTCAATATTTTTTGGAAATCTTTTTTACGGAATAATTAGTTTCTTTTTTGTCCGATCCCTTATTCATACTATTTTCCTAAATGCTCACAGACGCACTAAACAATTATGAAAGGTCCATTTTACGCTTTTTAACGCAATTCATAATATGATCTGCACTGGCCAATTGATGCCCCCTGAACTTTATCGCTTCCATATTCTATACATCCATGTACAAGTTAAAGACAAAAGAGGGTGGCAGTAATGAATGAAGTGCTACTGTAACGATCACTTCGGGGATTCCTACGGGGACAGCTGGGAAGAATAAACTGATGAAATAAGGCCCTGACAGCTTTACAGACCTATTTTACCAATTTATACCTTTATAAAGGTAAGTTAATGTCGAGAAGACAGCAGGTTTTATTAGATCCCCGGTTTGAATAAATGATGCGCCACCTGGTTCAAAATAGTTGTTTTTAGGTTATTATTATACAAGTTTCCGTTTTAATGTTTTAACTTGTGTAATAGAAAGAAGTTTAATAATAAAACCTGGTTTAGTGGTAGCCTGGAGTTTGTATTGTGTCGCAGAATTCTGGGATAAACTGAGTCTTCACAACTTTGTGTTGCGATGTTATATTTCTATGGCAGGAGCAGTTAAAGTACAATATGGGAAGACTTTAAAGTATCTTTACTGAGAAATTGCAATATGAAATAACAACACTATTCTTATTCCTGAACGGTTATTTTATTGTATTTATTTTACTCGCCAAGAATTGAATACAGTGATACAAAGAATGAGATACATTCAATAGACACACTCGTGTAACATTATGTCACAATTTCATACAAGTAAGCAAACGGGTTAGGTAGACGAGTATTCTTAGTTCAGAACACCAACACTTCGCCAGATATGCTTCAGGCTGAGGCTACATTAGGCCGCGACGCGACCTGCGCCACATGAGCGATTAAAACAAGTAAATGAATGCTCACGTATTTATCTACACCGTACATCAATTCAATTCAGTTCAAAAATTTCGCTCTTCCAGTCGCATCGCAAATCACTGCCTACTGCAGCCTCAGCCCTGCCCTCGTAAATGAAACCACAGTATCTTCAGTTACTGTGTTTATGCCTGTATTAGTTATTGAAATAAGGCGGCCGAGAGCTATCTGAGAAAATTTTCGGTTTGTTTCTATCTACCACCGTTGCGGAGATATGATACATAAAAACACAGTATTTTTCTAAAAATCAATACATTTTTAAGAAAATACACAGTGCATTAACTTTTTTAGGTTTAAACACAGTGAACTAGTATTTACTTTGCTTTAATATGTGTTCATGTATTTATTTAAGTATGTTTTGCTTGGTTATAACACGGCATTTTCAAATACTGTGGTTGTATGTAAAATTTTCGTAAAATTTTCTTAGGATAAACTTAAATTAATCACAGTATGTTACTTACTGGGTTTTAGATGCTTGCAGTTTTAATATTTATTTCAAAACTACTAAGTTGTACCACAGTAACGATTGGCTTACTAGGTTTTAAGCTAACCTTTTGCGAATAAGTACGTTTATATAAGGACTCGGGAGGGGTGTGCCGGACAGATCCCCACGCGCGCGCTGCCCACCGCCGGCCACAGCGGCGCATTCGTTCGAGTGACCTTCTTCCTTGACACACGTCTTACGCCCAATGCAGGTATTGAAAACGAGATATAACCGCGCAGGATATTTTATTTTAGTATTCCTTTTATTAAATAATTAATTATCTATATTTTGATAAGTAGTACTTTATTGTTATCAGAAATACATAATTATAACATAAAAAGGCGCGAAAGATTGCAATGACGCGAAGTAGGTATTGTTAAGAAGGAGCGAATTGATTGAATTACGTAAATGAGCTAGTTTGCTTTATTCATAGCAACATAATGTAATGGGAAACAGGCCTCATATTTGTATTTGAAATGTTTTTACAAACTTTATTTCTTTTATTGCAATCTTTGATATTATGTTGACGTGTTTTTGTGTTTTTTTTTTGCTTATAGTGTTTTTGAGATGAAATAAAGATCTGAAGTTTGTTTATGCCACATTTCTCAATGTCTAATCAAGTAAAACTATTACTATTTTGCAAATAGGTTTCGCCTTGTACACCTACGCTCGCGCGGTTTTATATTTTGTCACAGATTACAAGATACTACACTCCACGTACGCTCGCTAACTACCGTGGCCGTTGATTAACATACCAATAATGACGATGGTTGTGACTAAGGCATATTATTATGAATATTTTATTTAATTGTTTCATTTATATTACTAATGAAGAAGCTATTTTTTTTGTTGTTTTCTATATTTTTAAGTTTGTTAAATAGTAATCCATACTTCCATACTAATATTATAAATGCGAAAGTAACTCTGTCTGTCTGTCTGTCTGTTACTCTTTCACGCCTAAACGGCTGAACGGATTTTGATGAAATTTGGTACAGACATAGTTTGGAACTTGAGAAAGGACATAGGATAGTTTTTTTTTTTTTTTTTTTTCGCGAGGTAAACCAAAAATCTGCCGGAAGTCACTATTCCACGCGAACGAAGTCGCGGGCAAAAGCTAGTTATAAAATAATTACTGGCAAAGGGCAATTACTCAGAATAATTTGATTAATTTGATTTGATTATCTTGTCGTTGATTTACATACCAATAATGACGATGTTGTGACTAAGGCATATTATGAGTATTTTATTTTATTGTTTCATTTATATTGTTAATAAAGAAGTTATTTTTTTATGTTGCTTGCTATATTTTTAAGTTTGTTATGTAGTAATTATAAAATAATTACTGGCAAAGGGCAATTACTTAGATTAATTTGATCTCACTATCTCCTCATCTTGTCGTTGTACCCCTTATGGATAAATTAAATTAATGAAGACATAAGAAAGTAGACTGATTAATAAGAAACTGATCTCGAATTTAGCAATTACAATTAATAATTAGAAAGTGATTTTACTTTTAGTAGATTTAAAAATAAAAATAAATTAACTTAAAGTGGTGTTATTGTTCTATTTCATACCTTTTATGACAAAACCAGGGTCATTATTATTTTAAGGAATCACACATTAATGAAAAAAGGTTAGCTTAGAATACAGTATATTTAGATACTCATTACTGCATTTTAGATTTTTTCATCATAAATTAGACTTAAAAATAGCATCTTCACTTACTAAGTATTCATCTAGTGATCGAAGTCTACTGTTATTAGGTTTCAATCCAGTATGTGTACGGTTACTGTTTAGTATCATCACTAGAGTTCATGTCTTTAAATGGTTAATACACAGTAACGTTTAAAACCAAACTAGACCATAGTAACCATTCAATTACTAGGTTTTAGCATAAAAAAATGAAATTTCATGAATTTTGTTTCTATTTTAGAACACATTAACTGATTTTATTAATTATATAACAATAAAATATTAGTTCTTAATACTCTAAATTAAAGCTTTGTTAGTTTTACAACATATAAAAATACAAAAAACGACTTAACTGAAATATTATGTTCAGAACGAAACGATTTAACAATTAAATTTTAACCGCGTTTTTCTCAAAATGGCATTTTCGGGGTTACTGTGGTTTCATTTACGAGGGCAGAGCCTTAGTCTATCACTAATATTATAAAGAGGTAAAAGTTTGTAAGCATGTATGCTTAATCAAGTCCCTTATTAGTACACCCCCTGACTCTTAGTTACTGAGGAGTTCATGGGGTGCGGTGAAGTTGAAGTATGTTTTCATCTGCCATACTTCTCTATAACTGGTCATCTCATGAGGCATCTCTTTTCCTGCCAAATCATCCTTTACACCAGTCCATCCATCATTTCTTTACTCTTCCTCTATTCTTATACCCAAAACACTACTACAACTATAGAAACTGAGGAATGCCTAATGAAAAACGTAATGGCACTATGTCCGGACTGGGAATCGAATTCAAGATTTCATTCTCAATAGAAGCTCTTTTGACTGCTAGGCCAGCTAGACAATGCTATAAAATAGATATCGAATATGCTGTAAATGTTCTAGCAAATATTTTCACGAGCTTAACCTGTATACCAAAAGGTCTCTAGTTATTTCTCGCGTAGATTTTACGAGATTTTCGAATCGGATTGAATTTTTAGCACCAGACTTATAAAGAGAGATAAAACTTCAAATATATTTCATGCTTTTTTGGAATAAATTCAATAATAATATTGAAATTGAAACCTGGAAAAACGATAAGAGCCGCCCCGAGGCAAATGAAAAACATTCTATATTTGACTGTTAAATGGCTGGAGGTATAATTGTTTTATTTATTTAGACTTCATGTACAGTAGTGGCACATAGGCGGACTTGATGCCACAAGGCATTCTGTACCAAATAAATAGGACAGCATTGTGATAGAGTACAAAAAAACAAGTAAAATACAATATAGTTAACATCAATTATTTAAAATAGGTATATGTTTACATATAGATAAACTTAAATAAACTATATATATTAGTTGAAACCTGAATGGTGGTAATTACCACCACTATTAATGACTAGATAGTGAGCAATTTAGTCTCATTTTAAATAGGAGTACTATTTAAAATCAGACTTCCGAACTGTTCTTTTGAAAGCCATTTCTCTTTCAGCTTTTATATACTTACCTTTCTTTGCACTACGTATTTAACATCTACCCATTCTAAACGATACAGAATTCAAGATATTAAAATACTAATTCTAAGATTTATGTTTCATAGATCACAGGGTTTTGAAAAGGACTATTTACATTAAAGTTCTAACAGACAGAAATGCTATCTTCAAAGATATCTATTTAGCACATCTATAAGTCGTTTATAAACGAATCTCAAAGCTGTGAATAGGTTCTATAATTATTATGGAATATTGAATTTCATGTAATGTTCCCTCAATGTTTAAGATGAATATCTAAAGCTTAGATGGTTAGGTATTGAGGCGAGATCTATAAACGATACTTAGCACGTAGGCACTCTCACACAACTGTGAAACTATACAAGGAAGATGTATTGCTGGCGAGTTACTTCCGCCACTTCTTTCTAGCTGAAACAATGGCGTAGTGGTGAATAGCGAACATTTTGAAGAATTTCTTGTGTATTTTTATGTCGCAAAATTATTCGATTTTTTTCAGTCTAATTTGAAAAAAAAAATGTTAATAGACCATTACAGGCTGTTTTGAACCATTCATACCTGGTAACCTGTAGTCTTCACGTACTTTACATAAAAAAACCTCAATGACCCGTTTACTATTCAACGCACCCTACAACGCACAATGTTATTAGTGTTTTACATTGAGTTTTACCGTAAATTGTGATTAATTACCCTAAAATAAAAAGTGTGTCCAGTAGACCTAAATCCACTGCAAAAACAAAACGATTTGAGCTTTAAAGATATACATACATTGTTCACACTGTTTATATAGGGAACACAGCAATAGGCAAAGATATAGGTTGTAGGAGAGAGGAAGCTTTAAAAACACAAAAAAACTATATCTAAATAAATCCAATAATACCATAGGAATTCTTTACAAACATAGAATTTTTATACATTATTTATATTTTATCATTTAAATATTCATTTATACTGTAATTGCATTTCATTTCAATGTTGAATGTCTGTATGAAGCGAAATTGCTAGAGAAAACATCAATCGATAGATACTTACTAAAGAGTATTCGATCTATCAGTCTAAGTAACAGTTATAGATCTCACCCTAAGTACACAGGGTGATAAATAGGTGTAGTCCTTTTAAACAACAGTACCTCGTGCCAAGACGAAAAGACGTTGTTTTCTGAATGTTAATGTCTTGAACACACGAGTACAAAATATCTCGCACGCTTTCCACAGAATACCTAATTTCTTTGAACTTCGCGAAAGAATATTTCGTTCAGCAATATTTGTGTCAGAAGTTTCTCAAATGGCGCACTTGTTTTGTTATGTATATTGCTATTTTCCGTTGGAGGCTTTTCTGTTGTTTTTTGGCGAGGAATATTCTTTGTCTCGTTAGTTTCTGTGGGTTTTGTGAGATTTGCCTGAGAATTAGGTAAGTACTGGAAAGTTTTTTTGCACCTCTACCCTTGAGTCGGACAATCGACCGATCTTGATCGGACATAAAAAAACTAATTAGTCCGTCAGATAGATTTCCAAAAATTATTAGACACGTATTTTTTCTTTTTTCACGTAAACTTAAAATGAAGACGATACAGTGCTTCGAAAACTCGTGTGACGTCATATGATAGTACATTTTGACGACACAAGTGAAGTTTCAAGCCCCACTCCAAGATCTTTGACACGTTTTATCTTCGTAATTTTTTATTGATTTGATAAAACAAAAAACACGTATTCAATATTTTTCGATATTCTAACTTACGGACTAAACAGAATCATATTATTTTGACCCAGTCCGATCCCCTATTAAATGTATGGTAACAACTTAGCTAACTTTATTAAAATTATATTTCAACTGGTTTACAGCTTCTGTTTCGCGTGCCTTGTAAGTATAGTAGTTGCAAACGCGACTGTTGAGCATTAGCTTCTGGGTCGATTTCTGGGTCCAGCAAAGTAATTGGAATTTTAAAAAAAATTGGGTGTAGTACCTAATGGTCAATTGGTCACACCTCTGCGTAACCCTTTGGGGGTTACAGGCGTGATGCTATATGTTTACTTAGCAATTTAATATCTAGAAATTGTCCTTTCATTTTGATTGTTTGAAGCTATACAGACATTCACCAAGCCCTATAAATGATTGGCCATTTGACGCTTTTGGGCATCTGGAAATATACCCATAGTAGAGCAAAAGCTGGAATGGTTTCTCCTTGCCCACGGAACACCAGAAATAGTGGACTTTAAATATCTAAAAGCCATTGAAGCCATTTCTATCCATTGTGAATTGGACTTCGTTTTGAATCTGAATTTATATTGACTGAATAATCGGATTATGTGAAAACTGCTTTTATTTTACGGCGATGCAAATAATTGTTGCTGAAACTGTAAGTGATTTTAGACATTTTTATATCGTGTAGTATCGGAAACGTTAAGGCGAGGTTGCAGTACTAGTGTTTTTATGAACGCACAACCTCACCCCCCGCACTGCACGGCGAGCGATATAATGCCTAAATTTTGACTGTATTTTCTTCTTGGAGAAAAATTATAAGGAAATTATATAATATGTTTTCAACATTTACTTCAGAATAAAAAGTTCTATACCCCAGTGCCTAAAAACCCGCCTTTTCAACCAATGTGTCCTGCCAACGATGACCTACGGTGCCGAGACATGGACGCTCACTAAGGAGACTGTGCACCGAATACGAGATGCACAAAGGGCCATGGAGCGAGCTATGCTCGGCATAACCCTACTAGACCGAGTGCGCAACACCGAGATCCGGAGTCGGACGAAAGTGTTCGACGTCGGGGACAGGACGATACGCCTAAAGTGGAGTTGGGCAGGACATTTGGCTAGACGAGGAGATGGCCGATGGAGTAAGATTCTGACCGAATGGTGGCCAAGGTTGGGCGTGAGAAACCAGGGTCGCCCTAAAGCGCGTTGGGTGGACGATATCGTCAGGAGCTCGGGAAATGGATGGATGAGAGACGCACAAAGCAGAGAGGACTGGCAGAAGAAAGGGGAGGCCTATACCCAACAGTGGGTGATTACGGGCTGAAATAATGATGATGATCTACTGATATAACTTTCATATAAATTCATGATGAAATGTCTTAGCAGTACACGTTTGATATTGTGATTTAGAGTCATGTTTGATAAAAAAATTATCGAGTCGATCATTCTAAATCGCGTTTCTATCTTTACGATTTACTTGAGAGTATGTTTAATTTTTATGTAATGATTTTTATTTATTAAAAAGCTCATATTTAGTTCGATTTTCAAAAGGTTCAAAAATCTTAAAAAGTACTGCAACCCCGCCTTACAGTAGATCCTGTAATCTTCTCTTCGAACGGTAGATCAGAGCTGTACTTATTATACCATAGATACATACCATCATGCAAGTAACCCTCGAGGGGTTAGTAGAGGTGTACATCAGGCATATAACATCGACCCTTCAACCTCTGAAAGTTTAGGCAGCCCACAGAAATGTTAATGGTAGAATTCTCTAAAAGTACCTATCGTGACAGTTCATAGTACTTTTGGCGAAGAAAATATCCCGACTTCAGGCCATAAAATGTGTTGTAAAATAAAATAAAACTGAAACTCAGTAATATGTCATAAATTTCTACAGTACACAGTAACCATTACAAATGTGGCCGTTTGCTACATTTAGGATATTAAAAACGGCGTGCTAGCAACACAGATACTTTTTTAAAACATTACATCTATGTCGCAGTCAGAATTTTAATTCGGACGCTGCAAAAACGGCTAGGCGTTTTACATAACTGCGGCATTTGGTTGTAAAAAGGCAAAACGACGTGATTGCGCACTGTAATCGTGTGATTGTGAACTAAGTTTAGTTGCTTGTACTTGAACTTGGGTTGCGGGTTGTAATAACGTCACGTCTTGTTAGTGATTCGGAACTTCCACTAACGTCTTAACAATAGGGGATCGGACAAAAAAAAACTAATTAGTCCGTCAGATAGATTTCCAAAAATTATTAGACACATATTTTTTCTTTTTTCACGTAAACTTAAAATGAAGACGATACACGACTTCGAAAACTCGTGTGACGTCATATGATAGTACATTTTGACGACACAAGTGACGTTTCAAGCCCCACTCCAAGATCTTTGACGCGTTTTATCTTCGTCATGTTTTATTGATTTGATAAAACAAAAAATACGTATTCAATATTTTTCGATAATCTAACTTACGGACTAAACAGAATCATATTATTTTGACCCAGTCCGATCCCCTATTGTTGGGATTTTGAAATCGGCATTTCTGCTTACACGGATGAAATGATGATACTTATCAAAGATGTCTGTCTAGCCTTTTCCCAACTATGTTGGGGTCGGATTAAAGTCTTACCAGAGTCAGTCATCATCATCAGCCTATAATGTTCCCACTGCAGGGACTCAGGCCTCCTCTCTAGGAGAGGGTTGGGCTATAATCCACCACGCGGGCCCAGTGCGGATTGGCAGATGTCACATGTCTTCGAATTTTTTGGTTCTAAGACATGCCGGTTTCCTCACCGTTTTGAGAGCAGCGGTGATGAAATATTACACAAAGTATAATGCGCCTGCCTGGGTTCGAACCCACGACCTACTGTTCGTAAGTCGGGGCCGACACCACTGGGCCACCGCTGCTCCCAGAGTCAGTATTATACATGAATCGAGGGCTTCATTTACCTCCAAACTCAAACTCAAATATTTTATTTCAATTAAGCCATTACAGGCACTTTTGAATGTCAGAAGGACGGAAGAAGAACGAAACTACGAGTGCAATCTCCAAAACCCAGGTACCACTTTAATTACTTGTTGTCAGACTTCGGGTCTCTAACTAACTGTAACGACTGTCTACAACTGACAGCCGAGGGTAAGGCTTAACGTGCTATCCAAATCACGTGAAAACTCTTTATGTAATGGAATGTGTATGTAAAAACTTTAGAAGAAAAATCAGTTTCTTAAGTCGGTGACTTTTGTTTCTTTGATTTAATATTTTTACCACCGACTTCAGAAACTGATTTTTCTTCTAAAGTTTATTTTTTACATATTTGTGTTTTATTTTTTGCCTAAAAGTTTTTATTTTTCTATTTTTAGTGGTTCACATGCATCATGATCAGAAGGTCTAAGTAGCAAAATGTCCAACAGCGCAAAATGTCTAATGAGCAGGAAGTCTTCTTTTCTTGGAATAATCTTGTTTCACGGCGTTTCCGTTTCAAGGTGATGGTTTTACTTTTCGCAAAATTATTTTTTTTTTCGTTTGCATGTAAGTTCATGTTTTTTTTTTGAGTTTTGTTGATTTTTCAAAAACCGCTTGTCCGATTTCGATAAAAAAATATGGGACCATTTGGGAAATATACCTTTTCCAACAAAAAAAGAATTTTTCAAATCGGTTAGCAAGCGACGGAGTTATGCCCGAACAAACATATAAACTAAATAAAACCGTATAAAAAAACATTCGAATTGAGAACCTCCTTCTTTTTAAAGTCGGTTAAAAATGTATGTAAAGTATTACAGCCGCCTTTTTATGTTTTTATGGGTTATGGTTGGTCCAAAACAAAAAAAAATATCGTAATGACTCTTGGCTTCATTAAGGTGTTTTTCAACTCGCTTTATGTAAATAAAAATAAACAAACATTAATAGACGACGTATTGGACACTGATATTTGAAGACTGCTGCTCATCTTATGTTTAATTAAGAGAGAAGGTAAAGTACAGACGCCAACACATCAAGCTACTGCAATCTGCTAAATTGTATATTTTCAAGTTTTCATTTTTTATTCTTTATTTTTATTGGGAAAATTTTTCAGTTTCGGATAGCTTGATGTGGTAGCGTCTCTATTTTCCTTAACCATTTTTAAAATGAGGTTAAGCATTGTTACTAACTTACTAGTAACTGCAACTTCTATTATTTTCTTTATAAACAATTCAAAATTATACATTCTGATAGGAAATGCAGCTACTCTAAACTTTAATTATTCATTCGGAATAAAAAATATCCTTAGAAGCCTGATTAGAATAAAAAATGCAACGGAACACGTAAACCATTTTAAGTTTAAGTATTCAAGACCCAGCATAGATAAAAAAAAATCTAGTTGTTTCTAAATAATTTTCTTTATTATGTTATGCCCGCGGCTTGGCCCGCGTGGATGTCGGTTATCGCGACCAAAATTACTCATCATCAGTCTATAATGTTCCTACTGCAGGGACTCAGGCCCCCCGGGCCTTTAGGAGAGGGATGGGCTAATAATTATCTACCATGCGGGCCCAGTGCGGATTGGTATAGATGTCGCATATCTTCGAATTTTTGGTTCACGATGTTTTCCTTCACCATTTTGAGCAGTAGTGATGAAATAAATTACACAAAGTAATGCGCCTGACTGGGTTCGAACCCACGAGTCCCACGACACTCTGTTCGTAAGTCGGGGCCGCTATCACTGAGCCACCACTGCTTCTGCTGCTGCTGAAAAACCACACATGTTCCTTCTTAAAAAACAAACACCACCGAATCGATCGTGACCCTAATAACCGAGAATCACCCCTCAATAAGAATAGCCCATTTATATTGCAGTAATTTATATACCACACTCGAAGCTGCAATATCTTCTAGCAATTCCGATAACAAGCCTCAATTGAAATAATGGTTTTATCTTATTTTAGCGTGAAGGCAATTTGTGGTCGGACCCTTTACTTCTGGGAATAACAATCTAAAATTATTTGTACACGGAATTCTATTATGGAAAATGGTCTAATTAATTGTGTATCTCATTGCTTGAATTTAAGTATCATCCCTTTACGGTGTTCAACTAAGACATTGTTGTGTCCATGGAAAAGATTCTTACTTTATTATATTTATTACTAGCGACCCGCCCCGGCTTCGCACGGGTGCAAATGGATGTTCTTATACATATAAACCTTCCTCTTGAATCCTTCTATCTATTAAAAAAAACCGCATCAAAATCCGTTGCGTAGTTTTAAAGATTTAAGCATACAAAGAGACATAAGGACAGAGAAAGCGACTTTGTTTTATACTATGTAGTGATATTCGTTGGTCTAGTCGCAAGCACGACTGCTGAGTCTTCGGTTCCCGGATAGGGTAGTGTTATTGGGGTTTGTAAAAGTACTTTCTAAAAAAAGTTTTTTTACAAAGAAACAAACAAAAGAAATAAAAAAGAAATTCCTAGTGGGGAATGCTAGTGAGCAAAACATGCTATTAGGTGTCCTGTGTCCTATTGATCGCAAAACGGGAATTCTGCACCTACTAAGTACAAAGATTTATCTTGATTTTAACTCGGCTTCATGGCCCCCTTTGTACTTTTATTTTATTTTATTTATGGACAAAGAAGCAGTGGCACAATGAAAATTAAACATAATCATTTTTAACATTTTTAAACAATTATAATGCTGCACTACGTTACCAGTTTTCCACAGATTACAATTTAAAGAATTTGAAACTATGCTAGTAACAATAGCTAGCTAGTATTTGCGTCTGATATAGATTAAAATTATACAGTACAGGGTACAGGGTATATGGATGTTTGTTACTCAATCACGCGAACTTGGCGCAGACTTGGTAAACTTGGCATATTTTAGTTTGGGGTAGCACTTAACATTTTAAAACCTTCATTAGTAACTTCTCTTGCATCTTCGTTGCGTTTAAAAACATTTAAAATCACATACACAACAGCCAGGCCCAGAACAACTATCTGTATACTCAACACAAATATTAAAATTTGTTCCATTCGGTTATCGAACCCGCACCTCGCAACACAGTAGTGAATAGTCCCGCCATGGCGCTAACCGTGCCACAAACACCCATCAGCGGTCTTGACAGCCAGGAAAACATTTTACTGTCGAAAAAGTACTTTGTTTCCTTTTCCTGTTCTGTCTATCTTGTTGATGTCAAATAAATACGCTATCTGTCAATCAATTTTATTTGTCTATTATCTGTTGCCAGCGGCTTCACCCTCTACAACTCGAAAATTATCCCACGTGATTATAAAATCGGGATAAAAACTATCCTATGTGTTAATCCAGGTTATGAACTATCTGTGTACCAAAATGTTATCCAAATCCGTTCAGTAGTTTTTGCGTGAAGAAGTAACAAATTAAAATCACGGAAGATAATTATCCCGTAAGTGACATTTTAAATATAGTAACAAACATACACATCACAAACTTTCGCCTTTATTATTAGTGTGATTGCTTACAGAATGCTTCAGAACCTGAAATTGGAGTACAAACTATACCGGAACCCTATTTACATTGCAGTTTGAGAGCAGAGCAAGATTTAGCCAGTAATACTTAGTTGCACGACCACAAAGTTCAAAATCCTTTGACGCTTTTCGGGTTTCTGTCAAATATTGAGAGCATAGTAACTCCTGAAAGCAGTTACACCTGAACTGCGCCATTTCAGTTACAAGATAGTTAATCTTTAGTCCGTTACCGCAGTGAAAGCTTTGGTACTCGACGCATACATTTCGTATAGAATAGGGGTGGCCATTTTAATCTTGGACTTCTAAATGTACATAGTAACATCATGCTTCTAATGTTCCTAGAGGTGAGCACTGATACAGTACCTAATAGTAAGGCATTTCGCTAGTTATGTTTAAACAACATGTAATAGAGGGCAAGTCAGTTGACATCATGGTACAAATCTGGACTCCTTGGCACAGGGTACCGAGGACATGCTCAACAGTTTGCACACCATGTATAGGAGTCCAGATCTCATGAGGAGGAGGTCTTCATGGTAATACTGATACCGATCTGCATTAGGTTAGACAGGAAGTCAAACCTAACATACAAACTTGGGAAAACGCTGGTACAAACTTACTTTCACGTCATCTTTTTGTACTCGTATTCTTGCAAGTAAATAAGATTCTTATTTTTAGATCTTAGAACGTATTCACACGGCGTATTTTATAATCGCCAACCACGCCGCTGTAAAAGCTAATTGTTCTGTTTGTATCGATTCAAATGCACGTACACATGACGGCCAAATAAACCAGTTTATGCAGATCTCTCATTCTACGGTAGACCTATAGTTGATTTTAATCATTATTTCTCTGTTACGGTCGCGAATTCTATTTTATTTGACATAGGTATATACAACCGGACACTGATCGGCAAATTGCAAAAAAACGTAAGACAAACGAATTTCGCGGGCTGCTCTGAAGGTTTCACCTTTTTTTTTTTTTTGGTGGGTGGAAAATCATCGAATAACCCCTCCCGCTCTTGGGCTGAGCGAAAGGGAGTATCAGACTTCTACTGACTAAAACCACCCATGTTCCTGGTTTGCCCTTTATGTCGAGGCCGCGGTATCTCTTGCGAACAACGCGTTCAATACGCGTCATCTACACCGAAAAAATACGCTGTGTGGATATACCCTTAGGTATTATAAGTATTTTGCTCCAAGCCCTATTATAATCTTCATCGCGGGAGAGACGTATTATCTGGCGAAACGTGGGTGTACTATTCACTTCAGCATACACTTCGGGGAATACCTAGAGGCGTCTTCTAACTTCCAAGATTAATTACTTAATAAGTTATTTTTATCCTCTAGTATCTTTTGACACTTCGGGATTTTCTCTAAACACTTTGATCTTTAGACACTTTGATGGGATGAATCTTGGGACCATTCTGGAGTAGGGTGGCACAGGACAGTGCGAAATGGAAACGGTTGGAGGGGGCATAGGCCTCCTCCAACCGTAATTTGGAGTGACTTTTGGCCTTACGGGACATGTTTACATTACATGACATGGAGGACATGTTTACATATCATCACGCCTGTAATCCCTGAAGGATGAGGTTGAGGTGTACATAAAAGTGCACCCACATTTCGGGGGCGAGCCTATTGCAATCAATCAGGCACAAATCCAGACTTTGCGGTTGCTACTGTAGTGTAGTAGTCTAGTCATCATCATCATCTGCAGCCTATAATGATACCACTGCAGGGACTCAGGCTATAATCACCCACGCGAGCCCATTGCGGGTTGATAGATGCCACATGTCTTCGATTTTTTTGGTTCTAAGATATACCGGTTTCTTCACGATGTTTTCCTTCACCGTTTTGAGAGCAGCAGTGATGAAATAAATTACACAAAGTAATGCACCTGCCTGGGTTCGAACCCACGACTTACTGTTCGTAAGTCGTGGCTGCCACCACTGACAATCTAAAAATACTAAAAGGTTGATAACCTACTCGTAATGTAGTCCATTCTCAATTTCATTCAAACGTGTCGTTTGACAACCCTATTGTATCGCAGTCTCCATATAAAATTCTGGGCCTTAAATGTACTGATCGTATTTTAATGGTGTATTTTAGAATCTCAATGAGAAAGCTGCTGTCGTTGGTACATCTAGAAAAGGTATTTTAGTCTTACCAAACGTTAGGCACAAGTGGGTCTGCGGGTTGTTACAAACAGTAATGCGCCTGCCATGGGTCCGTACCCACGACTCACTGGCGCCATCACTGGGCCTCCGATGCTCTCACATATAAGATTAGTTAAGATTACTTTTATTCAATTAAAAAGATGTTACCCGCGATTTTGCCGCGTGAAATTAGGTAAGTAGGTATTATAAAAATATCACTTCATATTTGAATCGGATTTTGTTATTAAAAGTTTCAATCTAATTGCTACCAATCCACCCTTTTTCTAAAATAAAAGTAGACTAAGCTTACCCTCTGGCCAAGATAAAAACCAGCCCGTGGGTCTCGAGAAATATTAAGGCGCAGTTAAAGGGGCACCGTAGAAACGACCTTTTTTTCGTCGCAGAGTTAGCCGTATTGCTACTTATTACAATTCCAAAAAAAATACAGTGTATAGTCAAATGTATAGGTAAAAGACTTATGCAAAAATATTTTCTAAAAGTAATCAAGAACCTCGAAAAAAAAAATCACAAAATCACAAAAAAATCACACGAAAAAACTTTTTCGTCTCGAAATGCTCAATATTTTGAGTGACAACTGTTATTTTTTTTTTTACTATCAGAAAGGAAATTTAACCAACTAAAGACATAATTATGTAAAAATATTTTAACATTACAGCGTATTTTTTTTTAATAAATTAAATCTGCGAACTATCGTTCATTTTGGCAGTCACGAGAATCAAACGCATCGCCATTTTCAACCTTATTTGTTTAGGCGATGAGTTAAACGCGCGCTCAAGGTCGCGGGCAGGTAATGTCGCCTTAACTATTCGTTTTGAGATGAAAATAAGCTTTCAGTTTGTTTTTGGACACTTTTACTTCGGTTTCATTTGTCGTAGTTATCATTTTGAGAATTAATCATTCTGAGAATTAGGCTTTTTGAGAATAATTGTCCATTTTGAGAACTTGTCCTTTTGCGACTCTGTTGCCATTTTGAGAATTTGGCATTTTGCGCCTAAACCATTTAGACATAATAAAGGAACACGTGGCTAAAAATATGAACATATGGACCCTATTATTATGCTATTATGTCGTTTATCTGTCACCGGGCTATATCTCTCAGTTGAAGCTTTCACAGAATTTGTATTACTGTTGCCGCAACGAAATAAATTAAAAATTAAAGGGAGCTCCCCATACGATACGGAACCCTTCATTTGCAATTTGCTGGTTTTTAAAAATCTTATAACAGCAGGGATTATAAATTTCACACTTGAAGGTCAACTTATGAGCTAACTTATAAAAACTGTAGGTAAGCGATACCAGCAACTAAGATATTGGAATCGTGCTTCACTAGGATTTCAGTTCATACATATTCAAGACTAATAATGGTACTAGATGCAGTAGGAAGCTGAAGTTTGGTATACAGACACCATGTCTCGCTGAATTTGAGTGGCCCCGAAATGAACGTGCCCGAAACAATGGCCCGAAATAAATTCCTCAATTGAACTTAATGAATATTTGGCATTCTAGGTTTTTAAGAAATAACGCATGATGTCCGAAAATAGCATAGGTACTACATAAAATATACCTAAATGGATTTTTTGAGTGAGCAAATAATTTTTATCGGATTATTTTTCGTTTTCACGGAACTTTTAAATGAAATTGGCGTTGTTTGATTTTATGAATGTTGTTATGGTATTAATTACTTAGTTTGTTTCAAAGTTATTAAAACATAGGATTTATGATGATTTATTTAGGATGTATGTAGTCACGCCTCAATATTGTATGTGGGTAGGCAGAAATACAAAAACGAGATAAATCAGTGCTTTTCTACCAACGTCATACCTCTTATAACCAAGTTGCAAATAGTCGTTCCCAACTTAAGGTCCTTAATTTCAGAGAGAGATTGCGAGACGATCTGAAAGCGTAACACGAGAGCTTGTTTGAGCCTGCACGAGAAAAGAGCGCATGGAAGCCTGTAGTTCCTAGTCTAAGATTCCTCATCACCAATGTCTGAATAAGTATACCTAAACTTTGAAAAATAAAACGTAACTACGACAATAAAACCAACTTATAAAACATTACATCATTTCCCACTGGCCCATAATAGAAATAACCTACTCAATTTGCCAGACATGTCGCGACAGCCACAATAAGGGTCACAAATTCGCAATCCTCAAATAAAAATGTACAAAGTGACTGACAAATGATATGTGATGACCACATCGGAGGTCTAATAGGCCCTCGATCACAAACAAAGCCTATTTTTCCTCAAGATTTCGCCTCTTGTCTTCACACGGCCCCTGAGATTCGACTATGTTCGCTCTTATTCCTCCAGATTGCCTATTTGTTATTTTATGTCACTCAAAAATGTAATATCATTTTCTGTGCGATTTTTTTCGACTGTTGGCGGAAAAAATGTGATTTGCGATGATCGAAATATGATGGGTAATCAGAGAGGGATTTGAGGTAGGTAAATTGGTCCTATTTATTTTAACAAAGGATTTTTCATTACTGGGTATTGTTGTCCCAGATTTCACTAAGTCTGGGGCTCTGGACCTAATCATTAAAAAACCGACAAAGGGCGAGTCGGACTCGCGCATGAATGTTTCCGTACCATGTTAGTAGAGGAGCCCCCTATAATTTTAGTATATTTTTATTGTTTGTTGTTATTGCGTTAGCGGTCATAAATACCGCTGACGGACAAACGGAAGGACGGAGGTCCCGTTGATGGTACATAAAACTTCACGTGTATAGAATTAAGAACCCTGTTTTTTAAAAAGCAATCATAGTGTCGTCCAATGTTCGTAAATGTATAAAAAATAAATTGTAACAAATGTGACCTCAAAAACACAAAAAAAATAAAATTGCTTGAGCTCTAGAAGTCAGTGACTTTTGTTTGTTTTGTTTAACTGAATGATTAAATTGTATGCTTGACAACCCGACTTGTATTATTAATTTTCCTTTTCAAATCTTTCGAAGTGAAAATAATATCTAATAATCCCACAAGAAACGAAAGTTAGGTGCTTAAAATTACTTTGTAATCAAGGTACAATTCGATTATTTCACACAT
The DNA here is from genome assembly GCA_949316265.1 of Diarsia mendica. Taxonomy (NCBI): domain Eukaryota; kingdom Metazoa; phylum Arthropoda; class Insecta; order Lepidoptera; family Noctuidae; genus Diarsia; species Diarsia mendica. The sequence continues at coordinate 8,094,972 of OX438906.1, read as the reverse complement.
TTCAACTTAACCCAAACTAGGGACGCCTACTTCAATCAATCTCAGGGCTGCCATTATTTTTTATGGAATTTAATAACAGTTTTATAAATTAGATCGTGTCAAAAAATCCGAAGCCTGCGGTTTTGAATTCTGGACCTAATTGAAATTAAAGATAAGGTTCATATAAGCCGGTTTGATTACCTTGATTAATTTTTTTGCTTCGCTGTGTAATTTGGCAGTCTGGGTTCTTTTTCGTAAATCACCTCTATGGTAGCCCTATTAAACAAGATAATCATCGATTTATCATTATTGACTACCTCGTTAGTAGGTGGTGACACATAAGCTAGAGTTTCTCATAAGCTAGAATTCGTGCCCGGTTGATAGCATATCTGTGTTGTTAATAACTGGGAAAAGTGGGTTTACTATTGGCATACCTCTGTATAACCCTTTGGGGATTACAGGAGTGATGATTTTACGTCATTTTCATCATCATCACCTTTTTGTCCTTGTTCCATACTGCTTAGGACCGACACCGCATTTTTTTGTCCATTCTCCAGAAGCAAACACAACTCTCCAATGGCCTGCAATGAGTTAATTATTTCAAATAACATCAATATTTCAAGCAAACAAAATATCCCCCGACAAAAGTCGTATTTAATAAGAAACTTTTCATTTCTATACGAAGTAGAGAAAACTTCAACTGAAAGCCAACATGACTTGAATAGCATTGCTAGAACTTTTAAAAACGTACGGTACGTAGAACAAGTATTATCCAACTAGTTAAAATTATTTTAAACTTTGTTTTAAACCATTTAATATAGGAATGAAGTTCAGGACAAGTTTGATTCTAGAAAAAAAGGGCAATCTATTTATATATATATATAAATAAAAAGAGAAGTCCTGACTGACTGTTTGAGTGTCAAGCTCCAGTTGTGATGCTGGTGGTCTCGACTAAATAAAACTGCTGCTTTTTCGATACGAAGACTGTATAATAATTTTGCGTGGATTACAATATAATAAATAGCCGATGTATGCGCACGGTAAGAGACGGCGAGCGAGTGTGTGTCGTGTGTGCCCTCATATGGTCAACGACCTAGCGGTTGGTGGGGCGCTGCGGTGACGTAGGATCATGTGTCGCGATCCTACTGGCCGGCGCGATGTGACGATCCGGAACATATTCCCCGGGTTGAAGTCAGAAGGCTTCAAGATGATGCTGCTGAGACGGGAAGAGGGCAAATGTTGTTGTAGGCACGTGTGATGGTGCCCTTCTTCGTCAAGATCTCGGCGACTCTGTTCTGCCCATCTGACCCTGGTTTCACGGCGACGATTCTGCCCAGCAGCCACAGAAGAGGAGGGAGATTGGCGTCTCTGACTAAGACCATGGTGCCATTCTTCAGGTCATGCCCGGTCTGCCATTTGGTTTTCTGTTGTAGGAGAGATATGTACTCATTAGTAAACCGTTGCCAGAAATGTTGACGTAGCTTCTCAATTCGCTGGAAGCGATGAAGCCGCTGGATGTTGCAGTCGGTCATTTGAGGACTAGGAACCCAAGTAACACAGTCTCGGAGGTTTAAAACAAATCTGTCTATTGACAGTCTATTCATGGTTAATCTTCAGATAGGGGCTTTCTAAAGATGGTTGCAATAAAGAAAATGTATTCTTATAGAGTTATTTTTCTCAAGCTGGATTATTTTTAGGGCATTTGTTCTATAGCACACTTATTCTAAGTACGTTTATAGGTATATTGAATGTTTTAAGATAATATGCTCTACAAATAGTGAATAAAGCCTAAAGGTACCTAACTTGAACTAATTTTATAGATAAGTTGATATATTTTAAGATAAAACATTCTATTTTAGCTATTGGTACTCTTATCTTTGTTTCCAAAGAGACTTACGTCTAGAAAAAATACTTTAATAGATATTTTTAAGTTTGTCTAATTAAATGATAGTGAAAACGTGGCTTTAGTGGACTTTTTCTTAAAAATGGCTAAGTTAGGTGCATTTGTATTAAATATTTGAATTGGATGAGTTTATGCAATGGGGACAGTGAAAAAAAATAAAATATCTGGTGGCGTTCGTCAAAAATCGGTAAATATTTAAAAAGGAAGCAAGATGAAGAAGAGTTGCAAAATAATTCAGATTCCGAATCGAAACTTGTAACTTATTCGGATGAAAACAATACAAATGAGGAAGACGAAAGTCGATCCAATTGCCTCAAAAGGGATCTGCGTCAGTGGTCAGCAACTCATGCTATACCTAACTCACATAGTCTTGAACTTATTCCAAATCGCACTTCGCACTAATATTATAAAGGCGAAAGTTTGTGAGTGTGTGAGTGTGTATGTTTATTACTTTTTCACGCAAGAACTACTGAATGGATTTGGATAAATTTTAGTACACAGATAGTTTATAACCTGGATTAACATATAGGATAGTTTTTATCCCGCTTTTATCTTCCCGTGGGATAATTTTCATGTTGTAGCGGGTGAAGCCGCGGGCAACAGCTAGTAATAAATAATTTTCAACCCGTTACTCTACCAAAGGGTTCGAGAACATTGCTGCAGAGTCCAAGAACGATTTAAATTTAAAAAAAAAACTAGCATCACGGGCTGAAGAATAATCTCACTAGATATTTTCAAAATTTGAGAGAACCAAAAAGTGACAATCGATGTTAAAATTGATGGACTACCTACGGTTCTGTGTACCCTACGTATTGATTAATTGAATTGCTCTGTTACTGCATAAAATCGTCTTTCGTTTACAACACATCAAATTACCTATTTACTGATGAATGTCTAGAAATACTGTGAGAAGATAAAAAGGAATACAGAGATGACAGTTACTAGGTAATCTTAAACCACTCATAAATTTGTTTATTCTTTCACTAGATAGTTTAGTATGTAGCAAGTGAAATTATTCTTGTCATGGAGCTAGAGCCATACTACAGAAAATTCTCTAGTGTGTTTGTTCTATTAGATTCGTTTTTCTAGTAAATTTTATCTTGACGCCATTTTTATTACCTATTTTCGCTTCAAATGATTTTCGTTACATATTTTAATGCTTATTTTTATGTTTTTATCATTAAATTATGTCTAGTTAAATATTTAATATGTTTTCAATTGCTTTATTTTAAATAAAATGAGTATTTTAGACATTAAAATGAAATTAAAAAAAAATACTTATTATAATTAATATTCATTTTTGGTAATAAAAATATTAAATCTTACATTTACAGCGGGCGCTCTTATTTTATGACAGTTTCACATAATATTCACCGATAGAATTTCAATCGCATATAGATTTGCTTGTTTACCCATTATTATCTAGCTAAAACAGTAATGTAAAAAATAAGTACGCCATGATGCAATACAATAATAAGTTTAAATAACTCTTGTAAGTTCTGCGCCATTATGTGTCGTTGTCTATTACAAATCAAATATAACTTAAAGTTGTTAGTCTTCAGTTAATTTGGTTTAAAAACTTGACAAATAAAGACTTCTTTAAAGGTCTCAACTTTATCTATAAACTATCTACTAGTAAAATTTGTGATCTATACACAGTTTAGTGAGACACTAGAAAAATCTCTACAGACAATTTGAAAATTTACAACTCTTATCTCTATCTATTGATGTTTTCTTAACTCATTCTTATGAGAAGGGATAAGGTTGTGCCCACTTTTACTAAACTGTGTCTATAAGCGTTCTTGAATATTACTTGGGACATATTTTACTCTTAAGGTAGACAATCAAATTAAAGTCTATTAGATATCTAATAGTCCGTTTTTAGACGCGATTGTGTTACTTGGGACTGACGTGAGTGGTCGTCCGATCAGGAAGTGTGAAGGGGAAAGGTAAGAGAGATCAGATGGATCAGTGGATAAAGGAGTTAAGGGTCTGGAATTTAAAATGGCCTCAATCTGAATAAGACAAGTTGAGAGCTCTTCATATGTCAAGTGAGTTAGGCTCATGACTCGACGTAATAAATGTTTTGTGGATTTAACTGCTGCCTCCCAGATACCACCAAAGTGTGGGGAGTAGGCAGGAATGAATTTAAATTCAATGCCTTTGTTTGCAATTTCTGACTCGATGTTATTGGATGAAGCTTTTAAGAAGCGTGAAAGCTCATTGAAAGCTCCCACGAATGTAGTGCCGTTGTCGGAGTACACGCGCTGAGGTTGGCCCCGACGACTAATACTTTGACTGGCCTGTTGGTCTAGTGGTTAGTGGCCCTAACTGCTATGCCGGAGGTCGTGGGTTCGATTCCCACCCAGGACAAATGTTTGTGTGATGAGCACGATCATTTGTTCTGTGTCTGGGTGTAATTTATCTATAATATGTATGTATTTAGAAATATATAAGTATGTTTATCAGTTGTCTAGTACCCATAACACAAGCTCTGCTTAGCTTGGGACTAGATGGCGTTGTGTGATAGTTGTGGAATATAATAATAATAAATCGGCTGAAGGCCGCAAGGAAAGCTTCCTTGGTGAGGTCGGTGACCAGCTCCAGGTGCACAGCTCTAACTGCAAAGCAGACAAAAACACAAATATAAGATTTTGATAGCTTACATCCTCTACCACTACGATTGGCTATCAGCACTGGCCCGGCGTAGTCAAGCCCTGTATTCAAGAAAGGGTACTCGAGATTCGTCCTATCAGTTGGTAGGTTGCCCATGACTCACGCTCACATTCACCCTCACACACACACCCACTCACACTACAATAAATACACGAGAAATACTTTCAACAACGCCCTCATTATTATTTTTTACCTTTTAGTTCTAAGTCTTTTAATTGTAATTTTAATTATCCTAGCATTAGTTCTTGTGAATATTGCTAATTATGGAAGAGCGGGGTCTCCTAACACAGGCATTATTTGCTTAAAAGGAGGCCCCAAACACTAAACACAATATTATGTAAACTGAAGCATTAATAAACTTATTATTATTATTATTATTATTATGACGACCTGAACAGGTTGGGCTTTAAATCGAGTACAACGAACACAGTTACGCACTATCTGTTTAGCTAAGTTTCTGCCAGCTAATGGCCAATAGGTGAGCCTAATGTGTGCTAGAAGTAGTTGAGGTCCTGCATGAAAAAGTGTTTTGTGTTCTTTTTCGAATATGATTTTTGTTAAGACATGTTTGCTACATAATAAAATGGGGTGTTTTATATCGTAACTATAATTAGAGTTATTAAGACGCCCACCAACACGTATTAAGTTGTCTGAACCGATGAAAGGAGAAAGACTAATCAATCGGTTCTTTTTATGTAAGGTCTGATTAGATTTAAGACATTTGTATTCCTCAGGGAACATTTCCTGCTGAGAAATCTGTAATATAAGATTTTGTGATGTTTGTAATTCTGAATATGTTAAGTTAGATGTATTTTTATGATTCTGTGTTTTACAATTATTAATAAATCTTTGTACATAGGCTATGATTCTGATTATTGATGTGAATGATGATTTGTTATGTATTAAATTAGATATTAAATTACTGTGATATGATTTATTTTGGTCAGCAACGGCATGTAATGATATGTCAGGTAATGAATGTATTTGTGTATTGGGTGAAGTGGGAAATTGTATTTCCTTCTGATTTAAGAAATCAGGACCCGACCACCAAAGACTGGACGAGCTGATGCAATCAGCCTTCACCCCCCGAGATGCAAGGTCAGCGGGGTTCCTCTTTGAAGGCACATAGTTCCACGTCTGGCCGGCCGTAGCTTCTTGTATCTCACTCACTCTGTTACGGACAAATTGATCGAGTCGACTGGGCAATGTAGACAGCCAACCTAACACGATCGTTGAGTCACACCAAAAGAAACATTGATTAAACTCTAGAGTGAGTGATTTACGTACCTTCAGAAAAAGTCGTGTTCCCAGTAGCGCACTACACAACTCCAAACGTGGGATGGTTGTGGGCTTGATGGGAGCAACCTTGTTTTTGGAAGCTAAAAGGCAAACGCAAACTGTTCCGTCGTGTGCGACCGTCCTCACATACGTACACGCGCCATAGGCACGTTCTGAAGCGTCTGTGAAGGTGTGTAGTTCAATACAAGTGTAATGTTTATAAGATACCCAACGTGGAATTTGAAGGGAATTAAGAGCTGTAAGTGATTGAATGAACTCAAGAAACTGTGTTTTTATTTCTGTTGGTACTTCATCATCCCAATTGCATTTTAATAACCACAGTTGCTGTAAAATAAGTTTGGCCTGAACTATGCATGGCCCCACGAGGCCGAGAGGATCAAATACCTGACTTACTAAAGATAAGATGTTGCGCTTTGTTATTTTAGAAACCGGTTTTAGCACCATTGAAAAGAAAAGTATGTCTGATTTACAATCCCAGTATAACCCAAGTGTTTTACTAGGACTGTCGTTTAAATTTAATGTTTTGTTTTCATTGTCTGCATTAATGTTTGTGACTGAATTTAATATGTGTGGACAATTTGACTGCCACTTACGAAGATGAAACTTTGCTGACTGAAGAGTGTTTACTACACCTTGGCAAAGTTTAATGACTGACTCAATTGAGTCACCACCACTCAAATAGTCGTCTACATAAAAGTCACGTCTGATAGACTGACTAACTTCTGGGTCTGAACATTGATCTGCAAGTGACACCAAGCACTTGGTGGCTAGATATGGAGCTGAAGACGTGCCGTATGTCACTGTATTTAAGGTATACTTTTTTAAAGGGTCTGAAGAATTGAATCGAAAAAGAATTTGTTGTAAGGGACGTTGAGATGGCTCGACTAAGATTGCTCTGTACATTTTTTCGATGTCACCTGTTACGACAAATTTATGTTGCCTGAACCGTAAAAGTATGGATAGTAAATCTTCCTGTACGGTTGGACCTACGATCTGGATGTCATTGAAGGACTTTCCCGAGGTGCTGGCGGCCGAAGCGTCGAAAACTACGCGAAGTTTCGTAGTCGTACTCGACTCGCGGACAACACCATGATGAGGTAAACAATAGTTTGAATCTGAATTATTGTTTGTTTTGGAATGTTCTGTCATGTGATTAAGGTCAATGTACTCTTGCATGAATTGTAAATATCTTGTTTTGTACGTGGAGTCCCGTTCAAACCTACGCTCGAGGGAGAGAAATCGACGTTTGGCCAGCCCATAAGAGTCACCCAAGCACTCAGGCGAGTCCTTCAATGGTATGGTGACCACGAACTGTCCATTTGTATCACGACGTGTGGTTTCTTTAAAAAGTTTTTCACAAACCTGTTCATCTGTTGATAAACAGCTACCATTTGACACAGTATCGAGTTCCCAGAAGCGAGTCAGCTGATCAGACTCCTCATGCGTAAGAAAATGACAATAAGAAGGTTGTGTGTGACGCGGAGACTGTGTAACACAGCCTGAAATAAGCCAACCTAATTTTGATGACTGTAATCTAGGTTGATGTTTACCTAAATTAATTGTATCGGAACCTAAGACGTCCCAAAACACTTCAGCGCCTACAAGAATATTAATAGCCGAAGGTACATTGAATGAAGGATCTGCTAATTGAATACCTGGCGGAATGGTTATATATTTTTTATCCACATATGAGCCAGGCATCGTCTGTGTGATATTTGGTAAAACGAAACAGTTTATCGTCGCCCTATAGCTACCATAACATGATTGTAAATGAAGACGACAACTTTCTGAGGTACTAGAAACTTGTCCGTTAATACCTGTGACGGTGGACCTAGTGCTGTGAGTCACTAGACCAAGCTTCCCGCAGAGCTCCCGGGTGACAAAGTTGGAGGTGCTGCCGTTATCCAAGAGGAGCCTGGCAGTATGAAGTTCTCCATTGACGTCTGCCACCTTTGCCAAGGCTGTGGAAAGTAAAATTTGTTTCTGATTATTTGTTTCTAAAGAGGGTAGAACGACGTCAGCTGATAAAGCTACATTGTCCCCTGACTTATTTTCTGTTGATGACTCCCTATGTAAGAGGGTATTATGTTTATTTTTGCAATATTTGCAATGAGATAGATTGCAACGCTTGGCTGTATGGCCAGCTCGAAGGCAATTCATACAAACATTGCTTTCTGATGCTTTTTTAATACGAGCTTCAATGTTAAGGTCTCTGAAAGGTTGACAACTATATAAAAAGTGATTCTGGGAGCACATAGGGCACTTAATGTTCTCAGATTTGTAATTAGGTTTAGATTTAGTAGTTGTAAGGTAGGTTTTAGATTTATTATTTTCATCAGAAAACCTAATTTGCCCACACAAACCTCAGCCTTTTTATAAGCAGATATTAGGATAGGCCTTAAAAAGAATAAGCTCGTTTAGTTTTTTTGGGATTATGTGAGGTTAACCAGTAACAATATCAATAAAGTTGATGTTTGAAAAGTATCATTATCATCATCTGCATAGCCTTTTTTCAACTGTGTTGAGGTCCGCTTCTAGTCAAACCAGAGGCAGCTGTATACCTACCAGTTTTTTTTACATGAAGAGAATGCCTACATCTCAGGGGCCCGTATTGGCTCCGTTGTGCGCGCCATAAAGTTCGGCACGGACTTCGTTGGCCATATTTGCCACGTGGGCCTCGCCGAGCATGTCTTCGGGTCGACGCGACCACCTATCGGCCTACACCCCTGGCATCCAGCGTGGCACCCCGCTGCGGTCATCGCCACGCCAGCTATCAGGGCAGTAACGTGCACCTCACAAGTGAAACGCAATAGGGTGCGCCATAAACCTACCCACACCCATAGTTGGTGACTTTATATATTAATTATATTTTTTATGTTGACAATTTGCGTGGTTTTATTTTATATAACCTGCGCCACGCATACCTTCTCTGTCACATTGGCGCCCAACGTGGTCCTATTTCACCATCCCAACCCAGTTATACCCTTAACGAAGCCGAAAGATACTTGTTTTCTCCGTCTATTCGATTTTTTTGTCGTTCTGGACCATACCTGAGAACCTTTTAGTTACAGAGATTTTGGATAAGGCACTTTCACACAAGGTTTATTTTTGAACTAGTTTTTAAGGTTACTTTACACCATGACCCGTTTACTATTCAAAGCACTATCAACAAAAATTGAGTGTGTTACGTTGAGTTTTATCGTAAAACGTGATTTTTCACCCCAAAAAAACTATATATTCTATGACCAACAGTAAAAACATAACACTGTACTAAGAAATGTCTTTGTAAACATTAAAAGTGTAACATTTCATGAGGTAGTTGTTCCACGTAATTTCAGCGGTAATTTGTTGTAATTTCTACAGCCGAAATCCGTCTTATTATGAAGGAAATTACCATTTAACATTAAAGAGGCCATTTACAGTTTCACAGTGAATACTAATTGCCTTTAGTTTTCGTTATGGAAAATGGTTGTCTTTATCCACGTGTAAGCTTGAAAGGAAATTTATTTTCAGAAAACATACAATCATCATCATTTGCACACAGCCTTTGCCCAACTATGTTGGGGTCGGCTTCCAGTCTCACTGATGCTGCTGAATACCAGTATTTTACATACAGTGACTGCTTAGCTGACTTCAGTAACTCGGTTAATACTGGTTAATGTGATACCTTTTGGTAAGAAGTCTGGCAACCAGTCAGACTCTCAAGCCACTGACTATCTGTTACGACTGTCAGAGATCTACAAAATATGACAATGGACCAACAGCTTATCGTGCTTTCCGAGGCACGGAGGAAACTCGGTATGGAATAGGTGGTCGTTCACCCATCCACAGACCTAAGCAAGTGTTGTGGAACCTAAAGATTGAGTTCAGAAACATACTATGGTGTTAAATAATATGGGACTGTATATAATATTTTGCTTGCGTCTTCACTCGCGTCTTTCTCCGATATTGTCCCTCAGGAACTTCTTAAATATAGGCTTTCATGTTCCGGGATAATGGAGCTTGCCATTACTGAAACAATTTTCGAAATTGGATCAGTACTTCCGAAAATATTAGGGTGTAAAAATAACCCTAACGAAGCCGCTAAATACTTTTTCTTCCCGTCATTAGTTCACTACGATAATATGTGTTTGTTCTGGAACATGCCTGTGAACTTTCTTTTTAGTTAGTTTTAGTTTTTAGACATTATAGGGTAGAATCAAGTCAAAGGTCAAATCTCTACTGCACTTCAACGTTTCACTTTTTCACACGTTTTTTAAATAGGTGCCATCTTTTTTATGTTATGATCTTACTTTAGACGTGAGGAAAGTTTTGGGGATGGGGTATAAATTTATTATTATGGTCTAAATTATCCACTTTAGCAGCATCTGTGACCATTTTACGAGTTTTAACACAATTCATACTATTTTCTTAAATAATCACAGACGCATTTACTATTAATAATGAAAGGTACATTTTGCGCTTTTTAACGAAATTCATATTATAATCTGCTAAAGTGATCATTTTAGTCCCAAAGCAGACCAAAGAGGCTTTGATCTTTTACTTAAAAATGCTATATTCGTAGTACCCACCATTGGTTGATTTAGGTATTAATAATAATCAGTTTCGGACAAATGTGCCGTGTAATTACGACTGACCTTATTTGTAAATGTCCTTCAAAAAGGTCAAGTGTGAAGAGCCTCTACCTACCTACTGCCTACTTACTCGCTAGTCAGTGGCCATAGGTTTTCCAAAGACGTAAATATTGATGACTGTTAACTTATTAGAGATGACGTTAATAAACGCTATTCTATTTTAGTTCCGCTATTTTTAAAATAAATGTTTTTCAACTTTGTCATCCAATAAGGTACACCCCCCAAAATCCCAAATGTGCTTAATTTGAGAGATTTATGTGAAAAACTGAACTTATTCAGAAAAAAATATGTTTTGGTTTTCTCCTTCATCCCACACTTACTTAACACAAGGCCATCGAGGTCCTCGAGGTCCTCGATATCCATTAACTTTGGAATACTTGCTGGAATGCAAAGAATTTTGTTATACAGTCGAGTTGCATTTTATTTCAATGGTTCACTTTGTGCTTGATCTGGCCTTGCGTAGTATAATGTTTCAATAGAATACGAGGGCAGCTTGTGCTGGTTTACCAACAAGCTTCTCTACACGACATGTCTCGACTCTGTCTGTCGAAGAAACATAAAGTATCTTATGGCACTCGGCAGTGGTATAGCTTTCCTAGTAGTTTCCTTGTAGTGGCACTTCTATTCATTCATTGCAAATAAATTATTTGATTTGATTTGATATAAAGGACTAATGCAAGTACTGCGACACTACAAAAAGTACTACAGCGCAGCGCTATGTGTGACTCGAATGAAGAAGTTAAAAATTTCTTATCGTGGTATTAAAGTTATTCGCGACTTAAGACTATACAGGTAAGAATATTTCAACCTCACCTAGATTGAAATATTCCAACCTGTAGGAAAAGTAGTTGGTACTTACAAAGAAAATTTAACTCAAAGAATACATTCCTTTATTTTTAAAAAGAAACAAAATTAAATGTGCATTCAAAGATTTTCAATAATTCGCTTTCCGCACTCGAAAATCGAACCGGCTATAATCATACAAAACTCTGTATTTTTATGGTATCAATCGATAGGGTCAAAAATAAGGATCAAATCTCTCTAACGAACATGATAACTTAAATGAAGGGAAGCCCAATAGACACAACATCCGTCTGGTCGGAGGATCTTTCCTCTAGGGAATGGAGAACTTTACACCCTATACTTCATACCTCTGGTCAGCCGTGGGCAAAAGCTAGTTTATTGATAAATTAATCAGCAGTGAAAACTTAGTCGTGTGGCCTTCTGTGACTGTGACTGTCAAATCTTATGTATCAGGATAGGAATAGGTAATCATAGGTTCAAACTCAAGACATTCTGAAATCATGTGCGTTTTGTATCATTATCACTTGCTTCGACGGCATTTAAAGCCAAGTCGAAAACCCATGGGCACCATAAGAACTCTGACAATAGGTTAAACACTGATCACACGAAAAAGGATTAAGAAGAAGTAGATAAATCAGTTCCCTAAGTTTGACTGCGAAAAATTGAAAGCCACAGACAAGGTCAGTATGTAAGTAGGTCTCATAAAACTACGCATGACTACCAATTACTTATACGCACCCAGTTTTTCCGCAATCCACCATCTTGCTTTCCTAACCTAGGGATAAGGAATGCTAAATCCTGCCATTTATTTCAGACTCCAGCCTGAGAAAAACTACATTTTACAAATCTACACTATAATATTAAAAAACTGAAGAGTTTGTTTGTGTCGTTGAACGCGTTAATCTCAGGAACTACTGGTTGAAATTGAAAAATTACTGTTATGTTGGATAGTCCGTTTATAGAAGAAGGTTTTAGGCTATATAACATCACGTTACGACTGTTCGATTCAATATCAAACATAAATAATATTTCTAATTTAAATATTAATCGATTTAATTTTAGTTGATTTTAATTGTCTGTGGTAAAGTATTTTAATCTGTAAAATTACTGGCAACATCGTCACTTTTTGGTTTTTTATTCTGCTTGACTTTGCATCATTGTAAGATCCACACAAAGATCTCAGTGATAATAAAATAAATTAGTTTTTGCCTTGCTCAACACAGCATTTTTATTGTACAACGACCAATAGGAGCGGAGCATAAATTAAAAATTCTTCTCAAAGTAACTATTCCACACAGACAAAGTCGCCGGCAAAAGCTAGTGTTTCATATTGATCTCGTCTGGCATTTGTGAGATATTTTGAGCATGTTTGAGCGTTGAGTGATGTCTCGAGGGGTACCTATTGTCCAAGCCAAGTACAGTTATAGCCAAGTAATCTGGGAAGGTCTTATGACGAGTAATGGAGACCTATAAAGTCTTGTTACAAGTTTATTTTCGTAGCGTAATTGAATTTGTGAGAGCCTGAAGATGTTAGGTGAAGTGATTTTGTTTTTCACGTGGTTTTGTGGGCTGGTTTATTAGGTCTTAGCTTAGAGGTTTAGGGCTCAATATTGTTAAGCAGAGTTAGATTTATCGCCTAGCTTTCGCCTGTAAAGCTTAATCGCTAAAGCTAAGTATATTTATTTACGAGCACCTATCGTCTTCCTAAAAGTACTTCTTATATTTTTATTTAAGGAAGTAAAGGATAAATAAAATATGAGAAAAATACAAGTTTTTTTTCTCATATTATGTGAATAGTTTTCCTTTTGAAAAATAAAAGTCTTGAACCGTATATAATTATTTTGAGGAGCTGTAGGGTAAATTGCGACTTGAATATCTTAAAGCAGAGGTTTTGCTTTCGCAAATCATCCCACAGTACCCGTAATCGATTTATTTTATTTTCTCCGAAGTCGGACGTGGCGTGTTGGCCGGGAGATTTTATCGATAATAAAGTTAGGGAAGCATTGAACTTGTGCACCATCCTGGGGCAACACTTTTTTAAATAGCTGTCAGAAGTGTGGCGTTACATAGTTTCGTATGCGAACTTTTTGAATTTTTTTATTCAATTATAAACTTTATCAACGCTCTAAAAATAAAAAAAAAATATCTTTAGTTCAGACCTACGTGGTTAGTTTAGTTACAGACTGTGCTTACTTACACGTTGTTAATCTTATGCCCAATTTTACCCAGTGGATATGGATAGCGCAATCCATTCTGCCAACAATCCTTTTTTAAGGATGCTGTTCCGAGTACTACGCAAACGTTGCAGTAGGGAAGCCGCTTTCTTACACATGATCTCGTGAAAGCCATCCCTACATGCTTCAGCAAACATTTCCGCCGCACTGCAACGTTGCGGCAACCGCAAGAGCATCCTGAAGGCTTCCTGAGGCCTGGTGATGTGAAGGCCATATCCATACTATAAAATTATACCTACATGCAAAAATTAACTCTGTTTGTTTGTTACCTTTTCGGATCGGCCCGTAATAATTAAATTTGGCAGGACATAGGCTATTGCACGCGAATGAAATCGCGGACAACAGTGTAACTGTAGTATCTAAATAACTGAAAATGAAATCAGTTGGGTATTGAAATACAATTTTGATGCTGTTACAAACAGTATCCGTTTATCGATTTCATCGGTTTCAATTGCAAATGTGTTTCTATTGATAAATGACTAACTGTATAACAACAATACTATGTATTTAGAACTATTTGTTTGAAACTTTGAAGGTTCTTCATTTAATAGTCAATATCGTGTTGTGAAGTCAAATTGTAAAGGGTCTGGGGCTGCGGGTTGTTTGAAAGAGATACCGCAGCCCCGGACACAAAGGGCTAAGAAGGAACATGGGTGGATTTTAGTCAATAGAAGTCTGTCATTCCCTTCAGCTCCACCCAGAGCGGGAGGAGAAATTTGACAATTTCCCTACCACCAAAAAATAAACCGAAAATGTAGGTATCTCAATGACCTTCACGGTAAATTGCTGTGTTTAAATACTTGTCGCAGATCGCGTAATGGAATGTCAAGCGTTTATCATAATTTTGATTAAGTTCGATTTAATTTAATTTTTGATCTGGCAATGCTTGAGTTGTTTAGTCGGATAAAGTTATCGTTGGTCATTCTTGATGTTAATAAAAAGGCGGTAGACTTGTGCAGTTGACACATTCAATTGAGATTCAAATTGAAATCGTGGTGACGAACGGTTGACTTGGCTAACCTCACTACATTCCATTTAATTTCATTTAAATCTGAAAAAGATCTTCAATCCTTCGTTATTTTTAATTGTAAAGTGTTTTGGACAGTTAAGTTTAGTGTACCGAACAGTGCCTGTGTGTTATTTCACGTTGGACTCCACAATCCATCATGCTCGAGCAACAAATCAACGAAAACATGTATCATCTGTCGTCATACATATTGACTGACTCGTAGCCAACGAGAGCCAGAGCAACGAGTCGTTGGTCTAGAGTTCTAGACTCTTGCCGCCTTATTACAAAACGTAGTTTAACCTGGTTTAACTTAGACTTGGTTTATCTCGCATGACGTCTCACTTCAATAATATTCAAAAGAAAGTGACAGCATGCGAGATAAACCAGGTCTAAGTTAAACCAGGTTTAACTACCTTTTGTAATAAGGCGGTAGAGGTCGCTAGCGCGATATCAGCGGTCGGGCAAAGTGTTATTGGGTTTTACGATCAGGAATTTCTCAGTAGCAGCCATGGAGTCTGGAATGGTTCCCGGTTGATCGCAATAGGCACTCCCTCTATTACATGGGACTTAAACATAACTAGTGAAAAGCGGGAGTGGTATTACACCTTGCCTTGCGACCACTAGACAAAGAGGCAGTCATTAAACGTTTAATAAATATTGAAGATCGACAAGCAAGTGTACTTACCTCAGTACAGTACGATCAAATTATCTTGGCAGGTCTGAACATAGGCTCTGCGAACTTTTACGCATGTAAACTTGTGAAGAAAACTGTTATTGCCAGATAAACCAATACTTAAAGGATGAGAAAATACTTATCTAATATCGTGCCCTTAAAGCGAAAACCAACTAAAGTCACTTATGGGCAAAAATGAGTTACAAATACCGTTAGAATCTCCTTTTCAAGATCGACATACTGGTAAAACCCGTTTTCCGAGGTGACGCTCCGTTCTGGATTTAGCTTTTAGCTAAGGTAGCTTATCAGATTTTTTTAAATAAAGAACAGACAAAACCCAGTAAGTGTCGGTTAAAGCAATGTTTTTGCACTGTAAGCAATTTTTCTCGCCAGGAAAATATTCTATCTGCGTTTAAGTGGTTTTGTCATGATTCACGTAAAATTAACAATAACAATAACTGAGACTAAATATTTCTACTTAGTATTAGCAATTACCCATTTCGTTTCATTAAATTCATAAAAAACTGCTGTCTAAACTCTATTCTTCAAAACATAAGAAAACATTGCGACTTCAGGAAAAACCACTAATCTGTAGCATTTATCAAGGCAATCCTTCATTTTTGCTAATTGTTTGAGAATTAAGCTATTTTTCCTTCACCACCCGAATAATGAATACAATAAGAAATCAAAATACACGTAATCGCCTCTTTATCTAGTATTTTAATAATTTTTTTACGATTCGAACCTTTAAACACGATTTTCTCGAAACTACATTTTGTGCAGTTAGTTGGGTTTTGAAGTAAGGGCACGATATATGCAATGAGAAATACAATTATGATAAATATCAAAACACTTTAATACCTTAGTTGTAACAAAATAACCTGCACGAAGTTCGGACCTGCCAAGATAATTTGATTGCACAGTAATTAATCGTAAACATATCATAGAATTTCGAAAGTAGAAAATTTTCTATACTCCCTAGGGGTTAATACCTATTAAAACTACATGCTCAAAACATACCTATAACCCATAAAGTTAATTGCCATTAGTTTTGGGGGAGCCGACGGAAGTAAGGTCGCGTTTCATTAAGTTTTTACTCAGTGACCACCTAACGCGAGTAGAACCAACTCAGGTATACTGCTTAAACGACTGTTTCCAAACTTGTAAACAAATATGTTTATAATCTACCTTCAGATTTTTGATTTTCTCCGCCTCGGTGCGACAGAGGCGAAGGGGCGGAGGTAGAGGTCGAGCGCTGGGCTCGGCGTGAATAGTAGTTCGTATTGAGTCGCGCTGGGCGTTGAACGAGTATTATAGTAGCCATAGAATCACGGGTGAAAGCGCACGCGCATTGATTAAATCGACTTGTGGAGTCATTTCGCGGCACCCAATTATACTAGTTAAGCAGTACGGTTAGCGACGCTGTGAATGTCGAACGGGTTATTGATAATATCATTGGTTTGCCTTGTCACGGGAGTGCTATTGGGAAAGCACCGAGGCTTTTGTGGTTAGACTAATACGGAGTGAGTGTGGTGGCTCGCGTTAACGGCGTGGCTTGCAGCGACGTGGAAGAATCGTCCGGAACTACCAGCAAACCATCGCAAGGTCATATACACTCATTATACACATACACAGTTACACAACTTGCGAGGGGTCAAGGAAGTGAGACCGGCTCGAAGAAATGAGGTAAGGGTAGCTGTAAGTTCAGAAATTGTAATATTGTTCGGAGGCGCGTAGCGCGTCTATTTGATCACGTTAGGACGGCGGCTGTTCTGAGACCTGTCTCCCATGGGCCCGAGATAAGGTTCGGCTGAGTCCTGGCGCGATCAAAATCTGGTAGCAGAGCAGTGGTTATACCCACTTGTAAAAATTAGTAGGTACTTGGTACCAATTTACTTGTAAAAATTGTGTTCGTGTTTACAAATTCGACTTGTAGGTGGTGGTACATTGACCTACATACCAGTGTACACCTCAAGTTGAGTTTGGAATTATTAATAATAAGTACATAAATGGAATGTGAATATTCGTTGATAAAATAATTTGTTATTTACGTTCGGTTACGCACAAATATAACCTCATCACAAATCGTGTTATGATTGTCAACATTTGAGACATAGAGGAATAACCTCTAGAGCACGTAGAGGAATAAGTTCAAGAGTTGGCATAGCGTCGTAGATTTATTCACTCAACGAATATATTATTATTGTTAGTTCCGGATACAATAATTGTTATTTTTTTTGGTTATTGTTATTTATTATTGCATAATCGCGTATTGAAGTTGGTACTATGGCTCCGTCAGTAACGAAAACTATCGCAGCCAGAATCGAAGCTGAATTGAGATGGTTTTCATCGGTTGTTACGTTGGTAGGTCGCACCGATCGTGAAGATGCGTTATTGTCACGCGCTCGGCAAGTTGACGAACGATATGACGCCGTGTTAAAGTGTCACGCTGAGTATTTAGCATGTCTCGAATCGACGGATCTGTCGTCGGTGGACAAGGATGCTCAGGTGGTACGGGGCAATGTGGACCAGTGTGGGGAAATGTCCATGAGCATAATCCAGGCGGCGGCCGACATTGAGCGATCGCGCATGGGTGACGTCAGGGAATCATGTCGGCCAGCAGGCGTAGGAATTCAGGCGCCGTTGCCACCAGTACATGTACCCGAGTTTAGCGGCGAGTATGCCGATTGGCCGCGATTCCGCGATATTTTTAATAGTGTCGTGCATTCGCGTACGGATCTCTCGCCCGCCTACAAGATGGCTCAATTAATGGGTAGGCTTAACGGTGAGCCGCACGACATCTTGACCCACCTGGAGATTACGGACGCCAGTTATGAGACGGCATGGGGCCTATTAATCGACCGATATGATAATCGGCGATTAATAGTTGATGGCCTCATCGATAAGATTTTTGAAATCCCGAAGGTGTCTAACGTGTACGAAATAAGGGCGAAAATCCTTAATCCGGTCACGGTTGCGGTGAACACGTTAGATCGACTTAAGTTGTCGTTAGGGGACAATAAATATATCATCGTCAATAGGGTTTTACGGAAGTTGCCGATCGACGTGGTGGCGCGCTTTGAGCAGTCACATGGTGGCGAATCGACGGACCACCTCCCAAGTTACGATGACTTGAGGGTGTTTTTAGAAGGCGAGTGCCGGCGGGCGGATTGCCAAGGGGCATCCACGTCGCACCCTCCTCCGTCAACCCGACGTACGAGCGGGCCCAAGCCGGTTGAGCCCCGTCGGGGGGGGGAAGAAATACCACGCCCTCCAATCGGAAGTGTGCGCCTTCTGTCGGAAGGAAGGGCACGGTCTCGCCGCATGCGCGGACTTTAAGGCGCAGCGGGTGCATAGACGAAGAGGGGTGGTCAAGCAGCGCTATTTGTGCTTCCGCTGCTTGGGGACTCACTTTGTACGTGAGTGCCACAGGACCACTAACTGTGGAACCTGCGGAGGAGCCCATCACGAGTTGCTATGCCTGGCGGAGAGTAGGGAGGTGCACGGAGCCTCGCCGGGAGGTCACCCCCCCTCTCCTAAGCCAGATTCGGGTGGTCGGTCACCCCCCCCTAGGGGGGGTGGGTCGGCCAGGAATCAGCGGTCGCCGCCCCCTCGGGGGGGTGGGCCAAGGGCTGATCCAGAGCACAACCCGATACCGTCGTCTTCCCCGCGGGGGGGGGATAGGCACCGAGACTCGGGCAGGGGCCCGGAGGTAGTACAGACGGGTTACGCGGCGTACTCGAATGCGTTGGGGGGCATGTTGCCACCCCCGAGTAGTCGCTTCTCCCCGCCTCTCGCAGAACGCCCTCGGCTGACGGCGCGCCCGCCACCGTTCGGAAGGATGCCAGTAGGCTACTTCCGACCGGCACGGATGTCACCGATGGGTCGGGAGGGTTACTACCCGGGTTGGGACCCGTATACTGGGACAGTATTTACTCCCCCTCCGGCAGGGGAGGAGGGAGGTGCCTCCTATTAGCAACTAGCAGCCTGTTCGTCAGTGGTGCCCACCCCGACAGTAACGGTATTATTACCGACGGCTAGGATTACTGTCAGGGGTACTGACGGACAGCCGGTGCACGTGCGAGCACTGTTAGATTCAGGGGCACAAGGTTGTATTGTGTCCAGCTGTTTAGTGAAAAAGCTGGGCCTTACATTAGAGCCATCACGGGATGGCGCCGTAGGTATAGGTGGCAATCGGGTGCCTCACCTCAGGGGTCAGACGACATTCCTGTTCGAGATGGGTGACACGGCATCGGTCACGCGGGTGAATGCCACGGCGATCGTTTTGGACGAAGTGGTTGGGGTCCTCCCTCAGACTCGGTTACCGTCTGCGGTAAAAGGGTTGACCAATGGATTGGAGTTAGCCGATCCCCACTTCGCGATCCCCGGACGGGTGGACGTCTTGCTTGGGTCTGACGTCCTCGGGAAGCTGCTCCGAAGCGGCAAACGGGAGCTGCAACCAAACGGGGTTGTGGCCATGCGTACCGCAGGTGGTTACGCGTTATTGGGCCCAGTACGGGAACCACAGCACTCAACGGATTATAGCTCCATATATTATGGCAGCGTGTTATCCGACGTCCTGCAACGGTTCTGGGCAACGGAAGAGCCACCCACCGCTCTTAGAAATAACCCACGTGATGAGGAGTGCGAAACATTCTATCGATGTAACACGGTGCGCCTCCCATCGGGTAGATTTATGACAAGGTTGCCATTTCTGTCAACTCGACCTCCGCTGGGGAGCTCATGGAGTCTGGCAGAAAAGCGGTTAGTGGCAATGGAAAGGCGCATGAAGCGGGACTCCAACTTCCGACAGAAGTATGTGGAGTTCATGCGCGAATACCTGACGTTGGGTCACATGTCGGTGTCCAGGGTTGACTATCGTCATGAGGAGCATTATGTGTTGCCTCATCATGCTGTTTTGAAGACACCTGACTCAAAGATTAGGGTCGTGTTCGACGGGAGCGCGGAGACGTCTAGCGGGGTGTCCCTGAATCAATGTCTCCATGCTGGTCCTAAGCTGACCAGAGACATTGCAGACATTCTCACGGACTTCAGGAGACACCAGGTTGTCTTCGTTACGGACGTACGGATGATGTTTCGTCAAACTGAGATTCATCCAGACGACCGTCGGTTCCAGCTGATATTGTGGCGAGAGAGCCCAGAGGAACCGATGGTCACGTACGAGCTCAACACAAACACGTACGGATTAAAGCCCAGCCCATATGTAGCCATGCGTACGCTACGAGAACTGGCTGATCAAGAACGGCTCCGCTTTCCCCGCGCGGCTGCTGTCATTGATAGGGACGTCTATGTAGACGACATTTGTACGGGCTCAGACAGTATTGAGCAGGCGCTCATCTTAAGGGATGAATTGGTGGCGCTCATGGCCTCCGGTGGCTATGAACTCAGGAAATGGCTGTCGAACTGCCCAGAGGTACTGGCAGGACTGCCAACTGAGTATCAACAAGACCCGCATTTGTTTGAGGATTCGGAGAATCTTCATGCGTTGGCCATTTTAGGGGTCCAGTATCGACCGAGTCAGGATGCCTTCACATACAGTTGTGAGGCCGAGTTGCTGTCGAAGACCTGGACCAAGCGATCGGTCCTTTCGACTATCGCACGAACGTTCGACCCAACCGGTTGGATCGCGCCGGTCACGTTCATGGGAAAGTGCTTCATTCAGAAGCTTTGGTTGGCTCAACTAGGTTGGGATGATCAGCTCACGGAGGAGCTGGCTCGGGAGTGGTCGGCATTCGTCACCACCTTACCACAGATCTCAGAGATTGAGATCCCGCGTAAACTGCTCCCGCAGGCAGGAGTCAAGGTCACCCTGCACGGGTTTTGTGATGCGTCGGAGAAGGGGTACGCGGCCGCGGTCTACCTGAGAACAGGTGAGACCGCTGGTAGGGGAACGGTACGCTTGGTACTGGCCAAGAGCAAGGTTGCACCTGTTCGGACTCGTTGGACGATTCCGAAGATGGAACTGGCAGGTGCAGCCCTTCTGACGCGGCTCTTGAACCATGTGGTGCGGAATTTGCGTGGTACGGTGGCTCTGAACGAGACGGTCTATGCATGGACTGACAGCCGAATCGTGTTATGCTGGTTGCAGACTTCGGTCCACACGCTCGAGGTATTTGTGGCCAACCGAGTCTCACAAATAAATAGCTCAGAGACTCCTCTGGTCTGGAGACATGTTCCAGGTGAGATTAATCCGGCTGACTGCGCTTCACGCGGCTGTCCGGCGCCTGCTTTGGTTGAACATTCTCTTTGGTGGGGGCCACAATGGCTGGAACAGCCACATGCGGAGTGGCCATTTAATGAGTGCGGTCGACATTCAGTACCCCCAGACCAAGGCTTGAGGCTGAATGTGACTACAGTGGAACCCGCCACCGTAGACCACACCCTCTTGGAACGATATAGTTCGTTAGGGAAGTTACTTAGAGTAACGGGATGGGTAATGAGATTTTGTCAAAATTGTCGTTGTCCTGTCGCGCAGCGAAACATGTCGCCTATCATGGGACCTGAAGAACAGCGAAAGGCTCTCTCACTCTGGGTGAGAGTCGTTCAGAGGAATGAGTTCCAGGACGAAATTAGGGTCTTGAAGACTGGCGCAGGTCGATTGAAAAAGGGTCTTGTCCGCCTCAACCCGTTCATTGATGAGCATGGAATGCTCCGGGTGGGAGGACGATTACGGAATGCCGACTTGCCCTATGCAGCGCGACATCCTCTAATTCTCCCCAAGAAGGGAGCTTTGGTGGAGTTGTTGGTTAGGGACCGTCACACCAAGAATTCACACGCAGGCTGTAACACCCTTCTGGGCATTTTGCAGCGTGAATTTTGGATTTTATCGGCCCGCAGAATCATACGGAGCGTTGTGTTTCGTTGCTTGCCTTGTTACCGACTCAAGGCAGCCACAATGCAGCCACAAATGGGAGATCTCCCGGCCGATCGAGTCACGGAGGCTCGGCCATTTGCTGGCGTAGGGACAGATTTCGCGGGGCCTTTCATGGTCAAGACATCGCACCTTCGCAACGCGAAGTCGGTTAAGGCATATCTGTGTGTCTTCGTGTGTCTGGCGACCAAGGCCGTTCATTTGGAATTGGTGGCCGATCTCTCTACGGAGGCCTTTCTGGCGGCGTTAGATCGATTTGTTTCTAGACGGGGAGTACCGTCACTGATTCGGTCGGACTGTGGTACCAACTTCAAGGGCGCCGACCGGTGCTTAAAGGAAATTGTATTGTTTTTAAGTCAGAATGAGCGAGAGATTGGCACGGGCCTCGCCAGTCGGGGCATTTCGTGGTATTTTAGTCCACCTGGATGCCCCCACTGGGGTGGAATTTTCGAGGCAGTAGTCAAGTCTTCCAAGACTCACTTGTATCGGGTCATCGGCTCAACGATTCTCACCTTTGAGGAGTTGTCAACGGTGTTTTGCAGAATTGAGGCGGTCTTAAACTCGCGACCTTTGTGCCCGTTGAGCGCTGACCCGAATGACCTTGAGGCCATGACCCCAGGTCATTTTTTGATTGGCCAACCACTTAACGCCTTGCCGGAATATCCGTATACTGATGTCAAGTTGTACCGGTTGTCACGGTATCAGATGTTACGGCAAATGAGCCAAAATTTTTGGAAGCGATGGTCGCTGGAGTATTTGCATATTCTACAGCAACGCGTTAAGTGGACGGACAGGACGACCCCACCCTGCGTTGGAGACCTCGTTCTGGTTAAGGATGCTAACCTATCACCGTTGTGTTGGCGACGGGGGCGCATTGTTAACCTGATTACGGGCAAGGATGGGTTTCCAAGGATCGCAGACGTCCAGGTGAGGGACTCGATCCTTAGACGGGCAGTTTCAACTTTATCTCGACTCCCGGGAGTTTGAGCGGACCGACAACGGGTCGGTCCGGGGGGGGTGATTGTTTATAATCTACCTTCAGATTTTTGATTTTCTCCGCCTCGGTGCGACAGAGGCGAAGGGGCGGAGGTAGAGGTCGAGCGCTGGGCTCGGCGTGAATAGTAGTTCGTATTGAGTCGCGCTGGGCGTTGAACGAGTATTATAGTAGCCATAGAATCACGGGTGAAAGCGCACGCGCATTGATTAAATCGACTTGTGGAGTCATTTCGCGGCACCCAATTATACTAGTTAAGCAGTACGGTTAGCGACGCTGTGAATGTCGAACGGGTTATTGATAATATCATTGGTTTGCCTTGTCACGGGAGTGCTATTGGGAAAGCACCGAGGCTTTTGTGGTTAGACTAATACGGAGTGAGTGTGGTGGCTCGCGTTAACGGCGTGGCTTGCAGCGACGTGGAAGAATCGTCCGGAACTACCAGCAAACCATCGCAAGGTCATATACACTCATTATACACATACACAGTTACACAACTTGCGAGGGGTCAAGGAAGTGAGACCGGCTCGAAGAAATGAGGTAAGGGTAGCTGTAAGTTCAGAAATTGTAATATTGTTCGGAGGCGCGTAGCGCGTCTATTTGATCCCGTTAGGACGGCAGCTGTTCTGAGACCTGTCTCCCATGGGCCCGAGATAAGGTTCGGCTGAGTCCTGGCGCGATCAAATATGTAATTAGGAAAATGTATATTAAAACACACGCATAGAGCTCAGTTTGCAACATCAAAACATTTTTCATCATTATCATCATCAGCCTATAATGTTCCCACTGCAGGGACTCAGGCCTCCTCTCTAGGAGAGGGATGGGCTATAGCCTATAATCTACCACGCGGGCCCAGTGCGGATTGGTAGATGTCACATATCTTCGAATTTTTTGGTTCTAAGACATGCCGGTTTCCTCACGATGTTTTCCTTCACCGTTTTGAGAACAGTGGCGATGAAATAAATTACACAAAGTAATGTGCCTGACGGGGTTCGAACCCACGACTCACTGTTCGTAAGTCGGGGCCGCCACCACTGGGCCACCACTGCTCTAAAACATTTTTCGGACTTTTAAAATAGAACCAATCATTCTGAAATCGACATCATTTACAACTGTATAAAGTTGATATTCGTTCAACTGAAACTAACACTATTTAAAAATAAAGATTTGAAAACACTTTAGTACAACTTACTTAATGTTTTATTTTTTTATTGTCTGTGAACATCGGGAGTTTGCTTTCTTTTTTTATTTTATTTATATGTTAGAAGCAAGCTTTATGAGCTTAACTTAATGGTGTGTGAACTTTCTTGAGTGTGACATTTTATTTAAAAAATGGGGTTTAAGTAGCTTTGCTCATTTTTTTCCTTCTGGTTGCCTTGAACAGGTGCACATGCTGATATCAGAGCTTTAAGGTCGTATTTACAAATCTGACGAAAATAAGCAGTTTTTCAGTGCTTTTTGTGGACAAATGAAACTAAACCAAATGAAACCAATAATTAATACATATAAGATTACTCCTTCATTTTCAATAATTACTTATTTATTTATATTTATATATACTTTATTGTTTTTTTTTTGTTTTTTTTATTTCTTCTTTTTATTCGAAAATGTTGGTTAATAATATTGTAAAACAATATTTTCTGTGCTTCTCCGCACAAAATTAGCGATATCGTGTTGACTTTAGGTACATTACTCTTGCCCGTCGGGGCCGCGGATGTTTGTTTATAGCAATGTAAGTGCTGTATTTTCTTATGACGTTGTCACGTTCAAGTATCGCCAGTAAACCGACTTTACAGACAACCGATTTTTTTGTCAGTAGAAGTCAGACACTCCCCATCGCTCTGCCCAAGAGCGGGGGGGGGGGGGGTCATTCGATGATTTTCCACCCACCAAAAAAAACCACTGGATCTCGTGTTGAAAAACATAACTCTATGAACTCAGTATTTAATTTTGTAGTAGTAAAACTAAAAAAAAAAATATATATTGCGCAAGTTTGTAAGTATGTATGGATGTTTGTAAGTAACTCTTTCACGCACCATTTTTTATTCAAAACTACTGAACGGATTTGAATAAAAAATGGTACACAGATAGTTTATTTATACACATAGGATAGTTTTATCCCGATTTTATCTTCCCGTGGGATAATTTTCGAGTTGTAGCGGGCGAAGCCGCTGGTAGCACCCAGTGTAAAATTGTTTTTCTCAAACATGCTTGGAAATTTGAGCATTATTTTGACAACCTTCTTCGAGATAAATCGAAATTGCTGCGAAAACTTAATCGCTAGCGTTGTACTCGCTAGCGTGCTAACGTGGATCAAATAGATTACGATTATGTTTGCACCATGAGATTTACGGAGTCTTACGCAGGCGCCAAGGTAAGCTCGATAGATTGTGTCGTCTAGCTAACTTCACTCTACTCATGTTTTGTCTCTTTCTTTCCCACTAATAAGAAGAGAGAACGGTATCTTCACCAATAAACCGACGAAATTAAAAAGTTGACAGATAGTAGACTACACATAGTGTTATGTGGTTTTTGAATTTTTATTCCTTATAATATGTCACTGTCGTGTATTTAATTTGTAATGGTGATAGTTGACCTTGAGTGACAGAGCTGCGTTGTGTAGTTTTAAAGTTTACTATAGATTCAAACAGATTATTTAAATACAATGAGGTCCAGTGTCACACAGTTCCAATTGTTGGTAGAGTTTATAGAAAGGTAAGTTTGAACTTTCCTCAAAATTATATTTTCCAATTGGTATCAAACATTTTGGCTTGAAATTCATGGTAATCAAGTCGTTGGTCTTCAAATTTAGCGACCACTGACATATTTCATGCTAAATAACCACTTGCAGACATTATTTTGACTATGTTAGACTCAAAAACGTATATAATTTTATTGTAAACATATGTTTCACACGCCAAAATGCTAGTGAGCTACGTAACTACTAATGTAAGCGTCTTACTCGATAGGTTCAGTGAAATTAGTGACTCATGGTACCGTTATGTATGGTGACAGCTGAAGAACGTTAGTGACTATCGAATAGATTACGTTAGGTATTTAACCTATCGTAATCTATTGTGCTCATGGTATGAATTTTAATTCTTTCTGTGACCGCTAGGGGCGCTGTACAATATTTCATACAACTAATTTACGGAGACGCTAGCGAGTTTTGGCTGTGTAAACTCATGGTAGAGCTACTGGCCAGATACATGCGACCAGCGGCCGGCAAAAGTTGTATGAAAATCCATATTATCTGTCGTGTTTAGCGGCCAAATAAATTACATACTAAACTCATATCTGTCGTGTTATTTAAAAATGGAACGATCTTTTACTCTGAACCATAGCAACCAAGGAGGTGACTTATTAAAGGTTTTATTTAAATTTCGAATTGGCTGAACTCTTCAACGCGTGAAAAATTATTGTTGTTTATGTGATTTTGAAAAGTAAATTGTATTTAATTTCCTCGCATTATTTGAGAAAAGTACTATACAAGCCTTGGCCACAACTAGGCATTGATGGACTTACGTATGTGTGCCTCGGCTTCGCCTCGGCCCACATTTACACGTTCGTCCATCAATGCCTCTGTTGCTGGCCGCTACAGTAATGTACTAAAAACTGCACTGATGTTAAAAAACGATGAATGATTTTTTCGATTTTTATCGGCTAAGGGGAAGGGGTCTAAAATGACCGCTTCAGTAGTATCATAATGGACAATAATAATATGAATAACGACCCACTTCGTAGAATGGTCACAAAGCGACAATTCATAACATTAACTGCGTCAGTGATTCATACTATTATCCTATTATGATTTTGCGAAAGCGGCCATTTCAGACACAATATGTCTATTGTAAATAAATTATTCATGCATAATCATTGAATTTCACGGGCTACTCTGGGGCTTCCAGCTTAATATCAATAATCAGCTTAATGTCATCATCTGCCTAGGCATTTCCCAACTATGTTGGGCTTGGCATCCAGTCTAAGCGGGTGCAGCTTAATCTGTCTATCTGAGCACCACAACTCAAACTCAAACTCAAATATTTTATTTCAATTAAGCCATTACAGGCACTTTTGAATCACCCAGTTAGAACCAACCCAGTTAGAACTGTGGGTAATAAATAATACGATACCTCTTGATAAGACTAGTTA
Organism: Diarsia mendica; assembly: GCA_949316265.1. NCBI lineage: Eukaryota > Metazoa > Arthropoda > Insecta > Lepidoptera > Noctuidae > Diarsia > Diarsia mendica. The sequence goes on along the minus strand of OX438906.1, from coordinate 8,067,723 downwards.
AGTAAATTTCGAAGTCGTGAGGGGAGGCCTGTGCCTAGCAGTGTGATGACACAGGCTAAGGGCTCGTTTACGGAGACGCGGGGCGTTGCGCGGCGCGTGCAGAGGGCTTGTCTCGCGCTTTTTTATTAATACTGAGAGACGGGTCCACCGCAACAAACGCTGCATTTTAAACTAACGAGCCAAACAACGCTTCTCGTAAAATCGACGTTTGAAATCGTTAACTTTTTCATACATCGCTATGTGTTTGAAATAAAAACGCAGCACGCGCCGCGCGATGCCCCGCCTGTACGTAAACATGCACTAACAGTCACAGTAACCTGCAACGACTGTCAAAGGTCTACAAATGACAGCCGACACTAGAGGAGTAGCGTGATTTCCGAATCATGGAGGGATCTCTAATCTGCAATAGGTGGTGACCTATCCACAGACAAACCTAGGCAACCCTAAAGATCGACCCAAGTGACGGTATTGAGCCACAAGCTCTTCGAATATCAACAAGTGTGTCCGACCTAAATACAACTATTTAACCTATATTTTCCAATAGCATTTAAACGCAACTGCTACACAATAAACCAAACTGACAAGCGAGCAAGGAAAACATTGCGAACAGCACGCTTCGTAATGAATTCTAAAGTAAAGTGTGTAATGGAGGCGAAAGGGGACTGGCTGATATTCACAGACATAGATAATACTTACCTAGATAATACAACTATCTCGATCCGTATGGAAACTAAGACGTGTATGTCACACTTGGTTTTCATATGGAATATGGATCGTACGTAATACTTGCGTTGACTTTACTTGACATCATAAAGCATTGTTATGTTATACAATATACAACCAAGTCTGAAAGTGGTGCCGGTCACTACTATAGATAAGTTATTGTGTGGTAATCGGTTATCGTGGTATGGACACGAGATGCTAATATGAAATGTTTAAAATGACTTTATGAGTTGAAGAAGACCAATAAAACGATGGATAGACTATTGTGAAGGATGATATTAATAGGGTTAGAAAATACTCTAAGATAACGAGTATAGAGAGGTATGCAAGCAGAAACCATGCTGCGCCAACCCCAAATCAATTGAGATAGGGCAGGAGAATAATAATAAGTTACATCCAAGTTACTATACAAAATAGACTATACTTTGTGCATTGAATGTCTTGAATTATGTTCTTGAGTTGTAACGGTGTAACGTTGTTGTTTTAAACATATTATGTTATGTAACAGTGACCTCATCATCACTACATTTTTTAATACAAAGTCCTCCGCTACGTCTGTCGGTTCACGATAAACTCACTATGCCGTTTTCACCAATGCACAGAGTGGGTCTCGTGGAAGGTTTTAGTAGATAATTTGTCAAGATAACCGACATCCACGCGAGTGAAGTCGCGGGCATCAGCTAATAAGTTAATTCGGGCACGCAAAGTAGGTGCTCTTGAGTTATCTAGGTAGGGAAATCTATATCTATGGTTAAGATCCATCTGTCAAGTTGAACTTGAATTATTGGTTTGTGGTTAATGAGAACTGTCACTTGTAATTGGACATTTAGTGAGATGATGAGACTACTGAGTTTATAAGTAATTTTATAACATAAAATAACATAACATTCGTAATCCCAGAAGGGTTAGGCAGACTACCAACACAGCACGTGTTATGTATTTCATTTATTAGAGAATACAAAAACATTTTTAATTGAAAAAGAAATACAACTACTCAGCTATGCTCTGCATCCATTCCATTGCACCTTTATCTACCTACCCTAAAATCGGGTGGGGTTTGAAGGGTGAAAATTACTGTAGAACTTATTCTCATACGTAACTATTATATACACACAAAACTTCATAAAAATCGGTCAGGTCAAGCCGTTTCCAAGATAGATAGAAGATAGATAGATATTAGTTAACTAACTACTTTATCGACGATACGGGAAAACTTTTCAGCTTTAAGCATAGATACGGTAGGTAACTTCAGTATCTTTTCTTAGTTTGTTCATTCATAAAGTGATATATGGAAAGTTGTCAGTTGCCATCAAAGACACAGGTTGGATGGAAACTGACAACTTCTATTATCAGCTACTCCTGCACACATTTACTTATTGAACAGAATGTAGGGAACAGTGGATTAAATTGTTCCTTGATTTTAGATAGGTAAGTAGTCAAGTTTCCAGTTAAGACGGTGGTGTGGGTGATTGATTGTGAAGATAATGTAAAAATGTGAAGGCTAAACGGAAAAAATACACACCTTTATTCATAAAAAACACGACAGACTTCCTTAATAATCTCCCAAAAATACATAATCACGAGAAATCAGCTATTGTTTTAATTATAAAAGGGCCTCTCAATTACACCAAAATCAGCCGTAAAATTAGAACAATTCGAAGGTTGTATCCCCAATTCTCAATATAAAATCCGGCAGTCTTTTGTTTCAGGGAAAATTTCAACTTGTTTCGCAAACAAATCGTAATTACAATGACAAAGAATGTCAAAAGGCTTGAGTTCAAACTCACGGACTCAATCTTACAACGTGAACTTAAACAATGTAAAAGTTCAGGAAATGGTAGCATAGAATAAGGAATAAAGTGCTTTGTGTAGAAGCGAAACTTTTGCTTTGAACTTTTAAATGTTGAAAGACCAAAGGCGGAAAGTTTATTACATGTGGCGTATTAATGGGGTTGGCAAGTGAAAGCTGATTGTAGATGGCGTGTCCATAGCTTGTCACAATCCGACCAATGAGGTCAAGCTATTTTGAAATATAAAATGACATTGATAGATATTCAACCAATGAAGAGCTTAGGTTCATGCGGTGCTAGCGCCATTAGTTCCACCAGTTGCCCGTCCCATTAGAAAATAATGAGTATACGAGGTGGAAGGGATATCGATGCACTAACTATTACCACGTATTCAGGACATTTCATTCATTCATTCTGAATCCGACCGTAAATAGAAGTTTTAAAATCAGCAATTTTCTTGTTTTTTTCACGTTTCATCCCCAAGGGTTTGACGATGATGTGATGGTTCGTCTCTTCTTCTTCTTTCTTGTTTATTGGAGTGCCGTAAAGCGTAAATATTGTAAAATCTCTCATGTGGTTAGTGCATAATAACCTGGTGGTGTCAGAGCTTTATTTTATCCTCCACCATTCAGCTCTATTTGTAACTTACAAAATTATTTAATACCGCATTTAATCTGACTTTGTAGCTAAGCAGTTGGGTTTTTGAAGTGGAGAGCATGAGGTATTTAAATCGGTGAAAACTTAAAAGATTGGTTCGATTTTGTAGCTTAGTATGTAGTATGTTACAACAGAAAATCAAAACTTTTCCCCTCACGAGTCATTAAACTTACTTGACCCTGTCTTAGGTTTATTACACGCTAATCGCATATATAATATATGCTGAAAAGTTATTGTGTTCGACCAATCTTACCAACGAAACTTTGATGCCTGGTACATAATGTAGGTCTATTGTTTGGTAAAGTGTAAAATAAGTTGAAAAAATTTCGCCTAGTGCTACATTTCACCCATTTGACGCCTGGTTTGTGTTCAATTTCATGCTAAGATACACTAATTACACTACCAATTATGTCAGCTTCGCGGATGCAGCTGAATTTTTTAAGCCTCTGCCCATCTGACATCCACAGCCCTATTAGTATTGGATAACATGATATCCCTTGGTAAGGCTGGTTGTCAGACTTTCGGGAGTTTCGTGACACCGACTGGCTGTAGCGACTTTCAAAAATCTTCAAATGACAGTCGAATCCATAGATAACAGAAACAACTGTTATCTATGCGAATCCAACGGCTTAACGTGCATAATGTTACACCAATTTTCTTCTTTTCGAATCTATGCTACTTACATTCATAAGGTTTGGGCCCAAGTAGCCAAGATTATATTACACCAGTATAGCCGGATATAAAAGATTTTTTTTAATACTTATTTATTTAAGCACACACAAAATACAAAAAAAGGACAAAAACCTAACAAATAGAAGAGTACAAAGGTACTGCTTAACACTCTCACTGCCATGGGATCCGCTGGCAGGTCCCAAGTTTGACAGCTTACCATGGTTACGTTGGCTCTATTCTCAGATACGGTGTAATATTTTGGGGGAACAGTACGGAAAAAGAGCGCGCTTTCATTGCTCAAAAACGCTGCATCAGGGCTATTTTTAATTTATGCGGAACGGACTCCTGTAAGCCATTTTTTAAAAACAATAAATTGTTGACGTTGCCATGTATCTATATACTTGAGGCAGCAGTATTTGTAAAGAGCAATATCCATATGTTCACCTACTACACGCGTATACGGCGTAAGGACAAATTACGTACACTAGCCAGTAAAACTCATCTAATGCATGAGAGCATCTTTTGTTCAGCTTCTCGCATTTTTAATAATATACCGGGGCCTATCAGAGCTATTGTGGAAAAGGAAAATTTTAAAAGGACTCTCCATGATCTGTTAGTAAACAAAAGTTACTACTCTGTAAAAGAATTTCTGTCCGACAAGTCTTTACTTAAATATAGTCCCACCCAGTCATGATGTGTTCGATGACCTACAGACTTTATTTAATTAATTTTAGTATTTTCATTATTATCTATTTTTAAATTGTATGTAGGTATTATTTTTACAATTTTAAATTTGTTATGAATATTTTTTTATTTTTTTGAATTTTAGGTGTATAATTTGACATGTTCCTACCTATCTTAATTTGTTATGTTTGACTTTATCTTTTTATTTTTTGAATGTGATATGTAATTTATTTAATTTTCTATGTAATTTGAATTTGATATTTTTCTTAATTACCCTTTAGGTTCGCTTTTTCTCTATTTTTTATTTATTTCGAGGAAAAGTAATAATAACTAGTAATAATGTGAATTTTATTGAATAGCTAATTAATTTATGACATTGTGATTATTGTATGCCCTACGGGCGGGACATAGCTGATCAAAATTATCAACTATTTAAGAACTGTACCTGTACCTACCTATGATCCACAATAAAATATTTTGAATTTGAATTTGAATTTGAATTTGAAGTTTCCGAGTGCAAAGGGCCAGTCTTATTTTAAAGACACATTAACAGATAGGCCGTGGGTTCGCCGGCCGCCCCCAAACAATACTAAACATATTTTTTTCTTTATTAGCAGGCCAGTAGTATAAAAATCTGTTTCAATTTAGGGGGTCATAGCGGATCCCACGGCGTGCTCAAAGCGTTCTGGCCTGCTACATCGGAATCGTTGGGACCCGCCAGCGGACTCCATGGCTTGCTGATCTGGAACTATGATAGATATTGCTGGCAGTGAGAGTGTTAAAATGAAAAATAAATAACAGCGTATCGCTTCTACACTTCCCATAATCTATGTCGGAAGTTTGACTGTGTACCTATTCGTGACGTCATATTGGCAGTATGGCCAACTTGCCGGATTGTTAATGGCACGGTGAAACTTTGAATATCGATCGAGGATTGATGCTAAGTAGTGAGCCGGATAACAAACACCACCCACACGTGTGTGTATGAAGGTGGGTGGAAATGGGTGGGATCCGGGTAATATCCACGTACTTACCTCGTATGTACAGTCAGGTTCCTCTAACCTAACAGACAGATGTGTTGCTGGGGAGTTTGTTATTCCGCTACTTCTTCTTTCCAGCTAAAACACTAGGAAGTGTCAAAGGGTGGGCGTTTTGGGGGACTGTCTCATACAAGTAAGTAAATTTTGACGTTCGAAAAGTGCTGAATTATCAGCCTAGTTTGAATAAATGACTTTGATTTTTGATTTTGAGCAACAGAAGTAGCTTCACACTACTTTAAGTTTCAAAGCAGGTAATTTTAATAAAAAACTTGTTAGATATTAGGTAGGTACTCGTTACTAACAAATTATTGAAGAAAAGGAATTTTTAAAAGAATAATCTTCAGAAACATTAAAAATAACAGCTGGAGTCCTGTACATCGAATAATTAAAATGACGAAATGTTAAGCTACTTCTGTTGCTGACCGTATACCAATATAAATACGAAGCAAAGCGCACGAAGCAACTTTTAAACGTGATTTTCTTCTGCCGTCGCCCGTCGTTTTAAGTTTTTACAAACAGCATTTTGGAAGCCTGCATACGCCATTACGAATTAGACCTTATCTCAAAGTAGAAAATGTTATTTCACAAGGAAATGGTTTATGAATATTGCTAAGTGTATACATATTGGTACCGCTGACTGTACTTAGTTTTGTAATCCGGTGGAAGTTTGTGAAGGTATTGGCGCTAAAATACTAATTAAACACGTGTGAATTCTCGTGCTTGCGTAAAGCATCGTTATTTTGATGGAATTTCCCATTGGATGGTAACAATATGTATACAAGTATTCCAAACTCAATGTACTTAACCATTTAATACTTCTTCAGAATCAAGCGTATGCACTCACCAACGTATTTTAGGCATAAATCCGTTATTTTTAGAATGTTGAATTGAACTGCAACTTTGTGAGTAGGTAGGTACCTATGATTTTTAATTCAATTTCTAATATCATCAATGACCAGAAGTTAATCGTCACTTAGCTGGTGTTTGGCTTTGACAGCATGTTCTCGTGCTTCCAGTCTAACTAGATAAATTTTCTACAACCCAGTTACTACTTGGTAATACGATACCCCTTGCCCGCTTTAGTAAGACTGGTTGTCAGACTATCAGGCCACTAAAAGCACGGAGGAAACATGGTATGTCAACGGTATCGGGTGGTCAACCATCCAAGGATCATCAATTTAGGCAATCACGGTTAAGCCCCCGAGCGGTTGTTTTTATTTAGCCACGAGCTCCACATTCTCCAACAATCTCTAACTTCAAAGTACGAAGATAAAGATTACAAAACGAAGTCGCAAGTTACCCTAGCCAAAACGTTTCCTATCTTCCGAACCCACATGCCTTTGCACCTCAATCCAGTATTTATCCTGTCAGTTAGCAAAGCCTCGGCCATCGTGTCCTTGTCAGAATATTTGAGACCGACGGAGGCACAAACAGCTTTGTTGAGGTCTAACCCAATCCTGATAGCCTTTGTCCCATGAGTTTTGAGCTAGATAACTGAGCAATGCCTAGGTGGATAAAGTTGAGGCAAGGTGATAAATCTAGTGGGAGATTGAAAAGAAAATTGTAAGTTTTACCATTACTTACGATTCAATCGATATACATAGATTATAGAAGATAACCTTTTGATAAATAAATCTTAGTTTTATATCAAATAGATTGCCCAATTTGTCTAGTGGTCGCAAGATTGTTCTTTTGTTTTCTTTTGTTATGTATTTTTGTGGTGTACAATAAAGTATATATAAATAAATAATAAATAATAATAGGTGAGTTACGAATTGTGACTTGGCAAACAATAATTATTCGAATCTAACAGCGACAAGATTACAATTTTATAAAAGAAAAAAAGAACAAGCATAATTATAGTTTACATAAGGCAAAAAAATAGAAACATTCCAAAAATATCATAAGTACCTAGTACCTAACCATAGATAACAGAAACAACAGTAGGTACCTAACCATAGTTGTCATTCGATTTATCGAGTACATACAGTGGATAGTGATTTACTATTGTTAGTATACCATACTAGATATTCATTGTTGAAAAGTCTGTCATTATTTTCTTGAATTTGGTGAGCAATAAAGTAGGTGTACCGTGTATTCTATCTTTTAATAGGTAGGCTTATATTTGTAACTTTAGACTTATTGTGGACGTGTCAATCAACGAAATCTGTTCTACTTTTATCAATGTTCTCAATGTTTTAATATCATTTTGATCGACATCGTATATTTAAAATGTCACTTACGGGATATCTTCCGTGATTTTAATTTGTTTTGAGTTCCCGATAAAAAAAAAGAGACAGAGAGAGAGAGAGTTTAAAATCACGGAAGATATCCCGTAAGTGACATTTTAAATATAGTTATGAACCGTGAAAGCTTAAAACGACATCGTATAATTTGATGAATAGTTAATAAAAGATTTATATCGGCAAATGAATTATTTTGTAAAGGTACCTAGCTTTATATCGTACCTTGTATTCTTATCCTTTGGTTAGTGCTAGCCTAACCTAACCTATGCTCTCTGAGTTTATATGCAGCCCAAGGGCCTATAACTAGCTAAACTGACTCTAAACAGCTAACTACCACGAGCTGATCCCACCATCTCCCTTCTTCCATCAGGAGACTAGACGTACTGCAGGGTATCACCGATACCTAGTCGACATTCCACACATTCGAACGAAGCGCTTTGCTAAGTCCTTTATTATGCGCACAGCCAAGGAGTGGAATTCCCTGCCTGCGTCGGTTTTTCTGAGTTCATATAACCCTAATATTTAAGTCGCGAGTAAACAGGTTTCTACTGGGTAAACTCGTTCCATCGTCGACATCATCTCTGCCCTTAGGACAAGATTGAAGTCAAGAGCAAGCCCATTTAAAATAAAAAAATAAAAAAAAACTGGGCTTTACATGCCATCGAGAATACTCAAGCATGCTGGTTTCTTCACAATGATTTCCTTTACCGAAGCGAGTGATAATTAATGTTTTAGAACATAAAAAAGGTTTATAATAAACTTTAGGAGTACCTACTTTATCCAGCTATTTTAGTCCACTAAAACCGTGAAGTCTTCCTATTTCATTCATTGAAGTAGGTAAGCTACAAATGGTTTTTATAATACTTACTTGAAAATTGCTGGAAAATGTGAGCTGGAAGACGTTGCCGTGTTTTCTGAACATTAAATGTGCTTGAGTTGTTGCAGATGCTGTTCACAAAAAGGGAAAATAAATGTATGAATTTCTTCGGAAAATACGAGTGGATTTTTCTAGACAGAAATGCTAGAAGTTCCTTCATTGGTTTTGGTCTGGGAAATAAACATCTATCTATATCTATACTTCTATACTAATTTGTGTGTATATTTGTAAAATTGTAAGGGGTAATCTCGGGATCTACTGAACCGATTTTAAAAATTCTTTCACAAATAGAAAGCTACATTATTGCTGAGTGTCATAGGGTATTAAAAAACCGAAAAATAAAAAGGCTTTTACGTGGTAGTCCGTTTTGCAAAGTGAATCGGAGAAAAAAGCAAAGCTGCGGCGGGCGCGGGATGGTTTCGGGTTTAATTCGGTTCGCGTTCGTGCCCACTTCGGGAGAAAGGGGCGTGGCCTTTTTACATCTGATCTGAGAGGTAGGTACCCGCGCGGCTCAGTCGCGTGGTCGGCTCCTTACGCAGCGGACGTCCCCGAAATTGAATTTTTCGAAACGTAATTAGCACACTTTTGACTAATTATGCCCAACGAAGTGGGCACGGGTCAGCTAGTAATTATATAAAAGGAGAACTGAGTGGGTGACATATCAACGTACAGCCGAAACTACTGGGGCTAGGAATGTGAAATTTTGCACACGGCTTCCTATTATAATGTAGGGGAGTACTAAAAAGGGGTTTTTAGAAATTTAACCTTTAAGGGGGTGAAAAGGGGGATGAAAGTTTGTATGGAAAATCGTCACTTTTGTAGTTGAACCGACATCCACGCGGGTGAAGCCGTGGGCAAAGTGCTAGTACATTTATAAAATATCTGTAAGGAGTAGGTGAAGATCGTAGCAGGTGGCGTTCTTTTGTTTCTGCCTACTCCCACAGGGATAAGACGTGAGTTTATAACATTATAACCACGCCTGTAACACCCCCGGGGGTTAGGCAGAGGCGTGCCTAATATTACACACAGATTTTGCTAGTAATGTTTAAGTCCCATGAAGCAGAGGGTTAGTCTACCTACTGCCATAAACCGAGCACAAAATCCAGACTGCTTGAGAAATACTACTGCCACTATTGAGGGATTCTTGGTGCCAAAAGCATGCTGAGTGGTAACCATCCATCTCCCTTCTTCCATCGAGAGACTAGGCGTACTGCAGGTTATCACCCATACCTTGTCGATGTTCCACACATTCGTACGAAGCGTTTTGCTAAGACTTTCATTATTCGTACAGCCAAGGAGTGGAACACCCTGCCTGCGTCGGTTTTCCCGAGTTCATATAAACCCAATCTATTTAAGTCGCGAGTAAATAGGCTTCTTCTGGGTAAGCTCGTTCCATCGTCGACCTGATCTCTGCCCTTAGGGCAAGATTGAGGTCAAGAGTAAGCCATTAAATAAGAGCCATTTAATAAGCCATTAAATAAGAGCAAGATTAAATAAAATAAATACCTATTTGTCGCAGTTGTTTTTTTTTATTTTTATTTAAACTCAAACTTTTGTTTTTGCTTTTTTGTACCTATTTTTTTTTTGTTGTAAGTTGTGTGTTTACTGCTTTTTTATTGTATCATATTTCTGCGACAATAAATATTTTTTCTTTCTTTTCTTTCTTTCTTTCTTTCAGTACTTTACCCAACCTAGGAATTAAATCCGGTACCTCATGCTCAGCGGTCGCGCTCGACCACTGGACCACTGGCGTTATCACTATCACTACATAGTATAAAACAAAGTCGCTTTCTCTGTCCCTATGTCCCTTTGTATGCTTAAATCTTTAAAACTACGCAACGGATTTTGATGAGGTTTTTTTTAATAGAGTGGTTCAAGAGGAAGGTTTTAATACCTGTTTTGCACCCGTGCAAAGCCGGGGCGGGTCACTAGTGTTACTATGTCACAAAATAAACCAGATAGAAGAAAATGGAAAATAATAACAATCTTGTTGCATGAAACATAATTATTCCCATTTGTTACCATTTTATTGCGATGCCGTTAAGCGTTTTATCAATGTATATGCAAAATAATATATCTATCTATAATATGTATGTATTTAGAAATATATAAGTATGTTTATCAGTTGTCTAGTACCCATAACACAAGCTCTGCTTAGCTTGGAACTAGATGGCGTTGTGTGATAGTTGTGGAATATTATATTATTATTATTATTATTTTTGGTTCTTTTTGTTTCTTCTCATTTAAGAGAGCATAAGAAACCTTACACGCGGGTCGAAACCAAGGATGTAAGGTGTAATTTAGATAGAGAAAGTGGATGATAATGTAGAAGAAGTCAGAAACTTTCGGGTGATTCGACAGGTGTTGAGAATGGTGGCTTTTTGTAGCATGTAGAGTGTGTTAGTAGGCATTTGTAGAGTGTTGAGGCTTTGTGTGAGAGATTTTGGTATAATACCAGTAGATGAGAGAACAATGGGGACTATATGAACAGTTTGTACATTCCATTGGGTTTTAATTACAATGGCAAGATCTTGGTACTTACTGAGTTTTTCGGAAATTGTGGCTTGGATATTATGTGAGTTAGGTATTGCTATGTCTATCAGATAAGCTGTTTTATTGGTTTTGTCGTGGATGGTAATGTCGGGTCTATTGTAATGAATGGTTTTATCAGTTATTATAGTTCGGTCCCAGTAGATTTTTGTATCGTTATTTTCTAATGTTAATTCCGGTTTATATTTATAATACGGTATCATTTCAGAAACTAGTTTATATTTAAATGATAACTGTTGGTGTATGATGGCAGCAACTTGGTCATGGCGGTGTTTATAATCGGTTTGTGCGAGTGATTTACATGCTCCTGTTATATGTTGTATAGTTTCAGAGGCATTGTTGCAATGTCTGCACAAGTCAGTCGGCTGGTTTGGGTCCTTTATGATGTATTTTCTGAAGTTACGTGTAGCTATTATTTGATCTTGTATGGCCAGCATAAAACCCTCGGTCTCGGGAAACAATTCGCCTCGTTTGAGCCATTCGTTCGACTTTACTTTATCGACGTGTGGCTGGCTCAGGCAGGCTCGATGTCTTCCGTGTAGAGCTTTTTCAGACCATGCTGCAATTTTTTGTTGAGTACTTACAATGTGTTCATTTGTTTGTGTGTTTATGTTATGTAGGTTTAGTGGTGTTAATTTCTGATCTGTCTCCGTTACTTGCTTGTGTAGTAATGAGGTTTCTGATTTGTTATGAAAGTATGCTCTGAGTGAATGTATCTGTTTGTTGTGTAAATTGTGTATGTCTATTAATCCTCTGCCTCCTTCTTGGCGTGGCAGTGTAAGTCGTTGTATGCATGATTTTGGGTGATGTTTTCTATGTTTGGTTAGGAGTGTATGGATAGTGCGCTGTAGTTTTTTAATATCTGTCTTTGACCATCGTATGATTCCAAAAGAGTATGTGAGAATAGGTATTGCAAAGGTGTTGATGGCTTTAATTGTATTTCTTGAATTAAGGTTGCTTTTTAAGATAAGGTTGAGGCGGTGTGAGAATTTTTTGACCAGTTCTTGTTTGGCCATCTTTTGTTGTATTTGCCTGGACTGTTTAAAACCTAGGTATTTGTATGTGCTCTGTTCGTCCATAGGCTCGATCAATTCTCCTGATAGAAGTGTATAGCTATTATTTTGGGTTTTCCCTTTAACAATGGACAAAATTTTACACTTATCTACCCCGAATGACATACAAATATCATCAGAAAATTGTTGTGTGCAATCAGCTAGTTGGTAAAGCGCTTCTTTGTTAGCTGCATATAACTTTATGTCATCCATGTACATAAGGTGTGTTAGCTTGTATTGTGTGTTGTTGGTTTCTAGTGTGAATCCCGCGCCTGTTTTGTCTAACAAGTGTGAGAGTGGATTGAGTGCCATGCAAAACCACAGAGGACTTAGTGCATCTCCTTGAAAAATTCCACGTCTTATACGGATTGGTTCAGTTACTACGGTTGAGGAGGAAGAATTGATTTTTAGAACAGTTTGCCAATTTTGCATAGAAGTTTCAAAAAATAGTTTAAGTGTTGGGTGAATTTTATAAAGATTTAGTACGTGTAGCAACCAGCTGTGCGGAACTGAATCAAAGGCCTTTTGGTAATCTATGAACATTGTGTGAATATCCCCTTTGCTTTTCACAGCGCTGTTCATAGTAATGGCGTCAATGGTGAGTTGCTCCTTACACCCTTGACTGTTCTTACGACAACCTTTTTGTTGTTCTGCCAAAATGTTATTTTTAGTTAAATGCTCATATACTATTTCGCTAACGCAGGCTGTTAGAATTTTGTACAAGGTTTGTAAACAAGTGATTGGCCGGTATTTCGCTGGGTTTATGGTGTCATTCGTGTCTTTAGGTATCATATAAGTTACTCCGTGTGTTATGTATTGAGGGAGTAAATGTGGTGATTTGATGAATGTATTTAAATGGTTATGTAAGAAAGGATGTATGGTTGAAAACTTTTTATACCAGTAGTTGTGGATGTTGTCAGTGCCAGGCGCTTTCCAGTTGTGTGTGCGTTTGATGACGTCTATAAATGTAGCTACTGGTATAAACTCAAACTCCATTTCCGGAATTTCTGTTGTAGCTTCGTTAACCCAGTCTGCGTGGCTGTTATGGTGTACTGGGTTTTCCCAAATGTTAGACCAAAATTCTCGTAATGTTTCGGGTGTAGGTGTCTCTAAATGTTGGTTAGTGGTGTCTGTGTTAGTAGATGTAAGGTTCCTATAAAATATTCTCTCATTGTTAATAAATTTTGTGTTTTGGACTTTGCGATTTGTACATGTTATGTATCTTTTAAGTCTACACGATGCTGCGCTTAATTTTTGTTTTAACGTGTCTAAAAAGTGAGGTATTAGTGTATTAGGGTTTTCGTGTTGTGCGTGTATCTGGTATTTTATCTTTATTTCTTCTACTGCAGCTATTAATTTATGACTTCTACAGCCATTTATGAAGTGTGTCAGCCTACCTATGTTTGCTCTTAGATGTTCGATTTTCTTTTTTAATCTGATTTGCCATTTTGGTTTTCTCTGTATGTATGGGCGGCGGTCATTTTGAGTGGGGTCTGATATTTTAGCCCCATTACATGTAGCTGCCGTCCATGCTGCGCAGTAAATTATGGTTTGCAGTTCGGTAAATTCGATGTCGCCATTTACACACTTAGGAAGAATGACAGTATTTATATAAGAGACAATGGCAGAAAACTTTCGAGAAGTCTTTTGCTTAGGAATGTATGGTCTTTTAGTGGGGTGTGTGCAATTGAAATTTAACTGAGCTTGAAGAAATGTGGATTCAATATCTGGGTTAATTTCCGGGGCAGTATCCAAATTAGTCTGCGTTGGTCCAAATTGACCAACATCTATATTAAGCAAGAAATTCTCGTCGTCTATATTTACGTCTGTCTGAGATACGACGTTAGTATCTGTACTATTGCTTAAGATTATATTTGCCGTTAGAGTATTGATAGGTGTATCAAAGAAGTTAGTATTTGTAGCAAGTTGTTCTGAGTCGTCGTGAGTTTGTGTGTTCCACTGGTCATGATTTATGTCTTCAATGTTTGGTGTATCAGTGTTGCTATTTTTTAGTTCACAAGCTACTTGGTTTTTAATTTCCTTTAATCTGTTGTCGTGTATATATTTGTTATTTATAATCGCTCTAACTTGATCAGACAATCTTTGCTCTGTTATATGACCTAATTCTGGATATATATTTATAAATTCCTCATGTATTTTTTTTCTATAGGCTGTTTTATTTGTTTCTAACTGTGTGGTTGTGTAGTATATTCTAATTATTGTTTCATTGTATTCGTTCGTCCATCTCATGCGTTGGCCAGATTGTGTACTAGGTTGTGTAGAGTGTTGTTGAATTTGAGTGTGTATCATTTGTAGTTCGGCTCTGACTTCTTCATAAATCTGGTCTATTGTGTCTTGTGGCAATAATTTCTTCTGTATTATGGCCCTACGCTGGTCACCTATTCTTTGTCGGCTGACTTGCATAGCAGGATATGTTTCTAAGAATTTAGTGTGTAGCGATAGTAAGTATGATTTTTTATCTGTTTCCATACTAGTAAGATGAAGATAGGTGCGTAGGATGAATTTATTCATTTCAATGCTCCATTTCCTACGACTTGTTGCAGCTTTAACGGAGGGTACAGTATCGTCGACAAAATTTGTCTCCTGTACAACATCCGCTGGCTGTATGCTTATTGATGAGGAAGAAGGCGTCGGAGTGACACGAAAATTATTATTAATATTTTTAACAATTTACAATTTTATGGAAACGATGTGATTGTTTGACAAAAGATAAAACTACGAAAACCCGCTAAAACACTTTTAGTTTGTTGCAATATTATGTTATTTTATTCATCATCAGCCTAATAATGTTCCCACTGCAGAGACACAGGACAGGCCTCCCCTCTAGGAGAGGGACGGGCTATAATCTACCACGCGAGCCCAGTGCGGATTGGTACTGGACTATGTAACAAGTCTTCGAATTTTTGGTCTTGCCATTTTATTGTTTTCCTATATTTACTTTCTTTACATATCAGTCGCTCTATGTAAAATATTATTCGTTTAGACTGAAAGCAGATTATCTTATATCTATATAAATAAAGAGAGAAGTCCTGACTGACTGATTGACTGACTGACTCATCAACGCCCAGCCCAAACCCTTGGACCTAGAAAGCTGAAATTTTGCACAGAGGTTCCCTTTATAATGTAAACAAGGAATAAGGAAAGATTTTTCGAAATTCAACCCCTAAGGGAGTTAAATAGGGGATGAAAGTTTGTATGGAAAATCGTTTTTTCACGCGGGCGAAGCCGCTGGCAAAAGCTAGTTATGTCATAAAAAAATAGAAAAAATAATATCCTATCGGGATCTTTTAGGATCGAGAAAAAAGTTCAAGCGGAACGCGGTCATGGCTCAAGAGAAAGGAACCTGCGCTTTCTCGTTCAAGCCCTTGATCCGGCTTCCTAACGAGAGGCTCCTTACGTATTGGTCGAGGCTCTTGGCAATTAAGCCATTGGCTAAACCGACTATCGGCACAATGATCGCTTAGTTCTTTTTTTATTAAACAGTGCCACAATTAAGTTTGATTTTAAAATGTGTTTTTACATAATATATAGGTATATAAACAGGTCGTTTATATACCTATATTATGTAAAAACACATTTAAAATATGTATAAATAAACGACCACTAAGACACAATAACTTCTCAGCGACAAATAAAGACCTTATATTAACTCCAGCAGTTAGTGAGGCTTAAAATACTATTGTATGTAACAAATAGAGCTGAATGGAGGATAAAATATAGCCATAAATAACTCTCACACAGCCCCCATTCAAATTACGTAGCGTGTATGAGCCGTAATAAACTACTCCTGTAAGGTATCAACTGTAGGTGAAGCGTAGCTATGATTTATTTTTGTTTAGCTGGGTTTGACGTAGCTTTTATGAACTACTTATTGTAAATTAACGAGAAAACTGAGTTTGTGTTACAGATTAGAGTTAGCGTTTTATTATTGAAAAGGCTTAGCCTTTTCCCAACTATGTCGTGGACGGCTTCCAATCTAACCAAATGCAACTTTTGATCATTATTTTACACGGAGCGACTGCCAACACACCACTACAATCCAGTTAGAAATTGGTAAGACGATACCTCTTGTAAGTCCTCCTTGTACCTCTCGGTCCACTGACTACAAATTACAGCCTATGGCTTAACGTGTTTTCCGAAACATGGAGGTAGGTTGGTATGTTATGGGTGGTCCCCCATCCACAGACCAACTTAGTCCGATACGATTATAACGATAGATCCGAGCGGCTATTATTATCTAGTTACGACCAGGGTGCTTACTCTGGAATATAATTCCGATAGATCGACATTGGTCAAACGTCAGTTGGTTGAGTTAAACGTCAGGGATTGGCTAGACTCAGTCCGCCTTATTACAAAACGTAGTTAAACCTGGTTTAACTTAAACTTGGTTTATCTCGCATGACGTCTCACTTCAATAATATTCAAAAGAAAGTGACAGCATGCGAGATAAACCAGGTCTAAGTTAAACCAGGTTTAACTACCTTTTGTAATAAGGCGGAGTGAGTTCAGCCAATGCCTGACGTTTGACTGACAATTCCAATGTCGATCTATCGGAATTATATTCGAGAGTAAGCACACAGATCCGCACTTGCGAGATCTCGTGACATAAATGAATATAAAAACTGAAAACTTTCAGAACCATCGTTTCAAAATTCAAACTACTAATCTGAAAATAGCATCGCAATAGATAGCCTAGCTTTCCATACACCTGAACCATTACAGTCGCGGCACGAAACTGATAGGTTAATGCTGGGAGTCTGACCTGCGATATATTATCGACTCGCTGCGACGTTCAATCGATAATCGATATCGAGATGTTGTGGCACAACACTAAAGTAATGCTGTGGACCAGGAGTAGTGACTAATGTTGCTTGAGGAAGCACTTTGTATTATCTTCGATGATAAAGAAGATACAAGAAAGTATTCACAATGTCTTTATTCACATAATTTCGTAACGTGTTCGTTTATTTGTGTTTAAATTGTACATGATTAACCTCTGAGTTGTCCCCTCATTTTTTTATGTTGTCACTTGTTTTTGGGAATGTTGGTTAATCATTAAATGGCAAGTGTCAGTATAAGAAAAAAAAGAAAGAAAATAATCATGTTTATTAGTCTCGCACGGGACAGAACAAAATAATAAAAATTTAACATAAAAAAAAAAACAAAAATACATACGAGCTCCTCTATTAACATATTTATTCATCATCATCATCATCATGATGATGATGAATAAAGACAAAATTTAACATAAAAAAACAAAAATACATACGAGTTCCTCTATTAACATATTTATTATAACTTGCTAATAGATTCTAAATATAACTAAAGTTCACTGACCTTTCAAGTTTACCTACAATATAAAAATACAAATAAATACAAAAACCTAAATAAAACAGAGTGTATCGAATCATTAATTAACTTGGTAACATAACATTAATTAATAGTGGTACCCCCGCTGTTTTTGTTATGCCGACAATTGGAACAAGCACCTGATCATTAGTGAGTGGGACACAATTAGGAGTATCTTGGCTTAGATGAATGCCCAGTTTGGCTGTGGATGTGCAACTGTGTCGCAATGTGTGCTCCACCTTCTATACTGCTCTTTGTACAGTCGAACAAGCTAATAAGTATACAGGGTAGAGATTTTTATAACTCTATAATTCTGAACATATTGAAGAGTAAGCCTTCGATTCGATCGAGACTTGGGCTGTGCTGCAGTCTCTCCAGCGGTGCCAAATCGACTACCGGTACATCGAGGTGTTGAAGTGTTTGTACTTATATGGTGATAAGTACAAACACTTCAACACCTCGATGTACCGGTTAGTCCGACTGTCACTCCGAACCTATCCTTCTGCAGCGTGGTGTGAGACAGGGAGACGTCATATCTCCGAAACTGTTTACCGCTGCATTGGAGGATATCTTCAAGGTTCTCGATTGGAGAGGAATTGGCATCAACGTCAACGGCGAGTACATCACTCGCCTTCGGTTTGCCGACGATATAGTGGTCATGGCTCAGACCATGGAAGACCTCAGTACAATGCTCGAGGACCTCAGTAGAGCTTCCGAAAGAGTGGGTCTTAAAATGAACATGGACAAAACCAAGGTTATGTTGAAACTCTATATACGCTCGAAGTTGTGGACTATTATGTCTACCTGGGACAAACGGTTCAGTTGGGTAGATCTAACTTCAAGAAAGAGGTCAATCGTCGAATCCGACTCGGCTGGGCAGCGTTCGGGAAGTTGCGCGGTATCTTCTCGTCCAACTTACCCCAGTGTCTCAAGACGAAAGTCTATGACCAGTGTGTGTTGCCAGTGATTACATACGGGACCGAAACGTGGTCGCTCACAATGGGCCTCATCAGAAAGCTCAAAGTCACCCAAAGGGCAATGGAGAGGGCTATGCTCGGAGTTTCCTTGCGTGATCGAATCAGAAATGAGGACATCCGCATGAGAACCAAGGTTCACCGAAGGATCGCCAGACTTAAGTGGCAATGGGCAGGGCACATTGCTCGCAGAACGGATGGCCGATGGGGCCGAAAAGTTCTGGAATGGCGACCGCGAATCGGAAGACGTTGCGTTGGAAGGCCTCCCACTAGGTGGACCGATGACCTGGTCAAGGTTGCAGAAACCGGCTGGATGAGAGACTCACGGGACCGGTCAATGTGGCGACGCCTGGGGGAGGCCTATGTCCAGCAGTGGACATGTTTTGGCTGAAATGATGATGATGATGAACATATTGATTGTAATTTTACAATAATAAAACACAATAATACTGCCTGACTTGGGAATCAAACCCAGGACCTCATGCTTATTATTTTAAAATGCCGCACAAGCCTTCTCAAAGTCTAACTGTATCGATTATATACCGGCCGGATTAAGGTCTTCGCCCTGTGGTCAGTTAAATATCAATACTGGATAAACCAAATGCGGTTTACAATCTTCGACTTTGATCTAACCAGTGGTCAAAGGCAACTATTGAATGTATCACTGTATTAGTTTTGTGATTTTGTCAGAGGGTACTTGCGGTTTTAACGGAATGTCAATGAAACGTCAAACAACTAATAGTTTAACAGTTCACGTTTTTGTTTTGTGACAGCGAGCGAGGTTCATCGTTTCTCCTTCGCGTCAGTTCTATTGAACTTATACATTACTAGCTTTTGCCAGCGGCTTCGCCCGCGTGAAAATGAAGATTTCCATACAAACTTTCATCCCCTATTTAACTCCCTTAGGGGTTGAATTTCAAAAAATTCTTCCTTATTCCTTGTCTACATTATAAAGGGAACCTCTGTGCAAAATTTCAGCTTTCTAGGTCCAAGGGTTTGGGCTGGGCGTTGATGAGTCAGTCAGTCATTCAGTCAGTCAGTCAGTCAGTCAGGACTTCTCTTTTTATTTATATAGAAGATATATATACAAGGTGTACCATAATAAACACAAGACCTCCCTTGTGGTCTCATGGACCATGAAACTGAGCAACTTTTGTTCTACGAGTTCTTGAAATCCCAAATGGACTTTCTAAAGGAACTAACGCGGTCAGCTGATCAAGCTTTATTTAAGACAAAAAAAAAGTTATTTTGGATTTTCAGTTTCGGATTTTCAGTTTTTCAGTTTTTTTGGTTCAGGTACGTCACCTTACACACATGGGCATAGTCTTGACCTCAATCTTGCCCTAAGGGCGGAGATGAGGTCGACGATGGATTGGAACGAACTAACCCAGAAGAAGCCTAAGTATTTACTCGCGACTTAAATATATTATGGGGTTATATGAACTCGAGAAAACCGACTCACTGACGCAGGCAGGGAGTTCCACTCTTTGGCTGTGCGCATAATAAAAGATGTAGCGATTCGCTTCAATTTTACAATAATTGAGATATTTTGTTCCGGAAGATTGATGTTTTGTTATTATTAACTTATCATCTCTCCTGTACCTAATCCTCGAAGGGTACCTAATCCCGGTATCCTTCTGAGAAACATCTCAGTAAGAACAAACATAATTATCACGAACAGCAAAAACTTGTAACAGGATAAAATTAAAAAACTTTCCTTAGCAACACATTATATCCGGAACTGCTACAAAATTCAGGCTCAAAGCTCCCTTGTGTATGCTAGAAACTTTTTGACAGTACCTACTCAGTGTGTTTCACGTGCGTTTCTAATACATTGGTAGTGGATTAATTGATGTATTTCTATTTTTAGGTTCGACAATCCGCGGCTAAGTCTGCAAATATGGTTAGCGGAACCTTCACGAAGCTAACTAAGCGTTCTCTAACTATACTCGACACAAATATTGTTGTAGGAAAACAAAGGGTAAAGCTCTCTAGGACTCAATGTAACGAACTCAAAACTTGTTGATGGATACATTGAGTATTGTGGGGATGTGGATGTATTTTAAAGTAATGAAAAGTTGGTACCAGTTGGTACTTTGTACCCCAAAATATCAACTAGATGAGGTTCCTAGATCTATCTAGAACAAAATATGATCGGAATGATGGGGGAACAAGTTGCTTTCGGCTTCGTTAGGAGATTTTTGCACCCATTACAAGCTGTCAATCACCAGTCATTGGTGATTGACAGTTTTATCAAAATCAATGGATCGTAGTCAGAATAGGGCACTATTTATCGAAATGACCCCAATATCGTGATATTTGTCTTGACCTAACACGCCGTATTACATTTTTACAGTCATCATTTCAGCCAAAGGTGGACGTCCACCGCTGGACATAGGCCTCCACGAGGTGTCGCCACATTGACCGGTCCCGTGCGTCTCGCATCCAGCGGGTTCCCGCAACCTTCACCGGGTCACCGGTCCACATAATGGGAGGCTTTCCAACGTAACGTCTTCCGGTTCGCGGTCGCCACTCCAGAACTTTTCGGACCCATGAGCCATCCGTTCTGCGAGCAATGTGCACATTTTTACAGTATTTTTATCAAACTTGCTTCATTCTGAAGTACTTACAATTTCAACACAACACTCTCGTGTATTTCTTTTTCTTTTCTTGCTGAAATAAAAAATTAGAGCAACAAAATGTGGAAAATAACTTTACTTGCAGAAGTGAGCGCCTTCATCTTGTTTCATTGACTTTTTTTGCCAACGACTTCCGGAAGTAAAGTATGTTTTTTTGTATTATTTTTTTGAAGACTTCGAAGTTTTCACCCATTGGTAATGTAGTCGTCTTGGTATGGTTGTCATAATAAGCCAACTTTCACTGCAATGATCCTTTTGCGTATTCGACATTAAAACTCCCGAAAATGGGTCAGCGTGTCCTTCTAGAGCGTCACCTCAAGATGTTTCCACTCACATCATTATTTATTTAAACTTCATTCACAATAGTATACATAGGGGGACTTGATGCCACAAATCATTCTCCACCAGTCAACCTTAAACATCATCACCTATCTGCCCTTGTCCCATGTTACTTGGGGTCGGCACGACCCGATTTTATCTCTCATTTTCCTCTGTCAACCGTCGTGCTGTCATTTACTCCTTTTTAGGGTTCTGTACCTCAAAAGGAAAAAACGGAACCCATAAAGGATCGCTCGTGTGTCTGTCTATCTGTCCGACCATGCCCCACCCCTTATCTCCGAAACTAATGAGCATAAACTTTTGAAAAAAATACAGAAATTAGTTCAACACTTATTTATAGATTACAGGAAAATCTATGAGAGAATGGTGCTAAAATAACATGGAAAATCTTTCAATATCTACTACAATGGTACGACCGACTTGCACTTGGCCAGTTTTCTTTCATAATGTACATCACACAATCCATCCATCGTTTCCTTGATCTTCCTCTCCCTCTCAATGCTTTAACATTTCCGTTCTTCACTCTTTTCCCTTTAATTTTTTTTGTAACTGGCGCAACTTTCAGACTTCCTCTAATGTACTATGGCGGTCTTATGCGCCTGATCACCACTAAGCTCATTTTTGCTTGCACTCAAGAAATAGAATCGCTCGCTAGCCCGTGGCAGCGCTTCGGCACGATTTAGGCGAATTTTTTTTTAAATGATCAGGCGGAACTGTCTTCGATCGTACTTAGTCATTCCTTACCGTATTCATTATTGTCACTTCCACTCACATCAGCCTTGTAAATATCATAGAACAACTACTAATTTTAATAATGACCAATCATTGCAAATAACACTCTTGTCCCCGGGTCGACGGTCTAAAACCAAGATATTTTCGGAACCCGTCCATCAACCACGTACACGACAAAACTCACTAATTTGTTGACAGTGCTCCAAGTCGGTAAATATTTTTAAAGACTTCTCCGTTCGACCGATACGCGTTTTAACTGCTAATGAATCGGTCTACTAATGAGGGCCAATTTGCATTGATAGTACTTAATGAGTGGTTTCACTGGCTAACCGAACACGGTACATAAGGAAAAAGGTAAGAAAAAGGCCTCATTTAAGACCTAGTAGAAACTATAGTAGTGTTTACCTACCTAATAAGCCATACTTAGTTAGCACGTCTATCAGTGAAACATGATTACTGTTACTTTTCCGAAGGGTTATCTATTATCTTCGGGGACGCCGGCAGACACCAGGCAGGCGATCAGTCCAAGAATTCGTTGTGGATTATTTCGCCCTTCCGAAGGGTTAGACAGCGGTATACCCACCTACGAGTATTAGTAGGTACCCTCACATTCCGCCAGTTATGAGTAAGTCCCATGTAATAGGGGGCGAGCCTATTGCTTAAAACCGGACACAAATCCGGACTTCGTGGTCGCTACTGAGGAATTCCTGATGGGAAATCCAATAACACCTTTCCCGACTCGTTTATCAAACCCAGGATCTCATGTTCCGCAGTCACGCTTGCGAACGCTTATTAACATAAAAATATTCTACCTTTTACGACAATTGCTTTAGTAGTACTGCGTAGTCACCTTAACATTCAGGAATATTTCAAAACCCTTCCTTTTCCATATTCGTAGGACTGTTTTATAATATGTACATAAATAATGTTTGTTTTCTTATAATGTATGAAATGATTGTTAAGAAAAAATATTTCTTACGTTATACAGCGTGTTTGGAAGATAGGCCGACATAATTGTCTGTTGAAGTACTGTTTCTGTTATCTATGGGAAGTACCTATATCTAAGTGTTTCTAGCTTTCACGGCGTGTAACTATATCTTCACTGTTACGTGGACTGCTTCGTTGGTCTAGCTAGTGGTTGCAATCGCGACCGCCTGAGCAATGAGCATGCGTTTCTGGGTTCGAATCCCGGGTCAGGCGGATTGTATTAGTTTTTCTGTTAGGAATTTCTCACTATCTGTCACGGAGTCTGGATTTGTTGTTTGACCAGTTGACGGCAATAGGGGATCGAACTGACTCAATAAAATATTATTCTGTTTAGTCCATCAGTTAGATTATCGAAAAATATTGGCTACGTGTTTTTTGTTTTATCAAATCAATTAAAAATTGACGAAGCTAAAGGGCGTCAAAGATCATGGAGTGGGGCTTGAAACGTCACTTGAAGGTACAAAATGTACTATCATGTGACGTCACACGCGTTTTCGATTCATTCATTCTTCATGTCTTCATTTTTTGTTTACGTGAAAAAAGAAAAAATATGTGGTCAATATTTTTTGGAAATCTATCTGACGGACTAATTAGTTTTTTTTTTGTCCGATATTGAATCACCCCACATTTACCCGAGATTTAAACATAACTGGCGAAATGTGGGTGTCTAACTCTTCGAGGATTATAGGTATAATGTTAGGTTAAAGTATTCAAAAAATACTTTTTGTACTAGCAAATAACCCGTCAAAAAAATTCTGCCGATTCTTTTATCAAACATCCTGTATTTGTCCTACGTTATATTCCTTATAGGTTTAAGGTTTGACACAAAAATGGCACTCTATTATTATAAATAAATAATTATTATAAATAATTATAAATTTATTTACTCAAAACAGACAGATTGTAGTAGGTATACATGGTTATAGTTAGCAATAGTAAAGTAAAGTTCTTACAATACATAATATTATGTTAAGTAGTCTACAATCGAGTGGGTGAAGCACTGTCCTCCTAGCTAGGTTACAAGATAACCTGTGTTAAGGAGAAACAGTCTTGGTCCCCTATGCTTATTGGTACAGAGATAAATACATAACATAGTACAATTTTAGTGGCATTATACTTTAATGAGTAAATACTATTTTAATATTCTATATTAATCTTATTCTACTTAGCAAATTAATGTGGGTGTGGTGTGTTAGTGAATGTGGGAATGCGCGTGTACGTGTGTGTGGTGCGTGAGTGTGGGTGTGTGTGTGTTGTGTGTGTGTGTGGCGTATGTATGTGTGTATGTGAATCAGTGGGAGTGTGTGCAATGCTCATTAACTAGTGTGTGAGTATTCTTTCGGTTTCATCATATGTCAAATTTTGAAGGTATTGCCGGACAGTTTTTTTACAATTATGGTATGATAAACCGTAAATATGCATGCTCCTACTTATTTTATTATAAAGATACGGACCCAAGTAATAGAAAAATCTTCCTGCAAATGAGGAGTGCACTTGAGGCACTATGCAAACACTATCTTTTCGACGTTTAGTGATTTCCCGGTATGGGATATTGTGGTGCTGCAAAACGACTGTTTGTAAAATAAAGTTTTGTCGAACGTTGAGAACTTTACAGTCCTTATATAATTGATTGGTCGGGAACAATATTGGACGAGATGTAGCTACCTTCAGTATGGCCCTATATGTGCAATTTCTAACGGTTTTAATGTGGTTTTAGCAGCACCACCCCAACACGAGATACAATACGTAATTATTGACAAACATAACGCAAAATAGACATTACGTATTATAATTGGATTTGTTATATCACGAAGAGTTTTAAATAAATATATAAGCTTGCGCACTCTGCCAGTCAGGAGGTTTATGTGTGACTTAAAATTCAGATTCCTGTCCAGGATTATACCTAGGTATTTAATTTGCTCCGTTGACCTCAATAATGGACATTGACAAGGGACCAGTGTTGGTTGGCGACATGAATGAGCTTTCAATATTATGGGTGTTTTTGGCTGAGAGGTTGAAGAAATGGAATAGGTCATGAAATTAGTTTTGGTGGCATTTAGAGTAAGCATATTAGCGTTAAGCCATTCTAGTGATGTGTTAAAGCCAAGCTGAGCATTATGCTCTAGATCTGACCATTCATTACCGACAAATGTTATAGCGGTGTCATCCGCAAATGAAATGATTTTAGCATTAACAATATTTAAGTTACACAAATCATTTATAAAGACTAGGAAAAGAATTGGACCCAATATGCTGCCCTGCGGCACACCGTAACAGATAGGAAATTCTTCACTTTTGTGATTATCAATCTTAACGATCTGCTTGCGATTTGAGAGATAACTCTTGAAGAGCTCCAGCTGTAAACCCCTGACTCCCATGCCCTCTAGCTTGAGTAAGAGTCCGGATACCGGGACGGTATCAAACGCTTTCGCTAGATCTAAGAAGATTGTTAGTACTTTATTCTTCTTGTTAAGATGTTCCACTACATAATTTAATAAGTCAATGACAGCGTTATTTGTTGACCTATTTTTGCGAAAGCCATATTGTTGTTTTGAGAGTAAGTTAAAATGTTCCAAATAATGTATCAGCCTTTTACTAATTAAGCGTTCTAGGACTTTGGATAAGGCACTCAAAACTGCAATAGGGCGGTAGTTGTTCGGTATATTCCCATCACCTCCCTTGAATATCGGATAAACTATAGCCTTTTTGAAAGCAGTGGGAAAGATGGCAGTCTTGAAGCAAAGATTAAATATGTGGCACAAAATGGGTGACAGGGTACCAGAATATCTCTTCAAAAGTAAAGCCGAGATACCATCCCAACCAGTTGAGGCATTAGATCTTAGTGACTTTATCACAGACACGACTTCATCGAAGTCAGTGTCATCAAGGACAAATGAAGATTTCGAAGAAAATTTGTGTTCCAGCTGTTTTACTGGAGTTTGCTGGGATTGTGACTCTTGCGCCTTTATAATATTATCGGCGAGTTTCTTGCCGACATTTACGAAGAAAGAATTTACGTAATTACAAGACTCAGTGGGAGAAGATGAGCAAGTTAATAGTTGCGTAGAAGTATTATTTGTTTTAACAGTATTCGTTACTCGCTTTAATGTGTCCCAAAGTTTTTTGGGATTTTGACTTGCTTTATTCAATTCGTCTGTATCAAACGCCCGCTTAACTTTTTTAATAACTTTTGAGCAAAAGTTTCTGTATCGCTTGTAGGTAAGTTTTAAAATATCGTTCTCCGGAGATTGTCTCAGCTTTCTGTGCAACTCGTCTCTATGTCTCAAACACCGTAGTAAGCCCGGAGTGATCCAGGGCTTTAAGATTTTCTTTTTTGCTGTTACTTTTTTAACTACAGTGTTCTTTGATATAGCCTGTGTCAGAATTTCAATAAGTTTGTCCGTAGCGGTATTGGCATCTGTTAATGAGAGAAGAGGGGCAAAGTCTAAACTTGCAATTGTTTTGTCAAGGGCCTCGTAATCAATTTTATTGATGGTTGATGTACTGTTGACCGCACCTCGCTTGCCGTCCAGGCATAGCAATAATGCGCTGTGGTCAGTAACTGTAGTGTCATATACAAATGTGATTGCCGCTGATTGCGTTTTCAAGAATACATGGTCCAGGCAATTATTGCCTCTGGTTGGTAGTGAATGGGTAGGTAGAAAGCCGTGGAAGGCCATGCAATTCAAATATTCATGTGAACGTGCATCAATCGTGGAAGGCTTTATATCTAAGTTGATATCACCTGTAATGACAACTGATTTAAAACTGGATAATGATGGAAGCATAGCATTAAGGGCCAAGAGAAACTTACTAATGTTGTCATTTGAGGGTGAGCGATAAATACAAACTATAGCAACATCAGTATTTATTTTTACAATAATGGCTGAACCAGACTGCAATAAGTCTGGCTCTTCTATGGTCACGAGAAGGTTTGACTTAACATACACTACGACGCCATCACTCTGGTTAATATGGTTAGTGGTCGAGTATGTATTATAATTTTGTAAAATGGGAATAGTTGAATTTCTGGCGCAAGGCAGCCAGCACTCAGTTAATACTATTACGTCACAGTCAAGCGAGATACGGTGCAACAGTACTTGTAAATTAGTAAAATTACAGTTAATTGATCGTATATTTTGAGAAATTATTTTTAAATAACGACTTGGCTCTTTTAAAAACAACTGTGTCTGTTCCGGTGTGCATGAGTGAGTTGCAGATACAGAAAACTGGTCTATCTCTTCAATTAATTGAGAAGTGTTATTGGCCATTTGTTAAAAGTATTATTAGGGTAGTGAAGATGACGAATAATAGCAAGTAAGTAACAGGTTGGAATAATAACATCATCCCATATCAAAATTGTTAAGGAAGCAGACGAATACGTATGATAGCTGCAGTTAAATGTGTCAATAATTGTTATTTGTGTTATATATGTGTAAAATAAGTAGTGTGTATGCGTATAGTAATTTATGTAATCAAAATTAAGCAAATTGGTGACATCACAAGTTTTAAATACATGCAGGCCTAGTCCAAAATGTTGAACAAAAATAGTATAGGAAAAGTAAAGAAAACGGAATTTAAAATGAAAAGTAAAATGTTTTGGAAAATTATAAGTAAATAGTCAATCCTGTTTGCTGGTACTTAGCTGTTGTAGCTGTAGTTCGCTTTTGACTAGGATTGATTGGCTATCCGAGTCTTTTTTCAACATGACTCGTCCATTCGATGTCCAGCAGTAACTGTATTTGTTCAACTTTGCATAATTTCTACTAGCATAAAACAGTCTTTTTGTGTAGGGAGTCAGCAGTTCGGCTATGTAGATTGGGGTGCCTGTAGTTGATTTTATGCCCAAGTGAAGTGAGTTAGTTTTATCGTGGCTGTGCTTCTTATTGTAATCTTTGACAGCATTGAGAAAATTTGTTTTCATAAGAGTGTTCGTGAACTCCACTGTTATATTCGATGATAAGGTATCTTTTTTGGACGGTTGTCTTGCTACATCGCGAATATTTGTCGATTCTGTGACAATTTCCAGCTGTTTTGACAGGTTTGAAATCATATCGTACAGCATATTTTTAGTCTCGTTTGTTCTTTTTGGTACATTACGGATTTCGATGGATGTCTTTATCTGATTGCGATCTAGGAATTCCAGCTTATCTTCCAATGACGTAACTTTCGCGACCAGGGAGCTGCGTTCTTTCTCTAGATATGTAATAGTTTTTTCAAATGACAATATTTGATCTGATATAGATGACATTGACTTTTCCAGTTCGGAGTGAATGGTTTTAATTTCGGTGGAATTATTTTTTAATTCCAGTATGTGATGTTCCAGTTTATCTAACCGAGAACTTTGGTTAGTCATCATTTCTTTGATCATGTTTTGAATATCATTCTTAAAACTATCAAGCTCATTGCCAATGACCTCACTAGATAAGCACTTACGTTTAGCCCTTTGGGTTATATTTAAATTTAAGTCTTCTTCAGTGCATAATTTTCTGATATCGGAGTCCGAGCGTGAAGGTGTTTTGAACCGGCGCATATCCAGATCTGGTTGAGTAGATACATTTTGTTCGGATGGAGTTTTTGGCGGTGACTTGAACATAATCTCACTGTTACGACTTGTAACTACCGCCTCTAACAAAAGTAGTAGATAAAAACAAGTACAGCTGCTTTGTATTTACTTGTCGTAGACAGCGCTTCGCTCGCGAGAAAAAGGTCTTAAGCGCCGTGCAGGCGGCGGCGCTTACGCGTTTCTCCAAGTTAATGTTTAAAGCACTAAGTTAAACGGTGTTTTAGAATAGTTTTAACACTTTGATTTATAATTATTATGAAAAGACACAACACGAGTAATATCCACAGTTTTCACAGGTTTTGCCAACAGTTTTTTAGTACGGTTTTGTAAATTGATTACGAAAACAACAGTTTGAACAACATAAATATTAAAAAATTTAAGAGCCAACATATAACAGATGTGCACTGTACGGTAGGCGGACACACAAGTTGATGATGTTTGTCTATTAAGATGATGTCGTGTAGGATTTATATTAATCGCGTACTATATTTTGTGTGTCAAATCTTTCGGAATACTTATTTACTTTTTATTATTTATCTTGTAGTGCCCAAATTGTAAATATCTCAGTGAAATATTGGAGGAATACCTTATAAGGTTTGTTTTGAAATTAACCCTAGTTGTTGAGTATAAAGAATAATGATAATCTTTGTTTGTCGGCTTGATAAAACATATCATACACGACAAATTTCCATGTTTGGCTCATCCACTTAATCAAAACCTTAAACTTAACAGTACCACAAATATGTTTTTAAATAGCATCATTCCCACTAGTTCTACTGCACAGTCCTACGATAGAACTAGTGGGAACTTTTTTATTTATTTTTTTCCCACTAGTTCTACGATTCAATGTGATACGAAATCGTAGAAGTAATGGGAAGGAAAAGTCAATGGATTTTTTCGTTCCCACTAGTTCTACGTTAATGGATGTTACAAAATCGTAAAATCAGCTGGACTCAAGTTTCTAATTCGTTCTATCACACAGATTAGGGAACAACTACCCCGAAGACTGAAGGGCATAGTCCTTAGACCATAGTGTCATAGAGGGCAGAAGGATCTAGCCACGAGCTACTCACACATTACAAACATACAAAATAACTTATCATACGTACAAACTCAATATTGAAACACAAAATAAATGCGACTCGGCTACTAAAAATGTAAATAAGTCACCAACTCAGAAACAACAAGAGAGTTTCGTTGACAAAGGGGCCCCTTCATTTGGAACCCGTAAGAAAGTAAAAGTAGTCAGGAAATTGTACGGAACCGCCCCCCCTTTCTCCCCCCTTGGCAGAATGTTCCGTAATTGACAGTGGGATGATCATCCACAAATGAAGCAGATTAATGATGGCGGTGAACAGATAAATGATGGAACCGAACTTTTGTTATAAGGGAAATCATTGTGAAGTACGCCCGAGGCCCCAGTCACGCTATGCACAACAAAATTTTGTTGATCTCTCATTGTATGGGAAGCTCATACAAAGCGAAGTGAAGTTATACTGGGTATAGTTTGATTTGTCGCCGTGTATACGTAAGTACCTAGATATTACATGCATTATAATATATTCTCACGTTTGACACGTTTGCAATCACCTAAAGGTAAGGCAGAAGTGTACTTACTAGTGCATCTTAATTTTGATAAGTGGTCGGTCACCCATCCACAGACCAACATAGGCAAGCGCGGCTTAACATAAAGATCGACCGTAGTGGCAGTTACGAGTATTACTAAGCCACGAGCTCCTGTGGATGACTACTTATCTTTATAATTGTCATACCCCTAAATAGTTTAATGCGGCACATTTTATTCATTTACCTCCAAAACGAATTAAATGACCCAGCATTCCAGCACAAAAAACAATAAGCAAATTCCTTTATATCCTCGACCAACGCATGCAACTGGCAGCCTATACGGCCAATACGAAGATCCTTTCCATGTGGTTAGTTGGTTTTCGGATTATCCCGCCAGATGGCGCCGACGTCCGACGTGGGATAGAATCCCGCAGGAATGACATCTTCCTTAGCCGGGATTTCAGCTGCAAACTGCGGCTTGCATTAGTCGGACTGGGAACTGCTGAGTGCAATGTTAGAATGTTAGCGTCGTTGTTACAATTTGTTTGGTATGCTAAATTGGTGTGATTGGTGGGATGAAGTTGTTTTTGATTGGGGTTATAAATTGGGGTCATTTTTAATGATAATTAAAATAGTTATTGTTCGTATTCATCTTTTTAGCCGTACACAGGTTTCACGTTATTAATTAAAATTAAATTTTAGAATTGACTCTCATTTTTGATGCCGTCCGATTGAGGCCATAAAATTATAGGGTGTTATATTTTTTTGAAAATCGAATCTATCGTATTTTACTCAATTCGATTATCGAGTGTGTCAAGCAAAATTTGAAAATCTTTTTAAAATGCAGAGTTGTTTCTTTTTAAAAAGCGAATGTTTCCTTTGAGTATTTTGTTACCTCCGTTATTTAGAGTCCTCTAGATGATGGTAAAAAGTTGCACTCTGTTTACTCATGATTTGCGGTGCAAACAGGCCTTAATAATAATTTATTAAGCCCGGGCTACTATTGTATTAGACACATTAGTGTCTAATACAATAGTAGTTAGTAAATGTAACACGAGTAATTCCAAATATTCTTACCAATTATTGTCTGCAATGTCTAATTATTGTTTTCTTAACACAATTTATCGTCTTAAACACATTTACAAACAATAATTGCATTCGATTTCTCTCAAATTAGTAATATAATTGAAACAATAACTCTCTCCCGTGGTAATAACCACGTACTTACATCGATTCTATATATGTAGTTAAAACATTATCAAAGTCTAATATAACTCAAATAGAATTACTTGCAGAATGTCTAATATATAGGTTCTCAATTCAATAGAAGTTCAATAACATAAATGTCTATTCTGTGAGATATTAATTAAGAATGCAGCTTTTGTTTTTTTAATAATAATTCTACTGGCGCGTGGCGTACTGAATAGGGGACATTACTGAGTATCTATACATATAATAAAATGGTAGGAAAGTCAAAACTGTACATTGAATATTTTTAAAAAAGAATACTTGGGATGTGATCTACAATCGATACCGAAGCCAAAAATATAGTTTTTAGAATTTTTGTCTGTTTGTCTGTTTGTCTGTTTGTCTGTCCGGGATAAACTCAAAAAGTACTGCATGGATTTACTTCAAATTTGGCACGAATATTATTAAGAAGTCGGGTCAACACATAGGCTACATATTATCACGCTATCACCTACAGGGAACGAGCAGTGAACCTTTATTTCTTCAACGCATTCTGTAAGAACGTGTAATCTAACGACGCATATTTAAATGTTGTTATTATGTTAACCATGCTATAAGCTAGCTTCACACTATAAAAAACACGCAATAAAAGTAACTTAGGCCGATAAACATAATTAAATGAATATAAGTAGTACCAAGATTTTTTTTAAAGCAGCGCCATCTATGAGATTTTAAAAACATCAAGTCGAATTACATGTGTAAGCCTTTTTGGGTATAAATAATTTAAATTTGATCATGTTGGTGAGCTTAATAGTTGTTATTAAAAGTCATAGATGGAGTTGTACATGTTCTTAGACGTCCACCTGGAGAACAGCCAGCGCATATATTTTGATCCCGACGACGTTGCTGAGCGCTTGGAAAATCCGCGCAAAACTGTCTTGGCATTTTTCAGGCTCTGTGAAATCGACCAGTTTGCGAGGTTCCTTACGTATGACGAAGTGCCTTCATATTACACATACGACAAGCAAAGGCGTGTAATAGTAATAGTCCTCCTGACCGTTTTCGGCCACGGCGCGCGGCGGCCAATCTTAGCAGAGATTAGCCAACTGCGCGGGAGATATTATAGTGCACAAGTGTGTGCACAGGTGCATTCTCTGTTCCTTTCCTCTCATAGTCCGATGGGACGGCAATCCGACACGACCGGAGAGAGATCAGGCGCAGGACCAACGGCTTAACGTGCTTTCCGAGGCACGGGGGTACTATACCACCAACTTCCAAACTCCGGCCTACTATTGGGTTTCTAATGAAAGACCCAATAATACTTTTTGTCCGACCCGGGAATCGAACCCAGGACCTCATACACAGCAGTCGCGCTTACGACCACTAGACCAACGAGGCAGTTCAAAAAAAAGAAAAAAGGGGTGTATTTAACCGACATCGACGAGGACGTGCTGTGGAAGGTTTTCCGGGAATTTTCAAGGACACCGCATTGGGTAGAGTTTATACCGTGCACCTGAATAATGGTGAATGCTATTTTCTGCGGTTGTTACTTCACACGGTCCGAGGCCCAACGTCTTTCGCCTTTCTGAGGACATTTGATGGCGTGGAGTATCCCACTAACCGCGCAGCCTCGAAGTCGACGGTGACCAAAACTGGGATGACACCTTCGCGGAGGCGAGCGTCAGTAACAGTCACAGCCGCATGCGTCATCTGTTTGTCGTCATCTTGGTGTTTTGTGGAGTCGCAAACCCGGTAGCATTGTGGGAGAAGTATCGCCATCATCTGTCTGAAGATATTCTCCGAGCTTTTAAGGCGTGCTACTAGAGACAAAGTCGAAGTAACTGATGAACGCGTGCTGAACACCTGTCGCAGTTCACTTCAACACGTGGTCATTTCTATCGGCGGCAATTCACTGGTCGAATATGGGTTACCAGCTCCCCAATCATCACCGCATCAAGTCCGCGGAAATCAGGAGTAAAACGCTGAGGCATTTTACGATCCGGGTGTAATGACTACCATACGAAATGACCATGTCGCTTTGTTCTCTTCAGAGCGAAAACAAATTTATGACACCGTCCTTGAAAGCGTTGGGCAAAACCAGGGTAAAATGTTTTTCTTGGATGCTCCTGGTGGAACAGAAAAAAACATTTATTACAACTGGCATACTTGCAGAGGTCAGGAAGCAAGGCAAAATTGCCATTGCTGTAGTGTCGTCGGGAATCGCTGCCACACTGCGTCCGGGTGGCAAGACAGCACATGCCATGTTTAAAATTCCTATCGATTTAGAGAGTGCCGAAACGCCTGTTTGTGATGGTGCGTCACGTAACAATGATAAGGCACCCGTGCTCAAGGATTGCTCACTGATCGTATGGGATGAGTGTACGATGGCCAATAGGAAGGCAGTTGAGGCCGTGGACAGAACCCTGCAGGACATCCGCAGGAACGAACATTTGATGGGTGGTGTCACAGTTCTGTTCAGTGGCGATTTCCGACAAACGCTTCCCGTGGTGACGCGGGGATTGAGGGCTGACGAGGTGAATGCTTCATTGAAACGATCTTCGTTGTGATCACGAGATCGCACTCTGCGCTTGACCATTAATATGAGAGCTCGGCTCGGCGGCAATGCACGTGCTCAAGAATTATTTGATGTCTTTCTACGTCTTGGCGAAGGCACTCTACCAGAGGAGAGAGGTGGACAGGTGGTGCTTCCAGAATCT
The DNA here is from genome assembly GCA_949316265.1 of Diarsia mendica. Taxonomy (NCBI): domain Eukaryota; kingdom Metazoa; phylum Arthropoda; class Insecta; order Lepidoptera; family Noctuidae; genus Diarsia; species Diarsia mendica. Next base: position 8,033,354 of record OX438906.1, on the reverse strand, counting down.
CTCATTATAGTTGTATCCATCTAAGAAGAACCCATTCGCTGTGTGTACGGGGACATCAATCGCACCAACAGAATTGTTGGGTGTGTGAGCGGGCTATTTTGACGCCCAAAAATGATCAGGCTGCAGCAATTAACGAATGCATTCTCTCGGAAATTGAACGGAATGAAGTGGTCTACACCACTATAGACATTGTGTGTGGTCGAGCAAGATGACGCCACACATTATCCCGTGGAATTTCTGAACTCCCTCCCTGTCAGCAAGTGGACCTCCAGCGCATACCATCAAGCTGAAGGTCGGTGTCCCGATTATGCTTCTTCGGAACCTATCTGCGAACTGACCTCTAGATGAACTGCTTCTCACACGGGCAATAAATTGTACTTCGCTTGCTCCCGCGTCACCAGTCCTGACTCTCTATACATTTTGACTGCGGAGAGCCAAACCACTACTATGGTTTATCGAGAAGTCCTATAAGTATGTATTTTTACCCCATTCTGTATTCCTAATTCATTTTTTTCTCCATCTGCTTCAGTCACAACTTATGACTAAAGCAGGCTGAAAATCAGCACTTTTTGAAGGTCAATTTTATAAAAGACAGTCTCCCTCTGTTACTGCACTTTCTGTAGATATAAAATGTAAAGAAGAAACGGGTAAATGGAAAGGTATTTTTGGTGCTGTATAGCGTTCACGCAGACGACGTCGCGGGCAGCAGCTAGTATGAAATAAAAAATGGGGAATGGTTTTGTCTAGCTTATATACATTGATTGAAAAAGAAAAGTTCAGTATAGCACTCGGCACAGGTAAAATGACAAAAATAGAGTGAGATTCGAACGAAAATGCAAACACAACACACACACACAAACAAACACAAACAAACAACAAACACAACACTTTTCAAACAACACAAACACTTTGCAAACACTTTTTCTTTCTTTCTTTCTTTCAACTGAGCATTCAAGATCATAATTCAACTTACGGGATGCAATCTGTAATACATTATCGGGTCTCAGTCGACTTATTTTCATGATTGTAGCTTCGCGAACGACCGCCATTTTGTTTCAACTTACGTGCCGAGTGCTATACTGCCTCGTTGGTCTAGTGGTCACTTAACACGAGGACACAGGACTACTGAGCATGAGGTCCTGGGATGGATTCCTGGGTTATTGGGTTTTTCTATCAATAGTTTCTCAGTAGCAGTCACGGAGTCCATTGAACTGTCTGTCAGTCTGCCAGTCTGTCAGTCTGTCAGTCTGTCAGTCTGTCAGTCTGTCAGTCTGTCAGTCTGTCAGTCTGTCAGTCTGTCAGTCTGTCAGTCTGTCAGTCTGTCCGTCTGTCTGTCAGTCAGTCTGTCATTCTGTCAGTCTGTCAGTCTGTCAGTCTGTCAGTCTGTCAGTCTGTCAGTCTGTCAGTCTGTCAGTCTGTCAGTCTGTCAGTCTGTCAGTCTGTCAGTCTGTCAGTCTGTCAGTCTGTCAGTCTGTCAGTCTGTCTGTCTGTCAGTCTGTTAGTCTAGCGCGTTCTTCAAAGACACAGCACAGCAATCTCCAAAGATGTGCTTTTCTACGCGGTGAACAAAATGTCTATTTTCTGTCGTAAACTCTTGATTTTCCGTTATAGAGGGACTTAACATTCGATGTTTTCGATTAAGTAACATGTTACCAATCAAATTATAGACCATAACTACACGGAAAAAGACAGTTTATTGCATCAAGAACCCGCCATATTAACCTAATTCAAGATACACCGACAAAACACACCTTTTCATCCATTATTATGTTTAAAATATACCAACAATAAACCTGTCACTGTTTAATGAATGAAACGTTAAAATATTTGAAGATGGCGGCTTGGAGTCAAATCCAACCATTGACATCAATCATGATTGCTTTAATTATTGAATAATGGAGTTTAAGTGAATTAGATAAATTAATCTGGGATAATATTTGGAGGGATTACGGTTGAACCCGTTCAGTTCGTGGGCAGTAGTCACGATCGATCAATTGAGAAATAAAATTCACTGAGTGGATTATGTTATACTTTCTCAGGTTTTTAAAGTAACGTAACAACCCAACGTAACGTGGTTGAGAACATCAGTCTTACTTTTGGGGTTTCCGATTTTGTTCTTGTTAGCCTGCGTTAATTAAACTTAACATAACATCACGAACATAGTCACCGAATAGTTAATCTGAGTTGTACCTAATAGGACACCCATATTTCGCCGGATATGTTTAAGTCCCGTGTTATAGGGGACAAGCCTATTGCCATAACCCGGGCAGTAATCCAGTCTCCGTAGCAAGTCTCTTTACCAGCTGGCATCGTTGCGAAGGCATTTTTTGATGCTCTTTAATTATTTTTAGGGTTCCGTACCTCAAAAGGAAAAAACGGAACCCTTATAGGATCACTTTTTTGTTAGTTTAGTTCCTTTATTTAATTTTATTAAATACTTTTGATTGTAATCCTTACATAGTATAAAACAAAGTCGCGTCTGTTTGTTTGTTTGTTTGTCTGTATGCTTAAATCTTTAAAACTACGCAACGGATTTTGATGCGGTTTTTTTTAATAGATAGAGTGATTCAAGAGGAAGGTTTTAATACCTTTTTTGTACCCGTGCGAAGCCGGGGCGGGTCACTAGTAGTGTATATTAGACAAATTAAAATGTCTAAATTTAATTTCGAACTAAATAATAAATCCTTAATTTTTAATTATTCCTGTGTAATATCAACTACGTGCATGTTTCCAAGCTTAACTTTAACATTTTATCAAAACGATTTCACTCATAACGCTGGGGGATCTCGAAAAATCATCAAGTTTACCGTTTAAAACCAAATAGCGTATAATTATAATGCTCATCGACCCACAGGGGCCAACAGGGGCCTGCAGGGGCCGTAATTATGTTTGAAACAATCAACACTCATCATAGCACACAGTAATTAAACAATAATTATGACTCACTGGAATAGTTCCCGGTTTTGTTTGCTTTACCTACTGATTTTCTGGTATTTGAAATTGGTTGGTATTTATTCGGAGGGGACGGATGATTAATCTAGCTAGCCGCCGTGATATCTTTTTTATGATGTTTTTCATTTTTGGTAATAAATAATTAAGTAATCTATATTTGGAGTATGTAATTGGTACCTACATAGGAACCGTAACACCACCGCACCACCACCACCGTCGTATATTTTAATTTTTAATTTTAAGATGTTACTGTTGATGTACCTACCTGTTTTAAATAAATAAATTATTATAACTAACACACCTTTTGCAAGTGCATATTTTTGTATACGACTACAGTGATTGCACAGGGGCCGTATTTTTGAATCAATAGAATTCCAAATCATGTACGAAATCGCAGAATTCATCACGTCATTTCCGTCATTTCTACTGGTAGAATATCGGAAACGAGTGGGTCGGACCGCTCGTTGCAAAATTCACGGGTATGAATATTCAAAAATAGCGATTTCGTACGGATTCGCATACGAATTCTGCGATTTCGTACACGATTTGAATTCTATTGATTCAAAAATACGGCCCCTGCTATAATGTCTTGTGTTGTAGGCTATACGAGTACAAGGGTGTAAACGAAGCTGTCCACCTGCAGTTCGTATCCGTCGTATCTCGCGATACGACTAAAATACGATAAAATCAATGCGATTCGATGCGAGTGCAGGGTGCCCAGGTTAGCCTGGGCACCCTGCACTCGCTCCCCCATTCCAGTCACTTTTTGATCTAGCTAGATCATACCCGGGAACCTATTTAATCCAAGTTGTTTATGTTATAACTAATTTAATTTTTGTTCTTGTGGACAAACTGAAAGCTAACGTTCTTCTTTTAAAACCTCCCTCCTCCCTTCTGAGAGTGCCTTTTATAACTCCTATTGTATTTTTTACTCCTCCCTAAATTTATTATAATGTTCAAGTCTACAACTACTTATTTCTTTTAAAATCAGTAGATTTGTTACAATTTAAATCCACAACCTTTACTATTATTTGCACCAGCACAATGTTGTGAGTGCTTTACAATGAGGTCTACCATAAAACGAGATTGCTCACGTTCTCTCTAGTTTGATTGTACAAAATGCTTGGTTGACGGCTTCGTAAAGTGTTCGTTTACACCTTGTACTTATGATGCAACAAAAAGAAAAATGATAACTACTGCATGAATATTAATATTCTAAACGATATTATCGTTAATAGTTATTTCATCCGCATTTAACTCAGCTTGCGGGAAACATAAATCATAGTCGAGTTCCTCTCGCAATGGTAACAGACAGAAGACAAATCATACACGTCACCTGCGGAGTAGTAGAATACCTATTAATATTCTATTACTGAACTGTTAAAATAATTACTAAGCAGTAATATCTATAATTGGAAAAGCTCTTGGCGTATTACCTAAGGGCTTTAGTAAGTGAGCTACTTTATACTTCGACGATTTTACTAACTGCATCGTATTCGTACCACAGTGTCAAAATTATGTTTTCTTTCCATCATGGACACGAGTTGTTGTTATTGACTGTGTCTTTGTTTAAACTCCAGTCACAGGTTTGCCGAAGCAAGGAAAATCTGTTGATCTAGAGATTTATAGGCTATGACTCTGTCCTGGAGCATATATACTGGTTGCTCCACAATATATGGAACACTTGATATCGTGTACTGTTGCTTGCACATAACATGAGCTGATGGACGCTACTGGAAATACCAAGCTAGTCGCCAAATTTTGATCGTTGATCTAAAGTTTCAGTGATATAGTCGACCATACTTAATGCATGCTCTGGGTTATCATCATAAAACTTGCAGCTGTAGATAGCCTAGTGATGATCTTGGGATTGCCAAGTTATTGGTCTCGAGTACTGAGACACGTAGCTCTGATTTTTGGATTTTCGGACAGAGAAATCATCCACTAGGCGTTAATAAGTAAAAAAGTATGATTATTATGAGTGATTGGAATACTGTAATATCAGCTCTACAAATTCTACTAATTTTCTTCAAACATTTTCTCAAAATTCAACCACAATTTTTGCAAAATGTAATTTAACGGCTATCTTCATTCGAGTCCCCCTTTCTCACCGACAAGGAGTTCCCACAAGATCTGTCAGCAGATTGGCTGTGACCTCGGTATACATATAAATTGGACGACTGTTTTGGAAATTCAGTAATTGTTGTGGTTTCCCTAAGCGTGGGAAGGTGAAGGTCCCTTTGATCAAAATAATGAGTTCGTGGTCAAATGTATATAAATGTAATGAAGAATTGCTAAAGCAATCAGCGTATTACAAAAGTGTATTCAGGAAATAACAATAGTACAAGTATTTACGATATTTCTTAGAACTACCTATTTGTGCCATCTTTGATTTTGAATTCAACCTCTTTCGTGTCACAAAAACAACTGATTTTATTATAACGGCTAAATATCACGCCTGTAATCCCCATAGTGTTAGGCAGAGGTGTACCTAATAGCACCCACATTTCGCCCGATATGTTTAAGGCCTTATTGGTGATGTTCTTTAGAAAGGACAGGTGCATAGTACTCGCAACCGACGTGCGTGTATAACCAGATGTATGAATGTGGACGAGGCAAAAGGAGTATGTAAGGATTGTAGCAGGGTGTTCTGCGGTTTCTGTCCACCCAATGGCAGAAACCGCAAACTGAAAACAACTGAAAACTAAAATTTTAATTGCAGTCGGGGGACAGTTCGGTGGAACATTTCTTTACAGGTCCCCCGACAGCAATTAAAATTTTAGTTTTCAGTTTTCCATTTTCGGATATAATTACGGGACCTTGTTCTCATTTTATCACTGAAATCGTTCGACTTGTTTGTGACTTTTTAGTTCGCTTTATACCGTGGCAGGCGTGTTTTTAATTATTTGTTTTTTTTTGTTAAAAAGTTTTTATTTTTTTCATTGAAATTTCAATAAAAACAAATTAAAAGTTCGTTTTATTTCTAAACTATGGCCACCCTATTATGTTTTGTCTATAGCCTATGTCACCCGGGATAACGCAAAGAATCTAATGATACCACACACATCAAAATCGGTTCAGGCGTTTAGAAGTTATGGTGGAATAAAGAAACTCACAGACATACATACATGAACGCTAAAAACATAACACTCTTTTTTTTGGGGCAGTCGTGTAAAAACCCTTTAACACTTAGCTCGACCTGGGAATCGAACCGAACTTATTTTATCATTCAATCAAATCGGGAATTGTAGATGTTTGTGGAAATGGGGATGAAATTATTCCCTGTATTTTACTAAATATTTTTCCTTTGCCTTATTAAAATTAAATAATGCTGGACTCTGGAGCTTTCATTTTCGAGTAAATATTTAATTTAGACTATTTTTCATAGCTAATAAAGCCAGTTCTTTCGTCTCATTTTAAAAATAGTTTACAAAGGGACTATAATTAAATTCCTATTTAGAAAGAATTACTATTTGAGTCGAAATTAAAAAAAGGCCTAGACTAGAATGTTTAATTTCAGTCGTTACCAAAAATATAACTCAATTTAATTCTACTCTTTGTTACTGTAGGCTAGTTTTCTTTTGACTAAAAACCTACACGATTGTTAAAAAAATCCAGGACCGACTTTATGCAGGAGGTCCGAAATGGCCACTTTTGCGGATCATATTATTGCGTTAAAAATCGTAAAATGGTCACAGACCTATGCAAGGTTCATTTTACGCTTTTTAACGCAATTCATATTAATACCCCCAGATCTCTCATTGTACCGGTCTCTAATTCTATACAAAGCGAGGGTATGCTATCCTGGAAATGTGTAGCTTGAAGTCTCGCAAAACCCAATTCAAAAAGAGCGAGACCAAAGCCTGCTATTTTGCAAAAGACCAAAGCCTGCTTTTGTTTGCGAAGGGTGCGTATTCAATCTCAGATTATCGTACGGTCAGCAGCACCAATAGGTATACTAAATTTTCGCCTCATCATCATTGTCCACAGCCTGAATTCATCCTGGGCCTCCCTTTTCTTGTGCCATTCTTGCTCCACGGTCCTGTGCCAGCCTCATCCAGGTTTTTCTATCGATGGTAACTACTGTATTGATTTTATTTACATACTAGCTTTTGCCAGCGGCTTCGCCCGCGTGAAAATGTCGATTTTCCATACAAACTTTCATACCCTATTTAAATCCCTTAGGGGTTGAATTTCGAAAAATCCTTCCTTATTCCTTGTCTACATTATAAAGGGAACCTCTGTGCAAAATTTCAGCTTTCTAGGTCCAAGAGTTTGGGCTGGGCGTTGATGAGTCAGTCAGTCAGTCAGTCAGTCAGGACTTCTCTTTTTTTTATTTACTAGCTTTTGCCAGCGGCTTCGCCCGCGTGAAAATGACGATTTTCCATACAAACTTTCATCCCTTATTAAACTCCCTTAGGGGTTGAATTTCGAAAAATCCTTCCTTATTCCTTGTCTACATTATAAAGGGAACCTCTGTGCAAAATTTCAGCTTTCTAGGTCCAAGGGTTTGGGCTGGGCGTTGATGAGTCAGTCAGTCAGTCAGGACTTCTCTCTTTATTTATTAGAAGATATAGATGAATACTAATACCTTGGAACCCATATTATAATAAGCAGGTCATATCACAAAGTTACAGTCGCAATTTCATGAGAAATTCGCGATTAAACTTTTCCAATTGTATCCATATCATTGCTAGTGACTATCCACACACGAACAAGCAAAAAAACAATCAAATTCAAGGAGTGTTTCAGTAAACGAAAATAATTAAAATTTTGTAGATTTTCTCTCTATAGCTCAACACAGTATTTTCAATTCAAACACTAATGTCAACGAAAATAACAGTATACCAACTGTATAAGTAACCAAAAACCAACAGGAAGTCGTCTAAGTTACTTTCAATGTAATTCAGTCAGTCTAGATGGAAGAAAAATAGCCACTTATCGACGCAAGGTGTAAGTAAATTGTAGCAATTGGATTACTTAGATGGACTGTCGAGAGAGACTCTTGTCTTAACTTAGGTAAACTTGCGAAGCAAATAAAGGATGACTTTAGTCTTGAGTCTCTGAGGTGAGAAATGGAAAAGTAGGTTTTATTTGTCTTATTTATAGGAATGTTCTTGAATATTCAGAAAGTTCAGATTTGTGCGATTTTTAGTTTAACTACATAATATAATTATGGTCCCATTAAAATAGGTGGACAAATTTTAACACAGCGTTCAGTAAGCCTAACTAAAGACATCTAAACAAAAAAAAAACACTAACTAAATGTATAAAGTGATTTTATTTTGACTTAAAATAATAAATTGCCGGCACTCTAGAACAAACTCATCCTATAAAAGTAGGTATTTTAATGCCTTTTTCTTATAAAAAGTTTTACTATTGTCCTTATTTTAGCGGTCTGAATGATTTCTAAAATTTTGTCCACCTATTTTAATGGGACCTTGTATAAATCAAGGCTGTAATGTCTTAAGGGATAGGCAGAGGGATGCCTGCTGTAGGCACACCCACATTTTGAAAATTATGTTTAGGTCCCATGTAATATGATGGCGTCTATTGCCATCAGGATGCCACTAGAGCTGGCCCAAATCCCGCTGACATAATATGTCATAATAATAATAATATGCATATTATGCATAGTCTATTGAAATTATATTGCACGGTTTTCATGGACGTTATTTAAAACCAAACTTTCTTATCTAAGTTCCAAGATCTGACAATCTACTGAGCTATATAACGTGAACTAACCAAATGACTAAAAATGGAATTTATTATTAAAATTTATTGTAATGGACATGGACCTCTACTGAAGTCTTTTATCGTACCTAAGTATCTAAATGATCGTAACATTATTTCTTTTGTCGAATCTGAATTAACAACAAATAAAAATGTATTTTATCAGTTAAGAACAGACAGAAATAATTATGGTAACACTTTTTATAAATCAATAAACTTTTTATTATTTTAGATTCTGATAAGTTAGTATAATGTTAAGATTTTGTGTTTCAGGCTTTTTGAACATAGATTATAAAACTTCATACAAAACATTAAAAAAAAACATAAAAAACTACTAATCAAACAATGCTTCCTAAACTAACATGAACCTAATAGATGAATAAAGTAAATATTAATAATAACAGATAAGGCACATTATCAAAGGAAGAAGCGAGCACTCGCCCCACTGGGTCATAATTAATTTTTAATTATTATAAGTGATGATAAGTGCAGATGCTTCGGAATTTAATTATAAAGGCCTGTGTAGACGAACGGTATAATTATGGATGCTTGCACGTAGGGCTGCCAGGTGAGACTTAATTACCATATTGCACGGAAGGAATTGTAAAAGAAAATTGAAATAACGTGTGTAATGTTCTATAGAGAAGCTTTTTTACCGTAAGCATAGGGATAAAAAAGGTGTGTTTAAAAGTTGGATTTTCTGAAGTATTATACCTAGTGGTAAAAAGAGAAATGGCTGTTAATTAATATGTATTTATTGTGTAATAGTGTAACCTATGCTTTCTTTATAAACGTTTTAAAAGTACCCTCACTCACTTAAATGCGAAAATGGTATTTCTGCTATTCTTTGCCCTTTTAAAGTGGGAAACGCCAGGGTAGACTGCAAAATTATTTTTTTCTCGTAAGGTTCAGTAGGTATTACCCTTATTTAAGAGACAGAGATCTATTATGTACAGATATCTGAAAAAACTTTATTAAAAAAATGCAGGTCACTTTTTGGCTACATGTTGAACAAAATATGATTTGCGACCCTAACACGTTTTAATGATTAATCACGATTTTAATGATTGTAATAATTCGGTAACTACATTTACCGAATTATTACAATCATTAAAATCATCAATACAAATCCGTCGGGAATTATAGGTTGTGATGTTATATTTTCGACTGGCCTGTTGGTCTAGTGGTTAGTGACCCTAACTGCTATGCCGGAGGTCGTGGGTTCGATTCCCACCCAGGACAAACGTTTGTGTGATGAGCACGATCATTTGTTCTGTGTCTGGGTGTAATTTATCTATAATATGTATGTATTTATAAATATATAAGTATGTTTATCAGTTGTCTAGTACCCATAACACAAGCTCTGCTTAGCTTGGGACTAGATGGCGTTGTGTGATAGTTGTGGAATATTATTTAAATTCCCCTGGTACCTATAATAATTTGCGACCTCGGCGGACCAAGTTTTAGAAAAAAGGCTAACGTACGATGTATATAACAAGGACACTATGTTACTATCTTTATTTTCTATACAAGCCTACACAGACATATTTCTTCTAACGTTATTACTACCTCTTCAATTTATTTAGAAGTCAGCCTGGACGGAGATATTTTCTTATTTCCTCGACCCTGGCAACCCTGTTTAAAGGGCACATCGAACCTCCGAGTCATCTCAATTTGTGGTCTTATTTATTTTTACTGGCAACCCAGCCGTGTAGCAAGGATCCTTCTACTAATGAATATAATTATATAGAATATAATAAATGTTTACAGAATTGATGAAATATTTTTATAACATAACATAACATCACGCTTGTAATCCCCAAAGGGTTAGGCAGAGGAGTACACCCGCATTTCGCCAGTTATTTTTAAGTCCCAGGTAATAGGAAGCGAGCCTATTGCCATCAACTGGGCGCAAATCCAGACTATTACTGAGAAATTGTTGATGGATAAATCGTATAACACTTTTTACCCGACCCGAGAATCGAACCCCCTCAAGCTTGCGACCAGTATAAGTAGAACAACGAAGCAGTCCTAATAAGTCCTCCTCAATCGTCATAATAAACTTTAATATGAATGTAGGTTTATTACTTTTAATATGCGTACGATTAGTTAGATTTATAACAGTTAATTGCAGTTAATCTTAAAGATAGTGGTCGTAAAAATTATGTCACTAAACGCCATCATTAGATCTTTTAATGGCTTTAACTCGACGTGCAGTTGTAAAAGGAATCTGCATAACTTTATACCTTAAGACCGACATCTACAAACTTTAATAAGCAAGTTCCTTATTGCACGTTATTGTTCCGATTTGTTTGCAGGCTGTGGTGCTAGGCTAGGCTAGGGAAAAATGTGTACGGTGACTATGAAAAACGTCAAAAAAGTGACAACTTTTTACAGTGGTTTTCGAGCCACTTCCCGTAGGTATACCGAGTAAACTAAAAAAGGAAAACAATCATATTTTCAAAATTCATCAACTTGCCGCCAATTTTGAAAATATGTAAGAATATTTTATAATTAAATTAAAGAACTCCATTCCAATCGGGTGACCATAATTCTTGTCACTGAAGAAACAACAACTGACAAACTACAAGTTCATAAGTGAAGGCTGCGGGTAGCTCGAAAGACATACTGTGGCCCCCAACACAAAGGGTTAAACAGGAATATAGGTGGTTTTTAGTCAGTAGAAGTCTGACACTCCCTTCCGCTCGGCCCAGAGTGGGAGGAGTCATATTTTGCTGATTTCCTATCCACCAAAAAAAATAAAAGGGGCCATGTGTACTAAGTAACATTTACAAATCTCGACCTTACCTAAAATAATTATGATTGTGTCATATTTCAATTAACCAGTGATCTGACGGGGATTTTGATTACGTTTCCATTTTTCTCTTTTACTACGTAATTTGGTTAATGAGAGGTAATATCGTAAAAAAGTATTTTTTTCTGCCCACCGTTAACACTGAAATGCGACCTTATATATAATGATTCCGTACGAAATTAGACGGAAGAAATGGGATGATTTTATACGTAATAGAATTTTAAAGCAGGGACGGAACTTCGTAAGTTCGTACCTAGTTAGGTACTTGAAAGATGGTCGCAGTCACATTGGAATCAATTTTAAATCCGCTGTCCAAATTAATTTTGATAGAATATGAAAAAGTAATTTTTACTTCATTGTGAAATTAGACAGTGCTGTATTTATTATTCTTTCTTTTCATTGGTGTGTTTGCTTACAAATAAGTGCATGACATAAAGAGCAGTAACATTTTTGGTGAACCGCCCCAAAATACTACGTGCTATTTTATATCTTCGAAACTATGCATGTTTGAACCACTGTTGGACTATTTCTCTTATTTTTACTTAAAGAACTTAGGTAACCCCAAAATTATGGGATATCAAAACAAACACCTTGTATATTATTATTTTTTCCCATGAAAAACATAGATAGGTATTGTTTCAATGCTACCATAAATATATTATACATTTAAATATTAATAGCTGCTTTTATTTTCACCTTTCTGCTTCTCTATTTTAATTATTCAAAACTCCTGGTCAGTGGGTCGTTTTAAATCACCATATACAATGTACTGCGCACCCATTAACACCTTATCTACAAAACAGATAAACCCAAATTAAATATCAATCAAGAACTAAACGTGGCCGAGTTTAATTCGGAAGAAATTCCTCTTTTTGATATCGTTATCAACCGTCAATGAGCCCAATGGTTAATATTTCAAAGGCTGAAATGAAATGGCTGATAACACCGTCACCTATGGCGGCTAACACACTAGTGATGGGCGTTGCGATCCGATACTTTGCAGTATCGATAGAACAAAATACGATTCTCCTTGTCCAGCAGTGGACGTCTTATGGCTGATGATGATGATATTTTGAATCGACACGAACTAGTGCTATAAATGCTTGCGATACAAAAGTACTGGTATCGAAATTAATTAATCGTAAATTACCACACTGTCATTTATTTGCATGCTCAACGAAAGTCAATAAAAAAAAAACAAAAGAAGGACACAGAACGAGTACAGAAAAAATCCTAACTTTTACCAGTTCTTAGCAATTACTGAACTAAAATATATAAATCGTATCTTAAGTAATTACTTTTACTCAAGTAATCACTTTGACTTCTATATTGATAGATTTTATCTATATAGAAGGAAGGGATAAGAACGATAAGTATGTTATTTTCATCGATCCAAAGTATTGATGTAATAATATAAAGCAAGGATCCCACAACCCAGAGAATAGAGGACGAACACAACAGAATTCAAATCGGATCAAAGCCTATGGAATCAGAATCAGAATTGTATTTATTTCTCTAGTTTTAATATTACATTATCACGTAAAAATCTCATTTTACAATTACGTGTTTCATTTTGTCCGTAAAGCTTGAAAAATGTATCCTGGTCGTTTCCTTTACAACTAGTGCTTATAATTTAACGCGAGGAAAACTATAAAGCAGTGGGGATTAGCCCCAGAGGCAAGACGCTTATTACTTTATTGAGTGACTCTACAGTCAGAACCAATCGTTTGAAGAACGGCCTTTCGATGAAATCCTAGAATCGTATCGCAAAGTTGCGATCCGGATCTATCAAACCTATCGATACAAATGCAATCATAGTGCATCCCTACCGTCACTTATGGCCTCCAACACAGCCATACTATGTTCCCAATTTCCCATAGGCGGTGTTACATTATGATGCCAACAGTTAAACACGAATGTTGTACTGGTCACACAGTTATATCGAACAGATAAAGCTATTAAGTTTCGATGACTTCCAGAGAAGATGTCCATGATTTTTATATTTTTTCTTGGGATAGGCATGTTTGACTAAGTGGAATTATTACTTATATCTATTTACATGGAAACAATGCAAGTTAGCATCTTGCGGTCTCTTTTTTAATTTTCATATTTTGTTGTTCGCTTCCATTGAATTTTATTTATTAGTCATACCGTTCTTCTTTCTCGATCTCACATATTAAACTGCCCATGTGTAAGATCCCATTGAGATGACGTCAGCTTTCTTTATATTGCCTGCCTTTGATATAGTTTACCTTTTCTCCGTACACTATAATCTATCTAGTAAGACTCCTAAACGCGTCTTCAAGTTTAAAGAAATGCACTTTTTTCCCACGAACGGTCCAAAAATATGCAAATTTATTCCACAGGAAAGTTGCAATTAATTTTGTGTGGAGCAGAAAATCTCGCAGAAAATCTTTCTCCCTATTAGATAAATGATTTCATAAATGTCTGTACTATAGAGAGACATTTTTAATTTTGCGAAGTTTTCGTTTTCAGAGAACGAAACATTTGTCTCCTATGCATTTTCCGGTAGTCTATTAATGAAAAATTCATTTCTGAAACGTATCCCATTCACACTAAAGCTTTCAAATAGCAATTCAAAGAGTGAACACAAAATGCCCGAGGCATAAAGAGTTATAGGACCCGATGAAATTCAGCACTGCAGTACTATTTTCCAAGTTTAGCACATTTCTTTTTCAGTCATTTTCGGTTTGTGATACACAATACGGGCAAGTAGATTATCTTCTATCTTCTATCTTCTATCTTCTATCTATATATATAAAAGGATAACTGACTGGGTGACATATCAACGTACAGCCGAAACTACTGGGGCTAGGAATGTGAAATTTTGCACACGGCTTTCTATTATAATGTAGGGGAGCACTAAGAAGGGGTTTTTGGAAAAAGGGGGATGAACGTTTGTATGGAAAATCTTATTACTTGTGTTTAGGAATGTGAAATTTTGCACACGGCTTCCTATTATAATGTAGGGGAGCACTAAAAAGGGGTTTTTGGAAATTTAACCTTTAAGGGGGTGAAAAGGGGAATGAAAGTTTGTATGGAAAATCTTATTACTTGTGTTTAGGAATGTGAAATTTTGCACACGGCTTCCTATTATAATGTAGGGGAGCACTAAGAAGGGGTTTTTGGAAATTTAACCTTTAAGGGGGTGAAAAGGGGGATGAAAGTTTGTATGGAAAATCTTATTACTTGTGTTTAGGAATGTGAAATTTTGCACACGGCTTCCTATTATAATGTAGGGGAGCACTAAGAAGGGGTTTTTGGAAATTTAACCTTTAAGGGGGTGAAAAGGGGGATGAAAGTTTGTATGGAAAATCTTATTACTTGTGTTTAGGAATGTGAAATTCTGCACACGTCTTCCTATTATAATGTAGGGGAGCACTAAGAAGGGGTTTTTGGAAATTTAACCTTTAAGGGGATGAAAAGGGGGACGAAAGTTTGTATGGAAAATCTTATTACTTGTGTTTAGGAATGTGAAATTTTGCACACGGCTTCCTATTATAATGTAGGGGAGCACTAAGAAGGGGTTTTTGGAAATATACCCATTAAGGGGGTGAAAAGGGGGATGAAAGTTTGTATGGAAAATCGTCACTTTTGTAGTTGAACCGACATCCACGCGGGCGAAGCCGTGGGCAAAGTGCTAGTAATAGTATAAAAGGATCTTATGACGTTCGACTGACATTGACAGTAGGACGCTATTGGTAGTCATCTTGTGACGTGTATTATATGTATGGCGCCGTAAGTTTAGATTTATTCGTCGTGCGCCAGAAGATCCTTAGACAGATTTAAGTATTTACCTATTTCTATTTTTTCTTCACATTATTTGTGTAAATAAATATTTAATTTTGTTACAGTAATTGTTTTATTTTTGATGGACGTTGAAATAACAGTCTGTGTTTATATTAACTGGGATTGATGTATTACTTGATGTTTAATAAATAATAATATGTATTTAAATAAACTTATGAATCATTAATAATATGTACATTTGAGTAGGTTAATTCTATAAAGTCTACACTGAATTAAAGGCTTGTTTTTGCTTACATATTGATCTGTGAAGAATCAAGAGAGTAATTTTTATTTTCAGTAAACATAAGGTACCTACACTAACAATTTCATTTTACTTTTAGAATAGTAAGTTATTCAGTAGATATTTTTTAGTAAAAGTATTAAACATACAACTACAACTATTTCCCATCCCATTCCCATTTTATTCTAAATCCATTTTTTTTTTCGATTTTTAAATTTTTTGTTCCACGATTGCTTTCTGACAAGCGGACGTATGACAATAGAGAGCGACTTACTACTAATTAGGAATAAGAATATAGGATTAGAAATTGTTTCGTCCTATTGTGTTTGAATAAACACATTTTTTTTTAATAATTAATAACTCTAATTCGTGAAAGGAATATGTTAATTTCTTTTAACTATAAATTAAGCTCACCATGCTGCAGTTTCGGTAACTATTATCCCACCAAACGCTAAAGCATGGCCAGCATAAACTCACCGATATGCCAACTATCCAAGAACCATTCAACGAGGTATCGAACGACTTTCTAAACAAAACTATTTCTAAATAAATATCAGACGTCGTATCTTAGATATACACAGTCGTAAAAGAGCGGACACTTTGACGAACAATCTTAAAGGGTCACATAGAAATATATTATGTTTCTTCGAGCATAAGATAGGAAAGTAATCCATGGTTATGCTTATCTAACTTTTCTGTATTATTTATAATGTGCTTTATTCCATATTACACACCGTTGCATTTGATATACGGATGAGGTTATGGGTCCCGTAGATATATTATTATATGGCAAAAAAGGAGCCCTTTTTATTTCGTCAAGGTCGTTTTCGGATGTCACACAGCTATTTTACTACGATAATATAATTATGTACCGTATGTTTGTGTATGTGCACACAACGCTCTACAATGGATACGCCATTGCATAGCGTTGGCGTAAAATGACGAAAAACACTATGAGGGTGAAAAAATATTCAATTTTTTATTATGAAATCCTACAATAAAAAAGATTATGACGACGGTTTTTTTTTATTGCTCAATGGGCCTGCTCTTGACCTTAAAAACTTGCCTTCTAAACATTGATATAATAAAACCCAAGATACACACTCCGCGTCTCAAAACCGTCCCCAATGAGTTCACAATGAACTCATTTCAAATAGTCTCGCGTCGCTCGCGTCTCTGCACGGTCGTACAAAATACTTTTTATATTGCTTTTTATAACTGCATTGTAAAAGGAATCTGCGTAAGGTTGAATTTGCCAAAAAAAAATGTTTATAGTGACGATAACTACATGTAGTAGTGCGTGTATTGGTGAGTGTTTGGCGACAGTTTCGACTGTTTGTTTTGTTCGAGACTGTGCATCTAGGGTTTTATTATATCAATGCTTCTAAATGGTTTTTATTCAGAATCATCATTTCAGCCGAAAGACGTCCACCTCCGGATATAGGTGTCCCCCAAGTGTCGCCACATTGACCGGTCCCGTGCGTCTCACATCCAGCGAATCCCCTTAACCTCCACCAGGTCATCGGTCTGGTCCACCTAAATAGTTTTACTGTTTTTTTTTAATGGGGCATTTGTGTACATGCGTATTTATACTGGCTACGGAACCTTCCCAGTCCGACACGCACTTGGCATGTCCTTATTTTTGTGAAGGTCAGTAGTTTTTGGGATACAAGAAGTTAGATACAATTCAGTGTGCGTGAAACAAAATAAGTTAATATAATGTATGAAAGGGTTAAGTTGATTTTCCTTGTGTAACGAACGGAATAGTTTCTTATATTTTCTGACGTTCCTAATACACCTCAGTTGGTCCATTCTTTTAACCTATTCTCATACATGCACACACGGATGTTTGTCTAGATGGATGTGTGTTCCATTTGAGACAACCGATCAAGTGCGAATAAGACATTAATGAGTAGGTACCTACTTAAATGCGTTTCTCTTACTATTTTTTTTACTATCGTTCTTATTTTGGTGGTCTGAATGATTTCTGAAAGGATCCCGTACCGTAACTCTATTTTTGATTTATTTTTAGAAAAACAAAGAATTTCACCGTATTAACATAACACAATATAACACCATGCGGAGCCATGAGGAGCTCATGGCTTAATAAGAACTGCCACTCAGGTCGATCTTTAGGTAAAGCTGTGCTTGCCTAGGTCGGTCTGTGGATGGGTGACCGCCCGACATACCGAGTTTCCTCCGTGCCTCGGAAAGCACGTTAAGCTGTTGGTCCCGGCTGCCATATATAGATCTTTGGCAGTCGTTACAGGTAGTCAGTGACCTGAAATTCTGACATCCAGTCTTACCAAAGGGTATTGTATTACCTAGTATTAACTGGGTTGTGGAGGTCAGATAGACAGTCGCTCCATGTAAAATGCTGGTATTCAGCTGCATCCGTTAGACTGGAAGCCGACCCCAATATAGTTGGGAAAAGGCTAGGCAGATGATGCCTGAAATCCCAGAAGGGTTCGACAGGTGTGTACCTAATAGTATACCTGTACTAGTACATAACATTTACATTTCGACAGAACTTATGTTTAAGTCCCATGAAGTACGAGTAGGGGGTGAGCCTATCGCCATCGACAGGGCACAAATCCAGACTACACAGCTACTGAACAATTCCTGATACAAAAATCCAATAAGAACTGTATTTTGTGTGTACATAAATAAATAAATAAATAAGAACCCACAATAGCCCTAATATCTATCTAAAACCTAAATAGGGCTAATAAAAACCAATTTAGTCGAATGTGCGAAGAGCGTTACCCAAATTGGGTTACGTACTTAGAATCAAATTCTAATCACTTAATGAACCTTGCTAAGCTGCCATTCAGGCCTAACAGACGCAGACATTCAATTCAAATTAGACAATGATGTCGCCATACTATAATATTTATTACACACATGATCTAAGCACAATCTGCTGCTGTGTTACAAAACGAAGATATTCAGTCTTTAAGAGGGAGCAGGGGTATCGTATTACCCAGTAATAACTGGGTTGTGGATATCGGATTGGCAGTCCATGTAAAACGCTGGTATTCAGCTGCAGCCGGTTAGATTGGAAGCCGACCCCAATAAAGTTGGGACAAGGCTAGGCACATGATGATGAAGAGCAAACAGGAGCTGCGATTCTCCATACAAATCTATCTATATAAATAAAAAGACAAGCCCTGACTGACTGACTGATTGACTGACTGACTCATCAACGCTTAGCCCAAACCCTTGGACCTAGAAAGCTGAAACTTTGCACAGAGGTTCCCTTTATGATGTAGACAAGGTATAAGGAAGGATTTTTCGAAATTAAACCCCTAAGGGATTTAATAGAGGATGAAAGTTTGTATGGAAAATCGTCATTTTCACGCGGGCGAAGCCGCTGGCAAAAGCTAGTATAATATATTACTTTCTTATCTTCCTAAATAAAGCCTCATTTTTTTAGCTACTAAGCTACTATTATACCTATCTAAAGAGAATATAATCCTACAATAATGACAAAAAATGCCCCCTATTTTTCGGCAATAATTAGAGGACACAGAGGGTTTTTAACATAAAATAAATTGATAGAAACCTGGACATACTCTTTCTTAAAATAATTTCATAAATAATGGCTTCGACTCGGCGTTTGAGTAGAAAAAGGGAGAATATGAAACGTGGATCTCGTCAAAATTTTTGTGATATAATCAATCTGAGCTGCAGGTGTCCACATATCGCACTCTACGGGGGTAGGCTAGATACAGCGCGACCGGCAAAGTTTCTCCAAATACCAACTTTTCATATTCCCTAAACCCTGTTCCCCCTTAATATCTCAACAACAACTTAATTTAAGCGTTAAGTAACAGTAACCAGAGTTTAAAATCATTTGAGGACCCAGAATAATCGACATAACTTCCACTGAGGCGGCAATTGTAATCGGAAAGCGATAAAGCGCTACCGGCGACTCATAAAAGCGCTTTAGAATACAGGGGTCTAATTAAAGCGCTTGACTTTACTACCTTTCAGTACATTCGTGATAGTTGACACTTAATTCCAAGTTGTTTTGTTGCAACATTAACAAGTTTTAAGCTTTTGTGACACACTGTCTTAGCGGTCTCTTCCTGAAAATTTAAAAGAAAATATAAAAAATTTCTCGACCGTGCCATGTTAAACCGTTGGACTATCATTTGTAGATCTTTGGCAATCTTGAAAGTCACTAGTCTGAAAGTTTGATAACCAGTTTTATCCACGGGTCTTCATCATCATCATCATCAACCAATAATGTTCCCACTGCAGGGACTCAGGCCTCCTCTCTAGGAGAGGGATGGGCTATAATCCACACGAGTAGATGTCACATGTCTTCGAATTTTTTGGTTCTAAGACATCCGGTGTCCTCACGATGTTTTCCTTCACCGTTTTGAGAGCAGCGGTGATGAAATAAATTACACAAAGTAATGCGCCTGCCTGGGTTCGAACCCACGACCTACTGTTCGTAAGTCGGGGCCGACACCACTGGGCCACCGCTGCTCTTACCACTGCCACGGGTGTCTTATTACACAGTAATAACTGGTTTGTAGAGGTCAGATAGGCAGCCTCTCCATGTAAACTGGACCCACTTGCTACTAGTTCCCCGACCCGTCCACCAAGTTAAAATGTGATTTCAAATTCAAATTCAAACTCTTTATTTCAGACAAGTGTCCATAGTGTTAGTAACAAAATAACTTAATGGCTAGGGTTAGTAATACGGCAAAATGAAAAACACATGAAAAAAGTCAGATGGAATTTGGATCCTTACCCAATGACGCAGCAGAGGGGAATCCCACCGATCTGAGAACACGCTCAGAAGACCGTTGGTGGCGGTGCGTAGCCGACCCAACATGGAGGCGGTCCTTTGTCTTATTATTTGATTTGATTGAAATATCCCGCGTGTTCAGTTCGAATGGGTCCAGTTGACCAAAGACTCTAGACTGGAAGCCGATCCCAACATGGAAAAGGCTAGGCAGACGATGATTTAGAATGAGCTCACAAATTCTGTATTGTTGTTTGTATTCTGTATTCTGTGTTGTTGTTTCGATCATTTTCCTCGAGGTTTTGAAAGGCCGCCAGTCAATTTCGAGACAATTTATTTTTGCACGTTTTGCAACAGATGAGCAACTGATGTGTTTTAAATTACTTAATTTATATTAGACGATGCTACTGAGGTAGGACATAATTTTGTATCTAAATATGAAATCTAATATTTGTGCTGTATTTTTCTCAACACGAATACTGTTATCGTTTTATCCCTTCGAAATGACTGTAAACCCACCGGTAAAATAGCCTAAAAACAAGGGGAAAGAAGGAATACAAGATGGGTACTCACGTGGCCGTGGAGCTGTTGTTATTATTCACTTCACCCCGTTTTAGTGTTTATTTCGCAGTGCACTACGTTAATGATAGTCTGGGACGTCCCTTGATTGATAATTATCACTTTCTTGAATGTTTCTGGAGGTTTTCACGGAGCCGGCTCGAGCCGTCGTTTTGATTCGAAGTTTTTAGCGGAAGAGTGACGATATGCGTGTTGGGCGCGCTAGTGAGCCTGCGCAGGATCCGGAAATAGAGACGGGAAGGGAAATAGGGATGTGGTAACTTGTGCAAAAAGACTAAGTTACCGGTTTTGTGATGATGTGTTTTTAATACTTTAACATTATTCCCCCCCGCTGGCGAAATTTATTGAGACTGAAGAAAAAATACCAAGACTAGGTCCACCTAATGTTAAAGTTGATGTGTAAGAGTGTGATGGAATAGATAAATATTATGTTTTACATATATGTTACAAAAATATAAAGACGAAATGATAATGAACATTTACCTAAATGAAAAATTTTGAAATTAGTTACCACCATCCGGGATGGGGCACAATTTAACAAGAGGTCTATTAATTACGCCTTGTCCAGTTTCGACAGTCGCAGAACGTGGTATACCATCACGACCGTGATAAAGATTCATAATTTTTCCGAAACGCCAACGCAACGGAGGTTGTTGTTCGTCCTTTATTATGACAACTTGACCAAGGCGAGCTTGATCAGTTGACCTAGTCCACTTCAGTCTTTGTGAAAGACTAGTTAAATATTCTGTATGCCATCTGGCCCAGAAGTCCTGATGCATACGTTGAACGAGTTGCCAACGCTTAAGTCTGTTAAGTTTAATGTTTGAATAATCTGGCGTTGGCAACGCTGTTAAGGGTGCTTGCGTTAAAAAATGTCCTGGTGTCAGAACTGATACATCATTAGGATCAGTGCTCAGTGAGCATAACGGCCTTGAATTGAGTACTGCTTCAACCTGTGTAAGTAAGGTGTTTAATTCCTCATATGTGAGAATTTGAGTACCTATGACTCTATACAAATGTGTCTTTACGGACTTTACACCGGCCTCCCAAAGTCCACCGAAATGTGGTGCCCCTGGAGGGTTGAATTTAAATTTAATGTATTCAGACTCACAGGCTGATTTCATCACATTGGCCAATTGTGACTCCGCACCCTTAAAGTTCGTACCACAATCAGAATGAATTACGTTGCACCTGCCACGGCGGGCGATAAATCTGCGTAATGCCGCTAAAAATGCGTCGGTGGACATATCGGAAGCTAACTCTAAATGTAGCGCTTTTGTAGCAAAGCATACAAAGAGACACAAATATGCTTTTGTAGTACGTGTGCCACGATATCTTTGCAAGGTTATATTAAATGGACCTGCGTAATCGCAACCGACGGCTTGGAATGCTTTTAATTGAGTAATACGTGCTTTTGGTAAATCTGCCATTTTAGGCTCAAATGCAATTGGCCTTGTGCGAAAACATTTATAGCAATCCGATAGGACTTGATGAATTGCTCGACGAGGAGACAATATCCAAAAATTTTGCAATAATAAAAACTGTAATGCTTGTAAACCAGGGTGAAGATTATCATTATGTACTGATTGTATAATTAATTTAGTTAAGCGATGTTTACGTGGAAGTAGAGCTGGGTGTTTTGTTTCATAATCGAGTTCAGATCGAGAGAGCCTTCCCCCCACCCGCAAAACACCGGAATGGTCTAAAAATGGATTGAGTTTTCTAAATGATTTAGGTAAAGTTTTCCCTGCTGATAAAATTTTAATTTCATTTTGGAATTCGGAATGTTGAACATGTTTAACAAGCTTCATAAGAGCACAATGAAGTTCAGCTTGAGTTAAGTTATTTGAATATTTGGTTTTGCGTAAGGCACTGATAAATCTGTTACAATATGCTAAAATACGTTGAATTTTACGAAGTGATGAATATTTTTGAAGAAGATTATCGATGGGATCAAGATCGATTATGTTACTTAAAACTGTTGTACGCTTTTCGCATAGTACATCATTGCTTGTGACGCAAGATGATTGAATTGTATCGTTAGGCCAATGATTTTCAGATAATGATAACCACTCCGGTCCTGACCACCAGAGGGCATGACTGATGAGCTCGTCAGGTAGCAAGCCACGACTCGCACAATCAGCTGGATTTTGCTTGCCTGGTACATGTTTCCAGACAGCAGTAGGTAATTTTCGCTGTATGTTAGCAATGCGATTGCCTACGTATACTTTAAAATTTTTAGAATTAGATTTGATCCATGCCAACACGATCATGGAATCAGACCATGCATATATGCCGTCTATGTTTAGTATGTTAGAAAATAAGTTAATAATATAATGCATAAGGTCTGCTAACAAAGAAGCGCCACACAATTCCAGTCTTGGCAGCGTTCTACGCTTTATTGGTGCCACCCGCGATCGTGCACTTACAAGACAGACTTGATGATGATTTTGATTTACATTGGAACGAAGATATACTACTGCCGCATAGCCAGCCTCACTGGCATCACAGAAACCATGAATTTGATAGCTTGATGCGTGAGCGTGAGTAATACGTCTCGGAATGTGAAGGTTTTGTAAATTGGATAACTGGCTAGTGTACTTCGTCCAAGTTAGGTGAATATCATCGGGTACTGGTTCATCCCATGACGTTCCTAGTAACCACAAACGTTGAATAAGAAATTTTGCTAAAAAGGTTAACGGTGTGAGAAGACCAATGGGGTCATAGATGCGAGCAAGCTCTGATAGCATTGTTCGTTTGGTACAATCGCGTGGAATTTGATTAACTTGATAATTAAAAACGTCTTTATGAGCGTTCCAGGCAAGCCCGAGAACCTTGACAAAGAGAGTGTCACTGTCGAACGTCAAATCTGGAACCAATTTATGTTCTTCTGGTATATTTTGCAGTACAGCCACATGATTACTGGACCACTTTCTGAGCTCAAAACCACCAGCAGCCATAATTTCGGTCAATTCTTGCTGTAGCTGAATTGCCTGCTCTACGGTGTTACAGCCAGTGACTACATCATCCACGTAGAGATCTTTTTGCAGAACCTTAGCTGCGGTTGGATAAGACTCTTGTTCGTCTTGAGCCAGTTGATGCATAGTGCGGATGGCCAGAAATGGTGCCG
Source organism: Diarsia mendica (assembly GCA_949316265.1). NCBI lineage: Eukaryota > Metazoa > Arthropoda > Insecta > Lepidoptera > Noctuidae > Diarsia > Diarsia mendica. Next base: position 8,009,335 of record OX438906.1, on the reverse strand, counting down.
ATGAGACTCCGAAGGTCACGCGATTGATCCTAAACTCTTGAATAGGTTCTTCAGGTGAAAACCTGAAGAGAATACGCTGATAATCCCTATGCTCTTGGGTAACGATAATTCGGCGGTACATTTGACGTACATCCGCTGATAAGACGATAGCGTGAAGACGGAACCGTAAAATAATATTTGTGATATCTGCTTGCAACTTACAACCAGTTAAAAGAGTGTCATTGAGTGATATTCCAAGTTTATCCTTGGCCGAGGCATCGTATACAACTCTCAACCGAGTGGAAACACTGCTAGGCTTTACTACCGCATGATGTGGAATATAGTACGCGGTAGGAGACTGACACTCGTCAGATGAAACGCGTTCCATCTGATTACTTGTTAAATATTCCATGATATGTGCTTTATATTCGTTCCCAAATGAAGGGTTTTGAAGCAGGCGCTTTTCCAGCTGCTTAAAACGCCGAAGCGCTGTATTATATGAATCGCTAAAAATTGGAAGAGATTGATCTCGAAATGGCAACTGAACGATATAACGACCGTCAGCATCACGTTTATGCGTTGTCTTATAAATGTCCTCACACCGAACATCGTCGGCGGAGGCTGCTTGATTAACTTTTGATTCTGTAGGTACATGATCTATGTCCCAAAACTTCTGGACAGCAATGTCCAAGTTAGCATCCAGTGATACATGATTGACAGATGCTGGAGGAGATTCAACACTGGGATCAGCTGCTTTGGTCCTACCCATGAGAATAAATCCAAACACTGTGTTAATGGCTGTTGCCAAATGACTGCCACCATCAACTTTGCCTGGTAACAAAATCTGGGGAAATATCTCTCCACCAATTAAGAGATCGATGGGACGAGACTGATGAAAATCTGGATCTGCCAGCTGAAGATTTCCTATATGTTGAAAATCATTGAGATTGATTGAATGTGTGGGCATATTACCACAAATTTTATCCAATACTACTGCATCCATACTAAAAGATATTTCTGAATTGCCTAATGGGCAGAGTTCAAGGAAAACTCGACTACTTGAATTAGTAGGAACATCACCAATACCAGACATCGGTGTGTTGCATTTATAACGAGTCAGACCAAGGCGACGAGCGCAAGCACTGCTCATGATATGACTCTGACTACCAGGATCTAGCAAAGCACGAATCTTCTGATAAGTGTTGCTACCATCCTTGACCATGACTTGAGCTGTGGCAAGTAAAACAAAGGTGGGAGCCAAGCCTCGTGATATATTGGATAATGTAGTAACAGGGGTAAGAACCTGCTTTTCAGCGCTATCTGCAATAGTCTGATTTGTTGTAGTCATATGGACTTGTGAGGAAGTTTGTTGATTAACATTAGTCAATGATTCCTTAGGAAAATGCAATAAAGTATTATGACGTTGATTACAACTTTTGCATGAACGGGTTGAAAAACATTTAGAAGTGCTATGGTTGGCACGTAAACAATTTAAACAAAGATTATGTTGTCTAGCAAGTTGAGCCCTTTCTTGTGGCGTTTTAGACATGAAATTATTACAATTAATAAGAGAATGATTTTCTTTACAAATTATGCATTCGATGTTAGGCGTTTGAGCTACCAGCGAAGAGGTTTTATTTATAGAATATGATTTGGTTTGATTGTTATTTCTTTGACTATTGGGAGCTGATGATAACGTTGGTACATTTGTTAGGCATGATCGCTCTAATGCACTGCATCTATCTCCTAAAAATGTTTGAAGCTGACTAAATTGTGGGATATCACTGTCTATACAAGAAAGCTCAAAAGCTTCACGAGATTGCTTGTCAATTTTAGTTATAAGAGAATGAAATAAAACAAAATCCCATTTAGAAGTGGGCAACCCTAAAGAGTCTAACATTGAAAGGTTCTCAGCATAACTATCTAAGAGAGTACGCAAACTCTGCACTGATGCTGTACTAATAGATTTCAAATTACAAATTTGTTCCCAACATAAGAAAGCCAAAAACCTCTTGTTGGTATAACGCTTGCTCAGTGCTTCATAAGCACTTGTATAATTAGCATCTGAAATAGGATATGCTCTAATTAAGTTTATTGGTTCCCCAGAAAGGGAAGTGACAAGATATTGAAACTTTTCAACATTACTTAAATCTGTCCGACTATGGACTAAAGTATTAAATAAGTCAATGTAACCCGGAAAGTCTTTTAATTGACCAGAGAAAGTAGGCAGCTTTATTGGTGGCAATTTAGCCAGGTTTTTGTGTTCATTTTTGTGGTTACATGATGATGTTGAAGGTTTAACCTCAATTAAGTTTTCAGGAAGAAGTGTCCGTTTAGTTTCAAGAATTTCAAAGTACATGTCATCTGCCTGTTCCTGATATGTGGTTTGTTTGTGAATGCAGTCCTCTTTTCCAAGGCCGCTATACTCACTTATGAGTTTGATGTGAGCATCATTAAACGCATCCATAACGGATTCCAACCGTGAACACCATGTTTCAAAACGTGGTAGAATACTGGAGTCATTTTGACATTTGCGAGCACAGGTAACAGCATCTGATAATCTTTTAAAGGCTATATTGCGTTTAGACTCATGGTGAGCCGCCATTGCTTCACTCATGATTGAAATTGAAATTCAGAAAGGTTAATTTAAATTAAATTAAGTACAATTTATTTTTTAAATTACTTGAGTATAGTTAAATGCTACTATTCTATCCTGAACCCGGTATCTAATCCATAAATTACTTCAAAGTATTAAAAATTAAAACAATTTGACATTTGTAACAACAACAAACAGTAGACAATATTTTTCATGAAACTACCATAAAATCTATGGAAGCATTTTTGATTATTGGTATTAATATGCTTTTAGAGCTGGTATCACTCTATCAGAACAGGTAGGGTAGGTACACAAGGAGATTATGAGACCTCACCTATTCTGAAAAGTAAGAATGTCGAAGGACCTTATTTAAGATGAAATACGAATTACTTACGGATAAAAGTATTTCTGAGAATTATTAATATTAAATAAAAAGTTAAAACGCTTGTTATGTTAACAATGAATGAACCTAAACGCTGTATGTTACGTTTAGATCGCCTTTATGAACCTAAAACGCTGTATGTTACGTTTTATAGGTCGCTATGTATGATTTCACTATCCAAATGTTGCATGTTACATCAAAATAGTATTGACAATCCGTTCGAATTATGAATCCGCGGCACGAAAACGAGACGACGACGCGGACTGAACTAGTCGAAACTGGTTAGGAAAGTTTGATTTGAAATGAGAATACTTTTACTCCGAAAACACTTGAATGTATGATGTAATGTTAAGTGATAAATAAATATGATGAGACAGTAATGAGATACTTATTGAAATAAGATACCTATTTTTTGGAAAAAAGATGGACGCCAGTCGTAGTACAAACGAAAACTATTTTAATAGGAACATGTATGAAATCCGGCTGAAGGCCCAAATAATGTTATCGTTTTATCCCTTCGAAATGACTGTAAACCCACCGGTAAAATAGCCTAAAAACAAGGGGAAAGAAGGAATACAAGATGGGTACTCACGTGGCCGTGGAGCTGTTGTTATTATTCACTTCACCCCGTTTTAGTGTTTATTTCGCAGTGCACTACGTTAATGATAGTCTGGGACGTCCCTTGATTGATAATTATCACTTTCTTGAATGTTTCTGGAGGTTTTCACGGAGCCGGCTCGAGCCGTCGTTTTGATTCGAAGTTTTTAGCGGAAGAGTGACGATATGCGTGTTGGGCGCGCTAGTGAGCCTGCGCAGGATCCGGAAATAGAGACGGGAAGGGAAATAGGGATGTGGTAACTTGTGCAAAAAGACTAAGTTACCGGTTTTGTGATGATGTGTTTTTAATACTTTAACAAATACGGTAACAGTAACAAAATGGAGGTCTATTTGAAATAGTCTGATACCTACTGTTTACGTGAAAAAAACTTTGTTATTACCTTTTCCCAGACAAACTATCTAGTCAAAGAAGTCTTACCAAACAAAATAAGTAGTTACACATTGCTAACTTTGGTTTGTACTCGTAGAACATTTAGTTGTTGCCCGCGGTATTATTTGCTTCCTTTTCAATCTGCTGACAAGAGAAGGAGAGGGGTGTCTGTTCCCTGAACATTATAATCTTGATATATTCCTAGGCCATATCATCGCTTAACATCAGGCGAATTGTAGACAAGTGCAAGCTTATTATGAATAATAAAAGCTAACAAATATCCTGTGTTAGTCCAGAACATATAGTTTACATGTCTGCATAAATTCATCCAAATTCGTTCAGTCGTTAACGCGAGACCGACTAACAAACAAACAACCTAACCAAAATAATAAGCGCAGATGAGTTTGAACTTTGGCTTTAAAAATAATATGACTATAGAAACGGGTCATAAGTACATTACGGACGCCATGAAATACCTCCATGATTGCATTAAGCAGGTTTATTCAATTACCCACCAACCGCATTGTATCCAATTATATAATTGGCACCTCCGACCAAATTTTGGAGGTTTTATAGGCGATAATGATCACTCATATGGTCATTGGAATTTGCCTCTAGCTGCTCTATGAGTAGGTAACAGAAAACTAGTTTTATTTTAGTTATCACAATTAGTTAGGAAGACTATTAGTGCCATATTGTGATAGAAAACATCTTAAAGAGATCAGTATTGCAATTGTGCTAAACGCTGTTGTTAAAACTTCAAACTCAAAGCATTTGATATTATGTCAAAGAAAATTATGGGCACTTTTGATTTTCAGAAAAACAAAGAAAGCGAAGCTACAGCCACAGTCACAAGGCATAATAACTTGTGAAGGTACTGGCAGCCCATTCCAAAGCGTAGATCTGGGTGCTTACTCTGGAATATAACTCCGATAGATCGACATTGGTCAAACGTCAGTTGGTTGAGTTAAACGTCAGGGATTGGCTAGACTCAGTGAGTCCAGCCAATGCCTGACGTTTGACTGACAATTCCAATGTCGATCTATCGGAATTATATTCGAGAGTAAGCACACTGTACGGCAAAGAATGAGTAAAGCTTCGGCTACTTAACAACGCAAATACTAGTAATAGTTAGTTAGTTGTGGAATATTATTATTATTAATACAATGTTATCATCTGCCTAGTCTTTTCCCAACTGCGTTGGGGTCGGCTTCCAGTGTAACCTGATGCAGCTGAATATCAGTATTTTACATAGAGCGACTGCCTCTCTGCCTTCCTCATCGGCTTAACCTGAAGATTATTCCACGTGGCTGTTATTATCTAGCTGACGAGCTCTTTCGCCCTTTTTTTTTTTTGGTGTTGGAAATCATCAAATGAGTCCTCCCGCCCGTAGGAGTGTCAGACTTCTACTGATTAAAAACCACACATGTTCCTTCTTAGCCCTTGTACCGAGGCCGCGGTATTTCTTTCGAACATCCCGCAGTCCCGACGGGGAGCTCTTTCTCCTAAAGTAGATGTGGAGCGTTCAGTATAATGTAGTTACTGAATTCTTGGTAACCGTTTGTGCACCGGCTTTCCTTCCACGTGTTTTGTGTTAAAACTGACGCGACTTATGAAGACCTCTTCACGTATAACTTAATCATATTCCCGAATAATTGCTTTCCGGGATCTCAGGTACTCAGGTATGTTCATACATTCCCAAAATTTAATCTCACTAAGTTAACTCGCTGTTCTAATAATTTGATTTCATGAAGCGATATTTAGAATTTCGAGTATAAATTTGCTGTGGTTATAAAATTAAATATATTTCGGTGGACTGTGGTTGTGTTTAAACATTACGCTAGGTAATTAATTGTGACCAGACAGTTTGGTGATAGAATGCTTTAATAAACAGTTTGAGCTAAACTACATATTTGGGTTTTAGTATTATTGTTATGATTGCGTCAGATGTCAGATTAAAGTGATTAGGTATTTCCCTTTCTACTGTAACTGAAAATGGTTAATATTCGTATGTTTGTAACATAGAAGCAAATATTAATCAACTTTGTTCACTGTCGAAGGCCAGCCAGAATCGGAATCAAAAATTAAATCAAATTGAGGCACTAATTTTGGTTTTAATTTTTTATGCACGAAACCGTAATAAATTTTCTGAAATAAAATTTGCATAGGTGACCTCCTTTGGTTCCTTCCTTATAGCATAAGCTATCTGCCAGTAAACCCATCAAAATCGGTTCAGCCGTTACGGGGATTAGCCAGAACAGTCAGACAGACAATAAAAAGTATTGTATAATAATATACTTTCATAGGCATTCAGTAAAAAGCCGTTATTTTTTTATTTTGAATTACAAACAGACACTTCAATTTAATTTTCTTATAAGTATAATTATTCGTTTTCCATAGGTATACAACATTGGTAGGGATTAGTAAAGCAATCTCCAAACCCATCTAAAATAGTTTCTTGGTCCAAATTTCTTTCCCATAATCTCAACGTTTTTATGGTCCATTCAGATATCCGATGTATCCAGTCCATAGTTCGAAAGCATAATCTCTATTATACAACTACGTTCAAATATCCAGTGGCATTCTTGAATCGTGCTCTGCATTCGTTCACTCAATTATCTGTACCAAATATCTCTGAATTCAGGTTACTGATACTGCTAATGAACAACATTTCATGAATGTTTCCCATCGTAATTGATTTTGTGTCGATTACTTCGTGTTTAATTAGGTTCGAACGAAGGTATTTTGTTGGTCAATCTGATGGTAAGCTCATAGTTAAGATGCCATGCGTAATTACAGTTTATTACATCTTCAATGTAACTTTGAACGAACTTTAGTCATTTTACAATAATTTTACCTGTGACAGCTGCTGCGTCAAATACCAACTACAGTAATAAGTAGATAAAAATCACTATATTTTGTCATAATTGTTAGTGATAGCAATCTGACAACACCCTTACTGCTACGAGCAAAAACATCCCTGTAATTTTGACAAAAATGTCAGGTTTGATGAAAAATAACTGTGGAAGGACTGTAATGTTGCTTGAGTGTCGGTCTTCGCCTCAGGCTGAATTTCCGAGAGTGTCCGCAGGAGCTCCACGAACTGATCCCATCATCACCCTTTTACCACCGGACTAGCAGGTATACTGCGGCGTACCATCCACACTTGGTTGATATCCCGAGTTCTCGACGAGTCGTCGTGATCGCTTCTCCACCACGTTTAAAATTATAGTGAAAATACAGAGAGAGAGAGAGAATGAAAATTTCAGAAATATACCATAAACAATTTATATCAAAATGTAGATCAGAGGCGTAAGCGACCTAATATCAATTAATTGTCTGTGTCCCCTTTCACATTAAGAGTGAAAATGCACCTTCTGGGCACGCTTGTTCCAACATAGATCTCATCCATCGCTTTCCATCAGATGCTATCGAGGTCAAGAGTAGGCCCATTTCGCAATAACAAAAAAAAAACAATGTTTCGATTTTGACAGCTCTATGACAGCTGTCAAAACCGAAACATTGTTTTTTTTTAGCGCGGGAAAGAGGTGCAAGATGAACTGACACTTAAGTGAGTACTAAAAGTATAATCGTTTACGAAACTTGTTATGAGCAGTAAAACCTTAATAGACGGTAAAACAAACTTGTGCTATTAAGTAAATATTGTACCGACTCTTCGTTAGATATTTTACTTCGTAAGATCTAACTATTATTTTCTATCTCAGTATTTATTTTGCGTAGAAAATCGATGATGACCACATTGGGGCCTTTTGCGGTTAGTATCTACTCAAGGATAACTGCGATACAAGTACGATAAGTAGTTAGTGCCGGGACTTAGAAGTGCCCTTCAACGTAGGATAATATCGATATAGGAACCCTGAATTGACGTATAGAGTTATAAATCTGCTACTAATGCTACTATACAAATGTATTAACTAGATAATACAGATTTAGATATAGGCTTAGGCTAAATCTGTCAAGTCTTTTCTTCATTAAAAATGTAAGGGTCCCTTACATTTTAAATAGATATATCTCGATGTAAAATACTAGTAACAATAATGTTACTAGTATTTTACAACGACTGCCTATCTGACTGCTCAAACCCTGGTAGTGGGTAAAACTGGTACTGCTTCTAAGCATTACCAGTTTTACCCACTACCAGGGTTTAAAAAATCGTCGCTCGCCTACATCGGTCGTTGGATGACCATCTCATGACATCTATGTCATGAGATGGTCACCTATCCAACGACCGATGTAGGCGAGCGACGATTTTTTACTTGAAGGACTTACGGCTCTCGATACATGCGGGTGTTTTATTAAACCACGAAAAACAGAATCAGTGATATGATAAAACTAGTGATAGTGGTATGACCGTATGACAGTTGGACTGACAAGAGTCACGATTTCGAACCCAAGACACACACCTCTGATTTTTCAGATTCATGTGCGATTTGTATAATCATCAGTTCCCGAGGAAAACATCGTGAGGAATCCAAACGTGCCTTTTTTTCCGGTTGGGTGGAAAATCATCAAATGAACCCGGGGGTTCATTTGATTTGACACTCCCTTTCGCTCTGCTCAAGAGCCCCCGCTCTTGCGAAAGGGAGTGTCAGACTTCTACTGACTAAAAACCACCCATGTTCCCTCTCTCCGCCCTTGTGCCGAGGCCGCGGTATCTCTTTCGAAAATACTCTACTCTTTCGACATAAAGCCAAGTCAGAGCCGATGGGTGGCATAAAAACTCTTGACACCTGGCTAGGCATTAACCAAACTTCACAGAAAGAAGAAATAAGTTAGAGCTTCTCATTTTTTAGTAACAGGAGGTATTCTGTTTTTAGATTCGACGGGTTTTTCATGTTATAGAACCTGTCCCACGTTTTCCAAACAGCCGAATATTTATTTAATCGAAATGGACAGACATTTTATTGCTAGTGGTTACCAATATTCAGATTTGCGGTGTCACGTTTTGGAAAAATAATTGTTTGGCACTCTTTTTTTTTTCCGCCTGATGCTAAACGAGCGGTTGTTTTAAATATGGATCGAACAATACAGTTTTATCCGGTTTTTTCCCATGGGGGTAGGTATAAACTACAAAACGCCACCTGCTACGATCCTTACATACTCCTGGATATGATATATTATAATATTTTGGAACCCATATTATCATAAAGTAGGTCATATCTCAAAGCTGTAAGATCGTTTCTTCACGAGAAAAATATTCATACATATTACTGCTGCCCTGCTGGATATAGATCCCTGAGATCACCGTAACGATCGGTTCTGCGCTCCCGTCATCCAGTGGATTCCCGCAACCTTCAACAGGTCGTCATTCCACCTTGTGGATGGTCTGCTAACGTTGCGTCTTCTATATTTTGCATTGCATAAGCCTAATCAGCTGGTAATTTAAATAAATTAATTTCAGTGTATTTTTTTCATAAAAACCGTGTTCTCTACACACCTGATTAGAGATATTTAGGTACATACAACGTTAATAACAAGTAACCATTCTGACACATAAAGCTTGATAATTTATTTATACTTAGTGGATGATTTTATTAATACATAAATATGTTGTAGTCATCCATCCTCTTTCTGAGATTTAAAAAGTGACAATCAGATCACTCTCTATTCTTCTAAAACGTCCGTATGTCACAGTACAACACTTTTATTTCACGGAGTTTTGTACCTAATGACATTTTAATGACTTGAGCGGCGTTTCAAGTTTTTTAACGCCCGTCGGCCGTTCCAATAGCCAAGACAGACCAAACAAACTTTATTCGGTATTAACATGGTCGCCGTACCTAATATTGTTAATCTGTGTGTTTGTATAGAGTGGGACAACTCGGAAGGTTTCTCGAATTATGGGTTTCAATCGAACAACATTATGCTACTACTTACCGGATATCTTCCATGATTATCCATTTTTATGAGCTCCCAATATTTTGACGCAGAATCGGGTTCTCATAATAATCAGATGGAGGCTGTTTGGAAGGTAAAACCTACTACAACACAGCTGAAAAGAAAAGGGTTTAGTGCTAGGAATGGGATGGTATGGTATCGTTATAATCTTGCTGATTGCTAGTGCAATATTTAGAATATTGTATTGGAAGGAAAGAAGACACGTGGGGTGTCCCCTGCTTAACTATGGCAGCTACTACATGTAGTAGCTGTCATAGTTAAGCAACTAAGACACCGTATCGATTACAACCTTCAGCAAAGGGGCTGAAGGTTTCATAATACCTTTACTAATCAATAGCTGGTATCCAAATAAATAAGTTTTGAATGAGACAAAATGTTCTAAAATGTCTCGTTTTTTGGAAAAAACGACATCAAAGTAGTGCTGAAGATGGTGTCAGTGAATGGACTATAACTTGTTATAAGTGACCACTATTTCTAATCTGGACCTCTTTTTTTTGGAGGGTGGTAAATCATCCAATTACTCGTCCCGCTCTGGGCGGAGTGAAAGGAGTGTCAGACTTCTACTGACCAAAACTAACCATGTTCCTTCTTAGCCCGTGTGTCAATCAAAAGTCGCGCTACTGTTCACCATAGTCAGTGTCATCGGACACCACTTTCCATTACTACATGAACCACGGCCAAGCATTACATGCAGAAGCGTCATTAACTCGTTTTGAATAGAACTTGTAATTGATTTCTAATTTACTTCAAACACAACTTAGTTTAGTTCGTTAACTTTCTCGTGGGTGCCGTTTGTCAGAATCCCAATTGAGTAATTAAAGTTTTATTCGAGTTTTAAGTTTTCTGTTAATCGATTCATGAGTTTGATGATTGATTTGATGTTAAAGCGTAATGATTTATGAGGTTAATTATATTTAGGTAATTAACCTACCGCATTTTTGTTAGTAAACAGTAGTGCTTAATAAATACGAGTTCTTATAAGTGTTGTCTTGATGGTCTAGTGATTGCAACCTCTAGTTCTGAACATGAGTTGCGTGGGTTCAATCGAGCCCAGGTCAGGTAAAAGTTATATTCGAACTTCTAACAATATACATATCTCAGTATTTTATCAGTCATCATTTTCCTGCTCTTATCCTATTCTATTTGGGGTCGACGTCACGGTGGCATTTTCTCTTTCAGTCTTTTATCAGGTATTATGTCTGGATATAAATCGAGACTGGATATAAATCGGACTGCTACTGAGTCATCGGTTGACGACATAAGATTACACTATACTTCCATAACAGGGGAGAATGGAGGGGGGGAATAACCACTATAATGCTACAATGGCTATAAGCTATAATGGCTATTATCAGAACTTTTACCCCATTTTCAGTGGTATACAGAGTCTCGTCTCAGGGATAAACCGCGATGCGCGATGTTATTTTGTTTTATTTTATCCGAAAAATGCCGTTACCACTAGGTATACCATCATATCTCGACTTCAGCATACACATATAACTAGCTCATACGTAAAACTATAAAATTAAATCATAACCCACAAATTATGTAAAGCAAAACTTAACATTTAAAACAAAAGTTTGGAGGAAGGGTTCAAAGTGTTATCAGGGAGAACCCGACCGTCATAACTTGTGCCTGGCTTGATAACATGACAAATTGCTGGCTGTAATAAAACGTCAACTTTGGCACAGTTCCAGTTCAAAACGATGTTTAAAAAGAACTACGTTTTTAAACAAACACTACTGTTTTATTGGCAGTGGCTACTGAAATATGGGTTAGTTGTGGCTGTTAAAAATGGTATAGTTTGTGTATAATCTGGTTGCTATTTTTTACTATATCCAGAACTAGTTGTGTGGAGGAGCTATTGGTTGAATAATAAGTTGATCTTTAGGTTAAGCTGTGCGCCTGCAGCCCAGGTTGGTCCGATGTGTGAGTGTTGAGTCGCTCATAACATACTTACCGAGTTTGTTTTCTCCGTGCCTCGGCAAGAACGTTAAGCCGTTTTTCGCAGCCATCATTTGTCGATTATTAACAGTTGTTCCAGGCAGTCAGGTAACAGGTTTACCTTTACCCTTGCTCGAGCCAGCACGTTATACTTAGCCAATAGCTTTAAATCAGCCTCTAAATAATTGTCTCACTCAGATCCAGCCTTCGCTGCCTTCTCCGATGACGCCCTAAGCCAAGGCCCTTACCCCGCAGGGGGTGTAACTAGCGGGCTGTCAATCTTCTTCTTTTTAGCGTGTCGATGACAATTCAAATTGAGTCGGTCCAAAATTCGGCGACGAGTATGTCACTTTCAGAAGACTCTATCATCTCCTGTGTTGTGCAAGTAACAGGACAGGCAGGACACGATATCAAGTGCCAAATAATTTGTGGGGCAACACCACATTTACACTCCAGGGCAGTGTCATCTATGAATCTCCACTTGAACAGGTTTCCCGTCTCGGCTGGTGGGCTAATGGCAAGGCACCCACAGAATAGTCCAGTTAAGCAAAAGTTAGCCTCACAGGTTGAACCGCGAGATGCGATGTCAAAGCATCGGATAGCCACAAAATCCCGTATGGGAAATCCAATAATACTAATCCTCACCTAGACATCCAATCCAAGCTAGGAGGTAACTGAGACTCCTGTTTCGACCGCATAAAACCTACGTAATAATTGAAAGCAAATTAACACATCAGTAGGTACTCATCATATAAAAAAACCATCAAAAAGGCTTCTGTCTTCATTAAATTTCAATTGCAACTAAACTACGATTGAGGTTAACCGATAGAAGGGTGATTATTTGAACATGTGCATATCACGCGGCCCTCCCCAAATAACTACTTAGTTAGATATAAAGTTATGTTTTTTTTTATTTCACGTAAAACATAGTTCGAGCACTATATACAGATGTACATAATATATTCCTATTGTTTTAAACAACTAAGTTATGTTCATAAACGTTTCTCAAATCTCATCACCATTCGTGTCCCAATTTCCAAATGTTAGCAGTTCATGCTCTAAAAGTTATAAAAATACCCTGAAGATCGTATTTTTAAGAAGTAATTTAGATAGTACACAACATGCTTTACTAATTAGCAAAAATATACACATTAAAGAACACTTTTAGGTAATTTGTAACGACTTTGAAAATTGTCCCAACACTTTATACTCACTACCATTTGTTCACACCGTCGCAGGGTTTCTTTTTTCTGCGTAGTGTATTGCTATCTGTAAGAGTAACTCGGCGGTCGCGCTCAGTTCTGCGTCTCGACTCGTGCGGGTCACACGTCAAAAAGTGTTTTGGCGTCAACTCTAGCCTACCTTAATCGCCCAGAAATCGTGTTTGGCAAACAAAAATCTCCTTACCGTTCGAGTTTCCCCTGGCTTGTCTAACATTTTTATTTATCATTTTTATGTATTGTAATAGTCGCCATAGGAGACTCTTTGGTTTGATTATGTTCCCAATTTTTTAATTTCAACAAAGAACGTATAATGTGAAAAAGTGTACAAATACCTAATTACCATTTATATAATTACCATTTTTCCCGTTCGTATTTTGGCGAACGGTAATGAGCAATTTGAAATGGTAATTAGTACCAGTTTAAGCGGACCTCTTATTATATTGAAACTCCTTACTCCGCTAGGCCAGCCCAAGATCGAATTGTTACTTCCAACGCCTGATCGATTGTTGATCGTTCGGTGTGAACTGGCACTTCCGCAACAAAATAAACCTACATACCTACCTAGAAAAAAAAGTACATAATTATAAAAAAAGATAGAAAAAAAATAGAAATTAAAAAAAATATTATTATTTAAAATTTAAATTTTATAAATTTAAATTTTATAAAATTAAATTTAAATTAAGTTTAAATTTAATTTAATTAAATATAAATTTAATTTAATTTATAAAAATAGAAATTAAGAAAATATTATTTTTTAAATTTTATAAATTTCTTTCATCGAAACAGCAAATCTTTAGTATTTTTCTGTTTATCATTTGCCGATTAATGATTTTGCAGATCTTCTTAAGACCAAATTATTTTATGATTTAGTACAGACGCCAGCACATCGAGCTACCCGAAACTGTCAAATTTTCTCAATCAACTTTGAACCTAATGCTTTAGCGATAATGTTGAAAATCTATTTTAAATTTGACAGATTGCTGTAGCTTGATGTGCTGGCGTATGTACATGAGCAGTTCCTGGTCATGAAAGTGAGACTTATAAATATTTTTTAAGTTTTTATATAAGATCTCATCGAGTTGAAGAAATATCTTAGATGGAACTTATAAGGTTTAAGCTCTATTTACACTGAGTTTGATTTTATTTGAATTACTAGACAGATAATGTTATTGATTTTTTGGAAAACCGGTTGATTTTTGAGTTATTTTTTTTATTCAATCACTTCGCTAAATAGCTAAGTTTGATGTCATATAATGTCACCTAAATCATTAATAAATATGTGATTCAAGTATATTGTTCATTTTATTTCTAATTACCAATCACGAAGCATAATTACCATTTTTTAAATGCTAATTACCGTACGTTTCATATCTCATCACCGTTCGACGAAAATTTTCAGCTGTAAATTCAGACCTATAGAGCAGTTCAAATACTGTGCGTTTGATTTATTTGGTTAAGCTACACTATAAACTTTAGGTTAAATCCATAAAAGTTCAAATTGGAAGCATTATTTGACCTTAATTTACGAAGCCTGAATATGCTTATCTTCAAATATTCACCCAGAAAAATCTTAATTACATCCCGTGTTTAACGATCCATTAAGTTTAACTCGCCCATGTAAACGAGGAACCGGCAGCTACTGTCTTAAGGCTTCTCGGCCTTTTAGCTAAGATCAAAGTGTAGTACTGTCTTAAGGGCTGGCCTATAGATATAACCTGTGTTAGATTGCTTGCGTGACACACAAAAGTAGTACAGATCTCCCAGAAGAAGTGCGCTTCGACAATGATCGTCTATATTATTTCTATTTTTTTTTAAACGTTGTCCCACTCTAGGAATTTCTCCTGTATCGTGGGTGCGTTCACAAACATTTAAACTCACATGACATACACAAATACCCAGACCCGGAACAACTATCTGTAGGTCTTACAAATATTTGTTCCGTGCGGGGATCGAACCCGCGACACGCAACGCGGCAGTCCATTGCTTGAGCCACTGCGCCAATGTGCCGTCAATTCGGAAACATGAACTCGAAATTTTGAGCTGATGAGATGATAGAGCCGAGCCAACCATGGATTCCAATCATCACTTGCCTATTTTGTGTTACAATGTTTTACTAAAGGGATGAATATAAAATACTTACAACATGCTAAAAATATTTGGTTTTAGTTTTATATTTTCCAAGGATATCCTTCGATGTTTCGCATGACTGCAACCAAACAACCTAAGCAAAACCAAATTCAGCTGATCTCTCATTGTATCGGAAGCTGATACAGAGCTCGCCAGGTTATACTGAATGTATCTTGATGGGCCACCGTGTGTACAGCTCGCTACCAGTCTTTACTCCTCTCAACAATCACCTATTCAAGGCCCTGCGAAAGGTATTTACACATTACCCCCCTGATTTCACGGAAAACACATAAAAGTCCCGCCAAAGTAATGATTCCTCGCAATTCGTCGACGAAGGGAATACAACGTAAGCAATGATGTTGTTTCGATTGTAATCATTGAAACAAATTGATAGTCGGTGCCTTAAGAGCCCGAGCCATAAATCTGAGGACGGTTAACCCACTGCTTGCAGGTTAACTTGGCTTTGAGTCAACCGCGTTGGTTGATGTGTCTGATGTCATGCTTGAATGTGTTGTAATTTTGAGGAATGTGTATGCATCGATTCTTGGGAAATGAAAAGTTCTGGTTAAATAGGACTACTAATATGTAGTTGACTTTATGATTATGACAGTTGAGTTTATGATTTTCCACCCACCAAAAAAAAAAAGGAGCAGGTACATTAAGCTACTTTTATTTTGGAAAAAAGGTTTATAGTCCGGTCAATTTAGACATCCGAGTAACCTTACCCCTATTTTTTGGTCCAATTTGACCGGACTATTATGTTGCAAAAATTGCTGTGCCCCATTGATTTGGGGTCAGTGCAGATTGTCTTCCATACTTCTCTATTATTACTCGTAATTTCATCAGAAACCTCCTTTCTTGTGTACCATCCGGTGCATCCTTAAAGATCAATCACCGATGTCTAAGTAATATTCACTTGCTAAGTTTAAGCCCGGAACCTTCTAGCATCGAGTCATTACCGGCTCTTACCGATAAATATAATCGGTAAAAAATTACGAAGCCAAAAGATAAGTATGAAATAATGGAACGCTCGTATGCACTTATTTGATTAAGCAACCACAATACTGGTGAACAATGGATGATGGGTTATATTATTTATTCTTTGAGCATGTTAAACATAAGACCCGACGGCCACGTGTTTCGAGTGCCACTCGAAATATCTACGAAATGTCATTGGACACAAGTGGAAATGACTACCATATTTTAGGGTACCGTTGAGAAATGCGGAAGCTAAGTTTTGGCGATTTGTTGGTCTGTCACTAGAATGTGTTCTTACAACGTTACAAGTATTTATAATAAATTATGAGTTCACTTATTTCAGACATTCATGGCCCTTACATTGTATAAAATTACTAAGTTACCTTTTGTAAAGAACTATTTTAAATTAGCGATGCCCGAAAAAACAACAAAATGAAGAAAATTACTGCCAGAGGTCGGTTATTTTTTTGCAAAAAAGTTTTTATTTTTCCGTTTTTTTACGCAAATCTTTGTCAAGTATCAATTTTACATTTTTACTAGAAGTTATTAGCACTTCATCCACTTATACGAGAAATAAAAATGCATATTATAGAGAATAACTCATAAAATACCAAGGCAAAGATAATAAAACTTTATGGGACCACCACGCGAGCTTCTTCTACTAAATGATAAAAGAATCGTAGTACCTAATCGGTAAGTTGGGTACGACAGTTAGTTGTGTCTTGGAGCGCTTTGAGGGTTTAAAAACATGGCTACGTGTTGTTCGATTAAAGAGATACCGCGGTCTCGACACAAAGGGCTAAGAAGGAACATGGGTGGTTTTAGTCAGTATAAGTCTGACACCACCTATCGTTCTGCCCAGAGCGAGAGGAGCCATTTGATAATTACCATTCAAAAAAAATGGGTTTTAAAAACGTTTAATCAAAACCGTTTGCCCGTATTACCACTCCTGGGCAAAGGCCTTCCCCCATTATTTCCACTTCTCACGACGATAGTGTGCTTCTCGCCAATTTGCTTGGAAGCCATCCTTTAAAGCGTCCCGCCATCTTCTCCGTGGGTTGCCTTCCTGCCTCCCTGCGTCTAGCTGTCTATACATATATTTTACTTTTTATTAGAGAAATCAAAACCATACCTTGAAAATCAAATTAGAATTATCTGCTACGGAACCACACACTACCCATAGTGCAACCGTACCCCCGCACTTAACGGGCATATTTCATATTTATATAACAAAAAACGATGTCCCAACTTGTTATATAACACCAGATGCTGTTGAGATAAGTACAAGCATTAATTCGTTTGACGATCAATTTTCCGGAACGAAGTAAAAGTTGTGAAAAATAACATAACTATGAGAGATAAAGATAAGTTGTTTATCTTATCTTAGATGTGGGCAGTTTTGAATTGATTGGACATCTTGTCCACGTGTTTCTGTGTTAACAAGTTTGTCAATGCTTCTTGTTTTCACGTCAAATGTTGATGGCTGGAAATTGCGTTGTGCGTTCCGATATTTTTTTAAGGTTCCGTATTGTTTTTCAGTAATGGATTTTGACCACGAACCGGAAGACAGACGCAGCGTTGGTAGGCCTCCCACCAGGTGGACCAACGACATCGTGCGAGGCGCGGGCAACCGGTGGATGCAAACGGCAGGCTGCCGTTCTTTATGGCGTTCTATGGGGGATGCCTTTGTCCAGCAGTGGACGTCTTATGGCTGATGATGAATGGATTTTTCTCTTGAATGCGATCTGTATAAGAGGTTGAGCATAGTTGGCGAGACAGCACCTTGCTGCTGTTTCTTCGAGGTAGCTCCACTTAGCGATATTGCAGTTAGATCGTCTCACTTGACTTATAGGTGGACCAGTACGAGTATTTTTGAGGGTTACGGATTGTCTCGCTTGCCAAAAGACGTCCACTGCTGGACATAGGCCTCCCCCAGGTGTCGCCATATTGACCGGTCCCGTGCGTCTCGCATCCAGCGGGAACCATACCGATACCATACCACACTCTACATAATGGTAGATGTTAACAAAGATTTTAGACCGTTAAAGTCCGACATTCGCCAGCTTTCGAAGACGTAGGAAATATTTACTGAAGATAATAAAACACCTTGTGTTAGATAGTAGTTACTTACGACTTTATGAGGTACCAAATTCACACTAATAAAATAAATTCTTAAGTTATTCTGTCTGTTAGCCATCATTTCATCTCTAGTCGCATTACGATGAAATTTGGCACGCACTTACCCAAGTAAGCGTGTAGTTTACTTATTACTTCGCTATTGCGTTCATCATCATTTCATTCCGAAATCATCCACTGTTAGGTTATTCCGAAATCATCCACTGTTAGGTCATATAACTGTTAGGCCTCTATTTTTTTCTGCAACTCTCTCTCTATTCTGTGTCACTAATCGATCTGATTCCCGTGATCTTGACCTTGTTAACCCAACACGCCTTTGGATGGCCCTGGTCTCTTAGACCCAATCTTGGTCACCATTCTTCTTCTTTCCAGCTAAAACACTAGGAAGTGTCGAAGGGTGGGCGTTTTGGGGGACTATCTCTTGTAAAGTTGTAAATAAGTAAAGTAAATTGTGACGTTCGAAAAGTGCTGATTATCAGCCTAGTTTGAATAAATGACTTGATTTTGATTCGGTAAAGGTATTCCGTTCACTCGGGGTATAATTTCAAACCTACATACAAGTGATACCGCGGGCTAAGCCTAGCAAGTTAGTAAAAGGTAATTTTCTTTATAGATAGCCATAAGTAACGATTATACGAGGCAATACAGTTGTAAATAGGAAAAGGTCACCACTCATCAGGTGGGCTCCACAAGTTTCCAACAATATCTTGAGGAACTTAAACATTAATTGCCATATAATTACCTACTTACAAAGTAACTTCATATTTTATTACTACATTAACGACAGCTACTTTCGTCGTGAGCCATCAAACGTTCACATATCATAGTTTTATTATTTGCTATGCTTTGCCCGTGTCTTTGTCCGTCAAGATTTCGGATTTCCAATTAACAAATAACACACCATTTCGCCTCTTTAGTGACTGTTTCATAAGATATATGTATATTATCTACTTAAATCCTCATTTGGGGTTCAAACTACAATTATACCAACTATTATCAAAACCAATAAGGTGAATGGATGATTGCTCTCACTGGCATTTTGTCGCTAGATGGCGACACATCCACAATATCGAACATTTTCAATTTTTACACCTAACATAGAAATTTTTAATAGACAACTTTCTTATTCACGACACATTGGGCACTAACTTGATTTTTTTAGATAATCACTGTGCTTGTTAACTGGTATCATACAAAGATTAGATGCACATAAAGATTAAGCCACATGAATATACTCATTACACACACATGCAACGTAAATAGTAGTAACTTACGACACCACTAGATGGCGTTAATTTAAAGAAAGAGGACCAAATTAATTATTTAAAAGATAAAATAATGTCGTTACAATGAAGCAAAAACTAAAAACACATATTAATATTTTTATTAAGCATACTATATATTACTAGAGGTTAAATTGTTATGTTCCAATCTATTTCTTTATAATTATTGGTCTAGGATCGAAATCCGATACCTTTTCACTACAACAAATTATTTTGGGTAATAAAGGTATATTGTATCTATATAGGTTGTTGCAATGTGACTGAACCTAAATAGTACCTAACGTGTAAATAAATTGTGACGAGTACTAAATAAATAAAACAATATTTATTCAATTGTAAAGCTTTTTATTGTACCTTACTATAAATTAATAATATTTATCTATGGTTAATATTTTCATACAAATAATCGTTTTATTTACTCTCACTACAATAACCAAAACACAAACATACATAACATACACTTTTTTAAATATTTTGATATTTACAATTCTGATTCTGAATTTAGTATTAGAAAGAATAAAGTTTGTAGATTACAATTTATATAACATCACACGTAAGTGCGGGTAACGGCACATGTAAGTATCTTAGGGGCTGACTCCACGAGCGGTAAAATCGTGGCGATATTATCGTCATAGCACGTATTTCTATACATTCTGGCTCGTCGCGATTCTCTCGCTCGTGGAGACATCCCCTAAGAGTGTGTATAGAAATACGTAGCACGACGATATTATCGCCGCGATTCTATCGCTCGTGGAGTCAGCCCCTTACACAACAACATACAAGTGGTTGCTAGCTAACCAGAACATTTATTTTTTAAGAACTACTACACAACACTTGACTACTACAAACGTTGTTGGACTTATTATACAATTTTGAACTTCAATAAATATTGTTTTCCAATTGAATTGTTAGGCCGGTACCTAAATACATGACTGAAACATAATATCTACACAGAAAATTCTTATAAACTAACAAATAACACAAACTATACATCGCTACGTACAAAAATAGCATAATAATTTTAGTCTATAATGTTCCCACTGCTGAGACTCAGGCCTCCTCTGAACAGTGGTGATGACAACAACATTTTATTTCTACAATAGTATTCAATAGCCTATTATTTTTTCATCCCAACTTGATCCTTCGCTTGCCAGTATATATGTATAGTATGCCACGTGCCACGTGTGTTAGCCTTCGATGTAGTGATATTCTACACCATGCACACAAAGAGTTTTGGTGAAGGTTAGACGGGCCTGGAGTTTGCTGGTTATCCTCATTCCTTGTAGCACGCTCCACATGTCTACATGCTGCTACCCAACAAGCATAGCAAACCAGTCCTCCGTGGAATCTGAGTAAAACAAAGAAAACAATATATACTCTATTCACACAATTATTTAATTCCAAAAGTAGGTAATAAAAGTAAGTTGTTGATGTTACCTCTCTTGGATATATAGTTTGTGCTACTAAGGTACGTTCAGGTCCTTCAGGTATGGAGTGTCTGCGCGTTTGGGCAAGAGACCGTCGGCACCATACACATGCACTTGTATTCATTTCAACAGCAGGAGCTTCCATGATTCCTCGTTGTTGTATTGTACGCCGAGTATGTATCCAACAAGCAAAACATAGTAAGCCCCCCACGGGTATCTAAAACAGAAAATATGGTTTATTTATTAATCACAACATTTTCAATAATACTACTGACTCATCCAAGGCCAAAAATTAAATTGTGACTGTTCTTTCATTCCTGGAACGATGTCTTGGATCATGAGTAATTAAGAAACATTTGCATATGTGCCTGCCTTGCATGAATCAAAAGAAAACAAAAGAGTTGCTTACCTCTCTTGGAGCAATTGTTTCAGCAATATATTGCCTTACGGCACCCTCGGTAACACAGTGTGTAGGCCTAAACAAAGATGACCTACACCTCACACATACATTGCTTTCATGGTGATGCTGGAGTTCTTGATCTTCATGTGCTAGAGCACTTTCACCTGACACTTCTCGCATTATGATGCGAAAGCATTGTGAGCACATCACTCCATTTTCAACAACCTAAAACAAAACAAAAAAGGTTACACAGTGTTTATAGGTATTATTATGCTGCAGTGACTATATAGAATTAAATGTTTTTACTAGATGGTCAAGATACCGCTCGATGACCGAAATTATTTCAGGACCCATATCATCGGCAGCATAGTAGCTACTGTTCATTTTCATCTATGACTGCCAGGTACACCGTATGCACGCCATTGTCAATAAACTGGAATCACTATGAGTTAGAATCAGTAAGAATTCGGAACAAGGGAAAAAATCCGGTTCACAGGCGAATCAGAAACCTAGGAAATCATGGCGGGGTTATCTTATTAAAAACTTTTCAAATAATCATTATTGTAGGCCTGTACCACAGTATAATATTACCGTGCCTGTACCCTTCTTCAAATGAATTTGTTACGTAGACAGAGAATAGGTATTTTTATGAAATTCCCCTACTTTTTTCCTATTTATTCATGGAATGTACATTGGTGGCCCAAAATCAAACATCAGCATCAAGCTGTCAAAGTCTCAAGTGTCAACTTGTCAAGCTGTGGAATGTGGAATGCAAGGGTGCGTTCCGAATTACGCTGTAATCGATTTGAGCGTCCATAAACCCGTACCGAATTACTGTGAGCGCGATATCGATGTCCCTTGAATCGTCATAGATGACGTCATGACATGCGCCATCTTGCGATTACACCGACCATGCCCCAAATAAATATCACCGTGAGCGCTGTCAAAATCAAAGTAAAAAACTGGCCAAGTGCGAGTCGGACTCGCACATGAAGGGTTCCGTACCAAAACGGTATGCTATAATTTATACAATTTCTTCGACGGCCAATGAAACTTGACCTCTGGATTGTATAGGCGCTCATACGATTCAGGGACCAAATTATATTGGTTACTGCTGTTTCCATCTGTTGTTTCCATTCAAGTTCAAAATGATTTTCCTAGAAAGTCCTTATAAAGTTCTACTTTTCAGATTTTTTTCATATTTTCTAAACTTATGGTTCAAAAGTTAGAGGGGGGCGGACACATTGTTTTTTACTTTTGGAGCGATTATTTCCGAAATTATTGACATTATCAAAAAATTATTCCAGTAAACCCCTATTCATTTTTAAATACCTTTCCAACAATATATCACACGTAGGGTTGAAATTAAAAAAAAAATCACTTCCCACTTTACATATAGGGGGGCTACTCTAATAAAACATTTTTTTCCAATTTTTATTTTACCACTTTGTCGGCGTGATTGATACACATATTTGTTCCAAATTTCAGCTTTCTAGTGCTAACGGTCACAGAGATTAAGCGAGGACGGACAGACGGACAGACGGCCAGACGGACAGACATGGCGAAACTATAAGGGTTCTTAGTTGACTACGGAACCCTAAAAATGACAGATGTGAGATGTCTGATGCGTGTGTGTGTGTGTGTCTGGGTGTGTGTGTGTGTGTTCACAGCTGAGGTTCACTGACTGGTGTCGCACAAATAAGTACATTCAATTAGTTCTTTGAAATCTCTTCGGAGTCTCATAACCATGAGTATTCAAGTAAATATACAAGACGAGCTTATCGGGCGATAATACGACTTGAAGCACCGAGGCATAATACAGTATTTTTTTCCGTTTTTAGCACAGAGAGCTCTAAAATTTAAATTTTTACTGCGCACCGGCGCGGCGTGCAAAATAGAGCGCGATTGTCGAATGACGAATGTTGTGACGTCATTGGGTAGTGAGCGCCCGCCCGCGTTTTTAAAAACCTACGACCGGAAATGCGCACTTTGATCGTAAATATCTCAGCCATTTTTTAGGTTAGGATAAAAGTAAAAATACAGTTTTTCTCGTAATTTTTTGAAGATTTATTTGATATGTTAATTAAAAACGTTTGTTAGACCCATTCTGGGACCACGAAAAGTAGGTAACCTACCCCGTAGATTTTTGAAATAACAAAAATCTAAACCTATAGGGCACTCCCGGTCATCCTAGAATTGTGAAATTTGGGGTGAAGCAAGCTCTTATAGCATAAATAAAGGAATAATTTTATTATGAAAAATAAAACAAAATTAAAAACTCCCATACAAAACATAATACCAATATAATTTGGTCCCTGAATCGTATAAGCGCCTATACAATCCAGAGGTCAAGTTTCATTGGCCCGTGGAAGAAATTGTATAAAATCAGCAGCATACCGTTTTGGTACGGAACCCTTCATGTGCGAGTCCAACTCGCACTTGGCCAGTTTTTTTTTTTAAATTAGCAAAAGAAAGTCGGCCGCCAATCAGTCACACCTCCATCGAGCAGCCGGCCCATCGATGGCAGTGGCCAGTCCGGGCCTGCGGCTATATACCTACCTACCTACCTACTATTACGAGTGCATCCGATCAATCGGAAGCCGGGAAGTGGGTTAAAAATTAGCATGATTTTATTACAGACAGACAATGGAACAAGCGAAACTAAATAAAATCTTGTAAAAAGAAAGAAAAAATTGTCTTTTTTAAAACATTATCCTACACTAGGAATTTCCCCTGTGTCGTGGTTACATTTAAAAACATCGACAATGAAGAAATGTACCTACTTATAGAACTAGAATAGAAATAATTATAGGAAAGTACATTTTTTCATAACAAAAAAAAACTTGCATTTCTGTATCACGAGGAAAACCGAAAAAGATAGGTAAGTTTTTATCTCTTCTCTTGTTTCAAAATCAAAAGTCATTTATTTAGACTAGGCTGATAAACAGCACTTTTCGAACGTCACACGTCTTGCTGGATCTACATGAATTCACAATAATATTATGCCATTATTAGACATAACCCACGTAACTAGCTGAACCCGCGCATGCGTTGCAATGCGTTTTTCCTACCTACCTATCTACTACCCTACCTACCTACCTACCTACTACCCTACCTAATATATTTGAACATATTAAAAAAAAAAGTATCTATAAACCTCACGGAGCCTGAGTGAGACCTTTCCAACGAATGCAAAACCGTGGAAATCGGTTCGTGCGTTCTGGAGTTATAGCGTCAGGAAGGAAAACCCGACTTATTTTTATATTAGACATAATAATATCCTAAGATTTCAAAACTAATGTCAAGTCGACCGAAATATATTTATGCGTATGTACCTACTCGCCGCGCGGCTGTTGACAACCCACTGTTAGTCTGTTACCGGTAGCCTGGCGCCCGGTAGGCTATAGGTAGGTAGTAAGCGCGTGTAAGTACATGGAGTGCATAACCTGGCAATCTGTGCAACTGCTACCATTTTTAGAACGTCATTTCGCTGACAGTTAAAAATCAAAGTACTTAGTTTGTCTGTGTATTCACTTATCTTGCTGGTTTCACATGAATTAAATATGATTCGATCAATAGATGTAAGTAGTACCTACTGGCGGCTACACATCAAGCTATACATTTCCAGTATAAGCTGGTCTCGAATTGTATAGGATTTCCGTACAGTGCGAGATCAGCGTAAACAGGAAATTTATAACTTTATGTGTAAAATAGGTAAGTTTGCCTACGCTGATCGCCTGATTTAGGTATACCCTAATTACTTACGAAGTTCATGACTGTATACTTACATATACAGTCATGAACTTCTATTCTCTGATTTTATTCAACCCAAACCAATGAATTAGTACCAAACCGTGTCAGAAAATGTATTATCAGTGGAAGAAAATTTTTAGTTTTTCCATCATGGGTGTCGTTTTCATGGTTTTCGGGGTCGCTGATTACGAAAATGAAGCCAAAATGAAAATCCAAGATGGCGGCCAAGAAATTTTTTGGTTATTCAGTCATGGGTGTCGTTTTCATGGTTTTTGGGGTCGCTGATTACGAAAATGAGGTCAAAATGAGAATCCAAGATGGCGGTTAGGAAATTTATCGGTGTTCCGTCATGGGTGTCGTTTTCATGGTTTTTGGGGTCGCTGATTACGAAAATGAGGTCAAAATGAAAATCCAAGATGGCGGTTAGGAAATTTTTTGGTGTTCCGTCATGGGTGTCGTTTTCATGGTTTTTGGGGTCCCTGATTACGAAAATGAGGTCAAAATGAAAATCCAAGATGGCGGTTTGGAAATTTTTGGGTGTTCCGTCATGGGTGTCGTTTTTATGGTTTTTGGGGTCGCTGATTACGAAAATGAGGTCAAAATGAAAATCCAAGATGGCGGTTAGGAATTTTTTTGGTGTTCCGTCATGGGTGTCGTTTTCATAGCTTTTGGGGTCGCTGATTACGAAAATGAGGTAAAAATGAAAATCCAAGATGGCGGTTAGGAAATTTTTTGGTGTTCCGTCATGGGTGTCGTTTTCATGGTTTTTGGGGTCGCTGATTACGAAAATGAGGTCAAAATGAAAATCCAATATGGCGGCCAGGAAAATTTTTGGTTTTTCCGTCATGGGAGAAGTTAGAAGTGAACAATATACTCTGTACCGAACAAAAAAGATTTAGAAAAAGAAAACGATAAATAATAATAATAATAATAATATTCCACAACTATCACACAACGCCATCTAGTCCCAAGCTAAGCAGAGCTTGTGTTATGGGTACTAGACAACTGATAAACATACTTATATATTTCTAAATACATACATATTATAGATAAATTACACCCAGACTAGGGATTGCAAAATCCGGATTTTTTTGAAATCCGGATTTCTGTATTCTTGTCCAAGTAAAATCCGGATTATCCGGATTTTCGAAGTTTTGAGTGTTTTAAGTTGATTTGATAAAATTGGAATTAAATAGCATAAATTATTTAAAATCAGTATTTATTCGCTCAAATCACAGCACGACAATAAAATCAACTGAAATAATCAACAAAACTTAGGGTATACGTCATTTTTCCCGTCATAAATTTATATAAACATAAGTAACATTTAACATAAACTGTTCTCTGACTCTAAATAATTAGGTATGTAACATAAACTTAAGATAATTGACGTATCCTCCTCCTCCTATTTTATAACAAGTTTAAAAATCTAAAACCCGACTACGAATAAAATATTGCTTTTTGCTCTCCAAGACCTTTCATTTGATACCAAACATGTTATGATTATCTCAATTTAATATTTTTGAGGTAAGTTTTTGACAAATTTCCTAACCGTCATCTTGGATTCTAATTTTGACCTCATTTTCGTAATTGCGACCCCAAAAACCATGAAAACGACACCCATGACGGAAAAACGAAAAATGTACTTGGCCGCCATCTTGGATTTTCATTTTGACCTCATTTTCGTAATCAGCGACCCCAAAAACCATGAAAACGACACCCATGACGGAAAAACGAAAAATTTACCTGGCCGCCATCTTGGATTTTCATTTTGAACTCATTTTCGTAATCAGCGACCCCAAAAACCATGAAAACGACACCCATGACGGAACACCAAAAAATTTCCTAACCGCCAGGCGCCATCTTGGATTTTCATTTTGACCTCATTTTCGTAATCAGCGAACCCAAAAGCCATGAAAACGACACCCATGACGGAAAAACGAAAAATTTACCAGGCCGCCATCTTGGATTTTCATTTTGACTTTATTTTCGTAATCAGCGACCCCAAAAGCCATGAAAACGACACCCATGACGGAAAAACGAAAAATTTACCTGGCCGCCATCTTGGATTCTCATTTTGACCTCATTTTCGTAATCAGCGACCCCAAAAACCATGAAAACGACACCCATGACGGAAAAACCAAAAATTTCCTAACCGCCATCTTGGATTTTCATTTTGACCTCATTTTCGTAATCAGCGACCCCAAAAACCATGAAAACGACACCCATGACGGAAAAACCAAAAATTTCCTGGCCGCCATCTTGGATTTTCATTTTGACTTCATTTTCGTAATCAGCGACCCCAAAAGCCATGAAAACGACACCCATGACGGAAAAACGAAAAATTTACCTGGCCGCCATCTTGGATTTTCATTTTGACCTCATTTTCGTAATCAGCGACCCCAAAAACCATGAAAACGACACCCATGACGGAAAAACCAAAAAAATTCCTGGCCGCCAGATTGCACATATTTTTTTTCACTTTCTAGCATTTTTTCTCATTCCCTTATAAAAAACATTGTATCAATCATAAAATGTAAAATCCGCGGGCAAACCCGCTCGCCGCCGCGCGCCGGCGCTAACTTGCTAGAAACGTTGAACTATGACCTTGAATGCGCAGTACAGGTACAGGAACACATTTTCGGGTCTCAACTCAATCGAAGTACAGCGTTCGGGGCCGCGCGTAACCATAGTAACGCGGTGACACTAGCCGCTAGTTACTTTGTTCGAATAGCGCCTCGAATTTTCGAACAGCGCCATCTATTATAAATGTTTACCGAACGTAAACTCGTAACACAACAGCAACGAACTCTTTCTTGGTGGTTCTATAAATTTCTGTCAGATGGCGCGATTCAGGTCACTCACACATACAAAGATTTTGCGTTTTTTATTGAGTCTAATTCGCCTACAAATACTGTTTTTTTTATAAAATTTGGGCGTTTTGCCCACCTAATACATTATAAAGACTCATTATACTTGCTTTTATTCTGCAGAAATCGTTTATTTACGGAGATTTCATGTTCTGCAAAATGTATGGCGAGGTTTAACTAGGGATTAATAAAGTACAATACGTAGCAGATAAACAAAGTTAATCTTCTTGGCGTGTCGATGACAATTCAAATTGAGTCAGCCAATTTGGTGACGACTTTGGGACTCTCAGTAACGTCCTGATGGACGTTACTGAGAGTCCCAAAGTCGACCCTTCCAATTAACAGGACATTCACTATGTCCTATCGTTCGTAACAAAATCAATAATTTTGTAACGAATGTCATCAATATCTGTTCAATAGTTAACACGTGAGGCTTACAAACTGACAGAAACATACGGACTTTATATTAACATTAATAAAGTTACAGTTATGATCGCAACACAAGGGCCGTTGTCAAGTCCCTCGAGTATAAGCAGTAAGCACATAAGTTCACTGTTCAACTTACTTTCACTTAGAGTGGATGATAAATCTCCAAGTATTGTTGCACGAACATGTTGCTACTGCGCCCTTTTAAGTTATTGTTAAGTTAGATAGTATTTTTGGAGAATGCTTTTATAGTGGGTACTTTCGATTTTGTTGTTGGATCGATTGCTTTGATAAATAGATGGAATTTATAGTAGCTTCTGGTTTTATCATATCTACAAGAGATATTTTTTGAGACTGAAGACAGTCGTTGATCGTCTTGTGACTGCCTTGTGCGGGGTAGTGCTTCGAAGGTGCTGCCTTGAAGTCTTCAGTTCGATTACCAGGTAAGGTTATTAGGTTTTTTATCAGTAGCAGCCAGGAGTCTGAATATGTGTGTATGTGAAATCCAGACACATAAATCCAGACTCCGCGGCTGCTACTAAAAAAATCCTGATGGAAAAAACCTAATAACATTTTGCCCGTTCTGAAAATTGAACCATCGAGCTCATGACTAACGAGGAAGTAATCAATCATCATCAGCCTATAATGTTCTCACTGCAGGGACTCAGACCTCCTCTCTAGGAGAGGGATGGGCTATAATCTACCACGCGGGCCCAGTGCGGATTGGTAGATCGTCTTCGATTTTTTTGGTTCTAAGACATGCCGGTTTCCTCACGATGTTTTCCTTCACCGTTTTGAGAGCAGTGGTGATGAAATAAATTGATGAAAGTAATCAACACAAATATAAATTATTCTGTTTTTTTTTTATCTTCGCCTATACAGTAATCCTCCACAGTTAGGAGGTATTGGCATATAGTCGAATATTTCTAGTACTTAACTGAATATACCGAATGTAGATAACTTAAGCTTAATTTCAAGTCAATAGCCAAAGAGGTTGGAGGAGGTTCTCAAATGTTACCAAAGAGGGTCGATATCGATTATGTTAATTGATTGGGATTAACACTTAAGAGCTTTTCAACTCAAGTGAACACCGGTAGTTGGATTGTAGAGTATCTTTGATTACTCTATGGGTTTAATAGCCTACCTATTGTCCATTGAGAAGTTAGGACTTTAGAAGCCTCTAAAGTCTGGTAACCTGTCTTAACAACAGGTTACGTTATTTTTTTGTTTGGGACAAACTCGCCACACTTTTTCCAAACCACTGTAACTCCTGAAAGCCATAATCAACAGTGGCGACCACAAGAAAAGTGCCGAGACAATTAGCTCGATGAAGTTCCAGAGAAACAATTTTTTATTTTTTTTGGATCAGCCCACGCTGTCCCACTGCTGGGCAAAGGCCTCTCCCATGGCTTTTCAAGTTTGTTTGTTATTTGCTTTCTCCGTCCAATCTGTTAAGAATGAGTCCAGATCGTCAAGCCAGCGTTTCTTGGGCCTGCCTCGGTTACGACGGCCGTCTTCAGGCACCCACTGAGTGACTATCTTTGTCCATCTGTCCGGCTTCATCCTGGAAACGTGACCCGCCCAGTCCCACTTTAACTTGGCAGATTTAACACCAAACGATTTAACTGTCTTAAATCCCGCAACGAAATTAATCAGAAAAGAATAGCGGAGGAGTAGTAAAAACATAATTTCCACTTACCTCCAATCAGCAGGAGACAAAACCGAACAAAGCTAAAAGGCACAAAGGGACGTATGTCACTAGGATAAGCCCAGTTGCCTAGCACCTCGGATATTATATGTAACGTTAATAACTAGGTTATGGAGGTAAGCAGTCGCTCCACATTAAATACACATCACACCTAAAATAAATGTTTCTCGCCCCACGATAATACCACCCGTAATAATATTGATGCCCCCTCACCCCTTTTTAACCGACTTCTAAAAAAGAAGGATCAATTCTCAATTCGGATGTTTGTATTTTTTTTTAATGTTTGTTCGGGCATAACTCCGTCACTTGCTAACCGATTTGAAAAAATCTTTTTTACTGGAAAGGGTATAACTTCCGAAATGGTCCCATACTTTTTTTATCGAGATCGGACAAGCGGTTTTTATAAAATCAACAAAACTCAAAAAAAAACTACATTGTCCACATTGACCCATGAACATGTGAACCACTAAAAAGTGAAAAATAAAAACTTTTTAACAAAAAATAAAACCGACTTCAAAAAAAAAACACAAAAAAGTGCAAAATAAACTTTAGAAGAAAAATCAGTTTCTGAAGTCGGTGGCAAAAAAAAATGAAATTAAACAAACAAAAGGTTTTATTTTTTGTTAAAAAGTTTTTAACAAACCTCACATCGTTAAAAGACGACCTCTTAAAAATATTATAAATAGGTTATCATATTTAACAACGTTTTAATTTTTCATTTTGTTTATATTGGTAATCACACCCACTACGCAGACTTTGTACGTACAACCGATTGCACGTCAATGAAAACATCACCTTAAAAGCTGACCTAGCGTAGACCACAGACTCAATAGAACGCGAGGCCAGCTTATACTGGTTTTGATACGGTTGGGTCCGCACCTAACATTTAGTTATGGTCACGCCTTTACACGGCAATTTGTGAGTAATAACCAACTGTCAACCGTCAAGTTACATATTAATTATGGAAGAAAAGAGTAATGGGCTTGGTTTTATATGAAAATCTGATGTAATTCATAATAACAGATTTTTTGTTGGGTAAAATTATTCCATTTAGATGAATTTGGAATACCGACTGACACGAACTAATTTATTAACTGGAGGCCTATATATTTATTGGAGGGTGGGAAAACATCCTCCCGTGAAGTCCGTGTCAGACTGTTACTGAGTAAAAACCACCCATGTTCCTTCTCAGCCCTTCGCCTTTGTGTCGAAACCGCGGTATCTCTTTCGAACAACCCGCAGCCCTGACGGTCGGACGGCGAGCTAGATTAAGCTGAGGTCTATGCCAGGCAGTAGGACAATAAAAAAAAAACAATAACTCTTCTCCTTGCCGTTTTTCCGCAGTCGAGTAAAACAGGCAAATATTACAATCTGGTTTTGGTCAAAAAGAGTTTGCAAATTTACCTCGGAGCAGAAAAAATCCAGGATTGTCAACGAGTTTCCAATAGTCCATGTCTTTAGGCAATAAGGCTTAGGGCCTACACGCATCAGATGGCTTAGGGCCTAAGCTATCTGATGCGTGTAGGCCTGTTCTCAGTAGCCTAAAGCTCCTTAAGCTACACAATTCCTTTGGAAAACTAGAAAATCGTGAATACGTGCGGTATCATAAAACTGACAAATAGATTTTGTCAGGAAAATGAGCAGCCGAAGGTACAGTCAACAGCAAAAGTAGATGATCAAAATCAGAAATTCAATACTAATGAACGGAGTTCGCGTCAGAACTGTGTGGCGTCGAAGTGATTCAAAAGTATTTGATTGTAAATTATACCAAACATTTACTACTAGTACAACTGCCATATATTCGTGATCAGTTTTGACTCCAAAAGTTAATAAACTCAATTCGCTCCAGAACTAAGAAGTAAAAAAAAAAACGATAATTCAATAAATATTATTAATTTTGCATATTTGTGAACTTATGTCAATGTTCAAAACTAGCTGATGTGATACAAAATCATAATTCAATAAATATTACTATCTTTGCATGTTTGTGAATTTATGTCAATGTTCAAAAGTATCTGATGCGATACAAAATCATAACTCAATAATTGCTTTCGCCCAGTCGGCTACAATATATTAAAACCGGAAGGTAGATTGATATTTTTGTTAAAGATAAAAATATCAATCTACCTTCCTTTTTTTTTTTTTACTTCGTAGTTCTGGAGCGAACTAGCTGAGTTTATAACTTTTGGAGTCAAAAGTGATCACGAATAAATGGCAGTTGTACTAGTAGTAAATGTTTGGTATAATTAACAATCACATACTTTTGAATCACTTCGACGCCACACAGTTCTGACGCGAACTCCGTTCATTAGTATTGAATTTCTGATTTTGATCATCTACTTTTGCTGTTGACTGTACCCCTCTTGTTGGTGAGCAATGTGGACTGTAGTTATTTAGGATGGGTTAGAGATGGTAGAAACACTGTTAGTATGTTATAATTGTAATTTAATACAAGAACAAACTATGTACAAAGGCAACGGAACACTGACACTAGACAACATGACAAAGAGTCATAAAAAATGGAACAATCATTCAAAATGTTCTTAAAAGAAGGTGGCATCCCAGCCAGTCGCCAACACCTCTGTTCTTTTTTCAATATAACATAATTAATATAACATCACGCCTGTAATCCCCGAAGGTTTAGGCAGAGGCGTACGTAATCGTACACCAAATTTTCGCTATTTATGTTTATGTCGCATTTAATAAGGGGCGAGCATATTGCCATCAATCGGACACAGTCCAAACTCCGTGGCTGAAACTGAGAATTTTCTAAAAAAAAAAAACCAATAGACGTTTTTTTTTTAAGTATAAAACTTTGCGCCACACTAGGAATTTCTCCTGTATCGTGGGTGCGTTCACAAACATTTATACTCACATACACAAATTCCCAGACCCGAAACAACTATCTGTAGGCCGTACTGTAAATATTTGTTCCGTGCGGAGATCGAACCCGCGACACACAGCGCAGCAGTCCAATCGCTCAGCTGCACCAACCGTTCCGTCACACCGACTCACACCCGAGTTTGGCCATTTTACCCAATTTTCTACGACCTGAGAATAGAACCCTGACTAATGTCAGATTGAACATCTTATAGCCTGATAAAGTCGTAATATATACATTGTAGATTAGGTATAGCGGAGTCTGTATCGAGCCGTTCACATAAACTTGTTATGTGAAAACTTGGCGGCAAGTCACGCCTTTCCACTAGATTAACTATTCGTGACATGGTCCGACAGTTATCGACTCAATTTATTAAACGGTTTATTTATTAATGACTCTAAACATCTGCATTAACTTTCTCGTATATTTACTGAATTTATTACAATATTAATAAAGAAATAGTGTAATAAATCTCTTTTGGGAAGTGAATTAATCGATTTATGTTTTCTTGTGAAGAATAAAACTTGAAAAACATGGGTCTTTTAATTATAAAACGACCTAGAAGTGTAAATAATTTTCCAAATCATTAATGTTATTCCTAGTCAGCTCGATCCATCTTCGACCTCATCTCTGTCTTCAGGACAAGATTGACGTCAAGAGAAGGTCCATTTAATAATAATAAATATTAAAAAATATATAAGAATATTTTATTTCTTCGAAAGTGTATAGAAAACGTAGTTTGATACACGTGGGTTACTGCAGTTATCGGCTCAATAACCACCTCGTCTGTGGCTCGGGTGTGAATTCCGCCTCGGATGCAATAACAAAATTTTCCCCACTTATCGCGGGTAGTATAATTTTCTTTAGACAAACGCGTTATTATATTTGCAAAACGATTTTCCCATAAAATTACTATTAACATTTTCCAACAATTGCCAATTACAATATGATAAGTCCCAAGTAATTGAGTCGAGAGACAAAATTACTTGACATTTATTTTCTAGAAGACAATTCAATTATCTTTTTAACCGACTTCAAAAAAAGGAGGAGGTTATCAATTCGACTGTATTTTTTTTTTTTTTTTTTTTATGTTTGTTACCTCATAACTCCGTCGCTTGCTAACCGATTTGAAAATTTCTTTTTTTGTTGGAAAGGATATACTTCCCAAGTGGTCCCATGATCACCAAGTCAGGATCTGATGATGGGATCCTGGAGAAATAGAGAGAACTCTTCAAATTTTATAGGCACACTTGCAGTGATTTGAGTAGTTTTTGGAAGAGTACTTTCTCGGAGTGGTTCCATTTCAATTTAGTGAAGATCTGATGAAGAACTTCGGAGATAGGCAACGGAACTCCTCAACAAACGATAGCAAATGGACTGGGATTGCTGAAATCTCATGTCTGTCTATTGCTTACACCAGTTCATAACATAACATCACGCCGGTACGTTGTGAAGGGGTAAGCACATGTGAACCACTAAAAAGTGAAAAATAAAAACTTTTTTACAAAAAATAAAACCGACTTCGACAAAAATAAAACACAAAAAAGTGAAAAATAAAAAATCAGCTTCTGAAGTCGGTGACTTTTGTTTGTTTGATTTCATGTTTTTGTCACCGACTTCTGAAGCTGATTTTTTATTTTTCACTTTTTTGTGTTTTATTTTTGTGAAGGTCTTGGATATTGGAAATTGGGTAATCAAACTCAAATAAAGTATGGCAGGACACCTAGCAAGTCCTGGTTATGGCACGTGGAGTATAGCAGTGACCAAGGAGGCGTCCAAAGACAAACGAAGAAAATAGTAAAAGAGAGAGAGAAGGATGAAAGATATCTGGATAGATATCTGGTTTCAATGAATATGTCACTGAAATTGACATTATTTTATTTTTGGTACGCAATCCCTTCCCATGGGAATAGCCGGGTGACCTGACAATAGCCGCTAAGCCCCTAAACAACAGACGAGCGAAGTAATCTCCCACCGAGCGAACTATTTGTTCGAGTGTAGTTCTATTGCACTGTCAGTTTGTCACACAACTGCACTCAACCTGTATCGTCCGGTGGCGATATGGGCAGATGACATGGATGCCATCGTGGGAATAACCTGGATAAGGCTGTCAAAATAAAGTAGACTTTATCACAAGTAGAGAGAGAAGACTGGACTAGACTGGAACCAACAACAACGTAGTTGGGGAAAAGGCTAGGCAGAAGAATATGATGATGATGTCAATGATGATGATGATGATGATGATGATAGAAAGTTGCACGATCAAACGAATGGAACAGTTTTTGATATACATGCTTTTCCTCTGTAAAATATATAATCTAGAATTAAAAATAGGATAGCAACACAACGAAACAAGCACCTGACCTTTTAAAATTATCAAATTACTCCCAACGAAAGTTAATATTAAATAATAATTATTTTATCATGAAAACGCCGTCAAGAGCTTTATTGTTTCATTCTAAAATATCGAAATACCTATTTAACTGATTACAATCTTCGCCTCATTTTATATTTAGAGCAAGTTTGTAAGCTGTTTAACTTAGGCTTAATATCTCTTTAAATAAGAAGTGGCTTGTGTTTTAATAATAATAATAACAGCCCTTTATGATCTGTGCTTTCCCAGGTCAGTGGATGAGTGAGAACCATAGAGTATTAAACCATGGTAATATAGTCTTTGGTGACAACCCACTACATTATTACTCACTCGGCATATATCGACACACGGCGATAATGTAGCTTCCCATAAGTGAATGAATTTTCGGAATCGGATCAGTAGTTCCAAATATGTAAACTCACAATCGTCTGTAGGTAATCCCCGTAAGATTAGGTGGATTAGGTACCTACCTATTGGTTCACCCACATATCGCCAGTTACCGGACACAAGTCCTAAGTTCGTGGCTGTTACTAAGAAATTCCTGATGCGAAAACCTATTATGTAACACATAAATTAACGATAAGTATAACAAAAGTAAACAAAAGAAAAAATAAAACAAACGAAATTGGTAATGTACTAGGCCAAAAGGCATGATGCTGTTACATATACAACACAATGATTAGTTGTGTATGATAAAAGCAAGACCATTAGAATCCCATCAGTCAATTTGCACTAATAGAGAATGATGTTATCGGATCATCCCAAGAAATGAGAGATTCAGGGCATCTGGATATCTCAATTGAAGGCAATTGTTCCTGGGTCCAGTACCAAATAAACGCGCCTACGCATACTTCGAGAGATTTTTAGATACTTATAATGGGTCTACCTTTTTTGGCAGAATTTTTTATACCCGAATTTTGTTTTGCATAACAGTGGATGGCAGAAACTTCATTTCGCAGAAAATCATTTGGCATACACTCATTTACCATACATTCAAAACGCATAATTTTGTAAGTCAGAATCATCTTTGAGCATAAACTTCATTTCCAGAACCATCATTTCGCCGAAAATTCATAATCAGAATCGTCTTTTGGCACGCATTTCATTTCATACATACGTGTAACATGCAACAATAATAATAATTATTATTAATAATTATTATCAGCTCACCCCGGCTAAAATTTCTAGCTGAGAACATTAAATGTTGGTATGTCAAAAATAATAGTATTTATTATTATTATTATTAATAATAATAATGACGTCACTCATACATGCAACGCATGTACTCCATGACGCGGGCTCGCTTCGCTCGCATATTACATAACACTAATATCTTCTGTCCCCGAAGTGCCGGGCCTCCGCCGGCCTCCTTCGTCGGCCTACGGCCCGGTGCCCATGCCGCCCATAAAGGATACTTTCGCGGGACGGTCGTTATACCTTATAATAATCTACCAAATAAAATTCTGCCATCTTAAAAGTATGCCATTGAAAATTCAGCTATTTAAACATTCTGCGAAATGAGTATTCTATTAAATAATTGTTCTGCCATAAACACATTCGTTCAAAGAAGAATATGCCAAGTGTGGTATGCCAAATAAATTTCGGAGCATCAAGTTTCTGCCAGATAGATGGTACCCACTTATAATACCTACGTAACATCGTTACTTAGGTTATGCGGAAATGGGTCTATAATGCCACATCAGTCACATTTTACTAGTTAAGTTGAAGTTCCATGCGATAGTAGGCGCGCCTATTGCCGTCAATCGGGTGTTTTTGATGATGGAAAAACTCATCCAACGAACAAGGATTCTAGAAGATTTGTGTGTAATCTAACTTCATCTTTAAATCATGTGGGTAGTAACTAGTAAGGTGTATCGACCCCACACGCCCTTGTGACAGAGTTTCTTAACCACCGCAAGGGCGTCTGACGTGGTTTGACGACCGCCATTTGGCGGTCGAGTCACCGGCTTATACGTGCCCTCCAAAGTACGGAATCATCTTTTTATCGGACAATCAGGTGATTCAAGCCTGCAATGTCCTAGCCAAACTGGAAACAACTTTACAAAGTATGCTTCCCGTGGGAATCGAACCCTCAACCACTCACCCAAGGAGGCAGTAACTTGAAAATTATCAAGAATCGTGGAACATACAATATAGTTTCCCGATACCCACATAATAATATAGGTACTTTCAAATACCCCACTTTCGGATACCTTTTTAAACCACTTAGGCTGAGTTGCACCAAAAAAGTCGTTAAAGTTAAGGTTTTTGTCAAATTTGACAGTACTTTATGGGGTATAGAAAAATTATTTAAACAAATTTTTTTTTGCAAACATTCAAACAAAGTAAGTAAGTACCTATTATATTTATTGCTTTGTCTATAGCACGTATTATTTTTTGGTTGAACAATTACCTACGATGAATATCCTTGTTACGCCTTAAGCAATGCAATCGTATAGTCAGCCACCAAGCTACGTTTTTAGAGACTCGAAATCTTGGCAAGAAACATTCGTCGTTCCATGTGGAAAAACGATCGGCTCTATCTAGGTAATCACACTTTTCTTTTCATCGCTTTCGTCATCAGAACTGGTTTTTGCGAGTATTTCTTGGAGCAGGGACATGATGTCTAAAGGTTATATTCAACGCGTTTGACAATAAAATTGACAGACAATTTAACATAAACTATAACACTAACCAGCGGAAAGTGAGTGGTTGCAGTTACCGTTAAAGTTATGACGTCATTTAACTATTTGTCAAATCGCGCAACTCATTGTTGGCATAACCGATACAAAACTGAAGTTTTGATGTTTGTTTGACGTGCCATTTGACACAAACTTTAACTTTAACTACTTTTTTGGTGCAACTCAGCCTTATTTTTTACCACCCTGTAAAATTAAGTAACGACGAAATCATGAAAACCGTGCAGAGGTGGTAATAAAATAAAAACAGTGGAGTTACCAAAAAGTTTTTTTAGCAGATTGTTTCACAACAATATTATGTGTGTAACGGTACAGCCCCAGCTCTTGTTGCGGGTGAAAGACTCTTTTCCTTTCGGAATGTGAAAACTTTTTGTTTCAAACAAAAGGATATCGATTGTGACGACTAAACATTACCTGCGTGTATGCTTCCCTCTCCTAGAGAGGAGGCCTAAGTCCCTGCAGTGGGAACATTATAGGCTGATGATGATGATGTTGCCTGTGACCTTCCTCGCGTGAAATTATTATTAAAAAAAACTATTTTTTTTTTATCGGATTTTGTTACCAATTTCTAGGGTCTTATTTTGCACAGATTCTTAATATTTACTTATTCTTAATAAAAGTAAAAGGCAGATAGGCCAGTATAAGTCCTGTCAAAGGCTCAGCTTTTTCGGAGATTGACCGCAAAAGACAGACAAACAAAAATTAAACGACAATAATGTGTTTTGTAACAAGTTCCGTATATTCGTGCACGCATTCAGTAAAAAGCTGTTATTTTGACATAACAAACAGACACCTAAATTTTATTTATTTGTATGTATAAATATAATACTTATTCATATCTCCGACCAAATTAATTAAACTAAAAACTACGTAAAGACCACGAACAACACACGGAATTAAACTAAGAATTAATTTACTTAATGAAATACGTTGGCCAGTCCAGTTCTCAGGTAAAGGAAGGTTTTACATCTAATGTATTAGAATGTTAACGTAATTAAATTAAAAACTAACAAGGTATGACAGGGATGTGGAGCGATTGTGGGAACCATTTGGGGGAGCCATTAATCTTGTGTAGTACTTACGTTATTGTCTGTTGTTGCTTTTAGTGGTAGGAGGCTCTTTGTTGCTGGGTATTGACAAAGGTAGCCTAAAGATTTTAGGACTATTACTGGTTGCCTATCTTCAAGTTTGTGACGTGATTGTTGTTCTGTATTGTAATTTGAGGAATGAGGTTATATTACGAGGATGTTGCGGTTTGAAATAAGATGAAGTGACAAAAATTTAAAATAGTATGCTAAGCTAAGGTGGTTTGGTCATGAGAGGATGAGTGAAAGTATATAAACGAAGCAGGGAGAAGACGCCTAGAAACACATGTCACAGATCTTATTGGTGACGTTCTTCAGAAAAGACAGGTGCGTAGTACTCGTAAAGTCGTAACTGGCGTGCGTGTTTATGGACCGTAGCAGGTGGCATTCTGTGGTTTTCGCCTACCCCCATAGGAAAAGGGCGTGAGTTTATGTCATGTTATGTCCTTAGACGAAACAAAATCCCGAAGGTAACCGAAACCTTCCAGAATCGTAAGTCATTTATTCAAATTAGTCTAATAAATCAGTACTTTTTGAAGTCTTGCAGTCACCGCCTGAACAAGTCAGAAGATCTTCTGCAGAGAAATGGAAATTCTGTCCGTTGGAGTGTATACAGTACCGATCGGTCATAGCTGCGACAGCACCGAATGCCCAACAACTGCCGCATGCGCATTGGTCTCTTAATTCATTCAAGGAGGTACAGTTTGGCCGAAGCTTTCTGGTAGACTTGCACTCAGCTTGGCGTTACGTTTCATTAATGGTATTAATAATAATAATAATATTCCACAACTATCACACAACGCCATCTAGTCCCAAGCTAAGCAGAGCTTGTGTTTTGGGTACTAGACAACTGATAAACATACTTATATATTTCTAAATACATACATATTATAGATAAATTACACCCAGACACAGAACAAATGATCGTGCTCATCACACAAACATTTGTCCTGGGTGGGAATCGAACCCACGACCTCCGGCATAGCAGTTAGGGTCACTAACCACTAGACCAACAGGCCAGTCAAAAAAATAATAATTGTCGCAAAGTTTTTGTCCTTGAGTGCACCTAGTCGATTTTTGATGAACGTTAAAGATGTATTAAACTATTAATACACAGGAAAGTTTCTGCCAGCTTTCCAAGAGTTTTGCTTGGAATTGATCAAATTAATGAATTCGTCGGAGAACGGGTTCAGTTCTTTGCCGACGGCCAGTGCGAGCATCAAAATAGCAAAAATTGCAAATAAGATTATCTACAATTATTGTTGTTGTAAAATAACTTTCTTCATCAAACCTATTAATGTGTTTTTGGTACCTCTCTAATACACCCCGTATTAGAGAGGTACCAAAAACAAAAAGATTTCTGAAACTATTTTTTCTCAAAGTTAATCGTTTAAAAGATAGACACTTCCAATGTGGTAAAATGTGTCTCTATCTTTTAAACTAATAGAGTGAAAAATCAAAAAAAAAACATAAAGGTACTGTAGATCGATAGACAGTTTTTGAGATAATGGCACATTAATATTATTTTGGTTTCATACAAGGGTGTTTCTCTTTTTTCGTTCACCTTCCATGATTTTTCTATG
The DNA here is from genome assembly GCA_949316265.1 of Diarsia mendica. Taxonomy (NCBI): domain Eukaryota; kingdom Metazoa; phylum Arthropoda; class Insecta; order Lepidoptera; family Noctuidae; genus Diarsia; species Diarsia mendica. Next base: position 7,968,574 of record OX438906.1, on the reverse strand, counting down.
TTTTAAATAAATGGCAAATATTGCAAGAAGTTATTGCAAAATAAAGAGAACATCTATTATTCATAATTTACGCGAACGCAGTCAAAGTTTATTTGCACTCACCGAAGTTGATGGCAACTTTGAGTTTCGTTCAGTTTGCAACGAAACCTCAAGTGAAAACCATTGTTGCCTTAATCCTGCTGTTGAGGCAACAATGGCTTACTTACATACTTTAATATTTTAAACTATATCGAGAAGTTCGTGGTTAAATTAATAATAACAAAAACTTGGATGGGTCTTTACGTTAAACAAATAAGTTGTGCATGTTGTGCTTACCTTTATGAGGTTGATGCACTTCTGTGACTCTAATGTAGGTATTATGTATCTCATATCTTTGATTAAGTGTATTCAATTGTTCGTGAGTCAAATAAATAAAATAAACCCGTGCTTGCCCAGGTTGGTCTGTGGATGGGTGACCGCCCATTACGTTCCGACTTTCCTCCGCTTCGGAAAGTGCGTTAACCCGTTGGGCCTGACTCTCATTTGAAGATCTCTGACAGTCGTTACAGGTAGTCATTGGCCCGAAAGTCTGACAACCAGTCTTACCTAGGGGTATCGTATTAACCAGTACTAACTGGGCTGTGGAGGTCAGATAGGCAGTCGCTTCATTTAAATTACTGTATTCAGTTGCATCCGCTTACACTGGAAGCCAACCCCAACATAGTTGGGAAATGGCTAGACCGATGATGATGATATATCTGTATATAATAAAATTTCGCACACGTATTCCTCTTATGAGGTAGGCATCCGTTAAGAAAGGATTTATCAAAATTCAATCCCTAAGGTCTCAAAACGTTGAAGGAAAAACATCGTGAGGAAACCGGCATGTGTTAGAACCAAAAAATTCGAAGACATGTGACATCTACCTACCAATCCGCACTGGGCCCGCGTGGTAGATCCACCGCCGCCATCCATCCGCCTATTCCATCTCAAAAAGAGAGGAGGCCTGTGTCCCAGCAGTGGAATATTAATAGGCTGTTGATGAATCCCTAAGGGGTGAAACAGGGGATGAAATTTTGAATAGAAAATCGTCATGTTTGATATTTCCGACATCCACGCCGGTAAAACCACGGGTAAACGCTTGTAACTACATATACGAAGTAGCTCTTCTATTTCATAACATATCTCCAGAACATAATAATATATTCCAGGAATATCCGTGTATGTTGTTACCGATCCGTTTGATGGCAAACAGATCGGTAACAATATCAAACGCCAATGCCACACTAATCATTAGCTCTGATTGATAATAATTGATATTCAATTACCTATGACGTGTTCTGTCTGAAGCCAATCTATATGATGATGCAGGATAATGCATAATCAGAGATATTGTATTGGAAACTGGGAAGCAGGGAAATTGTCATCTGATTACCTCTCTCTTTGTTGTAAGGAAATGTTAAAACTCTTTGTGCAATTTGTGTAATTTTATTTAACTGGGTCAATCTGTAGCTTCGGTTGTTTCTGAAAACATAATGTGGGTAAGGCTTTTTTTTTGTTGTATTCCGCGCACGTTCACAACCACTATTATGTAGTCTTATTCTCTTAGAATAGGATGAGTGAGTTTATATATTACATTCATCGACTTCATCATCAGCCTACAGCAATCCACGGCTGGACAAAGACCTCTTCAATCGCACGCTACTCAACTTGATTTCCGGCAACATTCATGCATCAGCCACCTTGCGAAGACCGTCGCTCCACCGAGCCTGAGGTCCCACCTCACGCTTGTCTATTCGCGGACTCCATTCAAGAACACGTCTGGGGTAGACGTAACTCTTGACTGGAGATAGCGAAGAAACGGTTATCAGTTCTGCGGCTAATAGCTTCGATAGATATCACCATGTCTTCGGTTTTTGGACCAAGTTCCTCGAATTTGGGATGTGTTTCCTCGCGATCTATTTTTCCATCGTTTCGAGAATGGTAGATGATTACTGGTGATGAAATAATTACACAAAGTACGCACCTGGGTTTGAGTCCACGTCCGAAAACTTGTACAAGCAGGTACCACATGTACATACCATGCTGATGAAGTTAGTAACGTGATGATGGACCTTTAACTTGGATTTACATGCCGTCCAGAAATATCTCTTAGGTGCTAGTTTGTTTTCCTCCACCGCAAGAAGTGATAAACAATGCGCACATGAATCCGAAAATTCAGAGGTGCGTGTCTTTTTTTTTGGCGGGTGGAATACCATCAAATAACCCCTCCTGCTCTGGGCAGAGCGAAAGGGAGTGTCAGACTTCTACTGACTAAAAACCAGCTGAGCCCTTTGTGTAGAGGCCGCGGTATCACTTTCGAACAACCCGCTGCCCCGACGGGAGAGGTGCGTGTCTTAGCTTCGAACTCGAGACCTATGGACTAGATCACTAGACTGTAAGTGTATACAGCTATACCACAAGCTCAAACAACTCAAACGCACAGTTTCTAAAACATACACATTACTCTCCTTTATAACTTGCCACTACCAAATCCAAACAGAGCATAAACCAAACGCACACAAGTAACAAACAAACACATCTAATAACATTTCCAATTAATACATAGCCAACTAAATATTTGTTTAACTATAAATTACTAGTAATTACAGTTATGTAATACTCAATGAAAGCTCGTTATACAAACATTAATATTGTTTCTTGAACCATTTCATTATGGTTTTAAATGTTATGACTAGCGCACAATTAAGGAAATTGCTGTGTTTTTATATTTATGTTCCAGTCGTGAGTGCTTTGCTTTGGGAATAATTTATTTTTAGTTTTAATTGGAATTGGTTTCTGTTGGTTTCTATAGAGGAGATAGTTTGGGAGTCGGTGTTTGTATTGGAAGATTTTGATGTTGTTTGGCTCGAGTTAAAGTTAACTGGAATTAAATTTCGTGTTCACCAGTGCAAAGAGTACTAAAACTAAGTTAAATTAGACATTGATTCTAAATCAGAGGTTATATTATCTTGCTTTTATTGTCCGTTTTATTTAACCAATTACTAGTATTTTAACCATTCTATCAAACAACCTAACTTACTTCGTAGTTTTAAGAAGTTCTAAAAAAAAGTTATAATAATGCTAACAATCTTCCAATAGACATTATTAGGTAGCCTTTTATTTGGTGTTCCGGGGTGGATGTCCTCAGCCAGATCCTGGGGCGGTTGAAAAGGTTTGTCAGGACTCTAACTGACTCAAAACCACCTGGTGTTCTCACACTTGCACCGCGGGTCATAGAGACGAGTGGGCTAACCTTCGGCTATTCTACAAGTACCATGTTATGATTGTTATGTGTAATATAACATAATTATCTGACCAAACATTTCGCATAGATACAACGCTAAACAAAAGTGAAACCACAAACAAAGCAGAAAAGGAAAGTAATCTATTGAAAAAAAAAAAAAAAACAACACTGCAGTCACAGTGATTAATTGACAATGGGACCATCAACGTCCATTATGTATGTAACTATTAATCAAAAAGAAATGCCAATGCACGCGTAGGTTATAAATACTGAGTGACACATTATAGAATTAAAAATTTGCATACAATCGTATATCACAGCGAGAATGTGCTAGTTACTCGCGCTAGTTCGCTATGCCATGCAAACGAAGCATAGAGCGAGATTTAAGAAGATTTTTGTACTACATTGTGTGGTTATTGGGAAAGAAAAGTTTAACCCTTTCCCATGTGTAGGAAAAACGAAATAATCTTCAATAAAGTAAAGTAATCATCAACACCCGCTTTGTAGGCTTTAGGTAAGCCTTTGATTTGTAAATCTGCTGTCAACTGTCATGTGATTGATGAAAGAATATACAAAGAATTGTTTTTGTTGACAAAGATTTTGTAACAGGATTTCTCAATACCACGGAGTCTGGATTTGGGGTGGCAGTAGACTCGCCCCTTATTACATAGGATTTAAACATAGCCGGTGAAATGTGGTACTCAGGTACTCCTCTGCCTAATCCTTCGGGGAATAAAACTGTGATGTTATGTTATCCAAACTTTACTTTAGTGAAGATTGACTTGACATGTTTTCGGAAAACACTAGTACTACGAGACAAATGAGTGCCTTTTTGTTTGGAGGGTTGAATATCATCAAATGACTCCTCCCGCTATGGGCAGAGCGGCAGTGAATGTCAGACTTCTACTGACTAAAAACCACTCATGTTCCTTCTTAGCCCTTTGTGTCGAAGCCGCGGTATGTCTTTCGAACAACCCGCAGCCCCGACGTATTAATGAGTGCCTTATGTTGAAGAAACATTTTCCCAATACACTTAGGCATCGTTCACACGCCGCTGACTGTGAGCACGCGTTACGCAGTGTAACGCTTTTCAATTATATTATTAAACTTCTTGTTCACACCGAACCGACTATACGCTGTCACGTAGATCCATAGAGACAGTGAGCATTTTCACAGTCGGCGGCGGACAATACGTTTACGTTACGTTGGTGTGAACGATGCCTTAAACCTGCCGAAAACGACAACTCAAACCAATATTAGGTACCTTCATTTGTTTACAAGAAACCAGCCAAACTCCTTTGACTTTTATGAACCACCAAAGTTAGAATGTTCACTTTGATTTTCCTCCCGTTAACATTCGACTCGGTGTTTTCTTGAACAAAAAATCCTTACCGAACTAATTAGCTTTGTAAGTGAAACTATGTAAATTAGCCTTTGTAACAGTGTTCGTATAAAAGCTCTTAGGCTTAATTAGGACCGTTATCGCTTTGCCGTGTCCTCGTTCAGGTAAAATATTGACTGACGATAGGGATGCACGTTACTTATTTTTTATCGATACTTCATATCGATCTGGAGACCCTAGCTATCGAAAACCCATCAGAACCAAAATCAATATCATTCATAGACACAATACTGATTTTTATAAATACTAAAATCAGTATTGTGAAACGAGTATTGTAGAATTTCAAAATCAACTTGACGTTACATTTTTACAGCACGCACTCGTGGCAGGGCCTCAGATCGGAACTTTACGATACGGGTCTAGGACCGTTTCGATTAGCTTCGATCCGATTCTCCAAATATCGAATCGTACACTGGAACGCACGATACTTGGCTCCCTCTCATCATCTGCCTCATTTTTTTTAATTTACCTCCTAAGTACACATTGTGGAATGCAAATATAGTTTGAGTATAGTATTGTTCTTAGACTCAAGAACAATATTTTCACCCTCCTTTTAATATCAACTTGAACGCGATACAAGCCGTTCATTTGTATCAGGCCAATCATTTATTGTATTCGTTGGTTTCCGTCCAAAATATTGGAGTATATCGCATCGATGAAGAGGAAGGCGAAAGAGAAGAGGAATGGCTTGTATGAAAAATTATACGAAAGAGAAAAAGTAGAATAGGACAAGGGCAGGAAGATGAGATGAGATGATGATCACATCATGTTATATCGATACTAAAAAGAACCGGATCGGATGGTACCTCTCTATTAGCTGAAGGGAAACTAGGGGACACTTTGTGTTAGTGATCCTACTACGATACACTTCTTTACTATCTTTGAGACACTATAGGACAAGTAAATAGCTGCCACAGGTAGCGATACTTTAGTTCTTTACTTGTTCCGTAAAACTATGCAGAAAAGGTTTCATATTTTTACTGCAGCTTGAACCAGTTTTGTACCCAGCTAAACTTGAGAACTTTGAAAGAAGAAATATGTTTAGAGACAAGATGACCCCCGTAAAGTATGTCTTTATTTAGTTGACTTTATAAAGCTAATAATCAGCTAACGAAAATACCGTATTATAATAATATTAATACCATAGACCTGTTTCCGGAGGTTTTCCGGGAATTTTCTTGGTGCAAGACTATTCTTGCACCAAGAAAATTTGAAAGGGTTCGTACCTGCTAGTTAGCCATACTAGTATAATATCAATAAAAAACTATTATTATATTGCGCTAAAACTGCTAACTCAGTAACCACAAATTAAAAACAACAAGACCATAATAACCAATTATTCAAAGCATTTATTTAAATCTGACCATTATAGGCACTTTTGAATGTCAGAAAAACAAAGAAAGCTGCAGTCCTATTATACCTTTGACTCAAGGTATAATAGGTACCTAACTTGTGAAAGTACTGTAGAGTACGACTTATGCATGTTATAAAGGTGATACTTATTGTACACTAGCTATTGCCAGCGGCTTCGCCCGCTACAACTCAAAAATGATCCCACGGGAAGATAAAACCTGGATAAAGACTCAGGTTATAAATTAAGTATCTGTGTACCAAATTTTATCCAAATCCGTTCAGTAGGTACTTTTGCGTGAAAGAGTAACAAACATCCATACCTACTTACAAACTTTCGCGTTTAATAATATTGGTAGGATTGAGCGATGTGTTTACTATCTCGTATATTGTTGCATCTCACATCCAAAATGTTGTTAAAAGGATGCGAGAGCCAATAAAATTGCAATACCAATACTGCCGATATTATCGGTCCAGTGCATCGTCGGATCCCATTGCGATAATTTACAGCGATATATTATTGCCGATAACTATCTAAAGCAGCCTGTCCATTGGATGCAATGGAGAAGTGCAACATTGCCCACTTTATTCACTTTGACATGGATTTAGTTGCTTGCTGTTGGTAACTGAAAATGGCGCCACCGGTGACTGAAAAGTTGTGTGGAAATCGATTGTCGTGGTGGAAAGTTTTGAATATGAATGTGGATGGGTAGAGTACAGACCAAAGAAAAGGTGGTAACGAGTAAAAGAGAAGTATGGAAGAATAAGACATGCTGCAGCACTGACCAAAATCATCATTCTCTTCTCTTGCCCCTATCCCAAATGAATTGGGATAGGGGCAAATGAATTGGGATAAGGGCAAATGAATTGGGATAAGGGCAAGAGAATGATGATGTTGGTAACTTTAGAGCAAGGTTGGCGCAGACACTGAGCGATCGGCTGCTGCGCTACGTGTCGCGGGTTTGACTAACTAGTACGGTCTGGTTGTTACCACCTATACCTACAACTCTGCCGGTCAACTCTACTGCTTTAGCTGTGACTGAGTATTGAAAAGTAAATTCGGTCTGGCCAGTCTTAAAAGGGCACACACTAGGAAATAGCTTGTAAGGGTCGGTATTATGTACTAGATTACGTGGCCTCGGCGCAAGGGCAAAGAAGGAACATGGGTTCGGTTTTTAGTCAGTAGAAGTCTGACACTCCCCTTCGCTCTGCCCAAGAGCGGGGGGGGGTCATTCGATGATTTTCCACCCACCAAAAAAAAAAAAAAAAAAAAAAAGGGTCGCCGTTACGGAAATCGGTAAGGAGGACTATAATTATGTATTAAATGTTTGTTATCGCACTCACGATACAGCAGAAAATACCTAGTGAAGGGTAACTGTTTTTCTGCTTTGTTTACTCCGCTTACATTACGACAGTCAATATTAACGAAGACTAGCCGTATGCAGGATGTAATATTATTATTAGAAATTCTCTAGACCGTGCGCAGACATAAATGCACTCTCTGTTCCTTTACTCTCATAATTTCATGGGACGAAAATCCGGCGACCGGGGAGATATCAAGCGTCGCGCGTCGGAACAAGCACTTTACATGTTTTCCAAGACCAGGGGTATCATAACGCCAACTTCCTGACTATCGGTGCTGAGCGGAATTGGGGGCGAGCCTCTTGCTATCTACCGGGCATAAATCCGTGGTTGCTACTCTGAATTTCCTGATAGAAAAATCCAATGACACTATACCCGACCTGGGAATAGTACCCAGGACATCATGCTCAGCAGCCACGCTTGCGACCACTAGACCAGCGAGGTAGTCTTCCAAAAACCTCAATAACACTTGGCCCGATCAGGGAATTGAACTCAAGACCCACGTTTAGCAACCACTCTAGCTAGATTAACAAAGTAGACTTCATTAACAAAGTAGACATCTATCTATATAAATAAAGACAGAAGTCCTGACTGACAGACTGACTCATCAACGCCCAGCCCAAACCCTTGGACCTAGAAAGCTGAAATTTTGCACAGAGGTTCCCTTTATAATGTAGACAAGGAATAAGGTAGAATTTTTCAAAATTCAACCCCTAAGGGATAGGGGATGAAAGTTTGTATGGAAAATCGTCATTTACACGCGGGCGAAGCCGCTGGCAAAAGCTAGTCATAAATGTTTGCTTACTGTGGGACCCAAACCCACACAATCTTTCACTTTCAGCAAGATATTAATCTTTACGATAAAAAACTTTGTTAAAGATTCAAACTTAATAGTCTCACAAAACATGCAGTGGAAAATAAATGGTTTCTGAATTAAATTATCATAATTATCGACGCTCTCGTCCATTTCAAGAAAAACTTCTCTTTTATTGCTAAATAAAAGATTTTATTGTTAAATGTAAACTGCCTGACGATTTCTATGGGAAACCTATTTGTTTGTTTGTTTATAGTCTACCATTTTGAAGTAGCATTTAAATAAGCTGTTTACGTAAATTTTTCAAAGTTATTTAAACGACTTGTAGTATTAAACTGGTATTTACGTTGGGTTATGTTATTATTTGGTCACTTGTTATGTTATTATGCTGGTCTCGATACTGCAAAGTGATTATTTTGAACTCCGCATTTATTAAGGCCGTGTGTACGAACATTTTAACATAGTGATGAATAAGTGAGCTATAAAATATTCTACCTTAAACAAATAATTATTTCAATATAGTTTTTTATTTCATCATCTGCCTAGCTATTCTTAAGTTTGTCGGGGTTGGCTTCCAGTCTAACCGAATGCAGCCGAATACCAGTATTTTACCTCCACAGCCCAGTTGGTAAGTACTGGGGAATACCATACCCCTTGGTAAGAACGAATTTCGAACTTCCGGGCCACTGACTACCTGTTACGACTGTCAAAGATTTAGTGCCGCAGTTAGTTTAATTCGACTATTCAAAAGTGCCTGTAACGGCCTATACTTGAAATAAATGCTTTGTTTTTTTTTTTTTACAAAATATGACACAAAGGAAACTCGGTATGTGACACACCTAGGCAAGCACGGTTTAACCTGAACATTGCTCCGAGCGGCTGATATTATCTACACAAGAGCTCCTAAAGTTATTTTATTTAATTGTTTTACTATGCAATTAACTACTCATATAAAAATACATTTCAACTTAATTGATATTTCAGCAAGATTTTTAAGTAGATTAGTATTTTCTTTTAGCTCAGCTTTGCTCTTACAGGCATTGAATTAAGAATTAAGGCGAATTATTAAGCTTCAAATGAAACTTGGTTTCGTCTTGCTCGTGTCTAGAATCTAGAATTGCAGACAGACTAAAGTTCATTTGTTTTCTTAAAGTACCTTATTTGAGAGAGCCGTCAATGTCCTCTGCTGAATATTGACTTTTTAATTAACGGTACTAATTTCATGGCGATACCTAAGACAAACTTATTCATTTGACCAAGGTTCATTATTCATTTGAGCAAGTATTCAATATTTTAAAATAAAGTGTTTTTATTCGTAGCGTTTAAAATAACCCAACACAAAGGGAATGGCGGGGTCTTAGTTCTCGCTTCACTCGCTCACAAGACCCCGAAATCCCCTTTGAAACTAACCTGTCCGATTCGTGCTGTCCAAGAGTCCCGAGCTCGCTTCGCTTGCTCTTTCTTTAGTATGTAAGAACCACAGCAGGTGGCGTTATATCTGCCCATCCCATGGGAAAAGGTGTAATAAAGTGTAGTAAATAAAGTATTTATGTACATTTCGCCAACTTTGTATCTACATTTAAAAACACAATTACTGTTGTAACTTTTAGTTCCAAGTCAATAAAGTCAGCTAACTATTAACGAGGTGTTACAAAGTCCTTGTAGTTGCTGTTTTAATAAAGTTTACCGACGTGCAGCAATGTTGTATATTCATTTAGTAATTAATAAGTTTATGTGAACATTAATATTACTGGGCCACCGTAGTCGATGCTAATTTATGTAGGCTTTAGGTCATGTATTTGTGGAAGGATTAATATGTTTCAAAGTTGAATGTAGTAGCCTTAGGTTGGTATTTAGTATTATAGTTACACTAGACTATGACTATATTATTATACTTCATAGTTAGAAGGACATTTTGGCTCTTAACGATCTCTTGCGCTAAATCTTCTTAATCGTGTGGTTAGAGCATATTTAACTTAGTGTAATTTTTTTTTATGCCCCACATCTGAAGACTTGACTTTACACGCCCCATCGAGAAATATCTCTCAGGCATTATGCTGGTTCCTCACGATGTTTTCCTTCAAGCGAGCAAGTAATTATCTATACTCAATGATATTATAAATAAAAATAGGTAGAAATCGCATTAGCACGCACAAATTGTTGAGGACAAACTACGGCAATTGGTGCAGTTTAGTAACTAGCTATCTCTTTTTATCTTAAACGTTCCGTATTATCTATCCCTCTCGTAGGACGCAACGATATATGAACGCCATTCAGTATGAACATGGCGTATCTTTCTTTATAATATCATTGTCTATACTTCTATACTAATATTATAAAGAAGTAAAGAAAAGAAGAGAAGTTTGTATATTTGTTAAATTGTAAGGGGTACCTAATCTCAGGATCTACTGAACCGATTTAAAAAAATCTTTCACCAATAGAAAGCCACATTATTGCTGAGTGTCATAGGCTACTTCTTATCCCTGTATTCCCACGGGAACGGGATCTACGCGGGTGCAACTGCGGGACGTCCGCTAGTTATAAAATATTTTTACGACCTTATTTGTGTGACAGTTCGTTCATGGAAACTAAAAGCATCTACGGCTATGTTGAAGCATCTGGCCATCATCGAATTGAGTGATGAGCGATTGATAAGGCCTATACCCAGCAGTGGACAGCTGTAGGCTGATGATAATCTAATGATCATTGCATTGAGATAAACCAAGCACCTGCTGGCAATGCTGCCGCTGCATCTTCCCTGGTTAAATGTTTTCAGAAGGTCCAAGCGAGTTGACCCTTTTTTTTGTTGGAGGGTGGGAAATCATCAAATGACTCCTCACGGCAGAGAGGTAGGGAGTGACAGACTTCTACTGACTAAAAACCACCCATGTTCCTTCTTAGTCCTTTGTATCGAGGCCGCGGTATCTCTTTCGAACAACCCGCAGTATGCCTCAAAGCAGTATGTCCACAAGGACACTAATTTTCTAAATCAAAAATTCCAAGTCCACAAAACGATTTAATCTTTATAATTTTCAAGTTACTTATGAGTTAGATGTCCACGGTGTGGTGAACACTTAGGTACAATCACAAGCAAAAATATGTACATATAGGAAACCAAGTTAAGGTCCCTGCTGCCACATACGGATCTTTGGCAGTCGTTACAGGTAGTCAGTGACCTGAAAGTCTGACAACCAGTCTTACCAAAAGGTATCGTATTACCTAGTATTAACTGGGTTGTGGAGATCAGCAGATAGGCAGTCGCTCCATGCAAAATACTGGAATTCAGCTGCATCCGGTTAGACTGGAAGCCGACCCCAACATAGTTGGGAAAAGGCTTGGTAGATGATGAATTAGCCTTACTAAGGCTTACCGTATTACCCATTTACTGAGTTGTGAAGCTCGGATAAGCAGTCGCTTCATATAAAATGCTGATATTCAGTGGCAATCGTTTAAACTGGAAGTCAACCTCAACACAGTTCCGAAAAGGCTACGTAGATGATGAAATTAGGAAAAAAACACTTTCACAAGTCGCTAAGTGTGTACATATTAGTGCTCGCGACAGTACCACCATCCCCTCGGGGTAGAAGTTAGGAGCAACCCTTTGTGGAACGCTTACGTCATGCACTACGCCCTTACAAGTTATGTCGCGAGATAAGGGTTACGCGTCATTGAAGGAGGCGTTATCATATTATTAGGAATCAGAAGTGAAATACGTGAACAAAATAAACAATGTTTAATATCTTTTGAATTACACTTTTACAAAAATATCAAGACAAACATTTTAAACAATAATCAAATAGAAATAGCACTAGCAAATGGAATAATCAGTACACGAGCAAAAACATAAACCAAAATTAATCGAGCGCCGTCCAAGCAAAAAGTGACCGCTGCACCGCTGCTCGCCTCGTTTTATGAACTTCTGTCCGTTGCCGCACGTCGACCGGATGCAAACCGCACGGCTACTGGCTGATGGCGTGACTTTGAGCCAACACGGCCTCTCCTGACGCTCTGACGTCCTCGTCAGCTTCCAACAAGGCGGCTGAGTCTTCGCTGTCTCCTTGATAGCGTGTCTCACAACGCCAGTGGGGCGTGCTGGCACGGGGGAGTGCCACGCACAACTGCGCCTGTGGGGCGCGCTGGCACCGTGGAGTGCCGCACACAACTGCGCCTGTGGGGCGCGCTGGCACAGTGGAGTGCCGCACACAACTGCGCCTGTGGGGCGCGCTGGCACCGTGGAGTGCCGCACACAACTGCGCCTGTGGGGCGCGCTGGCACAGTGGAGTGCCGCACACAACTGCGCCTGTGGGGCGCGTTGGCACTGTGGAGTGCCGCACACAACTGCGCCTGTAGTAGGGATGGGTCTTAAATTAATAAGCTGCTAAATTAACAAAGCTAATTTTTTTTTTAGTGTCAACACCTGTTAAATAAGTTCTGATATAGCTGTTAAATCTAGCAGTCACAACTGACAGTGACAAGTTCCGTTTCTATTGAATTGGTTTCAACACGAGTTATTTAGCAACTAGCGAGCGGGTTGATTTAACTCACCGCTAAGTGCTAACTGCTGAATTCGGAAATATTACATTTAAAGAGAGTTAAATAAACACTGATCTTCGTTACGAAGGTTTACGCGGGATAAGATAAAAAAGATTAGAAGAAAATTACAAATACAAAAATAACAGACATGAAAAAAAGAAATCGTTGTAAATAAATTGATTCTCATTACAAATACGCCAACAGAAAAAGTTAACAGTCCTAAGCCTGTGAAAAATATGAAGGAAATGAGAATTAATTATGTTAAAAATCTGTCTGTGACTAAATTTAACAGTTGCTAAAAATAACTGCTAATTTTAAGTGTTAATTATTTTTAGCATTAGCATTTAGCAGTGTTATTATTTTTTAACGCTTAAGCCCATCTCTAGCCTGTAGGGCGCGCTAGCACCGTGGAGTGCCGCACACAACTGCGCCTGTAGGGCGCGCTGGCACCGTGGAGTGACGCGCTTAACACGTCAGTAGCGCGCTGGCAGCCTGGAGCTACGCGCTTAACACGACAGTAGCGCGCTGGCAGCCCGGAGCCACGCGCTGTACACGCCAGTAGGGCGCGCAGTCGGCCTGCAGCGACGCGCTCAGCAACGCCAGAAGGCGCGCTCGGCAACGCCAGTAGGGCGCGCAGTCGCCTTGCAGCGACGCGCTCAGCAACGCTAGTAAGGCGCGCTGGCATCCTGCAGTGACGTGCACGTTCACGGCGTCATTGTGACAAAGCCCTGGCAACCACTGCTAAGGCCAAGCAGCGTTGCGTTGCGTCCATCCTTGTGTAATGGTTACTCTGCAAAGAAAAACAAACAAGTTTACAACAGAATTTTGTTCCGCTCGATCAGTCCTGACCAAACTTTAGTTCCATTGGGTGGCACCAAATTCGACTCTCATTAATTAAATCAAATGTACTGGAAATTATCGAAAATACAACACTACTTTGACTCAACTACCTTGAGTCATACCATAGTCGTTCACACCAACCTTAAAAATTCTATTGCAACAAAAACTGCTGAAATCATCGAGTAAAACCTTTAACACCAAGGCTCTCTAACCGAGTAGTACAACAAGAGAGTAATCTCATTCATTAAGGAACATTCAAGCCGAGAATCAAATTCAAAGAAACATTCACCAAACAAAACTTGTCAGACAAGAATACCAATAGGCACATAGGGATGTATAAGCACATTGTTAGTATATCACACAGACTTCTTCCACAACACTGTAGGCATAGGCTCCAAGTTTGCATACCCCTCAGTGGCTGTTGACATCACAGACTTCCACACACACTGTAGGCATAGGCTCCAAGTTTGCATACCCCTCAGTGGCTGTTGACATAGGCACATTGTTAGCATATCACACAGACTTCCACACACACTGTAGGCATAGGCTCAAAGTTTGCATACCCCTCAGTGGCTGTTGACATAGGCACATTGTTAGCGTATCACACAGACTTTCACACAGACTTTCACACACGCAGCTGAGGTCACGCGCTTGACCAAACCACACGTTCATAAGTAATGGTTACTATGCAAAGAGACAAAACCTGACCAAACATCTACGACAGAACCTGACCAAACATCCATTAGGTCCTACTCTCGTTGATAAAATCAAACGCGGCTAAACTGGAAATTATCGAAAATACAACAATCAACCACCCTTACATTGTCGTTTAAATCAATCTTAAAAACATTATTGCGTCAAAAAAATGCCAGGTTCACAAAAATCATCGAGTAAAACCACAGATCACATCTCCCGTGTGTATCACTATTTGACTTAACACTATGGTCTTTCCAGACCCTGACCTCAACCAGAGCTAAACGCACAACGCACAACTTACAACAAACACACCCACTGTCTACTCGAATTTCCTCAAAAACCTTCAATTTTAATCGGACTACGACTACACAATAATTACTGGTACTGTCTAACACAATACAGCCGATAGAATCTCTTGGCTTGCAACCACAACTTTACTTCATCAAAATCCTTATAAACATCAACTGATACGTAACTCATTGGCATCTTTCTTAGCCTATCATGTGTATTATAAAGCAACTTCTATAATAAAGCAAAACTTATCAGACTTTACAGTGCACCTGTATACGGCCTACGTCTTCACACGAAAACAAGTCAACTGATCATATTGCGTAGGGGTTTGCATTTACGCAGACCATGATTATTCGAGTTTGATGTGCCAACAACTGCACTTTTTGGTTTCAAATATACGGAAAACGACTTTTGACTGTATTTTGTTTTGTTCATAATTGCGGCTTTTATTTGAGCATCAGATATCACAAATCACAACGTTGCCCCTCACCAGGAATTTCTCCTGTATCGTGGGTACCTTCACAAATATTTAAACTAACATACACAAGTACCAGACTTTAAAAAAAACTATCTGTAGGTCATACAGATACTTGTATTCATAACGTCATTCAAGCACAGTGACCATATCGACTTCACGCGGACACAATGACCGAAATTCGTGTTTAAAATGAGTCCACGTGCTGTTATTGGTCAACCAATCGTTAAGCGACGTATTAGCACCACCATGTAAATAACCACCAATGCGTCCGAGGCATTGCCAATCACCCCAGTGACCTTATAAACACACACATAACATCACGCCTGCAATCCCCGAAGGGTTAGGCAGAGGTACCCAGTATACCCACATTTCGCCAGTTATGTTAAGACATAAGCTTAACCATGTAATAGGGGTGAGCCCATTGTCACCAACAGGGCACAAATCCAGAAAATAACACTTTGCCCGACCCGGGAATCGAACCCAGAACCTTCATGCTCATAGTCGCGCTTACGACTACTAAACCAACGAAATATTAAAATGGTTCGATCTTACTTGTATCAGGAACGAAAGTAAACCAATCCTGTCCGGAGCGTCGCCTCAACCGCGAGAGCGGTTACACAGGACTTCGCGTCCTCACGCGGCTCCTACGACGACGATCTCGTTCGCGCTTGGAACGGCGATCGGATCCCGAAACTTGCTATACGTGACCTTCCACTCCACTTATGGTGGCTACGAGATCGCTTAGAACGCAAGGCACTAGTTTTGAACGCGAACAACTCAATCTATCCATTGCTAACTACTACCCGCTTTTATCTAAAATTAAAAGCCTGAAAACTAGTTTTTAACTTGTGGGCGAAAAGAATCTTTATCCCACTTCTGATATTAGGAATCAGAAGTGAAATACGTGAACAAAATAAACAATGTTTAATATCTTTTGAATTACACTTTTACAAAAATATCAAGACAAACATTTTAAACAATAATCAAATAGAAATAGCACTAGCAAATGGAATAATCAGTACACGAGCAAAAACATAAACCAAAATTAGCGAAGCACACGATAATAGTCGGGTAGCAAGTCCTTTCCGAGCGCCGTCCAAGCAAAAAGTGACCGCTGCACCGCTGCTCGCCTCGTTTTATGAACTTCTGTCCGTTGCCGCACGTCGACCGGATGCAAACCGCACGGCTACTGGCTGATGGCGTGACTTTGAGCCAACAATATTGTAATTTTGTTAGGAGAGATTACTTTCAGAACTTATTTGGTTGGTTGTAGCCTAATGTTGTGGGTAAATGGTACGTATGGTTCAAACGGTAACATGTCACTCTATACATTATTTCCCAGCATAATACTTATGGTCTCGTTTTGTAACGATCTCCATTACAATTATCCTTTGGTGGTTTGGTCATGTAGAAAAAGATGACCGACATTCGATTAACGAAAGGTATTTACAAGGCAGATGTGAGTGGCAAGTGGCCTTCTCTCTAGGAGAGGGATGGACTATAATCCACAACACGGGCCCAATGCGGATTGGTAGATGTCACAAATCTTCAATTTTTTTGGTTCTAAGACATGCCAGTTTCTTCACGATGTTTCCTTCACCCTTTTGTGAGCAGTGCTGGTGAAATAAATTACACAAAGTAATTACTGACTGGTTTCGAACCCACGAATCGACTCGTAAGATAGGACCGCCGCCACTTGGCCACCGCTTCCCTCTAAAAAAAAAAACACAGCCCTGCAATAATACTAAAACAATTTGCCGACAAATCCAACACAACTGGCATGTTACGAGCAAAAGTAATTACAAAATATTTCACAAATAAACATGTTGGCACGCACAACAGTTGGTGCATAACAAACATAACAAATAACTTTATTATTAACTATACTTAGTTTCACGCACTATAGCAATTATACGGCATATATTTCTACCCCCACACTCCACATACACAACCACCCGCAGCTACAGTTTAGACGTTAATGATAATTTTAAACATTGCGCTTTCCTCCCACTCTCCCACCACTAGTAATATGCGAACTACCCGCAAATTAGTACAGATTATGCACTAAAGGGATCTCACACCATAGACAATAATTATGTGGGGGACTTCGTTGAATGCGGGCTAGTTCGATTCAAATTATTGCAAATGAAAAAACTTTGTCAGATGCACGAAGCGTGCATTGTGCAACTTTTTTTTTCAAAACACGTTGATTGTTGCTAGACAACTGAATCACTTTAAAACATAAATGAAAAACGATCTTCTTTTACGTTAAACAAACAAAGGTACAAGGTAGGGTCTTGGAAGCCATACTTTGCGAAATCACAAAGTAGAAACCATTATTTCACGAGAAAATGCCACACGTTATTGACATGTTGACGGGAACACAAGCTCAATAAAAATGTATTCAAAACATTCACGACTAACTTAAAACTTTCAAGAAGGTTCTAAGACTGCTGTGTCGCTAAGTCTTCAGCATTGATGTGTAAATCCCATTAAATGTACACAATTTATATAAAGAGAGCCTTACCCGCATATTTGTTCCTCAAACAAGAAATCAAATATTTAGACGCGGTAACTTCCGAAGAAACCCAAACAAATAGTTTTTATTCAAGCAAAACTATTTTATTTATTCTCTGGTAACAATTCATCAAGAAGTTGCAAAGTTCCCCGGAACGGGACAAAATTAAATAACGTCGTATTTACTTGAAGGAATAAACTTAATTAGGTAGGTACTAACGTTTGTATAGATTCTGTTCCGAGGTACGAAGATTATTTATGGAAGTAGTGGAATTACTTTTCTGCTGTCTCTTTTCTTGGAATCCTTAGAGAAGTCATAAATTCATCGCTCGGAAATTTTACTAAAGGTATAGTATTTAACCGGTTACAGCTACCTTTTTTTTTGGCTGGTGGGAAATCATCAAATAAGGTCCCGCTCTTGAGAAGAGCGAAAGTTAATGTTCATTTGATGTTATGTTCAGGTGGTATAATTTCCCGTCGGGGCTGTGGCTTGTCGAAAGGATAACGCGGCTCCGACACAAGGGCGAAGAAGGAACATGGGTTTGGTTTTTAGTCAGTAGAAGTCTGACACTCCCCTTCGCTCTGCCCAAGAGCGGGGGGGGGGGGGTTATTCGATGATTTTCCACCCACCAAAAAAAAAAAGGTGGTATAATTTATGTTTTATCGAATATTAAATTTTTCCCCCAAACAAACACAGATGCTGACAGAAATCCTAACCCTAGACGGTCGACGTCAGGGGCACCCCGAGGTTCGGTTAGTTAGGTCCCTTTAAACCCTGCAGACAGAAATAGGAGCCCCGCACAGCGGGGCTCAGTCGAACTGCTGTCGGAAACGAATGATTATGAACTGAATATTCGATACGATCTTTGGACTAAATCATTATTAGTCTAGTGAAACATTAGTTTAAATAAAATTAGTGCATTTGAAAATTCGGTCAAATGATATTATATCAAATAAATAAATATGCTAAATAAAAATAGCATGTATTTAAACCGTTATCTGTATATTCCCTTTTTTCGAACAAAATATTTTAAAGTTACACCAAAAATACTGACTTGCACACAAATTATCTCAAATTATGCACACTAAAGAAATCAAAAGTATATTTTTTAATGGCATTTGCAGAACTCTTTTACTGAACGAATAACTATTATCAAAATAGTATAGGTATCTAATAATTCTTTAGTCTAACAAACATTTTAAAACTTTTTTAAGGAAAACCTACACCTGATTTACTCCATGACGCGCGCTCGCTTCGCTCGCATATTAAATAACACTAATATCTTCTGTCCCCGAAGTGCCGGGCCTCCGCCGGCCTCCTTCGTCGGCCTACGGCCCGGTGCCCATGCCGCCCATAAAGGACACTGTCGCGAGACGGTCGTATTAGATATCAGTTTTAGAAATTCCGTAGTAAGATTGTACATTAAATTTAGAGTGCAAGTTAGTATTTTTGATAAGCAATTAGTATTTTTGTTTTACAAATCATATTTCCGATGTACTAACTACATTTTTGGTGTGAATTCGATAAAAAAGGTCATCTCTTTTTGTGTGATTTTTTAGACTTTTTTGTAAGACATGTTTAGTTAATCAATTGGTTTTTTTGGTATGCATTCAGTTAATTAGTGGAGTTACCTAGTGTGCTGAAAAATTAAACAGATGTGCATTTAAATATAACCCAATAAAAAACTACCAATTAATTATTCGGTCAAATGAATAATTATGCGAACTGACTTTACGCTAACTGAAAATATTCGAAGTGATTTTCGACGAAACGTTGTTATACCAAACAAGGGTAAACCATTAAGGACATCATGTAAACTTAGACCAAGAAAAGACCAAAATGGGTAGTAAACCGATTTTGTGTAATAGAATTACACAAAATAGGAGCAATCGGTAATTTATATTAGAAACAGAGTTTTCAAAATCGGCTCAAAATGACGAAGTTATTAAGTAACAAACATTAACCGAATTGTTCACCTCCTCCTTTTTTGAAGTCGCTTAAACAAAGCCACACTATGTTTTCATATGGATCAAGATACTTACGTTATCTAGAATATATTCTAGATAACTAATAGATATATATTCTAGATAACTACCACAGCCGTCGTTACCACAGCTAATCATCTCCAGAATCGTACCTGACATTCACTACAATTATTTCATGATAAAACATTTACTCAAACATACATCAAACCTAGTCATTTAGTCTCGACATGTACGATAGACATCTACCCATTCCTTGGGCATAAATAAGCGTAATCTGCGTAATAATACGCTCGTATCGTTTCGCGCGCGCAGCTGTATTTATTACGTTTATTGCACTTGATTGTACTGAGGCTGCGTAATTATGGATCTTATGTAGGTACTTGTTTGTACAGTATGGCTGGTTAAACAAGGGACTTATACAAAGAGATATACCAAGATGACTGCGTCGTTGGTCCAGTGGCCGCAAACGCGACTTCTGAGCATGAGGTCTTGGGTTCAATTCCCGAGTCGGGCAAACTGTGTGATTTATCAGTAACAGTCACGGAGTCTGGATTTGTGCTCAGTTAATGGCAATACGCTCTCCCCCTATTACATGGTACTTAAACATAACTGGCGAAATGTGGGTGTACTATAAGGTACACCTCTGCCTAACCCTTCGGGGATTACAGGCGTGATGTTATGTTATAGAGCAAGAAACCTTACTCATTTGCTGCTTAGCATAAACGTTTGCATATCTGCTAGCTTGGGCTGACGAGCGACGGCCGATTTCATCAGGAGTTAGGGCGCCTTCAAATATGCCGCGCGGTGGCAGCGTGGCTTCAGCGCTGCAGCCGCGCTGTTTTGTTAATCCATATAAATAAAGCACGCGCGACTGCAGCGCTACATCCGCGCTGCAGGTGTGCGGTTTTAAATCCGCGTTTTTTATATGGATTCACAAAGCAGCGCGGCGGCAGCGCTGCAGCCGCGCTGCCACCGCGCGGCTCTTTGCGGCTAATTTGAAGGCGCCCTTATAGTTACACAATATATCACAGACTTTTTAAAAGCCAATTTTTAAAGAGAATTGAACACTAAATATTTTCCTAGAATAATAAACGATGTCCCTGGTCTACTTAGCCTCCCTGTACGGGTTGTTTTCGTCATCCTGTTGCCCTTTCCTCAAGTATGTGGCTACATTTAGTTTCATTCCTTTTGTATCCTGTCTTAAAGTTCATTATAAAAAGGCTCATTTACTTGGCGCCTGTGCGATGATAATGTGTCGCGATATCTGCTTTTTGTGTCTTGATTTATGTCAGTTTATATAGCGTAGTGTGTGGTCTAGTAATTAGAAAAGGAAATACTGGCTTTTTGTTATCTAGAAGAAACGAATGAAGGATTTTACGTTTACAAACACGTACAGATTCCCAAAATAGTAATAGGAAGTAGTGCATCCAAACTAACAAACCTTACCTGTTTATAATGTTTGTTGATTTTATTACAATTAGTTTTGAATAAAACAATATTCAGCTCAATGTAAAATTAATTGTAACAGATACTTATCGATCCTAACTCGTTTCAATAACTAAAAATACACCATTTAGGTACCTAAAACTCTTCGCCCAGACAAATTGAAAACATAGAGAGATTCGAGTAAGTACCTATTAGCAATTTTCCCAAACTTTCAGCGGGAATACTCCTTGAACAGCGTACAACTTAAGTAGACCTCTAGGACTCGACCAATATTAGCAGGGATAAAGTGGTCCCATTAAACTCTACCGGGATTATTATGATTTATAAAAACGTGAGAAAAAAGAAAGACAAATATTTAATTAGTAGTATTCTTTCCCGTGCCTCGGCGGCTAACATTTGTAGATTTTTCTCCGCGCGTCATGTCATTAGAAATAGTCAGAAGCCGAAAGTCTGACATCTAAACTTATCAATGGATACCGTATCACTCAGTTACTGGTCAGATCCAGATGTCAGATAGGCAGTCGCATCATGTTAATACTGGAATCTACATCCGGTTAGACTGGACCGGTCCCAACGTAGTTTGGAAGGCTAGGCAGATGAAATGCAGTCAAGTGTACCCATGCGTTATCTGTAAGCCAAACATCGATCTGTTTAAGTCGCGAGTAAACAGGCTTCTACAGGGTAAGCTCGTTCCATCGTCGACATCATCTCTGCCCTCAGGGCAAGATTGAAGTCAAGAGCAAGCCCATTCATAATAAAAAAAAAATAAAAAAAACATCCAAATCCATTATCAAGTTGACTGACATTATATAGAGCTCACTTCCACAAAAAGTGATACATAACATTACGCCTGTAATTTCCAAAGATTTAGACAGAGGTGTACCTGATGTTGAAACAAATAAACATGATTCTATGTTTAAGTCCCATGTAATAAGGGGGCAAGCCATGGGCGAGGATAATATTACGTTCAACTGGGCAAACCCTACCCCTGGCTGTTTATTACTTAGTATTTTAAACTAGACATCTTACTTAAGTATCTCAGTTCATCAAAACTTGATAACAAAAGATTGTTTTACAGTTTTCATTCATAATTTCCATGAAACGTTGAATAAATAGTTAAGAAAACTACAGACTCATTCAGAAAAAGTTTTGAGACTGCAGTCTTTTTTTTTGCCCTATTCCTGTATAAATACATCTGGTACCCGGAAGTCCGGAACAGGATCATTAAGGCGATGGCTATCTGTCTCACTAACTACTAACACTAATCTACCAGTTGGAAAAGCCTGCATTATTCGTGTGAAACACAAGTTTACACAAGTTTTGACCGTAGAAGTAAAAACATAGATGCTACAATAGTTTTGACGTAATTTTAATTTTATCAATGCTCTTACTGGCTGATAAAGAGTACTGCATGACACACTCATCCCTCATCCCAATTTATGTAAGGTCGGCATATATGTTACAGTAATCATTTGTACCTTAAAGCACAGCCTTGCCTTTTGACTCAGACACGATGATGCATCAAGGATTGACAATTCCGTTTACTTGTGAAAAATTAAACAAGAATAACCATTCTTGGTAACGGGGTTCGGTTTGTTGCGCTATTTTACATCCCGTAACGAACCCGTCCCGAACGCAACTAAGTTGGAAAAACGCTAACTTATTGTAAAAATAACAGACCCTGCTACTATTTTGTTCTCTGCATTCTCGTAATCACGCTTTATTTACAAAACCCAGTGTCCCATAAAGCTCATGATTAAATACAACACTTTTTACGCCTCAACGAAATTTCAGGGGTGTTGTCTACACCCCCTTGATCCCCTTTATACCCCCTTCGCCCCCCGGGCACCTATAAGTTCAAATAATGCTGACGCGTCAAGGATTG
The DNA here is from genome assembly GCA_949316265.1 of Diarsia mendica. Classification (NCBI taxonomy): domain Eukaryota; kingdom Metazoa; phylum Arthropoda; class Insecta; order Lepidoptera; family Noctuidae; genus Diarsia; species Diarsia mendica. The sequence goes on along the minus strand of OX438906.1, from coordinate 7,945,709 downwards.
ATTCCATTTGGGTTTTGTTTGCCCAGTTACAATAAAAGAGTTCCCTTTTTGGGGTTGTTAATAAAAAAGAAAATGTTATATTTGACCGGGATCGTAATATGGTTAGGAAAGTGGATACTTCTCTATTACTGGAGGCGATGTTCCTAAACGTTAGGACGTTCGAAGTCAACGGCCTATGAGTACTTTATGTTTGGAGAACGCAATAGATAAATGACAATGAAAGCAACATAATACCTTACTTATGTCAGGAATATAAAACGACTTCTTAAATTTTAAACTCTTTTTTAAAGCAAGCAAAATTTTTTAATTAAAATGAAAAGGCAAAAAAAGTTTTGCTATAAACGTTGAAAGCTTAAACAAATTTATTAATATTATGTTGAGTCGTCCTTTCGTGAAGAGGCGATCCTGGCTGCAAAATCAAGTCATGTCTGTATATCATCAAAATGTATTGTCACCAGCGCTATTACGGTGGCTAAAGGTGGACTTGACAAGTCTAGAGAGCGTTATCAATTACTTCGGTGAAGGAATGCATCGTGATGAAATCAAAGCAGCATGCCTGGGGTTTTGTTTTCGACGAAATGTAAAGCCAAATCAGAGGCCCATGGGCGGCATAAAAACTCTGACGCCAGAAATAGAACGACAAGAAATAGAAAGATTTCTTTAGGTTGGAAGCCTTTTTTTTTTTTGGTTGGTGGAAAATCTTCAAATGACCCCAATCAAATCCCCTTTGGATCAATTCCCCGCTCTTGGGCAGAGCGAAGGGGAGTGTCAGACTTCTATAACTGACTAAAAACCGAACCCATGTTCCTTCTTTGCCCTTGTGCCGAGGCCACATCATCTCGTCCTATAATCCGCGGCCCCGACGGGCTAGATTGGAAGCCTAAAGAAATCTTTCTATTTCTTGTTAGACGAAGCTCATATTCTAAACATGGATTGCGTTCTAACTCAAAAGTATTTAAATATACACACATTTCATACTTATTAACGTTTAAGTCATTGGCCTCTCATCTATGCTCAAACTAACAGATTGCTTCATTACGCCACTGACTTATGAATGGAATGGCTGACAATGAAGAAACCCAACTTAATGTGATCTACATTTAATTACAAAACATATGAATGCTTAATGTCTATCCATTTATCATTATATTCCATTCTAATATTATGTTATAAGTATATTACACAAAATCTCCATCTGCCTATCTATTACAATTTTACACCATAATGGCTCCACGAATTTAGATAATGTTTTGACATAATTATGTAGGTATAGCATGTAGACCTAAATTACTTACATCATTATTTTATAATTATTTCCAAGATTCACGCAAGCGAAGCCACGGCCAAAAGTCAGTTTCTTCATAAGTGTCGGATTTATAAATGGAGCCATATTGAGTTCAAATAAAATGCTCGTTATATCTGATGCGTGTGTTTAGGTAACTGGTTTTCTGTCCTTACCCTTTTAACGTCGTAAAAGATGCGCGTCAGTAAACATCTGCTTATTTATGTCATAATCATGTTTGAGTCGACATTTATTACTGGTTTAACCAGGATTCCTGACCACCCCTCACTAGACACGGGCACGGCTCGAACAAGTCTTGAAGCGTGAAAGTCTTGGAGCACGGTTATTATCAATGTCACAGAACAAAAAGAACAATGGTTTAAATATCAGAGGTAAAAATAACTCCTGTAGAGGCTGCGGGTTGTTCGAAAGAGATACCGCGGCCGCGGACACAAAGGGTTAAGAAGGAACGTGAGTGGTTTTTTGTCAGTAGAAGTCTGACCCTTCCTTTCCGCTCCACCCAGAGCGCTAAAAATGGTTGTAGTGAGTAATAATATCTCGAGCTAGGATACGTGATATCGGTCTAGCTATACGTAAACGTAACACGCGCAGTGTTGAACAAAACCATGATTAGCGAAATGTTAGTTTTGTTGTTACACCTCTGGGTAACCCTTCGAGAATGTTCAGACACCAGCACATTAAGTACGGCTTAATAATCCATCAGATTTCTTTAACAGAGCTTCAACTTTATCACTAAGCATTAGATTTAGGTTTAAGGTTGCTTGGGAAAATTTTACTGTTTCGGGTAGCTTGATGTGCTGGCGTCTGTACTAATGTCATTTTATGTTATGTTTTTGCTATTTTATCCATCTACTAAATTTTACCATACGAGTCACAAAAGTAATACTACGTAGTCATGAAAATGTGACACGTAAAAAATCTATTTTTGTGCATATTCGGTTGAAAATACTACCGCATTTTTAGGCGTATTCCTATTACTATCTACTCTACCAGTGCCAAAAAAATGTCGCCCCTTTGATGACTATCAAAACTAACTCACGCAATAAATTGAATAAATTCTCTTTTGACATAGATTTTTACAATAACATTGGCACGAGTGCGTTCAGGCTATTTTAATACATCCTGTGCTTAGGTAAAAGTCTATACCTAGATGAATCCGCACGAAGTTATTTTTTGTAGAGCAACTTTATAACTTTAAGTCATCATCTGCCTAGCCTTTTCCTAGCTATGTTGATTGAGGTCGGGCTCTAGTCTAACCGGATGCATCTGAATACCAGTATTTCACATGGAGCGACCGCCTTTATGACCTCCACAACCCTGTTAGTACTGGGTATACTTACCCTTTCGGTAAGACTGGTTGTCAGCCAGTAGGTGTCGCGGCAGACCTCGTAGAAGATGGTGGGACAAAATGGTAAAAAAAGGGACCAGTGGTCCACATTGGCCCTGGATTGAAACAAGGAGTCATGGAGAGAGGCCTTTGAGCAGCAGTGTTATAATCAGTATCGTTTGAAACATCTACGAGAGAAGTACCAGTTTTTATGACATCAATTAAGTACCATATACACGAATACTTAAAGCGGTATGTTAATTACATAATTAACGATGGGCTATCCAATTACCGCTAAAATGAAGCCACTTTACGATATACGCATGATTTCGAGTGATATGACGAGCAATTCATTATCGGGTCCAAAGCTGCCGTCGGTAAGGGCCGGGGAGATAGAGGGATTAACCGGATTAAAGGTGGGTATACACACGGTAGTGAAACTGGGAATAACATTTACAGAAAAGAAAAAGAAAACATCATCTGCCTAGCCTTTTCCTAACTATGTTGGGGTCGGTCTCCAGTCTAACCGGATGCAGCTGAATACCAGTATTTTACATGGAGCGACTGCCTATCTGACCGCCACAACCCAGTTAATACTGGGTAATACCTATTATATCCTTTGCTAAGACAGACAGACTTTCAGGCCACTCAGACTTGTCAGACTTTTAGGTCACTGACTATGTGTACTTTTTAGACTGGCAAAAGACCGAATCAGATATGCGGAGCTGACTGCCAACATTCACTAGTTGCAGAGCACTTGAAGAGAAAGAGACTACCTGTAACGACTGCCAAAGATTATATATATGCCAGCCGGGACCATCAGCTTAACGTGCATAGGAAACTCGGTTTGTAATCGGCGACCAGCCTAGGCAAGCGCGGCTTAACTTAACACGTTCAGACCGGCACCTCATGAGTAGGTACTTGGTATCCTACGACGCAAATGTTCATATGGCCACCGGTGGTACATCACCGCCCCATGAACCAAAAGTCTTGCCAAATTACATCCACCTCCTGAGCTGCACTATGAAAATTTGTCTATTTTACTAGGCGGGGACGGTAAATACAACACTTTCTCTCATGGCGGCGCGCATTTATTAGTACATTGAAAGTATAGTGTGACGTGGCCACCGGTGGTAGGTACACCCCGCCGTGGCAGCAAATACTCCGTGCTCCACCGGTGGTACACGCCGGTCTGAACGTATCGATCCGAGTGGCTCCCAATAAAAGAAAAATCTATTGCGAGTATTTATGTTACTAATAAAGTGAACCGTGAAACTATGTCACTATATCAGATCAACTCTGCTAAATCGAATCCAAATTGTTGTTGCGCATCGCTTGCGCTCAGGACATTATTCCATTGGTTTCAGCATGTCTTGGCTGAACGTTGATATACTAACATGTGAAACGCAGTTATCAATGTATTTATGCGATGAACTGAAAATTAGATTGTTGATAATAGATGTTGGAGAGTTCCATGGTATTTTAGCTAAGAAGAATAAACACAAGAATAAACTCAAGTTCTGGAATATTCATAATTTTTAGGGTTCCGTACCTCAAAAAGAAAAAACGGAACCCTTATAGGATCACTTTGTTGTCCGTCTGTCTGTCTGTCTGTCTGTCTGTCTGTCTGTCAAGACCTTTTTTCTCAGGAACGCGTGGAGGTATCAAGCTGAAATTCATATCAAATCAATAATCAATATCAATTCATGTCTATGGTCTCTTGGAGCTGTGAAAAAATCAAACTTCTAAGTCAACGCGATCAAAAGATACTCCCGTTTATGCCGCAAATTTTCGACACTCGCAAGGGAATCAAAACCTACAGGGTACTTCCCGTGAACTCAGAATCTTGAAATTTGGTACGAAGCAACGTCTTATAGCATAGATAAAGGAATAATTACGAAAACCATAAATTTTTAGTTACATCAAGATACTCCCGTTTATGCCGCAAATTTTCGACACTCGCAAGGGAATCAAAACCTACAGGGTACTTCCCGTGAACTCAGAATCTTGAAATTTGGTACGAAGCAACGTCTTATAGCATAGATAAAGGAATAATTACGAAAACCATAAATTTTTAGTTACATCACATAATATATTTTTTTTACGGAACCCTCGGTGCGCGAGTCCGACTCGCACTTGGCCGGTTTTTAAGAGTTAAAGAAGTTTTGCTCCAGTTGAAGCGTCGCGTTGTCGTGAATTTTGGGTTGCTAAGTTAAAGCCCAGTCCACTGGTAGCTAAGGTAATCCTACGAATACTTGTTAAAATGTGCCTTTTACGCATTTTTTTTTGTTTTCTTTCATAGTATAGGGACTCGCATATATAATGCTTTATATTTTTAAGATAATAAAGGCGCACATAGAATATGTTGCGTGCCAGATTACATAGAAACTGTGTTTTTCTTAACACCACCAGAGCATTTGTGTGAGTGATTCTTGCAGGTCACTGAGCAAGCAGCCTCCCTGTGTGCTCTCCTCCTTAGACATAACCTACTGGTTTTACGGAATTTGAACTTTATGACCTAATGATAAGATAGGAACTGTTACAAAGCTTTATTAGCTCGAGGTAGGGCCACGAACACAGCGAGGTATGCCGCGTGGACAGTAGCAAAGAGGAAGTGCTTTTGACACCGAATATAAAGTGTGGGAATCGGAATTAGTTGAAAAGATTACTATGGAAACTTGTAAGAAGATGTTTACTTAAGTTTTTGACTGTTATCGATAGACATGTGGGCAGATAAGATAGTGAAAGAGTTTTTTTTTTAATTAGAGAAAAAATGTTTGATGACTTGTTTGGCTATAGCTATCAAATGACGTTTAACAGTAATTAGATACCATTTTTAGGGTTCCGTACCTCAAAAGGAAAAAACGGAACCCTTATAGGATCACTTTGTTGTCCGTCTGTCTGTCTGTCTGTCTGTCTGTCAAGACCTTTTTCTCAGGAACGCGTGGAGGTATCAAGCTGAAATTCATATCAAATACTCAAGTCTATGGTCTCTTGGAGCTGTGAAAAAATCAAACTTCTAAGTCAACGCGATCAAAAGATACTCCCGTTTATGCCGCAAATTTTCGACACTCGCAAGGGAATCAAAACCTACAGGGTACTTCCCGTGAACTCAGAATCTTGAAATTTGGTACGAAGCAACGTCTTATAGCATAGATAAAGGAATAGGTAATTACGAAAACCATAAATTTTTAGTTACATCAAGATACTCCCGTTTATGCCGCAAATTTTCGACACTCGCAAGGGAATCAAAACCTACAGGGTACTTCCCGTGAACTCAGAATCTTGAAATTTGGTACGAAGCAACGTCTTATAGCATAGATAAAGGCATAATTACGAAAACCATAAATTTTTAGTTACATCACATAATATATTTTTTTTACGGAACCCTCGGTGCGCGAGTCCGACTCGCACTTGGCCGGTTTTTTATTAATTATTAGCCTTTTCTGTCCTCCTGCTGGGTAAAAACCTTCCACCTATCTCGGTTATTTGCCTTCTCTTGCAAATCAATCAGTCAGGAAGAGTCCAAATAATCACGCCAATTTTTTTTGGGCCTCTCGGTCTCGATCGTTGAAGCGGGTTTAATACCAGTGTGCTTACTCTCGAATATAATTCCGATAGATCGACATTGGAATTGTCAGTCAAACGTCAGGCATTGGCTGGACTCACTGAGTCTAGCCAATCCCTGACGTTTAACTCAACCAACTGACGTTTGACCAATGTCGATCTATCGGAATTATATTCGAGAGTAAGCACCCTGGTCTACCTATACATTTTGTCAGGGCGTCGGGCGTAAGGGAAATCGATACACAGACGAATACCACGTATTCATTACATCATAACTACACATACTTACATAGATTTTTTTCATCAGCATCAGTAGGTAATTAAAAAAGAGAATGTGGCACTCGGAGACTGCCGCGGTAAAGCTATTGCATAGCATTTTTTATCAATTATTTAATTTGACAACCTCAGTTGACAACCTTGTTATTTTCCGTAACCATAGCAACCTGGTTGAAAATTTTCGTTACGGAATTTCTGGATTCGCTCTCCACGCTCAAGGCCCGCGATAGAAGCTATGCAATAGCTTAAAAGAATCTGCCGTTTCCTACAACAGTCCAATAGCAATACAGTCAAAATGTATAGAACAGCAGTTCTTTTTACCTGACTGCGAAAAGCCGGGTTATTTTAAATTACCTACCGAATTAAATGATGTAGGTACTGATTACGTGGTAGGTGGTTATTGTGCGTTGATGTCCCTGCGAGCCTATTTTGCATCTAAAGAAACATAATAGTTGAAACTGGCCTAGATAAACTATCCAGGATTCCAGAATATTCTTCTATAATTTTCACGCCATTCCCACAATTAATTACAACAAGAACGGGAAGCCACTGTCCACCACTTATCGCCATGACACGCAACTGACTTACGCACTTACTGGAATAACTGGACCATACAACACCAATTTTAGCCTAGTAATTTCAACCTTATCTCCTGTGTAATAAGGCGATGCTTACTGGTTTATGCTACTCCACTTTTTGCCTCGAATTTTCAACCTTAACTGCTTAGTAATAAGGCGATGTCTAGTTAATTAGTTCTAATTACTGGAAAGTCATAGATAAGTAAAGTTAACAAGGTGATAAAGTCAGTTGTTATCAGTTCATGTTTCAGAGGTGGAACTAATGGGTGTAGGACACCATGGGGTCCATAGACCCCAGTTTGTTTTATTATGTTGGCCCTTGGGCAGTTATGAGTTTATGACCATAAGTCGTATTTTGACGTTTTTATGGACTGTCTTCGTAATATTTTTGACATTTTTGTCATGTTTTTGAAAAAATTTTACGTTATAGTATTTAAACACATTAAGTATTTATAATACTTCCTCTGAAAATAAAATAAAACGGGTCTTTTTCGGAAACATAAATAAGTAACTGAAAATTTCCACGTTCCGTAAATACGTAAAACTACGGTGAGCGGACGAGAATCGGTGTAGGGTCGTTTCGCCGGTTTCGCGACCACCTTCAGTAGGCGACCACTTGACGTACTAAGTTTCTTTAAAACAAGATAATAGTATTTGTAGAGGTAACACAAATAAATAAAAAACCTAACGTGCTTTATAAATAATTATGAAATAAGAATTTACACAGTTTGAAACAAATGGGCTAACCCAGAACCGAAAAAATATTGCTAAAGGCGCGTTTTGATTCAGTGGTGAGAAAACGTACCGCAAGTTAGAAAAAAAATAGCACTGCGCGCGGCGCTCAAAGGTAATTTTTATTACTTATTTCATGTTTTACACACAAGTTAGATGTTAAATTGTACAACCGATAAGTTTTCGTTATTATTTAGTTGTATTTTGTTATTTTTTAAGTTATTATTAAGATAAAATCAAGTGGTCGGTAACCGAAATGCTTATTTATCAAGAACGTTAAATAGCGACCGAGTTGTTTACATTTATGACGGAAATAAAAGTAGGTACAAACTTCACTAGACAACACGGGTTGTCATTGACAAGGGTCGACCGTTTTATCTTTGTTTGCAGTTTGCACGAACCAAAGAAAACCTCAAAATAAAAACTCCACCGACGAAAAACACTGAAATAATATTAAAGAAAATATGAGTAAGTATTATAGAGTACAGGCACTTTTGAATAGTCGAACAAAATAATACAAAATAAAAGAAGCTACAGTCCCAGTCATAAGGCATCTATTATATCTATATAAATAAAAAGAGAAGTCCTGACTGACTGACTGACTGACTCATCAACGCCCAGCCCAAACCCTTGGACCTAGAAAGCTGAAATTTTGCACACAGGTTCCCTTCATAACGTAGACAAGGAATAAGGAAAGATTTTTCAAAATTCAACCCCTAAGGGATTTAAATAGGGGATGAAAGTTTGTTTGGAAAATCGACCTTTCCACGCGGGCGAAGCCGCTGGCAAAAGCTAGTAGGTAATAACTACTGTGAGTCTACTGTAGTAGTCCATTCTCTAGCGTATAGATCTCCCTCCATGGAGAAGAACGGGCAGGAAACTCCATGGACACTCTTTTAAATCAGAATATTGTTACTAAAACCTTGGTTACATTTATAGTTTACACTTTATTTCGCCAGCTATGTTTAAGTCCCATGTAATAGGGGGCGACCCTATTGCCATCAACCGGGCACAAATCCAGACCCCATGGCTCCCGTCGGGGCTGCGGGTTGTTCACATGAGAAACTGCGGCCTCGACATAAAGGGCTAAGAAGGAACATGGGTGGTTTTTAGCCAGTAGAAGTCTGACACTTCACACTCCCTTTCACTCTGCCCAAGGGCGGGAGGGGTTATTTGATGATTTTCCACCCAACAAAAAAAAACCCGTGGCTGCAACTAAGAAATTACTCATGGTAAATTCTAATAACACTTTTCCCGGCAATCGAACCCAGGACCTCATACTCAGCAGTCGCGTTTGAGACCACTAAACCAACGAGGTAATTTAATAAAAGATTAAAGAAAATTAGTTTTCAGTCATTTTAGCGTTGAAACGAAAAGAAAGATAAAAGCATACAGCTGTGCATATTCCCACGGTCGACGGACGTGTAAAAATCAATTAAGAAAACAAGTAGTGATGGTACTTGTATAGCCCTCATAGTAAGTGGTACTCATTTGTAATTGAACAAACCACTTCTAGGTACTTTCTGGTACTACTGTGTACTATTCTGTAAAGTTCGTTTTGGACCTCACTCGAGTAACCGCACACAACAAATTGGAAAGCGAACTCATTTGCTGTAAGGTGAATACGACAAGGTAGCCTGCGAAATTAATTTTTTTTTAAGTTTTTTGTAATTTGCAGGTCAGCACGTAAGTAATTATTTTTATTCTTATATTTCAGAATTTAAAAAAAAACCATACATTGTTAGTAATAGTAATAGTTTATGCGACTGTGCATAATGAAGGGCAAGGGCAATGCCTAATTATGTATAGTTGCATACACTAATTTACCTACCCAAATATCATAAGGGCTCTATGATGGGTTCAGGAACCATAGGGAAATGTCCAGCATTGTTACCAGTGTAATGCAATAAAAATGTAGATGTTCAGATGTCTTTTTGATGGTCTTAATGTAGATATTACTAGAATAGCACACTCACTTGAATTTGACACCTGTTCCAAATTTAAACTCTTAACCTACTGTTTTCAGTAGGTTATGAGTTCATAACAGTTCCGTTAACTTCTGCTGGTTGGTAATGCTGGTCATTGCCTATGGTTTTTGAACGCATTAGAGAGGGTTTGTGATATTTGGGCAGATAAATCATACTTATAACTATGTTAGTTTATTATTATCCCATGTCAATATTACTAACCATCAACCTATTAACTCATCACAAATCCAGACTTCGTGGTTATTGAAAAATTCCTAAAGGTAAAATCGAAAAACAATTTGTCCGTTCCAGTAATCGAACCCAAGTCGTCAAGCTCAGTAATCGCTATTGCGGCTACTAGATACTAGAAAAAGGCAGACGAAAAATCAAACCATACAAAATAGCCCTACTTACATACCTACCTAGCTATTGTATACATTTTACAAATTAATTAACACATAGTAGCCTGATTGGGTTATCCTTTTAGTCCGCAGTTTACGGTAATGTGTATGATTATAATATGTGTGAGTGTGCTGTTCGATTTTATCTGAGATTAAACCTTTCTTTACTTTTATTGGGTGCCGAATTTTCGGGTTAATTTTGACCTACCTACTTATTCCGCGGTCATGAAAATTTGACTTAACTGAATGATAGCCAGTGTTTAAATTCTTTCAGGAATGTGGGTGTCATTTTATTTTAAAAAAAGATTAACTTTTGTACTTTTAAATTTCGTTCTATCGATAGGTGATAGACGTGTTATCGATAACTCCTGAAATAAATTACATTCTTCAATTTTTTTTTTATTATAATACCTATTATTGATACTAAGTAACTACTAAGTAAGACATATGGGATCCATCGATCTGAAATGGACTGGCGTAAAAGACTTTGCATACCTACTAACATAAGTTTGTAACCGACTTCCTAAAATCGGTTCTCAATTCAGGCTTTCACTCAAAGTCAATTCATTCATTTTTTATGAAGTAGGTAGTTTTTATTAAATAACATTTTTGTTACTAACAACTCCATTGCTTATGATATTTCCTTTTTTTTTACTGGAGCACATCAATCTACAAAGGAATGGAAGAAGAAAATGCGTTGCGTCGACCCCAAACAGAATGGGATGATGACGTCATGAAGTCTCTGTCAAAATTTATTTAACAGATTTTCAACTAAGTATATCGCTTTAGCATTAGGGTAGCTGGGAGGTCTGTACATATTGTTAAACAATTATCTTCTATATATATTTATTTATATAAAAGGAGAACTGACTGGGTGACATATCAACATACAGCCGAAACTACTGGGGCTAGGAATGTGAAATTTTGCACACGGCTTCCTATTATAATGTAGGGAAACACTAAAAAGGGGTTTTCGGAAATTTAACCTTTAAGGGGGTGAAAAGGGGGATGAAAGTTTGTATGGAGAATCGTCACTTTTGTAGTTGAACCGACATCCACGCGGGCGAAGCCGTGGGTAAAAGCTAGTACACTTATACAGCATTCCAGTCTTTGATTGTTTCGGCACTTATTTATATTTACAGTTTCGAAACACATAGGTACTTAGTGTCGGTAAAGCTTTGAAAGAACAACAGTCTCTTTCATAACGCAGCTACAATGACGTCTACCAGCGCGCGCACAGCCATCGAAACCTATAAATATTCTGCAAAGGAATTTGTTTACAGTTCTCAGTCGAACAATACGACTTTGTTTATTGGTTACAGAAATACATCCGAATAGGGATCTGAAAATAGTCGTTAAGTATCGATTTTGTACTCGATACTTCAGGAAACGTCGATACTTTACGACGAAAAAGATTTACAAATACAATTTTCGTTTTTTCCGTTTAGGCTGAGAAACAGAACAGACTGGACGTCAAAATTAAATAAGACAGTCGGTCCCTAGTTTCTCGAAACGCCTGTGCCTTGTCAGTGCCAACAGAAAAACTTTAAGTCGTATCTTTTTGTTTTAACCTAACCTACTTCCAACTAAGACTTCACTACACATGGCGACAGATCAACCTATTACCAGAATAACATGGCTTCGCTTTGTATACCCTTACCCGTCCCTATTCCCCATTAATGAACTTTTTGTAGAAAAACTATGCGAGCTTAAAGTTCTCTTTACTACCAACGTATAAACAACATAGTTCCCAACATATTTCATATTTATGTACATACCAACAAGGCAACAAAGCTTCCAGAAATAACTTAACTCGTAAACCATGAAGATTACTCGCCTTTTCATTATAATTAAAACGTCTGCGTGTGATAAAATGAACACAGAAACCTAAGAATTTATAGTTTGTAAGATTGTGGGCAGTAATAGGAGGCGATCTGTACAAACGCCTGAGATTTTGGTCCTGGCACGAAGTTAGTACTTGTGAAGTGTCGTAAAAATTTCGTGAGGCTTGGAATCTTAGCTGCCCGTCTATGTAATAAAGTTTAGTTTTGGAAGTCCACAGGGTAGATAATTTCATCATCTTAATATCACGCTTGCATTCCCCGAAGGGATAGGTAGAGGTTTGCCTTATAGTACACCTACATTTCGGTAAGTAATGGGTGGTCTCCCATCCGCGGACCAACCTAGACATGCGTGGGTTAAACTGATCGACCCGAGCGGCTGTTACTAATTAGATAAGTTACAGGTGGATTATGCAAGCACTGTAAGGTTGATAATTAATGCAGTCTGGAGGATCGACGATTAAGATGCAAGTTTTATTCGTTGTAGACGGGCCCTACCTAAAATATCGTCAAATTGTTTATTAATTAGCAAGATCCTAATCTCGCCATAGACAGAAACGTGGCCAATTTCCCTAATTCTGAATGGTGATGTCATCAAAAGTTATAGAAATTCTCCACATTTTCTCTATACACCTAATTAATTACCGATAAGCAAACAACATTAGCATCATTTAAGAGCCAATACGACGTGTGAACAGCCGCTATCTTACGTGTGGGGCGTCAAATTCTCCGCGACCAGTCAGCTGTGACGACAAACATGGCCGACGACGCACTTGACCTGCGCACGCGCTGGTTATGGCCTATTCACGACTGTGTTTCTAATCGAGGGTAATTGCAGTTAAATGAATATCAACTTTGTGGTAGTGCCAATTAAGTTGGATTTGTAATTACCTACTAGGAATAGTTCGAGTCTAATGTAACATGGTATTTAAACATAACAGGCGAAATGTGTGAGTAGGTACTCCTCTGCCTAACCGATCGGGCGTGATGATAATTGGACAAATTATAGTACAAACTTGTTGCAGGCTTCAAGTTGTAGCACAAATGAAACCTGATGCGTGTGCCTTGAAATTAGTCATTTTTCCAAAAACAAATATTTGATTACATTTTTGGAAAACAAATCGTGAACGTAGTATAGCTCGTGGTAGACCTCGAGGTACCGAGACATACATACTGACTTGAATTACCACAAGATATCTACTTTGAAGAACAATGTCCTATATAAAGCCTATATTATTTGTTTGGTAGAGCAAATAATTTTACATCTTGTTGGAGGCTATGCCAAGGACCCTCTTTATGTATTTATGCTGTAAACCATCCATGTAAATAAAATAGTATGTATTGTAGTCTTTCATGCGCGAAAAATATGCTATAGCGACAAAAAAACATTTCTTGTAGGCACATTTGTACATCACTCGAAACCACAATTTGTTTGGGACCTCACATACTACTTGTTTGGGACTCATCATCATCATGAGCCTACAGCAGTCCACTGATGGACATAGACCTCTTCAATCGCACGCCACTCACTTTGATGAGAGGACGCTTGCTGATTCCACTCAAGAAAACGTCCATTAAAACGGTTATCGGTAGTATTAACTAATTAAACTGTTTCTCTACTACAACTACATTAACTCACCTTTTTTAACCACACAGAAAGTTCTTTAAATAACAACATCAACTTAAATGAAATGCAGCAGTTTTCTCTTAAGTGGATACATAAACAAAGCATTAAACTTACAATACACAACTTGGCAAACACTAGTTCATAATACTCCAGTTAACGCCATCAAGTTGATTCACGGCTCCGAGTAATAGCTCCGTATTAACTTTAACGATTCTTTTATTGCAGCTACCCAAATGAGAGATAAGTATTAGGTTTTATTCGTAACAGACATAATTGTGCGAGCCTATTTACGTATATAATAACATCTCCGACCGTTAATAAGGAAAAACCTCGAGGCCCGAAACCGTAAAATTGTACGATAATGGAAGTAAGCTATGCTATAATCATTACCTTCTCTATACTTAAACCGACCCGCAATTCTAATATCTTAGCCCCTACGTGCTAAAATACCTGAACACAATTTGCCCGTCAATACAACCTCGTTGCAAACAAAATAAGCAGTTATTTATTGAGTGCAAGTACAGGCGTTAGCAATAAATCAAAATGTCCAATTGTCGAACATAAACTGTGTATTATTGTATGAAAATAACGCTCTGTACGGTTTTGAAAATCATAAAGCTACAGAACGAGCGCACTTGCGTTTCAAAGAACGATGTCGATAAAAAACTTTGTAGGCAGGATTGCTCCTTCAGTAGTCACGACTTCCCATCTCGCTACGTAAGGTGTCAAACAGACGAGCAGAATTTACCGTCGACAGAGAAAACTGCTAAAGCATCTGATACTGTCGACAAAAGCAGCAGTGTTAGACACGCCGTTTGTTACCCACCATGTCGACAGCGTTGTTGTAGCACGCTGTGCGAACATTAGACGAGCAGCACTTTTCTGCCAACAGAGCCAACTTCAGCTGTCGACAGAGCCAACTACAGGTGTCAGCAGAGGCAACTTCAGCGGTCGACACTGTCAACATCAGCTGTCGACAGAGACAACTTCAGCTGTCGTCCTGTCGACAGATTCAACTTCAGGTGTCAAGAGAGGCAACTTGGTCAGCGTTTGCTGTCCACGTGTCGACGACAAACGCAGTTGCCTCTGTCGACAGCTGAAAGTTGGGACTGTCGAGGCAAAGTGCTACTCATATGTACAAGGCCTAAGTAAAGGCGTTTTATGGGACAACAAATCATTGTAGCTCATGTGTGCGGATAACCCCAACAGACTCATGCATATGTAATGCACATATTTTGGTATTTTGTCCGACTGAATTTATGGCCGTCCGACCGAACGCATTCGACGCCAGCTGTTCGAATTTAAAATAAAATAAAATTTTGATGGTAGAATATTAATAAGGGGCAATTAATGAAGCACGGAAATTAGTTATTTTTATTTAATATTGTGAATAAATTTTAATTTATGGTTTTGTTTTACGGTGTTTTACATTAAAATTGATAGCTTACATGCTAACGATCTTTCTTTGTCCCTCGATTGAGTAAGATTATTGATTTGGGATTGCCTCGTTAGTCTAGTGATCGTAAGCGCCACTGCTGAAGTCAGTTCGATTCCCGGATCGGACAAAGTGTTATTCGATTTCCATCAAGTATTTCTCAGTAGCAGCCACGAAGTCTGGATTTGTGCCCAATTGATGGCAATAGATTCGTCCTCTATTACATGGGACTTTAACATAACTGTTGAAATGTGGGTGCACTATCAGGTACATCTCTACCTAACCCTTCGGGGATTACAAGAGTGATGTTATGTGATTCGGGAAATAAAGCAACTTTGTACCAAATTACCAACGGGAAATCCCGGAAGGAAACTAAATTATCATAGAACAATTATTCAACACCATAATTATCATTATAGGAACATGAAGAAGACAATCCAATTTTATTATGATAACATTAAAGTAAATACGGTCTTTTTCAAGGTCACGCATCCCTTATTTTTCTACGGCTTTGAAACAAACCATTCTCGTTGGCATCCTAAAGAAACAACGGACCTATGCGGTAAACTTTCATGGTTCCCTCCAAAAATTAAAACATGAAAGCCCATTTACATGGTTTTAAACTTTTGTAATTTCGCAAACGTTTTTGGAAAACCAGAAAACTCGTGTCCTACTTAATTTTATTGTTTTGTATCAGGTATTGACCCCTTTACATCTGTTTTTACCACCCCTTTACAGCTTTGAAATGCCACGTGTACTAACAAAGTGCGGAACTCTCTGGTATTCTATTTGTATTCCCTACCACATCTAACCTTCTGCCTTCAAAGCAGGAGTAAACAGGCAGCTTTATGGGCACGCTTGATCCATCATAGACCCTTTTTTGGGGGGTGGGAAGTCATGAAATGACTCTTGCCGCTCTGGGCAAAGCGGTAGGGAGTGTCAGACTTCTACTGACTAAAAATCACCCCTGTTCCTTCTTAGCCCTTTGTGCAGAAGCCGCGGTATACCTTTCGAAGAACCCGCAGCCCCAACGGGCATCCATCATAGACCTCATAATCACTTTCCATCAGGCGTGATCGAATTAAATAGCATGCCCATTTGCAGTCATTTTGGGCAATGCCTAGGTATCTTAACCTAGTATTCAGTACCTGTGACTTACTTGATACCAAAGAGATTTAAACTCTTTGCAAGAAAGAAGAACTCCTTGCAACTCCTCCAAGCAGTTTCATGATCATCACACAAAGAGATGTTATCGTCGAGCAACCACAAGACACAAAAAAGTGGACATTGGGAATAGCCATTACAAATAAATTAACCCGATCATTTTGGATTTTGACACGAATGCTACCTGACAATCGGGCGTTTCATTATTCAGACACTAAACAGTCCGACTTGTTACCAACTTTGAACTAAGTACCTACTAAAATACTCTCAGCTTTCCCTACCCAAAAAAGGCACACTTTCTCCGAACTGCAGATATCCCCACGAATCGCTATCCAAATATTTCAAAAGCACCTCCAGTTTTAGATCAAAATGTGTGCCACATTCAACGTGTACGTTTACGTTCAACTCGAAACTCGTAAACAAGAGATACAGGTAAACAGTTGATCGTAACGGCTGCTGAGAGATCTACATTACGAAATGCCCTTTTTATGCTTAACAAAAAGGGTGATGGGAGCAGGTGTGTGTTCATAAAAAATACTTGAAGAGATGTTTTTTATTTTTGATCTTTTTTTTATTAGAAAGGTTAACTGGATATTGGCTGTGTTGTTGATGTATGATATCGGAAGGTACGTGGGAGTTATTAATAATATTTCGATGGCATGATTGGCGCAGTGGTTAAGAGACTGGCTGTTGCGCTGCGTGTGGCGGGTTTGATCCCCGCACGGTGCGAATATTAGTGTGACCTACAGGTAGTTTTTCGGGTGTGGCTATTTGTGTATACGATACAGGAGAAATTACTAGTGGGCTGCGGGTTGTTCGCAAGAGATACCGCGGCCTCAACATAAAGGGCTAAGAAGGAACATGGGTGGTTTTTGGTCAGTAGATAAGTCACTCCCTTTCGCTCTGCCCAAGAGCGGGAGGGGTTATTTGATGATTGCCCCCCACCCGCCAAAAAAAGAAAGGGGGATTGTTTCAAAAAGTATGTCATCATCAACTGCCTAGCCTTTTCCGAATATGTGGTTATTGGCTTTCAGTCTACCAGTATTTTACATGGACCACCTATCTGGGCCCCGAGTCTGCTATTCAATAGTGTCAGAATGGTCAATTATTGATATCTTAATTGTTGATTTTGACAACACTAAAACTTGTCAAAATCAAAAATTATGAGATCAATGATTTACCATTCTGACACTATTGAAGATCAGACTCGGGCCCCTGATCTCCACAAATCTGTTAGTAGGTACTTTAATATGAGACCCCTTTGTCCTTCGTCAGTCTTTTGGGAGACTAACTGAGTGTAACTACTAAAAATATATATTTACATAGTCGCAAATATCAAGCTATCTCCAACCAACTGTATGGTTTACAGAGAATAAATAAGTCTAGACGTATTCATAGTTTATTATGTTTGTGATTGTGTCTAGATGTTTTGTGTTTGAAATGTATTATCATTCTTCTGCAAGAATGAGTTTATTTTTGTTTCGTGAAAATATTACCAAAATGTTTGTTCTGAGGCAACGTAAATGTAAATGTTCTGCTACTTTGTTAATAGGTACTGAAGAAACCACCACATCAAGCTACCTGAAACAGTCATATTTTCGCAATCAACCTTGAACCTAATACTTCAGCGATAAAGTTAAAAATCTTTTGAAGTAATTTGACAGATTGTAGTAGCGTCAGTATAAAAATTTGTTATACTGCTTTTGAGTGATTGAAACTTTGTTGTTCTACTTCATTAAATATCATAACACCTGAATTTCCTAGAAAGATTAGGCGTAGGATCTATCGCCCACTTTCGGCAGCAACGTTCAAGTTGGGTGAAAATCGGAGGTTCTTTTAGTTTTCTTCATAAAATAAGAAACAAATTCCTTTACTCAAAAACCCAACAGTGTTTTATGTTAATAGAATAATAATACAGGAAGAGTTCGTGGGTAGAAAAAACTTCAGCTTCTGAAGTCGGTGACTTTTGTTTGTTTGATTTCATGTTTTTGCCACCGACTTCTGAAGCTGATTTTTTATGTTTTCTCTTTTTTGTGTTTTATTTTTGTCGAAGTCGGTTTTATTTTTTGTAAAAAAGTTTTTATTTTTCACTTTTTAGTGGTTCACATGTGCTTACCCCTTCACAACGTACCGGCGTGATGTTATGTTATGAACTGGTCAATAGACAGTCATGAGATTTCAGCAATCCCAGTCCATTTGCTATCATTAATTGAGGAGTTCCGTTGCCTATCTCCGAAGTTCTTCATCACCTTTGTAGTGAGTACAGGCGTGATATTATGTTGTGTGATGGCGTAAACAATGCTTAGATATGCTATAGCAACAATCGCGGTTAATCTGCTGTTATTTATTGAAGAATTCCCCCGATTTCTACAAGATCCCATCATCAGATATTGAAATGGTGACCATGGGACCACACGGGAAGGAAGCACCAGCTTTCAAATGAAAAAAGAATCAAGAAAATCAGTTCACCCAGTCGCAAGTTATGAGCGAACAAACATTAAAAAAAAAAAAACAGTCGAATTAATAACCTCCTCCTTTTTTTGGAGTCGGTTAAAAATAGCAGCCACTCAATCAATCTTCAGGTTAAACCGTCTTACCAAGGGCGGTTATATTACCCAGATACCAACTGGGCTGTAGAGGTCAGATAGGCAGTCGCTCCATGTAAAATACAGGTATTCAGCTGCATCGCAGTTACACTGGAAGCCGACCGCAATATAGTTGGGAAAATGCTAGACAGATGATGATGGAACGATAAAATATTCATTTTGTTATATTTGATTGAGATGGCTCAACAAAACGATTCTTTTTTTGGACAATACATTTCTGTCAGCCCAAAGTTTGCGATTGTGTCCGTCCGATCGAGCGGGCCAACCCCATGGGGCCAATTAATAGAAACCTCTGTCATCGGACTAGTATCGGTGGCTGACAGTAGGTAAACATCTGGCTTGTAGCAAGTCAGATTCTACCTTTATTCTTTAGGGAGTACAGGCCGATGACATTCATAATGAATATTAGTATTATCAATTCGGGTTTGCTACGGGCTCTATGGCATTTATGTTGAATAACATTTTTTTGTTTTTTATTTTTATACGTAGCCACACTCTCGGAATTTTTCCTGTATCATGGGTGCGTTCACAAATTTTTAAACTCACACATACAATACACAAATACCAAGACCCGAAACAACTATGTAAGTAGGTCATACAAATATTTGTTACGCGCAGGGAGCGAATCCGCGACACGCTGCGCAGCAGTCCAATCGCTCAGTCACTGGGCTAACCGTGCCGTCATAATCTTGCTAAGTACTAAATAAAATTTAATATTATTCTTTATTATTTAATGATTACCTCATGGAGAGGCACCAATTGACCGTGTCGGCGGCGCGTTCGTGTTCCACGCGCGCCTCAAAGAGTTGTCAGCAAGGAGGGGCCCGCAAGGGCCGACGTCCGTCGGGGCCGCGGATTATAGAACTAGATGACGTGGCATCGGCGCAAGGGCAAAGAAGGAACATGGGTTCGGTTTTTAGTCAGTAGAAGTCTAACACTCCCCTTCGCGCTGCCCAAGAGCGGGGGGGGGGGGGGGTCATTTGATGATTTTCCACCCACAAAAAAAAAAGGAGAGGCACCAATAGAGAGCAAACCTATAGCCAACAACCAGGCGCAAATCCAAACTCCGTGATTGCTACTGAAAAGTTCTAAATGTCAAAACCAAAATACGGGTTGCGTTTTTTGCCATTCGGCTACGGAACCCTGTAAACACTTTACCCGATATGGGAATCGAAACTAGAACTTGATGTTCAGCAGTCGCGTTTGCGACCACTAGACCAACGAGGCAGTCCAATATAATTATGGCATTTTTAAAATAAAAATATGACGGAATGTGGGCAGGCCAGGCTCCATAAAAATATATTTATTATATCTATGCGGACTCCATAATAAAATTTCAAAACCCTTTTGTAATTGGTCTAGATTTCAATGAAATTCCAATAAAATAAGGGCTATTTCGTTTTTATGTGTGTTTAATTAATGTCCCTGTAATATAATTTTACGCGAAATATAACGACTTTTTAATGAGTTTAAAGCCGCCTTGCAAAATTAAAAGACGACTAAATCGTGCTTGTGTTTTTATAATGAACGGGTCTGCAGAAAATAATTATAATATTTTGGTATCAATAAGTGCGGTAAGTAGACTAGTTAATAGTGACCTACGTGTTTTAACTTCCGTTAGTTTTTTATCAGGAGGACACGACCAATTTTAAAATATCGATGACGCATGATCAATAAATAATTAACCTTATAATTATTTATAATTAATTCGTCATCGAAATTGATAATACTAATATAGGGTAGTTGAAAAAAAAACTCTAATTAAGTATATGTATTTCCAAAATATATATTTTTTTTTCACGTACCTACCTAAATAATAAAAAATGAAGACGATACCTACAGTATGTGACGTTAGAGTTTGGTAAATTTTATTTTACCAGAAAGTGACGTCACAAGCCCCCACTCACGATCATTGATACGTTTTATTATATTAATTCATAAAACAAAAAATACGTAGGTACTTATCTAATATTTTTCGATAATGTAGCAAACGGACTAAACAGAATCATGTTTTTAGTCAAGAAACATCCCTTTTCTACGGTTCCTACAACAGCGGTCTAAAGATAAACCTTTGTATCAAGTCAAGTTAGGAGTAAATTTTTTCATGTCAATAAATAAAGGTACCCCTAAAAAGTTCGTGTAAGTAGGTAGGTAACCCAAACTGTTACAAACCCCTGGACAGATAGTTTGTGCATATTAACTTAAGTTATAAAAGATTGTGAGAAAAAAAATGTTCGAATAAAAACTGTTACAAAAGTTACCGATTCGTTTGTCAAGTGTGAAGATAAGAAATATAACAAGGGCTGCGGGTTTTTCGAAAGGGATACCGCACCTACACAAAGGGCTAAGAAGCAACATAGGTGTTTGATCTGATCAGCTGGTCTAAGTAGCTAAATTTCCAACAGCGCAAAATGTCCAATGAGCAGTAAGTCTACTTAGCCAAATGTCGATGTAGCAAAACGTCCAACTATCAGATGGTCTGTATAGCAGAACATAATATATTTGGCAAATCGTCAGATTCTCAAAATGTTTGGATACTCAGGGACAAAATTAAAAAAAAAAAACAGTAGACACTCCCTACCGCTCTGCCCAGTGCGGGAAGAGTCATTTGATGGTTCCCCAACAGCCAAAAAAAAGAAGTAGATAGATAAAACATTTTCCGCATTCTAGAAATGATTAGTGTTGCCCAAATGCAAGACCAAGACGAGACTTAGTCAGTCTTGGTCTTGGTCCTGCGTCAATACACCTGGTCTTGGTCTTGGTATTGCGCTCTCAAGTCTTGGTCTTGGTCTTGGTCTTGCAGCAAGAGTCTCGCAAGTCTTGCAAATACCAATTAGCCTATTGCTATTTACTAAACACGTTAGTTTAGATCTAAGAACAACGTAACAGAGTAGGTACATGTTTACATTGACAGTTTAAATTGACATAGGCATAGTAAACCACCAAATTTATTAAATTAACTTCATAATAATTATAAAAAATTATACAATTTAGGCCTTGCGTAAATTTTACTGACTTTAGGTAGGTACCTATTATGATTTACTGAGCGTGTTTAGTGGCTATCCTAAACTCTTCACAAACGGCTAGCGGTTAAAATAATTATCACTTACATATTTTTCATCATCGTCTCGACTTGATAATTATTATTCTAACTAATGAAATTTGTCGTCATCGAAACAAAATACCTACTTAATTTAATTCAATTAATTTATTTATTCAGACATAGAAATATCCATACAGTAGTACACAAATTCGCCAAAACATAGAAAGAAAATAATAACGCCCAGATCTCAGTTTGACTAAACTGCGAGACGCAAGAGTCTTGCAGGCTAAGTCTTGTTCTTGCTT
Source organism: Diarsia mendica (assembly GCA_949316265.1). Lineage (NCBI taxonomy): Eukaryota > Metazoa > Arthropoda > Insecta > Lepidoptera > Noctuidae > Diarsia > Diarsia mendica. Next base: position 7,923,537 of record OX438906.1, on the reverse strand, counting down.
AAATCTTGCAGCGGTCAGTCTTGGTCTTGGTCTTGCTACAATAAGTCGGTCTTGGTCTTGGTCTTGATCTTGCGAAAATGCAAGAACAAGACCAAGACTGCAAGACCAAGACCGATTTTGGGCAACACTAGAAATGATGATGACCGAGTATTACACATACATGTCAGAGGAATATAATAATATCACAGTACTAATATTCTCGATTAAAATAAAAGAAGAGTTCAATATAACTATAAGGAAAGATGTATTGTCATTTTCAAACAAATGACCATACCATCTTTCCTGCTATGTTATGTTATGTGTTAATTCATAACGATAAGGCACATCATAATTGATGATACTATCATGCAAGTACCAACGAGTTTATAATGCAGTCTTCAAAGCAGAGTTGCAATTTCCTTACCATTGAAAATAAAAGCTCCATTTTTTCAGCAGTTGAACAATACTTGAAAACTGTTCTATTATTTCAATGATACTATCATGCAAGTACCAACGAGTATAAAATGCAGTCTGCAAACAAGACTTGCAATTCCCAAATCTCGAACGAAAAATATTATCCTCTCATAATATTTCACGAGACAGATATGGTTTACTGGCAAACCCATAACTCACTACGAGCAATATAATATTGCTCCTATTTGGAACTCAATTTATTTATCCCATATCTTATAGCCAGCTTAATTTACATGATGGCCAAAATATATTTATAAACATTTATTTTGATACTTATTATTTATAGAGGCTGTTTGCTACATCGTGTGACAAATTCAGATGGTCGACTGGAGATCTGCTATCCTTTCAGACCCCTAAACACGTCTCTTATCCCGTAGTTTTTTTTCTTTTTTCAAAATAGATGGCTATTGTCACTAATTTTGAATTTAGAAGTACTCTAATAATATACAATACACATCTGAATAAAATTAAAATTCAGTGTCTACGCCTTATACTTTTTTTTTTAAATAATATTCAAATGTTAAATTTGTATCTTTTTAGGGTTCCGTACCTCAAAAGGAAAAAACGGAACCCTTATAGGATCACTTTGTTGTCCGTCTGTCCGTCCGTCCGTCCGTCTGTCAAGACCCTTTTTCTCAGGAACGCGTGGAGGTATGAAGCTGAAATTTATATCAATTACTCAGGTCTACTGTCCCTTGAAGCTGTGAAAAAATCAAACTTCTAAGCCAACGCAATCAAAAGATACAGCCGTTTATGCCGCAAATTATCGACACTTGCAAGGGAATCAAAACCTACAGGGTGCTTCCCGTGAACTCAGAATCTTGAAATTTGGTACGAAGCAACGTCTTATAGCATAGATAAAGGAAAAATTACGAAAACCATAAATTTTTAGTTACATCACAAAATATATTTTTTTTACGGAACCCTCGGTGCGCGAGTCCGACTCGCACTTGGCCGGTTTTTTTAAAATTAAACAATAAAAAATCCACAGGGCATGAGTTAAGTGTTTAGGGGTCTGAAAGGATAGCTGATCTCCAGTCGACCATTCTTATTTGGCACACGATGCACCAAACACCCTTTAAAGGGATCTTATTTTACACAGCATTATTCTTAGTAACGTTCTTGAATTAAATATGAAGATTTATGAATAGAATGGAGCACTGATCCTTAGTCTTGCCTTTAAATCTAGAACAAGAGCATTTAATCTGACACCTTCTTGCAACGATGTCTCGTCTAAACTATGTCTGGAATGCGGGTGCACTCGTTCAAAAAAAATCTTTTAGGAAAACCAATTATTATCGTTTGCTCCCAATTTCTCCCAAGCGATAAGAAGCCAGTAAGTTGTCATGATCATCGTCGTCGTCGACGTCCTCCCCAAAGGCATCCGGGCCCCGTTGGTTCCCTAGGTCAACGATCATTGGTCCATCTAGCGGTAAGCCTTCTACCGTCTTCCGGTTTGCGATCACCTGCAGTTATGTTTAAATCCAATTTAGTAAGGGGCGAGCCTATTGCCATCAACGAGGCATTAATCCAGATTTAGGTCTTGGTCGGTCAATATGGTTTGAAGGAGGATTATGGGTTCGATGTAAACCTTTTTTTAACGTCATGAATATTTCGTTAAGATTCTCAAATTCAACGCACATCGTGTGAGTTGAATTTGAGCTCACACGCATAATAACAGTTATTACAATCAAGCTTCATTTGAGACCACTAATTGACAACACAAATGCAACTATGATTGTATTTTTTACCATTGCAGAGGTCGAGTCTTGTGATAGAAATGAACTCAATTATGAATATAGCTATGCGACGAGTGTCCGCCACAGTTTGCAGAAGTTTTTTTTAAATATACTTCTTCATTCTTTTCTTCGTGTCGATGATTTTCTGCTTCTCACCGTGTCAATGAACTTTTGCGTCTCCTCTCCACCTATCGATGAACTTCTTCTTCATCTCTGCGTGTCAATGAACTTATTCCTCTTATCTGCGTGTCAATGAATTTATCCTTCTTCTCTACGTGTCGATGTTCTTCTTCACACACGACCAGCAGGGCTAACATGCGCAAGTCGACAAATCGAGAAAACGAGATGACAAAGAAGATGGATCAAAATTGCCCCACGTCCTATAACAACGTGACATATCTCAAAAAAAAGATAAAAATGTATAAAAAAATATGGCATACTTCTTATGTTCATTTTTTTACACCTTCATATGAAAAAGTTGCAATGAAAATAGTTCAGGCGCTGTTGTGAAAAAATCGTTCGTATGAGTATTAATGGACCGATTTTAAAAATTCTTTTTTTGTTGGAAAGGGTATACTTCCCAAATGGTCCCATATTTTTTTTTATCGAAATCAGACCAGCGGTTTTGGAAAAATAAACAAAAAAAAAATACATTGTCCACATTATGACTCATGAACATGTGAACTTACGTGTGAACCACTAAAAAGTGAAAAATAAAAACTTTTTAACAAAAAATAAAACCGGCTTCAAAAAAAAAAAGCAAAAAAGTGAAAAAAATAAACTTTTTTTGTTTGAAAAGGTAGTCCCACGGCCATAAAGTCAGGTCTCCGGTCTCCAAGATTCTGAAGAAATGAAAGTAACATCTCAAAAATAAGCTCATTTTTGTACTTCACATTATTAGTTTTTCACTGTCTTGTTGTTTCTTTTGACTTATTGCATTATGATGAGACAGAAACGTCAGTGGTAACGCGAGGGAGTGATCGACAGAGGTTGTTTCACTAACATTAACACAAATGAGAGAGACGAATAACGATAGCGACGCGACGGGGCAAGCGAAGCTATAAGGAAATGCAAGTGAATAATGTAATATTTTTTACAGGTACCGTTTGACGGAACGAGATCAATAATGTACCTAATTCTGGTTGGCGTTTGATTAACCATCGTATAGCCCGACAAGCGGGTGAAGCAGCTCCTGCTCATAACATAGAAGCGCACAATCATTGTGTTTCACATGCCAGCATCCAATACTACGAGGACGTCAAAGACATGTTCCTAACGCGAATATTTTGGAAGAAGCCCATTCCCTCTCTAAAAGAGAAGGCCTGTGTCCCAGCAGTGGGAACATTAATAGGCTGTTGATGATGATGACGACGAAATAAATAAATAATAAATACGACTTATACGACGATATACAAAATAACGTTCTGTTGTTCTCAAGTTCTAATCACGGCAGGATTCAATCACGGCATATCCGAAGAAAGGAGTACCACACCTATGTGCTTTTTAATAGACGAATTAATGAAAGAAGGAATGCCGTGGTTGAATAGGTACTGTTGTTCTTGTATACCTACATGGACGCAGGACATTGGAGGTATGCGCCCATGTTATGAGTGTAATATTTTATTTGGACTGGATGCGTCAGTCATGAGACTGACAGCGCCATTTAATTGTTCCTTAGAACTCGCATAAGAACGAGTGAAACAACATTATTCACTTGCATTTCCTTAGCTTCGCTTGCCCCGTCGCGTCGCTATCGTTATTCGTCTCTCTCATTTGAGTTAATGTTAGTGAAACAACCTCTGTCGATCACTCCCTCGCGTTACCACTGACGTTTCTGTCTCATCATAATGCAATAAGTCAAAAGAAACAACAAGACAGTGAAAAACTAATAATGTGAAGTACAAAAATGTGAAAAATAAAATAAGAAGAAAAATCAGCTTCTGAAGTCGGTGACTTTTGTTTTTTGATTTCATGTTTTTGCCACCGACTTCAGAAGCTGATTTTTCTTCTTATTTTATTTTTCACTTTTTTGTGTTTTATTTTTGTCGAAGTCGGTTTTATTTTTTGTAAAATAGTTTTTATTTTTCACTTTTTAGTGGTTCACATGTGTTTACCCCTTCACAACGTACCGGCGTGATGTTATGTTATGAACTGGTGTAAACAATAGACAGACATGAGATTTCAGCAATCCCAGTCCATTTGCTATCATTTACTGAGGAATTCCGTTGCCTATCTCCGAAGTTCTTCATCAGATCTTCACTTAATAGTTTGTATAACGTTTGTTGTAGTGAGTACAGGCGTGATATTATGTTGGGTGATGGCGTAAACAATGCTTAGAATGCTATAGCAACAATCGCGGTTAATCTGCTGTTATTTATTGAAGAGTTCCCCTGATTTCTACAAGATCCCATCATCAGATATTAAAATGGTGACAACGGGACCACACGGGAAGCACCAGCTTTCAAATAAAAAAAGAATCATGACAATCGGTTCACCCAGTCGCAAGTTATGAATTGATAACCTCCTCCTTTTTTTGGAAATCGGTTAAAAATGAGCTTATTTTTGAGATTTGACTTTCATTTCTTCAGGATCCTGGAGACCGGAGACCTGACTTTATGGCCGTGGGACTACCTTTTCAAACAAAAAAAGAATTTTTTAAATCGGTATATTAATACTCATTACGAACGAATTTTTCACAACAGCGCCTGAACTATTTTCATTGCAACTTTTTCATACGAAGGTGTAAAAAAATGAACTTAGGAAGTATGCCATATTTTTTTACACATTTTTATCTTTTTTTTGAGATATGTCACGTTGTTATAGGATGTGGGGTAATTTTGTATGGATTGTGATCCGTCTTCTTTTGTCGTTCTCGATTCGTTTGTCACTTTTCCTAACATGCGCACCACGCTCGAGAAGATATCACGTCGTGACTTCTCCTTCTCGACGCGAGATAACTGATGTTGCCATTTCATGAAAACATACCATAGTCTAGTTTAGTAATGCCGGTTTCATTCGGTCAATATTGGTGGGAATTGCGTGAACGCTGCCATATTTGTGAACGCGACCTTAAATTATTGTCTCTGACATTTTGTCAATGGGGAAGAAAACTGTCAAATAGTTTCACTAGGGCGCTGTACATTGGGTCATTGGCTACAAACAAACTGTTTATCTCCATAGAAATTGAACAATATCTTATTAGTTTGTGACTTTTTTCAATAATATGGGTCGTTGTGTAGCGTTTGGATGCAAAGAAATAGGCGTTGTCAGATTTCCAAGAAATTTGCGCATGAAGAGAAAGTGGGAAAAGGCACTGAAACTAAAAAAAATCAAAACAAGTAATTTTTCGAGGAGGGAAACATTTCAACGAAACAGACTACGAGACCACATCTAAGGCGACAGGTTAGTACGATACCTATGATTAATTCTGACTTTTTATCAATAATTTGAATGTGTGGGAGAAACAAGGGTCGAACGTTGACTTGGTTTCTCCCACTTCAAGTCAACGTTCGCTCATGGGGGATTTAAGCCGCATTGATATATGCCAAGTATTAACATTACCCAATATTGTTTCAGGCTTTCCACTTCAGCGCAAAATTTTGAAGAAATCTGCTGTGCCCTATACACTTTGTTGGAATGAATCACAGAGTGACACCTCAGCTCGAACTGAGCGATTGCAACAGAGAAATGCAAGGCGTTGCTTATTATCAAGCCCTGTAATATCAAACGAACCACTGCCATCTACCAGCTTTGATCTTATTCCAGACAAGAATTGGTTGGGTGGGGAAATGGGTTCTTTTCAAATAACTATACATTTTGTAACATTTTAACAAATGATGTATTACCTTAGTTTGTTTAATAATAGATCATTAAAAAGCAAAAAGTTAGTGAGTGAAGTTTATTTTACAACTTGTAGAACCATAATATTGCCCAGAAAACAGCTAAAAGTCGATAAAATGTTAAATCTATTGTACTTTTCGACAAGCTCCGCTTTCTTTCCTTGTTGCGTTCAGCTAGTCTATAATATAATAATATTCCACAACTATCACACAACGCCATCTAGTCCCAAGCTAAGCAGAGCGTGTGTTATGGGTACTAGACAACTGATAAACATACTTATATATTTCTAAATACATACATATTATAGATAAATTACACCCAGACACAGAACAAATGATCGTGCTCATCACACAAACATTTGTCCTGGGTGGGAATCGAACCCACGACCTCCGGCATAGCAGTTAGGGTCACTAACCACTAGACCAACAGGCCAGTCAAATAAATAGCCATAGGCTTTGTAATTCGCCAGAGATACTGGAACTCGTTATCCCTAAGTCGAATGGGTTGCAGACGTCGCGAATCACCTTCCTCTGTATTTTTCTTGCTTCCCTTTCCTCATAAACAGTTAAAAGATAATTATAGTACGGCACCGCCATTATACATAAATTGTTGATTTCACAGAACACTGTTATCCCCTTTTTCAGTTTTTTTCTCTGTTTGTCGCGGTTTCTCGTCTACGAAAACCATCAACGACAAACTTGTCATAGGAAAATGTCAAAATTCGACTAAATAAAGCGCGCATGTTAGAGCCTGACGACAAAAACAGGTTTGACAGAACGACATGAGTTCTTTAACAGAACGACACGAGATAAAAGTGTCGCCATGTTAACTCCCATCGACAAACAGACATAAGTCGTCTCAGCACGAGAAAATGCGTCGACAAAATTTTGTCGACTTGCGCATGTTAGCCCTGCAGATGTAGCCACCAACGAAACTCTATCTTTGGCATCTTTATAATCCTAGGTGAAGGTTGCACCTTCGTGATCGTGCGGAATTGGCATTTTATGATTTTGGAGGAACCATCGATTTCCGTTATCAAAGAACAAAGTCTGAAACATTCTGCTGGCGTCAGTCAGCCTTCAAAGAGTAAGTAAATAAACAGAAAAACAATCATCTTCTGAACTCGCAGACCATCAGGCTTGATCGAGGTAATAATAAAAATACACTATTGGAAATTACTATTAACTTATATTTTTCAGTGAACTCATGCCATGCTGGAGAAAGTGAGGTTGCTTCCACTATTTATTCGTTCGTGGCCAACAGTTGTAGCTTAGCTCGTGACAGCTGGAATTCAAATGCGATTCGTTTCACGTTTTTCAGTTCTTGTAGTAATTACAAACCTGTTTTATGATTGAATTTAATTTATCTTTTACGGCTACAGTTGTTAAAGAATTTTCTAATAGTAAGTGAAATACTGAATGCAAAGGTTGGAAGTGTAAACACTAACCGCGAGCGACATATGGGTACACAGGGACTTGGAGTGTGCAACGAGAATGGGGAAAGATTTATTGAGTTCTGTCAGAACCACGACCTTACCATCGGAGGATCATTATTCATTCATGGTGACCACCATAAATACACATGGAACTCACCCGATGGAGTCACTAAGAACCAAATTGACCACCTCGCCATTAGTTCCAAATGGCGTTCCTCACTGCTCGATGTTCGCAACCGTAGGGGCGCCGATATTGATAGCGACCACCATCTGGTGGTTGCTGAAGTTCGGCTTAAAGTTGCTGTAGCCCGTGCGGCTGGAGGACCCGGCAAGATTGGAAGAAGGTTCGACGTCAACAAACTGCAGGACCCAGATACGCGTAGAGTGTTTCAACTCGAGTTACGCAATCGTTTCTCTGTACTCGATGCTGCTGCGGACTCATTAGACGAGGAGTGGAATCGCATTAAAGTGGCCTATACAGAGACCAGCTCCGCCGTTTTAGGGCACAAATCTACTCACTCTCGGGAGGACTGGATGTCACAATGCACATGGAACCTGATCGAAGACAGAAGAAAGCTGCATCTGAGACTGCTTGAAACCCATAACGAAGCCATACGAGCCGACCTTAAAACTCAATACCGTCAGAAACGGAAGGAAATTTATCGCAGTACCCGCAAAGATAAGAGACAGTGGGCTGATGGTATTGCTGATCGTGCTCAACAAGCTGCTAACACCGGCAACTTGAAGGAGCTGTACAAGGCTACTAAAACCTTGGCAGGAAACAGCAGGTCAAAGAAGAAGCCGCTGAAGTCCAAAGATGGTCAGCTCATTGTGACATCAGAAGGGCAGCTGCTACGCTGGCGTCAACACTTTGAAGAGGTCTTCCGTTTGTCAGCTACATCACCACCCGAGGCGCTGCAAGTTAGTTCCCCAACATCCCGGCTCCTTAGCATCAACACGGAACCACCGACAGCCAGTGAAGTTGCGGAGGCAGTCCGCTCTTTGAAGACAGGCAAAGCACCAGGACTCGACCTTGTAACGGCGGAAATGCTACAAGCTGACTTATCCTCTGCCGTTGACGTTCTGACGCCTCTTATCGAGAAAATCTGGACCGCCGAAGAGCTGCCGGAGGATTGGAACAAAGGTCTGATCATAACTGTTCCTAAAAAAGGTGATCTTAGCCAGTGCGATAACTGGAGAGGTATTACGTTGCTCTCGATTCCCTCGAAGGTTTTCTGCAAGATCATCCTGGATAGACTGTCGAAGGCCGTGGATCCTCTTCTACGCAGGGAACAGGCTGGTTTCCGCTCGAACCGCTCATGCACCGACCAGATTAACACTCTCCGTATCATTCTGGAACAGGCATCAGAATGGCAGAGGGAGATTTATCTAACCTTTGTCGACTTCGAAAAAGCCTTTGATACGCTGAAGTGGTCTAGCATCTGGTCCCGCTTACTAGAAATTGGAGTGCCGCCGAAAATCGTCCGTCTGCTGGAGAGTATTTACAAGAAATACTCTTGCAAGGTAACTCATGACGGCCTCATCTCGGATGACGTAGCAGTACACGCGGGTGTCCGCCAAGGCTGCCTCCTGTCGCCGCTTCTCTTCTTAGTCGTTCTTGACGGAATTATGCTTCGCATCTCTGAAAACAGGCGCCGGGGCATAGAGTGGGGATTATCCAACGTCTTAGAAGACTTGGACTACGCCGATGACCTATGCCTGCTGAGTCATACCCACGCCGACATGCAAGCAAAGTTGAACGATCTACGTCAGGAAGCGGCAGAAGCGGGCCTTAAAATAAACATCCGGAAGACCCAGGAGATGAGAACTGGTGTGAAGAATAACTCACCGTTGCTGATAGGCACAGAGGCAGTGGCACGCGTCCACAAATTTACGTACCTCGGGAGCGTCGTGGCAGAGACTGGGGGCAGTGAAGAGGACATCACTTCACGGATCGCCAAAGCCCGAGCTACTTTCGCGCAGCTGAGACCTGTTTGGCAGTCGCGGAAACTGACCCGAAGGATCAAGCTTAAGATATTCAGGTCCAATGTAAAATCCGTGCTGCTTTATGGGTGCGAGACGTGGAAGGTAACAAAGGTCATCTCACGTCAAATTCAAGTCTTCGTTAACCGCTGTCTTCGTCGCATTATCGGTATTTACTGGCCCGAGATCATCTCCAACCTAGAACTCTTGGAGAAATGCCACGAGAGCCCGATCGACCTCCAGATCAAGCGTCGCAGTTGGAGATGGATTGGCCACACGCTCCGAAGGGACCCCGAACACATACCCAAACAAGCTTTGGACTGGAATCCCCAAGGGAAAAGAAAGCGTGGCCGTCCTCGTCAAACCTGGCGTCGCACCGTGTTAGCAGAAGCGGCGAGCATCGGAATGACGTGGAGTGAGATGAAACGTGAAGCTCAAGACCGATCGCGATGGAGGACATCTATCGACGCCCTCTGCCCCATCTAGGGGACATAGGACATTAAGTCAAGTAAGTCAAAGTGAAATATTGTAATTTCTTTTTGAGAAATAAAATTCTTTAACCATAATACTTACCTATGTCACAGCAAATCAAATAATTTATTCTGGTTTCTAATTTATTGGTATCTACATTACTTAATATAACAATAAGGTTCCTTATATTAACCCTTTCTGATATATACGAAATATAAAAGAAAAGCATATTACACTACATAATAACTTATCTTGCTGTTAATGTCTCATAAACAGTATAATGAAGTCCTCAACTAAAATTTTGGACAACTTATTCATGTCTTTATTGTATGTAAAACGTATTAAGAAGGGATATTCGTTGTGACCATAAATTGTTTCTGTCCCATAAATGTCGGTAGCGATATTATGTAACATAAAAACTATGATGAGGGACAAAATCGTGTTCAAAGTAGAGGAAAAAGAATATTTATGGCCACTGGCTCTTGAACAGATCGTAAAAGGAGGAGCAATGTGGTTCAAGATGACTACTTACTCGAAATTATTTGAGCCGGCAATGATGATCCCTAAGAAATTACCTATAAACACTTTTGAAGTTTATAGTCGGGTGTTTGGTCCGTAAAAATTACGGGAACGTAGTCATGATTCTGACTTAAAACTAGATAAAGATGGTTACTTTAATGGAAATTTAAGGCGTTCAGATTTCGGGCTTAAGTGCCTAGTCTTGTCCATCGTAAAAATAAGGTACTATTTCTCCAGAATAGCCTCACTTTGCAGCGGTTGAATATTTAAGTGCCTATCAGAACAAGCCATCGTGGAACAAATAAACCCACACACATACAGGAACCCTAATAAAGAAAAATATTAGAAACATAATTCAATAAATAAAATCAAAACATTTCCAATAAGCTCACACATAAAACTGATTAAAAACAAAACTTTACTGCAAGCGCATTATTTGAAACCAGCAGTAAAAAATAGGTAAAAAAACTTTTTAAGTTAAACGGTTTTATGTTAAACATACATTGCAATGTTTAAGATAAATGTACTAAAAACCAAAAAATAATAAAATAGATACAGTCGTGGGAAAAAACCGTGGGGCACGTCAATTGTAATTTCCGCAGCACGACAGTTCCGAATATCTACCTATTTTTATTTTCTAGTTTTTAGCCGCCATCTTGGATTTTAATTTTATATAGTATATTGTATTCTGCTTGTTGAGCCCTTTCATTTAATACCTATATTGATGGGATTAATAAAACATAAATTATCCGCCATTTTGTAGCGGCGGCCATCTTGAATTTATAATGATAATGAATAAACATAATTGTATTGTCACTAAAATCCAAAGTGTATACAAAATTTCAGATTAATCGGTTGACAGGAAGAGGGTGAAATTTGAATTACTAAATTTGATCCAAGAATAAAACAAACGGGGTGAGCTAAATAAAACCGTTTAAAAATACCAATAAACCCTAGCAAGTTGCAAGCATGAAAGTTTATTACAAAATAGGGAAAATAAACTTTAGAGCCATTGTATGCAGTAATCGAGGAGTCGGGCGGAATAAAGCAATTAGATCGTATGATACCATTTAGTAGGGCCTCTTAAAAAGTGGCCAATTTAGCAGCCATGTTTATGGGCCAATGTGAGAAGGATGAAGAATGGCCATTGGCCGCTAACCACTTAATAATCGGAGATTGAGGAATGAGGATGAATGGGGCACACCGCGGTAATAGGAAAGTAGAATATAGAAGCGGCCTGTGATGTGTGAAGTGTAATCTATTCTTGTTAGTTGATCGATAGGTGCTTTAAGCCCTGAGGGTTGTAATTTGAGCTTTAAATCTAAATCGGAGACTTCCCATCTGTTGGAACAATTTCATAAATCATTATTCTATTGTAATGATCGATTTACGTAACACGGCATCTGTCGTGAAGAGCTGAGTGGTAACAACCGACATTCACAAGTAGTTTTAGGTCGTGGATTAAACAGGCAGGCAAACAAAATCTTAAGGCAACCGGCATTTCCTAGAATCAAAAATTCTGAGACCTGTGACCACCCGCATTAAACCCACGTGCATGTCCACTATAGATGCATTTGATAGACTTATATTACAAATCATGGTATGCAACAGCTTTTTTATTCTTACACTTAAAACCGTTTATAAAATTCGTCTACCTATTACTTTAAGAAAACGTATGCAAAGTCTGTGTTATTGCTTTCAAGTTACCATACATCTAATATTTATACCGTTTGACTATCGACAGGTCAATATCGCTTAATTGGTTTCTTATTTTATATTATTCTGTATTACTTATTTAATATTCAAAACCGATTTCTTGACACAATTTTATTCAAACAATATTCCCGATTACCATCAAAGTTGCATGTAATTTTGTTGATTCTGAAATATCAAATGTCAAATAAAATAGAGTTTGATTACCATACCAATACGTGATTATGCATGTAAAGATGCATTTCGATTTCCACCTTAAATTGATGAAGTTAAGTTTAGAAATCTATTGAAGGTTTTTTAAATATCTTCGCAGTGGGCAATACAATAAGATTATTTGTTAATTTAGTCTGTTCAAATATATGATGTCTTATGTTCGTCTTCAAATAATTCGTGATTGTGTACGTCCATTACATATGTACGATTCGAGTAAATATTTGCAGTTATTTTTTTCTGAGAAACCGTCAGATCATTAAATATGCCTCCATCATTATATTTGTTCTTATTGCTCGACATGAAGGACGAGTGTTAATATTATGTAGTTATCGCTTAGGGCTGATTGAAACTTAATATAGATATAGATTAATAAATAATTACATCTACTAACCAAGTATTTGTTCCATAATATCTGGGGCAAAGCCTTCTTTTCAAAGAGAGAAACAATGATCACAATTCATATAATGATTCAGCCTGCTTTCTTAATCCTTTTCTTAGATAATATCATATTTTAGATGATATGTCAGTATTTATTATTTGACAAATAGGCAGTCGATCCATGTAAAATCTGGTATCCAACTGCATCCAGTTAGACTGGAAGCCGACACCAACATAGTTGCGAAAAGGCACGACAGATGATAATGATGATGAGTTTGTAAAGCCTAGAACGCCTGATTTCTGTATAGACAAAGATATTTCACCTAGCTTCTCTACTTCTAATTTGATATCTACTAGTAACTCCAACAGAAACTCTTTACAAAAAAATTAAAGTAATGAATATAACACAAACATACATTTATAACACATGCATACTAATTCGAAAAATATTAAATAAAAATATACACACAAACATAACCTTCACAAAAAATATTAAAAAACACAAAATGAAACTAAGACGCGAACAAGACTTTTTAAAACTACACCCAAACCGCACAAACTACGGTAGAAAAACTATCGTATACGAAGGATCTAAAATATTTAATAAATTACCAAGAGACCTCAAAGAATTAAAATCTAAAACAACTTTCAAAAGGCTACTAAAGAACTTCATAATAAAAAATTCACATTCCCTATAATAGTGTCGAGCCACATCCAGTTACCGCTTATCGGTGTAAGAATACTTGTTTACATGGTACTCCCTTACTTCTCCTAAAATTGTTTGTCCGAAAATCATTATCCATAACACGTTTGCCATAAACTTCATTAACCATAATGTTCAAATTGTCGAAATTTTGTTTAACATAATTAATTATCTTTAGTTCTAAAAGTATTCTGTCATAATATCGATTACTATAATAATTGAATCTCCTAATTTTACATGACCTAAATTAATATGTCCTAACTATTGCTTTACCTAATGTGTATTATTCCGAATGTTCGTTTATAATAAATTTTATAGTCCTAAAAAGAATTCGAAGTGTCTAGTCGTCCGATTAGCGGATGAATAAAATTAATTAGTCGTCCGATTAGCCGGATGAATAACCAAAATTATAGGCTGTTGCTAGTCGTCCGCTAAGTGGATGAATCACCGTCTCGCGACAGTATCCTTTATGGGCGGCATGGGCACCGGGCCGTAGGCCGACGAAGGAGGCCGGCGGAGGCCCGGCACTTCGGGGACAGAAGACAATAGTGTTATGTAATATGCGAGCGAAGCGAGCGCGCGTCATGGAGTACAACATTACATGCGTTGCATGTATGAGTGACGTGACCAAAAGCTTTGTTATACTTTGTTCTAATAATATTATTATGATAAATAAACATTATGTTATTTTAATTTAGGACTTAAAACTTTTATGGAAAACGATTTTATGTCTTTCGTATATTATTGATTGTAATATTTATGACAAATGGATTTAGGACATATTATATTTAGGGATTTCAATTTTATAGCATGTGATATTATGTGATATTTAGTTCGGGTAAGTTATCATTCGGACAAATGATGATTAGGACAAAAAAAGTTATGGCATTTTAAATTGTGGATAAAAAAGTTAGGTGACACAATAGAGAACCTGTTTACATATGTATCGAACTAGCATTTGTCATTTGTACATATAAAAATAATCTACCTTCAAAACAGTAATTTATTCGATGTCTAACTTTTGTAATTCACCCCACATTTTGTTATTTTTATGTTTAGTTTTTAATATTCTCATGTAAGTGAATAATGTAATTCTTATGAGAATAAATGATCTTAAACCTCAAGTAGTTGTTTTAAATATTATAACAATCCTGTCTTTGGTCTCCATCTGTCATCTACCTGCCCTTATCCCATTCTATTTGGGGTCGGCGCAACACGTTTTCTTTTTCCATTCTTCCCTGTTACACATCACGGTGACTTTTACTACTCTCCTTTCATATCATTCCTCACAGAATCCATCCATCTTTCATTGACCTTCCTCTCCCTCTCCACCCATCAACATTTATATCCATCACCTTTTTAGTCACATGCGATTCGCCCATTCTCATAACATGGCTGGCAACCAAGTATTAGCCAGCCCTAAACCCTAGATATTTGTGTTGTCAGCACGCTCTCTGGCAGTGCGCAAATATGTTGTGGTTGCACAACCATAACTACCGCATCATTTTGTATGGTCATATTTGTAATTGAGTTGTCGACTATGTCCTTCACCTCGCCTCCTATTGGCATGGGTCTCAAATATAACTGGCGAAACGTGGGTGTACCACGTGGGTACACCTCTGCCTTGCCCTTCAGGGATTACAGGCGTGATGTTTTGTTATATTGTGGACTATGACGTGTTACAAAGAGGAAGTAATGGAGGGTGGGCTAATCATCATATTATTATGACTCCTCTCGTTCTGAGAGCGGTAGGTAGTGTCAATAGACTTCTACTGACTAAAAACCACCCATGTTCCTTCTTACCCCTTTGTGTTTAGTAAGAACTCATGCCTATGTCCTGCAATGGACAACGTTCATCTTTCAGCAGTCTCTACGAAAAGTTATTTTACAAATCATTGGTCACACGGAACTGACAAGTTTTTCAAAGGGTGACTAACGGAATTCAATGCAACGACGCATAAGGAACGTCCTACATGGACGATATTTACGAGTTACTGCAGTTTCAACAGACAGAGATAGTCTGTACAACATTTGGGACACCTGCCAGGTACCTGACATACCCGAGTATAAAAAAAACCGGCCAAGTGCGAGTCAGACTCGCGCACGAAGGGTTCCGTAAAAAATCGCGTTTGTTTGCCGTTTCATATTTATTTAATTTTGTTTTTAGTATTTGTTGATACTAAAAACAAAACGAGAGGCAACGGAAAAACATAATTTGTGAAAATTTCAACTGTCTATATATAGCTATCGCGGTTCTTAAGATACAGCTTGGTAACAGACAGACGGACGGACAGGCAGCGAAGTCTTAGTAATATTTTGGGTCCCGTTTTTACCCTTTGGGTACGGAACCCTAAAAAACAACTCAACTGTCATGCACGGGAATTGACCGTTGTCAATAGCAATACATTTCCCTTGACATTGCTGATCTTTTGACTGCTATTTCCGTATAGTTCAACTAAAGCCATGTGATAAATATTTCACGAACATTATTACGTAAGAAATGTCCTACTCAAGGAAGCTGTCTTTCAAACTTCTAGAAGCTAGGCGGCGCGCCATTTGTGGAACGTGGGAAAAATCATATTTATTCAGGCCGGTATTTCTGGAAATGTTATGTTATTACACCAGTAATGTCTAAAGAAGATGCGTTAAGTGGTCGCGAAATTCAAATGTTGATGTATCATTTTCATCGCTCGACGATGAACGCATCGTTCGATCGTACGACCGCTGCCAGAAATATTATGAAGGAAAATCATTACATGATAGTCTAACGATTCAGTATTGACAGAGGAAAATGGAAGGATACCCCATTTGTGATACGTAGTTTAATAACGCCTTGTGGCATTAAGTCCGCCTATGTACCACTATTGTACATGAAGTTTAAATAAATAACGCTCAAAATCATAACCCTCCTTTATGCTTCGCCGTAGTCAAGTAAGAAGGTGATAATAACTATTCCTAGACACATCAACACCGTAATTGTTAAAGACACAACACTTAGCACGAATATGGAAACTTTCCCTCGTTATAGTGTTAAAGTAATGTTTTCAATCGGAGAGCTTGCTGAAGTTTCATTTATCTGAACAATAACGTTCGCCCCAAACTTAGAAGTTTGTTACAAGGCCCCAACCACAGATATAGATAGACCTAGGTGACGCAAGTATCACGATCTATATGAAAAGCAGCGTGCGAAAGCAAATCGGAAAATCAAATCGATTCAAAAACGCCGCCGCGTACGGCGCTTCCTTCGCCCCAACCCCTGCCTTTTGCACCAGCACCGACGTCCGACTAGCGCTTACACCGATGCAAACTGAGCGCGTAAGTGGCCCCTTACGATATTTACTGTACGTAAGCTAGGCACGAAAAGTGGCACGCGAAGTAGTTGCTCTTACGTTATCTAGGTCTATCTATATCTGTGGTTACAAGGCCCCAACTTTCATATTAAGAGCAGCACTTTAGTGGGAAGTATTCCTTTACTGATTGTTATGGTTTCAATTATTTTCGTGAACGTTTCCTTCAATAATAGTGTTAGGTTTCTTGTTTGTTTAGGGCTGTTAACATATAATGTTGTACCTACCTATATATCTATTTTGAAGTGTACCTCAGTGTGTGTAGTGGTTTTTCTTTGTCTACTTATACACACGTACACAGTGTAAGTGTAGTGTAAATAAGCGTAGTCTTAAGCCTATTTTTTTTTTATTGGTGAATCGGAAGCACTGAAGCAATGGATAATCACGGTATATAATTATCCCCTAAGTGACAGTTTAGAGGGGTTTGAATTAAATGGCCTACCACACTTCCGCCTTTTTTTTTAAATTGCGGTTATACAAACATGTGATATCATACAAAGTATGAGACAAAATGCTCTAAGTGTCACGTTTTCGGGATATATAATATTTTATCTTAAGCTATTAAAGTTAAAGTTCGTTCACTGATGGCAGCCTTAGCACACTTTGATTTGATTAGATTAACCACGTACTATCTGTGTCGTATAGGCCTACACACCAGCTATTGCTATTGTTTCATATTTCTTTCTGTTCTGTGTTTCATAATTATAACATACTTACTAGCTTTTGCCAGCGGCTTCGCCCGCGTGAAAATGACGATTTTTCATACATTCTTTCATCCTCTATTTAACTCCCGGGGTTGAATTTCGAAAAATCTTCCTCCATAATTAAAAAATCCTTATTCCTTGTCTACATTACAAAGGGAACTTCTGTGCAAAATTTCAGCTTTCTAGGTCCAAGGGTTTGGGCTGGGCGTTGATGAGTCAGTCTGTTGATATTTAGTCTATTATATTATGCAAAAATTAATCTTTGATTTTCTTTATACTGGCAACACAGTCACTAACGTCACGTAACGTCAAACACAACGTTTCTTATAAAAGGGACGGTTGCCTTTACTCGAGCTCTCACTTCTATCTAAACTGTGCTAGGAGGCAGTTACTATAACCTTCCTTGTGGGTATTTTTATATTTGAATAATAAACGAGTCAAAGTATTTAAATTCAAATTGCTGCTGTTTTCTTGACACCCATTTACAAAAAGGTTATGGGCCCAGGACTGCTTTGAATACTGTTGCGCTTACTGTGTGCTTGTTTAATACGTGTGTATATTGAGTGCTTGTAAAAAACACGTGACACATCATAGACAATCTGAAGACCAAGTGAAATATTAAACCTTTCGATTGTGAGAGGTACAGTGTGTGGAATTCCGTATTCAAGCGTTGTTAGCCGAGACGATGGCATCGAAGTTATCGACGATGAACCCATAATACGGTCAAAGGCTTTGGTGAAAAATAAGCGGATTGCGAAGAATGTAAATAGTGTAATCGTCAAGTATTTGGCAGAATCTTTCCGTGGTTTTGCTAAAAGACGATCTCAGTGCAAGATTCTTCACGTCGAACCTAAAACTCAAAACTTCAACTAAAGAAACACAACGACACAAAGCCTTAAACTAATAGCTACTGAGGACATTACAAGTTGTCAGCAATCCATGGTACTCTCATACAAGCTGCTGTCAGTAACCAAGATGCAGCGTCCCGAATTGACCTTCGACCAGCATGGAACCAATATTATTATCTGTAAGGACGGTAAAATACTGATGCGAGGTATGGCAATTAATTATTTAATTCATGTGAATTTTGTTGTTAAAGTTAATCAACCTGTTTCTCAAACATGCAACAGTGATGGTGCTAATTACATTATTTATGGCATCAACGGTTAGGCCATATTAGTAAACAAAAGTTTTTAGAGCTGAAAAATAACTGTATGATTCATAAACATAAGTTTAATTGAGGTGGTAACACGGAACACCCAATGATAAATAAAATTATGCGAAGCTTGCGTAAACGGGAAACAGGCACGATTACCATTTCACACTTCTGAAGTTAAAAACAATAAAATTCCTTTTTGTGTATGGGCCAATCACTCCTTCTACAGTCGATAATAGAAATTATTTTGTTTCATATGACGATCAATTCACTCATTATTGTGTTGTGTATTTATTGACATAGAAATCTCACGTGTTCGGTTTCACTGCTTCTACAGATTTTATGGCAAAAACTGAGGCAAAATTTAATTTAAAACTAGTTACTTTGTACTGTGAAAATTGTCGAAAATATTTTGTCAAATGAAATGAAAGATTACTGTGTTTCTAAAGGAATTTCATACCATTTAACTATTCCAAGAACACCACAGAAAAATGACGTTTCCAAACGAATTAGTAAAAAAACCCGCGCTATGATAAGCGGTGCTAAATTACAAAAGGGTTTTTGGGGTGATGTAGTCTTAACTGCAGTATATTTAATAAACCTTGCCCATTAAAACAAAATCAAACACCATTTGAAAGGTGGCAAAAAAAAAATAATAATAACCTGGAATTAAGTAGGTAGTTGAAGGTTTTGATTCTACCGCATAGTGCAAAAATAAAGATAAGTAACCCTTTCGATGAAAAATCATGGAAAGGTATTCTCGTTGGATATATACCAAATGGCTATAAAGTATGAAATAAAATATGAAATGGTCAGGATGTCATAGTAATGAGGTTAATTTTTGTAATGAAGGGAATGAAATCGAACATTTCCGTGGCAAAACTGATGATAGTTATGACGTGTTGTCTAGAAAAAAAATCTGTGTCAATAAAATATCCTCAAGACAGTGACAGTCCATAAATCTGATATTCATTCCAAAACTGATTGTTCATTGTTGAACGGTTTAAAATCAGATGGTTCAAAATCAGATAATTTAATATAAATAAGACCATAATGATTCCAACGTACTAAAGCCAAATGTTAATGACAAACCATGATGTCGCAGCTCTTGTGATACAAATATCGACGATTATTGTTAATAATGGGAAGGAGTGTTATGCTTACCAAAGGGTCATCCCCCTGTTTCATATTGTGAAATCGGGGATATTTTATTGTGTTCATTCAATTGGTTGCAAAGTACCTAGTTCATTTAACGAAGTTAAAAATCAGGATGAAAGGAGTTTATGGAAAGGTGCAATTAAGGATGAATTAGTTTTTTTTTTAACTAATGATACCTGGACATTAGTACCGAAACCGATTAAATAGTAATATAGTCGGGTTTAAGTGGATATTTCGGCTTAAACACATTTATTTTCTTAAAGAGAAAATAGATTTATCTATATGAAATAAAATACAAAACAGTTGACACAAAACTTATGTTAACAAAACTTAATGAAAAACTAAACCATAATTCTTAGACTTTTTTAATGTTTGTATCCGAGAAACTGAGCACCATGGATTTATCCAAATGTATAAAATAAAGTATTTTAAATATAAGAATCATGAGATGATGACAATCCATTAAGATATATTATAAGGTATGTCTTGTTGCCAAAGTTTTTATAGTCAAAAGTATTTATCAGATTAAACTGAAACTTTTAGATGTATCATTAGTTTTGCAAATCAATATAATTTATGAATACATCATACGGATCTAAAAACCGTATCTTTAAATGGCATTTAAAAAAACGAAAAAAAAAAAACATGAAAGTGCCAGAGGGTGTAATCAGTAAAGAAAGACGAATAAAGCTCTGTACAGATTAAAACAAGCTGCTAGGTGTTGGTTCAAATTAATACATCAGTGTCTTAACAAACAGGGTTTGTAAATTCATCAGTTGATAAATAAATATTAAGTAAAGAGCAAAATAGAGAATGGTAGATCTAAATAATTGTTCTTAGGAATTAAAATTACTCGAAGTAATGATACAATAACTTTAGATCAAAGTTCTTCTATAAAAATCCATTTTGTAATGTAAAAATTTGGTATGTCTGACTGTACTCCCATTAGTACACCTATAAATAATAAACCAAATTACGAAGTTCTAAATGTAAATAGTGAATATAATACACCTTGCCGCAACCTTATTGGGTGTTTAATGTACGTTATGTTATGTACACGCCCTGATATAAGTTCTAGTATTTATATTTTGAGCAGATACACAAACAAAAAGAACAAAGTGTTGTAATTATTTGTCTCAAAGGAGTGCTTAGGTTATTTGAAAGGCACTATGGAATTAAAATTAAGTCACAAAATAAAATGTGATGATGTTAATCATAAATTATGTGGATAAGTAGATTCCGATTGGGGTGGTAATGATGTCAATAATAAAAAAATACCACAGGTTATTTATTTAAATTATTCAATAACTGTACAATAACTTTGAATACAAAGAGGCAAATGTCTGTTGCGGGTTTGTAAACTGAGGCTGAATACATGGCATTATTTAAAACTGTAAAATAATCATTATGGCTAAAGTCTCTAGTCACTAGTAATAAAATGAATATTGTCAATCCAGTTGCTATTTTAAAAGACAATAATGGTTGTATTAGTACCTACAGCAAATAATCATTTTTAGTATAAAAGGTCAAAACATATTGACATCAAGTATCATTTCTCCAGGGAACAAGTTGAAAATAATATAATAAAATTATTTTTATGTAATCACAGGTAAACAAATAGCGGATGTGTTAACAAAGCTGCTACAAACTGTTGTATTTTAGCAGTTCAGAGATGAGATGGGCTTGCAATGAAGTAACATAATATGTAAACAAATAGCGGATGTGCTAACAAAGCCGCTACAAGCTGTTGTCAACTGCTTATAAGGCAGATCAGTCAGAGATAAGTTTGCAACAATGTTACTTATGTACCTATGTGTATACATTTTAAATATTGATTTATTTGTGGTAATTTACTTATTGTAAATTAATCGATCTAATGAATGGTTCTATTATAACTATTAATTATAAATTGTTGTAATTGGTAATCATGTATGAATTATAAAATTAGATATAATTATTCATTTTGATGAGATGGTCTGGCTAGGTTTTCCTGGGTTTTCCTAGTCCTTGCAACAAATGTTGGGCCATAATATTGTAATTTCCCCAGAAATCACTTGGAAGGTTTATAGTATTCTGGTTATATAGGTGATTATGATTGTATAAAAATTAATTTGTATTTGGACAATTGATGATTATTTTTGAGGGGGAATGTTGATATTTAGTCTATTTTATTATGCAAAAATTAATCTTTGATTTTCTTTATACTGGCAACACAGTCACTAACGTCACGTAACGTCAAACACAACGTTTCTTATAAAAGGGACGGTTGCCTTTACTCGAGCTCTCACTTCTATCTAAACTGTGCTAGGAGGCAGTTACTATAACCTTCCTTGTGGGTATTTTTATATTTGAATAATAAACGAGTCAAAGTATTTAAATTCAAATAGCTGCTGTTTTCTTGACACCCATTTACAAAACAGTCAGTCAGGACTTCTCTCTTTATTTATATAGATAGATTACTGATGAACCAAATAAATAAATAAATCTAGGGTAGGTAGGGTAGGTAGGGTAGGTAGGGTAGGTAGGGTAGGTAGGGTAGGTAGGGTAGGTAGGGTAGGTAGGGTAGGTAGGGTAGGTAGGGTAGGTAGGGTAGGTAGGGTAGGTAGGGTAGGTAGGGTAGGTAGGGTAGGTAGGGTAGGTAGGGTAGGTAGGGTAGGTAGGGTAGGTAGGGTAGGTAGGGTAGGTAGGGTAGGTAGGGTAGGTAGGGTAGGTAGGGTAGGTAGGGTAGGTAGGGTAGGTAGGGTAGGTAGGGTAGGTAGGGTAGGTAGGGTAGGTAGGGTAGGTAGGGTAGGTAGGGTAGGTAGGGTAGGTAGGGTAGGTAGGGTAGGTAGGGTAGGTAGGGTAGGTAGGGTAGGTAGGGTAGGTAGGGTAGGTAGGGTAGGTAGGGTAGGTAGGGTAGGTAGGGTAGGTAGGGTAGGTAGGGTAGGTAGGGTAGGTAGGGTAGTAGGTAGGGTAGTAGGTAGGGTAGTAGATAGGTAGGTAGGAAAAACGCATTGCAACGCATGCGCGGGTTCAGCTAGTATCTATCTAAAATCGACGTCAGTAATGAAAGGGTTAACCAGCTATTGATTTAAATGTCCGTTATTCAAACAATTTGTTATTTAGGATTAATTCGTTCTCCACTCGATCTGTGGTTTGTCTGTGTTAATCAAAATCAAATAAATAATTAGAGGTTTTTGTTAGGGCTGTTCTAATTTGTTTGTTAAGTGAAAAAGTATGTAGGATTTCAAACACTGTTTTTAGTTGTTTGATCTGTTTAATGTTAAAGCTACGTTTCGATTTAAAAACGAAGCCAATTAGGAGTAATTTTTTTGTGTGATCATTCTAGAAATATCTAACGTGTTGGTCGCAAATAAAGTCCTGGATATACTTATAAATTAAATTAGACTGTCCATTTCAGTTTTTCTATTATGATTTTTATCAGTAACCTGAAAGTCAGTTATTATGTCCAATTATGTCGACACATAACTGCCGCTTAGGTATAACATGGGACTTATAAGACACATAAGGTGGAAGCGCCAGAGTAACCTGCTTATAATATAGGGTTGCATTGATGATTTTAAAGTAAATACATTACACGTAGAGAGATACATTACACGAGTATATATGTAGAAACGCCACTATGTCGATCCGATTACAGGACGAGAGCACGAAACCAATCCAATTGCAAAGAGGCGTGAGACAGGGAGACGTTATTTCTCCGAAACTGTTCACGAACGCATTGGAGGATGTTTTCAAACTCTTGGACTGGGAATGACTGGGATGGATTCGGCATCAACATCAACGGCGAATATATCACTCACCTTCGTTTTGCCGATGATATAGTCATCATGGCCGAATCGCTGGAGGATATGCACACAATGCTCAGAGACCTCAGTAACGTTTCTCAACAAGTGGGTCTTAAGATGAACATGGACAAGACGAAAGTCATGTTTAATGACCGTGTTCCACCCGTACCGGTAATTGTTGGGAGCGATACTCTCGAAGTTGTTGATAGTTATGTTTACCTGGGACAAACTGTTAAACTGGGTAGATCGAACTTCGACAAAGAGGTCGCCCGAAGAATTCAACTTGGATGGGCAGCGTTCGGGAAACTACGCGACATCTTTTCGTCCAAAATTCCGCAGTGTCTCAAGACGAGGGTGTATAACCAGTGTGTGTTGCCAGTGATGACTTATGGCACAGAGACATGGTCCTTAACTGCTGGCCTCTTAGAGAAGCTCAGAGTCACGCAACGAGCCATGGAGAGGGCTATGCTCGGAGTTTCTTTGTGCGACAGAATCCGGAATGAGGAAATTCGCCGAAGAACCAGGGTCACCGACATAGCTCGCAGAATATGCAAGTTGAAGTGGCAATGGGCAGGCCACATCGCTCGAAGAACGGACAACCGATGGGGAAGAAAGGTTCTCGAGTGGCGACCACGAACCGGAAGACGCAGCGTTGGCAGGCGTCCCACCAGGTGGACCGACGACATCGTGAGAGTCGCGGGCAACCGGTGTATGCAAACGGCAGGCTGCCGATCTTTATGGCGTTCTATGGGGGAGGCCTTTGTCCAGCAGTGGACGTCTAATGGCTGATGATGACATTACACGAGTTTTGTTCGCGAATCATATCTGAATCGTCACGCTATCATGTTTTGTTTTTTCCTTCACAATATCATTCCTCACACATTATCTTTGGTCTTGCTCTCCTTCTGCATCCATCAAAATTTATATTCAAACATTTTTTATCACTCTTTTTTCGCTATTCGTCTATTCTCAGGTCCTCAGTACATTATGGGCTGAGGACCTGAGAACAGACCAATTCAAATTCCACAACAATCGATTCCCTATTATGCCTTTCAACTTTTCTACCTTCTCTTTATGGCAAAGTAAGTCTTAAGTGTTTAGTCTTATGGTAAGTAGTCTTTTCTAACTTGTCTTTAAGGCAAAGTAAGACTAAGTAACGATACTCATTCGTACTCAAAAATTTGCCAACGATAAAACATGCCTAGCGTTTTAGAATAAAATATGGTCCTTGTAAATGTATTATACTCTTTTAGCGACTAGAGATATACAAATAGGTCAACCACTGACTTGATAGGATCCAAATGGCAACTAAGCAATTAAAGGGGCTAAATATTCCCATTATTGCCCATCTGTGTCCTAATGACTTGCATTGCGTTCATTATCAGAGTTAACAGCAATGCGGCTTGTTCATTTCATGTTCGAATTCTGTGAAAACCTAGTTAGTAAATAGTGTGCTCCATGGTAAATAGTCACTAGTGGCATAATAAGAGACCAGTGTTTTAACTTTTCACGCTTTTAGAGTCTTCTTATTCAATATTCAAAATATGTAAAACTTCCCCTGCATTATATTCTGCCATAATTTTACAGCGTAACATTTACTTATCGTAAAATTTTCATAAACCTTTTTGATGTTGTATCGCACCATCTTCCCACCTTCACCATAGCTGGAACGCCAAATTAATTAAATTTCCCAAAGAGATAGGTAACGCAGGATAACAAGTATTCAGTTAAACCTTTACATTACACTTTACTACTGAGTTAATGACCATCCGCCTTTAAAAAGGCGCTTATCGCACACCCGTCAATTTCTCCCCCCATTAGTGAGCGATCGTTAACCCCTACAGAGGCTACAGGATCAGTTATTATTTCAATTACTTCGGCCATAACGGCTGCAACTACCTTCCCTTTGTTTTATTGTTCAACATAAAATAGGCGGGTACACTCAAACACGTCAGTTTCAATAAACCGTAGAAATCAATGCAGTTGGAAATTGGAACAGTAAATTTTAGGACTTGAATATTTCAGTCTGGCTATTTCTAGCTAGCTGTCATTTGATACGGGCTACCTGTCAAGTCAGTTTTTGTCGCCTATCATGCTATGTGACATGACTTCAGCCCGTTTTTAGCCAGTCTGGAAGTTTGGGTGGAAATCTAGCCGAAATAGAACGTCGAATTCAAATAGTTACTACAAAAACCTGTACAGCAACAAGATATCTAAATATTTATAGAAACTGATGTAATGATATGGCTCTATTATTGTGTGGTATTCTATAAAAAAGAGAAAACACGTTAACAGATAGCCATAATGAAAAGTATGCGTTGATATCCCTATCCAAACATAAAACTGATTATCAACCTTGTAACACCGACACAAAGTTGTATCTCGAGTTGATTAAATAGGTTAGTTAAGTTTTTCTGTAAGCGATTGTACAAAACATCATCACCTGTCAATATAATTAAAAAGACAGCATTTCACGGGCGATGCTAGATGAAAGAGCTTGTTAACCTGTCGGCGAGGGCTCATTATAACGATATTTTATCGTAACGAGTCTTGGTGTAAAGGCCGGTTAAATATAAGCCCCTCCGATTGTTATAAAGGTTAATATTTTGACACGAGAGAAGGCTCTTTTACACGGGGAGAGTTTGTAGTTGACTGTCGGGAGGCGAGCCCATCCGTGGATCACCCTTTCGTTGGGTGATTTATCATAGTCATTTTTGTTTACACCAAAACGAGAATTAACAAAAACTCTTCTTTATTAAAGATACGTACCTATAAGTTTTTTCTAGAACTGTGTTTTACCAACTCGGATTACTAAAGTATCTGTACCGCCTCGTTAGTTTAGTGGCCGCCAAAGCTACTTCTGAGCATGACGTCCTGGGTTCGATTAACAAGTCGGACAATCTGTTATTGGATGTTATAACAGGAATAATTATTCAGTTGCAGCCCGGTGCCCCGGTGTCGGAATTTGTGGCAATAGGCTTTTCCCCCAACACAAGGCACTTATGCATAGTTACCGGCCAAACCCTTCGGGGCACTCGAAGGATTTATTTCAACTTTTCAATGTCAAAAAACAAAATAAAACGAAGCTACAGTCAAAAGCAATAATACACTTCAACAAACTTATCTGTGAAACGGAAAACCACAGAACTAAAATAAATGTACCTATTTTGACATTACCGAAGCAACTTTTCTTGACAAGCACCGCCTCTTTCATTCACAGTTAAAGTGGTCAGACTGTAAATTGTAAAACTGCTGTAGTTGTCCGTTTCAAAAGTTTAGATCTCTATGGAAATGAATGGCCAAGAGACTCCACGAACACTCTTTCAAATCAAAATATTGTTATATTGCGCTTATCAACTTGTAGTACATAAAATTATCGTTTAACTAATGTTTACACTAGAGTCTGTCAAGCGAGTCTAGTCCCATGAAAAAGGCGGCAAATTCAAAAATCTTTCAGGTGTCAACACTGATATAGCACGCTGAAAACTTATTGATACTTGAATTTAAAAAAAAAGGGTTGTGGACTCGACTCGCTTGACAGACTCTATCAATAAGTTTTCAGCGTGCTATATCAGTGTTGACACCTGAAAGATTTTTGAATTTGCCGCCTTTTCCATGGGACTAGACTCGCTTGACAGACTCTATCTGTCGTATTCGCATTAAAAAAAAACGTATCGAAAATCCGAATCGAGAAACTCTCCTCTTATAAATGATCCATCCAATACAGAGTGCAGTTAAGTTAAATTGTTTCGAATCGCCACTTTAATGGTGATTATGGGGAAAGAAGTGTTGTTACATGTGCTAGATGAGACGATAGTTGCTCCTGATCTGTTCTCAGATAGTGATTATGGTTTATTTAACTATCTGTTACTGTAATTTTATCTGTAGCTCGTGCTTTTCAAGTTAGTGGACTACGGTCCGTTATAAAATTGAAGGGAAGTAAAGTTGAGTTTGATCATCTGTGCCAGGGCTATGAATACCGTTAAAAATTAGGTATCGTTACCTCCTTCATTCGAAGGTAACGTTAATTTCATAGGTAACGTTAAGTCTGGTATCGATAGTTGGGTGGACTTTTACCGGTAATTTGACTTAACGTTATCAATGATTTACCGTTAAATGATAGTGTTATCAGGTAACGATACTTGATACCGATACCAAATTAACCCTATAAGTAACGGTATTTTTCTTTCATCTCTTTCTTACGACGCATTTATGTCGTCATAATAGCTTTTTTTTCTGTTTCCACTTGCTGTGAGTTTAGTCGCCACCCAAAACCGAACGCAAACGGTTTATCTGTTCATTTAGTTTATAAAATTACCTACGTGGGTTAACCGAAATGGAAGGTAAGTGACTGTAACGGTAAAAGTATCGATACTTTTACCGTTACCAGGGAACATTAATAAACTGCAGTGCAAGTACGTAGCACTCGATTCGCTTCGATTCGATAAATCTGACAGTTATTCTCGATAAAATGAGCTTTTATCGAATCGAATCGATGTCGCAAGTACGTAAATAATATTTTAACGATCGGTAGTTAACTCTAAAATTTAAACGATTTTATCGAAAATGCAAGTACGAAACGTCATTTTGACAGTTTGACATTCCGCCCACGATAAATCTTGTCGACGCGTGTTACGTACTTCCAAATTCGATAACAAGCTCGATAAAACTGACAACGATAACGATCTCGATGTCTTATCGATGCAAAGTTCGTACTTGCACTGCTGATCCGATAACAAATTACCGATACCAGTGATAACGTTAATAAATTAACATTATGAAAATATCGTTACTTACCGATACTTTTATCGTGAATTTGGTAACGTTAACAAGCCCTGATCTGTGCAGTCTATTCCCAACTACGTTGGGTTCACGTATCGATCTGAGAAATTATTATTAATCCACGAGGTCCTCCCAAATACGGTTTGTAAAACCAAAAAAACATAAGTAATTTAGTATCGCAACGTTGAAAACCTTCAGTTATTACAACCAGTTGTAAGACTACATCTGAAATTCTGAACAGTCCTTACGTAAAATCAATCTTATCTTTTATATCTTAAAGGTTCAGGTACCTTATTAACTTGTAAACTTCTCCCTTTGTAACCAAAGATAAAATCAACAAGATCGTATCGAAAAACAGGAATACGCACGGATGCTCTCACAAAATCGCACAAAGCAAATACAGCCATAATTATACAATTTGCAATTTAAAACACGAATCAACAGCACGTACGCAATTAAAGATGTCAAAAAGGTATAAAAATATTATACACGTGCAATGAAATGCGGTCTTTGTGACAAATGGAAATTATTTAATTTTATATTGCCGCCATTTGCACACCTGGCTTCGTGGCTCTCAGTGTAAACAACTTTTTTTAAAGTTTCAATGTAATGAGTTTGACATTACGAGTAGGTACTTACCTATTAAGTATGCCACGCTCTGAATACAGACATTATGCAGATTTTATTATATTTCAAGTACTTAATTAAAATACTTCGATTAAGTTTAATAACGATCTGATAACGTTAAAATATTCATTGCAAAGAAACAATGAACCTTTTCGTAAAATTGAGCGTTTGAATTTAAATCTTTACAATTATTTTGAGTGATAATAAAGCTATAGCGATACCTATTAAACAGAAAATGGTTTAGTTAACTCTCAATAATATGAATTTCAAGATGTTTTGTACTGCAGACATGTACATTATACCTCAATGACTGCAGATGGTAATTTTAGCAACTGAGAGTCCCGTGATACAAATTTATGAATAGTCACAAAGGTAACCACTTTGATGATCGTTTGATCAAAGGAATATCAATCGTCAAATCGTCAGACTGACAACATCAAAACTAAACTAATATTAAAAAGACACCCCGAGGCCCAACAGCTTCACTAAAGTCGAACTTTCTATTATACATATTTGGTATTGGGATCACACGGTATACCGACTTCGAAACCACGAGTTAACTACATACTTATGAAAATAATTATAAACCTATCCTGACATTAGCGCGTCGGTAGTGTTGCTACAGTTATAAATGTCAACACGTTTTAAATTAAACCTCATCAAACAAACTAGGAAATAGTTTTTATAATAGTTTATTTCAGTTTTAGATGGCAAAAACCGTAATGTACGAAGAATATGTGAAAATATAAATGCAGTAGCTTTTATTAAGCAGACTTTTGTTAAAAAAAGTAGATGAAATTTTCTTTCCTTCAACCTATTAATCTTTTCACCTAGCGAAAAGAAAATGTAGGCATACCATTGCTGCGTTGTTTATTCCACCATGATTTATTATGGTGTTCGACCCAAATCCTTTGTACATTCATCATCATACGTCAAGGGGCAAATGATAAAACTCATACAATTAAATTTATTACTAACATTCCTGAAATAGAGACATAACTCTCATTGTTATAACAAACAGACAACAGAATAGATTCCTATTTGAGTATGAATAAGCTATAGAGTGCTATTAATGGCAGTCGTTTTGCGCGCAAAATGTAAATAGAGATATTTATAAAGCTACTCCCACGTTAAACGGTTCGTAAAATGGCGACGGTTTTTAAAAAGAATGCGACTAATGAAGCAAGTATTTTCCTTTTTCCAGATTGCTTTGATAATAGGAGGCAAAAATTAATGTCTAAATGGAGTTGGACAAAAGTTGCTTAGAAAGAAAGTTACCCAAAATATTCACGACAAGGACTCATTATTTTGAATGTTTTCTTAAAAAATCATTATGATGGTAGTTCAGATTATTGTTACAAAATGCATGATACGATCGCATTATTTACTGATTGCCTTGGTCGCAGAGAAGATTATCACGATCACGATATCACACAAATTTTGCAACAACACCTGGTCCACCCCTTCTTTTCTCCCATAGGCCATGTACAGAAGTAAAATTTTCTCAATCAACCTTGAACCTATGGCTTTATTGATACACTTGAAGACCTATTAAATAAATTTGATAGATTGTAGTAGCTTGATGTTCACATCTCTCACAACATTCCTTACCCTAATTACACTATGCACTCTATATGTTATTCATACTCTTGACACATAATTCACGCAACTAAGATGTGGGATGATAAACTTTCCCCGCGTCCTATTGAGTGTTGATTCAATTTTGTTTGTCGGTCCGTAAGCAACACTTTATTGTGTAAACCTTTCAACCAAAACGTTTACGCTTTGTTTAGACTCGCATTCCACAAAATGCGGTCGATACAATGCAGGGGGTCTTTTGATATGTGTGACAAGATGTGTGTCTGTCAAGAAATGGGTTATTTAGATAAAGCCAATTTTAGTCAAACCTTTCTTCAACGTTTTTTTTACTATCAACACTTTCTACCAAACTGCACAGGTAGAAGTAAATAAAATACCATTCCCACTCACTGCGAGGAAATCTGTGTCCATGCAACACTTTGTGGACAATATTCGTCAAATTAATTATTGTCGATCACTGGCAATGCAATTAAATTCATATTTATTTACTCATCATTCATCATCATTTCAGCCGAAAGACGTCCACTGCTGGACATAAGCCTGCCCCAATATCACACATTGATCGGCTTCGGCCCCGTCACTAATTCCCGAACTTGTTTACTTTGTCACAATAATTGTCAGCCTACTTTCTGCCACCAACTGGCCAGCAGCAGAAATCTCATGATTCAAACTCCGAACATCCGAAGATCAACGGCCAGTATTAACATTCCGATTTCAAACCATTAATAGTACAAACGACTCAAATATTCTAACTTCTTAAGCCCTCCCAGATGGATTGCTGTCGAGTACAGATCTACAGATAAAAAGATTTTGTAATTTATTCGGTACATTACGCTTCGGATTTTAGACAAAGTTTCGACAGAGCGAGCAGAGTGAACGATCTCTTTACTTAATGTTGTTTTAGTACTGGAATATTTTTGTATTTTTTTAGGAGCTCGGTACTAAAAAGTGCGATTTGGACACGCTGCCCGTTTGAGGGAGTTTTTTTCGTTGTTTCAAAGAAAATCTCATTAATTTTCACTACTTTTTCGTACTTTATTATTTTTCTGGTTTTCAGTCTAATTCTAACGCTTCATGACAGTTTACAGCGAGATACGAACTCCAAACAAAAAACCTACTCTACTTCAAACAAAAAATATAATTTGTAGGTGTGTACACTAACATCTGAATTTTTAACAATACAATTTGGCGAAAATAGAATAGAATGGCTACATAAAGAAAATATCGAGAACCGTAGGCCTTTATACAATATTTGTATCCTACCCTCAATAAATTGTACTCGGCGGGCAATAAAATAGTTGTCTACATCATTTTAGCACCTCATTATTTATAACTACCACCAAAAAAAAATATATAAAGTTTTCATAAAGTAACGAGAACAATCCATTATTTTCCATCGCGTTATTTTTCGTTTTCATTTACCTTTACAATTACGAAACCCATTTTCGCTTAGTAAAAACTATTGTTTCGAGTACTTTTGTCTAAGTACTAAGCAATATTCATATTTATGTAGGTACTCTTAATCACAGGTAGGTAGAGATATACCTATATAACGGAAGAGCACCTACTTTGCATGCCCGGCTTTAGTATTTTATACTTAACGAAGTTACTATCGTAGCAAGCTAATTTGTTTTAAACTTAAAACACTTTTATCAAGAACGTTACACCCTTACAACTCAAGAACTTAATTCTAGATTACTATTTAAATAACAAAAACGTAATATAATTATTTTAAGTAGGTAACTATAATATACTGCTTACGTCCTTATTTGGTTTAGTATCTGGTCAAAAAAGCACCTTTTTTCATGTGAGCTATTTCAGTTATAAAACAATATATAATTATGGGTACCTACAAGACAAGTACGTTATTTATGTACCTATATTTTATATCTATGGTAAAAACTATTGTTTCGAGTAATTTTGTCTAAGTACAACACCGTTAGGGTTGGCGACTATAATAGGGTGACAAAGCAAACCGGGCTATTTTAAGTACCCTATTCATTTATCTTGTCGACCTTTTTGTTAAGTGAAGAGTACTAAGGCACTTGTATTTGGAGTTATATACGCCCACTTGCACCACAAACCATTAAGAGCTGATTACACCCATGAAACCACACGGCGTTCTAGGGGTCTAAAATGGTTGCTTTAGCAGAATCATAATAATGCGAATAGAAAGTTTTTAAATAGAAAAAAACATTGTAAAATAGTCACAAACACAGTTTATGTTATGAATTGTCACGTTTTAACTATATATAATACGAATTTAAACGTAATTCATATTCTGCTAGAGCGGCTTTTTTAGACCCTCTAGAGCTGTCACTGTCAATATTCTAAAGCAATTATGAGTATTAGGACTATTTATGACACAACTCTTAAGCCGGCTTTTCACTATGGGATGTAATATTCCTTCAAATGACCTCTAAACATCGCTCAGTCGGTCGAACAAAATATTGTCAACACACTTGCTCATAAAGTGGCTATAATTTCATCGCAATTAGGCACATAATGACACCTATAATCAAACTGTGACTTTTTCATTGCTATTATTCACTAGTGAGTTATAGGTTTTTTTTTTAAATTTTATTGGTTGAGTTGCTACGTTCATAAAAAAGTTTCGATACAAAAAAGATCGTGTTCAATAGTAAAAATAATGCTTCCCCATTTCATGCAACTTTGAATTTAAATAGATAATTTCAACTTATACGTTTTTAATAAATTAATCTTTCACTCAAATAATATAACTTTTGTTTTCTCTGTAAAGAAAAAAAAAATCCCCATTTTGTCCGTGGCTAAAACTCTATCCACGAAAAGTCAAAAATAAAGAAACCACATTCTTTTAGTCTATGGCCGATCGTCATTGTTACAGTAGTGGCGCCACTGGTCAAGAATAAATGCATCGCTACGTCAAGCTTAGTACATTTATTTTAGTTCCGTGTTTTCCCGCCTGCATAGATAACTTGGTAGAACTGTAGATGCGCGCGCATTAATTTTTCCCGCTATTGTGAAAAAAAAAACAGAACTTGTTTTAGCTGTTGAAGTTGGTAGAACTGTAGATGCGCGCGCATTAAATTTTCCCGCTATTGTGAAAAAAAAAACAGAACTTGTTTTAACTGTTCAAGATGACTTTTTAGTATTATTTTCTTCACAAGTGTGTTGAAAAACGTCGTATGATACACGTGTGTATTGATGATTACCGTCCTCGGCTTTCTTAAGGCCCTCACCTGACGGCTCGGGTCTCAATGGCGCCTCTGCGGTAATCACCAACGTTACACACTTGTACCATAATGTACTATTATAGTTTGGGATGTAATAATAATATACATTATAGCACAGTGTGAACGGTCACGTACAAAATGTATGCGAGCGATATTTAGAGGTCATTTGAAGGAATATTACATCCCATAGTGAAAAGCCGGCTTAAAACGTAGTTTATATAATTATGTGCTAAGTTATATGTTCGGTTCTATTAAGTTACGATGTATTGTTCCTAGATAGCTTGAACTCTAAACGATTTCGCAAACATTAAATCTCTCTGTTAAAAAAAATACGTTGCAAATAGGTGTTTCTCACGTCGCGCGTCGTTAAACAATTTGTCTGACAAAGAACTATGAATTAAATACATACCTAACCGTTAGTAGCGTGTCGTGCAACCGGGCCTAAGAACTTGTAAACGACGACGCGACGATTAGAATTCAATTTTAATATTCATAGGTGAAAATAAATTTATTCCTGTTTGTCCTCCAACTAATGCTTCAAGTGTAAAAATAACATTATTCATAAGTTTCAGTACGACACTGCCTAAATAAAATTGAACTGGAAATATTACATACATAACATCACGCCTGTAATCTCTGAAGGGTAGGCAGAGGTGTACCTAATAGTATACCCACATTTTTGCCACTAAGTCCCATGAAAAAGGGGCGAGGCTCCGGGCACCAGGTTATATAGTCTTTGCCGGGCACAAACCCAGACTCCGTAGCTGCTACTGGGAAATTCTTGAATGTAAACCCAATGTCCCTTGGCTCGACCTGGGAATCGAACCCAGAACTACATGCTCAGCAGTCGCTTTTGCGACCATTTGACCAGTAAAAATAAATGGGAAAATAGAAATGGTGGGAATATCAATTGAACTTATGTTAATAAACATTAAGCAAATTTTTCCGCAAGAAACATACTTTTCACTTCTCTCGCTCTAAAATGCGTCTTTATGTCGTGCGTAGGCGACATAAAGTCGCGTTTTATGCTATAATAGAGCATAAAGTAAAATCTTCGTCGAAGACCAAGGTAATCGGCACAGGTAATCGGCCCAACAGCCACAGGAACAACTTCAACTTCATAGAATAACCTCTTTAATTTAATTCGTTTCGCTATTATTCTAAGAACAAGGGATTACTCCTTTTCATTACGAATACAAGGAAAGTTGATGGGAATAGGCTTCCCCCAATCACCTAAATCGGTTGATGACAATAGGCTTGCTCCTAATTACATCATTTGATGGAAATAGGCTTACTTTTAATTACATCGGTTGATGGCAATAGGCTTGCTCCTAATAAGATTGGTTGATGGCAATAGGCTTTTCCTAATTACATCGGTTGTTGGCAATAGTCTTGTCCCTAATTACATCAGTTGATGGCAATAGGCCTGTTCCTAATTAGATTGGTTGATGGCAATAGGCTTGGTCCCAATTACATCAGTTGATGGCAATAGGCTTGCTCCTAATTACATTGTTTGATGGCAATAGGCTTGCTCAATATGTTTTTATAACTGAGCAGTATGAGTAACGAACGACATAAGTCAGGTGTTATGTCAAGTTTCCTACTGAAAAAAAAAGTTAATTGGCGGGCATTTGGCGGGAACCATAATTATTTTTACAATATTTACAAGATGCTGTTTCATTTCCTCGCAATCGAAGTGAAAAGTAGAGTGTAAAACTCGTCCATAAAACTCATTTTACTCTCTACTTTATAAATATCCATCCTCGCTCGCAAGATCGCATCGGATGGATAAACGTCTCGCGCAAAATGGTGCGTTTTATGCACTTGGTGTACAATCTACTATTATGAATAATGATATGACTCATATATTATCAGTATCATCATTGCAGAGGATTATCGTCGTATTGCACCTGCATTTTAATATGAAATGAGGCCAATGTCCAATGTGAGCGAAATGACATGTTTAGGTACTTAGGCAAATGTTAATGATGCGTCAAGAGCTCGGCTTGACTCGGACAGTCAAGAGATCATTTGCATTGGCTACATCGAGGTGATCGAGGTCTCGTCCGAAGAAGTCAGATTTTTTTCAAGTTTTTGTCAGAGAATCCCATTAACCTGCCTTCTGGTCTTCTAAAGGCTGAACTTCGGAGAGTATGCTCAGAGCTCCACGACCTGATCTAACCTTAACCGTTTTACTACCGGACTAGCAGATGTACTGTAGATGTCACACTTGGTACATATCCCGAAGAGTTGTACTCAGCGCTTCTCTTCCACGTTTATTATGTGCATAGCCAAAATGTGGATATTGATATTATAATGTGATATTGTTATTATTATGTTTTTGACATTATTGATCGTATTGTACACTAATTAATAATTAAATTCTTAGCTCTTTGTAATAACCCTTTTTTTTTTTTTTTTTTTGGTGGGTGGAAAATCATCGAATGACCCCCCCCGCTCTTGGGCAGAGCGAAGGGGAGTGTCAGACTTCTACTGACTAAAAACCGAACCCATGTTCCTTCTTTGCCCTTGCGCCGAGGCCACGTAATCCAGTACAAAATACCGCGGCCCCGACGGGCGTCGGCCCTTGCGGGCCCCTCCTTGCTGACATCTCTTTGAGGCGCGCGTGGAACACGAACGCGCCGCCGACACGGTCTGTTGCCGTCATGACGACGGCCGGACGGCGAGCTAGCCCATTACTCACCGTCCACATGCCCGCGTCTACGGTGGCCGGAAGGGGTCCATATTGGCTCACCTAAAATTTTTTATCCGAAATTGTTCTTCCTAACGATTTGTAATCCGAATGATCACTCCTCCTAAAATTTTTCATCCTAAAGTTTGAATTCCTACTATTTGTAATGCTACTGGCGATGTTCCTAACACTCATGTTTCCGAAAATTTTAATTCCTATTATCGTTATTGTAAACATATTGCAACTCCTACTGTTTTTTATCCTAACGTTTTTATCCCTAAACATAATTACCATAATATTTTCACTCATACAACTGTTTAGAATGATTAAAGGTCGTTTCACTGATTTTTGTCTTGAAATGAAATAAATGAATGAAAGTCAGGTCAGAGTCTCGTCTTGTGGACACTATGAAAAAAATACTTAGAAAAATTTCGCGACCAATTTCGAGGTAGCGCTCGCCGGCCGCTGCCGCGGCACCGCTCGCTTCGCTCGCTCGGCTCGCGCGTAGTTGGTCACAGTTCTAACCTAACCTAACCTATGGATATCTTTGCATATAAGGTCCCATTAAAATAGGTGGACAAATTTTAACACAGCGTTTAAGTAAGCCTAACTAAAGACATCTAAACAACAAAAAAAAACACTATATAAAGTGATTTTATTTTGACTTAAAATAATAAATTGCCGGCACTCTAGAACAAACTCATCCCATAAAAGTAGGTATTTTAATGTCTTTTTCTTATTTTATTTTTTACTATTGTCCTTATTTTAGCGGTCTAAATGATTTCTAAAATTTTGTCCACCTATTTTAATGGGACCTTTTATAATACTGATTATTATGAATAAAAAGTAATATAAACAAAAAAGATATGACTTTGAATAATAGTGTAAAAGATGGTTAGGTTGAGAAAATATAGGAAAACAAATAATAGGATAATAGATGTTTATTGCTACTGACATTAGGAAGTTGAATGCTTCGGAATTAAAACATTAGAGACAGAGACTTTAGGAATTGCGATCGTTAGGATGAAAAATGTTAGGAAGAACATTTTCGGATTTCCAATTTTCGGAGTTGAAATTTTAGGTCAACTTTGGCGCACCCGGCCGGAAGCCATCACGTGGCCCCCGACGCCCGGAGCGCCTTCCGCGCCTTCCGCGGCGGCTGGGACGTTGAGAGGATCGCTCCCTCTCTCGTTCCGCCACCTCCTTCGCTAGCATCACTGCTTCGCAGAAGGA
This sequence comes from Diarsia mendica, assembly GCA_949316265.1. NCBI lineage: Eukaryota > Metazoa > Arthropoda > Insecta > Lepidoptera > Noctuidae > Diarsia > Diarsia mendica. Next base: position 7,885,789 of record OX438906.1, on the reverse strand, counting down.
GGCGACGGCGTCCCATTCCTCCTCGCCCCGGACCATGGCTTGCACCAGGGCCGGACGCGAGAGGTCACCGCCGCCGATCGCCGCTACGAGAACACGGCGGGGCTCCGCCCAAGCAGGGCACACCTCCACAGTGTGCTCCACCGTGTCCTCCGGTCGATCCTCGCAGTGGAAGCATCCGGGCGTTTCCTCCCGTCTGATTCGGTGCAGGTACCTCCCGAAACACCCGTGTCCGGTGAGGACCTGCGTCAGACGGAAGGTGAGGGCGCCGTGGCTCCTCTCTAGCCACTCCTCAAAGAGGGGACTTACCGCCACTATCGTGGCGTGCCCTTTTGTAATAACCCTAAGGTAAATTCACTTAATCGGCAAATGCCTCCTATAAATGTATATTTGTACGCCAAATGGTAAAACATTGAGAAACTATATAAAAATATTGTAACATCCTGCACATTGCTGTATTATTATACCTATGTTTACAAATAAAGAATATTGAAATTGAAATTGTGGAACAACTATCTACCTTTAAAGCAAACATGAGCAGGCTTCTTCTGGGCACGCTCGTTCCATCATAGACCTCACTCATCGCTTGCCATAAGGCGTGCTCGAGGTCAAGAGTAGGCTCATTTTGCATTTCATCATCATCATCATTTCAGCCGAAAGACGTCCACTGCTGGACATAGGCCTCCCCTAAATGTCGCCACATTGACCGGTCCCGTGCGTCTCGCATCCAGCGGATCCCCGCAACCTTCACCAGTAGTCAGCTTTTGCATTTAAAGAAACCTTTATATCGATGGTCATAGGTTGACAGCTCGTAACCCACACTTTTTCACAAAATGAGTTTTATACACCAAAAATTTTTTAATTATACTTGTTGTTGTATTGTCCGAAGATGATTAGGAAAACTAGTGTAGTCTCGGCTTTTAGTCACCGACGCCTACATAAGTTTAAAGAAAAAAGTTTATTTCCGAACGCAAACTGCCTCCTGTCATCCGCCTCTGAAAATAGCTTCATTAAGTTCATAGCAATTTATTGGTTTTACAACATAGGGTTCATGCTCATATGACTATATAGCATGAAGATTCTGGGTCGGGTGGGACTAATCATCTTCGGACAATACAACAACAAGTATAATTACCATCGAACTTCACTTACAGGTAAGTTCGTTTGACTATTAAATTATACTTGTTGTTGTATTGTCCTCGATGATTAGGAAAACTAGTGTAGATGTTTAAAGACTAGTTGTAAAATCAATAAACATTTATATAAAATCAATTATCATTTATATAAAAGCATTAAGCATTCATATAAAATCAATAAACATTTATATAAAAACATTAAACATTCATATAAAATAGGTAAACATTTATATGAAACCTATAAACATTTATACAATATTAATAAACATTTAATTAATAAACATCTGTATAAAGTCAATAAACATTCAGATGAATATAACTAATACCTAAGTCATTTTTTACAGTTCAGGTTTAATCATTACCAGTGTTATTAAAAATTGCTTCAGAGAATTTTCTATTGTTCACTATTGGTAAATTTTAAAAAACTAATTCATTCTATCATATTCACAGCTGTAGCTGGGCTTTCATACTCCTATTCTATTGCTAGAGAAAGGAACAGTTATAAAAGGTTGGCATTTGTTTGGCCCAGAAGTTTAATTAGCATATCAATCCTTAAAGTTGAATCCAAAAATCCGATTTTGTGTAATCACTATATAATAAATATATATTAGAGATATTGTTTGCACTTTTCCACTTGTGGTTATTTATTTATTTATTCAATAGTTGTACAATTACATTTATATAATAAGTTGGTGCAAACATAAACTCATTCGAGCAACAGTAATAACAGCAACAGTGGTAACAGTAGCAGTTAGTAGTTCTAACAGTAATATAGTTCCCGCTTTCTTGATAACAATTTGTAAATCACTTTGTTGAATGTAATCTAGTAGAGAGAGAATAAAACACTGAAAACATCCCAATTCCCAACAATTCTCTGGATCTTGGAGGACTTAACTTAAAAAAGTCTCTGAACAGTATTTTGATATTTCATCTGTACCTTTATGTGGTCTTATAGTTAGAGATAGAGCTGAACTAACAGAATATGAAAATAGAGGAAAATACCTTTATTAATCTTCAAAACGAAAAGACTGAATAACTTCAGTGATGGTTTGCTAATGCATATAATATTTTAATTACTTACAGTATCTTGTCTATACAATTGCAGGTAATGAGGCAAGCATTAATATTCTGTATTTTTAATTATTGAATTCCTAATAATATCAACAGCTTCATTACTAGTTCCAAAAAACCTAAAATATATTCCTGATAATATTCCTGCCATCAATCCCAGTTTTTTGTGAAAAAAGGGATGTAACTATTTGAAATGATGTAAAGTGCAGGTTCCTGTATCACAAAAGTATTAAATTAAATAATGGAAAAGACCATGGTTGAGTAAGGTATCTATTTCCTATAATACCAGTTGTTTGTCTTTAGTCATCTTTTCTATAGTTTCCAGAGCCATAGAGAATTGTTGAAAAAAGTATAGAATAAATGATATTGGTCTCAATACCATTCCTTCCATTGCCACCTTGTATTGGCAAGGAGCATCCACCACTTATCACCGCGCAACCCCTGGAGATCCCAGGATCATGATGCATAAGTGTGATACTTTGTGTTAGTCCATGATACAATTAATCAATTGGAGGTTCACCCAATATGGATATAATATTTTGATTATTTAAAAACACCTAAGATTCCCTTCCACATTCAAAATCTGCTACCTTGTATTTTTGTAAGTAATATCGAGTAAGTAACCATATAAACCTACATAGATTCGCACCAATGCTTTTCATAAATGTATGTAATGGCTCATCATATAAATGAGTATAATAATGTATCCATTATGTACTATACCTATGTTTAATAAATAAAAATGTTGATTCTGTAGTTATATTTTCAATTCTTGAAAAATTTCACTATCTAGTAAATGACTGACTGAACACTTTAGCCCAGAAAAATGGGGCAGCACTCAATTTTGATATGAAAAAACTGAGCTGAATCTACAGTTCATAGTCTATTAGCAATCTATGGGCCACACCATATTCCCCACCATGCGGGAGAAGCATCTGTGAATATTTTTATTTAACTCAAGAGAACTGGCTATGTTTATAGACCACGCCAAATGATAATTATGATATATTCATTGCAGTGTTTATATCATAATTATCATAAAAACAAACTGGCAAAAAAGAGGGTGCACTATTAGGTTAATTAGGTACCTCTCTGCCTAATCCTTCGGGATTAAAGGTGTGATGTTATTTTACCATAACTATCTCTTAGAACAAGGTATTTGTTCCATTCGAGTTTCTTAGTGAATAGAATCCTATAGTAATGGCTGGACAATATTAAAGTTTTAAAACCTTAAAAACAATTTTAATTCGACTTTTTATCAATAAATTCTAAATTATTTCTTTTCTCTTCAGTAATGTTAAGGCTTGTCTTGACTTGTTAAGCTATGTGAATAGTATTAAGAAGTAAACCTAGAAGTTTACAGTGTTGGATAGGTATGAAATCACATTTCTCTTTGGTTCTGATGATTGCATGTTTTCTAAACATTATACATCTCTTAAAAAATTAAAAGGCCTCTCTAAGGGTCCTTTGAAACCTGTAATGGGTTTCAATGTTTTTGTTATTTATGTTTATGGGGCTGAACATAATATTGAAAACATAGCATTTGCCTTGTCTCATGCAATAAGCATCCAATCCAATGTGACAAGAAAAAACCATTATTCTGTAAAAACTAAACATATGTAATGCTTTTTACATAAAAAACGGAAAGTTATATTTTTGTGCCTTTGACAAGGAAAAAATGGTAAGCAAAATTGTTTTTGTAAACAATGTTTTTGGGTAACAAACTTCCATTGCTATGAAAGCAATTCACTTCTCTATTTTCAGATACTATCTGAATAAATTCGAGTATAGAGATTTTATCATCTAGAGGAGTACAACTCCTTCACCACCATCCAATTAAGAATAACTGGGTCGCTTGAGTGACTAGTTTCCAATCATAAATTATATTTTAGTCCACCAACCTGTGAATTTAGGGGGATGATTTCTCCTGGCCACCTGTCTGCTGCACTCGTACTCTTGATGACGCCCCCCCCCCTTCTTTTGTATTTCTGCCAGAGGAGGGCCCCGCCAGTTTTAAAAATTTATTGTTAATTTTAGGAGCATTTGCTCTGGGCACCCAAGTGCTCTCTCTAGGAGTGAATTTTATGTTACACTCATCTTTAATCCTCAACCAGATTTATTTATAGATTTTTCTGAGATTAGTTTCTCAGCGTCTTCACCCAAAATATATGTTTCCGTCTATGAATGCAACAAACTCTTGAATGTCTTTGTTGTTTACCAACAATAAGAGTGATCTGTGTCCCCTTGCTTGTATCTAAATGTATAGGTACACACATAACAGAAGCATCATTCAGCTTCTTCATCATCATCATCGGTCTATAATGTTCCCACTGTAGGGACTCAGGCCTCCTCTCTAGGAGAGGGATGGGCTATATATAATCCACCACACCAGCCCAGTGCGGGTTGGTAGATTCAGCTTGTATGTAATTTATGTAAATCTTCTCTTCTTTCTCTGGGTGTATATCCACACAAAGTATTTCAAGAAACTTGATTATATAATAATTCTTTCTATGGTACTTACCTCAATTCATTTAATTCTTGATCTGCATTTTCAACTTCTATTGTGGTTATCCATATACCAATTCCGGGCAATCATTCTCAACCGATAACGGGAGGATATTTTCTAATGACTGTGGAGGGACAATTTTACTGTCTTCACCCACATAAGGTGACCTCCTTATAAATGGTATTTCACCTTCTCGAAGAAAAACATAATGCATGTTGAAGAACAACATTACACATAAATAACCATGTAAGTTCCCAAAAAACTTCCCGTGAAGGTTATTATATAACAGTCAACCACGTGTACTCCCACAGAGCACCCTGTGAAGGTTGCTGAGTTCTCGACATAGCCTTTTAGACCGCGTACGCCCCCACAAGACGTCCCAGGCCAGGCAAGTCGTCCATAATGTATCCATTTCGGACTTCATAGACCGTTGCAAGTCGTTCACTTTCCTTGCAGGTTATAAATTTATAATAGAACAGTCAACCCCCCAGGTTGCTTACGGCATTGCCGGTGTAGGCCATGGCCAGGTAAGTTGTTCATAATGTATCCATTTTGGACTTCATAGTCTGTTGCAAGTTCCAACGGAGCGGTCTCAGGTCATGTTAATAGCCAACAAGGGCAAACATTTTAAACTCTCTGTACTCCGATGTAGTGCCCACATGGCAATCATGCCGTTAGTTGCAAATAGGTACGTGCAAAGCGCAAGGCATAAAAAAACATACAAATATTTTAGATGTAGCGATTATTGCCACATAACAGAGCTTTAGGGTTTTGATTCCAATTCTTCAGCAGTAGGCAAAAAACAAATTAAGGTAACACAAGTGAAGCCATTTTGGTTTCTTACTTCTAGCACTCAAAACAGAGCTAATAGCATTTTATGCGCTTTCCGCAGTATCTTTAATATCTTCAGTAGCTTCGACTTTGTTAACACCAACTTTATTTTAACATTTAAACGTTAAAATAAGACATATCAACCTAAAAAATAAATAAAAATAATTGGAAAGAATGGCGCCGGTATGACATAAAATCCGAAATGAAGCTGTATGTATAATTACCATCGAACTTCACTTACAGGTAAGTTCGTTTGACTATTAAATTAAACGCTGAATCTTTCCATTGCTAACTCGTAATTTACAAAAAATGTCATTCGAACAATTTATGCCACAATTGACAACTCACAGTTAACAGGTATCAACTTGCCCTCACTAGCGCGCGAGTTACGAGATGTCAACGCAAATACAGTTCGCAAGAATTAACTGACAGCGTAAGATTACGGCGCGAGTTATAATTGTTTTAAAATAGTTTTATGTTTAATTAGCACTTTAAATACGTCTATTTATTTCCGAAAAGTGTCCTAAAAGGTATATTGGTAATTCTTTTTCAATAAAACCTCACTAATGAAATGTTAATCCGTACCTTAATGTGGGTGATAGAACTATTAAGTTAATCAACATTTCAACAATATTTGAGGTAATACTCGTTATCATAATAAAACCATATTTAATAAGTAGTAGGTGTGAGACAGGTAGACGTCATATCTCCGAAGCTGTTCACTGCTGTACTGGAGCATATCTTCAAGGTTCTGGACTGGAGAGGACTAGGCATCAACGTCAATGGCGAGTACATCACTCACCGTCGATTTGCCGATGATAGGTGTAGTTGCATGGCTGAGACCATGGAGGACCTCAGTACAATGCTCAATGAACTCAGTAGAGCTTCCGAAAGAGTGGGTCTTAAAATGAACATGGACAAAATCAAGTTCTGTTGAATGCCCATAATTCGAAGACTACACTCGAAGTTGTCGACGACTATGTCTACCTGGGACAAACGGTCCAGTTAGGTAGGTCTAACTTTGAGAAAGAGGTCAATCATCGACTCCGACTCGGCTGGGCAGCGTTGAAGTAGCGGGGAAGCTGAGTCTTCTCGTCCAACTTACCGCAGTGTCTCAAGACGAAAGTCTATGGCCAGTGTGTGTTACCAAAGATTACATACGAGACCGAAACGTGATCGCTCACAATGGGCCTCATCAGAAGGTTTAAAGTCACCCAAAGGACAATGAAGAAGGCTATGCTCGGAGTTTCCTTGCGTGATCGAATCAGAAATGAAGACATCCGCATGAGAACCAAGGTTACAGCCCTAGTAGCATTTTTTGTTGGCATTTAGTTGGGCCACATACAGAGGTGTGTGTGTGTGTGTGGCCCAACTAAATGCCAACAAAAATGTATGTGGCCCAACTAAATGCCAACAAAAATGCTACTAGGGAGACGTAGCCCGAAGAATTGCCAAACTTAAGTGGCAGTGGGCAGGGCACATTGCTCGCAGAACGGATGGCCGATGGGGCCAGAAAGTGCTGGAGTGGCGACCGCGAACTGGAAGACGTTGCGTTGGAAGGCCTCCCACTAGGTGGACCGATGACCTGGTGAAGGTTGCTGGAATCCGCTGAATGCAAGACGCACGGGACCGGTCAATGTGGCGACACTTAGGGGAGGCCTATGTCCAGCAGTGGACGTCTTTCGGCTGTCGTGACTGCCTCGTTGGTCTAGTGGTCGCAAGCACGACTGCTGAGCATGTTGGCTTTCTCCATCAGGAATTTATCAGTAACAGTCACGTAGTCTGGATTTGTGTTGATCGCTATAGGTTCGCCCCCTATTACACGGGACTTAAAAAACATAACTGGCGAGATGTGGGTGTTCTATTAGACGAACACCTTTGCCTAACCCTTCGGGGATTACAGGCGTTATGTTATCTCTCTTTTTACGATAATTTGCCGCACATGTAATCTAATAAAACATTGTTTTTTTTTAAATTGACACCACGTAAGTAACGGTTGACTGCTCGTAACACGTAAAATAGTGAGGATTTTTTTACATTGTTTACTCGTAACTGTTTTATTATTAATTATTTAGTAAAAAACCTATGTGGTAATTACATTTTTTTAATTATATCAATAAATAATTCGATTACCTACCAACTACTTTTTTGTTTTATTTTATTTCAACTTATTTTCGAAATTATACAGTTTTTTCTCTCTCCTGTAAAATTTGACATAATGCAGTTACGTGCTGTCAACCTATGACCATCGATATATGACAGTTACCCGGGAATAAAGCTCAGGAATACGATCCTCAACGGTCACTAGTTATGCTTGCGATCCTGACCAATGAGGCAATCCCGAACAAAAGCAGAATGCAAACTAGTTTGGTAATGCAATTGGCTTACTGAAGCTGCGCAACCCGGTTTCAATTCCCGAATAGAACAAACACTATTGTTGTAAAGTGGTAACGGTACTGAACTGGGTGTTTCCTTCCGCGTGTTTGTATTGTGCAGTGACAATAGGCTACTGCAATAGGGTAGTTGATAAAAAAAAAATCTAAATTCCGTCTGATATATTTACAAAAAATATTGAACACGTATTTTAAACTAAAGAACGCGCCTGGATTAAGTGGAAGACATACAACAATCAATCCGATTACTTCAAATTCTCCAACTATCGGAAACTTTTCCACAGTGAGTCTATCAAATGCTATAAGAAATACATTGAAGCAGTCGAAGACAGCATTCCTAAGAACATAAAGCATTTCTGGACTTACATCTCATCTAGAAAGGGAAAAGCTAATTATCCGGCCAGTATGTACTTCAAAAATGTTTCTTCTGACGACCCCACGGACATATGTAATCTATTCTCATCTTTCTTTTCTTCTGTCTACGAACCCTCTACTTTTGACCCTGAAAAATGGCAGCCTTCTGACAGCATTGCAGATAACTCGTCTTGCATTTCCGATATTGACCTATCTGTGGAAGTAATACGATTGAAGTTGAAATCTTTGGATCCATCTAAAGGTGCGGGACCTGACGGTTTGCCACCCAACTTCTTCATAAAAACGTGTGACGCCTTGTGTAATGCTTTGCATATCATTTTTAACAAATGTTTGTGTGAGGGTGTTTTTCCTGCAATTTGGAAACGTGCGTTTATTACTCCTGTTCATAAAGCTGGTGACAAGAATAACGTAGAGAATTACCGCCCCATCTCAATCCTTTCCACCTTGTCCAAGGTATTTGAGAGTCTTGTCCACAGCGCCTTGTATCCCAAGATTCATCAACTAATTATACCTGAACAACACGGTTTTGTTAAACGTCGTTCAACCGCGACAAATCTGTTAGTGTTCACGAATTACCTCTTTGAAAAAATGGATCGGCGCGTTCAAGTAGACACTGTCTATACAGACTTTCAGAAGGCTTTTGACAAGGTGGATCATTCACTGCTTTTGGAAAAAATTGCCTTCAATGGAATTCGTGGTAATTTGCTGAGATGGTTCGCTTCTTATGTTTTTAATAGAACCCAAAGAACGGTAGTTAATGGATATGAGTCTGAGCCTGTTGTTGTTAAGTCTGGGGTGCCACAGGGATCTATTTTAGGTCCTCTTCTTTTTATAATATTTATTAACGACATTAAAAACTGCTTCAAAAATTCAAATTTTTTAATGTATGCAGATGACTTAAAAGTCTATAAATCATGTAAAAATGCACAAGACTGCTTACTCTTGCAAGAAGACCTAGACAGGCTTAATGCGTATTGTACTAGAAATAAACTTTTTCTCAGTACTCCAAAATGTCATAGCATCACATTTACTAAAAACAAAAAAGTAATAAATTACAAATATTATATTAACAGCGCACGTTTGGACAGTGTTGCGAGCGTCCGGGACTTGGGTGTCACACTGGATTCGCGTCTACATTTTGACATACATGTTGATAACATAATAAACAAGGCGTTTCGTATGTATGGCTTTGTCATGCGATCATCTGGTGACTTTGTGCGGCCCTCTACGTTATTGCTATTATACAAAACTTTGATACGCTCCCAATTGGAATACGCTATCCAGATCTGGAATCCTCTCTACGACAAATACTGCTCTAGATTGGAAATGGTACAGAAAAAGTTCTTGCGGTCTATAAATTATAAATGTTTTAATTCCAAGGCTCCATACGCGCAGTTACTAAAGCGATATGGCGTTCTAAGTTTGGAGTCCAGGAGACTGCTTCTGGGTGCAATGACACTACATGGCTTATGTAACAATAAATTCGACTGTATAGAACTCAATAATCAGTTATGTTATAGAGTACCCAGAACTGTTGTCCAACGAGGGGTGCGCGTACCCCGACTGTTCCATACAGACTTTTGCAAAACTAACGCCGGAGTGCGCGCACCTCTTCGTCGCCTTGTTGAGACATACAACACTCACTTCATGGAGCTTGACATATTTACCCTATCCAACCAAATGTTTAAAAAAAAAGCTATAGATATTCTGTCAAAAAAGCAGTAAGATAAGTAATTTAATTGATTTGAATTATTTTGTATTTTATTTTGAATTAATTTGAACTGAACTAAATTGAATTATAATGAACTGAATTGAATTATATTGAACTGAATTTTATTATTTGAAATAAGCATATTGAACTCAATTTAATGGAACTGAATTAAATTGAATGGAATCAATTAGGTATTTAGAATTAATTAGTGAAATAAATAATAATAATTTAATCATTTGTGTGTATTCAAATGAAATTAAGATAAGTAAAAGTTTATCTGAATTAGGTTTATACAATATTTAATATGGCCGTCACAGAAGGCTCTGTATTCTGTAAAAAAATTACCACAGTCTGTTATTCTTTTGTTAAGACGTGGATATTGGTGTGGGTTACATGTTTGTGCGCTTTAGTTTTTAAGGATTTTTGTATTTTCTATAGCATGTAACTGTTTTATGTCCCTAATAAATAAATAAATAAATAAATAAATAATTTTTTTCTTTTTTCACGTAAACAAAAAATGAAGACAAGCTTTATTTTCGAAAATTTGTATTAATTTGATAAAACAAAAAACGTATCCAATATTTTTCGATAATTTAACTGACGGCCTAAACAAAATCATATTTTTTTTATTCAGTCAACTACCCTATTGGTATTGCTATGGCCTTTTGGCAAGGCGAACAACAAGACACAGATTCCATAAATCCCAATGAGTAACTTCAAATGTAGGTGATTCTACAAGCTACAATGAATTATTTTTCCTCAACCACATCGATACTGACAGGGTTTCTTCTGCTCTTCGTACAGGCCTGATACAGTGCAGGGGGTGATTCTCTTGAAGCCTGTCTTGAAGCTTCAGACAATTCTTCCACAATTGTCAATTCCACAAGAATCAATCAGAGTAACTCCAAATGGCCAAGGTTAAACTGCGGCGGCCCATGTCACCCATGTGGCTTCAATAATACCTAGGCTTCACAGACCATGCATGTATGCATTGTGTGAAACTCATCAAATTGGAACCTGTAGGTCGGATAGAAGGACTGCGGTTCGTCGTCTGTCTAGCATTTTCCCAATTATATTGGGGTCGGCTTCCAGTCTAACTGAATTAATTTCTATTCACCTGTCATGGTCGGAGCAACGGCGACCGCCAATTTGATCAGCTATCTGATAAGGGTAAGACTCTCTGAGTAACAAGGTACCCCGTCAAAAAGAGGGAAAATTCTTAAAAGTACTAAATATTGTGGTAATGGCAAACACAGATCACCAGCCATAACAGAACGACAGTTTGTTTAGACACGTCGATAAAGCGTGTGACATTCTGACAGTAATTTATTGCGTAATAAGAGTCCCCTTTACGCGGGAACACGTTCACAAAATGGTTGCCTAGTCGCGTGACGAGCACGCCACACGCGAAACCATTCTTTGTCATTGTTTCTATTATTTTTCATCGTAACAGTTCAATTTGCTCTCAAGTATTGATCGTCTGTCCCTTCCTTATCAAAATATTGGTCGTTTGTTTCGAAGTGGGCTATCTATTTTGTTTTTTGGATGGTGTATTGTTGGGATCTTTTTTTTATCAAACAATATTATCATTAATATTGAGTGCGGGCTCATAAAACACCATTAACACCAAAGCAGCTGCGGTTTCGGCGTTATGTCTGATCCTGTGGTGGATAGAACCTACATTTAGCAGGAATTGCCACGTCGAATAAAACCTGGATGAGGTTACTACAGGAGCATTGTGATTGGCGCAAATAAAATGAGGACCACAGTGTGTGTGGGCATGTGAGGAATGAGGAAAATGTCGTGAGGAAGGTTTTGACTAGGTATGAATGTGGATGGTTATAATAGTAGATACAGACCAAAGAAACAATGAATGGGCTGTATAAAGGCTGATATGGCAAGAAAGGAGGTCTGATGAGATGACTAAGGATAAGTAAGGGCAGGAGATTGATGACCCAATTGTGACTCAAGTCGGGCTGTAGATGATGATATTGATGATGAAGACAATGTAAATAACCGCCTAAAGCCACGGTTTTGGCCTGAATAGACCTAATCATATCTCATCTTATAAAAGAAATGAAAAATCTTCACTAAGAACTGTAATTAGTAGTCCAAGTCGGATAAATTATGCAGAAAAGAACAAGACTTAAGTTCCAGCAAAAATCTTTCTTCGTATTGTAATTTTAAATGTAGCCGGGGAATTTATAAAGTACACTCTTCCTCTAACAATAAAATCTATTTTCGAATAAACTTGAACCTCTACCTACAGAAATATAATAAACGACTTAGAAACAAGATCTAAGATAGGTATCTCCTTTATTAATATTCTTGCAGTATGTCGATATTATACAAAGCTTTGAGATACCAATCAGCATTGCATTTCAATTAAACCGATTATTACATGCCTGCATCGCCACATGATTGCCATATGCATTGCAAAGTACGCGGTTTCTACATCCTTCTTAGGGTCTTGGCAGACATGCCACTTTCAGCCATAGCGATTTTAATGCTTTCTTCAGTAAGTTAATGCACCAGCTAAAAAGCTCACTTTTCCGCAAACTGACACCAACTCGAAAAAAAAAACGCGCAATTTTAATACAGCGCTCAAGCGCAGCGTGATCGAAGTAGGTAATTACGTACTACTCTAAAGATGTTTGTGAATATTCTACGTTGAAACGCTTGATTTTACCACGGTTCACGATAATTTGCGAACGAACGCTGAAAGTAGAAAAAACGCTAGCCTGTACTGCCAAGTCAAAGGTCTTTTTTTTTGGGCGCGTTGTAAATCATCAAATAACCCCTCCCGCTCTTGGGCAGAGCGAAAGGGAGTGTGTGACTTCAACTGACTAAAAACCACCCATGTTCCTTCTTAGCCCTTTATCTTTGTGACCAACCCGCAGCCCCGAAAATTCATATTCAAGAGACACATCTCATTTTTTTTGGATTCATGTGCGTATTAGGTATTATTATTCCACTTGCTTCTATGACAGAAAACATCGTAAGGAAATCAGAATAAATTCTGATGGATATTTAATTTTCTCGTTATGTTGAGCCAAGCCAGAGGTTATTTCTTTTTTGTAGGCGGCAAAAAAGGCACGGAAAAGAAAGAAGAGCCAAAACCGCAATGCACTAAGCATTGATGTCAATTTTCATCGCCGCCGATGAAAAAAGTAACATGTCTGCAAATGCCCTTATACTTATGAATGAATACAGATTTGTTTACAAGAAACAAGTTCTATTTATCGCCCCTCCCCCCTCTCCCCTCTCCCCTCTTACGATGCTGTATCCATTGGCAGGCATAGCTCCTCCAGTCGTGCGTCGGGAAATAGCAACTCGCATTGAGAAAGGCAAACAGGAAGCAGACAGCCGAAACCCCTTATATGGATATCAACTACCACGAACCCGTTTGAAGAGCCGAAAAAGCTTTCTCCGACACACCACCTCTTCGGAAGACAGTGCGGCAGATGAACGACGCACACTGTGGGAGAACAAACATCCACCCCCTCCAAACTTCATTGCACCGGCAGAAAATCTACCCCCTGGTCACGAACTGCACTGGCCGATATGGAAGTCATTAAACAGACTGCGTGTTCAAGTTGGCCGCTGCCGATCCAATTTAGCCAGATGGGGTATAATCGACCCATCTCGAACAGAATGTGAGTGTGGTGCCCCAATACAGGATATGCCACATCTACTTGCGTGCCCGTCTTGCACAACTGACTGCACGCTCAAGGACCTGAATGACGCAAATGATAGGGCCGTCCAGGTTGCCACGTACTGGGCGGACAGAGTTTAGTCATCGACTCGAAAAGAAGAAGAAGATTTATCGCAAATTTTATTTCCCGTCTGCAGTTATGTTTGCAAGTTATATCGAGTTGTATGGATGTTTTATTAATTGGTACCTTACTTGTCTCTGTATCTCTAGGTCTATAGAGAGAACATTCAGTTAGAAATTTCGTATTAGCCGTTAATAGGCTTATGCACAATCATAATTAGCGTACAACGTTCCCACTGCACACTGCTGGGAAAGGATGACACGGGTGACACAGATCTCTCTGTGCGAGAGAGTGAGCATAGATTTAACCACCACAAGGGCCCAGCGTGGACTAATTCGCTGGTCTAGTGGTCGCTAGTGCGTCTGCTAAGCATGAGGACCTGAGTTCGATATCCGTACAAAGTGTTATTGGGTTTCCTTTAATAGGGTACGAATTTCTCAGTAGCAGCTATGGGTCTGAATTTGTGCACGGTAATTTCAACATAACTGTTGAAATAGGTATATGTTTACTTATTAGGTATACCTAGCTGCCTAACTCATCGGGGGTAACAAGCCGTGATGATATAATTTCCCTTTAACTTTCAGGTCCCTAGTTACTGAACAGCGCTAGAAACTTAAGCTCCACTCGAGAAACATCCCAAGTTATATACCTAGTATACACCGGGATTACTTAGTTTAGTTATATACCTACCAATCCATATTACTTGGTAGATACTTACTGTCATTGATGAATTAGCTCACCCTTGTTAACCTTTAGTCTTACCCTTAAAGGGTTAGGTTGAGCCTTTTTGGCCCTTCGAGGGTTAGGCGATACCAGGGTGTTACTATTGAATGGATATTTTATTATACGGACAAGATACACAGATAAGTACAGACAAAATCACTGTGAGTCACATTTTTTATTGTTTTTTTTTTCATAGTTTTATTGTGGATCCAGTTGCAAGTGGGGCGAGTTGACAAAAGACTCTATCGCGCCTATAATTCCCGAAGGCATAGGCAGAGATGTAAACATTAGGACATCCACGTTTCGCAGTTAGGTTGTTGGTGACAAAATCAGTGCTAAATTATCTGGCCAGCCTTTTTTCAATATATTATGTTGGGGTTCGCTTCCAGTCTAACCGGATGCAACTGAATAATAATAATTATGTTTTTTCATGGACTGCCTATTTGTATCTGACCCTCTACAGGTCAATGGAGAGCCATTTACCTATTAGGAAATAGGATAAACGATAAAATAGGCACATACCCTAGGCGGGTTGTAAATGTCAGCCAGTTATTATCACTACACGGGATCAACATTACCTCAACTATTATTGATCGAAGCCTCAACTCAAGCCTTTTCTGTATATGGAATTCTATACTGCAGTGGCTGCTCAAAGTACGCACGACCACCTATCAAGCTATGCAAAACCAGTACTTATATAAGCATATCTCTCAGTAGTGGAAGCTCATACAAAGTGAGGTCAAGCTTGATATGACAATCAAGCTGATATGAAAAATCAAGGCAATAGTACCCCACAGTAAACTCCAAAGAACCGTAACTAAACTGACACAAGCTTGCACTTCCACCTAAAACCTCATTACAAACGATATTAAAAAGTAATGTGGCACCGGAAATAATAAAACTTAGATGATACGCATCTGATCGAGTTATATCGCCATAAATATGTCGGACATGTAATTAGAGCGAGTTTGTACTGATGCTACGATTGTGGCAGGTAGATAATTGAATTACTTAGAGATAAATTGGTGTTAGTGTTCCTTTTTTATAGTGAGAGTGATATGGCCACGATATGGACGTGGGTCGTGACGCAACGTGGGTCTTGGGAGAGAGCCTGTGGAAAGGAGAAATGCGGAGTTGATTAATAGATAATGCATTGGTACCCTATATCTATGATTGGTACCCACGACGATCAATCAAGCAATTCAAAACCAGATTATTGTTCTCTAATTGTACGTAAACTCAATACAAAGCAAGGCCGGGTAATACTGGAGACGTACAGCTTGGGTGCCGCCATCACCATTCTCCTGCCCTTATCCTATGCCGTGTGTACGTAAATGTATGTTTCTGTGAATGTCAGAAGCGCAGTTCATCTGAAAAAACGAGAGGAATCTGTTCAATTCAAGTCAAATAATAAAATAATTCTAACTTAGGGACACTTAATGACTGGAGTCATAATGAAATTTGCTGATTGTCGATGCCGACATGATTCATGTTCATCGTCTTTACGTCCCACCGCGGCGCATGCTGTGCACGGGCACGCGGCGCATTTTAGCTGCGTGTATTAATTTTTTTGGCCACGTGGGTCTACGTTTCCACTGGAGTACACGAATATGACCCACGACTATGACTAGCGTGGCACAGCGCACGGAGAGGCTACGATATAACACAATAAGCGATTGTACACCGATAAGCGAACTGTACATAGTCGTGGGTCATATTCGTGTACTTCAGTGGAAACGTAGACTCACGTCGACCGTGTTGAGCTATGTAACCGCCTATTCGAGCAAGCCACGCATGTATCAATGACGCTAATTCATGCGTAGCCTCTCCGTGGGTTGCAGTGGACACAACCACATACATTTTCTTACAAAGCGAAGCTTAATACACGTGCGTAGCCTCCCCGTGCACAGCGGTGGGGCCGCGCCTTTATCCCGACTTCACTCACTGATACGTGGGTGAATATTTGAAGATAAGCATATTCAGGCTTCGTAAATTAAGGTCAAATAATGCTTCCAATTTGAACTTTTATGGATTTAACCTAAAGTTTATAGTGTAGCTTAACCAAATAAATCAAACGCACAGTATTTGAACTGCTCTATAGGTCTGAATTTACAGCTGAAAATTTTCGTCGAACGGTGATGAGATATGAAACGTACGGTAATTAGCATTTAAAAAATGGTAATTATGCTTCGTGATTGGTAATTAGAAATAAAATGAACAATATACTTGAATCACATATTTATTAATGATTTAGGTGACATTATATGACATCAAACTTAGCTATTTAGCGAAGTGATTGAATAAAAAAAAATAACTCAAAAATCAACCGGTTTTCCAAAAAAATCAATAACATTATCTGTCTAGTAATTCAAATAAAATCAAACTCAGTGTAAATAGAGCTTAAACCTTATAAGTTCCATCTAAGATATTTCTTCAACTCGATGAGATCTTATATAAAAACTTAAAAAATATTTATAAGTCTCACTTTCATGACCTGCTCATGTACATACGCCAGCACATCAAGCTACAGCAATCTGTCAAATTTAAAATAGATTTTCAACTTTATCGCTAAAGCATTAGGTTCAAAGTTGATTGAGAAAATTTGACAGTTTCGGGTAGCTCGATGTGCTGGCGTCTGTACTAAATCATAAAATAATTTGGTCTTAAGAAGATCTGCAAAATCATTAATCGGCAAATGATAAACAGAAAAATACTAAAGATTTGCTGTTTCGATGATAGAAATTTATAAAATTTAAAAAATAATATTTTTTTAATTTCTATTTTTATAAATTAAATTAAATTTATATAAACTTAATTTAAATTTAATTTTATAAAATTTAAATTTTAAATAATAATATTTTTTAAATTTCTATTTTTTTTTTCTATCTGTTTTTATAATTATGTACTTTTTTTTCTAGGTAGGTATGTAGGTGTATTTTGTTGCGGAAGTGCCAGTTCACACCGAACGATCAACAATCGATCAGGCGTTGGTAGTAACAATTCGATCTTGGGCTGGCCTAGCGGAGTAAGGAGTTTCAATATAATAAGAGGTCCGCTTAAACTGGTACTAATTACCATTTCAAATTGCTCATTACCGTTCGCCAAAATACGAACGGGAAAAATGGTAATTATATAAATGGTAATTAGGTATTTGTACACTTTTTCACATTATACGTTCTTTGTTGAACTTAAAAAATTGGGAACATAATCAAACCAAAGAGTCTCCTATGGCGACTATTACAATACATAAAAATGATAATTAAAAATGTTAGACAAGCCAGGGGAAACTCGAACGGTAAGGAGATTTTTGTTTGCCAAACACGATTTCTGGGCGATTAAGGTAGGCTAGAGTTGACGCCAAAACACTTTTTGACGTGTGACCCGCACGAGTCGAGACGCAGAACTAAGCACGACCGCCGAGTTACTCTTACAGATAGCAATACACTACGCAGAAAAAAGAAACCCTGCGACAGTGTGAACAAATGGTAGTGAGTATAAAGTGTTGGGACAATTTTCAAAGTCGTTACAAATTACCTAAAAGTGTTCTTTAATGTGTATATTTTTGCTAATTAGTAAAGCATGTTGTGTACTATCTAAATTACTTCTTGAAAATCCGATCTTCAGGGTATTTTTATAACTTTTAGAGCATGAACTGCTAACATTTGGAAATTGGGACACGAATGGTGATGAGATTTGAGAAACGTTTATGAACATAACTTAGTTGTTTAAAACAATAGGAATATATTATGTACATCTGTATATAGTGCTCGAACTATGTTTTACGTGAAATTAAAAAAAACATAACTTTATATCTAACTAAGTAGTTATTTGGGGAGGGCCGCGTGATATGCACATGTTCAAATAATCACCCACGTATCAGTATCTCTTTGCTTGTGTCAAGCTCCACGTTCTTGTGCCAGTCTCACCCAGAATACACAATTTGAAAGAGATTTGGATGTAGCACCCAGTAAAACATTTAACAAGAAGGAATTATCTCCTTCTTTTATCAGGTTAATCAGTTTCTAGACCTAAATGGAAATGCGGAACAAGCACTTGTGTTAATTTTATGTAAGTACATGGATAAGAAGGTACCTAGTAAGCACCTGTTGATAATATCCAACTAAGTAGGAAACCTGATTTACCAGTCAGGGCTCTTAGGCTAACTGTTGAAATATCCATATCACATAAACTGACATTATTATTTTCTACTTGCTTCTGCCCGTGACTTTGTCTGCGTGTAAAGAAAAATAAAAAAAGAGAATGTGGCACTCGGAGACTGCCGCGGTAAAGCTATTGCATAGCATTTTTTACCAATTATTTAATTTGACAACCTCAGTTGACAACCTTGTTATTTTCCGTAACCATAGCCACCTGGTTGAAAATGTTCGTTACGGAATTTCTGGATTCGCTCTCCACGCTCAAGGCCCGCGATAGAGAATAGAGAAGCTATGCAATACCTTAAAATAAAAATAATAATAAATAAAAATATCGGGAAAAGAGTCATCATCTTCCTGCCTATGTCCCATGTTACTTCTCTACTTTTCTTCTCCTCTATCATTCACACATCACGCCTTCACAGTCACGCTATCATTTACACATTTTCTTTAATATTCCATTCACTCCTCATCACATCTCCTCTAACTTTTCCTCACACAATCCATCTACCTTTTCCTTGGCCTTCCTCTCCCTCTCCATTAAGAAAAATATTTATGTAGGTATGTATTTATGTACCTACACATAAAATACTTATCATGACATTACATTCAGATAGAAGAGCATAAAACTTCTGTAAGTACTGTGAAATATTGTCGTACATATGTACTTATATACGATATTATACTTAAAATATATGGTAGATACTACTTGCTTTTAAGTACAGGGTCATTAAGACAAGATTATAAAGAAAGAAAGAAAGAAAGAAAAATTATTTATTGGTTTCACACCAGGACAAACCAAATTGACAAAAAATTAAAAGCTAACAAGGTAAACATAATTACGAGAAACACTTAAAATTAGGACATAATAATTTGAAAAAGTCCCGTGCGAAGCCAAAGGGCCACTATCTCAGCATGGTGCTGTAACATCTATGACAAATCACAAATGTCACAGCGCTGGTATTCTGATAGGGCCCATTGGTGACGCCACGTATACAGAAAAAATCAAAAATAACTAAAATTAAAATAAAGTAAAAATATAAAATAAAATAAAATAAAACTAATAAAAACAATAAGGGAGTCTTACTAAATATTTATCTTAGATAATAGTGCCCGTCTATGATACGAGAGAAAATGGCAACACTGACAAGCGAATAAAAGGACGCCGCCGCACGCCGCAGGCGCACGGTGTCTATGGAAGGATCAAAAGTAAGAGCATGATGTCAGCCAGTGAAGAAAAAAGAAAAACAATACATTTATATACTAATGGTGTGTAGAGTTCGTGTAATATAATACGTAAATACTGAGGTGGTAAACAAGATTAATTAAGAAGTGGTGAAAAATATCAATTAAGTACAAGTTCGTGAGACATAAAGGGACAAAAAGTGACAACAACAATGGACATCAATAACAGAAGCAATCAATGCTCCATGGCAAAACAAACAAACGCTCTGCTTGCCATCTCGGAATCGCGTATTCACCGCCAGTCGTCAGCATTATTAGACGCTCCGGTCACCATTGCAAAAAAAAAATAAAAAACCTGCCTAAATAAAGCACCTGTCTAGGTAATTCTAAGTAATTGCACGCTTCATATAAGTAAAATAGCACATAATTAGCGACTTTGTTCCTCGAATCGTTCTTTATTAAACGAACACTTATGATAGAGTCATTAGTATTAATTGACAACTATCATCTAACATAGTGGGGGGGGGGGGCTAGAGGTCGCGGCAAGCCCATAAGGCATGCAGACTGTTCAGAAACCATAACATCGTGAAGAGATGAAGAGGGCAAACCAAGCTTTTAGGCTTGTATGAAAGTTCCGCCATCGCCACTAGCTGACATTATGTCTCAAATCTAAACTTCTATACTAATATTGCATAGAAGTAAAGTTTGGTAATCTCAGGATCTACTGAACCGATTTTAAAAATTCTTTCACCAATAGAAAGCCACATTATTGCTGAGTGTCATAGGCTACTTTATATCCCTGTATTCCCACACGGGATCTACGCGGGTTGAAACCGCGGGACGTCCGCTAGTTCTCAAAAAGGCAAAGATCATCATGAAGCTAGGGACTGGTAGCTGTATATAACCATCATCTGCCCAACCTTTTCCCAACTATATTAGGGTTGGCTTCCAGTCTAACCGGATGCAGCTGAATACCAGTATTTTATGGAACCCAAAACCTCATTGCATGCTCTGTAGTCGTGCTTTTTTTTATATGGGCTTACTCTTGACCTCAATCTTGCCCTAAGGGCAGAGATGAGGTCGACGATGGTACGAGCTTACCCAGAAGAAGCCTATTTACTCGCGACTTAAATAGATCGGGGCTATATGAACTCGGGAAGACCGACGCAGGCAGGGTGTTCCACTCCTTGGCTGTACGAATAATGAAGGATTTAGCAAAACGCTTCGTACGAATGATGTGGAACATCGACAAGGTATGGATGATAGCCTGCAGTACGCCTAGTCTCTCGATGGAAGAAGGGAGATGGTGGAATGAGCTCGTGGAGCTCTTGCGAGCGTTGCTTGCGAGCGTTTTAGAATCATCTACCGTAAAACAATAGTATGATCTATAAATGTTCTGGTAGGTACTGCACTATAATCGAGCACATGCAATAAAGAACAAAACAAATGTTCTGGATTAACTGACAACAATATTTAATAGCTAGGTATTGGGATTAACCGGACGACATTCCTGTCAACTGTGATGAAAATGTGTGGTGGCTCGGACATAAAGTTTACACTAAGTTTCCACTATCATTAACACCAGAAACGGGATGTTTACTCCAAGTTAATGTGTGTGTACCTACTTTGGGTTTTTTTTCCATCGGGAACTCGAAACAAACAATAAACATGGTAAATAGCCCGTCTTCGGTGTTAATGATAATGTTAGTGACCATTATATCAGTATAAAAGTTTCCACTGCTTACCAGCTAGCCCTTAGCCCCTTTTGTAACATAGTCATGAAGAAATACGGGACCCCACGTCATTGTCATCATGAATATTACCTACTCCAATTAAAAACTAAATTGTAAGTACAAAATGGAACTAATGAATATATTAACAATATAATTATTGTAGGATTGGAATTCTTAGCAGGCGCCAAAGAGCCGGCCTGTTTGTTAAGTATGATGGAAGATATTCCCGTCTGAAGTCTAGACTTTGGCCAGTTTCACTTGAGACTTGGTGGTAACGCAGCGCTACTTGTGACACGCGTTACCGTTTCCGACTTGGCAATCTTTAACAAGACTTCGTACCTAAGCCAGCCAGAGCAAAGACCACAGATGGCATAATATAAGGGAGGCTCACACTTCAAATTGGTATGTGGCGTCGTTCACCACGCGTATCATCATCTTCTTACCCTTGTGCCATTCTACTCATGTGTGGTTTTTAGTTAGTAGAAGTCTGACACTCCCTTTCGCTATGCCCAAGAGCGGAAGGTGTACGGACATTGATATGAGATTGATAAATGGAGAGGGGGAGGCAGGCAGATAATTCACCATCACAGATTATCAAGTTCAGATTTCTTAATTTGTCCGGAGCTCAAGAAATACTAGACGTTTAACAGTAAAACGCTACCGACAGAAACTAAATAAAGCTGCCAGCTACGTAATAACCCTTCGCTTGTAAATGCACAGCCAGTAAAAGAATAAATAGGAAGTTTGTAGAATTTCTATTTATAATACACGATAGTATGGTCAACCGCGAACCGTGTAGCACGCTTGTAGTTTTGTGAATGAATGATAGATTGCTCGCATGTTACCGCTAGGCGCTGAATGAGGATTTCATGGAATTTTATGTATCATTAGTGTTACGAACTCTTTGGTTCTTTTATACTTTTTTTATTATTTCAAATTTATTGTTTTTCTTTACATTCTATTATGTTTTTCTGTGATGCTGTCAAAAGGTGTGATTTTCTCTAAATTCATTTAAATAATAAAATATACTAAGAAAGGTAAGTTTTTCACTCCAGGATAACAGCCCACATCCCATTGAGGTATAATGTACTACGCACTAGAGGAGACACCTCAACTCGATCTTTTGTAACACACGTTTCGGTGCGTGCACTGAACCTCATTTAGTCTATGCCGAGCGGTTGCTGCGACGTGACACATTTGAGTGAAGTTTTCTTGTCTAAATTATGCCTTCGTGTGCATTTAAATACTGTAGAAATAATTCAATAAATATAAGTAAAAGTCAAGGAGTGACTTTTCACCAGTAAATATAACTATTATCTTTAAAACACACATAATTTAATTATATTTTTTCCATTGCAATATGTCATCGCGGCGGCCATTTTTACGTGAATGTCAAAGAATAAAATGCTCAGACCAGACACTATCGACGTATTCAATGCTTGGCCACGAATCCTCTACATGCGAGTCAAAATTGATAGTAGGTTGTATAATATTTGCTTGTATCAAGACAATTCATAAAAAAGTTAAAATGTGAAGATTGCATTGATAGTTTGACTATACTATAAACTTCCACTTCACTCTATCATAGGTACCTACGTAATTTAATACGGCAAAGTGGTCTTGCCCTGAAATGTGATTTTAGTTATATGTCCGTAAACACCGTAAAGCATTTAATTAAGAAAGAAGTATTTGCAAATTTGAATCAACATTCACTGAATCAGCCATCAACATTCAATCACAGATAAAATAAAAATTATTGTTCCAGTTTAAGTAAATTTTTATTTATTTTCTAGTACATACGTACAATATCAAGTAGGCAGAATAATAACATTATGTCGCATCTGCACGTATTGATAGTAATCTATGAGAACATGACGCCCCCCGTCCGCCCCGCTGTCATCAAGTGCGCGCACATTCTTTGTTTGAAATAGCTTCTCTAGTACGTAGTACCTCAATGCCACATCCTCATCTTTTTCATTGGTCCTTCGTTTTAGTTTTCAGTGCCTATTTTTCATCACAACTTAATCACCCACTCACCCACTTACTTTCATTTCGTTCCATTAGCTCTCATCCACGTAGTTAAGTATGATCACCCGTTGCAAAAGCAAAATTATGTCGGCCAATCCCGGCCCCGGCACAGTTATTCCTCAGCCTCATAGCTCCGGTTTGCCGACCAAAAGCGTACGCAGTGAACACACCGAGCAAAGCCGCTCATCACATTCGTCGGCAACTGTGAGAGCACAAAAAGCAGCGGCAGAAGCGCTCGTCCTACGTCGCCGCCTGGAGCGCGAGCAGGAGCTCGCCGCCCATGAGCGCGACCGCGACCAGGTACTCGCCGAACGTGAGCGCGAACGCGAACGTGAACTCGCCGCGTTACAGCACCAGGTCGAGGAGTGCGAGCTGCAAGCCGAGTTGGCGGCTATCGATGCCGACGCTACAAGCGCAGGAAGCCGAGCGAGCCATCGTAGCTCTACACGGGTTAGCGTAGATAGAACTAAAAAATGGATAGAAAATCATAATCTTGACAGCTATGTTGATAGAGACGTCACTGCAGTAGGATGTGATCAAGGTCCTCCTGGCACACCCCCCGGTCACTCGGTACACCCACCGATGACCACGCGGACAACTGCACTCCCTATTAACCCTCTCACTAAACAAACACGACTCTTACGAAATGTCACTAAAGCATCCGAGGCGGTTGGCCGTACGGCCCCGCTCATTTCCACGGAGCTTGACCAACCTGTCACACTTTTACAAGCTGTAGCTGATACTGCGGCCGCCGCAAAGGCTCTCGCCTCTGCCGCCGGTGTACAGAAACTGGAATTGCCTCAGTTCGACGGCAATACTTTGCATTGGCTACAGTTCAAACGTACCTACAATGTTACAAAAGCTAATTTTTCTCCGCTAGATAACATAAACCGACTTCACATTGCGCTGCGAGGGCCCGCGCGTGAGGCCGTGGCGGCGCTGTTGATGTCGACGAGTGACCCGGAGGAAGTCATGCGCGCCCTCGAAGATAACTTCGCGCGCCCCGAGCTAATCGTTTACAAGGAGGTTAATTCGTTGAAAAACCTTCCACGCCTAGGTAACGATCTCAAAGAACTCGGAATCCTTTCTAATCGGGTACGTAATTCGATATCAACAATAAAGTTATTGAACCACTTAGAATATCTGAGTTCACCTGAGTTGTTTCACGCTGTTCTTGGGAAACTTAACCCTACTATGAAAATTCGGTGGACAGATTTTGCGGCACAGGACACTACAGGACGCCCGAAACTAGAAATTCTGTCCGACTTTTTAAAGCGTGAGTTAGATCAACACATTCGTTTTGGTATGTCACCCGAGTTTAGTGCGACACAACAGCAACTAAATATTTCTTTTGACAAACCATTAAAGCGTGAAAATGTTCATAATGCTGTTATGAAGTCAAAACATACTCCTAAAGCCGGGTCTACAACAAAACGAGAGTGTGTATTTTGCAAAAAAGATCACAATATTAAGGAGTGTACACAATTTAAATCTTTGTCCATCGACGATAGATGGCAGTGGTTGCGTGAAGCAAAGGTTTGCTATAGGTGCTTAAAGGCTAGTTCACACCAGTGGAAAACGTGCAAAGTGAATCCGTGTGGCGTTGATGGCTGCCCTTTCCGGCATAACGCGCTTCTTCACCGGCAGCCATCACCACCGCTCGTCAATACACTTAACGAGCAAGCCACAGATACCGTTACACACCCGTTATCTGTTGAACATAATACACACCCTACGTCAAATGCTTCTGAACCGACAGGTGAAAAAGTGATTGTGTCTACAACCTTGACAGGTGCACCAAAACCAAATACTATTTTAGCTCTTCGCCCTCGTGCTTATTTAAAAATAATACCAGTTACAGTCTCGGGCCCTGCTGGAACCTGCGACGTGTACGGGCTCCTTGACGACGGAAGCACCGCGACTATCATAGATTCCAGCATCGCCAAACTGATAGGAGCGACCGGGCCACAACAGATCATAACGGTAAATGCCATAGGTGGTCTCGAGCGTAATACCACAATATCATATGTAGACTTTTTCATTAAAGGTAGGCACACACAGGAAACATTTTTAGTAAAAAATGCTCGATCTATGGAGTCTTTGTGTTTGCGTCCGCAGTCGGTCAAGCGTGAAACGATTGAGTCTTTTTCACATTTGTCCGATCTGGTTGACTTTCTTACATACGACGACGCAACTCCAACTATCCTCATTGGAGCTGAACATTGGCATTTGTCAATCAACCGCGAAGTTCGAGTTGGTAGAAGGAACGAACCCGTTGCCTGTTTGACAGCTTTGGGCTGGACTTTATACGGCGTTGCTTCTAGCAAAACGAAGTTAATTGAGTTCGTTAATCATTCGCACATGAATACAAATAATGATGACAATTTAGAATCGTTGATTAAGGAACAATATAAACTCGACTCTATAGGCATAACTAAAACGGAAACTCTGCATAGTAAACAAGACCAGCGCGCAGTCAACATCTTGGAAGCGACTTCCAAACGTTTGCCTACTGGTAGGTTTGAAGTAGGCATGCCGTGGCGCGACGATATACAGCGCGTTCCGGACAGCTACCCACAGGCGATGTCACGTTTTTTAAGTTTAGAACGACGTATGGCTAAAGAGTCCGAGTTTGCTAAAGCATACAATGCGTTTATGAACAACATGATCACGAAGGGTTATGCAGAGGAATGTGCTCCAGATACATACTACACAAACTGTGGTATCAAACCTGACGGCTTACGTGACAGCAAATCTGGCGGCTTTCGTCTTTATTTACCACATTTTGGTGTGTACCACCCTCAAAAACGAAAAGTCAGGGTGGTTCATGATGCAGCGGCCAGGAATGAAGGTGTCAGCCTGAATTCTTTACTGCTCTCCGGTCCTGACCTACTCCAGCCGCTACTTAAGGTTCTATTTCGTTTCCGGGAGGGTCGCATCGGAATAACCGCGGATATCAAAGAGATGTTTCCTCAGATTCGGGTTAGAGAGCAGGACAGAGACGCTCTTTGGTATCTGTGGAGACCTGATAAATCACATGTCATAAAGGAGTTTAGGATGACATCTGTCATTTTCGGTGCTTGTTGTAGCCCCTTTATAGCACAGTTTATAAAAAACAAAAATGCTCAAGAGCACGCACAAACACATCCAAGAGCCGTGGACGCTATTTTGTTCAGTCATTATATGGACGACTACATCGACTCACAAAATAGCGTTGACGAAGCAGCCCAGTTAGCGGCAGATATTGTGACCGTGCACAATGCAGCTTGCTTTGAGATGCGAGGATGGATTTCCAATGAGCCAGGGGCACTAAACCTTATCGCGGAGGAGCTCAGGGCCACTCAACCGTTGGAAATTGATCTTGGCGAATCTAATAACAGCATCCGAGCCCTAGGTATTGCATGGAACCCTACTGCCGATGTTTTGGGTTTTCGAACAGGCTTAATTGAAACAGTCTCTAGTTCACTGACAAAACGTAAGGTACTGTCACACGTTATGCGCGTTTACGATCCTTTAGGTTTATTAGGACCCATAGTCGTCAAAGGACGGATACTGTTTCAACAAACCTGGAGATCTAATATCGACTGGGACACGGAGCTCCCACAAACAGAAGCATCCAAGTGGTTCGATTGGTTTCAAGACCTGAAAAAAGTCTCTTTACTGAAGATACCGCGTTGGTATGCAAATGCGAAAGGCTACGAGCCTTCCCACAGAGAACTTCACGTCTTCGCAGATGCAAGTGAGCTTGCTTACGCCTGCGTTGCCTATTGGCGTTTGATATACCCTGACGGCAGCATCAAGCTCACTCTCGTCGCAAGCAAAGCCAGAGTCTCGCCCTTGAAACCAACGTCGATCCCACGATTGGAACTTCAAGCTGGTTTGATAGCTTCTCGATTGGCACTTGTCATTAAGGAGAGCCATCGAAAAAAGACAGTTCGTACATTCTTCTGGACTGATTCGATGACTGTCCTCCAATGGTTGCGCAGTGATGCGCGAGCGTTTAGACCTTTCGTTGCCCATCGGCTAGGTGAAATTTTAGAAAATTCTTCGGTCAAAGATTGACGATGGGTACCGACAGATCTGAATGTCGCTGATGATGCAACCAGATTGCGCCCAATTCATTTGGAACCTTCACACAGATGGTTTTGCGGCGCATCATTTCTTTTAAAATCCCCAGAGGACTGGCCCACGGAGCCACTTAGCGTCGCACCAGTTCGGGAAGAACTTAAGTGTCAGCGGAACGAGCTGGTGGGACTGACTTCACTAAATACAGCCTTACCTACTCCTGTCACGGCGCATTTAGCTCGCTTCAGTGACTGGCTACGATTATTGCGTGCCACAGCCCGGGTTCACCAAGCTGCGGCTGTTTTTGGAAATATTTTGGCAACCATTCGAAATTTTAAATCAAACAGTGGGATAGCTCACCCTCGCTTTCACTTTTCACCAACGTCGACCACTCTAACACCCTTGAATGCCGACCTAATAAAAGCCGCTGAAAGGCACATATTGCAACGGGTTCAACAAGACAGCTTTTTGCAAGAAATTCTCTGCATTTTGAACAAGAAACCAATTTCTCCAAGCAGCCGCCTCATCAAACTATCGCCCTCTCTGGGAGAAGATAATCTTTTGCGTTTGGCTGGAAGGATAAAGGCCGTAGAAGGCATCGATCCCGACTCCCGTTTCCCGATCCTACTTGACGGTCGCCACCCAGTCGCACGGTTATTGGTAGAATATTACCATCGCAAAGCAGGTCACGCAAATCATGAGTCCGTGATAAATGAGATAAGGCAAAGATTCTGGTTGTTGAGACTTCGCGACACGGTCAGAGCTGTAGCAAACCAATGCCTCTTCTGCAGAATTCGAAAATCACAGCCGCTTAATCCAACCACTGGAGATCTTCCACCACAGAGACTAGCTCATCACCAGCGAGCGTTTACCTTCACTGGTGTAGATTATTTCGGTCCTGTCAACATAACCGTTGGACGCCGCCATGAAAAGCGATATGTGGCCCTTTTTACGTGCCTCACGACCAGGGCCCTCCACTTGGAACTGGTACACAGCCTATCCGCGGACTCCGCAATCATGGGTCTCAGGCGTTTCTTTGCCAGACGCGGGATTCCGCAGACTATATATTCGGATAATGGAACCGCATTCGTTGGCGCAAACAGGATTTTACGCGAATTTTACACAAATGATGTGCAAGATTTTGCCGCCACAAAGGGCATTAAGTGGAGTTTCATCCCAGCGGCGGCGCCTACTTTCGGAGGATGCTGGGAACGCCTCGTCAGGACGGTAAAAGTAGCGCTGAACGCTACGTTGAACGAAAGATTTCCCAAAGAGGAAACATTTTTAACTTTGTTAGCAGAAGCCGAGGCGATCGTTAATTCACGCCCACTCTCGCATGTGTCCACAGATCCATATGACCCAACGACGTTGACACCGTTCCACTTTCTCATCGGGTCTTCATCGAACCAAATCCTGCCAAAGACATTGGAAGACCGTGATCTGATCGGACGCTCTGAATGGAAGAAAGCATTAAAGCTATCGGATCACTTTTGGAACCGCTGGGTGCGCGAAGTGCTGCCGACTATGCAAACACGAACCCAGGTTAAGGGAGATCGTGGTCAAGACCTCCTGATAGGAGACGTGGTTATAATCGTCGACGAATCGCTACCACGAGGGACATGGCCACGAGGCCGTATAGTGAAGGTGTTCCCTGGAAAAGACGGCGTTAATAGGGTGGTGGACGTTGCGACGGCCGGAGGTACGTTACGCCGGCCCCTCAAAAAACTTGTAAAGCTTGCCACATAAGGCTTCTTTAACCCTTTACTGCTGGTGCAGTGCTGCACGAGGGGCAGGATGTTACGAACTCTTTGGTTCTTTTATACTTTTTTTATTATTTCAAATTTATTGTTTTTCTTTACATTCTATTATGTTTTTCTGTGATGCTGTCAAAAGGTGTGATTTTCTCTAAATTCATTTAAATAATAAAATATACTAAGAAAGGTAAGTTTTTCACTCCAGGATAACAGCCCACATCCTCATCTTTTTCAATTAGAATGTGTTTGTTTCCGCCATTTTGATTTGCAGTAGTTACGAACTTGATTGGTCTACCTCTACTGACTACATAATCAATCAATCTTGATTGGTCTGCCTCCTTGGTCTAGTGGTCGCAAGCGGGAATGCTGTGCTTGAGATCCGGATCGTGGGTTCGTTTCCCAGGATGGGCAAAGTGTTATTAGTTTTTCTCCATCAGGAATATCTCGGTAGCAGGCATGGACTTTGGATTTGCGCCCAGTTGATGTCAATGTACCCGCCCTAATACTTTGACTGGGTGTACTAATTAATGGGTAGGTACACTGTACACCTCTACCTTACCTTTCAAGGATTACAGGCGTCATGTTATGTTATGTAGATAGGTACCTCAAGACATATTCATATTATGATTCATATTACGATTCATATTCCGATTCATATTTTGAATAATTTCATCCAAAGGTACTATGATTCATATTACGATTCATGTTACAATTCATATTAATAGTCGTATTACTTACAATTCATATTAGGATTCACATTACGATTCATATTACGATTCATATTACGATTCATATTACGATTCATATTACGATTCATATAACGATTCATATTACGATGTATATTATCATACATTTACCTACAGAACCAGTGCAAGTGCTATTGGGTTTTTCATTATTTCCCAGTAGTAGTCCGGAGTTTGGAAGTTGGCGGTATAATACACAGATAATATAATACTAGCGTACCCGTGCCAAGGAAAGCACGTTATGCCGTTGTTGGTCCAGCGCCTGATCTCTCTCCAGTTTGATCGTATTACCGTGTATGAGAGTAAAGGAACGAAGAGTGCAACTATGCCTGCGTGCACAGCACACTCGTGCACTACCGAGGGCTAATTATACGCTATGACTGGCCGCCGCCCGTGACCGAATCTGGTCAAGAGGGCTATATAAGTTACCTACCCTGTACCAACTAACTAACTCCACAGTCAATTCTAGAATGAATAACTCTAACAAAATGGGAAGTTATTTAAAACATTTTTTCATTCATTCACGCTTCACTGGCAAGCTATAGAGCCTGCAAGCCCCTTCAAAGATAAAATTAATGGCATTCATTAGAACCCAAGTGTTTCTCGCACCAATGCAATTATACCGTGATTTATCTTTATCTACCTTTACCGGTGCAATTTGTTAATTAAAATAAATAATTAATCTAATTTATTTGGTTTTTTTATGCAATCTGACTAAATGAGAATGAAAATAGCAGTTGGATTTGGTACAAACAACAGTTTGTAAAATTAATGAAAGATTGATTGGCGGTATTTGGGTATTCTACTTCAAGACTTGTGCAAAATTCTGTTTTCCTACACCTTTAAGGTGGGACACCAATAATTGTGTTAAATATTTATACACTTATCAAAGTTAAGTAGCAATCTTCACCGCAGTATTGATTGCATTTCATGTTACGTAACGATACTAAATATTTTTGAACCCATTTTGTCTTATTAGTAGGTCAAATCTCTAAGTTGCAATAGTTTTTTCAGGAAGAAAATCGCGTTAAAACTTTTTCAATGTACATACATATTTTTGCTCGTGCCAACTGTTTTTTCTAATTTATCTTCAGTCTATTCGTTAATTTCTGAGAACCTCCATGCACCATCATCATCTTGCCTAGCCTTTTTCCAACTATGTTGGGTTCGGCTTAGAGTTTAACCGGACGCAAGCGACTGCCTATCTTCGTTACACATTCGGTGTCACCCATCCACAGACCAACCTAGGCAAGCACGGCTTAACTTAAAGATTGACCCCGAGCAGCAGCTGGTATTATTAAGTAACAAGCTCCCCTACCAATGCTGTCCTAATTTATTGTATTGCTAACAATCACGAAACAAAATCTTAATTTCCAAGATGGCCACCACTAGATACGTCAAAAATAATAAGGCCGATATTCTCATTGGAATCACCTATTTGTCACTGGCCAGTGTTTCGGACGGTTGGTTGATCAATGTTCCGACCGACGTCCCGTCCGACAAATGGACCATAGAGATCTCAATCGGATAAGTAATGAGGCCCGAAACGATGCATTGGTGTCGGATTATCCTATCTTTATGAACTTTCGTGTTTTTTTTGTTCTCATTGATAGTAGAAATCAACATAATTGACGTGGAGAGATAGCTCTGTAAACTTTCGACGTACGAACGGAAACGTAACGAAACTCGTATTACTTCAGAAGTTTAACGCCGGAATGAAAATTGGCATTGTTGGCATTGGTTATTCTATTTTTTTTGTCTAACGGACCAGCTCCTGACAACGAAAAAAAAAACTATGAAACAAACATTTTACTAAAACTAAACACCCAGAACATCTAAAAATCTAAACCCAATTTTGCAACTTGATATTCAAGAAAGTTTTCACATGGGGCGACTGCCTATCTGAACTTCACAAAACAGTTATACTGGGAAACACGAGCACGTCGAGCGGCTGTTATTGCCATGAGCTGCTCCACAAATTACCGTTCATATCCCTATCAAATGGTCAGAAAGAACTTTTAAAGATAAACTAAAACTATGTACTTATATACTTATTATGCCCGTCGGGGCCGCGGATTTTTAAGGCGACATTAGCTGCCCGCGACCTCATCGCCTAAACAAATAAGGTTGAAAATGGCGATGCGTTTGATGCTCGTGACTGCCAAAATGAACAAAAAAAAAATACGCTGTAATGTTAAAATATTTTTACATATGTCTTTAGTTGGTTAAATTTCCTTTCTGATAATAAAAAACGCAGAGTGACAACTGTTATTTATATAACAGTTGTCACTCAAAATATTGAGCATTTCGAGACGAAAAAGTTTTTTCGTGTGATTTTTTTGTGAATTTTTTTTTCGAGGTTCTTGATTACTTTTAGAAAATATTTTTGCATAAGTCTTTTACCTATACATTTGACTATACACTGTATTTTTTTTGGAATTGTAATAAGTAGCAATACGGCTAACTCTGCGACGAAAAACAGGTCGTTTTTACGGTTCCCCCGTTAACTGCGTCTGGAACAAGGGTTCGGTTTTTAGTCAGTAGAAGTCTGACACTCCCCTTTGCTCTGCCCAAGAGCGGGGGGGTCATCTGATGATTTTCCACCCACAAAAAAAAAAAAAGTAAGTACTTAGGTAGGTACCTACTTAAATTATAATTAAGTAAAAAAAAATGCGAAAAGACATTGAGTTCCGATGTGTTAGATAGGTACATACATATATGTAAGTAACTCTAACTTCCATATTGCACCATCTATCCACATTTATTGAGTGGGGACTGAAAACCAGAAATCAAAACCGTGTTTGTTTGTTTTCCCTACCCAATTCAAATCCTGCGAACTATGTAGATTACGATAGGTAGTCATGTTTGCATTGCGTTCATTGAGTTTTAAGTAGGTTAGGTAATCAAATAGTATTTGTTCCTCAGTTAAAACCAACCCCCCCCTAAACCGGGGGGGGTTGGTTGGTGTAGGCCTTAGTGGGGCGTGTTCCTTTCTTTGCCAGGGAACACGCTTCTAAAAAATGCTAAGTATGCCAGTAGCGTACGCCTAGGTGTGCGGAGCTAGGCTATCAGACGCGCATCGACAAGTCCTTCATACACGTCCCCGCCATCTCTAAACTGCCGACGCGGTTTAGTGATGGACCCACATACTATCATCTTTGTGGGTCGTCCCCTCCGGGCAATGCTGCGGTCTACAACGAGCCCCGCACATATCACCTACCTCGTGATCGCAGCAGCTGAGTATGAAGGACGAAGGCGAGTCTTCGGCGCCTTAACCGAATTACCTGGCAAAGAAAAGGGAAGACAACCCAAAAGGGAAAAATTACACTTAAAATGGAAAAAGCAAGACTTCAAGATAATCTACCCCAGGAGGGTACCGGCGCTGCCGGAGAATCCCTCCCTGAGCATAGCTCGGGCTGCCCCACGTATTCTGGGGGGGGCAAAGGATTGCTACCCAGTGAAACTTTACCGGAAAAACCAAAGAAAACATTGACTCAACAATTATTCCATCCAGGCCTATTTCATCGCCAACGATCAGCATCACTTAGCGAAATGACTCAGAAAAAACATATTGGGGTGAATTGCCCAAGCAAAAAAAATACACGGCAAACATGAGAACGGTAGTGCAATGTGCTAATTTTTAATTTTATATATTTTTTCTCAACAGCGTAAGTACTTCTCTACCTTGACAAAAAAAATAATTGATTTCTACCCATTAATATACGAAAAAAAAAATTACAAAGTGTTATTCTATCATCACAGTGGCCTGTCCTGAACCCAATTCCGCTCATAAAATACCTTCCCCTGCAAATACATTCGTAATATGGATTTAAATCGATTTTGTAATCATTAAATTATAATACATTCGATCAAATAAAACTATTTTTGTTTGTTTATCTTCTTTCTCATGGATTTGACAGGCAGTTAACTTTTGTCTGGAAAAAAGTTATCATTTCAGAGGATAGTAAGTTTTAGTAGAATACCCATGTCAACATTGCGTTGTTACGCCCCCCTCACCTTTCCTCACTTCGGATCAGTCCGGCTCAAGCTCTCGGCGCGAACGCACCGGTCCCAACGTCTTGCGGTTTCCCGCCAAAAAAGTAAGTTTATCATTTCAGTGATATGAGGACAAAAATAATTTCATTTCGGTGGCTGTTATAACTCGTGTTAGATTAGTATGCACAGTATATCATTTCGGTGGTAATTTTTATCATTTCGGTAGACACTTTTCATTTCAGTGGACTCTTAAAAATTCATCCTTAAATATATATGTAACTTTTGATGATATTTGATGTCCACTCACGCACAATGTTATAAAATAGGCTAAAGTTTTATTTGTCATTAAAAATATGTAGATAGCATTGAAATAAAAAAAATCCACCGAAATGACACATAAAAATCTCTTGTTGAAATTCACCCATTGACAACCCACAATTAAAAGAAGACGAACAAAGCAAATTGTACAACCATAACGCCCCATGGCAACGAGTGCCAAATCAAAAAAGAAACCGCTCTCCTGATGAAAAAGATGCAAGAGCGAATCAAGCTAAAAGAACACAGAGACGTGAGACAATTATAAACGAACACAGGGGAATAAATAATCCTGAACAGATTACTTCCCCAGCAGTAGGAACAAGTAACAGCTTTGCATTGTTAGATGTGGAAGTAGGAGATGCTCCAGCCAAAAGAACACCAAAACCACCACCGATAATACTGTATGGCGTTGACGACCTTGCGAAACTCACCCAACTCATCGAAGAAGTCGTGGAAAAGGATGACTACTCTTACAAAATAGTATCCAAAAACCAACTCATCATCTCTTCCAATACGGTCGACAAATATAAAACCCTCATAGAGCATATAAGAAGCAAAGGACTTATAGGTCACACTTTTACACGCAAGGATCAAAAATGCACAAGGATTGTTATTAAACACCTTCACTTCAGTACACCAAAAGATGCTATTAAAGAAGCTATAGAAAAAACAGGTAATACGGTACAAGGAGAAATAG
Organism: Diarsia mendica; assembly: GCA_949316265.1. NCBI lineage: Eukaryota > Metazoa > Arthropoda > Insecta > Lepidoptera > Noctuidae > Diarsia > Diarsia mendica. Next base: position 7,850,597 of record OX438906.1, on the reverse strand, counting down.
TCACTGCTCGGAAACAAGGAACCAAAGAACCCCTAAATACATTCTTTGTCAATATAGCCCCGCATGATAACAACAGACTTGTCAAGGAAATAAAGTTTATATACAACCAGAAAGTCACCATAGAAGACCCATTAAGGAAAACAACTGTAGTACAATGTCAAAGGTGCCAGCAATATGGACACAGCAAAAATAACTGCATGAGGCCGTACAGATGCGTGAAATGTGCCGGGGCACACAAAACCACCATGTGCCCAATTGATGAAAACACCCCAGCCGTATGTGCGCTGTGCTCAGGTAGTCATCCTGCTAGCTACAAAGGATGTCAGGTCTATAAGGAAATTGTAGCAAGGAAGCATACTGGAAACGAACGTCAACCACATCCGAAAACAAGACCCACTCAGAAAGTACTGAAAAGACACACAACTGATGAGAGTCAAACTGTCATAGACACGAAAACAGTCGAGCCTGTATGTAACCTCAGGATTACCCAACCAAAAACTAGGCAGTCAAGCATAATGGAAAGTATGGAACTCTACAGTGAAGTTGTCAAAGGATCTAATATAGCTGTAGTAGACCTTACAGAGACACAGAAACCAAACCCGAGAAATAGCACTGATCACACGAAACCACAGAGAACACAGAAAGACAAAGTTTACCATACAGAGGCACAGAGAATAAATATAAAAAACCACGTTGACCTAGAGTCACAGAGAACACATTTGACAAAAATAGATCCAGAACAGGAAAATAAATATAGCTTAGAAGCACTTTTACGAAGACAGACCGAAAGGAACGACCAACTCATATCACAGTTTGGCACAATGATGAACCTCATCATGACACTCATCAGTAGGCTTCCGCAATGATGTCGTTAGTGTCGTTACGTATTGCTACCTGGAATATTAATGGCCTAACGCCAAATAAACAAGAACTAGAAATACTGCTTATAGATAACAAAATCGATATTGCTCTGATAGCAGAGACCCATCTTAACGATCGTAAGAGTTTCAAAATGGACAACTACTGCGTATATTGTACCAATCATCCTGATACCACATCACACGGAGGGTCTGCAGTTATCGTAAAAAGTAACATCAAACACCACCTCCACAGCCAGTTCCAAGAGGACTGGATGCAGGCTACTACCATCACTATAAACGAATGTATGGGCCCCATTAATGTAAGCGCTATCTACTGCCCACCAAAGCATAATCCGAAACAACAAATGTTTGACTGCTACTTCCAGAGCTTGGGAAACAGGTTCATAAGTGGTGGAGACTGGAACTGTAAACACACCCACTGGGGATCAAGATTGACCACTACTAAAGGACGAGAATTGAAAAAATGTATTGACAAACACAAACTTATGACATTATCATCAGGGGAACCAACTTACTGGCCAAGTGATGTCAATAAGATACCCGATCTAGTAGATTTCTTCGTTGTAAAAGGACTGTCGGATGTATACTTTGATGTGGAATCATCGCTTGATAGCGTTTCTGACCACACCCCTATTATAGCAACATTCAGCCTGTCTGCAATACACCGATCACAGAGGCCAGCATTGTATAATCACAAAACCGACTGGGATGCATTCACTGAATATCTGAAAGATGAAGTCAACTTAAACGTCAAACTTAAGACTGAAGAAGACATAGATGAAGCAACGTTTTATATCACAAACCTCATACAAGTTGCTGCGTGGCGTGCTACCCCGACACTAAGGTCCTCCACCCATAAAAACAATATACCGCTGGAAATACGCAACAAACTGACAGAAAAACGGAGACAACGAAGGCAGTTACATATGACAAGGTCCGATTTAGATAGGACAGAATACAATAGAATCTCTAGAGAACTAAAAGAGCTAATAATCAAAGAAAATCAGAATACATCATTTCAAGATAAACTTTCTACCCTCTCGGCTTATAAGAAGGATAACTACTCATTGTGGAAAATAACTAAGAACTTTAAAAGAAAATTTAGCCATGTTCCACCTCTAAGGATCTCTTCTGGTGATCCGTAGGCTAGAAGTGGGAGCGAAAAAGCTGAGCTCTTCGCTAAACACTTAAGCAAGGTTTTCACTCCAAATCAGTCATCTATGACAGAATTTGAAGAGGAAGTTGATCGAATGATCAATAGTGATCAGCAGTTGTCACCACCGCTGAAACTTGTTACTCCAAAGGAACTAGCACGCATAATTCGTTACTTGGAAAACAAAAAAGCTCCTGGCTTCGACCTAATAACGGGTGAAGTCCTTAAGAGACTGCCTAGAAAAGCAATCGTATTTTTGACAGTGCTCTTTAATGCCATTTTTAGAATCCAGTACTATCCAAAGCTGTGGAAAATATCCCAAATCTGTATGATTGCAAAACCAGGGAAACCACCTACAGAACCTAGCTCATACAGGCCCATAAGTCTTCTCCCTATTCTATCGAAGGTATTTGAGAAGATTCTATTGATAAGACTAAAACCAATCCTGGATGAAAACAAGGTTATACCGGATCACCAGTTTGGATTCCGGGAAAAACAAGCAAGTACATCGTGTGGTTCACAAAATCAGACAGTCGCTAGAGAAAAAGGAGTATTGTTCTGCAGTATTCATCGACATCCAACAAGCATTCGATAGAGTCTGGCATAAAGGACTGCTGTACAAGCTAAAAACTCTCCTACCAAACTCGTTCTACATGATCTTGAAGTCTTACTTGGATCAAAGAAGATTCCAAGTAAAATTTGAAGAAGAGCTATCGCAGTTGTACTACATCACCGCCTCGGTTCCACAAGGATCGGTGCTTGGCCCGGTCCTTTACTCAATATATACGGCAGACTTGCCTGAGACAGAAAACGTGGTAACAGCAACTTACGCAGATGACACCGCATGCCTTGCAAGTGATACAAATCCGAACAACGCATCGCTGATACTACAGGAACAGCTCAATAAAGTTGACTTATGGCTTAAGAAGTGGAGAATAAAACCTAGTGTAACTAAATCGACACAAATAACGTTCACACTCCGGAAAGGCGACTGTCCACCTGTGCTTATGGAAAACAAACCGTTACCAAGCAATAATAGCGTGAAATATCTCGGTCTACACCTGGATAGAAGACTTACCTGGGCTAATCACATAAAAGCCAAGAAAACAGAAGCCACCATACAATTCAGAGGTCTATCTTGGTTACTAGGGCGTCACTCCCGGCTGTCCCTCGGTAACAAACTACTCGTATACAAGGCTATCATAAAGCCAATCTGGACCTACGGGATAGAACTCTGGGGCTGTGCTAGCAACTCCAATATCGAAATTCTCCAAAGATTCCAAAACATTGCCTTAAGAACAATCTCAAGTGCACACTGGTTCGTGAGAAACACCGAAATACACGATTTTTTGGAGATGCCGACCATAAAGGAAGAGGCTTGTCACATAAGCAAGAGATACAAGGAGAGGCTCAACAGGCACACGAATGAACTGGCCAAGAACCTGTTAACCCGACATGGAGATGTAACTCGCCTAAAAAGATGGCAAATACTAGACATAGACCAGAGAAACTAACTTAGTATCTAGCAACTCTTACGGTGCTGTTTAATGGAATAGCACAAAATCCAAAATGAATCCCAGAGAAAATCTGATTATGGCATAAAGCCGATTGCAGATAAGACAGGACAAAAAAAAAAAAAATAAGTTAAAACCAGGGTAAATTGCTTTAAAACCCTTAAGATTTGCAGGAAAATAATATAGGTAGGTAGGTAGGTAGGAACTGATGTGCATTACCCGGGTCAAAATTACGTTTTCGCCAACAGTCTTTGCTAGATCATTCATCATCATCATCAGTCTATTATAATTATTGTTCTCACTGCTGCACTTCTCTTTGAGAGGGAATGAGCTATCTGCTATACTCTAGGTACAACGCAGGCCCGCAGAGATGGTAAATGTCACAAGTCTTCGAATTTTTGGTTCTAATCTAGGGCGGTTTCCTTACGATGTTTTCTTTAACCGTTTTGAGAGCATTGGTGATGAAATAAATTACCTGCACAAAGTAATGCGCCTGCCTGGGTTCTCGAACCGACGACTTACATAATGTTCTCGGGGCCACCACTACTGGTTAAGAACAGAAAATAATTAATGTTCCACAAATTCATCTTCAAAATAAAAAAAGAAAAAGGTAAAGAATCACACTGGTGGCGATTTTTCACCACCAAATGGACCATTGACAATAATATTGATCATTTTTGAGGGCAGTGCTGCCATCTGTTCTGTTATCAATGTACTGCATGAGCACAATAAAACGTCATTTATTTTAGCAACATGTTATTTAATGTGAAGAAGAAAGAACGTACAACTGCTTGTAATAAATGACATCGTTTAGGTGATAAGATTACAATACAAATGTATGATGTTTTGACGGACTGTCTTACTAGTGACATCTTACGGTATTACTGAGGGAACAATACATCGTCAGCTAGCGCCATCTTTTGATGTTGTCTTGTAAGCAATTATGACACGTAAAGTTGTTTGTCTGTGAACGTAGGAAAAATACGATTGGTGTTTACCATGTCAGCGCGTATTTTCAACCAATGAAACGCCTGCCACATTCGGAGTTCATCACAAAAATTAATGGTCTATAGAATAGAACCAACTTCTGTACAAACTTCGTTTTCGATCTCGTGTTTCTACTGTGCAAGTTCACGATAACAAAGTGCATTTTTATGTGTAGTGCATTGTAAAATGACCTAAATTGTGATTAGTGAAACTAATTAGTGGTGAATGATCAAACAAACCAAAAAGCATAACGCGAAAGCGATATGATACTCTCCTTGGCAGTGTTCTAAGATTGTGTTCGTATCGTGAAGTTTCCCAATAGTGCCTGTATGATAAAATCAGAGATGTCTACGAAACCAGCTAATCAGAAAAGGAGGTATGTGTTTATAATTATTTTGGTGTTTTGGATAACATAACCTATGACTTAAGTTCAATGGAATTTACTAATGCGATCGTAGTGTATGATTTCTATTTTTTTCCTGTTAGCTTGATTGCCAAGTGTCACCATAATCTTTGAACTTTCTCCTAATATTTGGCTATTTGACGAGATTATATCATACACAGAAGGTAAGTTAACCTTGTAAAGATAATAATCAATTCAAAAACAAATTTTAGTGCGTTTTAGTACGGCGCAGGTAATGTAACGGGACTCAAAGGGCCATTCTATTCTTCGGTTTCTTTTAGAATTATTTGTTTGCGTTTAACGTTTCCTGAGATTACTTGAAGGTTGATGATAAAAAAATTACTTTGTTGTAAACACATTAAGTTGACATCACTGATTCTAAGCTATTTCCCCAACCTCAAATCAGATAAAGGAGAGACCCTATCAAAGATTCTGGGTGGTTTGATAACATGTTACATGTGCCTGTTGCTTGTTTGAGAATAAAAACTAAACTACAGCTTGCCAAAATTTGCTCTAGCAACACAGTGCAAAGACCAACAAAGATATTTGTAAAACTAATTCTTTGCATAACTAATGACAAACAAAGCATGTTACACAATACCATCTACCAGATTGAAACTGGTTAAGTTTAACCTCTCAGGAATTAAAACAATATTTGGGTATTTACGATGTAATTTTTTATTGCATCATCATTTATTTTTACCTAGTCCTGCTGAGATTACCAATTTCCCAAGATAAAAAATGGTTTGTAGTGCGGAGTGCAATATAAATCAGATTCTTAGAACCAAAATTATCTAGATAAAGGTAAAAATACGGTCCATGCTAGATGATATTATTTAACTTAAGTACTTATTATTTACTTTTTCCATCCCGTTTCATTTTTTAATTATTATTGTATCATCATCATATTCCTGCCCTTGTCCCATGTTATTTGGGGCCAGCACAACACGTTTTTTTGTTTCATTCTCCCCGTCAAGCTATCATTTAGGTACTTCTTTTTCCTTCATATCGGAATGGTGTTCATTCCGAAAAGAAAAAAATCAAAGTTTTTATTTCAAGTAGGCCAGTTACAGGCTTTTTTGAATACTTAGTCAAATTAAACGAACTGCGGCACTCAGAGATATCCAACGATTACTCAAGCCGCCACCCAGCAAAGGCCTGACATACTTTTGTATGACAAAACTGCCAAAAACCTTTACCAAGTGACGGCCCAAGCAACCACTGAAGCTCTCCGAGTGCGGCAGCAAACTACTAAACTAATGAAGCTCAATAAACTAAGCTACAGTCCCAGTCACAAGGCATAATAACTCGTGAGTGTACTGTAGTTGCCCATTCGAAAGCGTTGGTCTCATGAGAAGAATGGCAAGAAACTTCATGGACACTCTTTTAAAATCGTTTGGGTTTACAATATGTTCAAGGTATAGACATAATCTTGGTATAATACACACATGAAGACTATGCAGATTAGTCCGTCCATCTTCTGTTTGGTGTTTGTTTCCCACTCCATCCATCAACATTTATATGCATCACTCCTTTAGTTACATGTGGTTCTTCTCCTCATACCACGGCTGATTCAGTTTCAACCTCTTTTCTTACCCCGTCTTTTGACATTTTGAAATAGTGACCCCAGATAACATAATGAGAACCCGTCTAGAATGCATAGATGGGACATATTTACTTGGGTAAGTACTAATACAACACTAAAGTTTCTGAATGAGGTACCTTAGCGCCAATATTAAAATACCAGTAGGTATGACTTACATTAAAATGACTAGAGTAATTTCGTACAAAGTTATCCCAATAAGGACCTTGTGCCTAGTTTTTGTATTTTTATTTTTTTTATCCTGCAATCCTTATTTTCCTTAAATTTATGCAATACTCAATATTGTAAGTAAAGTAATTTACGCACATATTCCAAGATATTGTAGATAATTGACGTCAACATCAGAAATATTCTCATAAGCTGTGAACAAGTTTTATTACGTATTTTGGTTATTTTTGTTAAGTTCCATAAAATAATTTTATATTGGTAGGTACTGCATATTAGTACTAAATTAATGGCACTCTTTAAAAGTCTGAAATGTTCATTTCAGGCTGAATTTATGTTAGGAATCATAACTTCATTCATAATTAATTAAAATAATTCATAACATAATAATATATGAGGTAGAGAGAACACCAACGCACAAATGGTTACCACATTTTCAGTAGGTGCATCATTTTGAACCCCCCACATGGAGATTCTACACAGAACAGCTGTTTCCTATACAAGTGCATACCTACACAATCAAAATAAAAGGAACAGATGTTTTTTTTTATTTGCTTTGTAACAGATGTTTTTTTTTTTAATTTCTATGTGGGACAGTTCAGCATAATGTACTGAATAGGTACCTACCTATATGGTAACCGTTTCTGTGTCTGTGGCTGTGTCCTTTCCAGCCTATTAACTCATGTTTCTTTCCCCTAGGCATCCAATTCCATGTAGGTATCTTATGCTTTGCTCCATCTATATACACTTACGTGCAAAAAAATCGACCCGCCCTGTAAGTTTCGATTTGGAACGCAATTTATAAAAATTAAGATCATACAAACAAAAACTAATAATGGAATTTGAAGCTATGTTTAATAAACTTAATTTTAACATAGGTACCATACACTTCAATAAACGGGATGTTGTTGATGATATTGACTCGTTTACTTGGACACCCTCATTTCTCATTTTTAATAACGCATTCTCAGTGACATTGCAGTGTGTTAAAAGTTAATCAATTTATTGTTTATTCAATAATTGGTTATTTTTACTGATTAAGTGACCATTTAGCTTGAGTTTAATTGTTTTTACTCTCTGTGAAAATGGATACTACTCCGTCTGAGTGCGCTCAAGTTGTAGCACTGATCCAGGCTGGATTGAATCAGCGCGTCGTGGCCAGACGTCTTCACCTAAGCCGATCACCAGTAAGAAGAGTGTACAGAAGGTTCTTAGAGACTGGGAGCTTCAATAGACGATCAGGTTCGGGAAGAAATCGGGCTACTTCAGAACGAGATCATCGATTTATGGGGTCTACAAGTTTAAGAAATGGACATTTGACTGGCGTTCAGGTGCAACAGCAAGTTTGTAATGTTCGCGGTGTAGCTGTAAGTGAATGGACTGTACGCTGGAGACTTGCAGAAAGCGGATTGCATCCCCACAAACCCACTAATGTTCCAAAATTAACCCCCACACATCGCCAAGCATGGCTTCAATTTGCACGTGCTCACGTTGATTGGACACTCGAACAATGGAAGGTCGTACTGTTCTCGGATGAGTGTAAAATCAGTCGTCATGGAAATGATGGGCGCAGGAAAGTTTACCGAAGAGAGGGAGAACGATTTGCACAGGTTTGTATTGAAGAACGATTGGCTTTTGGAGGACGTTCGTGGACTGTTTGGGGCGGAATTTCTTTGAGAGGAAAAACGGATTTTCGGTTCGTATCCGGACCCCGTCTAGAAAATCTGACTGCACAGCGATACATCCAGGAGTTGCTAGAACAACCTGTCATGCCATACGCCGGATTTATAGGCGATGGTTTCTACGCCCGACCACATACAGCTACGATAGTTTTCCAGTACCTACGTGAGGTGGAAATTCTTGTTATGGAGTGGCCAGTAAGGAGCCCTGACCTTAATCCCATTGAACATCTATGGAATGAGCTGAAGAGAAGGGTCAGGGCCAGAAATCAGCCCCCAGAAACCCTCCAAGAACTAAAGGTGGTCATTCAAGAGAAGTGGGAATGTATACCCCAAGAACTCATAAAAACATTAAAAAGGTCAATGAAAAGCAGGAAGGAAGCTGCAATAAGAGCACGTGGGGGAATACAAGCTACTGACCAAACTTTTCTCGAGAAATTTAACACTTTTATTGATTTTTACATTCAAAATTATTCATTAAAGAATTGAGCTATTCTAACCGTTTTTGTTTTTCAGCCTGTAAAATCAATAAATCAAAATGTGTTTCAGTAAAAACTGGTCTATTGTAATCTCAGACTAACATTTAACAAACAGTGTGAAAAGTATTCATTAATTAATTTTAGATTTTTATTTATCGTGTTATGAACGAAAGCGTACGGGGTGGGTCGATTTTTTTGCACGCAAGTGTAGTTTACTCAAGTCAATGACCCAAATAAATTTTTGAGCCGAAGCTTCTGACTTCACATGACTAATTTCAGTGGAATTGAGATGAAATCGTCAATTCAAGCACTAAAAGATTTTTTTTTCTACTTAAATAGGTAGGTACCTACCTACTTACTTATTTAAACAAAACTGATCAAACATTATTACGATGATCATAATCATAATCATAATCATCATTTATTGCATTCATGTAGTTTACAGGTTGTTACAGGTATATAGGTTTCGGTTGGGTTGGTAGGTAGGATCTAAAATGCTGCACCTTTTTCTATTCAGTTTCCTCATTTTTTTACTTGCTTACCAAGAAATAAATCAAGACTTCTCAGTATTAAATAATTTATGATCATTGTTTATTCATTACTTATACTTAATTGCACTTTGATAACTCGACCATTTATCAATTACGATTTTTCTTAATAACTAACTTGCTTTTAATAATACGCACTAAAACAAGTTATTAAAAACATAAATTAACTTGACATTGCTAACAACTTCATTTAGGTACGATCTGCGTAATTAATGAAACTTAGATATGTAGGTACCTACTTGATTCGTACTACTAATTCCATTTATTTTAATAATTCTAGTAGCCAAATAAATCCCAGACAAGCACTCAGGTAATTGATTCCTTCTAAGAATCTAATCCTGTTAAACAAATGGTTCTATAGGGTCAAGGAACCCGCGTCCTAATCCTAAAACCTTTATCACTAAAATCAGGCAATTTAGTAGGTATTTCATTCGGAACAATTCGCTATTTGTAAGTAGTCCAACCTCATATTCTTAATTTAAAAGTATGTTCTATAAGTACCTACTAAGAATCGCGCTGGACCGCTAAGCAAGTTGAATGCAGTTTAGGTCTGCTGGAATTTGTTCTGGAATAATACGGGATTTCATCCTAGGAATCCAAACCAATAGTCAACACCATTGGCAATTAGGATTTTAACTTTCTTCTCGCAGGTCTGCTTGAATAGATTTCCTATGAAATAAGCAGTACCTTTGTGCTCTGCAATAAATATAAATACCTAGGATGTGTGCAAAGGCTCGCCTGCATGTCGATCACAGGCTGCACGAGGACAACTCCGGGCACAGCTCTCGAAGCCATACCATTCAGCGTTGATAGGATTGGTTATTATAAACTCCACATAAAACGTTCATTCCTGCGTGTCCTGTTGTTCGTTTATCACTGGAACTGACATGTTCTGGGTCGACACAATTTAAATTGCCAGCGACACACTAAGAAGAAGGCCTAGGAAAGATGATCGATGATTTTCTAAGGATCACGGGGATGAATGGCGTTGGCAGGATTTCCTTTGCATAAACGTGATCCTTTTGCCCCTTTTCGCATCTATAACTTATTGGCATGATTACCAGTACAACATTAGCACCACAGATTTACCTATTAGCTATGCTATGACTAATATCCTCTCCCCCCACAAACAACCGTGGGGCGAGCATTCACAATTACCAATCCTGCAAATTCGCAAATTGGATTTTAATAGAAAGATGGATGGATGCCGTTGCACATCCCGACATAACAATGAGTACCTACCTACCTTAATATCGTGTGCTGCGTTTCCTGTTGTTTGTTTACTACAGGTACTGTACTGAAGGACGTTACCGAAAGCGCCAAACTAGTAGCTTAGTGGACCGACAAAATTTATATTGCCATCGACACTCTAAGAAATAACTACTTACCTATTCAGAATAATGATAGGACGTGCTATAGCCAATCATTATGACCGTGTATCAGGTGCAAATAACCCCGGAGAATGTGGCCATTGTGACAGCCATCTTCTCAGGAGTATACACTTCTAAAAATACAAATACTCCAAGTCAGAGTGCCCATGGGTGGCTTAAAAACTCTCAGCGGATGGCGGTGTATTCTCTCGCAACCATTTTAATTTGACCATGACTTCCAATGTTTTAATCATCAATCTAACAAAGTTGTAGACATTAGGTCCACTCAAATCTGTGTGATTCTTTCTTCAAGATACCATCTCAGACACTTGCATAGTCCTCATGTGACTTGATGACTTGATAGACTGGATGTCTGGACTAAAGAGACAGACGTCTGTGTTTGTTTCTGCTGTTCTCAGAGTAGTCAGGTATGAAACATCGCCTCCATCACATTAACATAACATGATGTGACGTGTAAAAGTGTTGTTTGTAAAACCAATTTACAGAAATAAATATGTTTTATTATGGGAGTCAGTTTGATCCTTTAGCACCAAAAATACAGTATCACGCTTTGCTGTAAGTTTGAAGACTTGATGGTGTGCGAGGTCTGGATTCACTCAAACCGTCTTCGACCCAGCTGTGGTCAGTCCTCCGTTATTTTTTGCTGTTTTCTCAAGCAAGGATCTCGCACTCCTGCCAGTTCTTCCTCGAAAATTGTGAAGGATTTCCTCTCAAAAACCATTAAGATATCAATGTTCTGACTGTAATGTGATAAAAGCTTTTAACTTAAAGGCACAGGTAGGTACTAACTGCCTACTTCCGGCTTCCGATTATGCGTAGGTATAAGACAACATGAAGGATATTGATAAAGTAAACAATTTGCATATCAACCAAGCTTAGCATCAACTTAAGTTATTGAAAGACACGATACCTACTTGAAATGCGTGGCGTCATGTAGACTTGTAGAGGCTATAGATTCTTATTTTAAATGGGTAAGCAGATGCTACGCCAAAGCCGGATCAGCTACCGTTCACCATGATATGCTTGATGTTGATACTGATAGTAATAAAAAAGAACAGACTAAAAGGATACTATTAGAACACCAATTTTTATTTTTTTTATTGAAACCAACGTAGTGCTTGTAAAACAACAGCTGAGGTTAAACCCGGGCCCGTCGGGGCTGTGGCTTGTCGAAAGGATAACGCGGCTCCGACACAAGGGCGAAGAAGGAACATGGGTTTGGTTTTTAGTCAGTAGAAGTCTGACACTCCCCTTCGCTCTGCCCAAGAGCGGGGGGGGTTATTCGATGATTTTCCACCCACCAAAAAAAAAAAAAGGTTAAACCCGGGTCGCGGTTTGTTCGAAAGAGAGACACAAAGGGCTAAGAAGGGACGTGGGTGGTTTTTAGTCAGTAGAAGTCTGACACTCCCTACCGCTCCGCCCAGAGCGGGACGGGAGGAGTCATTTTGATGATATCCCAATCAACAAAAAAAAAAGTTTAAACCTACGATTTGATTTGGAACTCTATTTGGTGCTGTAAGGAAAAAAAAAACTCAAAATAGGTACGTACTGGAAATCTGAAGAATTTTCCATTCTTGCTGCATAGTTTCGCCGGACGTTACGGAAAATGACCGACATGCGACGTCGGAAGTAGTGAAACGAATGGGGGGATGTTTTGGTCCAGGAGCTAGACAGTTCAGTGACGATGATACACCTAAAATATACTGCAATAAATAACTATGAGTTTTGTTTAACTTTAGCCATGTAGGTACGTATTTTCCTTTCACTGCAGTTTTATATTGCAGACTTTTCTACTTAATTTCTTTAATTCGTGAAGTTGCCATAACAATATTTTAGTTACTGACCAAACAATTTCATCTTACGTCAGAAATTCAGGATTTACGCAAAATGCTGGGTTTCATACTCTTCAACTTAATATCCGCGAAGCGAGATAAATTATATATCTTTTCGGTGAATTACTCGATTTCTAGGCCATCGTTCGGTCCAAGATTTTATTGCACTTAGTTTCCAGAAAGATTTTAATTGCGTACAGATTTCTCCATTAAGACAAAGTAGTAGTGACTTATTATTTATCTTACCAATGGGTGTGTGCTTTGTTTGAACTTCAGTAGTTGGAAATTCGATAATTTGCGAAGTCAATAATATTTGAACTTGCATCGTCACTTGAATTCGAAGAAATATTAATTGTATTGCAAAACGTCATTACGCTTTGGAACTGCAGGTAAATCCCGAAGACCCGAACATAAGGCAATCCCTAACTCCTAAACATTTCTTATGCATTTGTAAAAGCTTCTTATTTTGTGGTTTTACCTCCATGTTTTACACTGAACTTATAACGGATGCAACTAAAATCGTTTCAATCGATGTGCGACTATTATTATTAGGAATACGTGTGGAATAATATACATGATTGAAAGAACTTCACAATGTTTTTGTTATTCCTGTTCTTTTATAATGCAACAGAAGCTCGTCATTCACTTTTATCGGGACTATTACCCAATTTTTACCCTGTTTTCATTGCTCTTTGCTGGTCTAAAGTCTCCCCGTAACTTTCCCCTCTTCTCTGAAAAAAAAACCATTACTTAACTATTAGATAAATAAAAGCAACACAAATCGTATTAATTATGTCGTCTAAGTAGGTCGGCTAACTGTAAACATTAACATCGTTTAACGACCCTTTCTCTCCAGCGAGCATCCAATGATAAAACAGGTCAATATGCAGAAATAGTTTTTCTCATTTCTTTCGTGACGTGACTCCAGAAGCATTTATAATAATAATAATTGTTTATTGGTCTCAATTAAAATTTTTTATAGCCTAATACAATTTCAATTTCATCGGGGATTCTATACAAAAAAAAGGCTGCAATAAACTATACGGACGCCTGACTTCCAAACTAGGTAAAAAACCTGTATCTTGGAAATCAGTTCACTTCCATGGACAAAATTAAATGGAGAAAGAAAAATGTTACACTTCCAACGCTGGTAGTAATTAGACTATTAAATAAAACTTTATACAAAACAAACTAGTATTTGCGTGGGTGCGCGAGCTGCGCGCAGCTCGCGAGGCGTGGAGAGGGGGAGAAGGGGCGCTTTGAAAAATGATTTCGACTAACGCATTGCACCTCTCAATGAATTTGAAAAAAAAATGTTCCAAGTCTCTTAACTTCCGAGATCCGCCTAAAGGGGGGGTGAAGGGGGGCAAGGGGTTCAAATTTGAAAAACGGATTATACTTCCCCGAGCCTCCTCTATATGAATCTCACGAATGACACCACCTACCTACACCTACTTACCACCTACCTACACCTACCTACTACCTACCTAAACCTACCTACCACCTACCTACACCTACCTACTACCTACCTACACCTACCTACTACCTACCACCTACCTACTACCTACTACCCCTACCACCTACCTACTACCTACTACCCCTACCACCTACCTACTACCTCCTGCTACTACTAAAAAACATTAACCTAAAGTTTGCTTGTCGTCGCCCCTGAGTTACGCTTCACCCACTCAACCTTCGTTACGCTAAGGAGGTCGCCGGCTCGCTTCGCTCGCCACCTCCCCCCTTCGCTCCACTCGGTCTCGCAGGTTCGCTCCACTCAGGACCTACCTACCACCGGAAAGCTATCATGACTTTATCCCTACGCTACGGGGGTCGCCGGCTCGCTTCGCTCGCCCGCTCCCCCCTTCGCTTTACCGGTACCACCATTTTACTTCCCCGAGCCTCCTCTATACGAATCCGTAAACAAAATAGAAAAAAAGAGGTGAAGAGGGGGGGGGGGTGTTGAAGGGGGGGGGGAGGGGGGGGGGGTTCGAAAAATGATTTCGACTAACTGTATGCCCCTTTCAATGAATCTGAAAAAAAAAATGTTCCAAGTCTCTTAACTTCCGAGATCCGAAAGGGGGGGGTAAAGGGGGGGCAAGGGGGTCAAATTTTAAAAATGGTTTTTACTTCCCCAAGCTTCCTCTATACGAATCCCTAAAAAAAACTCTCGTAAATTCTCTTTATTTCCGAGATCCGCCTAAAGGGGGGGAGAAGGGGGGCAAGGGGGGCCACTTTGAAAAATGATTTTTACTTTACCGAGCCTCCTCTATACGAATCCGTAAAAAAAAACACTTCAAGTCTCTTTGTTTCCGAGATACGATAGGGAGGGGGGGGGAAGGGGGGGAAAAGGGGGGGTTTGGGACTTTTCCCATAGGTTTGAGAGTTAGTTGTTTACGAATCTGTAAAAATATACCCACCTCCCCATCCACCATCTGGGAGAACAATTCTGTCAGTCAGTCAGTGAGTGAGTGGTAGTTTAGCTTTATATAGTATAACTAGTTTACGAATCTGTCAAAATATACCCACCT
This sequence comes from Diarsia mendica, assembly GCA_949316265.1. Taxonomy (NCBI): domain Eukaryota; kingdom Metazoa; phylum Arthropoda; class Insecta; order Lepidoptera; family Noctuidae; genus Diarsia; species Diarsia mendica. Next base: position 7,835,431 of record OX438906.1, on the reverse strand, counting down.
CCCCATCCACCATCTGGGAGAACAATTATGTCAGTCAGTCAGTCAGTGAGTGAGTCAGTGGTAATTTAGCTTTATATAGTATAATAATAGCATGCTAAGAAAAATAAAAGCATGCGAATAAATTAACTGTGAAATTGTGGATCTAGTTATGAGTAGTTAAAGAATGTGTTTGGTGCGGGGTATGAATTATGATAGTGTGTTGTGTTGTGTGTGATAGTGTATAGTGTGTGTGTGTCTATGGGTGCTTTTGTGAGCGTGTTAATGTAGTATGACGTGTATCTTTGGTGTGTACGCAATTTCTGATTAAGTTGCATTACCGTGAAATATTTATAATTTTTTCCGTTTGAGAATAATCAAGGTCAAGGAGCCATCGTGTGACAGTTCGTTTGCATTTTTCCTTAGTTTGAGGATAAATTGATAGTGTCTGATTAATTTTATTATAAATATGGCCACCCAAAAATGAGAAAAATCTCTGCGCAAATTGAGTACGGCAGGCTCTGGACTCGCAAACTGTGTGTTTCCTCCGTTTATTTAACAGAGCAATGGGATTGTAAGGCAGACGACCATGCATCTTAATGGTAGATGATAGTATGAACAGTTGCCTCACCGTTAAAACGTCCCAGTATTGATAAACGCTGGTAGTGGGATGATAAAAGGGAAAAAATGCACCAACTTTAAGTAAGGCTCTTTGAGCACGCTCGAGCTTCAGGATGATGGTTTTACAAGCTCCACCCCATGACGTTATACAATAGACTAAAAGAGATTGACATAAAGCGAAGTAGATTGTCTTTAATACTTTAGCGTTTGCGATGTGTCTGAGATTTTTAAATATATATATTAATTTACGGACTCTAGATGACACGAGGTCGATGTGCGGTGCAAAACTTAATCTGTTATCGAGCAGGACGCCTAGATATTTTATTGTATTCACTTGTTGGAGTGGAGGACAGTTACATGGCGACAGGCCCCTGCATATGTGTGTGTGAGTGTGCGATAATTTGCGATTTTGTATTAAGACTCGGCTGTGGGGCATTCCGGAGAGAAAAAGTTAAATATTTGGTTTTGTCGACATTCAGGGCAAGGAGATTTGATCTCAGCCAATGGGTAACAATGTTGAATCCATGCTGCGCATGCTGAAACGCCTTGTCCCATGAACCGTCGCTAAAAATGAGGGCCGTGTCATCTGCAAATGCAACAATCTTTCCGTTTAGAAGTTCCAGGTCACAGAGGTCGTTGATATAAATCAGAAACAAGGTAGGTCCGAGGATGCTTCCTTGAGGAACTCCATAGGAAATGGGAAGATCGCCACTTATCCACTCACCAACCCTCACACACTGAGACCTGTTGCTGAGATAATCCGCGAAGAGTTTAAGCGGCAAGTCCCTGACTCCCAATCTCTCAAGCTTATCTATCAGTCTGGGAACAGAGACCGTGTCAAATGCTTTGGCTAAATCAAGAAATATTGCCACTACTTTCTTTTTGCTATCAATATTGTTCACAACAAAGTCCGTAACCTCATGAACTGCATCACTAGTTGCTTTGTTGCATCTAAAACCAAATTGAGTGTCAGAAAGTAGCTTATTCTTTTCCAAATAGTGTTTCAGTCTTTTGTTCATGAGCTTCTCCAGGACTTTGGATAATGTAGGCAATATTGATATTGGTCTATAATTATTGACACAGTCTCTGTCACCAGACTTAAATATAGGTGTGATTTGTGATTTTTTAAAATCTCGTGGGAAGGAACCCGTTTGAAATGCCAAATTACAAATGTAGGTCAGAGGAGAGAGTAATATAGGTCTATATCTAGACAGAAAACTTGCCGATATACCATCGCGTCCAACTGCACAGTTAACCCTCAGATTGAGGATAATGCTGTTTATCTCATCTTCATCTGTTGGTAACATTACGAAGGAGTAAGAGCAGGCCGATTTGGGAGGCAAAGACACAGGTAGGTCAAGCGACGGATCATGAGATGCATGCTCCTCCGCCAGAGACTTGCCCATGTTTGCAAAATAAGCATTTACGGTGTCAGTAGAAAGTTGGGGGTTAGAAGGAGATATTAATTCAGAGGCGACCTCTGCGGAACGAGTAGTGTAAGTTATAGATTTTATAGCGGTCCATAGCTTTTTGGAATTATTACCTGCCTTATCGATTTCGTGCCTTTCATGTTGTCTTTTAAGTTTTTTTAATAATCCGTTACAAAAATTTCTGTACCTGGTATAGGTAACTCTTAGAATTGTATTATTAGGGGAATTTTTCGAGTTCAGATGCAGTTTATCTCTGTTTCTCATGCATCTCAAGAGACCTGGTGTAATCCATGGCTTTAAGATGTTCTGCCTTTTGGACACAGTTATAGTTTTAGTGCACAATTGGAGAGCAGAGTTAATAGATCCAGTGAAAAAGGCTACAGCATCATCAACATCAGTCACAGAGTAAAGGGGTGAAAAGTCGATGCTGGGGACAGCTGAGTCCAGAGAAATATAGTCAATTTGTTTTAGGGTTCTTGATTTCTGCCTTGTAGGGATTGACATGTCAATAGAAAGAATAACAGTGTGATGGTCAGAAAGGGATGTTTCAGCTACAAAGCATGATGCTGGAAACTTGGTTTTCAGCATAACATGATCGATGCAGGATTTAGAGTGAGTGGGAATAAGGTGGGCCGGTAACATACCATGTGAAGCCATTAGATTTAAGTAATTGTGCTTTCGAACATCCAATGTGTGCTCAGCGATATCGATGTTAATATCACCCGTTAAAACAAAGTTTTTAGATTTTGAAACAGTGCCATGCAATAGGTTATGTATGCTTTGCATAAATACTTCGATATTTCTAACACTGGGGGATCTGTAAATAGCAAGAATGGTAGTATGATTCTCGAGTGTTATTAACAGACTGTTACAGTCCATAATTGGTGGCTCCTTTACACAAACATTAATTCCCTTCCTGACATAAACCACTACTCCTTCGTTTTGAGTTTTGTTGTTATTAGTTGCGTAGTAATCAAAACCATCCATTATAGGAGGATTATGAACACCAAGCAACCAGCACTCGGTTAATATTATCACATCCCAATCGACTCTGGATCTAGCCAAAAGAATGAGCATACCAGGCAAATTACAGTTAATGCTTCTTATATTTTGGGTTAGAATTTTGAAGGCTTTACCAGAAGATGATATCAGTGATGAGCATTCATCTATGCTACAGGTAGATGCACTAGCCACGGATATTGAGTCTACATCCGTCGAGATATTATCATGACTATTTATGTTATCGAATTTTGATTGCGGTAGATGTCAAGCTAAGGGTGTTTACAGAAATTAGATTTGTATGAACGGAATCATACAGGATATTGAAGATATTGCGTACAGTTTGAGTTTGAGGGTGTGTAAGTAAGTGTGTATATGGTGTGGTCGTGTAAACGGTAAAAACATGAGAAAAAACACATTCGCAGAGAAAATACAATTCAAGGACTGCAACAAACAGATAGAAGTCCGTAATTCTACTACTATGAAATAACAATATTATATTTTGAACATATAAACTATACAGTCATGCTTGGGAAAGTTTCAGAATATCTTCTTCACTATCTATGCGTAAATTCGGTTGATCATCACTTCTCTTCATGTAAATTTTTCCGTAGGAATGCCAGCAACCCGTAAAAGAATGTTTCTTTGCATGCTGCCGGGCTAAATAAAATAGTTTTTTTGCAAGGGGTGTTAGGGACTCGGATATATAGATCGGTTGAATTGGACCATCAATCTTGAGATGTGAACTATTCAGCTTATTATCTTTGTTGCCCTTGTTGAACAATTTAGCCTTCTGAATCAAATTTTCCTTGATGGTCGCTGATGCAAATTCCACTACAATTGGAGGGGTAGCTTTATTTTTCGTTTTTAGTCTAAAAGTATCTCGAATATCAGATGAGTTTACGGGTTGCTTAAGCACTTCGCTGATATTTTTTATTATTTGAGTGAGGTTTTCCTTATTCTCATTTGGGGACTGCGGAACATTTCTCAGTTCTATAGTTGTGGACTTGGCTTTCCTTTCCAAGAAATCGATCCTCTGTTCCAGCAATTCAACCCGTACTTTATACATGGAGTTTTCTTTTTGAGTTTTAGCAAGTATTCCCAGTACTTCATCGTATTTGTTTGACATGAAGGAAAGAGATTCCTTCATCTCAGCAGTTTCTTCCTTCAACATAGTCATGGCGGAAGTAAGAGAATCAAATTTAGTATTTTGCGTCACAGTAAATCTTTCAAAAAGTTCCTTGATTTCCGCCATATGCACGTCAACGTATTTGCGCTTAAGGTTGGTGGCGCGTGAGGTGTGAGCAAGACTTATTGAATCGCTGTCAGAGAGGATTCTATCAGACGCAGTATCAGAGTCGTGCGCAACTTGCAATGTATCCACATTCATTTTGTTGGGTTTAGATGTGGAACGTGGGGTAGACATGGCGGGGAATATATATATAATATTTTTTGTTTCGACTAAGTAAATAATCTCCGATTTTAACAATGGCTTGAGCAAATGGTTAGTACATTAATTCTTGGTCTCAAAGGACCAGTATTCAGATGGGGTATATTGTGGTTGGCGAAATGCAACAACGAGAATATCTTCCTTCAAAACATTTTTTTCATGCTGGCAACTCCATACACGAACGTCAGAAATATGTTTTGCCAATCAGCTGTTTCTCTTTGCAACATGAGTCATCCATAAATTTTGAGATAACCGTGTGTTTCGAGCAAATGTAAACAAATTTGAATATGTAGATCGTTGGAAAACTTTCTTACCGATGCTTGAAGTGTTTTCAGTGCGTTTTATTTTGGTGTTATCTTCGTAAACGTTGTGATGTTTGGTGAAGTGACACTGCTGCTCAACTCTTTCGGTGTTGTTTTGTGGTAGAACTCATTTAATGTAATTTTAAGGAAATATTATTGCGGAGCACTAATAATCGATAACCATAGGCAAGGAAGCCGGAGGCGGAAAAAAAAGTATTACTTGTATTATTTTTGTAGCAAATAAAAGTAGCTAATATTTTCTTAACTTTTTGTGATTACTTTCTCGTATACTTAAACAAACTTATACTGCTCTATCTTCCTAGTAAATATAACAAGGACTACCACCAACCACCATCTCTTATAAATTAACGGCCTATTTCACTATGTCCGAGCCACTATTTACTCAGTAAATGGAAATGATATTAATGAAATTGTCTGCCAAGTAAGTTAACGGGAAGTTAATCGCAGGTGGTAAAACAGGGTCTAAGGCCGGGACTCCACCAAAGCGGAGACGGTCGGAGGGAGCGGAGAGGAGCTAGATGTGCGAAAATCGACCAATCACATTAGTTAAAATTTACATCAGGGGGTCTAAAATGGCCACTTTTGCAGATCGTAGTGTGAATTGCGTTTAAAAGCGTAAAATGGACCTTTCATAATAAAAACTGCGTCTGTGACTATTTTACGAATGTTAACGCAATTCATATTATTTTCCTAATATGATGTATTTTACTAAATTGTTACAGACAGTTATTATAATGAAAGGTCCATTTTACGCTTTTTAACGCAATTCATATAATGATCTGCCAAAGTGGCCGTTTTAGACCCCCTGGTCTTTCGCCCTTCCTGTGATTGATCGAATTTGGCACATCTTCTCTCCGCTTGACTCGTCTCCGCTTTGGTGGAGTCCCGCCCTATACTCGTACTTCAATCTTACTTTTTTTTTTGGGGTGTGGGAAATCATCAAATAACTCCTCCCGCTCTCGGGCAGAGCGGAAGGGAGTGTCAGACTTCTAATGACTAAAAACCTCCCAAGTCCCATGTTTCTTCCTCGCCCTTGCGCCGAGGCCGCGTTATCTCTTTCGATATAATCCGCAGCCCTGACGGGCAACTTCAATCTTACTTCAGGTGTGAAGAAAATATTTGTCCCGAAGTGAATTTGTTCAGGTTTCTTGTTATTCTTCTTGTCCTCATCGTTCAGAGTGGTTTAGACTATTTAGGTCTCACAGTCACGTTTTATTTGCATGAAAAAACAACTAAAGAAGATTGACGGGGAACTCGCGCCGAATTTATCACAATGATCTATTTTATTTGGTCAACGTGGTGCGCCGGCGCACGTGTCCATGAACTCTGTTACAACGCTACTTGTTGTTCTAGCTGCGTTGTGAAGTCCAATGCCATATTTGAAACTGATAATTTGTCAAAATTGAACAACATTTATAAAAGAATATTGAATTTGGTTCTTAGTAAAATTAATCATGTCTTCCGTTTTCTGAATTTAGGTACCTACCTACAAGAAATAGTAGAGTTGTTAATTTCGACACAACTGGACAAACAAATCTTCGTCATGACCGTCATGACTAAAAAAAGTCTTCTATGATTTCCGAAATTCGAACAAAGAAAGTGGCCTGATGATCTAAATGGATAGATTGTTTTTGCAGCCCAGACATCACACAAACGGTTCTGAAGAAGTAATCGATGGCTTTCAAAGCTAGCAAATTAAAAAACATACCGTCACGGAAAATTTTAAATTGACACTTTGTTTATTTTGCAACAGCAATTTGCAAATATCATTAGACATTTATATCAAAGGATGTAGTGGCAAATTATCCAACTGACGTAGATTAGATATTACTACCTACTGGTCTATAGCACTAATTTGCTCTAATAATATGTTACTGCATGCGAATGCAATTGTGTAGGACATCAAATGCGTTCTTTTATTATGATAAAGTACTATAATGGTTATAAAACGAGAATATGAAGATTATAATGCCCTCCAAGATATAGCCTTAATTACTTCATCATTTCAGCCGAAAGATGTCCACTGAGACATAGACCTCCCCCTAGTATCGCCACATGACCGGCCCCGTGCGTCTGGCCTCCAGCAGATTCCCGCGACCTCCTCCAGCCCCCCTATTGCGTATCTTTTTAACGTCAGTGGCTATCAGAAATGTCGATAGATTAACTGTAAATTGGTTATGGTTTGGTACATTTTTTTCTTAAAAACTCACCATTTGACAGTTATTTGATACTTAGACATTATAAGTTATCCACTGTCATTCGAAGATACGCAATAGCCCTGCAGGTCATCGGTTATTAACTTTATTTAATACTATCCTAACCTATTAAGGATGGATCAAGGGATTAAGAGATGGTGGATACAACATCCTCATTATTCTACTCCCAGTATTAAAGCCTATCAACTCTGAAGAGCCCGGTACCCAACAGTGGTGATGTGTGTAAGAATCCCTAGCAACTTCCCTTAGCAAGGCTATTGAAATTACGGATCATTCCCACTATTATAGATCTACTGCACAGTCCTACGATAGAACTAGTGGGAACTTTACCACAAAATATACACCCATATTTGAAAGCAATGCTGGCAGAGGATAGCAATCAATGACTCAACTTAAATGACTTCCGGCTTAACCCAAACCTCTTTTTGTTACAAGAATCAGTTCCTTTATCCAAAATGGCAATTGATAATGAAATCACTTGCTTATCATCCAAAACAACTTGGAAGTTATTAGGGCACGTGATATTACTGATAAACTTATCTTTTCTTATCAGAATTGTCGATCTTCTAAAAGCTCGAAGTAACAATGGAGATTTGGTCTCTTCGAGAGCACTGATTGCAGACAGTCCGACACTGACATCATTGTTGTTTAAATGTTAAGATTTTATCTGAAGAAGTGAAGACAGAGCTAAATCTGAAGATGCTCTAGTTACTTTATGGCATGGCATGTATGCTTCAGGAATAAAAATGGAGTCTCCATTATCCAGCACAGCTTAGTTAAAAACTTATTTGTTACTTTTATCATTCTGAGTGACGTCAATGATAAGGTTGATAGTCTCTATCTAGTGAAGTAATAGAGCAAAAAAAAGGATGACACAATTTTTTAATAAATAATATACCTCAGGCGGTATCTTTATACCTTGAAAGTAATTTAAGGCGCAGTCAAAGGGGCACCGTAAAAACGACCTGTTTTTCGTCGCAGAGTTAGCCGTATTGCTACTTATTACAATTCCAAAAAAAAATACAGTGTATAGTCAAATGTATAGGTAAAAGACTTATGCAAAAATATTTTCTAAAAGTAATCAAGAACCTCGAAAAAAAAAAACACAAAATCACAAAAAAATCACACGAAAAAACTTTTTCGTCTCGAAATGCTCAATATTTTGAGTGACAACTGTTATTTTTTTTTTTACTATCAGAAAGGAAATTTAACCAACTAAAGACATATGTAAAAATATTTTAACATTACAGCGTATATTTTTTTTTAATAAATTAAATCTGCGAACTATCGTTCATTTTGGCAGTCACGAGCATCAAACGCATCGCCATTTTCAACCTTATTTGTTTAGGCGGTGAGTTAAACGCACGCTCAAGGTCGCGGGCAGCTAATGTCGCCTTAAAATAGCTTACTGTAAGACTTAACCGTTTTTCCCTGTCTTTATTTGTGCTTGTTAACATTGTAGCCGTAGACATAAATAAGACTTAAACAACAAAATTGTGAAGAGTAAAACAATATAACATATTCTTTTTAAGTCAAGCCTGTTATCAAATTAAAAATAATGACTATTATTTGGGACAAGCAAAATCCATAGAAGATTAGGAGTTTTTTTTTTTGTAATTTGGCATTTAGAGGAATTGAATTTAGAGCTTTAAGATGAACTTAGAACTGGCCCATACCCGACAGAAAACGATCACCCGAAAGTCTTCGAAGTGTGCTTACTCGAGCATACCGTATGCACTGCAGAAACGGGGCAGCACCATCAACATTTTTGACTGGCCTGTTGGTCTAGTGGTTAGTGACCCTAACTGCTATGCCGGAGGTCGTGGGTTCGATTCCCACCCAGGACAAATGTTTGTGTGATGAGCACGATCATTTGTTCTGTGTCTGGGTGTAATTTATCTATAATATGTATGTATTTAGAAATATATAAGTATGTTTGTCTAGTACCCATAACACAAGCTCTGCTTAGCTTGGGACTAGATAGCGAGCCGGCGACCTCCTTAGCGTAACGAAGGTTGAGTGGGTGAAGCGTAACTCAGGGGCGACGACAAGCAAACTTTAGGGTAATGTTTTTTTAGTGGTAGCAGGAGGTAGTAGGTAGGTAGTAGGTAGGTGGTAGGGGTAGTAGGCAGGTGTAGGTAGGTGTAGGTAGGTGTAGGTAGGTGTAGGTAGGTGTAGGTAGGTGTAGGTAGGTGTAGGTAGGTGTAGGTAGGTAGTAGGGAGGGGTAGGTAGTAGGCGTTGTGTGATAGTTGTGGAATATTATTATCCATTATTATACTGGACCACTAAGCGCTGAGTGTAATTGGTCCACAGGCTGCGCGTGTAGAAGTCGTGGCAAAAAGCTTGAAAATACTTTTTTTTGCCTTGCTTGCTTATGAAGCAGTAGCATTGCCAGTCATTCAAAATGCCGAGTGAGAATTGTCTCACTCGGCATTTGGAATGACTGGCGATGGCATAAACCATGTAATGCCTCATTCTGAATCAGAAGGCTTTTTGGCCTATCTTCCATTCGCAGATGTTTAGCTCAAGGTTTATCAAAGCCAGCTAATTTTTGTTTGGTTTGATTGTATGTAAGTCAGTGTTTGACGTAAACTCGACTTAAAACTGCAGCTGCACGTCGTAATCATGAGTTCTAATAATAGACTCTAAGTACTGTACTAATTTTGGAAATGCTTAATGAGGGCAGGATTCACAAGATAAACGATTTGCTCAGCATTACATTTTTTCCCCTTAACTGCAAATCGCTGCTTCAATGAATGCTTTCTAAGTTGGAAAACCACCCTTATCATCAACATCATTCCTTGCAAGTGGGTTTTAATACATGATTTCCAGATTCCAATGTTCTAGCTAGATTGCAGGTGGATTCTTTTGCTACTCATAAAATAAAGTGAATTTCAAGATGATCTTCTACCACACCGAGGCCCTCTTTTACCTTTCTCTCTTGATAGATCACCACTACCCAACCACACCACACCACTGCCTAACCTTTCAGGGATTATGTTGTTTTGATCTCCTGCTGCCCCTAAAATATTTGTTCTGCTTATGGCTGGAGATTATTGTGGTGGGTTTATCCAAAAAATCTATGAGACCCATTCGCATTGGCCGTTATTTTTCCTTTATTGAGCCTAAAAAATAACTTGAATGCATTTTTATTGTGACAGTCACTGACAGTGTTAAGAATTAATCTGCATCAATAAATCATAGGCAGATTAAATTCCAAATATAAATATGACTAATACTTACTTAATTCTTTATCCGTCGTACCAAACCTTGTTCCTCGCAACAGCGGATAACAAATAAGAATGCATCGTTTGCATTGACGTAAAAGATAGTCCGATATCAGTGATTGAAACGCTTGAAATTTTCTATTCGCTATCGGATTTGTTATTTTGATACTCCAATCGATATTACAAATTGACTCTGCTTGTTTTTTGACGTTTTTTTTTTGTTTATTACTATGAAAGGGCTGCGACGGGAATCTGATGGAAACCCACGACTAAATCCAGTCGATTAACATTTTTTGCGCGTAATATCTCTCTCTCGACTTTTTAACTTATCTCAATGACTACCTGTTTTCCTTGTACTATTTTTTATCTCCCTAGGTTTAATTTTGACAGTTAAACATCAAAGCCACTTGAGTCATAAAAAGTAATTGCTTCTTCAGTAAACATTAAATTTCCATGCATGTTAAACAAACTACTAACTGTGGTTTGCATAGAGATCTCAGACTCGTAAAAAATAGTTAACAGAAGACTATGTTTTTTGTATACGGTTAATTCTGTTAACAGCCAATGCTGACCGCTATCTGAATAAACATATTATTAAATACTTACATATAATACTGTGAGTACACACAGATAAACATGTTTAAATTAAACCTTTGTTTCGAATGAGGCGCCCGGCGGCCCACAAACGCGTTGGGTTGAATATCTATGAGTTTTGTCGGCTGACACAATAAGCCAAACGCTGCGTTACATATTTATGATATGCGGCCCTTCTGGTGAACTCAAAGAAAGAAAAGAAAGTCGAAAACGAGATACAAATTGAAAACTCGTGTTGCAACAAGTCAAGGATAAACTTGCCAGCTTTTTCCTCTAGTGGGGGTTTAACGAATCGATGTGAGCAAAACAAGCACCGTTATAGCATATGCGAATTATGGGCGTTGAAGTGTACTCAATTGAGAATAGTCTACAGACGGCATAGATCTACGTTCGCTGTTCTCAGATCCAACCCGAACAATTTACCAAAGCTATTATGTTTTCACTCCTCATTGCGCTCGCAACTGAACTCTCCAATTTGCGTAGGATGCGTTGTGTGAATCGGCTATGTATTCGATGCATAACCTACATTGCTCCTGAATTCCTGATATCCATCCTCAATAAGTATAATATGACAATAATTGGTGCCGAAGTAAAAGATTCGAGAGTATGATTGGAAACGACTTATCAATCGGCGAAAGTCCATTAGTCATATTACAGCGGTTAAGCAATACATTTAAAATACACCCATTTTTGAGTACATTATTTAATTTGGACCTTGGAGTTTCATAACAGAATGTCTGACCATGTTGAACAATTACGATGCACTCAACAACTTGCACATTTAGGTCAGCTTCGGTTGACTCCACGTGTGACATATTTAAATTCGTTTTAAATTATTGCATTTGGCTTCTGCTTGGCTTTTGCTCTTCAAATTGAAGTCTGCATCATCTTCAACCTTTTGGTTAAATGAAGGAGTGAAATGATTCTGGGTAAAAATAAATCTGGCAATTAGCAGTAAATTGTCCATGTTCGTTAATTAGTCAGTCTTCTGTGATGGAATGCTTATTTATGTTGTTATTTGAAGAGAATCCAGTGTCTCGTCTCTCGTCTCATTAACCAAAGGATTCCATCCTGTGTCGGTGTCGACTTTAGCGACTGGTTTTTATACTGCTCGTCAGCAATCCTTGTTCGCTGCACCGCATATTATATTCTGCTAATTAGTTTCTGGAGACTTAAATAAAATTGCGCTATGTCATGCTCCAATGCCAATAATAATTATCTAATATTTATAATTGAGTGTGTTGTTTATTGGACATTAATTATCGATTTTTGATATAGTGATTGGGTATCCATGTGGAATTGGGATAAGCGATTTTACTTGCATTAAGCCATCATTAATCGGACATTGGTCGTGTTGGTTTAGTGATAGTACAAAAAGAGATTACGAAATCGATTTTCATATCACACCATTGTTGTCGATTCCACCACGTCACAAAGTTATTTGAAACATTGTTGTAGTTAGTACCTCTAGGCACTTCGCAGTTAAGTGGAACTCGGAATCTTTCATCACCTTTGGTCTATTAAAGATAAGGTGTCATGATCGTGGAAAAATCAATAAGTGACGCTATATCGATTTTCCCCTTCACGTCTTAAAACAATTAAAAACAATATTCCATTCTGAAATCCACAAAAGAGCTCGATAAGACATTCGATATCAACTGCCAGCCAGACTTACCAGGGTCGAATAATTCAATGTTATCTAATAATTTTGTTATTATCAAGTTTTTGCTACTATGGCTTTTATCCTCAGTGTAGATAAGAACATCTTTGCTGCTATCAGTTGCTCGCTGTTTTTGTACCTCGATGGACTGTTTTGCTGTTCCCTGTAAATCGAATGCGAGATTTCGGATACCAAAATGCTCGTAAACGGTTTTGGCGAACAGTATCCTCAGGAGTGCCCTGTGGTCGGGGCCTTCGAGGATGCAGGATGGAATTTGCAGTGCCCGATGGCTAGTCAGTGGTCTAGGCAGCAGGTTGACGCTCAGTGTAGTTATGGTGATTATAATTCGAACCTTCGAAGTCCTTCAGTACAGTGTTATAGAAATGTGCCGTTCGTGCCGTATGGACACGAGAATGTGCTTCCATATTATCCTGTTCAGGAAGTGTTTCATCAGCCAGTGAGTTACCTCCCGCCTCGTCCTATGATCCAGAACCTGCCATGTCATCAGCAACAGGCCTGGGATTATAATAGCATGTGCTTTAATGTTGACGGACAAGCGTGTCAATACACGAATGTTGTTGACTTGGAAGATTTTATGTAAGTATACGACAAACTTTTTTTATTTACAATTTCAGAGTCGTTTGAATTTATTACTGTGATTTCTAGTTGACAGCTGTATCGTAAATTATTTTGCAAGATAAAAAAACTGAAAGTGCATGTAAATTTTTCTTCGTAAGCACGTATGGCATGTGTAGAGTTACAAAGAGCCCTAATTAGTGTGAAAACTATAAATTAATCACTCGATTGAAACTCCTTGAACGTGTTAACTGCGAGTTGGTCGCAGCGTTCATTCAACTTGTTTATAGTTCTAAACATGTTTCAAACACTGTTTTGACTAGTTCTATCCCGTTGATTTATTGCCATGGAAATAAACGACTATTTTAACGTCTCACAAATTAACGTTTCTCAGTAATATGGCTGATGACGCTAGCAAAGCTGTAATTCCACTTTTTCTTTGCTTAGAACTTAGAACCACAATTCTTAGTATAAACTTGCACAAAAAGAGAGTTTAAATAGCACTTAATTTTAATGGCCCACTTTTAGTGATTGAATAGTTATCTAATCTTGAACGGAATATTTAATCTTATTGCCTTGGTAATAAGGTTGAAAATGTTGGTTAAATGATGCAAGGTTTAGACAAGATAGTGATGTGGCGGCATAAGGCGATCACCACGTGGTTTACATGCAGGTTTCATTTTTATTAGTTTAGAAATCCGTGGAAGTACGCCAAATAACGGATCAGCTGATTTGACCGCGTGATGTGTTAGAGACTTATTACTTTCCCAGTACTGCTTTCTCAGATTCTAAAACTCGTGATCTTGTGAACTAAAAATATATGCTCCTGATATTCAGAAGTCACATGAAGATGTTTTTCGGTGTGTAAGTGTATCCCACTTCATTTTTGAGAAGCATAACCATTGACAAATGAAGAAATGTCGAATGAAGAAATGTCGAATGAATCATCAAAACGTCATCTATTTGACACCGACAATGAATTCCGGCGAGGTTTTTTACAATTGGATTTTAGAATTGTCTTTAAATGTTTCTCATTGGCTACCGAATTCGTCAGCCACAGAAACTGCTTGCTATTGGATAAAAACTTGGAACTCAAACGTGGATCAGACACGGGCCTGTTGTCCGATAGTGTCGATAACGTAACCTCTCTCCGTGTGACCCCTACAGCAAGGTATCAGCAGCATGTTTATGTGATAACTCGTCTTTACGATAAACTTTGTCACGTACATTATAAACAAGACTTACCGTCAATTGCTGATATTTCGACGGCAAAACACCGGCGTGACAAACATTTTAATTGAAATTGTTATTTATGATGTCTTGTTCTTGACCTCTGTATTCTGGGAATCCCTGGCTTTATTGTTGTCAGAATTGACACTATCATATGTCAATCAATCCACATAATAATTATATCCATGCGGAAACAAAATGAAAGACACCAGCCGCATCAACAAACGCTTTGTTTATCGCATGATACTGCACTTCAAATAATCTTCAGACTTGAAGGAAGCCTTAGCAACCTATTATTATTTGTCAATAAAACTAATCTTTATTATTATTTGGTAGTTACAATAAAATAAATATGACCTATCGTCTCCTAATTATCGCCGCCATGTTGATTTGATCGTCTCACAAAATGGCGCCCAGTCTGGGCCGACACGTCACGTTTTCCAATGAGATTAATTACTTTATAATCGTATTATAATAGTTTTATAAGCACACAATATAAATTTGATTGAGGAAAATGCTTTAAAATACGTTTTTTTCTTGTAATTGTTGACTGTTTACAAGACAAGTAAATTGAAGTTGTTTGTTGTAAACTGGTTTAAATTGAGTCGTACACAATGTTTCGGTACCTACTTGATTTATTAAACCAGAATTGTTTACATTTAATTGATTAATTATGTCGTGATTGTCTTTGTTTACGAGTGTTGCCTTTTATCTACCATCTTGTTTCTTAGTAGAATAATTTACTTCGTTTAAAAAGTCCTCCAAGATCCAGAGAATTGTTGGGAATTGGGATGTTTTCAGTGTTTTATTCTCTCTCTACTAGATTACATTCAACAAAATGATAAAATCTCTATACTTGAATTTATTCAGATAGTATCTGAAATAGAGAAGTGAATTGCTTTCATAGCACTGGAAGTTTGTTACCCAAAAACATTGTTTACAAAAACAATTTTGCTTACCATTTTTTCCTTGTCAAAGGCACAAAAATATAAGATGAATTATTATTAGCATTGTGTATGCTGGCTATATGCTGTTCTACTTATTCTAGTCATCTATTGCCTTCTTTTATCATCACTTTTGTACAGCCACTTCCCCAACAAGTTTCTTTATGGCTTAATTGCCAAGAGCCTCGACTAACACCTGAGGAGGCTCTCGTTAGGCAGCTGGATCAAGGGCTTGATGCAGAAAGCGGTACTCCTGGACACGGCTCGCATTGTTACGAGGTTCCTTTCTCTGGAGCCCTGACCGCCGGTAGCTTGGACCCTGTTCCCGATACCGGTGGACTTCATAATTATCTGTTCATCATCATGAGTTTTGTTTTTGGACCAGTAACATATACTCGTACATCATGATCTTCCTGCCCTTGTCCCAGTAGACGCAACACGTTTTCTTCTACCATACTCCCCTGTCAGACGCCCCGGCATCATTTACTCCTTCATCTCTCATATCATTCCTCACACAATCCATTCATCTTCTTTGGTCTTCCTTCAGCCACATCAATAATCATACGATAAGTAGGTACAACTTTTTTTTTTTTTTGGTGGGTTAAAAATCATCGAATAACCCCTCCCGCTCTTGGGTAGAGCGAAGGGGAGTGTCAGACTTCTACTGACTAAAAACCAAACCCATGTTCCTTCTTCGCCCTTGTGCCGAGGCCGCGTTATGCCTTACGATAATCCGCAGCCCCGACGCGCGACGGGACGATAAGTACACCAAGTACCTACTTACACCTTGTTTGATTTTCATTCCTAAACTAGTATGGAAACTTTTGATAATATAAAATTTTAATTAATGCCACTTTATTATTTGTAGGTTGATTATTTATTATAATTAAGTATACAAATGGATATTTCCTATAATAACCTGTTTATTTATTTATTACGGAACTGTTCTAATTTATCGCTTATATTGTCAATAACATCAACATAATATTGTTGTTGTTATTAAATAACATTGTGTATTTACAATGTTTTCAACTATTCGAGTTTGTCATTGGTTGGGTCAATTCATACTTTAGTTATCAATGTTTTATCTTTATCCTGTATTGCTGATATTATTAGGAAAAGATAAAGTCCACAGCACTGGTGCAACGTGCAGCAAACACTATACTTAATCTTCTCAATACTATAAAAAATATAAAACACGTGTGTGTATGTCCACACACGCTAATCTCTGAAACCATCCAACCGATTTCAATGAATTTTTGTGAATGTGTGTGGTTGGAGCTGAAAGATAAGATGACCCTGATTGATTTGGACCCGAAAGGTGGCGCCGCCACCGAGCGAATAATCAGTATAATTAATGTAATCTTTTTTTTTTTTTTTTTTTTTTTATTATTTTAACATTTGCAATCGGTCGTCAGACCATAAGCGAATTTGTTGAAGTATACATGGCGTTGTGGTGGAGCAGCCAGTGCTGCGCCTCCCACTTATAGAAGGTGGTTCCTCTTCAGCCTTTTTACCACCGCTGTCGGGTTTAACAGTTCAGTCACTAGTGGGTTTGGGTGCATGGTTAGGCGTGCCTTGTGTTGACATTTGTACCGCTCGATTTCAAAGTTTACGAGCGGCACCTGCAGGAAATCGTGAATTTCGCTATTCCGAGCAAACCAGGGTGCATTTACTATGGCTCTTAGTATGCCATTTTGAACCCTTTGCAGGCAGAGAATGTTTGATTTGCTGGCAACACCCCACAATTGGATTCCGTACGTCCATATTGGTTTAAGGACCGAGTTGTAGATGAGTAGCTTATTGTCTACAGAGAGCACCGAATTTCTTCCCATGAGCCAATACAGGTTGCGGAACTTATGGTTTATCTCCTCCCTTTTCTGTTTAATATGATGCTTCCATGTTAGGCGCCTATCTAAATGGAAGCCAAGATATTTAACACAATCTGTGTGTGGTAAGGTATCAGGTCCAAGTCTAACAGGAGGGGTGTTTCCGTGCCTGAGTGTGAAGGTGATATGGTTAGACTTCGATGCACTGGCACGTATCCGCCACTTACAGAGCCAATTATGTGTCTCGTCTAACTGATTTTGTAGTTTATTGCTGGCAGTTTCTGGGTTGTCGTCAACTGACAAGTATGCTATGTCGTCAGCATATGTTGCAACTGTTATGTCGTCTAATGTGGGCAAATCTGATGTAAATATGTTATACAACACAGGGCCAAGAACAGAACCCTGTGGTACTCCAGCTTCCACTTCAAACAATCTTGATCGCGCTTCGCCCTGTTTAACTCTGAAGCTGCGTTCGGATAGGTACGACCGGATGAGCAGGAACATTGAGTGTGGAAGTTTATTCTTCACTTTTGCCAGTAATCCTTTGTGCCAGACACGGTCAAAAGCTTGTTGAACATCAAGAAATGCCGCTGAGCAGTACTTTTTGCGTTCAAAGGCCTGTCTTCCTGTTTCATAAACTCGGTGAACCTGTTCTATTGTTGAATGAGATTTCCGAAAGCCAAACTGATGAGGTGGAACAACATCATTGACGTCCATGCATGGTTTTAGTCGGTTAAGGAATATCCTCTCCCACAGTTTTGACAGTACGGGAGTTAAGCTTATCGGCCGATAGGACGAGGCTTCATGTTCAGGTTTACCTAATTTGTGGATCATGACAACTTCAGAGATTTTCCAAAGGTCAGGAAAGTGAGATGTCCGAAAGATAGCGTTGAACAGACTAGCCAAGAAGGCAATGCATTTTCTGGGAAGATTTTTGAGTATTGAAGGTGTGATCAGGTCAAACCCCGGGGCTTTTCTCAAGTTCAACTGTCTGATTTCCTTCGCAATTTCTTTAGGTGTTGTTGGTTTAATGGGCAGACACATCTGCAGATCTTGTTCTAATATTGCATCAATATCACGCTCATCTGCAACGCTCTCGTTGGGTTTGAATACAGAATTCAGATGCATTGCAAATACTTCGGCTTTTTCTAAGTCAGTTCTTGTCCAGGAAAGTTGAGACCTAATTGGAGGATATGACTGTTGAGGTTTATCTAGGATTTTGGTTGCCTTCCAGAGTGAATTTGCACCAACCCCCGTAGGTGACATCATCTGTAGGTTTGTTGCCACCGTCGAATTAGTAGATTCCTGAACTATAGCCTTTAACTCTTTAGCTGCCTTATTAAGGTAGAGTTTATCAAGCGGATGACGGGACTGGTGCCAAATTCTTCTAAGTCTGCGTTTTTCTAGGATTTTTTGCATGATATCTGGTGGATGAGAGAGGTTGGTCGAACCTCTGGATCGAGAGGGTGTGTTGATCCAGGCAGCTATTTGAATGGTATTTGTGAGATATCGACAGGCGTTATCTACGTCGTTGTGATCCATTAAAGGTATAGTAGTAGTAAAGTTGTCAATGAGGTAAGTCTTGAAACCGTCCCAGTCAGTTCGGCTATTTGTCAGAGACTCGGTAATTTCGCGAGTGAGCTCACTAGTGCTAATAGTAAGTATCGCCGGTGTGTGGTCTGATGATCCGTCTAGGCTCGATTCAATTGTCGTGTGTAAACTGTCTATGCCCTTATTTACGAAGAAGTCTAGAAGATCCGGTAGTTTCTTTGGGTCGCTAGGCCAGTAAGTGGCTTCACCGGTAGATATTGGTTTTAGATGATTTTCATCAACACAACGTTTCAGATCGCGTCCACGAGTGCTGTTACAACGGGATCCCCAAAATGTATGTTTGGCATTCCAGTCACCGCCTGCAATGAACCTGTGGCCAAGAGTGTTAAAGTAGGTTTTAAACATCTCTGAAGTTATCTTGTGTCTTGGTGGGCAGTAGATTGAGGAGAGAATAATAGGGCCTGCTCGGTCCTCCAATCTAACAGAAGTTGCTTGTAGATGCACTGTAGAATACGGTTCTATCTGTGAATGCCTCAGGTTTCCTCGAATGGCCAGCGCTGAGCCAGCGTGCGCACTACCGTCGGGATGGGGAGTATGGTAAATGTTGAAGCCCTTGATGCGGAACGAGCTTCGGGACGTGCTATGTGATTCTGAAATTAGTACCACGTCTAGTTTGTTTGTTTTTATTAAAGTCTCCAGTTCTTGGATATTGGGGGCCAATCCATTGATGTTCCAGATTGCAATTCGTAAAGGAGTCATTTATGATGCTAGTTTTGTAATGACAGTAGTTAAAAGACCCATTAGGGTACTTATTTGTTGCAGGAGTAGGTCGATTTTTTCATTTTGTTTGATCAAAAGTTGTTCCATAACGGATACGTTTTGTTGAGGGTTGTCTATGTGACGAGATGTAGCAGCGTTGACTCGTGGGTGATCTTTGGTACGTCCAGCGACTGCATCCGAGTAGCTTTGTTCTGATGTGCGATAGGTGTTTCGTTGGGGTAGGGCGGAGCTATCTGGAGTTGGGTCGATGCGTGGTATATCAGTAGAAGATTTGCCAGTTGGGAAACTTCTTGGTTTCATTTTTCTTGAGAGTATTTCCTTGTAAACTTGACAGCCTTTGTAATTAGCAGGGTGGTCGCAGGAGCAGAGGGCACATTTGGCTGGTGTATTTCTGTCTTTTTTGAGGCACTCTGAGGTTTTGTGGCCCTCCCCACATTTGACACATCTGTATGGCCTCATGCAGTTGTTTTTGCAGTGGCCATATTGTTGGCATCTTTGACATTGTACTATTGTATTTGTTTTGCGTGGGTCTTCGATTTTAATGCGTTGGTGATGGATATACTGGATATTTTTAACCAGTTTATTATTTGGGCTGGGTTCCAAATTTACAAAAAATGTAGAGGTAGGAATTTTCTCTGCTCCATAGCGGTGGTTGATGATTTCTCCCCTGACCTTGTTACCAGATTTTTCCAACTCCTGTATGATAGCATCGTGAGGGGTTGTATGATGGAGGTCTTTTATTACTATTCTGTAGCATTTCGTATCTTTACGAGAGAAGGTGTGTCCGATTAATCCTTTTTTTTCGTATCAGATCAATGACTTGCTTGTAAACATCGACTGTGCTAACCATCACGCGTAATAGGTTTTTATTTATTATTTTATACCGAAATTCTTCCGGACGAATTACGGACTCAATTAGTTTGGTGAGCTCGTTCAGATCCTCAATCCCATACAAGACAATAGGAGGGGGCTTATTTGGTGGTTTAGGCTCATTTTTTGTTTCTTCCGTTAGGTCAACAGGCAGATTGGAAAATCGGTTTGCGGACTCAACTGGTGGTGGTGAGTTAACGGATATTTTCCTTTTCTTAGATGTGGGAACGCGTTGCCATTGAGGAGGTTGTGCTACATCTGTTGAAAGCTTTGCGGCTGGCACTTGTTCTGTTACTTCATCCGACTCATTCTCGCAGGAGAGCAGAATGGGATTGTTGGAGGAACCCGATTGTTTGAATGAGATTTCGCTCACTGAATTTGATCTTTGTCTGTTGAAGAGGCTTGGGTGAAAGATTTGTTGAACAAATTTCTTAGGCGAGATTTTGTTCTTTAGATTTTCATCAGTATCGTTGGTTTGACTTTGAGCCTGATTTCCCACTCTAGTCAAATTGGTAACGTTTTTGCAACTCATGGTGGTAATTATTTTCTTACAAGGGTAACACTTTCCCAAATGTCAAATGACATAATGACATCTGACGTTTACTAGTTTCAAACTTAATAAATATTAAGTGGGTGGACGAAGAAAAGTTAAAATTTCTAGTGTCACTCTTGTAATTTAATCACGTTTTTTCCTATGAATCGCTTATTGCTTTTAGCCACTAATAATTGTACACGATTATCACTTATTAAAGTTCACTTTAGTAATGTTTCTAAACACAAACTCGAAGTTTTATGCACTAAATCACTTTAACTCTCAGACAGCATGACAATTAATGTAATCTACTACAAATAAATACAATGGAAGCGTCTTTTTGTAATTTCAAGATAACAGCTTTTTACTGCATGCATATGAAAGTAAAAAAAAACATTATTTTTGATGGTCTGAGAAAATGTTGATTATGAATGTAGATGACTATAGGAGTAGACGAAAACCAAAGAAAAGATGGATGAACTGTGTGAAGGATGATATGGCTAGAAAGGAGGTGACTGCTGAGATGACGAGTAGGTAATAGAGAAGTACCTATGGAAGAAGAAGATATGCTGCGCCGAACCCATATAAATTTGGATAAGGGCAGGCCGCAGGAGAAAGATGATGATGATGGTCTGTTTGTTCCGGCTAATCTCCGAAAGGGCTGGTCTTTTAAAAACAATTTTAGAAAAAAGGAAAAAAAAAATTGGAACCTTTGAAATTGTTAACAAAATCCGATTCAAATAGGAAAGTAATTTCATACCTAATAATTTCACGCTTACGCCTATAAATAAGAAGATAGTAGAGTAGAGTACCTACACGGTCCTGGCTATTACTTTGCTGGGACCGTGTACACTGGCTGGCACTGACTCTTCTTGTGATTCAAAAATTTTAGCAGAGAATATTAAAGTTCATTTTAAAAAGTACCTTATTCCTTTATTGTCACACAAGTTACACTCCAGACTATCACGCAACAAACATGTTATTTTCCCTAACAGCATTTGATGTTCTAAATATAAAATGGCGTCGGTCACTGACACTATCTACAGTTAGAATTTTAAAATACAATTACAACCATAATGATTTTATTTTTAAAGTCATATATTTCTAAATCGTCACTGCGTGTTTTGACAAGCGACGATGACAAAATAAATTAAAGAAATTGCCACAGTCACCTCGATGCGACTTTGTACTGCGACAGAAACAACTGGAGAACGCGCTTGTCGCTTCACGAAACTCGTGTGAGGTCCTGAAGAAGGATTTAAAATACCTATGTATTTACTATGCCTGAACAGCCAATCGATTATGACAAAAATACATAATAAACATGCAATTAGACTTCCTTGTATTATGACTGCTACAAAGTACCCAGTAGATTAGAAAACTGCTTCAGATCAAAGTTCAATTTAGAACGCATGAAGATATCAAACTACAAAACTGTACTACTAAAAATATTTCCAATTTTGTTACATGATTTAATGTGAATTTTCCCATACGATTATTGCTTCTAAGCATTAACACCAAGCCAAAGTCCCAAATTATCCCAACTTAAAAATGTGATACTCCTCTTATTCAATAGACTCTGTGTCTTTAAAGAGTGCAAGTCGTTTCCGAAAGTTAACTTTCCCTATCAAACTTAGAGATCTAATTGAATGACGTCTTTGTCTTCTCTATCGTTTCACTATTATGATTCAATTACAATCTGTTCTTCACGTAATACTTTGTAGACACAATCCTCAACGACATATTCTATAATATCGATAACAACATCCATATTTATCAGTCTGTCTAGGCTGCGTGCGTGACTAGAAACAAATCGGCTCCGCCATTTAATACTGAATGTACGTCAGAACAAGGAACCCTCAATTGGTAGACAGGAACGCGATTATTTTTGCAATCACCGCCAATTGTCTGACTTGCGTTGTTTGCACCTCCATTAGCTGACTAACGGACGGTCGCGGTTTGTTCCACCCTCGTCGTGTTGCTGACATTAGCCTAAAGACTTTATTTTGTTTTTGACGAGGTCAACCAGGACGACTCTCTGTAAGTCAAATTTCACTAATGACATTTGACATAATCAGGACCATCTAGTTCTAGACAGCGTCTAGCCTTTTCCCAACTATTTATCGCTCGGCTATCACTCTAACTGAATGCATTTGAATACCTGTATTTTACATAGAGTGACTGCCTATGACCTTCATAGCCCAGTTAGTACTGGGTATTACGTTACGTACGGCACCCCTTGGTAAGACTGGATGTCAGACTTGCGGGCCACTGACTGCCTGTAAGGACTGTCGAAGGTTTATAAACGACAGCCGGTACAAACGGCTTAACGTGCTTTCCGAGGCACGAAAGAAACCCTTTCACAGACCAACATAGGCAAGCATGGCTAAAACCCGACCCCAGCAGCTGTTTTTATTTAGCCAGGATATCCTTCGGGCAGACTCATCATGGCTGTGCCATAATTACACTGATAGGTCATAATATTTAGATGTGCTTTCATCGACAAAATTCGCACAAATAGTAAAAATGGCGCCCAACTAAAAAATGATTCAGGTGATAATTGCGTATTGTTTTCGAAGTTATCGTTTCCTCCCAATCATTGGATTTGATAAACGGTGATTCATGATACAGTATCGATTGGGCTTAATAAAGCATCGTGTTCAATGTTATTGTTGTCTTGCTTGACGTTTACAATTACATAAAGTAGAATAAATTCGTGTCTTTCCAAAACTGGCTCCGGAAGAGATCCTGATTTTAATTAATGTAGGTGTAGCGCCACTTAATGCCACGTCAAGGTTCGCTTTCTCTTGGAAACAATAAATTGTAATTAACATTAAGTGATTTAAATATAGCATTTCAGGAAGGACAAACCTTGGACGAACACATTTATTATTCTATCTCACTTTAATACTGTCTTGATTGGTAGACGGTCATGCAATGGCAGCAAAAACTCTCGTTTGTTTGGGCATTTCGACTCCTCAAGCCTTCCGTGATTCCGTGCTAAACTGCCATTCACAATAATAATATAATCTTCTCCTAGTAACAGATTGAAGATTTCAACTCTTAAAATATCGTAATCTACAATATTGCCTGTCTTCATCTTCATTTCCTTTAAACATTTTAGTTTTTACTTCGTTGTTGTTATTATTAAGTATGAATTCATTAGTAACAGTCAATCACGCATCTCAATTAGAGCAAACAAGTTTTTAGAGGTTTTTACTGCCACTGATTTATTCTTCGATCGCGTTTCCGAGAATGCAAATGTTTATTAATACTCTGTTAGCAATTGTTTACGGCTTGTTGCTCCTAAATTCCAGTGCTTCACATATTTTTCCTCAATCTGTTGCACTCTACCATGTGGTTGCGTAATTGCGTTATCGGTCGTAACACGAAAACTTGGTTTATCGTCACCATATTTGTTAACTACTAAACATGTGTACTGCTGCAGGGTTTAAAGTATAAATTGCGTAGGTACTATATTTCGTTTTTCCTTGAATACATTCTGCAGTTTGGTCGTGGCGACCTGAATCTTAAATTGAACCTCTAACTCCCCTTGAGCGTTCCACAAATTTATTTAAATTACTGGCTTGAAGATAGTGATCGAAAGATCACCAACCAACTCTTTATTATGTTACATGTTCTATGGGTTGCCATTATTTGCTATATATATCAGACTTCACCAATAGCAGGTTTCTGGCGCCTGGGATTTTTCCGCTCCATTTCCATGCGACAGTCCCTCATTTTCCGAACTGTACGAAGAGTGAAATTTTAATTTTAGATTTCCTTCACGTTACTAATACTTACATATTTATATTGAATTCTAAATTGGTATTGACTAATAAAACATTGAAACAAAATTTGTGCGAAAAATAACTCTTTAGTTAAAAGGTTATCAACGCAAACAGAAAATATGTTGGTAGGTCTACCTATTTTACTTCCAATCACACAATTTTGTAACAGTGGGTGAACATAATTGAATTAGTAAGTAGGTAAGTACGGAACACGTATAATAATATGTGATGGGCATAGGTCCAATTCTTTCTATGGTTTCATTTGAAGTCAGCATTGTCAATTCGTCAATTCAACCCGCATAGGACATAGGTATTTTCTGCATGAACTGTTTTATCTTTAAATTGTGCATAGATTAGTTATCGTTGTTCTAAACATTATAAAACGTCGATGCCCTTGTCTTGTCTTCTGGATTATTCCTCAGTCAAAGTGGCGCCTATTCGGCACTTCAATAAAACAATAATGTCTCTTGCATAATCTATTGAAATTGCTAAAACTTTCCTACATATCCGTAGAAAGATAATCAACAAAGATATAAAACTTTATATCCAATTTAGTGTGATCTAGATACCACTATAGATCACACTAAATTGCATGATAGATATGAAGTATCAATCAATACAGACTACAGAGTCGCAGGCACAACAAACATGGATAAGAAAGTGTTGTAGCCGCTGCAAATTACGAGTAAACCTCCATTGTGTAACGATGGATACTCCAGTATTTCACACGAGTTCATTTGATAAATACATTGTGTCTAGTTTGTGTCACACATTTCGAACGTCTTCATCAATAATTCTGGGCACGTACGGAGACTGAACTTGCGTCAATGGAGTATTCAATTCAATATAAGAGTGTTCGTATCGTAAGCGTTGTCGATCCTTCCTCTTGAGTTTTATGAAACGACGGAAATTACTGTAAACGGTTTTGCATCGTGACTTTCTGCTTGTGTGGCGTCGCGTCGGGCAATGAGAAAGAGCTATACGAAGCCATAAGAACTATTAAGCTGAACGCCGAAAGGAACACCCTCTAAGCTTTCATCTTATAGTCTTATGTTCCTACTTTACGTAGACAATGGGCTGTCTAGTATATTTATCATACGTAGATTATTATTAGACATAGTATGACATGAAACGTGCTCGATAGTGGCGATAATGCAAGTAACCACGAGTTTACTGCATGAACAAAGTCCAGGTCCGAGGGTAATTTGGAGGACAATGATAAATCGCTTGTCATCCGCAGTATTTTCCATGCGCAGACCACGGTTGCGTCCGGAGTTACTTGTCCAAATCTTAACATGTTTACTTCAACGGTAGCTCCACTTATTTTCAGATTTAATTAGGGCTAGTTTCTTTTTCTTTTTTGGTTTCTTTTGAAATGATAACTGATTTCTATTTTTAGTCATCATCTTCCTGCCCTTATCCCATTCTATTTGTGGTTAGCGCAACACGTTTTATTTTTCCGTTCTTCCCTGTTAGACGTCACGGTGACGTTTACTCCTTTCTCTTTCATAATTTTATTATCATTCCTCACACAATCCATCTATTTTTCTTTGGCCTTCCTCTCCCTCCATCCATCAACATTTATATCCATTATCTTTTTTTTTACTATAAGTTTATTTCTAGTGGTCCTGTTGGATTGGCATTTTGTTTGCCCAAGTTCGGTATTTGGCATACTTACCTACGCATTTTCCATAAAAACTGATGATTTTAAACTAAGTAATATGATCTTGTTTTGCTCGTCGTTGTTCAAAAACATGCCTCATGCATGTGACATTACTAATATGGTGTGATTATTTTCTTAGAAATGACTGTTTACGTGTAAAGTATAACCAGTTATGTGATTTGTAGCGGTTTTATTTATAGTGTTAAATTGCTGATTTTGGCGGCAGAAAATATGGCACGTATTTCATAGCATAAGTATTCAGTAAAGTTAGGCACTGCTTACTTGCATTTCTTTCAATTCTATAACAATCTAATCTTCGATAGTAGTACTGATAAACTGTCAATTGGTTTGGTTAGTTGTCTTGGTAACAGCTACTGGTTTTTTATTTGTCGTCAGCATCTTCATCAATCAGTTACAATCTTTGATTTAAAACGATTCAAGTGTTTTTCTCTCGTCTTTGTAGTTTTGAATGTATTTGGGTATTATTCCTTTTTAGGTTTGACTACCTGTGTTTTTGTAATACCGTTGGTTGGTGGTTTTGTTATACTTAATCCGTTTTTAATGATAGGCTGGTTTAAACGCATGGAATGCCCGAAAGTGGTATAACGTCTTTGGCTTGCAAAGAAATTGTTATAGTGCGGCTAATATGCATGTTATAAAAATGTAATGTATAGTATTGTATCCAGCCTGTAGCACCTACGAAAATAGAAACTTTCTGCCAGTAAAATAAATTTTAGAATTGAATCATTAGTTTTGGAGATTACCCCCTTCATAGAAAGTTAAAGTTATTAGTTTTTGGCATAAAAATAAACCTTTTATCGCCCGTATTTTTCCAAAACCAGGTACAAATTAAGTATGTTGAAATTAATGCACCTAGACCTCAAACCACAGCGCTCGTTAAAACTAACAAACAAACGACCACAACATTAGTACAGTTGAACCAGTTAATAAGTATACATTTTGCAATGTGTGAGTGAAGTCATAGTTATACGCACACACACTAAGTAAAACGAGTGAACTATGTTTCTAATAGTGTGCGTTATGTGCGTATAAGTCAAAACTGGCCTACCGCAGGCCGACTTTACATCACACACTCATCGGTAACTTTTATTAATATTGTGTGGGTATTCGTATTAAACATACACGGGTAAAAATTCAAGAAACGGGCTCACAGTGAAGGAATATGACCCAATATTTTAGATATGTCTAGTAGAACATCCGTGGCAGAGTGGTGTAAGCGCTTGACATAGTTATTAGTCTACGCTCGGTGTCGTGAGTTCGATCCCCACTGAGGAATTCAGTTTTACTGTTTTTTACCTTTTTTTACTTTTTGTTTTATAAAATTAAGTTTGTGACCAATAAAATTACTTAAACAAAAAAGTAGAAAGGTAATTAAATAAAAACAATAAAATAATTTGTTTTATTTTTATTTATTAGTTAGACAATTTATTTGTTGCTTAAGGATGGACGTAAATAATTTATTGAAGTAGGGTGGTATCTAAATTGAATCGAAAGTAAAATTAGCTGGGAAGTGAATCAACATGTTAGATAGTAAGAAATTATGGCAACTTCTATCTGCATAACAATAACATCACTTCACCAGACTTTAACAATACGAATTGTTGTTTAAAACAGAGGAATACAGCAAGTTGTTTAACAAATAAAAATAATGCTAAGTTTTACATTTGTTCACACAAACATGAACATTATGTATATAACGATAAGGTTCACAATCGTTTAATATTTAAAATAAATTCTACTAATTTAGTTGTTACATTCATTATAATTATCTTTCACCACCTTTTCTCCATAATATTTCACGCCCATCCTTATTCAACTTAAAAGTTTTTTCGTCGCTACAAATCACCACATTGTTCTTCCAATCAAAATTAAAATAATTATGACCTAGCGAACTGTAGTCGGCGTCGTCGATGCGCAGTGGACAGTAAAATCTTCCACGCTGGCTTGCTGCAGCGTGAACCAGCAGAACGCAGGTGATTTCTCACCGTTTGTAAGCACACATTGTGTGCTGTAGCTGTGACGCGTGTTGGCAATCTGAATGAACTAGCTTTGTGCTTTGCCACGATGTCATGGTGTCGAGCTGATGAATTCGCTTTTGATTTTGGCCCACGTCGAAGATTTTCCACGTCTCCAGAATCCGCATATCGGTGGACCCATAATTGCTCGGTTCTTCTCTGTGAATATAAAACAAAACAGTATTTAAAATACCTGCTTCTACTAAAATACTTATGATAATAGTTATTTTATAGTAAATTATGTATACTTAAAAAATAAAATTATGCTTTCATATAGGTATATATAATTAATGTTATTTATATACAATAATTATATAAAATACTTTTAAATATATACCTAATAAATACCTTAAACTATATATACCTCTATTAGCAAACAAAATGGGCTATTAGAACAATGGTTAATGCACTTTAGTTAACTTAATGTATACCTATCTATTAAATGATGAAATAATATTAATTTGGTTTATATGTAACTATATATACCGTATATAAACTATAATACATACACACTTCTATATACACCAAATTAATATTATTTATTTTCAATAATCATATGCATAGATACACTACAAGTTAAAATACTTTTAGATATGGTTTAAATATACATTAGCAAACATAAATGGGCTATTATAACAATGTTAATGCACTAAAGTTACGTTAATTTTATTAATTCCTACGTAAACATAAAAGTAAAATAGTAAAATAGTATCTGTTACTTACCGATATCATTAAGCGCCTTGCAATTTCACTAATAAATAAGGTTTGCTCATGCAAAAGAACGATTTCTGCCTTTTTAACGTTGTTTAATGATGCATGTTTGGATCCACAGAAATAAATTACAAACGAATATATCTAGAGTACTTTCTGTGTTATCAATAAACTAAGTAATGCAAATAATCGTAGATTGACCACTAAGACCGCAATGTTTTTATAAATGAAGGTGTTTGAAAACAATTTTATTTTTAAATTGTCGGTAGTTAGTTTATAAGCAGCCGAAATAAAATGGACTGAGAGTGTCGTTGTTCTCAAACGTTGCAAACTTCATAACTCATCCATGAACGGGATTGAATCGTTAAAGATTCTACTCTAAATAATGTTTTAACAAAATAATGATTACAAAAAGAAAAGCAGCACCCGTGGTTTGATCTTACGACTCCTCGTTCGTTAACCAAAGGCGTTAACTATTGAGCCAAGATTGCTATAGTTGCATTAGCGAAATATTATATCTGATTCAGTGACAAATGAATGATTACTATATATTGGTATATGGTATTATTGATGTGCCGCACGCACACTAATAAAGACAGAGCTCGCTTGCTTTACTCAGTGTTTGTGTGGCATAACTATTTCACACATGTAAAGTGTAAACTCATTAGCTAGTGTGCGTGATGTATACTTATTAGCTGTGCAGACTGTACAAAAATGCATTTGTGACGCATTTCTTAAATACGCTATTTGGAACAGCGATAATGTGAGCCTAATGACAAATTAATGGAATAAACTTAAAATTACCGAACATACTAGTTAGTGAGTTGGTGTAGCCCTGTCTGGTATTGCACTGGGTGTTTCACTGTCTCCGCAATTTCTTTTAAAGTACTAAGTGACGTTTTTGAGCAAAAATGTGTATACCTGATGCTCCTGAGCTTCCGGGAAATAAAGAAAAACTGTGTTCTATTAAAAAGAGGTACCTACTATTATAATTTGAAGTCATTAGCATTATTTTTATTTTATATAGCTCTACTCTGCGACTCCATTTTGTGAAGCAGCTATCTTTAGAGAATTTTATTCTCAAAGAATATCTTCAGTATTTATTTCATTTCTATTAGATGCATGCAGATAATTTCTTTGTTAAATGGCTGCGTGCAGTCTTCTGCAATGGCGTGACGTTTTTGCCTTGATTGAGAACAATGGCTTCTGATTTGCTCTATTTTTTTCAGTCACACATTTTTTTCAACATTTTACAGTTAAGGGCGCGTTCTCAAATCAGGCAAAATTATGCTGTTTTTTCGGTACATTTTATGTCATAACTCAACAAAATCGAATATAACTAATAACTACCTCGTATAGATTGGTTCTTCATCTTCAAATAATGGGAACTATAATATTGAAAATTTTAGTCTTTGATAATGTAAAATCGATCTTACGTTGCCATTTTCCACAAAATTAACGACACCGGGTTGAGTTTAGGTACATTTTAGGGCTATTATTAACATATTTTACTATTTCTAAAAATACTGTATGTAGGCAAATATACTCAATTTTTAATAATGGGAATCTTTTTTAAGCTAAATGCTATGAATAGTCGCAGAAAAAATGAAAACCGAAACTTATTTTTTCTCATTTTTTGCTATTCCGGATGAATCTTAAACGATTGCAATAAGGTTCATTTTAGCGGTCGCTGTCATGATAAATTACGCAAAAATTTTAAATGTAAAACTTAATCTGCGCTCTGCCACCATTGTGGGTGGAACCTGTGTCGTTTTTTAGCTGCACTTCGTGTTGAAAATCATAGCTCTACGAACACAAAATATTTGTAGTAGCATAACTAAAAAAAAAACAAATTACCGCGAGAATCCGTAAACGCGTCCTTAAATGCTACTTACCGATCTACGACTTACCAAAAATTGTTGATTTTACACCATCATTTTATCGGGTTAAAATTTTATAAATCTTTAAGACGTATCAATAATCAGTAAATTGTCTATTTTGAAGTTTCTAAGGCGTAGGTATAGTCGACCAAGAAATTGGTTTACCACTCTAAGGTTGAATATCATTTGCACGTACAAAACATCAAGTGCTATTTTCACGTCAGAATCTGTCAATCTGTCATCCTTAGCGAATAATTATGTTACTGGGAGATGTCATCAAAAGTGGTAAACCAATTTCTTGGTCGACTATACTGATAAGCGATCTTTGAAAATTAGGGACACAAGTGTGATAGTATTATTTATTTACTGACAAGTGTCCTAATTGTCGTGCTACTTAGTGGTCTCTAAAACTTCTTTGCTTTCGTAAATGGTTTCAAACAATAATTTGAGCAATTCACGAGATTAAATATTTTTTAGATATTTTGTGGCAATCAATTGGCCTAATAGTTCTAAATATCGTCACTCGTAAGAATAATCTACCATTATACTCTATTTTGTTGATTGTTTGGGTCCAATTTTCATCCGCTTAATGTCAGCCAAGAATCATCCTTAAACACTAAATATCTCTAACATCTCTTTTCCTTTTTCCCAGGAATAATGAGAAACGGAAGGAGAAGTCGCGGGTGGCAGCGCGATGTCGACGCACAAAGGAGATGCAGATCTTCGCTGAGCTAACTGCAGCTCTACCCGCCAGGAAAGAAGAAGTAGAACAGCTTGACAAGGCCTCAGTCATGCGCCTGGCGATATCCTATCTGAAAGTGCGGGATGTTGTGGGCTTGCGTAAGTGTTTTGCTCAGCCGAAGGTTCTGATGCCCTACTTGTAGGTACCTACCTAAGCAATCAACCTTTTTGTAGTTACATAATAGTGAACCTCAGGTTCATAAAGACATGCGATTGATTTTCTTTTACTCGACATAAATTTGCTGGTCTCGTTTCTTCATAGGTAGCTGATGATAATTTTAATCTTGTTCTTCTTTTCTTTGAAGTTATAAAATTAACCGTTCTCATCTTAGCTTAGCTATACCACCTTAGCTTTCATGTAGCTAAAGCTACAACTTAATCAACATCTCAGTACGCAATTTCCATTGCTAAATATAGGCTGCTTCAAAAAGTTCAGTGATAACAAAAACAGTCATTTTTTTTTTAATATACTTTATTCCAGTCAATTCGTCTTGAGGTATCACGACCCCAGAAGATAGATTTGCTTCTGTGTCAATTTCTGATGAAACGTATAACTGGTTAAATTCTGTGTCCTTTTCAAATTATTCTGCCTAAAGCTAAGCAAAAAATGCATAAAATGTACGAAAGTAAGGTAAAAAACATTATTGCGCATTGCAATGCGACCCGGCTATATCAGCGTCGCGTCAGGATTAACACCGCGGTTATCGGTCGGTATATTTCCTTCCTTTTCCAACTTTATTAATTTGTCGCTACCTATAGATAAGACTTTTTATCTAAACCATGTAACAATCACATGTAATCTATCAATTACCGACCGAGATCTTTTAATGCATTTATTACCCGTTAGGCTAATAGGAAAGCTTCTATCGGTGACTGATACTATCACAAAGAAATAATAGTGCATTGATTCAATATCTAAAAAGATAGGGAGATATTGCCGAAGGTGACCAAGATATCAGACTTTCGTTTATTGTACTTTAATAACAGGAGATATCAAACGAAATAGTGTATTCATTGTACTACTAAATGAAGATAACTATAAGAGTAGGGGACGACTAAAGAAACGATGCAAGGACAGTGTGAAGGTTGATATGGCTATAAAAAACCGGCCAAGAGTGTGTCGGGCCACGCTCAGTGTAGGGTTCCGTAGTTTCCCGTCCGTCACAATAAGAGTTCAAAAAAAAAAAAATTACTTATTAAAAAAAAAAAAAACATTATGTTATGTTATTATTAAATATGTTTTTTATAAAAAAAAATTATATATATATTTTTTTTTTCACTCTAAACTTATGGTTCATAAGTTAGAGGGGGGGGGGGGGGGGGCATTGTTTTTACTTTTGGAGCGATTATTTCCGAAATTATTGACATTATCAAAAATGATTTTAGTAAACCCCTATTCATTTTTAGGGTTCCGTACCTCAAAAGGAAAAAACGGAACCCTTATAGGATCACTTTGTTGTCCGTCTGTCTGTCTGTCTGTCTGTCTGTCAAGACCTTTTTTCTCAGGAACGCGTGGAGGTATCAAGCTGAAATTCATATCAAATACTCAAGTCTATGGTCTCTTGGAGCTGTGAAAAAATCAAACTTCTAAGTCAACGCGATCAAAAGATACTCCCGTTTATGCCGCAAATTTTCGACACTCGCAAGGGAATCAAAACCTACAGGGTACTTCCCGTGAACTCAGAATCTTGAAATTTGGTACGAAGCAACGTCTTATAGCATAGATAAAGGAATAATTACGAAAACCATAAATTTTTAGTTACATCACATAATATATTTTTTTTACGGAACCCTCGGTGCGCGAGTCCGACTCGCACTTGGCCGGTTTTAAATATCTTTCCAACAATATGTCACACGTTAGGGTTCAAATTTAAAAAAAAATCACTTCCCGCTTTACTTATAGGGGGGCTACCCTAATAAAACATTTTTATTTCCAATTTTTATTTCACAACTTTGTCGGCGTGATTGATACACATATTGGTACCAAATTTCAGCTTTCTAGTGCTAACGGTCACAGAGATTTAGCGAGGACGGACGGACAGCGAAGTAGTGGTCTCACCATTGCATCATCACATTACCATCGAGTAGGGTATCAAAATGAAGGGTTTTAAAAGGAGATTACAAAAATATATGACACTTATGTGTGTCTTATGTGTGTCTTATATGCAATGGTGACACGAATAATTCACCATTCTGGCCTCCTGGTAGTTTGTGGGACTTTACTATCCTGGTTTCCTATCTCCAACAAAAAAGGGCATGTTATTAGAAAGAAATATGTAATATAGATTTGATTGAAAGATTCTAATACCTCCTTCCTACTTCTATTCTCCTGTTAGTTTGTGGGATCATCCCACAAACTAACAGGAGTACAATTATTGTAAGTTATAGAAATAAAAACTGATTATTTTTTCATTAAAAACTGGTTTTCGGTTGACTGTACTACTTCACTTGTACTTGTGTCAAAAAGGGATCAGAACGGAATGATAAATTGCAGGGGATCAGAAATGAATAAACAAAAGAAAAATATTGGCAGTGGATCGGTTTGGGGGATCAGACCGGAAGAACTCGGCGAAACTATAAGGGTTCCTAGTTGACTACGGAACCCTAAAAAGGTGACTGCTTCGATGACGAGTAGTAGAGAAGCATGGAAGAAGAAGACATGCTGCGCTAACCCCATATACATTTGGATAAGTACAGGAGAGAATCATCATGATCATATTCATTGCAGTCACCGATACAGATAGTAAACTTTGCTTTGCACGAAAATTGTTACACAAATCTTTTGTAATATTGTTATCTATGGGTACAACAACGGTGGTTTGTCCGTTATCTTCTCATCTATAGCCATCCAATATGTATAGAAATATCAGAGCACTGTGATAGCAGGTTTAGTTTCATCATCATTACCAGTTGTTTTCATGGAGCGACTGCCTATCTGACCTCCACAACGCAGTTATTACTGAGTAGTACGACAACCCTTGGCTATGTTGGTTGTCAGACATTCGGGCTATTGACTACCTGTAACGACTATCAAAGTTCTACAAATCTTAGAGAAAGAAATATATTGTTATACTAACATTAAGTAGATCCATATTTTACTTCGAGTTCACTCTTTCTAAGTATGATTGCTTATTGACTGAGATTTATTTATCAGTTGGAACCTGTACTTTGCCCTGGCCATCAGATGACGTCCTAATTAGAATAACTTGATAGTGTGACTAATTTTCCTTGTTAGATTTAACGAGATTAAACACGCGTTAAACTTTGATACTATGTATTCCTTGTGCTGCTTCTTCTTCATTGTTGAATGTTGGATTTAGTGCATTTACTCATATTTCATTATGTTCTGCTCTTTCATATTTGCTCTCTTTCTTTCTCTTCAATCTGATGGTTGAATTAAAACTAAATTCATCCTCAAAACTTGAGCAATACTCGAACCTTGACCGCTTTTATGTTTTCAAACAAAGTTTTAGAATCTACAATTGTTTATACTTCATAGTCCTTTCTAGAGCGTTGAACTTTGTTGGCTTAGACGCAATGCTAATCAAATTAAACAATCGGAGTACATTGCTGGACAACGGCCAACGCGCGCCTCAAACCAGATTCAAGAGAAATATGATTTTGAGTTAATGATCAAGAATTTACCTTGAAGATCATTCTTATTCTTTATTGCACACATAAAATAACAAATATAAACAAAAATTACAATTATAAAGCTTATGTACAAAGGATCACATAAATTTTAAAAAAAAACTAAAACCCTTGTTGCAAAAAGATTGCTCAAAGTTATGCGAATAAGGGCAGTTCCAATATGAAAAAATAAATGATGTCATGACTGTAACATGTAATAACTCAATCATTTTTCAGTACCAGACTTTTAAAGGAAACTTGAGCACTAATTAGAATTATACATCGTCATAAAAATATTTAATAAATAATTTGCAGCTCATCAAAATGAACAGTAGGCAGACAATAACGACACGCTTGTTAATAT
Organism: Diarsia mendica; assembly: GCA_949316265.1. Lineage (NCBI taxonomy): Eukaryota > Metazoa > Arthropoda > Insecta > Lepidoptera > Noctuidae > Diarsia > Diarsia mendica. The sequence goes on along the minus strand of OX438906.1, from coordinate 7,799,806 downwards.
TAAACAGTTTATAATGTGCTAGTTTCCTCTAAGGATAGTAGAATAATAAAATCATTATGTGTCTGTGCTAACCGCAAGCAGACTTGTTAGCAAGTTTGGCACGCGCGGATTTGATTTTTCATTGCACTGCCACGCGTTTCAAACCGCATTGACGTCAGTAACATCCGAACTCCAAACTGTTCATACAAATTGAGCTGCATCCTTGATTTTTTCAACACTTCTTATTACTTGTGCAATTTGAATTGCTAAGTTTGGTTTTGCATCTGCATGTGCCGAATTTTTACAATAAATGTTCAAGGTCTCCATGAAAACATCGAAAATCTAAACGCGTTCGCTGATATTGATCAGTGCTGAGTCATATCAACATGTTTTACGTCATAGGTTTATCCCATGGTTTTTTTTTCGTAATAAAAACGCGCTCCTGATTCCAGAGACAACTGCAATTAATATTGATGATCTAAGTATCCTGTGTTTCAAAAACATTGTTGCCTGTAACCTGTAATGCCCCGAATAGCAGGCAAAGGCCTTGAATTGAAATGCGGATTGGCGATTTCAGACTGAAGTCCAGGGTTTCCCCACGATGTTTCCCTTCACCGTTAGTCAGTGGTGTCTAATTTTAGAGAGTGCGTATGTCTTTTAAAAAGCCTCATTGGTGCTTGCGGTTTCAATTACATTTAGAAGCAGAAAGGTACTGCAGCCCATAATATATAAGACTGCTACTTCCCGAACTTTTTGGTTTTGGGTTAAAAAAATTTGAAACGCACAAATCTCAACAAAAGTCTGACTTACCCGAAAACGTTTTATTGCCTGAAATGTATCCAGAAATAAGCAGGCCGTGAACTGTTACTATTTTCGTTCGTATTAACGGCCGCCATTCAAATTAAGCCAGTTTGTTAGTTTATGCAACGAATGATACTATTTAAATATGCAAATACGGCTTATTCATCATCCAGCATGTGCGGAATATGGCAGATTTAAGTAAATTGCAGCACAGAAACGTGATTTATAAACGTTGGCATTGCTGCATTGCACACGTTTGTCCTTTAATTGATAAGGAGTGGATGACGTTTATGGAAAACTTTGCGGGTACATAGTTATTTACGGCCTGTTCACCATCACCATCGTATCGTATCCCTAATGCATGGGAATCTTCCCCTTCAGTGATCCTTTCGTTCACTGCTCATATTTTTGTTATGTCACAACTTTTTAGTACGGATGTAAGCTTTGTCCATAGGCTGTGTCTTTACAGGACAGCGTTAATATGCGCTACTTGATGACTACCAAAATTTTGACCAACATTGTACTTTTAGTTCGCAATAAACGTTTTGACTTTGACTGTCTTACTAAATTTTGGGACTAGAAGCGTAGGATCCCAAATGTTAAAGCGTACGTCTGTATTGCAATCCTTGACACTATTCTGTTTTGTAACATAACCTGTTATCCTGTTATATATATATAGATCGTGCCCTATTTGAACTGTTTATGTCTAACAAGACAACGACTTACGACCAATTTATACCATCACGGCTATAACCAAAAACCAGTAATGATCTCCTCAAAATAAGTTCATAACGTACCTAACTAACTTCAACCCACTTTTCCAGTCCCCGAATCGGAATCAGAACATCCGAAGATGCAGAACCCTGAGGGCATGGAGGAGGTGTCCACAGAGCTCTCCTACATGAAGGCTTTGGACGGCTTCGTGTTGGTGCTGTCCCAGCAAGGGGACATCGTTTACTGCAGCGAAAACATCGCTGACCATCTTGGTGTCTCACAGGTAAGAGATTGTTTCCGAAAACTCTGGTTTCCACCAAAACGGAGAAATTGCTCCTGGAAAATTTTGAAAAATCTAAATCTGCTATACTTAGGAGATATTACATTAGGAACAGCTATCTAATCAGACACCTCTATTTTCTCCGTTTTGATTGGTACCAGGTCGAAGTCTGTAGATTCTTGATTCTACCTACGGTTAAGTGATATTGATGACTGAGGCTTGCCTCATGGTGGCGCGACCACACGGCTTCTTAAAACCTTGCTTAATAGGAACTATGTGGTCGTGTTAGCTGTGTTGTAGAAATTGTTTGTGTCTAAGCTTCCTTATTCAATCCCATTAGTCCAAGATCCCAGGGCCGCCAGACGTCACGTATTTTCTGTTAAGCAAAATGGCCGCTAGGAAGTGTCTGGGAGTATTGGCAACTTATTTTTAAGGATATTGCCTACAATATACGTAAAAATCAGCTTGGAGAAAATACGTGAAGTAAGTAATTTTTTTGTGTACCTTGATGACCTGATACCTGAAAATTGGCCGTCCAAACAAGCTAGCTGGTGGTAGTGTGTTCTTAGTTCATAATAAATATCACTACTCAATCGTCCACATTTCCTTCGTCAGAAAATACGTGACGTCTGGCGGCCCTGGGATCTTACTCTATATGTTATCGGAATAAACCTCAACCTCTGTAATACAGGTTCAGGGGTTGAGACCACATTGATGTAAATGTTTGCTTAAGTTGTAGTCACTATTTGTTCATACTTACAACTTTTTTGCGCACAACGGATTTTAAGTGTAGGAATAATTTTCGATTTTATGGCTTATTTTATCACAACAAAGACTAAGATAAGAAATCAATGGATATAAAAGTCATTCACACTCAAAAAAAACCGGCCAAGAGCGTGTCGGGCCACGCTCAGTGTAGGGTTCCGTAGTAATAATTCTTTTTTTGTTTGAAATACGGGCCAATGAAACTTGACCTCTGGATTGTATAGGTGCTCATACGATTCAGGGACCAAATTATATTGGTTAACTGCAGTTTCCATCTGTTGTTTCCATCCAAGTTCAAAATAATTTTCCTAGAAAGTCCTTATAAAGTTCTACTTTTCAGATTTTTTTCGTATTTTCTAAACTTATGGTTCAAAAGTTAGAGGGGGGGGGACGCTTTGTTTTTTACTTTTGGAGCGATTATTTCCGAAATTATTGACATTATCAAAAAATGATTTTAGTAAACCCCTATTCATTTTTAAATACCTTTCCAACAATATATCACACGTTAGGGTTAAAATTAAAAAAAAAATCACTTCCCACTTTACATATAGGGGGGCTACCCTAATAAAACATTTTTTTCCAATTTTTATTTTAGCACTTTGTCGGCGTGATTGATACACATATTGGTACCAAATTTCAGCTTTCTAGTGCTAACGGTCACAGAGATTAAGCGAGGACGGACAGACGGACAGACAGACAGACAGACAGACAGACAGACAGACAGACAGACAGACAGACAGACAGACATGGCGAAACTATAAGGGTTCCTAGTTGACTACGGAACCCTAATGACGCGACATTAGGTAGTCTAGAAGTCCCGTGTTTGGAAACGTTGTCTAAATTCAAGACGTTAGGTAGAGTCAGATAAAGATCTTGGTAAGCTATCTTGACCTTTTACAATAACGTTTACATATCTGTCGATCTGATAAGGATAACAGATGCTGAAATAGACAAGCCTTTAAACTGAAGAGAGCAGAATTTTAGCTGTAAAATCTATTGTGAAATGAGACTGCAATACAGGCATTCAAATTGACTAAAACTGAAAGTAGGCTCAGGCCTGAAATACTAATAAATTGCATAAAGACAAAAGTTTAATGATTCTCAAACTCAAATCATTTTAGTATTTGAAATAGACCATTACAGACATTTTTGCATTCTCAAAATGACAAAGCTACAGTCCTATTCACGAGGCATAATATCTGAAAGTACTGTAGTTGCCCATTCCGGCGTAAATCTCGATAGAAAATATTAGACAAGAAACTCCACGGAGAATTTTTATAATGGCTTTACGTCTCTTGAAGAAAAGCAAACGTGACTTTACACCGAAAAAAAGTCGTTACCCAGAAACAATTTTTGCTCAGAGTTACTTAGGTCCGTATTACAGAACGAAACTCAAGCACTGATCTCTGTTTAAAACTAGTTTTATGTCGAGTTTTGATTTTAGAACGTTCCTCAAGCATAAATTCATTGATTGTAGTTCAGCCGAGTATAGCTTTATTCTAGATCATTACTCAGTTGTAGATTATGGTTTGATCTATGATCACGCAAGTGTGGTCGACACCCCGCTTGAGCAGAGATTTCCTTGTCAGTGTCAAATTGTCGAATTGGAGTTTATATTTTATTTCTCGATTCAGCTGAATGTAGTTTGATTGCTGTTCTGGAATAAGACTGATCCTCAAGTACAGATTCTATGTTTAAACTATGATTGGGCGATTTAAGATCAAACTGGACTTGAGTTTCGTTCTGTAATACGGACCTTAGAATTTGATACCAGAATGCTTGGTTGGCCTCTCAATGAAGGCTCCATTTACACCCTGTATATGTACAAACACGTGTCGCTGACTACCATAGCTCTGTCTCAGTAAATAATAATGGGTTATTGAATACAAAATAAAATGATCACCTGTAAAAGGAAAACCCCATAAGGAAATCGATACTTACGGCCATAATTTTATTTTTAAAGCATAATGAGCTGTCTGTCGTATTTAATTGTATTATTAAATTAAATGGCGCTCCTGTAGGCAGACATTATGTAAATGTTGATACGTCTACGTAGGTAACTAAAATGGAGACGGATATTAGTCCTGCCTTACCGGAAGGCCTGCATCATAGATTTGATGAAGCAATTTTAGCACCTTTCTGGTTATGAATTTTTCGATGATATTTCTCTATGACTTATTGGGTAGGTTGGTCCGTGAATGAGTAACCACCCATTTAAAACCGTGTTTCCTAAGTGCCTCGGAAAGCACGTTAATCTGCTGGTCACACTGCCACACATAGGCTCGCCCTAACCCCATGTAACTTGGGATTTAGACATAACTGGTGAAATAGAAGTGTACTACACAGTACTACATTTTAGTTGTGCGCGTCTGCCTCACCCTTCGGGGATTACAGGGATTACGTGATGTTATGTTATGACTTAGAATATTTCATCAATTTAATAGACTTTCGCCCAAATACTCAAACGTCACTCAATTTTAAGTTGCACTTAAATCTCGTGCTGTCTTTGTTACTTTAACGCAGAGTGACAGAGACAGCAGGAGTTTTGAGGGTTACTTACTTTTATTTGAGTGACGTTTGAGTATTTGGGCGTGAGAACCACACATATGCAGAGATGTCGCTTAGTCTAAAATCCTAAACCCTTTTTTTTCGGGCGGATGGAAAATCACCAAATAACCCCTCCTGCTCTTGGGCAGAGCGAAAGGGAGTGTCAGACTTCTAGTGACTAAAAACCACCCATGTTCCTTCTTAGCCCTTTATGTCGAGGCCGCGGTATCTTTGTGAAATTGTGACCAACCCGCAGCCCCAACGGGCGTCGGCCCTTGCCCATGTTGCTGACATCTCTTAGAATCCTAAACCCTTGAGTTAGTTACAAAGGCGTCTAAGAAGACATAGGTACTTGATTCAAATAAATATCTGTCTGTATTAGCGATGTTTGCAGATAGTCTGACGGATATTTACTATTTGCTCTCATGCCACGTGCTACTACAGTGTCAGTCTTTAGCTAACAATTATTTGCACTAATGCATATCTTATCACCTCTTTATCTAGCTGAAAATCATAACATTTACTATTATCAACATTTTGAAATATAAACAGTGCGTATTAATTAACTTCTGATTAATATAGGGCTCCCTAAGTAACAGCTACTTATAGTTACTCCAATCTCAAGTACTTCCTTACTGTAATCAGCAGGATTTGAACGAGCATGCGCAATTAGTACTATTTGACGCATGTTACTACGAATCGTACGAATTACGATTAATTACTAAAAATAATCCAATACATTGCTTGGTAACTATGATTGAAAGAAAGAAAGAAAAATGATTTAGTGGTTTCCCACAGGACAAAAACAAATTGACAAAAAATTACAGGTAAACAAAGTAAACATAAGTAACAAAAAAAAATGTAAGTAAACATAATTATGATCTAGCTATTTTGAGTCTTGTTGTTTTTAACTAAAATAATAATCATCATGATGCCACATTTATTTTTCCTCCTTTATCCAGAATTAGGTAAAACTTTCCTAACTAAAAAGTTAGGAAAGTCTTATCCACATTTAAAAGAGTAGAGGAAACCCAAAGAAACGATGAATGGACTGTGTAGACTAAGGGGCTGACTCCACGAGCGGTAAAATCGTGGCGATATTATCGTCATAGCACGTATTTCTATACATTCTGGCTCGCCGCGATTCTCTCGCTCGTGGAGACATCCCCATAGAGAGTGTAATTATGTAGAAATACGTAGCACGACGATATTATCGCCGCGATTCTATCGCTCGTGGAGTCAGCCCCTTAGAGGACGATATGGCAAGAAAGGAGGTGTCTGGTTTGACGATTAAAAGAGAATTATGGAAGAAGAAGATAATATGCTGCGCCGACCCCAAATGAGAAGGATAAGGGCAAGAGAATGATGATTCAGATTTGAAACAGAATCCATCAAATGAAAGAACTGGCCTTATTTTGTAATGCATTCCTAATCGCAATGGACTTTAGTTTACAATTTCACAGTTCATCGAACTTTAAACAAAAGATCTCCTCAAAAATCGCTCTTATCAACGCAATGTTTATTGCAGACCCGTCAAAATAAAGCTATAATTATTGAAAGTGTGTTACGCAATTAGGTTGCGGTATCCTGATTGGATTGAAGCACTTGAAAATTGATTGAATTAAAGTATTGGTAAAAGTAAAAAGGCTCCCAGGGATTTGTGGTTGATTAAAGTACGGAAAAGCATTATCTTTTGTGAGGAATTGTCTACTGATGCCAGTATAACAAGCTCCAACAATCTGTTAAATTTCTTTAATAGATTTTGAAGTTTATCGCTAAAGCATTAGGTTCAAGGATTAGAAAAAAAATACAGGTTCGGGTAGTTTGGTGAGCTGGCGTCCATAACATTTTTTATCTAGAAAGTGTACAAATATTTCTTTGAACTACTTAATGAATGAATCGCACAAAATGTTTTGGACTTATCGCATTCTAGTTTTGTTTATATTTTTATTGCAGGAATTATTCCGCGTTTTTATGAATATGCCGAAAAGACAACTGCGAAATATTTTCTTGTAGTACCTATCGCAGTGACGGATTAGCTTTGTGATTTATTCATACCTCATATATTTAAATACCTATTGTGAAAAGTCGAAGAAAATTAACTGTGATAAGTAATAGTTTTCACGAACGTTAAAACATGACTAATTCAAACATAGTTAATGGTCCATCACCAGTTCATCACCACAGAATGACTATTTCACGAAAAAGTCATTTAATGGATTAAATTAGCTTAGATGGTTTTATTGATGATTTTTATGATTATAAGTAATAATTTACTCTATAAAGCATATCGGTTTCGGTCGACAATCATATTTTAATCAACATACAACCTGAAATTGACCTGAAAAAAACGTAATTTAAACGCTGGTTACTCTAGCGCTTCCACCTTAAATATTTATAACCGCTCTTATGATACAGGAGGTATTGCTAATTAGGGGCGACGTTTAGTTGAACCTATTGTAAACCATCATTTAAAAATCCAAGTTACCAAGTAAACTTAAAGCTACTGGGTACTTTAATCCCAAGTAACTTAAATAACCAATACAAAGACCCAACTAGTCAACAAACCAATGTCATGGTTCAAGTGGCTGCGTTCCAAACGAGTAAAACCTGTTTTGTTACAACCTCCATTTGTATTTATCTCAAGAAACATTTTTATCTCTACGTCTACCATACCATAACAGATTAACTCTGTAGTTTTTGTTGCCCTACAAACTAATGTGCATTGTATAAAAAGTTTATCTTCTTTTTTATGCGCATGAGTCGGGTAAAGGACAATTATGAATGTTCTATTGCCCGCGGCATCGTCTGTATGGTAGTCGAGAATTATTTCACGAGAACGTATTAGACCAGGATAAATATCATAATGGTCCAACCCTGTGCTAAATTTCATACAAATAGCAGTACCTACTACGAGTATTCTAGTGATGTATCCGTCGTACTGCTAAGTTATTATAATTAGGTCTCGAGTTCGAACCGAACACCTATTCGTTAGTAGTAGTTTCGGATTCATGTGTTTATTGTATAATTTTCACCTGCGCTTAGTAAACATCGTGAGGAAACCAGCATGCCTTTTTTTTGGTGTGTGGGTGGGTAATCATTAAATAACTCCTCCCGCTCATGGGAAGAGCGGAAGGGAGTGTCAGACTTCTACTGACTAAAAACCACCCATGTTCCTTCTTAGCCCTTGTGTCGAGACCGCGGTATCTCTTTCTAACAACCCGCAGCCCCGACGGGCGTTGGCCTTAGCGAGCCCCTTCCATGTGGCTGACATCACATGAACACGGACGCGCTGTCAACACGGCGTCACGGCCTGTCGTCGTCATAAGATGGACGGACGGCGAGCTAGCCCATTACTCACCGTCCACAGGCCCGCGTCTACGGTGGCCGGAAGCCATCACGTGGCCCCCGACGCCCGGAGAGTCTTCCGCGGCGGAAAACCAGCATGCCTTGAGAGATAATATCTCGATGGCATGTAAAGCCAAGTCAAAGGTGGCATAAAAACTCGGACACCAGTCTAGGCAATTCTATTCAGCCGTATGGCGTGATTGATATGGTACACACGGCTACACATCAAGCCATACAAAACCAGTATAATCTGATCGTTCATTGTGCGAAAAGATCTAGTAAAGTGAGGCCAAGATTAACTGGTTTTGTATAGCTAGATGTGTAGCCGTGTGTACCTAACATACCAGTTAGGTATTTATACAGTATTCGTATGGATGACTTTAGACATCTAAAGTCATCTAAAGGACATCCTTTGCGAAGTATATAATAGTAAAATGAGTAATAATAGTAAAAATATATATAAAATAAGATTAAAGAATACTTCATTCGCTGATTATCTGTAAATTTATCAATAGAAAACTTACGATCGCCAATAAGCGAGGTCTTATCACCTTTATCGGAGACAGTGATGCAATTGATGATAGTCATAAAGGTTATATTATGTTTGGTTTGGAAGCACATGGGGCTACACGAGTTTTCTTCAGAGACGCGTCGGCGCATAGTCGATTACATGAGGGTCGTCGAACGAATACTTACGTCATAAGCAGATATCGTGCGCGAATGGAAGATTTTAAACACATGATTTATCCAAGTAGGCGTGGACGGTCACATCCGAATCTATGAGGAATAGCGAAAAATACTCATAGTATTCTCGAACCCAATTTTAATTAAAACTAAAACTGCATTATTTCTTTTCATTCTTTTTCGTCAAGGAATTTCTCCTGCATCGCTCGGCCACTATTACGCAAACCGTTCCGCCAAAAAGGAAAAATTGACTAAAAAAAAATCAATATTTTTAAACAAGAATCGAACCCATCGATTCTGGAAATAGAACAGACCGTATTACCTACTACACCTTTTGATAGTGTCACTCATAAATACCAAATTCTAGGAAATAATGACAAAAGATACTTATAATACCAACCAAATTATAGATCCTCTTTGTTAATCGGTTGCAATTATAGAATCTGCTTCACGCACGATGCATATAATATTTTTTCGCATTATGTTTTCACTCTTATGTTCGACAATTTAAAGCATATTTTATAATATGTTACTCATTACATTAGCATACAATTACTTTTTTTGATGACGCAGGTCGCAGAGGCGCCTAGATTTGTACGCATGGCGACTATTGAAGTACTGACTACATTTCTTAGAACTAACTTTGTTTTGAATAGATTACATGACCACAAGTTTATGAGGATATCCACACTAAAGAAATAAGGTGTTGCGGCAAAAAAAAACCAGGAAAAATGCAGTCTGTTATGTGCCACGCCATGTATCACGCACATACATAAACAATTTTTTTTAAACCGCGTTTTTTTTCTTTTATAAATAAAATTTTCATGTATCTAAGTATGTAGAATTCTATATCTTTGCCTACTTGGCATACTCAGCCTATAAAATATAACGATCCCACTGCAGGGTCACTCTATAAGAAATACCCAGAAATGCCTGGTTGTGATTTGTCTAGATATAAGAATAAAAATTTGTCAATTGTGATGTAACTAGATTTTGCCCGCAACTTCGTCTGCGTGGAGTTCGGTAATGGTCCCACGAAATCTTAATACCGGTATTAAAGTATCCTATATGTTCAGGTTATACGCCATCTGTGCGCCTTTCATCCCAGTTCAGTGCAGCTGTTCTGTCGTAAACAGCAATAAACAGTCTCCAATCTTTCGCCATCAATAAAGTAGTAAAATTGATCATCCTGATTTCAGCCGGTGCTAGGCATAGTTGCTTTGTAAGATCACCTAAGTTATAATACATTTTCTTCTCTTAAACTTCAGATGGAGATAATGGGCCAGAGCGTCTTCGAGTTCAGCCACCCTTGCGACCACGACGAGATTCGCGAGGCATTGCGTTCGACCAGCTCCGGTCGTCGAGATCTGTTGCTACGCCTCAAATGCACCCTCACCAGTAAAGGAAGGAACGTGCATCTTAAATCTGCTTCTTATAAGGTACTAGTGACCCGCCCCGGCTTCGCACGGGTACAAAAAAGGTATTAAAACCTTCCTCTTGAATCACTCTATCTATTAAAAAAAACCGCATCAAAATCCGTTGCGTAGTTTTAAAGATTTAAGCATACAGACAAACAAACAAATAAACAAACAAACAAACAAACAAACAGACGCGACTTTGTTTTATACTATGTAAGGATGGTTATCATCATCTTCTTTCTACTATAATCTGAAAACAGTATGACTTAAGAGGAAATGCGAGTGGTCTTTCTCCATACAAACGCTCTCGCCTGTTTTCTTTTTGGTTAATGCCCCTAGAGCAATGATTTTTTACAGAATAATAAATATTAGCTATTTCTATGCCCCTATGTTTTCTTTTTTGGTGATAAATTATTTTTATAAGCACTAGAACTCTAAAAAAATGCTCAAAATTGCTTGTTTAGATCGCTGTTAACAGAGTCCTAGACGTCCTAGTGTACAAATTTGACAACTATTATCGAAAAAAGAAAAACATAGCGGCGTAGTATATATCCTCCTTATTCATTGTCTAAAATATCTTTTAAACTGGTTCAATATTGGAGGAGGAAATAGGCGAGAGCCAAACCTCGAATTACTTATAACTTTTTACTTATGCTTTTGAGTCGGATCTGCAGTTGTCCTTATCGCACGAATTTGAGGGCAGGAGGACGGAGAGAGACAACCATAGTGGAGAGAGACAGACGGATGGACGGAGAGAGACAGCACTCGCATTTCCTCATATGGCACGCTCTGGGTGGAACGGAATGGAGTATCAGACTGATTCAAACCCTCCTATGTTCCTTCTTAGCCCTTTGGGTTCCGGGCTCGTGGTATCTCTTTTGAACAGTCCTGAACCAGTATGCCTGAGAGATATTTCTCGACGGCATGTAAAGCCCAGTCAGAGGCCCATGAGCGGCATAAAAACTCTGACACCAGGTTAACCTTTTGACCGCCACAGACGACAAGCCAAAAAGTACCTTAACTCGACAGACTTAAGGTACTTTTTTGCTTTTTCTGTTTGTGGTCTATACGTGACTGTGGCGCTCAAAAGGTTAATAAACACTAACCACACGATAAAAAAGAACGACTACAATCTCACTAATATCTAGCTTAGTGTTTCCAACTTGTTTAAGATAAGCTCCAGTCTCTTCTGATGCTAAAGGTACATCGCAATCGCTGCATTGCCTCTGTAGGTTACCTAATATGGTACGCAAGAAAAAAAATAAAAAGGTGAAGTAGAATTAAAGACAGTATCCTCGATAAAATTCACTAATTTATAAATCTCTGTAAATGGATTTCAAATAGGAGGTCAAAAATATTTGTTTCGTTGTTTAGGCCGCTAGTTGAAAATTTCAGAGAATTTTAAGCGACGCACTTGATTGAATTTATTGTAAACTAGCTTAAGCCCGACGCTTTGTATGAAAAATACGATTTTCCATACAAGCTTTCATCCCCTATTGAACCCCCTAAGGGTTGAATTACGAAAATCCTTCGTAATAACGAAGGATTTTAATCTCTTCTTAATGTAGTCTTTTTAATGTAGACTAGGAATACCTAGTCTACATTAAAAAGACTCTGCTCATGTCAGCTTTCTAGATCCATGGGTTCCGGTTAGGCACAATGAGTTAGTCAACCACCAAATAGGGGTGTTTGAGTGTCAAGCTCCAGTTGTGATGCTGGTGGTCTCGACTAAATAAAACTTCTTGTTCGATATGAAGACTGTATATAATTTTGCGTGGATTACAATATAAAAATAGCCGATGTATGCGCACAGTAAGAGACGGCGAGCGAGTGTGTCGTGTGTGCCCACATATGGTCAACGGCCTTGCGGTAGGCGGGGCGCTGCGGTGACGTAGGATCATGTGTCGCGATCCTACTGGCCGGCGCGATGTGACGATCCGGAACATATTCCCCGGGTTGAAGTGTGTGAAGGCTTCAAGATGATGCTGCTGAGACGGGAAGAGGGCAAATGTTGTTATATGCACGTGTGATGGTGCCCTTCTTCGTCAGGATGTCGGCGACTCTGTTCTGCCCATCTGTTCCTGGTTTCACGGCGACGATTCTGCCCAGCAGCCACAGAAGAGGAGGGAGATTGGCGTCTCTCACTAAAACCATGGTGCCTGTCTTCAGGTCATGCCCGGTCTGCCATTTGGTTTTCTGCTGTAGGAGAGATATATACTCGTTAGTAAACCGCTGCCAGAAATGCTGTCGAAGCTTTTCAATGCGCTGGAAGCGATGAAGTCGCTGGATGTTGCAGTCGGTCATTTGAGGACTAGGAACTGACGTGAGTGGTCGTCCGATCAGGAAGTGTGAAGGGGAAAGGTAAGAGAGATCAGATGGATCAGTGGATAAAGGAGTTAAGGGTCTGGAATTTAAAATGGCCTCAATCTGAATAAGACAAGTTGAGAGCTCTTCATATGTCAAGTGAGTTAGGCTCATGACTCGACGTAATAAATGTTTTGTGGATTTAACTGCTGCCTCCCAGATACCACCAAAGTGTGGGGAGTAGGCAGGAATGAATTTAAATTCAATGCCTTTGTTTGCAATTTCTGACTCGATGTTATTGGATGAAGCTTTTAAGAAGCGTGAAAGCTCATTGAAAGCTCCCACGAATGTAGTGCCGTTGTCGGAGTACACGCGCTGAGGTTGGCCCCGACGACTAATAAATCGGCTGAAGGCCGCAAGGAAGGCTTCCTTGGTGAGGTCGGTGACCAGCTCCAGGTGCACAGCTCTGACTGCAAAGCAGACAAAAACACAAATATAAGATTTGGAAAGCTTACATCCTCTACCACTACGATTGGCTATCAGCACTGGCCCGGCGTAGTCAAGCCCTGTATTCAAAAAAGGGTACTCGAGATTCGTCCTATCAGTTGGTAGGTTGCCCATGACGACCTGAACAGGTTGGGCTTTAAAACGAGTGCAACGAACACAGGTACGCACTGTCTGCTTAGCTAAGTTTCTGCCGGCTAATGGCCAATAGGTGAGTCTAATGTGTGCTAGAAGTAGTTGAGGTCCTGCATGAAGAAGTGTTTTGTGTTCTTTTTCGAATATGATTTTTGTTAAGACATGTTTACTACATAATAAAATGGGGTGTTTTATATCGTAACTATAATTAGAGTTATTAAGACGCCCACCAACGCGTATTAAGTTGTCTGAACCGATGAAAGGAGAAAGACTAATCAATCGGTTCTTTTTATGTAAGGTCTGATTAGATTTAAGACATTTGTATTCCTCAGGGAACATTTCCTGCTGAGAAATCTGTAATATAAGATTCTGTGATGTCTGTAATTCTGAATATGTTAAGTTAGATGTGTTTTTATGATTCTGTGTTTTACAATTATTAATAAATCTTTGTACATAGGCTATGATTCTGATTAATGATGTGAATGATGATTTGTTATGTATTAAATTAGAGATTAAATTACTGTTACATGATTTATTTTGGTTAGCAACTGTATGTAATGATATTTCAGGTAATGGATGTATTTGTGTATTGGGTGAAGTGGGAAATTGTATTTCCTTCTGATTTAAGAAATCAGGACCCGACCACCAAAGACTGGACGAGCTGATGCAATCAGCCTTCACCCCCCGAGATGCAAGGTCAGCGGGGTTCCTCTTTGAAGGCACATAGTTCCACGTCTGGCCGGCCGTAGCTTCTTGTATCTCACTCACTCTGTTACGGACAAATTGATCGAGTCGACTGGGCAATGTAGACAGCCAACCTAACACGATCGTTGAGTCACACCAAAAGAAACATTGATTAAACTCAAGAGTGAGCGATTTACGTACCTTCAGAAAAAGTCGTGTTCCCAGTAGCGTACCACTCAACTCCAAACGTGGAATGGTTGTGGGCTTGATGGGAGCAACCTTGTTTTTGGAAGCTAAAAGGCGAACGCAAACTGTTCCGTCGTGTCCGACCGTCCTCACATACGTACACGCGCCATAGGCACGTTCCGAAGCGTCTGTGAAGGTGTGTAGTTCAATACAAGTGTAATGTTTATAAGATACCCAACGTGGAATTTGAAGTGAATTAAGAGCTGTAAGTGATTGAATGAACTCAAGAAACTGTGTTTTTATTTCTGTTGGTACTTCATCATCCCAATTGCATTTTAATAACCACAGTTGCTGTAAAATAAGTTTGGCCTGAACTATGCATGGCCCAACGAGGCCGAGAGGATCAAATACCTGACTTACTAAAGATAAGATGTTACGCTTTGTTATTTTAGAAACCGGTTTTAACACCATTGAAAAGAAAAGTATGTCTGATTTACAATCCCAGTATAACCCAAGTGTTTTACTTGGACTGTCGTTTAAATTTAAAGTTTTGTTTTGATTGTCTGCATTAAGGTTTGTGACTGAATTTAATATTTGTGGACAATTTGACTGCCACTTACGAAGATGAAACTTTGCTGACTGAAGAGTGTTTACTACACCTTGGCAAAGTTTAATGACTGACTCAATTGAGTCACCACCACTCAAATAGTCGTCTACATAAAAGTCACGTCTGATAGACTGACTAACTTCTGGGTCTGAACATTGATCTGCAAGTGACACCAAGCACTTGGTGGCTAGATATGGAGCTGAAGACGTGCCGTATGTCACTGTATTTAAGGTATACTTTTTTAAAGGGTCTGAGGAATTGAATCGAAAAAGAATTTGTTGTAGGGGACGTTGAGATGGCTCGACTAAGATTGCTCTGTACATCTTTTCGATGTCACCTGTTACAACAAATCTATGTTGCCTGAACCGTAAGAGTATGGATAGTAAATCTTCCTGTACGGTTGGACCTACGATCTGGATGTCATTGAAGGACTTTCCCGAGGTGCTCGCGGCCGAAGCGTCGAAAACTACGCGAAGTTTCGTAGTCGTACTCGACTCGCGGACAACACCATGATGAGGTAAATAATAGTTTGAATCTGAATTATTGTTTGTTTTGGAATGTCCTGTCATGTGATTAAGTTCAATGTACTCTTGCATGAATTGTAAATATCTTGTTTTGTAAGTGGAGTCCCGTTCAAACCTACGCTCGAGGGAGAGAAATCGACGCTTGGCCAGCCCATAAGAGTCACCTAAACACTCAGGCGAGTCCTTCAATGGTATGGTGACCACGAACTGTCCATTTGTATCACGACGTGTGGTTTCTTTAAAAAGTTTTTCACAAACCTGTTCATCTGTTGATAAACAGCTACCATTTGACACAGAATCGAGTTCCCAGAAGCGAGTCAGCTGATCAGACTCCTCATGCGTAAGAAAATGACAATAAGAAGGTTGTGTGTGACGCGGAGACTGTGTAACACAGCCTGAAATAAGCCAACCTAATTTTGATGACTGTAATCTCGGTTGATGTTTACCTAAATTAATTGTATCGGAACCTAAGATGTCCCAAAACACTTCAGCGCCTACAAGAATATTAATAGCCGAAGGTACATTGAATGAAGGATCTGCTAATTGAATACCTGGCGGAATGGTTATGTATTTTTTATCCACATAAGAGCCAGGCATCGACTGTGTGATATTTGGTAAAACAAAACAGTTTATCGTCGCCCTATAGCTACCATAACATGATTGTAAATGAAGACGACAACTTTCTGAGGTACTAGAAACTTGTCCGTTAATACCTGTGACGGTGGACCTAGTGCTGTGAGTCACTAGACCAAGCTTCCCACAGAGCTCTCGGGTGACAAAGTTGGAGGTGCTGCCATTATCCAAGAGGAGCCTGGCAGTATGAAGTTCTCCATTGACGTCTGCCACCTTAGCCAAGGCTGTGGAAAGTAAAATTTGTTTCTGATTATTTGTTTCTAAAGAGGGTAGAACGACGTCAGCTGATAAAGCTACATTGTCCCCTGACTTATTTTCTGTTGATGACTCCCTATGTAAGAGGGTATTATGTTTATTTTTGCAATATTTGCAATGAGATAGATTGCAACGCTTGGCTGTATGGCCAGCTCGAAGGCAATTCATACAAACATTGCTTTCTGATGCTTTTTTAATACGAGCTTCAATGTTAAGGTCTCTGAAAGGTTGACAACTATATAAAAAGTGATTCTGGGAGCACATAGGGCACTTAATGTTCTCAGATTTGTAATTAGGTTTAGATTTAGTAGTTGTAAGGTAGGTTTTAGATTTATTATTTTCATTAGTGTTTTTTGTAGATGTATTGTTTGTTTGTATTGTGTTGTTGTATCCGGCTCGAAGGACCACTGTTTGAGTGTCAAGCTCCAGTTGTGATGCTGGTGGTCTCGACTAAATAAAACTTCTTGTTCGATATGAAGACTGTATATAATTTTGCGTGGATTACAATATAAAAATAGCCGATGTATGCGCACAGTAAGAGACGGCGAGCGAGTGTGTCGTGTGTGCCCACATATGGTCAACGGCCTTGCGGTAGGCGGGGCGCTGCGGTGACGTAGGATCATGTGTCGCGATCCTACTGGCCGGCGCGATGTGACGATCCGGAACAGGGGTGTCAATTACTTACAATAGTCTTGCTAAAATATGCGTTTCTTTCATGGTAACATGAACCTTGGACTGTAGACGTCAAACCATAAGTTTCGATGACTCATTTATTCAGCACTGTCGTAACAGTTTTACTAATAAGGACTAGTCAAAGTAACCCGTATAATTATTGCATTAAATACATAAGCAACTTTACCCTCATGAGTTACTGGCATTACATTGTTGACGGGTTCGCAGGCGCGAACAAATTGCGATTATAGTAATAAAATCACTGTTAGCGGAAAAATCATTCAGAAAAATATGAATATGCGTGAAAAAGTTCTTGAAACCATAAATGTACGCTTTTACTAAATTAAGCTACAGGAAACGTATGAGTGAATCTTAGGTCAAAGTGTCTTGAATCAAAATATTAAAACCCTACTTGTCGAAACGAAAGAATATGTTTAGTCGAAACAAAAATTAATGAATATTTATTAAGAAATGTTGTGTAATGTCGAAAAGGTACTTCTAGAATTGTTAATGTAAAATTAATTGCCTCTAGTAATTAATTAGCCTTGAACTGTGCTTTGTTTATCCGAAGCTAACATTAAAAATACCATTATTTTTTAACAAATATAAAATTAATGTGTTTAAGAAAATATTTAGTTAGGTTTTTAGCAAACACCTACACGAAAAACTTCAGGAAAAAATAAAATGCAGTGAATAAAATTAATATCCATCATTGCAAGCTTGTGGTTGTGAAATTTCTGAATAATAATTTATTCAAATATTTCATAACCACTAGTTAGTATCTGAATACTTACACAGTCATTATAATTTTAATTTTCACATAATTGTGCATTGATTACGTTGTTTAAACTGTAGAATTGAAAAATACTGACATTGTAGAAAAAATCACCTAGAACATAAACAATCAGGTTACAAAATTTGAAATGTGGCACTTAACTAAACATTTAAATGGTTCTGCTAAAAAAAAGTCTTTCAAAGACGTTTTACTAGCTAGGGGAACTCACATGTAAAAAAAATATATTATAAAAACAAAAAACCCAACTGCGTAAAAACAAAACTAAAAAGAATAAAATAAGCATCAGAATTTAAAAGCAGAATAGAAGGATCAACAGTCGGGACCCATTCATTTTTGTGACTTATCAAGGAGCTCCCCGTAAAATTTAAATGGGTCCCGACTGTTGATCCTTCTATTCTGCTTTTAAATTCTGATGCTTATTTTATTCTTTTTAGTTTTGTTTTTACGCAGTTGGGTTTTTTGTTTTTATAATATATTTTTTTATTTAACACTTTTTAGTCAGTTTTCATTAACTTCGTTATTACTATTATAAGACGGTAGATTTCGATTAGATTTTATATTCATTCCGTACACGTAAAAAAATCCGGTTCTATGTAAGTAAGGAATGCGATATTGTTTGTTCTAATAATTTAAATCGTTATATATCCTAAACGGTTTTATAAAATGAAATATGATAAAGGAAACCTAATATTCATTTTCAAATACCTATTCAACGATACCCCACTTGACGTGGTGCGTCGATTTTTTTTTTTCATTTTGACAATATGGCGACTAGTTGTTACTATAGTGAGTATTGTTTACTGTAATGTTTTTAGTGACACTCGCGAGGTCAAGACGAATCGATTGACGTACGGATCATCAAAATCGGCCAAGGCGTTTGGCCTCTACAGTGCCACATAGGAACAAACATACATACATACATACATACATACATACATAGACTGATAAACACATAACCCTTCTTTGCTTTGCGCAGTCGGGTAAAAAAAAGAAATGCGGATTACTTCGTTAACTTCTGGGATTCCCATTATGAAACAGTAGTAGTCACCTAATATTTTATCGTATTATTAAGATATCATGATATTAAAAAAATATCATGATATTGAAATGTCTTGTCACGACAGAATATCACATGCCTTCTGATATCTACAATGCAAACATAAAATCACGACTGTAATCACCGAAAAATTTAGCTGAGGTAGGTTAGGTAGGGAAATCATCAAATGACTCTCTCTGTATCTCTTTCGAGCGACCCGCAGCCCCCAGAGGCCCAGACCCTACCCCTTACCTCACCCTATAATACAGCCACTTAGTACGCTAGACTTATGTTTAAATCCCATGTTATAGGGTCGAGACTATTGCTAGTGAATGGATGACTCATTACACACTGAGTTTCTTCCGTGCCTCGGGAAGCACGTGGCTGTCATTTTGTAGATCTTTGACAGTCGTTACAGGCAGTCAGTGGACCGAAAGTCTGACAACCAGTCATACCAAGGGGGACCATAATATTCATCAACATTATCAACAGCCTATTAATGTTCCCACTGCTGGGCTGGGACCACGCGGGCCCAGAGCGAATTGGTAAAATTCAAAATTCAAAGCATTTATTTCAAGTAGGCCGTTACAGGCACTTTTGAATAGTCGAATTAAACTAACTGCGGCACTCAGAGATATCCAACGATTACTCAAGCCGCCACCCAGCAAAGGCTTGACATACTTTTGTATGACAAAACTGCCAAAAACCTTTACCAAGCGACGTCCCAAGCAACCACTGAAGCTCTCCGAGTGCGGCAGTAAACTACTGAAGCTAAATAAACTAAGCTACAGTCCCAGTCACAAGGCATAATAACTCGTGATTGTACTGTAGTTGCCCATTCCAAAGCGTTGGTCTCATGAGAAGAATGGCAAGAAACTTCATGGACACTCTTTTAAAATCGTTTGGGTTTACAATATGTTCAAGGTACAGACATAATCTTGGTATAATACACACATGAAGACTATGCAAATTAGCGTCTGAGATGGTCTTTTGAAGAAAGCACCACACAGATTTGAGTGGACCCGTCCAGTCAGTGCAAGCTTTTGTCAGTTATCGTGGAGCTCGACTTATAACTCAAGGAGCTCAACGTCACGACGAACAATACCAAAGAAAGGACATTTGGGTGGGTCGCATAGAATACTCAAACTGCCAGACAATCGTTAAAATTACATAAAAACCCACACGGTCCTCACATTCACAATATAAAAATAATAAAATACATGAAGACTATGCAGATTAGTGTCTGAGATGGTCTTTTGAAGAAATCACCACACAGATTTGAGTGGACCCGTCCAGTCAGTGCAAGCATTTGTCAGTTATCGTGGAGCTCAACTTATAACGCAAGGAGCTCAACGTCACGACGAACAGTACCAAAGAAAGGACATTTGGGTGGGTCGCTTATAGTACTCAAACTGCCAGACAATCGTTAAAATTCAAGAAAGACCCACATGATCCTCACATTCACAATGTTAAATAATTAAATATTAAGCATATGAAATTATAATGTCAAACTATTAAAACATGTCAAAAATACGCAAAAATAATAAAAAAATAAAAATATTTAACAATGTAAATATTCATCAAAAAATAATAATATCATACTTGAAAAAGTAAATAATGTCAATTTGTATAAAGAAAATTAATAAAATGTCAAATTGTAAAAGTAAAAATAAAAAATAAAATAGGTATTAAGTCAATTCAGATTGGAGCAGTTCAATCCCAAGCTTTTTTGTCCTCTATATAATCTTTAACAGCATAAAAAGCTTTCTGGCAAAGTTTTCGTTTTATGAAGGATTTGAATTTGTTTAGGCTTAAATTTTGAACGTGGCTTGGTAGTTTGTTATAAAAACGAATACATTGGCATTTAAATGATCCACCTATCTTCTTGAGCCTTGTTGTGGGTACAATAAATTTATGCTTATTTCTAGTATTTATATTGTGAATATCACTATATTTCTTAAACATCTTTATATTTTTGTGAGCATACATAAGATTTTCATAAATATACTGAGAAGGAACAGTCATTACATTAATTTCCTTAAACTTTTCTCTGAGTGAGTGTCGGGGGCTCAATTTATAAATTGATCTAACCGCCCGTTTCTGCAAAACAAAGATAGTCTGAATGTCGGCGGCATTCCCCCACAACAAAATGCCGTACGACATTACGCTATGAAAATAACTGAAGTATACTAATCGGGCTGTCTCTACATCGGTTAAGTTACGAATCTTTCTAACTGCGTATGCTGCGGAACTCAGCTTTTTCGATAATTTATTTATATGAGGTCCCCACTGAAGCTTAGCGTCTAAAGTTAAGCCCAAGAACACCGTGCTATCATCAGGATTCAACTCTTCGCCCTTTACCAACACACAAGTTTTCAGCTGCCTAACGTTAGGTAGTGTAAACCTAATGCATTTGGTTTTCTTTTCATTGAGAAGCAAATTATTAGCGTTAAACCAATGTACTACTTTCGAAATCGCGATATTTACGTCGTCAATAACTAGCTGCTGACGTTTGACTTTGAACAAAAGCGAAGTGTCATCCGCAAATAACACTATATCATGGTTATCCTTTATGAGGTAAGGCAAATCATTAATATAAATAAGAAACAAGAAAGGACCAAGAATCGAGCCCTGTGGGACTCCCATTGTTACAATAGAACCGGGAGATCTTTCCCCGTTGACATCAACTCTTTGGATCCTATTACTCAGGTATGAGATAAGAAGATCCAGAGCGCCGTTCCGGATTCCGTAGTGGCGGAGTTTCCTGATTAACGTGTCATGAAGAACACAATCAAATGCCTTGGACAAATCGCAAAAAATGCCCAAGGCATCGCACTTATCTTCCCATGCACTGTAAATATGTCCTAAAAGTTCGACTCCGGCATCAGTAGTTGAACAACCCTTCGTAAAACCGAACTGTTTACTATGTAATAATTTATGTTTACTAAAAAATCTTTGCAATTGGTCTAGTATTAATTTCTCAAAAACTTTACTAAAAGTAGGCAGCACTGAAATAGGTCTATAATTTGTGGGGTCTGAAGTACTACCCGCTTTGAATAAAGGAATAACTTTACTACTTTTCATAAGGTCAGGAAACTCCCCACAATCAATACAATTATTAAAAATAGAAGCTAAGGTAGGTGCCACAATCTCAATAATAGACTTGGCAACTTCTACAGAATTACCCCACAGATCTGCCGTCTTCTTAACATTTAAGGTGTGAAAGGTTTTGACTATATCTCTACTTGTGACATACTCAAAATGAAATTCCGAGTCGCAAGCTTTAACATTTTCCTTTAGCAAAGATTCGGCAACAGTAGGTGACGAGTTTAGAGATTTCGTCGTTGAAACGGGAATGTCAGAAAAGAAACTTTCGAAAGCCGCGGCGACGTCCGAGTCTGATTTAATTACAGTATCATTAATAGTTAAGCTGTAGTCACTATTACGTTTACTAGACTTTCCCGTTTCATTATTAATAATATTCCATGTAGTTTTAACAATATTATTGCTGTTTTTAATTTTTGAGCTCAAATAATGTGACTTTGCTATACAACATACTTTTTTGAATAGTTTTGAGTAATTTTTAACATATAAATTAAATTCGGCAGTATTTACAAACACTCTTTCATTGTAGAACTCATAAAGTCGTTTTCTACTCTTATGAATACCAATGGTAGCCCAGTCACTGAAAGATACGTTACAATTTACCGAGATAGTCTTGGGAATGAATGTGGAATTAAATAGCTTACAATACATATTAAAAAAATTATCATATTGATGATGAGAATTGTCAGTAGACAATAATGGTAAGTTATTCATGATTTTACATTTAAATGTTTCCAAGCGTCTTGCAGTTTTAGGGTTAACAGTGATATCATTTTTAGCCATTTTAATTTTTTGGTTTTCAATGGTGATCATTTGTCCGCAATGATCAGAGTCTAGAGCATTTATGATTTTCTTATGAATTGGAATAACATCAGTATAAATATTGTCAAGACAAGTGGCACAAGTAGGCGTTATTCTTGTAGGCTCCGAAAATAGGTTTACGAGATTGTAGGACTGAAACAAACTTATAATTTTACTGCATACACTAGACTTTTCTAATAAATTTATATTAAAATCACCGCAAGTGATAATGGACTTATTTGTGTTACAGATCTTGTGTAAAACTTCATCCATTACCTTTTCAAAGCAGTCATACAATCCCGAAGGTGGCCTGTACACACTTAATATAATGAACTGCTCCAATTCTATACAGGCTATTTCAATAATACGTTCAACAGATAGGCTCACAATGTCCTTTCGGTCCTTAAATTTAATCTGGTTATGGACTAAAATTAAAGATCCACCATGAATAGCATTTACTCTGTTGAATGAACTACCAATCTGGTGATTAGTAAAACTGATCATGAACTGGTGGTTTTGAAGCCAATGTTCTGTAACACAAAGTATATCAATATTATTAAAATTCAAAAATAGTTCCACTTCTAAATCTTTGTTTTTAAGTCCCTGAATATTTTGATGCACCAGGTTGATAGTATTTGTATTTAAGGTCTCTTTATTAGGCATAATCGAGTGAATCTGTACATTATTGCTAGAGTTTGCCTCTATTGTCTTATTCTCTAATTTAAATGATTTATAAAGTCAATATTATGCACTAAATTATTCACTGGACTATGCAACATGTCATGACATTGCTCAATTGAAGCAATCTCTTTTGCAAAATTTTTGGCAGTAATGCTAAAATAATATGACAATGACACATGTCTTCGAATTTTTTGGTTCTAATCTAAGACATGCCGGTTTCCTCACGATGTTTTCCTTCACCGTTTTGAGAGCAGCGGTGATGAAACAAATTACACAAAGTAATGCGCCTGACTGGGTTCGAATTCGAACCCACGACTCACTGTTCGTAAGTCGGGGCCGCTACCACTGGGCTACCATAATATACCCAATACTAATTGGGTTGTGGAGGTCAGATAGGTAATAGCTCCATGTAAAATACTGGTATTCAGCTGTATCCGGTTAGACTGAAAGCCGAACCCAACAGAGTTGGGAACAGACTGGGCAGATGATGGGCAGTACCTTTGTACTCACATGTTGTATTATAATATTTCCCTGTGCTATTAACTGTGTGTACATAAATAGTAAAATAAATGATAGGCTATTAGTCTTCTTCTTAGCGTGTCGATGGCAAACCGTCACTACGTGGCGTAGGCGGATCTCGGAAATAAAGAGAATTTACGAGTTTTTTTTTAGGGATTCGTATAGAGGAGGCTTGGGGAAGTAAAAACCATTTTGAAAATTTGACCCCCTTGCCCCCCTCCACCCCCCCCCCTTTCGGATCTCGGAAGTTAGGAGACTTGGAACGATTTTTTTTTCAGATTCATATAGAGGGGCATTGCGTTAGTCGAAATCATTTTTAGAAACCCCCCCCCCCCCCCTTCACCCCCCCCCCCCTCTTCACCTCTTTTTTTCTGTTTTGTTTACAGATTCGTATAGGATAGGAGGCTCGGCGAAGTAAAATGGTGGTACCGGTAAAGCGAAGGGGGGAGCGGGCGAGCGAAGCGAGCCGGCGACCCCCGTAGCGTAGGGATAATGTCATGATAGCTTTCCGGTGGTAGGTAGGTCCTGAGTGGAGCGAACCTGCGAGACCGAGTGCAGCGAAGGGGGGAGGTGGCGAGCGAAGCGAGCCGGCGACCTCCTTAGCGTAACGAAGGTTGAGTGGGTGAAGCGTAACGAAGGTTGAGTAGGTAGGTGTAGGTAGGTGTAGGTAGGTGTAGGTAGGTGTAGGTAGGTGTAGGTAGGTGTAGGTAGGTGTAGGTAGGTGTAGGTAGGTGTAGGTAGGTGTAGGTAGGTGTAGGTAGGTGTAGGTAGGTGTAGGTAGGTGTAGGTAGGTGTAGGTAGGTGTAGGTAGGTGTAGGTAGGTGTAGGTAGGTGTAGGTAGGTGTAGGTAGGTGTAGGTAGGTGTAGGTAGGTGTAGGTAGGTGTAGGTAGGTGTAGGTAGGTGTAGGTAGGTGTAGGTAGGTGTAGGTAGGTGTAGGTAGGTGTAGGTAGGTGTAGGTAGGTGTAGGTAGGTGTAGGTAGGTGTAGGTAGGTGTAGGTAGGTGTAGGTAGGTGTAGGTAGGTGTAGGTAGGTGTAGGTAGGTGTAGGTAGGTGTAGGTAGGTGTAGGTAGGTGTAGGTAGGTGTAGGTAGGTGTAGGTAGGTGTAGGTAGGTGTAGGTAGGTGTAGGTAGGTAGTAGGTAGGTGTAGGTTGGTGTAGGTAGGTGTAGGTAGGTGTAGGTAGGTGTAGGTAGGTGTAGGTAGGTGTAGGTAGGTGTAGGTAGGTGTAGGTAGGTGTAGGTAGGTGTAGGTAGGTATAGGTAGGTATAGGTAGGTAGTAGGTAGGTGTAGGTAGGTAGTACCGCGAGCTGCATTGAAATTTTTTTTTTTCAGATTCATTGAGAGGTGCAATGCGTTTGTGCAGGCTATTAGTTTAAATTATTAATAAATAAGTAGTAAGTATAGAGATGTTTTATTCATTATGAAAACATGACTAATTAATATTAATAGTATTACTATTTATAATAAAAATACATCTGAATTCAATAAAATAATATGTGGAATAAAATATCGTACGATGTCAAACTGCCTATATTTACCTACATAACTTAAATTGTTTACTAGACACATTAACAATACCCTCACTAACATGTGAATACCAAGTGTATTACGAATTTACGTTAAATAACAAAGTAAACATACAATTATTTTGTGTTAAAAACACATTTTTTCTGAGAAGTCTGACTTACAAAAAAGTTCACCTATAACGGTAGAACTAGTTCAATGTGATAGTTATAGGTACCTACTTACCTAATAAGTACCTATTCTGTTATTAATTAGATGACGTAAAGCAATAAGTTTAATTAATGAGTGGATTATTTGTTTATGAACCACGCCTTCTCGGCGTGATTAAAAACCGGATTAAAGATTGTAGGTACAATTGAATTTCAAGTCATTGAGTTGTTTCCAAGGGCGTATGGCTGTTAATTCAGTATTCAATCACATATATATACATATATAACATGTTATATTTTGCCTACAATCGTTCAAAAATTGCTAAAAGAAAGATGAACTTAAATACATGAGTGTCACTCAGTCACTTGAGGGCAGAGGTATTACAAAAAGCCTCCATAAACCAAGGAAGGGGGAGGAACGTAAGAAAACTAGAATTTTCTTTTCCGCCTGATCGCTTGGGATCCTTTTTGTTCCTCTATACCCATAGATGGAACTGTTCTGAGCCTTAAAACACAAGCTGCAAAAGGACTTTCACTATTCACTCTGTACATAGCCATGTTTGTACAACCTAGACAGACTTAGGTTCATGGAAATATTTGGCAATGACACGAAAGTAAGAACCGAAGCGTCATTGTCGTAATGGCAATATGTACCTATTCCAAAATAGACTTTGCCCGCGGTTTTCATCCGTATGGAGGTCAAAAATCATCCCACAAGACCGTTCTACTGAGAAAATCTCAATTATTCTATGACCTAACCTAGGTCCATCTACAAGTGTGCATGTTTTTTACTAAACATCAGAAAGTTCTGATCCCCAAGATACCTACAGACTAACGTCTAGTTTGGGGATCACCGTTCAAATCGCTATGTATGTACTTGGTTGTTAATAAATAATTTGAATTTGAATTTGAATCCCATATGGCCAGATATGATACGCAGAAATTGAATATGTTGTGGAAATACGAGTAGATATGTTAAAAATAAACAAGCATATAAGCAGCTTCATAGATAGAACTTTCAATAACAGTGTGCAGTATTTTTCCAATACATTAATTTTTCATTTCAATTTATTCTAAATGTATATAAAACTGTCGAAATTGATGGACATTACTACAAATATACAACTGGAACGCATTAGATACCTAAACTTATTTAAGAACTTCTCAGATTCTTAAAATTGTTATTTCGTCATTAGAAATCAGTACAATTCAGCTAGAACATTTTTTCTCCACCTGTATGGAGACTAAGAAAACTTCCTTAGCAGTTCTATCAAAGCTAAAGATCACGAAAAGGCCGTTAAAATATCATCTCCAGAAACAAAAACTTGAATCCCACCCAAAAGTTTCATTATTATCATCTCAGCCAAAAGACGTCCACTACTGGACATAGACCTCCCCCAAGTGTCGCCACATTGACCGGTCCCATGCGTCTCGCATCTAGAAGATACCCGCAACCTTCACCAGGTCAACAAATCACCTAGTGAGAGACCGAAAAGTTTCAAATAACTGAAATAATAAAAACCAATTTATTTTCTTCTCAGGTGATCCACATAACAGGCCACATGCTAATGCCAGCTGACGACAAAATAGAACGCAACAACAATGATGACAAGAAACCAGATGCTGAAGATAAGAAGGCCACTAAAACTGGCACTCTTGTAGCCGTTGGCAGACCTATACCGCATCCCTCGAACATCGAGATACCGTTGGATAGCAAGACTTTCCTGTCCAAACATAGCCTGGATATGAAGTTTACTTATGTGGATGAGGCGTAAGTAATCTTTTTTTTAATAGTCGATTTTACTTGGACTATTTGCCATCATGTGGTTTTTGCTATTTGTAAGGGCTAGGGCACAAGATACTTTTAGCATCGGTGGTCTGCGATTTTGTGACGATATCGATGCTTTAGAGCTCGTGGCTTAATAATAACTGCCACTTGGGGCGATCTTTAGGTTAAGCCTATTTCCTAGATTGGTCAGCGGATGGGTGACAAACCCATTACATACCGAATTTCCTCTGTGCCTCGGAAAGCACAATAAGCTGTTGATCTCGGGAGCCATAATGAGATCTTTGACTGTCGTTACAGGTAGTCAGTGACCTGAAAGTCTGACAACCAGTCTTACCAAATATATCGTATTACCTAGTATTGATTGGGTTGTGGAGGTCAGTTAAGCAGTCGCTCCATATAAAATACTGATATTCAGCTGCATCTGGTTAGGTTAGTGACTGGAAGCCGACCCCGACATACTTGGGACAGGGCTAGGATGGTCGATGCTTTAGCTTCTAAAAATAACCGCTAAATCGCCGATGCTAAAGGTAGTGTGATGTGGCTCGAAATTGATATTGATATACTCTTCCGTTGGAGTCGTCGGCCCTATAGTATTCGAATCCTGATGGATGATATTTTTGCCACTTCCACGACGTTGTATAAGGAACCGTAGAGTTCATTTTGACTTCTATTTTGGGGTTCAGAGGGTAGCATAGGGGTCTCACATGATTTGTGACCTACTTTATAGTCTATTTATAGTCTACTTTATAGTCTATTTATGATCTGTAATGTGCGGAGTAAATTCGAACATTTGTGACATACTTTATAGTCTATCTATATAAGATCTGTAATGTGCGGAGTAAATTCGAACTATTTTAAAGTTGAAATTCGTCCTTTTACTGCTTTTGGGTCGCAAATGGATAAAATAAGGAATGAGTTCATAGAGGAAGTCTGAAAGTGGCGCCGTTGAATGAAAAGTTGTGTGGTAATCGATTAACGTTGTATGCGATGGGAAGAAATGTGGAAAATATAGTGAGGAAAATTATGAGTATGATCTATATAAATAAAAAGAGAAGTCCTGACTGACTGACTGATTGACTGACTCATCAACGCCCAGCCCAAACCCTTGGACCTAGAAAACTGAAATTTTGTATAGACGTTCCCTTTATAATGTAGACAAGGAATAAGGAAGGATTTTTCGAAATTCAACCCCTAAGGGAGTTAAATAGGGGATGAAAGTTTGTATGGAAAATCGACTTTTTCACGCGGGCGAAGCCGCTGGCAAAAGCTAGTTGTATATAAAAGTAGAGGAAGACCAAACAAAGATTGTATATAAAAGAATAATATGGCAAGAGAGGAGGTGGCTGCTGAGATGAAGAGTAATAGTGAAGTATGGAAGAATAAACTGTGCTGCGCCGACCCCAAATAAATTGGGATAAGGGCATGAATGATACTGATTTTGGAAGAAAAAAACATGCTGTGCTGACCCCAAAAACATGGGACAAGGGCAGGAAGTTATTCGTGCTAGGCACTAGTGTTGTTTTATTGAACAAAGGCTTTCTTCTGCATATCTCCACACTAGTGGTCTTTTCGAAAGGGTACAAGCTCGTCTCGTGATCCGAATTTCGGCCCAATCGGTTTCTTTTGACTAACTTATCTGGCTGCATTAATCTCGTTGATAATGAATACTATTTATTACTTCTCTTGTCATTATATTTTATTTCAATGTAGATAAACCAAACCTACCTCAATAAGAGTTGAGTGTCTTAGGTCTGAAAGAAACAAATGCATCCCATCTGATAGTAAGAGTGGCTCAGTGGTATCAGCCACCATTGGCGACCACGATCAGCCTGGACGAGTTTATACCCAGGCTTTTAAAATGGTGATGGAATTCTCTAGCAAAACCATCATCAACAAACAAAAATTATATACAGTGAAACCTGGTTAAGTGAGACCTCAAGGGACCTGAAAATGTGTCTCACTTATAAAGGTATTCCACTTACCCAGTGTCTCAGATATCCAAATCTGTCTCATCGGACCTCAGCATGAGTTCCAGTTATAGAGGTTTCTCACTTATCCAGGTCCCAGTTAACCAAGTTTCACTGTATAATAAAAGAAAGAAAGAAAGAAAGAAAAAAATATTTATTTTCGCAGAAATAAAAAAAAACAGGTAAACACACAACTTACAACTAATTATTAACAAAAAATAATTGGTACAAAAAAGAAAAAACAAGTTTGAAGTCAAGTTTGTAGTCAAGTTTGGAATAACAACTATTATTAGTATATTTACAGAGTCAAGTTAATTAAACTGTTATCACTTTGCTATGTAAATATACAGCAGTCGCATGGTCAAGAAAATTAGGGTTACGGTCACATTTTTCATCCAAGCACAAACTATTATAATGTACTTGTCATAATTTTGACAAATTTCGAAAGATGGCGCTGTTACCAACGACACAGCCCGTATTACCTGACCGAATTTAGGTGGCGCGTCGTCTATTGTATTCTAGTATTTACGACGCGCAACTTCATCCAGCCGTGTAATATCAACAAAAATATCACCTTCAAATGTATTTTGTAGGTTAAACATGATGCGATTTCGCGGTTTTGTACACAGTCCGCGATAAACTTACGTGGAAATAGTTCAGTACTCAATGTTTCTATGTGTGGTGATGTGTGATAGTTTTGTGATGACAAATAGTGTGTTTGTGTCTTAAAAAGTTCGCAATTTGAGTGTTTCTGGTGTTGGATTGTGAGAATGGCGGGATATTTAAATAGCGCAGCTGTAAGTAGTTTTTTAGAAGAATAGGACGATTTTAAACAATCAGTTTATTAAGATTTATTGTTTAGAGAACGTTTTGTTGATAAAATTTCAAGTTTGAACAAGGAGCGACGATGGGAGTGGCGGTAGGTCATTCAAGGTTATCTATGTAGGTGTACCGGTAAGCATGACCTAAGCATGGGGTTTGCAGGTCACATTGGAGGTGACCTTTGGAACGTCATGGTTTCCTGTGCCTTATTATTTTTGAAGGTGGTCGCACAAGTGATCGGTTTAGCTATCGTCCACCTAGTTCGTTACGTCCAAAAGTGATGAAATATTGCAGAATTTGAAGAGACCCAAAATAAATTAAATTGATAATATTGACTGTCTTATGCTAATCGAACTTTACGAAAGCGAAACGTTACAAAAGAATTCATCTGGTTAGGAAAATCTGTGATTAAATTACGTCGTTTTCAACCCAAAAATAAAAAATATATTTCAATAAATTATAGTTAACACTTTGTTTTCTTTACAGGTTGATGAATACGCTCGGTTTCGAGCCAGACGAGCTCGTCGGCCGTTCCGTGTACGAATACCATCACGCTGCCGATACCGGCTCCCTGGTCCAGCAATTCAAATCACGTAAGTTATTAAATTTTAAGAAAAATAAACTTCTCAAACTTCACAAAGAATTAAAGTTGAAAACAGCGCCCTCTCTTGACAGCACGGCAGTGTCGTTCCAAACCTACATGTAACGTAGTTGGGCTTGTGTAACATAGATGGCAGCACGCGTTTTGAAAATCGCGCTACGGTAAAAAATATAAATTCAGTTAGCGGTTAACAAACGCATCTCATCTCGTGACTCTAAGTACTGCACTCAGAGACGTTTAATGATTATTTAAGCCGTCACTTAATAAAGGTTTTGTTTGTCAAATCTTTACCAAGTAATCATTAAACATCTTTGAGTGCGGCAGTAAGTCTGAACCTAGGTGTCGTTACATAATATCCCCCAAACCCTTCAATTAGACAGAGTCATAGAATCATAACACCATAGAGATAGTAGTCAAAAATGTTTGACCTGATGAAACAGACTGCGCGTTATTTAATTAAAATAATATTAATTTATTGGAACTTTTTTACTAATTATAATCCTCACATTTTAGTATCCTGATATTTCTGTATAATAATCAGCCGTTCAATTCTGACACATTTTCAATTAAAGCAAACATAAACAATACAAAATCTTGTAGTGCTACACTATTCGCGTTTTACTTTGTTTGCTCATTTCATTAACTACTTTTTCAAGAAAGCTGTTCCTCTCCAGGAGCCGTTTATTTTGTTCTAACAAACATTGGATGGCTTCCATTTTCTTTTTGCCCGATTCTTGTAATTTTCTTACTTGTTTATATAATTTTTTCTCCAATGTTGTTTTGAGTTTGAGTTTTTGGACACCAGGCTGTAAAGAATGTTATTATTTTATTTAATAAAAAATAATTCATTCATTAAATTAAAATAATTAGATCTACTTTTCTATAACCTGATACATTTATAGAATTCTCAATTTACCTTTATTATTGTTGATTCTGTAACATCATTTGTTGTACTTTGATCCAATTTGTTGGTGAGATCAATATTTTGCTCTTGAGGTTGCGCATCTGTCATCTCTTCATCTTCACTAGAATCCGTGGTTTCGTCTTTATTCTAGAGAAAAACAAAAATAATAAAAATAAATTATGTAAAATATAAATCTTGCTTAAAGAAAAATCGTATTAACAAAAAAAGTAATAAAAAAAAGCCTATAAAAAAGTATATCTTCCAATAAATACGTTGTCAAACCTTTGTTTTTACCTCTAAACTTGATGATTCCACAACAACATCTGCTGTTTTCATTTTCGGAGATTGTTTTTTTGAACCACTTTGTTCGGAATTGCTCGGGTAACATTTTATTTTCTTAGCAGGTTGCACATTTGACTTTGTACCATCTCCACTACACGTACACACTTTAGTCTATTAAAATAAAATAAAACATAATTATGAATAAAATATAATAATAGGCCTTTGCCCAGCAGTGGGACACAATAGGCTAATCAAAAAAAAAAAATGAATAAAAAGTTGGATAAGAAATATGTCCGAAACAGCAGTCTACATCAAACATTGTAGTACTTACAGAAAAAAAAAAAAAAATTAAATTGCTGGTGTAATATTTTTGGGACTTAGTAGGTAGTTGGTTTGCTCAGAAAGACTGCACTTTTGGCATAATTAAGTCTATCTTAGCTTATATCTATTGTATTGTATAGCTATAGCATAGGCTATAGCTACCCACAACCCACATATCGGCCCACAACAATATGCTTTTTTTTTTAAATAAATATATAGATATTTATTAAAAAAAAAACCATATTGTTGTGGGCCGATATGCCAGCTTCCATACAAAAAAGTTAAAACTCCTTACAATGTAAAATCACAACATGGACAAAAAAATCTAGGAAATATTTTTTTTTCTTACCAATTTCAATTCTGGGAAAGAGCCTTTATGTAATTTCTGCAAACCTAGTTTAGTTGAGTAGTAATTTTCTTTTTTGAAATGTAGCGAACAAACTCTTGTGGATTTTGTAAATACGGTTTTATTAACTGCCTGCATCCATTTTTTTCTTACACATGGTTCTAGTGGAGCTCTGTAAATGCAGAAGAACAATACAAATAAGTGGACAAGGCAAAACGAGTATAGTAAGGATCGTAGCAGGTAGCATTCTAGGGTTAGCGGCTTCACCCGCTACAACTCGAAAACTATCTGTGTACTAAATTTTATCCAAATCCGATCAGTAGTTTTTGCGTGAAGAAGTAACAAACATACACACTCACAAACTTTCGCCTTTATGATACTAGTGTGAAGTGTGATATTAGTGTGATATCAGAACAATACAAATAAGTGGACAAGGCAAAGGGAGTATAATAAGGATCGTAGCAGGTAGCATTCTATGGTGTCTGCCTCGCCTATGTTGAATACGCGCGAGTTAAAACAATAGTGTAACTAGCTAAAACACAAGGTACTTAAACCAAACTTGTTTTAAAACACATATTATGTTAAAATGAGGAAGTACTTAGACGTTATTCACAAAACATCGAGTAACTTAGTAAACAATATGAGTAATAAAAATTAAAATCGAGTTCGACCCTGTCTAACCGTAGTGGCGTCTGCCATATTTGTTCGCACACGAACATAACAACATAACTCTCATATTTTAATATGGGCGGATAAATTGCTCACCTATGAAAGTGTATAGAATGTTGTATACGAGATGCAATAGACACAGTATCGGATCTCGAACTACATCCCTCGACTGCACACTGTACCATTTTAACTTTTGTTTGGTTAAATAACAAGAAGCTCACGCGCGCACTACTGAACTAAATGACGCCACGCCACTGTGGCGCGCGGTTGCTAGCGATCAAACGGTGCCTTCCTTCCCGTTCATTCGATCGGCGCCATTTTGTGTGGCATCGTTTAGCTCCGCGCCATCTATTGGACAAATAAAGAGTTTATAGTACAGTACGATCCGTTCTGCCATAGGGTTACGAAATTACGAATTGCGTTCTAACATTGTTGTTTTTATTGGAAAATATAAAGTAGCTTTTGTTAGTTTCATAATTTTGCTTTAAATAAGACGGGGTCGCGGCAGGCGTTTTCCTTGAGAATTGAAAAGAAGTCGGAATCGTAACCGTTGGAAGAAATGAAGGGAGGCCTTTGTCCAGCAGTGGGACAATATGGGCTAGCTATTATCAAATTAAAACTGTATTATTTTACGCTTGAAACATAATGAAGGCCATTTCAAAGGGGCTATTTACTGTGAATTACTTATTGATCTTCACATATGTTGCGTTATTGCGTAACGTACTGTCGGGCAAAAACGCTTTTATATTGTAAGTAGGTACAGGTACGGTCGCTTTGTCTTGTGGAATACTTACCTAGCCTTGAACTTGTTGTGATAGGGGGACACCAACCGGTTCTAAACGGTCGTAGTCGCTATTATCCAATTCATATTTTATTCTCTGTTGCTATGTGGGGAAAGAAACTGCTTAATATAATGTTGTACCTAGTAGGTGTGTACTCTTGATTAATATAATTCAAATTCATGCTGAATCAAATCTTTGGTCAAAGCAATCACGATAATCATTTTCAAAAAGACTTTTCGATGTTTCGCGTCGAGATGATTTTCTGTTACCAAGTAGATAGGTACTAAGTACCCATCCGCTTATCAACCGACCGAATTGTCGTTGTGATGATAACAAATTACCATGTTATTAATCATGTTTTCTAACCACAATTGAGCAAGTACTAACGTACTGAACATACACGTGGACTTTTTATTATCTATTAAGTGAGAGATAGTGATCTATGTTGTTCATGTAGGTAGGTAGCCTAAAACATGTTATTTTTATCGCTAGGTAGGTATTCTGTTCACTTACCTACCT
This sequence comes from Diarsia mendica, assembly GCA_949316265.1. Classification (NCBI taxonomy): domain Eukaryota; kingdom Metazoa; phylum Arthropoda; class Insecta; order Lepidoptera; family Noctuidae; genus Diarsia; species Diarsia mendica. The sequence continues at coordinate 7,765,154 of OX438906.1, read as the reverse complement.
ATATTATTGGGACTTATTTTGTGTTGACAATTCAAGAGATTATAATAATACTTATGAAAACTCTATAAAAACTTCACAGTGGCTGTTTTAATGCCTAATAATAAACATTCCAGTGATGAATCTAATACGGTCTACAGTTTTGTCACTAAGCGATTATTTTTAGTAAGTATACATTTATTACCTGACTAGCTTTTGCCCGCGACTTCGTTCGCGTGGAATAGTGACTTCCGGCAGATTTTTGGTTTATCTCGCGAAAAAAAAAAAAAACTGTCCTATGTCCTTTCTCAAGTTCCAAACTATGTCTGTACCAAATTTCATCAAAATCCGTTCAGCCGTTTAGGCGTGAAAGAGTAACAGACAGACAGACAGAGTTACTTTCGCATTTATAATATTAGTATGGAAGTATGGATATACGAACTGACTTAGCATTCAGTAGGTACCTAAAGGTATAAGGTTATATTTATTTACATAAATAAACTTCTGTCAATTCATGGGCACATTCACATTCATTTGAAATGTTCAGTCAAATCATTATTCTCTTATCCCAATTCATTTGGGGTCGGCGCAGCGCAGCATGTCTTCTTCTTCCATACTTCTCTGTTTCTCGTCATCTCGTGAGACACCTCCCTAAAACCACACTCATTTCTCCTAGTACGTCACGACTTCACGAGACATTGTCTACACACATAGATCATAAAAAGTTGACTCACTTTTGATGTTCGTGGCGCGCCGTCTTCCTTTGTTTGTTGGTCTGAGTTCTTAACACAGTCCATCCATCATTCTTTGGTCTTCCTCTACTTCAGCTGTCCAATACCTATGTCTACGAAAATTATATAAATAACCCACATTCATATCTGATCTATGGGAATCTTTTTATATTTCTATGATGGGAACTTACCAATTGTAGTGGTAGGTAGCACCGAAATGTTACTAAATAGTTGTACCTACCTACCTAGGTAATTTCTTTTCAAAAATCACTCCTCTTTGTGTTCGCAACTCGTTCCCTTGTAATTCAACTTTATATCTCGCAAACGAACCTGTTTATTACAACAGGATCTTCATTGAACGACCACCATAGTATACAACGACGTACGATCGTATCGTGCACGTGTTAATTTATTATTGAGTCATAAAGACGAGGAAATGGCAGTCGGCTGACGATGTTGATCGTATTCTTTACGATGAGTAAAATGAACGCAAGCGCGGATCCAGGGGGGGGGTCAGGGGGGTCATGACCCCCCCCTGGGCTGGGTCCAGGACCTAGGTGGACCACTAATTAAAATTGTTAAACGTAATGTTTTTTACACAACAGCCCAAAAAATAGAGTGTTTTTAGGGTTCATGTATGTTTATTTGTGAGTTTCTATAATCCACCATAACTGCTAAACGCCTGAACTGACTTTGATTTGTTTGCATCATCCCTAGTGTTGTAGGCTGGTGAAAAATCCACGTTAAAAGATCCACATACGTTATCCCAACTACGAGTATGTTGTAGTTGGCTTCCAGTCTAACTGGATGCAGGTAAAAACCGGTATTTTACATGGAACGACTGCTTCCTTGGCCTGCACACAGTGCTCACTGCACAGCCCAGTTAGTACTGGGTACAACGAGATATATCCCTTAGTATGACTGGTTGTCAGACTTTCGGGCTCTGGCTGTTTCCGAGGCAATGAAAACACTGAGTACGTTACGTAAATCTTTACGTATCGTAGTGTTAATCGATTTATCCCTTACAAGGTTGGGTCAGAATGGTACACTTTTAATAGATCACCAATATTTTTTTTCGTAAGAATAAACGTCTATCATCATTGTCGAGTCAGTCGCATCTTCCAAACCTCTGTCTAAGGCGCTTGGTTTAGGAATTGGACGATTGATGTCTACCAAGATTACTCTTTAAGCGGATCTCTTCTCGAATCAAGTAAAACAGTATTTTATACTCTTTCCTCCCAATGACAATATCTTTGCCACCCCCCAAAATGCTTAAAAAATTTCGCGCTCGCTTCGCTCGCGCCTCCCTCCTGCTCTTTCACCATTCTGTCACGCTTGAAACGCTCAACTATACGCTCATCTACTTCAATTCTCATTTCTGATTCTAAGTCGTCCATCCACCGAAAATTGTTCAACGCTTTATCCCCCTGAATAAGGGTTATAGCACTTCGAAGAATTAAATCGTGGCTGGCTAAGAGCTTCAATGGTTGAAGAACGTCTAACCAGACTGGCACTTCTCCACACTAAAAAACGTACCTATTGAAGTAGGTAGATTAAGTGGTAACGCGTTTCGGTAGAAGACGTAAAAGAAAAATTGATTTTGTTATTTAAATAGGTATTTTTAAGTACCTACGTACATAAATTAATAAAACACCAATTTTTTACTTGTATCTATGATTATAAAAATTAAATTATAACTTCTTGTGACTTGACCACGACTCTTTGTGACCCCCCCCTGGCACCAAAGCTGGATCCGCCCTTGAATGAACGTTAGGTAGGAAGGAAAATTGACGATTCCTGTTTGATGTTTCTTTTATGACGTGTGGCACCTGTATAACCTTGAAATCAGGATTGATAAGAAAGCGAAGAGGGACAGAGATGTTAGCAACCTTCCTTTTTCTGGAACAAAAACTACGTTCCGGGTATGTGAGTTAAAATGTTTGTAAACGCACTCGTGATACAGAAGAAGTTCCTATTATCGGACCACGATTTAAGAAAATTAACACTGTAGGTATATCTCTGTCTAACCTCGTGGCTACAGCCGTGAACCGTGATGTTATATTGTGTTAGTCTTTTCAAGTTTGCTATGGGCTGTACCTATAGGTACGCTAGCTGAATCACGAAAGTTACAGAATATCTGAGATTTACTTCAGTAGTTCAAAACTTCAAACGACCTACTTTTGAGCTTGATTGAAGCCTGTGCCTAGTGAATACGAGTTTAATTATCAAACTATGAACTTAATTGTTTCCTAAATGTAGTACCTATTTATTTCTTAGTTCAGTAATTAAACTCGGATTCATTACCACTTGAAGAATTTGTTTACTGTCCTTCTGCTATTGTCTTTGATGTTTCAGAAGTGATTTATTGGCATTGAAATAATGCCTTCTGACATCAAACTTCATACAAGCGTTGCCAATAAATAAGTGCGTTTTATCTGTCCGCATAGCCATTTTCATTAAATCGTTAGATCATTTAATAGTAATAGGTAGTTAAATGAAATAACACGTACCTACGGGTCTACCTTACTGAAATCAGGGTTCGGGATTATAAATATTTATTTATTTAATATTTATTTTTATTTAATAATTACCTGTAACTATAATCTATGGCGATTCTTAACTTGATCACTTTAATGTGCATAGGCCATAGCACTCCAAGTATCGCCACATCGACCTGTCTTTCGCGTCCCGCATCGGTTCATCACCAGATTTTTACCACAATTAAAATCTGAAGTAGATTATCTCATAGATCGTCCTGCAGAGATGAAATAATAGTCATTTGTTCTGGGCCCCGAGTCTGCTATTCAATAGTGTCAGAATGGTCGATCATTGATCTCATAATGGTTGATTGATGACAAGCCAAAAAGTACCTTATGCCGGTCGACTTAAGGTACTTTTTGGCTTGTCGTAAATCAACCATTATGAGATCAATGATCGACCATTCTGACACTATTGAATAGCAGACTCGGGGCCCTGGTCGCCACCGGGAGCCTGTAATGATGCATTGAACCGAGACCTTATCGCGTGCCGTGCATTGAATATTCATGATCATCGGCCATCTTACATTATCAGCCGTGGAATGAAAGTACGGAACGTCATAATATTTTAACGTCAAACTGGAAACAGAGAAATTAATGTGGTATAATAACAAACCGTTTACAGCCTATCTTCTTAGGAAGATGCTACACAGTTTGTTCGGCACATTCGGCAATCGCTACTCCTATTTAGCTTTCATTGCGCTTGTGCCGATTGGCATACTTCGTTCGGCAAATATTATACCTACCATCGATGAATCGTGTCCCGGTCGGCTCGACTCAATTCAACCGAACGGCTTTTTTCTCAAGATATATATTATTATCATTTCAAAGAATTGATTGCTATTTGCAAATCACTCGGAATTTCTGGAATTTCTCGATTACCTACATGTTGCGTGTTCAGTGAAAGGTGTCATAATTAATTTTCGCAGTAAAATTGTATCATCTAAACGATTTAATTAATTGTTTACGTAATGAAATCATACCTGTATACCGGTACTACTTATAGGTACCTAGGTATAACCACAAGACACATTGTACTGTTTTCCTCCACATATTTTCCTTCTTGTTTTAAGTACCTTTATTTATGTACTTACTTGGTACTAAAATTAATAATAATAATAACATTTAAATTGTAATATTTTATCAGCAAGAACCACTTATATTTATGGATGCGTCCGCAGTCCGCACGTAGTACTCATTCATTTTAATAGTATTCGTGTTGCCAGCCTGTAGGTCGTAGGATATTGTTTTGTAATGTCGCCCGAACTTGGTTGGCAAAAAATTAAATTAAATGTGTGGAGTTTCAGTTTCAGTACACTCCAAGGGGCAGTAAACGTTTTTCTGTGGGATTTGCTACATTGTTTATTTATTTAACACTAGCTGTAGCCAGCGCGGCTTCACCCGCTACAACTCGTAAATTATCCCACGGGAAGATAAAATTGGGATAAAAAGTATCCTATGTGTTAATCCAGGTTATAAACTATCTGTGTAGGTACCAAATTTTATCCAAATTCGTTCAGTAGTTTTTGCGTGAAGAAGTAACACACTCACGCACTCACAAACTTTCGCCTTTAGAATATTTGTGTGATTTCTAACTAAGCAGACTTTCTGCCATTGGCATTTTCAACTAGTTGACTAGTAGAAAATGGGTGCTTTGGGTGATGCAGAAACAAAAAGAAAATATTTTATGTTATTCTGCCGTCGTAAGAAAAAGGGGCACAACTAACATTTTGAACAAAATTGAGTTATATACATATTTGGAATCAGAAAAAAAAGGCGCATCTGCTCAATTTTTTGTAGAATTTTATCTTCAAGGAATTCGGAGATACAGTAGGCTTAAAAGGCACAAATTACAATAATATTCATGTTCTATAGAATGAAAAGGCACATTTATTGACCATTATATTGAAAAGGCACAAATACGTAGATGTGACTATTACTTCATACAGATTTGAACTAAAAACTACATTGAAAAGGCTCAAATGCCAAATGTGCCCTGTCTACTTAATTAATGATCCATGCATGTCTCAATTAATTTACGTATAAAAGGCACAAATAACCAATTGAGCCTTTTCTTTAAATTATTTCGGATTAGGGGTTAGGAAAAAAGGCAGGGTTTGATTGAAACGCGCCAGTTGTGCCTGCGACGTCGAAGTGACTCTACGCTTATCTTTATGGCTATTGATGCTATAGAGTTCCTCAGGGGTTTGTTCTCTCCGCGACACTTTTCCTGCTGCACATCAATGACCTCCTTGTTCCTGGCATTGTTGGGTACGCAGATGACAGCACTGTCCTGGAGAGTTATACTTCCAGCGCAAAAGCCGGCGGTGATGAAGTACGTTCATTGAGAGAGGCCATGGTAGAGCGAACGAATTCAGCCTTAAGTCTTGTCTCCAAGTGGGGTAACGATAATCTGGTTAATTTCAACGCCACCAAAACGCAAGTGTGTCTATTCACCGCCAAAAGGAGTCCGTTCAATCTGGCCCCTACTTTCCGGAGTGCGCCTGTACAAGTTATTGACAGTCTCGAGCTTCTTGGCACGAAGTTGAGCGGGAATCTAAACTTCGGCGCCTACATTGAGTCGAAAGCTCAAACTGCGACAAAAAAGCTGGGTATCCTAAATAAGGTTAAGCGGTACTTCAAGCCTGGACAGCTTTCAGTATTACATAAAGCTCAAGTCCGGTCTGGCATGGAGTATTGCTGTCACCTTTGGGATGGCTCAGCCAAATACCAACTTGCCACACATGACTCTGTAGAGCGCAGAGCCAGGAGGCTAATTGGCGACGATAAGCTGTTTGCCAAGCTACATAGCCTGGCCCACCGCCGCAAAGTTACATGTCTGTCGGTCTTCCACAGGCTGTACTTCGAAGAGTGTGCGCAGGAGCTTCCACCATCTCCCTTTTTCCATCGGGAGACTAGACATACTGCAAGTTATCACCCATACCTTGTCGATGTTCCACACATTCGAACAAAGCACTTTGCTAATTATTTTGTCATGCGCACAGCTAAACAGTGGAACGGGAGTTCCACTGTGCGACCTGTGTGTTCCACCTGCGTAGGTTTTCCCGAGTTCATATAACCCCAATCTATTGTCGCGAGTAAATAGGCTTCTTCTGGGTGAGCTTGTTCCATCGTCGACCTCATCTCTGCTCTTAGGGCAAGACAAATAAAAAAATAAAATAAAAATAAATTACGGGTATAAGCTATTTCCTGTAAACGAACAATAAATAATTATAATAAACTCTAATAGAGTAGCTTGATAAAGGTTCTAAACCAAAATGTATGCTCCTATTACGTATTAAAATTTCTTCACATGATTATTTGTTTTTTTTTTTATAGAAAACATTAAGTTAATAATTTACATTAAAAAGGCGCAATTAGACAAAATGCGCCCTTTCTTTTAGACTCAATGACCAATTTGCTTGAAATATTAAAAAGAAAGGTCACATTTGGTTAACTATGCCTTTTCTTTGTAGTAAGTGGTATTTTACAATATTTATTTTTTTATGTTGAAAGGAATAAATTGAATTTATTTAATAATTACTTATATATAAAACCTAAAAAGTAAAAAATATAATAGTACTAACCTTCACGCATATATCATCAGTATTTTTTTTCTTTTAAGCAATTAGGTTTCCACACTATGAAGCAAAATATGGTAAAAACTTTAATCCCTATTATCTCAGTTTCACCAAAATGATAGATGTGCCCCTCTCTCGTACGACGGCAGTATTGTTACGACGGTCATCTAGAATCTTCGAGAAACTGCGCTAATAACTGTGTAATACCTAGAAAAGACGAGTAGAGACGAGTTCATTCTGGCTGGACTGGCCTGTTGGTCTAGTGGTTAGTGACCCTAACTGCTATGCCGGAGGTCGTGGGTTCGATTCCCACTTAGGACAAATGTTTGTGTGATGAGCACGATCATTTGTTCTGTGTCTGGGTGTAATTTATCTATAATATGTATGTATTTAGAAATATATAAGTATGTTTATCAGTTGTCTAGTACCCATAACACAAGCTCTGCTTAGCTTGGGACTAGATGGCGTTGTGTGATAGTTGTGGAATATTATTATTATTATTATTATTCTCTTAGGTACCTATTTCCTTCTGTAGGTATAGTTACATTGTATTTCAAGGTCAGCCTACGCGCGACGTCAGCGGCAATTGACATTGTAATTTCGACCGTGTGCCGAGGGCGTAAAGTAACTTCTTCCTTGTCGGTTCTTTTATCTTTAAATTTATTTTTTGTTAATGTTTTTTTGTTGATGCTTTCTTGAATAATAGAGAATCATCTCGAATATCTTTTGTTTGCGTGGGTATAAAAGGACCGATTGAAGACGAAGTGAGTCAGTTCACTTTTAAGCGAGACAACGAAAAGTTCTAAGAGATATCTAGTGCGACAAAGTGTTCAGTAGTATTGAAGTGATTGTGAATAAGTGTTTATTGAGTAATAAAGTTAATTCGTGTGTTTAATTGGTAGTGATTTTATTTATCCCATACCCAGCTCGTAACAATTTGGTGTCAGAAGCGGGGATAAATAATGCCGATTCTACCGAAGGACGACACGGATAGTATCCGTACGAGGAGTCAGCGGCAGCAAGGTATGGACCAAAGGCGATTTGGGGACTCCCCGACACAAACACCGGGCGGTGCCCAGCCTACGTCAGAGCCAGTTGCTGGCCCATCTGGAGCTACTCCAGCGGCGCCTACTACATCAGCGGCGCCTGACTTGTCTGCCTTAATGGCACTGCTGCAAGACCAGGCACGTCGTCAGGAGGAGCAGGCTCGTCGTCAAGAGGAGCAGGCTCGTCGTCAAGAGGAGCAGGCTCGTCGGTTGGAGGAGCAGTTGCAACGGGACAAGGAGGAGCAGGCTCGTCGTCAAGAGGAGCAAGCCCGTCGGTTGGAGGAGCAGTTGCAACGGGACAAGGAGGAACAGGCTCGCCGTCAAGAGGAACAGGCTCGGCGTCAAGAGGAGCAGACCCGCCGGTTGGAGGAAAAGTTGCAACGCGATCAAGAGGAGCAGGTCCGACGCCAAGAAGAACAGATGCTCCTGATGAAGGATCTTCACGCATCAGTTGGGAAAGAGCTGAGCGTGATGAAAGAGCAGGTACAGCAGCACGACAACCGTATCGCAAAGGCCGAAATTCAGATCGCCGATGTGAAGAAGGCCTTAAGTGAAATTAAGGTTGGAGACGGGTCTGTAACTTCAGTGATTGCTGCCCCTTCGGTGCGTGGGTTTAAAGTGCCTCCATTCGACGGAACATCTTCATGGTCGGCCTATAAAATCCAATTCGAGGCCGTTATGAAAGTGAATGGGTGGACCAAAGCGCAAGCCATGACCGCGCTCACCTTGGGTCTTCGAGACCAGGCCCTTAACATTCTTGAGGCCCTCGGCAAGGATGTGACCTACGAACAGCTGCTGGAGGCATTAGAGTCCAGATACGGTGACGCGCACCTGGAGCATGTTTTTCGTGCCAAGTTAAGGGATCGCGTTCAACGTAGTGCCGAGAACTTACAGCAGTGGGCTCTGGAAGTTGAAACGATGGTTCGGAAAGCATACCGGTCTGCCCCTGCACTCATCGATGGAAATTTGGTACAGGCGTTCGTCGACGGAATACGTGACTTGGAAGTGAGAGCCGCTGTGAGACTCGGACATCATAAGACGCTGAAGAACGCCTTAGCACATGCTCTGGAAGTAGAAGCAGTGAGACAAGACCATCGAACACACTACGTCAGAGAAATTGTGGCAACACCTGTACATGAGCGTCCGCGAAAGTACAGCCCTAGGTGCTACGCTTGTGGAGAAAGTGGTCACCTACGGCCAAATTGTAAAAAGCGACGCACACGGAGGGAAGACCAATCACAGCGGGAAAAGGCGACTGATATGACTGCCCAGCAACAGTGGAGAACTCGCGGTAACAATGATGAACTTTCAAGACCTTGGCGTGAAGACTGTATGCAGAGTTCCAGACAAGAAACTAAGGAAGTTGTGTCTGTGAGGAGGCTAAGAACAGATCTCAGCGACGAATGGAAGGAAACTATACAGCAGGCTCAGCAAAGTGACTTGGATATCAAACCGATCTTCGAGTGGATTAAAGCTGGTGGTCCGAAGCCCAAGTGGAGTGATGTGGCTGCGATGAGTTCCATCACGAAGAGTTATTGGGCGCAATGGAACAGCTTGGTGATCCAGGATGGAGTCTTGTGCCGTAAATGGGAAAACGCTCGTGGGGACAGCTGTCATCTACAAATGGTTGTCCCTAAAGCTAAGGTACCGGATGTTTTACGTCTCTACCATGATGGATGCTCAGGAGGACATATGGGGGTGAAAAGGACTCTACTGAAGATCAGAGAGCGCTTTTACTGGATCCACTGTCGAGATGATGTGGAGGACTGGTGTCGCAAATGTACCAACTGTGCGGCTGTGAAAGGACCTCACACGCGAAGCAGAGGTGCATTAAAAGTGTACAACGTGGGAGCCCCCTGGGAGCGGATAGCACTGGACGTTGCGGGACCATTTCCAGAAAGCGATAGCGGAAACAAGTACTTCATGGTTGTCATGGACTACTTCACCAAGTGGCCAGAAGTCTTCGCCATTCCTAACCAAGAAGCAACAACAGTCGCGGATAAATTGGTTCAGGAAGTCTTCTGTCGTTTTGGAGTACCCTTAGAAATTCACAGCGATCAAGGAAGGAATTTTGAATCGCAAGTTTTTCAGGAGACTTGTCGATTGATGGGTACACGTACACAAAACCAGGACCACCTCTTACCACCCACAATCTGATGGAATGGTGGAACGATTCAACCAGACATTGGAGAGATATCTGGCTAAAGTCGTGGAAAGCAGGCAAAGGGATTGGGACAAACACATACAGCCGTTTCTTCTGTCCTATCGGAGTGCAGTTCACGAAAGTACGACTGTAACTCCAGCCTTCGCGAACTTTGGAAGGGAATTACGGTTGCCTGCAGATTTAATCACTGGAACCCGGATTACGCGAATGATCTGCGTAACAAGTTAAATGATGTGTATGAGCATATCAGGCAATCCGGACAACAAATGTCTGAGAAGATGAAGACTCGTTATGACCGAAAGGCAAACAGTCGTGGTTTCGACGAAAGTTCGCTGGTGTGGTTGCATAACCCAGTGCGGAGCAAGGGGAAGTCTCCGAAATTGCAAGCAAAATGGGATGGACCATACAGAGTTGTGACCAGGATCAACGATGTCACCTACCGAATACAGAAGGGTCCGCGAGGGGCACCTAAGGTTGTGCATGTAGACCGATTGGCGCGATATTACGGGACCAATGATGCTCGGGACGAGCATGTCTAAGGAGGGGGCAGTGTTACGACGGTCATCTAGAATCTTCGAGAAACTGCGCTAATAACTGTGTAATACCTAGAAAAGACGAGTAGAGACGAGTTCATTCTCTTAGGTACCTATTTCCTTCTGTAGGTATAGTTACATTGTATTTCAAGGTCAGCCTACGCGCGACGTCAGCGGCAATTGACATTGTAATTTCGACCGTATGCCGAGGGCGTAAAGTAACTTCTTCCTTGTCGGTTCTTTTATCTTTAAATTTATTTTTTGTTAATGTTTTTTTGTTGATGCTTTCTTGAATAATAGAGAATCATCTCGAATATCTTTTGTTTGCGTGGGTATAAAAGGACCGATTGAGGACGAAGTGAGTCAGTTCACTTTTAAGCGAGACAACGAAAAGTTCTAAGAGATATCTAGTGCGACAAAGTGTTCAGTAGTATTGAAGTGATTGTGAATAAGTGTTTATTGTATGTAAGTATGTCTATAATATGTATGTATTTAGAAATATATAAGTATGTTTATCAGTTGTCTAGTACCCATAACACAAGCTCTGCTTAGCTTGGGACTAGATGGCGTTGTGTGATAGTTGTGGAATATTATTATATTATTATTATTATTATTGAGTAATAAAGTTAATTCGTGTGTTTAATTGGTACTTAGTGATTTTATTTATCCCATACCCAGCTCGTAACATTATCATCTTCTAAAAGCCTTGTTCTAAGTATGTTGGGGTCGCGGTCGGTTTCTAGTCCTAATATGTGTCAGTATATCTTGATTTTAAAAAATAACCCAACATTGAGGTCGTATTTTTTGTTTCTTTAAAAACCTACCATAACCTGCATCTGATGTCGCCTATGTATCCTACAAGACTTAATTTATCCTAAAACTGCAGAAACTCAATGAATCCTACAATCCGAACACCTTACTCTGATTTTTAAGGTAGGTATTCCAATCATCAATGTCGCGTGAATTCCTCCATTGTACTTTTTATCAGTCTCCATTTCTCCAATAAAAAATAATATGTAGGTTGGCATTCTGTGGTAAACTAAAACAATTGAAACACAAATCACTCAAGTAGGTACCTACCACCTTCCTGTTCACAACACGACACAAACTCACAAACTGTTGTTCGTTATTTTATTCTAATTCCGTCCCTATTTACGTAACACAACATACCTATCTATTTTTTACGTAAACAAGCGTCAAATCGGCGTGTATTAGCACGTGCTGGTGGAATAAAAATACATTTTATTTGGGGCGCCAGTTCATCATGCTCGTTTTGGTTGACACTGACGAAGGTCGAATGGCTGACCTTGGAGACGGGTTTAGATCGTAATAATGCGGTTACCTATATCATCTATAAAAGATATGATGTAGGTATTACGAACTTCATAAATTTTTGAGTGGGCCAGAAATGTTGTGTGGTCGAAATTTTGGCAGCTTATAAAATAATAAAATACAGTTAGGTAATGTCTAAAACACGCACTTATCTATTGTTCCTTGAAAGTATGCAGATGAGTACTTACATGACATATTACTTCGCTATGAGAGGAAGACTAAAGGAACTTTGGAAAGATAGTGGTGCCGATTCTCTTGTACACCGAACTAACCTAAACTAAAACTTCTTAATTTTAGTTAGTTGGTTTTGGTAAGTTATTCTGAAAACAAGATTCTCTAAAGGAGATGGCTAAATGACTGCCTCCAGCAAGTATAGGATTCCCACACTGACTCGTAGTATTTAAACAATCAAACATTAATTATTTAGTGTTTAATAATTTCCTAGAAGTTGCATGAACTAAAGAAAAAGCAAAAATTAAATCTCTCTTTTCATTGACATAAAATGGTGAAATACTCGTAATGCAGCTGCTAGTTGCTATAGCAACTGCAAGCTAAGGATGGTCCATATCGCTTTTATTATATCGATTCTTGATAACAGTTATCAAAACGATTTATTTACTTGAAACTAAGAAGTGGTAATCAGAGTTTTTGGTGGGAATCTATGCCGTGCAATTCAGTGTCTTGTTTAGTTCCTTGTGTTTTAAAAATGGGGTTGTTTGAAAGTGACTGTCGATTCTACCCAACTTAATTAAATCCTAATCAAATAAAACAAGGGATAGCTTCGAATTATGGTTATTCATTTAATCGTGATACATATTTTGCGAAAAATATGAACTGATGATTATTAAAAAGTAGTTCTATTTTTTTCTTTTAATCGTTTCGATTATTTTATTTCATCTATAAAAAAGCACACGTCATATGTCAGACGTCGTTTTAACGCTTTGCCGTTTATTTGTTCGTTGTGCTTTTATATTTTGAATTTCCACCCTCGCTTTGACCCTTTTGCTTCTCAACGCGGACTTGACTTGCAGTACATTCATCATGCTATACATGTACTGCGGTAGGTATAACCACGCAAAGACTGCGGCGGCATAATCATCACTTCGTTGCCTGCTGCTCTACTTACTATCCTAACTGTAGATGACTCACCTTTTTTTTTTGAGTCTCGGAAATCATCAAATAACTCCTCCCGCTCTTAGGCAGAGCGGAAGCGAGTGTCAGACTTCTACTGACTAAAAACCACCCATGTTCCTTCTTCGCCCTTGTGCCGAGGCCGCGTTATCTCTTTCGATAATCCGCAGCCCCGACGGGCGTCGGCCCTTGCGGGCCCCTCCTTGCTGACATCTCTTTGAGGCGCGCGTGGAACACGAACGCGCCGTCGACACGGTCTATTGCCGTCATAAGACGGCCGGACGGCGAGCTAGCCGATTACCCACCGTCCACAGGCCCGCGTCTACGGTGGCCGGAAGCCATCACGTGGCCAACGACGCCCGGAGCTTCTCCCGCGGCGGCTGGGACGAGAGGTTCTCTCCCTCTCACGTTCCGCCACCTCCTTCGCTAGCATAACTGCTTCGCAGAAGGAGGAAACTACAAATAATCCTCTGGATGACATACTGTCATATTACTGCAGCTGTAATGTGGGGAACAGAACTCTGGGCTGTTGCTGTCATGTAATGACAGTGATCTGGTATCTGGGATGGGCGAGACACCAGAACACGCTATCCGCTCCGGCTTCATTTTTAGGTAAGAATAACAGAAAAGAATAAAGTCATTCACATTTTTGCTGTTTTATTTTCAATATTTTTTATGTTAAAAACTTTAGATTATTATTGTATCGATTGTGTTACACTTGAATTTCAATCCCATCTCTATAAAAATCAAACGTCAAACGTCATAATGTCAGATGTCGTTTGAACGCTTTGCCGTTTGCATGTTCGTTTGGATTTTTTATTTTGGATTTTCAATGACCCTCGCTAGCCTACTTACGGACCTCTCGCTACTCGACACAGACAGAACACCACCTATGAACATTGTCTGTGAAAACCGTCTTTATTTTACTCATTTGGATGAGTCCGTTAGGTTTTACAAGAGTTAACACGCGGGTGGGAGTAATTTATGCGCGGATTGCAGAAAGGCCGTTGTATAACATTTTTAGGTGCAATTACCCCTTTGTGTATATTTATTATAGTACCACGATGCGAAATCGGGGTGGCTCGTTTAGTCTATAATACAATTATATCAATTTCAATGCAGATACATCCAAATGCCTAAGTAAAAGTTCATAGCAATGACATTTGTTTGCAGTTTTATACGTATTGACGTAGGAGCTAAACGATTTTATTTTCACTATTTTCAACATATGATCAACTTCCGAAAGTGTTTTTTATATGAAATACTAATATTCAGCTATTCAGCGTTGCATTTTGCTAGGTGTCATGTTTATAGATGCTTGATTCAGTCGTCCTACCTGAATTTAGCCATCTCCTTTAAATATAGTTTTGACACACCTAAAATCGAGTTTGACATTCGTTAAGTTGAGTAAAGCATAGACCAAGATTGCAGTAGACCATAGACAAAAGCTGAATGAAAGAGTGAACGAAATGATCTGAATTGCAAAAAAAAACCTGAGGTAAATCAAATATTTATTTAAAATTGTTTAACAGTAATCATTAATGAAGTACAGTCTGTCTGTATAGTCAAGAAATTAATGTTTGAGGAACTAAGATTATTTATATTATTATACCATGAATTATTCAAAAGTAGGGTAACACTAAATCATAGTACATCAAATGTCATCGGCTGTCTGTCATCAACTTGTTATTATTTTATCTTGTTAACTTTTGCATTTTTAAATGTTTTTCAAATCTACGTCGACAAAACTTCGAAGAAACGTGTTAAATATGAGGAAAACAAATAGGAGTGGAGCTCGGGAAATTATTTCAAAGTATATCAGCGATGTTTGTTAGAACACCAAGCTGGACAAATTTTATCAAATTTGGATATTTCTATTCGAACAGCAGCTATGACAGGTATGTAATCGTGTTATTGTTTGTTTTTTATCTACCAGAAGTCACAAATTTACTAAATATACGATTTTATGACTAAAATAAGCATTGTTTACATTGCGCATTTATAGGTTAGATTGCAAATGTAAGTAGCTAACTTTTGATACTTTTGGGTAGGTAATCAAATTTACCGGTGATTTTAAATATGAATAAGTTTTAACATGTTTAAAATAAAAATAGTGCTATCTATTTTCCATTAGTTATTACATCTTTTTTTAAATCTTTTTTTCAGGAAAATCTGAGAGTACAGTGAGGCGTATTGTAGATGAAGGCAAACACAGATCAGGCCGGCCGAAAGAAATGGATGACTTCAACATAAATAAGTGCAATTCGACAAAAAATTGAATTCTTTTACTCGGTACCAACTTTATGGAAAGTTCAGGTAGTCACTAAAACAGATCTGGATTTCAAATGTAGCCTGTAGAAGTCCTGCGTAAAATTTTGAAATCGATTGGATTTTCTTATAAGAAGTGTCAAAATAACGGAAAGGCTCTATCGAACAACATATTGCAGCAAAACGGGCAAGAGAAAATGGGCATACAGTGGTACAAAAGTTAAAACATAACATTAATAAAAAATATGTACGAACATTTTTCTTTTATTTACTCATTTTTATTTCAATGAAGGTCGGAAGGAAAACATCGTGAGGAAATCTGGACTATCATTATTATAATATACCTAATAAGTCTGAAATCGCCAACCCGTCTTGAGCATGCGTGGTGATCAGTGCTCGTGCCTTCTCTGTAGAGAAGAGGCAAATATTTGGCATATTTTGTTGATTATTGTATTTTGTTAATTATTTTTTTATACAAAACATGAACTGAATATGCGGTTTCAATTTGTGATAGAAACCTAATCGCCACTCTTATTTGTTTAGGTTAAGGATAGGTTAATTAATAAATAAGGTGATAAGAAAATTAAAATTGTAATAATAAAGAAATAAAATGTTTAATTTAATTAAAATTATTGACAAGTAATTGCCGAATTTTCCTTGCTTCAGCAAGGAAGTCTGCGCCAGGATCCTCTACAATAGCATCCTGCTCCTCCACAATAGCATTCTGCTCGTTATCCTCGTTGCCATTGATATCTTCTTCGTCTGCAAAGATACACTTATTTAGATTTCAGAAGAATTAAGTTGTCTTGTAAGTTGTTGTCAAGTAAGTTGTCTTGCCCAACAGCTGTTTGATAACTGCCTTGAGCAAACAGATTTAGTGCAGCTAGAATCTGCAAATGAGTTCTATTATCATACAGGTAGGTAGGTAGAAATTTTTCATTCTAAAAATGCATGTTGCGCCACTGCTTGTTGCTTACACTTTTCGGTCAGTGGGTCGTTCAAATGTTTGTAAAGAAATTTTAGTGGAGGGGCGTGCAGTTTTTGACTGAAAGATCTCAATTATGTAATGACTTGGTTTAGATCACCCATAAATATAATAAAAGTGAGATACCACTCGACTAAACTATAAATTCTTAAAAACTTGTATATGCAAGTGAATTACTGCACAAAACTGTTCTAACCTTTCGGTGTTTGGGGATAAATCCTTCATCTAACCGAGGATTCCTTAGCATATCCACCAAATAAAGTGCTCCCGCTCTAGGGAGTCTAAAGAGTTTTTTAAATTTCTCCTCTGCCATTTGGAATGGGTTGGATTGGTCTCGCAATCTTTCCAAATGAATTCTTTCTTGAAAGTGTCTATTAGATAATACTCAGAGCCTGGAAGTGGCTATGATTATGAGAAGTGCATTTATCCACTTCTTTTCCAACTAATAATGTAGCAAGTACATTAGATGTTCAGTACAAATCCTTTGTAAGTTTTCACGAATGCATTTTGTATTGTATCTTAATAAAATAACACTAAACTTACCTTTCTGCCGCATCGCCAACAGCTGCAATCACCTAAGCTTCCATAATTAACTCAAAGTCATCCAAACTTTCGAAAAATAATAGAGAAATATGCTTTGTAAATTTTAGTTTATGTCAACTAATTTTATTCCACACCTTTTTATTCGCGATTAAAAATGGTCTGATTTAGTTTGACAATCATAATTTTAGGTGAAAAACGTCAATTTCAGAATAGCAAAATTGCCATTTTCACTAAATTGAATAACTTAGTGCTGTCAGACTATAATCTATATAAGATAAGTCACTTTAGTCAATTTCAGAATGGAAAACGTCGTTTGACAGGATTAAACTAAATTTTAATGATTTTTAGTCTAGTTTAGAGAAATTTGTGACAAGAGAATCGGCACCAGTGTGACAGAAATTTAGTACTTAAGTAGGTACTTAAGTTTTATGTAAAAACAAGACGTGCAATGCCATCTTCAAATAATCAAGAATATTGTCTTCTTAGCGTGTCGATGACAAAATTTACTTAAAATTTATTTTAAGTAAATATTAAGTAAATTTTGTCATCTCTCATCAGTTAAACCAAAGATTCAGGCCATTCGAACTTTTATTTTCAAGCCTAGCCCGGCAGGATAACCTACAAACCTACGCCTGCGTCTAAAAACAGAGTTCTTAAAATAGATCCAATAAGTTTTATGCTACATAGCTTATCCAAGCATTATTAAATGAATCTTTTAATGCAATTAGTGCTCTATCTTGGATGTAATAAACTTTAAATTAAATTGAAAAGACCCCCGCAATAATACCCAGAAGGATTTGTAGGTTTACTGTTTATTACATAAATAGCCTGTGAATTTAATGCTTTTAAGAAATATGAAGCAAGAAAAATAGACAGATGGATTGCGTAGAAGATCTACGATTTGGCTAGTTAGGATGGAAGGTACTTGCTAAGGGGGTTGTATTTGAAGAGAAAGCAATGGCAGGAACGAGAATGATTTCAGTATGGCCACATTTCCTTCTGAAATCGACCTCAATTCACAATATAACCCAAGTTTTACAAGCCTCCATATTTATAAAGCCTTAATTCGCTGCCTTTGACGTTGATGAAGTGATAGCATTTCAAGAGTCTTAAATAACAATTAGCGCGAATAATTCCGCGAGCGCCACGATACAGACAGGTCATGGCCGGCCGTCATGTATTCACGCGGTAACAGCTGATCAATACAAATGATTAAAGAAAAAAGCAGAAGCTAACACGAACCCAACACATGCTCAGCGCGTGAAAGATAATCACCCACCTACAACTACAAACAATCGTGTAAACACTTAGTCACTAGCAACAAAAAAAAACCTGCAACAGTAATTGCCTAAATAAAACTGAGGAGCTTATCCAATTGAACGAATATAAATCTTATCCTCTCCTTTAAGTGAACAATAACAAAATGGTCCTAGATTACTCTCCCTCCCGTTGAACTCAGTCACATGATGTGGTTGAAATAAACGCGTTATGTCGACACACAAATATCTGAGCATCTGGACCAGAACCAACACCAACGTTTGTTTATTACAAGATGCAAAACGTCGAGCAGAAAACACCTCACGTTACATGTTGCGTGTATTTTTACTTACAAACAGATCGTGGTAGCAGCGGTGGCCCAGTGGTGTCGGCCCCGACTTACGAACAGTATAGGTCGTGGGTTCTCGAACCCAGGCAGGCGC
Organism: Diarsia mendica; assembly: GCA_949316265.1. Lineage (NCBI taxonomy): Eukaryota > Metazoa > Arthropoda > Insecta > Lepidoptera > Noctuidae > Diarsia > Diarsia mendica. Next base: position 7,746,627 of record OX438906.1, on the reverse strand, counting down.
ATTACTTTGTGTAATTTATTTCATCACCGCTGCTCTCAAAACGGTGAAGGAAAACATCGTGAGGGAAACCGGCATGTCTTAGAACCAAAAAATTCGAAGACATGTGACATCTACCAATCCGCACTGGGCCCGCGTGGTGGATTATAGCCCATCCCTCTCCTAGAGAGGAGGCCTGAGTCCCTGCAGTGGGAACATTATAGGCTGATGATGATGATATCGTAAATCATTTCAAATTCTAGTTTTATCTGGTGTAAGTACAGTTGGTACTATCACGTAATATTGTGATAAACGAACTACAATGGGCTGATAATGATGCAGTCGCGACTGTTTCACGTGTCGATCACGACTCGACGGAATCTAGCCTTGAACTTGTAAATGAATCATTTGGGAAACATTTTTAATACTTACTAGCTGTTGCCCACGACCTTGGTTCCGCGTGAAATTATTATGAAAATATTACTTCGTTTGAAGAATCGAATTCTGTTAACAATTTAAGTGTGATTTTACACAGAACCTTAGTTCTTTCTCAAATAAAAGGCATAAGTCAGCTAGCCGAAGTTACTCCTTATAACATCAGTTCTGCCAGTAAAAGTCCCGTCAAAATTTGGTCCTGCCTTTTCAGATATTTTCCGATGTGTTTTTCTTATAAGCACCGTATAGGTACTGACCGTATAGGTAGGTACTTTCAGACAAAGAGACCTTCAATTTTATTTATTTGTAAGTACCTAATGATTGGCACATCGGCCAGCTTTCTCTTTTCAACTTTTATGTAACGTATCTAGATAGATAACACGTGCTTTCAGTATTTTATTGTAAAACCGTCGTGTGTATTCCTTTCTGTTTCATGAGATTTCAGATGTATATAAAGTAGTTGTCAGTAGGTGACGGATATCGGTAACGAACTATAATTAATACCGCCTTGGTATATATCTCTGGGCCATTGTAGCCTGAAATAAAATGATTGAATTGAATTCAATTGATGCTATTGCACATCTAATAATTGTTTGCTAAAGGTTCTGTTATGCATGAAGCGACTAGCGGCTTCATAGTAGCCAATGCATTATATGCCAAAGCATTATATGAATCTTCAGGAAGAAAACCGCTTCAAGAGCAAGACTGCTACCTGATTTTGGTTGCCCATCTGAAGCTTGCCAAAAGACCAAAAAACAATGCAGGAAACCGGTTAATTTCGCATCTTTCAAGTTTTTTTTACCACTTCACAAAAAAACAAGAAGTTGGCATTCGGCTGATGTCAGCCAAAAGCATCCGTAGAATAAAACCACCAGACCTTCGGGCATCTGTGAGAGGTCGAGCCGGTGATAAAAATACCGTTCAGACGTAACGTCACAAAAACGTGCCACTAAACAATAGCGTGATAAGGAAAGAATTTGCGGTGAAATACATGAATAATTTAACGTTCTACGTCAGAAATTAGGTAATAAATACATAACGTTGATTCGATATCATTAGAATTGAATGTATCAAGGCCTGCTTTTCTATGCTAGGTAACTTGGTACTCCTCCAATGTAAAAAAGTATGGATAACATTATTGCTTCTCTTGTTTTCGAATTGATGACTCAGATTATGTCCAACCAATATGTAGCAAACTGGACATCTCTGTCATTTAAATTAAATATTGCTCTCTATTTTCTGTTATTCTCGTCTTCAGAGGAGGCAAACGCTATCATTAATATTACATTTTAATCCGTCTTCTCTTCCATGATTCATTTCAACAAATTAAGTTTAATGGTTGATACTAAAACGTACCTTGATTATGCAGTCCGTTTTGTTAAGGTCCATTCTATCACCATTTGTCCTTATTAAATCGACCATAGGGTTTTAATATTCTTATACTACGTGCCCAGACGTACAAATGCCGCATTATACACGTTCTTGTTACGCCAGGATTATTCAAATCAGCGGATTCCTGACCCTTACCATAAAATATGAATTTGTCTTTTCAACCATTTCTACCACAATTGATTCTATCTTTTAAATGAAAGTAATTTTGGTAACCACTTGTCAAATTTATTTTTATCTAGATTGTAACTTATCTAATTTAAAAAAAAAATAGATCGTAAACAGAAACAACCACTTACTTGAGAACCTGAATAAATCAATAAAAATAAATTCACATAATTATTATACTTGAAGACCAGACAATCATTATCTTGGCTCTCCAATAATGGTAGATCATATCGTTTTCAAATCTCGTTTGGCACACAGAGATAATCTAGAGGACAATGTAAATTGCAGACCTACAGGCTTCACAATTGAACCATCGACCCATGAAATTTTCAGGCCGCATTGAAAAGGTTTTAGATAGAATATATTACGTTACATGAGATGCAATGGAGATTCCGAACATATTCTAGTTACCTAATAAGCGGGAGCAAAAGCTTATTAAAGCTTAATAGGCACCGACATTCATCTATAATACGATCTAGTAGCTCAAGTTAATTAAGCTCAAAATTCACTCTAGTAGGTAAATTTATTTTTATCTAGATTGTAACTTATCTAATTTAAAAAAAAAATAGATCGTAAACAGAAACAACCACTTACTTGAGAACCTGAATAAATCAATAAAAATAAATTCACATAATTATTATACTTGAAGACCAGACAATCATTATCTTGGCTCTCCAATAATGGTAGATCATATCGTTTTCAAATCTCGTTTGGCACACAGAGATAATCTAGAGGACAATGTAAATTGCAGACCTACAGGCTTCACAATTGAACCATCGACCCATGAAATTTTCAGGCCGCATTGAAAAGGTTTTAGATAGAATATATTACGTTACATGAGATGCAATGGAGATTCCGAACATATTCTAGTTACCTAATAAGCGGGAGCAAAAGCTTATTAAAGCTTAATAGGCACCGACATTCATCTATAATACGATCTAGTAGCTCAAGTTAATTAAGCTCAAAATTCACTCTAGTAGGTAAGGTCAGCACCATATATTTTCATTTTATTGTTATCCTTTGTTGATATCATATATCTAGCCGTCGGCGACTATTTGGCAGTTTCTCATTTCTGTCCAGAGCGAGATAACAAGCGGCAGCAAATTTTACGAGTGTCCAGAATTGTAGTGTGTTGTCGCCCAGGGAATATTTACGTCCAACCGCCACTCTCTGGATTTTTCTCGAGCTTGGATAGTTTATGACTGACTTCGTCGATTTCTTGCTAGTTTATAGCAGAATAGACATCGCCAGATGACGTCGTATTCATAAAATCTATATTTCTGTGATCTGGATGTTAACTATTCTGATTCAACCGCGTCCTTTGCCGTTTTATTGCCAAGGGGCATTAACCTTCCAGAATTTACATGCTGTAAATTAAACCGAGATAAAATCATAGTATTTTCTTATTATAATTTCTAGCTAACAGTTCGTTGTTAAATATTAAAACAACGCTAATCGCAACCAGTATTGTTTCTGAACGTTTATAGTTACGAGTATTGCGGCCAGCCATTACATGGCGACAATTACTGTTTCTGGAACTCATTGGATTTTATTATTCTAGCTTGCCATTACTGCTATCGTCTGTTCGTTTACTTTTCTCCTAAAGTGAATTGTTTCCACCATTTTAATAATATGTGTACACCTTAATCGTTTTTCGAAACAAGAAGGTATTTAGGTCGCTAAATGATGTGAATGTAGCCATCGTTAATTTATTTCCTTTTCTCATCCATGCCAAAAATTATAACATCGTCCTCAATTACCACATTTTCGCTGTAGATAACTCACTTACCGTTGATGAATGTAATTGGCTTATAAACACTCCAGTTGACTAATTGGCACACATAAATTATACGACATATAAGTCGCTTTTAATATTCCTTTTAATAACTTCAGAGAAACCCTTGAATTCAGCGAACTTGCCTTTTCATCCCAAACGGTGATTTTCCGCGATATGCAAAGTTGCCAGGGAATTGAGATATTTTTATCAAGTGGTTTGTCATTCAATATTAGTGATTGTTGATAGGTATGCTAAAATATTAAACGATCTTATCAAAGTTTAAGTAGCATTCCCGACGTCTGGGGTGAATTTATACCCGTCTGCGTAATTGTTAGGATTTGTGATCGTAAAAGGTTGCGCGAAGCGAAGTTATGGCCTAGCACCATGTCGTGAAGTAAACATTGTTTATTCGCTTCTGTCTACGTCTCACATCAACGAGTCTACGCAAAGTTTGTCACAAACATTATGTCGGGCTTTATCTTATGTTATTTGTTTGCTGCCGATGTAGACAATAGGATTAGAATTTGTGGTCTTTTCAATTGCTTCTGTATCTTTGTATTTTCTGCTAGGGCTTGTCCCAGTGTCCACAGTGATGTGATTGGTCAGGTAAATTGTGATCAGCTGTTACACACATTTTAGTAATGGCATGTTTACCCTCTTCTACAGCTATGTTATGCTATTCAATAAAAGTACTCAAGACTACTCGGTCATTGTCCCAATTTTGTGGCAAAATATTTTTCTCCATGCAGAGCATTATTATGATCATGCAAATTGTGCAAACCATAACGGTAGGTACTCATCTATATACATCGGTAAAGACAACATAAAACGAAATCAGATATGTACTAGCTGAACTCATGAATAATATAATGCAGAGGTACCTACTCACTGAAATTTTCATTACTTCTTTCATTCTCCGAGCGTTGACTCTTGTCTCAGGTTTATTTTCCTGTCCCACTTAGCAAGCGAGGAGAGTTCTCAATGTGCTCATGTTATTAAGAAGTATAATTCACTCTGGGAGCAAAAACATTTTTACAGCATATTCAACCTCATTTCTCTGCATACGTTTTAGTGCTTTTTAATGAGAAGCTTAATCATTGGCTTAATGTGCGTCATAATGCGTTCTTTATATCTAATATTTTATGTCCTACAAGTATTTTAAAACCCATTTTACGTCAATCTTGAGCGTAGGCTTAGCAGCTTAACACGAATCGAGAACCTTATAAAATCCCTTTACAAGATTAATTACTAACTTAGTAGTGAAGAGATTATCTCTATTACTTATTTATTAAATGTTTAGAAAATCTGGAGAAGGTTCTATAAACAAACTGACCCTGTCACTAGATCTTACTTTATCACTCACGGAAGTGTCACTGCTACCATGCTCGGTTCATGCACGCTCGATAGCTAATCTTTTAATTATGATCTCGTAAACATTTTTGTTTTCCTACAATGATATATGTTTGCTGTTTAGATTAGACTATGTGACTATGATAACACGCCCTTGAATTACGGACCCATTTGCACCTCCGTGTTACTTGCGTGTGAACATTTTTTAAACAAACAGACTTGGATACTTCTACATCATTAGTTTCATTAAATCTCAATATGATAATATTCCCTCTCATTTTGAAGTGTTCTAAAATACAAATGGCTAACGTTACTCAAAAAACCGCTTAGCTAAAATGGCTGAATAGCTTGCTATGACTGGCGCTTGCCCAAAGAGCTGGGGGCCGAAAAGCCCTGACACAGCAAGAAATCGTCGCCGCAGATCCCTAAAAAGATGACAGGTTAAGTCACACTAATCAAAAGACCAAGTTCCACATTAGCCCTGTATGGATTGACCAGAAAGATCTTTGGCCAGCAGTGGGATGAACAGTGTTAGCAGAATTAGTAGTCATATCGGTTTTCAAATCAATAATAGACACAAATGACCTTTTCGATACTGTCGTAAACTCGTAACATGATGAAATATTACCAATAACAGTCATAATTAAAATACTGCAAAATATTGTCTGTGGCGTTGAATCATGTTACTGGTATAAAGTTACAATGGAAGCATTCTAAGGGTGTGTATATTTCATTATCTAATCGTTTATCGATGATAGATAAGCACGTAACATTAAACCCTAAATCATCCGCTGGCCCTTATAGTTAGTTAGGTATACGCCCTTCCCAATTTGGTTAAATTCGGATCATTCACTGATCTCGTAAAATGCAAACTTGAAACTAAATGTGATAAATGATTGGGAAAAAAGAAATGGAAATCTGACTGATGAAAAACATGAATATTGGTGTCAGAATAAAATATATGGTAAACTAATTAGTAGTCGGTGTTCAGTTTGTTTATGTCGACACGTGTAGCTATTTATTTTTGGACGGTTGTTCGAGTGAAATTTTGGATCGTTAACAAATAGTACTCCCTCGATGCCATTTTGATTTATGGTTCTGTAATACTTGCAACTTCTATAATACGGACAGTATTATAGAAGTTGCGCTACCACGATATTCTGAAAAAGACGCTAACTAAAGCGAATCGAAATAGTAACGAAAAAAATAACAGAAAATAACTTGCTCGTAAAATATTAATACCACTCTAGCAAATCTGCGACTAACGGCGACTAGAACATAAAACCTAGCGTCTACACTTTCCGCCTTATTACAAAACGTAGTTAAACCTGGTTTAACTTAGACTTGGTTTATTTCGCATGACGTCTCACTTCAATAATATTCAAAAGAAAGTGACAGCATGCGAGATAAACCAAGTCTAAGTTAAACCAGGTTTAACTACCTTTTGTAATAAGGCGGTTTAGGTCCTCTAGTGGTCTAGGCTATACAATGTACGTATCTAGTAACAGCAGAGGCTCTAGTCAACGGAGTCAGTATCAGGCATGCAGGCGGGCTCGCATTACTGTGCCCTTAGTTTGACGACCCTGGTCTGGTATTCGCAATTTATAGCTCCATTGGAGTTCGTCGCACTATCCTTTATACCAAACTCCTCGCTATTCGCGAATCCCTAGTTATTGGAACAATAAAAAAGCACTTAAACATTCTACTTATATCAGCATGTCGCGATACTCGCGATCCTATCTCTACTTTCCGTATCTTTTTTTTTCTCTCTGATTTGCAGATTTTGTTTCTTTTTCGCAATAAAAGTTTCACAGCTTCTGTTAAAGTTAAATGGTTGCCTTTTAACTCATGATGTTCTAAAAGGTATTTCCTGTTAAGTAAGTCTGTTACACCCTATAGCGCAGTAAAAATGTCTACAGTAGAATTCTCTTGGAACGCAGCCTATTTTCAGTAGCTCACTAATGTAGACTACGTCAATAAATAATATATGCTGACCTAGTAAGTATTTGTACTAGTTTCAACGACATTTCTCGTGCAGCCTATATTCTATGTTAGCTCAGACGTCTACTTGCGTGTCCCAAGTGTTTAGTATCCCAGGTTAAACCTTTTAATTGGTTGGTTTTTGGTGTGGGGCAACGTTTAAAAAAAAAAATATATATAAAGCTCGTGACTATCGAATTGGGCATGCTAAATTTTATTTAAGGCGTGCTAAAGAAAAAACCATTTGGAGATTTTTTAATTTGATGCTTTATTTTGTTAATTTCGATTCATAAAAGTACAAGATTACAAAATAAACAGCAATAATAACTATTGACCTTCATTTGACCTGATGTCACGTGATGTGACGTCACATGTTCACATCTTTCATTATCTGTGGACTAAAAATATTAAAAGGATTTTTAGTGCTGCCAGACTTCGTAATAGGAAATACACACATTCTGTTTATTTTAAACCTTATTTAGATAAATTCGCATTTTACGTTACGAATGTTTATTGTTTCTATGTGGTTATATTAAAATATAATCACATAGCTTTTTAAATATGTGTAAATAGATATTATGTACAACAATATTAAAAATCGACTGCTTTTAGATTAAAAACCGTCCAAATTTGACTATCAGAACTAGCAATACTGACTGGTCCGTTTGACGTTTGGATTGGACTTTGGGTTTGTTCGTTTCGTTGCTTGAGCGCTGAGGAAGTTTGTTGTTTTGTGGATTGTTTCTAAGTTTTACTACGACCTGGCCTATTTATTGGATTTGATTTGACTGCATACACGTTGACTATCGCATTGTTTAATTGGACTTCGACCGAAATTGCTTAATGTTTGGAAAATGAATCCTGGTACAAGTCGTGCTCGTGTCTCGCCCGGCTCCGGCCAAACCACTTCTAGTGGTTTTGTGCAAGCAGATTCTAGTAATTTGCCTCACGTGGACATGTGTATGATACTAGAATATATGGCAAACAGCAGTCAACACAATATTGCTGAAATTCGTGGGGCTAAAACTCTTTTGTAAGTATGCATTGTTAAAGCACCTACCTATACGTTTTATTGCATATCCAGTACTAGTATTTGAAAATATTAACTGAGATTTTATCCTTGTTGCAGGTCCTCTAGGGATTCCTACCTGGAGTCAGCTGTGGGATATGTTGAGTTACAGAGAGCAGGTCAGGAATGTGTAATACGAGCCAAAATAACACCTGAACATAGAGTCACCAATAAAAACTACATGGTCACGGTCAATTTGCAAGAAAAGGACAAAGAAATCAAAGATGCAGCATGTGATGGATGTGCCGCCTCTGCTGGAGGATGCAAGCACACTCTTGTGTTTTTATTTTGGCTCAGTAAGAGGAGTGATGAGCCTTCCTCAACATCTGTAGAGTGTTACTGGAAAAAGCCTAAGCTATCATCTGTGCGCACCGAGCCAGTTGAAGCAGAAAAAGTGTTCAACAATGCAATTAAAATTGACCTTATGCCTAAAAATCCCAACATATTAAGAAAATTCTGTGAAGAGTCTAAGAAACATGGCTGCACAGACTCATTAATATTATTATTTACTGGAGAAAAAAGAAAAACATACAATTTATTTGATATGTCACTGGAGTATGTGCAATCAGTACAACAGTTTGATTTTGAAAAATACAAAAATGATTTAGACACCAAAATTACAGCAGAAGTTATTGATGAAATAAATGAAAATACTATGCTGCAAGCGAACTCAAAGATGTGGCATAATATACGCCAAGGACGTATCACAGCATCGAAAATTTATGAGGCTGCTCATTGCAACGTCGATGGCTCATTAGTGCAGCAGATTTTAGGAGGCTATAAAGTCCCAGAAACCAGGGCAATTCAAAGAGGCAAAAAGCTGGAAGACAGTGTCATAAAAGAAGCAGAAAAAGTACTGAATAAAAAGATCAACAAATCTGGATTTATTTTAATTAACAGCTTGATTGGGGCTTCACCAGATGGTGTAGGGGAAGATTTTATAGTAGAAGTGAAGTGCCCCATGACAGAAAAAAATATAAAAAAATATGTTAGTAAAAACAAAATAAACAAGAAATTTGTAGCACAGATGCAGCTTCAAATGTTAGCTGCGAAGAAAAATAAGGGATTGTTTTGTGTAGCAGATCCCTCATTTGAAACAAATAAAAAAGTTTATCTGCATTGGCTTCAGTATAATCCAAGTTATACTCAAGAATTACTAGAAAAAGCCACAAATTTTTGGGAAAAATATGTTTTTATGAAAATCATAAAAAGTGCATCGTAAAAAGCTGTTTTTCATGGTGCATTATATCAAAGGTGAAAGGCTATTTGTTTGAAGCAACATTTTAGATAATATTGAATTTTTAGACTTATATTATGGAGGTATTTAGTTTATAATTCAATTTTATCCAGAATGTTGCTTCAAACATAGCCTTTCATCCCTCGATATTATAATGTAGAACAACATTGTTTGCAAAGTTATTACTATTGTATACTCTTTATATTTTTTGTTAACTGTAAAAATAAGTTATTTTCGAATAAATGAAGTAAATTAAAGAAAAAGCATTTTTAATAAATTACAAACTTCTTATTCTTATTCTTTATTGCACACATAAAATAACAAAAATAAACATAAATTACAAAGCTTATGTACAAAGGCGAGCTTAACCCAGAACTAACTTCACTTCTTCTTCTTCTTCTTTTGGCTTAACTTCTTTATTTTGTTAAAAATACCTTTACATTTTTATACTCAAACAAACTATAATTATATAAACATTAACACAAAATTTGATCCCTACCTTTTTATTATTTCGTCTTGCAAGTTAATTAACCCACAAGCAATTAATACTACCTTATCTAAGTAGCCTACATGTTTATGGCTCACTACTGAATGAGGTTTGAGGAGTCGAAACTCCCTTATTTTCCTAATCACTCTTTCAACATGTATTCTAAGGCTTGCAATGACTTTGCTTTGTAAAACTTCTTGTTCTGTTGGTTTAGTGGAGGAATATACACTAGGAGGACGAAGAAGTTTTATGTTTTTTGTCATTAAAAGAGGTTCTATTTCTTTAAATCCTCGATCAGACATAACTAAAGCATTTGGAGGCAGGATTTCAATGAAATTACTTATCTCGACAAGTGCTTTGTCTGAAATCCTACCACCATAACCTTTAGATATAAAAGTTATAAAACCATTTGGAGTGCAGCCAACAATATACTTGATTGTATTACAGTGTTTATATTGTGACCAAGTTTGCGCTTGTTTTTTTGGATCTGTTGGTTTTTCTATTTCTATCTCAAAGGCATCTATAATGCATTGAACATTTGAGTATCTAATTTTAAAAACTAATGGTAAATTTTGCTTAATTTCGGCAGGTGTAGGCATGAAAACAAAGTTTTGAAAATAATTAGCTAATACTACCAAACCACCGTGAAATGATGTTGTTATTGTACGTTTTGATAGTTGGAACAGATCTGCCAGTTGTATCATAGAATAATTCAATTTGATTTTCATCAGAGTAATAAAAATATCTAATTCCTTGCCAAGCATCTGCTCTGCAATCTCTTTAATAACCCACAGATATTGCTTTGGCAAACCTATATATATTTTTGGATTTTTATAAATTAAGTTTACCATATGCTTCCTAATAATATTTTTAAGATTAACTTGGTCATCCTTGTTTGATATTTCTGATTCTGATGTACAACCATACATTGACGGGCTTGCACTCACAGTTGATGTGTAATTTGATGAATCTACCCTTTCTGTTATCAAAGGCTTGGTTTTTTTAATAACACGTTTTTTAACCAATGTGCTTTTGTCCACCATTTTCATAATTTGGCACTGTGTAGCCACATCAACCTAAAATAAAAATAAATAAATTTAAAGCTTGCTTATTTCTAAAACATACAATTATTATTACAAATATTAATTTAGAAATATAATACCTGTATAGGGCATGTACAAGTTGACGAAGCAGTAGGACGGTCATCTTTGGATCTTGGTACAGGTAAATTTTGAATTGGTTGTAGTAGCATCCTTTCCAATTCACTGGATTCATCCATTGCTTCAATCTATTTAAAGGATTTAAAAAATAATGATATAATGATTATTTGATTTTAGAAATTTAGATATACTATTTTACTTTTAGGGACTTCAAAACAAAAAACAATATCACTTTACCTCAACATCATTCTCAATTTTTGATGACAAAGGTTTTGCACTGCTATATACATTTTCATTAAAATATTGTAGACTGGCTGTTTCTTTCAGTTTTGGTTTGGCTTTCATGTATCTCCACTGGTAATAATTTTCCAAATCTTCATCCAACTGAAAATTATTGAATGAATAATCAAATGATGATTATGTTGGAAAGTTCAAATAAAATATCAGTTTTAGGACAGTGTACTTACATTAAGATGATCTTCACAACAATATAATCGCTGCTCTGGATAGTACGTTAAATTAATTTGCTCGCACCACCGTCTTTTTAATTTATTATTTACGTGAACAAACACCTTATCCGGTGTTTTTGAGATAGAGCTCCGACAGTTCGGTATAAAACATTTAAACCTACGGCTCATTTTTGATTTAAATGAGTATTCTAATTAAGGCAGAGATAACTAATTAAGCATTAGAAAAAATATCAACAATATGACATTAGGCACATATCTGCAACTGACATGACCATACATGACACAGAATGACACTGACAGCTGCAGTGAGCTGCATGTTTTGAGTTCGTTTAGAAACTAAAATTGTGAACATGTGACGTCATCAGGGATTAATTTTCAAAAAATTATAAATAAATAAATAATGATCTAAAAATTAAAATAGCCAAATTAGTTTCTTAAAATAGTATAAATTTACGAAAAAAAATATAAAAAAAATACACTTTTTTTTTTAAGCATGCCCAATTAGCTAGACGAACAATCCCTTTACTTAGCCTAATTCTATAGTGCCTAAGTCTAGAGTGCACTGCCACTTTATAACTTACTTTATCACAAAGGCTTAAAGTCTCAGACGAGTCGTTACATCGACTAACTTTCTTGTCCTTCTTAATAAAATCCTTCATTTAATCGTAATAGAATTGTTCAGAAATGTTTTGCTTTAAATTGCCGTGTTGCAGTACTGTTTTCTCCAAATCACTTGGCATCATGAATAAAGAGGCGGGGCTCCGATGGAATGCATTTGATAGGGGACATTGCAATTTGCTATTGTTAATTATATCGTGCGTTTACGATTTTCGGATTTAATCCTTTATTTTTACTAGTGCTGTTGCTATCTGGTGTACTGGCGTTCATCCAAGTATTCTGTATTTAACTGAACATGGGCTCGCTTGAGCTTAAGTTCTTAATTACTCGTATGCGGCTCGGACTTGTACTTTCAACAGCCAGGTTTCTGCTAGTAGTTAATTACCTTTTAATGTGTAATTTGCTTTTGAGCTGTTTCTACGCCGTCTCATTTGATTTCAATCTTATCGTAAACATATCACGCGATAGTTTCAACAATTTACTCATTAGCTTACTCGATAATCGATTCATCGATTTAATTATCTTATCTGCAGTTACGGCACATGTGAACTGTAGAAGGGATTAAGTATTACAAAATTTCTTTTACGACAGTACTATCAGCCGTTGCTCTTTTATCTGTCTGTATATTTCGCGTGACTTCGTTTCTTTTGGGGTTACGTTGGCAGCACACGCTATATCCGTTCCCAGTAACACATTTTTGTCCGAAATGGTTTTCTTTTACCCTGGTTATGGACTCCACTCTATATTTATTGAAAATTGGACTTCCTCTGAATCCTTTCTTATAATACTTAGCAACATTTGTTCATTGAGCCATCATACCAGTGAAGTATTTCCTTGTGTTTTTCGATAACATTTGTTTCAACAAATGGTGACGAACAAAACACGAGTTTACACGAGTTACCAGATTATTTTTTTAAGTGTTTCTTATCTTTGTAGGAAAACTTATTGTTTTGTCGACATAGTTTTAGATTTGTGTTGTTTTTAAGTCTTAGCCTTTTCAAGTAAATTTCAACACGTTTAGTTGACAGTTCTCGTGAACCTCAGCTACTTTTATCTTAGCCAGAGGCAACGACGACGCCAGTTTGTTGGGGACGTAATGTCCCCAACAGACTGGCGTCGTTCTAACAGTTTTCAGCGTTAATTTTGACGCCAATTTTATTTTATTTTATTGTTAATTTAGTAACTTTGTGTTATTTTAATTCATAAATGTGCAAACTTTTAATATGATAGACTATAATGATTGCACAATAAGTTAAAAATTAACTCCATTTGTGTTGTTAATTTTTTAGCACAGTAGAAAAACAATATTTGATGTGTTACACGTGTTATGCTTATCAAAATAACATCGGCATGTTCTAAACACTTCATACTTCCATGTTTTTATCGCTACTACTATTTAGGATTATTTTATTGAAGTGTTAGCCAAGATTAATATTGCGATATCGGAAAACAACACTCAAATTAGAAAATAGAACTTGAAAACCTGTAGCATCATCTACATGTTGTCTTTATATATTCACAAATATTATTTATAGCGGGTTTATCGCATCTGTACAAAACACATTCCGTATTATTCAAAACAACTTAAGCTATTTCTGTCTCAAAAATGCTCTCTTTCTTTTATGCGGTACATTACATCGAGTATGGTATGCCATATATTCGTCGAGTAACAACCGTTCGTGGTTGCATAAATAAAACTGTGGCAGACGAGACGACAGAAGTTTGCATTGGTAACAGTATAGACGCTTCGTTTTAATAAAAGAACTCTGTGGAATTAGGGGACGATAGCCCGGGAAAATTGCTGGGAAAATTGGGAAAACGGAATGTTGTCTGAGACTCTTGTCATCGTCACTGTTTCGCCAGAATAAATCAAATGTTTTAAATATTGCCTCATTGGTCTAGTGGTTGCTAGTGCGACTGGCTGTGCATGAGGTTCTGAGTTTGATTCCCAGGTCGGGCAGTGCTCTTATTGAGTTCTTCTATCAGGGACTTCTCAGTAGCAGCCCTGGGGCCGTATTTTTGAATCAATAGAATTCAAATCGTGTACGAAATCGCAGAATTCGTATGCGAATCCGTACGAAATCGCTATTTTTGAATATTCATACCCGTGAATTTTGCAACGAGTGGTCCGACCCACTCGTTTCCGATATTCTACCAGTAGAAATGACGGAAATGACGTGATGAATTCTGCGATTTCGTACACGATTTGGAATTCTATTGATTCAAAAATCAGGGGCCTGGAGTCTGGTACTCTGGTGGCAATAGGTTTGCCCTCTATTACACAGGACTTAACAAAACTGGCGAGATGTGGGTGTATTAAAGGGTACCCCTCTCTGTCTAACGCTTTGGGGATTACAGTCGTGATGTAATGTACGTATTACAGCACTCAATTCGTTTAGAAATGATATTCATCCATTAAACCGTCCCTGGAATGTCGAAATATTATTCAGTGGTCAAGTTATTATAAACCAGAGGCCCAGCATTTCCTGTGATTAGAAAGCTTACCATCAATAATTTTAATGCGCGCTCCGGGATATTAAACGAACTATTAATCTAATATCTTTAGTAATAGCTACAACTACGAAACATTTTTCGGCTTACAATCACAAAGAAAGAACTAACTGGTCCCTGGAGAGGCCTTTTATTACAATCCTTGCGCCTGATGTCGACACTATTAATCTTTATTAGTAGCACTGTATATGACCAGCCGAATATTGTACGTTCATCGAAAAAATTGGTTCCGTTATATTGATCCCGTTCAAGTAGGAGCGGTGACGTAAATCGAAGGTGAAATTGTCTTGAGAGGGTTTCGTTCGTGCCGTAGGAAAGCAAAGCTTGGTATCGAGGCCATAAGTACAGCGACCATAATATCGTAATTTTGCCACTTTAATATCGGTTACCAATCGACTGTTCATCTTATTATTGTTCGTAACACTTTGTTCTGTGCTGAAAACAGAATCTTTGAAGGAACGGTGTTGTCTTTCGGTTAGAGATATTTACTTAGCACTGCTAAAATTCATGCTCTTCTTGAATATAATTATCTAAAAACATACGTAACATAACTCCTTATTTTATACTATATAACGTAGGGATATGTGATGATAAGGCTGTCTAGTCTAGCTATCCTTTGGGACTTTAAATCTAATTAGTTACAACTTGGATTCATGATAATTCATATTAAAATCATGTAATTGTATTACAATTTATGACCGTAGTTATCAATGCCCAATAGCTGTGTGAAGATCGATTCAATTCAATTTAAAACGTAATTGGCACAATCACATAATGGCGTCTTCGGGCGGCATTTAATGGCGTCTTCGGACTCCCTATTACGATCTGCAACAATATTATTATTTTTGTATCGACTGAGTAGTTCTGAGAAAACTCTGCAAAGTTTTTTTACATCTTGAATCTGAGTTTCTTCTTTTCAAACTTTTTTTCAACGCGTGCCTTTCGTTAATCTTATTTTCCTTTTCAACAGTTTGCTCTTTATATTGAATAGCGTCAACAGTATGGAAACATATCTCAGTTTCTTGTTTTCCTGGAACGACATTGTTTTCAAAATAGATTTCACTTGTTTTGTTGGAATCTCCACCATACGCAATACTTAAAATACTTCTTCTATTTTTTCCCGTTTCTATGAGAACTGTCCTTGAAATTGATTCTACTATTCACTTCAGATGTTTGTAACGCACTTACTAATTAATTTTACCATTTAATCAGTCGTGCAGTGATTATCTTTGACACTCATCTATAGTATGTACTTGACTGATTGCCATATTGCGTATTCAAGTGTTACTTTAATAGAAAACAATTTGTAAATGTAATAAGAATGTGTGTTTTAAACCGTTTTAACGAATGCTTTATGATATTTGCGATAAATTTTGAATCTAATTGTTTCTTTATTATATCTTTAGCTTCATCTTCTTTTTCTTCATTATATACAGTGATGAAAGAACTGATCACTACACTTGCCCACTCATTAGTGGCATCACTGGCATCATTCAAGATCTTTAGATTTTACGTTCCATTACTACAAGAAACCTTTTTGTTACAGTATTCTCGAAGGGACAATGCGAGACAGGGCGATACCGCTTCCTCGCCAAGACCGGCGGTTACGCCTGGGTACAAACCCAGGCCACCGTCATCACCGACAAACAACAGAAGCCGATAAGCGTCGTCTGCGTTAACTACGTCATCAGGTAGGTCTAGATTTAAGAAATAATCGTCAATCATCGTGTCTTGTGTTTTTGTTGTCTTTTCAACACCGTTTTCAGGAGTAATAACTACCTACATTTTAATATATAATCATTTAAAAGTACTTTAGATTTCTCTAATATTTTATATGTATTCTCAAGGTAAGTAACATTTTTCGTTATTACTATTTTGTTTTATAAGGTTTTCATTAGTGTTTGGTCTACCGTATACGTTAACGTAAACAACGTAAGTTACGTCCTGTTATGTACAAAATTGTGGGTGTAATATCCGTAGGCGACTGTATCTTTTACGTAAAAGCCTTATCGCGTCGGCTCACCCTCGTTTAGAGCACTTTCGTTAATTTAATAACTATCAATTTGCGAATTAACAAAGTTAATTAGAGTCTGGACTATAAAAGTAGAGACGTAATAGAATGGACTATAATTTTCCTACAAAACACCGTAAAGAGTACTAACATTCCTGTTTACTGTTATATCTCCGGTGAAAATATTCACAACAACCTTGTATATCCGAGTTTGTTTCATTTTATCGTCATTACATAAACTGTAGGTTACCACAATACATTGCAAACGTTCTACTATCCTTTCTTTAATATTTTACGGAAACTTTCCACGAACACACAAGAATTTCCGCGTAAACCAATATCCTTGTCAACTTATACTTTATCTTGGATAAAATGCAGAATCTTTTGCGATAACGCCTGACAGATATACAAGGAGCAAATCCACTCGTATTTTCCGTACCATTTCACTGACCGACTCAAGCTGCTAAGCTTTTAGTTCAATTATAGATACTTCTTCTTCTACTTTGTTGTCGTGTGCCGTGCCTTATTCGTATTGGTTACTTTTACATTCCAATATTGGTTTGACTTATTCAGGTCTTATCGAGTTACTTTAATAAGAATTGAGGTTACTTATAAATCCTTTCAGAGACCCGTATTTTTGAAGAATACAAGTGTATTTCGTGTCTCTACTTCTCCTAAATCCAAAACTGATTGAATAATGTTTGTGGTTGTCCGAATGGTCTAGCTATGATAATTCGACTAGGTCTTTGAGATGACGAATATATACATGGTAATAAGGGTAGGTAGGTAAATTATGTAGAAAAAGAGTATCCTGCTATCTTGTTCTTAGTGTGTCGATAACTGACTTAACTGAGCCACTAGTTTGACGTTTTCAGTAGCGTCGTTCCAGTAGTGAAAAAACAAAAGGGCACGATATTAAGTGCCCATTGTTTGTGGAACAGCCATATATTTACACTCTAGGCCAGTAATTTATGACTCCATTATCCATTTATTTATTCTGCTATTAAACAATGATTTTATTTTAATTTTCCTTCATAACTCTCTCTACCAGTCGGTGCCAAACAATGCATAAGTTTGCGTCCGTAACCGAATTTTGACAGTTGTCAATGTTTTGAACATGTTCATAATACACATTTGACTAACACCTGGCTGTTCTACCGCGTGTCAGGGACACCAGTTTGGCGTCCACATCGTCTCATCACACCCATACGATACTTGGCACACCGCTAACTGATTACGTATCAGCACTTCTCTTCATCTGTAAATAAATACGGAAAGATTGTAGGTATGTAGTGTTCTATATTCAGCTATTGTTGAATACATTTCAACTGCTTTATTGTTTATTGCCTCTGCAAATAGCTAATTAAACAATATGTTATCGTTGTCTATATCTTACTTTGTATCAGTTTTCCTTGATCTGTGACTCGTAAAGATTCTTGATAGATGTTTAATATTTAGTGAATGGTTAATTTGTTGATCGTTTATTGGTTTTCAATACAACTTTGATTAAGGGATCTATGTTCTTTCGTAGAGATTTGGTTCTTCTTCTTTACGTGGCGTTAGTGCCTGTGCCTAACGTGGTCAGATTTTTTTTGGACCTGTAACTTGGTTCTACATGACGTCAAGAAATATTTTTCTGGCATACTGGTTTCCTCGCGATGTTTTCCTTTACCGAAGCAAGTTATAATTATACGATTCACGTGCGTATTGCACGTGAATCCGAAAAAGTGCTTAACGTGAACCGTATATACCTGCGTTGGTTAAGGAAGTTCTGAAACAATTTTATTAATGTTTACCTGGTTTCGCAATTAAGAATTGAAAGCGAAATAAGGATTCTCCTAAATACTTTTTTATTCTTGTTTATGAATGTTCGCGGAGTTATTTTAGGGTAAAAGCCTGATGTGGTTGTTTCAATTGGTCGCTCTTTGAATTTTCCTGAACAGTTAATAAGGTTTCTTCAGCATTTAATTTTTCTGTACCAAAGGTTCCGGGAGAGAATTTATTACAGGGTTGTCCGTAAAAAAGAATTTTCCGATATCTACTCCAACGCCTGACTGCTATTTGATCTGGCGAATTCAATCTCTTCATTTAAATCAAGTTGTTTCAAATATCTTGTTCAAGTTCTTTTAAAATACGACTGTAAATAAAATCCAATTATATTTACGAACGTCTGTCATAAATGATGAGAAACATTTCATTCTGGTTTTACGATCTCCTTTCTAGCTATAACTTTGTCACTCAACTCAGACCCATTTCTAACAAGAAAATATTTTCACCAAATGTTGCCGCTATTGTTAATGGGAGTTCGTCTGGAATTCGGAGTATTGCTTATACTTATCCATTTCTCCACGGTCTATCACTTCATAATTCTGTTACAGTACTTTTACTGCTTCAATTTTTCCTGTTTTAAATTGGTTTTCTCTCATTATTTCAGTGAATCCCCTCGCGTTTATAGGCCGTATTCCTCGAACGCTTGAAAGCTGTTAACATTTTGAGGTCACGCAGATTGCAATGGGTTTTCCGCTCTTTCCGCTTTCCAGTTTTCCACATCGCTTTAACAGCGAACCTTTTTTCGTTTCAATAATTTTTTGTAGATTCGTCTGTAGGATTTGTCTGCTAAATGTTTATTACGTTCTATTTTTAACTCGCTTTTAACAAACACCTATTATTATGTTTTAGATGGATATGGTAATGGTAAAATTAACATTTCTGGTTACTTTCAAGGTCTGTCAATTCTGTCTCAGTATTTTCCTTCGTAATGTCCACACAAATCTTCTGTTAGCACTTTATTCTTAGGTGATCAATTATTCACTTAGTGACGACGAAACCACGTTCAAGAACCTTTGCGACTAGATAAACTTTGAGATAGAACTACCGTTGTATTTTATTTATTTAAGTTTATATTTTAAAGGATTAGGTCCTGGTCAATTCTTCATGATCTGCCAACCATGTTGGTGTCGGCTTCCAGTCTTAACTGGATGCAGCTGAATACCAGTATTTTACATGGAGCGACTGCCTATCTGACCGCCACAACCCAGTTAGTAGGTACCTAGTCGATTATAGTATCTTGAACGCTGGAAATATTACAATTGTTATAAAATATTCCACGTTACTCAATATGTTAAGAGGTCAGCAGTTTTTATCTTTTCATTTCGAAGATGATGGCGTGGCGTGATCTATAAATATAAACTGTAGACCGTGAAAAACATTCAGTAATATTTTGTTATAAAGTATCATATCTGTACCGAACCGTGTTTATCACGTTTGTTTTCATGTTTGTGTATTTTTGTAGGCGTGTCACAGTTGAAGAAATAGGTACCTCGAAATAAACCAAAGAAAATACTTAAAATGTTTCTTAAAGTAAATTAAACTTGAAAACCAAATTACAATAATATTTCTAACATTTTCTTAATTGTGAGCTCTGCCGCTCTGCGTGAAAGCATTTTAATTTTCTTAATACTATTTAAATTAACTTTGTCTTCTAGAGAATGCAATTAACAGATTTAATTAACAATATATCTTTTAACAACATCATAGTGATTAATTGGAAAGTCGGTCTTCATTGGTGATGTTAGTTTGAATTTGATTTGTTTTTTTTTTCTAGATTAGACAAGTCGCTAGAGGTAGTATCTTAAGATATATCTCTTTACTTTTTTACCACATGCTACGTTTTTCTTTTTAATGGAACAAGCCCGCCACACTATTCCTAAACCACTGCAACGCTGAAAGCCAGAATTAACGTGCTGTCCTTCTTACGTATTTTAGTCTCTTGTCTTCCTTATTACTTAGACTTTGCTCTTTCTTACCATCATTCACCATCTTTGAATGTATTGTTGTTGTTGTTGTTACTATTTGTTTAGTCATCAAGCATTTTTCTTAGAGGATATTAGCATGGTCATTCTTTAACTCTGTCAGATGCAAAACTACGTACAAGATTGATGCGTGTGTAATTCGTTTGGTGATTATTTAATGACTTATTTTCTGTTATGTCATTCTTCCTAAGTTGGTTTGAAAACAATCATAAACAGTTTTTGTACAATATTAAAATCAACACTAGCGTCTTGATGGACTCATAGGACTCATACATAATCATTTGATATGGCAAGGCGTTTTCCTTGATTTTTTTCGCCAATTCATACCTCTTCAGCTTCGTTAATTGCATAAACACATTTATGTTCAATGGAATATACTAAATCATCGAATCAGTCAACTGTTCAACTGTTGTGTCATTGAGCATATAATTTCAAAGAATTTTAGCACAATCATAGTGTTCGCGGTAACAACAGCATAATCACAACGTCTATCTAGATTTACTCGAAAATCATGATTTCAATTGATAATTAATTAAGTAGAACAGGACTTCAACAACAATTTGCAATCTTCATCATATAATATCATTGGGAAATCAAACACGCATAACGAACATAATTTTATTATGTTTACTGTGTATCTAAGTTGTACCTCAGTTGCTACTAAGCCGTAAAGTTTTATGTCACACTCCACTCACGTTTCTTTACTAACCCAAGTTTTCTAAACATACTTGACCCACGATTCTGATTAGAAATTGCTATCTGAACATTTTCTATTTCTTGTACTACTATCTTCAAATGCTTAGGCACTGACATGCATTTAATCACGTTTATTATATAAGAGTCAATTAATTCGTGCTCATTAACTACTTATTGATACTATTTAATTAAATTGGCGGCCTTATTATTAGATATGTTAAACAACTTCGATGGAAAATTTATCTTATCAGTGTTGACTGCTGATGATAGTGGACCGTCAGTTGTAGCATCAACATCAGATGCGCTTGGGGTTATCTCGGGTGTGGGTTGCTATGCCACATTATCCACCATGTTTAATTTTCTATTTAATGATAGTGTTATCATAGTTGCAACATTATTAACACTCTTTGGGAACTCATTACCACGAATCTCTTTGTGTTTAAAAATATTCAGCAAAACATTTTCGTCCTTTGTTTGCTTAGGTTATGCTAATCCGGCTATTTAAGGTGAATTTACCTTTGTTATATAATATGATCTTGTTATACATTAGAGGGATTATTTAATGTGGTAAATTGTGTCAAGTCGGACTTAGAGGTGAAGTGAATGGTCCACCTGTTCGCCAGACATGATCTAATATGTTATGCTAAGTAATTTACTCGTACAGGGTCTAAGGATTTACTGCATGTGCTTACGTTTGTAAATGCTAGGTCATTACATGACAAGCATGTTCTTTGAGCTAGGCTTATTTATTATACTTCAGTATATCTGCTTCTGTGTCGTAAGGAAAGTTCTGAGTATGAATGTGATTGGGTACAAGAGTAGAGGAAGACCAAATAAACGAAGGATGGACTGTGTACAGGATGGTATGGTATGGCCAGAAAGGTGGTGTCTTATGACGAGTTATAGAGAAATATTATGAAAGAATACACAGCGCTGACCCAAATGAATGAATGGATTGGGAACCTTTGCAGTTTTAAATTCTTTGATTCGTTTTTTTATATCTTCTGCATAAAAGTCAATCGGTATCAGCATTAAAGCGCTCTTTACAAGAACACTAATTGCCTGGTGAATGTACGTTTTAAAATGCAATGTTGTTTATACGATCAAGATAATAAAGCCTTTAAACAGGACCTTATCATTGAGATCGAGTACATGGCAACACCTGGACATTCACATGACTTAATATCTTTGTCGTGTGTTGCACTGCACCGCAATTTATTTTCACACCGCATGTAGGTCAATGCGAGAACACGTAACTGTATCCATTGCATATGAAGGGACACACCTAGATTTTTTTCTATAATTAGAACTTAATTGTGTCTTGGATGATCGATGAGCTGATTGTCAAAACCGACTTATATGGCAAAAAATATTACTAGAACGAACTCTTCAATAGACACATCATAGATAACTCTGCCCTGGAGTGTAAATGTGGTGTAGCCCCACAAACAATTAGACACTTGATATCGTGTCCTGCTTGTCCTGTTATTTGTGATTTGCTAATAACAGGACAGGGCTAAGTCAATTTGAATTGTCCTCGATACGCTTAGAAGAATAGACACATCAGAATATTGGATTTTAAGTCAGCACTTCTTTCTAGATGCTAATTTTGCTGTAGAAGTCCGATAAATCTATATTGATTTGATCAATGAACATTGATGATCATGTCTATTACAAACAGCGACTGTTTTGCACACGTTATCATCGTCATTACATAGACGCATAAAATTTACCTAGATCACAATACAATATCATGCATTACATCATTGTTTAGTGTTAATGGTTTAGTCATTTTGACGATCGAATCTTATCTTCGGTTTGGTTCTAACGTTTTTATAGTTATCTGTTTATATTTTTGCAGCTGTGGCACGTTTAAGCAAAAAGCCAATTGCTTTTTCAGCCACAGAAATGTTATCGTCTGCGGTTATAAAGAAAAACAATTCTAGGTTTTAACTTTGTTTTTTTTCCTTCTCTTCACATTTCATTAGCTTAGTGCACAAAATATAAAAAGAAGTGTCCATTTATTAGGGTTGTTTTCGTTCTCCATGTGAATTTCACGTTGTACCAATATTGCCTGGATACTATGCGCAGCTCTGCGGTCGTCGGACGGTTTATGCAACTCCGGGCGAGTGCACCGCCTCCTCCCCCTCCGGGTCGTTCACCCCACCTTCCTACTACCGAGATACCTACATAGGTACGCTGCAATTTTAGTTAAGCTTGAATGAGGCGCGTGGGTGTCCCGCTCCCGCCGTTTGTTCCTCAGCTTCTGACATAAGCTGAAACATCTCAAAACCTTTTCTTTGCAGTTTATTTTTAGCATCAGTTTCGTGAACATTTTCAGTTTTCCAGTTTGCATTTCACATTATTTTGTGTTGCTTCGCCTACTCCTGTAACGAGTTTCGTTGTCAAATTCTCTCCTAAACATTTTTGCTTCGATTTTATAACAGTCATAGGGTGATCATATAGCGAAAATTGCTAGACGAGCGGAAGTGGCCGGATTGACGTCATGTTCGCCCTTTGCAGACGTAGACGACTTGTGTTTACCGTCCTTCAAGATTTATTTAGGAAAGATTTCACTTTTGGGTGGCAATTTTGTAACTCCACCTTCTTACGCGCAACACGATTTTATTTTATTCGCGCCAGCTGCGGCAAATTTTCTTAATCGTTTCATGCTATCATTTCAGTCTTTCGTCGTTGCATTCTCAATCTTCTGCATAATGTAATAAAACAAAATTTCCATCTGCATGATGTGCACCCATATAATTTGCAGACCCGTATCCAGATTGCTTGGCCTAATTCAAAAGTACTGCATATTGATTTTGGTACGGGCATGTGTGCTTACATGCCAACGTAATTTAAAATGATATATCTATCTAATACAAGTTTGTATAATGATATAACCGGTTTAGTAGTTTTAATAGGAAGCAATCAGTCGCGTGATTCTATTTGCGAATTCAAATAGTAATTTATTTCACCAGCTATATTTTGATTACCTTCATTTGCATAATCCTCACGCTTTGATACATATTACGTGACAATACTGAGCACATACAGTATCTCAATCATATAATTTTTATTGTAGTTGTGACCACTTCAAATATTGATACCAAAACTTGATCAGAACGATACAGTTTTGTAAGGACTTCGAAGGCAGTCATGCTTCTACTATTATAGCGTATGACAAGAAACATGTTTTTGTTTTAGGACCTATCCTAGATCTATGACTTCTTCAGACAGCACCTTTACAAAATATAACTCAACGTATTGTAGGTCCCACCCAACCATACGTACTTGCGAAGCTTTGATGTTTTATTAATTACCTGTAAGTGTACAGTTTCGTACGCTGCGCACGTGTCTTTTAGCCTAATATTGATTTATATTTTGATTTCTACTAACACCTGGCTACTTCAAATAAAGCTATCAATATTGATGAGTGCGGTCACTGACTTCTGTTAAACCATTGTTCTGGACGTTGTCGGCTAATATCCTTATTGTACCGGAAGAATTGTTTTAGTTTCGAAAACCTTCAAATCAATTATTCTGTTAGACAGATTTTTTATCATTCAGTCTTTAGTCTCTAGTTTGTATAAAACCTCACCAAAACGAATTTGCTACTTGAACGCAATAGATGTTCAAAAATAACACAAATGCGCCTAGTTTTGATAACACTGTTACAATGATCTTATCAAGTAATTTCAGGTTTAACACACCTCAACTAGTCTATCTATATCTCCTTACAGTAACTGTTTTTATGTCTATGAGTCACAAACATATATGTTGCTATCTTCTACATCTTCTAGATCTAGACAGTTCGTTTGTTATTTGTTAGCAGTACTTTTCCATGTAGTTCCAAATTTTCTCTATCAGCAGAATCTGACGAATCATTTTATTTTATGTTCTTGGATTCGCTTTCAGTTCTATCATAAAACCTTCATAAATCTCATCATATGAATAAATTACTAGGTTTTGTTCGAAAAGTTTGATTTATTTTAACAAATATTTGTCGAGTCCGGATATAATTTTTTACTCCATTGCCCGTTCCTAGAAAGTCGTCGATACCGCTTCCTGTTGGGTTCGTGAGTAGATAAGATAGTATTGGAGAGGAATTCCCAATAGGATTGAAAGATTCATTGTTGTATTATTAATATCGTTGACTTTGTATTGGAATTCGTCTCTGTACGTATTGCGGCTGCTCTCATTCTGTACCGTTTTAAAATTCTTGATTGACAGCTGGATTTGGAGTGCACCGTTGTTCACGTTCACTCCAGAAAGTTGCCGCGCAATCTTGTGACATTCAATATCTTTATTTTAAATTGTAATACTTCCAAGCATTGTTTTAACTGAATCCTTACATGACGTTAGTTTTCATTTGCTTCGTGTTCGTGATGATTACAAGTTGCTTTATTATGTAAGTGCACTTGTAAATGGAAGTTATAATTATATGCATTTGCTTTGAAGTGTTTGCATTTATAGTTGTTCAGGTTATTTATATATTTACAAATATTATTATATGTTTACCTTGTTTGTGGGCATAATTCATACGTGGAATGCTCTTTCCTGTTTATTTTGCAATCTACATTTTACATTGAATCCTTTTGTACGAATCATTTGGTACTCATGTCATAATTGTCGGCGACAGTTATGTCTCGTAAAGACGATGATGCAAGGTGTGTGTGTGCAATGGCGTCCGAGTCACGTAGTCCGTCAGACCCAGTCGGGGGTTGGGGCCGGGTCGACGGCCAACGAGCGGGCTCCTCCGGCCCTAATTGCATAACTTGCAGCTCGCGAAACGCACGATGAGTTTCACGAAATGCAGCCAAGTTGTCAAAGCCCAACCAATTAGCACCGCCATCTTGAATACAATTCGCTAACCAAACCACCGTATAATTTCCAGCCATATATATAATACTTCTCCAACTCATACTTTAAAAAACATTTCCTGACTTTGAGATCGGATATGGAGTTAACTTGGTCAAAAAGTGAAACTGTAGCTCTACCATGAGTTGTCATAGAAAACTTGCTCGATAACGTTGAACTCGCAAGCGTGCTAACGTGGATCAAATAGATTTCGATAATGCTTGTACCATGAGATTTACGGAGTCTTACGCAGGCGCTAAGGTAAGCTCGATAGATCGTGTCGTTTAGCTAACTTCACTCTACTCATTAGAATACTTTCGTCTATGCTTCACTACTTATGTTTTGTTTCTTTCTTTCCCACTAATAAGAAGAGAGAACGGCTCTTAGGCTCAAAATGTACTGTTATCGCTATGCTAAAAATGATAAGAAACTTCTGGATTTCTGGTATTAGGAAATAGAATAGTTGATCATATATATATCAATAATACTTAAAAGTTAAATTTAAAGTTGAGTAGTTAGAATAGTATTGATTTTTATGTTAACTGTATTAATTGTTGTGTTCCTTATTTTATTACATGTTTAATTATTAAATTTAAAATGCTGACTGATTACATGTAAGTTTAGAATAGTTGATCATCATCAGCCTATAATGTTCCCACTGCAGGGACTCAGGCCTCCTCTAGGAGAGGGATGGGCTACAATCCACCACGCGTGCCCAGTGTGGGTTGGTAGATGTCATATGACTTCGGATTTTTTGGTTCTAAGGCATGCCGGTTTCCTTACGATGTTTTCCTTCACAATTTTGAGAGCAGTGGTGATGAAATAAATTACAAAAAGTAATGCACCTGCCTGGGTTCGAACTTACGACCTACTGTTCGTAAGTCGGGGCCGTAACAACTTGGCCACCACTGCTGTACTGTGCTGTTGATCATAAATATATCAATCAATAATACTTAAAAGTTAAAATTCTAACTGTATTCATTGTAATGTTGTGTTCCTTATTTTACTACATGTTTAGTTATTAAATTTACAATGCTGACTGATTACATTTAAGTTTTTATTATAAAAAAAATGTTTTAAATATATTTTTAAGAAGTATATTAAGGTTTATTTTATTTAATAGAAGATTAAACAAACGTTTGGGTTAACATAATGAAACACACAAACATAACATAAAACATCTTGAATTTTAATTTAATTTAAGTTTATATTCATCACAGAAAGTCTCCTAGCTAGCTGATCACGTAATGCCCTGCCCATTAGTAATTCATTAGAAGTTTCATTTTCTTGTAATACTTCCATTTGCTCGTAAGCTGTAAAGAAAACAATTTTGAATCAGTTATTAGAGCAATCTTACTTTTAGACTGCAAGATATTATGTTGGTATACAGAATTAATTATTTGAAAACTTTTTAAATACATTTTAGATATTACCTCCATGCTGTAGGGAAACCCCATCTGGGTCAGGAATATTATATTTTATAGCAATGTTATGTAAGACACAACATGCTATAATAATTTGTGCGCATTTATCTGGCCTGTAATGCAATGTCCTGTCTTTACTTAAACAACGCCAACGATTTTTTAGCCTGCCAAAAGTATTTTCAATTACGACCCGGGCTGTTATATGAGCCTTATTGAAATTATCCTCTTCAGAATTGGGCACTGGATCTGAGTATGGTGTCATCAACCATGGCCTCTGAGGATAACCGGAATCACCTAAAAATAGGAAAATCAAAATTATCACCCACATAAATATTCTATTATACATATAAGTAGGTCATCAACTTACCCAAAAGCCACACAATCTCATTATTCCTATGTAAATTTTGCATGAAATTATTAACATTACTGTTTTGCCAAACAAATGCATCATGGGCTGCTCCTCCAAATTTTGGATTTAAGGACAAAATTCTACAGTCAGAGTCGCATATCTACAATAAAACATATTTTTATGTAAGTACCTATAGTAATACTTATTTACAATTATTGATATCAAAATAAATAGTTATCTATTATAATATAATTACCATTTGAACATTCAATGAGTGATAATGTTTTCTGCAGAAATATAGGTGTTCTTCTTCTTTGATTGGATTAAATATTTTAAAGTGGCTACCATCTACACATCCTATTATCCCAGGGATTTTGTATTTACTGTAAAATCTGAAAAAAAAAGTATGTACCTGGGTTGTAGTTACTTCAAGTATGTAATTCATTAATTATTACCAGTAATACCTAACTATCTTTAAACATTACCTTTGCTTTATAATATCCCTTTCTTGTTGTGTTTTTGGAAATTTAATATAATTGTTTAAAACTGTAGGATGATTCAGTGCTGCAGTCACTTCTTCTATGTATACACTAATTGCTTCTTGAGACAAATGATTTGCTTCTCCAACAACTCTTTGATAGTCACCATTGGCAAAAAATAACAAAGCACATAAAACCTGAAAGAGAATATTCACACAATTAAAATTATTGTGTTTTATTTTGAGATACTTAGCTGCAAACCATACCAACTTACCTACCTTTAGTTGCAATGAAACTCGTTGTGTTGACTTCAAATTCGTAACATTACTCAAAAATATGCACAAATCTTCAAATTACTCTTTAGAGAGTCTGTAAAGTTGAATAAACTTTCTTTCACTTATATTTTCCAATTGGTATCCGACATGAACTCTCATTTTTGCTTGAAATTCACGTTGTTCACGTCGCTGATCTTCAAATTCAGCGGCCACTAACATATTCCATGCTAAATAAGCTCTTGCAGACATTATTTTGACCTTATTCGACTCAAAATCTTAAATAATTTTAATGTGACCATATGTTTCACTCGTCAAAATGCTAGTGAGCTACGTAACTACTAAAGTAAGCGTATTACTCGATTGGTTCAGTGAAATTAGTGACTCATGGTACCGTTTTGTATGGTGACAGGCACTGACAGCTGAAGAACGTTAGTGAATAACGTATAGATTACGTTAGGTTTTTAACCTATCGTAATCTATGGTGCTCATGGTAGACATTTTAATTCTTTCTGTGACCACTAGGGGCGCTGTACAATATTTCATACAAATAATTTACGGAGACGCAAGCGAGTTTTGGCTGTGTAAACTCATGGTAGAGCTACTGGAATAGGATCGCGCGCGTTATGTCACGTACTGCAAAGTCTCGTAAGTCGACGAGTCACTCCAAAAAAGTTAGGAGCCGGCGAATCGATAGGAGCAACGTTTCTCGTATCACGTAGGCAACTAGATTCTCAAAACAAGTGACGAATCCTATAATACTATTTTAGCCAAAGGTGTTAAGTATCGGGAAAATTCCGGTTCTTATTCAATTAAGTATGTTTTATTATTAGACAGCTGAGGTAAATTATAATCAAATAGCGCAATGCTGCAGTTTATTAATTTTATGTCTGAATATGCAAAGTTGGACCGAAATGTACCAATTATAAATAGCTTTAGATTTAACATAAAATATTATAAAGTTTTTCCATAAATTAATTTCCGCATATTACATCAGATGATTGCGAGCAGTTGCAAAATGGTCTAGTCATCGCCGCGCATGCTCTTCCTTTCAAATTCACGGAGGTACGATGGGGAGTAGTCTCAGAACTCATAAATCTTTCAGAGAGTGCAGAAGCATTAAACATTAGCAACAATTACTAAGTTTCGGATAAAAAAACAACTTAATTGAAGTGATTAATATCGTTAACTGTAACTTTGGCAATGAAGACAATTCAATTCAAAATCATCAACAGTTAAATGTTCAATAAAACGCGATTTTACATTGCAATAAATCATTATATTGCACACGATACTCGCAGGCCCGAATGCTGGCATCGTCAGGGTCCATTAGAGTGAGGTGTTGTGTTACGCGGCTAAATTGTGGAACAACGCGGCTTCATCGTCCAAACGTATCCAGTGTCACGTCTGCACCGCTTGATGGATTGGCAAACTGAACCTATTCATTATCAACGAATAACCTGATTAAGGCAAGTTCTCCACTTGTTTCTTCAAACCTATTGTCCGCCTTTTCTTCTTCAGGTAGTGGAAAATTAATATTAAATAACGTATTATGTTCTACCTTTTCAATTTCTTCTCGAATTTCGTTATTATTCGCAGGAAAAGTGCCCAGTCTTTGTTAGGCAATTTTATTCAGATTGTCTGTGATTTAATAACCTGATAACATTGTGGTATACACAAAAAATGCCCTAAAATGTTGTTCAATTTAGGCGAGTATCCGCGATGTTTTTTGGAGACAATAATTCTGATTAAGTAGATAATTGAATTTAATAGCTGCAAATTTTTATGCGCATAATTTTAGGAAGATTTTTAATGCGACATTCTTATCCATTATCAAAACTCGGGAGGATAGAAAAACTGAATTAGAAAATACACTTAGTTGCCAACTAGGTTTAAACATTGTTGTTTAACTCCAGGTAAAACGAAATTGCAAAATCAATTACCTTTTTACATGTGTTTGGTGCATGTGGCAATGATAAGGTAAATTCTTCTTTGTCTGTGTGTCTTAAGCTTGTGTAATTACAGCCTTATACTAAAGACAACACTTTACATTGCAGTGATATTCAGGGTAAAATCATTGAAAATGTAACTATGCATTTAAGCAGGAAATATACCTGGTTTAAATATGTCGTGGTTCGTTGCCCTGTCCGGGAGCCATTGTTCTTAAAATAAGTTCTACTGAACACTGAACTTATTCCATTAATTTCACGAAATCGATCAGCAATAATAAAGGTGCCATTTAATTGAGCTTCTAAAACTAGGCCAAGTTTTCTTTCTGAACTGTTCATTATTTGGAAACGATTTTGTCTCTGATAGTTGTAGGGGGTTTTCTTGTTGTTATGCAGTTATCTTTTTGCGGTTGTTATCAGTTGTTTTATGAATGGGATCAGCTATCAGGGCTCTAAACATCCCGGCTACGTGAGTATCACTCGTAAGTAAGGTGATATCGCGTTAACCTGTTCGTGATCGGCGTCGCTAGATCCACCGGTGGTTCGTGAACTCGATTAAAACTCGCGTGGCTGTCGAATGAACGCACCGGCTATCCTCAAAAATTTATCATCAGTTGGTATCGCGCGACTGTAATGTATGTGTTTAGGTGGGCCGCGTCACAAGTGCGCCGCCGCCTCCGCCGCGCGTATCATTCGTGCTACAGACTTCGACGCAAACGTACACCCCACGCGGCCACCCTACCGCCCCCGACGAACTCGCGCTCCCGATCAGCTGTTCACTGTACATTGAGTAACACGCCGGCGTCTCTCAACATAGACAAACTTGTTTGACAACACATCGTTACATCTATCTCATCATGGTAAGGATCAGTGCGAATTAGTGAATGTGAATAGTGCATAAATAGTGGATGTGCTCGCATACTAGTGCCTGTTTACTATTTCGTGATCTTATCTAAAACGGTTATTGTAGCAGAAATATTTACGCTGATTGAAACGATTGGGGTTTAACTTGTGACAGTACGATAATTAAGTAATAACGGAGTCTTAGATCGATTTGATTGAATGCAAAAAACTTCCATTAACTACAATGACGATATTCTTTCATTCAGTGCTAACTCAACATTCTTACATAATATTGATTACTACCTTCATTTTCTAACAATCGATGGATTCCGAGAAACGCATGTGGGTCCGCATAGCCTAGTGTTTATTTAAGGTCGTCGTTTGGTGAAATGCTAGTTACTGTATCGTGTCGTTTTTATTTTGTGTAAATTGCATTCTTGGAGCGTGTGGCTGCGCTGATGCGCCGTGTCAGTGTGTTGTTTGTGTGAGACCCGCTAATTTTAGCGGTCCCGTCCCCCCGCTGCCGTCAGCTCGGTTACATAAGCGCGCCACTGAGCCGGCCTTGACTCCCGCGCCGCACTTCTCGCTACTCGATTGGCAGACCGATGCGCTGATTCTTCTACTTGATTTAATTTGAACTACCGAGATCTATGAATTACACAATTGATAACTTGCATTGTTAAATCATAACCGGTAGCTGCAATTTATTCATTGAGGACCTCCTTCAACTCTTCGGTACTCGTTGCTTGGAATTTCGTTTGCTTTTCTATGTTGACTTAAACTGAAGTGGCCACCGGCTGATGACTTGCGGTTTTCATACACGTTGCTCGAAACACGCCAGTTCATCGCATGGGGCTATGGTAATTTCATGACCCTTCACGACACGGTCGGTCGATACAATATTATGTGAGCCGGTCTTATCAATTTATCATTCAAAATTTCCGCCGCTTATAAGCGTCCCCTCTCTTAGAAAGTTTGTTTTCGTTAGTATTAATTTGGGAATTAATCTAATCTTATCTTCATCAGCCTTGAAGTAATGACCAAATATTTATCAATTGTCGCGTCTACTACGTCTGACATGCGTAAGCTTTAAACAATTTACCCCTGTCAGTCAGTTACCACAAACTGTCAATTTATCATTATTCGTATGACTGAGTATGACAGAAGTTAGAGGAAAATAATCATCAACACAATAAACACTTTAAGTTAGAATTTTCCACGGTGTCATCTGTGTTATATTTCAATGCTGTGCAGTATTTAAGACAATTGATTTCCAATGAGGCTGATGTGTTTAGCGTCACGACTTGACCTCGACCGTGGAGCATGTTATTGCTGAATTGCGTTGCCTATTGAACGGTATCAAGGCCAAGGTTACCTGCCGAACAGCTGTTCTCTATTTCTTTCGTGAATAAATATTTTAGTTGCGCAGCGTAAGAGTTATCGCTATCGTCTTAATCTAGTTTTATTTTGGTCTTTAATGCGACGCTACAGTGTGCTATCTTGTTAACAGTTGATTGGTTGCTTTTGTGGAATTCTTCGTCCGAGATGACAGGTGTTGTGTTTCTAACAATACTAATTAGTTGATTACCTGTGTCTACTACAGTACTATCTGCATGATGGTTCTCTCTGTTTTGCTGTGACAAAGTTTCAGTACCTCGTGGAGTTAGATTCAAGAATTTTATATCCAATAAAATTTAACGACAAATTCATTAGTTCCAATAAAATGTTGTGTCTGACTGACACTCTGTCCGCTTAGCTATAAATTGATCCAAAACATTGTTAGTCTGTGACTTTTATTACCATTTCTAAATTGTAATTTTGTTTAATACTGTTCAGTGTTGGTCAAGTTTCTTACATGATACAAATTACACGACAGAAGCAAAGCTGTGTTAGAACGCTTTTGTAATAGTTCCCACGGTAGAGGTTTGTTAGAGCCCAGACACATAAAAGAGGTGGTATTTCGTGGGTGTCTGATTGGCATAGACTGTGGAAGTGTGGATCCAAACCTTAAACCTTAAATCGATAGGGACACCTCGTGGCACCCGACTGCGCGCGCACCCATCCCTTCTCGCGCTCTTGGTGAATGGCCGGTCTGGAGAAAACAAGGGGTCTGATTGTGGGGTGCGAGGAGCAAGGTCGTTTGCAAGGCCGCACTTACTACCATCATTACATCTCTTTCTAACTCTTACATAGACAATCGACCCATCTCGCTCGCACAAAATTCGCTTTCAAAAACATTGCGTAAATGCAAGGGCCAAAATAAAAACACACCCCAAGCTGTCTCCGTCTAGCCTGCGTTAGATTGTCTAGATTCCGACGCAGTTTGATATTTTGTCGTGTTTATGGAGTAGACATAACTGTTTGGTTAGTAAAGACAAGATAAACTACCAAAAGTTGCGTAGCTAAAAAACAAAATCTGCTTTAAAAATAGTAGCTTTGTTTGTCAACCGTGAGATCTTTAGGCTTCCTAAAACTCTTCAGTCTTGTCCCTTCTCTAATTAGAATACATTAACGTAGGTATATGTAATTTTCCATCATAATTTGTTATTTATACAGTGTCAATGAAAACTTGAACCGTAACGATTGTCAACAACAATAATTTATCTCATAATTATTTGCGTATCAGTATCAGTGTTGATTTTGATATCATTGACGCAAATGGGTCCCACAGGGCCAATCCTTAGGTTATCTCGTAATGGGATGTTCATTAATTAATCCTAATGTTTCTAATCTCTGGCGTAATGAAGTGTTCGGTCACAAGAATCAGGGTCAGAATCATTTTAGAAAATGTTTTATAGGACATAGACATTTTTTTCTAAAGGAATGTATTATTCTCCTCTTACAGTAAAGCTTAATTACTTATTTTATTTTTTGAAACAGCAGCCATCCTTGAAAAATTTATAACTGATTTTTCTATTCGTCTGCGATATGATCTTCCAAAATGTTCGTTCCAACATTAACTCTCCTAAACTATCAGCACTTCCCGTTGTCGTTAAAAATAATTGGATATAATAATAGATTGATAACTAATTAATTACTGTTGGCAGCTGATGAGAAAATGAACCAAAAGTTGCAACATCCTATAGTATCAGATTTTTTGGTTTAGTTCTACTATATGAACAGGTATAACAAAAACGTCTAGATAAAGTTTGGTTGTATTATTTAATGTTTTCTGTTTTTCGCAAAACTAATAAAATCTTCCCATACATTGTTTATGTCTCAGAATGTCAGGGTTGATTATTTCTACTTTAAAATCTTCCAATAATACTAAATCTGCTATTGCTTCATTTTGTTACCAATTAAGATCTTGTAGGCGACGTCAACAGATATCTAGTCTCGTCCATCACAGCAACAAATGTTTTGGTGGGATCGTTATCAGGTATCGCTTCAGTATGGTCAAACGGGAGTCAGCTGTGGTTCCGTGCGCACGCTCTCATTGATGACTCTCCTCTCAGTTCTATCTGTCATTTGCTCAGTGCAGTTATATTTGTTGTGTTAGTAAAATTATCTTCGGCATTTTTCTAACATTTACTTTAGTCTTCAAATACATGGTCATAGCTTGTACGGTTTATCGTTTCTGTCAGGTACGAATTAGAAATATTATTTGTTACTCATCATAGGTTATTCTCATTAGTTTTACTATAATTACTGTCGGTTATATTGTCATTACTTTTTACCTTTTGTGTTCCTGTATTGTAACTTTTCCGTGTCTGTTTTGGTAATATCCATTGTCTATTATTTTTCTATTCCTTCATATCAAATCATGTAAATCAATTATTTGATTTTCCCATATACGGTTGTAAAGTTTGAATTCATGTTTGTTTCCTTCCTTCTGATTCTTTCCTGGTTTGCGGTTCTGAATCATGTGGCTGTGCAAAAACTTCTTGTCGTTACACGGTATTTATGCCAATTGGAGACTAGTCTAAACGTGAAACAAATTAGTGTTTATCCATCTGTACCATAACGTGTGACCTAAGCTCGCATACAGTGTACCTATATGTAGACTTACATCAACCTTGAATATTGTTGACTGATTACGCGCTATTGTATTTCTTACACCGCGACGCCAATATGCTCTAACTAGCGTTCCTATGTGGCACACTATTCACACTTCCCCCGTCATCTCACACGACGTACACAAAACCTATTAACACTGGAATGTTTGAATCTCTCTTAACTCATTACCGTGCAGTTTACTTTATAGTCCATTATACGAAGGCACTTTTATGATGTACCTACATCTAATTTATGCGTTGACGTGTTGGCGGTAGACCGTGACACTTGACATGATGGCATATGCCATCTTGCCTTGGCGGCATCATTGTGTTATCATGTTTCTTGTTTCCGCAGTGGTATCGAGTGCAAAGATGAGGTGTTTGCCGCACACCAGGTGCAGCACGCCGATCTGAAGCCCGTGCTGGCCCCGGTGGCGCCTGTGCCCGTGCCTGTTTTGCCGGCCCTCTCAGCTGACCCCACAGCTAACGGAGCCATAGTCCAAATCATAGCACCCGAAGAGGAACGGCCTATTCCTGTAACAGAGCTCATATTCGCTCCGCGAAAGAAAGAAATGAACAAAGGCTTTCTCATGTTCTCCCAAGACGAGGGACTTACAAGTGAGTGGCACTCCAACTTCCACAGCTTAGGTATCAGTTGTTGCTTTATTAATATTCTATCTCGTGACCACGATTCCATCAATAAAACGTTGATGTTGTTTACAGTGCTTAAAGACGAGCCGGAAGATCTGACACACTTGGCACCCACCGCTGGCGATACTTGTATACCTCTTGAGAATAGTCCTTTTGACATGTTCGACGACTTCATTCTGAGCGACAACTACTGCAGTCTACTGGGCGATGATTTGGCCAACGGATCACCTGTGGACTCCTTAACGCCAGACTCATTGCTCTTGTCTTCGCCTGAGCCTCAGGTAAAACATCTATCAGTCAACCATTTCGCTTTTATATGGTCTTTTTCGCAGTTCTAACAAAAAAATATGTTTTCAGGAAAACGAATCGTCATGCGAACAGTCCTCATTATTAACAGAGCTGTCATTGGACGCATTCGACAGCAACAGGTCAGATAATGACATTGACGATGGCAACTCCCCGTTCATCCCGGCGAGTGATGAGCTGCCAGTGTTGGAGCCAGCGGTGATGTGGGGGGCCTTGCCCGACAGCGTAAGCATGGCAAGGCCACAGCCCACAGAGATGCAAACCACATCACCGGCGCCCGCGCTACAACGCCTATTGACGGCAACCACCACGGGGCCACCGCCACAGGATCTCATAACTAACATATACTCTGACCAAGGTACTGAACACAACATTTTAACGAATAATGATATAACATGTAGTGTTTTGATTTTACTAAAACAGTATAATTGTCAACAGGTCTAATACCAAGCAGGAGTGTTGCATCATGGGACACGGGTGTCAAAAGAGTACTGAAGCAGGAACAGGAGCCGTGTGCAAAGCGCATAAAGCGCAGCCCGTCTCCGGTCCAGTCGACGACACCAGCGCAATCATCAAGCGTCCTCATGAACCTCCTGGTGAGCGGATGCGACGTCGACGCCGGCTACATCTGCATGGTGACATGCCGGCCAAGACACAAAGCAAAAGCCTGAGGCTACCTCCTCAACTACTCTAAATAAACTGTGATAACGCGCGTCCAGTGTTCAAACTATACGCCTGTAAACCAGTGCTATCTCACAGAACTTAACTCTGGTCGGTTTAATAGGAATTAATGTTAATACAGTGCCGTCGATACTTGTGATATTACCATATACATGTACCAGTATCTGACTGAAAGTCGCGTTGTAATGGGAATCCTACGAGACAATAAGCGTCGGTACGAGCCAGATTAAAGGCAGGGATATAACGTGAGGCGACCAGTCGAAGGGACTTAGTACTAGGGCTGGTTAGTTTAGTTAATCCTTCACGGTCTTGCAATCTCATGCTAGCGTCTCAAGGCGTACCAGAATTAGTTTTAAATGTCTAGGTTTTAGTGTACCTACGCTTTAGTTTTAATTGTGTATATTTGAGCAATCGATTGTTGAGTTTAGTGGTTAAGTTGATCGTGCATATCGTGTTGGTTATGTGTATCGGTATCGTTCCTAGGTTACTTAGTTACCGCGAGAGCCCGCCGCGCACTCCGTCTTATGTTCGTAGCCGTAGCTGGAACCAAGTCAATATTAATAGTTTTAATATCAACCCTGTACTCAGAGGTTATCGCTATTTATTCGTTGTACTGTAAGTTATGTTAGTCGACTACTGCTAATCTTATTTTCACATCGATATAGATTTAGTACGACTGTAGTCAGATCATGTTTAGTATTTTTCCGATCGTTATGTATTTTATTCAGAGTTTATTGTAGTGCGTTGTTGTCCTATTGTCCCAGGCAGTTGTGCGATGCGATGGTCAGAAGTCTCAACAGTTTCCACTGCCAAATGATATAAAGTACAACTTAAAACAAACTGTAGTTGTGTTGTATTACTGTTTATGTTCGTATGTTCGTGTCTTATACGGAACGTTTGGATGCCTTTACAATTATAGTGAGCATGTATTTATGAACAGAGTCAACGATGAACAAGATTTGAAGCAATCATAAGATACTCGAAATTTAGTTTAATATATGCTTAGTAACTTAGTTGTCATCGCAGTATAAATGTTAACGAAATTTTAAAAGACGTAAAGTTAGGTAAATCATACATAATCATCGTTGTTATTTTAATATATTTATAGTGAGTTTATGGATGAAGTGTATCTAGAGAATATATTATAATTATTTATTTTTCTGGAGAGAAATAAATATTGTGACGTTGACAGAAAATATCTAAAAATAAAAGAGACAAAAAATTGTTCTGGTTAAAAAGGTGCACATTGATTTTTATTACCCTATTCCCTGTCCTTGACATCCTTATCGAGTATTGGCTTTAGCCAACTAAGAATAGCATTATCAGCGTATAATGTTCCCACTAATGGGACAAAGGTTTCCTCTATATGCGAGGGAATGGCCCAGTGAGGAATGGGCTCCAACTTTCGAAAAAAAACCAAATAGTAACGAAAAATACGAGAAAGACGAATTTATAAATTCAAGATGTTCTTGAGTTGACGGCAAAACATTATTTAACAGCTTAATATTTGCATATTGACAAATACCTACAATAACAGCAATGAAATCATTCAGACTACAACGTAAAAAAATGTGCACACAACAGCTATTTGCTGGCTTTTGTCGATAATTCAAGTTATTCAGCAGTTCTGGCTAAGTCAAACATTCTTACTGATATTTAATGCTGTGATGTAATAGAATATTATGTTCGTTCAGGAATATTTTAGTGACGTTAGCTGCTTGTTTTGATACCATCTACACAGCATGGCATACGCCCAGACTTTAGACAAACATGCAAAGGGATACGTTTATTTCGACACTGATGTAGGACATTCTGGGTAATCAAGTAATCATTTTACGATAAATTCGGAGCAACCACGGTGCCCGGTTTATGACAATAGGAGTAAAACATAACTGATGAAATGCCTAACCCTTCAGGTAGGTATTACAGGCATAAGTTTTGTTAAATTCAAAGAACCTATTTCAAAGCAAAGGCCCATGTTTAGACATGTAGCCATGTATAATAGTAGTATGTATGTATATATGTTGTTTTTCTTTAATTAATTGGCCCGTTCCCGACCTAGATCTTGCCTGATGAAGAGCGATTGATGAGATCTATCAGAGAGATCTATTAAATAAACTTACCCCAGAAATCAAATAAATACAGAAAGAATTATCCATGTGCGAAAATAAATTAACATAACAAAAAGAAAATTACACAATACTTGACCAAATTAAGTTCGGAAAACACGATCGGTCTCGTTTTCGACACGAATTTGTCATTTTAAATCAAGTTGGTATTTTTCCTATATCGAATATTTATCTACCTATAGGTATATCTGTCTTTTGTATTTGTATCCGGTCCTACCAAACTTAATTGTATCTAGCCAAAGTCCGAGTAAGCAGTTTAAGGAAAAACATTTTTATAGACAAAAAGGATGTTTTTATAGATCTAAAAAGCCAATTAGGAAGCATGTGATCTATACATAGTTTTTACTACTCAAACAACTAAGTAAGTTTGTTTTCTTTTAAACACCGAACATCGTTGCCAAAAAACTATTTAAGTACCCAAATATCATCCGTATTCAAAATACGCGCTGTAGATGTGGAGTTGCAGACACCAGTTCGTTATTTACTACAATACAATACCCAAATATCAGTTAAATATAATTATTAATAGAGGCCAAATTTCCCTGCAGGCTCAAAAATTTTATATAACCCGGTTCATTAAAGAAAGGAATCTCAAATGGCGGTTTTTATCATGTCCTCACGCTCGCACACTATAGTGAGCGAGCGAGAGGACATGCCATGTGTTGCCATTTTAGATTCCTTTCTTTAATGAACCGGGTTATACTAGCAAACAATTATAAGTTTCAAGTTAAATTGTTACTGGATAACTTTTTCTCTCCAGACGGAATTGTTTGTGGAAGTCTTAAGGGCAATAACTAAAAGGAAAAATCCTCTCTAAGCCGTCCCTGCGAGCCTTAGGTGCGTCCGCAGATAGCATTCTACTATAAAACGGCTGTTGACTTCGGCTTTGGTATAGGGTTACCAATTTACGATTTTAGAAACCCTGACAAAGCCTGAAATTTCTGAAAAATACATCTCATTTTCCCTTTTCCAAATTTGCTTCTCAGTCTTCATAAAACTCGTTTTAATTTCCAAAGAAATCTCAGCCGTAAAGTCCGGAATAAGCCGGACGGGTGATAACCCTAAAAGTGTATCTCGTAATTTTCTTTCCGACCCATTCGCATCTAAAACTTTTCCCAAGATCAAGGACTTAGGCCACTCAAGAACGTCATAGATACAAACTGCAGATAAGACGTCAGAAACTTATTGCTTGGGTCTTTGCATTATATGTATGTGGAATCTCATGATCCAAAGTTTAATTCTGATAACTGGAGAATAACCCTGTATTATCTCATCCTCCTCATAAATTATGACGTGGTAGTAAGAAACTTTGATCTCATATTCGACCTCAAGGGATAGTAAGATCTCAAAGAGATACGCTAGACCCGGTCATGTAACGGATGCTACAATTATGGGCAGTGGGGTTTAATCTCCGATTTACCCACATACGTTGGTACTGGGCCTGATTGAAACAAATGATACGGCTTAGTTGTTCAATTTCGAATGTTAGTTTAAATCAGTTGACGAAGTATGTCTTTTGTCAAGCATTTTTGTTAAAGGGGGATCGTTCTTTAACAGTGAAATAGAAGTGAGCGCAAGAACAGGCTGAAAGGGACAAATATGCACAAAGAATACTACATTTTCGGTACATCATTTCGAATACATTTCCCCATACTTATAGAAAATTTTATCTAAAAAAATCTACAAGTAGGTACCAAAAATTTTGACCGTGTAGCAAAAGTATTGCACTTCTGCAGCAAAAAGCTGTTCATGCGACGACCTTCCTTCCACTCTGTATCCAGTAAAATGAGTTGACATTGTTTTTCCCTCTCTTAAATTACCTGCAAGTTTGTTGACAATGATTCATGATCTATCTGAAAAGTTGTGAAGTAAACAAAAAAAGGTTGCTAAGTGCAAAATACATCATCCTCTCAAATAATTTTTCGCGTTTCATTTTTAGACGTTGAGTGCTCGGTAATAATAAAAGTAGATTTTAGTAGCAGCGATGTTTGGTGTTAAATCTAGCATTAAATCGCGAAATAAAAACTAATGGAACACTTTTATGATGTCAGGGTTTTAGTGCACGAACCTTATCAGGCAAAGCCAAAATATAGACGAACGATCTGTTATAATTTTGACGTCTAATAAATGGTTTGCTGAATACCTATTAACTAATAATTACTAGGTTCTTTACGAAATACTAATTATAGTGGGTTTAGTACCTGACTAGAATAAAACATACATA
Organism: Diarsia mendica; assembly: GCA_949316265.1. NCBI lineage: Eukaryota > Metazoa > Arthropoda > Insecta > Lepidoptera > Noctuidae > Diarsia > Diarsia mendica. The sequence goes on along the minus strand of OX438906.1, from coordinate 7,705,322 downwards.
GTTAATGTAAATCAAATAATGTCTGGTCTAACTCTAAATTACGGTATACAATAGACACTCAATATTGTGAATTTTAGATTAATGTGTGACATGACAAAAATATAAAATAAATTTCACGAAGAGGTTTTTCAGCTCTATAGGAAAATCTTGCACGTCACCAATACCTATTTTCTTAAAAATTAATGACAACATTAAAGACCCCATAACACAGAATAAGGGGCTGAATAATAGCACAAACAATGAACCAATCAGAAGCCCGCATTCAACACGTTTATTAAAAACACTAGCATGCATTTTATATAACGTGGGTTATTAGTATCGATCAACAAAGAACAAAACTACCTTCGACCGCAATGCAGCACAAACGGTTTGACAACATCAATATTAAAGCAGGCCGACATGAAATGTGAAAGTATAATAACTTGATTAGCCGGCTAGACGAAGTAGAAGTTTTATTGATTGAAGTATGCGGTAACATTGACGTAGAGATTTCAGCGGCAGCTAATTTAGAGCATCTATGCATTCATTTTGTGCCACAGAAATAGACTAGTCTTATCTCAACATTTATAGCTATACTTAGGTTTAACAGATAACAGCATCGTAGCTAGCTAGATGTCCTCAGCAATGCAAGAGTCAAGATGTTCATAATCGTAAAAACTATTCTACGAAATTCATTTAGATTTAGACAATACTGCGACAAACCATATCCATTTAAAACCACTTTAATACTCACCGCAATAAGACCTAGCTCCGCTCTAGCTAATAAATTATCCCGCGTTACTGCAAGATCTCTTAATACGTCATCAGTACATTCACGTGTTCAGAAAACACAAATTACTCTCCGTGTTTACAAGCAGAATGTTTGCATAACAAAAGTAGATTGTCCAAATTCTGCTCAGCTTCCAAGATTATGTAAATGTTAAGTGGGGCATTTATTACGGCTGAGAATGCTTCAATGTCAAGGCTAAAGCTGATACTCGATCCTTCCTTTATATGTGCACCTTTTTATACGGAAACTTTTTTGCCTTTTTTTCTAGGGATTGACCGACCAGAGTTATCTTATTGCAGGGAAAAGTCCTCCCTTTCGTTTGTGTGTTCAGGTATACTTCTGTTTACTAATATATGCTTTTATGTATTTTCAGGACCTGCAGCAACAACTACCACAGCCAACCACCCAACTCCACCCCAACTACCAACTCATCAGGAACCCTCAGACAATCCCACAGAACGCAAACATTAACCACATCCCGCTGCCCGTGATCAACTTACTACAAGGCATGCAGAACAAGCCACAATTAATACGTAACAACACCAATATGACTGCTATGCGCACGAATATTAGCAGCCCTATGTCTCCACTGAGCCTGAACGTAAGCCCCATGTACTCGTTACCCTCCAGCCCGAACAGTTACACCCACAGCCCGGCCATGAGCCCAGCTCAGCGGGAACGCGTCATGAGCCCCTACTCCACTCCTCAATCCCTATCCCCCGTCGGTAAGTTCCAGCAGTACAGCCCAGCCAGCAGGCTGATGTCCCCGGTCGGCGTGATGCAGGGCTGCGACCCATACCTGTCCAACAAGATGCAGCCGAGCCCCGGCTTCCTCCAGACCCCGGAAATCATGCTCGAGCCTAACGGCCAGATGACCACGACAGACTTCTGGACAGAATCCGACATGCTGCAGAACACCAGCGATCTGCTGACAGCATTAGACGATGTTAAGTTAGTTTAGCCTCTAAGTAAACCCTCGCGTGTTAAGACGTGATTGTGGTCAGGAGTGATTTCTATATTTCCTTTGGAACAGTTGTGGATTCATTGAATACTGATATTCAACTGGTGAAAAACATCTATTACAATTCTGAATTCAGTTTCTCGCACAAACATTCCAATAGAAATGTTTTTTCAGTTAAAGTTCTTGTAGAAATCACTCGAATGAATGCAGGGTCGCAAAGGGTGAAAAACAATATAAGCCAAAGGGATTCCATGCGATATTGTGTTGTACCCTTCACAGCGCTTCGCCTTTTGTAAAACATTTTTGTTCATAAAACCGTTAGTTTTCATGTAGGTACAGACAAGAGTTGTTATTAACTTTGTAAAGTTTTATTTAATATGCGTGGAATCCTCGGCAATGCAACGATGTGACTTAGATTATAACAGATTTTCTATATTGTGTACGACATTTAGATGCCTACTATGTATTTTGTATGTCTCTAGATATCTTTGTTGAACGTGTGAGTGGCTGTACATCTAAGTATCATAGTTTTAGTGTAACTACATCTATGAAGAATTGCGATGAGCAAGGCAGAATTAAATGTGACTTGTATTTGTGATTGACGTCGGTGATTTAAGGCAGAAATGATTATGAATTTTTTATACGAAAATTTTGTAATAATATGAAAAAGTCTCAAAATTTATATTTTACTAACACTTCGTTCTTTTACTTTTTAGTTCTGTCTTGTTTTGGTTTGCACTAAGATGTTAGATTATATATCTGTAAAAGAAAATTGGATAACGGTATTCGATATAATTTCGTATAATTTTGTATTAATCGGCATGGTATTCATTCATAATCATTTTAAAATAAACAATTCTCAACGGAGTATCGGCGATAAGTTAAGAAAAGATGCTATGTAAGTTTTAATTTATATTTTATGATCAAATCGTATACTCATTTAGAAATAAGGGATCATAATCTTGAATAGTTTTTTTTTCCGTTTCCCCTCATTCAACAAATATTAGTACTATTGATTTATTCGCTATCACTGCCTATATTGTGTCACAGTTAAGGCCCCGTACACACAAGCAGAACTTTGCCGTCGACACGTGGGTGGACCAAGTTACCTCTCTTAACTACTGGGGTTTAAAATAGCCACTTAAGCTGGTCATCATAGGATTATAATATGAACTGCGTTAAAATTTGTTAAATAATAATAATATAATAACGAATTTTAACGCAATTCATATTATGATCTGCTAAATTGGTCATTTTAGAACCCCTTGAAGTTGGCTCTGTCGACAGCAAAGTGCTGTATTTATATTTTATGATCAAATCGTATACTCATTTAGAAATAAGGGATCATAATCTTGAATAGTTTTTTTTTCCGTTTCCCCTCATTCAACAAATATTAGTACTATTGATTTATTCGCTATCACTGCCTATATTGTGTCACAGTTAAGGCCCCGTACACACAAGCAGAACTTTGCCGTCGACACGTGGGTGGACCAAGTTACCTCTCTTAACTACTGGGGTTTAAAATAGCCACTTAAGCTGGTCATCATAGGATTATAATATGAACTGCGTTAAAATTTGTTAAATAATAATAATATAATAACGAATTTTAACGCAATTCATATTATGATCTGCTAAATTGGTCATTTTAGAACCCCTTGAAGTTGGCTCTGTCGACAGCAAAGTGCTGTTCGTCTGTTTAACGCCTAAGACACGTCCTATCTGAGATATTCGACGGGTGCCTAGCCTAGTGGTCCACGCACACTCGAATAATTGTATTTTTATGTTTGTTTAATGACAATTAAAGTAAGAGAATCATTAGCACTACCCTATTTTTTGTCAGCAAAATATTATTCAAAGAAAACAGTGTCTTACAGAATTAGTTTTAACTTACAAATTAAAATTAATTGTATTGACAAGGCGTCTGTGTATGATGTTTTTACTGATGAAAAATAGTTTAAGGCTCATAGATGAACAGATTTCACCTTAGACAGTTAATTTCAAGTAAATTCTTTATCTTTACTTTTCGAACCGGAAGACGTTGCGTTGGAAGGCCTCCCACTAGGTGGACCGATGACCTGGTGAAGGTTGCGTGGATCCGCTGAACGCGATACGCATGAGACCGGTCAATGTGGCGACACTTGGGGGAGGCCTATGTCCAGCAGTGGACGTCTTTCGGCTGAAATGATGATGATAATGATGAAATACTTTACCTTATATCAGGCAGATATCTTTGTAACACGTTTGTAGCAAATTTCTCATTTGGTTTACATGCCGTAGGTACATATTAAGTACAATCAGTAAAACTTCTATATGAATTAATGCAATTATTTTCTTTTAATTTAAATCTCGATAGATTATGTACACATTATTTTAGTTTAAAATTAATTTAAGGACGGTATTGTTATAGATCGATTCTTGATCAATTAAAATTGATTTTTTATCATAAAGAAATAAAATATAGAATTTCTGCAAAATAAATAAATTTATAAATGTAGAAATTTATGATATATCTAATTATGTAAATTGTTAACCCAATAATATTACCATATTGTTTTGACCATAATTTAGTTATTATCGTAATTCTAGGTTGTACGATTGTGTTTGTAAGAGTAATCTGATGTTAGAACTTACCTACTGCCAATTTTCATAATATATTTCCACATTACTTGTGTTGTTTTCTGTAAAATAATTCATTTTCAATCGATGTGCCATAGAATTTGTAAAGTACATAGGTATTTACAGATTCTTTAGCTGTTTCTTCATAAATATTATTATATACGTCCAATTCATCTCGTAAACCTTTCACAACAATTTATAAATGATATGAAAAAAAATGTGAATATGAATCAAATTGTTTTATATATTTAGAGAATAAATTTCTGTCATTTTATACTTGTTTTAATTCTAAAGTCCTGGCAAAATTCAATAGACAAACACCATTCTTTACCACACACGAAACATGGAGTACATAACATTACCTACATCACGCCTGTAAGCCCCAAATGGTTGGGCAGAGTTGTACCCATTAGTACGCACATTTCGCCAGTTATGCCTCGTGTAATTGGGGGGTGAGCCTATTGACATCAACAGGGCACAGATCCAGACTACATGACTGCTACTGAGAAATCACTGAGTGAAAACCCAATAAAAGTTTGCCCGACCTAGGAATCGAACCAGCACAGTTGTCGCGCTTGCGACCTAGAATCTAGTCTAGACGAACGAGGCCGTCCAGTTGGATAAATCAATCAACCAACATATTATAGAGCAATCAATCCCTAGAAAAAAACAAAGAAAAGTGTAACAAGGGATATAGATAGACAAAAGGGTAAATTGGCGTTATCAATGTTTAGCAAGAAGGCCCTACTACGCGGTACAACTGTAAGAAGGCTAAGATAAGGGTAATAGGTAGGCAACATGTGATAAGAACCTATTGTTTTTCCGGCTGTTTCACTTTTCTTGCCAATGATGGATAAATTTCTAGGTATTTAAAGAGGTTAGTTAACAAAATAAATACAATCCTACTAGGTACTTAAGTCTGCTACGTAAGTATTTAGGTCAACAGCTGATAGTAGTACCTTCAACACTTCTACCCATTAACTTGACCGAGCATAGTCTAGACATGTCCTGCTGCGTAAGAGCTAAGAATAGATGCTAGGTACTAAAAGTATTTCTGATTACATAGGTATACAGCAACAGCTCCACGCTGTACCTACTAACGGAGAGTATCTATCCAACACAAAAGCCAGTTAATTAAGCAAAGCAGACCATGGCATCGAGCCAGAAAAACTGCGCTGAAAAGACATGTTACTATAATCTGATAGGCATTGTTTGCCCTCAATACCCGTTTTGAAGCGAAGTCCACAAAACATAAACCGCATTATTCCTCAATTATTCTTATCTTAAAAAGGCAATCGATTTAAGTTTAGTACCTAGTAAAAGAATAAGGTTATTTTGATAATAAGGAGCGTTAATATAATAGGGTAGTCGACCGACTAAAAAAAATATGATTCTGTTTAGTCCGTCAGTCAGATTATTGAAAAATATTGGATACGTGTTTTTTGTTTTATCAAATTAATAAAAATTGACGAAAATAAAGCTTGTCAAAGACCATGGAGAGGGGGCGTTTGACGTCATAGTTAGGTAAAATTGGACCAAGCTGTGACGTTTCACGACTTTTCGAAGCACTGTATCGTCTTCATTTTTTGTTTACGTGAAAAAAGAAAAAATACGTGTTCAATATTTTTTGAAAATCTATCTGACGGACTAATTAGTTTTTTTTTGTCGACTACCCTATTTAATTTTATATTTCTCGAGCTATTTTATTAGGCCAAGGAACAGCGAGGGTTTTTACTAACGCCATCTATGTTTTTAGTTTTAAATTAATGTAACTTGAAAATTTGAGGTAGTAAGAAGTTTTACTAACAGATGGCGCTGCCGGCTTTTAAATTAAAACTGTGATTAAAACAATAACAATATAAGTCAATTGTTCAAGTTCTAGCTAGAGCTGTATGTAATTTAATTTTAGAAAACTTTATTTTCATTTAGATTTATAATGAGGTGGTTTATTTTATTTCGCCAAATTTTCTGCGTTTAGCAGAGTATAAAGATTTATTTATCTGTACTAGAAATTACGAAAGCAAAATGACAGTAAACGTCATTTATAATTCATCATTGCCCAAGTCGGTCGAATTGACTAAAGTTATTTTTGTGCGCGATTTTAATAATCAGCGTAAATGGAAAATATTATTGTCTTGATCTTTAGAAGAAGGAGCTGAAGTGTGGTTCTTTTGTTTGATACTTGTGTTCAAGTGTAATCCAGTGTGGTGATGGCTTCTACACCAAAACAAGTGAACGGCAACGGCAAACCGTCGAATAGTAACGGCTCCCTGGGAAAACGGAAGAAATCTCGTGGGAGCAGAGGTTCGTACCTGTCCAAATGGTTGGACAAGACAATGCACCACATCCAAGAGTCGACGCCTAGTATGGACACGTATGATACGTACGTTAATCCGAATGTGAACTATGCGATGGGTAGTTCTCAGTTCGCACCGGGCTTTGATCCTTACAGGCATATGTACGGTTGTGCTCCTGAGCCTTTGTCCCTGCCCACGCTGCCTTCCTACTGCAACCCACCTATGATGCCATTCTACGGCCCTGAGTATCGCTATGTGCAGAGTGTAAACAAAAGCATTCAGGTGCAGAGGCCGAGACTGCGGCGCCGGAGTGAGAACAAGGCTGAGGAAGTCTCGAGCACCCCTCGACATGGGACTCCGACTCACACACACAACATCAATTACCTGCAACCAAAGAATTTGACTGACAGCCAGGACTTTGCTAGCTTGCCACCTATAGTGACGTCAGTTGGCGACACGAACTCCAACAGTGACATGAACCTCAATGACAAGGATGAAGGTTGTAATGCAAGGAGGTTCAGTGACCCCTGTGTGAGAGGTTTACCTGATGTAGCAAGACCTGCTAATGGGGATGTGGAGTCAGGATCAGAAGACAGTTCAGACATGTCTGGAAGTCAAGTGGGCAGCAGACTTCTGACATGTCTGCTTGACCAAATAACTTCTCTGAAAATGGCAAATGAAAGACTGAATAAAGACTTAATGGATACCAAAGGTAAGGTTTTGACCTTGTTCTTTATTTTTTCAATATCAAGGGCAGTTCATGGCTTGGTTTTTACATGCTCCATCCCCTTGTTTATACAGTCATGTATTGCTCACTACCATTTAATTTATAATAATTTCACTAAATTTTTAAGTTGTCATAGTGCTTGAATATTCCATATTATTATACTAAAATATACAGAAATAAATTCATAGCATATCTTTTAACACAGGTGATTTCCAATTCTTTAAAGAACTTTGAGCATCAAATCTGCATAATATGCAACCTTCCATCTTTTTTGTTAAACCAGCCCACGGTGCAAGCATAAGGTCATCCTTTCAAACAAGTACTCCTACATTTTAATCACCCACGCACAATGCATTATGTTTCAAGGACATGAGACATGCCATAAACATGTATTTCATACTAATGACACTGTTTAACTTAATCTGAGGCTTTTGTGAAGAAAACGGGCTATTTGAAGACATAACAATTTTTTAAAGTGGTAGTAGTCTGATTCTATAATAGATAAAACAGCTGAATACCAGAGCTTCAAATGCGGAGCATGAGGTCCTGGGTTTCCTTCCCCAGCAAATTGTTATTGGGTGTTAAGTGTAGGTACGACGGGCTGGTGTCCGCAACTCCACGTTCGATGCGCGTATTTTGCGTGCGGGTGGGAATATCACTCGATCCACCCTAGCTCCCCAAGAAAAGCCAGCAGCCCCTTGGTATTGGGTGTTGTTAAGGCATGAGAAATTTCTTAGTAGCAATGACGGGAGTCTAGATTTGTGACCAGTCGATAGCAGTAGGCTCACCTCCTTTACATGGGACTTTAAACGTAACTAGTGAAATGTAGGTGAGTGGTACACCTCTGCCGAATTCTTTGAGGGTGTGATGTTGTGTGTGATACAAACATCTATATATATAAAAGAAGAAAGTGACTGACTGACTCACTGACCATCAACGCACAGCCCAAACCGCTGCGTCTACAGACTCCAAATTTGGCAAGTAGGTTCCTTATGAGGTCTAAGGGTGCACTAAGAAATGATTTTTCAAAATTCATCCCCTAAGGGGGTGAAACGGGGCTCCAAAGTTTGTATGGGGAAACAAGATTAGTTAGACTGTTTTATTCGAAACTTCACAGAAGTGTTCCTATTGATAAATGAGTAGAAACGGGTTTCAGGTTTTTTCAGAATTCAACCCCTAAGAAGGGGAAATGGGGTGATAAATTCTAAAAATCAATGCACAGCCCAAACCGCTGAGTCTAGACATTCCAAATTTGGCACATAGGTTTAGGGGTGCACCAAGCAAGGATTTTTCAAAATTCACCCCCTTAGGGGTTGAAACGGGGGTCCAAAGTTTGTATGGAGAAATAAGATAGACGGTTTTATTCGAAATTTTACAGGAGTACTCCTATCGATAAATGAGTAGAAATGGGTTTCAGGTTTTTTCAGAATTCAACCCCTAAGAAGGGTAAATCTATATAAATAAAAAGAGAAGTCCTGACTGACTGACTGATTGACTGACTGACTGACTGACTCATCAACGCCCAGCCCAAACCCTTGGACCTAGAAAGCTGAAATTTTGCACAGAGTTTGCCTTTATAATGTAGACAAGGACTAAGGAAGAATTTTTCGAAATTCAACCCCTAAGGGAGTTAAATAGGGGATGAAAGTTTGTATGGAAAATCGTCATTTTCACGCGGGCGAAGCCGCTGGCAAAAGCTAGTTTTTTTATAAAAAGAAACAACAAACCACAGTGATAAACTAAGACAGTTTATCCTTACTATTGAAGTATTTAATAAAAGAGTACTATATTAACAACAGTATTGTAATAAAATGGTTTCAAGCATATTATCTTATCCCAGGCTACATCCCCAGTGGATGTTTAATTGAATGTCATGAGACTATAAACTTCCTGATTTGCTTAGTTTCTAATCACTAGGCAGAAAACACTGAATTAGTATACCAGCCAATTAACAATAGACAGCTCTCAAAATGACTAAGTTCCCACTATTTCTACCATGTAATTAGTTCCTTTACATGCTGTCGAGAAATATCTCGAGGTTCATAAATCTAATTTTGTTATCTTTAACCCTAATTCGATAACACTGCTTAATTTAAAATAAGGCTCTTTTTTAATGATGAAATACTTACTCAAATCTAAATGTTAATGGATCAAGAGGAAGAGACCAAAGAAAAGATGGATAGATTGTATGAGGAATGATATGAAGAATAGGGGTGAATGGAAGAAAAAAATGTATTGCACCCCCTCCAAATAACATGGGACAAGATCAGGAAGATGGGTGATGGATGACCCATTTAAAATGTAGGATTTGTTTACTAGGCTGTTTCTTTTTTTCAGTTGATTATTCCAGTAATGACTGAACAAGGTATATTGTATAGGTACATAGTAGAATGCTACACACACTAAAAACCCAGCTATTATTCCTCAAAGAATATTACAATTTTCCTTAAAAAGCGTTTTATATTTTGAACATTCTTTTGCACAGTATAATGACTGATAAAATAATAATGACCTTAAATATTTGCATTTTATCATAATGGGCAAGGTCATACATAATTAAAAAGATACTTAATTGGTATTTTTACCCAACTTCAAAATAAAGGAGGAGGTTTATCAATCCTCGTCAGTATTCGACACAGGTAAATATCATAAACCGTCTTCATTAAAATCCATAATGTTTTTGCCTCAACATACTTATCAAGAACAGTTAGCAGGCTGTTTTTACAGTAATCAACAATTACAATGTGCTCATTAATAGTCATTTATGTTTTCCTTCAATGCAATTTAAAGTTGTTTACTTTTGCAGTGGAACTGGAGAACTTACGACAACACAATGCCATACTGAAGGGGTCCAATTCTAGCATGGGGGCAACGCCTAATCACTCACTTAATGATAATGGTAAGTACCTAATTACCTATTGATGGATAGAACCCACTGACTCTTTGGTCTAATTGTGTGCAACTACTGTGCATAAGTTCTTGGGTTCGATTCACAGAATCCTGGGTCCGATTTACAAAGTTCTGGGTCCGATTTCACCTACATTTCGCCAGTTATGTTTTAGTCCCATTTAAATAGGACACCAGCCTATTGCCATCAACTGGGCAGAGATGCAGACTTTGTGGCTGCTACTGAGTAATTCCTCATGGATAAACCCATTAACACCATGCCCGACTCGGTAATCTAACCTAGGAACACAGATACAACCAACAAGGCAATCAGTCAATCGGGGGGCTCCATAATGAGCATATCGATGCTGAATTCTACTGAAGGTGTAATAAGAAAACAATACTTGTCTCTGGGTTGGCAGCTGCACTTACATTTGGTTTTGTAGATGTTACTACTGCTACTACTGTACTGGGTGTCTTTGACCACTTGCTACTCAAGTGAGCCAGTTGTTTGTTAGAGCAGCTATTCTCATGAAAAATCCTATTTTAAATCACATTAAATTACTTTTTTGTGACCATTGCAAATTATGCAACAAAAAATATGATATTTTTAATTTTTGTACTTACTAAAAAGCCCGACCAACGAAAACAAATTGTACAGTCTACGTATTTATGTCGTCTCGTCTTCTGAACACGCAATGCCCATATTTATGATCAACCCTAAAAACAGTATCTCACCCTGACCTTTATAGACAAAAATATAGGTCAAAGTTAAATGGTGTAGGTAATTGAGTGATGGTTTCTACGATTCAGACTCAGAAATAATGACTAAGCTGTCCATTCAAGGTTGTTGAGTCAACAGCTTTATTGTGACACTGTTTTCATACATGCATGCACAGAATGGCATGAATGGAAGACGTATTTAGCGTGTCAAGTGTTTATCTTCCGGCAGTTTATTGATAAGCATTTAATCCTCCCCCTCTTTCGGGTAAATAAACATATCATTCATTTACTAGCGCCTTCACCCGGAGGTCTTAAATCGTCCCTCGGGAACATATTACGAAACTAACTCAGGTCATGGTACATGACGTGTGCCAAACAGCCTAATCCGTTTAGCTGTTCAGACATGAAAAGGTAACAGACAGACAGACTTATGTTGAATTATGAATTAGGTACTTATGTTTTTTCCTACTCCTCCGCTATTCTTTTCTGATTAATTTCGTTGCGGGATCCAAGACAGTTAGATCGCAGACTTCGTCGAGCTTCATTTTCTCGGCGCTTTTCTTGTGGTCGCCACTGTTGATTCTGGCTAACAGGAGTTACAGTGGTTTGGGTATAGTGTGGCGGGCTTGTCCCAATTTTATTATAGACAGACAGACATTAACAGGGGTTATTATTATTACGATTGCATTTATGACTAGATTTTATTAAGTCTAAAAATTATTTTCAGCTAATTCAAAGAGCGGGCTTCTCTACGTTGTTTCGTAATAAGATAAATGAGTTTTCGCTAAGCTAACAAACACTTACTTACATCGTTTTATGCAATCACATAACCGACTTCCTAAGTGCAGTTCTTGTTGCAATTGCAGTAAGTAAGATGATTCTTCCTTGTAGCTTTCCCCAGAGGAATATTTACAACCTACTGTCCCACGTTTATCGAGTGTGTTCCCTTCCGACAAAGAACCTGACATATCTGCTTCAAAGTACCTTGTTACTGCTATACATCTGAGGACTTCAACTAACCCATGAATAGCTCAAATTTCATAACCACCGATTGGTCATGAATCTTTAAACAGCATAAGTATTTGTATATAATCGACCAAAGTTTCGAAAGTCGTGCATATTGCTGAAAGTAGAAGCAGGTGAAGAGGGTTTCAAATCTTGTCACAGCCCCATAGGATTGAAGAAACGAAGCACCGCTGAAACGATAAGAAGAAGGCATGACCGCTCGTAGATTTGACCCTAAGTGATAAGGACACAAATTCCCAAAATATAAGACCCAATTGCCAAACTTCGGGTACGATTTCGAGCCAAAGTCTCCTATTTATCGGCTTCTTTATTGCAGCACCCTTCCATTTCGCATATTCTGACGATAATCAAGCGCTGATAGTCATGAATCTCATGATAGTGCAGATAGATCGCCCCACTTACACTCATATCGTGCCTCGTGTTAGACAAGATAAAACTGCGGACGTCATCACCCGACCTCGCCCAGACGCAGTAGGGGCAGTAGTGTTACATAGTTCATGAATTATGTATAGATTGGTCAAGATCTAGCAGAAATTGATGCGTAGTTGTGTAGAGAATTTGTTATTGATAGAGCTGTAAACAAGTTTTTCGACGTTGTTTTTAAGTGTAAGATCAACCTTGTCGCGCCATTGACAGATAAGTTCATCAACATGAGCTTAGCTTATAATAATCCACTGCTGAATTTAGACCTTCACAATCTGCTATCTGCCACCCTGCGAAGATGTAGCTCCACCTAGTCTGAGGGCGTCCTACCTTACGCTTGACAATTTGCGATCTCTTGAACTGTAAAACGCAGGATCCCAAGCCAAGGTCAACAAGACTTCCAATTCTTTGCAGTTTATACGGTCCAGTCGTTATTCAATTTAATATAAAAAAGAACTTATTGTGACTATGTACCTATCGCTTATTATTCGTAAATGTTGATAAACTTTGCCCTGGTGATGATCAAACGTTTGCAGTACTTAATCAAATATGCGGCTAACGAGCTGAGCTGAAGTTTCTTCAAATACATTAGATAACGTGGGAAAGACTAATCAAATTGCGGAATAAATGTCGGGACTGACAGGATAGGTTTCGTCAAAACTGGAATGAGGTCGCTCGAGCTCGCGAAAGATGGAAGGAAGAACTCCCGAGGGTTGGAAAATCACAGAACCAGAATTCATTAGTGTTATTTTTCTCTCTCGATTTTCCTCCTTAGAGAGGGAGCAGGCTAGAAAAAATAATAAGTACTGATAAATTGTATGGGCTTTCTATGAGAATGTACCTGAAAACACTTCTTCACGATGAGAAGAAGCCATACAATCTTACATTACAAGATAGTCTAATTAGTAATTTTCATACTGTAAATACCTACTTCGGTATTGTTCTTGTTGTTAATTAACTTTTAGTTCTTAGTTTTAAATTTTGCACAACAGTAAGGAAAGATTTTCTGAAAATTTTGCCCTGAAAGGGAATGACAGTTTGGGTGAAAGTTCGTACTTATAACTTTTGCCGGTCGAAGACTGTGTTGGGACTTGGGTGGGCCAACAGCTTGCATAAAACATTATGCGACACGTTTTTGGCGCATTAAAACTTTTATTTAACGTCAAGAACAACCGGTACAGTATTGTCACTCAGCCAAAATTGCAAAATTAAGAATGTGCCACATTTTATTTGGCATTGTGTGCGCAAAAATACTTAGGCCATGACTACATTCGTCCAGCAAGGATTCGAATCACGTCCAAATTAAATAGCAGCGCGTGTCCTACAGTCATGAACTCATAGAAAACCCTACTTTGTAGATACGTAAATCGTCTGACAAGGATTTCTATGTCGTTGTAGCGGTGCCTCCCTTTAAATACAGTCAATTCGTGACTCATAGTTCTGTGTTCTAAATTTTCCTATCAGGATACTTTGATCTATCTATTGACGCCTGGAGAAAGTGGAAAATCAAGTCAGATAATTGAAGAAACAAAACGAGACTTTAGTACCACTATAATGATGATTAGGCGTAGCTTAAGTAAGTACTCTACCTAAATTGGCAGGATTACGTGGTACCTCTTGTGGTCCCCTTTGCTAAGACCGGGCCTTCTCTCTAGGAGAAGGAATGAGCCATAATACAACACGCGATCCCAGTGCGGGTTAGTAGTCAGCGATTAAAAAAGGCTTAAAAGTGACGCTGGCATCAGAAAGTAGACAAGCATCTAACGGGACACGTGAGACGGTTTAGCGATGTTTCAAGGTTGACATTTGTTTATAATAGCTTCATTCTGTCTGCGAAATGCGCCGTATGTAAATTTTCACATGACAGCTGTGTCACATTGTAAATGCATCGTGAGAATTTTCTCATTGACTCTGTTGACCTGTCGTGTGACCACTCCCTAGAAATCGTGCTCCATATTTGCACGAGTTCTTTATCTTTGTATAATCTTTGGTTGATGATAACGGTGTTTCTACGACCGCAAGGGGTTCGACTGTTATGTTATGACTCACTTGGGCGTAGCAAACCTTCAAAAGAACACATGGACACAATTTTTTGCCAGTACCTACAGTATCTTTTGCTTCTTGTCACTTTTCACTGGGTTGTGTTAGTTTCCTTCAGGGTTGATAAAAATCATGATTCATGAAAAAAATCAAAAAAATCGGATTAATTTGATTTAAATCGGATTTATTTGATTTTAATCAGATTTTTTGATTTTTTTAATTATCTGATCGGTTTCAGTATTAAAGTCAGTTATTAAGTAGGTACCATATTTTTGTTAAATCAACATATTAGTTCTTTTATTAAGTTATGCTTTTATTAAAAAAACGAAGTAGCATATTTATTTGCCTATTTAACGAAAATCAACAAACATATTATATATTCTTCTAAAGGTAATTAAAAAAAAACACTTCCATTTTGCAATATACTTTCAAAAACTAATAATTCAAATAAAAAAGACAACATTTAAAAATGAACATAGAACCATTTGGGTTTCACCGAGTCGCAGTCACTTATTTCAACTAATTATTTTTTTGAATTTCGTTCTTTCAGTATAATGATAAGGGCATATTAGCGATGCACACGTGTATGTGTGCGCCGTAGTTTATGTCGGGGGAAGTCCTTTGACACGTTATGGCTGTTTTGGTTGCAGTAAAAAAGAACTGATTTAAATCATCGATTTTTTTAAATAAATCATTTGATTTTAATCGCGATTTAAATCACTGATTTTAATCAAATGATTTAAATCACATCATCCCTGGTTTCCTTTAAAATAGGTACTACAAAGTAAACCGTGAAAGTTGGAAAACGTTAAACACATGCAAATCCATACATAATAGCTCTATTTCCTATTTAGCATTGGCCACACATCAACAGCCAACTTTCAATGCTTCCAATATCAATGATTCACCAAAGCATCTAGGAATGGAACGCCAATATTGGACATTGGCCATCAAGTGTTTTCTTCACACACTTGGATAGCTCGCGTTGAATATTAAACGTCAATCAGTGAAGTATTCAACCCGTTCGTGTCTGACGTAGATGAGACAGCGGTAGAAACGAACCATTGGTATAGTCTGATTAGTAAACAGTAGACCAACTACGATGGAATGCTTGAATCAGCAGGAGATAACTCGTCCAAAGAAGCACTCTCACTGTGCTTATTTCTGCTGCCAAGAAAAACGCAACTGTGCCTTTGGAAGCTGTGGTTGCCAGTGTAATTACAGGCTACTAAACTGCAATATCTCTGGTTTCGCGAAGACCCATAGTTGGTGAATGAACACATTTCATCATTTGGACTGCCTTCTTTTTTTTCTTTGAAATTGAAGTAAACTTGAATCGACGGCATAAACCATCGCCATAGTCTTTTGTCAAATTATGACATGTCTTTATTATTGGTTGACTGCCCCTCACAGTTCGTTGGATTAGGACATAATTATTACAGCCTGTTTTTGTGTTACTGTTTTACATGTCTCTGTGCCACCGGCGTAGTGCGGCGAAATCGCGTGCGTTACGTGACCCAAGATACCTCGCTGTTATAACTTCTTTCGCATTTGCGGGATATAGGTATTATATCCGTAATTTAGATTTGATTCGGTTACTTTATTTATTTTGGGAATTGATTCCATGTCATTTTGGTTACGTCTGTATAGTATATTATCTGCTGTTTGTGGAAATTATGTTTTTCATACTCCTCCTTTATTATTTTCGGCACTTTTCTGTTAGTTGCCCATGTTGGTTCTACCTTTCAGGAGTTGCAGTGGTTTGGGAATAGTGAGACGAGCTTGTCCCAATAAAAAAATAAAACTGTAATTAGACTAATTAGTCTATAGCTGCTAGATGACTATTATTATGCACACGAGGTGACCACAATAAAAAGATTTTCTAAAATACACAGCATCTAATAGCAGATAGGAGGAAGTTTGCATGGAAGTTCATCTTGTTTACCTATGCGAAATCCGTTATCTGTCATCCATGGGAATTCTCACCTTAGAAAGACGGACCATTTCCGGCAAAATAATCTCTATCGAAGCAATTTCTGCATACAAGGCATGTTCACCTATCCACACAACTTTCGTTTGTTTTTGCCAATTTCGTAACAGCGGGTATTGTAACAACCATTTTATAATGAGGCAATATTTGCCAGCAACCATTGCGTGCCACACCAACATTGAAATTACCCACCCCGTCTGGCAGCTAGTTAAGTATTATGTCCTTGTAAAACTACTGAAACCCCATAAAGGTAGACTGAAAGTATTTCGGTCGTCGGTACTACTGTAGTTACCAGTTAGTAAGTTTTGCTTAGCGATCGGAGTTAGATAAGGACTTCAGAAAATAGATTTTTGAAGGCAGTAATAATAGTACCTGCAGCTTGACAGAACTTACAGGATCAATTAACTAAGGAATCCTCTACAATTCAGTATCTAGAAATGAGTTCTTTCCGCCAAAACATCCTTATTATAGAAACTGATTTATACCTACTATCTCCCTGGAATTTCAAATTTTGTGCCGGACCTCAAGCCGAAACCATGGGCCGTCAATGCCTGGTACAAAAACGTGTCCTAGAAGTTAGAACTGACAACACTATAGTGTAGGAGTATTCCATCCAAAGATCTAAAGAAGCAGTGGTACCTAAACACACAGACAATTTTCAATCTTATAGATTTGGTTACAAGTACCTACCACTAGATTTAACATTAACCAGAAGATTTCTACTACCTGCACATACTTTAACATCCCTTTCTCCTTACAGCATACCTGGCAGGACAGTACGCCCCCGGCTTCCTGACCGACTTGGTGCGCGAGATCAGGGACGCGGCGCGATTGCGTGAAGATGCCATGTACTCGCGTGTGCGTGCCATGGTCGTCGAGAGGAACGATGTAAGTAATATCTTTGGCTTATTTTATAGGAGGTATTCTGCGTAGTGGAGAAGGGCAGTCAATGAAAGAGGTAGCAGTGGAGAAGGGTTTTCAAATAAAAGCTAGTTGAAAGATGTGTCTAGAATATAGACTTTGTGGACATTTTTTTTTTTTTTAAAGGGACAAGCCCGCCACACTCTTCCCAAACCACTGTAACTCCTGTTAGCCAGAATCAACAGTGGCGACCACAAGAAAAGCGCCGAGACAATGAAGCTCGACGAAGTCCCAGAGAAATGATTTAACTGTCTTGGATCCCGCAACGAAATTAATCAGAAAAGAATAGCGGAGGAGTAGGAAAAAACATAGCTTCCACTTCCCTCCATATCAGCAGGAGACAGAACAGAACAAGGCCAATAGGCACACAGGGACGTATACAACTGAGATAAGCCCAGTTGCCTAGCACCACGGATATTATTGTCATTAATATTACTGGGTCCTAAGTTGTGAGCTGTTATATTTGATTCCAATAATAGGTATGACAAAATTGCTTGAACGCACGGAAATTTGTTCTAGTTTCTACAAGGTCCGTATAGTAAATAACTCCGGATGTAACCTGTACACTATTTAACATAATATTACGTTCATTCTGCCAAAGACTACACTCCCATAAAATGTGATGTGCAGTTTGTTCAAATTCGCAGTCAGATGTAGAACATTGACAAAAAGGCGACTCAACAAGCTTGAAGGAAAATAATTTACTCTTAAAGTTACCATGACCTGTGAGAAATTGGGCGACACAGTGATCCACCTCCAGCGATGTCCTGGCCAGCCGCTCACGAACGGATGGAAAGAACTGGTGAAGATGTCGGCCCTTGATGGAATTATCCCACCTACATTGCCATTCAGACAGAAGTTCCTCCCAGACGTCAGTCTGTGGTTTAAGTAATCTAGCTATTTTAGCACGGTCACGTTGCGTTAAAAAGTCTGTGTCCGCGGTCTCTCGTGCGCAGTAGTACATTGAAGCACGGCGCTGTACTTCAAGATCGACTGGAAGTACCCCTGCCAGTACCGGTAAGGCTTCAGTACTAACCGTCCTATACGCTTTACACAAGAAAATCAAAGCCAACCGCTGGCTTTGAAGTAATTTACGTCGTACCGCTCCAATGGTGGCCCTATCGGCCCAAACTGGTGCCCCGTAGCACATACACCCCAAGTAAGTAGCCCCATAGATCGTCTTTAGAGTTAAAAATGATAAACCCCATGTAGATTTGGATATTCTCGTTAAAGCATAAAAGTTCTTTTTAGCTTTTTCACCGACTGTTTTTATGTGTTCAATGAATGAAAAATTCCTCTCTAAGACAAACCCAAGGTAGCATACAGACTCCTTCTTTTTCACGGGAACGTTATTAAATTTAATACTAGGCCATGATTTAAGATTACCTTTTAAAAGAAGTTGATAAGTTTTATGTGGTGCAAAGGTCAGACGGTTACGATCACCCCACTGGGATATTAATTTTAGGCAAGTATCAGCCAAATTTTCGAGTCCAGCCCGAGTACTTGACTGAATGAGCAGCAGGCCGTCGTCCGCGTAACCGGTTAATGAACAGCCGCATGGAAGTGGAATCGCGAGGAAGTCATCGAAGCCTACGTTCCATACATACGGACCCATAACCGAACCCTGAGGGCATCCCATGGTAAGGGACTTTGACATAGAATGATGTCCGAGTTTGAGTTTCGCGGAACCATTTAAGAAGTACGAGCAAACAAGATTGTATATGTTTTTAGGGCAACCACGAATTTTCAGTTTAAGGAGTAGCATCGGCCACCATGCGTTATCAAAAGCCCCAGAAATATCTAGAAAGATCCCAACTACGTACTTATGTTCGGATGTATTGACAATTTTTCTGACAGAAAGTGCCGCGTCTACGGTAGATTTTCCCACGGTAAAACCGAATTGGTTGTTGTGAAATTTCGGTCCGTCTGGTAGTAAACGTGGAACGATAAGACGCTCCAGGAGTTTCCCCAAAGATGGTAGCAGTGTTATAGGGCGGTAAGACTTAGGATCGTCCGGAGGCTTGTCGCCACTTTTCGGAATTATTCGTATAAAGCCGCGTCGCCATATACGAGGAAAAACGCCTTCTGCGATACAACGGTTGTAAACACTTAAAATCGCGTCGGCCGCTGTTTTACATGCTTCTATTATCATCCGATTAGATATTTTATCTTCACCTGACGATTTGTTGAGTGGGAGTTTCCTGACAACTTTAATGAATTCGTCAATGGATGGAAGGTCTGACGCTGGTGATTCAGGTGGCACAGCCGCCCACGCCCTGATCTGCTTGTGGTAGTCATTATCATTATCAGGCAAATCATCAGGTATCAACGTATTTAATAGAACTTCGGTTGTCTCCTCAATACCGGTGGTGTGTTTATTGTTTACTTTGATGTTTTCGACGAACGCAAGATCGACTGATCGATTTGCTTTGAACTCGTGATACAAAGGAGACCACGGACCTTCTTTATCTAATTTTTCTACTATTTTCCGCAGTAAATTACCTTTAGATTTTTCTACTGATGCTCTGTAGCGGGACTTGGCAACTCTAAACGCATTTAAAGCAGAGGTTAGGAGGTCTCCGCCGACCTTTCGCTTTTTAAGCTTATTTAAATGTCTACGCGCTCGGCGATAACTTTTACGTTGTTCAATTAGGTAGTCACACCACCAATCACATCTGCGGATATTGGTCATAGATCCGCGACCAATGGCGATGTCAGCACAGTAAGTGAAGGCGTCTGACATAATTTCAGCACTTTCTTCAGCTGATAGCCCGTCTCGAGTGAAGTCTTTGGTGTTAGACGCAAAAAGCAAGCTAAAGAATTCCCAATTCGCGCCTTTACTTTTATACCTAAAGTTACCAATGATATGTGAATGTGACGGACCTTGAGTAAACATCGGAACAAATTCGTACACGATAAGCCGATGATCGCTACATGACGCATCAGGTAGGACACGCCACCTATCCAAGCGAACGTCTGCACTAGAAAGTGTGACGTCAATACAAGATTCGCCCATTTGGCTGCAAAAAGTAGGTGGTGCATCTGGGGTATTATGAATCGATAGGTTCATTTCAGCAATGAAATCTTCGACAGCGGAACGTCGGGCGGAATCCGTAGACCGAACCTTGCCATACCACAGAGACGAGGACGCGTTAACATCCGCGCCAACGATAATTTTACAGCCAGCGAGTGACCGCAAGACATGACGGAGGTTATGTATGTGAGGACCAACAGGGTCTGAATATTGAAAGTAACAGCTCACAACGTAAACTTTATAGGAAGCCGAGGAGACTTCCGCAACGGCACAGTGCGGCGTCATGAGGTTACGCAAAGACGTTACTGTAAACTTAGAAGAACGCGCTACGTAAATTCCGGCTCGTGACTTTGAATCCAGCTGAACTACTTTATGACGTAAGCGCGCGTTTTGATATTGCTCTTGAACAAGTACTATGTCCAAGCTGTAATCGATAATTAATTTGTCTAGTTCAGAAGTCGCTACCCTATCGTTGTGGAGATTTAATTGTCCTATATTTAAACTATCCATTATTTTAGTAGTTTGTGTTGAGGATTAACTGTTCGAGCTTAAGTTTGTAGGTAGTACACTCTGGTGACCCGCAACGATGGTCAAATGGTTTTTTAAAACGCTTACACGCCACGCAAGTAGGTATAAAATTTAAATTGTCCTTATGCGGGCAGTCGTTTGTTTCATGTGCTTCGGAGCAATTAGCACAGGTAGGTGACTTGTTAACGCAGTATTTTTTAACGTGACCGAACTGTTGACAGTGCAGACAGCGGACTACATCAACGTCGTCATTGAACCGGCAAGTCGCCCAATCAATAAATAATTTTTCCTTAGTGGACACTAAATGTTTACGCACGTTGGACTCGATTTCAATGCCTATCCACTTGCGACCGCTATCTAAGGAACGCCGACGATAGATTTTAGTTGATTTAATAAAATCGTCCTCTTGTATTGGCAGTTCATTTTGAATGTTTTGACGGTACAATGCGTGCAAAAAAGCATTGTCTTCCATTGAGGATGGCACGTCCTTAACTAATATACGTGGCTTTCGGCCTTTCGGTTTTTCAAGTCGCAGACCGGCGGACCTAATAGCGTCGACCGATTGCAATTTTTTAATTTGGCTGTCATTAGCGACACGTAATACGACACCAGATTTTGCAGTTTTTCTAACACCTACAATTTGAAACCCGTCGTCACTGGGATTGATCGCCTTCATGAGTGCTTGTTTAGTAGCAGAGGACGATGAGTAATCAGCTAATCGCTCAGCGGTGGGATAAGCCACGACACATGGTAGGGGTGCGCGCGAGTCGACAACCGGCGCAAGTTTAGTTTTAGGCAGTCGAAGTTTTAATGAATCCGCATATGAAACTTTATTACAGTTACTTGTATTGACATTGGTATTTGATTTAATTTTATCCAATTCGCGTTCCGCAACTGCCAATTTCGTTTCATTGGAGGATGATTTTATGGCTAACAAAGAAACAATGGACGTTATGCGCTGAGTCATGTCCATGATGGCAGATTTATTCGCAACATTAATTCGGGAACCTTGGTCATTAACAAGTTCATTAATTTTAGCTAGATATGCAGACGCTTGAGAAACTAAATCGTAATAGTCGTCATGGCTCGCACTTGGACTGGCACTTAATAACGGCGAAGACTTTTCAATGGAATTGGATGTATGAAGCCGTTTTGATCTGTCGTTGGGCGAAATGTACGTAGGAGACATTTCCCTGAACAATCGTTTCGGATTACCGGAGGTAGGTGTTTCATCATTCCGGCGCATTGTTTCTTTTCCGCGATCCGGGGGTTCGTCGTTTGTAGTCGACATATTATAAATTACGGATTTCACTCTAAAACGTAATTATATCGTTAACAGTAAAAGAAATAACAGGCGACAAATACGGCAAATTTATGACGAGGTACCCACACACCCAAAAAAATAAATGTACTCACCGAATGCCAACGAAATTAACTTATTACCAATAAAACCGACGTTAAAATGCCAGAAAAACTTACTACACGAGCACTCAACACTAAATCACACAATTGAAAACAAATCACAAGCCGAGAATGAAACGCAAAACACAACAATCGTAATTAAAAAGCAGGAGCAAAGCCAGTATAAACCGCGCGCAATGACGGCCGGAGGGAAGTGCTTGTGGACATGTTTAGAAGGAGAATTCTTGAGAGGCATCGTGTTGATAGATGAAGATAATACCCCTTGGGCACCTTCGAGACACTTGTTTATTTTCCCTTTTGGCATCTTTGGACATTTCCTTCCGAACTATTGTCATTTTCCTGCCGTTTTCTCATACTACTTTGGGTCGGTGCATCTGTTCTGTTCCTTTCTTCCAGCCATCACGCTAGCACGTCCTTCACTTTCCTTTTTCTTCCACATCATACCTCACACAAAACATCCATCTATTCTTTGGTCTTCCTTTCCCTCCTGTTACTACACAAAAGTTACTTTGACAGCCAAGTCTTCAAAATCAAAATTGGAAATCATTAATTAATTAAAATTAAATTAATGATTTCCAATTTTGATTTTATTATTTTGATTTTTTATTTTGATTTTTGTATCTTGTAAACTTTGACGTTCAAATTGGTGATTAATATCACTAATTTGAACGTCAAAGTTTACAAGATACAGTCCCCCAAAACGCTCGCCGTTTGCCACATCCTAGGGGCTGACTCCACGAGCGATAGAATCGCGGCGATAATATCGTCGTGCAACGTATTTCTATACACTCTCTTAGGGGATGTCTCCACGAGCGAGAGAATCGCGGCGAGCCAGAATGTATAGAAATACCTGCTATGACGATAATATCGCCACGATTTTACCGCTCGTGGAGTCAGCCCCCTAGTGTTCTAGCTGGGAAGAACAAGAGGCAGCACAAACTCTCCAGAAACACACCATCCTATAGTTACACAAACCATTCTGTTACTTAATCTTAACCTCTCATTCCGTCCGTTTTCTAAACGTTTCATATCGATCGCATCCTGTCCTTTCTCTCGGGTTCAACAACTGAGTTAAACTTTGACATTTAAACTACTTATTGAATGTCGCTAAGAACGCCGTCTGTTTCATCTAGATTCTAGACCAAAGCTACAAGCGATCGGTTTCTGAAAGTTATCTGTTGTCATATGATATGGTGCTATGTTAATTGGGTTCATACCTCATACGTAAGACAGAGAGTTAGCCTTTGTTTTTTTTTTTTTTTTTTGATATGGCATCTCGCAGTTCAGTCTAGGAGAATGCCTTGAGTTTAAGGCCTCCAGCCTGGGGGTTAGCCTTTGGCCTAGGAGTGGGAACTTTATAAGGTGATTTTTGTGTGCTAACCACTCCGCTAAAAACTTTTGGTTTCTAAAAGTCTTGTCAAATGATAGATGATTGGATATTGTTGTGTTGGTCTGGTACGATTGTTGTTGCCTAAGCACCACTTCCTAAAACAGTAAGGAGGCATGTGTTCATAGTCTTAATTTTAATGGATTGTCCACGGAAAATTACATAAATAAATAGAGTACTATAGTTACTTTTATTGCGTCAGACAGTCGAGCAAAAGGCCGCGAGCCTTATTGCTATCCGACGTCGAGATTGACGCACAGGAGAAATTAATATTAGGGGTTTCCTCACTAATCCGTCTGAATATTTTAGCCAAGAACATTCGAATGATCGTCTGTAGAGAAGATGTTGCATTTTTACTTATAAAATAAAAAACAGACAAAAATCTAACTTAAAATTACACAAGGCATATAATTTAAATTTCCTGCACCCGTTAAGTAGGTAGTTTGACCATGAAACTCATGTCCTTAACCGCACACAATTACTTTTTCTTCAATTACTCACCAAAATCGATACTGCCGGCTTGATGGTACGACTGAATGACAGAACGTCAATACATGGCAAGATTGCTTGCATGACTTTTGACCTTTAGATTTCCAGCTAAGGAAAACAGCAGGATTGTGCTGTATTTTTAAGGAAATGTGGGAATAAATCCTTGTTTGAAACCGCATTACATCAGCAGTATTGTCAGTCACTCTAAAACCATGTACCATGTACACGTAGGTTTCTATTTTTATCAAATTTTCTTGCAAATGGCTTGAAAATTGGTTGTTTTCATGAAGCGTGCTCCACCTTAGCCCGCACAATAAACTCTCATCAGGCGAGTTAGAGTTACGACCAAAAGCAAAGCTATTTAGTATTAAAAGCTGTAAATATATCACTTTTACAAATCCCAGTGTAATAAAGCCGCTAAGATAGATTAATAACGGTCCTACCGTCATAGTTCTTAGTCGCTACCGGGTTCCATGAAAGCCATGACAAATACTAGATTAGCTATGGAACGCCGGCATCGATCCGTAACAGATTTTATTAAGTTCCACTACATTTAAGAAATCCCTTAACTGTATCGTTGCAGATATTAGAACCGAAGTAAATAGTTAAAACAATTCAAGGTCGTCACCGTATCTTTAAATATACTGGTTGAAAATTTTATTTTGTTTCTGTAAGTTTGTCGGAAAATTCTCTCAGACTGCCAACGATTTCGACTATATCAGTCATTCAGTTATTTTGCACTCAATAAATTAAAAATAATTTTTGTTAAAATGAGGTGAGCTGCTGGCTGCAGGGGGAGGTCCCAGCGACCCCCTAAGCCGAGGCACGTACCCCTTAGCGTGTAGTCGCTTAGTTTGTAAGTTTTTTTGCCCTTACTGAAGGCCTTACACTCAAGGTACTCACAGGATAGTCCGGCTTAGCAGACGACAACATCCTAGATTGAAGTGCGAAATACCAAGTATGCTAAGTTACATAAATCAACAACAGAATCGATAAAAGCATGTTTTCACATGGAATCTTAATGACAACTGCAGTCTTAGCAAGTACCAGAATTTAAATTAGGATCAATTAGGGTCAAGCACGCAAATGGCACCCAACAAATTCCTGAGCACAAAACCGTACGCAAATACAAGGTGCAAAACAACAAAACTAGACTTCGGTATACAATAGAGGTGTAAACGCCTGTCCAGTCTGGATTTGCCATTTCCAAAACGTCTTGGCTACTCTCCAAATATGCTCAAATCGGAGCTGTGTCGTCTTTCAGTTCAATAACCCTATATATAACACTATACATAATAAATTGGTCATTACCGCTTTGACATTTGTGGTATAGAGATATCTTTATTATATCAATGGATAAAAAACTGTATTAATATAGGAGCAATGATACTTATTGGTTGATAGTTTGCCGTGGTTACATTGAGTTTGAAATAAAACAGCGGTTTTTGGAACGGTGAACTGGAGTAGAAATGAATCATCTTCGGCCTTTAACCGTCTGATACTGTACTAGAAATTTCTGCCATACCAATAAACAATACAAGGTCAACATCTGCTTAGCCTATTCCCAACTATTTTGGGGTCCCCTATCTGACCTCTACAGCCCAGTTGGTCCTAGGTACTATGGTACCCGTAGGTAAGACTAGTGGTCAGACTTTCGAAGAAGATCCTCCTGGTTCCATGTCCTGTTTGCCTTTGCGAGGTTGGCAGTTTTAAACGAAATCTTGTGGTATTTGAGAAAAAAAACCGTCCCACTGCTGGGCAAAAGCCTCCCCCTTGGCTTTCTAAACATTAGCAAACATTTAATCAACATGTCTCAAAAATGTGAATGCTTATTGATTGCCAGGAACCACTATAAATTCGTGTATTACGGTTTCTCTACTATGGCTTCAGGTCTATTACACACCTAATCGTCTATTGAGTGGCAGGAGCTTACAACATCCATTGTCGGAAATGCAATACGCTGCAAATAGGCCTATTGTTTTGGAACAAAATTAAAAGCTGTATTCAAAGGGGTTATAGGTATCTAATTTGTTTAAGTCCCATGTAATAGGTAGCGGACGTACTTTACGGTTAGTTGTGACCGGGTATTCAAAACTAAATTCGGCCTAGCAAGTCATATCCGGGCACACGATAAGGAAGTTACTTTATGGGTCGCCTTTATCGAATTCGATTAGGAGTATCATCATCATCATCATCAGCCATTAGACGTCCACTGCTGGACAAAGGCCTCCCCCATAGAACGCCATAAAGATCGGCAGCCTGCCGTTTGCATCCACCGGTTGCCCGCGACTCTCACGATGTCGTCGGTCCACCTGGTGGGAGGCCTGCCAACGCTGCGTCTTCCGGTTCGTGGTCGCCACTCGAGAACCTTTCTTCCCCATCGGTTGTCCGTTCTTCGAGCGATGTGGCCTGCCCATTGCCACTTCAACTTGCATATTCTGCGAGCTATGTCGGTGACCCTGGTTCTTCGGCGAATTTCCTCATTCCAGATTCTGTCGCACAAAGAAACTCCGAGCATAGCCCTCTCCATGGCTCGTTGCGTGACTCTGAGCTTTTCTAAGAGGCCAGCAGTTAAGGACCATGTCTCTGTGCCATAAGTCATCACTGGCAACACACACTGGTTATACACCCTCGTCTTGAGACACTGCGGAATTTTGGACGAGAAGATGTCGCGTAGTTTCCCGAACGCTGC
Organism: Diarsia mendica; assembly: GCA_949316265.1. NCBI lineage: Eukaryota > Metazoa > Arthropoda > Insecta > Lepidoptera > Noctuidae > Diarsia > Diarsia mendica. The sequence continues at coordinate 7,678,391 of OX438906.1, read as the reverse complement.
CCATCCGAGTTGGATTCTTCGGGCGACCTCTTTGTCGAAGTTCGATCTACCCAGTTTAACAGTTTGTCCCAGGTAAACATAACTATCAACAACTTCGAGAGTATCGCTCCCAACAATTACCGGTACGGGTGGAACACGGTCATTAAACATCGTCTTTCGTCTTGTCCATGTTCATCTTAAGACCCATGTCCCATGTCCATCTTAAGATTAGGAGTATATAACGAGCCAATTTATCAACCGAGCACAAATCGAGACGTCTTGCTTCTTGCTTCAAACTTTTTTTTTTAAATTGCTAAATTTATTTATTTAAATGGGCCTGGTCTTGCTTGACCTTGATCACGCCTGATAGAAAGCGATGGATGAGGTCTATGATGGAACGAACATCCCCATAAGATGCATGTTGACTCTTGCTTCAGGTGGGATAATGTCAGAGGGAACACAGAGCCGGCAGAGAGTTTCACACTTGGGCTGTGCGTTTAAATAAACTTGAGGATTGTAACTGGATCATCCATACATTTATATTCGCATGACTTGGTGAAATTAAAGGTAAAGCTGCTTCGCATTTTCAGGGTTGGTTTTTGGTACCATACAAGCGCTTTAGCTGACTAATACGTATGTTATGGAAAATATTCTTTACCAAACTGTCATTCAAAGAAAAAAGTGCGGCAATGAACATACAAAGATATAGATGTACCTACTATACAGATTATCTCCCGATAACCAAATAAGGCATATGTAATAGATATTTATACTAGTCACTGATAACGATATTTATGTATCGCCGATAACATGTCAGATAGGTATATTTTTATCGTGATAGTAAAATTAGAATCTATGTTAGATCGTGGAAAAAATTGTTTAAAAATCTAATATTAAAAATAACTTAGGTACGGCTGGTTATATTGCCGAAACCCAAGGTTTTAATGTCTTATCAGTGTAAATCTGCTGTCAAAATGTTAAGATTGATTTACTGAAATACCAACAATGATAAGTTGACGTGAGAGTTGACGGTAGATTTAAAATGTCTCCGTCGGTGGCTTAGGACGCAGTAAGGCTCGGCTCACCAACGCTGAGAGAAGCGGAGACAAGAGGAGATGTGCGGTATTCGACCAATCACATTAGGTAAAATTTTCATTTTGGTCTTTCGCCCTTCCTGTGATTGGTCGAATTTGGCACATCTCTCCACTCTGCTCGTCTCCGCTTTGGTGAGAACCGGGCCTAAAACTCGGTATAAGTGATAATTATGAAAGAAAACCCAGATTTATGAAAGAAAACGTAATATATTACACTTTGGACACATCTCAGATTCAGAGCAATCTATCCGTAATATAAAGATAACATGACATGACGCCTAGTTTGGTTATGACCTGGGAATCGAGCCCTGGGCCTGTAGTCTCTACAAATATTTACGTCCTCATTTTCAGCAGTCGCTTTTGCGACCACTGTGCTCCAGTGGTCGCAAAAGCGACCTGTAAAAATTAATAAAGACAGTCTAAACTTAAATCCATCTCCGAACTCCATACTATCGTGTGATTAGGGTTCAACCCAACCTGGTGACTAGAGTTTTTTCATTTCTGAAAAATGTAATGAAATCTTGCCAAACTGGTTTTGTTCTACTACCGTACAGCGTTTACGAACGGCTGAACGGCAAAATTAATTGCCGCTTGTTCCGCTAACTGACCTAATATTTCCTTTAGCAAAATTACTAAGTGATCCCTTCCTAACTTTAAGTATTTAAATACTTTGGAGGTAAGAATTTTTGATCGTTTGGTTATTAATTTGACATTGACTGACTTTACGTTCCTACCGACTCTGAAGAATCTTAAATTTTCACTAATCTTCAGAATTTTAGGAAGTTCAAATTGCAACATAACATTCATTTATTTTCAGGCAACTTTGACCCATATATATCTTACAGACTAACATACCTTCATATGAAATTTTATTAGTACCAAAATAGAACTTAAAACTATGTTAGTAACACTTCACTTTTGCCTGTGTCACTGTGGCCTAAATAAAATTCACACTATGCCTCTTAGATTTTCTTTCCAAACATGGATAAAAATGGAATATACTAAGTTTCGATCTAAAACACAAAAGGAAAAGATATTTTAATAGCTTCCCTTGGAAAGTGTTCCCCTTCATTCCTGGTAGCACATTTTTAAAAGGCATATCTTTAGACAGCGCAACCAAACTTTTTACAGACAATCCCATAAAAATGAAGAATATACAGACCGTCCACTTCATAATGTACTTTATAGTAGGTACGCATTATTAATCTAACAGCATATTGTTCATCGATCAATGAATCTGGGTCGCTAACATACGGCCTCAACGCGTGCAAGGAATTTAGCCCATAACTGAGAACAACACATATTTTCTTAATTAATTACTAACTAACGGCTTTTTCTCTCTTTCACAGAACGGTTTGACATCTTCGGAAGCTAAGTTCACGGAAAAAGCTCTTGAAGAGATCAAGGTGGGTTAATTTTATCTGTATTTTGGTAGTATTAGAAAAAAATAGAACGAAATGTTAACTCGCTTCACCATCAGTAGTGCCATCTATGGGCTCGCCTTGTTACTATATGCTTTCAATGCTTTTACCGGGTGCTACTAGATGGCGCTGAAACGAAACACACGAATTCGGGTAGTAGTTCACCGTGCAGTGAATAGGTGGCGGTTTATAACATTGTTCAAAGAATATTTCTGTGAACTGTGCTGTTTGTTGTAAGAAAAAAAAGAATACGCAAAGGATAAGAGATATAATTATCTTAGATTCTTAACGTATTACATCTGCTTTTCAAAAAAAAAATTCAACATCTTTATATTACATTCAGTTGGTCTTTGTCTCCTAAACTCTTTATTAATTTTACTGCTGTTAAATTAGCCTAACGAAATATTATGATAATCTTTATAAATAACACTTCAGGCACGCAAATATACAGAGTTGCTCTAATAGCTGAATCAGTAATATTCGATTTTACTAACTTGAGCAATACAATAAAAAGTGCAATGCCATGCCAGTTAGAATGACATTAGCATAAACCTAACAATATTTATCTACTCTTTGCATAAAACCTCAAGGAATTGTAAAACCAACATGTTTTTTTTTTCATATTTCACAAGTTTTTTTTCCTTGAGATGGTGTTTTTTTGGTTTTTCACCTCAATTCGGTGCTATTAAGCATTATTTGCGAAGCGAGTTGGGTGGTCCCGTCGAGGGCTCTTCACGCCTTGACGCACTGACGTAGAGACAAGGCAGAGAGGTGCAGAAGGAACACTTGTTGCAGTTGGGTTTTTGTTGAAATGGTGTGGCTGAAGAAAAATCTATTGATGCTTATATCTGAATCTGAAATAGGTGTGTAACTGTTGTAGTTTATTAAGCACTCAATAAAATAAGGTCAGTCTGCGACAGACGTTTTGTGGACATCCATTGAGGATTTCCACATCGAGTAAAAAATGGGTCTACCCCTACTTACTGCTCCGTCTCCTGAAAATTCGTTTACAGGTTTCTTTACAGAAGTACAGAACACTTTATTCTGACATGAAACCAAAATAATTAAAATTATCATACTTAAGCTTAGGTACTATTCTTCTCAAAACAGGGACTCTTCCTTTCTTATCTTTTCATAGACAAAAAGAAACAAAATACAACCGAATTGAGAATATCTTCCACTAGCTTTTGCCAGCGGCTTCGTCCGCGTAAAAATGACGATTTTCCATACAAACTTTCATCCCCTATTTAACTCCCTTAGGGGTTGAATTTCGAAAAATTCTTCCTTATTCCTTGTCTACATCATAAAGGGAACCTCTGTGTAAAATTTCAGCTTTCTAGGTCCAAGGGTTTGGGCTGGACGTTGATGAGTCAGTCAGTCAGTCAGGACTTCTCTCTTTATTTATTAGAAGAAGAAGAAGAAGATTGATTTGAAGTCGGTTAAAAATCATACCCCTAGTTTTTCAATCCCTCATTATTTGGTATTTTCACCAGTGTCTTCTATGTGGCAGCACTTAGTGTTAGCATCGAACACTTGCGTCCAGTCGACGTTGTTGATGCGAAACGCCTACGGAGCGTGCCGTGTGACTCGGCGAATTATTTCACGAGTTTTACCTATCTATTTTCGTATCTGTTTGTTGTGTTTAGAATAGTGGTTACTACATATCGACAGAGTTCACCTCGTCATTGCTTACTGCTCATTATTCTCTTGCCCTTATCCCAATAGGGACGTTAACAAAACAAAAATAAATCTAATTAGTCCGTCAGATAGATTTCCAAAAATATTGGACACATATTTTCACTTTTTTCTCGTAAACAAACAATGAAGAAACTCGTGTGACGTCATATTCTAAGACATTAGTATGACATTTCTTAGCGAGCAGTGACGTCACCACCTCCCACTCAAATCTTTGACGCGTTTTATCTTCGTAAATTTTTATTGATTTGTTAAACCAAAAAATACGTATCCAATATTTTTCGATAATCTTACAGACGGACTAATTAGAATAATATTTTTTTTAGTTGGTAAACATCCCAATTTTTTGTGGGTTCGGCGCAGCATATCTTCTTCCATACTCCTTTTTACTCATCTCTTCAGACATATTCTATTTCCTGACATATCATCCTTCTCACAGTCCATCCATCTTTTCTTTGGTCTTCCTCTCCTCTTATCTTATCGACGTTTCCCTTATTCCTCCGCGTTATTATGAGGATGCGGATACCCATGCCAAGACAACCGATTATTACTACAAAACGTTTCAGTCACCGGTGCAACTTTCTGATTTCTTCTTATTTACTCATTTCTTATTTTATCCATTCGCGTACCACACATTGCTTGCCATTATCAAACGTTATTGTTAGTTGGAAACAGTAACGGAAGCATCGTGAAGAAAGCGCCATGACCTACAACTAAAGTTGAAGACTTCTGATAACCTACTCTCACTGGCCTTTTCACAGAAAGAGTCCTGTGTTTTATAAGTAGAAATTGTTCAGGCTGATAATGCCAGCCATCAATGGTACACGGTAAGAGTACCTAAAGAAAAATAAAAACGAAAATCGAAAAAGAAAAAAGTTAAGAAGAATTGTAATCCATAGAGTTTTGATTTCAATTCGTTATGGATTATTAAATAATTATGAGGCGTTTCAGCAACAAAATGTGACATTTTTTGCAACGGAAACCACTAACTAAACGGACGATTTTTTCCATCTTTTTCCTTCCAAAAAGTAAAATTCAAACATCCAAAACGAAATGTAAACCAGAATAACTTACAGCAAGTTACAAATGTGAGCGCGGGAGATCTACATAACGTTTGATTTTCATACCCGTATGCACGCGTTGGATTATAAAATCAGCGCGAGTGAATAAAATGGAACGCATCGATTTAGCTCAAACGTGGCGACTTCGCACATTCAACGGTTTGACGCGGCGTGCTGTTACACCGAACTGTAACGTCGATGAAAGTAGAATGGTTCAGGGAGGTGTCAGGTGGATGTAGAATATTTTAGTGAAAACTTTCAAATTTCGCCTTCGCTGGTAATGTCTAGTAAATAAGATTTTTTAATCGACAAAGATATAATTGTAAAAGTGGTTTTAATAATAGACACAAGAACGAAAGGGCACTTCAATAACGGTACTTCACAAAACTAAACTTTTTATGAATCTTTCTCATTGGTTAAAGAATTTAGCTGTATAGATATTTAATTCAATTAAACTACAAACTAATTATAACTTAAATAAACGCATGCCTACAGTAATCGTTATTTTTATAAATATTCATAGTAAAACGTATAGTTTTATAAAAATAAGTTTATTTAAGAAACTCATAAATAAAACAAGTACGTTTCGCGTTAATTAGTACCTTCATTGTATTTTTCAATTTGTATAAATAAATAATAATTTATGCTATTAAAGTACATCGAAACAATTCAGTATGACTGTCAATTTTAGACATGGTAATTGCGGCGGAGTTTTCTAACGTCCTTCAGCCTTTTATTAGCGTACTAATGTAAAATTGATTATTGACAGACGAAAATACTCAAAGATTTTAGATTTATAAATCCTAATACAAATTAGGACTATTAACACGAGTGTCAATTCACTCTATCAATTTTATCGCTTGCTATATTTGTTGTTATTTTATATTACATAAAAATTGGTCCTTGTATCCTGTTACTGTTTCATTATTTGGCAAAAAATACATTTGCTGTTCCTTTTTAACCGACTTCTAAAAAAAGAAAGAGGTTCTCAATTCGGATGTTTTTTTAAATGTTTTTCGGGCATAACTCCGTCACTTGCTAACCGATTTGAAAAATTATTTTTTTATTGGAAAGGGTATACTTCCCAAATGGTCCCATATTTTTTTTTATCGAAATCGGACAAGTGGTTTTTGAAAAATCATCAAAACTCCAAAAAAAACTACATTGTCCACATTATGACCCATGAACATGTGAACCACTAAAAATTTAAAAATAAAAACTTTTTAACAAAAAATAAAACCGATTTAAAAAAAAAAAAACACAAAAAAGTAGAAAATAAATCAGTTTCTGAAGTCGGTGGCAAAAAAAATTAAATCAAACAAACAAAAGTCACCGACTTAAGAAACTGATTTATTTTTGACTTTTTTGTGTTTTTTTATTTATAAAATAAAAACAATAAACACCACAAAAGCCTAACTGGACATTGTCTAGTTCAAGAGTAATGTGTGTAATTGGCTTGTTTGTCATTTTGCTTCAACGCTTCATTTGGCTTCTGAATTTTCTTTGATTAAGAAAATTTATTTTCTCTTTTATTGACAACAACAGAATATGAACAAATTTCATTTAATAAAACTCCTTCAACCCTCACGTTACACGACGGTGTAACAAAAACCCTGTAACTTTGTATTTTGCAGTGTTTAGTGTCACCCCACATCATAGCATTTGAAATATGAACGGGTGGTGCGTGCGAGGGCTCGCGGGGGTGAGGTGGGGTCTACCAGGGGGTCTGGTGAGCAAATATTGGCAGATGTAAGTGGATGGCGGTGCAGCGAGGCGCCGCCACCCTTCGCGCGTCGTCACGTGACGCGAGTGACGTCACCAGACTTGTCCCCGGTCATTTTTAATAGTAATGGTTGTAATTGTTATTTATTATGCTGTTAGTGGTCCGTTATTTTTTGGAGTACAATCAAGTTTTTGTTTAAAACTGTGCGGCGAGAGTAGTCTTAGCTAAAGAAAATAGGTGGAATGAAGTAAAAAAAAATAATCAAGGAATCTGCTCAGTAATATTATAAGGGTAGTCAGCTTATCATATTCACAACTCCCACAGTCAGGACACAGGCCTCCTGTGGGCTGCTATGTGGCCTCAGTGTGGGTTGGTAGATGTCACATGTCTTACAATTTATATTTCAAGGACAACAACAACCTCAGAAAATTGCTTCATATCGTAAACCCTGCACGGCAATATTTGAACTCCTAAAACGGCAACTTATAGGGCAACCTCGCACCATCTTAGGTACTTATTCATTTATCTATCTACCTTCCAGATTCTTCGACTCATACTAAAACAAGTACCCACAACACGTACATAAAACTTGTACGCGTGGGTGTCTGTACGTTTGTCTGTCTCATTAGCATCAGCACTCACCTCGTAATAAGTTGATTGAAGTGCAAAAACGAACGGCAACACCCGATTAACATGGACGGGTTAATGCGTCACTGGTAACCGCTAAATAACCATTGGTTACCTACTGGTTTTCACTTAAAATAATTTGCGTTGTTGTGTGGGTTCTGGGTTTTCTCCAGGAAATGGATAGTCCAGAGGGTAGGTATATAGTTGGTTCTTTTATTTGCCTTAAATGAGCTTTGAGCAAATGCCTATCATAAAGCCTGCTCTTGAGGTCGATCACGCCTCATGTTTCTATCAGCGCCGCGCGCCGTTCCGAAAGGCGATGGTAGTACTTTAGTTTATTGAAATATTAGCTTTTACCCGCGGCTTCGCTCGCGTTGGTGTCGGAAATATCAAAAATAACCATTTTCCATACAAACTTTCATCCCCGGTTTCCCTTGAGAGTTGAATTTTATTTAGCAAAATCCTTTCTTAGTGAATGCTTACGTCATAAGAGGAATATGTGTTCCACATGAGAGCCCATGATAGACGCCAGTAGGATGACGATGATGCGGTCGCCGTAGCCGAAACCGGCTTGGAAGGATTATTATTATTATGTGTTCGAAATTTGAGAGAGAAAAAGAGCCACACAAGCCATTCTATATCATCAATCTGTTACTTATAATATGCAATTTTACGTCACAACTACACCAGCTTATAAAATCTCTAAAAACCATCTAGCCCTTCGCTTTTCCATAAAGCTACCTGTCAATGTAACTGCGATGACAATGTATCAGCCCAGGAACTGTCGGAACAAACAAAATTAGCCGTACGCCGGCTGTCCGGCTGTTTGTCGGCGCATATAGACTTAGTAGTGTAATCTTCCTTAACGCCTAAGGGCGAAAGTGGTGGGAGGACGCGGGATGAGAGATGCGGCTGTTATTGTTTTTTTAATGTATATGCTTCTTAAATACAGTCGATCGAGGAGCTCATCGCTTAATGATATCTGTCGCTCATGCTCTATTTTTAGGTTAAGTCGTACTTGCCTAAGTTGGTGGATAGGTGACATCCATTACTTACCGAGGATCCTCCATGCCTCGGAAAGCACGTTAATTAAAAACTAATATTGATCTTTGGCAGTCGTTACAGGTAGTCAGGGCCTGGAAGTCTGATAACCAGTGTTACTGAAGGTTATCGTATTACCCTGTATGGTGTTATGGAGGTCCGATAGTCAGTTGTTCCGTGTCACCAAGAATAGGTAGATGGTTAATCTTCCGCTCACGGAGAAGAAAATACCATGAGGCAAAGAATAATCAGACAAAAAAACTAAAGATTGTTTTAAACTGGGATCTTTTGCTTTTGTTCTTTCCATAAACACTCATTTTTTTCGTATTTTGATCAATGCCCAGCCTCTATTCCTGAAGTTCATGACTTGCACCATAGTCAAATAGCTTCATCACCACTGGCCATCGCCGGATAATATCTCATGCTGTGTCCAGATCTCGCAGAGGATTGCATTCATACGTCATTGTTAATTGCGCAGTAGACTTGTCAATTTAGCTTCATGGAACTGACCGTATCGCAACAAAAAAGGTTACTTCGAACGTTTGATTCTCATTATTTTAGTTGATAGTCGCTTCCAAGGACCTGTAATTAAAAATAAAAAGAGAAGTCCTGACTGACTGACTGACTGACTGATTGACTCATCAACGCCCAGCCCAAACCCTTGGACCTAGAAAGCTGAAATTTTCTATACAAATATTCTTGAATCTAAATATTACCGAGGTTCTCCTCTTCAAGAATTCTAGGCTGAACGATGAATAGTCCATGATCTAGGATAAATCAATCCGTGGGTAATTCGTGGAATGGATTTCCAACGAGTGAGCGGGCAAATCACCTGGAACAAAAGCCAAATATATTATTGAACTTTCAATATATTTTATAATCGTCAAATAAGACCAACTTACCATAAATATAAATTGTAGTCGACTGCCTTGATGTTTAAGCGTTTACTTCTGATATTTTCCAAGCAGTATTTTTAAAACGCTTATAAAAGCGCTTTATTGTTTGGTGCTATTTTATCCTCATTCTGAGCACTTATTAATGTCACTATGTAGCTTAGGACGGCTGGTTCCGGTGTAGGAGATAGAGGCAATTTCGGCGTTAACAGCCCACGGAATACCGGGCGGGGTGAGAAAGTTGCGGCGCTAAAATGTTGCACGTTGAAAGCTGAGGGCACAGAATATTTTCGAGAATTTAAGAGGGAACCTTTGAATTTAGGATGTATAAAAAATTAATAAAATTTTCAAGCAAATTGAATTCAAACTTAAATTATCCGTATACACAACTGTTAATCTATGAAAGTTGTATAAAATCAGTGCACCCACTGCTGGGTGAAGTCGTACCTCTCTTTTCTTGTGCCAAGTTCCACGCTCTTTTGCCAGCCTCATCCAGGGTATTCCTCCAAAGGCAACAATGTCGTCTGCCCATCTCGGCACTGAACGACCAATACTCCTCTTCCCATTCTACAGACGCCATTCGGTCACAGCTTTACTCCACCTATCATCACCGCGCCTTGGTAGCAAATAGGCGTAGGATGTCAACAATTTGTCAGTTATTTTCCAATCTTATTTTCTGATGTGCTACAACTTTTTTCTTAACCTAAATGCTTTTCTGGCCCTGGTAACTTGTTCAGATATTACCTCTACCTGATCCTCGAATGTTCTCAAAAAAAGTTCAGCTACCAAAAATACTCACAATTTCTTCGTAACATGAAAAAGCAGCATTTTATCGTCCATTTGAAAGCCGCGTGGTCAGCGTGTCGTGTCTACGAATACATTAGCCGTAGTCAAACGACGCGGACGGCTGCACTTGTACGTACAACGTGAAATACAGCCTCTCGATACAGACTGGTGTTCTGGGAAGTTTTTCTCTGAAGATTTTGAGCGTTAAAAGTCTTGAAAATATATTTTATGGCAACATTATTGATTGAGGTCGGTTTATGTGATCAAGTTAAATTTTTGTTTTTTATGTCAAATAAACACAATATTTTTTTTTTTTGAGACACTGTCTATTATTATTATAAGACTATATTTTCCCAATGCAGGGCAATTTCCTCCTTCCATTTTTCCCGATTTAGTGCGATTTTACACACTTGTGCTCTGCCAAATAACTAAGTTGCCATCTGGCATTAAGCTGAGCTGAGACCCTTTTGGCATTATTAGTTTTAATTATTTTGAATTTGTTTTGATAATTTTTAAGGTATTTTTACCAAATACTGGCCTGTTGGTCTAGTGGTTAGTGACCCTAACTGCTATGCCGGAGGTCGTGGGTTCGATTCCCACCCAGGACAAATGTTTGTGTGATGAGCACGATCATTTGTTCTGTGTCTGGGTGTAATTTATCTATAATATGTATGTATTTAGAAACATATAAGTATGTTTATCAGTTGTCTAGTACCCATAACACAAGCTCTGCTTAGCTTGGGACTAGATGGCGTTGTGTGATAGTTGTGGAATAAAAAAAATAAAAACTTCTTTCTTTATTTCTAAACACAGTTTTCTAAGTCTGGAAATTCCTTTGTCTTCGCCAGCTTAATTCTCTAGTAACACCGTTAAGTGACTAAGCTAAGTAATTGATCTAGTAACGAAGTGTGCATTGTGTTGTTTCAGAGTTCTCTGCGAGCTTCGGAAGCCGACAAGCGTCGTATGATGGATCGCATCGTCAAACTGGAAGACGAATTGCGCGTTCTTAGAGTTACTAATGGGTTTGTGAACTCTCCTTCATGTTTTAAGTTAAAGCATCGGTTGAATCTGTACGGACAACGGCCTCTGACTCATTACCTAGCCTTTCCCCAACTATGTTAAGGGCTTCCGGTCTAATTGAATGCAGCTGAATACTATAAGTATTTTACACTAGCTTTTGCCAGCGGCTTCGCCCGCGTGAAAATGACGATTTTCCATACAAACTTTCATCCCCTATTTAACTCCCTTATGGGTTGAATTTCGAAAAATCTTTCCTTATTCCTTGTCTACGTTATAAAGGGAACCTCTGTGCAAAATTTCAGCTTTCTAGGTCCAAGGGTTGGGGCTGGGCGTTGATGAGTCAGTCAGTCAGTCAGGACTTCTCTTTTTATTTATATATATAGATGGAGCGACTGCCTATCTAACCTCAACAACCTTTAAGTTAGTACTGGGTAATATACTTTCAGGCCACTGACTACCTGTTAGGCTGTTACGACTGTCAAAGAGCTACAATGTCAGCCGAGACCAATGGCTGAATGTGCTTTCCGAGGCACGAAGAAACTTAAGCAGCTATATTTTCCATCATTCTTCTCTCTTTCTTATTGCAATCTGTCCAGGAGACATTCAACAATACTTATGTGGTGATGGATGGTATGTGAGGTACAGGTCCAGTGACATACCCTCTTAAAAAACTATGTTAGAGTAAGTCTTGAGGGACTCTTTTCTTTAGTCTCCTCACGCTTGGAAATATTTCGTTCATAAGGTGGTGTGCCAATATGTTTGGGTGCAGCTGCAGTCTGTCTTTATATGTTGTGACTCTCTCCTTTATTTCCTCTTTTACGGTTTTGATGCCAAGCTCTCGATGAAGTCTTTCATTAGTGACATCTTTCAGTTATGTAATCTTAGCTGCTAATTATGATTTTCCGTGGGTCATATACTCATATGCCTTATAAAACAAGCCTTTGGAAAACATCGTGAGGAAACCGGCATGTCTTAGAACCAAAAAATTCGAAGACATGTGACATCTGCCAATCCGCACTGGGCCCGCGTGGTAGATTATAGCCCATCCCTCTCCTAGAGAGGAGGCCTGAGTCCCTGCAGTGGGAACATTATAGGCTGATGATGATATACCTTATCAATCACACCAAAAGACGAGAGCACACAAGTGCACTAAATTATCGATCTCGAGGACTATTATTTTTTGTAGATTTGTATTCATATTAAATATTGATATATTCAACAGTTTGGAGTCGAACGAGAACACAATACAAAACAAAATATCGAACGGTACCGCCGAGGAGGTGGACGCTGAACGCATGCGCTTGCGAAGAGAACTCGCAGACATGCGCAAAGCCAAGCAAAACGCTGAGGATCATTCTTATAAGTAAGTTTGTAGTCACTATAGTCGTGTTAGAGAACAGTCTGTGCCCAGCATTACCTAACCCCTCTTGTTACACCACAAATAGGGGATCGGACTGACTCAAAAAATATGATTCTGTTTAGTCCGTCAGTTAGATTATCGAAAAATACTAGTTAGGTGTTTTTCGTTTTATCAAATTAATAAAAAATTACGAAGATAAAATGCGGTAATGATCATGAGTGGGGGCTTGTGACGTCACTTGTAGGTAAAAAATGTGACGTCACACGAGTTTTCGAAGCATTGTACCGATCGTCTTTATTTTTTGTTCACGTGAAGTACTAAAAAATACATGTTCAATCTTTGTTGGAAATCTATCTGCCGGGAAAATTAGGTTTTTTGTCCGATACCCTATTGTTTTCTTGTTCTTTATACGAGGGATCAGGTAATGTTGAGCACTGACTGTCCAAAACAAAATCTATCTATAGAAAAGTTTAGACTATTAAACTGGTTATCATTAACACTGAAAACGGTATTTTTATCATGTTTACTGTTTGTTTTGAGCTTCCCATATTTCGGTGCTGTTGCAAGCACCATCATGGATAAACTGAAGTTATTGCAGGTAGATGTTTATGAGCAGACAAATCGGTCTACCCTCTTTGTTGTTTGCCGTTGCTTGCTTAAACATGGTCAATATACTGTATTCAGTGTTAATGATAATAAAAACTTATATTAAACTGTTTGCTTTTGTCTTTTGAACTTTATTTCAATTGATGAATTCCTCAAGAAATAAACTGCTGGGGTAACTATAGAACACACTAACTGTGGCAGTGAGTTTCACTTTACCAATTGATGAGTTTTATGAACTTATGATCTTATAGATTACAAATAAAATATCTGTAGTTTTGCATGGGAAACTTTTACATAAATACAAAAAAAAAAACTCAAGTATCTAATACTAGAAATACAAGTTAGACTATATTGCACTGGTTATAATAATATAATGTAACGGTAGATGTCTTGGTTAATATAATTATTTAGGTACTAAAATAAAAAAAAAGCTTGTACAATTATTAGGAGATTTTATAATTTTATTTTTATCAATAAAAATATATAAATTCTAGGTTGCCTGGGTGGGTATGTTGGCTTTGGTGATAGTAAATATATGTTATATTTAATATGTATGTTTATTATTGCTGAATAATATTTTTTTTATTTCTTGTAATATATATTCTGTACATACTGCTTATCATGTTTGGTGTGGTTTAAAAAAGATGTTTATAAGGTCTAAGGAATATCGTCGTGAAAATTGTTACCAATTCAGCAGCGTTACAAGTTTTTCACTGATTAAAAAAAATCTGCTATTTCATATAAAACTGCAAGGCTTTCTTCCGGACTGGAAAAATTGTAATAATTTACACGTCGATATTCCTTATACCCTGTATTTAGTGTGGTGGCTGGTTTGAACAACAGCTCGAAAGCTTATTCATTTATTTTCCCATAGTTAGTTTCCAGTAGGATTAATACACGCTGCGCAGTAGAAAATAATTAGCCTTGCACCTCCAGGTACCTAGTCTAAACTGAACTCGTGTTGCAGACTCGAACGTCTAGTAACACAGCTTCGTTCAAAATTCAACGGTCTCCAACTGACGAACGGCCCCGATTCGTTGCCGAGCGACGCCGAACACGACACGAGCGTGCGCGCGCGCCGAACGAGCGTCAATTCGGCGAACGCCACTGTTGTCTTTGGCCCTGTTACCGATTTGTAGCATATGGAGCTCGCGAATGCGGCCGTCGGAATTGCCGCAGACTTATTCTGGTCTATATTGCATAAGTTTTCTTAAACTGACTTATAAACTGTAGTTTTTGTGATCACGTTTAAAAATAATACAGTTTTATCAAATCTGTGGGGGGGGGGGAGTGTTTCGGTTTTAGAATAAGTGTGTTTTGCTGCACTTTTTTTTGATGTTGTGTTGAATCTCAGCCATTGGAATTGATTGATTTACTAAGTTTGTTATAATATGCGCCTTAAATACGAAACAAATAATTTCAGATTTCAGTATTTCTCCATTTTGAACTTAACTTACTTTTTAATTTGTAAATGACACTGTTAGAATTTCAGGTAAATCGAAAACCAAAACAATCTACAAAATGATGACTAAAATAAATTAATAAAAAGTCTTCAAACATTGAAAGAGAACAAATAAATCATCAGCTTTGCGATACTTATGATGATGACATGTTTTTTACTAACATTGGTGCTCACAATTTTATCACATTTTATTAATATAACATCACAAACAATTTTAAACATTATATTATAATAACTATGAAAATATATTTGCTCACGTAACGTTACCCTATGTATGTGATTTTGGTCTCAAAATTAATATTAATTGTATGTTGCTAAATTATAGTTGTCTAAACAATTTTAATGATTAGTTTATATTCACTGATTGACATAACATTGCAGTATTTAGTTGTGCAAATTGACCAATTTGAAGTAGGTACAGTCGCTTCGAAAACTGTTATGATTAAGTCACATATTGCTGTTGTAGCCATAAATAAATTTTCTGCTCTTTTTATTGCAAAATGGGTAGAACTACATTAGCAACATTTTTTTAAACAATTGTTGGCCGTAAAAAAATTCAAAACAGGTTTTTTTCGTCTTACTTAAAGTTCAAAGCAGTATTTCATTTCGTTGTGTCATTTTGGTCAATTTGCCCAACTGATTACCGATCAATATTGTCGCGATCATTTAATGATTACAAACACAATAACATGATTACCTTATCGTTTACCTAGCAATCAGCTCTTATTTACAAACTTGATGCACGTTTGTTGATGTTTGCAATTTTCGACCAATTGCCTTTTCACACCTTCACATTATAGCGCTTTGATGTTTGCTAGAAGTCAGCGCTATTTGTGTGCTAATGATTTACTTAGTTTATACGCAATATTGAAGGCATGTCAAAGCTCATTGTAGATGGCGTGACCGTAGCTAAGTCTCGATCTGACCAATGACATCAAGCCTTTTTGAAATAAACATTGTCGTTGACAGATTTTCAACCAATGACTATGTTTGAAACTAGCAAGCTAGTGTCAATAGTTTCACAGTTGCCATCACCATTGTTTCACATTTTAAGATGGAAAACCTTTTCTGAACAGACCATCTTTTTAATTATTATCTCACCAGAACGTTCTGTTTGGCATAAAGCAGCATCATTGCATAAACTCACAGCGTAATCATCATTAGATAACCGTGAATCAGACCCTAATTTTCAGTTTCGCAATTAAAACTTAGTTGAAATATCCTTGTTTCCTTAATTTCTGTTGTTTGTTTGTTAATTAATTGATCGATTACAGTATTCTGTGAATATTTTGTGTCTATATCAATCAGTGAAGTTTGTTTTATCTGTTTAACTAGAAGAACAAACTACCATTTTCAATGTGGCGATAATTTTGATTAATTGTTACGAAGCTGATATTTGGAATTAGATCAATTTATATTACGAGAATCTTGAACCAAATGCTTTGCTCAAACGATTGAAAAGTTAATTCGTATTATTTGACAATATTTAACCAGATATAAAAAACGTTTTATAGGTACTCATAATATATAATGTAACAAGAACAATAACCAACTTTATTAATTTATAGAAAAGGCTCATTTTTTAATGTTTTGTCTAAAAAATTAACAAGTGGCTCATATATTGTGATTGTGATGTTTGTGTTAAAATATTTTTATTTATCGAATTTAATTCTGTAGTTAAGTGTTTTGTGTGTGATTGTACTTGTTTGCTCTCTAACATTGCGTTCTGTGTTTATTTAGCTACGTTTAAAATGTAACACGAGTGAAATTATGATTAATATTTAATATTAATTAAAAATTAGTTAATGCCTGGTCTCTGAGGTATTTTTGACCCATACTCATGTATTCGATAGTTACTAGTATATTGGTAAAGCCAGGAAAATTGATTGCATATTGACTGCCAAAGTTAATAGTCAGTATATTCAATTCACAACACATTATTAGACTGTTGTATGTATATTAAATGTAATGATTATTACACGGTAATTTGACTTGTAACAATTTACTTTAGAATTAATTTCTTTGGCAGTACATTGCGTTTCTGAACAGTCACCTAAAAGTATTTTTTTTTTTTAAATTTAACAGTAATTAATTGTCATATCTCAGAAACTGGGCATTACTGGAATTGTATATTGTAGTTAGGATAAATATAAACCTGTACTTATATTGTAATAATAGAAGTTATTAATAATTTTAAAATGTGCAGTCATATAACCCTGTTTAAAACTTTAGAATAACGTTGCAGAACTTGGAATTGAAAGGATAAGGGTTAGAACAATTAGCTAGATGAAACTAAAAATGACTAAATTATGTACAGTTTTAGATGTGTCACTAAAACGTAATTTTATATCACAAACAAGTTTATAACTTACATCATTTTATAAATACTCTTAGATTAATGTTAATAAAGCTAAGTTTTTGCGATAGCGGTTCGAATAGGATTTACTAATTTTTGGGCTACTTAAAAATCATAAGCCTTTCAGTGTTTTTTTTTAGTTTTCGAGACGTGGTATAAAGGTCAAAAGTGAGGTAGATTACAACTCAAATGAAAAAAGCTAAAAGTTTTTTTTTTCATTTGAGTTGTAATCTCTGACTAGCTCGGGTTTAGTAGTCGCAAGCGCGACTATACTGGAAGTCTTCCTCCGCTTAACCCTTGAGGAATTAAAATCAAAATCAAAGCATTTATTTCAAGGCAGTTTTGAATTGCCTAAAGAAATAAAAAATCAATAGAAGCTACAGTCCCAGTCACAAGGCATAATAACTGTGAATGTCCTGTAGTTGCCCATTAAAAAGCGTAGGTCTCTATCGAGGAGAACGAGCAAGAAACTCCACTTAGAGACGTCATGTTATTATATTGTTTATATTCATGTTATGTTCTTCATCATATAAATAGTTCTCGCGACACAATTATCGCTGCTATCGCAAAAACACTTTTAAAAACTACAATTTCTAAAACGGTCCTCCAATCAAGTTAGGTCCTAAAATACCCCCTTGTAATACTGCTTAGCCCCACTAACCACCGACATCATTGCATTAGACTGATTTTAAATAATTTATTAACTACGCGTAAGACACGTCATTTATACCAAATTGGAGATTAAGTTAGTAGGAACAGTTAATTTATTTAAACTTAGGCTTTGTTGTTAACTGACTTAGTTTGATTTGCATCTAACTTAATATGTTCCTTGTAAATTACTGATGGATCCGGTTAAAATTTAATCCGACTTCAACATAGTTAGAAAAAGGCTAGGCAGATGATGATGAAGCATTAAAAATATACTTTCAAAATGGGATCAGTTGTTTTTGAGAATATCGCGGAAAAAAATACCTACATTTTATCAGTTTGAATACAAGAACCCGTTTTTGACAAAATTAACATTGACCAATACGACACAATGAAAATATTTTGTTAGATGCAAAAAAAACCTGTGTAGGAAGTTAGGAACTAATATCTATGCGAGCAACAAAAATATAAATAATAATTATGTAACACTAACTCATATTTCAGATAATATTTTATTTCAAATTAATGTCATTGTATAATATATCATAAAGCTCTAGAATTTCCTTCAGAGATGCTTGTGGAATGTTATTTTAAAGCTCACATTATGTAAATATTTTATTTACGCTCGTTACAATAAGAAATATATAAAGGCTCGTATTGGAGTTTTAAGTATTTATTTATGCTTTGGAAAAAAAAGAAATTTGTTTACTATTTCATACAAAAATGCAATACCATTAAGGTCAAAATGCATGAAACAGTTGCCATCCAAAGTTATTTATATTCATGCAATTATACAACTTTAAGTATTGCCATTGAATTCACTAAATGCATGCTAAAATTACTACTGAATAGGTATATCAGTTTATTCATGGTTGCTAACTCCATATTTCGTATTATTTGTTTGAAACTCCAAGACGGGTCACAATAAATAAAAACTGGTGCCTTAATTACGTAACTTTGTCCGCCCATATAAGCATATTGTTGTACAGTGCCATCACTACGCACCGCTTTTTATCGACTATCGATAGATATCCCATAGTGTTGTGAATATTATCGACTATTTTACAGATTCATGTTTTCCTGCTGAAATAATGTATATTGTAAAATCTTTGTGCTATTAGACGTTGAGAAAATGGGAATTGTATATCTCAAGTAGGTGCATTCAATTAAATAGATATAAATGTAAAAATGTTACAATGAGAATATTATTGTATAATCAATACTTACTCAACTAAACCAAATACAATGTAATTTTACACGTTTTTACATTATTTCATACACTTATGATGATACGAAATACCTACTTATTATTTTTTTTTTTCAAGAAGACGATGTAACTATTTTGCACCCGAGTGTACCTATAACCTAAACCTTACTGCCAGTTGTGATACTTGAAAATACTCGTGTATACTTTGTGCTATAAAACTCATATTTTGTTTCAAACACATTGCCTATGTTTATAATAGTTCTTGATTATAGTATGATGGGGGTTATAATAAACTATATTATAATACAAAAGTTTTGTTGTTTTTATTTGGTGATGATTCGTCTGCGTTCTACCTCCCTGTTTAACCGGCGATGCTTCTTACGTCAAAAAATCAGCTGGTTCGTCGAGTGGCCGCCAACGTGACTGCTGAGGTCTTCAAGGATTTAAAGGAGGGTTCAATTTCCACGTCGGGCAAGTGTTATTGGATTTTTCCGTCAGGTTTTTTCAGTAGCAGCTACGGAGTCTGAATTTGTGACAGGTTGATAGCTAGCCCCCCTACTAGGTACGATCGAAGACAGTTCCGCCTGATCATTTAAAAAAAAAATCGCCTAAATCGTGCCGAGGCGCTGCCACGGGCTAGCGAGCGATTCTATTTCTTGAGTGCAAGCAAAAATGAGCTTAGTGGTGATCAGGCGCATAAGACCGCCATAGTACATGGAACTTCAACATAACTGGTGAAAAGTAATGGGTACACCTCTGCGTAAACCTTCGGGGATTATTGGCGTGTTATGTTATTACGAGATTTTTTCAACCAATGACAATACTTGGAACCATGCAGCTATGCTAGCGCCACTAGTTTCACACTTTCCATTCCCATTGATAAACCATTAATACTCTAGAGACAAGGATCTATCACATAATTCATAAGTTCTTTACATAAATCAATCCCATTCATGTCTTTATGCGTTAATAATGAGCAGTTCAATTACGTTTTAACCCCAGCCTTCCGGAACTAATTTATTCGAGAGCGAACCAACACAGTATTGTTTCTATTATTTTTGATCGTTTCCAATAAAAACAGTGCGAGCGTGCGGGGTGCGTCGCACGCGCAGGTCACGTGACTGCCGCGTGGCGGCGCCATCTTGCGCGATGGGTGGGAACTTCCGCCGGAACGCGTCATCGAATGCTTTGTTGTGGGAAAAGGGAAAAGTTATCTGAGGTGCGATGGTCGTTAGCCTAATTATATGGTTCAAAGTATTTTGTACTGGAGTGGGCGTTATGTATCTGTAATTGTGATCGAATAGATTGATTGTTTTATTGGACAGGCTGTGGGAAAGTTCTTTTTGTAGTTTTTTTTGTGGTAGGGAAATGCGAATTTTATCTATGCATTTCAGAATCTTAGACTTTATAGATGCTCTAGATTAAGTAGTAAATGTAAGTGCTATTTAGATGCCTAGAAAACTATTCACGTGCAATTATTCTAGTATAACTACGTACTAAGAGTGAAGGACATGGCCCAACCGAAAAAATATGCCACGTAGGTACCTAAGTTTTTACAGTTCCCCAGCCTTAATTTGCATGAATAATTCTTAAATTAATAATAAAATATATACGCATGATTTGCCGCAATTATGACAATGAATATATTATTTGAGTTGCGGCGTAAGCAGACAGGGCGGTCAAATAGCGTCACCGCAGCGACATGGAGGCAACAAATCGGTCACAAATCAATTGCCACCGTACCACCGCATCGCATGTAACCTCCACATCATTATTGATCATGAATTAATTACACCTTGTCGATTGTTTATAGTGATGTGTTGAATATCGATAATTTACGGACGTCATTATTTTTTAGGTGCAACGTTGCAAAAATACCTAAGTATCAACAAAATCTGCCATTTTTTAATGTCTTCGGTGCGGTCTTACCAATTGACTAAGATTATTGGGATAGACAAAATTTGAAAAAAAATTAGTAGGTAGGGGAGATGAGCCTAAATCGGGTACCCCGCCTAAATCGGGTATGCTTGTTTGTGTGCGTGTTACGTCTATTAGTGAGAATGTACGAGTGCAGCGAGGTGGCGTGACAGTCAGCCAATCACAGGCAGTCGGCTCTCCGCTGTGACGCAAGCGCTTGCAAGGTAAGATTGAAAACAATATTTTTGATGGTTTTACTAAAAAAAAATGACTTTTGGTAACAGTGAATACTCAAATATTGTATGGATTATGTTTACTTAAGTTTTGTGTTGTGATTTTGTAAGGAATTATGCATCTAAATTAAAAAAAACTTGTGGCATTCCTGCATTTGGTTTTGAAGTTATGGCGGTTAAAAATAAAAACATGCGTTTGGGCATAACGGGTAGGGGTAAAACGGGTATGTCATGTAAGTAGTTTGGGTGGTTGAAATGAGGTTTTAATTAAGATTTTTGGTTTGTTTTATTCTAGATGGTTAACAAATATAAAAGAAAAAAGAAAAAAAGAAAGAATAAAAGAGAAAAAAGAAAGAAAAAAAGAAAGCTGTTTGTTGCCAAAGATGATTTATAGTTTAAACAAGATAAGATTGAATATGAGTCTGATTAATAATTTAAGACGCTTAAATGAAAATATAAGTGATTTTATGTTAATAAATATTGTAAAACTATAAAAATAAGTTGATTGTTCTCATTATATAGCCTATACCCGTTATGCCCTGATGAGGTACCTGATTTAGGCCCCCTATAAGGGCAAAACGGGTATTTGGAAGGGTCACCTAATTTGTGTTTTTCTAAGATTGTTGAAGAGAATGGTTATGTTTGTTATTTTTTTTATATACTTTATTAAATAAACATTTCCTTTAGTAAAACTATTTGGTACATTTTACGTTCTAAGTATTTTTTATTTCACATGTCCCTTAGCGTACCCGTTTTAGGCTTACCTCCCCTATATCGACTGCTGTGACTGGTAACCTGCTGTGTTTGTCGCAATACATTATAAGAATGTAGGTACCCACTTAATTATATTTTCAGTCATAACATTGTATAAATATCGGAAAAAATAAAAACAATAATAATCAATAATAATTTAATCAATGGTAATATCGGTTTTGTTAGTAAGTATGTACCTGATAATGGTACCATTAAAATTCTGGAACTATATTCTAATCATGTGGTAGGTATCGTCACGGTATCGTAGGACGTTTCATGATACAAACTCAGACCAAGAAAAAAAGAAAGACGGCGCGCCGCGAACACCAACAGTGAAGCCACAAAACCACGCGCCTATAGCAAGTAAACATACAAGCTCACGCACACACCTACACTAAAACCACACGCATTTCTCCTAGAACGTCACGACTTCACGAGACATTGTCTACACACATAGGTAGATAAAAAGTTGGCTTCACTTTTGATGTTCGTGGCGCGCCGTCTTCCTTTTTTTGTTGGTCTGAGGATACAAATAAATCGGCCAGATGTACCTAGATAGCATCATCTACATAATAAGTAAGTCTACCAACATAAAAAAAAACGTGTGGCACTCGGAGACTGCCGCGGTAAAGCTATTGCATAGCATTTTTTATCAATTATTTAATTTGACAACCTCAGTTGACAACCTTGTTATTTTCCGTAACCATAGCAACCTGGTTGAAAATATTTTCGTTACGGAATTTCTGGATTCGCTCTCCACGCTCAAGGCCCGCGATAGAAGCTATGCAATAGCTTAAAAAAACCCTTATCACATAAATCTAAACTAAACCCGTGTAATCAAGAATTCCCTTTCGACATAGATAGTTCTACATTTAATAGAAACTCCACAAATTGTGTGACAACGTCGCACAGCCCGCGCTGGCGTCCCGTCCCTATCGCAATGAATATTGTATGTTGCAATTTGTATAATTTGATTAAGCCCCACCTGTGCTCGGAGTTTCCAAACGTTCCCCATTTATGTAGGTACGTAACGTTATTTAACTTACAGTATGAAAGATTTTTGAAATTCCTGTTCTGTTACTGAGAGAAATACTTAGTTACCACATAGAATTTTTTTATTTAGGTGTTTTTGATTTTACTGCAATCTGAGATAGAGTAACTAGAATCGTAGTCATTGCCAGTGATGTGCCTAGGTGCAAACAATACTTACGCCAAGCTCTTAGAGCAATTGACTCTTCAGAAACCGTACCTACCTACATCATGAAAAAATAAAACCGACTTCAAAAAAAAAACACTAAAAAGTCAAAAATAAACTTTAGAAGAAAAAAACAACACAAAAAAGTGACATTTGTTTGTTTGATTTGGCTTTTTTTGCCACCGACTTCCGAAGCAGATTTTTCTTCTTAAGTTTATTTTTCACTTTTTTGTGTTGTTTTTTTCTTCTAAAGTTTATTTTTGACTTTTTAGTGTTTTTTTTTTGAAGTCGGTTTTATTTTTTGTTAAAAAGTTTTTATTTTTCACTTTTTAGTGGTTCACATGTGCTTACCCCTTCACAACGTACCGGCGTGATGTTATGTTATGAACTGGTGTAAGCAATAGATCACAGACATGAGATTTCAGCAATCCCAGTCCATTTGCTATCGTTTGTTGAGGAGTTCCGTTGCCTATCTCCGAAGTTCTTCATCAGATCTTCACTAAATTGAAATGGAACCACTCCGAGAAAGTACTCTTCCAAAAACTACTCAAATCACTGCAAGTGTGCCTATAAAATTTGAAGAGTTCTCTCTATTTCTCCAGGATCCCATCATCAGATCCTGACTTGGTGATCATGGGACCACTTGGGAAGTATATCCTTTCCAACAAAAAAAGAAATTTTCAAATCGGTTAGCAAGCGACGGAGTTATGAGGTAACAAACATAAAAAAAAAAAAAAAAAAAACAAAAAAAAAAAAAAAAAAAAAACAGTCGAATTGATAACCTCCTCCTTTTTTTGAAGTCGGTTAAAAATTAAGTGTAACCCAAAAGGGCAAGCCAAGCTTTTGGCCTTGTATGAAAATACCGTCACTGACTGCGGATTATGTAATTTGGAATATTACATGATTTACATGCATTGCCAACGCAGATACTAAAATATCTCCGCTAATGTAATTGTAATGGCTGCACCCTTATCCTCCAAAGTGAAACACAGCTAACAACCTCTTACAGTAGGTACCTAGTAGGTAATAGTAGGTACTTAGTGCTGTTTTGCTGGCAGAATACTTATTGTTTTATTTATAAGTATGAGTATTGGGCTTAATGGAATTTTGGAATTTTGACTTCAATCTTATCCTAGGGGCAGAGATGAGGTCGACGATGGAACGAGAAGTTATTGTAGGTAAGAATCACAAGATTCGCCTCACTAAGAGTTCGTGTAGGGCGTCTAGAAATCATGTCCATGATGGATAGATCACTGTGTAACCGCCAGCGCACTAACTGCTGATAATTATGAATGGTTATGGCGTGCTCCCAATCTCAATTAGTCAAACAATAATAAGGGATGGAACATTAATTCGTACCTTTCCAACGCAATAGTAATTTGATTCGTAGGATATTATTAAATTACCGTGCGTCGGACGTGAGAGTGCGTTTTGTGCAACATGCCACGTGCCCGCTACTATTATCACACCTGCCGGCTTTTAGTGAAACATCAATGGTCTAAAGCTGTTATAATATTCGAATATGGTCAAAATTTATGGCCGTCCAAGTCGGGTATCGGTAGTTCCCCGCTGTCTACTTTTAATAGAACAACGTTATGCAGACAGACTTCGAAGTGGAAATAGAAAAACTTAAATAAGTAGGTAGTTAGTCTTCTGGGCCCCGAGTCTGCTATTCAATAGTGTCAGAATGGTCGATCATTGATCTCATAATGGTTGATTGACGACAAGCCAAAAAGTATCTTAAGTTGACAGGCATAAGGTACTTTTTGGCTTGTCATCAATCAACCATTATGAGATCAATGATCGACCATTCTGACACTATTGAATAGCAGACTCGGGGCCCTGTTCAATTGGTAGGTGAGACTAATGGTTAGTACCTACTTTAATGACGTGTCACTTCCCTAAATCTTCAGGTCAGTTTATTTCAGCAAATATGGTGGTTCAGACTTTTTATCATAATTGCCATTACAGCTACTTAATATTTACCAATCTGCCTATTTGAACATGAGTAAATCTCCTACCACGCGCTTAATTTCATCACTATCAGTGTTACAATCTTTTTATACGTCTACATGCATATTTTCCTCCCTTATCATTTAAACACGTTTAACTGGTGGCTATCACGCTGCCGCACGCGTATTTAATCAATCAGCCACCCCTAATGCTTATCATGCTTCCCATCCCTACAAATTACATATTAAGTACGATGGCAACACTAAAAAAAGCGCGCGCTGTCAAACTGACAGTTATTGTTTCTAACCCTCTCTGGTTTAAAAAAATATTGCCGTTTGATTAGGGGTTGTGGTACTTGTGGTTGTTCATTTGGGTTCTGTATCAGAAAACAGGAAATCAATCTCGTTAATTTTCTAGTTTGATCTTGGCGAGAATTGGCGAAACCTTTTGGACTTTACTACTAACTAAGTAATAAGTAATTAAGAAACACCTTAGACTGCTGTATGAATAGAGCTGGGCCCCGAGTCTGCTATTCAATAGTGTCAGAATGGTGAATTGACATTGATCTCGTAATTTTTGATTTTAAAAAGTTTGGTTTTGTCAAAATCAACAATTATGAGATCAATGATTGACCATTCTGACACCACTGAATAGCAGACTCGGGGCCCTGGTTGTGTGTAGAGAATTAGAGGTGGCTTAATCCGAAACTACTACTGACAAATACTTAGGTACTCAAAAGAGTCATTCGATTTTTGAAAAATCCACATTTCTATATGTAGCCAGGAAACGAACCCGTTGATTTTCATAAGAAAAATGTATGACTATCATCGAACTTGCCCAAAACAACTGATAGGTATCTATATTGGTACAACCACAACTCCAGTTTTACTCACACCCAACAGAACTCTAAAAACTAGTGATGTACCAATCACAAAGCGGAAGCCCGAACATACGCATATGATTAAGTATAATGATATTTTTACAAGCATTATTTAATAGGGAGGGCACCGTGTGACCGGAGGGAAGAGGGCTTCACTCCAGGTAGAAAAGGGGTGGTTATAAAGGGATGGTGCCGTAATGGGCTTAGAGGCAGTTTGATGCGTGAACACCAGGTGTCCATGTGAGGATTGGGATGATAAAAGCTGTAACCAATGGTATTTGATACGTTTATTTAGCTGTTGTAAAGTCAGGGTCTTTATCTTGTTAACTGTTTTGGGGCTTCTATTTTATTCGGTTTATGAAGGGAGTTTTAGCTTCCGTTGTGGATTCCAATGTGAGACTTATTTATTTATTAACTATGGAAGACTTACACCTAAGATAAATAGATTAACAAATAGTAAGTATGTGAGACTGACAGCCAATTAATTTAAAAGTCCCCCCCCCCCGCTCTTGGACGAAGGGGAGTGTCAGACTTCTACTGACTAAAAACCGAACCCATGTTCTTTCTTTACCCTTGTGGCGAGGCCACGTCATCTCGTTGTAAGTATAATCCGCGGCCCCGATGATCCGCGTCCCCGCAATTAAAAGTCCTCACTTCTAAATACATTACCTATTAAGAAAGAGTGTGAACAACACAATACAGCCACAGAAAAAAATACAAAATTATTTAAATGCTTTTGAGGGATGTCAAGAAAGCTACTAAAGCTGCGGCCAACGTGACAATGCGCCTTAAATGAAGCATCATCATCGTCCATCCACAGCTTGAATTCACCCACTACACACAAGAAAAGAGACTTATCCATTGGGTATAGGCCTCTCTTTCCTTGTGCCAATCTCCATAGTCCTGTGCCAGCCTCATCCGGGTTTTCACCCCGATGGTACCTAATTAATGAATCCTAACTACTAATCGAAAACGTGGCATCGATTCAGAAAGGAGTAGAGGGAGACTACTCTTGGAATCTTTAATTTCTATTCAGAGTAAGCTGACACTTATTAGACGAATGTTCCGCGGTCTGTTATTACTGCAATTATGACACAACCCATAAACATGATATCATAGAACTAGACATAAGGTCATCATCATCAGCCTATAATGTTCCCACTGCAGGGACTCGAGACTGATACAGTCCTCCTCTCTAGGAGAGGGATGGGGGCGCGGGCCCAGTGCAGGGTTTTTATTTTTTTTAGTTCTAAGACATAAGACATAAGCCGAGTTTCCACACGATGTTTTCCTTCACCGTTTTGAGACTAGCGGTGATGAAATAAATTACAAAAAGTAAAATTTCGCCTGACTGGGTTCGATTCGAACCCATGATTCACTCTTCGTAAATCGGGGCCGCCACCACTGGGTCACCACTGTGCACTGCTCTTACACACTTACGTGATTAGATACTGGAGGTATAATTTATTGTAAGCAGATAATAATATACTTACCTACATATTATACAGGCTGTAAACGGATTCTTCACGAAGCCGCCAACCAAGCATTCTGTGTATCAAACTAAGTACCTAATCCTTCCGTAACTAAAAGGTTACAAAAAATTATCCAAATTAATCTAGCGTAAACCATAATTTAAGTAATTACTAAAACACTTATTTTTAAAATTCAACTAGTCAATCTCGGATAGTTTACTTTGTTCGAAAGATCATTATCTATCTAGACCCCAATATAAACATAACGGTTGTTCAATTACATGAAGTGAGTGTGTGACCCTTTTGAGGTTATTTTTTAAAGCATCGTGCTTTATCCTGACCACAATTACTTTAAGCGTGTGAATATATTATTAAACAGGGGATACTAACCCTTAGGATTGATAAATAGAGTCCAAAATTACTTACTAGAAATTTTACCTATAAGTTTTAACGAAAAAATATTGTGCGCGGGAAATATCCGCGCGCTTTTCGTTCAGAAATCGGTCATCCATGGCGGCTGAAGTGGGTGCGTAGTGTCCGACACGCGTTGTTGTTTTTTTCTTTATTTATATTTAATTAATTTAATCATACTTGTGACGAATCTTTGGGGTTATTGAGGAGAGAAAATATTGTTTTTGAATTGATTTGTTTTTGGTTTGGAGTGTAGTTTACTTAGTCCGTGTCTTATTTTATTGGGTCTATGAATTTCTTTTGATGTTTTTCTGTTTGTTCAATTATTATTATCATTGCTTTATGTTATCCTAATCCCTGCTTTATCCTATTTTCCAGGGCTTTCCAGAGCATTATTGGACTCAGGGGCGTATTTACCCTAGGGCCATCCGGGCCATGGCCCGGGGCGCCAGAACGCCAGGGGCGGCGTAGCCGCCCAGCCGCCTCTGGCAGATTGCATTTTTTTTGGTTTTGACGCCATTCATTCCACTTTTACATCTCACCTTTTATAAATTTTCTTAACAATCTCAATTCAAGACATAACAAAACCAGGTGGCAACGTCAGGTTGTGGTTATCAGATCAGATAATTAGGTACTATTGTCATCTGGACTACGTTGTAAAAATAAAGACAACCAAGCAGAGGCGTATGATCCTCGCCGCCGCGCCGCGCCGCCCTGATGTGGTTTTTCGAACTAGCCTTACGTATATTCTAGTCTGCCGTATGCCGCCCCAAAAATCAAATGAACAAGCATCAAATATCCTTCTAATCTGCCGCCCACCGCTTGCTATTCTCGGTAAAAAAAACCTAACCTATCTAGAATGCAAAAATTTTCTAGCTCGCTACGCTCGTTCTTACCTCCGGGTTTTTTTTCATTGTCCTATCCTTCAATGCATTAGTAGTAAAAGTCAGTCAAATATATATGTTTTGATGATAAAAAGAATAGTTATTTTTTGGAGGCAAAAATTTTCGAGCTCGCTCCGCTCGCTCCTACATTTATTTGCCCTCTTGTCATGCATAAGTTTTAAAAAAATTGTCTATCTGTATGAATTGTTGAAACATAAAAACTTTTTAACAAAAAATAAAACTGACTTAAAAAAAAACACAAAAAGTCAAAAATAAATCAGTTTCTGAAGTCGGTGACTTTTGTTTGTTTGATTTCATTTTTTTGCCACCGACTTCAGAAACTGATTTATTTTTGCCTTTTTGTGTTTTTTTTTGAAGTCGGTTTTATTTTTTGTTAAAAAGTTTTTATTTTTCACTTTTTAGTGGTTCACATGTTCATGGGTCATAATGTGGTCAATGTAGTATTTTTTTTTAGTTTTGTTGATTTTTCAAAAACCGCTTGTCCGATTTCGATAAAAAAAAATATGGGACCATTTGGGAAGTATACCCTTTCCAATAAAAAAAGAATTTTTTGAATTAGAACAAACATCCGAATTGAGAACCTCCTTCTTTTTTTAGAAGTCGGTTAAAAATGTAATTTATCCGATGTGTCAAATTGTTTGAGCTCGGAACGGCAAACCGTAACACACTATTAGATTAGAAATCAAAAGCAAAAACAAAAATTATAATAATCGCATTTTTTTTCGTTTCTTGACTTTTGGGGCGGCAAAAGTTATTGGCCCGGGGCGCTAAATTTCAAAATACGCCCCTGATTGGACTGCTCTTTAGCGGTCCAAGAATGTCGTGAAAAACAATAGGTATCTATAAGGATTTCTCTAAAGATATTTCCCGGATTATTGTCAAAAGATCTAACTATCCAAAACTAAAGTAAGACCAAACGTAAAAAAATCCAAAACATAGCACCAAAATCCCTTTTTTCCTAAACCACAATATTGACACAACTCACTATTTTGAACAACTAGAAAAAATATCTTATAACACGGTCATAAGAATACGCCAAGTCATTTGATTTTGAGCGGGCAACGCAGACCACCCACGCAATGTTTGTCTTAGCCCCTGTTTAATTGTCTGGGCAAACATTTATTAGGATGCTGTTGGGGCAGGTCGCTTGGACTACTTGCGAAGATAAGGTGGGCTAGGGGTACTGGGTTTAGGCGTTAGGGCTAAGTTTTGGTAGTTCGTGGGTTGTATATTTGTGATGGACTTCTTGGACTTCCTATTCGATTAATTTCAAGTGCCTACGAATATAATGGATGTAAAAATTAGGGGTATTTTAATAAGCCGAAAGGATCTTGATCTCCCCGTCATGCGTCATTGCGAAAATCTTTTGTTCTACCTAAACCATACTTACCTTTTTTTCTGAAATACTTACCTACATGTTTCAAGTTTACTTTAAATAATTTCTTGAGCCGTTTACTATTTTCATTCACATTGTTTTGAGTGCTTTACAATGAGTTTTACCATAAAGAGTGATTTTTCACTCCAAAAAGATAAAAATTATCAGCAGTAATTTAGCTTTAGAGCTGCAGTGGTGGCCCAGTGGTGGTAGCCCCGACTTACGAACAGTAGGTCGTGGGTTCGAACCCAGGCAGGCACATTACTTTGTGTAATTTATTTCATCACCGCTGCTCTCAAAACGGTGAAGGAAAACATCGTGAGGAAACCGGCATGTCTTAGAACCAAAAAATTCAAAGACATGTGACATCCGCCAATCCGCACTGGGCCCGCGTGGTGGATTATAGCCCATCCCTCTCCTAGAGAGGAGGCCTGAGTCCTTGCAGTGGGAACATTATAGGCTGATGATGATGAATTTAGCTTAGGGTTACTAAGTTTGATGTACTTACAGAATGTCGAAGTTCGTGAAGGGACGGACCCTTATCGTATGACCTTACATATCGAATGAGGCTGCCTGATATATTGTGTTTTTACTGTTTGTCCTCTACATGATCTCTCTGCGTTCGTGACGGTTTGCTGTCCCATCAGACAATGAAAGGCAGGCAGGAGAGACTACACTATATTTGTGCACTATATTATTTCTTATGTCAATGGCTAGTTTCTGCTGAGATAGGCTGCCATCATTAGCCAAAATCATGGTCTAAGTAATTTCTACGTCCAAAATCGACCACAGTGTTGTTGGGAAGAGGTTAGGCAAATGATGAGATTATTTTACGGAACATCTCATGCAACTAATCGATTTAAATTTAGTAAGATCGACTATTAAGATTATAATATGTACCTACCTCGGAGGTACATAATATTATAATCTAAATAGTCGGTGAAATAATTCTTCGGTTCCTACCTCACCTACCTATTACAGGAAATATCAAAACGAAGGGCCTTGCCAATAAAATATAAACAGATACTAGCCGAGCAAACATATAAAACATAACTACAAATATTTGCAGACAACATCTCGGTACATCATTTTAATATCCTGTTTAAACAACGCTAGTATTCAAAACAACAGAGAAATACCTAGGTATTCAAGGCAGGACCCTAGGCTGTCTATCCAAGGTTCTGCATGAGTGGAGGTCGGTATGGGGGGCGCGGGCGAATCCCGAGGATACAACTAGTCGCTCGAGAGTGCTTGAACACGGGTGGTCCCGTACACCCGAACGACAAACTGGAATAAGACGTGAGAGAGATTTTTTGGAGGAAACTGAAGATTCTGTATGTATTTAAAAACATGTATTTTCAGAATTTATGACAAGAAAGTTTGAACATTCCATTGGGTTTTAATTTCAATGGCAAGATTTCGTCTCTTGGCGTCTATTGGCCTTGTTCTGTTGGTTCCTGCTAAAAGGACGGAAGTAAAAATTATGTTTTTCTGATTAATTTCGTTGCTGAATCCAGACAGTAATTGTTTTTCTCGGATTTCATCGAGCGTCATTGTCTCGGCGTTTTTCTGGTGGTTACTGCTGTTGATTCTGGCTTTGAGGCGTGCCAGTGGTTAGGGAATAACGTGGTGCTTGTCCCTAAAAATAACTACCAATCATATCGTTTAAACTACTAAATCACAGACGATCAAAGGAAGAATTGTTCACGATTACCTCATTTTTCACCAGTATATATAATGCCTTTCCCCTGTACCGGTGATGGCGAAGACACAAGTTTATGATGGTTTTACTGCGAGAGCCACTTAACGCCCGCCATAGCTACCGTGTACCAACTCCCCCCCCCCTCCCTGGCAGCACAGCCTCCCTCCCCCCCTCACTTTAATTAGATGCACCACCTCAGCGATGTTTTTATTCCAGAGTCTAACAAGGTGTTTAAAATGCGTGGGACAGTGTGAATTTGTGTGGGTTTGTATCAATTAGTAGGAAGTGATATGGATAGCTAGAAGTAACATTTTTGGTTTTAGAAAGGTTTTGAAAAGGTTCTAGAACCTTCATATGGAAATCTGCTCGTAAGTCTTAACAGGCTCAATAACGTTATATTAACCTTATATTTACCTCCTGAGTGCAAAAAGGGCCCACGTTTTAGAACATTTCTGAGAGCTATAGCAAAACCTATAGGTCAAATCCAGAACCTTTCGAATTACTTACACAGTACCCAAATATAACCTTCACAACCTTAATTTAACGTAAATATAACCTTGCAAGGCAGCTTTTAAGTTCTAAATTAGTCTTGTATGTAACCCTATGACAACTTAAAACCTTTTTGATGGACATGAAAAAATACCTTTCCAGGACTCGCAGGTTTTAAAATGTTTCTGTGTAAGATTTTTTTACACAGAAAGACCAATATAATGGCGCCACATTCGCTGACATTTTACCAAGTTTCAAAATGGCTAACTGAGTATGTAGTAAGTATTTATAAAATAAATATAAGTATCTTGCTGAAGTCAAAAGAACAAAAATTGTGCGACTGGCACTTCATCGTGAAACTTTAGGATAATAGTGCTAAATACGAGACGGGCCTTGCGTTAGTTTATAATTTTGAAGATATTTTAATGAAATAAAAATTATAAATATACACGGTTGGTGGTACGTTGCATTAGAAATAAAACTTCTATTCATTTAAAAACATATATTTTAAATGCTATAGCACAAGTTACTTATTTTAGCCTTATTGAATTAAAATATTGCCATTTGTTTTGATTTTGTTATTTAAAATTTATTTTTTATGTAAAAAAAATGGCTGGCGTTAATAAATTACTAGAAAGCATTAAAATTACCAATTTCAGAACTGTTACAGCTAAAAGCTCTTAATGTTTGCCAAAATAAGAGCTAAAAGTAATCTCGCGGAGCTACTTAAAACGCATTGGCTGTTTTCGCAGCTTTAAGGTTATCGCTAGGAGTAATTCAAGACTTGCTAGTCGCGAAAACAACCCCTGCGCACAATTAGTTGCTTTTAGGTTTTGGTTGAAACAGGACGTGCGATCGACGGTTTGACAAGAGTGCTGAACAAACAGCTACAGGGTGCTTTTTTTCATCAACTTTAAGATCATGAAAAAAATCTCGAAGACATACTTCAAGCCTATAGTGCCAGTATTGACCGCCTTTAATATTTTTTATTTGCATATTATCACCACTGGGAGTATGTAGTAAGGATCTAGGATCCTTCGGAAGTTTCAGGATCGTTCGTTTATTAAATATGTCTAAAAGATCTTTCAAAGCAACATGTTTAATTTTGTGGGGGCTTTTGATAACGCGTGGTGGCCGATGCTACTCCTTAAACTGAAAATTCGTGGTTGCCCTAAAAAAATATACAATCTTGTTTACTCGTACTTCTTAAATTGTTCCGCGAATCTCAAACTCGGACATCATTCTATGTCAAAGTCCCTTACCATGGGATGCCCTCAGGGTTCGGTTATGGGTCCGTATGTATGGAACGTAGGCTTCGATGACTTCCTCGCGATTCCACTTCCATACGGCTGTTCATTAACCGGTTACGCGGACGACGGCCTGCTGCTCATTCAGTCAAGTACTCGGGCTGGACTCGAAAATTTGGCTGATACTTGCCTAAAATTAATATCCCAGTGGGGTTGATTCTGGCTAACAGGAGTTACAGTGGTTTGGGAATAGTGTGGCGGGCTTGTCCCAAAAAAAAAAATGTTTAATTTTGTGTTCTAAAGACCAAATTGTTAAATCTTTTGCAGTATCAACACTTGTTTCTAATGTACGAGCTTCAAAATCTTCACTATCTTCAGATAAACTGCCATCATCACCATAATTAGATTGACTGTTTTGTGATTCCTCAAATATTTCAGACGATGTCGTGTTATCTGTGGTTGAAACTGATTCCTCAAATATTTCAGACGATGTCGTGTCATCTGTGGTTAAAACTGAAGGGGTTTCAGAAGGTCGTGCATCTTCAACGGTGTCAATGATCTGTAAAAATAGTCAATATCGAACAACCGAACAGCCTAATTTTAATCCACAATGGGGTCACCCATTGTCAAGATGAGCCGTACTTCTCCATCTTTTTAAATTTATAAGGGCTCTAACAAATCTGCGATCCGACGTTCGCCGACAGACGGTCGCCGACAGTCCCCTTGTCCTAGGTGAGCGACGGGACGCGACACGTAGCGACGCAACGCGACGCGACGTAATGCTACCAATACATCACGCGACGTGTGTCCTATTTTATAGTCATTCGTGAGCGACAAACGTAACATATATACTACGTTGTTACTCGAAAATTCATAATGTTATAAATACTTTACCCTACAAAAACAACGTAAACAAAGAAGGAAGACAACAAATATCATGTATTTAGAAATAAATAAGTTCGGAGAGTTTTATCATTTATATCCGACATTAAGAAATAAGCCACGTTTGTTTAAGAGGTATTGTGGCTTATTACTAAGCACTTTCGCTTATATATTGTTGCAGTTGTTAGACCTATTTTTCAACTGTCAATAAGCAATTCACACTGCGTATCGTCGCGCAAAAAACAAATCCGCACTTCGTCTCGTTTCATTGCACACTGATTAAGGCGACAACACAGGCCACAAGAGTACGTACAACGACTATTTTGCCGCGTTTGTCGTTCAACTAGGACAACGGGTGACGGTCGCCGACGATCGCTAACGGTCGCCGATCTGTAAGAGCCTTATGCAGTTTTTACCAGTCACCACACTTCGTACCTTAATAAATAATAAAAACTTACCGATGTATTTATTATTCGTAAGAAATTTTTACGCACTTTACGTTTAAAATTTCCACTACGTTTTTTTGACATCACCCTGTGTTGATTCATCTTCAAGACAACGTAATGCTTTGAAGTAGCGGAGACAACTGATATTTTTTGAGGATGCCTTTATAGCTTTAAAATATTCTTGTAGGACGTTAATCATGCTTTCAGCTCATAAACAATAGCTTATTGGTTTGGGTTGTCACCACGCAGTCCTAATTTATTTGCCTAGACACTCTAAAACAACCTTAAGGTTTGAGGTAGGTTTTAAAAATTACTTATAAGCAATTTCAACATTCCATAACTTTATGGTCATATCAAAGTTAAAACTTAAACCTATAGATCTCAATTCAGCATAATGCTAGCCTTTTCAGAACTTAATCAGGAGTCTACGACAGCTTTAAGATCCTAGGACTATATGCTTTTGAAACACAAGTCAAAATAACGTTAATTTAAACTCTTGTCAGCGGCTCCAAGGTTGTAATATAAAACAACTAGTATTAGGACCTATTAATCATTCTCAAGTACTTAATATAACCAGATAGCAAAGCATTAACCTTTTTACGACCCTTAGAAAACCTAAAGGCATTTTTTACAACCTAGGCCCGAATGAAATGTTACTTGGAGTGTTGGTTGATTAAAATGGATTTGAGTGTTTTTTGGAGTGGTAGCAGGATTGGGCTTATATATGTGGTGCGATTCCAAGGTCGGGCAAAGTGTTCTTAGGTTTTCCTATTAGGAATTTCTCAGTAGCATCCACTGAGTCTTGATTTGTACCCGATTGATGGCAATATGGCCTATGTCCCAGCTTTGAACGTCTTTCGGCTATGGCAACAGGGTTGCCTCCTATTCATCATCATCATCATTTCAGCCGAAAGACGTCCACTGCTGGACATAGGCCTCCCCTAAGTGTCGCCACATTGACCGGTCCCGTGCGTCTCGCATCCAGCGGATCCCCGCAACCTTCACCAGGTCATCGGTCCACCTAGTGGGAGGCCTTCCAACGCAACGTCTTCCGGTTCGCGGTCGCCACTCCAGAACCTTCCGGCCCCATCGGCCATCCGTCCTGCGAGCAATGTGCCCTGCCCACTGCCACTTAAGCTTGGCAATTCTTCGGGCTATGTCGGCAACCTTGGTTCTCATGAGGATGTCCTCATTTCTGATTCGATCGCGCAAGGAAACTCCGAGCATAGCCATTGCTCTTTGGGTGACCTTAAGCCTTCTGATGAGGCCCATTGTGAGCGACCACGTTTCGGTCCCATATGTAATCACTGGCAACACACACTGGTCATAGACTTTAGTCTTGAGACACTGGGGTAAGTTGGACGAGAAGATACTTCTCAACTTCCCAAACGCTGCCCAGCCGAGTCGGATTCGACGATGCCTCCTATTACGGGACTTAAACAAAACCAGCGAAATGTGGGTGTAGTATTAGGTACACCTCTTCCTAATTCTTAGAGCATTACAGGCGTGATGTTATGTTATGTAAAAAAATACTTAAACTCACAATTTAACACAAGAACATGGGGCACAATGAATCGTGTGTAGTTCCGGGACATCTCAACTCCACTTCGATCAGACACTGAATATCGTTCTCACTGAAAGCTCAAAAACATCATGACTCTAGAAGTTTGCTGTGATGTGAGTAGACTTGTAAGTAAGTCGCGTGCTTTCACCACTGGCGCGCTTACGATTCATTCCATGTCCGTACCAATGTCCGAATCCGACATATAGATGTAGGTATATGACAAACGCCTAATTTGACCTGTATCCTCGAATGGAATGGAATGGAAGGGCGTTGTTGCGGTAAACCACAAGACTTAGTCCAATTACGATAGCAAATGATCGTAATTGTATAATGCTGTGAACTGAACCCATTGGTCACAGCTGACGGTCATTCATGACATGATGGTGGTGGAGACATCAAAAGCTTCACTTGAGCGAATGGATCATTTGAATGAATGAAGTTTTTGCTCACATTCAATTTTGTAAAATAAATGATATTAAAGTGCTGTTAATTGCAGGACTGTCCGAATTCTGACTTATATCAAATTATTTTAATTTTCCATCAGGATTTTTCAGTATCGGCCACGGAGTCAAGTTTTCTGTCCAGTTGATGGCAATATGCCATCTCTATTACTTGGCACTTAAACATAACTGTCGAAATGTGGGTGTACTATTATGTACACCATTGCCTAACCTCTGACTTATTTAGACACAAACGGAGCCAAGGATTGCAACTGGTTCAGGAAGAAATTAACAATCCCAAAGGATGGATGAAACTGTAAGAAATGCTGAAAAAACACAGTGAAGTAAACTCTATTTCTGATTCGTTCATAAACAGATTTCAGCCTGATAACAAACTCACACACAACAAAATATAAAACCACATAAACAGGTCCAAATCCCACGACAAACGGAAAACAATAAAAGGGTGCTTACTACCCACTAGAACTTTTAATATGCTGCAGATAATCTTGCTTCAGGGGCGGTCAAATTAATTCCTTATAACGACTGTTAAATATTCGAGAGACGCAGGGACGTTCGACCGCGGGAACATGCGTAAGTCCCGTAATAAAGTTCCCAGCTATCCCCTGAGGCGGCCACTTGTACGGGATTACGGGCCGGGATTAGGCCGCGAGCGGTGCCCGGGATTCGCGATATCGAGATTTTCTGGGTTTACATGTAGGTGGTTAGTAGTTTAGTAATAATAGTCAGTCCCTAAACTTATGTTATAGGTTGGACTGTTACCGCATGGTTGTGGCAAGTCTGTATTTGAAAATGCCAATCAATCATCAATCAATCAATCAAACAAAACATCAATCATCAATCATTTTTACTCAGCTCCTTTTTTCGGACTAGTCATTAATTGAGGTATATTGTAAAATAGAGAGGAATGAACCGAACTTAATAACCTGTAACAGGACACAATAATATGTGGAAATAGTGTACATGGCGGACTTAATGCCACAAAGTTCTCTCTACCAGTCAACCTTTGAGTCAAATAGGACAGCATTGTGTTAGAGTACAAAACTATAATTCCGTTTGGTCTAACTTATCTAAAGATTATTGTTAAATATATTCCATTGTTTGTATTAGGGTATCTTTTTTGTTGTTTAGCTATTACTACATTACTACAAATTAGACTTTCATATTAATGAATTTTTCACACCAAATAATTCATCAAGCTTCTTGTCAATATCCACTTCTTTACTCATAAAACATTAACCGAAAAACCACCCTTCTAACTTTCACCATGTAAGCCCCCCCTCACTGTATAGTTTGTGGCATAACTTTAATTGTTTTTTAAGTGCTCCCTTTACGCATGCAAGGGGAACGTGGGACATGAGAACCTAAGACTCT
This sequence comes from Diarsia mendica, assembly GCA_949316265.1. Classification (NCBI taxonomy): domain Eukaryota; kingdom Metazoa; phylum Arthropoda; class Insecta; order Lepidoptera; family Noctuidae; genus Diarsia; species Diarsia mendica. The sequence goes on along the minus strand of OX438906.1, from coordinate 7,640,153 downwards.
ATGCTCTATGGTACTCTTGTAAACAGTACCAAAGAGGTCCTTCATGTTTTGAATATCAAGTTTATGGTAGAGGAAAATATTGGTAATCTTTTGTGGGGATCGATTACTGGAATACTTGAATAGTGATACGATGTGTGAATATTAGAAATGAATTTATCTCAAGTTCTTAAAGTAGGACGAAAATTGTAGTGGTTGGTAATATTTTGACTTTAAGCTGGCCTAACGTAGTAAGGAGTTTCAGTTGAATAAGAGTTCACTTTATTCTGGTTTTATAATCAGTGACTGACGTAGAGACAGTCGAGACAGACCTACTTCTTGAGCAAGAGCCTCTCTTGTTGGGTTCAATTCTGTAGCTATGAGGATTAGTGACTGATATTATGGTTTGCCTATATCAAATGCTTTCATAGGCACTTTCCAAATGCCCTTTTTTTATAAAAAAATATCTTATATTTTAGCTTCAGCTTATTAAAAATCCTAACTTAATATTATAAATGCGAAAGTAACTCTGTCTGTCTGTCTGTCTTTCTGTCTGTCTGTCTTTGCTTCACGCCTAAACTACTGAACCGATTTGTGTGAAATTTGGTACAGACATAGTTTGGAACTTGAGAAAGGACATAGGATACTTTTTTTTTTCTTTTTTTTTTTCGCGAGATAAACCAAAATTCTGCCGGAAGTCACTATTCCACGCGAACGAAGTCGCGGGCAAAAGCTAGTATTATATATTTTAGCTTCACCTTAGAAAAATGCTGTACCGATAAGTTTAGGTGTATGCTACCATGTCGCAATAGGTCATCTTATAAGTATCTACCTCATGTTTTTATTAGGTACTGTACATCAATTTCAATTATTATCCAAAAAAAAAACAAATCAAAATAATTTGTCGTTAGGTAACTTAGTATTTGCTTTCAAGTGGTATTACTACTAGTTTTTGCGAGGAGACGAGCATATCACCAGACTGTTTTAGCCTTGAGGGGTTTCGACAGACAGACAGACATGTTTTGATAGGAGTAATCAATGGTTGTTAGGCTAGGTTGTCTGCGGTTGTTCAAGAATTTATTGCGTCGAAAAAGTAGATTTTTTGTGAGTGTCTAAGATGGTTTGAACTCTAGGAAAGGTTAATAGCAGTTATATAAGATTTTAACGCCGTGATTATGATACTTATATATTTATTTCGTTTTAAAGGAGTGGATTGACGTCATGGGAATTTGTACTTATCTTTTGCCGTTTCAAGGTTCAAGATCCTTCATCATCGTCATCAGCCATAAGACGTCCACTGCTGGACAAAGGCCTCCCCCATAGAACGCCATAACGAACGGCAACCTACCGTTTGCTTCCACCGGTTACCAAGATCCTTAATTTGCATGAAATGTTGTACCTACCTACATTGCGGTCTTACAAAAATAACAAGGATTTCTGACTTCATTCAGTATGACGTTGAGAATATTGCTACGTTCTTAGAAACAACTTAGAAGTTTTTATTTATATTTTATAGCAGTGACATCTTGAAGCTTTGCTGACATCTTGAATTAGATTAATGAGGAATGGGCAGTATATAGTAGCCTGATCGCCGGGGATCTGCAACTAACACGTACACAGATAACCATAAAAAAATCAAAGAAACTTCCTAAGCAAAAAAACCTTGCAAACTTAAACTGGACATACACAAATCTATTTAACTTAAACTACACCTGAAGTATATTTTTATTTACTTTCGTACGAAATCCGTATCTAATCAAAACACGATGCTGTCAAAAAAGGGATTTGGTCGAAAACCTCGGACTTCATCTAAAATCACGTTCTATGTAAGTTTAGTGCAGTTGTTGTTTCATTGTCGTGTGAAAAGGCAAAGGAAACAAGCTCTTGAGCCGGGACGGATGGGGCATACCTGTGCGTATGCGCTTCGTACCTGACCTAGGAAAACAAACATGGCGGAGTGTGGGATTAGTGTGGATATTACGTCTTGTGGCTTATTCAAATATTGTCATGCCTAAAAGTCCTTAGACAGTTTATTATTGTCAAAATGTACCTATAGAATCTTTATATGCATAGAAGAATTAAATTAATAAATACATATGTAGATATAGGGTACCTAAAAACGACAGTTTTTGGACAGTTGTGTAATAGGTAATGGGTATGCTCATGTGCTGTGACATAATACTGACGATCTTGGGGACTTGATGTGGCCATGGTTAAGAGCGTATGGTACCTCAAACGCGAGTTTTATAATGCGTAAAAGTATATGATTCACTGCAGTAATCAACATCAGAAAAATATATGATATTCTTCAGGATATATGCTAGTGCCATAGTGTTGTGAAAACCTAATACAACTAACTTTGCTCGATAGAAAAAAATCGCGAACATACCTCTAAAAATTTCTTATAACGAGTAAAAACCATACTAAAATACATGTCATCGTTCTGATTTTTTTGCCAAATAATTCTACAAGCAACAAACTAAAGTCATAGTGTTTTACTTTTTTGGTCCAATCAATAGTTTTTTTGTAAATCGCAAAATACCACTAATTTCGCACTATTCGGCCGCAGCGAAAGACGTAACAACCGCTTTGTAGTGCAAGCTGATTAGAACTTTATTATAACAGTATTACAAGCGAAGTTTGAACCACCACAAATAGGGTTGCTAATCTGAGGTAGCATACCCTCTTAAGTCAGGAATACGATTTGTCTCACCAAGCATTGGGTAAAGGTCAAACAAGACTGTCTATTTGATAATCTAACTGTAACACCATTTTCAACTATCACGGTTTATAACTAAACCTTTACTGTCACGTACTGAATATCTTCCGTATTCTGACCTATATAACCATCCGAATCCCATAAGTTACAGGGGGCTCAAAATAATTGAAAATCGCGAAAATCGTTGAAAATATTCCGTAACTGACAGTGAGTTTAATAACTTAAAATATATTTACTTAGAGGCCTCAAAATACTGATCCAATACGATTCCTTTCTCGTCACATCCACCTTATTCCCTACCTGTTATGAGTGTGATATTTTCATATTTTTTCTCCGTGATTTTTTGTGTGACGCGCTAAGTGCCGTGATATGGACCACCCACAGAGTCCAGGGAAACCAGGAGAGCCTTCAGGTTGACCATAAAATGTTTAGTAGGTATTGGTTAAGCATTTAGAGATCTTTGTAGGCGTCCTCTATTATCAAAACTATCAAAGAACCTGTACAAATATTTTGTTGCTGACTATCCTAAAAATGTGTCCGAGTATCCGATCAGATTATAATCTTTTACGGGGGATCAGACCGGAATAGAAAATAATCTATCTATCTATATTATATATATATAAATAAAGAGAGAAGTCCTGACTGACTGACTGATTGACTGACTGACTCATCAACGCCTAGCCCAAACCCTTGGACCTAGAAAGCTGAAATTTTGCACATAGGTTCCCTTTATAATGTAGACAAGGAATAAGGAAGGATTTTTCGAAATTCAACCCTTGGGAGTTAAATAGGGGATGAAAGTTTGTATGGAAAATCGTCATTTTCACGCGGGCGAAGCGGCTGGCAAAAGCTAGTTTATAATTTATAATAAAACTGATCCCCTAGGGTATCAGTTTTTGGGGATCCGAACGGAATAACTCATTATCAACAAAAGCCAGACATAGCCGGCATAGCAGTGATGTGACTGTTGGACTATCGGTCTCTAGTTTGAACACAAGACACGCACCATTGATTTGACGAATTCTTGTGCGTTTTGTAATAATTATCACTTGAAGGAAAATATCGTGAAGAAACCAGCATGCCTAAGAGAGATTTCTCGGCGACATGTAAAGCCAAGTCAGAAGCTTAGGTTCCCGTCGGGGCTGTGGATTATCGAAAGGATAACGCGGTTCCGACACAAAGGCGAAGAAGGAACATGGGTTTGGTTTTTAGTCAGTAGAAGTCTGACACTCCCCTTCGCTCTGCCCAAGAGCGGGGGGGGGGGGGGGTTATTCGATGATTTTTCACCCACGAAAAAAAAAAGAGGCTTAGGTTAGGTAATAATCACACGATGAAGAAAGAACAAAGACCAAGAGAGTGTGTCTATTAATTGGTCTTGTGGTCAAAAGTGCTATAGATGAGTGTGTGGCCGATCCTCGAGGTGTACCAAATAGTAGGTACCTACTTCCACATTCGCCAGTTATGTTTTAAGTACCTACCATGTATGAACCAGTGGCAGAGCCTTTTGCTATCAATCTTTGGCTGCTACTGAGATACCCAAAAGCAGTCGCGTTTTGCAACCTCTCGAGTCAGTCAATTTTAAACTTATTTTGGGACTTCTTTTGCAAATTTTGACCTTTAAACAGTGCTTAATGTCAGCCTAATATGAGTATACTTGGAATATCTTTAGCATTTATTTCTCTTTCCTTCCTAGACGTTTTGTAGAGTTGTTTGTAAAAAGTTGGTACGTAGTATATAACCTAGTCTCAAGTGCTTAAACCAAGGCTAGTCTTGTCTGAAGTTATAAGTTTTTTTTTGTCTAGGTACCTATGTAATGTATGATGATTTCATTCGGTTTAAAATATACATTTCATCAGTCAGGCTACCGAAATTATATAACAGGCTAAAAAGAGAACTGGGAAACGTTCCCGATACATTCGTTCAATTCATAGAATTTTCTGTAAGAGCTTTCCTCATGGAAAAACCTACGGAAAACCCAATAACACTTTTCCCGATCGAGGAATCGAACCCACGACCACATGCTTAGCAGTCGCAATACTTTTAAGAACTCCGATAAATTACATAACCACCAATTACAAGTATAATGTAGACATATTTTTTAATGATTACAACATTGATATCGCAACGTAGTTTGTGAGGTTTTTTTTATGGTTCTCTCACGCGAATGGTCCTCGAATGGAGTATGTACCGAGTCTAGTGGGCCACTGTGTAGACGTATGTAAATATGTTGAGATGGCTACTGGGTGGGGCTGGCCCAGGCTTCTCATTCATTCGGTAATTAATTTGTTTATTAATTGCATTTGTCTATATGTGAGTGTCTTTGCCAATGCTCTTTTATGGTGTGGTAAACATATTAGGTACGCAATTAGTTTGATCTTTTTTTTTTTTGGTAATTTGTTCAAATAAATTCGTGCTAGCTACTTGGTGATGTCAATCCTAAGTAGTTAGTCTAGGTCAATTAGTCCTTTAAACTTTAACCTTTCCTTCTTCTTGCCTTTCCGTAGCTTCGTTTATAAGCAATTTTATTCGATTTTAATTTTTTAATGACTGCAGTTCTTTATTCCAAGTAGTTTTATTTAAGTTTATGCCATATTAAGACACATTTATTTATTTTAATTGTATAGATACTTACACTTATAGTTAAGGTACAGTCACGAGCAATCATTATGTACACTTGGCAAAGTTCAAACGCGGATTTCTCTTAAAAAATAATGTCAACTTTGAGAACTACTTAATGATAGTATGTGTTCCAAAATATAAGTTTCGTTACGTAACATGAAAATGAAAACAATACAGTAGGCAAAATTGCTTCTAAACGTTGCTAAAGTCTATAAGTACATATCGGTGCTCTTGACTGTACACCACAGTGTGTAGCAAGTAAACAGCATAATAACAATTATAATATATTGGGTGAATGGGCCATCGAAGCACATCCGGCTACCGCATGTTCACGCGCTACATCATACCAGACTCTCTCATACATTGATCAGTAAGTTAAAAAAACATCTGCGTCTGTGTCCTTTCCACCCTCAATATTATATTAACTAAAAACTTCTATGAAGTTTTACACACACTTACCACCAATATTTAATAATTTAATATACACATATTTTAGTATGTGTGAAATTAAGATCCACCTGCATTAGTTCAGGATTATCCCACCTTCCTAACCACTCACAATAATTAGTGTCTATCCGTAGTAGGTCCCACGTAGGTGAAATTTCCCAAAAAGGTTGCTATGGGTACGGTAACGTACTATATTAACATGGTCTTCCCACGACACCATTAGTGGTGGTTTGGTTAGAATAGTTCCATTTCGCGACTGTGTGAGAAAACACCACTAATATTTTTTTATACCTACAAGCTTGCTGTTCTTGGTACTGATGTTCTGTGATGTCACATAACATAATATAATAACTTACGAGATTGTATATTACTTATAATTGCTGCGTGACATGGATATCATCCATAACAGATACTACTACAGACTATTGTAAATGCGTAATTTTGTATGTATAGGTGGATTTTTTATCGTTATACGGCCTCGTTAATCAAGAGGTTGCAAGAGCTACGACTAAGCATGAGATCTCGGGATCTCAGGTCGAGCAAAATGTTTTGATCTTTTTTTCAGGTAGGTATTTCGTTACCGTACCTGGGACTTGGGAGCAACCCGCACTGGGCACGCGTGGATTATAGCACATCCCTTTCCTAGAGAGGAGGCCTGAGTCCCTGCAGTGGGAACATTATAGGCTGATGATGAACCTAGGACCTGGATTTGTGTCCGGATATCGGTAAAAGACTCGCTCTTTATTACACGAGACTTAAATATAACAAGCGAAATATTGACGTACGAAAAGTACAGCTCTGCCTAACCCTTTGGGGATTAAAGCGTGATGTTATGCACCACTAAATTTTAATACTCCTACGATGTATCTAACTATCTTCTAAACGCCACGTACAAAAACCACGGGAGGTCGCCATACTCGCCATACACCATTCACAGTTACCAAAAGATTCACTCAGCATCTTACACTCAAAATTCTCACGTCAATTTTAGTTCGATCATAACCACAAAAGACCATATTTGTGACATATTAGTAAAAAGGAAATCCTTTGGAACGGCCATTTTATTTTGACCTGTCAAAATGGCGCCACTCGTTCGAACAAACGTCAGATTAGTTATTTTATGTTAGTTCATAGTTTTGCTACAGCTCAACTTACGTTGGGTAAATGTTTTTAAGACGTGATGATTCTAAATAGGCTTGGCTTAAATACCTGTCCTTATCAGGCGTGGCGTTAATGCAATCATCTCTATTATCTATGCCTTTGTAAGATTATCAATGGTTTTTTTTGGAAGGGTTGGTGCTGGTCAGAATTTGTAAAAGGTGTAAGTTTTTTTTTGCAAATTGCGTGTGGATTTTAAAAGGGTTTGTGAATGAAATTTAGTTATTCGAATATTGCTGATTTTAAATGTTCGCAGGTAAAACTGGAGTTTGATACATACTTAATTCCTGTAATTGGGTTTTGTGTAGCATAAGTGGTGAACTATATTTATAAACTTAATTTGTAAGTTTATATGTAGAGGGTAATCTCTGGAAATAATAACCAAATTGTAAAAAAACAGCGATCGAAAGATACATTATTCGTGGGCTATAAATTATATTTGTTTCATACATATTAGCTGAGCTTTCAAATTTTTTGCGGACCAAGACAAGGGTGAAGTGCTAGAAACTTCTTCTTCTTTGTCGTATGGTAAGTGCGTAACCTGATGTCGGAGATTTTTGCCGTCCTGGCCTCTCCCTTGGGTTTACCTTGCTTAGGAAATACCTCTTCAAGATCCTGCTGAACTGTGTCCAGTTTAAAACAATATATACCAAATAATATCCAAGGAAGCAAATAACCCGTTAAAAGAGCCAGTGATTTATCAGTAATACTAATAAACAAAACATTTATAAAGTAAACAGTCGGGAAACAAACACTGCTAATTAGCCGCTGCCGTAATCGTGAGCAAACAACAAAGTTCATAGCTTTATTACTGATAGCTCCATACTGTTGCTGTTCCTTGTTTCTTTATTTTGATTTCCATTCAAGATATTTCATCATTTGCTTTTCCTTAATATGTTGATGTCGCCAACCAGTTTTACCGTACCCTATTCAGCTGAATACGAGTATTTTACATTGATCGAGTGCCTATCCGGGGGTCTGAAATGGCCACTTTGGCCACTGCGTCTGTGACCATTTTACGAATTTTAACGCAATTCATATTATGATCCATATTATGATCCACATTATGATCCATATTATGATCCATATTATGATCTATATTATGATCCATACTATGATCCATATTATGATCCGTATTATAATCCATATTATGATCCATATTATGATCCATTATGATCCATATTAGAACAGTAAAGTACCAAATAAAATATGTTAACTTCAAATAAAATAAACCCTCTCTATATCGAGGTGCCTAAAGGAAAACGTTTTAAGTTCCAAACTAATTAGACACTCATCAGGATATTTTATTGTACGTGTTGTATTTATATTTGCCATCTTTTTGCCTACCAAAATGGATAAATGCTTACCAAATCTTGTTTCCCTGAAGTAGTAACATTGATACCCAAAATGACAGTTCTAAATAGCTTTAGTGTAATCGTATTATCGTAGGTGCAAACCCGCTACTAGGAAAACTTGGATACAAGAGCGAGCGAAGCGATCTCGGGACTTGAGGCACTCCGACTCGGACAGGTTAGGTTAGTTTAGGTTAGCGAGCGAACAGACCCCGCCCCCAGATCTCCACAACCCAACAATTCATTAGTATTGGGTAACGTATGTCATCCCTTGGTAAGCCCGGTTGTCAGACTTTCGGGCCACTGAATACCTGTGACAACTGTAAGATCTATAAATCATTTCGCTAGTTATCTAAAAGTCCCATATAAAAAGGGGTGAGCATATTGTCATCAACTGGGTACAAATTCAGGCAGCTTCAGAGAAATTCCTGATAGTAAAACCCATTAACAATTTGACCGACCCGGGAAACCTCCATAATCAGCAGTCGCGATTGCGTCCACTACATCAACAAGGCAGTGAAGGTAGGTAGAGGAGCAAAGCTGTTAAGATCGTTCCCTATATGCCAGTGTTGATGATATTGTAGCCAGACATACACTCATGCGTGTTTGTAGCATCGTAATTATAACCAAAGTACCTTTACACTACCTATCCTAATTAAGTCTTCACTCTGTCGTCGCAACGTTGCAAGGTTTAACGACATAATATAGTGTTTTGCTCATTGTTCAGCGGAGTACTAGCCAATTAACACCAAGTCTTGTAGAAGTATATAACACCATATTTATAGCTCTGACTCAAGACTATTTTTGAACTTGAGTAGACTTTTTTTATGGGACAAAGACGCCACACTATTCCCAAACCACTGTAACTGTAACTCCTGAAAGCCAGAATCAAATCAGGCTCTAGACGTGAAGACTTATAATTTTTATTGGCTGTCTGATTATCATACTGTTATTTGTCACTATTGTATCTAGCTGTAAGTCTTCCAAAGTCTTTAAATAAATAAATAAACAGTGGAGACCACCAGAAAAGCGCCGAGACAATGAAGTTCGACGAAGTCCATGAGAAACAATTTAACTGTCTTAGATCCCGCAACGAAATTAATCAGAAAATAATAGTGGAGGTACTGCTCTGCTATTCTTCTCTGATTAATTTACAGTCTAGTTTTACTACTGTAAAAAGGAATTGTAGACTGTCGTTGTCATGACAACAGGGAGACATCGCCCATTAATTCAATCCTAGAATTTCTTGACCGCAATTGGCAGATCTCCGAATAAGGTACTTCCTTCATATGTATACGGTGCCTCCTACATCAGCCATCCTTGTCAAAGTCATAGTAAAGTTGCATTCTACTTTATTCAATAAATGCTAAAAATCATCATCATCATCCTGTATTGAACAGTGGATGATTATGTCAAATTATAAACCAACTGTAGCTGTCAATATTATTATGTCTAATGGGTACCAAAATCGACTCAAGCTCAGTCCACGACTAAAGATACCCGTCTATGTGTATGTAATGAACTGCGTACAATCTAGCGTGGGGTACAAAGATCGACTGGCGGTCATTTGTCAGCTGAGTTGTTTAGTAATTAGCAGATTGGATGGGCAGGCTTGGAATGTGTGGTCTGTGCTACTACTTTGATGTGTTTAGTCGATCTGTGGGTACTTGCCAAGCTTACAAAAGCCGCAATGATTGAGCGCTAGGTATGCCCGACGGCTACCCAAGCTATACAAAACCAGTTTTTGGGGATCTATCATTCTACGGAGGCCATATATGTTATACCGGAAATGTATAACTTCATGTGTCGCCCCCACATATTTGATAGGGTGGGTAACTTAGACTGATGTCCGTTTCACAAACCGACAGAAACGGCCTGTCTGTTAAATACTCTGCGATCATAAAATATTTTTAGTTGAAAACAAGCGGATGGTCATTCCAATCAATTTTTCCATCCTATTTTACCTTTAAATGAAATGATTTCGTTTATTTTTCTTTAGTGCTGATTTTTTTTTAATATGTAAGGTACTCTTGTGCATATTTCATTGTTCAACACCCAGCAGAATTAATGAAAGTCACAAGATTTTTCTGGTTATTAGACTCGTCGTCGTGGATTTATATTCCCTTTATTATTGAAACAAATACTAGTTTCAACTGGATGACTGCGGACTGTTTTCCAGACAGATTTTAGTACGTAAGTGAGCAGCCACTAAGTAAGTAATTTGCCTTTGCCCAGCTAAGAAGATGATTTGGTCGATTTATTTAATAACATAACATCACGTCTGTGTTTTGCACGGTTTAGGCAGAGGTGTATTACTATACCCACATTTCACCTGTTATAGTCAGTCCCATGCAATAGGGAGCGAGCCTATTGACATCAACCGGGCACAAATTCAGACTCTGCGGCTGCTACTCGGAAATTGATGGAAAAACTTAATGACACTTTACCCGAGCCATGACCTCATGCATAGCCCACTAGGCCAACGAGACAGTGAGACATTTATTTAATTACCCACGACGGAACGGAGACGGTATATGCGTTTGGGGTGAGAGGTTGTTTGTTTGTGTGTTTGTTTGTGTGTTTGTGCAAATACATGTTGCCATTTTTCTCCAAAACTACTAGTTCGATTTTGATGCAGTTTTCAGTTATGGGTTCGGGTTTGATTGGTGCATGTTCTTAGATAGGTGTTACGGTGACAACTCACCAGGGGGCGCTGCAGCAAACATTTTGGTTTGATTGGTGCATGTTCTTAGATAAAAAAATAAAAAGTTTAAAATAAAAAGCAAAATTAAGAATTTTGAAAAAACCCACGACTGTTAAAAATTAATTGAAAAAAGAATAAAATAACATAAAACACCCGCCTTAAAAAAACCCAAGAATGTCCGTCGGGAGCTGAACATTGCAAAACTAGTTCATTTAATGGCAGGCCCCGACGGACATTCTTGGGTTTTTTTAAGGCGGGTGTTTTATGTTATTTTATTCTTTTTTCAATTAATTTTTAACAGTTGTGGGTTTTTTCAAAATTCTTAATTTTGCTTTTTTACCTACTTAAATCCCACCTTTTCTTCCCTTATCAGCATTCCCTCTAACTGAAACATAATATTATACTTAATATTGAACACATAAACAGTTAACAATATGGTTATAGGGCGCGACACGCATCCACCATTAACTCAAATCCGGTGTCGAGTTGCACACATTTGGTTGGTTCCTTTTTAGGACTTTAGTGATACACGCTGTGCCGCTATTTCACCGGGTACATTCGTTACATTACTTGGGATTTATATGGGCAGGAGAATGATAGTGCTGTCTCAGAGAGGGAGGGCCTTTAATTAGAGGAATAGATACGGAAAGACAGGAACATTTTATTGATAATACAAGCAAACTACGCTGCTGAAAGATTTCCTTTTGTATCATAAACTGCAAAGTAAAAGTTACGAAAGAATTTACCATGGTTACGCCCAAATACTCAAACGTCACTCAATTATAAGTTGCACTTAAATCTCGTGCTGTCTTTGTCACGCAGAGTGACAGAGATAGCAGGAGTTTTGAGGGTTACTTATAATTGAGTGAAGTTTGAGTATTAGGGCGTAAGACATTAGATTTAGAAATTTTAGTGATGTGGTAATCTTCATCTCCCTGATGAGATGTGGTCTCGTGTGCTAGCAGTGTAGCTGTAAACAAAAATTCTGACTGGTAAACATACGAGTTCCTATTCTAGGCCCCATAATTGACCCATATTATCCTAGAGGGTTACACAATAAATAAGATTCCTTTCTGTCAATCTATTGTTTTAAAAACTGTTGCTAACAAAGATTATGATGAAGTCTTGGTTCTGGTTGTTCCTTTTAATAACTATTATTACTTAATAAATACATATTATAATTATCCCACTACAAGGTAAAAGCCTCCTTTCCCTCCTAACAAAACACAGGGTGTACACTCCCAGCCCCGCAAGGAACACACCAGTCTATTGCCTCCATCGGCCGCGGTCGACGTAACATTATCTCTTTCCATTTACTTTGCATTCATATTCACATACGATGCTGTGTAGGGTACTTTATATAACTATGTCTAGTGATGGGGGTTCTTGCTGGGAGAATGATAATGTATTATTTTTTGTTGCTGGAGTTGCGTAGGAAGGTCTGGGTTGAAACTTCTTTTTGTTTTCTAATGCGTGTAACATAATCTTGGGGCTGATAAAACTAAGGCTCAGTTTTGGTAGAGCATCTTAAACACTAGCAATTAACTTTTAAAATTAAATCTTATATGAAAAGTTCAAGTCTGAAAGTTGTCCAATAAGATTTTTGTATCAAGTTCTTTTTTTATGTTTTGTTCCTAGACAATGTTCCAAAATGTCATAATTATGTGTAGCTGGCAAGACCATTATCAGCATAACTATAATATACTACTTAATGCTGCGATACAAGCCTTCTTTGACAGGGAATGGGCTGTAATCCACCACGCTGACTCAGTGCGGGTTGGTAGATATCACATGTCTTCGAATTTTCGGTTCTAGGATATGCTGGTTTCCCAATGATGTTTTCGTTCACCATTTTGAGAGCAGTGCTGATTTAAAAATAGCCTTATTAAATGTGAGTATTCCTACTATGACGAACACCCCTACCTACCCCGGTGGGGATTACAAGCGTGATGCCACGTAAGTTTGTTGTGAGCTTAAACCAACACCATGACGTAATGAAGCCATAAAACCAAAAACTATCGTTTAATAGCCCATGGTCTGCCCATGGCCGTTGGCTGCAGTTTTACGAGTGGACAAACATGGCGCTGTATGTTCACGGACAAACGTATGTAGTATCAGCAGGTTTGATGGATGTTTGACCTCGGTATGTTGTAAGGTAAAGAGGAATGTTGAGTTATATTTTTTATTTCGTTCCTGACTTAAGTATGCCAATAATTTATCAATTGAAGTTTTATTACTACCTAAACATAATGCGTACTGAAACCCTCTTTCTTAAAAGAACGCTCGACCTGACTTCCCGAATAAAAAATAGATGTAGGATCCAATAGATGTAGACACAAACACATCAACCTCGACCTCTTACCCTTTCCTAATTCATTTGGTGTAGGTGCAGCATTTCATCTTCCATACTTCTCTATTACTCAATCAAATAAGTAGATACAAACACTCATAATAACATAAATATTAATTTTAAGTCAACCTCTGGGAAATCAACAATTTTAGTATTAGAAATGGTGCCGGTAACAAGTCGAGAGGACCAACTGCACACTTGCCTACTCCAAATAAAATATTATTTTAGAAAAAAAAAAACACAGTTGAAAATCTCTCCTATCTCGTGTTCATTTCCTTGTCGTCTGGTCTCGTCTCATCGTCGTTTCGCCGTCATCTCCTCTCGTCTAGTCTCGTCATGTCGGCATCATCGTTTCTCTCCTCTCATGTCTTAAACGAATCATCATCATCAGCCTATAATGTTCCCACTGCAGGGACCCAGGCCTCCTCTTTAGGAGAAGGATAGGCTATATAATCTATCACGCGGGCCCAGTGCGGATTGGTATAATTATGTCACATGTCTTCGAATTTTTTGGTCCTAAGACATCCTGTCGACTGGCCTGTTGGTCTAGTGGTTAGTGACCCTAACTGCTATGCCGGAGGTCGTGGGTTCGATTCCCACCCAGGACAAATGTTTGTGTGATGAGCACGATCATTTGTTCTGTGTCTGGGTGTAATTTATCTATAATATGTATGTATTTAGAAATATATAAGTATGTTTATCAGTTGTCTAGTACCCATAACACAAGCTCTGCTTAGCTTGGGACTAGATGGCGTTGTGTGATAGTTGTGCAATATTATTTATCCTAGTTCCGTCATCCGAGTTTTCTCACGATGTTTTCCTTCACCGTTTTGAGAGCAGTGGTGATGAAATAAACTACACAAAGTAATGCGCCTGACTGGGTTCGAACCCACGACTTGTAAGTCAATCAATTGAAGTCTATTTTAATGAGCCATATATTACTACAGTAACATACAATAAACAACCACCACTTTAAAAGCAAGCCAACAAACAGACAACCATTAATATCTAATAACATGTATTGTAATCCAAATGACATTGTTTACGAATGCGAGACAAACATATTAGCAAATGTTAGTTATTAGCTAAGTGAAGCTGATGATGTTTATTATTTAATTAACGGCGTAAGAGAAGTAGTTATATTTTAAGTGGTTATGTTAATGTATCCGCTTTGAATAGGGGTAATTAAGATGGCAACAGATTAGTATATTAAAAAGAGGTATAATATTTCTCCTATACTAACTTTAAATTGTCCCTACATATGTATGGTGTTTAAAATAATTGTTATTAGTGTGTAGGTAAGCTTTATCGATTCACTGACCTCTTGGTAAGACTTGTCGTCAGCAAGTCTTATAAACGAGAGCCCATGGCAAATGACTCCTTCATTTGTCATGAGTTTTCGTTTCCTATTAAAACTAACTTATGGTGACATATAACTACTATAGGTACAACACTATAGTCGTCAACAATCCGACGGCAATGACGAGAACATATTCATTGCGAGAGTAATTAAGCCTATTAACATAACATTCATAACATAATACCTATCTCTCTTCTACTTTTGATCTATGCTGTGCCCGACCGTGTCCATATAATTACCTAGTTATGTTTAAATCCCATGTAATAAGAGGCGAGCAAATGGAGACAAAGAAATCCCTAATGGAAATAAACCAGTAAAACTTTTCCGACCTAGGAATCAAACCGAGGACCTCATGCTCAGCAGTCGTGTTTGTGATCGCTAGACCAATGAAGCATATTAAGTACAGCTTATTTAAATTAGCTAATAATCTCTTCCTTTAGCGCGATATGTATTTATCAGTATAAGATAGTCTAAAAAGGCTAGGCTAATCGTAGATAAAATAATCAGAACACCTTTTTCTACACTTGTAGTATTTTAATCTTTATGCATTCACTACAAATAGGTACATAACGTAGGTACAGCTCGCGCCAAACTTTGTGACCGTCCCGAAACTAGACTCTGCATTGCGCAGAACACAAAATCAGGTATTAGCGGAACGCACAAGAGCTTGGGGGCAGGGCCATAATATAATAATTAAAAATGTTAGAAAACAAAAATTGTTTGGTTGATTACGTATTCCCACTCGACTGTAGCATGCGCAAGTTCCATGACCGACCCATAGTCACACTAAACTACCACACCAGTGTGACTATGGTTAATTATATTTATCCGTAGTCACACTGGTGTGACATGGTAAATATTCCGTTTATGATATTAATAGTAGTAAACTAATTATAGTTTGTAGCAATACTTGGGAATGAAAGAAAATACATATTGTTAGTACCACAGAACAGAAAGAACACTGAAAGGGACACAAAATATCCTAGATGTCCCTTAGTCGTATGTACATCCACGGTCACTTTACTATTATGTAGGCCTACTTATTGTTCGCCTTTAATACATTTTCAAATTACTCTCGCCTTTTTAGGGGTAGGCAGAAACCATAGAGCACCACCTGCAAAGATTGTTACACACTCCTTTTGCCTCAACTGCGTTAATTTAGTTCGAGCATTAATTTTCAGAAAGGCACAAATTATAAACCTACTCAAATGCAGTTTTGACTATACCTATACCCATTATCTGATCAAAAACGGCACAGGATCCATCTGGCCAGCAAGCCAAGACAAGAACGTGGGTCACGATCGAGCAAGAGATCCTCAGTACAGAGTCTAGACAAAAAAGAATAAAATGAGCCTTAGCATTATCTGCTCTATAATATTCGGATGGTGGTAACCTAGAGTTAATTAGTTCCTTTTGTTGGATGTGTTGTAAGTTGGCCAGCTTTTCAACCGACTACGGCGAAGCCAAAAGGAAAGGCATTTTGGCAGTCTATGTATGTATGTATGTATGTTCCACCGTAGCGCCTAAACTACTGAACGGATTTTAATAAATTAGGTGTCAATAGATTCGTAAGAATAGCCCGGGTGACATAGGCTACATAAACTTTACAGATTCTTTTTATGACGGAATTTAAATGTCAAAAACTTACCTCAAAAAATATTAAATTGAGATAATCATAGCAAGTTTGGTATCAAATGAAAGGTCTTGGCGAACACATTACAAATATGTATTATATTATAGTTTAAGTACACCAAAAATAAAATTCCAATAATTTCCTAAAATGTCGTTCAGGTTCTAGTCTACTTAATCAGGGGCAACTGAATACCAGTGTTTTATATGAGATGAGGGACTGCCTGCCCACAACACAGTTACTGGGTAACTCTTATGGTGTATTGTAACTCACTTATCGACTTATAATGTAGGTATGTAATCAAACAAGTATAAGACGGTAGATTTAGATTATTCGTAATTAATTCACCCATATTTCAATACTTACCTACTTCAAATAAATTGATATGTACCCCGTAACTAATAAGATATTATACAAACACATTAGTAAATTACCTACGGGTCGCTTCATCAAGCTACATAAAATGTATCGCAATGTTTATACCAACATTATTACTATTTTACGTAATTTATTATTTAAATTAGTATAATAGTACATTATAAATGTGACTGTACTAATGGTTATACCTCCACCTTACTCTTCGTTGATTGCAGGCGTGATGTTTAAAACATGACGTAATTACATTTCGTGAAAACCATATTATATTGCTACACTGTCTTTATCTTTTCGTAGCGACGCGTAGCCGTCATGTAGCGTAGCGCTACGAGAATTATTGATTCGATTAGAAATTCAATTCATGAAAGGATATTAAGGAAAAGAAACCTTACCAGGTCTGTGGATGTAATGTTTGTGAAAAATATTTATAAAGTCACCTGTCGGTAAGAGTAATTAGTGGGAATAGTTTCAAAAATATCTATTCAGTGGGCTGTAACAATAGGTTGCTGTAAGATTAGGCCCTTATTAAAGGCCCAAGGCTCAGCATAGTAACGTACATTGAATTGAACATGATACCTCATAGAATCACAACTGCAACAACAAAGGACGGTACTGTAGGTACGCGAACTGGAAATATCAGCAAACAACTCACGAGCATTACTTATCTCTGAAAAACATTTTCTAAGAAAACGGATATCACAGCACCGTGTGTGGATACTTGTAGAACCTTGTACGAACGTACGGCGTGTCTCAACTCACAGTGTCGTCGTCACAAGCACACATTCCTGACGAACACTTATGATAATTCCATGGTTTTATCGTTTGGAGCTGCGGTATTATTAGCGGCGGCTCGCGCAAGCGGCGGCGCATGGAGCGAGCGGAGCGGGCGGGGGGCACGGGGGCCACGGGGCGCATGCGGGGGACACGCCGGTAGGGGAGTGAGGGGCGCTGGGCGGGCCCGAGTGGCCCCGCCCCGCCGCGCGCCAATCCGCGGCGCAGTGGAGGGGAGCGCGGGCCCCCGGCCTCTATTTACTCTTTCAATCAGTGCGAGTGTTTGCCCCTGGCCGGCGTGCACGCGCGGGTGATGCGCTAGCCATGATCTCGCAGAAGCTGTCGTACGGCGACGTGCCGACGTCCGCGTCGCTGTCCTCGCTGTCACCGGGCCTGGCGCCCCCGTACGTCAACGGTATGGGCTGCATGCCGGCGCAGCCCTACCCCAACCTGTACTCCAACAACATGGTGGCCGGCAGCTCGTGCATGGGCTCCCCGGGCGTGGGCTACAGCCCGCCCAGCACCATGGCGTCCTGCATGGGCGGCGGCGGCGCCGTGCCCTACGGCTCGCTGCCGCGCGAGCAGGAAGCCGCCTCGCCCACGTCAGCGCTGCAGCGCGCGCGCAACGACAAGACCTACAGGCGCTCGTACACGCACGCCAAGCCGCCGTACTCCTACATCTCGCTCATCACGATGGCCATCCAGAACAACCCGTCGCGCATGCTCACACTCTCCGAGATCTACCAGTTCATCATGGACCTGTTCCCGTTCTACCGACAGAACCAGCAGCGCTGGCAGAACTCCATCCGCCACTCGCTGTCCTTCAACGACTGTTTCGTCAAAGTGCCGCGCACGCCCGACAAGCCGGGCAAGGGATCGTTCTGGACGCTACACCCTGACAGTGGGAACATGTTCGAGAACGGATGTTTCCTGCGGCGACAGAAGCGATTCAAAGACGAGAAGAAAGAGTCGATACGACAAGCGCAGAAGGCGCACCCCGGGCACGGTCACCACGGCGGGCACGAGAAGCGCAGCGAGCATTCGCATGAGAAGGGTGCGGGCGCGGCGCCGGGTGAAGACAAGGAGATGCGTGACGAGCTGTTAGCGCAGCTGCACGCGGCGCCCGAGCTATGCCTGCCCGAGCACACGCCGCTGGCGCTAGAGCACTACGCGCAGCTGAAGCAGGAGCCCACGGGCTACGCGCCGGCGCAACACCCGTTCAGCATCACGCGCCTGCTGCCCGGCGCCGACACGAAGGCCGACCTGAAGATGTACGACGTGAACTATGGCTACGGCCACTCGCCGGCCGAGCAGTACTACCAGTCGCCGCTGTACCACCACCACCACGCGCACGCGCAGCCGCCCTTGTGACAGTACCCGCTGGCGTAGGCGGCCCGGCGCCCCTGGTGCCTGCCGCCCGCGCCCACCGCCGCGATGGCTAATCTCAACCCCTGATATTGATGGACTCCAAGTGAGCGTTTCGTGTTCTGGTGATATTAGCGCGCTGCTGTTCCCCCCGGCTCCCAGACGGTTGTATATTGTGTAAATATTTGCGATTATTTTAAACGAGTCCATTTTGTGTGCGTTTCATAAGTAGGTATAGATGTTTAGTGCACGGTGGACGATGTGGGAAGTGTCGGGGAGGGCGGCGGCTGCGCGAACTTAGGCCTAGAATTATTTGTGGGACTTCTGAGAAAGTGTCCTTTTCAGTCATTACGATCGGTTTCCCTTTGTATACCAACTCCTAAGTGATCGGTTTTGTGTGAAACTGAGGGAGAACTAAGTGGAAGCTTTGCCCGCCTAAGTCAGCGTACTCTAGTTAGATAAAACCGTGAACATATCGCGATCAATACGTTATCGCGTTGTTTATCTATTGTTGTTTAGATAAATTGTTTGTGTCGCGCGTTGATGTCTTTTACTTAACTCAATTATGTTATTGATTCAATTTAACAATATTTAATCGAAAACATCGACAAATTCCAGTTTGTTTGAATTTTTGCTCTCTCATCTCTATGATTTGCTTCTTAAGAGGAAGCCCAGTGGAAAAACAATAAAATACTGGTAATTCGTGCTCGGAAGTTGATTCTCGTATACAACATTATTCCATAAAATCTCAGATAAAATATTGTTTTACTAAAGTCACACAGCTTATGTTACAAATAAACAGCAAAAAAACTATTTTGAATCGGCCTATCCGTGAAAAAAAAGGGTTAAAACAACAAACAAATCACCACAAAAAACAATACGTTAAGAGTTGGTATACGACGGACCCAGAAGTGACGTCATATCGTGGACGGTTCAACTGTGCAATGTTTGTGTATTAAAATTGTGTATAAAATTTTAAAATAAAATATATATAAATAATAATTATAAAAAAAAACTAGCTAGGCGAAAATGGAATCTGAATTCTGTCATCGACCATGGATAGGAAGTGTAGATATATAAGTTTTGTATATATACTCGTAAGTTAAATGTATGAGTCTAAATAATGGTGTTCGGTGTAAGATAGGTACCTATCTCGGCTTCTGCACATTCCAATTTGAATATATATTTATATGCAAGCGTCAATTTAGCATTTAAAGTCATCGGAGACGAATGGCAAGCGCGTGAGGGTGAGTTCTTTCTTTATTTTCTTTACTAATAAGTAATAATTTTAAAGTACATAACTCATTTCAATTTATAAACGACATATTTTTGTTGAAAAACGCGATAGAATTTGAAATTGATTAAGAGGTGTCGCGGTTACAGGGTTAAGTAGGGTTTTCTGATTAATTTATTTTCTTTTTGTTCTAAATTGTTTTTAATATTTTAATCTAAACATCCGTTGTTATGTGATATTGGTCACCAAGCACTAAAACAGCATAATTGATCATCAAATCTAATTTTCTTTGTATATCTTGGGCCTGCTTAGGTACACAAAATGCGTTTAGTCTTAAACGTATATTAAAATGTCTCTCTTTTTTGTCAATTGTTTCAAAATGGGAGAGAAAATGGTGGTTTAAATATTGTTTTAGCACAAATCGTATTTAGTTACTTGCAGTGTAAGTGGGCCTAAGAAACTAGTTTCTTTTTCGGGTTTCAATAAATTATTATTTAAATTGAAAAAGCCTTGAAGTAAACTGCAATAAGCAACTGCAGATTATACTCAGGTACAAATCTATCTAGATATTTCTAAAAATCTTCAATTCATCAAAATAAATATCGTATTAAAGTTGACCCAGAAATTAATCCTCTCTATTAACACTTAACGTGACAAGGATTTTGTCAATAGTCAAATAACTGGAAGTGACCGGAGGCTGCCGAAATTGACAGAATCATGTTTGCCTTGACGTACCAATTATGATGAATACACCTTGAAAATAACCTTTGATGACGTACAGAGGTCTTGCGCATTTTCTGTGGTACATTGGTACCTATTAAGTAAATATTCGTAATGTTTATCCAACGCCATATATGAATTTCATTTAAAAATTCGCATCATAAATTGAAATTGACGAAAATGTAATGTTAAAATTCTGGCACGATGTAATGTTAAAATTCTATTTGTCAATTTTAGATTGTTGGTTTTCTTTTAAAAAAGAGTGTTGGCAATTGTTCATGATATTATTTAAAATAATATTTTTGTTTGAATAAAAACAAAACTTGTGGTTTATAAACAATCAAACATCAATAAAATAGTAAATCATTTATTTAATTAAATAACACAACTAAAACAAAGGAATGTAACAGAAGTTTTATATAAAATATATTTTTATTTATGATCTTAAACTATTTTTGTATAAAATATAATATTTTTATTACTTTTTCGAATTATATTACTTTAACATTTTTATGCATTGCTCAACTTAAGTTTATATTATTAGTTAGGTTCATGAATACTTTGAAAATGTACACATTTAAATCTGAACCTCACACGCTTACCAAAAGCTTGGAGATTTAAAAAAGCACTTATTTGATAGTTGTGCTAAATTCATTCTTGTAGCTATAAATAAATATTTATGTCTTACTACTCGAATCTAGATAGGATACTTATATATCATCTGTTAGTTTCAGAATTAATAAAATTAAGTATTTACAAATCTCATTTGTTTTTCTTTTTTCATTTTTCATAATCCTAGGTACTTTTGCGACTAATTAAACATATACATACAGGCTAGCAGTTTCAAAGAACTGCTAAGCTATATATGTACATTCTGCATTATATTTCAATAATTATATTGCAATATTTACCTGATTTGCTATATCATTCAGGCTGATTCATCGTTATATTATATCCTTGCAATTATAAAAAGCGACATTACCACGATATTTGACCTTTACTTGCAGTCACTACAAAAGCTGATTGATAAAATACCTATTCACATAATTATAATACTAACTCCCACCAACTTTCATTCTACACAAAAATTCATATCTTTCGTCGATATAAAATTTTATTTTAACCCTTTCTTTGCAAACAAAGGTACAACGCAATAAAACTGTTAAAAAAACGCGTACTATACTTATCGTGCGACTTTTACTGCTGGATATTTTCACTTTTGTCGGCTTGCGCAAGAACCCGTCAACGGGTTATCTCTTTCGAACGACAAAGAGCAACAATAAAGTAATAAAAAGTACATAAAAGGGCTAACACGTGGACCTGGGTGTTAATTTGTTTAAGAAATCGGCAAAAATGCATTGAGAAAAAACGTTTTTGTTCAACAAAATTGTCAATGAAACAAAGTATTGATTTACTTTGTGTTTATTCTGCACTTGAGGTCTTCAGGTTGTACAATTTCGCATAATCATTATATTAGCCCACAGATGACAGAAACAACAGTATTAGCCTATAGCGGTCTACTGCTCGATATAGGCCTCATCAATAGCACGTCTCTCGCGATAGGTAAAATACTTAAACGTTTGATATGTTTTCATGACTTATTCAGTCATTATGTATGCTAATATCATTGGAAGATTATCAAAATAATTATGAGTGGATATTTCTTTTACCAATGCAATGATATTATCTATTACAATGTCCTGTTGCATCAATTATATGGTTCTAAATCTCTTTATTTAATAAAAAAATAACTTTATAATACAGTATAATATAATCGGACTTAGACTTCAGCCAAACTAAGCTTTTGACTTAGACTTGCTTTTGATTTATTAATTTGAACTATGCCCGTGGCATTAGCCTTTGTTTAAAGTTCAATAAAGTTTCTATCAAACTTTCTGCTTAACTTCATTTTCACATTAATATTTAAACAATTTTACCTAGAACGTGGAAATTAGTGTAGCTTTATAAATAATGAAAGAAAAATATTCTTTCTTCGTTTTAAATCCGACGTATTTCATTCATATTCATCTCGCAATGAAAAAACAATCACAATTTCATACTCAATTAGTGAATCCATTCATTCCATTCATGATACACAACTATTTAGCGCCCCCGGACTCGAACGCGGGACGCCGCGGGTGGTATACTGCTGTCATAAACCTAACCACAGCACTGCTGACCCACTGAGTGGACAAAGAATGAAGGACGGGTATCCATTGTGGGACGATACGATTGTTGGACCTTGTTTTTTTAAAAGAAGGCGCTCTGTTCGACTTTTTTTCTTCATTTTACTTTTGATACTGATTATTCTCTTATCGTTACTCTTGTCGTATTAATTTTTTCAGGCAAAACACTAATAATAAAATTCCTGAAATTATTATGAATAATAAGAGCGGAATTAATGATCTGAACGTGATCAATAAGCATCTCAATCGCGATCAAAAGCTGTCATTGTTCACATATTCCATAAACACTGATGATGACAAAGTTATTCGTAGGATACGGTACTTACAAAGTTGTTACATAAATGGTATAGTTCTCGACGTATCCACCGCTAGACGCGGCATACGAATATTTACAGTAAGTAATAATTGATAATAAAATTAATATTTAGATCATAATAATATGATGCTGACTGCTGTTGAGCGCAGTTCAAATGTGCTGGTTGCTTTCAGTTTAATTTAATTCTCTCTTATTGATCATCGTTCTAGGCTCATTAAACACCTATGTGTGGCTCAAACAGTTAAACCACACGATTAAGAAGAAGAATCAGTTTATTAAATTACAAATGCTCTGCAATGTAACTTTAATATTGTAAATTAAATTACAAATACTCTGCAATGTAACTTTAATATTGTAAATTAAATTACAAATGCTCTGCAATTTAACTTTAATATTGTAAATTAAATTACTCTGCAATTTAACTTTAATATTAAAACATTAAGACGTATGAACCGAGATGAAGCCGACGGCTTGGCTGTAACCCGTGGGTTTTACATAATGGGCCTACAACTTAAAAGTTGCATAAAGTTCACTTCAAGTATTGATATTACTCACAATTTACAAGTGATAGAGGTAACTTAATTTAATGGGTAACTTAGATAACTTACAAAATCAAAACTTAATTTATCCCTTTTTTAAATACATCCCGAATGGACACGCGTCCCTCAATGTGTGGGCGACACATTTTTATTTATCCATCTTTTGATTTTGTCTGTCATTCATCTTGTTACAGCAAAGCTACTGCGCTACCCACCTCCCAAGTCTTTACAAGTCATCACTTAAAACCAACTTGATTGTAACCTTCGTCGAATCCTCCTAATTATGAATCACTACTTTATTTCGATGAAAATAAGCTCTATATCTTATTGGGAGATGGCTTTTCTGGGTGTTTTTATAACTTGGTCGATTTGTAAGTTTTATAGTGAATCACTTGAGTTTTTTAAGGTTTTTTTTTCGTGTGTCGACGTTTTAGTTTTGTTGTAACATTTATTTGTAGATGTGTGATATTATGTCAGTGGTCTTAGTGATAATAAACAGTTTCATTGTGAAGCTAACGGTGTTTGTTTTCGATTGTGAGGTGAATCGAACAGTTCGGTCGATTTGGGTTCATATGATTCATGATTGAGTAATATTTTTGGTATTGTCGTGTCTTTTGGAGTTTCTGCGTGAGTCGCCAAGCAAAAACTCTCAGAATCAGAATCAGAATATCGATATAATTTTCTTTGTTGTTTTTCACAGCTATTTCCTAATTCTAGATATTTTAATAATTGATCTCTATGCTTAATTGTAACGGCTTTTCAAGTTGGGCCCGACATAGATCTTGGTTTATGGAAATTACAGGATAAGATTTTTTAATACTTTAATGTGGATACTATTTAAAGTGCCGAGTTTAAAAAAAATCGGTTAAAAGCTGCCCAAAAGTAAAAGTTTCGTAACTGGTTTTTAAAGAAAAGAAAGAGCCCATTTATTGAGTTTGTAATCACAAAAGCCACAAATCGAAAGTGGAAGTAGATTTTTTGTCAAATCTGTCTATTTAGTATGCATAGACAGTTTGATTTATTGAGAATTTGGTCAAGATGGACCTAAATCCTTTAGATTGTCATTCTATTGGCAAAAGCTATGATGACTAGTATAAAAATTATTTCATTCCTTCCATCGTGTGTCAAAGCCAGGTCTCAAGTTTAAGCCCAAGATGCGCACTTCTGATTTTTCGGGATTCCTGTGTTTTATCGCTTGCATGTTTAACTTAACTGAATTGAAGTTTAACATCGTGAGGAAATTATCATGCCTGAGGGATATTCCGAAAGCAAAACCAAGTCAGTCAGAGGCCCATGGTCGGCAATACAAACTCTGACCCTTTGTACTAGATGACGTGGCCTCGGCGCAAGGGCAAAGAAGGAACATGGGTTCGGTTTTTAGTCAGTAGAAGTCTGACACTCCCCTTCGCTCTGCCCAAGAGCGGGGGGGGGGGGGTCATTTGATGATTTTCCACCCACCAAAAAAATAATGTCGAGGATAAAAATGGTTTTGTGAACGAGTTATAAACTCTGCTTTCCACTTCGAATGCGAGGAAATAAAACAGTAGTTTAACATATTTCTTTAATTAAAATTCAAAGTAAAATTTTTACAGTTTTGAATACTGAAGGAAATTGTTTTTTTTTTATCTTACGAAATTGATATTAGGCTTGCAGACCTATACAGCCTACTATTAAATTAATTTTGTAACAATAATTTTAATTAATTAATTAAATAACTTACCGTACTTGAATTTAAATTTTAATAATATCTTTTAAGTCTTAAAAAACACATAAGGCAAATAAATTAAAGTAAATATTATAAAATAACAAATTCTATCTATGAACTTCTTATTGTGTTTGGCTGTATGGCTCATTTTCTTTGCCTTAGGTATTAAAGATACATTTATGAGTAGATACGTTAATGCCCTTGTGCACAAAATTCGATTTTGTGCAGCCTATATCCTGCACAAATAAGCACTTTCAGAGCATGAGAAGTGAAAAAATCATTTAATTCCCACATGATTAACATACCTAGTCAACTAAAAATGTAAGTAGTAATTTATTTCTAAATACTGCATGAAAGTGTTAATTCAAAACATGTATGTTTCCGTTGGCCTTTTCTAAGAATTATGAACGTGCACTTAGCAAGACGTGTCCATTTTACTTCTACTTAGGTATATAGCAAAAAGTTTTTACTAAGAATAGGTGCTAAGAGCTAACGCAGGCTGCATGTTCCTAGATTTTGTGGTTAGGAATTTCTGTGGGAAATATTGCTAGGTATATCTGTTTTGCTATGTTTTTTCGACTTACGAACAGTTAGTTCGAACCCAGGCTGGCACATTGGTTTGTGTAATTTATATCAATACCGCTGCTCAAAAAACGGTCAAGGAAAACATCAAATCGAAAACTTGTGACATCTACCAACCCGCACTGGGCCCATGGCCCATGGTGGATTATAGTCCATCCCTCTCCTAGAGAGGAGGCCTGAGTCCCTGCAGTGGGACCATTATGGGCTGATGATGGTGTTTTTGATTATCGGTTTGAATCACAAATATGCAAGGTGGAAAAAGGAACTCTTCACTAAGGCGGCCAACTTTTAGTCTGCTTGTTTGTTGTTATTTATTAATATCTGATTATATTCAACGTGATTACGTTTACTACTTAAGTTTATACAGGTTTTTCAAATATCACCATTTTAGGGTTCCGTACCTCAAAAGGAAAAAACGGAACCCTTATAGGATCACTTTGTTGTCCGTCTGTCTGTCTGTCAAGACCTTTTTTCTCAGGAACGCGTGGAGGTATCAAGCTGAAATTCATATCAAATACTCAAGTCTATGGTCTCTTGGAGCTGTGAAAAAATCAAACTTCTAAGTCAACGCGATCAAAAGATACTCCCGTTTATGCCGCAAATTTTCGACACTCGCAAGGGAATCAAAACCTACAGGGTACTTCCCGTGAACTCAGAATCTTGAAATTTGGTACGAAGCAACGTCTTATAGCATAGATAAAGGAATAATTACGAAAACCATAAATTTTTAGTTAAGTACATCAAGATACTCCCGTTTATGCCGCAAATTTTCGACACTCGCAAGGGAATCAAAACCTACAGGGTACTTCCCGTGAACTCAGAATCTTGAAATTTGGTACGAAGCAACGTCTTATAGCATAGATAAAGGAATAATTACGAAAACCATAAATTTTTAGTTACATCACATAATATATTTTTTTTACGGAACCCTCGGTGCGCGAGTCCGACTCGCACTTGGCCGGTTTTTTTATTATGGAACTCCTTTCTAACGTGTTTCTATCCTGGATATCATTCTTCACACAGTCCAGCCATAGTTTCTTTGGTCTACTTCTACTCTTTTAACCAAATTCTTTTGTTTTTCATATTTCGGTTCGAAATTTGAAAATTGAACAGTTCGTTCATTCCCATGTATTTTGTTTTTCTTCAGATCACTCGTTGATTACTATTTTTTCATGAAGAGGCTAGTATACCTAGTTCTAGGTATTCTTGGAATATTCCAAAATTTTACGTAACCCCTATTTCAAGGAGGTTTTATCTCATCATCACGAGGAGATGACGTCATCGCATTAATTTGTCGCTGATAATGATAAAAAGCTCTTTTCTCGGTTAACGCCTCGGAGATAACTCACGTTACTCGTTTTATATGATAGCTAGGTAATGTTCTTGATTATAAGTGATTAATTAAATTGTTGGTCGTATGGTTAGAGTTTACACTTAAAATATGGTTATACTTTATTCAAGTAAAATAAGGTAACACCATGACTGTATTTCCGAAACTGTTAGTTAGGCAGCTTTGTACAGTCAGCATCAGAAGTAGATTAACAACACTACTCAAAGATTCTTAGCAGGTTTTTAATAAAAACTTGTTAGATGTTACTCGTTACTAACAAGTTATTGACGAGTAAGGAATATTTTAAAGATTAATATTCTGAAATATTAAAATTATTAGGTGGATTTCTGTATATCAAATAATTAAAATTCAGAAATGTTAAGCTACTTCTGTTGCTGACCGTACCTAATAGTACACCCACTTTTCACCAATTATACATTAAGTCCTATCTAATAGGGCCAGCCTATATAGCCTACAACCGAATCAAATTCAGACTCAGTGGCTGTTTCTGAAAAAAACCTAATCGAAAAGGCCAATATCAATTGGACCAACCCGAGAATCAAACCAAGGACCTCAATGCTCAGCAGTCACGAGTGCGACCACTAGACCAACGAGGCAGTCAGACACAGACAATTTAAACAGCGCTGCAAAATCTGAAAACCTAACCAAAATCCTTTCAGCAATTTATAATATCAGGTATTCAGCAATTTTCAATACCAGATTAATAAAAAATAAAAAAAATGACACCTGGTTAGGCACTAACCACATAATCATCATCATCATCATCATCAGCCTATAATGTTCCCACTGCAGGGACTCAGACCTCCTCTCTAGGAGAGGGATGGGCTATAATCTACCACGCGAGCCCAGTGTGGATTGGCAGATGTCACATGTCTTCGAATTTTTGGTTCTAAGACATTCCAGTTTCCTCACGATGTTTTCCTTCACCATTTTGAGAGAAGCGGTGATGAAATAAATTACACAAAGTAATGCGCCTGCCTGGGTTCAAACCCACGACCTACTGTTCGTTAGTCGGGGCCAACACCACTGGGCCTCCGCTGCTCAACCACATAATGAAGAAAAAGAATATCAGGTTAAGTATTCCTACACCAGATAAACTTACGCGATCATCCTCATTTCAATAACATCGACAGTGAATTTAATATCATCATAATCATCTCGAAGTTGTTTGCTTAACTACAGCCGAATCTCTCACAAGTACCCAGAATTTTATTACGTAATCATTTTAACTTTAAGACGTCTCAGACACTTTGACGTATGCGTGACATTTCGTAATAGTGCCACCTGGGATTATAAGTGGTGATATAGACGGGCAACTGTCTGCCACTATTCGTGGGCGACACAGGAACAGAATAAAATAATCATTATTAGCTTATAATGTTTCCACTGCAGGTCACTCAGGGCACCACGTTGGCCCAGTGCAGTTTGGTAGATGCCACATGGTTTTTTCTGGTATCCTCACGATGCTTTCCTGCACCGTTTTGAGAGCAGTGGTGATGAAATAAATTACACACCGCCACCACTGGGCCATCGCTGCCGCGCTGCTAAAATAATGTATTATTTTTATATTTTTGAATGGCTCATTGAATAATGTTACCTTGAATGTTACCGTCTGGTCCGTTAGCCGGAAAATCCTGTAGCCTTAATACTAAACCTACTACCTACCTACTACTAAAGCTTTAAGACAACAACAAAAAAACGCTAATACACTCTACGAGTACTCTGTAAGATGTAGACCTCGGCTGAGTGCGTTGCCGGGGAAGGACAATAAGATACCGGGTTGATTGGATCAAACAGAAGTTAATAGTAGAGACAGTCTTATTACATAGATTTAATGTCAAAATTCGAAGACATTTGATATCGACCAACCCGCATATGGGCCGCGCGGTGGATTATAGCCTATCCCTCTCCTAGATAGGATATCTGATTCCCTTCAGTGGGAAAAT
This sequence comes from Diarsia mendica, assembly GCA_949316265.1. Taxonomy (NCBI): domain Eukaryota; kingdom Metazoa; phylum Arthropoda; class Insecta; order Lepidoptera; family Noctuidae; genus Diarsia; species Diarsia mendica. Next base: position 7,610,748 of record OX438906.1, on the reverse strand, counting down.
TATAGACTGATGATGATGATGATGAATGTCTTCTTTCCCGTATTTAGTATGTATATACATAAATTGTTAAATCAAGAAATAAGTAGGTAGCCGCAGTCGCTGCATACGTGTAAATAGTTGCAGTTGCCAACCACTATGTGTGGTCGCAAGTGGCCCGTGTGTGGAAATACTAAATGGTTATGAATTGTCGAATCGTCGCTTTGAATTGATAGTTCTATTAAACTAGTATTCAGTTTCTTAATCGGTTTTGTAATTTATACTAATGACTACTTATCCTATTCTACATTGTACGATGATACGTTGCAATGTCTCTATATCTGAAACTAGGAATATGTCACCGTTGTAAGAAAAAACTTCAAAACTTTATAAATATTGTAAAAAAAAAGCAGTTTCACATACATAATAATTATCATGCCTGTAGTCGCCGAATGGTTATGCAGAGGTGTACCTAATGGTGTACCCACATTTCGCCCGTTGTGTTTAAGTCCCATAAAGTCCCATTACATGGGACTTAAACACAACGGGCGAAATGTGGGCCTTATTACATAAGGCGAAGCTATTGCCATCAACCGGACAGAAATACAGACTACGTGGCTGCTGCGGAGACATTTCTGATATAAAAACAAAATAACCAATGAATTAAATTAAATAATAAATTAAGTTAAATTTAAAAAAAAATTAAATTAAAAAATTAATTAAATTAAATTTAAAAAAAAAAAAAAAAAAAAATTTTGTTTTTATATTTGATTTTATTGCTACTGCTATATGATTTGATGTGTGATTGTTTTGTAAAATTCTAAAGTAATGAAAATTGTTTGATGAATAAATAAATGAACCCTTTGCACGATCCGGGAATCGAACCCAGGATCTCATGTTCAGCAGTCGCACCAGCGACCACTACACCACCGAAGCAGTCTATATGCTCGAGTATTTTCAGTTTTACTCTTGTATTGGGTGGCTAAAAAATTCTGCCACGCTATAAAATCGCAACAATCTGTATGGAAAAACATGTTTTCGGAAATTCTAGATTAACAAGTCTGATAAGTATATCCGGTGAGGTAAATACCAAATCCTAAATAAAGCTATCTGCTAGAAGTATATCTTTCACTGAATTGACGCTTTCCGGTGGGTGTTTTCTTATCAATAAGCAATATGTTATCTAAATACCTACTAAATATATGTATGATTATTTGTTGTGCAAAAAGCACAACAAATAATCGACACAACAGCACGCATGTTATCCACGCGGGGTTAGGCAGCGGTGTACCCAATAGTACACCAACATTTCTTCAGTTATATTTGGCATCAATCAGACACATTTACTACGTAGCTGCTATAAGGTAACAGATAACAGATTGTCGGACCTGGGGATCTAAAATGGCCACTTTAGCAGATCACAATATGAATTGCGTTAAAAAGCGTAAAATGGACCTTTCATGATGGAAACTGGGTCTGTAACCATTTAGGAAAATAGATCATAATAGGAAAATAATATGAATTGCGTTAAAATTCGTAAAATTTTCACAGACGCAGTTACTATTATGAAATTTCTATTTTACTCTTTTTAACGCAATTCATATAATGATCTGCTAAAGTGGCCATTTTAGACCCCCTGGTAATCAATCAAAAAACCTCAAGAACAGAAGTCTCCTAAGCATACCTTCTAGTCCAATACAGCTGTTCAAAATGCCGTCTCCATGTGCTAGGGCTTAAACGATGTCCAAATAGCCACTTCTTACTGAATAAATTAAAAAGTGGAAAAATATATGAATATAAAATATGATTTCCTAAGTAACGGGAACTTAATCGTAGATAGTGACATAGGCCCTAAATTTGTAGGCAAGCTTTTTAGGTTGCCTACTCATTCAATTTTTTTTAATAAAGTGTAAAATTTCGATCATCATATTATCAGCCCGGAATCACCCACTACTGGGTATAGGCCTCCCCTTTTTTCTGCCACACTTTATTTATTTATTTATTTATTTATTTAAACTTCATGCACAATAGTGATACATAGGCGGACTTAATGCCACAAGGCATTCTCTACCAGTCAACCTTAGGGTTAAATAAGACAACTTTGTGGTAGGGTACAAAATATCTAAAAAACAATATCAACTTAAAAAAGAAAAAAAAAGTACTACATACTAGTATAGGTACTTAAAAAGATACTAATAGGTACACATATAAAAATAAAATAAACTAATAAATATTTTAACAAAAATATTAAACGAAAAACTTAACAATAGGCAATACTATGACTCGATCACTCGACTTATAATAACTGAGAGCTATTTGGTCTGACTTAAGTAGAGGTTACGTACTTTCTTTTTAAAAGTGAGTTTGCTTTCAGCTTTTTTAATTCACTTCCCGGTTCTGTGCGTACCTCATCCACATGTTTCCGGCGACTTTGACGATATCATCAACCCAACGAGCTTTAGGACGACCCTGGTTTCTTTGGCCTAACCTTGGCCACCACTCGGGTCAAAGTCTTGCTCCATCGGCCATCTCCGCGTCTAGCCAGATGTCCTGCCCACGTCCACTTGAGAAAATTTCGATACTATGACAAAATTGTGACTGAAATAAATTAAATGAATTCTTTTCACTGGGTCTTGAGGGCGTTTCGAGGAGAGGCGATCTCGAGTGGAACTGAAACACAATAAATTGATTAAGGCCATATTTCCTGGCATACAATGTTTGGACTATACCTACATACCTACGTTGGTACCTACAGCTGGACGCATCAAAAGTAATATTGCAGTTGAACAAACAATACCAAGTTCCTTAGCGGACCTTTTGTTAGTTGCTATGTGCGTACGATCAGCTGGTCGTTTCCTTACAGGTATTTGTAAGTTATCACTACATAGTATAAAACAAAGTCGCTTTCTCTGTCCCTATGTCCCTTTGTATGCTTAAATCTTGAAAACTTCGCAACGGATTTTGATGCGTTTTTTTTTAATAGATAGAGTGATTCAAGAGGAAGGTTTTAATATCTTTTTTCCACCCGTGCGAAGCCAGAGCGGGTCACTAGTATGTAATAAACTTAAGCCTTTTTCCGTGGGCTAGGCAGAAACCATAAAACGCCTCCTCATCACCATCTTTTTGCCCTTATCCCATTTCATTTGGGGTCGGCGTAACACCTTTTTTTCTTCCATTCTGCCCTATCAGTCGTCACGCTATCATTTATATAGTACGCAACCACAGAACGCCTTCAGCTAACATACTATTGCCTCGTCTACTTTACATATACGGTCCTGACCTCTCTGAAGAACACCATCAATAAGGTCAGTGTATGTACTTCTAGGACGTCCCTTCCAAAAGTTACCTTTTTACATCTACCATGTAAATACTCTCTGTTAGTCGCTTTTTACTCATCCTCTCCACATGACTAAACCATCTAAGCATCATCATCATCCACAGTCCGTGGGTGAAGGGCATATCATAATGGGCTTTGGCCACTAGGCATTATGCATCTGTTTGTGCCAAGTTCCACATTCTTGTGACAGCCTTCTTAAGGATATTCCCGCGATTGCAACAATGTCGTCTGCCCTTCTCGCCGCCGGAAAACGAACACGTCTGTTTCCAGTCCTTGGACGCCACTCGGACACAGCTTCGGTAAGTAAACCAACCAATTAATGAACAAGAGAATCTCTCCTGCATTGTAGGTACAGAGTTCTACATAATAAGGTACATAGTATAGGTTATATGAGACCCAACATAGCTATGATTGACTATGTCCTTAAAGGTTACCGTCAAATGTTTTTTCTTTTCTAAAATACGTTGCCCCACACTAGGAATTTCTCCTGTATCGTCAGTGCGTTTAAAAACATCAAATTCACTTACACAAATACCCAGCCCCGAAATTGATATAAAGTTATTTTTAGACATTTTCTTTCAATCACTTTGTTTCGATTGGTTATAATAAAACGGGGCTAAGGATCAATTACTAGAACAGCTAGTAATATCTCTACAAAAATATCCGATCATTTAGCCTTTACACGAATCCAGGCTTGGTTAAAATCTTTCTGTTACTGGTAGCCTGTTGCATCCCACTACTGAGCAAAGGCTTCCTCATTGATATCCCAATTTTCAATTCAGGGCCAATGTGGACCACTGGTGGTTGGATCTGTTCGGTTCGTCCAGCCATCTCCTGCGAGGTCTACCGCGTCGCCTTCGGGCTGTGTCAGGGCTCCACAACGTGGTTATTCCGGCCCACAGCTCGTTGAACCTACGGCAGATTATAAAGACAAAGGCTTGCAAAGATAAAATCTCCATATTTTTTATCATTGTGTCAGGCGTTCATAGACATCCACATCATCATCATCATCATTTCAGCCGAAAGACGTCCACTGCTGGACATAGGCCTCCCCTAAGTGTCGCCACATTGACCGGTCCCGTGCGTCTCGCATCCAGCGGATGCGAGACGTAAAAAGACATATATATACATACATACACATCCAACATCCACATATCCAAACATAAAACCGAATATTTTGCGAGAACCCTAACATAAGCGAAATCCAGCCAGTTAGTCCGGTTAGCAGACGAACAGGGCGCGGCACGCCTTCGTAAAATTGAAAACTATTTGCGGAGTAAACACCATCCATCATGGGACATTGTCGGAGTAACCTACCCGGACAAGGACTGAGAAAGTGGACTACATTGCACTGTACCGTCTATACCCAGCGTTACCAGACCTCTCGTATAAAGACGAAGAGGGCAAGTGGTGTGAGAAGAGGGGTCATGTAAAGCTGGGCAGTGACTGTACCTACGTTCATTTTGGTAATGGGTTTTGTGTAATTTTCGGTAGTGCGTTATCAAGTAAAGGGAAGTGAAAGTGTTTGTTTGATTGAAATTAGAGATTATTGTACTAAGGGCCGGTTTTTCAAGCGCCAGCTAACTTTTATCTGACGAATAAGTTATATAGACAATCTGTCAAAACATCACATTTATTCCTCAGGTAAAAGTTAACTGGCGATTGAAAAACCCGCCCTAAGTTATATAATTTTAAAGTTAGTGAAAATTGAACCATGAGTTGGAAAACACAGGCTAAATTTATTAACTTAGAGCTAAGTTTAGGTGGTTTAATGTTTCTTGAGAACAACTTAACAAGCTTATTTTGTTCTCACTGAGATTTTCAATATATATTCTGTATCCTAATTATTTCAGAGACACAAAAACTAAACTTGAATAATTTGTACCGTGGAAATAGGCACCTTTTCAATATTTTTTTAGTGAGGATAGTTAGGTACAGTACCTATGAAAATTGCTTAGACATCGTTAAGCATCTGAAAAAGCCTGTTTTCTTTTGGATCGTGGCAAATCATCAAACGACTCTTCCTACCCGCTCTGGGCAGAGCGGTAGGGAGTGTCAGACTTCTACTGACTAAAAACCACCCATATTCCTTGTTAGCCCTTTGTGTCGAGGCTGTAGTATATCTTTCGAACAACTCGCAGCCACTTCCAACCCTACCAACGGAACCTTTAAAAATTTTAATACACGAAATTCACCTTTCTTCAAAATAATCCGAGTAACTCAAATAAACTTTTCCCTGTATCAACGCTATACAAGTTCCAATCATGGCGAGACGTGGTCGACCATGATTTATGGCTTCGTCCAGATATCTAGTCTACACCCCACGTCCAACATAACATGAATTGCTTCACAAAAACTTTGGCTCTATTAAGTTCGCTCAATCCTTTTATATTTGATAGTTATGTGAGGTAAAAGATTGGTTTCATTTTTGAGTTTTTTTATATATTTTTCTATGAAAATAGGTAGAGATCTATAGATCTTCTTTTTAATTATTTTGTGGTTAGGTTAGGTTAGATTAAGAACATTATTACGCATGTAAAAAAGATGACAATTTAATAAGGGATACAGCCTCCATTCTACTAGTAATGATTGTTAATTCTATGGTAGGTAAGTATACGGTACTAAAATTGTTAATGTCTTTGTTGAATATTTAAAGAAACAGACAGACTGTATATTTATTGGCTAAATTAGATCATTTTATTTTTTTTACAATCTTCTATCTTTTTCGTGAATAGTTTCTGCCAGTTAAAATGTCAATAGCGGTCATACCCACCTACATTTATTAAAGTTCTTAACTTTGAAATTCAAAAATAAGTCGGTTCATGTCTTGAATCGACATCTTTCGTGATCATCAACATTTTTTCTAATGAAAAACGATACATGGTTCATTTGTTTTGGTTCGTACGAAGAGATATTAGTGAAAGGGCAATGACCGCGATCGTCATCTTAACTGGCAGCAACTATAGTTAGTGCCAGGTGTCAGAGTCCGGAGGCTTACCATGTCGTCTTAAAGTTGGACCACCTTAATAATAAAAAGGTTTATCTCGTATGCCGTCTCACTTCAAAAACATTCAAAAGAAAGTGACGGCATGCGAGATAAACCAAGCGTATTGTTAAACCAGGTTTAACTATTTTTATTAATAAGACGGGGAATGTTTTAACCTTATTCCAGTGTGGAAAAGAGATGGTGCTAGACACCCTGTATAGTTCTGTTTCTTTCTCACACTGGAATTAGATTGCTTTCAGACTTCACGGTAACCCCAGAGGATTGTTTTTTTTTACATTAGAAAATATGCAAGATAAAAAAAAAGTAATTCAAGCAAGATTATAGTAACATGTTTTCATTGTAATAATGTATTTCGCAGACAAAACAGAATATTGATCTGATAACAAGGCATATACGTAGCGTTACTTTTGACTCATAGTTACACCCATGTTGTTGTGTTCAGGGTCGTCTATGGGATAGGCTATGGAATCTTTGATTCCTATCTCACTTTTATTTTTAGATTTATCATACCTTTATGTTATTGGCGAAAAGGCTTGATAAAACTTAACTTATTGTAATACCTGTTAGCCTGGTGAAGATTGTGTGAATCTTCGATTGGTCACTAGGTCTATGTGTAACTCTCTGGCTTCTTTATTAAGAGTTTCGTTCACTTAAGATTATAATTATCCACTAGTAGACAATATAGGGCTGTAAGTGAGTTGACAAGACATTTTTAATTGAACCATCTTTTTATGTCTATTGTAAATAGCTTACACTAATTCTTAGATATTATTTGTCACGTATCTGATCTCTTTTAGCTATCAAGTCATAAAAACTCATATTTATCTAGATTATACTTTATGAATCAGATTAATTCAATTGTTCTCGACACTGTAAGCTTGATCACAAACGGCGCGGGAGCACTGACCTGGCAGCCATTTTGTGATATCTCTAATTATTGCATCATGGCGGCCGGACTACGCGTTTTAATGGACGCTTGCTTGCTAATAAAGACTCATTAATACCTACGTGTATGAGACGCCAAATATTTGGCGTACGATGCACTGACTGGGTGAGGGATTTAGTGATTTGATTTGGCTACTAATGTTTTTCATTGCAGTGCCTCGATTTACGGTTTCGCATCTTGAGATCGTGATGGTTGTGGATCTAAGATGTCTAATTTACCCATCATGCCGGTAATTCCTGAAGAGTTAGGTTATACCTACACTTCGCCAGTTATGTCCCATGTAATAAGGGGCCAGCCCATTACCATCAATTGGGAACAAATCCAATTTCCTTGGCTGCTACAAAGAAATTTGTAATGGTAAAACCAGGAACAGAGCGACCACTAGGTTTACAAGGAATTTGCAACATCCGTGTTCATTTTTCATAGTAAGGTACATTTCAGATTTGATGTTTAAGCACCAAAAAATTTGAGGATGGGAATTTAGGGGCGTTGAACTTGAAACTTGAAAATAATGATCTGCAAATATCACTATAGGTACAGTGGAGCTAGCATATCATGCTTTTGTCTAAGACTGGCAAAATTAGAAAAGCCTGAATCTACGTGGCCTTTTCACCGTTTGCTGACATTTCCCGCCTAAAAACAACTGTTCAAGATGCCATCTTCTGGCAAAGCGTTTATCGGACATATCATTATAAAAGTTATGTTAGTAAGTATGGTAATTTCACAATGTGTGGAAGGAGTAAAAAAAGTCCATGGGGTTTTTTGCCTATTCAATGGCGATCTACGTTTTGAAACATTTTTGAAATGACCAACTACAATATTTTCACAAGTTCTTATGCCTTGGGATTGGGACTGTAGCTTTATTTTTTTGTTTTTAACTGTCGAAAGTGCAGTGCAATAAATGCGTTCAGTGTGAGCATGTAACCAAGTAGATATTTACTTAAGCATAATATTTGATTTATAAAAAAAAAAAAACAAAATATAGAATCTACTTTTTATCGACTTGTCCAAGCTGTGACATTCCTCAAGTTATCCTGACCGATGGTGAAGGCTAGATAAATAGATATGCTGGAGGTAAGTTGTCTGCAGTTTGTTAGCTTATGGAGATTAGATTAGCACACGTTTCAAGGGTGATCGCTTCACATACACATGGAAAACTTTTATGAGTATTAGTACTTACTAGATACTATAGTAGTAATAATATAGTCACTTACATGTCTATTCCGTGCTGTGGTATTTTGTTTTCTTAGGCTCAAATAATAAGGCGAAAATGGCGAGAAGAGCTAACTTCATGACGGATTGGACCACAAGAGCCAGCTGTCCCGAGAAATTGGAGGGCTGAATGCTGATGTATCTTCAACAGTGGATAGTTTACAGTATAGGCTTTACAAACAGACTAAAAACACGCGTCTGTCGAATCTGGTCATAGTTACACACGTCGACACAACAAGCTATATACATCCAGTATAACCTGACCTGGCTTCGTATGAACTTTCCCTATAATGAGAGATCAGCGTATACCTACTGGTTTTGCATTGCCTGATTGGGCGTCGTAAGTGAAATGCGCAAAGTGAAAAAAAATAGTTTTTAAGGTAGAAGTTTATGTAGGAAAATGATTTTAATAAAAAGGCCTAAATTGCTACCCTGAAAAATAAAATATAAGTAAATAAATACCTACTTATTATTAATTTTTACATCTCAAGATTGTCCAAGATACTCGTAGTTATCAAAACTTATCAATTTACCTCCAAATAACTCATTGCTGTTACACCAATATTTGTTTTACCGATTAGTATCGACCATACACCTCCAAAATTTCGCGCATCATCACAACAAAGTCTCGATCGACGGTTAGACAACATTTGAATCGATAACGATCGCAAACAGACTGGCTGATAAAGATTGTTCGTGTGTACGGGATTCGTATTTCGAACGTTCATTGAGAAAGAACTTTGGCGCCTCTTTCTGTTAAAAATGGCGGCAAAACTCGCTGTCATAATGCAGTTTATGTATATTTTAGCGGATTTTCCTGGATAATAGCATGCATATCTTCTAGTAGAGTCTAGGTAGAGGCAAGTTAAATAGACTAGAAAAAAAATACTAACTGTTTCAAATTAAGTAACTAAAATCAGAACAGTATTAGTATTTTCAGGACTCCTGTATGATGTCTGACTGACTGACTGAGTCTAATATTCAGAACAGAGAAAATACTAATTTACCTTTTAGTAACGTTGTTGATTCAAATAATAAACATGACAATGGTTTTATAGCAATGATAACTTTTACATGATCGTAAAATCTAAGTAATTTTGCGTTTTTAAGTTTCCATACCAAAAAAAATAGTCGAGGAATAGTGAAGGACAAACGAGTCACACAACAAAGTTATGGCGTCCTTTTGTCCCAAATGTCATTGAAAATTCAAAATAAGAATATGCAGTCGTCTCTGACACTTCGCGAGAGGTGCGTTCGGTTTTTATCACAACCGTTATTTGCTGATCGCCGCCGTATCGGGTCAGTATCGATTCGCGTCGTGGCCCCTTATCGAATAGTCGATATATTTGTTTACACAGGCCCATCAATGAGAGAGGTTCGAGTGTATCTTGCGTATTTGAGCAATAACTTGTTTGATAACGCTTTACAGTGCTTGCACTGTGATTAGTCTCGGCCCTCTAGATTGTGTTCATGATTTTTTTGTTCTATCTATTAGAGCTTGATTGTGGGTGATTTGTAATGTTTGTTCTCTGTTATCGGTGTTGATTTAACTATAAAAATGTTAACACGTTTTCCTATCACTTTTGTAGTCTCATCTCTGATGTCTTTATTCATATTTTAGTTGGTTTAGCTCATACAAGTTGGTAGCATATATTTACAAAATATTCGACGTGTACTGCGGGCAAAATAATATCAATAATTAAATAACAATAAAGTGGCTACTACCGTATAAAGTACCACATGTATTTGATAGCTAAATTATCCTAAACCAAAAGCAAATCAACAATAAAACAGGCCTAAATCTCCACACATTATCCATCCTAATCGGGCCGCAACAAGAAGTGGCGGCCGGCCCCCTTTCCCACCGGTGGCCCGGCGGCCCGGCCACTCAAGACCGCATTTTGGTAATAAAATACCTCCATGTAATATAAAAGCCGATCGCATTATCCAAAGGAGCCATTATTAAAAAGTATCGAGTTTCGGAACGCACCGCGGCTGCGCGCCGGCCAATCACAATCTCCCGCCAACCCGCCAGCCAATCGGAACGTGAGCTGTTTTCTTTTTTTATTGTAGATCCAGTTAATGGATTGTTCTTCATTTTGATTTATGTATTGTTTCTTTTTTTGGCTCCATGTTGTTTTTAACTGCTGCCGTTACGGTTTTGTGTTTGTTAGATGATGAGTAAGCTTATATCGATGTGAAAAGTAAAAAAATTGTGTGGTTCTCTTTGTCTATGGAAAGTAAACCATAGATAGCTAAGTGAGTGTAATTTCAAACTTTTATCATCTTTGTTTGTAAAATAATAATAAAAATAAATTGCATTGTGAACTGTGAGATCGTTTTTCTTTGTTTGAGTTCCCATTATTAATTTTTTTATGTTGTTAAGATTTCTTTATTTGCCTTGCTAGTAAGTATGAAGTCCTGGGTTCAATTCCCGGTTCGGGCAAATGTTTTTGGGCTTTTTGCATAAGAAATTTCCCAGTAGCAGCCACGGACTCTGGATTAATGCCCGGTTGATGGCAATAGGCTGGCCCCTTTTTACTGAAACATAACTGGCGAAATATGGGTGTACCTACTAATAGGTAGACCACTGCATAACCCTACGAGGATTACAGGCGTAAAGTTTTGTTTATTTGATCTGAAAAAAAGTTTCATGAAATAATGCCGAAGATGATGTGAAATACCTTGCTGCACAATCAACGGTAGTTTCCTAATTGTAAGATCAGCAATACCCTTATTTTTAGCTTATCAAAGGCGGTCTACTCTCGCAGATTCCTAAATTCTAAGTCGACTGTAAGTAGGAGTCAGCTTAGAATTTGACTACGGGTTTGGTGCCATGCCATCAGTTCCTGTAACATCCAAAAAGCCAGTAAGTATGTGTAAACGAAAAAAAGTAGTATCTATGTAAAGTAGACCAGGTAAACAATTAGGTCCTTGGGTGGTAAACTGGTAAATATAGCATCAACATCTACTATTTATCTTTTTTTTTTTTTCGCTGCTCTCAAAACGGTGAAGGAAAACATCGTGAGGAAACCGGCATGTCTTAGAACCTAAAAATTCGAAGACGTGACGTCCGCCAATCCGCACTGGGCCCGCGTGGTGGATTATAGCCCATCCCTCTCCTAGAGAGGAGGCCTGAGTACCTGCAGTGGGAACATTATAGGCTGATGATGATGATGATGATCTACTTTTAGCATGTTGAGCCTATATCCAACTGTTGGGGTCAGTTTCTAGTTTTGGATCAACTGCATATCGGACCTCCACAACCCAGTTACTAAATCAGAAGAATAAGAATAGGGGATCGGACTGGGTCAAAATAATACATATGATTCTGTTTAGTCCGTAAGTTAAATTATCGAAAAATATTGAAGTTTTTGTTAGAGCAAATCAATAAAAAAATACGAAAATAAAACGCGTCAAAGATCTTGGAGTGGGGCTTGAAACGTCACTTGTGTCGTCAAAATGTACTATCATATGACGTCACACGAGTTTTCGAAGCACGTATCCTCTTCATTTTAAGTTTACGTGAAAAAAGAAAAAAATACGTGTCCAATAATTTTTGGAAATCTATCTGACGGACTAATTAGTTTTTCTTTGTCCGATCCCCTCATGACGTACGAGTATTGGTAGCACTCCCATAACTTTATCTGATTTCATTTGTTGCCTCGAAAAGATCTTTCATATATTTGTTAATTTAAAACAACTTACATGAATGTGAGGTATGACTATAATAATAGGGATGTGTCCTGAGTTAAAAAAAAACTATGATTCTGTTTAGTCCGTCAGTTAGATTCCAAAAATATTGGATACGTGTTTCTTGTTTTAACAAATTAATGTAATTTGGCGAAGATAAAACGCGTCAAAGATCAGGAGAGGGGCTTTTGACGTTACTACGTGGTAAAAAATGTAGTGCGATGTGACGTCGCATGAGTTTTCGAAGCACTGTATCTGTCTTATATTGTTTACGTGAATAAAGAAAAACCGGCCAAGAGCGTGTCGGGCCACGCTCAGTGTAGGGTTCCGTAGTAATAATTCTTTTTTTGTTTGAAATACAGGCCAATGAAACTTGACCTCTGGATTGTATAGGCGCTCATACGATTCAGGGACCAAATTATATTGGTTAACTGCAGTTTCCATCTGTTGTTTCCATCCAAGTTCAAAATAATTTTCCTAGAAAGTCCTTATAAAGTTCTACTTTTCAGATTTTTTTCGTATTTTCTAAACTTATGGTTCAAAAGTTAGAGGGGGGGGGACGCTTTGTTTTTTACTTTTGGAGCGATTATTTCCGAAATTATTGACATTATCAAAAAACGATTTTAGTAAACCCCTATTCATTTTTAAATACCTTTCCAACAATATATCACACGTTAGGGTTAAAATTTAAAAAAAAATCACTTCCCACTTTACATATAGGGGGGCTACCCTAATAAAACATTTTTTTTTCAATTTTTATTTTAGCACTTTGTCGGCGTGATTGATACACATATTGGTACCAAATTTCAGCTTTCTAGTGCTAACGGTCACAGAGATTAAGCGAGGACGGACAGACGGACAGACAGACAGACAGACAGACAGACATGGCGAAACTATAAGGGTTCCTAGTTGACTACGGAACCCTAAAAAATACGTGTACAATATTTTTTGGAAATCTATCTGACGGATTAATTAGATTTTTTTTTGTCAACAACCCTATTCCCATTCCTTTGTTTTTAGGATTATTTGGTCATAGAACGATTTGCTAAAGTTACGTTTTTCCGGCGTGCATGTATGACCAGATTTACATGGACGAGGCAAAAGGAATATATATGTAAGGATCGTAGCAGATGGTGTTCCGTAGTTTCTGTTAACCTAACCCCCATGGGAAGAGGCATGAGTAGGTACCTATAGGTATGTATGTCGTTTTGCTAATAAGAATCAATACAAAGTCCTTATAAACAGCCTCCTACGATACTAGGAACTCAACCTAGGTGTACCTATTGAGTTTGTGATTTGTTTTTGTTTAAGTTTTAGTATGTCTACCAAAAGAAGGTATGAGAGAGCTTCAGATGCATCTACATCTATACATAGGTACTTAAATGGAAACACAACAGTAACATCAATATTGTTATTTTCAGTTTACGTTTATATTTTAACCCAGTTTAGTCTCGTCATACTGTGCCGAATGCCGAGTTCAGACAACGATTTAAAGATTCTGGAAGTGTCTGGGTTAACATAGAGATCGTGTATAGGGTGATTATTAAATTTTGTGACAGATGTTGAAAATACGTGATTATGAAGTACTTTCACTGTTGGATCAACATTGAAGTATTATAATAATATTATGGATCAACTGATTTTATTGCGGTTTCAGCGCTGGTCCCACAGTAGAAGTCTTTCATAATATTACACCACACACTCTTATGAATTTAGACTTTTAGGTCTCAAGACCACACACACACCTCTGATTTCTTTAATTCTCGGTTTTTTTTCTTAATTCGGTGAAGAAAAACATCGTGAGGTAACTAGTATGCCTGAGAGATAGTTCCGACGGCATGTAAAGTCAAGTCAGAGGCCCATGGGCGGCATAAAAACTCGTACACTAACACACACACACGAAAATCAGAACGATCATCATTATATAAGTCTCTCTTCTCTCTTTTTAGTCGAAACACACTTCAATCAGAGTGGTTGTGGTTGCGCAGACGAGGTACACGGAGAGATGTTCTGTGGGTCGTTGACTTCCCCAGAATATTGCTTTTTCAGCGATGTGCTTCCATTTCTGCCGGTTGGAGACGTTGCGAGTATACTGGACCATGGTCGACTTAGTAGTTTTTCTGATCAGGTCAGTCCAGCGAGTTAGAAAATCCTACTAACATTATAAATGCGATAGTTTGTAAGTATGGATGGATGGATGTTTGTTACTATTTCACGCAAAAAGTGCTGAACGGATTTGTATAAAATTTCATACACAGATAGTTTATAACTTGGATTAACACATAGGATAGTTTTTATCCCGATTTTATCTTCCACTGGGATAATTTTCGAGTTGTAGCGGGCGAAGCCGCTGGCAACAGCTAGTAAAATTATAAAAGTATCCTCCTACAAATTCACAATCGTCCAAGCCATATCCATTTCCTAAACATCCGTTCTAAACCCGTTGCTGGGTAGGCATGCGCAATCGGCACAGTCAATACTATGCGTGCCAGCTTGGCCTCCCTCGCTACGGGTAGCCTCGGCCGACTAGCTAGCAGTAGGTACTCGCAGCTCGGCAGTCAGCAATGGCACGTAACGCTTTGATTTTTGAGGGATGAAGGGAATTTGGGTGGTAGGTTGAATGTAGAATAAAATTTTTGTTGAATGAATTTTTGTAGGCTTGTTGTCTGTAAGGCAGAAAAAAGTATTCGATCATATTATAGCAGAGAATCTAATGATAATGATTGTTGTTGTAAACGCAAAGCATTTATTTCAATTAGACCATTACAGGCACTTTTAGATGTCACAAAAACAAAAGCCACTGTCACAGTCACAAGACATAATAACTTGTGAAAGTACTGTTGTTGCCATGGGCACAACAGTACTAGCAGCACTAGTAGAGTCAAAATAAAAGTAAAGGGTCCCTGAAAATATATTGACATTCTAGACCTGTCGAGTAATTCCGGGCTTTTTTATATTTTGTACGATCAGTACGTTGGTCTTCCTATAGTGTTCTTATAACTATTTACTTTCATAAATATAATCAGCCTGGTCTCCCTCGACTAGCTAGTAGGTACCTACGTAGCGACTCGCAGCTCGGCAGTTACTAGTGGCACGTTTTGCTTTGATTTTCGACGGATGAAGGGAATTTGGGTAGTAGGTTGAATGTAAATTAGAATTTGTGTTGAATGGATTTTTGTAGTCTCGCCTGTCCACCAAATAGTTGCTTTTTTATATTATAGAGGAGAAATGAATAATAAAGTATTTTTGTTTTAGGTGACCCACCGACCCTAAAAATAAACGATACAAATTGAAGAAAATATTCCTACAAAATACTCTTAGGTAGTGGTGTGCCTAGCAGTAGCACACAATTAACTAATACTAAATCTACGTTAAACACAATCATGTTATACGTAAGTTCTATAGGCACAAGGAATTGATAGTCATTTGTCTACAACTTGACTCACGGCTGCTCCGTTCGCAATGATGCTGCAAACGATTTAAATGCAAATAACAACTGTTTGATGAAGACCACAAGTATTTGGCTATATTATTGTAACCATTTGTAGATCTCTAAAACCATAAAAAGGTTTGTATGCCTGTGTGTTCGGGAGCTACTACCTTCCTTTCACCAAAAGCTGTCGGCTCAAAGACAAATTGTAGTCATCGGACACTGACTTATAATATAAGTATAGCTCTGCTGGCGAACTCTACTGTATTAGTTGTCACCGGCAATCAAAACCCAAATTCAGTTTGGCCAGTTATTTATGGGCACACGCCAGGAGACAGTAGCTTATTAAAAAGAATTGCCGTTACCGAAATCAATATGAAGGACTATATAATAATACGTACCGTCAACGGGGCGTCAACTATCTATCTGCCTGACCAGTCACCAGGGTATCAGTATATCCGAACATTTACTGATTTTCTAAATTCCTTGACCAACAAACACGCTATACCAACCCAACACAACGCGTCACGTACCTGAATCCCTACACGTATTACCGTCACGTATAAGGGCGTATATTTATTTTTATCACGCCAAAACGTGCTAGTGTCGCCATCTACCGACGGTTCGCAATACTGCGGTGTTTATTTGCTCGGCGGATATGTCCGATGGGCGCTATAATATATATATATGCTTTCACTGCTCTATTGTTTCATCATTAGGGTATATTGTGCGGGTAAGTCGGTTTTATGCGGATATACGTGGAGTTGAGGTGTCTTTGTAATGAAAGGTAAGGTAAGAATGACTCTAGATAGGTACGTGTTGGTACAATACAGTGGGATAAAGGTTAGTCTAAAGATACGCAAATCATATTATAAAACAAAGTCCTTTACCGCGTTTGTCGTCTGTCTGTTCGCAATAAACTCAAAAAATACACTACCGATTTTCATGGTGTTTTCACCAATGGGTAGAGCGGTTCTCGAGGAAAGTTTTAGTATATAATACACGCGGGCGAAGCCGCGGGCATCAGCTAGTTTTATTCAAAACTAACACGGATCTGATAGAAAATTTGTACAGATCATCATCATCAGCCTATTAATGTTCCCACTGCTGGGACACAGGCCTCCTCTCTTAGAGAGGGAATGTGCTATAATCTACCACGTGGGCCCAGTGCGGATTGGTAGATGTCACATGTCTTCGAATGTTTTGGTTCTAAGACATGCTGGTTTCCTCACGATGTTTTACTTCACCGTTTTGAGAGCAGCGGTGATGAAATAAATTACACAAAGTAATGAGCCTGCCTGGGTTCAAACCCACGACCTACTGTTCGTAAGTCGAGGCCGCCACCACTGGGCCACCGCTGCTCCGGATAATAATAAAAATTAGAATTGTTAGATGGAAAAAAGCTGTTTATTGTGTAAGTTGACGTAGTCGTAGAGTACCTATTATTTGTGAAACCTATATAACATCAAAGCTTCTGAATTCATTCAATAAGTCGTTTGATGTTTAAGTGGTTGAGTGAGACTCTTATTTGGCATCATCATTATTCTCTTACCCTTAGAATCGGTGCAACATGTCTTCTTCTTCCATACTTTTCTATTACTCGTCATGTCACCAGAAACCTCCTTTCTTGCCATATCACTCTCAATTCTTTAACTGCCTCGTTGGTCTAGTGATGTCTTGTGGTGACGACTGCAGAGCGTGAGGTCCTGGGTTCGATTCCCGGGTCGGCCAAAAAGTGCTATTGGGTTTTTCATTAGAAATTTCCCAGTAGTAGCCCGGAGTTTGGAAGTTGGTGGTATAATACCCCCGTGCCTCGGTGCGCACGTGTCGCCGTTGGTCCTGCGCCTGATCTCTCTCCGGTCGTGTCGGATTGCCGTCCCATCGGACTATGAGAGAAAAGGGAACAGAGAGTGCACTTGTGCCTGCGCACACACTTGTGCACTATAATATCTCCCGCGCAAATGGCTAAATTCCGCTGGGATTGGCCGCCGAGGCCGAAAAACGGTCAGGAGGACTATTATTATTATTTAATTCTTTTGGCAAAACTTACAAATATGTAGATTATTTTAATAAACTGTCAAGTAGTTTTACTATAAAGAAGCTCCCGTATCCATGCATTTCCTTCTGTAAAAGCTTTGAAATCATGGAATATTATTAATCGGGATAACATTTCAAAGCATTGAAACGTACAGTCTATATAACTTAGCACTATAATTACTTATATGTAGGTACGGGTGTTAAGCTGGGGTTACATAGAGCAAGTTTCACAGAATTGGTTGAACTAATACAGTCAACAACGGTTCTAGCTGGCTGAGTATTGGTGTCGACTTGTACACAGCATATAAATGTATTGCACACAGCATATACTTATTTTTATATTAATTGGTGTCTGTCTAATTTCTGATATATCACAAGTAAACGCAGATTATGCCGAATTTAAAAACTCTTTTAATGTCATTTTAGTGAAGTCTAACTACTGTTAATGGCATAGATTTTTTTCTTATTTTCTCCACATCTGTCTCTTAATTCACTATAACTACTCACTAGTAGGTTGGCTAACAAGATTTGTTTGCTCATAATTTTTGTGTTACATCGTTCGACTTTACATCATATCTAAATTTGAACAAAACAACCTAATATTTTTTGCCAATTCCTCTTCATATTTTTGTTAGTACCGTTGCCCACGACGCACCAACTAGGTACTTTTTTTGTGTCGGGGTTTGGAAATAATCAAATAACTCCTACCGCTCTGGGCAAAGCGGTAGGGAGTGTCAGACTTCTACTGACTAAAACCACCCATGTTCCTTCTTAGCCGTTGTGCTGAGGCCGCGGTATCTCTTTCAAACAACACGCAGCCTCAACAGGGACCAACTAGGTACCTAACAATTTTTTTTACCAATGTTTTTCCCCTTATCCCTCTCTTAATTCCATCGCCATATAAGCCCTCCTCGCTAGTAGACGTCGCAAAGCCAACAGGGTTTGTTGGCTCATTATTGTTTAAGACCGTCCGAGCTTAACTCGCCTTTAATATTAGCTATTTTTTGCTCAGTATCGTGTTTTTGCACTTTAAATTCGTTTTCGCTTTTATTTTCAGAATTTTCTGCAGCTTTTTGACAGTACTTTATATTGTGTTCCTATATTTAGGTACTTGTATGATTGTTAGCATGAAATGAAATAAAAGGCGTTTTTATTTTTATTTTATTATGATTGTTAGTAAATGTTAATTTCATATTTTCTTCTTCTTAGCATGTCGATGACAATCTAAATGGTGTCGGTCCAGGACTGAGCCACTAGTATGGCGCCTTCAGTAGCATCCATCAGTTCCTGCAATAAACAAACAACAGGGCACGATATACATTGCATATTTTATAGAACAGCCCCACATGTATACACTCCAGAGCAGAGTCATTATTGGCTCTCGACCTGTGCATTTTGTCCTAGCTGCAACCAACCTGGGTTTGAAATCTATTATTATTTTGACTCACTCAATCTATTACTATTGGGACACAAGAACATAGGTACCAGCCATGGAGGTACTTGGCTGGTACCTATGTAGGTACCTACATACGTACTTTAGTCCTAACTTCATAATCAGTCTACAGCAGGACATAGGCCTTTTCGACGTACTCGATTCTCGGCAACTTTCATTCAGTTGCTACCAGACATTTTGCAAAGATCAAACCTCCTAATGTAGAACATCATTAAACCTTACATGCCATGTTAACGAGTTTGCACTTTCAAAAGCTCTCATAACTCACTTAAAAAAAAATCCGTAAAAAGAAACATGTTTCTACAAAAACACTGTCCAATTGATTAGCCCAGTGTACAGACGAGCAACAAATTCGTCGCAATAATGAGATCAAACAATGATTAAGTAGCTACCAGACGGACGGACGAGGCGACTGCGACGCGACGCTGCGACGCGACGCCCGGCACTTTTCATAAGTTCAATTGAGTGGAAGAATCGCCGGAGACTAATCACTACGGTACTTGGTCTGGACAATGGGAGAGTGAAATATTAAATTCTATTAGTAGCGACCGATAAGAGATTGAAGAAAATTTTCGAATATTTCTTGAAAAACTTTGCAATGAAGTCATCGTATTGTTTACGAGTTATTTAAGAATAATATGGTGAGGTGCTACCTAGGTTGCTTAAGAATGCTTGTGACACTTTTAAATCTAATAAGAATCTTGAAAATAAATAAGAAAATTGTTAACTCTTAAAACACAATAATGTCGCTCATTCTGGTTTAGAGAACTCCCGCTTTGCATGCAAATGGAAAAGCATTTGTCAAAAAATATGACGTGCGTCTTACCTACAACTATTTTTTTGAGTAAATGATAATGAGGTTAAATAATATTATTATGAAGTAAAAAAATGTTATCCTTATGCAAATATTGATGGAATGGTTTTTTTTCCTCAAATAACGATCTATCTGAACAGATTCAGAATTCTGTTATTTGTTTAAACTTTCACCCCGTATTACTTTGTTTCTAGCTTTAAATGAATTCTTGTCTGCAAAGTTGAATACTTCTAGGCCTAGTAATTTAAACGATGCGTTGTCTGATTATGTCCGAATTTAAGATTACCATTATGTAGAAGATATTTCTCTGCTTTTAATTTACGTCTAGATATTGGCATTAGATGTTTTTTTTATGACCAAATCAGTTTATAAGGATTATATTCAGTAGCTGCGGGTTGTTCGAAAGAGATACCGCGGCCCTGGACAAAAAGGGCTAAGAAGTAACATGGGTGGTTTGTAGTCAGTTGAAGTCGGACATTCCCTTCCGGTCTGCAGAGAGCGCCCTCCAAAAAAAAACAACAAACATTGGATTATAATCAGCAACTTTTCCAGAACTCTCGTTCAATTAGGTAGTCTTGAAGAGATCTAGAACTAAACAGACATTTCAATTATCATCTTTGTAAAACGATTGAAAATATTATTCACAAAATTAATTTTCCTGCTTCCCTTTCACAGAAACCTCTTCGGCTAACAATTAAGGTTGAATTTAAAAAATCTCCTTTATTTAAGAGCGCCTTGAAGATCGGTAATTTGTTCAAATTTTTTCTTTAAATTCTTTCCGATGTCCGTTTAATGGAGTAGCTTCGGCTTATGTTTATTCTAACTTTGGAAATCAATTGAATTGTTCAAAGTAACATGATTAGATTAGGGCTTCATTTTGTTTTCTTAATTACTTTGTGAATATAAAAGTTTGACGTTATTTTTTATGTCTATTTTTCCTGGAATGTGATTTTTAATGATTGGGTAAACCCATTGCAATCACGTAAACGTCAGTCTTTTTTTAAATCATTGTTCTAAGTATAAGTAATTTCATCTGTGTTTATTTAATACTAGTGACCCGCCCTGGCTTCGCACGGGTGCAAAAAAGGTATTAAAATCTTCCTCTTGAATCACTCTATCTATTAAAAAAAACCCGCATCAAAATCCGTTGCGTAGTTTTAGACATTTAAGCACATAGGGACAGACAGCGGGAAGTGACTTTGTTTTATACTATGTAGTGATTTGAAGAAATAGCTGCCTCGTTTGTCTAGTAGTCGTAACCACGGCTGCTGGGTTCGATTCTCAAGTCGGGCAAAGTGTTGTTGGATTTTTTAACCGACTTCCCAAAAGGAGGAGGTTCTCAATTATTTTTTTTTCTTTTTTTTTTTTTCTTTCTATGTATGTACACCGATTACGCTGCGATTTATGATCCGATTTACGTGGTTCTTTTGGTCCCATAAAAGTTTAGTATAGTTTACTTTTCATTTTATTATGAAGATTTTTCTTAATTTATGAACATTTTTCAAGAAATAAAAGGTTTAAGGGGGTTTTTTTTTTTTTTTTAAGAATAAGAATAAGAATTTTTCGTTAATATGTGTTCGCGAATAACTTCGTCGTTTATGAACCAATTTCGATGATTCTTTTTTTAAATGTATAGTAAATATTTCTATAGGACATTAAAACTAAAAATGAAAAAATAAAAAACTTTTTTGCAAAAAAAAAACAACCGACTTCTCTTCTTTTTTTTCTATCATTAATTTCTCAGTAACAGCCACGGAGTCTGCTTTTGTGCCCGGTTGATATCATTAAGCTCGCCTAATAATACAGGGACTTCAAAACATAAATGTCGGTGCACCATTACACATCTCAGTCTACCTCTTCTGGGATCGCAAAGCGTGATGTTATGTATGTATATACTTGCCAACAAGACAAGCATTTACAATTAAATCACCGCCTTGTTTGCTGTTTCACACAAAATGCCAACGAAACGCATCCAATTCATTCACATATCCCCCTTATAACGACATATTACAAGGAAACCGCAGCAGTATCTCGGTGCATTAGAGGTTGCGAGTCCTGTTATCAGTTCTCATTAGATAAGGCGCGCGACATCCCGGAACCGACGAGCAAACATGGTTATCTGGAGAAAGGGACGGCGCAGGCGCAGCTCGGTAGTTGGGGATACGCTAGTGAGCTGTGTTGTGGGTATTGAGGGAATTAAGGTGGGATGTTTTATTGAAGATCTGCGGCTGTAGGCATATTTACGGTATACCAGCAATAAATAATGTTGTTAGAAAGGTCAAAAATAGCCTCGCGGAGGAGCTCGTGGCTTAATACGAACTGCCACTCAGGTCGATCTTTAGGTAAAGCTGTGCTTGACTAGGTCGGTCTGTGGATGGGTGACCGCCCGACATACCGAGTTTCCTCCGTGCCTCGGAAAGCACGTTAAGCTGTTGGTCCCGGCTGCCATGTATATAGATCTTTGGCAGTCGTTACAGGTAGTCAGTGACCTGAAATAGGGGATCGGACAAAAAAAAACTAATTAGTCCGTCAGATAGATTTCCAAAACATATTGGACACGTATTTTTTCTTTTTTCACGTAAACTTAAAATGAAGACGATACAGTGCTTCGAAAACTCGTGTGACGTCATATGATAGTACATTTTGACGACACAAGTGACGTTTCAAGCCCCACTCCAAGATCTTTGACGCGTTTTATCTTCGTAATTTTTTATTGATTTGATAAAACAAAAAACACGTATTAAATTTTTTTCGATAATCTAACTTACGGACTAAACAGAATCATATTATTTTGACCCAGTCCGATCCCCTATTCTGACATCCAGTCTTTACCAAAGGGTATTGTATTACCTAGTAAGTATTAACTGGGTTGTGGAGGTCAGATAGGCAGTCGCTCCATGTGTGCAAAATACTGGTATTCAGCTGCATCCGGTTAGACTGGAAGCCGACCCCAATATAGTTGGGAAAAGGCTAGGCAGATGATGATGAGAAAGGTCAAAAATGTATATATATATACTTTACAAGCTACCGAAAATCTTATGTCAGTCCTGTATAAATTCGTTTTGTATGTGGACGACTACCTCGCTGATCTAGTGGACGCAAGCGCAACTGCTGAGTATGAGGTGTTATTGGGTTTTTCATCATCATCATCATCATCATCAGCCGAAGGCAGTATTTGTACCCGGTTGATGACAATAGGCACCCCAACGATATGTTTTAGGCGAAAAAATTAATTCTGACGTCATAAACGGATTCATAGCATGTAGGCATCGAATACCAGTCTGAAACTTGTGTTTTCAGGATTGTCATTTTATCATCATATTGCTTAAAAATGGAAATTTTTGTATTACCATGAACGAACTGACCTCTACAACACAACCCACGTTGAGGAGGTCAGATTGGCAGTCACTCTATGTAGAATATCTGGTATTCAGCTGCGTCCGGCTAGACAGGAAGTCGATTCCAACATGGTTGGGAAAAGGCTAAGTATAGGCAGATGATGATAATTGCGTAAAAGTGGGAAGTGGGGATCAATTATAATTACGTTAACCAAATATCCCGCAACCTTGACCAGGTCATCGGTCCACCTAACGGGAGGCCTTCCAACGCAACGTCTTCCGGTTCGCGGTCGCAATTCCAGAACTTTTCGGCCCCATCGGCCATCCGTTCTGCGAGCAATGTGCCTGTTGTGCGCTGGATGAGAGACGCACGGGACCGGTCAATATGGCGACACCTGGGGGAGGCCTATGTCCAGCAGTGGACGTCTTTTGGCTGAAATGATGATGATGATGATAACCAAACATATTTTTTATTTACCTACGTAGATAAAGTATCTGGATATTATAATGTGATCTCTACGTAGGACAAAGCAGAACATTAACGCTAGCACGTAAACAAGTTAGACGCAAAGTTACTTTGAAAATCCATTACCATTTTATTACTTAGCACATTAGTGTACGTGCAAATGTATTCACATACACATATCCTTATAACCAAGTTATTTTACAGTACATATATGTTCATATGTTAGGTATATAACAGATGGGAATGTCTGTAACCAGTCGGCGGTTCCGCGCCGATGCATCGCCGCCATCTTGGATTTTAGGTACCGACAGCAGTGTAAGTGGAAGAGGAAAATTGTATTAAGTTTTTGGAGTTGTTTTCCTGTTGTGGTTGTAGCGGTATGGCTGATAAAGTAGTCTATATTTCAAACAGTTAGCTTTAACGTTTGACAAGAAAATATGCATTTCTTAATGTGGTTTTACTTTGTGGTATGCAACAGTTCCATGGTGAGCAGCGGTTGCCCAGTGGCGGCGGCCCCGACTTACGAACAGTAGGTCGTAGGTTCGAACCCAGGCAGGCACATTACTTTGTGTAATTTATTTCATCACCGCTGCTCTCAAAACGGTGAAGGAAAACATCGTGAAGAAACCGGCATGTCTTAGAACCAAAAAAATCGAAGACATGTGACATCTACCAATCCGTACTGGGCCCGCGTGGTAGATTATAGCCCATCCCCTCTCAAAGAGAGGAGGCCTGAGTCCCTGCAGTGGGGACATTAATAGGCTGTTGATGATGCCAGAGTTCATCATCATCTGCCTAGCCTGTTCCGAGTTATGTTGGAGTGAGCTTCCAGACTTACCAGATGCAGTAAATACCAGTCGCTTATATGAAGCGACTGTCTGTCTGACCTCCACAACTCAATTAGGGCAATATGATACACCTTGGTAAGACTGGTTGTCAACTTATCGGGCCACTGAACACCTGTAACAACTGTAAAATATCTTCAAATGACAGCTGGGACCAACAAAGAAAGTTAAGATTGATGCTTCAGGGTAGCCCATCACGAAATTCGAACTTCTTAAGTTTTTTTTTCATTTTGCCAATCAGTGTCAGGTTGTAAGTTAATTAAAATAGAATTCGCGACCGTAACAAATGTGACTTTACAGAGTAATTCATTCATTCGACATTCGCGTCTGCAGCCAATTTCATATAGTTACATCGAACAGACAAAACCATTCATATCATTAAACTTTAAAAGTTCATAATATTAATATTTTTGCACCCAGTACTCAATATATCATAAGAAATATTTTCGAAATCGTCTGTCGAGCCGGTTTCGGCGTTTTTTCGTCTCCACCCGCCATCGCAGTTGAGCAAACAAACCAAGTGTACCTACGCTTCAAGATACAGAAAATGGCCTTTTTCTGTATAAAGCAATACCAACTTACCTATATTAAACATCAATTTTAAATCATCATTAAAGCTTTTGTGATAAGGTCTAAAGTCGGCTGAGTGATTCCAGTTTTCATGCGGCCAACTTTACAAGGTTTGGCATGAGTTAATT
This sequence comes from Diarsia mendica, assembly GCA_949316265.1. NCBI lineage: Eukaryota > Metazoa > Arthropoda > Insecta > Lepidoptera > Noctuidae > Diarsia > Diarsia mendica. Next base: position 7,585,496 of record OX438906.1, on the reverse strand, counting down.
TCGAAATGCGAAACGTATGTTTTTTAAATGGAATTTTTCAATCATTATGAAATTCTATTCTATTTTTATGAATGGCAATTGTGCCGATGTCGACAATTCTGCCAATGTCAAATTATGAAATTGTTGAAAGCATTGTAGTCATATTTTGACGTTGACATTTACAAAATGTTTAGGTTGGAAATCACGCGGTTTCATTCTATAGTACCTACCTAATAGTTGAGTATAGTAAAACGCAGGATTTGTCTTTAGCCTATCAATATACCTGTGATAGCTCTAATATTCCAGAATACGGTATAGATAATTTCTGATTCATTTCGCAACGGGATCCAAGACAGTTAAATACTGGTATATATCCAGCTGCATCCAGTTAGTCGAGCCCAACATAGTTGTGTAAAGACTCGATAAATGATGATGATCCAACACAGTTAAATGTTGTCTGGGACTTAGTCGAGCTTCATTGTTTTGGTAGTTGCCACTGTTGATTCTGGTTTTCAGGAGTTGCAGTGGTTTGTGCTAGTCCCAAAAATAAAGATCTCAGACTCAGACATGCATAATTCATCGCATACTGACCATAAAGATAAATCTGTAGATAAGTATGCACATATTTATAGATTTAACTTTATGTTCTACCCGCTATACGGGGTACCCTGAAATCTCCAGAAATCTTTGACAAGTTCGGATTGTCATGATTTCAACATGGACTTCACTTTTAGCAAATGGATAATTATTATCATCGTACATTTTGCACAGAGGTCTGTTAGTAAGGTGAAATAAACATATAAACCAAAAAAAATAGAAGATGATATCCAATACAGAGTGAGTTATAACAAAATCCGAGACATTCCAGAAAAATCCCGAAAACCCTTTCCTCCAGTAACTCACAATTCGCCATATTTGTCTCAAGAGTGCAACGTAAATACGTTTCTAACTAGATAACTGAAGTATCAGATATAATCGCTCAAGTGCAGTAGACGCCTTGGTAGTAAACTTCGTCGATACCGCAGGTTCGATGCCCGATAGAGGCATTGCACAATGATACCGGTGACACTGAATTACGTGTCTAATTTAAACCGATATCAGACGTTATATCAGGTTATTTTAGATATTATCGAATTGTGTATTTTTACGATTTATCTGTTCACGTGTTTGAGCTTTTAAATTAATGGGAATAGTTGGTTGATGTTGCCGCTAATACAGAGATGTTTAATTATGTTAAATTATCTCTCGATTTGTGACGATATTCGTGGTATTATTTCCGGGTTTTTAGGGAGAGAATGCTTTCATTTATTCCTATCGTTTGCACCTCAGAACTTCAAATGCCTTTACCGCTACATTTTAATAGTATAAGTCGACCGCGACCATAAGCCTCGTGAAATAATTTAAAAAATATTAATTTCCGATTTATTTCCGACAAGCGTATCTAATTAACGTACTCTCAGACGGAACCATGTCCAAAATTAACTTCTAACGCCAACCACATAAAAACTTTACCCCGAGAAAACCTGGTCTAACATTAAATTAGAACTTACAAGGTGTCAAAATGTAGCCCTCTTGTATACCTACATACTCACCCGTGTTTTGTTAAAAGGAGCCTAAAGCAAAAATCAGTAGAGTGCATAGATGGACGGTCATCGGAAAATTGTTAAATGTAGGATTATAGCTGCCATTCATGATCCAAATAATATGGCTGTACCTACTTTAGGTTACATCTGCCTTGACATTTGGGAAAAACCGTTGGGATGGTATTATCTGTATCTGTATCATCATCATTTAAACCGAAATATATCGAACTATAACCGAAATATAGTCCACTGCTGGATATAGGACTCCCCAAGTGTTGCCACATTGACCAGGGGCCGTATTTTTAAATCAATAGAATTCCAAATCGTGTACGAAATCGCAGAATTCATCACGTCATTTCCGTCATTTCTACTGGTAGAATATCGGAAACGAGTGGGTCGGACCACTCGTTGCAAAATTCACGGGTATGAATATTCAAAAACAGCGATTTCGTACGGATTCGCATACGAATTTTGCGATTGCGTACACGATTTGGAATTCTATTGATTCAAAAATACGGCCCCTGTCCCGTGTGTGTCCCATCCAGTGGATTCCCACAACGTTTACCAGGTCATTGGTTCACCTAGTGAGAGACCTTCCAACGCAACGTCTTCTATCTGCATAAAAGCAGAAAATATGCTGCAAAAAAGTACATAATTGCCAAATCAAAATAATAACCTTTCACAGTTAAGTAAAGCACTTATTTTGATGATTTAAATGGAAGAGGTCCATTATTTTCGCCCACAACCTGCTTTACCATAAAAATAAGTTACTAAATACTCTTAACAGTGTTTACTTTTACAAAAAACTGTTAATAGTCGCTCTGTAGACATGTAATTTTAATTTCCGTTAAGTGGGAGCGGGCGGTGCCGGGCGGCGCGGCTAGTGGGGGTGGATCAAAGGAGCCGACTGACCGCCGTAATAGGAGCCTATTATCTAAGTTCCACATATAAAAAGTTTAATGGTTTTATGGGAAGGTTTTCCTATGTGATTATGTGGTGTTGAGAAACGCATGTGGGTTTTTTTTAGGTGTGGGTGGTGCTAGGTTTTGACAGCCGATTAAGTCGCTATGTTACAGATATCCGTTCAGTCGTTATTTTTCTTCATTTTTTATGTTTTAGTTTATTTATTTTATATTTTTTTATTAGTCTGTGATTTGTCCCACTGTTGGGCAAAGGCCTGCCATTTGAGCTTCCAAACCTCTCTATCTTGTGCGATTTCTGGCCATGTTCGCACTACGAATAAGATCAGATGTCGTCTATAGATGTTTTTATTTCTAAATTAAAATATAGCTAATTTTAAACTCAACACAATTGTAACTAAACATATTCGTGGTCGTTTCGTGGGTGGGTCTTCAAAGACAAAACTTATTGGACCTCTATGTGATAATATTTTTAATGATGTGAATGATAGTGTGAAATGTAAGACTATAACAGTAATGGATTTACTTTGTAGTAGTGATATATTTTGTTTGCAGATCCGGCTCGAAGGACCAAATCTTCAACAACCAAAAACACTCCCTTAATCAAACTACACGTTACACTAACGCACCTAACTCCAGAAATAGCCTCCCAAACTACCCCTCAAAATAGTCCCCCAAGACGGTGTAGCACAGACACAGGGAATATTAAATGGCTCAATTCTGAGCCGAGAGCAGGCCAGGCCGAGATTACAACCACATGCAGCTTTGACACCGACTAGTTTTGGAATAGCTAATGAAGGACTGGACTTGGGGACTGGGGAGGCCATGCGTATATACGTTGTCGATTGTTAAGTGGTTTTGAGGTTTGGTGTTCGTATTAATTTGAAATAAATGGAGAAAATAAAATAAAGTTTAGTAATAATTTAAGAATGTATTGTTGTTTTTTTGTATTCAGCTATAACTTGAAGAAACTGGAAAACAAAACTATCATTGTTGGGAAAAGGCTAAACTTCTCCCAACTATGACCAACATAATCTTCGGCAAAGATTATATTTATGTTGGTCTAATATGAATCTAATTATGAAAGAGTTTTATTTACAACATTTCTGTTAGTACTAGGTGAATATTTGTTTCAAGTATTGAATGGTTTTTAAAAATTGCAACTTGGTACTATATGTGTCATAATTTTTGAGGCGTGCTTTCCTTGCGTCCACATCGCTTAGAGCTAATCTACATACAGTGTACAATGTTGCAACAAGGTACACCGATTATAAACACCTAGAAGTGTCGCTTAAAAACTGTAGCATCATCATCTGTGTAGATATTTTCTAACTATAGAATTGATCTCGGCTGCCAGTACAGGTCATGTCATAGTTTTGTACTCTCTGATTCCTGAATAAAGGCCCGTTTTAGTTACTAAATGAACACACAAGAACTTTGAGTGTCATCACAATAATCTAGTCATTGTTCAATAGTACTTGGACTCGGCGCAAGTTCACGTTTGTACAGTGATTTAAAGAAATACTGAGAGAAACTAAATGATTTCGAGTCTAGTTTAATGTGGGCTTGATTTTAGTAGCTACTATGGATGGTATTATAACAATGTAAAAATTATTAAGACAGTGTTATTTCATCAGGAAATGGGTATTTGAATATTTTTTTTTTACTTGTGATTCGAAAACAGTAAATAAAAAGATACCTAGACAAAAGTAAAAAAATAGTTTGAAATCTTAAAAAATGCCTTAGTTTTAACCGATTTTAAAGGACGTGCTAGACAGAGACAGTGCTACATCTAATGTGACGTCATAATAACATACCGCCATAGTTACGCAGTACTAATGGCCGTTTCACGCGACAAGGATAGAAAGTGCCCCACCAAAAACTTCTAAAGCGTGTAGCTACTCAATTTTTTGATCGATTTTATAACTTTTTTTACACATCGTATTATTTCTTTTAGTTCTTTAGAATAACATAAAATTTTCATACATTTTTGATACTAGCTTTTGCCAGCGGCTTCGCCCGCGTGAAAATGACGATTTTTCATACAAACTTTCATCCCCTATTTAACTCCCTTATGGGTTGAATTTCGAAAAATCCTTCCTTATTCCTTGTCTACATTATAAAGGGAACCTCTGTGCAAAATTTCAGCTTTCTAGGTTCAAGGGTTTGGGCTAGGCGTTGATGAGTCAGTCAATCAGTCAGTCAGTCAGTCAGGACTTCTCTTTTTATTTATATAGATAGATAGATAGAAGATAGATTTTCAAATACCCAATTTCCCAGTAGCAGCCACGGAGTTTAGATCTGTTCCCCTTTTAATGGTACTAGACTTGCCCTCTATTACATGGGATCTCAACAAAACTGGCGAATTGAGAGCGTACTTAGGTACACATCTGCCAAACCCTTCGGGGATTACAGGCGTGATATTGAAAGTATTCTGAACCACATCCAGCACAAACCTCACCCCATTCTAAGCACAGTCGTATAATTTTTAAGTTAAAATTGTCCTCAAACTCTCACATATATGCTAACGACGCGCCAACACTTCGAGGAACTTACGTGATGCGTCTGTTTGAACGCCATGTACAGTCTGTGCCCAGTATTTAATTACCCTTCTTCTCACACCACTTGCCCTCTTATTCAGGTCAGGTAACGCTGGTCACTGACTGTACATAATATACATAAACTATATTGTATTTACATACCCCATATACCGAGAATGGAGATGGTATTTTACCTTAGCACGGAAACTAAGGAATTTCTCACTTGGTCATGATTTTGATATGTAGGTGTTTAAATCTGATATGGTGGTCCGAAGTTTTTGATCCTTCTTTGTCATGGTGTTAAGTAATGAGAATATACAAGAGAATAAAAAAGATGATTAACAGTGAGTGTGTAGCTGTTTAAAAATGTACCTAATAAAAAAATGTAATTAAAAGAAGAGTTTGTTCCGCCACTTCTTCTTCCAAGCTAAACACTGAGACGTGGCGAGGGGTGTGCATTTTAAGAGACTGTCTGTCTATCGGTCTATACTCTATCGAATTTGAATAAATGACTTTGTTGTCGTAATAAATGTTTGTCGCATAAGCTATCCCAGTGGCAACGGTCTACGAGGTGAGGATTGTGTGTTTGAACTCAGGCTGGTCTTTAGTTAGCAGTTTGGCCTAATTTATTTAATTACCATTAGCTCTTATCGAACTCTTCAGGTAAGTCGCGCTAACTTCAAGCGCCATTACTGACCATGTATGTAGTTTGAGTCCCAGGTCGGACAAACTGTTAGTGAGTTTTTCCATCAGCAATTCCTTATTAGCAATCATGTAGGCTGGATTGATGGCAATAAGCTCACCCTATATTACTTGGGACTTTAACATAACTGATGAAATGTGAGTACTATTAGGTAAGCCTCTACCTAACCCTTCGGGGATCACGTTATATCTATTCAAATGAGGCGGATAGTCAGCACTTTTTGAACATGAAAATTTTCGAAAGACACTCCATCAAAACGCCCGATTTTCGATACTTGCTAGTGTTTTAGCTGGGAAGAAGAAAAGGCGGAACAAGCTTCCCAGCAACACATCCCCTGCTCATCAATTAACTTTTGAACCAAATCCTGTTGACCAAAACAGCACCGCGAAATCTCATACACCAAAAAGCATGTATCGTAACGAACGACGAGGGAGGCAATACCAATAGTGTGGTATTACACCGGACAGCGCGCGACCTGTCCGGACAAACAGCGAGATTACACGATACCGTCCGGCCGGACAAACACACAAACACAACACGGACAGACCTTCATTGGAAATTCTCAAAAACTCGCCGTTGTCTCGCTGCCGTCAATATTGACTTTAGCCAGTTATTGGCGGGTAGGTACATCCGTGCGGTTAGTGCACTGATGTTACTGAACCACAGTTTTCGGGATATTTGGGTTTGATTAAACAATGTCGGTGACAGAATTCAGTTTTTTTATTATCCTGGACAAAGGCCTCTTCTTCCAAACCTGTGTGCTTACTCTCGAATATAATTCCGATAGATCGACATTGGAATTGTCAGTCAAACGTCAGCAATTGGCTGGACTCAAACCGCCTTATTACAAAACGTAAATAAACCTGGTTTAACTTAGACTTGTTTTATCTCGCATGACGTCTCACTTCAATAATATTCAAAATAAAGTGACAGCATGCGAGATAAACCAGGTCTAGGTTAAATCAGGTTTAACTACCTTTTGTAATAAGGCGGACTGAGTCTAGCCAATCCCTGACGTTTAACTCAACCAACTGACGTTTGACCAATGTCGATCTATCGGAATTATATTCCAGAGTAAGCACCCAGATCACTTGTCATGTTTGCCCTGCAATCCTCTGCCGAGCCTTTTCCCAAATATGTCAGAGTCGACTTTTAGTTTAACTGGATGCAGCTGAATATCAGTATTTTACAAGGTGCGACTGTCTATCTGACCTCCACAACCAGTAATATGAAACACCTAGATAAGATTGGTTGTCAGACTTTCGGGCCAACAGACTACCCGGTACGACTGGCAAAGATGTATAATGGTCGCCAGGAGTACGACTTAACCCTGCTTTCTGAGGCACTGAAGACCCAGATTATTATTGGACTATATATTAGACTATTATTAGAGATATTATGTTAGAAAAATTTACTTGTGTGGTCGAGTGTACCGACGGATCTTTTTCACTACGTGAGAGTCTTCGCGAACGCGATGTGAAATCGACCGCTTATTAACTTTACTTATTTCGAAATGCAGTATCTATTACAGACACTTAACTATGTTTTAGTCATATTTAAGCTCACATGACACTGCCTCGTTGATACTAAAAAAATAAGGGTAAAGTACAAAAAAAAATTAAAACTTCAAAATTGTTAACTAAATCCAATTCATTCTTTTTTTTTTCTATTGTCTGTCTGTTTTTTCCCACTGCTGGGCAAATGCCAGTTTTGCCTTCTCTTTTTATTCATATTAGAAGTTATTTTTATAATCAATTCACGCGGCCGCGGGCAACAGCTGGTCTATTATAAAGAGGTAATTTGTCAGTTTGGAGGGGAAATCTCCGGAACTAATGATCCAATTCTAATAACAAAATAACATTTTGTGGGTGCTTTTAGCTAAATTACAGGAAAACTATCATAATTTTGGCGGGCGAAGTCACGGGCAACCTCCTCCTTAGTCGTTCACTCTTGACAGAGTGGTCGTGGTTGATGACTCTGCATTTTCTTTGGCCAAAGCAGTCCTCGCGATGCTCCTCCATTTATTCCGGTCTGCCGCGTCTCGAAAGTTCTGAACTATGGAGGTTTGTGTTGACGCTTTGATAAGGTCTGTCCAACGCGTAGGTGACCTACCGCGTGACCGCGTGCCCTCCAGTTGTCCCTGGACAATGAGTCGTTCCATGGAGTGTTCGTTACGAACCACGTGGCCGAAATATTTGATAACGGGCAACAGCTAGTACCAAATAAAACAATCCAAATACCTTCGTAATTCAACTACAACACTACCCTTTACATAACCATTACACCTCCAATTCACAGCAACTCGTAAACCTTGCGTCAATTTAGTCGCAGCGCATATCCTTGCGGCTTTATCAGTCGCTCACGAAGTCGAGTGACTAAGTAGTAAGTAGGTACAACGAGGTGCTAAAGCGGGCCACTAATGAGACGACGCTAATCGTCGACAAAGTGAGTGCACGCGAGTGGCCCACTTGCGTTGAGACACTTTGCATCCGATATTGCTTATTAGAGGCTGTCAGAAGATGAGTCTTCACCTTCAGGGTGGAAATTGAAGGATGATTAACATAATTGGTGTCATTATTCTGCAAATACTTTGGTAGAGGTACTACTGTTATACCATAATCCCATTGCTGGGCATATACTCTACCAGTTCAGTACTTCTTCCAGTTGTTTTGATCCAGGGTCAGAAAGCAAAAAGAGAGAGAAAACTGACTTATTTTTAGGCTTTTTATGATAGAGCAGGCATTGACTCAGTAGTGAAATAGTACAACAAATAAAAAAAATAAAATGATAGAGCGGGTGAAATTTTTTTTTTGAAAATTTTAATAGTTTTGTAAACTTTTGTCGTTTATCGAAATGTGCTTATCCATATTAATCCGTGTACCTAATTAGTGTTAAGTTTCTTTGATACAGCCAACTCACAGCCACTTCAGTTTGCTTACTCTGCAAGCTATGTCAGTAACTCCGGTTCTTTTCCAGATAATTTGATTTCGCAACTTATCCTTCAAAGAAAGCGTCTTGACACATCCAATTGATTAAAATACACCAAAAAAACATCACCAAACACCAAAAAGCAACAATTTCGCTATACCAATTAACCTAATTCCGTCCGACACGACATAGCGACATAGCGACACACAATATAGCGAAATGCACAAGGAGCCATATTGATCAATATGCCGACAGTCGCCGGGACAAACAACGCGGTTGCTGGAGCCCTGGCCTTTGATCACGGTGACCCGGCCGTGCGCCACTTGTTACGAGGGCATTGTGGAGGAGAGGGCAGAAGGTTTATGGCAAATGAAGGTGCTTGTAGAAAATTCGTTTTAGTTCTTCTTCTTAGCGAATGTCAAAGTTTCTAAACTACCTCAAGGGCTTCTAACATCCCGTCGGGGCTGCGGATAATCGAAAGAGATGACGTGGCCTCGGCACAAGGGCGAAGAAGGAACATGGGTTCGGTTTTTAGTCAGTAGAAGTCCGACACTCCCCTTCGCTCTGCCCAAGAGCGGGGGGAGGTCATTTGATGATTTTCCACCCACCAAAAAAAAAAAAAAGGGCTTCTAACATCCCGTCAGGGCTGCGGGTTGTTCGAAAGACACGCCGCAGCCTCGACTTACATTACTAAGAAGGAACATGGGTGGTTTTTAGTCAGTAGAAGTCTGACACTCCCTACTACTCTACCCAGAGCGGGAGGAGTTTATTGATAATTTCCTTCTCCATAGGAAACGACCAACTCAAACCTTGCACCTTTTCTCGACGTTTTATAAGTGCCTATGGGAAACAAAATATTTCGACTTTGATTACATACGTTACGGTCGTCCGAACATTTTGCTCGATGCGTTCCCCATAGAGAGAAACACTAACGTCATTTATAAGAACTAATCAGGCTGCTCGTAAACGTAACCTTGTATGAGCGGCGTGGCGTGGTATTATCGAGGTTTAAAGAAATTAAATAATGCTTTCTTTAAAATGTTAATAAAAAAATGTTAAATTTTAATTTTTAATTTTAATTTTCTTTTAAGCTTCGGTTTAGTCAATTGACCTATTTGGGACCAAATTCGAGGCGTCATTTTATCATGCGGTCCGCCCAGTCCTTACGCAGTAATAATAAGTCAATAGATGTTATGTATTTTATCTTGAACCAAAAGATTAAGAGATGCAATGAAACTTCTGGCCACCGTCTCCATGATCACCGTTGTCTCTTGCGGCCCCAACAAAGTGCTACGTATGTGCTGCTTTGATGGGAAATGTCCACAGTAATGCAGTTTTTGATACACCACTCGGCGCCATCTTGCTCCGAGCTTCAGCTTTGTGATTATAATGTGGTGCTTGCGGGGAGATGGTACTCCAAATATTTTGTGTAAAAGTATCTGCTGTTTTTCTTTGTTTGTGTATGAAGCAAAAAGAGGATATAAATTAAAAAGGCTAGGCACTAAGATAACCTGATGTCAGAGTGTGCATGGCTTCTGACTTGGCTTTACATACCTTTGAAAAAATATCTCTCAGGTACCTATGCTGTTTTGGTTTCCGTACGAATTTTTCCTGCACCGAAAAACAAGTAATTACGCACATGAATCTAAGAAATCAGAAATGCGTGTCTTGAGTTCGAACTCGAGACCAATGATTTGACAGTCTGACGTTTACACCACTATCACTGCCGACACATATAAGTATTTCAGTATCGGTAATATATTGTAGTACCAAACTCGGATGATTTTCGCAACAAAAGCAGGCTACAATCCACCGAATATCACAACAAAACATCAAGCAATACACAATAATAATATACATACCCCTACAATAAAAAGAAAATAGCACATAAACAAATACCTAACCAAGCTAATCCGCAAAGGCTCTGTAAAAAACTGAGGGTACATTGAAACAGCAGCTTGGTTGCAATACGGGCAAACAACGCCCTCTCCCGGTGATTTGGGCATTTATTAAAAAGCACACAATACCCGGCCACTACACTGAGATCGCTCTTTTCTATTTTATTTTTAATATTAAAGCCCCCGGCTACTGCTCGTTGTTGCAGAGTATTGTGGAGGACAGAGGGACATTTAGTAAGTGTTGAGGTATTTTTTACTGTATTTCAGTATGGCAACTATGGGTTTTCAATTTGACCGTGTCTTTTCGGTTTATCTACATTGAAACCCAAAAGTATCAAGTTAAACCACACACGCACCAAGGCTTTTCACGTTTCATACCGGTAAAAAGAGTTTGATGTGAAAAAAAACCTTTTAAATTAGACAAAAAGAGGAATAGGAAATGTTAACAGCTGATTCTCCACACTGAATAACATTTTGTAGCTAGTCAAATAGTTCGTAGCAGGTGCTACGAATTTTCGTAGCACTTATGAATGCTACATAAATTATTAGATTGAGATTGTTTTTGTAAAGTTAGATGTGTGTATACTATGAACATGAAATTATTATTAGTATCTTCCTGCTTATGCTTACGAATTGCCTCTCAATGTAGGTTTGTCAGAATTAAACCGGTTTTTTTTTATTTGACTTCTTTTAATAAAAAAGAAGTCAAACAAAAAAAAACCGGTTTTCGGCGACTAACTGGCCAACGAGCTTAGAATTCAATACTATATCGAACACCTAATTATATAACTTATCAATAGTACAAATCAACAAGTTGTAGCTACAACAAAATCACGATTTATGAATTAAATAAGATACTAATTATCAACAACAAAACAAAGACCACCGCCTCTGTTCCGAACTAATCTGTGCCATCGCTTCACAGGGAGGACGGCGAGGGCCCTCCACAGCTATTATTGAGATTCAGACGGCAGACTCTTCATCATATCTACTCCTGAAATATGTACTCTTGCAATAACTGTTTATGTAATTCACAACTTTGTGAAGTTGCACGGTATATAGCTCAGAGTGAACTTCGCTTAGAAGCCAGTTGTGTACTATATTGCTGGGTGTAATTACAGAATGTTGTTTTCTCAAGTTAAATTTTTAGGAAAAAATTCCATTGATAAGTAATGATAAATTTCTAGTATTCTCGCCAGTGATTAGGTACTTAAAATTTAATAAAAGAAATAACAAAGAAAAACAAATAAAACTACCTACAAAAAGTATAAAACAATTTTTGTCGTGGGAAATACGTCAATTAAATAGGACACGATATATTATGGCAGAACATGCCATGGATCTTCGATTTTTTCGTCTTCCCACACAAGTCTGAGTGTACCTAAGTCCTCTCCATTTCATTGATCTTTGATAGCAAAAGGCTAAAGTTGTACCTATTCAAGAATACATGAGGGTAATCTTTGCAAATGAAGCTTTACGTAAGATAGATAGATGGATCTTAAGATAGATTTTAATATAGCAAATAATTTTGGATAATATTAGTTGCTCGTTAGGCTTACATTTATAAAGCTATCTACAAATCATCGCTGCAGCGCTGTTGGTAAAGTGCTGGATGAAGACACTGCAGTGGTTGAACCAGTGCGGGCAAACATTCGGCCGAACAATTACTGAGTCCAGGCGATTCTTATCAGTTTGGCTGGACATCGCGTGCGCGACCTATGCTGCAGTGTGAGGCCTAAGTGAGGAGTAGTAGCGGATTCAAAAATATAATACAGCACAGCTATTACCTACTATCCTTTACGAAGACATGTGGCCGCGTCGCCCACGTCGTTGATTATGGTCGCGCAATAACTGCCATTCGGATCAATCTTCAGGTTAAGTAACGTTTGCCTAGGTTGGTTTGTGCATGTATGACCACTGGACCAGGGACCACCAAATACATACTGAGTTTTCTTCGTGCCTCGGAAAGCACGTAAAACCGAGTTTGATTTGGCTGTAATTTGACAGTTTTAACAGGTAGTAAGTGGCCTGAAAGTCTGACAACCTGCAGTCTTACCAAAGAATAAGTTTCATACTACCCAGTACTAACTGGGTTGTGGAGGTTGGATAGTCAGTCACTCCATGTAAAATACGTATTCAGGATGCACCTTTGAATTTTGACGACCCGGCTATCAAAGGTTCAACCAGTTCGACCACAGTCAGCGTTATTTGAAATTAAATATCGTTGAGTTTTAACCTAATTGCAAAGTAACACTAAGTTTTATAATGTTATAATAGAAGGCTTCTGTAACTTGGACAGTATGATAAGTAGTAACTCAGGCAGCATATAATGATATAACAAAGTCAATTATAAGGGTTGTGCAAAGTTTAACAGAGGTTGTTTGGGCGTTACCCTGTGCTATATCAAACTTATAGACGGATTCTCTATTAATTGCCATGGTAAGACTGACTTTGTAGAACGAACAATAAAATAGGTTCTTAGAAAGGCAATATTGATTTCAGAAGATAGTTCTAGAAAGGGGGTGACTGCTGATTTGACAACGAAGAATAAGCGTTCTTCTGCAACCAGCCCAAGAATTGATTCATACGTCGTCCAACCATCGTAATCTTAACAGACAATTTAAGAGACTCAAAAATTGTGCTTTTGTAGGTTATGACATGATTAATAAGCACACCAGTAATTAATATCTATTTGTGCCCTGTTGATACCGATAGTGTGGCCGTTTATACTACATGAGTCTCTGCAAAACTTGTGAAATGTGAATGAACTACGCACACCTCTGCATAACCCTTGATAGCACTGGTCAAATGATTTGCTATGTAAAAGATCCTTAATCACAGCAGGATTTGTTGTTTAGTCGATAGTTACATTCACGCTATCACACCGGAACCACCGGAAGTATACACAAAACAAATTCAGAGTCAACGTTGTTCCACACAGAAGTTTATCTGCAAGTTATTGAGGGTAGCAAACATCGACAGGTGTGGGCACGGTTAATAGTTGGAAATTCAAAGTTGTGCTCAAACAGGGTAGGGTAAACACTAGGCCATCTGGCGGGCTTTGCCCAATACTCGCGCACTTGGAGTGTCTGAGTTGGGTCTTGTCCCCTGTGTTGTGTGACTACATCGGTTTTGCCGCGTGGGGTTTTTTAAAAGTTTAATTGAATGATGGTAAAATGGTTGAAGTCAAATTCTTGGCTCCTGTCTGTATAGAAATGGTGTCCTTAATATTTGAAATAACTGATTATTTGCATTTGTTTCAGAAATTGTGAAGTTAGAGTAGTAGTGAGAGAAATGTATTGGCGCATGTGAAGACAAAACGAAATAGGAAGAAAAGCTTGCTGAAGATTGCGTTTTATCGAAATAAATAGGTATGCGCTACGGACTCACAAACTTTCTGTATACCGTACTTCGGTATTTCGAACTTCGGAGTAACGAAATACAGTCTGACTTTCTTTGTAGTGTTGAACTATTACCGTCATTAAATTAGATTTATTAATTAGTATAATTATTACATACTGCCTAGTCTAAATAAAATATCGTTTAACTAAAATTACTACAGCACACCTCCAGCCATCATCCACCCCAACAGAAATGAACCACCGATCACTAACCCAAAACGCCAAGCGCTCAAACATCAGTCGGCATGTTATACTACCAAGTGCGTGCAATACTTGTCTTACCGAGGGAGAAGTAATTGACAGCTACAAGGAGCGGCTGGTGCAAAAACATGGCGAATTTTTATTGCTGTCAAACCACTCGTGCAGTGCAAGCAATAGGCCGTGTACCTTGCACTTGTGACGGAATAGATAGGGTTCATTATGTTGTGGTGTTGATTGCAAGTTTAAATTATTCCTTTTGTAGAAGGAAAAGTGTGGGCGTAGTTTTTTGGTTTCGTTTGATAGTTGCAAATCGGAGGATTCATTGATAAAGACGGTTTTTTGCTCTAAGACATTTTTTTTGGAGTGTGTGATAACATCAAATGACTTTTCCCGCTTTGGGCAGAGCGGTAAAGAGTATCAGACTTCTACTGACTAAAAACCACCCATGTTCCTTCTAAGCTCTTACGGCCTTATTAATAAAAAAAAGTTAAGCCTGCTTAAACTTACGCTTGGTTTATCGCGCATGCCGTCTCACTTCAAAAATATTCAAAAGAAAGGGACGGCATGCGAGATAAACCAAGCGTAAGTTTAAGCAGGCTTAACTTTTTTTTATTAATAAGGGGGTTAGGGCCGAGGCCGCGGTATCTCTATCGAAGAACCCGCAGACTATCCTTAATGGTAGTCTAGCAACCCGAGTCATCACGACGATTGCGTATCGAGTGACCGATACGCCGGCACAAAGGAGTCTTTAATATACATATTTTATGATAGGTATGTTTAGGTAGGAACTCATCTTTACGTTATATTTTTGTACTTTTTATTATAAACATGAGAGAAGGAAAGAAAAATAATATTTGTTTTCTTGTACGTTATTTCTTTTTCTTCATGACTTTCCTGTTATCAAATTAACTTTATACACGTGTACACGTTTACAGGATGATATTATATTATTAGGAATCAGAAGTGAAATACGTGAACAAAATAAACAATGTTTAATATCTTTTGAATTACACTTTTACAAAAATATCAAGACAAACATTTTAAACAATAATCAAATAGAAATAGCACTAGCAAATGGAATAATCAGTACACGAGCAAAAACATAAACCAAAATTAGCGAAGCACACGATAATAGTCGGGTAGCAAGTCCTTTCCGAGCGCCGTCCAAGCAAAAAGTGACCGCTGCACCGCCGCTCGCCTCGTTTTATGAACTTCTGTCGGTTGCCGTACGTCGACCGGATGCAAACCGCACGGCTACTGGCTGATGGCGTGACTTTGAGCCAACACGGCCTCTCCTGACGCTCTGACGTCCTCGTCAGCTTCCAACAAGGCGGCTGAGTCTTCGCTGTCTCCTTGATAGCGTGTCTCACAACGCCAGTGGGGCGTGCTGGCACAGTGGAGTGCCACGCACAACTGCGCCTATAGGGCGCGCTGGCACCGTGGAGTGCCGCACACAACTGCGCCTGTGGGGCGCGCTGGCACTGTGGAGTGCCGCACACAACTGCGCCTGGGGGGCGCGCTGGCACCGTGGAGTGACGCGCTTAACACGTCAGTAGCGCGCTGGCAGCCTGGAGCTACGCGCTTAACACGACAGTAGCGCGCTGGCAGCCTGGAGC
This sequence comes from Diarsia mendica, assembly GCA_949316265.1. NCBI lineage: Eukaryota > Metazoa > Arthropoda > Insecta > Lepidoptera > Noctuidae > Diarsia > Diarsia mendica. The sequence goes on along the minus strand of OX438906.1, from coordinate 7,569,727 downwards.
TACGCGCTTAACACGACAGTAGCGCGCTGGCAGCCTGGAGCTACGCGCTTAACACGACAGTAGCGCGCTGGCAGCCTGGAGCTACGGGCTTAACACGACAGTAGCGCGCTGGCAGCCCGGAGCCACGCGCTGTACACGCCAGTAGGGCGCGCAGTCGGCCTGCAGCGACGCGCTCGGCCTGCAGCGAGGCGCTGGCCTTCAGCGAGGCGCTCGGCCTGCAGCGAGGCGCTCGGCCTGCAGCGAGGCGCTCGGCAACGTCAGAAGGCGCGCAGTCGCCTTGCAGCGACGCGCTCAGCAACGCCAGAAGGGCGCGCAGTCGCCTTGCAGCGACGCGCTCAGCAACGCCAGAAGGGCGCGCAGTCGCCTTGCAGCGACGCGCTCACCAACGCCAGAAGGGCGCGCAGTCGCCTTGCAGCGACGCGCTCAGCAACGCCAGAAGGCGCGCTGGCACCCTGCAGTGACGTGCACGTTCACGGCGTCATTGTGGCAAAGCCCTGGCAACCACTGCTAAGGCCAAGCAGCGTTGCGTTTCGTCCATCCTTGTGTAATGGTTACTCTGTAAACAAACAAATTTACATCAGAATTTTGTTCCGCTCGATCACTCCTGACCAAACTTTAGTTCCATTGGGTGGCACCAAATTCGACTCTCATTAATTAAATCAAATGTACTGGAAATTATCGAAAATACAACACTCAACTACCTTGAGTCATATACCTAGTCGTTCACACCAACCTTAAAAATTCTATTGCAACAAGAACTGCTGAAATCATCGAGTAAAACCTTTAACACCAAGGCTCTCTAACCGAGTAGTACAACAAGAGAGTAATCTCATTCATTAAAGAACATTCAAGTCGAGAATCAAATTCAAAGAAACATTCACCAAACAAAACTTGTCAGACAAGAATACCAATAGGCACATAGGGATGTACGAGTATAAGCACATTGTTAGCATATCACACATACTTCTTCCACAACACTGTAGGCATAGGCTCCAAGTTTGCATACCCCTCAGTGGCTGTTGACATCACAGACTTCCACACACACTGTAGGCATAGGCTCCAAGTTTGCATACCCCTCAGTGGCTGTTGACATAGGCACATTGTTAGCATATCACACAGACTTCCACACACACTGTAGGCATAGGCTCCAAGTTTGCATACCCCTCAGTGGCTGTTGACATAGGCACATTGTTAGCGTATCACACAGACTTTCACACAGACTTTCACACACGCAGCTGAGGCCACGCGCTTGACCAAACCACACGTTCTTATGTAATGGTTACTATGCAAAGAGACAAATCTGACCAAACATCTACGACAGAACCTGACCAAACATCCATTAGGTCCTACTCTCGTTGATAAAATCAAACGCGGCTAAACTGGAAATTATCGAAAATACAACAATCAACCACCCTTACATTGTCGTTTAAATCAATCTTAAAAACATTATTGCGTCAAAAAAATGCCAGGTTCACAAAAATCATCGAGTAAAACCACAGATCTCTAACTGACTAGTAAACAAGTCTATCTCCCGTGTGTATCACTATTTGACTTAACACTACGGTCTTTCCAGACCCTGACCTCAACCAGAGCTAAACGCACAACATACAAGAAACACACCCACTGTCTACTCGAGTTTCCTCAAAAACCTTCAATTTTAATCGGACTACGACTACACAATAATTACTGGTACTGTCTAACACAATACAGCCGATAGAATCTCTTGGCTTGCAACCACAACTTTACTTCATCAAAATCCTTATAAACATCAACTGATACGTAACTCATTGGCATCTTTCTTAGCCTATCATGTGTATTATAAAGCAACTTCTATAATAAAGCAAAACTTATCAGACTTTACAGTGCACCTGTATACGGCCTACGTCTTCACACGAAAACAAGTCAACTGATCATATTGCGTAGGGGTTTGCATTTACGCAGACCATGATTATTCGAGTTTGATGTTCCAACAACTGCACTTTTTGGTTTCAAATATACGGAAAACAAGACTTTTGACTGTATTTTGTTTTGTTCATAATTGCGGCTTTTATTTGAGCATCAGATATCACAAATCACAACGTTGCCCCTCACCAGGAATTTCTCCTGTATCGTGGGTACCATCACAAATATTTAAACTCACATACACAAGTACCCGACTTAAAAAAAAAAACTATTGTAGGTCATACAGATACTTGTACTCGTAACGTCATTATAGCACAGTGACCATATCGACTTCACGCGGACACAATGACCGAAATTCGTGTTTAAAATGAGTCCACGTGCTGTTATTGGTCAACCAATCGTTAAGCGACGTATTAGCACCACCATGTAAATAACCACCAATGCGTCCGAGGCATTGCCAATCACCCCAGTGACCTTATAAACACACACATAACATCACGCCTGCAATCCCCGAAGGGTTAGGCAGAGGTACCCAGTATACCCACATTTCGCCAGTTATGTTAAGACATAAGCTTAACCATGTAATAGGGGTGAGCCCATTGTCACCAACAGGGCACAAATCCAGAAAATAACACTTTGCCCGACCCGGGAATCGAACCCAGAACCTTCATGCTCATAGTCGCGCTTACGACTACTAAACCAACGAAATATTAAAATGGTTCGATCTTACTTGTATCAGGAACGAAAGTAAACCAATCCTGTCCGGAGCGTCGCCTCAACCGCGAGAGCGGTTACACAGGACTTCGCGTCCTCACGCGGCTCCTACGACGACGATCTCGTTCGCGCTTGGAACGGCGATCGGATCCCGAAACTTGCTATACGTGACCTTCCACTCCACTTATGGTGGCTACGAGATCGCTTAGAACGCAAGGCACTAGTTTTTGAACGCGAACAACTCGATCTATCCATTGCTAACTACTACCCGCTTTTATCTAAAATTAAAAGCCTGAAAACTAGTTTTTAACTTGTGGGCGAAAAGAATCCACTATCCCACTTCTGATATTAGGAATCAGAAGTGAAATACGTGAACAAAATAAACAATGTTTAATATCTTTTGAATTACACTTTTACAAAAATATCAAGACAAACATTTTAAACAATAATCAAATAGAAATAGCACTAGCAAATGGAATAATCAGTACACGAGCAAAAACATAAACCAAAATTAGCGAAGCACACGATAATAGTCGGGTAGCAAGTCCTTTCCGAGCGCCGTCCAAGCAAAAAGTGACCGCTGCACCGCCGCTCGCCTCGTTTTATGAACTTCTGTCGGTTGCCGTACGTCGACCGGATGCAAACCGCACGGCTACTGGCTGATGGCGTGACTTTGAGCCAACAATATAATATCAAATATAATATTGATATCTTATTTTACTAAGTAACATACATAACATCACGCCTCTAGTCTCCGAAAGGCCAGGCAGAGGTGTACCTAATAGTACACCCGCATTTCGCCAGTTATGTTTAAGTCCCATGTAATAGGAGCAAGCCTATTACCATCAACGGGGTACAATACTGGACTCCGTGGTGAGAAACCTGGGAATCAAACCCAAGACCAGATGCTCAGCAGCCGCGTAAATTTTATAAAGTAAGTCAAGGTAAAAAGTACTCTATTCGACAGAACATACTGTTTTGATGTCATTATAATCCTCGCGTGTATTTCTACCAGAAATACTTTAATGACATACCCATAAAATACTTTTATCGCCATAATAATCACAACTTAAAACTAACCCTGCTGGTTAACCGGGGCTCAAGTGTTCCCCACGGGGTAGCGTGTACCCCATAGCGTGGGGTTGTGGGGTATAGGAGACCCCAGAGGATTCCCTGGTTATTGCCGACGCGGCCCGCGGGTACAGCCCTCAAATTGAATATTTTATTAATTTAAACTTGCCCAAAAATTGTCTGTTAATTTTAAATTGGTACGTTTTAGTTCATTTTCGTGGATGTTTGCGTCTTTCGTTATTTGGTTTTGTGAAATAATTTACTTAGGTTTTAAATGCGACTATATTATTCTTTCTTTCTCGTGTGATTAGAGCCTTCGGCCTCTGATTTGGTTTTACTATGTTGTCGAGTCAGCAGCTCAGGCATGATGATTTCCTCACGATTTTTTCCTTCACCGAATCTGACCTCCTCATTTTGCATGTGTCAACAGACAACACCGAAAAACAACACCGAGCTAGAGATTAGATCTTCGTCGTCAACTATTTATTTTCAGAAAAATCATTAATTCATTAAAATCCCTGATTTTAATATCTTACTTAATGTCCATCAAAAATCAGGCTAAACAGTTGTGCCACAATCAAAGGGTGCACACATATGGCTAGTATTATGGCCAGCTTTTATTAACTGTGGCTGTCACTCAATTTGGAGTATTAGCAGTGTAGCGCGCCGCGGGCCGGCTTATGTATGTACAGGGTGATGCGGAACGGTGATTTGTTGTTTTAGTTTGTTTGTTTTAGATTTTTAGATTTATTGGTGGTATTGTAGATTGGCACTGTTTCGATATTAATATACCTGTCAGGCTTATTAATGTTTCTTTTATTGATTCTTACAACGCATTAAAAAAAACTATTCTACAAAAACATATTATTTTCTGAAAGATTTAAAGAAAAAAATGATGGCCACAAGCATCGAGAATTGTGTCTGAACTACCGCATTATTATTAAATAATGGAATACTGATACTCACAGCTCTTAAACGTGTTTTCGTCGCAAGTTTCAACGGTGAAATTCACCACTTTTTGCTGATTTTTCCGCAGACAATTTGTTATTTTATAACGTAGTAAAGGGGACATATTACAGAAGTAGGTACAAAATCAATTCAAGTATTTTATTTTTTAAGAAAGTTTTTTACCTTCTTTTCCACCATTTAATTTTAAAAACAAAAACATTTTCGAATTTCGAAACCACTTTTTAAAACGCACCAACAGCCACCAGTTCCCGCTAATTCCCGCTAAGCCCACTAACGCACCCGTATGAACGCTAATCACGGTTCGATAACACTTCGTTAGCAAAATTAAAGTACTTTGCACTCCAACCGAGCCGAGTAAAGCTAAAGAAATGTAAGGAATTTAATTTTTTTTCTCTGGTTACGAAAGTCCCGTTATGTTTTTCGCACGTCTATGTTTGTGTAAGTGAATGTGCCATAATTCTGTCTCGAAATTCTCAAAATAAAATTAAAAAACAAAAAGAATGAAAAAAATGTTTTTCAACTTACGTCCCCCATTTTTCAATTAGCATTGTACTTTGCAATTAATGACAAAGCTTAAAAACCGTCACAATATTAACATCGTTTAGAACGGTCAATGCAGAATTGCAGATAGTCTTTTATTTTTTTATTGATTTTATGTCTAAGCTAAACTTAGAAAGAATAAATAAATAAAAAAAAAAACACTTTTATTTTATGCTTTATTAGTAATTATAGGCAAGTCCATCAAACCAATAGGTATATTTTTTTTTTATATTGTTTAGTCGCATCCTGCTTCTGACAAATAAAACATTTATTTTTATTTAAAAAAACCAACCCCCTGTATACCATCAATAAGCCGGAATACCGCAGGCGTTTAGCTGCTGACATGCATTGTCCCGCCCCAACAGTTCGTACAATACATGCGCAGGAGTCGATACCGACCCCGAATGTTTTGCCCCAGAATAATTGATTTAGTTGCGCGTGAAATTCCATAGTAGACTCATTGCACATCACTAGTCCACACACACCCATCTTTTACCTCATAGATATAAGGTCCAAATTCCAATGAATTTGTGGGCTCAACAAATTCTGCATCTATCGGTTTGTTTTGATTTTATTCGCTCCGGTTAATTAATATAAAGTTATTTTGTGAACTATGAATAGTGACGTCACGGGTAATAGAGCTGTTATTCATAATCATTTATTCATGAATATTATTTATTTATGAATTTTGAAGTAAAATATTTGTACAGCGATGTGGAGTGGAATATGTGAAACGTTCATTGTGTTTATCAGTAAATAAGGTAAATAATTTATTTAGGTATGGTTGATAGGTAATAATTATTAATAGAATAGAAACTGCTACTATAATTAAGGGTAGTTCCTGTTTGCTGAGCCTGATGGTTAGAGGATTTTGTAAGCTGTTACAATCGAAAATGTTCGGAGATTTATGCCAATGATAAGAAAAAGTTGAGGAATTTAATCAAAACTGATTCTAAGGTTAAGAGTAGGCATACGTAGGACAGATCGGCATCATCAAATCACTTAAGAGACGTCCACTGCTCGATATAGTTCTGCCGCGTTGCAACATCGCCACTCTTCTTCTTTTTCACCAGATCATGACAGCAGAACAGGAATTAAAAAGAGAAGTCATTTCGCATTTTTTGTGTCCTTTTTATTTTATTACATCCTTACATAGCCTAAAACAAAGTCGCTATTTTTGTCTGTTTGTTTGTCTGTATCTTTAAAACTACGCAACGGATTTCGATGCGGTTTTTTTTAATAGATAGAATGATTCAAGAGGAAGGTTTTAGTATATAATTTGAACGACATCCACGCGGGTGAAGCCGCGGGCATCAGCTAGTTTTAAATAAAACTCATTACATTTAAGCTCTACCTAATCAGATCAGCAATCAAAACCGAAAAAACTCAATCAAATTAAAAATAAACAGTAGGTATCTGTCACATATATGGCGCCCACGAACCAACCCTCGTGAGGAAACCACCCTTACGACAAATCAACAGTTACAAACGCCCTAATAAAACACCAATAAATGAATACATTTATTCAGCAGCATTTATTCAACAAAATCCGAATAAATGTATTCATTTATTCAATAAAACAACGATGATTATTTTCCGTTGTAATCCTGGAACAATAAAAATCTCGGCACTCTGCCCTCTGCACTCTTTGGAGGGATAGAGGAATGGAGGATAATCTTTAGTTTAGGATAATCGCGAAAGAGGGGTGATACTTTTTGTGTACTACGCATTGCGAAAAGGAACAAAATGTATGTGTGAAGATGAAAACCAAATTATGAATATCAGTATTTTACATAGAGCGACTGCCTATCTGACCTCCACAACCCAGTTAGTGCTGGATAATACGATAGCCTTTGGTATGACTTGTTGTCAGACTTTTGGGCCACTGACCATCTCATCACCACCTGTAACGACGGTCAAAAGTAACAAATGACAGCCGGGGCTACGTGATTTTCGATGCATGAGCGAAACTCGGTATGTGGGCGCATGGTCACCCATCTACGGACCCTCCTGAGCAAGAGCGATTTAAGCTGAAAATATGAGAGATATTTTTTTTTTTTTTTAATATTCCACAACTATCACACAACGCCATCTAGTCCCAAGCTAAGCAGAGCTTGTGTTATGGGTACTAGACAACTGATAAACATACTTATATATTTCTAAATACATACATATTATAGATAAATTACACCCAGACACAGAACAAATGATCGTGCTCATCACACAAACATTTGTCCTGGGTGGGAATCGAACCCACGACCTCCGGCATAGCAGTTAGGGTCACTAACCACTAGACCAACAGGCCAGTCTAATATGTGATCTCCATGATATGGAGGGAAGTGGAAATTATGCTTTTTCCTACTCCTCCGCTATTCTTTTCTGATTAATTTCGTTGCGGGATCCAAGACAGTTAAATCATTTCTCTGGGACTTCGTCGAGCTTCATTGTCTCGGCGCTTTTCTTGTGGTCGCCACTGTTGATTCTGGCTAACAGGAGTTACAGTGGTTTGGGAATAGTGTGGCAGGCTTGTCCCATATAAAAAGAAAAAGCTGAAAATCGACCAGAGCGTGGAGTTGGTGACCAAAAAATAACAGTATTTTTATGCACGAACTCAATTGAGTATTATTTTATTTATCTTTAAATTGTTGCGATCTTTAAATTAAAATGGGCTTCTTATTTTTACCTGAATACTTGATTCAATGAATCTAAAAGAATGAATCGTAGGTTCAAATTTAATACGCAAGACTGCAATTGAAAATCGCAGCCGTCCTCGCATGTAAAATCCGCGTCAAAACGCGAGGGTCCGCACAGGGGTGCCGACCGAAAACAACACGATTTGTATTTATATCTAAACCGATCCTTTGTCGTGCGATTAGTAGCGTATTGCTGCGACAAATGTGCGCAAGTGTGTGGGGGTACTTAGAGGGCTTATAGTGGGGTTAAATGTTATTGCTAAGGTCTTAGTGTGGGTGTTGAGATGATAGATATTATTGTGATGCGGAGGTCGAATAATTGTGATTTATTGTGCGATTGAAATTCCTGGTACAAAATTGATGTAAACCGTTTATTGATCATTTCTAGTTTTGTGGTAATCGGTTGCCGTGGTATGGGCATGTGATGCGGAGGAACGCGGAAAATGTCATTACGAAAGTTTTGAATATTAATGTAGATAAGAGAAGAGGAAGACCAAACAAACGATGGATGGACTATGTAAAGAGCAATTAGGAATCTGATGAGATGACGAGTATTATAGAGGTATGGGAAAAGAAGACATGCTGCGTCGATCCCAAAATATAATGATGATGACGTTGCAGTGTGTGTCACAAATAATATGACGTTTTGTTTTGCAATTACCATAAGCATCGGTGTGTCTGGAAGCTACTTTATGTAGTAGGTATACCCATAGACGACCTAGAACACAATAAAATTATAGATGGCATTTGTGATACATGGCAATCATAATACGAATGGCAAAGCACTCCTTTGTCACTTAAGTGGCCATTGTATTCGACCACTTTAGTTTTAAGTAGATTTACTGCACCATTTTTTTTTATTCGAAGTAAGTTGAATTATTAAGTTTTCTACATCTCTACCTTTATTTTTCCCAACTATACATACACTTAATCATTCTCCTGTTCATATCCGAATTGATTTGGGACCAGCACACCATCTCTTCTTCTTCCATACATCTCTATTATATCATACCTCCTACACAATGCTATAACCCTGGTACAAAACAAAACTACATTAGGAACAATCAGCGCGAAGCCCACAGCATCACGCTAGGGTTGTCACGCCAGGGTCGGCACGCACGGACGAGCTCTCCTCGTGCTAATGAGAGATAATCCTGGAACTCAGCCTTGATTTCTGTTGCAGTCCCTCCCTGTGTAATGAAGAAAGGGTCAGTAGAACCAGTTTGTACAATACTATGAATGAAACGCGATTCGTATTGCTACTAAGTACGAGGATGGTGCAAGATTATCCATGTTTATAATTATCATCAGACGATTTATCACGATCAGATAAAATACAGAGGTGACTTATTTCGCAACTGATGCGGAAGATTCTTCATCATGATTTCAGCCGAAAGACGTCCACTGCTGGATATGGGCCTCCTCCAAGTGTCGCCAGATTGACCGGTCTCTTTTGCGTCTCTCAATCAGCAGAATGGAATGGCATGGGATAATCTCAATGGCTTCTTTATCCGAGCACAACAAGTGGAAACATTGAACCAATTGACGTTGATCATTTGATAGTTTTCAGACTTCTCTGCGTTTTCAATCTATTACGACTGCTCTGTCTTTAATATTTTTATTCCGTGAAGAAAAGACATGAATTGAGGTATGCCACGAGCACCAATATTTATACACTTAGGTCAAGTTTAGAAGCAATTTTCCCTACTGTTTCATTTACATGTTACTTAGCGAAGCTAATATTTTGGAACCCATATTATCATAAAGTAGGTCATATCTCAAAGTTGCATTGGTTATTCCAAGAGAATTTTGCGTTTACACATTGTCAAGTGTACATATTATTGCACTTCCCTTAGGTGCGAGAAATGAAGAACAGTTTCCTCATCAACAAGATATTGTACTTCTGTGCTTCCCTGCCAAGTGTAACCTGCCTCCCCAAATCACCCCTGGACCCGGCGTGATTTCTATTGCAGTGATCCCGCCGACAGCGCACCGAGGAGGGTTGTATACAACATTGTGTTTTTATTGCATAAACGTGCTGCTACAATTACATTCAATTGAGGGTGTGGATTACAGTTTTAATTAGACTTTTGTGACGGAAAGATTAGAGTGTGAAATGTTTTGGGTGTTAAAATTAGAGATATAAATGGTACGCTGGTCAGAATGTTTTGAACGAAAATTGTGGGATACCCTTTAGGAGCTGATTAGGAATGATTGTTAATATGAAAAAATACTGTTACTGAAAGAGAGAAGCTGCATGGGAAACAAGACAAGGATGAAGTGCACTTAATAGTGGTTGAGTAGTACTAAACATTGCGTCTTACATGTTTTTTTGGCCTTCACACTTTTACCAAAACAACCCGTGAACCAGCAAATTTAACAGAGTCGGCCACCGAAAAGCGTCGAGATAATGAAGCTTGACGGAGGAGACGGAGAGAAATAATAATTATAATTTATCGGTCTTGGATCCAGCAACGAAATTAATCAGAAAAGAACAGCGTATATAGGAGTAAGAAAAAAATAATTTCCACTTCCCTCCAGGCGCCTTATGTTGGGAGTTTCTCAGAAAAAAGTAGAATCGCCGAATCTTTTTCATATGTCGTGCTGACCATGCTTCAGGGCCCCTACTATGACGTCTTAAAACATTCCTAACTTACTCTTAATCCATTGTGGAAACGTGACAGAACTATACAGGGTGTCTAGCGCCATCTCTTTTCCACACTGGATTAAGAATAAGTTAGGACTGTTTTAAGACGTCATAGTAGAGCCCCTGAGCATTTTGACTTGGCAGTTGACACTTGCATTTGCTTGTTGCTTGCTGGGAAATTGCTTGCTTGCTTGTTGTAGCTTGTAATTACTTACTTGTTTTTGTATTTGTACGCACGGCATATAAATATCTGCAAAAAATAAATAGTTTTTCTTTTCTCTTGACCACCATTTCTTTAAATTATACCTGCTTAGTTTCAGCACATCTGGGTTTATTTGCTTACGTATTGCTATAACAGGTGTAAATGGTATTCAGTTCCGTATCAAGGAGACCATTGCTACATCAAACATTCGACAAGTAATATTTTACAGAACATAACATCACGCCGGGACCGGTCAATGTGGCGACACTTAGGGGAGGCCTATGTCCATCAGTGGACGTCTTTCAGCTGAAATGATGATGATGATGATGAACATCACGCCTGTTTTCGACAAAGGGTTAAGCAGTGACAAGCTAAATATTATTTATCAGCTTTGCCCACAATCTACTGTTGCGTGATATTATTTTAAAATATTACTTCCCTATTTGAACCAGATTCCGTTAACAATTTCTAGGGCTTTTTTTCTACACAGAACCCTAATCCTTTTTGGTTTTTTACTTCTTACAACATCAACTATCTACTAATATAGTCCCGTCAAAATTCAGTAAAAATCTGTGATTTTAAATTTTCAAGCAAACACTACAATTTTATTTACTTGTATCGTATACACACACGTTTCACCAAACGTTTTGATAAGTCCCAAGATATATTAATACCTTACTTAAAAATCCTTTTTAAAGTCTATGTATAATTGTATGTCCCGTAGTCCCGTAATATACAATATTCAGTTCATTTTTACAGCGTCGTCGGATAAGTCTTCCAAGGAGGAAGGGTGTGTCTTTTTCATAAAGAAGCGAATTTAATATTTGAAACTTAATTTCGTGAGATGACACTTGCTTCAGAAGCGGCGAAGACGTGTAATAAAAAGTTTTAGCTTGAGCTAAAGTATACGTAAGTACCTATAGTATACCTAAGTATCTACTTGTTACTTGCACTAGACGGAAAAGTAGGTATGAATAGAATATGAATAGTTTATTGTTGGTCCTTGCTGCCATAGGTACCTATATAGATCTTTTGCAGTCGTTACTGGTAGTCACTGACTGTAAGAAGTAGACGTGCTGCGCCGATCTCATATGAATTGGGATGATGAGAGAATGGTGATGACCTAGACTGAAAAGAAGGCTTTCTGATGAACGAAATGAAGAAGTTGGTTGATGTGATTTCACCTTTGATAACTGTTTAAAGACTGACATTGGTAACTCTTTGAATTTGGTTTTGGAGCCTGAAGAGGTATTGTTTTTTTTTTTTGGCGGGTGGAAATCATCAAATAACCCCTCCCGCTCTTGGGCAGAGCCGAAAGGGAGGTAGTTGGATATCTTGGGTTTGACTCCAGGGTCGGGCAAATTGTTGTTGGGACTTTCTACCTAAAAATTTTCTTAAGACTTCTTATATCAGGATAATCTTTTGATTGCACCACTTTGAGTTCTAGCATAAAACGTGATATTTTACCAAATTGCGCAGCGCTACATAGTTTCATGTACAGAATGCTTGGTTGACGGCTTCGTGAAGGATTCGTTTACCTTGTTGTACCTTGTATGGTCAGTTAACTTGACGCCTAGAACGTTACACTCCATCGCACGTTGGCAATCCTTGAGTTTGAACTTTCGAATGTTTGTCAAAGACCAACTTTGGAATTCAAAGGTCAAAATGGCAATAGATATGAAAGTATAAATAATTAGTTCAATGCAAAAGTGAATAAAGTTTGTATGCACCATTAAATGCTCATTCATATCCCTCAACCTGAAGTTTAAAAAAACTAGTAACCACGGCACGATGATCTCTCATTATACGGGAAATCTATACAAAGCTAGGCCAAGTTATACTGGAAATGTATAGCTTGATGTGTACAGATTTCTATGAAAACGCCACCTAACCATTATAAAACAATTCCGTCCTACAACTATGTCATTAGGTCACAATTAAAATTTATAAGCAAACACACTGTCCAAGTGTCCTATCTGACCTATCTGTTGATTTTATCTGCCGGCCGACCAATGAGCAAACAGAATTTGAATAAAGAACTGGACTAATGGAACGGCCGATGTTTGCCGATGTTTGCCGAGTCGCGCGATAACGAATAGATGTTGGTGCGAGTTGCGAGCAAATACTGGCGCAAGTTAGCTAGCTAGCGAGTAAACTGAGACCTGGCGAATAAATACAAAGCGTGTGACGAGCTGGAGATAAATAGAAAAGATCTCGTATTTATTTTGTTCGTTAAGTTATTCATTATTCATATCTTCACAGTCGAGTAATGGGCAGAATTTTCTATAAATTATTTGTTCTCGTGGTGACACGAGCTGCTCTATAGTTTGGTTAGATACCCAGACACTGCCAGACCGTAAGATACTACTGTGCCTTCCCAAAAATAGTACCTGTCAGACGTATGAATTTGTAAAGGCTCTTCAGTAATAGTCAAGCTTTCAGATTTGCCAGAAGTGAAATTTTGAGCACTGACGATAATCATAACTTTTGCAATCTGTATCTGTGGCTAAAGAGATTGTTTTATCTCTAAGACGAAAAATAGTAATCAAAATATACTGCCTTGGTGTAGTCACAACAGTACCTATAAAGAAAAAAAATAATGCATCAGCCCAGAGTACAGCTTGGAGCCCACTAGCAACTTTGTTAACTATATTTAAACATTCCTCCGATATTACTTTCAGATTTTCATTGCGGGGTCTAAGACATTCTAACATTGGGACTCCATCGAAATTCACTGTCTCGGCGATTTTCTGGCGGTAGCCACTGTTGGTTGCTATCAGTAGTTGTAGTGGTTTGATAATAGTGTAGGCTGTTTATGGGACAAGCCCATAAAAAAGAAGCCACTCTTCAATTTCAAATTACCAAAAAAAGTCTACAATTAACAACATACCCATCTCTAACAGTTTCAGTCAGCAGTCGGTATTTAGGTTGACAACACATGGACACACCTGCACAAATATTCAATGAATAATTGAACGAATTACCGCAACGTTGCGTGTCGCCGGCGACATTCGACCGTCTCTTGTAACCTCGGGAACTTCGGTATGTGGAAGGATAATTACATGTAAAAGTCATTCAATGGGGTTAAATGAACTTAAGGTGAAGGTAGCCTCCCGCCCCCTCCAATTTTCTTACGTTTTTTGCAATTTGCCGATTAGTGTAGGTACGCGACCGTAACAAGTGTGACTTTACTGAGAAATAATGATTAAAATCACCAACACAACCGTCTCAGTTCATATAAGTCTCTTGAATCCACAACAGAGAGTCGACAGTCGACACAATGATCATAGCTTTGTAAAGCCTACCATCTAAGTCAACTTGTGGAAGCAATAAATATATTGAGTATTGAATGCCTTTTTCATCAAATAGTCACTTTCAAATCACAGACATCAAATTGTAAAAAATGTAAAAAAAAAAACGAATTTCTATTCTAACCAGAAACCCAGTTAATACTGGGCAATAAAAGTAAAGTTTGGTATGACTGGTTGTGAGACTTTCACGTCACTAATTATATATCTGATCTGTAACGACTACCATGGCAGCCGGGACCAACGTGCTTAACGTGCTTTCCAAGGCACGGAAGAACCTCGGTATGTAATGGGCGGTCACCCATCCACAGACCAACCAAGGCAAGCGCGGCTTAACTTAATGATGATGTGCCGACACCTATATACCAATCCGCCACGGAATTGTTTTGTTTTTTGCAAAAAGAGCTTTGTCTAGCTAGTATATTACGTGTCAGTGTTTTAGTCTGTTCGTTCATCTCCCTTTGTTCAAATATTGTTTTTATACTGCTGCTTAGATCAGCTCTATGTGACAAAGCAAAGACAATTCTTCGTCACTGAGTGTGGAGTAACTCCCAAAAAGTCTGTCTTGCTTGCTGCTTTTAATTTGTTTTCACCGTAGTATTTTTTCACTACAATCAAACACTTCTTTCTCCCATAAACAAATAACAATCATTAGAGATAGTGTGTAAATAATCAGAATCAAAAAGAGGGTGTGTACCCCGGTTCACCCTAAGGAATACTAGGTAATGTTTACGCCGCATCTCATTAAGATGCCGCCTACGCCTACTCTCCCCTACGCCTGCGAATTTGTTCGACCATAAAAAATAAATAAACCCATAGGCCCCTTTGATTGTTACGATTTTCGCATTGCAATGCATGAGGAAATAGTGTGAGGGAATTTGAGATTTGAAAACTCGGGAATAGGTAACCATTTTGTTTGGAATACGGTGGTGGTTTTGGTACGGAATCAAAGTACAATGGAATAACAAAATGTTGGTATTTAGATGTGTCTGAATTGAAGCAAGATTTTAAGAGTTTGTTTTTAACAGTGAGAAATAAACATATTTTTATGTTACCAGATCTTCTAACAATGCAATCTTACAAATACAAGGCACAATGTATTTAAAGATAAACATGTATATTTAGCAATTACAAAAAGATTTGCTATATTACAAATTGGGTCACATTCAAAAACAATAAAACCACAAAGCACAATGACATAAAACCAACCTATAATGGACAACTATTTTTCCTTAAAATTTATCTCAATCATGAACCGAAAAGTAAGTAAATATTGCGTAAGTTTATTTTGTAATGTCATTGGATCATGAATATCTGGTTGTTTGTGAAATAAAGATTATTATTATTGCCCTGTGACTGTAGCTTCGCTTTCTTTATTTTTCTAACATTAAAAAATTGCATGTAATGCTCTAATAATAAAAAATAATAATAATAATAATATTCCACAACTATCACACAACGCCATCTAGTCCCAAGCTAAGCAGAGCTTGTGTTATGGGTACTAGACAACTGATGAACATACTTATATATTTCTAAATACATACATATTATAGATAAATTACACCCAGACACAGAACAAATGATCGTGCTCATCACACAAACATTTGTCCTGGGTGGGAATCGAACCCACGACCTCCGGTATAGCAGTTAGGGTCACTAACCACTAGACCAACAGGCCAGTCAAAATAAATTGTAATAAATGCTTTGAGTATCTTAAAAATATAGGTAACAACGCCCATTCTCAATTTAATTATAGTAACTTACCAAACAACACATTTCACACCAAATCTTTTCTGAACCATCAATTTAAAACCATTCCCAATAATCACCTCAACCGTTATCACCAAAACGATAACTGACCAATAAATCGGTATCACGTATCGGTACGAATGGTACCGATACATAAATCTCGGTACCAATCCCGGGAGGCGATTCGTGGAGCATCGACGAATGCACATATAATACCCCTTAATAAAGATTAACAGGCGGGGTGAGAGTAGGATGTATAAGAATATGGTTCTGTGAGGATTTTTTCATGATTCCCAATTTGAATTGAGGATAGTATTTGGATGAGTGAAACTTCCTGCCGGTCAGTTGTGTATTTCCTGCTTCAGAGTCTACAGTATATAGGCAAAAAATGAATCAACATCGTCCACCTTAAATTGCTTGGTTTGAGGATGGTTGCGAGACGCACGGGACCGGCCAATGTGGCGATACCTGGGGGAGGCCTATGTCTAGCAGTAGACGTCTTTTAGCCGAAATGATGATGATGATGACGTTTTCTTCTTCTAGACGTTTCCCGGTTCCGTTGTCCACTTAGATAAACTTGTCTCTATCGATTTAAAGAAGAGCTACAGAATCACGCACAAACAAATCAAGCTATGATCCCTTGATCATTCTATCTGCTTCGCTCTTACAAAAACGAAGAATGAAAAAATTAAATTAAATTAAAAAAAATAATTTTGTAGCAGTTACGTGACGGAACAACAGGACGAAAGAAAAAAGCTAAAAACTTGCAAGTCGTGACTATGGGGACAACACAGCATTCTTACGCACTTTATCCTAGAAATATTCGCTCACAAATGGTGACCCTACCAAATAACCTTCAACTTCTATCAAAACCAAAACGCCTTACAAACCCAACACGTGCCTCCAACATTGCCCTTTTCACCCCCGCTAGTGTAAAACTAAAAGTTTACAACATTTCATTGTGATGGCGGACAAAAGTACGCATGTTGCGTTCTTTTGACAAACTGTTTGATCCTAATTTGTAGTTATAAAGTTGCAAATAGTTGGGGTGCTAATCACTGGGTCATTTTAATTTTATTGCAGTGTATGGCATGTGTAAATCAGCTGGTATTTATTAATATGGGTTGTTTTAAAATGTTATACCATGGATTTATCTTTCAGATGATTTTTTCTTACACTGTTTTGTACCAATGCTGGGCAAAAGCTTTTCTCTGTGCGGTTTTCTTCAGCCAATTTGTCATAAACGCTTCTAAGTCGTCACACCAGCATTTTCTAGACCTTCCTCGGCGACGATGCCCGTCTTCTGGCACTCACTGCGTGACGACTATGGCCCATCGGTCATGATGATTTCAAAATAATAGTCAGGGCAAATAGCTAGTGTAGATCAATGACGGCCGATTCGGACCAGGTATTGTGTTTAAGGAAACTTTTAAATTCCACATCATCATCTGCCTAACCTCTTCCCAACCATGTTGGTGTCGGCTTCCAGTCTAACTGGATGCAGCTGAACAAGTATTTTACATGGAGCGACTGCATATCTGACCTCCACAACCCGGTAAATGTGGGTAATGCGATATAAGCCCTTGGCAAGTCTAGTTGTCAATTTTCAGCCACTGACTACCTACAACGACTGTCAAAGAGCTACATTTGACATCTGGGACCAACGGTTTGCACGGCTGGGATCCCCCAGGCCTTGAAAAGCACTCTGTTTGCAACGGTGGTCATCCATCCACAGACCAAAATCAAAAAACAAATCAAAGCATTTCAAGTAGGCCAGTTAAAGGCACTTTTGAATAGTCAAATTAGACTAACGCTGCGGCGCTCAGACAGAGATATCCAACGATCACTCAAGCCGCCACCCAGCAAAGGCCTGACATACTTTTGTATGACATAACTGCCAAAAACCTTTACCAAGCGATGGCCCAAGCAACCACTGAAGCTCTCCGAGTGCGGCCTAGTGTCACCTCAAGCACGGTTTGACTGGAAGATCTATTCAAGCGGTTGGTATTATTTAGTCCCGAGCTATTATGATTATGGTAATAAAGGAGGTGTCTCATGAGATGACGAGAAACAGAGAAGTATGGAAGAGGAAGACATGCTGCGCCGACCCCAAATGAATTGGGATAAGGGCAAGAGAATAATGGTGATGACGAGATATTTCTTCTTAATTCTTGGACGTTGGTAATACCCACCTCTTTACAAACTAAACTGCTCGCGACGCCTTCAGGGCATCAGCAAAACCAAGTACCTTCATCATCATCAACAGCCTATTAATGTTCCCACAAGCCTCCTCTCTTTGAGAGGGAATGGGCTATAATCTACCACGCGGGCCCAGTGCGGATTGGTATAATAGATGTCTACATGATACATGTCTTCGAATTTTTTGGTTCTAGTACATGCCGGTTTCCTCACGATGTTTTCCTTCACCGTTTTAAGAGCAGCGGTGATAAAATAAATTACGCAAAGTAATGTGCCTGCCTGGGTTCGAACCCACGACCTACTGTTCGTAAGTCGGGGCCGCCAACACTGGGCCTTACTTAATGATTATAAAAGAATTAATCATCATGCTAATTAGAGTATTTTCATCAGGCATCGTCGGTAAATACACAGGGTACCTATGTGTGCGTGCGGTCGCTATAGCCTTGATGCGGCTGCCATTACTGACGCGGGGCGGAAACCGCCCGCCCGCCCCGCCGCCTAATTATAATTATTGTTCCGGTTTATTTGGAGCTATGTGTTATTGTTGTTTTATGTTACACATCAGCAGCAGCGGTGGCCCAGTGGTGGCGGCCCCGACTTACGAACAGTAAGTCGTAGGTTCGAACCCAGGCAGGCGCATTACTTTGTGTCATTTTTTTCATCACCGCTGCTCTCGAAACCGTCTTAAAACCAAACAATTCGAAAACATGTGACATCTTCCAACCACAATGGGCCAATGGGCACAATGGGACCATTATGGTTACACGTAATACTAATACGCCTGTAGTACCCGATTTGTTAGGCAGAAGTCTATATATAATACCATTTCGACTCCACTATGCTCTTTTAATCACAGCCCTATGGAATTGGTATTACCATTGATGATGATTGTCATCTTCTGCCTAGCATTTTCGCCAAAAAATTAGCATTTTTTGTCTTTACCAGTACTTTACGTGATTGAACTGCCTATCCTATAAGTTTGTAACTTAAGATACACTATACTCTGCTTATAGTATGCATCATTTAACCGAAAGACGTCCATTGCAGAACATAGGTCTCCCCCAAGTGACGCCACATTGACCGGTCCCGTACGTCTCGTATTCAGCGTATCCCCGCAACCTCCCTTAAATGATTTGAAATAAGTACCTACTTAAATAGCGCGTGTAACATTAATATTCTCATTACCATACTAATCTCGCTGCTACATAGACATCCCTCCCACCCTTTTTTTTTTTTTTTTGGTGGGTGGAAAATCATCGAATAACCCCCCCCCCCGCTCTTGGGCAGAGCGAAGGGGAGTGTCAGACTTCTACTGACTAAAAACCAACCCATACAACATTTTCGTCTAAAACACAATTTTAATTAATTATTTATTATTATTTGCCCCATTGCAGGTAGGTACAGGCCTCCCTTTCCTCCTTTCAATTGTAGGCCAAACCTTTGAGAAAGAGTCTAACTCAACCCGTCATCTCCATCTGGGTCTGCCGCGTTGCACTGTGTGATTTTTGCTCATTTTTTTATTACTTATTATAAGCTACAAAACCGTTGCAATGGTTTGACTGTGGTGTCGATGAGTCTCTAAACATACTTAAATGTACTTAAAACTATATGTTATCTAAACTTACACTTAAATAAAACTTAAAACATTTCTAAATAATATCATTTTAATTTACGTCTAAATCTAATTGTGTTTGTTTCACTCTTTGTTTCTCCAGCATGTGGAATTTATTATTTATATTTTTTATTGCTGCTGGGTCTATGTATGCAAAAAAAAAAACTAAAAACATCTGTAAGTATAAAGTAAATTCAAGTACGTACTAACTACCAACCCACGCCTAATTTATTTGAAACCGCACAATATTTCATAAAAATACAATAAGTAGGTAAATAGGTCATAATGCTCAAGTTTATTGTCCTAGTAACCGAAACGTTAATTAAAGTAAACTGAATTAAAACAACCCGGAAATAATAAATTTTAAATATAAATATACTTTTAAATTGCATTCATTGTTTCACGTCTTCCTATTGGTACAGTTGCCGTCTTTTCAGCATCTGACAGTTATGTATTTGTTTAAAAAATGTCAATATGTACACGGAAAAAATATGGTTGAAAATAATAATGGTTATAATAAGATAGCCCGTGGTTGGAAGAAGCGACCGTGGCCGGTATGACGATATATTGACACATATAAATTTGTCAAAATTCGAGAAAATACATGTATACTATGTGACTGAGTTACATAAGTATTTGCTTTTAAAAATAAATTATTAAATTAAATGATTTAAAAGCAAATTCGTTCTGGCCAGCCATTTAAGGGCACACGCTAGGAAATAGCTTGTAAGGGTCGCCGTTACCGAAATCGGTAAAGAGGACTTATATACATAAGACGTATACACTACAAAATAATATAAATTAGCAAATATATCATCATGATCGGCCTAGGCTTTTCCTAACTATGTTGGGATCGGCTTCCAGCTGCCTATCGGCAAGATGAAGATGAATACCAGTACTTCACATGAAGCGACTGTCAATCTGACCTCCACAACTCAATCAGTATTGGGTAATATAGTCTGTAAGCCTTCTTAAATGTAAAACATGAAATTAATAAAAATATTTAGTGTCTGTCTATATGCTCGACTGACGTAAAGTCTACGCTGTTCACGGCGTACTGTCAGTCGTTCTATACATGCAGTTTGTGGGTCAACTACACGCAGAGGGCATACAACGCTCTGCGCGTTCAGTACAACAACGCGTTCAGAGTGTTGATGGGGCTGCCGCGCTACTGCAGTGCTTCTGGCATGTTCGCAGAAGCGGGCATAGATGGCTTTCACGCCATCATGCGCAAGCGATGCGCCTCCATCATGCGCAGGGTACGCGGCAGCCCCAACAGCATCCTGAGTACTATAGCGGACAGGTGGGACAGTCCCATACTGGGCCATTGGGTACGCCTACATGCCTCCGTGGCTTTTAATAACTAATTTTTATGTAAGTTATTATTTCCATTTCAATTTCAATTATGTAATTTATAATTTAATTTTCAATTATTTGTGATTTATAGTTTAATTTTCAATTATGTAATTTATAGTTTAATTTTCAATTTAGTAATATATTTTATGATTGTTTTAATGTGCCTACTAACATAGTTCATAAGTTGCAATTGTTACTAACCATAATGGATATATATTTTTTATGATTGATTTTTGTGCCTACTAACATAGTTTATAAGTTCTCATTGTTACTAACCATAATGGATCACTGATGTCTGACATTAAATAAATTATTATTATTATTATTATTATTATATTAATTTTACAACGCATTCTATCATATTGTTATGTGTAATATTTTCATCGAAAAGCCTATTTTAAAAACCTTCCGAAATAATACTCGGATATGACTCGGATAGATAAAAATGGAGGACAGAAAATGCTTCACACAACATTTTCAAAAAGCTTATTTTAAATCCTAAATAATAGTAATAATAATAGTCCTCCAGACCGCTTTCGGTCACGATGGCCAATCTTAGTGGAGATTAGCTCGATGCGCAGGAGATATTATAGTGCAGGCGTGTGTGCGCAGGCACAGGTGCACTCTGTGTTCCTTTTTCTCTCATAGCCCGATGGGACGGCAATCCGACACGACCGGAGAGAGATCAGGCGCAGGACCAACGGCTTAACGTGCTTTCCGAGGCATGGGGGTAAATCCGAAATATTCAGGGTACAACGGCGCATCTTATTATATCTATCAGAAAACACAATAAACAAAACATTTTAGTAACAATCAGCAGCAGCTACTTATATAACGACAAATAATATAATAATAATATAATAATAATATTCCACAACTATCACACAACGCCATCTAGTCCCAAGCTAAGCAGAGCTTGTGTTATGGGTACTAGACAACTGATAAACATACTTATATATTTCTAAATACATACATATTATAGATAAATTACACCCAGACACAGAACAAATGATCGTGCTCATCACACAAACATTTGTCCTGGGTGGGAATCGAACCCACGACCTCCGGCATAGCAGTTAGGGTCACTAACCACTAGACCAACAGGCCAGTCAATATTAAAATATCTATTTTAAAACCTTCCCTTCCAAATAGTAAAATATCTATTTTAAAACCTTCCATCGCCTACGCCGTAGCACCTCCTCGCGTAGCAAAGGACCAAGAAACTACGCTGCTACGAAACTCTTCCCAATTCTCTCATAAATAACCAAATACACGTATAAGTAGGCTTATACCTATCTAGTAAGATGCGGCTGCGTGCGGGCGATAGCGCAGCCGTGCCGACCCGCCCAGCGGACGGATTAGACCCCGGACCCCAGCGCCAAGACCCCAACTTTATAAGAGCGTGACGTTACCAAGATATCGGGACATCTCTAATTTATAATGGCCGTGGTTTGTAGGTACTTGGAGGTTAGGTAGGTATGGAAGTTGTATATGACTAAGAGTCGATTTCACGATGTCCAAATAGTTGCTACTTACTATATAAAATAAATAAAATATGGAACAAAATTTTAATGAAATTATGAATGATCGTAGATGGTAGAACAGGCCCTTATTATTTACAAAAAAATACAAAATGACATAAAGAAATTAACAAATTGAATATTGGGCCCATTTAGCACAAAAGTACTCCTCACACAACTGTCATTTAAAGAGGTTATGTAAAAGTTCTAAAATATTTTTGAAAACTTGGCAGCAAAATAGTATTCTATACGTGGTAAACTTGCATTTAAATGAAACGAAATTGTTTTAAAGAAAGATCGAAGATGAGGCATCAAATAGAAAATAATAGTACTGTCTCCAAGCCTTGAAGAAAACACGTGGAAGCCTTGCCGTTGTTGCTACAGTAAATATCCATATTCTTTTGGTTCTCAGTTCTCTCAAAACATCTGATAAAGCCTGTAAGAAGCCACGCTCTTTATAAAGCTCCTACTCTTCTTTTTCTAGGCCATTTCACTCAAGGCTTATCTAGCCTTTCCATCGCTGCCTTCAAGCAGCTCTTTTTCTTAAGAAACTTTGTCCATAATCTACCCATTTTAGGGTTCCGCACCAAAAAAGACTGTCCAGACTGTATGCCCGTGGTTTAACTCGGAGGCTGTTGGAAGGAGAAAAGTGTAATTCACCAAAGTTATAGGTACATTTATTAATCACGCCTACAAACATGTTTTTTATTTACCAAATGTTCTATAAACGCAAACTGATTCTAAGGTGATTAGTTATGGGGCTGCAGGTGCTTCGAAAAAGACACCGCGGCCTCGATACAAAGGGCTAAGAAGGAACATGAGTGGAGTCGTATGATGATTTCCCACCCTCCAAAAATAAAAGGTGATTAGTAATTGACTGCAGGTCATGGCGACAGCTTTGACATCAGATCGGGGGCTAGGAGGAGTTTTTAACAGAATAATTGGCCTATAAGTGACCAATAGCCTATAAGTTTCCTACTATTGAAACAGAGGTCTCTCTTTACAATATGATTTTATATTTTGGAAAGCGCTGAGATAATAGTAAAAAAGCAGTTGTAATTACAATTAGTACCTTCACGATGATGCAAAAATACAAAAAAAAACTTTTATTGACAGAACGAGTGTACTTATTACATGATTGAAAAGCGACTTATTTTTGACCGGTCATGGCGACAGTTTCACACTATAGACGGGTGAATGACAAGTGACGGTGGCTAGTGGATGACTTTTTTAAGTGTTTCAATGTTACACGAATAACAATGTGGCGTCTGGGGCAGGCAGCCACAGGATTAAAGACATAAGGAATTTTGAACAAGATGACCATAATAAGGATATAATTGTCCCACAAGCGGGACACAAAGCGTCTCTTTTTGAGATGGTAATATATTTTTTGGAAAACGGTTAGGTCACTGTAAAAGAAAATGAGCCTGAAAGAATTCATGTTAGCTGTGAATGCTGTTGTAGCAATTAATACGTCACAGTGAAGCAAAAATACAAAAAAAAAAAAAAAACTTTTACCGACAGAAAGAGTGCTTATAATATGATCGAAAGGCTTGTTTTTGACCGGTCATGGCGACAGTTTCACACTATAGAAGGGTGGATGACAAGTGACGGTGGCTAGTGGATGACGTATGTCGGATGACGTTAAGTGTTTCAATGTTACACGAATAACAATGTGGCGTATATCTGGGGCAGGCAGCCATGGGATTGGGAGCTCAAGGAGTTCTGTACAGGATGATGTGATTTGTGATTGTTGGGGGGTGTTTTTAAGCTTTAATTGATGTAGTCCTATGTGAGCAATCGTATGGAAGCAATTTAGAGTGGAATAATTCATCTTGGCAGGGAATACTTTCTTTCTTTCTTTCTTTCTTTCTTTTCTTTATGTTTAACTAGCTTTTCTCGGCGACCTTTATTCGTGTGAAAATATTGCTTGCCTATTCGAATCGGATTTTGATAACATTTTTTGGCACGGAACCAAGTTTAGATGCCTAGCTACTTCTTATAACATCAGTTATCTGCCAGTAAAAGTTCCGCCAAAATCGGGTGAGCTGTTTCGGATTCGGAGATTATCAAGAACAAACAGATGGATAGACGGAACAAAATAAAATTACGAAGGTATTTTTGAAAATCCTTTCGTACGCTTACGATATTAGGAACTGTGCATTGACAGACACAGACAGAGAGAAGCATAAAGACGAAGACAGACAAGACAAAAAACAAAATGCCCCACCAATTCCACATTATTATCTATCCCGAAACACACTCTATCCCACATTAACATATTCCTTTTAATATCAGTCCGCGTTGCGTGCCCACGCGTTGGTGTTTGCGACACGCGTTTAGCACGCGTTCCGCACGCGTTCTTTCAAGGGTGTGGACCAACACTAATTTCAACTAACCCCAGTACCGTAAGACCAGTTTAAGTTTGCAGTACGGGGTGGCGCTGCTTGTCAAGAAAAAATGCAACGATATGTCAAACATGGTACATTTATTTTAGTTCTGTATTTTGCCGCCCGCACAGATATGTTGGTCTAAGTATAATGAGGGTGGATGTCACACCATTCGCCATTGTATTGTGTTACGACGTATAGAGGAAATCGTTTGCTCATTTTGATCCGGTTTTTGGCCCTGACGAGTTTATTAGTGTAGCCTGTAGGTTATTGTTAATTTGGAATGGTTCGGGTGATTAATAGTTAGATGTATATCGATTCGCTTGCTCGATGTATTGTGCGTGTGGTTTTACCTATAGTCAGGATACAGTAATTTTATTACACGCGAGTTACCATTCGGAGATTTCATATTTGATGGCTCAAAGCAACAGTATGATCTATGATTTGAAATACTAACTGACCTCAAAAAAGCTGACACACCACATAGTGGCAAATACTTCACCAATATTAATGTCCATCATCATTCTCTTACCCTTATTCTAATTTATTTGGGCTCAGGGCAGCTAGTTTTTACCCGACTACGGCAAAGCCAAAAGAAGGTTATGATTTTGACTGGCTATGTATGTATGTTTGTATGTATGTGAGTATCTTCATCTGTTCCCTCATAGCTTATCTACTTATCGTAACTCGACATATGAGGTATCGTTAGAACCGTCATAATTTTCCGCTGAACATAGGTTACGTGACGTGTCACAAAAGCGATTTAGCGCCCTCTAACGGACAAAAAGTAAGGCTTAAAATATAAAAATGGAGATAAATACGCCGTGTTTGGTATCATTTCAAAGGGCCTCACTTGTCATCTGCCATGCTTCTCTGTTTCCATCGTGTCAGCAGTGCACCTCCTTTCTAGCCATATCATCTTTCACCCAAACACACATTTTACACAATGTCCTTCAAAATGCATTTAAAAAAACATTTCATAGTCCAGTTTCTCTGTATGTTTGTTCAGTTTTTTTTATTTAATTATTGAAATCCACCTCGATTACCTAGTTAATCCAACTGAAAATACTGTTAACAAAAACGGATTCAAAGTAGTACTTCCAGTCCGAATTCTCCACACAATCCTCTCTATTTTTACCAAAAAATCCAGGTAATCCATTATCAAATACTTTTCAAAAACAAAAAAAGAATGAGTACACAGACACGTCCCCTAATGTTTGATTCGCAGAAAACTATCGAGCCGCTCATCCCTGATTGATACGGGCAGCAACAATGCCCTGTTTACATTCAATTACACACCCCGCCTCGCCGTCCAATACATCGTCACATGGATATAGAGACCTTCGATGATGACGTGGACGTGCTACTAATGGTACTGGATTTCGAGGATAGTGGGCATTTGGCCTGAAAAATAATTGAGTTTTAATTTTAACAACGAAAACGTATTTATTGGTCTCATAAGGTACAAAACAAACAAAAAGTAGAAATAAGAAAAAGCTTAATATAAGACATTCATTAAATTAAAATTGGTCCTAAACAAAGCCAAAAGGATATCAGCATGGTACTGAAATGTTTGAAAAAATGTGAGAGCGCTGGTATTCTGATAAGTTTAAAGACGTGATAAGTACCTCTATTCGACGACACGGTTGGCGCTAATAAGTGATTGGACTGCTGCGCTACGTGTCGCGGGTTCGATCCCCGCACGGAACAAGTATTTGTATGGCCTACAGATAGTTGTTTCGGGTCTGGGCGTGTTTGTGTATGTGAGTTTTAATGTTTGTAAACGCACCCACGATACAGGAGAAATTCCTAATGTGGGGCAACGTTTTTAAAAAAAAAAACAAAAAAACAGTATTTTGAAACTTTTTCTTACCATATTCAGTGATGTCATAGTTATTATAAACGTAAAGCTGAAAATAATAAAAATAAATCTGTAAAAGCGATCCTCATATACAAACAAAATGATTAAAAGTTATAAAACTTTAAGCACATACTCACTTATTTCTGAAGACTTTTATTTGGTCTGGGTTTATAGAACTTTTGTTTCCAATATTATCTTTACAATCAAGCGTGAATTATCATCTGGCGGGCCGTTTCGAAACTATATTTTGGTCGGCTTTCAGTCTAACCGCGGATACAGCTGAATATCCGCGAATATCTGACCAACGCAACCCTGTTAGTACTGAGTAAAACGATACCAATTGGTAAGACTGGCTGCCGTGAATATAGAAGACATGAAAGTTCATAAAATCTGTGTCCGAAGTTTATTGTCGCATCCGTAAATGCGTTACATCCGTGATAAGCCACACGCGACCCCGCCAATCACTCAGTTCACTGATTGTCGGATATCTACTTACGAGTCCTTTGCATATCCACACACGACAACCTGACTACGTAATTGGTTGGGAAACTACCAGATTTTTTTTTTTTTAAATGCAACATTTTCAGGTTTTCAGCTTCAAAAGTCTTTCTTTATCGGTTAGTGCCGGTTAATTTGCCATGTTAAGTTACTGCGGGTGTCTCCAGTTTATCCGTGTAAGTGTTGTTTCAGGTTGTAACAGTGCCGAAATATTGGGAACTCATAATTAACATTAAACATGGTTTATATCCCGTTTTAAGTGTTAATGAAATCCTGGTACAGCTGTGTTCTTTATCCTATTCTACTAGGGAAGTTGACAAAAAAAAACTAATTAGTCCTTCAGATCTCCAAAAACATTGAACACATATTTTTTTCTTTTTTTACGTACTTATACAAAAAATGAAGACGATACAGAGCTTGGAAAAGTTGTGTGACGTCACAATTTGGTACATTTTTTACCAGAGAGTGGCGTCAAAAGCCCCGAATCATGATCTTTGATACGTTTTATTTTCGTTAATTTTTATTAATTTGATAAAACAAAAAACACGTATCCAATATCATTCGATAATGTAAAAGACGGACTAAACAGAATCACATTCTTTTAGTCGGGAATCATCCCTAGTCAAACTCAGTTGACCTTTACAAACCAACTCCACGCTTTCCAGCTCCGCGAAAACAGCCTGAAAATAACCCCGTCATTGAGGGCTATTTTCAGGCTTTCAACATACGCAGAAACACAGTTGCATATAAAATGACGTTTCCACAATCGACCACTACGGGTATAGTATAGATGTCACAGTCAAAACTGTTAATCAGTCAAAACTAATTTTGACCGATCAAAACTATTATAACTAATTAATTATTTAGGTGTTTTCTGTTTTATTTGTCTACACATTTCGTAACAATTACGTACATCGATAAATTTAAATAACATAAAGGTCATTAGAAAACGTATTAGGTTGTTAGGTTTTTTTTGACCCTTTGGATAATCTCGTGTTATAGCTAACATATTTTAAAAGAGTTACCTAAATTAGGAATTTTGACTGACACACCAATCAAAAAGAGTTTTGGCTGTAACATAGACAATGTTATAACTAGTTAGTCATAGAATCATAGTTCTATTTGATTTATTTTCACAGCCCGCCCGGGGCATACGCCCAACTATTTTAATATTACATTATATCTAGGCACTCGCTCTAATAGCTTCCAATGTTAGGTTTTTATTGTAGTTAGCCCCGCCGCTCACAATTTGACTTTAGAGTTTTTGAATAGTTCAATTTTGCTAAATGCTTTTGTTCTGGCAGCCCGTGAAATATTGAATCGAGTTCGTTATTCGCCCACGTTTTAGCAAATGCCAACTGTGTTTGTTGTATCCTGATATTAATATTTGATTCGTTTTTTAGTGCATCTATTGTTTCGTTGGCCATTCAGTTTATTACAGTTAGGAGGGTTTTGTGCTAAAACTAAACCATTCAAATCGTGCATAGGCGCCATTTTGTTACCCCTATAACCAACAAAGTAACGATCAGAACCTACTAATAAAATCCAACATAAAAGTACTGTAAGCAAAACTGAATGTGCCGACTACAAGGGTAGCGGGTTCGAGTCCGCGCGGGTAACCCCATCGTATCGCCAGCGCGCCTTATTTAAAACACAAATATTTGCCACCGATGAAACTTTTCCACCGTCTACGGGCGTTTATTAATATTTTATTATTTTGTCTTGTTACTCCGTTTCGGAAACTCGCCAACTTCCCTTGTTACGAACTCCGGGTCTAAAGCGATTATATTTTAAATTATTTTAATTAAAACGCTGTGCAAACGACTAAGTACGGGCATTGCTTTTGGGAATTATTAAATGAAATGTTATATTACTTGGATTTAGTCGCTTGTACCTTAGCTTAGTACCTTTGGTTCTTTGGTACCTACTCTGTCAATAAGCAAGCAAAGAGATGTTTTTAATAAACGTTGACAATTTTCGTGGAAGTTTGATTACTTCTTATACTTTCATTATAAGGCTACTTTAATATTATTTTCGCGACGTGATTGGCTGTCTGCAAAAGCGACTAAAAGATCAAAAGAGCAGTAAAGATTTTTGTACTAGATAACGTGGCCTCGGCGAAGGGCAAAGAAGGAACATGGGTTCGGTTTTTAGTCAGTAGAAGTCTGACACTCCCCTTCGCTCTGCCCAAGAGCGGGGGGGGGGGCTCATTTGATGATTTTCCACCGACCAAAAAAAGGGCCCATTACGAATTTTATTGATAGATCATGTCACACGTTATCAAACTTTTGATTCCCGGATATGTCAGTTAAATGCAAAATGCTGGTGATGCAAGGTTTTCCTTCACCGCACTATTGGTATTACTGTAAAAAAAAATAAAAACCTAACAAAATTTCCCGACAGAAACACTTAAATCGACTTATTCGCTACAGGTTGTCTTTGTCTGTTTTTATTTCGCTACGAGTTTCGCTAAGTGTAAGCGACACAGTTTGCCGAGTCGATTAAAAATATTGTTTACAGCCGCCCCGGTGTTGCCACACGGAAAATACTGTAAATATTTATCTCCCCACCCCACGCTGTCTTAGTACTCGAGAAGAATGTTTAGGACAACAGCGATGAGTTTACAAATAGGTTCTTTTAGAATGACTGGGTTAGTGTTATAAATGCATGTAGATGAATAATAAAACATGTTTGGATATCACTATTTCTTTAGTTTACTACTTATGAATACTATGCCAGATGTGAGTGGATAAGAGTACCTACAGGCAGGCCAAAGAAACAATGGATGTGGATTGTGTCGACAGTGATATAGTTAGAAAGGTGGTGAATGCTGAGATGACGAGTAATAGAGTACAGAAGAAGAAGACATGCTGCACCGGTGCAAAATAAATTAGGATAAGTGTAGGAGAATGATGCAATGATGGCAAATGTGAGTGGAGACACCGAGAAGGGACGCCCTAGAAGAAAGGACATAGGGTGAACTCATCTAATTCTGTGATTCGCCTAATTCGGTGATATTTGGTTTTGAGCGGTATCATAGGGCTGTACGAGTGCACAAATGCCTTTATCACGAAGTTAGATGAGTACACTACACTATACACTGACCTTACTAGTAATGTTCTTCAGGAAGGTGCGTAGTACTCTCAATCGACCGTAGACGAGGGGTAGTAGGAGTATGTAAAGAACGTAGCGTTCTGGGGTTTCTGCCTGCCAACAAAACGCTTGGCACGAGATTGGAATAAAACAAGATGGAAACTGGTTTTAAATGAGAAGAAAAAATAATGGTGAAAAAAGAGTATCGAGAGTAATAAGGTAGCTGATACTCGTAAACAGAAAGTTCCCTTTCAAAGAGTCAAAAGTAACTTAAATCTAGGCAACGATTTAATTAAAACAATTTAAAAATCCAACAACTATTCCTAATAAAATTAATATCCCGATTAGCAACTCCCACGCAGCACAAAGTAAACGTCTGTAGTCGTTCAATTACACGTCTATAGTAGTTCATTATACGTCTATAGCCGTTCAATTAAAACAAAAGGAACACAAACATTAATAACCGGTGGACCGATTGTGATTTCAAAATTACACTGTAGACAATTTAAATATTCAGAGTTTAAACCTATTACAAGTTTCCTACTCAAACTACTGGCTGGAGCACCCGGCTTAAAGTTTTTGTGAATTTTCCGCTGGCAGCAAGATTAACGTTTTCTGAAGGCTGACGGAACTTTCTTGTTCGTTAATTAATTAAATCGTTTCGTAGAAATATTGCTAGCGAGTTTTGCTTGGAGTTATAAAATGAGGAAAGTTTTTTTTTTGTATGATTTTGTCGTGTTCGTAATTTGAGTTTGCTAAGTAAGATTTTTAGTTTTTTTTTTCTCACTTAATTTCCTTTGTGACGTGTGTGGGTTTTCTTGTGTTTTGAGTACTGAGTAATTCTTAGAATATTTACATGTAGGTCGTTAAAAATGTGTTTGCGGATTCCAAGTAAGTCGTTTTGGGAGTAAACTTGTTATTTTTCCTCAAAATGTTCTCAGAATAGTCTAAAATAATGTTTAAATAATTCTGAAAGTTTTTTTTATTAATAGCAGAAAGAATAATTATTTTGCTCACTATAAAGCAGAAAAACTTACTGTTGCCTAAAAATGCCATACTTAATCCTTATTATTCGCAAAATCTGGTATTGTCACATGAATAGACTCAAAGCATATATAAATCCCTACTTGAAATTGCGGGAACACTTAATAAAAGCGGTTAAGGTATAATCTCCCGCCATTTTATTTGTTAATTTAGCTATAAGGAGCCGTCAGTTTGCGCGCCGTTTTCAAGGGCCCTTGATGCTGGCAACACATATGACATGGTAAAGACATCGAGTGATTGTGCCTGAGAATGTGAAATGCATGTTTTTGTATCTTTATTTTGTTAGGATATTGTTAGTGGCTAACAATTTTGTGGGGTGAGTTTGTATTCGTAGATGCTTGATTAATATTATTATATAAACAGTCAGTACGTGAACGCAATAATAACAGTTATTGTGCGAAAACTTCAGAAATATTCATACAATAAACACAAAAGTGCAGAGCTAAATATTACTTTATATGTATGGCACTTGATTCTATTTTATTAAAGAGCCTGTTTATATCGGTATCAAATCAGCACTTATTTTCTCTTTTGCAGTGAATGCTGTGAAAAAAATTGAGTTGAATGTGAACTCTAGTCTTGTTGATAATTCCCATAGCTTCGACTAGAACTAAAACACATCGACGGCGTTGGTAGTGACTTCGCTGGTCCCTCTAAGTTCAGGTGGAGTTGCACGAAGAGGAGGCCAGGACCTGGACTATGGTTTGAGATGAGGCTCCCAGCTACATCGTAATACCAGTAGCAGTTTTTAAATCACTCATTCATTGTAATCAATTCCACCCACAATTCTTTGTACATAACTATTTACCATAATTAATGTTATACATAAGTAAACTATAGATAGCATCACACAACCATTACGGGCTTACGGCCATATCATAATAATGAATGATTATTATACTTAGATAGGTACCTGTAATATGTAACTTTAAGCCACCGCACAGTTATGTAATGATAACGCGTACTAATCCCCATATAAATCACGGGCTTGCGAATTTATGAGCCCACTGAACACATACGTACATATAATACGTAAATTATCACATGTCACGCGCGCTTAAAAACACAGCACCCTTTTGATATATCGTCTACGATAACAAGCGAATTACGCGCACCTACTATTTATAGGCTTTACTTTTAATTTTCATACATGGCAAGTATTAATGACATTACACGAGAAAAAAAAACAAACGTCAAAAGAATACGTTTTTCAAAATTTGAAATCCTATTGTGTTCTAAACACGTGGCGGTGTTGTCATATCTCAAAAATGTTTTTTTTTTTCTATTCTCAATTTTATTCCTACCGGGCAACATGTGTTATTATTATTCAGTTCTTCATTCACCTTTCTTTGTGCAGACAAAGAACGGTCCACGGAACTATGGCCCTCTTGTAATGCGTGACATTATGTTCAAAGCATAAAAGAACTGAGAATGTTGGAAGAAATATGTTACGCGTTTATTCAATGTGTATTTCGGATGTAAAACAAACTGACATCGAATGTAAATACTATTGTTGAGTGTTGTCATACGTAAAATAACATTCATAATGGTTATCTAATGGCCTTTTTGATGAATGGACTGTATGGCGGTGGAATACTTTCGTGGGCTGC
Source organism: Diarsia mendica (assembly GCA_949316265.1). NCBI lineage: Eukaryota > Metazoa > Arthropoda > Insecta > Lepidoptera > Noctuidae > Diarsia > Diarsia mendica. The sequence continues at coordinate 7,536,749 of OX438906.1, read as the reverse complement.
GTTTTCGTTAAATACATAGATTATTTTATTGTTTATCATAGACAGTACTTAATTTACATTGTAAAGTATAAAGCATTATGAATGACTTACTACATTGCATTGTTTCTTGCTTATGTGCCCGACTATAACAAAATAAACTTCAGAAGAAAAATCTGCTTCTGAAGTCGGTGACATTTGTTTGTTTAATTGCATTTTTTGACCACCGACTTCAGAAGCAGATTTTTCTTCTGAAGTTTATTTTTCACTTTTTGGTGTTTTTGAAGTCGGTTGTTTTTTTTCTATTTTTAGTTGTAATATCCTATACAAATATTTACTACGCATTTAACGTTCAACCAAGAATTCAATTCGACCTTCAAGATTCCCTTATTATTGCTTTCAACTCCTAACCGTTGAGGAGTAGTACCTTCCATCATCAGCTCATCAACATGAAGTTATGACTGCTAGATAGGAATTCTTGAAACACGAAACACGTACCTAATACGTGCCTGTGAAAGGAGATCGGACATTTTAGTATGGACTTTGGTCCAAGTGGCGTCGGATGATGAGAACTGTTTTATTTATTAGATAATTTAATATTATAACACTTACTATACCCGCAAACAAATCGACACATGGAGAAAAAAGTAATTGACACATAGGTATATCACCCATAACATTTATAGGAGTTTTTTTTTTATCTTTGTTAGCTCATAACTTGCGACTGGGTGAACTGATTTTCATGATTTTTTTTTTCATTTGAAAGTTGGTGCTTCCCGTGTGGTCCCATTGTCACCATTTCAATATCTGATGATGGGATCTTGTAGAAATCGGGGGAACTCTTCAATAAATAACAGCAGATTAACCGCGATTGTTGCTATAGCATATCTAAGCATTGTTTACGCTATCACACAACATAATATCACGCCTGTACTCACTACAAAGGTTATTAAAACTATTTGGTGAAGATCTGATGAAGAACTTCGGAGATAGGCAACGGAACTCCTCAATTAATGATAGCAAATGGACTGGGATTGCTGAAATCTCATGGCTGTCTATTGTTTACACCAGTTCATAACATAACATCACGCCGGTACGTTGTGAAGGGGTAAGCACATGTGAACCACTAAAAAGTGAAAAATAAAAACTTTTTTACAAAAAACAAAACCGACTTCGACAAAAATAAAACACAAAAAAGTGAAAATTAAAAAATCAGCTTCAGAAGTCGGTTGCATAAACATGAAATCAAACAAACAAAAGTCACCGACTTCAAAAGCTGATTTTTTATTTTTCACTTTTTTGTGTTAAATATTTTTGTCGAAGTCGGTTTTATTTTTTGTAAAAAAGTTTTTTGAAGGCTATAGAGCGGCGAAGACCGCGCTCTCCGAGGCTCGTCGGCGGGCCAAGGAACAGGCCCGCGAGGAGATGCTGGAGACTCAACAGAGATCCGTGGGGGCGCCCCTATAAGATGGTGTGGAATCAACTCCGCACCCGGGCCCCCCCGCTGACGCAGAGTCTCCGGCCTGAGCTCGTGGAGGACGTGGTGAGCGCTCTGTTCCCTTCGCGAGGGGAGCATCGTCCCCCGCCAATGGCTCCGCCACCTGCGGTGCCGGAAGCGGACCACTCAGGATCAGGATCTGATGACGACATTCCGGAGGTGACTGGGGTAGACCTGAGAGTGGCGGTACGGAGGCTTAAGGCCAAGAATATCTCCCCGGGGCCCGATGGCTTGCCTGGCAAAGCCTGAGCCCTGGCCTCAGATTCAGAGGCTCTTGGACCCCGACTGGAGAGGAAAGAGGCCAGTTCCCGCTTCGTTGGAAGACGGGGAAGCTGGTCCTCATCCAGAAGCCGGGGCGCCCTGCGGACTCGCCGTCCGCATACCGGCCCATTGTGTTGCTCGACGAGGTGGGCAAGCTCTTTGAAAGAGTAATTGCAAACCGCCTCGCCGAGCACCTTGAGGGAATGGGTGCGGATCAGCAGTTCGGCTTCCGCAAGAGGCGCTCGACGGTGGACGCCATCATGCGCGTGAGAGCCCTCACGACGGGGGATGCGGACTCTCGGGGCGGTGTGGTCTTGGCAGTGTCTCTCGACATCGCCAACGCCTTCAACACCATGCCCTGGAGCTGCATCAGGGAGGCACTGGTATCACCGGGTGCCGGTCTACCTTCGTCGTGTAGTCGGGGAGAGATGTCGTGCGGTGTTCCACAGGGTTCGGTTCTGGGGCGGCCCATGTGGAACATCGGTTACGACTGGGTGCTGCGTGCCGACCTCCCTGACGGCTTCAGCGTCGTCTGCTACGCGGACGATACGCTGGTGCTGGCACGCCTTTGTCTAGATTTCATTCATCATCATCATTTCAGCCAAAAGACGTCCACTGCGGGACATAGGCCTCCCCCAGGCGTCGCCACATTGACCGGTCCCGTGTGTCTCTCATCCAGCGGGTTCCTGCAACCTTGACCAGGTCATCGGTCCACCTAGTGGGAGGCCTTCCAACGCAACGTCTTCCGGTTCGCGGTCGCCATTCCAGAACTTTTCGGCCCCATCGGCCATCCGTTCTGCGAGCAATGTGCCCTGCCCATTGCCACTTAAGTCTGGCGATTCTTCGGGCTACGTCGGTAACCTTGGTTCTCATGCGGATGTCCTCATTTCTGATTCGATCACGCAAGGAAACTCCGAGCATAGCCCTCTCCATTGCCTTTTGGGTGACTTTGAGCTTTCTGATGAGGCCCATTGTGAGCGACCACGTTTCGGTCCCGTATGTAATCACTGGCAACACAAACTGGTCATAGAGTTTCGTTTCGAGACACTGGGGTAAGTTGGACGAGAAGATACCGCGCAACTTAGATTTCATTACTTTTTAGAAATAAACAAGCAGCTCCATCGAGACTAGGCTAGTTTTTTACAGAATGTTTTTGGTGGGATAACTTTTTTCTCCTTAGGCCGATTTTATGGTGTCCATAGTAAAAAAATATCCTACATTCTCGAACTATTATATGAACTAGGTTTCATCAGCCGACGCCATTTGGACCACTTCCGCCCGTTCTCCTTTGATGGTTGCCCTCGATTTCTCTGGGATAACATCACCAGGTCCTGGTTTCCATATCATATTACCCTTGAAATATCTCCTTTCCAATAAAAAAAGAATCATCAAAACTGGAATCATCATCATAAACGACGAAGTAATTCGCGAACACAAATAAGCGAAAAAGGTTCATAAAATAAATAAAATGTTCATAAAATGGAAAGTACTGAGCCAAACTATGCCAAATTTTTATGGGACCAAATGGCAGCTATTCCGCATCAAACTAAAAAAGAATCACGTAAATCGGATCATAAATCTCGGCGTAATCAGTGTATATACATAAAAAAAACATACTAATCGAATTGAGAACCTCCTCCTTTTTGGGAAATCGGTTAAAAACTAAATGTTCTTTAGTAATCCCGAACACATTTAGTGCGTTAGTCTCTCAGGTTGGGAAAAGTGTTTTTAACCGATTACACCAGCATCGATTTTTCTTTCATATAAGGAAACCGATTGCTACGTGATTACTGGACTAATGGCTTCCTTTGATTTATTTGATTCTTCTTCATTAAGTAGAGGACATCCATGTGGTTGTCCCATTTCAATGTTATTAACTTTGCTTGATAACCTTTAGATAACAATAATGTAAAACGAATTCATAACTATATAGAATTTTAGTGGCGTCAGCTTAAAAACCCCTGTAGGATGATGCCCCTAAACTTCTAGTATGAAATAATATAAGTCATACCTTAAAAAAAAGATACAAGATATTTTGAAGTTAATTTTTTTGTCAAAAAGTTTTTATTTACTAAGTAATTTCTTAACTGCCGCCCGGAACCTGCATTTGTAGGTATCCAGGCGATGGCTACATTGCATTGGCGATCCTTGTTACATTGGCACCAATCAAATGTGGGTGTAAGAAAACAGCCCATTTAGGTAGGTAGTCAGTTTTATAAAACATCAATCAGTTGAACAGTTGTAAACATGAAAACAAACTTCTTTTAATTAGTTATGATTCATCACGATGGCAACACAGGCTCACAATAAAGTAGGGCAACTGAAAAAGGGTAAAAAAAGTAGTTTTCATCTGATTGTGTATTTTATCGCTGTGCATATTCAACGCGTTGTCTGTCTGTCCGTTTATCCACGGCAGCATAAATACGTCACGGTACTTTGACCGACAAATGTATTTAAACGCATGACCAACAACAAATGCATTGGATAATGCACCTTATTTATAAGCCCAGAAATAATATGAATCGTTTTTTTGGGACGCAAAATTAACTTTGTGGTCCTCCATACACGGATCTGGAGTCTTCGTTACCCAATAGGAATCCTGTGCGTGAGGAAACTTGAAATTAAATGTATTGTCTTTAAGACGCTTACCTATGTTAATATACTTTGTCATATTAAAATAATATTTTTTATGGAAAACCCCGCTGACTAAGTCAGTTTTTGGACACATTGTTTCAAGGATGAAAATATCCGTTTGTGAATGACTAGATAATGTGACTAATGAGCCGTGGATAATTTACGATAGAATGTGTGTTGACCAATGAAATGTGTGTATTTTGGCAACAGTTGTGTGGCTTATTAGGTGTTTACCTCCTAAATACAAAGCAAAGACTTGAGTATGCTTTTCCATAAAGCCGAGGATATAAATAAATGTCACAACTACAACCTTCTTTCTATAATTATGTGTCTTTTTTTGTCGTCAAAATGTTTTTTTGGAGGATTTAAAACACTCATACACACATTTAGTAAGCATGTCCAATGGCTTCGTGCAATTACTAATTTCATAGTCATGTTACTATAACTTTTGTAAAGAAGACACTTCTCATAGCTTTACAATTTATTCATACCATTGAAGAGTTACAACAAGTACTTATTATGCAAAGAAACCAGCAACAGAAGCGAATCGACATTGAACATAATTTATTTACAAATATTAACCATTTCAGCACAGTTTACGTCCACAATGCCTGCCTCTTTACTTCAAATGGAAGCCCTAATAGGCGTAACGCAAACACAAGTGTACTAAACTCCATACAAATGTACCTGTTACAGGACATAACGTAGCTTAAAACTTCCTGTAACCGACAAAGGGAATCGCGAATTCGACACGCCCAAATCAAAATATATTATCGAGTTATTTCAGAATGGCAACACAGAAAGAAAAAAAAAATTGCGTCGGCGTTCGCACAATCAATCAAGCGATAAGCCAATAAACCTCAACGATGCGCTTTTGAATCGCGAATTCGATTTTTGAATCGGTCTTTTGTTGTCATGGCCGGCGGCGCGCGATCTGGCTTGTATAAAGGGAACCGGAAGCGAATGCCGGTGTCTCCTTATGAATGGGATGAGGTTCGTTCAGGAACTGTTGGACGATGTCGAAACGTTAGATGGAGTACAGTCGGCAAAAGAATGGGACAGTTTTAGATAACTTTTGGAGTCGAACTGAATGACGTTTTGACGATTTTTCTGATCGCAGTTTTACAACGTTTCCGTTAGCAGTTTTTACTATGGAATAGCAAACGAAAAGTCTCCAATTGTAAATGGTGAATACTGAATATAATAGAGAATGTCATTTGGTAGCACTGAAAATGCAGGTAACTAAATTCAAGCTTACATGTAATATTTAAAACTATTCGCCTAACCGTACCTACATGATTATAAAACTATCTATCAACAAAAAAAAAACATTGTACAACAATACAACGCCCCCTATTGTCAAACGGACTGGCATTGTAACATCGTACCGTGGCCTTATAAAAAAAATACGTCCGGGGTTGCCACAGCAATAAAATTAAGCACCATAAAAGGTGGAAATTAATAATGAAATATGTATTACATCGGTATAATGTTGTTAGGGGTCCCGTTTAAAATGAATGGGCTTTGTCCTCATTTGACTTCTACCTTTTGTATGAACGGTGGGAATCGGCATTGCTAAATGTTTGATGATTTTACTAATTACAGGGGTGGGGTTTGTTATTTTATTGTAGTGAATTTGTCATCTGTTAGGGAGTGATGTATTGCTGTTGTTAGAATTGTATCAGACTTCGATTAAGTAGCGCTGTGTGTGAGGTTTAGAAAAAGTTATCTATAAGACACGAGAACTCTTCCAAAACATTTCTTGAAATAGCAGAGGGCATGGCTGGACGAGTTGTTAAAGAGTTTCGTATGTCTATAGCATTTTTACAGTATAAACAAGTCCTAGATATTTGTTTTTTTTTTCTACATAAATTGGTTTTTTGGATAGAATTAACTGCCTCGATCTTTGGTGTTATGGTCACAAGCGTGATGGCTGAACATGAGGCTCTGGGTTGGATTCCTAGGTCGGAAAACATGTTATTGGAATTTTCAGCCACAGTATCTGGACCTATGTCTCGCCCCCTACGGACGTCCAACTAATAAACTTTTGACATCATTATATACTTTTACATCTCTCATATTCGGTAAGTAGGTCCTTATTACCCCCAAATGGGGCTTGTAGGTGACCAATTAGCGCTCTAGGGTATTAATGTAGCAAGAAAAGCCCTAGGGCGGTAAGTAATAAAAAAAAAAACACTGCACTCTTTCAAAAAGTTCGCGTACATCTAACCATCATACTGGCAATAGACATCATGCATTCAGCCCAATGACAAAAGAGGTCGCTTCGCTATTCAGCCTTGTCTTCGTAGGAGTATAACGCCTCCCCCACACAGGGGCGTTTTGAGTTCTTAGAACATTTGGTATTGGGACGCAGAAACGCGAAAACGCGCCTGTGTGGGGGAGGCTTAATAGTCATCAATTTTAAATATCGAACGGCGAAGCTCAATTTCGTTCTTAAAAAAAAAAAAAAAGGCGGTAATAGAAAACTTTTACTTTAAATATTGTTTGTTTTTGGGATTTTTTTATAATTACGTGCTAATTAGGAAAAAAACATGAGTTCTGCAAGTGATGAAGATTATGCTGCACTCCCGATTCAATGAAAATGGAAGCTGAAGCAGCAATTAACAATATTTTGCCTGAAAGTTCTAAAGAGAGATATTTGAAAACTTTATTCTTGTAATGCCGGTTTTTTTCTTCTTACCTCATAATCGAGATGTAAAGCAGAGTAGTTAGCTCGGGTGTAAGCATCAATTGCACCCTCGAACTATTGGCGCCCTCGCTGTCTACTATTAAAATGCCACAATGTCTACGCCCTAGCACAGCCTCCGTATTCAAAAACAATACACAAGACAAGACAAATCTATAAATATCTATCTCTTCGTATCGAAATCGAGTGAGAGTTACATATGATTTTCCGAATCGAATTCGAGGTTGTAACGTAATACAAAGGTGGAATGACTTTGCCTCTTTGAGCTGATAAACATAAGAAGAGCTGATAAACAAAAGAAGAGCTCCTGTCTTGAAAGATTAGTCTGTCAGTAAAGTTGGTACAACAGCTGTCAGCTCAAGGTGCCCCTGACGTTTTTGTCATCACGGTTATAAATAAAATAACATAACATCACGCCTGTAATCCCTGAAGAATTAGACAGAGATTTACCTAATAGTACACCCACATTTCGACAGTTATGTTTAAGTCCCATGTAATAGGGGGCGAGCCTATTGCCATCATCCAGGTAATAACGAAGCGGTGGGACCGATTTTGACAAGGACTTTAACAGTTACTTCTGATAACATCAGCTATCTGCCGATAGCTGATGTTATCAGAAATAACTAAAGCTACTTTTATTTTAAAAGGGGTAGGGTTCCGTGCAAAACATAAATTTCTTAAAATTGTTAACACAACCCAATTCAGCCAGGGAAGTAACTTCACGCGGACGAAGGTTACGGGCTACATTGAATATAATACACAATCAGTTTTCAGTAATAAGTATTATTTGAAAAAACTGCCAATGATTCATAAACTAAAAACAATCAATCACACAAAACTGAATCGAAAGCCGCCAATATTTCTGCAATAAATTAAAATTATGACAAACTACGGACTCGAGAAAGTTACTTTCTCCATCACACAAATTGGGTTTACAAAACCAACATAATTGTGCGATTTTGAAAACTTATTTTGGGTTTTATTTTCAGGGGCAAAAGATCTTTTCAAAATGTGTTTTATATGTTTGTTTTAAGCGTCGCGCTTTCTTTGCCTCGCCGCCGGATGAGGCAAAGCCGGTTCGACTAATTAATGTTAATCAAATAATGTCGTCTTTGGCTTTAAACTAGCATTTTGTGAGTACTAATGTGGAATTTGTACCTCTCTGTGGGTGGGAAGTCTGTGAGAAGCAGTTTGTGAGGTTTTGGCGAAGAATTGACCTTTGGAAGAGAGGAATTACCAGCAAGGAAACAGCCTCTACGTGGGAGGATACTCAAGCTCGAAGAATTGCTTTCAATTAGACCATTACAGGCACTTTGAAAAGAAAGTGAAGCTACAGTCAGTCACAAGGCAATTACTTGTGAAAGTACTGTAGTTGCCCATTCTCTATGGAGAATAAAGGGCAAGAAACTGCATGGACACTCTTAAAATCAAAAAAATATGATTACAAAATTTTGGTTCCATTAATTATTCATGTAAAGATCATACTATTAGAGATAGCATTTAATGATATTTTTACTTTTTCGACCGCCAGAAGCAAGAATACTTAGATTTTAATTTGTTTTTTCGACCGTTTTATTTCTTCAAGTTTAGTGAAAACACCTTTCTAATTTACGTAAATACTCGTATTTATTTCTGTAAAATTTGGTTTACAAAACACTTTTGACACGTGGTTTTAAAACTAGATGGTGCCGGTGTTTTGTACCTGACTATACTGTGATAAGAAACAACTGATACAAACTCAGAAGTCAAGTTATATGAGGACCATGCAGATTAGTACCTGAGCCATCTCTTGAAGAAAGAACCACACAGATTTGAGAGGACCTGTCCAGTCAGTGCAAGCATTTGTCAGTGTTCGCTTAGTTTGAGTCATGACCACTACTATACTGATGATATACTGTTTCAATAAATTTTCATTAGTTTTCCGGCCATTTTATTTCCTAAAAAATTGGCTTTGATTATAATAGTCCAAGACCATTATTAAAATGACGTAAGTCTGAAAAAATAAAGATGAACACACCCATTTCCATCTAACATTTAACGTTCAAACAAACGTTCTATTAATAGTAATGAGCGTTCACTAAAACAATCACAAACTGACATTTATTTAATCTTCTACCACTCTTTTTGCTTACACAGAGGAAATCACGTGTTATCAGGAATTATAATGAAACAAAGAACTTACTGCTCCGTCACTCATCAAGGTAAATAAAGCAAGGATGTTATGAAGCTCCGTAACCGTAACCGAAACCGATTTAAAAGTTTCGAATAATTTCGCATAAAGGCAGAGTCAAAATTATTATTCATAATTTTTAACAAACATTTTTTGGGGGATTTTCATGTTATTGGTAATGGATGGAGAGGGAGAGGAAGGCCAAAGAAAAGATGTATGGATTGTGTGAGGAATGATATGAAATAGAAACGAGTAAATGCCACCGTGACGTCTAACAGTGAAGAATGGAAAAAGAATACGTGTTGCGCATTAATTTAGGGATAAATCATCATTTATGAGAGTTGGTATTGGCAGCACTGTGTTGGTTTTGCCGAGCGGTCACTTGTCAGTTGTGTTGTAAGATTTTAATACACGTAACCTAATTATCCGAAACTAGATTACCTACAATCCACAATAATTTCATATCCGAAACCGGTTTAATATTTTTCCTACATCCGTATCCAGATCCGAAATTTCATTTCCAGAACATCCCTGAAATAAAGACAGACAGGTACTCCCTTATCAGTACGTGATGCTGATAATATGTTAGTGGAAAATTTTCTTTTAATTACTCATTGTAGTGAGCCATCTGTCGTCTCTAGATAAGTCCAAAGATTTAGGTAAATATAGAGGTTTGATGGCATGCAAACTGTATGATAAAAATAGTGATGAAATTGTGTCGAAAACTTTGATGGGAGGTTGGAATTATGTAATCACATGCATGTATTTTAACATGATTTAACCGACTTCTAAAAGCGGCTTCTGTGTTTGGCTGTACCTATGTACCTATTTTTGTATGTATGTTCGTTGATATTTCCGTCAATTATAGACCTATTTACATGATTTTTTTGAGTAGAAGAAACTCGCGCATTGGTCCCATTTAAATTTTATGAATTTTGATTAATAAAATTCCTTTTTTTTAGCTTTTTACAACTTTCTAATATCGTCTAGTTACATCATAAAATTAATGAACTAAAAAGCTTTAATTAAAATGTATAAAATAAAATACTATTTGCAAAAAAAAAAGACTTACAAAAAAATGCTAAACGGCCGAAATTAACATAATTAGAATCGGATTCTCGAAAACAAAGTCCAGTCTTCATTTTTTAACTAAATGGAGTTATTACTTGAGAATTAATAACTCTTGTTATCGTAAATATAAACATTGAATACGGTATGTGCAATTATCAACTTCACACCGACCTTCTGGGTCAATGAAGGCAAGAAATTATGGAGTGCATGTAAATGCATTCTGTCACCCACTTAAAAGGAATAAGAAATCATAAAAAGGATTTTTTATGAGCATAATACAAAGCCCTGTTGAATGGAGGAACGGAGGTTGTATTTCAAAGTGTTCAGTTAATTTGTCTTGCGATATCTTTACGTACCTACACAAAAGTTTCAAAATGATATGGAAATCGGTTTTGTAAAGACCAAAAAACCATAGATGGACTGTGTGAAGAAAGATATAACTAGAAACTAATACTTAAAACAATAGAGAAAAACCCTACAACAACAGATATAGCACCCGTCTGAGCCGAGGTTCCTCCCTTTTCTATGATGGATGAAGAACTTTACATCCTGTTCTTTATATTCCCAAATATTATTCAATAAGCATAGGTTATTTAAGAGTGAAGGCCTTAAATTGAAGAGATGTCAGTAACATTGCAAAGACCGACGCCTGCTGGGGCTGCGGGTTGTTCGAAAGAGATACCGCGACCGCGCACACAAAGGGCTAAGAAGATTTCCCACTCTACAAAAAAATGGCCCTTAGGTACATGAGCACTAAACAAAGGCCTTACTTTAGTATCACTTATCAGGACTACATGCGACCTATGGTTGCACCCCGTCTGGGGTAAGTGTCCTGTGAATACCCAAACGTCATTAACGAAAATAGTACGTAGACAACATCATGTAGGTATATACCCAGCAACAAACACAGCGTCATAAAAGTATTTAAGTCCCACAAATATTTGCCAAAACTTATCGGTCAAATTCTAAAAACTCGACAAAACACAAAATATTCCTTATAATGAGACATTACACGATCAAATATTAAATATTTACATCAATAAACGAGAACTCAATGTTGACAGGCGAAATAATTCCTTAGTCTGAAGACAAATTAATTTATAATGTTGCCAGAATTGAGCACAGACAATTAAGCGAATACAGTAACGGTATGATAATATTAGTTGGTACAAATATTTACTGTTTACTGTACTATTGTCATAGCGTTGACTGTACGAGTTTGATTGGCGTTTAGCAAACAAAGAAGACGTATTTTACTAATTTATTGATCGATCATGTGATTCCATAATGAAGTTTAGAATAAAATAAAAATAAAATTTTAGAAAGAAGCTTTAGAATAGGATTAAGAAAAGACAAAACACAAACAAAAAAATCACAGACAAAAATCTAATAATGAGTTAGACTCTAAGAACGAAGAAAACGGTTTTTCTTATTTGCTAGACTTGAATTTCCCTTTGCTGACCATGGGTCTTCTCATTCCAGGTACTCTATTCCTGCGCTACCTCGAGACAGCCTTCGTGATACGCGTCTGGTTATCTCACCACTTCTACCTCAGAAACCTATAGACTCTGAAAAACTGAGAGTTTAAAATAAGAATAAATTAAATCGTTTTAGAACAGAATTCAGTTTAATTCATCTGTCGCATTTATGTTTGTATAGGTACTTGCCTGTCTTAGATGTAAGTATAGTTTACAGGGTATTATAAAGTAGAATGGCAGTAATTATGTACAAATTAGCTTTATTTTATTTATCTAAAACACGCCTCCTACAACGTGAGATAAGTGTGAAACATGCTTTCACTATTACTTTTGAGAATACAGAACTATAAAAAATCACAAGTTCAGACTGCGTGTTTGTAAATTTTGGAAGTTAAAAATCTTAAAATAAGTCCGATATAAAAGTATGTGTCAGAATATCATTTTATTATCGTGAATCGGGACAATTTAACTCGGAGGAAGAGATTGTGGCTAAATAATAACAGCCGCTCGGGGCGATCTTCTGGTTAAGCTACGCTAACAGGAAAGTATGACAAGCAGTCTTACCAAGCAATTTCCCAGTACTAACTGTGGAGGTCAGATAGGCAGTCGCTCCATCTATTTATCTATATAAATAAAAAGAGAAGTCCTGACTGACTGACTGACTCATCAAACGCCCAGCCCGAACCCTTGGACCTAGAAAGCTGAAATTTTGCACAGATGTTCCCGTTATAATGTAGACAAGGAATAAGAAAGGATTTGACGAAATTCAACCCCTAAGGGAGTTAAATAGGGGATGAAAGTTTGTATGGAAAATCGTCATTTTCACGCGGACGAAGCCGCTGGCAAAAGCTAGTGTAAAATACTAGTATTCTGCTGCATCCAGATAAACTAGAAGCCGACCCCAACATAGTTTGGAAAAGGTCAGACATGATTAATTGGGTGTTAAGTGTTAATCTATAAACTTAAGAATCTTGATTTGAATCTTACGAAGTCGCCCTATGACTCACAATGTCGTGTATGTGTATAAAACGACAAACAACGACAGCTTTCCACTGTTTGTCACCAGTCAATAGGTAAAATCATCAAATAATAAAAACGTCGCAAAGTGGAATGCACACACGTAACATTGAAGCATTCCGTGTTTCAGTTATTTCGTTTGTTGTTTTCATTTCAGAGCATTTTTAGAAAAAAAACACTCTTTACTTACAACACCGTGACTGACTGATTAAGTAGCAAACAGAACTGACTACAGTCTCTTCACGTTTTTAACCTGTGACATAAACCTTGTGGTCACGACAATACAGTTCACTTTACTGCAAATACAAGGGTTAAAAAATATAGTTTAAAAATTAAAAAAACACGCTGTTTCGAATTTCTTCATAAACCCCATTTGATATTATTATTATGCGTTGTCGGATACCAATGGATGCCACTCTTACTGGTGGTACTAGTTTATTAAAACACATACATACGGAAGGGTGATTTCAATAAGGCAACACCTTGGGTTTTTCAGATGGAAATATGTATATACGTACTCGTAATCGTATGTGTCTAAAAGAGTGATGAATGTAAATGTCGATGGATGGAGAGGAAGGTAGATAAAGGCCAAAGAAAAGATGGCCGGATTGTATGAGGAATGTTATGAAGGAAAAAATAAGTAAATGATAGTGTGACGAATGACAGGAAGAAAAAAAAACGTGTTTCACAGACCCCAAATAACACGGGACGAAGGAAGAAAGATGATTATATTATTATGTATGGGAGTACTAAGCCTCAAACTACTCCAAAGAAGCATAAGTAATTGATTGACCCGAAAACACAAGAAACCCATTCCCCGGGTCTGTCTCCACCGATCCCGGGATCCGATTTGATGTAACACGGATCCCGGCGATTTGTCTCCACGGATCCCGGGATCCGTTTCTACAAAAAAAAAAAAATTGCCTCCACGGATCCCGGGATACGTGGAGACAAAATCAAATCCGACAAAATTTAATTATTTTTTCCGGGATCGGTGCAGACAGACCCCATTCCCCAACTGTGTTAACCAGGGTTATACCATAGTCAAAGTCGCGAGTACAACCTAGTCGTACATATTACGTATTTGATTTGTCTGTGATTTTCCACAGCGTTTTGTCCGTGAATCGTCTAAGATGGCCGACCACGGCGGCTCTAACGATTTCTGCAAACATAATTATTGGAAGTCGCACGTTCACAGTATATTTGATCTTGCTTATTGGCTAACACGACTCTTGGTTACAATTTTCATATTGTCCCAGCTATTTAGTACAAAATGAATTGATTTTCAATGTTTTTCAACGCTTAGTACTTGCATACATAGATGTTTAAATTTATTTTAGTGTTTATCTGTTATTTTTCTTGTAAATGCTTCAAGTTTTCGTGTATATATTGGTAAAATGCTGTAACTATTCTTTTTATCTGTGATTTAAGTCTTGTTTTTCTGTGGGTAGAAAGTTTGATTGATCGATTTGAAGGTGTTTCTACCGTAATTACCTTGATGAGGCCATTTATTTATGAAATGATTAACGACTTACGGTGCTCCGCCACCGCGGGCATTGGTTTGAAATGTAACAGTTCAGATTCACTTGTTTCTGTAAAAAAATATACTCCTTTACGTAACAATCTTCTATCTATATAAATAAAAAAGAGATAAAAAGACAAGTCCTGACTGACTGATTTACTGACTCATCAACGCCCAGCCCAACCCCTTGGACCTACAAAGCTGAAATTGTGCAGAGGTTCCCTTTATAATGTAGACAAGGAATAAGGAAGGATTTTTCGAAATTCAACCCCTAAGGGAGGTAAATAGGGGATGAAAGTTGTAAGGAAAATCGTCATTATCACGCGGGCGAAGCCGCTGGCAAAAGCTAGTAATCTATTATTGTTGGAGTTGGGAACGGCAAGCAGGGAAAATTAGGAAAAGAAAATTACACCATCGAACTAGTATTCTATATTTTCGAATAACAAACCATGGCAACCATTAGGGTTACCAAAAACTATAATAGTCACATTAGGGATGTGCCAATTTCAACACTCCTTCTCACTCCTAATGTAGACCCATACTGGTTCTCAAACGTGCAAGTCTTGGACCTGGTAATCCTTTCGTCAACAGATCCGCCTCCATATCTTCTGTAGGTTGATATTGGACTTCCACGACTCCTTCTTTGATGCAATCTCTGATGTAATGCATTTTGAGGTCTATATGCTTCGACTTCGACGATACTATTGGGTTTTGACACAGCTTTAGTGCCGCTTGATTATCATTCAATATTAGTATCTTTTCTTGTTTTATGTTCATTTCATTGAACAACGCTCTTAGGTATGCTGCTTCTTTAACAGCTTCTGTTAGAGCGACATATTCGGCTTCTGCTGTGGATAATGCAATGTTTCTTTGTTTTCTACATCCCCAGCTGATAGGAGCTCCAGCAAATTTAAAACAATATCCGGAAAAGGACTTTCTGTCTATCTTGCATGACCCCCAATCAGCATCAGCCATGCCATATGGTTTATTTCCTGTCTTCTTGAAATTCAAACCGATATCTTTTGTACCCTTCAGGTACCTTAGAACACGTTTTGCACTTTTGAAATGTGTTTCGTTATAACAGTCATTAAATTGTGACAAGTAGCTTACTGCAAATGCAATATCTGGCCTTGTAGCTACAGCCAAAAACATTAACGTGCCAATCAAATTTTTGTAAGGCAGTTCTACAATTTCCTTCTTGTTTGGCTCTAGTGCAATGCCTGGTTCTATCGGTGTAGTAGTAGATTTGCATTCTTCCATTTTAAATGTTTTCAAAGCTTCGTCTATTTTCTTTGTTTGTTTAATAATAATTTCCTTGTTTTTGTATGATATTTCCATACCAAGTATGCATTTTGGTTTTCCCAGATCTTTCATTTCAAACTTTTGACTTAGCATGTCTTTTATTTCTTTCATCTTCTTTTGACATGAGCAGGCAAGTAACATATCATCAACATATATTCCAATAATGGCACGTACTCCTCCTTCTGTGCATGTGTATACACAGGGCTCTGCTTTTGTAGCCTGAAAGCCAATATTTTTTAATTCTGTGTCCAGTTTGACATACCATTGCCTCCCTGCCTGCTTAAGTCCATAAAGGGCCTTTAATAATAAAAAGACTTTTTCTCCTTCTATGGTTTTTAAATCTGTTAGAACCTCTTTGGCTTTATTGTAGACTGTTAGATCATCAGACTCAAACTCAGCAACTAATATCTCTCTTACATATCTCTCGATGTAATTAGGCAGTTTCATATAAATATTTTCTTCAATATTTCCATTTAGGTATGCTGTGACTACATCCATTTGGTTCAAATGTAGACCTTCTTCAACAGCAATACCAAATATGGTTCTTATAGAACTTAGTTTTGCAACGGGTGCGTAAGTTTCGTTGTAATCAACGCCCGGACGTTGCGTGAAACCTCTAGCCACTAGGCGTGCCTTGTTTGTTACTTTGTTTTCTGGGCTCACTTTCTTCTTTAAGATCATCTTGTAGTCTATGATTTTCATACCTTTCTCTTTCTTTACGATTTTCCACGTACCATTTTTAATGTGTGATCTAATTTCAGATCGGATAGCATCACTCCAGTCTTCCGTTTGATTATTATCTTCAAACGAGTAAGCTATTTCAGATGACAACTGACATTCTTCTGAAACTCCTTCTATATCATAGTCTTTCATCCAAGTAGGCTGTTTTATATTTCTTTTCGGCCTTTCTCCAGTCATTGTTTCAGCTGCGTCAATATAAGCTTCTTGTTCTTCATCTGATGATGCTTCATCAAAATTGGTATCAGGTATGATATTTGGTGAAGACTTCTCTGGACTTGTGTTTTCTTCAGATGTCTTCGATTTTTCTGAGGCTTTTTCTTCATTTTTGTTTATTTCTATGTTTACTTCAGTGCTCAGATTTTTCTTTTGTTTTATTTGTTTAAGTTGTTTTTCTTTCTCAGGTGTTTGTCCTGATTCCTCAACAAAATTGTCGTAGTTTTCTTCTGTTTCATAAAACATTTTGTTTATGATTTTAACATCCCTGCTTATTATTACTGAATTCTTTTCAGGAATGTAAATTCGGAATGCTTTTGAGTTTTTAGCATAACCCATAAATACACCGGTTGTAGCTTTTGCCGATAGTTTTCCCTTTCTTCTTTTCTGCAGTACAAAAGCTTTGCTGCCGAAAATATGAAGGTGATTACCTGATGGAGTTCGTCCAACCCATTTCTTGAATGGCGTTTCTCCCTTCAGTGCTTTGGATGGACTTCTATTTATTAAATAGTTAGCAGTATATACTGCTTCTGCCCACAATTGCTTTGGTGTATTTGCTTCTATCATTAAGCATCTGGCTTTATCCATCAGGGATCTGTTTTTGCGCTCGCTGATTCCGTTTTGTTGCGGAGTATAAGGTGTACTCAACCTTCTCTGGATTCCATGCAATTTCAAATAATCGTCAAACATTTTATTGACGTATTCCCTTCCGTTATCTGATTGCAAATTCTTTATTTTTAGGTTAGTATAATTTTCAACCTCACTTTTAAATTCCTTAAATTTATCAAATACTTCGCTTTTCTGTGCGATAAAATATATGCAACAATACCTGGTGTAATCATCGATGAACGTTACGTAATACTTTGATCCAGCTATAGACTCGTATTCCAAAGGACCACACACATCGCTATGAATGATTTGCAACGGTTCGGTAGTGTATATTTCCTCATGACGCGGGAATGGCAATCTTGAAAGTTTTCCTTTTATACAGGTTTCACAATTATCAAGTTTTCCTTCACCTACATCAAGTCCATACATCAACTCTTCTTTTGCCATCCTTACCAAATCTCTTTCATTGATATGGCCAAGTTTTCGATGCCACTGCAAGATTTTGCTATCATTTTTATTTGTACGTGTATATTTTGCGGTCTCATTTGATTCATCAAATTTTAGGTAGTATAAATCATTACTTTTCGTTGCTGTCAGTACTACTGACCCATTATTTTCTATTATGTAAGCCTTATCTTTTTCGAATATAACTTTATTTCCTTTTTCCGTTATTTTGCTTACTGACAATAGGTTGGTTGTCAAGTCAGGAATAAACAATGTTTCATTGAAATTAAATTTTTCTTTTTCTTTGAACACTGTCACTTTTCCTTTTCCTTCAATCGTAGCAGTATGTTTGTTTGAGGCCAGCTTTAAATTTCCTGAAGCTGTTTTTATACTGTTAAATAAGAGGTTTGTACCACAAAGGTGCGATGTACAACCGCTATCTAGACACCAAATGTTTTCATTAGATACCTCTTTTCCTGTGTTCAGGCAAACATTGAAATTTTTTTCAGGGGTTTTCTCAAATTTCTTTCTGGAAACATTATTTGTTTTGCTCCAACATGCCTGAGTGGTATGGCCTTTCTTTTTACACTTTTGGCAATATTTGCCTTTCTTTGTGAAAAAGGCTTCTTCAATTTCTTTACATTCAATGTTTTTTCGTGCCTCACTTTCTTCAACTATTTTTATTTTCAGTTCTTCAGGAGTCGGTAAGGTGTCACGAGTTTCCACTGCTATTCGGAAATTCTCATATGCAGCTGGGAGGCTGTAAAGCATCATTATGCTGAGTAGGTCGGGATGTAAACTAACGCCCATATCCGCTAGCTTATCCACGATGTCAATGAAGTTATTTAGATGTTCACGGACATCATCTTTATCAGCCTTTTTTAGTATCAGCTGTTTTAGCAAAGTTGCTTTTCGAGCAGGACCTTTGCTTTGGTAAATTCCTTTAAGCTTTAGCCATAGCTCGTTGGATGTCTTGCATCCCCGCACTTGTTTAAGTTCTGACGGTGAGATGATCAGTAATAGCTCTGATCGAGCAAGCAAGTCATTTTCATAAAACTTACATTTTGCTGTTTCCTCTTTTGGCTCGGTGATCGATCCACTGGCGTATCCCCACAGTCCATTTTTTATTAGAACTGCTTCGGCCTGCACGCTCCACGTATCATAGTTTTCTTTGGAGAGAGCTTCAATACGGTATGAGGCAGTGTTGCTCATTTTTCCTTGCAACCACGCTCTGCTACCATTTGTTGGAGTTGGGAACGGCAAGCAGGGAAAATTAGGAAAAGAAAATTACACCATCGAACTAGTTCGATGGTGTAATTTTCTTTTCCTAATTTTCCCTGCTTGCCGTTCCCAACTCCAACAATTATAACTGTCATCATCATCTCAACTCTTCTGGGGCTGGCTTTCAGTCTAACCGGATACAGCTAAATATACCAGTATTTTACATGGAGCGACTGCATATGACCTCCACAACCTGAATCAAGAAAATGTCTAACATATCAAGACCATTGAGAAATTTGACTGGAATAATGACATCCAATTTTATGTACGGTATTGACTATTTAGCTTTCTAGAGTAGTAGTTTCCGTCTCTATCTGTAACTGTCTCTTTCCAAAGTTCTATATCACTGTATGTGAACTCTATTTACATCCGGGTCAGTATATTATAGGTAGGTAGGTACTGGAAAGGTCGTCTGCCCAAGGCGTAAACGTACGTCTTACATACAAGCTGGCTGAAATATGATTCTAGTTGAATTCGACGTTCGACCACATACATAGCTTTGGGTTTTTTTGTATTTTAAATAGGCTGGCGTTTGCGCAACTAGCCTGTGACCTGCCTACTAACTACTTAAAATTCCTAACTAAAATCCAGTAACAATTCCCCTAACTCGGGAATCTTACCCAGGGCCCCAGGCTACAATAACTAAAGCCCAGACCAGCGAGACATCTATGATTGCCATCCATAAACCTTTGCACATCCCAGGAGTTGATGGACGCTACTGCCTCATCGCTACATTTTGGGCCGACACAATTTTAATTGTCATCGAAGAGCAAAGATGAAGAACCTTCTTCAGCCAACATCCATGACCGAAATACGTCCTCAAGTTGAGTGACACCAAAACAGGATATTTTCGTCCAACGTAACACAGCACACGTGTAAAGTATAGTAAATTAACATGCCCGCACGACATTCGGCCGAAGCCATCAATTACATGTGTATCGCTAAATAAATACGCGTTAGCTATACGAATCTGTGCGCGTCACAATTGTTACAGCAAACAGCCGGAGTTGCGCTTTTGGTATGGTGCTGCGTTTACATGATGTTATTGGGATAGTTACTGGCGTAAGTTTGGTTAGAGATATGCAATGTTCGTCAAAGTTGTGATTTTAAAAGTAATCATGGACAAATAAATGTACACTGACAGGGGAGAATGAATGAATGAATAGGACAAGGGCAGTAAGATGATGAATGGACAAAATTTTGTTTATAATCTTGATAATCATCATCATAATTGGCCGTCTTCCCATTTCGGTTAGTAACACAAAAAAAAAACATTTTTTAAAATCGTTTTCTCGTTATTCTGTTCTTTAATACTTAGTCAATTTACTGATGCTACGTACAACATGAAAAAGTCTAGAAAATAAAGAACAGTACTGTACTATTGATAAAACCAAGTTCTAATGTCACCCTCATGAACTAAAACAATATTATAACGTCTCAAAAAAAACACGATTTCAAATGACCCAAACTACTCTCCATAGCACCGCACTACTCTCTCAAAGATCACTACTAAACGAAGCACAGCACGTAAAAGGGTCACATTACAGCGTGGCCGATAATTTGTGCAGTCTGGACCCGCCGCTCATCTCATTAACACCCGAGCGGCGTACGAGATGCTATAACGTCTTGACACGGACCTCGGACAGAACCCTAGCTCAGAGCAGTTCAGTTATTACGTACCGTCTCGAAAACGAGACGATAGTCATAACCGAACATATCATTTTTTTATGGTGAGTGGGAATACATCAAATGATTTCTCCCGTTCTGAGGGGAGCGGTAGGGAGTGTCAGACCTTAGTGAATGAATGTTGATGAATGTTCCTTCTTAGCCCTTTGTGTCCAAGGCCGCGGTATCTCTTTCGAACAACCCGCAACCCAAAAATAACAACAAATTAAGAAAAGTAATGTATCTATTTTTAAGAATAAAAATAGATTCTATTGCCGATTACAAGCGAAGTCAGAGACCCATGGCCGCCATTTAAACTCTGACACCACCAGGAAAACCACACGAAAAGAATATCTATAAAAAATGACCAATAGATAGACTATATTATTATCTGAAAGTGTGTAACAAAACAATATGCATGTTTTTTAAAACTGCTACAACCATGCTACAACACTGACAATTGCTGCTACGCCCGTAGCCCCGTAGCAATGAGTGCTACGAGTTTGTATAATTTTATGATTGTTTCTATTTTATGAAATTGTACCTGTTATAGACTGCTGTAAATACGCATTCAAGAAGGAAGTGTTAGTTACCTATAAAATAAAGGTTTAAATTCACTCTAGTCGTACAATATGACATCGTAGCGAGTGGTAAATTACTGGAACTTACCGGGTTTTTTTAAATACAATTTTACAACTTTTTACCCAGAACGCCCCCTGACACGTTTAGTTTTACAGGTACTTTATCATAACATAACGCTTGTAATCCCCGCTGGGTTAGGCAAAGGTTTACCTAATAGAATAGCTACACCCTTTCGCCGGTTACGTTTAAGTGCCATGTAATAGGGGGCGAGCCTATTGCCATATAACCGTGCACAAATGCAGACTCTGTGGCTGCTACTAAGAAATTCTTGATAGAAAAACTCAAGAACACTTTGCCCGAACAGGGAATCGAACCCAGGACCTCTAGACCAACGAGGCAGTCATAGAAATATTTTCTCTCATGAGTGTAAAAATATTTACATAGCGTGATTCACGACGAAACTACAATTAAAGATATACATATATAATTATACGAAACAATAGCTCATAAATAGTCGAAAAACATCTGCAATCAAGTTCAATTCAATACACCTACATATAAAGTAACACCCGGACAAAAGGACAACGAAATCGTTCATCGAACTTTACTCTACACAATGTCATGAAAATATCAACATACTTGAGTACTTGAATCACTGAAATCACAAGAGCATTTTACGATTATTAGTTTTGAATTATTTGACCAGGAGACAATCAATGTCAGGGAGGTAAAACATATTTTTCTTTTAAACATAATGGCATTTTAGGGTTCCGTACCTCAAGAGGAAAAAACGGAACCCTTATAGGATCACTCGTGTGTCTGTCTGTCCGACTATTTCCTCCCCCCTTTATCTCCGAAACTATTGAGCATAAAATTCTAAAAAAAATACAGAAATTAGTTCAACACGTATAGATTACAGGAAAACCTATAAGAAGTCATGGTACGGAACCCTTCATGCTCAAGTCCGACTTGCCCTTGGCCAGTTTTTGGGAAATATTCGTTTTAAACTCGATAAAAATCAAAATATTTGATTTTCATTTGGCCATGGTATAAGTTTTTAACATGACATAGTCAAAATTAAAAATACTGAAAACGGGTTATCAGGAGATCGAAACAAAAGGTGAACATGGTAAATATCTCGTTTTTTCAGTACTAATAATAGGCCTACACGGGCCTATAAAACATCAAGAAAACGTGTACGGCTCGGGATACTCGTTTCCTTTGGAGAAGAACTGGCTAGAAACTACAATACTTAGGTATGGGGAGACAACGTAGGCCAGCAATAAAATCGAAGGGTACTAAACTAAAAACTTAAAACAACAAGCACCTAGGAATCTACAAGCCTTACAAACTTACAATGTTCACACATTCACAAACAATCGGTAAATAGAATATATAAAAAGGAAAAACTTCATGTCTATTTTGGAGTGGTTAAATCACATCTACTTTATAGGAAGTTATTATTAATATGTTGCTCCTTAGCCGTTTAAGCCGCCTACACGGATGCACCTAGCTGTATATCAGCATCTTAGAAGGGGCGAGAGCATGTCTGTCCTCCGCAACCCAGTAACTGGACAATACAATACCACCCCTATGGTAAGACTGCTTGTCAGAATTTCGAACTAAAAGGTAACTATATTCTATTGGTTATTCATAGTAACTAAAACAAAAACTTTGAATAAATCATTACTCACGTGTTTTCAAGAAAAGAGTATTATTTTATTATTGTGGATATAAGACTGATAATATTATTCTGTACGTATTGTTTCTATGGCCTTCGATGCCTGAAAATTAAATTGATTGGTTGATTGATTAGTGTCTAGCTAGACCATGCATGAATAAAGATATATATTTTCAGATATCTGTGGAACGAAAAAATCCTTTGAACCGATGTTACTTTGATATATTTCTTCGCAGGACTTCAAAATAACTTAGTTCAAGCACCTCCTCATTACCTTACCCCAAATAAAACCTAAATCCAGCGCCAAACAACCTAAATGACGTCACAAATGTACATAGACACACAGATTATCAGTTTCAGAGACAAATTACACAAGTACTCATAGTAAGCGAACCAAAAGCGCTTCATATATAAATATTATGTTTATATATTGATAGAGTAGAGCGTTTGACAAACAGTTCAGTGTACGGTGCCAATATTAACTCTAGTTATCGTCCGCGGGTGAACCCGCTTCCCAAGGTCACGGTCAAGGTTAAACGGTTTACATTTACACTGTCAATATTTTGATGTGTTTTCTACGAGTTTACACCTCTGAAATAAATTGGGTTTGAGTTTATTTGGGATGCAGGCGAATTAGGCTCGTTAGGACGTCTTTTTAGGACTGTCTAATGTATTTTTGGCTTGAAACAAGTAAGGGACTGATTTTCAGGTTTGGTAGGTTACAAACCCCTGTTACGCAACCAACAAGTGGATAGACGACCTCATACAAGTGGATGGGAAAACTGTAGGGCAAGACACAAAACCGCCAAATCTGGAGAGATTTTAAAGAGACCTCCCACTCAGCATTGGGTGTTTAAAGTTTGAATAAGAGAGTGAAGAAGTACTCCTCTTAGACTATATACGTCATCATCATTATTCTTCAGTGTTTATCGACGTAATGAAAATTGCAACAGAAAATATTTCAACATCACACATTTTTCTGATGTAGCCACTTGAGTTAACGAGCCCGTCGTGATTGCCATTTTGATATCTACTACAGGACACTGATATGCCCTATAAATATGAGGACATAAGTCCAATGATTTTCATTATCATTCTGAACAAAGAACCAGTCCGAACCGTTCTATTAAGAGGTATCGTACCTCAACATAGTTTGGGAAAACGCCATGCAGAAGATAATTCTGAAACATAATATCAAGCGATAAAAGATCGCCGAAAAATTAGGTGTACACCCACATTTCGCTAGGTATGTTTCAGTCCCATGTTATAGGGGGCGAGCCTATTGCTATCAATCGGGCACAAACCCAGACTCCGTGGCTGCTACTGAGAAATCTGTTCTATCCGAGAATTTAACCCATGATGATTCTAAACAAAGAAAAGATCAAATAACTTTAGAGGTATTTAAACTTCATGCAAAAAAAAACATACGCCAAAGAAAAGTACACACACACGTACCTACTGACTTAGATCGTGTTCCTACCCAAATATTTAAAAGATTCGCAAAGAAAACAAAATTCTAAGTCTAATAGGTCCACGACAATCGGCATTATCTCTAGGTATATTTAATTTATCAAGGTAAACCTCCTTGGATTACATTGGCTGTGTTACCAAATATTTTCCGTGCAAGCGATGTGTGTACTGTGTACATATTGTGTATGTTTGTGTGTTTGTGTGTAGAGCACATATTTAGCTGGGCCCAATACGAAGCTCCCTTGGCCTTATGCGACAGAGAAAACTTGGTTTGCTTTGTAACTTTTAAGCAAATTATCTTTTAAATTGGAAGTTTGACTAGTTGTGTCATTTGGCACCTCGTGGTGGAAATGTGGAGTACCTCAACTGAATTGGTTGGGGGTTAAGTTGGGTAATGTTGGTATCGAATGATTTAAGATATGTCTGTCGATTATGGACACAGTCAATATTGAGCAGAATTAGATTTAATGTCACTGTTGTCAAGCAAGAGCAAGGCTTTCTGCTCGGTTGATGGCAATAGGCTCGACTATAGAAGTCGAGCCTATTACAAGAGACTTAAACACCTCTGACTAACTCTTTCAGGGATTACAGGCGTGATGTTATGTTATGTTGTAAAACGAAGATCATTTTAGACGGCCACGTTATAATCAAACATTTCAGTGTAACTCTATAAGAAATAATATATAAGTAGGTATAAATCGATACCTACTAAATCTTGAGCACATAGCTCAAAATGTTATTTTTTATCAGCAGTAGGTAATCTAAAAAGTTTTCTTCAGGTTTTCCTCTAACAACTAGGTACATAACCATAGGCATTCAAAATTATACTCGTAGGTAGCACCCATTCGAGATATTGATTTTCAAACGTAACGCCTTCAGAGTCACCTCCACACCGACGACCCTGCAAACACGAATCTTTAAACACACAAAAAACCGCAAATAAAATACTCCCAGTGTCCTCATTAATATTCTAGAATAATTTATTATAAAGGTCTTTGTAAAACAGGTCTCCAGAGAACAAACTCTTGCGCAGCGACGCGGCCGCTCAGCAAACAATATGGCGGCGATAAACGAGCGCCATCTTGGCTTTATCGAGGTTACACACACTGGAATTTTAAATTATTATTTTATTACTACCGTTTTAACTTGCTTAGTTTGTAAGCTTTATTGGGTGTGTAGGTTTATGTTTTTTATTATTGGTTATAAACTGAGATGGGAATAGACTAGAATTACACGTGGAGATGAATAAACTGTAAGCTCTTAATTATGACTGTTACCGAGAAGTTGGCTTACTCGTGTAGGTCTTTTTTACCACCTTAAATAGAGATTACCACTATCAAAATCAAAGTCAATTTTATTTGTATAACATAGGTAGTGAATACAGTTCTTAAATTAATGATAGATCGCTATGTTATGCCAAAAGGCGTACACATATTTATGGTTGCTTAACCCTACAATGCACGAATTTTTATTAAGCTACAAAAAAAATATGTATGATTTTAAATGCCATTCTTATAAATGGAAAAATAATAAAAAAAAACATTATGCAATATTTATTGAGATATATCGATTTTTGTGTATGTGCCCAATATGTCCCAAAAAGCATTAAAGCTTTAAAAAGTATTATGTAGGGTACTCAGAAGGAATGAAACAAAATAGTATTTAATTAAACTTTAATTAAATTATAAACAAAATAATGAAATTATCAACAAATTGTAGTAGATAATATCTACTACAATTTGTGGCGTCAGAGTTTAAAAAAAGAAAAATTTGAGATCTAAATTTTATAAATGCAAGTTATTTACTCTTTGACATTACAATTGTTTTATTTACTGATGAAATGCAAAAAACAGTTCTTATCTTTATTCAAGCACAGTGCCACTCCACATTTCTGGCACATAATGAATGATTTTCCCTTACATGCAGGTAATTTACAAATTACAACGTTGTTTAGTAGTGGACCATAATGGGAAGTGGTCGATGCCATCAGTTCTGGCGTCTTTAGGTGGTACTACAGCTTTTGGCTTTTTCTTCTTCCTTTCCTCAAGCATATCAGCGACAAATGATGACGGTCTTCCTCTTTTGCGTGAAGTTGCAAAAGCCCTTTGTCTATCTGGACCCTCAGTCCAGATAGACAAAGGGCTTTGCTGCAGCAAATCGTCATCAAAAAAATACAAAAAATATTGTAATGGCGTTTCAAAACTCAGCATATTGGGGTCATTTATCTTGTCATCTCCTTTGAGCAACACAGATGGTGGATGAAACATGGTCTTTCGCCAGACATGTCTTCTCTTTTTTTTATTAGTCCTCAAATTGGCATTGACAGGACGAACTGAAGAAGTAGTTGGCTGAGGAAGTACCGATGACCGTTTTGTTGGAACCACATTTATGGACCCTGGAATTGGTAGATGACCAGAAACGCTGGGTTGGGGTTGACCAATGCTAGGAAAATCATCGACTGTTTCATTCAAAAATCATCCTACAGCAGTTGAGGTGTTTTTTCTATTTCATCCATCACCAAATCACTGAGTTTGATCAGGTCATCATCACTGTTCCCATCAGATAATTCCAGTTCATCTTCACTCCCCGATGGCACATTCAAAAAGTGTTCAATTTCTGATTCTGTCACCGATTTGTGAGGCTTCATCTGAAATAGAAACAAAGTTTTATATTACCCCTATTGCACGCTGTGCCTCATTGGGCACATACGATAAACCTCTCGATAAATCATAGATTTATTATAAATATTGTAAATAAAAGTAATTCACAAGACAATCATAATATAAACTTACCTCCGATAATTTGATATGCACAAAAATCCAATATTTTCAATTTATTTTGTCGGAATGAAACTCACCTGTTTGAACTTTTTCTCAACTGCCCGCAAATACAAATTCAAACCTACTCCCTAACCTTTACCGCCACTGTGGTACAAAAGGTGAACTATTTTATACTTCACTGAAGTGCGTAGTTATGATAATTTTCACTAGATGGTGCTTAACTATGTTCTGTACGAAACTATGAGCAATATTCCTGTATGGCCCATATGTGGCACAGTATGCGCTGTAGGGTCATGCGAAATAATAAAAGAAAAATGCATCATGCGAGAGGTAAACACAAATTATTTGGTAGGTATGTCAAAATTAATAGAATTATGCTAAAAACAAGTATTATAAAATGTCATAATATCAAGTAAATTCTACAGCCAAAAAGAAATAATAATAATAACAAATGTCAAATTCAGCTAGAAATCGTCTATTTATGAAACTTAGGGCTAATTTGAAAACATTCGTTTAGCAGTGTACCCATTTTACACCCGCTTTTCGCTAGTCATGTCCTATGTAATTGGGGGCGAGTCTGTTGCTATGAACCAGGTACGAATGCAGAATCCGTGGCTGATTCTGAGAAATGCCCGATGGAATAACCCAAAACACTTCTCATGCTCTGCAGTCAGACTTGCGAACACTAGACCAAAGAGGTGGTCTAACCAACTTATTCAACAGACTACAACAAGCTTGTGCGAAATTATCCTACGGGAACGTACTACAGGAATAAAAACTATCTTACGTCCCGAGTCTCAAACCAGGTCTAAAATGGCCACTTTTGCAGATCATAATGTGAATTGCGTTTAAAAGCGTAAAATGGACCTTTCATAATAAAAACTGCGTCTGTGACTATTTTACGAATGTTAACGCATTTCATATTATTTTCCTATTATGATGTATTTTACTAAATTGTTACAGACGCAGTTATTTTAATGAAAGGTCCATTTTACGCTTTTTAACGCAATTCATATTATGATCTGCCAAAGTGGCCGTTTTAGACCCCCTGGTCTACCAGTGTCAGTCATTATTATTACAAGCCTATCAATATAGGCTAAGGGATAGGGGAAGGGATAGGGGGGCTCCCTTCCCTCCTTCCACCTTTCGTGATCTAGTGCGATTATAGGTCAATCCTTTGAGAAGGATTCCAGCTCAAAATTTCATGCTTTTAAATCAACTCGGCAAGCTACAAATCTAACTCGACAACCAGATCTGTATGCATCACAGTCACCAAGCACAATTAGCGACGCAAACACAAACGCATGCACACTGCACTATGCGTCATTGCGTCAGTTTCGCAAGACAAACATGTACAATTAACATTCCCCAAGATAAAACTGTTATGTTTAGTAGAAAAACAGGCTAATCCAGGCGGGGTGAGACGAGAACAAATTTACTGAGCCAACAATCAGCTGGCACCTACATCGCATTGGTATATGACTAAGGGTGCGTGCATATCTTGTGGAGTGTGAAGTTGAACGATTGGTCTTGATGGGGTGCAGATTTTGCATTTTAAGTCGGCAGCCCAAAAGACTCCAAAAGTCTCTTACTCTTTCTTTTAGTTGTACTTTTCATCATTTGATCCAGACTTAGGTAGGTACAGTCACCTGCAAAATTGCATGGATACTTTTAGTCTTTATTACTTGTGAATAGAGTTCATAACTGTCCATGCATTTTTGAAGGTGACTGTACATAATTATATTCTAAGAAAAAAATCAGTCTTACTGATATGGAGTGAAAATTTTGGTTTTCCTATTCATCCGCTATTCTGTTCTGATTTATTTCGTTGCGGGGTCCAATACAGTTAAATTGTTTCTCTAGGACTTCGTCGAGCTTCATTTTCTCGGCGCTTTTCTGGTGTTCGCCACTGTTAATTCTGACTTTCAGGAGTTTTATGGTTTGCGAATTTTCAAGAAGAATGATTAAAAAGAATGTCTGCCACATAAGAGACGGCTTCCCAGTGCTTCCCTTCTGTAGGTCAGTAGCCTCAATTGCACGCCATATTTTTCGATCTTAGGCATTTTGCGTCCAATTTACTCACCAAGTTTTCTGTTTTTTGGTTCTAACTTTTACTTGACAGTACTAATGCTGAGCCAGCGACTTATAAGTTGGTATTTTCGAGCGTTCGTTATGTCTCTTCCGCAGCTCTAGCTACTTTTCCTTTAATCAAGTGCTTTAATTATGCCCAAACTCACGCAACATTCAACCCAAATGACAGTGTTCCACCAAAAGTTTCAAGATACATTTAATATAACACCGCATACAGTTCCTCAAAATCGTATAATGTAGACGTGCCTTAACCCAGAGTCCCTGCTTACAGTGCAAATATTTCAACAAAGATACACTCAACTCAACTTTGACTATCCCAGTGCACACACGGCTTAGAACTGCGCGTCATAATAATTATATACGACTGTTTTAATTGCGATTATGACTCAGTGTTTAGGTTTTCTTAGAAGATTTGAGCGTCATCAGGGTTTTGCTTTTCGTGACGATGATGTCTATTGTCTGGGTATTTTTGCAGAATGGTGCGACGGTACACCAATTTTTTTAAACCTTTCACGGTTGATAACTTAACTTATCCTGTCACTTACATCATCTTCCGTGATTATACATCATTATGAGCTCCCGATCATGGCGCTTGCAACAGCGTCGAAATATTAGGAGCTGATAATGATGGATATAATGGCGAAAGATATTCGTTGTTTCATGTTGTTCGCGAAACAGAGAATCAACATGACCGCTCAGTAGTAGATATTCGAAACTCTAATCTTGTCACATCTCTGCATCTTTCAACCAACTTCTTCTACCCATCCTTGTTTACAGTGGTTTAGGGTTTTAATTTACCAGATAGTTTTGAAAAGGAAGACATAGACTAGACTGACGGGAAAAAGATAACATTTGACAGCTTTTCAGCCATGCAGTGATCATGCGTGACATACGTAAATGCACGCCTTCTTCATATGGGGGTATGAAGAAACCATGGAACACCACCTGCTACTATTCTGACGTACTCTTGTTGCCTAGTCTAGTTGCGAGTACTATACGCACCTGTCCTTTCTAAAGAACCTCACAAATACGGTCCTCTCCACAGGTCCTCTCCAAGTGACCAAACCATTTAAGCATACTCTTTTTTTTTTACTACATCTACTTTTAAACCGCATCGTTCTCCTACAACCTTATTCCTCAATTTATCATTCGGAGATACACCACACATTCTTTTAGCAATTACATGCAGCCATGCAACAATTCACAAATGGAATAAATAAATGACTCGAGATGTCCCCATTGTTTAATATTTTATCACCCTCTGCGTGCAATTATTTCCATGTTTTATTAATAACTAGCTGATTCCCGCGGCTTCACCCGCGTGGATGTCGTTCAAATTATATACTAAAACCTTCCTCTTGAATCACTCTATCTATTAAAAAAAACCGCATCAAAATCCGTTGCGTAGTTTTAAAGATTTAAGCATACAGACAAACAAACAAACAAACAGACGCGACTTTGTTTTATACTATGTAAGGATTATCCTTGCACCTGAAATAATAACAATTTCATCCCATACACAATAGATCCAATTTACTACCGAAGTACCGAAGAACGCTCCATGTTTGCACATATGGTTTTATGTATGCAGATGACATCGTATGAAACTGTAATAAACTGTAATGGGCGAGTTAAATAACGTACAATGCATAAGTAATTATACGAATATTGTAAAGTTCGAGAAGAAAAAATGTGCCTTAAAATTTAAAATGTTTGAAATTTTCCAGAAACTACCGTCGGTGAACATATTGTAAACCCAAACGATTTTAAAAGAGTGTCCACGAAGTTTTTTGCCATTCTTCTCATGAGACCAACGCTTTGGAATTGGCAACTACAGTACAGTCATGAGTTATTATGCCTTGTGACTGGGACTGTAGCTTAGTTTATTTAGCTTCATTAGTGTTCAAGTGATCACAGTTTACTGCCGCACTCGGAGAGCTTCAGTGGTTGCGTGGGCCGTCGCTTGGTAAGGGTTTTTGGCAGTTTTGTCATACAAAACTATGTCAGGCCTTTGCTGGGTGGCGGCTTGAGTAATCGTTGGATATCTCTGAGTGCCGCAGTTAGTTTAATTCGACTATTTAAAAGTGCCTGTTACTGGCCTACTTGAAATAAATGTTTTTGACTTTGTCTTTGGTGCATTGGACACTGATGCAAAAATGCTGATCATCATCTGCCCAATTTTTTTTTAACTTTCTTGAGCTTTCAGTCAGTTTCAGTCGGAGGAGCTCGTGGCTTAATAAGAACTGCCACTCGGGTCGATCTTTAGGTAATGCTCTCCTTGCCTAGGTCGGTCTGTGGATGGGTGACCGCCCGACATACCGGGTTTCCTCCGTGCCTCGGAAAGCACGTTAAGCTGTTGGTCCCGGCTGCCATATATAGATCTTTGGTAGTCGTTACAGACAGTCAGTAACCTGAAATTCTGACATCCAGTCTTACCAAAGGGTATCGTATTACCTAGTATTAACTAGGGTTGTGGAGGTTAGATTGGCAGTCGCTTCATGTAAAACACTGGTATTCAGCTGCATCCGGTTAGACTGGAAGCCGACCCCAATATACTTGGGAAAAGGCTAGGCAGATGATGAGCTTTCAGTCCCACTGGAGTTTACATGGAGCGACTGCTTTTCTGACCTCTGCAACCGTTACCTACAATACAAAACGATACCCATGTAGAATACCTAAAAATTACTGTCCTCATAAAATTAAATGCGAGTTCTGGGGATTAGGTTCGGGTTCGGTTCGGTTGCGGGTTCTGGTTATAATGACTTTTTAATGTGTGAACTGGCGAAATGTGGGTGTAGGTACTATTAGATACACCTCTGCCTAACAGTTCGGGGACTACAGGCGTGATGTTACGTTTAATGTATGTAGTTTCCACATGTGTAAATGTAGCATGTCTTATAAGGTAGAAGTAACTAGCAACATCTTGCTTGATAGCATTGATTTGCCTTAAGAATGCTTCTAGGGATTACATATTTTCACTTTATTCGTCACAAGCCTTTGAAAGAAGAGTTCTAATTTAAAAGTGGTTAAGAATTTTATTCACATTTAACAAAAAGGTGTACGTAGATGTCTCTACGAGTATTTCAGGGATATTTTTTTTTACCTTTTGTTGCCAATCAAGTATACCTCTGAGTAAGGAGCATTCATATTATACTCATAATTCAACAAGTAGGCCCATTTACAGGTACTCAAACTAAGCAAAAATACATAGTAAAACACAACCAGCATCGAACATGCGCATCCTCCTAGCTAGACCTATCTCGTAGCTTGGCACATGCGCAATCCTCCCATGAAGATCACAGTGTAATCGCAACTCGCTTGGTTTTCAAATATTAGTGTTTGGCAAAGAAATCAAGCCACGGCCGGCCGTTTGTCCGGTTGTTTGTACGACGCGACCCCGATCGACCTGTTAGCACGACCAACTATATTATCCTGACACTCCACCACGTTTTTGTTTGGCTGTGGTATGCAAAATAGGAGAGGTGTCAGAATGTGATGGGTTAACCAAACAAGAAAGGAGTTCTCATTACTCGAACCAGAGACAAACTGTTGACATTTCTCGACGTCCGAAGCTTATACCTACTCGAAAAAAGAACGAAAAACAAAAGAGTTTCAACAAATTATTCACCTCAGCCATTATGTAAGTTAATCCTTTAAAAGCCTGATCCGAAAGATCAAGAACAAGTAAAAAACGGCGCAAAAAAAAAACAATCAAATTACGATAATTAAAAAGTATTCGGAGTCAATTAAATATAAAATTCAAACATTTCCGAAGGTTCCGTCTTCCGGCTTCGATTAATCCGTTTGACGGCAAGTTAAAAATCGTTTAAATGCTACCTGAGCGGACCAACCAATTGAATTATTAATGCTGCCTCCACAAACGGTGAGGGTACATATTTACTCGTCGCGTAAATAGATGCGCACACACCCAACACGCGTTTTCTGCGCAGTATATGTTGAGGAAACAGATGAAAAGAGTCAGGAAATGAAAGTTGTGTGACCCTAATTTGTTTCTCGGAGTTACAGGCTGTGTCTTAAGAAAAGCTGTTTAAACATTATTTCAGTCGGACAGGAGAATGAAGGCCTTTAGATTTTTAATAAACACTGAATATTTTAACAGTTCAGTCTATTTTGCTGAAATTGCACTGTTACAACGTAACAAGCAATCGCTATTTTCACATGCATCAGATTTTTTAAGAATGTAAACATAATTTCCAAAGAATTGTCGTGTTACTTACAATTTTAGTATCTGAAAAGCTTTGAATATGATTCATATTTTCCTTAAATATACTATAATCGCGTTCTTGTACACAATACGTACGTAAAAGGCCGTAGTTTTCCCAGTTGCGCGCGCCCCTTGCGTGTGTGTGAGTGAGTTTGTGCGTGTGTGCGTAGGGTTGGCCTTTTTCGACGAGGGGGAGGGGTAACGAAGGGGGGGAGACGTGCCTTACCAGGAACCGTGGAGTCGCTCTCTCTCCTAGTATTTGCCGACTTGTGCAATTAACGGGTCTTTATGAATATTCAACAAGAGTCGAGATGCGAGTTTTTATATTAATTGATGTGTAACTTACACGAAAACGGCTTTTTGTGGGCCACTTTTGTATGTTTACTGTTAACATTCGACGCGTTACCACATTTTATTGTGGATTAATATTTTGTGGATGTTTAAAATCCATAATTTTACATTTTGAAGGGAATACGAGATTTTTTGTTTCAGCCGTGTTTTAAAGTTGGGGTTTTCTAGTGAGCGATCACGGCACCATTTAACATCTACAATCATGAATATTTTAGAACAAAAATAACTCGAGATCTTAGGATACTAACAAATAAATTACAGCCTACTTCCTTCCTCAAGTTTAGGTACTTCAACACCCAAATATCTTAGAACAAAACACATCCCATTACGTTCTCGTTACCATAATCCATATTTCCGATAAGAAAATGGTACATTATGTATGATTTGTACAACCAAATCCACATACCGATGCTCCACGCACCCACTGGAAAACTGCGTTGGAAAGAGACCGCATTGCGTTTGAAGAGAAAGCAACAATTGGGGATGAGTCCACAGCTTTCAAACTCAACAAGTCATAAGTACACAAGACATTGAAGATGGAATCTAAACTGTGAGCTGTAAGCTTATGGTTGGTTTTGTCGTGGAGAGGTGTACCGTGTGTGAGCATTGTGCGTGTATTAAGGCAGAAGAGTACGGACAACAAATATTGATTCGAAGGAGGGTGTGAGCGGGTGTTCACTCGGTTTTCAGGAGGGGTGGGGGAGGCTAGGCGCACATAATTTGGACTAATTCCCTGTATGTTGACTCTGGCTTGTCTGGTCGCTCAGTGCGGCCGATCAACTCAAAACGTCTTTTACGAAACTTCAAAAGTTGTGAACTGATTGGGGGTTTTGGTAGCTATAAAAACACTGGGATTTAGTGTTGAAATGTTTTGACACGAGAGTTGGAGATTGCTTGAATCAATAAGAGACGTCAAGGATTAAGTTAGCTTTTGAAGACTAATTGAATTTGAATCAGCTCCTTCAATAGCCTAGAACTTTAACTGTAATGTTAAACTACATATATGGCACTGCCATAAAAATGATAAAAAATATATCCCAAACGGTCCTTTGTTCACTGAAACAACAAAGATCTTAGATGATAGTCAGCCTTTGTGGCGTAACGGAATCCTCTGACAAAGATCAAAGTGCACCAATTCTATAGACTATCTCTTGTCTGTAATTGAAATACATGCATGAAGTGGTCGTCAAAGGAACTTGGACTATGTGAATCGGTTATTTAAGAAAGGGAACAGGTCAGGTTTTTTTCAGTGTGGCAATTTTAATGAATGTCAATTGTTTATGGCAAGACCTACAAATCAGTTAAGAAAAGGATTACGTCAGTCTATTCGTTAGGAAAATATAGGGCACATGAAATTACCGTGTAAGTAAGAAAACGAACAAGTCACCGACTTATTCCCTTTCTTACTCAAACGATAATTTCAATGATTGGTAACACTGATTAATAAATTTAAAAAATTGCGAGCTAGCCGCACGTGCGGCACGTCCAGTTAACGGGCTCCGCGCGGGCTAGCCGAATAAAGAATAAAAAATAGGTAGTCGGGAAGAAAACTTTTGGATTTTCTCACAAAAACCAGTTTTTGGGAAAAAAAAATAGAAAAACAACCCCCAATCTGAACCCAGGACCACGGAACGCGGCCAAAAGCGCAGGGATGGAGGGTAAGTATGCCTGAAACTATGTAAAATTTTGAAAACTAAAGAAACTTTATTAGATTAGATTATATGTGTTGGAAATAACTAATCTATACTAATATTATAAAGCTGAAGAGTTTGTTTGTTTGTTTGTTTGTTTGTTTGTTTGTTTGAACGCGATAAACTCTGGAACTAATGGTTGGATTTAAAAAAAATCTTTTTGTGTTGGATAGTCCATTTATCGAGGAAGGTTATAGGCTATATAACATCACGCTACTACCAATAGGAGCGGAGCATATTTGAGAAATGTTGCAAAAACGGGAAAAGAAAATTCTTTTCTTAGAGCTTCCGTTGCGTGCGCTGCGAAAACGGTTAAGGTTACGAGAAAATCATGTATGAGGGAATTGTTCCTCTTTAAAAGTTCTAAAAAAAAGTCCGCGACAGCATATATCTATCTTTTAAGATTGACTCACTGTAACCTTTTCTTACTGTTAGGTTAAAAATTATTATTTTTTGCGAAGCTTATTTAACCCATATGGTATTAATCTATATCTAAATAAATGTGTTTGTTAGAACGGAAATTTAATATAGAATATTTGTGCCCTTTACTCTATTCAGTTTAAACAAATATCTTAGAAGATATCGCAATGTAAAAATATTCGCGCGGCAAAATAATTTGCCCGTAATGTAGGTACGGGTGATTCTGACTGGCCTCGGGGAAATTCAAATTCAAAATATTTACTGCATCATAATGTTTACAAGTACAGAGTGATATAGTATATTTTAACAGTAAGAGATACCTATAGTAATTCACACTTTAATATAATCTAAGCTAATCTAAACCATCTAAACTATTTTAATAAAGAGGAAAGATAAGTTTTTTTTTATTGTTACGATTTAGCTTAATTTATGCCGGATAGTCGATATATCGAGAAAGGTTATAGCTATATTTATGTGACGCAGACGAAGTTGCGCGGGTCAGCTAGTAAGAGATAAAGTTTAACAACGGTTTATTATCCGGTAAAGGTATTACAAATCAGGGAGCACACAAATGACACACGTTGTCACATCAAACTAAGAACTACTTTTCTTATATTGCAGCCAGCTTTGAGGTTTATTTCAACATCCTCCCTTAAACTCAAATCAACCCCATCTTGGAAGCACAGTATGCTAGTTTAGAATATGGAGTCGCTTTAGTGAGTGCATCAGCTATCATCAAGTCTGTCTGTACATACTGCACATCAATGGCCCCTTTAACAACTTTATCGCGTACAAAGTGGTGTCTCACATCAATGTGCTTCGTCCTGGAATGGTAACTATCGGATTCTGAAATCAGCCCATTTTTCATAGGGAGTTACCTCAGCCAACACCCGTGATGGTGATCTGTTTATGACGTAGGCAGCAGTAGTGACCGCCTCAGCCCATAAATGTTTATTCAGCTTTGCTCCAAATAACATGCATTTTGCACGCTCCACCAACGAGTACGGAGTACTGGTCTGATGTTTGATGCCGGAAGCTGAATTAAAACAGCGGGTCCTTTTCCTTTTGGCTTGGCATTGTTGTTCCTTCAATAAATTCAATAAACCTGTTTCTTCGTTACTATTTAGCAATAAATTGACCTTTCCCATATACTTTCCACGGGTAGCAGTGTCTCACTGGCTATGGTTGATATCGGTGGACTTGTGACATCATACATCCAGTGACATCTATTTGTCATATGCATGAAGGCACCTGAGCCCATATACCACAGGTCCGGATTTACTTCTTCTTTAAATTTCTGAAACACCGATTTAATATCCAATTTGTTCTTGAGAAAATACATATACTTTACGGGAATAGTCATCTATGAAAGTTATGAAGTATCTCACACCACCAGCAACCGATTCATCCGCTCTGCCAACCCGTTGTGCTCAGGAGTGTAAAAGTGTTGGAAATAACTAATCTATATCTATATATATAAAAGAAAGTCGTGTTAGTTACACCATTTATAACTCAAGAACGGCTGGACGGATTTAGATGAAAATTGGTAGGGAGGTAGCTAAGAATCAGGAGAAGGACATAGGATACTTTTTCTTTTTTTTTTTTTTTTTTTTTTTTTAGGTAGGGTAGTAGGTAGGGTAGGTAGGGTAGGTAGGGTAGGTAGGGTAGGTAGGGTAGGTAGGGTAGGTAGGGTAGGTAGGGTAGGTAGGGTAGGTAGGGTAGGTAGGGTAGGTAGGGTAGGTAGGGTAGGTAGGGTAGGTAGGGTAGGTAGGGTAGGTAGGGTAGTAGGTAGGGTAGTAGATAGGTAGGTAGGAAAAACGCATTGCAACGCATGCGCGGGTTCAGCTAGTAAGAGATAAAGTTTAACACATAACAACGGTTTATTATCCGGTAAAGGTTTTACAAAACAGCAAGCACACAAGTGACACACGTTGTCACATCAAACTAAGAACTACTTTTCTAATATTGCTTCCAGCTTTGAGGTTTATTTCAACATCCTCCCTTAAACTCAAATCAACCCCATCTTGGAAGCACAGTATGCTAGTTTAGAATATGGAGTCGCTTTAGTGAGTGCATCAGCTACCATCAAGTCTGTCTGCACATACTGCACATCAATGGCCCCTTTAACAACTTTATCGCGTACAAAGTGGTGTCTCACATCAATGTGCTTCGTCCTGGAATGGTAACCATCGGATTCAGTAGAACTGTCTGTGCTTTCCTCTAATTTTCTTTGAGTGTCTGTATCTCTGGATTGCTGTAGTCCACATCTTCAATGAATTGACCTGTTTCTTCGTTACTATTTAGCAATAAATTGACCTTTCCCATACTTTCCACGGGTAGCAGTGTCTCACTGGCTACAGTTATGGTTGATATCGGTGGACTTGTGACATCATACATCCAGTGACATCTATTTGTCATATGCATGAAGGCACCTGAGCCCATATACCACTGGTCCGGATTTACTTCTTCTTTAAATTTCTGAAACACCGATTTAATATCCAATTTGTTCTTGAGAAAATACATATACTATACGGGAATAGTCATCTATGAAAGTTATGAAGTATCTCACACCACCAGCAGATAGTGTCTCCATCGGACCACATAGATCTGTACTATTTCTAAAAGTTCTTTTGCTCTTGAACCAGAATATGGAAACGGTAATCGTGTTTGTTTTCTTTGTAAATTACGCTGAAGACTCGGAAACTTTCACTTCCTGTAAAAGTTTTGTCTTGACAAAATCTGATGAAATTTTCATGCCGGAACTTTCCAGACCCATGATCATTGGTTTATAATTATCCGGTAAACCCGCCAACATGAGTGTTCCCAACCATTCATCATCAACTTGTAAACCGATATTTCGTAATTTTTAAGCGGTACTCAAAATCTTATTCACATATTCTTCGACGGTTGTGCAATTATCCAGTGTCGTATTGATTAAATCTCGCAATAAGCCGACTTTTCTTGATAACCCGGAGTCCTCGAAAGCATTTATTTATTTAAACTTCATGCACAATAGTGATACATAGGCGGACTTAATGCCACAAGGCATTCTCTACCAGTCAACGAAAGCATTTTGCAGATTCGTCCCTATTTCAACAAAATGATTTTAGACTTGGCCTTCACATCATTCTTGGAGTCGACTTCGGTGCCAGGATCCGGATCTACACAATCCCACAAATCTTCATGTTCGAGATAAGATTTTACCGCAAACTTCCATGTCGAAAAATTTTCCCGACTGGCTAATTTCTCATTTGACGTAGCCATTTTTCTCGGAACAATTTTCGATGAAGTTACGAAATATTTTATACAACTGTGCTATACTTTATGATAATAAATATTAAACTTTGAATCTACTAGTTAAACGGACTGGGCCCATAACCTGTTGGAAATAACTAATAAGAGATAAAGTTTAACAACGGTTTATTATCCGGTAAAGGTATTACAAAACAGGGAGCACACAAATGACACACGTTGTCACATCAAACTAAGAACTACTTTTCTTATATTGCAGCCAGCTTTGAGGTTTATTTCAACAATATGCCATATCTGTTGAAACACAATCTCGTCAGGTTCCGCGGAATCAAAAGCAGCATTTCTTGGTGTCCCAATTCATGGAGTTTGAGTATATTAAAGATCAGAAAGGATGTGTGGTATGTCGCCCATTCATTCAAAACATGGGCCGAGTTAACACATTCAATAATTTACGAAGGAACCGATCGGTTATTCCAGCTTTACCAGTAGAAAAGGCGTACAATGGTCCTGTACCCATCAACATCAAAAAGATTGAAGATTTGAGACGCACTCTGCAGTATATTTTGTCAACATTGTCGAAAACTGGCCTAATACTAGCACAAAAAATGATAATGAATAAAGTAATACAGATTAGCAGTGTATTTTTCTTTATTTTTCCTTACTTTTATCCAGTTGAGTAAGAAAAGGAACAAGTCAACGACTTTTGAACCATTATTTAGTAAACTATTAAATATCAAAACAAGAAGAAAAGTATTGTAAATTACGTATTTTATACTAATTAAACATATGGATAAAATATAACATTCTATTCTTATTAAAAGATATTGAAAGTTTTTTGCATCTCCTGAAAAATTTGACATTCGTGACCTGTTCCTTTTCTTAATTAACCGATTCATGTAGACTTAGCTATAGTTGTTCTGTGGGTTTCACATTAGTTGGTAATAATATGACTGCCTCATTGGTTTCGATTCCCGGATCGGGTAAAGTATTATTGGGTTATTCTTACATCATAATCAGGCTACTAAGGTCCTTCTGCTGACGCACAGACACCCCTTGATGTACACGTAACCCCCACTGAAATAATACTAATAGTTTAATTAACCGTTGTTAATTTGGAAAAGTTTTGCTTTGTTACGAGACATGAAAGGTATAATAATATATAATAATAATAATATTCCACAACTATCACACAACGCCATCTAGTCCCAAGCTAAGCAGAGCTTGTGTTATGGGTACTAGACAACTGATAAACATACTTATATATTTCTAAATACATACATATTATAGATAAATTACACCCAGACACAGAACAAATGATCGTGCTCATCACACAAACTTTTGTCCTGGGTGGGAATCGAACCCACGACCTCCGGCATAGCAGTTAGGGTCACTAACCACTAGACCAACAGGCCAGTCTAGCTCGGTATGGAGCTTGAAATAAGTTATTAAATACTAGCTTTTGCCAGCGGCTTTGCCCGCGTGAAAATGACGATTTTCCAAACAAACTAAACAAAAAAATTCAACCCCTAAGGGAGTTAAATAGGGGATGAAACCCTATTTAACTCCCTTAGGGGTTGAATTTCGAAAAATCCTTCCTTATTCCGTGTCTACATTACAAAGGGAACTTCTGTGCAAAATTTCAGCTTTCTAGGTCCAAGGGTTTGGACTGGGCGTTGATGAGTCAGTCAGTCAGTCAGGACTTCTCTTTTTATTTATTTATATAACAGTAACAAGAAGGAACTGTTAATGACAGTCATCATTATCCACAGCCCGACTTGACCCACTGCTTGGCATGGATCTCTCTTTTCTTGTGACAAGCCCCATACACGCTCTTGTAACTGACAAAATACGCCTAAATTCATTTTGCAATATTGATTTATCAATCATCATAACAGTAGACATAATTATATTTTATTGCATATACAAGATAAATATTGCAAATACCTATTCCCCAGCTATTTACGACTTTGCAGACTTTCGGAATGCACTTGCCAAGCCAACCACGTCAAGTTAAATAAAATTACTATAGGTGCGACGGTGCGTAGGTATACTACCAAAAGTCAATACCACATGGCATAAAAACCATTTCAAAATCTACAACTAAGAACTCTGAAGGTAAACTGGCAAATCTAATTGAAATTCACGTAGGTATGGTATGGCTACACCACGCCTATAAATATGAGACTAGAAAACACAGCCATCAGTAGCACTTAGTATATGCTCACAAACATGTTGGCATACATAATTCATGTTACATGTCGCAGTCTATAGCGCAGCGTTTGGACGTTTTGAGTTGAGTCTGATTTTGTCGTCGTTAGGATATTGAACGAATGGTTGCTCTGCTTTAGTGTTAACTAGTTTAATGCCCGCGGCTTCGTTTGCGAGGAGTTTAGTAGTTGTCCCACGAGGTCGTAATACCGGGTAGAATCCTTGTATTAATCCAGGTCATAAACTATCTCATTGTCTGCTGGCGTGACTGAGTTACAAACATTCATCTAAACCTTCACATTTATAAAAAGTAGTTAGATTCCCATGTATTTGGGGGCGAGTCTATAGTCATCATCCGATCACATACCCAGACGTGCCCAGACTCCGGACTGACTCGATATAAGATCGCAAAGCATTGAATATGTACTTGTAATTAGTCCAATGCTTTGTAAGGATGCAGAAATCACATATCTGCCTAAAGAAGGGTCTAAAAAGTCTGTTTAAAAAGGAAGCAAAATTATAAAAGCTTACAAAATAATCTACATAGTTACAGAAGAAATGTAAGAGCAAAACAAATGAGCAAGACTTTATAAAGAAATTAAATACCAATTCAATTATATGCTAAATAATTTATTATTATTCTATTATGTACCAAAGCCTATCCTCCACGCAACAGCCGTGCCCGTGTATGTACCCATACATAACTATATATAAATGCAAACAAGCCGGCATCCGCTACATCGCTTATCTTACTGAACAAACTTCACTCGCTGTATCTTAAAATATTTCCATACCGCGACTAACGTAAGAATTTCTTAGAACTCAGATAAGTATAAAAAACTCGGGGAAACTTACCCACGACAGATTATTTTCAACCTTTGGAAAGGAATTTATTAATGTTCGTTGGACGCCATTTTGAGAATTCGTTTTTTTGGCGCCAATCTGAGAACTTTGACAGATTTGAATGTTCTTTCTCTTCTGCTACGAGTAGTATGAAAGCATTTCATTACATGTAGGTAAGCTTATACATACATAATAACTGCTTGGGATTGGTCAATCCAGTACGGACAAATTACAATATTACGTAGAAAGAAGAAAAGTTTAAAAAACTGAATCTTTCATAAACTTCTCAATGTAGACATCTTCTTATTAAAACATGTTTCCTAAATATCCCGTCTGTCTAAAACACGACTTAATTCAGACGACTTAAACCACTTGAAATAAGCTTTCAACTAGTTTCAACTTTTTCAGCAGTATTTCTATCATCAAAATAGATGAAATTTTTTTCACGTAACAACTATATGTAAATAGAAAACATTTCGATGCAGGTTTAATTTTAAAATCATGAATGTGTTTTACGGTACCTACCTATGCGTATAAAAAAACAATCACTAGGTTTTTTTTCGTAGAAATTCGAATTCGAGCAACTTTTTCAGATTTAATGTAGAGTTGCAATATGTAAACCTCAAAAAAGATTACTTACAACACAAAAAAACCTCAATTTCAATATCTCTTTCTTCATACCTTAATAAAATATGCTAAAGAAATATATTAAAAACGCAACAAAGATAACAGCTTGTTTCTCATCTAAAGCGTTACTCAATAAAAGTCGTATAAGGGACATGGTGCATAAAATCGCTTGTGTATCCCCCCGGAACCGATTACCCTTACTCGGGATCATCCGTGATCTTGGCCGATATTAG
The DNA here is from genome assembly GCA_949316265.1 of Diarsia mendica. NCBI lineage: Eukaryota > Metazoa > Arthropoda > Insecta > Lepidoptera > Noctuidae > Diarsia > Diarsia mendica. The sequence goes on along the minus strand of OX438906.1, from coordinate 7,493,706 downwards.
CACCGCAGGCAATAAGGGCCTATAAATAAAAAAATACTTATTACAATCTTTAGGGTGGGTTCCGGTTTCTATATGTACCGGTTCTCTTTTTTTTTGATCTTGCAATTTTGAAGGGATGTTTTCAATGAAGGTAGGGGATGCTATAAGTTATTGTTGGCATCTTTTAGATATATAGTCATGCTAAAATAGATAATGAAAAAGTTTGGCGTCCCTCTAGCAATTTTGGCCCATAAAAAATCTATAGGTATAGTTCATCGGTAAAGTCGAGGTGATATGCCATTAGCGTAGTTTACATGCATTTTAGAAGTCAAGCCAGTTAGTTCAGAAGAATCCAATACTTACACGGGGTGAAATTAAGACAGACAACGAGCCAGAAGGATGGGTGACATCATCGTCAGAATAGAAGGAAAGACTGCATCAATGCATTTCTTCGCCTTAAGATCCAAGAAGCAAAAAGTTATCAACCTCTTAGGTAAGCAGCTTTAGTAGGTAGGTCGGTAACTATATATCACTTAGGGGCAAACCAACAAGCATTCCAACTGGGACAAACTGCCTCCCTAAATTTAAATCTATCGAAGACCGAATTCTGCGTCAAACAGTTTCAGCTCGACCTAGTCTATCAGATTGACTATATGAAATCTACTGGCATCACTCTTCGATAGGCCGACATGCATTCGAAGCTTCCCATCTCTATTTAAGTACTTTAATCGATAGTTCGTTCGCAAACCCCGCTCGCAGGCAAATCCCAGATATCCGGTCCTAGTTTTTTGGCTGGTCTTTGATTTGTAGTTGATTTGTTGCTACAATAAAAGTACCTATTTGTTCATCTACATTTGCAATTTATTCAATGTCTCAGTAAGCACTCGTTATTCAGTGCTATTGAATCACGAAGACTGTAAATTCAGCTTGAAGAAACGAATAAATTAGGTATCAGATCAGCTAATTTTACATAAAACTTTCTTCTGAAATGCAGCAATGGGATGGGCTGTTATTGTGTGCGATTTGGATGTTGCATCAACATCTGCGGTTGCTCAAACATTTTCAAACTATTTGCTAAAGACAAAAATTAATCTAGTTTGAAGAAAACACGTAAAAAGAGCGCTTTCTAGTTTCAATAATTAATGAGGTACTCATTGCTTCAAAACACAGTAAAAGGCCCTTATGGTTTCACCTTCGAATATTACCTAATCCACGGTTATTTGCACAACAACTAACACAGCCCACAGCCCTCACCTGATCAACAAACAATAAACTGTCCACTTTCTACCCGTGCCTAATTCATAATTAACGGTCGAAGCATCGTAGAGGCGCGCGGTTTCAAGATGGCCGCCGGGTCACGTGACCTCGCAATGCGTTTTTAATTGCAATCATTCCGTGTTTTATGTTGTTTGCGCACTTTCCGTGTGTTTGCAGAAGCGAGGCCTTTATTTATAGCCGGTGGGAACGCTGGGGAATTAATTCGCTGGTGTAATACTGGCGACTAGGCGAGGTATTAGCGGCGATTTTTCTTTATCGTATTTGATGTTGATTAGAAATTATGGTGCTTATTTCGGGGGATTTGGGATCATTTGTGTTTTGTTCATGCATGATAGCATTCACACATGGATTAAATCTAGGTACTTATCACTTGGATTGTATAAAAAGCATGGATAACACTGATAAGTAAAACACAAGGTAAGTACGAAAGATTTACTTCAAATTCAGGCACAGTCGCTATAAATTTTCAGATACTCAGCACTACAAAACATGACTAGGTGTTACAAAGTCGGCAACCAAAGTACTTACATACTTAATCTTCTTAGTACAGCGAACTGTTACCAAGTATTACCGAGTAGTGTGTTTGCACATCGGCGGGCCGTTTTACATAAATTGTAGATTCGGAGCTTTACGGCCTCGCGACTTACTTTAGTTTCGATAATTAATGAATTCGTGCAGGCTCAGATGTACCTACTTGGAGTTTATGTAATGTAATAAATTAGAATTTGTTCACTTTGAATTTTGTTGCGTATTGTTGTGAATTGTGTTGCTTTCTTCGTTAATAATGTTTAATGAGAAGCTTTGCTATTGCTTGCTGCTAGAGTAGAAAGTCTACTTATGAAAGTCTTCGGAAATTTTGCGTTAGGTATTTTTTCTGATGGATATCAGCCAATTTAGTAGGTACACTGAGAAAAAAGTATTGTTAAATTAACAATAAAAGTTTGCGAAATAGGAGCCAACAGAGTAAGTTTGTTGCCGCAGCAACTTTTTTATTGCGAAAAACTATTGCGAATGTGACAAAGTGGAAATGTGTACTTTGTGGATTATCACATAGCGAATTTCACAAACGCTCGTTTTCACAAACTTACTCTGTTGGCTCCTATTTCACAACTTTAAACGTGGAGATATCACAGTGTTAAACTTATATAATCTAGCAACGTACAGTTTGCTATAGTTGCAATCTTACAGTTGCGATTAACGCAATGTTATCTTTCAACATTGTGGTTCCAGCTATGTACACTTTGCTTTGTTAGCAACCTTCAAGTTGTGGTTCCAACAAAGTTGTGATGTAAAAACTGGCCTGCAGTTGTGATTAACGCAATGGTATCTGTCAACCTTGTGGTTCTAGCTACGTACACTTTACTTTATTAGCAACCTTCAAGTTGTGGTTTCAACAAAGTTGTGATGTAAAACTGGCCTGCAGTTGCGATTAACGCAATGTTATCTGTCAACCTTGTGGTTCTAGCTATGTACACTTTACTTTATTAGCAACCTTCAAGTTGTGGTTTCAACAAAGTTGTGATGTAAAAACAGGCCTGCAGTTGCGATTAACGCAATGTTATCTCTCAACCTTGTGGTTCTAGCTATGTACACTATGCTTTATTAGCAACCTTCACGTTGTGGTTCCAACAAAGGCGTGATCTAACATTGTGATGATCGCCATTTTACCATTGCTATTTCCGCAGTACCATATTGCAGGTATAGCAATGTTACCATTGCTGCTCCCGCAGTACAATATTGCTGGAGTAGCAACATTGTACTGTGGGAACATAAATGGTAGCATTGCTATTTCTGCAATATGGTACTGCGGAAATAGCAATGGTAAAATGGCGATCATCACAATGTTAGATCACGCCTTTGTTGGAACCACAACGTGAAGGTTGCTAATAAAGCATAGTGTATAGATTAGCAATAGTAGAATTATTTAGCGTTGCACATGCCAGCAATGCACAGAGCTTCTAGAGTGCTAAAATCTGAAGCCCGGTGTATTAATCATGTGCAACGTCTTAGAAACGGGAATGACTATCTACATAATAAAAAGCAGTTATCAAAATGTCACCAATTTTTAATCAAACATTAAGTTATAATTAAACACGTAGGTACAGCTTGTAAACCCCTTTTTCACCACAGATAACCACACCACAAATAACACTTTTTCACCACACGCACTTTTTTTACAGTTTTACTTTTCACGACGATTATCGACGCACTCGCAGACGCGCCGACGGTCATAAAACCTATTTCTGCACAGACTATGTACGTATATATGTCTCTGTGTGTCCGTGCGGTGTACTTCCTTCTTCCTTCCTAAATTCCGAAAATCCGAACGGCTAGAAGAACTAGAATTAGATAATTAAAATCAGGTGTACCAAGTGTACCGTACCAACATAACGCACGCGCCGCGGAGATATATTCTCTATAGACTATACGCTATTACGAGTAGTGTTGCCCGCCACTGCCGACCGAAGACTAAACTAGATACCGATCGATTTTAACAACTTTACCAAATTCAAACATTGTCGAGAATGAACTTTGTGATTTTCACTATAGTTGATTTGTATTTTTATCTATGTTAGGATACCCTCGCTAAGTTTGAATTGTGTTTATAGCAATTTGAACATTATTAGAGAATTATGCACATTGTGAACTCGTGCCCTTAGAATTGTTAACCCCACAGAGTACAAATTTGCAATTTTATAAAAAAAAAATTCAATGCCACAACATAAAAAATCAATGTGCTGCTTAGGTATATTGCGAACGACACAAACTTTAACTTTGTGAACGCCTTTTAATAGATATTGCGATTTTATCAAAGGGGATCTTTGGTAAATTTAATTGTTAATGGTGTAATGTGATGATTATATAATATCATTGGCCAAAGCATATAAAACAAGTGCAACTTAAATTGCATACTACACAAACTTCAATTATATGAACCCCACCCACAGATTACCAACTTATACGATTTTATCAAAGGGCTCGATAATTGCTAACGCCACAACATGTCAAAGTTAATGTCGAACACCGGAACCATGCACAAACGTATAACCTGTGAACCCTTTCTTCTTATTGTTAGCTTCGCTAACGAAACCAGCATGAATGGAATGATAGATTTAGATTATACATAATAGGATAAAATTACTTTTGACCAGAAATCAGCCATGCCATAAGTGAACCTCTCAGATTACCATATCGTGATTTTATCAAAGGGCCCGAAAATTGCTAACGCCACAGCATATAACATTAATGCACAGCTTATATTGCAAACCACACAAACTTTAACTTGGTAAACCCCACAGATTCCCAACATGTGATTTTAACAACGGGCCTGAAAATTGATAACGCCACAACTTATAACATCAATGTACGGCTTACATTGCGAACTACACAAACTTTAACCATGTGAACCCCGCATATTAACACTTTGCGAATATATCAAAGGCCCCAATAATTGCTAACGCCGCAATATCTAAAGTCAATGCGCAGCTCACATTGCGAACTGCACAAACTCTAACCATGTGAACAACGCATATTAACACTTTGCGAATATATCAAAGGACCCAATAATTGCTAACGCCGCAATATCTAAAGTCAATGCGCAGCTCACATTGCGAACTGCACAAACTCTAACCATGTAAACCCCGCAAATTACCACTTTGCGAATTTATCAAAGGGCCCAATAATTGCTAACGCCACAACGTCTAAAGTCAATGTGCAGCGCACATTGCGAACTACACAAACTTTAACCATGTGAACCCCGCTAAATACCACTGTGCGATTATATCTAAGGGCCCAAAAATTGATAACGCCACAATATTTTACTGCGGGGTTCACAATATTTGCGTTTCACAAAAAAAAAGTTGCTGTGGCAGCAAAGGTTATTTTGCTGTAATCTCAAAATTATTTTGTCACTTTCGCAAGAATTTGCCCGCAATGTAAAACTGCAGCTTTGTCTCAGGATTTTTTTCTCAGTGTAGGTACTTTCCTTTTTGTGAGAGGACGTGTCGGATATCGATAGCGATGTGGTGGATGCAACATTTCTCGAAATTTTAGTTTTAGGACATAATAATATTGGTTGCCTAACGATCTTTCACCGTTTTGAGTAATTTTGATACCTACTTATACTTTGCATTTTCACATTTTAAAAGATAGAAAGAGGTGGAGGAAAATGGTGGTAGGTAGGTACTTTTAAATAACCTTACAAAAATTATTCAACAGATTAGAATCAACAACTACACCGAAAATTACAACTACCAAAATTCGCTAACAAGGCAACAAACTATAATCCTTAAAATCCGTTATTTATGACATCCCATCAATATATTTAGGTGCGCATCGAGCTTTCAATTATTCTGTCAGGCGTGTACGATCAAACGAGGGCCCGGGGAGACATGCATAGTTCTGATAAAGCGGGCCACGCCGCCTAAGTAAATATAGAAACTTGAACGCATCTGCCTCTATACGGCCCCTCTACATAATCTATCGAACAAAGTTGACTGTTGCTACGACAGGATAATTCTTGATATTGCTGTGCTGTACCGTTTTGTTTAAGTAGGTACCTGCTTATTTTGATTTTAGAAAACAGTTTAGTAGGTACTTACAAGTCACATTCTTTGCTAAAAGGCTTGCCTCTATACCCGTAAAATATGTCGGGCTATATTTGAGCGTTCTTTAGGAATAGTTTCGAGGATTAGATGCGTGATGTTATGGTATGTGTTTATCGTAGTACTCATTCCAACGTAGGCCTCTAAATTAAGTTCCGATCAGCTCCAGCGTAAATGGCATGATGTTCCGTTTTCACAAACGATGAGGCACCTAATATCGAGCCCTGCGTGTCCTGTAGTTTCCTCGTTATATGAACTGTAACTACGCTACTCAAGGCGCCATACTAGCAGCCAAATTCTGGGCCGGATCAATTTAGATTACCCTCGAAACAAGAAGGCGAGATTGAAGTCCGGAGCGAACCATTTATGTAGCTAATAGAGACTTATTACAGTGCAGAGATCTAAAAGCTTACCTACCAAGAATCAGAGAAAACGGAAATTTCCTTCGATTCTTGGAATTTTTATCTTCAGTTTAACGGATCCCTTGTTAATAAAGGCTCTTCAATCATTTAATATCAAGCGAAGCAAGCAATAAAGCTTTTCTTGGTAACATCTATCGAAGGAAGTTTGCCTATCGATTCGGGGAACTACAAGAACGCCTCCGTATCTATAATACAAGTTATTGCAATGATAAGAAAGAACGCACACGATTTTACCGTTATCGTGAATTGGGACAGAATGCAACTAATTTAATACTTTACCTACACATCATATTTATTAGGGCCTATTTTTTTTAACCAATTGCAGGCCCCCCGGGACCTGCAATTAAGAAAATAGGCAATAGCACATTAAGAAAATAGGGGTAGGTACTTATGTTAGGTTTTCTGGCACCTGCCTAAAGGTAAGTTACTATTTCTGAAAAGCTATAGAATTGGAATAATGTAGGATACAAAATCAAAATTTGGGGGAGGCCGATGTCCAGCAGTGAAACTCGGCTGAAATAATGAAGATACAAAAGCGAGCAAAACGAGCTCTATTATTTTAGTATCCCGCCTGGGATAAGTTAAGTTATGACACTAACAGGAACTGTGGCTCCACGATTCCAAAAGAAAAGATGGTCCAATCTGTAGGTATTATTTCCTGTTATTTTTTATTAAATTCGAAAGTTGGAAGTATATAAGTGGTTTTCACTGAAAACCCATTTGCTTTATTTACCCGAGTCTTAGTAGGTACTAGTTTGCCGTCGGACTTACCTACGCAGATATACAAGACGGACCTAACCAACAGGGATAGTTACCAGATATACGCAGGAAGGTTTTTTTATTTTTTATTACAAATGGGCTTGCTCTTGACTTCAATCTTGCCCTAAGGGCAGAGATGATGTCGACGATGGAACGCGCTTACCCAGTAGAAGCCTGTTTACTCGCGACTTAAGGTTCAGGGGTCGAAACAGGTTCAGTGTTCAAAAATACTGATTTTACTGACCAGAAATCTAAAACAACTGACTTTTACTGACCATCTGAACTAACTTAAAATAAAAGTTGCATGTGGAATTGAAAAAAAAAATATTATTGGCCTCCACCATCCCCATATCCAACCATCACCACCTTTTTATTATTAAAAAGTTTACAAATAGTTATCAGTTTTAATATTTGTTAATAAGCAAATGACACACATCCAATCATGCAAATAATATTAAAAGTTAGAAACATTAGACATTATGATTTCACCATTCCTTTTTCCCTATTCAGATATAAAGTGTCCATTTTTATCTTTTTTATTAAGCCAGTCCTCATTAAATTTACATTTCCCCATAATAGTTAGTTGGTTAGTAGCCACAAACAAATCACACAGCAGTCAAATTAAATCACATACAATGCAGGTTAAAAAGCTGAAGCTGTAACAAATATGCAAAGTTAAACATACAATAATAAAATATGTATTTATTTCGAGAAAAAAAGTAGGATTGGACTTTTTTCCTCGAAATAATGATGCTACAATATTAAGTTGCCACAAGACATCATAATAGAGCATCAGCTGTTAGTTGCCCTCAAACCATCACTGGGCCCGGCTAAGAAAATTAGAAATGACTAGAAATTTTGGAGCAATATATGTGTTGATCTCAAAAAACTGATAAAACTGACCATTTCCTCAAAAAACTGACTTTTACTGACCATGCTAAAAAAAACTGACTTTTACTGATTTTACTGACTAGTTTCGACCCCTGAAGGTTATAAGAAATTATTTATCGGAGAAGGAACATAGAGTTATCTATTTAATCAATTACTTTGTAGATTCTGCACATGGCTTCACCCGCGTAAATTATTTTTTAAATACATTATATAATACCTATTTGTTTATCTAGATCTGTTCAGCAGTTTTTGAGTGAAAATTAACAAATTAACAAACATTTATCTATCCTCACAAACTTTTGCGTTTATAAGTCACTAGTGACCCTCCCCGGCTTCGCACGGGTACCTACAATATATCGTACTAAAACCTTCCTCTTGAATCACTCTATTATCTATTAAAAAAAAATCGCATCAAAATCCGTTCGCTAGTTTTAAAGATTTAAGCATACAAAGGGACAATAGGGACAGAGAAAGCGACTTTGTTTTTAACCGACTTCTAAAAAAAGAAGGAGGTTCTCAATTCGGATGTTTTTTTTTTATGTTTAGGCTATTATTAGATACTTACTCTGTGGAAGATTTATTTTTTATTGAAATTTAGGTACCACTAGTTTATCAACTTCTTTTTACTACTATTTAATTTAAGCGTTACCGCGTGCGTTATTAAAATCTTATAGTTATAATACTTAGGTAGCAGCTTAGCGATTACCTACTTAATCGACAAAAGATTCACAGGTGACGGGATTGGATAAATCATCAAAAATCATTTTGGTATCTATTTTACCTAACAGATAACGAATATTAGGTAGGTATGTAGGTAAGTACCTACAGTACCTAGGTACTTTCTATTACTCACCTTTACCTTTGTCGTTATATTTTTACTTTGTAAATAATGTCCAAAATGTGGCACCAAACAACATACCAGCTTCGACACAACTGAATAATGTCCAATTTAAGTCCAGTACGTAAGTGACCGTACGAAATTGGATCTCTTCGATCTCCACCCCACGTCAGCGCGAGTTTAGTCTGACCAATCCACGGATTATCTTTCTTGCTCCGAACGCTACGCTACCCCAGTGTAATGGCGGGAAATCCGAGACAAGATGGCCGCCGGGCCCCGCTCGTTTAAGATATTGCTTTCATTAATACACTTAGCCCTGCTTTAATGGTCTTTAATTATCTTAAAACGTCGGAGGAATAAGCGTTGGGGTATTCGAGCACGCATGTTGTGTGTTTCTAAGTAAATACCTTGTTAGTTAAAGGTTCAGATGATGGTAAACTGTCTGTGTAATTATTATGTACCTAGCTTTGTTCAATAACGTTAGGAATTTACCTACCTACCTACGAAGAGCCTTCAACTCATTTACCCTTGTTAATCGTGCCTTTACAGTCTAAGGCCGCAAATTCGGAGAGGCGGGGCGTGCAGCGTGCACGCTCGATTTGAATGAAATTTTTAAAATTCCATTCTAGGTACTCGAGCGTGCGCCTCTCCGAATTTGCGGCCTTCAAGTTACTTATTCGTTAAAAAACCAGACCAATTCAAAGTGTAGTTTAGTACTTAACTAGGTACTTACACTTTGAATTGGTCTTTGAATTGATTGGAAATAAATAGCCGCAACAAAAACAATACAAGTAGCGCCATCTGTCTTTGAGTACTCGACAATATTGACTACAAAGAAAGGATCATCAAGCACAAAATGCACCACAATATTTTTATTTCAAACCAATCATAAACGGGTAAAATTTTGATGAAGGATAATTATGTTTTATAGCTTCCAAAATCAAGTTGAGCGTCCCATTAAAGCGACAAAGCTCATTGTCGAATAACGGGCCGAAAAAAGTTTCGCACACATTCACGCCGGCTCTTGTCCACAATTCTATTTGCGGAAGCAATTTCGCGAAATGCCACAATTTATTTAAAAATTACGCCCTTGTTTGTGTGGGTAAATATTGACGTGTTTGGTTTATGATAATGGCAACACTGAGAGCAGGTAGACTCGGCTAGCGACAATATTATTTACCTGTACACATATTATTTAATATTTACCATGCCAATGTAAAGTTTACAATATAATATTTGTTAAGTATGCTCCTCTTTTGAAAGTTAGTGTTTACTCCTTACATGTGGTTTTTAATCATAGGTAAATTTGAAGACTAAACATAGGTGAGATTTAATTGTCGATTTCATTTTGCTTATTGGATTATAAGCAGTTCGCACACTTGTTGTATTGGTTTATATTTAACTTAGTTTTGCTAAGTTAATCTTGTAATTACTTACGTCAATAAAATGACTACCGATTTTAGAAATTATTCTATACCTACTTTTATATGAATCTTATTAGACAACCGAACTAGCAGTAGCCGTACATAAGTACCCACAATTTCCCATTTCAATAAGAATCTAATTAGTATCTTTCATATCATTCCAGCGTCTGTTTCTCTACAAACGAAAGGCATAATTGAGTAGCTACCAGCGTCAAAAGCAGACAGTAGCACAACGATCATCATAATCAATATACAAGTGTTGACTTATTACAACGTCGGCACTAGGCTGCCAAACAAACTCCTCGATCGAACGCAAAGTCAAACTGCAAACAATATCATCGTAGTATTTGTACTGAAACAACAAATTTGTAGCTAGCTTTAAATGCAAGCCTAACACGCGGGCACACACTCACCTTGTGTACTGAGACAATATGTAGGAGACTCTACTACGATCTTAAGCAACGCGACAAAATGAATCTCCGCTAGCGACTGATACGGCCCAATTCAAACACAGTCAGCGCCATTTTGTTTTGACAAGCGGCTATCTCCACGAACGCGGGACAAACCAAACTTAACCGTAAGAACAGAACGCTTAGAATCATAATGGGACAAAGGCCCGATGGTGTAGAAACATCGGAAATTAAGGGAGGACCAGACACGATTCTGTTTGCCGTCTAACGTGGTCCCAGGACGAAGTTACAAATATTTGACGTGTCAATTTTGTGAATGTTGACCGAGAATTGCGGTTAATATTCCCGACCCGAACAACCTGGGTGTGCGCGGCCACCCTTTAATTAAATGACTGAAATAGTCCAATTGTTAATTTATTAAGTCTACTCTCGGGGTGGATATTATTAGGTGTTCAATTATTAATTGTTACTATAGGTAGCGTGATTGGTTGGGTTACCTACAGAAGGCTCAGCCCGTTTATGTTCAGGAAAATAATGTCTCAAGCCTCCACCAATTCACCTAATTGGCAAAATTGAGGAACTAGTACCTACACAGATTTGATAAACAAACAAAAATACTTACAGAAACAGGCAGAGAACTATAGGTACAGAATTACAGATATAGAAACAAAACTCGATTACAGGAATATAGAAAAGAACTCGAATATACTTAAACTAATCGATACGAATCTGTTAATAATTATATTATTTTCTATTTAATTTAATATTACCTATTTGACTTAGTTACTATTAATGTTTTTAAGTGTGTTTTTATGACATGGAACAATTAATCTTGTAAAGTACTTACCTATTGTATTTTTTCTTGTTTTGTAATTTATTAGGTTTCAAGTGAATGTTTTTAGAATAGTTGCTTACCTATAAATGGGAATGTTGTACATGCCTGTAAGTGATTTATTTTAATACACAACATTAAAGACTTGCGATTACCTTTTGTGTAAATTATTTAAAATCCTTATATTGTCGGTGTACCTAAGCTTAAAGGATAAATATCTATCATCTCACTACCCACTCATCTAGATAACAACTACCCACCAACTCCAGCATCGCTTTATTCATTAACGATCCAATACCCTCGTTGCTTTCCAATTGGCTCGCGATCCAAAGCGAAACTCAGTTGTTATCGAGGCGAGATGGAACAATAACAAACAATCGCGAATCGATTGTAAAGACAAAACATCGTTACAGCTTGTTAGGCCCATATTGCTCGTTACCGCGCGGCTATTTATTTTCGAGTGGCAACATCGAAGAGTCTATAAACAAAAAAACACTCTGGCGGCGACTGTTTTCATTGACAACAATGCGTGGGCCACTCTACGCGTAGTGTTAAGAGCTATGGTTGGAGTACGCACTTACTTTTCGCGACATAGGTATCCGAGTAGGGGCCCTCTCGGTACTGTATTTTCATTGTGTGCTTTTAATTTTGAGTGCGCGAACTAGCTCGCTCTCTCGGGACGTATGTTTGCGAGGGTAATATTTGCTTCCGCTGTATAATTCAGCCGGCCGCCATATTTGCCAAAGAGCAATCATTTTAATATCGTCAGACATCACATTAGGGCTGAGTGGATACTTACTTTGTTGAATTAATTAATTTTACAATTTTAATTATGGTTTGTGAATTGATGCTTTCTTTGTTTTAGCTTGATTGTCGTTTTGAATAGACGTTTTAGTATTCATTGATGGGGTCAGCAGAATATCTTTTAATGTTCATACATTGAACGCTAAAACCATGTAGTTAGCTAGCTAGAATATCGCTTAACCTATTTACAAATACGACGACTTCACAGAACAACGTATGTACGTATTTAGGTACGTGTGCAGAATAACAAGAAGGTGCGGTAGCTAGATACACACACAGGCGAGGAGGAAAAACCAGCGTGTAAATCAGTTATCAAGAAAATTTACCCAACGTGGACCACCTGGGCTATGATTATGACCTAGCATCAATTCGATCTGCTACAAAAAATACTACACGACAAACCTAGTTTTCTTTTTTAATTCTTGTCTTGCTTACACTGTAATTTTACTAGTGCTTTAATTTAATTGAGACAAGGCCAGATCACAGGAGATAATGCAGGCTTGGGAACAAAGAGTCCATAAACATAATAGCAAACAACAAACAGAAAATACAAACACGACAGCATGAAGTAAATGATTTCAAAATGTTAAGTTCAAAACCGATTGGCCTGAAAAGAAAAACAGTAACCGTTTATGTAGATCGCTCTTAAAAATATCAAGAAACCGACTTTCTCGAATCCTCTAGCAGAATCGAATCCAATCCCTTTTGCGCGAAAAGGTCGCACTAACGCCATCTAGCGCTATAAGTTTAAAGTGACACGCTTCTGTCACAGGTAGACAAACGCGCCATCTATCTTGTAAAACTTGAAACTAAAATGTGCCTAGAAAGGCCACCGCAATGTTGCCAGCACAAATATTGTTTTGTCTGCAGTTGGAGAAATAGTTGTAGAATTTGTTTTGAAGAAACCAAAGTAAAACAATAAATTTAAGAAACTCTTATTTTTATTAAAACTTAGTTGGGTCCGTAGGGAAAACAGAATTGGAGACGCCATTTAACCAGCATTACGTCTCGACGTCATGCGAAAATAAAAACAAAAATTCTAAACAACACAAAACAATGTTAAACAAAATTATTGCTGTTAAAAATAACTTTAAAATTAAATGCCCACGAGATTAAAACTCAAAATGAATATCATTGTGAAGTATCTTTGAGAATTCTTATTAGACATTATGGCTTAGTACCCGTGGTCCCTCTCAGTAGTCCCTTGAAGGGACTACGGGCACAAAAGTACCCGTGGTCGCTTTTTCAGATATAACCATACCAAATTAAGAAGGCGATCAGTCACAAACTACCAGGAGGGCAGAAGCATCGGGAAGAATGTAGCTTCCTGTTAAGGGGGGGAAGAACATAAATTGTGATAGGAACTAAATATGTCATAATGAAAAAAGTTAAATCATAGATCCAGTTTTACTATTTCTAAAATCCCACAAAAAGGACCTTAATTTTAAAATTGAGGTAAAAATTATGGTCCTATTCTGAACATAAACACGAAATATGTCTTAAAATAATAAAATTGCCATCGTTGATTGACAATAATTATGATTTTGTAAATTGCCAGTTCTTATAAAACTTAGCAAGCTTTTATCTTCATCCAATAGATTTTTAGATGTGATCTTCAAAAACTGTGCAACTAGTTTTCTATAAATTCATAATTATTGCTGTCAATCAAAACTGCGTATAAATTAAACCATTATTCTTATTAAACTTAATCTTCTACTTATAAATGTCATGTCATAGTCGCACTTGGCTTAACTAAAATGGCAAATAAACATGGCCACAATAAAAGACTCTTGATTAAAAAAAAAATTGTACATTTTTGAGGTACACTTACACCATAATTAATCACAATTAACTCTAACCTTTAATATAAATTAGATTCAGATTATTTACACAAGAAATGCAAAGTATTTTAAATTACTTACATGTAAAAATATTTCGTGAACTTAATTTTCTTAGTGTTTTTGTGAAATCTCCCTTCCTTCCATCCTTTCTCATCAATGAGTATTTTTTTTAATTTTATTGATTGAGGGCCGATTTCACCATTAAAACTAAGCAGGATCAGCTTGTCTAAACTTAGTTCAAGACCCATACATGTCATCATTGTTATGGAACATCAACTTTTGAATGCAGTTCAGATGCTCACATTTAATTTGGCGAAATCGGGCCTAAATCACAGTTACCAAGTTAAAATAATTTTGAGAATTAATATTGTCATGATTAGTAAATATTGATTTTACTCAACAAGTAGGGGGAAGTCCTCTATATCTTCACACATTGAGTTGAAGTTTGCTGCCCAGGCTTCTGCCTCTTTCTCCTGTAAATTAAGAATAATAGATTGGTTATTATTAAACTAAATAAAAATGTAGGCTAATAATTTCTAAGAATCATAGAGGAATTGTGAAAGTATTATGTCGATTTTAACCTTTTGAGCGCCACAGCCACGTATAGACGACAAGCCGAAAAAGCAAAAAAGTACCTAAAGTCTGTCGATTTAAGGTACTTTTTGCCTTGTCGTCTGTGGCGGTCAAAAGGTTAAAGGCGGCAGTCGTAAGCGAGAGTGCTAAGCATGAGGTTTTTGGTATGTAAGTTCGTGTAAGTTATTAGGTTATTCATCAGGATTTGGGATTGGTTCATCATGGCAGTAGGTTCAGCCCTAATTACATAGGACTTAAACATAACTCGCGAAATGTGGGTAATCTATTATTCTTTAGTACAGATCTGTCTTCCCCTTCAGGAGTTGCAAGTGTGTTTTTACATCTATATAATATATATATAAATAAAAAGAGATGTCCTGACTGACTGACTCATCAACACCCTGCCCAAACCGTTGAACCTAGAAAGCTGAAATTTTGCACAGAGGTTCCCTTTATAATTCAGACTATCTATATAAATAAAAAGAGTATCCTGGCTGACTGACTGACTCATCAACACCCTGCCCAAACCCTTCGACCTAGAAAGCTGAAATTTTGCACAGAGGTTCTTTTTATAATGTAGACAAGGAATAAGGAAGGATATTTCGAAATCCGACCCCTAAGGGAGTTAGATAGGGGATGAAAGTTTGTATGGAAAATCGTCATTTTCCAGGGCGAAGCCGCTGGCAAAAGCTAGTAAATCATAAACACGAGACCGTTGCGTTGTGCGTTGTTAGTATTCGGCTAAGTCAAACGCATGATCTCACCAACAGAGGGCGCTTTTCGGTTAGACTAAGGTGGACGAGCCAGACAGAGTATTTCAATAAAAACTTGATCCATGGGATTTTATGAATTCAGAAGGTTGTATTCATGATTTGAATCATAAACCTCAGTAAAGCCATATTTGTTACGGTCGCAAATCAGATTTCGTTCAACATACATCTTGCTTGACAACCAGCAAATTGTTATTTGACTCCTATTAATAACATCAGAGATTTATAGAAGCCTTATCTTTTTTTAATAGGCAATTTGGCATAATGGCAACTAAAATTTACCTCTTTCTTAGTCCTCTGTTTTTTAGGATTTTTCTTCTTAATAACTTTCTTTTCCTGAAAAGCTACATCGAAGGTGAGGTCACATAAATCATCATAATCACTTGATTCATTTGGATCAGCCACTACGGGATCTTGGATTTCACTGTCTGATGTGGAACGTTGGCGGAATGTCACCTTCTTGGGTTTCCCATAGCTTTTACGTGTTGGCTGAAAAAATTGAAGGAAAATTATTAGATTTTGGAAGAAACATGGAAGAAATTTTCTACAATCTACCTTTGTTTTCAACTATATGTTTTACTGTGAAGTACTAGAATATGATGAACTATATAATTATAGAAGTAAGGAGAGTCAAACATGGACTTATTTCAGAAAGGAGAATAGAACACTGCAGAATCAAGACACATTTAAAAAAACATACAGTCAGTAGCATACAACATGCAAACATTCAAAGCCAAAGTTGTATTTCTATTGTATGATCCATCTATCATACAATAGAAAAACAACTTTGGCTGATATACCATTAGTAAGTAAACTTTAATTAGATTAAGTGAGGTTTACCTTCAAATGATGTACAATTTCAATATCCTCAAACAAATGTACAGACTGAGAATCATCATTGAGATCTGGATCCTCAATATTTGTGGCATTATCATCAACATTCTTCTCTGGGAACACTGGTGCATCAGCCCCTGACTTCAACTCGTCATACACCTTATTAACTGCCTCAGAACTTGTAGCTATCTTAGTTTTAGCAGCCACTGGCAATACTGCTCTTAGTGGTCCATTAATTTCTTGCAGGACAGCTTTAGATCTAGGCCTTAATGATCTCTCTCTTATAGGATTCTTCTTAACTTTGACTGGAGATACATTCTCATCCTGATTTTCGCTTTCATCAAAACCAAAGAAGGTGTGGTCCTTATCTTTCTTCTTTCGAGGTGATTTTGCAGGTACATCACAGATATTTTCGTCATTCTTACGTTTTCTAGTTTTTCTTTCTTCTTTAGAATTCTCTTTGTCAGTAGATGCATCATTAGCACTACTTAAGGCCTCCTCAGAAGTATTATTACTAGGTGGAGCAGATGTATTCTCAGTTGCTTTCTTTCCGGATTTCTTATTTTTATTTGCCTCACCATTTACATCAACATCCTGATAAATTGCTTTCGTTGGTGAAACAGACCTCCCTCTTTTCTTTTTAGCACTCTTTTCAGCCATTTCTTTAATAAATGATATTATACTTGTCTGCTTTAGATTAGGTGTTTCAGCTACATCTGTGAACATTTCATTTGTTTCTGCCAACAAGTTAGTATAAACATGTTTCTTTTTCACAGAATCTTCTGGATTGATGAATGAAGTCTCAACTGCAGGTGTCATATTAGCCTTGACATAAGTATTGTTTGGCCATTTAATAGGCAGGCTTCCAAATTCTACTCTCCATGGGCTAGCCAAGGGGTGTCTTACAGACATATTCATACTACTACTTGCAACAGGCTGTTCATCAAAGAAACTAAGTTCCTGAATCAAATTGAGAGGGTCATCATTATGTACAGATCTTTCTGGAGTCCCTCTAACAGGTTCATGGGCGTTAGAAGTCCTTGGCTGTGGTGAGTTTACAGGAGAATAATTAATATCATCATAATCCATGCTTGGTTCTATATCAGCTGCTATATCTTCCACTCTTATTGAAGGATAGTTACATTCATGTACTGAATTCTTGCCAGTATCATTAAAAGCCATATTGTTTTCTTTTGTGACATTTTTACTTTGTACTGTATTTACATTAATGGCTACATTGTTTTGTAAAACATTCTCTTCTGCTTCTTCACTGATTTCTGTTATTTGTGTTAATTTAGCAGTTTCTCCAGCTTTGCTAGGTTTAACAGCATTCATTAATGCTGCCATTGCTTTTGATATATTCTGATCATAACTGCTTTTGTATACAGTCTTTTTAGGCTTAGCGGCTGGAGCAGGAGTACGTTTCTTTGTAACTGTTCTTTTACGTTTCTTTTTCTGAGGTTTAGGTTCTTCATCTGGGTCAAATGTGAACTCATAGATGTCTTCTTCATTCTTGTCACTTTCCTGAGAAGTTTTCTTACTGCCTAGTAATTTGAATGATAGATTCTTGTCCTTTTTGTTATTGGTAGACTCTTTAGGGCTTTCTCTTTTGGTTGGTGACTGTGTTTTGTTTCCAAATGATGAAAATCTGCTCACTGGTGTCAGAAATTTTCTTATTGGTGATTGTGTTTTCTTCACTGGGGATGGTTTCTTGATTGGCGGTTGAGTTTTAGTAGTTTTCTTCCTACTTGTTCTGCCTTTAGCATTATTGTTACTATCAGGACTACTTTTATCAGATGAGTTATCACTTGATTCTTTTTGTAGAGCATTGATTTTGGCTAATCTAGTTGGCCTTGCTGTTACTTGTCTTTTTTCTTGTACCTTACCTACATTTTTGCTCACATTTTCTTTGTCATTTAGTTCTACAGGCTTAGGTTTATTTTGCTGTATAGGAGTGCTCGCATTTGCAGGTTGTATAGGTATGTACTTATTAGGGCTAATGGAATGATCATCAAACTTTGATGGTAAGCGGCAAATTCTCCTGGGACGGTTAGCAAGTAAACTATTGTCAGCTTTAGCTGGTGTCTTGAATGGAGATGGTTCTGACTTATCAGTTTTTGATAAACTTTCCTTCTTTGCTGGTGTATTGTCAGTTTTAGGGACAGCTGGAGAGCTGAGTAGAGTCACACTAGGACTGTCTTTATTGTTACTCAAATTTTTCAAAATAGTATTTTCAACAAACCGATTTGGTAATCGCCTGTCTCGACGTTTCCGCACTTCATTTTCAGGTTCCACATTTTCTTTCGACTTTACCGTTCGTTTCTGTTTAGTTTCAACAGTTTTTTTCTGTTCTACATTCTTGTTTGAACCTGTCTTCGAAGTTTTAATAACTGTTTTCTTAGTTTTAGTCGGGATTTCTAAAGATGCGTCATCTGATGCGGAGTTTGTTTTATCTGCTAAAGCTTTTCTTGGTGCTTTGGTAGTATTTTTAACCGGTTTCAATTTGTTTGCGGTAACATCAATGTTTTCCTTCAGAGCTTTGGAAGCCCGCGTTCTAATTCGCGGTGGCATGACGCTATGTAAAAACAAACATTCAACATGGATTTACGGCACTGAAACACGCTTGCAAGAATTTTATTATAACCAATGTTGTTGTTAACCACACTTTTTATTAACAATCACACTCATTAATCAATTAAGTTTACAAAATACGTAAAATAAGTCTCAATGTGTGGAACTTTCTTTTCGTTTTCGCTCGTTTTTCTGACAGTCTTGTTTTGACAAGAGGTTACAGACAAAAAATATTCTTTACTTTTTCTTTGTATTTGTGGTTTTGACATAGAGGCTACAATGGCTAGAAGTGGCACAACTGGTCTTGCCATAAAAAAAGCTGTACAGTACGCTCAAATTATCTTGGCAGCTCCGAACTTCGTGCAGGTCATTTTGTTACAACGAATGTATTAAAGTGTTATGATATTTACTTTATTTGTATTTCTCACTGTTTAAATTAGATATTTTCTGATCGTTTAAGTATTGGTTTATCTGGCAATAACAGTTTTATTCCCAAGTTTACATGCGTAAAATTTCGCAAAGCCTATGTTCAGAGCTGCCAAGATAATTTGAGCGTACTGTACAGCTCATAGATCATGAAGAAATAGATAAATATGGAGGCCACACTTAGAACAAAAATTTGAGTCAAATACCTACGATTCTCTATCTCACTCTCTGTGGGCTTACCTCTCTTTCTAAGGTGGACGATAGTCATGAAGTTATAGATAAATATGGAGACCACACTTCGAATACCTACTTGAAGCAAAACTTATGCATCGCTATCTCGCTCTCTGTGGGCTGACCCTCTCTTTCTAAGTAGGGTAACCTTTATTTTATTTTACCTAGGACATTACGTAGTTCCTTTTCATAACTTGTGTTTGATTAAATTAATATATCCACATCTCTGTTCACTTCTAGATTGATGAAAGATGCTAATGATAAATTACGAAAGAAGCTGTTTGCTTACAGTGAGAAAGTTCCTGATTTTTTTTGGCAGTTTGTCATTTTCAATCACGCAAAAAAGTCTTAGGTCGTATACGTACGTAATTTCGCACAGAAATAGAATATAGACCATGGCCAGTATAAAACTTTAGTTCCTGTAGCAATACGAAATTAATGATCTTCTATCTATCTATATAAATAAAAAGAGAAGTCCTGACAGACAGACTCATCAACGCCCAGCCCAAACCCTTGGACCTAGAAAGCTGAAATTTTGCACAGACGTTCCCTTTATAATCTAGACAAGGAATAAGGAAGGATTTTTTGAAATTCAACCCCTAAGGGAGTTAAATAGGGGATGAAAGTTTGTATGGAAAATCGCCATTTTCACGTGGGCGAAGCCGCTGGCAAAAGCTAGTAAATCATAATGACAGAAGAGGTGGTGACACGACCACGGTGGTTGCCTACCGCAAGGGCTGGTGGGGTGGCTCAAGATAATGAATCTGGAAGGATTTGGGAGAGATTTTTGCCCAGTACAACTCTAAATCATGAAAAATCATGAAAATCATGAAATCACAAAAAAGAAATTAGATGTTTCTTTTATTTTGTAGACTAATGAAAATGATACATCTAAGATGTTTTTTTTTTAAAGATTTCTGGGTAAGTCAGTGTTAAGGTTTTTTACCACTGTGGAATTTTTAATATTATGTATTTTCATCTAAATACGGGGCTATGTATAAAACCTCAAAAATAAACAAAAACACTTTTATTTGTTTTTGTTTTTAAGGAGTCATACTGAAGTAGTGTGACCATATTGGGGATATATCTGGGACTTTCCGTGGGACCTTCATTAATTATAATATAGTCATTATCATACTCGCTTTATTACATTTTATTACTTTTTTCACACACCGTGTTATTTCTGTTAGTTCTTTGGAATAACATAACATTTTCGTGAATTTTTAACAGTAGTCAAATAGCCAATTACTATTTAAATAATACAGTAAATGTAATGAATAATAAAAAATTATGTTCTGATTTCACTCTTCTGGTTTTAGGTCAACAGCGAAGCCCAGGTCTCTACGAAGATTGATAGGGGCGTACAGGTGTAAATAAAATCAACTGAAGAAAAAATACTGCAGAAGAAATCTAAGATTCTTAAGCAAAGAGTTTTACGACAGACTAAAAAAAAAATCAGGACATGTCTTCGTAATATAATAAAATGATTTTAATTTAGAAAGTGTTTTTGTTTATTTTTGAGGTTTTATACATAGCCCCGTATTTAGATGAAAATACATAATATTAAAAATTCCACAGTGGTAAAAAACCTTAACACTGACTTACCCAGAAATCTTTAAAAAAAAAAACATCTTAGATGTATCATTTTCATTAGTCTACAAAATAAAAGAAACATCTAATTTCTTTTTTGTGATTTCATGATTTTCATGATTTTTCATGATTTAGAGTTGTACTGGGCAAAAATCTCTCCCAAATCCTTCCAGATTCATTATCTTGAGCCACCCCACCAGCCCTTGCGGTAGGCAACCACCGTGGTCGTGTCACCACCTCTTCTGTCATTATGATTTACTAGCTTTTGCCAGCGGCTTCGCCCACGTGAAAATGGCGATTTTCCATACAAACTTTCATCCCCTATTTAACTCCCTTAGGAGTTGAATTTCAAAAAATCCTTCCTTATTCCTTGTCTAGATTATAAAGGGAACGTCTGTGCAAAATTTCAGCTTTCTAGGTCCAAGGGTTTGGGCTGGGCGTTGATGAGTCAGTCTGTCAGGACTTCTCTTTTTATTTATATAGATAGATAGAAGATCGTTGCTACAGGAACTAAAGTTTTATACTGGCCATGGTCTATATTCTATTTCTGTGCGAAATTACGTAAGACTTTTTTGCGTGATTGAAAATGACAAACTGCCAAAAAAAATCAGGAACTTTCACACTGTAAGCAAACAGCTTCTTTCGTAATTTATCATTGGCATCTTTCATCAATCTAGAAGTGAACAGATGTGGATATATTAATTTAATCAAACACAAGTTATGAAAAGGAACTACGTAATGTCCTAGGTAAAATAAAATAAAGGTTACCCTACTTAGAAAGAGAGGGTCAGCCCACAGAGAGCGAGATAGCGATGCATAAGTTTTGCTTCAAGTCGGTATTCGAAGTGTGGTCTCCATATTTATCTATAACTTCATGTCATAGATATAGAATTCTATATCTATGGTACAGCTGGTAATGAACGAAAAGTAAGCGAGATACACATAAAACTTTTATGCTGGATTTACACTCTCGCGCGAGTGATGAGACGAGCCGCGAGGCGAGGCACGAGTCGAGTGTGTGAATGGTGTGTTTGTGACTCGCCTCGCAACTCGTTTCGTCACTCGCAGCGCTCGCGTCGGGGGCGGTTTTGTAGGCACGACTACAGACATACCTGTAGCTCATTTACACTCTCGCGCGAGTGACGAGCTGCGAGGCGAGGTGCGATACGAGCCACGAGGCGAGAGTGTAAACCCAGCATTAGCGTTCTGTGGGGTTTTTAGTACACCTGACCTAAACTTATTATAAATTTTCTTATGCATTCAGTAAAAAGTTTTTTGTAACAAACAAACTCTTCAATTTTATTTATTTGTATAGATATAGATTTTATTAGAGAATTAAAAACAAGAACTTACACAAAAAAGACAAGAACTTACAATTTGTATTTTAATGTTGTCAATTTTTTCGTAAGCTTATAAGTCGGGGGAAACTTTTCAGAGGTTCTTATCCGATTACAAGAATTGTTTTTCAAGATGTTCATGGATCAAGATTAAATAAAAAAGAGAAGAGAAAACAAGATCAATCAATTCTAGTGCCTAGCCATAGATATTTAGTAAAAAAAGCAGTTTTTGGACGGTGTGGATTTTTAGCGTGAGGTAACCCTAAATTTGAATATGTCGTTGATTCTGAACCGTTGTATTTTTAAAACGTTACTGACTGTCGTGATTTGTGCTGTTTGGAAGTAAAAACTTAATTAGAATCAAATGTACAACCGTTCTGTGTCTTGATATTGGATTTTCTAGTGTTTCCCTTTGTTTAATATTACGGTAGGTTGTCGTTTTGGCATGTTGCTGTTTATAATATTACGGTTTTCGTTATTCTTTTCAAACAGCTTTGCATCTGTTGATAAAACATCCAAAAAATATGTTTGAAAGCCCCCATTCGCACATTCAAATTAATCCTTTTTGGTGAAATACGATATTAATAAAATGTATCAAACCTCCTTCCAGAAATTAAGACCAATGTCAGGCCTGACGAAACGGGAAACCACGAACTGGACTTAAAAAGAAAACCTGACAACTGACAGGTCCCTGGTCATCCAGAAAGGAAGAAAACGGAGGATATGAGATATTTGTTGTTTATATAGGAGAGGAGAGGTGTTTTTTTGTTAGAAAAATTAAATATCAAGATGGTAGAGGCGGATAAACAAGCTACTATTGACACAGTGCAAGTTGCACTTCGGATCAGGCCGTTGATGCAACTGGAGACAGATAGGGGATGTGATGAGTGCATTGATGTGGTCCCTAATCAGCCCCAAGTCCAGATTAAAGACTTGGCGTTTACATATAATCATGTGTTCGCCCAGCACATAAATCAGCAAGAGTTCTATGATACTGCGGTCAAGAGTCTCATTGGGAGACTTTTTCAAGGTAAGAAGCAGATTAAATAGTACTAGTTGGAGCAAGTGACATTGTGTAGTTGTGAGCTTATGCATGGAGTAAATAAAAAGACTAATTAATGCTCTAGAAAACTTGAAATTTTACTTTCTAAAAAGAAAGATAAGTTATTAGTTACTTTATCTAAATCATGATTTTTTTGTACTATAATTTAGCAAATAATGGTCAGTGGGTCGTCTTAGGCGAATTTGTTTGTCAGATGTAGAACTTCTTTAGAAGAAAACTTTCACTTCTTAAAATATTTTAATGAACATCAAACATAATAATTGAAATGATCTTCTTTTTGCCAGGATACAATGTAACAATACTGGCATATGGGCAGACAGGATCTGGCAAAACTTACACAATGGGGACCAACTATTCTGGATCTGATGGTGACTCCACTAAACTGGGTTTGTATTTCATCAATGTTATATAAATATGACTACCTTGGTCGTTAACCCTTTGTGTGCCGGAACGTAGATCCACACAAGACACAAAGGCTTTTTATTGTGTCTTTATACTGGGTATAAGAAGTGGTTGTAAGCGTGACTGCAACTACTGGGCATGATTCTTGGGTCGAGAAACATATAAACGGGTTCTTCCTGTATGCACTTCAAACCGGCAACTTTATTATGATGTTGCCTCGGCCATGGTCACACACTCCAAGTGGTGGGACGGACAGACAGACAGTAGATGTCGAGGTGTCAGCCTCTGCGGTTGTGTGTTGGCGACTTCCATCAGGAGTTTCTCCTTATCCCCCACCTAAACATTGTATAATGGGCTGGTGTCCACAACTCGCATGTCAAAAGCGGGTATTTTGAGTGTGGAATACCTAGATATGCAAACTTTTTAACTTTCCTATCAAATTCAAATTAGCCTTTTATAGAAAGTCTCTCAAAAGTCTCTTTCGCCGCTTCTCAGTATTTTAGTTGAATCATTTATATTTTAATTGGTTTCCAGGTGTAATACCCCAGGCAGTGGCAGACATATTTGACTACATAGATAATCATGAGGACAAGTTCATCTTCAAAGTGACTGTTTCTTTTATGGAGTTGTATCAGGAGCAGTGCTATGATCTGCTATCTGGGAAAGAGAGGGGACACAGTATTATTGAGATAAGGGAAGATATTAATAAGGGAGTTATTTTACCTGGTAAGAATATTTTGATTTATCTAGAACTTGCTGTGCCCTGCGAGCATCCCTATTTGTATTCGATTTTGTCAACAATTTGAAGGGTTTATTTTATTTTGCATGCATTAAAATGGCCTAAATTAGTCCATAAAACATCAGCTATCCACCTGTAAAATAAGTTACTTAATTTATTGTTTTTAAGTCTAAATAAAATCTGAGCACCATTGAAATAGGCATGTTTGTTACTTTTTCCAGGCATAACAGAGCTACCAGTGACTTCAACAATGGAGACCATGATGGTGCTAGAGCGAGGATCTTCAGGCCGAGTGACAGGCTCCACAGCCATGAACCAGGCCTCCAGTCGCAGCCACGCCGTCTTCACCATCGTTATCTTTAAGGAGAGCCGCACTGACAAGTGAGTTCAATATAATTTTTTTTCCTTGATAGACAATTAACATGAATAACCACTGTGCAAGGCCATATTCATTGAAAGTTTACTGATGTTCCCATTTCACGTAGACGTTACATGCGGAATCTTTTGCGTGGCGGTCTCACACTGGTCATCCCCTCGTATTACGATTATTTTTAAACTAAAAAGTAAAAACATTTGAAAATATAAAAAATAGCTTACCAATATGGAAAACAATGCCCAAGCTACCGGCTTTCAGGGCTCCAGAGACAGGAACCTCGTAACAATACGAGCTGTATCCAGGAGTACCATTTTCTGAATCAATCCCAAAGGATTGATTTGAATCAAAATCCAGCTGCCTAAAAAGAGCCTTCTCTAGTATGATTGAGGCTCTTAGCAAGTAAACCATTGGCTGAAACGCACACAGCACAGCAATCGCAGAGTTTGATTATGATATTTATTACTTAGGTTACAACCATCATTACAACCATCATCACCATCTATGGCTTGCCATAGACTGACATTTCCTGTGCGATGCCACTTTTATTTTATTTTTGTGACATTTTTTGTATGTACTAACAATAGTTTTGTAAGGTTTTTGTGTTACTAACAGTATATGGACTACCTACGTCCGAAATAAAGGTTTTTTTTTTTTATTATTATTATATTTAGTTGCCCACACTTGTTTGCTTTCTATAAAAACAATTATAAATATCCCTTCCACAGAAACATAGCAACAACATCAAAGTTCCACCTGGTAGACTTAGCAGGATCCGAGCGTATAAAGAAGACGAAGGCAAGCGGTGAGCGTCTGAAGGAAGGCGTCAAGATCAACCAGGGTCTACTGGCGCTCGGCAATGTCATCTCAGCGTTGGGAGACGGAACCAATAGGAGCTTTATCAGTTATAGGGATAGCAAGCTTACTAGGCTGTTGCAAGGTCAGAGTAGATAATTTTTTCGTAGATAATATTGTCTTCCTAAGTTTTCTTGCCGCACGAATTTCGATAGAGAGTATAGTTCGAGCAGAGTTCTTATGCCGCCCATGGGACTCTGATTTGGCTTACATAATGTTGTATAAAGTTTCGTATCTATTAAGTTTCTGTCTAGCAAGAAACGACATAGTAACCAAAACAACATCAGACTGGTAATATCTGAAATATTAGACCTTTTTGCTAGTTCTGATTCAAGTCCTGTGTAATAAGGGACAATCCTATTACTAATTCTATACCTACTCTGTGCCTGCTACTTTGAAATTCGTGATAAAAAATCCAATAACACTGCTTGATCTGAGGACCGAACCCGCGACCTCATGCCAATGAGGACAATTTTTTAATAAAAACTACGATATGCAACTACAGCCTGACTCAGGTGTATAGTTAACATTTTTGAGTTTGAATTCGAATAAAGCTGCGTACAGACCGGCCAAACGAACGCCAACGAACGGGTTTCGTTGACCTTCGTTGCTGCAATCTGGCTGGTCTGTACGCACCATGATGCAGTGGTAGTTTTCGCAAAAAAACTTCACTCACCTTTTCGTGATGATAAAGACTTCATGATCATGGTCACTGCTGTACTAACAATCAATCATTATCTTCTTCCAGACAGTTTAGGCGGAAACTCTCTCACTTTGATGGTAGCTTGTGTAAGCCCAGCTGACTACAACTTAGACGAGACGGTATCTACGCTACGATACGCTGATCGTGCGCGCAGGATACGCAACAAACCTATTATTAACCAGGATGCGAAAGCTGCAGAGATTGTTAGGTAAGTCCATGTTATTTTAACGTAAGTTGGTGCAGGCATCTACACGAGAGCAGCCATGGGCCAGTGTTGGCGGCCCCGACTTATAAGCAGTAAGTCGTGGGCGGGCGCATTACTTTGTGTAATTTTCTCATCACCACTGATCTCATAAAAGATGAAGAAAAACATCTTGCGTCAGGTAACCAAAAATTCGAAGACATGACTTCTACCAACCCGCCTTGGGCATGTGTGGTGGATAATAGCCCATTCCCTCATAGAGAGGGGGAACAGTGGGAACATTATGGGCTGATAGTGATGATCTTTACGAAACTCGTAGAAGTTACCTTTAGTAAGACCCCACTAAAGCTACAGCAGTTACAGTATTTCAACCGGCATCTTTCGCATAACTCAGCTGATTTATACCTTGAGTAATTCAATCACTAACGAAACATCATTTCTCATTCAGGTTGAACAACTTAGTAAATGAACTAAGGCTGCAACTCATAGGCAAACTGCCGACCGTCTCTGAACAAAACAACGAACAACTCCAAGAAGAATTAGAACGAGAAAGAGGTCGATACTCCGAACTATTGAAAAAACATAAACAAGTTACTGAACATTTGAGCAACATGTTGATAGAAAACACGAATCTCTGTGAAAAGGCTTTACTCGCTGAAGCAGCCAAAGACAAGATAGAACGCAAGCTAAACGAGCTGACAGAACAATGCAACCAAACCATAGAGAATTTGAATACCACAGACAAAGATGATGAGCATCAAAAGACAACAGTTGTTGACTATTTGAAAGAAATTAAAATTCGTTTGGAGGATCTACAGTCAGTTAACTTGAAGAGTAATGAAGAGTTGATAGATCATGAGATTAAGTTGTCGTTTGTTAATGATGGTGATCATGAAAAGGGTGATGATGAGATGCCTATGAATGAGGACCAGGCTGTGTTGGAGGAAGAGAAGAGGGCTATGGGACAGGTGAGAAGTTGCGTCTTTATAAGCTTGTATTCAACTTCCCTTGTTAGTTTTGTTAGTATATATTGGCCAATTGTTGCAACTGAATTTCAAACCAGTTCCCCCCAACTGATTGAACTGAAATTTTCATCAGTTTGTGATCCTTTGTCAGAATAAGTTCTGAATCTGTTCCTAATGGTAAATATTGTAGAGATGAGGCCTGTGTCCCAGCAGTGGGAACATTAATAGGCTGTTGATGATGATGAAACTCCGGTAATCCCTGGAGATCTACTAAACTAATCCCACCTTCAAAGACTGCTAATTCCTAGTTATTATATACACAAGTCTGAAATTGTGTCAAAGAAACATTCCAGTAGGAGTTCATTTCCAGTTTGTTTCCCTTTTTGCAATTTCTACTAACTGGGTTGGCTGGTCATATAGCTAATCGCTCTATATGTAAATACTGGTATTCAGCTGCATCCTCAACAGTTATGAAAAAAACTAGACAGATGATGACTTTCCTGTCTGGGTTAAAATTCCTCTAATTCAATCTTCTTACCACAGGTGGCTCTAAACCAAGAGCTTCAAGAACTGAACCGCGCGATGGCGATCAAGGCGTCAGTAGTACAAGCGATACTAGCCAACAACAAGGATATGTTGGACAGCCACAAGAATCTGCGAGACAACGAGGAGAAGATCGCGCATCTAGAGAAGGAGAGGGATGAGTTGTTGCAGCAGTTGAAGCAGAATAAGGTGAGGATTGAGCTATGGTATCTGGTCTGAGGGAAAGCAGTCGGGGCTGCGGGTTCTTCGAAAGAGATACCGCGGCCTCGGCACAAAGGGCTAAGAAGGAAAATGGGTGGTTTTTAGTGAGTAGGTCAGACACTCCCTACCAGCGGGAGGAGTCATTTGATGATTTCACATACCAAAAAAAAAAAGGCTAAGCAGAATAGGGTAGACGACTAAAAAAATCTAATTAGTCCGTCAGATAGATTTCCAAAAAATATTGAACACGTATTTTTTCTTTTTTCACGTAAACAAAAAATGAAGACGATACAGCGCTTTGAAAAGTCGTGCAACGTCACAGCTTGGTACAATTTTACGAGACTATGACGTCAAAAGCCCCCTCTCCATGATCTTTGACAAGCTTTATTTTCGTCAATTTTTATTATTTTGATAAAACAAAAAACACGTATCCAATATTTTCCGATAATCTAACTGACGGACTAAACAGAATCATATTTTTTTTAGTCAGTCGTCTACCCTATTAAAGGTCAGGCAGAGGTGTACTTAATAGTACGCCCATATTTCGCGTTGTTTCAAGTCCCATGTAGTAGAGGGCGAGCCTATTGCCATCAGGCATCCATCCAGTCGGGCACAAATGAACTAATCTATCTATCTATATAAATAAAAAGAGAAGTCCTGACTGACTGACTCATCAACGCCCAGCCCAAACCCTTGGACCTAGAAAGCTGAAATTTTGCACAGAGGTTCCCTTATTGTAGACAAGGAATAAGGAAGGATTTTCGAAATTTAACCCCTAAGGGAGTTAAATAGGGGATGAAAGTTTGTATGGAAAGTCGGTTTTTTACGCGGGCGAAGCCGCTGGCAAAAGCTAGTTATTATATATCGGCAAGTCCACTCTTATACAAACACCTACAATAGACCCATCAGTCGAAGTCCCTGCATACCGCAAATGGCCAATGTCAGTTATTTCGTGAAAGAGATAAACAATCATTATTTTCTGTAATCATTTCTGGTCAAGTTCTCATTTATTGCGTACTTCAAACAACGATTCGGGGTGCGCGTCTAGATCATTCATATCACCTATCCTGGCCGTCTCGGCAGAGTTACGTTTATCTAAAAAAATAAGACATCTGATTTAATAAACTGTTCTCATCTCCCCAGAGCAAAGACCCATCTCACGAGGAACGTCGCACGAAGGTCTCAAGCCTAGAACAACAGATATCAGACCTCAAGAAGACGTGCCAGCAACAGGCACACATCATCAAGACCAAGGAGAAGAACGAAGCTAAGATCGCGTCGCTCAACGCTGAGTTACAGGCTATGAAGGCTACTAAGGTATGTTATGTGATATTATTTCCCATCTTCTTCATAGCGTATCGATGACGACTCATGAGTCGGCCCATGTAAATCAACCTAATGTCGTTTCAGAGATCTAAATATAATTATTAAAAAAGTAATAAATGTGTCCTTGTTTTTACCCGACTACGAAGCCAAAAGGAAGGGTAATGATTTTTGGCTTCTGACTAGGTAACCTACATTTGGATTGACACAGCCTTTCAGTAAAAGAGGTTGTAAAATAATCAATAGGAATCGGGACAATGCTGTGATGATTTTAAGGCTGAAACAGTCTCTTTCAGGATGGGTTTCCATTGTTTCGAAGTTAAAAATCATTCCTTAGTTTTTAAAAGTTAAATTGTAGCTATCTGCAGACTTGCATTGAGTGTTAGTACTCCTCTTAATACCATAATTCTTCTCCCCGTAATTTGGAGGCCTAATTTATTTGGGACTAGCACTTTGCCCACGGCTTCGCCCGCGTGGATGTCGGTTCAACTACAAAAGTGACGATTTTCCATACAAACTTTCATCCCCCTTTTCACCCCCTTAAAGGTTAAATTTCCAAAAACCCCTTCTTAGTGCTCCCCTACATTATAATAGGAAGCTGTGTGCAAAATTTCACATTCCTAGCCCCAGTAGTTTCGGCTGTATGTTGATCTGTCACCCAATCAGTTCTCCTTTTATATATATTGATTGTTGTTGTTTCTTCCATACTTCTCTATTGCTCGTCATCTCAGCAGTATTCACCTCCTTTCAAAGACTCCTCTCATCCCAAAAAAATAAAGGATTGTTAGGACCATCTTTGAAAGCACAAAGGTCTAAACGACAACATTTTCACAAATCATTTACAACTCCAGGTGAAAATAATAAAACAAATGCGCGAAGAGAGCGAGAAGTTCCGCAAGTGGAAGGCAGACAACGAACGCGCCATGTTGCGTCTGCGTAACGAGGATCGCAAGCGTGCCACCGCTATGGCTAAGATGGAGAACTTGCATGCCAAGCAACAGAATGTACTCAAGCGGAAGATGGAGGAGGCTGTTGCTGTTAATAAAAGGCTCAAGGTTTGTCACTCAACATTATTCCCCTACACCTAATACTAACAAGCCGGCATGACGAGCTTTACCGGTATTCTAATCCATAAGAGCTACACGGAAATATTAACTCTTTATTCATGGAAACATTTTTAGCGTTGTTAATTTTTTAGTCTTTTTATTTTTTATTGCAAAATGGGCCTGCTCTTGATCGATGAGGCATGAGATCTATGATGGAACGAGCGTGCCCATAAAATACCTGTTGCTCTGAAAAGAGAATCTCCAGTGTGCGTTCCTTTAAAATAAAACAGCAGGACATATTCAAAATCAAAATCTGGACAGGGTTATTTATGCTTCATGCTAAGCAGTAACGCTAACGAATACTAGACAAACGAGGTAGCAATCAACAGTATATCAATCGTATGCATAACATACTAGCTTCCTACCTAAAATGCATCAACAGGTTGTCAAGGTAAGATAGTTTTTAGCGATATACCGCCCATTGTGACACTCTCGTGTAAAATATACCTTATCTTATTACCCATACTACTAACTACTTCGTTTGTTGTACTATTATTGGGTACACGTCTGCCTAACGTGGCGTAAGCGTTACCTTTTTGTCTGTATACATATTAAAGAGTATCCTATCTATGCTTCACAGGAAGCCCTAGAACGCCAGAAGTCATCGCAAATGAAGCGCAGCGCTAAAGGCAACGTGAAGGCAGGCGCCGTGCAGCAGTACATCGAGCAGGAGTTAGAAGTACATCTCAGTATTGTGGAGGCGGAGAAGTCACTTGAGGAGTTGATGGAGTATAGGTAAGATCCTATGTTGATTCATTATTATGTAAAATGAAAAGTAACTTGGGATGCTACACACCAGAGGAGCTTGTGGCTAAATAATAATAGCTGAGGTTCCCAAGTCGGTTGTCAAGGTTAGCAGCGCTTGCTAAGGATAGTCCATGGAAGAGTGACCTGTCATTACATACCGACTTTCCTCCATGCCTCGTAAAGCACGTTAAAGCCGTTTGGTCGCGGGCCATCATTTGTAGATCTCTGATAGTTATTACAGGCGTTATTTTACATGACACATTTCTAGTCTAACATAGTTGAGAAAAGACAGACGATGGTAACTTTCGATAGTTTGTCAAGTCCCGAAGCACTACTCATTTGAGTGTGATTTGGAATTTATTGATGTGGTCTTCATATCAAATCATTGGTATATGTCTCTTCTGCACATGTCAGTAAAGAGTTACCCTAGAGAACTAAAGGGTCTGAGAGTTCTCGTATTGGCCATGAGATCAATTTGTTGCAAGCATGACCTGGCTTCAGCAAGATATCTCACCTAGGTGGCTAGGTGACTTCCACTAACCCCTCTCATCCCCATCCACAGGGCCTGGATAACCGAGCAGATAGAGAACCTACGTAACAGCACAGACGAAGAAGCGAACAGAAAGAAGATAGCAGAGTTAGAAGATGACCTCGCGTTGCGTAAGGCGCAGATTTCTGATCTGCAGCAGAAGATATTGACGGCTGATCAAGGTAAGTTTAAAATAATATTTTAATTCAATTTACTGAAAATGGGGCCACCTTTATAGTTTTCATGAAATAATTCATTATCACGAATCTGATCTGAGTTTCATTGCGAAACTCTTCCAGTCTAATCCGAATACCTACCAACATTTAACATGAAGTGATCATGACGTGATATCTGACCTCCACAACCCACTTACTTTACCAAAACACTTAATTCTTATCAATTTATAATCCACAGAAAACAAAGCCCGCACTCAATGGGACAACATACAATCGATGCTCGAAGCTAAAGTAGCCCTCAAATGTCTGTTCGAGCTGCTGGTGGACGCCAAGAGAGAGTTGAGCAGTCAGAGTGAGAAAGGTTTCCAGGCGAGGTATGAGGAGATCAAGGAGGCTCATGATAGACTCGCTATGGACTTCGAGAATAGCAAGGCTGAGTTTGAAAGGCAGTTGTCTATGGTGAAGCTGCAGAGTGAGCAGAAGGTAAGATTTTTGAAATTTCATTGTGTTTCTAGGTTTTAAGTTTTAGCTATAAACGCCGACAACATCATTTTTCTCACGGCACTTGTAAGTAAAAAATATTTCATGCGCTACTCGTAAAGAAGGAGTGCAAGTTTATGCCTGGTATTTTTTACACTTGAAAACATTGGTTAAATTACCCGCTGATTATATCGTTTTGAGCAGCGGTGGCCCAGTGGTAGCGGCCCCGACTTACGAACAGTAGGTCGTGGGTTCGAACCCAGGCAGGCACATTACTTTGTGTAATTTATTTCATCGCTGCTGCTCTCAAAACGGTGAAGGAAAACATCGTGAGGAAACCGGCATATCTTAGAACCAAAAAATTCGTAAACATATTGTGACATCTACCAATCCGCACTGGGCCCGCGTGGTAGAATATAGCCCATTCCCTCTCAAAGAGAGGAGGCCTGTGTCCCAGTAGTGAACATTAATAGGCTGTTGATGATGATGATTATTATTGATGATGATGATCGTTTTGAGATAAACCCTCACATGGGGTAAACAATCATTGGCATTATCTTCTATTCTTGTACTGGTTCATAAGCCTAAGATCAGTGATCTCACCATCCCGTAGTTATATCTGAAACATAGATAAAGTAAATAAGATCTGTGAACTATGTATCTTTTCCTATCCGATATACATGACGACGATGTTAATACTGACTATGGCCAGGAGACAAATCAAGCATGCAGCAGCACTGTATGATTTTTCTGTCTTTTTTTTTTTGGGCAAGCCCGCCACACTGTTCCCAAACCACTGTAACTCCTGTTAGCCAGAATCAACAGTGGCGACCACAAGAAGAGCGCCGAGAAATGATTTAACTGTCTTGGATCCCGCAACGAAATTAATTAGAAAAGAATAGCGGAGGAGTAGGAAAAAAAAAACATAATTTCCACTTCGTTTTTTTTCCTACTCCTCCGCTATTCTTTTTTTTCTTTTTGGTTCTCCGTCTTGTGTTTGTGAGGGCGACAAACATTATGATCCCACTTTTACAAAATTTTAATAAATGTCGTGTTTTATTTTCCTCGACATTTTTTGAATCGCAAAAAACATGTTTCGGTTAACCGCCGATGTATTTGAAATGAACAGCCCCAATTATATCGAGAGGATATTTGACTAGTCCTGAAACCAAAAATTCAAAGATTGAAGAACAGTTCTATTATGAATTGAAATTACTTTTCAATAGACACACACACAGAAATGATGACATTATATAATTTATTTTTTACCATTGCCACTCGAAAAAGGGCATTTTATTCATCGATAACAGTGAATAAAACGCTCTTTTAGTCACTGAGTGAATAAAGACATTTTGAATTAGGAACAAACACGAATTACGTATAGTGCGCGCGGAACTAGTTGGCCGCGCCTTATGTGGCGACAGGGGTGAGGGGGTGGGTTGCCTACAGCTCGCAATGCACAGGAGACTATAATTAGACAGTGATGACCAATCTCGAGATATCGTGAACAATAATTGTTCAATTTATTGAAAAGAATACTTAAATAAAAAAAACAAAAACATGCCTAAGGCGCGGCCTACTAGTTCCGCGCGCATTAAGTATAACAAAAAAATCGCTGCTGCTGAAAGTACGTACTGGGTGGGGTGGTTGAATGGAGCTATTCCATTCCAAATTTTAAAAAAATATCCCGCCAATTTAGTTACGTTCTTTTCTGTCTTTTATTGTGGTTGTTTTGTGTTATTGGAAAATCTATTAACATTTATGTAATTATAATAAAATGAGTTCTTCCGATGACGAAAATGAGAGACTGACTCCGGAATCATTTCGTTCTAAAGCAGCAGTTATAGTAGATGATTTGTTGCCGCCAAAATCTCGGGAGTTGTACCTGAAAACATCCAATTTGTTCTGCGACTGGAAAACCATGAATGGCGCCAATTCCTTCTCTGAGTGCATATTTCTTACTACCTCTACTATTTCAATGAATTAACCAAGACTAAGAAGCCGTCGACACTTTGGAGCATATATTCTATGATAAAAGCCACAGTGAGAATCAAACACAACATTGATATTTCAAAATACTCAAAGTTAGTGACATACTTAAAACGTCTATCCGTGGGTAATAAGCCAAAGAAATCTAGAGTGCTTAGCTCCGAAAATAAATACCATGCTCCTATTTATTTTCTCACAGTCAATGGTAAAAAGTAGAGTACACAACACGTGAATAAAAAATTTATCTCGGTAGGTACTTGTATCCCTCGCTCCGTTCAGGATTCTAGAGTATAGAATCCCTCGCTACGCTCGTGATTCTACTCTAGAATCCTTCGCTGCTCTCGGGATCCAACTTCGTACCTCGAATTAAATTCCCTTTTTATTCACTTGTTGTATAATCTACTATTATCCTTTCTTTTTTTTTCAGTTATCCGCCCTAGTTGCACTCCAACGAGGTGTAGTCGGCAAAGGCGACAAGAGTGAAGCCTGCAAACATCTGCAAAACGTGATACAATACCAACAAGAGAAGCTGGAACAAGTCGAGGAGGAGAATGTATGATTGTGAACCTTATTGCTTTAAGATTAAAGATCAGTTAAGATGATGACATGAGCGTTTTATGTCGTAGTTAGATTATGTAGGGGGACTTAGGACAACTTGGGTTCTCGATTATGAACTTTATTAATTAAACATAGTGATCTAAATTAATACATAGCCAATTCAGTTGACGAAGAAGATATTTAACGCATTTTATTTTATCTTCGTTTCGGCAGGATACTGTATTTTTCAGAAACTTAGGTCTCTGTTCAAGTATTCAACTCGATAGTTAGAAAAATTTCAAAAAATATAACTTCACACTAAGCTAAAATATGCACACCATAAATCGTAATATATGATTTACTTGAACAATTTACAAACTGAACGATATTATCCGACTTAAACAACGCAAAATATCTATAAAAAAAAAAATATTTTCACAGAAAAAGCTAGTCGACGAGTTAGAACAACTGCGATCAGTATCAGCTGGCAAGAAAGCTAAACGGAAGCCGAAGAAGGAAGAAGTGGAACCCAAGGTTGAACCTAAAGTGGAGTACGTGGAACCTACTGATGAGGAAGACGACGAGTTTGAGGACAGGAACAAGGACCCTGACTGGAGGGCCACGCCGCTTTTTAAACGTATACAGGTGAGTTGGTAGGAGCTTGTTGAATGGTCATAAGTTTATGTAGAAATGTTAACGATAGGTCGATTTTGTTTCTGGCTCTTGCGATACAGGAAGTCCTAGTGCAAG
The DNA here is from genome assembly GCA_949316265.1 of Diarsia mendica. NCBI lineage: Eukaryota > Metazoa > Arthropoda > Insecta > Lepidoptera > Noctuidae > Diarsia > Diarsia mendica. The sequence goes on along the minus strand of OX438906.1, from coordinate 7,457,609 downwards.
AACCAGAGCTACACTGATGTTTTTGAGTAATCACTTGTCAATAAAGATTTCGTTTTATTTCTTGTGGATCAAGGTGATGGAGCATAATAAAATATATTAACATTGATAATACTTATCTGTGATAATACTTACCCATTATAAATATATAGATATGCTCCTTCAAAGAGCTTTCATAGAGGTCACTAAGTGTATGCAGCCGACTTTGCAAAATTATTTGCTGAAAAGTTTGTATAACTTTAGCTTCTTAATTGCTCAAATAATAGTTGTCAGTTACGAAAATGCGTAGAATTTATGCACCTGCAGTCCTACACTTAGAGAGGCTTTGATCGCCAGTAACAATAAAATACCGACTTATAAAAGAAACGGAATATTATTTACCAATCATCATCACCCTACAGCAGTACACTGCTGAATATAGGCTTTCCAGTCTCGGCAACTCTCGTTCTTCTGCTTGAGAGAAATTTCGCGACGGCATGTAAAGCCAAGTCAGTTGCCTATGGGCGGCATAAAGTTGCTTCCACCAGGTTAGGCGCCAACCACACGATAAAGAAGGAGTGTGCCTATCTTCACAACGTCGGCAGTTCTGTCGTCTATTATAATTAAGTCCAACTTCCTCACAGGCTCAACGTTCCCGGCTCACAATGAACTTCACACAAGCCGACATCAGTATCCCGGACGCTAACGCTAACGCTCACGCTAACGCTCGCGCAGTAAAGCGTGGGTCTGACGGCGCGGCACACTGCATGTGTAAGGGCTCGTGCTCCACCAAGATATGCGGGTGTCAGAAGTCGGACAAGGGCTGCGGGAACTCGTGTCGCTGTCCGCCTGAACTGTGCAAGAATAGACGGGTGTCTTCCGATAGTGAGGATAATAAGGAGAATAATGTGAGTTGTGTTGTTTTATCTATGGTTCAGGTACTGAGTTTAAGTTAAACTGGACGTAATATAGGCCACATGTTAGCTATAAACCCCAAGTAAACGTTGATAAAGCGTTTTTTTTTAATGCAATGGGCCTGGGTTCAATTCCATCAGGAATTTCTCAGTAGCAGCCACGGAGTCTGGATTTATGCCCAGTTGCTGGCAAAAGGCCTTCCCTCTATTAAATGTGCGTGTACTTATGTGTACATCCCACTGTGTAACTGATGAGCTAGATTGGGATCAAAATATTAAGTTGATTTGGGCTTTTTTGGTTAGGTACATTTTCGAGTCACTCATAGCACTAGAAAAGCTTATAAAAATACGAATGACAGAGAGTCATTCCCTCACTAAGATTTCTGATAATTTAGGTACCAAAGATTTATAACCATCTCATTTATTTCACAGCCATCAAGCACGGAGTTATCACTCGACACGACACCGCCATCATATTTCGATAAACGGTAAGTCTACCCCACTTTTTGATCCCTACTTGACCCATTCCTATCTAAACCCCATCCTTCTTCAGATTCGAAACATCCCAAGAACTAAACCATACAACAACAGAACCCGTTAACAAACAAATAACAACAGAAACCAACAAAACTACAATAGAAATCAACGAAACAACAACAGAAAACAACGAAACAACAGAAACCAACAAAACAACAGATATAAAACCGGGATCGTCAAAAAAAGTTGCTGTAAAGCGACCGTTGCGGCCTATATCCAGCAATTCGACCCAGAAATGGATGTATGCGTTACTGGTATACAATACTTGTGTTGCTCCGATGTCTGAGTACTGCGCGAACAATATTCTCCAGTATGGCATGGATGTCGCGAAGTATAACGTGATATCTAACGTCTTCAAGTACTTTTTAAAAGAGGTTACTTGCTCATTTGATTGGATTGTGGCGTGGCGTGGTTTTATTTTTTCGATTAGTTTGATTGAGGGCTTCTATTGGTCGATTAGAAACAGTTGGGTAAACTAATCATTTCTGTAGACAACACATTGTCTACATAAACTATTTTTTATTTATTGGCCTGTATTGTCCCACTGCTGGGCAAGGCCTCCACCATAGTCTTCCACTCTTCTCTCCGAGCGGTTTTCTCCGGCCAATCTCGCACAACAGCCTCTAAGTCGTCAGGCTAACGTTTTCTAGGCCTCCCTCGGCGACGACACCCGTCTTCTGGCACCCACTGCATGACGACTTTAGCCCATATCAACTTTCTAAGGCAGGAAAATGATGTTGACTCAGGATTCAAATAAAAATACGATAGAAAAGTAGTTACGAAATGAAGCATATTGTTTTGGGTGACTGTCACTGCACCTCTGCAAATCAAGTTTCAAGACGATGGCACAGATATTATAATACGATGGGATAATGTCAATTATCCTATCGTCTTGAAACTTGACGTCGCGTGGCTACCGAAATTCATTACATTTTACAGTAAATAGGTTTCTAATATCTATGTTGCGTCTATTTAAAGGTTTTACTGAACGGTTACATAATAATAACTCTTTCTTGATCGACTGATAGAAGCCCTCTTATTTACCTATCTATTATTAAATTCTATAAATTTACTAGTTACCAATACGCCAGGTCATATCTCGGGTTTAGAACCCTTAACCAAAAACTTGCGGACTATGCTCTTACACGGGAACTCGATGAAAAAGTTTACACATAATTTAACAAACTCTTTTCTTGTTTCATAAGGCACCCAAAGAAGTATTCGTTTTACAAAAACATTTCTGGAATTTGGCACATATTTAAGAAGAGGGATACGATTTAAACAAGGCTTTCTATGTAAGTGCATAGTTCTGCAATGCGTAGATTTTTGTAGTTATTGTACTAGTCTACATTATTCCACTGTTGGGCAAAGGCCTCTCCCCATTCTTTAGCGGAATAGATACATAGTTATCGTGGTTAGACAATATAATCATAGAAATAATAGAAATTTGTAACGTTTTGAATGCTTTTCCGGTTATTTAGAGATTCTGTTGATTGAGTATTGTTTCAGTGGTTATTTTTTTTTTACAATTTATTTTTAAATCTTGCAGAACTATGTACTTGTAATTAATAAAGGCTACACTGCATATTATTGGCCAGAAAGATCTCATATTTATTGCAAAATTTTAGTCTCGTGAGCTATAAAGTTTTTATCACCTTGAAAATGATTCATTATTTACACGTATAAGTGTGGCCGCTCACACGGCGATGTACTGCGTGATATTTTACAGTACAAAGTTGCGATAATTACGTCAATAACCCAATGTCCGTGTTACCGTCAGACTGCAAAACAAAAAAAAAGCTTATCATGGGCAAGCATGCCTGAGAGTTACGATACTACTCTGCGGCATGTAAAGCCAAGTTAGATGCCCATAGGCGGCATATAAACTATGACACCTGGTTAGGTACCGGTAAAATGGGGTGAATAGGAACGCAGGGGTGAATAGAGACGAAACTTTGAGAGGGATTTTAACATTCAATTAATTTGATAGGTTACCAACAAGTAGACTATTTTATTTGTTTATTTTTACTTTATAATTTAGATGCGTTTTTGGCAACATACCATTTTAATTCAACGTTAACCTTTTGAGCGCCACAGTCACGTATCTAGACGACAAGCCGAACAAGCAAACAAGTACCTAACGTCTATAAGGTACTTTTTGGCTTGTCGTCTGTGGCGGTTAAAAGGTTAAAAATCCCTCTCAAAGTTTCGTCTCTATTCACCCCTGCGTTCCTATTCACCCCATTTTACCGCTACCTAACCACACGTTAAAGAAGTAACTACCGAGAGATCCAAAATGATACTGCAAAATATCGTACAAATCAAACCCGTGTGATCGGAGCCTAATTACTGAATTTAAAGCCCATTCAACACAAGTCATTAATAATAATAATAATTCTATAATATTCCAAAACTATCACACAACGCCATCTAGTCCCAAGCTAAGCAGAGCTTGTGTTATGGGTACTAGACAACTGATAAACATACTTAAATATTTCTAAATACATACATATTATAGATAAATTACACCCAGACACAGAACAAATGATCGTGCTCATCACACAAACATTTGTCCTGGGTGGGAATCGAACCCACAACCTCCGGCATAGCAGTTAGGGTCACTAACCACTAGACCAACAGGCCAATCAATTAATCAAGTTAATATTTTGAGTTCATTAGCCTGTATTGTTGTATTAATTAACATACTATTTATTTACAGAGGACACCTTGATGCTACGTACGTCAAAAAGAAGAAGAGTTACTTTTTCCCGCATGATCAGGGGAATGCAATTAAAGGTATGTATGTAGTTATCAAAACGGTGAAGGAAAACATCGTGAGGAAACCGGCATGTCTTAGAACCAAAAAATTCGAAGACATGTGACATCTACCAACCCACACTGGGCCCGCGTGGTAGATTATAGCCCATCCGTCTTCTAGAGAGGAGGCCTAAGCCCCTGCAGTGGGAACATTATAGGCTGATGATGATGATGTAGTTATAAAAGCGAGATATAAGATGATGGATGGGAGTTGCCAAGAATCGAGTTGAGTGGCGTGTGATTTAATAAGCATTTATCCAGCAGTGGATTGCTTGCGTAGGCTGATGATGACCTTTAAAAGCACATGGAACTGGCTATCGTCTTGGTAACACAGGATCAATTTGAAGGACCTAGCAAAACTCAATCAATTAATGACTTACTGCCGTTTATCCCAAAAGTATCGTGAATAAATTTTCATAATTGTTTCATCATGTTTTAAATAATTATGCGGTTTCGTTTATTTTGATGTTGTATACGGATTTACTAAAAACCTGCTCAACTATAAGTGCAAAACTATCTTAATATCTTTGAAGCTGGAACCAACCATACTCATATAATCGTATTCATATAACATTTTATTCGAATCGGTTGGGTGATTTTGGAGGTAAAGTGCACGAACATACACACGCACGAACACGTAATTTTTAAATATTTAAAGGTTATCCTGCTTTTAAATTAATCAATCCCAAAATCTAAAGACTGATAGACAAATATAGAAAATAAACATTGTATACTAATATATTCCTTTTCTTTTTCAGACTGATAAATCTTCCTGGACCTATAAAAATAGCAAGTAAATAGTTATAAAAAAATACTTTTTAGTCCTACTACAATAATGAGAAATTTAAGTGCCTCATATATTATTACTATACCTACTATTAATTTACAAATAACTCAGCCTTCTCAATATATTGTAAACTAAATTAGGTGTAAAATGTATTGACATGTAATTTAAAATTATTATTTTACTAAGAATGGATTTGTGAAGTCGTTGTTCGAATGTTGCGTGAATGCAGTCCAGTCTGATGTTGTTTTATTTGTTTTATAAATTGATGATGGAGTAGAGCTCCGAATAAATATTTATTTATATACTTTGGTCTTTTATTCAAACTACGTGAAACTGGTATATTACCAAAACACTTTTCACACTTTTTAAAACGAATTAAAATCACGGAAGATATCCCGTAAGTGACATTTTAAATATAGTTATGAACCGTGAAAGCTTAAAACAGTGTTTGGTATATTACCCTATTCCAGAGCGTGCGTATGGTTTCTATTCCCTTGCCCGTCGGGGCTGTGGATTATCGAAAGGCATAATGCGGCCTCGGCACAAGGGCGAAGAAGGAACAAACAACAAGGGTTGGTTTTTAGTCAGTAGAAGTCTGACACTCCCTTCCGCTCTGCCCAAGAACGGGGGGAGGTTATTTGATGATTTTCCACCCACCAAAAAAAAAAAGGTTTCTATTCCCTTTTTATCCGCTTTGCCTTCTCCCTTTCTTTTCATTGATCCTTTTCGATAGCAATATGCACATCCTAAAATGAATTTATGAAGTCCTTACTAGTATGTAATTAGAAGTGTTTGTCGGCTGCAATATGACAGTCTCTCTCATTACTTTATTGACACAGACCTTTGAAGACATTTGGCGGATAAGACCAGGCATGAAATTGATGGAGACTGGTAACAATTTACAAGGGGCGGCCCGTAATCTAACGCCCTAAGGAGGTCCCGATATTGGTACAAAACCAAGCAAGGTGGAGGGAACACTAGCGTAATTATAAAGGGTGGGCCAAAAATTTTTGCAAATAGAAACACTAGATTTTTTTGGGAAACGTTCGAGGGAGGGGCGCGCAGGTGGCGGAAAACTGTGCGCCACTTCATGCAATTTTAGTAACGATGGAGCGCTTCACGGGACAACAGCGTGCTTTTTGTGTAAAACAAATTTACAAAAACAATGATTCCTACGTTACTGTACGACTCCTGTTTAGAATTGATTACGGATTATGCCGTGTAAGTGAGTGTCAAAGTGTTAATTTGATCCAAGCTTGAGTCGAGAAGTTCGAGCAAACGGGATCGAAAATGAATATTAAACAAACAGGGCGGCCACTATAAAACGACAGCATGGGGTGCCATATCATCAAAGGGCATTGGTCCGTATTTCTTTGAAAATAATCAAGGAAATAATGTAATTGTGAATTCAGCGGAATACGTCAAGATGTTGCAAGACTTTTTGATGCTGCAGTTGCATGAATTTCAAGGGTACAACAGCAGGACTTGGATGCAACAAGATGGAGCAACATGCCATACGTCAAATGTGAGTTTACCGGTAGTTAAAGAAATGTTTCTGAACAAATTGATTTCTCGCAGGGGTGATATCCCATGGCCTCCGAGAAGCCTGGACCTTAAACCATGCGATTTTTTCTTGTGGGGATACCTGAAAAGTCGAGTGTACCTTAATAAACCGACAGCAATATCCCAATTAAAACAAAAAAATCCACGAGGAAATAACCGCGATCCCCCGCAGCATGTGTCAGCGAGTTTTCCAAAATTTGCGTAGTCGATTGCAGGAGTGTTAACAACGAGGCAGCGCACATTTGGACGATGTTATTTTTAAATAATAAATTTCATTAAACGGTTATTACGTTAAATAAATTATCAACAAAATAACATTTGTAGTTTTATTTATATTCATGTTTCAAAAGTGCAAAAATTTATGGCCCACCCTGTATAATTATCTAATATCGCTCCTCAAAATCAATGGTCGAAGGCGTTACTAATTTATCACCGATTTTCGTCCGATCACCAAAGTTAAGCGACAAAGCGCGCTATCAGTACCTAGATGGGTGACCAACAACGAACATTGCGTGCAGTTACCTTTTTGCGTCCCCACATTCATTGTTTTGTTCATCAACGAAAATTGTTTACAAAAAATAATGTTGGTAAACAGTTTTATTTGATTTCTCGGAATGATGAGATTTTGATTATATCCGACTATTGTTCGCAAAGAATTTCGTTCTGTTTGAAAGAACATTGACAATAGGCTTGTTGAGAATGACATAAATGTACGTAACTACGAGTATGTTATTAAGTGAAACATACAGTTACTTTTGGACACGATTGTTGACTAATGAAAAGACGCTTCTGTTTTATTCGCGTACTTTTCTATTTATAAGCTTAAGCAAACCTTGGGATTGGGCAATTCTGATTTTGGCCAACACTCCAACCATCATCACCATAATATCTGCCCAAAATCACAACATTTTCTGTTCCGTTCATCAGCTCCTGTGCTGTAGTGCAAGTAACGTGACAGGCAGAACACGATATCAAGTGTTCCATCGTTTGTGGGGCAACACCACATTTACTCTCCACGGCAGAGTCATCTATAAATCTCCACTTGAACCGGTTTTCCTTGCTTCGGCCAACCTGCGCCCGCAGTCTATTTAACGCCTTCCAGGTGAGCCATGGCAACTCGTGTCCAGGTGGGAGATTTTCAGCAAGTGGCACAAATGGGATGGGTAGGCAAACACTTTCTCGCCACAGCTTGAGTCTTTCTTTAGAGTGTTCGCCAGTGATCGGGGGCATACACTATAAACGAGGATGTTGTTGTGTAAAGGGTGTCTAACGTCGGAAACCATTTTGGCTCTTTCACTAGAGCTTGCCGCTGCTCTCTACAGACTTCTGGTGGCGACAGATGTCGGATCCACTGGCAATCCAAGGCTAATGTCGACTACTGGTCGCCTGTCTTGTCCAGCTCGTCCTACCATCTTCTACGAGGTCTGGCTCGACGCCTTCTGGCTGTATCAGGGCTCCAGAAAGTTGCTATTTTGGTCCACAGCTCATTGGGCAGACGTTGCGGCAGACGTGCCTAGTCTATAAGACAGCTGGTAATTTTTTGGTTGTGCCAATATCCACTCCTCGATGATTCTCGTGATGGTGACCATATCTTTTGCCCATTTCGTCGCCATATTCCAAATGATTGACACTCCGAATGCTTGGCCCCCTTTAGTCGCCACTTTTCCGTCACTATAGCCGAGACGTTACATAGATTAGCATAATTAATTACCTACTTCATTAGTGATAATGAAGAGAGGATGGTCAAAGAAACGATGGATGGACTGTGTGAAGGATGATATGGCTAGAAAGGAGGTGACTGCTGAGATGACGAGAAATAGAGAAGTATGGAAGAAGAAGACATGTTGCGCCGACCACAAATGAATTGGGATAAGGGCAGGAGAATGATGATGATTAGTGATAATGTGCTAAGCTAGGACTACCTCGTTGGTCTAGTGACTAGTGGTTCCAAGCGCGACTGTTGTGCATGAGTTCATAGTTTCGATTCCCAGGTCCCAGTGTTATTGGGTTTTTGACGGTTTTTCCATCAGGAATTTCTCAGCAGCAGCCACGAAATCTGGATTTGTGCTTGGTTGATGGCTCGCCCCCTATTACATGGGACTTAAACATAACTGTCGAATTGCGACCTATTAAGTAGGTCTACTAATGGGTAAGAACACCTCTGCTTAACCCTTCGCAAGCAACATGCTCACGTGAATAATGACGTGAATTTTAAGACATCGAAAGACGTCGCATCACGTCATTATAGACATCAATTTTGACGTGAGGATGTCACAAATTAGTGCGTCATTAATGACGTGATCAGCTTACATGATTTCGACGTCAGTTATAACGTCGACCATGTCGTCGCATTCGTCGTGATAATATAAATGGCTAAATTAGAGTAGTACCGAGGCCGGGCCGACCCGCGACGGGAGTGGAGCGAACCCCGAACATCCAGTCAGCTTACAAAAATCTGATTAATATACTTTCAGATAAAATTTTAATAATTTTCTGCTGAAAAGAAAAGATAGGTACTACACTTTGATCTTAGCCAAAAGGCCGAGAAGCGATAACACATCTAAGTAAAGCAGGGGTAGTCATTCGCTCGCGGAGAATCTTAACACCGCGATTCAGAAACGTGACGTCAGCGTACAGCGCCATCTATCGAGCAGTGGCGCTACTAGATATCAAGTGGGTGGGCTCCGAATCACGTTACTTGATGACGTCTTAAAAAGCAAACGACGACATTTAGCTCCGAATCACGTTACTTGATGACGTCTTAAAAAGCAAACGACGACATAAAGCTCCGAATCACGTCATTTTATTACGTCATATATGACGAAGGACGTCATTGTTTCAAAGATGACGTCAGTTTATCGTCATTTATCACGTGAGCATGTTGCTTGGGGGGGATTACAGGCGTGATGTATTATATGTGTACCTATATGTTATGAGTTTTGAGTATACGACATCATCATCATCATCATCATTTCAGGTGTCGCTACATTGACCGGTCCCGTGCGTCTCTCATCCAGCGGTTTCCTGCAACCTTGACCAGGTCATCGGTCCACCTAGTGGGAGGCCTTCCAATGCAACGTCTTCCGGTTCGCGGTCGCCATTCCAGAACTTTTTGACCCCATCGGCCATCCGTTCTGCGAGCAATGTGCCCCTGCTCATTGTCACTTAAGTCTGGCGATTCTTCGGGCTACGTCGGTAACCTTGGTTCTCAAGCGCCAACGTATACGTGAGTCCAACCAAATTCTAAGATTACAAGCTTATCGTTTCGTGTTTTGTCTACATAAAGTATCGTGTTGTAGGGTCAACGAACTTGCAACGGCGGTCCATTCATCAAATTGATACCTATTAGCTAGACAAGATTTAGCTCGAAAGTTTAGAAAGTGATTCGTTATAAAATTGAATAACTTGGGTACGTATTAGCGCAGACATTAATTCCGGTTTTTATTTGAACAAGTTCTGTGAAATCATAATTTGTACTTACGTTCCAAAGGTTATTAACATGTACCGTCGGGGCACTCGGGGCTACGGAGGGTTGTTCGAAAGAGATACCGCGGCCTCGACTCAAAGGGCTAAGAAGGAACATGTGTGGTTTTTAGTCAGTAGAAGTCTGATACTCTCTACCACTCTGCCCAGAGCGGGAGGAGTCATTTGATGATTTCCCATCCCAGAAAAAAGCATAAACTCGTATATTATAATAATATATTATGTTGAATTTGTTGACCTCACACCATCAACAAATTGGTCCTTCGAGCCGGATTCGAGTATTGGACCTCGAACCCATCCTTTTGACAAAGATAAATTCTCAAAATTATTCCGAAACGATATGATTACAAAATATTATCAACACAGCCTCTTAAAATGTCACCTCGAATGACTCAATAAAAACTCCATTTTATCCTTTTCATCTCGGAAACTTGATTCGTAAAATGTTAAAATTCCGTCCAGCGTAGGTGGTGTGGTAATATGTAAAATTTGCATATTTTTAGTGATGTGTCGTCTCTACCTTGACCGAATATGTGTATCCTGACTGCAAGACCCGCGTCACCAATGTTGTGAGTTGTGACTCAAAGAGTTAAATGAAAGCCGGCGTGTCCTCTACTACTTGCTTATGGTATGAGAAGGTCCGTTAAAACGAGTACCGAAGTAGGATCTAACATTTCATAAGCGTTAAGTATGTGCTTAGAAAAACCGCAGCGTCAACGGTGACCTTGGTACGTAAAGAGGTCGCAAACTAGAATTATTAACTCTATCGTTCATTTTAATATTTTTAATTTAAGAGTTGTAGTTCCTGCGTAGACACATCTAAAAATCCGCCCTCATTGTTTCGAAGGCCAGCAGGGTTTCGGTGGAATATTAATCCAACTGCCACAATTTATTTGGGGAATTTTTGCGAGCAAAGTCTATTTTGATTAGCTCTAGAATAAGGGCATCATTTGAGTCCAAAACTAAGTCGGAAAATCACGGATCATGTTTGTATAACGTAAATAAAATATTAAATCTAATCTCTTTATTGAATAAAAGGAAACTATTTAGTTATCCGTGATCATGCTGCTTGGAACAGCTGAAATATCGGGCAAAAAGTAAACATGGCAAATATCCCGTTTTCAGTATTAATATTAATAATACTGTTAGTGACCATGTCAGTTTAAAAACTTACCTATAAAAGGAAACTATAAATTCATAAATCACAACGTAAAAAACCCTAACACTACGCCAAAACATTTCCAGAAACTCCGTAAAAGGAAATTCGGAACGCTCTCTCATCTTCGACTACCGAGAGCCGTTAGTAGGGGCTCTTTCACGTTTCGCCACGAGTCGAAGAAAGGCTTGGAGGCTCGCTTTCGTTGTTTACGGGGAGAAATCTCGACCGGTCGGCGGTGGCCGCGCAGCGCGTCAGTCCCGTGCACCGCGTCAACACTCGAACACGCACGCGCAACCGGCGCACGCGCTGATCCAACACCAACTCGTGTCATCAACATACAAAACATTTCTTAACAAACCCTCCACAATTTTGAAACTATTCTCTGATTTTCTACCAGTTTTTTGACCCAGTGTTGTGCCAGTGAATGTGAACGGACTGTTAAGTTTTTTTTTTGTTAGAAAGTGTTTCTACCTGCCAGGAGTGTTTTTTATAGTCCACCGGTATGTTATTTGAAGTTTTAAGCGTATAATAGCGGTATTATTTAGGGACGCATCGCCGTCAACGCTTCACGGACCGACTTTGGGGCGAAGCCTCTCACCGGCGCATCTCTACAGTGTCTAAGCTCTTACAAATGGTTACAAACATAGGAAACTTTCCACTTCCTAAGAAATTGTGGGTCTTCTTGTAGCGGTCAGCAGTAATGCGGGATTTAATGAGCTTTTTGTTACGATGATTTACCAGTTTTTGTAAACATTAACAACTTGATAAAAATATCGCCAGTCATACTTATTATAAAAGTCATAATTTTATAGTATTTTTAGTCTTTTGGTCATCATTTCCTTGAAAATTGGGTAACCCATTTACCTCCGTACAATAGACATCAACGAGAGAAACCGAAGTAATAAAAACATCTTCACAGAAAATATTCTAATACAAAATCATAGAAACAGTTAACCTACTTGATTATAACCAGCAAAAAGCGAAAGCTACCACTAAATGTTTGAGAATAACAACATTGCCGACACCGATAACCGCAATGCACACACAATGCATTATTTTTTCTCATTTCCTATTAAAGTGCGTTAACCCGCGAATCTATTAACACGAACCGTTTTTACGAGCGGCGTCTACACATAATTTACTAGGAATATAGATGTTAGTACTCTACATGGGTTAACTTATTAAACAGGATTCCGGATGGGTTAACTTATTTAACGGGATTCTGGATGGGTTAACCCCAGAGAGTAAGTTAGTTAACCCTATTCTTGATGTGGGTTTCAGTCGAGACTATGGGCATTTACGTATTTGGGCAGCATAATTATGGGACTCCAAGGTCAGAGCTTAGTTTAGAGTCAGTATCACTATATGCTTTATTGTAATATTTTTTAATCTCTAATTCTTTTAACAACCGTGGTTATTAAGTCATTTTGGCAACTATCATTTCAATTCAAACATTGGTTGTTTAACAATGATCTCCAAACGCGATAAGACTACCAATTTGTACATTTTATTGTTTTGTACAGAATGTGTTCATTTTTCGTATGCAAATTTTCTATTCTATTCTATTTGGCATTGTAAAGGCCTATTTGGGGGCCCGTGTATAGCAGTTAATCCATGTACCTACCTATGTACAGTCATAAGCACTTATATCTATGTAAACATTTAGCAAACTTGCAACTTTTAGATTTTCTCAAACGGTTTTAATTGGAATTTCAAGTCTTCTGCTTCTACGTATTGTATGGGCAGTAAGGTTTAACGACCCTATGCATGGAGGGAGGGGGGGAATCACAAGATTTTAAAGTATTTTGGAACCCATAGGTATTATTATGAAATGAGTAGTTTCTGAATATTTCAATTTTTGTTCTACGATAAAATCACTCCCAAATTTTGCCATGTTTTAAATGTTATAAAATATTATTACTAAAAACACTTTTACATGCTATAATAAATGGGTGAAGTCTGTGTTTCCTAGCCGACCATTTTTTCTGTATAAATATTAGTGCTTGTTTGTAAGGAGAACCTAGGGTAAAGCATACTCAATACAAAGTATGAAAAAAAGAGACTTAAATATAGGTATGGTAGAAGTGGGATTGTTTTACAAGTGACCGTGTATAGTGGCGCCTGCGCAACGTGGGAGAAATGCTATCGTGTTAAATGTACCGGTCGATTGGCACGCTAGGGTTGGCACGAGTTCATGTAATGTTGCGTTATGTGATTTACTGAGAAATATGTTACAGAGCATGTGTTATGTTAGGTCTGTTCAATTTCCGAAGTAGGAACTAGGAAGTCGTGTCAAGTAAAAATATTCTGCCGTCATTTTAAAGGGCGTTTTTCAAAAGCTATTATTTATAGTCTGCAAAAATTTCATAGAAATGGTCTTCATCATAATTTCCACCGATAGACGTCGACTGCTGGACATAGACCTCCCTCAAGTGTCGCCACATTAGCCGGTCCAGTGCGTCTTGCATCCAGTGGATTCTCGCAACCTTGATCAGGTTCTTCAACTGATGTGAAACCTACTGTAAATGCGTCTTATTGTCCAAACTACATTTTTATTCCAACTTTATGAGCTCTTTCTTGTAAACGGAATCATTAGTCAGATCACTAAAAGTCTTTTATTGATTATATATTCAAAACTCCCAACAGCAACTCTTGTCACTGAAAGGACCCGTTTTTCAGTGTCCCACCAGTGGAGACACTCTAGCCTAATTACATATGAAATAGTATTCAAAATGATGCCTTGGACACAAAACTTTGTCTTACGTCAGCCCTACTTCAGTCCATTACATCAATATTCCACTAGCATGCGACGACGGTTCCTTGCGTTGCGCTTGCGTCGAATTTACATGCAAATGTGGTGGGCGCGAAACTGCGTCTAATAAGAAACGTATCCGACCCGAAGGACCAAGTGGTCCTGTTTGACGTAACGTTTTTACCCGTCTGCGGCGAAGCCCAAAAGGAGGGTTATTAAGTAGAATACTGAACGATGATCAACCATATTTACTCAGGTCTATCTTCAACAACTTGACACCATTTTCTTTATTAGCCTATATTATGTCCCATTGCAGGGCAAAGGCCTCCTCTTTATCCCTCCAAACCTCTCTGGTTTGTGCAATTTCTGGCCACGCTTGCCCCACGATCATGACTATTATTTTATATTTCACGATCATGACTCGTATAATCGCTACTTCTTTGTAAAGTTTCACTTAATTGAAATAAGTGGTTTGACTTCAGCTGAAAAGAAGCTGCAGTTTACTCCAAAAAACTATGTTAAAGAAAGGGATTTTTCTAGCCTGTACTACTTATTCCGCTCCTGGGCAAAGGCCTCCCGATTCCTTGCATTTTTATCGATGTTGGTCCCTGTGCTCGCTAATTGATGAGGATTAATGAGGAAGCAATCTAAGGCGTCCCACTATCTCCTCCTCGGTTTTACTTCGTGAAAAGTACCTACTGAAGTACTGACAAACTAAAAGCAAATTTCAAAGTACAAAACGGTAGGTAGGTACTCGTTTTCGTTGGATTCTTCACCTTATATTTTTCTAAAGTCGATTTAGGCGAATCGTGTCGAGCTAATCGTGAAAAACTTGATCTTTAGATTTCACCAATAAAGGAAACCTAAACTGAGAGCTAATATTGAGGTCAGCGGCTATATTATAAGAATTGAAATCTCTTCACGATAAATCCAATTTTTCTCATAGTTTAAAATCGTTACAGCTACAAAATCTAAATCGCTAAGATTAACTTACCTACAAAATATTAATTTTCCAATTTAACTCATTTGAAACATAATAATGGTTTTAATCAGCACTAAAACATATTTAAGTGCCAAATTGCCAATCAGTAAGGTACTAAAACACTTTTATTTGTATGGCCATCAATAAATATCCGGTCACTTTCGAAGGTCAACCACACATCTGCTCACCGCTGCCCTATCAAGGCCACGACCATGTAGCCAAGGGGTCGAAAGGCCATAACCACTTCAGGTAGATTTTTTTTAATCACAAACAATCTTTGTTTCAAAAACCGGCCTCTTTTTCTATGTAGGCTTTAATAATTATTTCTAATAGGGCTTGTTTACGAGACCAAATAGTTTTCTTCGAGAATTTCCATTTACGAGAACAGTTTTTTTTTTCTTTTTAACAGTTAGAATGTGGTGGGCATTTAACTGGTTAACTAATGTAAGTAGGCTTAACTATAATTGGTTAAATAGGTGACTGTTGGCAGCCTACGGCTTTTTACTGTGTGTGAGCTATTCTGTCGTGCATTTAGTCGTGTTGTTTTTTTTTTTAATACGAACCTTAAATTCTTCGGTTTCTACAAATTTCCTTAAATATAACCTACTGCCTCTTACGAGCATCCATTATTATGAACTCCCAATATTTCGACCCTGTTGCAAGCGCCATGACTATGGGATGACTGGAGAAAGCTGGTGGATGATTAATAAATTTTAATAATGAATAATCGCAGAAGATATCCCATAAGTATAACTTTAGTTATAAACCTTGAAATCTTAAAACAGTGTTTGAAGTAACACCATCCACTTAAGTACCTAGGTACTACTACGTGGTCAAGACCAATTTATCAAAATTTGCTTGTCATTATTATCTATCCGCTTCCTTACTTCACTAATATACGTCGTTATCGCAGTAGCTGCTTCCTTTTCTAGCTATATAATCTTTCACACAGTCCATACATGGTCTTCTGCGACCCTTAAATTGCCATCCGCATTCATACTCGTCACATGGCCATATCGTGACAGACGATTTCTATAAAAAAATCGGTAAATACTGAATGAATTTAGACAAAATACTTATTGATTTTGCTAAGAGTGAGATGTGCTCTTCATCAATTAAGCACTGCCTTTGCGTTCTTCACAAATTGTAAGTTACCACTTAGTCAATCACTTTAGAAGTTATCAGTTTGTTTTAAAAATATTCGTCAACAAAACATTCCCTTGGAAAAATCTTGAATAAGTACCAGCTGAAATAACACGAGCAAGTATTATTGCAGGCGACCGCATTCACAACGCTCTAGTTTCGTAGTTTTCTCCGAAACGGTATCTCAGTGCCAAGCCGTAATCAAACTAATTGATAATCTGTGTTCGTTAAAAAGCTAGGCTATTGTTTATAAGCACTGTTCTTTGCAACTACAGGGGGTCTAAAATGACCATGACTTTAGCGGATCTTAGTAGCGCACCTTCAGAATAGTAAGGTGAATATTAAAGAAGCGACGTTTTTATGGTAGAACAAAGCCATACGTACCTACAACGTTGTTTCTTTAATATTCACCTAAAAGTGCGTACCTTTTAGTGACCCTCTGTGATCGTAACTCATAATTTGTTAGATTTTCATAATATTCTGAAGGTGCGCTACTAAGATCTGCTAAAGAAAATCTGTGCGCCGATAGGGGATCGGACTGACTCAAAAAAATATGATTCTGTATAGTCCGTCAGTTAGATTATCGAAAAATATTAGATAGGTACGTGTTTTTTGTTTCATCAAATCAATAAAAATTGACGAAGCTATAGCGCGTCAAAGATCATGGAATGGGGCTTGCAACGTCACTTGAACGTACAAAATGTACTATCATATGACGTCACACGAGTTTTCGAAGCACTGTATCGTCTTCATTAATTATTGTTTACGTAAAAAAAGAAAAAAATATGTGGTCAATATTTTTTGGAAATCTTTTTGACGGACTAATTAGTTTTTGTCAGATCCCCTATTACGAAGTACTTACCTAGGTATACAAAAATCAAGAAATAAGACAGCTGAGAGTGACTCTACTTAATTGCAATATAATAATATTATCTTCAAAATAATATTTGATTTTGTTGGTTATTATCACCTAAACTGAGCTAAAACTACTGCGGAGTGTCAGACCTCTACTGACTAAAAACCACCTATATTCCTTCTTAGACCTTGTGTGTTGAGGCCGCGGTATCTCTTTCGAACAACCCGCAGCCCTGACGGGACAGTAGATATCTTGACTTGACTTTAAACATGTTTGATATAATGCCCTTATAAATGAGCGCTACTACAATAATAATAAAATAAAGCTAATTAATTCCTTACAAAACAATAGCGCAATAAAAATGCTTTCTCTTTTGTCCACATTTTTCCACAATGAAAACGTAAATTGTACGATTTTATGTCAAGTTTAAATTACTTAAATTGTACCGAATAGTATGTCAAAGTATTAAAAATGGTTGAAATGCTTTCACTTTACATATAAACGATGCTTTGGCATGAGGAAAAATGACTAAAATGACCATTAATTTCTAAAATGCTGATTAATTACACATACAGGTTTTAAATACGAGATTTAAAATCATAAATTATCTACAGAACTATCATTTAAACATTATCGTTGCTATTAACAGTAATCAGACGAATTTGCAAATTGACAGGTATATTTTCGCGAGGTTTACTCATTTGAGGAACTTAATATTCGATCTTGTGGAGAAAGCATGGCGCCTATAATCTCCGAAGGGTAACGCAGTTATGTTTAAGGGAAAACCCATGATTTAGGAAAAACAAAAAAATTATCAGCCTAGAGTAATTTTACTAGTCTAACGTAATTTAGGAATCTAGTACGGACAAAAAATATGGACACGGCTTTGGGCACCGGACTGACGGATAGCTAATGTATTGAAGAATCTATCAATATACGGTGTCAGCAGTCCATCCGAGCTAATACCATGACATAACATCATGCATATAATCTCCGAAGGGTTAGGCAGAGGTGTATACCATTGTTCACCCACAATTCGCCAGATTATGTTTAAGTCCCATGTTATAGATAGGGGGCAAGCCTATTGCAATCAATCGGGCACAAATCAGATTCCGTGGCTACTACTGAGAAAAACCCAATAAGACTTTGCCTGATCCGGGAATCGAATCCAGGACCTCTTTTTCAGCAGTAGCACTTGGGTCCACTAGACCAACGAAGCGGTCCGAGCATAATACTCGCGCAGAAAGTGTTTGATTTGAACTGCCTAAAGGAGTACAAAACGCGTTCTTTTTTTTTTAAATAAAACACGTTTCAAGTCCGACACCCGAGTATTTACCTCAAATGACACGCCAAAAGCTCTCAAGCTGTGAACGTGACCCCGTATGGCTCGCGTGGCCCGTGTGACTTGAAGCCCGATAACCAAGGTCAACTTGCGCAAGGCACACGATGGGAACCTTTGTATAATCGGCCATTCAATTACGATTCACAGAACAAAAGCTTTGATAAATCGGGAATGTAATAATGCCTCATGATCGTTCTTGAAATTTTTGGAGTTCTGAGTTTTTATAGCGGGTATTTTCTTTGTTATGACTTGTATAGTGCGAGGGATAACTTTAAGCGTCAGTCATTCAATCAATTCAGCTTGTTGCAGTCGCTACTGGACATAGGTCTTTTTTACGATTTATAAGTCCTCAAGGACTCGTATAACTGAATAACCACTGCGGTGTTCCTTCGCAAACTTGCGTTGGGGCCAGCGTGATCTAATACAACTTCCACTGGCCCAGACTGTGTGTCTCCCGCTTGACCTGCGGGCCTCGTCCTGGAAGGAAACATAGGCCTCTCCCAACCTGCGCCACAACTTCTTGTCTTCCACCTTCTGCATTCAGTCTGATCTAGCCACTTTTAAGCATGGTTTTCAAATAAATAAATACAGTCGCTTGCCGGTGTGATTTTATTTTTAGATCCGAATGCCATAACGGCTTTAAAGTTCTGCGTGTTGTTTGATCTATTATGTTTTCCTGCTCGAGGACTAAACTTATACTTGCACGTAGAACCACTGGTATCCTCATTATTCATAAATATAACATGACATCACGCCTGTAAGCTGAAACTAAAGCTGGTCGCCAGTTATGGATAAGTCCCAAGACTTAAGCGACCCTTTAACCATCAACCAAGCTATAAAGAATCTGCTCCTCATTTCTTAACAAATACCATAAACAACACATAGGTATGAAATGCTTTGAACTTATTGTTACCCTACAGTGCAATGATTCAGCTCTAAATAAAGGCACACATAAAAAGAAAAAAAAACAACAAGCCTCAAAAGGAGAATTCCACTCAACGATAAGATGATTTCGCAAATAGCGGAGAACTGCGGTTGCGCTCCGTTTATCCTCCCTCGCTTCAAGATAAGGGATCTTGACGTTTTTGACATCTCTGGCATTATGTGCATACCTTTGCCTGGCTGTATGCTCTAGTATAAATAGAGACGATGGTTTTTTGGCGCGAAGTCAAACAATGGCGATTGTGTTAAATTTTCAATATTATAATAAGGCATTTACATGCATATACGTAACAAGTCGTGCGCCCTGTGAATTTTAACATCGGTTAAAAGGCAAACTTCAATAAAAACTTTCATCCCCTGTTCCATAACCATAACATATATAATAAAATATTATGTTCTCTAGACCTAGAGCTTTAGGCTATGCATAGTCAATCAGTGACTGAATTCAAGATTTTATTTGTAGATGATGTTTGCTATGGATTTTGTGTACAGACTACAGAGCACATTAAGCTACTATAATCTGTTGAAATTCTTCAAAAGATTTTCAACAATATATTGCTAAAGCATTAGGTTCAAGACTGATTGGGAAGATTTGACAGTTTCGAGTAGCTTGTTGTGCTGGTGTTTGTATTTCCTTCCTCTTGCATCTTGTGAAGGAATGGAAATGGAATAAGGATGTCAATATAAGGTGTGCTACCTGTCGTTATCTTTATGGTTGGTAGTACCTTCTTACCTACGTGATTCCCCGTAAGAACAAGGATAGCTTTCTTCCTGCCACCTGTGCATTTATTAAGTGTGAACCTGAGTTCACACTTCAGAAGTCAGTATGTGTTGATTTTTAATTAAACTTGTCTCTAATTCTTTCTTTCTTTTCTTTTTCTTTTTTTAATAAACGTTGCCCCACACTAGGAATTTCTCCTGTATCGTGGGTGCGTTCACAAACATAGAAAGTCACATACACAAATACCCAGACCCGAAACAACTATCTGTTAGGCTGAGGCTACATTAGGCCGCGACGCGACCTGCGACACATGAGCGATTAAAACAAGTAAATGAATGCTCACGTATATGGCTACACCGTACCTACATCAATTCAATTCAGTTCAAAAAAATTCGCTCTTCCAGTCGCATCGCAAATCGCTGCCTACTGTAGCCTCAGCCTTATAGGCCATACAAATATTTGTTCCGTGCGGGGATCGAACCCGCGACACGCAGCGCAGCAGTCCAATCGCTTAGCCACTGCGCCAACCGTGCCAATTGTAGATATAACTTTTGATTTAATCTTTATAACAGCAAGATCAGGTTTTCTTCCTTGTATGTGCTGAAATAATTCTAGTCTCCACGAAACTAGGAAAACTCTGGTGTGGAGACCAAATATCGTTTTATGATGTAATTAAACACATCAGTTATTTCTTAATCAGTTACTGGCAGGCATTCATGGATGCCTTAATAAAAAAAAAGAAGACAATTATCCCAAAGATTGACTCAACAAATTTTCAATTAATCGTTTATTTCTTCATTAATTTCTACACCTTATTTAGTAAGAAAATAAATAATTACTTCATACTCAAGTCTCAAACATAGCGGTGTCTCAGCGTGATTGTTGGAGCAATTAACTCACATAATGATTTATCCGGAGATATTTATTACAACATAACCGTTTTCCGTTTAGAGTAAAATGGTGGCTGATTTATAGATAAAATAAATTCCAAGTAATGAGGAAAACATGAAAATCTGCGCCCGATAGACGCGGATGTTGTCAAATAAAATAAAATATTATTATTATAAAGACTTCCTCCTGAAGTCCTGACTACGGAGTTATCCTACTGTGATCGTTTTTCGGTGGTCAAAATGTGGTCAAATTACCATATTACATATATACACGCATGTCATCCACAAAGGATGAAGCAGACATGTACCCTATAGTACAGCTACATTCCACCAGTTATTTGTATACTATACACATACAAATACTGTAGTATAGGAAGTCGAGCTTATTGCCATCAGGGCACAACATTATTAACTTGAATCGGTAAAATATTTAAAGCTCCCTATTTATGACTTCCTTCAACCCATCCATGTTGTAATATACTTATTCAATAAGTCAAAGCCAAAGGCTAAATCTAATAGCTACTCCTGGCATGAGTATTTTAGTACATTCTCACCAATTATGGTAATATTATAGACCTTCTATCGATCAATAGTTCACTACATTCTTACGAAAGGCCCTCAATAAGACGTATATCCTCTCAGCTGTCCAAATGTCAACAATGGTTTTTTGGAGGTGCTATAATAATAATAATAAACATTTATTTCAGGCTTCTAAGGCCCATAGGTAAAATACACAAATAACATAAAACAATAACAACAAACTAATACATATGAAAAAACCTTATTATTAATTGTGTTATTAGGATTACTTTAACAGAAACTAGGAGTTTTATAATATTAGCAGATATATTTTCAGTTAGACATTTTATCTTATTACAATAATGAATATAAAATTGACAGACAGAGCATAGACAGAACAAACTAAAACCTACTTTTATTGACTATAACAACAGCCCCCCTCAATAAAAGTAAGCGTTAAGTACCTACATAAAACAGCATATTAAATAACTTAACAGACAACTTCTTAACTTAAATAGTTAGGACAGGCCTTTACAAGGATCATTAGAAAAATATCTATACTAGTACTTAACATCCAAACAAAAGATCTCTAGCATTTTAAATACTTGAGCTGATAGAGGCTTTGTCAAGATGTCAGCTACTTGTTCCTTTGAACATACATAACATATTTTAATATGACCACTAGATAGCCTTTCCTTTATAAAATGGTACTTAATGTCCAAATGTTTCATTCTTTTTGGTTGGACAAGAGAATTACAAAACCGAATAGTCGATTGGTTATCTTCAAACATAAGTAACAACTAAGGATTCAGAAAAATACATTTCTAAAAGTAAAGATCGAACGAAGCCAGCACGCTTCACTGACATTATACATTACATTACATTATACATTACATTACATTCTGTAGTACATCAGTTTTAAGTCAATAGTGGCTTTCACATAATTATCATAAGACGCGTTTATGACACACCCAATGATCCTGAGTTCCTGACTCGCACTTTTTTTTTTTTTTTTTTTTTTTTTTTTATAATTTTCTTTACGTTTAAGTCTAAATACCCGCTTACTGTCTACAGTCAACACACCATCTTCAGACTTGTCAATAATAGTCCAAGTCTGGTTATCGGACAAAGCCTTCATTTCCATCTTCATGGCCTCTTCCCATTTTGAGGCACTTGGGGAAGCCACAGCCTCTTTTAAGGATGTAGGTTCCTCGGAATCTAATAAGGTAAAATATGAACTGTCATAATCCTGTAAAGCAATAGGTGGTTTTAAATTTACTCTTGGTCGCAATATCATAGTGTCGACACTGTCCACTACACTTGAAGTAGCGCTATCATTATAAGATGGTTCATTCTGAACCATATTGTCACTTTCGCGACACTCCAAGCTATCGACAGGTACATCCTCGGCATCATTATAGGAAACAGACGTATCTGAACTTGATGTCGCATTTTCCTCAAGGTTAACTGTATCTAAACTTGATAACTCTGCCGACGCAGCAGCACGTAGGTCAGTGACGTCCAGATTCACCGTGGCAACTTGTTCCACTTTTTCTGTAAGATTCATTGGCTCGTGGTGAGGCGATATAATTATTTCTCTCTCCAAAGAGAAAGTTTTACTCTCAGGATAAAATACCTTGTAGCCTTTTGTATTTTCGCCATAGCCGACGAACAAACCTCTTCTACTCTTGCTGTCTAGTTTTCGCCGCCGTTGCTTGGGAATATGAGCCCACACTTCGGAGCCAAAAACGCATTTTAAACTAGACATATCGAACTGTTTCTGATAAAAGAGTTCATACGGCGTTTTATTTTCTTGAGAACTTACTCCTGTTCTATTAATAACGTAGACAGCAGTATTTACAGCCTCCGCCCATAAATTGTTTTGGACTTGACTCGCTTTCATTAGTGTACGCGCGGCTTCCATGACTGTACGCATTTCGCGTTCAATTTTTCCGTTTTGGGCAGGAGTGTACGGGACGGACGTCTGATGCTTTATTCCTTTCAACTCTAACAAGCCTTTCAATTCAGCATTGATAAACTCACCCCCATTATCCGTGCGCAATAGCTTTACAGGTTTTCCTTCATTTTCGCAAAGAGCGAGATAAATTTTAATTTTTGAAAATACCTGACTTTTCTCTTTCAGGAAGTAAACAGATCGAAAACGCGAGTAGTCGTCCTTCAGCAGCAGAAAATAGCGTGAGCCTCCAATAGATAATTCCTCTAAAGGGCCACAAACATCGGCATGAACTATTTCGCCTCGGCTACTCGTTTTGGAAAGGCTAGAATAAGCCGGCGTCCTGCACTGTTTACCTTCTACGCATGCAGAACAAAAATGCTGTTTCATGCAAGAGAACGGCACGTTATTTTTCAGCAATATTTTCCTTATATATGCAAAATTTTGATGAGCAAGTTTCGTATGGAAAAGCATGAATTCGCAGTCATTATTATTGCACATATTTGAGGACGTTTGTACGTCAGTTTGACTTGACAACGCTCTAGACGTACTAATATTTTTAAAAAGCATTTTAAATAAACGGCCATCGCGCCTTGCCAGCGCTATAACCTCTTTGTTTTTAATGAACTTACAAATGTTTCGGTCAGATACCATTTGTAGGCCTTTGTCTAGCGTACTCGTTGCAGAGAAAAGATTTACATTCAGATCTGGAACATACAAAACAGATTTTAAATTAACGATCTGCCATTCAGTGCCATTATAAGCCTGTAACCGGACGCTCCCCATGCCAAGGGCTTTTATATTTGTTCCATCGCCAAGCTGCACAAAATGTTCGTAGTCCAATTCTTTGTATTCTGACATGTCTTCTATGCTCCTGCACATATGTTGAGTGCAACCGCTATCCATATACCATACATCATGCGGACTATTACAACCAGAAGCTATTAAAGCTTGTTCAACACCATGGCTTAAAGCTTGTTCATCACCATGGCTCTTCTTCTTTGACTTACTCTTTTTGAAGAAGCAATTTTTAGTCGGATGACCCATCTTTTTACAATAATCGCACTGCTTGGTTTTATAACAATCCCTTTTAGAGTGACCAGATTTTCCGCACACGGTGCATTCAGATAGAGGCCTACTCCCGTTGCCTCTGCGATGTGCTATAAGTGCAACTGCAACATCGTCTTCAGCCTTAGCTCGTTCTTCTTCTAGCAGCAAACGTGGCACCAGCTCTTTGAGTGTTTGTTTTTCAATCGGGGCAGACTCCCATGCCGAGCGAAAATGCTTATATTTATCTGGTAGAGACATTAATATTTTGGTGATGACCATTTTATCGTCTATAGGATGACCAGCCTGTTTAAGTTTCACACGAATGTCTTCTATATTTGAAATGAATGTGGAGACTGAATCCGAACCAAACTGAATGGTGAAGAATTTCTGTTGGAGTAGGTGGACGCTTACGACAGAATCTTTCTCGTATACTGACTTCAACTTCGTCCACATCTCCTCTGACGTCTCACACGACTGAATGTGTGCGAGCGGCCCATACTGCATCCGCGAGACAATAATTTCTTGGGCTTTGGCATCCAGCGCAACCCACTCTTCACATTCTTTTTCTTTGCCATCATTCGGTTTTATCTTGGTCCCCGACAAAATATTAAACAGCCCACGACCCTTCAAAATCACTTGAGTTTCAAATTTCCATAACGGCCAATTTTCGCCGTTGAATTTTGAACTGGTCGATAGTGAAACCTCCATTTTGTTTTTCCCGTAGCTCAAACCGTTACAATTGAAATATGTACGTTTTATTTTAAAGAACTTACGGTTTTATATTTCTTTGCAGTAATCCAGATTATTACGCTGCACTGGGCCCCGAGTCTGCTATTCAATAGTGTCAGAATGGTCGATCATTGATCTCATAATGGTTGATTTACGACAAGCCAAAAAGTACCTTAAGTCGACAGGCATAAGGTACTTTTTGGCTTGTCATCAATCAACCATTATGAGATCAATGATCGACCATTCTGACACTATTGAATAGCAGACTCGGGGCCCAGGGCCCATAACCAATTGTGTTATTAGGATTACGTTAACAGAAACTAGGAGTTTTATAATATTAACAGATATATTTTCAGTTAGACATTTTATCTTATTACAATAATGAATATAAAATTGACAGACAGAGCATAGACAGAACAAACTAAAACCTACTTTTATTGACTATAACTATAACTACACACGTAACGTTGACGGCGTCGTGTTACGCTGCGAGGTGTCACGTAATCGTCCACGGAAACGTCGATATAAGACACCTTTCGGCCAAAAGTCCTCTTTCATGCAGGTCTGTAGATGCTGGGTTGGAACCCGTACCACGAACGACTTAAAGTTGATGTTGTGGCGCGATTCCAACCTTTCAACCCTCAGAGTCCAGTTGGTCTTCACCTTCAAGTACTGCACGACTTCTTCAACCGTCGTGGAGTGATGCAGACGAGACAGGTACAGCTGCGTCGTAGGCACAGCTGGACGCAACAACATGTTGGGTCCACTCGGTGCGGTACCGCACAGGTTACGAGAACAGGGCCTCCTCTTCTTCCTTTCCACCTTCGTGAAACCCTCCTCATCAACTTGGTTCGGCAAGGAGCTCCGGACCTCAGGCAGGGCTATAACACTTTCTCTGACGTCATGTAAGATCTTGATGGATTGGGCAAATATACAAACTCAAACTCAAAGCATTTATTTCAATTAAGCCATTACAGGCACTTTTGAATGTCAGAAAAAAAAAACGAACGAAATATATAAGAACCATAAGTCATACATAATTTTATTTGATCGTATTGGATACGAAGTGAGATTATGTTATTTAATTATTCTTTAACACCGCCTCGTTGGTCTAGGCGCGACTGTTGAGTACGAGGTCCTGGGTTCGATTCCCGGGTCGGGTAACGTGTTATCGGGTTTTTCCATCAGGGTACATCTGTGCCTAACTCTTCAGGGATTACAGGCGTGATGTTATGTTATGTTTTACCACAGTTGAAGCAACCTTATATAAAACACTACATATTATAAAACAAAATCCTCCGCCGCATCTGTCTGTCAAAACTCAAAAACTACTGCACAGATTTTTAAGCTGTTTTCACCAATGTAGTAGCTAGCGAATATAATATTAGTTACGAGTACCTAAAACAATTCAACGTTATGCATTGTAAGAGCGTTCTTACAATGCATAACGATGAATTATTTTAGGTTATCTACTAATTCTATTTAGCTGGTATTCGCCATACGTACCTTACCAATGTTTGCGATAAAACAATGCACTTTTCTTGCAAGGAAACTTACGTATATGCATACAATAAGTTACGAAACCGGTGGGCGATTAGGCGAGAAAAACCGCGGGTGTATTAAAACTATTGTTTTGTACTACGTGGGAATACGGTGTGTGGCAATGTATGTAAGGGCGCAGGCATAGTGACGATTGAGGACGCAACGAGACTATTTTGTACCTCGTGGTTTCTTTCACCGTGGTCAATCACGAAAGCCAGCACTAATGTCCAGGAGTAGCAAGCTAGTAAGTTAGTACTTCTGGCTTCGTGTAGGCAAAACTAGTTTCATTTCTAGCATGTTCCATGCCAGGGCAGTAAGACAGGACAGTTTAGTAGAGAACTAACTTGCTTTCCTGGCTTGAAAAACTGGCCTTGTGTATCCCGGGCATGAAAGCTGAATGTGCCGTGATCCCGGGATGACTACCGTCAAGACAAAGTATACTGTGGTCAAGAATTGTGTTTCAGTCTTCCCTTACAGTACAGTCAAAGAAATTGATAGCAAATATTGATTGCAGGCCTAGCCAGTAGCCTGCCAAGGCGATTGTCTATTAAGCATTACACTAACAAACGTGTCTTCTTCCTCAAACTGTAACGTTATGCCTGTAACGTTTTAAAGATGTTATATGACGGACACAAACAGACTGATACTACGATTAAAACTTGCTAATCATTATCATTCTCTTCCCCTAATCCCAATTCATTTCTTCATTTTCCATACCTCTCTGTTTTTCATGAGACATCTTTTCTCTTTTCTTTCTTCCTTTTTAGTATTCCTCCTCCTTGCGTCGTTTTCCTCAATGCTGAGGGTCGTGGCCTATTCGGATCACTTTCTCTCTGACTGTCTTGCGCCAGCTCACTCTGTCTTCGGCAGCATGCAAGGCATCGCAGACGGAAGTGTTTAGGGCAGAGCGGAACTGGTCTGACCAGAGCATTGGGCTTCTGCCTCTGGGTCTTCTCCCGCCCACCTTGCCCGTTATCAGCAGCTTCTCTAAGTTTTCGCCTCTTTTCCTGGCAATGTGCCCAAAGAACTCAAAGTTTCTTCTCGAGCTTAAGGTGCTGAGTCTCATTGGTAACTTGAGCTCGGTTAGGATTGATTCATTGGTTCGGTGTTCTGTCCAATGAATGAATGAATTTTAGTATTATACATAATTTATTTTTGGGAAAACCTTGCATCCAACCAGCTACTTTTCAAAGGCTATTGAACTAGAAAATTGCTAGTACATGCATGTTGTCATACTAGTTTGAAAAGAGAGCTGCTCGACGACTGGAGAAAGATTAATTATAGTTATAGGAGTCTAGGATATCCATTAGAGTGCATGTACGTGTCAGCTGCCATGTTTATGTATTCTGGACCATAAGGTTTAAATTAAAAGCAATAGTTTTGAAATTGAAGAAGAATCGAATCAGTGTAAGTAACCATAGTAATAACAGTAACCATTTGTTGACTGCTTATTATGTGGCAATTTTTTGTATGGCTGACCTAAGTTAAGCAATTATTTTGAAATTGAAAAAGAATCGAATCATGAAAGTTAAGATACCCATTTTGAAGACTGTTGCTTGTTGCTGTTCTTGATGATGATGATTTTTGTCTGACTGTACCTGATGTATTTAACGAAATTGTATGTAATATATGGTTAGATAGGTACTTAATAAGTGCTTATAGATCTCATTATAAGTTACTTTGTTGTTGTTAATTGGCTAGATAGCAAGTTGATGTAGGCGGTAAACTGAGATGCTGGTTGATAACTGGCAATCGGAATAAATTTGTTGCAATTCTACATCAAGATGAGTAACAAAAGTCATCTGAGTATACTTAATTCATGTTTATATAAGTATATAAAGCTTTAGTTTAAAAGTAAGCAGTGATAACCTAGTAATGGTGGGTTTTGCGTCGAACTGCCAAGTCATGGGTCTTAAGTTTCAAACCAAAGGTCATCATCTGCGTAGCCTTTTCCCAGCTATATTGGGGTCGGCTTCCAGTCTAACCGAATGCAGCTAAATATCAATATTTTACATGGAGCGACTGCCTATCTGACCTCCACAACCCAGTTAATACTAGGTAATACAATATCCTCTGGTAAGACTTTATGTCAGAATTTCAGGTCACTGACTACCTGTAACGACTGCCAAAGATCTATATAAATGGCAGCCGGGACCAAGAGCTTATCGTGCTTTCTGAGGCACGAAAGAAACCCGGTATGTCGGGCGGTCACCCATCCACAGACCGACCTAGGCAAGCACAGCTTTACCTAAAGATCGACCTGAGTGGCAGTTCTTATTAAGCCACGAGCTCCTGAAACCAAAGGTACGCAGCTCTAATTATTCGAATCCATGTACGTATTGCATAGTTATTACTTGCTTCGGTGAATCATCAAGCTGCATGCCTGAGATATTTCTCGGCAACTTGTAAAGCCAAGTCAGAAGATAACCCTTTGACATGGTGGTGGGCATATAAACTCTGACACAAAGAAGAAGAACTTATAAGATTGTAGACCATCATCCAGTATATTCTTCATTTTACCTAAAACTAATAGACTTAGAAAGAGGTTACTTCAATCAAACTACACTGACACTGAAAAATTGATTGAGATGATTTTTTAATAAGTAGAGATATTTTAGTAATTCTTTAGATTTTTATTTTTTATTTTTCCACACATGCAAACACACATTAACATATAATTATATATATACACACACACACACACACACAAATAGGTACACGTAAACACACAACAACGAATACATACACGTATACACCCACACACACACACACACACACAAACACGAACATATACACGTACACGCACACATGCACATATTAGCTCATTCATCCACTCACGTATCTGCGTTCACGACGCTGACAGTCTGAGTAACATATTTTGAATAGGGGCCTGGAGCTCCAAAATACAGGCCTTGGCTTAGTTTGGACTCCAGATCTCCTACAAATTACCCTTTGTCGAAATTTCTGTGTCTGACTGTTTCATGTTTACGTTGATATGTAATTTGTGGAGATAAATAAAGATTTTTATTATTTATTATTTATTTAAGGTATCGTCGAATAGCTCTTGCCTTTCTAGACTTAGGCATTTAGGAACTATTGTACCCAATGCCCAAAGGCCATGTACTACTTTTAAGTCTTAAGTGTGAATTCGCCCTAATCTTAACGAAGCACACAGGGGCTCATGATTACTATGGGCAAACGAATTCCTTGTTAACTACTATTGCGTCAAGTTGTAACTTAAATGTTACCCAAATAACTTAACGCAAACGGTGAGACTTTTAACACATTGTGCGCTTAAAACGTTTATATTTTAATTTATATTGTCTTTGTAAGACAAATGGATTCTTTTAGAATGAAATATTTTTGTAAACATTTGAGATTTCTCTCGCTGATTGAGGAATTAAAAGCTAATTATGAGACCGAAACAGGTATTTTAATTACTTTAATACTTGTTTCGAATAAAATGACCGAATAGGTAAATAAATAGTGGAAGTTTCTAGCAAATTGTTATATGATTATTATTTTCTTATTCATATAATTAATAGTTATACTGTCTTGGCTTTCGTACGTTTTTTCACGGGTGACCACTAAAACAAGCACTGTACTGTGGGCCCCTTTAGCACAGGATCATGCTAAGTGGCCAACTTGATTTTTGCAGTCACGGCCTACGAGCTGTTTGATTTTTTCTTTGAGCTTTGCTCTTTATCTGTAGTCGCGGACACCCAACGACCAGGACACCCAACAATAAGTAGGTTTTGAGACTTTTCTGGTGTCAAAAGAAAGGTTTGAACAAGTTATAATAATTCCAAGATAATTGTCATAGTTTGACTAATATGACTGGACTAATAGTCTCGAACTCTCGACTATCGATAAATCTTGTTGCTTCAGCGTCAGTGCTTATTGACACTTAGTAAATGTCTATAGCAGACAATGGCACAGTTTCGTGTGTCACGCGTCTATGTAGTCTATGGGAAGGTTTGTGAAGAAATCGGGCCGGTTCGATGCGCCTGCGTCTTTTTACAAGATCACACGTGGAAAGTAGATCTGGGTGAATTGCCCAAGCAAAAAAAATACACGGCAAACCTGAGAACGGTAGTGCAATGTGCTAATTTTTAATTTTATATATTTTTTCTCAACAGCGTAAGTACTTCTCTACCTTGACAAAAAAAATAATTGATTTCTACCCATTAGTAGACGAAAAAAAAAATTACAAAGTGTTATTCTATCATCACAGTGGCCTGTCCTGAACCCAATTCCGCTCATAAAATACCTTCCCCTTTTTTTTTTTTTTTTTTTTTTTTTTGGTGGGTGGAAAATCATCGAATAACCCCCCCCGCTCTTGGGCAGAGCGAAGGGGAGTGTCAGACTTCTACTGACTAAAAACCAACCCATGTTCCTTCTTCCTCGCCCTTGTGTCGGAGCCGCGGTAACTTTCCGATATCCGCAGCCCCGACGGGCGTCGGCCCTTGCGGGCCCCTCCTTGCTGACATCTCTTTGAGGCGCGCGTGGAACACGTACGCGCCGCCGACACGGTCTGTTGCCGTCATGACGACGGCCGGACGGCGAGCTAGCCCGTTACTCACCGTCCACAGGCCCGCGTCTACGGTGGCCGGAGGTCATCGCGTGACCCCCGACGCCCGGAGCGCCTTCCGCGGCGGCTGGGACGTTGAGAGGTTCTCTCCCTCTCTCGTTCCGCCACCTCCTTCGCTAGCATCACTGCTTCGCAGAAGGAGGCGACGGCGTCCCATTCCTCCTCGCCCCGGACCATGGCTTGCACCAGGGCCGGGCGCGAGAGGTCGCCGCCGCCGATCGCCGCTACGAGAACACGGCGGGGCTCTGCCCAAGCAGGGCACGCCTCCACAGTGTGCTCCACCGTGTCCTCCGGTCGATCCTCGCAGTGGAAGCATCCGGGCGTTTCCTCCCGCCTGATTCGGTACAGGTACCTCCCGAAACACCCGTGTCCGGTGAGGACCTGCGTCAGACGGTAGGTGAGGGCGCCGTGGCGCCTCTCCAGCCACTCCTCAAAGAGGGGACTTACCGCCACTATCGTGGCGTGCCCTGCGCTGGGTTGCGACAGTCGCTGTCTCCATGCCGCCATGAGATCGCACCGGAGGTCTGTCCGCCGCACAGCAATGTGCCGCGGCAGCAGAGTGACCCCCCGGTGTAGCGCCTCCGCGCGCCACTCATGTAGGCGCGCGAGGACTATCGCCTCCAGATCCCACGGCGGCAATCCGGCAAGGAGAATCGCCGCCTCGCGGGAGATCGTGCGGTACCCGCGGACAAGCCTTACGGCCATGACCTTTTGGGGCGCGTTCAGGTAGTGGACGGCCCGCTTCCTCACGGCACGCGCCCACACCGGGGCCCCGTAAAGGGCCATGGACCGCACGATCCCCGCATACAGCCTACGGCAGGAGGCGTTTGGCCCCCCCAGATTGGGCAAGAGCCACCTAAAGGCAGCTGCAGCCCGCTCCAGTCTGGTAGCCAAACGTCGGAAATGCTCCACGAAGTTCCACCGGCTGTCGAGGACGAGTCCGAGGTACTTTAAAGTACACTCGACGCCGATGGAAACCCCTCCCACCGATAGCTGGGATCCCGACGGTAGCACATTCCCACGTCCATGGAAGCCCATGGCCTCCGACTTGTGAAGTGCCACCTCGAGACCCAGCTGCCGGATCCTCTCAACGACTATCGCAACCCCGCGTGTCATGTTCGCGGCCGCCGCCTCGTGCGACTCCCCCCGTGCCAGTACCAGCGTATCGTCCGCGTAGCAGACGACGCTGACGCCGTCAGGGAGGTCGGCACGCAGCACCCAGTCGTAACCGATGTTCCACAGGGGCGGCCCCAGAACCGAACCCTGCGGAACACCGCACGACATCTCTCGCCGGTTCCACTGTCCGTCTTGACCAGGGTAGACGACAGCCCTGTCTGTCAGATAGTCCCCGACTACACGACGAAGGTAGGCCGGCACCCGGTGATACCGGAGTGCCTCCCTGATGCAGCTCCAGGGCATGGTGTTGAAGGCGTTGGCGATGTCGAGAGACACCGCCAGGACCACACCGCCCCGAGAGACCGCATCCCCCGTCGTGAGGGCTCTCACGCGCATGATGGCGTCCACCGTCGAGCGCCTCTTGCGGAAACCGAACTGGTGTTCCGCAAGATCCGGACCCATTCCCTCAAGGTGCTCGGCGAGGCGGTTTGCAATTACTCTTTCAAAGAGCTTGCCCACCTCGTCGAGCAGCACAATGGGCCGGTATGCGGACGGCGAGTCCGCAGGGCGCCCGGGCTTCTGAATGAGGACCAGCTTCCCCGTCTTCCAACGACGCGGGAACTGGCCTCTCTCCATGCACGCGCTGAAGAACCCCTCCAGTCGGGGCCCAAGAGCCTCTGAGGCCAGGGCCCAGGCTTTGCCAGGCAAGCCATCGGGCCCCGGGGCGGTATTTTTGGCATTAAGCCTCCGTACCGCCGCTCTCAGGTCTACCCCAGTCACCTCCGGAATGTCGTCATCAGATCCTGATTGGTCCGCTTCCGGCACCGCAGGTGGCGGAGCCATTGGCGGGGGACGATGCTCCCCTCGCGAAGGGAACAGAACGCTCACCACGTCCTCCACGAGCTCAGGCCGGAGACTCTGCGTCAGCGGGGGGCCCCGGGTGCGGAGTTGATTCCGCACCACCTTATAAGGGCGCCCCCACGGATCTCTGTTGAGAGTCTCCAGCATCTCCTCGCGGGCCTGATCCTTGGCCCGCCGACGAGCCTCGGAGAGGGCGGTCTTCGCCGCTCTGTACCCTTCATACAGCTCCGCCTCCACGGCTTCCGCATTCGGAGGACGAATGCGGCGCCTGCGATGCCTGGTGTACCGGCGCCACGCCACCACACACTGCTGACGCAGGTGCGACAGCTCTTGCGACCACCAGTACACATGACGCCGGGCGCTTCCTGGCCGGACTCGGGGCATTGCCATGTCGCATATCTCGGACATGGCCTCCTGGAACCAAGCCGCCTCGGTGTTGACGTCGGCGGGCCTGGCTGGGGATGACCCCCAGGACCACACGATCGCGGCCTCCAGGAGGAGCTTCCGGTCCAGCTGCTTCAGCGCCCAACGCGGACCACTCGGGGTCTGCGGGACCGGCGCGCTTGGGGACTGGGCAGAGACCTCAAACCGGATATACCGGTGGTCGGAGTAGGTCTCCACCCCCTCCATGACGCGCCAGTCAGCGACACGCTGCGACAGAGCGGGGCTGGCGAACGAGATGTCCACCACCGACTCGCCCCGCATCCGCACACACGTGGCCACAGAACCCCGGTTCAGGATGTCCAGGCCTGTTTCCAGAGCCCAGCACTCGACCATCCTACCCCGCACATCCGTGTAACGAGAACCCCAAGCCAAGTTCTTGGCATTGAAGTCCCCGAGCACAAGTACGGGAAGGGAATAGCCTCCGATGACGACACTCAACTCCCTGAGGGAGTTTTGGAACTCGGCGAGAGTTCGGCTCGGAGAGAAGTAGACTCCCGCCACTACTATCTCCCCGAACCGTGCTGCTACGCACCCCTGACCCTTCCTGACCATCTCAAGGGCCGGGGTGCCGGCGGCGGCCGACGCAATGATGGTCACTGAGCCACTGAGGTCCTCCACCCAGTCTGGCCTGGGCGGGACGAAATAGGGCTCAGCGACCACGGCGATGTTGATCGACCACTGCGCCATGCTCTGGAGCAACAGATCCTGAGCGCAGGCGCAGTGGTTGATATTCGCCTGGAGGAGGCTTAATGGGGCCATTAATTAATGGCAGTCCATTTCAGCCCCCTCCGGGGCCTCCTTAGGCTTGGCGGCAGCGGCTTTGGCAGCAGCGGCTTTAGCGGCAGCGGCTTTGGCGGCAGCGGCTTTGGCGGCAGCGGCGGCTGCGGCAGCAGCGACGGCGGCGGCAGCGGCGGCAGCGGCAGCGGCAGCGGCCTCGGCGTTGGCGACGGTGGGGGTGGTGGCGGAGGGCCTCCCTTTTCCCCTGGCCTTGGCGGGTGGAGCGCAGGCCTTGCTCCCTGCCCGGTGCTCGGCCGGCTTCCCAGCCGCCGCACATGCGTCGCAGTGCGGCGTGGCCAGGCAAGCCGCAGCCCAGTGACCGGGCTGACCGCAGCGGAAGCATAGTTCGCTGCGGTCCACCTCCGAGGTGCATCGGCACCCTACGTGCTGCCCCAC
Organism: Diarsia mendica; assembly: GCA_949316265.1. Lineage (NCBI taxonomy): Eukaryota > Metazoa > Arthropoda > Insecta > Lepidoptera > Noctuidae > Diarsia > Diarsia mendica. Next base: position 7,422,766 of record OX438906.1, on the reverse strand, counting down.
GTGGCAGCGAAAGCACCTCAGAGGTCTGGGCTCCAGGAGCTTGACCTGCGCCCTCGACCAGCCCACCTTGAGGGTGCGACCCTCCGCAATCGTCTTCGCCACCGTCACAGGGCAGCTGACCGTTACAGTCAGCATGCCTTCGCGGTCCGGGCGCAGGGTGCCCGCCTTGACCTGCTCGGCAGAGCACCCTCCAGCCGCGGTGACGGCAGCCAACACCTCCTCCTCGGAGACCGAGTCGTCCAGACCCACGATGCGCAGGCTTGCGCACTTGATGGGCCTGGACACCCGGACCTCGTCTGCATTTAGGTACGCCCTGAACTTTTCAGCCAGAGCGTCCGCCGACGAGGCGCTCGAACCCTCGGGGAGCTCCAATAATCGAGCCCCTGTAGCGGTGGGTCGAATTCGGAGGCCCCCGATGATTCCGAGCTCTTCGAGGTTCACCTTCGCCTTCAGCCCATCGATAACGCCTCCGTACTCCATGCCCTTAATAACCGCGTTTGGCTGCAGCGTTACCACTACAGCCGCGTTTTTCGGGGCACGGAGCCGCGCCGCAGCGCTCCGCTTTTTCTGCCGGCGCTTGCGTTCTCTCCGCCTGGCTTTTTGGGCCGCCTTTTGCTCCCGCCGCTTTTCCCCGGCCACCTCCCAACCTGACTCGCCCTCGGAAGGCTCAGGGGGTGGAGGGGGTGCCTTGCCCTTCTTCTTCTGGGCAGGCGCCTTACCCCCCTTCTGGGGAGGCGCCCTGCTCTTTGGAGGGGTAGGCTCCTTGTCCTTCGGAGGGGCAGGCGCCTTGCCCTTCTCCGGTTCGGGCGCCTTACCCTTCGCCTGGGCCTTGCCCTTCGGAGGGGGGGGTCCCGCCTTGCCCTTCTGAGGGGCAGCCGTTTTACGCGGTGGCGCTGGGGCCGGCTTCCCACCTGGCTGGGCCCCGCCTTCAGGCTGGCTGGACAGCCCCGCCCCAGGGTCACCGGCCGCCGCGTCCGCATAGGTCTTCGCCCCCAGGGAGGGCCGAAGAACAATGCCCTCCAAGAGGGAGTGCCCCCTCTCGAGGTCAGCCAGCCTCTGCAGAACCAGGTTTAAGTCCCGGTCCCCGGCAGCCAGGGGCCGGCTTTGCCCGCGCCCGTCTTGAGGCACCTCCTCAGGGCAGGCTCCTCGGAGCTTGGCCAGGTTCGCCTGGAGCCACGTGTTCTCCTTCTGGAGACGCTCTATGGCGACCGCCTGGCGGGTGACCTCCGCCCGCAGAACGGACACCTCGTCCGACGGAGGTCCACCACACAGCGCCTTCGCTGCCGCCACAATGGAGGCCGAGGCCGCGGCGATCGCGGCCTTCTTCGACTCGTTGTTCCTCTTTAGAGAGACTCCATGTATAGCGGCCCCCACGAACTCCGCAAACCCGGCCAGGCGCTCACCAACGGAGCCGCCGCCGGTGACCTGGTCTCCGCCAGTGTTGGCCTCAACACCGGTCTCCGGCTCACCAGGCTCACCGCGCTCTCCACCGGTCTCCGTCTCGCCGCCAGAAGACGACGACGAAATGACCTTTCGGCCGAGACGGAGCCCTTCTCCGGCGTCCCCCTTGGCCCGCCGGGCAGCCTCCAGGGAAGCGGCACGCCTTCCCCGAGGGATTTTTCGGGCCGAGGCTAATCGGTCCGATCCGCCGGACGACGACTCCTCGGCTCCGGCTCTGGCTCTGGGCCGCTTAAGGAAACGCTCTGCGTTTTCCTCAGCAGCCCCCGGAACCTCGCGTCCGGAGCCCGCCAGGCTAGCGCCCGACCCGGAGTCAGAATCCGACCCCGAGTCGCTCAAGCGACTCCCCTCCCAAAGTTTGCCGAGAGCCTTCTCCCGGCACTTACCCGACATCTTGTCAGGCGCGCTCACCTCAACACTAATACCGGACCCAACACTTCCGGACCGGGAGCCTCCTCGGCTCATGTTGCCAGTGTTGCCACTGGCATGCGGTATGGGACTGACGTTGCCCCCCCCAGAATACGAGGGGCTTGACGCCTCCGAAGGAGACGTGGCGGATTCTCCAGCTGCTGTGCAGCTGGTACCGCCCTGGGGTAGTTCTATTGCGCTAGTCTTATCCATATTTTCCTTTTAAGGGTGTGGGTCCCTCTCCCCTACAAACTTCCTCCCTCAGCCTACTCGCTGCCCTCACAGTCACGTCTGATGAGCAGACGCGAACCAGAGAGCAGCGAGTAGGGTTTCCTCCTGCGACAGGCACACCGCCCGAGAACCCGAACACTGTTCACGTCCCCGGGCGGTGCGCCCCCCGCGTGTCCCTCTTTGTCTGGTCTCTCGCCTTGGGCCTTTCCGGCATGAGTATATCTACCGGCAGAGCCCCAAGGGTCATTGAGACACGCAAGCCCCACCACGACGGCAACGTGGGAACACTCTGGTGGGGAAATACCTTCCCCTGCAAATACATTCGTAATATGGATTTAAATCGATTTTGTAATCATTAAATTATAATACATTCGATCAAATAAAACTATTTTTGTTTGTTTATCTTCTTTCTCATGGATTTGACAGGCAGTTAACTTTTGTCTGGAAAAAAGTTATCATAGTAAGTTTTAGTAGAATATCCATGTCAACATTGCGTTGTTACGCCCCCCTCACCTTTCCTCACTTCGGATCAGTCCGGCTCAAGCTCTCGGCGCGAACGCACCGGTCCCAACGTCTTGCGGTTTCCCGCCAAAAAAGTAAGTTTATCATTTCAGTGATATGAGGACAAAAATAATTTCATTTCGGTGGCTGTTATAACTCGTGTTAGATTAGTATGCACAGTATATCATTTCGGTGGTAATTTTTATCATTTCGGTAGACACTTTTCATTTCAGTGGACTCTTAAAAATTCATCCTTACATAGTATAAAACAAAGTCGCGTCTGTTTGTTTGTTTGTTTGTCTGTATGCTTAAATCTTTAAAACTACGCAACGGATTTTGATGCGGTTTTTTTTAATAGATAGAGTGATTCAAGAGGAAGGTTTTAATACCTTTTTTGTACCCGTGCGAAGCCGGGGCGGGTCACTAGTCCTTAAATATATATGTAACTTTTGATGATATTTGATGTCCACTCACGCACAATGTTATAAAATAGGCTAACGTTTTATTTGTCATTAAAAATATGTAGATAGCATTGAAATAAAAAAAATCCACCGAAATGACACATAAAAATCTCTTGTTGAAATTCACCCATCTATACTAACAATGATCGGAGATAAAGTGTTTTTCGTTTTTCTTTTTGAAGAACAATGTTAGTCCAATTAGGGAAGCCCTTTGTGGTGCTTTGGGAATGAACAGGCTTCTGTATAGTGCAAGATATTGAGCTAGTTCCTAATGTTTATTTTTAATTCCAAATAATTAAAATTAGAATAAAAACTATCGCTCAAGGGACAACAAATCTGTAATGACTGTCTCTTGTAAAGAAGATTTTCAATACACCCAATAAAATTTACATACATACATAAACTCACGCCCTTTACCCGTGGGGGTGGCAGAAACCACAGAACGCCACCTGCTACGAACCCTGCTCTTATTGCCTCGTCCACATTCATACATCTGGTCATACACGCCCGCCGGTTGCGAGCACCTGAAGAACAAACATACCTAAAGAAGTAAAGTACTAATATTTATGTTCTTTCTGCAAATCAATACAAAAGAAATAAGGGAAATGCCGCAGTCACTTCAAAATTTATTTTCTTAACGAGAATATTGTTGGCTTCAATGAAAGTTTTAATTCAATGTAGTTTTTTCTACGCGTTTAACTCTTTTCTTCAGTAAAAAAGTAAGTCAGTGGTCCGAAAAAAAAAAGTGTTACTTACAAATGTATCGTTTTTACCAGTACTAAATAGGTTGTTAAGGTCCGATAAACAGTTGCTACATCCGTTTAGACAGGAAGCAGACCCCGAAAAAATTGAGAGAGAGCTAATCAAACGATTTCGTTTTTATTCTCTAGCATCATGACTCCAAAAGCCTGACCTTTCTACATTCGTCTACCTGTGAGTAAAACATTCACCACCAAGAAACTATTACATAAATACAACCACATAACCTACCTACATAGACGTTCTCAAGTAAATCAAACTACGCAAGCGGTGCGAGTGCGATGCGCTACAGTGTGACCTGAATATGACGCAAGCGCAACTAAGCTGTACCATAGTGTAAAGAAGAGACCAGAAAACTAACTATAACCTGAGGGAAAAGATAGTATTTTAACATGCACTTTTTTATAATGTTTAAAAAAATCATTTTTCCCGCAATTTGCAGTTTTCTACAACGATATTTTAACTTATTTACCCCCAAGACTAAAGTAGCCGCAGTAAAATGAAATTTACCGGAATTATTTGGGGGAAAATAAGAAGTCTGGAAAGTAGTTTTTTTAAATATACCACGTTCAAAATGGACACTGGCCACATTCGTTTGACGATATTTGACATAAAAAGTAAGACACTAATAACCTCGACAATAACGTAAAAACTAAACTTTTTTTTTTATTTAAAAAACACTGCCCCACACTAGGAATTTCTCCTGTATCGTGGGTGCGTTCACAAACATATAAACTCACATACACAAATACCCAGACCCGAAACAACTATCTGCAGGTCATACAAATATTTGTTCCGTGCGGGGATCGAACCCGCGACACGCAACGCAGCAGTCCAATCGCTTAGCCTCTGCGCCAACCGTGCCGTCGACCGTCGACCGTTGTCAAATTAATAAAGCGTGTGCCCAATTGAAGACGGCTGCCCCGAAAAAAAATTTTAAATTCCGGACGTACAGCAACCCTATACACGAGCAACCTGTTACCTGCCTGAAGCATGCTTATATGAAACACTTAACATATTATGTGTAAGTCGATTCCGATAATTTGTTCAAAGTTGAAAAAGAAGCCTTTAATTTTACCATAAATACAAAGAACACATAAACTTGATTCAACGTGGATGTAACAAATCAACAACAATCAACTTTAGTTTATTAACATTATATTAAATTATTACAATAATTCCATAGCATTAATTTCTATCAGTGCCTATGTTAATTTCATTTTAATCCCATCCATTTAATAACATTACCCACATACTTAAATAAAATAAGTATTTCATTACATTAGTCAAAGTTGAACTTCTGTATATCATACGTTGTCTGCTGTTACAGTCCCATCATCTCGCGATCTACCCACGGTGTCATGCCGCTGCTGCCGGTTGCAATATCGATGTGATGTTGTGTATTGCAGAGTCAACACTCCTTTTTAGTTGAGAGCAAGAATAATGTTTGTTTGGGCGTTGATTTTTATGTTTGTACCACCAGCTGTTTTTATTTGATTTTCTGAATATTTTATTACAATCTTGTATTTTTATGAAACTTAGATTAGGACTGGTAAAGAAAATCGTACTGCGAGTTTTCATTTCAAAATAAGTCCTAAGTATATAATTTATAATATTTTTCATGGTCACTAGCATTTTTGTCAACACTTTTTCACACAAAATACACATCATAAGATTGTTTTGACCTATAAGTAGACGTTATTTTTGATATGGTTTTAATTTATGGTAAAAATTATTATGATAGTTCACCAACCTTCACAAACCAGGAATTTGGGGCGGCACTGAGATCTTGATAGCAGCAGCAGAATATTACCTCATTGCGGTTAACATTCATCAGAACAACCGGACACCAACATGTACGTTCAGACCCGCAAATCAATCTGACATTGTAGGTGAAATTAACCTGCTTTTCAACAGCAACCACTATGATAGTCTTATAAAAAATGAACAATCCGTAAACACCTCAACAACGAATACACAATCAAGCAAAAGCGAAATAGGAATCACCCCACAGACCACGACGACAACACCCCTTAGCATACCGACACCAGTAGACCTCCCGGATAATACCGGCTTCAGTGTAGTCCAGCCCCCGCTTACCCACCCACGCTATAATGCGCCACCATCACTAGCATCGACTAGGATTGCAACCTGGAACGTCAGAGGTGCAGCCACACTGTACAAAAAACACCGAATTGATGCCAAACTAGAAGACTTAGGCATTCACATCGCTGTCTTACAAGAAACCAAGATGGCAAATGGCAAATTTGAATCAAATCACTACATCTGGACCCTTACGGGAACAAGTAAAGCAAGAGGAATGGCGATCCTATTAAGAAAGGACTCTGGAATCTCAATACTCCAAAGTAGAACGGAAACCAACGTTATTGGAACGACGATAACGGGAAAAAATGGCATAGTCCTATACTTGGTTGGAGTCCACATAGCCAACCAAACTACTCTAGCATCACGCGACTACACAACTCTACAAAGGACCCTAAGATAGCAGCCCAAAAACTCAACGTTAATCATATTAGGTGATTTTAACTCACACGTAGGATGGCAAGAGATCAAAAGGCTGGACGAAAAGGCTATTCACAAGAAAAACCTATTTCACGAGACATCGAACGAAAACGGTGAAATGTTGATAGACTTAATTCTCCGTGAAATTCGCCTTGACACCTCGTTTGGTCGCGGCAATTGCAGGACAACATGGCAAAGTGGAAAATTATTCTCTCAAATCGATCACATCCTCACGAGTCGCAAATCAAAACCTTTTTTCAGAGCAATACGGGGAGTAACCGTAAAATCGTTATCCGACCATAAATTAATAACTGCAGAAATTAAAACGGACCGGCTGAGTACGAATCTCACACGAAAACGCCGCTACATCGGGAAACAACAACCAGACGGATACGAAGACGACCTATTACCTAAAACTTTTTGTGTTTACTGCTTTTTTATTGTATGTGTAATTGTGTATAATTCTGCGGCAATAAATATTTTTTCTTTCTTTCTTTCTTTCTTTCTTTCTTTCTATTGTCGTCACCGAATATCCGACAGTCGTGGAAAAATATGGAAAACAAATCATGGAACAACACACACAGCTGGAGAATAACGTCACCACACCAAATGACCAACCCATCTTCTGGGAAAAAATCACGAGAATAATGAGAGAGTCAGCAAGAGAAACACTCACAATAAAACTGAACGTCAATAAGGAACACAGGATAGCGATAGCAAAACTACAACAAGCCAAGCTACTTAAACGGCTTAACCCCAAGAACACAACACTTCAGACTCGATTGAAGACCTGCAGAGCAAGGCTACGGACTATCGAAGCAAAGGCGGATAAAGACGAATGCCAAAAGCTCCTCAGCAACCTTAAGAAAACGCTTCCCGCTCTTCGGATGAAGTATATCTACCAATACTACAGAAAAAATAAATTAAATATAAGACGTAAACAAAAACAATACTACATACCTATGCTGCATTGGGAAAATGAACTGGCAAAATCGGAAGGTCCAGCAATCTCTGAATTAAAAGACGAAGACCCATCCACACTTGGAGAGATCCCAACCAAAATTAGGGGCATGAAGAAGGCATAATTAGGGGCATGAGAAACGGCACAGCACCTGGTGCTGACCAAGTAGTAACAGAGCTCTTCAAAGCAGTCCCAGAACGATTACTAGCTGAAATAACGGCACACATGGATAGGGCGTGGACACAAAATATCTTACCAACAAGCTGGACACAAACCATACAGATTCCCATACCCAAAAAGAAACACCCAATAACAACATCAGATTACAGAAGAATCTCAATCTGCAACACAGGCTACCGCATCTACGCCAATTTCCTGCTACAAAGGCTAGACGAGCGTATTGATGAACTGGGAAATTACCAAGCCGCCTTTTTGCGGAATCGGTTCACTCTGCGTCGAATACTCGACGAAGAATGGAGACAAGGAGAACGGCTTTATGTCATAGCACTCGACATTGAAAAAGCATTTGACCTGAACTGCCTACGCGATATACTGGTAACCAGGACCGATAAAGCATTCACAAACAGAATAATAAAAGCATGCATGAATGAAACAACTTGTATAAGATGGTTCGGTCAACAAAGCAAATGGATAACCAAAGGAAAAGGAGTCAAACAAGGCTGCCCCCTCTCCCCACGCCTCTTTACAATACTTATGGACGACGTTCTAAGAACTATGGAAGAGGAATTAGGCTTCCTCAAACTAGATCAAGATAATCGACTTGAACTGCCAATAATATTATCCTTTGCCGATGACGTAATAATTCTGTCAAGGAGCCTGGACTTGGCTGATCAAATTTTCATCAAAATGAAATCCCTCCTCCAATCCGTCGGACTTCACATAAATGAAACCAAAACTAAAGCAATCATACGTGACCCAGTGCTCTGTCAACCAAACTCCATAAAATTAGATGGAACAACTATACAACTTGCGGACAAAATACGATACTTGGGCACCAACATCACATCAGGACACAACCGCAGGCAAACTATTATAACAAGATGTGATCAAGCGATAAGCAACGCACAATCCTTAGCTCCTTTCATCAAACAATCAAAAATGGAGTGGCAAACAGCCAGACTAATTTACAAAATGGTGATAGAACCAACGATGACATACGGACTCAAAGCAGCTGCACTAACCAAGGCGATGAGATCAAAACTAAGAAGGACCGAACGACTTATATTATCCGACATGATAAGTCATGCAAGAACATATCCACATGACAAAAAAAACAAGCGAAATACTACAAGGAAAAACCATATCAAAAAGGGTGAAAGCACTGAGGCTAAACTACCACGTACTCAGACGTGAGCCCCCACACCTACTACAGGCAGCATTAAGATACAAAGCAGTGAAACGGAAACCTGGCCGGCCAATATTTACATGGAAGGACTCGCTCAAGCACGATATGGAGTACTACAAGAGAACCAAAGAAGAATGGAAAAACCTTGCCGATGACAGATCCAAGTTCAAGTCAACCACAGAAGAAATATACGACATCAGCGAAACTGAGAGCGAAGCAGAAGCAATCGACACCGATCAACCCAGCAATGACCAACGCAGGAACACTCGCAGCCAGACATCGAGCCAAGGACTACCCAACACAACGTGACTTCAACGCTCACTCCACTATAATACACCTGTCACTCCTCTTTTCCTATACTGGGTATACAGTGGAACACTGGCCTGGTTCTATATCTCCCTCCTTATCCCAGAGCATGTCTACTCCAAATAACCTTGTTCCTCCTGGTAAGGCGTACGTCGCGCGACGCATGCGCCGGCTCCGCCGACGCATGCGTTTCGCGACGCGTGCCTACTGGGCCGTATTATGCCACCTAAGAAGGCCAGCGAACCGACTTGCTACCTTTCCCACCATTGCTCACTATGTGACTCCGGTGGGAGTGATACATGGCTGGTTCAGGAACTACGAGGGTGTTGTGATACGACCCAAACTCCGGCTATGCCGGGGCAAGCAATGTTCTTGGCTGGGAGTTGAGCATATTCATTCATTCATTCATTCAAAATTATTATGATAGTTCACCGTTTTTCTCTCAAAGAAGTGGGCCCGCACATCTACGTAATAGAGCAGTTCTAGATTTTCCTGATTTTTTGCAAGTTATAAACCTTATGTCATGTAAGAAATATTACACGCAGCTGGACGCAAGAATGCCCTTTTTATGAGGCAGGAAGGATAATTAATCTAAAGTTACACTACGACAAACTGGTTTGAGACCGCTGTCATTACCACGTCGATGATTATATCATTTTAAGAGGAAAACAATAAAAGCCTTCTTTTAAATAAAGTTATATTTGCAGACACTTGACAACAAAATGTGGTATATGCGCATGACCTTCCAAATTTTGAATGTAGGCTTCAAAATTGGCGATGATGTTTGCGGTAGGAAGCGTTTTCAACTAATTATAAATTATTGCAGTCGTTCTAGCTACTTTTGGATTTTTCTGTGGGTCATGAATTAGGTAATCGTTAAGTTGGTATTTTATTAAGACTACGTGGTTCTAATGTTCCTTTGTTGATTTCACACTAATGTCTATGTAGAAATAATTGTGTGTGTGCGTGCTACCAAAGATTTGTTTAACCAATAATGTTTACTTAGATCTCTCATCATCACCTTCCTGCCCTTGTCTCATTTATTTGGAGTCGGCGCCACACGATTTTTTTCTTCCATTGTCCCTTGTCATTCGTCATTTACTACTTTTTTTCCAATTGACCAGTTTTTTCATTCTTCACTCACTTAGATCTCTCATTTCCAGTACAATTTGCTGCTGACCTTTCTTATTTACATGCTTACTCCACTAAGGTCATATGTAAGTATCCTATCCCATTCCTAAGAGCTATTGGTCGATTCACACCACTCGGCGCTCCAAGAACCGCCGTGGTGCGAAACAGCTTCTGCGTTTCACACCGCGGTCCGAATCGCTCGTGGTGCGAAACGACGAACGACCCACCCCACGGCCTTACCGTAGTTTAAATATTTATTAAGAATAAACACATTGACAGCAGAGATGACTTTCTTAGCCCTACCCAGCCATGCTGACACAAAATATACATTTCTACTCGAAGTTTACTTTCTTTCACCTTAATAGCATTATTATGAGTCGCTTCACAATGCCGAAGTTGCAACTAAGCACAATATTATGGCACGTAACGGTAAAAATTTTATTTTTCTCTGCATCAGTTTTGACGACCAAATACAGTGATGTTTTCTTTTGTTTGTGTTTAACTCAAAACAATGGAAATGTAAATTGCTGTCCTTTTTTATTATTTACGTAATCGTAGTTTTCATCTGTCTTAATTTTGGTCTTTCTAGTCAGGCAATTGGCTTAACAGTGTTATTTCCTAACTTCAAATTACCACTAACTTTTTCATGACTATAAGCAAAAGAAAGGAAAACATACAATCTTGTAGATTCTATGTACTTAACCATACTCTAACTTACCTGAGTATAAGGTAAACTCAAGTAAGCTCACGGCTATTACATAGAACTTAAACACAACTGGTGAAAAGTGTGTGTACTATTAGGTACTCCCTCTGCCTAACCTTTCAGCGATTACAGGCGTGATGTTATGTAGAATATATAAAACGTGGTTAAAGAAGTGCCATCAACATTTGTAGGAAAAACAACTGCAGAAGAAACTGGCCGTATTACAATCGCAGCGCGAATCGAGCCAATTATGTATTGGTGCTGTATTAACATAAGTAAATAATTAATAAATATGTATTATTATGTAAATAAATGTGCTTATTGTAGATGTGTTTGCTTTGAATGGTTTAGTTACACTTTCTTGAGAAAAATACTGAAAATAATAAGTTTTCTCTAGAAATAATTTAATAAATAGTGTTTCCAAACGGGTCGTTCTATGGCTATTCATAAATTCGGCAAAAGGTTAGCAGGCCGTGTCTAAAGTATATTTGTTGCATTTGGTGACATACTTTTATAATATTGTCGCTCAAAAAATGCTGAATATCAGCACAAACTGAATAAATGACTTGATTGATATCTACAAAAATATCTCCCTAAATAAATTCCTCCTAATAAGACATAGGAGGATAAAGACCGTCACAGACTCGACCTACTCCAGGGAGTACCGTGTGGAGAAGGAGCCTCGACAGCTTTGTCTGGGTTTAGCCACTTAATTTTTTTTGGGGACGTTTTAAAATTAAGGAACCCATAAGTAAACAACGTCCTAGGACCTAGGTTAACTAACTAGAAACTTTTTTGTTGTTTAGTTCCAATGCTAACAGTCGATTTTTAATAAAGGTAGAACAGCCGGTCTAAGCCATGTTAAAGCTGATTAAAGGAAGCTCCACCTAAGTTTAACAATGCTCGTACATTCTTTCGACCTTCGCACTAAGGATAACAATGCCAATGACAAGTTGATACCGATCGATGTCCTAATTATTTTTTGTGACCGCACCTCGTGCGAAAGCGAAAACTAATTGTAATACTAATACAATTATTTAACAGTATGGTATCCTAACAATGGTTTTTGAGTGGGTGTCAGTAAATCATTGTGGCGGGGCATGATAAGGTTAATAAAGATTAGGTTTCAACCTCATCAACTCCATTCAGGGTCATTAGGAGTTCATGACAACGGCGCCGGAAAGCATACCAAATAGTTTTCTTAATCGCAAGTAGTAGTAATTGTTATAAGTTATCTCCTTTTCCGTCTTAAGGGTAAACAAGCCAACGGCACGAACTAGTTGGTGGGCGGGGCTAAAATGCATGCTATTTCACCCGACATCACGAGCGAAATGCATGGAGCGAAAGAGACACAACTAAAACGGGCGCGCGATTGTTTCTATGCAGACCTTTGGTATATTTGGTTTCATGAAAAATCTATTGAATGTATCTGTTCAAAATCAAATTATTTAAATTTTTTAATAACTAATCTATGTCCGTATGGTTTCACTTTTTTCTTTTTCATACTATATACGTTACTTATTTACGCCCAAAGATGAGTTAAATTAGTGCTAAAATATGAAAGTTTTGACGTTCATAACTTCCAAATCAATTTTTTTTTTCCAATTCTGCTTCCATACAGACCTAGATAATGATAAGACCAGTTGATACAATTTTTAATTTTGAACCTACAGCGTCAAACAGAGGAGTAATCACTTTCGTAAGTTTGTATGGAAGAATGACTGGCTTGTTCAACCTTAAGACGACGACAGGCCGTGCCGACGGAGCGTTCGTTTTCCACGCGCACCTCAAAGAAATGTCAGCAAAATGGAAGGGGCCCGCCAGGGCCAACGCCCGTCGGGGCTGCGGGTTGTTCGAAAGAGATACCGCGGCACAAGGGCTATGAAGGAATATGGTGGTTTTTAGTCAGTAGAAGTCTGACACTCTCTTCATGTCTACCCAGGGCGGGAGGGGTTATTTGATGATTTCCCATTCCCCCAAAAAAAAATGTGTTGATTGGGTGTTTTTAGGTATCGAGTGCCTCCTAAACAAGTCATCCTCATCAAACCCATAGCTGCATGCTGCTTACACAGACCTACATATGGTTGGTCTGGTCGCTGATTTGAAACGACAAATTAAATTAGCTGTGATGGGTAGCTGGTCCAAACGGAGCACAATAATACTTTATCCTACTTTATACTTCTAATATTTTTAAGTATAATTAAGCCAGTAATGTAATGGTCACTTTAAGGAAGAGCGCTGATGTCTGAGATACAGATATTTTTATCTAGTTCAGACACAGATGCCTTCAACATAAAATTAGAAATTGTAGGTACTGTTTATCTGTATAAATGTTCCTTATGTTTGTGCCAAATAAAATATTAGTATTATTATTAATGATGCTCATAATTCATCAATAAGATGAATATAAATATTCTTCCGACCTTCCCACACAGGACAACAATTGCTGATAACACGTTGATAGTGATACCAATTGATGGCCCTATTATACGAGGTGGTCGTACGAAAGCGAAAACTAATGTTAATACATTTATTTAACACCATGATAATCGAACAATGGTATATTTTGTGTAGGTGTTAGTGAATCATTGTGATGTCACGATTAGGTTAATAAAAGCTTATATAAAGATTACAGTTGGCTGCTGAATTGATTAACATTTTAATCGATTGGTGTTTAGTGTTTATGCAATTTTTAAATGCCATTCATTTCCGTTTGGTCTTCATCATCAGCCTATTAATGTTCCCACTGCAGGGACTCAGGCCTCCTCTCTTTGAGGGGATGGGCTATAATCTACCACGCGGGCCCAGTGTGGATTGGTAGATGTCACATGTCTTCGAATTTTTTGGTTCTAAGACATGCCGGTTCCTCACGATGTTTTCCTTCACCGTTTTGAGAGCAGTGGTGATGAAATAAATTACACAAAGTAATGCGCCTGCCGGGGTTCGAACCCACGACCTACTGTTCGTAAGTCGGGGCCGACACCACTGGGCCACCGCTGCTCTCAGTCCCGTTTGGTCTTACTTTCAGTTTAATAAAGCTTAGCAGATCTTTTATATATTTTCTTTTTTAATAGACCGTTATGCACCAAACACCAACTTATTTTTAACCTTTTACGTTATTACTATGTAGTAAGACAACGCGGCTGTTTTTGTTAGGAGAAGGTTCCTTAGCGGTTTTCTTTCATCCCTCGACTGCTTCGTTGGTCCAGTGGTGGGAATCGCAACTGCTAAGCTTGAGCTCCTGGGTTTGAGGCAAATTCTTATTGGATTTTACTATCAGTAAATTTTTAGTAGCACCCAACCCTCTGCGTAACCCTTCCTAAAACTCTGCCTAACCTTTCGGAGCTTATAGGCGTGATTTTATGTTATATTTCTTTCATTCATCATAGAACAAGTTAACTCTCGACCTACAGAGTTTAAATTAAAATAACACGATTGCCTACTTCAAATATAAATGAGAGCAAAAAAATATATCTCACCTAATTTGAACCGCAGATGCGACCACAAATAGCGTCTACACGACTTCGGTTACTATCTGATACAGGTGCAGACTTGGTTTCAAATAACTGTGCAGACGCAAGCACATCAAGCTACTACAAGCTATCTAATTTATTTTATAGATTTTCAACTTTATTGCTAAAGCATTAGGTTCAAGGTGGATTGGAATTACAGTTTCGGGTAACTTGATGTGCTAGAATCTGTACATAACATTATTTATCATGCCTGTAAACCAAGGAGGGTTTGGCAGAGGTTTACGTTATGTATGATACTCCCAGATTTCGTACGGTCCCATGCATTCAATATTGGGCGGGCTTATTGCCACTGTCCAGCAGCGGTGGCCCAGTGGTGTCGGCCCCGACTTACGAACAGTATAAGGTCGTGGGTTCGAACGCAGGCAGGCGCATTACTTTGTGTAATTTATTTCATCACCGCTGCTCTCAAAACGGTGAAGGAAAACATCGTGAGGAAACCGGCATGTCTTAGAACCAAAAAATTCGAAGACATGTGACATCTGCCAATCCGCACTGGGCCCGCGTGGTGGATTATAGCCCATCCCTCTCCTAGAGAGGAGGCCTGAGTCCCTGCAGTGGGAATATTATAGGCTGATGATGATGATTGCCACTGTCTGGAAAAAAATCAGGCTGGTTGTTCTACTGAGAAATTATTGGTGAAAAAATCGAATAACACTGCTTGGTTCGGAAATCTAACTTAGGATCTCTTGTTGCAGTTACAACCAACCAAACTATCAGTAAAATAAACCACCGAATTGGAAACCTCTTACGATTTTCGAATTCGGTTAATAACGGTACAATACAATACGCACTAACTAAAGATCAGATTACTTTAAAACAATGGAGCTTTGAAAACCTTGGTAAAGACAATTACAAATACTTTGATAATTGCAGTAATTCTTTCTAAACAAAAGCTTTCCATTGAAAGGAATCTAAGAATTTTAATCAAATTTTTTTTTATTCAATTTCAAATTCTTCAATTTTTCATTTTTTTTTTTTGATAATGCAACGTATTCCATTTTTTTGCAGTCTTTTATGTCCCACTGCTGGGCGAAGGCTTCCCTTATATTCTTCCATCCATAGACTTTATAATGCTAAAATATATTGTGATAAATATTTTTAATAGCGTGATTTGGGAACTGAGTAAGTAAGCCAGAGATCTTCAGGTCCCCGTCGGGGCCGCGGTATTTTGTACTAGATTACGTGGCCTCGGCGCAAGGGCAAAGAAGGAACACGGGTTCGGTTTTTAGTCAGTAGAAGTCTGACACTCCCCTTCGCTCTGCCCAAGAGCGGGGGGGGGTCATTCGATGATTTTCCACACACCAAAAAAAAAAAAGATCTTCAGGTCAAGTTCTCATAACTCGTGTTAATAAGCAAATAAGTTTGATATCATCACCTATTTACACATAGTCTAAAACACTGAAACCTTAGGAAGTTTAACTAACTAGGATGCACTGTCCAGGTGCAACATCATTGGAAAGAAAACCGTCTAAGCCCACTAGCGGCCATCCCGAGAATGTTGCAAGAAAACACGTCTTGAGAAATTCGTTCTCATTATTGCCGTAGTCACGCCAATGCGGCCGTGACCTTAATGTCACTTCTGTATTTGATCGAGACACAGCTGTTAATCTGCTTTAGCTGCTGACTCACCTAATGATGATACCGCTTAGTATGGGTCCTCTTCGAAGAATTAGGAGTATATTTAAAGCTAAACATTAAAACCAGTCAAGTTGGACAAAGGATTTCGTAGTATCAAACAAGATATAAAATATTTAGCGGTGATTAATAGGTCAAGTTATAGTAGGCAACTGCAAAATTTGTTTTTTATTGTATGTTAGTGAAAAACTGCACCAAGCTGTCTGCTGCATATTCACGGAAAAGTCCCATAACGTAAACCAATATTCGTTAAAAGTTAGGTATTTTTACGTTCTAGGAGAAACCTAATTTTTCAGAATTTTCCTAATTTTAATTTAGAAATTAGAGAGGCTGGCTTCATAAGCCAATATGTCATCAGCCATTCCTTCCGTTTTTGCCATTTTGCAACGGAACCCTTTTTTTTTTTTTTTTTTGGTGGGTGGAAAATCATCGAATAACCCCCCCCCCCCCGCTCTTGGGCAGAGCGAAGGGGAGTGTCAGACTTCTACTGACTAAAAACCAAACCCATGTTCCTTCTTCGCCCTTGTGTCGGAGCCGCGTTATCCTTTCGACAAGCCACAGCCCCGACGGGTGCAACGGAACCCTAAAACTAATTAAATGATGTCGTGAGCCTTATATGGTATAATCGTGCCTTCTTCGATACTCGCCTACGTCCGAAGATAATAACGTTATACCTTTAGTAAGAGAATGACATAATCAACATTAATGCAGGCGTAAACTTGAATGCAGTAAGTTTAGACGATGTTGTCGCATAATTAAGACTATTAATACAACAACAACAGCAGTAATTTTATTAATTTAATTATTTTCGGCCAACTTTAGCCCGTATAAATACAGACTAACTTAAATATCTTTAGAATTTTTGGTTCTAAGACATGCCAGTTTCCTCACGATGTTTTCCTTCACCGTTTTGAGAGCAGTGGTGATGAAATAAATTACACAAAGTAATGCGCCTGCCTGGGTTCGAACCCCCGACCAACTGTTCGTAAGTCGGGGCCGCCACCACTGGGCCACCACTGCTCTCCTAGTCCTATATCTATGTATATAAAAATGTTATGTTGGTTTGTGTACGCTTCAAAAACTCAAAAAGTTCTGCACCGATCGAGCTGAAATTTTAGAATGATATATACCTAATCCGCATTGACTGGCCTGTTGGTCTAGTGGTTAGTGACCCTAACTGCTATGCCGGAGGTCGTGGGTTCGATTCCCACCCAGGACAAATGTTTGTGTGATGAGCACGATCATTTGTTCTGTGTCTGGGTGTAATTTATCTATAATATGTATGTATTTAGAAATATATAAGTATGTTTATCAGTTGTCTAGTACCCATAACACAAGCTCTGCTTAGCTTGGGACTAGATGGCGTTGTGTGATAGTTGTGGAATATTATTATTATTATTATTATTAATATGATAAAATTACCAGCTTATGCTAAGTTTAGCTTAGCTCTAAAATCTCGCAAAAGGAACCCGTGGATCACCGCTCGGGTCGATCATCTTCAAGTTGAGACCGCTTACCTAGGTGGTTCCGTGGATGGGTAACCACCTATTATAATACCGAGTTTCATCTGTGCTTCGGAAAGCATGTTTAGCCGTTAGTCCCGGCCCCCGGCTGTCATTTGTACATCTTTGACAGTACCTATATAGAGCACAATTGACAGAAGTTGACCTGAAAATCTGACAACCAGTCTAACCAAGGGGCAACCCCATTGGTTAGACTCAGTACTAACTGGGTTACGGAGGTCAAATAGGCCAGTCACTGTGGTATTCAGTTGCATCCAGTAAGACTGGAACTCTGGAAGCCGACCCTAATATAGTTGCAAGCTCTGGAGCATGCCTAAATAAGTAACTAGTGGTCTACATATTAGTCAGACACTGCAAAAGTCATTCAAATCTCTTAAGTGGGTGTTGCAATTACTTTTTTTTTTTTAATTAATCGTTAAATTGGCCTCCATTACCAGCAGTTTATTTGCCCATGTGTGTTTGTGCATTGAATATTTTTATTTATTTTTGTGGATCTCGAAGAACCTAGAAGGTTGTCGTCTGCTTTACTTCGGGTATAAGGCCTCCAGCCAGTGCAAAACAAACTTACAAACTAAGCGACTACACGCCCATAAAGGATACGAGCCTCGGCTTAGGGCGTCACTGGGGGAGGACAGCAAGGGGATATTTTATATATTTTGATGTCTGTGCGTCTCATATTAATATCAAACTTATTTTGACCTATTTCTTTTCCAACAGATGGCGCTACGGTGACCGAAGATGAGCGCACGCGCATTGGCGCTGTGGTGCGCCCTGCTCGTAGCGGTGAGCGTGCGCGCCGCCGCCTACACTGTCGACTGCAACCACGAGTATACCGACTGTGATACTGAAATGAGTAAGTTACCATCTTTCTTTCTCCCATAAACTATAAAAGATCTACTAGATCGACGAAATCGATCTACTTGATCGACGAATTCGATCCACGAGATCTACTAGAACTGGCCGACTAGAAGGTGATGAATATTCGTCACTCACTTCTGACTAGCTTTAGTAGATCTTAGTTTATTTATTTATTGATCACAAAATCCACAGCCCTTGAAACAACAAGCAAGCAAGCTTGTTTGGCAACGAGAATCTTTTTATCTCAAAACGCGGCAGGTTTTTTCCCCATGGCAGGTAAATTTCACCCAACTAGGCCGCATCGTTGAAATTGGTAACCCCCTTATTTAATTCTAGCGTCTCCGGCATAGGTATATCCATCCGGGAAATCAATACTTGGCAAAGATAGAGTAGCATAAATCCACCACGCGGGCTCAGTACGGGTTGGTAAGTGATCACATGTCTTCGAATGTTTGGCTCAAGGACATGTCGGTGTCGTCATAATGTTTCATTCAGAGCTGATAATTTCAATATTACACCTTGAATTAAAACTGCGAGGTACGTTGTTAAAGACCTACTTTTTTGCTGATCTTCCGATAAATAGTAAAAAGATAAATAACATCAACATGTGTATCGGCGCTACTTCCTAACACAACACGAGCTATAAAACTAAAAGTGACTCACCAAGGGTTCCTAGAAGGCCAGGCTACATCGTGACCTAAGTTCTGACCTATGACGTCACAACCGGTCTTCATAATGCACGGACAAGCTATCGAGCGACTACCTAAACAAAAGAGGGACCACACATGCTTGTAAGACTGTATCATATTAGTTTATCATAGAGCTGAGTAAGGGTTTTTTGCAGATTTTCTTGGATTTTTTGTGGTATTTATTTTAGTTAGATGGATGTCGGTCAAATTATATACCACCCATTATAACCTTCCTCGAGAACCACCCTATCCATTAGTGAAAACAGCATGAAAATGGCTTAGCAGTTTTTGAGTTCATCGCGAACCGACAGACAGACGCGTCGGAGGATTTTGTTTTATAATATGTTAGCGATGTTAGGATAAGGAATAAACTGAAATTTATTAAGAGCTTATGGTACCTCAAACGCGAGTTTTATAATGCGTAAAAGTACCTATATGATTCCCTGCAGTAATCAACATCAGAAAAATATATGATATTCTTCAGGATATATGCTAGTACCATAGTGTTGTGAAAACATAACAACTAACTTTGCTCGATAGAAAAAAATCGCGAAGATACCTCTAAAAATTTCTTATAACGAGTAAAAACCATACTAAAATACATGTCATCGTTCTGATTTGTTTGCCAAATAATTCTACAAGCAACATACTAAAGTCATAGTGTTTTACTTTTTTAGTCCAATCAATAGTTTTTTTGTAAATCGCAAAATACCACTAATTTCGCACTATTCGGCCGCAGCGAAAGACGTAACAACCGCTTTGTAGTGCAAGCTGATTAGAACTTTATTCTAACAGTATTTTAAGCGAAGTTTGAACCACCACAAATAGGGTTGCTAATCTGAGGTAGCATACGCTCTTAAGTGTTTCCGTCAGGTATTTCTTGTAGCAGCCTTGGCGTCTAGATTTGAGCCATATTCATGGCAATAGGCTCGCCCCCTTTTACATGGAATTTAAACTTAACTGGCGAAATGTGGGTGTCCTATTAGGTACACCTCTGCCTAATTCTTCGAGTACTTATTACAGGCGTGATGTTATGTTATGTGAACTAGAATATGTAGTTTTCCCTTGTAGTCGTAGTATAATGGAACATTGAAGCTATGCGTCTTCTGAAAGCATTCAGTGTACAAGCCCGATAATAAAAAAAGAAAACATGCCATATATATTTTCTGTGGTAACATTGACATTGATTTAAAAGTCATTGAACTTATCCAATTATATTCATGTCATAGCTAAGCCTGTTTAATTAATAATACATATTAAAAGTAGCTGAACTTTATCTGAGTATTGAATCTATAGCGGTACTTGAATACTTCGACAAAACTCTACAAATACCTATTAATGAATTATGATGAGTTACATCTGCAAAATTAAATAACGAGTTGGTAAATTTTAAACTTTTAATTAGGAATCAAGTTTAAGTCATATTTCTATCTCTACTTCTTAAAATCCGCCAAAGTAGTCAGCGAAATTCAGTATTTTTACGTGCTTTGTAATTTGAAGGTCATTCTCAGGTTGTATTGTTGTTGATTAAAATATGTAACAAAACTAAACATGGCTTTACTGAGTAATTATTAAAAAAATCTTGTCTTGCTATAAACTTTATGCGAAAGTTTCGATGGATGCTGGACACTAAAAATCTTGATTTTGCCTTGTATATTATTTATGTAGCATTTTATGTTGACGGTGGCGGTAAGAACTTAAGCTCAAATTAAAAACCTTTTTCATTAAAGTCCCAAAGTTATCACATGTTTATATTGACGCTATAAAGTGTCATTGGTTCATTAAACAACATTGTTGATTAAGTTGGTTTATATTCTTTTTATGTCTTCATTTGCGAAGGTAACGTTTTAATGTTGTGTGTTTATGTAGAGCAAGGATTTCAGGAAGCGTATTTTTTTCCAATTAAAAATATAAAATCAAAGTCATACAACTTTTAGAATTATATAGGTGAAAAGTGGTAGTTTTTTTTGTGATTCACGAATCATGAAAACGTTTTAAAGTAAGTTTAGGATTCATCTTGCGTTATGAAAAGACATTACCCTCTTTCTGGGCCAGTCGGGTAAAAAATATCATACTAGTCACTGTCAATATCAGATTACAAGCCATCTATCAAGCAACCTGCAAAAAACACTAATTCCCATGTCATGTATTAAGCGGTTAATATATTAGTTATAACGGTAGCTAATAATATTCGCGACAACATGTCTTACACCCATATTTATAGTGCCGATGCCGACTCAAGTCTATTTTTGAACTAGGGTCGACTGTCGTTGTCATGACAACAAGGAGACATCGCCCACTATTATGAACCTTAAAATTTCTTGGCCACAATTGACGAATCTTCGAAAAAGGTACTTCCCCCGTATATGTACATGACCTCCAACACCAGGTCACCAGCCATCCTTGTCAAACCTATAGCTTTGCATTCGGCTTTAATCAATGCTGAAGATTTTATATGTCACTGTAATCAACGTTAAAGATGTCTATAATGTCATTCTGTATTGAAAAGTACTCGTTTATGTTAAAATATAAACAAACTGTAGCTTTCAATATGTCTAATTTGGCGGAATGTAGTTGTGTCAAGTCCGACTCAAATTCAGTCTACGACTATCGATACCAATATTATGTCGCTGGTGTCAAATATCAGACAGTGAGATAGTGTGGGATATCATCGCCGTGCATACGAATGTGTGCTATGTGTTTTTTTGCACTTCAGAGGATTGTAAACGTGATAAAAATGAAAACACTTATACTTGTATCTCAGGTGTTCAAATAGAATTTGTAGAATATTCGATAGATATATTGTAGGTACAGAATGTTTTAGTTTTCATCAAAATTGGGTTCGAGATTCTTCTGAGCATTTTTGAAAGTTTATATTCCTCATAACTTCGTATTTGGCCGTCTACGCCTACTTAAAAAAATATCCCTATATAGGTAAATATTTTATATACCTATAGCTCATGATGGCACAGCAAGACGAAGATTTAAATTAAACCTTGGTGCTCTTATAATAAAGGTGTCAAAGTCGTGTCCTTTTCATCATTAGTGAACAAATCAAAGTCTTTGATTGATAGTTTAAGGGTCAACAGTATCAACTCCGTTACTTCTGAACGGAATACAGTTTATTAGCGTGAAGTTACGGTCTAATAAATTAAGTGGTGCGAATAATTTAGTTATATTAATGAGTTTGACGGCGGAAACGTCTCAATCAAACTGAGCAGTAAAACGGTTTGATTTATAGAGTTTTGGGAAGTTCAGTGGTGATTTGTCGTTTGGTAGTGGGTTGTGGCAACACACTAATACACGCTCATATGAGGTCGTGGCTAAGTATTAACAGCCGCTCGATTGTTCATTCTTTGGGTTAATCCTTTGTTTTTGGGGGGGGGTTGGGAAATCATCAAATGACTCCTCCCGCAGAGTGGTAAAGAGTGTCAGACTTCTACTGACTAAAAACCACCATGTTCCTTCTTAGCCCTTGTGTCGAGGCCGCAGTATCTCTTTCGAACAACACGCAGCCCTGACAGGTTTGGGTTAATCCTTGATGAGTGACCATAGCATACCGAGTTTCCATATCGAGTGTCGAATCCTTCTTGAGATGTGTAAAGGAAAACAGGCATGCGTAATCTAAGTATCCTTAGAACTCTAAGGAGGATGATTTCTCCTCTCCTACGGTAAGTACAACGGCTCTCGACAAAATTCGGTCACCAATAAACCAACTTCAACTGGACATTTATGTAGGTATGATTCATTATAGCAATATTTCAATTTCCGATAAGAACCAGATTTACCAGATATTTCAACTCATCATACTCCGAAAGTGTGAACAAAAAAGGTACCGAACAGGCTTTAAAGCCGCATCGAATAAGGTGGAGCAAGTTCATTCGAGATTCGCGCTTTCCTAAGTTTTGTAAGCCAATCGTGTTTTGCAATAGGGTTATGTATGACTAGTGATGTGCCTGGTGGGAATATTGCCACTGCCGGTAAAATACCAAAATTGCCAGCAGCATTGGAAATATTGCCAAAGTTGCCGGTCAATGTAGATAAGGGCCTATAAATGCTAATTATTATTATAAGTGTATTACATAGTTTCCGTACTTAATTTGACTTATAATTATTAACAAATATTCCCCGAATATTTCCATTCCCGGCAATATTCCCGGCAATTTTGCCACCAAAATTCCCACTTCGGACAATATTGCCGGCAACGGCACATCTCTAGTTATGACCGTCTGATTTCCACTCCATTGCCTTTGATATTGACATTTTCTTTACTTTTGGTATTGCTTTTTTGTGCTGATGATAGTTACCTATTTCTTGTTTTTAGCAGTTAATTTCTCAGTAGCAGCCACGGAGTCTGGATTTGTGGTCGGTCGATGGCCATAGACAATTTCATGGAACATTTATAAAGGTAACTTATCTGGCGAAATGTTCGTGTATTACTAGATACACCTCCTATCCTAAGTTAATCCTTTGGGGATTGCAGCCGTGATGTTATGTATTGATTAAAACTAGACTATGCCTATATAATTAAGTAAATGTCAAACTAAAAGCACACAGTTACATTTTAATGTTTGCCTTAGCACTTAGCACCGATAGTTTATATGAACAAATGCAAAAATATTTGTTAATATTGTGAGTCACGTTTTGTAATAAGATCTCAACTAGGAAGATACCTCCATGATTGCATACATTTTATTTACGCGTTGACATGTGGAGAGGTTTACAAACGTATTCAAACCTTATGTACTTATCGTTTTCATAACCATTTGAAGAACAAAACTTAACAATTGAACAGACAAACAAATAAAACACTCCGTTCCAATATTTATTATCACAAAAAACGTCTAAAGAAGCTCGCGAAAATTATGTGTGGCATTGACAAAAAATGTTAGGTATTGAACTTTGTTAGTTTGCTCCAAAGTTATAATAAATATCTTTTTTGTTATGTTACTAGCTGATGCCCGCGGCTTCGCCCGCAACAAATTATATACTAAAACCTTCCTCTTGAATCACTCTATCTATTAAAAAACCGCTACAAAGTCCGTTGCGTAGTTTTAAAGATTTAAGCATACATAGATAGGGACGGACAGACAGCGACAGCGACTTTGTTTTATAATAAGTAGTGATAGTGATTTGTTAATATTTTAACAGCTTTGTCTGTAACATTTTTGGTCGATGATTTCGTATTTAAGTTGAACCACGTTATAGGACATGCTTCGAAGACTACGTAACGTTGGATTAACATGGATGTGCTCCATACTTTATTTTGCTAGAATTGGCAATAATTTATTGCTGAAGTAGTAATGGAGGATTCTCTATACTTTATTCACCTTTTTCTTACTGATTAAAGCTTCTTTAAAACAATATAAAGCTTTAATAGAACAATCAACAGTGCGTAATCGCAATGTGACGGCAATAGTTTCTTCATATATAAATATTATTCTGCCCTGTAATGATTTGAAGGATCCACTGAACTGGTAAGAACATAGTAGAAATAGGAGGTCTACAACCAGTTGTGATCGGCTGAAAATAACAACGATGATGATGATTAAAAAGAAGCAATCTAAAGTCTAACTTTTTGCCAACTTAACCAATTCTAATCAATTTACACCTTTGACAACATTGTACAAACTTTGAGGTCTTACTAAATTTCTTGCGGTAGTACACAAAAACCTTAGTTTATATAAATGTTTACGTAACAAGAGCTTCACGGTTAGTATGAATACCGTTAATAATGCTCCGAAATAACCTATCCGAGGTCCCACAGCCTTTACGGATATAAAACTATAAAGAATCAACCGGTTTTTATCCGTTACGCGATGTTTCAACACAATAAACATATAAGTTAGGTATTGCAAAACATATTTATTAATACGTCTGACTCATAATACATAATGACAAATATCTGTTTAATACATCTGTTTGGCGACTTCTTAGATTTTTTTTTTTCACGTATAAGAATTACGAAGGTTTGCTAAATGCTGCAAATTATTACCTACCTGGACGATCAGATGAGGAAAATGATGAGTATGAAAGTAGATGGTTATAAGAGTAGAGCACGGCCAAAGAAACTATGGATGGACTGTGTGAAGGATGATATAGCTAGAAAGGAAGTGACGACTGAGATGACGAGTAATTGAGAAGTACGGAAGAAGAAGTCATGCTGCGATCCGATCTCAATCGATGTCAAGTCAGTGATGATCAAGTCGATGCCGATCTCAAATAAATTGGGATAAGGGCAGGAAAATTATGATGATCAGATATTTATATACCACAGGAAGAGTTTCAAAAAACTGTGAAATGATTTCTAACGGTCTTTAAAGTAGTTAAAATATTACCCGAAAACTTCTACCTCCTACTTAAAACTCTAAATGGAAACCATTAAACTTCCCTTAGTCGGTGAATCCCAAATATTTCAATCATTTGTGAGTCAGGTGGGCATTAGTTAAGCCTCGAGGCATGTCCTCCCAATTGGTAACGCTCATCTTAAAGTATGGCGGCGGTGGATAGTCGTGACTCCGAACGCCTTTTTCGGAGACCGACGTTTAGGGATGTGTTTGTGGAATTATAACTGTCGATATACTAGAACCGGAATGAATGAATATACCTATCACATATTTTCACACAATATATTCCTATTTTAAAGATCTTAAAATAATAACATTTTAGAAATATAGAAATAGCCTGAACATAATTATCACTTTGTACAATCCTACAGTCAATGTCGTAACATGAACATATTATTATCTAGTATTTTTGCCATTTTTTTTTATATATCAAATAAAAAAATCTGCAATATTAAAAAAAACCACAAACGAATGTGATTTACTAAAATCATAATCATTCACAGCCTGATTACACCCACCTGCTGGGTATAGGCCTCTTTTTTCTCGTGCCAATCTCTACGTCCCTAGGCCAGCGTCTTTCAGATAACTATGTTGTCTGTCCATCTCGCCGCCGGACGGGGCTCTTTTCCCAGTTCTAAATAAAAAATACTAACTTAAAGGAAGTATCGATACCACTCAGGTACTCGTATCGAATGTTTCACATCCCTACCAACGCATTCTCAGCCTCTTGCTCTTTTTCTAATCTGGCTCGTTTTGTGGGATGATTGTACAGATTCGATGTCAACGGACTTCATATCAAGTGCCAGTGACGATGGAAGCCTTGTCTGCAGTAGTTTGCAAATGTTTAGTTAAATGGTAATTAGTGTTGGTTGGCACCAATTCGGTAGTCGATTAAAGATATCAATATTTTGTCTTTTTGTGGTAAGATCTTCTGATAGTTTTTATTAGAGATTTTTAAAAGGCTCATGCGGTGGATTATGGCCTACTCCACTGACTGATACACAGAGAGTAGGTGTCCCTACTGTTTGTTGATTATGGAACCCACAACGAGCCCGCCTGGTGAAGAACGCCCTACCATCAACGAAAAGAAAATAGTCTCATAGAAAAGAAACATTTGTCAATAGTCGCAAAAGGGCGTGAGTTTATGTATGAGTTAGAGTTAATCATAGCGTGTTTACTAATAACATAACATAACATCACACCTTGTAATCGCCGCAGGGTTAGGCAGAAGTGTATCAGACAAGTATATATCGATATTTCGACAGTTATGTCTGATAGGGGGCGAGTCGGATAGGGGGCGAGTCGGTTGCTGTGAACTGTGTGTTGTTGCTGTTGTTGTGTGACTTAGAAGCTAAAAGAACATTTTTCCTCATGCTAACCGGCTTTTAATAAAGGAAAATGTGTGTGTGAATACTTACTTAGGTAGGTAATTGTTAGACCGTAACAACCACTTTCGGCATGTCCGACGTGTTGACTTACTAATTAATTCTTACAACATAATTAGCTCATGTAACCCTTGAAGCGTGAATTTAACATGAGTAACATTTTAAACTAAAACAAAGTCTATGTCTTTAACTAAACATTTCCGTTTATTATTTAGTTAAAGTACATATTTAAAAGCTCCCTGTAAGCTTACTGAGTCATTGAACTTTTTTTTTTAATAACCCCTCCCGCTCTTGGGCAGAGCGAAAGGGAGGGAGTGTCAGACTTCTACTGACTAAAAACCACCCATGCTCCTTCTTAGCCCTTTATGTCGAGGCCGCGGTATCTTTGTGACCAACCCGCAGCCCCCGACGGGTGATTCATTGATCTTGAATGTTGAAAGAAGTCGTTTAATATTTTTTACTTGTCTTTTGAATTTTGACTAATCGGATTCTCTTGTGAAAAAATATACGAATAAAAGACTGTGGAGTAGTGTTGTCAGATAAAAGAAACATTGAGTTGCGCTTAGGGTTACCATACGTCAGGATTCTCCCGGACATGCCTATTTAGATTCTGTCAGGACTTGGCCAAGCCCGCCACCCTATTCCCAAACCAGTGCAATTCCTGAAACCCAGAATCAGTTGTGGCGACCACCAGAAAGCGCCGATACAAAGAGACTCGAGGAATTCCCAGTCCTGGATACCGCTACGAAATTAATTAGAAAAGAATAGCGGAGGAGTCGTAATAGTTCTGTTAGGAATATCGGGTCTTGTTATTTGGCCGGACTTTTCGAATTTCTAGGATCACCGGGTGGGCAAATAGTTATTGGATTTCCTGAATTCATATCTGGTTGATGGCAATAGGCTCACCCTCTTTTACAGGGATTTTAAAAACGTAACTGGCGAATTGTTGATGTAGTTACTGAGTAGTTTGTTTATTTGTTAGTAGTAACTCTAACCGCCTTATTAATAAAAATAGTTAAACCTGGTTTAACTTAGACTTGGTTTATCTCGCATGCCGTCTGACTTCAAAAATATTCAAAAGAAAGTGACGGCATGCGACATTAAACCAAGCGTAAGTTAAACCAGGTTTAACTATTTTTATTAATAAGGCGGTAACCGTTCAGCTTTTTTAAAGACTTTTCAAAATTCCGTAATGGTGACCCTACTTGCGCGGGCGCTGGTTCTCGGCAACCCGCGCCTGCGATGAAACAAAGCACGTTATTATAAAATGTAACAACCATGTTTTTGTTATTGTCTTGTTTTGTCAAATCGTGGCCGATATTATTCGTTTTGGTTATTGTTACTTCTTTGTAATAAAAGCCGTTAAAATTATTTTTATTTGTATATTTTTCAATGGTGTTATGAGATATAATTCCTTCTTTAGTTCTTAAGTAGAGCCTTTAGCTTTAAACAAGACTTGTGAATTTATTTTAGTAGTCAAGCAATATCATCAAGCCATGGCTGCCTCATTGACCCAGTGATCGCGAGCGCGACTGCTGTGCGTGAGGTCCTGGCATCGATTCCCAGGTCGGCCAAAGTGTTATTGGGCTTTTGAAGAAATTCTCAGTAGCAGAGCAGAGCAGAGACACGGAGTTTGAAACTATGCCCGATTGATGACAATAGGCTTACCCCCTATTGCCTTAAATAAAACTGGCGAAATGTGGGTGTAGGTACCTACTAATGGGTACACCTCTGCCTAAACCTTCGGGGATTACAGGCGTGATGTTATGTTATTAGTATTATTATTATTATTTATTTTTATTTCGGACACAAAAAGATCCATAGAGTGTTAGTAACATATTAAATAGCTTATTATCTAGTGTTAGTACCAATTGACCTCTGCACAAGAAAAATTACGATTGGAGAGCTATAACTCTCCGCTACAGTTCTCAGGATGCTGTTGCGACTATCTCTCACTCTCCTGAGTAGCGAGGCACTTTTTTTACGAATGATCGCGTGAAATCCGTCGGTACGAGCTTGCGCAAACATCCCCGACGCACTGCAGTATTAGCGTTATGTTAGTCTCAAGTTATTTTCATGTTTTCTTAAAATCAATGAAGGAAAATGGGTTTTCATGACAATTCATTGACACGATGGCCTCCACAAAAATAATAATGACCATTAAAATCCGCACTCTACGTAATATTTTATCAGAGGTCAATTAATCGAGCCAATAATTAATTATTTCGCCCTACACTTAATGTTTATAATTTTATAGATGTATAACGGACTTCCGGCAGTAGGTAAACAACTTTTTAATTCTTAATTATCAATCATTTTTAACCACCAAGGTTTCCAAGGTTCATTAATCTTTAAAATAATTGCTACTACAGCTCGCGCCAAACTTTGTGACCGTCCCGAAACTAAGCTCTTGCATTGCGCAGAACACAAAATCAGGTATTAGCGGGACGCACAAGAGCTTGGGGGCAGGGCCATAATATAATAAGTATTAAATATGTTAGAAAACGAAAATTGTTTGGTTGATTACGTATTCCCACTCGACTGTACCATGCGCAAGTTTGGACTCGCGACTATATTCAGGGCGGCCACAAAGTTTGGCGAGGGCTGTACTTAAATTAGTTTTTATTCTCCTCCACTTATTCTAATTTATTTGGGGTCGTCGTAGCACGTCTTCTTCTTCAATAATTCTCTATTACTCGTTGTCTCATCAGACACCATACCATACCATTCTTGCCATATTATCATTCTTCACACAGCTCTTGCTACTAAATTGATAATAACATAAATGAACTACTCGAAGGTACTGGTTTTTTTTTTTTAACTCCGCGATTTGGCCCCCAAAATCCGCAATTTTTCTTTGTTTTTTTTTTTAATTTTAATGTAGCCTATAACACTCGCGCCATCAAGACGAATCTAACGACGTATATTTTATTCAAATCCGTTCATTGGTTTAGGAGTTACGAGGGAACAAAGAAACGGACATACATACATATATACACGTCAAACACCCTCCTTTTGGGCTTCGCCACAGTCGGGTAATAAATTATGTCAAATCTTCTCTTGAGTACCATGTAGTTTTTTGTAAGGTGTAGTAGCTTATTTGAAACCTTGGTAGTTATGTCTGAAAATCTTGTTGCAAAAACCCAATAATACTATGCCGGACCCGGGAATCAAAACCAAGACCTCATACTCAGCAGTCGTTCTTGCAACCACTACACCAAACGAGACAGTACTTACTTTCTAACCAGCCTATTGTCTCCAGCCCACAGTTTTGCAGGTCTGATTAACGCACAACCTAGTGCGTAGGTGCTAAGAACTATCCATTGTAAGCGCAAACCCTGCCACCCCATAATAAAACCCATAGAAGGCACGAAATAGGTTTTTACACCTACCGTAATGGCATCGTAAATTGAGACGCTAATTGCGCCCGGTTCATGTTTCAATAAAATTAAATTGAATGAATATCTTGGCGAATAATGGAAAGGTTTGTGGGATGTATGTATTTGTTTATGATGGTGATTATACGATTACTACCATTCTTACTTTCTTTTTGAGATTTAGAGATATACTACCTCTTTGATGATGGCTATGATGGCTATGATGTAGACAAGGAAACAGTTTATGCAGTGGTGAAAGAATTCATCGATTTACGGGGCCGAAACGTGAATACGGTTGGTTCATAAATTCAAAGTCACTATGCTTGGAGTCTCTCTGAGGGGTCGCATCCGTTACGAGGTGATCCGACAGAGAACCAGAGTTGCCGACATAGCTCATAGAAAAAGTACACTGAAGTAGCACTAGGTCGGCCATTTTGAACCGATGACCGGTCGGGGTAGACGTGTTCTTGAGTGGAGACCGCGAATCGGCAACGCAAGAAGGGACTTTATCAGGCTGTTTGGTGCGATGATCTTCGTAGGGTGGCTGGTAGCAGCTGGAAGAGAGTTGCTGGGAATCGAGGTATGCTTCAGCCTCCCGTCCACCTTGTTTAATAAAAGCGTAATCACTTTTTGTTACTCTGTTTACATATTTAAATGCACATGGCTACGGGAAGACCATAGCCACGTAGATGTTACAATTCCCCGTAGTAAATCCTTAATTCTTAATCCCCGACCAACACGCGGACAAAACAGTGTGAAAAACCTAGTAATTTTTAATAGAAACCTACAAAACTAATGAAGACTGCAATCACCAGTCAATAAACCAAGACGGTAGTGCATCGGAAGACACGTAACGTTGACATAACACGCTCCTGTCATGCGAGACCGAATCGTGCGCAAGCGCAGCATTGTCTGCGACTTTCCCAGTCGGCACCAAACAAAACACACACGAATATCTACCTTATTCTTAATACAATAGATGTTTTAGTAATTGAGTTGTCGTGTCACATTGTGTGATAATTTTTACGTGATGCAATATTTGTGTCAGATTGATAAAAAGCTGTTTAGAGAGCCATAGAATATGTCTGCGGGTTTGTCTGTTTATGAAACTGTTGTTTTATTGGTGACTGCTTCTTTGGTTGACTGCTTCTTTGGTTGATCGCATTATTAGTAAATGAGTCATGGTAGAGATTTCGGCAGCTTACTTACTCACTAGATGATGTCGTGCCCATCGCAGGGGACAGATGGATAAGAGACGCACAGTAAAAAACCGGTTTCCGAGGCATTGGGGTATCTCGTTGCCAACTTCTTAGCTCTGAAATGCTACTGAAAAATTCCGAATAAAAATAACGCAATTACCCTTTACCCGACCTACGAATCGAACTTAGAATCCAATCCTCATTAGCTACGCCAACGGAGGAGCTTACTATAGCTTATCAGCATCTGCAACATACTTACCCGACCCCAACATAATGTTGGGTCGGCTTCCAGTCTAACCGGAAGAAGCTGAATAGCAGTATTTTACATGGAGCGACTACCTATCTGACCTCCACAACCCAGTTAGTACCTACTGATACGATACCCCTTGGTAAGACTGGTTGTCAGACTTTCAGGCCACTAACTACCTGTAACAACTGTCAAAGATGTACAAATAAAAGCCGGGACCAACAACGGCTTAACGTGCTTTCCAAGGCACGGTAGGTGGCGCAAATGTTAGAGCTGTGCAGGCTACATACTGGTCTAACACTTCGATTGCATCGACTCGCAAAGAAAAAGAAGGCGCGGAGGAAACTCAGTATATAACAGGTGGTCACCCATTCATGGACCAACCCATGTAAGGTAATGCTTTACCTCAAGATCGACCCGAGCGGCTGTTATTTAGCCACGAGCTCCGTTACTATACATCATCTGCCTAGCCTTTTCCCAACTATATTGGGGTCGGCTTCCAGTCTAACCGGATGCAGCTGGATACCAGTATTTTACATGGAGCGACTGCCTATCTGACCCCCACAACCCAGTTAATACTAGGTAATACCCTTTGGTAAGACTGGATGTCAGAATTTCAGGTCACTGACTACCTGTAACGACTGCCAAAGATCTATATATATGGCAGCCGGGACCAACAGCTTAACGTGTTTGCCGAGGCACGGAGGAAACTCGGTATGTCGGGCGGTCACCCATCCACAGGCCGACCTAGGCAAGCACAGCTTTACCTAAAGATCGACCTGAGTGGCAGTTCTTAAGAGGAAACGCGAGTGGTCTTTTCTCCATACAAACGCTCTCGCCTGTTTTCTTTTTGGTTAATGACCCTAGAGCAATGGTTTTTTACAGATTAATAAATATTAACTATTTCTATGCCCCTATGTTTTCCTTTTTGGTGATAAATTATTTTTATAAGCACTAGAACCCTCAAAAAATGCTCAAAACTGCTTGTTCAGATCGCTGTTAACAGAGTCCTAGTGTACAAATTTGACAACTATTAACGAAAAAAGAAAAACATAGCGGCGTAGTATATAACCTCCTTATTCATTGTCTAAAATATCTTTTAAATTGGTTCAATATTGGAGGAGGAAATAGGCGAGAGCCAAACCTCGAATTCTAACTTTTTTCTACAGTTGTCCTTATCGCACGAATTTGAGGGCAGGAGGACGGAGAGAGACAGCGATAGTAGAAAGAGACAGCACTCGCATTTCCTCTTAACAAGCCACGAGCTCCTCCGAGCCCGGAGCTCCGTTAGACCGTTACTATACCTAATACATAAATTAAATAACATGTTACAACAGCGGTCATATACCGTATGTTTAACACGTGCAATTTCCATAAGAATGTAGTACACACGGGGACACATCAAGCTATACATTTCCAGTATATTTTGGCCTCGCTTTTGTAGGTTTCTCAAACAATAAGAGATCCGCATATACTGGATTTATATAATTTGATTTGTCGTCTGACGTACAGATTTTACGCTTGTATTGGGTGTGAGTAAACTAATTAAATGGAGTTCCAACAACAAGCTAATTAAAGAAATGAATATTCAATACCTACTTGTTCGTATATATGGCGAATATATGGGTTTATGGCGACTATATACATTCCAGTATAAGATGCCTCGCTTTGTATCGATTTCCCGTACAATGAGAGATCCGCATAAACTGGTTGAATATAAATTGATTTGTCGCCGTGCGTATGTATGTACAAATAGGTATTAAATATGTATTCATATATATCCTTTATAATTAATGTTTACCAGAATAAAAATGGCTTTGATGACGTGGGTTAAAATTAGGAAAAACCAAATGACATTGAGTAATATAGGTAAATGTATAATTATTATGTAGTTAGGTACCTAAAGAATTTCGTAAGTGGTCATATTATTTGATAGGTAATCTTCTGATAATCTTTTAACTTTAAAACTTAACGTTAAAGAAAACCGCTCTACATAACATAACATCACGACAGTAGTCCCTAAAGGGTTACGCATAAGTGTTCCTAATAGTACACCCAAACACCAGGGCCCCGAGTCTGCTATTCAATAGTGTCAGAATGGTCGATCATTGATCTCATAATGGTTGATTGATGACAAGCCAAAAAATACCTTATGCCTGTCGACTTAAGGTACTTTTTAGCTTGTCGTAAATCAACCATTATGAGATCAATGATCGACCATCCTGACACTATTGAATAGCAGACTCGGGGCCCAGATCTGTTTACGTCCAATGGCACTAGCTCCAAACAACTGGGACCAGACTATGTCACGTCCACTGAGAAATTGTTGATAGAAAAACCAATAACACTCCCGACCTAGGAATCGAACCCAGAACCTCATGTTCAGCAGTCGGAACTTGCGTCCACAAGACCATCGAGGCAGTCGCTCTACACAGTCACGTCATATCAAGCATGATTTTTCATCAATTCCTAACTTAACATCAAATCAAACGCGCACATAATTTATTAAAATAAACCTAAGTAGTTATAGAAACATTACAAAATTATTTTCTTATACTTATGTGTATTATAATTACATAGGTTAAGTTAGTTAAGACACATAAAACTGAATTATTTTCCACTTCTCACACACTATAGTCTACATTTCTTGTTTCCATTTCTTCTTTTGCAGGTCTGCTGGCAGATTTTTTTTGTGAAATAAGCAGTACCTTTGTACTAAAATGTTATATTATGTTGTTTTCCTGTGTTGCCTAGTAATTGTGTGTACATAAATAGTAAAATAAATAAATAAAAACAAAAAACAAACGCTATCTTCAATCTTCGTCAACGCGTTGCCTCTATCAATCATTAAGCCTTAAGTGATTGAATATCTATTGTTTAACCGACCTTGTCCCAGTTATATACCACTATACATATACCTACTTACATACATCATGTATGTATTATGTATAGTGAAAGTGTTGTCGACCGCGAAAGATGACACATAGCTGCAGATTTCCAATTACATACTGATTGAAAGAGGATGTCCGACTTTAGATATGACGAACACCTGCTGTATACGCGATTGAGATGAACTTACGATGTATTCGAATTTACGAGGTTTTATTTTCAGATAGGTAATGACTTGGACGAATTATGCCAATGAAACTGAATGTCCATCTTCATCATCATCAGCTTATAATGTTCCCACTGCACAGTGGTCCCGGTTCCTAAGAAGGGCGGTCAAAGCACTCATAGTGGTTGCAGGTCGGATTAAAATTGAAAGATAACTTTTTTACCTAAGAAATGATTGGTTTATTTATTTGTTTCGTTTTTTTTGGGTTTTTGTTTACTTTTTTAGGTTATTTTTTATTTATTGTTTTTTTTTGGATTGTTTTTTTTTTGTTTTTACAGAGATTATAAATTGAATCTCTCAAGCAATCGGTCTGGATATTATCAGTGTCCGGTAAAACTCTGCTAGCATTCCAAACACTTCACGAGATCTATCGACCTCATTTTCTTTATTAGTCGCAGATAACCAGGTATTAAGGAACAACCATTCGACGAAATGAACTCTTGATGGTGGCCACCATCAAGTGTTGTTGTTCATTTCCTGCTGAATAAAAGAAAAACAAAATCACAAAAATACCTAAGGTATCAAATTTACCTGCATACGACCTAGACCTTTCAATTACCTATAGCAATCCTCGGCGCACTTTGGCGCACCAAGACGTTACAGTTTTTGAAACTAGAGAAACAAGAGATTATTTTGATATATATGTTTCATCTTTGGCAATTCGTTCCTTCCTAAGTAAAAGTCTAATTGAATATGGGAAAGCGGCAAAAAACAAAGACAACGGAAGTGTCTCTTTGAAGGTGCTGGTTACCGATACTGACAGGGTTTAAGTAAACATAATTTGATTAAAAACCTCGTACACACCTTCCTTTTGAATATTCATGGCACAACAATATCACAAATAATCAATTTCCGAGAAAAACAACACCTTGAAATCAATAGAAATTTCGGCGAAAAAATAACGCTAGTGGGCATTATAGATGTGTTACCACTTTGGGTGCATAAAATTAAAAGTTTCATCTATGTTATTGCAATTTCTTTTATACCAGGGGGTACAAGGGTTATTTGTGTAAGTATCCTGTAACGATAAATGACATCATAATTTGAACATCGACATTCCAGCCCTATGACCTATGGGCCCGCCCATAGGTCATAGGGCTGGAAAACCACTGTGCACTGCTGGGACTCAGGGCTCTTATCTATGGGAATGGGCTATAATCCACCATAGTCCAAGATCCAAGAGCAATCAGACATAACTTATTTTCACACGGATGAAACCTGAAGTTTTCAGTAGCGTCTCGTGTGCCTTGAATACAAGTTCAAGTTCAAGTTATTTATTTCATAACAAAAATACATTTGTGTCGAAATATTTGCACAGTAGGTACACAAAAAAAGTAACATTAAACAATTACAATAAAAACAAATAAGTAAGTCCACCCATCCGAAGTTAGAACGTCTATCCAAATTAAAACTAACTTAACAGTCATATTGATACAGAACAAATTCCCCAGCAAAAAACTACACAAAATACATTAATGTCAAGAAAAAACAAGAATTATTTAAAAATGAAAAAAAGAAGCAAAATCTATAACAAGTCAAAGAATAATCGATACAGTTATTTATTTAATTACTATTTTTAAGACTTTTGTCATTACAAAATTCGTCAATGGAATAATAGGCTTTCTTGATTAACAAGGCCCTGAGTTTATTTTTAAACATGTTCACATTCTGAATATTCTTTAATTCTACTGGTAATTTGTTAAACAGATTAACAGATTGCACACGTGACGAGTGTTTGACAACATTAAGCTTTGCCTGCAGAATAGTAGGAAGATCTTTTCTGCGAGTTTCTAATCTATTTTTCCTTTCATCATCTGTTTCAAAGTCGTTTAAGTTTTTGATTAAATGAGTAAGGAGAACCAAAACATACAGACAAGGCACCGTTAAAATTCTTAGCTTAATAAAATATTCTTTACATGATACTGTCTGGTTTAAACGAAGCATGGTTCTTAATGCTCGCTTTTGTATAGTAAAGGCTGCCTTATGATTATATTTATAGCTGTTTCCCCAAAATTTAATGCTATATCTAAGTTTAGATTCAACTAAAGCAAAATAGACAGTACGAAGTTGGGCACCAGACAAAAGATCCCTTAGAGTTCTGATAGCATAACATGCGCTACTTATTGTATTAGTAATTGAGTTTAGTTCTGACTTCCAATTTAGTAAAGAGTCAATTTGTACCCCTAAAAATTTTAAACTTTCTACCAAATCAATTTTGCAGCCCAAGGATTCTACGTCTATTATAGCTTTGTTCCTAACTGTAGATCTAAATATCATACATTTTGTCTTACTTACATTTAATTTAAGGTTATTCATAGAGAACCAGGTTTCACAAGCAGCTATTAAAACATTTAATTTGGATTTTAATGTCTCCATATTGTCAGCAGCTATAATAGCACTCGTATCGTCAGCAAATACTATCAAGTCAGCATCTGGTAAAATGTTTTTAATGTATTCAATTAGGTCGTTAAGAAATATTATAAAGAAAATGGGGCCCAACACCGCTACGCGCTACCTACGCGCTTTGTGGAACTTGCCGAGTGACACCTGGGCAGGTACCAGGTGAGAAAGGTGACTAAAAATAAGAACTATTTAACTTAAATTCACATGGCTGATTTTTATATATGTCAAATAGAATATTATTTTAAAGTAATATCATATAGTGTCAGACACTTTTGATGGACCAGAGTTTTTGTCAGACGCTTTTAAGCTTGGTTTTTGAAGCGCCTGACCGATATAGCATGGCAATATCCCGATCAATTAGCTTTAAGTATTAAATCATTAGGAGTTTAGTATTATTTAAAGCGTCTGTTAAGCAATACGGTGGACGGAAAGTGTCTGGGAGTATTTGCGACTTATTTTTAAGGATAATTCCTAAAATATACGTAAAAAACAGCAACAGAGAAAATACTTCACGTATTTTCTCCAAGCTGTTTTTTTACGTATATTTTCTACTCCCAGACACTTTCCGTCGGCCGTATTGCTTTACAGACGCTTTAAATAATACTAAACTCCATATGATTTAATACTTAAAGCTAATTGATCGGGATATTGCCATGCTATATCGGTCAGGCGCTTCAAAAACCAAGCTTAAAAGCGTCTGACAAAAACTCTGGTCCATCAAAAGTGTCTGACACTATATGATATTACTTTAAAATTTAATATAGAACTTACAACAAAATATATACTAGAACTAAGAACCTAAAACTAAAAACCATAGTAACTAAAATATATTATTAAAAGGAGTCCCTTTAGGCAAGGTTCCGAAGATACTGGCAGCGTTCCCCCTTTGAATAGCTAGACTAATTCTTTGTCCGAGGTAGCTGCCAGCTCTTTAAAATAATATTCTACATGACATATATAAAAATCAGCCATGTGAATTTAAGTTAAATAGTTCTTATTTTTAGTCACCTTTCTCACCTGGTACCTGCCCAGGTGTCACTCGGCAAGTTCCACAAAGCGCGTAGGTATTCAAGGCACACGAGACGCTACTGAAAACTTCAGGTTTCATCCGTGTGAAAATAAGTTATGTCTGATTGCTCTGGGATCTTACTCTACCAGTGCTGGTTGGTGGATGTCACATGTCTCCGAATTCGAATTTCGAATATTTCTCACGATGTTTTTCTTCACCGCCTTGAGCAGTGGTGATGAAATAAATTCACAATGTAATGCACCTGCCTGGGTTCGAACCCACGTCTTAGTGTTTGTAAGTCGGGGCCACCACCACTGGGCCACCGCTGCTCAAAATACAATCACAATATCCTAATTACATCTCGTTGTTAGTGCATTGCTGTGGATTCTTGTATACTAAGTCTAACACACTAAATATTTGAATGTCTTTCCACTACCAGCTTTTGAACGCACTTGAAATTTATTAATCGTGTTTAGTTGCAATTGTTGCTGTCTATTCTTTAATTATTTACTGATCTCAAAATACAGGATTTTCTTTTAATACTGATATCACACCTGCTACCAAATCCGGCTCAGATGACAACCAGTATTTGAATGACCTTGGTCTCAGAATTAGGTTAGGTACGTCAAAACCAAATTCCGTTACAACCTAGATTTTCCAGTTTGTTGTAGCCAAGCCGTCTGTTCTTTGTTGTTAAATAAAGTTATTAAATCTATCTTAGACATAAGAATTTTAATTCCTTTTTAATGTCATCCGGCTTTTAAGACCTTGACCACCAGCCTATTCTCCTTTTGTTACCCTAATTTATCTGGAATGGCACCGTATCTTCTTCCATACAATCTCTATTAGCAGACGTTTCAGTAAATAGGCATTCACACACCAGGTTTAGCATTCATAATTCATCGATAATTTCAGTGCTATTTACGACGGTTCAGTTCAAGACTTGATAGAATAATATTTTTCTAACAAATGAACCCGGTCTTCTTCTGCTTCTCGAATCGATGACCTTTTGTCCGACCAGTACGTAGCAACCTAGACAGCTCATAGTTTGCTTCATTAAAGTCCTGGAGGCTGCAGTTTGTTGTGCAGGAAGGGCAAAAGAGGAGGTATGGCATATGCTGTGTTGGGACTCTACACTCGCATTGTATCCAAGACGGGATATAATCGACCCATGATTGTATCCCGTCTAGCCAAAACGAATTCGGTGGCGTCATTGCTTGTGCTCAAGTACCACTAGCAGCAAAATTTATGACTGTCCCAAATATAGATCGGCCTTAAACATCTACTTTGGGCCCGTTTGATCGACCTTCTCGATTCCGCAGAGCATTGAAATGCATCTAGTTCACCTTTGATTTATTTAACGACAACAATATCGGCTCCGTTCTCTTCCTTTTGTTTGAGGACAAAGTCAAAAATATTTGTGACTTTTCTGAATATTACGCAAGTATTATTTTTGATTAATATTGGTTTTTGTCGATCACCTTGTTCAATATTTAGTTGGTACGCATAGTATGGAGCGTAGAAGGATGTGGATGTGTTCCGGAACACATCATCTGCCTAGCCTTGTCATAGTTGGCTATGTTGTATGACTGCTTCCAATCTAACCGGATGAATGCCAGTATTTTAGATGGATCGTTTGCCTATATCTGACCGCCACAACTCTGTTAGTAGTGGTTAATACGATACTGCCTGGGTAAGACTGTCATACGTGCTTTCCGAGGCACGGATGAAACTCGATACGTAACAGGTGGTCACCCGTCCACGGTTCAACCTAGGCTAGGCCGGCTTAACCTGAAGACCGACCAGAGTTACTGTTATTAGTATTACCTAACCATGCGTTATAGAACAAGCTTCTACACATCATGATCAAATAAATTACCCAAACATGTTGAACAAAATTATGTTGTTAAATGAACTTGAACGGAGGATGTTACGACACGTAATCGATCGAGTTTAACAGGTGATCGCGTTTAAGCGAGAGATGTCGGACTTCCTTGAGAATTGATGCATTGAACGGATAAACAAAATATCCGCTTGGCCGCGTGCGGTAAGGGCTTAAGCACATTGACGCGGTCAGGAATTGTGATGTGATTTATTTTCTATAAGATAGAAATTTTATTCATTAATATATTATAAATGTGCACTCAAAATACTTAGCAGGATACTACATTAGGATAGAAGAGCACAAAGGTACTGCTTATTTCATAAGAAAGGTGAACAAAAAAACCAGCATCACCAGAAGTTTCAATAATATGTCTTTGTCTTCTTCTTAGCGTGTCATTGACCATATTTAAACTGAGTCAGCCTAAAATTGTAATAGGCATAATAAGAACATCAAAAATACGTACAAATTAAAAATTTACTGGAAAAACAATCTTTAAGATTCCTTTGGCATTAACTAGCAAATTATGGGTGTACTATAAATATTAAATACTCCAGTTCCTACTCCTACAGAAAAAAAAGGCAATGAGATAATAACAAGCTCGTAATGTTATGTTTTATCTATGTGAATCTTTAATTTTTATAATGTAAAGGTAAAAGGATTTCGCCTACTTTGAACTTTGTTTAACAAATAAATACCTACTTAATCATTACTAAACGCAGCTCTTAACCACCGCTTTATAATATTGTTGAGCCCACAATCGTGACAAATGCTGCCCTTCATTCAGTAATCAACATGCAGTGACGAGCCCAGTCGTGAGCTAATCCATCATATCCGTTGAACCTTAAGGCAAATCGTGCGGGTCTTCGATCGGGAATATCTTAATAAATATCTGTTATTTCAAACTAACGGCCTTGACAACGTATACTCGGTAAACTTAGCTTTGTAACGAACGGGACAGGTGGTTAGAGGCTAGTCTATTATTATTACTTAGCCTTTATTGTCTCACTGTAGGGCAAAGATCCTCCTTCCATTTTTAGCGATCCTAGTGCCACTACTTTCGTACTTTCGATCTTTTGGGAAAGAGTCCAGCTCATCCCGCCATCTCCTTCCGATCTGCTTTTTGGTATCCACTGAGTGGTAATTTTTGCCCTCTACTCCTCCGACATTCGGTAGATGTGACCAGCCTAGTTCCATTTTAACCTAGCAGCCGTAAGGCCAGCATTAGGTATGTGGGTTTAGGAGCGAAGTATGGAGTTTCTGATGCGGCCTAAAGAATAACAAACCCAATTATGAATATATTACATTCTCATACACATTCGATAGTGGAAAATCCTCAATTCGTCGCATAATTAGCAGTCGAAGCGTGGCGTTCATGACATTGTCTCGCAATCTTACGTCTTGTCGCGTCAATGTGTCATCGCCCTTAGAGACACGGATGCTCGGCGCGATTTACGCAACATGTGTCCGATAATGGCCCACACTTGCGCGACTACTTAGTCACTGGAATTTCGTGAGGTGCATTTTTGGTATGCGTGGTGGAACGTGGCCCACTTTCTTGGTAACTGTAAGCGATTTTTCGTATAAGTTCAAGTTGGTAACGGTGGGATGTTGTTTACTGTATTGGGTTTTTTTTTGGTAGCTATTTATTGTAGGGTAATAATGTAAAAACACGTTGTTTATTAATAATTCTAGGTAAATGTAATTAATGCAAGTTACCAATCAGGGCATTTTTTTGTAGTCGGTTCTGTCCCACAACTGGGCAAAGACCTCATTCTACTCCCTCTATTTTTTCATTTTCAATTTTTCTTATTTTGGTTCGGAACCTATCTAGTTCGTAACCGTACTGTGTCAGGTCAGGGTACTAGTTTTCTGCGATTTTGACCTACAGTTTTTGTGGCATGCGGTAGACATCTTCTTCTTCTGCCCAATTATAGCCCAGTTCCATTTTAGTTGGACAGTGTTTCGAGACACGTCAGGTATTTTTTGTTTTGGACCAATGGACCTATATCTATGGAAATCATCATCATTATCAGCCTATAATGTTCCCACTGCAGGGACTCAGGCCTCATCTTATGGGGATAGGGATGGGCTATGGACCTATCGAATACTTTTTGTAAAAAAATAATTATCCTACCAAGTTTGTCTCACTTAATCCAAAAACAAATTCCGTCATCTGTGCTTAAAATTGCAATTATTTAACATGATAAAAGTATCTCATGGATACCTATCTAATTTAAAATATGATTAACCTTAATTTGATTAGCGAAGATACTTCAATTACACAGAGTACAAAGAAAGCGCTTCCCATGAGAACTAATAATAAGAAAGAGCTCAACAAAGAGAAAAGAATGAAAACAAAATATTTATTCGTTACTACACGGAGTTCTTAATTAGTAATTAGTGTTAATAATTATTGATGGGACTACTAAATAGGAGAAAATTTTAACTGTATGTAGATTAAATATGATCTTCTTTTGCTAGTGGTTTTCTGGGTACAGATAAATAATAATGACAGACATCAAAATAATCATCATCGTCCTTTTCCCAATTATGATGGGGTCGGTATTTTTTTGGGGGCGCATAATTTAATTGCGGAAAGAGCCCAAAGAGCGTTGCTAAAAGTAAGTTATTTCAACCCCAGATATTATTCTACCACTGACTTATACAGGGAATGTGAGGTATTAACTGTAGGTACGTAAACTCTTTGTGCTAGCCTTAATTATGAGACAGCATTCCTGTGCCAAGCTAAGTTCGCCGATTGAAAAACCAACTACTAGGAGCAGACGTTTTGATTTATTGAGATCTGCACCATGTAGAACTAGTTTTGCTCAAAAATTTAACATGTTTTTAGGCCCTAGACTATATAACATTGCAAATAAACGCTTACAAATTTTCTGTATGACTAAAAGAGAGTGCAGGATTAATGTGATCACTTGGCTTCTATCACTCAACTATGATGAAACGGAAAACCTATTAAGCGTACCCATATAATTAAACTAGCAGTTGCCAGCGGCTTCGCCCGCTACAACTCGACAATTATCCCACGGGAGGATAAGATTGAAATAGGAAATGTCCTATGTGTTAATCCAGGTTATAAACTGTCTGTGTACCAAATATCCAAA
Source organism: Diarsia mendica (assembly GCA_949316265.1). Taxonomy (NCBI): domain Eukaryota; kingdom Metazoa; phylum Arthropoda; class Insecta; order Lepidoptera; family Noctuidae; genus Diarsia; species Diarsia mendica. Next base: position 7,379,631 of record OX438906.1, on the reverse strand, counting down.
CCCATTTGGTAGTTTTTCCGTGAAAGAGTAACAAACAAACATCGCGTTTAAAATAGTTCTTAGTTTTTGTTATGGTACATACTTATACATACACACACTTGCACGCATACTCACACAAACACACGCATTATGGTACATACTTATACATACACACACTTGCACGCATACTCACACAAACACACGCACACACTTACACGCACAAACACACACACTTACACGCACATACACACACACACTTACATGCACACTCGGACACACACGCACACGTACATATACACCAAAAAACCGTATAAAAGTTTTTTTACAGTTTCTGTGATATTATATAGGTTAAACGTTATTTTTGTTTTCCTTCTTTTAGTTTTAGTTTGCACTATTATCATAACTACATATTTGTTTTGAATTTCAAGTTTACTTCTGTACTCATTGTATAAATTTTTTACCCTGTTGTCAACTTATATGTACTTACTAACTAGGCACAATTTACATTAAATTATATAACGAGGGTGGGCGCTGATACCCATAATGACAAGATATTAAGTTATCTTAGCTTGGGTATTGGCTGCAATCTGTACATACAACTATACTTACCTTAAGGCTCATTTGAATTGTAAACGATAATTCTGATTTGAAGGTGCAAATAAACTATTTTATTTATTTATTTTATTTTTTATTTTACAAGGAGCGCCTGCCTATCTGACGTCCACAACTCAGTTAGTACCGGGTAATACGATACTCATAGGTAAGACTGTCAGGACCACTGCCTACCTGTAACGTCTGTCATAGATCTACAATTGACAGCTGATCCATAACCCAGTTTGTACTGGGTAATACGATAGCCCTTAGTAAGACTGGTTGCAGATTAATATTTGGTTAAAAAGCGATGGTTAAAGAAAAAAGGCATGGTCGATGCAGTAATAGAGACGTATGGAAGAAAAGAATATAGGTACTGTCTTGGTGAAAACTTGATTACACGCAAGGGCGCGATCTGCAACTGCAACAAATAAGAGATTATATTAATTTACTTAGCTCGAATTTAAAAGTTTCTAATTATCAAGTATTTACCACATAATAGAGCATTCTCTATGCACATAATAGGGATGTGTCCTGGGTGTAAAAAAATATGATTCCGTTTAGTCCGTCAGTTAGATTATTGAAAAATATTGGATACGTGTTTTTTGTTTTATCAAATTAATAAAAATCGACGAAGATAAAACGCGTCAAAGATTAGGAGTGGGGGCTTTTGACGGCACTACGTGGGAAAAAATGTAGTGCGATGTGACGTCACACGAGTTTTCGAAGCACTGTATCGTCTTTATTTTTGGTTTACGTGCAAAAAGAAAAAATACGTGTTCAATATTTTTTGAAAATCTATCTGACGGACTAATTAGTTTTTTTTGTCAACTACGCTATACCTACTTAATTCTGAGAAAATCTACAAAAATGCCGCAACATACAACTGGAAATACCAACGTTAGAACATTCATCAAATCCTAGGTTTATAGCTACTTCTGTAGCTATTTCTCTTTACTATTAAGGTCAAGCAGCTTTAGCAGTGGGTGTGACTACCTAGGTATAGTGCCTCATTCGCTCTCATGTATTATGGATAAATGGCCATGTTTAGTCTAGACACAAGAGTAGCTTATAAATCATTCGATGATTTCGCTGACTGAACATGTTCCCAAAGCAGGCAAGGAAATTGGTTTTACAGCTGTCGACATTTCGTTGGCAGGATTGTTTCAGAACCTCAAAATATAGAAGGATGAAATAGGCTAAAAATAACATACCAACACGAAGGACAATTATTATTCAAAAGTGTCGTGTTGTGTATTCAAAGGTCGAAATGTGTGTGTACTAAGTACCTACTCACACATTTCGAATAATAGACGCCACGGAAGTAACTAAGAAATTCCTGAAAAAATCGTCTTCAAGACATACATAGAGCCACACTACCATAAGAAGTGCGCAAAACAGATTAATCATTAAAATATTCTATAAACCGTTCATGAAAATCATAATAGCAACAGTATTGATTAAATCAGCGACTGATACAATTACGATTATCGATTAAAATCGATCGAATCGAGAACGACTTAAATCAACATTAGCATACTGCCTTCACAATAAACGTAAACAACGATATCGGTAGACAGCTTCGCGTCTTGTGCACGCGCTTTTAGTGTATTCAAAATCTTGTTTCTGATTGATATTACTTCCATTTAAGTGAATATCAACTTTATTTCTGTTGGAGTTTAGTTGATTTTGTCTTAGATAACAGATACTTTTGAAAAAAACCCTTGTGAAGCCTTTTAATTAAGAAGTCGTTGGATGTTATCTTCCACTATCCTTGGTTGACGGTTTTTGTCTTGGGGTCTGTAATTTTATTAAATAAGTAAACCGGTGAAGTTCCAGCGCAAACCGAACTTTACGAAACTAAGTTGTTTCTGAAAATCGATGTTTACTTGTTCGAAAAGTAAAAAGCGAACACAGTGTAGATACAACCGGTCCATCGCTCCGCTACCGTCCTTTGAGTAACCTACATCCATCTGAGGTCGACTTGAGGCCATCATTCACTTATTTATGGATATCCGCTACCTATCGATTTGTAGACTAGATTATGACATTTTGTGCTTATTGATAGCGGATATTTTAGAGGACACAGTATCGTACCTTGAAAGAGCTTATGTGCTGTAAGTTTTAAGCTTTTGTCTTATTTTCTACTACTTATTGTAAATCAATATTCAATGTGGATCTCTTAGTATTTAGGGAATGTCAAAAGATACGAATGCCTCTGAACACCCTAACTTAAATTATTAACGTTTGCTACTCTTATTATGCAATTTAACATAAATATTATATACCAATTTATTGCACTACATAATAGAGCCACAGAAAGGATTTATACATACAGCGTGTCTCAGAAATGTGTGATCATATTTAAGAGCAGAATATAAAACTAAGGAATTACAAAAAAAGTAACATAAAAAAAGTAGATAAAAACTAAAAAACCCGACTGAAAAAACTGAAAAGCAAAAAACAAGCACATTTTAAATTAAACAAAACTTGGAAGCAGGCGGGGTCCATTCTATTTTCATTTTTTCTTTTCATAATTTAATATTCAAATGAACCCCGCCTGCTTCCAAGTTTTGTTTTTTTAAAATGTGCTTGTTTTTGCTTTTCAGTTTTTTCAGTCGGGTTTTTTAGTTTTTTAACTACTTATTTTATTTCCAGCTTTTTAGTTCTTTTGTGTTTGTTCTTTCGTTGGTCGCGTAAAATTCTTCGCAGATGATTTAACTTTTGTGCTTGTTTATAGGATTTTCCACTTTGAATTTCTTTTAAACATATAAGTGTTATATATTTTTGTAATCTCCTTTTAATACCCTTTATTTTGATACCCTACTCGATGGTATTACGAAAAAAAAAATTTTGAACTCCGCGATTTGGCCCCCAAAATCCGCATTTTTTCCTTTGTTTTTTTTAATTTTAATGTAGCCTATAACACTCGCGCCATCAAGATGAATCTAATGACGTATATTTCATTTAAATCGGTTCATCCTTTTATGAGTTATGAGGGAACAAAGAAACGGACATACATACATACTTACTTAAAATCATACACACATACACGTCAAACACATAACCCTCCTTTTGGGCTTCGCCGCAGTCGGGTAAAAAGGAAAACTTTCTTCATTGACATCGTAATCACGCAGAAAAATAATCAACTGTCCTAATACCAAACTTCGACGCAAATGACCCACACATCTGAAAGTTTTTTATTGAGTTTTTACATCAGGAATAGGGGATCGGACAGGGTCAAAATAATATGATTCTGTTTAGTCCGTAATTTAGATTATCGAAAAATATTGAATACGTGTTTTTTGTTTTATCAAATCAATAAAAAATGACGAAGATAAAACGCGTCAAAGATCTTGGAGTGGGGCTTGAAACGTCACTTGTGTCGTCAAAATGTACTATCATTATGACGTCACACGAGTTTTTGAAGCACTGTATCGTCTTCATTTTAAGTTTACGTGAAAAAAGAAAAAATACGTGTCCAATAATTTTTGGAAATCTATCTGACGGACTAATTAGTTTTTTTTTGTCCGATCCCCTTTTTTTTTTTTTTTTTTGGTGGGTGGAAAATCATCGAATGACCCCCCCCGCTCTTGGGCAGAGCGAAGGGGAGTGTCAGACTTCTACTGACTAAAAACCGAACCCATGTTCCTTCTTTGCCCTTGCGCCGAGGCCACGTAATCTAGTACATAATACCGCGGCCCCGACGGGCGTCGGCCCTTGCGGGCCCCTCCTTGCTGACATCTCTTTGAGGCGCGCGTGGAACACGAACGCGCCGCCGACACGGTCTGTTGCCGTCATGACGACGGCCGGACGGCGAGCTAGCCCATTACTCACCGTCCACAGGCCCGCGTCTACGGTGGCCGGAAGCCATCACGTGGCCCCCGACGCCCGGAGCGCCTTCCGCGCCTTCCGCGGCGGCTGGGACGTTGAGAGGATCGCTCCCTCTCTCGTTCCGCCACCTCCTTCGCTAGCATCACTGCTTCGCAGAAGGAGGCGACGGCGTCCCATTCCTCCTCGCCCCGGACCATGGCTTGCACCAGGGCCGGACGCGAGAGGTCACCGCCGCCGATCGCCGCTACGAGAACACGGCGGGGCTCCGCCCAGGCAGGGCACACCTCCACAGTGTGCTCCACCGTGTCCTCCGGTCGATCCTCGCAGTGGAAGCATCCGGGCGTTTCCTCCCACCTGATTCGGTGCAGGTACCTCCCGAAACATCCGTGTCCGGTGAGGACCTGTGTCAGACGGAAGGTGAGGGCGCCGTGGCTCCTCTGTAGCCACTCCTTAAAGAGGGGATTTACCGCCACTATCGTGGCGTGCCCTGCACGGGGTTGCGACAGTCGCTGTCTCCATGCCGCCATGAGATCGCACCGGAGGTCTGTCCGCCGCGCAGCAATGTGCCGCGGCAGCAGAGTGACCCCCCGGTGTAGCGCCTCCGCGCGCCACTCGTGTAGGCGCGCGAGGTCTATCGCCTCCAGATCCCACGGCGGCAATCCGGCAAGGAGATTCGCCGCCTCGCGGGAGATCGTGCGGTACCCGCGGACTAGCCTTACGGCCATGACCTTTTGGGGCGCGTTCAGGTAGTGGACGGCCCGCTTCCTCATGGCACGTGCCCACACCGGGGCCCCGTAAAGGGCCATGGACCGCACGATCCCCGCATACAGCCTACGGCAGGAGGCGTTTGGCCCCCCCAGATTGGGCAAGAGCCACCTAAAGGCAGCCGCGGCCCGCTCCAGTCTGGGAGCCAAACGTCGGAAGTGCTCCACGAAGTTCCACCGGCTGTCGAGGACGAGTCCGAGGTACTTTATAGTACACTCGACGCCGATGGGAACCCCTCCCACCGTTAGCTGGGATCCCGACGGTGGCAAATTCCCACGCCCATGGAAGCACATGGCCTCAGACTTGTGAAGCGCCACCTCGAGACCCAGCTGCCGGATCCTCTCCACGACTATCTCAACCCCGCGTGTCATATTTTCGGCCGCCGCCTCGTGCGACTCCCCCCGTGCCAGCACCAGCGTATCGTCCGCGTAGCAGACGACGCTGACGCCGTCAGGGAGGTCGGCACGCAGCACCCAGTCGTAACCGATGTTCCACAGGGGCGGCCCCAGAACCGAACCCTGCGGAACACCACACGACATCTCTCGCCGGTTCCATTCTCCGTTTTGACCAGGGTAGATTACCGTCCTGTCGGACAGGTAATCCCCGACTACACGACGAAGGTAGGCTGGCACCCGGTGATACCGGAGTGCCTCCCTGATGCAGCTCCAGGGCATGGTGTTGAAGGCGTTGGCGATGTCGAGAGACACCGCCAAGACCACACCGCCCCGAGAGACCGCATCCCCCGTCGTCAGGGCTCTCACGCGCATGATGGCATCCACCGTCGAGCGCCTCTTGCGGAAGCCGAACTGCTGATCCGCAAGATCCGGACCCATTCCCTCAAGGTGCTCGGCGAGGCGGTTTACAATTACTCTTTCAAAGAGCTTGCCCACCTCGTCGAGCAGCACAATGGGCCGGTATGCAGACGGCGAGTCCGCAGGGCGCCCCGGCTTCTGGATGAGTACCAGCTTCCCCGTCTTCCAACGAAGCGGGAACTGGCCTCTTTCCATGCACGCGCTAAAGAGCCTCTCCAGTCGGGGCCCAAGAGCCTCTGGATCTAAGGCCAGGGCCCAGGCTTTGCCAGGCAAGCCATCGGGCCCCTTGTCCGATCCCCTGAGCTTGAATTTGTGCCCGGTTGATGGCAATAGGCTCACCACTATTTCATGTGACTTACCAATACTGCTGCATTGCGGGTATACTATTAGGTGCTCCTGTGCCTAATCCTTCGGGGATTATCGGTGTGATGTTTGTATTTCTGATACACTCTGTATAAGTGTTGGGCCATACAGGGCCAGCAGTATGCTAATCTAGCCCGCAGGTGCACACGAAGTCATTACCTTCACATTACGTGTCATTTATTTACTGTTTGACATTTTGTAGAGTAATCACATGTTATAGAACAGTGTAATTTCTTAGGTGCGCCTTATGAAATTGAAATCTGGACAAAGACTTCAATCCATCCATCGTCGACTATTGCTGCTTGCCAATTGTCGCCTGCTATTTCTTTGATGTAGTCGATCTATCTTCTGGATGGAGGCCATCCTTTTTACCTTGGGACCAATTTCCATACTACGACACGACTCGTCCACCGAGCGACTTTTATTCTAGCTCATTAGCTAGATGTCCTGCATATTTCCATTTCAGTTTCATCGAGTGGAATAGAAAATAAATTGATTACGTTCTCGCTCTTATCTTGATGTGGCGTACTTAATCTCTCTTTCGGAGCCCTACGAAACTCATTAAACGACAATAATTCTATGATTCAGAATTTTCAAACTATAATTCTATCACATCTACTTTGATTGGTACGTTACCAAAAAAACCTTTAGATGACTCCCAAACTTCAAGATCACTAATGACAGTCTTCTTCTATTTGAAGGCTTCAAATATTAGCTGGTTATTGTGCTCCATGGAAAACAAGAAGGCATCGTGACTGGGATCCCGGGATATAAAGTGCACTGCACACCAAAAATCAGACACGTAGATTCAGAGCAATAAACACGTTTACTGACAATTCTAACCAATATTTAGAAAATTATACTCCTTTCTTTGACAAAACGATAAAAACACAATCAAAGTACCTACTTATTTCCATTTACAATGGAAAGATGAGACCCATAAATATCAAACGTGAGAAGTCAAGGTCAAGTATGGTTTCGCTGTTTCGAATATTAGGACACACGTCTCACCTTCGCTAATTTATAGGAACAAAACACAATAACCATTTGTTTTAATACCAATCACGGCCGACTTTCTCACGTTCAACAATCATTGTCTTAAGTTCCGCATCGTCCTAAATCCATCATACATTTTTCTTAGTAAAGCAAACTGGAAAATCTGCTCTTATGTCTTCAGTCTTAAGGTTAACAATAGCTTGCCTGAATTTTGGAGCATCATAAATTGCTTTAGCTTAGTAATCGATGTTGGTTGACAGTTACATTGATTTCGATCGACAGGTCGTTTACGGGTGGTTCCGATTTCATCTCTTGCTCATTATATTGTAGATCTTATCTCTAAGTAGTAGGATTTATTATTGTTTGTAGTGTACACAGTGAGTCTAATGGTACATGACCAGTATCGCCTACTGACCCTGCCCCAGTTTTCAGACCAGTTATGTTACGTTTTTGCTGAGACAAACGTTTCCTGCTTGAGATTAACCTCCGTGTATCGTAAAATTACTTTTGATATCCCTATTATGAAGATAGAAAGAAATCAGTTTGCGATCTCAATTAAAGTGTATTTATTCAACGTCCAAATGTTATATTGTATCTTGTTAAAATTAAATACATTGATTTATAAAATTAATTCGTATCAAACAGCAAAGACACAAAACTATTGGTCAAAACAAAACAGTACAGGACATTGCAAATTTTTTAAAAAAGGTCCTGCAGTTAAACTAAAATTGGTGTTTTTGTAAATCACCATTCCTCTGAATTCCCTTCTTATAAGCTCTAACCAAAACCAATCCTCTTTTCCAGGTAAATTAACAGGTGAAGAAGAATATGTACGATCACAGGCGTTACCACTACAGGACCGACCAACAGAAGCACCGAACCATCTGAAAGCGACCACAGCGACGATGATGATACCGACCGACCCAAAAACAACCACAGAACACAAGCCAGATGAAGAAATAGACGAAACAACCCAACCAGATGTCGGAGACAACGTAATGCCAACCCAAGAAACAATAAAACCTAGAGGCAGACTGCTGAACTTAAACGTAGATGAACTACAAAACTTCGCCATTGCACTACACAATGACACAAATTCAAAGAATAATAAGAAACCTATGACGGATCTAAGTGATGTCAATTTAGATGTAGATGATGATGACGAGCCAAGGATGATACCAGAACATAAGCATAAGGGTATTCCTGAGAAGTTTTATGATAATCTACAGGCTCCGTTCCATCCGTTGATGGCGGTTGATAGAGCAACATCAGACGAGGTGGAATGTAAAGAAAATGAAATTAATTATAAGGTTAGTTAAAACATTAAGTAACTAATAACTATTGGTATTAATATTTTAACAAAAAGAAATAAATATCATGTCCTTATTTATGAAATAAAAATCGTACCATCAATTTGCTATGTCGGTGATGTATAAGAAAGTGAATGGTGAAAGGTAGTGCAAGTGTTAAAAACGTTTATACCTAGTCCTATTATTTACGGCAGGCCCCGGTAACCTACTGTTCATAAAACGCGTACAGTAAGTGCGAGTGGCGCGAGTCACGGACTAAACGTACTTGATCGTGTTTAGGTAAATCTCAATTTATAGCGATTATAATTTCATTGTTCTTCAGACAGCGTTAGTCTAGTTCAGATACTGTAAAAATTATCGTTGTCGCTGTCTGATCAATAGGGATGTTAACAAAAAAAATCTTATTAGTCCGTCAGATAGATTTCCAAAAAATATTGGACACATATTTTTTCTTTTTTCGTGTAAACAAACATTGGAGACGATACAGTGCTTTGAAAACTCGTGTGACGTCATATTCTAAGGTCATAGTATGACATTTCTTAGCGAGCGGTGACGTCACAACCTCTCACTCAAATCTTTGACGCGTTTTATAAAACAAAAAATACGTATCCAATATTTTTCGATAATTTAACAGACGGACTAATTAGAATCATATATTTTTTTAGTCAGTAAACATCCCTATTTAACTTTGCATGTAACACACTTTTCGCCAGTTCAGTTTAACATGAGGCTGAACATGAGGTCCTGAGTTCGATCTCGAATTGGGAAAAGTGTTATTGGGTTTTTCTTGGGTGTACTATTAGGTACACTTCTGCCAAATCCTTCGGAATTACAGGCGTGATGTAATGTTAAGTAATATTTGCTTCATTTATCAGATCGGTGAGCGTATAGACCGCGGATGTGAAGAGACTTGCGAGTGCAATGCCGGTGGTATCTTCGACTGTTCACCTCGCTGCAAGCATCCCTACATCCGTCGTGGTAGAAGACTGAACGATCCGCTCTGCTTTGAGTCTCCTGTTGACGAGTGCTGTTCTATTATAGCATGTGCTACGAATAATGCAGGTAGGGAAGAATTTCTTCTTTCTTATTTTGTTATTGTAAGATTTTTATGAGAAGCAGCTGAATGCCGTTATGTTGCATGAAGTTATTGTCTATTTTGACCACATCGACACTGTAGCTAGAAAATATAATACCTGTGGGTATTATTCGTGGTGAGATTGTTTATCAAACTTCTAAAAACTTTATGAGATAATTTCTTGGTTATTGCCAGTCCGTAAGACGATAGCGCTTCTGATTGTTGCCCAAAGTAAGCTGATTGTCGTTTCCATAATGCCAATATTTGAGCAAAACACCTTATTCTTTGCTAGCATAATAAACTACAATTTTGTGAAATCTTCACAAATGTGCACAATAAGATTCAAAAACAACGACTTAATTTTTATTGTTATTTTCAGATCCGAAGCTATCGAAGGTAGAATTGTGTCGATACGGGAACGATTCACACCCGGTCGGCTCCAAGTGGAACATCGGCTGCGAACAGACCTGCTCTTGTGAGCCTAAGTCTATTGTTACTTGCAAACCCAGGTTAGTAAAGATTTTACTTACATTCAATTCTTTCATCGGTAACCTTCTTAATATAGGGTGTGGTGAACATCAAAGCAGTGTCCATTTAACTTCAAAGATTATAAAAGACACAGATTACACTCATTTCCCTTACATTAAAAGCTCTAATAACCGCTTGACACGCTCCACGATCTAGCGACACGCATGTTCCTAATAGCGATCACAAAAAAAAAAAACAAATAAGTTATGTGGGTCCGTTGGATGCGAACGCACAGAACCGGTCAATGTGGTGACAATTGGGGGAGGTTTATGTCCAGCAGTAAGCGATTAATGTGATGAATGATCGTGTGTGTGTGTGTGTAATGACGATTAATTGGAACAAAACTAAGTAAAATTCTATTTAGCACAGCTATTTATAGTCTTGATCTCATATTAGATCACGATTCTGTGTATGAATACCGTTTTCTTCCAACAGATGTGCTCCCCTGCCGGTATCAGACAAATGCATCAACGTACAGGATCCCAACGACGCATGTTGCGAGGTGCAAGTGTGTGATGTCAGCCATGATGTCCACGAAGAACCAGATAACTCCACGTCCACCACTACTACAACTACTGAGGTATCTCATACCTCATCCATGGTAATTCATATCTATACTCATAAACTTATAAAAAAAAAAAAAAACTTCGGACTATCTTCTGTCTGTAACATAACGACCAATTTTTTTTTATGAAAGATAACTTCACAGCAGCAGTAGATAAACTTTAAATTATTTTGTAAAATCTAATAAATTAAAAAATATTTGTTTTTGTAAAACGAGGCAAAAAAAAAGAGTATGTATCGTAGAAGGTGGCGTTCAGTGGTTTCTGCCTACCCCCATGGGAAAAAGGCGTGACTTTAATATGTTTGTATGTATTGTGTCCAACAATACGAAATTATTACGAAGTACACAAAATAAGGTAGCCGAGAGTGACTATAATTTATGAATTGGCGTTATTATTGTGTGTGCGTAGTTATGATATATTTTTTTTTTATATTTAGATTAGTTTGTTTACCTGTAATTCCAATTATTATTATTATATTATTTAATTTATTTAAAAAAAAAATACGCTGTAATGTTAAAATATTTTTACATATTATGTCTTTAGTTGGTTAAATTTCCTTTCTGATAGTAAAAAAAAATATAACAGTTGTCACTCAAAATGCTCAATTTCGAGACGAAAAAGTTTTTTCGTGTGATTTTTTTGTGATTTTGTGATTTTTTTTTCGAGGTTCTTGATTACTTTTAGAAAATATTTTTGCATAAGTCTTTTACCTATACATTTGACTATACACTGTATTTTTTTTGAAATTGTAATAAGTAGCAATACGGCTAACTCTGCGACGAAAAACAGGTCGTTTTTACGGTGCCCCTTTAACTGCGCCTTAAGGAATTTCTCAGTTACAGCTGAATCCCAGTTGATGGCAATAGGTTTAACCTTATTACATGGAACTTCGGGAGTGACGTTTTTCTTATGTTTTTTTCGCAGCACATGAACAAAGGTTTCGAAGACTACGATGATGATGCTGAACAGATCCACACGAGACCCCTAGTACTGACCGAACCAATAGGCTCCGTGAAGGTACTCCAGAACAACTCGGTTCAGGTCAACCTGATGCATTTGAACGAGAGCGAAGACCCTATACACCTTCTCTTAAGCAACGATGGGGGAAAATCTTTTGCCGATGTAGAATTGAAGTACTCCAACTTGATCCTGAACTTAGAAGGTGGAAAAGACTATATCCTGAAGACCAAGGAAACTGGGACCAAGTTTAACTTTACTATAACGTCGTCTGATGGTGGATTCGGACTCAATGAGGTTCTGAATGAGGAGATTCATAACGGTTCCAAGGTTGGCTGCTACCATGATGGACAGTTTTATGCTGTTGGTGAGTATTCTGTCTTTCAATTATCATCATCATTTCAGCCGATTTTAGAAGAGATTTTCTTGTCTAATACAAAACCAAGTATTTGCCCTTTAAACAGTTTAGATAAATGAAAAGTTCGCTCAAACGGGTACGTAGGACGCGGCTCTTGACATGGACACCGCCTTACGAATACTACCGAAGTATTTGTCAAACACATGGAGGAAAATAACCTTCCTCCATGGTCAAACAGAATAAAAATATTATATAGAATCATTTACTTGTATAATTAAATCAAAACATTTGATTCTTAGCCTACAATCTTTCCGTAATGCTTTGACTGATTCCTAAAAGTTACAAGACTTCTACTTATTTAATCAAGATGTAATAAATGTACATATTGAAATGCGTGCTCAAGTTCCTTTAAAAAGGAGCTTAAGAGTTTCCTGTTGAATAAGTGTCTATATGCTGTTGAAGAACTTTAGCGATTTTTTTTATATAATAATGTTGTATTGTGGTAGTGTATTTTTTGCAATGTTGAAATGTTCTGGCTTGTTTGTATTTTGTATTGTTGCATATTTTTTATTTTTTTTATTTTTCTCTTTATATAATTTAATTTTCATTTTATTAACATGTAATTTCAAATACAATTTATTGTTCATGAATAAATGACTAATGACTAATGACTAATGACGAAGAGCATCCTGGTTCACTAATGCATAATTTATCACAAATCGGTAATAAACAAAATGCTCCGATGAATGTTAAAACTTCGACTTGTCTTCTAGACAATTTATGATAATATGTTCGCCTAATACTGTCCCGCTGCAGATCAATGGCTTTTATTGGCAAACAAAGAAGGCATGGCCGTTGATCGCCATTCTTGCTCTAACTGTGATAATATTTTGAAAAGCATGATTTATAATTTTCTGTTTAGGTATTCTATAACATTTATTTATTGGGGAACCGACCTTTCAATGGAGAAATTAAAGTTGATTATAAAATAAAGCCCAAAGTTACCTCCTATTACATGGGACTTGAACCTCCTAACTAACTCTTCTACTAATTTATTTATTTTTGTACTCTACCACAATGTTGTCCTATATGACCCTTTTTTTTTGGTAGGTGGAAAATCATCGAATAACCCCCCCCCCCCGCTCTTGGGCAGAGCGAAGAGGAGTGTCAGACTTATACTGACTAAAAACCAAACCCATGTTCCTTCTTCGCCCTTGTGTCGGAGCCGCGTTATCCTTTCGATAATCCACAGCCCCGACGGGCGTCCTATATGACACTAAGGTTGACTATAATAACTGGCAAAATGTGGGTTCCTTAATAGGTACACCTCTCCCTAACTATAATATTTTAGAGGTCGCATTATTGTACCTAGACAGATTCTATGTGCTATAAGGTTTTTTTTACTCAGTGCTATCTCTATTATTTTATATATGTACGTTTTATTAATTATTTCTTCAACCCAGGTGCTGAGTTCCACATCGGCTGCACAGAGCTCTGCGAGTGCATAGGTCCTGACGAGCACGAGTGTGCAGCTCTGGTGTGCCCCTCTCACGTAGGTCTGGAGCTGGTCTCCAAGGGCTGCGTGCGCTGGGCCCCCTCCCCGCCCGCGACCCCGCCCAACTGCTGCCCCAGGTCATCCAGGTGTCTGAGTGACGGGACGTGCCATTATAAGGGAGTTGCGTAAGTTGATCATATTCTTCTCTTCTTAGCGTGCTGATGACTGCTCTGCTGATGAGCGGGAGGAATCATTTGATGATTTCCCACTGACACTCCCTTGCGCTATGCCTCCAAAAAAAGAGGCTGTACATAACGGTATCAAATATTCTATCATGAAAATAAACATTTGTTTTCAGGGTACCAAACTGGAGCGAAGTGCCTTTAGAAGTAACTGGTTGTGAGCAACGCTGTTTCTGTGAGAATGGTGAGCTGGACTGCCAGGAGGTCTGCTCTCCCCTCCCCGCCATACCTCCTCAGACGTTGCGGTGTCCCCTGGGCCACAGACCAGCTGCCGTCAATATCTCTGAGGAGGACTGTTGCAAGCATTGGGGATGTGTGCCAAATTCAGGTAAAAAAATACTTTAAAGCATAGAAATTTGCTAAGATCACAATTAAATTGCACCTAATGTGCGATAGCCATTATAATATTTTTTTATATTCCCACCAACCACATTCGTTTTCTGAAAAGCTTTCATCATTATTCATCAAAAGATCTAATTATCACTTTATATAATAAAATCCACATCAGCATCATAATTATTAATCAGCATCATCATAATTCATCTCACAATATCACATGCATGTCACTCATACACATTATTGCTTACAGCTCTAAACGGATCATCTTTTCAGCCTTACAAGATGCCTGTTCTTGGTGAAATCATGAACTTTGTGACGCCAGTACCTGACGGACCGACTTCACCTCCCGTCATACCCTCACCTCCCCTCCCTACGGACTCTATAGACTTCTACAGATACTTAAGCCCCGTCAAAATGTCGTTACCTAAATACTTTAAATCAGTATTCCCTGTCGGAGTCACACCAGCTCCCTTTTACGCAACGGAACGACCCGTCAATAATCCTCATGTCCATGGAGAAAATATCACGGTTTTCACTCTAGACGATATTGATTCACCAATCAAAACTCTACATCCGGAACCACCTTTTTTGAACCCTCGTGACAACTGGCGGGTTCAACCCGGCAAACCAGAAGTGCCTCAAATAACAGACAATTTCAGAAAATTTCCTACTGCCTACAATCTTGTTAACGCAGAGGCTAAACCACACGACTACATTCATAGACAGCGTGTTACTACAAGGCCCCCAACGCAGTCCTTCGAACCTCATAAAATTCCAGTGAAATCTATTTATGAGAAGATCAAGAAAGTACCAATCTCAAAAATTGATAACCTAAATTTCTTCTTACCTTCATACGAAAGAAGACCTGAATCTTCTTTTTCCAAAAGTCACAATGCGTATAAATTTAATACTATGAAACCGGAAGCCACGCAAAATTTGTTCGAACCTACTGTACAGAATGATTCAATTGACTACCGCGTTATCCCTAAAGTGATCCTTCCCCATAGTAATTCTCGGGACCAATCTCAATTAAGAAAGCACGTGACCTTACTCAATACTAAGAGCGTGATGGGTCCGAGACCGACTGAGATATACCGTGAAGCGTTGTGGCAGCATGCGCAGGAACCTCATCATGTGTTGACTAAAGAACCGACCCCTTACGAGACTGTGCTGCTAAGACCTGTTCCAAACGCCAAGCCTGTTGCTTCGTACGCGCAGCATTCAAAAACGATGTCTGGTAAATCCTACACAGCATTGGATCTGGAGCATTTGCTCAATCAGATGGAGGTGGAGTCTGTAGTGAATAAGAACCTTGGACGGTCAGCAGACAAAGACCCTGGAGTCGCGGCAGGTTTGTTGCCTCGCCTTGCTGTTAGCTTCATGTGTCTTTTTGATGTATTATAACGACTGACTCTAAACTTTGACTGACTTTTATGGCCTTTATTTCTATCCTACTAGATTTTGATTTTTGCAGCTTGTGTAGGAAGACTAGCGGGTATAAACTTCAAATATAGCGCTGATATTTCCAATGTACCTACTTATTATGTCATCATACTCGAAACTTGACATATTCAATCATAAATAATAACACAATAGCTCATCAATCATTTTATGTCACCTCATTGTACATACTAACCCACATTGGTCAACTATCTATTTGTCGAAACAAACTCCTATGTAAAATGTATCTAAAGTTCTCTTTGCTTTAACTTCATCAGTACCAAATGATTCTTCATTTTGCAGGTCAACCAACATCAGACCAGCCACCCCAGCATTCGTTCTTACCAACAATTCCCCCTGAGATTCATTTCCCTCAGGATGAGACCGACTACGACCAGAACAATATCCATAGGCCACCGCATACAGTTGACCAGCCTGCTCTGGCGGGTCTACCTCCAGGACTGACCTTGCCTCCAGGCTTCTCGGACATGAACAAGAAGTTAACAGTGATCTCTCTTCAAGCGGATTCGCCAACTAGTGTTAAGATGCTGTTTGGACTTCCGCCAGTTCTGGTCGGATTAAGGGGCAGTGTGGACTTGAGATATACTGATAAGGCGTAAGTATTCAGTTATTTTTGGTCTTAATAAATAGATCTACCATCACACATTTCTTGTGTTAATTAAACCATAGCCATTTGTCAACCTCTCCACAAACTAAATAAGTATTTTCCACCTTTCAGTGACGAAGATGTATCCCAGTGGTACTCCCAAGTATTCGCGCCCGCAGACGAGGTCCTCACGACTCCTCGCCTGGAGTTCCGTCTGGGTGGTCTGTCTCCAGGCACTACGTACAAGATCAGAGGAAAGCTGTACCTCCACAACCTGCCTGTGGAGCCAGAGAGCGAGATCTATACTGTGAGGACGCTGGAAGTAAAGACGGTATGTTTAAAACAGATCTTTTGGGTTAGTTGGTCAGAAAAAAAGCACATCTCTGTGTAAACAACAAAAAAAAACTAAAAAAAAACCTGAAAACAAATGATTTTTACCAAGTGATCTGCTCCATAGTAAAAGGCGTTTGTGGTTTCTCCTTACGAGCTACCTGTCATCATTGACGTCACGCAAAATCCTCCATCGCGCAAACAGAGTTGGATTGTTCGTGAGATTAGGATTCATTCGCTCACTGGACACTACATCAATCTAGTTGGAGGGCTCTCCCTGTTCTTTGAGGCTTGGGGAACTTTACACTCTGTTCCCCATAAATCAGTAGATTCCTTATTCAATCTTTTCGATTTAGGATCTTTTCTAAGTGCAAGCAATCAACAAAAAGCAGGGTAATCAGATTAGGTACTTGAATATTTTCCATGTTATGCAGGCGGCCCCAACAACGGAAGAGAAACGCAAAGAGATCGACAGTCGTCTGACAATCATGGATGTCAAAGACACAACAGCACACGTCACGTGGAGACGCTTTGGCGAGGATGAGTTGCAGTTCATCGACGCTATACAAGTCAGGTAAGAATAAAGATGACGATGATTAAAGCAGTTTTGCAAGAAGTTACCTTCCAAAGAAAATTCCAAATTCCAAAGAAAATGTTTATATTGGACTGTAAAATGTTTGCATGTTTGTTTGTTTACTTAAGAGCATAGACGGGCTGCATTTTTCCATACAAATGTATTCCCCTATTCTCTTCCTGGATAATGCCTCTAGAGTAATCGTTTTTATTTATAAAAATCCAGGTCTATTGAAGGCATGCCCCTGTCATTTTTTTTTTTCAAAAAATTTATTACAAAAATAAATATGACTTACCAAAAACCTAAAAAAATACCCCGTTTTTACCTACGTAATCAGATGACTACCAAAGAAAATTGAAAAGTTTTTAAAATAAAAACAAGTAATAGGGGCATAGATCTATTCTTCCTTTAAATTTTGATACCAAATATAATTTAATTGGCTTAGGTTTCGAGGAGAAAACAGGAGAATACGAAACGTCGATCGGTCAAGGTTTTTTATAGGTAAAATCGTTCTGAGCTGCAGTTGTCTCTATCGCACTCACATATTGATACCGCCCGGTTGCTAGAGCGCAGCGCGACGGCAATAGTTATATATACGTATATTATACGCAGCCCGTCTACGCTCTTAAGCGCTACTCATTAGCTATTTGTAATACATATGTGAACGCGAAATAAACACGTCTTGAAACGTGTACGGTCATGCCTAACTAACGCAACTTTATTTTTTTTTTGATGGTTGGAAAATGTCCCCCGCTCTTGGGCAGAGTGGATGGGAGTGTCAGAAATCTACTAACTAAAAACCACCCATGTACCTTCTTCGCCCTTGTGCCGAGGCTGCGTTATCACTTTCGATAATCCGCAGCCCCGGCGGGTACTAAGGCAACCTTAATTTTAATTGGACTCCTAGGATACTTACAGATAATACAGATAATTATTGTCGATGTCGACTACAAGTCTCGAGACTTCTGTTACATAATGATCTGGCAGATCATCAAGCTTCAATAAATAAACCAACTGTTTTAAGGCAATGGGTTCTATTTATTAGTTAACTGGCATGATTATCTTACTCAAAATCATCGCTTCAAGGCGTTCTATGATAGATTCACGATTAGTTTTCAAAGCTACTGTCTCCTACCTCCCCAGATACCGTCCAGTGGGTACTCCGATCTACAGCATGACGGAACTGCTCCACCATAGCCGGTCCAACGCTGAACTGCACGACTTGCGTCCCGGCAGCCATTACGAAGCGAACCTCGTATTCGTACCACCCCCTAAGGCTACCACTGAGCTGATCGATCCTAGCAGGATCGAGTTCAATACTGCTCCTTATGTTGGTAAGTGAATCAGCGTTTTTGAGTATTTGGTTTTGCGTTTTTAGCGACGTCAAGCGCAGAGTGGGTAATGTATGCTCGTGTTAAAATTGATCGCATTCTCTCTTCGAAATAGGCTTGTAAAGTATGACCACCTTTAACATTCTTAAAATTTTAAGCCGGTTCTGTCCTTAGGTTATAAACCTCAAACAAATCTCACGATTTTTCTTCTGAAGGAGGTACGCAGAGGTTTATTCACTTAGACTCCAATGTAAAGGCCCAAATTAAATACGCACATGAGTCAGCCAGACACTTATGGGGCTGTAATTAAAAAAGCAAAAACCCTGTGCACATAAGGATCAAGCCTGATACCCTATGAATGCTCAGGTGCTGGTATTGAAAACGCAATAACCCTGTTCACTTAAGAATCAAGCCTGGCATCCTATGAATGCACAGCTATAGTGTTTGTCTACTTCCATTTTTTTTAACCCATTCCATCTTCTCTTACAGACCCATACAACTGGACAGTAACTATCGAGGCTCGCGCAGTAGGCTCGGAAGCCGTGGAAGTCTGGTGGCGTGGCATCCCCTCCCCTGCCGAGCGCTGGGTGCGGGTGTACCGCGGTGCTCATGCGTGCGGCGCCAAACGGGAGAAGGATGCCTTCAGACTTGCAACAAGGGATCTTCCGCCTGCTATTACGCTTACTGGACTTCAGCCGAATACCAAGTGTGTACTACTTTTATTAAAATACCGGAGAGCCCAGCAATGGTTCCCTTTTTTTTTTTTTTGGTGGGTGGAAAATCATCAAATGACCCCCCGCGCTCTTGGGCAGAGCGAAGGGGAGTGTCAGACTTCCTAAAAACCGAACCCATGTTCCTTCTTTGCCCTTGTGCCGAGGCCACGTCATCTAGTACTAAAATCCGCGGCCCAGCAATGATTCCCTATAATGTTAAGTATTTCTACAACACCTTTCAACATCATTATTTGCCTCCCTATCCTTTTCCT
Source organism: Diarsia mendica (assembly GCA_949316265.1). Classification (NCBI taxonomy): domain Eukaryota; kingdom Metazoa; phylum Arthropoda; class Insecta; order Lepidoptera; family Noctuidae; genus Diarsia; species Diarsia mendica. Next base: position 7,360,154 of record OX438906.1, on the reverse strand, counting down.
AGTTATGTTGGGGTCAGTTTCATGTTTAAATGAATGCAGCTCAATACCAACATTTTACATGGACTGTAAAATGTTGGTATTGAGCCTGAGTCCTGACCGGATCTGACCTCCAAAACTCAGTTAGCACTGGGTAACACCATACCCCCAGGTCAGACTGGTTATCAAACTTTCGCGTCACTAAATACCAGTAACGACTACAAATGACAGCAGGGGCCAACGGCTGATCGAGACACGGAAGAAACTCGGTATGTTATAGGCGGTCACCCATCTATAGGCCAACCTAGGCAAGCACGGTTTAACGGTTGTTCTTATTTAGCCACGGGTTCCTCATTTCTACAACAGCTTCTAACAGTTATCTACAAATGACTTAATTCGGTGTCTTTCTTACAGATGTCGTGTCTGGCTTGAAATGTTCCTGACCAACGGAAAAGTGAAGACGAGCAATGTGTTGGAAATCAACACAAAATCGGAAGACTCTCCCGAACCTATCGACAGTGAGTATCCAATTATTTAAAAGAACTCACACATTTCTGTTCAGTAGTTTAACTAATTCTGTACAAAAACCAGTGAGAAACCTCGGCATCATAGACCTTTTAGAACAGAAACAGTCAGATAAACAGTCTGTAAAAAATCAACATGCCTCTCCAAAACCGTTTTTCTGAGCCAATAATACAAATTGTCGTTCCTAATTTGGGTTTAAACACAATAAATGACTCTTTCTGCGCCCATGGCCTAGTGTCAAGCACTACTGTTGAGTAAAAATTCGTGGGTTCGATTCCCATGTCGGCCGAAGGGATTTTCATCAAAAATTTTTCAGTAGCAGTCCGGAGTTCGTATTATGAGTATGACATAACTGGTTAAATGTGGAAGTATTCTAAGTACCTAAACCTCAGGGATTACAGGCGTAACAATGTTAAGTTTATGACCCTAGGAAACCAACAGCAGCAGTAGCACAGGTTTTTTACACAACTTTAAATAGAATAAGAACTTATTGTTCTCTCTTAACCTTACTTTAATCATTTTCCTTCCAGACGAGATAGAAGCGTCCTCAGTGGCAGGGCACCACCGCGGTGACTACTACAGCGCGCTGGTCGGTGTTGGTGCAGTGGCTGCGCTGGGAGCTCTCACGTCACTCCTGTTGCTGCTCGTCGTGCTCCGGAGACATCGGCCACGATCTGTGCCTATTACTTGTATGTATTTATGTGTCTAGTCTAACTAGCCAGAAAATGGGGCCTCGTCGCGGAAGGAGGCGTGGTCCCTAAAGCGGGCGTGACGACTTAGAGGCTTTTGTGCGAGATTGGACGGAGAGAAGAGTGGAAGGCTATGCGGAGGCCTTTGTCCAGCAGTAGGACTATATAGGCATAAAAAACCTAACTGGATGTATTTGGTTTTTACCTGTATGAACCAAGTGATTTGAAAAAAAAAGTGAATTCCGTTTAAAAAATCCAGAAACAACGGCAAATGTAGCTTATTTTCATTAGCTCATTGTTGCTTTTTTACCTAATATACGCTTACAGTATTGTAGAAAATGCATATTTTTTTAATACTTAAATCAACCCTATCTTTTGTCAAATAACATAACTACGCTCCAGGTAGCGACCTGTTTACTAGCATTTAACGTTTTAATATTATTTTTTTATGATTTTACCTCCACTTATACTAGTTCTATTGCCCATTCAAATTTCGCAAATAATGACAATGCATGTTTATAGCAGTGCCATCCGCTCCCCGAGAGTCGTCCCTCCCGCCGTATGACAATCCGGCGTACAAACTAGAGTTACAGCAGGAAACCATGGGTAAGTTACCCCAAGTAAAACTATGAATTACGAGTTTACCCTAATCTAAATTCTCAAGTAAACGACATTAACCATTTTTTTGGAATTAACAGTGTTTACCCTTAGCATTAAATTATACATTTTTGTGGTTTATGAGTTTTACCGTAATCACAAAACTATTACAGTTGACGAGTTTTACCCTAATCATTTTTTTTCTTAATGAGTTTTACCCTAATCATTTTTTTCTTAATGAATTTTATTCTAATCAACACTTCTAAAGCTGCATTTTTTCTTGTGTCATTGAGATTAGCTCATTCCATGGTATACAAGTATCCAGCTCAACCGCTTTTATAGGTACCCTGTCCAAAAAGTGTAAGGGTAAAGGTAAAGGTATTCTAGTATGTACCTTTTCTTCACATTTAATATTCTCATATCTGACCACTATCTTCTGTTCACAGATCTCTGACAGTTAAGTTCCCGTGGGCACACTAATGGGCTCAACGGGATCTCGGAGCGAGCCGTCGATGTAGATATGCAGAACGGCAGGCCATACAACGAGATGGGTGTATGAGCCCATACAACCAACCAAACGGATTTGACTACCAAATTCGATTTCATAATCATCTAATATCATCAATACACGTCATGAACTTTAATTAAATGGGTGTATGAGACCATAAAATACTCATACAAATGCAAATTGTGTTATACAATGCATCCAGAAGCCGGGTACAAGATTATATGGACAGTGAAAACGTCAATGCATACATAAGTGTGAACTGTACCAAAACAAACTGTGAATAAGTGAAACGGTGACAAACATCAGTGTATGTATTTGTATTTTTTACTTTAATTTAAGTGTTCTGTACCTACCGTAATTTAATAATTTTGTCATAATAAAGGACGGTGTACCATCACCGTATGTCACTAATGCATTGATCGCATTCAACAGAAAATATTATATGAAAATGACAGGTATTTGTATGGGATTTATTTTAAGTACTTATTGAATTTAAGTGGTATCAATGAATTGACGCTGATACCTCTTATAATTCAATAATTAGTGTTAATTTATGGACAAACTTGTAATAAACACACAGATCCAAACTTTAAAATGCATTAGGATAGATTTTTTTAGTAAATAATAAAAACTATATTTAAAATAAATACCTGATGTGATATCCATTTAAAAGTTAAGCTGTATCACTTATTGTTTTTTTTAATTATTTTATTTAGATCAAAGGAGTAATTTCAATTAACTGTCATTTTACCTATGCTTTCACTTACATGTATATACATTTTTAGAATTCAACCTGCGCCGATACACTACCTGTATTTTATGTATAAAGCTAATCCGTGGTCTTTCTTACAAAAAACAGAATCCTAAGAGGTAAAATGTATAATGAGATAAGAAAATATGTTAATTACCCTTACCCTTAGTAGTATGAAGGAAGGGTAAAGTACGTTAAAACAACGTAACTTTTATTATGCAATGCAATATGTTTTGAAATAGAGAACCATAAATTATAAAAATTAAACCAACAGTCGCTTAGACATAAGAATTGCAGTAAGCACTCAGATATATTTGAGGCCTCCTACATTATCCAGTTTTTTTTTTTTATATTGAAAGTAAACTTACATTTCATGGTAGCGTTGTTTATACGATGCCAACGGTTTAGCAAGACTAAGAAATATTCCATAATGTAATTGTATATAGTGTAATAAATAGTTTTATACTTAACTCCACTACAATTCTGTATAGTTATTATTATTGTAAGATAAACAAACTGCCCAATACCTACATTTGTTAATGAAAATTAAATGTTAAAACATACTCCGGACTTTAATTGTGATCATAACTATGCAGAACAATATATAGCTAGACGCTAAGAGATTTTTTTATCAATTTGAACCATTAATCAATTTGAATCTATGAATAAGTAGGTAATTCACTAGAAATATAGCAATGGAGGTAACAAAGAGTTAGGATATTTCGTACCTTAATAATTTGTTAAAAAAAACGAACCGCCAGTTTTTGATTAAATTTTTGAATGGAGAACTAGTCAAACTCTTTTTTAGGGGATTTCTTCGATGTAATTACTGTAGCGCTTAAAATTAAAAACTAAAGCGGAGTTTGACAAGCCATGCAAGCTACGAGTAGGTATTACTTCAGAAATGCAATATGTTCGTAAAGATTTAAGTGGCATAAAGACCTCACATAAACACTATTAAAACTATAAAAGGGAAAGGAGTAGCAATTACAAAAACGTCATTTAATTCAAATACAACACCAAATCACATTATATTTTCTATAATAGTAGTACATAATATATTTTTCTTTATATGATTTTTTAAATTTCTTAACCATTATCCTAACGACTTTGTAATAAACCTACGGTTACGCCCATAGATATGGAAGTGAAAATGCTTGAAACTTTATTTTAATAATAAATTTTATTCTTTAAGAAAATAGATGCAAAGAGGCTGTTGATAAATAACCATATTCAGTGTTAGTGGGCCCCAAAAGGAAGTTTAATCATGTTGTCATATAAATAGCATTATTATATCTTACTCGATAACGATAATTTTCTAATATATTCTTTGTAAATACTCTAACATGCGTGTCTTTCGACACATAGTATTATTAAACACAAAAGTATTCAAATGAGCTTTATTTAGCTGGGTTAAATCAAGGCCATTTGAATTTAATAAAACCTAAAAAATCATACATATTTAAAAGAAAAAACAAACTGAAAATAAACTATCCATTCTACAAATAATTTGCAACCATATCACAATAAATAAATTCCAAAAAAAACTATTTTATAAATTCATATTAAATCTTGTTCAAATTCCAGTTTAAAATAAATAGTTGATATTTGTGTAAGTATGTAAAGTTCAGTATTACGACGCTACCTGATATGTCCGTCTGTCCATGTTACTTATAGATTTATATGGAAGATGAACAAAATTCAAAGAAAATAAAATGACTTTTTATATTCTACGACGAAGTTTGTTGCAAAAATAAAGTCAAATATTTTTTTTTTTTTTCTCCGCACGACTTTTCACCATAGCTTTTTTACCCGGCCAACATTCTTTTTTTAATATTTTTTCGACAACGCGTTTTTCCATAAAAGGTTTTTAAAATTCAACACAATAAAAATCGAAGTTAAAAAATAAATAATATTCAAGGACTAGAATAGTTTTCTCAAATAAATAACATTGTCTTAAATCATGACTAGTTCAATAGGATAAAGATTAAAAAAGTATTTTAAACAAAAGATTTCAGAAGAAATAATGATTTCAGCTTTTAAAGAAATTAAACACCATTAGTAAGTAATTATCCTTTTTTGACCGTTTAAATAAAAATGGCAGATATTCAGCTTGAAAAAAAGACTTGAAATATTATAAATCAAATAAAATAACGCAAGGAATCAATCCAACCCTATCAATTCCTATTTTGAAAAAATATTATCAAACATTACCGCCATTTTTATTGTTACTTACATATTTTATAACAAACGGTAACAGCAAACGATAATCCAAATAAAATGAATTATATAAATAATATAATATTAAAAATAAAAAATATTTAAGTTCAAAAAAATATAAAATAAAAAAAATAATGTCTGTGAAAAGTGTGCAGTTACCGTTTATTAAAAAAAACCATAACAATAATTTAAAAAAAGAACGCTATGTACAAAAATACATACATAGGTTTTTAGAGATGCTGAAGTCAGCAGGCATAACATGAGCAACGCGCCACGACTCAGGAGCAATTTAACAGATTTAGAAGAAAATATGTAATGGAAGATAGACGATATTATTATTATAAAAGCTAAATACAATGAATCCTTTGTCGTCACCTGGTTGTCTATGTTACGCCTACGTTTTGTTACTTCCAGGTTTTATTTCGCTGATCATGGCTGGTTTCGTACTTAAATACTCCTTATTCTTTCGTTTCTGAATACACTGCTCTTTAACAACTTCGTCATTCTCAAACTGTTCGTAAACTCATATTCTGAAGTAGGGTAATTATCATTAAATCTCTTGAGGGTAATATTCATTAATTTGTATTACAATTTACCCTTCAAATTTTTATTTGTGCTAGCGAATTTTACAACTTACAGATTTTTACCAGTTACCAGCAACTTTTACCGAACATCAATATTAGCCATTTAAATCATAACACTGCTAGAAACCTGATCTCTTCAAACCAACTTTGATCAGTTCATAAAACCTGGGTGTGTTGGTCTATTAAATGGTAAGATTGTCTTCATGTGCCTTCTTGACGACTGCGAGCTTGGAGTGAGGGTCCTGGGGCTGCAGCTGTGCGTAGGGCGGAGCCCGAGTGCCGTGGAGGACCAGGGACCAGCCGCGGAAGAAGCCTGACCAGTCATTCGGGTTGCTGTTTGGACCACCGTTGTAGCGTGCCTGGGAAATGAAACAGATCATAAATTAATTGTACCACGGTATTGTACTATATTGGAATAAAATAGTAGATTGTATCATAAGGGAGCAAAATAATATTTTTACGGCGAGGGCGCTTTTTTGAATCCAGAGCGAAGTGAGGGATTCTAGAGTAGAATCCCGAACGTAGTGAGGGATTCTTTAGTAGAATCCTGAACGTAGCGAGGGATTCAAAGTACGTCGCCCGAGCCCAAAATATATTTTGCACCCGAGTGATACACTCGACTTTTCATCACCCTCTATGAGAAAATAAAAGGCGCCTCATATTTTATTGTAATATTATTATTTAATAAAAATAGAGTGACGACACGTTTAAATCCATCAGACATATTAATTACGAATATGTGTCCAGTTTTACGTCCTTAATATGACAACACGTTACTAAACAACCTTCTACTCCATATTAAGAAATTGTCGTATGCCTTTAAATATTTCTCCCGGGATTTTGTAGCGATTAAGTTTTGTATGACGTTATTAGCTTCTATTTTTATTAATTCAGGAGTTAATGCACTATCACTTTCAGAACTCGACGTAGAACTCATCTTTTTTGCACAAAATACAATAAAGTCCGTACCGATTATTAGAACAGGGAAGTGAATCGCGCGCTTTTGTTTTTTTTTTTAATTTAGTTACCGCGTCTCCTCGCACCGTACAGCCAACACAATACAACTTGCGTTCGATTTCAATGAACGATTCATGTTCTAAATTCAAATCTCATTACTGCCCGCTAAAAAGTCTAATGGAGAAAAGAGCTACTTTGCTCGCACTTATAGAGGAACAAAACGACACTTTTCGAATTGAAGGGATGAAAAGGATATTAATATGGCTGATCCAGGGAATAAATTATCTATAATTATCCTAAACATTTAAATTCCGAAATACGAATCCATGTAGTTTTTGCGTGAAAGAGTAACAAACATTCAAGCAAGTGAGCAATACGTACATCATCATCATCATCATCAGCCTTTAAATGTCCCAATGCAAGGGACTCAGACCTCCTCTCTAGGAGAGGGATGGGCTATAATCCACCACGCGGGCCCAGTGCGGATTGGTAGATGTCAAAAATGTCTTCGAATGTTTTGGTTCTAAGACATGCCGGTTTCCTCACGATGTTTGTTTGTTTGTGATCACAGTTTTGAAAGCTGTGGTGATGAAATAACTTACACAAAGTATTGCGCCTGCCTTGGTTCGAACCCACGACTTACGGTTCGTAACCCGGGTTTCAAACACAGGGACACCACAATACGCACGTGAATCCAAAAAATTTGAAATCCGTGTTTAGTCTTAATATTGCGAAGGTCACCTATGGATGACCTAGTGATCATCACTCTAATTCTCAAGTGAAGAAAGAGTATAGTTACCTCTAATATCCACGTGCCCTGTGGGTACTCTCCCCATGTGTGAGTGGTCATGAAAGGCCACTTGGTGAAGCCGTCGCGGGAGTCATCATCATTCGCACGCCTGCTCAGGATCATTGATCTGTAAGAGATAAACAAAGACAGAGTTAGTAATTGGTAGTAGTAAGAAGAGGAACATCATTTCGGAAGACGTTCACGGTTGTATGTTCGAAGGAGCCAGTAAGTTGCTCGTTCAATCAACGCGCGATTGTAAATTCATCCACTAATCCGGCCTAACGGTATTTCTGTCTAGTGTGGTAAGTCGCTAACCTGGGTTTCAGAGTTTTCATACCGCCCGTGGGCCTCTTGGCTTTACATGCTGTCATGGCTTTACATGCTGTCATGGCTTTACATGCTGTCATGGCTTTACATGCTGTCATGGCTTTAATTATCTCTTAGGTCACCGAAGCAAGTGATAATTATACAATACGCACAAGAATAAGAAAAATCAGCGATGCGTGACTTGTGTTTGCACTTGAGACCTATGACATATATACTAATCTGGTGATACAAGGTAAATTTTTGAAGCGACATACCTCAAATTCACAAGACATTTGTAAATAGTTCTTACTTGGTGCCCATAGGACTAGTGAGGAACAGCTCCAGGTCTCCGCGCCTGCTGGCGTTGGCGCTCACCACCGCCTGCACGTGCTCCAGGTAGCGCACCTCGCTGGGTGTGCCGGCACAGGCTGACGTCTCGATCTTCATTGTTAGCATTCCCTCGGATAGGATTTCGCTGAAAAAGTGGAAAGATATAATCCGTATTTGCTGATAATGTGAAAAGTTTTAGTGTTAACTAACTTAAATGCAACCACAGTTCCCTATGTGGGTTACATTACACACCCTGGAAGCCTATTGCGTCGTTTGAGGTACGTACCTTAGGCAAAGTCGTAGAAAAAGTGACGTTCGTTTGCCTTATACAATACCTAATACAGGTAGGTACTTACAGTGTTTTAATCAGGCTTAAAACGGTTGAGAAGCATTTAGCTTGAGCGCAAATACTATCGGTTTAAAAGAATTGTACGGCTTTCGTTAGTATTGCGTAAAACTTGATACTGTGATAGACTAGGCGACACTTTTCCTATGAGGGAGTTCAAAGTTAAGTTCAAGTTAAAAGTGGTTTGGCAACTATTTTGCCAATGCTCGCGAAAGGGTTAATTTTGAATGTAGTACAATCGGCGTTCGCATATAATTTTTTTTTTCAGTTTGTAATTTTACGCAAATAAGATCAAATAATTAAGGAAATAACAGACTTCTTGGTCTCTATCTCTAATCAGTTAGCTACTTAACTAAGCATGTTTGACATCTGATATTTACAAAAAAATAAATAAAATCATATAGTACTTACGTATGCGTATTAACAGATCCGGCCTCGCAATGGTACCGCGGAGGCACCGAGTGCCAGTTGGCTGCGAGTGCAGTCATGGCCCCAGCATCCAGCACTCCAAACCCGAAGAGATGGTTGAACTCCAGTCCTACGCCATTCATTGTCCAGTGGAAACGACCCTGAGAATATGAATAATTAATTATACAGTATAGTCCTATACAACGGTTGTAAAAACACCCTTAGGAGCGAAGCTGAAAAACCCTTGTTCTGCGCAACTTTGCGATCGTATTTTTTTGGTGTACCAGACTAAAGTTTCTTGTTACAGAGATATTGAATGTTAAAGTTACAACTTTTATATAACATGATGACATTTTTTTTTATGCCATGGTGGGTGGAAAATCATCAAATGACTGTAGGGAGTGTCAGACTTCTACTGACTAAAAACCACACATAATCCTTCTTAGCCCTTTGTGTCGAGGCTAGGGTATCTCTTTCGACCAACCCGCAGTCCCGACGGAGTAAAACACCCTTGGTAGCGAAGCTGAGATACCCTTGTTCTTCGCATCTTTGCGATCGTGTCTTTTTTGTACCAGACTACCTACATATCTTCTTGTTACGGAGATATTGAAGGTTGAAGCTACAACTTTTATGGATCATGATGACTTGAACGATGTCCTGAATACGTATAATCGTTTGTGTAATGCGAAATATCTATGAACTAGAAAACAAGTCACATTGTTAGGCGTCTCGTAAACAAAGATTTGGGTCTGTCTTTGACAAGTTTTGTCATAAAAAGTTCCCTTTAAGATTGATCTCGAAAGTTTTCCTTTTGAAACTCAGATGAGAATACTGAGTATAAGGCTTAAAAGATAATTATGATCATTAAGATTCCTAATCCTTAAAATCAATTGTAAATTACCAGAACTCTAAGAAATAACAATGAAACTCAAATAATTACTTCGAAAACAAATTTCTAAGACGAAATATACCTAAATTGATTTCCAACGATTTCTGTTTCCGAGAACTTTTTCGCTCGCTAAATTAATATTCGAACAAATAAATTAATTTATGTAGTTTTCTTCCACGCTTAGCCTTGAGAACAAAAGCACAATGAATAATCAAAGAGGGAAGAGTAATAAAACAAAACCAAATAAACTTGGCTTAATCTTGGCTTTTGAGTGATTTTACCTTGGCATTTAAACTTGAAGACGAAAGTTTATAGACTAGCCTAGAGGCTTCACTCTCTGAGGTATGTAAACAACAAAAACTCCTATAATACTTTTCGTAATTTCAATAATGTTTATGTTTGAGGTTAAACCAGATTTTTCAGAAAACAATTTTTATACGAGTGAAAGTATTAAAAGTTTGCGAGCTGGAAACAAATATATTTTACATAAAATATATCTGACGATTGATTGACTCGTAGCTTAAACAATTAAAACAAAACAAAAAAACTTTAAAGGTCATAGGGCTCACTCTCCGCTCAATGCTGTATTAAAACAGCAAACGTAACACTTGGCTAACAAGATTTTATCACTCTTTGTTTAAAACGCACAAATTACCATCCTTTTGATATGTTAAGTGACCTTTCACAACAACAATAAACAAGTGTCTATTTTCTGCCTGAAAACCACATGAGACAAAAAGAAGTATCTTGTACAAAAGATTTTCTACTGTCGTCTAAAAACATTTTATACAAAAACATATACCAACAATCCAACATACCTTAGCATCGTAAAGCGAGTTCCTCTTTGAAGTCAAAACCGTCAAGTGTTGGATGTCTCGCCACGTTAAGCTGGGACTGTGAACAAAGAGTCCTATAAGAAGAAAATAACATCGCTCTGTAATTTAGTCGTGTTTTAATGAGGGTTCGTTCTTTTATAGAAAACTTGGCGCGTGAGGTTTTTTAATGAACGCAATATGGAAACGTTTTAAGACGTAACGTAGAATAAAAATCAGAACTTTGCAAAGTTCTGATTTTTATTTTAACTTTATTTTTTTTATTTGGCTCACCAACATTTAAATGCACAGATACAAAGTTATTCATGAGTTACATCTAATAGACTTATAGACTAGTGTAATATTTTTTACAGGTGAGAACATCATGTACCTAGATTATACCTAATATTTGTCATTGACTGCCTACTTAAAGTTAGATATAGAATCACTTCAGACTTGACTTTCAATACATTAATTCTAAATTGAGTCATTGCAAACCTTCAATTTACTCATACTTAATAATATTTTTTTGAAGCGTTGTAACTTTTTAATTTACGTTGTACAAGTTCTTTTTAGATCTGTTTCCAATATGATTACTACTGATTTCCGAAGGTGAGACAGGTTTAGAAAAAAAATAACTTACTTGGCATGCAAGGCGAGTGCAAACACGCCCGCAGCCTCAGGCGCTGCAGCAGATGTTCCGGAATGCGTAGCAGTGCATTTTCCATACAAGTCCGTAGTAGCGACCCCAGTGCTGGGGTCTCGGGCGCCATTGCTGAACGTACTCGCAAGAGTTGATGAGCAGGACTCGTCATAGTGGGCGTTTTGACCGTCGTTTATCGCACTGAAATAGTATAATTCATTATAAGTGCGGAAAGCCTGTCATTGCAAAGAGTTCCGACAAATGTCTACCCGAGCCTAGGCACTGCCGACGGCGAGGGTTGACAGTCGGAACAAGTTGCAATGACGGTTCCGCACGTGTACTGAACAACTATTTTTAATACAGTTGCGAAAAAATGAAGCAATTTAATAAAATAATAAAACCGTAATTCAACTCGCAAAGAACATTTTTGAAAATGGCGCCAACCGTAAAAGAATATAGGCAGAGTTTTTTTTGTTTTCTTCACCCATTCTGGGTAGGCAAAGTGAACTATGCCCATACAGCCAAGTCTTCAGGAGATTTTTTTTATTATTGATATGAAATGAAAATGAAATTTAATGAGATGAAATGGAATGAAACCTTTAACTCATTGAATCAAATAATTAAATCTGATAATGAAACAAATTAGTAGCTTCTTTAGAAATATTTGCATGAATCATAAAAAGTTCTATGATTTTTTTTTTTGTAAAAACTTCGTGGTTGGATAATGGACATTATTTTGACAGTTGGGAAAGAGAACGCACGTGTTCGGGAATGGTAAAGAAAAAGCACGAGTACGTAATAGCCCACATCCCGAACGCTATACGTCCCTGCAATACGCCACTTTTTGAGCAACTGTATTAAAAAATTGTTTAAGGGGTTAAAATGGATTTTTAGTACATATACCACAGTGAAATGACTTTTAAAATACTTTTTTTATAAACTGATACCTTTTGAGCATTGGCAGTAAGCAGAACCTACGGAAATCTGCTACGATCTAACATAGGTACAGTCAGCAGCTCCAATATGTAACAATGTGTATGTACCAGTACGTATGCACTTAGCAACGGTTTGAAGCAATTTTCGCCTACAATACGTAACGAAACTAATATTTAGGTTCCAAAATATTAGGTCATATCTCAATGTTGCAATCGTTATTTCACGAGAAATAAGCGTTTGAACTCTGCCAAGTGTAATAATATTATTGCTCGTGACTGTACTCTTTTTGTATCGTTAATACACCCACTTAATATACATAACTTAATAATGCATGAATTACTTGGCGAGTGAGACGCGCGAAGTATTTTTAATGCCGTCAAACGCTCTTAACATGCGATACGAGTACTTGGCGTATTTATCCTGCTTTTTGTCGTCTAAATGAAAATGATACATTGTTTATGTTTAGATCTAACAATCATTTCAACTACTACCTAACGAATTCAATAGCTGATCACATTTGATCAGGCTTCCAGAAAGCTGTGGGTGTTTCTAATTCTATTAAATTATACGGTTTTCATTAGTCTCGCTCGTGTAGAGACAAAGTATCTCGAACAATAGGTACACAACAACACGATAATATTTTGATTACGTCATGAGATAAACAGGAATTACTCAGTAAGGGCCACCAATAGCCTATTTGAAATGTGGGTATACTATTAGGTAAATCCCTGCCTAATCTTTCGGGAATTACAGTGATGATGTAATGTAAAAAAAAAAAACACTAATATTATTAACAGGAAATATTGTAGTTTTTGACGTTTGTAACGAATAAACTCAAAAATTACTAGACCGATTTCAAAAATTCTTTCGCCATTATAATGCTATTTTTTTCTGAATAACATAGGCTATACTTATTACAAGTTTTAAAATAATTAATGTCCACTCGTGCGAAGCCAGGACGGGACGCTTATCTACTAGTCTATACTAATATTATAATCTATACTTCTATATCTATACTTCTATACTAATATTATAAATAAAGAGGTACAGTTTGTGTGTTTGTATATTTTGTTAAATTGTAAGGGGTAATCTCGGGATCTATTATACCGATTTTAAAAATTCTTTCACCAATAGAAAGCCACATTATTGCTGAGTGTCATAGGCTACTTTTTATCCCTGTATTCCCACGGGAACGGGATCTACGCGGGTGAAACCGCGGGACGTCCACTAGTAACAGATAAAACAAACAAAGTGTAGAATCCAAAGATATTGAACTCAATTAAATTTTTATATTTATAAAGACCCTTTTAAATAAAATAAAAGTTTCTAAGTTGACATATAAATGGTGCCTTTACAAGGTACTTTAGCAATTTGGTAAAAAAACAGACGCGTTACTTGGATGAAACTAAAAGCTTCCCATTTTTCACAGAAAAAGAAATAGTTTTATTTTGTAAGTACTATTGGTCATATTACATGACAGACTAGATAGGTACTTTATCCAGACTGCTGTAAATTGAATTATACCTAAATTCTGCATGCATTTTTGTTTGGATACTAGGCTCATCATCATTGTATAAAAAGAAACGAAACTAATGTATTTGTATGTTATTTCGAGAGATTTGTCAAATTGCGTTCATTTGTAAGTACCTATAATTCGGTACGGTCGGGTGTAATTTATTTCATCACCGCTGCTCTCAAAACGGTGAAGGAAAACATCGTGAGGAAACCGGCATGTCTTAGAACCTAAAATTCGAAGACATGTGACATCTACCAATCCGCACTGGGCCCGCGTGGTAGATTTTAGCCCATTCCCTCTTAAAGAGAGGAGGCCTGTGTCCCAGCAGTGGGAACATTAATAGGCTGATGATGATGATGATAATTCGGTACCTCTCCCAACTCGATTGAATGATATTGGGTTGACTTAAGTACCTAGCTATCTAAAAGAATTAACTCATCATTTAGGAAACCAACTATCTTATTATTGTCATTAATTTTATGTTCTATCAGTTTAAAGTAAAACAGAGTAAGTAGCTTATGGGTATTTCCAAGTTTTACAAACTGGGTCAAGCCTGACAAATGATCGCCGGAGGACACTGTAAGTAATCTAACTTGTTTAAAAACTTAAAACAAATACGAATAGTTTATTAATATTCCGGAAAAGTTTCGGAGAAGCAGGATATTTATGAATTCTCTAGGTACAAAGTTTTCAGGACTTTTTGAAACTGACAAAGACAAAAATGTCGATGTTAAAACATGCCCTAGACTTTAGGGCATTTGACTTTACTAAAGTATACTTCGAAGACCTTTTTGAGACCATCTGTTACGTTAATACCTGCTTCACGCATAGAAAATTCACTCAGTAACTAAGTAGGTACCTACCTACTTTTTATTTTTATTTATTGTACTAAAATAACCATTTATACGACGACTCTCCATCTAGGCATTTGCATCTTTGGTTTTTGAATATTACGCCGGTCGAGGCTATATACGGCCTTTAACAACAGTACACCCACCTGTTGATGGAAACGGTCCACATGGAGGCTGCGTATCCGTCGCAGTTGCAATCGTCATCTTCTCCGCCGTCACCACTGGCCCAGACGTAGATGTTGCCCAATCCGTTTCGTCCCTGTGGAGACAAAGACAAAATATAAAAATAATAATTACTCCTATATGAAATCGCCGCTGCGCTTTGTGTTGCGGGTTCTATGTTTATGGTTGTTGGTTGTTTATGGTCTACAAGATAGTTGTTCGGTTGTTCCGGGTCTTATTGTTTGTGTTTGTAAACGCACCCACGATATAGGAGGACATACCAGAGTGAGGCTAAAGTAAAAAAAAAAAAAAAAAAAGAACAGGATATACAAGTGTACTTGAGTAAAATGAATCTTAAAACCACAAGTGAATTCCTGCCACAAAACGGTCAAAGGAGAATAACCATACTTGCTTCACGTACCGTTCACAGAAACGTTCACAGAAAAATAGACACTAAGGTATCCATGCAATTTTGCAGGTGGCTGTACCTAAGTAGGTAACGGATTTAGGTCTGAATACGACAATGCAAGTATGAGACACCTGCCATCCATGCATGCATATGGTATTTAAGCATGCATGTATGCTATGCAACCGGTATATGCTTATGTAACCATCCCGGATCAAAGAGCTCTCCTACTCTTACTGGGATATGTATACGTCATAAGATTCACAGATCAAGAGAGGGAATTCTCTCAGCCTTTGACTACGCATTTGCTTTTAAGCCTCCATTTGTTAAACTCTACCTATCCACTTTCTACGCCAGTCTTTAAAGATTTTCTCTGCATTTTGTTGTGGGCGGATATTTAGCTTTGAAATTAAATAAATAAAAACTGGTTATAAATAAATAATAATTGTTTATTCTAAGCAAAATCGATTCCAATTAGATAATGTGTGAGTATTTTTAAAAGTAAAAGAAAATAAATAAAAAAAAGTAATTTTATTGCTTTACCCTGTAATCAGTCTATTGCGTAGGATTGCAAGAGGTTGATTGCGATTGAATAATAATTTAATTTAAAAGATAATTTTTGTTTTCGAGTTTTATGCATCTATTTGTAGAATGTCATACATTTTGCCTGGCCATTCTATATAGTATCTCCAGCTTGTGCGATGATTCCCGGATTGTCCACCAAAAGAACAATTTCAAAAATGATACTCACTGTCCACTGGTGGAAAAGCCGTGGGTGGATACCGGGAATCATCGAGCTTGCGTAGGTCAATAAGTACCTATATCGCATTTTCAGAAATTGGGTAACTTAATTTGAATCGAATCCTAAGAAAATATTATTATGTGTAATTTTATAAAAGGAAACCGGCAATGTTTACTGTACCTCATTAAAAATACATCAAATAATTTCTCGCGGATTTCCTGCATGGAAGTCGGCAGTTATCTCTCGTAAATTTAAATAATACGGTGGTAAAAAGTATACTATGTCCACTTTCATCTGTATCCGTGAGCTAATAACTTATTTAATTGCATTGATACTTTAAAGTCTATTTTCCTGTGAATGTTTTATCTATTACTGGTTTACGTTAGGTGGCGTCATTTTTCGCTTCATACGATTTTATTTCTGAATTGTCCATTATTTTTGAAGGTGACTGTACCAAAACCACTAACTTACTTTGACCTTTACATCAATTTGTATTTTGGACAGCTAAGTTAAAAGTTTTCAATATAACTAATCAAACTTTTTTTTTTTTTTTTACGTTGCCCCACACTAGGAATTTCTCCTGTATCGTGGGTGCGTTCCCAAACATTTCAACTCACATACACAAATACCCTGACCCGAAACAACTATCCGTAGGCCGTACAAATATTTGTTCCGTGCGGGGATCGAACCCGCGACACGCAGCGCAGCAGTCCATTGCTTGTGCCACTGCGCCAACCGTGCCGTCAACTTATGATCAAATTACACAACACACTTTTAATGTAATCAAACCTTTATCGAATAATTTGAGCCAAATGTTACTAGGGTAACTAACTAAAGTTATATTGACAATTATTACCTCTCAATGTCAGACCCCTTTGCCAAAATTCTCGCAACATTTCAACCCATTTTGAACCTTATGACTTTGAGTCTAGTCACCATATTATATTATATGTGACTGGAATTACGAGTATTTAGGTACCGCTATTCTGTAAATACGTAGAGTCAGGCAAGTCTTTGATACTCTGTTAATGTCGACAATATATTAATAGTAGGTCGGTTTTAGCCAGCGATGATTTTCGAGGTTTATTATAAATCAAAATAAATTTCAAAACAAAACGCAATTACCATCGCTTTTTCGTTTTTCAAAGTTATAATCTTAAATATTTACTTTGTGAAAACGTCCTATAATAAAAGCTCAATACAAACAAAGATAAAAGCGAGAATTTCCCGCAAAAACCGACTGAAATAAGAATATCGAAGAAACATAATTTAATTCAGTGAGCTTCCTTCTTGAAGACGTTGCGTTGGAAGGCCTCCCACTAGGTGGACCGATGACCTGGTGAAGGTTGCGGGGATCCGCTGGATGCGAGACGCACGGGACCGGTCAATGTGGCGACACTTAGGGGAGGCCTATGTCCAGCAGTGGACGTCTTTCGGCTGAAATGATGATGATGATGATGATGAGCTTCCTTCTTTGCTTATCGTAGATCGCTTGTGTGGGCGCACAGTACAGTAAGGCGCCGTACACGACTTCGCACGATACGACTTTCGTCAAAAATTACACACGTACTCATCACTTATTTTATTCGAGTGAGTCGGTACGACAATTCGCGTATCTTTTAGGATACCCAAACATCGTTTTATTTTTTAAATTATCTTAGGAGAAAATTAAAAGAATGGGTTTTAAAAAAATTAAAAGAATGGGTTTTAAAATTCGATTGTTTAAAAAAAATCTATTGGAAGACGCCAATAACACTTTGCTCGACCTGGATATAATAATAATAATAATATTTTTTATTTCACAAAAAACATGGCACGTTGCACTGTATACATTGTTTGAATAATAGTATTTACATAATGATGCAATAGAAGACTCTATCTTTTAAACTAGGGCTAGCCTGTATCTTAAAAGATAGGATTCAGCCAAATTGATGTTGGGCAAACGTGGTCCTGTGTTTTACGCCTGTCGGTATGTTTGTACGTTTTTGAGGATTTGATTTGGGCATGGATCTATGAGTCCGGAGGACTGACTGCAGAACGAACAGTTGTCTAACAGTTAAGACCTCACAATCCTCGTAAAGCTGTTTTGTTGGATACCTGTAAGGCTTTTTGCACATAACCTTTAGTACAGCTCTTTGAGCTCTTTCAGCTCTCAGTAAGTTGGTTTTAGCTGCACCACCCCAGGCAGTAATGCAATATCCGATAATAGACTGACACAGTGCAAAATACACCATCCTCAGTGTGCCCATATCAGCAGATTCATATATGGAGATTCATATATGGATCATTCAGATATGGAGCCTACATGCAGCTTTTCTCACGATATTTTCCTTCACCGTTTTGAGAGTAGGTAGTGCTTATGAAATAAATTACACAAAATAATGCGCCTGACTGGGTTCGAACCCACAACTCACTGTTCGTTAGTTGGGACCGCCACCACTGGGCCACCACTGCTCTTCATGGCACAGGTACTTAATTATAACTCTTTGATTTCAGCCACAGTCATCGTCGCAATTCGCGTGTCGTTAAACGTGGAGATCGTGGCCAAAGGGTTATACCTGCTTTCAGATAGGACTCTGAATCGATTATCTTGTGGACATAAAAACGGAGATGTTAAAAGGAATGTCGGCCATTTTAGCAATGAAATAAGAAAGGATATAAACGGGAAATTGGAATTGAAGGCGATGGAAATGGCTGTTTTACTATTATACTGCCTTTGACTATTGTATCTAACTATTCGTGCGGGTACATTTGATTATTCTGCGTGTTTGCTTTGCTTGTTGATATTGTTTTCTATTTTTCATTTAATTTTATCTTGTATTGATATTATATTTATGCCTAGGTTATGTTTATTTATTTATTTCATTTGGGAAAACAAACATCCCAACTAGCAAAAATATGTCGTGTAGTAGTCGCGGCAACGCAAATTATTCAGCATTTTGGCTCCTAATAGAAGTCGTATAAACGTAATGAAAACGTTTATACAACGCGATTTGGGCCCATTATATTCAGCAATTCAGTCACATAGACATCGTATAAAAGCAACTTATTCAGCTAAATGGTCACGTAATTGTCGCCGGAGTGACTGTTACAAGCTTAAGTTGCGCTATAACTGTAACTTATATGACTTTAATATGTCATGTTTGTCTTATTAAAGCGACCTGGAATACAAACCAGCTGAATAATTTTAAAGTAAATTAATCAAGTGCGTCGTCGTGTTATGTTTTAAAAATTATAAAAAATTATAATACATCGGTAAGTACAATTTATTTAGCAGACATGTTAATTTGTAGGTTGCACCAAATGTAGGTTCGTAAACTCACGCATAGGTTTGCTAAGTATTGCGAAGGTAAGTTTTCTGATGAAATATACTAGGTTATATCATAAATATTTAACGCCCCCCTTTAATTCTTAGTAATATGAATATAATAACAAATATTTTTTATATCAATATTCATTTGTACACCATTTTTACTGCTAACAGGCGGTATAATAGCTTCTTATACAGAAAATTAGCAGTATAACCGCCATGATACCATGGAATAAATTATACGACATTTTAGGCTTGTAATAGTCGTATAAATGCTAACTTATACAACATAATAGCAGTATAAAAGCAACGACGTTGCTTTTACTCGACTTGTCACAAGAAAGCTATATATTATGCTTTTACTCGACATAAGCGTCGTATACTAGCGACTTATTCAGCAAAATCTTATATATCACTTTAGTCATATAAGGATGCTGAGTAAACGTTTACTCAGCATCATTATGTGACCAAAATGCTGAATAACTAAAATGCTACATATGATGCTTTTATACGACACGTGCTGAATAATTCACACTTACTCGACTTTTATAACACCGAATAGCTGAATAAACTCAACCTTATATGACTAATTTGCTTGTTGGGATGTTCCTAACAATTGTAGCGAAATAGAAATACAGTCGTTCGCTACTGACAAACATTTATAATTCTAATTTCTTTTTAATTATATGACAAATTATAATATAAAAATGGTGTGAAAATATTCAACAATTCTTGTAAGTTATAAAATTGCTTACGATTTTGTCTGTGAAATTATGCCCTTCTTCGTCTTTAATTATTAAAATTTATTTGTGTGTTGTTCATTTTCTGTTCCAGATCAACGACGACCTGACTTACTTGACTTAATGTCCTATGTCCCCTAGATGGGGCAGAGGGCGTCGATAGATGTCCTCCATTGCAGGCTATTATATGAGAATAGTAGATTATTAAAGCATTATTTTAAAGCAGTATAGTCAGCAGCACATAGCAACGTTTAGAAGCTATTTCCGCATACTGTATTGATATAATTTTCATGTTACGTAACAAAACACAATTTTAGAACCCATATTGTCATAAAGTAGGTCATATTTAAGAGTTGCAATCCTTATTTCACATGATATTCGCGTTTGAACTTTGCCAAGCGTTTACAAATTATTGACTATTATACATTAAGTCACGAGCACACAGCGAGGGATTCTAGTAATCTGTGCTTTAACTCCTAAGTGCAGTGAGGGAGTTAAGACTAGAATCCTGAGAGTAGTGAAGGATTTAAGCTAGCCCAAGACAAATGGCTTTATCCCCTTTTTTTTTTTTTTTTTTGGTGTGTGGAAAATCATCGAATGACCCCCCCCCCCGCTCTTGGGCAGAGCGAAGGGGAGTGTCAGACTTCTACTGACTAAAAACCGAACCCATGTTCCTTCTTTGCCCTTGCGCCGAGGCCACGTAATCTAGTACAAAATACCGCGGCCCCGACGGGGTGGCTTTATCCCCTAGGAGTGTACTCTATTTTTCACATCTACTGCGGGGACATATAAACCAATTTATCTATAATATGTATGTATTTAGAAATAAATATATAAGTATGTTTATCAGTTGTCTAGTACCCATAACACAAGCTCTGCTTAGCTTGGGACTAGATGGCGTTGTGTGATAGTTGTGGAATATTATTATTATTAATTCGATTTTTGCCATACAAAGGCTCTTTTTAGTAAACTGAGAAGACTTCTACTTTCTTAAACAACGCTTTACTTTCAACACTCTTTCAAAGAAAGCGCTTGCTCTTTATCGTTTCACAAATATACATTCCTAAAACAAGATTAAACTCATTTTCTTCTTAAATAGCTCTATTCCCAGCTATTCCTGTCTACATATAGTTAAAGACCGGAAGTGTTGGCGTGTTCCTTTTTCAAACGTTCCACCTTCATCTTCCACCGGAAATGACGACCAACGGTGGGGGAAATGAAGTAGCTTTTAACGGTAGGTATATGGAGTAGCTTAGTTACGAGTAGCTGTTAGAGAAAAGTACCGATGGCGTAAATTTTAGTGTATTATTTAATAGTTTTTATTATTCTATTTTTTGCCCACAGATTTGCTCGCGTTATGAGCAGCTAATATAGCCAATAGTGAAAGAATTGTGTAGATAATGAGTTTCGTAGATTACACCCTACATCAAAACTTATCAAATTTTACCTTATAAAGCAGGTCCAGGCAGATTATGTGAACACGACTACAAAAATCATCTTTAACGAAAATAGGAAATCAGGATTTCAACAAAAGCTCTTTTGTAGATAGACACAAAAGCTTTTCAGATATTTTTATCTCTAAAGCTTTCGCGATCAGAGATCAAGATATTCGACCTCAGTTTCGTGAATCCTTGAGATATCATTTCAAATTTACAGTTTAGAAAGGATGGGCAAATAGAGTAAGATCCCAGAGCAATCAGACATAACTTATTTTCACACGGATGAAACCTGAAGTTTTCAGTAGCGTCTCGTGTGCCTTGAATACCTACGCGCTTTGTGGAACTTGCCGAGTGACACCTGGGCAGGTACCAGGTGAGAAAGGTGACTAAAAATAAGAACTATTTAACTTAAATTCACATGGCTGATTTTTATATATGTCATGTAGAATATTATTTTAAAGTAATATCATATAGTGTCAGACACTTTTGATGGACCAGAGTTTTTGTCAGACGCTTTTAAGCTTGGTTTTTGGAGCGCCTGACCAATATAGCATGGCATGGAAAGTGTCTGGGAGTATAGAAAATATACGTAAAAAACATCTTGGAGAAAATACTTCACGTATTTTCTCCAAGCTGTTTTTTACGTATATTTTAGGAATTCTCCTTAAAAATAAGTCGCAAATACTCCCAGACACTTTCCGTCGGCCGTATTGCTTAACAGACGCTTTAAATAATACTAAACTCCTAATGATTTAATACTTAAAGCTAATTGATCGGGATATTGCCATGCTATATTGGTCAGGCGCTCCAAAAACCAAGCTTAAAAGCGTCTGACAAAAACTCTGGTCCATCAAAAGTGTCTGACACTATATGATATTACTTTAAAATAATATTCTACATGACATATATAAAAATCAGCCATGTGAATTTAAGTTAAATAGTTCTTATTTTTAGTCACCTTTCTCACCTGGTACCTGCCCAGGTGTCACTCGGCAAGTTCCACAAAGCGCGTAGGTATTCAAGGCACACGAGACGCTACTGAAAACTTCAGGTTTCATCCGTGTGAAAATAAGTTATGTCTGATTGCTCGAGGATCTTGGACTAAAAAGACAACTTTCAGTTTGTTTTGTATAATAGGGGATCGGACTGAGTCAAAAAAATATGATTCTGTTTAGTCCGTCAGTTAGATTATCGAAAAATATTGGATACGTGTTTTTTTGTTTTAACGAATTAATGAAAATTGACGAAGCTAAAAAGCGTCGTGATGTCACTTGTGGGTTAAACATGTACTGACATCTAACGTTTTCGAGGAGTTCACGAGTTTTCGAAGCACTGTATCGTCTTCATTTTTTGTTGATGTGAAAAAAGAAAAAATAGGTGTTCAATATTTTTTGGAAATCTATCTGACGGACTAATTAGTTTTTTTTTGTCCGATCCCCTATTATCACTTATGTTTCGGTGAAGAAAAACAACAAACCCAACATGTTTTTTTTTTAACGATGGAAATCATCAAATGACTCGTCCCGCTCTGGGCGGAGCGGAAGGGAGCGTCAGACTTCTACTGACTAAAAACTACCCATTTTGCATCTTAGCAGTTTGCGTCCGCGGCCGCGGTAACTATTTCGAACTACCCGCAAAACCAGAAAGCCTGAGAAATATTTATCGACAGCATGTAAAGTCAAGTCAGAGGCTCGAGGCATAGACGGCTTAAAAATTCTGAGACCAGGGGCTCTACTATGACGTCTTAAAACAGTCCTAACTTTATTCTTAATCCAGTGTGAACAAGAGATGACGCTAGACACCCTGTATAGTTCTGTCACGTTTCCACACTGGAATAAGATTCAGTTAGGACTGTCTTAAGACGTCATAGTAGGGGCCCTGGTTAGGCACTAACCACACAATAAATAAATAAAGAAAGAAAGAAAAAAAAAAGAAAAGTTATTAATTATTAAGTTATTTATTGGTTTCACAACAGGACAAAACAAATTGAAAAAAAATTAAAAGTTGACAAAGGAAACATGAGAAACACTTAAAATTATGACATAATTATATATAGATTATTTTACAACAAATAAAGATTACAACGAAGGCCAAACCAACTTTATCTTCCACTATTTTCCCGCATTACATTTAGTCAAAAGGAAATTCCATTAAGACGAGTGACAGAAAAAATATCAAAGCCGACAGCCACCTGAGTAAATACTACCCTTACTTACCTACTCAGGTGACCCACCCCTTTCTTGCACCCCTTTCGACCACCTGGGTTGAAACTAATCCCTCACTAAGAGGTTTTAATGTCAACTCCTAATGGAGTAGATACGTAAGCAAGTATTTAGTGGTTATATACGAGTGATTTTAATAGTAATGGTAAAATGACTTTGTGAGACTGTATACCTACTTATAACTTTAATTTTGGAGGTTTTTTTTTCATAATATCATCTAGTGATTGTCTGCAAAAGTGCCTACAACATAATAAATATAAGGTATATGGTTAGTTTTGTATTTTTTGACTTATCCATTTGCGTTTGTTCTGAAAAATGTCCCCATTTTCCTCTTAGTCGTGTCAACGATTTCTTTAGTGTTAAATAAGCTTTACCCAGGGCTCCTAAAATAGCAGAACTATGCCACCTCAAAAGCCTTTGTAGTAGTGCAGTGTACAAAAAGCAAGACAGGAGCGGTTTAATCGCCTGTGATAAGACTCCGGAGTCATAAAGCTATTCGCCATATAAATGTCAAAAATCCGAAATAATATCTTATCAAATAATATGTTATCTTTTCACGCCTAAACCACTGAATTAATCACCCTGATCTTTTGCCTAAAGGTACGTTGCTAGGTGTACTAAAACGGACATGGTACCCGAAAAAAGAACTATTCTCAGCCGAAAATTAGTACTCCTTTTTTGAAGGCGGTTAAAATCACGAACTTCTTTACACTTTTGATCGAATCTAGCAGTTTAGTTATTATACCTTATAGTGACACCTTAGGCTGAAGTTAAACATGTTTAATATAATCGTTCGGTTCTATAAGTTAATAGTTATTTTATGCTAGTTATCGTTTAAACTTGGCATAAACTAGATCGCGTGTGTCGTAAAAAGGCGTCATAGAATAGGCTATTTTCATTTTAACGGAATCTATCGCAACTACTAAAGTTACGTGCTTATGGTTATGGTAAAACCGATACAGACTATTACATACATTTATTTTTAAGTACAGTTTCATTTAATACAAGTTGCCCACGAATAATGTATCTTTCTATTAGTGGTATTTTATAGAGATTATCCCCCCATACCCTACCTACATACAAACGTTTTCCTCTTTATTCTTTTAAGGTATAGATTAAATATTTGTAATTACGTTCTCAAAAATATCTGCAAAAACAAGTAAAAATATATATTATTACGATGATTCAAAACTCTGTGTTAACGTGATAAAAAATCTGCTCTCCCCTCCGAGCCGGTGTGTGTGAACGGACCCTAAGTCAAATTTTAGTTTCGTTTAAGGCTCCTTCCACAAAATCATCTCATTTTGATCAATTTTGATCGCTTGGTGTGGGAAATTTATGAAGAATTTGAAGCTTCCTTTTGGCTATTATAAGAGACAAGTTCTTTTTCAGGTGGATGGGTTTGAAGAATTTTCAAAATAATGTTTATATTAATGACAATCACCCGTATTCAAAAGCCCTTTTCCGCACAAATACCGATCGAGTTACGTTTGGCTTAGCCGAACATAACACTACAAACGATTTTAAACATTAAAAAAAATATAAATAACATCACCGTATGGTCTACTAGGGGACCAGTTTGCCACATTTTCGACTTCAATACAAAATATAGCAGAAAAAAAATGTTAAAACATCGCAATTTTTACAAAATGTCTCGACAAATAAGATTTTTTTTCTATACCTTAGAATCACGTTAAAGAAAATTTAAAAACTACGTATTAATTTTAAGGTAACCTTGTAATAGAATCGTATTTTTATTTTATCAATAAACTATAATTTCATTTCGTAAATTGAATCTAAAGTTAACTATATTATCGACCGCGCAAACTCTATCTCGCCAGTACGAATCGGCCACTGCCAGAGGACGGACGTATCGCTTTGTGTCACAAACGCTCCCGTGTTTTTCGTGCATATATTTTCGAGATTGTACACCGATTACCACAATTTGATACACTTATTAATTTTGATCAAACATGTTTATTTTGCTAGTTTGTAAAGATTGCTAAAATTTTTTTCATCTTCAGATCGAAGTCGAATTTCACGATCGTTTGTTGTTGTCGATTGTACTTCGATATATATTTTTAACCGACCTCCAAAAAAGAGGAGGTTCTCTATTCGTGTTTGTATGTCCGCGAATATCTCCGTCAATTGTGGACTGATTTTCAAAATTCTTTTTGTTTTGGAAAGGGTATACTCCCGAGGCGGTCCCATTGCACCAAGTCAGTTTCTGATGATGGGAACTCTGAGAAATTGAGGGCAACCCTCGAATATCATAGGCGCACATAACGTTTTCCATACATTTTCAGAAGCTGTTCAAGTATTTGCGTCTGATAATCATAATTTCATGTGGCGGCGCTGCGCTGATGACGGAAGGTGCAACTCCTCAACGGTCAGGACTTGAAAGAAATTTCCTTCAAAATTATACGTACTTATGGATCGATAGTTGTATTCTTTCAGGCTATTAGGTTGAACTGATGATAGACGGTAAATCTCATTAACCGACTTAAAAAAAGGAGGTTCTCAATTCGTCTGCTAGAAAATTTTTAGTTCTTCCGTCATGGGTGTCGTTTTCAAGGTTTTCGGGGTCGCTGATAACGAAAATGAAGCCAAAATGAAAATCCATGATGGCGGCCAGGAAAATTTTTGGTTTTTCCGTCATGGGTGTCGTTTTCATGGTTATTGGGGTCGCTGATTACGAAAATGAGGTCAAAATGAAAATCCAAGATGGCAGGCAGGTTTTTTGGGTTTTCCGTCATGGGTGTCGTTTTGATGGTTTTTGGGGTCGCTGATTACGAAAATGAGGTCAAAATGAAAATCAAGATGGCGCCGACAAAAATTTTTGGTATTTCCGTCATGGGTGTCGTTTACATGGTTTTTGGGGTTGCTGATTACGAAAATGAAGCCAAAATGAAAATCCAAGATGGTGGCCAGAAAAATTTTTGGTTTTTCCGTCATGGGTGTCGTTTTCATGGTTTGTGGGGTCGCTGATTACGAAAATGAGTTCAAAATGAAAATCCAAGATGGCAGCAAGGAATTTTTTTTGGTTTTCCGTCATGGGTGTCGTTTTGATGGTTTTTGGGGTCGCTGATTACGAAAATGAGGTCAAAATGAAAATTCAAGATGGCGGCCAGGAAAATTTTTAGTTCTTCCGTCATGGGTGTCGTTTTCATGGTTTTCGGGGTCGCTGATTACGAAAATGAAGCCAAAATGAAAATCCAAGATGGCGGCCAGGAAAATTTTTGGTTTTTCCGTCATGGGTGTCGTTTTCATGGTTTTCGGGGTCGCTGATTACGAAAATGAAGCCAAAATGAAAATCCAAGATGGCGGCCAGGAAAATTTTTGGTTTTTCCGTCATGGGTGTCGTTTTCATGGTTTTTGGGGTCGCTGATTACGAAAATGAAGTCAAAATGAAAATCAAGATGGCGCCAACGAAAATTTTTGGGTTTTCCGTCATGGGTGTCGTTTTCATGGCTATAGGGGTCGCTGATTACGAAAATGAGTTAAAAATGAAAATCCAAGATGGCAGCCAGGATTTTTTTTTGGTTTTCCGTCATGGGTGTCGTTTTGATGGTTTTTGGGGTCGCTGATTACGAAAATGAGGTCAAAATGAAAATTCAAGATGGCGGCCAGGAAAATTTTTAGTTCTTCCGTCATGGGTGTCGTTTTCATGGTTTTCGGGGTCGCTGATTACGAAAATGAAGCCAAAATGAAAATCCAAGATGGCGGCCAGGAAAATTTTTGGTTTTTCCGTCACGGGTGTCGTTTTCATGGTTTTTGGGTAAACTGAGTACACACTACACCCCTGATTTCGCATTGCATATTCGCCAATTGCAAAGTGCAAAGACTAAGGTAATTTTATTTAAAACAACTGCCCGAAATAATGACACTATGACAATACTACTAAATGATGGTAATATTGAACTCGTGAAAGAAACTAAATTCCTGGGAGTACACATAGATGACCCATTAAACTGGAAAAATAATTAGCCGCCATTGATGCATATCTATATCATCCACATGTTATGCTTTAAGAACCCTTATATAGAGACGAAATTGACACTGAACACTTAAAAATCGTAAACCACGCACTAATTGAATCCAAATTAAGATACACAATTCTGGGGAAACAGCTATAATTATAACTGTAAACGAGCTTTTGTCCTTCAGAAAAGAGCTATACGTACCATTGTCCGTATCTCACAAAGAGAGAGTTGTCGTCCGCATTTCTTAGACTTAAAAATTCTTACAGTTCCCAGTCTCTACATTCTTGTACTTCTGATTAATTTAAAAAAGTACATACATGAATATGAGACGCATGAGGAAAGACTAGTCAGGGAGAGTACACGTAGGAAAGATTTGAAAAATAAGATAAGTCCTCATTTTAACATTGTGAAACATAGTTCACAATATCAAGCAGTGCAATTATTCAATAGGGTACCATTAGAATTAAAAAGCTTAATCTATACGTCTTCATTTAAATCAAAGCTTCAAGCATTCCTACTGGATAAATGTCTCTACTCCGTTGACGATATGTAATATTAAGGTATATAATACAATTATGATAATGCGCCAACTGATATAATTTGTCCTTTGTGTTTGTCAGTTTTTAATTTTAAAATGACTATTTGTATAAAGCTGACATGAATTTTACAACAATCTAATAATTTAATTATTTTGTATTTTTGATTATTTTTTGTTTCAATTATGATTTAAATTTGTATTTTATGTGTAGGTATTGTAATTTTTGTTGTTAATGTTTAATTATGACTTATGAATGTGTTTTATTATTATTTTTTATTATTATTTTTATGATTTCAAATACAATGTGAATTGTTTGTGAATAAATTGAATTGAATTATCAGTTGAGTCAAATACATTCCCAACAGAATGGAAAACATCTAAAGTTATCCCGGTTCATAAGAGTGGCCCAAAAAGTGATATAAAAAATTACAGACCCATAGCTGTTTTATCCATATTTGGAAAAGTGTTTCAAGCGGTACTTTTAAAAAAAGTATTTTCCAAACTGCAACGGTGGTTTGCGGAGGAACAGCACGGATTTCTTCCAAATCGTTTAACCACGTCTAATTTACTCAACGTTACGACATTCTTAGCCAAAAATATTGACGACAGAAAGCAGGTGGATGTCACTTATTTTGATTTTCAGAAGGCTTTTGACCGGGTTGACAATGATATATTTTTGAGTAAATTGGCTTTGGCTGGTTTCTCTGCGGCAACACTTAAATTCTTCGCAAATTACCTATACAATCGCAAACAATATGTTATTTTTGAAAATGCCAATTCGGAATGCTTGGAGGTTAGTACCTTGGCCTAGTACTAACCTAAGTCCCCTGTATTTTCTTATTGTTGTAAATGACCTGCCCAAGTGTGTAAAGCACTCCACAGTTTTAATGTATGCCGATGATGTCAAAGTTGCGCTTCCCATATCTAATCTTAGCGATACAGTCACACTTCAACAAGACATAGACGGCATCCACCATTGGAGCACTATAAACAACCTCAACTTGAATATTAGCAAATGTGCGATCATGACCTTTTCTAAAGTCACACAACCTATCCTCAATATTTACACATTAAACAATGAGCCCCTGAAACGAGTTAATGCCGTACGCGATATTGGTACTAATTTTGACCCACACCTCACATTTAACCAACATAGTAATATAATACAAATATAATATGCAACAAGTCCCGCAAAAACTTAGGTTTTGTTTTACGACAAGTTAATTTTTAAGCTATTGCATAGCTTCTATCGCGGGCCTTGAGCGTGGAGAGCGAATTCAGAAATTCCCTAACGAAAATATTCAAGATTCAGTATTCAACCAGGTTGCTATGGTTACGGAAAAAAACAAGGTTATCAACTGAGGTTGTCAAATTAAATAATTAATTATTTGCTGTTGTAAAAAAATATGCCATGCAATAGCTTTACCGCGGCAGTCTCCGAGTGTCACATTTAGTTTTTTTTTTTAATAATTGACCAGCCATAACCCTCATCTACAACTCCTTCGTACGCAGTTTACTCGAAACCAATAGTGTAATCTGGAACCCTCATGAAAAAATCTATAAACTAGTCATTGAAAAGGTCCAGAAGTCTTTTATTCGCTACCTCTAACTCAAATTATTTGGCTTTTACCCATATAATTTACCCTACGCCATTCGTGCTAGGTATGGTGACATACCAGAGCTTAGAAGTCAGGAGAAATCTTGCTCTAGTTAAATATGTCATCTGCTTAGTTCGTGGTTCCCATTTTAATTCCCTGCTGTTACAGTACATCTCTTTTAACATCCCACTACCTATCCGGCACTCTCTTCGCCCACGCCAACGTCCTCTTTTTTCGATTCCTCAAACAAGCACCGTAACTCTTAAGACTAGCCCACTATTTCTAGCCCTTACCCACATAAACATTTTAATGTATGACGAGTCATTAGATATTTTTGCAAGTACGGAACTAAGTCTCCTTAACACTGCTTCTCGATACCTGGAGTCCATTGCCACTCCCAGTACTATCTCCTCGGGTTTAACAATTTTTTTGGTAATTTTTATTTGATTTCAACTTTTGCCACTAGAATGTTTTGTTAATTTTTATTGTAATTATGTTTTTTTTTTCTTAGTTTTGTTATTATTATTTTTTATTTCTAAGTTTTTTGTTTTTTGTTCAACATATAACTTGTATGTGTGGTGTCACTGTAAATATAAGTTGGTTATTAATAATAAATAAATTATGTGCTTTAGCGTATGTTCCATCAGAACCAGTTATCAACGCTTTTGACGAACTGCTCGAATCTGTTTTATATTGTGCATTCTGGCCTCCTCCGACAAGGCATTGATTATTTTGAAGATAACTGGATCGGAAGGTTGGAAAGACGGGGCAGGCGAGCTCCTAGATTTCCTATTGATCTGTGGAATACTTTTGATGCAGTTCTTCAGGAAATTCCCCGAACGAACAACTCCGTTGAAGGCTTTCACAGGGGATTCTAGTCACTTCTATCGGCTCATCTCATCACCCATCTATATATTTATTTTATTTATTTATTTATTTATGGCACTTCAACGACTTACTCACTAAGGGGATACATATACTTACATCATTAACAGTTTTAAACATAGTGAGTTCGTCACTTACAGAAGTGCACAGCACTCGCAGAAAAATTAAGGGCAAGTACGGCAACAATAAATAATTTAGGTTAAGTTACAAAATAAAGTAAACTAAATGTGGGTTTTGTACATTAGACCCGATGAAAATACAGATTTATATAACAATAAGACAAAAAACAAAAAATAATTAAACATAAACGTCTGAAAAGAAGAGGATGAAAGTGGATGCAATAAATAAACCTGCGTCATACAACGTGAGACTCTGATCGGGATAAAAGCTTCATACGGTATTGACGGAAGGGGTTAGAGAAAATGTCGATGCTACTGGTTCGTGCAGCAATTTTATTATAGTTCCTCATTAGGCGGTTGATGGGTGCGGTGCTACCAAGGTTGGTACGACTTGCAGTGGTAGCAAAAGTTGTAATGTCGCGACCAGATCTAATAGCTCTCTGTCGAGGTACAGCTATTCTTAGATCTGCTAAAAGATCGGGCGCGTTTACTAAGCTGTTTACTATTTTATAAAGTAGAATTTGGTCCGTTACGTCTCTACGGTGTTCGAGTGAAACCATATTGAAATGGCTGAGTCTATGGTCATAAGAGGAATCTCGTGGACAGCTAGAGCTTTTAAAACGGAGATATCGAGTGAAGCTTCTTTGAATACGTTCAATTCTATTAACGTGGACACGGTAAGTGGGGTTCCAAACTGGGGACGCATAGTCCAGAATATGATGAATAATATATGGAAGTTTTTGGATGAACTTCGTCGGCAGCAAAGCCTGACAGAACTGAAACTGGAGCAAATTTTGTCTCGTGGATCACACACGGCCAAGATATAGGCAAACATCGGCAAGATTGAAAGATTTAGTTGAATCATTTGGGGAGAGACCACTCCCAGATAATTTACGGGCCAATGCTCATAATTTTGAATTTCAACAAATATGATTAAAAAAATACATAAAAAAAACGAAACACAAAATGATTAAACCTAAAAAGCATACAAATTTAAAATAAATAATTATATCTATCTAGGGTCAAAGTCTACATACTGCATACGGCCAATGACCTTTTTTTTTACAAAATAAGCCAGCATTCCTTCAGGCGTTATCGACATTCTTGACCTCGAAAGCACAAAACCTAACAAAAAATCAAATGTTTTTTTTTTCCTTCATCACGTATAATACATCAAATCTGATTTGAACATTGTGTATAAAATCAATGAAAATAAACAACCAAAAAAAAAACGCTAGGTGTCGGTCCACCTCCACGTGGTGCCCGTTGGAAACGTGATAACGGCTAACGGACTATTTGAATGACAATGCCTATAATTCCATTTTTTTCCTGTTCATGTTATTTTACATTTTGTCTAGTATAACTTATTAATATTTATTTCGATTTTATGTATTTCTAAATTTTGACCCCCGAAAACCATGAAAACGACACCCATGACGGAAAAACCTAAAATTTTGCTAGCCGCCATCTTGGATTTTAATTTTGGTCTCATTTTCGTAATCAGCGACCATAAAAACCATGAAAACGACACCCATGACGGAAAAACCAAAAATTTTCGTTGGCGCCATCTTGATTTTCATTTTGACCTCATATTCGTAATCAGCGACCCCAAAAACCATCAAAACGACACCCATGACGGAAAAACCAAAAAAAATCCAGGCTGCCATCTTGGATTTACATTTTGACCTCATTTTCGTAATCAGCGACCCCAAAAACCATGAAAACGACACCCATGACGGAAAAAATTAAAAATTTTCTGACCGCCACCTTGGATTTTCATTTTGACCTCATTTTCGTAATCAGCGACCCCTATAGCCATGAAAACGACACCCATGACGGAAAACCCAAAAATTTTCGTTGGCGCCATCTTGATTTTCATTTTGACTTCATTTTCGTAATCAGCGACCCCAAAAACCATGAAAACGACACCCATGACGGAAAAACCTAAAATTTTCCTAGCCGACGAATTGAGAACCTCCTTTTTATTAAGTCGGTTAATGAGATTTACCGATTTTTTTTATTTTATTTTTTTTATTTATTTATAATCAGTTCAACCTAATAGCCTGAAAGAATACAACTATCGATCCATAAGTACGTATAATTTTGAAGGAATTTTCTTTCAAGTCCTGACCGTTGAGGAGTTGCACCTTCCGTCATCAGCGCAGCGCCGCCACATGAAATTATGATTATCAGACGCAAATACTTTAACAGCTTCTGAAAAGGTATGGAAAACGTTATGTGCACCTATGATATTCGAGGGTTGCCCTCAATTTCTCAGAGTTCCCATCATCAGTAACTGACTTGGTGACAATGGGACCACCTTGGGGGTATACCTTTTCAAACAAAAAAATAATTTTGAAAATCGGTCCACAATTGTCGGAGATATGCGCGGACCACATAAAAAAACATACGAATAGAGAACCTACTTCCTTTTTAGGAGTCGGTTAAAAAGAGACGGAAACATTATTTATTTTTGACGTGTTGTAGTGCTTTTGCAACCAATTTACAACAAAATTTAAATCTGTGATTAAAATAGATATCATAATTTTTGATTTATTAAATGAATATTATTTCATCTAACACCAAATTGAACCATTTTTATGTTGATTGATATACTGTACCTATACACAACACACATTCCAGACTATTTTTCAAAGTGTACTTACTTACTATAAAATTATGTCACTTAAAATAATAATCGTATAAAATATGATCAAATTTTTCAACCGTAGTTCAACGCTCGAAATGCCCGTGTGTGCGTTCGTCGGTGTTATCGCTGCACACAAACATAGCATCGCACCGAAATTGCCTAAAGTTCCGCAAGTCTTGTCTGTACAAGGCCTCTTAAATCACATTTGTATCAAAACAGGTCTGTCACTAAATGTTTTTGCCAAGTCCTTATCTACGAATTCGCGTTCAAAAATAGTTCTAACTAAAATACCATTTCTGGCGAAACGTGTAGGTTTCTATTTTCAATACTGTTCTGACCAGCACGTTGATATAATACCTACAGATGACATTTTCTATTTCCGGCTAAAATAGATTTCCTGAAAATCTATTTCCGGCCGGATTTGGATGCTGACTTGTGTGATGGAAATACTGTTCCTTTATTTGTACTATTTATTAATGTTTTAAACAACCTACAGATTCATAATAGATTTTATCTTGTTGTCTTTTCCTCCTGAAACTTCTTAATGTACCCAGTAAATAATACCATTTAAACAAAAATCTCATATTAACACCGTAAAACCGTATTTTTTAGTTTATTAGTTTTAAATAAACCATAAATAATCAATGAAATACCACATGGCCATATGGCCCTATACATCAGAGGGTATGCCACTAATGATGAAAACCCTACGGAGTCTAAAAATTTCGATAAGTCACCTGCAGTCATAATTCAAATGAATTTGAAGGAGATTCGGAGGAGCTTTTTTTGGGTGATAAATTCTGAAGTCCACTGTAAGTTACTTAACCAGTTGGAATGTGTGAGTCAAAACAACAAAGTCTTACCTCATTAACTCCTCGGACGATGGCCCTCATAGTGGCGTTGCGTGGCCCATCGACGGTCCTGCCGTCATCCGTGGGTCCCCACGACGCGCTGTAGATGTGGATCTTGTGGGGCTCGTGCCCCATCGAGTTGGCCTCGATCAGGTCCGTCATGTAGGGCTGGTCCAACATTCTTATACCTGTAGAGAGAAAATTGAAGAAATTATTTTATGAAAGATTAAAAAGCAAGCGTGACTGTGGAGCATATCCGTTTCATGCGTCCTGGGTTCGACTCGAGGATAGGGCAGTGTAATGGATTTTTCCTTTAGGAATTTCTCAGCCACGGTCCGTGGAATTGTGCCCAGTTAATGGTAATTAGGTGGGACTTAAACATGGCGTGGGTGTACTTTACACCTCTGATTAAGGCCGCAAATTCGGAGAAGCGTTTTTAGAGCGTGCAGCGGGGAGTTGAATGGGATTCAACTCCCCGCTGCACGCCCCGCCTCTCCGAATTTGCGGCCTAACCCTTCGGGGATTACAAGTATGAAGTTATGAAAGATAAAAAAGTAAGGAAAAGAAGAGCACTTGTTAAAGATGAAAGTCATAAGTATAGAAGTTGGATTCACCAGATAAGTATACGCACTATTAAATATTTTAATCATAGTGAAAGTAAACTTTCGTTCAAGAAGAGTTAATTAAATTGAAAGTACTCATTTATGGAGCAAAGATAGGTTACTTTACTCTTTAAAATATAGAAAAAGCTTGGTGATAAGAGTTCAGTTGGATAAGAAACGGAGGAGTTCAATTAATATAGATAGATGCTGTAGTTATGTAGGGTGGTTCAATTGAATATCTTAATCCTAGTGAGATTAAACTTTTAGTTTAAATGAAAGTAGTTGAATAGAACTCATTTAATGCTTGATTAAATCTTGCTGACTTGTAACATACTGAAAAGTTTTTAATCAAGCAAATAAAGAACAGAATGGATCGAATTTTATTTCTTTAGAAAACGAAAAGAACAGTGGAACAAAACTCGTTAAACTAAAATAAAAACTATTTGTCGACAAAGTTCTTGAAAACTAGCGATGCTCAGACCTCAGACCAAGAAAAAAAGAAAGACGGCGCGCCGCGAACACCAACAGTGAAGCCACAAAACCACACGCCTATAGCAAGTAAACATACAAGCTCACGCACACACCTACACTAAAACCACACGCATTTCTCCTAGTACGTCACGACTTCACGAGACATTGTCTACACACATAGATAAAAAGTTGGCTTCACTTTTGACGTTCGTGGCGCGTCGTCTTCCTTTTTTTGTTGGTCTGAGGCTCAGACAAAGAATATAAAATACAAAGGCTAGTTGTAAAACTATAGTCAAAGACTAATAGACAACCCACCTATTTGAAACAGTTCCTAATTCAAATATTCAAAATGGCTTACCCTTCAGTAGGTAGTCTCAGTCTGAACGGTTTTATTTAGAACGCGAACTAAATTCAATTATTTGAGATTGGTAATCTAAAAATAAAGTAACGTTTGGACAGGTATAATCCTCAATTAAGTTTACAAAGGAGCTAAAGCCTGCAATCACCTGGTGAAGCCGCAAATCCCCGAGCGATGCGTCAAAGGCGTAGTAATGCTTCCGTAATACCACGCTACTCTTCGTCGTTCCACGAAGCCAAACAGATAACTTTAATTTACACGTTTATCTTATTAAAGTACTTAAAACGGCTTTATGCATCTAGCAATAAATGTTATATTAGCTTTTTCAAGTGCTTAAAGCGGTGTCGGCAAATATTTAGATACAAAGTAAGTCGCGAAGTTGACGCCTTTTCACTGGAATTCTGATTCTTATTTTAAACGAAGTCGTTCACATTTTTAAGCTTTTATTTTTTAAATTTCTTTTGTGTTTTCTTAGGTTGAATTCTTTTTATAAAAGGAATAAGTCTTTATAACAATTTTATCGACATTTATGTATTGGTAAACCTGAAGTTGTGTTCCATTACCTAATCTACCACTACGAAATTGCGACATTTAAAACTCTATTCCATTAATTTTAGAAAGAAAAGCACTTCAGTATAAAAACTCTATTACGAACAAACACAAAGTTTCAATGAAAGAATAACATAATTATTTGAATAAAGGCAAACTGAAAACAGTTAAGTACATTGTTCAGTGTCTGTTAGTGCTACTCGAAACTATATCGAGGGGTTCCGGACTAATTGTATTAAGCGACACTTTGGGCGATATAGACTTTTATACATATTTGGAATCAGCGAATTTTTCTGCGTCGTTTAAACTGGGTTTGGTGATGATCGGAGCACATTTTTGTCGCTTAATACAACCGAGATTTTCGGGTTCATTTTGGACTTCTATGTATGAAGCGACACAAAATATTGTCAAATTTAGGAACTGTGTACTTAAGCTCACTGTCAAATACCAGACAGTCGTTTAAACTTTTTTTCCTGGAGCAACAATTTACAAGCAACGTACGTTAAAGCATTTAGCCTGACCTTATAAATATATAGAAATGTAGCTTCATACAATTAGCCTCCTTGTTAAATTTTTATCCAGTGTCGCTTAATACAATTAGCTTTACCTTATAAATATGTAAGAATGTCGTTTAATACATTTAGCCTCTTTGTCAAATTAATACCCAGTGTCGGTCCACACATTTAGCTTGCAGCATTAAACATTTAAAGATTATGGTTAAACCTATTTTTCTTATTCAATATTTGATTTGCAGTGTCGTTTCAGTTATAGCAAAAATAAAGTTCTAGTACTTCAAACAGTTTATCTTACACGGAATAAGAATAGTATACACATTAATACAATCAAAATTTTATATGGATTGACTATTATGACGTCGGTTAAAACCTTGATATTGGAGCCATCGCGATAAACAGCGCGAGTTTAAATGCCCCGGCCACCCCGCGCGGGCGCTTCATTCGTCTCCCACCTCGCCGTGCATCTCCCCGTCGGTCGCCTCGAGCCAACGTGGTTTCCGGGATGTGTTGCAAGGAGCCACTGGAGGAGAGTTTGTGGACGGTCGACGGGTTACTTGAACTAAGTCACCTATTATAAATAGGTCGGCTGACAGAGAACAACGCAGACAACGCACTACATCCCGAGGGGGCGCCCTTATAAGATGGTGCTGAATAAACTCCGCACCTAGGTCCCCCCGCTGACGCAGTCTCCGTTCCCTTAGCGAGGGGAGCATCACAATGGCTCCGTCACCTTTGGTGCCGGAAGCGGACCAGTCAGGAGGTGATGACGACATTCCGGAGATGACTGGGGTAGACCTGAGAGTGGCATTACGGAGGCTTAAGGCCAAAAATACCGCCCAGGGACAAGATGGCTTGTCTGGCAAAGCTTAAGTCCTGGCCTCGGAGGTTCTTGGGCCCCGACTGGAGGGGTTTTATCTTAAGCGCATGCCTGGAAAGAGGCCAGTTCCCGCGTCGTTGGAAGACGGGGAAGCTGGTCCTGATTCAGAAGCCGGGGCGCCCTGCGGACTCTCCCGTCAACACACCGGCCCATTTTCTTTGAAAAAGTAATAGGGGATCGGACAGACTCAAAAAAATATGATTCTATTTAGTCCGTCAGTTAGATTATTGAAAAATATTGGATACGTGATTTTTGTTTCATCAAATCAATAAAAATTGACAAAGTTAGAGCGCGTCAAAGATCATGGAGTAGGGCTTCAAACGTCACTTGAAGGTACAAAATGTCCCGTCGGGGCCGCGGACTTTTGTACTAGATGACGTGGCCTCGGCTATTGCAAACCTCCTCGCCGAGCACCAAATTGGTGTTCCGCAAGAGGCGCTCGACGGTGGACGCAATCATGCGCGTGAGAACCCTCATGACGGGAGATGCAGTGTCTCGGGGTGGTGTGGTCTTGGCGGTGTCTCTAGACACCGCTAACGCCTTCAACACCATGCCCTGGAGCTGCATTAGGGAGGCACTCCGGTATCACCGGGGCCTACCTTCGTCGTGTAGTCGGGGACTATCTGACAGGCAGAGCTGTTATCTATCTCTACCTGTCAAAATAGAGAATGAAACTGGCGAGAGATGTCGTGCGGTGTTCCACAGGGATCGGTTCTGGGGCCACCCCTGTGGAACATCGGTTATGACTGGATGCAGCGCGTAGCGTAGTTTGCTACGCTGACGCGTCATGTCATGGGAGTGGGAATGTGCTACCGTCGGTATCCCAGCTAACGGTGGGAGGGGTTCCAATCGGTGTCGAGTCGACTTTGAAGTACCTAGGACTCGTCCTCGACAGCCGGTGGAACTGCGTGAAGCATTTCCGACGTTTGGCTCCCAGACTGGAACGGGCTAGGGCTGCCTTTAGGTGGCTTTTTCCCAACCTGGGGGGGGCAAACGCCTCCTACGTAGCCCCGGTGTTGGCGCGTTCTTTGAGGAGGCGAGCCGCCCACTACCTGAACGCGTGCCAAAAGGTGGTAGCCGTAAGGCTATTGTCTGTTGTATTAGCGGCAAGAGAAATAATCAGTTTTTGAAGTTTGTTTTTCATAGGGTTTGTATGAATGACAAAGTTATATTTGCGGTTTCTTAAATGTCGTATATCTCAAAAACTGCTAACTATGTCTCATTTAAACCAATTGTGGTTGAAAGTTTTAATGGCGATCTACAAAATATAGTTTTTTAGGGTTCCGTACCTCAAATGGAAAAAAACTGAACCCTTATAGGATCACTGTCTGTCTGTCCAACCATCCCCCTCCCCCCATATCTCCGAAACTACTGAGCCTAAAATTCTGAAAAAAATACAGAAATTAGTTTAACACTCATAGATAATAGATTACAGGAAAACCTATAAGAAGTCTAAGTACGGAACCCTTCATGTGCAAGTCCGACTTGCACTTGGCCAGTTTTTTAGATTTTTTACTCTTTTAGTTTAAAAATGGAGCGGGGAGGAGCACATTTTAGCACTTTGGAGTTAACGAGAGATGTTTTTGATTTTGATGACTAAGAAAGTTAGAAGAAAATAAGTAAATAAATGAAAACCAAAGAAATGCTCGTAAATATTTTCATTTTTATTCTAATTAATTTTTAAATAAATTATTTTGGTTTGGTTCTATAGATAAACCCTACTTTGTAATAAAAGAGATTTTTCTTTTGTTTTTAAAAAAATAGGTAAAGTTCTTATATATTTAAATATTAAAGTTTAGATAAGAATGAGAATAATTAATTCAGTTAATAAGACTGTAGGCTCCGTAATAAAAAGACATTTTAACTTCTGATTCCTATACAATTGTGATAAAAACTTTAGTTGTTACCTTGGTAAGCTAAGAAGTGACTGCTGTTCCTAGGTGATTGTCATTTTGAACAAAAAACTTATCTTTAAACAATTTATAATGTGTATTTTATTTCTCATTTCATAATTATTAACAAGATAGGTAGGTACACCCTATGTGTGTACTTTTTAATTTATCAATGTTTTAACCGCCAATTTCTGCAAACTTCACTAGCCAAGTATGATTACAAACAATTTATTTAAAAAAAAAACAGTCGCATAAACTAATTAGCCATACATTTATAAGTTTAAGATATGGTACTTAAACCAATTAGCTTAAGTTTGAAATATGACCAACTCTTTGAATAAAGCACTTAGCTTAGAACCATTATTTGCATGCCTAGGCGGTTAAGTCATTTAGCCTGGAACAAAAAAAAGTAAAATATGGGTCATTTTGTATTAAGCGACATTTATCTCCGGTAAAAATAGGAATATTACAAAAAAGAATAAATCAGGTTATAGGGAATATGTTATAAAAACAGTAATATCCTTCTTTTAAAAAAAATAATGCGATTTGCTAAAGTTATAATTTTTTTTCTAAAAATCGAAACTTTAATCTGCTCTGGTGTAAAGTCTCAAAAATGTCGGTTAATACAAATAGCCCGGAACCCGTCGATATTATTATTAAAAACACAGTCCTGTCGAAGAACGAAAAGGTCTGGTTATTTTAACCCAACAATAACCGTTGGAAAAAAAACATTTCTAACAATTTCCACGTGTACCTAATTATTAAAAAAAAAAAACAAAATATCGCTCAATCTTTTTGAGACAAGATGATGTGCGCTTTAATATATAATTAATTATTAATAAGATACTTATAATAACTGCCATTCGGGTTGAACTCAAGGTTAAGCCGCGCTTGCCTAGGTTGGTCTGTGGATGGGTGACCACCTATTACATACCGAGTTTTCTCCGTGCAACGCTGCCATATAAACATCTTTGGCAGTCGTTACAGGTGTCTTACCAAAGGGTATCGTATTACCTGGTATTAACTGGGTTATGGAAGTCAGGCAGGCAGCCGCTCAATGTAAAATACTGGTATTCATCTACAACTGGTTATTCTGGAAGCCGACCCCAACATAGTTGGGAAAAGGCTAGGCAGATGATGCCCACAGGTGTTTTTCTAGTAGCGGGTATAAGCCCCTTTCCTATTCTAGTTCTAGACTTACATAAAGATCATTTTGGTTTTGTTAGTATTGGCACCGACGGCAATCCAAGAGAAACCTTATTTTACAAGTTTAAAGACCATTGTGAAAAGACTGTAGGTATTTATCCATTTCACGGTCACCTGTCATTGTCAGATTTTCGGACTGCCACCATGCCGCCGTCCGGTACGTTCAATAGACTGTTCTTAACCTTTTATTTCCTCAACTGTAGGTACTTATCCCTTTCATAGATAAGGAATGAGAACCTTTATATTTATTTTTCTATTTTTATAATTATTCTGTCTTTATCTTAATTTATTCGTTTAGTCCACTCTCGGCCCCTCGACCCCTAAAAAAAGATTTATCTATTTGTTTCCTCTCAACCCCTAAACGTAGTTCACACTCGACCCCCAGGGGGTGAGTCTAAATTTTCATACAAAGGACAACATACCTCGTCCACTTTCAACCCCTAGTTCGGTAAGTACCTAAAATTAATATTTTGGTACAGTGAGGTACAAACTAAAGGCAACATTCAGAAATTGTTTTTTCTTAATCTTAGTCAGAAGGAAGTTAATGTTTTTCGAGCGTGTGTGTCCATTTCTTTGGCACGCCCTGCACCCCAAACGGCTAGACGGTTTTTAATATATGAGGTGTCGTTGAATTCGACAGAATTGTAGTGACATAGGCTTTATAAATTTTGAAAACGCAGTTTGATGAACAAGTCCCACATCTCAAAAAGTAAACATCAAATCTTATTCAAACCAATTTCCGTTGAAAGATTTTTTTTACGTTCTCACTAATTTCAACATGCATTAAAAAAAAAATTTGGGCTAGAGCCAAATAAATTAGGCCTGAGTAAGTAGCAGATGACCCCACCTATCCACCATTTTCGTATTCGCTTTGTCAGTTAGAAATGATTTGAGTTGGTTTTTCAATTGTACATTATTAAGCTCTCTCCAACTTTTAGGTAACTTATTATAAATAATGGGAGCCATGCAGAAAACACTTGCGCATGTGTGAAGTCCTACTTGCATGCAGACACAGCTGATTTTGATCACGCGAAAATAAGTTACTGTTATTCCTAATAAACACTGTTTCCAGAATATAAAGGGAGGAATTTTGTTAAAATCGTCACAGGAGATCTACTCTCTAAGTCCGTCAACGTAAATACGGGCCCGTCCGAACGTAGTCATGACATAACGATCTGTATTAAACAATGTAAAATTCCACTTTTCGGACGGGCAAAAACACATCGGTAGTAGGGACATACTGTAAAATCTAGTTGTAATTCATTCATAGTTCGGGCTTCGAACTAATCTGACGTCCGTTGTTAGGGAGTAGGAAACGCCCGTAACTTCGACCGAAATTACGGGTTTCGTGGTTAGAGAGTAGACCCCCTGAACACAGATACATACCAAGCTAATAAAAGCGTATAAAAAAAAAAGAAAAAATGGAACTATGGCCCATACAGCCAAGTCTTCAGTAGATTTTTTTTATTGATATGAAATGAAAATGAAATTTAATGAGATGAAATGGAATGAAACCTTTAACTCATTGAATCAAATAATTAAATCTGATATTGAAACAAATTAGTAGCTTCTTTAGAAATATGCATGTATCATAAAAACTTCTATCGTTTTTTTTTAGTAAAAACTTCGTGGTTGGTTTTTTTTAGTAAAAACTTTGTGGTTGTTTTTTTTTTAATGAACATTATTTTGACAGTTGGGAAAGAGAACGCACGAGTTCAGAAATGGTAAAGAAAAAGCACGAGTACGTAATAGCCCACATCCCGAACGCTATACGTCCCTGCAATACGCCACTTTTTGAGCAACTGTATTAAAAAAATATTAAAAATCCACGCGTGTGAGATACATTGCATGTTGAACCTAATCGTAGTGTGATAAGAACCAGTTTTCGAGAAAGTGTATTGAAAAATTATATTGAGGGTATTTTAGCTAAATAGTATGCAACTATAGGGTATACTGATGATTTATCATCGTAACTGTACTTTGGGGGTCGAGCGCAAACTCAAACTTGGCTGGAAAATAAAATCCACTTTTGACCCCCAGGGGTCGAGTATGAACTATAGTTAGGGGTCCAGTGGACACATTATTTATTGGGGGTCGAGGGGTCGAGAGTGGACTAAACGAATTTATTGAGGGTCGGCGCATCATGCCTTCTTCTTCCATACTTTTCCAGTACAGTTCGTCATTTCAGCAGTTCCATCCATAGTTTCTTGGGTCATCCTTTACTCTTATACCTATCCATCCACAGTACATTCGTACTCTATTTATCGATTTTTTTTTCTTATCTGTAGATTATTCTCTATTTCTTCATCAGTAAATTGCATCCGTGTAAAGTTAAGTTAGCTTGTACTAAAAAGTAAATTAAAGAGTTATTTTTCCTCATCGGTAAACCGGAACAAAGGACAAGTTTAAGTGTCATCCCACACAAGTCATTAATTTATACTGGAGCGAAGACTATAAAAGATATAAAGGCAATACCAATGCATTTTTATTCGCTTTTAACGCTTCATTTTCTCTGACAAAGGAAAATTACCTAGATGAAAGCGTCGTCTACGTGAAAAGCACTATGCAGTATTCACTAATTAGACAGCAAAATTTGAAAATGTACAGGGTATAAAGATTACCTAGCCGTTCCTGATATTTTGACTATACTATATTTTCTTTTTCTCCGGGGGAAACCTTCACAAGGCGACCGGTCTTTGGGGGTAAGACCGGGGAGTATGGGATTTTTACCGCAATAAAACCACCCCACTGGTCACTATGAAAGAAAGGGCCATTTCCACTTATAGACCACTAGCACTTTGCCCACGGCTTCGCCCGCGTGGATGTCGGTTCAACTACAAAAGTGACGATTTTCCATACAAACTTTCATCCCCCTTTTCACCCCCTTAAAGGTTAAATTTCCAAAAACCCCTTCTTAGTGCTCCCCTACATTATAATAGGAAGCCGTGTACAAAATTTCACATTCCTAGCCCCAGTAGTTTCGGCTGTACGTTGATATGTCACCCAGTCAGTTCTCCTTTTATATATATAGACTATAGGCTGATTTTCATGAAACATCGGTTTTTTTAATAACCGTAACGTAATTAATCAACACTATAGGTACTCTCAAAACAAAAAGCAAACATGGTAAATATTCGTTTAATAATAGATATGGCTCATGAAACAGTTCCTCGCCGATAGCATTTACACCGTATATAAAACAGGGTTTTTTTGTAACTATATCGCAAGTTCTTTCATAGAAAACTATCGTTATCTTGAGTAAGCTGTATTTTCAACTTTAGAAATATATTCAATTGATTATAAGCCAACTACTTACATAGTATGTTTGAC
The DNA here is from genome assembly GCA_949316265.1 of Diarsia mendica. NCBI lineage: Eukaryota > Metazoa > Arthropoda > Insecta > Lepidoptera > Noctuidae > Diarsia > Diarsia mendica. Next base: position 7,316,075 of record OX438906.1, on the reverse strand, counting down.
GTTTCCAAATTGTCGAAACTTTATGTTTCTGACATTACATTTAGTTTAAACTTCGCTTTAGTTTGAATTGATACCGGGAAATGAGAAGTTGGCCCGAGTTTGGCGCTGACAACATCTCGAACACCGACGCGACTTTGGCAGATAGGAATAACTATTTCTGACTGGCTAAACTTGATATACGTCCCTGTGTGCCTATTGGCCTTGTTCTGTTCTGTCTCCTGCTGATATGGAGGGAAGTGGAAACTATGTTTTTTCCTACTCCTCCGCTATTCTTTTCTGATTAATTTCGTTGCGGGATCCAAGACAGTTAAATCATTTCTCTGGGACTTCGTCGAGCTTCATTGTCTCGGCGCTTTTCTTGTGGTCGCCACTGTTGATTCTGGCTAACAGGAGTTACAGTGGTTTGGGAATAGTGTGGCGGGCTTGGCTAAACTTGACAGTTTATCATTTGTGACTTCAAGTTACAGGTATTATGTACATCCCTATATGGTACGCGTCAGCGGGTACGCATTTTATGATTGTTATCGTTTTGGGTGACTGTCTCTAGTGAACTTTAACGTTCAAAAAATGCTGATTTTAACAGCCTAATTTGAATAAATTACTTTAGATTTTAATTCTAATTTTAATTTCGACAGATAAACTGATGATTAAGGGCATGAGGGTCATTTAGGTTTACTAGTTCTGGTTTTGTATCACTGCTGAAACCTTGGTTTGTATGCACTTCCACCGTAATGCTTTACGTAGGTTTCCTATGAAAGAATAGCAAACATCCATCTATCTTAAACTTTCACGTTTATAATAGCAGTCAGATTTAAAAAACCGGATATTCGTACGGCAACGTAAATTTTTAAGAGACTTCAAATTTGTTGCGCTTTACGACTTCGCCACTGCGATCCCACAAGAGAGCATAAAACAAAATTATGACTACACCAGCCGCTGCGTGGGTAAACTTAAGCTTCTCAATTCAGTCCAACCCACCTTTTTCTTTAAGATTAAGTGTTTTCTTATCCATACGCAAACAGTGCTTATTATGTTTGCGTATGGATAAGTAAATATTTACGTTCCTAATCTTGAGCAGGGCCTTAAATAGCATTATAGCCTCGGGCGTACTCTGAGGACTTAGGGCTTATTCACACGCGTTATATTAAGGCCTGAACGCAAGGCCTTCTGTGTAATCTTAGACTAATTTATCACTTGTGTGGCGCTGGCTTAGGTTTAGGTCAGGGCTTAATCCGATCTGAGAATTCGGTTGTTGAGGTGTTGGTTATTGATCGAAGGGTGTTGGGGAAAAGGAAGCCTCGATAGCGAAAAGGATTCGTTTTCAATAAATATATAAGGCAACTTTTAATGATATATTTTTGTAATGGAATACCTCTATGCTATGTACGAAAAATATTGATCATAAGTAGCAAAAACGTGTCATTGCATTTACTACGAGCTCATACAGGTCACATTAATTTAATAGTATTGCACTTCAACATTTGAAAGGATCTTTCACTAATATTTCCGTATACAAAATTACATCACTCCTCTGACGGAGAGGCAGAGGTGTACGTAGGTCTGTGTACCTAATGAAAATACAGTATTATAATTTCTAGTCATTTGTGAGTCCCATGTAAGAGGGTAAGCCCCGAAAATCGTATAATGAACAAAAAGCTTTTACCGCGACAAACAGAGAATTTACTTAAGCCCTATTTTCCCATGTAATGGATTTTTAAAAGAAGCATTAAATACGCCTATAGATATAAATTAATGAGAAATGCTGAAGGGCAATCGTGAGTTCGAACCCACATAGCCGCTTATATTCATTTAATTTCTTAATCATTTCTGTTCTCATAACAGTAAAGAAAAACTTCTGGCATGGCCCTAAATCAATAATTTCTTAATAAACACATGACAACCATTATGTATTTTTAAAACAAAATGAAACTTATTCGAACAAAAAATAAAACAGAAGCGAATTTGAGAACGAAATTGAAAACAGCCGCCATTTTCCTCGTCATCAGATTTGTCTTGTATGTAATATAGGAGCTGTTTGCAAAATGTTACCCTTTTTTGTCATCGATAACTCGGCTTGTGTTACAAGATTTTTTTAGAAGATGGAAATAGTGGCTGTGGTGGAGGTCATGATAATATGAGTAACAATCATAACTCCACATATTATTATACGAGAATTTAAAAAAAATAGGCCGTCGTGGACGTCCGGCCGGCAGATATAAAATACTTATGTTAATATTAGAATTATTGTTTAAATTGTTGTTATTATATTTCGTCGCTTCATTCTTCAGATACAAATAACCATGTAGTGCCTTTATTCTACAAGGCTCTATTCGCACGTTTAAAGAATCGACTTTAGTCGATTGTCATTTTTTTTTTTTTATCTGTGGTGTGGACCTCACTAGCGTGGCGTGATATTCGTGCCGTCATTCCTTTTTCTTGCGAGGCATCGTTCGCACGCGCCTTAAATACTAGTGAATATTACGTGCTCAGCAATCGTCATTATAATGCCGAAAATAAGAAATCTGGATAGAATTGAACGTTATTAACGTAAAATTCGAATACTAGAAGATCATCAAAGAAAATGTAGGTGATAGAATTATTTATTCGTCATCGGAAGAGTCCTATAAAAATTCAGGTTAGTAAACCGTTACTCTTAATAAGTGTATGATTGTGTGTTGGTGGAAAAATATTTAAGAGAAATATAGTTCAATCTATATTGTAATGCCTGGAGGTTGACCGTGTGTCATCACGAAGGTAGCTCACTATACCTACAGCCTAGAGATTAACCACGTGTTAGCACAAAGGTTATCTGTAATTGTCTAAAGAACGATTACGTTAAAACAAATAAAACGCCTGGAGGTTGACCGTGTGTCATCACGAAGGTAACTCATTATACAGCCTAGAGGTTGACCGTGTGTCATCACGAAGGTTATCTGTAATTGTCCAAAAGACGATTACGTTAAAACAAATAAAACGCCTGGAGGTTGACCGTGTGTCATCACGAAGGTAACTCACTATACAGCCTTAGAGGTTGACCGTGTGTCATCACGAAGGTTATCTGTAATTGTCCAAAAGACGATTACGTTAAAACAAATAAAACGCCTGGAGGTTGACCGTGTGTCATCACGAAGGTAACTCACTATAAAGCCTAGAGGTTGACCGTGTGTCATCACGAAGGTAATCTGTAATTGTCTAAAGAACGATTACGTAAATAAAACGCCTGGAGGTTGACCGTGTGTCATCACGAAGGTAAACACTGTTTTAAGCTTTCACGGTTCATAACTATGTTAACCAATAACAATCACGGAAGATATCCCGTAGGTGACATTTTAAATATTTTTATCACGAAGGTAATTTGTAATTAATACAAAATTAAATAAAATGCCTGGAGGTGGATCATGTACCCTCATGACGGTTATTTATAATACCGCCTTAGTGTCCTTAAACTTCCTGAGAGATTAATCGTTTGTTAATACAATGTAAGAAGTCAAAATTACGTCTACCCTCAATTTTCAACTTTTATTATTTTATTGTTTTACACATTGAATGACGCCGATCAGACTGATATAAACATGTCACCCATGATGACACATGATGGCGAGTAGGAATCCACCCCAGTACCTGAATTGGATCCTGGTAATATCTCCGCCTTAGGCGAGACCATGGAAGAGACGCCAAAGTTTGTCGCAAACCTAACGCCAAATTCCATTTCATTCCATTCCATTATTACAAGCCCTTAATTAAATTATGAAATTTCGGTCGCAGTAATCGAAGGTACCCGTCCGTATCCCTGACCATAGGGTAGGGGGGGGGGTACAGCAGCAGCATCTAGGCCACGGCATAGCCGCCCTTAATAAAGGGTTAGACTTGTTTCTTGACGATGGCAAAGACAAAGTTCAGGCCATTACAATTTTAAGGTGTCGCTTGCTGTACGATCTGCATTTTTATAAAATTAAATATACCTAATACAAGATAGTGATCGTGATAAATTGCTTTTTGGAAGCAAGCTTTCGTAAAAGATAAAAACCACGAAAGTGATCGAAAACCATGGTTTTCAAATCAAGAAGTCCGCTGCAATAGCCAAAAACTCTTACTTCGTAACAGGCAACAATCAAAAATTGTCGCGCCTCTCCTCGCTTCTCGTCGAACAAGGGGGGGGGGGGGGGTAAGGCCCAAGGAGGACTGCCCCAGCACCGCGCAAGCCAAGCGCAGCTCAAAGATCACTGATGATCCATTAATTCTTAAGTGGATAATTATATAGCTAACCACTCAAAACGTCCCGACCGCTTTAGCGGCTTTTACTGCCATCTACACTTCGAACGCAGTATTATCTATGAAAACGTTCAAAGAGGTTCAATACTGTTTTATACAGATGGCGCTGTATTAAATTACGAAGGGTATTCAATTTCATTATAAAAAAACCGGCCAAGAGCGTGTCGGGCCACGCTCAGTGTAGGGTTCCGTAGTAATAATTCTTTTTTTGTTTGAAATACGGGCCAATGAAGCTTGACCTCTGGATTGTATAGGCGCTCATACGATTCAGGGACCAAATTATATTGGTTAACTGCAGTTTCCATCTGTTGTTTCCATCCAAGTTCAAAATAATTTTCCTAGAAAGTCCTTATAAAGTTCTACTTTTCAGATTTTTTTCGTATTTTCTAAACTTATGGTTCAAAAGTTAGAGGGGGGGGGACGCTTTGTTTTTTACTTTTGGAGCGATTATTTCCGAAATTATTGACATTATCAAAAAATGATTTTAGTAAACCCCTATTCATTTTTAAATACCTTTCCAACAATATATCACACGTTAGGGTTAAAATTAAAAAAAAAATCACTTCCCACTTTACATATAGGGGGGCTACCCTAATAAAACATTTTTTCCCAATTTTTATTTTAGCACTTTGTCGGCGTGATTGATACACATATTGGTACCAAATTTCAGCTTTCTAGTGCTAACGGTCACAGAGATTAAGCGAGGACGGACAGACGGACAGACAGACAGACAGACAGACAGACAGACAGACATGGCGAAACTATAAGGGTTCCTAGTTGACTACGGAACCCTAAAAAGTGAATCAATTAACAACTAAGTATTTAATTCTGTATCGCAGCAATGATTTAGTTTCCAAAATATTTTTGACTCCTGAACCTTTAGAGGACAAAAAGTTTATTTTAAATTCAAAGGTTTTAAATAAATGTGTTTTACACGGCTCACTTTAAAATGGAGAACCATAAGATTGCAGCTAGACTTTTACCTAAAGATGGATTTATGGCAAGTATTGGCATAAAGGAAACATAACTTTTAGTTCCTATTTATAAAGAACATCGTAAATACTTACGTTTTCAGTTTGATCATACATACGAGTTTAACGCAATGCCCTATGGTTTATCTGTTGCGCTTAGGTTTTTTCACGAAGTTGATGAACCAGGTTATTCACCTAAGACACAAGGGTCAGTAATATCTCTCGATGACATCTTTAACATCGGTAATACTTAAGATAAAAATGTCGTGACAACGTTAATGAAACATTGCTTAAATGCTTAGGTTTTGTAATTAATTACAAGAAAAGAAGAAAAAAAAAATGTCTTGAACCACGACAAATTCGTAAGTTATACCTAGGTTTTATATTTTATAGCGTCGTTATGTCACTGGGCCTGCCAGGTGACAAACAAACAGGGATAATGCGATGATCATTATGTTGTCTTTTCTTCCTAGCTGTTAGAATAGGGAACGATAGTTAGCTAGTTAGTAGTTGATTGGTTGAGTACTTACTGCAGCTTGTCCTGCAGTAAGATATTTATATGGTTGGTTTATACACCAAAACTCTCAAACGTCAGAAGATTTAGCCCTTCAAAGGTCTCTCTGAAGTGACCAAGTGGTCAAGGTGACTTTGAAGACTTTGACCTAGAGCGGTGGAGACGGATTTTCAACTCAACTTAACACACAACGTATTGAGAAGAGATTACCATTTCGATTTAGAAATCTACACTAACGCTTTTAGAACAGGCTGGGGGCAGTCTATAACGGAAATCGAGCAAAAGGTGGCTGGAAAATCCAGCGGTATGTCTTAGAGGTTTGAAGTGCTTTGCAAGCTTGCATTCTACCTGCTCCGCAGTTAGAATGCAAGCTTGCTTCGTGTGGAGAACACATCTGCTATCAGCTATATTAAATGTATGCATAGAGTTCGATTCCCACATTTAAATTAACTGAATAAATCTATTTGGCAATGGTGTGAGAAGCGAAATATATTTCTATTGGCGTCATACATTAACACATTTCATATTAAAAAAGTGAATCAATTAACGTCGTTGCGTCATACATTAACACACGACAATGTAGATGAAGAATCTCGGATTTGGCTTTCCAAAAGCTAGTTCAAATTTTAGGTAAACCAAAAATCGATTTATTCGCTTCCCGCACAAATATCATAATGTAGCCAAAACGTTCCATGAAGACCGAACCCTGATTCCATAAAAGTCGACACTTTTACAGTTAGTTGGCAATCTACCTTTTTCTACGATTTTTCCCCCGTGTGCTTTAAGCCTAAAATGTTTGAGAGAAATTATTGACGACTCAGCCACTGGCATCCTAGTCTTTCCTTTTTGGCCTGGCTAATCTTGGTTTCCCTTGCTGAGAAGAATGCTCATGTCAGATATGGACATAGGGACAGGAAGCATCATACGGCGCTATCAATAGCCACCGAATCTGTCCTTTCATTTCTCCTCGGAAATAACATTGAAGCAGACGAGAAAATGAAACGTCTAGGTAGGTACTGAAAGGTATTTACAGGCAAAAGCCATCTCATCCCAAGTAAAACACAACTTGGGACCCAAAAATAGTACTGGACTACGTTTCCCAATGGTACTCATTGGAAAAACGTAATAATCTTGACCCTAATAAACTATATATATAAAAAAAAAAAGCATCTTTTGTATGCGTTCTGTACTTCAAATCGAGTACAATTTGTCTCCAATAATGGAGTGCAAAATATCCACAAATCTCCCACTGGTATCTATACCGCCGTATATACTGGTATCTATATGTATATATACATAAACATTACTGACATGATAAAGACTTCTGCAGCAAATCGAGAAAAAACCCGTTTTATCTTTACCCAACCTATTTCGTAGAGAACCCCAAAATATGCCCTGCAAAAACTCTCGTTGATTACCTTTAGGTAACATCTGCTTCACGAACTGAAGAAAACGATAGTATTTTGCTTATCGTTAAAAGACCATGTAAAAAGCATCGTCATAAACTATCAGCTGTAGGTGGATTAAGCAGACCCTAGCGGAGAACAAGTCACAGTATTCAGTGCGCACAGCACGCGCTACGCCTCCACCTCGGCGGCGGCTTCCGCTGATACCTATGTGTTGACTGACACCATCCGGAAGACGGCTGGTTGGGTTAGTTCGTCTTAGACATTTTCTGGGTTCTAAAACCGACCCAATCAATTAATGATGAGGGAATGTATGCTCGATCTATCTGCGCCAGAAGTAATTTAAATCTAGAATTATTATTAATTACTATAGGTAATACTTACCTACTAATAAATCAAAATACATATAGGTATTTATTGTTTTTGTCTGTTGTTCAAATAATGATTAGGAACTTAATAATTTATAGTTATTTACTATTAAGAACAATTTCTGTTTTTTGATATCAAAATAAAAGTTTTCTACTGTTAATATAAAACTTTACATAATAAAGTTTTATTTACTAATCTGAGAACATATCTCTAAACATCTACATGGTTATTTGTATCTGAAGAATGAAGCGACGAAATATAATATAAGATCAAACGAACTTCTTGAAGTGAAGTTCGATCAATATTATATGAGTCGCTTCATTCGAAGATACAAAGTCCTCACCCACCCAAACCCATCGTAGAAAACTGATCTCTAAACAAGAATGACGGCACGAATATCACGCCACGCTAGTGAGGTCCACACCACAGATAAAAAAAAAAATGACAATCGACTAAAGTCGATTCTTTAAACGTGCGAATAGAGCCTTGTAGAATAAAGGCACTACATGGTTATTTGTATCTTCGAATGAAGCGACTCATATAATATTGATCGAACTTCACTTCAAGAAGTTCGTTTGATCTTATATTATTGTTTATTATATTAGAAAAAAACTCTAACGAAAGGATAAGGATGAATTACAGTAAAGTATTTAGATATCTTTGATCATTGATCAAATCTGCATACGACCAAACCACATCACTAATTGAGTAGTATGGAACTTTCGAAAACAAAACATGTAGACATGTTTCGTTTTCGAAATAACGTTTAAAGTAAATATCCTAACGGGTAAAGGTTGATTTTAGGTATTTTATAGGAGGCAACACGCCATGATAGCGTCATGCCATCTTTTATCACGTGATAAGAGTTCGTTTCACTTCAAAAAATATATGTTAGAATCTATAAACCATTGCGGTACTCACTAACCACAAAAAAAATATCAACTTCTCTATTTCCAACTCACTTCCTCAGTACAAAAAACATGTTATTTTCAGTTGTAAGCAATAGACCTTGAAAGAAACAACCTACTCAGTAACATATGGTAATACAGGTCCGCAAATAGATATATTACGGGCAGGAACGGATGTATGGGACAATAAAACGGACACGGACCGTTTTATGTTTAGCGCCCCTGTTTTGTTGCAGCCTTTATTTGAATAACCTAAGCCGGTGGTCTTATGGTCGCAACTGCTGGTTTAGGTTTGATTTACATGTTTAGTAATACGGTTATTGGGTTTTTATATTAGTAATTTAGTATTAGTTATTGGGTTTTGTCATGAACATGGACAAAACCAAGGTTATGTCGAATGTTCATGTAACACCCACTCCTATCAAGATCGGAGACTCTACGCTCGAAGTTGTGGACGATTATGTCTACCTGGGACAAACGGTCCAGTTGGGTAGATCTAACTTCGAGAAAGAGGTCAATCGTCGAATCCGACTCGGCTGGGCAGCGTTCGGGAAGCTGCGCGGTATCTTCTCGTCCAACTTACCCCAGTGTCTCAAGACGAAAGTCTATGACCAGTGTGTGTTGCCAGTGATTACATACGGGACCGAAACGTGGTCGCTCACAATGGGCCTTATCAGAAAGCTCAAAGTCACCCAAAGGGCAATGGAGAGGGCTATGCTCGGAGTTTCCTTGCGTGATCGAATCAGAAATGAGGACATCCGTAGGAGAACCAAGGTTACCGACGTAGCCCGAAGAATCGCCAGACTTAAGTGGCAATGGGCAGGGCACATTGCTCGCAGAACGGATGGCCGATGGGGCCGAAAAGTTCTGGAATGGCGACCGCGAACCGGAAGACGTTGCGTTGGAAGGCCTCCCACTAGGTGGACTGATGACCTGGTCAAGGTTGCAGGAACCCGCTGGATGAGAGACGCACGGGACCGGTCAATGTGGCGACGCCTGGGGGAGGCCTATGTTCAGCAGTGGACGTCTTTTGGCTGAAATGATGATGATGATTAGTAATTTCTTAATAGGAGTTTAGAATTTGAAAGTTGGTGACCCTGTCTCGGATAGCTAGTTAAGCCGTTGCTCATGTGCCTGATTTCATTTTTACTTATATTAGTCCTCCTTACCGATTTCGGTAACGGCGACCCTTACAAGCTATTTCCTAGCGTGTGCCCTTATATGGTTGGCCAGACCGAATTTACTTTTAAATACCCGGTCACAGCTAAAGCAGTAGAGTTGACCGGCTGAGTTGTAGGACTGTTAACTTATGTAATTGGTTGAAGAAGACAATACTAGATATTTATTTGTAGGTCTACCTGTCATTTTCTGCTAGCTGTTTTGCTGGTCAAAGACCTCTCCCAATTCCTTCTACATATGTGCCGTTTCTACCTCCTCGAACCAACTCTTAGCTTTGTATAAATAAACTGAAGTGAGTGATAAATTTATAATTCCAAAATTGTCTTTACAACTCAATGCTTAACCCGTGATAGTAAAATCTTGAAGCGCTAAAGTCACTATTGACAAATAAAAATTCAAGTAAAAATAAATATTGGCAAAGACCTGGTGAGAAGCTTCTCAACCACTCAAAGAATTCTTTGGATATATTTTACGTTCTTCAATGGAAAAGGAAAAGTACGCTTTTCTTAAACAAACATAAAAGCGTTGAAATTCTGTGAGAGTTTGCAAATATCTCTCGAACGCGGCTAAGAAAAATATCAAGTGAAAATAGTCTTGGTATTTTTGTAAAGAGCTGCTGTTGGAGAGGGAGTTCAGAAATAGCTCGCAATTGCTTTGACAGTATATGGACAATGTAATATTGTCTTTTAATAAACCTTGCACAAGATAAAGTATAATGGAATTGGATATTATTATTATATTATTTACTAGTGACCCGCCCCGGCTTCGCTCGGGTGCAAAAAAGGTATTAACACCTTCCTCTTGAATCGCTCTATCTATTAAAAAAACCCGCATCAAAATCCGTTGCGTAGTTTTAAAGATTTCAGCATACATAGGGACAGACAGCGGGAAGTGACTTTATTTTATACTATGTAGTGATAGTGATGGTGAAGTGATAGTGATGGTGAAGTGATAATGATGTAGTGATTCATCATCTGCCTAGCCTATTCCTAACTATTTGCTATTTGAAGGTATGGACAATAAACAACAAATTGATGTCATATACACGGATTTTCAAAAGGCATTCGATAAGGTTGATCACGAGCTCTTACTTCAAAAAATAGCTTACAATGGCATAAGGGGGGACCTACTTCGGTGGTTTATATCCTATGTTACTGGAAGGACACAGAAAGTGGTGATCAACGGCTATGAATCCAGCTCCATTAATGTTACTTCAGGAGTCCCTCAAGGCTCAATTTTAGGTCCACTACTATTCATCCTTTTCATTAATGACATTAAAAACTGTTTCCACACTTCTAAGTTTCTTCTTTACGCCGACGATTTAAAGATTTACAAAAATGTTTCCAGTATTTCTGATTGCATTGATTTCCAGAATAACCTTGACCGCTTTTTAAATTATTGTATTACTAATAAACTTCACCTTAATTTTTCCAAATGCCATACCATCACCTTTACTAAAAAGATAATTGTCACCAAATTCAGGTACTGCTTTGGTACTAGCTCTATTGACAGTGTTTCCTGTCTTCGTGATCTGGGTGTTTTGTTGGATTCGAAACTACATCTTGATGCTCACGTGGATAATATTGTTAATAGAGCTTACCAGCTGTATGGCTTCGTGATGAGAGCAACCAGGGAATTCCGCCGTCCCTCTACTTACTTATATTTATACAAGAGTATAATCCGGCCTCAATTGGAATACGCCGTTGCCATTTGGAATTCATTTTATAATAAATATAAAGAAATCGTAGAGATGGTGCAACGAAAATATCTACGTGCTATGCACTTTAGATGTTTTCGTAAAAGAGTATCCTATGAATCCTTAATGCATAAATATAACCTGATTACCCTACAATCTAGACGCACTCTTCTTGAGATGATGACTCTCTATAGTATTTGTCGTAATCAGTTTGACTGTGTCGAACTTGTGAACAATTTGTGTTATCTGGTCCCTCGTACTGTGCACGGTCGTGAAACTCGCTCGAAATGTTTATTCGCAACAAATTTCTGTCGTACCAACTCTGGTGCTCGCTCACCACTGCACCGACTTGTTGACACTTATAATAAACAGTTCTGTTCAATCGACATAATGCTTCTTGCCAGGAATGTATTCAAAAAAGAAATTACAACTAGTTTAAGAGATGGACCTTGAACCTTCATTGTTATATTTTAGATTCAGATATAAACTCAATGTTCTTTTTCTTGCTATACATTAAAATATGTAATTTAGTTTTAATTTAGTTATAATCAACAGCTAGCAATTTTTTATTTTAATCTGTGAATAACGCCGTGAGTAGTATATTTGTTACTTTTATTCTGTACTGCAATGTGTGTGATTGTTAATATACTGCTGTTTGTTATTCCTAATAAAAAATAAAAAAAAAAATAAAAAAAAAAAATAACCAGGCGGCTGTTATTTAGACTAATACTAACTATACTATATAATTGTACTGTGTACACACATTCCTGTAAAATTAGTATTCACATGGCATAACAACTATTACGGAATGAAAATTCAACATTAAATGTTCTAACATAGCACAGCTATTACTTTGAAGGAAATTCCTTCACAATTTAAACGTTTAACTTGTTATTTAGACGGAATTTCAACAACAAACTAGTTATAAAATGTGGAAAATAACTTTCAAAACAAATTAAACACGACATTGCATTTAAACGGTTCTGAGAAGTTTTAATGCAATTTACCGCGAATCTATCAGCCGCGTCAAGAAAAGGGAGAAGATCTTTACTTGCCAGAAAAAGGGTGCAATTATGTTAATTTTCGAAACTTATTTACTATTTATGTTGGAAATTTTATTTTAAAATAAAAACCGGATGTCCCTCATTATCGTCATCATCTTTCAGTCCTTATCTTATTCTACTTGGGGATTGGGCAACAAGTTTTTTTTCACTCCTCTTGCTCAAAAAGAACGTCTTATTAGCATACCAGAGCAGGCGTAAAATTGCATATATTGCCCTAGGGCTAAAAGTAAATCTCGTACGACAACTTGTTCAGCCAGCTGGTGCGTGATTTAGTTTCAAGTAAAAAAAATGATTTATTTTTAAAAATGGAACTAAACGCGCTGAATGCTGAACTCTTTGGTAGAATGTGTGCGTTGCATTGCAGCTACAGAAGAAATAAAAAAAAGGCATTGGCGCGAAATTTTTGGAATTGTATTACTAAATTGAATTGAATTTTTAATAAAATAAACTCATATTGAACATGGTTATTTTATTTTCTCGCAATCGTAGTGAAAAGTACAGTGTAACACACGGCGCTTAAATCTCATTATAACTCGGTTCCTATTTACTACCTCGTATTTATTGGGTAATTTTAGGCCCTTGTATTACAATGTACTATTTATCAAAACGACCAATGTAAAAGTATCACGCAAATGAACATCATCATGATTCTCCTGCCCTTATCCCAATTTATTTGGGGTCGGCGCCGCAAGTCTTCTTGTCATCTCAGCAGTCACTTCCTTTCTAGCCTTATCACACTTCACACAGTCTATCCATCCATTTCGTACTCCTCCGCTGTTCATTTTTTCTGATTAATCTCGTTGCGGGATCCAAGACAGTTAAATCGTTTCTCTGTGACTTCGTCGAGCTTCATTTTCTCGGCGCTTTTCTTGTGGTAGCCACTGTTGATTCTGGCTTACAGGAGTTACAGTGGTTTGGGAACAGAGTGGCGGGCTGACAAGCCACTCTGTTTCCATTAAAAGAAAAGAAGTCCTTCCATCGTTTCTTTGGTCTTGCTCTACTCTTACAGTCATCTACATTCATATTCAACATTTTCCTCACGGAGAACATTTAATTTTTATTAAAAACCATTGTCAACTTACCACAGACAAAATAAACACCTACCATAAACACACATTTAAAACAGCGATCCAATCTAGAATACCATCCCATCCACCTTTTTTCTAATTTAAACCTCGAACAGATAACGGCCAGTACATTGTAGGCTGAAAGGGCCGGGTTTCAAAATGTGTAATCACGCGGTCCGGCGGAGCGCGAGTAATGCCTGGGAGGGACAGATAGCGACCACGTCATATACTCCTGGGTAGTCGTCGAGGGATTAACAGGTCAACTGTTAAATGACAAACATTTTTTTGCTATTAAAGTGGAATATTTTGGATTGTAATACGCATATTCTGTCTGTGATTTTTAGAAAGATAGAATGTGTAGTACTCATCCTTATTCACACGGCCTGCTCCCAATTTATTTCCCTGCCTCATGTTATTGAGGGCGAGCATATTGGCATCAACCGGGCACAATGACAGACTCCGTGGCAGCTACTGAGAAATTCCTAATGGAAAAGTCCAGCAAAAATTTACCCAACCCGGGAATCGAACTTAGTACCTCATGCTGAGCAGTCCCACTTACGTCTACTAGACCAATGAGGCAGTATTTCATTATTTCCTATACATATGGAACTTCGCAATTCTAAAACCTTTTTAAACACAACCAAACTGTGTCAATTGAGCTCTCCCCAACCTCCATCAATATAAGTCCTATTACAAATAGAACTCAACCGCAAACAGAACCCTTTCACGTCACGAATGTCTGTGGAAAGTATACATCTGTATTCTCTATGCTACTGAATGTTGTCAATGCGATGTATTCAGTATTGAAATACCCTACTTGGAAACTAACATCGGGAAGTTTGTTGAATTGGGCCTGTTTGGCGCAGCTGTAAGACACAAGGTAAAACAATTTTATTTGTTTAATTTTGTGTTGCTATTTTGGCCCACTTTTACTTTCAGACCACTGAATAAATGTAACGACTGTCAATGATCTACAATTGACAGCTAGGACCAATGGCTAAACAACGCAGTAAAAAAATGTAGTATACTGACATAAGTTACTGAAGCGGTTATAGTAGTTTATGCGACTGTGCATAATGAAGGGCATTACAACACAAGTGTTGTAATGCCTAATTATGTAGGTATAGTTGCATACACTAATTTATCTACCCGAATATCATAGGGGCTCTATGATGGGCTCAGGAACCATAGGGAAATGACCAGCATTGTTACCGTAATGCAATAAAAAATAAACAGGTTATTAGTTGCATTCGTCGCTGCATTTACGATATCTGGCGGAGTGTTCATGTTAATTTCTGAGTCACTATCACTCATTTTCGACAGAAATAGAGAACTTATCAGAAAATTTGTCTACTCAATGAAAGGGAATAAAAAGCTAACGAACAAATGACAGCTCGAAATGGCGGCGTTTCGGATATCTGTCATTTTTTTAAAATCATAGGCAAACGAACAAAGTCACTATTCTTGTGTCACTCGAGATCAAAATGTCGTGCGATTTGTAATTAAAATCATACTGAATTGGGGTTTCGTATCGATAGGTATCTGTTTTAATGTAGATACTAGAATAGCACACTCACTTGAATTTGACACCTGTTCCAAATTTAAACTCATAACCTACTGTTTTCAGTAGGTTATGAGCTCATTACAGTTCTGTTAATTTCCGCTGGTTGGTAATGCTGGTCATTGCCTATGGTTTTTGAACGCATTAGAGAGGGTTTATGATATTTGGGTAGATAAAGATAGTTATTGAAAGTCACGTAGACAAACGAAACACTTCAAAAGCGGTTACAATAGAATAATATGATAGATGTTTATTTGTTTCTTTAGTTAGTTCATTGTTACATGTCACTTATAGATATATATACATACACGGTTGAACAACTGTGAGAAATTACTTATAGAGTAATGCTTTGGAGTAAAATACCAAGCAATCGTGGTTGCCACCAAAACAAGAAACAGGCCAAGATTACCAAAAAAATCCGAACGTAATGGGAATCGTAAACTCCGGAGGTAAACTCGATTTCGGGAAATTCGAAATATTGCGGTTGATTTCATTTTATCATTTTATTCCTCCTTCGGTTGCTGTATAAATGAATTTCTACCAAACCAAAATTAAAATATTTTCGAAGCTCTTTCTGTTGACACCAGTTACGAGGTGCCTGTTAGTTATATAAAGACAGATAATATGCTTATATTTATGTAGATACATTCTGATTTCTACGAATCTGATTAGACTGGCAGACGCAGTACCATGTACTGCGTCCATACTGCTACCATGTACTGCGTCTGGCAGACTGAATGCCAAAGTTTTGAATGTCAAGTTAAAGTTTTTGAGATTGGACGTCAGAAAAAATAAATATTCACCAGATTTTGCTCGCAGCAGATCGCATGGAAGACAGAAATTATTCAAACACATAGGTACTACAGGGATAAAAATAATGTATGACCCTAGCCAATGTCAATTTGTGTGCCTTTTTCTCAAAACCATTCAATCGGAGTGAAAAAGTTATTGACAGTCAGATAGAATTAATATTTAAAATAAATGGGACATGGGTACCTACCCAGGATGGGTCAGGAGAGATGGGCCAGACAGAATCGTCACACAGTGGGTGCCTGAAAAAGGTCGTCGTCACCGAGGCAGGCTCAAGAAACGCGTTTTCCTGACTTGTTAGCCAAAGAAGGTACAACACCAAGTATGTAAACAAGGCAAACCTATCCCATTTCCAATCATAATATATCACTACTCTTACAAATCTCTAGGTATGAAAAATTTAAAACAAGCAGATCCTACCATTTTTTGTCCTATATTTATCTCGTGTAATTTATTTAACTGACAGTTTGCCCTCACTGAGGTCTCGGGTAACGGACGACGCGACGAGCAATGGCCGACGGCTAATGGATGCAATGTAGATACTTTTATCGCGTTATAAATAGCTCCAGGTTAATAGTTAATTAGGCTGAAGCTAATGTGAGAACTGGACTGGATTTGTTGAATGAATGCATTTATACCCGACGCGGGTGGTATAATAAGTAGGAGCTCGACGAGTTTCCTCCGTGCTTCGGAAAGCACGATAAGCTGTTGGTCCCGGCTGCCATATATAGATCTTTAGCAGTCTTTACAGGTAGTCGGCCGTGACCTGAGATTCTGACACCCAGTCTTACCAAAGAGTATCGTATTGCCTAGTATTAACTGGGTTGTGGAGGTCAGATAGGCAGCCGCTCAATGTTAAATACTGGTATTCAGAGCAGCTGGTTAGACTGGAAGCCGACCCCAACATAGTTGGGAAAAGGCTAGGCAGATGATGATGGGGAGGGTATATAAGTAATGTGTTTATCAGCCTATGTATGTTTGTGGCTCTTTTGGAGACCAAACGTGTAGCTCGATGTTGATGATTCTGATGTCTGTCGATTCGTCTTAATTTTACGAGTATATAATACTAGCTTTTGCCAGCGGCTTCGCCCGCGTGAAAATGACGATTTTCCATCCAAACTTTCATCCCCTATTTAAGTTCCTTAGGGGTTGAATTTCCAAAAATCCTTCCTTATTCCTTGTCTATATTATAAAGGGAACCTCTATGCAAAATTTCAGCTTTCTAGGTTCAAGGGTTTGGGCTGGGCGTTGATGAGTCAGTCAGTCAGTCAGGACTTCTCTTTTTATTTATACAGATGTACGTCTGTTTACGCCTTTTGAATGGCAAAAATGGGCATTCGAAACTATTTAAAGTTAGTTTTTCGAAATTACAAATCATATAAAAGTAAGAAAATCAAGAAGTTAAATCGTCTGTGAAATCTTTCACATTATTTGGAAGCAAGCGGGACCCATTACATGTTTTAAATTACTCCGGTGGATCAAATTCTGTAAAGAGATTTAAAAGTCAGCCACGGCTACATGCGTAAAAAAAAAGGTATAAATATTGATACCAAAAAATCCAACAGACTCTGTACAAAAAAAAACTATCGACCAAACACATCCCTCATATTATCTTACACAAACAAAAGCTACTAGCCACTGGATACCTAATAATTACCTCCAACAGAGGATAGTAATCGATACGGTCCAGCCTCTGGTTACAAATTAGATGGTCTCATATGTCTAGGGGGAGGGGGAGGGGAGGGAAACTAATAACATCGTGCTGTGATCCAACCCCGATGGCTATTGAGATAAATTATTTTTTAACTAGCTTCCCGCCCCTGTTGCACACGGTTTTTATTACTTGTTGAGCTTGTTTTATTGAATATATAGGCGTGACTGTAATATCCAAAGGATTAGGCAGAGGTGTACGGTCAGCATCAGAAGTATATTAACATTACTCAAAGTTTCGAAGCTGTTTTTTTAATAAGAACTTGTTAGATATTACTCGTTACTACATGATAATGGAATGTAAGGACTATTTTAACGAATAATCTTCTGAAACATTAAAAATAATATCTAGAGTCCTGTACATAAAAGAATTAAAATTCCGAAATGTTCAGCTACTTCTGATGCTGACCGTACCTTATAGTACACCCACAATAACCGTGGTTTTGTACAAAGACAAATAATTCCTCCATTTAAACTAGTTACGTACAAGGACAAATCATTCCTTCATCGAAACCAGTTACGAAACTATGGTTTCGTAGACGGCCGAAACCATTTTGCCAGTAATGTTTCTAAAGTTGCATTTAGAAGGGGACGAGCCTGTTGCTATTAATCGGCCACGAATTTCAAAGAGATTGTGACTGTTATAAAGAAATTTCTAAACGAAATATCCAATAATACATTGCCCGAGCCGAGAATTGAACCTAGGACCTCATGCTTTTTTTTGGCGATTGGGAAATCGTCAAATAACCCCCTCCAGCTCTTTGGCAGAGTTAAAGGGAGTGTCAGACTTCTACTAATTAAAAATCACCCGTATTCCTTTTTAGCCCTTTATGTCGAGGCCGCGGTATCTCTTGCAAAAAATCCGTAGCCCCGACGGGCGTCATGCTCAGCAGTCGCTTGAACTACTCGACCAATATTCTTCATTATAATAAATGTGCAAGGTTTTCTTCGTAAAATATTACGCTGAAAACTGCGTATTACTATTTATAGTTCCTGGAAAATACTATGTAGGTCGCAGTCTAATACGACAAGCTTACGACTTTTTATTGAGTAAATAAAAAACTGGCCAAGTGCAAGTCGGACTCGCACATGAAGGGTTCCGTACCAAAACGGTATGCTATATTATACAATTTATTCTACGGGCCAATGAAACTTGACCTCTGGATTGTATAGGCGCTCATACGATTCAGGGACCAAATTATATTGGTGAACTGCTGTTTCCATCTGTTGTTTCCATCCAAGTTCAAAATAATTTTCCTAGAAAGTCCTTATAAAGTTCTACTTTTCAGATTTTTTTCATATTTTCTAAACTTATGGTTCAAAAGTTAGAGGGGGGGGGACGCATTGTTTTTTACTTTTGGAGCGATTATTTCCGAAATTATTGACATTATCAAAGCATGATTTTAGTAAACCCCTATTCATTTTTAAATACCTTTCCAACAATGTATCACACGTTAGGGTTGAAATTAAAAAAAAAATCACTTCCCACTTTACATATAGGGGGGCTACCCTAATAAAACATTTTTTTTCCAATTTTTATTTTACCACTTTGTCGGCGTGATTGATACACATATTGGCACCAAATTTCAGCTTTCTAGTGCTAACGGTCACAGAGATTAAGCGATGACGGACGGACGGACGGACAGACATGGCGAAACTATAAGGGTTCCTAGTTGACTACGGAACCCTAAAAAGAGCTGCGCCACTGCTACGAGGTACGTGACGTCACTACTACGTCGTAGCTAGCTGCTACGCCATAGTAGCGCGCTACGATTTTTATTGCAGTTACTTTCTTTAACGTGTGGACTTAAATTGAAAGTTTTATTGCGATTCATTTGAGATTATGGTTTTATTAAGTGAATAGAGGACGAATGGGTTAAATGTTTTCTGAAAGAGAAGGCCGTTTCCAAGAAAATGTTGTTAGTTCTTAGTTTATCATTATAAATTATTAGTTAACTTTTAGCATCGATTAGACGAAAACGTGAGAACCAATTACTACTAGTTATTTTCAGAACAATGACTGAAAATGTGAAGCATGGCGTTTCTTTTTTCTTTGCCGACTTCACAATGAATGCATCTATGAACACCACTATGAATTATATGAAATCCAAACATAACTTCACCCTTGTTATCTCCGACGGGTAAGGTAGAGTTAGGACTCTGCCTTACCCGTCGGAGATAAGGACTAGGACTAGGCTTAGGACTTAACTGGCGAAATTTAGGTGTACCCATTATTAGGTAGGCCTAATAATGGGTACACCTAAATTTCGCCAGTTAAGTCCTATGAAATATAGGTTTCCCAATCTGGTAATCGTACCCAGGACCTCATGTTCAGTAGTTGCACCTGCAACCATTAGACCAACAAGGCAGCTACATAAATTAAATCAATAAAACAACGTTTCTTAAGTGCAAAAGACAGTTTCGTGTGAACTTACCGGCAACTTTGGAGTGATACGCCACCCCCACGCCGCAGACGCCGTTGTCTCGCGCTGCGGCCACCTCTCCCGCACAGCGGGTGCCGTGGCTGGGGGACAAACATCAAGGGTTTCATTTATATTCGCATACAATAATCTAGGTAAGGCTGTTACCAAGAGCATCACGAAGCTGGGGTAAAAGATTCTGTATTTATTCTATAAGAACACACATTGCTCACTGTATAAATACATAACTAAAGTAAAGTGTAGTCTTATATATAATGTAGGCGCATTGCTTTGTGTAATTTATTTCATCACCACTGCTCTCAAAAAGGTGAAGGAAAACATCGTGAGGAAACCTTATATCCAAAAAATCGAAGATAATTATGTGACATCTACCAACCCACACTGGGCCCGCATGGTGGATTATAGCAGAAAGAGCAAAAAAATAGGCTCTATAGCCTATTATTGATTTATTAAATTGTGATCTAACATCGATGGCGAAAAGCAGTCAATTCCGTACTAGGTGGCGTTTTATTGTTTTTGCCTACCCCCACGGGCAAAAGGCGTGAGTTTATGTATGAATGTAAAGAAATCTGGATGAGTGATTAGTTTTTATTCAACGAAATTATATTTACAAAACAGATACTTGGGCCAAAACCAATACTGCTTTGCAAATTAATAAAATAATGGCTTATTCAGAGTCTAGTCTCAAATAAATAAAAAAAACGGGTTCATTAATGTAATAGGTTTCATGTAAATAAAATCATCCCACATATTTTGTTCTCATAAAAATGGTAAAGAACTGAATACATATGAATTTATCAAGAGCTTTGTTAAAGAATAACGTAGAATAGAGATTTATTTTTAAATCTAATGTGAATGTATGTCAACGACTCAACGTTAACAAAGACGCTAGAGGCATATTAAGAGATATGTAAAGGTCATGAAGAAAATGTATGACATTTACATTTTCTTTACACATAATTTTTGTATTACTTACATCATTTTTATTTTGTGAGAACATGTCGTAATGCCTGTAATCTGCTAAGGGTTGTTCGAAAGAATTACCGTGGCCTCAGACACAAAGGGCTAAGAAGGAACATGGGTGGTTTTTAGTCAGTAGAAGTCTGACACTCTCTACCGCTCCGCCCAGAGCGGGAGGAGCCATTTAATGATTTCCCACCCTCCAAAAAAAAAGTGTTGAGCAGAGGTGTACCTAATGGTACACACGGCTACACATCAAGCTATACAAAACCAGTTAATCTTGGCCTCACTTTACTAGATCTTTTCGCACAATGAACGATCAGATTATACTGGTTTTGTATAGCTTGATGTGTAGCCGTGTGTACACCCACATTTCACCAGTTATGTTTAAGTCCCATGTAATAGGGGACGAGTTTATTGCCATTAAAACCGGATACAAATCCAAAATTTGTGGATGCTATATAATTCCTATCAAAAACCCAATAACTCTTTGTCCGATATGGGAATTGAACCCAGAGCCATGCTTAGCAGTCACGGGTACGACTATCGAGGCAGTTTCAAGAACAAAGCTACCTAATTATTCTAAGTGTAGTCCCAAAAATATGGTTACGAATAAAACTACCTACAGATGTGAAAAGTCAAATCATTTTTATTTTTGTTTTGATTGACTTAGACTGCTGGAAAGGTTACGTCGATCCTGTTGAATACAGTTGTAAAATACGACACGGCTGGCGCAGTGGCTGAGCGATTAGACTGCTACGCTGAGTGCCGCGGGTAAGGATGGGTCTTAAATTAATAAGCTGCTAAATTAACACTGCTAATTTTTTTTAGTGTCAACACCTGTTAAATAAGTTCTGATATAGCTGTTAAATATAGCAGTCACAACTGACAGTGACAATTTCTGTCTCTATTGAATTGGTTTCGACATCGAGTTATTTAGCCACTAGCGAGCGAGTTGATTTAACTCACTGCTAATAGTGTCAACACCTGTTAGATAAGTTCTGATATAGCTGTTAAATATAGCAGTCACAACTGACAGTGACAAGTTCCGTCTCTATTGAATTGGTTTCAACATAACGAGTTATTTAGCAACTAGCGAGCGAGTTGTTTACTCACTGCTAAGTGCTAACTGCTGAATTCAGAAATATTACATTTAACGAGAGTTAAATAAAGACTGATCTTCGTTACGAAGGTTTACGCGGGATAAAATAAAAAAAGATTAGAAGAAAATTACAAATACAAAAAAACAGACATGAAAAAAAAAGAAATTGTGTAAATAAATTGATTCTCATTACAAATACGCCAACAGAAAAAGTTAACAGTCCTAAGCCTGTGAAAAATATGAAGGAAATGAGAATTAATTATGTTAAAAATCTGTCTGTGACTAAATTTAACAGTTGCTAAAAATAACTGCTAATTTTAAGTGTTAATTATTTTTAGCATTAGCATTTAGCAGTGTTATTATTTTTTAACGTTTAAGCCCATCTCTAGCCGCGGGTCCGATCCCGCACAGAGCAAGTATGTGTATGGTCTACAGATAGTTGTTCCGGGTCTGGGTATTTGGTTTGTGTATGTGACTTTAAACGTCACGATACAGGAGAAATTTCTAGTGTGGTGCAACGTTTAAAAAAAATAAAGTCTTTGTTGCGACATTAGTGGGGCAACGTTTTTAAAAAGAAAGAAAGAAAATAAAAAGAACAGGGCAAGTAGTGTGAGAAGAGGGGTCAGACAACGTTGGCCGCAGACTGTTACGAAGCCTCTAACTTGACGACTTTAACTTAGCAAGACAGTTGCTTAAGTGGAAAACTCGTAGAAAGTCGTATTGTGTTCGACAGCTGACAAAATGCTTGGGAAAATGTAATTTTGTCGTGGAATCGACAATATATGTGTAGTGAGTGACGTAGACAAATGTCTTAGAGAAATGTGCGAGAAATGTTTTCCTTTATTGTTTATCGCATGCATGTGCCTCTGTGACAATAAATGTGTTTTTAACCGACTTCCAAACAGACGTATACCGATATCTCCGTCAATTGTAGACCGTTTTTTTTTAATTTTTTAGGTCAGCTCGTTAGCCTAGTGGTCCTATTGCCAGTTTGCCAGGCCAGGTAAAATACTTTTGGATTTTATATCAGGTTATTAAAGAACTTTAAATTATGAAGTTGCATTTAAATACATAATCATATTCCAAAATCATTCATTCATTTCATTTTTCATTCATCACCATTTTGCCCTGTTCTTAATAATTAACATTAGTCATTTTGTGTTCTGTATTCTTTTAAACCAATACAACAAATGGTGGTGGCCTTTAAAATACATGTAGTCAAAATTAAACCGCTCTGTAGTATCACTGACTATAACATGACCGACCCATAGTCACACTAAACTACCACACCAGTGTGACTATGGTTAATTATATTTATCCGTAGTCATTATATACATAACTTTCAAACGAAGCACTGTGAATTATAATCACTACATATTATAAAGCAAAGTCCTTCCGCCGCGTTTGTCTGTTCATGATAAACTCAAAAACTACGATTTTCATACTGTTTTCACCAATGAACAGAAGGTTTTCGAGGAAAGTTTTAGTATATAATTTGTCGTGATAACCGACATTCACGCGGGCGAAGCCTAAGTAAGTTATTTATAAATCTCCATATTTCACCGAAAATAACTTTTAATTGAGTTTTCGTAACACGTTTTAGTTTTGTTCGCTGTACAAACTCATCGAGTTTACATTTAATTCCGTCCCATCACAAGTTACATCGAAATCAAACTTTTAACCCCAAAATCTATAGTCGCTGCCTAAACTAACAACTATTAAATATACATTAAGGCTTCACCTAAGCTGAGGTACTTACTTGAATTAATTAATATGGGTTTTCAAGTCCTAAGTAATTAAAAGCCCTATTTTATTGCCCTTTTCATAAAATATTAGAAAATTAATTATTTTAAACTGATTCTATTTTAATGTCACAGACGACCTTGCTTGCTCTAGATTTGAAAATACATAAATTGTAATTGTTTTTGAACGACGAACTTTTGTTGCTAGGGATACTACAGATAGCGCGCGAGTTGAATGCAGTCGGGGTCTGAGGTAAAGAGCGGGAGCAGTGTAGTGCTGTGCTATTCACACTAGTGTAAATGCGGTACATAATATGTCTGTTTATGTATTTGTGTAAAATTCTATCATTAAATCTGAAAATAGGACAAACAAACAGCACTCGAACAGTCAACAATTCCCGTTTTCAGTGTTAGTGGCCTCAGGTAAAACACTTATATCAATGATATTAAAAATGATATAAGTTCAGTTAGAATTAGAAAGCTGTTGTCAAAAACGAAATGTCACTGTATATCTGGTACCACTTTTTGTTGACTGCGATATACTCAGAAAAAGTAACGCACGATACGAGATCCTGGAAAGACATAAGGGAGGTTTTTGTCTAGCACTGGGACAGTACGTACGACAACCAATCAAGCTATACGAAACCAGTTTAAATTTATTGATCTCTTATTATAAGGGAAAGCAACACATATCGAGGCCATGTTATACCCCCGTCGGGGCCGCGGATTTTTGTACTAGATTACGTGGCCTCGGCGCAAGGGCAAAGAAGGAACATGGGTTCGGTTTATAGTCAGTAGAAGTCTGACACTCCCCTTCGCTCTGCCCAAGAGCGGGGGGGGTCATTCGATGATTTTCCACCCACCAAAAAAAAAGGCCATGTTATACTGGAATTGTATAGTTTGACGTATTACCATGTGAATCTAAAGGATAATTAAAAAATATTTACATACCTGTTGAACCAGTCGTCTGTATATCTTGGATAGGGAAACGGGTCGTTGCTGCTGAAGTCATACGAAGCCTCCGCATTCTACGACAAATAAATTACAAGATTTAATTATACATTGCTTATGAAGGTCATGGCTAAATTAAAGCACGCTAAGCCGTTGATCCCTGCTTTTATATGTAGAACTTTGACGGTTATTACAGTAGGTAGTCTACTAGTAACTATTCTTACCAAAGTAGTAGTCTAGTAGTAACTATTCTTACCAAAGTAGTAGTCTAGTAGTAACTATTCTTACCAAAGTAGTAGTCTAGTAGTAACTATTCTTACCAAAGTAGTAGTCTAGTAGTAACTATTCTTACCAAAGTAGTAGTCTAGTAGTAACTATTCTTACCAAAGTAGTAGTCTAGTAGTAACTATTCTTACCAAAGTAGTAGTCTAGTAGTAACTATTCTTACCAAAGTAGTAGTCTAGTAGTAACTATTCTTACCAAAGTAGTAGTCTAGTAGTAACTATTCTTACCAAAGTAGTAGTCTAGTAGTAACTATTCTTACCAAAGTAGTAGTCTAGTAGTAACTATTCTTACCAAAGTAGTAGTCTAGTAGTAACTATTCTTACCAAAGTAGTAGTCTAGTAGTAACTATTCTTACCAAAGTAGTAGTCTAGTAGTAACTATTCTTACCAAAGTAGTAGTCTAGTAGTAACTATTCTTACCAAAGTAGTAGTCTAGTAGTAACTATTCTTACCAAAGTAGTAGTCTAGTAGTAACTATTCTTACCAAAGTAGTAGTCTAGTAGTAACTATTCTTACCAAAGTAGTAGTCTACTAGTAACTATTCTTACCAAAGTAGTAGTCTAGTAGTAACTATTCTTACCAAAGTAGTAGTCTAGTAGTAACTATTCTTACCAAAGTAGTAGTCTAGTAGTAACTATTCTTACCAAAGTAGTAGTCTACTAGTAACTATTCTTACTATTGGAATAAAGAGGCTACTAGGATCGAACACATTTATTAATAGCACAAATAATATATTTACACAACGACTTTTCTCCTTGACAGAGCAGTTATATAGTGACACATTCTAAACTTGAATCTATCGTTCACTGTCGTGTAGGTATACAACCTCCATCACGCACCCTTAATCTATAGCATGATGTATGCGCAAGATTACATTAAATACCTACCTAACATATTACCTACAAGTGCACGCACCCTTAAACTACTCAGTGTGCATACACCCTAAGTACACAATAAGTATATTCAGCTGGAGCTATCGTTCACTGACATACAATCTATCTTTATTATATAAGTATGTTTTTAATACAGCTATATAACAAAAATACTAAACATAAACAAAAAATAAAAATTATCTATTACAAATCATAACAAATCAAAATACAATCACATTAAAAACAATATTAGCTAAAATCATTACATCACACATCGCTCGCCCCCTTAATAGATAATTTTTCTAAAAAATTGCTTTAGTTTAGGACCTGGTACAGATTTTGTTAACATATCTGCTACCATTTCTTGTGAAGGCATATATTTTACCTCAACCGCCTCATTGACTATAGCTTCGCGAACATAATGAAATCTAATATCAATATGTTTTGTTCTGTTATGGTTCATCTTATTTTTCGCTATTTTATGTGCTGATTGGTTGTCGTTGTAAATGACCACCGGTTTGACACAAGTCCCCTTTGTTAAACTTTTTAACAAATTTCTTAAATAAATAGCTTCTTTCGATGCTTGACTGAGGCCTATATATTCTGCCTCAGTGGAGGACAGCGCCACGCACCCTTGTTTACGACTTTCCCAAGACAATATATTGTCTCCTAGTCTAAAAATTAAACCTGTACAGGATTTCCTATCATATGACCCACCCCAATCCGCGTCTACGTAGCCATTTATTTCTAGATTACCCGTTTTCTTAAACGTTAATACAAAGTTCGACGTCCCCTTTAAATATCTAAGCACCCGTTTAGCACATTTAAAATGTAGTTCATCGTAACATGAATTAAACTGTGACAAAACACTAACAGCGTGCGCGATATCGGGTCTAGTACTTTGAGCTAAATAATTAAGACAACCTATGAGAATTTGATATGGCAACTTACAACCGGAATCTGAAGCTTTCTCTAATTTGAGACCTACTTCCATTGGAGTAATGACTGGTTTACAATCCGTCATGTCAAAATCCTTCAAAATATTAAGAACGTACTGTTCTTGATCAAGATAAATCGAACTTTTATCTCTCCTAAGTCTCATGCCTAACACGTGTCTAGCAGGACCTAAATCCTTAACTTTAAACCTTTTAAGCAAGCCATTTTTTAATTTTTGCTTCTCAGTTTCGTTATTTTTGGAATAGAATACAAAAATATCATCAACATATATGACTACTACTATTCTATTTCCATCGCTAAACACCTTTTGATAAAGACAAGGTTCTATTTTAGATTGTGCGAAACCTAATTTGTACATCTCCTGATCTAGCTCATGGAACCAAGCGTTAGACGCTTGTTTGAGTCCATACAGCGATCTTTGCAATTTACATACCTTTGTCTCTTGACCTTTAACTATCGCCCCCTTAGGCTGAAGCATGTAGATGTCCTCTTTTAGCTTGCCATACAGGAAAGCAGTCGTAACATCCCATTGGTCAATGAGCCAATCATATTCTACAGCTAATGAGAATAGTAATCGTAAGGTTGAGCTTCTTACGACAGGAGAATACGTTTCATTATAGTCTATTCCACGTACCTGCGTAAATCCTTTAGCTACCAGCCTGGCCTTGTATTTAGACACTTTACCGTCACTGTCTCGCTTAATTTTGAAGACCCATTTGCAATGTATTGGCTTCTTGTCACGTGGTAAGTCTACCAATGACCACGTCTGATTCTCGTTCAATGATTTTATTTCATCATCTATAGCTTTTTGCCATAAATTAGAATCAGGCCTTGCCAATGCTTCTTCAATTGTTGTTGGATCGCCATCAGTTTGTGCTATAGCATTATATATAACAGGATTGCGCTCACGAAGATTGTATCTTCGTTCTGGTTCCGCTGTATATCTCGTGGTAGCAACCGTTTCATCAGGCTTTGCAGCCATCTCAGTGTAAATACACTCCGCTTCATGAAACTCTTCTACATCTTGTATAATGTTGTTAGACGCACCACTTTCAACCACAGGTTCTATCCGTTCCTCCTCTATATCAACAGGAATGACTGTGTTCTTCGTCATGTCGGTATCACCTCCAGGAAAAACATTTTCAAAGAATTTTACATTTCTGGAGAATGTTATCTGACCTGTTTTTGGGTTCATCAGTCGATAACCTTTAGTAATTTCACTGTAGCCGATGAAAATCATTTCTTCAGTCTTCATATCAAGCTTTTGCCTTTTCTGTTTAGGTTTCAATACATATGCTTGACAACCGAAAATTTTCAAATGACTCAAGTCTACTTTCTTATCTGACCAAAGTTCTTCAGGTACTTTATTCAAGACAGCCTTAGTCGGGCTTCTATTTTTTAAATATACCACTGTACATACCGCTTCGGCCCAATACTTTTTACTAAGTTTGGCCTCACAAAGCAACGCTCTTGTTTTTTCTATTATCGTTCTGTTCGCCCTCTCTGCCACACCATTTTGCTCAGGTGTATAAGGAACCGTTTTCTGATGCTTTATACCAGCTGACCTTAAAATCATATCGAAGGCTTGGTTACAGAATTCTTTGCCATTGTCAGACCTGAGACACTTTATCGACTTTCCTGTCTGCTTCTCAACTTCCGCTTTATATTCAAGAAATTTATCAAGGGTTTGACTCTTATTTCTCAAGAAGTAAACATGCGTCTTACGCGTATAATCGTCGATAAATAATAGCATATATAGAGATCCACTGAATGATGGTTCTTCCATCGGTCCGCATAAATCACTATGTACAATTTCCAAAACTTCTTTCGCTCGTGTACCTTGATTTTTGATAGAGCTCTTACAAGTTTTTCCATTTATGCATGAAACACATGGTTCAATTTTATCACTTGATTTAAAATTCAATCCAGTCACCATATTTTTCAATGAATTCATATATTTTTGTCCCAAATGTGCTAATCTTCTATGCCAAATATTTGACAAAATGTCATTTGACAAAATCAAGTTGACAACACAATTTTCTTTTTCAACCAACTCAAAAATTCCATCAACCTCTTTGCACGTTGCTACTATTTGGTCTGTTTTATTTTTTATAGAACAACCTGTTTTGTCGAAGTTTACAGCGAACTCCTTCTTTACAAGATCGCTTACTGAAATTAAATTCATAGAAAGTCCGGGAACATGGTAAACATTCGTTAATAGGAGTTCATTGTTGTTATTTAATTTAGGGACGGCATTCCCTCTTCCTATAACTTTCATTTCTTCCCCGCTTGCAACTTTTATCTTTAGGCCATTCTGTTGCCTTTTATAATCCAGCAATTTTCCGGCATCGTTCGTCATGTGATTCGAGCAGCCACTGTCCAAGTACCATCGGTCCTTTTTCACAGTGTTCGCCATACTCAAGCATGGATTCGCTCTCTTAGTGACTTTGCATTCAGATGCTTTATGCCCTTCTTTATGACATTTAAAACACTTGAATATTAATGCCTTTTTCTTTTCAAACTTCTTTTTATTTTGCGCCGTTGTTACTAGGGCTTGCTCTCTATTCTGACCATTTTCAATTTGTCGGCTTGCTTGTTGCATCAACTTTGATTTTAACTGCTCAAGTTTTATTTCTTTTCCGCTGTTGTCTATCGCCATTATAAATGGGTTGTAATCTGACGATAAACCGCTTAATAAGATAGAAATTATCCACTCGTCAGAGATTTTTGCATCAATGTCTGCAAGTTGTTGCGCCAAACAAATTATTTTGGAAATATATGTTTCCATGGTTTCGCAATTGTCTAGTCGGCATTGCCATAACTCTCGTTGCAATCTTATTCGTCTGCCCCAACCTTTGTCTTCGTAAGCCTCGCTGAGACTCATCCACACTTCACGTGCTGTCTTCGCACTATACACATGTGCGAAACATGCAGGCTCAAGTAGCAGACATAACGTTGTTCGTGCCTTCCTGTCAGTATCTTTCAATTCAGCTGTTATCTCCGTAGCTTCAATTACCTTGAACCAGTTTTTGGACTCTAAGTAATTCCTTACCACAAATTTCCAATTGGCGAAGTCCTCAGCTCCATTCAATTTTCTTATTCCACAAATTGAACCTGAATGATCTTCTGCCATGACGAGATTTTTGCCTTTTGAAATTTTACTACTGACACTTTTTACACTTTTTGTGTTCTAGCTTCTAGGCGTTTTTGGAGCCTGATCCTGGGCCCATAACCTATTGGAATAAAGAGGCTACTAGGATCGAACACATTTATTAATAGCACAAATAATATATTTACACAACGACTTTTCTCCTTGACAGAGCAGTTATATAGTGACACATTCTAAACTTGAATCTATCGTTCACTGTCGTGTAGGTATACAACCTCCATCACTTACCAAAGTAGTAGTCTAGTAGTAACTATTCTTACCAAAGTAGTAGTCTAGTAGTAACTATTCTTACCAAAGTAGTAGTCTACTAGTAACTATTCTTACCAAAGTAGTAGTCTAGTAGTAACTATTCTTACCAAAGTAGTAGTCTACTAGTAACTATTCTTACCAAAGTAGTAGTCTAGTAGTAACTATTCTTACCAAAGTAGTAGTCTAGTAGTAACTATTCTTACCAAAGTAGTAGTCTAGTAGTAACTATTCTTACCAAAGTAGTAGTCTACTAGTAACTATTCTTACCAAAGGCGTAGTCTAGTAGTAACTATTCTTACCAAAGGCGTATCATTACCTAATACTAATTGGGTTGTGGAGGTCAGATAGGCAATCGTTTTATATAATACTAGCTTTTGCCAGCGTCTTCGCCCGCGTGAAAATGACGATTTTCCATACAAACTTTCTCCCCTATTTAAAACCCTTAGGGGTTGAATTTCGAAAAATCCTTCCTTATTCCTTGTCTACATTATAAAGGAAACGTCTGTGCAAAATTTCAGCTTTCTAGGTCCAAGGGTTTGGGCTGGGTGTTGATGAGTCAGTCAGTCAGTCAGGACTTCTCTTTTTATTTATATAGATAGATACTGGTATTCAGCTGCATGCGGTTAGACTGGAAGCCGACCTACCGAAATTCACAACGCCGGGGCACAACTAGTTAAAGATAAAAGTTAATCATATTTGCAGATCAAGACCTAACGACTTTATCGAGATATTTTGGTAACTACACTTATAGTGAACAAGCCTGCATCATCCCAATGCTGGGACATATATTCCAGTATCATCACTATCTTGTCCATGTCCCATTCTACTTGGGGTCGAGTGAACATTTTAATTATTGGGGGCCGAGGGGCCGAGAGTGGACCAAACCGGCGCAACATAATTTTGTTTTTGCGCAATATATTCCACGAAAATTCAATTCCTAAAAACAGGGCTTCCCAACAATAACTGTTACCTTTTATAACCACATTACATAACAAAATAAACCCTTGGGAACCGACACAGCTATCGGAGCGCACCAATGTTTGTTCAAACATTTTAAACAAACATCATAATGGCGCTGGTCAAACAATGCGAAATGATACTCTACGGAGTACAAAACATATGTAAAACAGCTTATAAAACAAACTGGTAAAACAGAATACGCTTTGTGTCTATATAAATAGAATATTTTATGCTTAAGCCAGTTATTATTGTTACTACCCAAGTAAAGTGGGACTAAATATAAAAGCTTATTCAACGGGTCTGTTTTCATAACCACTATGTCTAGTGGTCGCAAGTGCGACTGTTGAGCATGAGGTCCTGATTGCAATTCCTGTGTCAGGTAGAGTGTTATTATAATAATAATAATAATATTCCACAACTATCACACAACGCCATCTAGTCCCAAGCTAAGCAGAGCTTGTGTTATGGGTACTAGACAACTGATAAACATACTTATATATTTCTAAATACATACATATTATAGATAAATTACACCCAGACACAGAACAAATGATCGTGCTCATCACACAAACATTTGTCCTGGGTGGGAATCGAACCCACGAAAAAATAATAATAAATTTTATTTTCTCCTATTACACATTTTTTATACAAATAAAATGTCAAATATCTACATAGAGACTGGTGTCTGTTTTAGGTAGAACCTGTATTACAGATCACCAGGCTACCCACCGTCGGACATTTCTCTTATGACATAATAATTATAATCAGAACAAAATTAAATGAGTTTATGCAATTCAAATAAGTAGGTAAATACAAATGAATTAAATTAAAGATGAATTGAATTACAAATAAATCAAATTACAAAATGTCAAACTGCATATAAATTAAATTGCGAATAAATTAAATTAAAAATAGATAAAAATACGAATAAATTAAATTGCAAAATAAATTAAATCAATCACATTTTAAATTAGAGATAGAACAACAATATTTTACAAATCACATAAAACATTATGAAAACGATAAAATAAAATTTATATTAAATTTTTAGAGAAAACTTTCAGATCACTAGAGTGGGTTGTTTTAGGCTTGGTAGAGCGTGTGTGTGTGAGTGTGAGTGAATTCATTCTTCACACCATAACCAAATAGTGTGAGGAATAATTTGTGTATGAGTGTGAGTGTGTGTGTGTGAAAGTATACCTATAACGTTCCATAACTTAGTTCAAGGGTTTCAGTAAACGTTCCGTTGCATAGTAATCAAGTCCTTGAAGCCACGAGAGCACTTTTTTTTGCACTCTACCCTGGAAAGGGGATAGATGGACAAAGTTTTATTCATATTGTTATACAAATACGAACCCAAAAAACCATAAAAATTGTGTGCCAGACTGGTCTTATATCTGGTTGTTTCGCAGACAGTAGTATTTCTCCTTTTCCCTGCGAATTTTTTAGGGTCGTAAGGCAGTTCAGCATGTTTCTTAATAACAGTGGCTAAAATAAAAATTTGTCGAACTGTAAGTACCTTACAGTGTTGATACAAATCCACTGTAGGATATCTCATGGGAAAAGAAGAACTGACTTTTAATATGGCTCTCTGGGCTCTCTCCAACATTAAAAGGTGGGTTTTAGCGCTTCCCCCCCAGGACGTAATACAATAGGACAGCAAAGATTGACACAATGCGAGATAAACTGATTTGATTATAGAGGTGTCAGCAATGTGTCGAAGAGATTTGAATATATAAATAAGCTTACGAATCCTGGGAACCAAGGCCTCAATGTGATGTTGGAAGTTCAGTCGGTTGTCAATTACAACACCCAGATATTTAATGGTGTTAGTTTTTGACAAACGTGGACACTTACAAGAGCTGTTGAATGGATGTTCACACTGATGTGAGATAATTGTATGATTTGGTTCGTCTTGTTTCCTGATTGTGTAGGTCATGAACTTAGTTTTGTCCACATTTATTGTGAGGATGTTTTCATTTAGCCATCTAGATACTTTATTATGGGCGTGCGTGTAAACTTCATCCCAAGTGTCACCATGGAATAGCAACGCAGTATCATCGGCAAACGTAATTACTTTTCCATTGGTCAGTTCTAAGTTACATAGGCTATTTATATACACTAAGAACAAGGTCGGACCAAGGATACTGCCTTGTGGGACACCATATTCAATGGGAAGCTCATCACTTACCCAATCATTCACTTTAACTACCTGCGTTCTGCCCTCTAGATAACTCACAAACAAATCTAGTGTTCCACCTCTAACACCCAAATGCTCTAGCTTACTTATCAAAATGGGAATAGACACTGTTTCCATCACGAATTGGATTTTTCCATCACGAATTTCTTAGTGGCAGCCACGGCGTCTGGATTTGTGCCCGGTTAATGGCAATAAGCTAGCCCACTGTTACATGGGACTTAAAAATAACTGGTGAAATTGGGGTGTACTATTATGTACACCTCAATCTAACCCTTCGGGAATTACACATGCTTGATGTTATCTATAGTATCAGATATGCGATAGATAGTAATTATAACTATACAAACTGGGTTCTAACAAACACCGGTATTTACAAAAGTACTCTTTATAGGAATATTACTAAAAATGACTCCATCCAACCGCACGTCAAACTTCACTCAAAAGTAACCTCGAAAAATTTTAAGTAAATTGCCCTCAATTTGCTTAAACTTCTTCGAGGTTACTTGGCTAATGGTAATTGAGTGAAATCCCCGCTAAATCCTAATGAATTTGCACGCACAGTTAAGCTCAGCATTAAGCCAGAATAAAGATTAATTAACTCCCAGTAATTACCCAAAACAGAGTCAAGGTGATACAGTAAACTCTGCCAATTAAAACCTGTTCCGAAGAAACGATTGAAATGGAGAACTAGTGAGACTTGCGAATTTCTGCATGCTATCACTACTTACCAATATTCAAATACGAGAAAGAGATAGAAGTATGTAGAACGAACTGAACCAATTTTAATTAGGTTTTTCGTTTCCTATCCTGTCCTATTTTGAATGAAGGTACCTTTTTTTTTAGAGAGTGGAAAATCATCAAATGACTCGGGAGTGTCAGACTTCTACTGACTAAAAACCACCCATGATCCTTGTTAGCCATTTGTGCCGAGGCCACGGTATCTCTTTCGAACAACACGCAGCCGCGCTTGATGTACCTGGCCCATCAATTGTCCTCTACAAACCGCAAGAATCTTTACATAATATTATATATCTGTGTAGACTATTGTTATTTATTGTTGTGTACTAAATCATTATAAGTCTGCTAAAACTATAAGTAATGAGTTTTCTTCAAAAATTTAAGGACAAATCTCATGAATAAATGCCGATCACTAATATCTTCAAAGCCTACTTTCCCTGTTTGGAACTTTCTCAATACCATTAACCATAATAATATTTATGTACATTGTATAGCAAAGAAGCAAGATAAATATAAAACAACGCGAAAACATTTTAGGGCGATAATATTATTACAAGTAAAAAGAAATCTAATTTATGAGATACCGAAGTTCTTTAAAAACTTTTACAACAAAATATCGTGATATAAGTCTGAAATTAAATTTTCTATTTCGAGTTCATGAAGAAGCGCTAAGTTTATCAAACTCAAGGCCAGACTGTTTTAGATGTAATCGAATCTTCAAGTTACGTCAAATATAAGCACAATATCTACAAAAACAAGGCTTTGGTTTATGATGTTAAAATTGTAGGTCAATTAGAAGTTTAATAAATTTTTGGCCATAATTTACTCTCATCGGCATTTACAAGATTAAAGACGTTATTGTTCTTTTTCTTATACGATTTTCGACACAACAAAATTCGTACTAATACAAATAAGGGTATTGACGATATTATTTATTATACATAGTATACGTGGGTAGGCCCACGTGTAAGTTGGGTTTTTGAGACTTATTGGGGACAAGACTATTTCCAACAATCTGACATTGGAATCCGGGTTACTACTCAGAAATTCCTGATGGATAAACTCAAAACCCAATATCGATTTTCCCAACTGAGGAAAGGAATTCGACGGTATTAATTTTTAGAAATTTGAGTCATTACAGGTGGCTCGAAAGTCTTACCACCAATCTTACCAAAGAGGGTTTATATTTTAGAACCGACTGGATTATTGGCAGTGGCTCCATGTAAAATGAATATATAGGTATTCAGGTGAGTCCAGTTTAGACTGGAAGTCGACCCCAACATTGTTGAAAATAGGCTAACCAGATGATGATGGGAAAGAAATTACACGACAATAGGGGATCGGACTGGGTCAAAATAATATGATTCTGTTTAGTCCATATGTTAGATTATCGGAAAATATTGAATACGTGTTTTTTGTTTTATCAAATCAATAAAAAATTACGAAAATAAAACGCGTCAAAGATCTTGGAGTGGGGCTTGAAACGTCACTTGTGTCGTCAAAATGTACTATCATATGACGTCACACGAGTTTTCGAAGCACTGTATCGTCTTCATTTTAAGTTTACGTGAAAAAAGAAAACATACGTGTCCAATAATTTTTGGAAATCTATCTGACGGACTAATTTTTTTTTGTTTGTTTCCGATCCCCTATTGCAAACTCTAACTAAATATTCCACCATCATTTCCAAAGTTCCCACTTATTACCAGAGACAAAATAAAAGCCTATTTAAACGAAAGTATTATTTCGCGCTCAGCTTTAAATATTTGAACACGCTCAGTGCCCGTGAACGTATTCATTTAAAATTCAACTGTAGACCAAATCTCACTTCTCATTTCGTAGAACAGGACGATAAAAAGTTTCATAATTTTTTTTGTAAAAGGAATAATGATAATGAGTCTTTGTTTTATTCGTCGTGTACTTCGAATTAGGAAAGGTTTTTGTGTTTGTTAAATGTTGGAGAGAAAATTGCTAACTTATCTGCGGCTTGTTAAATGGCTCTGAAATATGTTTGTGTTTAATTTGCGCCTGTGAATTAGTATTTACAGACGAGGTTCATTTTTGACTGCCTTGTTGGTATCGTGATGGTCGGGAATTTGTCTGCTGAGTGTGGGATGCTAGATTCGATTCTCAAGTCTCGCATTGAGCTTATAGTGCTTTTTACCCACGACGGAACGGAGCAGGTATATGCGTTTAGGGTGAGAGATGTTTGTTTGTGTGTTTTATATAAGGAATTTATGAGTAGCAGCTTGGATTTAGAAAGTCGGCGGTATGAAATTCCCGTGCCTCGTAAAGGACGTTAAGCCGTTACTGTCGGAGTGACCTTTCGCCAGATGTAACTCCGGTCGTGTCGGATTGCCATCATGTGGGAATATAAAAGTCGGAGGAGGGAGCGTGTCAATTTTTAAACACACCAGTATGGCCCCTGTAACATGGTCTGCTGCCATAACCGAAAAAAAGGTCTGTAGTCCTAATTTAAGACCCTCATCATCTGCCTAGCCTTTTCCCAACTATATTGGGGTCGGCTTCCAGTCTAACCGGATGCAGCTGAATAGTAGTATTTTACATGGAGCGACTGCCTATCTGACCTCCACAACCCAGTTAATACTAGGTAATACGACACTCTTTGGTAAGGCCGGGTGTCAGAATTTCAGGTCACTGACTACCTGTAACGACTGCCAAAGATCTATATATATGGCAGCCGGGACCAACAGCTTAACGTGCTTTCCGAGGCACGGAGGAAACTCGGTATGTCGGGCGGTCACCCATCCACAGATCGACCTAGGCAAGCACAGCTTTACCTAAAGATCGACCCGATCGATCGGTCCTAATTTAAGACATCATTCATTCAAATCAAATGGTATTCTAAGAACTATAAATAAGTATACTTACATAGTTGTACTTCAAGTCTGGATGCATGTAGTCGACTCCTGCAACAAAATAAAATATAAATTAAATATGTTAGTTTTCTTTATTATTTCTAGACAATTATATTCATGACATTTCTAAAATTAAGCAATTTTAGTTTTAGTAATGATTTATATTACAAGGGACGGCACGCAACTACGACCAGTCGACCATGCATTCAGTCTATGATTTTAGACTCGAAAAAAAAATCTGGTACGTAATTAAAAAAAACCTTCATTGATATCAAAGTAAAGTTAAAATACTGAATTTGTTTTGATAGTCGTCTATAAAAATTTCGCATCACTTTTTACCACAAAAGTTTTAACTAATAAATTAACTTCAAGTCAATTCTAGAATTGCTTTTGATTTCGGCTACATATCGAACCCTCATTTAATATAAAATCTTGTAAAACAAACTAAATCTCGAATTACATAATTATATCATACCTGATCAAATAAAAAAAGTTTATAAGAACAGAATAAATGGTCATCGCGTCTGTGTAATCAAAAAATATTGTGATATCTAAAGTATTTTTATTAAAACAGCACCAAAAGGCGGTTATCTATATTACAATATTAATTTATTCATTATTATCCCCTCCCCGACGTAATTATGATTCTATGAAGCTTATTAATATTCATTAAAAAGTCGCTCGTCCCGTACCTACAATGTTTTCAGGGACAAGTTTTCTTTTTATATAATTTGAGCTCGTGTTTTTGTAACAGATTAAATTAAAATTAGATAGCAATGTGTACTTTTTGTGTGATCATGATTCAGACTCTGATTTGTCCTTGTCTATGAATT
The DNA here is from genome assembly GCA_949316265.1 of Diarsia mendica. NCBI lineage: Eukaryota > Metazoa > Arthropoda > Insecta > Lepidoptera > Noctuidae > Diarsia > Diarsia mendica. Next base: position 7,278,211 of record OX438906.1, on the reverse strand, counting down.
TCAGAGACCTTTTAGTTTGACTATGTTGTCTAAAATAGAGTATTTTTATATTGCGGTATGATTACAACTTCGGTATAAATCACATTAATTTTTAACCCATACCCATAATTTACTTCATGCACATTTGTTCGCACAAATAGTACTAGACACTGGTACAAGACCTGGATTCTGGTTTTGTAGCCATACAAATGACACAAAGTCAGCGACATAAATATTCGGCGTCAAATATACCCCTGAGTAAAACAGAAAGATATTTCTTGCTAACCATAGGAACACCTTAAGTTCAAAAGGCTCTGAATGTACATGAGTTCAACTGACTGGGTATATCTTTTTTTCCGAAGAACACATAATAATATTAATAATAACACAACATAATACTAACCATCATCCATAATAGCAGTAGTAACATTGATCCCGGTATACCCCAGGGCCCACGCCGCCTCCACGTTCAAATCCAACTTGGGTTTCCCCCCATTCTGGCCTGTGTTCTTCAAGTACCATTGCAAGGGGAAGTAGGGATCGCGGGGCTCTGCCGCAGGTGCTGGTGCTGGCTCCGGCAGCCTGAGGGGGCGAAATCCCCGCTTCACTCTTTTAAAGCCGGTTTGTTGGACTGCTGTGTGTACCTGTGGATAAAAGGTGGTGATTAGAGACAGGTTCATTTGAAATATATATAATTTGCTTATATATAATATCTATACATTTTCTGCACAAATAAATAAAATTGAAGTAGCTCAACAGCTACTACGAATGAACAAACGAACGAATTTTGAAGTTCCAACGATCTTCAAAATAACACCTTCGAATAGCAAAAAACGTAAGGATTTTCGCGAGCTACCGTGGCGTTTTCTCCTCAAGGTACCCTGCATTCCCGTCGGGGTCGCGGATTTTTGTACTAAATGACGTGGCCTCGGCACAAGGGCAAAGAAGGAACATGGGTTCGGTTTTTAGTCAGTAGAAGTCTGACACTCCCCTTCGCTCTGCCCAAGAGCGGGGGGGGTCATTTGATGATTTTCCACCCACCAAAAAAAAAAGGTACCCTGCATTGGTGTGAGTAGACATTCATATTACGAGCCACATTGCCACAACAATATAAATTATAAATAAGAACCTATCCATCTATGCATCAGTTGACCTAACCGAGGAAGCAAACCGTTTTCATATTTTTACTTAACTGACCTACGACTAAGTGCAAGGCTGCAACATTTAAAATTTAAAAGAGAAAATCCTATCCTATTGGTTTAAAACCGCTCCCTTGCCCGATATTAAGTAAAAGTAGGGTAGTTAGTGGTCTACTACACGTAGTAAATATTCCCCAGGAGCTAAAAACTATTAAACAAAGCTGAAAATCCTCTCTTAACAAAGAGGTTGTGGAGCAAAAAGGCTAAATTTGCTTGTTCGGAGAATCTGCAGTTATCCGGAATGGTCCGTTTTACACGAGTGGATTTTAGTCAACTCTAGGGAACTTAAGTTTATAATAAAGTAGTTTAAAATACAGTTTTGGTGCTTAAGGTGAATCCTTCAACCAGCCCGCGAAATTCAAATTTTCTTAAGTTTTTTGCAATTTGCAGGCCAGTGATAGGTTGTATGTTGATGAACATTTGATTCGCGGCTGTAAGACATATGTGGTTACAGAATTATAATCATCAAAATCATTAATACAACCCTCCGAGCTCATGTAACTCCCAAGAATGATTATTTCATCAAAAGGTCATTCTTGAGAGTTACATGAACTTGGAGGGTTGTAATGATGATTTTGATGATTATAATTCTGTAACTGCATACGTTTTACACCCGCGAATCATATTTTCACTAACATACAACCTAGCACTGGCCTGCAAATCGATAAAAACGTAAGAAAATTTGAATTTTCGCGCCCTACCGTGAACATCAACCTTAAAAGGTCGTGGGTAACTGAACTTGCCTCCGTAGTTTACAGGCAGAATGTGAAAATTGCGAAGATTAAAGCGTATAGTTTTCTATTCACTTAATAAAAAACAACTGAATAATTTTAAACAATAATTAAACCGGAATGAGCAAGTGTTTATCACACTATGAGCGATGTTAATACACTCACAAAGGAACTTACATCCATATTTTGCAGGAAAAATAATTAATATCCTGTTTGTCTGCTACGGACTACAGATGCTACGGGCTACGAATGCTACGGGCTACGGATGCTACGGGCTACGGATGCTACGGGCTACGGATGCTACGAACTCATAATAACTTTCGTTTATTAAATCTTGAAGATTAATATTGTTTTTTATGATCCCGTCAGTAATATCAATATTAAAGCAAGATAGATTATAGATTTGAAAGATTATGAGCTTGTTGCAAAAGATTAACAAACGTAAATATATTTGATCAATCCTATTGCCCGATTAGATTGATTCAAGGGGTTCAAGCAATGTCAAGCTACAGACACGTGGCACACAAAGTCACGTGGGAACGTTATAAAGATTAATACTATGACATATGTTACAACAGATCATAACGTAACTACATGCCTGTATTCTCTAAGGATTAATTTGAGGTGTACATCCACATACAAAGCAAAAAAGCAGCGGTGGCCCAGTGGTGTCGGCCCCGACTTACGAACAGTAGGTCATGGGTTCGAACCCAGGCAGGCGCATTACTTTGTGTAATTTATTTCATCACCGCTGCTCTCAAAACGGTGAAGGAAAACATCGTGAGGAAACCGGCATATCTTAGAACCAAAGAATTCGAAGACATGTGACATCTGCCAATCCGCACTGGGCCCGCGTGGTGGATTATAGCCCTTCCCTCTCCTAGAGAGGAGGCCTGAGTCCCTGCAGTGGGAACATTATAGGCTGATGATGATGATGATGATGAAGGTACATCCACATTTCGCTTGGTGTTTAGGTCACGTAAGAGGCGGTAAAGGAAAACATCGTGAGGAAACCGGCATGTCTTAGAACCAAAAAAAAAATGCTGACATACGACATATTTTTCTTCTTCCATTCTGCCCCGTTAAACGTCACGGTGGCATGTACCTACTCCTTTCTCATTCATGTATATCATTCCTCATACAATCCATCCATCTTTATAATAAAGACTATTTATATAAGGTCCCATAAAATTGGTGGACAAATTTGAACACAGCGTTCAGTAGGTCTAACATATCTAAACAAAAAAAAAACATTAAATAAAATGACTTTTTTTTTACTTAAAATAATAAATTGCCGGCACTCTAGAACAAACTCATCCTTTATGTTTTTTTTTTTTCTTAAATGCGATTTTCTTATTTTTTTTTTACCATCGTCCTTATTTTGGTGGTCTGAATGATTTCTGAAATGTTGTCCACCTATTTTAATGGAACCTTATATAAACACAATAACCAGTCTGTAATCCTTTACATTTATTCAAGAACACGATCTATCTTTTACGTCACTGTTCCGGTTCTAAAACCGTCACGGTTTCCTAAAGAGCCGTCCAGATTAGTATTCTGCCGGCACCAACGAAGGGATAAATGGGTTTCCGAAAAACTGATTAATGTGACCCTATACTAGACCTGAATGTTAAATCGCACGTGTCTTTGAATTTAATCCGTCACAACTCCAGGTTAACAAAACCAATGTAGGCTGGCTTCTTAGCAAAATATGCTTGTGATGTTCCCACTGCTGCGACACAGGCAGTTAAAAGGAGTGGACATCCATCATGCGAAACTTATAGTGTGTTGACGTGGAACTCATAGTCATGTCCTTCCACACGATGTTTCCCATTGTTTTTTGAGAGCAGTGGTAAGAAATAAGAGAGCTCTTGACTAAATGATAGCCGATCGGGTCCATCTTTAGGTTAAATAGCGCAAATTAGCAGTCATACTCACAGAGCACTCATAGTCACACTCATATTCGACAGTTTCTTACTATACGAAGACAGTTTCAAGGTGAAATCATTACCATTGAAGTTTAATATAGTGTAAATTGTCATCAAAATGGTATAATAAATATTTGAGATACTTTTATTTCGTCTACTCACTTTCCCAATTTGAAAACTATTGTGATCATTGTTGGAAATTGATAGGTTTTGATACCTTTCTATTTTTTCATTACCATTTCTTTTTTGAGGTAATCAATGTTGAAAAAGTTTTTAAACGGTTTCGTTTATGTAATAAGTTGGTAAATAGGTCGACGGTTCAAATAAAATACGGTTACTGTCGGCAGCAATTTCGATATTATTTATAAAGCCTAGTTAGTTGTTGTTTGTTTAGTTTTTTTTTTTAACCGACTTCTAAAAAAGAAGGAGGTTCTCAATTCGGATGTTTGAATTTTTTTTTTTTTTTAATGTTTGTTCGGGCATAACTCCGTCACTTGCTAACCGATTTGAAAAATTCTTTCTTTGTTGGAAAGGGTATACTTCCGAAATGGTCCCATATTTTTTTTTTTCGAAATCGGACAAGCGGTTTTTGAAAAATCAACAAAACTAAAAAAAACTACATTGTCCACATTGACCCATGAACATGTGAACCACTAAAAAGTGAAAAATAAAAACTTTTTAACAAAAAATAAAACCGACTTCAAAAAAAAAACACAAAAAAGTGAAAAATAAACTTTAGAAGAAAAACCAGTCTCTGAAGTCGGTGGCAAAAAAATTAAATCAAACAAACAAAAGTCACCGACTTCAGAGACTGGTTTTTCTTCTAAAGTTTATTTTTCACTTTTTTGTGGTTTTTTTTTGAAGTCGGTTTTATTTTTTGTTAAAAAGTTTTTATTGTTAATTGTATTGTTTGCTGTGTGCACTTATGGCCTGTGCTGAATAAATATGTTTTCTTTCTTTTTTTTTCTTTATCTAGCTAAAAACACATTTTTCATTATGTGGTTAAAAAATAGATAACATTTTGTTCCAAACACATTTACATGTTGTGTAATGTAGCATAACATCACGCCTGTAATCGACGGCACGGTTGGCGCAGTGGCTAAGCGATTGGACTGCTGCGCTGCGTGTCGCGGGTTCGATCCCCGCACGGAACAAATATTTGTATGTCCTACAAATAGTTGTTTCGGGTCTGGGTATTTGTGTATGTGAGTTTAAATGTTTGTGAACGCACCCACGATACAGGAGAAATTGTTAGTGTGGGGCAAGGTTTTTAAAAAAAAATCCTCGAAGGGATAGGCAGAGATGTACCTAATGTTACACCCACATTTCGTGAGTTATATTTGTCCCAAGTAATAGGGGGCGAGAGTAATACCTCCAACCGGGCACAAATCTAGACTCCGTGGGTGCTAATGAGAAATTTCTGATGAAAAATCTTAATTAACGAACATAGGACCTCATGCTCAATAGTCGCGTTTAAGTAAGCAGTCGTATAACACAACAACAAACATAACTTGATTCCCAGAAAAGGCTGTTTCTCAATATGCTATATTATTATTATACCACTAGCTTTTGCCAGCGGGTTCGCCCACGTGAAAATGACGATTTTCCATACAGGTTTTCATCCCCTATTTAAATCCCTTAGGGGTTGAATTTCGAAAAATCCTTCCTTATTCTTTGTCTACATTATAAATGGAACCTCTGTGCAAAATTTCAGCTTTCTAGGTCCAGGGGTTTGGGCTGGGCGTTGATGAGTCAGTCAGTCAGTCAGTCAGTCAGGACCTCTCTTTTTATTTATATAATATATAGATAGCTAGATAGATAGATTATGTATCAAAGTCTGTTTCAAAGTTACATTCTTAGTATTTTACAACTAAAGAACATCCAAGTTACTAACTTACCATACATTAAAACTTTTGTAAATGCCATGTTAACTAAATTATATCCAACTTGTTATGCAAACTTAGCACCTAACTCCAGGCACTAAAGTCTATCTGAAATCAATTTAAAACGAAACACATTCATATAAAACTTTATGAAAGCATTTCACGAACTTTACTTAACTCGTCAAGTTGCTCATACGTATCTTAAACTTAATTAACTATATGCTGTTCCATATGAAGGTATAATTTATGATATTCATTAATTTTATGAAAGCTTTGAAGTTTGAAATGTGTTTTGGAAATGTCCAAATCCGAAAGTATGAGGAATAGCGAAAACTACTCAAAGGAGTCGCGGACCCGATTTTTATGTGAACTAGAACTGCATCATTGGATTTTTGGATCATTGGATTTTTTTTCAAAAGTGCCTGTAATGGCTTAATTGAAATAAAATATTTGAGTTTGAGTTTTGAGTTTGGAAAATCAATTTCTCTTTTGATTTTGGAAAATAAAACCCTGTAGTATTCCACCATTTTATAACTTCGCTATTATTGATCAAGTTTTGGGAAGTAATGACATCCGGCACAGTTAAAAAATTATTGATTGATGTGACTCAATTTGACCTCGATTTGACTGTTAAACTGTCGTCAATCAAAGTAAGTTTTTGTAAATTCATTAATATGCGTGAGTGTGTGGGCAGTATTGAAAATGAAGTATTTCTGTTCTAGCTGCCCAGCAAACCAAACTTTACGGAATGAATACCCTTTTTTTTTGGGTGGGTTATCAACAAATGACTCCTCTCGCTCTGGCCCGAGTGGAACGGAGTGTCAGACTTCTACTGATTAAAAACCACCCATGTTCCTTCTTAGCCCTTTGTGCCCGGGGCCGCGGTATCTATAAATCATATCCCTCTATAAAGAGCAGTGCATTACTATGTTTAGTTTGTCATTTCTAGCGGTTCTACTAGCGGTCTGTGTTTCTAAGTCAAATAATCTATACTTAAGTCTTTAGAATGGATCACGCCAAAGTTTAATTTTTTTGCATGTAACCCTAATCCATTTTTTTTAAGTAGCGTAAATAGTTCCTTTTACCTCGTTATATCAGCTAACAGGATTATCTCGCAATTTCCTGGTATTGAAATCAAGCAGAGACGCCTTTTTACAACTGTGAAATTTTAATGGGTGGATGGGGCGTAATTATGTCATGGAATCAGAAGTGCCTGTTATATTATTCGACAGGAGGGTACTTCTGTCGAAAGATCCTCTTCACTCTATCCTTTTGTCAGCTATTATAATGCCCCACGTATTCAGATACTGCAGTAGATATGATTGACCTAATTATTCAGACAATGCAGAACGATTGACCTAATTATAATACTATAATATTAACCATATTTACCAAAATTATATTATTCTCTAGCATCAAATTACTACAGGTTTAAAATACTGCACAATAAATACACTTATTAATGTATTTGAATAGATACATAGTAGAAGCAGAGCTGCCATGTACCTTATATAAATAAAAACATGACCTACCTACATGTGGGTCTACTTTACATTTAGCTAGTCATATTTTTACCCGACTGCGGCGAAGCCCAAAAGGAGGGTTATTAAGTCGTATGTTTATAAGGTTCGGCGAGCCTCTTGACATCAACCGATTTGATATAAATTCAGAACGTGGGATAATGAGAAGTTCTTAAGGGAAAAATTACAAACACTTTGCTCGACTTGGCAATCGAACCCAGGAACTGAAGCTTATCAGTCACACAATAACCATTCAAAATTCACTTCAACAAAATCTCACACGACGATATTTTATTAAAAACCGTCAACATATTCTGTGGAAACGTCGGTCGAGCTAGAAAAATCTTCGCCTCGGAGCTTTCAACCGCGCCTTTATAAACGACGCGACGGCAGAAAATTGTCAACGTTCACAAGTTCGTGTTTAAAATGAACTCGTTGATATTCAGTGTCGATGCCGCCATGAATAAAACCATAAAACATGTGTTATAGCTTGTAAATAACGTCTTATTTATTATGGAAAGCTTGGTTTATGATGTAGGAAGCGTACGGTGTTAATGTTAGGAGTTTAATGAAGTTTTTCCTTATTTGTTGTTTGTATATAATGAAATAACAACCTTACTCAAAGGCCGTAAATTCGGAGAGGCGGGGCGTGCAGCGTGCACGCTCGGGTTGAATGGAATTAAAAAAAAATCATTATATAATACTGGATATATGGCTGTTTATGTGTGGAAGCTATTTAGTTCTTTTTTCTTTTTTTGTAAAATAAAACCGTTGCCCCACACTAGGAATTTCTCCAGTATCGTGGGTGCGTTTACATTTAAACTGACATACACAAATACCTAGACCCGAAACAGCTATCTGTAGGTTATACAAATATTTGTTCCGTGCGGGGACCGAACCCGCGACACACAGCACAGCAGTCTAATTGCTCAAGCCCTGTGCCAACCGTGTCGTCAAAAAAATAAAATGGGAGAAGTTAAGCAGACCAGACATAAAACAATAGTACATTATCATTGATATAGAACTAAAGATAGGGTCGTCCGAACATTTTGCTCGATGCGTTCCCCATACAGAGAAACACCGACGCCATCTTTAAGAACTACTCAGGCTGCTCGTAAACGTAACCTTGTATGAGCGGCGTGGCGTGGTATTATCGAGGTATAAAGAAATTAAATAAAGCTTTCAATTTAAAAAAAAGTATGTTTATTGCAGTTTTTTATACATATTAATAATAATAATAACATTTTTATTGGCCTTCAAATAAAACTATTTTTTTAAACTTTTGCTTTTTTGTTATTTTTGACATATTTTCTATTTTGGATTCATTCACATTATAATTTGCTTCTAATAAACAAAAACAATAATAATTGGTTTTGTTTGTAATTAAATATTATTGTAATTAATTAAATCTTTTCATTTCATCGGCTACAAGCCTACAACGCACGCCGCTGCAAAGTTATGTCGTATAGCCGTACGGCGCGTGGGGGCGGGGCCTCGCGTCGTCTTTGCCAAACGTCAAGACAAATAAGTTGGGAAGAAAACTGTTTTATTTAATGTTATAAGTTGATTTACTGACATATTTTTGACATAACGGTGGTATGAAATGTTATATTTTTTTTGTTGTGCTTTGCGTGGTAGTTCACGCAACCTTTCACTACACAACTTGGCATTTTCACTTTACGGACGCACCCGAAGATAGCCGATCGTGAACTAGATCACGTTTGGAACCATGGAACCATTTTGGAACCATGTTCGAGGCGTCATTTTATCATGCGGTCCGCCCAGTCCTTACGCAGTAATATATAAGTCTATGTACATTATGGTATAAGTGTGTAACGTTGGTGATTACCGCCGAGGCGCCATTGAGACCCGAGCCGATAGGTGAGGGTCTTAAGAAAGCCGAGGACGGTAATCATCAATACACACGTGTATCATACGACGTTTTTCAACACACTTGTGAAGAAAATAATACTAAAAAGTCATCTAAACAGTTAAAACAAGTTCTGTTTTTTTTTCACAATAGCGGGAAAAATTAATCGGTTTTCCTATGCGCGCGCATCTACAGTTCTACCAACTTATCTGTGCATGCGGGAAAACACGGAACTAAAATAAATGTACTAAGTTTGACGTAGCGATGCATTTTTTCTTGAACAGTGGCGCCACCATGACATTCACACTTAAAAGGGTCATACTGTAACTATGGCAACCGGCCATAGACTAAATGAATGAGCGCGATAGAGTTTTAGCCACGTATAAAATGAGGCAAAAGTTTTCTTTATTACAGAAAAAATAAAAGTTATATTATAGAGTGAAAGTTTCATTTAATAAAAACGTACAAGTTGAAATTATCTATTTAAATTCTAATTTGCATGAAATGAACAAGCACTAAGTAGGTACATTATTTTTATTTTTACTATTGAACACGATCTTTTTTGTATCGAAACTTTTTTATGAACGTAGCAACTCAACTAATAAAATTAAAAAAAACCCTTTATCTCACTAGTGAATAATAGTAATGAAAAAGTCACAGTTTGATTATAGGTGTCATTATGTGCCTAATTGCGGTGAAATTATAGCCACTTTATGAGCAAGTGTGTTGAAAAAATATTTAAGACGCTTTTTTTTGTTTCTAATGTTGTGTGAATTCAATCAAATTATATTGTACCACTAATCTTGCATTTATTTGACTTTTACAAACTTTAAGAACTTTTCCTTATTACTTTGAATTGCTACAAGTCAGAAATACCTCTCTCCATCTGTATTCTTCTACCTAACCTACCACCTACCTACCTACTAGAAACTGTAACAAGTATATTTTGTAATATATTTTATAAATAAAATAAAATAAATAAACCTTACTTTTATAATACAACAATAAACATAAGACCCTTCTAACCACAGAAAAGAAAATAAAACCTTGAAGTACGCTCTCCATTAAATATGAGCCACAACGCTGCCGGTTGTTTTCCTTTACTGCATTCATGAAGGATGTTCCTAAGTTATTTCATGAATTTTCATGTCATTCACTTCATATTTATTAAGTTTCTTTGTGAAAGAAAAACATGGACGGATATATATATTTTCTTAGTAAGCCTGAGTTAGCAGAAAATGAATATATACTGTCTGCTAGTTCAATTTTAAATCATCATCATCATCATGTCAGCCGAAAGACGTCCACTGTTAGACATATGCCCCTAGTGACCCCAAGTGTCACCACATTTACCGGTCCCATGCGTTTCGCGTCCAGTGGATCAACCTTCACCAGGTCATCGGTCCACCTAGTGGGAGGCCTTCAAACGAATCGTCTTCCGGTTCAACTTTGAATGCATATGATTAACGATGCGATTCCACCAAAAATTGAGCACGAACATTTATGCCGCATTTTTGTACGCGAACCTTTTGTGCAGCACAAATTGTAAATGTACTATTACACCCTTTTTTATTTTTTTTTCGGTTGTGGGAAATCATCAAATAACCCCTCACGCTCTTGGGCAGAGCGAAAGGGAGTGTCAGACTTCTAATGACTAAAAACCACCCATGTTCCTTTATTTATTTATTTTCATTTAAATCAGGTACAGACCCATAATGTGTTAGTATTCCTTAACCTATGTTAGTAAAATTCACGAAAGCACAATAAATAACAACGACAAACATAACACTTAATTAACTTTATGTCGAGGCCGCGGTATCCTGTGAACAACCCACAGCCCACCACTGCTTAACCCTTCGCGGATAATAAGCGTGTTGGTATGTTATGTATCATAAATTCGACAAATAAATAGAATCCCTACATATGAAACGTATATGCGAACTTGTAAAGAGTCCTTTGTGTACAAATGCTCGAATGTTTGACAGAGACCGTCTGAGTACGTATTAAGTACGTGACGAATGTTAGGGCGCGTTTAGAATAAGTATTGGTTAAGTGGTGCTTAGCCAATATTTTTTGATCTGTCTCAATCAGACACTAACGAGAAGTGTGTCTGATTCTCTACCGACATTACGTGCGCTTACTTAAAGATAGAAATAAGTGAAATATACATTTTTTAAGTCCACTTCTTTTTTTCTGATTCATTTCGTTGCGGGATCCAACACAGTTGAACTGTGTTTCTGGGACTTCGTCGAGATTTATTGTCTCAGCGCTATTCTGGTGGCCGCCTCTGATAATTCTGGTTTTCAGGAGTAGGTAATGCGAGCTTGTCCCAATAAAAAGTTAAATATTATGTTTACAAGGATTTGTAAATAGCTTTTTGCTTATTTATCAAATTACAGGATTTTATTAAGCTACAAATGACTTAAAATGAGTGAACATCTGAAGAAACCAAAACCAACATGAAATTCATCATACACTGATGAATTTCGTTTCGAATGTCGTAACAATATTGAAAAACTAAAGAACAGTGCAGTTCGAAAGCTCCTGGAAAATTCCCAAATAATAAGCCACAGTCTGCAACTGACGTGCGTTCGTTATGGACGTGCCCTAAATCCGAACTCCATTTAACTCCACACGTGAACACTTCGCACACTTCGCTCAGTTCGCACAACCGTTATGTAATGAACGAAACATTCCACTTTTGTTATATTGAGAGAATGTCGAACGAAACCTTTTGTTCTGTTAAAAGTAGGTATAACTAAGAAGGTACTTACCTAACACATTTATTGTTACAAAAAGAAAACTTTGATAGCAGGACCCCGTGGGCTTGAGTTGTCACGCAATGGGTACCAGAAGACGGGGATCGTCGCCGGGGGAGGCCTTAAAAACGCTGTCGGAACGGAGGGAAGAGTGGAAAACTACGGGGGAGGCCTTTACCGAGCTATGAAACAATATAGGCTAAAAAAAAGCCGGACCCCATTCAGTCTGTAAACTTTCACCAGTTAGGCCCCTAGCACACGGTTTATTTTAAACGCGCAGATGAAGTGCGTATACGCGATTCTAACGAGATTTGTAGGTACGCATTTACGCAATATTGTAAAATGAGCACACGGGACAACGGGACGATCGTGAAACGGGCGTGTACGCGCTTGCAACTGCCAACTACTTGCAACCCTTTTTTTTTGGGCTGGTGGAAAATCATCAAAGGGGTCCCGCTCTTGGGCAGAGCGAAAGGGAGTATCAGACTTCTACTGACTAAAAACCACCCATGTTCCTTTTTTGCCCTTTATGTCGAGGCCGCGTTATCTTTTGAACAACCCGCAGCCCGAGGGGAACTACTTGCAACCCTTTGACGAAATTCGAAACGTTCAAACGAGTTTCGAACGCGTTTCACACGAGCGTTTGTCTATAAAAACGCAAAAATCGGCATCTTCGGTGCCATGTGCTAGGGGCCTTAGTTAAACATAACCTTGTACAAAATAGAGTGACCCCTCGCGTTGTGCGAACCGGATGAAAAACAAGGAAGCTCCTTATTACCGACCCTCCCTAATACTGCTAACAAAAACACCTTTTGAAATCGTGCTGTCAGACGGAAGACCCCGCTGAGCTCGTTATTTTAGTGAAAAATCTCGGCTCGTAATATTTTTAAGGTACGTGTACTTGAACAATCTTACAGCAATGAAATAAAACATAAAAGTGGGTACTCTTCGTAATTGAGCAAGTTTGGAGGTAATTCCATTTTCTTACCTCACGGAGAGTGTAATAACACGTTTATTTTTTACTGTTATTATAGTGGTGTCGGAGCTTTAAACATTGTTAATTTAACAAGTTTTGAATAAATTAATTTGAAAATAAATTTGGCTGGTAGTGTAACCCCTCGGTCTCGGCCAAAGGTGATGCGACAAGCGACACTTGCGTACTTCACTGAGTAACTTTGCGAAAGTACCATCGCGTCGCGGAGTGTCCCCCCTACCATACCCTTACCCATACATACCCTAACCAATTTCTCTCGTCATTTGTTTTTTCAGCAATGACTGTCGCAAGACGCGTAAGTTGTGGTCAAGCAGTTTAACAGGAAAGTTAATGTGCACATTAGTGTAGTTCTCGATTAGGGCCGGCTTTTCCTGGCACAATTAGTTTGATTGTAAGTGCTTGAATTTTCTAGATGTCTTATTTTCATTTCCTTGATCACCCAGTGGATCTTCACTACATTTTATAAAACAAAGTCCTCCGCCGCGTCTGTCTGCCTGTCTGTTCGCGATAAAGTCAAAATTTAATGCACTGATTTTCATGCTGTTTTCACCAATAGATAGAGTGGTCCTCGAGGAAAATTTAAGTATATAATTTGTAAGTTTTTGGTATCCATGCGGACGAAGCCGCGGGCATCAGCTAGCTTTCTTATAAAATCGTTTTGTAACGCCTACTTAAAGTCAGCATTTTTCAAGTTCAATGTCAAAACAGAAAAGGAATAACCCTAAACGCATACCATTATACGTTTCATTCATTTGTAAAATTACGGCCCATCTTTTATCATCCCCGAAATTCCTCAATAAAGCGGAATAATGAATTTCCGGATCCCTCCGAGTTCGAAACGAGAGTTACCAGTGAACGCCCAAAAAATCAGTTCAAACACGAAAATGAATGCTGCAAAGTTTTTCGTAATGTCAGAATTTGTGGAAAAAGTTACGCTGAAAATATTCGTCTGGATTTTGACGCGAAATTTATGCGGCTTGGCAGATCCTGCCAATTAGGGTAGGCTTGGCAGCGATGGACGTGAAATGCAAACTAGATTCCAAACGGCCTAAATAATGAATGAGGACATCTATCAATTTCTGTTTAAGTGACTGACTACTGTGAATTGTTGCTAGGCCACTTTGAATTATGAAGCCTTCAAAATATCATCATAAAACTGCTATCAGTTGTGTATTTTTTTTTTATATTTTTGTAGGAAGCTTACTAACCAACCTGCCATTTCATTGTACGTGTGTATATTAAAAATGTATAAGACAAAGTCTTCTAATGCGCCACTTTTCCAAAATATAGACTACTATCTTTTGCCTGCAGCTACGCCCGCGTGGATATCTAAAATTTTCCATACAAACTTTCATCCGCTATATCACACCCTTTGGGGGTTGAGTTTTGAAAAATCGCCTTCCTTAGTGGATGCCTACGCCATATGAGAAATACGTGCGAAATTTTAAGCTTCTAGCCCCTAACCGCCTTATTACAAAAGGTAGTTAAACCTGGTTTAACTTAGACCTGGTTTATCTCGCATGCTGTCACTTTCTTTTGAATATTATTGAAGTAAGACGTCATGCGAGATAAACCAAGTCTAAGTTAGACCAGGTTTAACTACGTTTTGTAATAAGGCGGTAAGGGTTGGGCCTGTGCGTTGATCCTCAGTCAGTCAGCTTTGCCTTTTATATATACAGAAGATAGATAGATGTGTGTGTGTGTGTTTATGTGTCTACTCATTCACTGATAGCGAAGATTTTTCAGCCATTGATTTATACAGGTTTTTACGGCATTGTGCCTGATCTCACGAGACGTAATGAGAGCTTACTTGAAAGCCCAATAGATTGGACCTCACGCTCCGCATCACGACATATTACAGAACGATATTTCTTTGGTAAATTGGAACCATCACACACAATTGCGCGCAAATGCGAACTGAGGCCTCATGTGGTTGTAATGTGCTAGCTTACATTACCATAATCCGTTGAACAATAAATTTACGCTAACTGTCGGCAGATGTCGCACCAATCTGCGAAGGAATTATCCTCAAGATGGATGACGGTCATGGCGCGAATTGACTCAGGTTCTAGACTGTAGTGGCTATTCGTCTTTCTTTTGGCCCGTAGACGATATATCAATCATTTGGACTTTACCACTCATAGTTAATACTTCTGACTAATGAAAATTTTGTACAAAAGGACTATGTCCAGACTTGTGGCCCGTTCATACCAGTACCAGTTTTTTTTTTAAAACAATAACTTTAACATTAATTGTCCCATTATTTTTCAGCTTCCTCGTAAATCACGTTTAGAAGCTAAAATGCCGTTATAACACAAACCGGCCACAATTTTGAATCTCGAATTATTCACGCGCCATTGTTTCAATGTTAACAAAACAAACACATTTCACGTTCATGTAACTTGTTTTACTTTTTTGCTACGTTCAGTAAAAGAGAAAAAACCAAAAAGTTGTTGGACGTTGTACAACAACTTTTGACCTTTTCTCTTGTAAAATACATAATAATTATATGAAACTGTGTGGTTTGGCAGTGCTGCGGTTAATGGTTTAAAATATAATTAATGTAGCGTTATGAAAAGCAGTATTTTACCAGAAAAATGGCTTTTTTATTATTTACAATGCTGTTTTTTTTTAAGTAAATCTCTTGCGAAGAGTTTGAGGCTTAATAACTGTCGTTAAGGATCGATCTTTGCCTGTGAACGGTGAGTAATGGGCTAGCTCACCGTCCGTCCGTCCCATGCCGCGATGATAGTCCGTATCCGCGCCGGCCCGTTCGCGTGTTTCACGCGCGCCTCAAAGAGATTTCAGCAACATTGCAGAGGGGCAAGGGCCGACGCCTGTCGGCGATGTGGGTTGTTCGAAAGACATATCGCGGCCCTGGATTCAAAAGGCTAAGCAGGAACATGTCTGGTTTTTTGTCAGTAAAAGTCTGACACTCCCTTCCGCTCCACCCAGAGTGGGAGGAGGCATTTCATGATTGCACTTGCCTAGGCTGGTCCGTGTTTTATATAGGTAACCACTCATTACATACAGAGATTCCTCCGTGCTTCGAAAAGCACGTTAATCTGTTGGTCCCGGCTGTCATTTGTTGATCTTTGACAGTCGTTACAGATAGTGAGTGGCCTGAAGTCTGACGAAACTAAAAGGTAGGTATCGTAGTATTACTATAATTGAGTTGCGAAGGTCAGACACTCAGTCCCTCCATGTAAAATTTTATATAATTTTAATTCACTTAAATCATTCGGATAGACTGAAAGTCGAACCCATAGTTGGGAAAGGGCCAGCGCTTTTATTTTTAATAATTACTAAAAGTTTTTAGCCTTGCGCCACCGCAATGCTAAAAACTTTCTTTAAAGATTCTTCTATCTCATATAGATTTTATTAACTTTGCTTGGTGTAGTTTATGAGTTAGCTCTTTTTAAATCGTATTTTAAAGCTCAAACCCACAGCGAATTTGCACATAAAAAATCTAATGAATAACTAAACTTTATTCATGAAATTACCTCAGCTATTAAATAATAGTTATTTTATGTAAAAAGGTGCTTCTACAGCTGGGCTTATAAAGGATTACCTATTCCTTTTGTTTTACATCGGAGAACGAAAGTAATTGGTAATAAACACGGCTTAATTGCCTTTTGTGTCAAAATGTGGTTTCTATTATACCTCTCTGTAATTTAATTAATTGTTGTATCTGGGCGTACTTCAATCATTAAGCCATTTAAAGTCCTCCATTGAAAATAGGCTCCACGGCAACAACAGAATCCAATGACTTTAAAAAGAATTGCGTTCAAAATTATATTTACAACAAAAAAAAAACTAAACGTGACTTTTCGATCTATAAACACAAGTTTTCTGTTAATAGACGAGTGGACTGTCCATGAGTCTTATCCTTAATAACTCCTCTCTCTCTCTTTTTGAGGGTGGGAAATCATCAAATGACTCCTCCCGCTCTAGGTGGATCGGAAGGGAGTGGCAGACTTCTACTGACTAAAAACCACCCATGTTCCTTCTTCAGTCCTATGTATCCGGGGCCGCGGTATCTCTTTCCACCATCCCTAAATCAGGATTTCTATTTTCAGATAAAGGTAGAAATATGTCTACCGTTTATCGTATATCCTATCTCAGTGTGTTTTGACCTTAAGCGGCTTCTACGACGAAAAATCACGATTTTCTCAATTTCAAAGAATATCAGGATCTTTCAAGACATAATACTTTAATGTGATGATATCAGTATTAACTGTCGACGAAAGAATTATATTATGCCGTAACAATTTCTGTAGTCAAAAACCTTTGGCAGCAAAATCATTTTTCCTGAAGTACCTAAACTTGAGCTTAGTAACTTGTATGTATTTATCCTTCTCGTGTAAGCAATTATATTATTGCAAATACTTTTTATTCCTGTTTACCGTGAAACCGAAAAAATACTTAATGAACGTTTTTGTTTAAAACCTATCTAGTCATTTCTCAACTATTTTGGGCTCAGCATCCAGTGTAATCAAAAATGCAGCTGAATACCAGTATTTTACATGAGGCACTGCCTGTCAGACCTCCATAACTCAATTAGTACTACGATACCTTTTGGGTGACTTGTCGTCAGACTTTCGGCCACGGACTGCTTAACGACTGTCAAGCATCTACAATTGGCAGACAGGACGAAAGGCTTAATGTGCTGAAAATAAAATAAATAAAAGATACCGCCGCTGCAGGTAAAAGATGCGTATTTCGGAAACAAAAAGGCGCATAAATAATAAAGCTTATAATATTTCCCTGTTCCAATTCTCAATTCGAACCCTTTACGTACGGTACCAGCAAAATTACTTGCTTAAAGTCTTATAAGTTTAAGGTAAAAGAGAAACTTACATAAAGTTAAAAGAGCTCACAAAACCTATATTTTACAATAAACTATAGGAGATTGAGACTCAATCGTTTTGAGCGCATTTTTTTCACAAAAAAAATAGGTAAAAAAACTTTTTAAGTTAAACGGTTTTATGTTAAACATACATTGCAATGTTTAAGATAAATGTACTAAAAACCAAAAAATAATAAAATAGATACAGTCGTGGGAAAAAACCGTGGGGCACGTCAATTCGGAACTGTCGTGCTGCGGAAATTACAATTGACGTGCCCCACGGTTTTTTCCCACGACTGTATCTATTTTATTATTTTTTGGTTTTTAGTACATTTATCTTAAACATTGCAATGTATGTTTAACATAAAACCGTTTAACTTAAAAAGTTTTTTTACCTATTTTTATTTTCTAGTTTTTAGCCGCCATCTTGGATTTTAATTTTATATAGTATATTGTATTCTGCTTGTTGAGCCCTTTCATTTGATACCCATATTGATGGGATTAATAAAACATAAATTATCCGCCATTTTGTAGCGGCGGCCATCTTGAATTTATAATGATAATGAATAAACATAATTGTATTGTCACCAAAATCCCAAGTGTATACAAAATTTCAGATTAATCGGTTGACAGGAAGAGGGTGAAATTTGAATTACTAAATTTGATCCAAGAATAAAACAAACGGGGTGAGCTAAATAAAACCGTTTAAAAATACCTCCATTCATCGGAAAACCTAAGAAAACAATACACAGCCATCTAGAAAAGTAAATACACTTCTCCATAGACAAAAGAAGAAAATGTCTTGTTTCTTGAGTACCTATTATATTATTGTTATTATGCGTATTATTTTGTCGAGTCCCAGGGTACGGAAAGGGCCAATTTCATATTGTATTCTGGGAAAAAGCGGACTTAATGCTAAATAGGCCTCGAAACCACTAAGTGAAAAGAGATTTTAAATGCCAAAATCATATACTCAAATAACAAGGTACTTTATAACAGTACACGTCGCAGTTCACTGAGTGAAAGATCATTAAAAAAAAAACTAGCTGTTGCTCGCGACTTCGTTCGCGTAGAAATTCTGTCGTGTAAGTGTGAGAATAAACAAACTATGAGTTATTTCAGATTAGAATTTATCTGTATAACCATTAAAATTCGATCTGATGTGATTTAGTTACAAACATCCATCGTTCCGAACTTTAGCTTTTATAATACACCCGCGACCCAACCCGGCTTCGCACAGAAGCATAATTCTACACGTAAACCTTCCTCTTGAATCACTGTATCTATTTAAAAAAACCCGCATCAAAATGCGCTGCGTAGTTTTAAAGATCTAAGCATACATAGACAGACATCGGGTAGCGACTTTGTTTTATTATACTATGTAGTGATAGTGAACTAGTGAGATTAAGGGCCAGTTTCACCGGTTACGGATAAAGTGTCAGATAGTTATCTGACAGTTATCTGACAGATAATGCTATCAAAAGTTGTAGTTTATCTGGCAGTTAAGTTCCGGATAGGCAATCAGGGACTTATCAGCAAGTGGTGAAACCGGCCCTAAGTGTACTAAGATTTGTCAACCAGTTTTATGTAAGGGTATCGTGTTACCCAGTTTAGGAAGGCAGCCGTCCCATAAAAACTACTGGAATTTAGCTACATCCGCGGTTAGATTTGAAGAACCAAATATATTTTGGTAAAAGCTTGGCAGGCTATAAGTTAACTAGGACAAAACTTATTAAAAAGAAACGACTTTCTTAAGACTTTATAAGTCTTATCAGGGGCAATGAAGCACAAATAATATGGATGACCGGATTACGTCATTTACCCGATGCCGTTTTATAGATTTTGTTTTAAAACCCAGGACTTTCCGGTCTATTAAGTTAACAGATCTCGGTTTGTATAGAAGGAATTATTATGAAAAGATATTTTCAATGAAGCGCTCGTAATAAAGGAATTATTTTGAAGTCTTATCGTTGACCGAAGGGTAAGGTAGAGATGCGAGAAATTATATGTGGAAAAAAGTAGAAAGAATGGTTGTCAGATTTTTGGGGTACTGACTGCTTAACGATTGTTAAAGATGTACAATTGACAGACGGGCCTAGCGAGACACGAAGGCAACTCGGTATCTAATGGGCGGTCACCCATCCACGCATCAACCTAGGCAAGCGCACCTGAAGATTGGCCCGAGCTCCTCCAGCATTTTCCAAACATTCGAATGACAATTCAAACCTTAAACATCTGTCTTTCTACATACGTAAATCCACAAACACACTTCCACTATAGTAGTAATAGTATTTACGTTCGACAAAACCTGAATTGTTGTCAACTACAAACGTATTGTTGGGTACTCAGCCATGTAGGTGTTCGATCGACTGTCGACGAATTTATAGTGTAGTGAAATTGTTCGGTAGATGCGTTCTCGCTTCGGTAAATGAGATCAGTTGCCTCACCGCAAATAGTAAATTAGAACCGTTTGAACTAGTTACACGTACCGGTTTATAACACGATTTTGGTAAGTGGGAAATGGAAATTAACATCATCTAAATGCATCATCACCATCTTTAAGGGTAAACAAGCCAGCGGCACGAACTAGTTGGTGGGCGGGGCTAAAATGCATGCTATTTCATCCTACATCACGAGCGAAATGCATAGAGCGAAAGAGACACAACTAAAACGGGCGCGCGATTGTTTCTATGCAGACCTTTGGTAGTATGGATACCATGAAAAATCCATTGAATGTATCTTTTCAAAATAAAATTATTTGAATTCTTTAATAAGTAATCTATGCCTGTTTTCACTTTTTTCATTTTCGTACTATATACGTAACTTATTTACGCCCAAAGATGGTTAAAATTAGTGCTAAAATATGAAAGTTTCGACGCTCATAACTTCCAAACCAATTTTTTTTTTCAATTCTGCTTCCATAGAGACCTAGATAATGACAAGACCAGTTGATGCAATTTTTAATTTTGAACCTACACCGTCAACCAGAGGAGTAGGTAATCACCATACTACGTTTGTATGGAAGAATGACTAGCTTGTGCAACCTTAAGTCAAAAGCGCAGCTAGATAACTCACTTCCCGTGGTTTTACATTTCAAATATGATTTTGGACACTATTTCTATAACAGACTAACTGCGGTACTCAGATATATTTAATGATTTCTTAAGTCGTCCCTTAGTAAAGATTTGACATGTACAAACCTTCACGAAACTGTCAAAATCTTTACTAAGTGATGGCTTAAGGAATCATTAAATCTCACTGAGTGCGACAGTTAGAGTTCTGTCATAGTCCATCATCGCACTTTCTGGGAATTTTGAAAACCAAGCAAGTAGTCATTCACTATTGATAAGAAAACCTAAACGTATATAATAAAATATTCTAAACGTATTTAATACATCGTTCTTCGGTTTGAGGTTGATAAAAACGTAATAATATTTTAAATATACGTCACCCTAAGTTACACTGGTAAAAGGTCAAAAGCCGTCTCGCCTTTGGCCATTCTTTTTTACTTGGGCAAAAAGTTTCAATAAATACACTTTCAGTGTATTAATAGGAGACAAGTAAACAACACGATCAAGTCCAGTCTTACTGCCGAACTCAAAGATATTTAATGATTACTTAAGCCGTCACTTAGCAAAGATTTCACTATCACTAAAGAGATGACAAAATGAGAGAATTCACAACGTTCACTAAAGTGTCAAAATCTTTACTAAGTGATAGCTTAAGTAATCATTAAACATATCTGAGTGCGGCAGTTAGACATCTAAACACGATAATTTTTCCATTTGGGAGTCATGGGAAGATAGTACCCTTTGCCCAACAGTGGTATGACGCAGGCTATCCAGTTACAGTACAACAGCAATAACAGGGTACTTACAAGTGGGTGTTGCTTGAGTATGCGTGTGTGTGCGATGGAACGGCGAGGGCGCGCGTGGGGCAGGCCCCGGTGCGCGAAATGCCATTCTGTGTCAGAGCCTAGTACCTGTGGAAGAACATACTATGTTATTACTTAGAACTTACATATTGAACTTTGGTAAAATAATCACACAACAACTGAAAGTATATCGTTAAGGCTTAGCACAGCTACATGACACTGGTAGGTACATCATCGATTCAACACCGTTCGGGGTATTAACCCTAGAAAACTGCTCAGATAAAAATGAACTGAGGAGATGCCTGTCCAGTGCAGTTCTTATAAGTGTGTTATGCCAGCTTTATATTGTAACAATCCTGCGCTCTGAGGCCTAAAACAAACAGTCAACGTGACCTTTGCGCAGCCACCGACGATGCCGTGGAAGTTTAGAAGTTCTGGGACAGTATGAAAGGCCGTCTTTGCAGAAACACGAAGAAAAATTGTTGAAGCGAATTGAAAATATGATTCACACAAAGAAAAAAGTGGGTTGTTTTGTATGTTAAAAAAGGTATTTCGCTTTCCAGAAAAACTCAGAAGATAAATGTCAACAGCAATATTTTCTCAATGTCGACGGAAATCGAAGGTATTTCTAAGAAAAGAGGCAATGGATGATGTGGATCTAAATTTAGTTTCGTCGGTTAGCTGCTAAAATATTTTACTACAGATGGCACAAATTAAATATTGGAACGGAATATAGGTAGTAATATTTTTAAACAATTACGTTTCACTTATTTCTTTACTGAAATTGTTATCTTGAAGTAAACAATTACCTTCGCTACAGTTCAAGTAGGTACCATTGACACCATTGACACCAAGGAAACCATTTTAATTAAAGATCAACAAAGAACGAGTGCTTTCTATTGTTCCTTTCTGACTTTAAAAGACAATTCAATCAAGTATCCTTTCACGTACTAACTTCTCTAAACAAAAACATTTTGAAAGATAGAACAACAAACTCAGTCATTTGTTGTTCTCGAAGCACTAGATACTTTCTGAACGTTAGGGTTTGGGAAGAGTATCACACCTTTTCAGTCTAATGACTGGCCAGTTTCATCCCGTTCTTTTTTTAATTTTGAAAGAACTATTGTAAATTAGCTGTGAATCGAGTTTGATATATAATACGATAAAGTGTAGTCTATTTATCTATCTACTCGAGAAACTATTGTTCCAAAAACCGATATAATAAATAATAAACCTCATCTGAAGTGGGCTTTCGATCTACACCGAAATATTTCTAGAAACGAGTGTATCAACAGATTAGAATAGAGGCACTAAAGGAAATCCCGCGATCTTTACCCTCGATTTATATACGCGGCAATAAAACCAAAATGGCGGAGGCACCGAGCGTAAATATGGCGGGAATCAACGTTTACATTCCGAGGCGACATCGGGTGTTGGGGAAAATTATGTTGTATTGGCGGGATTTTTGCAAGGGCGCGTTCGGTTTATGTTGTAAATGTTAGTAAGAAATGTGTGGGATTTCGAAGTAAAGGAAAATATATTGGTAAATAACAGCAATCGTTTTGTGGAAAAAGCTTACTTCGAACACTTTTGAATATGTTTTATGACATAAATAAAAGAATTTCCTCTTCATAACACTTTCATATTTGATGAGCGTAATAAGAGAAAGAAGGATACGAAGTTATTATCCTCATCTCTCATTATTTATTTACTTTTGACGGAAAAAGGACCAACGCACTTAGCTTATAAGGTTTAATTAATGTATTACAAAATATTACAGTAAAATCGGGTCTTTGGCGCATTATCTATATAAATAAAGAGAGAAGTCCTGACTGACTGACTGACTGACTGACTCATCAACGCCCTGCCCAAACCATTGGACCTAGAGAGCTGAAATTTTGCACAGAGGTTTCCTTCATAATGTAGACAAGGAATAAGGAAGGATTTTTTGAAATTCAACCCCTAAGGGAGTTAACTAGGGGATGAAAGTTTGTATGAAAAATCGTCATTTTCACGCGGGCGAAGCCGCTGGCAAAAGCTAGTTAAATATAATTCCGAAACCATGAAAAAAAAAACAATAAGAAGCCAATAGTCACCAGCGCATCAAACTACCAGAATATACGTAAAATTTTTCATTTTATGCTTCAAAATCGTTTGGGGGTTTCACATTCGTACGAAGCGTTTTGCTAAGTCTTTCATTATTCGTACAGCCAAGGAGTGGAACACCCTGCCTGCGTCGGTATTCCCGAGTTCATATAACCCCAATCTATTTAAGTCGCGAGTAAATAGGCTTCTTCTGGGTAAACTCGTTCCATCGTCGACCTCATCTCTGCCCTTAGGGCAAGATTGAGGTCAAGAGTAAGCCCATATAAGATAAGATAAAAAAAAAAAAATCGTTTGGGGAGATTTGACACTTTGTAAAAGTAACTTGATGCACGACTGTACATCAAACTGGATTTTAATTTAACTGTAGATATCCAATTTTCTTTTCCTTTTGATACAAATACGTCATTCTATCTGGCACACACATGTGCCCTCTTTTCATTACAGTTACTCGTTCTTATATATTTCTTCGCCTACCACCTGCTACACAAAAGCAAAGACGCTATAATATGCGTCGATCATCTTCAATCTTTAATATGACCTACATACATATTTTACTCGTTCGTACGTACCGATCTTTACTTATGTATGACAAGCATACGTATCCGTTATGAAAAATCAATAAGCTGATTAAAAGAGTAGGAGAAAAGATTAAGAAAGACTTTTCCCTGTTAAGGTTCACCGTTTTTAATGAGGTAAAAATTCAATATCGAAGCCTAATCTATTCCATGCAATTTGACTTTATTTTTTCGAATTGTGACCTGGTTTATCTCGCATGCTGTCACTTTCTTTTGAATATTATTGAAGTGAGGGGTCATGAGAGATAAACCAAGTCTAAGCCAAGCTAAGTTAAATCAGGTTTAACTACGTTTTGTAATAAGGCGGAATAAATTAATTCCGAAATTAGTCCTGCACGAGGCTAAAAGGCCACTATCTCAGCATGGTGCTGTGACATTTATGACAGATGTCAATGTCACAGCGCTGGCGCTGGTGGTGGGTGGTGGATATCTAACTTTAAAAGTGTCAGCTCATAAAAAATCAGCTCGCGGCACTATATAATTATGAAAATAATTACTCTTCTTACTGAACTCATCAAGCGAGATTTAAATTGAAAATACTAAAGTTAAACCCCAGTTAAAACGAGTTTTAATCACAAGGATAAGTACCGTCGCACCAAGTTTCAAACTCAGTATTTTTCAAACTTCACTGTTTACCCGCCAAACATTTGTGTTGCCACACTTAATTAAAGTTGGAACAACTTCTACCAACGGCAAACAGTACCTTCCGAAATATACATAGTAACGTAGATAGTTTGCGAAGAAGTTTCCGAATGTAACTTCCTATTAGCTTATAAGTTCAAATGAAATAATGTAAGTATTTTATAATTATTATCTATATCAGTTTTGGTTCCACAACATGAAAAAAGCATTAAGAAACCTTTTTAGTGATTGCCATAGACGAACTTATAAATTGAAACGGTTTTTTTTTCACCATCTTATCGAATTTAAATTAGGAATCCTTTTCCGAGAAATGCGACCCTGTTTGATTCAACGGCGGTTTAATTAAAAGTTACGCTAGAATAGGTCCGAGAAAAACCATTTCACTTTGTAGTGTATCAATAAATACCGACACGCCTTACTGGTGGGGCGGGCAGTGGTGGGGTGCGGTCGAGTGAGTCGTTGCACGGACCGCACACTCTCTACTGATCGGCCGGGCGAGTAAGTCGTGCGCGTTCAAACCAAACTGTGTTGTTTTACTAAATTCCCTACGTACCTAACAACCTAATAGTGACCTGTACAAGTGGCGACCTTGCCAGGATACAAAATAAATAAGGTACGTGCCGAATTTAAATAACACTGAGTGCAGGGCTTTGAATACCGTTAAAAATTAGGTATCGTTACCTCCTTCATTCGAAGGTAACGTTAATTTCATGGGTAACGTTGGGTCTGGTATCGATAGTTGGGTGGACTTTTACCGGTAATTTGACTTAACGTTATCAATGATTTACCGTTAAATGATAGTGTTATCAGGTAACGATACTTGATACCGATACCAAATTAACCCTATAAGTAACGGTATTTTTCTTTCATCTCTTTCTTACGACGCATTTATGTCGTCATAATAGCTTTTTTTTCTGTTTCCACTTGCTGTGAGTTTAGTCGCCACCCAAAACCGAACGCAAACGGTTTATCTGTTCATTTAGTATATAAAATTACCTACGTGGGTTAACCGAAATGGAAGGTAAGTGACTGTAACGGTAAAAGTATCGATACTTTTACCGTTACCAGGGAACATTAATAAACTGATCCGATACCAAATTACCGATACCATGTGATAACGTTAATAAATTAACATTATGAAAATATCGTTACTTACCGATACTTTTATCGTGAATTTGGTAACGTTAACAAGCCCTGACTGAGTGTTAATAAAGTAACCAAGAGGTAAATCGGTAGCAAATCAGTTTCAATGTATATTCATGTTTTATAAATAATTATTTAGTTTTAAATTTAACCTTAAATTGCATTAAGGCAGTCCTTGGAAAAAAAAGATTATAATTGATTGTAGACTGCTATTAATATGTTGAACGTAGTCGTTACTTCAAAACGGAACTGATTTAGTTACATTGATTGGTACCTAAACATTCGTGTACTAATACTTACAACAAACGTCAATGACGAATGCTTTGATTATTGGCAGAAACAAATTGGAGTGTTGTTAGCATTGATTTATTGACTGGGCGGACCGCGTGATAAAATGACGCCTTGAACTTGGTCCCAAATAGGTCTTGACTAAACCGAAGTTTAAAAGAAAATGAAAATGAAAAATTAAAATTTAACATTTTTGTTATTAACATTTTAATGAAAGCTTTATTTAATTTCTTTATACCTCGATAATACCACGCCACGCCGTTTATACAAGGTTACGTTTACGAGCAGCCTGATTAGTTCTTAAGGATGGCGTTAGTGTTTCTCTGTATGGGGATCGCATCGAGCAAAATGTTCGGACGACCGTATCTTTAGTTTTTATATCAATGGTTGTTAGTAATACTAAGTTATGCATTTTGCACATTATAACGATATTTTGGGTTCAAATTGAAGGCGGCTGTTATTTAATTATGATTGTAACGAAGTTAGACCATGATTCTTATTATACGGTGAGGCTCTTTATGGTTGACAATTATATTTGCGTTCTTGAGTAATCTTGGATACCAGTGATAGACATGCTGTTTATCCAAATTAACACTTTTAATCTGTCAATAATCAAAGTTAACATTGTTGTTAGAGGTAGTTTGCTTATGCAGACGGTACCTAAAGATCTCGTAGGTATAAATTTCGGTCCAAATGGACTGGGATGAAATACAATCAGATCAAGAGGTAGTTTCAATAATTTGGAACGGTACCTAAATGGTCTGGATTCATTAATTTGGAACAGTACCAAAATCAGTCCAAAAGTCCAAATGGATTGGGATGAAATACAATAAAATTTAAAGGTAGTTTCAATAATTTGGAACGGTGCCTAAATGGTCTGGATTCATTAATTTGGAACAGTACCAAAATCAGTCCAAAAGTCCAAATGGATTGGGATGAAATACAATAAAATTGAAAGGTAGTTTCGTTAATTTGGAACGGTACCTAAATGGTCTGGATTCATTAATTTGGAACAGTACCTACATGGTCTTGTATAAATAACAGTCCAAATGGATTGAGATGAAATACAATACCTACCTAAAATTAAAAGGTAGTTTCATTAATTTGGAACAGTACCTACATGGTCTTGTATAAATAACAGTCCAAATGGATTGGGATGAAATACAATACCTAAAATTAAAAGGTAGTTTCAGTAATTTGGAACGGTACCTAAATGATCTTGTATAAATAACAGTCCAAATGGATTGGATGAAATACAATAAAATTAAAAGGTAGTTTCATTAATTTGGAAAGTTACCTAAAGAGGTACTTCCATTAATTTGGAACGGTACCTAAAGAAGTAGTTCTATTAATTTGGAACGATACCTAAAGAGTCAGTTCTATTAATTTGGAACGGTACCTAAAGACGAAAGTTACATCGTCAGAGGTAGTTTGTTATCAAACGGTACCTAAATGAGCTTGTATAAATACTGGGATAAAATACATTAAGATCAAGAGTTATTTCGATTAACTCGAAACGGTACCTAAAGAAGGAAATTACCCCTTCCATCCAGGTAGACCACAAGTATGTCGCACATACGACCTCAACTTACAGTCGTTGGACTGTGTCGGTGACCTAGTTTCAGTTGGTTTACGTTGGGAAAAAACGTGCACCAGAGTCAGACCTGACGGCTACCAAGTTACCACACTCAGGTGGCCTTAGGGCAATAGAGCTTTACTCTTACTCATGGGTCGGTTAACCCTTCCAGAAATATCAAATAATTTGGTATGTTATAATTATTTGCTTTTTTATCATCAGTCCAATTAACAAACTTATTAACAATCTTTCAGAGATTCTCCTAATAAGTACACAACCTCAAAAAAATATTCCTGATGTACATGTAGAAACTACTAAGAGGACCTTGTGGCTTAATAATATCTGCCACTCAGGTCGATCTTTAGGTTAAGCCACGCTTGCCTTGATTGGTCTGTGAATGGGTTGATCGCCCATTACATATCGTTTCCTCCGTGCCTCGGAAAGCACGATAAGCTGTTGGTTCCGACTGCCATTTAGATCTTTGGCAGTCATTACGGGTGGTCAGTGACCTGAAAGTCTGACAACCAGTCTTACCGGAGGGCACCGTATTACCTAGTATTAGCTGTCTTGTGGAGATCAAATAAGCAGTCTATGTAAAATACTGGTATTCAGCTGCATCCGGTTAGACTGGAAGCCGACCCCAACATAGTTGGGAAAAGGCTAGGCAGATGATGACTGGTAGAAACTACTAGTGGTAACAATTATGTATTTACTGTTGCTATCAACAAGCTCGATGAATATTTGCCCCCTAAACAAAGTCGTGTTTATAAGCGTCACTTGTTGAGGCTCATCAAATAATAAAGTGTGAGAAAATTTACAAGTTTCTGGTCAGACTTGGACATCTGAGCTTAAAAGTAAATTCATGTGTGCGTTGTGGTGGCAGTCATTCAACTGATACTAAAGTTGTCCAGCCCGAGATAAGAATTGTCTCAAGTGTGGGATTTTTGAATATTTTCAAAACAGTGTAAGACTAAGGCGCTGCGTTGAAATTGAGATGTAACGTCATTCTCAAAGACAATGGTGTCCTTGCTGAAAATCAAGTAATATCTAAAAAAAGGAGATTTATGGCCTACGTTAGTCTTAATACCTTAACCGTTCTAGGGTCTATTGACTCTAAACAATTGGTAACAGTTTTTGTAGAGCCAAAGCCAAATTTTATATTGTAAAAATGGGACTAGAAATTTGCTAGGGAAAGACACCGCCAAGTGCCAATGCAGTCTATGGTGTGTTCCCTAAAATTAAAGATGATCTAATTCATATTCTTATAGATAAATTAATTCAACCAGTTGCTTAGCTTTATCGAAGAGTATACCCTAACGGGACAGCGTTAGAGTATAAAATTAATAAAAATAAAAAGACCAAGAGTTTGTTGAGTTTGACACTATATATGCCCAGTATAGGCCCATCTGACTGGATCCCTCCATTGGTACCTGTTTGAAAAGCAGATTTACCATTATGAAGGTACAAATAGCAAATGTGAAAAGATAACAATGTTCTACTAAATGATGCAAAATGTGCATTAGAGTTCATCAATTTGGTTTCTCGGTCATCAGTTCATCACTTATCTTTGTATAAGGACAATTTACTGTTGCGCGAAAATAAAATAGGATCATAAAGCGAGGTCAAATATTTTAGCAGCTGCTCAGAAGGTCACTCGAGCATAGTAGTCATGGAAATAATAATAATAAATTTATTTTTTCTCATTTATACACAATAATCATACAATGTCAAATATCTACATAGAGACTGGTGTCTGTTTTAGGTAGAACCTGTATTACAGATCACCAGGCTAACCCTCCGTCGGACATTTGTCATAAGACATAATAATTATAATTAAATGAACAAAATTAAATGAGTTTATACAATTCAAATAAGTAAATACAAATGAATTAAATTAAATATAAATTAAATTACAAATAAATCAAATTACAAAAGGTCTAACTGCAAAATATAAAGTAAATTGCGAATAAATTAAATCAATTACATTTTCAATTAGAGATAGAATAAAAATTTTACAAATCACATAAAACATTATGAAAAAGGTAAAATAAAATAAAATTTAAATATATAAATAAGAGTAAAATGAGACTACGTTCCAAAGTGTAGTGGCCCAAAATGAACAGAGATGCTGAACATTATGTAAGAGCGTGTAACGGTTGCACTCTGGTTCCAGACTCCAGTTTAGAGATAAGCTGGCTTTTATTGTAGCTGGATTTTAATGTCAGGTTGTCTTTGCATAATACTTTAAAATGTGTTCCCGTGGAGTTTCTTGTCCATTCTTCTCCACGAAGACTAGGGACCTAGCGAATGGAATCGAGTTTGATGTAGTTGACAAGACCAAAAGAAATAAAATGAATAGTCTTGTCTTTTGTGCTTTTACTTCATGAACACAGTAATAACCAGTAATCATCCTGACACTCAAAGTTCATTAATTGTTGGATATTGATACATATACATGTACTCTTACATAGTCTTACATCTAGGTACTTACAGATGGACCTAGAGACAAAGTTAGTAAAATTGGAAGAGCAAAGGAATCTAGTAGAGAAATTGGTGGAAAAGTATAATATGTTAAAAATACAATAAACAAGGAAAACAAGTTGTCCACCTCATTCAAGGATGCGACACATATAGTGATTAATAAATAAAAGAGAGATGTCGAAATGGTAAATGGTGATAGTGGACAACAGTTACTTATAACATTTAGAAGTACATTTGGAGAGGGTTGAAGCAAAGTGGAAAGTTTGCACAAATGAGGATGATAAATCTTCAGGAAATAATGGCACTTT
Source organism: Diarsia mendica (assembly GCA_949316265.1). Taxonomy (NCBI): domain Eukaryota; kingdom Metazoa; phylum Arthropoda; class Insecta; order Lepidoptera; family Noctuidae; genus Diarsia; species Diarsia mendica. The sequence continues at coordinate 7,247,506 of OX438906.1, read as the reverse complement.
CGATAACAAAGTGTGTGACGAAAATTAATAAGTTAATTGTTTTACAGATCATTATTAAAAATATTTGATGATTGTTCTGTTATAAACTGTTTTGTATTGGATAGTACTTATACGAAATAATGCTATTTTTCCAATTTTGTAAAAGGTAGATGTAGTGTATCAATAAATACCGACACGCCTTACTGGTGGGGCGGGCAGTGGTGGGGTGCGGTCGAGTGAGTCGTTGCACGGACCGCACACTCTCTACTGATCGGCCGGGCGAGTAAGTCGTGCGCGTTCAAACCAAACTGTGTTGTTTTACTAAATTCCCTACGTACCTAACAACCTAATAGTGACCTGTACACACTTTATGTCTTCTTTGCCAAAAGAAGATGGATCAAAATTGCCCCACGTCCTATAACAACGTGACATATCTCAAAAAAAAGATAAAAAATTATAAAACAATATGGCATACTTCATAAGTTCATTTTTTAACACCTTCATATGAAAAAGTTGCAATGAAAATAGTTCAGGCGCTGTTGTGAAAAATTCGTTCGTATGAGTATTAATGGACCGATTTTAAAAATCTTTATTTGTTGGAAAGGGTATACTTCCCAAATGGTCCCATATTTTTTTTATCGAAATCAGACAAGCGGTTTTGGAAAAATAAACAAAAAAAAAATATATTGTCCACATTATGACTCATGAACATATGAACTTACGTGTGAACCACTAAAAAGTGAAAAATAAAAACTTTTTAACAAAAAATAAAACCGACTTCAAAAAAAAACAAAAAAGTGAAAAAAAAAACCTTTAGATGAACCTTTAGATGTTTCTGAAGTCGGTGGCAAAAACATGAAATCAAACAAACAGAAGTCACCAACTTCAGAAACTGATTTTTCTTCTAAAGTTTATTTTTCCCTTTTTTTTTTTTTGAAGTCTGTTTTATTTTTTGTTTAAAGTTTTTTGTTTGAAAAGGTAGTCCCACGGCCATAAAGTCAGGTCTCCGGTCTCCAGGATTCTGAAGAAATGAAAGTAACTTCTCAAAAATAAGCTCATTTTTGTACTTCACATTATTAGTTTTTCACTGTCTTGTTGTTTCTTTTGACTTATTGCATTATGATGAGACAGAAACGTCAGTGGTAACGCGAGGGAGTGATCGACAGAGGTTGTTTCACTTACATTAACACAAATGAGAGAGACGAATAACGATAGCGACGCGACGCGCGACGGGGCAAGCGAAGCTAAGGAAATGCAAGTGAATAATGTAATAATTTTTACAGGTACCGTTTGACGGAACGAGATCAATATTATACCTAATTCTGGTTGGCGTTTGATTAACCATCGTATAGTCCGACAACGGGTGAAGCAGCTCCTGCTCATAACATAGAAGCGCACAATCATTGTGTTTCATGCCAGCATCCAATACTACGAGGACGTCAAAGACATGTTCCTAACGCGAATATTTTGGAAGAAGCCCATTCCCTCTCAAAAAGAGAAGGCCTGTGTCCCAGCAGTGGGAACATTAATAGGCTGTTGATGATGATGACGACGAAATAAATAAATAATAAATACGACGATATACATAATAACGTTCTGTTGATCTCAACAGAACAATCACGGTAGGATTCAATCACGGCATATCCGAAGAAAGGAGTACAACACCTATGTGCTTTATATTAGACGAATTAATGAAAGAAGGAATGCCGTGGTTGAATACTGTTGTTCTTGTATACCTACGCAAGACATTGGGGGTATGCGCCCATGTTATGAGTGTAATATTTTATTTGGGCTGGATGCGTCAGTCAGGAGACTGACAGCGCCATTTAATTGTTCCTTAGAACTCGCATTAGAACGAGTGAAACAACATTATTCACTTGCATTTCCTTAGCTTCGCTTGCCCCGTCGCGTCGCTATCGTTATTCGTCTCTCTCATTTATGTTAATGTAAGTGAAACAACCTCTGTTGATCACTCCCTCGCGTTACCACTGACGTTTCTGTCTCATCATAATGCAATAAGTCAAAAGAAACAACAAGACAGCGAAAAACTAATAATTTGAAGTACAAAAATGAGCTTATTTTTGAGATTTGACTTTCATTTCTTCAGGATCCTGGAGACCGGAGACCTGACTTTATGGCCGTGGGACTACCTTTTCAAACAAAAAAGAATTTTTCAAATCGGTCCATTAATACTCATACGAACGAATTTTTCACAACAGCGCCTGAACTATTTTCATTGCAACTTTTTTATATGAAGGTGTAAAAAAATGAACTTAGGAAGTATGCCATATTTTTTTATACATTTTTATCTTTTTTTTGAGATATGTCACGTTGTTATAGGACGTGGGGTAATTTTGTATGGATTGTGATCCGTCTTCTTTATTATTACGATTTCTTATAATGTACATCGAATTAATTTGCCTGGATTTATTAGTGACGCAAATGCCTTAAAGCCTAGCGAATGGGGCGAAAATGAAAACCAGCTTTACTGCTTGGAGAATAAAGTCCAAGTGGCTATAACGTTTTATTGCCAATACGCCGCCAATTGCGCGTTGTTTTCACGTGTAAGTGTAATAATATTGAGGCGAAAAGGTTAATTGGTACTACAGCAGCGTGGCTCGAGCACTTAACGATTACAAACACATCCTGGCTGGTAATGAGAATATCAGACTACATGGGCATGGCTGGTATAACGAGAATATTAGACTACATAAATATTTCTCAGACATGCTGGATTCCTCACGATGTTTTCCGTCACCGAAGCCATTGATAATATAGTACACATAGGTGCATGTCTTAGGTTCGAACTTGACACCTATGATTTGGTAGTCCGACGGTCACACCACTTGACTATCACTGCTAAAGTTACTTAGACATAGGCACATCTGTGACTTTCACACTTAGTAACCTTTGAAAAGAAAACATTGTGAAGCTCATAGACGCTCATGACATGTGATGAAGGTATAATGATATAGACTCACTTACAATCTCGACACATCAATAAATGTTTGATATTGAATAGTTTTTTTCCTTCGTACCTTATTGCAAATGGCAACTTTTCTTTTCCGATGTTGTATCTAACATCAATCTGTTTAATTCAAATTGTTATTATTTTGTTATTGAAGTTATTTTAGAGACCTACGCTTCGGAAAAGGGACCTACAAGATTTTGGCAGATGTTATGTATTAGTACTGTGACTGTAGTTTCATCTCTTTGTTTTTGACTGAAACATATTTTGAGCATTTAAAAGTTCCTGTAAATCTTATGTGGGTGTACTATTAGATGTCAAGCTCGTCCCGCCATCTCCTTCGAGGTCTACCACGTCGCCTTTTGGCTGTGTCAGGGTTCCAGAACGTGGTTGTTTTGGCCCACAGCTCGTTGAGCATACGGCAGACATGGCCAGCCCAGTCCCACTTCAGCTTAGCGGCTTTTTGAGCAACGTAAGTGAAAACGACAAACGACCAGTGGTCCGCATTGGCCCAGGATCGCAAAATTTGGAAATCATGGGGGGAGGCCTTTGCCCTGCAGTGGGATGACACAGGCTAACAGTAACAGTACTATTAGATACACCTCTGCCTAACCCTTCGGGGATTATTGAAAAAGACGAGAGATGCATCCCAAGTAGGCTGACCTGTTGAACGTCTAATTCCATGACAGTCTCTCAAAATATCCAATACTTTTAACATTTTTTGCAAGGACGAAGAACTCGATCAGTCAATCAAAAATTTTAGAAAAAAATACAAATCATTCGTGGAAAAATTGAAGGAAGTAATATTCTGTTCAAAAAATATACTAGACAAGTATATAGGTCGATCGGTCAACTGTCTTGACATTAGTAACAGGAATTCAGAGGCACGAAAGTCTGATAGCCAGTCATACCAAGAAGTATCGTAATAACTAGTACCAACTGGGTTTGAAGGTCAGCTAGACAGTCGGTTCATATACTGGTACTGGTTAAAATTCAGCTGCAATCGGTTTTACTAGAAGTCTATCCAAACATAGTCGAAAAAAAAAGCAGATAATTACTCAGAAAAAAACACTAGATTGTGCCCTTGCAAGAAAGTAAACTACAGATCGGTACAACATAGTATCTTTACCACTTATCCCTCACGTCATAAAAGTTAACCAAGGGTAGCAAGTTACTGCGCCTCTAACCGTTAAGGGGTTGAATACGTAAGTAGTTCCAGCCTTTTAGCAGCCATCTTGACTTACACGTTGTCTATATATTGTTGCAAATGTTACAAGTGTGAATACCAACTTTCCTTTTAAGAAACTCATACTTTACAATTTAATGATTAAAAATTTCGTTAGAATTCGTCGGAGTTTCAGGATAGGTTCTCTTTTTAGATGAAAACGTTTTAATTCAAACACAGCATAATCCCGAGCCATTTTGCCATCGGGGGAAAAACCTGGATGAAACTGGCACAAGAACATGGCGATTGGCACCAGAAAAGAGATGCCTATACCCAGCAGTGGGTGTATTCGGGCTGTGGATGATGATGATGATAATCCCGAGCTACATGAGTAGAATAGAACCAGATTCATGAATTAACTTAAACCTAACGAACTAAAAAAGGTAGAGTTTAAATTCATGCAAAACCTTGAAAACATCGTTGAGCATAAACAACGGCGATACCAGTTCTGAAAGGAGACCTGTTGGAGCCATTGAGGTATAATGTACTACGCACTAGAGGAGACACCTCAACTCGATCTTTTGTAACACACGTTTCGGTGCGTGCACTGAACCTCATTTAGTCTATGCCGAGCGGTTGCTGCGACGTGACACATTTGAGTGAAGTTTTCTTGTCTAAATTATGCCTTCGTGTGCATTTAAATACTGTAGAAATAATTCAATAAATATAAGTAAAAGTCAAGGAGTGACTTTTCACCAGTAAATATAACTATTAGATATCTTTAAAACACATTTGATTGAATTATATTATTTTTTCCATTGCAATGTGTCATCGCGGCGGCCATTTTTACGTGAATGTCAAAGAATAAAATGCTCAGACCAGACACTATCGACGTATTCAATGCTTGGCCACGAATCCTCTACATGCGAGTCAAAATTGATAGTAGGTTGTAGGTTGGTTGGTAGGTTGTTGTGGTTGTTGGTAGTAGGTAGGTAGGTATATTTGCTTGTATCAAGACAATTAAAAAAAAAGTTAAAATGTGAAGATTGCATTGATAGTTTGACTATACTATAAACTTCCACTTCACACTATCATAGGTACGTAATTTAATACGGCAAAGTGGTCTTGCCCTGAAATGTGATTTTAGTTATATGTCCGTAAACACCGTAAAGCATTTAATTAGGAAAGAAGTATTTGCAAATTTGAATCAACATTCACTGAATCAGCCATCAACATTCAATCACAGATAAAATAAAAATTATTGTTTAAGTAAATTTTTATTTATTTTCTAAGTGCATACGTACAATATCAAGTAGGCAGAATAATAACATTATGTCGCATCTGCACGTATTGATAGTAATCTATGAGAACATGACACCCCCCGTCCGCCCCGCTGTCATCAAGTGCGCGCACATTCTTTGTTTGAAATAGCTTCTCTAGTACGTAGTACCTCAATGGTTGGAGCTGCTTAGGGACGATAGTTACAATATAGCGCTCAGAAACCAAAGAATATTTCCTAAGTTTATTTTCGTCACATATAGTTTAATGTGTGTTTAATGAGGTCACTTTTTCACACTTTGTCGAATAAACCCGCCTTCACTTCATTTATGAATAAACTGTGTGTTTATTCCAAGAGAGTTGTTACAAAGTTTCTACGCTCCCGCGGGGTAAACAAGCGTATCTGAATACAAAGAGATCAGACTCGATCGAGACCTCTTTACAGAACTATACGCTATCGCGGAACGCAACGTTCGAGATTCAAAAGATTTGTGGCGCGTAATCCGGATTATAGACTTACAGAACCGTCCACCGAAATAATTTTAGACATTCAGCCTAGTAGATTGACCGAAAATGTAAATATTAGCATAGGCTTTGCATGACACTGGAATAATAATGTATTTATAGCTCTCAGTCTACAAACTGACCTAAATGAATATTTAATCCGATCAATGCGAAACTTCAAAGTAAATTAATAAATTATTTTAATCGACGTCCAAAATGGCCATGGTCTATTTTGACGGAAACTAAATTGCTTCCGAGACTCTAATCGCTTCCAAGATTCTATTAGTATGTACGTTACTAACCGAGCAGTACCCGAACGAAGTACATAACATAGTAGTCTTTGTAGGTATGTACAGGAGCTACGGTAGTATTGCAATTTTCTTCGTGTTGTTTAATATTTTTGTGTGTACATTAAAGAATATGAATGAAGTTTTAAAAACAGCCATAACCAACCATTTTGGCGCGATAACACATACGATAAGAACAGATTCGAATTTCAAAATGGGCTTGTAAAAAAATATAAACATCCGAATTGAGAACCTCCTTCTTTTTTTAGAAGTCTGTTAAAAATAGTGCTGTTTGTTTCAACGTTCAAAACATCACAGTGCTGACGTAGTATAACAAATTCATCAACAAAAGCTGTTGTCAAAAGTCCCGCCATTTTGTCCGGAAGCCCATCTTGATTATGTAAATACTTTCTTCCGCCCCAGTCTGAATACAAATATCAAATGTGACCTTTAACTTCATGGTTGAATGCCTTTGGCTTTATCTGTGTTACACTATGTTAGGTCACATGTTTTTGTTCTTTTTCTTTTGTTTCTCGCTGGCATTGCTTTGTATGTATGAGTTTCATATGTATTCAACATATAAAACTCAACACAATCTATTATATTATTATACATATAATAAAACAATAAAAAAACTGTGTCTGTACATTGATTATATTAAAAAAATAATAATTGAGAGGGGTTTAGAAACAGTAATAGAGCACGAATCGAAAAAAAAAAGTCTGTCTGTTTGTCTGTGTGTCTGTTTGTCTGTGTGTCTGTTTGTCTGTTTGTTTGTACACGCTAATCTTCGGAACTACTCGACGGATTTGAATGGTTCTTTTTTTGTTGTATAGATATTAAGTCTGGCCAACATATAGGCTATAATTTATCTTGGAAACTTGAATACCTGATGCAGAACCGCAACAGACCAGCTTAACTATAAGAGATACAAAAATGGTACCATAGCAAAAATTGTTCCACGTGATGAACATTTTCTGCAAAGAGAATAAATTCGAAGATCTGGAACACCTGATGTGGAACTCCAAGAGCCCAGCTACACTATAACATATATAGGAATGACGTCTTAGCAAGAATTGTTCAGCCTGATGAGCACTCTCTGTTGTCGTATAAAGTTTGAAGATCTGGAACAGCTGATGTGGAAGTCCAAGAGCCCAGCTACACTATAACATATATAGGAATGACGAGTTGTTCAGCCTGATAAGCACTCTCTGTTGTCGTATAAAACTTGAAGATCTGGAACAGCTGATGTGGAAATCAAAGCTATCAGTCACTCATCAAAATTTCCACGTGAACGAAGTCGCGGGCATCAGCTAGTTAAAAATAAATTACATACAAGTAGGTATAAAACTTTATCGAGCGAGCTCTTATTGAGAGAATCGTTTAGTTTCTCAATAATTAGAGGGCCTGGACAAATGTCTTTTTATCAGAAATCTTCTAAGGGGTAACAAGTGATAAAAAAATGGATGCAACTGACATAAGCTACCTACAATCTTATAAACGTCGCTATTAATCTTGGCCTTTATGAAAGTTAAAGAAGAAAATAAAAATAAAAACTGTTTAAAATAGAAAACGGTTTTTTTATATTACATTTTTCGGAATGTAAATTTTATTCGCTTCCGACGTATTGAACTACGAACCGATGTAGCTTGAGTTTTTTAGCAAACGAACAGGTAACATTGCAGTAGCAGAACTAATTACTGTTTGCGAAAATAAAGAGTACCTATCCCGACTGTAAAGTTGGAAGGGTTTTTAAATATTTACAAGAAAATGCAAATAAAATTTTTGCACTAACATTATGTCCCGCAGTTTCACCCGCCACCGCCACCAGCCACCGCTCTACCCCTAAGCGCTCCCGCCCACAACAGACTTTTTATCGGGCCGATTTTAATTTTCTGACCAATAAAAATCGGTCACCGATTTTTTACGAACTTTAAATCGGTCACCTACAAAAAGTCTGTCGTGGGCGGAAGCGCTAAAGGTAGCGTAGCGTGATGTAGAATAACCGTCCAAAATGTATGAAAACGTCGAATAAGATATCAAATTAAAAGGTATTAAAAGATAATTACAAATATATATTTTGATCAAAAACCTAATTTTATGAAAAACCTGCGACATATACATAACTTGTATGTTTAAAGGAAATTCGAAATGACAAATGGTACAAGAAGTGAAAAAAGTTCAGTTCGACTTTTTCAGTCGGATTTTAAGTGTTTTAGGAACGGCTATATTAGTCATTGTAGTATGCCATTGATATTTTCTTCAAACATTTCATCAAAGCCAAAAGGTAGGACCACTCGGAATGGATGTTCCGAGTCCACAAGCTCAAATAATCCTTCTTGTACCTTTTACGTAATCCTACCCGCCAGGTGCTTCTAAATATAGGAACCGCCTTTAATCCTGAGTCCTTTGAGACGGTCTTAAAGGCTTACATTGCACCTTCTTAGTGTAAATATAGTGCAAAACTTAATGTATTTCCTTAGGTATAGTTAACCCCCGTTGGGGCTGCGTGTTGTTCAAAAGTGATACTGCGGCGCGGCTTCGACACAAAGGGCGAAGGAACATGGGTGATTTTTGGTCAGTAGAAGTCTGACACTCCTTACCACACTGGCCAGAGCGGGAGGAGTCATTTGATGATTTGCCGTCCCCAAAAAAAAAATCAAAAGGTAATGGTTCCACCACTATAAGGATGGACTTCCTGGCAGGATTTTAATCGCTGTTGGCTTCCAGGGGTTCTCCAGTGTCGTATACGTCTTGTATCCGGTCTCATACCAAAACGAGACTCATCAGAAAAGCACACGAAACGCCACGAAAAGCAAACGAACCATCATGGTATGGGCGGGTATTTGGATCGGCGGAAGCACTGAGTTGATTTGGATCAGAGGCAACCTCAACGCAGCGGCGATCGGCGGCGGTGACCTCTCGCGTCCGGCCCTGGTGCAAGCCATGGTCCGGAGCGAGGAGGAATGGGACGCCGTCGCCTCCTTCTGCGAAGCAGTGATGCTAGCGAAGGAGGTGGCGGAACGAGAGAGGGAGAGAACCTCTCAACGTCCCAGCCGCCGCGGAAGGCGCTCCGGGCGTCGGGGGTCACGCGATGACCTCCGGCCACCGTAGACGCGGGCCTGTGGACGGTGAGTAACGGGCTAGCTCGCCGTCCGGCCGTCGTCATGACGGCAACAGACCGTGTCGGCGGCGCGTACGTGTTCCACGCGCGCCTCAAAGAGATGTCAGCAAGGAGGGGCCCGCAAGGGCCGACGCCCGTCGGGGCTGCGGATATCGAAAAGTTACCGCGGCTCCGACACAAGGGCGAGGAAGAGGGAACATGGGTTGGTTTTTAGTCAGTAGAAGTCTGACACTCCCCTTCGCTCTGCCCAAGAGCGGGGGGGGTTATTCGATGATTTTCCACCCACCAAAAAAAAAAAAAAAAAAGGCAACCTCAACGCTCAAATTTATGCTGAGACGATTGTATCAGACGTCATCGTTCCTCTACAAGTGCAAATCGGTCCCTTATTTCAGTTAATGCATGATAATGCACGACCGCACACCGCAAGAGTTGTAAGACAGACTCTCGCCGCAGCTAACATCAATGTCCTGCCCTGGCCTGCTCAGTCGCCAGACTTGAACCCGATTGAGCATGCATGGGATATGCTACAGAGAAGAGCTCTGCCGAATATGGAGGGTATCCAGTCGCAAGAAGACCTTTTTTTGTTGTTGCAACGAACATGGGCGGCCATTCCACAGCGTGATTTGGATGAACTCATTTTGAGTATGCCAAACCGATGTTCTTGTGTTGTTAGTGTTCGCGGTAGAAACACGGATTATTAATTGTTTAAGTTACCCAATAAAATTTTAAAGAAAACTGTTATTTCAGTATTTTTTTCGAACTTTAATGTTAGTGGTTCAAATGTCAAAAATCCCTTTATTAGGAAAATGGCAAATTTCTTTATTGCAAAGGTGACTTGGTTTATCGTTACTGTGACAAACGAAAACAATTTATTTGATGAATCCTTAAAAATTTTTTTAATTAATATCAATCAGGAGAAAAGTTATTGCAAAAATATATGTTGATCCCTAGACACTTTTGATGTGTGTAGTATAGACTGTATTACGGTGGAACAGTTTTCCTCGTTCTGTGATTGTACTTATGTAGCAAACTTGTAACAAAACTAGCATTTAACTATAACAAATAAAAGAGTTTTAACCAATAATAGCAAAAAGCAAACCAAAGTTATGCCCGGTTCAAAAAGCTACTAAAAGCCCACACAATTAATACATACAAATAAAAGACGAACTACATATTAAAAAATACAAATAGCCTAAACTAAACAAAAAAAAAAATATAAGTATATAATAAATCTATCTAAATATATAATTATTCAAATCATGTATGTACCAAAAATTGATTATATAAGACAATAAACTAAAAACAAAATGGTAACAAACCTGCTCATAACAGAATAAGCCATCAATGCCACATCCAGTAAAAATCAATCTAGATTCATGTTAATGTTTTGTTAAACTTATGGTCGAGTTTAAGTTATTTTTTATCGGTGTACCCACATAATCTGTGTGCTCTAATCATAAATTTTAATTTTAGTGTGTTTCTCAGTAAGTGAATTAACTATGTAATTCTTAAGAGAAATAAAGTTGTTCTTAAACCTAAATTATAACTTAAACTAGGGGTAGGCAAACATAAAATAGTGACTTGATTTTTTAAAGTTGTCGGTAGACGACTTTTCTTAACTATGTTGATGTTACCTTCCAGTCCAATCGGATGCAGCTAAATATCAATATTTTACATGGAGTAACTGCCTATCTGACCTCCAAAACTCAGTAAGTAATACAGTACTGAGCCTGGTTGTCAGACTTTTGGAATGTAACGACTGTCAAAAATCTACAAATCAAAACCGAGGCCAACTGCTTATCGTGCTTTCCCAAGTATGAAGGAACCTCGGTATGTTGGTCACCCATCCACAGACCAACCTAGGCCAGCCCGACTTAAACCAAAGATCGAACCCCGAGCGGTTATTAGGAGGCGACCAGCTCCACGAACTCAACCAACCTGTTACTCTACCCACATATTCCGAGTTCATATAACCCTAATCTGTTTAAGTCGCGAGTAAACAGGCTTCTACTGGGTAAGCTCGTTCCATCGTCGACATCATCTCTGCCCTTAGGGCAATATTGAAGTCAAGAGCAAGCCCATTTATAATAATAAAAAAAAAACTATTTTTATTTATTTGGAAAATCATTAAATGACTCCTTCCGCTCTCGGTAGAGCGGTAGGGAATGTCAGATTACACTGACTAACAACCACACATGTTTCTTCTTAGCTCTTTGTGCCGTGGCTGCGGTATCTCTTTCGAACAAACCGCAGCCCCAACGGGACCTACTTATTTATAAACAGTTCCAGGAAACATACCTACCTGTTTGAAACACAATGCCAAGGACCTACCTCCGGTGTCTACCGGAAATGACGTCGGTTTGTTTTTCTACCTACCCACATTGTTTTTTTATTTTGTTAGAGCTTCAATTACGCGGTCATTTGAGTGATTAGAAAGCGGTGGTATTGTTTCCTTGTCGTGGAAAATTATAAAAATTGAGAAATTAATTGTTGTTTATTATTATTTTAATTTATTTTAAAGACCCCGTTAGTCGCAAGAGCGACTACTGAGTATAGGGTCCTAGGGCCGATTCTCGGGTCGGAAATGTTTTAGCAGCCACGGAGTCTGGATTTGTGGCCGGTAGATGGCAATAGGCTAGCCCCCCTAATTACATGGGACTTAAATATGACTAAATTATGAGAATTAAGTCAATGAAAAGGCTTCAGAAAAAGATTTCAGAGGCTATATAAAATTTTTCCTAACTTAAGAACGGCAATTTCCACAACTCACAAAAGACACTATGACGTCCGACTGACTAATTCAACCACTCCAAAAATAAGTCCACACATTACCTACCAGCGTTATTTGAACCACACAACAATATACAACTTCATCAGCTACGTACATTAGCCACACTTATGCAATTAACTCGGTGCCATTCAATTAGGCAATAGCACTTACTTAGGTTCTTAGGTTATTGAGAGATTTATTCAAGATATATTATATATGTATATAAATTGAATTAAAATAATTATTAGAATTAAATATTTTTTTAATTTTTTAATATAAATTGTATTAAAAAAAAAAGTCAAGAGCATTCATATGTATACGCTTATCAACTTTTGAAACTGTTTTTCTCTTTCTGTCATCGTCATCATCAGTCTAGCCGTTTTCCAACTATGAGAAACAATTTTTACTGAATACCATTTTTTTACTACTCCGAAGTCCTTATCACCTTCCGTCGGGGCTGCGGATTATCGAAAGAGATAACGCGGCCTCGGCACAAGGGAGAAGAAGGAAAATGGGTTGGTTATAGTTAGTAGAAGTCTGACACTCGCGTCCGCTCTACCCAAGAGCGGGGAGGCGGGGTTATTTGATGATTTTCCAGACACCAAAAAAAAAAAAAGTCCTTATCACCTACCTAATTGTATGCAACTTCATGTTGTTATTTTGGGAACCATACTAATTAGGAAATTTATATATGTGAAGGAAAATGAAACAAATAAGAGTAGACGAACTCCAAAGAAACGATGTACTTACCAAGGAAACTGTGTAAAGGATGATATGGCAAGAAAGGAGGTGTCAGATGATATTTATTTGATAACTAGCTTTTGCCAGCGGCTTCGCCCGCGTGAAAATGACGATTTTCCATACAAACTTTCATCCCTTATTTATTTTTTAAGTCCCTTAGGCGTTGAATTTCGAAAAATCCTTCCTTACTCCTTGTCTACATAATAAAGGGAACCTCTGTGCAAAATTTCAGCTTTCTAGGTCCAAGGGTTTGGGCTGGGCGTTGATGAGTCAGTCAGTCAGTCAGTCAGGACTTCTCTCTTTTTATTTATATAGATAGATTATTCCTTGTCTACATAATAAAGGGAACCTCTGTGCAAAATTTCAGCTTTCTAGGTCCAAGGGTTTGGGCTGGGCGTTGATGAGTCAGTCAGTCAGTCAGTCAGGACTTCTCTCTTTTTATTTATATAGATGACGAATAACAGAGCAGTATGGAAGAACAATACAAGCCACGCCGACCCCAAACGAATTAGAATTAGGGCAAGAGAATGATGACCATTATGAAATAGATCTCATGTAAAATGAGCAATCGCAATTCTGCAAAAAAATCGGTTTGTCTGTAAAGTCGGTTTACTGGCGATACTTGAACGTGACAACGTCATAAGAAAATACAGCACTTACATTGCTATAAACAAACAATTAACACGCCGTTGCTATGGAACGACAATTAACACGCCGTTGCTATGGAACGCCTCAGAGCGAGGTAACGCCTCAGACCGAGTTAACGACTCATGACATTATCTTTTTTCGTTCGTGCAGCCGGCCATCGAATTATAAGACGTTATCACGTCAAAAATCGCTTTAAAATGTTAGAAAATGCACACATATTTGTGGTCGTGACTGTACTTGGTTTGACCTGATACCCTTTCCAGCAATAGGTCAGGTCAGGTCACCTGACCTGCTTCAAGGAGCTGATGACTATAGCTATGTATGGTAGTATCGCTTGATTAGCTTGTGAACGTTTGTGTTTGTAAATGTTTTATTGAGGATCTTATTTATGTAAAAGTTTACGTTTTTGAATAAGTTTTTTTCTTTGCAGATTATGAGATTACTTACGAATATGTTAACCTTTTGAGCGCCACAGTCAAGTGTAGACGCAAGGCAAAAAGTACCTCAAGTCGACAGACTTGAGGTACTTTTTTGCTTGTTCGGCTTGTCGTCATACGTGACTGTGGCGCTCAAAAGGTCAAAATTGATTTAGACTAGGAGTTCTGTTAGTGCTATTTACAATATGAATACCATCATCATCCTTTACCCAACCATGATAAGGTCAGCTTCCAGTCTACCGGAAGGCAAATGAATAACAGTACATGGAGATGCCTATCTGACCTTCACAACCGTGATAGGATATCTATGTCATCATCATCATCAGCCTATTAATGTTCCCACTGCTGGGACTCAGGCCTCGTCTCTTTGAGGGGATGGGCTATAATCTACCACGCGGGCCCAGTGCGGATTGGTAGATGTCACATGTCTTCGAATTTTTTGGTTCTAAGACATGCCGGTTTCCTCACGATGTTTTCCGTCACCATTTTGAGAGTAACGGTGATGAAATTAATTACAAAAAGTAATGCGCCTGCCGAGGTTCGAACCCACGACCTACTGTTCGTAAGTCGGGGCCGCCACCACTGGGCCACCGCTGCTCGTCATATCTATGTGATTGGTAATAATAGTTGTCAGACTTTCAGGTCATTGACTGCAACGACTATCAATTGTCAAGGATCTACAAATTATCGCTAGGACAAACGGTTTAACATGCTTTCCGAGGTACGGAAGAAACTTGGTATGTAATGAGTGATCAACCAAGGATATTAACTCGAGCGGTTGTTTTTGTTTAGCAAAAATTCCCCCATTGCCCCAGATTCAACTATTTCCGATATAGTAAAATGTAATTCAAAAAGAGTCAAAACAATCTAAAAGTTCCGGTTGAGCCGTCAGTTTGCATAAAAGAGTAAACAGTTTTTAATCAAACAAGTTTCTTAAAGATGAGATAAGCTATACAAAGCTCAGCTGTAATTTAAAAGAAATATGAAATAATAAGGGTGAAACTTTGCCTTGATTGATTGAACATTTCATTATGAGCAACAATTTCCATAGTACGTCTTTTTAGGGAGTATGAGGAACAGGGTGTAAAGTTCCTCATCCCCCGTTGAAAAGGGAGGATCCTCCGACCGGACGGGTGTTGTGTCCGGCGGGCTAACTGCCCGACAGTTGGTAGTCGGGAACTCCTATATAGGCTTATGTCGCGGATAATGTTGATAGCGCGATGTAGGATTTCTGTAGATCTTTGTTAGTACGCAGGTGTTGCGATAGATGTCGCTAGTCGCCACATCTTTAAAATTCCACAAACTTATTTTATGCAATCTCTTGAATTTTAACGATTATGCAAAACTGCACCTTGTAGAACCCTATTTGCTCACATACATCTTTTACTTCGTTTATATTATGTCTTAGTGGACATTTATTCCATTTATTTTCCCACAAAAATCCTTGAAAATGCAAGAAAGAAAATGGTTGGTATCCCCAACATTTTACTTTTATATTTACGAACTAGAAGAAAACACTTTTACCTCAATTACCAGCCCCACCAGCTACATGCAAAATATACAATTGAAAACAACAGCCTAGAAACTAAAGAAACCTTGGTTAAGAAACCCGACACCTAACAACCAAGAACCCTATTAGAAAGGGAAAGACAAAGGCCATTAGTGAACGAAAGCCTAATTCCTTTGACTCATTACAGCGATACAAACCTTCAATTTATTTATAGCTGTATTTAGAGCTTTTACTTTACAACCATTTTTTTTGCACTTGGTAGAGAAATAGACACTTGCGCCTTTACGTCCATTGTGCATGTTTTTTTTACCAAAAAGAACTTGAAAATGCAATGAAGAAAATTGTTGGCAACCCTTATCTTTCACTTATATATTTTTTAAATCTTGCAACACTGCGTACATGTTGTCAAATCAGTGTTGTCAATAAACACACTCTTAAATTTACACTCTAGAAGAAAACCCTTTTACCTCAATTACCAGCCCCCCACAGCTACATACAAAATTATACAATTGAAATCAACAGCCTAGAAACTAAAGAAACCTTGGTTAAGAAACCCAACACCTAACAACCAAAAACCCTATTACAAATTACATTATACCTCAATGATTACAAAGGGAAAGGGAAAGGCCATTAGTGAACGAAAGCCTGATTCCTTTGACTCATTACAGCGATACAAACCTTCGCAACAACCTCAAGAACAAATAACTGACACCTGAAACTTCTCATTTGTTAGCCGTATTTAGAGCTTTTACTTTACGACCATTTTCTTAGCATTTGGTTGAGAAATAGCAGTACCTATTTCTATTCTTTTCTTTGTTGAAAAGGTGAACGTGAATTCCTTTTAATTATAAATATTTTATTTCATTTTTACATACACGAAAGTATCAAGTTTCTATTTCTTACATAAAATCAATTATTATCTTTGACAGTCATTACAGGCTCTAAACCAGCCAGTCTTACGTACTAACTGGGTTGTGGAGTAGGCAGTCACTCCATGTAAAATACTGGTATTCAGCTGCATCTGATTAGACAGGAAGCGGACTCCAACATAGTTGGGAAAAGTCTAGGCAGCTGATGATGATGATGAATGAATCACCATCGCCGACAACGTAAAACTAAAACCCGACTACGACAAAAAAAACGACGCTAAAGTGTTTAGGTTCGTACCTATAACGTGAGACTACGGCTTTTCTTATTACTTTTCTTTTTATTTAAACAATTTTGATGTTAAATATTTTTTTTACTCTTGACTTTTTGTCCGCTAGAGGGCGTGATTTTTAATTTGAGCAATATTTTGGAAATGTATAAGTGAAGCCCTTTCAAATGATACCAAACACGGCGTATTTATCTCCATTTTTTATTTTATAAGCCTTACTTTTTGTCCGCTAGAGGGCGCCAAATCACTTTTTGTGACACGTCACGTAGCCTATGTTCAGCGGAAAATTACGACGGTTCTAACGATACCTCATATGTCGAGTTCCGATAAGTAGATTAGAAGCTATGAGGGAACAGATGAAGATACTCACATACATACAAACATACATACATACATAGCCAGTCAAAATCATAACCCTCCTGGCTTTGCCGTAGTCGGGTAAAAACAGCCTAATTTGTTAACTTTGTTAACTTCAAGAAGATTCCATTTTACTAGCTAATCCGATAAATTGTCTACCAGACAATGTGTGTTTTCTCATGCTAAATAGATAAACCTATTTGCTGTCCTAAAATAACAAGTTCTTGGTACCCGTTCAATAAGCTTAATATTCAAATTATGCTAATTTTCAACTTGCTCAGCAGTTTCGATTTTGTACTCGGGTCACGTATTTGATCCCTTTACGTCAAATTCAGGGGGACATGTCACAATACGGACAAGACGCCATTTTGTCTTCAAACAACACGTAGGACATTTGTCCAACATACCATGTACTGTCGTAAAGAAGTTATAGAAGAAATTTTCCGCCGTTTCGATGTTATGACCCGGGAAAATTAGCTGAAGTGCAGCATATTTCTTTTGCCACTTCAATGTTTTTGTCTGGTGGACACTGATCGTAAAAAATCGTGACATAAAAAAACAAAATGGTGGAATTCGTTCCGATTACTGCCACGCGCGTGGTGGATTATAGCCCATCCCTCTCCTAGAGAGGAGGCCTGAGTCCCTGCAGTGGGAACATTATAGGCTGACGATAATGACAGTCAAGCGTCGCGCTATACATCTTTAAAATGCTTCGTTCGTAGTGTCATAAACAAGTAACGAAGAATAATGGACAAAAGTTACTTAAGTATACTTATTTCAGTAATAACCAAATTCAAGAAGCGCTAATAAGAGTTTTGAACAAGGAATATTGAGTCCGCCATTTTGATCATTTTCTACGGAGCATAATGCAGACTTTTGTTTTCGGATGATAGCTTAATCGCCTTTCATCTTCCTGCCCTTGACCCATGTAACTTAGGGTCAGCGCAACACGTTTTTTTTCTTCCATTTTCCTCGTTCAACCGTCACGCCATCTATCATTTAGGTACCTACTCCTTTTTCTTTTACATGATTCCTCACGCAATTCATCCATCGTTGCCTTGGTATTCCTCTCCCTCTCTAGATAGCTTAATAACCTATAAAATATGACGACGGTAGGTGAACTATTTCGGGTACATCGTTGTCAGAGTCCAAGTTCAGCATGGCGGAGGTACGAAATAATAGTCTCATCACTGATTACAACCGCCTATTTATTTACTTCCGATAACAAATTAACAAAATCTCAAACGATCAAGCCGATGTAAATGGATTAAAGTACGGAAACGCGGTCAGTTCGATACAGGCGGGCAAAACAACCGTTCGCGCTCGTGTCTCCACAAAAAGTAACGTCCCTCAAGTCAAATGCGTCTAACGTCAACGTCAACCGACCACTCACAACTGACATTTGACATATGACAACTGACAGCCGTCATCTGTCAACCGAAAACTGACAAACCAGACCTGCCACGCTCTGCATCGACCTCACCCAAGCTCACTGCTTGACGTTTCCGACTTTAACGATGATAGATCCGAAAAACGATGATAGATGGCGTTATTCTAAATTGTCAACTCTAAATATTGTGCCTCGGTGTTGAATCTGCGACAAATATAAATAAGAGTAAAGCCCCTATTATTCAACCGTCTTACAAAGCAGCCATTTATTGCGGTTCTTAATACCTTGAGCCTTTTCATTATGATCAGATAATAAATGAAGCTTGGAGAAATATGGCGGCGATGCGTAATTACTGCCGATGGTCCTAATTATTTGAAGAATCCTTCACAAATGGACCTTTCTGTATTTGCAAAAACTTTTCCGCATTTCCATTCGTATTGGAAAGCAATTAAGGTTTTATATTCCAGAACTAATACTGTTTTATTACTTTTTCTTTTAACCAGGCATCACGCGAGCAGTTGCATTCACCAGTTCGATAAACATAGATACAAAGTAACCAGAGCTAACCAATTAGTAACTATATCTTTTTAAACATAAATAGGAACACGTGCCAACAAAATCTGATAGCCAATCAAAACATAGCACCTAATCGTTCACCTAATAGAAAGTCGAGTTAGTCTAGCCTAAGTCGAGTTAGGTTCATATCCTTTAAATCGACCTTAAAACTCGACTTAGGATAATAATTTTCCAACCTTTAAAGTTTTAATAACCATAGGCACTAACTAATCTTTATTGAATATACAAGAGTTATAAACGAGGCATAAACTTAACCCAGATAAACTTAGTCCTTATCCTTTTAGATCTTATTTAAATAATAATAAAGGTCAATATTGCAAATTTAAAGGTAAAAAATGCAATATCAGTGTTACAGCTCAAATGTAACACATAACCCTTGTTTACAGCACCGTTTCAAATGATTATATCATTTCAGCTCTCTTACTGCCGAACTCAGACCAAGAAAAAAAGAAAGACGGCGCGCCGCGAACACCAACAGTGAAGCCACAAAACCACACGCCTATAGCAAGTAAACATACAAGCTCACGCACACACCTACACTAAAACCACACGCATTTCTCCTAGAACGTCACGACTTCACGAGACATTGTCTACACACATAGATAAAAGTTGGCTTCACTTTTGATGTTCGTGGCGCGTCGTCTTCCTTTTTTTGTTGGTCTGAGCTGCCGAACTCAAATATAGTAATGATTACTTAGTAAAGATTTGACATACAAAACCTTCACTAAAGTGTCAAAATCTTTACTAAGTGATGTCTTAAGTAATCTCTGAGTGCGGCAGTAAGAAGTGATGAGTGGTTCAAAGACTCATATTATTCCACACATTTTAGATTTACCTTCATGTCTTCAAAGCAATTTGCAAGGAATTTACATGTGTGTAGCTTTTCCTTGAAATGAGGATCAGAGAATGTTTATGTAATTTTAAGGAAAAAGTGAGCACTGACTTATCTCGTATGAATAATAAATCCTAATTTCTATTTGTAGAAACCATTTGTAAATCAGTTTTCGTGAAAAGAACATTGCATTCTGTTAAAAGTCTTTGAACAAGATGAATGCTGCGTCTTGTTCAAAGTCTTTGAACGAAAGTGGTTTCATACTAACAAGTTTAGTAGCTCTTAAAAGTTTTCCTACCTACTAGAAACAATGTATATGTGGTTTTAAACAAAGCGGGCACAAAGTTGATAGCTATATAAAGTTTATACGAGCCACAAATACGTGCTTGATTTCAGCACCACTTCACACAATCGTGAAAAATAAAAGCGCAACACTTTTGTTTTTGGTTAAACAAACTGTTTCGAACACGTTCGAATAAATGAGTTCAAATACTGCAACCGCCTGTGGACTTTTGAACAGTAAAATAGAACACACTTTTTTACATTTTCTTTAGCGTTTTGTTTCAGATATCTGAGCGTCGAGAGAAAAAAATATTATCTTTTCGAGTTTTTCTTTTTTCATCAATGGAGATTTTCCGCGGCCAACAGTTTTTATTTATGTTGAATCGTCTCGGAAATAAGAAATATATTGATTTGAGAGGATTCTGAAAGATGGAAATTTCTTGTTTTCTTTATACTTTCCAATATTGCATAGCGGCCATTTTTCATAATTTACCACAAAAAAAAACAGATAATAAAAAGCAGCGTAGATAATAAATCTAGTGAAATAACAAGGTCACAGATAATATGAAATCTCGAGTAATCCCCTGGCTCGTAGCGGATAATGTTATATATTATGTTCACTCAATCTTCTTCACAGAAATTGTTCAACTCGTTATGACAACTTCAGCTTCGTTCATGCGACATTTATTTTATCTCTGATTTTACTGTGTTTTATTTATAGAATGGAATGTACGCCGACGCACATACAGTTACTCTGTGTTTAGTTCATCATTGAGAATCCTCTACATATAAATTATTTATCGATAATTTTAAAAAATCTATGAAGAACCAAAGGTGTGCAAACATTTCAATTTCAGGCGTTAATTTTAATGTCAACCGCAAAAATTAGGCCACTGTGAATACATTATAAAGGGTTCCCACGTAGCATGAAGGCCAGTAGAGTTAAACAAGTAACTATTAACATATGACTTGCTCTGAATACAGCAATCAGGATGTGTTTCAACAAATTTTAAATAAATTAGAGTTATTCACGGTTCAGTTTCCCTGTATTTACTGAGCTACTAATCCTGAAAAGGCAAGTTTAAAACTCGCATGACAGTTCATTAACTCAGTGTTTTGATTTGGTTGATAAAAAGTTTTCGTTAAAATTCAGAACCAGCAAGGAAGGATAAAATATAGACCCACCACTATTACTAACGAGGACAAGCAGACCAGGCCAATAAGAGTAGTGGCGAAAAAATTGCATTCTTCCTGCCTACCGGATCGGATTAAAGATGATTTAACTTTGCAAGGATTTCAGATAGAAAATGCTATTAACAAGTTAAGCTGGAGAACAAAAGAACCGCTCAACATGTTTATTCTATCGTTCAAAAATGATGAAGATATGTCAGTAAAATATACGGCATTAAACATATTCTAGGGTGTAAAGTTGAAATAAACCCGCTTAAGACGTCAAAAATAATACCCCAGTGTAAGAGATGCCAGGCTTATGGTCATACTCAAAAGTATTGCTCAAAAGAGCCAAGGTGTGTTAAATGTACAGGTAAACACCTCACAGCTGATTGCAGCAAACCTGCGCAAGAAAAACCTAAGTGTGTTCACTGTGGCTTACCTCACCCAGCCAACTACAGGGGGTGTTTAGTTGCCAAGGAGATGCAAATGATTAAGAACAAAAAATCAAAAAATAGTCCACCTAACAACCCTGCCGCTAAGCAAATTGTTAGAAACACCGACAAACAGGCAACAAAACAAAGTGCACCGTTTGCAAAGACAACCGTGGCAAATGCACATACATCCAAAAGTGTCTCATACGCACAAGCAGTAAATCCAAGCACGAAACCATCAAGTCTTGAAGACAAGCTCAACCAAATCTTGAAGTGTATATCCTCATTTGACAAGAGACTAGAGAAATTAGAATCAAGCACCATACAAATCAGTCATGAATAACACACTAAAAATAATGGCGTGGAATTCCAACGGATTGCTGCAACAACAACATGAGTTGCAAGTAGTCCTAGACACAGAAAATATTGATGTGTGTTTGATCTCTGAAACGCACTTCACTAAACAGTCTTTTGTAAAGTTTAGAGGCTATAAGGTTTATCACTCGCTGCACCCTAGCAACACGGCGCGAGGAGGTAGCGCAGTTATTATTAGAGAAAATATCTGTCACTACGAACAATGTAAATACGAGGAACAAGACACGCAAGCTGTGGCGATATCAGTAAAAACAAATAAATTTAATGTAACAGTAGCGGCCGTATACTGTCCCCCAAGACACAAGATAAACAAAGAACAATATATACACTTATTCAGACTCCTCGGACAGAGATTTATACTAGGCGGTGACTTTAACGCTAAGAACACTCATTGGGGATCGAGATTAACTTCAACTAAGGGCAGACAGCTTCTAAGCGCTGTGAAAGACATGCACTGTGAGGTCATAAGTACTGGAAAACCTACTTACTGGCCGACTGACCACCAGAAACTACCAGACCTTATCGACTTTTTCATAGTCAAAAATATATCAACCAACTATCTGAATGTGGAAGAGGGGTACCATATGAACTCCGATCACTCTCCGATATTATTACAATTCAGTCACAAAATATTACTAAGAGAAAACCACCTGACGTTAGTTAACAAGTATACAGATTGGGAAAGTTTTAGCTTAGAGCTACAAAATATTATTGACCTAAAAACTCCATTAAAAAGCAAAGATCAGCTCGATTTTGAAGTAGACCAGTTTAACATCAATATCCAACAATGTGCATGGAACAACACACCACAGCTTATAAAGAAGTTTAAAGGAAATACCTACCCAAAAGAAATAATAGACCTATTATATGAAAAAAGGACTCAAAGAAAAAGGTGGCAGAAAACTAGATTCCCGCAAGATAAAACTGTATTGAATAACCTTACCAAAAGACTGAAGAGAAAGATACAAACCTTTCAAGATGAGGCTTTAGATACTAACCTGCGTCAGTTAACCAGCGACCATACAACCCAATACTCTCTTTGGAAAGCGACAAAGTCACTCAAAAGGCCAATTGTACCAATTCCCCCTATCAGAGATGATAACGGAAAGTGGGCCATAAGCAATGAACAGAAAGCTCAAAGATTTGCACATCACTTGGAAGAAACCTTTCAGCCAAATGACGAGTCTGTGGACAACCTACAGTTTGCCAATATTCTGCAAGATCAAAGAATTAAGCTTGTGACCCCGAAAGAAGTTGCAAAGGAAATTCAAATCATTAGCCTAAAGAAATCGCCAGGATATGACCTTATTACGGGAGAAATCCTGAAACAGCTCCCGCGTAAAGCCATAATTAAGCTTACTAGGCTCATAAATGCTGCATTCGTGCTTAAGCATGTTCCTGAGCCATGGAAAGTTGCTGAGGTGATAATGATTGCAAAGCCTGGTAAACCACCTCACGAAGCATCATCATACAGACCCATTTCCCTGTTGCCTATACTTTCAAAGCTGTTTGAAAAATTGTTTTTAAAACGCCTAAAACCAATCATAAACGAGAAAAACCTGATCCCTGACCATCAGTTTGGTTTCAGAGAGAAACACTCAACAATAGACCAAGTACACAGAATTACCAACATCATCGAGAGAACGCTTGAAGATAAAAAAGTCTGCTCCACCGTTTTTTTAGATGTAGCACAAGCTTTTGATAAAGTTTGGCATAAGGGTTTGATATACAAGCTAAGACTAATGCTGCCCAATGATTTTGCCGATATCTTGCAATCATATATTACAGATAGAATGTTTCGAGTAAGGCACGAGGGAGCCTTTTCTGAGTTAAAAAATATTAAAGCTGGCGTCCCTCAAGGAAGCGTGCTAGGTCCAATCCTCTACCTATTGTACACGTATGATATACCAGAGCTGGAAAATAATACCATTGCAACCTTTGCGGACGACACTGCCATTATGGCTACAGGGTCATGCCATGCGGAAGCAATCAGAAAGGTACAAATTGCTGTAAATGAAGTTCATGACTGGGCACAAAAATGGAAAATCAAATTGAATGAATCAAAGTCACTTCACATTGATTTTACCAACAGGAATTGTGATTACCACCCAATTTTCATAAATGGCCAACAAGTGCCATACGCAAATACAGCGAAATATCTTGGCATAACGCTTGATGCGAAATTGCGCTGGAAAGCGCACGTTAAAAAGAAAAGACAGGAACTGGACATGCGATTTAAAAACATGTATTGGTTGATTGGACGAAATTCCTGCCTATCGATACATAATAAAATATTATTATATAAGCATATTCTAATGCCAATATGGACATATGGCATCCAACTGTGGGGCTGTACTAAACCGACCAACATCAAAATTATACAAACATTCCAGAATAAGGTACTCAGGAGTATTGTTAATGCACCCTGGTATATAAGAAATGACGACCTCCATCGTGACCTAAAAGTGGAACCCGTCACCAAAATAATCCAAAAATTTGCTGAGGCCCATGAACACCGACTCCACCAACATGTGAACATCGAGGCAATTCAGCTGCTAGACCAGACAAATATAGTGCGAAGGCTAAAACGAACAAAACCTTTTGAATTAGTGTAGTGTAAAGTGTAATGTAGAAATAATGGTGACAATGACACTCATATAACACATGAACAAAGTGTTTATATTATAATATTAGACTCTAAGAAAGTGGAACGGACTTGTTTATATACAATCAGCACTATTCTGTTTTAAAATAATTACCACGTAAAAAGTTAAGTTAGATTAAAATTGCTTATTAGTCTTGTAGGCTAGATTGTAATTAATTATTAAGAACCTGGTTCTTTTTAATAAAGGATAAAAAAAAAAAACCACTATTACTATTACCTCACGATTTTTTCCTGAAACATTAAACTATCGTCCCATTACATTGCATTTTTACAATACGGAACAGTACAATATTGATCAAATTAAAAAATATATTTATCTACCATTATAGTCATATTATACACTCACAAATCATCAATCACAATCCATAAAAGGCCATTCACACTAGATAGTACCAATTGAATGGCACTGCTCGCTTGTGTGTAAATTGCTCCTCCATTCAGCTCAGTGATGAAAAATCTAATTTGAGCTCCATTGTGCACTATGGAGGCAATTCATTTAGCGAGACAATTCGAAAGTGCAGCTAGATAAATGGGTTTCAATTTGAAGAGTTTGTACTTTGTCAATGTACTGTAGAGACGTAAACGTTCATGTTTATTTTACACAGACATACCTATATTATTTGTTTTTCTTATTTGGACCAAAGTAAAGGTCAAAAAAGCCTTATTTATAATCGTGTTCGGTTAAGTACCTAAAATGAAGGGATTCGGGGAAAAAACTTGAAAAGTGTTTAAACATTTAATCAACAGTTTTTTAAATTAGAATTCCAATACACTGGTATTTGAATTGCTAAAGTTTAATTAATTACAATGAACGTGAAAATGCTTTACAAAGTTTTGTGCCGATTCTACCATGCGTCCCTTTTTACACGACCTCCCGAAAGAAGGTTTTACTCTATCAGCTTTAATTGTAAAGCTGGTGAAAAAAGTCGCGTTTACTATCGGCATTTATTAAAAAAAGCATGTTAAAAGACTGTACAGTTCACTTTTAATAACCTTACAAACACAATAAGTAGCATTGACTCAGCTTACTGCATTCCCCTTACATTAACCGTAATGACTGAATAATGACTAATTAACTAATTACCCAGCACTCATTAAAACGTTCTGTTCCTAATTTGAGCTTGCGTTCTGTTCACTTTAAATAAGGCTTTGTACTTTTATAGTAGTGTAGCTCTGAGTGCTTATTAGCCTAATTAGCTAATGTAATAAACTGGCGGTATGCATTTTACTGAAGAATTTCTTTTAACGATCCTTTTTTATGTTTGAGCATACTTCGCGCACTTTCCAAGGCTGCACTGTGGGTCTTAAATGGCCACTTCAGCAGGTCACAATAGGAAAATAATATGAACTGCGTTAAAATTCGTAAAATGGTCAAAGACGCAGCTTTTTTTTTATTATTAAAACGTGGCCCACACTAGGAATTTCTCCTGTATCGTGGGTGCGTTCACAAACATTGAAAGTTGCCACTAACAAAAGCTTAATTATCAACACAGGTTTTGGAATTACTTATTATGTATATGTTAGTCTATAAAGTATATGTATATCAATGGACCATTGCAGGATAGTTTCAGCTGCTTTATCACCTATATTGTGCGACTGAAACATAACTAGCAAAATGTGGATGCATAACAGGCTCATCTCAGTAGATTAGGCAATCTATTGGGTAATTCAGGCGTGATGTTTGTGTTGTTTACTTTATATTTTACTAAAATTATTTTACGAAGTATGTGTTCACGCTTTCCAAAAATATTATGTATGTAATTAAAAAAGTTATTTACTTTTTATTTCACGTTGAACAAGATTTTTGATAAAATACATAACTTCATGTATTTTATTAAATTATTTTAAATAAAACTCAAAATTGAAAAGAATGTACGTCTGTATAAAAATATGCTGTTGTTTTGTGGTAGAATGAATCCTAAACCAAGATTATGAGCAGAAACTTAGTCTTACAAAATAGAGAACCACGGAACTAAATACAGCTACTTTATCAAAGACAAACAATACTTGACAATCAGCTTTGTTACCTCTATACCTACAGCTTGACGTCTTAATCTTGACATAACTTCCCTTAGCCTCTAGAAATATCAAAGACATTATTATCTAGAACACAATGTCTGTGTCGAACGCTTGGCATTTGACGTCGGCATCCGTTTGAAGATACCGCAGCTCAGCCTTTGAAGATACCGCAGCTCAACGTTTACTGCGGCTAACAGTTCTCACAAATTAATGGAAATGTCTTTCGGTATTTAGTATTTGCCTTCCGTTTTCGAACGTTAATGTCAGGGTACAGTGGTTTGGTAATAATAAGGTTTCAGGGGTATTATTATATTTGCATCTATTGCTAATTGTACTTCTATTAATAATTTTATATTTGGTATATTATAGAAGAGCGGAGTTGCCTTACACAGGCATTATTTGCTTAAAAGGAGGATCCAAACACTAAACCCTTATTTAAACTGAAGCATTAGAAAGAAAATATGTAAATAAATAAATAATAAATAAATTTAAAAAAATAATAATAAATTATTCGCATATAAACAATTGTTACAAGAATAGATCTCAATCCCTAGTCCTGTAATGACTCGATTTGTTGGTTCACCTATAAAATTGGCATTCAGCTAATTCCGGGTAAACTAGAAGTCGACCCCAAGATAGTTGGGAAAAGGCTAGCCTTTTTAGATCAGCCTGGGCAGATGATGCTTGCAAAACCTGGCTAGCTACTATGACGTAGGTAGTCAGCCAATTGACCTTCATCTCAGCTACGGCGTAGCACGTAGCGCGTAGCTGCTGCTACGGCGTAGCTCATAACAGTTTTGCAAATCCAATAGAAATGTAATAATTTCCACAAACCCGCACTGGGCTGCGTAATGGATTACGACCGCCTCTCACATAAATGGGAACATTATTAAAATTTGATAGTGCTGTGTTTTTGTGACATCCTTCAAAACATAATTAACCTTGAAACTACATACATAAATGCTATTTCACAATAAAGAAGTGTATAAAAATGCACTAAGCCGTATGATAAGGTGATAATCCTACAAATATTATAAACGCGAAAGTTTGTAAGTAGGTATGTATGGATGGATATTTGTTACTCTTTCATGCAAAAACTACTGAACGGATTTGGATAAAATTTGGTACACAGATAGTTTATAATCTGGATTAACACACAGGATAGTTTTTATCCCGATTTTATCTTCCCGTGGGACAATTTGCGAGTTGTAGCGGGCGAAACCGCTGGCACCATCTAGTATGTCGCATAAGACCAACAGTTTGGATGTGAGGGTAGATGTATGTGTTATCAGCTCATTGTACATATCGATGTTATCAGCTTTGCGTGTGCAGATATACTAACATTTGTCATAACGGGTTAGTATTTAGTATTTACGGGTTAGAATGTTATTCATTTCCTGTTTAATCTATTCGATAGGTGACGACGTCATACCTACATGCCCTGATAGACTGGGGTTATGCCCAGCAAGTTTCCAAGTTTGTGGAAATATTCCGTGTTTGTTAAATGAATAATTTAATATGGTTTGCAATGGAATACAGAAATTAGGAGCAGTATTTTTAATAAAGATTACTGGCAAACTACCAGGCCCAGGTCTTTTAGAAGGCTAAAAGAGATGTCAGGAAAATAGAAGTAGTCTGCAAGCGCCGACGCATGTTGGGGTTACGGAACAGTTCGAAAGAGATGGTATATGAAACGCATACCTAGTATGTAAGATTATTTTTTTACGTACAAAAATAAAGTGCGATAAGCGACTCAAGCCGTCTACACATAAACCCAATGTACGGGATTTTAGTAGGCTGGTTATATATTTAAGTAATTTATGTAAAGCTTTGTATTGGATAACAAAATAAAATAAAAAAAAATAAAGATACCGCGGCCCCGAAACACAAAGGGTGGTTTTTTTTTATTTCAGTACAAGTCTTCCTTTCTGCTCTGCTAAGAGCGGGAAAGGTTGTTTGATGATTTCCGATTCGTAAAACAAGTCTTTTAGGAAGTTCTAATGAATTGAGCCCACTTATTACATCATCTACTGAAAATTTAATTTATTTTTTTGAAACACCTTTCAAGTAACACAAAAGTCTAGACAGATTGTACATTCCGCACGTAACACTCGAACTTAGAACTAGTCTTCAACTACAACGAACCTCAACTGTACCCGGGCGTACACCTGTATGTATATATTATGTATACAGCTGTACGTTTGTTCGTGAGTTTGTTATGTAAGTTGTGTGGCCTTCAAGATTCTCCTAACTTTCTTCACAAGTGGAGGATGGAAGTGTTGTTGGTTTTTATTCAGTTTCTTGAGTACAGAGTGACTTTTGTTTTTTTTTTTGTAAGCAAAACATAAGAATGCAATGCAGGATGACTGTTTTAGTTGATTTTCATTCGAAGGTGCACAGTCTCTTTTGGTTTTTGTAGAGCAAAACTAAAGAACTCTTCGTTCGTTCTTTTGATTCTTTAATTTTTCTCATTCTGAACAACAGCATACATGGTGTAAGGAACGGCGACCCGGAACTTGTTATTTTGGATAATCGCCATCACTAAACTACTTCTTCTTCTTTTCGAGTCGATGACTAAACTCTGTCCACCCAGTACGTGGCAACCTGGATGGCTCTATCATTTGCGTCATTCAGGTCTTTGAGCGTGCAGTTAGTTGTGCAAGACGGGCACGAAAGTAGATGTGGCATATCCTGTATTGGGGCACCACACTCACATTCTGTTCGAGATGACGAGATGACGAGACTAACTATACTAATTCATCTATCTATCTATCTATATAAATAAAGAGAGAAGTCCTGACTGACTGATTGACTGACTGACTGACTGACTGACTCATCAACGCCCAGCCCAAATCCTTGGACCTAGAACGCTGAAATTTTGCACAGAGGTTCTCTTCATAATGTAGACAAGGAATAAGAAAGGATTTTTTGAAATTCAACCCCTAAGGTAGTTAAATAGGGGATGAAAGTTTGTATGGAAAATCGTGGCACGCGGGCGAAGCCGCTGCCAAAAGCTAGTATTAACATAAAACTGAAACAATTTGCTATAGGCTTGCCCCCTATTACATGGGACTAATGGGTACACCTTTGCCTAACCCTTCCGCGATTACAAGCGTAATGTTATGTTATGTAAGGATATAACCACAGTCTGCAGCGACTACACACTGTTTAAAAACAGTTGCATTCTAAATAAAGTTCTACTAAACAACTTCATTTGAAATGCAAATGGCACACATTTCATCTGTTTTACAATTCTGTTGTAGTCAGATCACGCTTGCTACCGCAGTCAACCACCATTTAGCTATTAGCATCCAAGTTTAATTGTGAAATTAACTATTTTAATCCACTCGTGTTTTTCAGTAAACTTTATATTTTTAATTTCGGGTTTTTTTGTTTTCGGGTCTGGGTGTCTGTGTATGTGAGTTTAAATGTTTGTAAACGTACCCACGATACAGGAGAAATTCCTAGTGTGGGGCAACGTTTCTTAAAAAAAAAACCTTAAAACTCAGAGTAAAAAAAAAAAAAAAGTATTTAAACGATTTTTTTTTCAACCAAAAGTGTAACAATACACAACAAACAAACCCTTTTTTTGGAGGATCGGAGATCATCAAATGACTCCTCCCGCTTTGGCAGAGCGGACGGGAGAGTCTGACTTCTACTGACTAAAAACCATGTTCCTTCTTAGCCCTTTATGTCTGGGGCCGCGGTAACTCTTTTAAACAACCCACAGGCCCGCGGCTACGGTGGCCAGAAGCCATCACGTGGCCCCCGACGCCGACGCCCAGAGCGTCTCCCGCGGAAATCAGACCCTTCACGAAACCTTTAATCAAGCATTCTGTACATCAAACTAAGTAACTCTACGCAAAATAATATTTCTGGGGTTTAACTATCATGAATGTAATAGATGGCAATCTCTCAATAATACTTTTCCCCAACCGGGAATCGAAAACGATCGATCTCATGCACGGAAAATCTATTGTAGCAACACCATTAACGATATATCACCCATTCATAGGCTTCAATTTTTTTTTTTATAATAAAACAAATAAAACGATGGAAGCTGCAAAAGTATAAACTGTAGCGCAGCTTCCAACGCCCTTCTCCAGACAAAAACTCCTTAATAATAATGTGTATAATTTGCATAATTTAATTTAAATTTATATTTACCTATAAATAATGATAATTAATACAAAAAAAAATAAGATTAAAAAAATAAATAAAAATATAATTAATAGTAATAATTAAAGTACCTAATTTGCATAATTTAATTTATATTTATATATTTAATGATAAAAACAGAAATTGGAAAATGAAAATTAATACAAAATAATAGGATATAAAATAATCAAAATAAAATTAAACAAAACAACAGATTATATAATGTTACAAAGCTATTGTGCAGTTTAATAACCCCAGCGAGATGATAGGGTTATATTTAATCCTTGAAAGGGGTAAAATTGGCAAACATACGCTGTAAAATATGATATAATATATGTATATTGTATTTTATGCATGTATAATTTATCGTTCAAAATTGCCAATAAATTCTGTAGACGTTGGGTGATTGAACCAATCAATCAGTTATGCCCTTATATAACCTTCTAAATTAAACCATTGTTTAACATTCAACGAACCGCTTAACTGTTACGAGGTGTTTATTTTGTGCTTGAGAAAATTTAACGCATTCAATATCGAATAAATGAAGATTTGAATAGAAGATTCTATGTCAAGGATTTAAGTACATAGATTTCTTAAATTATTAACACTTGATATTGTGATAAGTGTTAATGTTAGCCAAGTTTATAATAATGGTGTTTCGTCTAATTCTTAACACGTTGCAGTGAAAAACTAGTAGTTCCAGTCGACCTCGTTGCTCCAATTAAGTTATGTCACATACCTTATAAGGTCCATTTGTCTTTGTTTTTGTCTTTGAAAGTTAGCTAGAAAGAGCTAAAGGCCAAAGAAAAGATGAAAATGGAAAAGGAGCAATAAAAAGAAAGAAAGAAAACATATTTATTTGGCACATGCCACAAGTGCACATCATCATCATCATCAGCCTATAATGTTCCCACTGCAGGGACTCAGGCCTCCTCTCTAGGAGAGGGATGGGCTATAATCTACCACGCGGGCCCAGTGCGGATTGGCAGATGTCACATGTCTTCGATTTTTTTGGTTCTAAGACATGCCGGTTTCCTCACGATGTTTTCACAGAAGTGCACACAACAAAGTAAAAAATAATAAAAAAAGAACTAAACACGAAAAAGAGTGTATCTCACGGCTGCGCCAAATCGGACCAGTTCAGCAAACTGCCGAGCAATAAAACTCCGAGTAATAGGGGACAACGTTATGATGATGATGACATGAAGTTGACTTCACCAACGTCATCTGCCCAGCCTTTCCGCCACTATGTTGAGGTTCGCTTTCAGTCTAACCGAGTGCACCTGAATACCAGTAATCCAGTATTTCACATGGAACGACTGTCTATCTGACCTTGGCGTTGGTCTAGTGGTCGCAAGCGCGACTGCTGTGCATGAGGTTTGATTCCCGGGTCGGACAAAAAGTGTTATTGGGTTTTTCATTAGAAATTTCACAGTAGTAGCCCGGAGTTTGGAAGTTGGTGGTATAATACCCCCGTGCCTCGGAAAGCACGTTAAGCCGTTGGTCCTGCGCCTGATCTCTCTCCGGTCGTGTCGGATTGCCGTCCCTGAGGACTATGAGAGGTAAAGGAACAGAGAGTGCACTTGTGCCTGCGCATACACGCCTGCACTATAATATCTCCCGCGCATATGGCTAATCTTCACTAAGATTGGCCGCCGTGGCCGAAAAACGGTCAGGAGGCTATAATATATATTTAATATTGGCTAATACGACACCCGTTGGTTGGCAGCTTTCGAGCCACTATAACATTTAACGAATGTCAAAGATGTACATAATTATGACAGTTGGGACCAACGGATGAACGTGCTTTCCGAGGCGCGAAGGATAACTAGCTAAGTAATGGACGGTTACCCATCCACAGACCGAACTTGGCAAGCCCTATTTATCCTCGAAGATAGATAAGCACTTCTGTTATTATTTACCTACATAGCTAGTAAATGAAACTACCTTTGTTATAGATCATTAAACGTGGAGGCTCTAATTAATAGGTTGTAATAAAAATATTCTACATTTATTCTCTGTATCTTTGTCTCTGGAGCATTAAGAAGAAAATCTTCTACTTAAGCTAACGGAACGAAACCGAATATAGATTATGTTTTATCTCCACTTTGTTCTCTTGGGAGAAAAGGAAAAATTATATGTTTCTCGTCGAAGACTAATTTAAGGCTTCGAGTTATTAATTAGTCCTTTTATGTATCTACTTTGATAAAGGAACCATCTTTGTTTTCATTTATATTGCAAGAAGGTCCCTAATATTGTTCCCAAGAGGCCATTTTCTAGTCATAACCACTCAAAAGGATTTTTGCCAAAGTAATTTTCCAAAGGTCGTTTTTAGGGAATCTAGACCTCGCCAGTTATGTAATAGTTCCATGGGTAATAGGGATCGAGCCCATTTCACTGTTCTTTTAATTCTTCAGAAGAATTTATCGTAACCAATATCAACACAACAGCACGACAGCTTCATTTCAATAAACCCAAATCGAAATTGGCGGAAAAATATTATTTTACGTAACAACTATGTACGGCTTCATATTGAACTGTTAACACACTACGTCGTTTCCAATTTGCCTAAATAAAAGCCTACGATATTGGTAGCGAAAGCCAATATCGAAGCCTATTTCATTCCTGTTTTTCATTTCAAATGAAGAAAACGTCCATTACCTATTCCCCTGGCGAATGAGAGCGCCGGCTGATGAAAATGGTCTATAAAATGTGTTTTATAGATGTTATGCACATTGGATGGAGTTAAAAATGATTGTAGACAAATGTTGTATATTATTTCTTTTCTAATCTATATTAATATACTGAACACATCAAACTGCCTCCGTGGTGGTCGAGTGGTTTAGGCGTTTGGCTTGTGACCCGGTGGTCGTGGGTTGGATTCCCACGGGAAGCATACTTTGTGAAGTTGTATCCAGTTTGGTTAGGACATTGCAGGCTTGAATCACCTGATTGTCTGATAAAAAGATGGTTCCGTGCTTCGGAAGGCACGTATAAGCCGGTGGTCCCGGCCGCCAAATGGCGGTCGTCAAACCATGTCAGAGGCCCTTGCGGCGGTTTAGAAACTCTGACACTAGGGTGTCGTCGTGTGAAGAACATTAAAGAAAACAGATTTGTATTTTAGTATGTAACGAATAAAATTAAAAACTATTGGACCGATTTATAAAATTCTATTCCCGTGACATAGGTTACTTTTATCCCTGTATTCCCACGGAAACAGGAACTACGTGGGTGAAACCGCGTGACGTCCGCAAGTATTTAATAATTGGCTTAAAGGTTTGTTATGAAATCATCATATTCCAGCCCTTATCACACTCCACTTGGAGCGTATTCTGCTTCCATTCTCCTTTGTCAGATGTCACTGCATCGCTCATACAACCCATCCATCTTTTTTTTGTCTCCCTCTCTATTCATTAACATTAATAGCAACATTTTTAGTCACATGCGTTTATCTGTCCTCATTACATGTTCATATCAAGATAGATGACTTCCTTTCGACCTTTACAGATTCCTAGATTCCTTGAATCCTAGAAAAAGGATCCCGGATAATAATGAAACACTAAGCACATGAACACAATAGACGCTGTGTAAAAAAACATCAAGTGAAACTGAAGCTGAAATACCCCTGACCTGTGTTTACTCAAAACTCAAAAACTCATTTCTCACTGTAAACCACAGCCCACATTAACTTACAAATGAACAAGACAGTAACCACAGTAAATAAGAGAGATGGCACAAAAACAAGCTAAAACATTGCAAGAATTAAGTGGGAAATAATAAATGGGCAAAGTTGGTGAGGGTCGAATGAATAATTCGGTGGTTCCGGACCGGTGTATTCCCGCCGGTAGATACAGGTTAGTGTGGCCAGAGGGGTTACAAGGGCTGATGGTACTTTTATGTTTAATTTTAAAGAGGAAAACAATTGTGAGATACATGTCACTAAAAGAGTGATGAATATAAGAATATGTATATATATGTATGTGTGTATATGTATGTGTGTGTATGTGAGGTGAGTGTGTTAATGGATGGAGAACGACAGGAAGACCAAAGGAAAGATGGATGTTGCGTGTGAGGAATAATATGAAGTAAAAAGGAGTATATGATAGCGCGACGATTGACAGGGAGAATAGAAATGTTAACAAAAAAATATTAATTAGTCCGTCAGATAGATTTCCAAAAAATATTGGACACATATTGTTTATTTTTTCACGTAAACAAACAATGAGGACGATACAGTGCTTTGAAAACTCGTGTGACGTCATATTCTAAGACATTAGTATGACATTTCTTAGCGAGCAGTGACGTCACCACCTCTCACTCAAATCTTTGACGCGTTTTATCTTCGTAATTTTTTATTGATTTGATAAAACAAAAAATACGTACTTATCCAATATTTTTCGATAATCTAACAGACGGACTAATTAGAATCATATTTTTTTTAGTCAGTAAACATCCCTATTGAAGATAAAAACGTGTTGTGCCGACATCAAACATGCAACGAGGGCAGGAAGATGAGATGGTGAGAAAAAAAATCATTAGTCAGTTGAACAGGACTACACTTTCAAAAAACACTGGTATTATTTACTTGGCTGAAAAGCATCTAACGGGCCAATCAGGCTAAAGATTTTAAATAAAGTAGACATCCCGTATTTTTCTTGATTTTCTTTTAGAAGTAGAGGTACTTTGTCAATGAACCTTGAGGAAATACAAAGAAAACTATTTCTGCCTCTATGCAACATCGCTAAGTTTTGGTTTTTGGAGTGGGTGTCAGTAAATTATTGACATTCCAGCTTTATTCTGACAAAACAAAGAGACTAGTATTAATGAGGTAGCGGTGTAAACTTGCTCTCTGACGGCCTACTTAATTACTTAAAACAACCCCGCCACAGTATTCCCAAACCACAGGAATTCCTGAAAGCCAGGATGGACAGGTGACCACCAAAAAAAGCACTGAGACAATGATGCTCGACAAAGTTTTTATTTTATACTAGCTTTTGCCCGCGACTTCGTTCGCGTGGAATAGTGACTTCCGGCAGATTTTTGGTTTATCTCGCGAAAAAAAAAAAAAAAAAAAAAAACTATCCTATGTCCTTTCTCAAGTTCCAAACTATGTCTGTACCAAATTTCATCAAAATCCGTTCAGCCGTTTAGGCGTGAAAGAGTAACAGACAGACAGACAGACAGAGTTACTTTCGCATTTATAATATTAAAGTATGGAAGTATGGATAGTATGGATGGACTTACTCTTGACCTCAATCTTGCCCTTAGGGCAGAGATGAAGTCGACGATGGAACGAGTTTACCCAGAAGAAGCCTATTAATTACTCGCGACTTAAATAGATTGGGGTTATATGAACTCGGGAAATCCGACGCAGGCAGAGAATTCCACTCCTTGGCTGTACGAATAATGAAAGACTTAAACTTATAGCAAAACGCTTCGTACGAATGTGTGGAACATCGATAAAAAAAAGTACCAGTAAAAGGACAGTCCACTTACATATCATCATCATCATCTGCATAGCCTTTTCCTAACTAAGGTGGCTTCCAAACTAACCGGATGCGGCTGAATATGAGTATTTTACATAGAGCGACTGCCTATCTGACATCCACAACCCAGATGATGCTGGGTAATACGATACCCTTTGGTGAGGCTGGTTGTCAGACTTTCAGATCACTGACTACCTGTAACGACTGGCAGAGATCTTTAAATAGCTTAGCGTGCTTTCTGAGGCTCACATACCACTAAACATATTATTATTATTAAAAAAAATCTGATGACAGATATTCCTGTTAAACATAACAATTATAATGGTCCTGTTCTCTACAAACAATGGGGCACTTAATATCATGTCCTGCGTGACCTGTAATGTTGTTTGTTCACTACAGGAACTGATGGACGCTACTGAAAGCTAATTCTGGGCTGACACAATTTCGATTGCCCACGCTAAGAAGAAGAATGGAAGACATGGGCGTTCGACAACCCTGATTACACCATAACCTTTCGGCCACATTTGTAACAAAATACGATCGCATTGGTACAGTCTGAATCTTAATATATAAAATTCTCGTGTCACAGTTTTCGATGCCAAACTCCTCCGAAACGGCTTGACCGATTTTGATGAAATTTTTTGTGCGTATCGGGTATCTATGAGAATCGGCCAACATCTATTTTTCATCTTTTTTTTTTTTTTCTGAAATTTTTTATATGGCAAAACAACGTTTGCCGGGGTCAGCTAGTAATAGATAAAGTTGTATTATCATCAATAAGATAGCCGAGACGCCCACAGTGAAACACGAGATTGGCCTAAAAATATTTGTCGATTTTTTTTTTGCTATCTGCATTTTTGCCATCTGTATTCAAACGGCGCGGTACTTGTTTTAAATGTGTTACTTTCGTAAATGTTTTCGGTTAAAGAATGTTTTATTTTCATTACCTTAGAAAAAGCCAGATAAAGACCAGACCTTAGAGGGGCACAGTGCTAACGGACCCTTTATGACGATGTCAACCGGACCCAAAACATTGTACTGTTGGATGCATTGAAAACTACAGGATGAGGTATTTAAAGTAAACCTTTTAACATTTAAACTTGTGTATCTATATAAATAAAAAGAGAAGTCCTGACTGACTGACTGACCCACCAACGCCCAGCCCAAACCCTTGGACCTAGAAAGCTGAAATTTTGCACAGAGGTTCCCTTTATAATGTAGACAAGGAATGAGGGAGGATTTTTCGAAATTCAACCCCTAAGGGAGTTAAATAGGGGATGAAAGTTTGTATGGAAAGTCGGTTTTTTTCACGCGGGCGAAGCCGCTGCTAGTCTAAATAAAACTACTAAAAGTTGAAAGTTGACCGTCAATATCTGCGTAACTAGGTTCCCAAGCATGGTCAAGAACACAAAAAAGATCGCAATGAAGGGAAGAACAAGTGCCTCTTGGCTATACAAAGGGTTTTTTTACACCCGATATTGGTTCTGTATTTTTCTGGTCCTATTTTCACGATAACATTGATTTTCTTGTAACGATTGTAGTCAAGTGATATTTATTCACACTCGTAAGTTTAGATTGGAAACCTTGAAGAGATGAGGCGAGTGATCTCCATATAAAACAGCCTAGTAAAGTCAAGTTAGATGGAAAAGAAGTCGTAATTGTATGCTCAAGGGCTCTTACATCCCGTCGGGGCTGCGGGTTGCTTGAAAGAGATACCGCGGCCTCGGTACAAAGGGCTAAGAAGGAACATGGGTGGCTTTTAGTCAGTAGAAGTCTGACACTCCCTATCGCTCTGCCCAGAGTGGCAGGATGATGATGATTTCCCCACATGCCAAAAAAGGGCTCTTACAAGACCTAAAAAAATACACAAAAAAAATCTTAAAAAAACTACTTACGTACTTAAAAATACTTTGCAATCAGTCAAAACTTATGTGTCTTCTTCATTCAGTATTTTTATACTGAATGAAGAAGACAAATAATCTAGCTATTGAGTGGTAATAATGTCCTACGTCATCTCATGTTACACACATCAAAGAGCCCGCAGAGGGCGTATACCTTTGCGGGCACTTTGATGTGTGAGTACATCACATGCTCTATGTCATCAGCCTAGTGGGAAATTGCATTAGCCAGACTAATCATTGCACTAAGCGATGCATGAATGAATTACGAGCAGAGTAGTGGTGGGAGGGTCAGTGGTTTCTAGACTTAGAGCGAATATCACCAATGAAAATAAACCAGATTATGGTCTTCTAGTATGGTAACTACATTTAAGAACTGTGAGTGGTTTTAAGTTATAATTGCTATGAATTTATTGACACGGACAGCTATTGAACGTCGTTTTGTTATTGTGGTGATCATGTTTTATGAAATTAGTTACATTATACTGTAATTCATGGATTCGAACAGGCACTCTACTGTTTGTAGTTTACTTCATCACCAAACGATGAAAGAAAACATCGTAGGGAAACCGGCTTATCATAATGCTGAAATTTTGAATGCCTGTTTCCCATCTGTGTCCGAGCAATAGGGAAATTATAAAAAATAACGCAGCTCATCTAAAAGGCAATACCCTTTTTTTTTTTTTGGTGGGTGGAAAATCATCGAATGACCCCCCCCCCGCTCTTGGGCAGAGCGAAGGGGAGTGTCAGACTTCTACTGACTAAAAACCGAACCCATGTTCCTTCTTTGCCCTTGCGCCGAGGCCACGTCATCTGGTACAAAAATCCGCGACCCCGACGGGCATCCGCGGCCCCGACGGCAAAACCCTTAACCGAAAGGCAATACCCTTGCGATTACAACATAAAATCACGTCAGTTCTCGTGGCCCGTTTTTAGTAGGTGCAAGCCCCATATAAACAAACCGTCTCCCTGGACGGTGTGGTATGCTGTAGGCAGTTTTCACAAAAAAAAGGTTGTTCTAATCTAGAATATCTCGACGTTGGTATACATATTAAAAAAAATCCTTTTGTAAAGGGAGGCTTATTCCTTTGTAGGAAACAATGAGTCTTTGCAGTGTGCGGTCGACAAGCCTTTGTTCGGGTTCTGAAGTAGAGGGCTTATCGGAAACAGGCTATGAAATGACCTCATTTTGGATGTAAGGAGTTTTTATAAACTTTAAGCGTGTTATTCGGGTTTTGTTTTAATTACAGCTGAAACTGTAACCTACATCGAAACATTAGTTGGTTTCTAGGTTAAAAAAGTGTAATATATAATATACATAATAAAAAAAAAAATTGGAATAAGCTGTCAATCATCATCATCATGATCAGCCTATAATGTTCCACTGCAGGGACTCAGGCCTCCTCTCTAGGAGAGAGATGGGCTATAATCTACCACGCGGGCCCAGTGCGGATTGGCAGATGTCACATGTCTTCGAATTTTTGGTTCTAAGACATGCCGGTTTCCTCACGATGTTTTCCTTCACCGTTTTGTGAGCAGCGGTGATGAAATAAATTACACAAAGTAATGCGCCTTCCTGGGTTCGAACCCACGACCTACTTTTCGTAAGTCGGGGCCGACACCACTGGGCCACCGCTGCTCTCAGTCTGCTGTCAATAATTAACAAAAATCTTTAGAACCTTTCCATAAGTATGTTGACTATCTCGTTGGTGTAGTGGTCACAAGTGTGCCAGTTGAGTATAAGAGTCTGGGTTCCATTCCAGGATCGGGCAAAGTGTTCTTGGGTTTTCCAATCAGTAATTTCTCACGGACTCGTTAGGTATGACTCTGCTTAACCCTTAGAAGATTACTAGGCGCGATGTTATGCTATGTTAAGTATGATGGATTGTCACGATAATAGTATCATTATTATAAAGATTATACTGAAACTGCGGGTTACAGGCTTTCAGGTATATTAAAAAATAAAATATATGGTAAATGAAGAACCTACTTAGTTTTATGGAAAAGATTATTTTTAGCTTAGTTTATTAGCAAACAAGAGCACTTATGAAATTTCCTAAATTCTAGTGCCTAAAGGCTATTCTTAAGGTGAATGCGATAAGGTATCCCTCGAATTTCGAATCTTCTTACGTTTTTTGCAATTTTCCGGTCAATGTCCATAACAAATGTGATTTTACTGAGTATTAATCATTAAAATCACCAATACAACAGTCTCAGGTCATATAAGTGTCATGAACGCCTTTTTCATCAAATAATCATTCATGACAGTTACACCTGTCATGCATACAACCTAACACTGACCGGCAAATTGCAAAAAACGTAAGAAAATTTGAATTTCGCGTGCTACCTTGTCGCATTCACCTTAAGAGCGTATGGTACCTCAAACGCGAGTTTTATAATGCGTAAAAGTATATGATTCACTGCAGTAATCAACATCAGAAAAATATATGATATTCTTCAGGATATATGCTAGTGCCATAGTGTTGTGAAAACATAATACAACTAACTTTGCTCGATAGAAAAAAATCGCGAAGATACCTCTAAAAATTTCTTTTAACGAGTAAAAACCATACTAAAATACATGTTATCGTTCTGATTTTTTTGCCAAATAATTCTACAAGCAACAAACTAAAGTCATAGTGTTTTACTTTTTTAGTCCAATCAATAGTTTTTTTGTAAATCGCAAAATACCACTAATTTCGCACTATTCGGCCGCAGCGAAAGACGTAACACACGCCGACGCTTTGTAGTGCAAGCTGATTAGAACTTTATTCTAACAGTATTTCAAGCGAAGTTTGAACCACCACAAATAGGGTTGCTAATCTGAGGTAGCATACGCTCTTAACCAATCCATTTATATAAAACCAGGGCCGCTACTACCACCTTTAACAAAACAATCCTATTGCAGGAACGTTTTGATTCAGGCTTAAAACAATAACACTTTGTTTGGTACCATGACCTCTACAAAACAATACTGTTTTACTCCTGCTTAGTGCGGGGAAAGAACGAACGATCTGTAAGATTTGTCTATTCCCTGCTTTAACATGAAAGAAGCAACTAGCAATACGTAAACTGTATAGCGCTGTCTCTTTCTCAAAAATCCGGTCCGAATCGTATTCCGAAATGATAGTCATGAAACAAAATATAACTTTAATGAAAATAGAAATATTATTTACCACACAATTTTTCATTTTTATAGGTAGTTTTAAGAAAATACATAATTAAAATCGTAACATTTATAAAATCTTTGAGGATTTTCCTTGACAAAGTAAGAAAATGTTTCGAAGGAGGTTAAGCCCTTCATTGTAACATAATAAGATTCGGACCAGTATTTTTTATATCTGGCTGGTATCATTATCGTTTTATATTAAAGTGGCATCCATGACAATGCATTATGTCATTATACTTGTCAGTGA
The DNA here is from genome assembly GCA_949316265.1 of Diarsia mendica. Taxonomy (NCBI): domain Eukaryota; kingdom Metazoa; phylum Arthropoda; class Insecta; order Lepidoptera; family Noctuidae; genus Diarsia; species Diarsia mendica. Next base: position 7,205,881 of record OX438906.1, on the reverse strand, counting down.
GTGGTTGTCAACAAAATTCAATAAAATTACATCTTATGTTTATGTAATAATTCTAAATTAAATTATGGTATTTACCTACTTCTCTTGTGTGCTGTGATTGTGAATATGAACCGTTTTCGATATTTATATATTTATGATGGACTTATGAAATATGTACCAAAATGCTGGTTCATAATAGGATGCGATGGGTACTCACTACTCATCTTATCCTTATTTTGAAGCTGGCTTGAAATAAAAACCTTAACGTGAACCGTGAATGAGGACATGCCAATGTTTATTTTCCCTTGAGAGATGAAGAGCAACCAATGGAAAGAATATCATTAAAACTGCATCCATGCATCTTAAAAACCACTACCTATCATGACTATGGACCATAATGGAGCTGGTTAAAATAATTCCAGGAAATTCGAATATGGACTGATCTACGAGTTGTTAATCGATATTTTAAACTGTATAATAAAGAATTCTGACTATAAACCATTATTAACTTTGATCGTTTTATTTAATAATAATAATAATAATAATTTATTTGTCAGAAAACAATGATCCATAATATGACACGATTTACAAAAAAAACGACGACGATACGATTTAAAATAAAATTGTAACATTAGTCTGTACGTGAACCATACAACAGTGGTTCACGTACTGACAGTCAAAACGTTCAGAAAACGCACTCAGGATACTGTTGCGGCTGCCCCGCATCCTACGCACCAGGGATGTGCACCGTCTGCGCATGATTGTGTGGAAACAATCCACACGAGCTTCGGCAAACATCCCCGACGCGCTACAGAAGCGAGGCAGCCTCAAGAGCACCCTGAACGCGTTGTTATACTGGACACGTAGGGCTCTCGGGGTATTTAAGTAGGTACCTACCCAAGTACTTTAGGTCTGCTAAACTGCGTGTAAGAAGTTGTGAATGATTTCAGGGTGACTATGTTCAAACGATGTAAGAGCGTTCGGTTAAACACGCTTGTGCGTTCCCGCGAGTTTGTAAAACTAGATTGATTCTCAGTAGCAATGTTTGGAAGGCACTCTATGCTTCGGAAGGCAAGTAGGTATAAGGCTGCTTTTCATCAAGCACACATCCATAGTACGCATCCTTCCATATAGAAAACATCTTAGTTGAATCCGTTTCCACCAGTGCTAAGCTATGTGCACCAATGAATATGATTGGCGGATATATAACGCATCCATAGCAACGTAGCATAGCGCATCTCTGGTGGAAAAGCACCCTAAGCCGGTGGTCCTTGTCGCCAAATTGCTGTCGTCAAACCATGTTTAGAAACTCTGACACTAGGGTGTGTGGGGTCGTTAATTTTCAAGTATTCAAACAATAACACAGCTGTTATTATAATGGTAGTTTATATTTTATTTAGTGATTCTCCAGTAATACAAGTTATAGGTAGGTAATCTATAGCAACAGTACATTTTACAAATCGATGTTTATGATGTAAATACAAACGACAACAACATCCACTTTTTCTCAGGCATCTTTGGCAGCCTGACATACCTTAGTATGTCATGTAAAGCTGACTAACATAAATATGACAAAATACAATTTGTATTAGTAAAGAGAGCCTTAAAACTATGTTTGTAACACTTCAGTTAAGCACTAAGTCTTTGTGCTGCACGTAGGTACATAAGGCACTTGCCCATGAAAACGACGGAACACCACTCCCTGCGGCCTAATGTCCTCTTCCAACACAATTATGCAGCATACTCCACGATGTCCTCCGCCGTACTGGTGTAGTGTAAGCGGGAAATGTACACAGGAGTGTTTGGGTTCGCGGCACGAATATGCACGTTGGGCTCCGATGGAGTCATGTCACAGTGGTTCTTGTTGGTACATTGACGGTGCTTCCTCCTAACACCGTCACTAAATCATCATCAGCCTAGTCAAAGTCTCTCTAGCTCTTCCTCCTTTTCGGAATGCGAGAAATACAAGATCGGTCGATGTGGCGATGCTTGGAAGATGCCTACGTCCTGCAGCAGACAATTTCTTGTTGAAAATGATAAAGATGATGCACTGAAACTACTGAAAACATAGTCCAATCGAATACTTCACGACACCATAACATTAGGCCTGTAACATCCGAAGGATTGGGCAGAGGTGTTTAATACACCCCTTGCACGTATATAAATGTGTTTTTATTACCAAGTATATCACGGCAGTACATTTCTTTTGTATAATTTATAAAACAATAATATATTCTTTGCCCCAGATCAACTTATTTAGAATGTCAAACATTCCTGCTATTTGACATAAAAACAATCCTGCTCGCTGTCAAAAGGCACGTCGTGGTACCAATTGAATGAACTATTTGAGGTGACGTCATCAAAACGATATCAAAACTGATGTTTTTAGCAGTCCTGCATTAAGATTGTTTTAACGACGTGATGGTACGAAAATGCAAAGTAAGACTTAAACAGGACTGTTTTAAGACGTTGTAGTAGCGCCCCTGTACGAATCAAAGAAAAATAAAATTTGTAATTCTCTAAGTAACATAACTCTTTCAAAAGACTTTTAAGAACTTAAAATATTATAATTTTGACGTTGAAATATTAGACTCGCCCTTCTCCAACCAAGACTAAATTAATAAACTCTGAAAATCTTAAAGGATTATATTTACTACTAAATTGTTTTAATATTTCAGTTCGAGTTAAGTAAATGACGTCAGGTCAGGTCAAAATGTCAGGTGGATTTATTGGATTTAGACGCCTTGAATAATTTAAGACCAGTGAAGCCTACGGGGGTACCGGAAGAAAATAACAATAAATGAACCTAAGCTATATTTAGTTAGACTATCCCACGAAATCTTGTCCTCTTACTACTACGAATACGAAGGTATAAATGCGACATGAAAAATCTTCTATCGATGCTATCTGTCAAGGCACAGGAAAACTATTTTTTGAGACGGAAAAAACCACAAAATAAAAACTTTGGTCCCATGTAAACATGTCAAGAGTTATGAATGAAATTCAGCTGGTGTTGACTGTCATGAGATATTTAGAAATAATAATAATAGTCCTCCTGACCGTTTTCGGTCACGGCGGCTAAACTTAGTGAAGATTAGCCATCTGCGCAGGAGATATTATAGTACACAAATGTGTCCGCAGGCACAAGTGCACTCTCTTTTCCTTTTCTCTCATAGTCCGATGGGACGGCAATACGACACGACCGGAGAGAGATCAGGCGCAGGACCAACGGCTTAACGTGCTTTCCGAGGCACGGGGGTACTATACCGCCAACTTCCAAACTCCGGCCTACTACTGGAATATTTCTAATGAAAAACCCAATAGCACTTTTTGTTCGACCCGGAAATCGAACCCAGGACCTCATGCACAGCAGTCGCGCTTGCGACCACTAGACCAACGAGGCAGTTAGAAATACAAACCTTCCTAACTACTTTGACTTGACTCACACCAACTTTACTAACTGAAATTTTCAAAAGTTCAATTGTACAGACTGTTAGTTGGTCTAGTGGTCGCAAGTGCGATTCGCAGGTCGGGCAAAGTATTATTGGATACTAGCTTTTGCCAGCGGCTTCGCCCGCGTGAAAATTACGATTTTCCATACAAACTTTCATCCCCTATTTAACTCCCTTAGGGGTTGAATTTCGAAAAATCCTTCCTTATTCCTTGTCTACATTATAAAGGGAACCTCTGTGCAAAATTTCAGCTTTCTAGGTCCAAGGGTTTGGGCTGGGCGTTGATGAGTCAGTCAATGAGTCAGTCAGGACTTCTCTTTTTATTTATATAGATTTCCATCGGGAATTTTTCATTAGCAGCCACGGAGTCTGAACTGAAAAATGGGAGAACTAAAGAGTACTCCTCTTGCTAACCCTTCGAGGCGTGAGGTTACCGTGATATTTATGTTCAATATTATTAATAGTTTTTAACTCTAATGTGCGACCACCCACACAAGGGATGAAACCTAACAAAGATCACGAGACAAAAATAAATTAACTCCTAAAAAACTCCATACAACAAAACGTTCTTTTTATGTTAGTTATCCCGTGCGTCATACGAGAAATACATTTTGATTAGAGATGACATCACGTATGACGTCACAACTCCTACGTTATCAAAGCTAAGTATTATATGGATGCAATAAAATAACACTCTCTTATCGTGAAAACATATCCTTTTATCCCTCGTGTGATAAACAACGCTTTTAAGGCAACCTTGATTTTTTTTAGGAGCTTTTTGTAATATGAATAGTGTTATTCTAGTAATTTTGCTAAAGAGAAATTATATAGTACCTAATTACTCATCGTAAAGAAACTTTCGTAAATATTAAGTTACTCCAGAGGGGTTCGCCTGAAACAACCGCTCGGGCTGACCCGCTTGCTTAGGTTCATAGGTTGGCCCGTGGATGGTTGACGTTGGCACGTTAATCCGTGCCCCGAAAATCTGACAACCAGTTTTACCTAGGGGTATCGAATTACCCAGGACAAACTGGATTGTGGAGCTCAGATAAGTAGTCGTTCCATGTAAAATACTGATGTTCATATGAATCCAGTCTGAACTGGAATTCGACCCCAACATAGGGTAAAGGCTAGGCAGACGATGATACAATTCACAAATTAAATGTCAACCATTACAAAGAAAGGAAGGTATCCAAGGTGACACGCGGTAATTTGAGCAAACACGTTTGGTTACAGCCCTAGAAGTGCTAAATTGTTCCGAAACTTAGCTAAAACTTGAAAGTTGTACAGGTAAAGTATTACGAAACTTCGAACTTTGAAATTAATATTACATAACTGTAACTTTAGATACCTAGCTAAGTTTGTGCCCGGTTAAAAGCAATCGGCTCGCCCCAATTACATGGAACCTTAACATAACTGGTGAAAAGTGGGTGTACTATTGGCCTCTGCCCTACCCGTCGTGGATTCATCATCATCAGCCATTAGACGTCCACTGCTGGACAAAGGCCTCCCCCATAGAATGCCATAAAGATCGGCAGCCTGCCGTTTGCATCCACCGGTTGCCCGCGACTCTCACGATGTCGTCGGTCCACCTGATGGGAGGCCTGCCAACGCTGCGTCTTCCGGTTCGTGGTCGCCACTCGAGAACCTTTCTTCCCCATCGGTTGTCCTTTCTTCGAGCGATGTGGCCTGCCCATTGCCACTTCAACTTGCATATTTTGCGAGCTATGTCGGTGACCCTGGTTCTTCGGCGAATTTCCTCATGGATGGATTCCTCCGTCGTGGATTACGGGCAGGTTATTATATTATGTAAGTCTTGTATAAACATAAACATTAAACAAACAAACAAAACATTAGTATAAACATTATTTACAAAATATAATAATAATGAACTAATAATTATTTAAAATCTAAATAATGTTTCATTACCTATTTAGATTTTATAATACAGGGTGAAGGGGTATAAAATCGGTAGTTTTAGAAATACAGCTGTATCATTTATTTTGAGAGCAGTAATATTTTGTAATTTTACGCCGTAATTGTTTGTGTCCCTTTAACCCTGCATAAGTTTCGTAACCACATAACCTACCTAATTATTCGATTCAAGCTGGCTCTTATTCTATTCAAAATACTGCACGAATGTGGTCGGGACCGTGCCTGATGCGATCACGGTTACACTATTGAAATAAGGTTTTGTAGCGAACTAGCGGCTGTGTCCACATTAATAGATCGATAGTTTCGAATTACTTGGTGCATTACCCGCTTTGAAGTTTGAACTAATTACTTTGTAGGTGTAATTAGTGTGATATATTCTGGTTTCATGATTGGATAAGAATCGGCTTTGATCTTGAAATGACCTAACCTAACATAATAATATTATGTTAGGTACCAGAATATATCACACTAATTACACCTACAAAGTAATTAGTTCAAACTTCAAAGCGGGTAATGCACCAAGTAATTCGAAACTATCGATCTATTAATGTGGACACAGCCGCTAGTTCGCTACAAAACCTTATTTCAATAGTGTAACCGTGATCGCATCAGGCACGGTCCCGACCACATTCGTGCAGTTTCAACACAGATAGATACAATACATTGTGCAGTCTGCATAATATATCATACAAATTGATATAATGTACAGTCAATCCAGTAAATGGGTGTATATACAATTGTACACTTGTACAGTTATTATGGAACACACTACATGAATTTCTAACTACTTGTAGGCAAAGTAGCGTGTTTGTGTCTCTCTCTCTTCAGGTGCTTCTCCAACTATAATAGTGAAGGTAGGCAGTCAGCTCCGCATATCCTATTCGGTCTTTTGCCAGTCTAAAAAGTTCCGCGGCGCTCTTAACTCCCGTCCATTCCCGGATATTGCGCAGCCAGGATTTCTTCCTACGTCCCACTGCTCTTTTGCCTGCCACTGTCTGTGTTTGTGTGTGTGTATTCAATTATTTTTCTTGCATTGTTTTTCGGCACCTCGCGCTTTTTGGTGTCGTCTTAGAAATCTTGGGATTTATACTGTATACCTCTTGTCATAACGTACATTATTCTTAATGGTCAAGCCCTCGTAAGGTGTGTGCTTCATCGTTATTACTATGAATACAAAAGTCGTTGAGTAGAGAGAGCACGTTGGAATGTGACCAGCGCGATGATCAACACATCCTGGAGCATACCATAGGCTGTGTGCATGTGTGAAAAAAATCTTGAGGACACAATTCCTTTTCTGAACAGTTCATCTACTCACGAGAGACGCAAACTTAGAGATCGCTATGATTTGGAAGAAGTTGTAAAATGAGTGGCAGATTAACTGGGAAAGGTCTGTAGTGGTGGTAGTGGATTGCGTGTCTAGTAAATAGCTTGTTCGACTGTCTAAAAACAGACATGTAGATGGACATATGTATTTACCGCAGTCGAACGTGCATCCGACCTCCTGCGACGTAATTATTTACCGATTGGTCGGTGGTGACCGCGTTATTTGAATTGTACGACCAATTTGTGATAATATTTAAATTGTATGTTGTTTTCGTTGTTACGTAGCTGTAGTGTCAGCTTATAGTCATTTAGATAATGTAGAATTAATATAGAAGCTTTGATCGATTAACTTAATAGAAAAATCACTTTTAACTTCTACTTAATTAGAATAGAATAGAATATGTATTTTCTAACTTATTAAACCTACATTTTCATACAAACTAAGCTAATCGAATATTTCTTCTCAAAAATATGATCTTCAGGGATCCAAATATAGCATCAAATCAACTAAATCACAAAATTAACACGACATCTGCAAAGAAAAATGTTACATGTGATTTGATTTCTTTTTCTTAGATTACAAAGATAACCTTTTACTCTTTTTTATAAACATATTCAGCGTCAAATCAGCTTATATTAAAGTCAATGGGTATTAGAAATGATTCCTTTTTCCCCGGAGATAGGTTCGTAATTACAATGTTCAGAGACGTGTGAACCGACCTCACAGCCTCTCTATAGAAATGAGAACATGTATTACGTCATGTATCCATCTACCACCGTTATAACCTTTGTTATAACCATACGCACAGTTCAGACATAAGATATATCTTATGTCTGAACTGTGCGTATGGTTTATCTGTTAATACTAGGGGAAGGGATACCGTCGCACAAACGGATACCACGAATTCAGAATATATTTCTGAATTTTCTAGTTTGTACCATTCTAGATTTATTACAACATTCTAGTGCCCATTGTTTATCTCTGCAAAAAGATAGCGTTTGTAAAATAAAAATCAAAAATATCATAATATTATGTTTATAAACTTCAGTGGACCGATCACCTAAATCAGTCAGTTTGAGATTAATTGATTTGTCAGATTCTAGCTTTTGATTATTTACAATATTAATCTGTTTCAAATAAATCAAATAAACAAAATACGCATCTATAAATATAAGGATCTAGAACGATCAATCCCTTTAAAACACACATGGGACCAATAGCGATCCAATACTGCAAAATAATTGGGAAATTTGAGTGTACAGTTACACCTATATCTAACCCAACGACCCATATCTTAGGTTATATTATGATCAGATTAGGAAAATAGTTTTGACGGCCGCGTTGGGCTAATGCCAGAGCGACTGCCGAGGTTCTGGGTTCGATGCCCAAGTCGAACAAATTGTTGTTGGGTTTATCCCTCGGAACTACTCAGTACCAGCCATAGTGTCCTGATTTATGTCCAATTGATGGAAATAGGCTCGCTCCTTATTACGTAACGTACTTAAACTTAACTGGTGAAATGTGGGTATACTTTAAGGTAGACGTCTGCCTAACCCTTCGGAGGTTACAGGCGTGATGTTTATGTATTTGGAAATGAAACGCGTCAAAAACTAATATGCTGTACCTTTTAGTATACTTCATTTAAAGTAAATAACATAATTTCCTAAAGAAACAAAGTTCAAAATATCTTTTTAAACGCGTCAAAAAGCTGTTCTAAAAAACGTTTTATTTATCAAAGGAGTTTTAAGCAGAGAGAATATTCAAAAGGCTTCAAAGCTTGTTTTATGAACACAGTCTTTGGTATGACATTGCATAATAAATGAGATGATTATACCCACTAGGACTCGTGAGAGAAAACATCAAAGACAACCGCCGGTGAATTAGAAAATATACTTAAGAGAAGACTTGGGTACTTGACCAGTTATTCTTGGAACCACTTGACAGCGTTAAATATGAAGGCTATTTTAACAAGTTTTTCTTTTTATTTTAAAAGAAATATGATTGTACAAATCGCTTCACGCGACGTCGCGTGCTTTGCCAACGAACGTGTTAAAACCAAACTACTGAACCGATTATAATGAAATTCTGATGGGATTAATTGAAAAGTCCTTTCCTGAAAATATCCTTTCGCATAAAAGAAGATTTTTTCAAATCGGTTCATAAATGACAGAGTTATGAAGTAACAAAAATACAACCGAATTAAGAATTTTCTACTTTTTTTTTAGTTGGTTAAAAAATACATATTCAGCAGCAGCATAAAAGAGCTTAGACAACCTCGTTGATCTAAGACAAAGGTAACCTAACGCTTCGGGGAAAGTACGTCACGATATGTTGCCTGTCTCTTGTTTTGTGAATATCATATTGCTAAAATGAGAAAAAGCAGTCTTGCTGTCCTTGTGTGTGGGTAAGGTCAACACGTTTTGTCCATCACAGCTGTCAATCGTCACCGTCCTTTGAAAAAAAAACAGAAAAACATATTTTGATAAAATGTTTCAAAGTAACAAGTTTTCCAAGAAACCAGATATTTTCAAATCCTTCTTTTCGTAGAAGCGATCATCTTATTAAGAAAAACAAACACCCGAAAAGTTATCTGGACGGCCCTATAAAAACAAACCAATAGATTAAAGTCTAATCTCCTTACAGTTTAACCAAGATTTATATATGCGTAAGTAAACAAAGGAAATAAATTGTGTTCTGCCAACAAAGTGGCAACTTTGCCCGACGATCGCAAATTTGCCCAACGATAGCACAGACCACTTTGCATGCGCCGCTTGTGTCGCCACCAACTTTGACAATTTCTAACTTGGACGGCAAGTTTGTTGGAAAGGATAGTAAGGAAAAGATTAAATTAGAAGGCTAGAAAATCATGGATAAGGGCATCATAGCTAGGCATAATAGGCTGAATGCATAACTAAACCACAACTTTAGAAACATAACAAAATAAAAATATAAGTGTTTCTTAGATGCCAAACGTAAAATTATAATTTACGATATTTGATATTATTGTAAACAATATTAAATGCAGTCGAAAGTATTACACATTACTTATAAGAGCGTAATCAAAACAAAAGTTGTAATAAAAATACGTCCAAATAGAAAAGAGACAAGGGTCGTCAAAAAATTCATCCACATCAGTGTCAACTAGAATAGCGTAGAGAAGGCTGACAGCATTGCAACAGCGTTAGATGGAGACACGTTGATCTGATCCTTTTACCAAGAAATAGGCCACCCCTGTGGTCACTCGAAGAGTCGATCAACCCCTAACAGAAAGCGTAAACATAGGTACTAAATTATTACGCTTTTGTAACTAGATAACCTAACTGCCACTTGCAGACTTGTCGAACTAATTTAGCTAGCATAAAACCTTAATTAATAAAAATTACTACTCGTTTCTCTAGCGCAAACTCTATAACAACCTAGATGAAAACCCTCTCACATCATAAACTCCATCTCGCCCAACCATCATAAAATTTAATCACCATAACTAGCAATCCATGTTACACCAGTAAACCAATCACAAAGTTGTAGACAAACTTCGTTAAAACTAAGTGGTTAGATAGTTATGCTAACAACATTCGTTTGCCCAGGCTCGACAAGATTGCCCAACCTTGAGCAAGATTGCCCACGGCGTTACGTTGTTTTAATGTAACAGTTTGACCTTTCGAGCAACTTGGAGTAGGGTTTGTCAGGTAAATTTACGGTGGAGGTAAAGGTAATCTTGTAGGGAAATGATGAGAATTTAATCTATGTTTTTTGTTTGTCTTAAAGAGGAATCAGTTTTTGTTGCTTCCGTCGTTCTGAGCAACACTAAAATGCGGTGAAAGTTGAGTGAATTTTTTGGGTCTGCTTTAATTTATTCTGGCAACACTTGGTGGAACTAGAGTCTACTTTGTATAAATTACAATTGATTAATTAAATGTTCAAAGAGAACTCTTTATAAAATTTGTGAATATTGAAGTGGTTCTTTTAACTTTTTGATCGATTTTGTCATACCCATAGACTGTAAGGGCTGTTTCGATTCTAGTTTTTATACTTAAATCGTAACTTTTATATAATCACTTGCCCTAAAAACGGGGTAATAAGCCATCTTAACACTGGCAATTATTACAATAGACACCTGAAATGATGGGATAACCACCACGAACATCTTTTCTTCGCTGTAGTAATTTTAGTCACTGTTTTACCTATAATTATTCAGAAGTTTTTTAGTAGCTACTAAATTATGTTTGGCACGTTTGAGCACCTTTTTATCTTTTTCACAATCGTTACTTTAGTAGTTTAGCAGTTCCAAGTACAAACTAGACCAAAATAATCTAGCTTAGGTTAAGCTATTCTAGTCTTGTCATTCTAAATTAGTCTACTGAGGTTTTAAGTTTAGCTATAAAAGGATTTAAACTAAGTATAACTTCGAACTAACGTTGATCGGGCTAGAGTTCTAAAGTTATTTATTTATTACTTAAATATTTTTTAATTAAGCCTTTACCCGTATGTATTAATTTTTCATAGGTTTTTTTTTAAATCAGCTATTCTGTTCACGTAGGTATTAGACATATGTCACTGTTGTCTGAAACAACAGATTTTTGCGCGGCAATGTCTTGTACAACATTTTCATCATCATCATTTCAGCCCGGAATCACCCACAGTTGGGTATATATACAGGCCTCCCCTTTATTCTGCCACTCTTCTCTGTACAACATTTTAAGTCTAATTAAATCTCTAGTTTTTATAGAAAATCACGACAACTATTTTTAAACACACGGCCGTTATCCACAGCAATTTAAAATTGGTCATAACCTAACATAATCTTCAATAACATAACACACGAACATCGTCAAAACTCCACAGTAAAACTCTCCTAAAGAAAGCGAGCAGATGGTCGGCCGAGCATCAAGTTATGACGTCATCGTTAATATTAAATTACGACCTCAACCTTGAGGAAACACGTTCATAACACATTGTGTTCACGTGTTCGGTTCCTTGTGAAAGTCGGCATCGGACACCCAGGTGGCTGTTTTTACTAATAACATTGTATAAGTTGTCACGCAATGGTTGCCAAAAGTTATCATCCGATGGATGCCTAGCAAACGACTTAGAGGCGTTTGTGAGAAATTCGATGGAGAAAACCGCACGTAGAGATGAGTGGAACTATATCACACTGTGAAAATGAAGACACTACTTGACATTGAAACAACTTTAGAACGTCTACTCAAAATCTCAAAACTAACTAAATACTACAATTATTAAGAGTTCTCAATATTAATTCATACCTCTTCGTTGTTTTCGTATAAAGGGCCTCTTCATTTACATAGTCTCAAGTTCAGTCGTAAATATTCTCATTATAAACGGTAATTTGACCCACAATATCCGCTGAAAGAGAGCATTTTCACCCAAAAGCTTCTCAGTACCAGAATAATGATGTTCATCAAATATGCACATGTATGAATACAAAATGACGGAGCTATATTGGGTTCCAGGGTTGGCGAATCAAAAATAAAGTCGTTAAAAATATCTAGACTCAATTTTGAGTCTGTGAAAAGGTCAGTGGATTGTAAAAAGATTGGTCCAACGTTGCAGCGAGAATATCTCACTTTTATGTGGCGTTCTTTTATTTTTATGACAACCGCAGGCGTGGGACAGCGAGACTATGCAATTTCAGTTTGCCTACAGTTTTCCTAGTCACGTGTTCGTTAAAGTTATCTTGTAATTCGGTGCTACATCTGACTAGCCTTTTATTCTATCCAGATGAAAATTAATACCAGTATTACATGGTTTAAACATCGTGTGGAAACCGGCATGTCTTAGAACCAAAAATTCGAAGACATGTGACATCTACCAACTCGCACTGGGCCTGCGTGGTGGATTATAGCCCATCCCTCTCCTAGAGAGGAGGCCTGACTCCCTGCAGTGGGAACATTATAGAGATGATGATAATTTTACATGGAGCGACTGCCTATCTGACTTCCACAGCTGTTAGTACCGGTTAATACGCTAGCCTTTGGAGAGACTAACTGTCAGACTTTCGAGTCACTGACTACCTGTAACGACCGTCAAAGATCTACAAAAGACAGCCTGAATGATGGTCCCGTGTTCCGGCTTAACGTGCTTTCCTAGGGAAGGAACTCGGTATGTAAAAGGTGGTCACTCATCCACGGACCCTTTGACCACGGACCCTTAAAAATCATTGAATAACCCCCCCCCCCCCCCCCCGCTCTTGGGCAGAGCGAAGGGGAGTGTCAGACTTCTACTGACTAAAAACCAAACCCATGTTCCTTCTTCGCCCTTGTGTCGGAGCCGCGTTATACTTTCGATAATAATAATAAACATTTATTTCAGGCTTCTAAGGCCCATAGGTAAAATACACAAATAACATAAAACAATAACAACAAACTAATACATATGATAAAACCTTATTAACTATAACTACACACGTAACGTTGACGGCGTCGTGTTACGCTGCGAGGTGTCACGTAATCGTCCCCGGAAACGTCGATATAAGACACCTTTCGGCCAAAAGTCCTCTTTCATGCAGGTCTGTAGATGCTGGGTTGGAACCCGTACCACGAACGACGGGATAATCCACAGCCCCGACGGGATCCACGGACCCTTAAATTTAAAGGTCGACTCAAGGGCTCTAAATTAATATATATATGCATGTATTGTCATCTAAGAACTTGATCTTACTTGACAATGGACGGATCACTGTCCCACCATGTAAATTTATATTTTTTTTAACCTGTCTGTCTATTTTTTTTTTAATGGGACAAGCCCGCCACACTATTCCCAAACCACTGTAACTCCTGTTAGCCAGAACCAACAGTGGCGACCACAAGAAAAGCGCCGAGACAATGAAGCTCGACGAAGTCCCTGAGAAGCGATTTAACTGTCTTTGATCCCGCAACGAAATTAATCAGAAAAGAATAGCGGAGGAGTAGGAAAAAAAAACTGTCTGTCTATTGCAAACATGTTGATATTTTATAGATTTTCACAACATGGTATGGCTTTTTATACATAAATCAAAAACACAAGAACTGTCAACCCTAATTTCTCCCACGTCACACAATAATTAGATTGCGTACTCTCATAGTAAGACTTTAGAGTTCATTATCGCATTTAAGTAACCACCACTCAAAGGTATCTTGTGAGGTGAGGAAGATCTACTCACACCTCATATAGTTAGTAAATTAATAATACGCTTGAACTAAGATGAGAAGTTTGTAAGTTACTTGGTAACTCTTTAATAGTTAGAAAATCAGAGTATAAGATTTCTTGGTGAAGGTGAAAGCTATAAGGTGAAAACATTTTATTTCTCGTACTCTGCTCAGCAATCCCTTTTATACACATATGGGTATCAATTAATGGGAATATATAAAAAATAATTAGACCGCCATCTTTGGGAGTTCACCCTATTGGATTTAGAAATACGTCACTTAGCTAAACCATGCATTGTCATCCAAACTAGATAATAATAATAATAACGTTTATTAAACAAAAGAAAGAATACAGTTGAGTACAAAAACGGTGAACCACAAACTAAGGGCGCGTACACATATAGGTCCGTTTTTACTGGATCCGTTTTAACGGATCGCTATGTACGGACCTGTATGCTATGTACGGACCTGTAAAACGGATCGCTATGTGTACGAGCCCTTAGGGCTCGTACACATAGCGATCCGTTTTACAGGTCCGTTATTTGATGGCGTATGGAGTTGCATGAGCGAGTTCACACACAAAACAGTATTCCGGATTCAGTAATCATGTCGCTCCGGTCCAATTCTGATCCGTTAAAACGGATCCAGTAAAAACGGACCTATATGTGTACGCGCCCTAAGCATAGCTTGTATCTTGTGACTCGGGAGTGCGAATTTCACAAGTTTGAAATAGTTACATCAAATTAAGGACATAAAAAGTAACAATAAACTGCAAAGTTTATTGTTACTTTTAGATAACATTAAAAGATGTATGCAAAGTTTCAGCACAATCGCATACCGGAATGTGGGTCAAAATTTTTAAGATTTTTTGAATCATTCAGATGAAGGTATAATTAAGAATTAGTCCGTTTTCAAGCTGTTGAACATTTTAAGAATTTTATCGACTAAGCCTAAAAAACGTGTTTAAAAGAAAATAACAGACATCCGTTTCAAATAAAGCTCGTAGCACAGTGCGTGCTACGCCGTAGCCGCGTAGCATACGTAGCATAGCTACGCACGTATCTCATTACTGCTCATTTCTTACCAATAATACCGTATATTGAGGTATTCTCATCATAATAATATAATAACGTTGGAACTATGGAAGCAGAAGTAATATTAATACCAGCAGGAATATTCTCACACAGACATAATAATATAATTTATGGTTAATTGAACTTACCTTAAGTGAACTTCAACCAAAATTATACGAGATGTTGCATCCGAAGAGATTTAATGTACATTGTAGTCCGTGTTCCTATGTACTGCATTGCCACACTGTTCAAAGACTAAAAAAAAAAATTAAATAATAAAGGGGGTACCTTTACTTCTGACATCAAGTTTATGCTATCTATCAGCTGTCACTTCATTCGTTTTAGAGCTAGGACCGTTTTATAATGACATAGGGGTTAATGTAAACTGCATGTTACATTGGGTAAGGGGGGGTGTTAAATCTCTTCGGATGCAACATCTCGTATAATTTTGGTTGAAGTTCACTTAAGGTAAGTTCAATTAACCATAAATTATACTTCAATGTTGCATCCTCGAGATTTAATGTACATTGTAGATGTTTAGCGCCCATTATGAAACGGGATCTTTCAACCTCGGGGAATGAAATCGGTGTATAAAATAAACAATGACTATTTACGAGTAGTTCGTTTATATTATAATCATAGACACTTATAATTATGTAGTCTAATTAATTAGGTTAACAGGTGTAATGTAGATCAACTTAACAAAATAGTGCATCTTATGAATTTAATACAGCTTCAGCAAAGCATGTATCTTCTACGGATGTTACAAGAGGTTGATTATAAAATTTAGCAAAACAAGTTGAGTTTCCGGTCCAGCCGGCGGTCTTTTTTATGATTTCGATTGAGATACCTGCCCTATTTGCTGCCGACGTGGACGCGTGTCGAGTGCTATATGCAGAGAACACTTCAACATCCACACCGCTATCACTGAGTATTTCCTTTATCCAACGACTAATGGACTGTGCAGTACAGTTATGTATAGGTTTTTTGTACGTTTGAATTAAATTGTCGTTATTTTCGGTGGTTCTAAATGGCTTAGTTTTTTCTATATATGAAACTAAGGTTGTTGCGGGGCATATGGATTGTTTGTCCATGAAAAATGGTATAATCAACCGAGGGTTCTGTCTGTTAGGTGCTGATGTTTTAATTATCTCCTTAATTTCGATTATTACACAGGTGTCAGTCACCATAATGTCCTTGACTTTAATTAAAGATAACGTTTGCATCCGTTGTCCTGTGGACAACGCAAGTAACGTTACTAGTTTTCTAGAAATGTCCTTATGAGATAGGTCTTCGTTTGGGTATAATTTGGAGAGATGATCCAACACCAAGTTAGGGTTCCACGTTGTGTGGTATTTTGGAAAATTTGGTTTGATTTTAAATACACCCTTGAAAAATCTAGAAATGTAATCATTTTTCGTCTGGTCTTTGGGTAAAATCAAATTTAACGCAGATCGAAATGAATTTAAAGTCCCAAAACTGGCGCCTTTATGAAACTCGTCAGTCAGAAATTTAAGAATCATTGTAACTGAACTGTTAAGATAATCTACATTATTTCCAATACAAAAAGAATACCAACGTCTAAGTGCAACATTATATTGATTAATGGTATTATTAGAAAGAGATTTAATCATAATTTCAATGGTTTCAATTGGAATCTCACGTCTTAGGTATGATTCCCTGACAATATCGCGCAGGCCAGGGTAAGTTTTTTCCACATGGGGTGAGGTTCTCTGTAAGGAGACAATAAATTATCTTTATGAGGTTTGAAGAAAAGTATCTTTGAGACGACCAGCCTTCTATACAACGGATACCAAGGTTGACTGGGCCAGTGAGGAACTAGAACTAACCCAGTTGCCTTCTCGTTGACTATCTTCCTTAAGCATTTTAGTACGAGGGCGAACGGCGGGAAGGCGTAAAAAAAGTAAGTATTCCAAGGTATTGTGAATGCATCTATGTCATAAGCATCTGGGTCGCGTTGCCATGACAAATATTTACTACACTTTTTGTTTATACGCGAGGCAAACAAATCTATTTCCGGTTGGTTAAATTTATTAGTTATGGCCTTGAACAAGTTATGACTAAGTTCCCACTCCGTATCAACATTAGTATATCTAGAAGCGCGGTCGGCGTCAGTATTCTCTCTTGACCTAATGTATGACGCAAAGATGTAGATCTGTCTTTCCTCACACCACTGCCAAATTTCTCGCGTAATGTTATTTAAGTGCGGAAATTGTATGCCTCCCATTTTATTGATATAGGCAATAGCAGTTGTGTTATCTATTCTGAGTAACACGTCTTTATTGCGATAATCTTTACAAAATGCTTTTAAACCGAGGAAAGCAGCTAGCAACTCAAGGTAATTTATATGGTATGTTCGTTCTTCTGTGGACCAATGGCCCCTAGTAACTTCACCGTCACAGGCTGCGCCCCAGCCAGTGAGTGAGGAGTCAGTGAATATTTCACTGTAGAAATGGCCATCATGAAATTTATTCATATTTTTATTAGATATTTGGCTCCACCATGAAAAATCGTCTTGTAAAATTGGATCAAGTAGCATTTTTGCGTCATAATTATCATTCGATTTTAGAAGAGACAAATATTTCTCACGTTCTAGACGTTTAGTGTGTACCCAGCCGTATGCAATAGCTGGGCATGCTGCTGATAGTGTACCAATTAGCTTTGCAAAGTCTCGAATAGGAATTAAATGTTTTTTTGCGAATTTTACAAATTAATTCGGTAATTTTTTGTGTTTTTTCTGGTGGTAATTGTAAACACATTAATTGAGAATTTATAATAAATCCTAAGAACTTGCAAATTTGATTTGGCTCAGGAGAACTTTTTTCATAATTAATCACGAAACCAAATTCTGTAAATGCTTGTATAACTGCCTTAACTGTTTTGGAACAAGCGTCATATGTGTCTCCGATGCAGATGACGTCATCTAAATACGACACAACTGTGTGATTGTTGTTTCTTAGGTGAGACATGACTGGTTTTAATAATTTTGTGAACACAAACGGTGCTAAACTAAGGCCATAAGGTAAACAATTAAACTCGTATAGGACTTTATCGTAGCGAAACCTTAGATATTTTCTATATGACTCATGAACTGGAACTAAAAAATAGGATTCTTTTAAATCGATAGTTGCCATAAATGAATTATGTAGTACGAGTTTAGATACAGTACGTATATCGTCCATTTTAAAATGGCAAATCGGTAAAAAAATATTGAGAGCCTTTAAGTTTAATATAAATCTGTAACCGCCGGTGTTCTTGGGGGTCAAAAAAACAGGAGATACAAATTGATCTAAGACATCATCGCATTCAGATATTGCTCCTAAGTGGATAAGTTTTGAAATGGCCGTCAACATATCTTTATGTGGAGAAGGTGGATTCTTAGGTTCTATGTTTTGATAAACCTTGCTAATGAATGGGATTTTATAGCCTTTTACATACTGTAATATGACAGGGTCGTCAGTTATAGATGTCCAATTGTGGAAAAAATGTCTAATTCTACCAGAATGAGGTACCTTTAATGGCGATTCTTCTTGTCGTAAGCTCTGCTGCCCCTCATGTATCTGCCGCGCTGAGTCGTCGTACTGTGGGTCCTCCTCGTTGACGACGTTGATGGCTGCGGCTGATGACGGCCTGGTGCTTGCGTCGTATTCGTATTGTACATTTTTCGAGGAGGACCTCGCGCATTTCCCTGTTGGAATCCAGGTCGACGGTTGCCCATGGTGTTAGGTAGAATAGCTTTCTTTATTTGTTGACTGGATTTTTCTATATCTTTTGATGTTTTAATGTTCTCTCCAAGTTTTGTGCCGAACAAAAGATCGTCCCTTTTTACGCCTTTTATTATATTCCAGAAGTTTTTGTCCAAAAGGGGCACGATAAGCTTCCGCCGGTTAAATGTTTCTTCATGGTGTAAGTCAAGTAATATCTGGCTGACCTCAGATATTCTTTTTAAAATGTCTATCTTATCGACAGATTGAGCTTGTATAAGGTCTTTTGTTAAGTTAACGAGGCCTGCGATACCTGTACCGAGTTGATTTTGTGCTGCCTCTAAGTGTTTATCTCGGTTTTTAGCCGACTCGGACAATACTGAAGCCACTTCAGGGTTAAGTTTCGGTGCTCGAGCCAGGGTAAAATTTTCAGGCACGAGCATCTTCCCTATCAAGGTTTCCTTTTGATCTTTGGCCAAACCATCCAACAGGATCTTTCCCCAACGTTCAGCGACTTCCTCGGGTATTTTTGTACCCAGCTCAGGGTGTAGCTTTTTTGCCTCACCAAGTAATTCCAAGATTTCAATCGGTATATCGGCTGCAGGCTCGATAGTTTCACTTGGGTCCGTCGTCGGTTGTTCTTGAGCCGCGGGCGGAGGCGGCGTGATGTTATTTTGCGGCACAATATTTGCGACTGACCTAATTATTTGATCATCATGAACCTGCTCAGGTTCCGGCGAAATAATATCCTCGCGGTCGCTGTATATATCTTCGTTATGGCTTCCATAATATGTGTCGTGACACGATACTGGACTAGAAGACCGCGGAGAAGTATTTTCTAAGAAGAAGAAAAAAGAAAAACAAAATAAGGTCGCCATTACTTTCAGGACAGTATCGCGTACTGTCTCGCTAAGAAAGTAAACATTGTATTTCTGGATAACATCACGTGTTACCTCTCTAAGAAATACACGTTTTAACTATCAGGATAACATCTCGTGTCATCTCATTAAGATAGCATAATGCGTGTTAATAAAAAAAACAGCGAGGGTAGGTGTGTACTACTCACGTTTTTCTCGTTCATATTTTAATTTCTGTTCATATCGTTTTATTTTTCGCATTAAATATTCTTCCTCGTTCTCACGTTTTCGTTTTCCCATATTTCTAAAACACTTTCTAAAAAAAAAAACTCGATTAAACTGATGTTTACGGATATAAGTTTGAAATAACGTCGTAGCAATGCCGCACACGAAACACGAATGAAGTGACAGCTGATAGATAGCATAAACTTGATGTCAGAAGTAAAGGTACCCCCTTTATTATTTAATTTTTTTTTTTAGTCTTTGAACAGTGTGGCAATGCAGTACATAGGAACACGGACTACAATGTACATTAAATCTCGAGGATGCAACATTGAAGTATAATACCATATATAATACTTTAATATCATCTCATCAGTCGACTCGCTGTAATCGGATTCAGAACTCGCGATTATAATGGAAATGTTTCTTTTACGGGTAATCATGTTTTCTTTTACAGGATTGGTGTTCAATACGAAATTGTGTTCTATTTATGTACGAAGGTAAGGAAAATAACAAATAAAATATGAAGTAAAGACGCAGAGAGAACATTTTTGGATTTTTTTCTCTTACAAATAACTGTAAAAAAAAACAGTTTCAAATATGACAGTTTAATTTCATCTATACTAATAGTATAGAGGTAAAGTTTGTGTGTTTGTATATTTGTTAAATTGTAAGGGGTAATCTCGGGATCTACTGAACCGATTTAAAAAATTCTTTCACCAATAGAAAGCCACATTATTGTTGAGTGTCATAGGTTATATAAAAAACCGAAAAATAAAAAGACTTTTACGTGGTAGTCCGTTTTGCAAAGTGAATCGGAGAAAAATCCAAAGCAGCGGAGGGCGCGGGATGGTTTCGGGTTTAATTCGGTTCGCGTTCGTGCTCGCTTCGGGAGAAAGGGGCGTGGCCTTTTACATCTGATCTGAGAGGTAGGTACCCGCGCGGCTCAGTCGCGTGGTCGGCTCCTTACGCAGCGGACGTCCCCGAAATTGAATTTTTCGAAACGTAATTAGCACACTTTCGACTAATTAGGCCCAACGAAGTGGGCACGGGTCAGCTAGTAGAATATATGCATATAACTGACATACGATAGTCGTAAATCATTTCGAGTAGAATTTTTTGCTTCATCATCATCTGCCCCGCTTTTTCCCAAATTATTCGAGTTAGCTTCCAGTCTAACTGGGTGCAGCTGTATACCAGTATTTTACAAGAAGTCTATCGGGAGGAGGGGGTCTATCTGACCTTCAAAACCCAATTAGTATTGGGTAATATGATACCCTTTGGTCAGACTGGTTGTCTGTCGTATTTTCGCTTAACAAGTTAAATTAGATAAATCTCGGATACACAGAGGGCCTAATATCATTAACTGGAATCCCTTCTGATTAACTAAATTCAGTTAAATCAGCAAATTGCTACGGCTGAGTTCACTAGAATTAAGGTTCAAGGTTCAATTATGAAGATAAATCTAATTTAAAACTTTGAGTTTTTCATCTACTAAAGATTCATTTGAAACTGGCGGATAACTTCACATATAAAATGGATACAAAACACCCTGTACGATATATTCTCTGTAACTTAATGTATTCACCTATTTAAATGCACCATATTACATAAAATTATTATCAGCTTGTAAATTTGTCCATCATGGAATAAACCTACCATCCCAATTAACAATTTATTATTAAATCGCATGACCACGATGACCTAGATATTCTGAAACCGCTCGTTACGATTTTTAAAGCTTTTATATTTAATAATCGAGGTGCGATATATTTATCCAACCACCTGTATTTTTAACAGACTTTCTATCTGGTGAAAATGATGATACGCGATGTCATCAAGTCTTCTAAAGACACGATAATAAGTGCCCCATCGTTGCTGGAACAGCACCACATTTACTGAGAAGAAACATCTGAAATAAACTCAGAAATCATAGTCTCTCTTAAGGTTCAGAATCTTGGTCAATGAGAGCTATACAAGATTACTGTCTTTTTAACAAAGAACCATACAGATTTGAATAGACCTGCCCACTCACTATGTCCACACACTATATTATACTACCAATAATTAAAACAATTGCTTTAAAAGACAATCAATTAAAGAGCGTTGATGGAAACTGCGACCTAAATAGTATGCACCAGTGCATGTCAAGCATTAAGTGGGGCTATGTGACTGGAATCTAGGCCAGGTCACAGAACTGCAAATAACTGGTTTCTTTGGTACTCATTGTTTTTTCATGGAATTTTTATTTTTATTAAAACAGTGTTTTATGGAAAAACAGGATTCCAAACAAAGCTTTGAAAGTCAGTGGTTTTAAATAAAAGACGGACGGGGACGACTGAATTGAACAGTATTGAAGTCCGTACAGGTTTTGTTCACACGTCACGTCACGACAACAACGGACTGACTTGTCGTAGATCGTGGACTTAAGCAGGCTGTCTATATTGTGTAATTTACTTAATCACCAATGTTCCATACATGTTTGTCCAAGTACCAAAAATTCCAACCGGCAACCTGTACAGACTGGCACGCGTGGTGCGTATAATGAATAACCCAGTCCTGCTCAAGGATGGCCGTGTTATTATGATATAACAATTGCGTGCCCTGCCCATAAGTTCTTATAGTTAAGACAACAATCTATAATCAAGCTTCGACAATCTCCACTAGTCACTACTAATACTCCAAAACTCCGAAGAACCAACTAACAATAGCAGAAGTAAAAAAAACTATGTTTGAATAACACTTTCAAGAACAATAGTGCCTCTTAGGAATCTCCCTCCCCCCCCCCACCCTTATTTCTGCTATCAAGCAGTTTTGTTATGTTCTGAAGTGAAGGTCTTGATAAAGTATTTCATATACGTAGAAGGGTACCAACTCGTCTGGAAAATCCTATTATTAGATATTGTAAGTTTTAAAGTGATAACAATATTCTATCAGTTGAGCCTTCAATAAATTAATCTCAAACATAACCTAGATTTTCATCTCATAGACCACATTATCCTTGAAATACTTAAACAAGTGACGCTGAAGACCTATAAATATCTACATTTTCTCAATGTTTAGTCTCGATTGAATAACGATCAACCTCATCAATATATTACCATAATGTGTACTTAAACATGTTATTAATAATTAATTAAAATGTGGGTAGTTCAATAATCAATGGCAAGTGTGTGACGTCACGTGGAGAGGCCATGGTGATGCTAAGTGACAAGTTGTTTACCTATCAATGAAGCTAGGAGTGTCTCCCACATGCTCCATTAAAATCACCATGAATGAGTTTGTGGGCGTCACCCATATATTATTTGGTTAATTCTGATGGCACCTGTGATGGTTGTGGACGATTGAATAGAGGTGAAATTAGACTGTTTTTGTTTTTAGTTTTGATAGGACACCTACGACAAATACTTCTTAGATGTCCTACGTCATTTCTATACGGAGAGATATTTTTTGTCTGTGTCGCTATGTTTGTCTTATTTTATAAGCAATTTCTATTTCTGGTGGGTGGTAAGTAGGTGACTAATATTCCATTACATTAAATACAAATCAAAAGTTAATTATACTAAAATAAATATGTCTACCCAACATAAGATGATAAATTAATCAATTACTTATTGATTAATTTATCATCTAAGGTTCATTGAACAACATACTTAACGTTAAATGAAAAGATATTAGCAGCAAATAATTTTTAAAAACCAAAGAAAAAATTACAAGAACAAAACCATTTGATACTTTTATCTTCAAATTAAATTCGAAAATGCTTCGTAATGAAGCGTTAAGAAACATTTAAATCAAGAACAAAGGCATTTAGATTACCTTCGTAATCATAAGGTTGAGCCTAATTTCACAGTAGACGGAATTAGGGAGTTTCTTTAAAGTATTCACAAAGTAAAATTTCGGCCGTCTTGGGTCCAACGCGCGCTAAACTAATTTTACCGTTTGATACCTCTGTTGAAAGTTCTCTTAAGAATTTCCTTTGTGTCTGAAAAGGTAGGTTACGGATAAAAGGTTGGAACTGGAAACTTAAGGTATTTTCGTTTTGATAGTCAAAAATGAATTGTGAACAATTAAACTATTTAATACTGGTTTAAATATTAAAGTACCAGGGCGATACTACTGAGACAAATCCATGGTTTTTGGAATACAGCTTTTGATTTACGAGAGCCTTGTCTTACTCCAAAATTCAAGACTCCTATTTACGGATTATTCCCAATAGTCCCCTCTAGCCCTGTCCTCCGGGGTGACAGCTGGGAATTGTCTTCCCAGTTGTCACCGTGGTGACAATTTGTGCCGACTGTTCCCTTTGAAAACTGACTAGAGGGGACAAATGGGAAGTCTTTTTCTCAGTTGTCACCGGGGGGGTGACATTTGCTACGATTCCAAAAAAATATTAACTGTTAGGTAAGTAAATTAATTTAAAAAAAAAAAGTTATATAGAAACAAATAAAAAAAATCAACATTATGTTTCCTTTAATAGGTACAATCACAGGTTATTATAATTATATATTATTATTAACTTTAATTAATACTATTCGTATAATCATAGATAATAAGGGTAAAGTTACAAGTGCTTAAATGCATGCTTATTTGAAATCTTGCTCATTGATTTTGTGCTTGTCGCCGCAGATGTCATGACACAAAATAGAACGTCCGTCGAACTCATTTGTACTTGCTTATTTCAAGAGAGTGCTTAGAGAGAGATGGAGGAATGAGATCGACGGACGTTCTATATTGTGTCATGCTACCTGCGGCGCAAGGCACAAAATCAATGACCAAGCTTACAAACAAACATGCTACTAAATTAGCACGTGTAACTTTAACCGAACACTGATGTTTTTTACTAATTAATTAATTATGTACTATACCATAGACATGACATTCCAAAAAAATGCCCAACAGACATATTGCCTTCTTTTTACCATTGCTTTGTCATATAGGCTCGAAACTTTATCATGTTCTCGTCTTCTGTTTGCTTCCGTGTGATATAATTATGACCAACCGTTCATGACTTCGGATGGTGGTACTAAAGGGAGAGACACACACACAACACAGGGAGTACAGCACTCAATGCCACTTCCCGGATTTTTGCTGGATTGCTCGATTTCGTGATTTCGAGCTCGCGCCCTTTACGCCAAATAGCCGAGTTAAAATGATAGTAACATCCGCTCACTATTACAGTTGGAATTTTTTTTGCGATGGCGCTCGTATCTGGTTTATCATAATCAGTAACAAATATGTTTCTACCTTAGTTTTGAAAAAAAAAAATCTAACCTCGCTGTTGCCGTACAAAATAAATTCCGCAATATGTAAAAATTATATAAAATTTAAAAAAATATTGGTGTTAAATCTGTGATTGTATTTATTAAAGGAAACATAACGTTGATTTTTTTTTATTTGATTATAATTAACTTTTTTGAAATTTTTATTTACTTACTTAATAGTTACTGTTAATATTTTTTTGGAATCGTAGCAAATGTCACCCCCCCCCCCCCCCCGGTGACAACTGAGAAAAAGACTTCCCATTTGTCCCCTCTAGTCCGTTTTCAAAGGGAACAGTCGGCACAAATTGTCACCCCGGTTACAACTGGGAAGACAATTCCCAGCTGTCACCCCGGAGGACAGGGCTAGAGGGGACTATTGGGAATAATCCCTATTTACCACGTCGTTTAACACATATTTACATTACTACTGAAAATAATTTACATCGGGACATCAAAAGGTGGAAAGGTAGATAACAAATTACAGTACGATACATCTGTAAAGAAAATAATGAGTGAGCAAAGAACGTGATCAAAGTCGAGGCCACGTAATAAAATATACGTCAACCTGACACCTTCGAAATAAATCTAATATGATAACAAGATATCGCAACAGTAAATGTAATGAAATAAAGAATTTACATAATAAATAAGAACTTTATCAGGAATTCACGAATTGACAACTGGAAATGCTGACCATTCTCTTCTTTAGTGCTATAACTGAAATTCTGACAAGATTAGTTCTCATACCAACCTTTTATTAGGGCACTCTTTGATACGGCAGGGGGTAGATTAGATTAGATTACGTGGTCTCGGCGCAGGGGCGGGGAAGGAACATGGGTTCGGTTTTTAGTCAGTAGAAGTCTGACACTCCCCTTCGCTCTGCCCAAGAGCGGGAGGGGTCATTCGATGATTTTCCACAAACCAAAAAAAAAAAAAAAAAAAGGGGGTGGTGCAAAATCCCGAAACTCGACATTTCACTCAAGTCTGTAATTTTTGTAGAGTATATACTCTACAAAAATTACAGACTACAGTCGTCAAAGTTAACCCAGTTAACCAAGTTTCACTGTAGTAAAGTAAAGTAAATTTTGACCTTCGAAAAGTGCTGATTATCAGCCTAGTTGGAATAAATGAATTTTGACTTTGACTTTGACTTTTTGACTTTGAAAGCCTGTTTGAAACTGAAAAGCAAAGGCAAAACCACTGCGCGTCAGACTCACTGGAGTGATTGCTGCTTAATTCGGGTCTTTAGCTCCGAACTTACTAAAGGATGCCCACAAAATGTCAAATACCAAAAAGCTTTAGGTAGTGGAACGGAGTAATTTAGTCAATCTAGACATTAATACGAGCTTTATAATATCCTTCCGAGAGAATTTCGGTAAAGGAGGTCAGTCTTAACGGAGGTTTATCAAGTTCGAAGGAGATAATTTAGAGCAGAAGTGTGTACAAACACTGTCTTTATTCTCATAACCCGATGGGAAAGTGGTCCGATATGACCAGATGCAGAACCATTGGCTTTAAATGGTAACTCACGGGAGTAAAAACAATAAAATACCTATAAAAACGAAAACGGTATTTTATATATTAATTAAACCATACCCCTTTATTATAAAAAAGATATCTCAACAAATAAAGACGAAGAAGAGCCTTTGATTTTTTCTGGAAATAATATTGTTATCATCAAATAAAAAATACCACGTCTATTATTATTCAAAATATCCTCAATTGGGTACTCCTACTAATTAGGGGTAGGCATTATTGAGGAAAATTACAAAGGAAACAACATCATTATCGAGAAGAAAAGTGAAATAACAGTCTTTAAGAAAATCCACTTTGAGGAGAGAACAAATATTGATTCAGTACTGGCAGTACTGAATTGAATTTGATCACATTAAGGTACATTTACAATAACTCTAGGTAAGACCTAACTGAATGCCTCAATATTATTGCACTGCTTTTAAACAACAAACTACCGAAAAATAATGCGTTAATTTGTAAGCAGTGTGTTACAGTCTACAATCTTTCGACAGTTTACAATCTCGCGAGACAGATCATAATCTAACGGTATTTACAATTTTACGGTGGCATATACATACCACAAAAGTCTTATTTCTATACTAAATATTGTTCAGTATGTTTTGTGAACATCCAAAATATATTATACACGTCCAAACGTAGTCCCCAATCACATTTTCATGCTAAACGATCCATTTCAGAAAATCATCGTACAATAGATCTATTCTGCTACGCCGGAGCCCGTAGCCCGTAGCAACCGCTACGCCGTAGATTCTGCGTAGTCGACCCTAATTTGTCGTATAGACATTGCCATTGGTCGGCGCCTTTAGGGATGATATCATTTCGACCCTAAACAACCCTTAGAATAGATCTTTTGTAATATAGATAAAGGATATCAGATATTATATTGAATTGTTATGTGATGTTTCGCTCACATTTGTTTAAGAGATGAGATAATTATGAATTGTTTCTAAATGGCTGGTTTTTGGAGTTAACGAGTAAGTTATCTATTTATTGGTAATTATTGTCGTTGGTCTAGTGGTTGTAAGCGTGACTGCTGAGCACGAGGTCCTGGGTCCGATTCCCGGGTTGGGAAAAGTGTTACTGGGATTTTCCAACATGAATTTCTCAGTAACCACTACGGAGTCTGGATTTGTGCCCGTATGTAGCAGTACCTTTGTGCTCTTCTATATTTTTTTTTAATGTTTTTATCCTTTTTTGTATTTTGTGTGTACATAAATAAATAAATAATATATAGCAATAGGCTCGCCCCCTGTTGTATAGGACTTAAACATAACTGAAAATGGTAAAATGTGGGTGTACGATGGGTACGCCTCTGCATAGCCCTTCGTGGATTACAAGGCGTATTGTTGTGAAACATTTATTTTATTAATCCTCTACTATTTACGAACTTAGTCTTCATTCTTAAGATAATTTAAACAATATGTTTAATATCTAATTTACTATTAGTTATTCAATTTTAATTATAATTTTTCTTCGGGTAACATCATAAGTTGACCTATTCCAAGATATTGGAACAACAAACATTGTATTGGCATACAATTTAATCACAACAAACATTAAATGTCGTCGTTGTTATGTATAACAGATTTTTCTAACAAAACTACATATAAATACTGAACACGATGCTATATAAAACAACATTTTAATTCTGTTAACACATTGAACTCGCCCGCATCGTGTTATGTGATGACTATCTCCAGTTTAATCGGTCAACTGCGACGCATTAAATTACCATTGTTTTAAAACCTCGACATTGGTGTCAGTACTGTGGGGAATTATATATTCAAACTTAGAACCTGTTCTGTGCTTAGAACATTTATTTAAAATAAAACTAGCTGTGTTCCGCGACTTTCGTTCACGAGAAATTATTATAAACATATTACTTCCTTATTTGAATCGAATTTTGTTAACAACTTCAAGATTTTTTTTCCGCGGATCTAACACTTTTCGAAAATAACATCCTACTTCGTCCCTTCTTATAACATCAGCTATCGGCCACTAAAAACCCCGTCAAAATCCGTCCAGGTGTTTCGGAGATAAGCCAGACAGATAGACAACCAGTTATTAGATGATGTGATAAGTAAAATTAATAATAAAATGAAAGTTGCAGGGATTTTCCTTGATTTAAGTTCCGCTTTTGACACGATTGACCATGAATTGCTTCTGACTAAAATGAGTCATTACGGAATAAGGGGAAATGCTTTAAAACTGTTCTCATCCTACTTAAAAAACAGGCAGATGTACGTTGAAATTGACAAAACTGAGAATAATTATAAGAAAAGCTATAAATCCAAAATTGTGCGCATATCAACGGGTGTTCCACAGGGATCTATTTTAGGACCTATTTTATTTTTATTATTTATTAATGATTTGATTAATTATCTAAATACAATTTTACCGGACATTGAATTAGTAATTTTCGCAGATGACACAAATGCTATAGTGGCAGCAAATGACATGGCAGAGTTGACAGAAAGGGTGAAGGCTACGCTACAAGCTTTTCATTTGTGGTTCACAGCAAATAAATTGCTGATCAATAGTGAAAAGACTCAATTATTGTTATTTAAAACTACGGCCCGTAACAAAGATAAATTAAATGTTGAATTAAATAAAGTCGAAATTGAAAACGCTGTCGAAGTAAAATTTTTGGGTATACGCATTGATCAACTGTTAAACTGGAAACCGGAATTAAAAGCTATTGATGCGTCGGTATCATCGGCTTGTTACGCTCTGCGAACCCTGAGAAATGAAATCAGCATAGAACAGCTAAAAGTTGTATATTTTGCGCTGGTGGAGTCAAAAATTAGATATAGCATACTTTTCTGGGGAAATAGCTATGAATATAACAGTAGAAGAGCTTTCATACTACAAAAACGTGCAATTCGTACCATGGTCCGCATCTCTCAAAGGGAAAGTTGCCGGCAACACTTTACTAATTTAGGTATACTTACAGTACCAAGTCTTTATGTACTGGTACTTTTAAGCAATATGGCCAAAAACATGCATGACTATGAGACAGTAGAGGAACGGCAGATAAGGGAAAGCACCCGTAGAATGGACTTGAAGAATAAGAATTGCATCTTAAACAATCTAAGAATTGTGAGACACAGTCCACGATACCAGTCAGTAACATTATTTAATAAATTGCCTTTACACATTAAAAGTACTGTCTACAGTAGCGGTTTCAAAACAAAACTAAAAAGTTACCTTTTGGATAAGTGTCTTTATGCAGTAGAAGAATTATAATTTTAATAAACACCTACTATTATAAAATTGATGAAATATAAATTTATTATTTTTGATTACAATGAATTTTGAATTTGTAATGTTATTTGATATGCTATTACTACATGTGTTTGTGTATAAATTATGTTGTGTAAATTATTATTACTATTGATTAAAATGACTACTTATAAACTATTACAATATTGATGAGATAGTAAGTTGATCTTGATACCTATGAAAATAATGTCTTTGATGATTTGAGTCTATAAGCGATATTCAATTATTTATTATTATGTTTGATTATTTATTATTTTGTGATGTTTAATGGATTTGATGTGTTGTTTTAATTATTTAAATTCGATTTTTGACATTGATGAATTTCTGATAAGACGAATATATATTTCTATGAGTAAATGATTTTGACAACTGATCAATTAAAAATGGTAGTTGTGATATTGTTCTCTAAATGGATTATTGTAAGGATTGACTATTATCTATTATTTTAAATGACATGTTTTCATAACAGATTCTATGAAATTTGATTTTAATTGCTGACTTTAATGAAGTTTTGGCATGTCTAAATATTAATATTATTTAATGATAGGTTTAATGATTGAATTGTAGTTATAATTTTCTCTTTTAAATTAATTATAATTGAACATTGTTTTATGTTACTGTTGGTCTAACTATTCTTCCACATAACTGGTAATATTGGTATATTTGTTAATGATTAATTTCTTGTTTTGTTGACCTTGGTTTTGTTAATAATTTAACTTGAATAGCGATGGAATTTGTTTTTATTAATTTATTTACTTTACTGTCTCTTATGTTCTTTTTTTGTAATTACTTTTGTTTTTTGTAACACATTCAGATACAATGTAAATTGTTATTGAATAAATGAAATGAAATGAAATGAAAACCAGCCATAACAGATAGACAGACAAACAATGAATAGAAATGTTTGCGTTTTTGTTATTTATAAATGCCGTGTATATTTTCGTATGCATTCAATATAAAGCAGTTATTTTAAAATCCCAAACAGACACTTTCATTTTATTTATTTATTTAGACAAGTAAAACATATATGCCAACCAAATAACACCACTGGCTGGACACTGACAACTAATCACTTCGAAGGCCAAACTATCAAATAACCACATACACATTAGCAAATTGCCAAAGCTCAGTTAGTTTAATAGTTAGCCGGTTAGGGAACAAGCAAGCAATACATTATAGACTATAGGCTAAC
Source organism: Diarsia mendica (assembly GCA_949316265.1). Taxonomy (NCBI): domain Eukaryota; kingdom Metazoa; phylum Arthropoda; class Insecta; order Lepidoptera; family Noctuidae; genus Diarsia; species Diarsia mendica. The sequence continues at coordinate 7,174,892 of OX438906.1, read as the reverse complement.
GTTCCATCCCTGATAGATTGATTGATCTCAGGAGCCTGATGCTGGGCGAACCTAAGAGAAACAAATGGCAATCGTTTTCAAACCGTTTTTTCTAACTTAAATAAGTTTGAAACACCGTGCTCCGGCCCTATCTAGTTTTAGAACTTAACATAATGTGACGTTTAAATGTGTTGTGTAAAAAGCAATTTGCAGAAATAAATATGTTTTGAACAAGCTTTTACTTAACTTGCAATGTTTGTATATTTATTTAGGTAAAATCTTGCAACTGAATTTTAAAACAGTTATCGCCAACCGATTGAGCTCAAATTTTGCATACACGTTTAGTTTCGATGACAATGCATGGATTTAGGTAATCTCATTCTAAATTCAAACGGCAGACCACCAAAGTTGGTGGATTAGTTATTTATCATGCACGCCCACGACATGGGTATCTATGAAAAGGGTTTACAGAGAATAATACGAAATAAATGTCCTATTACATCGGAATCAAACATATGTAGTGAAATGTCACACACATAATTGCTATCAGCTACCTACTGTATAAACCCTTCGGAGTTTACAGATGTCATGTTTTTATGTTTTGTGATACACACTATACCTACACTTTTTCAGTTTTTCGGCAGGCCACGAATGACATGGCGGGACGAATTAGACAGGTTCCGCCATAACTAGAAGGAGGACGCACGGTTTCGAGAAAAATTGAAGGAGCGGAGGAAGGCCTTTGCCCAGGAGTGCGAAAGAGCAGGCTAGAAAAAAAAAATACACACTTTATAGCAGTCTTTAATTTTTCACCCAAATCTTTTCTACGGATTCCACTCACAAACCTTCTGAATGCATGATCAAATCTATCACCATAGTTTTGACAGACTAATCTACCACCAGATAACATGTTAGCTTGCAAACATTACAACCAATTCCTCAATAAGAAATTTAATGAATGATTAAATGACCATATTGAAGGTCTCCAGAAACAGAAAGTCATTGAAATACACATGTACTATCAGCCGCTGTCTGAAAACCTTCAAGTGTATTTCAAGTTCAGGGTTAAGCGAAGCGTGTACGCGAAGCCTACTTTTTAAAATACGGTAGACGAATGATTACTCCAAATGAAATTAAACTGTTTCGGATTACATTGCTTTTTTCACATTTAGAGTGCTTCAGCAATTTCGTTCATTTTATATTTAGTGCTCGGCGCGCGGGTTGTTTAATTTTAAATGTGGATCTTTATTTGCTTTTAGATTCTGCTTTTAAAATGGAGTTCTGTGAATGATCTGAGCGTTCCATTCTTGAATTTTGTTGAATGAGTATTTTATTTTCAATGTTGCCATTAACAATGCGCTAAAACTCTTTGGGTAGATTTTAAAAATAAATGTTACTGCCAAAAAAGTACTCGCAAGTGCCATAAAAAAGTTGCTCTAAAGCTCAGTTAAGAGTTAGCAGAAGGATTTTAACACCGTTTTTAATGTCATAATGCTACTCGTGTGAAAATTACTAGTTATGTACTAGACTTAAGACTAACTAGATATAAAAGTATGTACTTAGTAATAGTTACTGCTACGGCTACATCTTGCAGTACACAATTAAGTCCTTAATATAGTGGAAAGATGATCTTAATTTGCTGAAAGACTAGTATGAACACGTGCAGGGGTCGTAACGTAAATAGGAACGATTGTATAATCAAAAAACCGGCCAAGTGCGAGTCGGACTCGCGCACCGAGGGTTCCGTAAAAAAAATATATTATGTGATGTAACTAAAAATTTATGGTTTTCGTAATTATTCCTTTATCTATGCTATAAGACGTTGCTTCGTACCAAATTTCAAGATTCTGAGTTCACGGGAAGTACCCTGTAGGTTTTGATTCCCTTGCGAGTGTCGAAAATTTGCGGCATAAACGGGAGTATCTTGATGTAACTAAAAATTTATGGTTTTCGTAATTATTCCTTTATCTATGCTATAAGACGTTGCTTCGTACCAAATTTCAAGATTCTGAGTTCACGGGAAGTACCCTGTAGGTTTTGATTCCCTTGCGAGTGTCGAAAATTTGCGGCATAAACGGGAGTATCTTTTGATCGCGTTGACTTAGAAGTTTGATTTTTTCACAGCTCCAAGAGACCATAGACTTGAGTATTTGATATGAATTTCAGCTTGATACCTCCACGCGTTCCTGAGAAAAAAGGTCTTGACAGACAGACAGACGGACAACAAAGTGATCCTATAAGGGTTCCGTTTTTTCCTTTTGAGGTACGGAACCCTAAAAATACTACTGTAGCGCTTTGTTTTATGCTTTCTTGAAGTTATGGATAAAAATAATGTCTTCAAACGAAATGAATATCTTAAAAAAACTATTTCACATTAAAAAAATTAACGAATTTACTTATGTCTCTTTTTCTCGCTTATTCAAGTTATGTCGCATGCTCTTTTCATTCACAAATATAATATATAATATAAATATAGTAATACCTTTACTATAAATTCAAAGACTAATATTGCCGGTAATACCCAACAACAATATGATATGGTCACGACCGTCAGACAGATCCATTTCTTGTACCGCACAATGCGGCACTGCGGATATTATTTTGCAGAAAATAATATTTACACTTAATATGGGTTTTGTTTTTACGGAACACAGCTGCTCTCATTTGAAGGTTAAAATTGTTCTAACGTAAAATATAATAGCTATGAAGCTACCTAATTTATTCTGTAGGTAACTGTTATGCCTAAATCGACAATAGCGTTTCAAAAATATTAACGTATATAAGCTTTATTTTTCTTTTTTTAAACTACGGGTCAAAATTTCCGTCATCCACGAGGGAAAGGCCGACGTCAAAAGCCTAGGTGCCAAGGTACATCATATATTATAACACAAAACCCTCATCACCGGACAAAATGCAATGTCCCAGTCCCTAGCGACAGTGGCGCCACCATTACAGCCATAACAATACAACTATGTCGTACAACTCTGTTACTAGGCAATTCAAACTGAATGCTTAATGCGAAGCCGGGAAATGACCTCGTTTATCTAAGATACTCTGAGCTAAGAATAGGGACAAAGCTAGCGTGACATGGGCCGACTTATATGCTTTATAGTGGACGGTCATGTAGGGCAGTGTTAAAACTATGGGAGGTTGTGAATAAATCGCTTTTTATGGGCTTTTTTTAGCGTGTAACGTTTTGCCGCTAGGCAATCACCATCGATCTACAACGCGGTTTTTTAGGGTCATATCCTATAAGTAAAAATAATACTAAAAGTCCTAGAATTTGTGGTCCAAAAATGCATAGTTCCGAAGATATCATCAAGACTCTCGATGAGTGTACTTAGGTATCTTAGTTTCATTGAAAAATACGAGTAATGTTTGGATAAGTAGTTCCATCTCCCTTAGTTATGTGGGCCTAGTAGCATGGGCCTAGCATGAACATGCGTCGTAAACATAACGTAAGTTACAACGATTCTGAAATTGAATAGAGCACTCGTATTGCTAATCGTATCCCTACTTCGTTTTTGGACTTTATTCGCATTCATGGGCGATTGTGCTTGTCACATACATTTAAACCAAAATGCTATATTTTTTTTGTATATTCGATGGTTAATTTGATGATATGTAAAATTGTAAATGCGCCCAATAAACAAGAGCTGTTTTTAGTGTTACAGCACCTTTTTGGCTTCGTACAAGATCTAATTATTTTTTATTTTTTTTCTTATGTTTTCTGTAATGTCCTGTGCAAGATAAATACACTTACTTTATTTTTTCTCTTTTCTTTAAATCACGATGCATTTTCTAAGATCTGTGGCGCCAGTGAAAGTGGCGCCAGTGAATGAAAAGTTGATTGGTAATCGATTGTCGTGGTATGGACATGACGTGATGCGAAGGAATGAAGGAAATGTTGTGAGGAAAATGTTGAGTATGAATGTAGATGGCTATAAAAGGAGAGGAAGGCCAAAGGAACGATGGATGGACTGTGTGAAGGATGATATGGCTAGAAAGGAGGTGACTGCTGAGATGACGAGAAATAGGGAAGTATGGAAGAAGAAGACATGTTGCGCCGACCCCAAATAAATTGGGATAAGGGCAGGAGAATGATGATGCGTTTTCTAAGATCTTTCAAAGCAAAGTTATGTTTAAACGGAGATCAAAAGAGAGTTGTAAAGTTTGAGAACCAGGTACGTGGTTCACTTCGAGGAACTTTGCGTGACTTCGTTTGCGTCATTGTTCTCAATCTATTTGCTATATCGGTACAAACTTGGAACGTTTGTTTGGAATCTGAAGATATATAATGGTTTTGTAATTGTATTTTTTTTTGTTATTACTTGTTTCAATTCAATTCGGGTTACCTATTAATTATTATTTCGTTCGTTTTGTCTTTTCCTTTTTCATGGACTATTTTAATGAAAATTTTCTTATTAGAATGATTCTTCTGTTCTAAACCCCTCTACAAAGTACGGTAAGAATAGATGAAGAAGTGGACGTTTGGATATTTTTGTTTCACGCACGTAAAATTTTAAATCGTTTTCCTCCTACTCTGTTGATTTAGGTACGTTTTAGATTTTCTTAAGTAGGTATAGTATTTTGCATTAAAAACCGTTTTATTACGAGAAAATCTTTATTTAATTGCGTTTTAAATTTTGCTTTGTGTACTTATACATTTTATTGTTAGTGACTGTAAATGTACCTACATCTACGAAAATTGTAGACAAGTATAATTCTACTTGAAGACATGGAATTAGTACTGATTATACATATCTATAATATAAAACACATTACAAAATACGAAATTGTTTCATAGAAATATTATTGAACTGCTAAACTTAATTCTATTACCCGCAAACTCGTTACCAAGCTGCGGTAACCATGTTTACATTCAGCGGTTCAGAGCGATTCGCGCGCCACCCGCACTAAACACGTAGTTATAATAGAGTTAGGGCCTACCGCTAGTGGTTTCACCAACGACCATAGCAACTATTTAGCGATACGCTAACTCAACGATACATCTATCGCTATAACTCCCACGCTACGAGAATAACGCGCGAATCTATTAAGCCCATACTCCAATCCTGAAAAACACTTTATTTGTCGAATAGAACGATCAATATTAACGATTGGACATACATAAATGCCCAAACTTAACTACAATTAAACAATCAACGACGCCCGAAGTCAAAATAATCAACACAACATTAAACATTCACCAACCACATCACAGCTATTAACCATAATCAATTTACGAATGACCTCGCTGCAATAAAAATCCAGCGATTTAGGAGGCTTAGGGATATTCCGGAGACATAAATCAAGTTATACTGGCGCAAATATGAGTGTCTATGGCTATGTTTACGTATAATCACGTGGTCAACACTCACCGGTCCGAGGCTGTCGAAGCCGTGGCGCAGTGCGAGCTGATGAGCCTCGTCGTGCTGCACCGAACGCTTGAAGCGCACCAGGAACGTGTTGGTGAAGACCTCGCGGGACGCGGCAGCAGCGATGAGCAACGTAGCAGCCAAGCATTGTAGCCACATGTTCGCGCTATGGCCGACGGCGGCTGACTGAGACCCCACAGCCACTGACGTCACCACATATCGACCAGAGCCCCACGCATGCGCCAACCCGACCATTCACGCTCCCCTCGGCGACGTCCAGCCTTTTCACAGATTATGAAAGGATGGATCGCGCCGCCACTACCATTGTTTGGATGAAACAAGTGAAACAACCTAGATTCATGCTGTTCCGTTTAGCCCGACCCCATCTTGTATGCGACCTTGTTTACGGTAATAAGTCTTCGAACTATAATTTACATTAGGGGCCGTCTGGTACTATAAGTGTTAGATATGCCTAAAAGCTTTGTGTGTAGAGAAAGGAGGTTGAGATGTTTGAGTACATAGGTACCTACTTGGCATTATTTTGATATCGATATTTCGAGATAAACACGATATCAACTTCATTTAACTATATTATCATGGGAAGCTTCGACTTTGGAAAGTCGAATCGAACTTTTCTAATCTCGGCTGGAGGGTCGTCAGTTAATTAAGTTGATGGACAGCCAGTTATGAGATCGTGTCTCGTGAGGCTGTGGTTAACGCTTCAAGACTTGTTCACTGATAAACTTTTGTGAAATTACTTTTTTAAGTACTAACGAGGGAAGTTATGAAGCCTTTGTGGATTTGTGGGTTTTCCTAAAACATCTACCTACCTACCTACCCACAGCTGTTTTACCTACTTACCTAAACAGTCTTATCTAGAGTGTCACTGATATAAAATGACGTGTAAATAGGAATGTGAATGAAATATGGCACCGATTAGGCTCTTTTTCCGATTAGGCTCTTACCTATATTACGTCATTATTTTATTCATTACCCACTAGGTTTTGCTCGCGTGTTCGCTTGCATTATTGTCGGAAATTCTCACACTGGCCATAGCCTACGACACTATAATCCAACGTTACGATACTGTAGCTTCCCATTACTGAAACAACTTGCTTCAAGGAATTATTAAATTCCTGCATTTCAGTTGGAAAGTCGGAGTACCTATTCCCGTTCGTCGTAGGACGAAGAATTCATAATTATTTTTCCCGATCGTCCCATTAATTTTGTTGATGGGACGAACTGGAATAATACATAATACTTATTAATTATTTTTTAGTCCTCTTGGTCCCACCAAATAATTTCAGACTGGTTGTTTTAATGGTAAAAAAAAACAAATTTCAAAATAAAAATCAGTCATTTACAGTTAAGAGTTAGGACAGTGAAGTCTCACAAAGTACTAGGAGGCCAGAAATATATAGGAGGTATTGTATTACCTATTGAAAATAGGAATCTCATAGTCAAAATATGTGGTACGTTAAGAGACTTTACTATCCTTGTTTCTCATCACCAACAAAAAAAACTGCATGTTATTAGAAAGGTATTTAGATTTCACTATAACATTGTGGATTGTTAGTATTTTTACGAAATTCCCCTTTTTTTCCTACTTTTCTATTATATAGTGGTAGCCCAAAATCAAATATTTCCTTTGAAAGTACACTACGAAACAGCGATTCAACATTTTACGTACAAAATTATTTAGTGGGACGAATGGCACTAATCTAAGAACATATTCCCATTCGTCCCTCTAAAATCATGAATGGGACGATCGGGAACAAAGGAGATGGCTAAATTCAGTTAGGACGAGTGAAGCAAGCATCTATAAACATGACACCTAGCAAAATGCAACGCTGAATAGCTGAATATTAGTATTTCATATAAAAAACACTTTCAGAAGTAGATCATATGTTGAAAATAGTGAAAATAAAATCGTTTAGCTCCTGCGTCAATACGTATAAAACTGCAAACAAATGTCATTGCTATGAACTTTTACTTAGGCATTTTGATGTATCTGCATTGAAATTGATATAGTTGTATTATAGACTAAACGAGCCACCCCGATTTCGCATCGTGGTACTTTAGTAAATATACACAAAGGGGTAATTGCACCTAAAAATGTAATACAACGGCCTTTCTGCAATCCGCGCAAAAATTACTCCCACCCGCGTGTTTACTCTTGTAAAACCTAACGGACTCATCCAAATAAGTAAAATAAAGACGGTTTTCGCAGACAATGTTCCTATGGTGGTGTTCTGTCTGTATCGAGTAGCGAGAGGTCCATATGTAGGTGAGCGAGGGTCATTGAAAATCCAAAATAAATATGCACAACGAACATGCAAACGGCAAAGCATTCAAACGACATCTGACATATGACGTTTGATTTTTTTAGTGATGGGATTGAAATTCAAGTGTAGCAAAATCGATACAATAATAATGGGCTGAACATAAAAATATTGAAAATAAAACAACAAAAATGTGAATTATTTTATTCTATTCTGTTATTCTTAAAAGAACATTATCTAAAAATGAAGCCGGAGCGGATAGCGTGTTCTGATGTCTAGCCCATCCCAGATACCAGGGCCCCGAGTCTGCTATTCAATAGTGTCAGAATGGTCGATCAGTGATCTCATAATTGTTGATTTACGACAAGCCAAAAAGTACCTTATGCCTGTCGACTTAAGGTACTTTTTGGCTTGTTGTAAATCAACCATTATGAGATCACTGATCGGCCATTCTGACACTATTGAATAGCAGACTCGGGGCCCAGATCACTGTAATTACATGACAGCAACAGCCCAGAGTTCTGTTCCCCACAATACAGCTGCAGTAATATGACAGTATGTCATCCAGAGGATTATTAATTGTGGTTTGGCTTTCATATAAAATATACACGTAGTATATTTTTTGACTAATATGCCTTGATCTTATTCGGTCTCTTAAAAGCTGAGGTCTTGATCCCCCTAAATGTATTAATCTTTCAAGATCCGGGCACACTTCGATATCATAAGTACCATTTGCTCTAATATGCTCTCCGTAGTATGACCGAGCTTGTTTAACCTGATATGGTCCTAATGCCATCAACAATAAAAAAATCCAAATCCTTATTTTTAGAGATGAGAAGATACAAGTGTAACAGAATCAATAAAATAATCGAATTGATTAAAAGAAACAAATAGAACTACTTTTTGCCGATCACTATTCATCAGTTCATATTTTTCGACGCAAAATATGTAGCACGATTAAACGAATAACCATAATTCGAAGCTGTCCCTTATTTTATTTGATTTTGATTTAATTAAGTGTAATTGGGTAGAATCGACTGTCACTTTAACACAACCCCATTTTCAAAACACAATAACAAGGAAATAAATAAGACACTGAATTGCACGCCATAGATTCCCACCAAGAACTCTGATTACCACTTCTTAGTTTCGGAAAAAATAAATTGTTTTGATAACTGTTATCAAAAATCGATATAATTACTGCTTCGATTTGACATTCTGAAAAGCGATATGGTCCATCCTTAGCTTGCAGTTGCTATAGCAACTAACAGCTGTATTACAAGTATTTCACCATTTTATGTCAATGTAAAGAGAGAGATTTTGTGATTTAATTTTTGCTTTTTCTTAAGTTCACGCAACTTCTATGAAATTATTTAACTCTAAATAATTAATGTTTGATTGTTTAAATACTACGAGTCAGTGTGGAATTCCTATAGATGCTGGAGGCAGTCATTTAGCCATCTCCTTTAATATTATTTTTGTAAATTCCCGTTCGAACGAATGGGAATACTCCGGAAAGTCCTCCACTAGTAGACATAGTCTTCCTCCAAACGTCGCCACATCTTCCGTGCCTAGATTTCTAGTTCCTATGTCATATTAACAAAAAATCAACCCACTAATGTGGCTTTATGTTTAAAAAATACAACAAATACCATGTTATTATTGCCTCTACACGTGTTTTTGATCCCACGAAGCATCAACCGTATTTGCTACACATAGAAACCTCGGAAACAGCTGTAATTAAAAATCCAATCGCACAATTTGATATCCCCAGCCTGAGGCGATCGTAAATGAATATCACTATCACTACTCACTACATAGTATATATAAAACAAAGTCACTTCCCGCTGTCTGTCCCGATGTATGCTTAAATCTTTAAAACTACGCAACGGATTTTGATGATGCGTGTTTTTTAAATAGATAGAGTGATTGAAGAGGAAGGTTTTAATACCTACCTTTTTTGCACTCATTACCTACCTATGTTTTTTTTTTTTGTTTTTTTTTTAACCAAGTCACACTTACGAACAGTAAGTGTGACACACTTTCTCTTATATTTATATTTTTGTTCCGGTTTGGAAAATCCTCATGGATCTCCTCCATCCTGGGGCAAGCAGAGGGGTTCGTCAGACTCTGACTAAAAACCACCCCTGTGTTCCCTTTCCACACTTTCACCGGGGATCATGGGAAAATGTGTGCCTTTCACGATCCTGGGCTGGGTAGCTCTATAATGGAGCCTTTTGTCATTCTGTTTCAACAATCCATACCTATGTCTAATGAAACTTAATTTATATAATTATTTTTTTAATTACTTATGCGTAGTCCGAAGCTTCATGCTTCCAAAAATGCAAGTACGAGCGAAACGAGCTCGATTATTTTTCGTTCAATAAAATTTAATTTAACTAATTCTTAGTACAAACGCATTGAAGAATTGGACAATAGGGTTGTTTCGTGACTAAAAAAATAGTATTGTAATTAGTCCGTCAGTTAAATTATCGAAAAATATTGGTTAAGTCGATAATTTTTGTCTTATCAAATAAATCAAAATTGATGAAGATAAAACGCGTCAAAGATCATGGGTGGGGGCTTGTGACGTCACTACGTGGTAAAAAATGTACTGCAATATGACGTCACACGAGTTTTTGAAGCACTGTATTGTCTTCATTTTTTGTTTACGTGAAAAAGTAAAACTATGTGTCCAATATTTTTTGGAAATCTGTCTTACGGACTAATTAGTTTTTTTTTTTGTCAACTACCCTATTAGGAAAACCTGGCGATAAGAGCGAGCGAAGCGAACTAGAATATTTGAACATTCCAGATGCGATTTTATATGCAATAATTAAGCATAGCTTTATTGCTACTCATAAACCGATAATTGGAATTCCATCAGGTCCTACATAATATGTCCTGTTATTTCAGGTGGTGAATTGCTACTGATATGTCGACTGAGTCAATCACATCTACAGCGATAGGTGAGGAATAAAGCGTGTCTGCTACCTCCTGGGGTCTAAAATTGCCACTTTAGTGAGGAACAGAGCGATTCATATTATGATCCATATTATGATTCATATTATGACACATATTATGTGATACATACAGGGTGTTAAGTTACCCATCACACAACCGTCAACTTACCATTCTGTACATCAAACTAAGTAACCCTACGCAAACATTTTTGCTGGGAAACAATTTTTTTTTGGGTTTCAAAATCACATTTTACGGTAAAACTCACTCCACTAGCACTCTTAAAACATTGTGCTAGTGGATGCTTTGGATGATAGTTAACGGGTCATGGAGGTAATTTAAGTAAAGTTATAACAATAAACCATAATATGAATCATTTTATGAATCAAAATAAGGATCATAATATGGATCATCATATGTATCTGAATATGGATCATCATATGAATCTGAACATGGATCGTAATATGGATCATAATATGAATCGCTGTTTTTCACGTATCGCTAATTTAACGCATATGCATAATACGTATCATAATATGAATCATAATATGGATCATAATATGGGTCATTATATGGGTCATTATATGGATCATAATATGGATCATAATATGGATCATAATATGACGACACGGTTGGCGCAGTGGCTGAGCGATTGGACTGCTGCGCCGCGTGGGTTCGATCCCCGCACGGAACAAATATTTGTATAATAATAATAATAATAAGTTTATTTATTTCTCTCACAATGGTTTTGTAGCACATAACAGTTTTGAACACTATAATATTCACATTGTGAGAGCTGGTGCCTGAAGTAGGTTTCAAAAAAAACCTGTATTACAGGTCACCAGGCCCCACTTAGTGGCATTATTAATAACAGGCAGGTAACATGTTTTCTACCAAACAATTATAAGTAAACAACAAAAAGAAAAAGAAAAAAACAAAGTAAACAAATGAACAGAAAGAAATAAAATAAAATAACACAACCAGAGCAGTCACAGGGTATGTGTGAATTGGTATATGAATGGTGGTGCGTGTTTATGTGAATGGTGGTGAGTGTGTATGTGAATGGTGGTGCGTGTGTATGTGAATGTGAATGGTGGTGCGTATGTATGTGAATGGTGGTGAGTGTGTATGTGAATGGTGGTGCGTGTGTATGTGAATGTGAATGGTGGTGCGTGTGTATGTGAATGTGAATGGTGGTGAGTGTGTATGTGAATGGAGGTGATTATGTTGGAATTTGAATCAAGTATTATGCATTTGGGTGGAGCAACTTTTCTGTGTCATCATAGGAAAGCGTTTTCAAGAAGTCAACAACTTTTTTCTTACAACTGGGTTTGTGTAGGGGATATATATTTTGACCCTTGTTGATGACATTATATAAATAATCTCCTAGGTAACAAAAATATTTATGGGACTGACGCAAACGGAAGAACTTTGTATTACAAACAGTACCCTTTCTTCGCTTATCCCTCAGTAGATCCGGATCATAAACCAGCTGTGAGTGCTTTTTAAGGATTGTATGCAGAACGAAAGTTTGTCTTACAGTCAGTACGTCCCACTTTTTGTATAAGTCGACTGTAGGAAATCGGAAGGGAAGGCCCGCAGCAACCTTAAGTATGGCACGTTGAGCTCTTTCCGCTTCTATCAAGTGTGTTTTAGCAGAACCTCCCCAGGAGATGATGCAGTAGTCGATAAGCGACTGACACAAGGCAAAGTAGACCATCTTGATGGTACGATGGTCAGCTACATGTTTTAGACCCTTAAATATGTATATAAGTTTGCGCAATCTTGTTACCAGGACGTCTATATGTGGTTTAAAGCTGAGGGATTTGTCTAAAGTAACTCCAAGGTATTTTATGTTATCTGCCCTTTGGAGGAAAGGACATACGCAGGGCTGGTGGGTTGACCAACACGTATGTGCCGTAATTGACAATGAACGTGCGGGCAGCACGTTCGAGCGATGTGCAAATACCACGTATTTGGTTTTTGTGACATTTAGAGTCAACACATTATTCCGCAACCATGCTACAACTCTGTTAAGACCCTCCTGAGCCACACCAAAGACCCTATCCCAGCTGTCACCACTGAAGAAGAGAGCAGTGTCGTCGGCGAATGTAAAAATTTTACCATTGCCAAGGTGAAGCCGGCACAGGTCGTCGATGTAGATCAAGAAGAGGGTGGGTCCGAGTATACTGCCCTGAGGCACACCAAAGGTCAGTGATTCCTCACCACTCACCATCCCATCAATTCTAACTTGTTGTTTCCGGTTAGATAGGTAGTCCTGGAATAATTTTAGCGGTAGACCACGTACGCCCATGTTTTCCATTTTGTGCAACAAGTGAGGGACAGAAACCGTGTCAAAGGCTTTTGCCAAGTCCAGGAACACCGTCAGGCAATTTTTCTTCTTATCCAAGTTCGTTATGACCGAGTTAACCAGCTCATGAACCGCGTCATTGGTAGATTTACCACGCCGGAACCCAAACTGGGAAGATGAAAGAAGGTTGTTAACCTCGAGAAACTTAACAAGCCGGTCATTCATAAGGCGCTCCAGAATTTTCGAGAGCGTTGGAAGAATAGAGATGGGTCTGAAGTTGTTGACACAGTTCCTGTCACCACCTTTGTGTATGGGTTTGATAATCGCCGATTTAAACGCCTGCGGGAATGTCCCTGAAGACATTGCGAGATTGCATATGTGGGTAATAGCGGGGCACAGAAGGTTTGCATATCTTTTCAGTAACCGGCCCGGGATCTGGTCAGAACCGACAGCACAATTATCCCTTAATCCTTGAATGCGTTGTAGGATCTCGGCTTCGTCCGCAGGGAGCATGGCCAAAGAGTGAAGAGGAGCAGCCTTCAAGATATCATCAGCCTTGTTTCTGTGCGGGAACGACTGAGAAGTAATTTGCTCGGCTAGGTTACGTCCAACATTCGCAAAGAAACTATTGACCTCATTAATACTCTTGTCCGGGTTGACGCCTGAGATGAGACAGGAGGAGCGATCTGCTGCCCTGTTTGAGCCGCTAATCTGTTTTATAACTTCCCATAGCTTCTTTTTGTTGCCACTTGCGTTCTCAATCTCTTGCTTTTCATAACATCTTTTAGCTTTTTTCAGTAGTGAAGTGCAGAAGTTCCTATAACGCTTGTATGTTGTGTAAAGAATTTCGTTATTTGGGTCCATTTTCTGCTTTTTATATAGATTATCCCTGTTGCGCATGCATTTTAACAGCCCTTTTGTAATCCACGGCTTACTGACTAGTCCCCTTCTAGGCATTTTCACTACTTTTGAGTTATCTTTTATAGACCTTGACAGACAACCTACCAGCAAGTCAGTTGCTATGTTTACATCGCTGCAATTTAAGATGATTTGAAAATCCAGATTACCCAGGGCTGCGTCTAGGTTCTCATAATCAATACGGTGACTAATTTTATTCGAATACTCCAGCTGCGACCTGTGAGCAAGGTCAAGGCTAATGGCAACACTCTCGTGATCGGTAATTGATGATTCGACTACAAGGCAGCTGGCCTTCAATCTAGTCTTAACCATGATGTGATCCAGGCACGTTTTTCCGTGGGTTGGTAGTACATGACCTGGCAGCATGCAGTGACCAGCCAGGATATTAAGGTATTCGTGAGAACGTTTATCGGGGCTATTCATGGCTATATCTATGTTTATGTCACCGCAAAGTATTATGTTTTTGTAGCTGCTTAGGGAGGTGAGGAGAACATCAAGGGCTTCATTAAAATTGTTTGTGTTATGTTGGCCGGGAGGGCGGTATATTCCAAGGATACAAGTATCTGAGTTTAATTTGAGTAATAGACAGTTTGCTTCACCAATTGATGGTTCCTCAAAAGACACTTTAAGTTGTTTTTTGTAAAAAATAACTACTCCTTCATTTTGAGTCCTATGGCAAGTGGTCGATACATAGTTATAATTATCAAGGATGGGAACATTCTTGGCTGAGCGTAGCCAGCATTCGGAAAGAACCAACACGTCCCATACTACATTAGACCTATGAAGAAGTGTAGTGAAGTTCGGCATATTGCATGAAATACTGCGTATGTTTTGCGAGAGAATGTTGAGATGGCGATTATTCTGCTTTACATGGATTTTTATATCATCTATATCACATCTAATAACTCGAGCCACCGATAGGGAATCCAGATCCGAGTGAATAGCTTCAATGTTTTGCATCATTCAAAATTATTATTAATGAAAGTTGCGGGTCACATTTATAACGTGCCCCGTTGAGTATATTACGAAGTTGGTTGTCACTGGGATCTGGTATGTTGGCGGCTAATGTCACTACATTTTCATGATGTGTAAGGAAAAGTGGAATCAGATATTTAAACAGACAGTTGATATTGACGAAAACAGCTCGATTTACAAAATCTTGACCCATATTGTGAGTTGTGTGGAAAGCATGTGTATGAGGTGTAAGTTTATTGTGTTTGACAGAAGGTTTTTTAAGTTGTGCGAGACTGCAACTTGGTTTAGCATAAGGTAAATGATAAATGTTTGTAATGTTTGATATAATAATTAATAAATTTAGTAGTTTAAAGTAGTGTGTATATTTACCTAGTGTATTATGTGTAAAAGTTTTGTTTATGTTGTAGTTGGATTTGTTGAAATTGTATTGTGTAAATAAGTGATTGTGCAATAGTTTAGAAAACTTAAATTTAACATGCTCTTTTTTGAAGTTGTTACAAATTGAGAGAACGAAGAAGTGAGATAACAAATTTGCAGAAACTTGAGAGGCATGCATTAGGAATTTAGTAAACATTAAAATATAACAGTTTAGTTTAGCTATAGGTAGTCATTGCGAGCTTCTTAGTTTCTCTATATCCAGCTCGGTGGTTATGCGGATTTGTGAAGAGTCAGAAGTTTCCTTTAGATAGACAATTCCATTGGAAGTCCAGCAGAATGCGTATCCATGTGTTTTTTGGAATGATCGGGCCAGGAAGAACATTCTGTGCGTTTTTTGTGTCAGGGTTTCCGACACATATAATGGCTTTGGATGATTTTTACTGTTAAGGTGGGTTGTGTTGAGTTTGTCCTTTTTTATTTTGGACTTATTAAAGCTCTTAATCCCTTTTATAAATCTATCCTTGGTTGATACAGTGGTAAAATCAACAATCACCGGATTAGACCCGTCCTTAGTATTCATGCGGTAAATATCCCTGATACTGGAATGGCCAATATCAACATTAATAGTTTTTCCCAGGTTCAACACTACGCTGCTTAGACTATCCTTAGTTTCGCCATTTTCTTTAGGCACATTACGTATCTCAATACCAGACATTCGGGATTTGCGTTCTAATAGTTCAAGTTTATCTTCTAATTGCCTAATAGTTTTCTTATCTTCTTGTTTCTCCGTCTCTAAACGGGTAATACGCAATAAAAATTCGTCGTATTTTTCAGACATTAAATCAACACTCTTTCGTAATTCGTCGTTTTGTTCATTAAGTCTATTAATTGTGGTTTGTAATTCTTGGAAACGCTTATCTTGGTCCTTAGAGAATTGAGAGAAAAAATCCTTTATAGTAACTGAAATGTCAACATCGCTACTGAGCTTTCTTTTCTTACGCTCCGTGATGTTAGCCGTAAGTGACTTGAGATCAGGTGCAGATTCACAGTGGTGTAATGGTGATTTTTTAACTACATCAATCACGGCTGAAACAGCTTGTTGATTAATTTCGTTGCTTGCTTCCATCAACTCCAAGGAGCACGGTGAAGCGGACGGCTTTTGATTCAGTGGCATGGTTACTGCATTTAACTGTCAGTGGGTTTGTTACTAACTTGGTTTCGCTGCGCAGGAGTAAACAAAGACGTTGTTGTTGTCACTATCCGTGTTCGTAGCCCAAGCGCTGTCCGAATGCGCCCGAGTGTAGCCGATCGAGTCGAACACTCGTCCTTGAGTCACCGAAGTCTTCCGAGGTAAGACGAGCGGAGGACGCACGAAGGGCGGTCGTTGACCCCGGCACATCGTTCGCGATGTAACAGCTGACTGATTTGTAGTTTGCAACGGTTAACTATTTGCTAACACTGTGATTACTCTCTAACCGCTTGGCAGTTTTTAAAACTGATTAATACACTGTAAAGCTTGTATACTAAGCTACACATTGATGTACGTTTTAGATATAGTTATTCACTTTGGACACTTTGAGCGATTTAAATAGGCGAGCATATAAGAATACTTGTTGACACACGCACGGAGCGGGGCGAAGTCTCTGTATGACCAGCAGATAGTTGTTTCGGGTCTGGATATTTGTGTATGTGAGTTTAAATGTTTGTAAACGCACCTACGATACACGAGAATTCCTAGAATGGGGCAACGTTTTTTTAAAACAAAAATAATAAATAAATAATAATATGGATCATAATATGAATCTGAATATGGATCATAATATGAATCGCTGTTCCTCACGTATCGCTTATTTAACGCATAATATGTATCATAATATGGATCATAATATGTACCATAGTATGAATCATTTTATGAATCATACCATGATCATAATATGAATCGCTGTTCCTCACGTATCGCTTATTTAACGCATAATATGTATCATAATATGGATGGATCATAATATGAATCGCTCTGTTCCTCACGTATTGCTTATTTAACGCAATTCATATTATAATCCGCTAAAGTGGCCATTTTAGACCCCAGGAGGTAGCAGACACGCTCTATTCCTCATCTATCGCTGTAGATGTGATTGACTAAGTCGACATATCAGTAGCAATTCGCCGCCCATTCATATGCTTCAAAATCATCCATGTTATGATTCATATTGCGATCCATATTCTGATTCATATTATGATCCATATTCTGATTCATATTATGATCTATCCGCGGGGCGGCGGTTGCGCGTTGGCGTTGCGGCGTGCATTCGTTGTTCCGTGATTCGGGGTCTCGTGCATTCGTTGTTGCGGTGTGCGTCGCTGCGTGCTTTCATGCTCACAGTGTTCGTTGTTGCGGGCATTCGGTGGCGTGTGGTTCGGCGTGGTGGCTTTCGGAATGACGTATTGCACTCGTAGTTTCGTTTTTTTTTTGTGAAATGTTCTTCTGACATTCAAAAGTCCCTGTAATGGCTTAATTGGATTGAGTTTGAGTTTATATTAAGGTTAATTTTGAAACTGCCTACCAGTTTGTCTGGTCTGGGCTTATGCTTTTGCGATTTTACAGCGACATGCTTTGCACACGCAAGGGTGGTAGTATAAACCCAGGCCTATCCTACTGCCTCCCTCAGAGGCGGTAGGATGGCAGGGTCTTGAGGGGGAGCGCCACGGTCGTGTAGATCCTCAAGGCAAGTCTGGGGGATTCACCTTCACGAGGTTGCCACCCTGTTTCTTGGTCTAGTTCCATAAGAAATAGACGCAACAAAAACTCCCGGGCGCTTTTTCGCATTCCCGAAAGCCAAATACCAGGCCTAGGGTGATCCCACACCCCACTCCCATGGTCCTACACCCAGTCCCTCCCTCCCGTATCCCTCTTCTCCTTTCGGTCCATGATGACGGGTAACCTCATTTCCAAAAAAGCCCACCACCAATCCAATGAAATGCAGAGAGGAAAAATAATTATTCCCCAGGCAGGTACCGGCAATGCCGGAGAATCCTGCACCGACTCGTCGGTCTGCCCCCACCGTAATCTGGGGGGGGGGCACCAATCTGCCTAGTGCTGCGCCTTCTGCGCAGCTGGCTGCTTCGGCGCCAACAGCTTTGGCTGCGGCTCACGCGCCACCCATCACGACTACGGCTGCAACTTCTGCACCTACTGACTCCAAGACGGCTGCAACTCCTGCGCCAACTACCCTGACGTATGTCACACCTTCCACGACGGCTTGGAAACAGAGCATCGTTCGGAATAGTGTGACAAACAATCCTGAAAATGACGACAACAGAGCTCGACAATCCAGTCTTAGCAGCGAACTCCGCGTGCTGGCAATCCAGCGCGAGAAGATCGATGCAAGGCTGAGGGACATGAACTCTCTCGGGACGGGAAAGGAAGCGGAATCTGATGGTTCTGGATTCATCTCTGTGGACGAAGTACGGAAGCTGAAGGCTCAGCGCGGAAAGATCCGGAACAGAGAGAGAGAACTCAGCAGCCGTTTGAGCAAGATTTGCGAAGGCAATAGCCAGCGCGAAGCACAAACGGCTAGTTGTAAGGGAGTACGCGACCGGCTACAGACATGCGAAGGGGAAACCCAGCGCGTGAAGCAGTTGGACGCGGAAACGAGCGGGCAGGGAACAGTACGCGAGGGGGAAACCCAACGCGAGAGATCACTGCCCGCACCAGGACCATCCGGAGGAAACGACCGGAACCGCGACGAGACCGTAGACCGACGACGCACGAAAAAGAAGCGAGGCAAGCGGTCTGGGTTTCTGCGCCGGGTGTCCCTGGCACAGAGCACTGTGCCAAGCTCCTCGGAACCGCAACCTGGCCCAAGTGGACAGGGAGCGGCGAAGAGGGAGCGCCCGGACGACACGGCATCACCGAGTACGCTCCAGGGGGACGCCAAGCGCAGTAAAACCGAGGCCGCTCAAGGGGAGCGGAGAACCTACGCGCGGGCCACGAAGGATATTCCTGCGCGACTCGCCGTAGCAATCTGCCTCTCGCCTCCATCCCGAGACTTGACGACTGTGGAGTTCGAGCACATCAAGCTCAGCCTCGAGAGCCTCATCATGGAGACGTGCCTAACCGATCCCACCAAAGTCCCGGCTTTCCGTGGCCTCCCAAGGGAAGCGGACGGCACGGTCCACGTGTGGTGCGAGAACGACAACGCCCTGACTTGGCTGACCCAGAACGTACCCAAAGTCAAAATGACTAACACTGACGAGACACTGACGGTAGTTAAACAGTCCGACATACCGACCCGGGTTCGGGTGGCGCTCTTCGTACCTCGGTACAAAGGGGAGGTACCAGTGCTCCAGACGCTCCTGGCCTGCCAGAACCCGTGGTACAGCTTCGGTAGGTGGACGATGCTCAGGGCGACAGCGGTCGGTGGCGAAAACTACGGGACTTACATGACCCTGGCTATCCCACCGGACGAAGTCCAGAAGGTTCTGGAGAGGGAGCGACGGGTATCGTACCTACTTGGGTCGATATACGTGCGTTTCCTCTCCAAAACCGCCCCCTCTGACACGGACAACGACACTGAACGGACGAAACCGACTCCGACCGACAATGACCCGACGATGACGCACCTGGAGGAGGAGATGGCCAGAGCGGCGATGGCTGATGCCGACGCTGCGGAAAGGCAAACCTCACCACCAGGGTGGTCGGAGCAGATGCTCCTATCACCGCCACCGGCACCGAACGAAGACCAGCATGGGCTGGAAGAGGGGGGCGAATCATCCAATGGATCG
Organism: Diarsia mendica; assembly: GCA_949316265.1. Classification (NCBI taxonomy): domain Eukaryota; kingdom Metazoa; phylum Arthropoda; class Insecta; order Lepidoptera; family Noctuidae; genus Diarsia; species Diarsia mendica. The sequence continues at coordinate 7,154,928 of OX438906.1, read as the reverse complement.
ACCTCCTCCTAACTCCACCCCACTGCCGCCCCCATTCCGTCCCCTAAACATCATCCAGGCCAACCTCCAGCATAGCCAGACGGCTACCGCCTGCCTGCGCAGAGCACTGGAGATGGAACCCCGAACCATTGCACTCATCCAAGAGCCGTGGATCCGCAACAACAGAGTATGCGGCCTAGGTAACATTGGAGGTAAGCTGATCCTCGACACACAAGGCACAGATAAACCACGAACCTGTGCTTACATACCCAAAGATGTACCCACCACCACACTCACGCAATTATGTTCCAGAGATCTAACAGCCGTCAGGCTCAAAACCGACGGTGACGCACCCGACATCGTCCTGGCCTCGGTATACATGCCTGGCGAGGAGGAAGACTGCCCACCGAAAGAGATGGCTGACCTGATAAGGTACTGTGAAGGCACCAACCTGGACCTGGTCATCTGCACGGACTCAAACGCCCATCACCCGCTTTGGGGTTGCAACAAAGCCAACACTAGAGGTGAGGTACTATGCACATATTTGTTCTCAACTAACCTTAACATCGCAAACCGCGGCTCGGAACCCACTTGGGTCACATCGCGCGGACAGACGATTATCGACCTAACGTTGGTTTCGGAAGGCGCGGCAAAACTTATCTCTGACTGGCACGTATCCAACGAGCCTTCCTGCTCTGATCATAGAAGGATTCGCTTCTCACTTACTGCTAACATAAAAAAACCCGAACCTAGACGCAACCCACGCCGTACAAATGTACCTGGCTACAAACGGCTGTTGGCCTCACTACTAACACAGCACCAAACGCCCCAAATTCTAATGGACCCCAAACAACTTGAAGAAACCGTAACAAAACTCTCGGAATTTATAATTGAAGCTTACCACGCGTGCTGCAAGCTAAGAGATCCAAACACCAAGAGCAAGGGCAACTCCTGGTGGAACGCGGAACTTAGTAAACTCAGGCAATCTATGCGTAAACAATTTAACAGAGCCAAAAACTCCAGACTACCGGAAGACTGGGACACATTTAAGAAAACACAATACATCTTCCAAACGCCCCAAATTCTAATGGACCCCAAACAACTTGAAGAAACCGTAACAAAACTCTCGGAATTTATAATTGAAGCTTACCACGCGTGCTGCAAGCTAAGAGATCCAAACACCAAGAGCAAGGGCAACTCCTGGTGGAACGCGGAACTTAGTAAGCTCAGGCAATCTATGCGTAAACAATTTAACAGAGCCAAAAACTCCAGACTACCGGAAGACTGGGACACATTTAAGAAAACACAATACATCTTCAAAAAACAAGTCAGGAACGCCAGCAGGGCGGCCTGGCGGAGGTTCTGCGAAGAAATTGAATCGAACAGCGAAGCCGCGCGTGTGAGGAAGATCCTATCCACCGATCAAGATCGCACCCTCGGGTCGCTGAAAACCCCAGACAACACATACACCAAGTCGGACCACGAAACAAGTAAAGTTCTCTTGGAAACCCACTTCCCGGACTGCAGTCTATCCGAGGACAGAACCTGGGCAAGTGAGCCAACGCACATCCCGGACGACCAAGACTGGGCCAGAGCCCGCACCATAGTAACCGCAGAAAGAATAAAATGGGCGATAAAGACCTTTAAACCATACAAGTCCGCAGGCTTGGACACAATCTTCCCCGCCCTACTGCAATGGGGAGTAGAAGCTCTAACGCCATGGCTGACCGCCATCTACCAAGCCTGCATAGCACAGAAATATATACCATTAGCATGGCGAGAGGTGAAAGTCATTTTCATCCCTAAACCAGGAAAACCAGACTACACACAACCCAAGGCGTACAGACCGATAAGCCTAACATCTTTCTTACTGAAAACCCTCGAGAGACTCTGCGATCGACACATTCGGGACGGACCTCTTCGGGAACGACCACTTCACAAACAACAATACGCGTATTCCACAGGTAAATCAACAGAAACTGCGCTGCATAATGTGATCTCAAAGATCGAATGTGCAGTGGACCACAAATGCTCGTCATTAGCTGTCTTCATTGACATAGAAGGCGCTTTTGACAAAACCATCTTCCATAGCATCAACGCAGCCCTCGAGGAACACGGTGTGGACTCGACACTGCGAGGATGGATCACAAACATGCTCAGACTGAGAGCCGTACAAGTTACGGTGAATGACACTACTAGAGCCATAGTGGCCAAGGGATGCCCCCAAGGTGGTGTCCTCTCGCCACTACTGTGGAACCTCGTAGTAGACAGCCTCATTAAACGCCTAAATAGTGGGGGCTACTACACGGTGGGTTATGCGGACGACCTGACCATAATACTAAACGGCACACACGAAAACACACTATGCAACCTTATGCGCCAAGCACTAAGAATAGTTGAGGACTGGTGCAAGGAATACAAACTAGCAGTGAACCCTACCAAAACGGAACTCGTCCTCTTCACAAAGAAAAGGAAGTTGGCAACGCTACAATTGCCAAGCTTCTTTGGGACAACCCTAAGCCTATCGACTGAAACCAAATACCTGGGCATCTTTTTGGACAAACAGCTGAACTGGGCAAAACACACTGAGTACACCATCACAAAAGCCAGTATAGCTCTATGGCAATGTAAGAGACTCCTGGGAAGAAACTGGGGCTTAAGCCCCAAAATAACCTACTGGCTATACACCACAGTTATCCGACCAATCATCACATACGGCTCTTTAGTTCGGTGGCCTAGGACCAACCTAAGTACAACCCAAAAGGATCTCGAGAAACTACAAAGGCTGGCCTGCGTAGCAATCACCGGCAGCATGAGAACTTCCCCCACTGCTGCCTTACAGGTGATGCTGGGGCTACCTCCCCTGCATCTCGTCATAAGAGAGGAGGCGGCCTTAGCGACTTTCAGACTCGAAGTATCCGGTATCCTAAGAAATGACTCGAGAATCAAACACACACGCATCAGAGAAGATGCAATCAAGGAACAGCCAATGATGACATCACCCATCGACAGAACCTTGAAGACCCATTGCTTCCAAAAACATTACAACATAGAGCTCATAGAGGAGTGGTGTGACTACTCAGGTACAAATGAGCTAAGGATTTACACCGATGGATCAAAAACCGACTATGGGACAGGCGTCGGGGTGTTCTCCGACGACCTAAACATCAAGATATCCAAACCACTTGGAAAACTTAACTCTGTTTACCAAGCAGAGTGTGTAGGTATCATCCAAGCGGCACACGCTATAGAGGCCAGGGAGGTTACGGATACCAATATTCGAATACTCTCCGACAGTGCCTCAGTCCTTCAATCCCTGAAGAGTAAACAGTTCACGTCGAGACTGATACTGGAATGCCACAAAGCCCTGGAACGAATAACGGAAATAAACCACAACAAGGTAACGCTGCAATGGATTAGAGGTCACAGCGGATTGCTTGGAAACGATGCGGCCGACGAACTTGCCAGAAGAGGATCCAGCACAAGGCCTTACGGACCCGAACCCATTGTGCCCATCCCTTTCAAGCAGCTAAGAAGCTGGTTAAAAGAACATACTCGAATACAAGCAGAGAAATGGTGGAGCTCGACACCAGGCTGCAGGCAATCCAAGGAGGCTATGCCATCCCTGGATATAAAACTGACCAGGCGCCTTCTGCGCCTGGACAGAGATAGCCTGCGCCTGGTGGCGGGGACCATCACCGGACATTGTTCACTGAATAAACACTTTCACACCCTAGGAATCACTGACAGTCCCCTGTGCAGGGCATGCATGGAGGCGGAGGAAACTGTGGCGCATGTGCTCCTCGAGTGCACAGGCGTTACCAAGATTCGTGAGGAGACCCTGGGTACACCACGGTCTCTTGCGGATGCCCTGAGGAGACCGGGAAGCCTGATCTGCTTCTGGAGGGAGGTGGGCTGGTTGGAATAATCGGCCGCCACGGCTCACGCACAATGGTCCACTTTAAGGATTAAGTGCGGAAACCTAAAACCCATAAAGAAGAAAGAAGAAGAAACTGGTAGCTTGATGATTCTGTACAAAAAGATGCAGGCCGAAAACATGACCTCCTCCTTTTACTCATACGATGTATGATTTTCCACATAACTCGTCTTCACACGTCTTGAGTCGCGCTTTCCTAAAGTGAACTGGCCTACAGCATAACTTCATGAGGTAAGGACTGGGTACTCGATAATAAAGTGGGCTTGCCTGATAATTTAGTCATTCATTCAATTCATTCGTACTGATTTATAGGCAAGGTCCATTGATTCTTATAAGTTAGGTACATTGTTAATTTGCCTATAGTTTAAATGAACTAAATTATTTTTGTTTGTTTTGTGTAAGTATTGAGAAGTGTAAAGTAGGGCAAAGCAAAATCCTTCAACACTCGCAGGCCACTTTGTGTATGTTGGACAGGCGTGGCTGGCCTAAACCCTAGTCATTAATGTCTTAGAAATTGGAATGACATTCTAAAACAGAAATACCTATAATGGACTGCATCCTAGTGGTCAATTTTAGTAAATTTTCCGTATTTCTATGAAATAAAAGTTCTACGAAAAAAAAAAAAAAATTAAACTATTGCTATAAAATAAAATACAATTTACTATTATAACAATGAGTAAGTTATCTTTAATTATCACCACAAGAGTCAAGCACTGAATTCACTGTTAGTACAGCTGCCAATGTTAAGGTGTCAAGTATCAGACGGGAGCAGGGTTTAGGGGAGCTGGTGCTGGAGACACAGGAGAGGTTGGTCCCACTGGTGAGACTGGTGTATTTGCAGCAATTATTGGATCCCGCTGCTCCATAGCATGGGATGGAGGATGCTCCAGAACATTGTCAATTAGCCCGAAACTCTTTGCTTCAACAGGAGACATAAAATGGTCCCTTTCCATTGAAGTCTGCACTTTTTCCAGGGCTAACCCGGTATGTCTGACGTACAAATTGTTTATTTGCGCCTTGAGTTTCAATATCTCCTCTGCTTGAATCTGTATGTCTGTAGCTTGTCCTCTCACTCCACCAGATGGCTGGTGAATCATGATCCGGGAGTTCGGAAGAGCATGTCTCATACCTGGTGCTCCCGCCGCCAGAAGTAACGATGCCATGCTGCAAGCTTGTCCAACACACCATGTAGCCACTGGCGGCGTTATATACTGCATCGTGTCGTATATACCAAGTCCAGCGGTTACGTTTCCCCCAGGAGAGTTTATGTAAAGGTGTACTGGCTTTTTACTTGATTCTGACTGCAGGAAAAGTAGCTGAGCAACGACCAGTGAACTTATATCGTCGTTTATAGGTCCCATGAGACAAATGATACGTTCCCGAAGAAGTCTGGAGTAAATATCGTATGCACGCTCACCTCTACCCGTTTGCTCCACAACTATCGGTATCATACCGATTCTCAGAGGTTGACTGGTGCTTATCAGCCTCTGGATATTACTAGGTCTACTCGATATAGAGCACGCAGCTTGTGCGAATCGTCGAACATAATTCAGAGCCATTTTTTGTAGTATTTCGATTCGTTACAATATTTCGAACTTAACTATATTTCATATGTAGTCGTGTTTTCTCATCTGAATAATCTAAATTTGTCTTTAATTGTAAGCAATGAATATTTAACAAGAAATTAAATTGAATTTACTTTAAACGTTCACAACCTATAAAAATATTATTTTGACATTGACAACTAGCAATGACAATGACATGACGTGACGTGACACTTTCTTTTTTTAAACAACAACTCTGTTTTTTAATTTATCTGCTCTGACACCATGGGGTGCATATTATTTACTATTATTGCATGTCCATAATGCCCCACAGCTGGGCACAAGCCATTTTATATCAGAGGCATTCAGAGGCTCCATTGCTTATATCAGACACGTTTTTACGTTACTTTGGCGCGCGTCGTGTTAAAATTTAGCGACGACTTTTGGTTTAGCAACGTTGTCTGTCTGTCTACGCATGATCCATTGATCAGTCATCACTTCATCAGCGATATGTCGCCAGAGGAACTTCAACATGTCGCACGCCAAATATTGCCTAGTTTCAAGGCATCAATTACTCTTTCGGCATGAGACATTGGGACAGATAATATGTCCTGCCCAATCCCAATCAAGTTCAGGAGCATTTTGAGCTTTTGGCACAGTTTCGAACAAGGTTTTCATGTATAAAAAAAATACATTCTCACGAATAGAGGACCTCTAAGAACCTCCTTCTTTTTGGAAGTCGGTTAAAGTCAACCAACCCTCCTCTAAAGGCCGGCCGGCGCTTACTTCTCATTATATATTTATTGTAGTCTTTGCGCTTACTGACCTCGCTAGAGTACCTATATAATTATGTTCTGTGTTACTGACGGCATGGCACGGCAGGTTGTGCTGCGGGCATCCCGCTAGCTAGAGTATACCTACAGCTACATAGCGCACACAGAATCCTGGTGTGACTACGAGTCGGCAATGGTCCTGCTCATATCGTCTGCTATTTTGTGAAAAATAGCAGACGATAAACGAACGAAATATAGCTATTTTGTGTAAATCTTTCTTGTGGAAAATAATTTTAAATACCTACCTAATTAATATAATTCGGGATCAATTAAATGAGACATGAATAGTTGATCATTTCTATTTAAATGGTATTTATCACGTGGCTATACTTTAAATCACAAAATAGGCACAACTTGTCTTATTTAAAAATATAAATCAAACAAAAACATAATTTTAATTACAATAAAAACATCAAACCTAATGTAATTACTTGCTTTGAATTTGTCGGCGTCTTAGTTTCATCAGAGCTTCTTGCCTTTTTTTCTCGATTATTGATTTCAAGTCTGGGGCACTATTTTGAGTTTTTTGCAAAGTTTTATTTTGGACATTTAGTACACTACTGGAAACTTTTGGCTGAAACTGAGCTTTTTTCGGAACAATTGGTTCTGGTAAAATTTTAGATATACCAATTTCTTCATTCATTTTTGGCAAGGATTGTTGAGTCATTTGTGTATTTGGGATAGGCTGGGTAGTTTTCTGTGATGATGTAAACGGTAGAAGTCTCTTAGCCAACAGTTTTTCTCTTGCAAGCTGATGCTTCTTTTTGATTTCCTCTGGAGTGCACCTTATTGGAGAATCACCTAGAACTGAAAATAGATTTACATTTTACATAGTAAAGTAAAAAAAATTATAAAGTTATATACGTCTTTCTTTCAACATGGCAATTATTTTTTAGATTCATATGACATCTGTGCAGGAGGATATAAAGGAGAAGACGAGATGTGTGATGGAAAGAAGAAGGCATGCTGCACCACCTCAAAACCAATCAGGCTAATGGCAGGCGAATGATGACAGAGGAAGCTAATAAAAGCAGCTGTTATTCTAAAATTACTTGGTGAACACATCCATTAGATGTTGTTTGGTACTAAGTAAAGATTTTTATCACACTAATAACTGCCACACTCAGAGAGAAGTTTAATGATTACTTAAGCCATCACTTAGTAAAGGCTTTGTATGTCAAATCTTTAAAGTTTAAGTAATTATTACGGCAGAAAGTGTGTCTAATAAACTGATGCGCAGAATGATATGTCAAGTAATTGTTGTACCAGCTGGCCAAATATGGCTCTTATCAGTGTATGATAAGAATAATAATAATCTGTTTAAGCCAAGTAAACTATTACCTGTTGTATCTTCGGCCTCTTTGCCAAAAGGCATTGAATTATATCTTCCAAAAACCATTCCACTTGTTGATGGTTTATTCATATTAGTCACCGTCGGAGACACAGGCATTGAATTGTGACGACCAAATATAGATTTAGAAGATGGACTACTGTCATGCACAATTAATTCCCTTATCGTCCAACTATTACCATCTTTTGGACTATTTACATTATTTCTTCTTCTAGATGTATCCATTTTCACCGGCATCTGTGTAAGCCGGTCCAGTGCACTATCATTTAAGTTCCCAACCAAACTATCAAAAGAATCATTATTCAACTGCGGGGAAGCACATTTCTTCACATTCTTTACAACTGGTGAATCTAATTTAATACTGTTCAGTATGGCATCCATTGAATCTTGGTCCATTTTGAAGTTAGAATGGAGATCTGGTTTTATGACTGTATTTTTCATATTTTTTTCATAACAAGGCCTTTTTACTGGTGGAACTTCATTCAGAATGTTTTCTTCTACTACCTGACTGGCTTTTATAAGGCATTCATTCATAGAATCATCTGATTCTAATGCAGTCTCTGTATCCGGTTTTACAAAATTTGAGCTCAATACATTTCTTCTTAAACATCTAGAATTACTTCTCACTCTAGCTTTAGGAGAGAATTCTGGTGATTCAGTCATAAAGTCGTCTTCACTTCCTGAATTCACCTTTTCTGGACATATTGTGTTTTGAGTTTTCTTAGACATTAATTCAACTAAATTTTGATTTAGCTCTATCAGCTCTTGAAATAATTCAGTCTTTTTATGTAAAGTCTGTTTAAGTGCTCTTCGTTTTGGGGGTTGTTTTTCAGTTAATTTTGGCTTTACTGTTCTTTTTGATTTTCGGCTCACTGGTGTGGAGTTTTTGATACGAGATTTTGCTGCATGCTCTGATTTTGGTGTGTAAAAGTTCCAAACGACATCTGTTTCTCCTTCTGCCCCATCTTGTGTGCAATAAAAAGGAACCGGGCTCGCGCATTCTGAGTCGCAGATAGAATCACTGTCCCGAGATGGTGATTCTGCTCGATGCTCAGGTGTTGAACAGGATATTACTGAAACGATTGATTACATTTTCAATAAAAAATCGTGTGTTTTATTTATATATCATGCAATCAGCCGCTTATCACAGAATTAGTATAATATTATAATAAGTAGTATGTATTGACACAAAATGCATCGTTACCATATCGTTACCTTTATTTTTGTTCTTCGTAGCAACCATTTCGTTTGAGATTCTCTTATCTTTGCTGCTCATAAGGATAGTTTAAAGTCTTGGCAATAAATTTCAATATTGATAATCATATGTTATTGCGTACAATATTGTGAAAAATTAAACCAAATAAACTACTCTCCATTTGGGAACCAAAAATACTTTACTTGACAGTTGACATTGACAATAATTGGTAATATTCTTTGCTTGCGTCATGCGTCAATGATATTTAGTGAAGCGTTGTGTTCACTAAATTATTCTGGATGAAATAATCGACTAAACCAAACGTTTGACGTCCAAAATAGGTGTAAGCATAGAGTAAAGTAATGGTGTAAGTCTAAAATTATCAATATTACATCTGAAATCTCATAACAAAAAAAGTAAAAAAAAACAAATAAAAAACCGACTGAAAAAAAAAAATACATACACACCATGAAGTTATAGATAAATATGGAGACCACACTTCGAATACCTACTTGAAGCAAAACTTATGCATCGCTATCTCGCTCTCTGTGGGCTGACCCTCTCTTTCTAAGTAGGGTAACCTTTATTTTATTTTACCTAGGACATTACGTAGTTCCTTTTCATAACTTGTGTTTGATTAAATTAATATATCCACATCTCTGTTCACTTCTAGATTGATGAAAGATGCCAATGATAAATTACGAAAGAAGCTGTTTGCTTACAGTGTGAAAGTTCCTGATTTTTTTTGGCAGTTTGTCATTTTCAATCACGCAAAAAAGTCTTACGTAATTTCGCACAGAAATAGAATATAGACCATGGCCAGTATAAAACTTTAGTTCCTGTAGCAATACGAAATTAATGATCTTCTATCTATCTATATAAATAAAAAGAGAAGTCCTGACAGACTGACTCATCAACGCCCAGCCCAAACCCTTGGACCTAGAAAGCTGAAATTTTGCACAGACGTTCCCTTTATAATCTAGACAAGGAATAAGGAAGGATTTTTTGAAATTCAACCCCTAAGGGAGTTAAATAGGGGATGAAAGTTTGTATGGAAAATCGCCATTTTCACGTGGGCGAAGCCGCTGGCAAAAGCTAGTAAATCATAATGACAGAAGAGGTGGTGACACGACCACGGTGGTTGCCTACCGCAAGGGCTGGTGGGGTGGCTCAAGATAATGAATCTGGAAGGATTTGGGAGATTTTTGCCCAGTACAACTCTTACTATAAAATCATGAAATCACAAAAAAGAAATTAGATGTTTCTTTTATTTTGTAGACTAATGAAAATGATACATATAAGATGTTTTTTTTTTTAAAGATTTCTGGGTAAGTCAGTGTTAAGGTTTTTTACCACTGTGGAATTTTTAATATTATGTATTTTCATCTAAATACGGGGCTATAATAGGAACGGTAATACATATGTATAAAACCTCAAAAAGAAACAAAAACACTTTCTAAATTAAAATCATTTTATTATATTACGAAGACATGTCCTGATTTTTTTAGTCTGTCGTAAAACTCTTTGCTTAAGAATCTTAGATTTCTTCTGCAGTATTTTTTCTTCAGTTGATTTTATTTACACCTGTACGCCCCTATCAATCTTCGTAGAGACCTGGGCTTCGCTGTTGACCTAAAACCAGAAGAGTGTGAAATCAGAACATATTTTTTTATTATTCATTACATTTACTGTATTATTTAAATAGTAATTGGCTATTTGACTACTGTTAAAAATTCACGAAAATGTTATGTTATTTCAAAGAACTAACAGAAATAACACGGTGTGTGAAAAAAGTAATAAAATGTAATAAAGCGAGTATGATAATGACTATATAATTAATGAAGGTCCCACGGAAAGTCCCAGATATATCCCCAATATGGTCACACTACTTCAGTATGACTCCTTAAAAACAAAAACAAATAAAATTGCAGAAAGTCCATGAAATTCAATGTAAGACTGTTTGGTCTATAGATAGTTATCTAAGTTATCATTGACTAAATCATAGGTCAAGCTTTTATGAAGTAATTAATTGAAAATACAAAGAAATATGCAGAAATATGTTTACAATTATTCAGTGTCAAAAATCCCGATTTAAACACTTACGCGTGAAATCTTATATCACCTCCTGGACACCACGTACTACCACAACCACGCACTACACAAGTTTGCACCATTTTATCAATTATAACTTTGATTACAGGCAAATATCTCAAACGAAACTGTGAACCGCAAAGTAAACAACCGCCATATTGGTACGATTTATGTTGACATGTGGGGCCAATGTTGCCACATTACCACATCCTTAGGAAATTGGAAAATAATTCACTGATTCGCCAACCTTGTCAAGCATTCGTGACATACTATTTTGGAATTTTAATTTCAGTAATCTTAGTTTAGCTTTTTATTTAATAGCACATTATTTGACAGTATTTAACTTCTGATTACATTTGTGTGGTGACTCTTTTTAAAAATGAATAAGGAGATTTTAATAACGAGATAGCAATACTATCGTCCACCTTAGAAAGAGAGGTAAGCCCACAGAGAGTGAGATAGAGAATCGTAGGTATTTGACTCAAACTTTTGTTCTAAGTGTGGCCTCCATATTTATCTATTTCTTCATGATACACACGAACATATAACCTCCTCCTTTTTTGAAGTCGGTTAAAAACTGAAAAGCAAAAAAGCAAGCTGATTTAAATTAAACAAGACCTCCATCCGTCCATTTGAATATAAAATTATGAAAATAGAATGGGCCTCATCTGCTTCCTTCACTTCGATTCGAAAAGTCGTATGCAGTGTCTATCTCTCTCACTTGCGTAGTGGCAAAAAAAGATTGACATACGAAATATTCCATTCGGAATCGATTTGGTTTTAGATAGCTGTGCAGAAGCCCATCGTGTTGTTGCAACTGTACAACACTATCTCTCATCACTAACTAAAATATGAAATGAGTGTTACCCGATGTAAGAGTTTTTTATAAACAAAGTTAGCGGTGCCTAATATATCTTAAATCTTGGAACTGAGTCATTATTACAAAGGAAAGTCACAGCACCTACGTTTTGAAATAAATACTGATTTAAGTATTTTTTAATTTCTATCCCGAACAGGTCAAATGTCTAATAAGTTATTTATAAAACAGCTAGTCCCTAAAATACAGTCATTTATCATAATCTGGGGACCAGCGGTTCGGAGCCACCTCATGTATCAAAATGTTAATAAACAATAGATACAGAAAAAAATACTGAACTAATTTTATGGGAATGATTGAAACAAAGTTTAAGTACATTTTATTCCGGTTACATGTTGGACGTTATATCAATTTATTGTTTTCCTAAAATCTGGCAATTTTATTGGTACATAAACTACTAATTTTCTTTTGTGTACGTTTGGCACTTTGGAAACTGGTATGACAATTGGCGAGTTGGCAACACCGATTCAGTTGATTGAAGTCTAGCGAGCTCGTTGGACGTGCGTCAATAAATTTTAACTTTGTGGTCGCAACTCGCGATGCTTTTTCGGAAGTGACATTAATTTATTGTGAAGTGTAAAAGAACTTGTGAAACATGTTGGCGGACGGTGAAGTCGTTGGCGATGGGTCGTGGAACCTCACGATCTTCGTCACTGATCTGAACGAGAAACGGACTATGGTCGTAAAGGGAGATATGCACATTGGAGGGGTTATGCTAAAACTGACAGAGAGCTTCGGTTAGTACATACACAGATTGTTTAGATAAACATTATTCTACCTATAATATGCTTACTAACATTTCACATACCTACCTACATTCAATATTCGAATTACAGAACTATTTTTACGTAGTGTTAATGGGATGTTGACTCATCTGTATTTCGAGGCGGCCTTGCTGAGTTTCGGCGGCACATTCATAAATGTACGGTTTGTTTATCTTTGTAACTAACCAAAAAAATTAAACTGTATCACTGCCATTACTTTTTTTTTAGTACCTAGTTTAAGTTATTTTAATTGAGCAACTTATTAGTTACAAAAAGTCTTGATGTTTGACCATCACACTCTTTGATTGCTTGTCTTCAAAACAAGCACAAAAAATTGATAATTTCAAAGCAAAAACTTGACATGATTGGCATAAAATATCACAAGTGGTCTATAGGTTTTAAGTATAACACTTGAAATATTCCAATGCTACAATAGGGGATCGGACTGGGTCAAAATAATATGATTCTGTTTAGTCCGTAAGTTAGATTATCGAAAAATATTGAATACGTGTTTTTTGTTTTATCAAATCAATAAAAAATTACGAAGATAAAACGCGGCAAAGATCTTGGAGTGGGGCTTGAAACGTCACTTGTGTCGTCAAAATGTACTATCATATGACGTCACACGAGTTTTCAAAGCACTGTATCGTCTTCATTTTAAGTTTACGTGAAAAAAGAAAAAATACGTGTCCAATATTTTTTGGAAATCTATCTGACGGACTAATTAGTTTTTTTTTGTCCGATCCCCTATTATCTGAACAAAACATACCTACTTGAAATATATGTACCTATTCATTTGTTTTTATAAGATTAATAAATGACATAATCATGAATAACACTTGATTTTGAATTATACTGTTTGTTGATTCACAGTTTCCCTCTGAAAAAAAGGTGAACATTAAGGTAGGAATTTAAAATATGTACCTCCTACAGTCCTTTTTTTTTTTTTGGTGGGTGGAAAATCATCGAATAACCCCCCCCGCTCTGGGCAGAGCGAAGGGGAGTGTCAGACTTCTACTGACTAAAAACCAAACCCATGTTCCTTCTTCTTCGCCCTTGTGTTGGAGCCGCGGTAACCTTTCGATATCCACAGCCCCGACGGGCACCTCCTACAGGCCTCAGTTAGTCATTTTTTTTCCAATAGGAAATAGGTACCGTCTGATGCATTAAAAAAAAAGCGGATTTTCATAGAAAGTTTTCTATGGAGAAGTCGCAATATTTAATGCACCTTTATTTTGCCTACAAACGGTGTGATAGAACTAAAAATGTGACCGACATAGGTATCACATACCAAGATTATGTTGGTACAAACTCCATGATGAATAAAACATTATCCCATCTCGATATATTTTCCATAAATATTACTTTATGCAGGGCATACTCAGACTACCAATGTGACATTGAGGGCAGAATAACATCATTTTATATTCTATTTCTATGATAGGTACTAAATATTTCTTATAGTACTATGGATGTTCTATATCTGCCAGCTTTATCATACATTGCATTTTATGAATCATACAATTTTTAAATCAGCATGTTTATCTGTACTAACAGAGCAATGAATACCCAACTGGCGAAATTATCATCTAGTTAATATTCATCATTCTTCAGAAGCCAGTTTGGTTTGCTGACTGGTCCAGATAAATAAAAGCAATACCTGTCTGATTAAAGAGCAGAGTGATTGAGATAGCGCTATAAGTGCGAGAGTGACGGAGGATGCGCGTACGCAAGCACGCGTCCTTCGCGGCCGATTATGTCGTGTGGACCGGGTTTTTTGCCCACTCTTGCGCAGGTGAACTACCGAGCAGTTATGTGTTTGAGTATTTTGAAAATGAAGAGGTTTTATGCGATCGTCCTGTGTGGATGACTACAAACGAAACTTTTAGATGAATACAATACTATTGTTTTAGAAAACATTGGCAGGTAAAACTCTGACCATTGAATGTCTGATAATAATATTAAGAGGAAAAATTCTTGCTACCTAGGTAGGTATACAAACGACGAGTTAATAAACACAACAGCAGATATTTTCCTGGTTGACTCAAAAAATAAGCCTCAACTACCTACTCACTCAGACTCAATCTATTTAAGTCGCGAGTAAATAGGCTTCTTCTGGGTAAGCTCGTTCCATCGTCGACCTCATCTCTGCCCTTAGGGCAAGATTGAGGTCAAGAGTAAGCCCATATTAAACAAAAAAAAAAAAAAAAAACATAGCTATCTCATGAGAATTAAAATAACTAAAATTCTCATGACTTTTTACTCACTAAGCAAGCTCCCCACTGACTGCAACAGCGAACAAAATAAGCAAACATTAGGTATAACTAGTGGCGTAAACAATTTAAAATTCTCACCTACGCCAAATAGTTCTGATACCTTTCAAAATGGCGTCCATTCGCCCACTTGACTCCAAAACTTGAATTATTATTCAAAACTATCTTGCCCCTGTATCTATTGCGTAGTAATAACTACGACAACTATGTTATTCAAACACTCAAATTGTTTACTTAGACAATTGCTTCGTTACCGAAGTAATAACAATGATTTAGGGACAGTACTGTTACGACGGTCATCTAGAATCTTCGAGAAACCGCGCTAATAACTGTGTAGTACCTAGAAAATACGAGTTCATTCTTTTAGGTACCTATTTCCGTAGTAGGTATAGAACTTACATTGTATTCAAGGTCAGGCGCCGGGAGTCGCCGGCAGTTGTCATTGTAATTTCGACCGTATGCCGACGACGTAAAGTAACTTCTTCCTTGTCGGTTCTTTTATCTTTAAATTTATTTTTTTGTTAATGTTTTTTTGTGGATGCTTTCTTGAATAATGGTGAATTATCTCGAATATCTTTTGTTTGCGTGGGTATAAAAGGACCGATGGAGGACGAAGTGAGTCAGTTCACTTTTAAGCGAGACATCGAAAGGATCGAAGAGATATCTAGTGCGACAAAGTGTTCAGTAGTATTGAAGTGATTGTTAATAAGTGTATTGTGTTGTGAGTAATAAAGTTTATTCGTGTGTTTATTTGGTAGTGATTTTATTTATCCCATACCCAGCTCGTAACAATTTGGTGTCAGAAGCGGGGATAAATAATGCCGATTCTACCGAAGGACGACACGGATAGTATCCGTACGAGGAGTCAGCGGCAGCAAGGTATGGACCAAAGGCGATTTGGGGACTCCCCGACACAAACACCGGGCGGTGTCCAGCCTACGTCAGAGCCAGCCGCTGGCCCATCTGGAGCTACTCAAGCGGCGCCTACTACATCAGTGGCGCCTGACTTGTCTGCCTTAATGGCACTGCTGCAAGACCAGGCACGTCGTCAGGAGGAGCAGGCTAGACGTCAAGAAGAGCAGGCTCGCCAGTTGCAGGAGCAGTTGCAACGGGATAAGGAGGAGCAGGCGCGCCGTCAAGAGGAACAGGCCCGCCAGTTGCAGGAGCAGTTGCAACGGGACAAGGAGGAACAGGCTCGCCGTCAAGAGGAACAGATGCTCCTGATAAAGGATCTTCACGCATCAGTTGGGAAAGAGCTGAGCGTGATGAAGGAGCAGGTACAGCAGCACGACAACCGTATCGCAAAGGCCGAAATTCAGATCGCCGACGTGAAGAAGGCCTTGAGCGAAATTAAGGTTGGAGACGGGGCTGTGGCTTCGGTGATTGCTGCACCTTCGGTGCGCGGGTTTAAAGTGCCTCCATTCGACGGAACATCTTCGTGGTCGGCCTATAAAATCCAATTTGAGGCCGTTATGAAAGCGAATGGGTGGACCAAAGGGCAAGCCATGACCGCGCTCACTTTGGGTCTCCGAGACCAGGACCTTACCATTCTTGAGGCACTCGGGAAGGATGTGACCTACGAACAGCTGCTGGAGGCATTAGAGTCCAGATACGGCGACGCGCACCTGGAGCACGTTTTTCGTGCTAAACTCAGGGATCGCGTTCAACGTAGTGCCGAGAACTTACAACAGTGGGCCCTGGAAGTTGAAAAGTTGGTTCGGAAAGCATACCGGTCTGCCCCTGCACTCATCGATGGAAATTTGGTACAGGCGTTCGTCGACGGAATACGTGACTTGGAAGTGAGAGCCGCTGTGAGACTCGGACATCATAAGACGCTGAAGAACGCCTTAGCACATGCTCTGGAAGTAGAAGCAGTGAGACAAGACCATCGAACACACTACGTCAGAGAAGTTGTGGCAACACCTGTACATGAGCGTCCGCGAAAGTACAGCCCTAGGTGCTACGCTTGTGGAGAAAGTGGTCACCTACGGCCAAATTGTAAAAAGCGACGCACACCGAGGGAAGACCAATCACAGCGGGTAAAGGCGACTGATATGACTGCCCAACAACAGTGGAGAACTCGCGGTTACAATGATGAACTTTCAAGACCTTGGCGTGAAGACTGTATGCAGAGTTCCAGACAAGAAACTAAGGAAGTTGTGTCTGTGAGGAGGCTAAGAACAGATCTCAGCGACGAATGGAAGGAAACCATACAGCAGGCTCAGCAAAGTGACTCGGATATCAAACCGATCTTCGAGTGGATTAAAGCTGGTGGTCCGAAGCCCAAGTGGAGTGATGTGGCTGCGATGAGTTCCATCACGAAGAGTTATTGGGCGCAATGGAACAGCTTGGTGATCCAGGATGGAGTCTTGTGCCGTAAATGGGAAAACGCTCGTGGGGACAGCTGTCATCTACAAATGGTTGTCCCTAAAGCTAAGGTACCGGATGTTTTACGGCTCTACCATGATGGATGCTCAGGAGGACATATGGGAGTGAAAAGGACTCTACTGAAGATCAGAGAGCGCTTTTACTGGATCCACTGTCGAGATGATGTGGAGGACTGGTGTCGCAAATGTACCAGCTGTGCGGCTGTGAAAGGACCTCACACGCGAAGCAGAGGTGCATTAAAAGTGTACAACGTGGGAGCCCCTTGGGAGCGGATAGCACTGGACGTTGCGGGACCATTTCCAGAAAGCGATAGCGGAAACAAGTACTTCATGGTTGTCATGGACTACTTCACAAAGTGGCCAGAAGTCTTCGCCATTCCTAACCAAGAAGCAACAACAGTCGCGGATAAATTGGTTCAGGAAGTCTTCTGTCGTTTTGGAGTACCCTTAGAAATTCACAGCGATCAAGGAAGGAATTTTGAATCGCAAGTTTTTCAGGAGACTTGTCGATTGATGGGTACACACAAAACCAGGACCACCTCTTACCACCCACAATCTGATGGAATGGTGGAACGATTCAACCAGACGTTGGAGAGATATCTGGCAAAAGTTGTGGAAAACAGGCAAAGGGATTGGGACAAGCACATACAGCCGTTTCTTCTGTCCTATCGGAGTGCAGTTCACGAAAGTACGACTGTAACTCCAGCCTTCGCGAACTTTGGAAGGGAATTACGGTTGCCTGCAGATTTAATTACTGGAACTCCCCCTGATGTCCCACGCAGTGTAACGGATTACGCGAATGACCTGCGTAACAAGTTAAATGATGTATATGAGCAAATCAGGCAATCCGGGCAACAGATGTCTGAGAAGATGAAGACTCGTTATGACCGGAAGGCAAACAGTCGTGGTTTCGACGAAAATTCGCTGGTGTGGTTGCATAACCCAGTGCGGAGCAAGGGAAAGTCTCCGAAATTGCAAGCAAAATGGGATGGACCATACAGAGTTGTGACCAGGATCAACGATGTCACCTACCGAATACAGAAGGGTCCGCGAGGTGCGCCTAAGGTTGTGCATGTGGACCGACTGGCGCGATATTACGGGACTAATGATGCTCGGGACGAGCATGTCTAAGGAGGGGGCAGTGTTACGACGGTCATCTAGAATCTTCGAGAAACCGCGCTAATAACTGTGTAGTACCTAGAAAATACGAGTTCATTCTTTTAGGTACCTATTTCCGTAGTAGGTATAGAACTTACATTGTATTCAAGGTCAGGCGCCGGGAGTCGCCGGCAGTTGTCATTGTAATTTCGACCGTATGCCGACGACGTAAAGTAACTTCTTCCTTGTCGGTTCTTTTATCTTTAAATTTATTTTTTTGTTAATGTTTTTTTGTGGATGCTTTCTTGAATAATGGTGAATTATCTCGAATATCTTTTGTTTGCGTGGGTATAAAAGGACCGATGGAGGACGAAGTGAGTCAGTTCACTTTTAAGCGAGACATCGAAAGGATCGAAGAGATATCTAGTGCGACAAAGTGTTCAGTAGTATTGAAGTGATTGTTAATAAGTGTATTGTGTTGTGAGTAATAAAGTTTATTCGTGTGTTTATTTGGTAGTGATTTTATTTATCCCATACCCAGCTCGTAACAGTACTCACAGTACTTACATAAAATCGTTTTCTTTAGACAACTTAATAATCTTGGACAAATACCAAGGACCCGAATCTAGTAGGGAACCTCTGACAAAACACTTAAACTTTTTGGCTTGAAACAAATAAGTTACGTAAGTAATATCTATACTTAGTCCACATTGGCCCTGGATCTAAAGATTTGAATATCATGGGCTCCATGGCCTTTGGTAAGCAGCTGTTGTACTTCGCTGCCTGACCACTCCAATTCCTAAGCTGAGCTCCCTCTGCTCCAGTTCAGCTTTCCTCCGAGAGCGGCGTGCCACTTGTGCGCAAACCCGTGGGATGTCATAGGTTCACCATAACAGTAACCCTAATTATCACCTAGGTAGACCAGAATAAATACTGATGATGTTGCCATCTAGCCGATTTCGGCCACAGCGCCTGCATTCGCTGGCTTTCTATAGATTGCCAAGAGCTTTGTTGTGCTGCTCTTTCGTGTGCTCTTATGTGGCTAGCATAAATACCAGTAAACATAAATCAGATTTTTACAGCAACATGCACATGCGTTCAAATAGAGAACTGAATAACGCATGCAACTTTATGCAAATCCAGTTAAAGCAGTGCAACATGGTTGCACAGCCAACCAGTCACCTAATTTATAAAGGCGCCAATAATTGCTGTCATTTACAAGAAAATGGCATCAGCATAAGCGAGAATTTACAACCTAAATCATGTAGGTACCTACCAGTGTACCGTGCTTGTTGTGCCTTTCCGTGTAGCGTATAAATGACAATGATACTAAATGTTTACTGATTCTTAGTGCTAGAAATCTTTATTTTAAAAACCAAACAAGTCTCCACGAAAACAAACATTAACCTATTATAAAAGGTAAGCAGATGATGAAGTTGGATCCTCCACAGATACATAAAAATATACTTCTTCCTGAAAAGAAACGTAATGAAGAAACAAAACTATGCAATAAGGTTCAATAAATCAAAACCAATCAGCACTTATTGCCACTTGCCAGTCAACCAAGTGGAGGCACTAATACAGACTGCATTGGTAGATAAAGAAGATAATGAATGTACGCCAAAAGGAAACAAAATGACACCGACTGACACCAATAATAGAGTCTCATTAGTCAGTCGCCAACAGACAGACGTGAATGGAACACAGGCAACGCTCAGATATGGGATAATAATACCCCTTTGTGAAGAAAGTCACCTTGCACGAGATAAAATGAAAACATCCAGAGTGAAATGTTCAAGAAGATTTTCGTTCGAGAGCGTATCAAATCTCGAAAAGATAGCATTATCTGCACATAAAATGTGTAAACATTTTGTCTGGCAAAACAAGTTCTGTTTCGAATTTTCGAGCCACATGTAACCAGTGATGGATTAACCCTTAATCAAATTAAGCAATTGCCTAGGGCATCACGTCTGGGGGGGCACCAGAAGAAGCACGAAAAAAATCCGTCCTTAGGGCATCACGTCTCACTCTCACGTCACCAAAAACTACACCAAAAAATAGTTTCTAAGACTAATTTGAAAATTCGCGCGTTATTTGACACAAGAGTCCGGACCTAGAGTCATAATCCCGCTCCCGCTTGCCCACTCGCTGCCCGCTAGTGCATTCGGCAATTCGAATGCACGGAATGCACCGGAAAAGTTGCAAGGCGCATTTCAATAAATAAATCAATTATGCTTTGCGCCTACTCCACTTCTAAGGTACCTACGTTATATTTTATCATCTTATTTTACAAGCCTATTGCCATCAACCGATGTTTTTGGAAGCAAGCCTATTGCCATCAACCGATGTAATTGGGAGCAAGCCCATTGCCATATTTACAGTATAGGAACACATTACACACATACGTACATTTTTCATTTATGCTCCGTTTCTTTTGGTCGTAGCGTGATGTTATAAAGCCTTCCACGATAAATGAACTATCCAACACTAAAAGATTTATTCAATTCCAACCAGTAGCTCCTGAGACATCTCTCCTCCAAGCGGCCGTAACGCTTTTTCGTGACAGGCCTTTAATTATTATTGTATTGCGATATCTTCAAAGATATTTGTTTATACTTTACAGAGTAAAGGGCACAAATATTCATTATTAAGTTTCCATTCTAACGAACATATTTATTTAGATTAGGTCAGATTAGGTTAATACTTTATGAGTCAAATAAGCCTCACAAAAATTCATTATTTTTAATCTAAAATTTTAAAAGTAAAAATTGTCATTGTGAAGTTATTCGTCGCTGATAGACAATTATGCTGTCGCGGACTTTTTTTTGAACTCATAGTGGAACAATAAATGATATTTGCGTAACATAAACCGTACACGCAGCGCACGCAACGGAAGGTCTCAAAAAGGGATAATTTTTACCGTTTCTGCATCTTTTTTCATTTATGCTCCGCTCCTTTTGGTCGTAGCATGATGTTATATAGCCTATAGCCTTCCTCGATAAATGGATTATCCAACAAAAAAAGAATTATATTGTTCGAAGCGGTAGTTCCTGAGATATCTCTCCCCCAAGCGGCCGTGCCCGTAACGCTATTTCGTGACATAAAATCCAAATATACAGAATCAGAATCAGAATCATTTATTCGTAAACATAGGTAATAATTACATATAAGCTCTTAAAAATTAGGTAGTGCGCTATGTTTTGCCAATTGGCATACAAATTACAAAAAGGCCGGTAATACATACTATTTTTGAATAAAATGTCGTACAAAATAGTTACTTTCATGCTTGGGCTATCATATCTATAATATTGTACATGCATTGGAATTCAATTTTATTATTATTAAGTATTCATAATCAATTTCATTTCATGTCAAAGTTAATAGTCAATTCAATTAATTCAAGTTCAAGATATAAATGTAAAGTATTAAAATGTATGTCAGCATTATTATAGTTATAGAGATTCATCTTTAAAAAATTCGTCAAGGGTATAATAACATTTGTCAAGCAGTAACCCGTTAAGCGTTTTTTTAAACTTCTCCAATGGCAAACATTTTATTTCATCAGGTAGTTTATTGTATATTTGTGGTGCAAGACCAAAGAAGCTTTTTTTCATTAGAGAAGTTTTACATTTTACAAGGCACAGTTCATTTTCATATTGAGCACGCATCGGAGTTTTCTTTACTAAACAAAACCCCACCCCATCTTTAAAGAAGTTTCTCTTCAAAAACTAATGTTTTTAGGCGGTAAAGGTTTATATAAATACCAATTCTAGTTGACATACGGATAGGGGGGCCCACAGGCGTGGATTGCTTAGGGCATCAAGTAGTCTTAATCCGTCACTGCATGTAACTCATAGTAATTAAGTCATTTGGAGTAATTCAAGGCTGTATTTGATTTTACCATTACCCAATACTTCAATAATATTTTCTCAAGTCCACACCTTAAATAACTTCAGATAATTATCAACTTCTGTTTCATTACTATCTTTGAAATGTTTCGTAATCTCGCCTTGAAATAGGTACCTATGTATTAACTAATAACGGCGCTCTGGTGCGTGAGCGTGACTAAATCAGCACCCGGTGTAATGAATGTCATGCAAATTATTTCACTATAGATAACACCATTACGTTGTCTGCACACCGTACTCGAAGCGATAAGATTGTCAATATCGTTTACATAACGCTGAACTGTATCGCGATCAATAATAACAATCTGCGTCAAAGTTCAGAGAACAATATCCAATTGATACAATTGCAAAATCATATTAGGTCATCGGACTATAACGTAGTTTTCTTCACTTTCGAGACGGATGCGCGTACGCACGTTCCGAGAAGCCGCCATGTTGAGTCGTTGTATTTCCGGCGCCTCCGTCCCCCTCCTCCGGCTGGCGTAGATAACGCGTTATCATCCGCTCATTGTTCCTCCATGCTGATGAGGTACTTGACCAATCGCGCAGTAGCGCAGGGCGTTGACTTGCTTGATATTTTTAGCGTGCCAAGTAAATATTTTGAAGGGCCACACGATGCAATGGCAACAACATGGAGTCGATGCTAAAGACGAAATGTGCACTCTTGGCGGTATAAACATTAAACTATACACTGCTCTTTGGCGTGGTCCTGCAAAGATTTACCAGTTTATAGCTAAACATTACATTTCCGTAATTTAACTCTTCCCTCACTTTGAAGTACTTAGCATCCTTCTAAGCAGGAAAGGCAAAGCTTACCTGTTCTAAAATAGTATGTTTACTAATTTGGAAAATCTACAGCCATTGTGTTAGACCGAATCAGGAAACTAATTGCATTGTATTAATTCTTATCTAGGAGTATTTGTAATGGACATCCTGGGTAAATTCCACGCTGTATTCATTACCGAAGAGCTTTGTATTTATATTATTTTTATCGGGATGTGTCGATGTGTGGGGACACGGGAACGTGAGCTATCTACCGTGAGGTGATAAGTGCGACATTCAAGCTGTTACAATGAGAGCTTTGTGTCAACATGTCCTGACATTGATAGGCACCACTACTTAATTCTAACGGCTCTGCTTCAAAAATATGGGTGTCACCTGTCACGTTTTTTTGTGATAATTTGTAACAATTGTAACCAATCAATATTTTGTATGAAAAAGTTACAAAAGGGAGACGTGTGATTTCCCGCTAATATTTCTGTCAAAGCGATAACTTCCCTGCCGCCAGCCATATTTATCTTTAATAGACAAATGCAAAGTGCACACATTGAGGTGCACAACAGAAAAAAAACTGGCCAGTTACATCATATCAAATATTTAAAAATAACAAAAGCATGACGTAAGCTTCCCATTCGAATGATAACAGCCTCGCCCACATTATCGATGTGTTTTACAGAGGATTATAAAGGCAGTCGTCAGTACATAGGACGCTGGTTGTTCCTGGGAGTGCCAACTATGGCACAGGCGGACGCTAACGGTCGCGCGCATTCTTGAATCCCACAGTTCGATGGCTAATTGCCGTGATCTTACAACGACACTATTCGAATTAAATAATATGCATTCAGTCCTTTTCCATATTAACTAGCTTGTCACTGAGAATTCATAAAGTATCTTATCTAGTAGTAATCTCCTGCTTTGTGTTTTCATAAATTTTTGCCGTGCGATTTCTTGTTTAAAAACTACTGAGTTTATGAAGGTATGCAGCACCTGGCCTGGTTCTGTACAAACTTGATTCTTGAATTACTAATCGGGGAAACTTGGTTGCAAATATAACACAATGGCAGTAAATGACCAGGAAAAGCAGAAGCTTTTAACACTGCACATCTTTGCAAGTCCATCTTTATGAACTCTCTATCTATGGTCAATAGGCAATAGGGCCATTAATGGATCTGTCCTAAATAAAATGACTATAATCATTAGCTAGGCTCGTAATTGTCATGTAAGATCTACCACGTATTGCTTCACACAGCTCGTTTGCTTATTTGCAATTTAAAATAACTTGCATAAATTATATTCAATGAGCGTAACTAAATAGGCATAATAAATTCATGCGAGCAGCTCTATGCAGCCGTTGTTTTACAAATAATTATTTCATTCATTTCGAGTTACTGGTATCGTTGTACGATGAATTTCGGACGTGCCATTGGTCAGTTATTGACGAACAGTCATCGACTTGCACGTAATGTATTTCGCAACAGGCTATTAGCAATAAACACGGACTATGACTATTAAAGCCAGACTCCACTTAGAATTAAACTCGTAAACGTAACACGATATTTTAGTCTTCCAAGACAGGATTGCGAATTTGCGATCAAGACTGAACATGTAACTTGTGATTGATGAGCATAACCACCAGAAAAACTGGACTATCACATCCTCAGAGATTTCTCCTTTTTCGTTTTAAATAGTTCTCAAGAAGTCATACTTATAGTCATAAGTCATTCACACTGATAAAGTCTGTTTTCTTTTTCAATTCCGCAATACATGGAGGTTTTCCGTCATACGCACTCGCAAAACGGAACAGGGGACGCATTGTTCACGATTGTTATGCAAAACTGACACGCGCTCGGTAGTTTACTCGTCAATCGAATATGACACATAATATAAACCATTCACAACGCCTTCTGAATCGTAAGCAAGCTGTAGACAAAGAAAGCTTTTCTTAAGCTGAGTTTCTGCTGAACTTTTGGAGAATGTCAAAATATTAATTTAAGTACTGTCATTAAAGTTGAAGCCAATACGGTTGCGCAAGAGCAATGGAATATGACATACAAGACAAACCGCAACATAGCCAACATGATTCAAGATAGCGGATGACTCCGCAGCGGTCATGCATGATTCCGACCGGTTTTTCTGCAGCGTTACCTCCTGACGTCATCTCGAGACACTGAGAACAACCGATACATATAAGGCAAAAAGCCAAATGAAAGAGCTGCTTAATTTCTTAATGTGTTCTTGGAAATGTATAAAATATCAGTTACTGAAGCGGTCGTAAAAGAAACGCTTGGACACGAAGATGTGAACGACGATAAAGATTTTAACGCCTAAGAAAGTTGGCAGATGTAATAAATTGATGTCTTTGTTTGTGTTTATCTAGCTCCTCATTTGTTAGTCCCATGAGGTCACAAAGTGCAAATGATTGTATCCCTATCACCAGTAAGTAGGCAAGGCAAATTCTGAGTTATTTAGAAAACCTGAATTGTTCAACATAAAAAAATGATTCCCACACATTGGCCGACGATAAACAATCGATTTTGTTAACAGATTTCAATTTGTGGTAACTTTATTGTTCTTTTCATTTCACAACGGGCCGATTTCTCTTGTACGTTTTGTATTTGGAGCTTGCTGGCAATAAATCGTGAATCGAGGCGTAAAAATTATACTCGAATACTCGTTTCAATTCTCTATTTATAAAATTCTGACTTCATACGAAATGAGGTTCGTTTAAGAAGTATAATACGCACTGTTCGATGCGTCTTTAGTTCTACACTCTATGAACCATTGAGATCTTGCCAAATGGTCATAAATAATGGTCACAGGTAATGATTGTAATGAATGAGTTACATTATACATCATTTTGGTGCTTTGTGTTGAACAATATAGTACTTGTTAGATTCATAATGTCTTATACTGTAGTCACGTAATCTTCCCCGTGTTACATCACTGGATATACTCTCTTTGAAGTACTAGTCCACAAACTGGAACAACGTTATTAAAATTAATTACGTTTTATGTTTGCTTCTGCAGACCATAATTTATCTTTTAATATCTTCGTTATGAAACCCTTCATGTATAAACAATTTCTTATCGCGATTGTAAAATAGATCTCCAGACTTATTCAGGTCAACCTAACTGAAAGAGGTATTGTAAAGCACACATTATAGAGCTAATAGCTCCGGTCCTTGTTCAAATTGGCTTCTCTATAGTTTTTTGTCATCATCTGTGGCTATTTCATAGATAACCTTAACCTTTGCATGTGGTTTATTAAAAAGTTCGTTAGTCAAGTTTTAGCAGATGTTAATATCAAATTCTACTCCTT
Organism: Diarsia mendica; assembly: GCA_949316265.1. Classification (NCBI taxonomy): domain Eukaryota; kingdom Metazoa; phylum Arthropoda; class Insecta; order Lepidoptera; family Noctuidae; genus Diarsia; species Diarsia mendica. Next base: position 7,128,592 of record OX438906.1, on the reverse strand, counting down.
TATGTCGTGATTACTCGTGATCCAGTTGTTGTTTTCTCTTTAGGCCAAGGTCTCCTGTCGGGTGTGACACCGCGCCTTTATTTACACACCCATTAAGCGCAAATGCTCACTCTACTGCTTTGTTCTTTGTTTTTATTTTAAATTTTATGCCCTCGACAGTTTTGTCTGGCTTGTTCGCAGCCTCTGAAAATATCAGTACATCTGTGTTCTTTTATGGGGATGTGAAATGTACTGCGCTAACAGAGTTGTTTAGTCTCGACACGCCATAACTATCAAAGCCTGTTCGCGAGGCATTTCTAGCTACATCTAAACATTCGTTTACACATACTAGTTGTATCTTATCGTTAAATAATTTTACTTACAACGACAATCTTGTTAATTTTGTGTCCATTTCATGCAAATTTCTACGTGTATAATTTTATTTGGACTTTCCTCGTTTACTGCGGTAAGTGACGTCATCGGCACAGGCGGTGTCTCTTAATAACAATATTCTACGTAATCCATTATAATAAACGTGGCATCATGTCGTGTCCAACATGAGCAGTTCTGTGCCAAGGTTACGATAATACTGCATAACTGTCACGCTGCTGGTGTATCGTCAGTTGTTGTTATAATTAGTGATTCAATCTCCGAAACTACTGTGCTTATTTAGATTGACAGTTTGTCGTCATAAGGGACATTAACTCAATAAAACTGATGGTACTTCTGATACAAAATAAGTAATTTAATAAACGAAGCATTTAAATATGGTCGACCTTCTCGACTAATAGCTATGCATATTTGGTTGAGACTATCTCTTTATTACTTCAACAACGATATTTTTATAAGGGACGATCGCTTGGCCTTTACAAACGTTAAGAGGAAACGCGAGTGGTCTTTTCTCCATACAAACGCTCTCGCCTGTTTTCTTTTTGGTTAATGACCCTAGAGCAATGGTTTTTTACAGAATAATAAATATTAACTATTTCTATGCCCCTATGTTTTCCTTTTTGGTGATAAATTATTTTTATAAGCACTAGAACCCTCAAAAAATGCTCAAAATTGCTTGTTTAGATCGCTGTTAACAGAGTCCTAGTGTACAAATTTGACAACTATTAACGAAAAAAGAAAAACATAGCGGCGTAGTATATAACCTCATTATTCATTGTCTAAAATATCTTTTAAATTGGTTCAATATTGGAGGAGGAAATAGGCGAGAGCCAAACCTCGAATTCTAACTTTTTTCTACAGTTGTCCTTATCGCACGTATTTGAGGGCAGGAGGACGGAGAGAGACAGCGATAGTAGAAAGAGACAGCACTCGCATTTCCTCTTAAGCTGACATTTCCTTCGGGAAAAAGAAACCATTTATTTAGTCACAGAAATGACTGATGTTCTCTTTGTCTCAGTTAATTTTAGTGTTTGCTTTAGCATTTTGTTTTTTTAAGTTCGTTTGCTTTTTATACCTTCATACAAAAACTGACTACAGAAAGTAAAATAAATGTCGTTAAAGATTTTTATAGTCTAGCAAGATCTCAACTTCTGAATCATTAGGCTATCGATGACAGTTAACGACTTGAGAATCGTTAACTTTAAAATACTATTAAAAAGTCTGCTTCGATTACGAAAAAACCCAAGCCGTATTTTTTCACGCAATAACTAGACCACCACGGAGACCAATCAAGCTATACAAAACCGTTTATGCAGATCTTTCATTGTACGGAGAATCTACAAAAACAGAGGCCATTGTCCACTGGACATAAATAGCTTGATATGTCGCTATGTGTACTATGATTGTTTGACGTAAATTCCAAGTTGTCCTGAAAACGTCTTGTCATAGAACGATTATCCTGTTTGTTCACTTACATCATCAGTTTTAAGGAAAACCACAAATATTTTTAGAGTACACTCCTGTTAATCACGTCGGATACTCGTCTTTGAAACCCGTATTGTATTATGGCTAATACTAATTAATATTTTTGTAGTAATTCAAGTATTAGGAAAATAAACCAGTTACACCAGTTTTGTTTCTCGTCTAATATGAATTATAACTGTACAGTAAACTGTAACAGTAGGGATACGTTATTGTCAAGCACTAAGTACAGAGACGTACTTAATGCCATAGGCATTTTCTATTAGTCAACCTTTGGATGATGCAGAGACGAACAACTAAACAACAACAACGTCAACAACAATTAACTAACTGTACAGTTAAACTAGTTGTTACTAGTTTCCCGAAATAGGCAAATGCGTTGGAGTTGGAGTTGATAGCAATTCCTTAGAAACTCTTGTTATGTTACCTATAGTAAAGGCCATATTTGGGAAAAGCAATAAAACTAAAGTCCGAGACACTAGCAATTTTCTGAATATGGACATTGAACACATTGAGCATCCTTATGTTTGGAAAACCTCATTTTAAATTGGTATATTTGCTGTGTGACTCGCCAACGAATAGACAACCTCATCTATTTTAATTATTTCTAATACATTTCATTCACAGCGACTTGTCGAGAGATTAAACAATGACGCTGAGAATAAAATAAAATTACCAAAACCTGCAGACTAAACAAAGTGATGAAAACTTTCCGCTAGAATTAGTAGGATTGTATAAATGAAAGAGTTTAAGTTTCAGCAACCTAATCAAAGAAAGTACGCACAAAATGACTGTTTACATAATTATGAATTCATGATAAAGAGATAAGAAACAAAACCATTCATAACAAGATAATATATTCTCTTAATGTACTTAATGAATCGAAAAGAAGAGGACAAAGAGGATTACAAGGAAAATAATAGTATTAGAGAAAAATGAACAGCTACTAGATTTTTATACGATCCATAATAGTTGACAATAGTTGAAAAGCCATGTACAAAAAAGCAACCGAAACGCATAACTGCATGAAATCAGCAATTTTCCCACATGCCACAAAATGCGAGTTCTGCAACTACCGCAAATAATATTTGCACCATTTCAGCATAACAGCCAGAACTTATCGAGCTGAACGAATTATAGTCTCAAACTGGAACATTGTGCAAGAGTTCCCAGTTTCCAGATGTTACTCATTGGTTTCAGGCGGCAGTAACCGAAATATTTACGGACGCTAATGGTCACACCTATCGAGTTACGATCCGTTTAGCTTGGATGTCTCTTTCAAAATCGATTGAAAGCTAGCCAAGAGAGATATAGATTCATAAACTATGAAGGTATAGTCTTCTGAATTTAGATTGGTTTAGCTTCAATGTTTTTGGAGCAATTTAGTGTGATCGTTACTAACAGGAAAATGCTTAGGTCAGCTTAATTAGCATTGTGTTATGGTTTAAATCACATACCTAAGTCTAATTTAATCCATGTTATTTCTGTCGATTTCATGTTTTCCTTCTCGTATCCTGTCGATTGTTTATCCGCCAACCACGATGTAGGCACATATTTTATGCAAACATCCATCTTGTTTATTATTGTTTGCAAGTATAATTAAATCAGCAGCCAAGTCAGTTTATGTTATTGTTGTAGCAGCTATTTTCAGATGCACTAGACTAGAAACAGGCTTTGTTGTCTCATTTTACTGTAGTGAAGTGACTGTTACTGTGTCATACTGTATATTTTACATCGCTGCAAATTGTTTGGTCGTTCCGAATCTGGTGTAACTACGTGTTTGTTCACTGAAATGCACATGTTCGAAGTGCATATCTAATTCAATGTCTGTTTTTATATTATCTTGTTCAGTAACTGAAACCAAGGTGACCTATTAGTGCAAAACTTTAATGAATTGTGCAAGGACTCTGCAACAAAAACTAAGCTCGTTAATCGCTGTCAGCATTTCAAGTTCCCATTTTCCGTGCATACCCTTTTGATGCAGACGGTTTTAAAGGGCGTCGGCATCCAAAGGGCGACATCAAAGGCGCCGCCCGCCCTGACCAGACACCATATCTTACGTTCATAATCATTGAAGCAATAAATTGTTCTGTTAGCGTTGCAATGCGAATGCTATAATAGTCTGGATTCCTCTAAACATTACTCATAGATTTGATCTGATTTACCAATGGCTGTGATATATTTTATAGTTCTTCTTAACATTCCGAATGTTGATTCATAAATCGATGGCTATTGGAATGAAGATTCTAACAATTTGGAGAGACATGATTTTAGAACGGTTATAAATTTGTAACAATTTGTTTGTGTCTCTTCTAAAAATAAAGTCGCAAGCTAAACAAAGATATTGGAAATGGATATCCTTGAATCTATATATTTTGGAATAACTATCTCAGGATTATAACAGGAAATCTAGCATTTCTTCCTCAATATCCTCTTCCAACATCCTTAATTTGTTACCGTAAGCCCCTTTAATGTTAAATTCGATAACATATTGAACTTTTGGCCTAAGAGGATCGAAATTATTCCCATTTGTTCTCTTAATCCGCGATGATGACCTCCGGTCCCCTCTAAGAGGTCGTTGGCAGTCGGTACGGCATACCATAGGTGTTGAACGATCGATACAGGTCTTGTTAAACTGTTTTTACTTTACTAAGTATCGATTTGTGTTGTAACTCGAATTGTGATGCTTAAAACTAGTTTTTTTCATTGTATTTGTTCATATGGTCAAAATCTTGATGTCTGTTTTCATATCCGTAAGTGAAAAGATATCCATGCAAATTTTCCTATTTTTTGTGTGCGAGATATCAAAGCTTTCTCGGCTTGTTCATCTTGATGCAAACTTTTCTTGACAAGTATCGTGTTGCTGATGTTGTACTGTAACACTATATCTTATAATCAAAATGATGCAAGTAGTGACGGACGCAGGCTATCAGCTACGGGTTTTATTACATCCTGTATTCCACTTGGATTATTTGCTTCGTTAAGTTACCGTGCTGAGTTTATTTCTTTTGCAGTTTAATCTTCTATAATCGTTCAAAAACTTCCAATTATGTTATGAAACATGACTTTCTCAAGGGCTATCTGTTCTTTAGCTGTACATGATGCAAGTTTAATTATTGGAATGAAGAGCAAAAAGCACCAGTCACTACAGCGTGCCCTAAGGCTTATTGTCGAAATTGAATCAAGATTAACCCTATTACGGACCACCCGCATGCGTCCGAGAACCGATTGGTCCAATGATCTATACGCATTACTAAACTTAGCTTTAGAACTCCCAGTCACTCACAATTGAACTTCATTTAATTATCCGTGAGCTGTTTCTCATTCCAGTCAAATATTGGATGAGCTTGAAGCAAATGATGCATGTGAATGTCGTTTACTCTTCACATTATGGGTGGTCTCGTCATTTTCTATTCACAGTCTGAGACAAAGCCAGTTTATGTTTTCCCAAGTCACTAGTCATTTTATTTCTAACACTTACTGAGATTCCTCGAAAAGGAAAGTTGTCGGACCACTTGTAGCAGACGTGCTAAAATTCGACTCTGGGAAACAAGCCTGACATGCCACCGTCTTGACTGATGCAGTATTTTGAATTCATTCAATTCTAGACTTTAAAGCTCTGGAATAAAGGAGTTGGTAAATGGTTTATTACTTCATTAGCATTGAGTGTTTCGAAGGAGTATATTCCCACGCAAAAAGCTCTTATTGTTGGCGAGTCGGGAGATAAATATTTGTATACTACACTTAGCAGTCGGCTTCCTGACCTTGGAAAAGAGCAGAGATTGTGTAAATGTTACGAATTATTGTTTTTATCCACGTTGAGCGAGTGTTTTGTTTATACTCGTGAACACGAATATAGTTAAATTAATGTTTTTTTGCGTTAACTGAGATCATCGAAAAAAATACAGATTTTTAGTAAAACGCTTTGAACCTTGTAAAAACCTCACAGGTAGGCTTCAAGCAGGCTGTGTCATCAATTCACAATATTTATCCAACTCTGACTCATCGTGTACTTCGGAGTGTGAACGTACTTGCCCTTTCGAGTATGATTCAATATGTTAAGAATTTAATTAATTTTAACGTGGAGTCCCAGACGACGGCGTCAGGCACATGGCGGGCGCCGGTGCTGTGTCCCGACCGAAATAGACGGCGGCTATTTATACGAGCCGCGTATCCGCCCAGCGCACGCGCAGCGCCGTATCCGCACGTTTCACACACCGCGGGAAATCGTGAATATACCTCCAACAACAACCAGAAACCTCCATCAATGAGGTATCTTTCGAAAATAGGTAAACGAAGGCAATAAATCAAGAAGCTTTCAACAAAACCGGTAATAGATCATCAATCATGAAGCAAAATGGCGATAAAAAGGGGTGGGACGTTGTGGCTGTGATAGGACGCCGATTCACGGCTTAATGCAAGATGTGTAAACTGCGTTAAGTTATAGTTCAAGTAATAGTTGATCGCATCGAGTCTCGTCGTCAAGCCTTTTAAGGCCGAAGTTCTGCTGCCAATGTTAAATGTTGTACCTCAAGGTGATATGTTTATGTTAGCAACTGTTATGGCAGAACATACACAAACAGGTCGCACCCAGCCAATGATGTAACTACGGTGATGCTATCTGTTGTTACTATTTATAAATTGCTCGAAAAATTCATTCCGACTGCTTTAATTTGTGATGCGGCAATAAATGATGACATTGACGGTGGTTAACGAGTTGGAAGTGTTGTTGGTATTCGCTTTATTGATGTAAATTTAGCTACCGAGTATGGCCGTAAAAATAAAAATTTCATCAGTGAGCATTTAGTTTCTGTAAATGTCATCATAACCACTAGGAAGCTACCAAGGAGAGGGCATATCATTCGTTCATATCAATAAATGAGACCAGTTCAAAGTAAAATTCAAACAAACAAACCTTCACAACACAAATATGATAGCCACGAAGTTGATTACACAAATTCTGGTACCGGTTAATGACATTGTGTAATTGTTGAAACGCTGGACAAACGAGTTGGTAGACGACCTTCGTTAATTGAATAGATGAAGAAGATTACTATCGAAGCCAAACTTAATAAATAACACACTTGGACACACAACGATGTACACTTGTACAGTATGAGTGCCAATACACGAAGAGAGATGATCTGTGTACCTATTAATTTTCGCATGAATGTTTAGTCACGTCCTCATGATTCGCTTCTACAAATAAAACGTGATGTAGGTCACGGCTTCCCGCAAATCTTGTTTGATTTCGTAGCCTACATAAGAATTGGTCTTAAGTCTTCGTTTTCCTTACTTATGATATCATTTGATTCATCTGAATAAGTCGCTTGTAAAGTTTGTTGAGTATTTTATATGCATTTCTTCATTATTTTCTTGATGTGCTATATTTCTTGTGTCACGAAACATGAGCTCTCTGTCCTCATATTTTCACAAAGTTGTACTTTAAACCCATTTGGTTAAATGTTTGCATTGGCAAGTGCTTGTACACTGCAAACAGTTATAAAGACTAATAACTCTAGCCGAGATAAGGTTAAGTGGCACAATAGTCGTAAATTGGTATAACGCTGTCTTAGAGATGAACAGGGGAATTCCATCTCGTTTTTGTTCTGTTGCTACGTTTGCAACTGCTTGATTCTTTAATGTATTTAACCCAATCATTGACAATCGAGGAACGGCCCCTTTTGCATATGACAATAACAATCGATTTATTATACATTCGTTGTCTTCACAAAAGATACGGTTCAATTGATGCTTTGCCTTCAATGAAATTGTCTTCGGTATGTCGGTAATATCATCCGCTAACGTATGATTATCGAGATGTACCATACATAGGGGTCGCAGCTCTTACCATGTTCGTGACTTCGGGTCGTAAAGTTTACATCCCGTGGTAAATGCACAATTACTATGTAGCGTGCCACATCAATCTTCTCACAGTGTTTATTAGAGAGCTGGGAGCTTGACATTTTATAAATTACTGCATTTTATTCGATGAAGTTCTTAGACTAGAAACCTGATTTAACAGCATACTGAAAATTATATTCCCCATTAGGTATACCCGAGGGCGCGGGACCATTCATGTTCTTATATGGACTGAGGTGGAGAGAGTGAACATCGATGGCAATCATGTTATCCACGTCTTAATTGCCGTTATTTATTTAATTGCTGCGATCTGTAGCCTCTCCTATAGCATTTTCTCTGCAGTATGTAAGTAATGCATTAAAAGCTCTACACGTATTTGTAAATCGCCGTCTCGCTATATCGGTCAATTGTCGTAAATTGCAGGCCATTGACAGTCAAAGAGAACATTCAATACATTGCTAAAGTTAAAAGGCACATTTGATTTGGTCGGCGCCTGCATTGCACGCATAATTAATTTGCGCAAGCGCAGGGAATCACAATAGCAGATGTTTGAACAGCTGGTGGCCATATTGGATTTTATATACGTAATGTCAGAGTACTTTGAAAGTGCATGTATAAAAGTCATGTGACATGCTGTTGCTATACATGTTAATGCATATTGCAAAGATACAGTGAGCACTAAGATGAGAAAATCCAGTAGCTATATGTGACTTGAGATTCTTGAAATATTTGAATACATGTCACGCCTCTCGGAAGTTTGAGATGAGCCTAAAGCACTCTGAACAAGTGTCCAGTCAGGGGTTAATGACTTGATTGGCCAAGATGGCGATTCGCGAACGTGCTAAGTGGATGATGACGGCTCGCTAAACCCATTTTAGTAACAGGTTCAATGAATTATTTCGAAACCGCTTCTAAGAATATTGTAACAAAGAAAAGCTTCGCTGCTTTCCCTATAAGTTTGTTACTATACAACCATATAAAAAAGTTAAATGGGTCTCTCGAGGAATACGTGTGTGCAGTAAAAAGCAACGTCACTTATTATGGCAATACAGACTTAGGTCTACTAATGAAAATAAAAATAAATTTAAAGACTACTCAAAAAAAATTCGAAAAATTATTAAATTGACTCAAAAATCGCAGAATAACTATTTTATACGAACTTCAAATAATAAATCGAAAGCATCGTGGCAAGTCATACATGACAAAACACACTCTTACGACACAATTTCCCAAATTAGACTTGATGATAAAACAATTACAAATCCCCAAAAAATTGTTAATGTCTTTAATAACCATTTCATTGATCAGATTCAGCAGTCACCCCAAGTTTCATATGAAACTAATAATATTCCGAAAAACCTAAAATCAATGTTTATGGCACCAGTTATACCCCAAGATGTAATTAGAGCAGTCAAATCTTTAAAAAATAAAAACAGCGTTGGATATGACGGCATAGCAACGAGAGTTGTTAAATTTGTGGCGAACAATATCGCTGTACATCTTAGCCATATTATTAATCTCGGCATTAACTCTGGGGTATTCCCAAATAGCTTAAAAACTGTTATAGTTAAACCACTTTACAAAAAGAATAAAAAAGATGAAATAACTAATTACAGACCAGTAGCCTTAATTCCGGTACTGTCTAAAGTGGTAGAGAAGTTAATTTCCGAATCGCTTAACAATTTCTTAGCTAAATATGACATTTTGTGTAATGAGCAAAAAGGTTTTAGAAAAAACAAAAGTATTAATACAGCTATTTTCGATTTGCTCAATATAATCATAAGAAGTGTTGATAGCAAAGTACCTATTTGCGCAATTTTCACGGATATGTCAAAGGCTTTTGATTGTGTCGACCACGCTATTCTACTTAATAAGTTAAGCGCTTATGGAATAAGGGGAAATGTACACAAACTTATTAAAACATACCTTAGCGATCGTAAACAGTACACGGAAATATCTAAAATTTGCCCTAAGTTGAAAAGTGAAATAAAATACCGGTCCGAAGGAAGAACTATAAAATATGGCGTGCCACAGGGTAGCGTCCTTGGGCCGCCTCTTTTCTTAACATATATCAACGATTTACCACGCCATGTTGAAAATCCAATGGTATTATTAGCCGATGACAGCACCGCGGTAGTAAAATGTAAACATCCAGATAGTTATGAACAGGATATAAATAAGACTTTGGAAGATATCGTACAGTGGCTGGACAAAAACAACTTGGTGATAAATATACAAAAAACTAACATAATGCACTTCCATCAACGCACGATTTTAAAAGAAGTAAAAGTTAATTACAATAAACAAAAAATTAACCAAGTTGAAGTAGCCACATTTTTAGGAATTTATATTGACAGACAACTAAATTGGGAAACACAAGCAGAGGATATTTGCAAAAGGTTGAACACAGCGGCATATGTCCTTTCAAAGTTGTCCAAGAAAGTAGACATTCAAACTATATTAGTAGCTTACCATGGTCTGGTTGCATCAGTTTTAAGGTTCGGCATTATTTTCTGGGGCAATTGCAGCTCAAGGGAGTACATATTCAAGGCGCAAAAGCGTTGCATTAGATCAATGTGTGGTTTAAAGACCACAGACAGTTGTGAACCAAAGTTTAAGTCCTTAAAAGTGCTTACATTTCCATCATTGTATATTCTGGAAATGGCCATGTTTGTAAAGACCAATAAAAACCTATTTCCCACGATGACAGAAACTAGAAATCGACCTGTCAGAAATCAGTACAAAAATTTATTGCATATTGATTCTTGTAACACAGCACTAATGCAGAAAAGTGTTATTTGTATGGCTCCTACTATATTTAATAAATTGCCAGACATAATGAAAAATGATACAATTGAAAACTTTAAAAAGAAACTTATGGCCTTCCTAATCGAAAAATGCTATTATTCAATTAAAGATTTTTTAATGGACAAAACGTTTTAAATAGCAATGTGTACCTATAATTAAATATATAATTTTGAACACAAGTATAGTCGACCAAGAAATTGGTTTACCACTTTTGATGACATCTCCCAGTAACATAATTATTCGCTAAGGATGACAGATTGACAGATTCTGACGTGAAAATAGCACTTGATGTTTTGTACGTGCAAATGATATTCAACCTTAGAGTGGTAAACCAATTTCTTGGTCGACTATACCTTTATATATTTTCTTATGTGACATTCTAATTTTACTCTTTAATTTGACATTTTAATTTGACATCTTAATTTTAATTATTTTCATGGTTGTAAGGCATGCTGTATGTTATGCAATTGTAATAATTCTAACTGTGACATTTTAATTTCAAGTAGCTTTCTTTTAGACAAATTGTTAACATTTTTTATAAAATTTTGCGTGCCTATTTCCAGGCAGAATGTACACGGCTCACTTCTTTTTACAACACCTGTATTTTAATTTAACCTACATTCATTGCAAATAAATGATTTGATTGATTGATTGATTGATTGATTCTAATTATTTAATATTTTGTAAGTAATTTCAATTATGGTTGTTGACACATCTGGGAAGAACAAACAGCTCAGTGTGAGAAAAACTGTTCCAGTGCAATGCGTAGATAAGATACATTTTATCAGTACTAACTAGTTACAGTGTGCCACTTTCTACCTATGGCTACGCTATCCTAAGCATTTTATCAACTGTCAAACATTTACGTAGCCGAGATTTCTTCTATAGTCTGCTTATTAGCTACATATTACTACAAAATGATGTCCTAATCAAAATCCGCAGTTCATCGAACCTTTTTATGGATGGTCGAACATAGAAAGCTTTTAGCCCAATTCGGGCGGTTCATATACGATCGATACTTAAATTATTTAGCCAACGTTCGCTAATGGCAGAGCCGGAATCTAGAGGAGCACTAATTGTTCCAGTAATGTTAATTGCTGTTCTCTGTTGGTATCTAATTCGTGCCATGGTCCGACCTGCGCAGGCACAGTTATGGCGATATTTATTGACTGAAACACGGTTACCGGTAGCCAGTGCAGAGAACTACGGATAATGATAGGGTATCACACTGACAGATTGTTTCTAGTCCCAGCTAAGAGATTCTGCTCGGTTTAGCTATCAGTTTTTCTTGGTAGAATTTATCGCCGACTTAGTACCGGACTTACGTAACCCGTTCTTGCTATTTATAACGTCGGATAAGTGGTGCATTTAACCTATTAAAATTCATAGCATTTGAATTTTATCTTCTTACTTTGCATATTGATTTCGCTTGAAGTAATTGTTTTGTAATTTGTCTCCTGTTTGACAGCATATGGTTTCAACAAACGTCGCGAGTCGTGCTGATGGTAGCTGTTCAATCAAATAAAGATTGGCCAATAGTAAAGGCGTTGGTTTTATGCAACTGCATTACAATACCGTTTCACAAGTTACTAATGCGTAATGACAGCTATTCATCTGGAGGACCACTTTCACTGAGCGCCCACTAGTTTTTCTGGAGTGGGCGATAGGGAAAGCAATATGCTAATCGGCCTCATCTGGATGACACTTGAATAGAACGCTTTAGATGTGTTAGTAGTCACAATAAATCGTTTAATAAAACTGTTAACACTTGTTTATTTCTGTTTGCAGGTAAAGGTGAGCATTGAACAACTAGTTCCTAATCGTAAGTTGGTATCGAAGGTAAGTGCAGTCACAATTTCGGTGGAACATTAATCGTTGCAGTCATTGGCCAGATAACAAGGCTGGTTGATTTCCACGCTCTAATTGACGTTGTAAACAATACCAAATTAATTAGTGAAGTAAGTGTAGCTGATTAAAATGACATAAAAGTTACGACTGGAAATTTTATCGCGGGTAATATGCTTTACGAGAGAACTTTACTGGTAAGGAACAAATGAGAGGGAAAGTAAGGCCTGTGTAACAATAACAAGACAATTTTCCCAGTTCATGCGTGAAATATCATCCGATACGCTGAGCTGGGGCGTCGTGTATAACGTTGCCTATCTCGTTAAGTAATCATCGTTCTTCAACAGCTTTCTGATAACATTCTGTATGCTGTTCAACATGTTTCTTTACAATCATTTTCGTTCGGATCTTTATAATATCAGTTGCCCTCTTGAACCAGTTCGGCACAAAAGAAAGCTTTACCATCGGCACTTCGACAGCTTCCGCGTCCCACGCGATTTAAATTGCGTTAAATATAAACTGCCTACGCCGCATATTTTAATATTGTAGCAACACTTGTAAATCATATATAATATTATAACAGGTCGTAGGTCCGCGGCTGAATATGGGCCTGCACCATGGACCGTTATATCGAACCTTGCTCTTATAAAAATGTCACACTTGGGCCACATACTAGACCTGACACGGAGGTTGATGGCCGCAATTTTCTCACTAATGTAAATGTAAATATTTTAAAGTTATTACTCCAGAAAAATGTTATGAATTCCCCTTTGGGATTTCTGTACGTGATCTCAAGCAACATGAATAGTTAGGTTCATTGAATTTAAAAAGACAATGGGACGTCGATTATTATCGTTGGCAAGCATACATCCTCATTCCTCACCCTTGTGCATCACAACAAATCACATGGGGTCACAGTGATATTGATATTTAGTTCTCAATTAAACCTGTATTTCAATAGCACAAACCAAACAATAAACAGTTATCTAATCCGCACCAGTCCAGTTTCAAAGAAAACTAGTATGAGCTACTTTTACCAGCGGTGACTTGTCAATGAAAATCATTTTATCAATGGGTCTACCTGACGCACTTGGCCCTTTGATTTCTAATTCCATGTGGGCGTGGAATTAATTTCACGTATTTGGCTTTCGTAAAATCGTGAACCTTACAGCATCATTAATCAAATTGTAGTTTTGCTACGATAATGATATTTTAAATGTCATGTTTGAGCGTCATTATCATTTTGATGTGTGCATGTCATGTCATTCTAGCGTTAGGCTGCGTAATCCCTCGATTTTAGTTTGCGTGTAAAATGTTGGTTGTCACGCGAAGCTTTGAAGATAGTTATGCTGTTATTTCAGATATTTCCTGCGTGAGATGAGTGGTTAGATTTGTTATGCGGTTGTCGTCTCCGTAACGGTGCGTCCCCACGTGTTCCATTGTTCCTCGGCGCCTCTTGGTTTCGTAATTCGCTGTTGCGCTTCACGCTTTCTTCCGTCTCTGTCATCCAACAATCATGTTTGTTTATGCGTGACTTTGTTGACTTATTTTTATGTAATACCTTTTGTTTTTTTATCTTCGCATTCAGTTAATTTTCATTTCTTTAAACAACCATAAACTACATTATCTGTAAATTTTGCGTGTGCGGCTAATTCAACTCGACGTGGGTCGAAATTGACCACATTAAGTCACTTTGAAAACAGGTCAATTTAACCCATTAAACTGAATCGATTACGATCTGAGCGTAGATGTCTACATATACAATGGTATATTATGTCGGTTGTGCAGACCGGTAACTGCTGCAACCTTCGCTGGGAACGTTAAGTGCGACACCGGACATTCAGTCTTGAAGCCCGAGCTATAAAATCCCTAATTTATTGCTTCCATTTCAGGTAAGTAGTACGATTGTCCGTTCGTATCAACAAATATGAATTCAACCTCCTAGAGATAAGATCTTTTCTCACATGGGCCCGTGCGTGAGATGTATTTATCGATAAGTGCTTGGCCAGACTGGCAGCGCGGTGCGGGGAGCGGCGCGGGTGCGGGAACGCGCGCGATTTGCCTGTCCGCAGTGGACCGCGATTTCGTTCCGAGCGTTGTCGCGTTCAACTGTTCGTCCAGTGTTTGTCAAAATATAATATGGATGACGAAGACTTGTTTTTATTGGAAAATTCTTACTTTAAATGGCAAATGCAAAAAGTGAAAAATGGAGTTAATAAAATTAATTTAACCAGAGAAAATGAAAGAGAATTTTACACACTGTATGAAAGATAGCGAGAGCAACCTCAAAAGTTTTTTGAATATACAAGAATGTCAATGGATACGTTTGACTACATATTACAAAATATAGAAAATTATATTATAAAAAAATAACAACTTTCGCCGAAGCATTCCACCTATTGAAAAGTTATTCATTCGAGATTACATCATTTCAAAATTGCACACAGGTTGTGCATCTCTGACTCGCTGTGACGTCACACTCAGCGCAGAGTTACTCTGCGCTGAGTGTGACGTTACAGATGAGCATTAGGTCCGATCTCTGTGGTATGAGTGCAAAATCCAAAAAAAAAAATTTTGGTAAGAATTTTAAAATTCGGTTATTTTATACTTCTATAAATAATTATAAATAATTGGATTAATTTCTTAAGCTTTAACTTGTAAAAGTTAAAGCTAAATAAATAAATCCAATTTATCTGGTTATCTGGCGCAGACTAAAGTTTGAAATACGCCGCTCCCGCGCGGTTTATCGCTTGCCGCCCCGCGCACTCACTGCGGCCACTTGTATGAACGAGCTATGGCACGAGTTGCCCGCGCGCTCCCCGCGGAAAGTAGCCCGCGCCGCTTCCCGCGCCCGCGTGCCCACTACGGACACTCAAATGAAGTTCCATACGTTTAAGTTTGTCGCGCCGCGCCCGCCCCGCGCCCGCGTTTGCAGTCTGGCCAAGCACTAAATATAATTTATTTATGCTGTGATTACTGTTCAATTGTGTTGTGGTTTATTGATCTCGGTTTTCGATTTGTCGTTTATTTATTTTTATTACTTATTTCGATTGTAAGGACAACATAGGCTCGCCTACTTCACTGTTTTTGTAGCAAGTGGTTGACATTGCCATTCAGGCCGTTTCAACATGGTCTCCTATAGATTCTACAAGGTTTTATATTTAATAGTCACATCTAATGATATTGGTTTATTCTAAACTGTAAACGTTTAGATTCCTAGTAATAAAATTCCCTACCTAATCTACCTATACACCTTATTCCTGATTCGAACATACAACTGCATGGTGATCACGGCCAATAAGACCACAGTGGAATTTAAATGGAATTGTCCGTTAGGTTGGCAAATTAGTGTTCGGACTCCGACAAGCATTTCCTCATGCGTTTACATTGATTAGAAAACGAGGAAATCGACAAACAGCCTTATAAGGCAAACAAGTTTATTTTTAATCATTAGTAATAAACTGTACAATTGTAAACTATTACAATAGCTGGCAGGGTCGATTAAGCTTATCTAAAGGCAACAATGACTAATCCCAATGATTATATGGAAACTATTCGAAGCGTGCATCTATTAACTACTATGGTGGTGACTGCTGATGCAGACATAGTTGCTAAGAGCTCATTACGTCAATTGTAATAACACCTAACGTCAGTGTAATGCTCTGAGATTACAACATTAAGTATCATTTCATCCTCAATTGCTGTCATAACCTCAGACAGGTTCTCCACTAATAAGAGCCTTCCTCTCCGAGAGATGTTGCAAGATATATTTCATTACAAAAGTGGAAATAGAACGCATTAGCGATGTCTGTAACTCTGTACTTAACTACTCATGGTGAACACCCACAAGCTTGTCCGTTTCATCAATCAATCAGAAACTAGCAATCAATGTCCGTATCAATTGTCTTCGGCATGTTTTATCCATTGGTCCCTTCCAACAATTATCCTTGAATTTTAATTATAGCGCCGGTCTTGTGGCTATCATCCTCTGATTAATTGCTTGGGTTCACTATAGTTCATATCGTATGAACGGTTTCTTTTGTGTCAAAAGCATCAAATTGCCGGTGAATTGATGATTGAAGTTAGTAATGGAACTTTAGTTTTATTGTTGTCAGTAAAGTTACTTACCTGGATAAACTTTACCCTATGATTGCTACACAATACAATGATCAGGTGCTGTAACACCGCCTCCGCGACGGAAGCGGTGGGCGGCGACCGGGGCGTGCGCCTACACCACAGCGGCTCCGATTATGTCACCTATACCACAGTCTATACCTTCTCATCATATAAGGACAGCTGTGCGGAATCTTACGTCAACTCAATAAAGTAACACACCTATAATTAAAATTTTATCACCCTATAGTTCCTCATATTTTGAATTCTTCATTCTAAGAAAGACGTTAAACCTTCTCGTTAGTTGTTATTTACGTTTAAAGCCGCAGTTAGTTCACATAATGCGTTCCACGAATAGCCAGAAATATTTTTAATGGCCGTTAATTTGATCTCGGTCCTAGTTTTCCATGATTTAGTGCGCAATAATCATCAAATAAAATCGGGTGTAGCACCTGACAACAGTATAAAGGGCACGTGTTTACCATAGGGAATAATACGAATAGCTATTTATATTCATCAAGCAAATGGATATGCGCTTCATCCATTAAGCAACAGTAGCGGAGTAGCGGTGTCTAGTAAACAAACAACAGTAACATCTTTTGACCTCCACCAAGCTTTCTACATTCCCAAACAGAATCCTTTCTGTACAGAAATATGGTTTAAAATCAAAATATTCTTACAATACTTACGCTGTTTTATGTGTAAGCTGTTTACGGTTACTGCCATAATCTCGAAGCGGATCTCTGTATGTCTTGTGTAAACCCGGGCTGTAGATCATAAGGTGTACCGCAAGGAGTGTACTCGGGACCTTTACTGACGGGGCTGTCTTGACTAGGATATACAAGGGGTGATCCAAAAGTAATGATAATGAAAATAAAAGAGAATGAATATGGTTCTAAAAATAATTTACTTTTCTACATAGCCTCATAAGAAGTCAATACATTTAGTTCATCTTTTTTCTAAACCAAGAATTCCCTTAGAAAAAAATCTTTATTTTGACTCTCCCAAAACGCCTCAAAAGCAACCATCACTTCGCTATCGTCTTCAAATTTTTTACCTCGGAGGTGTTTTTTGAGCTGAGAAAAGGGGTAAAAGTCACTGGGGGCTAAATCTGGCGAATAGGGTGGGTTTTTGAGTAATTCAAATCCCGTTTCTTGAATGGCAGCTATCGCAACTGCGGCTTTGGGAGCGGGTTTTTTGTTCATCGGTTAACATTCTCGGTACCCAACGCGCCGAGACCGTTTTCATATGCAATTCGTTTGTAAGAATTCTTTGAACGCTACCATATGAAATCCCTGTGTTCTCAGCTATATGCCTGATGGTCACTCTTCGATCTGCCATAACAACGTCTTCTACTTTTTTCACGTTATCTTCAGTGAGAGACGTGGATGGACGTCCCTCGCGATGTTCATCTTCAGTGAATGTTTTACCCAGCTTAAATCCCTTAGCCCAGCGTGCAACTGTGGAATATGGAGTAGCAGAGTCCCGTAATATTTCCACCAAGTCGTTGTGTATGTCTTTCGTAGACATTTTTTCAAAAAGAGGTACTTGATCACAGCTCTAATTTCGTTTTTTTCCATTTTGATGTTTTCTCTTCGACGGCTCGTATTCAAATGAATGTAGCTCCCGGAATTCGTGGTCTATTTATACGATTTTTTTTTTGTCGACTTAGTGGATAAACAAGCAAGCATTAAACATTTTTTTTAGATTTTTGTGCGAAGTGGAAATAGCCGATTATCATTACTTTTGGATCACCCCTCGTATCTTATAATGTCAGCAGATTTATGAGTATCGTGCATGTTGTTCGTCTTGGATACTTAATCTACTTAAAGGTCCAAAGCAAAAGAAATACAAGAATACTTAACTACTTTAAATTGCATAAAACATGTTCCTTCCATAGGACATAAAAAAGTACGTTAAGTATTAATAACGTAACATTCTAAAACTGTTTTAGAATTTATTATCATGTTAAAGCATGTCATGGTGACCGAAAATAAATAGCTACGACAAATAACAAACATCTTAGTGTATACTACTTTCTAACTAACAGCTGCGAAATTCCCCAATATCTAAATAAACATTGATTTAGCAAACACGCTGTCGCATTAAAATTGGTAAACGAACGTAAATCATTCAATATAAACAAAGCGTTCTTCGTCTGCGCTTGCGCTGGTGTTGACTCCGTATTTGTTTTACGAGACTCCAAGATTTATTTACTATTAGTAAAGATAACGGTTAGTTTAATTACTTTGCCTGTTTTATGTTTAACCAACTTGCTGAGTTGCTGTTTTGTGTTTACAAACTAAAGCTGCGCGCCAAGTCGTGGATAAACTTGCTTTTTGTACGTGATGTTACTCAAGAGCGGATAATGATAGCGTAATATTGAATTTGCGGTTTTATCGCACTCATACGTTCATCCATTGGCCTAGTTTCATTGGGTGCACAGACTTCCTGTTAACTTAGCTTGGACCCAATTATTGTAAATGGTTCAACCTACACATATGTATAGTGTATACTTTGACTGGCTATTCGCGGCTACTTATCCAATTGAATATAACTAGGGGTTAGGGGTTAGATATTTGTTTGGTTTGCACTTGTCAACAATATAATTCGTAAGTTATGTCTACAAAATTATGTAGGCTAGGCTATCAGACTTGTTCTTAGAAACGTTTAATAACACAGTATATGTGTATTATAGATGTTTCTAAAGTAAACGCAACAGTAGATCCATTTATAATGTTTGCAGTATACATGGGTTTCGAAGAATTTAGTAAAGCAAGTCGAGCATAGCATGAGAACGATAAAATTGGCTAGACGTCCTACATTAATAATTTAGTAGAAGCGATCGTTCCAATTCTGGATCGCATGAACCTATTTATTAAATTTACATTGTATACACAATGCATTGCGTATACTCTAATTACAAAGATTGAAGTAAGTACATAGATATTACTTAATGTTTTACGACCATGTCCAAAGTTTTCAATGCGATCGAGTCCATTGAGCCATTAAATGACGCTACTGACCATTCAGCTTTTAACTACATCTTCATTTGGCTTATCTTTTACTCTAACACCTGCTCTTATATCTTTTACCACTGTCGCACGTACTCCAAAATTATAGCCCTTGATGACTTCGTAATGTTCGGTTACCAACTTATTTATGACAACCTAATCTTGATGCATCCGCTTCACACACGTGTGAATGTGTGACTTTTTAAACTACTCTATTTTTATATGATTCCAATTACGTTTATCGTTTATGGTGTTATCATTTTAGTAATTTTGGATACTGGATTACTTTCACTTGAACTGCTTTTGCTATATTGGTGTTATTCAATATTATCGTTATCTTATCGCCTTTCTTCGTACGCGTGGTGCACACGTTGATATTTTGTTATGCTGAGCTGTCAACACATTAGACTGTCGAGACGGCGGCGCAGAAACTGTCTGCACACCAGAAATAAACTATCTTGTCCCACATAACTGTCGATAACGCTGAGAATAACTAACCAATTAGTAGGGAGAGCTTACGAAACAATGTTGTCATAAAGAACCGCGTTAAATACATATTACAAAACACAAAGGTATACATATATGGGTAGTCCCGTATTGTTGAGTGAATACTCAGTTGCCGTTCCTCATACATAAGCGTATGTTTTTATTCATCGAATAATATATTCGTTTCTTCTGGCTAAAGCTAAAGAAGCATCGAACGTGCGAAATCTCTCAAAGATGCTTAGTATCCTGTTATCCGCATGTTCTTAGAACGTATTTTCTTATCGATGCATCGGAAAGAATCGATTTACAGTCGTCATACGCATTAAGATCTATATCGAGTAAGGTGGTATACTATAAAAGTATGGTATCGGCGCCTCAACATTGGCCACAATCGCCCTTATAAGGAGCAACGCGAGTAACCGCAGGAATAATTAATTGATCTTTAAGATCCTTGAGCATGAATACGATTAAATAAGTGATCATTAAAATATTTTGTAATAATTACAAGAGATCTTGACTACTGTATTTAACCGTTTCACCTTGTACATTTACTTATCGGTTACTCTTATCTTCGCGAGAATTATCTCTAATTATAAACATTGCATTGGAATTGCAAATACATTATCAGAATCTAGTTTGCGTAGTACTTGCGCACATCCTCCTTATTTGAGTATGGCTTCATGCTTAACGTTCTCTCTTTTTGGATACAACAACATTTTAGCCAAGCTCCTTCACGATATGGGTAAGGCCGTGTAAAATTGTACATTTCGATTTTTTTTTTGTCCGAGGAATATATTTGTTAATAACTCATTAAATACTGTGCTGATATCGATAATATAGTGGCAACTGATTATATTAATCATAATCTAATAGAGTTCATCGTTAAATTTATCAAGCTTTGCAATTTTCTATTTCTTTTTGTACTTTTAAAAGTTGTAATTTTGTCTTCCCATACAAAAATAGCATGTCCGAAATACGTCTCTTGGTTATTATGTGTAAAATATTTTGGGAAAAAGGTCTTCTAGCGCTAAGAAATAGCTTTTAATGATTTTATTACTAATTTTACTCTATAATGCTCGTATTTTGATAATTAAACTATGTTTCTATAAAATTTTATTTGAACCTAAATATGTGTCCCGGAATTTCATGTCGCAAGCGTTACGCTTAGAGAGTTACCAAATACTGGCTCAATATACGTGTCACGTGTATTCAATTCAAAGCCGCTTAATAATTTTTAACGCGGCAGCACTGATGCTCATAATGCCAAATTTAAAAAAAAAAATAACGTTCTGTCATCCACGTCATCCGGCTTTTTTTGTGTGTTGAACGAGTTGTCCACGTTATTTTGTGATGTTACAACATCAATTTCGAGGTACGTATATGCTTAGATGTGTTATTTTTATCAATTACGCTCATGGCTACATTAATAGTCTACAAGAAAAGCTTGGGTTGTGCTAATAATCTGCGTTTCTTTAGGAGATAGTAAATTTTTAGTTTAGCATCGTAACGTTTTTCTGTCGCGAGTGATACCGAACGTTACTAAAAGAGTTACGTAACACTCGGGACATATTTTAGGCGGAGTTTACATTCACGGGAGATTTATTTAGGGGAGGTCGAAGGTGTTTTTTTTTTGTCGCTACTAATTTTTTTACAAGCTTTATTTATCTTGCACTTTTCGAAGGTTTTGTTGTAAGTTGTCCGTCAACTTTTGCAAACCATTTTCGACCTTTTGTTGGTATCCGATTGAGCTAAAATTGATGAAAATTACAGTAATATTTTCAGTCCAGATTTTCTGCTTGCGATGTTAGCGCGTTACGTATTTTCCTCATTTTAATATATCAATGTTGTATAGCTATGTTGTATGCTGTGGGTGGTGAATGGGCTTGCTTTTTCATTTTTTCAGATGGCTCCGATAACGGCCGCCGAAAAACAAAAGAGACCGTATGCGGCAGAGTAATCCAGAAAAGTTTAAAATTAATTTTAATTTTTACTTTGGTTAAAATTTTGATTATTACAACCTACTTGCTTTAAAAATAAACTGATTCATTTTAAAACATGTCTTTTTATTATTTTAAACAACCATTATATTTTACTTTATTAACTAGCGCAGAACGTGTCAAAATCGTGTAGAAAAAAACAAATTCAATAGCTAACTTATGTTGATTGCTGAATTAGTTTTTACATTGTACACCTAGCTTTAGATGGGTCGCGAGCGTTACTGCGTTACCGTGTGTTACTATTCTAATTTGTCTCAAGAGTTACTATGTACAAAGTTACACGGCCTTACCCATATAGGAAACATGTTTCCAACAAGGAATTTTAGAATCCCAAAGTATTTCTTGGGCAAGAAATCACGCTACGTGATCGGGGTGGTAAAATCGCGAAAGCGGAATATTACCGTGGCGGTGGATACCAAACGCGTCTATCCAACTTATCTGCGAACAAATATGGCCATAGACTCTGCAGGAGCCGAACCTGCTATATATGTGCATTGTTACTAGCAATGTGTTTACACGACGATAATGATGAGGGATGTTTATAAGTTGATGATATGCGCTGAATAATGCATAAATTAAAATTCTAATTGGAAGTGAACTTGCGTATCGATCTCCTATAAACATGAGATGATAATTATGTTGGAATTTTTCTGGGAAGGTAAAAACTTTGGTTCTTGTTCAAGTGGCAGTGCGGGTAAACGTCGAGTAAACAAATACATAGTTGCAGACTTCATCGCTTTACTACCAGATGCACCTTTTGACATTATGACTCACACACTGAGTACGGGTTATGCGGGCCCTATATCTACTCAGCTTATACAATTTAATGATCGATGGGGTGACGTCATCTATTGGCTCATTATTAAAACGTGATTACCGTCTGTCACGTTTTTCCTAGAAATGAAATATAACTCTATGAATCAGTTTCCCTGTACCATAATTCAAGCTCGGATTTTAACTCACTGGGTTAGATTTCTTTTTTTTTTGTCTGCGTTTATTGATCATTCAAACATTTAGAAATCATTGACCTCCTTGTGTAGACCTCATTATTGTCTGTTTATAACTTTTGTCCACATTTGGTGTTCGTTCTCATTGGCTTTGCGTGACGTCACGTCTGCACTTAAACCTTGACACGAACTGACCAATATTTCCAATTTATTCTCGTCTTCCCCAGCAATTTTATTTAAAGCAACTGCAGCATTATAAATAAGCTGTTCTAGATACCGAACAATGTTGTTGATGCTTCGAAATAAAACAATTCAACAGGCTCCATAGGTGGTGGTCATAGATGGCTGAACATTTTACGAGTGACAGTAAAAGTGGTCATTATAAAGCCATGAACGCATTCTGATGGGTTGGGATTGGGACCAGTTGAAAGTTCAATGGGTGGTAGTGATTTTTAAATTATTTTTTCTAGTGTTGTTATGTTTATTTTAGAGTTTACTTTTACTGATGGATTGAACTCTAAAGGCAGTCTGCTAATTTACATCCTTACTTTGAGGAACTTTTCGGTCGGGTTATTCTACTCCGTCTTGTGCACAGTCACATATAACGCAAATGAAACAATTGAGAGTTTAAAAACTGCCTCTAAACTGTGTTATCATCTGTGTTATATTCTTTCCTCATAGATCTATACCTTTTTCCAACTGGATTGGAGTCTACTCTGTAAACTACAACTTAATAATAATAATAATTATGGCGTACCTCGTGACGGTTACTAGCTGGGTTTTAATTTTCAAGTACTAATAGAATTAGTATCGCTGTACACGTAGTATTGTGGTTAAATTAATGTAGGTAAGTACAAATACTGAATATCAAAATGTTTTTCCTTTACCTAAACTACTAATTGACGCAACATCGACGTATATAATACATACATAACCAAAAACACAATAAAATTAATCGGTCCAATGAACTTCCAATCACAGCACACCTTAAAAGTATAACAGTTAGTAAGGTTTTTCTAGCAATGACTCATAACAATTAGATGTTATAGTTTGTTCGTCTATCCTCGAACCAGCTAACGTGAGTCACGGTTCAACGGAAGCGAAACAAAATCTACACGACCGACAGCGCAAACCAGTATGTGTGTACCTCCCCTGCACTTTCATCTTGCGGTGTAAGGGGTTCAAGAAGCTCTACAATGTTTTACAGTTCATCCGTTCCTACAGAAATGACGTCACTTCACTGATCGTTTTTTCGTCCATGACTACATGAGTTCGTTCGCCAGATGATGAGATCTCTTTTTATTTTACCTCTAATGACAGCCATGTGTACTTCGAGTGCAGGGTTAGTACTTAAGTCTGGCTCGTCCATTCATTAATTTCTCTTGTGTAGTGAAGAAGTATTTTTATTGTTTTGTATCTACTTATGTATTCTTACTTTTACTGCTAGTTTCACAGCGTTTTCTCCATGTTTTATTTTATTGCAGTCAACGTGGTCGTTATGTTTAATGAAGAAACTTGTCATAGGTTGAAGTACTTGCTAACTCTCAAAATCTTTACTGTTAAAGAGATCCTTCTAATGTAATATGTTTATCGTGTATTAAAAAAAAACACAAATGCTCGTAGTATATACGTACACTCTTTTCACGAATGATAGTGCATCATGTTTGAAACTCGGTAAAGATTAAGATTTTGAACGTTTTAATAAAAATATCAACATTTTCTTCCAGAATTCAAAAAGGATTGGTCAGACCACGCTCTATGGTGGCCCACTCGCAACAAATGGCTGTCCCGACCCAAGCACACATTGGACCAGTATGGTGTCCACGCCGACGCCGCCCTCCACTTCACTCCTATGCACAAACCCATCAGAATCCAGCTGCCGGACCTCCGATTCATTGACTGCAAGATTGACTTCTCTATTGACACCTTCAGCGCTGTTGTTAACCTTTGCAAAAGTCTTGGTAAGTTTCGTTTATGCTCTGTCGTCGTACTTAAGCCTAAATCAGTTAAGCAAATGATTAGTGGCTTTGATTCGAGATTGAATTGATTATTGTCGCTCGAGACAACAATAGATCGTTTGGCATTGCGAATATTAGCATAAAACCTATCAGTTTTTGTGGTGAGGATTTGTCTAGTATGAAATCTACTGTACAAATTATATTTCAAGAAGTGACAGTAAAAATGCAGATAAAATTATAAGATTCCCAATTTAGATAGGTACTCAAGCCCATCAATATCGTTATCTTGTTTTCCAATATCATTCTCTCCGCAAAAGATCGTAAAGGTCATATTTATTTTTACAGCGAAACTTTTACGTTTCAACACTTTGTAACGGTTGTCGATTTACGATCTGACTTTTATGCCTTATACGGCATTACAAGATCTAAGTCCAACATCAAATGTATTTTATCTCGTCCAAATGTTAATGCTCGTAAAGTCGATCAACTCGTAAAAGTTGAATGTTTATGCTGAAGGACCCATAAGATGGAGCGTGTTGCTATCGTTGTATTACTTACCACCAGTTGTTATTTTAGTTCTCATTTATGAGAGCAATTGCCTCCTGGTGTTTGAAATCAGGGAAATTAGGCTACTAGGCTGTACTTTGCTTTTTTTGCTAACTCGGAATCTGAACTGTCCCTAAATATTATTTTTACGATGGCTCTATTAGAAAACATGGCAGGTTGCCATCATAGTATTGTTGTAGTCACTGGAGACCACACTAAAGGTTCATAGACCTGTACCCATAATATTCCAGACACAATAAAGCTGTAATTCGAAACCTATAAGCTTCCAATTATGGTATGGTAACCAAAATGTACCTATGTACCTAACTGCCCACTCTAACAACTAACATATGCAAACTACATGATAAAAAGGCTAGCAAAAACAACCGACTTCAAAAACACCAAAAAGAGAAAAATAAACTTCAGAAGAAAAATCAGCTTCTGAAGTCGGTCGGTGACATTTGTTTGATTTAATTTTTTTGCCACCGACTTCAGAAGCTGATTTTTCTTCTGAAGTTTATTTTTCTCTTTTTGGTGTTTTTGAAGTCGGTTGTTTTTTTTGCAAAAAAGTTTTTTTATTTTTTCATTTTTAGTTGTATTATGTACCTATAATTCAACCAAGAAACCTAACCCTTAACCTTCCTTCCCCTATTTTTGCTTTCAACTCTTAACCGTTGAGGAGTACCTAGTACCTTCCATTATCAGCTCATCAACATGAAGACAAGGGATGACTGCTAGATGCGAATACTTGAATAGCGTCAGAAAAAGCACGCAACACGTAATACGTGTCTATATTTTTCATATATAACAACTAAAAAAAATGTGTATTGTACATATCTGCATACCCCCTCAGAGCATACAGGCGTGATGTTACGTCATGATAATGTATATTCAATAAACATCCAAGCGATTCCAGCAATTACGACAGGTTTGCCGTCTATTTTTGAAGAGTTCCATTGTATATCTCCGAAGATCAGCACCAGATCTTCACCAAATTAAAATGGGACCACCTCAGGAGTATACTCTTTCAAATAAAAAAAAAAAAATGAGAATCGGTCCACTAATGGGGGAGAAATCAGGTAACATACATAAAATAAAAATAAAAAATACATACACACGAACATAGTAACCTCCTTTTTTGAAGTCGGTTAAAAAAGGCAAAACTTTACAACATATCTCCTAATTCTTGCAGGAATACGACATCCAGAAGAACTGTCCCTCTGCTATCCCTTAGAGCCGTCCCACTTGAAGCAGAATTACCAGAATTTGAAGGAAGCTAAGAGGATAAAGTCTTCACACCCCGCGGACACCAACACATTTATAGCGGCCACTAGAGGCTCCTCAAACAGTTTGGACAGGTCCAATGGGCAATGTCCTGCGACACCACCCCCACCAAGGTCACTATCTGCTACTCCTGTGGCTTCACAACAAGTAAGTGCATTACGTTCATATAACTAAATTATGATACAGTTCAGGCTCAGCCAAAAGAGTAAAATAAATACGGACTCAACGCTGTCCCTTGCGAGAAACCACTGATATTCACGATTTTTTCGATTCAAAATTTGCACACGATCATTCTTAATTAGTAACGTCTTGCTGCAAGACACCAATTCTCGATATTAGTAAAAAAGGAAACAAAATTGGACTAAATGTAACATGATCTGTAGTTATGAACTCATTCGTTGGCCAAAGAGAAGTCAGAGGTTATTTTTAACGTTATTATTCGTCATCTAAACAAGAATGGTGCAGGAAAATGCATCTGTTTCACATCATATTATATACTGTTTATGTTACATGCATAAGTTTACTAATAAATTGTGCTGGTTTTGATCGTTGAGGCGTAACTTTTGACTTTTAAACTAAACAACATGTTTGTGGAAATTATTTTATTTTCAAGTATCTTGCCTTACAGGACACTTATGTATAAGATTGCTCGTGATGTGACAAGATATGTCTATCCACTTCTCTGAGCATTTCTTATACCTATTATAGTTCTTTACTACGACTCCTGAAAAAGAAAAGACAGTAATCTTTCTCCTTTTACTCTCCAGAACGGCACACTCCGTCGGTATGGAGGTGTATACAGCACACAGAGCGATGGCTCAAGCGACGGTGGGTACTGTGGTACTCCGCCCCGGGCCGCTTCCCTGGATGCTTTGGACTCCCTAGCAGAGCTGTCTTTAGCTGACTCTCCCTTGGAACCCGACAGCCAGTCGCGGGAGTCCCTTCTAACGCCGAAGTCTCTTATGGAACGTGCTAGAATGAATGTTGGGTATGTATCTGGTTTTTTTACACACGTACGCAAAATATAGGTACGCTGTCTACATTGAGTTGCGGTCACCAGGTATGTGTGACTATAGGTCTATGGACTATGAAATCATGGAGTTTTTATTTTATAATAATCCTGTATTAATACCAGGAAAAAATGTTCTATGGAAGCCATAATAAGCTACAGTGTAGTCGTTTGCCTGTTTTCCGTTGTGGTGTGATCTAGTTGACCACAATAATGACGGTATTGTGAAAATATGATGTTAATGGCATTTTAATGATCACTTATACGCATTTTGATGAGTTCCACTGTTTCGTCATTGTATTGAAATTTTGTATGCCTCTATATCTATGAATTACTAGCCTAGTATGTTATACCATCATTTTAAACCTATCATTAACAATAATCTGAAGTTAAGGGCCAAAACCGATACTTAAAGTTCCTTCGATACACGTTGACATCGTGTCGTAAACACTAACGTGGGAATTCTGCGCCGAAGCCATGCCATAGTACGAAAACTTGCGAAGGGATTTAAATTTCTATGAAAAAAAACGCGTCGCCACACATCGCCACTTACAGACTACATTACATCAAGGTACCCTATACTGTCCCAATCAACCTTGAACCTAACACTTTAGCCATAAAGTTCAAAAACTATTAAAGTTTAACAAATTGAAGTAACCTGATGTGCGGGCGTCTGTACATCTTCAATTCTTTCAACAGCTTATTTGAGAATCAAACGTTCCTCCCTCGGGCTTGTGTTCCAGGCTCCCAGCTATACTTACAATACAGACTCATTATGCTTTACTTCAACATAACAGAGAACTAATAATCTTTCTTCCCGCAGTTGGCTAGACTCCTCCCTCTCAATAATGGAGCAATACGTCCGCGAATGGAACACTCTCCAGCTGCGGTTCAAGTTCTACTCGTTCTTCGACCTAACGGCGCGTGCGCAGGACGCGTCCCGACTCAACCAGCTGTACCAGCAGGCTCGCTGGCAGATCCTCAACCAGGAGGCGCAGTGTACCGAGGAGGAAATGCTGCTGTTTGCTGCGTTACAGGTACAATAAAATAAAATACAATAAAAAGATGATAGTGATACTGTCGAGCAGTGGTGGCTCAGTGGTAGCGCGTCCGACTTACGAACAGTGAGTCGTGGGTTCGAACCCAGTCAGGCGCATTACTTTGTGTAATTTATTTCATCACCACTGCTCTCAAAACGGTGAAGGAAAACATCGTGAGGAAACCGGCATGTCTTAGAACCAAAAATTCGGAGACATGTGACATCTACCAATCCGCACTGGGCCCGCGTGGTAGATTATAGCCCATCCCTCTCCTAGAGAGGAGGCCTGAGTCCCTGCAGTGGGAACATTATAGGCTGATGATAAGTGATACTGTTAGACTGAGTCTTCCCACTGCTGGACGAAGACCCTTCCTAATGTGGTCTACAGTATCGCGCTGTTAGAGTTTTGTGCGAGGTAAGAATGTACAGTAAAACCCGCCAAGTACGTCCCACTGCACCGCAATAGGCTCCTTATCCTTTCCTCGCACATCAACCACCCTCCAAAAAAACAAGGGTCCCAGGTGATCCATGTTAAATTCTAATTCTAAGCTGTAACTGGTTAGACTTGACATCTGTCGGCCAGTATCATCCTTCTTTTTTGTAAAAAAAAAATCCTAAAGGGTGACAAACATGGCCTGACGTCTGGTCTCATCCATATTAATTTAAGTTAAACATTTTGTTGGTGATAAGAACAGTTCAGGAATTGGGAAAGCCCAAGTCTAATCAGTTGAATAACATTGAATACCAATTACCATGTAAAATATTACCTACATTATACATACAATCATCAACCAATCTATACTTCTATACTAATATTATAAAGAGGTAAAGTTTGTGTGTATATTTGTTAAATTGTAAGGGGTAATCTCGGGATCTACTGAACCGATTTTAAAAATTCTTTCACCAATAGAAAGCTACATTATTGCTGAGTGTCATAGGGTATATAAAAAACCGAAAAATAAAAAGGCTTTTACGTGGTAGTCCGTTTTGCAAAGTGAATCGGAGAAAAAAGCAAAGCTGCGGCGGGCGCGGGATGGTTTCGGGTTTAATTCGGTTCGCGTTCGTGCCCGCTTCGGGAGAAAGGGGCGTGGCCTTTTACATCTGATCTGAGAGGTAGGTACCCGCGCGGCTCAGTCGCGTGGTCGGCTCCTTACGCAACGGACGTCCCCGAAATTGAATTTTTCGAAACGTAATTAGCACACTTTTGACTAATTATGCCCAACGAAGTGGGCACGGGTCAGCTAGTTCAATATAAGTTGACATGGTCACATGGTATTGATCTCAAATTAATCACACCGAATGGGATTTTTTTTCAGTAATTAATTACATGTGGACGTTATTGACGCCCAGTCAAACGGTAAACGTTTTCAAGAATTGAAAAAGCCTTTGGTAACCAGCTGGGTCGTTTGGGCGAACAACATAACATAACACACATATAATCTCCGAATGGTTAGGCAAAGGTGTATCTAATAGTACCCCAACATTTCTCTGATTATGTTATCCATAAAAGAGCGTGAACCTATTTCCATCAACCG
The DNA here is from genome assembly GCA_949316265.1 of Diarsia mendica. Classification (NCBI taxonomy): domain Eukaryota; kingdom Metazoa; phylum Arthropoda; class Insecta; order Lepidoptera; family Noctuidae; genus Diarsia; species Diarsia mendica. The sequence continues at coordinate 7,098,298 of OX438906.1, read as the reverse complement.
TGCACAAATCCAGACCCTGTCTGTGGCTGCTACTGAGAAATTCTGGAAAGAAAAACCCAACAACAAATTGCCCGACCCGGGAATAGGACCTCATACTCAACAGTCGCGTTTGCACTAGACCAACAAGGCAATCCCAACACCATTGACCAAGACCAACGAGGGTCAGACAAGACCCTATTTACTCCTATTCCATACTGAATTAACCAAACCCATTCATCTTCCAGCTCCAAATCGAGCTCCAAACGCTAGCAGGCGGTTCCTTGGACGCAGCAGACGGCACTACTGCGGCACCAGCCAACGCTCCTGAGGATGAGATAGACGCAGCACTGTCCGCGCTACAGAACCAACTGGAAGGCGGCCCAGCACCGCATAATGATATCACGCATGTACCGGAGCTGGCTGGCTACTTGAAGTATCTTAGGTGAGGCAAATAAACAAAAAAAAATACTTTAAGTATATTATTGTCAGGTATCAAGGTCATCCGGGCTGCTGGTTGTTTGAAAGAGATACCATGGCCCCAGAACACAAAGAGCTAAGGTGCAACTTGGATGGTGTACACTGTACACGTAGGATACAGCTAGATTTTAAGGAGAAACCGTTTCTCTCAGTATACCAACGGGGCTAATTTTAATCAGCTGGCTAAGCTTCAAAGACGATGTCGAAAGAACGCTTTTATCTATAAAACGTTTTTGGGGGAGTATGAGGAACAGGGTGTAAAGCTCCTCATCCCCCATTGAAAAGGGAGGATCCTCCGACCGGACGGGTGTTGTGTCCGGCGGGCTAACTGCCCGACAGTTGTAAGTCGGGAACTCCTATATAGGCTTATGTCGTGGATAATGTTGATAGCGCGATGTAGGAACTTCTGTCGATGGTTTGTTAGTACGCAGGTGTTGCGATAGATGTCGCTAGTCGCCACACGTTTACTGTTACAACTGCGTAATAATCTGCAATGGAAGAAATGTAGGAAGGCGCCCTGTATAGGCATATACAGTACAGGGTGCCTAAAGGGACAACTCAAAAGCTTTTTTGTGTTTTAGCTTTTTTATGGCTATTACATACCGATACTCACAACGTCTGATTAAATAGTATTCGCCGCTAGTTAATTTATAAAAGGTCTTGTTCATGAACGCCTGGTAAAGTCCCGCGTCGACCAGTTTGCCGTTAAATTCCATGTCAACTGTTACGATTGTTTATAAAACAATCATCAACCAATTCATTATGAGTTGACAATGAACCGCCATTGATCTCAATTCACATTGAATGGGGATTATTTTTAGTAAATATTTATGCCTGGAAGTGGTTAAATGAATGATCACAGCCCATTCAAGACCTGTTTGTAGTGACAATCAACGATTTCAACTACTACGAGTAATATTATTTCATCATTCCATTGTCCTTATCCCAATTGATTTGGAGTCGGCGCAGCATGTCTTCTTTTTCCATTCTTCTCTTCTCTGTCGTCACACTCTTGGCAGAGTGGTCGTGGTCGTCATGACAGGGGTGGTCGCAAGCTTAACAATTCGACGCCATTCCTCTCGCACTGTTGCTTGCCTCGTGCATTCGTGGAGCGGACCATTTAGTGCATTTTTGATTTGGTCGGTCCAGCGCATTGGTGATCTACCGCGCGCCCTCGTGCCCTCGGTTTTGCCCTGGACCACGAGTCGCTCCACAGACGTGTCCTCTCGACGTGTAATATGTCCAAAGAAAGTGAGAATACGGCCTTGAACGATGGAAGAAAGACGTTGTTTTATGTTCAGTTCTTCGAGAATTGAGACGTTGGTTCGGAACTGTGTCCAGGCTATGCAAAGCATTCGCCTCCAACACCACATTTCTAAAGCGTCTATCTTCTTTTTCTCACTTTCTCTTAAAGTCCACGTTTCGGCACCATAAAGAAATATGGGAAACACTAGTGCCCTGACAAGTCGCATTTTAGTGGCCTTTGTGATGTTTCTGTTTCTCCATATCTTCCCAAGCCGATCCATGGCGGACCTTTTTCCATAGTCAAAGTAAAAAACATTTATTTCAAGTAGGCCAGTAACAGGCACTTTTGAATAGTCGAATTAAACTAACTGCGACACTCAGAGATATCCAACGATTACTCAAGCCGCCACCCAGCAAAGGCCTGACATACTTATGTATGACAAAACTGCCAAAAACCCTTACCAAGCGACGGCCCAAGCAAACACTGAAGCTCTCCGAGTGCGGCAATAAACTATAACTAAACTAATGAAGCTAAATAAACTAAGCTACAGTCCCAGTCACAAGGCATATAATAACTCGTGAGTGTACTGTAGTTGCCAATTCCAAAGCGTTGGTCTCATGAGAAGAATGGCAAGAAACTTCATGGACACTCTTTTAAAATACTACATACTTTACTGTTACTCGTCATCTCATGATATGATCTCTCATTGTTACCTTTTCACCAATAAATAACTGAACGGATCGTAATGCAATCTGGCAAGGACATGGATTTTATCCTGGTGTAGGACATAGGCTATCTTTTTATTTATTTTTTTCACAGAAACATCATAACTTCTGTAGTGGGCAACAGCTAGTACATAACTGCAAACTATTGATGGCGGACTCTTCGAGTTCTATTTTTCTTCTCTCATTGTTTAATCTGATTAGTAATATGTATTTTATGTGTATTTATAATATTTCTAAGTATTTACATAATATTTTCTTTCTTCCATCTCATGTCGACCGGCCAGCAAGTGTAACAACGAATACTGCGCGTTCGCGTAAGCTATTTGTAATTCCCCTCATACCACCAAAATAACTTAATTGTTGTAAACACATGTATTTAGTTTGTACACAAACCTGTTTATTAACATGTATATTGTGTAGTATCGTACATATCTGTTGTTACGTTGCACACCTATCCTCTTCCTTTTTTGAACTCGGTTAAAATAATTATAACGTCCGTAATTGTATTATTTACCTACTGTATTTCCAAATAACCAAACTATTGAACTTTCCACGTCCTTATTTATAAATTGTGCATTATTTTAAACATTATGTATAAAATATTCAATGTGTTCCCAAAATATTTCTAATATTATGATCTATTGTCGCTCATCATCAAAATAATTCTTCAGTATTTTTCTTCTGTACTTCATGTAACATCATTCAGAGCACTGATCGTGTACTTGAACTCCAAACCCCATAGTCCTGGTGACTCGCACTGATCCTGGACTGCGGTCCTGCCCGTATTACACAGAAAAGACATGTGTTCCAGCTGTGGGAACGAAACAGGCTCTATATTGGTCTAATAGTCGCAAATACAACGGATGAGCATAAAGTCCAGGGTTCGATTTCCAGGTCGAACTGCGTTATTGGGTCTATCCAACAGGAATTTTCTAGTAGTCGCTACGGCGGATGGCGTCTAAATTTGTACCCCGTAGATAGCCTTAGGCTCGCCCCTATTACATGAGACTTAACCATAAATGCGAATGTACTGTTAGGTACACCTCTGCCTAATCCTATGGGAATAGGGTAGTTGACTTACTGTTTAGTACTTTAGTCCGTCAGTTAGATTATCGAAAAAGATGGGATACGTGTTTTTTGTTTTATCAAATTTAAAAATGATGAAAATAAAACGTGTCAAAGATCGTGAGTAGGGGCTGGTGACGTCATCATCATCAGCCATTAGACGTCCACTGCTGCACAAAGGCCTCCCCCATAGAAGGGGCAGCCTGCCGTTTGCATCCACCGGTTGCCCGCGACTCTCACGATGTCGTCGGTCCACCTGGTGGGAGGCCTGCCAACGCTGCGTCTTCCGGTTCGTGGTCGCCACTCGAGAACCTTTCTTCCCCATCGGTTGTCCGTTCTTCGAGCGATGTGGCCTGCCCATTGCCACTTCAACTTGCATATTCTGAGAGCTATGTCGGTGACTCTGGTTCTGGTGACGTCAATTTCTGATAAAAATGTACCAAACTGTGACGTCGCGCGACTTTTCGAAGCACTGTCTGCATTTATTGTTTACGTGAAAAACGTTGAAATACGTGTCCAATATTTTTGGGAAATCTATCTGACGGACTAATTCGAACATCCATGATGTAATATTAACCTTTTGACCGCCACAGTCAAGTAAGACGACAAGCTAAAATGTACCTTAAGTCAACAGACTTAAGGCACTTTTTTGCTTGTTCGGCTTGTCGTCTATACGTGACTGTGACGCTCAATACTCTTTCCATCGCCAGGCCCAAACGCTTCACTCTGAAGGCGTACAAGCGCGGCTGGGTGTCGTGCCGCGACGGAGTCCTGCGCATACACTCGTCGCGCGAGGCAGTCGGGAAAGGGGAGACTGCTTCCTACGCTGTGGAACTGCGTGGTGCTGAGGTAGGCATACGTTTGTGATTTTATAGTAGAGTGCGACTAGTATGTGTTGATTTATAGGCATGTTAAGTGGTGATGGTGAAAATGTTTAAGGTATCAGAGTGTCAGAAGAACTAGCGGAAGATTGTGAAAGGGCGTTATACTTCCCGTTAGTTTTCAGCCAATCACAGCTTTTGCATCCATTAGTAACGTGGTAATTTAAAAAAAAACTGCCGTTTATACGTTTTAACTGCGTAATTATTGCAGTTTTGTAGAGGAAACAGCAGGTTTTAACTTCTGCGTGGTTCAGAAATATTTAATACGTGGTGACAGTTTAGCGTCAATGTCCCTCCCACCATGTATTTTATTACTTTGCACACCTCTTAACCCGTATTTATTTGAACCCTCAACTCTGTTATTGACTAGGTGACTCCCGACGCCCACCCCGCGTCCGGCCGCTACAGCATCAAGCTCGAGATCCCCGCAGAAGACGCCATGCATGAGATGTGGCTCAAGTGCGAGAATGTAAGTCAACTTTGTTCATTTTTTTTCACCTAAGCCAAATATTTTTTTTTCTAAAAATGACTTCACAAGTGTTACACTGAGCAACAGTGCAAAAATATTTAGGAATTTCTTTTAAGTATAGACATCAAGCCCTCGAAACTGTCAAATTTTCTCAAACAACTTTGAATCTAATGCTGGAGCGATAAAGTTGAAAATCTATTAACATCTCGTATGCCGTGTAATTAGACACAATTAAAAAGCCATTGTATCTCGTGTAGATCTACGTTCCGGCTTTAAACGAAGGGTTAAAAAAAAATGACAGATTGTTGTAGCTTGATGTGCTGGCGACTTTTGACCTGCCCCCTTATTCACAAACATTTGAAAAGTCATATGTCTATCTCGCTCACTTTCGTAATGCCAAAAAAATAGACATAGGACTTGTCGAATCGAATTCGAACCGAAGCATTTGTGAATACGGGGGCAGTTGTTAGTGAAAAAAAAATTACTATTATCTCTATGCACATAACGACTCTTACCTGTTACTGTTTCCGTTATTGAAAATACCAACTACCCACATCTTAGGAGGACCAATACGCCGAATGGGTGGCGGCCTGTCGTCTCGGCTCGCGCGGTCGTTCACTAGCGGACGCAGCGTTCGCCACGGAAGCCGCTGCGGTGAGGTCACTGCTGGCACTGCAGCGACCGCAGCCCGCAGCCGCACTCAACCAGCACTCACTGCCGCATCTCGACCATCTGCAGCCCGACAACTATCTGGCGCCAAGGTTCCTTAAGAAACTTAAGGGGAAGGTGAGCTACATTTTTACCTAATAATAAACGTCCGATACATTTTGTTGCATCCCTACAAAACAATTTAAAAGTCACACGCGATAGTATTACAACCCAACACCCATGCTAGGTTACCGACATAGCCCGAAAAATTGCCAAAAGGGCAGGGCACATTGCTCGCAGAACGGATGACCGACCGCTGGGGCTTAAAAGTTCTGGACCGGAGGACGTTGCGTTGGAAGGCTTTCCACTAGGTGGACCGATGACCTGGTGAAGGTTGCGGGACCCGCTAGATGCTAGGTGCACGGGGCCGGTAAATGTGGCAACATTTGGGAGAGGTCTATGTCCACCAACGGACGTTTCGGCTGAAATGATGATGATGCTGAATATGACAACGCTAGGTACTTGTAGAGAGGATCTGACATAAACTGTATACGGCGTCCTTTAGCTGGTAGAAGCTAATTTACGCTTTATTATACTAGTTTTAAAACTATTATTCAGTGTCATGTCAAACCTGTTATTTCGGCACCAGAATTTTGAATACGGATAAAACAAAAAAACGGAAAAAGATATAACAAACTGTTTGTATCTTTCCAGTTCACCCAACGCGTATTAGAAAGCCACGCGAACGTGAAGGACCTTCCACTGCTGGAAGCCAAGCTGCAGTACATCAAGACCTGGCAGAACCTGCGCGACTACGGACAGACCATGTTCGTGGTGCGCTTCATGGGACACAAGCGGGATGAGATCATCAGCATCGCCAACAACAGGATCATGCGACTGGATCCCAACACTGGGGATCATATCAAGACGTGGCGGTTTAGTACTATGAAAGTAAGTACTGTTTTCTTTTTAAATCGAGTGCATAAGAGTGGATCAAACGCGGTTGAAATGTGATGGCTAATCGATTTTAAACAAACACATGTTTTTGATAAAGTCGATTCAACGTAAGCCTTCTGTATATGAAATTCGCAATACGATAACTAAATATGATATAACTAAAATCTAAAACATCACTGTATTTAATCTAAATACCAGATGTAAATCGAAACTCCGCGCCAAAATGGAAAACACTTGCCAATCTAATAACAACAACAAAAAAATCTTTGGAAAAGCGTCGGTGTCCCTTCCACGTTCTTCAAAAAACTAAAAGCCAAGTCTGATGACTCCTTTTAAAGATATCTGATCATCTACTTAGAATTAGTGCTAACAATTCTATTTCTTCCTTTCCAGGCATGGAACGTAAACTGGGAGATAAAGCACATGATGGTGCAGTTCGAGGAGGGCAACATAATATTCTCAGTTCAGTCCGCCGACTGCAAAGTGGTCCACGAGTTCATCGGAGGCTACATCTTCCTCTCCATGCGGTCCAAGGATGCCAACCAGACCCTCGACGAAGAACTGTTCCATAAACTAACCGGTGGGTGGACGTAAACACTTTGTCCAGAAATGTTAGTAAAGTAAGACATACAATTTAACGATCCTGCATGACTCTTTTGGCGCTAAATGACAGAGGGCGCTGCTCGTAAACATTTGTAAAGAAAAAATCAAAATGGCGGACACGCGCCAAAAGTTTCATGCAACACTATACATATTATTTTTAACTAAACTGACAACCCCAATATGGGAAATCCGGAATACTATAGTTCATAACAAAATAGTGCAAGTTTTAAATCTAGTGGCAAGTAATAATAATTATATTTTTACATCTGTACAACATTGTTATAATTATTTAATGTAATGGATGATGGATGGGGCCTTGAAACGTGCCTTGATGACGTGCTAAACTTTGATAGTGTATAGTTGATATTTTTGTACCAAGAGAACGCATTCAGAATACTTTATTCTACACAAAATATTTAAGGCCAGGACTAAACGGGCAAAGCAAGGCAATTTATCTTTAGCGAACCACAAAAGGTAAAGATAAAATGCTTTACCGCGCCGTCCGCTATGTACACTGACCTTTTACTTTAGATCTTTTATGTAGTGCTTCCAATAACTTCGTATAGCCATCTTGTAAATGCCAAATACACAATTTCGACACAGAATCTTGATAAATGAAATGCTTCCGTACATTAATACATCACTTTATTGTTTATATTTAATTCTAGTTATAAGAAACATGCGATGGATATGAGCTTTTAAATATGATAAGTAAGTTTTAATATTCATGTAATTAATAGTTATGTTGGATCCTCTATGCGGTGCCATTGATTTACATAATAACCTCGGATGTGTGACTATGATCCGTTTGGTGCTGAATCATTCAACATGTGTATGTATTCATACAACATAATATTGAGTGGCCTTAACATTAGAGATTTATCGTATTTTTTCTTTATTCATTGTAAATAACATCGGATTATAATAGACACATATTATGTAATATAAGTTATTTTATACCAGTGACAAAATAATTTTAGATTAAAATTTTTGGCTTGATGTTGTATACCTATTAATTGCAAAGATTATTTTATTATTGTTGACTACTAGTCGCTTTGAGATCGCATATAATGCTGTCACTTTTATTTAAGTATATGGTAATTAGAGTAATATTATGAGTATTAACAATTATCTGCCTTATTTTATTGTGGAGTTCTTGTACAAATTGTATGTACTTTAATTAATAATTTTGAGTATGTTTGTAAATGAATGACGTAATAAATGTAAATTAATAACATTTTTGTGTTTTTCTTTTGTAATTAAACATTTCCGTACAATTTGAGGTATCTTTGGTGGAATTGAGACACACCGGGGTTCACGGGGGGCGCTGAAAGCACTACAGAGCAAGCTCCAGTGGAAGTAACTCCTAACTGGACCCATGGTTGTGACCAAATAATCTTTAAAGGTAGACTAGCTCTACAATCTGAATCTCGAAACTCTTCTACATAAATGACGTCTTGCACCATGTCATTTAGTGTGATAGCGAGCAGCCTGGTACCTGCAATGTAATTAAATGGACTGTAGCGTCAAAATAACGATATTTTTTAAACTTTGTAACTGCTGTATAATGATAGTGTAAATACGAAGTAGTGTCAAATAAAAAAATGCGTGATATTCTATTTAAAAAATATGGAACGAAAAGCAATAATTATTATATGATTATCAATTTTATGATGGAATATTTATGTAGGTGGGAGGGGACGACAATGCATTTATGCTCTAGATTTAAAAAATTATAAGATCATGCAAAGTTAATATCAGTGTCAGTAATAGTAATTTAAATATGGCCAAATGTACTTACCTATATTACATAGAGCTAATGGCATAGAATGAAAGGTGCCGATCACTTCCAGAGCTGTATGTGTCCCAGGTTTAAACCTATACAGCTGGAGATAGTAATTTTGTGCTGCATATATAAAACCTTTGTAAGAAACCAGCATCGTAGGCATTATGTCCGTGTCTATGACCTTCACCCAATGTTGGTGTTCTCCAGTATCTTCGTATTTGTAAATGTTTTTGAGCCCAGCCAAATACACTTCTTTTTCGTGGACACATACTGCAGGTGATTGTAACGCATCTGGTAGATCCGCAATACTTCTAAAACTCCTTTCTCTTAGGTCGTAAATAATAGCAGACGCTAACGTTACCCTGGAATACACAATTTTATTTAGTTTTACTTTATTTGGGCAACAAACAGATGCAATACCAAACCTGCAAATAAAAATAGGTAGATGTAGTGGAAACATAGAAAACTGTGTAAGTAACAATCAATAAGCGATTTCTGTCTTTGTAACAGTCAAATCATAGATACCTTTGACTGAGTGAAAGGACAATCTTGCTCAATGCCACAATAAAGAATCGAGATAGAATGTCCATGAAAACACTACTAACAGGTTTATAAATCATATCCGGATGCTCTTAAAAAGGCAATAATGGACCCTATTCATAAGGCCCTCCCTTATGAGTAGGGTGCATTATGCAGAAACGGTGTCGGTAATTATAGGCCGATATCAGTCTTGCCCACCCTCGCCAAAATTATTGAAAAGATCCTAAGCAAACATCTGAAGAGCTTTCTAGACAAACATAAAATAATTGCAGATAAATTATTGACAGAAGATCTTGGATTTCACGCGACAGATTGCTAGAAAGTTAGATAGTTAAACAAAATCTCTGGCTATTTTACTTGATCTCGCTAAAGCAATTGACAACGTTTCTATTCCCAAACTTATCACTAAACTGGAACTCGTCGGTGTACGTGGAGTACCGCTTGAGATGCTCAAAAACTACTTCAAAAATCGAACACAAGTTGTCAAACTTGACACATTACAGAGACGAAGAACCAGTAACCTATGGCGTGTCTCAAGGAAGCATACTTGGACCTACACTTTTCCAAATTTTTACTTTTCCAGCAAGACCAGGTGACCACCGTATTTTCTGACGTTTTTACACTCTCACCGAGACATTCTAGAGCAGTGAGAGCACGAAAGTCTACAGTCACCAGCATAGCATTTTAATTTTAATCTTACTAAGAAGAGCAATACGACCTCCATGAGTTCGATGTCTTTCATTCCACCAGATTATCGGCTTATGATTTTGGCTTGCGCTTGCGTGCACAGATGAGCACGCTCACTGTATGTCAAAGGCAATATTACTATTGCTTGTAGTTTACATAACGAAGAGATAACTTTTTCGAGCACGTGGATTGTGATGATTTGAGAAATACAGGTGGCCGATGAATTATTTTACTGAAAGATAAATGGCCTGTCTTTTAAGTACTTAGTTAAGTCATAAAAATAATAATAATATTCCACAACTATCACACAACGCCATCTAGTCCCAAGCTAAGCAGAGCTTGTGTTATGGGTACTAGACAACTGATAAACATACTTATATATTTCTAAATACATACATATTATAGATAAATTACACCCAGACACAGAACAAATGATCGTGCTCATCACACAAACATTTGTCCTGGGTGGGAATCGAACCCACGACCTCCGGCATAGCAGTTAGGGTCACTAACCACTAGACCAACAGGCCAGTCTAAATATTGCTTGTATGTTTGAATTCAGAGACAACAGAAAAACGTTGTTCACTGTGCTCAGACAACTAAGTAGTATACAGACCATCATGTTCAATGTATGCTAGTTAAATTATAATTATGTAAAAAACTATAGATAGAAAAAATTATAGATACTAAACTGCAGTTGCATCAGATACTTTATTATTCACTGAAACTTACAATTTTGTTTTTCAATATTTATTTTATTTACATTCCACGATATTAATTTAGTACTTATCTTCAATTTTTTTTATTATTATAATGTTCTAGTCTGGCTTATCCCGGTAGGTTCTTGTAACTTGTATACAAAATCATATAATTGTTTATAAATCATTCCCAAACCATAATCATAATACGATAATGTTTTTATCCTGGTGAACACCCGATTTTTACATTCCAGTATTGTTAACATATCTTTTGTTTCAGTAGAAGGTAGCTCCGAGTGTATGGACCACAGTTCGTCACTATGTCTTTCGCTTTGGGGCATGAAATCTTCGCGCATTCTTAACATCCTCGCAGTAATCATTAGCGGTATCATTAAACCATCAGGAATTTTATATTTTTGAAATATTTCACAATTACATTTTGATAACATATCTTTCAAATAGGATTTTAAAATACATCCTGCCGCTTTATGTCCTGACGGATTTTTTGAAGCGAATAGAAGACATATGCCCATGGGCATGTTCTGTGTAACTTGAGCAGAACATGTTTGCATGTGAGAACCTGGAAGATATGGGCTTGGCTGACCTGTAAAGGCATCTTTTTTTGGCAGTTTACCAGGTTCCTGTGGCATGGGAATTTCAGGGTCTTCCGGCCCGGGGAGCTCAGGCACAAATGGTATAGCCACATCAGGGAACACTGGTACTGGAAACCCTGGTAAAGGACTGCCTGGATCGGGTATTTCCTCAGGTTGGGTTTCCTTTTTTCTAGGCTTTGGCCTAGGAGTAGGACTCATATCAATTCCCTTGACGGTGTGGGAAGTTTTTTGGCCAGTGTTTATGGATTCAGAAAATTGATTAGTTAGGGAACACCTATCAACTCTCTTCTTTGCTTCAGCCCAAGATCCAATGGCCATTCCGATTTGATGTTTCAGCTAAAAAAAAATGAAGTTAGTCAGAATATAAGAACAAACTGTATCCTATTTGAATTCTACCTGTAAGAAGATGCTAAATGGCTTCACATAGTAAGAGACTGACTGGTAGGGCAAGTAGATTGTTTTTGTAAATATGCACGAATCCCTGTTTTACCAGAGTAGGCACATTGAGGTATAATGTACTACGCACTAGAGGAGACACCTCAACTCGATCTTTTGTAACACACGTTTCGGTGCGTGCACTGATCCTCATTTAGTCTATGCCGAGCGGTTGCTGCGACGTGACACATTTGAGTGAAGTTTTCTTGTCTAAATTATGCCCTCGTGTGCATTTAAATACTGTAGAAATAATTCAATAAATATAAGTAAAAGTCAAGGAGTGACTTTTCACCAGTAAATATAACTATTATCTTTAAAACACACATAATTTAATTATATTTTTTCCATTGCAATATGTCATCGCGGCGGCCATTTTTACGTGAATGTCAAAGAATAAAATGCTCAGACCAGACACTATCGACGTATTCAATGCTTGGCCACGAATCCTCTACATGCGAGTCAAAATTGATAGTAGGTTGTATAATATTTGCTTGTATCAAGACAATTAATAAAAAAGTTAAAATGTGAAGATTGCATTGATAGTTTGACTATACTATAAACTTCCACTTCACATTATCATAGGTACGTAATTTAATACGGCAAAGTGGTCTTGCCCTGAAATGTGATTTTAGTTATATGTCCGTAAACACCGTAAAGCATTTAATTAGGAAAGAAGTACTTGCAAATTTGAATCAACATTCACTGAATCAGCCATCAACATTCAATCACAGATAAAATAAAAATTATTGTTCCAGTTTAAGTAATTTTTTATTTATTTTCTAAGTACATACGTACAATATCAAGTAGACAGAATAATAACATTGTCTCATCTGCACGTATTGATAGTAATCTATGAGAACATGACACCCCCCGTCCGCCCCGCTGTCATCAAGTGCGCGCACATTCTTTGTTTGAAATAGCTTCTCTAGTACGTAGTACCTCAATGAGTAGGCAAAGAAAATTTTATGATAATATTTTTGGTCTGACTGATTTTATAAATAAAAATGAAAACATACGTCATAATCATGTCCGAAATCTAAATTCAGCTCAGGAATATTGTTTCCAAGTTTGCTTTGAAAACTTTTGTAGCATTCTGGACAGAGAAATCTTTTATATGAATCCTGCAACAAGAAAGATTAGGAAGAATTAAAAAACATACCTAGTCATAGTTTTTTTTTAATGTGTAGGTAAAGGGTAAGAGTCTGATGATCTTTTTAATTAAACTGAAACTAAGTCATGCACTTTGCACTAAAAATGTGTATTCAATAAAAAGTTTAGTCCAAGCAAACAATTATAACAAAAAACGTTACCTGTGTCGATTGTAATGAATAATATAGAACTTTTAAAAGAGTTTCAGTAGCTTCTTGTAACGAGCGACCTCTCAAACGAAAGATATTCAAGGCAACGCATAAGCCAGTAGCAGAATACATTTTAATTCAAATATCTAGACTCAAAACTGTTTATTGTATTTAATAAAACTAATATTTAATTATTTTACGGCATTTATGTCAATTCTGTTTTATTTTAATTATCATTTAAGATTATTTTTAACACTGTATTTTGTGGTAAATTTAAGTCGTTTACTGGACATGATTTCATTGTTTACAACAAATCATAAAATTAAATTCGCGGATTTTTTTGAACCCATTTTGTTTGACTTTAGTTTGACACAAAGTAGACAAAGTTGCCAACGTTCATTTAGTTTTATTTTTTAGCACGAAAGTGGGTAGATCGATCGGTTGCCAGTACCATTTCGTTTTCGATTGAACTTTTCTTGCGCTGCACGCTGCAACTGTAAAGCGCGCCACGCGTCATTATTTAGATACACAATAAAAACTTTTTAACAAAAATAAAACCGACTTCAAAAAAAAACACAAAAAAGTTAAAAATAAACTTTAGAAGAAAAACCAGTCTCTGAAGTCGGTGACTTTTGTTTGTTTGATTTCATTTTTTGCCACCGACTTCAGAGACTGGTTTTTCTTCTAAAGTTTATTTTTAACTTTTTTGTGTTTTTTTTTGAAGTCGGTTTTATTTTTTGTTAAAAAGTTTTTATTTTTCACTTTTTAGTGGTTCACATGTTCATGGGTCAATGTGGACAATGTAGTTTTTCTTTTGAGTTTTGTTGATTTTTCAAAAACAGCTTGTCCGATTTCGAAAAAAAAAATATGGGACCATTTCGGAAGTATACCCTTTCCAACAAAGAAAGAATTTTTCAAATCGGTTAGCAAGTGACGGAGTTATGCCCGAACAAACATAAAAAAAAAAAAAAAAAAAATACAAACATCCGAATTGAGAACCTCCTTCTTTTTTTAGAAGTCGGTTAAAAACAAACTCTGCAAAAATAAGGGACATCGATGTCTAAAAAAAAATTGGCGCCAAAGTTCCCTCGATTCATGACTGCAACATTCGCATCATTCACAATAGATTAATCAGAAAGAATACCTATTATGCCCAAAAAAGCGATAAGACGTCATTTGCCTCGTTTTGGGTCGGTCGACGCGATTACATCACAAAAAACCTTTTTTCTTTTTTTTTAAAGAATGATGAACATAAATGTTGACGGATGAAGACGAAGAGGAAGACCAAGGAAACGATGAATGGATTGTGTGAGGATGAATGATATGAATGAAAAGGAGTACCTAAACGACGCGGTCACGCTGGTCACGCTAGTGACGGTTGATTCTCTGACTTATATATGGTTATCTGTGCGGTTGATAGAGGAGAATGAAAGAAATAAAAACGTTACACCGACCCCAAGTAACATGGGACAAGGGTAGGTTACCTAAGGGTAGGTTAACGCGGCTCCGACACAAGGGCGAAGAAGGAACATGGGTTTGGTTTTTAGTCAGTAGAAGTCTGACACTCCCCTTCGCTCTGCCCAAGAGCGGGGGGGGTTATTCGATGATTATCCACCCACAAAAAAAAAAAAAAAACTTACCTATATGCACCAACCCCTCCGAGGATATATAATGAATCCTCAACAATCGCAACACCAGCATGTCTTCGTACTGGCAGCTGTACACCATGATGTAACCACTGCTTTTTAAGAACATCATATACTTTCACGTCCCTCATATAGCTCCCCGTACCCCTTCCATATTCACCACAAACCTTCACAATCTTTGTAAGAGTCCAATTGGTAACATTCCAACCCCAAAGTTTGAACTCATTTAGTTCTATCCACTGTTGAAAACCATGTTCTTCTGTATAAGTATACAGGTGATTCTTTGATAATTCTAGATTCCTGTCCTTTGGAACAAACATTGGTAACACTGGTTCAATCTTCAGCTTACGTTGTATACTCTCATTCACTAAATTCAACACTTCAGTATACACTTTTTCTGTATGCTGTTCACACAGTACCTGTTTGTTTTCTATTATATCAGTTCTTGATAATTTACAGTCTATTGACAATTTATAAAGACAATTTACTACTTTCTCTGTTAAACTGTTCTCGTAATCTTTAATGAGATCATTCATTTCCTTTAATTCTATTGTTGTAAGTCTATTAATATCTAAACAACAGAGTACTATGAGTAATGTATCAGCACCCATCTCTTTAAGTTTAATCCATTGCAAACCAAATTTAAAAACCTCTAATTCAGTTTCCGAGTTCAAATGTGTGTGTGATAGGTACCAAAACAATGCACTTAATGACCCGATGAACTCGGGTTTCATGTATTTGAATGAAAAAAGTCCATATGTTACGGCGGCTTGCTCCAGTTCCATTGAATGTGCATGTTGTGCTATTTCTCTAATTTGCAAGAAGTTTGACAGTAAAATTGATTGTTCTAAGCAGTAGTTGATTTGTTTCGTGAGTTCCGTGATTTGTAGGAAGTTTGCTGCGATAAAAAGTTCCCTAATAGTAGATAGAGGGTAATCTGATATATCAATCAAACCCATTTCCATGTATCTTGTAATGATACTCATTGAGTTGGCATCTACCACCTGCAAAGAGGAACCTTTCAAGGTATGATCTATAAAAGTTTTTAAGTTATCAAGCATTAAACTTAGATGATTTTGCAGAGACTGCTTTGTTAGTTTATTCTAGTGGTTGCTGAGCATGAGATCCTGGGTTAGATTCCCAGAATTCCCTAATTAAGCATAAGTAGTGATATAGAATTTGATAATTTTAAAATATTATATAAATATTAATTTAAAAAAAAAGAAGTTTTTAGTAGCAGAAATAGGGTTTGAATTTGTACCTGGTTGATGGCAAATTGGCAATAGGTTCCACCAATACAATAAGCTCGCGAAATATGGTTGAATTAATAGGTACACCTCTGCCTAACTGAAATAAATTACAATCATCGTACAAGAATATGTTTTATTTTAATATCGTAACTAAGTAAACATGAATGTCACAACCATAGAGGTAGGTATATAACATTCGTCCATTCCAACGAAGCTACGACATCTCCTCGATAAGACGTCGTGGTCTCGTGGTGGTGCGCCCACTGCGCCTTGCTGGTGCTCCCTGCAAGACAGCCGTGGCCAGCGGGAGACCAGGTGTCTCAGCGCTGACTTGTCGTGGAGTGCCCGCTTGATTCTGTGTGCCTGATGAACTTGGAACGATGTGCTCCATCACATTTGGATTTATATCAGGCGAGTCTTGAGTAGCCTGGCAGGAGGACCAAATTGATGGTTGAGTTAGTTGAGGCGTTGGGTGAGGTGACTCTGGCTGATTGCTAAATGTGAATGATGGTGAACGCTGTCTGATAGGTGTGGAAAAAGTTAGTGAATGAGGCGTAGGTGTGGATCGAGGCAAAGGGCGAGAATGAGATGTGGACGGAGGTGTTAGTGGGTGTCCAACAGGTGTTGACGAAGGTAGAGGAGGACGATCAGTAACAGCTGGACTGATTGTGTCTGCTATGCGGGAACGCACATGATCTGCATGATATCTCCTCTCTACACCGTCTGAAGTTTTCACAGCGTAAGAATATCTGTGCGTACGCTTTGATATTGTAGCAGGTAGCCATCGCGATCCGTCTCGGGCGCGAACAAAAACACTGTCACCTGCTTTAAAAAATGGGATTCGATTCTCAGACTCAATGTTTGCCTGTATCTGCTTGTGTTGCAAAGTTCTTTTAGGGTTAGGCCGCGCGTTATCCAGAGCACAATGCAACCGACGCCCAAACAAAATTTCACCTGGGCTCTTTCCGGTGGCACTATGAGGTGTTATACGGTAGGAAAATAGGAAGTTTTCTAGCCTCCTTCTCAGGGTCATGCCATCGCTCGCACTTGAAGACATTCTAGTTTTGAAAGTACGAACCAGGCGTTCTGCCAAGCCATTAGTCCTCGGGTGATATGGAGATGACTTAATATGTAGAATACCCTTGTCTCTGCAATAATTTTGGAATTCCCGGGAGGTAAACTGTGTCCCGTTATCAGACACCAAAAATTGTGGCAAACCAAACGTTGTAAATATAGAGTCTAATTCTTCACACAGTTTGTTTGTAGTTATTTGGTTCATGGGCTTGATCTCAATCCATTTTGAGAGTGCATCTGCTAGAACAAACCAGTATTTTCCTTCAAAAGGTCCCGCAAAATCGACATGAAGTCTTTCCCATGGGTTGTCAGGAACGGACCAGGAGTACACAGGCAATTCAGAGTTATTTGGCCGGTTTTCTTGGCATTTACGACAATATTTGATGTACTCTTCAATATCATCGTCGATCGATGGCCACCATACGTAAAAACGTGCGAGTGCTTTCATTGCACAGGTTCCTGGGTGTCCTGTGTGCAGGTATTTCAATGTAGTCTTCCTGAGCGTATTCGGAACGACTATTCGACCCTGCCACATCATAATCTTATTTTCGATGGACAATTCGTTGCGTTTCCGAGCATAAGGTTTTAAGATATCTGAAAATGAATTTTCCCGCCAACCTGTCTTAATGTTCTCCGAAATTTGTTTGAAAATAGGATCATTCCTTGACGCATCCCTTATTATTTCTTCTGTCAACGCTAAATCTGAAAAACTGTTATGATTTAGCTGAGCTATTATTCTGTGTACTGTCAATTCTGCACGGGACGGTTTCTCATCAGGATTGGGCATCCTGGAAAGATAATCAGCTATAAAATTAAGTTGTCCTTTTGTGAAGACGATGTCGTAGTCATAGCTACCAATGATCAAAGCCCAACGTATTAAGCGATTATTAACAAGCTTCGGTAAATTGCGCTGTGGGCCTAAAACGTGAATCAAGGGTTTATGATCAGTGACGAGTGTGAATTTTGTGCCACGTAAGTATTGGTCAAACTTTTTGATGCCGAAAAATATGGCTAATGCTTCTCGATCAATAACTGAATATTTAGATTCCGCTGATCTCAGTTTTCTTGACGCAAAAACGATAGGTTGAATATTTTGATCATTCGCTTTATGAAATAATACGGCACCCACGCCCTTTTCCGAGGCGTCACACGCTAAAAACAACGGACGCTTCTCGTCAAAAGCAACAAGTGGTTTTGATTCACAAATCAGCATTTTAGTATTTTCAAACGCTGTGTTTTCTTTATCTGTCCATCGCCACTTTTGGCGCGCGCCAGTTAGTGCATGCAGGTCCGCACAGAAACTGTGCAGATGAGGTATGAATCTTTCGTAGAAATTTACGAGGCCAAGAAATGACCGTAGTTCTTGAGCGTTAGTAGGCGGTGTCGCTTTTGTTATTGCTTCAATCTTCGATTTAGTTGGTCGTATTCCTTCCTTGCTGATTGTGTGACCCAGGTACTCGATATCTGTTTGGAAGAATGAGCATTTTGTTAAGTTGACTTTTAAGCCAGCTCGTCGTAATTTGTCAAACACAGTAGACAGTGTTTCGAGATGTTCAGCGTCATCCTTCCCTGTTAAGGCGATGTCATCGAAATAAATCGCTACGTTTGGAATACCACCGAGTAGTTCATCAAGGTAGTGTTGAAAAATCGAGGGTGCTGTTGATATTCCAAAAGGCATCCTATTGTATTGATAATATCCTTTGTGAGTAGATATTGTCAGGTACTTTTTTGACTCTGGAGAGATCTCGAATTGTAAGTAAGCATCTTTTAAGTCGATTTTCGAAAACTTAACTCCGTTTGCAAGGTTTTGACGTAACTGGTCAAATAGCGGGACTGGATGAGCGTGTGTTACCATGGCAGGGTTAATAGTGCTACGAAAATCACCGCAAATTCTGATTTGGCCATTTGTTTTGACCACGTTGACTGTGGGTGTTGCCCATTCCAAGGGCGTCATATTTGGATCAACTTTGGTAATTATTCCCTCGTCCACTAAACGCTGAAGTTCTCTTTCTATGTTTTTGCACAAAGCGAACTTAACGGGTCGGGCAGGAACGTGTTTCGGTACGGTACCATGTTTAATATGGATGTTAACTGCGTAATTTTTAACTTTTCCTAGTTTGTTGTCAAAAAGAGGCGAGAAAGTGTCTAATACCTGTTTAAGTGTTCTGGTATCTCGTTGAGTAGGTTTAATCGAATAGACGGGTTCTGGAAAAGTCATGTCGTACATCTCGCTCCACTGGAGACCAAAAAGCATGGGGTTGGCGTCTTCCATAACTACAACTTGTAAAATTTTCTGTCTTCCAAGCATTTCAACTGTTACGTCCGTAAGTCCTTTTGGTTTGAGTTTGAGGTTCCCATAGGCACGTAGTTTCGGTGCCTTTGTTAAAGGGGGTGCTCCAATACGTTTCCAAAACTCTGTGCTAATGATGGAGTATACCGATCCCGGGTCCCAGTCCAACGTACATTTGACACCATTGAGTGTGACGTCAATGCGCTTGCTGTCCTTGATCCTTTTGCGTTCAATCTTGTAGACATCTTCACTATCGTATGAGGATGTAGAAGATTCTGACAAACACTCGTCGCTGTCAGTGTTCCTAATTTTATGTAATTTGTTTTCGTTTTTGATTGCTCGTTTCTTCCCTGACTTGGTGTTCGTTAAATATGCTCTTCCAGTCTTGATACAGCAATCTTCAAAATGTCCTAATGTTTGACATTCCTTGCAAATATAGTCTTTTGCCTTACAATCGCCCACCTTATGTCTATCATATGCACCGCATCGACGGCATTGATCTGGACCAATCCTGCGTAAAGACCTACTCTGTTTGTTGTGATGCGCCATGTTGGTTTTTGCTCTGACTTTGTTTGTGGCAGCAGGTAAAACGACGTGAATGTCACCTTCAGCAAGCTCTCTAGACTGAGTTACTGCAAAGAATTTGGCAAATGTAACTTCCACAGTCTTTCCATCGTAATGTTCTTGTAAATCGGGCCATTTCTGTTTCAGATCCACTTCTAGCTGCGGGTGGTTTATGCCGGTCGCAAATCGATCACGCAGTAGACGCTCGAACAAGTCGTCCTTGTAGCCACAGTTGGTGGCGAGTTTTTTGAGCCTGTTAGCGTAGTGTTCCATAGTCTCATTGCAGTCTCTTACGCAATTCCAAAACTCAGTCAAAGCTTTGAATTTCGTTGTCTTAGGTCGATGTAAGTCGAGTAGTTTAGACTTTACGTCTTTGTATAGACTTTTTTCAAAAACGGGTATGAGTGCTACTTTCAGATCGTGAAAGACTTCTGGAGTTAAGCAAGAAAATAATAGTTCTTTCCTGATGTCGTCTTCGCTTACGTCCCAGATATCGCATTTTTTTTCAAAAAAATCTAAAAAATATTCTACCGACGTAGTAGAAGGGTTAAACGTATCGCACTTGAAATTTTTAATAATTGTGAGTTTATTACAGTTGTTGTTGGTGTTCGCCGAGCTGGTAGACTCCGTACCAGGTGTTGCTGGTGTGGGGGCCGCCGCTGTCGGTTGCTGTTGTTGTAACACGAGTTGCTGCAAAACGTCTGTTATTTGCTGTTGTTGTTCCCGTTGAATTTGTATAAATTCTTTAAATTGTTCCGCGTCCATTTTATCACTTAATCCTCGTCGCCAATGAAATAAATTACAATCATCGTACAAGAATATGTTTTATTTTAATATCGTAACTAAGTAAACATGAATGTCACAACCATAGAGGTAGGTATATAACACTAACTCTTTAGATTACAGGTGTGATGTTACGTGTACCATAACATAACAACATGCTAAAAACGGGAATCTTACCCAGGACCTTACGCACAGTAGTCGCGCTTGCTTACTCAACGAGGCTGTCTGTAAACTAGAATTATTTTAAATTATGTCGTACATGAAAAGGCCAAAGTACTTACATCGATGCGAATTTCTTGTTGATCCTTTTCAACGTAGTTCCCGCTAAACATCGCACGAAAATAATCACTGTATTCAATAAGCAGGTTCCTTTTCACTTTGAAAACTTGTCCCTCTATTAGTAGGGAAACTTCTGGTTGATCTTCTGATTCCTCCATTTCTAAAACTTTAGCCGGCGTGGTAAACAAACTTTTTGTTGTATTGGAATTTTAATAGAACTTTCTGTCAGCTGTTTCTGTTTTGCCGAGCCAGCCGCTACCGCACAGGCTACCGTTGGGCGTTGACAGTTGTCATCAGTTGTCATTTTGACACAAGCACAAGGGGTTCGTTCGGGGTTTTAGGTGGTGTATTTTTTTTATTTCCGTAGAAGATGCAATCAGTGCCTGAAAGTCTGACAACTAGTTTTCAAAGGGTCAAAGGGTATTGTATTATCCAGTACTAACTGGATTCTGGTGGTCAGATAGGCAGTCGCTCCATGTAAATTACTGGTTATCAGCTGCATCCGGTAAGACTGAAAGCCGTGATGATTCTATTTTTTATCTGTGAAACGAAAAGTTTGGAGGGAATTCATTCTGACAGGTGACTACTTTTGACATATTCTATTTACGAAAACACAAGTCTAAACTTGAAACTTGTTGTTTTTCCTCAATTAATTACGGTATTAGAATAATTATATTAAACAATAACAAGTTAAGAAGGCTG
This sequence comes from Diarsia mendica, assembly GCA_949316265.1. Lineage (NCBI taxonomy): Eukaryota > Metazoa > Arthropoda > Insecta > Lepidoptera > Noctuidae > Diarsia > Diarsia mendica. The sequence goes on along the minus strand of OX438906.1, from coordinate 7,076,602 downwards.
TGTGTATTTGTGAGAGAAATATTAATAAATATAGCTGCTTAAAAACAGCAAGTACAACAACCACGCGCGAACTAAACAAAGATTGAGATTGAGACGGAAGTTTCAGAGACTTGGCTTAGAAAGATTTAAATGTTTCGGTGATAGTGCTTTCGTGAAGAACAACATGGCAACTACCGCATCAGCAGTAACTGCTTCGGCAGCTGATGAAGACGTAGACGAATGTGGACCACAACTTATTACTAAATTAGAGGTATCGAGTATGGTTTATTATTTGAACATACCAATTTATCATAGTATTGAACTTACTGGAAATCTAGGGTCCCTTAGGATCCGCAATTTTGATTTGTGACTATGTGATATTAGTTCCTAGAAGAAATACCAGTTGAACAGCTGGCTATTTTTATGTTGACCATGAAAAGAACCCATACATTTTCCCTTGCAAGCAAAACAGCAACATTGTTAACTCTGTGGTAGTATAACATTACTGAGTCTGATGTAATGTTAATACTGCCTCATTGGTCTAATGAACTATAATGGTTGCAAGCGCAGCAGGCTGTTGAGCATGTGGTGGATTCAAAGGTCAAGCAAATTTCTAAGTACAACTTTTAGGAGTCTGGATTTGTGCTCATTTGATGGCATGCCCACTACAACTTGAGACTTAAAAATAACTACACAAGTACACAGTGGTACACGAAATATGTCCATATTTTCCCCCAGTTATTTTTAGTTGACTTCAGCCTTTCTGAAGATACATTGATTAAGAGAAATACAGTTTTAATTATTAATATTTTTTATAAATTGTTCAGGGAAACGGCATTACATCAGGAGACATTAAAAAACTAGAAGAAGCAGGTTATCACACAGTTGAGTCAGTGGCCTATGCTCCTAAGAAATGGCTGATTACTATAAAAGGAATATCAGAAGCGAAAGCAGACAAAATACTGGCTGAAGCATCCAAACTGGTGCCCATGGGATTCACTACGGCTACAGAGTTCCACCAGAAAAGGTAAATAGGTTATTTGATTAGGATATTCTTTGAGGTGAGTCTTTAACACTTTCTCTGCCAAGTTTAAAATATCATCTGATGACTGTAGTCATAGACGAAAGTCTACGATGTCGGGGACCGGGCGGTGCGCCTCAAGTGGACCTGGGCAGGACATCTTGCTAGAGGCGGAGATGGCCGATGGAGCAAGGCATTGACTGAGTGGTGGCCAAGGTTAGGCCATAGAAACCAGGGCCGTCCTAAAGCTCGTTGGGTTGACGACATCGTTAAGGTTGCGGGAAACACCTGGATGAGAGACGCACAGAATCGGGACGCGTGGCGGAAAAAAGGGGAGGCCTATACCCAGCAGTGGGTGATTCCGGGCTGATATGATGATGATGATGACTGTAGGCCCATATACTGGGTGCTTGTAGTATAGTTAATATTGTGATTGAATGTGAAGGGTCTATGTGGTAAATCAGGGGATAGGCATGGGGCATATGTGCCAGTACACTAGCACTATAACTATGGCGATTTTATATACCCCCTTGTTCAAAGCAAAGCAAAGCCAATAAGAATAGTCTACTTACCAAAACACACAATATTTTTTTGAATTTTTTCTTGATCTAATCTTATTACAGACACAGTACCTCTCTACATCTAGCTACCCGAAAATGACAAATTCTCTCAATCAATCTTGAACCTAATAACTTTAGCAAGAAGTTAAAAAATTATTAAAGAAATTTTACAGATTGGAGTAGCTTGTTGTGCTGGTTACTGTTCAACTAGTATAATACTTAGATATTTTGATAGTATAGGTTTCATAGATATTTTATTTTGTTCTAGATCTGAAATAATTCAACTGACTACAGGCTCAAAAGAGCTTGACAGGCTACTGGGCGGAGGTATAGAAACTGGATCTATTACTGAAATATTTGGAGAGTTCAGAACAGGCAAGACTCAAATATGCCATACTTTGGCTGTCACATGCCAGGTAAATCGCACTTCTTTACAGTATACTAGTGTAGCACTGCACTGGTCGGTGGATTTGCTCTTTCTTCTTTTTCTTTATGGGTTTTTGGTTTCCGCACTTAGTCCTTAAGGTGGACCATTGTGCGTGAGCCGTGGCGGCCGATTATTCCAACCAGCCCACCTCCCTCCAGAAGCAGATCAGACTTCCCTCTCCGTCTCCTCAGGGCATCGGCAAGGGATCGTGGTGTTCCCAGGGTCTCCTCACGAATCTTGGTAACGCCTGTGCACTCAAGGAGCACATGCGGCCACAGTTTCCTCCGCCTCCATGCATGCCCTGCACAGGGGACTGTCAGTGATTCCTAGGGTGTGGAAGTGTTTATTCAGTGAACAATGTCCGGTGATAGTCCCCGCCACGGATTTGCTCTCATTCAAATTTTTTAGTATAATATTATTAGTATAGAACTATAGAGTTTATACTAATTATAATTATTATATATATCTTCGTGTTGAACTTAGTTTGTCTAAAGTTTAGACTTAATGAAGTACAACACAGCCCTTCTCAAATTTCATGCATATAATCTTTGTCTGTGAGGGGCTTAATAACCCCTTTTTGGCTCTGATCCAGATTCAACTGCTGGGACATGGCATCCTCTACGTAATCTTACCTTACAATATTTATAACGTAACAAGATAAAATTCAAATCTGTTCTTCTTTTCAGCTCCCCATAGAGCAATCGGGCGGCGAAGGTAAATGCATGTACATCGACACGGAAGGGACATTCCGACCTGAGCGCTTACTGGCTGTGGCTCAGCGGTACGGCATGGAGGGCGCTGCGGTGCTGGACAACGTCGCGTATGCTCGAGCGTATAATACTGACCATCAGACGCAGCTGCTAGTACAGGCCTGTGCTATGATGGCGGAGTCTAGGTATGTTTTGTGGCATGGTACTTAGATTCTGAAAATGTGTATGTGTGTGTGTGTGTGTGTGTATGTGTGTGTGTTCTCACTGCTGGACCACTAGCTTCCTCTCCTTGAGAAGTCATCATCATCAACCAGAAGACATCCACTGTTGGACAAAGGCTTCTATCTTAATTTATTGGAGTTGTGGTGTCTCTAGGAGTCTAGGTGCAACAGGTTTTCATTACGCGTAATCATAGATGTCACATGTCTTCGAATTTGTTGCTATAAAAATTAGTAAAATATTGCATATCATAAAGTTCAATCCTACTAACAATATCCAAGTCAAGGACATGACCACTAGCCCACCACAACCAACACATTTTACAAAAACCTATTATAAAAAAGAGATACTTAAGCATTTCAACAAAAAAAAAATACCTTTTTGTTGTCACAATGGAAACTTATTGCCCCAGACGGAGGGTTTCCATGAGAATTTTCCCAATTTCCCAAGAATAGATCTGCAGTCTGCAACACTAAAGGTGGATTTTTAAAGGCTTGGGCACACCAAAAGCAGTTGCAGTGCGGTAGCAGTGCGGTAGCAGTGCGTCTACGTTAGTAAATAATGTAGTTATATGAGGGATGTCACACTGAACAAACGCGGGCCCGCTGATCCTACCGGCTCCGCTACTGCGCCGCGCACGCACTGCTCTTCTACAAAACTTTTGGACGGGAGCAGCGCAGGCGCGGGGCGGTGGCAGCGCAGGCGCGGGGCGGCCGCAGTGAGTACGCGTTGTATTACTACGTCCGCCATATTGATTAGTCACACCAACGCAGTTGAGCGGGACAGACGCAGCGCAGGTCGTAAACGGTTGTAATTTTTTACAACTTTACCATGGCGACTAATGAAAAATTTATTGAGTTGGTGAGAAAATATAAATGTTTATATGATTTAAAGGACCAATATTATCGAAATACGGTTACACATAACGCAGTTATAAAGCAGGAGGCGCCTTCAAACTGCTCTCTGACTGCTCATGCTTCTGGTGTGACATGAACCGCGGCGCAACTGACCTGCCCTGCTACCGTGCTGCGCCTGTCCTGCTTTTGGTCCTTCGAGCAATTTAGTGTTGTGTGACTTATATCTTTTACGATCGCGAATCGGTTGGACTGGTCTCTCACAAGCGAGTCGCCCCAGTAACCAATTGAGAAGGCGCATATCGTAGAAGAGAAAGGTTGCACAGTACCAAGAACCAGGAGTGTGGAACAACAGTCGACACTCGCAACAGAAGAGTTCATCTTGAAGTCAACAAGAACAACAACATAAACAACATGTCAACAGCTGATTTATACCTGAATCAGAACGAACTCTCCGACAACATAAAGAAGATCGGAGTAAATATCAAGAAAGATGGTTGGGACAGGAAAAACCCCGACTATTTCAAACGCCGTATGGCAATGTTGGAAAACTTGTGGTCAGAATATCAATTCAATCATGACCGCTTGTCTACGGAACAAAGTGCAAGTCATCCCTACTTTACGAATGACTTCTACAACCAAACGCTGCAGTGCTACAACGCAGTAAAGGAGCTTATTCTTCAACAACACCAACAACTAACGGCCGTCGCTCGTTCTCCAAGGGAGCAGCCGGTACAAACAAAAACATTGGGAGGTGCCAACCAACAAACAGGGGAAGGTACCTCAGATCAGGCAAGACTGGAACAAGAAACCTACAAGGGTGAGGTGGCAGAACAAGCTAGAGATGACAATCAAGAACATCAAAACAGAGAACCCTCACCTCCTCCTACTCAACAAGAGCAAAACAAACCTGCGAAGAAGGATACGGGAACCAATAGCAAGCTGGACGACATGATGCGCAAACAAACGGCAAACTTCAAAGCCTTCATGAGAGCAGTCGCGAACATACACGTGGAGTTTTTATCTGAAAGATGGGAATTTCAAGACGCTCTGCAAACACTCCAAACGCGCTGGTCAGCAATTGACAACCTTCACTGGGAGATAGAGTGCGAAACCAACGGAGAGAAGATTATAGTGTACGAAGAACGCTACAACAGGTATGAAAACCAATTTCACGAACTAAAAAAGGCTTTGAATACCAAGTTGTGGTCCGGCGCTCAACGTGAGAAAACAACACCAAAACTAGAGATACCTGTATTCAACGGTAACTACAACCAGTGGATCCCGTTTAAAGACCTTTTCACAGAAGCAATACACAGCAACAATTCCCTTTCATCTGCTCAGAAGATGCAGTTTCTGAAGAGCAAGGTACAAGGCGAAGCAGAACGCTTGATTCAACACCTACAGATAAGTTCAGACAACTACCTCGTGTGCTGGGATATCCTCAATCACCGATACAATAACGAAAAACTTATCTTCACGTCGCACATGAACATGCTGTTCAATCTGCCATGCATGCAACAACAGTCAGTGGCCCAAATAAAGAAAATTCATGACGTCAGCATAGAATGCTTACATGCGATAAAGAATTTAGGAGTGGATGTCGGCACTTGGGACCCGATTCTTGTACATATATTATCGCAGAAATTAGACGCAGACACACATTCAGAGTACAATGACTCGCTGAAAAATTGCCGAAAGCTGCCAATACTGAAAGACCTGTTATATTTCCTAGAAGCGAAGTTTACATCGTTGGAAGCATCGCGTCGCAAACAAGAAAACAATCAAAAACCAAATACATCATCGAGTCAACATCCAAATTCTAAAAAACAATACAGCAGTAATCAAGCAACTAGCAACAAGAAAATTACGAAATCATTCCATGCGTCAACATTTCGATGCCCTCTTTGCGATGACGAACATGGAATGTATAATTGTGCGAAGTTTTTAGAAATGCCAAATCACTTAAAACTTAGCACAGTAAATAAAATGAACCTCTGCGTAAATTGCCTGTTCAGCCATAACGGAAAGACATGTACGTCAGCTCACCGATGTCGCAAGTGCTCGGGTCAACATAACACATTGATACATGATGCATGTATTAAGAACAAAACAGAAAAACAAACAAATTCTTCTCATGTATCAAAGGATGATGATACTTCAGAGATACTACTAGCAACCGCCGTAGTAAACATACAAGCTGCTGATGGGACCAAAATTAAGCTGCGAGCCCTCATCGATCAAGGGTCTCAGATATCTTTGATCACGGAACATGCCGCTCAACTTCTCGGTGTCAAACGCGAGAGATGCAAAGGAGTCATCTTTGGAGTTGGACAGAAAGAAAACCACTGCAAAGGAATGACAACAATTACTTGCAGTTCTGTCTACAACGATTTCAAGTTCCAAACGTCTGTCTTCATTATGAACAACCTGATCAAGAACCTGCCAAATAAGACCTTTGCAAAACCATCTTGGTCTCACATACAGAACATCCATCTTGCAGACCCAGACTTCCATAACAGCCGCCAAGTGGACTTACTATTTGGAGCTGACATTTATTCGCAAATCATGCTGGGAGGAATAATAAAAGGCGATGACGTCACTCAACCTATGGCACAACAAACACACCTAGGTTGGCTTTTATGTGGCAATGTCAAAACTTTTCACTGCAATGTGGTCATCAACAATCTGGAAGACATCAAACAGTTTTGGGAATCCGAAGACATCACGGACCAATCCAACCTATCGGTAGAAAATGAAACATGCATTGAATACTACACCAACACTACGCAACGCTTGGAGAGTGGGAAATATGAAGTCAGACTGCCGATGAAGAATGAACTTCAGAGCAGACTGGGGTTGTCCAAGCCAATGGCTATAGCCCAATTCAAAACATTAGAAAGAAAGTTACAAAAACAAACACACCTGGCAAATGCCTATAAAGACTTCATGGCTGAATATATTGATCTAGGTCATATGAAGCAATCAACAGTCAGTAACAAAACATTAGAGTGTTTCTTGCCTCACCACGGCGTGCAACGCGCTGAGTCAACGACAACAAAGTACAGAGTGGTGTTCAACGCGTCAGCAAAAACATCTACAGGCTGCAGTTTGAACGACCTCATGTACAAAGGCCCCAATCTCCAACAAGACTTACAAACATTATTGATGAAATGGAGGCAATACAAATATGCGTTTACAGCGGACATTGAGAAGATGTTTCGTGCTATTTGGGTAGCCCCCGCAGACCAACAACTGCAACAAATTGTATGGCGGGAATCGCAGGAAAAACCTCTCCGCTCATATCAACTAACAACAGTAACATACGGTACCAAGGCCGCGCCGTTTCTAGCCATGATGACACTCAGGAGATTGGCGACAGACGAACGTGAACAGTTCCCGGGGGCATCAAAGGTGCTGGAAGAATCATTCTACATGGATGACCTCGTCCATGGGACTCATACAATAGAAAATGGAAAGAAATTGATCGCTGATTTGAAACAATTATTAAAAAAAGGAGGTTTCAACCTTCGAAAATGGTCAGCTAACCATCAAGACCTTTTGGGAGACATCTCCGAACAGCACAACAACAATAAGATTGTCTTCAACTTCAGAACGGAAAACACACAAAAAACGTTAGGCTTGTGCTGGAATTCAATAGAGGATAAATTCACCTTTCGATGCACAATTTCGAACGTAAACAAGAAACAGACCAAACGCAGCCTACTAGCCGAAATATCAAAACTATTTGACCCACTCGGCTGGCTGGCTCCCGTGTCAACAAAATTGAAATTATTATTTCAAAAACTATGGGATGGAAACTTACAATGGGACGACGAAGTGTCCGACAACATACATGCGGAGTGGTGCAAGATACAAGCGGACGTAATGGCGATAAACTCTTGCGAAATACCTAGATGGCTTCAATGTGGTGAAAAGCAGACAATGGAGCTACACGGGTTCAGTGACGCCTCCTTGGATGCATATGCCTGTCTCATCTACGCACGGACCAAGTCATCAACAATACTGGTAGCCGCGAAGTCAAAGATTGTACCACACCGAAAAACAACAACATTACCAAGGCTGGAATTGAATGGAGCGCACCTTCTTTCACAACTAATGCGCAAAGTCCAACAGTCATTGAATCAATATGAAGTACACGTCTACGGCTGGACTGATTCCATGGTGGTCCTGGGTTGGTTACAAGGAGACCCATCCCGCTGGAAAACATATGTGGAAAACAGAGTACGAAGTATTACTGACGTCATACCACGATCGTCGTGGAACTACGTCAAAACAAAGGAAAATCCCGCTGACGCCGCAAGCAGAGGCCAATACGCTAGTCAGCTAAAGGAAAATCAACTGTGGTGGCAAGGGCCTACATGGCTACCATCGCTAAAAACAAATAACATTGAAAAACATAACTTTAATACAGAACAAGAAGAAAAAACAATCCGAAAACAAGCCAATGCAGCCCAACATAACATTGAAAACCCGAGCATTGTGGAAAAATTATTGCAAAATCACAGCTCTATCGAACATATAACTCGCATTGTCGCATGGATACTCAGAGCATTGAACCCGAAACGGCAACAACTGCCGAGATATCTGACGTTGCACGAATTGGACAAGGCAACAAAGGTGCTCGTAAAACAAACACAACAGAAATCATTTGACACAGATATTTGCTGTTTACAAAAACATAACACGGTGCAGTCTAACAGTAAAATAAAAGCGCTGACTCCGTTCATTGACCATCAAGACATCCTACGAGTTGGTGGAAGATTAAAAAACGCCTTACTAAACGAAGACATGAAACATCCGATGATCATACCACACGACAGTCGATTAACACATCTTCTCATCGACCAAGCTCATCGAATGACGTTTCACGGCGGACCGAGACTGACCCTATCACACTTACGTCAGAAATATTGAATCGTCGGCGGAAACCGAACAACGAAGATGCAAATCAGAAAATGTGTGACGTGCCGAAGAAACAGCCCAAAAGCAGAACACCAGCTGATGGGTAACCTACCGAGCGCACGAGCAAATCAAGCGCCGCCCTTTTACCATACAGGGGTGGATTACACTGGATTTGTGGACGTCAAAATGAACAAAGGCAGAGGAGCGAAAACAACAAAGGGCTACATCGCAGTCTTCATATGTATGGTGACCAAAGCTGTGCATATTGAACTGGTATCAGATCTCACCAGTTCAGCATTTTTGGCAGCCCTAAACAGGATGGCAGCAAGAAGAGGCGCCCCTTGTCACTTATACAGTGATAATGGAACAAACTTCGTCGGCGCAAACCGTCAACTAGGGAATGCAATCTCGATCTCGCGAGATCCCGAATACCCGAGATCTCGCCTCATTTTTCGAGATCAATCTCGAAGCATAAAATGTCGAGATCTCGGCCGAGATTGACGGGATCGAGTGGCAGTAGTTGCGAGGCATGTCGCGTGTTACCTGCGCGTGAGCGAGTCGGGATTCCCCGAAATTCACCGATTTATGTTATTCCCCAGGCTCTCTCCACGCGCTAACCTTCAATTCCCCGCAAATCGGGGGATTCCCATTGGACTGCATTCGCTTACGCTGTTTTAGGTACAATCTGTTATTTAGAACAGAAGCTATTTCCAAAATTACTCTTAGTTTAGGAGTGATTTTAGAAATAGGTTTTTTTTGTTTTTCATTATCCATATCTTTTCAATATAAAATAAGTACTTTCTATAAAAGAGATTTTACGGGTCTGAAATTTTGTGTTCGTTAACATTAGGTACCTAACATAGGTAAAAAAAAAAGAAAAATAACCAATCGAATTGAGAACCTCCTCCTTTTTGGGAAGTCGGTTAAAATAATGTTTTTTTTCAATAATTCATTTTACTCGCATCGTAATCACAACTACTAAGCAGTTTCAATCATGTGTCAGTCATCTAATTAAAACAATACTATTTGAAATCCATTCGAGATCTCGAAAATGCCGAGATCTCGCCGAGATTGAATTTCTGATCCCTCGAGATCTCGACTTAGCGATCTCGTCTCGAGATTGCATTCCCTACCGTCAACTCATGGAACAATACGAGGAAATCGAACATACATACAAAAGCGACCAACTACAGAGGGAAATCGCGGAGATGAAGATTGAGTGGCATTTTAATGCCCCCGCTTGGCCATCAGCGGGAGGACTGTGGGAACGAGCAGTCAGAAGCCTAAAACACCACTTAAAGAGAGTAGTAGGTGAACAAAAACTAACATTTGAGGAGTTTACCACAATCCTAACAAAACTGGAGGCCTGCTTGAATTCCAGACCTCTGTGTCCACTAAGTGAAAACATAGACGATATAGACTGTCTGACGCCAGCACACTTTTTATCGGGTAGGCCGGGCCTGACAGTTATCGAAACAAGTGAAGATGCAAGAACAAGATGGGAACTAACAAGAAAGATTTTCGTAGAAATCTGGAAGAGATGGAAGAACGAATACTTGTGCCAGCTATCAGCTAGATCAAAGTGGCAGGAACCACGGAAAAACCTGAAGATAGGCGACCTGGTAGTTATTCATGATGACCATATACCAGCCGGAAAATGGCTCATGGGGAGAATAACAGAGCTTCACCCTGGGAACGATGGATATGTTCGGGTCGTTAGCCTAAAAACAAAAAATGGGCACATGAAAAGACCTATTACGAAACTATCCGTCTTACCTGTCAAAGATGACGAAACTGCCGAACCGCAAACTACTTCAAAACCAAACGATAATGAGTCACACCTACGAACAAACAGCGAGTCGCAAAGTTCACGACGAGGCAAAACAACAAACAGAAAAATAAACTTCATTGGACTGGTCATGGCACTGCTGTATTTGCTAAATCCTGTCGCGGCCGCTAACACAACAAACATTGCCGAGCTTCAACAAGGTCTATACTTTGATAAAGTGACCAATATGCAACTAATACGCGGCGAGTGGAAGATTATCGTGTACTACGACGTCAAGCCCTACTGGCAAGGTATAGAAGTATCCAGTAAGTTCACCAATCATCTGGAAAACATCTGCGAGAAAATTAAACAGAAAACACAATGCAACGTAATTTTAACGCAACTACAACACTCGACCGAAGAAATAGGACACTACAACCATATGTTGCTGAATCCGCAAGGCCGAGTGAATACGAGAAACAAACGTGGGCTTATTAACGGTGTCGGTTCCATCGCGCGCTCCCTGTTCGGAGTATTAGATGACGAATTTGCAAAACAATATCAAGCAGACATTGACCTGGTCAAGGCAAACGAAAAACACCTGGCACTGTTGTTAAGAAACCAAACATCCGTGATCGAAGCTGAATATAACTTACTGAAGAGGTCGGAAGACGCAGTTGAAAAACAGTACAAAATGTTTAACCAACATCTGCTAAACCTCGAGAAGTTTACGAACAATCTCCAGAAGGAACTGGATTCTCAAGAACTGTCCATCGAATTTGTGATGTCCGCTATTACGGCAAATAGCCTGATTGAGCATCTAAGAAACGTCCAGGAGACCCTAATAGATACTGTCACAAACATCTACAACGGCAAGATGAATTTACATCTCATCGCACCGGAACAGCTTCGGCATGAATTGAACATAATCTCGGGTCAATTGTCCAAGGATTTAGTCCTACCTATCACCAACATTCAAACAGAGTTATTTCGCCTGTATCATCTTCTACAAGTAAAGGCGAAAATGACTGAACAATACCTTATAATCGAGGTAAAGGTACCCCTAATCAGCAGAGATAACTTCGAGATCTACCGAACAATACCAATACCTAAAAACCATGACTTGGATATGGTCACCCTAATACCTATTGCTGAAATCTTAGCAATAAACATTCAAAAGGATTCGTACATCCCAATGATGGAATCCGAAATACATCAATGCGTGCAAAATGACGCGACAACTCTACTGTGTTCACTACAAAAACCCATATACCGCATGAAGTCTGACGAGAGCCTCTGCATGAAGAACAAGGAGTCTCTTAACTGCGAAACCACACATGAAACCTGCAGAGACAAGTGGTTGGAATTAAACAATGTCAACAATTACTTATATTTTTGCTGTCAACAATGCAAAATTCGTATTATTTGTGGGCATCAAGTTTCTACGCAGCTACTACACAAGGCCGGCGTCATAACAATAAATGACGATTGCATAATTAGTAGTGAAACTTTTGCTGTGTATCCTCAAAGACAGCAAACGAACAAAATTCAAGCCCAAGTCGACGCAGGTCCTGCAGAAATTCCTTCAATCAACAACATCATAAACCTACCTGTACCGGTTTCAAAACATCTTCAAGAGAATGAGACGGCATCCGAGCAGAGAGTTTTACTGCAAAAGCTTGGCAAACAAATAGAGCAACTGAAAGCCGCAGCATCAGAAGACATCCTGTCAGATCGTGCAACAAACCACGATGTCCACCAATACGTTGTCATCTACCTATTAGCGGCGGCAGCAGCATTCGCGGGCGTAATCTACGCTTATAACCGCCTACGCAAGCATTGGGCGAGTCGACGGAAACCAGAACCTCCATCGGTTCCCAACCCGATGCCCCGAAGAAGGTCGACAGCGAGCATCGCGGACAACGCCTTATTTGAGGTCACCGACGACAGAAGCGCAGCGCACTTATCGAGGGCACGCGCACTCGATAAAGCAACGTCGCCAATTTCGCGTTGTGACCTACCATAATAACTTATGACTTTGTCTGTTTTAATTTTTACATTTTAACTTACATTTTAACTTTATTTTAAAACAATTTTCGATGTAACTTATATTTAAGTTATCTTTGTGAGTGGGCAATATGTACGAGCTACGCTGTACATGCCACTAACTTGACCTACATTATGTATAGTGAAACGCTGCATATTGTATTTACTTTACTGTGTACTTTACATGTTATTTTCAGTAGCAATTAAACCTTTATACCAATCGGTTGTCTACTCAATCAACATAACATCCCACTTACAACATCAACATAACATTTTCACTGTTGGGAGTTACGCCCCAACAGTGTGCCCAAGCCCAATATAAGAGAAGAGAAGAATATGGGGAGTACCATCGTCTATGTCGGGAATTAGAATCTTTTGAAGGTAGTCGCATCTTGCGAACCGTATTTCTATAATATTTGTCTTTTATATCATATAAACATTTATATTTCCTCACCAACTAATCAATTTTTCATTCGTTTCCATGATAAAGTTGTAAAAAATCACAACCGTTTACGACCTGCGCTGCGTCTGTCCCGCTCAACTGCTTTGGTGTGACTTATCAATATGGCGGACGTAGTAATACAACGCGTACTCACTGCGGCCGCCCCGCGCCTGCGCTGCCACCGCCCCGCGCCTGCGCTGCTCCCGTCCAAAAGTTTTGTAGAAGAGCAGTGCGTGCGCGGCGCAGTGGCGGAGCCGGTAGGCACTGCTACCGCACTGCAACTGCTTTTGGTGTGCCCAAGCCTTAATAGCTGAAAATGCTTTTATCTTAAAAATAATTATTGCATATATTCTATACCCAAGAAACGTTGGCGTGACGATCTGGACTCATTCGTGATTGATTGGCCAGAGAAGGCACAACACCGGGAGAGCTGGAAAGAAATGGGGGAGGCATTTGCCCAGCAGTGGGACACAATAGGCTAATTAAAAAAAAATGCTATACAAAAGCTGATAAACTAATTTTTTATTCCTGTCATAAAATTAAGTGATTTAAAGATCTACTCTCCATAAAATACGTCATTAACTTTAAATATAATTAATGTTTTCCAAAAATAAAACACTGGTTTATGTAATTTATTTTACAGATACTCCCTAATAATAGTGGACAGTGCAACAGCTCTGTACAGAACAGATTACTCCGGCCGAGGTGAGCTGAACTCAAGGCAGCTGCATCTGGGACGTTTCATGAGAATGCTGTTACGATTGGCTGATGAGGTATGTACCTTTATTGATACTACCACTGAGCCAGATTTGTATTGGTAGTATCTTATGTCTGGTTCATGGATGGAGAGGGAGAGGAAGAAAAGATGGATGAATAGGGATGTTTACTGACTTAAAAAAATATGATTCTAATTAGTCCGTCTGTTAGATTTTTTTTTGGGCGGGTGGAAAATAATCAAATAAGGTCCCGCTCTTGGGCAGAGCGAAAGGGAGTGTCAGACTTCTACTGACTAAAAACCACCCATATTCCTTCTTAGCCCTTTATGTCGAGGCCGCGGTATCTTTGTAACCAATCGCAGCCCTCTGCTTACCTTTCGAGGAAAAAATGTAAAACATTTTCCCCTTGATTTCAGTTCGGCGTAGCAGTACTGATAACAAACCAAGTGGTAGCCAACGTTGACTCAGTAGGCGTATTCAACGCGGACACCAAGAAGCCAATAGGTGGACACATCATTGCTCACGCGTCGACCACACGACTCTATCTACGTAAGGGGAGGGGCGACAACAGAGTGTGCAAGATCTACGACAGCCCCTGCTTGCCGGAAACGGAAGCCATGTTTGCGATCAGTACTGAGGGAATTACTGATGCTAAGGAATAGGTTGACATTGAATCTAACACAATTACTTGATTTAATCAAGTTAGTTCAATTTAAGACTCTGCATAGTGTCTGATAAGGTTTAGAGTTGTGTATACGTACGAATAAAGATGTAGACATCGAAGGTAACCTCTCGGGCGTGTAAGGGTCAACTCACTCCAAGACACGTAGATATAGAACTTTAATAACTAAATAGAAAGTACATTTTAGTGAAATAATTTCAAATGCGCCTCGAGAAATAACTGGCCTTTTCAAGAATCGCGTCGGATCTCGGTGTGAACTATCCATTAGACGCGTGAACTCGTTAGCATTAAAAATACGCATGCTGGTTACTAATTATTATTCAATATTATAAAAAGAAAACCTCTGCTACGCTCTGCTGTAAACTGAAGTCTTTGCTTGTATTGGTAATTCACTGTTAGGAAAATGTATGCCTAGTAGGCACACATTTTAAGTTTTATATAAATAAGTTTTCAACCTCGTTTTGGTGCATTGTCGAAAAGTTTGTAATATAATTTTAAAACGTATTTATTTTTGATTCTTGTAACATAAAAATATGTCAAGTGTATGGTCAAGTAGGTACCCATTTTGTAACGAATGCTGATTTGTACCTCCCGCCGATCCTTACCGAATATTATTGAAATGAATTTAAAAATAACTTTAATTACTAAACTACATGTTTTATGTTAAGTGTATAGTTTCTATTTCTTTGGTTCACTTTAATCTCATTGTAAATAGTGATCATCAACACACTATTTTTATATTTATGGACTAAATAAAAAAACGTTATCTGTAATATTTTGCGTTTTATTCTCTAGGCACACAGAAAGAACACAGGAAATAAATGAATATACTCTATCTAGAATTATTCTAGATCGATAGTGTCATTTTTTCGAGTCAAATGTACCTCATTTATATATAACCATAATTCCATTAAAAACCTGTCAAATGGCCTTTTATGTCGACATCAATATCATAGAAAATATTCAGTTATTCTTCAGATTCTTCATCTTTCTTTCAGATAAAAGAGAATAACTGAAAGAATAACTTACGCCCTTTTCCCATAGAGGTAGGCAGAAACCACAGAACGACACCTGCTACGATCCTTATACTCCTTTTACCTCGTTCTCATTCATACATCTGGTCATACACGCAACACCTGTGCTTTCTGAAGAAGGTTCTGCCCTAGAAAGACATACTACCCTTATTGTTGACCTCGCCAATAATAGTACATTGTTACCTTAGGGGCGAAAGTAACTTAATTAGTCCCCGAGACGGGGTTTGGCGCCTGAGCGCAGCGAGGGCGCTAATAGTTCGAGGGACTAAATATGTCTTTAACCCGAGGTAAACACTGTGCTTTTCATTACGAATACAAGGAAAGTTGATGGGAATAGGCTTGCGCCCAATTACCTAAATCGAAAGAAAGAAGAATGAAAAAGTAAAATTGACAAAAAAAAAATGTGAACATAAGACACTTAAAATCAGGGTGGATGGCAATAGGCTTGCTCCAAATTACATTGGTTGATGGCAATAGGATTGCTCCTAATTAGATTGGTTGATGGCAATAGTTTTGCTCCTAAAACTCCTAATTACATTGGTTGGGGGCAATAGGCTTGCTCCCAATTACCCAAATCGGTGGATGGCAATAGGCTTGCTCCTAATTACATCGGTTGATGGTAATAGGCTTGCTCCTAATTAGATTGGTTGATGGCAATAGGCGCGCTCTTAATTACATCGGTTGATGGCTAGCTTCTAATTAGATTGGTTGATGGCAATAGGCTTGCTCCTAATTATATTTGTTGATGGCAATAGGCTTGGTCCCAATTACATCAGTTGATGGTAATGGGCTTGCTCCTAATTACATTTGTTGATGGCAATAGGCTTGCACCTAATCACATCAGTTGGTGGCAATAGGCTTGCTCCTAACTACGTCAGTTGATGGCAATGGGCTTGCTCCTAATTATATTTGTTGATGGCAATAGGCTTGCACCTAATCACATCAGTTGGTGGCAATAGGCTTGCTCCTAATTACATTGGTTGATGGCAATAGACTTGCTCCCAATTATATCAAATAATTTGGCAGCTGTCAGTAGAAAGCAATTCTCCCTAGGGCTGAAAAGTAGTACTTTCAACCCGCTCATGCTCGCGCCCGGGCATGTTATGACCTACTTTCAGAGTACGAGTAATGAAAAGTCAGTCCCCTCCCGGCGTTGCCACTCAGCATCATCTCATCTACATTGTAAATACCTACCTTTTGTTAATTGACTCTTCGTCTCGTTACTCTTTTATTTAATCATCATTTCAGCCGAAAGATGTCCACTGCTGGACATAGGCTTCCTCCAAGTGTCTCCACATTGACCGATCCCGTGCGTCTCGCATCCAGCGGATCCCCGCAACCTTCACCACGTCAACGGTCCAGCTAGTGGGAGGCCTTCCAGGACTTCCAACGCAGCGCAACTTTTATTTATGTAATTAAAATAGGCATACAGGGAAATTTACTCATGTAGCCGCAAACTCAGCCGGGTTAAGTTATCAATGGCTTATTAGAATTTGACCAGTATACATCTCTGGAAGGAAGCTGCTCAGCGACCCCGATGTCCCCCACTGGTGGACAGTGAGAGGATTTTCAAAACGCGTTATTGCATAATATATTTATGGACGAGCGAAATAGGAAGTGTGAGTATGAAGTAAAAAAACAATAACTGTAATAAATATCATGCGTTTTATTTTCTCAATATTGCTTACAACAATTTATATAAATTGCAAGTACCAACAGCTGAAATAACCTTCAAATACGTGATTGGGTCACACTATTACGCTACAGTCCTGTCATAGATTGATTATACTTCTGACAGGAGCAAACTAAAATCAGCCTTATTTCAAGGGGATTAAATAACACTGATTGAAAATGTGAGTCCAGAGGTACAATATCTATGAAAGGACTGTAGCTCCTCAATTGCGTAAGACACTTGCAACCACAAATACGAGAGATTTCAAATCCTTTTCCTTGTTTATTACCGTTGCTTCATTTGTTTCAAAGTAACAAGAAACGGCTGAGCCGATCGGATGTTATTTTGATACAAAGAATATTGTAAAATTTAGACTAGAGTCATCTCAATCTCCACTTGAACAGGCTTCGGCCAACCTGTGTTCGGAACTTCGGAGTCTATTAAGGACACCAAAATTATTGTCATTGCAATAGGGGATCGGACAAAAAAAAACTAATTAGTCCGTCAGATAGATTGCCAAAAAATATTGACACCTATTTTTTCTTTTTTTACATTAACAAAAAATGAAGACGATACAGTGCTTCGAAAACTCGTGAACTCCTCGAAAACGTTACATGTCAGTACATTTATAACCCACAAGTGACGTCACGACGCTTTTTATCTTCGTCCATTTTCATTAATTCGTTAAAACAAAAAACACGTATCCAATATTTTTCGATAATCTAACTGACGGACTAAACAGAATCATATTTTTTTGACTCAGTCCGATCCCCTATTGGAAGTGTGTTACGCAATATGAGGTAAAGGCTATTCGAAACACAACCTTATCAAAGGGCCTTAGCAGATAATCACTAATCAGACATCATGCTCTTTTTAGCTTCGGCGATAAGCGATTTAAGTAACCAGCATGCCTGACAGATATTTCTCGCCGGCCTCCAAAGCCAAGTCGGATGATTTTCCACCCACACAAAAAAAAAAGGGACCCACGGGCGGCCTAAAATCTCTTGTCACAAGGATAGGCACTATTCCATAGATCACACAATGATGAAGGTGTAGTCGGTTTTCTCTAGATATGCAACCAACCGACTGACTTCCCACTAGACGGTAAAACGCAATTTAGCAGAAATCGCCGATGTTAAAAGCAGCATGTCTTTGATTACATTCAATTACAATTTATATAAAACTTTGTATTCGGCTTCAACATTATTAAATGGTTAACGATATTCAAAATAGCTGATATCATATATAAGGCTTCAATATATTGCTTGAGTATATAATTATATGCTTTGCGTAGTCCCAGTTATATTAAATATTTACATCATGAGGATTTTTAATAAGGCCTATGTTTTCAGTTAATTGGTGTATTTTATGGAACACTATTTAAGTCACACTAGTTTATATTGGGGATATAATTTTCTAAAATTTTTGAAGTTACATATTCCTAAGATTCTGAGCTCAACTTATTTACTTTGTATCAAACGGATTGACAAAGTACATAGTAAATAGTTATTGCATTTAGTTTAAATATACTTTAGAACACGGCACACTGCAAGATCATTATTAGAAGGAAATACATTATATTTATTGAACCCCTAAAGCACAGTGTAAATACTTACAGTGGTTCAACGCCGCAACTAAGAAATTCGACGCTTCCGCAAAATTCACTGCAAAACTAATTCTACACACCCCTTAAAAAAATAACATTACATCGCTAAGAAAAAAAAATAATAATTAATGTACCGATTTTATTAGCACGCCGTTATAGCTAATGTATGTATATCTGTATCATAAGACATGTTTTTATTACTATTACTGTGCGTTTCCAATGGCGAAACATTTACATAAAACCCGGGTTCGAATTGATTATAACAAAATCAGCCATGTCAGTTCATGTGTATCCGAACATGTTTTGCCTTTTTTCGTGTATCCGAACAAATTATTTAGTACATTTTGTGAGTTGAGACATTAATTTAAGAGATCAAATTTTGAATCAGCGTGGATAGCTCAATAACTTCGAACTCTGTAAAATGCATGTTCGAATCTCAATTCGAATATCTGTGTCTGTCTTTTCTTATTTGTAATCTTTTATTTCGTCACCATCAGAGAACATGTTTTTATGTAAAAGTTACGTCATTCTAAACACACAATTACACTACAACTAGTTAGAGGAATTTTAAAATTTTCTACAATACAACAAAAAACATGGAAGATTTTGTAAGGCAGGACTCCTAAATAAGAAATGCATGCTTCTGATAAAAACAAACAAAAAAGACACAAAAGTTAGATCACATAACGAATATTATAAAAATAAAAAGATTTATAATGCACTCAAATAAAATATTGGCGTATTGGTCATGCAATAATATTATTTCTACTATTTTAAAATCTGTCTACATGAGGCCCATTTGAACCAAAAGTCGTGTACTCGACTTAATGTAATTATGTCACTGCAAAATTGATTCGTCATCACAGCGAAATATTTGCGACATTGCCAATAAAATTTTTCAGAATACACACTCTTTAAACTACGTTCTGTTTCTGTCAAAACCGCAGAGACCGAATTAGGATGAAATGAACGGTAAACGCGTTTAACGATTTGTGGTTCAAGTCACTAATAAATCGCAATGTTGACTAGTCGACCACCACATTTTTATTATTATTTGACACTTTGTCTCTCAGTGGCGTGCCTAAGGGCCAATAACAATAGTCCATAAGACAAGCAGACTGTTCAGAAACCCTAACATCATGAAGACTAAGTTCTAAGGGCAAGCCAAGCTTTTAGGCTTGTATGAAAGTACTGCTACTAGTTCTTTTTTTACCCGACTGCGGCGAAGCCCAAAAGGAGGGTTATGTGTTTGTTCTCTCTAGTTTTTTTGCCACAACTTCGCAAATAATATAATATGTAATATAAACTCTCTACCCCTTATAAATAAATTTAAGGAGAATCTTTACATTGTACTAGAAGAACTTCTACTATTATATTAATTTAATGTTGGTGTGAGAGAGTCCGTCCAGATAGGGCGACACTATAGGAGCAAGATTCTATGAAACTACACATTCCTTCCGTATAAATGTTGTAAGTCACATAGCCAAAATCTAAAGCCAATCCCCAGAGGCCCAGGAAAACCCCATTCTTATTGGTAACTCATTTGCCGATACTAGACAACATGCAAGTTTAAAAAAAAGTAATTGATTCAATGAACAAAACAGTTTAAAATAAAAACCATAAATTAACCCAACATTACCACAATAAATAAAATAAATAACTAAAAATTCATAAAAATTACTTTATGAGGCACAAGTAACAATTATACAGCCTTGTTGCCTACTTTGCTAATTTGTATTTATCTGGAACACAGTAATTATTCAATAAAAAAAATATTCAATTAATTATTTTTTATAAATTTTGATAAATTAAAAAAGTGTGGGGTCGTTAGACCATACTGCCCACACGATCGATAAGAAGAAGAATTTAAAAAGTCAATACTAAGTCGAATTCCATCACATTTTTTTACGGTGTAAGTACCTAGTTTTTTATGGATCTTTAAACTAATCCATTTTGCATGATATTTTTCAATTTTTAAGTCCTCTTTTTATATATTTTATTTTCACAATTTCGTTCCAGAGAAATAAAATTCCGTTTTTATTAATAAAATTATTCCTTTTTTTTAGAAACCATTATTTTAGATTGCTTAAATTAATATTGTATTAAAATGTGACTCCATAGCAATAAAGGATGAAGTGACATTTCTATACTTTATGATTTTACTACTGGACTCCTTATTCCGTAGTTGAAAGACCCTGGAATCCAGATACCCTTGAGGCCTGCTCCACCTCATAGCCAAGTTGCAATTTGATAACAGGAGAAAACTACAGATATACAGTCTTTACACATTTATATTACCTGTGTCAGCAGCGAACTAGCAACCTTAATATAACAATTACAAAGATCATTGTGAATTTGATCAGAGTTTCAATAATAGGGGATCGGACATAAAAAAACGAATTAGTCCGTCAGATAGATTTCCAAAAATTATTGGACACGTATTTTTTCTTTTTTCACGTAAGCAAAGACGATAATACCGTGCTTCGAAAACTCGTGTGACGTCATATGATAGTACATTTTGTACCTACAAGTGACGTTTCAAGCCCCACTCCATGATCTTTGATGCGTTTTATCTTCATTTTTTATTGATTTGATAAAACAAAAAACACGTATTCAATATTTTTCGATAATCTAACTTACGGACTAAACAGAATCATATTATTTTGACCCAGTCTGATCCCCTATTGTGAAAGGAACGGAACAAATGTCTCTTGTGCATCTCTTCCACTTTCTCAGAGATTTTTAATAAAAGCAAAATATTGTCCTTGCATCGGTTGCGTTTCTAGAACATTTGTCATGTAAAATTTTCGTATAGCCGACCAGTCAATCCAAATTTGTTACCGTTTGATACATCGATAACGATTAACATCAATGTGCCGATATGCTTTTATTTGTAGCAGTAAGTGAGGTTTTCGTAGTTTTTAACAAATATTTCCGTTAAAAAATCCCAGTTTAAAGTGAAGCAGGCCCATCTAATAGTAATAAATATGTGTTGTATACATGCGCGTTCATAGCTTGGTGGGGTCCCCAGGCGGGCTGAGACCCCCGGGGGGCGCGGCGGGGGACACCGGCGCGTGTACGTGCCCGTGCGGGGATACCGGCGCGTGTACGTGCGCGTGCGGGGATACCGGCGCATGTACGTGAGCCAGTGGGGATACCGGCGCGTGGGCGAGTGGGGATACCGGCGCGTGTACGTGCGCGAGTGGGGATACGGGTACGTGTGCGTGTGCGGTCGCGTCCAGGCGCGCGTGGTCGCGAGCTATAAGCGCGCGGAGCTCATCCTGTGAAAGAAATTTTAAATAAATTGTTTGAATATCAGTTGGATTTTCAAATTTCGGAGCCGTGTCGAACATTGCAAATTATTGCTGCGCCTGAAACGTTCCATAATGTGGTTAAGTATGGATTTAGAAAAAGAAAAAAAACATGTTTTTGAATAAATACACCGAAAATTGACATTGCAAAATTATTAATGCATAATAATTATGGAATTGATTGTTTCTAGCCTTTAGCCTTATAAAAATGTTTCTAGTTTTATCAACACATCTGAATGAATTAAACGGAGAATATGTTTAGAGCAGTAAACAAATACGAATTTGGCAAGCGCACGCAGCGACGAAATTTAAAATCTGATAGTATTTTTTTGGTTAATTACTTCTTTCATATGCTTTGAAGGTTACTTACCCCCCAACCAAGTCTATCAGCGAGATCCTGGCAGCCATCATCACAGTCTCCAAGCCGAGCCACGTCTCTCACGGCGTTCTCGTCCAGGTGTAGGCCTCCGGAGGACATGCCCCACATACGCATCAGCGGCGACACTATGCCTGCCTTCTCGCGGTTTATTAGGAGACGCGGACACCAGTCGGGGACCCTGAGAAGGGAGATGTTATTTGTAAGAAGAATACACAAGTCCAGATTCAAAGTTGCGTTTGGAATCTTATCTGGCGGGGATATTAGGTTTCGCTTTGCCGGTAATAATCAAGTAATTGCTTAAAATTTACAATTCGCACGGGTTTGCGAGTTAAGAGTGGAATTTGCCACAATCCCTACTAGGTAGGTTCCTGGGTTGAATTGTTTACGGGGTTTTTATTGAGAGGGTTCCTTGTTATTGAGGATAACTTCCAATCATCACACTGGACCCGTGTGGTACATTGGGGCACCATTTAAGTCAGGTCTTTGGCAAAACACAAGAAAAGGCAATATAATATTTCAATTGAGTCTATTTTTATTCTCCAGCCACTTAGGTACCTGCTGTTTTAGAATGAATCAGTAGTCCTAATTATAAGCTACTATTTGTGAGATAATATTAATTCTGTTGACAATGTCTGACACTCAGAATTCATAGAAATATGCCCAGAGTTCTTTGTCGCCCAATAACAAAGCAGAAAATTGTAAAAAAAACTTACATATCAATAAGCGAGGCAAAAGGCTGTACTTCCAGCGAAGACCCCATAATGATGAGCATGTCACATTGCTGGAAGTCTTCCTGCAGACACCGTTGGAACCGCTCCGGCAGGCTCTCGCCGAAGAACACGATGTCAGGCTTCACCACGCCCGGGCAGTCGGTGCAGATTGGGATCTGATCCGCGAATATGCGCTCTGGAATGTGGATTTTTGGATTTATATACATTTTTATACACAGACTACCTCATCATCATCATTCTCATGCCCTTATCCCAATACATTTGGGATCAGCGCAGCATGTCTTGTACTTCCATACTTCTCCGTTACTCGTCATTTCATGAGACACCTCTTTTCTTGCCTCATCATCCTTAACACAGTCCACCTATGGTTTCTTTGGTCTTCCTCTACTCTTATACCCATCCACATTCATGCACACACACATAGAAACACACTAACTCATCCGCACTATAGTGCGCGCGGAACTAGTTGGCCGCGCCTTAAGCATGTTTTTGTTTTTTATTTAAGTATTCTTTTCAATAAATTGAACAATTATTGTTCACGATATCTCGAGATTGGTCATCACTGTCTAATTATAGTCTCCTGTGCATTGCGAGCTGTAGGCAACCCGCCCCCTCACCCCTGTCGCCACCCAAGGCGCGGCCAACTAGTTCCGCGCGCACTATACTCTAAAAACAATGTAAGATAGCATTGTGAGGAAACAGAGCTGTCTTAGATCCAAATACTCGTAGATGAGGACATTATAGTCAACCTTAGTGTAGTCGAATTAGCAAAATGGTTGGACGGAATTCGTGTAGTTGTAATTTTTTGTGGAATCATTAGAAGACATGAATATAAGTTTCCTCTAAGTTTGCACCATTCTTGTTATGTACGGAACATCGTTTAATATTAGGGTATTAACACAAGTCCCATTATTTTGAAATTTTATTAATAACTAATTGTGGTAAGTTTAGATATTTGTAGATACCCCTTTGGTGTATAAATACTTTTCACCAAAACAGTGTGAGGTGTATGAATAACTAATTAATTATTATTTTTAATTTGCGGCTCAAGGGAAATTCAGCCTGTTGGTGCAAACTCGTAATATGCTTTTTAAAGCATCATGAACACCCAGTTATTTTAGCACCCTTTTGCACCCCTAGGAAACCAGGATTTTACAATATTTGTAAATTGTACTTCGGGGCAAATTAGTGTAGTCATGGATTTTTTTATATGTAATGTATTCTAAGTATACTACATTCGCACCCCATAAAAATAAGAAATATATAGCCGGAAGTTTATACAGAGCTAGCGTACGATGTTTGTATATAATTTGAATGATGTCGACGGCGCAGACGCGGGTGGGCGGCGGCGGGAGGAGTGCTATGCGTTCGCGTTGCGTTTAGATCATTGTTTTTGTTGTGGCAAAAAGCGATCCGTGCGCTACGCAAAATAATTATCATTTCCTCTTATTTTAATAATTGTCAACGTTCCTAAACAAACATTTTGGCCCAAAAAAACTTATTTCGACTCTTGCATCCCTAGGTTTCTGCGCATCGTATTACGGCGTAATACGATGCGATTTCTCGATAATACTATGCGCGCGTAATAATTACGCACGCATAGTATTATCGAGAAATCGAAAGCGTCACGACCCCATGGACCAAAGAGATATTTGATGTTTTGAAAATACCAAAATGTACTACCTTTTTTCTACTATTTGATACGTAACTTCAAATAAAGTACCTCGACTCACGGCGAAAAAACACGTAAAGAAAGTGGTCAGACATTCTGACGTCAGGTTGTCTGGACCATTTTTTTTTTCATAGTTCGAGACAACATAACGAATTTATCTCTTTGTAAATATGTACTACCTTTTTAGTACCTCAAGACATGTTTTTTTTTTTTTTTGGCATTCCAGAAAAATGTTACGCAACAAACAAACTTAGAGCCGAGCACGACGGAGCCGGTCTCGGCTTCGTCGTTCGCGGCGTAAGTGTGGACGTACAACGAACCTACAATGATCACGGTCTTCGAACGTAGTCAAATCTCTTTGTGTTCGCCAAAAAACCGTCAATTTATTCCCCGTTTTGAAAAGGGTAGATGACAGCCCTGTCTGTCAAGTAGTCCCCGACTACACGACGAAGGTAGGCCGGCACCCGGTGATACCGGAGTGCCTCCCTGATGCAGCTACAGGGCATGGTGTTGAAGGCGTTGGCGATGTCGAGAGACACCGCCAAGACCACACCGCCCCGAGAGACCGCATCCTCCCGTCGTGAGGGCTCTCACGCGCATGATGGCGTCCACCGTCGAGCGCCTCTTGCGGAAGCCGTGCTTATCCGCAAGATCCGGACCCATTCCCTCAAGGTGCTCGGCGAGGCGGTTTGCAATTACTCATAAAGAGCTTGCCCACCTCGTCGAGCTACACAATGGGCCGGTATGCGGACGGCGAGTCCGCAGGGCGCCCCGGCTTCTGGATGAGGACCAGCTTGCCCGTCTTAAAACGAAGCGGGAACTGGCCTCTTTCCATGCACGCGCTAAAGAGCCACTCCAGTCGGGGCCCAAGAGCCTCTGAGTCTGAGGCCAGGGTCCAGGCTTTGCCAGGCAAGCCATCGGGCCCCGGGGCGGTAGTTTTGGCCTTAAACCTCCGTACGGCCACTCTCAGGTCTACCCTAGTCACCTCCGGAATGGCGTCATCGGTTTCCTGAACCGTCCGCTTCCAGCACCGCAGGTGGCGGAGCCATTAGCGGGGGACGATGCTCCTCTCGCGAAGGGAACAGAGCGCTCACCACGTCCTCCACGAGCTCAGGCCGGAGACTCTGCGTCAGCGGGGGGGCCCGGGTGCGAGTTGATTCCGCACCGTCTTATAAGGGCGGACCCACGGATCTCTGTTGAGTCTCCAGCATCTCCTCGCGGGCCTGAGCCTTGGCCCACCGACGAGCCTCGAAGAGGGCGGTCTTCGCCGCTCTGTACCCTTCATATAGCTCCGCCTCGATGGCTTCCGCACTCGGAGGACGAATGCGGAGCCGGCGATGCCTGGCGTACCGGCGCCGCGCAGCCACATACTGCTGCCGCAGGTGCGACAGCTCTTGCGACCACCAGTACACTTGACGCCGGGCGCTTCCTGGCTGGACTCGGGGCATTGCTGCGTCGTATATCTCGGACATGGCCTCCTGTAACCAACCTGCCTCGGTGTTAACGTCGGCGTGCCTGACCGGTGATGACACCCTGGCCTGCACGATCGCGGCTTCCAGGAGGAGCTTCCGGTCTAGCTGCTTCAGCGCCTAACGTGGACCACTCGGGGTCTGTGAGACCGGCGCGCTCGAGGACTGGGCAGCGACCTCAAACCGGATATACTGGTGGTTACTTGAGTAGATTAAAGTAGTAGATTAAACGGACTCCTTTTAGCGGTGAACCACACTTGCGTTTTGGTGGCATTGAAATCAACCAGATTCTCGTCACTCGGAGACAAGTCTAAAGGCTGAATTCGTACGCTCTACCATGGCCTCTCCCAATGAACATACTTCATCACCACCGGCCTTTGAGCTGGATGTATAACTCTCCATGACAGTGCTGTCATCTGCGTACCCAACAATACCAGGAACAAGGAGGTCATTGATGTGAGGATGAAACAGTCTGAATTAAGCTGTGTTGTTTGTTAAATGTTACCAATTAGGTGTTAAAGATGAGGTAGTTAATTAAGCTGAGGTACAAAACTGTGGTGACTATTAAATACTAGGTACCAATTGCATTGCTAGACATGATTAGGCTGAGGCACGTGCTTAAAATTAAAATTGTTAATTACTAATATTAGACAACAGTGATTGTTTATGTTTAGTTCCTACTTCAGTGAGTCTATAGGTACCTATAATTTAGATGCTAAGGAGATTGTTTTTAATAATAAATAATGTTGAATTTATAAACCTTGTTTCATTAATAAAACACAAGGGCTAACATGCGCAAGTCGACAAATCGAGAAAACGAGATGACAAATTTTGTCGTTCTCGATTCGTTTGTCACTTTTCCTAACATGCGCACCACGCTCGAGAAGATATCACGTCGTGACTTCTCCTTCTCGACGCGAGATAACTGATGTTGCCATTTCATGAAAACATACCATAGTCTAGTTTAGTAATGCCGGTTTCATTCGGTCAATATTGGTGGGAATTGCGTGAACGCTGCCATATTTGTGAACGCGACCTTAAATTGTCTCTGACATTTTGTCAATGGGGAAGAAAACTGTCAAATAGTTTCACTAGGGCGCTGTACATTGGCTACAAACAAACTGTTTATCTCCATAGAAATTGAACAATATCTTATTAGTTTGTGACTTTTTTCAATAATATGGGTCGTTGTGTAGCGTTTGGATGCAAAGAAATAGGCGTTGTCAGATTTCCAAGAAATTTGCGCATGAAGAGAAAGTGGGAAAAGGCACTGAAACTAAAAAAAATCAAAACAAGTAATTTTTCGAGGTTATGTGGGAAACATTTCAACGAAACAGACTACGAGACCACATCTAAGGCGACAGGTTAGTACGATACCTATTATTAATTCTGACTTTTTAAACGGTTTTATTTTTATCAATAATTTGAATGTGTGGGAGAAACAAGGGTCGAACGTTGACTTGGTTTCTCCCACTTCAAGTCAACGTTCGCTCATGGGGGATTTAAGCCGCACTGATATATGCCAAGTATTAACATTACCCAATATTGTTTCAGGCTTTCCACTTCAACGCAAAATTTTGAAGAAATCTGCTGTGCCCTATACACTTTGTTGGAATGAATCACAGAGTGACACCTCAGCTCGAACTGAGCGATTGCATCAGAGAAATGCAAGGCGTTGCTTATTATCAAGCCCTATAATATCAAACGAACCACTGCCATCTACCAGCTTTGATCTTATTCCAGACAAGAATTGGTTGGGTGGGGAAATGGGTTCTTTTCAAATAACTATACATTTTGTAACATTTTAACAAATGATGTATTACCTTAGTTTGTTTAATAATAGATCATTAAAAAGCAAAAAGTTAGTGAGTGAAGTTTATTTTACAACTTGTAGAACCATAATATTGCCCAGAAAACAGCTAAAAGTCGATAAAATGTTAAATCTATTGTACTTTTCGACAAGCTCCGCTTTCTTTCCTTGTTGCGTTCAGCTAGTCTATAATATAATAATATTCCACAACTATCACACAACGCCATCTAGTCCCAAGCTAAGCAGAGCTTGTGTTATGGGTACTAGACAACTGATAAACATACTTATATATTTCTAAATACATACATATTATAGATAAATTACACCCAGACACAGAACAAATGATCGTGCTCATCACACAAACATTTGTATCGAATCAATCGAACCCACGACCTCCGGCATAGCAGTTAGGGTCACTAACCACTAGACCAACAGGCCAGTCAAATAAATAGCCATAGGCTTTGTAATTCGCCAGAGATACTGGAACTCGTTATCCCTAAGTCGAATGGGTTGCAGACGTCGCGAATCACCTTCCTCTGTATTTTTCTTGCTTCCCTTTCCTCATAAACAGTTAAAAGATAATTATAGTACGGCACCGCCATTATACATAAATTGTTGATTTCACAGAACACTGTTATCCCCTTTTTCAGTTTTTTTCTCTGTTTGTCGCGGTTTCTCGTCTACGAAAACCATCAACGACAAACTTGTCATAGGAAAATGTCAAAATTCGACTAAATAAAGCGCGCATGTTAGAGCCTGACGACAAAAACAGGTTTGACAGAACGACATGAGTTCTTTAACAGAACGACACGAGATAAAAGTGTCGCCATGTTAACTCCCATCGACAAACAGACATAAGTCGTCTCAGCACGAGAAAATGCGTCGACAAAATTTTGTCGACTTGCGCATGTTAGCCCTGCTGCTGATAATTTTAAAAGACATGTCTTTATTTACATTACAAGAACTATAGTTCTACCCTGTACGGGCACTCTCGTAAATGGCGATAAGTCTGACAAGACCGCATTCGCACTGAGTGGCACGCATTTTAAAACACCGTACAAAAAGATATGTATAGATGTCCGCATCTACGACACTTATTCGTTGTATTTATAATACTTGTACTTTTATACGATTTGTAAAACAAGGTAAATAAATACAATTTAAAAAAAAATCGTATGTCAGTATGTGCGCATAGATAATCTAAAGCCAATGATACAATAAAAAAAAATGCCATTTTCGACATGTCTTTTTAAACGTAGGGACCGTCGTTATTGCCATACAATTTATTGTTTACGCTCTATCATCTATACTAATATTATAAAGCTGAAGAGTTTGTTTGTTTGTTTGTTTGATTGTTTGTTTGTTTGTTTGTTTGTTTGTTTGAACGCGGTAAACTCAGGAACTGCTGGTTGGATTTGGAAAATTCTTTTTGTGTTGGATAGTCCATTTATCGAGGAAGGCTTTAGGCTATATAACATCACGCTATGGCTAATAGGAGCGGAGCATAAATGAAAAATGTTACAAGAACGGGAAAAGGTATTTCCTTTTTGAGAGCTTCCGCTGCGTGCGCTGCGAAAACGGTTAAAGTTACGTAAATATCATGTATGAAGGAATTGTTTCTCCTTAGAAGTTCTAAAAAAAAGTCCGCGACAGCATATGTCTATCT
Source organism: Diarsia mendica (assembly GCA_949316265.1). Lineage (NCBI taxonomy): Eukaryota > Metazoa > Arthropoda > Insecta > Lepidoptera > Noctuidae > Diarsia > Diarsia mendica. Next base: position 7,046,902 of record OX438906.1, on the reverse strand, counting down.
TTTAAGATTGTCTCACTGTAACCCTTTTTTACTATTAAAATGTTAGGTTAAAATGAATTATTTTTTGCGAAGCTTATTTAACCCATATGGTATTAATCTATATCTAAATAAATGTGTTTGTTAGAACGAAAATTTAATATAGAATATTTGTGCCCTTTACTCTATACAGTTTAAATAAATATCTTAGAAGATATCGCAATGTAAAAATATCCGCGCGGCAAAATAATTCGCGCGTCGCAATGTAGGTACGGGGGATCTGGCTGGCCCACGGGAAATTCAAATTCAAAATATTTACTGCATCATAATGTTCACAAGTACAGGGTGTTATCGTATATTTAACAGTAAGATATACCTATAGTAATTCTCACTTGAATATAATCTAAGCTAATCTAAACCATCTAAATTAATATTATAAAGAGGAAAGATAAGATTTTTTGTTTGTTACGATTTAGCTTAATTTATGTTGGATAGTCGATTTATCGAGAAAGGTTATAAGCTATATATAAGTGAAGCAGACGAAGTTGCGTGGGTCAGCTAGTTTGATATATAGGAAACAGTGTTACAAGGGGAAGGACGGGGTCTATACAAACCTGCCCATTGTTCTTTGAAAAAAATATACATATGTTAATTATTAACTTTATTGCTTATTCTGTAATTTAAAGCTGCGTCTACGCTATTCGAGCCTAGCACGAGCCAAACACAATTCGTCGTCTAGTGTGGACCGACTTACAAGCCTCGAACGAGCGCACTGCGAGCATTTCGTTCGTACTCGGCTGTGCTCCGAAAATTGACGGATTTTTGGCGAACACAAAGAGATTTGACTACGTTCGAAGACCGTGATCATTGTAGGTTCGTTGTACGTCCACACTTACGCCGTGAACGACGAAGCCGAGACCGGCTCCGTCGTGCTCGGCTCAAAGTTTGTTTGTTGCGTAACATTTTTCTGGAATGCCAAAAAAAATAAAAAATAAACATATGTTGAGGTACTAAAAAGGTAGTACATATTTACAAAGAGATAAATTCGTTATGTTGTCTCGAACTATGAAAAAAAAAATGGTCCAGACAACCTGACGTCAGAATGTCTGACCACTTTCTTTACGTGTTTTTTCGCCGTCAGTCGAGACTCGAGGTACTTAATATTTGAAGTTAGGTATCAAATAGTAGAAAAAAGGTAGTACATTTTGGTATTTTCAAAACATCAAAAATCTCTTTTGGTCCAGGGGTCCTGACGCTTACGAGAAATCGGGGAACATACAGAAAAAAAAAACAAAGATTGCGACGAATTAAGAACCTCCTTTTCGAAGTCGGTTAATAAATAAAGGACATGCTTGGAGGACACTGCCATTTTATTTTTCGTTTAAACACAAGCTGCTTTAGCATTAAAAATATAATCTTTAGGTGCGTCCACTATTACTTACTAACAGAGCATTCACAATTAGAAAGTACTCCTTCCTCGTAAAATACATCAAACAACGCGCATACGTGATGACGACGCTTATCTCTTCTTGTTAGTTTATTATTCCGTGTCGCGGGCTTGTCACTTCCATGGCGTATTTATTCAGTGGCAATTACTACAATACTAAAAAAATGTATGTTCCATATAAAAATGCCAATTTTTTAAAGGGTGCAAATTTAAAGGAGACCAAATTAATATGATTGTGATGATTTTCAAAACAATCAAAATTTCCCCCGAAGTACAGCGGCAGACATGCGTGAAAAACTAATTTCCATATGTCACACTAGGGTGCAAAATCAATAATGTATTTAGGTCAAAATGTCTAACCGTTTCCTCAGTTTACAAAACTACACAATTTTCCCCACAGCCGCAATGACCAAAAAACACTTTTTTTTTATTTTTATTTTTTTTCTGTTTCTGCGTTGGTCTGATTAAAATAAATAAAATGTAATAATGTAGACTGAGGTGTAATAAAGCGTATAAAAAATTACGCTGAGTACATCTGTGTTCTCTGGTTAGTTATGACTAATTAATAGTTTTCACCCCCTTCCGTAGGGGTGGTAAAAGCAATTTGTTTTTTATACTCGATCTTTAACTCATACAAATCCATCACAAACGTTTTTGCCTCTCCGGAGAATTTAATCCAATCTTTATTAAAAAATGGCCTAATTTGACTACACTACTGTAGTGTCCTTGCTGTGGTGCATAGTGTTAGATTTTGTTAAGGGTTGGAGATATAGCTCCAACACAGGTAAAGGTCTCCTTTTTTGTGTGTGTGTGGTAAATCATCAAATAACTGTCTGACACTGACTAAAAACCATATATGTTCCTTCTTAGCCCTTTGTGTCGAGGCCGCAGTATCTCTTTGGAACAACCTGCAGCCCCGAGACGGGGGTAAAGGCCTCCTTGTTTTTCAAATTTTCTCAGTCCTCGGCAAGATGTCGCCACTTTGAGCCTAGATCACATCACCAATATCTGCTTACCTTTAACAAATTCAAGATTGTATTCCTTCCGGCAGTCGAGGCAGTGTGACGTGTAGAAGGTGCCATGGGCCTCCACTAGCTTCTCCTCAGGAATCCCGGCGCCGCGCTCCAGGGTGTCAATGTTCTGGGTGTAGTGGCGGAGAAGAAGACCTGGGTGATGAATGTGAGATACAGTAACCGTGGGCTGGTATGGGACTAGAGGCTTGGTTTGCGAGATTTAGAAAGACTATGTGGAGTCACCAAAACACATCTCTTTGCTTAAAAGGTGACCTCCAAATCATGTTTGTTATAACTTATGTTATTGAAATAAAAAATCTTTCCTTTGCCCACGACCTTCGTCAGTCTTGATCACTAAGAGTTCAAAGCTAGACTTCGGCTCAAAAAAATAAAAATAAATGCTAGCTTATTTCAGAATTCTATCTGTATATAATTTATCTTCGGGGACGCCGGCAGACACCAGACGGGCGATCAGTCCTTTCGTTGTGGATTATTTCGCCTTATCTTTTATCTGTTTATAATAGGTCTTTACCTATGAAATTGTCGTTTTGTTTGAAAAAATTTAAACGAATTTTTTTCATGTATTTTTTATTTGTATTAATCGAAGTAATCACCCATGCAATCAATGCATCTTTGCCAACGCAGTGGCAGTTTATTGATGCCCTTCTTAAAGAATCAGCTGGTCGGGAGGCAACAAATTCTTCAAAGGCATTTTGCACTGCCCCTCGGGTATTGAATTTTTTTCCCGCCAAGAAGTTATCTAAATTCTGGAAAAAGTAGTAGTCTGTAGGCGCAAGGTCTGGTGAGTAGGGCGGATGACGGAGAGCTTCCAACCCCAGTTCTTGAAACTTGGAGACCGTCTGCTGTGCAGCATGAGGTCGCGCGTTGTCGTGCAGGAGCAGCGGAGACGAGCGATTGACCAATGCTGGTTGGAGATGTGCCAGCTTCTCCATCATTGTCACATTGTGTTCAGTTCTTCACAGTACACATCTGCAGTAATGCTCACCCCGTTTGGTAAGAAGCTGTGATGAATCACACCGGCGCTAGACCACCAAACAGTGACCATCACTTTTCTAGGGGTAAGTTTTCGTTTAGGGCATTGTTTAGGTGCTGAACCAGGATCCAACCAACTTGCTGAGCGCTTACGGTTATCGTACAGGATCCATTTTTCATCGCAGGTAACAATGCGGTTCAAAATTCCTTCATTTGTGTGTCTGTTGAGCAGTGCAAGGCACGTCTCGACGCGTACTTCGCGCTGGCGATCATTGAGTTCGTGGGGCACCCATTTGTCAAGCTTTTTTACCTTGCCAATTTGACGCAAATGGACCAATATTATTTTGACGCTAACGTCGAAAGCTGCTGCTAATTCAGCCGTTCATTGTGTATCATCAGCTTCCACAATCGCCTTTAATTCGTAATTGTCGACCAAAGTGAAAGAACGGCAATTTCATAGGTAAAGACCTAATATAAAAGGCAAAGCTGACTGACTGAGGATCAACGCACAGGCCAAACCCAGGGTAGAAACTTAAAATTTCGCACACGTATTCCTCTTATGACGTAGGCATCCACTAAGAAAGGATTTCATTATGTTCACGGGATTAAAGTTTGTATTGAAAATCAACATTTTCACGCGGGCGAAGCCGCAGGCAAAAGCTGGTAATAAATAAAACCATATTTGTGGCAGTCAAACACAATATAGCTGTAGATTCAACAAGGTGCAATAAAGCTATTCTAACATTTATATGAATCCTCCGGAACCTTTAGGAACAGTCAATTTAGTCAAAATAATTAGTAAGTTTACCTTTTTCATGTAAAAGCCTGATGAAGTAATGTGAAAGGGTTGGTTTGAAGCTTCCAGGATACAGTTCCTTGGCGAGCATAAAGAACGGCTTCGGATTCTGTCTGAAGAAGTTGATCTCAAATATGGCTTGAGGTTCCGGAAGGTCATATTTCTGCAAGTTGTGGTACAGACCAGTCTCGGGACTACGGAAATCAGGGATGCCAGCGGCTGTAACAGAAATATAAAATAATTATTAGTTTCTGAATGCACCTGTGTTGAGGTCAGAAATTATCCTATGGGAATGTAATACTGGGATGAAAAGTATCCCTTGTCCTATCCCAGAACATGGTCTAAATAAGTGCCAAATCTCATAGAAATAAGTTCAGTTACTAAAAGGTAAAAAGGTGACAGATAGAATTTTATCTGCTCAGGATTACTAGTTATATTATTTATTATATAAAATATTTGAATAATCAATCTCTTTATGGGCAATAAATTCTACTCAAAATTTTTTTTTGCAAATATTTACTTTATTTTCAGTGAGTCATTTCAAATAATAACTACTGAACTCAATTAATTATAAAACTGCTATAGAGATGTAGTGTTAATTTTATCTACCAATCCTATATGTATAGCACAAATAAGCTAATGACTAAACTGTAAAGTTTCCATCAAAACATTTAGATTTGTCTGACCTTGGTATTGTAAACAATGACATTAATTTTCCACAGAATAAATTTTTATTGACAAAATTCCATAGCTGTTTTTTTATAGTCCGATAGATTTAATTTTGAAGTTCAAGGACTACTAATAGATCCTCTTTAGCGTACTACAATGATGAATGAGAAAGTACTGTTTAATTTACTTCAACTTATTAATGTTTTCTATCCTGTGCAATCTCTGACCAAGTTAGCCCCGCAAACATGATGATGAGGAGAATAGGGAGACCTTTGCTCAGCAGTGGGACAACATGACGTATGCTAACAAATAAAATAAAAAATGTTGTCTATTTTAACACATAATTATTTATAATAAAGAGGTAAGTGCCTCGGAAAGTGTGTTAAGGCACAGGCCCGGCTGGATCTTTTACAGTTAATCGGTGGTTAAAAGTCTGACAACCACTCTTACCAAAGGTTATCATATATTATTACCTATTACTATTGGGATTGTGAAAGTTAAAAAAGTTGCTCCATGTAAAATACTGGTATTCATCTGCATCTTGCTAATTAGCTAAACCCAATAGTTGAGAAAAGGCTAGGCAGATAATGATTATAAACAGACTAAATTTACCAACTTACGTAAATTTAGATGTAGGTAATCTCTAAAACTTCCCATTTAGTTTGAAAATTTCATTCGCTAAAGCTACACGATTACCATGAAATATGCATAGCACATGGGCAAAGTAGAAGCTTATTACATATTTTATCATTTAGTTACTTAAATCAATCATCTTATTGTTTTTGCCCATTTTATGAATACTATGCAATACATTGTATAAATTTCAATTTGTGACTTGTTAACAAATAATAAATAAATAGTAAGAAGTCAGTGGCCTGTTGTAAATAAGCATGACTGCTCAGATATCAAATTATATTATTCCTTGCAGGAACACAGAATCAAAGACAGAAATATTGCGATATAGCAAAATTTTCTGTACTAAGTTATTCATAACAACCAAAGTTTATAATGTTGGTAGTATTGTGAACAAGTAGAGTAAATAAATAATAAACAATAATATCATTCACTAAATTACACTGAATCCATTAAATTTAATTAATTGTCATGCAATTTGTACTTACATGTCGAAATACCCGCCCCGGCAAGAGTGATAATTTTTTTACACCGAGCGCTCTGAATCCATTTCACGACGCCATCCAAGCTGACTTCTTCAAGGACTCGGGTAGACGGAGCAGGTAGGGTGACCTCGGGCGGCTCGTATAATCCCAGTTTCTGAGCCAAATACCGTCGAATTGAATCCACATCCCAGTCCAATTTATCAGCGTTTGGGACGGGTGGGACGCTCGGCACAGGCCTATCTAAAGGATCATCACCTACAAACATACCAACATATTCTAATAATAACACGATATATTTATCTCACAACGTCCCTCATGGAACAATAGCTCACCATCACTCTTACCCGGCGGCGAATTTGCAGACATTTTGCGTAAATAAATGTAACTGCGACTCGGAACCTTTGTCCACTTTTGCCACGGTTTATTTGACAGACAGAGAACGCGCATTCTCGAATATAGCTATTATCCAAATGATAGGAAGGTGAAATGTTTTTGGTAATTTAAAATAGCAGAGTTATTTATAACGTGTACTTTGTTCTATGTGCGTTTCTAATCAGGTGACTGTTGTTATCTAAAATAATCTTTATATTTCTATAATCACATAAACAAATTTACAAAAAAAAATGTTTATGATAACCATTCATTCAGCGATCTAAAATGTTCTTCTGTTTCAGTTGCTCACAGTTACTAACTTCGTAAACGCAAATAAAACTAGTGATGGGAAACTACAAACTTAACCGTTGTAAAAATAACTGTTATATTGCTTCGTACATTTAAATCATTTTGAAAATGAATCTTAAAATATAGTTTAGCCATATTTTAAGTAATTGGAACGAATTATTTGAACAAATCGTATAGAAATAAAATAAATAGCTTCAACAACGGTGTAGATTCCGATGCCCATCAACATGCCCGAGAATCCACCAATATTACCTGAAACAAGCGTAAGATTTAATTTCAATTTGATATAATTACAGATAGCGCGCGAGTTGAATGCAGAGCTTAGGAATGCGGTACGATAGTTGACAAGGATTGTCAAGCACTACACTGCAGGCGCGTGAGGTGGGGCGTGCGGATAGCGGGGGGAGGTGCTCCCGCTCTTTACCTCAGACCCCGACTGCATTCAACTCGCGCGCTATCTGTATGTCATTAATAAAATTTATTCAACATATCGTGTCTGTCTTACTTAATATCTCGAACCAGTAGGAAACCACATCAAGACGGTGTAATATTCCTTCGTTTGTGGGTTGGTAAATGCTTATAGCACATTTGCCAGTGAGATTCAATCCGTCACTGTCACAAAATAAAATAAGATATTTGATTTATTTCGATGAATATTTCCAAAGATATTGACATTTACTTAAAATTATATTATAATTATGTAGGTTCATGTATTGAAGGATCTAAATTATATTTTATAATGGGTGTAAAAGTCCCCTTGACATGTCAAAAGGCCCGGGGTCTGTTTCCAGCCAGTGTAGGTATCTCAAATTCGAATGTATTCTTTTTGTTTTATCATTATTTGTCTAGTTTGGCCTGTTGGTCTAGTGGTTAGTGACCCTAACTGCTATGCCGGAGGTCGTGGGTTCGATTCCCACCCAGGACAAATGTTTGTGTGATGAGCACGATCATTTGTTCTGTGTCTGGGTGTAATTTATCTATAATAATTATGTATGTATTTAGAAATATTATTATATAAGTATGTTTATCAGTTGTCTAGTACCCATAACACAAGCTCTGCTTAGCTTGGGACTAGATGGCGTTGTGTGTGTGATAGTTGTGGAATATTATTGTGGAATATTATTTTTTTTTTTTATTCAATAGAAAAAAAATAATCAATTTTCTCACAAAAAAATGTTTTCAAATCCTTTTTTTCTCTCCTTTGCATAACGAAGGGGAACTTTGAAAGATTTTGTAAAATGTTGTGTTAGCTCGCAATCCGGTAAACATATAGGACAATATAATGAATCAGCAACCTCTTGTTCCAGTCCATCAGTATCTTCAGTATCAATAGGATACAAATATTGCAGTTTTTCTAAAAAATACAATTATTCATTAATAATAATTATACCTTTTATTTAATAATATGATTGAGTTGAGTTGTATGGTTTTGACTTTCATTACGAACCTTTGTATTTATTGAGACATTTTAAATTCTTTAAAGTGCACGTTTGATATTCTGTAGAAATGCCAGTGGGCAAAAAATATGGCGTACATTTGCATAAGGACTGTACGGATTGGATTCGACACTTGATAATGCATGCACTGTACGAATACATGTTTTTAAACTCTTTGGCATACTCGTCGTGGAAGAGGCATTTTCTCTGTAAAAAGGAAAATAGTTTTTAAGTAATTTCTAAAAAGTAAAAATTGAAACGTTAGTGCTTTAATTTCTAATCTAGTCAGTACCGTTTTTAATGGATATTTACGGACTTCGGCTGATGCAACTTGTTTAATGGACGATATTTGAAAGTATTCCGCTTGCTCTGGCTGAACTGTGCGCTGCAGCACTCTCCCGCCAGTCATATCAGCAAAATGGGTTGGATCGAACATAAGTATCTGAAATTATTCCATTGATATAAAATTAACAGGTTTTTTATAAATCTCATTTCAGCAAAATAACTTGTTAGCATTTCGGACAACACTATTAAAAGTGCGTCCAGTATTTTTGACAACTGGCGCGCATCGCGCAAGGATGAATTCAAAACAACCTTGATATTGATGTGATTTTGTATTTATTTAAAATCTGAATTATGATCATTTTGTAAGTTATTCCAAAGATAGTTTTAAGTTAATCTAAAAATAGTGAACTTACGTCAAACCCGTTCCTGTAACCTAAAGGGTACGCGTAGTCGTCCAGCATAGAGTCGATAACCACGCGCAAACCGTTATTTCTACCGGGCACTATTTGTCTCTTTACCTCCTCTATAGTTCCCTCTGGCCTGGTAAGGAAGAAAAAAATTAAAAACCTTTTCTAAAGATGTCTACATGAGTAGGTTTTTTTTTTTAAAAAACGTTGCCCCACACTGGGAATATCTCCTGTATCGTGAGTGACCGACCGATAAATAAAATTAACCATAGTCACACTGGTGTGGTAGTTTAGTGTGACTATGGTTAATTTTATTTATCCGTAGTCACACTGGTGTGGTAGTCTAGTGTGACTATAGGTTGGTCATGGTATCGTGGGTGCGTTCACAAACATATAAACTCACATACACAAATACCCAGACCAGAAACAACTATCTGCAGGGCATACAAATATTTGTTCCGTGCTGGGATCGAACCCGCGACACGTAGCGCAGCAGTCCAATCGCTTAGCCACTGCGCACACCGTGCCGTCAAAATGACACGACTAATTAAAATATTTTTTAATCTGACCTTAAATTACCCAGGTAGGTTATAAAGTCATAGTTAGATCGGCACGTCAGTAGTCAGTGGTTCTATTAAAACTAAGTATAAAAAGTAAACAAGAAAAGCGTAAAAATCCACCCATCCACAGACCGACCTAGGCAAGTGTCAGTTTAACCTGAAGATTAATACGAGCGTCTATTATTATCTAGCTTATACGAACTGCTCGTATATCTCGTGTCGAGAAGTCTGCCAAGGGTTACAGGGATACAATCACGTCACGTCTACAAAGTGTTTTGTCGAGAGACGTGCCGTGCGTGACGTGATTGTATCGCTGTCGGTAACCCTTGGCAGACTTCTCGACATGAGGTGCTAGTAGGATTTGCCTTTTGGAAAAATGTAATAATGGGCAGAAAGAGATTTCTGTTTCAAATTGTAAAGGTAGACCGTGAAGACTTATTACTTGTCTGCCGAGTCATAATCCAAGACGTAGTTGAAAGCGCAGCAGTGCCCCAGAATAGTCCTTCGAACGCGGAAGATGCTCATACAGTCCACTTCTTTCCAATCCCACGTGCATTTGATCAGCATCTCTTCGCATTTTGGCGCCAACTGTTGAATATAGCGTGAACTTTTATTATATTTTTTGGCATCATATCCGCTTTTGAGTCTCATTTGTCTCTCAGGCAAATGAGACTCAAAAAATACACCTAATCGGGCCTGCAGACGGTGAGTGCCTAATGGGCTAGCTCGCCGTCGCATCCGTCCTTATTTTGAAGACAGGCCATGTCGACGGCGCTTTCGTATTCCACGCGTGCCTCAAAGAAATATCAGCATAATGGAAGGGGTCCGGAAGGGCCCACGTCTGTCGGGGCTGCGGGACTGCTCGAAAGAGACCGAAGGGTCCCTTTAAAAAAAATAACCACATACCGTCTTCATCATGTCCACTGTTTGATCGCTGAACTCCTTCATTGCAAACAGCTCCATCAATTTCACTTGCGGCCAAGATTGGTCGTAATCTAAGCTAATTAGCCTCCCCATATCCTGGAGAAATAACTCCAGATTTGTGAGGGTCGTGTTCATTTTAGCCAGTTTCGGGTACCTGAAAGTTTAATTCGTAATATAAATTGTATTCTGTCGGTGTTGTCTTTCAATAGGGTACAGGAACTGATGCTCCAAATTCTACGCAGATCCCATTAAAATAGCCATCATTCAATACGTAATAAAGAATAATGATAATTTTAATGCCGTCAAAAAAAAATTGCTTTCCATTATCTATTATATAATTATACAATATCGCACCCCCGGTGCGACACTGGCACTTATGCAAAAAATGCAAAAATGAGTTAAATATCAAAAAATGATCCTAAAGCACCCCTTTACTTGGTGCGAAAACGTTACTTATGTAGTACGCATAGTTTCCGTATGAGGGCGCGAGTGTCATTGCCGTTTTGATGCGAATCACGCGTCGCTGGGAGCAACATCGACAACATCGTTTTATTGGTCAGTAGTGCCCGCCAGTGCAAGTGCGTCTTGGAGCTACACTGTTACTAAGGTAATAAGTGACTTATTATTTTTTTTTTATTCTGGAGCAATAGTGACACTGTTACTAAGGTAATTGTGACATAATATTTTGTTTTTATTTTGGAGCAATAGTTTACAATATAAAGTAATTCATATTTATCCAAAAGTAAAGTTAAAAGTTGACGTTGTAGTATAAGCTGTTCATTTCATCTATATATTCTTAAGTCATTGTTTTGTGAGGTGTCAAAGTTTTAAATGCTTCTCCTGAAAAACTACATTTTTGCATAAGTGCCAGTGTCGCACCGGGGGTGCGATATGTCTCAAAAGAAAGTTTATATTTATTTAGCTTACTGCGTGACCACAACGAGTCCACGGGGCGCGGGTTATGTCAATCGGTAGCCTGGCTCTAGGGAATTTACTGGCTATGGAGCGTTTTTCGGGAGCAGACCGTGCGTTGTGCGTGCGTCGAGTTTTGCAAAAACGTGATTCTGCAGTGTTCGAGCTTTTTCCATAAAAATGATGCGCCAACCATTCCTCTTATTTGAAAATGGGTCAAAAAGTTTGAGAAGACCGATACAACGCTGGAAAAACCAAAATCCGGGCGACCAAATACATCAAGAACGGTAGATAACGTGGAGAGCGTTAATTAGTCTTTACTGAATTCACTCTGCCGAACCGTGATAAGTAATTTGACTGTTCGATTAAATGAGTGCCGCGAACGCGAGGGTCTACATTTGGAAGATATTATTTTTAAGAAATAAATTTCCAAAGTCTACTTTAATAATTAATAAACATTTTTTCGATACATTGCTGACTTTTTTTTATCGATCTTCTAAATTTTATATTTATATTAAACTTTCTTTTGAGACGTGACCTGTATAAAAAAAAATACTTACATTTCCACAGTGAGTTTCTTCAAAGCTTTTTTGCTGATCCTGTTAACGTTACAAAGGGCTACTGCTGGAAAGTCAATGTCCTTGATAGGGTAGGTAAAGGACTCGCCGGTGACCACTAACGGCTTCGTCAAGGTCGCAACCCAGGTGAAATGCAGAAAGTAAATGACAATGCCGAGGAATGTCAGTAGTAATCCAAACCAGAACAATCTGGAACAACAAAACTTGGTAGATAAACTTTAACCTCTTTCTAAGTTTACGAGAGTTGGCAATAGAGTGGCAACCTCGATTAACTATCCTCTTGTCAACTTTCGTATGCCAGAATCTGTAGAGTAGCAAACTTTTCCAACTCCTGTCCTGGCCTTTGTGACTGTGCGCCCCAAAACATGCAGCCAATTAACCTGCACTGGCGCCGACGATGCCATTAAAGTGATAAAATTTTGGGCTAGCAGAAATACTGTCGTTCCAGCTAGATGAGTAGAAAAAAGTAGTAGCGATTATCCAGAAACGCATGTCGCAAATTGCATTATCAGCCACCTCGATCCGCAAACATACCATCTACTGTAGGTACTCACCATCTGATCTGTACCTCGTGGGATCGGCTTTCAGAGTCATTGGCAGCTGCTGAATACCAATATTCTACTTAGAGTCACTGCCTCTTACCGCTATTTGCAGTCAGGGTAGATAATTTTCTGACAAGGTCTTGTCCAGATACTAGTCGCTCTACCTCAGACCCAGTTCTTTAAACTTGTTTATTTGCGTGATATGATGATGATTGGTGACCACCATTTTTTCCACCCGGAAACACGACTTCCAAAACATCAATAGTTTCAAGATCAGTACATACCGTTGCAATATTGAAAAATTCGGATCAGTGATATGCCTCATTCCAGCGATCGAAGAGGCAGAGATGTACTCTCTGACAGTCTCCACAAAACTCTTCCTTATAATCATTTCTAGGGTTAACCGGCTCCTTGGTTTGTACTTCCTCTTCCTGTATCTTTCCCACCATGGTTTTGAATTCATTGTTCTGTCAGGTTGGCAGTTCCGCTGATTAGTGTTTGAGCTAAATGATCATTTATTTAATGTTTTAACCATTCGTGCTATGTTTATGAATTATTTATGAATGGTTAAAAACACTAGGGTGTGACTAAGTACTTAATTATGAACTGAAGTTAATTAATAGAAGAGTCGACATTTAGGTTAAAATAAAAGAATTTATGGATGGATGCATTCAAGGTAGATTCCAAGTGAACCTTCCTATCGTCTTCTTCTTACTTATTTCTTGACGGCTCTGTATTGCATATTTATCCATAAGTCGAAAGTTCATTGATTTCATCAGGTAAACCTGGTGGAAGGTTCATCGAGGCACAAGTAACGCCGTAATGCGTTTAATTAGTTATTTAAAAACTCTACGCACTTTTACAATCGCGACAATCAAAACTTTCAACAGGAATTCATTATTGTTATTTAAAATCGTCAATGGAGTGTTAAAAATATGTATCACATCACTATTTCCATAGCATGTCATGGAGCAATCAACTATTTAGTATTTTAAATACATGTTAACTTTAATATCAGCAAACACCATCATTGATTCTGACACTGATTGTCGAAGATCGACTGATAGATTAGCCCTAGTAGGATATTTTCTATATATGACTAGTGGTAGCAAGCGAGACTGTTGAACAGGAGGTCCTCGGTTCGTATCCCCGGGTTGGGTTAAGAAGTGTTATTCGGTTATTCCATAAGGAATTTTAGCAGCCTAACAGATGGTAACAGGCTCGCCGCCTATTACCTACATGGGATGTAAACAAAACTGGCGAAATGTGGGGAAACAGTGGTTGAGCAATTTGACTATTTGACTGCTGTACTGCGTGTCACGGGTTCGATCCCCGCGCGGAACAAATATTTCTACGGCTTACAGATAGTTGTTCCGGGTCTTGGTGTTTGGTTTGAGTATCATGTGAGTTTAAATGTTTTGTAAACGCACCCACGATACAGGAGAAATTTCTAGTGTGAGGCAAAGTTTAATAAAAAGAAATCACCTAGGTACCCCTCTGCCAAACCCTTCGGGGATTACTGGCGTGGTGTTATGTTATCATAACATAACACCAACCAGAAAAAACTTCTTTAAATAGCTAGACAGTGGGATATTCCATTATCATAGGCCGGTTCGACCCTAACTATAATTTATCCTACCTTATTATGTGGGGTTGGCGCAGCATGTCTTTATCTTCCGTGAGACCCCTTTTCTTACCACTGAGGTTCCATGTTTCAATATTTCATAAAAGTTCAGAAATATTTCTAAAGAAAGGTCAACCACATAATATATCTCTCCGAATAAAAACCGGAGTGAAATCAAAATTCAGACTCGTCAAAAAACTTTGTTGATTTTTATATTCGTATTTCACCAGTTAATTTGTCAATATGAGAATTGTAGTTTTTGTACACCATTTTTCGTTTTGAAGGAATAAAATAATACACAGTGGGGTAACCAACATTTACTCGGCAGTTCTGAGTCCTAAACTTATTACACTAGTGGCAAGTGGCAACCGCTTTTGAAGCGTTATCACGTGTCTGTGTTTTCGTGTTTCTACAACGTCTTTTTCATAAAAAATCAAGGTCTATTGTGGACTCATCCCCGTCATTTCTTTTTTAAGCAACTGTAATAATAAGTAAAGATAATTTATGACAATCTAAAAATGACAAAAATTACCCAATTTTTACGATCGTCATTAGAGTAGTACTACCAGATAAATTCGAAAGGGTTTGAAAGATTTTTAAATGAGCTTCTGCCCGCGGCTTCGCTTGAATTTCAAAAAAACCTTCCTTATTCCTTGCTACATTATAAAGGAAACCTCTTTGCAAAATTTCAGCATTCTAGGTCCAATGATATACTGGGCGTTGATGAGTCAGTCAGCCAGGACTTTTTATTTACACATGTAGGTATTGATCCTGGCCTGCCTAAGCTTTTGTCAATATTTCGATATTACAAATCTTTTATAGGCCATGCTGTCCTGTCCAGCTTTAAAATAAACACGGTGAACCTACAAATCGAATAACGCTTACAACATTTTTTGTGACAGAAAGATCTCTCTTGTCGCCATTTTCGTATTAACAGAAATTGTTTTATAAACGGTACAGCATAAGAAATACCGGCAGTCTTTGACGGGAACATGGCCAGTGCAAAATTGTCGATCACTTTTTATCGATACCTACATCGATTGTTTTCGATGTTAATCGAATACCGATTGTAGTTTACACGATTTATCGATTCGAGATTCGCAAAAAAAAAATGTTGGTGCGAAGTTATGTTGCAGAGGTATTATTTTTGGTATGTTTTCGATGGTGTAACAAGTTACGATAGATTAAAGAAGTTAGTAGTCAAAGGGTGTGAAGTTTGCCTGGCTGGATTCAAACCCACGACCACGTTACCACTGAGCCACCACTGCTCTAGTTCAAATTGATTTAGCGATTATTATCCCTCGCTGAGCATGAGATACTGGGTTCGATTCCCGGGACGGGATTTTAGGGTTTTCCATTAGGAATTTCTCACTAGCAGCCACGGAGTCTGGATATATTATGTGCCCGGTTGATTGCATTATGCTCGCCCCTATGACATGGACTAGTGAAATGAAGGTACTCTACTATTATAAGGTACCTCTACCTACGGCCTTCTGGGATTACACGCGTGATGTTATCACGAAAAATCGTGGGAGCATCAATTTACAAACATTTTAAAAACTAGGGTTCGAACCCGCGACATGAAGCACGCTCGCTCAGTCACTACACCAACCGTGACGTCAAAAGATTACAGGTAGAAAGCTCCATATTTCGAAACTACATTTATAGGGATTAATTAACACTGTTTTATCTTAGCTTTCACATGGCTTTCACATTTAAATTATGGAGGTGTCATCACGTTCTCTATGGAAAGGCGGAGAAATTACAATGGATGTGACGTTTGTTAGTTTTTTGCATGCCTGGAGACATAAAACCAAGCAAGCGTAAGAGAACCAAGCAAGCAATTAAGCCCTCTGAGGGATTGCATGCAGAAAGAGTAAATCCAACTGAGGAACCAGAGTTGTCGGCAAAGTCAAAAAATATTAGAGCAGAACATTATGTTCCGAGATATTTCATTTATCGCACTCTCACTCTAGAACAATGATACCGTTATATTACCGTGAATGTCGGACTACGCACTTATCCTTAACTTATCCCAATTCAGCTGGGGTCGACGCAGCATTAAATGTCTTCTTCTTCCATACCTATTTCTCTATTTCTCGTCACCTCATAAGTCATGATCTCCTTTCACCAAACCCATCCATCATATTATTAATCATCTTTCACCAAACCCATCCATCGTTTCTTTCCAAATTCATACTTTTTTTTTATGTGCAGGTTGTGAAATCAGCAAATGACTCCCACCGCTCTGGGCATAAATCTTAGAACTCACGGTTTTTAACTAAACTTACACTGTCACTAACGGGAGTTTCGGAATATCTTCCGTGATTTTCAATTATTGTGACCTCCCGACATTTCGACGCTGAACTTGCAAGCGCCATCGCCATGATCGCGGAATGACATCCCGTAGGTGACAATCAAGTTTACAGTTTTGATTTCGTAGTACCTACTAAGACACAATAATTAGGGTTAGGGGCTACCAACGACCATACAGCCACTAGACGCCTAATAACAGGCGACAAATGTCTGTCAACACATTAGGGCTATAAATCTTATAGCCGTCGTCAGTCACAAAGTTCGCATTAGTTTCGACCACACCTGTGAGCCGTAAACACTTCCGCACTACACCTTTGAAAATTCGAGAAAATAAACATAATATGGCCCCGTGTACAGTACGTTGTGGTGTGATAAAGAAAGCCGGACTTCAAGTTTCCTGAAAGACGGTATCACATTTCATCGGTAAGTTATTGGTTCCTTAATCTAAATAAAATTAATTTTCTGACATTATTTTTCGGAGTTCATCTTATATTGGTCATACTTGTATGCAGTGCACATTCTTGGAGCGCGCGTTGATGTCTTTTATGATTGCATCTCTTTCTTTTGAGAGTATTTTTTTTGCCATCTCTTTTCCTCGATTTTAAGTAAAAAAAATTAGTGATGCTCCAAATCGCATGACCACCCCTGTTATCGATAAAGCAAAAAAACCTAACTATTTAAGTAAAAAATATATTGTTAGTAATTAAAAATTACAACAGGATACAGCTAACAAATTGTGAAACTTTAACGATTAATTTTAGATACCCACACGATCCAGATTTAAAAAAAAAATGGGCAATTGCAACCAAGCGATTTTTGAATGTTCTTACATGATTCAATCATATTCAGAATAAAGAAGGTAGGGTCGTTTCGCCGGTTAGCGACCAGTTAGCTGAGTTGCCCACGTATGATGAAGAAAAAAAAATGTTGTCTACACGCAAAATAGTTTATGTTAATGTGAATTTGTCCCAAATATAGTCTAGTTTGGATACAAAAACATAAAATAAAGTACATTCATACAAAAATATTTATAAAATGCTGAAAAAGTGAAAATATAGCGAAAACGTCGGTTACCGACCACTTTAATCAGTTAGCGACCACCAGTGAGTTGGTTTGCGACCACTATTTTAATATGAAAAAATGCCATTAAAACAATTATAATCGCTTTAAAAATGTATTAATTATTATATTATTCATTTTTACGGTCCCTTCCCTTCTTTTCGGATATCATCAAGAGCTTTTTTCAGGGCTTCTTCAGTGTACCGGACTGTATTTTTCTTTTTTTTCTTTGACTCTGAATTATATGGGAACTCCATCTAAAAAAAGTAATATAAAATAATTTAATTTGGTTTTTATCAAAAATTAAAAAAAAAAATATTCCGACGTTATTTCTCTCATACTAAATTATGGTGGTCGGAAACCAACGTCTTTATTTCGATTATTTTGGTTTACGACCACCTGTTTAGCATCCCGTTTTTATAGTAATTTCAAAGAAAGTGGTGGTCGCTTACTAAATAACTACAAAGAAAGGCTTCTAAAATGTTACATTCAAAATTGTAACAGTCCTGTACAAAGCAATAGGGTCATATTGATAGAAAATAAATAATGCGATTCTCGTCGGTTTGCGACCACATGGTCGCTATTTAACGTTCTTGATAAATAAGCATTTCGGTTACCGACCACTTGATTTTATCTTAATAATAACTTAAAAAATAGCAAAATACAACTAAATAATAACGAAAACTTATCGGTTGTTCAATTTAACATCTAACTTGTGTGTAAAACGTGAAATAAGTAATGAAAATTACCTTTGAGCGCCGCGCGCCGTGCTATTTTTTTTCTAACTTGCGGTACGTTTTCTCACCACTGAATCAAAACGCGCCTTTAACAATATTTTTTCGGTTCTAGGTTAGCCCATTTGTTTCAAACTGTGTAAATTCTTATTTCATAATTATTTATAAAGCACGTTAGGTTTTTTATTTATTTGTGTTACCTCTACAAATACTATTATCTTGTTTTAAAGAAACTTCCCAAGTAGCACGTTAGTGTATTTTGGAACTTATTCTGCAACTGTAGGTAGCATTTAAGTGGTGCAAGAGTGTACGGTATTACTTATAGATGCAAACAGCGCTCGAATTTGCATATGAGTAACTCTTATCACTAACAGTTGCTTTTGAGTGATTTTTCTTCCTGCTTTATAACTTATGGTGGCACTAGGCCGAATTTATTAGTTATAGACGCATATAGGTTTCAATTTTCAATCTTTTAGAACTCAAAGAAGCTTAAGACATCTTAAAATCTCCCATTAAGAACCGTACATTAATAGGTGGTAATTTTTCCTTATTTGGCACCTTTAGTACTAAATAAGTAGTATATGTAAGTTACTTATCACCTGTAGTGGCTCAAGAGTTATTATTGCAGCTCATTTGGAACCTAGTGTAATTTGCCTTTGTAAGGTCTAATATACTCTAATATGCCACTGTAACGCGTAGATCGGTTCCAAAAGATGGTTCTTGAAAACCTTAAGCAACAATTTTCTCTCATTTAGAACCAATTAAGATCTTACAGTTCTAACACTATCGCAGGTTCCGTACATATTAATAAATTTAAATAGAGTATGATTTGTATTTAAGTCAATTTCCTACATTTTAGGTACTTAATTGAATAGTTTATGAAACAGCTATGAAATCACTAGTTCACTTTGTATTTTTTTTAATCTACTTACGTTATACACGGTGTAAATCACAGATTGGTAGGCAAGGCATGACCAGCTAGTAGCTACCCTTCTGAATGTCTCTTGTATAAATTAAAAATGAAAATTTGCAAACTATCAGTAGGAAATCAGGCATCGAAATAAAAGTCGAGGATTCCAGCCAACATTTACAATTAAATTAAATTTTACTTTATTTACCTTCCTAAATGGGTTTTGTACCCGTCTTGAGGATCCCCAATTCAACGCAAAGGCAACGAGACCTGTTAAGTGAAAATAATCACTACTAGGTACTAATAAGGGATTTTTGGACCCAGGAGCTCTATTATGGTAACAAATGAGTGTAAAAATGACCTGCAAGTTCTATTTCAAATCGCCATTTTTAAAAATGGAGTCCTTGAAAAGTATCTTGTTGAATGGTATTTTATTACAATAACATACAATAAAATGAGTTTTGATAACTGTTTCTGATGTAGTTTGACATTATACTTTTTGTTAAACCATAATGTTAGGTTTTTAACAACCAAATTTTTATGAAGTATTATCTTATTTATTTGATCACCGCATATTTTTTGCTAATTCTTGATTAGATCGAAGGCGCATCAAAATTTACTTAGTAAATATACCATGGTTTCACAATAAAAAACCATTTGCAAGGGCTCATGATGGTTATCCTGCGTTAAATACATAATTTTTGAATACTCGCAAAATAGATCACAAATAAAAGCAGCCATAACACAAAGCCGTTGTTGTTTATCTCCACCGAAAATAAGAACTTGTTAGGATCTTATTTGTCACTCAACGAATGAACTGTATCGCTTTATCGTTCAATCATTCATTTACGGCGCACATTTGCACCGCTAGTTCCTAGTGCCACTCAGGGTAACAATTCGAACTCTTATGCATCGCTTTTGCATCTATAAATAAGTTGCAATTTTTCTCCCTTTGGTAACATACAGGTTGCTTATCGGTTCTAACCACCTTTATAGAACTTAATTACGGTGGATTTTATTACTAAAGTTTCCAAAAATATTCTATATGCAAGCCTTTTGTCGCAAAATGTGTTACTTGGGTTAGTACGTCAAGTGGTCGCCAACTGAAGGTGGTCGCGAAACCGGCGAAACGACCCTACTTAAATGCAAGTTATTTATGTAAAATGTAAATACATATTTTATTAAATACAATTAAAAAATATCGATACGTTCTTGTTTGATTTAAACCTGTCTCATCCCTATGAAATGCAATGACCTTGAAAGGGCCAATAAAGCCGCCTTTTCACTATGGGATATAATATTCCTTCAAATGACCTCTAAATATCGCTCGCATACATTTTGTACGTGACCGTTCACACTGTGCTATAATATACACACATCAACACGGTCTAGGGATATTTTTAGAAAAGCGAATTACTATCAATGTGTTAATTATTTATATGACATGTATATATTTAAAATATACGTTATTTAATATTCTACCATTTTTTAATGATGGTTAAGGTACTGATTAAAATTTCAGGATTTTATGGAAAAAAAATGAAGCATAGACGGAAACCGTATATGAATTAACTTTTAATTTGTGAGTAAAAACTGAAAAAAATAGAAAAATCATTTAATTTGTGTTTATAAACTTGAAGTTAGTAGTCTGAGAAAGCGCCCATGATGTTCATAACACATCGGCAACGATTCGGCATGCTCAGAACAAGGTTGTCAATGTCTTGCTGCGGAATATTGTCCCATGTCCTTCTGAGGTGCGCAAAAAGTTGATCTTCTGTAGCCAAATTTTCAGGAACTTCCTTCAGAGCTCTTCTTTGCAGCATATCCCACGCATGCTCAATGGGATTTAGATCTGGCGATTGAGCAGGCCAGTCTAAGGCCCTAACATTATGTGTATGTAACCAAGCTGCTACCGTTCTCGCCGTGTGTGCCCGGGCATTGTCGTGCATGAGCAGGAAATCTTGCCCCATTTGTGTTCTGTGAGGCAAGATTACGGGCCCCAGCACCTGTTGGACGTATCGTTCTGCCGTCATATTGCCCCGCACCCAAACGTGATCCGTCCGTCCTCCAAGACGAATTCCTGCCCAAACCATAATTGTTCCTCCTTGGTATGGGTGAACTTCCTGAGGGTTCTGGAGACGGCTCCATCGTCCAGGAACTCGCCAAACACGCGTCCTTCGTGAATCTGGATGGAAGCCGAACCTGGATTCATCCGTGAACAGCACATTGGACCATTGCTCACGGCCCTAGTCCACGTGGTTCCGAACCCATTCTAATCGTCGTCCACGATTGCCTCTCCGTAAAGGTGGGACCCGGAGTGGTCTACGAGAGCGTAGATTGCTTTCATGCAGTCGCCTTCTTACAGTTTGGTCACTCACAAGCACTTGGTGTTCCACTCGCAGCCTCTGGACCAATTGAGTCGCCGTTGCATTTGGTTGAGCTCGCGCAGTAATTTGCAAAAATCGGTCTTGTCTGGGGGTAGTGATGCGACTTGGCCCCCGGTGCCTCTCCGCTACTTCACCTGTGGCACGATAGCGTGTCCACAATCTTGAAATTACATTTTGATGGGTCCCTATGGCCTCAGCAACATTACGCTGAACAGATCCAGCTTCCAGCATTCCCACAGCTCGTAACATCTCCGCCCTCGTCAAATGTCGGCGTTGCATGGCTACAATACCTCAATTTTAACTTTATCTTACGTTTAAAAATGAAAAAAAACTGTAACTAAACGTAATTCGTATTGTTTTTTAAATTTCGCACAAATGAAAATTCCCTCTCCTATACATCAAGACATTTTTATGCCACCGAAACTCCGAAAACACCGAAAAATTTGAATTTGGAATTAGTCTGAGATAAATTACAAACAAATCGGTGTATTAAAGATTCCAATGCGGCCAGTACTTTTCGAGTTATTTAATTGAGTATGAAATATCCCTAGACCGTGTTGATGTGTGTATATTACATCCCAAACTATAAAATATTTTTTCGACCGACTGAGCTATATTTAGAGGTCATTTGAAGGTGTATATTTTACCTCACGTCCCCGGACAGCGCGCTCCCCCCTGCATCGTTCTAAGTTTGAATGGCGATGTTCGAGTGCAAGGGAAAAATCACTACATAGTATAAAACAAAGTCGCTTTCTCTGTCCCTATGTCCCTTTGTATGCTTACATCTTTGAAACTACGCAACGGATTTTGATGCGGTTTTTTTAATAGATAGAGTGATTCAAGAGGAAGGTTTTAATACCTTTTTTGCACCCGTGCGAAGCCGGGGCGGGTCACTAGTAAATAATAAACTGAACACGTGTTTTGAAGTTTTAAAAAAATTTGTTTTATTCAAACTGTAGTACTTAATTAAAAAACTTTTCTTCATCGAGTTCATTAAAAAGCCGAAACTTCAATCTTCTCTAAGCCTAATATGATTCGGTATCCAGCCAGAATCGACGTTTATTATATTTTCTTTTATTATTTCTTAATAATGATACATGTAAATCGAATACAGCATCATTGTCGTCTGAAGAACTATTGTAGGAATCAAGCAGAACAATCTTCATATTGTCCATTTTAAATAAAGAACGTGAATTTTCATTATAAAGAACGTGTTGACACAGCGGTGACCGAAGCTGTACTGTTCCAAAATATACATCTTACAGTGTGAACAGCAATCGCGAGATATAATATATAGCTCGGGATGTAATATATATTACATCCCATAGTCAAAAGGCGGCTTCAGAATGCAGTACCCCGTTCCCCCGCACCTCAGCGAGTTGACAGAATTTGTTTCGTGCGGTAGATCAAGTATTAGGCGTCTAGTGGCTGTATGGTCGTTGGGGGCTACTAACATCAGCTCTAATCTATCTAGAATGCAGACGCGATCTACTACTGCTGACAAATTGCAGATTAAGACTGCCTGATCTGACGGACCCAGTGGCAGAGAAGTTTTCTCACGATGTTTTCCTTCTCCGAAATGAGTGATAATTATACAATATAGCTGATGCCTGCGGCTTCCTCGAGAACCACTCTATTCATTGGTGAAAACAACATGAAAATCGGGGCTGTAGTTTTTGAGTTTATCCCGAACATACAGACAGACGCGGAGGAGGACTCCGTTTGATAATATATAGTGATGATTATGCAAATAGATCCGTAAAACCATGGCAGAGATACGTGGATGACTCAGGCGAGGACTAGACTAAGGTGTCCAATATAAGTTTAAATTAATAATAATCCATCGACGGCACGTTAAAGGGGACATGGGATGCGCATGCACTGACAGAATTAAATAAATCCAATGGCCGCTCGTAAAATTTGAATAGCCTCCTCTTTGCATTGTACGGGACAGAGTTTTTAATTATTCACATTTAAATTATGGAGGTGTCATCACGTTCTCTATGGAAAGGAGGAGAAATTACAATGGATGTGATGTTTGTTAGTTTTTTTGCATGCCAGGAGACATAAAACAAAGCAAGCGTAAGATAAACCCTCTGAGGGATTGCACGCAGAAAGAGTAAATTCAACTGAGGAACCAGAGTTGTCGACAAAGTCAAAAAATATTAGCGGCAGAACATTATGTTCCGAGGTTAATAATATATTCTAAGGCACGTATAACTCCAACAATCATCGTATCGTTGGTTAACGTGGGCTTGAATTTGAGACCAAGCTTCGACAAGTGTTAGGTGGTATGTATGCCCTCGGGCTAGGTAAGGTAGAACACCGATCTTCGCAGCTGGATGAGAGTTCACGTGAGAACTCTATGACTGATCCCGAAGCTGCGTTTAGTTAGTAGTTCTCGTTTTATCACTTTTGATAACAAAATAAATTAAACCTCATGGCAACCTGCCTGAGCCATGGAAATGATTAAATATAATTGTTACAGATACCTACTTATTGATCAAGTGATCATCGATACCATAATATTATTATCTTGGTAAATTTAAACACTGAATGTCCTAAGTAATTGACTGACGTCATAAATAACTAATAAGTACTTATTTGGGCGACATTAAAAAGGGGCCTCAATGCCTCATATCATTTATAAAATACCCCACAAAATAGCTGGCAGTTAGTCTACAGTACAATCATCATCAGCAGCCATTAGACGTCCACTGCTGGACATGGCAGGTCTCCCCTATAGAACGCTATACCGAACGGCAACCTTCCGATTACATCCACTGGTTGCCTGCGACTCTCACGATTTCGTCGGTCCACCTAGTGGGAGACCTACCAACGCTGCATCTTCCACTTCGTGGTCACCACTCGAGAACCTTCCTTCCCCATCGGTTGTCGGTTCTTCGAGCGATGTGGCCTGCCCATTGCCACTTCAACTTGCATATTCTGAGAGCTATGTCGGTGACCCTGGTTCTTCGGCGAATTTCCTCATTTCGGATCTTGTGTGTGTGTGTTTGTGCGGTTATGCGGTACCACAATACCACATTTGAATTTAAATTTTCGAATGTAGATAACGTTTTCAATGAGATTGATGCATTTAATCACATTTTGTTTTGCTACAAATATAGTTTTTTTAAATGTGCTTGTTCACTAAGCTCTATGAGTTCTATGACATCCTACCATTGAGATTTTTCCTGACAAATATGGATAACTAAGTACATCGCCCACGGACGCTTCCCAAGTCGTGAATTTGCTAGAATTCAGGGCATAATCGTGGCTGTACGACTGCAACTTAGCTTCTCTACTGTCGTCTGTCAATAGCGTGTATCAGCGTTTTCGGGAAACTGGTACATGATCTGAGCTGGTATGTTTACTGGCCGTCCAGGATCTGGTAGATCAGATAATTATCGGGTCATGTTTGATCAAAAGGACCGGTATTTATATATAGCGTCAGTTTAAAAATAATTAAAGAATAGAATAGAATAGAATAGAATATGTATTTATTCGCTAATGGACAGCAGCAACACAAAAGAGCAGCACATACATAAACAAATAACAACAAACAGCTTAACAATTAATTATACAGCTCAACTGCGCTGAGCATGCCCATAACGAAAGGGTAACCAACTCAGCATATGCTGGGTGTAAAACACTCAGCGCTGGTTTTCAGTAGGCCCCCCGCAGTGACACACGGATGAGGGTAGTAGGTAGTAAATAAATAATGCGAAAGGTGCGAATTGCATAAAAAAAATTGAATTTAGCGGGCTACCCTGGGGCTTTCACACCAAGGCTTTACAAGGCTTTTGGTTTGACTTGTAAACCTTTAATCTATGACGTAGGTAAGTACAGCCATTAACAAAAGTGAATGAAATGTGTTGTCAAGTATCTAAGTGAAAAAGATCTACTGACTGGATTAAGTCAGTACGAGACTTTTATCCTAACATAAACACACTACTACTCATTACTACTCGTTCACTATTACTCATTTTTAGGGTTCCGTACCTCAAAAGGAAAAAACGGAACCCTTATAGGATCACTTTGTTGTCCGTCTGTCTGTCTGTCAAGACCTTTTTTCTCAGGAACGCGTGGAGGTATCAAGCTGAAATTCATATCAAATACTCAAGTCTATGGTCTCTTGGAGCTGTGAAAAAATCAAACTTCTAAGTCAACGCGATCAAAAGATACTCCCGTTTATGCCGCAAATTTTCGACACTCGCAAGGGAATCAAAACCTACAGGGTACTTCCCGTGAACTCAGAATCTTGAAATTTGGTACGAAGCAACGTCTTATAGCATAGATAAAGGAATAATTACGAAAACCATAAATTTTTAGTTACATCAAGATACTCCCGTTTATGCCGCAAATTTTCGACACTCGCAAGGGAATCAAAACCTACAGGGTACTTCCCGTGAACTCAGAATCTTGAAATTTGGTACGAAGCAACGTCTTATAGCATAGATAAAGGAATAATTACGAAAACCATAAATTTTTAGTTACATCACATAATATATTTTTTTTACGGAACCCTCGGTGCGCGAGTCCGACTCGCACTTGGCCGGTTTTTTTTTTTCTTTTTATCCTATCCGTGTGATGTGATTTCATGTGATCCTACACTAGATAAAGTAGGATTCAATTTTAGCCATTGACTTGTTATTATCTAAATAATGCAAATTCGACTACTTACCAATGTTTATTAGGTAACGAATGAAACGCATATTTCCGAAACTTTAGTGACGAAACGACGAGCTACACACACTTCAATAAAAATCACGTGTAAAAATCGCGCGACACGCACACAAGCAAACATTCAAGTTCACACACGCAAAGATTCGCCGTGTACGTATACAAGCATGTGTTTGAGTGTGTGAGTCAAGGTGTGAGTAGCTGCACGCGATCGTCGAAGGAAGACACGCGCAGTGAGGGCATTTATTAGTGTGCACTTTTGCATAATAATAAGCGGCAAGTGGCAATGAATTTTTTCTCTCTGTAATTTTGTGGGTGTAATTTAATCATCTATTTGTAAATACCTAATAGTTTTTTAGGTGTATCGTATATGTCGATAACTTGCAATGATTTTAATGTATTTAACTCCTAAACGGATTTGGATTAAATAAACGTCGTTCGATATGTCTTGGTGGCGTAAGTGTAACTGGCTACATAAACATTGAAAAGCAAAGAAAAATTGTGAATTTTGGGTGCCATAAGGTGGAGGTGGAAAAAAAAATCTTCCATTACCATCGAGTAGAGTATCAAAATGAAATGTTTTGAAAAGAGATTACAAAAATAAATTCAACTGTTTAAAAGAAATAATCGTATTTAATACAAAGAAGTTAAATCGTCGCCGAAGTCTTTTAAGTTTTACGTGATTAACTGAAAAGCTAGAAATAAAAAAAAAGTAGATAAGAAACTAAAAAAAACTGAAAGGCACAAAACAAGCACATTTTAAAATAAACAAAACCTTGGAAGCAGCCGGGGTCCATTCTATTTTCATATATTTTACATTCAAATCATCAGTTTTTTTATAAAAGGTAAACTAAGTTTGTGATATCGTCACATTTCAAATTTTCTTAGGCTGAAAGTATAACTTACAAAGATTGATAAAGGCACCTATTACTATTTTTAACCGACTTCTAAAAAAAGAAGGAGGTTCTCAATTGGGATGTTTATATATTATATACATATATTTTTTTATGTTTGTTCGGGAATAACTCCGTCACTTGCAAACCGATTTGAAAAAATCTTTTTTTTGTTGGAAAGGGTATACTTCCCAAACGGTCCCATATTTTTTTTATCGGAATCGGACAAGCAGTTTTTGAAAAATCAACAAAACTAAAAAAAATAAAAATTACATTGTCCACTTTATGACTCATATGAACATGTGAACTTACGTGTGAACCACTAAAAAGTGAAAAATAAAAACTTTTTAACAAAAAAAACCGATTTTTTTAAAGTCGGTTTATTTTGTTAAAAAGTTTTTTTTTACCGACTTCCCAAAAAGGAAAAGGTTCTCAATCCGATTGCTTGGTACTGAAGATAGATAAGAATAATGTCCGGTCCGGTCAGTACACAAGCTTGACCTTGACTTGTGCATGCACCAATTATCTCTATCTACCTATGTATACTTCGACACGACACAACACAATGCAGACACGCAGATTATTTATTACAAATTGATTGTTTATTGCAAAATTAAAGAACAAAAATAATAAAAAGCGCTTAGACAATAAAATATAATTAGTTTATTTTTGAATCTTAGGGATATTTGTATTCGAACCCGTGAACATATTACTATAACGTAGGTATCCAGATTCCTGAAACGCAGGAATGACTTTCGTAAATTCAGTAATTTACGTGCAAAGAATTATAAGAATTGCATAGTTGCATTGAGGCACGGCAATAAATGCAGTAGCAGTGCGGGGAGGGGTGCGGGGCGGGGCGGAGCATGCCGGCGGCGGGGGCAAGCAGTCGCATCGTGACCGCGCGACGCACCGTGTGTGCGTTCGTTTCGCGCCCATCGAATTCGCCGCGAACACGGCCGAAAACGAGGGCCAAGCCATGGTGTCCGTGGGCGCGTGGAGGCGCCGCACGTCTGATGACTGTGAAGATCGCTCCGATCCTGGCGCGTCCAGCTCGGCGGTACCGCGCGCGCCGCCAAATTGCGCGCGCTGCCGGAACCACCGGCTCAAGATAGAGCTGAAGGGCCACAAGCGGTATTGCAAGTATCGGAATTGCACTTGTGAAAAGTGCCGGTTGACTGCGGATCGGCAGCGGGTGATGGCGCTGCAGACCGCGCTGCGACGAGCTCAGGCGCAGGACGAGGCGCGTGCGCGGGCGCTGGTGACGGGGCTGCAGCCCCCGGGCGTGGAGCTGGAGCAGCCGGAGCCGCCCATCGTGAAGGCGCCGCGCAGCCCGGCCGTGCCGCCGCCGCGCTCGCTGGGCTCGGCCAGCTGCGACTCTGTGCCGGGCTCGCCGGGCGTGTCCCCGTACGCACCGCCGCCGCCGTCAGCGCCGCTACCGCCGACGATGCCGCCGCTGCTGCCGCCACAACAACCGGGTTAGTGGATTTCATTGTACAGTGAAGTTTAGGATATAGTTTCTGTCAGAATTTTCTTATGCGCGAGCGCACTATGGACTCTCGTTCAAATTCGGTTGTTGTTTTTTGACGGTATGACCAAAACACGTGGACTACATAATATTAGAATACCAAATTTTGTAAAACGTCTCTACCATCGCGCATCGTCCGCAAAAACGAAGATTTTTTACTAATATAAGTTTCCTTTAGCAAACTTTACATAGGACGACGCTCTGACCAAAAGTGTTTACATTGTTTCTTTATTATTTATCACAACAGCTGAGAAACTTCTTATTGTAATCTGATAACTATTGGATTATGGTCAAGCAGCTAGTTATCGTGGTCAAACTTTTCCATCACCCGAGGTAGGTAGGAGAATTAATTGATTTAATGACAGTTTTAAAAGATAATACGCCGATTATCCATACAATACACATAATACCTTACTTATTTAAACAAAAAAAGTTAATGACAAACAATGTTTATTTCATTAAACACTTTAATCAATTAAAAATAATTAAAATCATTTGTTAAAAAACATTCACTTTTTATCCTGACTGTACATTGTGGTAGTTCAAAAATTTACACTTATTTTTTTAATGTGTAACCAACTTTTAAAATTCAAAATAAGTACAGATTTAAAAACAAACTTTTTCACAAACTATCGGTCTCCTTTCAAAATATTGTTACTTCTTTATTAATAAAGAAGTAACAATTTTGAAAGAAGACCCATTAAAATTTCCACATCACGGCAAAAATTGTCTTGGTTCCCTCACGATTGCCGGTCGCCTTAGGCCTACAAATCCTACAATACACGTGGAACTGTGAATGACGTTTTCTACTAATAAGATTACATTCTACGATAATAAATGTATTGTGTAGTGTAGTAGGTATATTGTGTAATAAGATGCATTATAAGTACTTATTTATGTAGCTATTTTAAATCACGTTACTAACTACAATTATTTCTATTTCAGTAGGCCTATTTTTCTAAAAAAATATATTTGTATTTGGTTCATAAATTAAAACCAAAGTAAGGAGTTGATGATAGGTACGTTATTATTGAAATCGCCAAAAATCGGCCAAGTGTGAGTCGGACTAGCGGGTGATCTGGGTTCTGTACAAGTCATCGTACCTACATGGCCCGCGCGCATTGCATACATCAGCACTTTTCCGTCACCTTGCACAAATTATAGTTTAAGGCGACAGTACACCCCGTCGGGGCTGTGGATTATCGAAAGGATAACGCGGCTCCGACACAAGGGCGAAGAAGGAACATGGGTTTGGTTTAAAAAAACAAATAGGTAGGTATCTTAGAAGATATCGCAATGTAAAAATATCCGCGCGACAAAATAATTACGCCGGCCCTCGCGTCCCAATGTAGATAGATACCTACGTGGTGATTCTGGCCTCCGGGAAATTCAAATTCAAAATATTCATTGCACCATAATGTTTACAAGGTGTTATTGTATATTTAACAGTAAGAGAGAGGAAAGATTTGATTTTGGATAGTCGATTTATCGAGCAAGGTTATAAACTAAAAATTGTAATGCAGACGAAGTTGCGTGGGTCAGCTAGTAATTAATAAAACCATAATGAAGAGTTGATGACAAGTTTTTATTGAAAAAGGCAAAAATCGGCTAAGTATGAGTCGGACTCGCGCGTGACGGGTTCCGTAACATCCTCTTTAACAACCCTAGACTCTATGGTTTTCGCTTCTAGGCAAAACCCGACTATACCACCCAGAGCTACCGCCTACCGCGTACCCACGGACTACTTATCAAGCAGACACCGATTATACGGGAGCCCCCTTTAATTTTTATATATCCCGTTGGTTCCCTTTCGGGTACGGAAACCTAAGAAGATACAAGTTTGTTTACCATCGGCTGTGGTATTTACTACTATTTACTTTGTACACGATTTACTAGCTGGTTAAAAAGAAAAAATGCATGCAGCATTCATTACCTAAGTTACAACACGTTATTTACTAACTTCTGTCCGATGCTTTGCGTCGGAGAACGATCGGTACCTAATAGTGTAGCGATACATAGTGTTTTTGAATCCTCGTAACTTGGGTTTGGATTCAATCAAATCTAAATATTTTATTTTACATATTTCGACAAAAAGGTGCAGATTAAGGATATCAAATATCAGAATTCAGGAGGACCTTCCAAAAATCTAAAGTAACTATTGATGAGAGAGTGAGCGTTATACTTAGGTACCTACATTATTTCTAGCGTTTATTCTGTGCTTTAACAGTAAATTACTTACTATGAAATCCTAAAACGAAATTTAAAAACTCACTTGATTGACAAATACGCCATTATTTCTAGGGCTGTGTTTACATTCTTACATTTCACGGCTCTCCCACTAGACAAGATTGCTTACTCAGTTAAAGTAAACGTGGCCTTATTGATAAACGATTGATTGATTGTATGCAAAATGATTGATTGACAGAACGTGTGTCTCCGGCGGCGTCACTGAGAAATTCTAGCGATCTGTGAAAGCTACTAGAAGAGACTCTTTTATTTTTCGTAAATAGGTACTAACTTTTGTCTGTGACTTCGCTCGCTTTGAGGCGAAATTATCCCTCGTAGTTGCCACTGGTATAAAAATATGTATCATAAGTAAATCATTTATTTCTTAACAAAATACATTGTGTAGTAAGTCATATTTATAAAATAACTTAAAATTACATTAGTAAGTAATGACGAGATAATAATAATAAGAGAAACACTAACTAGTTATTTACAATAATAACATGAATAGTCGTATAATAAAGTTATACAATGTCAAAAGATGAAAATAATAAAATTAGTACTTAGTCACTTGATTACCTATAAAACAGAAATGATTAACGCAATAAAAATAATAATAAATCTCAATAATAGTAAATATCGCATAAATACATGATTGCCATTTGTCAACTGATGAACTCTTCAATACTTTAATAGCCGCTCCTCAATAAATATTATATTTTCTTATTTTTTTTTATATAAATTGGCTCTGCTTTTGAATTCTAATGGCAACTTGTCCTATCATGTACCTACTAACAAAATACAAACTACAAGTACTAAAAGTATGCCAAATCATGCAAGCTATTACAAGGGATACTTAGAAATCTTCTAATATTAAAAAGGTGAAGAGTTTTATTTTGTTTGGTTGAACTCTCTAATCTCAGAAAGTACGGGTTCGAATTGAAAAAAATATTAACTGTTGGGCAGCCCATCTATCGAGAAAGGCTGTATACAATCACGTTACGACCAATAGGAGGGGAGCACCAATGACGAATGTTCCAGAAACGGGCATCATTTTGAGAGCATCCGTTGCGGTCGCTCCGTAAACGGTTCAAGCTACCCAAAAATCATGTATGATGGAATTGTGCCTTTTACTAAGGTCTAAAAAAGTCCACGATAGCATATAACTGCCTTTTAAGTTTACCTAACTATAACCTCTTATTTGGTATTTTTTTTTTTCGAAAATAATGCATTAGTTATTTGTGAATGTTTTGGTATAAATGCTATTAATCCTTATCTAAATAATTACGTTATTCATCACAAGTATTTAATTTTGAACAAAATTGTCCTTAAATCATTTGATTTCATTGAGTATCTTAGAAGATATCAGAGTTCCAAGATCAAGTCCCGCGCGCGTATTTTATTACGAGGAATGATGTGCGAGGCGGCCAAAAGCTGATGTTACAGGAAGTAACTCAGGCTTTTATTTTAAGATTACTGTACCGTGGTAAAAAATTAAAAACCCTTGGAATTGTTAACAATATCCGATTCAAAGAGGGAAGTAATATTATAGTCCGGTCAATTTAGACATAAAAGTAGTGGTCAAATAACAATAATTCCCACAGAGCCAAATATTGGTGGAGAGCTGGGGTATACCATTACAAACAAAGTCTTAAAAATCCCCATCGATCCTATGTGTGCTACAAGATTTATTCGGGGTCAAAGGTCAAAATTTGAGGATTTTTGAATTTTTCTCGAAAACGGTAAGTGTTGTCAAAAAAAATCTCAACCCAAAGTTGTAGATCTTAAAATTCTCTACAAAAATGCTATTCATTATTATTTTTTAAGAGTTACCATTCCTGAGATATCGCGATTCTAACAGTCACATTATCACTATCACAACATAGTATAAAATAAAGTCGCTTTCTCTGTCCCTATGTCCCTTTGTATGCATAAATCTTTAAAACTACGCAACGGATTTTGATGCGGTTTTTTAAATAGATAGAGTGATTCAAGAGGAAGGTTTATATGTATAATAACATCCATTTGCACCCCGTGCGAAGCCGGGGCGGGTCGTTCTTTATATAAAAGCGAAAGGTAACTCACTCCTCACGAGATCTCGAAAACCGCTGGACGTATATAGATGATTTTTGGAAAGGAGGTAGTTTATAGTTAGTAAACGTCCGTTAAGAACGGATTTTGCGATAGGGCCGGATTAGGGTAGTGTAAGGGCCCACGCAAGTTTGTATGAAAGTCCTTCATTTTTTGTGCTACAATCTTGATTTTTGGCAGAGACGTACCTAGTTTACACTCAGTAGACGTCTGCTATGAATTAATTTTCTGACAGGGCCGGATTAAGATGGTCTATGAGCTTTTGCAAGTTCTGATTAATACAAACTTGCGTGGGCCCTTAGACCACCCTAATCCGGCCCTATTGCAAAATCCGTTCTTAGCGGACGTCTACTAACTATAAACTACCTCCTTGCCAAAAATCATATTTATACGTCCAGCGGATTTCGAGATTTCGTGAGGAGTGAGTTACCTTACGCTTTTATATAAAGAACAATGTGACTAGCTGTTAGAATCGCGATATCTCAGGAATGGTAACTCTTAGAAAATAATGAGCAAGCACATTTTTGTAGAGAATTTTATGATCTATAACTTTGGGTTGAGGTTTTTTTTTATATAACTTACCGTTTTCGAGAAAAATTCAAAAATCCTCAAATTTTGACCTTTGACCCCAAATAACTTTTGTAGCACACATAGGATCGATGGGGATTTTTAAGGGTTTGTTTGTAATGGTATACCCCAGCTCTCCACCAATATTTGGCTCTGTGGGAATTATAGTTATTTCAAATGTCTATATTGACCGGACTATTATTAAATAATTTCACACGGACGAAGGTTGCAACAGCTAGTCCATACTGTTTTTTTGAAGATTGGTGCATGCCTATTTGTAAACCGAAACTATCCAAGCATTTATTATGGTGGAATAGAAATTACTAGTATTATCATACTACCATCCTGACATATCCAATCAAATAAACTGATCAGAAATAATGTTCTCCAATGGCACACATACCTCTCTTTCACTGCAGAAGCAGGCCCTAATCTATCCCGCTTCCTCATTGTTTAATGGTAGATGTCACATCACCATGCCTTTGAATTAGTTAGGTCAGATAGGCAGTCGTTCCATGTATAAAATACTGGTAATCAGCTGCATCCAGTAAGACTGGAAACCGACCCCAATATATTTATGAAAAGGCTAAATAAGTAGATGATTTGATTACATAATATCTTCGAATTAGTGGCATCTCCTAGAGAGGAGGCCTGAGTCCCTGCAGTGGGAACATTATAGGCTGATGATGAGTGGCAGACATGTTAAAAGATAAAAATAGATAAGTAGTAAAAATAATGTGATGGAATAAAAAACATCAATATTAAGATATACCAAGATTTTTGAATGAA
The DNA here is from genome assembly GCA_949316265.1 of Diarsia mendica. Lineage (NCBI taxonomy): Eukaryota > Metazoa > Arthropoda > Insecta > Lepidoptera > Noctuidae > Diarsia > Diarsia mendica. Next base: position 7,012,758 of record OX438906.1, on the reverse strand, counting down.
ATATCGATATATAATCAGTTATTTACTCACGCTTACCGAATTGTCGTCGCAGACTGGACGGAACCGACGGCTTTTGCACTTTTCAAACTGAAAACCAAACTATTTCATCTTAGAAATTACTCATGGTCCCCAAAGTAACCACTTCTCGTATCGTGGCAATAGGAAGGACTTGTTATTCCTTATATCCAGTTTCCTCAGAGCCAAGTCGAACTCCCTTGCAAAACGTTTCGATTTACCACAAACATTTTCAACATGATTGACACAAGCTTTTTTTTTTCAAAGATGTATGAAAAATAACCCATATTTTTTTACTTTTTGCTACCCTTGCTTTCAATTACAATAGGCATCGAACATCAATTTTGCCGTGGGACTGGGTAACTGAGGGTTGTATTTACCCCATCGAGACCCTCCCCGCCCTCCCCTATTATAATTGACAGCCCCCACGCTGTAGATTATACAGACAAGCATATCAACCTCATGTCATTGTCAATTATTATAACTACGAATTACAATCAGTCCCTGTTTCATATTATTTCTGTAGCGATTTTTATTGTAGTGTTTTATTTTCTCAATTCGTAAGCTTGAGACAGTTTTCCCAATAATTACAATACCATTTTTTTTACCCGACTGCGGCGAAGCACAGAAGGAGGGTTATGCGGTTGTTAAATCATCAAATGTCTGGGCGGAGCGGAAAGGAGTGTCAGACTTGTACCGTCTGAAACCCACCCATTTTCCTTTTTAGCCCTTTGTGTTCCAGAACCGCAGTAGGCCCTTTCTGACAGTCCGGCAGGCGTTGGCCCTTTTTTTTTGTGGGTGGGAAATCATCGAATAACCCCCCTCCCCCGCCCTTGGGCAGAGCGAAGGGGAGTGTCAGACTTCTACTGACTAAAAACCGAACCCATGTTCCTTCTTCGCCCTTGTGACGAGGCCGCGTTATGCCTTACGATAATCTGCAGCCCCGACGGGAGGCGTTGGCCCTTGCGGATCCCTTCCATTTAACTTACATCTCTTTGAGGCGCGTGTGGAACACGAAGACGAACGCACCGTGGATAATTATAATACTTGTTGGCCTAAATTGATCGCTTTAGCAGAATTTTAATAATATGAATATGTTAAAACTCGTAAAATAGTTACAGATGCAGTACCTAAATGTTTATAACGAATTGTAACGCTTTAAATTATTGTCCTATTGTGATTCTTCTAAAGCGGCCATCTTAGACTCCGAGATCTGACCGTATTCATTGTGCATTTGTGCACTTAAGTAGGTACTTAATTTAGCGGCCCACAAATCACACCAGAGCTTCATCTTGTTACTCAAAATAAAATAAAAACACTGCCTAAAGCTAAAACCAAAATTTTGCACAAGAATCCTTCTTATCACGAAATCAGTCATTAAGGTGAATCCTCCAACCAGCCCGCGAAATTCAATTTTTTTAAGTTTTTTGCAATTTGCAGGCCAGTGATAGGTGATATAGTCCGGTCAATATAGACATTTGAAATAACTATAATTCCCACAGAGCCAAATATTGGTGGAGAGCTGGGGTATACCATTACAAACAAACCCTTAAAAATCCCCATCGATCCTATGTGTGCTACAAAAGTTATTTGGGGTCAAAGGTCAAAATTTGAGGATTTTTGAATTTTTCTCGAAAACGGTAAGTTATATAAAAAAAAACCTCAACCCAAAGTTATAGATCATAAAATTCTCTACAAAAATGTGCTTGCTCATTATTTTCTAAGAGTTACCATTCCTGAGATATCGCGATTCTAACAGCTAGTCACATTGTTCTTTATATAAAAGCGTAAGGTAACTCACTCCTCACGAAATCTCGAAATCCGCTGGACGTATAAATATGATTTTTGGCAAGGAGGTAGTTTATAGTTAGTAGACGTCCGCTAAGAACGGATTTTGCAATAGGGCCGGATTAGGGTGGTCTAAGGGCCCACGCAAGTTTGTATTAATCAGAACTTGCAAAAGCTCATAGACCATCTTAATCCGGCCCTGTCAGAAAATTAATTCATAGCAGACGTCTACTGAGTGTAAACTAGGTACGTCTCTGCCAAAAATCAAGATTGTAGCACAAAAAATGAAGGACTTTCATACAAACTTGCGTGGGCCCTTACACTACCCTAATCCGGCCCTATCGCAAAATCCGTTCTTAACGGACGTTTACTAACTATAAACTACCTCCTTTCCAAAAATCATCTATATACGTCCAGCGGTTTTCGAGATCTCGTGAGGAGTGAGTTACCTTTCGCTTTTATATAAAGAACGACCCGCCCCGGCTTCGCACGGGGTGCAAATGGATGTTATTATACATATAAACCTTCCTCTTGAATCACTCTATCTATTTAAAAAACCGCATCAAAATCCGTTGCGTAGTTTTAAAGATTTATGCATACAAAGGGACATAGGGACAGAGAAAGCGACTTTATTTTATACTATGTTGTGATAGTGATAATGTGACTGTTAGAATCGCGATATCTCAGGAATGGTAACTCTTAAAAAATAATAATGAATAGCATTTTTGTAGAGAATTTTAAGATCTACAACTTTGGGTTGAGATTTTTTTTGACAACACTTACCGTTTTCGAGAAAAATTCAAAAATCCTCAAATTTTGACCTTTGACCCCGAATAAATCTTGTAGCACACATAGGATCGATGGGGATTTTTAAGACTTTGTTTGTAATGGTATACCCCAGCTCTCCACCAATATTTGGCTCTGTGGGAATTATTGTTATTTGACCACTACTTTTATGTCTAAATTGACCGGACTAATATGTTGATGAACATTTGATTCGCGGCTGTAAGACGTATATAGTTACAGAATTATAATCATTCATCAACATACAACCTATCACTGGCCTGTGCAAAAAACTTGAGAAAATTTGAATTTCGCGGGCTACCCTGGAACATCAACCTTAATGGCATAATTATTTTTGTTCAGCGTAACAACCGTCATGAATAAATGGTCTTATTTCGAAAAAAATATTACTCATTACTTATATACTATCTATATCGACAACAGTTAATTTCAGCTAATTATAAACCTTGTTAAAGTTGCCTAGGTATTTTCAAACAGATTTTACAGGTTTTCATGCCAATTTCACTTGGCATGCAAACCGATTTTTGGGTTTTCCGGGTCGCGGTAATTTTTTGGTTTTCACGATTAATATGCAACTAATTTACGGCTAATTATTCAGTACTTTATTTGCTTGCTTGCGTCATTTGCCATGCCATTTATTTCTTCAAAGTGGTATAGAAATCCCAACGGTCCTAGAAACTTTTTAGTTATGGAGAAAGTTTCAACTTTTTCAAGCGTTTTTTTTTCTTCTAGTTTTTAAGGCGGGGTACCCCGATAAACGTAGTCAACAATAGCGTTTTACTCGTACATGGAACGGATTTAAATTTTGAAAAAAATGTATTACATAGTTGACTCTTCGATCATGATTATGTCGGGCATGCGATACACGATTACTTACACTTCACTGCATCCAATTAAATCGCAAAGACATGTCCAAATTATGGCTAAATAATCGTTTTACTTGAGTTATATTAGGCTTTGAAAAATGAAACTTATATCATAATAAAGGTCGTAAAAAATGTGTATTATCTCGGGTCACATAATGTATAATTTCTTTATCATTTTTCTCCAAGAAGAAAAAACAGTCAAAATTTAGGCATTATATCGCTCGCGCGGCAGGGCGGGGGACGAGGTCGTGCGTACATAAAAACAAAGTAGGGAAACCTCGCCTTAAGGATACAACTTTACTTTAAATACCTCCATGTCCCGTTTACTAATGAATTAATTTATCAGTACATCGTTGAGTGTGTTACGTTGACTCTTACGTTTTAAGCTATTGCATAGCTTCTATCGCGGGCCTTGAGCGTGGAGAGCGAATCCAGAAATTCCCTAACGAAAATATTCAAGATTCAGTATTCGACCAGGTTGCTATGGTTACGGAAAATAACAAGGTTGTCAACTGAGGTTGTCAAATTAAATAATTAATTATTTGCTGTTGATAAAAAATGCTATGCAATAGCTTTACCGCGGCAGTCTCCGAGTGCCACATTTAGTTTTTTTTTCACTTCAACAGCCATCAATATTTTTTTCGCAGCAATAATTTTTGCGTCAGGTTATTTATATTAGATTTCATGTACACAATGTTTGGTTGACGGCTTAGTGAAGGCCCGGTTACACTCTGCATAATTCAAGAATCTTACAAAACCTTGGTTAATAATGTCATAATAACACTCCAATAAAATAATCAAGATACGGTCGTTGCATGTCAGTAATCAAAGTTGCAAGTGATAAGAGCTGCTGTGTCAATTACGCTGATTATGATAACATCGGCATGTTTACATTTAATCAAATTGCATATAAGTATAGTTATCATTTCGACTGCTCGTGTAAGATTCAAAGTCTGTCCATCTTTTAAGGAATCAATATTCGGTTGTGTTTGGTTAGACTAGAAGCCGACCCTAACATGGTTCTGAATATGGGCAGAAGCTAGTGGTTCCATTTCCATTTATGGGGCGCCTCTCCTTAATCTTTTAATGTATTATATAATAATATAAATATAAATAAAGAGGGAAGTCCTGACTGACTGACTGACTGACTGACTCACTGACTGACTCATCAACGCCCAGCCCAAACCCTTGGACCTAGAAAGCTGAAATTTTGCACAGAGGTTCCCTTTATAATGTAGACAAGGAATAAGGAAGGATTTTTCGAAATTCAACCCCTAAGGTAGTTAAATAGGCCTTGTGAACGGCGAGTAATGGGCTAGCTCGCCGTCCGGCCGTCGTCATGACGGCAACAGACCGTGTCGGCAGCGCGTTCGTGTTCCACGCGCGCCTCAAAGAGATGTCAGCAAGGAGGGGCCCGCAAGGGCCGACGCCCGTCGGGGCCGCGGATTTTTGTACTAGATGACGTGGCCTCGGCGCAAGGGCAAAGAAGGAACATGGGTTCGGTTTTTAGTCAGTAGAAGTCTGACACTCCCCTTCGCTCTGCCCAAGAGCGGGGGGGGGGGGGTCATTTGGTGATTTTCCACCCACCAAAAAAAAAAAAGTTAGAGAGTGCTAGAATTATCCATTATTAATTCATTAGGTTCCGTATGGTTTCTACTTTATCTACAAGCCAGAAGATTTGATCTGTGGATTGCTCTATAAACTGACCCACAGCTTCTCCCGAGCGCAATAAATCCTCCCATACTTTTTGATGCCACTGATTAATGGACTGTATCCGTTTTGCTTTTAAGTATAAAATTGGGCGCTTACCTTTCGAAGACAACTCTTTGCAAAGTAAGTTAGGTCAGTTTCATATGAAGATAGGTTATGCTACTTATTCATCACGCTTGTTTGGTCCGATAACAGAAGTGTGACTGCTGATAATAATATCGCAAATTTTTGTGCATTTTTTGTCTTATGCTATCTGTTTAATAAGTCATACAGAGGTCCGATCCGATAAGAAAGTCATTAAATTTTTGTTTCATTTTATTCTACGAATGTTCTTTATTTTGAGTTTCAGATACTTAATTAATTTTATTTTTACTTGATTCCCGTCTATTTTTATGTCCTAGTTGATGAGTTGAGTTGATCAAGCTATGCAATGCCGTTGGATAAGTTTAGTATACAAGGTGAGAGCGAAAACGACGACGTTGTGGTTACCCCACTCTCAGTACAGCATTCTAAACCTCCATAATTGTTCATTATGGTGATTAGTCAAGATTTTCGCTGACCCGTTCCCCCTATAGGTATTTGTTACTTTAAACGGGTGGATAAAATTTCTCTTCCTCTTAAAGTGATGAGGCTCAGCTTTGGACGCTGATTATGGATTATTTCTTGAAAGACCTACATTTGTAAACTAAATATAAATAAACAGAAAAATATTTTTAAATCAAGTAAGTAAGTACCTATAATATACACTTTTCTGAAAGTATGTATGTATCGTACATATAAGAATAGTCTTTCTTACTAGGTACTTAGTTCACTGTGTTACAACAAGTAGGTGACCTTCATGAGATAATATTATATGTACCTAACTCAATTTATTGCATTACTTACTAATCACCTTGATAATACAGTTCAATGAAGAAGATAATTGTTTTGTAACTCCTAATTATTAGGTAGACGATTCAGGAACGTAACATTCTCAGGTAAAAAAAAACAAATAATTGTTAGTCTGAAAATTTAAAAATAGTTGCCAATCCAAAAACAGATAGGACCTACTTATCGTAGAGACTTGACATGTAAAATGTAACCAGCTTGCTAGAGTCTGTCAAGCGAGTCTAGTCCCTTGAAAAAGGCGGCAAATTCAAAAATCTTTCAGGTGTCAACACTGATATAGCACGCTGAAAACTTATTGATACTTGAATTTTAAAGTAAAAGGGTTGTGGACTCGACTCGCTTGACAGACTCTATCAATAAGTTTTCAGCGTGCTATATCAGTGTTGACACCTTAAAGATTTTTGAATTTGCCGCCTTTTTCATGGGACTAGACTCGCTTGACAGACTCTATCATTGCAATGTTTGTAAAGAAAAAAAAAGTAAAGCAGTAGACAATAATAATTATCTTAACCACAGACAACATTATTCTACTTCTTAGCCATTATTTATGTTCTCAATAACCATTGTAAATTAGGACGACGACTTAATAAAATATTTCAACTCTTGCAGTTGCAACATAACATTGGACATCTTTCATTATAAAGAAATGTGACCAATTGTTCAACAACAATACAATAAAATAAATTATTTACAAAAATACAAAATTCAATATGGTTCTTTATTTAAATATGTGGGAAAAGTAACCGCCCATTGGTCGTTTCTTTCTTTTATAAGTGTTTATACTTTTGTCTCGTTCACTCCTTGAGTTTGTGCCCCCATTCCGAGGGGTGAAGCATTCCGATAGGTCGTACAAGTAGGGTAGTACGGTGTGGAGTGGGGTGGCAATAAAAACTTAAGCCTAAAGGCGGGGCGCGCCTATGCTTATGTATGTAAAAGGTTTTATGTGTTTTGTAACGCAAAAAGAAGGTATGGGTTGCTTTCTGTCAAGTCATCAATAGTTTCCGAAAGAGTGGCTACAATGAGAGGATAGTCTGAATACATTCAACTGGAATGGATAACTCAATTTACAAGAACATGGACTGTTATGTTAAAGCTAGTTTTTAATACATCTTTATATGTTTTATTGTAAGTTTGTATGACGGGGGTAATCTCCGAAACTCCAATTCTAAAAACAAAATCACTGATAAAAGGAGCATGCATTATTCGTGGGTGCTGTAAATTAACTTATTATTAGCCGAGCTATCATCATACAAAACACTATCGTACAATTTTTGCAGACGAAGTCGCGGGCGAAGTCCTAGTGCTTTATACAATTTGATCTAAACGAAATAGTACGTACAAACGAGTTACTTCATATCAGGGAACGGCACACAAATCTAGATTCAGGCAAATAAAAAAAACTACTAAACACAAACAATAAACTCAATTACTCCATCAAGAACTCATAAAAATCGAACTCAAGTCCCCAAACCTAATCAATATAAAATAAAAACAGGAACAACTCCTCAAAAACTTAGATTTGACAAACTTCTAGAATGTTCGTCTCGTAGAATTCGATGCTCAATTGTTAGTTGGGAACAAGTCGGAACGAATGAGCTTAGTTCGGTGAATTTGAAGTAATTTAAAGGGAAGCTCTTGCAAACAAGCTTGCGTTTCCGTCAATACGTGTGTCTAGGGAGTAGGGATGGTGCTAGTTTATTTCGTTCGGCTCACGGATTCCATAAGATAAAGTAGCCCTTGAAATACACAAACTTATTTGTGTATTTCAAGGGCTACTTTAGGGGCCTAACCTCGGCGATCGGTGGCGGCGACCTCTCGCGTCCGGCCCTGGTGCAAGGCGTGGTCCGGGGCGAGGAGGAATGGGACGCCGCGTCATTTCCTTCTTCGAAGCAGTAATGCTAGCGAAGGAGGTGGCGGAACGTGAGAGGGAAAGAACCTCTCGTCCCAGCCGCCGCAGGAGGCGCTCCGGGCGTCGGCGGCCACGTGATGGCTTCCGGCTACCGTAGACGCAGGCCTGTGGACGGTGAGTAATGGGCTAGCCCGCCGTCCGGTCGTCTTATGACGACAACGGACCATGTCGACGGCGCGTTCGTGTACCACGCGCACCTCAAGGAGATGTCAGCAAAGAGGGGCCCGCAAGGGCCGACGCCAAGCATAACGCGGCTTTGCTTTTCTATCTATTTACTGAGAGGCGTATCCACCGCAACGAACGCTGCATTTTAAACTAACGAGCGAAAAATCGCTTCTCGTAAAATCGATGTTTGAATTCGGTAATGTTTTCATACATCGCCATGTGTTTGAATTAAAAACGCCGCACGCCCCGCCTGTACGTGAACATGCACTGAGTATTTATTCTGCTTTTGATAAAATGTTTGAAAGGTATTTCCGAGTGTGTTAAGAGCGAAAAAGGAGTAAATGATGCCGTGACGTCTGACAGGGGTGAATGGAAGAAGTAAACGTGTTCCGCTGACCCCAAAAAAATTTAGACAAGGGCACGAAGATGATGAGTTCCTAGAGTCTTGAAAATTTTTCTTAAACATGGGTTAGCTTTTTTCGCCGAATTCAATACACAAATTGTTAATCCTTGAATTGAATACATACAACTGGATATTTAGTTTTCGGAAGCTCTAGAAGCAAGGTCGATCGATACACGTGTCTCTGTTTATGGATATGGTGAGATATCTTTTATTAGTTGAATTTAATTAGTTTGTTAGGATCTAGGGTATACGCAGTACGTTTGGGGTAACTGTTTAATAACTCTTATGAAAAACTTGTCGTGTTTTTGCTGAACTTCTATAGCGAGATTAAGGTTTAAAGGCGTCCCATCGGGGCTGCGGGTTGTTCGAAAGAGATACCGCGCCCTCGGCACAAGGGCTAAGAAGGAACATGGGTGGTTTTTAGTCAGTACAAGTCTGACAGTCCCTACCGCTCTGAGCGGAAGGAGTGATTGTGATGATTTCCCACTATCAAAAAAAAAAAAAAAAGCTTAATTTTCACTAACAGCATTTTCCGTAAGGCTAAAATCTGCTGGAATTAGTAGGAACAAATCTTAGATTGTAATATTCATAGCATACGCTCCTCTTTTTTATTCTAATTTAGAGAAAAGTTGCTTTGCCGTCAATACACGTGTCTCGGATGGTGTGAGATAATGTAAACTACGTAACTCACAAACTACATTTAACTCATACTACCCTAGACACGTGTCTGGATCTAGGGGTGTAGGTCAGAATGGCAGGGTTGGTTCATTAGTTTCAGTTTTGATACTGACGTTAGAAGTTCTTGTTTCCTGATTTTTTTTTTATTTTGTTCTTGTAATCATTCACTAATAGCCCGTTTATGCCATCTCGTTTTCAATGTGATTAATGTTAGTTTGTTTCAAATTGTGTTATACATATACGACTGTCTATTTATCTATAATAATTTTATCACTAGTTGTTATTGCTAGTTCATCTTTTTTGTAATTCACCTTGTTTCTTTTGTACAATTTTTGTGTAACGTATTTTGATTTATTACCTTGTTAAACTTACTGTACCTACCTAGATTATAAGTGAATGATGTGGTCTCCTATAATTGGAAGCGCACACTTGTATTTGTCCCTCTTATGTATACTTGCATGTGATTGTGTAGTTTCTGTTGGAGATCCAATAAATAAATAAATAAATCACTGAATTTTCAGACCATTGTGTTTTTGGTTCAGCTACTTTCACGGCACCAGCGATATAATTGGTAACTCAAAAACCTAACTTTCTTCATAACGTTATTATCGTTGGCACCCATTTTTTTTAAACAAATATTTTTTTTTTCAAAATCTTTGAAAACTTTTCTATGTTTACTTTTATATCGAGTTCCTAATATATCCCGTTTTCAGTGTTTATGATAGTGTTAGTGACCATGACAGTTTAAAATCATTTGCATTATCACAGAAAGGCGTTTATCAACTGTTGAGCTGGTTTCTACGAGAACACCCGGAAACACTAAATTAAAACCTTTACTCATGACATCTGGAATATAAAGGAGACAGCCACAATACTGGTCTTTCATGTGACCATAAAATCATGACCATTTCACTACAAACAGGACACCAAGCTATATTTGTCATACATTTCACTGTTACTACTTAACGTTTAATTTATTTTCACTTGCAATAAACTTTGCAAAAAGAGTATTAGGTAGTCGACACCCCTGACGCAAGCGTTTGATGTTTTACGAGCGCACCGCTCGACATTAAACTTCCCTATTTCGGACGGATAATATAGGGTTGTCACTGACAAGGGGTAGAAAATACATGAAAAGTTTTTTTAGAATATTTTTTTGCTTTAGCGACTATTTAATGGGAAGTCGAGTTAAAGCCGTGTGTTAAGTACTTTTTTTTTAATATTTTGATGGTAATATACCTACTGGCTGGTTAAATTCCTGACACATGTTTTTTTAAGCTAGGAACTCTCATCAAGTTCAAAAGTACACTCGGCGAGACATCGAGGTATACAGTCCCAGTATAGTAGTAGCCTTGCTTTGTATAGATTTCCAGTACAATGAAATATCCGCATAAACTGTTTTTAAAGCTTGATTGATCTTGGTGCTTACACTGCTTAGGTACTATAAATCTCGAAGTGATACTCGTTTCGTTATTATATATGACGACAGATGAGACCTGTCTTCGTTGATTTGTTGCTCGAGCATGATGGAATGTGGAGTCCAACATGAAATAACACACAGGCACTGTTCGGTACACTAAACTTAACTGTCCAAAACACTTTACAATTAAAAGTAACGAAGGATTGAAGATCTATTTCAGATTTAAATGAAATAAAATGGAATGTAGTGAGGTTAGCCAAGTCAACCGTTCGTCACCATGATTTCAATTTGAATGTGTCAACTGCACAAGTCTACCGCCTTTTTATTAACATCAAAAATGACCAACGATAACTTTATCCGACTAAACACACTCAAGCATTGCCAGACCAAAAATTAAATTAAATTGAACTAAATCAAAATTATGATAAACGCTTTACATTCCATTACGCGATCTGCGACATATATTATACGCAAAGGATGTGTAAAGGAAAAAATGGCAACAAAAGAACGTGTCTTATTTGATAAGTAATAGAGAAGTATGGAAGAAGAAGAGATGCTGCGTAGACCACAAATTAATTGGGATAAGGACAGGAATCAGGATAATGATGACTTTACAAATTTGAGCATAACATAACATCTGCACGCCTGTTATTCCCGAAAGGGATGCCTTATAGCTATTTTACAAGTAATGTTAAAGCCCCATGTAATAAGGGGCGAGTCTATACCATCAACCGGGCACCAGTCAAAAATTCAGATGCCATGACTTCCCAAAAGGAGGAGGTTCTCAATTCGATTTGTATGTTTTTTTTTTTTTTTTTTTCTCTCTTTTTTTTTTTTACAAGTTATGTTAAAGCCCCATGTAATAAGGGGCGAGTCTGCGAGTCTAATACCATCAACCGGGCACCAGTCAAAATTCAGATGCCATGACCGCTACTCCGGAATTCCTGATGGAAATACCCATTAACACTGCCCGACTGAATCGGAATCAAACTCAAGACCTCATGCACAGTAATCGCGCTTGCGACCACTAGACCAACGAGACAGTCATATTAGATCATAATAGCACAAAACATACTAAATTAATATTTATCATAAAACAGAGGTAGTCAACCCTAAGGCAAGGGTTAAAATTTTACGTGCCCCCGTATTTCGGGCAGTGGCGCGGGCGGGCAAGGTCGGGGCGTATAATAAGTATACACACAGCTAGAACTACCACCTTGCGTCTTTGTGCTGCTTCTGACTTCGTTTTGTTCCGGAAAATAACTTTCATTTAATTTTGCTGCAAGAAATTTTGATAAAAAGTTTCTTCGCAGTAAGTTTATATATGTATATCTTTGTGGTTTCTTATCTTAGCGTTTTGTCCTGTGCTGGATATCATCATCAGCCTAGCCTTTTCCCAACTATGTCGGAGTCGGCTTCCAGTCTAACAGTATACGATAACAAAAAGCAAAATTAAAAATTTTGAAAAACCCACGACTTTTAAAAATTATTTGAAAAAAAGGATAAAATAACATAAAACACCCACCTTAAAAAAACCCAAGAATGTCCGTCGGGAGCTGCCATTAAATGAACTAGTTTTGCAATGTTCAGCTCCCGACGGACATTCTTGGGTTTTTTTCAGATCAAACCCGAACCCATAACTGAAAACTGAATCAAAATCGGACTTGTAGTTTTGGAGAAAAATGGCAACAACTTTGATTTGCACAAAAAATGTTTGCTGCAGCGCCCCCTGGTGAGTTGTCACCGTAACACCTATCTAAGAACATGCACCAATCAAGCCCGAACCCATAACTGAAAACTGCATCAAAATCGGACTAGTAGTTTTGGAGAAAAATGGCAACATGTATTTGCACAAACACACAAACAAACAACCTCTCACCCCAAACGCATATTATACCGTCTCCGTTCCGTCGTGGGTAATGATGGAAAAGTAAAAAAAAAATGTATCGGGTTGACATGGGCTATCTTCTTCTTAGCGTGTCGATGGCAAATCTTCACAAAATACATTAAATTTTGGCCCAATATTCAGCTACGCGAACTCCATGGGCTATGACAAACTCGTTGAAAGTTATTGTAGAGACGGTTTGATGGCAGCTGTCACTTGTTTTTGACCTCAGTTGTTGTGGAATTTGATATAATTGTTGTCCAGCACCAGAGAAGCTCGTAGCTCGATAAAAACAGCCGCTCTGATCAATCTCCATGAATGGGTGACTACTAATCCATTCATTAGTAACTGGGTTGTGGAGGTCAGATAGGCATTCGTTCCATGCAAAATACTGGTATTCAACTGCATCCGTTTAGACTGAAAACCGAACCCACCATAGTTGGGAAAAGGCTAAGCAAATGATGAAGATTCAACTTATGTGCTTCATGACTACAAAATGATATCGTGTTTTTGTCAGCCCTAGCGTTAAGGTTAAAATGTTACCAACCCCTGTATTTCGGGCAGTAGCTCTCCTGTTCAAGGTCACGGCATATTATAGCTCTATCTTCATACAACGACTTTTTGTCTTCCTAACATCTTCGGAAACCTTGCCTTTTCCTAGAAATGTTGGAATTAGGTTCAGATAATCTTAATAATGTTAATGATTTCTTAAATAATAAAATGTAGTGTAATGAATTTATTTAGCTGAACAAGTAAACTCAGCAAAATGAAAAGCAGACTACATTGAAAACGATCAGAATTAGTTAAGTAATTGAATGAGAATAATAATTAATTATCATTTCTAGTAAAAAACAAGCGCCTAGCTACACGAACTAATCATTGAACGCGATACTTAAGGTTAATGCGACAAGGTAGTCTGCAAAATTCGAATTTTTTAGCTTAACCTACGACGAATAATAATCAAGTTAACCAAATTTAGCTGATATCCCATCGTACTGGAAGCTAGCGCACAAAGTGAGTTTCATAAGTCCCACTGTATACATTACCGCCTCATCCGAAAATAAACCTTGCTCTTATAAGTGTTAAGTGCATATTCCTACGAGAGAGTCGTCACCAAAAGTATTACACAAGCAGGAACATTAATTTTCCTAGAATAAAGTTGATTTTTATAATTTTGAAGCACTACTACAATTTGTTCTTATTCCCTACATAGAAACTATTAGAAACAGACTACTAAACAATGACAATGAATTAAATAGAGCTAGAAGTGTCTACACTCTACACACATGAGTATCATCTATGTAGTACATTACATAAGTAAGATAATCACAGATAACGATACTCGTGCCGCGTCTAGACATCCGATGTATACATAATTGTATAGTCAGCACCCAGCTTTACCTGACCGCTCTCACACCACTTCCCCTCCTTAAAAAGGGGTCAGGTTAAGGTTATGCTGGGCATTGACTGTACTGGTTGATGTGACAACTTGTTTATATAGGACGAGTTATGGGCCTACCACACGCACAGGCTTCACCACACTCTTGTTGCCTGTGTGATTACACGGTACATCGCGCGAGTGGTTGGTAAAGCTGAAAACGCGCAAGCAAAAGTGTGGTGAAGCTTTAGCGTGTGGTAGGCCCATTACTTGCATCGACAACAGGAAGATGAAAAGAAAGAAGACAAAACATGAGGCCCTGGGTTCGACTCTCGAGTCGGGCTAAGAGTTTGTTTTCCTTCACCGTTTTGAGAGCAGTGGTGATGAAATAAATTATACAAATTAATGCGCCTGATTGGGTTCGAACACACGATTCACTGTTCCTAAGTCGGGGCCGCCACCACTCAGCCACCGCCGCTCTTGTTTCACTTAAGGCCTCTAATTGAATGTCTGGTTTATAGACTGGCGAGAAATTTGTCTCTTGTAAATGTCTATTATTCTTAGTGTCTTTGCGTGACGTCGTTGTACTTATTATGTTAATATTTATAAGACGACGGCATTATTCATGACTTAATTAGTCGTTTATTAGTTCGTGAATTCGATTAATGTTTTATGTAATTTGTCAGTAGTCCTTCTTGATCCACTTTATTGGAATAGCTCGAGGCTAAAATAAAAACAGCTGCTATGCCTAGGTTGCTCTGTGGATGGGTGACCATTACATATAGCGATAGCCTTAGAAAACACGTGGTCCCGGCTGTCATATATATGAAAAACATGTCATCTCCATAGAAATGCAAATCCATACTGCAGCTACCCATCAAATAAAACTTAAAAGTTACTGTCCCATTTAAAAAATAATTCCTTCCTTCCTTTTGCAACAATGTTGACTTTGTTCCCGTACCTAAAGCCTTCTGCCAGTCAATGGGGCCCTGGTACTTGGTGGCATTCCGTTGCTTCAATTAGAATGAAAACCACGACTCGTTGCTTCCAAATCCCTTGCCAACCACTTCCCAGAGCCACCCAGTGCTGTTCTCCTAGTGATCTATTACCTTCGGATGCAAACTACAGTACGATCAAATTACCTTGACAGGTCTGAACATAGGCTCTGCGAACTTTTACGCATGTAAACTTGTGAAGAAATAGTACATTACTATAACGGCCAGCAACAGAGGCATTGATGGACGAACGTGTAAATGTGGGCCGAGGCGAAGCCGAGGCACACATACGTAAGTCCATCAATGCCTAGTTGTGGCCAAGGCTTGTATAGTACTTTTCTCAAATAATGCGAGGAAATTAAATACAATTTACTTTTCAAAATCACATAAACAACAATAATTTTTCACGCGTTGAAGAGTTCAGCCAATTCGAAATTTAAATAAAACCTTTAATAAGTCACCTCCTTGGTTGCTATGGTTCAGAGTAAAAGATCGTTCCATTTTTAAATAACACGACAGATATGAGTTTAGTATGTAATCTATTTGGCCGCACACGACAGAATATATGGATTTTCATACAACTTTTGCCGGCCGCTGGTCGCATGTATCTGGCCAGTACTTACAGCAATTTCGATTTATCTCGAAGAAGGTTGTCAAAATAATGCTCAAATTTCCAAGCATGTTTGAGAAGATAAAATAATTATGATTTTTTGATAGGTAAATGTTTATTTTGTCGGCTCAGAATTTCCTATTCTTCCATACTTAGCTTTTACTCGTCACCTCCTTTCTAGCGATGGGAGCCTGGTACTAAGCAGAATTCATTTGCTTCAATTAGAACCAAAACCACGACGCGTTGCCTCCAAATCTCTTGCCAATCATTTCCCAGTGCTGTTTTCCTGGTACCTTTCGATGTATCCAATGTTCATAGGCAAATGAAATCGGGATAAATAATTTAATTAATGTGTAACGTTTGTGGTATTTCCGACCGTAGTTTTTTTTTTTCTGTAATAAAATTGTCTGTTTTTCTCGCGATTGCTTTATAACTTCTGTAATCCATTACAGAAGTTATAAAGCAGCTTAGGCATTGTTTTGTTTGGTCAGAGATTGTTTTATGTTTATAACTTTATATTTTATTAATCTTAAAATATCGACTGTGTTGTATGTACAAATATGCTAATCAAAATCTTTATCAAATCAATTTCCATATTTTACCATTACATGAATAAATAAACAACTTATAAACCATAATTAATTTAATTTAATCAATGTGATGTACTTAAATAATAAATATAAATCATTAATATAAACGATAGTACTTCAAAAACAGGTTTGTTTATTTTTACCATCGTCTTAGGCCTTAGCAATTCAATTTATCAACCATAATATAGACCTACAAAAATACTTTATCATCTTATTCGTTTATTCCTCCGAAAGTGTATTGAAAAACGTAGTTTGATACAAGTGGGCATTTGTTACTGCAATTTTCGGCTCCATAACAACGACCTACGGGCTACGGCTCGGTTGTGAATTCCGCCTCAAAATCTGATGTCACAGTTTTATTTATTCATAGAAAACGTAGGACAGTCAAACTATATATCGAGTCTTAAATAAACCCGTCAGAGGACGGACGTCTGAACACTCTGAACGATTCAATTTGCCTCCTCAGCGCGTCAATAAAGAGTGAACGGAGGGAATTCACTCAGAAGGTGCATAAAACTTGCTTGTTACTGAACTTTACTTGGGCAAACAGATTCGCAGTAAAAACTGAACTGGCTCTAAGGCAGTGGACACTCAAGAAAATTGGGACGAATTGTAAAAAAAAAGTTGGGACAAAAAGGGCTAAAATCTCAAAGCATGACATAGTTGCAATAAATGAATTAATGATAATGATTAGTTCTGCATTTTTGATAATTATGTTGTCTAAAATCTATACTATAGATCAGTTAAGGTGATGTGACGTCCAAAATTCCAAATTATCAACTTCGAAAAAACTTGTGCTCTCTGCGCACTACAGTTACTACTAGTAAAACGATACCCCTTAGCAAGTCTGTTCCAGACTTTCTAGCGACTGACTATCTGTAATGACTCAAAGATCTTTAAATGACAGCCGGCACCATCGCCTTAACTAGTCCAGTCAAATTAGTAGTTTCACCTCAGACTTTGAGATACCCCCAACCTGCTCCAAGAACAATGATTGCAGGTCGATATGTAGTATTCTTAAAGATGCTAATATTGATGCCCCATCAGGCAGCGTCAAGTCAGCTGTAACCTCTAGAAGATGGTTGGAGTAAAGAGTAAAGACCCAGCTACAAACTCGTATAAATAAATTTGTATTTTGATATCCTAAAAGTTGTCTCAAAACCCATATAATTATGGTAGGGTGTCCGCTTCTATCAAAAATCTAAGGTTAATTAATATTACTTTCTTGAATGCCTTTTTCATCAAGGAAGTAATATGAACTGAGAGGGTTGTATTGGTGATTTTAATCATTGTTACTCTGTAAATTAAGTCACATTTGTAAAATTGTAACGGTCGCGAATCCTGTTACATTAATTAACATATACAATCTGACTCTGACCGGCAAATTACAAACGCATTTCGTGGGCTACCCAGAAGCATCCATCTTATAGGTCAACCGGTACTCAGTCAAAACACGCCATATTAAGTTTATTAATATTGATGAATACTTAACTGGCTTTTGCCCGCGGCTTCACCCGCGTGGATGTCGGTTAAACTACATAAATGTCGATTTTTCATACAAACTTTCATTCCCTATTTAACTCCTTTAAGGGTTGAATTAAGATAAAAATTAAAGAATGATTCTTATCTAATGTTGGCCAATTTGACTAGCTAGACTATAACGTGCTTTCCCAGTCACGGAGGTAACTCGGTAAGTAATTCGTGGTCACCCATCCACAGACCAACCTAGGCAGTGGTTGCTTAACCTAAAGATCGACCGAGCGTTTGTTATTTTACACTATTTACATATAACCGAGTTCCTATCTTATATTATGCTAATCTATGGCAACAAGAAATGTTCGTGTCGCATGAAAAGTAAACACAAAAAAATGTAAACGTTCGTGCAGCGATTATCGTCATAGCACAACGTCAACCAGTACAGTCATTGCCCAACATAACCTGACCCCTCGTATAAAGAAGAAGGTGGCAAGTAAGTTGTGTGAGAAGAGGGGTCAGGTAAAGCTGGACACTGAATGTACCATCGTCATAGTCATAGCATGTAAGCAATATTGCTGCAATTAGGCACGTTATTGATTAATGTTCGAACAAGTTAATAAATTATACCGTTCATAAATGTGATTAACTGCCTGTCTCCGTTAGAAGTAGTAATTAGTAGTTAGACTGTTCCTTATCAAATTTCTAACCGACTTCCAAAAAGGAAGAGGCTCTCAATTCGTCTCTAAGTTGCGTAACTCCGTCATTTATGGACTGATGTAAGACTTGAAAAAATAAAAAAAAACAAAAGTACTCCCGAGGTGGTCCCATTGTCACCATGTCAGGATCTGATAGTGGAATATAAAGGAAATAGAGATCAAGATCTGATGGTGGAAACTAAAGGGAATAGACTGATAACCTTCAAATCTTATAGGCACGTATTACCTACTTGTTTTGTGGCAGTCTGAAGGTGAATGTTTTTTTTTTCTAAAATGTAATGTGTTCTCAACCTGTACTAGGCCGGGCATGGTGGATTATAGCACATTCCCTCCCACACCTCCCCCACAGAGGAGTTATGTGTCCCACCAGTGGGTACATTAATAGGCTGATGATGAATGTGTGTTGACTGTCTTGTTGGTCTAGTGGTCGCAAGAGCGATTGCGGACTGACTATGAAGTCCCGGGTTCGGGTCAAAATTTTGGGTTTTTGCATCAGAAATTTCTCAGTAGCAGCCATGGCGTATGGGGTTTGTGCTCGCCCCCTATTATATGGGACGGATTATGTGCTTTGTTTTGTAACATTTATCGTAAACCCAAGCCCAAAGTTATCGAATCCATGTTTACTCTGCTTTGTAACAATCATCGTAAACCCAACCCCGAAACAACTTGGTCTAACTAAATTAAAATCAAACCAATATTTGGTTAAAGAAAACCATAAAATATTGGCCATAAAGATGCGAGCCAAATGTTTTTAATCAATACTCGTTTAATCGCGCTTGGGTTTAATCTTTTTAATGACTAAACTGTGCTAAATTACAATGGCTGCAGCGCCGCGGAACCCGAAATGTACAGGGATCATTTATTGTTGATTTTCGAGTCCAGAACGGCCATAAAGTTTTTGTTAGACTGACGAAGGAACGAAACATCGTGTTTTGTAATGTTTTTCGTTTTTCTTTCTTGAGGTCACCTATGTAATTGAACACGATCACTACATTTAAATGACGCTCAAGCGCCTGTCAGCCTCTTGAAAGCAATTCTCTGGTAGGTTAAGATCTTTGAGCGCGATCAACATAAACTGCGATCTAGAGCAGTCAGTCACCACTGTATAAATAGTAGCGTTGTGAGTTAGTACATTACTTAGTACAAAACAATAATTATAAACCCACCGACCATAAAAAATTAAACAGCAGTACAGCCTACAGATTTGTGATACAATAACCGATTAGCTCAACATTATTATTGATATCACCCCTATGACTGGCTAAATATAGCCTGCCCCCATTCTAAAACTGTCAGGTCAGGTATATTGATTTTAAATCTACTAAGTACATAACCGTATAGGAAAAGGCGTGAGACAGGGTGACCCCCTCTCACCCAAAATATTCTCAGCAGTTCTGGAAATGGTTTTTAGAAATATCAACTGGGAAAAACAAGGCATCAAAATAGATGGCGAGTACCTAAGCCACCTACGGTTCGCGGACGATATCGCTATATTTGCTGAGGAGAGTACTGAGTTAGAGAGCATGGTAAAAGATCTTGTGAGGGAGAGCAGCAAGGTTGGTTTATCGCTGAACGCCTCTAAAACAAAATTTATCACAAATGGTACTGTTCCAACCATTAGAGTGAACGGAGAAAGCATCGAGTGTGTTACGGAATATATCTACCTAGGTCAGTCAATTTCATTCCAAGATCTCACAGAAAAAGAAATAAACCGACGAATTGCAATTGCGTGGAAAAAGTACTGGAGCTTGAAGGAAATCATGAAAAATAGAGATATAAAAATTGAAATAAAAAGGAAACTGTATGAGACAACCATCCTGCCATGCCTAACATATGGTTGCCAAACATGGTCGTTGAGGAAGATAGACGAACACAAATTAGCCATACACCAACGGAAAATGGAGAGAAGCATGTTAGGAATAAAACTATCAGATAGAATAAAAAACGAAACAATAAGAAAGAAAACTAAAGTAACTGACATACTCGAAAAAATTAGGAATTTAAAATGGAAATGGGCGGGGCCATGTGTATAGGATGACCAACGACAGATGGACCAAGAAACTC
This sequence comes from Diarsia mendica, assembly GCA_949316265.1. NCBI lineage: Eukaryota > Metazoa > Arthropoda > Insecta > Lepidoptera > Noctuidae > Diarsia > Diarsia mendica. The sequence continues at coordinate 6,992,398 of OX438906.1, read as the reverse complement.
ACAGAATGGTTACCAAGAGAAGGGCAAAGAAGTAGAGGTAGACCGAAAAAACGATGGGAGGACATATTTAAAGAAAGATGTGGACCAGACTGGAGAAGACAGACTAGGGACAGAGACAACTGGAGGAAGCTGGGGGAGGCCTACGCCAAAGAGGCGACTTCCACAATTATTTAGAAGAAAAATAAATAATAATTAATTATAATTCATAATGCACGAATAGGATAATTTATAATTTATATTTTTTTAATTTTTTTATTCAATAATGATATTAATAATTATTCTATATCTTAAATGCATCTAAACTAAATTTATTAATTAATTGTGATTTTTTATTTTAAAGGTTCTATTTAAATAATTGTTAGATTGTGGTAGAATAAAGGCTATTTTTATTTATTTATTTTATTTTAAGTACATAACTGCGATTCAGCCTACCTGAACTGAAAGTATTCTGTAAGTTTTTCAAAAAGCTAAGTGGAATAAGAACGAAGAAGCCTGATCTGACTGAAAAAAAAGGAAAGGGGATGGTAATATAAAGTTCCATTCGGAAAATATAAATAGAAAATTTGCCAAACACCAACTTTCCCACACAACCCTGTCAAGATTTACGAACGGCCCACAGCCCCACAGCCTGCACTAGCAAAAACACGAAAAAAATAGTCCAACGACCATCGTCCTGGAGTTACAAATCAAACAAAATAAATTGGTTATAAAAGTGCAACAAGTATTCGAAATGCACACATATCCAGCCTCTACGTATCCCCACTTGCTTTTATAGACCATAAACTGACTTTACGACTGTCAGGATAATACCCATCCGGCTAAAAGGGTTTCGACCACTCCGCGAACTTATAGATATATACGACGGCAATTAAAAATGTCTGACTACAAATGTAGCTTTAATCATTGTTGGGCGAAGGGTGGAAAATTTGAGCAAACATTGGGTAAATGTGGTTGGACTTCTGTGTTGAAAGATGGCTGTCTGTTTCGATTTTGTTCCTGGCTTTATTTTTCTCAGTATGTTCTACGAATAATACATGTCAGGACCCTCTCTCATAGCGAAGAGGCCTGTGTCCCAGCTGTGGGAACATTATAGACTGCAATCTCTATCATAATCTGCTGTTTTTTAATTTTTATTCTTTTTTTATTTTCGTCATAAGAATAGTGTTTAATTTTGACGGCCTGTGCTTATCACCTGAATGGAATTCATGCTTGGGCAGGGTTAAATAACACCCGCTACTCTAAAAGTTTGTCCAATCGCCAAATTCTGAAAAGTTTTCTTAAAAGCTCCTTCAATTACTACCAACTTGCCAAGTGTCTAAACTTGGAATGCACCTGCCAGACCCTCCTTAACGTATTGATCTCCGTTTTGAAAGAGTCGTTGGAAAAGGCATTTTCCGTTCTTACAGGAAGATTATCGATATAAATGAGCATTATAGCAGCGATCCATTGCGGTGTTCCATTTGTTTACCCCGCCACAACAATGGCGTATCGTTGTACGTAATTACTTGTGTGCAACAACCCGTTTATGAGTTACGTGGCGCATAAATGTGACTTATCTTACGATAAAATGTTCTCATTTTAACGCCGACGCTCTCCCTTTGTACGTGTTTGCCTTCATCCATTAAATTCATCGCCGCCACTCACTAGAACAGTAAAAGTCACTCGAAACCTCGCAAGTCCTTACAGAACTTACGTCGCCAAGTTTAAGTTAACCATTCCTAATAAAACCGATGCGTTTCTCGCGAAAACCCCACTCGATACATCCAGGAGAGGATCATAAACGCCCCTCACTGCATACGAGGCCAAAAAGATCCAAAAACAAATAGCTTCATATATAATTATACAAGAAATAAAACGCACGTTTATTACTGTGTGGTTTATTCGTTTTATGACCTCCCAGGATCGCATTGGATAGACGTCAGTTGGGAGCCTAGACGTCGTAAATAAGTATGAAATATGATAATTGCGAAATTCTTCAATATATTACGATTTAAACATTGACGATTCGCCTGACGTTTTGTAGGGCCATAACTCGGTTGTTCGCGGAACTTGCGGGTGCCCCGTCTTGCTCGCACTGCCTAAGCTAACGCACAAAGCCTTTAGAGACCCATCGATATTGTGTTTCATGCACTCCATATATTTTTGTTTGCTTTTTTAATGCCTGTATTATATGACATTAGTTTTGCGCTCTAATGTTACTTGAACCTCGTAATTTATTATGAAATATGTTTATTAGCTGTCAAATTACGTTAAATGATAATGATTTCTTCGCTGGGTATGCAGGACATGTATTTCACAGGGCTTTTGTCGTGCTGTCATAAAGAAAGTGACTTTTATTAGGTTAAATACACAGTCAGTGTTAGCGTCTGAATGGCAGCCACTGATTAAGTACCTGTGAAGAATCAGTGACAGCCGGGAACAATAGTCAACGTGCTTTCTGAGACACAGAGGGATCTCGATTTGTGATGGTTAGGCTTGCTTAATTCAGTCATCATGAACGGGAGACCCCGTCCATGGATTGAATTAAGCAAGCCTAACCTTGAAAATCGATCTCATCATCAGCCAGAAGACGTCCCACTGCTGGACAAAGGCCTCCCCATAGAACGCCATAACGAACAATCTACCGCTTGCATCCACCAGTTGCCCGCGATTCTAACAATCGGTCCACATGTCGGCTCCCGATTCGTGGTCGCCACTCGAGAACCTTTCTTCCCCATCGGTTGTCGATCTGTAAAGAATTAAAGATCGATCTGTGAGACTGTTATTATTAACCCACGACCCCAAACTAGATCAATGAAAAGAAAACTCATTTAATTCAATTTATTTGTCAAAAACACGTGTAGGTTCACAATCAGTTGGAAATTGGAATGATTACATAAAAAATAAAGAGAAAAGAAAATTATTAAAAAAAACTACAAAAAGCCGAACCAGATCTAACCATAACATGAACCAAGATTTAATTAATCAACTAACGCGACATTTGCAACATTTAGGGCCAGTTTCACCGGTTACGGATAAAGTGTCAGATAGTTATCTGACAGTTATCTGACAGATAATGCTATCAAAAGTTGTAGTTTATCTGGCAGATAAGTTCCGGATAGGCTATCAGGGACTTATCAGCAAGTGGTGAAACCGGCCCTAAGCCTAACTTACGATAAGGATATACTAATTATATTTTTACGATCGTGTACGCAATTAGCATGGGACACGGTGATTGATGCTGTCTTGCGATTATGCGATTAAAAGTCGCAGCAAATGACGTGTGACGGTATAGCACAACATTGATTAAAATATCGGACTGTGTTTACATTATAAGGTGAGATTAGGTCTTTTATGGCTGGAATTATAACGGTCTTGTTATTTAACTGTTGTTGTTGTGAGGTTATGAGAGTTAGGTGCGTGTGCGCAGGGTCGGCAAGCATAATCAGCTTTTAAGTCAAAGTCAAAACTATTTATTTCAAGTAGGCCAGTAAAAGGCATTTTCGAATAGTCGAATTAAACTAACTGCGGCACTCAGAGATATTCAACAAATTTGTTACCACTGCTGCGACCCAGGCCTCTGCTCTAGAAGAAGTGAATCCCTTTGTTAAACGTTGATGAAACTGTAAGCTCCAGATATCTGAGGAGATTGATAGACTAGATAGTCTTATTTTGTGAGATTTATTCAGCATCCTCTTCAGGTAGTCGCTTGTTGCTGTTGATTCTGGCTTTCAGGAGTTTCTGTGGTTTGGAATAGTTAGGCGGGTTTGTTACTACACCACGTGGATTATGTGAGTCGCCTTAAGTCTCCTGTTAAAAAGACCTTATCATTTTATCATTGTCTTTATTTATTTTCATTTTGACGTACTTATTGCGTAAATACTCAAAACCAAGCTTCCATTCAGCAGTGTAGATAAAGTCAACGACTTTAAATGGTTCATGTCGAATTTCTACTGACATGGTGAATGGTGAGCGAAACTACTTATGAGGTAAAAAGCTAGTAAGAGCTAGTAGTAGAACTTAGAAGCAGTTGGTCTTCTTCTTTAAATCCATGATTCCCGTATTATGACCTTCGGCCAGAACTTAGCCACGACCATGACAACAGTGTCCTCGCGAATGTCTTTCAATGTACAGATGCAGTCCCACAGAAAGTATGACAATAGATAAGGCATCGTTTGTGGTATGACCACATCACCACAGTAGCAGACGGAACTGCGCCAACACAATCGTAAACCACTAATAACGTCAAGTGACCATGACTCGCACGTCTAATTATATAATTTGTTTCAAGACAGTTTCACTCCATGTAAAATACTGGTATTCAGCTGCATCCGGTTAAACAGGAAGCCGACCCCAACATAGGAAAAGGCTAGGCATGTGATGATGGTTTGAGATAGTTTTAGGGTTTTTTTTTTGGTATTTCTTTTATTAGCCGCCATCATCATCTGGAAAAACATAATCAATATCAAAATTTATTTATTCAAACTAGGCTGATAATCAGCACTTTTCGAAGGTCAAAATTTACTTTACTTTACTACAGTGAAACTTGGTTAACTGGGACCTGAATAAGTGGGACCATAGGAATTTGTCATCAGCAGGCACGGAGTCTCGGCTCTCATTCCATGAGAGTTAAACAGGACTGGTGAAATTTGGGTGTACTATAAATGGGTACACCTCTGCATAAACCTTCGGTGATAACAGGCGTTATGTTACGTTATGTCATCATCTGCCTCACCTTTTCCCAACTATGTTGGGGTCGGCTTCCAGTACAAACAGATGCAGCTGAATACCAGTATTTTACATGGAGCTACTACCTATCTGACATCCTTAACCCAGCTAGTACTAGAAAATGCGAGACCCCTTGATAAGACTGTTGTTCTATTACAAAAAGTATCCTAATGATACGGAGAAATTAGCAAAAGATAGTGAGGACAATATTGAATGTAGGCTACAACAGTAGAGGAAGATCAAGGAATCGATGGATGGACTATGTGAAGGATGACATGACTAGAAAGGAGGTGACTGCTGAGATAGTTATAGAGAAGTGCGGAAGAAGAATACATACGACGCCAACTCCAAATAAATTGGGATAAATGGAAGAGTATCTTAAAAATCTTTGATCTATACATTATTCTGTAGAGTTGTCTTTCTGACTAGAATTGTCTCGACAGAAATGTCACCTTGCCTCCATATCACCAAAAAATGTAAGAAATTTTAATTGATAAACCGATATTCTTTGCCAATGACGTTCACTTAACAACAATGTAGATACAAGGATCAGTCATTTTGACACTTCTTGACCTACAGATAAAGCGACCTGATAAAATTTGTGCATAATAATATATCTTATCAGACCCAATTTAATGACGTGAGGATATGAGATATCAGCCGTTTATTTTGGCTGCATAAAATAAAACAAAACAAATAATGAATACAAATAAATGCAGGACCATTTATTTGTGGGTGGTTATGGCTTATTTTTGGTTTTATAATTATTTTAGAATGATTTGTTGTTGATCGAGTTGAACTAAGTAGAAGTTCTTTGTTTACAGAATTTAAAGCTTCTCGTGGCGCACGGTCTCCGTAAACGAGCCTTAGGAACACCTTCGCCTAACTTTTTGGAGGTTACAGGCGTGTTGTTATGTCGGTGTTTGCACAATAATAAATACGAGACAGGTCTCGTATTTATTATTGTGGCTTGATTTCTACTCGTTATAAAAAAAAATAATGTGCTGTATTTAATTATAGACACTACTGATAGACTGACGCGATAGACAAGACAACGCGAACAAAATCGTAACACATCAACCACCTTATCTGTGCAGGCGGGAAAACGGAGAACTAAAATAAATGTACCTAGTTTGACATATCAATGCACTTCTCTGCTTGACAAGCCACCTTGAACTGCACACTTATTGTGGTCAAACTATATCTGATATAATTTCAGTTGCTGTCGATGTAACGTGCCAAACTTGGCAATTGCTCTCTGTTAAATAGGGTAATATTTTTTCTATAATGCTCGTAGGGTCTTACTTAACTAAGTTCTGGACTGATAAAATTCAGTTGTTGTACTTTGACAGTACAGCAACCAACCCAAGGTTACAAACAAAGTAACCTTGGGTTGGTTGCTGTACTGTTTGTCAAGCAAGGGTCTACCAAGAGGAAAATAAATTGTTGGTTATCGCGACCAAAAGTCATCTCTTCACGCCCCACTTTCAACGCCTTAGAACACTTTTTTCGCACTAAAAAGTAGCCTGTGTCCTTTCTCAGGCTTGTCCTTTTTCAGGCTCTCACTATGTGTATGTAGGTGTGAAAGCGCGACAGACAGGCAGAGTTACTTTCGCATTTAAAATATTAGTAAGCTGTTATTTTGAAATCAAAACAGAAACTTCTATTTTGTTTTCATGGGCATCTATTTGAGCCTAAATGTGTCTGTAACCGGTCATATTAGTTGTAGAACCGAGGTCCGGTAGGTTTTCTTGTATCTTGACAGCGAACCAGCAACATAATTAAAGAGATGACGTACACACTAGCTACACACCAAGCTAGACAAAACCAGTTAATCTTGGCCTCACTTCACTAGATCTTTTCGCACAATGAACGATCAGATTATACTGGTTTTGTATAGCTTGATGTGTAGCCGTGTGTACAAGGCTTGGTAAAGGGAAGTGATGAATTCTGCCGATAATAATCGAGTACTTAGCTTAGATAGATAGATAGAAGATAAGAGTCAAAGTTGAGATTTGTATTTGTTGTCAATATAAATATTATCTTACCTAGTAAGTAGTAACACGAGCAATTTAATAATAAACAGTCAATGCGGACAAGATAACCTAATTTGCAATGTACTTGTAAACAAATCGCTGACAAAATGGTTACTGCAAGGACTTGATTGTAGGCTTGACCTCTCTGAATTTAGGGTCAGAAGTCAGATATAAATCTATATAAATAAAAAGAGAAGTCCTGGCTGACTGACTGACTCATCAACGCCCAGCCCAAACCCTTGGACCTAGAAAGCTGAAATTTTGCACAGAGGTTCCCTTTATAATGTAGACAAGGAATAAGGAAGGATTTTTTGAAATTCAACCCCTAAGGTAGTTAAATAGGGGATGAAAGTTTGTATGGAAAATCGGCATTTTCACGCGGGCGAATCCGCTGGCAAAAGCTAGTAAATAATATTTATTGGTAGACAAGGTAAAGTTTGCATTCACTTTCAGCTCAGCCTCTCGCGGTCCATTGTTCGATATCATCATCATGTCCCTTGCCCCATTCTATTAGCAACACGTTTTTTTCTTCCATCTTCTCCTGTTAGACGTCACGGTATCATTTACTTCTTTCTCTTTCGTATAATTCCTCACACAATCCATCCATCTCTTCTTTGGCCTTGTTCTCCTTCTCCATCCATCAAAAATCATCATTGTTGGACATAGGCATCTACCAATCTGCACATAATCATTTCCCCACCACAGCATTGCCTGCATATGACATAGCTTTGAATTCTACCGGTGATTGTAGTCTAATAAGGGAGTTAAACCCTCGAAATTATAGAAACCTTCCTCTTATCCCAATTTGTGATTGGCGATGAAAATCTTCTTCCACCATACTTTTCTATGTTCATCCATCAGTGGTCAACCCCTTGTCATATCTTTGGCACCATCTATCCAGGCTTTACCTTCACAAAAAAACCTGATGTACCCAATTTTATCAAGAACTGTATATTAGTCGTCCATCAGAAATAAAGACTTTTGCCACACAATTCTGACATATGGCTAGCATATTACACAATACGCATTTAGTAACTTACAAGAATGCTTACTCGTGATGTTTTTGTTCACGAGATAAAAATGAAATTTTGTTCTGAACCATACGTGAATACCATAACATTATGTAAAATCTTTTCGCAACTTTTGAGAACTACACAGTCATACATAATGAATATTTGGGAAGCGTGCGTCGTACAATATCGGTTCGAAAAACAAAAATTAAAATAACCTGTATCTCATTTGGCTTATTCCACAAATCCCCCCTGAGAAAATCCCCCTCAGGGGGGAAAATTGGACTCGGATGTAAAACATGTCCAGAAAGTCCCCTTGGTAATTTGCCATCTCTTTACACTAGTGGCAAAAAGAAAGAAAAAAAGAACAGACGACGCATCTCTGGTCATCCTTGTTATCATTGTCACCGCCACTTCAATGGCTGACCACACAGATCGCAACTCGTACTCTCATTGAAGACCCCCAAAACTCCAAATATAGACTTAATATAAACACCGAACCGTGATGCCCGAAGGCTCCCACCAGCTGGGAAGCACCGGTCAAGAGAACTTATTAACTCAAAGAATGGTCTAATGACTATTATCTTGCGTTCCAAAGCGTAATGGGTATCATTAAACTAAATACCTGAATATATGCACAGGGACCAATGAAGTTATACAAGAGCAGTTTATGCTGATCTCTCAATATATTGGAAGACTATACAATGCCAGTCCATGATATACTGGAAGTGTGCAGCTTGATGCGCCATGTGTAACTGTGTACCGACTTTGATATTTTCGACATTTAATATTGTTATTTAGTTTGGTTTGAAGTTTTAACTTTGAGGATCATCTTTCGATGGTCATATTCCCGCTTTCTTGTGTACTGTCGGTATATAGGAAGTTCGGCGGTACTGATCATAGGAATTCATAATAAAGTAACTGCTGGTCTGCCAAATTGGATTTAGAATGACGTGACTAACCATGCATTGTCATCCAAACCAAACATGTATGCAAAATTTTAGCTCAATTGGAAACCAGAAAGTGGGTCTTTAAGTTCACGATTTTTTGCATAGTTTAGTTTTACAGGTAAGCTAAAAAAATAATTTTCACCAACAGGGCTTCGAAGATCTACTTACATACAAATAATGCGATATCTGTCTTCAATAACCCGAGATCCGCAGCTCACGGAACAAGTGGCACCGAGGTGTTTTACAATGCAAGGGTACGCATCCAATTTTGATGGAATTCGACAAACTCAATTTCCTCTCCAAATAGGTTATGGCGACATTGGGTCACTGGATATAATTGTGGTGGGACTGTCCATGCAAATCCCATTGCACACGGTTTCAAGAACAAGGAAATGTCGACTTTATACTTCGGTGTTGGGGTCTGTTTTCGGGTTTGCGTTTCTCGGTCAAGGACGCTGGATGCGGAATGAGATATTATAGTATGATTGACAGGTGGTTTTCTTTTTCCGGTTTCCGATTAGGATTGAGGTCGATGTTTCTTGGGATTGCTACTTGTTATTTTGTCTTCTTTTGCCTTAGTATTGGTTGGTTAGCAATTCGTCTTATTAGAGTAACGTAACGTGAAATGTGACACGAATGAGCCGTTCAGACTAAGCAACTTGAAATGTTTCAGCATGATTGTGTTCCATTTATCGTCTTGTCTCAACTCTCAATGTGTAGCCATCATTAGTTATTGCGCGGCTTGGCAGGTTCCCTTTGACGATTACTGAGTATGAGGTCCTTGAGTCGGTTCTCTGGTTGGACAGAGTGTTATACGGTTTTCTATCAGTAGGTATTTTCTCAGTAGCAGCCACGGAGTCTGGATTTGTGCCCAGTTTCTAGCAATAGGCTCGACCCCTATTACATAGAACTTCAACATAACTATATGGGTGTACTATATTAGACACGCCTCTGCCTAACCCTTCGGGGATTACAGTCGTGATGTTATGTTATGTTACCTCGCGAATATTCAAGCTACATCAACTGTCACGAGCTTCCAAGGTCCTTCCTTGTTTATAAAGAAGTATTGTCTTCAGTTTTTAGTGCTTCTAGTAAATTTGCACGAAATAGAAAATACAATGTTGCGTGAATGACTTGTGGGTGGTTTAAGTGTTTGTAAGTTTTTACTGCTTACTTACATGTTCTTTAAATTAGTAGGTAGCCAGCTTTGTTACTTAAGCCTTATGTCCGTTTTTCATAACACGAGGGCCACGACACGAGGCCAAACCAATGTAAATTCATGCGTAACTAGCGGGCAATAAGATACTGATTCTAATGTCAAATGTCGCGGAGGGAAAACCCCTTTGAGGGATCCCGTCGGGGCTGCGGGTTGTTCGCAAGAGATACCGCGTCCTCGACATAAAGGGCTAAGAAGGAACATGGATGGTTTTTAGTCAATAGAAGTCTGACACTCCTTTTCGTTCTGCCCAAGAGCGGGAGGGGTTACTTGATGACCTTGATGACACCCGCCAAAAAAAAAAAAACTCTAAACATAGAAATCTGTATCTTGTTATCACTAGCTATGTATGAATTTACGATGGGTCAGAATTAAATGCTCTGTCCTGCCGAAGTTCCCGGTATAAGCTGGTCTTTTGTAAAACAAAGGAATTTTAAAACGCAGTTAAGTTTAGACATAAGTTTAAATATTGTCACCTAGTTTTGGTGAACGGAATTTCTGCGTATTTTTGATAAACGCCCAAGTTACCGAGACGTTAATTAAGTTTCCATTAAAACACCTTAATTTACGACCACCTAAAAGATAATTTTAATTAGTTGTCACTTAGTTTGTTGTAAAAAGTCGAATCGCGTAACTGCGGTGGGTCCAAATAATAAATAAAAAAAAACCGCCGTGCCTCAGAAGGTCCAATTTTATGAGCCATAAAATTCTAGCTTATATTCGTCATATTGTTTGAAAATAAACTAATTTGTAAGTAATTAAGAACCCGTTAATCATTGTCATAGTTATCGTAAAAATAATGTCAATTTTGAGTAACTTAAATAAAAAAAAACTTTTTAATTTTATTATGCCGCAACAGGTTTGACACTTCATTTTAATTAAAGCTACGCTCAGATCAATAATGATTTATTGGTTATAAACCCGTTTAAAATGTCATTTACTGTTGAACTTACAAGTTAATCGATTTTTACGTTTAAAAGCGAAAATAATGACACGGCTATTATATTTTTAAATGAACAATTATTTTAATACGACGAAATCGCGATTTGTATTGACTGTTAATATCAACACTACGAGCTAACGTCTTAAACTAATTATTGTATCTTTAACAAATACAGAAACATAAGTATTTATATTTTAAGGCCATGTGTTCCCGGTTTTGCCTGTTTTAGAATTCACTTTTGGTAGGCAAATTATAACAGTTTGAATCTGAAATAAATATATTTAGGATACATTCTTTCTCTTTACCATGTACCCGTTCAAAACACGATGCAATACAATTTTCTCGATAGAAAAAAATACTGAAGTAACTTCGATTTGCAGTTTTTTTTACAAGTAAATTACATTTTAAACGAGTACTATAAACCACCATATTTTACAAAAAATATCAATTTATAGGTAATTCATTTTAGAATCGATTCTACCCGATCGTTTTTTCATTGAATTTATATTTTTTTTTTTAACGATTATTTCAAGTAAATTTCGATCCACGCGTCGCTTCTCGCTCTCGCTCTCACACACACGGGACGTTACCGAGCCTATTTCGCTTGGTCTACCCGCCCTTAACAGTGTCCGTGTGATGAGTAGACGGCACGACTTATCTGTCCCTCGGATTAATGCGTTTTATTGTCGCCTCACGAACGACTTTTATGTCGCATTTGCATATTTTTATGGTTTTCTGGCGGTGAAATTAAAGTATTATAAACCGATGCAACTCATTGCGATACAGTCATAAGTCGTAAAATATTGTTGTTGCTCGTAAAAATCGCGGGAAATAAAAACAGTTTGAGCAAAAAAGTTGCCAAGTCATTTAACTTACAGCCGAACTAGCTGGGATTGCATATGATTAAGAGTTTAGGGCGCCGCCAAATGGGACGTGGAAACGTAGCGTACGATGGCTGAATGGTTTCACGACTATTTGATTGACATGCAGTAGGAGCTGGTGAGGGAAATTACAAGTTTATAGCTCAGACATGGATTTTAGAAGACATTGGGGTATCATTTAGCGTAGAGTCATAAAAATCGTTATGGCTTTGCGAATATAACCACCGTATTTTGTTTATTATTGGATTTAATGATGCTTATGTTATTGGGTCATCTCTGATTTAAAGGCTTTCGATTTCCTTACACATTGTTTCTGGGGTGATATGAAGGAAAAAGGAATAAATGATAACGTGACGACTAACAGGGCAGAATGGAAGAAAACTACGTGTTGCGCCGACCCCAAATGACATGGGATAAGGGCAGGAAGAAGATTGTTTCTGTATTCGTGAAAAAAAAAAGCATTTTACTCTTCCTTCATTTTTAGACCAGGGAGTCTATATATGGCTAGAAAGGAAATGTCTTATGAGGTGACAAGTACCTATAGAGATGTATGGAAGAAGACTCTAAATTATTTGAGATGAGAATGATGATAATCTACAACTTGTAACAATTAAGTACAGTCAAATACATTTACAAATGACCAACAAATTCTAAACCTCACAAAACGAATCACCCTATTTCACGACCAATTTCAACGTTCATCAATCCCGTGCTTGTCCCAAGTTGATGGCGGCGTGTGTACCTCTGATTTTCTCCTGTATTAGACCCAGCCATAATGTAAGATGGCGTTATGTGATAAAAATGTCAGGTGGGCATTCACAGAGGCCGTATCACTCACAATGTAAGACAGCTCAATGTACGCCGGCAGATGAAATCGTAAACTTAATAATTAGTTTGAATGCCTTCACTGAGATGACCGGGACACACGGATAGACTGGACTGGTGAACCTCAAGTTTTATAAGTGCGAGTAATTGTCGCGCGTATCTAAATTCTAAATTAGTCGAGTTATTCTATAAATTAGTTAAAATTATTTATACTCAGCATAACTAAGTAAGCTCGGTCGCCTTATATTTTTAAGTTTTTTTTTTACATAGAAAAGAAAAGAAATACTTAAAAAAAATATAAGACGATTATAAATAGGATTCTCATCGTGTGCTCGTCAAAATTACCTATTTTACAGTGTTTGTGATTTCAGAAACAAAGTAATATGAATAAAGCTGTAAGTTTTTATAAAAATCTAATAATAACGAGTCATTTTTCTTTATTGTCATTTGAGAATGTAACGTTTCCATCATTGTTATATTTTTATTTCATGGGATTTACATCAATCTTGTTGAACTAACTTAGAATGATCTCAACATTAAAAATATCACATTTACGTCATCAGGATTATTACTATACATTTGATTGTAACCTACTTTATGTATTCCTATTAAAATAGGCACAGTATAATATTTGGTCATTAGCGACATTAGGTCGTTGATGTGATGAACTGATGACTGAGAAAAGGTTGAATATAAAAAGATAAAATCGTTTTTCGTTTCAAAGAACTTCGTTAGAAGACAAAACGTGTTAATTTATTTTATTTTAACACGCTTTTATTAGCTTCACCTGTAACAAACTTACTTGTAAACAAATCTTCGAAGTCAAATTTGACCCACTTCCTGTTTTCCGATTGAGCTGATATTTTGCTTAAGTTTAGTTTTGATGACAATTCATGGTTAACTAACTCCGCACTTATTTATTTTCTAAGCATTCCCATAGAAAGGATTTGCTGCGAAATAAAATAACGTCACCCTTACGCGTGTTTGTAGTTTTCTTACTATAACATTATTAAAACTGTTCACTTGTCTGTCTGCCCGTCCGTATGTCTCACAAGCAATCCTTTGAGTCCATCCGCCTCATAAACTGACGCAACTAAAGTACTAAACCAAGTAAAGAATGTCCAGCGCACGATCATATGTTGGACTAAACAAGGACAAGAATGTCCCGGCTGGTCCTACTAACTAAACCTTAATGAAATTGTCCGCTTTTGCCACATGTTTATGTAGTTGACTGTACAAGAATGTCCTGTTGAATGATTTGATTGACGTTTACGGGGTTATTTTTAATTGTTTTGTTTTTTACATCCAGTTAATTTTGACAACTGCTGGTTTAATTTAATTGGGGCATTTTTAAATTCATTTTCAACACACTTGCTCATAAAGTGGCTATAATTTCACCGCAATTAGGCACGTAATGACACCTATAATCAAACTGTGACTTTTTCATTGCTATTATTCACTAGTGAGTTAAAGGTTTTTTTTTTTAATTTTATTGGTTGAGAAGCTATGTTTAAAAAAAAGTTTCGATACAAAAAAGATCGTGTTCAATAGTAAAAATAAATTAATGTACCTAGTGCTTCCCCATTTCATGCAACTTTGAATTTAAATAGATAATTTCAACTTAAACGTTTTTTAATAAATGAATCTTTCACTCAAATAATATAACTTTTGTTTTCCTGTTATAAAGAAAAAAAATACCCATTTTGTCCGTGGCTAAAACTCTATTATCCGCGAAAAGTCAAAAATAGTGAAACCACATTCTTTTAGTCTATGGCCGATCGTCATTGTTACAGTAGTGGCGCCACTGGTCAAGAAAAAATGCATCGCTACGTCAAACTTAGTACATTTATTTTAGTTCCGTGTTTTCCCGCCTGCATAGATAACTTGGTAGAACTGTAGATGCGCGCGCATTAATTTTGCCGCTTTTGTGAAAAAAAAAAAAACAGAACTTGTTTCAACTGTTGAAGATGACTTTTTAGTATTATTTTCTTCACAAGTGTGTTGAAAAACGTCGTATGATACACGTGTTTATTGATGATTACCGTCCTCGGCTTTCTTAAGACCCTCACCTGACGGCTCGGGTCTCAATGGCGCCTCTGCGGTAATCACCAACGTTATACACTTGTACCATAATGTACTATTATAGGTCACTAGCTTGTGCCAGCGGCTTCGCTCGCGTGGAGTTTGATAATTGTCCCACGGGATCATATTACCGGGATAAGAAGTATCCTTTGTGTAAATCCAGGTTATAAACTATCTGTGTTCTAAATTTCATCCACATCACTTCATTAGTTTTTGCGTGAAAGAGTAACAAACATCCATCCATGATCCATCCATACATCCTTACAAACTTTCGCATTTATAATATTAGTAGGAAGTAGGATAGGATATGTTGTACTTAACAAGGACAAGAATGCCCCGTCTGGTCCTACTAACTAAACTTAATGAAATGGTCTGTTTAGCCGCATATTTATGTGGTTCACTGTACTTGAATGTTGGAAGAATGTCCTGTTGAATGATTTGATTTGCGTGTTACGAATTGTTTTTAATTGTTTTGTTTTTTATTGCTTGGATTGTAAATTACATCCTGTTAATTTTGGCAATTGCTGGTGTAATGTATGTATATGTTTTATTTTTTTAATTCATTTGTTTGAAGGCAAGCTGGAAAGGTGTGGAAATTAATTAGTTCAGGACGATGGATGGAGAGCGTGAAAGATGATATGAGTAGAAAGGAGGTTGCTTATGAGATCACGAGTAATCTATATAAATAAAGAGAGACTGATTGACTGACTCATCAACTCCCAGCCCAAACCCTTGGACCTAGAAAGCTGAAATTTTGCACAGAGGCTCCTTTTATAATGTAGACAAGGAAGAATTTTTCGAAATTCAACCCCTAAGGGAGTTAAATAGGGGATGAAAGTTTGTGGGCGAAGCCGCTGGCAAAAGCTAGTAAAAAATATGGAAGAAGACCATGCTGGATGCTAATGCCCATGACTTTCGTTCGCGAGAAATTATCATAAAACTTATTACTTACTCTTACTCTTTGAATCGGATTTTGTTGCCAATTTCAAGGTTTTTAATTCTTTGGCATGGAATCTTAATTCTAGTTAGCCTTAAAATAAATAAATAAAAAGCCTTTTTATTTCTCATCTCAGATACATTTTTTACACTGAATTTACCACTAGTACTTATTGAGTTAATGTTAGTTATGTTAGTCTTGACCTTATCCTAGTTAGTAGTGTTAGTTTTCGCAAGGGGTTGGAGATGTAGTCCCATTACAGGTAAAGGCCTCCTCCATCTTTTTCCACTTCTCTCGGTTCTTGGCAAGTTTTAGCCAGTTTGAGCCAGCAGTCTGCGCTATGTCATCAGCCCATCTTTTCAAGGGTCGACCGACCTTTAGTTAGTATAGACCTAGTTAGCCTTAGTAACCCCTTATAACGTCAGCCTTCTGTGCCAGTAATAGACCCGTCAATGTCGGTGTAGCCGTTTCGGTGATTAACCAGAACAAATAAATAGACAGCCAGAAAAAAAAATTAAGAAAAAAAAATTAATTTCTTATAATAATGTATTTATTTCCAAGTATATGGTATTTTGAGATCTTACACTAATAATGTTCCACATATACTATAAAAAAAAAGTTAAGCACATTCAAATCATCACTAAATTAAATAAGTATCGCATATACTTTAATTACTTAGTATTCAGTAAAAAGGCTGTTCTTAATATTCTGAAATTACAAACAGCCACTTTATTTTTTATTTATTTGTACATAGATTGTACTTAATTTAAAAATAATCAAGTTACTTAGACTGATTTAGTAATAATCTATATAAATAAAAAGAGAAGTCCTGACTGACTGACTGACTGACTCATCAACGCCCAGCCCAAACACTTGGACCTAGAAATCTGAAATTTTGCACAGAGGTTCCCTTTATAATGTAGACAAGGAATAAGGAAGGATTTTTCGAAATTCAACCCCTAAGGGAGTTAAATAGGGGATGAAAGTTTGTATGGAAAGTCGTTTTTTTTCACGCGGGCGAAGCCGCTGGCAAAAGCTAGTATTAAATAGTATTTAGAAGTTATTATACTTTGCACGTATTATCACCAGCATAAATAAGACTATTTTGTCTATACATCGATACGAATTCCGCTAAAACCTTAATACTAACTAGTAAGTAAACTAATTTAATTCTAAACACGCACAAATGAGACAAGTGCGGATGCTTTACACAAGGATATGAAAATCATTCATTGGTCATTAGTACATTATTGATGCATTGTTTTGACTGTAAAGCCTATTCAAGTCCCTGTTTCCAATTGACGTTATTTCCTGCTAAATGAATATCAACTTTTTGTCAGTGGTGATAAAGTTGATTTCAGAATTATTAGTGATAGTGAAGAAGTCTTATGCTGCAGTGAAAATTGAACTTTAAGTGCTTGATTGAAAGTTGTTTTTTCAATGTGATGTGTTTGTTTACATATATGGTAAATGTATCATGAACGCAGTATAATAGTACCGTAATATACAGTCTGTGTGTCCGTCCGTCCGTTGTGCGTCTCCTGCTCATCCGGTGTCAAATTCATGTACTAATAGGTTCTGAGAAGATCCACTCTGATTGGATGGCCTAGTATGGTCGGCGCATACAGATGGGTTACAGGAATAGGAGGATTGGTTCGGTGAATTTATCGTGGCAACATGGAAGGAATTTATTAGAAATGATTTATGGCCGCTGAACTTCGATCTATGTTAATGTACAGACGAGACACGAAGTTAGTACAATTCGTCAAATTGCTTTAATAAAGTTTCAACTTTGTCGCTAAAGCATTAGGTTCAAGGTTTATTGGGAAAATTTGTCAGTTTTGGGTAGCTTGATGTGCTGGTCATTCGCTTGGTTAAGTCACATAGGGTAATTTTAAGTTGGTGTAAAGTTGAATGTGAAATAACTTATGAGCTCATACGCCTTATTATAGACACAATTAAAAAGCCATTGTTATAAATCTCCTGGAGATTTATTAGCGGACGGGAGGTTATATGGGTACATTACTATAACTTACGAGTATAATCTTTTGTTTTGAAGACACTGTGTAAGGAAATTAACTTTTCGTAAAGTTCTAAAAAAGGCTTGGTTTTTGTAAAATTTGTTAATTCTTGCCATTGTTATGACTATGTTTAGGATCAATTTTGTGTTACTTACGACAAAGATCCCAATAAAGTATGAAAACTCATACTGCTAAATGGGCCTTCTCTTGACCTCGGGCACGCCTGATGGAAAGTGATGGATGAGGTATATAATTATGATGAAACGAGTATGCCCAGAAGATGCCTGGGTCCCGAGTCTGCTATTCAATAGTGTCAGAATGGTCTATCATTGATCTCATAATTGTTGATTTTGACAAGTAGACGACAAGCCAAAAAGTACCATAAATCGACAGACTTCAGGTACTTTTTGGCTTGTCATCACTCTTGCTTGACTCGGGGCCCTGTTCACTCTTGCTTTGAAGGCAGACGGATTAAACGTGGGAGGGAATTTTCCGCCAGACTGAGACGCACGCGCAGCTTCACTACATCACTACATAGTATAAAACAAAGTCGCTTTCTCTGTCCCTATGTCCCTTTGTATGCTTAAATCTTTAAAACTACAACTACGCAACGGATGCGGTTTTTTTTAATAGATAGAGTGATTCAAGAGGAAGGTTTATATGTATAACTAGCTGATGCCCGCGGCTTCACCCGCGTGGATGTCGTTCAAATTATATACTAAAACCTTCCTCTTGAATCACTCTATCTATTAAAAAAAACCGCATCAAAATCCGTTGCGTAGTTTTAAAGATTTAAGCATACAGACAAACAGACAAAAATAGCGACTTTGTTTTATACTATGTAAGGATAACATCCATTTGCACCCGTGCGAAGCCGGGGCGGGTCGCTAGTTATTTAAATAAATTCATTAGGTATTAGGTGTAGCATTGATAAATTCGATGAAGCGATCTACTTAGGTATTTCCTTTTTGAATCGCTCGATCGATTCGATGAATGGATTTTGAAATTCATTCTGCATTCTTTCACATAATTATTATTATTATATGAAATATATTTACTAGAGTTGTAATTTGCCTGTTAGGTTTATGGTAGATGGTTATAAGAGTAGGTGAAGACCAATGAAACAATGGGTGGACTGTGTGAAGGATGATATGGCTGGAAAGGAGATGACTGCTAACATGACGAGTCTTCTTCTTATCGTGTGGGCACTGGGCAGTAAGGTCTAATGACCCCACACACCCTAGTGTCAGAGTTTCTAAACCGCCTCAGTCGGGGCCGCGGATTTTTGTACTAGATGACGTGGCCTCGGCGCAAGGGCAAAGAAGGAACATGGGTTCGGTTTTTAGTCAGTAGAAGTCTGACACTCCCCTTCGCTCTGCCCAAGAGCGGGAGGGGGGGGTTATTCGATGATTTTCCACCCACCAAAAAAACAAAAAGGGCCTCTGACATCCGTCGGGGCTGCGGGTTGTTGACAAGAGATACCGCGGCCTCGACATAAAGGGCTAAGAAGGAACATGGGTGGATTTTAGTCAGTAGATGTCTGACACTACCTTTCACTCTGCCCAAGAGCTGGAGGTGATATTTGATGATCCCACCTGCCAAAAAAAAGGGCCTCTGACATGGTTTGACGACCACCATTTGGCGGCCGGGACCACCGGCTTATACGTGCTTTTCGATGCACGGAATCATCTTTTTATCAGACAATCAGGTGATTCAAGCCTGCAATGTCCTAGCCAAACTGGAAACAACTTTACAAAGTATGCTTCCCGTGGGAACCCACGACAAGAACACAACGACGGTCACAAGGCAAACGCCTAAACCACTCTCAAAACCCAGATCACAAATGAATTAGGATAAGGGCGAATGGTGGCTTTACCTTTAAGGGAACTATCAAACAAGACAGCTAGTGTGGTTTCCAGTTTCCACTAGTATGAAAATTTTGGGCCTGAATGAAATTATACCGTAGGTATCCGTCGGTACTTTATAGTTTTTAAGAATCACCAGTTTTGAAGATCGTAGGCACCCCCGCGAATTAAGGACACGAGACAAGTAATAAAGAAATCATTTCGCACCGTTGACTGTTTTTAAATCAATCCTTCCAAGTCTAGCTCTTGAAGCTGTCGTCGATCCCAAATGTTGTAAGTACTTGATGTGCCCAAGTACTTTATGATGCTATGTCGCTTGGAAGTACTTAATCTTTTCATAAAGACTTCTATCACAGTTCGTAGAAGTTAGGCTGAATAAATTACCTGAAACCAATATCTAGTGTTTTAAAAACGATGAAACAATAAAATTGCAGACCATTTTAAAGGACACTTCTTCAAAATAAATACAGCATTCCTTTTTTGTCATATTTTGATTAGTCATTGTGATAGACAGTGCTATTTATTTATTTCAGATTTTTTACATCCATTATATTGTTAGCAACATAGAGAAAATGTCTTGAATACCTGTCCATTTCTCAAAATAATCAATTTGCTCAACTTACCATAATTATCAAAAGCTATCAAAAATAAATGCGTTTATGGCTTTACATACGTTTCATGCTACTCTTTGTGACGTGCGACGGCGAGGGCCAGTCTGAAAATTCAGTGGAAAATACGACTTCTTTTAATCAATCAGAGGGTCCAGACAGTTGCATGGCCATTGCTTCCGAAGTACCTGTTTTCTACTAAATAATACACATTCAATGTTTTTTTTCATGGTTACCGCTGTAATTTACAGCCTGTAAGTACCTATGCTATTTCGTATAGACCCCCAGCTCGCATTCCATTCACTACGCAAGAAGACACCCAGCTCGTTAAAGACGCACTATCACCGAAAATAGCCCCCACAGATATAAAGGGGACAATACACTACCTACCGCATCGCCATATAAATTCCAGTCACACAATTATTCTTATTCTACGCGTGAGTCTGATCAAGGCGTATGTATATGCACGCATGCGCCTCTATTACCATGCTAAACGATTCAGAGAAATTTTTCGCGCAGACACCTGTTCTGTTCTTTTAGAATTGGTTTAAAGTTAAGCCCTTTGTTTTAAATACGATGTGTGAGGAATAATCTGACGCCCGGATGGTGTGGAGGTGGCTTTGTCGTTTTGTAAACGTGCGTTTTGTTTTAAATTGCTGTTTTTTTGGCTTGAAAGGAAAAGGATTTGAATATTATGGCTACCAGCAGACGATTTGGCTGCTAAGAGGAAGTCTGAAAGTGGCGCTATTGGCTGAAAAGTTGTGTCGTAATCGGTTGACTTGGCATGAGCATGTGGTGTGTGATGTACTGTGTGAAGGATGATATGGCAAGAAAGAACGAGTAATAGAGTGTTATGGAAGAAGAAGACATATGGTACGCCCAAATCAATTGGAATAAGAGCAGGGGAATGATGATTACCGTCAGGCGATTTCATTTTCACGAAGATACAACCAGGACCTCATGAGCAGCAGTAGCACATACGAGCACTAGACCAAATAGGTAGTTACGATGTTGTAAGGCAGAACATTAGTCTAATCATGGGCCTACCACACGCTCAAGCTTCACCACACTCTTGGTTCACACTTCACAGTACATCGCGCGTATGGTTGGTAAAACTGTATTACCTTTACCAACCACACGCGCGATGTACTGTGTGCACCGTGTGGTAGGCGCATAACATGAGCGAACCATTGTCATAGACTAAGCTAAGTATGTCGACGATGTTACGCATATGGATAAAATAAGAAATGAGTATACATAAGAGGCAGTCTGAAAGCGGCGCCGGTAACTGAAAAGCTGTATAGAAATCGGTTGTCGTGGTATGGGCAAGAGATGCGGAGGAATGAGGAAAATGTTGTGTGGAAGGTTTTAAATTTATCTGTGGATGGGTATAAGATTAGAGGAAGTCCAAAGAAACGATGGATGGACTGTATCTAATAAATAAAGAGAGAAGTCCTGACTGACTGACTGACTGACTCATCAACGCCTAGCCCAAACCCTTGGACCTAGAAAGCTGAAATTTTGCACAGAGGCTCCCTTTATAATGTAGACAAGGAATAAGGAAGGATTTTTCGAAATTCAACCCCTAAGGGAGTCAAATAGGGGATGAAAGTTTGTATGGAAAATCGTCATTTTCCCGCGGGCGAAGCCGCTGGCAAAAGCTAGTATAGAATAAAATAAGAAGACATGCTGCGCCGACCCCAAATGAATTGGAATAAGGGCAAGATAATGCTGATGATGTATGTCGACGACTCTTAAGTCCATTACCTTCCAACAATAGTCACAAATGATAATCTAATCCAACAAAATCAGTCCGCAATAAAGTGTCAGATTTGCACGAGTTACCATTGTTTACAATAGTCATTGTAGTAAATACTAACATTCGGACGTCTCACAAGATTTCTAATGCAGGTTTTTGGCACATATTGTGACAAACAATGAATCAAATGTTTCGGTGTGGATTTGTGGAATTGTAAGAGGAGTTTGATTTTTTCAAAATGGCAGCGGTAAATGTAGCTTAGTTTTCAATTTATAATATTAGTGTGGCAGTTTAGATAATTATGGATGTTGTAACTATTCTTCTTGACTGTTGTTGTTGGTATACTTTTTTTAAGGAATTAAAGTAGCTCGCGTAATTTATATATTCTTACGTTTTTTGCAATTTTTTAGGGTCAATGTTTGTATGTGATTCGCGATCGCGACCAAACACGTCATGTAGCTACAGAATTATAACAATTAGGTATCTAAAACATCAATACAACATGTCGATTTCATGAAAAAGTCTAGAACATGATGATTTTTTGCCAACTAAAATATACCAAATAGATCGTTAGACGTAAGCTTCGCAATAGGAGGTGAATTGCTAATGCTCGTTTAAATCGTAATCAGAATAACGCGTTTGGATTGGTCGATCGTAAATTTTGATTGCAGCCCGTCCAATCAGACGTGAGTATTACTGAGAATCCGTAGTTGTTAGGTCAATACCACTGGTCAATACGATATAAAACTCAATGGCTACAGATAAAAGTTTATTTTCTAATACTATGATAGTAAAATGTCAAAGGAAACGTTTTATTATGGAGCCGTAAAATTAGCTTCTAATGACATACTTAATTATTTACTTAGTTACTTTTAAATACTTTTAATAATGCATGTAATGTACGTTTGATTAAAATCTTGAATTTACTGTATCTTATTTTAATTTAACCACTTGACATTTTAAATCCAATGTAAAGGAGAATGCCAGCGTACAGTACTCTTGATAAATGACTTGTGTGTCAAAACCTAAAACGGCATTAAATATCTAAAATAAAAATACATTTTTTAAATAAGAATTAACGATTATTTACAATGGGATAGTTTTTCAAACAATAACTGAGTACTTTTATATTTCCGACGTCATAGTACGCCATTTTTTACTATCACCTGTCAATACTAGGGATTATGTTACTCGTAGTGCGGGTAGATTAACATTTATTGTGCGTTTGTCATATTTTTACAATACAGTATGACGGTATGTTATTTTTGCTGGTTTTGTTACATTGTGCTTCGAGTCGAACCTTTTAGTTACTCCGTTAATGCTGCCAACCCATTGACAATAAACATACTAACGCCGCTGCACCGTGTGTGTTGTTTACAATTAAATACAGGACTTTTTGTGTTGTGATCATGGCGAGTGCAACTGTGGTGCGATGTTTCAACTGCTCTTTGAGATGAACGCAACTTATCCACATACGTATGTTGTCGGAGATTCCGAATAACATCATGAACATTTTACGAGTCTGGATCTCACCAACACCGGTAAGAGTAAAACATTGTCTTTTAACGTAGAATGGTGTTTTTTATTTAGGAACTGTACTTTTATGTTTATGTACCAAATAACAAATCTTA
Source organism: Diarsia mendica (assembly GCA_949316265.1). NCBI lineage: Eukaryota > Metazoa > Arthropoda > Insecta > Lepidoptera > Noctuidae > Diarsia > Diarsia mendica. The sequence goes on along the minus strand of OX438906.1, from coordinate 6,968,927 downwards.
GAGGGCAAAAGTAAAATCCATCTGTTAGTTTCTCACCTGACCAGTTGAGTTACCGGATTTTAATATAACTTACATAGGTAGGAACCTCATTCTGATGTGTTGTTAATAACCAACTTATTAACCAAGATGGTTTATTTTAATCAGTGTGTATTCGAGGATATAAATTGTATGTAGTAGGTACCTATCATTTAAGATTCGTTGTACAGAAATATAATTATTTAAATATGTTTTTTTTTCAGCTGTCAACCAAAGGCACATTGTGTCAGGAGTGTGTTACACTGTTGCAAAATACACTCGCAACCCAGGGACAGTTGACACCTGCAGTTGGACAAATGGCCGTCTGCTACGTCTATGGGGTTTCCGTACTGAGATCAAGAACTCACCGAGTGCCATTAGACTGCCCTCAAAGAATTAATTATTACTGCGAGGGGTACTATCTCATCAGGTAATATATAATATTTTTACGATTTTTTTATTACGATTGAGGACGTTAGCTTGTTTTTCTAGCCTATCAGCTACGAATTCCCTTGCGTACTACACTAGTACACACTGTTTACTGTTATCTTACTAGTGATTGTACATAATATATAGGCTGGTCAAATTATAAACAAGTCATTGTATTGATCTACAGGTGTCACGTCTGGAAAGCGTTTGCCGAACATGCTGGATAACTGCAACAAGACAAACTCACGATGCTGACTGAGTGGAAGATTCTGCTACCCAAAACCGATCTCAGACACATATTGAACAAGATTTTAACATTCCAATGCCACCCCTCCAGCCAGAACCCTGGTCGACCAGTATTATGGATTGTTATTAAGGTTAATTCAAGAACATATAAACGTGTTGCTGCCACACCAAACGCAACAATAATGAGCGTCTATTGGTATCCTCAATAGTTAAAGGATTATTGATACAGCGCGGCGCCACAAAATATAATTATGTTCCTTTTGGGACGGAGAAGAACTGAAGGTTGCTGTGTGCATGTAATATGAACTAATGTGCATAGTATGGTACCTATTTAAGCTGGGCACGCTATAACAATGTTAGTGTTCCAGCTCCATTTTTGGATAGGTACACTATTTTTAGATGAATAAAATACAAGTCCAGAAATAATCATTCTTTCATTTACTGTATTTAGTATTGTGTGTTTTCCCTTCCAACCCCTACTTACAAAGACAATTTCATGATTTCCACTACCTTAAGATTTGAATAGTGTCTACAAGTAACACTGAGCGATTGATTATTTTAGTAATGATTTCTTCCATGTTTTGCAATTTCATGAAACGCGAGAATATGATTTTAAAATGCTCAAAATCTAAATCAGTTAGACTTGGTGTGTTAGTCACAGGTGGTCACCAGACACGGGCCACCTGAAATAGCTAAACCGTTACAGATTTTACAAAATATGCTTTAAAGACACAAAGCTCACTCGTAAACCCATTCAGACCCTTTCAAATAGTTTTTTTCAACAATTTTTGGTTGAGCATAACCTACAAATAGTCATTTTTTTTTTGTAAATATCTCGAAAATGCCATTGTTGATTGTGTTCAATCTTTTGAGGTAGTATTTAGACATGCCATCGAGTATTTTAAAGATGATTTGATGAAGACACAAAAATGTTGAATTGAGTACATTTGCCCATAGTGCCGCTGGCATTCTCCTTTATTTTTTTATATAATTCCGCTTTAGTTTATAATAATGATTTTATACAAGTGCTGTGCACACCTATAAGTGATGAATTCACCGCAAAATTGTTAAAAAGAACATAATATGTATGTAAGGATTTAGTGAATAAGTCGTTGGTGTGTCAATAAATAAATAAATAAATAATGAGGCATCGTTGGTCTAGTGGTCGTTACCGTTTTGATTCCCAGGTCGGGTAAAGTGTTAGGGTTTTTTCATCAGGAATTTCTCAGCAGCCACGGAGTCTGGATTTGTGCCTGTAATGGGCTTGCTCGCTTTTACATGAGACTTAAAGATAAGTAACTGGTACAAATTGGTCACTATACTATTAGAGCAGCGGTGGCCCAGTGGTGGCGGCCCCGACGTAGGAGCAGTCTGGAGCAGTAAGTCGTGGGTTCGAACCCAGGCAGGCGCATTACTTTGTGTAATTTATCTCAAAATGGTGAAGGAAAACATCGTGAAGAAACCGGCATGTCTTAGAACCAAAAAATTCGAAGTAAGTGAAATCTGCATACCCGCACTGGGCCCGCGTGGTGGATTATAGCCCATCCCTTTCCTAAAGAGGAGGCCTGAGTCCCAGCAGTGGGAACAATTATAGGCTGATGATGATACTATGAGATACACCTCTGCCTAACCCTTCGGGGATTACAAGCGTTATGTTTTGTTACTTTTAATGTAGATATTAACTTGTTGAGTGCATACTAGTTAGTTACTTATATCATTTTCACAATAGACATTTCTTAGACTCTTGTTATTGCAATGTGTAAACTGTCTAACTAGATATTGTCTAAAAACTGCATTATTAACATTATTTACCCTGTTGATCTTATTACACAATAAATACTATTCTATTAAAGGTATCAATTATATATCAATGGTATGAATGTACATAAACTTCGTTCAACACTTTAAACAGTGTAATTGTTAGTATGTTTGTGTATCAACAAAACAAGACCGAGAGATTCCTCGCTGTAAAACAATACTTATGTTATAAGAAGGGAAGAGCAACATGTTGTATTGAAAATCTCCTGAAAGAGAACAAGTCTGGCTTCTTAACATAAGTGTATGGAAAATAAACAATAAGGAAAAGAAATAAACTCTATATATGGAGCGAACAAAGGACTATATTGGCAGTTACATTTATCACTTTGTAAAAAGAATAAAAGTACCTACATAACAACATTTATTAAAGTCCATAGAGTTTCTTGCCCGTTCCTATAGAAGCTTACATTTTTATTAGCATAAAGGTACAAGTTGGTAGCCGACTGCACGCAGCAGCAGCAGACGACATGTCGTCGCCTCTACGTATTTCTATGAAATTGAATAACGATAATTTATTATTTTATAAGAAGCGACGACATGTCGTCTGCTGCTGCTGCGTGCAATCGGCTACCAACTTGTACCTTTACCTACATGGCTGGTATAAAATACTTGGCAAAATATTAAAGTAAAATATAAAAAATATTAATTATTTGCATTGCAAAATGAAACAAATAGAGATATTAACGAAAACGCTCACAGAACATTGAATTGAGTTCTTCATTTTCTTAGTTCGAATTGTTCTTCATTTTCTTAACGGTGACAATTTAAATTGAGTCAGCCCAAACGAACTTGCAGTATCCATCAACTCCTGTACTGTGATATGCAATGAACAGAACAGGCAGGATACGATAACAAGTGTATAAGTTAAGTTTAAATTGCTATTAATGGCTAATTGTTTCATTAGCAAGATTGCAATTAAATCCAGTAGAGTCGTATTTCCAAGTACTTTAAAAATAAACTCATTACATGGCTAGGTACTAAAGATAACTAGAGGTAACCTCCCATCTGATGTAAAATACTTAATGATAAAGTATTGCTTTATAGACTCCAGTTTAAGGCTGAAGAGTTGAAGGGAATTTATAACTCCAGTGGGATTTAACTAAACAGTACAATAAATTATATGTAAATTCTTAGTTTAGGACAAAATCTTATATGAGAAAATATTATAAATAAGCTATTATATAAGCTATTCTGTGACGCAGACGAAGTTGCGTGGGTCAGTTCACAAATATAAGTCGCTACGTATATACACACGAGTCAAAATATTGAGGCAAATGTTTAAAAACCTCGTCAAAAACTCATGAATAAGGTAATTGAACAAAACTCAAATAATGAAGTCCTTTGTTGAGAATGTGTGGGGTTAGGTAATCGTTTGCATCATTGATTGTTTCACTATAAAACATAATCACAATACGCATTGAGACATCGCAGTCTGTTTGTAAATATTTAATATACGACTGGACGAGCTATTGTAATTGTACTACTGATTTACGTGCTCGACTAGGCTTGGCTGTATCTTGAGACTTGTAGGATTTTTTCTCGAATATTCTACAGATCATCATTCTCCTGCCTTTAGCCCAGTTAATTCAGTCTCAGCGCAGCATGCCTTCTTCTCTATCACTCGTCATCTCAACTGCAGACACTTCCTTTCTTGCTAAATGATATTCTACAGATGGATTTAATAAAATGGAAGACAATTACGTATCGAAATGTAATGCTTCTACATTTGCTTTACAGCGATCATAAGATTAATTATCTACTTGTACCATTGGAGTTTCTGCCTTTTGGGAAACATCTTCTTGGCTTATGTTCTTTCAATTTCATTCTTTCATCTTAAACATCACTTTTACATTATGCATGATGCCTTGAATTGTAAACTTGGTCTCTTCTGTAGCCGATTCAATATTCCTTTATGATTTGTTATACTCTGTGAAAGCACATCTTTCATGATGTGCTCTACAAAAAATACTCACTCTTTCAATGTTCTTCTCTCAAAAGTTTTCTTGCAAGTTCTCGCCATAAGTTGTTTCTTGCGGTTCTGACACAGTGGCTTGTTTACTAGGAAGCTGACACAATCTGTGGCTTGTTTACTAGGAAGCTGGCACAATCTGTGGCTTCTATGCATACGGTTAACCACAATATCGTACGTGTCGCAGCCGCTACTAACCGTACTCGTACGAAATTCGAACTTGGAACTAGATTTGAAAATTGACAGCTGGGAAAAGAAAGATGGCCGGCTTGGTTGTGATGACTTAGATAGTGTTTTTGGGTAATGTCAAGTGGGATTAGGATAACTTTTTAAGAAGGAAATTAAAATTAGGATTACGTTGCGAAATTGTAAGCGTTTTTTTTTGTTTTAATCAACACATTGTAGTTGTGAATGTGTCGAAGTATAATACCTAGTTGAGATCACATAAAATTATTAAAGTTTGTTATAAATTCTCACATAGGTAATAAGTAATCCCAAAACAAAACAAGTATTAAAACTACCAGATCCAGGATCTTCCCAACTAATAGGAAATATATTTTAAAAACTCTGTAATCCTCATAAATGAGACACCAATAATTACGGAAAGTAGTAGGGGCTGCTTGCAAAGCCACTTTCATAGCGGCAATAAAAAGTTTTCATTGGCCCCAGTCAACTCCGACGGTGGTTTAACTTAAACTTAAGTTTATCTCGCTTTTATGAACAAACGGTATAAACATGCAGGTGTGTTGCAAAATCCACATATCTCTACGAAAAAAGAAAACTAAATTAAAGTTGTAAAAGTCGAAGAAAATGTTAAGACGTGAAATGTAGAGTCGTCAAGTTGTAGTTAAGTTAATCGTAAATTAAGTGTAAGTTGGTCTTGCATTACAGTGTTAAAATGGCAATTAAATTTATATTATTTTATTTGATTACCTTGTTCATAATTATTTTTTCATAAAACATACATCGTTTGGTTAAATTAATATCAATTATATTCTTTTGTAACTGTGTTGTTCCTGGCATATTAAGTTTTACGAAACTGCGATTAGACCAGGGCCGCTACCACCACCTTTAACAAAACAATCCTATTGCAGGAACGTTTTGATTCAGGCTTAAAACAATAACACTTTGTTTGGTACCATGACCTCTACAAAACAATACTGTTTTACTCTTGCTTAGTGCGGGGAAAGAACGAACGATCTGTAAGATTTGTCTATTCCCTGCTTTAACATGAAAGAAGCAACTAGCAATACGTAAACTGTATAGCGCTGTCTCTTTCTCAAAAATCCGGTCCGAATCGTATTCCGAAATAATAGTCATGAAACAAAATATAACTTTAATGAAAATAGAAATATTATTTACCATACAATTTTTCATTTTTATAGGTAGTTTTAAGAAAATACATAATTAAAATCATAACATTTATAAAATCTTTGAGGATTTTCCTTGACAAAGTAAGAAAATGTTTCGAAGGAGGTTAAGCCCTTCATTGTAACATAATAAGATTCGGACCAGTGTTTTTTTATAACTGGCTGTTGTCATTATCGTTTTATATTAAAGTGGCATCCATGTCAATGCATTAAGTCATTATACTTGTCAGTGAGTGGTTGTCAACAAAATTCAATAAAATTACATCCTAGGTACCTATATATATTAATTCTAAATTAAATTATGGTATTTACTTTTCTTGTGTGCTGTGATTGTGAATATGAACCGTTTTCGATATTCATATATCATAACGTGAACGTGGACATGCCAATGTTTATTTTCCCTTGAGAGATGAATAGCACCCAATGGATAGACCAAACAAAACGTCGCAGTATGAAGGCTTCGAAGAATAGTGTTTCGAAGAAACGTAGGGGACCCATGGAAAGAATATCATTAAAACTGCATCCATGCATCTTAAAAACCACTACCTATCACTATGGACCATGAAGCTGGTTAAAATAATTCCAGGAAATTCGAATATGGACTGATCTACGAGTTGTTAATCGATATTTTAAACTGTTTAATAAAGAATTCTGACTATAAACCATTATTAACTTTGATCGTTTTATTTATGTAGGTACCCAAGTACTTTAGGTCTGCTAAACTGCGTGTAAGAAGTTGTGGATGATTTCAGGGTGACTATGTTCAAACGATGTAAGAGCATTCGGTTAAACACGCTTGTGCGTTCCCGCGAGTTTGTAAAACTAGATTGAATTTCAATCAATGTTTGGAGGCACTCTATGCTTCGGAAGGCATGTATAAGGCTGCTTTTCATCAAGCACACATCCATAATAGTACGCATCCTTCCATATAGAAAACATCTTAGTTGAATCCGCTTCCACCAGTGCTAAGCTATGTGCAATTGTGCACCAATGAATATGATTGTCGGATATATAACGCATTCATAGCAACGTAGCATAGCGCATCTCTGGTGGAAAAGCACCCTAAGCCGGTGGTCCCTGTCACCAAATTGCTGTCGTCAAACCATGTTTAGAAACTCTGACACTAGGGTGTGTAGGGTCGTTAGACCTTAAGACCGTCATTTTCAAGCACACAAACAATAACACAGTTATTATAATGGTAGTTTATTGATTCTCCAGCAATACAAGTTATAGGTAGGTAATCTATAGCAACAGTACATTTTACAAATCGATGTTTATGATGTAAATACAAACGACAACAACATCCACTTTTTCTCAGGCATCTTTGGCAGCCTTACTCTGCCTTACATACCTTAGTATGTCATGTAAAGCTGACTAACATAAATATGACAAAATACAATTTGTTTTAGTAAAACAAAGTCCTTAAAACTATGTTTGTAACACTTCAGTTAAGCACTAAGTCTTTGTGCTGCACGTAGCACGTGCATATGGCACTTGCCCATGAAAACGACGGAACACCACTCCCTGCGGCCTAATGTCCTCTTCCAACACGATTATGCAGATCCATAACATGTTGGTACTTACACCACGAACGCCCCAAAGTTGACGTAGCTGCGCGACTCCAGCAACTCCACACTCTCGCCACGTACTTGGTCTTCTGGCGCACGTACTCCACGATGTCCTCCGCCGTACTGGTGTAGTGTAGGCGGGAAACACCGGAGTGTTTGGGTTCGCGGCACGAATATGCACGTTGGGCTCCGATGGAGTCATGTCACAGTGGTTCTTGTTGGTACATTGACGGTGCTTCCTCCTAACACCGTCACTAAATCATCATCAGCCTAGTCATAGTCTCTCTAGCTCTTCCTCCTTTTCGGAATGCGAGAAATACAAGATCGGTCGATGTGGCGATGCTTGGAAGATGCCTACGTCCTGCAGCAGACAATTTCTTGTTGAAAATGATAAAGATGATGCACTGAAACCACTGAAAACATAGTCCAATCGAATACTTTACGACACCGTATCATTATGCCTGTAACATCCGAAGGATTGGGCAAAGGTGTTTAATACACCCCTTGCACGTATATAAATGTGTTTTTATTACCAAGTCTATCACGGCAGTACATTTCTTTTGTATAATTTATAAAACAATAATATATTCGTCGCCCCAGATCAACTTATTTAGAATGTCAAACATTCCTGCTATTTGACATAAAAAACAATCCTGCTGGCTGTCAAAAGGCACGTCGTGGTACCAATTCACAGTGTTTTTTACACCCTAAAAATCGGACATGCCCTTTTTATTCCAATAATAGATGCTGTAACATGTTTGGAATGCGAGAGTAGAACACCCAGAGTTCAAATAAACTTAGAACCAAAGTTAGAGCCATTTTGTTTTTTTTAGGTATTTTGATAAATCTAGAAATATCTTGTCTCAGGAAAACTTTTTCTTATTTCTGTTACAATATTAAATTAACGACGTATTTTAAGCATTTTTTGATTATATTTACAAGACTTTAACTCCGCAAGGGAGCCCAGAAATAGGTTTTTTTTTAATTTAAGAATTTATTTTTTGTATGATAAACCTTAACGAATACGGATTTTATTTCTAGCTCATTACATTAACTAAGATACAATAAAACCCCAAAAAAATAACCGTGTCGATATCCAGTAGGATCTCGGAGAAACATGCTTCTAAAGTTCTCATAGAATTTCTATGGTTTTAGGGTTGCCTCTCTGAGATGTAGGTAATTGAAAATAAACAGTGTAGGAATATTTTTAAAAAATCGGATTGCATAGGGGTTAATTTATTGATTGTTACGTTTTCTGCTATATATGGATCTACCTATTTATTATTTAACGACTTCAAAAAATGAGGAGGTTCTCAATTCGGAAGTTTATTTAATTTTTGTTATGTGTTCGGTATTACCCGCGATTGCTTCAATCATACGTTTGTTTACATTTACACCCTTCCGTAAAATAACATTACGCCTGTACACTGTAAATGGGTATTAGCAGATGTGACAATAGTACAGCAAGGGTGCTTTATTATTGTTACATCTGCATTTTGTTTCATTTTAGCTGTGTCAATATCAACTGTCAACTGTAAATCGAAGATTAATTTATTTACGGCACTAAAAATTAAGAAATAATCAGATTTTTAACAAAAGAAGTAAAACCGTCTTGAAAAAACCCATAAAATAAAATATTATAGTTTAATTGAAGAAAAACTAGCACCGTTTTTAAACCTATACCTTATTATTCCTATTTAAAGTTTATTTTATGGGTTTTGAAAGCAGTTTTACTTTTTATTAAACGTTTTTTTTTTCTATTATATAATTATTATTTGTACTTTAAGAGTTATATTTCTAGATCAATGCAATAGATATTGTCTGAGATACAGAAAGGTAAATATTAAATATTTTGTCATTTTGGATTTTTGTCAACCCTAGGTCGTCATTTTCAAAATCCGATAGCTTCGAGATCCTACTAGATATGGATTCGATATTTTGAATTTAAATGGATAAAGATATAATTAATAATTACATTAAGAAATAAAATCCGTATTCGATAAGATATAAAATTTAAAAATAAATTACGAAATGAAGCTATAAATTTAATAACTCCCAGTTGAATGCAGTTAAAATTACAAGTATTATCTTAAAATAAAGACAAAATGGTGTTTTATAATACTAAACATAAATATATTAGAATTATTCAATAGTTTTTTTTATATTAATATTTTTGTGGTTTTTCTGGTTTCCATAGAAAAATAATAAATTCGACTATAACTTTTGTTCTAAATAAAATTGAACTTTGGGTGTTCTACTCTCGCATTCCAAACATGTTACAGCATCTATTATTGGAATAAAAAGGGCATGTCCGATTTTTAGGGTGTAAAAAACACTGTGCAATTGAATGAACTATTTGAGGTGACGTCATCAAAACGATATCAAAACTGATATTTTTAGCAGTCCTGCATTAAGATTGTTTTAAGGACGTGATGGTACGAAAATGCAAAGTAAGACTTAAACAGGACTGTTTTAAGACGTTGTAGTAGCGCCCCAGGGCCGAAGCCTTCAAAAATGGCAAAAAATGAAAAAAAATTACTGTAGGATGAAACCCATTAGAAGAGGGGAATATGATCAAAATGAAAGGAAAAATAAATTACGGTCGATCCGAGTTCGGGAAGTGGGGGTGAGGGGGGTTTTAAGGGGGGAAAGCGGTTTATCTCGATTTCCGGCAAAACTACAAGTCCTATGGAAAAAAGTTAAATGGCAAAGTTGTAGGTAATAAAAAGATCTACAACTTTTGTATTTGCAATTTTTTCACATAACCTCAAAATTTAGGTAAAAAATTCAAAATAAAACCAAGTTTTTGGTTTTTAATTTTTATGTTTTACAAAAAACATTTTTATTTCACGAAATTTAGTGAAAACTTACATTTTTATGCCCTAAATACACTGTAATTTTTTTTGATTAAAAATATTTATTTTTCACCTTATTATTGACTTAATATCGAAAAATCAGCCATATTTTCAATCGAAAATTCTGACGTCAAAATATCTCCTTTTTTTAAAGTCGGTGGGCGTTGTGTTCCTTATAATCTCTACTTTCTGATGATGTATAAAAAATATACATTGCAATGGTAAATTTTCTCAGAAATAGCAAAATCAGCTGCTACAAAATAACATGTAGTAAGGGCCAAACCCTCCTAGCCCCTTCCCCACTTCTCTGTGAAATACCTTTTGATGGGCCAACATTTTCCGTAGGTCTCCACGATATATAAATTATCTTAAAATAACAATAAATAGGCATAAAACAGCAATAAAGCTTATAATTTCTTGTCTTGAAGTTATTGTAGAGGCTGCAGAAGATTGTAAAAATATCTTTGCATTGTATAGATTCAATGTCTTAATATTGTATAATTGCATGGCACATGTGTGAGTACTATGTACTATAAAGCCACTTTTTACATTTAGTTATATTTTAGTGACGTTGCCCTGGTGGCTGAGAGAATGTCATGCTCACTCAAATGTCTCGCTGATGGTGGCGGGTGTGTCGGATCATTTAGTTCCCTTCAAAATGGTTGAGTTAGATGGTGCTGATCCACACGGAAAAAAATGATTTAGTTAAAGTAGCTAAACTCGTTTTGCTGTCGTCTCATTAGCTACTGCTTACACTTGTTTAGCTACCTGAGCGAAACATTGTTTATTACAACTAAGACCACTTAGCTACTTTTTACACCAAAACTTAGCAAGATTTTTTAGCAATAACTACTAACTTTTTTAGCTGTATTAGCGATAAAATTTCCTGGTTTATCACTAGCGATGACAGCAAATAATATTGACAATCATGGATAAATACTTCGTTGTCATGGATAAATACTTCGTTGTAATTGCTAAACAGATACGCCCGGCCAGACGTGCTAATAAACTTTGCTATCACTACACAAAGTTTTGCAACAACTGCTAAACTTATTTTCAGACACATCAGCTCAAGACCCAAAAGACATTATATTATTTGGTGTTGCTAAGGATCTTAGTAACAGCGTCAAATGACCTAGGCAATAAGTCATAATATTGCATTGTCAGAAGTAGCAAACAAAAATTAGTCAAGTTTTGTAAAATTATTTTTAGCAGTCACTAACTTTTTTAAATACTTAAACTAATACTATTTGCTGCAACTGCTAAAATGCTATTATATAATGTTGCTAAAGATCTTAGTAACAGCGTCAAATAAACTAGGCAATGATCCTAAATGTATTGTCAGTAGTAGTTAACCAGAGTTAGCCGAGTTTGCTAAGAACAGTTTGGAACTGTAACAAATTTGACAAAATACAACAACTAATACTATTTGCTGCAGTTACTAAAACCATTATTATTTATGTTTAGCCGTAACAAATTTTTTTGCAATAACAACCAATTATTTTATCTGCAACTGCTAAACTATTATTATTTAATTTTGCTAAAGTCTTAGTAGCACCGTCAAATGATCTAGGCTATAAGTCATAATATTGTATTGTCAGAAGTAGCAAACCAAAATTAGTCGAGTTTTGTAAAATGATTGTGAGCAACCACAATTTTTTTTAAATACTTCAACTAATAATATTTGCTGCAACTGCTGAAATGCTATTATATAATGTTGCTAAAGATCTTAGTAACAACGTCAAATAAGCTAGGCAATGATCCTCAATGTATTGTCAGTAGTAGTTAACCAGAGTTAGGTGAGTTTGCTAAGAACACTTTGGAACTGTAAATAATTTGACAAAATACAGCAACTAATATTATTTGCTGCAACTACTAAAACCATTATTATTTATGTTCAGCCGTAACACATTTTTCTGCAATAACAGCCAATTATTTTTGCTGCAACTGCTAAACTTTTATTATTTTATTTTGCTAAAATCTTAGTAGCACCGTCAAATGATCTAGGCTATAAGTCATAATATTGCATTGTCAGAAGTAGCAAACAAAAATTAGTCAAGTTTTGTAAAATTATATTTAGCAGTCACTAACTTTTTTAAATACTTAAACTAATACTATTTGCTGCAACTGCTAAAATGCTATTATATAATGTTGCTAAAGATCTTAGTAACAGCGTCAAATAAACTAGGCAATGATCCTAAATGTATTGTCAGTAGTAGTTAACCAGAGTTAGCTGAGTTTGCTAAGAACAGTTTGGAACTGTAACTAATTTGACAAAATACAAGAACTTATGTTATTTGATGCAGCTACTAAAACAATTATTATTTATGTTAAGCAGTAACAAATTTTTTTGCAATAACAACCAATTATTTTATCTGCAACTGCTAAACTATTATTATTTAGTTTTGCTAAAGTCTTAGTAGCACCGTCAAATGATCTAGGCTATAAGGCATAATTATTGTATTGTGAGAACTAGCAAACAAAAATTTATCGAGTTATGTAAAATTATTTTCAGCAGTCACTAATTTTTTTAAATACTTATACTAATATTATTTGCTGCATTTGCTAAAATACTATTAAATAATGTTGCTAAAGGACTTACACCCGTAGTTGTAACAACTGTCGATACGCATTATCGATAAATTTAAGAACTCGGTTAGGGAAATTAGCTTTAAAAAGTTATTCAAAGGCAGATATTATTATTGACTTTATTTATTATGTACTACAATAATCAAATAACATATAACAAATAAACTTAACATTTATAATTTTTTAAACTAATCCTTTTTAAAAACCAGTGATAAGATACTGATACGGAACTATCACTGGTTTTTAAAATGGATTAATTTTCTATAAATATGACGACTACATTTTTGGGGGTTTGTTTTTTTCATTAAGAAAGAAATTCTTGTATCAGCATATTTTTGCATTATTAATCTTGCTAATTCCAAGTTCCTTAAAACAATTTATTGGCAAAGACTTGTTTCCCTCAATCAGTTACCATTCACACGAAAACGATTTTACAAATCATAACTTGGAATTAGCTACCTAAAATGAAACAATACTTACAGTGTAAGTACCTACCTATCTTTTATTAAAATTTGTGAAAAGACTCGAAATGCGTCTCGAACTGAAAGCTAAGGCACCACGTCGGGCACGCCACGATAGTGGCGGTAAGTCCCCTCTTTGAGGAGTGGCTGGAGAGGCGCCACGGCGCCCTCACCTACCGTCTGACGCAGGTCCTCACCGGACACGGGTGTTTCGGGAGGTACCTGTACCGAATCAGGCGGGAGGAAACGCCCGGATGCTTCCACTGCGAGGATCGACCGGAGGACACGGTGGAGCACACTGTGGAGGCGTGCCCTGCTTGGGCAGAGCCCCGCCGTGTTCTCGTAGCAGCGGTCGGCGGCGGCGACCGGTGGTGGTTCAAACTTCGTTTGAAATACTGTTAGAATAAAGTTCTAGGTTGTAGTGTAGCCTTAGGGGTGCTACGTACAGCGCGGGCCGGGCGACGCGGCGCGAGGACAGAAAAATTTAGCCAAAAAAGTGTTATATTCGCAAATCGTTTTTTTCTCGATTTTATCGTATAAAACACCTCTATCACACACCAATATAAGGCTAAAAGTTCTAAGTGTTTTTTGTCTCCGACTAACCGTTTGTCGTAAAAACGATGTCGAAGGGATCCATAGGTTAGGTTAGGTTAGAACTGTGACCAACTATAAGGTACGAGGTAATAATAATAGGTACGAGCAAGCCGAGCGAGCGAAGCGAGTGGTGCCGTGGCAGCGGCCGGCGAGCGCTACCTACCTCGAAATTGGTCGTGAAATTTTTCTGTCTTTTTTCATAGTGCCCCTAGAAGACGACCCACTGACTGATCAAGTTCTAATCAGCTTGCACTACAAAGTGGTCGTTACGCCGGTCACTGCGGGCCGAATAGTGTGAAATGAGTGGTTTTTAATTAATTATAATAAAAATCATAATTTAAAAAAAAGTAACCTCAGAATAATGTAGACAATGTAATTTTTCAGTGTATTTTTAAAAATTTATAGTGTTAATAATCTCTAAGTAAAACTTGACAAATAGTCATTAAACTTACCTACCTTTATTGGCATGTTTTTTTATGATCGAGAGAAGTAAAATAACTATCGTGTTTTGAGCCAAGAATAGTCGAGAACAGTACCTAATTCATGAACAACAACATAATATTTTTTATTATTATTAAAACAACGACTATTTCATACCTTAGGCCTTAGGCCTTGGACTCAACCAAAACAGGTCGATTTGGAAGATCCTGGCCTTAATCAAAAATGTGTTACGAAAAATAAATCTTTTACGCGTGTTTTTAAATCTGAACAATATTTCAAAACACCTTGGTTGTGTGGATGTAAAGAAAGCTACAAATTACTTAATATGTTTCCCGCCTGGTGTTTGGATCGGGCGACGCGCTGGCGGGCGGTGGTGGTGAATCTGCATGGACGGAAACGGGTGTTGACGATTTAGCGCATCTTCTATCTATATAAATAAAGAGAGAAGTCCTGACTGACTGACTGATTGACTGACTCATCAACGCCCAGCCCAAACCCTTGGACCTAGAAAGCTGAAATTTTGCACAGAGGTTCCCTTTATAATGTAGACAAGGAATAAGGAAGGATTTTTCGAAATTCAACTCCTAAGAGAGTTAAATAGGGGTTGAAAGTTTGTATGGAAAATCGTCATTTTCACGCGGGTGAAGCCGCTGGCAAAAGCTAGTCTTTCAATAAAAGTGAAAAAACATTAATTCGTAATCTCGATTTCATATGATAAGTGAAGCGCAATTGGCATCTATCGGCCGACAAGATATTCGTAAAAATAAAAATGAATAAGTGTCTTAGCAACCATAGCAAATATCACATTATTAATAGTAGCAAATATTATTTTGCGTTTTGAGCTTTGAGCGGCGGGCGGCGGCCGCGGCGTGGCGCGAAGCAGCACGGTTTCGAATCCGTTACGTTTGTTTGTTTGAAACATGTTTAGCGTCGTTGTCTAAGTGTTTTAGCAACCCTAGCAAATTACACGTTAGTAATAATAGCAAACATTATTTTCTTTTGTGTGCCGCTGCCGGCCGCTTAGTGGGCGCGGTTTGTTCGTGAGCGTGAGCCCGTGAGGTGTCGTGCCCTGCAGTGTTGCCAAAACTAGCCCGGCCCAAGTTACCTAAATCCCCTAATTTATACCCTTTTTACCCGAATACGGCGGATCAAAAAGGAGGGTTATGATTTTGACCATTAGGTAGTGAAAATTTTATTGCACTCAGGGTCGCGCTCGATAATTCGCGTAAAATTCTTCGCAGATGATTTAACTTTTGTGCTTGTTTATAGGATTTGTCACTTTGAATTTTTTTAACATAAGTATAAGTGTTATATCTAAACAAGCACAAAAGTTAAATCATTTGCGAAGAATTTTACGCAACCAACGAAAGAACAAACACAAAAGAACTAAAAAGTTGGAAATAAAAAAAGTACTTATTTAAAAAACTAAAAAACCCGACTGAAAAAACTGTAAAGCAAAAAACAAGCACATTTTAAATAGGGGATCGGACAAAAAAAAAACTAATTAGTCCGTCAGATAGATTTCCAAAAAATATTGAACACCTATTTTTTCTTCTACAAAAAATGAAGACGATACAGTGCTTCGAAAACTCGTGAACTCCTCGAAAACGTTACATGTCAGTACATTTTTAACCCACAAGTGACGTCACGACGCTTTTTATCTTCGTCAATTTTCATTAATTCGTTAAAACAAAAAACACGTATCCAATATTTTTCGATAATCTAACTGACGGACTAAAGAGAATCATATTTTTTGAACCCAGTCCGATCCCCTATTAAACAAAACTGGGAACCAGGCAATGAACCCCTCATTTGAATATTAAATTATGAAATGAAAAACATAGAACTAAAATAGAACCAGGTTGGAACAAGTTTTGTTGAATTTAAAATGTGCTTGTTTTTTTTTTGCTTTTCAGTTTTTTCAGTCGGGTTTTTTAGTTTTTAACTACTTTTTTTTATTGAAGTGATAACTTCTAAGGGAGGGTAACTCGATTCGGAACGGTAACGAAGGAATCCGGGAACGAAGTAGTTCCCGTTTTTTTTTTTTGTTTTGTTTCAATTTGCCAATTTGCCTCCGACGTCAGACCCCAAAAACATGTAAATTAAAAAAAAAAAACAATGTAAATTTTGCAGCAAAAACGACTCAAGGGGAGGGCAAGAGTGGCAAGTGGCAACACAGGCGCGCGCGCGGCTGCCGGCTATCGAGTATAGAATAGACTAGACTAGTGGTATTTATTATTATATTTTTCAACAGCGGCGTACGCGCAGCGATAGCACAGCAGTTCGAATTTAAATAATTAAGTACACTTTAGTATACTTTGTAGCTTAAACTGCTATTTATTTAAATAAACCGAGTTAATTATTGTGAATTTGAAAGTTAGTGAATACCTAGTTGAGAATGGAATCCGACATGTCTGTGTTGCTGACCACGTGGGGCTATGGAGAAGAAATTTTAAGTAAATTTAAAGGTAAGTACCTGCCTACCTACCTTGTATTTAATAATGTAGGTACCTATTCCAATTCCAATGCATACATTTTTATGGAACTGTTCACGAAGTCAGCGTGGTGCGGGCAGCGGGCGGTACGAACGAAGGCGCCGCGGCCGCCGCCCGCGCCGCAGCCGCCGCGTCGCCCCGCCACCTCCGCTGACTTCGTGTACGAGGCCTAACTTCGCTGCTTGACTGCAGAAATAAGCAGGGTGGTAGTAATCCCGGACAAGCCCTTTAATACGAATCATTACCTACCTACTCTCTTCATCAAAGTCAAGTCACACATTGTATCATGTCTCAGTATTCGGTCAATGGGTCGTCTACTCGTCTTAGGGGTATACATAACTTACTTTCTCACCATAACTTGTCATTGTTTTTCAGATGAAGGTATTGAAGTCGCTCATCTAAAAAAAAATACGGAATACTCATTGGAAAAATTATTTCCCAAAATCGGAGAGCGAACCACTTTCATGAACCATATTGAAACTATTTGCCAGGTAATTTTTTTTTATGTCTCAACCATTTTTCATCAGTCTGACATGACTATGATTCTTCTTCAGGTGTCACTAGTTTATTCGAACTAGTGTGGTGAAAGGGTCAGTGGGTCGTCTTAGAGAAAGGATAATAGTGTGCCTCAAGTAGGCTCCTTTATGCATCACAAATAAACATCTTGGATCCTTCCGTGCACTTGACACAACTCTTTAAACATTTTAGGTTTTTTGCAATGTGCCGTTTTCCTCGTGATGTTTTCCTTCACCGTTTGAGAGCACTAGCATTGCACACATTAATTTATCTGTTATCAAACAGAAAAATCCATAGCTAGTTACCTACATGACAGGATTTGAATCAGGGTTGCTTGCTACCACTTTACTACCAATTCTCTGACTACATAAATGACAAGCTGATGAAATGTAAATTGTTTTATTATAGGAGACACCAGCAAAAAAAGCAAGGACTTATTATGACTCGGATACAACAAATATTGCATCAAGCAACTCTGCGGCCACATTTTTTGGAAGTCAAAGCTTGGTAAGTAGATGCATTAACTTTTGGACATTTAGTTTAAATAAGTAAGTGAGTAGGTATTTATTATTATTATTTTTTCAGAGAATCGATGACCTTCTGAAAAGTATGGATGGCACAATGATTTCATCATATTAAAAGACAGAGAATAAACTGAACGATTTTTACCGACAAAAACTGGCAGATATAATAATACGTGAAGAACTGCAAAATGATATCAATAAAAGGTTAGTTTTGCGGCTACATTTTTAAGGTTTCATAATTAATTAAACAGACTTATACAACATTTTGTTTTGTACACGCGTGTCTGTGTGCGGTTATTACACAGACACTACCTAAAATGTCGTTTTGTATGTGTGTGTGTGAGTGTGGCGTGTTTCATACTACATAAATAAATATTGCGGACAATCTGCACTGCTCTATCTAGGCCCAAACTAGCTTCACCTTACTTTTACAATTTTTAGATGATGAGCACGAGGACTTGATACGCTGGTTAAACAATACCAAAACGGTTAATCTTGTTTCTGAAAACTGGGACCGCACTACTGCAAAAAGATTATCGATGCTGAAAGGATCTATGGAGATCCACAACTACATGGATGCATTTCCTGCCATCAAATGTTTTGATGGGTATAGACTGGTAAATGACAACAATTTATTTTGAACTAGCAGCCGCAGCGGCTTCGCCCGCGTTTTGTTTCGTTTCTGTATTTTTTTCGAGATAAAAAGTAGCCTGCTAATCCAGGTTATGGAATCGAACATTCTTAATCTACAGTTTTCTTCAACTTATAGTTTTCTGTAAATAAAGACCAATGTAAAAGCTTACCACAGTCATTTAATACGCCCAAAAATGGTAAAAAAAAGTTTGTTTGGAAATTGAACCACCTTAACATTATAATTTGTATTATTTACTTGCAGCTAGAAACCGATTTTAAAAATGTATATCCTGATGCTGAATTGCAACTGTACGGAAGCTGGCCGGCACTGGCATCTTTCATAATCAGCAAAATTCCAAACAAAGAAAATAATGAAATAAACGACTGCTTTACACCAGGTAGATATGCATAGTTAAGTAACATGTTTTCTGATTTAGCAATCAAATTATGGAAAAAGGAGGGTTATGATTTCTACATTATTTCAATGACAATTGAAATGATGTAGAAGTCAAAACCCTCCTTTTTGCATCGCCGTAGTCGGGTAAAAATAAAACATGTTTCGGCCACCATAGGCCAGGCTCCATACATAATGTGACAAGATTGTTCTTTTTATTTGCAGATGGAAAGAAAGTTAAAACTATACGAGCCTTGGCTTTATTATTCCCAATAAAAAATATCATAATGAAAAAGAAAAAAACAGTGGAGAACTTCAAGGTTGGAAACAAAAGATGGCTTATTTCAATACGTCAAAGTGAGTGGTTTATTATAATTCACGTGTCGTACGAATTCGGCTAATTTTTTTCATCTATAGATAAATTAATTTATCAGTCTGATAAAAATATATCCATCTCTTTTTTAGGCTTGTCCAAAAACAAGGACTAGCATTTTTATTCGACGAATAGCGTTACTCGCGTTTAGCTTATAACTTAGCTATATTAACTTTATGTCTATGTTTTTTAATCTAAATATCAAGCGAGAATGTTTGAAAGCGAGGTTCATGGCAAATTGGCAATGGTTCATGGTCGGTCGCCAAGCGAGTCGCTGTCTGGTTGAGAGATGATTAAATGTGTTCTAATACATTATTTGTTTATTTTTCAGTCGGTCGCTGACATCCAACCAACAAATTTAAGAAAAACTGGGGCCTTATCTTGGCCCTCAGTTATATGCAGTGTCTCCAGATGAAGACAACATAACTGAATGCTACATGATTATCAATGCCACAATGTACAACATTGGCAGCCCTCTTAAATATGTCGGATTCCATTCTCAATAGCTACTAATACTAACCCTTAATTATTTAAATTCGAACTGCTCACTGCTGTGCTATCGCCGCGCGTGCGCCGCTGTTGAAAAATATCTCACCGGCAAGCCTCAGTGCCGTGTCAGTTCCGGCAGTGTTTTCATACATTCTGACAGTGTCAGTGCAGTGTCAGTGACGACGAATGTGTCAGAATGTATGAAAACACTGTGCCGAATCTGACACGGCACTGAGGCTTGCCGGTAAGTGAATCGGCCTTAATCCCATGTGTTGTAATGTAGTTGATTTTGTGAAATTTCTTCAACAGTGTATTATACTAAGTACAAAATTCTCCGTGTATTATGTAGACTGTACACGATATATAGGAATAATGGCCGATTCACACTCACCGGCAAGCCTCAGTGCCGTGTCAGTTCCGGCAGTGTTTTCATACATTCTGACAGTGTCAGTGCAGTGTCAGTGACGACGAATGTGTCAGAATGTATGAAAACACTGTGCCGAAACTGACACGGCACTGAGGCTTGCCGGTGAGTGTGAATCGGACTTAATCCCATGTGTTGTAATGTAGTTGATTTTGTGAAATTTCTTCAACAGTGTATTATACTAAGTACAAAATTCTCCGTGTATTATGTAGACTGTACACGATATATAGGAATAATGGCCGATTCACACTCACCGGCAAGCCTCAGTGCCGTGTCAGTTCCGGCAGTGTTTTCATACATTCTGACAGTGTCAGTGACGACGAATGTGTCAGAATGTCTGAAAACACTGTGTCGAAACTGACACGGCACTGAGGCTTGCCGGTGAGTGTGAATCGGCCTTAATCCCATGTGTTGTAATGTAGTTGATTATGTGAAATTTCTTCAACAGTGTATTATACTAAGTACAAAATTCTCCGTGTATTATGTAGACGGTACACGATATATAGGAATAATGGCCGATTCACACTCACCGGCAAGCCTCAGTGCCGTGTCAGTTCCGGCAGTGTTTTCATACATTCTGACAGTGTCAGTGCAGTGTCAGTGACGACGAATGTGTCAGAATGTATGAAAACACTGTGCCGAAACTGACATGGCACTGAGGCTTGCCGGTGAGTGTGAATCGGCCTTAATCTCATGTGTTGTAATGTAGTTGATTATGTGAAATTTCTTCAACAGTGTATTATACTAAGTACAATACACAATTGCAATACTTAGTGTACTTAGTGTAGTTGATTTACTTTAAATAAAACATGTTATTATATTCGTTTTTTTTTATTTATTTAAAAATATACTGTTTCTTATACCAATAATTACATAAGTACTAACAAAATTCGAATGGAAGATAGTTTTAGCATAGTGACTATGTTTATTTGTTCCTCCTAAGCTTGCTCGCTATTATGACAGTTTCTACCGAACGGCAAAATGTTCTAGCACTTTTTAATTTCACTGAATAAGTAATCTATCAATGTTGACTATAGGTACTTATAAAATTTGACGCAGACATCCTGATCCTCGCGAGTAAACCTCAAAATCAATTTTGATAGATTTACTTATTCAGTGTTTTAAAAATGTTCCAGAATTTAGTCGTAATATCGTAGCTCCAGCTTGCAGGGTTCTAGCTGTGGCTGTAAATAGTATTCGTGACTGTAACTAACGAGTATTTTTGCTTCATTTAACAACTTAAGATGTGACAGCTACATAATTCGAAGCATGGAATAGTTTTAGGACTAGGGGCTAAATTTGTTTGCTCCTCTATCGTAATATCGTAGCTGCAATTGGCAGTGGTTTAGCTGTGGCTGAAACTTCTTTTTGTGTCTGTAACTATGAGGTTTACAGCTTACAGCCATAGCTAAAACATTGCCAGATACAGTCCCACTACAGTGTCTCCATAAGACGGTTTCTACCAAGCGGCAAAATGGTCGAGCACTTTTTCAATTTCACTGAATAAGTAATCTATCAATGTTGATAAGTACAAAGTTTGACGCAGACATCCGTACTCGAAACTCATTCAGTGTTTCAAAAGTGTTCCAGCATTTTCGAGACGGTAGAGTGGGACTGCATCTGGCAGTGTTTTAGCTATGGCTTCTTCTTAGCGTGTCGATGGCAAACCGTAGCTGTAAACCTCTTAGTTACAGACACAAAAATAATGTACAGCCACAGCTAAACCACTGCCAATTGCAGCTACGATATTACGATAGAGGAGCAAATAAACTTAGCCGCTACTCCTAAAACTATATTCCATACTTCGAATTATGTTAGCTGTCAAATCTAAAGTTGTTATATGACGCAACTAATACTCTTAGTTACAGTCACGAATATAATTTACAGTTATAACTAAAACCTTGCTGACTGCAGCTACGATATTACGATAGAGGAGCAAACAAACTTAGCCGCTTCTGCTAAAACTATATTCCATGCTTCGAAGTATGTTAGCTGTCACATCAAAAGTTGTTATATAACGCAAGTAATACTCTTAGTAACAGTCACGAATACAATTTACAGTCACAACTAAAACCTTGCTAACTGCAGCTACGACATTACGATAGAGGAGCGAACAAACTTAGCCGCTACTGCTAAAACTATATTCCATGCTTCGAATTATGTTAGCTGTCACATCTAAAGTTGTTATATAACGCAAGTAATACTCTTAGTAACAGTCACGAATACAATTTACAGTCACAACTAAAACTCTGCTAACTGCAGCTATGATATTACGATAGAGGAGCGAACAAACTTAGCCGCTACTGCTAAAACTATATTCCATGCTTCGAATTATGTTAGCTGTCACATCTAAAGTTGTTATATGACTCAACTAATACTCTTAGTTACAGTCACGAATACAATTTACAGTCACAACTAAAACCTTGCTAACTGCAGCTACGATATTACGATAGAGGAGCGAACAAACTTAGCCGCTACTGCTAAAACTATATTCCATGCTTCGAATTATGTTAGCTGTCAAATCTAAAGTTGTTATATGACGCAACTAATACTCATAGTTACAGTCACGAATACAATTTACAGTCACAACTAAAACCTTGCTAACTGCAGCTACGATATTACGATAGAGGAGCGAACAAACTTAGCCGCTACTGCTAAAACTATATTCCATGCTTCGAATTATGTTACCTGTCACATCTAAAGCTGTTATTTGCCTCAACTAATACTCTTAGTAACAGTCACGAATACAATTTACAGCCACAACTAAAACCTTGCTAACTGCAGCTACGATATTACGATAGAGGAGCGAACAAACTTAGCCGCTACTGCTAAAACTATATTCCATGCTTCGAATTATGTTAGCTGTCAAATCTAAAGTTGTTATATGACGCAACTAATACTCATAGTTACAGTCACGAATACAATTTACAGTCACAACTAAAACCATGCCAACTGCAGCTACGATATTACGATATAGGAGCAAACAAACTTAGCCGCTTATGCTAAAACTATATTCCATGCTTCGAATTATGTTAGCTGTCACATCTAAAGTTACGAATACAATTTACAGTCACAACTAAAACCTTGCCAACTGCAACTAAGATATTTAGCAACAATAAGACTAAATGTTGGCGGTTACAGATAAATATTGCTTTTTTTTTTGCCGTGACAGCTAATATTATTAGGTGCTTTATCTAAATACTGCTAACTTTATTAGCAGCTACTACTAACTACAAACTAAAATCGGAAAAAAAATAGGCTTAAAATATTGCTACCATAGCTAAGTTCTGGTAGCTAAAAACCCTTAGCAACTGTTGCTAAAAACTTAGTTGTCCCTATAGTTTGTAAGGTTTTTAGCTACGGCAACTAAAATTGAGTAACCATAACTAATTATTTTTCTCCGTGCATGCGTCATGTTCGTGAACGGGCGCTGTCAGTGGAGACTGGTCATTCCTTAGTTGCCATGGTGTAGTTTTTTTTTTTTTTTTGATTTGTTTATTACATCTTTACTCTGGACGCTCTTAACTTGCACGTCTTGCTACATAGTTCTCACATAATATACCATCTCAACATGAATGATATAATGTACCAAGATTTTGTAACAAATTCTGATTTAAAAGAGTGTCCATGGAGTTTCTTGCCCGTTCTTCTTCATGAGATCTACGTTAGGGAACTGGCAACTGCAGTACTTTCACAAGTTATTATGCCTTGTGATTGTGACTGTAGCGTAGGAGTGCAATGCGTCGTTTCGGGAGTTGCTGCGTCGGGCTGCGCGGCGCCGGATGTTACCGCCGGTGAGTGCTGTGGGTGCGGGGGCGCGCGGCGGCGTGTGCTGTGGCGGCGGGTGCGCGGGGTTCCGGGTTGTTCCGTGATTCGGGGTCTCGAGCATTCGTTGTTGCGGTTTGCGTCGCTGCGTGCTTTCGTGCTTGCAGTGTTCGTTGTTGCGGGCATTCGGTGGCGTGTGGTTCGGCGTGGTGGCTTTCGGAATGACGTATTGCACTCGTAGTTTCGTTTTTTTTGTGAAATGTTCTTCTGACATTCAAAAGTGCCTGTAATGGCTTAATTGAAATAAAGAATTTGAGTTTGAGTTTGAGTTTTGAGCTAGGCCTTATTATTTGGTAGTGGGTATTATTTCGCAGCAGCTGATTTTGCATTTTCTGAGAAAATTTACCATTGCAATGTATATTTTTTATACATCATCAGAAAGTAGAGATTATAAGGAACACAACGCCCACCGACTTTTTAAAAAAAGCAGATATTTTGACGTCAGAATTTTCGATTGAAAATATGGCTGATTTTTCGATATTAAGTCGATAATAAGGTGATAAATTAATATTTTTAATCAAAAAAATTACAGTGTATTTAAGGCATAAAAATGTAAGGTTTCACTAAATTTCGTGAAAAAAAAATGTTTTTTGTAAAAGATAAAAATTAAAAACCAAAAACTTGGTTTTTTGAATTTTTTCACCTAAATTTTGTGGTTATGTGAAAAAATTGTAAATACAAAAGTTGTAGATCTTTTTATTACCTACAACTTTGCCATTTAACTTTTTTCCATAGGACTTGTAGTTTTGCCGGAAATCGAGATAAACCGCTTTCTCCCCTTAAAACCCCCCCACCCCCACTTCCCGAACTCGGATCGACCGTAATTTATTTTTCCTTTTATTTTGATCATATTGCCCTCCTTTTCTAATGGGTTTCATCCTACTGTAATTTTTTTTGGTTTCAAAAATTATCGACCCTGGTCTAGATGTGTTTTACTGATAAAACTATCTTCAAATTTAAATTAAACTATGCAGTTTTCAGATTAGTAGACATAACTAAAGCCTATAGCTGTTTGTAATGTCGTATTTAATGAACCACTGTAAACTGTCTTCGTGTTTTCATAGTTTTATAGATTATATTACCTATGTATCTGCGAGCTTAAGTTTACGGCTCCGCCCGAGGTGTGCAAGCCTCCTATAATTTTCATCGAATTGCTTTTAGTAAGAAATCCTCAGAAGAGGACATTAAAAAGACAGAAACAAAAAGAGTTACAGTGTTTATATTTTTCTGGAGTAACCTGTAAACATAGCATAACATCACGCCTGTAATCCCGGAAGGGTTATGCAGGGGTGTATCTAGGAGTACACCCACATTTCGCGAGCTATGTTCAATTGGGGGCGAACCTATTGCCGTCAACCGGGCGCACATCTAGCCTGAGTGACTGCTACTGAGAAATCCCTCATGGAAAAACCCACTAACACTTTCCCCGACCCGGGATTCGAATCCAGGGCCTCACCAGGGCGACCACCAGACCAAAGATGCAGTACTGGTAAAACTATCTTGCAAATTAATTTTATATGCAGTTTTCAGATTAGACATAAGTAACTAATGCAATGTCGTATTAAGAAACTGCTGTAAAATGTAATCTACGTTTCATAGTTTTTTAGATTAAAATTATATATCATCGAGTTAAGTTTACGGCTGTGCCCGAGGTGTGCCATTCGCCTATAATTTTCATAGGATTACATTCCCATAAAGAAGTGTCTGATTTATGATGAGATGACGGGTAATGGAGAAGTGGGGAAGAAGATGACGTGCTGTGCCGACCCCAAATTAATTGGGATGAGGGCAGGACAATGATGATGATGACATTTCTGTATAGAAATTCTTAGAAGAAAAAAAGAGAATGTGGCACTCGGAGACTGCCGCGGTAAAGCTATTGCATAGCATTTTTTATCAATTATTTAATTTGACAACCTCAGTTGACAACCTTGTTATTTTCCGTAACCATAGCAACCTGGTTGAAAATTTTCGTTACCTACGGAATTTCTGGATTCGCTCTCCACGCTCAAGGCCCGCGATAGAAGCTATGCAATAGCTTAAAAAGTTCCGACTAATTGAGAACCTTCTACTTTTTGAAATCGGTTAAAAAAGTAACAATGTTCATATTTTTCTCAAGTAACCTGTTCAGACTCAATATTGAAGATGGATGGATTGTGTGATGAAAGAAAAAGGAGTGTGATATCGTAACGGTATCGGTAGACAAAAGACACTGGAAGGCCGGCCAAGTGCAAGTCGGAGTCACGCTCGAAGGATTCCGTACCAACGTAGTTGGAGAACCACCCCCTTTTTATTTTTTTCTTAGAAATTCACATTCATTCTGTGAAATTTTCTACTGTCTACATATTGCGTATCATGAGGTAAAGCCCGCTGTCAGACAGACAGACGGACGGACAGACAGCGGATGCTAAGTACTAGGGTTCCATTGGTTACCCTTCGTAAGCAAGCAATATAAGACATGGGCAGTAAAATAATGATTGGTTATTGACAAATAATATAAGTATAACATACTTCTTTTTTGTAGAGTGGGAAATCATCAAATTACTCCTCCCGCTCTGGGCGGAGAGGAAGGGAGTGTCAGACTTCTACTGACTAAAAACCACCTATGTTCCTTCTTAGCCCCTTGTGTCCGGGGCCGCGATATCTCTTTCGAATAACCCGCAGTCCCAACAGGTAAAATAGTAGACCTCGCAGGGGATTGCGGGACGGAAGTCCTGGGGATAGGCCTTTGCCAGCAGTGGGATGACACAGGCTACAACAGTCATCACCATCTGCCGAGCCTTTTCCCAACCATGTAAGGGTCGGCTCCAGACTGATCGGATGCAGCTATTCAGCTGCATACTGGTATTCACCAGTATGGAGCGGCTGCCGGCTGTCTATATTTGAACTCCACAACCCAGTTAATACTGGCTACAACAGTTTTGAAAATTAAAAAAAAAAAAAACTTTGAAGACATCAATATTAAGGCTATTTACATCAGGCTAGGCAGATGATGATGAATAATATAAATTGTTTCTATTGTTCGGTTTCCTGTATTCAATAAAAAAGAAAGCTACGAAGAAAGTATAAGTATGCTACTTAGATTCAGGAAGCTATATTTAAGTTATTTTTTATTGGAACTGACAGAAATATGTATTTATTTGTTGTTATTCGATTGCAAATTGATTAAATGTGTACAATACAATTTGCTACGTTTTTTTGTTCAATTCGTAAAATAACTTATTTTTGTGGTTACACCCGTAACCACAAAAATAAGTTATTAAAATTATATATAGTTGTTCGTGCGGTGTGTTTACCTAATCTAATTATTTAACAGATTAATCTTAGTTTTTTTTCTGTACTTGTGGACATTTTCTTGAAGTACTCAATCAGAATTTTCGTGTATTATTTTTGAAAGAATGTACAACTATTTTGATTTCCTTAGTTTTGTTTCGTAGTGGACTACTGAACATGAGGTTCTGGGTTCAATTTCTCTGGCTAACCTGTTATTATATATTACCTATATTGTTCTTAGGTATCTATCAGGAATGGCTCAGTGGCAATAAAGCTCGCCCGCTAATACATGCGAGACATTTATGTACTATAGTCTATTATAAGGTTTTTTTTTTTTACATACTAATACTTATGACGAGCTTTTAAATATATTGAGCCACATGTACACCAACTACACATAAAGCAATACAAATATCGTAGAAAAGTACATCCATTTATCAGTAGATACTTCTCGCGTAGGCGTGTCGCCATCATGGACGATTATGTAGGGATTCTACAAACAAATATAAAATAAACCTCTCAATTCTCTTCATACACCTTACTCCACTGTACTAAGGTTCGTTATCGCTTGTACCAAAGGTATTTTAAGTTGGTCGTGGTAATGTTACTGCGCAAACGGGTGGAGCGTGGCGACTTGACAGGTATTAATGACTCCTAGCCATGGCAAAGGTATTATATTATTCAGCCTTTGTATGCCCAGCTTTTGTTTATGCTTAGGTAGAATACCTAGTACATCATTAGCTGTGGTTACATACTGCCATTTGTTAGTTAATTATTAGATATTTTTTTATTTAGCTTTTTATTTGTGTTGGTGGGAAACAATAATGTAATATGGTTTCGTTTTCACAAGCAATTGTTGTTTTTGTGTGTCATTTGTGTGCATAGTACCTAATCGTAAGTTTACTTACATAATTAGCGTAAAATATGTTTTTTTTTAACATTAGGTATGGTTCTAATACAGGATGGATGGAAAGGGAGAGGAAGGCCAAAAAAGATGGATGGAGTATATGAGGGATATGACCTGCGCCGACCACAAATATAAGGTCCCATTAAAATAGGTGAACAAAATTTCAGAAATCATTCAGACCACCAAAATAAGGACGGTGGTTAATTTTCTTTTTAAGAAAATCGCATTTAAGTACCTACTCATAAAGGATGAATTTGTTCTAGAGTGGCGGCAATTTATTATTTTAAGTAAAAAAAAAAACATTTTATTTAAAAGGTTTTTTTTGTTTAGATATGTTTGGTTAGACCTACTGAACGCTGTGTTAATATTAATGGGACAAGGGCAGGAAGATTATGATATGGTGCTGAAACTTTATAATTTAACACTACAGAATACAGTTAAACAATTAGACATGCTGAAGAAGCAATAATTTATGCCTCAGAATCTCATTATGAATTTTTATTACCGTATAAACGTGACGGAAAATTAATACTCCATTTTTATATTTTAATTACTGCTGCCATCTTTATGGCCCGTCACGCCTCTTTTTACTGCTCTTTAACGAATTCTTTATCAATGTTGATGATACGTGTTTTTGTTATTAAAAAGAAGAAGCAGATAATATTCTTATCTGTTTTTTACAAAAACAAACAAATCGTGCCCTTAAAGCGTGAACCAACTAAAGCCACTTATGGGCAAAAATGATCATGATGAATGATGATGTTACTTAAAGATACCGTTAGAATCTCCTTTTTGAGATCTACATACTGGCAAAACCCGTTTTCCGATACGACACTCCGTTCTGGATTTAGCTTTCAGCTAAAGTAACTTAACAGGAGATTTTTGAAATAGAGAACAGGCAAAACCATAAAAGACTGCTGTCCAAACTCTATTCTTAACATTGCGTCTACAGTAAAAACCACTTATCTGCAGCACTTATCAAGCCAATCCTTAATTTATCCTACTTGTTTTGAGAGTTCAAACTCAAACTCAAATATTTTATTTCAATTAAGCCATTACAGGCACTTTTGAATGTCAGAAAAAAGTTTTTTCTCATCCACCCGAATAATTAATACAATAAGAAATCAAAAATACACGTACTGTCCTCATTATCAGGTGTTTTAATAGAAATTTTACGATTCGAACCTTTAAACACGATTTTCTCGAAACTACATTTTGTGCAGTTAGTTGGGTTTTGAAGTTAGGGGACGAAATTGACGACTCACCTCACCACTCGCCTAACTCTTGTCAAATCAAAACGTACAAACTACAAACCCACATAAAAAATCTCTCATTTTTCGTCGTTGATTATTGAGTCTGCTTTTGCTGGATAGTAAAATGAGTACCTACCTCATCACATCATCATCACCATCATCATCTCATCTCTGCCCGTAGGGCAGGATTGAAGTCAAGAGCAAGCCCATTTATAATAAAAAAACCTGCCACATTTTGAAGATAAGATTCAAGTATTTAACTGAATTAATAAGGGAATGGATAAGTGGAAGCCTGTGGAAGGAAGGTTCTGCATTGGGACGCAAATGGCTCATAATAATGAGAAGATTGTGGGTTGGTTCAATTTGGCAAAACGAAGTTACGGTTTTACTGTCCTATTGTAGTACCTACATTCAATTCATATAATTATAGTATGTTCTGAAGCTATCACATAAAGCTACCCGAAACTGTCAAATATTCCCAATCAACCTTGCGATAAAGTTAAAAATATATTAAAAAGACTGGCGTCTGTACTTACTGTATGAATATCGAAACACACTAACCACTCAGTAATAAATAAAGCATCATTATAAAATAAAAACAGCGCGTCGTCGCTATAAATCTGTTTGAGGGCGTGGCCTCTTTGATGTATACGCCAGCTCACGCTGATTTAGTGGGCATAAGCATAACATTAATCATTCGAAGGAAGAATATCAGAAAAATTTAGTTACATTGCGAATCAAATAATATGTATGTGTATATAAACAAAGACGCTCCCGCTTTTTGTGCGCTTAGTTAGATCTTTTAAACTTCGCAACGGATTTTAATGTAGTTTTCAGAAATAGAGTGAATCGCACCCGTGCGAATCCGTGGCGGGTCGCTAGTATTCCAATATTATTATAAAGTTAAAGAGTTTGTTTGGTTGAACCTAGTTCCCCGTAACTAAAACATTTAAACCGACTAAGGCATAGGCTATGGACAGTTATGACTTGTACAGGATATGTTTTCATGTATAGGAAAGGTTGCTGTCGTTGAAAAATTTAAAAACGAAACATTCTGTCGGTGGCTGAACCCGCGGAGAAATCACATTTTCAGGTGATAGGATAATTTTAGACACAATAGGGGATCGGACTGACTCAAAAAAATATGATTCTGTTTAGTCCGTCAGTTAGATTATCGAAAAATATTAGATACGTGTTTTTTGTTTCATCAAATCAATAAAAATTGACGAAGCTATAGCGCGTCAAAGATCATGGAGTGGGGCTTGCGATGTCACTTTAACGTACAAAATGTACTATTATAATAATATGACGTCACACGAGTTTTCGAAGCACTGTATCGTCTTAATTTTTTGTTTAAGTACGTAAAAAAAGAAAAAATATGTGGTCAATATTTTTTGGAAATCTTTTTGACGGACTAATTAGTTTTTTTTGTTCGATGCCCTATTATGACCCTGTCGGGCACAGCAAGTTTTTATAAATAAGTACAGAGAATGATGATGATGGACACACTCTAGTCTAGATAAACTAAGCCCTTGTTTTCCCGAATAATTAATCAGCGTCAGAAAGAAGTATGTCGTTACGGGTAGTCAGTGACCTGAAAGTCTGACAACCAGTCTTACCAAAGGATATCGTATTACCCAGTATACCAACTGGGTTGTAGAGGTCAGATAGGCAGTCGCTCCATGTCAAATACTGGTATTCAACTACATGCGGTTAGACTGGAAGCCGACCTCAACAGAGTTGGGAAAAAGGTAGGCAGATGATGAGAAAAAAAGTCGTATTTAAATAATAATTAACTCTAAGTAGGTACTTATAAAAAAAGATGACATCTGTGTACTTTGTCTATAGTTAACTTTTGTGTTATTGTCATTTGGTTTCAAAGAAAAAACATGGCGCTGTATTACCTAAAGTACAAAACGTATGTAAGCATTGAAAAGGTTATAATTTGTATAAGCAAGTCTTTAAATAGTTACAGGTAGTTACCGTCTTGCAAATATTTAAATAAACATTTATTTATCACTTTAAAGCAATTATTTATTGCAGTCTTTTTGATATTAATGTCAGTTTTAGGTAAGGCTCAGTTTAAACGATCCTTTTTATTACACTGCCCTTCAAACTTTTATGTTGGCTATAACAATAAATCATAATATAATCATATAAGCTGAGTTTGTAAGAAATATGTAAGTTCTCGTGAAATAAACAGGAAAATGAGTGATTTAAGACAAGCTAATAAAAATATACAAGACTTATAATAAGAAGTTAAATTATTGAAGGCATTAGGTACAGATAATAAGTTTAAGTCGATTTACTCAGAAGTTTAAACTAACTAATGAGGAGGTTAATGAGGAGCTCGTGGCTAAATAATTACAGCCGCACGAGTCGATCTTTAAGGTTAACTGTCTTTAAGGTCTATGGTTGGATGACCATCGTTACATTCCGAGTATTTCGGAAAACATGTAAAGCCGTTGGTCCCAGCTGACAATATAGATCTTTGACAGTCGTTACTAGTAGTCAGAGGTCCGGAAGTCTGACAACCTGTCTTACCAACTTAAATACCGTAATACCTAGTACTAATAGGGTTGTGGGTGGAGCTCAGATAGGCAGTCGCTCTATTTAAGTAAAGTATTGGTATACAGCTGGACTGGGTAAGATTGAAAGCCGACCGCATTTAGGAATAAAAAGCTATAGGCAGATGATGACTCACGAGTTTAACGGAGTAACTAGGTAGGTACACACGGCTACACATCAAGCTATACAAATCCAGTTAATCTTGGCCTCACTTTACTAGATCTTATCGCACAATGAACGATCAGATTATACTGGTTTTGTATAGCTTGATGTGTAGCCGTAGTCATCATCTTAAAAATAATAATTAAAAGAGTCAGATCTTCTACTGCCGTCCAACCTTTTTGTTCCTACCCTAATGCTCAAGTGACAAGACAGGTTCAGGCCTAATGCTGCGAGTTGTTCGAAAGAGATACCGCGGCCTCGACACAAAGGGCTAACCACCCATGTTCCTTCACATGGGTGGTTTTTAGTCAGTAGAAGTCTGACACTCCCTACCGCTCTGCCCAAGCGGGAGGAGGAAATTGATAAATTCCCAAGCTCCAAAAAAAAAGAGGAAATAATAAAAGGTTTAGACCTAATAGTGTTTATTACCATGATCTTATTTTCCCAGTTCCTAATGATAAAATAATACGAGTAGGTACATGCTACGCATGCTGGGGCAATAACTCTGACAATTTTTATAATAAACCTGTGATGAATAATAGTTTATAGCCTCACCATCGAATTAGGTGTAAGAATACCTGTGGGTAATGATGGTTTTAAGTTACTAAGTAATTAAAAAAAAACAGCATGTCCTGTAACCAAAAAATCGTGCCATCTATAAACTCGCATTGAGCTCTAATGGCAGATTACAGCCCATTCTCTCTCTATAGAGAAGGCATGTGTCCTAGCCTAGCCATAGATAACAGAATTGTTTCTGTTATCTATGGTCCTAGCCAGTGGTTCCCAAAGTTGACTGGGCTACGACTCATCTGATTTAAGTTTACAAACTCGGGACCCACCTCTAGGAAATTTAAGCGTTAGCAATATTAATAAAGGACTTTTGAAATAACAAACTGTTTTAATACAATCTTTTATTACTTAATTATATAAATTTAATGGGAAGGATGAAATTGTTTCCTATATTTCGCCATTACAGTTTTGACATCAACTTCAACTTTAGTTACTTTTGGCCGCTGGCTCGGACGGTTGGTACTATAGGCAGGGCCCACTCAATATTCGCTCGCGACCCACCAGTGGGTCGCGACCCATAGTTTGGGAAACCCTGGTCCTAGCTATGGTAATATTATTGGCTGATTTAGCTTTTAAACATCCAGACACTAACAACAAACTTTGTGTCACTCAAGTTTCTAGAAATGCATACAAAAACGACGCTTCGACATCGTAGCTCAATTAACTACGCAGTAGACAAACATTATTCACATATCATAGACAAATCTAATCGTGCCAACATCACCCGACAAACAAACCCAGAAACAATAAAACGAATCGCCTGACATTTCGCGCGTCCGGTGCGATATCGCCGGGCCTAACAACGGGCCATTCAGCCGAAACAATTGGCGCACACACTTTACATTGTCCCTTATAGCCTGACTACGTGACCGAACACAGAACTACGCAGGAAGTGGACTCGGCCCGATAACGATATCACACTTAGTGGCCACTCTGTGTCGGTGTAAACAAGGCTTAGTAGTAGTACTGGCTGGTTGAGGCTGGGTTCTAAATTTAAAATTTCGTTTGGCAGCAGAGGAATGGGTTTTTAGGGAGGGTACCGCTAATAGAGTACGATGCGGATGCGAGTCGCAATATCCGAATTGAAACCAGTCGTCGACGTCTCTTTTCTCCCTTACATTTCACGAACTCCGGTCTTTCTGACCGGTTCTACCTGATTCTAGTTCCCTTACTCTTGGATTGTGCTTTTTGTTGATTTACTAGTTGAGAATGGAACAAAAAGTGACATTCTGACAGCGCAATATCGATGATAGAAATGCGAAAGCTGCATTGCACTCAGCGTTGACATAAGCTACCGAAAAGCTACGTCAATCCTTAAAAAGTCTGGTGCGTTCCCACCGACCTCCAAAAAGCTGGTCTATGCATTCATTTTATGTTGATAGATTTTGCACGATAGTTTTAAAGTAAGTACTTAATCAGTTATTTAGAACATCATTCTGTCTACAGTATAGGTAGGTATTGAAGCCCTGTAATTTCTTAACTCGACGTTCCAGCACTAAAAATTAGTCATTAAACGAAATATATTTCACAGACGTGCCTAGTAAATATTTATTGACCAATTAGAAATCAGCGATAATCGCGCGCTGCGTCCCGATTGGTCGGCAGAACTTTCTAAACTCGTGTTCAGTTGGTTGTAACTTTACATTGTATTCTACAATAATATGTCTTTGAATTATGTGTGCCATGAAAATCACATTATGGCTGGTAGAAGGTCGAGTTTGTAACGAATGGATCAGATATTTAAGTAGATAATGGTTTGACGTGATGCATGTAAAAGTGTTTCAATAACTTTAAAAAGACTAATACCTTAAAACTGTTGACTATGTTGAAAGGCAGTTTTAAAAAATGCACAAGGAAAATGAGGGAACAGAAAATTCTCGATGAGAGATTTAACAACACCTACGTTGTGAAGCTATGACATGACAATGATTTTAATACATTTATGAGGAGTTTTTGAAACTCCTATTGCGATAGGAGTTTCAAAAACTTGAAATCGAAATGGAAAGAACAGATTAAAATCATCTCTTTTTGTATTGACATTCAAACTGTAGTTTATTTCTATCTTGGCAAGAAACTATTTAGTAAAATTTTGTAGAACATTATCCGAGTTGGTACAGTTAAGTATTTCAATTTTATTTTCTGAATATGCAACGAAACTGCGAAAATGATAGGAAAGGAAACTGTAGAAATTAACTTATCTACGTTGGTAAAGACATACGGGCAAATTCTTTAAAAGACTTGAATCATTTTTGACGTGACAACGATAAATCGATGAACGCCTGCACGAAAAAGGATGACTTATTGTCCCGTTACACTCATTGTCCCGTTACGCTGACTGCCGTGACTCTCTTCCAGTCGATTCTATAATTATGTTTTGTTATGACATTGTCAGGTTAAACTATCGTCCGTAAACCGACTTTACAGGCAACCAATTTTTTGTATTACGAATTTAAACTTACAAAGTTAAAGGAGAAGCGGCACTAAATTCCTAGCAATCTTAAACAAGTCTACAAATTATCTAAACAAGTTATACTTAAACACTGTTTTAAGCTTTCACGGTTCATAACTATATTTAAAATGTCACTTACGGGATATCTTCCGTGATTTTAATTTGTTTTGAGTTCCCAAAAAAAGCTAAAAAAAGCTAAGTTTTGAGTTCTTAAAATCACGGAAGATATCCCGTAAGTGACATTTTAAATAAAGTTATACTTAGGCTCTAAAAAGATATCTTGCTCAATGATAATTGATGAGCAAGATATCTTTTTAGCACCTGAGCATGAGTGGGCAAAGTGCTGAAAATAAATCATGGATCGCATGCCGCCAATCTAACAGTAATGCGGTGGTCGTAGGCTCGATTTCCACGGGAAGCATCTTTGTAAAGAGGTTTCCAGTTTGGCTAGAACATTGCAGGCTTGAATTACCTGATTGCCTGATAAAAAGATGTTTCCGTGTTTCGGAAGGCACGTATGTATAAGCCGGTGGTCCCGGCCGCCAAATAGTGGCCGTCAAATAAACCATGTCAGAAGAGGGCCTTTTTTTTGGAGGGTGGTATGTCATCAAATGACTCCTCCCGGTCTGGGCGAGGTGGTAGGGAATGTCAGACTTCTACTGACTAAAAACCACCCATGTTCCTTCTTAGCCCTTTGTGCCGAGGCCACGGTGTCTCTTTCAAACAACCCGCAGCCCCGACGGGCGTCGGCCCTTGCGTCAGAGATGTCAGCAGCAACATGGAAGGGGCCCCCCTTCCATGTTGCTGACATCTCTTTGAACTTTGAGTCGCGCGTGGAACACGAACGCGCCGCCGACAAGGCCTGTCGTCGTCATACCTTATAACTCCCACATGAAAAGAAGAAAATGTTGTAGTTAGAAGATGGTAAAATGGTGTTTGCAGGTACAATATTTTGTTAGTAAAATCGTAAAAAAGGCTACAAATTATACTTTAAACAAGTTATACTTAGGCGTTAAATATCTTGTGCTATAAACACAACAGATCTGAAAACACAACGGAAAGGTAAGTAAACATTGCAGTTAGTTGCATTTTTGAGTTTATGAAACGATAAAAATACCTATGATAAGTAAGTATCTTGCGCTAAGAGAAATTCTATGGCTCGAAACTGCTTCGATCTTGTTTAGGAAAAGTCTTTATTTGCTTCGGTTCTGGGTTCTTGTTTTGAAATACATTTAGGACAATTACTGTGTAGTCAGTAGTCAGTTAGGCAAGAAAAGAAAATATTTTTTTTATTTTTTTTTCGCTTCTATAAACGTTTGTTTTTCTTCTAATATATAGGTAATGTCGTCAAATCTGATGATTCGGTCTTTACAAGGAACAAACTACTATAAAAAATATACTTACAATAGTTACAATGAAAGAAAAATTAGAAAAAAAAAAATGCAACATTTTTTGTTGTTTTTTCGAACCAAAATCCTACGAGCATTAACTAACTGTATTAATGAAGTCCTAGATTTATCCAATTAGCAAAATAAGTTAACGAGTTTAAACTAAAATGTCGGATGTGAGTCCATGGTAATGATGGGATGGGAATGGAAATCTCGTTCAATGTTGATTGTGGATACAATACGAGGGTACTGTAAAGTAATTTAATTATGGCCGTAAGATACCTAATTGCTTTATAAGCAGCATCCGCTACTCTGATAAATGTAGTTAACGTTCTAGCTAAATTGTGATTAATAATTGTTTGCCATTTGCTAAATTCTTACTTGCTATTTTTTCTTTGTTAAAACCTCTTACGTAAAGTGAGAACAAAATTGTTTACTCATCACATTATGAGTTTTTGGAAAAAACCAAGTGAAGTCTGTAAAAAATCTGCTAGATTTTATTGGTATAAATTTAACATAAATAGGTGTTTTATTGCCTTAAGTGTATGTTTTCGTTATTTCTAGTCGTTTCTAATTTTAAATAAAGTGTCGCTCAGAAATTCAGAATGGCAGAAGCTCAGTTTATCCTATAAACGAGGCAATTGAAAGCAATTCAGTGCCATCGCCATACCTAACCTAAAAATTAAAATAAATGGCTCGGCAATCGACTATTGTGTTTGATACAACGTGAACGAAATCTTCAAGTTGTTCGAGCTTGCGTAGGCGTTAGAGAAAAAAAGCGGTTCTATATTCAAAGTTAGTGGTTCGGCCAATCGCGTCGCTGGTAGGCGTGGCGGCGGCTTACGATTGGCCGTTGGCGAGGCGGGCGCAGCTAGTACTGATGGATCGCGCGATTATAACGTTAGTGACGTTAGTTGATGGTCTTCTAGCGTTGCGGACGCATGGTCGGTGAAGGGGCGCGTGACATCCGCCTATCCTAAAATATTAACGACGTTCTAGACTTCTAGACATTGTCCTTTCAAAAAAATATGGATTGCTATGAAATGAAATAATGCAACCATCAAAACTCTTTTACTGATAGTTAATATTAGCGCTGAAACATTAGAAATGAAGATAATAAAACATAAATGATGCCTACTATAAAAGTAACCTCCAACGTTAACTACGATACAAATTAAAATTTATTAATGACTAGCTTTTGCCCGCGACTTCGTTCGCGTGGAATAGTGACTTCCGGCAGATTTTTGGTTTACTTATCTCACGAAAAAAAAAAAAAAACTATCCTACCTATGTCCTTTCTCAAGTTCCAAACTATGTCTGTACCAAATTTCACACAAATCGGTTCAGTAGTTTAGGCGTGAAGCAAAGACAGACAGACAGACAGAGTTACTTTCGCATTTATAATATTAGTTAGGATAGTTAGGATTACGATTAGGACTAGCGATAATTGCGAATAACAAGACATAAAAATTGCATTGTTACATAAAATGATGTAGGATGTGAATGATGTACTTAATTATTTTATTTGTATATAAATATCGCGAATTCGAATTTTTCAATTAATTCCAATTTTTTTAACAAAAACTTAGGGTTTGTTAAAAAAAACTTGCAATTATTGTATGTCTCATCGTCCATACCATTTTTTTTATTCGACAAACTCCTATTAACTTGAAACTAATACTTGTATTATTTGCACTAGGTTAGTATCATAAAATTATTTTACTAGCAGCTTAAAAAATCTTCTCGTATAATGCGAAATAGGTAAAAAGTTATGGCCGTTAGAGTGTGCTATGCCTTTGACATCGACCATAAAGTTGTCATAGCTGACCCCGGCAAGTCTATGCTTTTATTTGACAGGCTATTGACGTTTACTAACGGGTTTAACTTAGCCATGCATATTATTTGCTGTCACATTTAACTGGCTAACATTTAGGTCTTTAAGTGTATTAGTTAAGTTATAACTTTATTCCTGACAAGTAGGTAGATAAAGCCTTTGTTAATGAGATAAGATTTGCTAAAATGTACGAACCGACATTATAATTAATGTGTCGCCGATGCAACCAAAAAAGATTTATGTAGTTGGGAATGATTTTGGATATTTTTATTTATTCAGGGACAATAAACAGCTACAATATACAGTGTTGAAACAGACAAAAAATAAATTTAAAAAATTACAATATTGCAGCCCACTACATTATCAGCATATTAACAAATGAAAATATGATAATAAGTGTCACTAGATAGGCAAAAAAAAAAACAATGACAATAATTTATTACATCACATTAATAACAATAACAATAAAAATTTAGATATTGAATGATAAGCATAGGATATGGCTGGTTATCGGACCGATTATAACGGATAGTAGGTAATATACTACATTAGTATGTTGGATTATTTTTTACGAATTGATGAGTGTTTTCTTCATGTCAATGTCTTCTTAACTTAAAATTGGTGATTGAAATGATATCATTTTTAAACTAAATATTGATCTATCTCCATAATTGAATTACTTATGAAACTCAAAAACAATAATGAAGACTACATCCCAGCACTAAATGTCGATGGTTTTAAAACCAAGATCATTGTAAATTAGAACCAAGGAGCTTAGTGCTTATTAGTTCCATGCGATGAAGCTAGTAGCTTACTCAGCTAGATTCGAAATTCGAATACAGTTACTTATCAGCTCTTGGTGGCAAACGGCATTGGGTCCGTAATGGCGGATCGTAAAGTTGACATAAACCGTCCGGGCCCGCACTGCGGCGCTGCTGCTGGCTGTATCTTGAACTTTCGTCAATTGTATCTATCACAAGTTTAGTGCATGGGTTTTATTGTTACGTATAAAACCATGACATGGGGGCCAATTCTCGGTTTTAGAGATTTATCTCGAGTTCGAGTTCGTAAGTCTATCTCTATGTCTATCAAAAATATCTCTATCTCTACCAAAAAATTTCGAATTGAGCAGAATTCCGTATTCTCAGTCAAAATAGAAATAAATGTCACGAAAATGTCGATTCGAGTGAAGCTAATGTTACCATTATGAAGAATCGCGCGTTCCGTTTTAGGTAGCTATGAGTGAATGAATGATTTTGTTTTAAAACTCTGACTGAACCTAACTATTTAAGTATAAAAGAAAGAGAGAAAGAAAGAAAAAGTATTTATTGGTTTCACAAACAAACAAGTAAACATAATTATGAGAAACACTTAAAATTAGGACATAATTTATATATTAAATTAGAATAAGTCCCGTCCCGTGCAAAGCCAAAGTAAAACGAAACGTTTAGTGTAAAAATAATCAGTTTGACAGCTGACTGTCTGTCAGTGACTAATAAAATTATGAAGCAAACAATTATTTACCTTCGTTTTCAGGTCTATTTTAGTGGTATCCTGAATTACAGGAGCCAATAGATCTAAGTATTAGAACCCTTATTAAATCTTTATTTAGTCTGAAGTTTTTAATGACTTCTGTTTCGCTCAAGTCGTAAATATCGACGGCGGGATAGCTGTTGTCGCCGTGTATTGGCCAGTTGCTCGCCACTTTCCAACAACTCCGAGATAAAAATGCTAATAAACTCGTCCATCTTTCAGTGGTTTCAAGTCCAATCGTAAGTACACAATTACAGAGTCTGTTATCTGCGCGAAGGTCGTCGTTTTAAGAAAAAAACAATGCACAAATCAAAGAGTATAAATCGAATTTCCAGTATGAGATGCCAAGCCGTATTTTATTTAAAAACTAAAGAAAAGAAAACACAGTGTACAATCCAAAACTCAACAAATTCACTCAGAAATGACGTATCTATATAATCGACATGACATCTCTACTGCTCAGGAGCACTCGAAATGAACTCTAACGTTAGCCTTCGACAAATGTCGAATTCGAAATCCCCAGAATAGCAACTTTTAAAATTTCTCGAAAAAATGACGTCATTAGAAATTTTTCTCGAGTTCGACACCATCTCTAAAACCGAGAATTGGCCCCCTGGTCAAAAAGCTTGAAACCGTGTGTTGTGACTTGGTAGCATGTTTCAAGTTCCCTAGTAGATAGTACTTAATAATTCTATGCTTAGTAGAGACTCCATGTGGCTGTCATTAAAATAAATTGTCATCGGTCAATAATGCCTTACTTATTTCAAGATAATGTCGCGACATCTGTCCACTATCGATATCATGATACTATTATGATGATTCTGTTAATACAAATATTTTCTTGGTGATAGTTTATGCAGGGATGGAAAACATCTTCATCACAAACTGAAAGACGAAAAAGGATAACCTTTATTAGCACTTTTCATGTTATGATGTAGTGGTCTATAAAAGAAGAAACATACGATGGCGATAATGTGGCGATACTGTTTTATGCACTGATCATTTTTTTTATTTATTTTATTAAGTATAAAAAATTATGTTTCAATATTTTACACACTACAAGCAACTTATTCCGCAGTACTTCTTCAATACAAAAAAAAAGCAAACAAAACACTACCACTCAATGCCAAATGAATCACAACAGCCTTCAAATCGATTTAAACCCATAGCGAAACGTAGTAGCAATCGGAACAATGCAGCGAATAACGGCTTAAGTAGCAATACGACTATTTTACACGTCGGAACACATTACGGCACTATTCCGCAAGGTTAAGAGCATGACGATGTATGTCCAAGTGTCTCTCCCACCTTTGAATAGGTTTTTTATAGTCGACGGAGCTGTCAGCACAAAGGGAAGTCGTAAAACCTCGTAAAACTGAAGTGTCTGTATGATGCACGACCTTCTGACATAAATAGTTTATGGTCGCTAGTGACGTGCCGCTCTGCGATTATTCTTAATTCTTGTTTATGGTTAGTCGATCGTCTCATTCATGTCGATAGGCGATTTTGTTAGGTTTGTTTCGGTGATAAAGATTTTGAATATGTTGTTGTTTTTTGTGTTGTTGTTAGTTCCGGGGTGTAAGTAGACTGTGCTTTATTAGGTGATGTTAAATCTTTTTGAATATGATTTACGTCTTGCCAGACCGGTTGTTGAATTCGAGCGACTTTTATGAAACGATTGTTAAAATAACGATCTTCGTTCTCTGGATACTGGCTCGGTCCGTTGCAACAGAAAATTAATAAAAACAATAGTCATTTATTTACAGGCAACTTCTTCCCAATGGATACCTTTATACCTCACAGACTAATAAACATGACAACAAATGTAATTTGTGTTGGTAAATAGACCTAACCTTAGAGAATCGAACTAACTGCAAAATATTGAATGCGCAATGATTAAGACGTTGGTACTCTAACTAATAACTGTCTATAAATAGGTATCTTTATTGCCTTCTCTGACTGTGAATTCTGGTATTAAAAAAAAACTATTATCATCCATTGTACCACTAACTCTGAAAACGGTTTAGTTAGATACCTTTTTTTTTTTTTTTTTTTTTTGGTGGGTGGAAAATCATCGAATAACCCCCCCCGCTCTTGGGCAGAGCGAAGGGGAGTGTCAGACTTCTACTGACTAAAAACCAACCCATGTTCCCTCTTCTTCGCCCTTGTGTCGGAGCCGCGGTAACCTTTCGATATCCACAGCCCCGACGGATATTTAGATACCTTGTTTTCTCTTCCATCCTACTAATATTATAAACGCGAAAGTTTGTAAGTATGCATGTATGGATGGATGGATGTTTGTTATTTTTTCACGCTAAAACTACTGAACAAGTTTGGGTAAAATTTGGTGCAAATATAGTTTATAACCTGGGTTTACACATAGGATAGTTTTTATCCCGATTTTACCTTCCCGTGGGATAATTTTCGAGCTTTTGCGGGCGAAGCCGCGGGCATCAATCAGCTAGTAGGTACTTAGTGACTAAAACTAATCAACTTTTCAAACAATTCGTTCTCAAAGAGGATTTATAAATTATGCGAAGTGTTTGTCCTATCAATTGAACATAAACCATGCAAATATTTTGGCAGTACATTTTATAGTAAAGTAGTTTATGTTTCACATTGACCCAATTCTTACAACCTTCTTCGTGGTCTACAAATTATTTAAAAAATAATTGTAGTTTTGAAAGAAACAGTTACCAACTTATAAAATTTATTACTCACTTTTATTTGCCTCTTTTTCATTGAAAATGCCGTTGAATTATTTACTTCTTTAATTTAACCAAATGGACGACAAACCATGCTGTTTACTTGCTTATTTCTTACGAAATTTCTGCCAGCAGACCTGCAAAAGTAAAGATTAGAATCGATATATAGTGTACCTATAAGTAAAGAAAGATAATACCTACTTAATAAATGGCTGATCGTACCGTTATGTGTGTTAGTTTGTTTGGGGTCGCCGCAACATGTTTGCTTACAAACTTCTCTATTTATCTGTCATCTCAATGTTCATCTATCCATCGACCAAATGGGATCACCCAAATTGGGCTGATTTGTGGTTGAACAACTTCTCGGTGAAATGACTTACGAATTGGTGTAATAATAAAATATGTTCATTATGTTATGCTCTATCTAAATAAATAGTTTCTCTCTGTGGGCTTACTTTTGAAAATAACCCTTAAATGTATGGCGTCTGGGGTGGTCTCCTTTAAACAAAACTTGTTATAACACTTTTTTCTCTTTTTTTTCTGGGTGGGTGGGTTCGTTCCATCGTCGACATCATCTCTGCCCTTAGGGCAAGATTGAAGTCAAGAGCAAGCCCATTTATAATAAAAAAAAGGTAGATCAGACCACCTTTTATTTACCACGAAAGCCTTATTGCCTAGGTCTGCCAATCTTTCTCTGAACTGTTTAGTATACTTCAATGCTCTTTCCTCTAACTAACTGTACACTGTTTATTTATGTTATGTCTCAGGATGACACTAGTCCTTATCACTATATAAACAAGGTGTCATTTACCACTAAAGTGCCGCTGATGTTTACTTTGTCAATACTTAGAAGCCAGTAGCTTGGTCTCACGGTATATCCTGCTGTTTAAAATCAATATTATGTTGCTCTGATGATGGAAGATAGACAGACTGATATAATATAAGTAATCTGTCATTTGTTCGAGTGATGAAATATGTCTCTATCACGCCTGTTATACGCGAAAGCTTAGGCAGAGATGGAACTTAGTGTGCAATAGTACACAAGCGTCCAAGCGAGCCATTTATCATCAACTGGGCTTAGTGGTGGTACTTCCAGACAAGCCTAAAAGCTTGGGTTGCCCTTAAGTATAACCTTTTTCTCTTTATGATGTTAGGGTTCCTGAACAGACTGCTTGCCCTTTAAGCATGCCCTATTATTAACCTGTAAAATCACCCATCAACAAATAACACTCCGCCAACTAAGGCCCAGATTCAGAGACCACACTTTGACTTTACTTTGACGGAAAGATCTACTTCAAGCTGTTCTTTACTTAGTAAAGGCGAAGTAGTCGATAATCATGACTTTGGCCTCAAAGTAAACTTTGCATTATTATGCGTTTAAATAATGTAGTCCTTCGTGTTAAACTAATTTCCTACAAAAGAAAAGTGTAGTAAAGTTGTAGTAAAGTCAAAGTGTGGTTTCTGAATCTGGGCCTAAGTAGTCATCATCATCATTCTCTAGCTCTTCCATCCATCCCAATTCATTTGGAGTCGGCGCAGCATGGCTTTTTCTTGCACACTTAATAACTATTACTCGTTATTTATTTATTTATTAAAACTTTATGCACAAGTAATAATACCGTACAAAGGCGGACTTAATGCCT
Organism: Diarsia mendica; assembly: GCA_949316265.1. NCBI lineage: Eukaryota > Metazoa > Arthropoda > Insecta > Lepidoptera > Noctuidae > Diarsia > Diarsia mendica. The sequence goes on along the minus strand of OX438906.1, from coordinate 6,924,614 downwards.
TGGGAATTTTCTACCAGTCTACCTTACGTCCTAGTCTCTCATACGACACCGCCTTTCTTGCCATATCATCCTTTACACAATCCATCCATCGTTTCTTTGGTCTTCCTCTAACTTTTATACACCTAGAGGTGTATAAAAGTTAGAGGATTTCGTACTCTACGCCAACCAGTGAAATTAAACTAACTGACGTACAATCAAAAAATAAACTACCAATCATTTTGTACTAGCTGATGCCCGTGGATTTGCTCGCGACAAATAAAATACTAAAACCTTCCTCGAAAACCACTCTATCCATTGGTGAAAACAGCATGAAAATCGGTGCAGTAGTTTTTGAGTTTAACGCGAACAGACAGACAGACGCAGCGGAGGATTTTGTTTTGTAATATTTAGTGAGCTGTGAGTGATAAGTATAAAGCTTTTGTAAAATCCACGACTCACGGCAGACAAAGTGCCACTTTGCCATATATACACACAGCCAATGCTGAGTTACCAATTAATCATATTTTAATTAGTAGTTAACTTCTTAGTAATGACCAGTTAGCGTCCGTAACGCTAACATAAGATACAGTTAATGAAGAATGTTGTACGACTTAAATGGTAGTTTGTCAAGAAAAAATATTTACACTGTGTTATGTGGTTATTATGCCTAGTTACCTCGTCATTTTCCTGCCCTTATTCCAATTTACTTGGGGTCGGTGCAGCATGTCCTCTTCTCCTCTTCTCTCTTCTCCTCTTCCATACATCTCTATTACTCGTCATCACAGCAGTCACCCTTTCTTGCCATATCATCTTTCACACAGTCCTTCTTCTTCTTCTTTTCGTATCGATTCTACTTGATACGGTTTGGGCCCAGTAGGTAGCCACGCTTATTGCAGCGGCAGAGGCGCCGTTCAGGTCGTCAAGGGTGCATGTATGAGGACATCTAGGACACTCCAGCAGGTAGGGCATTGTTTGGTTCAGAGCGCCGCACTCGCACTCGGTGTTGGAGGAACCAATAATACCCCACTTTGCGAGATTATGTTTGCAGGTCCTACCATCGTTACTTTGGTCTTCCTTTACTGTTATAGTTTCTTCATTCATTCATTCTACATTCGTTCTCAACATTTTCCTCATTTCTTCGCATCACATAATACGCATACCACGATAACCGATTAGATATGATTTTCCGATTTGTTATATCTCATTCGTCATCATGACCTGATACTAGAAAGCGAGATGGAACTACACAATGGACCTACACCTACCTACAAATGTGTAGCTCCATCGTGTATTTTCAGTTTCTTCTTGTGAGTTATCCTGTACTGTTCCAGGAGCTCGTGGTTTAATAATAATTCACGCTTGGGTTCGTCTTTATGTTGCCTAATGCCTAGGTTGGTCCGTAGATGGATGGCCACCCATTAGCAGCCGGGACCAAAACGGCTTAACGTGTTTTCCGAGGCACGCAGTAAACTCGGTACGAAAGAGGTGGTCGACCATCCAAGGGCTAACCTAGGCAAGGATGACTTAACCGAAAGATCGACTCGAGCAACTGTTATTAATTCGTTACGAGTTACTCTTGTGATACGTCTTCTAACACACACAGTACAAGCAGTACCTTCACTTAAAATAAAACCATAAAACAAGTCAATAAAGTCCTCTTTCTCTTCTTCCCCAGCGGTTTCCTTAGAAACCTTAGTGGAGAACTGTCACAAGCTGCTGGAGAAGTTCCACTACTCCTGGGAGATGATGCCCCTTGTCCTGGTGATCCTCAATTATGCGGGGAGCGACCTGGACGAGGCGTCGCGGAAAATTGACGAAGGTAAGCCTTAGATGTTGTAGCTGCTTTAGCAATTGTTTTTTTTTTTTTGGTTTGCCCAGCGATTTTATTTGAGGAAATGGTCTGAGTTGTATGTGTGAGAAGTTTATTACGTATAAGCAATTTAAATCTGTATTCGAACGAATCATCTATTTCAATTACAGACACTTTTGAAGTCGGTTAGTTAGTTAAAAACTTGTAGCTAGTTGTCCTTTTCAAAAGGTGAAATCTCTTTGGAGAAATATGGACAAGAAACTCCATGGACACTCACAAATGATCAAATCACACAATTTTGTGTGATTATTAAGGAGAAGCAGAAAGGCAGAAGGAAAAGATGAATTTAATAGAAAATAGTGGTATGAAATTGTTCTGCCATATTCTAGATCTCGGCAGAACCCAAAAGTTGTCTAAATGCGTCAAGTTCTCCATAGTTTAGTATTTTTAACTGACTTTAAAAGACGAGCTTCTCAATTCGGTTGTATTTCCTAATAACTACGTCATTAATTAAGAACCGAATTTAGAAAAATCTTTTTAGATCTGAAAGGATATACCTACTTTCCGATTGATCTCATAGACTAAATTACATCAAAAATCAGTTCAATGGTTTGTTTTTCTTCTTCTTCGAAAAGTTATAAACTGCTATTTTAAGAAAACACATTGTTCTAAAACTTCTCTCACAATGCAAGTCAGACCTAATTCATGCTACAATGTAGCGAGCCGAAGTTCGCCGAACGTGTTCAGAAAGCTCACGAACACGGACGAAAGTGCGCGAATGCCCGTTGTTATTTGCATACGAGGTACGTGCTGGAGTTAACTTGGGCTCCTTACAGTCTAGCGTGACTTCTTTAGCCACTGCCGAGCGGCTAAAACGTGAATAGAGACGCAGGGCTATATCGATGCCTGTCGGGGCTGCGGGTTGCTCGAAAGAGATACCGCGGCCTCGACACAAAGGTTTAAGAAGGAACATAGGTGGTTTTTAGTCAGTAAGAGTCTGACACTTCCTACCGCTCTGCCCAGAACGGAAGGAATGATGATTTCCTACCCATATCGATACAAAACTTTGAATGTTTAATTTATATGCACAGACCCAGACGCCAACCACATCAAGCTACCTAACAGTAAAATGTTCCCAAAAATCCCAATCAACCTTGAACCTAATCATTTTGCGATAAAGTTGCAAATTATATTAAAAACAAATTGACCGATTGTAGTAACTTGATGTACTTGCGTCTGTATTATGTATATGTTACGGCTAAAGCCGAAGTGGCTAATCCTAGTTCTAACCGAAGTTAAGTAGGAAACACCTGAGTTTTTAACCGCATGTGGCCGGATACACCTAGTTCTAGCCGGCTAGACCTAGGTGTAGCCGCACTTCGGCTATTAGCCGTAACATATACACCTATGAAGATGCGGGAGCGATATTTTCACGGAATATCTAATACAACTTTAATTAAAAATCTATTTCATGATTGTATGGGTTAAAAATTACAAACAAGTGATTTGGAGAAAATCTCTTTTCAAAAAGTCGGTACGGACGTGTTAGTGCTGTACCATGTACCCAGCAAGTTGTATTTGACATGTGTATTTTATTGACTTACATAATTAGAGATCTAGTTGGCAACATACGCCATTATAGTTCAGTGTTAAATCCCTTACAAAGTTTTTTCTCGACTCTCGATACCTTCACACCTGCGTTTCTATTCAGCCCATTTTACGGTAGGTACTCTGGAAACTTTTTCAGGATCAGTAAAATACTTAGAGAAAAAGTATAACGGGAAAATCATCAAACCCAGGAATTATCAAATTATTTCAGGTTTTTTTTTTGCAAATTACAGCTAAGTGCACATTTAACTTGGAAAAGAGGTCGTTAAAACCTAACATTTTCTAAATAAACGTCTTTTATTTCGCCTTATTAATAACAATTTATTAAAAAGTGACTGAAAAGTAAAGTTTCCAGTGTTTTCGTTCATTTTTATTGTTCCGTCTTCATTTTCTGCAAGTACGATATTACATAACAGTAATTAGTTGGTATTTTTTATTTGCTAAAATAACTACGGCTAGCGTGAAAAAAGACGGACCAATAAATATGTGATCTGCTTTTTCAATTATTATTTATAATTATAACACCGGTATTTACAATAACCAATTCTGAGGTTTTGTGATTTCAAATTGAATAGATGTATTTTCTTGGTCACAGAGACCGACAGGCTGAGAAGAATCTACAATACATTCGCAAGTTGTAGTGCACTACTTAATCACACACACAGTAGCTCGCTTTCTTTGTGTTTGTGACATTCAAAAGTGCCTGTAATGGTCTTATTAAAGTAACTGCTTTGAGTTTGAAGAATACTTTAATCGTTATCTACTTTATTTAATTTAAGATATTGGTTAATGGAAATACACACCGCTATTGTAGAGCATAATAGTAGGTATAAATAGAGCATACATGAAGGGTTAATTACTACTAGAATACGTTTTACAATGAACTAAAAATAATATTTCTTATTAATATTTTTTCCATGATTGTCCTCAGTTACATACTGTGGATTATCATTGATAAAAGATAGTGAATTCACCCTTTCTGAAGATCTGAAATATATAACTTAAGATGTCTTTACTATTACCGTCTCAATTAATCAAATTATTTTCATAATGAAGCAGACATACCTAAGCAGGAGATTTTAAATTATATGTACTTACTACAGAATTAGTAAAAAAACAATAGAATGTTCTATGAATGAATCTATGGCTTTGGTTTGAAAAAAATACACTAATGAAATATTAATGTAATGTAGTTAAAACTTTTCTCTGTTACAATAAGGTATCAAAACCTTTGTCTACATATTTAATTAGGCAAAGAACTGAATAACTGATAGAGCGTATTATTTAATTTGCTTTTTCTGGATAATTTCGAAGCCATAGGTCAATGCATATTTATAAACATATTTAATTCAATTATTTGTTACCAACACCTCTTATCTTTCTGAGACTTTTAAATTAAACATTGATAAACCAACCTATAATGCCCTGATTTTAAAATAACATAATGATACGAGATGGTAATAACTTAATGACAGTTACTAAACGTCCTCCTGAATGTCTGTTTCATTTTGATGTCAACAATAAAAATAAAGAGACCAATAGTAAATGACATGATAGGTAATGTTTATTTACAAAAGCAGCCAACTGAAGAACGTGGTAACTCAATAAGGTCGTAACTCACAATCACCTGTTATTGTTGAGTTGGCTGCTTTTACACGTATCGTTTTGCAATGCGAGTTTACTGTGCAGTGGAAATCTAATGTTCTTGATTGATAAATTATTTTTGCACGTTTGTGCGTAATTATTAACAAAACAGACGCTTATGTTTTATGTAGAGTTAGGTTTCTAATTAAGTACGTGTTCTTCAGAGTTCTGTTAGGGCTCTATATTTAATTTTCTGGAGATTTAGGGCTCTATATTATTTCGTTTTCTGAAGAGTTGCGGCTCTACATTTTGTTTTTGGGGGAGTTAGGGCTCTGTATTACGTTTTCTGGGGCGGTAAGGTTCTACATTTCGTTTTTGGGGGAGTTAGGGTTCTATATTACGTTTTCTGGGCAGTTTGTACCGTATGTAACGTTTTTTGGACAGTCAGATACGACATTTCATTTTTTTTCACGAGGAATTCCTATCAAATATTTTTAGCTGTTTCTTTTTTACGTTTAGTTGGTTCTACATAACTGCTGACGCTAGAGTTATAGGTTAAGATTGAAAGTTGTGTTTGCTGGGGTTGATACAAAAAAAAATGTACTCCAGTTAAACTCGAATCGTTCGAGCCTATCCAGATAAATAGAGTCATATTCATTGATTTTAGTGTCTTCTGTAATCAGTACTTTGTATCCATATAACTGTATTCTTAGAATTATTTAAACGATAAAAGTGTCTAATTAACCAATAACAAGGCACTTTTATCGAACTATCACTTACAATGCACAGTTTAACGAGTAAACTGTGCATTTTAAGAAACACATGCTTTCAGTGGTAATTTATAAAGACAGTGATATTTTTTAACAAAGAGCAAAAGATTTTCACACTCACATACTCGTTATAATAATATGTGTTTACAAAAACTGCATTAGAAGTTTACCTTTTCATCAAAAATTTTTACAATCTATTTTGCAATTGAAACAAGATAAAGAAAACTTTTTGTTATTCTTTTCACCGACTTTTAATACTCTTATGCAGTTTTTTTTTTCTATTTATCTGAACTTTATCCGCCAAGCGATTGTCCAATTTGTTGCTTTGTTCACAGGGAAGATGATAATCAACGAATACGCGAGGAAGCACAATCTGAACATCTTCGATGGGCTTGAGCTGAGGAACTCGACACGCCAGTACGGACTTTAATAGTAATACATAGTTTTTACCCAAAACACAGAAGCAGTGATCAAACACACTGGCAGGTGTAGAGGTCTTGACAAACATGCTTCTTGTTTTCCCTTACTTTGAAAAAAAAGACACTTTCTCGAATTTTACAGAATTTTTCCAATCATAAATTTAGACTGCTTTCAAGGGCTTTTTGGAAACCGACAAGCTCTTGAACGCAGTTTAAACGCGTTTAGTGATATTACAGAAGGAGTGTGAATACGAATACGATTTCTATAAAATTGTTTATAGCAAGAAACGAGTCTGTCATTAACAATACTTATTACCGAATATCGTCACTCAAGTTATACACACAAATGTCACAAACTAAAACACAATAGATAGGCACACTTCACTTATGAATACACTCTTATTACTTTTATTTGAAGACGATAAACTGTAGTGATCGATCGTGAATGATCTTCTTAAAGGTCCTCGAAAAAAAAATCTTATTTTCACTCGTTTTCAAGTCAAAATCTAGACTTGAGATAAAACTGCTTTCACATTGGCAAATAAAATGGTCCAATAACTTGGATGTAATCTTTTTGTTTAAAAGTAAAATGGTGTTTAATCATCTTTGTTTATTTTCTTTTTGGGACTTCTCTAGTAAAAAAAACTTGATTATTTTCGATTAACTCCCAAATTATAATTATTTCAAGTTCCTTTGAAATCAATAAATAGTAGAGTTATTGAGTTGGCAAATTAGTGACGTCGCAGTTTGCTACTTTCATATAAAATGGAGTCACGTTTTGACAGCTTATAAAAGTAATATAATAACTCTAATGTGACTTCCATTACCTACAAATCGATACCTCTGGGTTCAAAGGGCGTAATGCATACTTTAGGTGTTTCGTAAAGTGTGCTTTACGCAAAGGGCGTAAATCATATTTTTAGATGTTACGTGAAACGCCCTTTGAGCCCAGAGGTATCGAAATATCCGCAAGCACCAATACCTTTGTCGTTCAAAAATAAGTTAAACATCGTTGGTTCAATACATTCTCCTACAACTAAACATCAGTTACAACATAAATAGGCACAACACAAGAACAGATACACTAAGTTAACAATCTTACAAAGTCAAAGACAAGAAGGGCGTCAAATTGTCTTACGACGTTATGAACTACTATAACGTCGTAAGTTAAGATACGACTGTATTGGTTTATAACGATGTTTTATTCCGGATATTGATGTTACTATACAGTTTGAGTATAGCATATTTGGTTTACGGATAAAATATGTAGTTTTAGTTTGTTACTATTTGATATAGGTGGAGTTGGAAAAAAAAATACAGAATGTATAGTCGACCAAGAAATTGGTTTACCACTCTAAGGTTGAATATCATTTGCACGTACAAAACATCAAGTGCTATTTTCACGTCAGAATCTGTCAATCTGTCATCCTTAGCGAATAATTATGTTACTGGGAGATGTCATCAAAAGTGGTAAACCAATTTCTTGGTCGACTATACATTACACGACCTATTATAATATACTTAATAATAATAATAATAAATTAATTTATTTCTCTCATCATCATAAATCATACAACGTCAAAATAGTAACTACATAGAGACTGGTGTCTGTTTTAGGTAGAACCTGTATTACAGATCACCAGGCTAACCCTCCGTCGGACATTTCTCCTATGACATAATAATTAAAATTAAGTTAACAATTCGGTGAATTTAACAATTACATTATGTTATTGAAATAACATAAATCAAATTCGATGACTTTAAGCAGTTCAATTAAGTTAAAATAAATTAAATTAAAAACAAATGAATTAAAATAAATTAAATTACAAATGAGTCAAAAAGCAAATCAAATAAATTACAAATAAATCAAATAAGTCAAAATGCAAATCAATTAAATTACAAATAAGTCAAATTACAAATAAATTAAATTACAAATAAATCAAATAAGTCAAAATGCAAAAGAAGTTTCTAAAGATTGACTAGAGCCGATTGATTGACTTTGTTCGGATATTTGTAATTATTTATAATTTACTACGTTATCCAACATTAAAGTTCATTAAAATACTCTATAATTATTATGCAATTATGCTTTTAGTTAGTATCGAATTGAAAGTAAATAAAAAATAATTATAGAAAACGGGAAAACATATTTTGGTAGTTTTCATATACTGTGATTAAAAATGCCTAAATCTTTACTTTATTTTATTCCTAAACCAAATTTGTCATGTTAATGAAAATTTCTGTATCTATACTAATATTATAAAGCTGAAGAGTTTGTTTGTTTGTTTGTTTGTTTGTTTGTTTGTTTGAACGCGATAAACTCTGGAACTACTGGTAGGATTTGAAAAATTCTTTTTGTGTTGGATAGTTCATTTATCGAGGAAGGTTATAGGCTATATAACATCTCGCTACTACCAATAGGAGCGGAGCATAAATGAGAAATGTTGCAAAAACGGGAAAAGAAAATTCCTTTCTGAGAGCTTCCGTTGCGTGCGCTGCGAAAACGGTTTAAGTTACGAGAATATCATGTATGAAGTAATTATTCGTCTTTAAAAGTTCTAAAAAAAAGTCCGCGACAGCATCTGTCTATCTTTTAAGATTGACTCACTGTAACCATTTTTAGGGTTCCGTAGTCAACTAGGAACCCTTATAGTTTCGCCATGTCTGTCTGTCTGTCTGTCTGTCCGTCTGTCCGTCCTCGCTTAATCTCTGTGACCGTTAGCACTAGAAAGCTGAAATTTGGTACCAATATGTGTATCAATCACGCCGACAAAGTGCTAAAATAAAAATTGGAAAAAAATGTTTTATTAGGGTAGCCCCCCTATATGTAAAGTGGGAAGTGATTTTTTTTTTAATTTTAACCCTAACGTGTGATATATTGTTGGAAAGGTATTTAAAAATGAATAGGGGTTTACTAAAATCATTTTTTGATAATGTCAATAATTTCGGAAATAATCGCTCCAAAAGTAAAAAACAAAGCGTCCCCCCCCCTCTAACTTTTGAACCATAAGTTTAGAAAATACGAAAAAAATCTGAAAAGTAGAACTTTATAAGGACTTTCTAGGAAAATTATTTTGAACTTGGATGGAAACAACAGATGGAAACTGCAGTTAACCAATATAATTTGGTCCCTGAATCGTATGAGCGCCTATACAATCCAGAGGTCAAGTTTCATTGGCCCGTATTTCAAACAAAAAAAGAATTATTACTACGGAACCCTACACTGAGCGTGGCCCGACACGCTCTTGGCCGGTTTTTTACTATTAAAATGTTAGGTTAAAAAGAATATTTTTTTGCGAAGCTTATTTAACCCATATGGTATTAATCTATATCTAAATAAATGTGTTCGTTAGAACGGAAATTTAATATAGAATATTTGTGCTCTTTACTCTATACAGTTTAAACAAATATCTTAGAAGATATCGCAATGTAAAATACCCGCGCGGAAAAATAATTACGCGGGTTGCGTCGCAATGTAGGTACGGGGGATTCTGAATTCTGGCTGGCCTCCGGGAAATTCAAATTCAAACAAAATAATGTTTACAAGTACAGGGTGTTATCGACATCGTATATTTAACAGTAAGAGATATTTATAGTAATTCTCATTTTAGTATAATCTTAACTAATATTATAAAGAGGAAAGATAAAAATTTATGTTTGTTACGATTTAACTTAATAATTTTGGTTGGATAGTTGATTTATCGAGGAAAGTTATAAGTTAAATATAGAGACGCAGACAAAGTTGCGTGGGTCAGCTAGTTAAATAATAAACGAACACAATTTTTGTTTCAAAGTTGCGACGTTCACATTTCCATTGTGCTTTCCATTACTTCTTATGTTCAAAGACATCAGAGATAATTATTATCATATTATCATATTTTTAAAGTTAGAACGCAATGGAAACTTGAGTCGGATATTTGTAACAAGTCCACAGAACACTCATTGTTAGGAACACGCTAAAAGACGTAACTGAAATTGCAATGTCGTAATTATCATAATTATAAATCTTAATAAGAAATTATTGCTTGCATTATAGTTATAGGTACCAAAAACACTAGAAAAAAAATGTAGTTACCGTTAAATTGTGAACTAACAGTTATTTTCAAACTTAATTGACAATATCCAAACAATTTCAAACCTGCCAATTGCCTTAAGCACTTATGAAGGTGCATGCAAGGTGCATGGCTCGTATTGATTGTTTTCTATGGAGAAGAACAGGCTGGTAACTCCGTGATTTTTAAAATTAAAGTTTTTTTATATCACTAGATTCTAAGGCTGAGTTGCACCAAAAAAGTAGTTAAAGTTAAAGTTTGTGTCAAATGGCACGTCAAACAAACATCAAAACTTCAGTTTTGTATTGGATAAGCCAACAATGAGTTGCGCGATTTGACAAATAGTTAAATGACGTCATAACTTTAACGGTAACTGCAACCGCTCACTTTCCACTGGTTAGTGTTATAGTTTGTGTTAAATTGTCTGTCAATTTTATTGTCAAACGCGTTGAATATAACCTTTAGACATCATGTCCCTGCTCCAAGAAATACTCGCAGAAACCAGTTCTGATGAACGAAAGCGATGAAAAGAAAAGTGTGATTACCAGAGCCGATCGTTTTTCCACATGGAACGACGAATGTTTCTTGCCAAGATTTCGAGTCTCTAAAAACGTAGCTTGGTGGCTGACTATACGATTGCATTGCTTAAGGCGTAACAAGGATATTCATCGTAGGTAATTGTTCATCCAAAAAATAATACGTGCTATAGACAAAGCAATAAATATAATAGGTACTTATTTTGTTTGAATGTTTGCAAAAAAAAAATTGTATATATAATTTTTCTATACCCCTTAAAGTACTGTCAAATTTGACAAAAACCTTAACTTTAACGACTTTTTTGGTGCAACTCAGCCTAAGTGAAGTGTAAACAACTGGTATTTTCCTAAAAACTGCAATTACTTGATGACTTTTTATTGATCTCGCAGCTAAATCATTTAAGGCTAACCAAATCGACTGTTGTTATACCAGAATCAAGTACAATTGTTTATTTTTATGTTCCTCGCTATTTTGACAATATAATTTAGCTCAATTGAATAGTCCCCTTGGGTTAGAAACAGCTTGAATCGTCTGGAAATCTAGAGAGACTTATATACTTACTTATATCTTTAGGGCGAGCGGCGGTGGCCCAGTGGTGGCGGCCCCGACTTACGAACAGTAGTAGGTCGTGGGTTCGAACCCAGGCAGGCACATTACTTTGTGTAATTTATTTCATCACCGCTGCCTTCAAAACGGTGCAGGAAAACATTGTGAGGAAACCGGCATGTCTTAGAACCAAAAAATTCGACCTGCCACCTACCAATCCGCACTGGGCCCGCGTGATAGATTTTTTTGATAAGTATATTTTTTTTTGCCCATTCCCTCTCAAAACGAGGAAGGCCTGTGTCTCAGCAGTGGGAACATTAATAGGCTGTTGATGATGATGATGAGATATCTTTATGTTTATATGGGTGTTATTTCTTATTGAGCAAGTAACTTAATAAAATATAACCATTTACCTAGGGAACACACTTTAATGTCACAGTCAGAAGTATTAAAAAAACATAATCGATTGCTTCTATGTTTGATACATTAGTACCTACTGAATGACGTTATGGACGCAATAAATAATTAAAATAAAATAATTGTTGAAATTAAAGAAAAAACATTGTTGATATGCAAATACGATCTTAGATTTAAAATCTTTTAAGAGGAAAAGGCGTATTAAGTATGTAGCTAATAATCACAAATTCACAATACAGCGTACATTCTAATAGGTACTGGACTAATACTCGCGACATGCGCAAGGGTTTTACGACGCAGCTTCTCGGAAAGGCAATAGAGTTCGCTTGCGCACAATTATTGTAACATTTTGACGTCCTTATCCCGATTGGCCGCCGGTCAACGTGCACAAATTGCACATTTAGTTTTTATTTGAATTGTTAAGAAAAACATTGTAAATTGTTTTTTTGTTAAAGTTTTAGAAAGGTACGTAACAGGTTTTCTTAAGGTTTTGTTTTTCTTTAGGTAAAAGCTGCAGGGTAATTGCGTAAAATACGATTACAGTAATTAATGTGAATCCTTCAGAAATTGTTCCATTTGTCATAAAAACTCAACTAGCAGATGGAAAATAACAACTGATACCGGTGACAATTGATTGAATACGAAAAAAAAAACGTTTATAATGAGATCAAGAAACCTTATCAATTATAAGTTGTTTTTTTTTTTTTTGTAAAAATTTAAATGAAAAACTATGAATAGCTATTGAACTAAATACAATTCCGCTATTGTTTGAAATTGAATAAAATTAATAATAAGTAGAGGCAAAATTATAGAGGCCTTCAATTGAATTATTTCAAAATAAGACTTTTTTATTGTGTTGGGGCCATAAAACTTGTAAGTACTTATAGGTTTTGTTATGAAGTAAATAGGTATGAATATAGTTATAGCAATAATATGATTACTTTCAAGTTCCTTGGTCTATTATAGAAAGACCTTTTGCTAGCCCAATCCCTGGATGTTTCCTGACAAAAAATCTGCTTAGTCCGGCAGTTAGATTATCAAAAAATATTGGATTCGTGTTTTATCAAATTAATATTAAATTATTTATTTACGTGAAAATAAAACAATATTATGTATACTATTTTTCGGTAATCTAACTGACTAAACAGATTATTTTTTGACAGTAAACATGACCCAACCCTAAATATCAGGAAAATGTAGAGTCCAAGTAAAAAAATAAGTTTCATTGCAAAGTGGGTTTACTGTCTGTAGACGACGAAACCGCTCTTTCCGACTATTTCAAGTTCGTATGCTTCATAAATTGAAATATTTTCATTCCGCTCTACATTAACGACATTTCGCCGCCATTTTTGTGGCCATCACCTTTCTCATTTCCGCTCCTTAGTGATGTGTCTAAGGAAGTCGGAAGGGTGCATTTTATCGATAATTGACAGGAGGAACCGACACAGTAATACTTGCGGTTACTGTCATAACTTATTGTGTTTATTTTTGTAGACAAAGCGAAGTACGCATAACGGAGTTTTCGAAAACTTTTTTCAGTTGGTAGATACTTAACTGTAAAATCAACAAACGTAGGTAATTCATCCATCAGCCATGTGTTTGTATAAAATGATTCACGTTTTCGTTAACGATATAAATGTTATCTTAGTCATCACAATACTATCACCATACATTGTGCTACATTGCAACTTCAGTTTCGTCGTACATTTACACTCCACACACACTAGTAACGCGACAAATTTGTTGCACACGATAAAGTGGTTAAGTCAGAATCAGCTGTTTTAAACACGGTCTAACCAGTCGTGATTTCAACTTTACAGTGACCGGACGAAGGTGGCGAAATTCGAAATATAACCTGTGACATTCCAAATCCAAAATTCGAATTTAACGGCCATCCATAGTGCTGTGTTAGTGTCGAGTGTCGATACCATTTTATCTAGAATTATTTTCTTTTTTCGTAGGAAAATGCTGGAAATTAATAATATAAGTGGTGTACTATCGTCGTCCATGAAGTTATTTTGCGAATGATACTTTGTTTTACAAGTGCCGTGTTTTGTGTGGACGCTTGCTGTGCGATGCGGTGTTGCGAACGACCACGGACTGTGTTGTGGCTGCCTACGGTGTTTCGGTAAGTTGTCTATATATTTTTATAAGCTTTCAATAGACATAGCAGAACTCGAGAATTTCAATAATATTGAGTAATAAAATAATACAAACGTTTTTGAATTGTCTGCAAATGTTTGTTTGTAGTTGTACTATGTATGATAAACAGTCATATTGTCACATAAAGATATTTCCCTTGAGACGCATAAAGATAGCAATTTCGAAGCGTTTGTGTGTTTCAATCTCTTGCAGCAAGTACATGTTTACTGCATTCATAAGTAGGATTTTATGTTTCACATCCACATAAAATAAAATGCTATTTATGAAATAAGGCAATTTGCGATGCGATAGCAGTATTGTATTGCTTTTACGAACCGGAGGAATATATAGGATTACCCGCCTTTAGTTCACGTTATTACAATATTTTATAATCGTTGTTACTTGTAAGCTTAAATTGTAACTACGAAGTTTAACTAGGTACTATGCTTTATACGTACTTTTAAGCTGAATCTGGTGTCAGTTTTTATAGGCGAAACATAATTTATCACAGTAATATATTAACTTTAATTCGTTTTTTGCATAGTTTTATTATGCATTCATAATTCAAAAATAAAACTGCAATTAAAAAAAACTTTAATATTGAAATAAATTGTTAATTTGTTAAAGTTCGCAACAAAATATTGACATCGATATCGATTTTTTTACTGATTCCGTACAATTGTACGGAACACACCACTAACTTGTTTAACTATATCTTATAAATATTCGCGAATAATGAAGGAAAATCGCCGTATCTTCGTTGGTATATTAAGATTTATAATTCATATTACGTCAAAAGTGCCATTCTCGTCAAAGTTGAATATTGGAGCAAGCAAATTGGAGTTTAAAAGAATTAAAGTTCACAAAAATGATAACCTCTGTCGATTTTTCATTGCATTCAAAAGTAATTATAGATAAACCACATACACACACACCTACAAAGTCTTGTAAGCAAAACATTAGACCCTTTAGTGAGTGTTTCTTATGTGAGTTCTTCCAACCTCATTGATGATTTCTTAGGTATCTATAATTAATTCCATGCGCTGTTTTTACAATCAAAATTAGCTATGACTATAAAATGTACTGTGAATCTGATGGCTAAGCTGCAATTAACCATTTGCATGATCCACGATGAACACGTTAATAACTAAACGTCAAACAAATTGAGACAAAAAAAATGTTTATTAAACTTTTTGCTGACAAAACAACATTCCAACAATTTTCTCGAGAAAACTAACTTTTCTCTACAAAATATGGCTGAAAAGAAGAAAAAAATAACGACTTAAACAATCAACGCAGCTAATAAAAATAATGAAAGTAGAAAAAAAACATGAAATAAATGAAGAAATTATGGATGTTAATTAACAATTTTAATGACGAGACATACAATTTTCTGAGAAAAACAGTAATTTTGAAATATCGTAATATCATGGAATAGAATATCATTCTTCCTCCCGCCATCGCAGTGCTGCCATAACCAGTTTTACATTTTTATAATCTACAATTATAGATTGTAAAAATGTAAAATGGAATTCCTTAATGGCGAACGCTGTAAAAGGGGCCAAGTCTGCAACGAGTTGCGTGTAAGCAAATTTTGTATTTATTTCACTATACTGAGAAACAACAATAAAATTTTGCAATTATGTTATAGTACTTGTTGGGTTGGTTAGTTGCCGCCAATAAAAGACAGGCAGGCTGGGGTACCGATATTTAATTGTTTTATTCAGTCAGTAGCTAAGGGACTTAGTAAAAGGTTTCTTTTAATTAGCGAGTTTATACAAAAAGTCTTAGCTTAATTAGGAAGTGCAAATACTAATGGTTTCCTTAGTAGCGCGTTGTCGGTTTAAAACAACACGTTAAGAAAACTTCTTTTCATTACTCATACTCTGAAAGTAGGTCAGAACATGCCTGCGGAGCGGGTTGAAAGTACTACTTTTCAGCCCTAGGGAGAATCGCTTTCTACTGACAGCTATCAAATTATTTGTTGTAATTAGGAGCAAGCCTATTGCCACCAACCGATGTGATTAGGAGCAAGCCTATTACCATCAACAAATGTAATTAGGAGCCAGCCTATTGCCATTAACTGATGTAATTGGGGGCAAGCCTATTGCCATCAACCGATGTAATTAGGAGCAAGCCTATTGCCATCGACCGATGTAATTAGGAGCTAGCCTATTGCCATCAACTGATGTAATTGGGGGCAAGCACAATTCCAGCCTCCGTGGCTACGGAGGCTGGAATTGTGCCCGGTTTTGGTGGCAATAGGCTCGCCCCCTATTACCTACATGAGGCTTAACCATAACTGTCGAAATGTGGGTGGGTTTTACCAGGCAGAGACCTAACTCTACGGGGATTACAGGGTATGTTATTGAAAATTAAGTTTTGAATAGTAGGTTGCCAATCGTGATACACTACTTCCTACGCAGGAATTACAATTATTTACGAATTAAATTAAAGCATCACTAAAAACACTTAATTTTGTTGTAAAAACTTTCATAAGGTTGATGTTATAATTCTGTAACTGCATACGTCTTACAGCCGCGAATCATATTTTCACTAACATACAACCTGGCACTGGCCTGCAAATCGCTAAAAACGTAATAAAATTTGAATTTCGCGGGCTACCCTGGAACATCCACCATAATAAGTAATTACACTTTTGCCCACAAAAACAAACTATCTAAACACACAACCAGACAATAAAAAAGTAAAAAAAACACATAAAGAAGCGAAGAAAGTTCGTTTTCAATTACGTTTTGTCGGTCGTAAAAATATCGAACTACGCAAGTACGCATCGGCCAATAGAAAACGGCGTAGCAACTATGCAGCAGATTAAAAGTAATTCCTATTGGTTGGTTTTTTAACCACAGAACAGATTACCCGTATCCCCTATGCGTTAGAAATGGTATAGGAACGTTGCTGACACTTTTTTGTTCACTGCGGTAGGTCTATGTTTTAAGTTACAAAATTGCATCGGAAATGCATCGTGAGAAAATGTAAAACGGGTCTTTAGCGGGACAATATTTATTTTTGCAACGTTAACGGTCACTTGACACCAGAATGGACGTTTTTACCAAATTCTGTGTATGATTAGAATTATTTTGGATGAGAAATAATTTCTTAACGGTTGCCTCGATCGTAAGAACTTGCTGCAAGAATGTGACTGAAATTATTCAATCAATCTAAAGGATGTAATCCAAACAATCTCCAAAGTATTACTTAAATGAAAATGATCTTGTGATAAAAAAAAACCCAATTTGATGCTTTGTCACACGGGCACAGACGCACTACAAGTATTTCAAGCTTCTACCATCCATCTATTTTTTTTTTAAATTTTATTGCTGCACTATGTTATCGGTTGATTGCGAAAATTTAACAGGTTCATGTGCTGGCATCAGTACATTCCAGTACGTCTGGTAGTCGTAATAATAGCAGAGTCAAATTATATCATTACAATTTTATAAAGACACAGACAGTTCATAAACTCTTTATAAATATATCGCGTTCCTTTTCACAACCGAAACTCGCCCTAAATCTGTAAAAACCAACAGAAATTCAATGTTGTCTTTACGAATTGCCACAAACTTCGATACTTGAACCAATTTCAATACATTACACAGTACTTATTTATTACAATTTATGTGCGTATTTTGATAGTGGCAACATTGGCGACTTATGACATTAAGTCTGACCTCGGCGACACGTGTATCGGACTTATCGATGCACTTATAAACATATTAATAATCTGACGTTTTAAATGAGTGGCCTCTGATAAACTGCCTTACATAGTTTGCTTTCTGCTAGAATGGAATACTCCATTTCCAATAATATCGTCTAGACGTGATTTGAACGCAGAAAACGGATGAAAATAGAACTTTTTAGTCCTCAAACCTGCTCTCGAACAAATTCTTTGAACGATAAACCTATTGGCTTCACTTCTTCGGGACTTTTTCCAAGACTTCTTCTGGACGAACGAACACACAGAGTAAACGTAAAGCCGCCTTTTCACTATGGGATGTAATATTCCTTCAAATGACCTCTAAATATCGCTCGCATACATTTTGTACGTGACCGTTCACACTGTGCTATAATATATATTTACATCCCAAACTATAAAATATTTTTTCGACCGACTGAGCTATATTTAGAGGTCATTTGAAGGTGTATATTTTACCTCACGTCCCCGGACAGCGCGCTCCCCCCTGCACCGTTCTAAGTTTGAATGGCGAAGTTCGAGTGCAAGGGAAAAATCACTACATACCTAGTATAAAACAAAGTCGCTTTCTCTGTCCCTATGTCCCTTTGTATGCTTAAATCTTTAAAACTACGCAACGGATTTTGATGCGGTTTTTTTTAATAGATAGAGTGATTCAAGATGAAGGCTTTAATACCTTTTTTGCACCCGTGCAAAGCCGGGGCGGGTCACTAGTATATAATAAACTGAGCACGTGTTTTGAATTTTTGGTTTTATGTTACCGTAGATAGAAGTATTTTACCTTTATTTAAATAAAGTTATTTGAAGTACCTACGAAATCCTTAACCACGGATTAAATAATTGAAGATTTTATAGAAAGTGTTCACATAATTCACATTTGATTTTGTTGATACAGGTGAAATTTCTATGGTGGGGCAACGTTTAAAAAAATCTATATATATATAAAAAGATAAGTCCTGACTGACTGACTCATCAACGCCCAGCCCAAACCCTTGGACCTAGAAAGCTGAAATTTTGCACAGAGGTTCCCTTTATAATGTAGGTAGACAAGGAATAAGGAAGGATTTTTCGAAATTCAACCCCTAAGAGAGTTAAATAGGGGATGAAAGTTTGTATGGAAAATCGTCATTTTCACGCGGGCAAAGCCGCTGGCAAAAGCTAGTGTAAAATAAAATTGTAAACATGGCATGAAGTTTGAAAATTTTTGTTTTATTCAAACTGTAGTAATTAAAAAACTTTTCTTCATCGAGTTCATTAAAAAGCCGAAAACTTCAATCTTCTCTAAGCCTAATATGATTCGGTATCCAGAATCGACGTTTATTATATTTTCTTTTATTATTTCTTAATAATGATACATGTAAATCGAATACAGCATCATCGTCGTCTGAAGAACTATTGTAGGAATCAAGCAAAACAATCTCCATATTGTCCATTTTAAATAAAGAACGTGAATTTTCATTAAAGAACGTGTTGACACAGCGGTGACCGAAGCTGTACTGTTCCAAAATATACATCTTACAGTGTGAACAGCAATCGCGAGATGTAATATATAGCTCGGGATGTAATATATATTACATCCCATAGTCAAAAGGCGGCTTTAGGCCCATAGCTCGTTGCGTATTTTCTACGGCGCCGACGACGCGCAGATGCAGCGCGTCTACGAGCTTGCAACTCCCCCCAACTACTTGAAACCCTTTGTACGCGCTTCACACGCGCGTTTGTATCTATAAAAACGACATCGACATCGGCATCTCGGCGTCATGTGCTATGGGTCTAACATTCGAACAATTTCAAAATTGAAAATACTTGTTGTTATTTAATTTAAGTACAGAAAAAGAAAAAAAAATATTCCCTTGTAGTTTTTAAGTGAAAATTGTTCCAATGGGGAAGAAAACTGTCAAATAGTTCCACGTAGAGGGCGCTGTACGTTGGCTACAAACAAACTGTCTAACTCCATAGAAATTGAACAATATCCTAATATTTTGTGACTTTTTTTAATATTTTGGGTCGTTGTGTAGCCTTTGGATGCAAAGAAATAGGCGTTGTCAGATTTCCAAGAAATTTGCGCATGAAGAGAAAGTAGGAAAAGGCACTGAAACTAAAAAAAATCAAAACAAGTAATTTTTCGAGGTTATGTGGGAAACATTTCAACGAAACAGACTACGAGACCACTTCTAAGGCGACAGGTTAGTACGATACCTATTATTAATTCTGACTTTTATTAATAATTTGAATGTGTGGGAGAAACAAGGGTCGAACGTTGACTCGGTTTCTTCCACTTTAAGTCAACGTTCGCTCATGGGGGATTTAAACCGCACTGATATTTGCCAAGTATTAACATTACCTAATATTGTTTCAGGCTTTCCACTCCAACGCAAAATTTTGAAGAAATCTGCTGTGCCCTCTATATTTTGTTGGAATGAATCACAGAGTGTCACCTCAGCTCGAACTGAGCGATTGCAACAAAGAAATGCAAGGCGTTGCTTATTATCAAGCCCTTTATTATCAAACGAACCACTGCCATCTACCAGCTTTGATCTTATTCCAGACAGAAGAATTGGTACTTTTCAAATAACTATACATTTTGTAACATTTTAACAAATGATGTATTACCTTAGTTTGTTTAGTATTAGATCATTAATAAAAAGCAAAAAGATAGTGAGTCAAGTTTATTTTACAACTTGTAGAACCAGAAAACAGAAAACAGCTAAAAGTCAATAAAATGTTAAATCTATTGTAGCTTTCGACAAGCTCCGCTTTCTTTACTTGTTGCGTTGCTCCTCGTTTTTTCAATTCCTCCTTCAACTGGGTGATACGCCAGGTAGCATACATTGTGCAGCGACAAATAGAGTTAAAAAACCCGCGCAAATACTTAAAAAATCGTCCACACAATGCAAACGTTTATTTCAAAAAAATTGACATGTGTAGCCAAACACCAGCGCCATCTCGCGGCGAAGTTTCCAGGAAACAACCCCATTGACTACTCTTATTTACGCCAAGCGTTAGCCCTCTTATGTCAGCCAATTAAATATCCTTTCTTTTAAAAAAATACTCGCACAGTAAAAATAAGCCCTCGCTATTTTTCCCTACCATGTAAATGATTATCATTAAAAGAAGACTTTTTTAAATCACAGTCAACAGCAACTTGCCCCATGTATCCCTCTTATTACACTGTCATCCACATGTCAGTTGGCTAATACCGTATTTATCTTAATTCTTTCACTCGTGTTACGGCCATTATAACTCATTAGATTTATATCTTATCACTCTAGTGTTATAAGTGTTATAACATAATAGTTATAATTATAGAAACCGGTCAGTCGCCTCGTGTAGGTAAGTCGGTGTAAGTCGTAATGCCTGTAATATTGTAGTTAGTGTCGAAGACTTTGTTCATGAGTTTGAGAATGTAGTCACGCTTCTTCAACTAAATGTTGTAATTAGGTTTAAGAAGAAGAAGGTTTAACGTTAAATGGATAAATGTCATAACACGTATTGGAACGTACGCGATGCTCCTTGTTAAAATTAAAGGGTTAGTCCCGCTATGGTATGGTCCCGGTATGGCACCCTCTTAAAATACCTATCAAAAAGTCCCGCTATGGTACCCTTCAGTTTTTGGTACTGTTGTAAAGAAAAGTTATACAATGCGTTAAGAAAAAAATAGTATAAATAAAAATAGTATATTTCAATATAAGTGCGGAAAGCCTGTCATTGCAAAGAGTTTCGACAAATGTCTAACCGAGCCGAGGCACAGCCGACGGCGAGGATTGACAGTCGGAACAAGTTGCAATGACGGTTCCGCACGTGTACTGAACAACTATTTTTAATACAGTTGCGAAAAAATGAAGCAATTTAATAAAATAATAAAACCGTAATTAAACTCGCAAAGAACATTTTTGGAAAATGGCGCCTACCGTAAAAGAATAAGCAGAGATTTTTTTGTTTTCTTTACCCATTCTGGGTAGGCAAAGGGAACTATGCCCATACAGCCAAGTCTTCAGTAGATTTTTTTTATTGATATGAAATAAAAATGAAATTTAATGAGATCTCATTGAATCAAATAATTAAATCTGATATTGAAACAAATTAGTAGCTTCTTTAGAAATATTTGCATGAATCATAAAAACTTCTATGATTTTATTTAGTAAATACTTCGTGGTTGATTTTTTTTTAATGGACATTATTTTGACAGTTGGGAAAGAGAACGCACGAGTTCGGGAAAGGTAAAGAAAAAGCACGAGTACGTAATAGCCCCCATCCCGAACGCTATACGTCCCTGCAATACGACACTTTTTGAGCAACTGTATTAAAAATATCTTTTCTTAACTATTATAGTTAAGCAAGATAATATTTATTAATACTATTTTTTAAACAAATCACGCTCGGTAATTGTCGTTTCACTTCAGGTAGTTACCTGACCAACCGGTTTTTTCGTAAAACAATAGAGACGAGCCCTTCCTCGAATTCGTATCTAGCTCTTCCCTTTTGTTTTTATGAAAATAGAGAGAGACAGTATTATTCCGGGTTTAGTTTGCTATTTGCAGCTGTACTTTTGCGATATGAGTAATTAGGATAGCTTGTTAGTTTATCTATTGCAATGTCTGGGTCAAGTAGTTCACGTGGTGTAAATTTAATAATTATTGACAGTCGACGGGGTGGAAAAACTTTATTACGTGCCGGACATAAATATATTAAACGCAGAGAAAATAAAAATTCAAGTACTTGGCATTGTGTAAATAGGAGAAATAGTATTAAATGTAGTGGATATATAACTATTGAGAATACCAATAATACAATAATTAAAGATTATAAACACAGTGATCAGTGCGTGCCACATTTTGAAGACAATGAAGTTCAAATGGCTATAAGTGAGTGCAAAAAAGAAGTAAATTCAAATTACGGATCAGTACAGAAAATTTTCGAAAAACACATGGGTAACTTAAAAGACAAAGGGTTACACCTTACAGGAAATGTTCCTGACTATAAAAAATTAAAAACAGTATTATACAGACACCGAAATAAGTCGTTGAACGTACCAAAAACACAATTTAAGAATGTGGAAGAAATTATAATACCAGAAGAATTTAATAAGTATGTATTGGCTGATTATTGTAATGAAGACTGTAATCGAATAATTATATTTTCCTCGACAGAAGTAAAGGAATATATAAAATGTGTAACGCATTACTTTGGTGATGGCACTTTCGACGGCTGCCCAAACCCATTCGAACAAGTTTATGTCATTCATGGAGACATGGGAAGCACTGAGTTATCCACGAATGTAGCACCATTATTTTATATTCTGTTAAAAAACAAAGAAGGGAAAACTTATGAAAAAGTTTTCGAATTGATTAAACAAACTTTGCCTGAATGGCGTCCATCGAAATTTACCTTCGATTATGAAATAGGAGTAATAAATGCAGCAGCGAAGATTTTTCCTGATATCAAAATAAATGGATGTAACGTACATTTTCAAAAGAACGTTATCAAAAAAGCGAAATCTTTAAATCTCATGGAACACGAAGAGTCCTCGAACCATGTTAAGCAATGCATAGGCTTGGCGTTTTTGCCAAAACAAGATATTGAAGACGGCTGGCTACATATAATGGAAAATAGGTATAATATCTTGGTTACTTTCCAAAATGATGTTTGAGTACTTAACTCTAATTATATGGCAAAAAAGTAAAGAACAACAATATCAGTAAGGACCTGTTAATTTCATTGCTTTACAAGTACGAACGTTTAATAAGTATTTTTTTCAGTTTCGACGATGAAGCTATGACCAAATTCAATGACTATTTTGTCACTCAGTGGCTTGAATATCCAGACCTCATTTGGTGTTGCCATAATGAACGCCATAGAACAACTAACTTGGCGGAATCATGGAATGGCAGATTCAACAAAATTATTGGAAAAAATCCCAGTTTATTATTGTTTCTGCAAACAATTGGCAACGACACATGTCACTTTGATATAAAACAAGCCAAGTAAGTTGTATTTTTTAGACAATATTTTTAAGCAGATATAATATTTTTAAAAGCAGATATATATTTTTTTACATAATACGAGTACATAGAAGAATTTGAAAATGGATTTGATTTTATTTATTTTGGTAGATATTATTGGTTGTCGCCTTCTATTACAGACGGTTACTGAAAAAAATATAGCTTAACTTAAATAACTGATGATTTTTGTTATAGCTTTCGACTAAAAAGATCACCTATAAATTCAAGAAAAAGAACAAGTATAGAAATCGACCGCCAGATTCAAAAGCTAACAAAAAGTTACGAAAATAAAGCTATCTCCATTGGTGATTTTCTGATTAACATATCAAAGTCAACATTTCGATCAGAACATTTAAAAAAATAGTTTATTTTAATTTTGTTTTTAGCCTATTAAAATGTTTAATACTTTTTCTCGATGTTGATTATTTTTTGTAGTTTATGTTTACAATTTGCGCCTTTTTCTCCATGTTGATTATTTGTAATTAATATATTTGTCTAGTTGGTTGTTGATTATTTTTGTAGTTTATATAAATTTACAATTACTGCCTTTTCTCAATGTTGATTATTTGTAACTAATATTTATGTCTGGATGTTGTTTTTATTTGTAGTTTATAATATTTACAGTAATACTTTTCTGAGATGTGGATTTTTTATATTTTTTTTATTGTTGATTATTGGTAATTAATATTGTTGATTATTTTAAAAATTACATTGCAATTAATATTTCGTTTTACTGTTTGATATTTTTTTATAAATATTTTGAATTAATAAAAGACTGATTTAATATCGCAAACAGACGTTTTATTGATACACTCCTAAAAGTATTTATTTATAGATACACTTTTCTTTTCAGTTGTACCTTCTATTGTCTAACGTAGATCTAAAAGATGGGTACCATAGCGGGACTTTTTGATAGGTATTTTAAGAGGGTGCCATACCGGGACCATACCATAGCGGGACTAACCCAAATTAAAATATATACCTTTATTGACCTAAGCCGTCTATAAGTCAGTGGTGTAGCCAGTAACACTGTACTAAACTGTAACTTACATGCTATGTTAGTGTTTTTCTCCCAGAGAAACAAAAAGAAAATCCTAACAGATGTTTGCTTTCACAACAATGAACTGAATTAAACCATTTTACTTATCCTTTTCGTGCCTTTCCAATTACTAAAGGTTGGGCATCAACTCTCAATATGTCTCCTTGTCCTTTGCAAAGTGGAATAGCGCAGCAGCTCCCTTCATTTATCTCTATTTATTCCAGTGTTGATTTTTCATCTTTTTCGGTAACCATCTTTCAACATTATTTTACTTTTATCGCCAACATGATCAGTCTAAGTATTGCGTCCACTGCTTAACCTGCCTCTACAGTCGGATGGCATTTAACTCACAACGATCTCAACTTCGTTCATGATTCTTCGCTCCACCTAGCATGTAAGGTTACCATGACGTCTTATAGCAGGATTGTTTTAATATTATTCCAGTCTGGGACAGCGACAGAGCTATACAAGGTGTCTAGCGCCATCTCTGTTTCACACTGGTATAAGATTAAAACAGACCTCATGGTAGACCACCTGAGAGCATCCCAATTTACATTTTGCCGATTCGCGGTCTTTTATTTATATAACTTTTTTATTAAAATAATCCCGTTCTATACAAACAACATTAAAGACATACGAGTTGCCGGTATCTTAAACGATAACTGGCTTATCTTGCGTTTAACGCAAGAATATCTTCATGTAGAATTTTTTATTGTTGCTTTAAGTCTATGTTACCTTTATTTTATTGTTTTTTGTTTGTTCTCGGGTTGTCACTTTAGCTTTTTTATTTGTGCGTTAATTTAGCTTTTTACCCCCACTACTGTCGTCCTGGGTTCGGTCCTTTGTCGCGAAAAGTGTTATTGGTGTTATTTTTTAATCAATAATTTCTCAGTACCAGCCAAGGAGTCTGTAGTTGTGTCCAGTTGATGGTAATAGGTTCGCCCCCTATTCCATAGGACTTGAACATAACTGGCGAAATGTGGGTGTATTAATGGTACACCGTTGTCTAAGCCTTTCCAGGATTACAGGCGTGATGTTATGTTATGAATTTAGCTCATGATTAGGGACTTAGGAACAGTATACAGGGCGTGTAAACAATCGCATCGCCATCATCATCCGTCATCTAAGCATTACTAGTAATTACTACAAACTTGAGCATAAATAGGGATGTTAACAAAAAAATCTAGTTAGTCCGTCAGATAGGTTTCCAAAAAATATTGGACACGTATTTTTCTTTTTTCGCGTAAACAAAACAAACAATGAAGACGATACAGTGCTTTGAAAACTCGTGTGACGTCATATTTTAAGACATTAGTATGACATTTCTTAGCGAGCAGTGACGTCACAACCTCCCACTCAAATCTTTGACGCGTTTTATCTTCGTCAAATTTTATTGATTTGATAAAACAAAAAATACGTGCCCAATATTTTTCGATGTAAATCTAACAGACGGACTAATTAGAATCATAATTTTTTTAGGCAGTAAACATCCCTATTGTTGGGTCGAGGGTTGTTCGAAAGAGATACCACGATTACCACGGCCTCGATACAAAGGGCTAAGAAGGAACATGGGTGGTTTTTAGTCAGTAGAAGTCTGACACTCCCTACCAGCTCTGCCCAAAGCGGGAGGAGGCAGTGATTTTCCACCATCCAAACTGTTGCTGGGAAACGACTTTTATTTTTGGTGTTCAAAATGGTTTTAACATTGTGTGTATGCAACAGTACTTTCTTTCTTAAATCTATGAACAATAGAGTTCTCAAAACATGTAAATATCTTGCAAGGTTACCAGGCACTTATTGGTCTAGAAACAGAGTTTTGAATCATTCTAATAAGATTTATTTTTACATTAGCTTCTTTTGTTCTTGAGAGCACTTTGTTCCTTCAACTTTTAAGTTTCATTTAAATTTTTATTGGTGTTGTATGCACTTGTGGTTTGTGCTAAATAAATATATGTTTTCATTCTTTCTTTTACTTTAGAATGATGCTAATATACTAATAATTATACCGTCGTTGCAATGAACTTATAGCAGCCTTAATGTCTTGCCGACAACCCTACTACACCATATAATTCGTATTAAAATGCATATTGCCATCTCTTATTCCGGTATCGACATCCAGCAACAATGTTGCGAAGCTTTTCCCCTCTCGCTCCCCCATCACAATTATCGCCTTAGCGCGAAAGTGACGGAGATAAAACTTTACGACTAGATCGTGTATAGCCGAGAGCTTTAAACAATTTTCATTGCTTATTTTGCTGTGACTAATTTTATGCCAACAGCCGTGGAACATAGGTATTCTGAGAAATTCTGTTATTACTTTTGAAGTTTTATATGTTTTGGTTTGCCATTATATTGTATTCTTATCAAATAGCCGTAGGCCTGCTGTAAAATCAATGATCGACTGTAAATGTGTGATAACTGATTGCTAAATACCGGATTGTGTGCAACATAAAATCGTTGGAAATAAGCATTAAAAACCATATTCGAACAATCATTAAAAATGCAACAAGAATTCCAAAGTATGCGACATAAAACTGACCAATCAAGCTAAGAAAACCAATATAAGCCGATCTCTCTTTTTAGAGGAAATATAAACAAAGTGCGACCACGTTATACTAGAAATAATTATCTTGATTTTAGAAATTCTGTTATTACTTCTGAAGTTTTATATGTTTTGTATCGCTATTATATTGTGGTTTTAAGTTTTCATTAACGCCTATTCTTATCAAATTGCCATTAAATACCTGCTGTGAAATTGACGTTCAGCTGTAAATGTGTGATAACTGATTGCTAAATACCGGATTGTGTGCAACATAAAATCGTTGGAAATAAGCATTAAAAACCATATTCGAAACATGCAACAAGAATTTCAAAGTTTGTGACATAAAACTGACCAATCAAGCTGAGAAAACCAATATAAGCGGATCTCTCTTTAAATAAGAAATATATACAAAGTGCGACCACGTTATACTAGAAATAATTATCTTGATTTTAGAAATTCTGTTATTACTTCTGAAGTTTTATATGTTTTGTATCGCTATTATATTGTGGTTTTAAGTTTTCATTAACGCCTATTCTTATCAAATTGCCATTAAATACCTGCTGTGAAATTGACGTTCAGCTGTAAATGTGTGATAACTGATTGCTAAATACCGGATTGTGTGCAACATAAAATCGTTGGAAATAAGCATTAAAAACCATATTCGAAACATGCAACAAGAATTTCAAAGTTTGTGACATAAAACTGACCAATCAAGCTGAGAAAACCAATATAAGCGGATCTCTCTTTAAATAAGAAATATATACAAAGTGCGACCACGTTATACTAGAAATAATTATCTTGATTTTAGAAATTCTGTTATTACTTCTGAAGTTTTATATGTTTTGTATCGCTATTATATTGTGGTTTTAAGTTGTCATTAACGCCTATTCTTATCAAATTGCCATTAAATACCTGCTGTGAAATTGACGTTCAGCTGTAAATGTGTGATAACTGATTGCTAAATACCGGATTGTGTGCAACATAAAATCGTTGGAAATAAGCATTAAAAACCATATTCGAAACATGCAACAAGAATTTCAAAGTTTGTGACATAAAACTGACCAATCAAGCTGAGAAAACCAATATAAGCGGATCTCTCTTTTTATAGGAAATACACACATCAACACGGTCTAGGGATATTTCATACTCAATTAAATAACTCGAAAAGTACTGGCCGCATTGGAATCTTTAATACACCGATTTGTTTGTAATTTATCTCAGACTAATTCCAAATTCAAATTTTTGAAAATTCTTTTGTTTCGGTGGCATAAAAATGTCTTGATGTATAGGAGAGGGAATTTTCATTTGTGCGAAATTTAGAAAACAATACGAATTACGTTTAGTTACAGTTTTTTTTTCATTTTTAAACGAAAGATAAAGTTAAAATTGAGGTATTGTAGCCATGCAACGCCGACATTTGACGAGGGCGGAGATGTTACGAGCTGTGGGAATGCTGGAAGCTGGATCTGTTCAGCGTAATGTTGCTGAGGCCATAGGGACCCATCAAAATGTAATTTCAAGATTGTGGACACGCTATCGTGCCACAGGTGAAGTAGCGGAGAGGCACCGGGGGCCAAGTCGCATCACTACCCCCAGACAAGACCGATTTTTGCAAATTACTGCGCGAGCTCAACCAAATGCAACGGCGACTCAATTGGTCCAAAGGCTGCGAGTGGAACACCAAGTGCTTGTGAGTGACCAAACTGTAAGAAGGCGACTGCATGAAAGCAATCTACGCTCTCGTAGACCACTCCGGGTCCCACCTTTACGGAGAGGCAATCGTGGACGACGATTAGTATGGGTTCGGAACCACGTGGACTGGGGCCGTGAGCAATGGTCCAATGTGCTGTTCACGGATGAATCCAGGTTTGGCTTCCATCCAGATTCACGAAGGACGCGTGTTTGGCGAGTTCCTGGACGATGGAGCCGTCTTCAGAACCCTCAGGAAGTTCACCCATACCAAGGAGGAACAATTATGGTTTGGGCAGGAATTCGTCTTGGAGGACGGACGGATCACGTTTGGGTGCGGGGCAATATGACGGCAGAACGATACGTCCAATAGGTGCTGGGGCCCGTAATCTTGCCCCACAGAACACAAATGGGGCAAGATTTCCTGCTCATGCACGACAATGCCCGGGCACACACGGCGAGAACGGTAGCAGCTTGGTTACATACACATAATGTTAGGGCCTCAGACTGGCCTGCTCAATCGCCAGATCTAAATCCCATTGAGCATGCGTGGGATATGCTGCAAAGAAGAGCTCTGAAGGAAGTTACTGAAAATTTGGCTACAGAAGATCAACTTTTTGCGCACCTCAGAAGGACATGGGACAATATTCCGCAGCAAGACATTGACAACCTTGTTCTGAGCATGCTGAATCGTTGCCGATGTGTTATGAACATCATGGGCGCTTTCTCAGACTACTAACTTCAAGTTTATAAACACAAATTAAATGATTTTTCTATTTTTTTCAGTTTTTACTCACAAATTAAAAGTTAATTCATATACGGTTTCCGTCTATGCTTAATTTTTTTTCCATAAAATCCTGAAATTTTAATCAGTACCTTAACCATTATTAAAAAATGGTAGAATATTAAATAACGTATAATTTAAATATATACATGTCATATAAATAATTAACACATTGATAGTAATTCGCTTTTTTAAAAATATCCCTAGACCGTGTTGATGTGTGTATATACAAGTACAAAGTGAGACCACGTTGTACTAGAAATGAATAGCTTGATGTGTCACGTTGTATAAAACAAAACAATTTTTTTCTTTTTAATTTACTACACTTTCGTCGAAAACTTCTACTTTTTGTGAAATACCCGAGTAATAGTAGTACGACTAATCTTTTTGTTGAGAATAGGCTAGGGAGCTAATGATCTGTTTCCTCGACATGTTTAATTAACATTTTGTTCTAAAAAAACCTCGTTCATTAGCTGTCAATGTCAAAATCTGTCAGTAAATTGACACTGACATTACTTGAATGCCGTCTAAATATAATATGCTGATTGCGTTCAGTTAGTGAAATTGGCTAATGTAATGTCTTTCTGTAACCTCTGACACAAATATTGCCAAAACAAAAACCCTAACCCTACTGGTCATAAGCGTAATATAACAAGTATGTTTAAATGAGTATATACAGTCAAGTGTTTATATGCGTAGAATAATATGAATAACCTTGCAAAGTACAAACGCGAATTTTTCGTGATGCGTTTAAACCGATTGCAATTTTGAGATATGACCTTTAATGATAATTGAGTTCCAAAATAATAGTTTTATTAGCTAACATGAAAATAAAATCAATACAGTAGGCCAAGTTGCTTCTAAAGGTTGCTAAGTGTGTACATTTATATTGGTGCTGCGGACTGTTCGCAACATAAGGAACACTCCGGAACAAGTCCCATTGGCAGTGTTTCAAACAACATGGTTGTTTACTTTATTTCATCCGGCTGACAAGGCCCTCCCAAGGGTTTGGGCCAATTCTGAAGAGTTACAGCTCGTTCTTAACATAACATAACCTTCCGCCTGTAACTGCCGAAGGGTTAGGCAGGCGTGTTAACGTGTACCCATTAGTATACCCCGCCATTCCGCCAATTATGTTATTTATAACAGACATTACATTTCCTCGTCACAATTTCTCTTATGAAGTTTTCGGACAAAAATTGTCGCAACTTTTGCCAAACGCTGTAAGCGACTAGCAAAAGTTAGGACAATTTTTCAGGTTCTGTTGTGGACTGATAACGTCACTGCTGTATGGCCATTTTAATTATTGCTAGGTACTATTGCAAATCCACGGCCATGACACCAAAAAAACATGAACTAAATAAATAAAATACACAATAATCAAAATACCATCTGTGGTCTAGTGCTGTAATTGGAATAATTCAATCAAAAATTACTATGTCGGAAGAAGATAAGCAATAAAAGTACCAAAGTAGCATTGTACGTATAAATTACTAAATTTCAAGTAAGTACTAAAAAATCTTCCGTAGGTATTCTTCGTTATAAAAGTTATCGTTATGATTTCCAATATTAATGTCTTTAGGTCTTCTCGTACATTAAAGTAGGGTAGTTACAAACAAACAATTTTATATCATTCGATTTTACGAGTACACCATCAAATTCTGCTTTATGGTGTCTGACGAAAACATTTTTAATCTTATTCAATAACCAAGTTTAGAAACTTGTAGGTCGAAGTAAATACGTATATTTCATAGTTTTCAGCGTCGAGTATTGTTAGAACATTTCTTCTAAATAGATTAGCTGTTAGAGCATACCTTATGCATGAGATAGCGATAGACTTTTGGTGAGTCACAAAAAGTTTGCAAACGTGAAGGAACCATTGAAAATATTTCTATATGTTAACAGTTAACCCCCATCTAGTGGCCCAAAGAAGACAATATGTGGCACCCAATTATTATCACAACTACTTATGCGATGAGAAGCAAAACAACTAGATCAGCGACATCGTCCAACAAAAATATACCAACATTTTCAACATTTTTCATTGATGATCCGCTCCTTTTGGTAGTAGCGTTATGTCATGTAGCCTATAGCCTTCCTAGATAAATCCAACGTCCAAGTCCAACACTATAAGATTTTCTTAAATTCGGACCAGTAGTTTCTTTGATTAGTACGTTCAACCAAACAAATAAACACTTCGGGCTTTTAATATTAAAGTAATAATATAGCGCAGATTAGTATAGATTATCCTACAAAACATTATTAATGCCTGCCCAAACTTAACGACATCAATTAAAATCGAATGATCAATTTGTTGGTGACATAGAGACACCCTTTTGTAAACGAAACATTGAACTAAAGAGGATGAATGTTCCAAGGCCAACCGAGGACTTGAACAATGTCTTTCAGACAGCAATTTTTACTGAAAATGTCAAAGTGGAGAATTACTATTAAACTATGTACTGGTACGTCATCGATTTACTTATTTCAAACCCAGTTGATCCACGAAAAATGGACGATTTCTCTTTGGTAAACAGTAAATTGTTTCTTTTTATCTGTATTCGTTGACGTAAAAGGATGGCATAAAAGGAGAAGGACTACACTCGTTAGTGATTGTAACAAGGCTCCCAATAGCGATGATGATGACGTGACGACTCAAATACAAGGCAAGAAACTAGAAGACAGTCCGACACTCGATGCCAAAAAATACCCAACGCCTTATCCAGTTTGTTTACATCCATGTAGACAATGCATTTGACACAAATGAACAAGTTCGTCCGGGCAGTCCGTCCGCAGTTCCGGACAGGAGGGACTTACAAATGAGATGGTCGCAGTAATTGAACACTTTTAATTGTCCGGTTACACGGAGCGGACACGTGATTGTTTTGTAATTACAAAGTTGATCTAGTTGGATGTGGTGAAGATTGTTTATTGGATTTTAAATACGAAATTTGGAAAACAACAAGAGTATCCTTTCTCTTCACAATGCTGTTAAACTTCTTATTAAACAGGAGAGCCTTCTAACTACCGATCTAAAAATCTTATGATCTTCTTTGGGTGTTTATGTCAATCCAAACTGCCCATACTAAGTATCGTATTGCATCAGTAGCGTCCATCAGTTTCTTTAATTAAAAAACAAAAGGACCCCATCCCAAAGGATCCCTAGTGCCTCATCGTTTGTGGAACAGCACCATATTTTCAGGGCAGTCTTTAATAAACCTCCACCTGAGCAGCAAACATCAATGCATGATGAAAACACATAAATTTTCATTGCAAGTACTGAATGCACCAACCGCTAGATATGCAATCGAAGATTTTTTGCGATTACCTATTCATGTATTTACCACGTATATTTCTACCATATTTTACCTTCCTATTATTTGCACAGTTAAAAATCAAAATTTTACATAAAAATGTATGAAAAGGTAAGCCTGAGATACTAAACACTTATTAGGAGATTTTTGAAAACGTGGCCTTATGATAATACCAGTTGAAATAGCAACTGACCTAAGTAAAAAACCACCTAATATGCGTTTTAACTTATACAATGTGAAAACACTGTATTTTATTCAAAATATCCTGATTTTCGTAGTTTTCATAACTAATGTCTAGATCAGACACAGCGTCCAAACTGTCCTCCACTCTGCAGTCTGTATTAGAACTGGTCCACAAAGCTGAACAGGCCAACTGTAAACCAGCCCAATTGTTAACTAACAACAACTTCCAGCAACAGTTGTTTGCAATCGTTTATGAACAACTTTCTGTTGCGGTTTCGTTCGGCGGTGTTCGGAACTTGTCGGAAATTTTCGGTACCACCAACTGCAACAGTGAAATTTCAATCTTTGGAACAATGAAATAAGGTTAAAAATAGATTGGGTAGGGGAAGTTCGGTGTTTTTGCATGGTTTGGGCAGTCTGTGGTTTCAAGTTTAGGGAGGGTAGGACCACAAATGGACCACGTTTGGAATACAATCAATGGTGTGGTTAGATTGTCGAAAATGTTCGTTTGTGGTTAAATCAGTTAGTTTAGAAGTTTGTATCTTGTTAGTAAACGTTTGTTTTGGTCTAATTAAGGAGTGGCACAAAGTTATTTGGTATTACCTCAGACCAAGAAAAAAAGAAAGACGGCGCGCCGCGAACACCAACAGTGAAGCCACAAAACCACACGCCTATAGCAAGTAAACATACAAGCTCACGCACACACCTACACTAAAACCACACGCATTTCTCCTAGTACGTCACAACTTCACGAGACATTGTCTACACACATAGATAAAAAGTTGGCTTCACTTTTGATGTTCGTGGCGCGTCGTCTTCCTTTTTTTGTTGGTCTGAGGGTATTACATACATATTTGTTTAGAATTTGATCTATTTTTGAATTTATGAGACTGCCTCGTTGGTGAATTGGTCGCAAGCTCGATGCTGTGCATGGCATCTGTCCTAGGTTCGATTTCTTGGTCGGGCGCAGTGTTATTGGGTATTTATATCAGGGCCTGCAGTCTCTACATTAAGATAACGATTAAAATCGGTCGCTAAGTCGTATCGATGTCAAACTTTAATAGATTTTCAGCCTTATTTAAAAAATACCTTGTAGTATGAAGACGGCGGCTACACATCAAGCCATACATTTCCAGTTTACGCTGATCTCGCACTGTATAGAACAGCACAAGGTTGAAAATCTATTAAAAAAAATTGCGATTTTACGACTAAGCGACATTCGTAGCGTCGTTGTTAGTGTAGAGACTGCAGCCCCTGGCCCAGGAATTTCTCAGTAGCAGGTCACGGAGTCTAGATTTGTAACCGGTTGATGGCGATAGTCTCGCCCCTTATTACATGGGACGGTAACAGAGCTGGGCCTGCAGTCTCTACACTAATAACAGCGCTACGAATGTCTCTACGTCGTATCGATGTCAAATTTCTTTAATAGATTTTCAACCTTATTTCAACAGCATAAGATTGAAAACCTATTAGAGAAAGTTTTCGATTTTTCGACTTAACGACATTCGTAGCGTCGTTGTTAGTGTAGAGACTGCAGGCCCTGGGGAAATGTGGGTGTACTAATGGTTACATCTCTACCTAACCCTTCTGGGATTACAGGCGTGATGTTATGTTATGTTCAATGGGTGGAGCTCGTGGCTTAATAAGAACTGCCACTCAGGTTGATCTTTAGGTAACGCTGTGCTTGCCTAGGTCGGTCTGTGGATGGGCGACCGCCCGACATACCGAGTTTCCTCCGTGCCTCGGAAAGCACGTTAAGCTGTTGGTCCCGGCTGCCATATATATAGATCTTTGGCAGTCGTTACAGGTAGTCAGTGACCTGAAATTCTGACATCCAATCTTACCAAAGGGTATTGTATTATTACCTAGTATTAACTGGGCTGTGAGGGTCAGATAGGCAGTCGCTCCATGTAAAATTCTGGTATTCAGCTGCATTTGGTTAGACTGGAAGCCGACCCCAATATAGTTGGGAAAAGGCTAGGCAGATGATGATTGTTATGTTATGTTCAATTTATGAGAACTGAGATCAACTCTGCAGCTTGTTGTAGGCTTGAAAGAAAGGTTAACTACTTGTACTATTATATCATATTATACATATCAGTTGTTTCTTCCACCTTTCCAACAAAAACCTTGCACAAGAACCATATAAAATTAACAAGCAGCCATATTTGCATTTAGTAGCAATATCCCCAGACATTACTGACCTACGCTATAAAAGGGTAATGTAATAAAAATCTCTAAAAATTTTAAAACGCACCCATAAAACTAAGACGATACAGGCTATCCGGCAGCCCGGTAGTAAACCGGCGTAAGTCCGATACGGCGGATTCCGAGTTTCCGACGGTTCCTATCAAAACTTTTATTGTCCCCGTCCTTTGTCCCTCTCGCACTGACGCAGTTAAAAAGAGATGACGCTAGCACAGTATTATCTTTTTCAGGAATTCATTGTCGTTGCAAGTTTTATGCTTCTTGTGAAGCATCGCATATTTTTATTGCGTCTCGTGGATTGAAAAGCTTCGTGGATATCTAGGTCTTTCGGTATATAGATTAGTTCGTCGGTTTCTGGATAGCTTGGAGTTTTATCCACTTTTCTAACGTTTGGAACGGACATTTTTTTTGTTTGAGTCTCGTCTTCTCGGGAACTACTTAGCATTTTTGTGCTTAGTCTTTCAGCAATCACTGTCATGTTAAGAAAAGTCTTAGCTTCTTTGTCTTGGGTTTTGCATCTGCGAACCTTTCAGCAGTTAA
Organism: Diarsia mendica; assembly: GCA_949316265.1. Lineage (NCBI taxonomy): Eukaryota > Metazoa > Arthropoda > Insecta > Lepidoptera > Noctuidae > Diarsia > Diarsia mendica. Next base: position 6,888,734 of record OX438906.1, on the reverse strand, counting down.
AATTACCCTATCCTCAAGTATACCTGACAGAACCTTGCTTTAAAATGCTTTTAAAGAACCGACGTAAACCCAATCTAATTTAAAACGCCTGCAACTTCGTTCTACCATTCCTTCCGCATTTTTATGCAATCCGTAGTTATAAAGTTAAAATTGAACAATATCTAAGATCGCTAACGTACAGGGTAATGAAAAATGCTGCAGTCGCTGAATTTACGTGCAATTCCTGAAAGCGTATTCTCGTAAATATATTCTAGGCTATAAAAATGGGAGTATTCGGTTATAAGGTTTTTACAACGAACATCGTAACTTCGTGGACCTATTATATTGGTTCCGTGTGTTTTTGCAGACTTTCTGGATCATGCCAAATGTTAGGGCTAAATTGATTAAGTGATTAGAATTTTGTATTTTGATATGGAGTTATTAAATCAAGATAGCTTAAGTAAGATAGATGGAAGCAATGCCTCCATTGCTGAAATGACCTTTTAAACTTTTGAGAGTAATCGATTTCAGCTAACAATAAAAGTTTCCGTCTATCAGGCAAGTAGAAGTAGTTTTTATTGTCGGCTTCGAGTCTAACCGGAGCGACTGCCTATCTGACCTCCACAACCCAGTTAATGCTGGGTAGTTTTTATTGTATAACATAGGTACTTAATTACTTGACTGTCAGTCTGACAGTGTTGAAACGTAAATGTGTTCCCCATCAACATTAAGATGTGCCCAACATGAGCAACTAACTTCACGTCAGCTTTTAGTCAAAATATTTTCTCGCAAACGATCCGCGTTTCAAGTTGAAGCAATTTAATTAAACTAAGGTGTACGTCATGAACGTTAAATGTAGACGAACGCGGCCATTGTAAATTCCACCAACGTTTCAGTTTCATAGCTTTAGTTAGAAAACGCCGTCGGACTTTTATGGGCAATTTCGGTTCAGACGTTTTGTTATACTACCAATGCTTTTAAGGTACTGCACCTCGCTCCGGTAAACATATGTGCAATTTTACGAGCCACTAGTTTATGGTAAATGTGTAGTTATGTGTGCGGCAGCGTTAACTCTTATGTATGAAATGCGCAATTTATCTTGTCTTGACAGATGTGCCTATTGAAAACTTTACGTTTGTCTCTCCTACCGTCCGTTCGTCTTGTTTTACGTCTTCTTGCACGAGAATGACGGCACGTTATTATGCTTTAGCTCAGAATGTCATTTTCACTTTATGATTTTATTTCCCTGAACTTTAAAGTAAACTTAACATTTCTGAAGTTAAAACGTGTGACTGCTGTGGAGGCACGTTTAACAGTATCGACCGTTTATAGCAAATAAGTAAATATTTCTCGCAAATAAAGATACAAAATTCGGTCTGTAGCAATCAAACATCAGATAGCAATAAAATTTTACGATACTACACCTTTTTGTTGTTTTTCTTCAAATAAAACACGCATTATGTTGTTACCAATTAGTACCTATTGCTACAGTACACATTGCCGCCAATATGCCATAAATACAAGTTTACGAGTATCTCAGATACTGTCTAATAAAGTTCGCGTTTTGTGGTGACTTGGCTTTAAACGTAGTTTAGTGTAACCGAAGTTAGTCTAACAATAAACGTGTGATTGAAGTTATTGAGTTGTAGCGACCGAAGCAGTTGTTTGAACATAATTATTGAGGCGTTCAGTCCGTTCGTTCATTAAGTTGGTATAAATAAATTATTTGTTTTACTGAAAATGTAGATTTGTGGTTATGCCTTTTTGACAGTCAGTTGTCGGTTGCAGTATTGATTAATGTCGTTATCGATTTAATTATTTGGTGCATTTCCATAGATTTGTTTTCGCAATACATTTTCTTATTTCTGTTGTTACTCGTGTTAAACGATTATTGCATGTATTGCCGATGACTGCTGCAATGTTTATATGGCCCAATTTGCTGTAGCATTTATTGTCATTGACTACCATTCACTTCTTTAATGTTGGCCTTAAACAGGAAATAAATGATCTCAGACTTTAATTGTCCCTCTTGAAGTAGGAGGACACCTCAATGCCCGTCAACATTGTCTTAAAAGGTTATTTATACTTATTGGCAGTCGCTCCGTGTGGAGGAGCTCGTGGCTTAATAAGAACTGCCAATCGGGTCGATCTTTAGGTAAAGCTGTGCTTGCCTAGGTCGGTCTGTGGATGGGTGACCACCCGACATACCGAGTTTCCTCCGTGCCTCGGAAAGCACGTTAAGCGGTTGGTCCCGGCTGCCATATATATAGATCTTTGGCAGTCGTTACAGGTAGTCAGTGACCTGAAATTCTGACATCCAGTCTTACCAAAGGGTATCGTATTACCTAGTATTAACTGGGTTGTGGGGGTCAGATAGGCAGTCGCTCTATGTAAAATACTGGTATTCAGCTGCATCCCGTTAGACTCAAAACCGACCCCAATGTAGTTGGGAAAAGGCTGGCAGATGATGATGTTGATGCAGCTTACCAGTCCTTAACTTATTAAAACTCGTTCATAGCGGAGTTGGTGCTATGTTGAACTGAAATGGTCATCATCATTCTCCTGCTCCTTTATCCCAGTTTATTTGGGGTCTGCGCAGCATGTCTTCTTCTTCCATGCTTCTCTATTACTCATCATCACATTAGTCACCTCCTTTCTAACCATATAACCCCTTCACACAGTCCATCCATCGTTGCTTTCATCCTTTACTATTACAGTACGATCAAATTATCTTGGCAGGTCTGAACATAGGCTCTGCGAACTTTTACGCATGTAAACTTGTGAAGAAAACTGTTATTGCCAGATAAACCAATACCTATATAATAAACTAGCTTTTGCCAGCGGCTTCGCCCGCGTGAAAATGACGATTTTCCATACAAACTTTCATCCCCTATTTAACTCCCTTAGACGTTGAATTTCGAAAAATCCTTCCTTATTCCTTGTCTACATTATAAAGGGAACCTCTGTGCAAAATTTCAGCTTTCAAGGTCCAAGGGTTTGGGCTGGGCGTTGATGAGTCAGTCAGTCAGTCAGTCAGTCAGGACTGACTTCTCTCTTTATTTATCACTAGCTTTTGCCAGCGGCTTCGCCCGCGTGAAAATGACGATTTTCCATACAAACTTTCATCCCCTAGGGGTTGAATTTCAAAAAATCCTTCCTTATTCCTTGTCTACATTATAAAGGGAACCTCTGTGCAAAATTTCAGCTTTCTAGGTCCAAGGGTTTGGGCTGGGCGTTGATGAGTCAGTCAGTCAGTCAGGACTTCTCTCTTTATTTATTAGATAACACTTTTATACATTAGTTGTAACAAAATAACCTGCACGAAGTTCGGACCTGCCAAGATAATTTGCGTGCACTGTATAGTCAGTTAAATTGCATCGATATCGAACCCAAAACATCCACATCCTAAACTTTTCCACTCATACGTTCACAACCCTTCAAATGTGACGAGCTTTTCACAGCCATGAGCACATTTTAACGGCTCATAACTTGCTGGAGCAATACAGGCACATACAGGCACCTACAGGCAAACACGGGCCATGTCAGGCAATGCTAGTTGCTCGTAAACTTGCCAGTTATGCTCGTGACGTCTTTTATACGCGACGGATGGCTTATTTGCGAATTTGGTGTAGTGGGGACTAATTAAACAATGTTTTTATTTGTTTTGTGACATTGTTTTTGTTTCATTAATATGATGTGTATATAATGTAACAGTTGATGGGGAAAAGAGAAGGTTAGATTATTAAATAATTGAGGAGTTTTTGGACGTCAGCACTGAAATAAAGATTTGTCGCCCGCGTTGTGAACCAATTCTTCAAGTTAGTGTTTCGAGCGTGATTCTCACGTGCCGATTGATAAGATTAAATTATGACCTAAGAATCTTAAGTAGCTCTTCAAGGAGTATACTTATTATTGAATAAACTTCGAATAGCAACTGGAACAAAGTACTCATTAATCTCAAGTGCCTTATCTCACCACCTAATGAATTTTAAGCATCAATACTTCAATCACATCGCACTCAAAGTTCAAAACTTCAAACGACATTTTAAAAGCAAATGGGTAAGAACTTAGGTAGTTAGTTTCAAGAACCCATAGCCATAGCAAACACCATAATACTACCGTCCTGTCAAACGAAGCACCATCAAAGAACCAACTAAAAACCGGTCATAAATCGAACGGGCATAACAAACTAACACTAACACCATCTTACTGACAATTAAAACTTATTAATTACCCCGCCACCCGGGATCGTAAACTCGCATTTACTGCTCTAGGTAATAAAAGAAGTTTTCCTTTTAAAACCTTTAAAAAGCAGCCTCGTTTCGGAATTCGATGGCAGTCGAGAAAGCTCGGTTTACGAGCTTCGTGTACTATACCGCGCGTGACTTTTTAGCTAATAACACACTTTGATTAGTTCGCGAAATTGAACGTATTGCTGTTCCTTGTAGTGGGTTTGTGGCTTAAGAGCTTATTATATTATTATACCTCAAATTAGCAACCCTATTTGTGGTGGTTCAAACTTCGTTTGAAATACTGTTAGAATAAAGTTCTAATCAGCTTGCACTACAAAGCGGTTGTTACGTCTTTCGCTGCTGCCGAATAGTGCGAAATTAGTGATAAACTATATAAACTCACGTATTTTTCCGATGAGGAGGAGTAGAAATAAAAAGGCATGCATCCGTTAAGATCCTTAAATTCCCATTAAGCCGCGTCCACGTTCATATATCTGGTCATATACGCTTTGGTTTTGCCAAAAAATATACGCTAATAGTCTTCAAGAGTCACGCACGAATGATACGAGTTAGAGTTACATTTCAAGGTAAGCTTTGTGCAACTTACACTGTAGATCTTACTGATCTTAGAACTAGCCCTGCTGTCAGGGTAATGTTTTATGCAAAACTAGCTGATGCCCGCGGCTTCACCCGCGTGGATGTCGTTCAAATTATATACTAAAACCTTCCTCTTGAATCACACTTATCTATTAAAAAAAACCGCATCAAAATCCGTTGAGTAGTTTTAAAGATTTAAGCATACAGACAAACAAACAGACAAAAATTGCGACTTTGTTTTAAACTATGTAAGGAAGAGAAGAACCATATAAGATTATTGTGATACTAGCAGGCTAACAGTATTGTTAGCCTGTCCCAATTCCCACTGCTGGGCAAAGGCATCTCAAATTTTAACCAATTACCTACATAGACTCTTGTTCAAAACAAGTAGATATAGAGTATTTCAGAGCAAGTACATCACGTCAATGGACGTCTATAACAATAACTATTGGCACTGCAGTGTAAATTGCTGCTGAAGTTAAAAGTAAGGGCCATTTCAGTGTAGGTGTGTTGTAAAACTGACGGCAGTGCCTGTTTATTAGGGTCAAAGTCATAGTGTCGATTGTAGCTATAATCCCGAACGAAGGAATAAGAAAAATGTGCTGTGTAACAGAGATATATCAAATTCGCGGGGTTTTTAGTCTTTGGGCGATTTTTCACTTTGTCGACTTGGTGAGAATGTTTCTGTAGTGCAAGTTTGTGTCGAGTTGCCTCATAAAACTTGCTGAGAAAATTTTTTAATTAGTAGATCCATGCGGGATTAGCTATATGTTAGTAGTAATCAATCTATCGGAAATTCGAAATAGATTATTTTCTTAGAACTTAGCTGTCCCGCGCAACTTCGTCTGCGTCACGGGAGAGAGAGAGGGTTAGATTATTTTGCTGCGGTTATTTTAGAGTTATTTTAAAACTGTGATATTTATTGAAATCAAATGATGTAAGTGCAACATATGACGAATAACGTAATTAATTATTTTGATAAGGATGTATAGTGCTTTAAAAATATCTTCGTAAATTATGCATTATTTTAGAACAAAATAGTGTGTGTTTGACCCAAGCGCGTTTAGACGCTTCAGACGAAATTTGATGACTCTACTTTTTTACTAAAATTGCTTCAATGTCACATAGCAAATCCCACATTTTTTGTTATGTTGACAAGAATATAACAAAGGCCCTAATACATAACTAATGGTGAATGGGGCGGCCATCCACGGTGGGAATCTCCCTAAATTCCCATGATTCAAAGTTCGAGGAAGGCGGCCATTAAGTTTTATGGATCAACAGAACATATCCCCGACCCTCCGCGGTACTTTAGTAGGCGTTACTTTGTAGGGCGTTGATTATGTGTAAAGACAAAGCTGTCTGTATGTACAGGCAAAAACTTTTAATCATAAGTACTTACTACTCGATGTAAAAAGCAACATCGTACGCGTGGAATTAATAAAAAAATAATTGCCAATTTTACTCACATTCAGACTTCAGTTGTTATTCATAACATCAGGGCCCCGAGTCTGCTATTCAATAGTGTCAGAATGGTCGATCATTGATCTCATAATTTTTGATTTACGACAAGCCAAAAAGTACCTTAAGACGACAGGCATAAGGTACTTTTTGGCGTGTCATCAATCAACCATTATGAGATCAATGATCGACCATTCTGACACTATTAAATAGCAGACTCGGGGCCCAGGTATCTAGTGGACTTCCCGTCAAAATTGGACCAGCCTTTTCTGAGATAAACCGGGACAAACAGAGAGACAGACAAAAACTAAAAAGTTTTTTTTTTTATTATGGCCATGGCACAATTTAATTAGATACGTCACAAATGAAGGATAAAGATTTTTTTTGCATTTAATTGAGATGAGAATCGAATCGAATACTGAATACCCTGCTTCAATATGCAGTGTGGACTGTTCCTATGCATTTAGTTAACAGCTCTTATTGTTAGTTGTTGTGTTGTTGATCACAAAGCGAATAATATATAAAATAACCTGCTTACAGTACCCTACTGGTTACTGTCGGCAATACCTTAGCCGCTAAGGTATTGCCGACAGTAACCAGTAGGGTACTTAATTTGACACGCTAAGGCTTAGCGTGTCAAATTTAGCAATTATGCTAACTGGCCTCACCGCTCCAAAGTATGGGCTTATGTATCTTATAGAAACTAATTCTTTGTACTTTGGTTTCCGAGATAAAAGGAGTATGTAGGGATTGTAGCAGGTGGTGTTCTGTGGTTTCTGCCCACACCCATGGGAAAAAGGCGTGATTTTATGTATGGTTTCCAAAAAGATGATGAATTTGCCCTTTATCTAGTAAATAAAATACTTCTTACTAAATTCGCTTGTGTGAGTACCTCTATAGCCGTAATCCATTTAAAGAATTTTCTAGTGACAGACAGTTAATGATACAGCAATAATATTCTTATTTGATAATCCAGTTTGATAAAGTCACTAAAACTTTTGGCCAGAGTTTTTAGTCTAAGGCAAATCCCGCGCGGGATTCGAGTTTCTGTACATCAAACTATACATCTGCGCAAAAGTAATTGTTGGGAAAGTTTTTTTTTTTGTTGCGACAAATCATGATTAAGGGTAGGACTCACTGAAAACATTGTGCGGGTAGATTTATTGCAAAGAATAGAAGTCATGGTAGTATTTAAAGTAAAGTCATAACATTAAAAACTTTTTTTTTTTAATTAGCCTATTGTGTCCCACTGCTGGGCAAAGGCCTCCCATTTCTTTCCAGCTCTCCAAAAACTATTAAGTATAAAAAAATAAAAATCTGCGAAAAAGTTGGAGCTTTGACCGCCAATATCTTCGTAAAGGAGGTATGATGTATTTTTGTTTGGAACAAAAATAAATATCCCAATAACGGGGGAAAACACGTATCTTCCGGTTTATGAAAAGTTTTTTTTTAACCCGTTATAATCATACACTGCTAGTTAACTTCTCCCAATATTCGACAGTTCCTTATTCGTAAATTATAACAAAATTAAACCAATCCAGTTCACCGCCGCAACTTCAAAAGCCCCCATTGAATCGTCTCAATTACTGTCCACACGAGTGTGGTTTATTTTTTATTTGACATAATCCCTGCGTGTGCGCAATCGAGCTTATCATAATGTATAAATGGAAGCAAAACCACCAAAACACGTTATAAATAAAAAATTCTGCTGATTTAAAATCACTTAGAGGGATAAAAAGTGAATTAATGACTTTATCTTTGGAAGTGGGTTAAGGTAAAAAAGGTGATAAGTGTTTTATTAATTAATAAATGTACAGGAGAACGAGTCATTTGTTGTATAGGCAGCTAACTTGTAACTATAGTATAGTTTTGGCAATGAAGTGTGTATTATTGCCTGTATACCAAATAGTGTTTGTTTGAGTGTACCAATCGGAAACAGCCGACCGAAACTGTCGTTTTTTTGCGTTCGTGAATGAAGTTAGTTTTATTGCAATAGACAGCCCATCCATTACTTAGCCGTGATTAGGGGTGTTTTCAGGCTAATAGTATGATTATATCCTACCTATCCTAGACTGCAGATTGCAGACCTACTAACAAAAAGACAATTTCACACCGTTTAAACTTCATTTATTTTTAAAAAGACTTGTTTTAAAAGTAAGCGAAGCCTTGCTTTAAAAAAACTGGCCAAGTGCAAGTCGGACTTGCACATGAAGGGTTCCGTACCATGACCTCTTATAGGTTTTCCTGTAAAGTAAAGTAAATTTTATTTTGCAAATATGGGTACAGTACATGGTGGAATAAAAAAGAGGCAGGTTCAGCCATATTTTAGCGATAGGCATGCAAAATTTATAATCTTACGCTAACGCAATAAAGAAATGAATATAAGTAATAAGTAATCAATATACATCACTGCAGCACAACGATAAGGATCATTATTACATTGAAATTTAATTATTAATCAATCGAATTGGACAATACTAAAACAGATTAATTATATATAATTAATCTGTTTTAGTATTGTCCAATTCGATAAAACCTCAATGTTTGACATTAATGAATTTTGAGGTTTAATCATTCATAATAAATTGAAAATTAGGTAAAAACAGATTAAATAATATATATAAGTCAAAATTCACTGATGTCAAAATGAAAGTAAAACATGTCATATTTAGGTAAATTTTTGTCAATTATTAAAAAAATATATAGTTATATTTTATCCATCAGAAATTCCTTTATACTATAATACGATTTACTGAGCAGAAAGTTCTTTAAATTACGTTTGAATTGGTGAATATTTAATACTTTAATCGATTCTGGTAAATGGTCATAAATAGTGGGTGCCATGCAAAAAACACTATTATGCTTTAGAGCTGTTTTGGACCTTTTTGGACTGTCTCGAGCATAACATATTGACGTGTCGTCGACTTCGGTTATTCATAGCAGACAACTTAGGAAATAAATTCGAGTTGGTTCTAACAAATACTGCAACTTCGAATATGTACAACATACAGGGTAGTGTCAGTATTTTACAATTAATAAAAAAGGGTAACCTATACGTGTTGAACTAAATTCTATATTTTTTTCAAAGATAAGGAAAGGGAAAAGGTTGGACAGACCGACAGACGGACACACCAGTGATCCTATAAGTGTTCCGTTTTTTCCTTTTAAGGTACGGAACTCTAAAAACAAGTACCTTTCATACTTGTAACTTGAGAGGTTAAAGGAATTAACCGACTGCCTCACGCAATTCTTCAACTGTCAAGATTTGGTTTAAAACATATACTTTGACGCCCGATATAGATGAACCATTTATGGGTAAGGCCCTACTTCAACTTGTTTGTTACATTAATTAATAGCCTTTATGAATGGAGATAGCTAAGTGGACGTATGATGCAACTTATGCCTGAAGGCCTATGATGGCCTGGATAAAGTGAGTGATATTTTATTGCGAAATTGATGATGTTTAGTGAACTCCACTCAATGCATTTATTTCCCCTTCGGCCGCCATCGAAACTGCTTCAATTAGACCATCACAGACACGGATTATCGAATTCATGTATTGTGCGAATTATTATCACCTCCTTCGGTGAAAGATAAGAACGTGAGGAAACCAGCATATTTGAGGGATAATTCTCGACGGCATGTATTATAGCCAGTTCAGAGGTCCATGAGGGGCCTTAAAACTCTCTCTGACAATAGTTCAAGGCACAAATCGCGCGATGGAGAAGAAGACCGGTGTTAGGGGACAGCCTTGTTTTTTTTTTGGTGGGTTGGGAAATCATCAAATGACCTCCCGCTCTGGGCAGAGCAGAAGGGAGTGTCAGACTTCTACTGACTATAAACCACCCATGTTCTATCTTAGCGCTTTGTGCTAAGAAGGAACATGGACAACTCGCCGCCCCGACGGGATTAGGGGATAACCTTACACGTTATTAAAGGCCAGACCAATTTAAAAAGGTATCATAAACCATTAAGTTTGCACCCTCCCATCAATCAGGCTACCTCACTTTACAACTGTCCCCTAACTCATTTCTCCGCTGCTTCCAATCTCACAGCGCAATATTTCATATAAACCGACCGAATAAAAAGGAGGTATATGTGTTTACACGGATTGTATGAGGCTTAGCCGTCTGCTCCGACTGCGAAGGTCATAAACCGATGGAATTGACGTCTGGTCTGTTTCGTTACGAATCAATACGTGTACAGCCTTATGGCACACTGTAGAGATGAAGACAGAAGGTTCACACAAAATAAAAAATGTTTATTTGATACATAGTAAGGAGTATTATGAGCTAATGGCTCAATAATTATATCCACTCGGGGGAATCTTCAGAAGCTCGATTGCAAAGGTTGTAACACAACTGTAAAGCTGAAAGAATGAATAATGCCGTTTGCATAAATATTCGGATGGCCGATGGGCTGTATAAAAAGTTCTGGAGTGGCGACCACCAACCGGAAGGCGTTGTGTTGAAATGTCCCCTCTAGGTGGACCCATGACCAGGTGAAGGTCACAGCGTCTCGCATCCGCTGGATGCGAGACACTGTGGCGGGGGTCCGGTCAATGTGGCAACACTTGGGGGAGACTTATGTCCAGCAGTGGACGTCTTTCGGCTGCAATGTTGGTGTACAAATGTTCACCAGCAGAAACTTATTGTAAACCCACTCAGTTCATCATCTAGAGGAGTTTCTACTTGTGCAATTCGTTTGAAGTTAATCTTCTGTGTTCTTCTGCGATCACAAAATTCAGGCACTCCAGTATTTTTTATCGTACAAAGTTGCTTTACTTAGGTTGTAAAGATCTTTAGGTGCCATCCTAGTTAAATAGCTGGTTTTATTAGCTCACTAAAGTAATATCCTGTACATGACCGGTATACGTGTAGTACAAAGGTTTTTGATAGTTTTTTTTTCATTCTTATACTTGTTATGATAGGTCCATGAGGTCTAACCGCTAGGTCGAACCGTTATGGACAAATTGCGGTGCGACTCCGGACATCAAAACAGACATTTAATATACAGTCGGCAGGACATCAAGCTACCCAGAACTGTTAAAATTTCCTAATGAACCTTAAACCCGATACAGCCCTTTAGCGATACAGTTGACAAAAGACGATTAAAGAAATTTGACAAATGGCAGTAGTAGCTAGATTTGCTGACGCCTGTAGTAAAGTATCTATCTGGCCATATCTGGCACTGTGTGATGTTCGTGTTCTCAGAAGAGCATAAGACAAAGTAACAGATAAGTCCCTAATACATGACCTAAATGATAAATAACAGTCAAAACTCCGCTTGTATCAACAATATTTTGATTAAAGATAATACACCCCTTCGGTGGCAGAAGGCGTGAAATCAAGTCGTTTTATTGAAAAATCAGGTTCTTTAAAAGATTTATCTCATCATCATAACAGCGATCGGAAGCCGTAATTTACGGTAATCGATGGCCCGAGAACAACCGCAGGGCAACCTCTTTTAACCCCATAATGCCTGCCTTTACTCGAACAATCTTCAACATCATACAATTTTGTTCAAGACTTAGTTTACGAGCAAGTCTGAGCAGGTGCTAGCTGTAAGTACTTAACGGTTAAAACTGTCTCAAACGGTACAATTATGTAATTAGGAGCAGTTGGGGATATTTTATTATAATTATGAACTTGAACTTAACACTTTGTAGCGAAATATGCGTAATTTTCTGAGACCTTAACTGACAAGTGATAAATTGTCAATTCATGTTAAGATAATTATTAAGATTTAATGCGAAAATAACTCCATCGAACTGTCTATATTTGGCCATTACTGGTCTTAATCATTGAAAATTTCGTTATGTTTGACAGATAGATGGCCTCGAGCATTATTATAAGCCTAAGGCCCCAATTACACAGAAAACGCGTAAGGCGCGGCCGCTTGAGTATAATTTACATCGTGTCGACTACATACATTTTGTATTGAAACGTTTTGAAGCGGCAAGATTTTATGACTTTATTTAATACGACAATGAAACTACAAAAGTTGCCTGCGTCGCGCCGCACCTTCACCTTACGCCTTTTCTGTGTGTTTCGGGCCTAAGTAGGTATATTGTCCCATTGCAGGGCAAAGCCCTCTCTTCCGTCCTTCCACTTTCGGCGATCTAGTGCGACTTTAGGCTAATCTTTTGAAAGAGAACACCGTAGCTCATTCCGCCATCACCAGCTCATCGAAGGACATACTGTCACTGATGCCTTTTATTCTTAACTAGCTTTTGCCAGCGGCTTCGCCCGCGTGAAAATGACGATTTTCCATACAAACTTTCATCCCTTATTTAACTCCCTTAGGGGTTAAATTTCGAAAAATCCGTCCTAATAAGGACGGATTTTTCGAAATTTAACCCCTAAGGGAGTTAGAAAAAAGGGGAAAAGGGGAAGGGGGGGGGGGAAAGTTCCCTTTATAATGTAGACAAGGAATACCTTGTCTACATTATAAAGGGAACTTTTGTGCAAAATTTCAGCTTTCTAGGTCCAAGGGCTTGGGTTGGGCGTTGATGAGTCAGTCAGGACTTCTCTTTTTATTTATATAGATAGATTGCAACCAACAGTTTTGATCGTGTATATGCTAATAAATAAACAAAACTCTAAAATCAAAATCAACTTCGCAAAACGAAGAAAACTTACACAAAGCTCAGAACTACTACACAATATGTCAAACCGATTTCCAAGTAACAACATAACATAACAAAACCCAACGGAAGTCCATAACTAGGGCAGCCATTCTCAGTTGTGAGTTGTTATGAAACATAGTTGCCGTTTGGTTGCTCCCAAACATCTTGCAACCGATTTGTTAATCCTTGTTTATGCTTGCGAGTTGAGTGCGTGACAACTGCGCAGCGTTTGAGGGTTATCGGTCGGTTTGTTTGTGGGGGAGAAATGTTGATGAGTTGTCGTTGGTAGTGAAAAAATGGGGATGGTAGTGGTATTATTGATAGCTTAAGGAGTCTTCGTTAATGTAGGTAACGCTAGAGAAAATAATTGTTTATAATTTGTCCATCATCATCTGCCAAGACTTGTCCCAACTATATTGGGGTCGGCTTCCAGTCTAACCGGATGCAGCTGAATAGTAGTATTTTACATGGAGCGAGTGCCTATCTGACCTGCACATGCCAGTTAATATTGGGTAATACCTACGTAATTTGTAAGACTGGTGGTCAGACTTTCAGGTTACTACTACCTGTAACGACTGCCTTAATTGTCATTCTTTGACAGTTATGATAATGATATAGAATAGAAAACATAGGAACATAACATTGAAAAAATAGGCTGTCAGTTTGTTAAGCAATCAATTTCTCCAACGCCGACAATTATACCTACACTATCAAGTTGTCATCTCTAATACTGGCAAGAAAGTGTTATCAATTTTATTAATTGATAACACAATTATTTGTCATATTACTTTCTATACAAATAATAAAATATGTGCTTACAAAGGACAAGGAACCGTGTTCAACGTTGTTACGAGTGGAAAACATATAGTAGTACTTTGCTGTGGACTGATTTGAAATTAAGATAAATTAATTAATTACATACAACTCATACTTTTTCCTCTTGGACCCCAAAGTGTGAGTCAGACACCACATAACGTCACCTGCTGCAATCCTTAGATACTCCTTGTAGTATCCACTTGTGGTAGACCTAATATGTTGATAACACTGTTTACTACTATATCACAGGCTCACACAACACCACCAAGATCCCCGGTCTAGGTGCTTCACCTTCTCATCTTGGCGCCATCATGTAACTGACAGATGTCATTAGTGACAGCGTAGGTACCTAACCACTTGTGGCTGTGAGACAGTGTTAACATATCTATTAAATAGATAAACACTACACTCCTTTTACCTTCGTCCCCGTTTATACATCAGGAATCATCAGGAAAGAAAAAATATGTACCTAGTTAGATGCATCCGATGCTTCTTTAGTAAACTAAGTATTTGAAAACGTCGCATCTAAATCCTCAAACCTGAAAAATGCTTGTAAAAGCATTGAAATTTAAACCAACCACGTGTAATTTTACACGCTTCTAAAGTCAGCCTTGACCGGATACATAATAGAATCCATTCACCTTAATAGAAAGTTATCAAGTATTTTGGCAAGCGTACAATATCCAATAGATTTATCGCTATAGTCGTATGATACTAGTTTATAAATGTATTGCATGTACATATTAAATACATAAAAATAAACGAAACACGTGTAAGCAGCAATTAAATAGTTGAAGTGCCAAGCAACGCAATGCACATACGTATATATGTATATCCAACTGATGTAACTAGCATTAATTTATTGTATAATACAGGGTTGTCAGATTTAGATACAGATTTTTCCTTAAAGACTAGTGAACTGCCCCTGCTTTTCGTGGTATCACCTATCGTGTCCATCATATATCTGTCTGGATTCTTATAGGTACAGTATTTATCCCCGAAGGGTTTTGATTTCTCCAAGCTCATTGAGGAGCTCGTGACTTAATAATAACAGATGTCTGGGTCGATCCTTAGGTTGAGATAGCGAGTTTCGTCCATGCCTCGGAAAACACGTTAAGCTGTTGTAATTTGTAGATCTTTGACCGTCGTTACAGGTAGTCAGTCCTGACATTCTGACAAAGGGGTATTGTATTACCTATTACTAACAGGGTTGTGGATGTGGAGGTCAGATAGGCAGTCGCTCTATGTAAAATACTGATATTCAGCTACTCCGGTTAAACTGGATGCCGACCCTTACATACTTAAAAAAGGCTACGCAGATAACGATCCCCAAAAAACGCATTATTGTTACCCATAAAAGCTGAACAAAAAAACATCCAATCTACCAACACCGATCCATTTTCCAATGCATGTCTGTTCCTTAGAAGCGCCACGACCGAGCGCACGGTCGGCGCACGCGCATACAATGTTTCCACCTTGACCGACAGATTAGCCGATGACTCACGAATAGATGGTCGGATGTTGACGGAAGCTGGCCAGCTACATTGTTAGCGATGTTTTCTTTATTTACACACAAACGGAGCATTTTTGGAGGTTTATCATCATCATATGAGCCAGAACTGCCTCGTTGGTCTAGTGGTCGTAAGCGCGACTGCTGTGCATGAGGTCCTGGGTTACTAGGTACACTATAATATCTCCCGCGCAGTTGGCTAATCTCTGCTAAGATTGGCCGCCGTGGCCGAAAACGGTCAGGAGGACTATAATAAAGGGTGTCTCAGTAAGAGTGCACTTTTTCATTTTAAAATAAAAACAAGTATTTTACGACAGAGTTGTGATATTTTTATTGTATTATATTGTAAAGAAGACATGTTCCAATTAAGTATGGAATAAAATATCCGGCAAATGACCCCCACGGCTCCGATGACAGGCCATTACTCTTTTCATGAAATTTTCCGTGACTTTTGCACAGAGATGTGGCTGTATCTCACCGATAACGCGTTGGATTTCCGATTTGAGCTCAGGTATTGTTTCGGGTTTATTCACATAAACCCGAGATTTCACAAAACCCCAAAGAAAAAAATCGCACGGCGTTAAATCGCACGATCTTGGTGGCCAGTTGACATCAGAATTTCGTGAGAAAATGTGTTGATAATGTGTTCCCCATTTTTGTAATGAGTTTTCACAATTATAACGCGTTGGTCTTTCGAAAAGCGCTCCATTTTTAATAATCGGAATAAACAGAGATGACAGCTGTCAAATTTCAGAGTTGCCACTTGCATAATAAAAGAAATATTCCAATTTTAAAAAGTGCACTCTTACTGAGACACCCTTTATATTATGAGCCAGAATTATACTTTACTTATTTTTTCTGCCACACTTCCCGGTCTCCCTTTCCCTTATCCGGGTGTCTTCTGCGACTTTGACGCTATAGTCGACCCAACGAGCTTTAGGACGACACTGGTTCCTGGTTGATATTTTGCTGTAATCCTTTCCTTTCAAAACGTTTCTGAAGTACTATTCCAGTAACTATAGTTCTAGAAAATTATGGATTAGTACTTTATTTGGTTTTAAAGGGGTTTGTCAGGGATTGTGTGGTTTCTAGTTGTTTCTACCAACATACTCGTAGCATAGAATCTATGCCATACCTATATGAAAACTTTAGAACTTTTCCCTCATTAAGTCTTCATACCTTACTTTCTATAAATCAACACAATGAGAATCTCGCGCTTGTCTTTCGTCTAGCGTCTCTTTGTATTGTTTATCTAATTAATTTTCTTCTTAATACCTATTTAATTAATTTGCTTAGATTATCTGATATAGGTACCTATTAACACTCGTTCATCTTATTCATGTAGGTAGTTATGATATGCGGCAACAAACTACGGTAACATTGTACGTTATCATTATCTCAATAAAATTAGTACTTCTTGTCATTAGACAAGCTACACATATAATATTACTAGCTGATGCCCGCGGCTTCACCCGCGTGGATGTCGTTCAAATTATATACTAAAACCTTCCTCTTGAATCACTCTATCTATTAAAAAAAACCGCATCAAAATCCGTTGCGTAGTTTTAAAGATTTAAGCATACAGACAAACAAACAGACAAAAATAGCGACTTTGTTTTATACTATGTAAGGATGCCTCTCAAGGCCTGAGTCCCTGCATTGGGAACATAATAGGCTATTGATAACATTTTAAATTCTCTTGCTCAAAGATCTCAATTCACTTGGGGTCGCAGCGCAGCATGTCTTCTTTCATACTTACTCAATTACTCGTCATCCCTTCTGACACCTCCTTTCTTGCCATACCATCCTTTACACATACCATTCATCGTTTCTTTGGTCTTTCTCTTTTCTGTATATGGGTATAAATAAACACTAGATTCATACTCAAATCTTTCCACACAACATTTTCTTCACTGAAATAAAATGTAAGAAATGTTGCGTCTCATATTACATGCGAAGTAATAATGATTTCTAAGTTAGTAGTCATTTAATAATATCGCATGTTTAGAATATAAACAGTTACGACGGGCTTAATTTTTTTAATGTTTCATTAACTATTGGAGACATGCGAAGCTTGCCGGTAGTGCGACCTTGATTTTGAAAATATTTTCCGGACATATTTTTTTCATTATTTTTATAAATGCGTCATAATTATTATAATTACTACAAATGTTTTACACATGCACATGTCACATCGTAATAAATTAGTTGCACTTTGCTACCAATTTAATTTTACATTTCAATGTATTTGAACACATAAAATGATAGTAATTGAATACTAAATATTTGCAAATTAATGGTTCCAATTCAAATTGATTTAAAAAGATCTTGGAGCACAACGTCTTGTTGCAGTACGAGTACGCCTTTATTACACGCTGATGAATATCATGAAACTGCCATAAATGTTTGCTGCTTCTACACAAAGCAAGGGCATCTATTAGCTGACCGAGGAGGAAATATTACAAACTTGCTTTACAAGTAGGTACAACATAAAAAGCATAAACATTAATTATAATAGCACATTAAAAGATCTAACGAATGCACTTACACAAGTTTAAACGGAAATTGTCTTCTTGTCTTAATTGAAGGATAATAATATGTAATTTACCAGATGCTCACCAATTACCCATTGGCATAAATAAAACTTTAACCAATTTTAAGCTTTTCTTAAATAATTTATGGGTTTTTAAAGAGCATTGCGTAAGTGATAAACCATGATATTAAATTCTCTCAGGCTTCATGGGAGGTAATTTGGTTGGGTCTGGCACGATCTTTATTTAATTATAGTTATTATAGAACAGCCTGTAAATCGTGCTTTAAAATAAAAATTTGGGGGGTGTTCAGTTTCGTCAACGTTTACTTACAAAATTATTATAGTGTCGGTTCATCGGTCAATAACTGCAACGATTGAGACGTCAACAATTTTTTTTTGGAATTACGTACAAACATGTTTTTCTTGAAGTTTTTCATCGACGACGGTTGTTAACAGAATAACCTTGGTCACCCTGTATACATTTTACGAGTGCTAAGGAGTACTTTTTTATTTAAATAACTATGAAATAAACAATGATTTACGTTTGTATAAAAGTGACTTTCAAGTAAGCTGGTAACCGATGTTTCCAGCAAGATAGCCGCATTATTACATTATACTCAGCATTTCTTGTAGCGGAAGTAAGCAAATGATTTACAATGAGTAGTTGTTATGTTAATAAATGTCACTAACAATGATAGCTGGTGAACTAAACTGTCCTGTATTATTTAGTGTCGTAGTGACTAGTTACGTATATAATCCTCTTTTTAGTACAAAGACGTACCCAATTCTTTTAAGATATTATCAATTAGGCCTGTTGGTCTAGTGGTTAGTGACCCTAACTGCTATGCCGGAGGTCGTGGGTTCGATTCCCACCCAGGACAAATGTTTGTGTGATGAGCACGATCATTTGTTCTGTGTCTGGGTGTAATTTATCTATAATATGTATGTATTTAGAAATATTTAAGTATGTTTATCAGTTGTCTAGTACCCATAACACAAGCTCTGCTTAGCTTGGGACTAGATGGCGTTGTGTGATAGTTGTGGAATATTATTATTATTATTAAATATGGTTTTTAAATCATCCACTACTGGAATAAAAACTAACCTATGTCTTTTAAACCAAAGTTTTACCTTATAACTTCAATAACATCATGGATGAAAAAATGTATTCAAAACATTAGGTCCAACATTTTTAAAGTGTTATCCTAAATTTTATACTCATACCAAAGTTCATTGTAACAACTTCACTTCTTATACAGAGTAATCCATTTTATTTTTTATTTCTCCAAGAGATCCAAAAACTTTCTGGCTCAAGTTCACACTGTTGCCTTTGTTTCTGCAAATCTCATGTAAATGTGATTTATATGTATTTTATCGTCTCAAAACAAATTCTTTTATTGCACCTCAATTTTCAACTTTTTAAATTCAATTGTATGTTCTTATTGTATTTTTATTAAAGGGTCTGGCCTTGGTTTTGTTAGTCCAGTAACCGCAGTTAGTTCGTGACCAAACGGTGAACCATGGCGACATGTGTGCAACCTTACACTGTACACACTGAGAAATTTGGAATTCTGTTTTTTTAAGAGTTGTTAATTTTATACGAGATAGTTTAAAAAGGAGAATTTGTGTGAAAGTTTACATTTTGTTAGTAACCTAGGAATTCGAAAAGCAGCAGGGCTATTGCGTATCTTTTAATGACAGTGGATAACTTATAGTGTCTATCAAATAACTGTCAAATGTTGAGTGTTTAAGAAAAAAATGTATCAAACCATAACCAATTTCCAGTTAATCTATGGACACTTATGATAGCCACTGACATTAAAAAGATACGCAATAGCCCTACAGAACAGACTTTTCTGTAACCAACCGACAAGAAAACCTTTAGCACAAGTATATTTTCGCAATGTCTACGTAAATTATTAAATGGTCTTTTTACCCGACTACGGCGAAGCCAAAAGGAAGGGTAATGATTTTGGCAGTCTATGTATGTAGGTATGTATGTATGTATGTTCCACCGTAGCGCCTAAAATACTGAACGGATTTTAATAAATGAGGTGTCAATAGATTCGTAAGAATAACCCGGGTGACTTAGGCTATATAAATTTTATAAATTCTTTTTATGATGGAATTTAAATGTCAAAAACTTACTTCAAAAATATTAAATTGAGATAATCATAACATGTTTGGTATCAAATGAAAGGTCTTGGAGAGCAAAAACCAATATTTTATTCGTAGTTGGGTTTTAGATTTTTAAACTTGTTCTCATTCAATGTAACTTTTTAAATGTGGTCATAAAAACATAGGTAATTTAAATACATGTTTGGACTGAAATCAACACAGCATACAGACAATAAAATAACTATATTATTTAATTTACCTATACCATAAAAATCGCAATTTATTCACATAGGCCTACGCCGCAACATTGTTGGAGTTATAAATATGATTATATGAGTTTTTTAAACCTAGGTCATCACACTACAGACTTTAACGATTTTCCTGCCAATGACGTTAAAGTCGTACTTATCCTAGTTATTCGAGAAATCTTGGACGTCCTTTTTTCGAAAAATAAAAGTTTAATTGTGTACCCCTCTGTCTTGCATAATTATGACTTAGGGTTTTTTAAATAATAATTCGGATATTTTGAAAGAACAGAATAAAGCGATCAAAAGTTTCTATGGATGCATTTATCTTAATCTTATCGGAACGAAATATTTGGTTTTGTAATGCTGATTAAAATCGAAGAAGTTATAATACTCTATTGCACTGTTTTTGGACTGCTGCACGGAAAAAAATATTTGTATGGCCTACAGATAGTCTGTTGTTCCGGGTATGGGTATTGGTGTATACATCATACATGTGAGTTTAAATGTTTGTGAACGCAACCACGGTACAGAAGAAAGTTCTAGTGTGGGATAAAGTAAGAAAAAAAATTGGTACGTAGATTGCATGGTTCGATGTTCGATGTCTATGTTATCTGTGGGCCGATGCATTGGGTCATAACATAACATCACGTCTGGTTTTCCACGAAGGCTAAATCAGAAATGTTTTATATTTGTTTATTCGTCGCTCGTACTGTACATCATCTGCTTAGCCTTTTCCCAACTATGTTGGGGTCGGCTTCCAGTCTAACCGGATGCAGCTGAATACCAGTATTTTACATGGAACGACTGCCTATCTGACCTCCACAACCCATTTAATACTGGGTAATACGATAGATACCCTTTGGTAAGGTAAGACTGGTTGTCAGATTTTACGTCACTTACTACCTGTAACGACTGCCAAAGATGTATAAATGCCAGCGGGGACTAACAGCTTAAATGCTTTCCATGACACGAAGGAAACTCGGTATGTAATCCACCCATCCACAAACCAACCTAGGCAAGCGTAGCTTAACCTAAAGATCGACCCGAGTGGCAGTTATTATTAAGCCAGCTCTAATATCAAGCTTCTAAACACAATAATCTTCAAACGCAAATATCTCAAATTAGAAATGACTAAGGAAAAAATAATTGAACAAATCGAGCCTTTTCAGGAAGAACATCGTAAGCGCCAAAATTCCCAAAAACCGGTTTTAATTATTAACCTCCAGATCAACTGATTTTGAATCTTTTGTCACTTACTTGAGTTCATACATTTGAATTAATAGGGAGGTGCCCATTTAACACCAAGTAAAAATTTCAAATTGATGCTGTAAATATTTTGAGAAATATTAAAAAAAAGTTCTGTAAAATTATGCAAAATGGCGGTTACGATCTTCTTCCTGAAAAGGCTCGATATATTATTATGTGTATTTGACACAGCCAGGACCCGTGGCATCTCCGAGCACACGATCTCCACGGCGATATGATCGAAAAACAAAATAACATAAAAATTAAAAGTGACCGCTGAAAAAAAAATGACGCCACTAGCCCATACAAAGCTATGCAAACCCGAAATATTTAAAGACTAGCTTTTGCCAGCGGCTTCGCCCGCGTGAAAATGGCGATTTTCCGTACAAACTTTCATCCCCTATTTAAATCCCTTAGGGGTTGAATTTCGAAAAATCCCTCCTTATTCCTTGTCTACATTATAAAGGGAACCACTGTGCAAAATTTCAGCTTTCTAGTTCCAAAGGTTTGGGCTGGGCGTTGATGAGTCAGTCAGTCAGTCAGGACTTCTCTTTTTATTTAAATAGACGAATCATCAAGAGACAAGTATAAGTATGTATATTTTGTTAACCCAGAACTTTGCCACTTCCACGGTGTTATCGTTGGCAGCACGGTCGGATGGCTGCGGGTTGTTCGAAAGAGATACCGCGGCCTCGACACAAAGGGCTAAGAAGGAACATGGGTGGTTTTTAGTCAGTAGAAGTCTGACACTCCCTACCGCTCCAGCCAGAGCGGGAGGAGTCAATTGATGATTTCCCCACCCTCCAAAAAGAAAGGGTCATTTCGGATGCATGTTTCTGGGCAAAGAGGGTAGGATAGGAGGTAGAACTTACCTCTTCACCATATTAAACATACTTCAACTTGAATACCACTGTTATCTTCCATTTAAATACGCATACATTTCTTAACAAAATGTAACCAATGAATTATGCAAGCATTTAACTTACGTACGAACAGTTTGTAATAGATTGATCTCTGACACGCCTTGAAATAACTAAGTAGGTAAATAGGTATTGCAGATACCTACGCCATGTATGTACATTTTAATGTACTGCATGTATAATATAAGTGTTACTAGTGTGCATTCAGGAAGCAGAGTTCAGGGTGAACCGCGGAGGTTACCTTCCTCTTCTCTATTCGTATTAGAAATACGTTTTTTTGCAAGAATGAACCGGCCGACTTAGAATGATTTAAAAACACGATAATAGTCTAAAGTAACTAAGTCAATTGAACAAATAAAGACACCAACTTCCGAAAGTAAAGTCCCCATAAATAAAGAGAAAAAAAAGTTATGTTTAAGTACCATGTCACAAATAGGGGACTGCCTAGCTAGAGTATATCTTAGCTAATAGCAATTATAAAGTGAATTACTTTTAATAAGATTAAATCACCAAAAACTCCAGGCAAAACATTAATAAAAATAATCAATCAATAATAACATAACGTAAATCAGATTATCAATCCGGTGTAATCTTAAAAACTCAATTGTAACACTGATTATATCCAGAATTCGAAAGATCTAGACAACATTATGCCTAGGAATATATAGGTCGTAAAGTAGCTTAGTTAGTGTGGAAAAGTTAAGGCATTTGCAATGCGAGTATCAGTTCCAACGTGTCCCTACATTGTTGCAGTCCGTTGCCCTCGAGATCATCTTGACAAGCCCGTTTACACATCACGACTTTGATTTGTTTTCTTATACTATTGCATACTGATATTTGTAGCGTATGTAACGATCAGCAAGAAGTCTGTTATCGATCAGCAAAATCAATCATTTGCTTAGTTTTCGAGAATGCTGACGTCGAAAATTAGGTCAAACTATGTCGTTCATTACGATCTTTTAGGTTGATCCGTGGTTAGGTGACCAAGTGACCACCAATAACAGTTTCACTTGTAACAATTGAGAGGAAAGTAAATTATACAATACTAGTGACCCGCCCCGGCTTCGCACGGGTGCAAAAAAAGGTATTAAAACCTTGCTCTTGAATCACTTTATCTATTAAAAAAAACCGCATTAAAATCCGTTGCGTAGTTTTAAAGATTTAAGCATACAAAGGGACAGAGAAAGCGACTTTGTTATAGACTATGTAGTGATGTAGTGATATGTATTTGATCTTCTTTCTTGTATTCAAATCTCTCCTGTCCTTATCACTATCAATATAAGGTCCACGCACCATTATCAGTAAGACGATAGACGGTAAAGGGGCGACTAGTCCGATATCGTCTTTCACACAGTTCTCCTATCGTTTCTTTAGTTTTTCCCGGCCACATTCACAATAAATACTTTTTTCACGACATTTTCCTCGTTTTTCCCCATCAAAACTCTTTAAACACTTTCCAGTACTCCGAACTCGTGACCGTTGCGTTGCCGTATCGCACCGTGTAAACTGTAAACTTTACCCAACCTGTTTGTTTTCATTAGTTCGGAATTCTTCAAATTAAGTCGCGTGTCGACCACAATGTCGCTACTGATTCACGGTCAAGGCCGCGACAACAATGTTGCGCCGATGTTGCGATGTTGATGTAACAACGTGCAGTGACGACTGTTGTTGAACGACTTTCGATGCAGACTGTCTGAGTTGTGTCTGGCTGCGAAGACAAAACAGAGGTGTTTATTTCTGAAATTGATCTACCAGCAATATTGAAAAAGTTTTTCGATAATTTGTCGATTTGACTGTGAATCATTGATTTGGTTGCGCTGTACGCTCGAACAGAAAAATAACACTAGGCTAATTTTAAACCCTAAAGCTACCTTATTGTCTTAATGCCCCAAGAGTGAAGTTCACTTCCATATTTTTATTTTGTACTCGTTTGACAGCTTGTATCTGTCAGAGGACCCTTGGCCCGCGAGCACACTGTCATCCGTTTAACAAGATTTTAAATATGGAATTGATGCTTAACTGGAAAGACGAATGATCTGATAATATCTGTGTTTGCAGAATTCGAAAGACTGTTTTTTTTTGTTTGTTTCAACTTTTGGCTGGAACGTTATGGACGCATTTACGATTGATAAGTCAAATCATTACTTTTTTAAACAAAAGTATGTTTATTAAATACAATGCTTTGTATTTTTAAAATGTTTTTGCTACTTATTGTAGGTAGATGTGCAAGGTACAATTCTTAACTATAAATATAATTTTAGATATGTCCAGTTTCTCAATAAATGTACCGAAGTGAAAAATTTTTACTAAGTAGCAAAAACATTTTAAAAATACAAAGCATTGTATTTAATAAACATACTTTTGTTTAAAAAAGTAATGATTTGACTTATCAATCGTAAATGCGTCCTTAAGTAAGAAACTTTGATTGTAATACTATTAGGCAATCAGACTGTTCAAAAATTCCAATATCACGAAGAGTAGTCACTATCACTACATACATAGTATAAAACAAAGTCACGTCCCGCTGTCTGTCCCTATCTATGTATCCTTAAATCTTTAAAACTACGCAACGGATTTTGATGCGGGTTTTTTTATAGATAGAGTGATTTAAGAGGAAGGTTTTAATACCTTTTTTTGCAAGCGTGCGAAACCGGGACGGGTCATTAGTAAATTATAAGAGCAAGTCAAGGTATGAAAGTACTCCCACTAACTGACAGTTCTTGGACGTGGTTTAGAGGTGCTGATCGGTTTGTTTTGGCAAATTCGCCCAAAGTAACAAAAAAGAAAAAGGCTTAGTTCTAAAATCTAAAACATCGAAAGACCTAAAAGATGCAAGCTAACAATCTAATTTATTCGGAACGCTCCTGAAGTCCTGACCCGCGATGCAGATGCCCTGTTTACTTTGAATACAATCGGGTAGTCACTCGCGCGCGCCATTATATGGCTTATGTTAACACTGTTCTAGTGGGCTGTAATAAGCCGATTTGTATTGGAATATTTAAATTGTCGTTTTGTTGTTATAACCTGGTGTGAAAGTTTTTATGCCGCCAGTGGGCATTTGACTTGTTAACTATGTAATGTCAAAAGTCAGCAAAAAGCAGTGCTTTCCAACGCACGGGGAACCTAAACAGACACGGTTTAACCTAAAGATCGATCCGAGCGACTGTTCTAATTGGGCCACGAACACCTCTCTAAACACGAATACTAATCTTAGTTGTCTAGTACCCATAACACAAGCTCTGCTTAGCTTGGGACTAGATGGCGTTGTGTGATAGTTGTGGAATATTATTATTATTATTATTATTAATAATAAACCGTACTAGGTTTTGCTAGCGGCTTCGCCCGCTACAACTCGAAACTCGAAAATCGGGATAAAAACTATCCTATGTGTTAATCCAGGTTATTAACTATCTGTGTACCAAATATTATCCAAATCCGTTCAGTAGTTTTTGCATGAAAGAGTAACAAACATCCGTCCATACATACATACATACTCACAAACTTTCGCATTTATATATATTATACAAGCGACCCGCCCCCGCTTCGCACGGGTAGAATGTGCTAATAAAAACCTTCCTCTTGAATCAGTCTATCTATTAAAAAAACCCGCATCAAAATCCGTTGCGTAGTTTTAAAGATCTAAGCTTATACAGGGACAGACAGCGGGGAGCGACTTTGTTTTATACTATGTAGTGATAGTGAAGTAGGATTAAGTAGCACGGAACCTTTCGGCTTCAATCTAACTTGGCTGGTTATTTATTTTGCACCACTGCAGTGCAGCGAGTCGGCAACAGATGCGACAATTATGTAACGTTTATAATGAACCCAAGTTTACTGTGTCAAGGTGGTGTTACTATGTAGCGGGTTCTTGATCCGAAACCTACTTACAATGATTTGTTGCTACGAGTGCTTTTTGTAACGGCGGAGATAAGTGAACCGTCTGTAGGCACTGATTGAGAACAGCTGGTTCTTGTGTGGTTGTTTTTTGTAATTTGTGATTAATTGACGTTTAAATTGAGTTTACTTTACGTTATGTTTTATTAAACCACTTTTTAATGGTGTCGTTTATTTTGGTATGGACATGTAATGAGGAGGAATGAAATGCGTGGGACTTTATGTTGATGGATGCAGAGGGAGAGGAAGGCCAAAGAAAATATGGTTGGATTGTGTGAGGAACAATATGAAAAGAAAGGATAATGAAAATAATAAAAGAAAGGATAACCATGACGTCTGGCAGAGGAGAATGGAAGAAGAAAACGTGTTGCCAGTCAGCCCTGAATAAATGGATTCTATGACTAATTTTGCAAAAGAATAAGGACTAAATTACTGTGCCTGTTTATTACCGAGCTGGTAATGTTGAACTACTTAGCACACTTGTTGTGAAAACTAATAGGGTTGATAATGAAATTGTGTCCTGGTCTAAGCTGGTATACTTATATATGTTCTAAAACCATTCGAACCCAACCAAATGTAACACAACGATAGCCTGATTTTATTTTAAGCAACGCCATCTATCGAGCTCAGAAACAAACTTGTACTTTGACAACTTTTTTGACGAATTGTCAACTTATTACTACGGTTTTTGCATGAACAGTGCCATTATTTATAGAATTAAACGTGTTTGCTGCGACGACGATAAATAAAAATGTAACAAAGGCCGTCAGATGTCAATGATGATTGATTGATTCATTGAGCATTTTGCGTTTTTTATATTATTGAAAAAACAACCGTAACGTCAGTTAAGGTGTAGTAAATTCCGGACAGTGTGATAGTTCAATTAGTAGGTGTATTTATTTTTAAGATTTATGCAGATAAGTTGTTGGTTTGCTGTACCTATAGGTATAATACGTTACGTTGTTTAATATAGCCCATCCCTCTCCTAGAGAAGAGGCCTGAGTCCCTGCAGTGGGAACATTATAGGCTCATGATGATGATGATGATGCCCTTACCGTCAACAGCTGTGTATGAGGCCCGGGGTTCGATTCCCAGGTGTTATGTGGTGATAAGTGTTATTGAGGTTTTCTTCGATCTAATATAATATTAAAGTACATATTTGGGTTCTGGGCATGTTACACTTGGCGGTGTAATATAACAAAATGTTAAGACAAAGTTACTATCGCAACATTATACCTTACAAAAACCGCACATTCTTCGCAACCACAGCCCCCCCCCCCCCCCCCCCCCCCTCCAAGACCTTGTGGTATTTTCCCGTAGTAGCTCTACCACAGTACCACATAGAAATTAATACTAGACAAACTGCGAACAAAATGACTGAATGTACATTGCTTTTTAGTAAAGACAGTTGCTTTTTTCGGTTACAGGAAGCAAATTATGTGAAACTTCTTCGAAAAATATACACCTAATTAATATGCATAATAAACTTCATAACATACACAACAACACGCTTGTAACTTCCGAAGGGAGAGCTGTAGCCTGTACCTAATAGGACACAATAGGGGGCGAACCTATTGTCATCAACCGTGCCATTTAGCCTGTCACTAACACGATCCAGGAATCGAACCTAGGAATTCAAACTCGGCAGTCACGTTTACGAGCACTCGACTAACGAGGCCACCAAAATAACTTCCAAAGAATTAGTAAAGTTCATTCCCACATAAACAACTCACTTATCAAAACAATTAATACAAAGAAAGACCCATTAATGAACATACAAAACACAACTATTCTCATCAATCAACGGTCCTTTCATACAATTTCAAGTACATACAACTTTCGGCGTCCTCTCCGACAAAGTATCACATTTTAAACCTATCAGCAACTTTATTCGATATCAGTATACAAAGATTCTATTGTTTTAGTCAATACTGAGTTTACTGACATTGTGATAAGGCACAGTGACTGGTTGTTCTTTTAAACGCGGGTATAAAGAAATGTTGTTTTATAAAACATAAAAAATGTCTCTCCGGTTAATAGGTTGGCTGTAAATCAGCAGTGTTTTATACAATGTTGTTAATTTGAGTTCTGACTGAAATTAGCCTGAGCATGATGACTGTTTGGTATTAAGAAGACTAGATATTTTGCACAGGTTGTGGTTGTAATCTAAGATTAAACTTAAGGCGAGGTTGCAGTACTTTGTTTTTATGTACGCACGACCTCACCCCCCGCCCTGCCGCGCGAGCGATATAATGCCAAAAATTTTGACAGTTTTTTCTCTCTTGGAGAAAAATGATAAAGAAATTATACATTATGTGACCCGAGATAATACACATTTTTTACGACCTTTATTATTATATAAGTTTTATTACCCGACTGCGGCGAAGCCCAAAAGGAGGGTTATTTTTCAAAGCCTAATATAACTCAAGTAAAACGATTATTTAGCCATCATTTGGACATGTCTTTGCGATTTAATTGGATGCAGTGAAGTGTAAGTAATCGTGTATCGCATGCCCGACATATCATGATCGAAAAGTCAACTAGGTATGTAATAATTTTTAAAAAAAAATTAAATCCGTTCCATTTACGAGTAAAACGCTATTGTTGACGACGTTTATCGGGGTAACCTCGCCTTAAGAGGGAAGCGCTACCCGGCGGGGATGTGGGTTGTTCCCGTCGGGGCTGCGGGTTGTTCGAAAGAGATACCGCGGCCTGGACACAAGGGCTAAGAAGGAACATGGGTGGTTTTTAGTCAGTAGAAGTCTGACACTCCCTACCGCTCTGCCCAGAGCGGGAGGAGTCATTTGATGCTTTCCCAGTTTACCACAGCAAAAAAAAAAAATGGGTATCGCTAGGGTGACCCGCAGAATTGATTTTCCAAACTAAACTACAAACAGTAATGATTGAATATCTATGGTTTAACATGAAAAAAAAATAGATTTATTGTATAAAATTACGCACTTTCATATGCGTTCAATAATTACCGATTATTTTGAAATTACAACACAAACAAACACCTCAATTTCACTTATTTGTCTAGCTACTATCGTAGGTATCACAGCCGTAATCACACCAGAGACACGTAATACCAGAAACATGCCATTTCAATTAAAATAATAATAAAATAACGCAACATGATGACCTAGTATTACAGTGTCAATGCCAAAGGTATATCTGTCAATGACACCTGTAAGCAACACGTTTATCTGACGTAATTAAAACTAAAGTTCACTCATAAAATAGATATAATTGCTGCAACTTAGAGAGATAAAAAATAGAGGATCTATCACAAATTTGCGACAAACTGTAAACGCTTGACCACGACCTGAACGTTCAAGCGATAAGGCCTGTAGTTGTTACAGAGACAGCGGAGCATAGTCATACGTCAGCTCACGCCGTTTTCCCATGGGTGTAGGTAAAATCCACAAAATGCCACCTGCTACGATCCTTACATACGCCTTTTGACTCGCCCACGTTCGTATATTTGGTCATACACGCACGCGGTTGTGAGTACTATGAACCTGTCCTTTCTGAAGAACATTATCAATAAGACCAGTGTACGTTTTTCTAGGGCGTCCATTCCCGGCACATGATCTTTTGTTAGTCGCCTTTCACTCACCCTCTACACATGACCAAACCATCTTATCATTATCTTTCAAATTTTTGTCACTGCTGCCGCCCGCAACGTTCTCGTATAACCTCTTATTCAGCGGAGAATAGAAGTGTAAGAAATTGCTTAGAGCTTGCTTCGAACCCTTGACAATGGGTCACCGCGAAGAACGGTTCTGCCGCGAAGGAAACAGTCGTTCGCCGCAGGACGCGTTACAAACTCACTTGGTGCATTACTTGAGGTCGTGGACTGGCTTAGCGTAATTTCGATGACTTTTGAATTGATAAATAAGCCATCGTTTAGCATTTTTGCAACAAGCTCAATTAGTACCTCATTTTTTCCTTAACAAAAAAAGTCAAAAATTAATCAGTTTCTGAAGTCGGTGACTTTTGTTTGTTTGATTTCATTTTTTTGCCACCGACTTCAGAAACTGATTTTTTTTTTGAAGTCGGTTTTATTTTTTGTTAAAAAGTTTTTATTTTTCACTTTTTAGTGGTTCACATGTTCATGGGTCATAATGTGGACAATGTAGTATTTATTTGAGTTTTGTTAATTTTTCAATAACCGCTAGTCCGATTTCGACAAAAAAAATATGGGACCATTTGGGAAGTATACCCTTTCCAACAAAAAAAGAATTTTTCAAATCGGTTAGCAAGTGACGGAGTTATGCCCGAACAAACATAAAAAAAAACAAACATCCGAATTGAGAACCTCCTTCTTTTTTTAGAAGTCGGTTAAAAATAAAAACATATCATGTTCGAAATCGTGTAAATTTAATTTATTAAGATTTCTCCACGCGTTCGTGTTAGCCCCACATTTTATCACTGATTGTTGATTGATATGATTACCTCACTACAATAAGAAACAACTAAGTAATTGTTACTATGTGAATAGGCTTTAGTTTGCAACAATGGAAACTCGACCTCGAGAGAGCAATAAAACTCTGGAAACTTACTATGATGGTCTGCAATAGAAAATGAAGCCCTATCACGAGTTTTAACGTTTTTCACAACTTTTTTTTTATTCTTTTGCAACTTAAATACTTCGATTTTAAAACAACATACAATAATCCTACAGCATTTTAGTTAAATTGTTTGCAACAAGCACAATCAGCATCATTCATCATCATTATCTGCCTAGCCTTTTCCCAACGAGTGTGGGGGACGGCCCCTGACTCCCTGCAGTCTAACCGAATACAGCTGAATACCATTATTTTACATGTAGCGACTGCCTATCTAACCTCTACAACACAGTTAGTACTGGGTGACATTATACCGTTATATACCCCTTGTAGGACTCGTTGTCATACTTTCAGGCTACCTATTACGACTATTAGAGATCTACAAAAGACAGCCGGGCGGGAAGGAGTGGTAAATAGGTCATGGGTTTGTATTTAAGCATTTACTTTGTATGAATGACGAATTAATTCATCACCAAAAAAAATTAAAACAAACAAAAGTCAACCTTAAAACCCAGAGAACATCGTGAGGAAACTGGCTTGCCCTAGCCTAGCACCATAGAGTATTAAACCACACCACCACCACACCACCGTGGTTATATAGTCTTTGCCTAGCACCAACATTCTATAACGTAGTAAACTCTGTTATTGAAAGAGCGAAACGTGATTTATTCGCTCTACGACTTGTCAATTGTTAAATGTCCATAACCAATTGATAACAGCAATTGTGAGTGTCAAATTAAAGTGGACGATATTATTGATGGCTACACTTTGTATATACTCGTACCTATCGATCTCATTTCAGCGCAGCATGACGTCTTCTTCCATACTTCTCCATTACTTGTCACCTCATCAGACACCTCCTAGATAACCATATCATCCTTATCACGGATAATTTAATCTATCGTTCTGTGATATTGTTGTTCGAAAAAAGAGTCACGTAAATCGGATCATAAATCTCGGCGTAATCGGCGAATTGAGAACCTCCTCCTTTTTGGGAAGTCGGTTAAAAATCATGGTAGTGCTTGACAACATAAGGCAATAAATGTTGTTGAAAGGCATTGCGATTGCTTATTTGCTAGTATGTTACCCAATTATCCCGGCCCCCGGAATGAACTCAATCTAAATTCAACTCACTGTGCTAAAAAATCTAAACTATTCATTGCCTTCAACTCCCAAAGCAGTTTCCTAAAATATACGTACAATTTAGATCTCCTTATTAAAACATTTAGGATGAAAGCTAGTCGTGGCCTGTGGTTCAGTCTGTCTAGCCAGTTAATAAGTAAACGGCTATCAATTAGCCTTAGCAGCTACCCTCAGCGTATGTCCATCACTGTCCACCACTGTCCCCCAGTGTCCCCCACTGTCCCCGTCGGAATAGATTGTGGACATTTTTCTAGACATTACGGGAATAGACGGACCGTGTGAATGATTTGTTTCGGAATTAGTTTAGTGTGGCGAACCGACGAACTTGCTGCGTTTATGAGTTTGAATTCGGAGATGTCTAGACTTGTGCTCGGTTGTTGGTAATATTGCATATTAGCTGTTGCCAGCGGCTTTGCCCGCTAAAACTCGAAAATTGTCCCGCGGGAAGATAAAATCGGGATAAAAAGTATCCTATGTGTTAATCTAGGTTATAAACTATCTGTGTACAATTTTTTTTTTCCAAATCCGCTCAGTAGTGCAGTTTTTGCGTGAAAGAGTAACAAACATCCACACATCCATACATACATACTTACAAACTTTCGCGTTTATAATATTAGTAGGATTTTACTCTATTATGATCTTTCATCTCGGTAAAGAGGTCATTTTAGACCCCCAGATAGTAGTAAAATCGTATCGCCCATTGATCGTCTTTGTAGTAGATACATATAGTCGCCCCGTGTTAAATACAAGTTTTCGTCTGCATCCGGTTAGACAAGAAACATACTCCATATCCGGAAAAGGATAGGCATATAATGAGCTAACATCAAGTTTACGTCAATCCTGTAAAAAACATTTTAAAAATATAACGACACAGCGATTTGAAAGAGATTTTCACAATCTAGGTCATCTAACCAGATGACCTAGACAGATGGCATTCACCGCTAAACTATTCTAGACCAAACTAAACTAAGTTATGAATTTATGATTAAGACTAACCTTCTTCTTCTTTACGTGTCGATGATCTCAAATCTCAAATTATGTTAGACCAGTATGTAGCCACCTGCACAGCTCTATCGCTTGCTTCGAGTAAATCCTGAAAGGTGCAAGTGGTTGTGCAGGCTGGGCAGGAAAGGAGGTGGCGCATATCCTGTAGAGGGGCCCCACACTGGCAATTTGTTTGGGATGGGTCTAGACTAACCTGCAACAATTACATACATTTGTGCATATCTAGAACTAATGAAGGTAACTAATCTTACGGTGTGTATGATTACTGTCCGACGCTGAACTTTGACTCGGCAATTAATATATAATGGTCCTCGTGGAGTTAGTTTATAGGTAACTATGTAATGTATCGATATGCTCATTGCTCAGGTTTGTTCACTTACCTAATGGAATTTCGAGTATTTCATTCTCAAGTGGATGATATCGTCAAGAGCGGGGAACGGATACATGAGAGACGCAGAAGTGGTCTAACATGGCCAGTTGAGCCGATTATAATATGAATTGCGTTAAAAACCGTATAAAAGTCAAACAGTCTTACCAAAGGGTATCGTATTGTCTAGTAGTAACTGGATTGTGGAGGTAAGATAGGCAGTCGCTTCATGTAAAATACTGGTATTCAGCTGCATCCAGTTAGACTGGAAGCCGACCCCAATATAGTTGGGAAAAGGCTAGGCAGATGATGATATTAATTATTCTGTCCTTTTAGGCGTCGCATTTCAGACAAATTCTTGTCATGAGTATCTTTTATATTGTAACTACCTATAATATGTTAGGAGATCATCATCAGATCAAAAAAAAACGTAATAAAATTTATTATTATTTCCCTACCCAACAAAAAAAATATCACGTATTCACGTTGGTAAACAAATCTCTCAGGTCAGTCCAATTGAAACCGATGTAAATAAATAAACAGATACGGACTTGAACCCACGACCCTATGTCCGAGACCCGTCACTCATTAGCTTAGACTGTTGCAAGAAACTTAATCACACTCAGACGTGATTTGTTATTTATGTTCTTTCTCCAAAATTAGTTTACTGTTGTTATGTATTTATTATTTTATTTTTACATTGTTTTTTTTATTGTGTCTGTAGTAAATCTTAAATTTAACTGACACCTTGCTATTGTATCGAGTCTGGTTCTTCACCTAACAGACAGATGTGTGCTGGGAAGTTTGTTCCGCCACTTCTTCTTTCCAGCTAAACACTAGGAAGTGTCTTTTGATTTTGATTAAGTATTAAGTCTAAATATACAGTACAAAATCAAATCAGTCAAAAACAAAGTAATTTATTAAAATTAGGCTGATAATCAGCACTTTTTGAACGTCTTTACAAGAGACAGTCTCCCAAAACCCTTCGACACCTTACTAATGTTTAAGCTGGAAAGAAGAAGTGGCGGAAAAAAACGTCTGTCTGTTAGGTTAAAAGGACCAGATTCCATATAAGTTTGTAAGATACAGTGAAACCTGGTTAAGTGAGACCTCAAGGGACCTGAAAATTTGTCTCACTTATAGAGATATTCCACTTACCCAGTGTCTCAGATATACAAATCTGTCTCATGGGACCCCAGTATGAGTTCCAGTTATAGAGGTTTCTCACTTATCCAGGTCCCAGTTAACCAAGTTTCACTGTATTAACAAACATTACTTTACATTACTTTAAATTATTGTCAGCTAATTACTTAGTATCATTTTAACCTGCAGTTCAACCGCAATTAATTTTCATGTTTTCGAAAATCTAGAACATCACGTAACAGTCAAAGTATATTTGCATCTAGAGTACTCCGATCTCACTCACCTCGCCTTAGATTTGCATTGAGTTTCATGGTCATACAAAATAGAAAAGTACATGATCCTGTCAGTTTTTACCCACGACGGAACGGAGACGGTATATGCGTTTGGGGTGAGAGGTTGTTTGTTTGTGTGTTTGTTTGTTTGTGTGTTTGTGCAAATACATGTTGCCATTTTTCTCCAAAACTACAAGTCCGATTTTGATGCAGTTTTCAGTTATGGGTTCGGGTTTGATTGGTGCATGTTCTTAGATAGGTGTTACGGTGACAACTCACCAGGGGGCGCTGCAGCAAACATTTTTTGTGCAAATCAAAGTTGCCAGTTTTCTCCAAAACTACAAGTCCGATTTTGATTCAGTTTTCAGTTATGGGTTAAGGTTTGATTGGTGCATGTTCTTAGATAAAAAAAATAAAAGTAAAAAGTTTAAAATAAAAAGCAAAATTAAAAATTTTGAAAAAACCCACGACTGTTAAAAATTAATTGAGAGAAGGATAATAGTAGTTTATGCGACTGTGCATAATGAAGGGCATTACAACACAAGTGTGGGTTTAAGAAACGAGCCGAAGGCGAGTTTCTTAATAGCATCACACGAGTGTTGTAATGCCTAATTATGTATAGTTGCATACACTAATTTATCTACCCGAATATCATAAGGGCTCTATGATGGGTTCAGGAACCATAGGGAAATGACCAGCATTGTTACCAGTGTAATGCAATAAAAACATACATACATACATACATAGACTGATAAACACATAACCCTTCTTTGCTTTGCGCAGTCGGGTAAAAAATAAACAGGTTATTAGTTGCATTCGTCGCTGCATTTACGATATCTGGCGGAGTGTTCATGTTAATTTCTGAGTCACTATCAGTCATTTTCGACAGAAATAAAGAATTAACAGAAAATTTGTCTACTCAATGAAAGGGAATAAAAAGCTAACGAACAAATGACAGCTCGAAATGGCGGCGTTTCGGATATCTATAATTTTTTTTAAATCATAAGCAAACGAACAAAGTCACTATTCTTGTGTCACTCGAGATCAAAATGTCGTGCGATTTATAATTAAAATCATACTAAATTGGGGTTTCGTATCGATAGGTATCTGTTTTAATGTAGATACGTGCGCGCGGAACTAGTTGGCCGCGCCTTAGGCATGTTTTTGTTTTTTATTTGTATTCTTTTCAATAAATTGAACAAATTATTGTTCACGATATCTCGAGATTGGTCATCACTGTCTAATTATAGTCTCCTGTGCATTGCGAGCTGTAGGCAACCCGCCCCCTCACCCCTGTCGCCACCTAAGGCGCGGCCAACTAGTTCCGCAAGCACTATAGAATAGCACACTCACTTGAATTTGACACCTGTTCCAAATTTAAAACTCATAACCTACTGTTTTCAGTAGGTTAAGAGCTCATTACAGTTCTGTTAATTTCTGCTGGTTGGTAATGCTGGTCATTGCCTATGGTTTTTAAACAATAGAGGGTTTATGATATTTGGGTAGATAAAATAACATAAAACACCCACCTTAAAAAAACCCAAGAATGTCCGTCGGAAGCTGAACATTGCAAAACTAGTTCGTTTAATGTCAGCCCCCGACGGACATTAAATGGGTTTTTTCAAATTTTTTAATTTTTATTTACTTAGATCTCATTTTTCCCGTATTCGTTTTTGTTTTAAATACATGTTGTTGATTGCCGAATGACATGGTTTTTCTAGAAAAGCGTTTAGAAAGTGAAATGAAGAACGTTTAAGAAAATACTGACGGGAGAGTTGTATTTTTTGTGTACAATCTTTTTCTCCAGTAGTCGTAACATATAACCTCACGCCCATAATATTCCGAAGCGGTAAGCTGCGGTTGAAGTAATAATAATGTGAAATGGTAAATTAATTAGTTTTAATGATAATCATTATTTATGCAAATTAAAAAAAAAAAGATAAAATAATACTTAGTTGTATTATTATTCTAGTCACGATTTCGAGATATAACTTCAAAGCTAAATAACAAACTTTATGGTTATGAAAGTCCCGTCAAACTAGCTTTAGCAATCACCGAGTTTGGCTATAAATAAGAAAGCTAATGATTCTTAAGGTTATTAACTTCTGACCTGCAGTCAAAGTAAGGATTTTACTTGATTAATAAAATCAAGTAAAATCCTATACTCCTACTATTTACAATATAATCCTATTATTTTATCTCACAGATAAGGTCATAACTATAATAGTTATGACCTTAACTGTGAGATAAATAGTTTAATAACTAGGTGTCTATTACTATCTAGTAGTGGTGTAGTGGTCGCAAGTGGAATATATCAGGGGGTCTATTCTCGGCCGTCAACAAAGATTCGGGTCCGTCCGAAAGTAGCTCGAAGCTACGAAATGAACCCTACTCCCTGGTATATTCGACTTCACGAGTTTGAAAATACATACGGAGTAGGAATAATAAACAATGGCTTTACGAGTAGAGGAAGACCAAAGAAACGATGGATGAACTGTGTAAAGGATGATATGGCTAGAAAGGAGGTGACTGCTGACATGACGAGAAATAGGGAAGTATGGAAGAAGAAGACATGTTGCGCCGACCCCAAATAAATTGGAATAAGGGCAGGAGAATGATGATCTGGAGTAGGAACAACTGCCCAATAAGGGATCGGACAAAAAAAAACTAATTAGTCCGTCAGATAGATTTCCAAAAAAATGTTAACCACGTATTTTTTTCTTTTTTCACGTAAACAAAAAATGAAGACGATACAGTGCTTCGAAAACTCGTGTGACGTCATATGATAGTACCTTTTGTACCTTCAATTGACGTTTCAAGCCCCACTCCATGATCTTTGACGCGCTTTATCTTCGTCAATTTTTATTGTTTTGATAAAACAAAAAACACTTACTATATTTTTCGATAGAACAGAATCATATTTTTTTGAGTCAGTACGATCCCCTAATGTCTATGTCCGTTAGTGATACAGATAAGGCAACGCCCGTAGATATCTTTGACCGAAACTACGGGTTTCCCACATATAGAGTAGACCTTCAGTAGCTGGCCCAGTTGATGGTGTAGTTCTGCTCAAATTCAAACTTTATAATGGCTCGGAAGAAAGCTGCGAGTGACGGTCTATGACAGATTACTACGTCACTATCACTAAGTACATATTATTATTATTATAAAAAAAAGTATTCCGCTGTGCCTGTCTGTTCGCGATGAACTCAAAAACTACCACACCTACAGATAGCGCGCGAGTTGAATGCAGTCGGGGTCTGAGGTAAAGAGCGGGAGCAGTGTAGTGCTGTGCTATTCACACTAGTGTAATGCGGGTAGTGCTGTCACGCACTACCGCATTCCTAAGCTCTGCATTCAACTCGCGCGCTATCTGTATTTTCCTGTTCTTCTCGAGGAAAGTTTTAGTATATAATTTCACCGACATCCGTGCGGATGAAGCTGCGGGCATCAGCTAGTAGAAAATAAAATCCAGTTTGTTTATCATTCTTTAATATAACTATAATAATATGGTCATGTTTTTTATGAATTAGCATTACCTACTAGTAAATAACAATAATTGACGCATGTAAAGAATTTTAATTGTAAATTGGCATCTGTTTTAAAAACAAACAGTATTGGTCATCTGTTGTAATATAAGTATTAGTAATCATAATGTATTTTATATAGGGTATAACATAATACCTAAATGCAAGACGAGTATCAGTGGTTTTGCTCTCAAAACGGTGTAGGAAATCATCGTGAGAAAACCGGTATGTCTAAGAATCAAACATTCGAAGACATGTGGCTTTACTAACCCGCAGTGACCCGCGTGGTGAGTCACACACCATTTCCTCCCATAGAGAGAGAGGAGGTCTGTATCCCAGCAGTGGGAACATTATAGCCTAATTATGAGTGTGTTATTTTAGTCCATGAAACTAAACATTTTTTCTAAGACTGTCTTGGAAATTCATTGCTTTGCTTTTACCACTAGAACACTGTATCTTATTAGTCAGTATCTTATGCATACTTTATAGCTACTATTCATTGACCGTCGTATTGTCTAGTGCAAATAGAATTTAATCAATCATAACATCGATCCACAACAATACAATAAGATGAAAGATTTATCCATCCACGTCACTGATTCTCAATTTAGTTTCCTTTACGTCAATTTCTAACTATAGCAGCCATTGAAATAGTATAATTGCAAATACATATTATATTTAAACAGGAAATTGTCACATTAATTACAATTTAACGACTTTGTTCTGCAGACGGATGTTAAATATCACTACACAATTAATCTTTGAACAATAAAACCGTATCGGATGCATGCAATGCATGCAACATTTTCTATCTTGGTGTAGAAAACTGTCCAGGTACACAGACCTCCCCTGCCCCGTTTTCTCCGTCTATCAAGAGGAGTGTTGACTGACATAGATTCTAATCAAACGGTTCATATTATACTGGTAGGTATGTACTTTTGTCTGTATGGATGTATAAATACTACGGCACGTGGTAGGTACGTACTGACAACTTAAGAGTTGGCAGTTGTATCATTGACACGAACACACGCATACTCTAGTTGTGAACGCCACATTGCAGCATTGTTGCAATTCAAAGTGGGTTTAATTCGACAGGAGATAGAGTTTAGTATTGAGTGGTGTTGAATAGTTTCTATGTGTGGGTGAGGTAATAAAAATAGATATAGTTTGATAGTGGTATTACATTAGTGATTTAAATTTGCATCGTCTAGTGACAATGTTGCGTACTAGTTGCTGTTCGTCGGTCATTTTATGGTATTTAGCATGCTTATTTTGGTAGTACCGTTACCAAGTTATTTTTAGTTTGGATACGCATCTGTTTGGACATGTAATGAGGTGGGATGGAACGTATGGTGCTAAAAAAGTGATGGATGGAGAGGGAGAGGAAAGCCAAAGATGATGGATTGTGTGAGGAATGATATGATAGAGAAAGGAGAAAGTGATGCCGTGACGTCTGACAGGGGAGAATTGAAGAAGAAAACGTGTTGCGCTGACTGACCCCAAGTAGAATGCGACAATGGTAGAAAGATGATGACGGATGATACTTCGTGAAACACATCTGATTGCTAATAAGTTTAGTTGGTTTCAGTTATGTCTGATAAGATTTATTTGTATTGCATTGTCTCGACAATGTAGCTGTTCGACTTGTTACGTTGATTTATTATTATTATGTAATGGTCTGTGTTATAAATAATTATAATTATTATGTAACCATGAGTCGTGTTTGCTGTGATAAGATCAAGGTTACGGCCGGAAAACTTTTTTATTGCGGATATCCCAAAGAGTGCAACCTTTTCTTTCCTTGTAGGCTGATAATTTTGTGGAAATGTGTGGCCCTTTTTTTTGGAGAGTGGGAAATCATCAAATTACACCTTCCGCTCTGGGTAGAGCGGTATCCCGAGTGTCAGACTTCTACTGACTAAAAACCACCCATGTTCCTTCTTAGCCCTTGTGCCGAGGCCGCGGTATCTATTCCCTACGACGGGAAAAACTTTCAGCCTTGGCCAACGTTGCGAAAATAACAGAAATATTAGGAAATTATCTTATGATATTTTCACGTATCTCATTTTCTGAACTATAGTAGCATTTTTGATTTTCAGGTTAAGCCGCGCTTGCCTAGGTTGGTCTGTGGATGGGTGACCACTCATTACATACCGAGTTTCCTCCGTGCCTCGGAAAGCACGTTAAGCTGTTGGTCCTGTCTGGCATATATAGATTTTTGGCAGACGTTACAGGTAGTCAGTGACCTGAAAGTCTGACAACCAGTCTAGTCTAGTCTATTGGCTCCCACACTTACAATTAAACAAACAACAATCTGCTCCTAAAAATAGTAAAACTAGTATCAGCAGCATGTCCCAGTTTCTAAAAATATAAAACAATTTTCAATACATACAAATCAACAATATCATACTACATCAAAGTAAGGAGTATGATTTAATGATACGTATCAGATTAGCGCCGCCGTGAAGACGTATACATAAGCTTGTAAATTATGCGTTTGCGCATGCTAAATGGCCCGGGACGTGATCGATGGGAATTTAATTTATACGAGACGGTTTAGTGCAGAATTCGAAATACTTCAGTATGTTGTGTAAGTAATTGACTGTAGAATTGCTCTTCATCGGTTTATCACTTGCACTTTTGTTTTGCGGAACTTCATTCAATAAACAAGACATTTGATACCTTTTTTTTTTTTTTTTTTTTTTTTTTGGTGGGTGGAAAATCATCGAATGACCCCCCCCGCTCTTGGGCAGAGCGAAGGGGAGTGTCAGACTTCTACTGACTAAAAACCGAACCCATGTTCCTTCTTTGCCCTTGCGCCGAGGCCACGTAATCTAGTACATAATACCGCGGCCCCGACATTTGATACCTCAGATAGCTTCAATAAAAGGCCTAATTTCAGCTATATAATTATCATTCTCCTGCACTTATCTAAATTAAAGTAATTGAAAGATTGGGTTCATTCTTTCACTGTTTTCTAAAGTATTAAAACAGTACAAAGGTCGTCATTAATTAGATACTTGACGTTCCTTTTGGGCTTTACCGCATTTGGGTGGAAACATCAGACATCATAGGAATGTGACAATTTCTCTTGAATTTCTATCTAAAATAATAATCTACAGCAGGCTCAAGTTGGCCGCTGGCTAGATGGGGTATAATGTCTCACCTTTCCTGCTCATATTCTAATCGTGTGGACAGTAACGTCACACGGCCCTACACACCCTAGTGTCAGAGTTTCCAAACCGCCTCAAGGGCCGGTATTATGTACTAGATTACGTGGCCTCGGCGCAAGGGCAAAGAAGGAACATGGGTTCGGTTTTTAGTCAGTAGAAGTCTGACACTCCCCTTCGCTCTGCCCAAGAGCGGGGGGGGTCATTCGATGATTTTCCACCCACCAAAAAAAAAAAAAAAAAAAAAAGGGCCTCTCTCTGACAATGGAAGGGGCCCCGCAAGGGCCGACGCCCGTTGGGGCTGCGGGTTGTTCGAAAGAGATACCGCGCCCACGGTACAAAGGGCTAAGAAGGAACATGGGTGGTTTTTAGTCAGTAGAAGTCTGACACTCCCTACCGCTCTGCCCAGAGCGCGAGGACTTATTTGATGATTTCCCAACTTCCAAAAATAAGAGCTTCTGACATGGTTTGACGACCGCCATTTGGCAGCCGGGACCACCGGTTTGTACGGGGTCCTGCTCATCTTGCACAACTTATTGCAGCCTCCAGGAGTAGAATCCTCTGCAATCGTAATTTACTAGTCAGATAAAATCTGAGTCATCCATTCGAGAAGAAGAAGACCTACAACAAAAACAAAAACTCACGGCACACCGTATTGTCACCAAAAAAATTAAGCTTCAATACCATAGCAGCCAATGATATGCGCATTTTTATTGACATGTCAAAACGTCTTTATTTTGTCATCACAAAACAAGGTGACGTGTCTCCGTGTCAGGCTGCTTTCATCACAATTTATGATGGCAAGTTTTTTGACATTTAACGGCGTTTGGGAGCTCGCCTTGTAAACTTATTGATGTGGGATGTGGGATTTACATATTTTTTGTTGTGGTTGTTTGTGGCTGGTTTTGGATTTGTGATGATGTAGCAAGATACGACATGGCTTCTGTACTGTAAAATAAAAGAAATGATGTTCGATTAATTTGATTGATTTTATTTTATAATAACGCATAGCTAAATTAGGTTCTTTGTTTGATGTGTAGAATGCTTGTTTGACTTCCTTAAGGCTCGTTTTTACGGTAGATATACACTATAAGAAATCATTATTAATTTTTGTCCGATGAATCGAAAAACCAAAAGTAAAAAGATCATGTCGTCCTATAATATCGAACTAGCCGGTGAACTATCACTAAGGCTGAGATTCAGAGACGAGTCTAAGCTTGAACTTACACTTCCATCTGTCAAAATCAACGACTTACCCTTAAATTTGTATTCAGAGACGTTCGG
The DNA here is from genome assembly GCA_949316265.1 of Diarsia mendica. Taxonomy (NCBI): domain Eukaryota; kingdom Metazoa; phylum Arthropoda; class Insecta; order Lepidoptera; family Noctuidae; genus Diarsia; species Diarsia mendica. The sequence goes on along the minus strand of OX438906.1, from coordinate 6,846,071 downwards.
AACACGTCTTAAACTTAGCGTGAACTAAGATAAGCCAAGTAGTCAATAACGACTACTTAAGACGGAGCTAGCGCCACCAAGTGGGCTAAGGTGTAACTAATTTAAATTTTGTGTTTGTTACCTACGGCATCATCTTGGAGGAATCTGTAACGATGCTCTAATTGGTAATTTTAAATAAATAGGTAAATAAATGTTAAGCTATTCAAAAACAATGTTGTGCTTAATTTATTCCTCCCAGTAATTCATTAATAATTATGTAAAGAACAATAAACTTACTTCTTGGCATCTCGGCGAGTTATTATATGCCCTTGTTATTTCGGCCCACAGGATCGATTTCTTGCCCGTCGGGGCCGCGGATTTTTGTACTAGATTACGTGGCCTCGGCGCAAGGGCAAAGAAGGAACATGGGTTCGGTTTTTAGTCAGTAGAAGTCTGACACTCCCCTTCGCTCTGCCCAAGTGCGGGGGGGGGGGGGGTCATTCGATGATTTTCCACCCACCAAAAAAAAAAAAGGATCGATTTCTTTTTATTGTAATCTGCGTCCGTTTTCTTCGATTCCAATATCGCGGTATGTGGACCAATTAACTCTTTTAGAAATTCTTTTTCGTAAGATGAAAAGGGAGCCTTTCTAGCAGCCATGATATGCATGATACCGTATCTTCGCTCACTTGTCAAACTTTCATAACTCCCGCGGTTTACAAAGAGGTTGTAACATAAATAAATAGGTTTGTGTCTCAAATATTTTGTTTCACTCACTCCAATAGCATTTTGTATTTATTGCGATCCTGCTTTAATTTTTATTTACGCCTGGCTACACAGTTTCATAAAAACCGTAACTCACCGATGAACATTTTGCTTTTAAAATTGGCCATAGAGAAGAGAGTGTAAGCTTAGCTAAGACCTTGCTAAGACCGACGTAAGTTTGACGGGGACTTGTCTCTGAATACAAATTTCTAAGATGCGCTTAGCCACGACTTGGCTTAGAGCGGTCTTCGCCCGTCTTATGTTCTTGTCTCTGAATCTCAGCCTAAGTGTTCACAGGGAAAGCTTTGAGGCTCCTACTGCAGGCTATTGCTCCAGTACCAACGCGCTCAAAACCGTAGCAGATTTTTCAATGGGGATTGAGAAACTTGGCTCCCTGTTCCCCATACCTTCCTAGCTTATAGAAAACAAGATATTGCGACTTGACCACACAACAACCTTGCAAGGAACTTACACTTTCATAGTCAAATACACAATAATATTTGTTCAAAATATTAGGGTACACATTAGTAGCTTGCTTACTTTGTTTCTTCTTTGGGTCCTTATTTAGGAAGTCTGCTAAGTGGTTAAAGTTTTAAAAAATCATGTAGTATCAACAGGTATTTTGCAAAGCACTGAAGAGCTTGTTAATGTAGGTGATAGGTCTACAAATCTTTACTTATCTATACTAATAATATTATAAAGAGATAAAGTTTGTGCGCTTGCTTGTAGGGGGTAAGCTTCGGAACTTTAAATTACACATTTTATTTGCCCACATTTTAAACGTTCCCGTGTAGGTTAGGAAAATGTAGGAAAATTATGGCGGTAAGTCTTCGTATATTATATCTTCCTCCGGTTCCAAAACAAGCATGATCTGTGTAGCAGAATTTAAAAACAAAGCTTTATTTGTCACATATTTGTCACCTTGCAGCAGTGATATCATGAGTGTAAGTGTATTACTAACATAGTTTGTAAGAACATTGTTACTAACGCTATCAGTCTTGTTTTCTAAATTATTATTGCCTACTAACATAGGTAGTTTATAAGTTCCGTTTGTTACTAAACAAAATGGATCATTGTTACTTATCTGAAATAAATTATTATTATTTATTTATTACTATACCTACTACGCGCCACGAGAAGCTATAATTTTTGTAAACAAAGAACTTCTACTAAGTTACGTGGTAAAAACTCAATGAACAACAAATATAATTTCAAATCCAATCAACGCAAAGTAACTTATGAGTAATACGAAACGAACGAGCTATTTTACTTGGTCGTCCAATGTTTGTGGTACTGGAACGTTCCAGTAATTCATAATCATCATTTTAGCCGAATGACGCCCACTGCTGGACATGGGCCTCCCCTAAGTGTTGGTACCACGAACCAGTAGACGATAGTGCTTTCTGTCGCTAACGAGTCAAATTTTGAATTAAGTATTTGTTGTCGATTGATTTGTCGCGACGTACACGGTTGGCGCAGGGGCTCAAACAAGCCCGTCGGGGCCGCGGATTTTTGTACTAGATGACGTGGCCTCGGCGCAAGGGCAAAGAAGGAACATGGGTTCGGTTTTTAGTCAGTAGAAGTCTGACACTCCCCTTCGCTCTGCCCAAGAGCGGGGGGGGGGGGGGGGTCATTTGATGATTTTCCATCCACCAAAAAAAAAAAAACAGGGGCTCAAACAATGGACAGCTGCGCTGCATGTCGCGGGTTTGATCCCCACACGGAACAAATTTCTTTAAGAAAAGAAAGATTATTACTTACTTCTCTTGGTGCAGTATAGAGTCGTCGTATAGAGGCCAGCGCACACCTTGGTCGGCAGGGAAGAGTATCTTTAGTTTACCCAACGTAAATTCATAGTAATACGTAGCTAGTGGTAACAAGATATAGATTCTAATGTTTAGAGATCGACCCCAAGTCATCAAAGGTTTTGAAGAGCATTATGCAGCATGCTACAACGGCATGCTTAGGGCCATCAAGGTAATCTGTGATCAAGGTAAGCATCGGTATGCCCTGGAGACAATCACGCGGTGAAGAAGTGAAAGTAGAGGCATGCCGTGACAAGATTAGCGTTGAAATACCGAAAGTTAACGGAAAGATACGAAAGTAACGGGAATCTTTCCGTTTTATTGGAAAAATACATGAAAATACTGGCCAATGTTCTTGAATCTTTTGAAAGTTACGTTGATAAATACAACGGCATTGGAAAGAAACGAGAATTTTTCCGGCTTTTTTTCAAAGACAAGATAGGCTAGACAAGATGGCCGTCCCTGGTGTGCGCTGGCCTTAAGATGTGCCAATGACGAATGCTAGCGGCAAAGCGCTTTGCCATCATAGATGTGCAGTGGGACCATACACCATACCATACATATTATCACAATTTCTTTTACAATTTAATCTGTCGTCAACCATATGATCTAGCAATAATTGACGGCTATTTTTGTTTCGTCAGACAAAGGCAGCTATGATTTGATAGCAGATTTAGACAGTAACCAAACTTATCGACTCGAAATCGAAAAGCCAGTCAAAAGAGCTCCTATTACATATAAATAAAGCTCTTTCTGACCAGCTTAAGACGATTCCACGTCACTTCTCTACAATAGTGGAGCTTTCAAACTGCCTTGGTCTGAAAGAACTATATTGCGTGGTACAGTCAGTAGCACCAATATGAATACACTTGGCAACGTTTAAAAGCATTTTGCGCCCACGGTATTGATTTCTTTTTCATGATCCATAACGAAATTAAAATGTTGGGATATAATGATAATAGGGGTTATCATTATATCCCAAAATTGCAATCGTTATTTAACTTTGTCAAGTGTAAACATAATATGTATAAGGTGTATCTATTTGTACACGAAATCTCTTAAGGGGACAATGTACCCATCACTATGAACAACTTTTTCTATGACCAACCTTGAGTTAAAATATCAGCTCTTCCAAACATCTTGACGAGTAATGCGAACAAATTCTAGGGCACAGAAGATTGTTCTTTAGATGATTTTTTGTATAATTAAGAATGTTCCTAATGATGACTACAATATCTAAAAAGGTTTAGTGTATGGACAGATAGACCTTATAATATTGCTCGTGACTGTACTACACTGCCACGCTCAACGCTCATATCGTATGGTCCTACCGCCGCGCCGCGCCAAACCACCACTATCAACCCCTAACCTATACCCACCTTCCAGCCCACTGGGTGGTCCACCAATGGCGGCTGTACGAGCGGTCCCTCTGCTCGCTGCTGGAGCTGCAAGCGCGCAAGGGATCCTACTCCATGTGCTGCTCGCCGCGCTACGTGCTGGCGCCGGAGTACGCGCCGCATCTGCTGCCGCTGCCCCTCACCACGCAGCGACCCTCGCCACCGCCCGCGCACTTGTAGCGATGCGAACATGCGTCGCTTCAGGTAAGGCCATATTTATTCGTAGCCCATTTTGACCTACTTCAGGGCAAAAACCTCCCTCATAGCCTTCCACTGTTGATCTGCTATACAGGTTTTCCTAGTGCAGACACCAGTCTATCACAATCTGTGTCATATAATTTTAAGCTCTATTTATACGTGATAAGTTATGTTTGTGAAGAGAAAATATTTGAATTTGACTCTCTCTGTACTTATGCGGTTTTCTCCGTCCAATTTGTCACAAATGCTTTTTTTTTTTTTTTTTTTTTTTTTTTGGTGGGTGGAAAATCATCGAATAACCCCCCCCGCGCTTGGGCAGAGCGAAGGGGAGTGTCAGACTTCTACTGACTAAAAACCAACCCATGTTCCCTCTTCCTCGCCCTTGTGTCGGAGCCGCGGTAACTTTTCGATATCCGCAGCCCCGACGGGCGTCGGCCCTTGCGGGCCCCTCCTTGCTGACATCTCTTTGAGGCGCGCGTGGAACACGTACGCGCCGCCGACACGGTCTGTTGCCGTCATGACGACGGCCGGACGGCGAGCTAGCCCGTTACTCACCATCCACAGGCCCGCGTCTACGGTGGCCGGAGGTCATCGCGTGGCCCCCGACGCCCGGAGCGCCTTCCGCGGCGGCTGGGACGTTGAGAGGTTCTCTCCCTCTCTCGTTCCGCCACCTCCTTCGCTAGCATCACTGCTTCGCAGAAGGAGGCGACGGCGTCCCATTCCTCCTCGCTCCGGACCATGGCTTGCACCAGGGCCGGACGCGAGAGGTCACCGCCGCCGATCGCCGCTACGAGAACACGGCGGGGCTCCGCCCAAGCAGGGCACACCTCCACAGTGTGCTCTACCGTGTCCTCCGGTCGATCCTCGCAGTGGAAGCATCCGGGCGTTTCCTCCCGCCTGATTCGGTGCAGGTACCTCCCGAAACACCCGTGTCCGGTGAGGACCTGCGTCAGACGGTAGGTGAGGGCGCCGTGGCGCCTCTCCAGCCACTCCTCAAAGAGGGGACTTACCGCCACTATCGTGGCGTGCCCTTTGTCACAAATGCTTCTAAGTCGTCACGCCACCGTTTGCGGAGCCTACCTCGGTGACGATCGACGGCCGTCTTCTGGCATCCACTGCGTGACGACTAAGAGCAGCATAAGATATCTCAAATATCGAACTTTCTACATGCGTTATGCCAGGTTGATCCCCAAATAGGATCCTCGATCCCCACTTCTAATTAGTTTTCACCAGTGGATGAGCTCTGATTGTAGTCTCAAATGTAGACTAAAATTAAAGAAAATTCGTAATGTAGACCTACCACGAGGACGATTTTTGTCGGTACATTTTTGTACGCGCGGTTATAGAATGTCGAATTGAATTTTCGGTGGCACCACGTTGAGCCAAGCGTTTGAAGTTTAACAGTACTGTTTTTGGGACAAATAAACATTTTTAATTATTTTTTTTCTTTGAGTTTTATACTGGTATTTCATGACCCGTCAATTACTCAGGTCAGTTAGACTCAATCGTCATGACAACGGTACAAAACGCTCACCAAATCGTGTTCTTAAATTATTTTTGGACAGATAATTTCTTACGAAAACTGTCCAAACGTGGAGGTACCCACTCAACCTCCACGACTGGACAGTTTTGATGCCAATTTATATACAAACTATAACTGTCAAGCTGAGTCTGACTGCAGACCTGAATTGAACTGAGTCAGAATTTTAGTGTAATCTTACTGCCGAAGATGTCCCACTACTGGGCAAAGGCCTTCCCTGATGCCTTCCATGAGTATCTTTTACCCTACCTTCACATAATTATGCGTTAAAGATTATAACTTATAACAATATTGCCAATCTCCTCTTAAAACGTCATAAAAACCCCATTTGAACTGGGGCCGCGTAAACCATAAAACGATACGATTTACGACACACTTCAGTGTCAATCAATACACAGCCGCCATATATTTTTGCTATTTTACAAAATGTATTGAAATAAATCATATTAGCTTCTTGTAGCGGCTAAGGGAATATATGGATGTCGTATTTGTAAAACACAAACAAACTTTTTTCTTTCCTTTGTTTATTTGCAATCAGCATTAGCTAGTGCTAATGTTGTAAGTTAGGGCAATTCAAGTATGTCCTCCAGTGAAATCAGCTCCTCATCAGTAGACCATGTCACCATTCACCATTGTCATCATCAGCTCCAGTTCCCACTGGATCAAATACTAACTCTTAGGTAAGCTTCTTTGCCATTTAATTTAATGCTAAAATAATTATCTAATTAACAGTCATTTGTGGCGACGGCAGATGTTTGACCCGCGGATACCCCTCAAGTTAAAAAGGAAAGGGATGAAAGGGTATCGAATGGTGAGAAGGGATGAATCGCATGTAACTAAACGAGCGATGAATAGAATTTTTGATGGATGGAGAGGGAGAGGAAGGCAAAAGAAAATATGTATGAATTGTGTAAAGAATGATATAAAGGAAAAAGGAGTAAATGATACCGTGACGATTGACAGGGGAGAATAGAAGGATAAAACGTGTAACGTCAACCCTAAATAACATGGGAAAAGGGCTCGACGATGATGAAGTAAAGATGTTTCTGTGGGGTTGAAAATTTACTTCAAATCAATCATGCTACAAAAATTATGAAACTTTCAAAGTGAAGTTGAAGTATAAACCTGCGTGTTTTGAACTCTGTATGAGTTCAAAACACGCAGGTTTGTATATTCATTCAACAATCCAAATATACGTAATTCGATAACGCAAGGATCACTTTCCGAATTAAAACAAAATTCGGAATTTTTGACTACCTATTAAGACGTCATAATAAGCACTATTTTATTTAAGAATATTTTTGCCAAAGGAAATAGAACTATGAAAGGAATGCTCATTATATTCCAGTTATATATTCTTTCCAACACGTTTGTGATAATTCTTACCTAGAAGCAGTGTGTCGAACCAAGACAGCAGTAATCAAGTAAACTCTCCACGCTTTCTGAACCGAACAGCTCTCATAAATAACTTTTCGCTAACCATCTACTAACAATTTTACGTCTCCCACTCAAATTTCTAACCCATTAACACGTGTTAAATGAACTCTTAGCCATATTTTTGCCCATAGCCCACTGTGGACTACTTTTAGTACCCATCACTAGTTTCTGAACCCCATGAATGGGCACTAAAATGGTGTGTCAACGGTAAAATAAAGCACGTTGTCCAGGACAGTGTTATTGCCAATAAAGACAAACAATGCTTGTGTACTAAAATACGTGAAATGACGTCATCTGACACAAATTTGTGGAGGCTGTCGGAAAACTGTCTTGTGTTGTGCAAGTTAGAAATTGTGGTGTTGTTAGATACACGATAAGTGATTAATGCTTGCAATGACTGGACAGGTCCACTCAAATCTGTGTGGTTTTTTCTTCAAAAGACCATCTCAGTCAGCAAAGATTAGTGTCTCAGATAGTCCTCATGTGTTGGCAGTCACCAAGATTTTGTTTGGATTTTAGAGACTGTTTCTTTTAAAGAAAATTTACAGATTGTATGTGGTAACTTGATGTGTCTGTACTACTGCTTTCATCAGTGTATTAGTTTCTCATCAGTGTACAAAGTGGTAGACCACTACCACTTTTCACTCTTATACCCTAAGTTAACAGGTTGAAAACTGGTCGACGCTCAGTGAACTCAGATAGTAGCAGGCGCGGTCCGAAGGGGGGGGGGTCACAGGGGACATGACCCCCCCCAAAATCTAAGATCAAATTGTAAAATCTCAAAAATTTGCCAAATATTAAAAGAACATTTCTAGCCATCCGAATTTTAACAGCGATAAATTTATAGTTTGCTGACATCTAGTGGTGTTTTTATGAACTACGTACGATGGCCAAAATAACATCTAGTTTATTCCAGATACCTATTTTTTATTAGTGTAGTGAGTGACCCCCTCCAAAATTTCAGGCTGCGACCGCGCCTGGATAGTAGTGCATGGACTTGTCCACTTCTGAAAAGTACTGCTCACTTCTTAAACCGCAGTGAAAAGCGGATTTTGATTGAATGTAGACAGAGTAGGTAATATTTTACAGGACTAACGAACTGCAAAATAAGCAAACGATCTGTTACCAGTCTATAATTAACCATTGAACTAACAAAGCATGCAAGTGCGAGTACAAAAAGAAAATAAACCATTTATCTACGCCTATCCATGTTGTACACGCAAGCTCACGTCTATTTACAACCCAACCCATATACTAGACAATACATAACCTAGCTATTATTACCGTTAGCAATAAAACGCACCCCGCAGAGCCGAACCATCGAAAAGCGGTACCATAGAGTATAGACTCTGGCGCATAGACCAACCACGACACTGTACGGGCGGCCATTACCATGTACGGGCGTACATGGTAATGGCCGCCGTACTATGGGCCACTAAGGTATCAGGGACAGTATGCTAATTATCATGAAACTTGTTCGTCTACGCATGGGTCTACTAATGAGTAATGAGTAGGAAAAGGAGGTGGATTTTGGACTTTATTTTCAGTCGTAGTCGTAGTAGTTTTCGTTGAGACATTTCATCAGGCAAATTCTATCCCCGCGACAATTAGACTGAATTATTTTATTTTGAGGCAAAAGGAGTATGTAAGGATCGTAGCAGGTCGAGTTCTGTGGTTTCTGCCTACCCCCATGGGAAAAGGGCGTGAGTTTATGTACCTATGTATGTTTATTTCATTCTGTCTCCTGCTGATATGAAGGGAAGTGGAATAGTACATTATGGTATAAGTGTGTAACGTTGGTGATTACCGCAGAGGCGGCATTGAGACCCGAGCCGTCAGGTGAGGGTCTTAAGAAAGCCGAGGACGGTAATCATCAATACACACGTGTATCATACGACGTTTTTCAACACACTTGCGAATAAAAAAAAAACGTGTGGCACTTGGAAACTGCCGCGGTAAAGCTATTGCATAGCATTTTTTATCAATTATTTAATTAGACAACCTCAGTTGACAACCTTGTTATTTTCCGTAACCATAGCAACGTGGTTGAAATATTTTCGTTTCGGAATTTCTGCAGGATTCGCTCTCCACGCTCAAGGCCCGCGATAGAAGCTATGCAATAGCTTAATAATACAAGAAAAAACATTTTATTTAGTAGATAAAAAGTTTATTTATAGAAACAATTAGTAAATGTGCAGTTAGTAAAATTATAATTAATTGTTTTTGATGGCGTAGCGGTCTCTTCAGATAGATTACTGGCCATGGTTCTGTATGTCTTTTACAGTTATATTTGTTAATTCTTGTATCCTACAGTTACACCAAATATTAAAGCAACCTGAAAAAAAAGAAAAAAATGATTATTAAGTTTAACACACAACACGCTGAAGCTGAAGTCACGTAGATAGATATTTAAAATTAGTTTAACTAACCTTGTAACCAGATATTGGTTATCTGGAGCATCTTTTATAAATTTTTCAACATCGTTAGACGATAAAACCTTTGATTTCTTGCTTCTAAATCCATCTGACAGTCTTTTTAGATAAGCTGACAAATTAGAGTATGTTTTTAAGTCCACTCCATTCTTCGTTTGGACTGTACCCACAAAGAGCTAGGTTTGTAATTAGAAGATAATTCTTTAAAGTACGCCAAGAACACATTTTCAGTAAATGACTGCAATTTCTTGGTGTTTTGCCACTGCTTGAAATTTTGGTACGCTAATAGATATTTCTCCTTGGAGTTTTCGGGTAGCAAATTTTCCATAACGCTTAGGGCTTCAAATCTTACATCGGGCGGTGTACAACATGAATCATTTTCTTCAAAACTAGACATTTTAACTAATAAAATAACTATAATAACAGTGAGAACGAGTTGTGTATTTTTTTCGCAGTAGCGGGAAAATATTATGTTTTTTTATAAGCGATCAGCCATAGACTAAAAGAGGTTTTTTTTTTTTTGCTTGTCGTGGATAGTGTTTGGAGCCACGTACAAAATGGGGAATTCAATTTTTTATTTATCACAGAGAAAATAAAAATTATATTTGAGTGAAAGTTTTATTTATTAAAAACGTACTAAGTTTAAATTATCTATTTAAATACAAAGTTTCATGAAATGAGCAAGCACTAGGTACATTAATTAATTTTTACTATTGAACACGATCTTTTTTGTATCGAAACTTTTTTAAGAACATAGCAACTCAACCAATTAAATTAAAAAAAAAAACCTATAACTCACTAGTGAATAATAGTAATGAAAAATTCACAGTTTGATTATAGGTGTCATTATGTGCCTAATTGCGGTGAAATTTTAGCCACTTTATGAGCAAGTGTGTTGAAAATTATATTTTTCCTAATCCTCCACTGTTCTTTTCTTATTAATTTCGTTGCGGAATCCAAGACAGCTAAATAGGGTAGTTGACTGACTAAAAAATATATGATTCTGTTTAGTCCGTTAGTTAGATTATCGAAAAATATTGGATACGTGTTTTTTGTTTTATCAAATTAATAAAAATTGACGAAAATAAAGCTTGTCAAAGACCATGGAGATGGTGCTTTTGACGTCATAGTCTGGTAAAAATGGACCAACCTGTGACGTTTCACAACTTTATTGTTTCAGTAGGAAATTACTAAAACATACTAAACTGTTTTCACCGTGGATCTATCTATTGATGCGTGAAAACAAGAAAAATACTCACCGTTTGAAAAACTTCATCGTTTTTTTTAGTCGGCAAAAAAGAACACTTTTCTATCTCTCCACACATTCCGTCGTCCATCAAAAATGTCTTCATAAGATGTATGAGGTGCTAAATGCAGTCAGGATTGCAAATGTTACTGAAAGACGTGACTGCGTGCCAAATATTTAACGGAAAATTCTTGGACAGTAGAAGTCATCATAATGTCATCGGACAGAGTACATTAGCTACTATGAAGTTGAAGGTGCTAAGAAATCGTGGAAATGTAAATAAAATGAAAATGAATGATATGAATACGTTCGATGAGTTTCTACCCATAGCATCACGCCTGGGGCCGTATTTTTGAATCAATAGAATTCCAAATCGTGTACCAAATCGCAGAATTCATCACGTCATTTCCGTCATTTCTACTGGTAGAATATCGGAAACGAGTGGGTCGGACCACTCGTTGCAAAATTCACGGGTATGAATATTCAAAAATAGCGATTTCGTACGGATTCGCATACGAATTCTGCGATTTCGTACACGATTTGGAAATCTATTGATTCAAAAATAGGGCCCCTGTAGTTTTGTTTTATCCATCAGAAATTTCTCAGTAGCACCCACGGGGTCTGAATTTGTGCCCGATTGATCGCAATAGGCTCGCCCCCTATGTGTAATAAATAATGTGTACACCTTTGCCTAACCCTTCGAGAATTACAGGCGTGATGGTATGTTAAGTCAGCCACATAGATAATCGCAAAAACATCACGATTTCACTCATAAAGTAGGGTATATGGTATACTTCAGCAGTAAAAAAACATCAATTACCTCACTATTACTACTATCTAGTGGAAGCGGTATTATCCTAAGACTTCAATTAACCTTATTTATTGACTACATTATCTTTTACCCACATTTCTTCATCAACATAATATATCTACCATAACATACTACGACTGTATACGGCTTTGCTCACCAACCATACAAAATTACCGTATCATAATGATTCAATAAAGTAGAAGTATACCATTTACTAGCCGTGAAATATAATCAATTGTGGAAAATTATGATCGTTTATTAAATGAAAAACGTGTTACACCATTTAGCTTCAGACGTTTTTTCTAAGTTAATATTTCATTTTTGTTATAATTTTATACGTTTCTGTCTCATTAAAGCGTCTTCGGGTGTTTTTGTTTTGATTATCGCAGCATCGTTTAATTCAGACCTGTAATAATGTGTCACTCTCCATATATTTAAGAGAGGTATTTGTTTGTAAGTTTGTAATCTCCGGAACGAATGATTCAATTCTAAAAATACTGATGGAAAGGAGCAAGTCATAGGGGGTGAGCCAATTGTCATTAACTGGGCACAAATCCAGCCTCCGTGACTGCTACAGAGAAATGTTTTATGGAACAACAGAGCCCGACCTGGGAATCAAACTCTAAGGCCCAGATTCAGAGACCACACTTTGACTTTACTAAGTAAAGTATGATTTTTGGAAAGCAAAGAACAGCTTGACAGGACTAAGAAATATATTTTTGCGTGAAAGTAGATCTTTCTATCAAAGTAAAGTCAAAGTGTGGTCTGTGAATCTGGGCCTAAGAAATATATTTTTGCGTGAAAGTAGATCTTTCCATCAAAGTAAAGTCAAAGTAAAGTCAAAGTGTGGTCTTTGAATCTGGGCCTTAACCTCAGCTCAGCAGTCTGTTGTCTGTAGTGTACGAGAAAAATCCATATACCAGACTTATTTATCAAAAATAACCTATATTATTACTTAGCTAGCTAGAGCTACCCACCTACATCGCTACATCACGTCCTAAAGCTAAACGAAACCCATAAAATAGTTAACGCCAGTGATGTAAACCTGAACAGTCTACTAAGTGTACGGAGGTCACGTAGTGTACTGCAAACATGGCCTGAATTCTAAGGCCTAGGACATAAACGCTTTCGGGCATAAAACCTTAATCCTAGATTTTTTTTTACGATTTTTCACGCTGCGCGCTGATGAGTACTTAATTGCAGCTGAATCTGACAGAGATACCCAAATAACCCTACCCAAATTATTTTCCGCGTTTCCAAAGAAATAATAGATCCCGCTTGCAAAAAAAACTTTATTTGGATTATTGAAATCATAATTAATTTAAAACACATGCAATGAGGGCTAACGCGTGTGAATTCGCCGCTAGAGGCGCTAGTGTAGCGTGAGGTCCAAAATGTCACTTGTCACTTTAATGGGTGGGCTGCGCGGTTTTATTTAAATCGTTTAAGTTTAATTTTGAGGTATTACAATTATGGCAAATACGAGTTACGGGTCAATGAATGTCAGTGCTTTAAAAGTGGCACTAAGAAAAAGAGGTGCAAAGATAAGCGGACTGAAAGAACAGCTAATTCAGAGGTTTGTTTTGGTTTGTATAATGTTTACAAACAATATATTTTGTCGAAATTAAGCTTCTTTACCGAGTTTACAGCTATGTTTTTATTTTTTTATAGACTTCAAGACTATGACAGAAATAATAACTTTAATGGAAACATAGAATATGAAATACTACATACCGATTTGTTGTATACTGTCGAGTTGCCTGCAGACAGTTTGTACAACAGTGTAACGGCAAAAAGTGTATCACCTGACTTGGATATAGTGAATATTACCGCGCAACACTGCGGCATACTCGTTAAATTATTTTAAATTGTAAGAAAACTTTGTTTTGACGCCAAAACAACTTATTATTATCTATCCAACTTTGACAGTTCTTTAGATCGAGACCTCACGCGCCAGTGGCGCCAACTGGTGAGCACAAAAACGGTAGCCCTCATTGGCCCCTTACAGATTTCTTTAATACAAAGATGTTCAAAAACCCAATGACTGTGCAATCAAATGACATTAAATTTGACATTTGGTTAATTTTCATTTCCACAAAAACTTACGTTATAGTATCACAAGTAATCACAACCCACCCTTGATGAATACAAATTCAATAATTAATCGTGCGTCAACTCAATACCAGAAAAACTAATAAAAGAACGTAAGTTATCTCCAGTTTCCCTTTACGCTGATTTAAAAAGAAATTAATATTCGAAACTTGAAAGTGCAAGTGACATTAAAAGGGATGTCCCTTACGGCTGTGCTTACGGTGTTTGCTCTCCAGTTATCGATATTTCACTGCAATAATCAAACCGAGATAACCATCTCAATGTATACAATTTTTCTTTGTTACTATTAATCACCAACCCGCACTGGGTTAGTGTGGTAGGTTATGGCCCATTACCTTCAATAGAAAGTCCTGTGTCCCAGCTGTGGGAACATTATAGGCTGATTATGTTATGCTACTATTAATAAGTACCTATTTGATTTGTATCGCTTGCATGATATTTCTTTGTTTTCGATCATCCGCTATAATTTTCTTGCAATTATCCGTAATTAGTTACGGGTCTTTTGCATAATGAGTTCGTATGCTCACTACAATACAATTACCTGCACAAACCAATACGTATGATTTTTTTATCCAAGATAGTAGCTACCTTTCTTGCTAAGTACTTAATTCAATTTAATAATAGTCGAAATATGGCAATATTATAAGGCTTTGTACACATTCTCTGTTTCAAAATGTTGAGCGCGTTCCAAATGTAAATTAAAGCCGTTCGAAAAACATCAGCAGTTTTGACATATTGTGTTTTGCCCCCAAGCTTCCTAGCTACCGCTACTACCTACATAAGTTCACATCGCTCGCATACCCGGTAATAAAACTACCGGTACGGTATACCTATCTCGCGTTTTCACGCTCGTAAACTCACTGTGGAAAGGGACAGCAAACTTTTATAGCACCCCGTCGCTTTTCGCAACAAAAACTTTTATTACCGGCCACTCGTAAATTACGCAGTCTTAACGTCGGGGTGGATAAATTTTTAAAAAACTACATCGATTTTAAACTGCACTTTTAAGTCAAATGCACCAAAATGTAGATTTAAACCTAGACTAAGACTTATCTTATTATATCATCATCTGCCTAGCCAGCAAGTCAGCTTGATGTGTCTGTGACGATGCTGCTCCTGTGTATACTGTGTGTGTGCTGTGTATGCACATACAGCAGCAGCATCGTCTGCTGTCTACCTTTTCCCAACTATGTCGGGGACGGCACTCAGTTTAACCGCATGCGCTGAGTACCAGTATTTTACATGGAGCAACTGCCTATATATCTACCTTGGCGTCTGCCAACAGCCAGTGGCCCGAAAGTCTTTTCGGGCCGCTGGCTGTTACTTTTGTCAAAGAAGTCCAAATGACAACCGGGACCAACAGCTTAACGTGCTTTCTGAGGCATGGAGGAAACAAGGTATAACCCGGGTAAACGGCTTCACCTAAAGATCTTTTGGAGCGGCTGCGTGAAACGATCGGTGTTTAACCAAGAACTCTTCTTATCTTCAAATAACATATTAAATTCAAATCAAAACCAAAAACGCCATATTAGGTCGTATTAATTATTATTATTCATCCAATGACCTACCACAAGCAAAACCCATTTAAAAATGGAACACGGGAACGAGACGGTCGTAAAATGATCGTCTTGAGTGACGTGCTACAGTGGCAATACCGTGTCGATAAAAACAAAATGAACTCCATTTCTGATCATTTAATTTAACCATTTTATCTCTATCAATTACTGCGTACAATGTTACTGTTATTAATAAAAAAAAAAATTGTGTATCCTGAGAAACACAAAAGCCGTTCTGAATATCTAACGTTATGTATTTGAATGTCCTAATTAGGTATGATTGGAATAGTCAGGATTAATTTTAACTTTATATTATCAATAGAAATTCTTCTAATTCTATGAAGTTAACTTGTTATCATAAAGTGCATTAAAAAGTCTGTCTCAGCAATACAATTCAACAAAAGCATCGACATAATATTGTCACACCGCTAATAACATCACTGTTCGTTTGACGCGTCGTCGTCTGCGGATCGTAAAACTTTTCGCGCGTAAACGTCACCGTTGACATTGGCTAGCAGATGCAGCGCTTCGCAGCGCCCCTTTGTGCCGCGACCGTCTAGTAACCATATTGATTTACTGCTTACCGGTATATTGTTCCTAAAATTTTAATATAATAGGCGTGTTACTGGTGCGGGGTCGTTGACCTTACAGACGCATAAAAAATATTGTTCGAGGACTTGTTTGGTTGTACTTATGCATAAAAAAACCTTGACTTTTTATTGAAGTTTAGATCTGTGTTATGAAACAATGTTAAAAACCAATGGCATTAGTCAAAACATTATTCTAAAATCAAAATTCCCGCCAAGTGTAAGGGCGCGAACACATTACACACACTCAAATTTGACAGACAGTCTACAGAAATTGGCGCAGACAGTAAACCACAATAAAACAGTCATCAAATACTTGAACAAATATTCTCAACAGCATTATCTGGACTCGTAGGTTCTAGAACATTCCTGTACCTATGTAGCTACCATAAAATCTAGCCAGACATTCATCCAGCGAGCCCCGTCTTCCGTCGTAAACCGTACTTACCTAAAATAAGTCATAAAATATTGTCTGAGTATTTAAATTTAAATTTATCTATAGTGGGTTAGGGTAAATTGGAACGTCTCGTGGGTGAATACTAAGATATTGGCACACTGTGATGGATATAAAATTAAGGAAATGGAGGGAAATGTTATGGATTTATGAATTTCGAGTGACGTTTCTCGTTTTAGTTTTGTTTGATTGAACGGCAATGATACGGTTTTGAAACAAAAGTATACTATTTTGAAACGGTTGTTGAAAGGATTGCCTCGTTGATGTAGTAGTGGCTGCAACTGCGACTGCTGTACATGAGGTCCTGGGTTCGATTCCCGGGTTGGGTCGTGTTGTTAAGTTTTTCCATCAAGAATTTCTCAGTAGCAGCCACGGGGTCTAGATTTGTGCTCTTTTGATGGCAATAGGCTCGCTTGCTATTACATGGTAGGAACTTGAACACAACTAGCCAAATGTGGGTGTACTATTAGGTACCCCTCTGCCTAACCCTTCAAAGATTACAGGCTTGATGTATGTGTTCTTCTTAGCGTGTCGATGGCCATTTTAATTGTGTCTGCCCAGAATAATAATAGGGGATCAGACTGACTCAAAAAAATATGATTCTGTTTAGTCCGTCAGTTATCTAACTGACGGACTAAACAGAATCATATTTTTTTGAGAACACGTAAGTATCCAATATTTTTCGATAATCTTATCGAAAAATATTGGATACTTACGTGTTTTTTGTTTTATCAAAACAATAAAAATTGACGAAGATAAAGCGCGTCAAAGATCATGGAGTAGGGCTTGAAACGTCAATTGAAGTTTGAAGGTACAAAATGTACTATCATATGACGTCACACGAGTTTTCGAAGCACTGTATCGTCTTCATTTTTTGTTTACGTCTTTTCTCATTCTCATACACTATTGTCTACATTTCTTCTTCATTTCTCCTTTAGCAGGTCTGCTGGCAGAAATTTCTTAAGAAATAAGCAGTACCTTTGTACTCAAGTATTATGTTAATGTTAATTTCCTGTGCCGTCTACTGTGTGTACATAAATTGTAAAATAAATAAAGAAAAAATACGTGGTTAATATTTTTTGGAAATCTATCTGACGGCCTAATTAGTTTTTTTTTCGTCCGATCCCCTATTGAGCTACTTACTAATTTAGCGCTTTCAGTAGCGTCTATTAGTTCCTCTAGTGAACAGAACAAGCAACAGGACACGATGAAAGGGTTTCTACATGTTTTCATTAAAACTAAAACGCAATTAAGTAGCACCAAGTACCAATTTACTTTTTATTGTTAACCAGGCTTAAAGCTTATCGTATCAATTATTTGAATTAGTTCCAAAATTAACCCTCTTCCGCCGACGATTTTTACGAGTTCCGCGGTAATAATGGCTTTTGGGGTTTTGCTTCCATTAACCGATTTTTGTTAGTAGTTGTTAGCCGACGGAGTGGAAATAAAACATTTAAAGTAGAATAGTTTTTACAACAAAAAATATTTTTTATGGAAAACTGCAGGCTTATTACATTTTAGATTGATTTACTTAACTGATAGCAGGATAGTTACTGGGCTTAGGTTTGATTTCAATTTGATTTCGTCGTTTTAAACCAACTATTAAATATCTCATCGTCACTTTATTTCAATTAGACCATTACAATGCATATTAGAATTTCAAAAAATACAAGGAAATAGAATTGATTTTGTTTAGCGTTTCATATTATACCAAGTACGTAAATCCCAATATTTACACCCGCTAGCTAAACAGGCTCAATATGGTTTCTCACCTTTAGCATAAAATTGAGTAAACAGTCCAATACAGATAAGGTCCAAGCGCTTAACCTGCGGAACCCCAGTAAAACAAGTCGTATGGTCCCGTAGCCCAGGTTTACTACTGGACGTATGGCTATCACTTGTGAGGGACATTTTGCTCACAGTTTATTGCGTAGTAACGGGGCTCCGGCTACCAGAACACGCAGCGGTTTTGGAAGGGTTAAAATTGAAGATGGGTGTGTCATATTTTTTGAGTATGGAATACTCAAAGAAAAACTCAGAAGAGTTGCGGACTGTTTAGTTTTTTTCTAATTTTCTGGACTAGAGTCAAAGATTTTCACTGTGAGTCAAGCTATGTTTCGAGATTTGTATATGCCTAATAATATGTTTTTCAGTCTATTGAGGTATTGATTTCTGCTGATTAAATGTTTTAGTTCGTGTAACAGTGTTATGTGTAAAAGTGTTTTTTAAAGTTTTAAAAAACACTTTTTAGACGACGTCCCTTTAATTCTCTTATTCTTAGGAAGATGATGATGATTCTTCTTAGCAATCCCTTTCACTTAATACATATCAAGGGAATCCATAAAATATAACTATATACTAGTCCGCCATATTGAATTTAGAATGACATCACTTAGCTAACCATGGAACCACAAACCGTGGGCCAAATATCACTTCTAAGATTTTTTACATAGTTAGTTTCAGGTGAACCTAATAAAAGCGTGTTTAAAACTAAAGTCAGAACATCCTAGTACTTACTTATATAGGTCCTCTGATCATTATTAGATCGCCATGTGAGCCCATCTTCTCAGCACATTTGTCATCTTTTTACGACGACATCTCTGCCTTGTTACAGAACTGGTACTTTAATCGCCCATTAACTACGTCGGATGAGTCTGCTCGTCCTATATAGCCATCTGCTGATGAAAGAGACAAGATAATATGAGTGGGGACAATGAGTTTCTAATATTGTTTAGACTTTAGTGTGTTCTTCTGTCTTATTCGTCGCTTCCGCATTTTTGGTAGATATGTGGAGAATTTTGAGTATGAATGTGGAATTGTGGATGGGTATGAATAGGGGTTAACCAAAAGAATGGCGTAGTAACGCAGTTCATCCAGAACTGCTTGAAAGATGATTTGCTTCGAAAGGGGGTGACTGACTCTGAGATGACAACTAATAGAGAAGTATCGAAATAAAATAAATATATTTTTCTCTACGTAGTTACAGAACGGGTAAACTGCTCGCCTTATAGCCATCTGCTGATGAAAGAGACAAGTTAATATGAGGATGGAAACAATGAGCTCGTGGCTTAATAATTACTGGGGTCGATCTTTAGGTTAAGCCGCGCTTGCTTAGGTTGGTCTATGGATGGGTGAGGTTAGGTTGGTCCGTCGCTCCATGTAAAGTACTGGTATTCAGCTGCATCGGGTTAGACTGAAAACCAACCTGATTGCCGCATGAGTGTGGATTTTTGAGTACATAATATTATTATGTGGATGGGTGAATCAGCACTATCCCATAAAGGTAAATTCCTCAAAATTAAGAGTTAGTACCGGATTTGGCCATTACTTATTGACCTTTATAATCCGAAGTAAAACATTTTGTCCCAAAATAATCACGCTCAAATTACAAATTAATTCTACACTAATTAGGGTTCTCCTAATTCTAATCGACATGACAATAAAGAATCGCTATCTGGACGCAGTAAAGCGTGCAAGCGTGCTATATTGAGTCCGGTCCATTGAACAGAATCGATCGCGGATCGTATCGTAAGACACTACAAATTAGATCGGAGATTGTGATATTGTTGCCATTTGTTGTGCACCTTTCAGCGCTTTAGGGCTTCATATAGGGTATACGAAATTACGAATAAAGGCTACGAATACGGTACATTAATATGACTACGATATCGAGCTTCCTCCGTGCCTCGGAATTTCGGAAAGCACGTTTAGCTGTTGGTCTCGGCTGACATTTATACATCTTTGACAGTCGTAACATGTAGTCAGCGACCCAAAAATCTGACAAGCATTCTTACCATGGGATATTTGTGGAGGTCAGATAAGCAGTCGCTCCATGTAAAATACTGGTTTTGTGGAATAGTTAGATTGGAAGCCGACCCCAAACATAGTAAGGAAAAGCCTAGGCAGATGAATATAGATTCTGTTGGACTTTTGTTGTTGCTTCAAGACTAGAAGAAACAGCATAACAGTGTGACAGTCGTATGGTGATATTAACAAGATACTTTTTATTGCCCCGCGAAGATGTAAACAGTAAAAAGTTATTGGTGGCGACTGGCGGTTAAGATAAAGTATGTATTCAAGAAGTTTATGATTTATTTACTTTTTACCGCGGTTGGTGACAATGAGCTTTTATGAAGTGCTGTGTATTGAGTGATGTCTCGTTGGTCTAGTGGCTCAAGCGCGACTGCTGTGCACGGCCGTGGGTTCGATTCTCAGGTGAGCCAAAGTGTTATTGGGTTTTTCAATCAGGAATTTCTCAGTCGCAGTAACGGAGTCTGTATCTGTGTCCGGTTGATGGTAATAGGGTAGCTCCCGATTGCATGGGGCTAAAATATAACAGGCGAAAAGTGGGTGTACGAATGTGTACTCCTTTGCCTAACGCTTCGGGGATTACAAGCGTGATGTTATATTTTGTTAAGACGCAGTTAACGGGGGAACCGTAAAAACGACCTGTTTTTCGTCGCAGAGTTAGCCGTATTGCTACTTATTACAATTCCAAAAAAAATACAGTGAATAGTCAAATGTATAGGTAAAAGACTTATGTAAAAATATTTTCTAAAAGTAATCAAGAACCTCGAAAAAAAAATCACAAAATCACAAAAAAATCACACGAAAAAACTTTTCCGTCTCGAAATGCTCAATATTTTGAGTGACAACTGTTATTTATTTTTTTACTATCAGAAAGGAAATTTAACCAAATAAAGACATATGTAAAAATATTTTAACATTACAGCGTATTTTTTTTTTAATAAATTAAATCTGCGAACTATCGTTCATTTTGGCAGTCACGAGCATCAAACGCATCGCCATTTTCAACCTTATTTGTTTAGGCGATGAGTTAAACGCGCGCTCAAGGTCGCGGGCAGCTAATGTCGCCTTAAGTGCTATATTTAACTAGTTTCTGTCGGCGGTTTCACTCGCGTATATATCAGACGGACCCCACTTCCGCCCTGTGGGGATATCAATTGACAATGGCCACTTAGATAGAAAACGCGTAAAAGGACATAACAACACAAAAAAAAGATACTTTCGTACTATATTATTATATATTATTACCATTACCTATTCATTAGTAAGAGATCTACACAGTAGTTACAAACTGGCCGACATTGTATTAAATTTTAATGAGATACTTTAAGAAAGCTGTTTAGATTTATTTTTGAAAATTTGTTTTAAATTCCGTCACCAGGCGAATCTGGCGAGGATCGGCTATTATCCAATAAGACGTTATTGAAGAGGGTTCGATAACCTTTAATACCGTTTCGTGTAAATCAAATGTACAATTTAAAGCTAATTTCCCACCTTACGTCCGAATTGAGCGGAATCGTGTCGCTGCGGGCAATCTTTGACGCAACATGAAAATTAAACAGTCTGAACGGATCCTTAATTTGTTTAAAAGATAGGTATTAGGGGGAAGTGTTGCATGATGCATCATTATAATCTTCCTGCCCATGTCCCAAGTTATTTAGGGTCGGCGCGATGCGATGTTTTCTTCCAATCCCCTTCAGTCAACTTTCGCGCTCTTATTTACTTACTCCTTTTTACCCGACTACACCGAAGCCAAAAGGAAGGGTAATGATTGTGACAGTCGTGTATGTACGTATGTTATTTTTTTCAATAGAAATATTCCATTGTGTAGAAATGGGTGAATTCGGGCCTCAGCCTCAGGTCAAAAATCAAAATATTTCATTTCACATAGACAGACCTACATGGGCACTTCTAAAACGTCGACAAAAGGTGTAAGAGATGTCAGCAATATGGAAGGGGCCCGCAAGGGCCGACGCCCGTCGGGGCTGTGGATATCGAAAGGTTACCGGGGCTCCGACACAAGGGCGAAGAAGAAGGAACATGGGTTTGGTTTTTAGTCAGTAGAAGTCTGACACTCCCCTTCGCTCTGCCCAAGAGCGGGGGGGGTTATTCGATGATTTTCAACCCATCAAAAAAAAAAAAAGTGTGTACGGTTTGGGTTGGTCGGGTAGTTTTGTATGCAAATTACACTTAATACTGATTTCACTTACACAATGGGCCTTCTGAACCTTTCCTACAAAGTAAAATTACGTTACAAGGCAAAAAAAAGAACAACATCGCATCGAGAAGTCCTGCGACCGATACATCGAATAATTGCGATTATATATAATCGTGTCGGGTGGCATTCCGCGCCGTATTCGGTGTCGTGGTGTCGTCCGCAACATTGTTGCAAGTAAACAGTGCCAAGTCATGAGCGGGGAGCGATAAACTTACAAGCTGCGTAGCTGGGCTAATTGGTAGCGTGGTGACATCTATACTGTCATTATTATAAACTGAACTGACGTATCCTACGGAATTAATAGTAGAGAAACCCGTTAACAGTCGACGGGCAGCCCACTAAAAACGACACCACACCACACAATTGTAACCACACGATTGTAAGAGAAACTTCTCTTTTCTTTTAAGAAAAAGAATAATATAAGTGAAACTCGCTGTCAAAAAAACCAACACTTTTCTTTTGGTAGTTGATAATTGAGACTGATGTAACTGTTTTCCCACCAACTGTATACATTATGGTACGCAATAAAGAATTGAGAATTGAATTGAATTGATGAAATTATTACTCATCCAATCATGACATTATGGAATTCTCAAATAAAAAACTAAATCTTTTTGACAAACCACAGCCGAATGCAGTTGAAAAGTGTAAAAGTTCTTTCTTCTTCTTTTATTCAACCAATTCATAAAAGCTTCTACCTTGGACCCTAGATCAGCATATTAATAAGTAATTGTCCGAATGCTATAACTTATTATCAACAGGTGACAGTAAATGAGTTGACAGTTGACAGCCAGTTCATTCATTCATGGATCAGATCAATGTCCTCAATTAATCCGCAATTTTAGATGGATGGATGGATGCATCAGTAGTGTGTAAAAATAGGATTATCGGAGATTTCACCTCCGAGTGATGTCATTTTTGTTCACGCATTCTATGCACTAGTTATTTATAGGTTTCTCTAAAAAATGTGCGTGTAGCAGCTGAACCCATGGGCTGTTCTCATACAGCTGTCACCATCCACCTTGTAAAGATTCCTATTCGCATAGTTTAGCTCATACCATCATCATCTGCCTAGCCTTTTCCCAACTATGTTGGGGTCGGCTTCCAGTCTAACCGGATTCAGCTGATACCAGTATTTAACATGGAGCTACTGCTTATCTGACCTCCACGACCCAGTTAATACTGAGTAGTCAGACTTCCAGGTCACTGACTACCTATAACGACTGCCAAAGATCAACATATTATGGTAGCCGGGTTTAACAGCTTAACGTGCTTTCCGAGGTACGGAGGAAACTCGGTATGTAATGGGTGGTCATCCATCCACAGCCCAACCTAGGCAAGCGCGGCTTAACCTGAATATCACTGCTCATAAGTTCATCAACCAGATCCAGCCTGTCCCCTTGGTGTCCTTTCCCAGCGACGCCCTAAACCGAGGCTCGTGTCCCACAGGGGATGACCTTAGCGTGTAGTCGCTTAGATAAGTAAGTTTTGTTTGCGATAAGGTTACATGTTTTCCTTTTATATTAAAACGAGTCTACACTTTATTTTTATGAGACTGCAACTCTTTTCACTTTGCGATGTTGTTGTAGTCGATCATTTCCTAGGTTCAAGGGGTCGATGTCATTTAAAAATACAATGTTACAAGTTCATGACTTACACCACACGCAAGCTCAAGTCTGAATGTCGCGTTATTAGTAACAGGTGCGTGGTTACGGTTGATTCATTTACAAATCGGATCAACGGCCGCTCTTCATTCCGTCAACAGGTTACTGTATAGCGGATATATTTGCGAATTCGTCTGTCAAGGCGGTTTGATCTGCAATATTCGACCTTGCAAAGGTGAAGTTTAGTGCCAAGATCGATTAGAATCGACTTCTTGCTGATATCGGTATATTTTTGTGAGTTATCATCTGCCTAGCTTTCTCTAATCATGTTAGGGGTGACTTCTAGTCTTTCCGGATGCAGCTGGGTACCAGTATTTGACATGGTGTGACTGTGTATATGACCTCCACGACCCGGTTAGTACTGGCCGTACTGGGTAATACGATACTCCTTGGTAAGACTGGTTGTCAGACTTTCGGCTTTTCGACTTTCGGACACTGCAAACTGTAACGACATATCAAAGATAATAATATGTAAAACCCCAAGGGGCGTCTCATGCCTTATTATTTTTATTATGTATGTATATTGATCGGGGGGAAAACTAAAGATAGCCCTAGCCGTCTTCCATCGTATATGAAAATAGCGCTTACTTGGTACCGCAATATGAATTTATACACCGTAGTAAAATCAAGCTTATTTCGTCCAATAACCAAGTGATCTACTCGCTCGAAGCTAAATAATAACAGCGGCGCGGATCAACATTCAGGTTAAGTCGCGCTTGGCTAGGTTGGCCTGAGGACGGTTGACCACCCATTACATATTCAGTTTCCTCCGTGCCTCGGAAAGCAAGTTAAGCTGTTGGTATCGGCTGTCATATTTGTACATCTTTGACAGTCGTAACAGGTACGGTCAGCATCAGAAGTAGCTGAACATTTCGGAATTTTAATTCTTAATACAGGACTCTATCTAGCTATTATTTGTTATGTTTCAGAAGATTATTCGTTAAAATAGTCCTTACACTCCAATAACATGGAGTAATGAGTAATATCTAACAAGTTTTTATTAAAAAAACCGCTTCGAAACTTTGAGTAATGTTAATATACTTCTGATGCTGACCGTACCACGTATTTTTCTTTCATACTTACTGTTAATTGTCACGCTATCTATTACACAATAAGGAATACAAACAATAAGGAAGGATTTTTCGTAATGCAACCCCTAAGGGATTTAAATAGGGGATGAAAGTTTGTATGGAAAATCGTCATTTTCACGCGGGCGAAGCCGCTGGCAAAAGCTAGTGTAAAATACTTGTATTCAGCTGCATCAGGTTAGACTGGAGATCGACCCAACATTGTTAGGAAAAGGCAGAGCAGATGATGATGAACCAAGTGATCTACAAATTTCCCTAAAATACAGCATTTAATGCAGTTCCTCAGACTAGTCGTAAATCAGTTCAACAGCGAAGTATTTCAATCCAGTTATTACAAAGATTTACAGAGCTGTGTGTATGATTTATGAGCTATTCTCGGAAGTGGCTCGACAGCTCTACACTCCGACATGCTAGCTCATTTCTAAGGATCATGCTGTATTAAAGTGCTAATGTGGAAAATTCTCTTCTTATTAGAGTGTCTGCAATCTAAATTGACACAATTATGGCCCAGAACTGAGCTACTAGTTTGGTTCTTTCATTTCACTTCGTTACTCGACATAGATAATAATCTTCATCATCATTTCAGCCCGGAATAACCCACTGTTGGGTAAAGGCCTCCTGCCACACTTTTCTGTTCTACGCGTCTCTCATCCATCCGTTTCCCGTGCTCCTAACAATATCGTCAACCCATCGCGCTTTTGGACGGCCCTGGTTTCCTAGTATTGTTGGCTACCATTAGGCCAGAACCATACTCCATCAGATCTCCACATCTAGCCAGCTGTCCTCGAATCACATCAGAACTCAACTATCTAAGTGCATGTTTACGTACGCGCGGCGCGGCGTGCGGCGCGGCCGGCGACGCGTCGAGCGACGCGTCGAGCGAATTTTGTGTTCACGGACAGGCGATGCGTGCAGCGGCAGATATCATCGTTCGCGCAAACACAAACGTATGGCAATGTACGACGGTGTTCATAGAGACGCGGCGCGGCGGCCGCGGCGGCGGCCGCCGCGAATTTTCAAGGCCAAGTTCCGTCGCGGGCATCGCTTCATCCTAACTAATATTATAAATGCGAAAGTAACTCTGTCTGTCTGTCTGTCTTTCTGTCTGTCTGTCTGTCTGTCTTTGCTTCACGCCTAAACTACTGAACCGATTTGTGTGAAATTTGGTACAGACATAGATTGGAACTTGAGAAAGGACATAGGATAGTTTTTTTTTTTTTTTCGCGAGATAAACCAAAAATCTGCCGGAAGTCACTATTCCACGCGAACGAAGTCGCGGGCAAAAGCTAGTCGAGAATAAACCGCCGCGTGCATCGCCGCGTCCGTCGCCGCGGCCGCCGCCGCGTTCGCCGCCGCGGCCGCCGCCTCAAATTCAAGCAATCGCGTATAAATTCGCTTCTCCGTGAACGCACTCATACACCGCCATACGTTTGAATTTAGTGCGGATCGCGTCGCCGGCCGCGCCGCGCGCCGCGCCGCGCGTACGTAAACATGCACTAAAGCATTTCTGATTGAGACACACAACCATTCATCGCAACTTTATGGCCATTTTAATGTCCTAACCGTCAATTCAAATCGAAAATAGCATAGACGACACTACAAATCATATAAAAGCGACTTCTCCATAAAGACCACCTCAGTCAAAGAGCGACTATTCTCATGGTTTTATGGCGACTAGTTACTATTTCCTGCTCAAAACTCATGTCATTCAGGACTAATTTCTGAAGGGACTTGTACCGCCTGTAACTGTTTATGACTTCTCGCCGCATTGTTTAGCAGTTAAAGTGTTACTTTTAATATATTTTTAACGCGGACCAAGTTCCCAATCGACACGCTTGTTATAAGTGTATTAACTATTGCTATAAAATACGTACAATGTTCCTTTTGAGTAGGGATGGCGGAGCTCTGTTGTTAAGAAGTATCGATGTTTTTAAATTTATCGATTTTGCTGTTCTATCGAAATCGGTAAACAAATATAGCAATCTTTTGAAAGGAAGAATATTGTTGTTTTACTGACTTCTGAAAATGAACTGCCTCGTTAGTCGCAATCGCGACCGCTGTGTATGACGTGGTGTGTTTGTATGTTCCATCAGGAATTGCTCAGTAACAAATCCACGGAGTCTGGATTTGTGGTCGGCTGAGAAGTCGGCGCAGCATGTCTTCTTCCATACTTCTATATTACCTATTCATCATCTCATCAGATATCTCCTTTCTTGCCATATCATCCTTTACATACCTAGTCCATACATAATTTTTTTGGTCTTCCTCTACTCTTATACCAAAACGAAACGTTATGCGAAACTAAAAATCTATGTGTTTTCATCATTATCATTACCATTTCAACCGAAATACGTCCACTGCTGGGTATAGGCCTCCTCGAAATGTCCCTACATTGACCGGTCCCGTCCAACACGCATCTGTCTTTAATTCCCAAAAAAATATCGATATATCGACATTTTATTTCGTCAAGCCTGCTCTAAGTTTGAGTGTCCGTTTAGCCGTCAAGGTGGATGGACGTGTTTTAGTGCCGTCAATCCGCTACGTCCCGCTCCCGACACAATGCGACTTAATAAATGCATGTTTAGATGCTCGTTACTTTATTGCGTCGTTTGCTCAATGGCTTGTCTTGTTCGGGATAGGTTCATATTCTGAAGTACTTCTTACTACTTTGAGTATCGGCTATTCGGCTCTCAATGAGGCAACCATGACGTTTTAAAGCAGGAGTGTTTTAATTTTATTACAGTGTAACTTTGGTTCGATTGCGGACACCTATATTTTATTCCTTCATCCTATAGATCCAACCAAGAACTAAAACTTCTGGGAACGAAATATGATATTTTTATGTTTAGTTTTGAAGTTATTAATACAGGGTGTCTAGTGCAACTCTTTTTCACACTAGAATAAGATTAAAACAATCCTAATTGAAGACGTTATGGTAGGCCACGAGGTCTTATTATTTGTGATCGGAACTTTGAGAACTTCTTATAATAAACAATTAATTCTTTTTCAACAAGGTTCTCCTTCAATAATGAATTCATACATACACATGGAGCAAAATAACCAGTGGAGAGCGCGTGCGGGGGCTACCGCGGGCGCCAAGCACACGCTATATCAAGCGTAAGCGGCGAAATTTTGCTCAGTCGCAAAAATTTTAGGCTAACGCACGAACGTCACGCGCTCCCGTTTTGAAAGGATTTATTACGAAAAATAATGCCTAGTTGTGCAATTAAATGGTGTGGAAAGTGTACTACAACTTCAAGTTACACAAAAGATGGGATAACATTGCACAGTTATGTGGTTTTCTATTCAATTTGATCAAAACAATGAAAAAAGAATCATATAATTGCTGTCTCTTTCTGGTACACTGATTTGCACTAATGCAGTTATCTCTTTCTTTCATGATAGTGATGTTCGAGTTCGCAGTATCGCGACGGTTTATGGTATCGATATAATTTAAAATACAAGTTCTTAAAATACCTTACATTTTTTAGTTTCATTATTGCTATATTTTCAAGTATGCTTATTCCCTTGGTTTTACTCGCAAATGTGTATAATACTGGCATAAACTTGTACATAACAGTAAAAAATTTAAGTGTATGATATCTCTGCCTGCCTTTTACACAAAATTTAGACGCGTTGCTTGGAATCTATTTGAATCATTGCAATCCTAGAAAAATATGTTTTTTTAAATGTTTTTATATAGGCCAGTGTAGGTATGGAACAGACGTTATCAATTTTAGTTTTGGAGTAAAGGTGGCCAATACGCGCATCGGCATGTGAACACATTGCTGGCAGGTGGCGTGCGTGCAGAAAAACGGAGGCAAAGGCCTATGAAAAAACTGGCACGATAGGGATTAAAAAAAAATGGTTGGATTGTGTAGCCTAGCTATGGAACGAGGACTTAATTTTTTTTTATTACCAATTTTATTGCAGTATCGGGTTAACCTGCGCCATATACACCATTTAGGGTCCGATAAGCATGGTCCTACGATGCACCGTTTCCGAGTTATGGGCGTTTTAAATTATTGTACCAAAATAAGTTAAATACAAATAATATCTTGAAAACGGATCGTCCTAGGCAAAAAATGACCGAAATTTTAACCCCCCTTTGCTACCCCCATGATATCATGATCTTAACACACAAAATTAATTTGAACTAATTTGAGGTCCTTTTACTTTTTTTTTCACCAATTTGACGTAGAATAAACTAACCATTTAATTGATTTAGCTTCATGTGTAGCAAAAAAATATATTGATACTCGACTGACAAATACGAAAAATAATACAAATTCAAAGGATTATATAAGAAAAACATATTCAAAACTCCATTTTAAAAACCAGTAAATATATTATATTTTTTTAAATACAGTCTTCTAAGTTTAATAATTACCTGTTTTATTTCAAAATCGAACCCGTAATCTCTCTGTTTTGGTCTTGAAATAATTAAAACGTAAATTATGGATTTTACCATTTATTTCCCAAAAACATAAAAATTATAGCGAGTCACAATAGAAACTCAAAAAGGTAATGGAAGCTTGTTCCAGTGAAAAAAGCATAGACAACTCATAGACAATTAGTGTTGTCGTACCAAAAATATATATGCAACGCTGATATTCTTTCATGTTGATTAATTATTTACATTTTTATGTTCTGTATTGAACATAAGTTGGGGCGGGCAAAGTGCACCACTCAATTTCTAAATACTAGAATTTAGCTAACAAAAAAAAACTTATTTAAATTAAGCTACACTAACAATTTTAGTCATAAACTATTGGTAATAAGCAACTAATGCTAAACTAAATCTAACATAGAACAAATTATAATTCCAGTGTGATTTCAACACTTTTCTTAATAATATTAAACAAGTGCTTAAGTTTAACTTAATGTTAATAAAATTAAGAACTAGGTACTTATAGCTAATTTTAATTTTCCTTAAGAGGTAGAGGACACAACTTAGTGTAAGATCTAACATAGGTTTTATTTTTACTGCCCATTTTTACTTCAGCCACTCTTACTCTACCGTCTGGTCCAGGAAAAGTTTTTACAATTCGCCCCATGGGCCAGTTAAAAGGGGAAATATCTTTTTGTTTAATGATTACTAACTGTCCTTCCTTCAAATTATCCTTCTCATCTTTCCATTTTGGTCTATTCTGCAGTGAATTTAAATAATCTAAAGACCAGAGTTTCCAGAAATCTTGTTTTAATTTATTACATAAGTCCCAGAATCTAAGTCTGTTAACTGATGTTTCAGTGAGATTAATTTCTGGGTAACTTGTTAGTGAGGTACCAATCAGGAAATGACCAGGTGTCAAATAATTTAAATCTGAAATATCACTACTTATTGGAAGGAGAGGTCTAGAATTGAGAATAGCTTCTATCTGAATAATTACAGTGTTAAATTCTTCAAATGTTAAAGAAATATTACCAATTACTCTCTTAACATGGTGTTTAACACTCTTAACACCGGCCTCCCATAGGCCACCAAACTCAGGCGAATAACTTGGAATGTATTTAAATTTTATAAGATTCTTTGAACAAAAACTCTCTATATCATCTAGGTGAGTTTTAGATGAATGTAAGTTATACAACTCTCTAAGCTTATTATCAGCACCTTTGAAAGTTTTGGCATTGTCACAATGTATGTAGGATGGTAATCCTCGTCTACCTATAAAACGCTGAAGGCATGCCAAGAATGCTGGTGTTGTCATGTCACTCACAAGCTCTACATGGATAGCCTTAGTGGCAAAGCAGACAAAAAGTGCTATATAACCTTTTTTTATTAATGGCTTTCTAACCCGTGCAACTTTTATGTCAAATGGACCACAGAAGTCCACTCCAGTAATTTGGAATGGCCTAGACATTGATATTCTTTGTGATGGTAGCGAACCCATCAACTGCCTGGCAGCTACAGCTTTAAGACGAAAGCATTTAATGCATTTGTGAACAATTTTCTTCACTTCTCTTGTGCCATTTATCAACCAAAATTTTTGTGAAAGAGAGCTTAAAACTAATTTGGCTCCAGCATGTAAAAGTCTTAAATGTTCCGATTTTATGATCATGTCAGTAATGTGATTTGATTTAGGCATGATCATTGGGTGCTTTTTGTCATAAGACAATTTAGTAGAGGTCTGAAGGCGACCGCCTACTCTTAAGATTTTATTACCGTCTAAAAAGGGATGCAAACTATTGAGATTTGATTTTAATTGTAAGCCCTTTTCTAGCAACTCTATTTCTTTTGGGAATGCCATAATATGCTGAACATATCTTATGATAATTAAATTAGAAGATTGTAGCTCTTGCGGCGTTAATGACCCTGTCTTTTTATCGTTGGGTTTTAAACTATTGTGTTTAAATCGCAAGATAAGAGCAATCAGTCTTTGAAGTTTGTGATAGCTAGAATATTTATAGAATATATTATTTGAATCATTCAGAGGATTATGGTGTTGCACATTGCACACAACTTCCTTGGCCTCATAAGAGGGTTCTGAATTATTACCAATAAACCTCGAACTATTATGTTGAAATTGTTTATCTGACAGATAAGATGGACCATACCACCATAGCTGGTTGTCCTGTAATTTATTTGGGGCTATACCTCTAGACAAAAGGTCAGCTGGATTATTAACTCCTTTGACATGTAACCACATAAACTCTTTGGTAAGAACTTTGATGTCCCTGACTCTATTTGAGACATATACTCCTCTAGGATTAGGTGAATTCAGCCAATCTAATACTACCTGAGAGTCAGAGTATAACATAACCTTTATAATTGGATATCTAATTAATAGTGTTTTATAGACTCTTGAAGAGAGTTCTGCAAGAAGGAGAGCACCATTGAGCTCTAGGTTGGGAATAGTAAGTTTTTTGCTAAGGGGTGCAACACGAGACTTTGAACATAACAAACTGACTTTAACTTCTCCATTATTGTATAAAACTCTTAGATAAAGACAACAACCTACAGCATTTAAAGAAGCGTCACAATACCCAACTAACTCTACTGACTCTAAGTTAATTAACTCTACATTTACAATAGGCCTAGTTATTTTTATAGTGCCCATGTCATTTAACTTTCCAGAAAATTTTCTCCATCTAATGAGCAAATCATTAGGTAATGGAGAGTCCCAACCGAGCTTTGACTTCCATATTTCCTGCATTAATAATTTTGCTACAACTACTATAGGACCCATTAACCCAAGTGGGTCAAATATTTTACCTATGAAACTTAAAACCTCTCTTTTAGTTTGGAGGTTATTGTTATTGTTCATAGGACACGAAAATAATAATTCATCGGAATGAACATCATATTTCAAGCCTAATGTTTTAATTATATTGTCTGTATTGAGATCAATTTTTTCAAAATATTTAATATTATTAGGTAAGTCACATAACAACATAGGAGAGTTAGAACACCACTTGTGTAAATTGAAACTACCAAGCTTCATCAACTCTATTAGTTGTCTTTTTAGTTCCTGTAAGAGGTCTAAACTGTCAGCCCCACATATGACATCATCAATGTAAGTATTTAGCTTTAGAGCCTGGGCAGCCAAAGGGTATTTGTCCTCATATAATCTAGCCAACTCAATAAGACATCTTGTACTTAAAAATGTTGAGGCTTTAAGGCCGTAAGTAACAGTCTGTAATTGCAGGCATTCGATGGGCTCACTAGGGCTATTCCTCCACAGAATATTTTGTAATGGCCTGTGCATTTCAGTAATTGAACACATCCTAAACATTTTTTCAATGTCA
The DNA here is from genome assembly GCA_949316265.1 of Diarsia mendica. NCBI lineage: Eukaryota > Metazoa > Arthropoda > Insecta > Lepidoptera > Noctuidae > Diarsia > Diarsia mendica. The sequence continues at coordinate 6,813,229 of OX438906.1, read as the reverse complement.
CACATAAGTGTATGTTTGTAAGTACGGAAAAGTATGAGAATGTTAAATAAATCATTTTGCACCGTTGGTCCATTTAACATGACGTCATTTAGTGACAGTCCATTTTTGGATTTCATATTTCCTCCAAAAACAACTCTTAACTTTGTTGTTTTACTATGCTCATTGAATACTGCATGATGTGCAAGAAAATACACAGCACCATTATGAACATCATAGTGACTAACATCAACCTTCTTTGCATGCCCTAGCTGTTTATACTCCTCAATGAAGTGTTTGTATTTTAAAAAATATTCAGGATCTCTCTCAAACTTTCTTTCAAGAGTATGAAATCTATGCAATGCCAATGAGAAAGAATCACCAATATTTAGTTCTTGTAAAGGAACTTTGAGAGGAATATCAACAGAAAAATGATTATTTTCTAATTTAATTGAATTTTTGAAACATTCTTCTGCACTTATAAATTCTGAATTTTGCAAATTAGATTCCTCTGGCAGCTTCTCTGCTAACCAGAAGTGCTTCATAATATTTTCTAAATTGTCATCAAGTTCCTCCTGAATAACAAAGTTTGAGACAAGATTTACATCTGATTTATTAATTTTGCATTGATTTTCAATTGTGCCAGCAACAACATGACCAAACAGTGTGTTTTGCAATATAAGTCCATTGTCTAATTTGACAATGCCATCAATGATAATTTTTGAATAAAAATCAACTCCTAACAACAATGATATTTCTGATGGTGCATTGAAGTTATCATCAGCAAGTTGTACATTTGCAGGAATTTTAAATTTGGAAATATCAATGTAATGTTGAGGTAAGTTAGTGGTTATTGTTTCCACAATGTGACATTTTACTGAAAGCTTTATATTTAATAATGAACATTGCACTAATATGGTAGCACATTCACTTATTTTGTTTGGTTTATTGCCCAAACCAATAATATTAGAATTTTGACACATGGGTGTCAACTTAAGTTGTTCAACAAGTGACCGTTTGACAATACATACTTGGCTACCACAGTCAAGGAGTGCCTTTACTTGAATTTCGTTACCAAGCTTGTCAATAAGCTTAACCTTCATAGTAGGTAGCAAAATACTAGCTTGTTTTAATGAAATATTGGAATATAAGGATATAGCCTCATTTTCCTTTTTTTCATCTTCATGCAATAAGGTGTTGTGATTACCCTTACATTTTTTGCATTTAAAAGATAATTTACATTTGTCAACATGACTTCTCAAACAAGTTGTGCACAATTTATTGTCTGTTACAAACTTTAAACGCTGTGCAACAGTTGCCAACTTGAATTTAGGGCAAGCATATATAGGATGCTCAGTTTTATTGCAATAACTACACAATACATTGGAATGTGCAGTAAGATTTGAGACTCGCACTGTAGCCTTTGATGAATTTTCAACATTATGACCTTTGAGGGGAATAGTATCCTCTAGCGCCATAGCACGCTTTTCTAAAAAGTCTAAAAATTCTGTCATAGTTGGTAAAACTCTAGGATCTCTGTCTAAATGAAATGATCTATGCGTATACAAATCAAGTTTTTTAGAGAGTAAACACAATAAAAGACGATCCCAGCTATCTACCGGTTCCTCAAGATTTTTTAATGCATAAAGTTGTTGCTTAACTTGAGAAACAAAGGTTCTTATAATGACCGCCGTTCCTTTTTGCATAGTTGGTATATCCAAAATTAAATTGATATGATTACATATTAAGCGTGTCTTGTTATCATAACGCTTTTTCAATAAATCTAATGCTTCCTTATAAGACTGACTTACAAGAGGCAGGTTAACTATGACTGACAAAGCCTCATCAACTAAGTACTTTCTTAAGTAAAATAACTTTTGAACATCAGTCAAAGTACTGTTATTATCAATAACCGCAGTAAACAATTCATAAAAAGGTTTGAACTTTGTAAATTCTTTGCCATCAAATACAGGAATTTCCACAGTGGGTAATTTAGAAGATGAAGTGCATGTGGATCGAGAAGACTCAGATTGTGTAAGCATACGTATTGTTTCATTAATTTTAGCAAGAGTTTTAAAGAATCGTTCTTCAAACATACCTACATCCTCAGAGTCCTCTCCATCCAAACTCAATATGTCCAACTGAAGAGATTCAAATTGTTTTAAGGAACTAATAAGTTTATCTTTCCTTGCCTCTAAGACGTCTACTGTAGCGGAGGCGATGTTCAAGGGATCTTCTACAAAGTTTTGTATTCGCGTCAAAGTTGCTTTGCACGACGCTCGCGACAATTTCAGCTTTTTAAGTTCGGCCATTTTATCGAAATGTACGTAATTCACTGGTAATTAGTATTTAAACACTGCACAAACACTTTAAACCACTTGTTGAAACACAAACTTCTTGTTTACTTCGATGAGCTGTCAAGTCGAGGCGAGACGTCACGAGTGTCAAACTCAAATGACGTATGCGGTTCACAGGAACAGGAAATGTGACGTCACGGTCACGGGAAAATATGATGATGGATGGATGATGCCGTAAATTGGTAAAAATCTTCTTGTAATATATTACCAAGCAGGAATGAGCAGTCCACCCAATCCACACGTCGATTGGCGATCCAATATCGCACCAAACTTTGCGATGTTTCACGCGTTCTTTGTAGCTTGAAGCGAACACGTTGGTTCCAACTCGTACAAATTTGGAAATTTTCCACGAAATATGGCTTGAAACTGGCGTAGATCTTCGTATTTACATGTAATCACCCAGAATATCGTCTGGGTGAGGTTCCGCCGCCGGCGCCGGGGCAATGAGACTTCGTCCCACCGACAACCGCGTGCGCACGAACTCGGCAAACCACCGAAAAAATCACTGATTCTATTGTTAAAATCTCGAAGGACCACATATGTTTTGGTCTTGAAATAATTAAAACGTAAATTATGGATTTTACCATTTATTTCCCAAAAACATAAAAATTATAGCGAGTCACAATAGAAACTCAAAAAGGTAATGGAAGCTTGTTCCAGTGAAAAAAGCATAGACAACTCATAGACAATTAGTGTTGTCGTACCAAAAATATATATGCAACGCTGATATTCTTTCATGTTGATTAATTATTTACATTTTTATGTTCTGTATTGAACACTCTCTATTGCAAACAAATCGTTATAATACTAATAAGTCAAACAATTATCGATATCGATACTTTTTCAATTACTTTTTTGGAATCCCTAGAGAATGAGTTGTCATTTGGTTGTCAGTTCGTCAACCAATCACAGAGTCCGAAACGTACCTCTCCCCCCGCAGTATAATAGTGACTTTGATTTAGAGCAAAAACGTGCCCATACTTTCTCCACTGGTTATGTGCTTCATGTACATACACCATAAACTTACGTAAAACAAGACAATATTAAAAGATGAATTATATTTATGATACTCCGACACAACCTTCTTTAGTAAAAATTAGTCGCAATTAAGTCAACTCAAAACACTCAAACATTTAAAACAAGGTATAAAATTCAATTGCAATTCCTTCTACATCGATTCAAGTTACCTTGTTTAAGAATAGAATAGGTACAATAAGCAAATATTAAGTTTCCATAATATTCGAGTAGCAATAATATTATTATAAAGCAAAACACTAAAACTATACAATAATTCTGTCAAAGTCGATCATTTTGTGTGAAGTTATATTTGAGCCAAACTTCATCTATCTACCTTGCCTTTTCCTAAGTTGGGGTCGACTTTCAGTCTATAAACCTTTGGGGGTGCTGGGAACAGGGTGTCAAGTTCCTCAGCATGAACGTCAGCGCAGCCTTCGTGCAACTACTTCATCACGTCGGGGTCACCAGTTTGGGGGGGTATGAGGAACAGGATGTAAAGCTCCTCATCCCACATTAAAAAGGGAGGATCCTCCGACCGGACGGGCAGTTAACCCGCCGGACACAACACCCGTCCGGTCGGAGGATCCTCCCTTTTCAATGGGGGATGAGGAGCTTTACACCCTGTTCCTCATACCCCCCCAAAAACAAAATGCAGTTGAATACATGGAGCAACTCCCTCACTGACCTCGACAACTCATTGAGTTCTAGGTAATACAGTGGTACTAGTATTAAGATTTATGAACAAGGGGAAAGATCCTATCAACTTTATAGACATAAAAAAATCTATTATAAAAGATTTAATCTATTAAAAAAACTGGCTCCTCAAGCAACTCGTAAATTGTAAGTTACGAACATACTCAACATGATTCAGAATTCAGGGGACAAATTCTTTACACATATTTCACTCGACACTGGCTGTCAAACATACCAAATTTAATAAAGATGTCAAATGAATTTACTTTTATGTCAACACTCACCACCGGTGGGGTCTGAGAGACCCAAAGATCATAGCAGTTTACAATCGCGCGATTTAATTAGTTCCTTGGAACCTTCGACATGTATTGGCGTTATTATAAAAAAACTTATTAAAGTAAGCAATACAAATGTAATTGCTGACATAAGGCTTACTTAGGGGTCCTGAAGACCCCGCGTTCGGTAATCTGTTTAGAGTTAAGTGCGGGTTTAATCGCCGGGATTAGATGGCGTCAGAATAAGGAAAGTATTTTAGAAGCCTGAGTTTGATCTATCTGTTTTTATGGCTGTCTACCAGTTGGTTTTTAGAGTGCAAAATATTGAAGAGTTTATTAAAAAAAAAAACTAGTACGAAAAGTAAATAAACAGTCCACAGAACTAACGTTTTAAAATGCTTCCTGAAAGTTAAAGCTGATGAAAAAAACAATACCATTTAGACCAGTTTATTAAAACGAAAGGGCAGTATCTTGTTCTTTACACATTTATGATTTACAATCACCTTCGTCGAAATAGCTCCAGTCTTTTCCGAGTAATTGAGCACCCAAACAAACAAACACAAACATTTATTTTATTACTTAAAAAGTTGAAAGTGGCCATTCACGACTGCATGCAAATATAATTTAAACACGTACTTTTGTCGTACATTTAGTGAATTATTTTCTATTTAAATATGTCTGGAGTCACCCTTTGGTAGTACAGTCGTTAAACTTAATGGCCGTATTTTTTATGGGCGAGTCCACCTTCGGGCCTTTGTGGTAGGACCACATACGCGAACTAATAAAAAAATACTGTAAACTAGTTCACATAATATGTTGGACAAATAATGAATGTTTTTTTCGCTTTGTGTAATATTTAAATTAGTTTAAAAAGCTATCGGGCACTTAGGTAATTAGTTCAACTTCAAAAAATTGCAGTTGTACTAGTTATATTATGTCAATAATTTTAGTGCTCGACTATTATGGTAACAGGTATCTTAAGATGGATCCAATTTGTACCTTATCAAGAAGTGTTAGAATAATGAAACAAGCTATTTGTAAGAGTTCCAAAGTGTCTAATAAAACTTACTCCACAAACTGAATCAGGAAACAGTTTTCTTAATGTTCCGATAATATCCAATCACTATAAAAGCTTAGGAGTTGACTACCTTGTTAAGCAGAAGCCAGTCTCAGAGACTGAACTGCGAGATGCCATATAAAAAAAAAGAAACTAAATGTGGCACTCGGAGACTGCCGCGGTAAAGCTATTGCATAGCATTTTTTATCAACAACAAATAATTAATTATTTAATTTGACAACCTCAGTTGACAACCTTGTTATTTTCCGTAACCATAGCAACCTGGTTGAATACTGAATCTTGAATATTTTTGTTAGGGAATTTCTGGATTCGCTCTCCACGCTCAAGGCCCGCGATAGAAGCTATGCAATAGCTTAAAAAAAATACCTTGTTGGTCTAGTGGTTGCAAGCGCGACTGCTGAGCATAAGGTCCTAGGTTTGATTCCCTGGTCGGGTAAAGTGTTATTGGGTTTTTCATCAGGAATTTCTCAGTAGCAGCCACGGAGTCTGAACTTGTGCCCGGTTGACGGCAATAGGCTCGCGCCCTATTAGATGGGACTTATCTGCCAAATGTGGGTGTATCTATTAGTTTCAACTCTGCCTTAAGTACCCTTTGGGGATTACGAGCGTAATGTTATGTTATGTACTCTACGAAATGACGAATATGCAAATAATATCACTTCTTTTAGTGAAATTAAAGCGAAATCTATCCGCAGTAGAAAATAACTTATTACTTCGTCGAGACAAATTAATTTTCAGTTTCGTGACTTAGTTCTAAGATCTGTCTCTGCGGTCACTATCAGTATTAGCTATATTAAACCCTATCTTTAAAGTGATAAGGTTGATGTTTCAGTGTGTGCGGTGATATTTTTATGTTCTAATGAAATTGTTTTCGACCGCAAGACTGTTGGGTGTATTTATGTTTTAACCGACTACGCGGAGATAGGGTTATGTTTTTTATGTTCACACATTTTGCGAACTACGTCATGTTTTGGTCCGAGATTTGGCAAGATTAATTTCAATTGAAGATTTGGCCAGAGACTTCAAAGGAAATCAACAGGAAACTTTCAGCGCACATCTGCTGTGTATCATTTAACATCAACGCAACACATTGATCAAATGTCAAAACTTTAGCGAGTGAACACTCATTATTTATTTTTTTGGCCGGTTGGAAATCATCAAATAACCTCTCCCGCTCTTGGGCAGATCGAAAGGGAGTGTCAGACAGAAGAAGTCCACCCATGTTCCTTTTTAGCCCTTTATATCGAGGCCGCGGTATCTTTGAGAACAACCCGCAGCCCCAACGGGAACACTCGTCATCCTTCTCCTGCCCTAATCACCCAATTCAAAAACACATAACCCTCCTTTTGGGCTTCGCCGCAGTCGGGTAAAAATCAAAATCATCTTCTATTGTTATATCAAATCTACCACACACAAATCGTTTAAGCCCGCATCCATCAAAGTTAATTATCTGTGGAAGCTCCCACGTTTGACAAATTATCGCATTAGTGCTCCAATGCACGCTGACATGTGAATTAATTGTGTCTCGACTGCGTTTGCGCAGCACTGTCGATACTACATCGCATCGTTTGGACATTTTCTTTGAATTCTTTCATTTTGAGGAGAATTCTGTTTCTTTAAAAGTGATTGCTATTTCTAGAAATTTCAGACCAGGAAAATCTGGTGATTTGAAAGTTTTGTGCATGAATGAGGATAAGTTTTGAGGAAGACCAAATAAACGCTGGAATGATAGTGTGAAGGAAGAAGAGAAGTATGGAAGAGGAAGACATACTGCGCCGACCCCAAATTAATAGAAAGGGTAAGGGCAAAAGAATGACGATGAAGACTCTAGGAACTCTTGAGTGCCTAAAATTATTGTCGTTATGCTACCGAGCGGTATTCGGGGAATCACTTCGATGTGTGGGCAGATGGAGCTGCTCATCTAGCTCAATCTCTGCCCCACACTAAAATCACCGCCTGATGACCATTATCAAACCATTTAGGACCCTACTAATCGCAATCGCGATGACCTCCTAACTTGAAGAAACAGATCTAACACCCCAGTTAAAGTCACGTCCTACCAGACATCGAGTCCAATTAGTTCTACAGGCGTATCATCAGCATAATTTACCTAATGCTCTTCATCCAAACTTCAAACCCTATCAAAACTCAGTATTGCATTCTTGCTAGGCTATGATTGCAACATAATTTGTCTTCCATTCACAAGCCAGACATGTCTACATCTGCTAGTATGAAGTAGTGAGTGATACTCGTACACTAGTGCGAGACCAGACTGTAGGGCGACGGGGTAACAAAGTATGTAAGTGATAAATCGTGTTGTGTTTTGTTTTGTGCCGAGTGTCCGAGACCCACACATGAAGTGGATGTGTGCGTGATTAATCTCTTGAAGGCTCGATTGATCTTGAAGTTCTTGTTTTCTAGAATAGTAGAACGAAAGCGTGGGGAATAAAGTGACGATATTAGATGTTTTTTTTAATTGAAAGGACCCCAGCCTTCATACATTTTTGGGCTACTTTCATAAGTGAACTTATTATACCATCTGTAAAGTTTTTGAGAAAAGTCCAATCTGAGTGATCTCCTTTGTTATTTTACTGTAGTTCGCTGGTGGTTGACAAGCTAATATCATGAACGAAAGTGGAAAGAAAAATCAATCAAAAATCCTTGTATTTTGTATTCCGTACGTGCTGGGCTGGGTCACGTAATGAATTTAATTGGCACTTTTATCGGGCCATCACACACACATCATTCAGGCCTCTACTCTTTACATTCCCGATTTCGTAAAACTGTCCGTAAACGTCTGACCTGCTCAACATAAGCCAACGGAAAGTTACCGTGGAATGCTATGTAATGTCATTGTTTGTTTCGAAAAAACCTTTCTAGAACATTTCAGTGTCACAATTTAAAAGTTCTCGCCTGTCTGCATCAGTCCTCAAACATACATAAAACTGTATTTCACAAACAATTGGGTAGATCGGGTATGTGTCTTCGAAACAATGACCTACATGCTACATAAGCATTGTCGTGGTGGCCGCGAGGTTTCCGCAATTCTTGACGATCAGGCTGTCGGCTGAAATTTTTGCATGGACATACTAAGGCGACAATTTCTCCATTGTCATCATCATAATTATGTACGTAAATCAGATCGACATTGGAAACTTCTGCACCCATTTATGAAGTGCCAAACTGACGAGGAAATATCAGAGTGACAGTTTGATTGACATAATTACGGAGTTACAGGTATTTTGACACGCAGAGCAAGCGTGGTGATTGGAGCCTGTTACTTTCCTGTATGAGCAGCATTTACCCTGAAGTGGGACAATAATAATTACTTTTACTCGAACCAATATTCTTCACGATTTTTAAATTCGTAGTCATTAGTTTTCGTGGTTCTTTGTCAGCTTCGAATACGAACCTATCTAACCTCCACAACCCAGTTAGTACTGGGTAATTGGTAAAACTGGTTGTCAGACTTACAGGCCACTGACTACCTGTAACGAAATATGAAATGAATGAATGAGATAATTGAGTTTTGTACCTAATATGCAACGAGCATCAATGGAATAAGAAGGAAGTCGGTTAGTGAATGGGCTTCAGTTTTAAACAGTAGCCACATTTGAGATAACAAAGACAACAATAACACCAGAACGATTACTGATTCCGCCGCCCATTTCGGGTATTAATAAAGCTTGTGTTACATTGAAAGCGTCGTAAATATGCTTCGCATCGTAAGCACTCGCTCCGGTACTCCGGCACTCCGGATGTTCGCTAACAAACACCACTTTAAATCAACGGAAAACGACTTAGGACTCACTTTAGGGCTTGAGTACACGGTTTGTACATTACTCTTTTTATGACTTGCTTTAAGTTTTTTTCAGTATGGTTGAAAGAACGAGTTAGAAAGATTGATAAACTTTCACCTGAAAAATCTGAGGGGCTTTTCTAAATACAAAGCACAAAGCTTTACAATCTTAGTTTATCTTTTTTGTATTGCAAAGAAGAGGTAAGCGTATAACCAAAGAAACGAAGCACTTATGGATACTTCCAAAAGTATAAGTACTAGTCCCAAAAGTCTATTAAAACAATATCATCATCAGCCTATAATGTTCCCACTGCTGGGGCACAGGCCTCCTTTCTGTGAGAGGGCACGGGCTATGATCAACCACGCGGGCTCAGTGCGGGTTGGCAGATGTCACATGTCTTCGATAAATTTTTGGTTCTAAGACATGCCGACTTCCTCACGATGTCTTCCTTCACCTTTTTTAAAACAATATACATTTGATGAAAAACGATTGCATGTAGCGGAGATGACAAAGTTGAAATGAATGTAGTGACAACTGACAAGAATGGATAAAGTGAGGAATGAGCATAATAAAGGAAGTCAACACGTCTGTTACAGAAAAATTAAAAGGATGGCGTCTATCTTGGAATGCACAATGGACATGAAACGAGAAGGGATGAAACGCATGTGACTAAAAAAGTGACGGATAAAATGTAGATAGAAAGAGAAGGAGGATTAAGCGAGGAATGATATGAAAGAGAAAGGAGTCAATGATGCCCTGACGTCTGACAGGGTAGAATGGAAGCAGAAAACGTGTTGAACCGATCCAGTGTAGAATGAGACAAGGGCAGCAAGACGATGAATCGCCCACATTAAAAAAATATAAAAGGACCATTGGTCAAACAAAATTTTCGGTGCGAATAATGTGTCCTGTGCACAACAGCGGTCGAAAGCTGAGTCCCCAGCCCACATGATTGTTTTGGAAATAAACGCCATGGTCGGGTCACGCGCGCGTGATTTTAACGTAAACAACGCAGCCAGAGCGCCTGCGCGTCTGTGTGTACCGGCCTTAGCAACTAAACGAATTATTTGTCATACATTGGCACAAGATTATGCGCCTTCTTGTTGCGTTCAAACAGATGGTATGCGTGCGCGATTATTTTTATCGATTGTTATTTTTTTTGTGTTTTTTATAACGATCGTTGTTTGTAAGTTATCATTGTTTGGGGTATATTGTGTTTGAGGAAATTGGGAACTGTATTGAGTGGTTCAATTATTAAAACTTTGTTGGCGTTTTCCGGTGGTAATCGTATTTAAAAGGCTGTTCTCGCTAATCTCACCGCATTCTTCTTATTTATCATGTGGTTAGTGCCTATCAGACTTTTAATGCCGTCCATGGGCCTCTAACTTGCCTTTACATGCCGTCGAGAAATGATTATATCTCAGGCATGCTTGTTCCCTCGCGATGTTGTATTCAGCTGCATCCAGTATTCCAGTTAGACTGAGGCCGATGGTAGTATAGTTGAAAAATGGCAGGCAGGCTAGGCAGACGATGAATGCTACATTTGCTACGAAGCAGCTCACGTATCATCCTCTGCACATGCCAAAATTGATTTATCTAACACCCAAAACAAAATCGTGGTTGTCATAACCACCGCAAATATTACAAAATATCTATTCAGAAACTGATAACTTTAGTAGGTATTTATGTGACCTAGTGTTCGTTGCTAATTTATACTATAGGATAGGACGGCGTTATAGACATTTATTGGGTACTTAAAATTAATAAGGTTAGGTGGTGACAGTCAGTTTTGTTACAGCGGGGTATTTGCCAGAAATATAGTTCTTCTCGTACGTAACAACCTGGATAGCTGCTGCTTCATTTTAGTCCTGGAAGGTGCAGTCAGACAACTGCACCCTCCATCATGCAGCATTCATACAGGATAGGAAACACAGGATACGCAAGACCTCCTCGTGTGGCCTTTTGTACTTGAAAGTTGGATATTCATTTGGTCCGATAACCAAAACTCCACTTAACCGGCACACGTGAATCTTGTTTCAATCAGACTCTTTTCTTCTTGCAAAGTGAATTCTGGTGGATTTTGTGCACGGAACGGAAAGGAGTGCCTCACGGTGCCCCTTTATTTCTAGAGGGGACACTTTGCCTGCACTAGTCCTTTAAAGCACACCACACAAGCGCACGCACAAGTTTGGAGGGGAACCCCTCCCCCTCCTTCTCCAAAACTCCATCCATCTAACTCCATAAGTACCTCTTTAAAAAAGCCAAAGAGGCAAACAGTTTCTCTATATAGCGCAATAAACTAGGAATCGCCACTAAAATGAGTGCGCACATAGTTTACTGGCCAGCTAGATTACCGGCTGGACACTTAACTGTTCTTACTGAGGGTATAGAATGTACTGCCTTGTGGTACAAATTATTGGCTCTAAACAACACGACACCTTGTGTTAAGGCTTTGTTCTCTCAGTCATTGCGATATTGTTTTTTGTTTTGGACCTGGGCCGGCAGTCTCTACAGAGATAACGACAAAATCGCTAACTTTCGATTGCTAATTACCAACGAATAAATTCGGTTGCAATAATGATGCTTGCGAGAAACGCATCTTGGATGTAGAGACTTGCTTTACTTGCAAGCATCATTATTGCAACCGAATTTATTCGTTAGTAATTAAGGATTGAAAGTTAGCGATTTTGTCGTTATCTCTGTCGAGACTGCCGCTGCTGGAAACCTTCTAGTTACGGAGATATTGGAGATCAAAGTTCCAATTTTTTCACCAAATCTGAATAGCGATTCTATAGAGGGTGGAACCGACATCGACGCACAAATTCGGTACAAAACGGCAATTTAAAAAAAGTGGTAGAATGCGAAAACTTTGGGGTAGACTTGCTTGAAAGCTGTCGTAAAGTGCAATTGATTCACCCTTAGGTTATGTTTGATCTCAGCCGAAAAACATAAAACAAGCTAGGCTAGTTCTTGTATTATATGATACATATTAATATATATATAGATTATGTACAATTTGGAGACCAGGGTGTCGTGTCGGCCTGGCTTCAGAAGAAGAATGGGTCAGGTGGCAATCTGGGTCGTCTACCTATCGATTACTTGATTGCAATAACCTTACAAGATTGATTTCTTTCGATAAGGCTTTTCTGAATGAGATCCAAAATACCTTTACAGACAAATATCAGAAAGAATCTTACAATCCGAGTTCCCTCTAAAACATTTCCTGCCAGTATTCCCGCGCGTAGACAAATATTTTTATGTTTTCTTTTCATAGATTTGCGACTGAAGTTTTTTATGGGATGTAAAATTTGCGCAAATAGAAATTGTGGGGAACGGGCGTCTCTAGTTGCCTTTTATGCTATTGCTAACAAAGTGTCTTCGTATCCTGAAAACACTTGATTTTATATTTGCTCTTATACAAATTACCACTTTTAGTTACTGTTAGCCTGTGTCATGCCACTGTTGGGTAAAGGCCTTCCACCACCACGTGCCCAGTGGTCGTTGGTTCTGTCCAGCTTGTCGCGCCGTCTCCTGCGAGGTCTACAGCGTCGCCTTCTGAATGTGTCCAGGGCCCCGAGTCTGCTATTCAATAGTGTCAGAATGATCGATCATTGATCTCATAATGGTTGATTGACGACAAGCCAAAAAGTACCTTAAGTCGACAGGCATAAGGTACTTTTTTTTTGGTTTGCAATGTGGTTATTTTTGCCCACAACTCGTCTGGCATACGGGTGACATGATTAGCCCAGTGTCACTACAGCTTAGCGGCTTTTTGACCAACTTCAGTAATTGTATGTTGTTTTACTTGACAAGTGGAATGAAATAAAAGCTATTTCGACCTCATCATCCGATTTTGTAGCCCATAACATTCGTACACAATGAAATTACTTCTACGCTGGTATAGCCCTTAAATCATTAATGCTAAAGGTCATTATGCCATGTTTATTTATTGTATTGTGTGACATACTGTGTTAGTTAGTAGTTGCCCGCTGCTCTCAATCAAGCGTTGGGATTACAATGTCTTTATTTATAAACGCTGGTAACACTGGTTGGCACTGCAGCGACAGAAATGCATAAAATTAAATAAGGTTAACAGTTTTTTAGGGTGACAATACTCAAATGCATCAAGGATATGACGGACTACATATTATGAAATAGCTCTGTAGTTCTCTTACAGTGCGCAAGAGGGTCTAAAATAATATTCTGCTAAAATGGTGAATTTAATCAAAAAATAAAAGTCGTCTTGTATTAGGATTATTTCTCGAATCGATTTTTGTTGGCTATTTTGTAAAACGTTTTTTTTTTAAATATCATTTTAGCTGGCTTGCACGATGAAATTAATTTACTTGTTATCACAAGCAAATAGTTTTAACGCTTGTCTAAGATTCTTTTCCTAACATTTACTGGTTGAAGTAGAATTTTTATATTCCTTTCTGAAACCGTGTCGATATAACCATAAAAAGTATCTTAATTTCTCTTTTTTTTCAAGCTAAAGTAAACTAAGATTATTATCTAGAAAGCACTAGATAAAAATCTTTACAACTCACTGTTTATTATGTGAGGTCCTGATGCATAACCATTGGGGTCTAAATCTAAGGTTTCATCGTTCACGCGCCACAAACAAACCACCATAAACACTATAATTTTAATAAATCAAAAAATAATATAAATAAATATTAATTTATGAATTACGGTAGAATGTTTCTAGTTACTAATTGGCAACAGTTTTATTAACACTTATTGTTTATTAAATGGTCGTAAAGCCATTTTAAGTGTGGAAAAGTAGATTAATAAATTATTGTTCGCGTGAAACCTGTTAATCTTGCTGATATCTTGGATCCGAAGAGAGTGAAAAAATAAGTGTGTTGAGAGTGTAAATAAATTGGATTTTTATTAAGTTATTTCATCCTCTCGTGAATACAATCAGAAAATGTTAAATAAAAGAGACTGTATTGTAATAATAAAGCAAACTTGCAGTTTTAGAACCTGCTGTACATAAGTGCTGCCATACATAATGTTTTTAGTTCTTAACTTGACGATTCTGCCAAGTTGGAAACTTCAAACAAACTTTCCGTCACGCATTCTTTTCCGATGACAAAACATTACAGTTGCGCTTTTTTGACTATTGTCTATTGTCACCACATCTTAACGAAGTAGCCAACATCTAGTGTTAGGTATAACAATTTACGTTCAAACTAGTCACCGGTCGTAAAAGTGAGTCAAATATTCATTTAGAAACTGTCCGCGAATGCTCGTAAATTTTGGACTTAGTCGCACGGAACTGACTTCATACTGTATAACGATTTATTGATATGCGTAATGTCAATAAATCTTTTGACTTTTCTCTTGATACTTAACTATTGTTAAATCTAGTGACATCATCAATTCATCATCTGCCTAGAATTTTTTCTACTATGTTGGAGTCGGCTTCCAATCTAACAGGCTGCAGCTGAATATCAGTTTTAAATGGAGCGACTGTACCCTCCTCCTCTCAGAGCGAGACCTCTTGGTAAGAGTGGTTGTCAGACTTTCAGACCACTGACTTATCTAGCTGTAACGACTTTCAAAAATTTACTAATGTCAGCCGGGACCGACGGCTTCCGACGGCCCACATCCACATCCACATCCAGGGGCCAACCAATGGGCGGAAATTAATTATGTCCATGTTATACTTAAAATGTTGGTTGGGGAGCATAGCATGCTACTAATTACTACTTTTCATGTGCATGTTTTTGCGGACGGGAGGGCTGCATTCTGCGTCCAGATCTGGATGTTTTTCCCAAGATTAAATCTAAATATTTTGCATAAGATTTAATCTGATAGAAGAATCAGCATTGCCATCCAACGTGGGAATGCTGCCAGCCTTTTGGGCACTTTTCCTGTTGACAGCGGTGTGGACGAATTTTTTGACGCTCTGTTATTACTCCCTTTTCGATACTTGTATATAATATATTTTATTATTATTTTAGTTTTTAAATATTGTAGATAAAATACATATTATATCTGATAGTACCTGTAAGTCACAGCTTTTTCACAAGTCCTATGTTACTACAATAGTTTTTGTACCATCGCATTTTTAATTTAAGTTAGTTCAAGAGCTAGACAACTATTTTAAACTCGATTATCTAAGTCTAGTTTTAGTTCTAACTGAAATGACCATCTTTTATTACAACTTTTGTTTGTTTAGTCCTCCAGAATCGTCCATAAAAATGTTACTTCAATATTCAGACACAAAAAGTTTTGTAAGCAAATGGTTCTGGCGCACAGAATCGGGAAGTGTGGCAGAAAAAAGGGGAGGCCTATACTCAGCAGTGGGTGATTCCGGGCTGATATGATGATGATGGTTCTGGCAAAGTTTGTACAAAACAATATGTTTATTCTAAACATTGCCATATAATTTTGGAATCCTCCGGCAGAAAGCCGTAATGTTAATGTTTCTGCATATTGAGCTATAATAGCCGGCTTTTCGGAGAACTATCGCGAGTCCGCTCAGTGTTGCCAGGTTAGAAATAAAATTCTACTGTAAAAAAAATTGCACGAGCATAAAAAAATGTGTGTTTTTAAAATTAGATAAGTACCTACGTACTATTATGTGGAATGGTTTTTAAACTTTATTTAATTAAATAAATATATGTTTATTTAAATAGAGAAAATTGCATCAAATTAAATAAGTTAGGTACCTACTTAATGTTTTGTTAATACCTACATAGGCTACATAGGTGAAGCAGCAATCAACTCATAACAAGTTCAATCCAACAAATTAATTTCTAATCAATTTCTAACAACTCAGAAACTAATTCCACGATATTTTCCATTAATTTCACTCTATTCCAAATTAAAAACCCCTTCTTGAAACCAGATGGCATTCTGAAAAACCAACAAGCACTACTGCAAAACCTATTCCTGGCAACACTGGTAGCTGGCAATAAAAGTAAGTGGATGCAGCGTTTATATCCCGTTTTATGGCACTTCGTATAACTTCGCGATACCAACGTTACCATGATTAAACTATGCCGTTTATAATCTTACTAAATTAAATTTCAAATGAATCTGGTGATCCTCTTTAGTGAACTAGTTATTTATACTCGTCTTGTATTAATTTAAAGTGGTTTATACTGCTATTATACTACTATTATATCTCGTTTTACGACGCAAAGTGTTGTGATTGCCACTCACTAACTCCAGTTGGAAGGAGTTTTATCATTGAAAAAGTTCATCTGAGTTTTTAATTAAATTATGGCGTTTTTATGGGCAGGGATAATGATACAGGAGGACAATTATTGCGTGTCGCTGTTGACAGGTTAAGCCTCGTTGTGATGACACGCATGCTTGTGATAATTATTGTAGGACTATCACCCTAATCAAACTTGCACATTCGCAATGGTTAAATGCTCTAGCTAGGTAATAATAAATTGTGACTATAGATAGAGCATATCAGGTTCCCAGGCGAGTTCTACGTATTGTATATTTCCATCAGCTTTTGATAGAAAGTTCCTTGTTAGACATGTATGTGCCTTTCAGTTTAATAATGGTATATGCGCCTTTTATATAATATCATTCAAATTAGGTACTACTCCCAAAAACTTATGAAATGGTACGGCACGGAGGAATAAAAATGAAAATAAATTAAACATGTTGCAGTTCATTTTCTGATATACAGTTTTGGTCTGAGCTATTTCAGTCATGTCATAACACTCACAGTTAACGAGAAAAAGGAAATCGAAAAAATAAGAAAATCTGAAAATAATAACTTTTTCGCACACGGGATTGGTACACTTTTGATATTTCATATTAATGGTAAATACTTGTAGGTATAGGATCAGGACAATTTTCAGCTTTATGAGAATTGTTGTTATTGAACCCTATTTGATAAATAAGAAATATTGTTTTTGTTTTAACTAATAATATCCTGAGAATTACTGAAACAAAGATTTTAGCTCACTGACAAAAAAAAATGTTATAAATCGGTCGTAAAACAGCAAACATTTTAATTTTGCCACTTAGTCCTTAAAAATAACAATACAAAGATAAAACTATAAAAACTCAGTTCCGAATGTTTTTAAAAACGTCATAATCGGAGATAATACACACTGGCCGATCGTTAAATGCCTTCAAAATCATAATTTAGGTCATTTTGGCTCGTAAAACTTATATTTCTTAAATGACATTCAATGTATAACGATTCCGAGAATGTTGCATTGGTAGCTTTTCGGCTTTCGGCCTCCGTTAATATTTAAATTAGTTTTTAATTTTATGTTTTATTTATTATTTTAAACGGCTTCGTTATTGGATTGTATGGATTATTAGTTCGATAACGCGATACGGCTCTTGGTCTAAAATGTTTCATAAAATTTTTGTTGGGTCTTTTTTTGCAAAATCCTGTTTCTCTTTGTCACCTGTTTGTCGTTAAAGTTTCTTTGGCCAGAGAATAAATAGCTGTATAGATACTGCACTAAGATAATTACAACGAATCAACCAACACAAAAATGCATTAATTGTGAAATCCATCTGAGGAGGATCAGTTATCCTTATCTGAGGAGTACATGGATGCTTTCACGCCAGGCCTTCATTGGCACAAACGAGCAAGGCCTAGAAAAGATGGATAGATTTAGTGAAGAATGATATGAAAGAGAAAGGAGTACTTTATGCCGTGACGTCTGACAGGAGAGAATAGAAGAGAGAATGGCGGGAAGATAAAGATATAACAGTATTTTTTTTTATATTTTTTTATTTATTTAAAAAACGTTGCCCCACACCAGGAATTTCTCCTGTATCGTGGGTGCGTTCACAAACATTTAAACTCACATACACAAATACCCACATACCAAATTCAGCGTAGGTATCACAGATTTTGTAGATATAGCTAGATAACGCAAGTATCACGATCCTTATGGAAACGAACCGTGCCATTTTTTGACACGCTAAGTAAACGACATGAGCACAAGCGCGGATCCAGGGGGGGGGTCAGGGGGGTCATGACCCCTCCCCTGGGCCGGACCCAGCCTAGGTGGACCACTCATTAAAATTGTTAAACGTAATGTTTTTATTGTATATTGTACACAACAGCCCAAAAAATAGAGTGTTTTTAGGGTTCATGTATGTTTATTTGTGAGTTTCTATATTCCACCATAACTTCTAAACGCCTGAACCGATTTTGATAGGTACTATCCTTAGATTGTTTGCATTATCCCTAGTGTTATAGGCTGGTGAAATATCCACGTTAAAAGATCCACATTCGTTATCCCAACTACGAGTATGTTGTAGTCGGCTTCCAGTCTAACTGGGTGTAGGTAAAAACCGGAATTTTACATGGAACGACTGCTTTCTTAGCCTGCACACAGTGCGCACTGCACAACCCAGTTAGTACTGGGTACAACGAGATATCCCTTAGTATGACTGGTTGTCAGACTTTATAAACAAAGTACACGTTATCGTTTATCATTGTCGAGTGATCGAGTCAGTCACATCTTCCGAACCTCTATCTTAGGCGCTTGGTTCAGGAAGTGGAGGATTGATGTTTACCAAGATACGAGTAAGCGGATCTGTTTTCGAATCAAGTAAAACAGTATTTTATACTCTTTCCTCCCAATGACAATATCTTTGCCAACCCCAAAAATCTTTAAAAAAATTCGCGCTCGCTTCGCTCGCGCCTCCCTCCTGCTCTTCCCCCATTTTGTCTCGCTTGAGACGCTCATCTACTTCAATTCTCATTTCTGATTCTAAGTCATCTATCCCCCTGGATAAGGGTTATAGCACTTCGAAGAATCAAATCGTGGCTAAGTAGAGCAAAGAGAGAGTAAGAGCTTCAATGGTTGAAGAACGTCTAACCAGACTGGCACTCTCTACACTAAATAAACGTACCCATTCTAGGTGTCAAGCATACTGTCAAATACTACACTGACCGTAGGACGCCGGTGTACGCCTGCTTCCTTGACCTCTCCAAAGCTTTTGATCTCGTTTCTTACGACGTGCTCTGGAGCAAGTTGAGGAGTAGGGGTATACCGGAGGAACTGCTCAGTGTATTGCAGTACTGGTATCGTAGCCAGACAAACCGTGTCAAATGGTCCAATGCGCTCTCGGAGTCCTATGGGTTGGAGTGCGGGGTGAGGCAGGTTTGTCGTCCCCTCGGCTCTTTAATCTATATGTTGATGACCTCATTGTCGAGCTCAGCAGCATGCGTGTCGGATGCAGGGTAAATGGTGTTAGTTGTAACAACATCAGTTATGCGGATGACATGGTGCTGCTGGGCCCGTCACCGGGGGCGATCGTGGAGTTGCTTCATGTATGCGAGACCTTCGCTGCTTCACATGGTCTTGTCTATAATGCCAAAAAGTGTGAATACATGGTCTTTGGGGTCGCTGGTAAGTGTCGGGAAAGTACATTTGAACTGGCTATCAATGGTAGGTACGTCAATTCGTAGAGTGAAAATGTTTAAATATCTTGGGCATTTTCTTACCGACGACCTCAGTGACCATGTGGACATTGAACGGGAGCGTAGGGCTCTGGCGGTCAGGGGTAATATGTTGGCACGAAGATTTTCTCGGTGTACTGACCAAGTAAAGGTAACGCTTTTCAAAGCGTATTGTCAGAGCTTTTACACCGGGAATCTTTGGGTCAGCTATTCGAAAAGATCGCTGGATGTCCTGCGCGTCCAATACAACAATGTTTTTAGGATGCTGTTGCGATTGCCTCGTTTTTGCAGTGCCTCTGGAATGTTCGCGGTAAACCATACCGATGGGTTTCATGCCATCATCCGCAAGAAAACGGCCTCACTCCTGAGCAGAATAAGGGGCAGTAGCAATAGTATCCTGAAAGCGATAGCGTCTGATTCTTCCTCCACCATAATAAGGCAATTAGTGAGAAGACTAATACCTTAGTACGAGTATTTCATAGTATTAGTAGTATTAGTAGTAGTATTTTTTAGTAGTTATGTTTGTCAGAGCTTGTAGCTGTGGGTGGTCTTCTCATTAACTCGTCTTTAGTTAAGTTACTAACAATAGTTTTTTAAGTGCAAACCTGTTACTAACAAATTATGGATCTCTTAGTTGTCCGAAATAAAATGATTTATTATTATTATTATTGAAGTAGGTAGATGAAGTGGTAACGCGTTTCGGGAGAAGACGTAAAAGAAAAATTGATTTTGTTATTTAAATGTAGGTATTTTACGTACATAAATAAATAATAAACCACCTATTTTTTACTTGTATCCATGATTATAAAAATTAAATTATAACTTCTTGTGACCCCCCCCTGGCACCAAAGCTGGATCCGCCCTTGCATGAGCACTATTTAGTTACTAGGTATGTATAGTCCACATGTCTATGTTATGAATAAATACATTTTATCAAACGTTCTACCAACACGCCCAGACGACCACAAGTACATTTAAAACAACATCTCCGTTACATAATTACGAGAAATCACATAATTTTGTACAGAACAAGATCACTGAAGATATAAACATTCGGTTATAACTCCGCCATGTTTACAATCTCACTCAAACATTGACCAGGTTTAATGTAAATCGATCGATCTACTGTCACTAATATTATTAAACATATTCTGTTATATTTGAAACATCGTCTAATAACTTAGGACAGTCGGAGAAAACGGTGGAAACACATTGCTTGTTATTGTACGATTATTATGAACAATGTAAAACAATGGAATCTTGTGAACTACTGCGGTTACAGTTTAGTGTTACTGACTTACTGTGTTACGTGTATTATCGCGGCTTACTCTTTAATTATTGCTAAGGAAAGATTAATGGACGAGATTTGACGGCACGTTTAGTGCAGTGGCTCAAGCAATGGACTGCCGCGCTGCGTGTCGCGGGTTCGATCCCCGCACGGAACAAATATTTGTAAGACCTACAGATAGTTGTTCCGGGTCTGGGTATTTGTGTATGTGAGTTTAAATGTTTGTGAACGCACCCACGATACAGGAGAAATTCCTAGTGTGGGGCAACGTTTTTTTTAAAAAAAAAAAATGGACTGTACTAAGAATGATTTGGCAAAAAAGGAAGTGTCTCATGAGATGACGAGAAACAGAGAGGTGAAGAAGAAGACATGCTGCGCCGACCCCAAATTAATTCGCTAAGGGCAAGAGAGTGATGATGATGACTCTTTAATTATTGCGGTGATCGCGGATTTTATAACTGTAGGATATATCAGCGGTGTGCATAATATTTCTTATGAAATGATAAGTAGATATCCTGTTTCTAGTAATTATCATCTGCCTAGCCTTTTCCAACTATGTTGGGGTCGGCTTCCAGTCTAACCGTATGCAGCTGAATACCAGTATTTTACATGGAGCGACTGCCTATCTGACCTCCAAATCCTCTAATATATACCAAATCAATACCTTATTGTTTCTAGTATATGAAAAAATAACACCATTGTCTATAATAAAAACAAAGGTGATAACTTGAATCGAACCCCCATGTTGCCGAGATTGTCTTTGCTCCATTCGACTTGGGAGATTTCCAATTTCTCTGAAAACCTTCCACCTGGAAACTATTTTGTTTAGTCTACCCGTTTTATGTTTGTTTCTTGCCTATCATATTTATCAAAGATAAGTCGTGCCCCAATAGAATTTGTCAGCGGCAAAGTTTACAACCTTTGGCTCCTTTAAACCTTTAACGAAATGGATTTTCAAAATCCATCCTTATTCTTACGCATTTCATGCATCCAGCAGTCTAAGCTAAATCGAGCTAAGCAAAGCAGCAAGCAACAGCAGCAGCAGTAAGCGGCCTTGGATAAAGCTTGCGTTCTGTAAAGTTTGCTTAAATTATAGATTCCTTAATAGTTTTCACAGACTCTTCCGACCTATAATGTTCGTCTCGTAACTTCTACACCCGAATATCATAAACCAGACCATGAAAATGAATGTCAAAGTACCCAATATCTTCATAATGTGTTTCATTGAATAGCTATAATGGCGTATCTGAGCTATAAAGAGAGCGGCGTTAAAACTTGTGCACTTGCGTCGCTGTTCGTGGGGAACCTCGTAAATTATAACTAATGCAGGGTTATGGTTCACTTGTGTAAGTTCTGGATGTGGGTACGTAGATTTTATTATATTAGGTGTTGTAGGTAACAGAGTTCTTTCTTATAAGGGAACACCAGAAGGGCCGCGGATTTTAGTACTGATGACGTGGCCTCGGCACAAGGGCAAAGAAGGAACATGGGTTATACACTTAACATATACACTTATGAAGCCAACACTGCACTTATTACATAAAGAACCAAAGTTGCCGGAAAATAAATAAATGTTATGTTAAAGCGTCACAGGATACATCAGTGGCCAATCATGTCTAGTATTCAAACTAGTGATTAGTCAATGATACAACATAGGAAACAATTTCCAAATACAGGTACTTACAATGAAAAAATATATAATTATTGTTTACGGCCTACAAGCTGGGGTGCCCCCACGAATGGTTCCATACCCTGTATTATAGACACAATTGTGAGCAGATAGGTAGATCACTAATATTAACAACAGGGTTGAAATATGACAATATTTTCCCTCGTAATTTACCCTGCAATAATACTATTAAAAGAGATCGTTAAACGGTAGAGACCCGTAGAGGCTAGATAGCAACCGAATGCAATCTGCTCTGTCGAGGTTAGGGGGACCTACAACTACAATACGTTACAAATAGTAAATTACATTTAAAAAGTTTAAGGGTGCTTTTCCACCAGAGATGTGCTATGCTACGTTGCTATGGATGCGTTTGATATCCACCAATCATATTCATTGGTGGACATAGCTTAGCACTGGTGGAAACGTATTCAACTAATATATGTTTTTTATATGGAAGGATGCGTGCTATGGATGTGTGATATGGATACGTGCTATGGATGCGTACTATGTTATGGATGCCTGCGATGGGTCGTGGAGACTGGTGTAGCTATGTGCAGAGCAGAGTACCTGGAGTAGCCCTCGCCGCCTCCCTACTATCGATACATTGCATAGCTCGAGCTGCGCATTTTGCTCGCGCATCTACTTTGCGGCAGCTCATCTTCATAGCACATCCTACTCCCACGGAGTCGCACGGCTACATACCTACCTACCTTAGTATCAGTGGAAACGGTCACATAATTTCACAGCTTAGCTATTACATCCTCGCAACATAGATGCATAGCACATCTCTGGTGGAAAAGCATCCTTAGACCCCCAATTAAACTATAATAGGATCTCCCCCTCCCAGGCTCCCATTTAGAAAAACAACAGACAGGTGAAGTTTGACACAAAAGAAACCACCCTTTAAAGAGTTCTAGCCTGCGTCAGTATAAACGGTGACTACTAAGTACCTACTAAACGATAATGGAACACATTAACACTTTAATAAAAACTCTTAATAAAACACAAGATAATTTCTATGTTTCTTACTAATATGGGTTACAACTGACCAAATACTAGTCTGACTCGCTTATGAAGGGTTCCGTACCAAAACGGCAAAAAATCACGTTTGTTGTATGGGAGCCCCGATTAAATATTTATTTTAATTCTGTTTTTAGTATTAACATTGTTTGAAAAAGCGGCAGCAGAAAAACATCATCTGTGAAAATTTCAACTGTCAAAGCTATACAGTTGAAACTTTCGGTTCATGAGATACAGCCTAATGACAGAAGGACAGTGGAGTCTTGGTAATAGGGTGTTGGTTTTATTCTTTGGGTACGGAACCCTAAAAAGTGTGACGTAGTGCCTATAAATTCGCTACAAGGTCAAGAAGGGATCCTTCTAGCAGGTTTTCAAAGAAACAATCAAGCTTCCATAAAAAACAAGATAAAGCCAACTTAAAGGCGACACTAAATGCCAGCGATCTTGAGCGAGTTGGTGATGCTTGCGTCACCGCGAAACGCATCCCCATCCCCACAATGCATGCTCGTAATTTCGTAGGGTAACTTTACGTTTCAAATAGTAAGAACTGTCCAGCCCGACATTCACAATTTTGTATGGTGATAAAACACCATACAAAATTGTGAATAAGAATATGCGATTTACAAAAAGTATTGATTGGACTAAAAAAAATAAAACCTATAAGATGTTGCTTGTAGAATTATTTTCAAAAAATCAGAACGATCACACGTTTTTACTCGTTAAAAGATTTTTTTAGAGGTGTATCTTCGCGATTTTTTTCTATCGAGTAAAATTAGTTGTATATCCTGAAGAATATCGTATATTTTTCTGATTTTGTTCACTGCAGTGAATCATATACTTTAACGCATATAAAACTCGCGTTTAGCTCCTGTTGTCTCCTTAATACAGCTGATTCTGTGGCCCATAAGCTTTAATGTTAAGTAATTGAGCGATTATTATTATTTACTAGCTTATGCCTGCGGCTTCGGTCGCGTGGAGCTCGTTAGTTATCCCACGGGATTATACTACCGGGATAAAAAGTATCCTATGTGTTAATCCAGGATAAAAACTATCTGTGTGCTAAATTTCATCTAAATCTGTTCAATAGTTATGGCGTGAAAGAGTAAGAAACATCCATCTATACTCATAAACTTTCGCGTTTATAATATTAGTAAGCTCATCTGCTGCTACAATTTGCAACTTTACAAAAACTAACTTAGCATTCTAATTTTATCCTATGCTAGTTAAACTAAACGCATACCTATTTAACTACTATAATAGACAGATGTCGTTGCAAACGGGGCGTTGGAAACAATGACACACATAATACTGACTTAGAAGCGTTTATAAAAACCTTTAGACCGCCACAGTTAAGTAAGACGTCAAGCCAAAAAGTACATTAAGTCGACAGACTTAAGGCACTTTTTTGCTTGTTCGGCTTGTCGTCTATACGTGACTGTGGCGCTCAAAAGGTTAATCGATGTGCCAAGTAGAGATAACTTAACTCATCTATTGGAAAATCATCATCATCATCCTTGTCCCATTCTACTTGGGGTCTGCTCGACACGTTCTTCTTCCATTATCACGGCATTATTATTATTATTATTTCCACGGCAGCGTTTTTTTTTTTTTTTACTTTCATGTTACTGTTAGCCTGTGTCATCTAACTGCTGCAGCTGGGCAAAGGTGGAGGCCCCCATGACTTCAACATTTTTCGATTCAGGACCAATGTGGACCACTGGTCGTTGATTCTGTTTAGCTCGTCGCGCCATCTCTTGCGAGGTCTACTTTTATATTATTATGATCCCTTACAAAATCCATTAGGAAAATATATGTTCAAAAAGGCTTTTAAAAAAGAATAGGTGGTTATTCCAAGTATTTTTTTCAACATACGTCTGGCGAAAGATCAATTAAGGTAAGGGACAAAATGCAATTTTCCAGTAGGAGCCGACAAAGATTTTTTTCCGGGTAATTTAAACATAACTTTTTTATTTCTAAGGCTATTTATGATCGAATTTCACAGAATTATTTAGTTTATGACGGCTCATTGTTATTGATGATGACCATTTTCATAAACACGATACTTTCAAAGATAGCTGTCCCTTACTTTAATGTAATTTTGACAAGTGATCCCTTATTTTAAATTGGCCCTGATATAGTTTAAGTTTTATTGAGACATTTTAGTTTAAGTGTCAAAAGCAAACCCAACGATGTTTTTTCGTTTAATGTAAATATATTGTGTGAAATTAAACTGACTCACATTTAAGTTAACTATTTAAAAAATGTATGGAAATTTAAAAAATGTATTGATTGTGACCTTACATCATTTAGATATTCTTATAGGTATTTCAGTAAAACACGTAAAAACAAATGAAATAAACCTTCTCTATATTATTTTAATCAATATCAACCTTACAGAAAATAAAAACATTAAGGGCCAGTTTCACCGGTTACGGATAAAGTGTCAGATAGTTATCTGACAGATAATGCTATCAAAAGTTGTAGTTTATCTGGCAGATAAGTTCCGGATAGGCTATCAGGGACTTATCAGCAAGTGGTGAAACCGGCCCTAAGTATTATAGTTACACATCGGTAGACGGTACATAGATATAATATATGTATGTTGGTATTTTGTATGGACCTACCTCATGTGAAAGTTAAAGTTAAGCAAATTATCAATTTACATACCTAGCAAATTTTCCTTTCAGTGTAGTATAGTGTATAGTGCGGATTTCCTTAACTCAAATTTTTACACATCTTACGAAAACTGCCCTTTAGAACACAACATACCTTTCTGATTTATTGTGCTGTTATTTCTAATATATTTTTTTTTTATTTAAAATTTAATTTTATAATTTATACTCGAAAGCATTCGATAGTATCACACTGCACACACTCTGCAATCTTTAATGCTCTATTAAACAAAATGTAGAATCAAGATAAATACACCTTTTACATAATATTTATACCAGTAGTACAGCAGCAATAAAATTAGAACAAAATTAAGTCCAAAATTTTAAATTCTCAAGGGAGTGAAACAGGGCGACCCGCTATCTCCAAAGTTATTTACTAGTACCCTGGAACAAGTGTTTAGAAAGTTGGCGACCGCATTGGAAGAGAAAGGTATTTGTATCGGCGAGGCGAGGTTAACTAATCTGAGGTTCGCTGATGATATTGTCCTCTTCTCCCCATCAGCTGCGGAACTGGAAGAGATGCTACAAGAGCCAAGCAACGTAAGCCTTGAAGTTTGACTAAGGATGAACATGTCGAAGACTAAGCTCATGAGCAACAGCTCACCGATCAACGTGCACATAGACGGGGAGAAAATAGGTACACTATGTCCAAGAATACATTTACCTTGGCAAAATAGTCTCATTCCAGGCGAGACAAGACAAAGAAGTTGCAAGACGCACGGAAAACGCCCGGAAGAGCTATTGGTCAATGAAAGAGCTATTTAAGGGCGACCTACCCATCCCCTTAAAACGTAAGCTAATGGACACAGACTTGGTCTTCGACTAACATCCAGAGGTCCAAACTCAAGGTTTGCCAACGGGCAATGGAGCGCAGCATCATCATTCAGCATCATCATTCATCATCATCATTTCAGCCAAAAGACGTCCACTGCTGGACATAGGCCTCCCCCAGGTGTCGCCACATTGACCGATCTCGTGCGTCTCTCATCCAGCGGTTTCCTGCAATCTTGACCAGGTCATCGGTCCACCTAGTGGGAGGCCTTCCAACGCAACGTCTTCCGGTTCGCGGTCGCCATTCCAGAACTTTTCGGCCCCATCGGCCATCCGTTCTGCGAGCAATGTGCCCTGCCCGTTGCCACTTAAGTCTGACGATTCTTCGGGCTACGTCGGTAACCTTGGTTCTCAAGCGGATGTCCTCATTTCTGATTCGATCACGCAAGGAAACTCCGAGCATAGCCCTCTCCATTGCCCTTTGGGTGACAAGAGCGCAACATACTCAACGTTAAACTTACCGATCGTATACTGGACTGGGCAGGTCATGTCTGCTGGCAAAGCTGTGGGCCAGCATATCTCAGAACTGAAGCCCGGAGACAGCTAGACGGCTGCGCGGCGGAAGACCGAGGAGGAGATGGCGGGATGCATTGGATGGCTTTCTCGTTAACTGGCGGGACGAGGCGCAACAACGAGAAAAGTGGAAGGAATGGGGGGAGGCCTTTGCTCAAGAGTGGGAAAGATTAGGCTAACAAAAAAAAATACATAAAGACTAAGTACCTAACAAAGTCGAGAGGAGAGACTAGAACAATGATACCTACTTATTGGCTCGCATGATTTTATTGGCTTTAGAAGTATTCTATAGTATGCGATAGTACCTACTATTAGTTCATTACTTCGTAATAATAATTATAATTATTTAAATAATTAATGGTCTACTTTCATATTATTAAAATTAATTTTAGCTTTAATTCTTTATTTAATAATAATTAGCACAATAATAATAAGAAGCACTAAATAGAGCTTAGTGTAAAATTTTGTAAAATTTATAATAATAACTAATTATCATTTTAATTGTTTGTTTTGAAATCTAATTGGTATAATGGAGACATGGAAACGATTAAAAGTGATAGTATAAGGTAAAAAACAGTAAACTAGAAAATGTACGTATTGGTTCAAAATTAATCAACGGACAAATCTAAATGTTAACTATTTATAGTTTAAACTATGTCTGTTGTTTTATTAACTTTTAAACGAAATAGTAATGTAAGGGACAAGGACCGAAAAAGACTTAAAGTTAAAATAAAGTAAAGGACATGGGCTTAATAAAAAACGTAAAGTCAAATTAAAGTAACGATATATAGTTAGAGTTACGGTAATTACGTTAATCGGATTCCATTATGCAGGACTAACTTCAATATGACTGTTTGGAACGAATACATTGACCGTTACCCTAATTTTTGAAAAAAAAATTGCATTGTAGCATTGAAAAATCCTTACTGTAACGGTCATTTTTTTAAAGCTAGATTTTTTTTAAATATAGCATTGGAAAGAGCGTAAAAAACTGAATCGAAGTGCATTTATAACTCATTTTCGAATTTTTGTCCCTTACCTTAATTGATCTTTCGCCAGACAATTCTAAATTATCATTTTGCGAAGGTCTATTTTTTACTCCTAAGCGGTCAATAATAAATATAGTGCCCTTTAGCTAGTGTATTGTCTTGCTTGTCACACATATCTTGATCGAGTTGCTGCGTTTGCGCCGATTCTTACAATTTATTGGGTTGAGTATACTATTAATGTGTGTTACCTAGCTAAACAATCTTGATCATAGTGGCTACGGCAAAGGTCGAGATAAGAAATAGATAGGTACTATGCAGGTTTCCGAATAATGAAGACATCCGCAAGAGAACCAAGGTTACCGACATCAACATAGCCCGAAGAATTGCCAAACTTAAGTGGCACTGGGCAGGGCACATTGCTCGCAGAACGGATGGTCAATGGGGCTGAAAAGTTCTGGAGTGGCGATCGCGAACCGTAAGACGTTGCGTTGGAAGGCCTCCCCAAGTGGGAGGCCTTCCAACGCAACGTCTATATAATAGTGGACTTATGACCTAGTGAAGGTTGCTGGATGCGAGACACACGGGTCCGCGGTCATTGGGCGACACCTAGGGGAGGCTTATGTATGTCTAGCAGTGGACATCTTTTTCTTGAGATGATGATGATGAGGCTTAGAAATCTTTGTGCATAGGTACCCAATAATATGGACTGAATCTCTACAGGATTAATTCGATGATTGTTTTGGACTCAAATTAGTCTCTCTCTGTCTTCTTCAACCTTTGACCACCCAATGCTGAGTATAGGTCTCTTCCAATCTCTCCACTTTTGGCGGTTTTGTGTCTTGGCTATCCAGTTTCCGACCTGGCTTTGGCTTCCGAC
Source organism: Diarsia mendica (assembly GCA_949316265.1). Classification (NCBI taxonomy): domain Eukaryota; kingdom Metazoa; phylum Arthropoda; class Insecta; order Lepidoptera; family Noctuidae; genus Diarsia; species Diarsia mendica. Next base: position 6,783,763 of record OX438906.1, on the reverse strand, counting down.
CACTTTAATGAGATCGTCTGTCCTACTAGTTAGTTGTCTTGTCACACCCCTCCCTCCAATCACGTGGTCTCTAGAAGAAAGTGCTGGAGTACTTCCAGTCTACGGCATATATAGCCCGACCAATTCCACTTTATTTTTATATCCGTGAGTTTCGTTCGTCTCAATATTTCAAATTAGTCTGAAAATGTCTAAACTGGTTGGACCTAAGGATTCAGTATAAATTGACCTTATATTACAATGTAATCATTAAAGATTCCAGCGTCATCAACAATGCCAGAATCCCCAAAAAGAAAGATCAATCTTAAAACCTGACTTAATCTCATTCCGTCGTGCGCTATTGCCTGAGTACCGTGTGTTATAGACAGTTCTGACAATAAAATCGAAAAAGTGATGTAAAACCTAATTAAACTGGACATAATCGAATTGTGGCTTGCAGTGACTATAGTGTTAACGAATTATCATAATAACAACATAATAAACCCAGTGTAACATCAGTTATTTGCAAAAAATATTTAAAACTTTTCTAAGTGTTGAGAACAAAGGAACCAACAGCCACGAGAACAGTGCGTGTTCGTCAATGTTGTGCTCTACCTAGTGGAGCTTAAATTCACCTACCACACTTAAGTCGCCGTGGTCGAGCGGTATTGGACGCGCTTTTTGTCTCAGTGGGGCCGCGCAAAGTGTCGCTGGATCGAATCCCACTAAACACAAAACTTTTTCCATTTATTATTTACTTTAATTTGAATAAGTTAAGAGATTCTACCTACCACAACAAAATGTCACAGTTCTCAGAGAATAAAAAGTTTCTTTCCGATACCGACTTAAACAAGGAACCTGGCACAGTAATGATCGGCGAACCAAACACGTCATTACGTAAACGTAAACAACCGGATCATGAGTGGATACAGGCCATAAAGGATTTGACTGCGGACTTCAAGAGTACTCTGAGTGAGTGGAGAGTTGACATGGAAGCCAGTATCACCAAAATATCCGACAACGTTGTTTCAATAAAAGGCGACTTGGCTTCCCTTACTCAAGTTACTTCTGAGATCAAGAACGACATTAATTCCCTTCGTTCGGATCAGCTTCTTTTGCGCCAGCGAGTTTCAGAACTGGATGAGAAACATGAAAGTCTAACGTGTCAAGTCGATTCTCTTAAGAACTCAGTCCAGTTTGTCGCTGACGAACACACCGATCTCAGCAAGAAGATTGACTACTGCAGCTGCTGTAAACAAATTCATGAGTCCGCTGATTTGAATAAGCTGGTCTCGGATTTGGTGTCTAAGATTGATGGCCTCGAACAGGGCGCACGTAACTGTAATGTAGAAATATGTAACATACCGGAAAGGCGTAACGAAAATCTTATTAATTTAGTTCAGAATATTGGCTCTGCTGTCAAGTGCAACATACAACAAAACGATATAATATCTGTTCACCGAGTCCCACACGCACACCAGCATAATAACATGCCTAAAAATATTATAGTCAAGTTTGCTTCGAGAATACTACGCGACAACATCCTGAGCGCTCATCGACTTTGCAAGGGGCTTACGACGGAGCAGCTGGGAGTATCGGGTACCACACAGACAATTTACATGCATGAACACCTAACTTTAAAAAACAAACAGTTGTTTCGTGAATGCCGTGACGCAGCCAAAAAGCATGATTATAAGTTTGTCTGGGTCAAGCATGGAACCATACTTGTCCGTGAAAAAGAAGGCACTAAGGCCATTGCAGTTCGGATCCCACAGGACATCGCTAAAATCAAGTCTGGTTCTGCAAAAATTTAGGAACCAAGGTTGCTATAATTATGCTACTCACAGCAAATGCTCATCTAATGATTCTTTATTTGTACTGTACTTAATTATCGCATGCATTTCTGTCATAAATTCCCCTAGTATAATAGTTCTAGTTTTTGAGAGAGTGACAACTGTTGTTCTCCTACGTGATCTTACGTGTAAAGCCCCTATCTTATTATGTTCTGCCTCTGTTATAATTATTAAAGTAAAAAGTCGTTCTGATGTAAGTGTTATGCGCTTTTGTCCAGGCGTTGGCGGCACATCGCATGATATTTACCTGGACTATGAAGTAAGATTGTCATTGTTCTTGGTCTGCAAATTTATATTGCGTTATGTATTTTTAGGTTTTATTATACAGTTGTACTCGGCACTGCTGTTGAGCGAATCAACTTTTGAAATGAAAGTAATTATTAATTTTGTGGTGTATAACCTCTTCGACGTGTTTGCAATGCATTTCACGTTAGGCGTTGGTGGCACATCCGATCATGTTTACCTTGACTCTGTATCTGTAATATTGTTTTTTAACTACAATTTTATATTGTACCATGCCTTTATCATGTTTAATTCAGTGTTATATTATTTTGTGTTGATATTCAATGTTTATCTTATGTCTATAATACTACTATTGGTTCTAATATTCATAATGCATAATGCTGGCACTATTTTATTTCGGATAACTCAAAGTTGCAATGGCAGATAATTTGATAATATATTACCAAAATTGTAGGGGAATCCGTACGAAACTGCATACACTATATATGAATATACTTGCTAATTCTTATGACATAATAATCTTGACCGAGACTTGGTTGACGCCCGATATAACTGACGGCGAGTTCATCGATGAACGGTATACTGTGTACCGATGTGACAGGGATCGCGCTGCCACTAAAAGAAAAGATGGAGGTGGCGTTCTTGTCGCTGTGTTAAAAGAGCTGCGCTCAGTAAGATTACTTCCATGTTCCTCTGTACATACGCATATTGAGCACGTACTAATACAGTTGCCATGCTCGGGTCGAGGTAAAAATTCAATTATTGGCGCAGTTTATATACCACCTAAAACGCCCGAAAGTATTTATGTTGATTATTTCGATTTAATGCAATCCCTACTTGGGCAAAATAATCTTGAACATTTTTATCTGTTAGGTGACTATAATTTACCCGAAATTGACTGGGTCACGTGCACTGCGAGTACCTCACAGGCTGCTTTCACTTGTACAGGGAATTCTCCTACAGGTATCCACTTATGTCAGTTGATGTCCTTTCTCGGCGCTCATCAATTTAATAACGCAAGGAATCTAAATGGGAGAATATTGGATTTGGTAATTAGTAATGACGACTGCAACACATATTCGCCCACGGATTACTTATTACAGTTAGATAACCATCATCCCCCAATTTGTGTGTTGATATCTGTTTCTTTAGCTCGGTGTTCAATGATTCGTAAGACAATTAAAAAATATAATTATTTTAAAGGCAATTATGAAAAAATTAACCATGATTTAAAAGAAATAAATTGGGAAGACACGTTTTCAAATGATCAAACACCTGACGAGTATTTAGGCTCGTTTTATAACACTATTTTCGGCATAATAAGAAAACATGTACCTTTGGTTAGTGTTAGATCTTTGAAGTTTCCTGTATGGTTTTCAAAATCTCTGGTACACATATATAAAAATAAAGCGAAGGCGTGGGTTAGATGGAAAACGTACAGGAACTCATCGGACTACGAGCAGTTTAAACTATACCGCACGAGATTTCAGTCTGAGTGCAAAGAATCGTATAGAAAATATATTAATTCTGTAGAGGATGGTATTCGAGACAACATCAAACATTTCTGGACGTTCATTTCCAAGCAAAAATCCACTACTGGAATTCCTTCCACCATGAAGTATAAAAATCAGCCATCTAATAACCCCGAAGATATTTGCAATACTTTTTTGACTTTTTTCATTCGGTATATGAACCATCGACCTTAACAAATGTACCGTCCTCGCAAACCGACTGCTCCCCTACCTGTTCGCTTATAAGTGAAATAAAATTTTCAGTTGCTGAAGTACTGAGAGGGCTCGAGTTATTAGACCCTTCTAAAGGACCTGGACCAGATGGTTTGCCAGTAATCTTTATTAAGAAGACCGCCACTAATCTCTGTGCACCTTTGCATACTATATTTAATTTATCAATTTCGAGGGGGATATTTCCACAAGCTTGGAAGCTCGCTAACATAACTCCTGTTTACAAGTCAGGACCTAAGCATGACGTAGAGAACTATCGACCAATTTCTATATTGTCAGCCTTGTCAAAGGTTTTTGAGAGATTGGTACATGATAAAGTGTACCCTCTACTTCACAACGTTCTTTTACCACAGCAACATGGTTTTGTCAAAAAGAGATCAACCACGACGAACCTGGTGACTTTCGCAGATTATTTGTTCAACAACTTGGATAGCCGTGTTCAAACTGATACCATATATACTGATTTCAAGAAAGCCTTTGACAAGGTTGACCATGAACTGCTCTTGCAGAAAATTGCGTTCAATGGGATACGTGGGGACCTGCTGAGATGGTTTTATTCGTATGTTTGCAACAGAACACAGAGAGTTATAATAAATGGCTTTTGCTCTAACACTGTGGATGTAACTTCTGGAGTGCCGCAGGGCTCCATTCTGGGGCCTCTCCTATTCATTTTATTCATCAACGACGTCGATAAATGTTTTAAAAATTCAAAATTACTGTTGTACGCTGACGACATTAAAATATTTAGGTCTATTAAAAGCCGCCGTGACTGTTCTCTCTTACAGGAAGACTTAGATGCGTTTTCGGCATACTGTACACGCAATAAACTCCAACTTAGTGTATCCAAGTGTCATGTAATTAGTTTTACGAAAAATAAAAATATCTTATTATATCCTTACACCTTAAAAAATGAAAAGCTAAAAAGAGAAACTCTGGTCCGTGATCTTGGAATTCTGTTGGACGACAAACTCCATTTAGATTCTCATATTAACAAAATTGTTAATAATGCCTTCCGTATGTTTGGTTTCATCATGAGAACGGCTACAGTGTTTACCCGGTCCTCTACCTATCTGTATTTATATCGATCGTTAGTTCGCTCTCAGCTAGAGTATGCTGTTTCCGTATGGAATCCCCACTATGGCAAATATTCCGATATGCTTGAAAGAGTACAGCGAAAATTTTTAAAGGCCATGCATTTTCGTTGCCATCGTACTTATGCATCCTACAATGACCTATTGCAGAGGTATAACCTGCAAAGTTTAAAGTCCAGACGAATTGTGTTGGAAACTAAGTTCTTATTTGACCTGTGTTACACTTATGACTGTATTGATATTCGCAATAAAATCGCCTACGTAGTGCCTAGAACAACGATATACCGTGGGGTGCGCGCAAGACCTTTATTTGCAGTAAGTTCTTGTCGCACAAACGCGGGCTTGCGAGCACCCCTACGTCGCCTCACCAATCAATACAATCAGATATTTGAAGACGTCGACATCTTCTTCGTCTCCGCTCAAAAATTTAGGAATCTTATTAACAAAATAATTTCAGAATATAATAGTTAGTTTGGTTAGTTTAATGTTTGCAAATTGTTCTTTTTCTGTTGTTTGCATGTCTGTTTATGTTCATTTTTAACTATTTTTATGTTTAAAAGCTTAGAATAGCGCACTGTTAGTTTTAATTATTAATATGTTGTGGAAAATGTCGTAGGTTATACATTTATAAACCTTGTATATTTATAACTTATTGTAAGACTTCAATGTATAACTGTTTATTTTCCCAAATAAATAAAATAAAAATAAAAATAAAACCTGACTTAATCTTACAGTTAGTGCCCAACTTAACCTGACCCCTCGTTTAAAGAAGAAGAGAGCAAGGTGGTGTAGGATGAGGGTTCAGGTAATGCTGGGTACATGCTGTACATCTTAAAAGAGTATTCCAAAAACTTAAAGACCTTAATTAAATGACGTGTGCCGATTATCGTTTAATAGTTACATTACATCACGAGGGACAAGACATGTCAGTTTTTATCGTGGATCGGTCATCCGCGAATGAGTCAACCGTGGATGGCCAAGCGTAGTATTGCCGATTTTGAGCATTTTTGACGCGCCGAACATGGTTTTTTTGGTACAGGCCCGAATTTGGGTAGGCCAAAATATTTTGGGATGGATTTTATTTCGCCACTGTTTCGCACGGCCACTTTGGGTAATTTTGAGCCCATGGCTGGGTCCAAAACTTTCCAAGTTGAATCCAAACACAAAATGTCATTGAAATCGGTCGGGTGGTTTCAGAGATTAGGCTGTAGGATTTTTAAATATTAAGAAAGGCTGACAAGGCTAAGTTAGTTCCATTTATGTAGCAATTATAATAATTTACACAGACATATAAAATAATATCTATGGTTATCTAGAGATATCACGTTGCTTCAATGACATGGACAGCAGTAAAGTACCCACCTTCACCAGAATCATATTATTTTAAACAAAAATTATATGTTTCTCTGATAAAACAAACGGAGTTTTAAAAGAGGCTTAATATGTTAGATTCTGCTCATCCAGTCTATCTGCTAGTACATTCTAGTCAACTCTTTAGGGAAATGAATAATTATCTAATCTATATAAATAAAAAGAGAAGTCTTGACTGACTGACTGACTCATCAACGCCCTGCCCAAACCCTTGGACCTAGAAAGCTGAAATTTTGCACAGAGGTTCCCTTTATAATGTAGACAAGGAATAAGAAAGGATTTTTCGAAATTCAAGCCCTAGGGGAGTTAAATAGGGGATGAAAGTTTGTATGGAAAATCGTCATTTTCACGCGGGCGAAGCCGCGGCAAAAGCTAGTTACTTCATAAAACAAAAAAATAATAATGTTCCACCTAAGGACAACTAATTATAAACCTGAAATAGAAGTCTTGTTGCAGTTTGACATTTTAAAATAGAAAAAAAGTACTAAGTTTAACAGTTAAGTTTATTTCAGAGACGGATTTAGAACAATCCAATAAAACAAATATATTAAACGGGAAGTTTAAAATATTTTTTGTACTCCTAATTAAACTATTTTGTACTAGAGTAAAAATCGAAAATAAAACGTTAAATGGTGTGTAAAATTTTGTATTTTCTTACTTTTAGGTGCATTTTGCAAATTGTTCAGGAAATGGCATTTTGTAATCTGATAGCCTCGGCATTTAACCTTGCAATAAGGTCATTTGTTGCTAGGTTTCTTAGATTCAACGATATTAGCATTTTATTTCTTTTTTCCAAATAAAAAATATGATGTCTGCCATTCTCGGGATGTTGAGTTAGCAATATTTAGAAAAGTGTATTTGTCGATAAAAATGAGGATAATATGCCCTAAAAGTATCGGTAGCCGTTAACCAAACTGTATTTTTATGGTACATATTTATTAAAACTGTTTATTTTATTTTCACAAAAACTGCTTCAGTAAAATGTATGTTGCAAATTAAACAAATCAAATTACCTATTGCAATAGCTATCAAGAATGACGTCTTAAACCACGAGACTGCCCATTCCAGCCTCTTGGACATTTGTCAATTTCTCAGTAAGCAATAAAATGAAAATACTAATTTATTTTCATCGCCCTTCCACGGAATCAATAAGGGAACACGTGTCGAACTCCCACTAGTAGTTTTCTGTTCGAAGAAATTGTTCTCCCTATCACACCGTAAGCGAAAGCCATACCTTTTTTCGCACAGCTTCTTCGTCTTTGGAAATGTTCAAGATCTATGATTTTTTAAGTGACATTCTCGCTGTCTGCCTGTTTTCCTCCACACATGAATAGTACTTTGTAGTTGTATCACCTTTAGTGGATAACATATAAAACAACTAGCCTACGCGTATCAGCTACGCCTAGTGATAGTTTTTTTTTAACTTATAACCCTTATTTCACCTGCTTAGGTCTTCATTTTTTTTAAAATCAATTGCCGTATCATTACGTCAAAATAGCTATTTCTTTGTCAAATTTTAGCCCGATCCGTCCGGTAGCTATGGGTTAATCAGTCCAAAAAAGATCTTCTTCTTCTTAGCGTATCGATGGCAAAACAACCGATACGCAGTCAGGACAACCAATATTATAAATATAGATTGACACATGTTACAATTACACTGGCCCTTAGGCCTTTTGACATCGTGACTCGTGACACAGGATTACGATACCGTGTGAGAGTCAGCCGCGGCCGTTGAATGTTTCATAGATTGCAGCAGGTAAGTATCGGCCGGCTTCGTCGTTTCTAACTAACAATTTAATAAACTAATACCAGAATGTTCTGATTCTGACAAATTAATGACTCATAATCCTAGACGCGTAATGTTAGGCTCCATTTTACATTGCCGCAGACCGTATTGTTTCTTATCTAGTTCATACGTTACACAATCGACATAAAGTTCATTAAGCTTAGTACAATTTTTGTTACAAAAAGCTGCTTCTATTTTATTACTGGTCATATTGAATTGGCAAAATATAGATAGGTTGGTTTACGTTTATTGAAACTAAACTGCCGGTTGCTATTTTCACCAATTAAAAACTAATTGAACCAAATACCAAATCCAGTTTCCAGAAAACCACAGTAAAACAAAACGTAATTTTACGACATTTTAACGTCCAAGCGACACTTAAATTATATTCCTCTCCGCCGCGCGCCGTCCTAGTCCGGCCCAGTGCTGGGACAGGTTTGCAACTTTGTTGCGGCGGCAACACGTAATTGTTTTATTGCTTTTTATCTGAACAACTGTGCGTGCCGGGCCTTATTGTACGTGTGTAGGACGTTGGCCTACTGACATATATTTGTAGACGATGTTTTTTTGATTTTATTTTTTGACTCTAGAATTTTGGAAAACATATGATGTATTCGGTTATTGCATTGATGTCGTTTTGGCTATACGGGCATGGAGACTTATAAATGTTTTTATTTAAATACGGATGCGCATTGCGATGACCAGTTCAAGGAGGAATACGCCAAATAAGTCGTCTGATTCGAAAAACGCTACTCCTTCGTTACTCCAGTAAAGTAACCATAACTTCGCAGGAGAGAGCGTAAACCAAGATGTTGTACCGGGACCTGGGGGTCTAAAATGGCCACTTTAGCAGATCATAATATGAATTGACCTTTCAAAATAGTAACTGCGTCTGTGACCATTTTACAAATTTAACGCAATTCATATTGTTTTCCTATTATTACTTACCTATGATCTATTTACCTTAATGGCCCCAGACGCTGTTACTATTATGAAAGGTCATTTTACGCTTTTTGACGCAATTCATATTATGATCTGCTAAAGTGGCCGTTTTAGACCCCCTGGAGTGGCACGCGCATCTTTTACAGTAATCTCCAAAATTGGCCTAAAACTATCGTTTTAGCTTTGGATGAGAGGGTGGGCAAATGGTACGGAAATAAAAGTGGTTTTTATAAAGAAATTACTTGAAAAGTAATACTTACTTAGGAAAAAACACTACCACCTACTTTTTGCGACAAACTCGACACGAATTTGATTACCTATTTTTATTTTATTTTTGAGTGTTTACTGGTCCGATTTACGTAATTCTTTTTTCATTAGGTACAGGAAGCCCGCCCGTGCGGTGGTCCCTTATACATTTTATTAACTGTTTTCTTAAACTATATTCTATTAATTATCAAATAAACAATGGACATTAGGCCAATCCTGAACAGTTCTAGTATAATATTTAGTTTGAGGAAACATGTCTTATAAGACATGTTTCCTCGAACTAAATACACACACAACTACAACTATAGTTGTAGTTGTGTGTGTTCGTTTAAGTTGTGTTTGTTAGTGTGTAAAGGATAGCTACTGGTCGTAAAGTAAGGTCGGAGATCCGATCTTATGGATAAATGAAAGTAAAAATAATAATCATAATTGCTTATTGTTTTTTTTCTACAAGAGTATTGTCCCCGGAACGACGAGAACATCTTTTTATTACTGTAAACTGAGGTGTACAGGGGGTCTAAAATGACCACTTTAGCAGATCATAATATGAATTGCGTTAAAAGGCGTAAAATGGACCTTTCATAACAGTAACTGCGTCTTTGAACATTTAGAAAAATATTATCATAATAGGAAAATAATATGAATTGCATTAAAATTCGTTAAATGGTTACAGACGCAGTTACTATTATGAAAGGTCCATTTTACGATTTTTAACGCAATTCATAATTATTATGATCTGATAAAGAGCTAGTAAGTTTCACATAGTCCGATTGATCGAATTATCTGGAGTCTCAAAAGTCAAGAGCACATGGTTCGATTAATCAAACCAACTGGAACAAAAAGTTCGCGTAGTCCGATTGAACGAACCATGCGGTCGAACCACGTGGCCAGGCCCGTTTCTTCATGTCCTTTTAGTTTGGTGTTAGTGTATTTATTTTATAGTTTTTACTTACATAATGGCTAGCGATAAAATAAATAAAGGACCCTATGAGCATGACACAAATTGATAATTGTATTTTTTTAAATGGGCCGTTCTAATTAAAATAACGTTCTTGATTGATGAATAACGAGGATTTTAAGTGCGTTAACATAATCCTAATAATTAACGAAACACCAAATCACGGATCGATGCAAATCGTAAACCGATGAAATTCCATTGAAAAATCGAGTGATGTTTTAATTGATGTAGGTTCGTGATACTAGTAGACTATAAAAAGTCAGCAAAATTACTAGTAATCAGGCAATTATTAGTAAATAGACTAAGTATACATTTTACTACAACGTAACTAATTGGCTTATTATTGCGTGTAAGGAAAGTACACAATTGAAGTTAAAGTTTTTACGTAAAACAAATTAACAAAAGACTAATGAAATCCTTCCGCTTATTTTACATGAAGAAATGATACACACCTACGGTACACACGGCGTTACATGAAGCTATATTTTCCCAGTTTAACTTGGCCTCGCTTTGTATAGATTTCCTGTACAATGAGAGATCCGCGTAAACTGGTTTTTATAGCTTGTTTGTACGTCGTGCGTACATTATTTAGTGTTGGAATGCTTATTGGATAATGATCACTTTGCAATGGGACGAAATGATTATGTTTGGAGACGAAAGGTTGCTTCCGTTCGCAATAAGAATGATTGATTCCCAATCCGACGAGTTCCGCCGCGTTCACCGGGGTTGATAGTTAAAGCCATCCATTCTAAATACACCACCAGCCAATGACATCATCAGTCTGCAGCGGATAACGTTAAAGGCGGATTAGATTTAGGGGGTAACCTCCCCCTGGTCTGGACATGTCCGGCTTATGGCTCTGACCGGTCGACTCCAGAAATAAATATTCGGGCCGTTGTTCTGACACTTCTGACCTCTTCAAATTTTGAAATGATACGTGCATAATCTCAAATATCGAAAATAGAAATACCCTATGGTTGACCATGTCCATAGACAACCTGATACTGACATGTTGCTTTTTTCTTTTTCAGGCGGCGCAAGAGCCCACAGCCCCCGCTTCGACGTCCACGTCGACGTCGGCATCAGCGGCGGGCGACGGTGCCAGCACCTCATAGGGAGCTAGCGCTACAGTTGGTGCCAGCACCTCATAGGGAGCTAGCACCACAGTTGGGACTCTGTGTATATTACCAGGACACCTAGTGCTAGATCTGTTAAGTTACGCCCACACGAAAATGTACCTTATGTTATGTTGTTATAAGACTTGTATTTTTTTTTGCGCACTGACATGTGATTGGCCGTTTTGCTTCGGAGATTTGGTTTGAAAAGGAGTGAATATAATCTTGGATAATTCATTCGTACGCTGTGACATAATATTATCATCCATAAGGCTAGCAAGTCTATAATTAGTCTGCCATTGTTTTACTTCATAAATTCAACATCTTAAAGGTATATTCGTGGATCCATTATCTACCTGTATCAATGTCAGAGCATTATTCCAGGATAACTCTCTAAGATTTTATAATCTCAGACTATGAATTATGACGTCATACATAGTGGTGTATGGTTCTTCTGGCTCGTGGTTACAATTTGAACCTACGCTGCCTTCAGTCTTCTGTGCAGTACATGCAAGGAGGCGGAGGAAACTTTTGGAACATCAAGATCCCTTGCGTATGTCCAGAGAAGACTGGGAAGATTGATCTGGTTCTGCTTCATGGCTCACGTACAATACAATGGTCTACTAGGACTAAGTGTGGAAACCAAATCCCTGACTAGGAACTAGGGATGCCACAATCTGTTTTTTTTTCAATACAATTTTCACAGACAAATTCCCAACAGAACCAAGAACTAAGCGCTAAATGAAAAGTTTTTAACATTGTACGAAACTCTATTCAACAATGGCGACGACATAATTGTCTATGCTCCGAAAGTTACAGAGTAAAATAGGTAAGGTTGTATTCACATATCGGTGCGTTGACGATCACAATCCATAGAGAAATATTTTTTTTAAAACACCTTGTAATTAAGAGTCATACGATGTTTATCAATAATTATTGTCTGTACTATAATTATCCTGAGTGAGCTTTACTTTGTATACTAACAATTAAATCACCTGGTCCTTTAATTATTGGAAATCAGATAGCGTTAAAGATCGTTATCATGCTGCATTGGGAATGTAGGCCTATTTTGTGGGGATGCAATTTGTAGACACAAACTGATAGTGTAATAATGTGGTATGGAAAATAAATCAGTCAGCAAGGGTAGAAAGTTTTTTTTGTTGAATTATTTCACATTCGCAGATTATTTTTAACGGACCTTAATCTTAACGACCGTTGTTTTCTTTTACCTTGTCAAAAAGTGAAAAAAAATACAATAAGTACTGGTATTTTTTTACAATTATGTCACTCATCAAATCCTACTCACAAAATATGTACACTGATAAACGACACAATATAAAACACGCAAAATTCAGTTTCTCCGTGCCCCAAAAAAACCTGATCACTTTTAATTTCCGATTTATTCGCGCAAAAGGACATTGTTGGTCCATTTGTCATGACGACAAAAAACGACCACTTTACCACATATTAATTATAGTCGTTACTTCGATGTTTTTCTATATTCTGAATGCAGTGAAGTATTTTTTACTTTTAAACGGGTTTATTTTTGGCAAGGTTTCCTTTATAATCTTAGAAGATAGATTACCTATCCCTCTTAATAAAACTTACGTGACGTTTTCAAACATCATCTGCGTAACCTTTTAAACCGAATGCAGCTGAATACCAGTATTTTCTATGAAGCGACTGCCTACCTGACCTCCACAACCATTGTGTTCTTATTGTAGTATTGGGTATGATGGTATGGTACCTACCCAATTTCACGATTTCAAACACTCAGCCATAAAATTCATTTCACAAGTTATCGAAAATGTTCTAACATCTGATAATATTCGCCTAGCGGCTAACAGCCATTTGGCTAGTCGTCAAGCCATTAAAATGGCCTTTGACGTTACGTCGTAACAATATTAATGTGCAAGACACAGCTAGGGATGTACGCAGGCGTCGGGCGGGGCACCGATAGCGCCGCCCCTGGTCAGCTATGCAATTTAGCCAGAGGATAATAGATTTACCACTTAATGGTACTCAGTAGCTGGGTTGTGGGGATATACAAGGTGCAATGACGCGGTCTTATGTGTGTGAAAGCGTGGTTCATCGACACACTGGTGGTTCACACAGTCCAGTTTACTTTATTATTGAGAACTAGCTTTTGCCAGCGGCTTCGCCCGCGTGAAAATGACGATTTTCCATACAAACTTTCATCCCCTATTTAACTCCCTTAGGGGTTGCATATCGAAAAATCCTTCCTTATTCCTTGTCTACATTATAAAAGGAACCTCTGTGCAAAATTTCAACTTTCTAGGTCCAAGGGTTTGGGCTGGGCGTTGATGAGTCAGTCAGTCAGTCAGGACTTCTCTTTTTATTTATATAGATAGATAGATTAAGAGCTCCGAGTTTAATAGTAACTGCCACTCACACTTGCCTAGGTTGGTCTGGGGATGGGTGACCTCCTATTACATACCTACCGAGTTTCCACCGTACCTCGGAAAGCACGTTAAGCTGTTGGTCCCGGCAGTCGATACTCAGTTACGTGTAAGTCTGACAACCAGTCTTACTAAAGACTATCCTATTACCCTTTATTGGGAAAAGGATCTATGCAGATGATTTATTATTGAGAATCATTAGAATAGTTACCACCTTGAATTTGACGAGAATGCAAAACGGCAGCCTGTTAGCCTGTTTAAGTTTCTTTATGTAAAATACTGGTACATATTCAGCTGCTTCCCAATAGACTGGAAGCTTACTGTAACATATTGGAAAAAAGGCAGATGATTTATTAATAGTTTCCATACCAATTTTGGGGTACTCAAGTATCCATTGAAAAGAATTATGCAATCTGCAGGTAAATGTATCAATATTGGTCAAGGTCTTAAGAATTGTGTCTTCAAATTGCAACTTTATACTGAAGGCAGAAATAAGTTTTTTCCATGCAGTTAAGATGGACAGAACCCAGTGATTTATTGCAAAAACTATGTTCTACTGTCTAATATTATTGTGAATATGTATTTTCTTGATGTGCTCCTTATATTCAATATTGTAATATGTGCCCAAAATATTGTAAAATTCAGAGTTTTGTGCTATTTGTTCCCTTTTAATGTAAAAACATAACGAAGTGTGTATTTATATAGTTCTCTGTACATGTACTAATTTTAACTTTGTTCATTCCATCCTATAAAACATCGTATTGCGTAGTTTTGGTCAAATGTGATATTTACTAAATTATTAATTGGTTTATGATCTCAAATTCATTAACTAAAATATTTTTTTAATTCGAGATTTTAATAAAAAAAATTGTATAGTATGGTGGCCAGAAAAGTGTTTGATCCAAATCAAAGAAGCGTTTTGTAAAAAACTATAAAGCCGGCCAAGTGAGTGTTAAATTAAATATTTTATCCCACGAATCAACTTACTTTATTAGTTTTCAAATTTCCCTAATATTTTTGAACAACACCAAGGGATAGATGAGAAAAAATTACCTATTTTACGTGTAGGGTAGGAGACCTGAAAAGAAAATTGTAAAGAAAAGTGTATTATTAAGAGTCACCGACCAAGCCGTGGACGGGATTGAGCACTAGGTACTTATATGGTTCCTTGTGGACTACATAACCCCAAAAACGGATTTAAAACGTTACCTACCTACTTAATAAATATTTCTGGCCACTGTAGGTAACACATACAATTAGGGATACATTTTAAGTTAGATTTTCAAGCGATTATTTAATTAATTTAAACAAAATTTTTATACATGATGTTGTATTTTATATTTTGATATTAAATAGTTGCTAGTCAAGACGAGGATATTAAAATTTTAATTTTTTTGCTTCCTACTAAACGAGTGTTTAAAAAAAATATATCAAAATTTTTAAAACATTGTTTAAAATGTTTAAATTATTGAAAATTGACTGTTTAAGTTTATTTAATTTATTAATCTGGTATCTAAAAATATAAGAAGGCTTTGAAAGAAAAAAAAACGCATTTTCCCAGTTTATGGGTACGTCCATGGAAATTTATATTAAGCCGTACCAAATTTCGTCCTTTTAACAAATACAACCGTCTTGAAATCTACAAGATGCAGTAGTTTTTACTAAAATCCCATACTTCATGAAGTACGTTTTCAGCTACTTACACAAATATTGTAATATTTATATGTACAGTCAGTGCCCAGCATTAACTGACCCCTGGTATACTTAAAGAAGAAGAGGGCAATGGTGTGAGAACAGGGGTCACATAATACTGGGTACTGACTGTACGTCAACTTGAATATATTCAAGAATCTAACTACATCGCACTTATGTAAATATTTTGTAAATATATTATATTGTCGATTAACAGTCGGGATATTATTTAGTTTTAATTACTTAGGTACGGAAATCTCTGAACACGGAGTGGTTACCTAAACTGTTATATAAAAATTCTCTGAATATTCGTTTAAATAGTAAAAATGTGAAGTTTTTGTTAATAGCACAGTAAGAACTGAAGTAAATGTACCCTAATCTAATTGTAGATATACATTGTGAATGGATCCTAGTAATTTTTAAGATCTTGTAGTTTTTAAGTCTAGATATAAAATTGACATTACTTATTTATGATTATCGTTGTAACGTTTAGATTTACATTTGAATGTTAAACTTCCGCCCATCGAGTCGAGGCATCACAAAATTGTGATAATCAAATTAAAAATTTAACATACCTACTAGAAAAAAAATCTTCTTTGTAATTCTTGTCCAATTCGTGAGTCCACTAAAATTTTAAGTAGTGACAAATTAAAGTAGATTTTTTAACTTTACGCAAACATAGAAAAAGCCAAAGTCCTTTAATGTCTAGCTGCTTTCGTTGAGAAGATATTTGTCAAAGAGCCTAAGTACCCCCAATCGTCCGTAATGTCAGGTGCCTAAGTCACAATCTTCCTAAAATTACGATATATTATACATCTTTTCTCTTTTGTATAGTAGTAAGAAGTCAGTAACAGCACTTTTAATAAGCGACAGTCCATCACAGTAGAGTAGTTAACAAAAATTAAATTAACGATTTTAATATTTAAGATAGATCTAAGGACATTGAAGTAGGCAAGAGTCGGTTTTGGGTCGTTTCGGTAGTGGTGACATCTTGCGGAAATGTTTGGTTCATATTTTTATTTTTGTCGATTATTTTCGGTCAGTCGTTTATTTGAGAGAAAGAAGGCTAATATTTGGATTTATGGTTAGAATTAAGTATGTAAGTATTTACCGGGTTCTCTCAAATAAACGGTTGGTTTTGTAATACAAGTTCACATTTGCAGTAGCATAAGTTAAAATAACTACCAACTGACATACAATAAACTCGTGTTATGTTAATCATTACAGTACAGTTAGTTCTCCATAAAAAATAGAAACTAAAATAACCAATAAAGCACACTGATCAAAAAGTATTGTGTCACTTGTAAATATTTATTTTACTTACCAATTCAAAAACAACTCTGTCAAGACCAACTGAATGAAGTTTATTAAAATATAAGCCTTGTCAGTGAAAAAAACCTTGGTTAAGCAATAATTAATCTTAATCAAGGTTTTTTTCACTGACAAGGCTTTACAAGGTGGAAAGGTCAACGACGCAAACACGGTAACTACGTATACAATAGATAGATCATTCTGAATGCATACCTACAGTAACTTTCCACCGGTAATTTAAAAAAAAAACAACTGTTCCATATTTTTTTACCATGCAGTGCACTTTTACAGGAATCAGTGTTTTTTTTTTAAACTGACGAATAATTTCTGTGTGGAGGGGTTCAGAAAGATGTACTGAATACTTGATATCCATTTTAGCATTGGTGTTCACATCATTGTCTTTTTTTTTTTTTGCTAACCTGTGCTGTCCCACTCCTGAGCAAAGACCTCCCACTTCTTACAATGGTGTGCTTCTTCTCGCCAATTGGTGAAATCCATCCAAGGCGTCCCGCCATCTTCTCCTCCGCGACCCCGTCTAGCTGTGTCAGGGCTCCAGTCTGGCGATAATCAGGCCCATAGCTGTGCCGGCATCCAGCTGATATGGCCTGCCCAGTCCCATTTCAGTCTCGCAGATTTATAAGCTACGTGCATGTGCCTTTGTCTCTTTTAACCCTTTTTTTTTGGAGGTTGGGGAGGAATCATCAAATGACTCCTCCCGCTCTGGGTGAAGGCGAAGGGAGTGTCAGACTTCTACTGACTAAAAAAAACCACCTATGTTCCTTCTTAGCCCTTTGTGTCCGGGGCCGCGGTATCTCTTTCGAACCTTCAGCCCAATCTTATTTAACCCTAAGGCTGACTGGTAGAGAATGCCTTGTGGCATTTAGTCCGCTTAAGTACCACTATTGCACTTGAAGTTTAAATAAACAAATATATTAAGTTAAACTGCTATTAAAATGTAAACCTATTGACAATGGGTACCTGCTGCAGTCTAAAAATCTGTGGTAGGTAGTAAAAAAAAATACTTTTTGGATAGCGATCTTTGCCGTCCAATAATAACTAACAGTTTGTGTAACAAAAACTGCATTTGTGAACTTATTCAAATTCCCATTTTTGTACAATAATTTTATTTATTATGTGGATGATGAAAAATATTGCCTGAAAACATCTTTAACGTATTACGGTTTTTTGTAATGTCTCTTAGTCAGAAAATAGCTTAATGGGTCTGAAAAAAAAAATTAGTTTAACAGAATTATTCAACATTTTTCGTTTTGGTAAATAATTCTTTTAAAAATATTTTCTGAGATTCTTGAGAAGTCTCTCTAGCTAATTTTGGTAACTGATGTCCAAATCGTTTGCAACTTTTTTGGTCCATATTGAGCATTTCGTACTGAGAGCGAATTATGTAGATATTGTGTCATCTTATGTTTAAAAATAAATATCAAATACATTTTGAAATATAAAATATTTCTGCAAGTTTGCTGGTTTTTTAATGTGAAAAGTGATACTTATATAAACTATTTCTTGTCAAATAAACGATTTCGATGATCGTTGTTCTTTTGTTTTGATTTGTGATAAACCTGTTCCCAAGTATTCCCTGCTTATAGTTTTATAAAATACGATGCCTCGGCCAGGCCAAAATGCTAGCTAAGCCTTTGACGATTGTGATCACACTAATATTATAAAGGCGAAAGTTTGTGAGTGTGTATGTTTCTTACTTCTTCACGCAAAAACTACTGAACGGATTTGAATAAAATTTGGTACACAGATAGTTTATAACCTGGATTAACACAGGATAGTTTTTATCCAGATTTTATCTTCCCGTGGTATAATTTTCGAGTTGTAGCGGGTGAAACCGCTGGCAACAGCCACCTTTAAACAGAGTGGAAGGGACACTCACGCTAAACGGTTACCACATATTCATTCAGTGCTCATTCTACCCCCCCCCCCACTCCCCCTACATTGAATACATGAAATGCTACTGAGAATTTCCTTCTGGAAGAACAAATAGCTAATAACACACCTGGAGACCAGTTCCGCACCCCTAGGCTGTGAACTTGCGCTTGTGAACATCATCATCTGACTCACCTTTTCCAGGGTCGGATTGGATCCCCTCTAACCGGATACAGCTGTGTACCAGTATTTTACATGGAGTGACTACTTATCTGACCTCCACAACCTACTGAATGGGTTGTTGAGGTCAGCTATTGGGTAATATACCTACGTATTTCATGTATTACATGTGGGAGGAGAGGGGGGCAAATGATGCACTGAATGAATATAGTGTATACCCCTTGGTAAGATTGGTTGTCAAATCAAATTAATGCTCGTGACTATACCTACACACATCTACAAAATACGAAAGGATTGACACTGCAGGCTGTCTATACACAGTATACACGCTGTAAAATAACCCTTTCCAAGCCGTTATCGAAGCATACAGGTACTGAATTTCTGTACACATGTGTATATCCGCAGTCTTGCGGCATGCTACAAACCTAGGTAAGTACATAGTTTGAGTCAGTTTTTAGATGTACTCTGTAAAAGAATAATGACGTTTAGAAGTGTTGTCAATGCAATGTCCTATTCGTTGCAGTTTGGTCAGATAATACACACTGCAGTTCAAATCCATAGCTTCTGCTTATACCGTAAACATTAACAATTATAAACTATTATTGCTACAAATTCTGGTAAAGCGCCATCTTTTAGCATTTTACAAAACTACTTTAGTTGTGAGCGAACTACAGCGATGGAATGCCTAGTTGTGCACCATCTAAGTACGTAGTTCAAAATGTTTCCGCTAGATGGCAGAGTTAAAAATGCAGAAGGAATAGCATAGATGGCGCTGTTTTTACAAGCATGGTCGTTTACGAGGATACCTTAGCAAAAATTTAAGATTTGTTAAAAATTTAATTTTGTTGTCTTCTTTATTATGTCCAAACCGACATTATCTGTCTGTGGTCCAAACCGACATTATCTGTGGTCCAAACAAACATTAAAATTATTTCAAACGCTTTTTGTAATATCACAATGGACTTACGGACTGTGTGTCTGTGGTGCAGTGATGGATTAACCCTTAATCAAATTAAGCAATTGCCTAGGGCATCACGTCTGGGGGGGCACCAGAATAAGCACACAAAAAAATTCGTCCTTAGGGCATCACTTCTCACTCTCGCGTCAAAATTCGCGTGTTTTAAGTTGACATAAGAGTCCGACCTAGGTCGTAACATAGCCCCATAATACATGATGATAAAATTTAATCAGCTTTCCCTAATGTGGAAACAGCCCTGCATATTTTTATCGCTTATGATTACAAATTGCTCAGCGAAACGATCTTTTTCAAAATTAAAAATATTAAAAAAGGACAAAGATGATACAAGAAATGCTCGATAATTTATCGATATAGGGTAGTCGACAAAAAAAAACTAATTAGTCCGTCAGATAGATTTCCAAAAAATATTGAACACGTATTTTTTCTTTTTTCACGTAAACAAAAAATGAAGACGATACAGTGCTTCGAAAAGTCGTGAAACGTCACAGCTTGGTCCAATTTTACCTAACTATGACGTCAAACGCCCCCTCTCCATGGTCTTTGACAAGCTTTATTTTCGTCAATTTTTATTAATTTGATAAAACAAAAAACACGTATCCAATATTTTTCAATAATCTGACTGACGGACTAAACAGAATCATATTTTTTTTAGTCGGTCGACTACCCTATTATACATAGAGTCCGATATGTTAAAAACGTTAGACGCTTCCGTGAATTCAATACCTACCCGGAAAAGCCGCAAAACGCATTTCAATAAATAAAAAAAAGTAGTTAAAAAACTAAAAACCCCGACTGAACAAAAACTGAAAAGCAAAATACAAAGCATATTGAATGAGGTCCATTTGAATATAATAAAAATAAGAAAAGACTGGGTGTAAATTAAGAATTAACCCTTTACGCAGCCGTCAACCAAACATTCTGTACATCAAACTAAGTTCCCCTAGGCGAGCCCTACGCAAAAATGTTTGCTGGGAAACGACTTTTTTTTTGGGGATCAAAAATCACATATTACGGTAAAACTCAATGTAGCACTCTTAAAACATTGTGCTAGTAGATGCTTTAAATAGTAATCGGGTCATAGAGGTAATTTAAGTTAAGTTATGTAAACCTGAAAAACTAGAATTTATAAAAACAGCTGTGAAAAATTTTGAACTTTGACCTCTCCGTAACTAGAGGGTTCCCAAGTAATGGTCTAGAATAGAAAAATGATTGCAGTGGTGAGGGGAACAAGTCTTAGTGTTCTTCGTTTGTGTTAAGGGTACTGTCTAGTACACCCTGTATAGAATGGACCCCGCCTGCTTCCAAGTTTTGTTTAATAAAAAATATGCTTGATTTTTGCTTTTCAGTTTCTATTTAGTGGGGTTTTTCAATTTTTTTTTATTTCTAGCTTTTGAGTTAGTCACGTAAAGTAGTTCGCAGACGATTTATGTTTTTTTTATACGATTTCTAATGAAACCCTGAAAAAAAAAATTCGAACTTCACACAATAAAGCGCCCAAAATCCGCAATTTTCGTTGTTTTTTAATTTTGATATCTAGCCAGTGACACTCGTGCCACGAGGACAAATCTAACTACGTTTATTTTATCCAAATTCGTTCATCCGTTTAGGAGTTATGAGGGAACAAAGAAACGGACATACATACATACAGGTTAATTAAACACATAACTCTCCTTTTGGGCTTCGCCGCAGTCGGGTAATAAATTATGCTTTGGTTTTTATTGTTGTCTCACCTACTCCACTTATAAGGTACCTACTTTACATTTCATCATCATATTTTACAAAAAAAAACTAATGTTTTTAGGCGGTAAAGGTTTAAAAACCAATTCTAGTTGACATACGGATAGGGGGGCCCACAGGCGTGGATTGCCTAGGGCATCAAGAAGTCTTAATCCGTCACTGCTGTGGTGTGTGTCTCTTACAGTGCGATCAAATTATCTTGGCAGCTCTGAACATAGGCTTTGCGAAATTTTACGCATGTAAACTTGGGAATAAAACTGTTATTGCCAGATAAACCAATACTTAAACGATCAGAAAATATCTAATTTAAACAGTGAGAAATACAAATAAAATAAATATCATAACACTTTTATACATTCGTTGTAACAAAATGACCTGCACGAAGTTCGGAGCTGCCAAGATAATTTGATCGCACTGTACTCTCATGGATATTATTACTGCAGAGTTAAAACTATCTTTGTAAACAGTAATCACTTGATAATGCTGTCAAAACTTTGTAAATTAAACATTTATTTATTTTGCTTGTCTAAAGCTCCTACAATTACGTGAAATGTGAAGAATAACAAACAGAAAATTACTTTTCTAAGTATAATCAGTGTGATAATAGTTTTATGTAACTGTTTATGTATTTTTCTGAAGAAGTAATTTGAGGTTAACTACGTGAATGCGGCGACGCAATATTTTAACAAATAACTCAAAAACCTGTATCTTGAAGGATGTCGAACCCTAGCATTGATGAAACTATACTAAAATATGAGACTTTCATCAATGATGTACTCAAAGAAGACTTACGCAAACTGGAAATTCGTCTTGAACGAATCAACGCAGAGATTACCGACTTGGTACAACAAAAGCACACTTTAAAAGTTATCACAGACAAGGAAATTCATCCTAATGGCTTCAAAACTCAAGTAAACATTGGTTGTAACTTTTTCATGGAAGCTTCAGTCCCTGACACTTCAAAATTGTTGATGAATGTTGGTTTAAATCATCATTTAGAGTTTACTGTTGAAGAAGCAAATAAGTATTTGGATGTAAGAATAAAGGCTTTCGAGGTAAAGGCAGAAGAACTTCAGACTAAGGCTGCGGAGACTAAAGCTCATATAAAATTAATGTTGATTGGTCTCGGAGAGTTACAGGATAAGGTTGTGAAGGGAAGTTGATTGTGCGATTCTACGGGTTATTGTAATTGTGATATGTGCCAGAGTATATTGCTAATCATATTGTATAAACATAAGTCTTTTAGAGTTAAGGATACTTGGTAACTTAAGAATCATGTCACAACTTTTGATAAAGCTATTGTATAAATTAATACACTTGTAATAAAGTCAATAGAGACTTGTTCGTCCTGTTATCATGATACTTTTCTTGTTCTGGACCATACTTGGGAACTAGTTACGTAGATATTAGAGGTTTCAACTTTTCCACATTTTTTGTTTAAATTTATGTTACATATTTGAGGACTTTATATTGAAAAAATTAATAGGGTTACTAAGTTTGATGTACAGAATGCTTGCTTGACAGCATGAAGGTTCAGTTTAAGTCATGTAAAAGTTCCATGGAAAACTAGAAACAGTTAATTATTTTGTATGTTTTTTTTGTCAAGTGCAAGCTTAGTGCCTACACAGTACAGTTAGAAGAAAATAATGTCATTTAATAATGCCACAGATTTGACTGGTTAACATAAATGAATCTGAATCATTAAAAGTAAAATTGATCCAGATCCTGTCCTGTTGGTTCTGTTATAACTATGCATAATATCTAGATACTTCTACAGTTATTCAATTTTTTTAATTTAAATATATGTAAATAATAAGATATTTTTTAAATCATTCAAGTTACTGTACATAAATAAAATATTTTTGTTGTAATATGGTTTTTCATTTCATCTCAATGAAGAAAATAAATTTCAGTTCTTATCAAAAGTTCCGTCGATTTCCGCCAGAGGCGCCACTGTCAAACTTATAAAAATATAATTACGTCTGTAGTAATTACTGAAGAGATAGGTTACTACAGAACACAGACTGTACAGATCTGTGGAAACAGACTAGGTCGACATTGAAACCTGCTGCTGAGAAGTATGTCACTGAATAAAGAATTACATTAGTAAATATATTGAGCTACCTGAGTATACCTAAGCTTATCCTCGCTCATTCTAAATCGAGCTCGTGCTCGCGGATGCGCGAGTTCCCTAAAGGGAACTGCAATTATTATTAAAAGTCTACCATTTTGATCCGGCCATCGAAACCAGTATAATTATGCTTAGCTACTATTGCAGTGGATCATAACCTTTTCAATATTGTTACCCCTGTGACTTATTAAAAATTAATTAAATATTATTATATTATTAGTTATTTGATTAGTTGGCCGCAATTGATCAAATATGTATGTATGTAGGTATATATTTTAATGAATCACAAATCACCAGTGGCGTATTGTCAGTGACGGATTAAGACTTCTTGATGCCCTAGGCAATCCACGCCTGTGGGCCCCCCTATCCGTATGTCAACTAGAATTGGTTTTTAAACCTTTACCGCCTAAAAACATTAGTTTTTTTTTGTAAAATATGATGATGAAATGTAAAGTAGGTACCTTATAAGTGGAGTAGGTGAGACAACAATAAAAACCAAAGCATAATTTATTACCCGACTGCGGCGAAGCCCAAAAGGAGAGTTATGTGTTTAATTAACCTGTATGTATGTATGTCCGTTTCTTTGTTCCCTCATAACTCCTAAACGGATGAACGAATTTGGATAAAATAAACGTAGTTAGATTTGTCCTCGTGGCACGAGTGTCACTGGCTAGATATCAAAATTAAAAAACAACGAAAATTGCGGATTTTGGGCGCTTTATTGTGTGAAGTTCGAATTTTTTTTTTCAGGGTTTCATTAGAAATCGTATAAAAAAAACATAAATCGTCTGCGAACTACTTTACGTGACTAACTCAAAAGCTAGAAATAAAAAAAAATTGAAAAACCCCACTAAATAGAAACTGAAAAGCAAAAATCAAGCATATTTTTTATTAAACAAAACTTGGAAGCAGGCGGGGTCCATTCTATACAGGGTGTACTAGACAGTACCCTTAACACAAACGAAGAACACTAAGACTTGTTCCCCTCACCA
Organism: Diarsia mendica; assembly: GCA_949316265.1. NCBI lineage: Eukaryota > Metazoa > Arthropoda > Insecta > Lepidoptera > Noctuidae > Diarsia > Diarsia mendica. The sequence continues at coordinate 6,759,087 of OX438906.1, read as the reverse complement.
CTGCAATCATTTTTCTATTCTAGACCATTACTTGGGAACCCTCTAGTTACGGAGAGGTCAAAGTTCAAAATTTTTCACAGCTGTTTTTATAAATTCTAGTTTTTCAGGTTTACATAACTTAACTTAAATTACCTCTATGACCCGATTACTATTTAAAGCATCTACTAGCACAATGTTTTAAGAGTGCTACGAGGGCGGGTCAATAAGTCCGTGACTTTTTGAATCAAACACAGGTTTTCGGATACGTTCTATTTTTATTTTTCAACGTACTCTCCTTTGAGCTCTATACACTTTGTCCAACGTTTCTCCAATTTTTTTATCCCTTCCAAAAAATAAGATTTGTCGAAGTCATCAAAATGGCTATTTGTTTGTGAGATGATTTCATCATTGGAGTCAAATCCCATTCCACCAAGCCATTTCTTCAAGTTTGGGAACAGGAAATAGTCAGTCGGGGCTAAATCCGGAGAATAAGGCGGATGAGAGAGCAATTCGTAGCACAATTCATGAATTTTTGACATGGAAACTGCACATGTGTGCACCCTTGCATTGTCCTGGTGGAAAAGAACCGCGGCACCCATCTTGCGGAAAGCTTTTTCATACCCAAGTGATCATTTAAAATTGTAACCACTGAGCCATGTGAGATGCTTATGGCTTCCACAATCACTCTCACTTTCAATCTGCGATCGGCCATCACCAAATCGTGATTTTTTTTAATTGTTTCGGGTATAGAGACTTCAACTGGGTGTCCAGAACGTTCGGCATCTTCCGTGCTTGTACGGCCACAACGAAGTTCTGTGAACCACTTCTTTACCATTGAAATTGGTGGTGCAGAGTACCCATAGTGTTTATCAAGCCTAGCTTTGGTTTGAGTAATGGTTTTTTTCCTCAAAAAATAATGCTCAATGAGCACACGAAATTCACTTTTTTCCATTTTCTTCTCAAAGTACGCGGCAGTCTGCTATCAATGGCTGTCAAAGACAAACTTATAGACGCTGCTTGTTCAAATTTTGACAGAAGTCACCTGATAGTAGCCTGTTGACAGCGGCAGTGTTGCCTTTTCAGTTAAAACACAAGAAATTAAAAAAGTCACGGACTTATTGACCCGCCCTCGTACATTGAGTTTTACCGTAATATGTGATTTTTGATCCCCAAAAAAAAAGTCGTTTCCCAGCAAACATTTTTGCGTAGGGCTCGCCTAGGGGAACTTAGTTTGATGTACAGAATGTTTGGTTGACGGCTGCGTAAAGGGTTAATTCTTAATTTACACCCAGTCTTTTCTTATTTTTATTATATTCAAATGGACCTCATTCAATATGCTTTGTATTTTGCTTTTCAGTTTTTGTTCAGTCGGGGTTTTTAGTTTTTTAACTACTTTTTTTTATTTATTGAAATGCGTTTTGCGGCTTTTCCGGGTAGGTATTGAATTCACGGAAGCGTCTAACGTTTTTAACATATCGGACTCTATGTATAATAGGGTAGTCGACCGACTAAAAAAAATATGATTCTGTTTAGTCCGTCAGTCAGATTATTGAAAAATATTGGATACGTGTTTTTTGTTTTATCAAATTAATAAAAATTGACGAAAATAAAGCTTGTCAAAGACCATGGAGAGGGGGCGTTTGACGTCATAGTTAGGTAAAATTGGACCAAGCTGTGACGTTTCACGACTTTTCGAAGCACTGTATCGTCTTCATTTTTTGTTTACGTGAAAAAAGAAAAAATACGTGTTCAATATTTTTTGGAAATCTATCTGACGGACTAATTAGTTTTTTTTTGTCGACTACCCTATATCGATAAATTATCGAGCATTTCTTGTATCATCTTTGTCCTTTTTTAATATTTTTAATTTTGAAAAAGATCGTTTCGCTGAGCAATTTGTAATCATAAGCGATAAAAATATGCAGGGCTGTTTCCACATTAGGGAAAGCTGATTAAATTTTATCATCATGTATTATGGGGCTATGTTACGACCTAGGTCGGACTCTTATGTCAACTTAAAACACGCGAATTTTGACGCGAGAGTGAGAAGTGATGCCCTAAGGACGAATTTTTTTGTGTGCTTATTCTGGTGCCCCCCCAGACGTGATGCCCTAGGCAATTGCTTAATTTGATTAAGGGTTAATCCATCACTGCGTATTGTAATTTTTTAGTTTGTGTCCACATTAGGTCTACATCAGTTTTTTCCCGTTACCTCTACTGTAGACGACTGTAGTACCGACATCCACATTTCGGCAGTCCAAGTCTCATGTAATAGGTGGCGAGTCTATTGTCGTTCACAAATCACGATTGCTACTGAGAAATTCCGGCTCAACCTGGGAATCGAACCAAAGACCTCATGCTCAGCTGTCTTACTTTTGACCACTACACCAACGAGCCAGTCAAATCGGCTTATAAATGCAGTCAAAGTATAACCCTCCTCTTGAACTCGGAAAAAGTGTAAAGGCATTTAATAAGTCATTACCTATCCCCCTAAGAACTTATTAAAAGTCTAATAACAATCAAGTGGCTACTTCAGACTTATTACCAAGGTCCTAAATGCCTTTAATCAGCTCAAAAGTTGCTGGCCTAAGCGGTTAGCGACAAATTAGGGTTAATTTGAATATTTGATAGTCTCAAGATGCAAGGGGTTGATTATTATCCATTTGGTTGGAAACACTTGAATAAAATTAGCATTGGATATGATTTTAGGGGTATTATAGAATCGTGACGTATGAAGAGAGTGTACCTACAATAGAAACAGCTGAACAGGTTTCATCATTATTATCATCAACCTATAATGTTCCCACTGCAGGGACTCAGGCCTCCTCTCTAGGAGAGGGATGGGCTATGATCCACCACGCGGGCCCAGTGCGGATTGGTAGATGTCGCATAATTATCTTCGAATTTTTGGTTCTAAAATATGTCGGTTTCCTCACCGTTTTCCTTCACCGTTTTGAAAGCAGCGGTGATGAAATAAATTACACAAAGTAATGCGCCTGCTTAGGTTCGAACCCACGGCTTACTTACTGTTTGTAAGTCGGGGCCGCCACCACTGGGATAAGGGACTAATGTTTACACCTCTGCCTAAGCCTTTGGGGATTGCAGGCGTGATGTTATGTTATGTTAAGAAGGAGTGTTAAGTTTTTAGAGTTTTTTAAGTCTCATACATGAGATTTTCTTGTTACAGTTTGGGCTGACATTGTTTTCATAGCTCGAGCCTGAAACTGAAAGTTTACGTTAATTAAGTTCACAGCGCCATCTAGCGGCGATGTTTAGTGCTACAATACCAACGCAAACTCTCCCCACGATCCCGGTTCTCAGTACTGTCAAACTGATTTCATATCACACATTCGTTCTCCCAGTATTGAGAAGATGGCGTTTTTTTTTAAACTGGGCCTGCTCTTGACCTCGATCACGCCTGAGGGAGGGCTCGTTTACGGAGACGCGGGGCGTCGCGCGGCGCGTGCAGAAGGCTCGTTTCGTGCTTTTTTATTAATTCACTGAGAGACGGCTCCACCGCAACAAACGCTGCATTTTAAACTAACGTGCGAAAATAGCTTCTTATAAAATCAACGATTGAAATCGTTAACTTTTTCATACATCGCCATGTGTTTGAATTAAAAACGCAGCACGCGCCGCGCGACGCCCCGCCCCCGTACGTAAACATGCACTGATGCAAAGCGTTGGATGAGGTCTATAATGGAATGAGCGTTCCCAGAAGATGTTCACTTGTTCCTGTTCACTCTTTCTTTAAAGGCAGACGGGGTTCTGTAAAGCTCCATCATCTCTTTTACTCTTCCCTGCCATCCATATTTTGCTTCTAAGCAACTCTCGGGAGTCCTGACGGTTTGATATTAAAGCTGGAGTCACACAGAGGCAAAACCCGCGCGAGACACATTTGAAACATGTGTCACAAACTCACAAGTTGTTGTTCGGCATTCGCTTGTCTTTCGAGTGAAGCCTAATATGGTGAAAAAAAATACTAAGGTTCATTTCGACATATTCATGCCATTACTTATAGAGTTATAGGTATACTTACAGAGCATCATGCTTCTATTCAATGTTGTTGGGCAGGCGATGTTGTTGGGATGGCGACCGCGAACCGGAAGACATTGTGTTGGAAGGCCTCCCACTAGGTGGACCGATGACCTGGTCAAGGTCGCAGGAACCCGCTGGATGAGAGACGCACGGGACCGGTCAATGTGGCGACACCTGGGGGAGGCCTATGTCGAGCAGTGGAAGTCTTTTGGCTGAAATGATGATGATGATGATGATGGGCAGGCAGGGGTATCTATGTAGGGACTGTAGGGTCTGTAGGGTACACTTCGCCAGTTAAGTTTGAGTTCCACATAGGTACCTACATAGATAACAGGTACCTATAACTTATAAGTATTGGGGATCCGATTGCCATCAACCGCCCAGCCGGGCAAACAAAGAAAGAAAGAAAAAATGTTTATTTGACGTCAGTACATCAAGCACACACACAATAATAAAAAAATGAAAAAAAATACAAAAATGGAAATACATAGTAGGTTACCTATGTGCTGTGTGCCTCACGGCTGCGCCAAAAAGGTTCATTTCAGCATTCATGCCAGACAGGTGAAGCTGTCTGACGCTGGTCTTCCAATGAACCTTGAGGGGGTAAGTAACATACAGAAAACAGTTTCAAACATATTATGTAAATATATGGTTACAATAAATAGATATCGAGTAGGTACTTAAATTAAGAAAATGTGTATGTAGGTACGAGTTTAGTTAAAAAGAAAAATGTAAGCAATAAATATATAATTGTGTAAGAAAGTAATAATACTGGTAACAATAAATAAATACAGAGATAAGCCAAGACAGAATAAATATTTTTAGAAGAAAATAAAATTAGTTTAATAGTTATAGGTATTATTAGTAATGTCCTAATATCAAAAAAAACGACGGGTTGCACTCCGGGAGTGCCGGCAGAAGTGAAAACTTGATTATTAACGTTGAGCATGTTTGATATTTTGGAATGGTTAGGGAATAATTTTGCACCAATTGCTTTAACAGTATAAAAGTACTATCATTTATGTGGTAGAATACAATATTGATTTATTGCGCTATCGTACACAAACATGACAATTTATATTACATTAAAAATTTAACACTTTAAAACTATTACAATTATTTTACATTAAAAAGTTTATCTCTCCGAAAAATCAACTTTCATCCATAATTTCAACGACTTTTTCACCATCATCATTACCAGAACTATCATCGCCAATCTCTAAAACTGATACGATAGGTTTATGGTAGCTGAAGTAAGAAACGAACAGTTTTGATTCGAACCTATTTAAATGTCTAATAAAGACCGCATCAATAGTAGTTTTGTATTTCGTTGTGCTAAGATTGCGATCATTCGACATAGTTAAACCAAATTCATTATTTAAAAATTCAATTATTCCGCCATAACTATGCTAACCCATTTATTTTGTCTTTCCCTGTCCTCCGATCGGAACTCCGATTGGTAGGAGGAGCGGGAATATTTTTTCCCATGCCTCCGATTAAGCATCATAAAAACATTGTACAGTCTAGTTCAAAATAAATTATTTTTGTATTTTATTGACTGTACAGTCGACATCGTTAACGTTCAGGGTCAAAATGTCCAACTCCCACACGACTAGTCTAAGATCGATAGTTTCCGAGATATAGCCGTTTCAATTTTGACAGCTGTCATCCGAAATGTAGATCTCATTGAGATCTATCACTTGTCCCTACACACAACTAGTCTAAGGTCGATAGTTTCCGAGATATAGCTGTTTCAATTTTGACAGCTGTCATCCGAAATGTAGATCTCATTGAGACCTATCACTTGTCCCTACACACAACTAGTCTAAGGTCGATAGTTTCCGAGATATAGCCGTTTCAATTTTGACAGCTGTCATCTGAAATGTAGATCTCATTGAGACCTATCACTTGTCCCTACACACAACTAGTCTAAGGTCGATAGTTTCCGAGATATAGCCGTTTCAATTTTGACAGCTGTCATCCGAAATGTAGATCTCATTGAGACCTATCACTTGTCCCTACACACAACTAGTCTTAGGTCGATAGTTTCCGAGATATAGCCGTTTCAATTTTGACAGCTGTCATCCGAAATGTAGATCTCATTGAGACCTATCACTTGTCCCTACACACAACTAGTCTAAGGTCGATAGTTTCCGAGATATAGCTGTTTCAATTTTGACAGCTGTCATCCGAAATGTAGATCTCATTGAGACCTATCACTTGTCCCTACACACAACTAGTCTAAGGTCGATAGTTTCCGAGATATAGCCGTTTCAATTTTGACAGCTGTCATCTGAAATGTAGATCTCATTGAGACCTATCACTTGTCCCTACACACAACTAGTCTAAGGTCGATAGTTTCCGAGATATAGCCGTTTCAATTTTGACAGCTGTCATCCGAAATGTAGATCTCATTGAGACCTATCACTTGTCCCTACACACAACTAGTCTTAGGTCGATAGTTTCCGAGATATAGCCGTTTCAATTTTGACAGCTGTCATCCGAAATGTAGATCTCATTGAGACCTATCACTTGTCCCTACACACAACTAGTCTAAGGTCGATAGTTTCCGAGATATAGCTGTTTCAATTTTGACAGCTGTCATCCGAAATGTAGATCTCATTGAGACCTATCACTTGTCCCTACACACAACTAGTCTAAGGTCGATAGTTTCCGAGATATAGCCGTTTCAATTTTGACAGCTGTCATCTGAAATGTAGATCTCATTGAGACCTATCACTTGTCCCTACACACAACTAGTCTAAGGTCGATAGTTTCCGAGATATAGCTGTTTCAATTTTGACAGCTGTCATCATTATTATTATTATTAATTATTATTATTATTAATTATTATTATTATTAATTATTATTATTATTAATTATTATTATTATTAATTATATTATTATTATTAATAATTTTATTATTATTAATTATATTATTATTAATAATAATAATTATTATTATTAAGCGCCCTGCGCTGCCTAAACGAAACAGTAGGCCCAGGCATACATTTTCGCCGCGCCGTAGAGAGGGGATAGCTGTCTACTCTCCATCCGTCTTACGCTTTTTCGATCAGGGTCACGTGGTCACGTGTCCTGACGAATTTTCGATCAGGGTCACGTGGTCACGTATCCTGACGCGAGTTTAAGATTTTATACCCATCACAGAACAATTTCCCAAAGTGCTCAACGCCGCTAAAGAAGTTTTCACTTCAAAAAATCAATCAAAGAAAAAATCTAAACTACGGGCTGTAAGTAACGTAAGAAGTTTCTGGCGGCTAATACCGGTCTACACTTTTCCCAGAAACAAACCCAAGATCCCATGCTCTGCAGAGCAGTACCACTGGTGTCCACTAGGCTGGCAGTTAATCATAGCATTAGCGGTTGCTAAATCTTCTATATTAACATTAGTCCTTTTTTTTTTTTTGGTGGGTGTAAATCATCAAATTACCCCCCCCCCCCTCCCGCTCTTGGGCAGAGTGGAAAGTAGTGTCGGACTTCCACTGACTAAAAACCAACCCATGTTCCTTCTTCGCCCTTGTGCCGAGGCCGCGTTATGCCTTTCGATAACCCTTGCAGGCCCTTTCCATGTTGCTGACATTTTTTTGAGGCGCGCGTGGAACACGAACGCGCCGTTGACACGGTCTGTTATCGTCATAAGACGGCCGGACGGCGAGCTAGTTACTCACCGTCCACAGGCCCGCGTCTACGGTGGCCGGAAGCCATCGCGTGGCCCCCGACGCCCGGAGCGTCTCCCGCGGCGGCTGGGACGAGAGGTTCTCTCCCTCTCACGTTCCGCCACCTCCTTCGCTAGCATCACTGCTTCGCAGAAGGAGGCGACGGCGTCCCATTCCTCTTCGCTCCGGACCATAACTTGCGCCAGGGCCGGACGCGAGAGGTCGCCGCCGTCGATCGCCACTACGAGAACACGGCGGGGCTCTGCCCTAGCAGGGAGTGTGCTCCACCGTGTCCTCCGGTCGATTCTCGCAGTGGAAGCATCCGGGCCTTTCCTCCCGCCTGATTCGGTACAGTTACCTCCCGAAACAAACATTAGAGTCCTTGAGTATGGAACTCACGACTGTCGAGATACAGGGTGGAAGCGACACCCGACGCGAAAATGGTTACCACATGTTGTTTTTTTTTTTAAATAACCGATGAAAAATGTCTATCTCTGAATAGTGTAGTACTGAGTATACGTTGTAACCGTTTTCGCGTCGATGTTCCACCCTTATGTAATTGCAACTATTTTTATGTCTGTTTTTTTAAAGACATCTCCTCAATGATTCATGAAACAAAACGCATCGCACAGTGGGTCAGTGTGATATTTTTTTTGGAAAAAGGTCTGCCTTATTATTGAATTAATATTTATAATAATTGATTATAAGACCTATTAATAGGCTATAAAGTGCTCTAATTAAAAAGGTGATTTGTTATTGTGGCCTGTTCGGTATCGTGTATCTGCTCGGGTGGAAACTCTAATTGTGTCAGTTTCCCTCATAGTCTCATATTTTCCTTTTCCAAATCGTTTCTTTTTGGAGTTAATTTATTCGGCCTCATTGGACTAAGATATTATTTTTAGACAGACATTGTTGTGCATTATTTTGATAAAAATAATAAACATTTATTTTAAACTCTTACTGTCATTTACGGGAATACCTTTTGTGATCACGGTATGACTACCATGGCAGGCCATGTCATTGGAACAGTAAGTATTAAAATATTGGGAGCTTTAAATAATAAAGGATCCCGAAAGTGACAGTATTCGTTTATTATAAACTGTGTGTGTAACATTTATTTTATTGTATTATATATTGATGAGGTGGGGAAAGGTAGGTCAGAAATAAAATAACATAATTCAAATAAAAGCTTAGCTTTATTACTCGTTATATTCACGAAGAAACATCACTCACTGGTATCAACAAGTCTCCAAGCTGACATTGTTAGTAGAGATACAACTTATGTTTCACCGTCTCTTTCCATCCAATAATTTTGATAAATTTTGATCAACAGACTTTAGAAACCGCCAATGTGTTTGCCAATAAACGAACGCAATTTGCACGAGTGGCCCGTCACACGACCGGCTCACTCAATTTAGATACAATTTTTCTTTCTCAATAATCCACTTTATGTCTAGTACACCGAACAGTGGTTACATCCTAAAACATTGACGGACAAAGACACACGCTCGTAAATTATAAGCATTATGACAATGTGATATTATATTAATGTATAAGTATTGTTGTAGTATTAAGAACCGTAATAATTAATGCGTAGTTAGTTTAGGTTAGTTTCCTGACATTAGGTATAACTTGTCTGAGGCCCACAGATTACAATAGTGACCCGCTATCAGCCATTCTAACACAAATACCGAAGAATCGTTTACAATTTTTTTCCACATTTTTTTTCACCTTAAAATTGCTTTTAAATTTATCTTTTTTACATCCAGAACCATATAAACATCTTTGAGTTATTTATATATTTTTTTACCTATATAACGGGCCGGCCGCGCCGCCGCCCTCCGCCGCGCCGCTCAACTTTTTATTTACAAATGGTTAATGTTCCTAAACGTTTTATATCCGACGCTATTCTTAAAATTAAATACAAAAAACGCATGACATTCTAAATTTACCTAATGTCCCATTTTGTCACCGCTATCATTTATGAATTTTGACCTTTACACCAACTTTAGAAATATTCAATACAAAAATACTCTTTTTGAATAAAATTTTATACACGACTCATTATATCGTAGGCGCGTACCGGGGGCGGTTGTGCGGGCGCCTCAAAAGAAAAGCTTTGAGCCTCGTAACCTTAACATCATGAAATTTGTACTAAATATATCAAAACAAGCGGACGCGGGCACTTAACACTTAGCCGAAATGCGAGGATACCGAAATGACGCCTAAACACTAGTCAAAATCTCAATTTTATTAATGGCACATCACCTTTTGTCCAATGCACGACCACAGAGGGCCGAAATGGGTCGTGATGTGAACAAAAGATATTGCGGCACTATCAAAAATAATTTTGTATTTTTTTAAATTTTGTCTCTAATTTTATCACTGGCACCCGCGTCCGCTCGCTATAGTTTACAAATATATTATAAAAATGTCGCCACATTATGGACTGTGGCTCACCAAAGTAACTAAATCAACACATTACATACGAACACACAATACTGAACTGAACGTGTATCGCTGTTACCAATGAAGACCACAAGGATATTTAAAATATTGTTTGAAACCCACTACAGTATGTTAACCTCGAATATAAAATGTTGAACGCTTAGTCCCAGCTGTGGGGCTCGTGCTACGTTCAGTACTACACAATATGTAGTTCACATAGTCATACAATTGGGCGTTCGAGCTTATCTCACTAAATTTTATTGGTAAGCGTCGGCAGTATTTTGTTTCAAGACATCCTAATAGTATATCCGTGCTCAATTTTGTAATTTTTTATGAGATAAAATATATAATATATATTATTAAGAATGATACTTATTTCCATAACTACCTAAACTTCAGCAATTTCCCTTATTGATTTTTCACGTATAGAAAAGTTGATACAGCTATTTGGTACATCTAAATGTCCTAACCTCCAAAAAATGAAACGCTACATACAATAGAGTCTATTACAATTTCGAAAATTTAGGAACCATAATACCCAAACGTGAAACCAAATACTTTCTACATAATTATATTGTTTTTTTTTTATTTATAATTAATTTTGAAAATAATTACAATATTTATTTCATTTTACATTGATAATCCAAACATTTTCGTCGACGGATTCCAAAATACTAAAGTGTAAATCAAACATTTTAGATTAGTACATTCTCGTGAAACATAAATAAACTATCATCTAGATAAAGCATATGGAAACAATGGTAAATGACGCCGAAACGGGCAATTTCAATAAATCTACATACATATTATTATAAATAGATACAAACATGAGATTTAAAGTCAACACCGAATTTTGTACTTTTTCTGCGGGATTAGCCCCCAAGATCACTGTGGACTAAATATTTCGATGTTTCAAACTTGAGTCTTAATTTTTTTTATTAAATTTAGAAAAATTGTCAACCGATAACTTACAAATAATTGAACATCGAATAAATTTAAAAAATCGGCTCGATCGCATGTTATATCCATTGTGGTCTTTTTATATTGCACAGTGAGTCACTCAAGTATAAAATCCGGACAAAAATTGCATTAAAATTACAAAAATTTATAAGTACATATTCTGAGTTTTGACCTTGAAACTATACATTGTATTACTAAAACATTTTAATACGGCTCCAAGTATCTGCAAATTACGGTATGTCGGTTGATAACTGTTGATGGAAAACCAATACATTTCTATTGTAATAAGTGTGTATAGCCTGCGTAACAGTTCTATTAGATATGAAGAAATCTATGGAGAGATCGGAATAACGAATTCATTACTTACTAGACAAGGAATTAATCGGTAAATGTCAGTTTAGAGCTAACAAGTCGGCTGGGATAATTAAACAATGCTACCATACCGCTAGAGGTCTTAACGAATCTAGTTCTTAGGAATACTAGTCATCAATTCCGTTACTCAATTCAGATACTGGTACACTTCTCAGCTCTAAAACGCCAGTGCCTATGTTACGGAGAAACAAACAACTTGTAACAAAATACAATCGTAAACGTAACATGGAACGTTGCTCGATCTCGAATAAGCCCAGCGACGACTGAGTACTGACGTACCAGACAGTTGGCGCGAATCGTGGAAACTGAAACCGGGCTATTGTCTGAGGGTAGTCGTTTGTGGGGGGACGCGTGGGCCAGCGTGGCCCACGGCGTTGGGAACTAATTTGGAAATAAAAACCGGTTTTCCGAAAGGGAGAGGCTGCGTGTTAATTGTATGTGTCGATGTCTCAAAAACTCCAGTATCTCTAACTGTCCTAACCTGAGCTACTAAGCACACCAGTCGATCGCCTGGTCCATCCTAAACTGAGGTACTCTTATATTATCGTAATAGTTCAAAATGGTTACAAATGAAACGATAACAAACGTGTAATATCAAATGAAGTATGCTTACTTGCTTAACTAGGGCCGGCCGCCCTCACGCGCGGTTCCGTACATATAAATTAGGATGGTTTAAACATTTTGTACATTCTGCAAAACAATAGATATTTCCCGTTTGTCTATTGTCTGTCTTAATTAAATACCATTAACGCTAAGATAGTTATTCGATATTATCTCATCTGTATTAAAACTATCGTTATATGTACAAATGGCTATACATTTCTGTACATCTATCTATCTTATCGTGTTTATAATCTATTTGAGAAGCGAAATAATTATTATATTCTGTTTGTTCTGTAAACTGAGGATGTAAACTGAAAGTGTTCCCGCGTGGCGGGCTGGCGGCCGGCAACTACATGATATAACAAATACATCGAGATTGCGATTCTGCTGGAGTTTGCTCCCTGACTGGCCATGCTACATTCATCCGTCTGTCCTTCTCGATTCATGTCATATTCGCCTGCCATCAGTCAGGTAACAAGAGTCCAGCGTCCGCGCTACATATATCTACGAATCAAACTAATTATTCTTCTATAGTATAATAGTAAGTGTGTATGTATACTGATCGTTCGATACGGGCGAACTGGGGATGCACGGGCGGCTGGTCGCGGGCGCTTCGTGGCAGCCCTGGTTGGGCGGTTAGGTCTATTGAGGGCCCTTTTACTATTTAATTTCTTATTTTTTCGTAAAAAATCAATATTTTCTTTGAAGGCACTTCTGTTCGGACGAGGTGGCCCAGTGCGAGAGAGTTTACTATTGGATGCCAAAGAATGTAGCTGTAATTTTGAGAATTTGGATGATTTTTTTGAGATTTAGATCTATTGTATTGTGTTGCCTTCAACTATTGCTGCTGTTTGGATGTGGGTCAAATGTCTATGTGCTTGATAGCCGCCGCGAAGCGCTCGCTTGCCGAGTACGGCCGTCACTGAGGGGTAAATTAACTTAGTCGTAGACAAAAATAACGGTTATTGGTAAAGTAAAGAGAAGAGTGTTACAGTAGTTTGCCTTATCATTATCGGGTATATGGTGTGTATTGTGTATATGGATAATATTAGATAAAGTAATGCCTTGATTAACGTGTAAGGAGTGACGGTCCGCACTCGCGTGGAGTTATGGAAGCCCGCGCATGGTTTCAGAAAGTAGTATTATCTAACAAATAAACTTAACCCTAATCCGGAGCGAACTCCGGACGAACTGAACTTGCGATCCGAACATTGCCGAAATATTGTAAATACAAATCAGGATGTTTACATTAATCGTTACTTAAGATGTGTAATCTTTTCGAATTTTGTGTCTTCATTATGTTATTCTATTGATAAATCCTCTGCATGAACATAAAACCGGCTATCAGTATAAAAATAATCTTTAAATTCTTTGTTTGTGGATCGAAAAATAACCCTGCTCTATTGTACTAATGACTATGGTTAACTTTAATTAATTACTCCTAAAATAAGTATGACGAGGTAAAGGTTGACAATTTCCGGCCGCTCATGGCGAGCCTTCAAAGTAAATACTACCAGGGATAAACAAACTTAGCATGCTCCAAAGGACAAGGAAACTAAGGAAAACCAAAAATAAAAACAACAAAAAATTTCAAAACTTAAGCAGGTAATATATTAATCGTTTTTTTCCTTAAATAATAAATGATTTTAAGATATACACAACTATAAAAACCATTTTAAGATAATACTTAATAATAATATAATAATAATTATATATAGCGAAATATATTATGTGCAGAAATAAAATTCTAGGTGACTTAAATTTTCTCTTACTCGTATAACCTAATGAATTTCCTAGTAGAGCGTAGTTTGTGGCGCGAGTGTCCGCGCCACACGACGTCCAACGTACAAATCCAAAATTTGTTTTTTAATAATTTAATTTTAACTTTTTTATCAATAATTTTGAATCTGAAGGCCTAAATGCGAGTGTCGTAAAATTTTGGTGTGCGAAACAATCGTCCAATGATTTGTTTTTTTAAATATAATTTAGTTTGCCGAAACAATGTGCGTCGCGTCGATTCGCTCACTCCAGCTGCTCGAGAAAGTTCGGCGACTTGAAGTACTCGGGCACTGGGTCGTCCAGCCGTGAGATCACCTTGTAGATGGACTTCTTCCAGCTCTGCTCCGCGTCCTTGCCGCCTTGGATGGCGCGGAAGAACTCTCGTAGTGTCTGTTCAACCACATATCTGAAGTTTGGTGGCACCTGGAAGCGAACGAAATGCATACTTAGAAACCACTTCAGAGTTAGTCCAGCATTTGATTTTGAGACTGTTTTAAAACTGCAATATGTATGTTTATGTCTAAAAAGCATTTGGGTTGTCAAAATAATTATAAAGTTTTATCACCTGTTGCATGCTCACCTCAATGTGGTTGTTTCGGTTGTAGTGCAGGTTGAGCACCCTGTAAAGTTCGGAGTCACCAGCTACATGCAGGTCCTCCGCTGTCTTCAGACCTTCACTGATGGCCTGTCGGGCATACTTCTCCATCTGGATGTAGTAGAATTCTCTGAAAAGAAGAAAGAACATAAATTAGATAAAAGGAAAAAATAGGAGAAAGAACGCACACATCAGTCTTCAAATAAAATGTTGATGAAGCTTGGCTAACGAGTTATATGTATATCAAACTTGATACGTATCTACACCGTGACACTTCACGGCACAATGAAAATAAAAAGCCCTCGAATACCGTCGAGAGCGGGAAAGGATTTGATTAGCCATTTTCGCTCTCTCGGCGTCGCATCGCTCCGCTATCTTCGCTCCGGTTCGCTTACGAGAGCGAGTTGAGCGGATCGAGAGTCTCGCGAGGCTAATTACTTACGAGTTCGCATTCAGACAAGCTAATTCGGTTTTTCACGTTCCTGCAAGTGACGAGCTAGTTGCTGGGGGTAATTTTATGAGCTTTTTTAGGGTTGCGTTTGGAAAAAAGTTGGGTTTAATTATGGAAACGGCCTAATAAACGCTTTGGTATTAATCATACAGATTTCCACTTTAGTTTTAAAGATTCCTTTTTAAAAACCAACGTTTACCATTAGAATTTTCTTGCCTATCAAGTATCAATGTATCTTACGTACTTTCTAAAAAAAACTTTTTTCTATATCATTACAAACACGCGTCAAGCAAAATTAGCGAATAACACGAGACTCATGTGTCAATGAGCACGGATCATCTCTAAACCTCTCATGACACTCTTCTCACTCGCACACCGGGGGCTTCTATTATTTTTTAATTGGCACTCCACGAGATATCGCAGCCTTACTAATTGAATAAGTAAATGAAGTGTCTAAATAATTAGATGTCTTTTTGCCTGGCGCGGGAGCCGGTGTAACCACTGTGCAATTTTGAGTAGGCTCAGCGATATACGTTAGCCTGTAATTAGTCATTGATATTTCTTTGATTAAATTTTCCGTTTTGCGTAATTAAGTTTCATGAAACGTGGGTAGATTATTTTCTTTGAAATTAAACGATAGTTCGTATTAATATTAATTTAGCTTGGCTACGTGCGTGAATTCACGATTTATGGTAAAACCTCTCGTGTTATCCAACCTTCACGTAAAATTATCCTCATAATTAATAATAGTCCTTTATTTTCAGGTACACGTATTCCTAAGGAAAGCTTGACTGTGTGACTAACAAACTTTAGTTATTAACAAACTTATTACTCATATCTGTAACTCATTAGTTACATGAGTAAGTTCGATATTAAAAATATTGATAACTGGGAATGGGAGACACATTTGGATATCTTCGTTGGTGTCCATTAGGGACATGTGGTGTGTCATCACATGTTTTATAAGTGGGTGATATATTAATGATAGTAATTAATTTGTTTTAATAGACCAACAGGCGTTATTTGGACTTTGACTTGTGGTAGGAGAAAGTGTTGGTGAATCAAATTACTTACGTCAAAAAATATGTCAGGACTTCCCGAATAAAAGCAGGAAATTTAAATCAGAAATTAGACTTTGCAAAGACATGTTTGAATCATGCTCGTATTAAAATATCTAAAGGTATTTTAGCCTTTTACCACCTACAATATTGTAAGGAGAAAGAAAACCTAGCTACCGTTACACATGAGTTATGCGAAAATTTCAAAACAGAGGCTCTAAAAGATTTTTTGCTACATAAAAAAACTATCAAAATTGTAAACTTCTCAGTTCGAAGTTTACCCGTTGTAGGTCACCGATAATATCGACGTATTCGATAGCGATCGACGTAAATGTGACGTATTAGTAAGCGGTGAACGTACTGACGCTTAGGTTATGCTAATTGCATGCGGGTTAGCGATTGCAAAAAGAAAAAGTTTTGCCTTTACGTAAACAAGATACGTAGCCATAAACCTAGTTTTAAGAATAACAGTAAAATAATTGAAAATGTGTCGATTTTTTTCCAGGTGTAGGTTGCAGTTTGCCCAGTGGGTTTTATGGAGCTGTCATTACTGGTACAAAGAATTACAGAAAGTAAACTTAGAATTGCGATAATAATAAAATGATATTTCTGATTATTTTTTCATTAATTTTGAGTTAATCGATCATTGTGCGAAATTCAGAAATTATTTTCACAAATCATGAATATTATTTCCAATCACTTTCTCAGCGGCACAAAAGGAGTCGTAAGCAGAACTTGGTAACAAAACTAGTATTTAAATAAAACCGTTAACTGTGGGAATCAGCTGTTGCATTGTTCACACAACACTACCCTTGTAAGAATATTTTGGCAAAGAAAGTTGCAAAGAAATATCAAGTCTAAAACTTGCATATTAACGTTCAATATTCCTTGAACAGTCATCAATTACAATAGTCAAAACTTGAAACGGGTAATGCGATTTTGTAACTGAATTTTAAACTTAAACACACGAGAAACAAAGTTCATGTTACTTTAGCAGTGTCTGCTATTGTTATGTTTTCTTAAGGATTCGCATCTTGCCTACCTGGACCCCAACGTCTTGGTTTATTGTTTGATGTATTTTTTGCAAAAGTTCCTTTTCTTCAATTGAACCGGAATCGAAAGTTGGAAGATGTCTTCGAAATAAAGATTTTTGTTTCCAATCGAAGTTAAATTGCTATCTATAGCTATATTGAGGACGGCACGGTTGGCGCAGTGGCTAAGCGATTTGACTGCTGCGTTGCGTGTCGCGGGTTCGATCCCCGCACGGAACAAATATTTGTATGGCCTACAGATAGTTGTTTCGGGTCTGGGTATTTGTGTATGTGAGTTTATATGTTTGTGAACGCACCCACGATACAGGAGAAATTCCTAGTGTGGGGCAACGTTTTCTAAGAAAAAAAAAAAATTGAATTGAGAAAGAAACAAATGAAACCAAATGTCATTAGGAAAAAATAATTTAAAGTTTGAGTAAGAAAGTTAACTTAACGATGTTGTGTTGATTTTTAAAATATGTTGTACAGTACCTGCACATCTTGCTAGTTTGCTACCCGAAACTGTAACGTTTTTCTAAACAACCTTGAACTTAATGCTTCAGCAATAAAGTTAAAAATCTGTTAAATAAATTTGACAGACTTTGGTAGCTGGTGTCCGTAAGTGAGTCACCGACATCCCAATTTTCTTCAAACTTCTCAAAATCAAATAAGTCTTAGAATTCTTGTAGACATATTTCTTTCAGCTACAAATAAACATACAGCTTCCATACTTTATTGGCTACTCCTAAAATAAAATTCACAACATTAAACTGTGTATTTTATTTTGCTTTGACACATTAAAACCACCATTAGGGTGGCTAAACTTTGTCAGTGATATTGCCTCCTTGGGCAAAGAGCGGACCCCTCAAGAAAGCGATTTGATTCCCGTGTGAAATTCCGTGGGACCACAGATTATAGAATATGTCAGAGTAGTGACAGAACTTAGCAGTTGTTATTTACGTTAAAAATGCCTTCGTCACAGTTAGGTAGACTAACCTTAAAACTACCTTGTAACTGTGGAGTCAGATAAGCACACAATCCATGTGAAATACTGGGATTCAGCTGTATCTGATTAGCCTAGAAGCCAAGCCCAAGCAACTTAGGAAAAGGCTAGGTAGATGAAAATGATAAAATAAGTCTGGTGTAGGCAATAGGTATGCCTTATTTGTACTACGAAGCCGCCATTTTCTTACAAAGGCAAAAAAAATATTCCATATTTCAATATCTTTTTTCCTCATATACAACTAAGTTAGGAAGTTATTAATTTCTTCATGGCGTCAACACGTTATTTTCCTTAATTTATCAGTCGAAGCTTTAATATAGGTAAACCCAAAAGTAGCCGTTAATATACCTCCTTATAACCAGATCGCAAGTAGGTAAGCGAACCATGACACATAAGTAACTATATATAGTTGTCAAGGTATTATTATTTGCAGAATTTCTCACGGGTCATAATGAAAGGATTTTTAAAGCCGTTGCTCCATCTTAACCTTGCATACTCTATGTCCAAGGACCTAAGACGTTGCTCAGGGGTCACACATTGTTTTTTTTCTGGTTTCTTTTCATCCCTTCTGTATTGTTCGATGGTACGAACGCGTGGATTTTTTGTGTCGACTCGAACTCGACTTTTAACTTCGATATACAGTTTTAAAAGTGTTTGCGATCGTCAAAATGTCCGTTGGCTTGTATTATTTTTTAAAAAACAGGTTATATTATGTATACCTACCTCCTTAGTAATGCCCATAGCTTTAATTTTGATGAAGAAAAGAAAGAATTAAAAAAAAAAGAAAACTAAAAGACAGTATAATAATGTTCGAAAATGGAATTGACATTTTTCTTTTTTGTTTTGCAAACGTCAAGTCTGCAGTTAAAATTCCCGCGTATAATTAAAGTCTCGAACTGTAGTTGATTAGTAACAGCAGTATGTAGGCCAAAGAGTCGATCGACGATCTTTATTTCCATAGCTTACGGTGTTTGCAGATGCGGGCTCGCATACCGCTAGCCGATAAATAACACGGGGTAAGAACCTCTACACTTGAGGGTTTTTATTCAAAACCTTAGGTTTTTCTTTGAATATCTCTAACGTCTGTATCTTTGCGTTAGTAACCACAATTGCGACTGCTGAGTATGTGGTCTTGGGTTTGATTCCCGGGTCGGGCAAAGTCATATTTGGTTTTTCCGACAGGAATTTCTCAGTCAGCTACGATGTCTAGATGTGTGCTCGGTCGATGGCCACTATTATATGAGACTTAAAACTGGCGAATTGTGAGTGTACTATTAGGAGCACCTTTGCCTAACCCATCTAGAATTTCAGGTGTGATGTTACGTATGTTACCTCTATCATCTGTAACCAGAACCACCAAGGCAACAGGCTTTTTCTTCAGTCACTAATTGTAAAAATGCTAGAATGTCAAGGTTAGAAGATTGTGTTACTAAGCAAAGGGAAATAAATACCTCTCTTACACCTACCATAAAAACCCAAGTTATTTATAAAAACTTAAAACCAAAGACGCAATAGAAATGACGCATAATTTTATTTCTACATTTTCAGTAATACATTAAACTAAAGATCTGGGACAAGCTTCCTTTGTCCCGTTTTACTTACAAGAACTTGTGCGATAATAATATTATTATTATTTATTATTATATACGCTTCATTATTTCATTCGCTGTGTTTTTCCTTAATATGATACCAGGCAAGATTATTAAGTATTTTAATTAGGAACGTGGCTCCTTTTGTATGTACTTGTGTACCAAGGTATTGGGGAAATATAGGAACGGCCATTGTTTTAAATATTATTTATCTAGACAATGGTTCAGTAATAATGGAAGAATAGGTTTCAAATACCTATGTTTTTTTTCTAAAATTAAACTGGTATTTAGTCTTCTGTTTTGTAATAGGTAATAATAAATAAATGTGTTCTCAATACTTTCAGCTGTGTACTGCATATTTTTGTTTCTTTCTTTAAATCATAAGTACACAACGATAATTTCAACTTAATTATAATTCAGTACGGTTCAAGTTTGTTTTACTAATCAATATCTAACTTCAATATTTAGGTACTGACCTGCTTTAACTCAATCACCAAAGTATTTAATAAAGTCAATCAATTTAAAATCAAGCTATCATTTCCACGAGTATGTTACATCTCTCACTAAAACACAACACCACACTGAGAAAACTGGTCTCCTATCAAGTTGAAATTTTGCTTGATTGAGTAAAAAACGATTAAATTAATCATTAATCATTTTAAAACAACAAACCACAATTGATTGTGGAAATCAAATTTAAATGATTGTACGCTTATAAAGTGAAATATGTTTAAAACAATAAAACTTCTTATTTAATTTTGGTGACGTCATAAACCATTATTAATTCTAATAAGATAAAATGATTGGGGTATTTTAATCATTTGCATATAATTCAGTTAAAAAACTACGTTATTGATGTAAATGTAGTTCATGATAAATCCTACTAAGATACTTGATTAGCAACATTAATAAAATATCTTTATTACATTTATAAATGTCTTCATCTAAGTAATGATCGGAAAATAATATGAGAAATCAATTAACTTTTTTAAATTAATAATTAATTTAAAATGGTAACTTCGTCTTTATTTTTTCAATCAGTCGTTGCTGTGACTCGAGCGCGCGCGTCTGTTTAACCGTTTTTCGTTCGTGATTGTGTCGAATTTTGTTATTTTCTTTCTTGATATTTTGCAATTGTCCCGTGTTAATTTAAATAAAATTTCTGATAATTTGCCATTAGTACCTATAGTATTATTTAAAGTGGTCCCGGTATCAAGTCGTGGCGGCAAGTGAATACCTACCTAGTGTTTGATGGAGGAAGCTGGCGACTTACTAAAGGCGTGGGTGGGGCCTCTCGGATTTAAAGCCCATTTTCACCAGTAAGTATTTTGCATCTACTTTCCACATTACTTGCCATTAGGTACTGCTTAGTTTCTCTTCAGACCAATCACAATTTCGTAAGAATACTCTACTGGCGGGAAGGGAACAGGTAAGGGCGCAGTGCGAGAAACAAATAATTTTTTTTTTTTTTTTGGGGTTCCTCCCCTACGTGTAAGGTGGAGATGATAATTTGTTTTGCATCCCTATCGTGTGGGGTATTGTTGGATAGGTCTTTCAATAATGACCGTTTTTGATTTAGTAAACCGTTTGTGAGTTATTATGCAAATTTTCGTTACGAGTCAAGTGAACTGAGTTTAGCATCGGTCTGGGTCACTGTTTCTGACATTTGTTTGTCGTTACACAAACCTCTGACGGCAGGGCTTGCAAGCTCACATGGGTGTGTCTGTGAGTGTGTGTGCGAGTGAGTCCACTGCTGGACATGGGCCACCCCCAAAGGAGGGTTTTTGCTATAATCGCCACGCTTGGCAGGCGGGTTGGCGATCGCAGTGCGGTTGTTACAAAAGCTCAGAGAACGCTGTTGCCCATTCTCTGGGAAGTCCCTTAGTCGCCTCTTACGACACCCACGGGAAGATATGGGATGGTACTATTCGTTACGTACGACACCATATGCAGACATGTGTGTGTAATATATATTAATATAAAATGTTTCTTTTTTCAGGTGACACTGAAAAAAGGACTTTGTTTCATGGACTGATTACTCTGCGAAGTTTTCGGAAGGCCGTCCCTAACACCCGTTTATTCTTATGTTATAACAATTTCGTTCATTTTATGTTGATTATTTAACTTGCTGTTTTGAATATAGATAAATGAGTCAAATTACTTGATTATTTTATTTCAGTACTAAACACTTAAGAATATTTCAAATTATCTTTATTACGTTTAAGTTGTATGTTTGTTGCTATTGTTTGTTTTTTTTTTGCGTTTAAGTTGTTTGTCTTCTGTTACTATTAAGTTGTTTGTTTGTTGCTTTTGAGTTTGTTAAGGCTCAATTTACACCGAAATCGAATCGAATTTTTGCAACGAATTTGTTTATAGCATAATGAACCTTATGTAACGTACGTAATTTGTACGTTAACCAATTGACATAAAGTTCATTATGTTAAGTAGAATTTCGTAGCAAAAAGTCGCTTCGTTCCATTCCGCGGCGGTGTAAATTGAGCCTAAACAAACAACTCAATAGCGAAAAACATACAACTTAATAGCAACAAACATACAACTTAATAGCAACAAACATACAACTTATTAGCAAAAAACATACAACTTAATAGCAACAAACACACAACTTATTAGCAACAAACATACAACTTAATAGTAACAGACAGACAACTTAATAGGAACAAACATACAACTTAAGCACAACAAAGAAGTACTTAATTCAGATCAACACTTTTAATTACTTAACTTTAATAAGCTACATGATCTGTACAAAGACGTACTTACATCAATCAATTAATTGTCATTATAAAATGTATCATCTGACATGATACTATCAAACAAATCGCCTATCGTCATAAGTATATTTCATTTTAAAACTTACAATTTTAATGATTTAATCTATCAGCGAAGATGTTGAAATCAATCAAGTGACTTTTATACATTGGTCAAGTGCTTTTTAAACGCAACAACTGCCATAGTTAGCATAAACAAGAGACCTAAACGCTTTGTTATAAGGCATGTTAATATCAGTCAAGTTATTTATTCAAATTAATCAAGAAACTTTATAAAGCGACTATTTTTCTACTTATTTACGCTTTGCGACTGGTCAAAAAAGTAAACAAGTTCTTAATAAAATCTACAAAAATCATAGCGACATCCATAAAGTAATCTTACTACGGACAACTCAATGTACTTTATTACTGTAATCGTACACCTTTGTGCGTTCCTATATAAATAAGTTACATAATTGACGGAGACACATTCTTGATACATACTATCATTTATTTTTCATCCCTTCAATTCGAAAAGTGTCGTTTTGTTCCTCTATAAGTGCGAGCAAAGTAGCTCTTTTCTCCATTAGACTTTTTAGCGGGCAGTAATGAGATTTGAATTTAGAACATGAATCGTTCATTGAAATCGAACGCAAGTTGTATTGTGTTGGCTGTACGGTGCGAGGAGACGCGGTAACTAAATTTAAAAAAAAAAAACAAAAGCGCGCGATTCACTTCCCTGTTCTAATAATCGGTACGGACTTTATTGTATTTTGTGCAAAAAAAAATGGGCTCTACGTCGAGTTCTGAAAGTGATAGTGCATTAACTCCTGAAACAATAAAAATAGAAGCTAATAACGTCATACCAAACTTCATCCCTACGAAATCCCGGGAGAAATATTTAAAGGCATACGACAATTTCTTAATATGGAGTAGAAGGTTGTTTACGTGTTGTCTTATTAAGGACGTAAAACTGGACACATATTCGTAATTAATATGTCTGATGGATTTAAACGTGTCGTCACTCTATTTTTATTAGATAATAATATTACAATAAAATATGAGGCGCCTTTTATTTTCTCATAGAGTGTGATGAAAAGTCGAGTGTATCACTCGGGTGCAAAATATATTTTGGGCTCGGGCGACGTACTTTGAATCCCTCGCTACGTTCAGGATTCTACTAAAGAATCCCTCACTACGTTCGGGATTCTACTCAAGAATCCCTCACTTCGCTCTGGATTCAAAAAAACGCCCTCGCCGTAAAAATATTATTTTGCTCCCTTATGATACAATCTACTATTTCTCAGTGCATAGCCGGGTATAAAACAAACTGCAGCTGCCAAAAAGTTCATAAAATTCGGCGTACGCACGAAATTGGCAAAAAAAATAGTTTCCAGACGTTTTTCAAGCCGGACTTTACCAAACACTCATTTCAATCGCTCCCAAATACAATAGTTATTAAACGTGATACTCCTACCTAAAGGCCAGGTATTACTCCATACATAAATGGGTGTGTATGAGTATGTATGGGTGTGTGTGTGTGAGTGGACGGCGTCCAGTTTTCGAGGAGCACGCCAGAATGAGCCGACAGACTGCATTTTACAGAGCACTGCGATTTAATAGAGAAGCCATGTTTTTTCTTTTTTCTTACGTTAATGTGGTATTCAATGACGTGTTTTTTCTTTTTCGTTTGGCTTGTCGATTTGAGTCGTGGAATGACGTCCGATTTGTATAGGTAAGTTACTTCAATAAAGAGGTAAAAACTTGCGGTTTTGTGGTAAACTGCTTTCATATCTATCAGAGTTTACTAACTAGGTATTCACAACTAAAGGTAACATAATGGGATAATTTCCTGTACAGTCAAGTTATTTTCAGTTATTTTAACATCCTTTGAAGTGTTAGAATAATCAGTAACTGGCCTTTACCAAAAACTAAAAAACCATACCTAAAGCATCTTAAATCATTCTCCACCTTTCGGAAAAGCGAACGCATCTGCATTTTGCGTGCTCTATGTAAAAAGTTGGCCGGCGTAGCGCACACATACTCAGTACGCACACATAGACAAGTAAAAGCGAGTAAACTAATACCAGGCCGGATTAATGCTTCAGTTTGTGAAAAAACTTTTTTTCAGACTGCGCCGTCCGACGCAGGGCCGTAATCAGAAGCGGGAAATGTGCAAATTATGATATAATGAGAACGGTGGGGTGTTTGAGAATTAATTGTTTTTTTTATTTTTATTTTACTGTTGTGACGGTTTAGAGTTTGATTTGTGTTGTCTTATTGTCTTTGTGTTATGTATCGAATGATAGATAGTTTTTGAGTTGCTGTTGGGTTAAGTTTCGCCCAAGAAGCTTTCTAAGGGTATTTATTAATGAATGGGATAAAAGGAAGATAAGAGTTATGAGGAAGAAATATTAAATTCAAAAAGTCATTAGGGATTTCCAATTATTAGGTTCATAAATTTTAAATTTTCCTTTAATTTGGCTATTTCCTGCATCATGTTAGGTATAAGTTGGATTTAAATTGTGATAATTAAAGTCCGGATAAAATATTTTTAATTCTTTCTTTGTTATTACGACTTCTGTGAAAATATTTTCGAGTCACGCTACATGCGGGTAGCAGATATCTAAGGTAACGGCTTGCATATGGGCAACTTTCTCGCAAAACTAACGTTATCAAACAACACTTGGGGAAAACCATTTACGTTGTCGACAAATAAGTAGATAATATATGAAGTTATAAATACCATCGATTAGCGACAAAGCAAGGAAAATATCAGTTAACGTTATTTTGATCAGAATATGCATGAGTATTGGTTTAATTAGCGCTAAACTGACCGCTAAACGGTTATTATTATCTTGTTATTGTCGCGATTACCTAATATATCTAATAATAATACGATTACAAGGATATTTTAAACATTTCAGGTACCTAATGGGGCTTTTGTTTGTTCAAAATTTAAGGATAGGTAAAACCATATATATCCATATATATCTTTAAAGAGATAGAACCATGTTTGTCGCACTCAAGAATATCTTCATATAATTATCATTTCAGTATTTTAAATTACCAACCCATAGATCTACCCCAACATAATACCCCCTTACATAATACAGTCCTAAGTTCGTCCCTGTCGATCGTCTCCCTCCTCACTGACCCGTCTGTCTTGTACCCTAGGCTTCAAAAGTTCAGCTCATTTGAGTGGCTGCCGAGATTTTATTACCCCAACTACTACTCGCTTCGGTATTAAAATTTTTTTCGAAAAAAAAAGGGTTAAACGTACGCGTAGCCTTTTAAGGGCCACATAAAGCTGACCATTCACGGTTACTTGATCGTTGAATTAGTTCGTTAATTACTGTCGGGAGACAGTTTCAAAACAGTTTTTTCGAGTGTCACTTTATTATGATATTTTCTGTTTGTGAATGTCCCGCATTATGACGGAAGTCTAGTTGTGGTTCAGTATGGGTATGCTTTTTTTGTGTTCTATAATGCGTTCTTTTTTCATTTTAATGAGGTTGATTATTTTGGTTTAACCACTTCAGTACTAATAGACTTATACATATTGATTACCGTAACTACTTAAAAAGTAAAGGAAACTTTAACACGTTTTCGCTTTTAAGGTAATTAGCATCAGATTTTACATACACAAACAGAAAAATAAGTACAAAAAAGTGCATAAAACCTTTTTATAACACATTTGCTCGTAAAGGGTCTCTTATTTCACCAATTTCAATATCGTAATGTATGTCATTACGTACTTGTGCGTAATCGTAAAGTAAAACGCACGAGTTTCTTTCTAATAAGGTAACACGTACGGTTTATCATGCTCCGTCTAAAACCAACGGTACTTTTTTAAATCTTAAGAAAAAAAAAGCAAAGAAAGCAAATCAAAAAGTTTTTATGTCAGAAAAGTGGTCAATATTTTATGAATAAAATTAACTTTGGGAGATAAAATATAAAAAATAAACATTTAATTCTTTAATTTAATTCATTTTGACAGTAAATTACATCTGTAACAGAAACAAAAAAATATTAATTTACTTTATTAGTAATACTGGCTGTTTTTGTACCGTTGCCTTAAAAAAAAAGCACTGATGCCCGCGCATCGCTAATTTGTGAACAAATAAAAGATTTATTCGTTTAAGAAAGTCCGAGTTTTATTTATTTCCTCGCAAATGTGTTATAAAACGTCGTATGACATACGTGCGCTTTGATAATTACAGCCTCTGCTCTCTTGTAGCCCTTGCCTACGGCTCGGGCTAGCAATATCGCCTCGGCTGTAATTTTCAACTTACCGCACTTATATCATAATGTACTATTACAATGCCTAAAAAATGGATTCATAAATGTCACAATCACTAAAACCAAGTGAACCATCGATCTCAATCAGTTTGCCACAACGTCATGCAGAATTCTGAATAAAAAAGAATATTTCATAAGTTACGCATCACCCTGTATATAATATACAGGGTGTGTCTAACGATAATTACTTTAATGCGACTAGATATAAGCTTGCCTGCTATCTCTACTTAAGTTTATTTCCCGAGGGATGTGATCATTGCCACTCGTGAAGATTTTACTATTTTACTTATTATTTAATGTCTTTTTATTACAGATATCTTTGTTTTTTAGTTACTTGCTGTAAAGAATTGATTCGTGGTGCGTGTTTTTTGAAGATTTCTGGAGCTTAAGAAATGAAGAGAACTATATATACTGGCCGGTTCTCTGCCTTTTCGCCGAAAATTGTTTCCCAAATTTTCACTTGCCAACCAACGTTTCGCAGAATTTTATTTCGCCGAATAATCATTTGCCAACTTATCATAATATATTTTTTTATTTCCCAACCTCACAGTTACCAACTGTACGTTTGGTTTGCTATTCATTATGACACTTTTTAAAAGGCCAACTTTCAAGTAGCAGAATGTTTTACTTTGCGTAATATTCATTTAGTTGTTTATTGTTTACCAAATTTATTAGCACGGTATTAATTTTGCACCTAAAGTATGTGTGTTAGATTTCGAAAAAGCTGCAATACTGAGTCTGCGATCAAATTTTGAAGAAATTTATTTACAAGGATGCCATTTTCATTTGGGACAAATTATATACAGGTAGTTATTGTTATTATTTTTTTTTCTTTATCTTTAATGTGACCTAACCTAACTTAACGTTTCCTTTTACAAAAGCGATTCGCTTCTGGCACATCGCCGGCCGCTGCCGCGGCACGCTCGCTTCGCTCGCTCGGCTCGTGCGTTGTTTGTCATAACCTAACCTAACCTAACCTTTAATGTGACCTAACTTATCTTAACGTTTCCTTTTACAAAAGCAATTTGCTTCTGCCGTTGTTTGTTATAACCTAACCTAACCTATCGTAACCAAAGATTTCTCGAACACAAAACTACATATTCAGAGGAAAAACTATTGCTCTGCATTGCTGCCAATTTAAAAATTTAATGTTATTTTTGATATTCTTAAATAAAAAATGTATGAAAAAAGTCGTAATTTTTTTATCAATATATCAATGTATGAAAAGGAAACTGTAACACTGACAAAACGTCATTCGTCTAATAGTTGTGTTGCCTAGTAAAATGTTTGCCAAATGATAAATGTCCCAAACGTTTTGTGTCTTTATAATAATCGGCTTTACAATAATTCTACCAAATGAAACGTTGTCAAACAAAAATTTGGTAATCGTTAGTTGTCAAAGTGAAACATCGGCGAAACGTTGGTTGGCAAGTGAAAATTTGGGAAACAATTTTCGGCGAATAGGCAGGACACCATACTGGCCACTTAGAAATTGCGGAAACGTCAATACTTATAGCAAAATAAACTGTGATTTTTTTAATTATGACTTTTAGGTGTGAATCTCAAATGGACAAACTTAAAAAAGTAAGAATAGAGAACAGAGACGCTATTGTTTAACTGTAAAAAGGTAACTACGTAGATTTGATAGGATAAAAAGTAATCAAACCTAAAATTAAACTAATAGGCAGGTAACCAACCACGATATACGACACTACAATAATAAAAAAAATATAACATTCTCATAAACATGAGGGTAGTTATACATATTAATTAATTATGTCTTAGGGCGGGTCGGCGACAAGTCGCGTTTCCCTAATTTCCCATGTGAATACAGCCTACCACACCTTTTTGCCTTCACCGTGTATGATTCCTTACGAGAGTTAAGTTTTTTGTTAGTGAAACTTACATTAAGAAATGAGGAATTATTAATTTTGCTACGAAATGAAAAAGCCGGAAGTTTTTGAGGATGTATGGATGTTTGTTACTCTTTCATGCAAAAGTACTGACTGAATGTGTATGAAATGTGACAAACAAGTAGTTTATAAAATGGATTATCACATAGGATACTTACTTCTTATCCCGGTGGGATAATTATCGAACTACACACGGGAAAAGCCGCAGACATAAGCTAGTAAACTGTAAAAAAACTACAAATGTTTCAGAAATGATTGACAAGAATTCAATGAGATCGATGATCTTGACGATCGATTGATTATTTTAATTTTAATTTTCAGAAAGAATGCATTTTGTTTTCAGTCTTTTTATTGTCTTATAATGTCTTTAACCCATGACGGTTAATAAATGTACTTTGTATTTATTTATAAATATTATCCTTGAGACACAGTGCAATGATTTGCTTATGGATTTATAATGGTTCTTAATTAATAAGCGACATGATTATTATTGTTTACATACGTGAAGTCAGAGCCTTATAAATAATTATTGAGTAAATTGTTTAATAGCTTAGTATTGTATTTAAATAAGTGCTAGTACTAAAAACCTATGAATTATTATTTTTCCGTAATTAAATGTAGGTAGGAACTGTATAAATAGAACAAGAAGTCATAATAATGTGTGATCCTTACATAGTATAAAACAAAGTCGCGTCTGTTTGTTTGTTTGTTTATTTGTTTGTTTGTCTGTATGCTTAAATCTTTAAAACTACGCAACGGATTTTGATGCGGTTTTTTTTAATAGATAGAGTGATTCAAGAGGAAGGTTTTAATACCTTTTTTGTACCCGTGCGAAGCCGGGGCGGGTCACTAGTGTACTATAAGAGTACGGTCGAACCGAATACACAGATACCCAAAAAGGACAATGTATCATAAAATTGATAAACATGAGGCAAATATTAACGATTTTCTTGTCGAATTTAGCAATGGCATTTCCTGGTGACCCGTTTTAATTAACTAGTTATACATGTCAAATTAATGATGTAAATCGATGTCGATCATTATATTGGAAGTTACAGTCTCAGTTTGTGAAACTAAACTTGATGTAGTTATTGTTAAATAAAATATAAGTAGGTACCTATTATAACATAATTATGTATAATGTTTTCCTATTAAAGATAAATGACGCATGGTCTGTCCAAAAATAGGGATAAGTGCTTGAAGTTTAAAATTTCAGGGTTTCCTAACTTCCTGTGTTATAGATTTCGTATTGGGTTGGTTTCGTATTGGGTACAGATGCATATGAAATACATATTATTATGAGACAAATTATATCAATTATCATGTTTAAAATGCCTACTTTAAGATATCATACCTTCATCTAGAACTACTTTATAGACTGTAGGTAATTTATAAACCATAAAATGAAGACCCGTCGATAATAAACAAAACAATCGAATGGCGTCTGAAAAATCAAGTGCTAGGGATCATTTGTAACTGGTTGACAGATAGAGTTCCACGTAAATTGTGTTGAGTGAAAAATCGATATAGTGTCCTTATCGATATGTTGTTTACTAAACATTTACTTTAGAAATATTATCAACCATAAAATATATATTAAGTGACATTATTTTAAACAAACAAATAGAAAACACCATGTAGGTCAACTGTCAAAATTAAAGTCATCATTTTACTTTTTTATTTTTAGTGGTAATCTTCAAAATTCATATTTAGAACGCGACTTCTTCGCGGTAAAATATTGCTGCAGAATTTGCATTCGATTACAAAATATTCGTTAAACAATCGTTCCTCACAGCCATAGCCAAGTGCTGCACCAGATAAGAACAGTGGTCAACATCCGTTGCCACCGATAGTGGCCATTACAGTAAGGATAGAATAAGGACAAAACAACATTACAGATATTTCAATTCTAAGAAATATTCATTTCGAAGTAACGAGTTGAATTTACTTAATCATTTTTTTATTGAAATTTCATGATAACGTAGTAATTGGAATTCGATTAAAGTTAACGTTTGTGTTAAATTAGATTCTTTATCTTGACAAAACAATCAAATGTTTTCATGAAAAATGCGAGTAACTTTACTACAGCCTACTGCATCTCATTAGCACACTTTAAAACCATAAACAATGTTTTAAACTTCGTGTCTGAATACTCATATCATGTCACCGTAAAAAAAAATCGCGTGACGTTCCCGCCCAAAATGAACTGGCACTGTCAGACTAAGGTGTTGTAAGGTGGAGGCTAATGAAAAGAACGCGCCCGCTCCTTCGAGACCGGCCACAAGGTGTGCCCTCGCATGACAAAACACGAGCTCAAAATATACTTGGATAACGTGAAAAATTCATGTGAACATTCCTGAGTTTATTAATTACTTGACTGAACTTATATTTCCTTAAGTTTTGCGGTGTAAAATGTACGTCTACGTGACGAATTGAGTAAACATACAGCTAATTTCGTTTTTAATTTATTCGTTTTATTAAACTTTTGTTGTGAATCAGCCAATCGCGATATTTAAGCGACGAACGTCACGATAAGCTACTAACTAACAAACTTACACCCTATGTCGATACGGCGCACAGGCTAGGGTGGAGTAATTAAAAAACTTAATGCCGCATCGAAGACAAGATAAGGTCGGTCGTCGGAAGAAACCGCCACTTTTCTAATTACTCACTCATTAGCTGATGGATGCTACATCGCGTGTGTTACATCGGCCGTTTGCTTGTGTTTGCGGTTGCCGTGCGGCGTGGCTTGTGAGCCAACTGCAAGGCCGATTTTTCTATAGACGCAACGTGAATTACCTTGATTGATCCTATTGAGACGCGAGACGAGAAAACGAACACGCATTTAACTTTGTCAGAATTTCGAATTCATAATAAAAAAGAGAATCTTATTCGAAATTCGAAAATTAGATAAAGTAGGACACGTAAAGTAATTCGGATGTAACATAAACCCCCTTCTACACGACTCACTCCTTGATCGCTGCGATAAGTAAGACCGCGCCTTCGCGTGTTTTAATTATATTATTAACGACGATGGCCGGCGAAAGGCTAATATTTTATAATGGCTAGCGTATCGCAATGATATGTAAATATAATGCCGCGCCCTCTTCACCTATTACGTACGTGGTTGCGTGCGTGTGAACTTTAATTCGGAAGTAAAGACACGTTAGCGAGAATTTAGTACTAAGGCGTGACGTTCTTTTTGGCCCACGTATGGTGCTTTAGACGAATTCTTATGCTAAATAAACTCGCCCGCTAATGGGATTGGCGTTGAGTGGCCGGCGCTCCTAGCGACATTTTCCGCACAAGAGAAAACTTCTGACGTGTAATTAGCAGGTTTTTGAAGGAAAACTACTCATAAGCTTCCTCGAAAGGGTCGTATTAATTACTGGAGGTGCTCGTATGAGCGTGGCGCGATATAAATGGCCGGCCACTTGGCGCCCTAGCCTCGCCGGGCCTTATTAAAAATGTTAACACGTAAATTAGACTCCACACGGTGCAGTGTATTAGCCAACCAATTAAATTTTACAGTTTCTGTATACAATGCGGCGCGAGGAGACTGCAAGGTGGGGGATGCATTAGTGACACTAACTAGACTCGTCCATACGTACCCTTACGAGTATTTACTGACTTCACCCGCCTAGTTATGCGTTAGAGTTTACTTTAATTCTTTATCCTTTACACTTTGATAACGTTTCAAGTATGTCAAAGCGTGTTTACGTTAAATAGCGAACCGATAAATTGTACACTTAAGTTTTTTAATTACAACATTAAAATATTGAACTAAATATGTACAGCCTCCGGCTGTTAACACGGTAAGTTAAAAAGGCATGTGGAAATTGCGACGTAAGGCTGGCAACATTTCCGTATCCGCGTGTAAGAGTCCTTACAGATGAGAGATTTAAATCTCAGTTTAAAATATTCGCTGCCGATAATCGTTATAAAATGTTTCGGTTGTTGGTTCTGTTTACTTTTCTGTTCTGAATTTAAAACTTCAGTTCATAATACTTTTCAAGTGAAGAGCTAAAGTTGGTTAACCGTAGTACCTATTTATTCAAAAATACATTTCAAAATGACTTCAAAAGAGATTAAAATAATTTCGTATATTGATATAATATATTCAGGACTGGGCAGTATTTGAATTACTTGTAATTAAAATACGTAATTGAAATACAAATAGGTACGTATTTTGTATTTGTATTTCAATTACTTCCTTAAAATGTAATTTGTAATTCGTATTTCAAATACCTGACGACGAAGTATTTTGTAATTAGTATTTCAAATACTTGAGGCTTCAAAATACATTTTTACAAAAATACATTTATACCTTCATTTAGCGATCGTGAGTGTGAGTGCGAGGCGAGAGTGCAATGATGGTAAAGCAGTTATTAGAGCTAACAACACTGCACCTGTTTTATACTGAACGATATGACTGTACGTCAAAATTGGCCAACAAAACGCAAAAAAAATGTAGGTACGTTGAATTGTCAACTTGTCAAGCTAAGATGGCAAGTCATAACGGTTTAGTTTTGCATGTGTAAAAAAATTTGGTTGTTGACAAGATTTTGGGTTAAATTTTTGAACAAAAAAGGTTAAAATAAAAACTTTTAAGTTGGTTATTTTGTTTTTAATTTATTTTTGCCACCGACTTCCGAAAGAAAGTTACTTTACACTTTTTTATGATGGTTTTTGAAGGCGGTTATTTAAAAAAAAAAAGTATTTGTAATTTGTATTTTGTATTTCAATTAAAAATTGCTAAAATACTGTATTTTGTATTTTATATTTCAAATACCTTACTTAAATGTAATTTGTATTTTGTAATTTAATTACTTGCGATACTGTATTTTGTAATTTGTATTTCAATTAAAGCAGAGCATGTATTTTGCCCAGCCCTGAATATATTACACATTATGTTGACTGTAGGGTGAGCACACACTTGCTGTATACATTTAGCAGCCGTGACCGCACACGGCCGTGTGTAAGCGCTTTAAAAGGTTTTTACCTCGGTTGGTCTAAGTGCACACCCTCATGCGACTAGTTGGATGTGTAAAAAGATTAATTGGAGTGTTGCCCGTGTTTCTAACAATTTACGACGCCTTCTCGGGGCGGGCCGGCCGCAGACCACTTCTGCGCAACTTAATTAAGCGAAATAACTTAAACGAGTCACCGTTGCTAATTAGTGCTATCGTCGCGCCGGCTAATTCTACGAGTGACTCTTTGTTTGCAAGCCCGCGCATTTCTTTGAGTTCTCGCGCCAAAAGAATTTGTCTTTGCATCGACTTTGAGCAAAGGATGTTTGTTTTGCCCCCCGGGAGAGTTTCTGTGAAGACTTTTGTGTTTGTTTGAACTTTTGCGGCGTTGATTTTAAATGAGCTGAAGACGTAAACATCGCCAGTGGACTCGTTTAGAAAAGATGCATTGTAATTGTTTTGAATATTATTTTCTGGTTTTCTTTTTCAGTTAGACTTAAAACATTTATATTTTAAAAGAACTGCTCTTTTATTACAGGAGCTGGCTCAACAAAAATGCAGAGGCATTTATAATCTAGACAATATTCAAGATTTAGATTTTCAGGCTTGGGATTATTGGATGACAAGGTCCAGGTGCTACGCCTGTAATTTCAAGCGTAGAATATCATGCTCAGCATAGACTTAGCCACTCCAGCCCAACAAGCTTGTTTGCAGGCTAAACATTAAAGAAAACAAATATAAAGGCGGCTCACACGAGCCGAGCGTCTAAAAGACACAAGGAGCGCTCTCGGCGGCTAGAGCCCTCGAGGTGTCCTACACGTCAACAAGTGGCTGGTCGTGTGTGCGGAGGCTTACGTCTTCGAATGTCGAACGTTAGAGAGATATTGACAGAAGTTTATTATTTGACATTAGATTTAGAAGATGGCGGCGATTCGAACGCGTTCCAAATTAAAAAGAAAGAAACTCTGTATTGTCTATGGCCTTTTGATAGATTTAGTTTTGAATATTAAAAAGTTTTTAAAATAACAAATCTTTTCGAGTTGATTAGCTTAAAATGTTATCACAAAGTTTATCGCTGACTTTTAGCCCCGTTTTGTTAAATCCTATTAAAACAACACAAATCGCTTAGTGTAACACTGATTAGGTCTAATTAAAAAAATAGTAGGTAGGTACCCTAATCAGTGTGAAGTCAAAGTTAACGATAGCCTTAGATAAGTATAATGATGTGAATTCGATAGTAACAATAACAAAGCATTAATTATCGATAAATGAAAGTTATCGGAAAATAATTAGAATAATGGAGGAAGAAAGTTTTTAAATATATTATTTTTTCACACGTGCCCATTATGTTCTACCGAAAAAAAAAAACATAGTTAAAGAGTTCGAGAATATGTTTTGGTTCTAATTAAAATTAAATACCATTATGAGTCAGAAATGATCAGTGACAATAAGCGGATAGAATTTAAGTTATTAATAAAACCTATTCCTAAACTAAAACGTTTACCAAAGTTGACGTAATAGAATTTATCATTAACTAGTGACCCGCCCCGGCTTCGCACGGGTACAAAAAAGGTATTAAAACCTTCCTCTTGAATCACTCTATCTATTAAAAAAAACCGCATCAAAATCCGTTGCGTAGTTTTAAAGATTTAAGCATACAGACAAACAAACAAACAGACGCGACTTTGTTTTATACTATGTAAGGATAAGGATAAGGATCATACTGTAGGTATAGGTTATCTAATAAAATTACCTCTATTATAGCACCTTTAGAAATGTGTTGTTTTTTTTCAGGATTTATCCTTTCGTAGAAATCAAAATATGTTTTTTCTTTCATAAGGTAGGTAACCCTAAAAATATCCGACTCTTTGAATGTAACTGGCAGCCTTCAAAACACGTTCTTTATTCAAACCTTCATTGACCACAGAGTAGTTTAAACTTAGCCTAATCGATGTTGAAAAACGTCATTCGTCAGACACCTTTGTAATTGCCTTTCGTGCGATTATAGAACTACCCTCACCCCCTTTAGCCCTTTTCAGAGATGTTTATCGCGAAGGAAATGGTCGTTTTCCGATGTCCACAATGCGACCATTAAGGGGACAATGCTAATGGACTAAGTTGTCCAAGTCGTGTAAGGAAGATTTTCCCGCGTAGTGGTAGGTACCCATTTTGTTATTTTTTATTTTACAGCTATTTTTGGATTGGTGTTTTTAGTTGAGTCATGGTTGACCAGTCATTTTGTTGTAGTTTGGGTTTGATCAAGAAGTAAAATCTACTTGAAATTAGGAATCGATTTTCAAGATATCATAGTTATAAATGATTTTCTAAATTGACAACCTAAACTGAAATTTCATTTTGCAATACACATGGATATCTTTGCAACTTTAAGATTGATGTAAATTAACAGCAAGTTTAAAACCTTTTGCACCCACACAAAACAAATTATATTAGTGCGTAAAAACGATGTTAAACAAACGTTCGTTATCAAAGCTTTCACTCACAGTATCGTTTATCTAACTTAGATAATGATAATACAAGCTTGAGATAGCAGTAGAAAGCTTTAATAATATGAAAGTCGATATATCAACAACGTCAAGTGTTTGGCACACATCACGACAGTGGGTGTATTCTGGGGAGCGATATTATAACGATAGCTGGGCGGTATTGAATCGATATTGAAAAATGGGGGAAATAAAAGTTGGTTACATATTAAATTGAATAGAGTACCTAAAGCAGTATTGTAATAAAACACTAGTATTTCTCGTCTCTGTCTCTATCTTAAATGTAAGACTATAAAATTTTAATCAGTAGTCTGTTGTTCTTTATTTAAATTGATCAAAAGACCATCGAGAGTGTTCGAAATTCAATTTCAAGATTTTAAATCTTAAGAATAACTTTTTTAATTTCTTAAATCCATAGCTAAGGAATTCAAGTAGACTAAGAAAATGTTTAAGTCGAAAAAGCAAGATAATTAAAGAAAAACGTGAACAGATTCTTCAATAATGAAGCGAGTCGCAGGTAAAGTGTGAAAGCGTTAAAATCGATGCGGACTCGAGTGAATCAGAATAATCAGATAGTGTGAAAGAAGGGGGGAAGGTGTTTATCATAGGAGCACGCCCCTTATCATAGGACTTAGATAACGTGAAAAATTAGTCGAGTAGAAATCAATACTGGGGCGGATTTTTCCGTTACTTGTAACAAGCTTCGGTGTTTTGCGTTATCGTATTAAAATGAACACATAATTTTTCTTTAAAACTTATTTAAAAGGTACTTTTTCAGTTCATTCTCATATCCGCAGAAATACTTCTACTGGTAGTAATATAGGTGTCAAATAAATATTATGTTTCTTTTTTCGAAAAATTTAGAGAAATAATTGTAGTGTCTCACTGATTCATCTTCAAGGAGTGTATTACGTACATAGTAGATGATGTTTTCAGATGTATCACAACGGAGAGTTAACTCTCCCTAGCGTCTAACTCTAATAGCATAAGTTTTCTATGATTTTCTAGAAGAGTCGTAAACATAGCTGTATTTAAATATTGATATTATTAAAGGCCACTTAACGTACACTTTGTATTCGAAGAAATGCGTGTCTGTTGTGTAATTTATTGCAATTTCTTCATTTTTTATTCTTTTAGGTCTTAGGGGAAAGACGGGCACAGTCTATCATTACCTACGTTCGGTTGCTTTGTTTACATTCTTTCGAAACTAAGCTAAAATTATGTTTTATTTGTTGAAAAAATACTGTCACAAAATGATTTTCAAATCTGTATTATTAAACATGAAGTCGTCAAAGTAAATGCCACTAAATTCCCCATTTGTTTACAGTAACCCGTTTAATTTTTAGATAGGGTGACTCTCCCCTTCCGAGAATTTGATAATTAGGAAATAGTGAATTCAAAACCCTTTACTGTAAAGGAAGATGACAGAATTGGTTTATCAATTGATTTACCCCGTTTTGGGGGTATTATTGAGTTTACTTAGCGGAACCTTTACTTTAGAAGAAATTAATATAGAAAATAAATAATCAAATGTTTTTTTCTGTAGGACCGAAGCAAAAAATATATTTCTAGATAAGTATTAGTATTAGTCAGGGTTTTTAACACAAGATAACAGGTAACTAACTCTCCTAAAACAGAGGGATAAATGCATAAAATAAAATCTATTTGTATAAAACAGTACCTATTAACGTTATTTAAATAATCATTTATGTGATATACAGGAATGTTTTCATCATCAACAGGCTTAAATATCTAAAATGAATTAACCACAAGATTAAAATAGGGAACGGAAAACGTCGAAATTAATCTAAAAGGATAGTGATATAATATTATTCATTTAGCATTTACGTCTAATTAAGATATTTTGGCCTTGTTATTTAGTTCATTTATCAGTATGTATTGTGTTGTGTTAGATAAAATTGAATTTTAGAGGATAAGATTTAACTAAACCATTTTGCTTTAATCAGTATCCTACTCGTTAACCGCGTTCCATAAATAGTAAGTAGGTTTGAATCCTTTTTAGTTACGTAGCAGGCTGTAAAAAAAAAAAACAAAAAAGAAATCTATGACTCACCGGAAATTAGAGAACCACTTGACAAGCTGCGCCGTGTTGTTCTTGTTAAACTTGATGTCGGGGAAGTACATCTTCAGGACTGCGGAACTGGGGTACCGCACCCAGAAGAACATCAGCTTGGCCTTGCGGAGGTGCATCGGCGTCAGCGTTGAGGAGTACACAGGAGTTAAAGGCATATTGGGTTTAAAAGATGGCAATAATAGGTACATAAAAATGGTTTGATATCATAGAGTTGGTCGTTCGTTTTCTGAATGAGAAAAGTTGCTGGCCAGTCATTTTAGAAAAAGAAAATATTGGGTAAAGTTAGGAGTTGCGAAATTAGAATTCATATTTTTTTGTATGAATTAAAGCAATTCCTTTTTTTGAGACTTTTCCGGATATTTAGGCCATTTTGGAAGAGAAAAAAATCTTACACAATGCACTGTAAATCGAGACCAACTTGTAATAATGAAACTGTAGTAACTATTACTGAAACGTTATAATTAGAATCTTACGACTGCTTCCTGCTTAAGTACCTATGTTTTATAGACTGAACTATGTACCAAAGAATGTACTAGGTATTGTTTATTGCTAGCCATAGTTAAGTCATGGCGTAATCACATAACTACTGTATTTCCTTAAGAAAATATAAATGAAGAAAATAAATGAACTAAGCTCTGTATTCTAGTATTTCTAAACAAGATATATCTCCTAGGATTGTCCGTCAAAGATATATAAAATCTGATTAGATCCCGGCTTGTCGTGGGCGCGCTACGAAGCACCACAAATACTTAATCCGTTTGCATTTTCTAATCTTATAATGTGCCTTAGCCGTCTGTAGTTATGCGGTGGATTATGTTTGTTTATACCATTTTATGCACGTCTTAGAGTTCAGAATCCAGGATTTTTTTTGATTAAGAGAGATCTGAGTGTAAGGGCTTGTAGTTTTTTGAGAGAGATCTATTAATGTAAGAAGTTGTGTTTTGCACTATTGCTGAGAAAGACATCTTGTTAAGTTGCTTATAACTCATCTCGTTTATAGTTAGTTGCATAGTACAATCTTGCAAGGAAAAATTAAATGTTTTATATAATTCTATTCTACACGTAATAAGTACGCGATAGGCCTGGGATCGTGGAAAACGTAGAAACCGCAGCATTTGTGAGGTTTCCTCAGTCGTAATACCTAACCAGTAAGTAGGAAGTAGGCGGCGGCAGTCGTAAGGTTAAACACTACAGAAATAAGATATGAGTGGGCGTGCAGGGTTCGTGCCCTGTTGGCTTGGCTCGGGTTTCATCGGCAAGTTGACCTCGATACTAGATAGATCGCTGAAAGAAATGTTACGTTGGTAATTCTATTGAAAAGGATATAGTAGGCTGGACTCCGTCGTAGGGCAGGTCCGTGGAGTTGCAGTCGGAGTGCGGGTCCTGCGCGTCCATGAGCGGGTGGTGCGGGGGGCCAGCGTGGTGGGCCACGTTGGCGTGGTGGTGGCGCAGGTAGTCGGGCGAGGCGTGGTGCGCTAGCAGCGCGGGGTGCAGCAGCGCGGGCGCGTGCGGTAGCGGCGGAGACTCGCGCTCCGGCGCCGCAGGGGGCGACCGCGCCAGCCCGCCCCCCGCGCCGAAGAACGGCGAGTACGGGGAGAACACCTGGCTCTCGTGCAGGGCAGGGTTGGGGATGGCCACCGGCGTAGGTAGCCCCGCCATGCCACCCGGGTACGGCCGCGGTGACGGCGACTCCGGGAACTTGCTTTCGGGCGAGTGGCCCACGCCTTCCCCCAGGATGCGGCTAACAGTTCTAGGCGTGATTCTCGTGTCCGTCACCTTATGCCGCTTCTTCTTGGGCGTGACGACTAGACTCAGGGCCTCGTTCTGCTCAGGGTTAGGTTCGCGGTCGAAGTGGCCGTTCATGTAGAGCTGTCCGAGCGGTTTGGGCGGCGTCTGGAACAAGCCTGTGGGAGGCCGTATGTGAGCGCCGTGCCCCGGCCCGCTCGCCTCAGCGTGCATCGAGAATGGTGCACCGCTCGGCGCGCGGGGGCCGTTCATCTGGCTCATCATCATTGAGTTATGTGTCAGAAACGACGGGACGCCATTAGGCGCGCCCGGGTGATGGACGGGTTGGTTACCTGACATTTGTCCTGATGGCCTCTGCTGCGGCTTCGACGGTGGCGACTTTCTCTCGAGCATCTGCGTCGCAATCATAATGTCTTTGTTGAGCTGCTCGGCGGCCGCTGCTGCCGCCTCCGACTGCTTGCCCATGACACGTCGCTGGTGCATGAAGCGCGTCACGATAGAGTCGATGAGACTGGCGAGTGACGCCGTGATTTCACTTTTCAGCACTTCGGCTAATCCTTCTAGGTCAGCGCCAGTGACGGGGCCCACGGAGCCCGCATTGCTGCGGAGCGCGTCTAACCGCTCAGCAAGCTCTGAGTTTAGCGGCGGTTTCGGCGTCGGCCCGTGTTGTCGCTGCTGCGGTGAGTGTTGGTTGGACTGCGGCCTCTGTTGCTGTTTGTTTTGTTGATGTTGATGTTGTTGCTGTTGTTGGTGTTGGTGCTGTTGCTGCTGCTGCTCGGCTGCTTCCTTCATTCGCGCCTCCTGCTCTAGGAACAGCTTTTGGCTGACGTTGAGGTACATAGCGGCTGCGTTGTTAAGGTGTTGATGCGGATGCGGCGCGTGCAAGTGGTCGGGTGGCAGGTGCGGCATCATGGGCAGCGCGCCGTTAAAGCCGGGCGGTAGGTGCGGGTGACCCACAGCGTGTGCGTGCATCTTAGCCGACATCATCTTGCTCATCACTTGCGAGAGCATGTTCGGCGCGACACTGTTCGGTATTGATATCGGCGGAGGCACCTCCTTGGCCGGCGAGGCGGGCTCAGACTTGGGTACAGGGTCGTCATTCTGTTCTACATCACTAGAAGCACCGTCATTGTCGTTCGTCTCTGATTCTTGTCCCATACGGTTACATAATTGCATATATTTTTCTTGCATTTCTGCGAGTTGTTCTTGCATAGTTCTAAGTTGTGATTTAAGAGCATTCTTTTCTACTAACTTTCTTTCGATGGGTGGCGGTCTGTCCGCGTCGTCCTCCGAGTCGTCTGACACTGTCTGCGCGCTGCTGCTGTGGCTGGTACCGTAGCGCTCGTGCGCGCCGTCGTGCTGCTGCGGGTGATATAGTTTCCGCTTTTTGCAGCCGTTCACTTGCGGAGGCTGCGGCGCGGGACTAGACCGCATCGTCGACACTATGTTCTCAACACGGGCACGTTTCACATCAAGCGGTCGCGGCGAGGACCGCTGAGCGTCACTATCACGATCTTCAGGTTCAGACTTGGGTGCGAGCAAGGACTCTGAGCCCTGCAAGGGATGCGCAGGCGGCGGCGAGGTGCGCGAGTCACCGGCGCTGTCGAGCGCAAGCAGGGCATCGTCCAAGTCTGGTCGCGAGTCCCGGGACTGTGGTCGTTCCGGAGACATCTTGAGTTTGGGCTCATCGTTGTTATTGTTGGCGAGCACATTGTTATTGTCCGGGGAGAGCCGCATGAGCTCCTTCTTGCGGCTCTGCAGGATATCGCGCAGCACTCGGTGCGCGATGTCGCCGCCGGCTGCTTCATCACCGGCGTCTTCCTGCTTGGGTGTACGTCCGAGTAGTTCGTTGATCATCTCGGCCGGAGGGTAGCCCGGGCCGAACAGGCCGAAGTGTTGGCGGCCCTCGAAGATGGCGCCGTAAAGTCCGCCACTCATGTGTGCGACGCGCGCGGGCGCGAGTCCGTTCGTCGTGAGAGTCGAGTAAGAATTGCGCGGCTCACCGGCGTCCACGCGCTGTCTGGCGCGCTTCTGTTTCCTAAGCAGTTGATCCGCGTACGAATCCTCC
Source organism: Diarsia mendica (assembly GCA_949316265.1). NCBI lineage: Eukaryota > Metazoa > Arthropoda > Insecta > Lepidoptera > Noctuidae > Diarsia > Diarsia mendica. The sequence goes on along the minus strand of OX438906.1, from coordinate 6,717,141 downwards.
TCCTCCGATGACATCATAGGCAAGACGGGCCACGATTGGCCGGCTGGGCGGCGGGTAGCACCCCACCGCTCTACTCGCGCCGCATCGCCCGCACTGCAAGAGGAGGGGAGCGATCAGAGCACACCTGCCCGTGCGCGCCGCTGCCGGCGCGTGCGCCTCAGAATGCATCGCCTTATAAGCGATGTATTATGGGACGCGAACAATAGAAATGCATTCAACTAAGTTACTAGCAATTTTCCAAATATTTTTACAAGTCGGGTTATTTTATAAACATTTAAAAATAGTAACTTTTTATCTTTATATCTACAATCTTATATTCAGTACAACACACAATACAAACCAACCAGACTTAATTTTCGTTTTATATGTAGATACGTAGGTAGATTGTTATCAAGAAATCGATCGCCTATTAGCCGTCCTGCTAGACATCGATACTGAACTAAAAAACTTTCCAGCTATCACACGAGCATCTGGATAATTTCTCGTAATGACTGGTCGTAAAACAAAATCACATAGTATTGGAAAGTATAAGGAAAGTGCGATGGGGTTGCAGATAAAAAAACAACGATTTACTGACATACCCATAATTGGTATCAATTTCTGTGAGCAATTGAAAGTAATGATTGAAAAAGTAGGTCAAGAGTAAGCCCATATTAAATAAAATAAAAAAAGTCTAACTAGAAATCATTAAAAGTTTTGTTAGATTATATTGTTATCTTGAGGATCTATTCGTAGTCCTAACTGATTATAATTATTATATACAAAGTGTACATCAAATTCTAAATTTCTAACGGTATCTATGTACTAGTGCTGACAAACACTGGACGTGGACATACATGATGGCATTAATTTCTCCTGGACCGTGACTTCGTGTGCAGATGACAATGAAGCTAAAAATGTCAGGAATAATTCTGTGAGACACATGTTTTTGTGCGAATCCATTGTCGTACGATACGATTTTCTAGATTTTTATATATGGATTTTTAACATGTTTGAATTATGAGTAAAAGCATTGATGTCATAGCGATGCTGCATAATTGACTTTCCGTTCTTATAAGAATTTCAAAATTAGGTAGATTCTTCTACCAATTCCACTTAGAAATGTTTTATCCTTCAAGATTTCCTTGACTCTACTCACAAGTACAACTTTAAATTCTAAACAGATATAAAATAAGAGATAAAATACCGCAACTTCGTTCACTTGGATATTTATAATTGAAAAAATTGCCTATGTCCTTCCCTATTATCTATGTTATTGGCAAATTCTATTACAATCCAATCAGCCGTTTAATCGTGAAAAAGCAGCAAACAAACAGAGTTACTTTCGCATTTAGAATATTAGTATAGATTTGAAGTTAAAGCTGACAATATTGAATCTCATGAAGAGGAAATCTTTCTCCTATGATATTTTTATTTATTTTTTCCTTATTTACCATAAGTGAGTATGGAGCCTGGTCGTCTCGGACATCCGGCGGCAATTTGCTGCTGACAATGAGATGGTATCAATAGCGGATGACTTCCGATGGTGGCGTGACCGTCCACTTGCGACCGGCGTCACGGCTCGCGGCCTGCTTGTGCCACAGGGAAACTGTGGCGTGAGGATATTGAAGACATTACTGGGAGGGACGGAGTAGACTTGAAACTAGGGTATAACTCGTGCCATGGATACAATAGGAACAAATGATTTTAGACCCACTAGTATTGAAAGTTTTAGTTTCATAGGATAAAAAATATCAACGTTCCAGAAGCAGGCCTTACATATTACCTAATACTAACTGGGTTGTGGACGTCAGATAGGCAGTCGCTCCATGTAAAATACTGGTATTCAGCTGCATCCAGTTAGACTGGAAGCCGACCCTAACATAGATTGAAAAAAGCTGATGATTCATGAGAGGGTCTAGAAAACATTTACAGAATTCTTGGTATAGTAAAGTTTGTGTCTTGATGAACCTTCCCACCGTAAATGGATGATTACTAATAAGAGAAAATGAGTAGTAAAGCCTTTTAATTAAAGTTCAGTTTGACCGGACATGTAGCACTTTCGTAATCATCAAAATAGATTGTGATGTTATTTGCATTAGATATTGTATCAGGAAATATTTGTAGTTTTCCTGATAGAGATATATCATTGTGTTGTTATTGTGTTACTGAGATAAATTATATGTTTATTAACTTCCGTGTGCTTTTATTAGTTGGAATTTGTGTATTTATTATCTGCCTAGCTTATAGCTTCTGGAGTCATCAGCATGTAATACTTACTGGACTATATTAACTTCCAAACTTCAAGACTTTCTCTTCAACACTAAAACCAACATTCATACTACATTTTCGAACCAGCCATTCCTCATTCCACCAACATTCCTACTTCCCCCACAACTGCGATACATCTCAACATCGGCACACACAGATATTTTTCATGTGTTGTCTATTCGTTTACAGAACATGTCCAATTAGACCTTATGTACCTACATGTAGAGCATGTATTGTGTGGCACATAATGAAACAAAGTACCTACTTGCGAGCCAGCGGTCTTTATTGTGTCGAACAAGGCTAAACTTGAAAAATTATGCCTACCTATGTTTTGTGAAGGAAAATTGATTGTAGTGGGTTAGGTTGAAAGTGTGGTTGAGATATTGTAGGTTGTATTCTATTTTTGGCATTTTTGTTGTGGAGGAAACAGAGACTGTGTACTGTCATTTCTGTCTTTGTTTCGTCTTGTCAAAATCATCTTTATGTTTACTTTTTTCTGCGTTGAGGTTGAGATTATTGGCGCCATTTTTTAGCATATTGTCAACTTAGTTTATTTTTGGTTATTTAATTTATAGATTACAATACAAGACATTTTTTCTGGTGTCTTATTTGACTAATATGTATAAACTCCTCGAAATATTCTTATAATACATGTTTCGAACAAGTCTTTTAGTAGTTTCTGACGAAATTACTTTGTAGAATTGCTAGAAAATAAATCTAAAGATAAATCTTTAGATTTATTTTCTAGCAATTTGACATTAAACAGCAGAATTATCTAGAACCTGAATCGAGCTACACTCTGTATAGCTACCTCATCTGCGAACATTAGACCGAGTCGCCTGCGCATATCATTACGGACTCTTTTGGTCATTGTACTGCATAATTTGCGGCCATTTTAGTACGATTGCCATACAAGAGATTGCGAGATGCGTACAGTCAACCACCCAAGTCCTGACACTGCTGCTTGGAGGTATATTGAGCTTTACGTTTTTTGGAATAGAGGTGAGTTTACCTTGGGATGTTTGTAATGATATGTGGTAAGGTGTAAACGGTGACTCGCTGGACCATCTCGAAATTGTTTCGGTACTTCCTGCTCTTTATAATTGTTTTACATTGTATGGTTTATAGGAGGTCGATATACTTTGTGGGAAGATAAAATGACCGGGTTTTGTTTAGCGAAAAATGTGAAAATATTTTTCTTTTGTTAGGTTTTTTTGTGCTACGGACTAGTGCGTTGTGGAATATGTCAGTCGCTTTGTTATAGGTTTTTAAATTATGTGAGAAGATTTATATGGATTGGATACATTCTAGATTGTACAGGGGCCAGCATATCAAGCTACAGCAATCTGGCAGATTTTCAACCTTATAGCTAGAGCATTAGATTCAAGGTTGATTGGGGAGTTTAATTTCAGCTTACTGAAGAATTTGCGAAGAACACCCTTTCAACGCGTTGACTTTTCAGCAAAGATATATCTTTTGCATGACAGTCTCCTACAATTTACATATAAACTTATAAAAAGCCCCGAAAATCCTTTCATAATTCCCCTACATTCCAACCTCTACAGTCGTATTTAAACAATTTCGGTAATTATTACCCTCATGAATAAGCAATGTGCTGTCAAATACGATCGGTTGCGCTTTGCGATTGCGACTCGGAACTATGGTGGGATGTGGAATGTGGGTGTGGGACAGTTACTGGTGGGTTTTGGGGTATTTAATTGATAAGAAAAAGATGTAGCTAGTCCTAGTAAGATGATTTACAAGTAGGAAGATTTACAGGAATCATTGAGATATGAAGTAGGCATGGTGATAATCAAGGTTGCAATTTTGTTCTAAGAAGACGACATGAAGCCTTGATTGGTGTCGTAACTTTGGCTTATAATAATAATAATATTCCACAACTATCACACAACGCCATCTAGTCCCAAGCTAAGCAGAGCTTGTGTTATGGGTACTAGACAACTGATAAACATACTTATATATTTCTAAATACATACATATTATAGATAAATTACACCCAGACACAGAACAAATGATCGTGCTCATCACACAAACATTTGTCCTGGGTGGGAATCGAACCCACGACCTCCGGCATAGCAGTTAGGGTCACTAACCACTAGACCAACAGGCCAGTCAATAAATCTAATAAGATGACTTTATGTAGTAATAATGTAAAAATGTACGTAAAACTTACGAATAATAAATACTTAATAGTGGCTAAATGTGACTTATATGCTATTAAGTACACATCTGCCCAACTCTTCGAGGATTTCCTTCAGGAGGCGTGTTGTTGCAGGTAGAATTTTATTCTATAATTTAATTTAAAAAAGTAATGATACTGCTGGGATTAAATGTCTTGTTTTCACTATAAACCCGAATATTACAAGAAAGTAACATTAGAAGGTGTTATGTATGTGGGGTAGATTTAAGTAATGAGCCAATAAACCAGTCTGCGTTGAGTAGCCTTGTATCATTGACGTGTCCCGTATCTAACACTGGCGACGAGCGATTTGGAGATATTTCGCCACGGCATGTAAAGCCAAGTTTGGGGCCCATGGTCGGCATAAAAACTCGGACAAAGATTTGGAATTTACAATTTTTTTGGCATTCTAACGTTACCATTGTCGCACAAACAAAAAATCTACTCAGAACCAGAACAGAGCACCACCTCATCATACAATATCCTTTCGTCTTACTAAAGCCAGTGTTTCTTAGTCGTCGCATGTGAACGAGACAGGCCTGTCGACGGGAACCTGTTGATTTCAGCAGAACAGGGGTGCGGCGTAGGCATGTCCAGGTGGAATGTCGATAATGTGGCCTGTCGATGTGTTGGGAAAGGAATTTTTGGGGTATTGGGGTTGGAAACTAGGGAAAAATAAATTGGTGTTAGATTATTGAATCGCCAGTACATAAACTCGTTGTTTTTTCCATAGGATTGGCAGATACGGCAGAACGTATAGGAACTATATGAAATCTATCCGATCCTTTCATAGACTGGATCTTGTAGTTAACAGAAAATTGCTAAGAATTATTGAACCAATTTGTTCACATGATAATTTGGGTATGAAAAATTGATGAGAACTATTTAAAAAACTTTTTTACAAAAAATAAAACCGACTTCGACAAAAATAAAACACAAAAAAGTGAAAAATAAAAAATCAGCTTCAGAAGTCGGTGACTTTTGTTTGTTTGATTTCATGTTTTTGCCACCGACTTCTGAAGCTGATTTTTTATTTTTCACTTTTTTGTGTTTTATTTTTGTCGAAGTCGGTTTTATTTTTTGTAAAAAAGTTTTTATTTTTCACTTTTTAGTGGTTCACATGTGCTTACCCCTTCACAACGTACCGGCGTGATGTTATGTTATGAACTGGTGTAAACAAGAGACAGTCATGAGATTTCAGCAATCCCAGTCCATTTACTATCATTAATTGAGGAGTTCCGTTGCCTATCTCCGAAGTTCTTCATCACCTTTGTAGTGAGTACAGGCGTGATATTATGTTGTGTGATGGCGTAAACAATGCTTAGATATGCTATAGCAACAATCGCGGTTAATCTGCTGTTATTTATTGAAGAGTTCCTCCGATTTCTACAAGATCCCATCATCAGATATTGAAATGGTGAAAATGGGACCACACGGGAAGCACCAGCTTTCAAATGAAAAAAGAATCATGAAAATCAGTTCACCCAGTCGCAACTTATGAGCGAACAAACATAAAAAAAAAAAAAAAAAAAAAAATACAGTCGAATTGATAACCTCCTCCTTTTTTTGAAGTCGGTTAAAAATAAACTAATAACGGCCAGAGATCGCACGGATAGAGAGGTATGGAAAAAGAAAGGGGAGTGCTTTGCCCAGCAGTGCAGCCCAATTTATTTGGGGTTGGCGCAGAATGTCTTCCTCTTCCATACTTCACAATTACTTGTCATCTCAGGAGTCACCTCCTTTCTAGCCATATCCTCCTTCACACAGTCCAACCATATCTCGATATTCCCCCACAAACATCGATAGTTTCGCAACACTAGCGCCTCAACCCGGGCGTGCTTAATTTGCCGTGACCCGACGTCGTCTAATTTTTACGGAAACATTTCTTTTCCCACCCATACTCACGGAAAGCGACCCGTAGCGACTACTTGACATAAGTGAGTAGGATTTTATATGATATTATAGTCCTAGAGTTGGTAAATAGTGGCTTAGGTAGGCTGGCAAGACGACAGAATATTGAGCTGCGAAGCTGGATAACTGAAAGAGTATTTTCTATGGATTTTTGATAATTTCGTATCTGACTGACTGATCACCCTAACCTTAGGAGATATAATAAACGGGACTGCATGAATATACCTACATATCAATAATTACAGCTATAACACAGGATGTAGATAATTGAGATTACTGCAAATATCTTTAGTAATTTTGGCGATTTAATACGCAACTAGGTAGTGGGTGACGAGATGGTAGACGACATATTTAGTTGCTGTTGGGGGGAATATCTGGATGAGGATGGCATCAGAAGTATATTAACATTACTCAAAATTTCGAAACTGTTTTTTTATTAGAAACTTGTTAGATATTACTCGTTACTAGGTACATGTTATTGGAGTGTAAGGACTATTTTAACGAATAATCTTCTGAAACATAAAAAATAATAGCTAGAGTCCTGTACATAAAAGAATTAAAATTCCGAAATGTTCAGCTACTTCTGATGCTGACCGTACAAGAAATGAGAGGTCCATACCCAGCTGTGGGCGAATGCAAGCTGTGAATGATGATGAGGTAGTCTAAGTAATGAAAAGTCTAAGACATTGCATTCCAATGGCTATGTCGATGATGGTGCTAAAATTACAATAACAATGCAGAAGTAAAAAAGTAATCGTGATTACGATGATTGAATTAACCATGAACGACGATTGTTACTTCCATAAACTTTTGTTATCGCTTCATTAAAATTCCAAATATTTAATTTTAATATTGATTCATGTACTCGTAAAAGGAATTAACGGCTTCTCTACTTAAAACAATACATTTTAATGGTTATTCTTTATCAAAAACAAGAAACGAAACATTTTCCTTAATTCACATGAACTGCGCACTAAATAAACTAAGTATTAAAACAATTTCCGATAAGATCGTAGTGCCATATGGTATTCTAACGTGGGGTTGTGCAGTATGGGAATGTGTGGGAAACTGCGGCACCCCTTGCAATAATTACGTATCTGTCTTTGTTCACCTTATTCCAACGGTGACTTATGGTCATTTGACCATATGGTGGCGGTCACGCTATGGTGGTACGGAACAAGGAAGTTTTAATCGGTAAAGTTGAAGATAATGCAATATGGTGAAGTTGTTGTTTTGAATAATTTTTATAACGGTTATTTTCGCTTCACCTGTCCTGTTGGTCTAGTGGTCGAAATCGCGACAATTGAACATGAGTTCCTGGTTTCGACTTCCGTTTCAGGCAAAGTCTAATTGGGTGTTCCCACCAGACATGTCTCAGTAGCAGCCACGAAATCTGGATTTGTGCATGGTTGATTGTAATATTACATGGTAAACATAACTGGCAAAATTTGGGTGTACTTTAGGTGTACCCAAATTTTTAGAAGTGTACCTCTGCCTTACCTTTTAGATATAGCAGGCGTGATGTTACCAATCCCAGTTACCTACTGCGACAATTTTAAATAATATTATAGTGTAGCAAACGGTTTGAAGGCTGCGGATGACAAGACATGCACGGAATATGAAATAGGTCGGTCAGTCGCGTGTGCCCAGTGATTTGTACACGTATTTACTAATAATTACACATATAATGTCCGTCCGTCTGTTTAGCTACGTGATCTGTTTATTTTATGGCCTGATAAGGAATGTTACGACGCCATTTTTTATTGATAAAGATATTTGGAAGTCTTTTTGTGTTTGGCTATGGTTTTCTGTGCATAAATTGAGGTTTTTGTAGGTTTCTATCATTTTAATATGCAGGTATCTTTATTTTCCAGGATAATATTATATCCAACAGGTTTCTTTTTTAATTAGTCGTAGTAGGACCTAAAGTTTAAGTATTTTTCCTCTTGCTATCGTTAAAGTTCTTGGAATAAATACATTATAATTTAATTATATTGCTATCATTAGGTACACGTACAAGTATAAAGGTAACTGATCTACCTATCGAATTAAAAATACGTAAGGCTATATTTGATTTTTTTCTTGAAACTGAAATACCGTTACTAAACAGATTGTTCGTGAACTTTGAATTTCGATTCATGCTCGATCACGACCATTCTAGAACACACGCTTCAAATTCAAAATTCGAATCAATTTTAGAGATGTCAAGATAGATATCGACATTGAAAGACAAAAAATACATGCGATAAAACGTGTCCAGTAAAGGGTGGAAGTAGAGCAATCAGTATGCATAAGTTATAAGCATGGATGGCGTGCCTCCTAGTCCATTACTGTGCTTCTATGAAAAAGGACATTTCAGCTTATCGGTGGATATCACGAGAATAAAAACCGAGCGATAAGATCGCGGCGAGGGCGGTGAGGTGGCGGTTCTATCGATAAGTTTGTAAGGTCGTCGAGTAAAGGGTAGGGTATTTGAAAATGTCGATAGCTGTTATGCAGGGTATGAGAACTGACGTTTACGACTTATACGTTTAGTTACTTTTGGGTTTGGTTTTTGGGCTATACTAAAAAGCAACATTTTATATTTATCATAAGGCTTTCATCATCATTATCATTATCCACAGCCCGAATTCACCCACTGCTGAGTATAGCTTACATCCACTCTTTGCTTGTGCCCAGCTCATCCAGGATATTCCTGTGATGGCAACAAGGTTAAGATTTACATTCTCCTTATCTAATGCGGCTCCTCAAAACTTATTCTATTTCGCAAGCACTGTCCTGTCCCAGATAGCAGCTTATCGACATTTTCCCCACCCTAGCATGGTGTGTTGGAAGACAGGCACTTATTAGCCGTCATTATCTACGGCGGTATCGCCTGTGACATATGGCTAATATCGGACACGAGCGTCGGGTCATGCGAGAGAGCCACGCTACTTCTATGTGTATGAAAATATGCTTTAATTACTTATTTGTACTGCAGAACATGGTATATTGTCCTTTAACAGTTATGTATAAGCGTTTGAGTATTTATACCTCTTTTTGCAGTAGCTACAGTGGCGCCATGGCATTTCAAGGCACACTACAGTCTTTTTACAGTTGTTAGGTTGTCTAACCCATTTCTGTAAAAAGTAAGGTAAAAAGATATATATGCTCTACACGAAATAACGGCATAAAATAACGTGAAAAAAAAGTAGTAAAGTCGAAGTGATTTGACAGAACATCAGAGTTGGCGACATAGCTCATAGAATAAGTACTGAAGTGGCAATGTGCCGGCCATATTAGCCGTAGAACCGATAGCCGTTAGAATAGACGTGTTCTTGAAAATCGTGAATCGGCAAGAGTAAGGCACGCTCTGAGGCTCTACTTCCACAAATACTATCTTCCTAACCTTTTCCAAACTATACTAATACTAGTACTTCACATGGTGTGACTGCCTATCTGACCACCACAACCCAGTTAGTTTTGGGTTACTCGACACACAAACCATTTTCTTGAATTCAAATCCAATACATGGTCCTACCAACGTCGCAATTTTTCCTCGGTTGTTGCTACGCTAAGGGCTCAGGAATACCATGCAGACTTCGTGGAAACAGTTCCGTAGATGGTCGAACATGGACAATGCACACAATGATGTCATAGGTAATAATTTTAGTTTCTGCATTCTTGCAGCCATATTTAGATTGATGGGTATCCAAAAGGTTTTTTCCCAAGCTGAGGTGCAGTTTTACCGCTATTCCTGCCCTCATTAAACGTTACCTTACTTGTGAATAGAGGAAGGTTTTACTGTTTTATTGACCGATACCGATAAGAAAGGGCTTGGAAGTTCAAATAATAATTAATGATTGAAAAGGACTAACGTGGAGTTAGGGACTAATTCATTTACGTTTAAAATATTTTAATGTTCATAATTTTAACCTACAGGTACACAGTACCTTACAGGTAGTCAGTGACCTGACATTCTGACATCCAGTCTTACCAAAAGGGTATTGTATTACCTAGTATTAACTGGGTTGTGGGGGTCAGATAGGCAGTCGCTCCATGCATGTAAAATACTGGTATTCAGTTGCATCCGGTTAGACTGGAAGCCGACCCCAATATAGTTTGGGACTGGCCTGTTGGTCTAGTGGTTAGTGACCCTAACTGCTATGCCGGAGGTCGTGGGTTCGATTCCCACCCAGGACAAATGTTTGTGTGATGAGCACGATCATTTGTTCTGTGTCTGGGTGTAATTTATCTATAATATGTATGTATTTAGAAATATATAAGTATGTTTATCAGTTGTCTAGTACCCATAACACAAGCTCTGCTTAGCTTGGGACTAGACGGCGTTGTGTGATAGTTGTGGAATATTATTATTATATTATTATTATTATATAAGAGTAGAGGAAGACCAAAGATGAAGGTTTATTCACCACCTAATGTTTTTTTTTCCTGAATGTCACAAAAATATGGCTATCACCGCATTGGACTAAGACCACGAGTACCTAATAACCTCGCGGCAGTAAAAAGAAACGACAACTTTAAATACGGATATAATTAAGTCAGGTTTTCCTTCCATTGTGACTCAATGAAGTTTAAATAAGGTAACTATTACCAAATCGATCGACGTAAAAGTACTAAGTGGGATGGCTGTGGGATTATCATTTTACTTTAATTAGTATTTAAATCATACCTAATAAAATTAGTCATTGTCAGAAGGTGTCTTATAAACGCATGACAGGGTTTATTCTGTATTACTTTTTTTTTTTTCATTTATTTACCATTTACAAAAAATTATTACATTAATTTGTTTACGCAGAATAGCATTACTAAACCACTGAGGTTTGTACTTAATGCTACATGTAATTCTACATCGAAGTAAAAAACAAAAACAGGGTACACAATAAACACAACATAATATTTCGAAACTTGGTAACTTCATCATAAGTGCTATACTAACTAAACACATTAAGCATTCAATGTGTTGTAACTTGTAGGTAGTAGGACTTAAGTTTTAATTTAATATTTCTTGGCGTAATGTCACTGCGCAAATCGGAAAGTAGGTTGTTAATCTTCATCCGCTATATAAATTAACTTGTTTGAGGTAAGTCTTTTTGTATTTATAAATATCTGTTAAGCGTTTTATGTTCTTGTTCAGTGTCTATTTTTATGTCATTTTGGTATGCACGTCATGTATCTGCGACAAATACATATCTTTTCTTCCTTTCTTTCTAATTTTTAAAAACGAAATGCTATTACACGATTACCTACTGTATGTTATCATAATTAAAAGTAATAATCGTAGTATGGTACCTAATTTTCCTTGTTGAAAAATTAAAAATTAAAAGTACAGCTCATTAGCAACTCGAGCATTTCACTAATACATACAAAAATTAACGATAAATATTATCTATAATATGATTCAAACGACTGACTAACTAATAATCTCAGAACATAAAAAAGCATAGCTGAGTTCAAGCTAAAATAAATAAATAGGAAACACTAGTTTTATTTCCCGCCGAATCAATAACTCAATCAATCCATAACGTATTTTTTTTATAAACGCATTTTTATCATTTGAATATCGAACTCTTGTAATTTGAAACACATGAAAATATGGGTTACGCTTGTCCAGTGTTGCCAGTTACATTAATAGATTGCGAAACACGACATGCTATGCCTCACTCACACTTCTTATCGTTTTGTCCGTCTGTCCTGCACAGAAAAATGATAAAACATATCTGGTTACAATTTAATAATGTGCTGTCCAATTTGTAAGTGGTAGCGCGTTGTGATGGTGATTGATTTATGTCTTGTGCTTATAAAGCGGCTTTTATAGTTATTTTAATGGGACAAGCCCGCCACACTATTCGCAAACCACTGCAACTCTTGAAGGCAGAATCAACAGTGACGACCACCAAAAAAGTGCCGAGACAATGAAGCTCGACGAAGTCCCAGAGAATCAATTTAACTGTCTTGGATCCTGCAACGAAATCGAAATTAATCAGAAAGAAGAGAATGTGGCACTCGGAGACTGCCGCGGTAAAGCTATTGCATAGCATTTTTTATCAACTTATGCAATTATAATTATTTATTTATTTTATTTAAGCAGTATTTTTTTCCTTTGTTTGAACAAAAATAACGATATTAAGAGTTTGATCATCGAATTTCGCGCGATGACATTATATAAATCAAAAGTATCCTTCATAGACTAAGCTAGTAAGAAACTCTATGACAGAAAATTTAAAAGAAAAAGTATTGACAGCCTGACGTAAGTGTCATAACATTGAAAATTATTTATTTTATTTTAGATATTTGACAACCTTGTTATTTTTCCGTAACCTAGCAACTTACGCTCATGTTATTTTCGTTACGGAATTTCTGGATTCGGTCTCCACGCTCAAGGCCCGCGATAGAAGCTATGCAATAGCTTAAAAGAATAACGGAGGAGTAGAAAAACACATCATTTTCCATTTTTATAGATATGTGAATATTTATGTAATACATGTAGCTTCAGTACCTACACCGAGCCTTTGGTTCACATTCCTGAGCATGGAAATCTTAATTATCGTACTGTATCTTCAACCTGCACTCGCTTATCGCCCATGCCTCAACGATCCCCGAGCCCCACTGGACAATAACTGAGTACCACATCTGGTGGTTTCTTATCAAACAGAAACACCAGTTATTGTGTATTGAAGGAAAACATTGGATATTATCGCTGGCACCATTATTCATACATCCGTACTGTGCTTAAGTTTTTTATACTGTCATGATGTTTAATTTTATTGTTCTTAGGTTACGGGTTTTTGTCAAGTTTCCTGCAGATAAGTGTTAGTTAATTATTTTATAGTTTGTTTTTAGTATGGTCTCTTGGGGAGTAATAAGTTACTTGTTTATATTAGAATGGTGTTTCAGTAGTTTGTTTAGGCGTTTAAATGTCATTGTTATCTTGGGTGCAGAGTAAACAAAGATTTTGTTTTTGTTTTGTCCTTTTTGGTCATAAATTATGCTTGAAAGGCCACCAAGTGTCCTCCCTTGAGTATTAAGTCATATTGTCACCGAACTAGACTCGTTTTCCTAGGAAATCTTCTGTTCAATTTGCAGTTACTACGAACGAATCAAAAATTCTCGCCACGTCAAAACAACACCCTAATCATTTTATGCATACATGCAGGAACGCACGTCTTTACCCCATTTGGGTAAGTAGGAACTATAAATCATCATTTGTCTTAGGTCCGTCACATCACCTTCTCAGGTCCAGTTGAAAACCAGCGTCGGGCGCTAGCTGGTCGTCAGTTTACTGAACTGGGCCTATTGCACGCTGCCGTGAGACACACAATAATCTCTTTTTAACCGATTTCCAAAAAGGATGATCCTGACATATCCCAGTTCCTCTCGTCCACATATACTCCAACTCAAAAACCTTTCAAAAGAGATCTCTACACGAAGAATCTACGCAACAAATCCCGTACAAAACACGCTCTAACAAATATTATGACAACGCGTATACACAGCGCTCTACGGCTCTATCAATTACTCTAATAGAGACATCCTAGCGTCGCGGACGGGCCGTCACAACACAACCCATTACCTTGTATAACCACTTGTACTTAGGACACTACTTCCACTGACATCGGAATTGTCTCTTCCTCCCATCGCGATGTAGGGCTGGTACTTCGATTTACATCTAGCTTGTATAAAAATGTAGGTCTAACTTCGACTGCGTTGAAGAAATACGAGTATATACCCTATGGTAATCAGTATATTAAGTATCGGTTTCAATTAATCGAAGATTTTTTGCATAGGTACTTAATGAAAATTAACTCCTATACCCAAACTTTAGTATTTGCACAGATAATATACCTAATACTAGCGTAGTATTGGTATACATAGATGGAACAATTGCTATGGTGGTTTGGGCCCAAGGTAAATTGGATTGTAACTGAATGAAATCTAGGTCATATTCAAGTATGAGTTTTTTGACATTCATTTAGCTCTTAATACTGCTTCTATGAAGCAGGATTTTTTTTTAAAGTCGATTTAAAGAAAATGTAAAAATTTAGATTGGTATTGCCATATTCGCCGCAAATTCTTTCCCTAGAAAAAAAAACAGTCTAGAATTATATATTTTTTATTGTATGATTGATCCCTAGCCCTATCAGTTCATCCGTTGTGCATCACTCACGCGCAGCTGAGATTGACTGGAGTTCCGTCATAAGCGGAGCGCGTGCAAGATTGTTTCCTCGTTAGCCCACAATTGAACGGAGGTTCCGTTCCTTGCCCGCGGAACCCCAACTCTAATAGTTCAATTGCTCTCAAGTACGTATTTTAAATTATTTGTTGGTTGTTTGCTTGTGTGGAATGAAAGTATTTGATTGAGTTGGTATTTTAGGATGTTTTTAAATTTAATGTTTAAAACTCTTTAATTTTAATACATGATTTTGTATCCTTATTCTTCTAAGAGTATGGTGAAGCTTCTTTCTGCCTCATCATCATCATCAGCCTACAATGTTCCCACTGTAGGGACTCAGGCTTCCTCTCTAGGAGAACGATGGGCTATAATCCACCATCACGCGTGCCCAGTGCGTGCGGGTTGGTAGATGTCACATGTCTTCGAATTTTTGGTTCTAAGACATGCCGGTTTCCTCACGATGTTTTCCTTCGTCGTTTTGAGAGCACCGTTTTCTTTCTGCCTAATTTCATGTAAATCGGTTTAGTATCTTACCCGTAGTAAACCAAACTTAGAGACCGAGACTATTTTCGTCCTTTCCTTAATTAAGTAAAACAAAAATTATTTGCCCATAGATAAAAAAGGCCAATGATAGCAGCAAAGCAATTATCAAAGGAACTATGGTCACCTTTCTGGTGTCACAGGTTAAAAAAAAACAAAATACCTGGCCAGATAAACATGCGCTCATAATAATATTATGTGTTTGTTAGTGCACAAATCAGTTGTTTTAAGGAAACTGAAGGCTTTGTAATAATAGTCCGTAAAACCCTGGGTTTCTTGGAGGAAGAACACATTGGATTTTAGCCTTGATTATTATGTATACAGTCAAGGTTTGAAAGCCAATGTTTTCTTCACCTTCGAGTTTGTTGTGTTTAAATCTGGTTTTGTAGTTTGTGATTTTAGGGGACCACGTATAGATGCCTCTGATTTTGAGAGGTCTAACCCCCTTTTTTGGGTGTAGGAAATCATCAACTAAGACTTCTACTGACTTAAACCACCCATGCTCCTTCTTACCCTTTGTGTCGAGGCCCCGGTATCTCTTTCGAACAACTCATGACCTTGGGATGACTTCTGGAGGTATTCTGATACAATGTGGGCGACATATAAGTATAGCGGATATGATTAGTTGCAGTACGATTACATACGTAAGTGGTATTATTTATATAAAAGGGGCGGATAAGCGGTCGGCAAAACCGTGATAAAACCCACTTACGAATTATTCTGAATATGGACACTATATGACTCAATATTTTACGAATTTATTACATGACTTAATATTACTATATCCATCACGGTTTATTTCAGTTTTATAAAGATAACTCAATATTCTTATGAGGTCCCATTAAAAAAGATGGACAAAATTAAACACAGCGTTCAGTACGTCTAACCAGTGGAAGTATCTAATGCGTTTTTTATATTACTTTTTTTTAGGTACGATCGAAGACAGTTCCGCCTGATCATTTAAAAAAATGTTCGCCTAAATCGTGCCGAGGCGCTGCCACGGGCTAGCGAGCGATTCTATTTCTTGAGTGCAAGCAAAAATGAGCTTAGTGGTGATCAGGCGCATAAGACCGCCATAGTACTTTTAATCTCATGACCATTCGCTGCCAGTTATTTAATATGGAAGTATTATATTAAACATACATCGAGTATCGTAAGTATTTCCCATTGTATTGTAGTACTTAAGGCGCGTCCCCCAGCAAAACGTAGCTCTAGCCGTTTTTTATGCAGTTTTCTGGAGCCTATAACTCTTAAAAAAAAAGATATATCAACCAACAAAAAATACATTAAATTTCTACATACTCTTACCTTCAAAATGGTACGTTTTGTTTTTTTCTTTTTTAAGTAAAATATTTAATTAATCCCCTCACAACGAAACCACAGAAATGAGAAATAATTATTGAAAACATGCTACTTCTCCATAACTAACAATTGTTTTTATTTTGTTTTTACACTAATGGATAAGCAATTTCATAATGAACATTATGGTACGATTTTTTTTTTCAAAAACCCAAAATTTGATTTTATAAAGATTTTTATGCAAAATTCTGAGCGTATTCGCAACCGTATCTATTGACATTCAGTATGCCGCCAGGCCTCGAAGGGGGAACCCGTGTCGCTCGTCACCGCGCCGCGTCGGCTCATGCGCTCGCTCGCTTACGTCACATTATCAACAGATCTAAGAAGTAATTTCAAGTAATAGATATGGCATTCAATGAAATATTTTTTTATGAAATATTTATTGGTGCGTCCAAATACTTTTGGTCATTATGAATTCAGTTATTATACTCACGTCGATAAATAGGTAGGTACTTTCAACTTTTACTGTGATACAAAATAATATTGGCACGATTACGAAAATGAGCTCAAAATTAAAATCCAAGATGGCGGCTAGGAAAATTTTAGGTTTTTCCGTCATGGGTGTCGTTTTCATGGTTTTTGGGGTCGCTGATTACGAAAATGAGGTCAAAATGAAAATCCAAGATGACGCCGACGAAAAATTTTGGTTTTTCCGTCATGGGTGTCGTTTTCATGGTTTTTATGGTCGCTGATTACGAAAATGAGGTCAAAATGAAAATCCAAGATGGCGCCGACGAAGATTTTTGGTTTTTCCGTCATGGGTGTCGTTTTCATGGTTTTTCGGACGCTGATTACGAAAATGAGGTCAAAATGAAAATCCAAGATGGCGGCTAGGAAAATTTTGGTTTTTCCGTCATGGGTGTCGTTTTCATGGTTTTTATGGTCGCTGATTACGAAAATGAGGTCAAAATGAAAATCCAAGATGGCGCCGACGAAGATTTTTGGTTTTTCCGTCATGGGTGTCGTTTTCATGGTTTTTCGGACGCTGATTACGAAAATGAGGTCAAAATGAAAATGAAAAATTTGATTTTATAAAGATTTTTATGCAAAATTCTGAGCGTATTCGCAACCGTATCTATTGACATTCAGTATGCCGCCAGGCCTCGAAGGGGGAACCCGTGTCGCTCGTCACCGCGCCGCGTCGGCTCATGCGCTCGCTCGCTTACGTCACATTATCAACAGATCTAAGAAGTAATTTCAAGTAATAGATATGGCATTCAATGAAATATTTTTTTATGAAATATTTATTGGTGCGTCCAAATACTTTTGGTCATTATGAATTCAGTTATTATACTCACGTCGATAAATAGGTAGGTACTTTCAACTTTTACTGTGATACAAAATAATATTGGCACGATTACGAAAATGAGCTCAAAATTAAAATCCAAGATGGCGGCTAGGAAAATTTTAGGTTTTTCCGTCATGGGTGTCGTTTTCATGGTTTTTGGGGTCGCTGATTACGAAAATGAGGTCAAAATGAAAATCCAAGATGACGCCGACGAAAAATTTTGGTTTTTCCGTCATGGGTGTCGTTTTCATGGTTTTTATGGTCGCTGATTACGAAAATGAGGTCAAAATGAAAATCCAAGATGGCGCCGACGAAGATTTTTGGTTTTTCCGTCATGGGTGTCGTTTTCATGGTTTTTCGGACGCTGATTACGAAAATGAGGTCAAAATGAAAATCCAAGATGGCGGCTAGGAAAATTTTAGGTTTTTCCGTCATGGGTGTCGTTTTCATGGTTTTTGGGGTCGCTGATTACGAAAAGAGGTCAAAATGAAAACCCTAGGTGGCGGTCAGGAAAATGTTTGGTTTTTCTTTCACGGGTGTCGTTTTCATGGTTTTTGAGGTCAAAATGAAAATCCAAGATGGTGGCCAGGTAAATTTTTGATTTTTCCGTTATGGCTGTCGTTTTATATATATATATAGTCGAAAAACCAAAATTTTCGTCGGCGCCATCTTGGATTTTGATTTTGAGCTTATTTTCGTAATCAGCGACCCCAAAAACTATGAAAACGACACCCATGACGGAAAAACCAAAAATTTTCGTCGGCGCCATCTTTGATTTTTATTTTGACCTCATTTTCGTAATCAGCGACCCCTAAAACCATGAAAACGACACCCATGACGGAAAAACCAAAAATTTTCATGGCCGCCATTTTGGATTTTCATTTTGACCTCATTTTCGTAATCAGCGATCCCAAAAACCATGAAAACGATACCCATGACGGAAAAACAAAAATTTTTGTCGGCGCCATCTTGGATTTTTATTTTGACCTCATTTTCGTAATCAGCGACCCCAAAAACCATGAAAGCGACACCCATGACGGAAAAATCAAAAATTTTCGTCGGTGCCATCTTGGATTTTCATTTTGACCTCATTTTCGTAATCAGCGACCCCAAAAACCATGAAAACGACACCCATGACGGAAAAGCCAAAAATTTTCGTCGGCGCCATCTTGGATTTTCATTTTGACCTCATTTTCGTAATCAGCGACCCCGAAAACCATGAAAACGACACCCATGACGAATAAACCAAAAATTTTCATCGGCGCCATCTTGGATTTTAATTTTGAGCTCATTTTCGTAATCGTAATATTTGTATCACTGTAAAAGTTGAAAGTACCTACCTATTTATCGACGTGAGTATAGTAACTGAATTCATAATAACATTTCATAAAAAAATATTTCTTTGAATGCCATATCTATTACTTCTTAGATCTGTGAATTTTGGGTGCGCCAAAGTTGACCTAAAATTTCAACTCCGAAAATTGGAAATCCGAAAATGTTCTTCCTAACATTTTTCATCCTAACGATCGCAATTCCTAAAGTCTCTGTCTCTAATGTTTTAATTCCGAAGCATTCAACTTCCTAATGTCAGTAGCAATAAACATCTATTATCCTATTATTTGTTTTCCTATATTTTCTCAACCTAACCATCTTTTACACTATTATTCAAAGTCATATCTTTTTTGTTTATATTACTTTTTATTCATAATAATCAGTATTATAAAAGGTCCCATTAAAATAGGTGGACCAAATTTTAGAAATCATTTAGACCGCTAAAATAAGGACAATAGTAAAAAAAAAAAGAAAAAGACATTAAAATACCTACTTTTATGGGATGAGTTTGTTCTAGAGTGCCGGCAATTTATTATTTTAAGGCAAAATAAAATCACCTTATATAGGTAGTGTTTTTTTTTGTTGTTTAGATGTCTTTAGTTAGGCTTACTTAAACGCTGTGTTAAAATTTGTCCACCTATTTTAATGGGACCTTATATGCAAAGATATCCATAGGTTAGGTTAGGTTAGAACTGTGACCAACTACGCGCGAGCCGAGCGAGCGAAGCGAGCGGTGCCGCGGCAGCGGCCGGCGAGCGCTACCTCGAAATTGGTCGCGAAATTTTTCTAAGTATTTTTTTCATAGTGTCCACAAGACGAGACTCTGACCTGAATTTCATTCATTTATTTCATTTCAAGACAAAAATCAGTGAAACGACCTTTAATCATTCTAAACAGTTGTATGAGTGAAAATATTATGGTAATTATGTTTAGGGATAAAAACGTTAGGATAAAAAACAGTAGGAGTTGCAATATGTTTACAATAACGATAATAGGAATTAAAATTTTCGGAAACATGAGTGTTAGGAACATCGCCAGTAGCATTACAAATAATAGGAATTCAAACTTTAGGATGAAAAATTTTAGGAGGAGTGATCATTCGGATTACAAATCGTTAGGAAGAACAATTTCGGATAAAAAACTTTAGGTGAGCCAATATGGACCCGTGAATTTTACTTGTATTCGTATGAAGTTCGCCAGGTGGCGCAAGTAATAGTTTACGAAGTATTGTAGAGGTGGGGTGCGGCAAAGAGGGAGCAAATGCTCAAGGTTATTTGCTCAGGGTACCACCTTAACAGCCAATAGTTTAATAGCATTGCATATTGCTATTTTGCAGCAACCAATAATATTTGAGGATTAAATTCGGAGTGGAAGCACCGAGAGCATTAAAAATTAGCAAAGGTAGATTACAAATAAATCATATACAATTTTACCTATGTTTTCGTTATTACATATTTTATAAGACCTGGCAACAGAATTATTCTGAAATTCTTCCTTACAAGTTGTACATTCTAAAAACCACGTTCTTGAAAATATTTTTAAACCACATTATAAATTGTGGTTTCAAATATATTTTGATAATACATTGATGCACAAAATGACCACAATTCAATTCAATTAAACTTGAGTATTTAACTAAACAGCTTCAGAATTCGCTAATATGACATTGATGACATTTATTGCTATACAACTTTATTCAAATACAAATAAGGTATAGTTTCGAACGGTGTATCATTCGAAATATACTTTATGCTTTAGTTCTTATAAGTAAACTATAGTTTCAAACGATACACTATTTCTCCCAAGTGTCTGGCCACGTACATTTCACCAGTCAACAATCCATATAAGTTTTCCTCGTCTAATTCCTGTTCTAAAGCAAGGTATGTTCTTATTCCCGAATTATATATAAATGCAAAAACTTCGGAACTAAAAGCCGGGACTCCAGTGCACTATATCTAGCAATAAAGCCGGTACACACTGCAGTCGATTGCACTACGGCTCACTAAACACACATTCTCTTGCGGTATTACTGAAGTTGGTTCAAACGACATCTTGAGGCCAAAAAGACTTCTGGCTTCCTTCCAAAGTATACTGGGGTATTTGGGATAGAGATGTCTGACTGACACACGGGTGTTTAGTTAAGCAAACTGGGGTTTGGTTCAAATTTTTGAAGTACCATGAGGTTTTTATTTAAAACTAGCTTTTGCCAGCGGCTTTGCCCGCGTGAAAATTACGATTTTCCATACAAACTTTCATCCCCTATTTAACTCCCTTTGGGGTTGAATTTCGAAAATCCTTCCTTATTCCTTGTCTACATTATAAAGGAAATCTCTATGCAAAATTTCAGCTTTCTAGGTCCAAGGGCTGGGGCTGGGCGTTGATGAGTCAGTCAGTCAGTCAGTCAGTCAGGACTTCTCTCTTTATTTATATAGATAGAAGATAGATAGATAGGTAGTGTGCATGGAGTTTCTTGCCAATTTTCCCCTATAGAGATCTACGCTTAAAATAGGAATGAGCGACGACAGTATTTTCACAAGTTATTTTGCATTATGACTGTAGCTTCGCTTTCTTCGATATTCTATATATTTCTTACATTTAAAAGTGCATGTAATGGTCTAATTGAAATAAACGCTTTGAGTTTGAGTTTTTGGAAGTGATGACCAATCAAACACAAAATGTCATGGTTGAGCATGTCCTAATTAAACCTCAAAATAGCTGCTAATAGTGTATGGCATCATGTTTTTATTAGGTCTCACTTCAGCCAACCACGATGTAAAGATAGTCACAATAGGTACCCATTTCTATAAATAAAGACGAACACACAACTCCATGAATTACGCAAGTGTTGCAAACACCAAGTTACCAAGTCTGTCACTTATCTTCCGCACATTTCATTATCAGTCCAACAAAGACTTGCTCCACAACAAAGTTCACTTCATTCCAACTTGTCAGCCGTTCCAGAAGTCCGTATAACTAACTTAGACTTGGTTACGAATGACCCGACAAGGCGCTTGTCTACGCAAGTGTACCGGACAAGTTTCCAGCATTAATGGCGATTGTTGCTAAGTGTAATATGTGTAATAACCGCTGTGCACGACTGCCCCTAGCTGTTTGCTACGGAATTATTTGAGGATTTTCTAAAAAGCTGTTTGGCTTTAAGACTTTGCTAAGTTGGTGGGAATTTGAGCCTTTATACGTCGACTGACGGTTTGAATCTCTACATATTCTAAAACTTTTCAGGTAGGTCTTCTCCGCTGTTCTTTTGTTACTCAATTTTTATGCAAAAATGAGTACTGTTGAACATCAAAGTACGCAGAATTACCTTTAGATGATCCTCCGTAAATACCATCTATTAAAAAAAAACTAGACAATTCGTTTATGCACATTTAGTTCAGGACTATAATGTATTGAGCATTTTATATGTTATGTATGAAATATAAGAGTGCATTTATTAGGAACCACAGTTAGAAACAAGATCGACAATAAATCTTAGCCATACTGAATTTTAACATAAAATCTTAATTTTTACTAAATCAAAATCATTTATTTCACATAGACTTACACGAATCTCACTTAAAAAATGTCGACAAAATGTGCAGTTTGGGTTCGTCGTTTCCTATGGAGAAAAACCGGCATGAAACTCCATGATTACTCTTTTATATTTCATTCTTTTATCCATCCATACTTCCATACTTACTAATACTTACTTACTTACTAATATTATAAATGCGAAAGTAACTCTGTCTGTCTGTCTGTTACTCTTTCACGCCTAAACGGCTGAACGGAGTTTGATGAAATTTGGCACAGACATAGTTTGGAACTTGAGAAAGGACATAGAATAGTTTTTTTTTTTTCTCGCGAGATAAACCAAAAATCTGCCGGAAGTCACTATTCCACGAGAACGAAGTCGCGGGCAAAAGCTAGTAATATATATTTCATAATTAAATTATGTACCTATTTATCCTATCTTTTGGAAACTCTACAAGTACATATTACATGACCCTTTCACGGTAAAAAGCCACGACATTTTCTGAAGAACTCATCTATTTAAAAACCATGACCTTCATGATCGCCCAACGCTCATATTAGCTCTAAAACCGTCTAAAAACCCACATTACAAAGAAGCTAATTGATGTAAACGTTTAAATGAGTACAATTAGACATAATACGGATTAATTGAGTACATCTTGTAAAACATGTGTGTAACACCTATTCTATTTTAGCGACGGAAACGCGCGGTTCATAATTAGGACATCTACTAACCTGCTGTGGCGAATGGAACGGTTTAAGGCCATTGCAGTCTTTTATTTAATTGTGTATATGTTGGTACTGTGTACGGTTGATGGCAATAGGCTTGCCCTATATAGGACTTGAACTTAACTGGCGAAATGTGTGTGTACTATTAGATATACCTTTGCCTAAATCTTTCGGGATCACAGGCGTTATTTTATGTTGTGTTAATCACAAACTAGGTATTTAAATACACTCTAATTACTAATCCTCAATGACGCGACCTTGCTAGGAAATGATTGATCAAGCGTTGGTACTTTTCAATTTTACATACCGAATTCCCTCAGGGCCCCGGAAAGCATGTTATGCCGTTGGTCCTGGTGTCCTACTTTGACGTCTTAAAACAGTCCTTACTTAATCTTATTCCAGTGTGGAAAAGTGGCAGAACTATACAGGGTGTCTAGCGCCATCTCTTTTCCACGCTGGATTAAGAATAGGTTAGAACTGTTTTAAGACGTCATAGTAGGGCCCCTGGCTGTCATTTGTAGATTTTTGACAGTCGTTACAGATAGTCAGTATACCCCGAATGACTGACAAACAGTCTTACCAAGGCGTAATGTATTACCCAGTAATAACTGGGTTTTGAAAGTCAGATAGGCAGTTGCTTCATGTAAAATACTGGTATTCAGCTGCGTCCGGTAAGACTGGAACCCCAACATAGTTGGGAAGGCAAGGCAGATTATGATGTAAGTACTTTTAATCATATATGTTTATTGTTCTAGTAATTTATCATAATTTTAATTTGTAGGAGGATGAGTATACACTCATCCCTCACGTCTAATCACGTCTTAGTCATACGACTAAGACGTGATTAGACGTGAATCACTTTTTGTTTATAAACGCTAGTCAAGCACCAGATAATTCTTTCAAAAGATCAATAGATCTGCATTGACAAGACCCCTGATTTTGAAAACCCCACTTTTTCATGACAGTCGCATCCTTATAACAAATTCAGACAAAATGCGAGACAAAAAATACCGACATAATGACCCTACAAGGTTGTTTATAGACTTTGAACAGTTCCAAAACAACAACATGCATTTCCTAATGCAGTCTACTTGAACAAAGCATCATCTACTTGCCAAAGAGTCCATTCGCTGAGTACCGTCCGTATAATCTTCCAGCTTAATCACTCATTAAGGATATATCCTCTTTTACAAATTAATACGCGCGCTCAATTCACGCGAGTTAGTTTTGCGGATGTGTGTACAGATATGGACGAACGGACGATGCTGTGGGGACACAGAGTAACATTGTTGATGTTGTGTTGTGGTAGTATGTAAGTACACTGTTCCTTTTTTGATTTATGGAAAAGATATTTTGGTAACATGCGTTAAAGAGGCTGTGGTTCTTAATACTTTGATCACTTACTTAATTCAAAGTTTATCATTCAAAGGATTTAGTATGAATGTGGATAAAAGAGTAGAGGAAGACCAAATAAACGATGGGTGGAATGTGTGATGAATGATATGGCAAGAAAGGATATGTCTGATGAGAATGAGATGAGGAATAATAGCAGAAGTATGGAAGAAGAAGACACATTGCGGCGACCCTAAATAAATTGGGATAAGGGCAAGAGAATGCAATTAACACATTTACATTTTACCAATGACTATATAAAGGTATCGACAATCGAACACATTTTAAATACCGATTTACTCTTTCCTCTTATTTTAATAAAAAAATAAAAAGGCCCACCATTATTGACATTACTTTCGACAACCAACAAACAATGAAACCAGATAAACTCACGCCAATTACATCGTTGTCTCCGCTACACTGTGGCATGCAAATTACAAACAACACGACATGCGAACGACCACAGTCAATTAACACGCAGTATTTAAACAGGAAGCTCGCGAGGATGTGACGATATAGATTTAACCTTTGCCACATCCTATATCGTCTTGGTTTTGACGCAACGCCATCATTTGGGGCAAGGATTAATTGTTGACTCACTGAGATGATTGTGCTGTGGCGCCGACGTTTCTTAAACAGGATTGCGTGACCCTTTTTGATAAGGTTGATGTGGTGAATCTTTCTAGTTCCAGTTACGTTGTTGTTGTTGTCTGTCTCAGTCATCAATTTAGGCTGTCTCGACGGCCTGAACTGAAGATTGAGTCATACAAAGAAAATGTGTCTGTGGGAAAATCCCATTTAGGGAATTGTCTAATCACGAATGTATTGTTTTCCAAGCAGTCGGTTATTAATATGTGTGTGATCTAAACATGAATGATGTAACCAAGATTTTGAAACAATACTTTGATTTAAAAGAGTGTGCATGGAGTTTCTTGCTTCTCCATAAAGATCTGCGCTTTGGAATGGGCAACTACAGCAATTTCACAAGTTATGATGCCTTGTGAGTGCTTCGCTTTATGTTTTTTTGATATTCAAAAGTGCCTACCTAATTGTAATGAGTTTGAATTTTTAAACAGCCTGAAAAACGGTATTTCTTCTCTATTTCCAATAGATTCATTAAACATACGACTACACTCCCAAAGGTCAACAAAACCCTTCTATAGAGCAGTACAAACAAAACTGAAACTTAGTTCAAGACAACGATCTCCCGTCTTAATCCGTAACTTAGCTTATTGCTAGTTATCTCGGAGGCAAGTTTAACTGCGCTAAGTTAAAGGTAAGTTCAAGTTAAGATAAGCCGGTAACAGTTATGGGAAATGGCTTGTTGGGGTAGGCCAGGGTATTGTAATGTCTCCGGAGATGCTGTCTAAGTTTGGCATTATCTGATTTAAGTATTATATTTTGGTTCTAAGAGTTCCCCAAGTAACACATTTTGCGACAAAAGGCTTGCATATAGAATATTTTTGGAAACTTTAGTAATAAAATCCACCGTAATTAAGTTCCATAAAGGTGGTTAGAACCGATAAGCAACCTGTATGTTACCAAAGGGAGAAAAATTGCAACTTATTTATAGATGCAAAAGCGATGCATAAGAGTTCGAATTGTTACCCTGAGTGGCACTAGGAACTAGCGGTGCAAATGTGCGCCGTAAATGAATGATTGAACGATAAAGCGATACAGTTCATTCGTTGAGTGACAAATAAGATCCTAACAAGTTCTTATTTTCGGTGGAGATAAACAACAACGGCTTTGTGTTATGGCTGCTTTTATTTGTGATCTATTTTGCGAGTATTCAAAAATTATGTATTTAACGCAGGATAACCATCATGAGCCCTTGCAAATGGTTTTTTATTGTGAAACCATGGTATATTTACTAAGTAAATTTTGATGCGCCTTCGATCTAATCAAGAATTAGCAAAAAATATGCGGTGATCAAATAAATAAGATAATACTTCATAAAAATTTGGTTGTTAAAAACCTAACATTATGGTTTAACAAAAAGTATAATGTCAAACTACATCAGAAACAGTTATCAAAACTCATTTTATTGTATGTTATTGTAATAAAATACCATTCAACAAGATACTTTTCAAGGACTCCATTTTTAAAAATGGCGATTTGAAATAGAACTTGCAGGTCATTTTTACACTCATTTGTTACCATAATAGAGCTCCTAGGTCCAAAAATCCCTTATTAGTACCTAGTAGTGATTATTTTCACTTAACAGGTCTCGTTGCCTTTGCGTTGAATTGGGGATCCTCAAGACGGGTACAAAACCCATTTAGGAAGGTAAATAAAGTAAAATTTAATTTAATTGTAAATGTTGGCTGGAATCCTCGACTTTTATTTCGATGCCTGATTTCCTACTGATAGTTTGCAAATTTTCATTTTTAATTTATACAAGAGACATTCAGAAGGGTAGCTGGTCATGCCTTGCCTACCAATCTGTGATTTACACCGTGTATAACGTAAGTAGATTAAAAAAAATACAAAGTGAACTAGTGATTTCATAACTGTTTCATAAACTATTCAATTAAGTACCTAAAATGTAGGAAATTGACTTAAATACAAATCATACTCTATTTAAATTTATTAATATGTACGGAACCTGCGATAGTGTTAGAACTGTAAGATCTTAATTGGTTCTAAATGAGAGAAAATTGTTGCTTAAGGTTTTCAAGAACCATCTTTTGGAACCGATCTACGCGTTACAGTGGCATATTAGAGTATATTAGACCTTACAAAGGCAAATTACACTAGGTTCCAAATGAGCTGCAATAATAACTCTTGAGCCACTACAGGTGATAAGTAACTTACATATACTACTTATTTAGTACTAAAGGTGCCAAATAAGGAAAAATTACCACCTATTAATGTACGGTTCTTAATGGGAGATTTTAAGATGTCTTAAGCTTCTTTGAGTTCTAAAAGATTGAAAATTGAAACCTATATGCGTCTATAACTAATAAATTCGGCCTAGTGCCACCATAAGTTATAAAGCAGGAACAAAAATCACTCAAAAGCAACTGTTAGTGATAAGAGTTACTCATATGCAAATTCGAGCGCTGTTTGCATCTATAAGTAATACCGTACACTCTTGCACCACTTAAATGCTACCTACAGTTGCAGAATAAGTTCCAAAATACACTAACGTGCTACGTAGCTAAATGTTAACTGTTGCATGGGTCGATCTTCAAGGTTAAGCCGCCCTTGCATGATTAGGCTGTGGATGGGTATAGCCATCATTGCATACCGAGTTTCTTAGGTACCTTGGAGAGTACAGTCGTTACAGGTAATCAGTGGTAGGGGAATTTTATTATTACGAGTATAGAATTTATTACCCAGTACTAACTGTTGTGGAGGTCAGATAGGCACTCATAGAGATGTGCCGTTGCCGGCAATATTTTGGTGGCAAGATTGCCGGGAATATTGCCAGGAGTGGAAATATTTCTTAATAAATTATAAGTCAAATTAAGTATTCTATTTATCTTCGGGGACGCCGGCAGACACCAGGCGGGCGATCAGTCCTTTCGTTGTGGATTATTTCGCCCAGTTCCCCATTTTGGTGGATCGCCTTCATGGGTTACTGGTGGTCGGCATCGCGAATCTTCCTGTTGCCTTGCAGAAGCTCACCAGTTGTTCGGTAGAGTTTTCTGCAAGCTTCTCTTCATTAATCTCATCTGTTCCTAGGATTTCCCATCTGAGTAGCTCATACATTGTGCATTCAGCCACAAGGTGGAAACTTGTTTCTTCTGCTTCTCCACATGCTGGGCATATGGGGTCTTCCTTTACTTTCATAATCGTCAGGTGTCTATTGAGTCCACAGTGTCCTGTTGCGATCCCTACTACTAGTCTTATGTTTCCCCTGCTCATTTTGAGTAGTTTGTGGGATTTCTTTTCATCATATGATTTTCTATAAGTTTCCCAGCAACATGTCTAAAATCTCTAAGCTAAAGTAATAATAAGTACCCTTTCTAGACCCAGGCCAACTTTCTAGATAAATTAGTATCTATCTTCTCAGTTCGTGTATTCTAATTTCAAGACTTAGCCTAACCAAAACACACAAATAGTCTAAAATGTTAATTAAACGATTAGAAACGCAATTCACAGTACAAAGTCGAAACTTCTAAACAGCCTAACTTGTACTACTTGAAAACGCTTACATTCGGTTGCAAACGCATGTAAAACAAAAGTTTTGTGCTTATCAGTGATCAGAAACAGCACTTAGTAAGTGCGAAAGATAAGATCCACGCGAATTTCGCCTGAATTGAAGCTTTCAAGTGTTTTTCAGGTTATTTAAAGCATTCGTTAATGACTTCTTCGTGATGAAAGACTTCATTAAAGAAAAAATAATTGCGGGGTTCTGAAAATTTTCTCTGAGATAGTCTTATTGAGATTGAGATGTAGTTTTTAGCTGATGTTGCTGGACACTGAGAATTATTATTAGGAATTATGTCGCTGTCCACCAGTGGTGGAGGAGACGATGGTGGACACCGGGAAGCATCGGTTTATAGCTCGGGTCAACAGTAAGTTGGGTGGAGTCTGTTGTTAATTCTCGTTGATAACACTACCAGGTACGCATAAGACCAATCAAGCTACGTAAAACCAGTATAATCGCATCTGTCGTTGTTCAGAAAATCGTTTCAAAGCGAAGCCATGTTTTACTGGAAATGTATAGTATAATTTTAATATGTGTATGATTTTTTAATCCTAAACATACTATGAAACTCCGCAGTACTATGTGTATGAGTACTATTTCGATTTAAGTAAACCATCCACATGTTTCAACAATAGTAATTATTGATCGTCTAAAACTGCAGTTTACAACTCTCTTCCCATTTAACTTCTATTACAGTGACATGTAAACTAGATGACCTCTTTACAAAGCGTTCATAAAGATGCGTATCTCAAGAAAGTGAGGTCAATTGACGAGGCAAGGCAAGAGGCCTAGATGAGGCTAGGCGAGCCGAATCGTGAGGCAGACTCAAAGAGCGGAGAAATTCAGTTCATTACCGTCTTACAAGCTCCTTGCAACGTGTAGGGAGGGGACAGTTGGTGATGTTAATTTTTATCGATGGAAATAAGCTAGGCTTTTTGTTAATTAGTAGTGTGTCGGTATAGAGTATGTAGTTGCTTATGCTAGGATCTAGAAATCTTTCAAGGGACTATGAAAACCAGCAGAAAACGAGTGTTTCCGAAAACAAAATTGACTGAATGGTTTATGACAAATATCGTTTCATACCATTGTAATAGGTCTTAATGCTAAAAGTTCCGTTTATAGTTCTGATAACACGAAATAATCACCGGAATTAGGTACATTATTCATAATCTTTACGATGACGTCATTTCTCGCTGAACACCAAACCCAAAGTGACATCCGTAATAAAAAACCAACTAAGATAAGAATTACATTTTACTAACAACGAACAAACTTGTCTGCAGTAGAGCTAGCAAAAATAATCAACGAAATTACTATCCCGGCGTTCTCAAAAGCCGAAAGTCACTCGAACTATCAACGTCGCAGCAAGCGGAACAAACTACAGCCAAGTGTGTCGATTTCCAACGACGTCGCCTCGAGTAGTGTAGAAAAAAAAATATTCTCGAGTCGCAAGTTCAGGGTGGGGGGAGGGGGTGACTACCCTTCCTACGGACCTCCTTAACTGCTGGCAGCGGACAAAAAGAATGAATGGATCCGCCCCTTAACGAATACACCGAGCGGCATAATTCATACTTAGGAAAGTGCAAGGAGTTGACATGGACTTTTATTTTTTTTTCGTTTTAATTACGATAGCGTCGCCAATGAGGTTAGGTTTTGCTTTCGGTGGAATATTTTTATTTGTTTTTTTTTTTGGAGTTTTTAGTCAACTTCTCTCTTATGCGTGAGGCTGGTCGGGATTTTTAGAAGTTTTTTTCCAGTTTTCATTTCCCAAACTTGCTCGTATCGTTGGAAACTGCACGTATGCAGTTTGATTTTTTGTTCTTTCTTTAGTTTAATGCGCTCCTTCATCAACTAAATAAAAATGATGTCAGCAAAAGTCATTGCTTGTAAAATACGTCATAATTAAAAAGTTTTACCTTGGTCGTCTCTAACGACATGCCAAATTAAAATATCTTATGCACCATTTAAATTGGTGGAACAACTGTCTGCGGAGAGTATTCCAGTACTTGTACACAATTGATTACTTGCTGGGCGTTAGTGCTCGTTTGATATCGACATGCACTTACTTTCAAAATAAAGACAAATTATGAAAAACTGGCTTAGTTAGAACGTGAAGTATATCGTTTTAAACCATGTGATTACTTTCAGTGTCCTACTGGCCAGTGGTAATTTTTCGAAGTGATATGAAGATATCAGAGTATTGTATTAGGGTTAGAGTTGCAATACTATGTAGATAAACAATTTAATACATATTAATATCTCCAACACATAATCTATTCACTATCCCGCCTAATGAGTTAGTCTACCATCTACACGCACTTCATAAACAAAAGCCCAACACAAAAGCACTTTTACAAGACAGTGCTAGTATCAAGCGCACTGGCCAATGCAAACGGACCACGGAAGGCAGCCTCGGAAGCTAAGATGCGTCGGTTGCCACGTATAATTTTTTCCACTCTCTTTCAATTCACTCCCCCTATCAACCCCCACACCCCCTTCTCAACCCTTCCGTCTGTCAATCTTAACTACAAGGCGGGAAGCCTCCGTATTACAGAGTTCAGTACTGAACCCACATTTTTTTATTTCACTATCGAGATTTTAATAGGACTCGACTAGAATTTCTGAGAATCGATGATTCGAGCGGGATTACGAGTTGGATGGGCTTCCGAATAGTTTTTAAAGAGTGAATTTCGTTCGTTCTGAAATTAAGGAGGGTTTTTTTTGTTTTTTGATCGAAGCTTATTGCCTGTGCCTCGTTTGGTGCGTAATGCGTGCAGTGGCGTGGAAAATATGTTAAAACGAGGCTTGATGGATTTTTGTTTGTTTTGCATAGTAACAGTTGATTTATGTGCTGTGTTAACTATGAATTTAATATTATTATGACATTTTCGTTAAGTAAAATACATTTATTTAATTTTTATACCATTCAAATATATACACAATTTAAAAAAATACCCGTAAAACCCAAACGTACCAAAAGTAATCTCAGTTCAAAATCCTCTACGTCTACGCACCATAGACGAAAAACAATCATCGGTCATTTTTTTCAAAGTGGAAATCCAAAAAGGCTATAAGTTGCCGTCTGGGCACTAATCAGTGGTATTGTGGAGGCTGTTTGAAGTCTCAGCGTAATGGAAGACCAGACAAGCCAAGGGGAGAAGGAAATAAAAAAATACTCAACGCACGCATAAGTAGGCGGACGTCGCAGGAAAAGTGCGAAATATTTTGGCTAGACGTTTGAGGAAAATGCTGAAGTGGTTTGCGTTTTTTGATGGGATTTTGTAAGAGGGAAATTATGTTTTTTTTGTCTGTTGAGTTAGGTATTAATTTTTCTATTTCCATTTGAATTGAAAAAAAAGGCTTTTTTATTATCGCTATATCAATACGACTAAAGCACAAGGATATAAAAAATATCGAAGTTTTCGGGAAACATGTTAATATCAAAAAGTTTTGCAACAACAAACCTAGCAATAGAAGTACCGCAATTTTAAGTAGAAAAACCTGTCACGTCAATCAACCTAAGTACTCGTTTATCGCAACGAAAATTACAATGACTGAACACATTTTAAAGCTCACCGTTAAAGCTCAAACATGTTTAAATTAAGATTACATGAATAACTAAACTACACCAAACTATTAATAAAATTCTCAAAATTTTCCAAAAACATCTACCAAAATCTTGCGTTGCCCCGTGACACGAGACTCAAGATACATCACCAAAGGGGGTCCCCTACGATGCACTACACTGTACAAACTTACTACAGATAAGGGTCTGAAGGACCCCCCAAAAGGGGTAAGACAGGCCCCCCAGACTTTAGTGCAAGAAAAAATAATGCGCGACGGGGTGACTTCGACGGCGGACATTTTAATTTCGTCATCGCATATTTTTAGTTTCACTGAGTATTGGTGGGGTTTTTTTATTTTGTTAGGTAAATGAAGTCGTGTTCTTGGTAAATAATCAGTCAGAATTTCATGTTAAAGTGAGTCATATTTATTTTCGTTACTTATTGTCTTTGATTGGTTATTTTATCAAAAATAATATCCAAAATAAAGTGTAACGACAGTGGTAAAAAATAAACAGGAACTGATTTATAACTTTATTCGGGCAGAGCTTCCCCTTACAACTATTACAATCGAGTGCGACAAGACCGCGAAAATGAGCTTGCAGGGCATTATAAAGCTTTATCCCCACCGGAGGCGTCCGGTAGTTATGGCTTGGCTCAGTGGTTGGCATGGCTGTCGTTGGCGTGGCTCGCTGTCAGGTGGCTGTCAGGTGGCTGTCAGATGGCTGTCAGATGACTGTCAGTGGGCTGTTGTAACAAAAGTCAATTTTCTAATATAGCTTTGGTTTAACTCATGGTCAAATCCCTTTGACCATCATCACATATTATTTTTTTCTTGCAAAACTATTAGACAAACAAAATCTAACCATTTTGTTAAAAAAACTGACCTCACATTAAAACCGTGTCCTTAAATCGTAAAACAAAAGAGTCATTGTCTCAAAATGTTCTCAAATAGTCCTGAGAAAGCCGCGACGCTCTAATTGTCCCACAGTGCGGCTGATATTGTGTTACCCTAGCATTGTCCTTCGCCACACTGTGCCGTTTCTGAATCTTATACGGAAAGGAATCAATTTCAAAGTACAGTTGGTGGGAGACACATGTGTTGTATTTGTTTAATTTAGGCAGTATTGTACTTGTAAAAAAATATTTAAGTATTAACTCTTTTTTCTATACTTATACTGTACTACTCATTGGAAAAGGTCTCAATGTAATCATTATTGTACAAACATCAGCACATGAACCTACCCGAAACTGTAAAATTTGCCCAATCAATCTTGAACCTTTAGCTTTAGCGATAGCTGTGAATCTATTTAAAAGTATACTGATTGTAGTAACATGATGTACTAGCGTCTGTATTTGGCTAAAACAGTCGTTAGTGTAATTACTATAATTCAGAAAATCGATTTGATAAAAGTCGTAATGACCAATAAAATTATAAAATTTGCAAAAGAGAACTTTGGATTCGACATCAAATTCTAAGAACTTAAATATCCTTTATGGTAATAAATCTCGTCGTCTAGACCGTTCATTGAAATACTAATAGAATCTAACAAAGTTATATCATTAGTTTTATTGCAGTTTAATTCAAAAGGTTTAATAGGTGAACCATTTTGCAGCGTGAAAGCCGCAATTCAAGACGAGTTTAGTTTTGAATACATAACATTTTTAGTCAACTAAGTGACTTTTTATACTCCTTCAAATAGCACCATTTTGGTTCCTAAAAATACGGGATCAAGACGGTAATAAACTGAGGGCAAATTTCACCAATAAAACTGAACGCAATCCATACAATCTAAACCGAGTTCAAGAACGAAAGACAGCCAAAACTAAAAAATACAAAAATGATGTGACGTTCATTTGTTTCCCATCTCTATTTTCTACCGTCATCGTTCTGGACCTAAATATTCTAAATTCAAAATGCATGGGCTCTCACAAAACGTCAAAAGGTGCACAATTCGGGTTGGTCGTTTTCTACGGAGAAGAAGCGGCTAGAAACTCTATGGGTAATTTTTTTTAAATCATTTGGTTTCACAGTATTTTCTCGTATATTTTTTCCCAGAACTGTGCTGATCCGTCTGTCTGTACCAGAGGCCGTAGTCTCATGAACTTGATACATGACATTGTCTGCCCTTTTCACGCACTCTGCTCTGCCCTGTCTTTTGTCTTGCCTTCTTGCTTACACCTCTTTTAGTATTCGTATAGTCTGACGACTATTTCGTGGACTATATTAAACTAGTTTATACAACCAACCTACTTGGTTTTTTTTTACCATTTCGTAAACGTGTTGTGACCTCGGTTTAATTCTATTAGTCTTTGGTGTCTTCAAAAATACAGAGGCTGTTGTTTTCTGAAGGTTGTAATCGTAATTGGATAAGTTGCTGGTGTAACGGCCATTTTATTTACTTGGTAGGATTTTTGAAGAAGGTATTTAAACATTAATTTATTTTTATTATGTTAGTCATTTGGACGCAAATATTAATAATAATATATTGTAATGATTTCATAATATTGGTTGGTAATGAATATTTAGTTATTCCAGTAAATATCCGTTTATCATTTGTTTATAAATAATAATTTAATTTTATTATTTTATAATTTAAAGCAGGTACTTAATAACTCGACCACAATGAATTGTTTCATGTAGTAAGGAAAATCAAGAATAATCAAATATTTCAAGAATTACGGTAGGAATTACCTTTCGTAATAACGATGCTGACTCACCTAAAATAAATAAAAACCCAAAAAAATAAAGTGTTTATATACCTTGCACATAAAACCTATATTTGGTCGGTTTTCCCGAGTTCATACAACCCCAATCTATTTAAGTCGCGAGTAAATAGGCTTCTTCTGGGTAAACTCGTTCCATCGTCGACCTCATCTCTGCCCTTAGGGCAAGATTGAGGTCAAGAGTAAGCCCATTTTGAATAAAAAAAAAAAAAAATGTAATTGAGCGATCAAAACAGAAAACTCCACTTATGTTTTTTCTTTCTTTCTGCAAATGCAAATGGAATTTGTTAAATAGAGGACAAAACTTACAGAAAACGAACGAATTGATAAACAAAGTTTCCAACTCAGACGGCATGGGAATTTTACGGATTGATTACAATGTTTCCCTTTACCGCATCTTTAGTTAATTGCATCAAGATACACTTTTAAAAGTACTTTATCTACCCAAATATCATAAACCCTCTCTAATGCGTTCAAAAACCATAGGCAATGACCAGCATTACCAACCAGCAGAAATTAACAGAACTGTAATGAGCTCATAACCTACTGAAAACAGTAGGTTATGGAGTTTAAATTTGGAACAGGTGTCAAATTCAAGTGAGTGTGCTATTCTAGTATCTACATTAAAACAGATACCTATCGATACGAAACCCCAATTCAGTATGATTTTAATTATAAATCGCACGACATTTTGATCTCGAGTGACCATGAGTGACACAAGAATAGTGACTTTGTTCGTTTGCCTATGATTAAAAAAAAATGACAGATATCCGAAAGGCCGCCATTTCGAGCTGTCATTTGTTCGTTAGCTTTTTATTCCCTTTCATTGAATAGACAAATTTTCTGATAAGTTCTTTATTTCTGTCGAAAATGAGTGATAGTGACTCAGAAATTAACATGAACACTCCGCCAGATATCGTAAATGCAGCGACGAATGCAACTAATAACCTGTTTATTTTTTATTGCATTACACTGGTAACAATGCTGGTCATTTCCCTATGGTTCCTGAGCCCATCATAGAGCCCTTATGATATTCGGGTAGATAAATTAGTGTATGCAACTATACATAATTAGGCATTACAACACTCGTGTGATGCTATTAAGAAACTCGCCTTCGGCTCGTTTCTTAAACCCACACTTGTGTTGTAATGCCCTTCATTATGCA
Source organism: Diarsia mendica (assembly GCA_949316265.1). Classification (NCBI taxonomy): domain Eukaryota; kingdom Metazoa; phylum Arthropoda; class Insecta; order Lepidoptera; family Noctuidae; genus Diarsia; species Diarsia mendica. The sequence continues at coordinate 6,680,825 of OX438906.1, read as the reverse complement.
CAGTCGCATAAACTACTATAATGAGAAGTAAAAAACACAAAAAAATATTTTTTTTTGTGCTTAAAATGTAAGCCTCTTGGCAACAACAAAACTTTAAATGGACATAATTTTATCGTAACTTTTATTTGGACAAGAACTTCAAAAGTACAAATATTGGAACAAAACAACCCTCAAATGCTAACGGCCCTTTGAGACGACGCTTTTTAAGTATTAAAGAAAACTTTCACGCGATCCTTTCTTTCATTGAAAACCACATCATTAGACAGTCTCAGAAATGGTTCTCGAATAAAACGCTTAAATTTTGTGTTTTGGTTAAAATATTTATTTTTATGATTAATGAAAGCAGCATAATAAAGAGTAGGTACCTACTTATAGAATAAAATACTTAAAAATTTGAAGGTTTGAGAAGTAGATAATAAATTGATCTTCAATTTTATGTCATCAAACGATTCTACGGTTAACGATAATATTAGAAAAGTTAAATAACCATAAATCATTTAGATAGAAAACTAATAAAATGATAAAAATACTCAATCTCACTAACACAAAAAAAAAATCTTTTATTGGTAACACGCACAATTATCATTACAAGAATGACATGCGAGAACAGTTTTGTTCAAAAAAATCTTTTATAAAAAGAATCATCAACTTATGTCAATATTTCTTAACCCGTAGCATCGCTTTCACATTTTCCTCATAATTTAGCATTCTCCGGTGCGCGGGGTGGAAGATGGGGGTGCACTTGACCACCCCTGCAACCCTTCATCGCCTCAAGAACAACATCGCGATTTTAATATAGTCTCGTTTTAACTCGGAGATAGTTAACGATACTGTTTATTTTTATGGTTTTTCTTATTTATGCTGTTTAATTATTTTAAAGATTGTTGTAGTTAGGTTTTGGTTTAGTATCACAGATTAGTATGATTAGGTTTAAACTACTTACTCCTATTATTTTTTAAAGTATTAAAATATTGTAAAAATATTTTTTGATTTTGATTATTTTTAAGTTTTGTATTGATTCAGGTAAGGCAATCTTTGTGTCGATTTAATTATGTGTACTGCTAGCCTACCTACACATGTTTTTCAGCATTGAGCTATAAGAGAAGTCTCTATTTCTTATTACAAAATCAATAAAAATCGAACTAATAACAAAACAACACCGTCCAAAATGCCGATATTTAAAAATAAATCGCAATTAAAAAATAAGCTCCCATTAGAAAAATAGTGGGGCTCTCACATGTTTAACTAGCGTTTCTCAAGTCGACGCCAAATGAGGGTGAGCAGGTTTAATGAATAATTAATGTGCACACTGTTCGCGCCAATTATAATTACGTAAGGAAAGCAATTATGCCAGCCACCCTGTTTGTTCCTCATGATTTGCACATAGTTTAGGGAAAAACTATGCATACGCGCGAACTTGTCTGGGAAGATTGATGTTGTGACGTAATTGGCATCTTTGTGGCGAAAATATTCGGTAAAGACAGTTACTTTTATTGTTCTGGGTTACATTTTGTCTTGTCACATATCTCTACATTATTATAATATGTGTAACATATGGCGGCGAGATTTGCAGATGATATTGTTTCCATTGCAGGAATATCTTGGCGCTGGCATAAGAGCGTAGAGTTTTGCACAAGCACGAGAAGCCCAGTAGTGGGTGATGTCGGGCTGTGGATGGTGATGATGATTATGTGTAAGGATTCTCTATTTAAAGATTTTTTCAAGATTTCTTTTTGGGAAAAAATGTGCTGTGATAAAAGTGCACTACTACTTTCAATATTATCTGCACCAACTTAAATGTATACTGAAATATTTAGAAAAACAATTGTAGGAAAAAATAAAAACATTATCGTCACGTTTGACGTCTGTCAATACATTTTGTTTTGATCAACTATAGATACCTAAGTACGGCATCAGTTTCCCTATAATTTAAAATAACATTGACAATCTTAGTATACATATTTATTATATTAATCTAAATATAAAAACAACTAACAATCAAACAAAGAACTCTCCTGGTTACAGAAATAGATAGCTTGAACAATGCATTTACCTTTGTTTAAGTCTATTTAAAACGTAAAAACTCCCGCGACTATCAGAAAAGGATCGTGGCGGGTGACGCAACAGAAATACACTGGACTTTGATTTATAAAGGACTTGAAGACAAAATGGACTTCACTTTTTCTTAGCATTTTGTGAAAGTAACATTGTAAAATTTATAAAATAAAAAATGATTTTTAATAAAAATATTTTTCTTGAAAAACGGTGCGCAGTTGAAGGGTTAAATTTAAAGTTGAGTCAAGATAGATTGGAGTCACATTGTCAAATTATTGGGGTCACTTGATTTTTCATAGTCTCAAATAATAAATGGAAATATTTTGTGTTTTAACTTCTGAAAGTGTTCTGCAGCAAATCTAACTATCAATTAATGATCAAGATGAACGTCCACGTAAGTAAATTACCATTTTAATTTAATTTGCAACGATTCCTTTTAATTCGCTTCTTTTAGGTTAGCTCATTCCATCGTCTATTATAATCTCTCTCAAGATTGGACAAGATTGAGGTCTAGAGTTTACTCATTCAATATTTTAAAAAATACTCTTTTCATAAAATTATACAAATACCTTGTTTAAAAAATAGCATTATAGATGTCACCGACTTCTTATTTGAATAACAATACGTAAATTCACCGATCCATCCCGCTGCGCTGGTCACAACACCTCCCAGTAATTACCTACCGGAAAGCGCATTTTTCAACTTGTCCCTAAAAATCAGTGCATGTATCTAATTAACAACAAAAGCGACGCGTGCGCAGGCCAGGGGCCCGCGCGTCACGCCTTGCTTCGCCGGAAGTACCGCCGGACGTCGAGATTGTGGCCCCAGCCCCTGATTCCTTCCGGTGGACCCGATGGGCTCTTTGCCGGTAAATGGTTGAGGCATGAGAGAATGGAGACTTGAGGTAAAAAAGCTAAAATGTTTTTTTTTGAGTTTTTTTTTTGTTGTTGTTGTAGAGGTTGAAGAGTGTGAGGGTTAATTATGTGGTGTTGATTTTTATTAAGTAGATGTTTGTTTTTTGTTTATGAGGAAATAACACCTTTTTAAAGTGGGCTTGTAATTTTTTTTAACGAAAAATGCATTGTTATTTTAACTAATAGAGTGGTGCCATCATCAGTTATATACATTTACCTAAACATAAACGTGATTTGGAATGACTTTATAGAACTCGTAAGTGAATTAAGAACTTTTAAATTAATCAAGTCAAGCTACCATAATTATACCACACGATAAATAATATGCAAGACGATTTATAGCAACTAACGCCCGATGACGTTTAGGTCAGTGCCCAGCATTAGTTGACCCCTCTTTACACACCACTTTTTCTTTATACGAGGGGTCAGGTTATCCTGGGCACCCGCTATACTACATCATTGTCTAAATCCGCTTCAGTCTATACTCTACCCCAAACATAAGGTCGACGCTCCGATCTTCAGCCCAGAACGATTGACTGTGATCTTTTTTTTATTACTTGTGATGTACCCGTGACTACAACGAGTCGAGAGTGAGTCATGTGTCACGTCGGGATGTAAGCATGAGGTGACCTCTTTGCAATTGATATACTCCTGGTACTTATGTACTTGTTGTAGTTCGCACAGAGGAACCTGTTTGTTGTTGTGTGTTGGTTGGGCTCTTTTGTTGTTTTTCTTTTATTGAGTGGGTAATTAAAGTATTAGACTCTACGTAATTTTGTAAAAAAGAAACTTCGATGCTTAACACTTAGGGAGTGAATGAACACATCAACGCAGAGTTGGTTTGAGCCAATCAAGACGTGGTGTAGGTATTTGTGAATATACGCAACTGACGTCTTTTTGCTTTTCTGTATATGCAGTCACTCTCTTTGGCTCTTTCGTTCCATCGTCGACCTCATCTCTGCCCTTAGGGCAAGAAGTCAAGAGCAACCCCATTTATACTAAAAAAAAACATATTTTTCGTTGGTTAGTATATATACACTTTTTCACACTTGATTCCGGTGCCAAATTATAACACTTTCACAGCATTACTCAGCTAAGCTTATCCATTCTTCAAACTGCATTCATCAGCCATCACCCACAGCGATAATTCAGCCACTGCTCGATAGGCCTTTGTTTTCTTGTGCTAATCTCCACGTTCCTGTGTTGGCAACTATGTGTTCTAGCCCTCTCAACAATATTAAGATCCATTAAGACCTGCAACTGCTAAAAAACGCTTAAAAAAAACCAAACCCTAAAAAACTACACTCCTTCAAGTCCCACTAAGATCGCTATCCATCGTAACAAGACCACGAATAAATATCAATAGAGTCTCCGGCGGTAGACCACAAGCGCACTTGGATCACCTGTGGGCCACTACGGGTCACACGGCGCCGGCGCAGTTCCCACGCGATCGCCTTACGCTTCCTTCCTGTGTCTGAGCAGTGGGCAGGCGTAGGGTTGGCCCTAGTGTCATTTATTAATGATAATTTTGTTGGTGTTGGTAATTATAGGTTTTGGTTTGCAGAGATTTTTGGGGTTGTTTTGTGATTGTATTCATAAGTGGGTTATTTGAATATGAAAAGATGTGTTATTTACACCTTTAAATTTTAGAGTCTTTTTAAAGGAAATGTTAATTATTACTACTCCAGTTAAACTTTTCGTAGATATTTTAATAGCTATTTTCTTAAGTTATCTTCGGTCCTGTTGTCATTAGTTTTGTCAAAAACAACTTACATAAGTACCGTGTTTTTTTTCATTTAAAAACCCAGTCACAATCCGTCTTACACGAAAAAATCTTCAATACTCGAGCAACTTTACTCCAAACTAAAATAATCTCATATTAAAAAACCTCATCTACTTAATATTTCAGCCTTGTACCCGATCATAGCCCTCAAGGGTCATCCAGTGGTTAAGGGTGATACTAGTTAGCTGCCCCATTGCCTGGGAACCACTCTTTCCGTTCGGCGTAAGTGACAAATCTTTTTTTGATTGTGTGAACCCGTAAGACGGATACTAGGAGGATACTGTTAGTATCCGGCTATTAAGGACGGATACTTAGAAAGGAAGTGATTTGTGCGGGAAACTACAATGTTCTTCACTGTTTGGAGACGCACTTATTGGATGATTAGCTCTTAACGATGCATTGAGGATCGAGAGGGTTTTTTTTAAGACTGAAGGAGGTCAGTTTTGGGAGCGAAATTAGGAAGGAGTAAGTTGTATGGGAAAGGATTTTTCGCTTTTTATTGTAATAGGTACTTGTTGTTAGCGAAACGCCTGCGATTTAATGGAGTAACAATAATGAAACTCTTTATACTCAAGATGTGAAGAAACCTGTTCGAAATCTCAAAGAGTCTCAACATAAAGGAATAAAATCTTAAAACATTTAAACCAAAGAAATCTCCTTTGGAATTCCTTTTTAGCGCGGCATTTGGCTCCGTCTTATTTCTTGCCAGTTAACCCTTTTGTCGCCGCGGTTAAGGAGCCCATTGTTTCACGGAGGCCGGTCTCACGGGCCCCCGTCTCAGGCAAACGGGTCAGGTTTGTTACACTGTTTAAGTAGGCTAATGTTCCCATGGGATTGGAGGGTTGGACGAAGTGATATTGAAGACCTGTGTTGATTGTGTTTGGAGAGGTAAAAAATAAGTAATAATACTTTGTTTTTACCAGACTGCGCGACAGCAAAGACATGGTAATTTTTTTGTTATATTTAAATCTGTATTGAAATAAGCGACGTAATTATTTTGAAAAATTACTAACTAACTTTTAAATATCAATTGAATAACCTATTTCACATTCTAGTCCAAACTGTAAATAGGAAAATATATTCAATTCTTATCGTGCGAAAGTCACCATTTGCTTGATGAAATAAAACAAGACATCAACATAAAAATAGCTTTATTCATTCCAACTAGATATAGTCTCGGGTAAACTTCTAAATAATTCATTAATTCATTGAAAAAAAATCCCTAAAATGCATAACAGATATCATTTTCCTAATCACTAACAACCTATCTTACTTAACCATTATGGACATTTAATTTCATAATAATTACGTAGGTACGGAACCGTCTCAAGATTATGATCATCGCGTGCGGGGGTGTCATTAGGGTGCGTCCACACTGTCATATTGTGTGGATCGCTTACAACGCCGTGTCTTGGGGTGGCAAACTGGGCGATGAATGGATATTATGTAGCTAAAGAATGAGCATGAGGTTTAAGTTGATTGTTAGATGAGACGCATTATTCAGTGTTATTGATTACAGTTAAATTAACAAAAATACGTTTTTGAAGTATTTAGTAATAGCAACCTTTCATTCATGTATTATTTGTGAAAACGATTGGGGACTCTTTTTAATAAGTTTGGGTGCAGATGCTATAAACAATTGAGTACTACGATTGCTGTCCTATTTGACCCAAAGATAGACTGGTAGATAATGCTTTGTGGTATTAAGTCCGCCTTTGTACCACTCTTGAACATAAAGTTTTAAAAAACTGCAAAAATACGATAACCCATAAAATGTTTTGCAAAATATTCAACCATTAAATGTCTAGCTTAACAGCCGAAACCGAGAAAAACGACAGTTACCAATAACACACAAAAACTCAAATCCATTTTGCTATTAACTAAAACTCATGCAAGCCACTATCATACATTATTACACCCTCATTAACAATAAAACGTCTCACAGCACAAACGAATAATCATTCCCACATCGAAACTGTCCGCCTTCATTTTTAGCGCATAATTACGTCTACAACGGCGGGACAAGCTGTCGCGTGGCGTACCGGTCGCGGCGCATCTGTCGCACGTCTGAACTCGGCCTTATGACACGGCACGTTATTATAAAATATTATTGTAAAAACAAAAGAATTTAAATGGACGGCTTTTATGTTAGCGAGTTATTTCTTTATTGTGTTTTTATGGTTGATGCATTTGTTGAATTGTCTCCTAACTTGCATTTTAAATGAATAAGGTAGTAAGGAGGAGCTTGTGGCTAAATAATTACTGCCGCTCGGGTCGATCTTTAGGTTAAGCCGCGCTTGCCTAGGTTGGGCTGTAGATGGGTGACCACACATTACCTACCGAGTTTCCTCCGTGCCTCGGAAAGCACGTTAAGCTGTTGGTCCCGGCTGCCATAAGGCAGTCGTTACAGGTAGTCAGTGACCTGAAAGTTTGCTAAAACCAGTCTTATCAAATAGTATAATATCGTATAACCTAGTATTAATTGGCTTTTCGATGTTAGATAGGCAGTCGCTCCATGTAAAATACTGGTATTTAGCTGCATCCGGTGAGACTGGAAGCCGACCCCAAGTCCCCAACATAGTTGGGAAAAGGCTAGGCTAAATGATGATAAGGTTACTAAACGTTATCGGTACCTCGATTGACGTTGCTGGTTCTCAATTAATTTAATAAGACTTGAGAAAAAGAAATAAACGATGGATGGAATGTGTGTGAAAGGAGGGGTCTGATGTGATAATGGGTTATTATGGATTTACGATAAGGGCAAGAGAATAATGATGATGACTATTCAACCGCAAGAAGAAATAATTAGGTTCGTCTAGAGATTATCGACTAACCACTCTTGTACACACGGCTACACATCAAGCTATACATTTCCAGTTTACGCTGATCTCGCACTGTACGGAAATCCTATATAAGGTCCTATTAAAATAGGTGGACAAATTTTAACACAGCGTTCAGTAGGTCTAACCAAACATATCTAAACAAAAAACAAACATTTAATAAACTGTTTTTTTTTACTTGAAATAATAAATTGCCGGCACTCAAAAACAAACTAATCCTCTATGAGCAGGTACTTAAATGCGTTATTCTTATTATTTTTTTTACCATCGTCCTTATTTTGGTGGCCTGAATGATTTCTGAAATTTTGTCCACTTATTTTAATGGGACCTTATATAGTGCGAGACTAGCTTATACTGGAAATGTATAGCTTGATGTGTAGCCGTGTGTACATGAACTTGAAATAAATCTAATATATAAAAAGAGAAGTCCTGACTGACTGACTCATCAACGCCCAGCCCAAACCCTTGGACCTAGAAAGCTGAAATTTTGCACAGAGGTTCCCTTTATAATGTAGACAAGGAATAAGAAAGGATTTTTCGAAATTCAACCCCTAAGGGATTTAAATAGGGGATGAAAGTTTGTATGAAAAATCGACATTTTTGTAGTTAAACCGACATCCACGCGAGCGAAGCCGTGGGCAAAAGCTAGTAAATAATTAACGATACTCCTAGTAGTAACGGTTTTCGTAGTTATTACAACTTAAAAAAATGCATAGACGTTCCCAAATATCGATTTTAACGTATAATTTGTTTGCTAAGAAAACGTAGCATCTACGTAGCACAGCGTAGCACCTTCGTAGTATTTCGTAGCACCTTCGTAGTATTTCGTAGCACCTTCGTAGCGACAGGTAACCAATAAGTTACTTTTTTGCAATACCGACGTGTTATATTATATTTAATGTTATTTATTATTATTCATAGTCTACTGTGATACGAAGCATTTATTGAGTCTTTTTAAGTATTCTTTATCGATTTATTGAGAAAAGAATACTTCTCTCAAATTTTTCATTAAAAAAATGAACAAAAATCATAATAACTTAACGCCTTGCAATCCCCTAAGGGTTAATTAGTGGTTTACCTATCTAGTAGGTATACCTAAATCCACATTTCGCCAGTTATGTCTATTGCCATAAATCGGGCTCAAAATCCATCTCCATGGCTGCTACGAGTACTGAGAAATTCTCGATGAGAAAAAATAAAAACAGTTTGCTCGATCCGGGAGTCGGACACAGGACCTCATGCTCAGGAGTCGCTCTTGCGACCACTAGGCCAAGAAGGCATTTTTTTTTGGAGGGTGGGGAATCATCAAATAACTCCTCCCGCTCTAGCGTCCGCGGAGCGGTAGGGAGTGTCAGACTTCTACTGACTAAAAACTACCCATGTTATTTCTTAGCCCTTTGTGTCCGAGGCCGCGGTATCTCTTTCGAACAACCCGCAGCTCCGAAGCATTCAAAATCATTAGGAATCAAAACTAACATTTGTTCATGAAATCAAAAGGGTTAAAATATCAATCGTCATTCTCACGCATTTCTTTTTACCAAAACATGATTTAACAAAACTGTTAACTTGGGGTTACCTACTTGTTAATTATAAACAATTGTATTCTAGTATTACAAAACGTAACATATGTGCTTTACGTTTGCCCTTAGTGACTTGCAAGATTACACTTACAACTTTGCACATGCAGTCTTAGAAACCTTTATTACGAGAAAATAGGGTTCTAAATCGAACGTTTTGTGTGATTTTATGCTTGATTAGTTTTAATTTTACGCCCTTTTCGGGTGAACAATGATGTGGAATGAAGATCTTTGTCTTGAAGATGGAAATAAGAGAAGGGTAAGACAGGATAGAACAAAGGTGACAAGAAATGTGTGTTTTCGTCTCAAGTGAATTAAATTAAGTTTCTAGGGGTAGTTTCTTGGGTCGAGATCAGCTGTTTGTTGCTGGATTTTTTGCTAAAGAATTGATAAGTTTTTTTCGTTTTTTGTAGTAGTTAAAATCTAGTTAGATTCTTCCTAATATATTTTTTTTGGGGGTGGAAAATCATCAAATGACTCCTCCCGCTCTAGGCGCAGCGGAAGGGAGTGTCAGACTTCTACTGACTAAAATTCACCCATGTTCTTTCTTAGCCCTTTGTGTCTGGGGCCGCAGTATCTCTTTCGAAAAACCCGCAGCCCTTATTCTTCCTTCTCATGGCATAAATAAAGACCAATATTTAGTCTTCGTAACAGTAATTCCTGTAAACAGTTAACTTACTATCTACGGGTCTAGCGGTCACATGTGCGACTGCGGAGCATGAGGTCCTGGTTTCAATTCCCGGGTCAGGCAAAGTGATAATGGGTTTTTCTATCAGGAATTTCTCAGTAACAGCCACGGAGTCTGGATTTGTACTCGGTTGATGGCAAGAAGGTCACCAACTACATGGAACTTTAGCGTGACTGGCGAAATGTGGCCGCCTAATCCTTCAGGTATTATAGGCGTTATGTTATGTTATGTAGTAAACTTAATCCACTGTGTTTTCAAGAAAATAAGTTCAAATAACGAATGTGTACTTAAAAACTCGATTATGGTACTCATTCAATAATTAGACTGCGTTGACGGACCTCATTAGAGTTTTCGACACTCAACATTGTTAATGGCCAGTATAAAAACAACAAAACTGTTATTTTTACTTTTTTATGGCACAGGAAAACATAAAAAAACAACAAATAACTATTGGAACGTGTCTTAAGTTTTAAATTGATACCGGCAGGCGGTGAAGGAACCATGAGTGGACAAGTTTCAATTTCGAATTCGGAAGTCTTGGCTTGATTAGTTAGTTTTTGTGGAGCACAAAGCGCACTTCCGGCTTGTCACGTTCTATATACGAATTGTGGAAATGACGTCGATCCGTTGTTGCGCTCCAACGGTTTATTAGAAATTGATATTTGGAATCTTAGATGGTCATTAGACCGTCTGTCTTCCGGTTCGACTGGAGGGCGCGTGCCACTTAATTGCTTCATTTGTGCCCATAATGCGGGATCAATATAGTTTTTTCATTCTTTTGAGGTGTTATGCTCTACTGGTGATTGAAATTTATTAATCTATTTCCTAATAGAGTCCCTAATAAATAACCAGCAGCGGAACAAACAATATCAATCGTCATCCGCCATCAATGCATCACAATCACGGCGCATCGTAAACAAAATTCGATAAAACTCATCATTTTATACCTAAACGAATTATCTGGTTGCAAATTTTAAGCCAGGCCTACACAGTGCGTCCGCTTATACAAACAAAATACCAACCAATCACGATTTTGTGAATTTGAAATTTGTTAAAGCCCAACGGTTGTACAGAAAACCAATACGGTGTGTACATGTACGAGTACATGGTAAAACTACGCACGAGCTAAGCAAACTAGTGTGTGTGTGTGCGGCACACTCTCGCACGCACCTCCCGCGTACACTCACTCACACAATGCGATATTGCAAATGGGCTAGTCGAATGTATTCGTTCGCCCGCCGGCCGCCGGGGGGTGAGGCGCCCGCCGGGGGGAGGAAGATGCGTTTTTGTGCAGTACTCTCCGCTTTAGCTACGTTTATGAGTAAATATAAGTGCGTAACCGATAACGTCCTTAATACGAACTACGTCAGTGTGAGTTCCCCGCTTTTGGACTCAATTATACCTGTCTGTGCAGCCGACATCTAGACTTTCTTCACAATAGGGCTGTCTGTTGTATAACTATCTGTTTGGAACTGTTATCATAAACATTTGTGTGCCATAGTGATTCGCTTTTACTAGTTTCAAGCCTTTTAACTCGTTCCGAGAACTGACGCAACAATACATCAGCATTAGTATAACATAATAGAAACACAGATTATACAAAAGGAAGCCGATTCCCAATTCGACTAATTTCGAGCGGTAGATAGTGCTGAATTGATACATATGTACAGATCGGGCCAATCTGCTTAATCTTTCATAGTGTTCTATCATCCTACATCCATTACTTCGTATTTTCAGGAGCGACGCGAGCGATAAATGCTGTAAATCTAATTCTAAAGTCAAAAATCATTTATTCAACGCGCGCGGATCAACTTACAAACACAGTGTATGTTTGCTGGCTCTTGCCAGTTAAAAGGTTTGCAGATTTGGTGTCGACTGGCTGGCAGGCGGGAGGCTGCCCTATGGCGCACAGCCGGCTGGAACGGTAGGCTTTTTAAAAATAAACGAGTTGTTATTTTTAGTGACACAAGCAGACTAAGTGGCTTCGACCCGGGGAAAGTCTGTCGTCCTCTGGGAGTTAACCACACCTGACTGACGATGCTCACGGCCCGATTCACACTTCTTTCAGCGCTCCGAAGCGGCCGAATGGAAAGTACATGAAAGGCCTGTTACTTCGTTACTAAGAAAAAGAGCAAAACGAGCGCGAAAAATGCTCAGCGAACGGGAATTCGGGTAACGTTCCGTAATATTAGATAACTTGGGAGACGCCTGTCGGCTTCGTACGGACGCGTGTTAGTCGCCGGCCTACGCTCCGTACTCCTCTATTTGTTGTCAAAACTGCTCGATGTAAGGCTCACACGTGCCCCTTGCCTGTCGATATTAATTTTTGGACGTCATACTAGCTAAAATTTTACGATCTACATTTTTATAACGAATCAAAATTGAAATAATGACATTTCTGTTATGCCATCCAAATACTAAATATGCAACGCAAAATCGTGAAAAGCTTGTATCAATAATTCATATCGAAGTGTCAATGTCATAAATAATAAAGAACGAAAGAACAAAAATGTATTTGTGAACGCAACCACAGCATGCGGTCAACCGAAATCAATTTCATTATAAGGACGTGTAACTAACCTCATGTCAATGAACCGCGTTGTTTCTACTATAAAATTTATTTTGATTAATCCGTAACATTCTCGTATCTCTGGTAGGCTCGGTGCCATTTCCGTAGGTACACGGCGCATACACAAAGCAATAGTGGACACTGTCCACTCCTCTTACGGGACGAACACGAATTTTCGCACACACACAACCGCCTATTTCAGTTTTACCGCACACTGGTGCTTGTATAAAATTTATGGTGCACACTTTTGCATCCGAGCCGCTATAGCTACGTAGATCTGCGGAAGGGGGACGGCGCTGGTCAGCCATTTCGTGTCGACGAGATTTATAACCTCTCTGTGCGTTGCCGCTAACTTTAGTAAGATGCGTGCATGTGACGCTGTAAGGCTTTATTAGTTCAACTACGGTTTGTATTTTTCGAATTACGTTTGAAATTCGATATTTGTCGAGCGATAAAATTGGAAAATGGTGGTGGGGTAGGTAACAGAGCCGTTGGGGGCATTATTTCAAAATGCACGTTTAGGTGGGGGGGATTTAGGGTGGCGGGCGGGGGTCAGCCCGGTTGTTTGTCTATCGCCGCGCTTTCCCATTCACCGGGTGAATTTTCCGAAGCCCATTGCGCTTCCGGCCCCACGGCCCCCCCTTGAGCCTTCCTCTCTGTATTTTTATTAACGGAATTATGGCGTCTGAATGAGTAGTGCCTACTTATATTGATTAGGCCTCTAGCGCATGGTAACGTGTATGTGAGCATAAGTTCTGCTTTTATTTGGATCCAAGTATTTTCCATCAAATGCTGGTGATTTCCTTCGCTCTTATGTTTTTAATCAAGTTGGGTTTGTAAACTTTGAATGTGTAATTATAGAAAGGCTGTTTGTGTTTTACCTCTGTTTGTGTTCAAGTAAAGAGAAGACTCATATGAAATGGTTTTGTCTTATTGTTGCTGTATATGCTTACACTGTAATATTAATCTTTATTCTGTAAGTACGGTTTTATTTCCATTATGGTACGTGTATGTTATGTATATCGCGCTAATTATATTTTATAATCAATTTCAATAGATATGTTTCACAATGAGATGTTTTACATTACCGACAAGAACCTCTAAATAAAAACTCAAATAATTCTCTCATAAACAAAAAAAGTAATATTTGAAATACGTATCCCTAATTCTCTTTTTGAATCGAATCGAAAGCCCTGTATAGTCTATGGGCGTTTCCAAACGCAAGGTTCCGATCAGAAACTCATAACGGACACGTCATGTCTTATCTATGGCGAAAAGTTGGGCCATAGAGTACGGGCAAAGCGCTTATGCGCCGTAGTTTACCGTCACCCGCTTCCGAATGCGTTTTGGTAAAGGAAAAGCTGTTGTGTCTGGTTTTCGTTTTATTTTTGTAAGCTTGGTTTCATAACAAAGCTGTGAACCTATTCAACGATTGTTGAACGCAACATGTTGAATGTAAATAGTAAACTTATACCATTTAAAATTTATTTAATTTTCATTTATTTCAAATTTCTTTCACAATACTAATTTATTATTATTTATTTAATTTTGTCTATAAAAATAGTAAGTAAGTATACGATGTTGGAAGTTTAAGGCGACATTAGCTGCCCGCGACCTTGAGCGCGCGTTTAACTCATCGCCTAAACAAATAAGGTTGAAAATGGCGATGCGTTTGATGCTCGTGACTGCCAAAATGAACGATAGTTCGCAGATTTAATTTATTAAAAAAAAAAATACGCTGTAATGTTAATAGTAGATTATTAACCAAGGGCTGTATGACATCAATTGCATATGAGGTTTTTGGCGCCTGAGCGAAGCGAAGGCGCTAATTAACCCGAGTATGCAATTGATGCTATAAATACTCTGCTTTACATATCGATTGTGAGGTAAGTAAACAACAAGACAGCAGGTTTCAATGAACATTTATTAAGAAGAAAAAAATGTGTATTTAATTAAAATTAATAGTAAAATTATTACAATTTGTAAGAGACATGGTCACGTTCTTTTTAGGTATATTTATAGTTTGTACTAGTAGACTGCCTTTTTTTTTTCACGCACGCAAGCGCGTCAAATCTTGCTGGCCAGTTTGATTTTTAAATCGATTCCATCTAACATACGATGTGGAAACAAATAGTTCCATATTTAAAATATTTTTACATTATGTCTTTAGTTGGTTAAATTTCCTTTCTGATAGTAAAAAAATAAATAACAGTTGTCACTCAAAATATTGAGCATTTCGAGACGAAAAAGTTTTTTCGTGTGATTTTTTTGTGATTTTGTGATTTTTTTTTTCGAGGTTCTTGATTACTTTTAGAAAATATTTTTGCATAAGTCTTTTACCTATACATTTGACTATACACTGTATTTTTTTTGGAATTGTAATAAGTAGCAATACGGCTAACTCTGCGACGAAAAACAGGTAGTTTTTACGGTTCCCCCGTTAACTGCGTCTTAAGATGAAGTTTTCTAGCACACTCAGTTAAAAGAAAAAAAAAAACTAAATTATAAATAAATTGACGAACAATAAATTGACGAAGCTTTCAAAGCCATGTTGCTCGTTTCATGTATAAACAAAAAGTAGGAAAGAAAGATTTTGTAAGGAAGTCGATAGATAGTCAATTGTTATTCAATACCTATTCTTCTTTGAGATATGCATTGCGTTAGTTTCGAATATTTTTGTACAAAGTCTTGAAAGAATGCTTTGGTGAAATATACGTATTATTAGCCGTTCTACCAACAGTCTTAGGTGTTGAGGTAGTTATTAGTTGTATGTCTGGGATTATTTAGAATATGGGCTCATACACTAGGCTAGGCTAGGAATTACGTGAGTGTCGTGTTTATTACGGAAAATTCAGTGGTGCTGTCTGCTCTCCCTACTTAGGAATAAGATTATAACAATACATACCTACTTCTTCAAGACACCACTTGAGATTTATTTTTCTAGTCGACTCGCCTTTTGTTCACAAAATCTTTCCCGCGATCTTCGTAGCCCACCGCGCTCGCCTCGAATTCGCGATGACTGCGCACTGATATGCCGTCGATAGCTTAAAACGTGGGTTTTCGATGCTCAAAACTGTATTGCTGATTAATGCTCGGTTTATCGGTTTCCACTGTTAATTATGGCTTTTTGAGGAACAGATATCGGTTGTTTACTTGCTAGCTTAGATTTCTTGCAAATGGTTAAATGTATTGGTTTAAATTGAGTTTTTAAATATTCGGTGTGATTTTAGATTGTTTTTTTTTTATCTATGGTCAAGTTAAAGTAATAACTTATGCTTAAATAAATTACTTACGAAATAATTTTTAAGCAATACGCAAGAATTTGAATAAAGAATTTGACTGTCAAAGAAAGCAAAGCAAAGTATTCTAACTTTTGACTGTAAGCAATTACTGCTTTGAGTTGGAACTGTTTTCTTAGCGTTGGTTTTTTGAGTTAGAATAAAAAATGTACCTTAAGTAGTTAATTACTTTCAGTAAAGAATCACATTGATTTGTATATGGACGGCTGTTAGTGATGCCAATTAAAACGAAGTAATGTTCTTAAGACTTTGATCATTTGTCTATCTGATATAATCCAAATACCTTCAAAAACTCCACAGACTTACCCCAAAAGCCCAAACTATCCGTCAATAGACAAGCATTTAAAACTATACCCCACAAAAAGTACATACAGCTCTGTCGGGACCGTCAGCAAAACGACGTAACATTATAACCGCGACTGTAGTAACAAGTCAACAGATATAGGTACAGTCGGCACTGAAAATTCCTTTCAAATATTCACAACTTTTCCCGACCGGGGGTTGGGATGAAAAACTGACGTCCATGTCCACCGCGTCTACTAAGTAACTAATGTGTGTGATAATGGGATTATTTTTATCCCTGACAACGAGAACAGTGAATACAATTAGAGAGGTATTGTACTCTGTAAAGAACAATCCATAATTACATGATCTAGGTATTGTGTTTAAACACGTTTAGCAGATTCAAGGATAATGTACGGGAAAATTGAATAACCGAAAGAAACCCGAACGTTTATCATGAATTTACTAGAATAAGTTATCCTCGTCACGTCACTTTTTGTTTTATTATAATTATACATAAGGATTCAAATCTAAATGATAAAAACCGGCCAAGTGCGAGTCGGACTCGCGCACCGAGGGTTCCGTAAAAAAAATATATTATGTGATGTAACTAAAAATTTATGGTTTTCGTAATTATTCCTTTATCTATGCTATAAGACGTTGCTTCGTACCAAATTTCAAGATTCTGAGTTCACGGGAAGTACCCTGTAGGTTTTGATTCCCTTGCGAGTGTCGAAAATTTGCGGCATAAACGGGAGTATCTTTTGATCGCGTTGACTTAGAAGTTTGATTTTTTCACAGCTCCAAGAGACCATAGACTTGAGTATTTGATATGAATTTCAGCTTGATACCTCCACGCGTTCCTGAGAAAAAAGGTCTTGACAGACAGACAGACGGACAACAAAGTGATCCTATAAGGGTTCCGTTTTTTCCTTTTGAGGTACGGAACCCTAAAAAAGACTTTATTAAGTTCAAATAACGTAAAATTGTTTTAAAAGAAATATAACAAAATATAACCACAAATAATTTTCGATGAGCTGTTTTATAATGTAAAAGGGAATATATAAGTCTGTAACCAAGGAGCAAATTTAATTTGATGACAAGCGACAAGTACATGTCACATAAGTCTATGGCGGCAAGTGTCCAGGCACATACGCACGTCTGATTATTCGAAAATTCATGCCCTGTCCACCCCTGTCAGGCCGCAGACAAAATACGGGTATATGTACGAAATTCACCCGGTTTTATTCCGGCGTTCGGCCGTCGAAAACCGGAGCTAGCCGGTTCATACCGCCTAAAACTGCGTACGTACGTAACAAAGGAATTATAAAAGGCCGGTCAAGTCAGAATTGAAATTGGATTTTATTGTTCGGCTGTACTTTATTTTCGCTACGTGGTGTCTGAGGTAATTTGTGTAGATTATTGACTCTTCCATGAAAAATCGAAGCCTGAAATACGAAATCATTATGTCGGAAAAGATTATTTTGCTACAGTTTTGAAATTAACTTAGTAAGTCTGGTTGGAAAGTTATTTTGGAAAGTTGCTAGTAATTTGACAGGTAATGTATTAATGTCACTTACTAAAGTATAATTATCTTACCATTAATATGATTTTGAAATCTTATCCGCTGCGAAATTTGCCCGTAGCCTGCGGTTGATCTGGAAAAACGAGAAAACGATACGTTAATTTTCTATTTAAATCCGTAATAAGATGACCAGTATCAAAATAATTACAAAAACCACAATAATGGTTTAGTCGCAAAATGCCAAATTCTTAATATCTAAAGACCATACAATCAGATAAGAAAGGTCAGAAGCCGACAAAACCAATTTTAACACATTTCTTTTTTCCACCCGTCTACCGAGTATCGATAAGAAAGTACAACACTACTTATCGATATCGATCAGATAGGGGTGGCCACGTGCGCGACCACCCGGCGGGAGCGCGTGCGCAGGGTATAGGAAATCTATGGGGTTTTTTGTTTCTTCCGATAAATGGCGATAAAGGCAATCTTTTCGTGAATTACCCCTATCGAAACTTATAAAATAGTTTCAATGTTTAAATATGTGACCAAATGGGGACGAAAATATTGAAATTAAAATTGATTTGAACTTTTTTTAAGGCGGGATATGGAACCAGAATCAAGCACATCAAGCTACTACAATCTGTCTTTCTTGAATAGATATTGAACTTTATCAATATAGCATTAGGTACAAGGTTGGTTGGGAAAATGTTACTGTTTCAGGTAGATCGGTGCATTTTTATTCGAATATATTAAGTTAATTTTTTCATATAAATATGGCTAATGTCTTACACACAAACTCGAGTTTTCCAATGTTGTAAACAGAATCGCGAACCAAAAAGATGAAGAATGATTTCCAGCAACAAAAAATCATCATCTGCCTAGCCTTTTCCCAACTATGTTGGGGTCGGCTTCCAGTCTAACCGGATGCAGCTGAATACCAGTATTTTACATGGAGCGACTGCCTATCTGACCTCCACAACCCAGTTCATACTGGGTAATACGATACCCTTTGGTAGGACTGGTTGTCAGACTTTTAGGTCACTGACTACCTGTAACGACTGCCAAAGATCTATATATGGCAGCCGGGACCAACAGCTTAACGTGCTTTCCGAGGCACGGAGGAAACTCGCGGTATGAAATAGGCAGTCACCCATCCACAGACCAACCTAGGCAAGCGCGGCTTAACCTAAAGATTAACCCGAGTGGCAGTTATTATTAAGCCACGAGCTCCTCCAGCAACAAAATAGTATATTTATTTTCATTATAAGTGCGGAAAGTCTGTCATTGCAAAGAGTTCCGACAAATGTCTAACCGAGCCGAGGCACAGCCGACGGCGAGGTTTGACAGTCGGAACAAGTTGCAATGACGGTTCCGCACGTGTACTGAACAACTATTTTTAATACAGTTGCGAAAAAATGAAGCAATTTAATAAAATAATAAAACCGTAATTAAACTCGCAAATAACATTTTTGAAAATGGCGCATAACGTAAAAGAATCGCAGAGATTTTTTTTTTCTTTACCTATTCTGGGTAGGCAAAGGGAACTATGCTCATACAGCCAAGTCTTCAGTAGATTTTTTTTATTGATATGAAATAAAAATGAAATTTAATGAGATGAAATGGAATGAAACCTTTATCTCATTGAATCAAATAATTAAATCTGATATTGAAACAAATTAGTAGCTTCTTTAGAAATATTTGCATGAATCATAAAAACTTCTATGATTTTATTTAGTAAATACTTCGTGGTTGTTTTTTTTTCTAATGGACATTATTTTGACAGTTGGGAAAGAGAACGCACGAGTTCGGGAAAGGTAAAGAAAAAGCACGAGTACGTAATAGCCCACATCCCGAACGCTATACGTCCCTGCAATACGCCACTTTTTGAGCAACTGTATTAAAAAATACCTTTCGCAATTTCTTCATAAAAGCAGCTGATCTTACCTACATTGCTACACAAACCAACATCTTAAGCATTACAATATATCATCATAACTTTCATACACACTTAAAAGTACCGAAAGATGTTTCTTTACCAGGTGCCATGGGGTGCTTTAGTACCCCATTGAGCTCTTTATGGTCTATTAGGAGCTCGGTACAGTTCAAGGGCCTAATTGTCAGGTAAAGGAAGCTCGTAGTACGGGAAGTAATTTGTTAAGTATCGTTTTTGAAGAGGGGGTGATATATGGGTTGCCGACTGTACACTGAAGATTTTGCGAGCTTTTGAGTTGTGTTGTTGTCATTGTTGGCTTGTTTAAAAGTTTCTCGTTACTTGTTGTGTTGTTTAGATCAATAAACAAGAAAATAATTGCTTTATTCAACCATCATTTTTAGCATTTTTCGTTTTCAGTTTTGATATTCCGACTTAGACGTTTCTCGTAGCAAATGATGACTTTCCAAAATTGTTTTATTCTGGAATGACTCTCTTACTTCATACATCTAGACGATTTCATTTGTATTTTGTCAATGCCATTTCATATTTCTGCTTTTGTGTAAAATAATTTCTGATCGAGTATTGCGAGCGATCTTTATGGAACAATCATCACTAGCAAAACGGATGCAGCAGAAGACCAGTATTTACATGAATGCCTGTCTGTCCTCCACAACCTTTACTACTTTTTAATGTCTTGTACTAACTGTGCGCTATAAATCTTGAAAACATCTGTTTCTATTAATCGTATCAACGCCGGCTATCCTATTTACGACACTTGAAATTCACAAAGGTGGTATACGTGTCAAATTAGTTGTATAGAGGATCAACATTTTGCACAAATTGGGCAAAAACCCGCAGATGTTTTACAATGACTTCTGGTTAGCTTGTGAATCTTTTGTCCATTCAGTTTCGATTTCTTTAAGATTTTAATGCGATTTGTTGATTGTATACAAATATGTATAATATTTTTCGATTAGTTTCTAAGTTTTTCATCCCAGGCTTATTTCATAGTCAGCTAAGCAGACGATAGCCTTTTTTTGTCGGGTGGGAAATCATCGAATGACTCCTCCCGCTCAAGGCAGAGCGGTAGGGAGTGTCAGATTTCTACTGACTAAAAACCACCCATGTTTCTTCTTAGCCCTTTGTGTCGAGGCCGTGGTAAGCGAACGATAGCCTCATAAGTTAACCTGCGAGATG
Organism: Diarsia mendica; assembly: GCA_949316265.1. Classification (NCBI taxonomy): domain Eukaryota; kingdom Metazoa; phylum Arthropoda; class Insecta; order Lepidoptera; family Noctuidae; genus Diarsia; species Diarsia mendica. Next base: position 6,660,163 of record OX438906.1, on the reverse strand, counting down.
CAATTATTTTCGAGTCAGAGAAAATTATATAGAAAACTCTGACCGTCACTCTATCATAAGCTAAACGAGCCAACTAATGTTTTATAAAATGATTATTCAAGCAAGATGCAGTCCACGGCTTGGCTTGTAGTATTCTAGTTCTCTACCAACAATGACCCTCATATAAAAACCACTTCTATAACGGTCACAAGATCGCAAACTATCAAATCAAGACCTACAAGCAACTCCAAATGTCCCACAAGGACGAGGACTCTTCACCATTAATATTTATTCGCGGGATGCGGGCGAACATTCAAGGAACCATTCTTGGCCCCTTCACACAATGGGCCAGGAATTGGCCTACTTGGCCCATATTCCCACAAAGCCAATATTGGTCTACTTACACCAAATTACCAGTATCGTCCCGCATCCTTAGACCCCTGCGGAGACAAATTAAATTTTAATGGTTTTTTGCAAGAGTTGACGCAGGAAGTAGTTCTATTATTGTACTGTACAAGGTTATAAATAACGCTTTTTTTGGTCCAGCGGTTGTGCAAGAGATGTATCAAAAGATTCGGTGATAATGCGACAAATTGGCACAAGAATAGAATTGTAACGCGATACCCTTAAGAGGCGGTTTGTTAGGGTTGGTTTTTGATTGACAACCGGCGACTGCGAATTATCATGTAAAAAGATCATGGTTAAAACGCCACCCGACCGGACGCGAAGTCAGTCGAATTATAGCACAACTAAACCAAGAAAGTCATACCAAAATTACATGTTACATAACCTTAACCCTTCACTTATCTCGTCAATGGAATTGTCAAAACACATTCCATGTTGGGGCGCGTTCACACGCCCATTTGTTAGTCTTGTGACGTCAGCGGATGCGACGTAAGGACTCGACGTCTTGAATGGGCACGCACACACACATGCCTGTGCACCGACGTCTTAGACGTGTGTGCGTGAATGAACGTACAACGTCGTGTTTACGTCGAGATTGTAGACAGCCCGACTATGGAGATTGACGGCCGACTAACGTGGACAAACACACTCGATCCGACTAATTGAAACACGTCCGTTATCCGGGATTGGCAACAAACAGTTTCAAAAAACTTCCTAATGAGCAAACATAGCAGTTTTCCATCATAAATTCACACTTGAACTGCGACGATACGAGTCGAAAAACTGTTTCGTCATTTCCGAATTTTAATAGTGTATGTTACGATGAATGACGGGGGCATTGGACCTTGTGCCAAAACCATAATACACGGACAAACTTTTCGGTGCTGTCAAACAAGTTAATTTATACTTTATTGCTGTGTAGATAATGCTTTAAAAATAAAATGGGGTGTCGGAAACTATGTTGTAGTTGCAGTATCGGTATGGAGCGTACGAGGGGTGAAGTCGGGCGCTCAGGCAGGTGTGAGGCCAGATGTCTTGAACAAATTGCCGTGCCATAAGGTACGACGCGTGGACACACCCTTACTTCTGTGGGCTCGGCGTGTGCCAAGTTTTAATTTTATGCTTGATTAAGACTCCGATACCGGGAGCGACTAATTAATGGCCAGGAGATCGACTGTGCGGTTTTTCGAGTGCTTTGCCGCATTACTACTTTGCTGGTAGTTCTTAAGCTTTTGGGTGTTTTGGGTCAAAAGACTGCGGCAGTTTACGTGAAAGTGGATTTGTGGATTCAATAAGTACATACTTAAAAAAGTAATAAGAGCTTGTTTAACGCTAAAATGTAGGTTTAAGTAATTCTTAAAAAAACTAATGAGAACTTATAAAAAGTAGTCTACTTAAATGTCTTTTACAGTGCCGTCAAAATCATGAATTCATCAAAAATATAAAAGTTATCCGTGTCCGTTAATCAACCAATGGTAAAGCTTTTTAGCTCTTATGTATATTTTCTGCCCTGTATGCAAAAAAAGCCTGGACGTATCATCAAAGTAAAGCCACTTTTTACGCCGTAAGCACATTTTTTTAACACGACTCAATGGACAGTGTACCTTCAGCTAATGGGCGCAAAAAGAAAATTCTCAATGCGCGGCAAAGAATAAATAACGAGATGGGTATATGTTAAATAACTTACTTTTCATTAAGGCACTGATGTTCTGGCTTTTGCTTTTTTGTGTGTAAAGAAATAGCTTATTAAAAATATAGATTCAATAAAAAAAATAGTCTCATTTGTGCACAAATGAGACGCACACTATGAACATTAAAAAAAAGTCTATTGAGAGTGCTTTTAGCTTTATTTTATTTTACAACTAATGATAGTTGAAGCATCAATATAAGGTCCCATTAAAATAGGTGGACACATTTTAACACAGCGTTCAGTAGGTCTAACCAAATTTATCTAAACAACAACAAAAAACATTAAATAAAGTGGTTTTTTTTACTCAAAGCCTCAAAGTAATAAATTGCCGGCACTCTAGAACAAACTCATGCTTTATGAGTAGGTACTTAAATGCGTTTTTATTATTATTATTTTTACCATCGTCCTTATTTTGGTGGTCTGAATGATTTCTGAAATTTTGTCCACCTATTTTTTTTTTTTTTATTTTATTTATTCAACAGTTTTACAATTACATTTATATAATAAAGTTGGTGCAAACATATTTTAATGGGACCTTATATAATTATAATCATCATCATAAGAGGTGTCTGAGGAAATAACGAGTAATAGAGAAGTATGGAAGAAGAAGACACGCTAACGCCGACCTTAAAATAATTGAGATAAGGGCCAAAGTAATGATGATGGTGATAGTTGAAACTTGGTAAAACCCATGAAAAATAACCCCTTAGTTTTCTTATTAAAAATTATATTTTAGTCTCCGAATGAAGGCTGAATCTGCTGCATCTCAATGTAAAAGACAAAAAAAAAAACAGCAAAAATGTCCTGCAGTAATTCTTCTCCAAAAATTCCCGCGCCATATTGAAGGAAAATTCAAATGACATCTAGAAAGGCGTCGGCTAGGTAACGGAAGTGACGATGACCGCTGCGTTCGTAATTATTTTATTTCACGGAAGTTATAGTCATTGATTGTCTGCTCGAGCAGTATGGCAATTTTATACTGAAGTATGTACATATTTTATTGTTTATTTCTTTTCTGGGAATGTACTGGCTTTTATATAGTTTTTTTTTTTGGCAATTTTTATTAATTGCTGCTGTTGATGTAAGAATTAATATCAGTATTGTGGGTATCGTGGAAAGAGATTATACGAGTGAAATATAATAGGTTTAGCAGTTTTTAAAAGTAGTATTATCGTCTTTTTTTACAGAAATTTTAATTTATTCTCAAAAGGAAAATGAGCTCTCTCTTTAGTAGTGGCAGACAATGCTACGATGTTTTAAAGATGGATTATTACTGAATAAGTATACTTATACTATTAGTTACTTCTTCAATCTTTTTGGATTAAAATAAATTCATAGCATCACGCCCGTAATCTTCAAAGAATCAGACAGAGGCGTATCTAAAAGTACACCCAAAATTCGCCAGTTATATTTAGTTAATCGGGCACAAATCGAGCCTTTATGGTTACTACTGAGAAAGTTGTGATGGAAAACCCTATTAACACATTGCCTGACCCGGGAATCGAATCCAGGACCTTACCCTCAGCAGTCAAGTTTACGACTACTAGTCCAACGAGGCCACTGAATAAAATTTATTAGTAGGAAAAAGTTTTTTTGTATTAGAGAAATTAAAGCCCAACTTCTAACTTTCAAACAAGCCAACCCCATAAGCTGCCAAACTTAAAATTGTAAAAGATTACAGCCTCAAAGCTAGGGATGCCGTCAATTGTTATATTCGATCGATTGTTAAGACCCTCATACATTTCTAGGGTCGATCCATTGATTGTGACGTGTAATAATAGAGGAGAAAGGGGTCGGCTGCACCTTTAGCTGTTCCGGTAGAAAATGTCGCGTGCCCGGTGCGTAGAAGCGTAATGATACGAGTCATCCCGCGGAACAAATGTGTGTCGCTACACCTTGTGGCTTAACTGTATTAAATATGAGACTGCATATCAAGATTTGCAAATGTATACAAATAATAAAATTGTAGTTGCTGTTTAAAATTTTAGAGTAACAGTTTTTCACTGAATGCATATGAAAATATATTCGGTACTCATAATCAAAAAAAATATTTTCTGTCAGCCTGTGTGTTTGTTCCGGCTAATCTCTGAAAAGACTGGACGATTTTGACGGGACTTTTACTGGCAGATAGCTGATATTTTAAGGAGTAACTTAGGCTACTTTTATTTTAGAAAAAAGATTGAGGTTTCGTACAAAACATCACTACAATGCACCCACGAAATGAGACCCGCTAGAGAGGTACTTAATTACTTCTTTATGTAACTGTAAATTCCTATTAGAAGTTCAGTTCTCGATTTTGCAATAAATAATATCGATGAATTTCTATCGAAACAGATGTGGAATCGTTACAGAGAATTTGCATTATAGCCATCGTATCTCAAACAGAGGGGCGTACGCACAATTTTGAAGGATTTCTTTATTTTATTGATATTGCGATGTAAACGGCACATGCGCTTACGCATCTGTGGGGCGCGTGCGTTGCGAAAGATGTTTCGCGCATGATGGATGGATGTCTTCCTATTGTGTGAGCAAAACATATCTAGTTTCGGGATGCGATTGTTTCGGTAGCGAAATAATCGAATAGGTAATTAATGATCTTTTGATAAGTTTGCAATGTGTTGATCGCGAACGATTGTCGGTAAAAAATCGTGGAGTCGAAGTTTGTTTTCTTTTTTTTTGGTTGTTAGATTGATTGACGGGTGCGGAGATGTTACTTTAGGTTTTGGTGGTTCTTGTTTTTTTTATTTACCTGTTTCTTGCCATAGTTTCTTTAAGAAATTACAATTTTTAAAATTGTTGTTCTAAATTGCACGTTCTTTCAGATTTGCAGGTGCAACTACTGCTACCACCTTTAGACATTTATCATCTACCTAGCCTTATGCCAACTATGTCGGGGTTGGATTCCAGTCTAACCAGACCAGCTGAATACCTGTATTTTACTTGGAGCGACTGCCTATCAGCCTTTCACAACCCAGTAGTGAAAGGCTGATAGGCAGTCGCTCTGGGTTACTTATTAAAAAAAAAAAACAAAATCTGCCCGAAAAATCCTCAAAAATTTCAAATGCCACAATAACACTTAAAAGCCATAATCCACGAACCCAAGCTTAGATTCGCGCACGTAACTTTATCGATCGCGATGGCACCCCTCGCCGCCATCTTGGGCGCTCGGCAGCTGCGCCGGCGCTGGGTCAAAGGTGCGAGGGGTAAGCAGCTATTGTAGTTGTCGTGTAGTGGGCGCTGAGTACGCTGTCTGTTGGATTACCGCCATATTGGAAATCGACTTACGGATTGACGATTTAGCGATAATTTTTTTTTCTGATTTTTTGGCTCTATTTCAATTTTAGAGTGGGTAACACTGACTTCTACCCAAGGGGTATCCTGTTTCCAAGTTCTAACTGGGTTGTGGAAGATGGATAGGCAGTCGCTCCATGTAAAATACGAGAAGACTTTTTTTTATTATAAATGGGCTTGCTCTTGACCTCAATCTTGCCCTAAGGGCAGAGATGATGTCGACGATGGAACGAGCTTACCCAGAAGAAGCCTGTTTACTCGCGACTTAAATAGATTACTTACTTACTTACTTAGACATAGAAAAGACTAGGCAGATAATGGTGGGTAACATAACTTCTCTGAACCACAACATGGATACACTGGGGTTGTGGAGATTAGATCGGTAGTTATAGTTCCATGTAAATTACTGGCTTTTAGCTGCATTCGTTAAGACTAGATCTCAAAGCCAATATAGTTGAGAAAAGGCTAGGCTGATGCTGATTGGTAGTAGACAATGATATCCCAACAAAAACATTCTGTAAAAAAACTAGCCAAGTCTCGATGGAGCTGCTTGTTTATCTCTAAAAAGTAATGAAATCTAGACAAAGTCGTGCCAAGTGTAAGGTTCCTTATTGCGATTTTTTTATTATTATAGGTAGTTATTGTTGTGTGTCTTGGCCGTTGAACATTTTTTATACGTTAGTGGGTACAAGTCAATTTAGTTTATACGTAATGTTATATCTGTTGTAACTACCTATGATTGTTAAGCGAGATAATAACCCACACTGGTATTGGTAATTGCACGCCAAGAAGAAAAATGACCGAACTAAACGTAACGAACAACGGCCAAGTCACACAACATTAACTATAATAATAAAAAAATCGCAATAAGGAACCTTACACTTGGCACGACTTTGTCTAGATTTCATTACTTTTTAGAGATAAACAAGCAGCTCCATCGAGACTTGGCTAGTTTTTTTACAGAATGTTTTTGTTGGGATTTCACTTCTTTTTGTAGAAACGTGGGCATATTGATTTATTTTATTAGATTTTCTTATTTAAAACAATTTTTTTTTTGTAGTTTTTTTTTTTCGATTTTACTACTTTTTATAGTTTTCCCTTTATGTAGCCATTAAACCCTAACTCTGTACCAAATTTCAGCTCTCTGAGTTTATGGGAAGTACTAGTTCTATTTTGATGATCATGAGTGAGTGAGTGAGTGAGTTTCATAAATGCGAAATTTTGCTTTCGCTTAACTTCGGAACTAAATGACCTACAGACTTGAAACTTTTTATTATAAGTGTGATTGTATAGCTTACTGGATGGCGAAAATTTCAGCGTTCTGGTCTTATTCAGAGGTTCTCAAATAGGGGTCTGAAAATGCGGCGAAATGGTTCCAGTAAAGGATGGTACGGCAGTGTTTGCTTCGCGCTCGACTCGGCGGGGGCACTACCGTGCCCCCAGATTTTTATGCGTGTGAGTGTGAGTATTCCTACAAGAGCAGATGTATGATCAAAATTCTAGGTAGCGTCGATTTTTGCCAAAAGACCTAAATCGAACCGAATCAAAGGTACTACGATTGAACCAGACTAAATCACTCTCTTCAAAACAAATAAGGAACTTATAAAAGCTGGGAATGAACCCACACCTGGTCACTCAGATTCTTTAAGCGCCACCGTCGCGTCGGTCGGTAATCGTGAAGACATTTGATACGCCCACAAAACACATTAAGTGCCGGATCAAGCATGTGCATCGATGCTATCTTTTTAACACGTGCTTCTTGCAACACTCTATCCGAAAACCAACCTTAATCCTGAACAAAAACGTTGAAATTCCTATGAAGGAAGTCCGAAGAATAAGTCATGAACCACCTTACAAGAATTTGGCCTTCTCAAGCAGTTTGAGACTTTATGCTTTGAAAGGTAAAGTTTGGTATAGGTTGAAAGGAATTTACTCCAAATATTTATCGTAAGGTGCGGGCGTAAAATCAGCTGGTCGGTCTTGTAAAGACGTTTTTTCTTAGAAAGGTGTTGCCGAACGATTTTCAACTTTGATTTGGAGACCTAGGGTTATTTTCAACTTGATAACTGATTTGTCAATGTCGGGTCTGACAAAAAGGTTTTACTTTTAGAATCGCCAAGAACTTTGTTATTTTCGTCCCTATTTCTTAAGAAATAAGATCGCTTCAAGAATTTCAAAGGTACCTCTAAAGAATTGTAGCTAGAAGGTGGTCTACTTGTCAATACCGGATGACGCATCTTAGTTTTTTTCGCATGCACCCTAGTTGTATTCAATGGATCTACAAGGTGCAGTTTAATCTTTATAATATCAATTATTGCTAAACATCTTTGCACTCTTGAAACGACCTTTACTTGGGCAAAAAGTTTTTTGGACTACATCGGTAATTTTCTGATTGTCCATAATTATTAATATCAATAACGTAATAATAATACAAAACTTATGAAACACTAATGTATCCTTATAATCCACGAACAATACTCGAACATGTAAGAGCTTTACGCGTTACAGCAGGGGTCGATCGACATGTGCGCATGCGACGCGTGGCTCGACAATCACAGTAATAATAACTAAAAAAATAATAATAAAATCGGGTGAAGAATAAAGAAAATCACCCCCTGCTCCCCTTGTGCTTTATCTTGTAGACTTGGAAATGTTTAAAGATAATAGGGGCGAGTCCCCTCGGTGTGCGCGCGCGCACCTTTCGCGGGGGTTGACTGGGGCGTTGTGACGCGTGCGCAAAGGCGGTTAAATTCAAATTTTTGACGCGTCTTCTGTTAGTACGCGGTGTGTACTTACTTATTATTATGGTTGGAAGCGTGGTTTTAATTTCATATGCTTCGGAGTTGTTGTAACATGATGCCAAAAAAGGAGCATTGTTTAAGTCCCTGCTATCTATATTATCTTAAAAGCAGCTCATACCACTTTTATAAATGCGTTGTAATGTCTGCAATAATAAAAAAATCTTAACTTCTTAAGAGCAGGTATTTCAAAATTGTAGACTACAGTTCAAATCTTATTGTTTAATATTAAACAGCTCTTTATGATTTTGTATTTTGAGAATGTTTCGGGTTTTTCAAATAACAAACAAGACATCACGAGGACACGATGATCCGAAAACACTTGAATCTAGTACTGATACTTCGACGCGTCAGCTTCAAAAACAGAATTCTCCTATACCAAGAGTATCTAGGCTCGCCTACGAGTCGCTACGAGACTACGCCCCGTAGCCATTTCCTACAAAACTAGCCCAGGAAATTAAAGCGCTACGCCATTTTTCTTTCAAACTAGATTTAAGGGCATCTGTCGTAGCCAGCAGACGTTTTTGGCAGTTCCTTCATGATGGTATGTTATGCGGTCGTAGTAACATAATTGCATAAAATCTTGCCTTGTCTTACAGGCAAGATTTTAGCAAGTCTCATGTAAAAAGAGGTGAGCTTATAGCTTTCAACCGGGCATCTTATAATACACTGTGTTTCAATCTATCCAGGTGGCCTAGAGTTTCGGTCACCTAGACCGATCACTTTGTACGAAAAAGTGATAGAATAATAAAAATGAATTGGATTGTCAAACTATTAAAAAGTTTGTCATTGAAACTCGAAAAAGTTTATGATGAGGAAATCCAAATTTAAAACGATTGCCATTTATTTTTGTTCTCGCGTTTGAAAGTTTTTAAACATAAGTAGATTTGATTATTTTCTCAGAAATGGAAGACGATCGGATGTTATATAGGTATTTTGAGAGAAATAGTTAATACAAGAACCTTTTTTTCTTTTTAATCACGTAAACGAGTATGTACTTAAGTAGATAATATGTACCAACCAACAAAAGAAGCCGTAAACATTAAAAAAAAACTACGTCAATATAAATCAAAAGCCAATTACGGAGATATGAATGAAACGAGAGGCCGACGAAGCAAAGGAAGCTTTCAAAAAGCCAGAGATAGGCTTTGTTGTCCACCTTTGATTACCTGTGGACGGGCAGAACGTCGACCAAAGACAATATGTGGATGTGAATGGAAGGAGGAATTAGTTTTTGCGCAGTTTTTTTTTATTTCGCGATCCATTGTGGAATTTGTTAGTTTAATTTTTGTTGTTGAACGGAATATTATTGTTTTGGAGGGTTTGTTTTATAGTTATAAAATAACGATGCATATTTTTAAGAAAAACTAAATAATTTTATCATTTGCAATATCCGGTTTTCATTCAGCTTTTCGCCGTAAAACACCTGACATTTCTTCTAAATGATTATGTTAAATATTAGTTTTTTTTTCGTTTGGATTCCACGCATGCTACAGTCGAAGCTAATAAGTATACAGCCAGCTAACTTGCATTTACTTTTAAGACTATAAAGATACTTTAAGAGACTGGTGTCAAACGATACAGCGTTTTACGTCAGCCGCGTATTGCGATACGCGGCTGACGCGGCTGATATGTGTACTAACACATTAAAATATTGATTGTAATTTTGTTTTTAAAGCGTATCGCAATACGCGGGAAATCTTTATAATTCTAGTGAATACACGTGTCGCGGGTTCGATCCCCGCACGGAACAAGTATTTGTATGGCCTACAGATAGTTGTTTCGGGTCTGGGCGTGTTTGTGTATGAGTTTCAATGTTTGTAAACGATACAGGAGAAATTCCTAGTGTGGGGCAACGTTAAAAGAAAAAAAAAGAAAGAAAGAAAGAATTATAAAGATTTCGACATGTATATACTTATTAGCTTCTTCGACAGTTTAAAAACATGTGAAGGTATGTTTATTAACTAAGTTTTAAATATTTACCAGAAAGTAATATCACTGGCCTAAATACTTTAAAAATTGCTCCAATTTATTGCAAAAATCTGCTCAATTTCACTGCTCTAATTTTCATCAAAATTCAATCATGGATTTAGCAAAAAATCGGACAAGACATGCATACATGGGTACGGCATATGTTGGCAAGGTGTTCTATCAAAGGGAACTCTTTCGGCGAAAGGTGCAAATTTTGAAGTAGGTCAACTTCTTATTAAAACCTTTTTGCTGCATGTCATTTCTTAAAGGTTTAGGTACCTGATCGCACGTGGCTTGTAAGAAAGCAGCACATGTTCGATAGAAAAAGTTTTATATCCTACTAATATTATAAACGCGAAAGTTTGTAAGAAAGGAGGGATAATATGTTTGTTACTCTTTCACGCAAAAACTACTGAACGGATTTGGATAAAATTCGGTACACATATAGTTTATAACCTGGATTAGGACAGGATAGTTTTTATCCCGATTTTATCTTCCCGTGGGATAATCTTCGAGTTGTAGCGGGCAAAGCCGCTGGCAACAGATAGATTCGAATATTTTTTTATAATTAGAACTTTCATTTCCATTGCAATTTTGTTTTTTAATACCTTGTTAAAAATTACCAAGAAACCTCAAGTGCCTATAAGATTATTCTTGTTATGTTATTAATATTAATCTGTTTTTAGTTCAAGGAATTTTGATAAAATTTTGTGGTTGACATTATTTAAAAAACAAAATTAATAGTTTTTTTTTGTTACAAACTCCTTGTTGCGGTTTAGTTACTTTCAGAAAATGAGCACTCAAATGATAAATGAGAATTAAACTGCCGTTAAACATGTCATATTTGATACTACCCCAAGTAATTAAATAAAGATAAAAAAATACTTTTTAAACAATCAAAACCATAGAAATTCAAATTAATATTCATAAACAATTCAAATGATTTACAACAAACTCGAGGTCACAGCAATTATCTATGTTAGTGTGCCACAATCTCCTATAATCAATAGCGTTTAGCACGCGCCACCCCATCAAACACCCCATGCAAAACCACACCTTACCCCATTGCGAATATAATTCAAAATCCACTGTTAAAAACTCTAGTATTTAATAATAACCAATATTGATTGACCTCTCAAAGAATTGAGTTGACGCGTGTATTGTTGGTAACAGGGATGGTGTTAGAGGTCAGGTTGGTTTGGTAGCAACCCCTGTCTACGTTTCGTGGGACATCTGGTTAAGTTCTTCAACGGATAACCGTGACATTTGGTTAAATGTAACTTGAAGGTTTTTTAATTCGAATCCGGTTTTGGTACTCGCTGGTTGCTGTGGGGTAACAATATATTAATTAGTTATGGATATTAAGAAACAAAAGTTATTGTTATATAAAAGGTATTGAATTTTTGTTCCTAGAGATTGTAAAAAAGGAAACTGAAAAAATATATTTTTCAAAGCGATTTACTTAGTTATTACGAGCAACATGTTTTCTAGTGGTCACATCACGACATTTAAGCATGAGGTCCTGTTCGATTCCCGGGTTGGGCAAAGTGTCACTGAGTTTTTCCTTCAAGAATTTCTCAGTAGCAGCTCCAGGACCTCTGGGTGAGTGCCCTGTTGATGGCATTAGTCTCGCCCCTATATAACATAACACTTAAACATAACTGGTAAAGTGTGGTTGTTCTGCTAGTTACACTTTTGCCTAACCCTTTCAGGATTATAAGGGTGATATTATATTACTAAGTTCCAAGAATATTATTTTGTTCCTATTTCAAAGTAAGCTTTTTAGTTTAACACTCGAATTTAAAATTGCATAAAATTACAAGAGTTTCATACTTATCTACTTAAACTAAAAAGTTAAAAACCGACGAATTTATTCAAAAAAAGCTCAGGAAAGAAAAGAGCGTATAAAAGTTATGGAAATGAGAAGTTAACATCAATAAAATTATTTAAATCACATCGCCCCTTTCAATTAAAGTGCATACATCCATTATAGCGTGGTACACTTCATGAGCGGTCGGCGATTTACATTCACCTGGTTAGTTCTTAAGAGGGAAACGAATTTAATGGGGCTTTACGAAGTGCTTATTAGACTACGAATCATTTATTTAGATTTTTCAGTCCTTGTTTTAATTCAAACATCTATACAGTTTTTGTATGTACACGGTTTATTTCAGTTTAAATGTTTTGAAAAGAAAAACTTAAAAAAAGACATTTGTGCGCCCGATTGTTATCATGTTTTTATTTTGCTAAATGACCCTGCTCTTGACCTCGAACATGCCTGATGCAGAGCGATGCATGAGGTCTATGTTGGAACGAGAGTGCACAGAAAATGCCTGGTCACTCTTGTTTCATGTGGATATAGTTTTGAACAAAAACTTTTACCACTAGTACAACAATTTGTATTTGATAATCACTATATAATCTCTATAAGAATACGCTTTATAAAAATATATACTTTCCAAATGCAAGGGTTTAAAAAAAAATAATAAATGAAAAATCTTCCTCTCGTAACTTGCACCGTTGTTGACGCGACGCTCACACAAGACAGGAAGCGTAGAGCACACACAGTCTCCACAAAAGAGGACATATGATTACGATATCGCATAACGGAACAGATAGCAAGAAAATGGCGGCAAGTGGCTCACTTGTCGCTTCCTTTGCCTGAATAGAATGCAGGTTTAAAATTATACGCTATCGTGTGTCTATTCCGTTGGCGCGTTTTTTAATCTGTGGTTTGACGTTCGACGTTTTGCGTGTGATGACATTTGAATGGATGGGTGATTGACCTGGTTTTTGATCTGTTTGTGGCAATTTTTGAGTAGAAGGGCTTTTTATTTTTTATGTACAGTAAACCGATGTCTTTCTGAACGAAAAAGGAAGAAAACAGAGGAAAAAGTGCCTTTTGAATCAGTTTAAAATATTATTTTAAAAATAGTTAATTGCTAGTCAGTGTGACAAATAATCCTAAGTGTAGATTCTAGGTATTTGAGGAAATATACTAAAAAGTACTTATTAACTTGTCGAATTGAAAATGGGGGAAACACTAGCCCACATTTTACCTTCCTGCGGAAGTTATTAAATAAGTTAGGGGGAAGTATAAGCATTCATTTTATGACAGGTGATCCATGGTACATTATTTTCTGTAAGAGTTTTTGGATTTAAATGTCAAAGATTTATCGATATTTTAAAATGACTTTAGTATTTTAGAGTAACCATTTAAGAAAACAAACACACTGAATAAGGAAATGTAGGATCATGCATTCACGCTTACGTATACAAGCCTCTTCTTGACTTGTATGTAATCTTTTGCTTTGCCATCGAATTATTATCGAACTTGTGTGTTTGATAGACAATCAATCTAACCCTTAAAAACACAGGAAAGAAGGAAACATACTAAACAATGGGTAATTGACATCCATATTGTTCTACACCAGGTGTATTGAGTGCATAATGTGAAAGAATTTCGTTGTAAAAGTAGCATTAGTTCCGTACATTCCCACAGGTCACTTCCCCTTTGTCATACTGTAATGTAATTATTACACCTGATTGTAGCGATAGAAAATACATTGCTTACAATTTTTTGTGTTTTTATTGAGTGATTTAATAAAATATAAAGAAAATTGTTCATCTAGTTTTTACACCATTAAGAATTTATCCAAGTTTGACAGATTCATTTTGAGTTTTTCAAATATAAAAAAAAAAAAAATATGTGGGAAATAGCTACCTGAAGGAACTACTCTAACTTTTAACAACTTTGATTGTCTTTTATACTTTATTTAGTCGTTATAAAATAAGTACCCGAAAAACAGAAATATAGCAATATTTTTGTTTTTCGATTAAAACATTTTTCATTTTCAATTTCATTTTTTTTTCATTTTAGTTTTTTATTATATTACAAACAAAAAAAATCTATTCAAAATTAAAAGCAAACTTTCTCTTGGTCAGTACTCTCACCAGCGGCCGTGCGTGACTCCGGCCGGAAGCGGGCGCCGCCATTGTGACTTAGCTTCCGTGCTCTAGGCCTCGTATATCCGCTCCCGCGCATCGCTTGCGCTATCGCGATGTTGTTAGGAAAATCGTTACCTTGCATGAAGATTTATTTATTAGCTTTTGTATTAGGTGTTGAAGAGGGAGCTCGCTTCAGGTTAAGTGGGTCTTGCCTGGGTTGGTCTACGGATGGGGTGACCACCGCGAGTGTTATTTTTGTCTCGGAAAACATTTAGCCGTTGGTTCCGGCTGTCATTTGTACATCTTTGAAAGTCGTTACAGTTCGTCTTACCAAGGAGTTTCGTATTACCTTATTAATACGCTTTTTCTGGGTTAGCTCGTTCCATCGTCATACTAATCTCTGCCCTTAGGACTACATTAAGGTCAAGACTAGGCCCATTTCAGATAAAGATAAACTACGGAGTTAGTACTAACGGGGTTTTTGAGGTGAAATAGGCAGTTGTTTTACCTTGTATAATGCCTGACACATGCGACTACTCAGCAAAATGCAATCCAAAACTTATTAGAACCGTCTGTTGATCTGCGAGAATTCAGCGAAAAACTTTCAGTTTAAATTCTAAAAGCCTGCTAAATAAAACTCAAATTCATCGTTTTTGAAATAATTTAATCTGACTAGAAAACATGAATGAAAGGTCAAAAAGAAACATTTAATAAACAAGCCGTTACAAAAACGATTCGAGTATCTCAATTTTGCGGAAACAACGAATTCTTCATGATTGTTTTTACGAATTTCTCGATTCTTTTTTCCGAAAATTCATCGGCATTCCTTCCTGCGATCACTTAACGAGAATAATTGTTACATGACCACTCAGACAGAACACTGCGACAACGATATTCGATGGCAGAAAAACGGTCTGTCGAACAAGAGCAACGGCAAAAAAACGCACTTGCGTTTATAAAATCGTAGAATTTTAAAACAAAAGCCCATCGAGTGGAGTCGAGAGATGATTAGCTGTATGTATCGAATTGAAGGATTTGTTGTTTTGTTTAGAAAAGTGCTTCAGATATATTGTGGGTTTTTGGATTTTTTAAGAACCGTCTGCGTTGTCACTGACGAAGCCATTGAAGTGGCGAAGCTTTGGGAAAGTAAACAATATCGTCGTACTAGCGACAAGAAGAAGGAATATTAGTCGAGTAAAACATCTTAAAATGCGCAACCAAATACGCTTAACTGACTTCAACCCAACCGTTTCCCAGCCAACTGGCACAAAAACCAAAATACAAAAATAAAATGCACAATAATTACTACAAACATCTT
Organism: Diarsia mendica; assembly: GCA_949316265.1. Lineage (NCBI taxonomy): Eukaryota > Metazoa > Arthropoda > Insecta > Lepidoptera > Noctuidae > Diarsia > Diarsia mendica. Next base: position 6,644,763 of record OX438906.1, on the reverse strand, counting down.
TAATTAATTAAGTCTCTCATCGCGGTAAAAGCATAATCTAAACCGAAATAGGTTAAACAAAGGCAGTGTAGTCGTGGATCAAGCGAGCCGTGGGCCTGCGCGGGCTGCGAGTAGAGTAGCTGGAGCGAGTTGCTGGCTCAAACGAGCCAACCAGCTAATCCCAGCGCATCTGCGCCGTAATGAGCTACTCAAGTACACCCTAACCTGTTTACATTGTATCTTTATTGTGTTTTTTGCTCGACTCTTTCTTTCCTATGTAACGAAATGATTTTTTTCCTACCCACAGCCCGTAATAAAACGAAATCTCGCGTCGGTACTGCCTTTGTCTTTTAAGCGATTTATTTTTAATTACGGACGTATAGTTGTGTGGATTACGGGTAAGATGCACTGCTTCAGGGGGTTGGCTTTCGTGAATGTGATCTGCATTAAAATTTTAAATGTTTATTTGTGCTTTATGTCTGTTTTTGTTGTTGAAAGGAGACTGTATTTCTGCCCTTTTTGCGTCATTTTAAATGGTCTCAACTACATAATCTAGCTAATCTTTTTATTACGACATTTCAGCGAACACGACGTTTAAGATTTTGCGTGATCCTAGTTTTCGACCTAAGTGAAATAAGCTTCAGCAGCTTTTTGGCGTTTTAGACTTTGGGCAGTTAGGATCCGAAACAATTTAATCAGCCTGCTGCTTTAGCCATTACGAAATAGCCAACAGTCGTACACCGTACCTACTCCAACACTTTATCATCACAAAAAGGCGCACATTGCTCAAATAAAACGTGTGTGTAACAAAAAAAAATATTACCAACGAACAAATAATCATAACGGCACGATTCTCGCCAAAGTTTTCACAAAAGTGGACGATACAAAGCAGCTAATCAGGCTGGGATATGCGTGGCCCCATTTCACACATTGTCTGTACCATGATTAAGAGGATTGTCGCCACTTCCCTGGGATATTAAAAGCGCATCTTGTCTAGATGCGTGCTAGAAAGTTTAGCGAGCGTTTTGTTTTAGCTTATGTGCCGTGTTTTGTTTTTTTTGTTTATATTTGTTTTGTTTGAGCTGCCGTTTTTTGTTTTTTATTTCGATTGTGGACGTTTTGTGTGTGGTTTTTTGTAGGTGTTTTATATAATATTTTGTTGGTAGGTACAGTGTATCGCTTGTTTGATGTTCAGGTAAATGTTCGTTGTTAATGTATGAGTCTAATGGATGATTGAAATGTAGAAGAACAAAAATATTTGGGACTAGTCTTAGAAGGTAAAGTTCGCGATATGCGATTTCTTATAGAAATAATATTATTACTTGCTTAGTAACGATTTAATATCTATTAACTTTCTTCTTCTCAAATAAGTAACATTATAAATCACCCGATTAAAATCATCAACGATGATGCAGCATAGGAACCACTAAAGAGGGCCACTCTCAGAGGGCTGAAGAGAAAGTTGGAGTATTCACTAATACCCTCCGATCGATAAGGACTTTCACCGGAAGTGAACACATTTTCTATTAATAAACTATTATTATCTCTTCCGTTGTATTTTAAGACAATTAAAACGTAATCTGAGAGAGTATTTATTAGTTTATTTTCGTTCCCAGAAATGGATACTGAATTCGGAGGAAATGAAAATGTTTTAGGTTACCTAAGTATTGTTTTGTTAAGGATTAGTTTTAACTGCATTTGTAGTGGTTTTGAACATCTATTTCTGATTAACCGTTTCTGAGGAAACGTTTTTAGTAGCCACAAAATCCAATATTCTTGTAACAGTGAAACAAATCTACAATGATACTTCAATGGATTGAGCTTCTGTGAAAGAGTTCCCATTGCTGGGACATTCGGCCTGCTTTCCGTGTGGGCCATAAACCACAATGCGGTTTGTTGTAAAGTCTTTAGCTTAGGTTACTACTCTCTGATTTAGGTATTTTCGTCTTTTATTGATATTATGGCCTGAGTTTAGGAGCTATCTTACGACGACCAATTAAGCAATATCAACTAGATTACACGGATCGCTCATTGTATGGGAAATCTATACAAAGTGAGACCATATTGTTATACTGGAAATGTATAGCTTGAAGTGTCATCGTCTTCCTGTAAACGCGCCCACCACGTGTGCCTAGTTTGTGTTGGTAGATGTCACATATTGTATTCGAATGTTTTAGTTCTAAGACATGCCGGTTTCCTCACGATGTTTTTCTTTACCGATGTAGATTTTGAAGTGAATTTGAATAATAAATATTACTACGAATCTAAAACCTAACAGATTATCCCCCAAACCCAACCACAGTCTCACAGAAACAGTAGCACAACTCAACTCGTATATTTATTAAAAGTAAAAAACGTAAAGTTCATCGTCCTGATGTGAAGCGCCGAAGCACCGAAGCACCCGGTGTCTGTTTGTCATGTCAACAGATATTACTTTCCAACGGCCACTGTCGGACTTTTACGTTTATTGTATAGTTTAGGACTTTTAGTCGTACTGTGTGTTTATAAAATGCTATTTGACTGGACTGTGTGTCGGACGGGTGGGATGTGATTGGTTGTCTGTTTGATTGGATTTTTTTGCACGTTTTAGTTGAGTTTCGTAAGTAGTATCTTTGGTAGTTTATTCACTTATTAAAAATAATTGAAAAAATAAATACTACTATTAAACGATGTTTGCCGTCTGTCCACTACGGGGTGGACACTGGGAATCATTTTAATAAATAGTTTCGCAGTCCACCACTGGTCAACAAAACGGTGGTGGACACTGGGAAGAATCGATATTATGGAATGCGAAAGCAGAGTTGCTCTCGCGTCTGCTCTCTTTTTACACAGGCACGGCAGGAAAGATATGTATGAACTTTGGCATTTATAAGAATGGTCTATTGGTAATGGTGGTATAGCAAAGTAGAGTATATGTAAATAGTACGTTTCTGTGCCATACTTTCTGAAGTGCATGTGGTTGAAGTCGTGGGCAAAAGTTAGTTAATTATTATTAAGTTTTTATTTCTTTCAGAAAAGTCTAGATCTTGCGATCAACTAGCAGATTGATGGATATAATGGCCGAAAGCTTACTCCAATCAACGCCATTACCTATTGGCATATTATACTTTGTAGTAGACCCAAACATTAACGCTTACAAAAAGACACTGCCATAATCTCTCTTATAAGACTAACATATGTTGATGATTACAAAAAAAAAGCAATCTGTAACAGTCAGAGTCATTACAAAGAAATTTACGACCAATATATCGCCACAAATGTCGGCAAAGGTGTTCAAAATAATGCGCGCGCGCCGAACATATGTTTGCGTCGCGTGGCCAATGTTTAACCAAACATTTGTGCAAAAAATTGATGAGTATACTCAAGGTGCGGTCTGAGCTATCTAAACAGATTTTTTTTCAAGTTTTTTGTTGACTATTTGATAGTTCGCAAACTGATTTTTTAGATAACCTTTGAGTTCGTGATTCGGTGTGCTAATATTTAGATTTTTTATTGCCCTGATATAAAACGATGCAAAAAATCTGAACAAAAAAAAACACAGATGCGCATCTGTTCTTATATTAGTCTACCGAGACGTTAGAAAATACATAAATGTAAAGAAGTTAAAAATGTTTAGAGTAAAGAAATAAGAATAAATAATTAACTCAGTTAGTAGTTCAATGCAACAGTTCTCATAAATCAACTACAACTCCACCACAATGAACAAATCAACCTAATAAAAACCCTATGCTAACACAATAATAAGTAACAAATCACAATAAACAACACGTATTTCCGAAACAAGTGATAAAAATAAACGGTGGTAATTCACAATCAGATACAACACCGTTGTTAACCCTCCCACGGCGATCGCCTTAAGTATAAGGAGCATACGTCGCGCTCCCCCAAGCAGAAAACACCCATTTAAGTGTTAAGGACAGGTGCGACTGCGAGCGGGTTAAAAGAAACGAAACGTCTTGGAATTACTTACATAGGAAACTCCTTGTGTATAATACGAAATACAACGTTAAAACATAATGAAAACGAAGATTAAAAACATATAGGTAAAACACAAAAGGTCCATATTTACATGTATTCCCGTAAGTTTTCATACACATTCAACAAATAAGATTCCTTCGCTCCATTTGTCGCAGTAAATATTATTTAAAAAATAAATTTTACATCATCCCACGCAAATAATACGATGAAAATGTAAATATTTTAAAAAGTCCTCACACGTTTTTATACAACTCTTTTAAATACTTTGCGCGTTATTAAAATAACGTCCACAATAATTGGGTAGCATCATTCATTTTTCTTTTTAATCGAATTCTGTTAATATCAGTTATCGGTGGCGGTTGTTTTTAACCGACTTCTAAAAAAAGAAGGAGGTTCTCAATTCGGATGTTTGTTTGTTTTTTTTTTTTTTTTATGTTTGTTCGGGCATAACTCCGTCACTTGCTAACCGATTTGAAAAATTCTTTTTTCGTTGGAAAGGGTATACTTCCCAAATGGTCCCATATTTTTTTTATCGAAATCGGACAAGCGGTTTTTGAAAAATCAACAAAACTCAAAAAAAAATACATTGTCCACATTAGGTGAACCACTAAAAAGTGAAAAATAAAAACTTTTTAACAAAAAATAAAACCGACTTCAAAAAAAAAGTCAAAAATAAATCAGTTTCTGAAGTCGGTGACAAAAAAATGAAATCAAACAAACAAAAGTCACCGACTTCAGAAACTGATTTATTTTTGACTTTTTTTTTGAAGTCGGTTTTATTTTTTGTTAAAAAGTTTTTTAATATTAAACGTTTTTATTGTCTGCGTTTATTCGCTACATGGATCAAGGTCTCGTGCTATTTTTATACAGACATTTCACGCCAAATATTCTTAAGAAATCGCTGTTTCACGAGCTTAGCGATTTTAGATTCTTACTCGCTCCGCTAACAGTGGCACCGTGTCTTATTATGTTTAACTAAACGGTGTTTACACCGTCTTGAGACGGAGGGTTAAGAAAGAGCTAGGGGTGTCACGGACAACATCGTAAATGAACACGCAATGTAAACGTAGGGTTTCGTCCATTACCTGTTAATTTGAGGTATTTGTGTAGTTTACGGTTTATTGCGAGTAAGTAGAGGGTGGATTTGTGGAATGAGCGTGTTTTCTTGTTCTTGGAATTATTTATGAGCAATGGGGAATTCAATCATGAAGACATTAGTTTATTGGTTTTGCTATGTAACTACGTCTTTTAGTCTGTGGTTAATGTATCTTTCTTTCTCTTTATTTTTGCTGAAACAGAGAGTCCAGTTGAGGAGTTTTCGTTTCAATTTTTTATTCTGGTCTTTGTGTAGTATATTTTTTATCATTATTCAGTCTCAGTCATAGTATTTTGCCACACCAAGAATAAGGATGTTTGTGCAACAAAACATTGTTTCAGACACTTCAATAATATGACTTAGTACAGTATTTCTCTCGTGTCAGCCCTAAGACGGACCACACAATCTCACCGCTTTATCGAGGGCACTCCGGAGTCCCTCCAAGGAGGCCCCGATGTTCACACTCTTATTTTATTGCTCTTTTATAGATGTGAACTTTGTAAGTGATGTCTTCTCTTTGAGATAAAGATGGTGATAAATGTTTTTTATTATTATTTCAGACGTTTCTGTTACACTTCTTTGGGACAGTTTTTATTGTCTGATTATCTTGGATTAGTCAATTGGAAGTGCTGGTATAATATTTCACGAGAGCGTGCGACTGCGTGCGCGACTATTTTATTTACCTTTAGTCTGTGATTGCGAAAAACGAATAAAGGGACATTTAATTTTAACTAACTGCGGACATCTGTCAGACTGCCTCATTGGTCTAGTGGTCGCAACCGCGATTACTGAACATGAGGTTCTGGTTTTGATTCCAAGATCAAGCATTATGGGACTCGTGTGTTCTGTCCAAGACCATAATTTGTTCATTCGTAGTGAGTTCTCTGAACCTTATGTTCTAATATGTTTTTTTTTACTGTTGCCTCTACAAGTATGAGAAAACAATTAAAATATTGCAGTCCCCACTCTAACCAAGACACTTTTTATAATTTAATCAAAAGAAACATAAACTCCTGTTTCCAAATCAAATAGACGCCAACTGTCCCAGCTGTTTCTATTAGTAATTAGATCCGTATGAGGAGAAGATACCCCTTACCATCTGTCGGTAAACTACTGAGACAAATCAAACATTTGTATGTAAGTAAGGTCGAACAAGGTATTAAGTATACAGCCAGCTAACTTGTATTTACTTTTAAGGTTACACAAATACATTTAAAGACTAATGTCAAACGATACAGCGTTTGACATCAGTCGCTTAATGCCAAACGCTTAATAAAACAAAATTACAATCAATGTTATCGCTGTGTTAGAATTATAAAGATTTCTGACTGTAAACTTAATAGCTTGCTCGACTGTGGTTCTGTCGGATGGTATAAGTACGACCAAAGAATGTCCCTCGGGTAGAGAGAGTGGACATCCGTCCAGCTTCATCCTCTCTTGTGGACATTACTAGGAATAGGACGTTTTGTGGATGTAACTTAGAGTTATCAAGTGTAGTGGCTAGGACGTTTTTTAAACATCAGTAGAAACTCAATTTCATGATTTTGAATGACATAATTAGAGAGAGATATTATTTGACGGCATGTAAAAGTCAAGTCAAAGGCTCATGAGCGGCATAAAACCTCTAACACGAAACAGTTTACGTGAAACAGTTTTTGAATTTACGGAATCTGGTTTCGATCTCTCACGAAAAAGCGCTTGTTTACTATTGTTGCTAACCTAACGGTATGCATAGAGATTGTAGTCTGAGGAAAAAGTACGATCACCCACTCTTGCTCCCAGAAAAATGGTATCAAACACTGTTAAACAAATATAAGAAGTGCACAATAGCTGTTAATTTAAAAAAAAGTCTCTAAAACTATGACAATATGAGCCATATAAAATGTAATCACCGATATTCTTACGTGATCTGATCGATCATAATTCAATGAATCGCGTGTAAAAGGTGTTTATATGATACAGAGGCAGTGTGGGAGCTTGTGCAATAGTTTAATTTCGATACAGACGGTTGGGGACGCGTCACGCGAATTTTGAGCAACTACCGAGGGTGATGCGGGATGATTTTTGGACAAAACTGTGGTTTTTGAAACGTTTTATAGAGTAATTAACCGACGTCTTAGTTTACCTTTTTGGAGTTCTAAAAACTTGTGCCTAAGGAGTCGAAAGTTTATTATCTGTTGGTCGTAACTCAATGGGGCTTAATGTTATATGTATTGTAATTATATAAAAACTAATACAAATATTAAGAACCCAAACAAAGACGCCCAAAATCATCAACCTTATTTCTCCACTATTTTCCCATAAAACACTAAGAAACTTACACTAATCGAACTAAAAGTTTTTCTCAAAATCAATTACAAGTTGCCCCCAAATATGTAGATAGTTCGCTGGTCCCCAATCTTGTGTGATCGCGGCGGTGAGCCAGGCATCCCTTCAATTTAACTTGGAAGATCTTCGAACTTACACTCTGTGTGGTATTTAATTAACTGTAAGTCAGATTTAACTATACTTAAGATGTAGTTCAGGTTCATATAAACCAGTAACGATAGATTGTGGACAAGACTCCGGAAACCGGACTATGACAAATATAATGTGCGGATGACCGCTAGCAGCTAGTCCACAGCATAATTATGCAATTTATTCGTTAAAGAAAGCGTTTCGGTCGCTCCAATTAAAAAACACAAGCAAGAGGCAACACGACAAATTAGGTGAAAACAAGATGGGCTAAAATTCTATATTCAAATAAAATCCTCAAACCAAATGACTTAATTCCAATTTAAAAAAAACCGTACAAAAACAAAACAACCAATGAGACGTAATCTTACGGCACGCGCACGCGTTTTAAAAAGAGCCAACAAAACAATATGCCATTAAACGAGAACAAAGCCAAGTCGGGGGACAATTAAAACAAGAAATAATAAGGAGTTGTGATAATAAGTATTATTATAACGCAGGGCAGAGGGCACAGTACACACCTGGCAGGGCCATTCCCCTCGAAAACATTAAAATGTTGAATTTTTTTAGCCCCTTTTAAAAGATGTGTTTGGCTTCAAATTGGATGTTTGAGGCAGAGAGAGAATGAGATAATTTCTTTCATTTAGAAATAAGATAATGAATGGGATTAGGTTTTTGTCGGTTTTTCTTTTGTAGGTGTCTTTGTTCGCGGTTTGTTTCTTATGGGGATTGAGAAAATGGAAAGACTTTGACACGTTATGTGCTCATTAGGTGAAATACTTTGTCACTTTTTTCCCTTCAGATTCTTTATAATTCTTATCAACTTGTCTTTAGTCCTTATAAGAAATGAAGGTAATGACATTATAAAACAGTTTTTTACGACACATGTGTGTGGGAATGTTATAAATTTTTGCAAAACTATCATTGCTGTCTTTGTAATTGTTCCAACTTACTGTCTACGTTACAAAAAACTTTATTTATAAAATTAATTAAGTTATATACCGATGTAATCTCAATCTTTATTATATTTCAAAACAACTTGTACTAAAAATCATCATAAATAATATTTTCAAGTGATGCGTCCTTATTTGCATGCTCAAGCCATGCTCATTGCGCACGCGCTGGTCGTTCAGAGACCACATCTGTCAGTAGCACCTGGTCTACTTGGTGCATTACTGTACACCCCATTGTCCAAGTGCTAGGGGGATAGTATTTGGTGAAGAAAAATAATAGTAATGTAAGTGGACACGGGGTCTAGAAGAGTGTTTTTGAAATAGGTACTTTTGTTTGGGTGACTTGGTGTTTTAATTTTTGCTGGGTTAAGTTATGTTGGGGTATTAGAATTAAATAGTATTCTTTTTATGGAGTGGTCTCTTCTAGATCTAGAAATATGTAGCTATTCATTAATGTTGTAATCTCAGACTCGTGCTAAACATTGGCGTCTATTTTATGCGTTTTTGTTGCATGAAAGAGCTTAGTTTGTACCTTCTCTCAGAAATTGCAAATAAAATGATATTATTAATTCCGTCAACACTTTCTTCATGTAGACACTAGATTTTGTTCGCGGTTTCACTCCTATTATGTATGGAAATTAACGGGGATGTTTTAAATGTAGCTTTTGACACTCAGGGATTATGCACGTTAGTGAAGGAATTTTTGGAATCAGATTAGTAGTTTCAAAGATTATTCTCTACATACAAACTGGGTGAATAATCTTAATATCTAATAATTGTCTTTATAATATTAAGTATCTAGGCATAATCCAGCAGTTGTTAGTTATGTCATGTACAGTCACAGGCAGGCGTACCTATATAGTTATGTAAAACAAGGCTCATCTACATACAAAATTCATTAATACCTGCCTATTATCCATTCCCACACACTGCCACATAATTACTTAGTTAATTCAATTCATCATACATCCTTATGTACAGGTGTACCAACCTTTCAAGAGTAATTGCCGTGACTTCAGGAAACGGAAGTGCGTTTAGCCAATGGCGGGCCGTCATGGCATGCGCGCGCGCCAATGGTATGGGACTGGTGTAAGTAGTTACGGTTTTATTGAAGATGTAGATTACTGTGATTGTTATCGGTTACGATAATTTGAGTATTGTTTGGTTGGGCATGTAGTCCTATGAAATTATTTGAAGGTAGGCTGGGGATATATGGGGTTTCTTGCCCATTCTTCTACGTAGAGACCTGTGCTCTGAAATGGGGTATTACAGTACTTGCACTAGATTTCATGCCTTGTGACTGTGACTGTAGCTTAGTTTTTGCTGTTTTTCTGACATTCTAAAGTGCCTGTAGTGGTTTAAATAAATGTATTGAGTTTGAGTTTTTATGCTATTCAAGAAATAAAAGTTGACTTTCCGCTCAAGATAACTTTGTCCTATGATGCTGTGGCAAAAGTATTTTGGTTTTGGTTATTGATGCTACCACTATTACCCACTATTTTATTGTTGTTTCGGATAGACTTTAAAAAAAAACATACATTTTCGGTTTATTTTTTACTTGTTCAATGCCGTTGCTTTGGACCAATATTTATACATAGTCTTCGGTTATATCGTTAATTTGTTTGATAGGTATTGTGTTGGATGTAGTCAGAATTTATCACGCGGTCTTACTTTAGTCATCTTCTTCCTACCCTTATCCCATTTTACTTGTGGTCAGCGCAACACGCTTTCTTCTTCCAATCTCCTCTGTCAGACACCAAGGCATCATATTTCACTCCTTCCTCTTTCATACCTTACTTTAGTACCTAAACACTTCTTCCTACAACAAAATATCTTCAAAATCATCTCCTTTAAAAGAGATTAAAACCTACACAATAGTTTAAACTTCCAACTATCAAACAGCCATTCATCAGAGTTCCAAAGACGGTTTAATTACTTTTTCTCGTGGTGTGGCTTAATGCGAAAACTTTAAAATTCTTGAGCGTGCCCGCCACCATATGTGGGTGTTTGGGCGTGACTCTTTGGTACCCAAGTTGCCGTGTAAATGTGTGCTTACACTTATGGGATACACACGGGGATGAAGTTGAGACGGGCCCTTGACACGCTGAGGAAATATGAGCCATTATTCCTTAATAGTGATTCAGAGGATAATTATTAAAAAATACAATACTTCCCTTTTTTAATCGGATTTTGTTACCAATTTCATGGGTTTTACAGCCATGTAATTAGTTTGTTGGTGACAAAGATAGACCTTATAACATTAGCCTTCTGCCAGTAAAAGTCGCATCAAAATTGGTCCTGCCGTTTCGGATATTAGCCGGAGCAAACAAAGACAAAGAAATTGAAATTTAAAAGTTGTTATTTTGAAATTACATGCAAACACTTCAATTTTACTTATTTGTATAGAATATAGATGTTCTCGTATATAGGTACGTGTGGGTAGATAATATGCTGTTTACTGGGCTCACGTAAAGGTGAGGCAATGAGTCATTTGTTTGCCTCGTCACGGTCTGTCTCGTTACTTTCACATGACGAATTGGTTGTTTTTGTCATTGTGAGAGAGCTAAGAGTTTCTCCGCGATTAGAGGATATTTTTAGAACGCAATTATTTTCCTGTTTAAACCAGCTATGAATACCAAAACCTGAAAACCATTAAATTAAATACCTCCATGGCCTACGTACTATTCAACTCGATACCCCATTACTAAGCTTGGGTACAAAATGCTTGGTAGCTTCGTGACATTTTCGTTAACACCTCTACTATTATGAAAAATACAAGACGCGCGTCCCCGCTTTGTTTCCCACCCCCGTATGTTTCCTACATCACACCTCGGCATTCAATTTGCGACGCGTCTCGCGAGCAATTTGCGACAAACACCAACTTACCTCATTGTGGTGTCTCGGCGTCTTTTGTCGCAGAAACGCAACCTCATGTGTGAACCCCTAGATGAATATCTTGAATAGTTTTTATAATTTTATGATTGTTTTGTTTCGTTGTGTTAAAAGAATGGAGGTTTTCGTATGTGGTAATAATTTTGTAAAGTATATTAGGAATGGTGTAAGACGAAAAAACGACGGATGGACTGTGTGTGGAAGATTACCTATTCGACTAGAAATGGGATATGACTGTTGAGATGCGGATTAGGAGAATAGTATCTAAAAAGGAGACATACTTAGTGTGCTTGGTACAAATATGAATTGTTATTTATCTGTTTCAGGATAGAACACTGAAACAGATAAATAACCACATTCCTGCTCCTGTTACTGACTTGGTTTTCGCACTTAACCATGGTCATTATAATTCCAATTCATGGGATTTTCGTTTTAATAGAGCCGTTAGATGCGTCATTTCGACTTGAGACTTATAATTTTGATAGTTTTACTTATACCTAAAAGCTACTAGAACTATAAAATTAAACATTAACACTATCAGACAAGTCCTGTAGCTAAGTTCCCTCTGTCCTCTTAACACCACTATTTCTCGCAATATCTTTTTCCGTCGCCGCAAACCTTAATGAAGAATCCTCAACAACGTAATACCTCCTTTACCGACTGTGGCAACACCATAACACTTCAGTGCTATCTTAAGTACGGTTTTTTTCTCTCCGGTTTTAATGAAGAAGCTCTTTCGTACGGTTTTTGAACGTTTGCGACTGACTTTGTCTATTTGCTGGGGTAATAGTATTATAATTGGACACTGACTATCTTCCTTTTTCTTTTAGTTTTGTGAGAATTTCGATTAAGGATCTTGTCGTGAAGATTCGGGAGGTATTTTTCATCAACCAGTGCGGATGGAGCCGATTTACTCGTAACTTTATTCCGAATGATTGATCCGTGATTTTTCTGTGGAATCGAAATATAATTTAACTATCGAATATATCTTTAGAACCGTATATTGAGCAAGAAAGTAATTGAAGTAAGTTGAATGTGGTACCTGGAAAAACAAAATGATTCTCCTTACAACACCTGACCCATTTAACAACAAAAAAAACGCAATAAAAATATATATTAAAATAAATAAAAACATGTCGGCCGTATCGCTCCGTTCCACGTACCTATATAATGACTCCAAGATTCGCGCCATCAGATCGGGAATGTTTCTCTAATGAGATCCACCTTCGTGTCTGCGTACAATGGAACGCGATGCGTGAGTTTTCTTTTTTTTTTTGAAGCGTCAAGGGTCGCGTCTATTCAGCCTTTCTGGATGACGTTTAAAAAGATGGCGTTCTAAGTAATGATTCTACATGTGACATTTTAATTTTGTTAGTGCAAGTATTTGTTTAGAGGAGAATTGCTTTACCTGGGTAAGGCTTACCTGGGTGAAGTTGGTACTTAGTTATGTAGATACCTATGCTTGCTTTTAATTTTTTTTCTTTAAATATTTGTTTTGTACCGTTAGAGCGTATACAGATACTTATCTGCTATGTAGTACTTACCCCCGTATCTATAGTTAAGTTAAAGTAATTACTTGAACTTAAGTAATTACTTATGCAAACATTTTTATGAAATGGGCAAGAATTTAAACAAAGTTAGAACCGTCAATGAAAGCAAACCTAAGAATTCTAACCTTTGATAGTTCTAACATTAGTTGAATTATTAAATTACTAAACTACAGGGAAAAATCGTATCTTAAAAATGACTTTTACTCAAGTAATCACTATGACTTGTTTATAAGTACGGGTGTTAGACTCGAAATAGGAACATAATATAACATCATGCCTGTAAGCACTGAAGGTCTACGCAAAGGTGTTTCAAATAGTATACCCATATATCGAGCCAATTGATGCCGAGCACAAATCCGCACTCTGTGGCTGCTATCGAAAAATCTCCTGGGGCCCTACTATGGCGTCTTAAAACAGTCCTAACTTATTCTTAATCCAGTGTGGAAAAGAGATGGCGCTAGACACCCTGTATAGTTCTGTCACGTTTCCACACTGGAATAAGATTACGTTAGGACTGTTTTAAGACGTCATAGTATAGGCCACCTGATGCAAAACCCAATAACGGTTTCCTCGACCAGGGAATCGAACTCAAAACCTTATGCTTGGCAGTCACGCTGGCCACCACTCGACCAACGAAGCAGTCGGAATAAGAACTTTAAGAAATATTTTCTCGTGTGAAATAGAATTCAAGTTTACTCAGCCGTTATGCTATACCTAGTCACATTTCAAAAAGTCGATGTTTCAAATCTTTGGCTTTATAATACTACTACTTCCTGCCCTTATCCCATGTCATTTGGGGTCGGCGCAACACGTTTTTTTCCTTCCAAAATAGTTTTTTCCAAAAAAATTCCAAGAATGTCCGTCGGGAGCTGAACATTGCAAAACTGGTTCATTTAATAAAAAAAATAAAATATTCTTTAATTCGGATAAGCAACATCCATAAGGGTTAGTAAAAAAACAAAAAGATAACTTCTATCTATGTTAGTAATACTTCAAATCTATTTATTTAACAACAAGGCTGCTGTTCAGAATACATCTCTGAACAACATCACCTAACAAAGGAGAATCGTACCTCCCCGCAACGGTCTTCAGGATGGAGTTGGTTGGTTGGAGTTGTTGTTTAATGGCAGCCCCCGACGGACATTCTTGGGTTTTTTTAAGGTGGGTGTTTTATGTTATTTTATCCCTTTTTCAATTAATTTTTAACAGTCGTGGGTTTTTTCAAAATTTTTAATTTTGCTTTTTATTTTAAACTTTTTACTTTTATTTTAATTTTTTTATCTAAGAACATGCACCAAACAAACCTAAGCCCATAACTGAAAACTGAATCAAAATCGGACTTGTAGTTTTGGAGAAAAATGGCAACTTTGATTTGCACAAAAAATGTTTGCTGCAGCGCCCCCTGGTGAGTTGTCACCGTAACACCAATCTAAGAACATGCACCAATCAAACCCGAACCCATAACTGAAAACTGCATCAAAATCGGACTAGAAGTTTTGGAGAAAAATGGCAACATGTATTTGCACAAACACAAACAAACAAACAACCTCTCACCCCAAACGCATATACCGTCTCCGTTCCGTCGTGGGTAAAAATCGGAGCAGATCGGTATGGGCGTTCCAACAAGGGTCATATACATAGACCCAGGACTGGAGAGACCGCCGAAATCGCAAAACAAGTATTCCGTTTTTTTCTATAGCTTTATAATCTGAAATTCATTTAACGTTACCCCGCACTAGAGAGAGAATTTCTCCTGTATCGTGGGTGCGTTTACAAACATTTACATTCACATACACAAATACCCAGACCCGGAATAACTATCTGTAGTTACTTTCGTCATTACTTTTCGAATAATTAGAAATGTTCACATTATCACTTACCTAAAATATGCCTGTTGTAAAGATGTCACCCAAGGGTGTCAGATGTTTTGCTCAGAGGTGGTACAGAAGTCTGTAATTAAAGAAAATACACTATTTAGTTTCTTCGTTAACTTTCGATTCCGTTAGGTGAATATTTTTAGGTTAATCGAAACTATGCTCTTTGAATGAGAGAATAAGGTGCTTATCTTAATAATCAACTGTCCGTGTGCCCATCGTATTGTTTCTAGTTTACCTTACAATAGTATAATAACAGTGAATCATAGGAAAAGTTTGTTTGCTACGAAAATAAAATCTTCGTAGGCCCTTCGTAGAGCTTGCTACGAAGCCTCTACGGCGTAGCCAGTCGTAGCCAATTTAACCTCATTCGTCAGAATTCCTAAGATCGAAGTCAAAGTTAGTGGAAACTTAAGCCCCGCCCCCTAACGTCTTGTCCACGCCCTTCGCCCCGCGTGGCACCCCCGCGCGGCTCCTTGCGCGCCCACGCCTAGTTTCTTATGCCGCCTTGGTACTTATACGCCCTGAAGAGGTGGGTGTTGTGTCTTAGAATTGGGGCATTGGCAGAGATGTAAGATGTTTGAACTATTAACCTTAATATGACTGAGATAGGTTACTATGATCAGACATAGGTAAATAAAATGGTGGTCCAAATCAGTTTAGAAGTAGATTTAAAGATTGATCATTTTTTTTTAATATTTTTTTTTATTTTTTATTAATTGCTTGGCTCATATCAGTCAGTTATACAGATTAAAAGGGACACTGACGCATAAATGGTCACCAAGTTACGTATTCAGTAGGTAGGTACATCATTTTGACTTACAAATTTTCCGTCGGTAATAAAAAAATCTGCTGTTTCCAACAAAAGTGCAATGAAAGCTTACACGGACAAAATGTATCGAACAGTTGTTTTCTTATTAAATTACCTTGAAATATTTCGCTTATTTTCGATGTTGGGGGTTCAGACAAGGTTTATTGAATACGTTTGTAACCACATTACACACACATACATTACTACATTTACTTAAATAAAAGAGTTGAAACCGCGGGTAAATCTAGTTTTAAAAGATGCTACCCAATCGTAGGTATAGGTACCTACATATTATTGCGGTCACTGACGGTCGACCACTTTTCAACCTTATTTACTAAGGGCATAAAGACGAAAAGTGGTCGACTGTCAATGAGTAATGTAGAAACCTACCCGGTTGTAATAACCGATAATATAGACCACCCTACGTCTTCCTGTCGTTATAAAGGAAGATCAAGTGATTATGTCAAGAACTCAAGAGGCTGTAACATGTCCTCCTTACTTTGTGATATAAGAGCTACGGTCGTTGATTAAAACAATGAATTCTGACGGCAATAGGGGATCGGACAAAAAAATCTAATTAGTCCGTCAGATAGATTTTCAAAAAATATTGACCACATTTTTTTTTCATTTTTCACGTAATCAAAAAATGAAGACGATACAGTGCTTCGAAAACTCGTGTGACGTCATATGCTAGCACATTTTGTACCTTCAAGTGACGTTTCAAGCCCCCTCCATGACCTTTGACGCGCTTTATCTTCGTCAATTTTTATTGATTTGATAAAACAAAAAACACGTATCCAATATTTTTCGATAATCTAACAGACGGACTAATCAGAATCATATTTTTTGAGTCAGTCCGATCCCCTATTGTTGTAAAATTATCCTTTGGTTGCTAAATAATTTTAGACTTCTTTTATGATTACCTACACATCAACACGGTCTAGGGATATTTTTAGAAAAGCGAATTACTATCAATGTGTTAATTATTTATATGACATGTATATATTTAAAATATACGTTATTTAATATTCTACCATTTTTTAATAATGGTTAAGGTACTGATTAAAATTTCAGGATTTTATGGAAAAAAAATGAAGCATAGACGGAAACCGTATATGAATTAACTTTTAATTTGTGAGTAAAAACTGAAAAAAATAGAAAAATCATTTAATTTGTGTTTATAAACTTGAAGTTATTAGACTGAGAAAGCGCCCATGATGTTCATAACACATCGGCAACGATTCGGCATGCTCAGAACAAGGTTGTCAATGTCTTGCTGCGGAATATTGTCCCATGTCCTTCTGAGGTGCGCAAAAAGTTGATCTTCTGTAGCCAAATTTTCAGGAACTTCCTTCAGAGCTCTTCTTTGCAGCATATCCCACGCATGCTCAATGGGATTTAGATCTGGCGATTGAGCAGGCCAGTCTAAGGCCCTAACATTATGTGTATGTAACCAAGCTGCTACCGTTCTCGCCGTGTGTGCCCGGGCATTGTCGTGCATGAGCAGGAAATCTTGCCCCATTTGTGTTCTGTGAGGCAAGATTACGGGCCCCAGCACCTGTTGGACGTATCGTTCTGCCGTCATATTGCCCCGCACCCAAACGTGATCCGTCCGTCCTCCAAGACGAATTCCTGCCCAAACCATAATTGTTCCTCCTTGGTATGGGTGAACTTCCTGAGGGTTCTGGAGACGGCTCCATCGTCCAGGAACTCGCCAAACACGCGTCCTTCGTGAATCTGGATGGAAGCCGAACCTGGATTAATCCGTGAACAGCACATTGGACCATTGCTCACGGCCCTAGTCCACGTGGTTCCGAACCCATTCTAATCGTCGTCCACGATTGCCTCTCCGTAAAGGTGGGACCCGGAGTGGTCTACGAGAGCGTAGATTGCTTTCATGCAGTCGCCTTCTTACAGTTTGGTCACTCACAAGCACTTGGTGTTCCACTCGCAGCCTTTGGACCAATTGAGTCGCCGTTGCATTTGGTTGAGCTCGCGCAGTAATTTGCAAAAATCGGTCTTGTCTGAGGGTAGTGATGCGACTTGGCCCCCGGTGCCTCTCCGCTACTTCACCTGTGGCACGATAGCGTGTCCACAATCTTGAAATTACATTTTGATGGGTCCCTATGGCCTCAGCAACATTACGCTGAACAGATCCAGCTTCCAGCATTCCCACAGCTCGTAACATCTCCGCCCTCGTCAAATGTCGGCGTTGCATGGCTACAATACCTCAATTTTAACTTTATCTTACGTTTAAAAATGAAAAAAAACTTTAACTAAACGTAATTCGTATTGTTTTTTAAATTTCGCACAAATGAAAATTCCCTCTCCTATACATCAAGACATTTTTATGCCACCGAAACAAAAGAATTTTCAAAAATTTGAATTTGGAATTAGTCTGAGATAAATTACAAACAAATCGGTGTATTAAAGATTCCAATGCGGCCAGTACTTTTCGAGTTATTTAATTGAGTATGAAATATCCCTAGACCGTGTTGATGTGTGTATTTTGCGTAGGAACCCTTTCAGATGTCCACGAGCTATCTTTGTTATAATTCAATACAAAAGACATACTATTTTCAATCTATAAACAGTAATTGTCAAAGCTAACCTAAAAGAGATATTATTAGTGCCCCAATTTAGAGGCTGATCAAATATTTATTGCAACAAGACTGGTCAAGCCACAAGACAGGGCATTTCTGTAGGTATTACAACAATGTTTCTCAGCCAATAGCGAGGGAGCACCGCCTACGTCTTGCCCCGCCCACTTTCTTAGAAGTTTGTTAAACCCCACCTATTGGACTAACACGCCTACCCACTAACAAGTTTGTTATGAAGAAAGATATATACCTATTTATAGTGTTGGCTGTCACTAAAGATTGCCGTGTCTGCTTATTGCTCTATTTACACACTTATGTAGGTACAAATCAATACTACAGCGTAAAGCCTTATTATTTTCAACACTTAATATCCATCACAGTATCTATACTTTACTGTTGTATTATTTTTACGACTAATAACTTCACAAAGAAGATAAGGACTTTGCCTTTATAATACCAAACTATATACACTGGGTTTTAATAAAGTACAATAAAATTCATTAGATATCGTAAAAAATCATCTGATAAAAAAAAACTGACAGCATTTAATACCAGTTTTAGGAGATCATAGCGGTTCAACACAGTTGTACACTCTCTGTTAAATAACGATACTAGTGACATCTATAACTCAAGATAAGAACTATCATTATTGCCTCGTTCCCATACGAATTACAGATGGCGTTGCGTATATTGTAGAACAGCATCGACCTGCCATCTATCGGGAAAAGTATAGAAAGCTATTGACATTCTGATTTGGAGTCTGACCCTAGATGTCACTTTAACAATCACATTCGTTTTGTGCTTGATAGAATAAATATTTTTGTGAAAAATACATAAGCCTCCTTTTGACCTTCACCGAAATCGTATAAAAATACTTTATAGCCAGTTTACGTTCGAATAAAAAATGGTAGCATATCTTTTAACTACTAACGCCATCTGCACAATACGTGTTGATTTAGCATTGCATTTAGGGTTGGTCATGGTAGTATGCGCCAGCGACGGTGTTGATAGCGCCATCTATGTTAAAGTACCGGAACTTTGCAATGCGCACCCTACGTAAAGAACTCATTGGTTAGTTAGTAACTGACATTTTTTATAGATGGCGCTACGGGTGAATTTGGAAACTTGTAGTCATTCATTGTACCAACATGTTTTACAGGCCACTGATAAAGATAGATATTAGTTAATTGTGTATGAACAAATTTAGAATGTTCTATTTTTTATTAAACAGGTTCTAATTTCGAAGATAAGAATGAGTAAGGACTTATTATAGTCTCAAATAGGAAAATAAGGTTACTAGTATCTAACCGAAGCAACCAGACATTGTTTTTTTATTTTTAGCTGCTGGCTTTATTTATTTTTATTTTTGGCTGTCAATTGTAGTTCACTGAATAGTTTGATAGTCGTTAAGTAGTCAGTGAAAGAAAGTCCAAAAGTCTGACCAGCGCTAGCTAGCACTGATTATAATCCTTGGTAAGACTGGTTGTGGAGGTGAGATAAGCAGTCGCTTCATGAAAAATACTGGTATTCAGCTGCATCCGGTTAGACTGGAAACGGACCGGGCGGTTTTTTCTCTACCTTTGTTTGAAGAATTTCACGTAACCATAACAGTATTTTTCAGATGAATCTTATAAGCAAAACACATAGTAGTATATAATTACATGTTTTTTTTTTTAATTAAAATTAATTTACTACAATCAATGTTGGGGTTTAACGGTATCTCAAAAAACAGACACGTAGGAAATGGAATAAAAGTCCTCCTCTTCTGTTTTCTCTATGTCAATTCTAATCAACGTAGGGTAACGCTCTATATTTTTTTTGTTTGAGTTTTTACGTTGCCTTTCGAATGTAATTAAATGAGTTTCCGAAATACTGACGCTACCATTACTGGATACTACCGTGACCATTGGCTGTGCCCAAGTTATTTGGTGAGACGTAGGTACCTACCATACATACAAAAGTAGAAGACTAAGGTATCGATTATCTTAGCATTAACTTAGGCCAATAATGTTCCCACTGCAGAGACTCAGTCCTCCTATAATCTTCTTGTTTCAATAATTATATTTAAACCACTTACTGTACACAAATGCTATAGTTGTGTAGTGATTTTTTAAAGGCCTCAGTTTTCAGAACCTGTTTGATTTTTGTGAAACAATAAACGGATATAGAAACTAGGCGTGGGTGTGGTTCGATTTACGTGGAAGAAACTAATTGGACAATTCGACTAACTGAACTTAACAAATAGTTTTGCACCAAGCACCAATCATGTTATCATGATTTTGCGGTTATGAGAATCTTTAGGTCCAAAACATTGAACATTGTTTTTTCCATGTATATGTCGCAGGGATATGATGTCGATACCTTGAAGGGTCTGTTAACACCTTGTCTGACAAATAGTACTGCACTTAAATCTTGGTTTCTGGCGTGGATCGTCGCTCTCAATTCCCTTTGAACCAAACAAGACTTAGAGACATTACAGCAAGGTACATACAGAGACATAACATTCTGGTCCTATCAATAAGGTCTTATGCTCCATTCAAAACCAGTTACGGACTATTACGGAAACAGGTTCCTTAAGGTATTGTGTTGTCTCCCCTAATTATTTGTTGGCTGGTACTGGCATCTTAAAAAATATTTTATTTTGTTAGAAAACGATTCCTGTTTTGTGTATTGGAACTAGGAATCATTAGGTGGAAAATTTGTTACTTTAGGTATCATTTTATCAAAGTTAAACGGAGAAGGAGACTGGTACCGCTATCGAAATGTTCCGCCGTGAAATTACAACACGGCAAAAAAACAGGAAAATTATCATTTTTAAATGAATATGTTATGAATTATTAGGACGAAAAACGGTAGAGGTTGACAAAATGAAAATGTGTATATTAAATAGCTCTATTTTACTGTCGTTACAATAAGTTCCAAAATACAATTTAAAATAATGTGGAGATTTTAGAATGAAGAAACTTAATGCAATAATTAAGGGAAGGCATTCTGAGCATTTTTAAATTTTCATTCTGACTTTAGTAAAAGTAACAGATAAAGCTAGGAACTTAATATTTTGAAGTATCAAGGTACGGTCAAAATTACGTGTTAAAGCTACCTAAAGAGAAAGGTTTCGGCTGAGAAATCAATAATATAGTAACACAAAAACGTACTCACGCAGTTACAACGACGGATAATAAATCCATACTCACCTTTTAGGTTTAAACAGGCAAAATAAAAAAATAAACGAGCAAAAATAAAAAGAGTTTATTGTCGGTAAACAAAATCAATGAAGTGAAATAACAAAAAAATAAAAATAAGGCAAAACAATGAAAATAAAACACTTATTCTACTTATAACATAAAAATAAAAACAACTTCAAAAAAAGCTTCCAAGAAAACTAAATAATTTTTTGAAAGTGTATTTTTAATAAAAAGAAAAATAGATACCCATAAAAAGGGAGACTTTTTATGAAGTTGATACGCAAATAATACGACAAAAACGAGCTTTAAAAATAAAAAGAAAACTAATTCTAGTTAATTTAAGAAACAGTTGACGGATTTGCAAAATCTATAGATGGTCCGTCCCGTCGGACGACGCCGCCAAAAACTAAAAGCGTTCTTTAAAAAAACTACAATGCTTTAAAAAAACTATTAACAATTGATTTGATTGTAATAAATAAGGTCGTAACAAAAGGTTGTAACAAAAAAGGTCACATTACTGGTCACATTATGTTTTATTCAAAAAAAAAAAAAAACGAATTAAAAAAAAGCCATCACTCAAAAATAACAGAATATCACTCTAGCTCTACAATAAAACATATATTATTTTGAGTAACCACCTTGGTCCGGGAGAAGAGTTCTTGAGGTCGAGTCACAAAAAGTTTGTACGTCCGTGTAAACCACAAGAAGTATAGTCCAATATCAAACTAAGTACAGATGACAATATTTGTGGCAGTCAATAGTCGACCAATTACTACCAATATCTTAATATTAATATAACGCTTATCATTAATTATTATTTTATCATCAATCGCTCACTCAAGATCGTCGTTAGTTAAGAAAAATAAATTTTAAATAAAAATATTCTCATTAACGGCCAAAAGTGTTAATCTCTTTACAAATGTAACCGACGTAAATATTAAAAATTTCGCAAAAAACTTTTTTCCACTGCCAACAGTTTTAGGTCAAAAAAGTGAGGGTCGAGGGAATTTAGCCTAAAAATATTTTCGATTAGACGCGGTTAATTTTTTATTAATTTATTTTTTTCGAATTTTGTATTTATTAATATTTATAATCACAAGAGCACGAGGAACGTGTATTACGCCGCGCGGCCCGGCCGGCCGGCGCGACTCCAGACGGACGACTGAGACGGTCCCGCGGCCGGCCGCGCCGCCACCCCGACCCGCGCCCCCCTCGCGCCTTCACGCCCCCGCCCCCCCCGGGCCCGACTTCGTTACGAGCCACTTGTAATCGCCGCGCGATTTTTCCGCCTAAGACAAATTAGGCGGGCCGCCCGCCCGCTCCCCCAGCGACTTACGTTTGGGCGGTTTCTTAGGACTAAGACGTTTTGTCGACGCCTTGTATGTTTTTTTTGGAGCACTTGACTTTGAGTCGACAAGTCTTTCAATACTGTGCATTCGTATTATTTGCTTTGTTTCACACTCATACAGTTCCACACGAGTTAGAATCGCTAGAACATAGAAGTCACCGGCCAACAAACTATATATTTACGTATAATAAATAATGTCAATCCCAATGTTATGGCTGCTCGCTGTTTTATTTTTAAATGGCATTTAATCGTCACTCTCGCTTTCGTCGATGCCGAGGCCGGGGTTAATTGTAAATAAAATTCAATCATTCGCAAAAAAACCGGTAATCGGCGCCCGACAATATCAATGAGAGATACGTATTCAGCGATTGTACTTTTTAATGCATTATGGGGTGGGTGTGACGTCATCACCACTTTTTTTGTTCGACACTTGTATGAGTACATGTGGCTCAGTTCATCGATTTTGAGACAATGAATGTAGGTTTCGATTAAACCTTGATTAGAATGATGTGGGGTATGGAATGTGGACTCAATCTATCTCTAATGATGTTTGAAATTTCATCATTTGCTTAGCATTTTCCTCTGATTATCAGTATTTTACATGGAGCGACTGCCTATCTGACCTCCACTATCCAAAAAGTACTAGGTAATACGGTTACTAACAGTGTTTGAAATAATTATGTTAAAAATATGTCACATCGAATGGTGTCCTAAATATAAATATGGACTGTGGGGAGATAAACTGGTTTTTTATATAGTTTCATCTCACCATGGTCCGTGAATTGGTTCCCCAGTTTCAACACAAAGAAAACCGACAGAAACGTGTTTTAATTTTTGAAATCTGTCATTGGGAAGGTCCCAATTAATTATTTTTTTGGGTTACAGTACAAATTGCATAATCAAAGTCCAGCTAATGGTAACACCAAAAAATTAAGAAAGCAATACAAACAAAAAACAATGCGATTTTTTCATTAGATTTTATAAGTTTTTCAACTGACATGTTCAAATTCTCACAAATCAAGCTGTTCTTAAAAGAAACATCGTGTTAGCTACACACAATATAATGCTTTTGAAACATAAAAAAAATGCATTTTGGTTCGGAATCTTCTATTTTATGGAATTTGGAACTGAAATAAATTTCTCTCGAATCAAGTTAGTCTGAATGGCACCAAAAATACTTTACACAAAGATCTTATTAAAAAAAAAGTAACAAGGTTCTTTTAACTGAAACGTACTTGGAAACGCTCAAGTTGATACTTAAACCACATAGCTTCATTTAAAAAAAAACGACACAAGCTCCGTGTCATAAATAAAAACAAAAAAAAAAACACGCGTCACTCTCGCGGGACAGAAAAAAAACACAACGTTCATTTTAACACCCATTATTGTCGAACTCATTGACGGGAAATTTAAAAAAGGAAGCCAATAATTTACCTCGATTTCGTTGTATAAAAAAAAACAACAGAACGTCACTTTCGGAGCGTATTTTTTTAAATTCCGAATGAATGTGAACGATGAACGTTGGTCGAACGTAGATCAACGTAGTAAAAACGTTGTACACCGTAAACAGCTGAATGAGTTTGAATTAATATGATTCTTTTATCAGAGACCGGTCCGAGCGAGGTCGACGAACCTGACGCGGTTTCACGAGATTTTTTTTCGGTTAATTACGATTTTTGTTGGCGGGCTGTATCGGTTAGCGGACTTCTACATCATGTCTAGATTATAACACTGGGTACTTGAAACGAAAAGGAGCAAGAATATAATCTAAGACAAAAAAAATTGGCATTTTTTTTGTAGGAAAAAAAGTGTCTTTATTTTTTAGCTCAAGCTCGTCTATTTTGCTTGTAAAATCAAAAAACATTTTTTTTCTTGTAATAAGTATGCCTTTTTTCTGTTATTAAAAAATTGACGGGGACGGGACGTAAATATATTTTTATCATTTAACTACGTTTTTTTCAAATGAAAAATGCTATGAATGGAATTTCAATTAAATTGACATTCATTTAATTTTGTTTACTTACAAAATTTTGAACACAACTTATCGGCAATTTCACTAATTAAAAAAGTCACGAATTTCATTCACAAATGTAATATCGTCACTGAGAATATTGTTTTTACAAAAATGAGCGATCTATGCAAAATAAAAATAATTTAGCAAAAAATAAAATAAAATCTAAAATTCAAATTAAAAAATTACCACAACACAATTTCATTCACAATTTACCTGATGTGCTGACTAGGACAATTTTTCCTTATCTTGAAAGGAACCACGTATCTTGATAATTTAACTTATTTCTAATTTTCCATCAACACCACAACAAATACCTAATATTTAACAGTTCGAAACGTCCGAGGAACTTAACAATATTTTTTATACAACATTAATTTAATTTCTAAATTAATCCAGTCCAAAAATCCCAAGTCGTTACACTAGAAAAAGATAACACTAATTAAAGTACTCGACGCGGCTAAAGTCAATTTGAAACGTCCACTAATTAACTGGTAAATAAAAAAAAAACATCGAACGCGGCGAAGGAACTTAATACCACTTATAGACTATGCGGCAAAACGAGCCGAATATTTACATTGGAGAAAAAAAAATGAGGTCATTCGGAGGTTACGGGCAACGCAGCCGGTCGGCGCGGGCCGCGACGGGATGTGGCCCTCGCGTCCTCCGGCAACCCGCACACCCGCACCCTCACTCGGACACCCGAATCGAGACTACCGAAAACCACGTGTGCGCCACTCATAGTCGAGACGCACATATACACAAGCCACGCGCCAGAAAGTAACAGCACTATTCTTTTTTCAATTTACTATATTTGCTGATTTTTATTATTTTTTCACATTTCGATATTTTATTTTTTAGTTGATGCGCTCCGCAACTCACCTGTTGTGCTTGACCCGGTTCGATCTGCGACCGATCATGTGATCGACGCTTTTCAATACTTTATTGGTGCGTTTGATTATTTTTTGGGTTAGATAATTACATCAATAAAGAAAAAAAACAAAAAAAAAAACTAATTATATAGATTTTTTATTATTTGAAAATAACATAAATTACATAAACATATAAAATATCGGACAGCTTTACAAAAGTCTACTCACAAATCAAAACGCCGCTATCTATAATTCTGTATGAAAGAAAAAAAGATAAAGTTTAAGAAAACAAAAAAAGAATAACAACGTTATAATTTTAAAATGCCTTGTTCTCCTCCAAAAGATTAGATTGTATTAATAAAACAAAATTTGAGTTACTACAACATAATTCCAATAAGATTCGCAAGTGCTGCCACAAAATAGCAGCGTCGGATAGCGGAACTAAAGGTTAAAAGCAATGAGCTCGCACGCTAGCGCCACCTCGGCGTCAATAAGAACTATTAGCCGATGGTTCATTTCTAACGCGTCGTTTATTTTTTCAATTTTATTTTTTAATCGTGAAAGTGCAACGTTCACTTCGCCGGGCATTCAACGGCCATTTTCGTTTGCAGTTTCTTTTTCGTTTTCATTGGTTTTTTACAGACGTTTTGATCATGTCGTCGGATCTCTGTCGTTCTGAATACAGTACCTATGCATTTGACACGTTCAATACAGTAACTGTTATTATACCAACCTGTAGTATTTTATTACAGACTTTATCACGAGTATTTTTTATTTTTTGTTTAAGTTCTAATCTGTATACTTAGTAATGAAAGCTCATTATGTTAAGTTTCTAAACTAATTACAATAGATGGCGCTACTTGTTCCGAAATGAGGTGATTAGAAACTAAATTGTACAATTTGTTGTGTTTAGTGAATTATTTTAGGCGCCAAACACTATTTTCGTATTTCGTCTGATTTTATCATCAATTTTGATTAGTTCTAATACTTATTAATACATTGCGTTGAAAAAATCTGACAATGACTGTTAAGGTTCCAACGTATTTTCCAAAACAATTTATATTTTTTACTGGCATAGATTGTTAGTAGAAATATTTGCTAAAACTGGTATAATATAAAATTATAGATCCTCCTTTAGATGTAGACGTTATAGTCTTATGAGTAGGTATTAATAATTATCTATTCTGTTTCGCGCGCTCTCGTCCGCGTCGCTGAGAAAAACAACCATAGGGCTTTTATCTATGGGAAATTGCAGCCTGAAAAAAAGCGATGTTATGGAATTAGGCTATGTTGACGAATTATTGCTGCTATTGCAATATTAATTGCCGTGTAATGGAAATGGTAGTCAATTGATATGTGGGTATAATAATTAATTTTCGATTAATAAGTATTGTGAAAATTAATAAGTATTATAAAGCTAGCTAGCTAAGCTATTTAGTAATTACTTCCTTCTTTTTGTTGTCTTTTTTTTTGTTTCATGTATTTATTTGTGGAAACTTGTAAATGGCCTTCAAATTCCTAGTTTTTAAGTATAATGTTTGTGTTAGCTGTAAGTTTCCCGAGGAAAATAAAATAAAATAAAAATAATAAAAAATATTATAAGTTTATGAGAAACTATTTAAACACGTTTCAGGTATGAGATATGTTATCATCATTTAATATCATTCGTAGATATTTTCACCCCTCGCTGTGTGACATCCAAAAGTTGACAAATACTCTATTCCTTTCACCCTTAGTTGTGTAAGGGTGGAAGAGAACCCTGGTTGAAACATTAGCTCCCTTTTTATGAAAAAAGCTGAAGTACATAATTTTGAGACAGCGACACGTTTTCATAGAAAGTGTGAAGTGAGGACGCGAAACACTACCTTTTTTTCCTACCATACCATAGGGATTAGGGACCTTATGGGACTTTGACACAGTAGGCAAAACTCATTTTCATTTTTAGTTACAATAACCTAATCCTATGATTTCAAATCCAGAAAATAATGATTTAAAACCCCATAATTAAAATAAGTTGTAGGTACCATCGACACGACAAGAAGATGAACGATAATTAATCAGTGCGAGAAATACGAATACAAGTAGCAAACAGGTTTTCATCCTTTGCAACCCCTTTTACGATTATCTTCGAGTAAAAAGGACCCCCATAACAACACAATCCCTTTAAAACCACATCTTATAGCAACGCGGCACTAAACAATATGTCGTAAACATGTTACGCGATTACTTATTCTAAATAAATTACTTTTACACGCGAATTTTCTCAGAACATCTACGAGTTAGTTTTGTTATGGACTGTACATAAGACGCTGACTTTATCGACAACAAAAACACCCAGTTTTTGTTGTCGATAAAGTAGGTAATAATATTTTATATCATATCAAAATAATTGTATTTGAAAGTAGTTAACGTATTCCTGTTATTTATTTCATCACCGCTGCTCTCAAAACGGTGCAGGAAAACATCGTGAGGAAACCGGCATGTCTTGGAACCAAAAATTCGAAGACATGTGACATCTACCAATCCGCACTGGGCCCGCGTGGTGGATTATAGCCCATCCCTCTCCTAGAGAGGAGGCCTGAGTCCCTGCAGTGGGAACATTATAGGCTGATGATGAACGTATTCCTTATTCTTGACATTTTATGGTTCATTTGTATTAATTAAATATTTTATGTCAATTTTAATGTTAAATTTTAAATGTTAATTTATATTCTGTATTATAAATTCATTACAATAATTATTTAAAATATTTGTACGCTGGAAACAGCAGAATATTATGGACATCAAATTATATGTAACACCTATAGCAACAATATTCTGACAAATAAATTTATAATTATTAATATTAATAGAAGCTAATCAAACAAAATCAAATAGAAATCAAATAGAAGTTAATCTAACTCATAATCATTATAATCACTCTCCTGCCCTTATCTCATTTTATTTGGAGGCGTCACAACATGTCTTCTTCTTCCATACTTCTCTATTTCTCGTCATCTCAGCTGTCACCTCTTTTCTAGCCATAACATTCTTCACACAGTCCATCCATCTGACTACTTAGTTTTATACGTAAAAGTCGAATCCTGCAGACCCTACTAGAAAATGTTTGTGCTGATGATGTAGCAATGCGTATCTCATCATAGCGCACTGTAGCGTGGCGTAGCATAATTATGCAAACATTCACTCCATTGCAAAAAACAAAAATTTTAGTGTTCAATCACAATTTTTTATGGTTATTCGTTTATGATTATTTTGACGCGTTGTACTAAAATTAGTTACTAAATTAATTAGTAATAGGTATGTTAATGAGTGTCTATCTTTCTTAAACGTCCCAAACCTCTTTTTTTGGAGGTTGGGAAATCATCAAGAGACTCCTTCCTCTGAGCAGAGCGGTAGGGAGTGTCAGACTTCTACTGACTAAAAACCACCCATGTTCCTTCTAAGCCCTTTGTTTCGAGGCCGCGGTATCTCTTTGGGAATCCTACAGCTCCTACACCATTCGATTATCATTCACGAAAAAGCAAACCAACTAGATCATCTCACGTTCACAATCCTTACCGCGAGTATCACCCTCACGGGATCATAAAACGTTACCTCAGTACCGTTAACGTCAAGAGTGTCATAAAAGTGCCGTCAATTCGTTCCTTAACTAGTAGGAGATTGACTTGCCGACACTTCTCGACACTTCACGACACCTCTCGGCACTTCCCGACACTTCACGACAGTAACCGAAGTGATATTCATGACGTTCTTTGACTACTGACAATAAATCTTTAGGAGAATTTTCTCACTAGAAGCGATAATATCGGATTACCATCCAGCCTAGTCGGTGACCAAGCAAAAAATGATCATCATCATCTGCCAAGCCTTTTACTTACTCACCCATTTTCTTTTCCACATATTTATTCACAAACAACCTAAACGGTGAAGGAAAACATCGTGAGGAAACCGGCATGTCTTAGAACCAAAAAAAATCGAAGAAATGTGACATCTACAAATCCGCACTGGGCCCGCGTGATAGATTATAGCCCATTCCCTCTTAAAGAGAGGAGGCTTGTGTCCCAGCAGTGGAAACATTGATGTGCTGTTGATGATTGATGAACCTAGGCAAACGTGACATAATCTGAAGATTGATTCGAGCAGCTGTGATTATACAGCCACGAGTTCCTCATAGATCTTGATGATAATACCAGCAGTTTGTCTCTCCACCAATCATGATTTGCAGGGTATTTTTGTAAAGCCGTATTGACTACATCATGAAATGATTTTGTGTCCGGAATAGAAACAATATTTTCTCAAAAATGGTATGTAATGTTGCCATAACATCTCTAAAAAGTATCCAGAAAGTGAACTTTACCGGAGACTTATTCACAACTGTCCAGTAAGAAGCGAGATTTTAAATTTGGAATCTCCTACTGTCCAGTAAGTAAGTATGTAATTTACTTACTGGACACTAGGCCTCTTTAGATCTGCTTAGAAAAAAAAACATAGTACCAGACACAGATTAGAGTTTAGCCATTATAACATGGATATAGAAGGGAGGTTCCAAATATATATCTATCTCTCTTTTTGGTATGACATATAGTGTGGGATTTTATGATTGTATTTAGTAATTTCAGTTTATTAAAAAGTTTTTTCTAAAGTTGTTTCCTAAACTGCCTCGTTGGTCTAGTGGTCGCAAGCTCGACTGCAGAGCGTGAGGTCCTGGGTTCGATTCCCGGGTCGGCCAAAAAGTGCTATTGTGTTTTTCACATATGAATGTAACCTTCAATATTAATTAAACCAATTTGTTGTTAAACTTTCTTTAATTTTTGAGAAAAGCATTATACAAACCTCAACCAGTAAGAAAGCCATCCTGGCCTCGTATATAACCAGACCTCACCTGCGGTTCGGTCCGGTTAACTCATACTTGGCCAGGAAGGCTTACTTACTGGATTCTGCAGTAATGTACTATTTCTCAAAAATGGTATGTAATGTTGCCATAACATCTCTAAAAAGTATCCAGAAAGTGA
Organism: Diarsia mendica; assembly: GCA_949316265.1. Lineage (NCBI taxonomy): Eukaryota > Metazoa > Arthropoda > Insecta > Lepidoptera > Noctuidae > Diarsia > Diarsia mendica. The sequence goes on along the minus strand of OX438906.1, from coordinate 6,614,148 downwards.
ACTTTACCGGAGACTTATTCACAACTGTCCAGTAAGAAGCGAGATTTTAAATTTGGAATCTCCTACTGTCCAGTAAGTAAGTACATAATTTACTTACTGGACACTTGGTCATCCTCTTTAGATCTGTTTAGAAAAAAAAAACATAGTACCAGACACAGATTAGAGTTTAGCCATTCTATCATGGTTATAGAAGGGAGGTTCCAAATATATATCTATCTCTCTTTTTGGTATGACATTTTATGAGATACAATATATATTTTTTCACACCACCTGCTCGAAAATGTCAAATTATATGTCAAGCAACCTTAACCTAAAGTGAGTCATTAGTGGCCGGGGGAACAGCCGGTCAATAATGTTGTACTGGATTTCATTATGACCCGCTGGTCAATAATGTGATTTGAATTTGGAATCTCACATGCTCAGCTAAATTGGCAGTATAGTACCTACTATTATGTTCAATTTATTGAAAAGAATACAAATAAAAAACAAAAGCATGCCTAAGGCGCGGCCAACTAGTTCCGCGCGCACTTTCACAAACACCCTTTGGTGCCAGAAAGAGGAAAGCTATTCTCGATACCCTTACTACGCGTGGATGATATTCTCGATTTCCTACAAAATCATAACGACTGCTTCTTCATAATTATCGTTGCCATGTTTTCGAAGACATAATAATTTGTAAGAATAATTAGATAACTACGAACCATTTTTTAAAAGGAATGGAATACTTACTTAACATTAAAACTGGCATTAATAACAAATACCGTACCGCGCCGAAATATTATACCGTAATAGTAATTGGCTGTAACATTAGTTAATTTATTTTAAGTAAACTGCTGTGGAATTTGTGAATAAATAAATAAATAATAAAACCTATCTAAGTATACTACAGTCGATTTATCACATTTTATCAAAAATACTATAATTTCACGAGCGTCTCCAATGACGTTCTAAATTCAAAATGCATACAGCCAATCATCCTAAACCATTCTACCATTTCTTTCTTATAATTATTTCTATTTCATTATTTCTAATATGTTAATCTTACTGTTTGTTTATTTAATAAATACTTTGTTTTTCGTACTACCTATGGCTATTATTTTCTCACAGTAGGTGTAAAAAGTAGAGTATCCTCCTCTGGGCTAAATGTGTCTTTGCCTTGGGCTAGCTTGAATCCCTCGCTGCATTCAGGATTCTTGTATTAACTCCCTCGCTTCGCTCGTGAGTTAAACTCGTAACTCCCTCCCTGCGGTCGGGAGTTAAATTCCGAATCCTTCATTGCGCTCGAGATTCAATATGACGCCCGTGACATAAGACACAACTTTAGCCCCTTGGTGCATAATCTACTATTGGAACCTGAAACAGCCATTTTATACGTTGCGTTTTGTACTTAGTAATGTTGTAGAAGTATAGTGTGGGATTTTATGATTGTATTTAGTAATTTCAGTTTAATAAAAAGTTTTTTCTAAAGTTGTTTCCTAAACTGCCTCGTTGGTCTAGTGGTCGCAAGCTCGACTGCAGAGCGTGAGGTCCTGGGTTCGATTCCCGGGTCGGCCAAAAAGTGCTATTGTGTTTTTCACATATGAATGTAACCATCAATATTAATTAAACGAATTTGTTGTTAAACTTTCTTTAATTTTTGAGAAAAGCATTATACAAACCTCAACCAGTAAGAAAGCCATCCTGGCCTCGTATATAACCAGACCTCACCTGCGGTTCGGTCCGGTTAACTCATACTTGGCCAGGAAGGCTTACTTACTGGATTCTGCAGTAATGTACTATATCTCCATTTATACTCTCACATTTCCAAAAGGAACGCATTCAAATAAACTTATTTTATGAAAGGTAAAAGTGATGAACAAGACAAAACGTTCTTTTATCAGGGTCCGTTTATGATCCGATATAAATTGTGCAACAAAATAAGAATATAAAATGCTCTCAAAATGGCGACCACGGGCCCCATATCCCACACCTTGTTAACGTAAGAAGCTAACTTCTTTTTTATTGGCAACACCTTTAACGTTTTAGCATTACGAATAACTTTGAATTTGAAACGTTTTTATTGTTGCTTCCTTTTTCTTGTTATGCTAAAGTAGGGTGTTTGTTCCAGAATTTAGAGTTGATTTTAGAATAGAAGGGTAAAGCATGAAGTGTTGAGGCGATAAATAAAAACTTTTTCATTTGTTTTGTTATACGTCATACGTGCGATCGAGTTTCTGCGATATTAGACTTTATTCAGACAAGTTGAAGTTGTTTTTTGGTTTGTTTTTCGTCTATCTTTGCGATAATGTTCTTCTGAACCGATATTGAAGTCTGACAATTTACAGATATTGTTCATCCGTTTTGATGTTTCGGGTTACGGAACATTGTACTCTTATAATGTCCGGGATGAACCTAAAGTCCGTTTACGAGTTTCTACGAGAGGTGCTTCAGTTCAAACGAATCCAAGTTTTTATTTCTTGTTTTATTTAAACACCTGGGAATAAAAGGGTGGCTGTAATAAGATGATGTTATTGTTATCACAATATAACGAAGGTTTTAGTATTTTTTATATGAAGGTACGGTCAGCATCAGAAGTATATTAACACTACTCAAAGTTTCAAAGCTTTTTTTTTAATAAAAACTTGTTAGATATTACTCGTTGCTACATGTTATTAGAGTGTAAGGACTATTTTTACGAATAATCTTCTGAAACATTAAAAATAATAGCTAGAGTCCTGTACTTACATAAAAGAATTAAAATTCTGAAATGTTCAGCTACTTCTGATGCTGACCGTACCTAAACAGTATGTTGGCTACGACTATGACAATGGAAGATTTGATTCGACTCTTAGCTGCTCAACAATATTTTTTTCTACAGAAAAAAAAACTTGAATTAAAAATAAAATGTAACTCTTAACATTCTATTCCTTTATGGTTGTTAAGATTTTATTCAGAACGGCAAAGGGCAGCACAATAGAGGAAAGAAAAGGGGTAGTAATCCTTTATGAGCATAAGGCTATGGTCATACTGCAAGCGTCTTACTGTTTTGAGGTACATACGCCCAAATACTCAAACGTCACTCAATTATAAGTAACCCTCAAAACTACTGCTATCTCTGTCACTCTGCGTTATAGTAACAAAGACAGCACGAGATTTAAGTGCGCAACTTAAAATTGAGTGAGGTTTGAGTATTTGGGCGATAGTTTTTCTGACTTTGAATTAGGTTAGTATAAGCTTTTCTATTAAAGGAAGAGCTCGTATTTTCATAATAACTGCCACTCGGGTCGATCTTTAGGTTAAGCCGCGCTTACCTAGTTTGGTATGTGGATGGGTGACCGCCCATTAAATACCAAGTTTCCTCCGTGCCTCGGAAAGCACGTTAAGCTGCTGGTCCCGGCTGCCATATAAAGATCTTTGGCAGTCGTTACAGGTAGACAGTGACCTGAAAGTGATAACCCCAGTAATAACTGGGCTGTGGAGATCAGATAAGCAGTCGCTCCATGTAAAATACTGGTACTCAGTTGCATCCGGTTAGACTGGAAGCCGACCCCAACATAGTTGGGAAAAGGCTAGGCAGATGATGAAGTTTTTCTATTAAAATAATAATAATTATTAAAAAAATATGCAGTAGTTTGCAGTGGTAGTTTTGAGAAAAAAATATTGTAACTATTAATAAGATAACAAATTAACATTCTCAGTTTTAAGTAGGTTTGTTGGGTAGTTTGGAGGCTCTCTTTATAGATGCTGGGACACTTACGTGAGATTTTATTGACAAAGGTAGATTATCATCATCATCATCATCATCATCCTCTTACTCTGTCCCATGTTACTTGGAGCCGCGGGTGAAAACGTGTTTTTTTCTCTGTCAACCGTCACGTATCCTTTTTTAACCGACTTCTAAAAAAGAAGGAGGTTCTCAATTCGGATGTTTGTATTTTTTTTTTTTTTTGAAGTGAAAACTTCTTTAGCGGCGTTGAGCACTTTGGGAAATTGTTCTGTGATGGGTATAAAATCTTAAACTCGCGTCAGGAAAAGTGACCACGTGACCCTGATCGAAAATTCGTCAGGACACGTGACCACGTGACCCTGATCGAAAAAGCGTAAGACGGATGGAGAGTAGACAGCTATCCCCTCTCTACGGCGCGGCGAAAATGTATGCCTGGGCCTACTGTTTCGTTTAGGCAGCGCAGGGCGCTTAATAATAATAATAATTATTATTAATAATAATATAACTAATAATAATAAAAAAATTATTAATAATAATAATATAATTAATAATAATAATAATAATTATTAATAATAATAATTAATAATAATAATGATGACAGCTGTCAAAATTGAAACAGCTATATCTCGGAAACTATCGACCTTAGACTAGTTGTGTGTAGGGACAATTGATAGGTCTCAATGAGATCTACATTTCGGATGACAGCTGTCAAAATTGAAACGGCTATATCTCGGAAACTATCGACCTTAGACTAGTTGTGTGTAGGGACAAGTGATAGGTCTCAATGAGATCTACATTTCAGATGACAGCTGTCAAAATTGAAACGGCTATATCTCGGAAACTATCGACCTTAGACTAGTTGTGTGTAGGGACAAGTGATAGGTCTCAATGAGATCTACATTTCGGATGACAGCTGTCAAAATTGAAACAGCTATATCTCGGAAACTATCGACCTTAGACTAGTTGTGTGTAGGGACAAGTGATAGGTCTCAATGAGATCTACATTTCGGATGACAGCTGTCAAAATTGAAACGGCTATATCTCGGAAACTATCGACCTAAGACTAGTTGTGTGTAGGGACAAGTGATAGGTCTCAATGAGATCTACATTTCGGATGACAGCTGTCAAAATTGAAACGGCTATATCTCGGAAACTATCGACCTTAGACTAGTTGTGTGTAGGGACAAGTGATAGATCTCAATGAGATCTACATTTCGGATGACAGCTGTCAAAATTGAAACGGCTATATCTCGGAAACTATTGATCTTAGACTAGTCGTGTGGGAGTTGGACATTTTGACCCTGAACGTTAACGATGTCGACTGTACAGTCAATAAAATACAAAAATAATTTATTTTGAACTAGACTGTACAATGTTTTTATGATGCTTAATCGGAGGCATGGGAAAAAATATTCCCGCTCCTCCTACCAATCGGAGTTCCGATCGGAGGACAGGGAAAGACAAAATAAATGGGTTAGCATAGTTATGGCGGAATAATTGAATTTTTAAATAATGAATTTGGTTTAACTATGTCGAATGATCGCAATCTTAGCACAACGAAATACAAAACTACTATTGATGCGGTCTTTATTAGACATTTAAATAGGTTCGAATCAAAACTGTTCGTTTCTTACTTCAGCTACCATAAACCTATCGTATCAGTTTTAGAGATTGGCGATGATAGTTCTGGTAATGATGATGGTGAAAAAGTCGTTGAAATTATGGATGAAAGTTGATTTTTCGGAGAGATAAACTTTTTAATGTAAAATAATTGTAATAGTTTTAAAGTGTTAAATTTTTAATGTAATATAAATTGTCATGTTTGTGTACGATAGCGCAATAAATCAATATTGTATTCTACCACATAAATGATAGTACTTTTATACTGTTAAAGCAATTGGTGCAAAATTATTCCCTAACCATTCCAAAATATCAAACATGCTCAACGTTAATAATCAAGTTTTCACTTCTGCCGGCACTCCCGGAGTGCAACCCGTCTTTTTTTTTTTTTATGTTTGTTCGGGCATAACTCCGTCACTTGCTAACCGATTTGAAAAATTCTTTCTTTGTTGGAAAGGGTATACTTTCGAAATGGTCCCATAATTTTTTTTTCGAAATCGGACAAACGGTTTTTGAAAAATCAACAAAACTAAAAAAAAAACTACATTGTCCACATTGACCCATGAACATGTGAACCACTAAAAAGTGAAAAATAAAAACTTTTTAACAAAAAATAAAACCGACTTCAAAAAAAAAACAAAAAAGTGAAAAATAAACTTTAGAAGAAAAACCAGTCTCTGAAGTCGGTGGCAAAAAAATGAAATCAATCAAACAAAAGTCACCGACTTCAGAGACTGGTTTTTCTTCTAAAGTTTATTTTTCACTTTTTTGTGTTTTTTTTTTGAAGTCGGTTTTATTTTTTGTTAAAAAGTTTTTCTTTCATATAATTTCTCATGTAATTCTTCCATCGTTTCCTTGATCTTCTGCAATATTTACTGATTTTTAGTAAATCATCCAGCTTATGGTACTCTTTAAATCGACTAAAGATTTTAATTTAGACGCACCACTAACCGCTATCAAAGTGACCTCATCCTTACAATAAACACTTTATAACGAAATAAGTTTTATAAAAGAACTTTGTGAAGGATTGTGGGTTCTTTGAGTTTGGCCTCCTTTTCTATTGGTAAAACGAGAAATACTCGTTTAATGCAGTTTTAACGAAGGACTTAAGGGAAGTTTGATTTTTCAGTTAAACTTAGTGAAAGTATTAAAATAAACTTCATTTTCTCATTTTATGTCGAAATACGGTCAGTTGGCAAAATATTTAAAAGTAGTTGTAAAATATCTTTGCTTAAAGGTTTGATGTTTACTTGATTGTGTATATAATACTAATAACAAAACAGTCTAACGCACATTTTTCCCTTTAGATATTTTGTATTAAATATTCTTTTTTCAATTTTCAAAGAAATTTTTAAAAGTATCAAAAAATGATTTTAAAAATAAATAAAGGGAAATAATAATTATGTAAAACGTTGTTTTACGAGATGACATGAATATTGGTGGATTTTGTAGACAAAGGCTACTACAACTAGAGCTCTATGGGATTCTAAAGACCAATCAAAAGCTTCATTCAAGACTCAGTTAAAATGTGACCGGACTGCAGTCACAAAATTTTGACAGACAATGTTTGACGGCACCGTTGGCGCAGTGGCTGAGCGAATCACTGATGCACTGTGTGTCGCAGGTTCGATTCGTGCACAGGACAAATATTTGTATTGCCTACAGATAAGTGAGTGGGTTTAAATGTTTGTAAACGCTCCCACGATAGGTACAGGAAATATTTCTCGGGTAAGGCATTTAAAAATCTAAATAAAAAAGTAAGTACTGACATACCTGTCAAAATCCGGTGTCCGCAGCCACTCCACACCCTTACTCCGTCAAAGTTCATAATTTACTGCTTGATTAGTTAGATATTATCTCATTTTTTACCCGACTGCGGCGAATCCCAAAAGGAGGGTTATGCACAATAAAGCCCGTTGCACTTATAATACCAAAAACATAGTTATTACTAATCCTACGCTTTTTCAATTACAATATGTTTGTGCGTTATCAGTATTCGGCTAATTGACGAAATATCATCATTTCCGATGCACGTAAAATAATAGAAAAAAGAAAATTTTGCTATTCGCACACCCAGCCTATGACGTCAAAAAAGTTAACCTTTTATGCAACAGCGTAACGCACATCTAACCCGCTGTAAAATTTTGTATTCTGACTCACAGACGATACGGTTCAATTTAGCGTGGCTGTTGCGTGTGTGGATAGAAAAGACAAATGATTTCATGTGCTGGTGTGAAACTGTAATAGTGATTTGAACAATATGTAGCTTGCTTTACAGAATAAAGTTGCTTGTACGGCCTGAAGATTACATTTTGGTAGGATATTTTCCGTATTTAATACTATGGAATGAAAGAATTGGTACTGAAATGTTCATCATTATTATCTACTAGTTTTTGCCAGCGGCTTCGCCCGCGTGAAAATGTCGATTTTCCATACAAAATTTCATCCCCTATTTAAGTCCCTTAGGGGTTGAATTTCGAAATATCCTTCCTTATTCCTTGTTTACATTATAAAGGGAACCTCTGTGCAAAATTTCAGCTTTCTAGACCCAATGGTTTGGGCTGGGCGTTGATGAGTCAGTCAGTCAGTCAGGACTTCCCTCTTTATTTATATAGATTTCATGATTGTGCTGACAAAAGTCTAATGCAGGACCTCCAAGCATACTAACTCGATGACTCAGTTCGACGGTCGCACAACAATTTCTGATGAGAAAACCAAGGAACACATTGTCCGACTCAAATCAAACATAGGACCTTGTACTAAGTTGTATCGTATTGTGACCGCTGAACCAACAAGACAGTTTCAGTAGATACCTACACGCTAAATCGAACGTGACATTGGGAGCCCCTCCGATGTTGCAGCCACCGGAATATTTTTAAGACAATTTATTATACTGAGCGATTGGACTGCTGCGTTGCGTGTCGCGGGTTCGATTCCCGCGCGTAACAAATATTTGATATGGCTTACAGATAGTTGTTTCGGGTCTGGGTATCTGCGTGTATGAGTTTAAATGTTTGTAAGTAACGCACCCATGATACAGGAGAAATTTCTAGTGTGGTGCAACGTTTTGTAAAAACTAAAAAAAAAAGAAACAAAAATCAAGAATAAGCCAATATAATATTAGCCAGATCTTAAACAATATAACAAAATAAACGATCCCTCTCAACATCTCGATGTAAATCTCAAGGCTCGTTCACTCCCGTTGTCTGGCGGGGCACCCCTGCTAATTTATAGTCAACTTTCAATTTAGCTAACAAGTCTGTGTCCCGTAAATCTCGGACGACCATTAAACTGTTCCTTGTGGTCACATCGGTGACCAACTGGACACTTGGACGATGTTTATTTATCGGAATCTCTGATTAAAATTTTGAATTGAAATGGCGGATAGAGGGTTACCGTGACGTCTTGAAGCTGGGTTGTTTTAATCTTATTCAGGGCTGGACAAGTGATAGAGCTTTACAGGGTTTCTAGCGCCATCTCTTTTTCACACTAGTAGAAGTAAATAAAAAATCAACAGCATTTTCATGAAATGACTTGCCAAATAAGTTGACAGGAACTTAATCGTATTAAGTATAGGTGGCGAAACAGACCCTGTGATTGTTTACTTACTTGATGGTGGTACATTCCCTCTAGATTTGCTTGTTTCTGCTTCTTCTTCTCAGTAATGGTAAATAAGTAGGCTTGTTTAAGTCAAACTTCAGTAGATATAACGCAAACTACCTTATCCTCGGCCATTCAATCATAAATTGCTTATACAAATACTTATGCACGTCACATCGTGTTATGTTTTAAAACTAGATAAGGCCGTTGTTTTGTACCTGACTACTCTGAGAAGAAACAGCCGTCAGTCTCTTTTCAAGTCCAGACATTGGTCAAGTCACATAAGGATAGCAGAGGTCTGAGATGCTCTTTTAAAGACGAAACCTCACAGATTTGAGTGGACTTGTCCAATGTCCAGTCAGTGCAAGCATTTGTCAGTGTTCTTCTTCTTAGCGAGTCGATGACAATCTTAATTGTGTCGGCCCATAAATGAGCTATTAGTTTGGCGCTTTCGGTAGCGTCCATCATATCCTGTAGTGAACAATCCATAGGATACGCGGGACATGATATTAAATGATCGTGTAGTTTGACTCCTAATGCAAGGAGTTAAACTATATCCTCGAACAACAAAAGTACCAAACCGACATCCCTCACAAAAAAGCTCAACAACAAAAAAGTGTGCCGTGGCATACTTAAAAAAGTAAAAAGCTCAATGAGTGCATAAATAAAATCAGCCTTGACACCGCCACTGTAATACAGTGTTCCGAATGTCAAGGTCAGCCAATGACCTCGACCGAATCAATAACTCATTACTTTTTTATTTCGTTTAACGTTTAAAAATAACGTGTTTTTTCGCGTTTCGCGCGCCCTCATCGGACCGATTACGTATGGCCGCTTGTTGTGTTGATGGCAATTGTGACGTCACTGTGTTCTGATTGTGACGTAGGTAAGTCTTTTTTGTGCAGGTGACCTCGTAGAAGATGGTGGGACGATCTGGACAAGACCAGCGACCAGTGGTCCACATTGACCTTAAATCGAAACAACTGGAAGTCATGGGGAGAAGCCTTTGCCCAGCATTGGAATGATACAGGCTAACAGTATCAGGTGATCAGCAGGTCTTATTATCTTAGTGTAAAATACGAAGTTTTGGCCGAAGTTACGGGTTTACGCTTACGGACATATGATTAGTTAGGAGCCTAGTTCAAAATGAATCAACACGATTGGGTATAGTTGCTGCCAATAGCAATAGCGGTCATTGACCCACCTCAATTTATTAAAGTTCTTTTCTCAAACATGCTTGGAAAGAAGATGGATCAAAATTGCCCCACGTCCTATAACAACGTGACATATCTTAAAAAAAAGATAAAAATGTATAAAAAAATATGGCATACTTCCTAAGTTCATTTTTTTACACCTTCACATGAAAAAGTTGCAATGAAAATAGTTCAGGCGCTGTTGTGAAAAATTCGTTCGTATGAGTATTAATGGACCGATTTGAAAAATTCTTTTTTTGTTGGAAAGGGTATACTTCCCAAATGGTCCCATATTTTTTTTATTGAAATCAGACAAGCGGTTTTGGAAAAATAAACAAAAAAAAAAATACATTGTCCACATTATGACTCATGAACATGTGAACTTACGTGTGAACCACTAAAAAGTGGTTGAAAATGAAAACTTTTTAACAAAAAATAAAACCGACTTCAAAAAAAAAGTGAAAAAAATAAACTTTAGAAGAAAAATCAGTTTCTGAAGTCGGTGGCAAAAACATGAAATCAAACAAACAGAAGTCACCGACTTCAGAAACTGATTTTTCTTCTAAAGTTAATTTTTCACTTTTTTGTTTTTTTTTTTTGAAGTCGGTTTTATTTTTTGTTTGAAAAGGTAGTCCCACGGCCATAAAGTCAAGTCTCCGGTCTCCAGGATTCTGAAGAAATGAAAGTAACATCTCAAAAATAAGCTCATTTTTGTACTTCACATTATTAGTTTTTCACTGTCTTGTTGTTTCTTTAGACTTATTGCATTATGATGAGACAGAAACGTCAGTGGTAACGCGAGGGCGTGATCGACAGAGGTTGTTTCACTAACATTAACACAAATGAGAGAGACGAATAACGATAGCGACGCGACGGGGCAAGCGAAGCTAAGGAAATGCAAGTGAATAATGTAATAATTTTTACAGGTACCGTTTGACGGAACGAGATCAATATTGTACCTAATTCTGGTTGGCGTTTGATTAACCATCGTATAGCCCGACAAGCGGGTGAAGCAGCTCCTGCTCATAACATAGAAGCGCACAATCATTGTGTTTCATGCCAGCATCCAATCATCCAATACTACGAGGACGTCAAAGACATGTTCCTAACGCGAATATTTTGGAAGAAGCCCATTTCCTCTCAAAAAGAGAAGGCTTGTGTCCCAGCAGTGGGAACATTAATAGGCTGTTGATGATGATGACGACGAAATAAATAAATAATAAATACGACGATACAAAATAACGTTCTGTTGAACTCAACAGAACAATCACGGCAGGATTCAATCACGGCATATCTGAAGAAAGGAGTACCACACCTATGTGCTTTATAATAGACGAATTAAGGAAAGAAGGAATGCCGTGGTTGAATATAACTGTTGTTCTTGTATACCTACATGGACGCAGGACATTGGGGGTATGCGCCCATGTTATGAGTGTAATATTTTATTTGGGCTGGATGCGTCAGTCAGGAGACTGACAGCGCCATTTAATTGTTCCTAAGAACTCGCATTAGAACGAGTGAAACAACATTATTCACTTGCATTTCCTTAGCTTCGCTTGCCCCGTCGCGTCGCTATCGTTATTCGTCTCTCTCATTTGTGTTAATGTTAGTGAAACAACCTCTGTCGATCACGCCCTCGCGTTACCACTGACGTTTCTGTTTTTTTTTTTTTTTTTTATCTTTATTTATTGGAGTTTTATCACTCAGTGATAATGTCACCCCTATAACATATACAATTATCAACTTACAACTATACAATTATCAACTTACAACTAAACAATGAGTAACACACTTATATTATAATAATTACTTATAACCTCGTTAACCCTCTTCGTTCTTATAAATAACAAACAATAGCCGACACAACATCCTAGCCTCTTCCGAGAAAGGGGACGCTAGAATGCTGTTACATACCCGCACATTAAATCCCACATCAGGCGAATAATGTCTTTCGTGTATGAAGTCAAAAGAAACAACAAGACAGTGAAAAACTAATAATGTGAAGTACAAAAATGAGCTTATTTTTGAGATTTGACTTTCATTTCTTCAGGATCCTGGAGACCGGAGACCTGACTTTATGGCCGTGGGACTACCTTTTCAAACAAAAAAATGATTTTTTAAATCGGTCCATTATTACTCATTACGAACGAATTTTTCAGAACAGCGCCTGAACTATTTTCATTGCAACTTTTTCATATGAAGGTGTAAAAAAATGAACTTAGGAAGTATGCCATATTTTTTTATACATTTTTATCTTTTTTTTGAGATATGTCACGTTGTTATAGGACGTGGGGTAATTTTATATGGATTGTGATCCGTCTTCTTTGAGCATTATTTTGACAACCTTCTTCGAGATAAATCGAAATTGCTGTACTGGCCAGATACATGCGACCAGCGGCCGGCAAAAGTTGTATGAAAATCCATATCTGTCGTGTTTAGCGGCCAAATAAATTACATAGGTACTAAACTCATATCTGTCGTGTTATTTAAAAATGGAACGATCTTTTACTCTGAACCATAGCAACCAAGGAGGTGACTTATTAACCACTATGCACGACAAGATTTTGACACATGACATATTATTATCAGCTGAATCGACGCGAGGTGGTGCGAATTGTCATGAAATCCAAGATTTTTTGTGAACTTTCAGCATTGGATTTTAGAATGAAAAACATGTCAAGGCAGCTGTTTAATATGATAAGTTTGTGACTCATGTCTCCAGTATCGTATTGAGGCCGGTAAAACGGCGTCAGTCTATTGACAAATATGTATAAAATACATTAATACTACACACTTCCAAAAAATAGGTATCCCAGATGCGCTGGAAATAATATACATAGACAAGTTTCACATTTGCTAATAACACTCTAAAGGACAAAATAAAGACAGTAACATTCTACCTGCGTTCTTACTTTTGCCATTATTCATACATAATTTCGTAAAAAAACACGAACAAAGTCGTGAAAAATATTCATAAAAACTATGTTGCAATATAACCATAGACAAATAGAACATCACACTTGATAGTGCTTACCGTAAACCCCAGTTTTATCATTACGATTAAAAAGTTGCATTCAGCTTAATCGATAATCGCAATGAAAGATCAAGTTTGAAAAAAGAGTTGAGACGAAATTACAACTCCTTGGTATAAATCAAATAGTTATTTTATTTTAAAATCTTTTAATTTAAATTAGGAATGCGTTCGCAATTCACATATTATTTAGTACATAATTATTTATATTTTCTTCATAATTTATTGTGAATTTGGTTTTGTAATATCAGGTTGGTTATAGGATGCCCAGGTTCTTTATAAGCATAGTAAAAACATTGTTTGATCCACCAAAACTATATGAGGAATTATGAAGGTTGGGTGTTTGTATTATGTTGGAACAACTCCGGGTTTGAGCAAAGTGTTGTTGAGTTTTTCTATCAAGAATTTCTCAGTAGCAGCCACGGAGTCCAGATTGTGCTCGGTTGATGGCAATGGGGTACCTTAATACCTTTCAGATACTACTGGCGTCTTGTTATGTTGGAACGTACTTTTTTATTTAGTCCAATCTTTCCCACTTCTGGGTAAAGGCCTACTGCATTCCTTTCCAACTCTCTCAGTTACTTATATAATTCTGACCAATCTGTCAAGAACGAGTCCAAATCGTCACGCCGTTTCTTGGACCTGCCTCGGTAACGACGACTGACAGTAAATTTTACTGTCCTTAATTTCGCAATCGGCAAGTCATAAGCCGTATCTTACAGAAACATTAGTTTATTCTTTCAAAAAGGTTCACTGGCCGCTCTAAAATCTCTTTTTTTACAACTGCACAGTTCAGGTTACCCATCATAGGCCGCGGGCCGTGGATTTTAAGTGAAGCCATTAACAAATATGAGACAGAAGAATAGGACAAGTGTAGGACTAATGCCCTGATAAAACATTTGTAGAGTTTTCTAAAAAGTATAAACTTCCTATAGATTTTGGGGTTGCCACTAAACCAAGCTCATCCAAAAATGAAATGAAAATTGACGATTAAATGTATTGGCGGAGAAGGTAAAAATAGTGGGACAGATCAGGCTGATAAAAAAAAGTATTTGTAAATAGTGAATACACACCAACCAATCCAGGCTAAATAATAATGACATAATATCAAAACCAAACAAACTTTTACTAACTATACATATACATACCAAGATCCATGGCATTCTCTACCCAACCGATAATTTAAAAAAAAACAATAAATATTCTAATAATTTTAAAATATACGGGATTAGAAATTTGAAAAGCGAGTGCATTCCGAATTTAAATTTTGTTATGGAAAAATAATCGGCGCCAATTTAGCCATAGATAAACTGTTCTGTTTAATTGTTGTGTCTGTTTGAATGTTTTCTATGTACAGACGCCAGCATGTCAAGCTACCCGAAACTGTCAAATTTTCCCAACGAACCTTGAACCTAATGCTCTAGAAATAAAGTCGAAAATCTATCAAAGAAATCTGACAGATTGTAGTAGCTTGATGTGCTGGCGTCTGTACTTAATAAAACTATTCAGATTATTATTATAAAAGCTTAAAAAAATATTCTAATAAATGTTTATTCTATTTTACGCTAAAAACAATTTTATTTTAATTTCTGTCAATTGATTTCTTAAATTCCTTAATTTTATTACTCGAATTAATCGAAATTTACAAAAAAGAATCGATTAGAATAATCGCTTTCACACATCATACCTAATTATTAAAAAAAAGAAAAAGAACATGGACGTCAATTTTGAATACAAATTGAGCTATGATGATGATTATTTCGTGATTATTGGTCCTGTATTAGTAAATTATGCTAAGATCTGGGCATTGTCATGTTGTGTATAATATTTCGAATGATATTTGTCATATTTGTTATTGAATCTATACGCGTCTATGTGATATAATTTGAAAAATAAAAATGTAAACAAACACGATTGGCGCAAAACTTTGATGATAGATGTTAAAATTAATCACTACCACTGCTTATTTAAAATGATTTATGGATGAATTCGTCAGAAAATTAAACGACGAGTTATTCGATCTCAAATAGTGGAGCTTGAATGTCCGAAAACCACATATTTTATGCTTTTTAGCCTCGGCCAGTACTGCCGTCAAAATGGCGATGACCGTATTTATGTACTTTTATTTTATAAGGGTTAATTAAGAAACTTGCGCAATAAATACAGAATATTTAGTGGCGTTCACATATAAGCTTTTTATTCAACTCTCTTAGTTAATACATACACATAGTATTTGACAAACAGAATAATAAATATTTACATAAATAATTAGGGTGTCGTATGACTTCACTGCTGGCCCCTAAAGGGGCCGATACCGAGCCAGCGTAGGTTTACGTGTCGAGCCCCTCAAGGGGCCTGTACCGAACTTTATGGTTAAAGGTTTTATTTAAGACGATGACAATAGCTATTGACTTCTGATGTTTCAGTATTTTTGGACACGCCCACAATTTTTCCGATACCCTAGCGCCATACTACCAAGTAAGAAACAAATAGTCCAGGATCCGCGGTCCATTTTTGCACTTGATTACTATCAAGCTAATTTTGATGAGACGGCGAGACGCCCAACAATTTCCTGCACGAAACTCTCGAATTCTCGATTGTGGTAAGTAATAGGGGTAGCAGGGATAAAATATGTTGGTTTGATGATTCTCAAAAGTGTTAAGTACAAACACTTTTGAGAATCATCAGCTGGGTTTTTTTTGTTAAATCTGATGATAATTATCTAAATTATTTGAAAAAATATTTGTCCTACAAAATGTATGGTTTGATCAAAGAGTCCCCTTCCTTCCTTCCAATATGTATCGATAACGAAGTCATTAAAAATGATTACTTACTAACTGGGTTTTGGGGATTGGATATTTTCTATTAAACCCACTCTTTACAAGTTGCCTACAAGATTCTAAAAATTATATTAAGTGTTTGGCACTTACTCCACGCACCATCAATACTCCTGTACATCATAAACAACAGGCTAATACACTTTCTGGAGCCACAAATTCCAGAAGAGCAAGCAGGTTTTGTTAAAGGCAAAGACACGCGGGAACAAATCCTGAACGTTCGCCAAATTATAGAGAAAAGTCGGGAATTTAACAGCCCTGTATTGATATGTTTCATAGATTATACCAAAGCATTTGATTGCGTGGAGTGGGGCAAGCTGTGGGGGGTTCTTAAAGACATGGGAACGCCTCAACTTCTTATTGACATAGTCCGATGCCTCTACCTACACATCAACAACCGCTCTTTCGTCAAAATAGACACCGACTGTTCAAATGCGTTAGGCAGATGCATCCTCTCACCTCTGCTCTTCAATATGTACGAAGAGTAATATCATTCAAGACTCTTTAGGGCTGGGACAAGGGGTTTACTGTTGGTGGAAAGTGGATTTCCAATCTGAGGTACACTGATGACACCGTTCTCCTTGCTACAACATTTGGCAACATGAAAGAGATACGGCACAGATTGGAAGTGGAAAGTGGCAAAGTAGGGTTTGCAATAAATAGGCAGAAAACCAAGCTTATGGTGGTAGATCGTGCGGGAAAGCTATCGGGCGCCTATAACATCTAAGGCATCTATACTGTGGACAGCTTCGATTAACTGGGCTCCAATATAAGTAATGAAGGTAGCTGCGTCACAGAAATAAAACGGCGGATAGCCATGGCTAAAGATGCTATATTACGCCCCCGGAACATCTGGGAAAAACGTGGTATAAGTTTTAAAACGAAGGCCCGTTTGGTCAGAGCACTAGTTTTCCTGATTTTCCTCCATAGAGTTAATAATAATAATATTTATTTATTTTCAGGCTACTTTGTCCCATAGATAAATACCTTACAGACTAACATACATACGATATAATTGACAGCTTGTGTTAGTAAACAAAACCTTAAAACTATATTAGTATCACTACAGTTGCACTACGTCACTGTGCGATCATGTGGCACTTGCCCGCGGAAGCGTCGAAACACCACCCCCTGCGGCCAAAAGTCCTCTTCCAAGACGAGGTGCAGGTAGCATGTCGGTACTCGCACCACAAACGCCTTAAAGTTGACGTTGCGGCGCGACTCGAGCAGCTGCACTCTCGCCACGTACTTGATCTTCTGGCGCACGTACTCCACGATGTCCTCCGTCGTAGTGGTGTAATGTAGACGGGAGAGGTACAAAGGAGTGTTCGGCTTTGCGGCACGAATATGCACATTGGGCTCCGATGGAGCCGTGCCGCAGCGGTTCTTGATGGTTCGCTGACGGCGCTTCCTCCTCAACACCGTCACGAAACCATCATCAGCCTGGATCGGTTCCTTTTCAGGCACAGGCTTCTCGGAAGGAGCATTTTTCCCCACAAGTTAAGACATGGACAATCCAAACAAGAGTAAGACAGAGGATAGACGCATTCGAAATGTGGTGTTTTAGGCGGATTCTCCGAATTCCATGGACGGCCAAACGCACAAATGTGTCTATCCTTTACCAACTCGATATCAAGACTCGATTGTCAACAGTTTGCCTACAGCGTATTTTGCCTTATTTCGGCCACATAATGCAAAGAGGAGATAGCAGCCTTGAAAAGCTGGTCATTGTTGGCAATACCGAAGGCAAGCGACCGCGAGGCCGGTCGCCATTTTACAAATTTGGAAGTGTCTGTCTTCCAAACGATTGGCTTTGAGAAAAAATTGTTTGTTGAACCTCAATGTCATTTTTAAAGACCTGTCTAATGTCTATAGACACCCCACACGTAGGTATAGGTTTGATGAAAAAAAAAATATAAATTCAGTTCCATGTATGGGGCGACCCCCTAAATCCTTTTTTTTATTTTTGTATAAAAATCGTAAAGCGGTTCACAGAATACTTGTAGAGTTTCAACTGTGTAGTCTCAATAGTTTCCGAAAGTGGCTGTGACATACGGGTGGACAGACGGACAAACAGACATGACGAATATATAAGGGTTCCGTTTTTTGCCATTCGGCTACGGACCCCTAAAAAACAGCTGGTTTGTAGTAATTTTTGATGAGCTCGTTATCAATACATGTTGGATTTAGATAATGATCATCAGATAAAAATAAAATAGTTAGTAATAGATTTTTGAAAATCATCAAATAAATAATTATAATAATATATAATCAATATATATTTTATCCCTGCTGCCCCTATTACCTACCACAATCGAGAGTTTTCGTATAGGGTAATGTTGGCTCACGGAAAATTAGCTTGATAGTAATCAAGTGAAAAAATGTACCGTGGATCCTGGACTAACATTGTGACGCGGTCAATAATAATTTATAGATAAACGGATAGCTGTCAGTGGGGCGCAAAGTGACATACGTCCGTCTAGCACCGCGCCTAAGCGCTCACTGTCGGATTGCATACGTAAGAAAGAGAGCGCGATGACGCAACGCTCGAACTTCTTAAAAACCATATAATGATTAATTATAAAATAATAATTTATTAAATAATCAAAAATTAAAAACAACCAAATTTTGTATTTAAATATGATACGTTATTGTTATAAATTTTACCAACGTACGTTCATCAGTAATACAGATATTTTTGTTGGAAGATCATTTTAAGAGGTTAGTTTACCATTTTTTTGTATCGAGAAAACTTTTCAAAAACGTGTTTTGAAAACAACGAAATTATCAGAAATATGTTCAAGATTAACATATATTTTTTCCGCCGTGTCAAACTGTATAGATTTGGCTAAAAAATTGTTCAATACAAGCCTATTTGGCTCTTGTCAGCGCCTTAAATTTCGAATTGGCTGAACTCTTCAACGCGTGAAAAATTATTGTTGTATGTGATTTTGAAAAGTAAAGTGTATTTAATTTCCTCGCATTATTTGAGAAAAGTACTATACAAGCCTTGGCCACAACTAGGCATTGATGGACTTACGTATGTGTGCCTCGGCTTCGCCTCGGCCCACATTTACACGTTCGTCCATCAATGCCTCTGTTGCTGGCCGCTGCAGTAATGTACTATAACTTTGAAATCCAAAAACAAGCCTGTTCATGTCTTCAATCTTAATCTAGGTATCGTGATCTTTAACGTTTCTACTAATGAAAAACGATACATGGCATTTGTTATGGTTCGTACGAAGAGATATTAGGGAAAGGGCAATGACCGCTATTGCGATCTTAATTGGCAGCAACTATAGCTGTTCTCTACGTCCATCGTGTCCTCAAAACATACATATAAATCTGAAATAGTAGGGTTAATTCTGAACCTGACCCCCTGCTTACTTACAGCGAGTTTAACATATTTGGTTTAAAATCTAAACACAAACTGCGTACACGCGGCGACGAATCAAACTATGCAATACCAGTTTATGCGGATCTTTCATTGTATGAGAAATCTATACAAAGCGAAGTTATGTTATACTGGTCGTGTGTACCACCCTGGTCACGTCGCGTCATCGTCATCGCGTGACGGACGATGACGCGCGACTGCTGTGATGAGGTTCTGGGTTCGATTTCTAGGTCGGACAGTGTTATTGGATATTTGCTTCAGGAATTTCTCAGTAGCAGCCGCTTTGGATTCATGCTCAGTAGATGGCAATAGGCTCGCCCCTTATTACATGGAACGTAAACATCAGTGGCGAAATGAGGTTGTACGAATGGGTACACCTGTGCCTAAACCTTTGGCGAATACAGGCGTGATGTTATCTTATTATTTGTTTTAGATAATACAACCTCTGATATGCAATGGCATCGTGTCTCCCAAAAAATATGCCATAAAAAGTAGCACCCGTTACGTAATCAGTCATTGAATATATTTTAATCGCCATATTATTTTCATCTGATCTGGGAAAAAAATGAATGAAAGAATGAACTGGTGTTTATTCCACACGCGTTTAACCAGATAATTTGGGTAAATATTTTTTAATGGACCACAGTTCTGGTAAATATTTAACTTTAAAATGATTCTTTTAAATGCGATTGTAAAAAGTAGTCTGTTTTTAATGGTTAAAAACAGTTGCAGTTACTGTAAGCCTGTGTCATCCCACTGCTGTACAAAAAGGGGGGCGTTGGGGTAAGATTGGCGCTGGGGTAAGAACGTACACACGGCTACACATCAAGCTATACAAAACCAGTTAATCTTGGCCTCACTTTACTAGATCTTTTCGCACAATGAACGATCAGATTATACTGGTTTTGTATAGCTTGATGTGTAGCCGTGTGTACAAGTCAAATCCACATATTTGGCAATATTTTTTAATGCTAGTAACATTGCGCGCCACGTCATTATGTTCCGTGAATTGTATTTTTTTTTAATTGTAAGTTCTTACCCCAGCGCCGATCTTACCCCAACGCACCCTACTTCTCCACATGACCTCAATATCTCTCGATTCAGGGCCAATGTTGACCACTGGCCGCCGTTCGTTCTGTCCAGCTCGTCCCGCCATGTCCTGCAAGGTCTACCGCGTCGCCTTCTGGCTGTGTCACAATGTGGTTATTTTGGCCCACTCCTCGTCGGTTATACGGCAGACATGGCCAGCCCAGTCCCACTTCTGCTTAGCGGCTTTTTGAGAAACGTCAGTAATTAACGCAGTGTGGTGAAAAAAAAATTTGTCAAGTGTGTAAATCGGTCCCATCCAGCAATGAAGTTCCTTAAATGAAGTTTGTAGTAAAACAAAGTAACAAGAAAACTATTTGTGCTGGGTAAACTAACAGCCAGGTAGACGGATAAACGTTGCGCAAATTAAAAACGTTCCAATAAGTCATTCAGTTACGGAACCTTAAAAACCATAACAGTTCATAACACACCCTAAAGAAGATGACGCAATTGCTGTCAATATTTAACTTTACGTACATTGTTTTAAGAACCTTAATGCCACAGCTAGAGGTTGCGTTTGAAGATACGCAGTTGACACACTGGTGTTAACAACCACGTAATTTCCAGACCAGTTAATTATTTAAATTGTAATTAAGAATTTCAGTAGATATTCTAATGTCAAAATAAAATGTAATATAATTATATTTTATTTTATATAATAAAAAAATATGTTGGTCACCCCGTAATCATCGCAACAAAAAACAAAATGAAACACTTACCAAAATATTTGCAATCCCCGATGACGTTTGTAATCATTAAACTAAATAAGGCACTGTAATCAGACTATTGATTTTCTTACACACAACTTAATAAATAATATTGCACTAACAACAACAATAAAAAAAACATTTAAAAAAAACTATTGAGCACCATAAAACCTTATACTTTTTTTAAACCATATGAACTTATTACACTTCTTTTTCTTAATTTGAATACAGAACTCAAAACATCACCAAGGCACTTTTAGAACAATAACATTTTGAATTAGAATATTGTGTCAGTTTGAATTTTGGCGGGAGTGCAGGGGTGGCGTGCGCCCGGCCCGCTTTGTGCGACGGTCTACAAGGAACTCAAAGGAACCCGTCTTGGGCCCAAAAGACGTTACGTTTGGTATCGGACCCTACAAGCTCCCCTATTTTGATCGTGATAAGTATGTGTGCTCTTTAGTGGCCCTTTGAATTTAAATTTTATTTTATTTGGAGCGGTGGATGATAAAATGTGTTTTGTTTTTAAAAACGGGTAAGAGTTTTGGGAATCGTTTATTAAGTTGATTAGCTTTGAATTTGTGTAAAAATGCACTGAACAAGTTTTCTAATTTCAGTCATTTGTGACTTAATATTGAGTGTATGCATGAGTATGCTTATGCATAACAGTAAGATAAATGAAAAAAATAATGTCATCTTATCCCGAAACACACATTATTACATTACGTACATTATTTAATTAATTAAGAAGAATTCTCTCCAGTTTTAATCGAAACCCATATTAAAAAAATCTCATTTGAAATAAAAAGAAGCGACGGTCACAATTTCAACACATCACAATATTAAAAGCACAGTATAAATATGTACAGTAGTGTGACTCGGCCGTGTCCTTGAAATAAATGCCTACAGCCGCGCGGTACGTAAACATGCGTAAGGGCTGCCCGCCTCCAGTATTTTAATTACATGTGCCTAGTTTGTGTTTCCATTTGGTTTTGTGATCGTAAATATACTTTTTAAAACAAATACAATACTTTGTGAATTGAATAGAAAGTGTTCAATAAACATGCGTGTTGTTTTTTGAATGATAGATTTAATTATAAAACCATGTTTTTTTTCGGGACATAGAAAGAAATACTTATCCATTAAAAAGACACACATTATATGCTTACCTACTAGTAAGTGAAATTATTTTATAGTCTTATCTTTCAAAGTTTCCAGGTAATTAAAAAAAAGTTATCTCTGGATACGTTATTAACGAATTCATAAAACCAAAAACAACACAATATATGCTACTCGTCATATTAAATATGTACTTGTCTTATTTTTAGAGAAAACATCGCGCATTTATTGTTAAAAAACAACACACCGTCCGCTCGTCACTGCGGCACAGTCGCGACTGTCTGCATCCCTGGCGCATCCCTTAATCGAGGCGCGTAGGCATAGCTCGCGCTTCGTCCGTTTGTATGAAGTCAAACTACTGTATGATAATATTACCGTGTTAAAAGCGACCAGTTAAAGTATGAAGTCCCATACAGAACATTTGTTAATGTAAAATAGCATCTATAATTGAGTCGGTAAAGTCTAAACGTTATTAGGAACAGCTGCTCGCATAAAAAGGTTTATTTTGTTAGGGCGAGCTTTCTTTGCGATTACTACTGTTGTTCGTACACACATAAAAGACGACAATAAATCCAGAGATGAATTAGGGACGAAGAATCATTTTTGTACTTTATTGGATTTCTTTCCTGTACATACTACAAGTTTACCAGTCGTACTGGTCGTATATGAGATAACGACGGATGAATGGCAATTTGGCAAAGCAAGCTAATTATTCAAGGACTCCTTTTAAATAATAAGTAGAAAATCATCATCATCATCGTCATTTCAGCCAAATGACGTCCAGTGCTGGACATAGTCCTCCCCCAAATTAAAAGCAAGTTTAAATTATCTATAAAATATTTTTTTGGAAATAAAAATAAACCATTAACTATAATAATCGTTTCACTTGAATGTGGGATATATTTATTTTCAGTTGAGTATATGATCAGTCTGGTGCTTGAGTAAAACCTTCACTGTATGCGTATTTCATTCGATTCTCAAAGAACTGTTCATTTAAAGATATGATTAATTAGAAAAAAGTAGGTATTTCGTAAAGCAGCTGATCTAAAAATGAGGTTCCCAAGAAACCACATGAGTTCGTCCCTGCATTAGGAAGTAATGCACGGTGACTTATTTTTAACGGTCGTACGTGGCGCGCGCCCTTGTAGCGGGATAGTAAACCGTGGCCCGCTATCTATCCAGTTATTTTATAGGTTCGATGCAAGTCATATAACAATTTAAATAACTTGGTATTTTTATGTAATTTTGGATTTGATGCCTGTATAAATAAATAATTATTGTATTATAAATAAAAAAATAATCAAGCGTGTTCTAGTTCGTACCTAAACAAGAAGCTCACAATTGTTCCATAAAAATAAATAAAACCAACGGGCGTCCCTTGTAAACAGTTTGATAAAGATCATCATCTTTGTCTATGCAAGTTATCTTATCAAATTATATCTGAAAGTATGAACCAGTCGATACCCGCTTAGGTATACTGAAGGTAATTTTCCCTGTTTTATATAGATTTAAGTACACGTTGAAACGAAGAGAGCAGATGGTTATGAATAGGATTTTTCACATTATAATCTCAATCGCATATAATATAATAACCATATTTATAAGAGTAGTGGTGGCCCAGTGGTGGTGGCACTGACTTACGAATAGTAAGTCATAGATTTGAACCCAGGCAGGCGCATTAATTTGTGTAATTTATTTTATCACCACTGCTGTCAAAACAGTGAAGGAAAACATTGTGAGGAAAATGCACTGGGCACGAGTGGTGGATTATAGCCCATCCCTCTCCTATAGAGAAGGTCTGAGTTCCTGCAGTAGGAACATAACAGGCTGATGATGATGATGAATCTCAACCTTTATCAGTAATAATAAAAAATAATTTGCCTTTTTTTTTGCTTCCATATTAATTTAGTAAGAAGCGGCCCGCGAGTTGGTTCTTCCTGCCCTCCGTACGTTATGGTCGAACGTTATGCTCCTTCGAAATTCAAAAACAAGCGCTCAACTGAGACGGGGATAACGTATTCTTGCATTTTTAATAAGACCAAAAAGATACATCGAAAGGAAAAATAAATTAAGATAAGAAAGTTAAATCAAATGGGATATCTTCAAAGGGTGTTCAAAGCATTATTTTATTGACCCAGAAAATCTTCATACTCTTTGGTCAAGTAAGTGAAGTTAAATTAATTACTTTAATAGGTATTTTTGAAATTATAAGACCTCTGCTTGCTCGTGTTCATCCCCTACCAAACAAAATCCTTTTTTTTTGGGGTGTGGGAAATCATCAAATGACTCCTTCCGATGGGCAGCGCGGGATGGAGTGTCAGACTTTTACTGACCAAAAACCACCCATGTTTTTTCTTAGCCCCTGTGCCGCGGCCGCGGTATCTCTTTCGAACAACCCGCATCCCCGACATATGTAGGTATTTGTCGCTAAACATTTTCTGACCATTTTGTCAAAAAAAACACCCGTTAAAAACGAAAATAATTCAAACGCCACCACCTGGTCAAACTAAGGCATATCGCGCATCATAAAACACAGAACTCGTGCCTGGCACACGAACGGATGTCTCCAATTTCCATAAATGTGCTACTAGTCCAGAATTATTACTATCCCACTAGTACCCCTCCCTTAAAGCTCCAGTATTAAGGTCGATGTTCCCTTGGCAGTAAAGGCACGCGCCGTCTTCATACATTTCAAGAAATTGACAGGAAATGCTAAGTCCACCAACCTACCCCAACCTTAGTACTCCAGCATTAAGGTTGAAGTTCCCTTGCAAGTGCAGCACGCGCCGTCTTCATACTGTTCAAGAAAGTGACAGGAAATGCTAAAGGAAGGGTGATTATTACTGAGACCAAGACGTTGGTTGATAATAATTTAAAGTAAGCAAGCGTTACGACAGATGGTTGTTTCTTTGGTCGAGTGATTAGGCGTCGGGGTTTTAATCTATGGAACTGGTTCGGACCATAAGGTCTGATATAATCGATGGTGCAGTGTTGGACTTTTTTAAAATTGGTTATAGATAGGTAACTAGAAAACCGAGTGTGGCAGTTTTTGACTTCCTACTATATAAACAAGTAACAAGTAACTATAAAATAGGTATTTGTTCTTAAAATGTCTAAAAATAAGTTCTTGAGCTGCTTGCCTCCTCGTCTTTACCCATGAAAATAATTATTAATCGCATCTTGATTTCGCGCATAAAAGCCACATCACAGGATAAAATTTGTCATTTTTTTATATTAGTTTGTCTTTATAAATATTTCTACAGACACAAGTCTTCTTAATTAAAGTATATTATTTCTTAGTGAAGGTCCTCAATTACTCGAACCAGTAAGTAATAATCGTCACTAGTCGAGTCTTTTGATGCATCTTTTACTTAGAGAATGCAAGGAAAGAACTGTTTACATTTCAGGCTAACAGTGGAATTAGCAATATTGTAAAATCGCTGTGTATCAATCTACGTGTACAATAGAGTATAATTATTATATCCATCTACAAGGTGTAATGTGAACGCAAAAATTATTGTGGCTAAACAATTTGTTTTTGGTGAAAAATCACGTTGTATACGGTAAAATTTAATGTAACACATGTAAAACATTGTGCTGATACATTTATTGACTAATAAGGGAGTTAAAACTTCGACACAACATATCTCCATAACTAGAAAGTCTCCAGGTATGGTTCAGAACAAAAAATTATCACAAAATCATTGCAAATGCCTTTCGGCTACGTTCAGGATATTTTTGCATCAATTATAAAGGCTTTAACAACAATTTTCCAACTAGCCTCTTAACAAGGTACCAACCGGTGACAGTAACTATTCCCCAATTTGTCAAACACAATCTTGTTGCCGACATACAAAGTTAGTTAAGGCTAAGTTTCGAAGTGCTGGACAGACACTGTTCCTAGATTTACCACGATTTGTGATTTGTCCCGATGCCTAACTTGCAAAATCGACTAATTTGTCTCACAGTCGCATTTAGTCGAGTTTAGTTGGTTCTGTTAAGTTTCTGCTAGATTAGAATAATTTTGAATGCCCGTTGCTTCGCCCGCACAAAGTCCGATAATTGTCCCACAGGATCATACAACCAGGATAAAAAGTATTCTCATACATCCATCCTCAGAAAATTTCGCATTTATCAAACAAAGTACTAGTCCTATACATAGTATAAAACAAAGTCGCTTTTTTGTCTGTTTGTTTGTTTGTATGCTTAAATCTTTAAAACAGCGCAACGGATTTTGATGCGGTTTGCGGTTGCGTGTCAATAGATAGAGTGATTCAAGAGGAAGGTTTTAGTATATAATTTGAACGACATACACGCGGGTGAAGCCGCGGGCATCAGCTAGTTAGAAATAAGATGGCTGGATAAGCGAGGGTCATAGTTAAATCCCTGAAACTATCTCATGAAAACGAACACCTTTTTTGTTGAGATATGCAAATATAAATATGCAGTTACCTACATGGATTTTTTTTTGTACAATCCCCCATTGAATATTTTCATTGTTTAACTACTCATTGTGCAGATCAGTTAAATATAGGTATCTGAATTAAATTATCGATGTAGAGTAAAGCTTTTCGTTCAAGAGTACAATTAAAGTAAAAACAAAACAAAGGAAAGGCCGTCGTCGGGTAAAAAATAGCATTTCGGCAATTCAACAACATTAATAACTTTGTCGCTCAAATATTTTTAACCGACTTCAAAAAAAGGAGGAGGTTATCAATTCGACTGTATTTTTTTTTATTTTTTTTTTTTTATGTTTGTTACCTCATAACTCCGTCGCTTGCTAACCGATTTGAAAAATTCTTTTTTTGTTGGAAAGGATATGGAAGTATATCCTTTCCAACAAAAAAAGAATTTATACTATATACTTCCCAAGTGGTCCCATGATCACCAAGTCAGGATCTGATGATGGGATCCTGGAGAAATAGAGGGAACTCTTCAAATTTTATAGGCACACTTGAAGTGATTTGAGTAGTTTTTGGAAGAGTACATTCTCGGAGTGGTTCCATTTCAATTTAGTGAAGATCTGATGAAGAACTTCGGAGATAGGCAACGGAACTCCTCAACAAATGATAGCAAATGGACTGGGATTGCTGAAATGTCATGTCTGTCTATTGTTTAGACCAGATCATAACATAACTTCACGCCAGTACGCTGTGAAGGGGTAAGCACATGTGAACCACAAAAAAGTGAAAAATAAAAACTTTTTTACAAAAAATTAAACGACTTCAACAAAAAATCAAACACAAAAAAGTGAAAAATAAACTTAAGAATAAAATCTGCTTCTGAAGTCGGTGGCAAAATAATGAAATAAATCAAACAAAAGTCACCGACTTCAGAAGCAGATTTTCTTCTTAAGTTTATTTTTCACTTTTTTGTGTTTGATTTTTTCAAACATAATGAAGTTATGGAATTTCTTTAAAGACCCTTTGGATTTTATCATAAAATGACGTTGGCAGTAAATTGGAGTCAAGATAATAAAAAAAAAACACGCTAATAGACTCATCAAAGTTAAAAAGGCCCCAACAGAAGGTTTATTTGTAATCTGTCTTCGAATGTTACAGTATAATTGAAAATTAAGAAAAAACCAACCGTTTTTTGTTTGCCGTAACGGTTCCCCTGAATAAAGTTAAAATTGAACTTATAATTATATTTCTTATTGTGTAGGTGATAAGGTTCGGAATTGTTAGATGGTTACCTGTGTTAATAGCTGATTAGTTCTGGCCGTTCTGGGTACAGGTTGATGAGTAGTTTATGACAGTGATGGTTAATCAATTTTGACGATTAAGCTGTCGAGGAGTCGAAAACCCTTTATCATGTTATCAGACCATGTTTTGAAATTATTGTTTGTTTATCTTCTGCAGTGGTTGCCATATTAGTTTCATCTTCTTTGTTTAGTATAGGTAATATTTACTTTACGTGAGTACCTACTGTCTAAAGTAAGAGTTTTTAGCTTTGTTATCTTGTACGGTTTTTACTTCTTTCAAATTCTTGCCTATTGCATAAGTAGGTAATTACACAGATGTAGTTGTTAGGATTTGAACTATTCCCGTCGGGGCTGCGGGTTGTTCGAAAGAGATACCGCGGCCTGGACACAAAGAGCTAAGAAGGAACATGGCTGGCTTTTAGTCAGTAGAAGTCTGGACGTAGAGCGGGAGGAGTGATTTGATAATTTCTCACCCTCCAAAAAAAAAGAGTCTTGAACCGTCAAACTAAAAGAAAAGAAGAAACCCGCTCCTTTACTCAAAACTAGAATACTAGCAGTAGGAGTAGCACGATCAATATTTGTATGGAAAAGCTGACTTTAGTACCCTAATTCTGGTCACTCATCACTCAATGACACATGCTCAATAACACTCCTCAAAGTATGAGTCTTATCCTAGGTATACCACACATTTTCTAGAAGCAATATTATAGGTTTCTCCAGTCGCTTGCCTTTCGTGGTACAGGGTAGCGACATTGCACAACATATGTTTGATAGAGTTGTCTTCATTAACGACTAAGTGGAATCAGGTGCTACGCCATTAGCCACGGCATTGTATTCTTTATGCCTGCTGACGTAGGAATGATTTTACCATTATATATTATATATTATACCATTTTGCCATTCTGACTTAAGAAATTTAATCTGTGACATGTCAAAACACTGATAGACTTTGTCGAAAAATGGTCCATTTAAAATTTTTGAATTATTCCCGTTTGAGCATCTATTTTCTGGGCACCTATGCATTGAGCACCAAAGGTATTCCCATGTGTCGGTACATAATAATCCTTTTTAGGGTTCCGTAGAATCGCTCCAAAAGTAAAAAACAGTGTGTGTATCCCTCTAACTTTTGAACCATAAGTTTAGAAAATATGAAAAAAATCTGAAAAGTAGAACTTTATAAGGACTTTCTAGGGAAATCATTTAGAACTTGGATGGAAACAACAGTATGTATGCTTACCAGTAACTAACTACGGAACCCTACACTGTGACCCGACACGCTCTTGGCCGGTTTATGAGTAATTAGATAACAGAACACAAGCACACGGTGATTACTTTTCTCGAATATTCTTTCTTTAACACTATTTCCAATTATAATTAGATGTGACTTATGTGGCTCAGTAATATCGGCTCCAATTTACTCCAATTTAAGTTCAAATCCAACGTACCACGAACGCCAAGGCACTACAGTACTTTGCATAGCATATTTATCACCAGTTCACCACTGATCTTAAAACGGTAAAAGATTTTCTAGAACCAGGAATCCGAAGACACCTGCGGCCATTTTATGCCCCGAGGTTTCGGCACTGGGCATTTTTTAACCTTTTCAAAGCTGTAATGATCCAAATAAAACAGAAAAACTTCAGCATGCTTACATTTTCGTAATTCGTAAATCAGCCTATATTGTCCCCACTGCTGGGACGCAGAACTCTTCTTTATGAGAGATAATGGGCTATAATCCACCACGTGGCTCCAGTGCGGGTTAGTAGCTAACACTGTCTTTGAAGTTTTCCTTCACCGTTTTGAGAGCAGTTATGAAAAAATAAATTACACAAAGTAATGCATCTGCCTTGGCTTGAATCCACGGCTTACTGCTCGTAAGGCGAGGTTGCCAACACTGCTCTATGCTTACAGCTTAAGGCGAGGTTACCCCGATAAACGTCGTCAACAATAGCGTTTTACTCGTACATGGAACGGATTTAAATTTAGAAAAAAATGTATAACATAGTTGAATCTTCGATCATGATATTATTATGTCGGGCATGCGATACACGATTACTTACACTTCACTGCATCCAATTAAATCGCAAAGACATGTCCAAATGATGGCTAAATAATCGTTTTACTTGAGTTATATTAAGCTTTGAAAAATAAAACTTATATCATAATAAAGGTCGTAAAAAATGTGTATTATCTCGGGTCACATAATGTATAATTTTTCTCCAAGAGAGAAAAAACAGTCAAAATTTAGGCATTATATCGCTCGCGCGGCAGGAAGGGGGCGAGGTCGTGCGTACATAAAAACAAAGTAGTGCAACTTCGCCATAACCAACAAAAATCTTCATCAGATCCTTACGAATTAGTTACGTACGTATATCAAATATTGACAACCGCGTGGTGCTTACTCAAGTCGCCAAT
This sequence comes from Diarsia mendica, assembly GCA_949316265.1. Lineage (NCBI taxonomy): Eukaryota > Metazoa > Arthropoda > Insecta > Lepidoptera > Noctuidae > Diarsia > Diarsia mendica. The sequence goes on along the minus strand of OX438906.1, from coordinate 6,583,739 downwards.
AAATCTCTCAGGGCCTTAATTACGGCGATGTGTTGAGACAGACAGACCAACAGAGGGTGGTTTTACGAGCGAAGAACTTGGTTACGATGTGTGGGTACCTCTTCAAACAATAGACAAGTTTTACCTGGGATCGGGGAAATATTTACTGACAAACACTCTGTTTTTAAACGGTTTTATTTAGCTCACCCCGTTTGTTTTATTCTTGGATCAAATTTAGTAATTCAAATTTCACCCTCTTCCTGTCAACCGATTAATCTGAAATTTTGTATACACTTTGTATTTTGGTGACAATACAATTATGTTTATTCATTATCATTATAAATTCAAGATGGCCGCCGCTACAAAATGGCGGATAATTTATGTTTTATTAATCCCATCAATATGGGTATCAAATGAAAGGGCTCAACAAGCAGAATACAATATACTATATAAAATTAAAATCCAAGATGGCGGCTAAAAACTAGAAAATAAAAATAAGTAAAAAAAAAAAAAAAAAAAATAGGTAAAAAAACTTTTTAAGTTAAACGGTTTTATGTTAAACATACATTGCAATGTTTAAGATAAATGTACTAAAAACCAAAAAATAATAAAATAGATACAGTCGTGGGAAAAAACCGTGGGGCACGTCAATTCGGAACTGTCGTGCTGCGGAAATTACAATTGACGTGCCCCACGGTTTTTTCCCACGACTGTATCTATTTTTTTTTACCTATTTTTTTGTATTAAAAGAATCTGTTGAAAATGTTTGAAAACTGACGATGTGTGCTCTTTTTTGTCAGGGATCAGTTTTCTGTTTATGAAATGGTTTCATGAAAGGGATTGCAAAATCAGTTATAATATTCAGCATAAATGGTAATGGAACCATAGTTATTTTTAATAAAATAAATATTTTTTTATTCAGAATCTGAGTAAGTAAAATTCAATATGAAACAAAAAATTAAGGTATATTAATGTTAGATGCCTGTACTACAATAATCCTGTATCACAGGAGCTCTAATCTAATGGTATGCTATATGTAGGGAAGTAGTTTTTTTTTGGTTTACTCCTTTTTTTAATAAATGCTTGTTCCTTCCACCCGATGTAGTGATAAACATAAAAAACGTTCACCCTTCGTCACTTTTTTCACTCAATAAAAAGTTCATTATTCTAATGATGTGTCCCACGGTGATAACGGAAACACTGGCAGAATATCGATTGATAATATTGCAACAGATGGCAATTCAGTTATAAGCAAATTGGAGAAAAAAAAACAACGAAATCCAAGAGTCATTGCATTTATTCTCCAATCCAAAATCGTCAATTTGCAAAATATATTAGAGACATTGGTTAATGTGCTAAAAATGAAACAGCTAAAGAAAATTAATTTTCGAACAGAGATATACTAAAGGAAAAATAAAAACAAAATCAAAACAAATTCATAACATTACGCCTATAATCCCAGAAGAGTAAGAGCAGAGGTATATAATTATTTAATTATTTAAAATAAGCACACCAACAGCACAATCACTTACAATTCAAATTAGTTAACAACAAAAACTGTCATTTTAGCAATCATGCAAATAACAGGTATGCATGACATTCATACATGAACATTAGAGACAACAATAAAAGGTGTGCCTAGTAGGGCTTAATCTAGATCACTACAAAAACAATCCAAACCAATTTGAACTACTTAGACATAAACAGACTCATCACATGGTTTAAGTACGGAACGTCAGGTATGAAGCGAAACTCGTGGAGAACATATCAATGGGGTAATCAATCCGTTTAGATCGTTCATTATATTGCCTTGCCATACGTGTTAGGGGGCTATTAAATGTGGTGTTCAATGTGGATGTAGGCAATTCAAAGATACGATGATGACGCTTACTACGTTGGCTGGAATATATCTAAAATAGTACCCACATTTTTTTCAGTTATCTTTAAGTCGGTATGGGGGTGGGCGAGGCGATTGTCATCAGCCGGGCACAAATCCAGACTCCATGGCTGCTACTGAGAAATTCCTGATGGGCAAACCCAATAACACTTTGAACGATCCGGGAATCGAACCCATGACCTCATGCTCAGCAGTCGCGCTTGCGACCACTACACCAACGAGGTATAGTCAAGTATAATAAAAATGAGAATGGAAAATAGGTAATTAGCTAGGTAGGTATATATAGCCTATTTTTTATTTGGATAGTGGGAATTCATCAAATGACTCCTCCCGCTCTGGGCAGAGTGGAGTGTCAGACTTCTACTGACTAAAAACCACCTAAGTTCCTTCTTAGCCCTTTGTGTCGAGGCCGCGGTATCTCTTTCGAAAAGCCCGCAGCCCCAACCGAAGGTAGGTCTTAAAGTTAGTTTCAAATTCATCAAAAATCGTAGAGATTAGTAGAATAATACAGACGCTAGCACTTCAAGCTATTTTGTACCTAATGCTGCAGCGATAAAGTTGAAAATCGATTAGAGAAATTGTAAAGATTGATTGTAGCTTGATGTACTGTATGATGTGAATCAAATATTTCTAAGCGTGGGTTACTTCATAAATAAAAATGATTCTCTGTCATCATCATCATCAAGATCATTTCCTCCAAGTGCCGCCACATTAACCGGTCTAGGTCGGTCCGGTCGGCCTCTCGAATCCACCGTGCCTCATCGGTCCACCTCGTGGGAGGTCGTCCTACGCAACGTCTTCCGGTTCGAGGAAAGTCGAAGAAGCCACTTCAGCCCTTTTCAGCCCCATTTGCCATCCGTCCTGCGAGCAATGTGCCCTGCGCATTGCCACTTAAGTTTGGCAATTCTTCGGGCTTCGGTTCTCTAGCTTCATTTCAGATTCAATCACGCAAGGAAACTCCGAGCATAACCCTCTCTATGACCCTTTGGGTGACTTATAGCCTTCTGATGAGGCCCATTGTGAGCCACCACTACAATCACCTTATCAGACTTTAAATATGCGATAAAGGTTAGCACATTCAATGACGTCGCTGGTTAATCGCGTTCCGAGATATAATTTTAACCCTCTCACTGTCTTGACGGTTGATCGGCTTTTAGATAAGTTTGTCTTCATCTTAACCCTTCTTAAACTTGTGCATTAAGAGGGTTATTGGGTTCGAAAATTAAATTTGCATGATAATTCTCTTAAATTGAAGTAGGCTTGAGAAGTTATGTTCAAGATTGTTTTAGATTATTACCTACTGAAAGAGCTATGAAGAGTGCAGGTAGGTCGCGTTTATGATTTGCAAATACAATATCTAGTATATGTTAATTGTTAACTAATAGAATAGAATAACAATGTTCGATATTTGTTTTAATCCCATAAATACAGATAATATTTTGATATTATTATGTATTTATGGGATTAAAACAAATAATATCATCAAAAATCAATAAAACTCGTTAACAGTAGGTAATACACTCGAGAGCAATGAATCCGGGTCACTTAAAGAATGTTAAAAATCTCGGAAACTAAAAATGATAGGTTAATGCAATAAATTGTATTTAATAGACAATATAATACTCCTTAAATGAAAGTAAAAAAAATATGAGTCATCATACATTTTATTAACACAAAAAAAATTACATAAAGAAAAAAACTGCTGATCTCTCCTTAAAACAAAAATAGGAAACATGAAATTTTTGAACTTTATTACGATTTTCTTGATTGATTTTCTAGGCTACTTTTTCTTCGATGCATGCTTGCTTGAATCTTTCCCCTGGTCTTCGATACACTCTGTGTCTTCCATCGTGCTTGTAGAGCATAAATTTTGATTCGTCGGAGAACATAACTTTTGACCAATCTTCAATACTCCAATTTACGTGGCTCTGGGCATATCTTAGTCTTGAAATACGATGCCCACGCTCCAGTTTAGGGCCGTTTGCAGGTCTAAGGGGTTTTAAGTTAGATTCAGCAAGCCGACGTCTTACTGTCCATGCACTTGGGTTACTTCCTCCGAAGCGTCGAAACTGATTTGTGAGTTCAGTTCCTGTGAGAAAGCGATTTCGAAGCATTGTGTTCACCAAGTATCGGTCTTCTCGTGCTGTGGTACACCTGGTTCTGCCCGTTCCTGGTCAGCGTAGGTTAGAACCAGTTTCTTCGTAACGTCGGAGAACTCTTTGTACTGTTGACAGCGACACACCGACAGTCCTGGCTGTATCGCGCTGACTCCGGCCGGTTTCCAGCATTGTAAGTATTCTGGTGCATTCTTCAGGCGTAAGCGACATAATTTCAGCTTGAATAATGAACATAGAGCACTATCAACATGGTTTATGTACCCACATAAATGACAGATTACAAACAAAAGCAAAACCAAATGCTGTAATTACGTAGTTCTATCTTCGAAAGTGGCCCTTTTTCAAATTTGATTTTTTTTATGATTTAACTTTACAATAACTAAGAAGTTTTAATACCTTCATTTAAGGAGTATTACATTGTCTATTAAATACAATTTATTGCATTAACCTATCATTTTTAGTTTCCGAGATTTTTAACATTCTTTAAGTGACCCGGATTCATTGCTCTCGAGTGTATAAATAAAAAAAATAAGAGGGTCAAAGATGAGTGGCGTTTACCCTAATCAAACGTTTCCCCTGTTACCTCCCAGAAAATACATAAAACCCTAAAATTAAACTTAAAAAAATAACTATAGTGAGTATACTATTAGGGAAACCTCTACCGATCCCTTCGGGGATTTCAGGCGTGATGTTATGTATGTATGTAACTGTGAAAAGTCAGATAGGCAGTGGCTCTACGTAAAATACAGAAATTCATCTTTATCTGCCAAGACTGAAAACGACACAGTTGGGAAGAGCTAGGACGATATTATAATGGTTTAGTCCTTTTATATGAGGAGCTCGTGGCTTAATAAGAACTGCCACTCAGGTCAATCTTTAGGTAAAGCTGTGCTTGCCTAGGTCGGTCTGTGGATGGGTGATCGCCCGACATGCCGAGTTTCCTCCGTGCCTCGGAAAGCACGTTAAGCTGTTGGTCCCGGCTGCCATATATATAGATCTTTGGCAGTCGTTACAGGTAGTCAGTGACCTGAAATTCTGACATCCAGTCTTACCAAAGGGTTTTGTATTATCTAGTATTAACTGGGTTGTGGAGGTCAGATAGGCAGTCGCTCCATGTAAAATACTGGTATTCAGCTGCATCCGGTTAGACTGGAAGCCGACCCCAATATAGTTGGGAAAAGGCTAGGCGGATGATGAAGTCCTTTTATATACCTGGTAGAAAATATAAATAATCATCATCATCAGCCTATAACGTTCCCACTGCAGGGACTCTCTAGACGAGGGATCCACCACTCGGGCCCAGTGCGGGCTGGCAGATGTCACATGTCTTCGAATTTTTTGGTTCTAAGACAAGCCGGTTTCCTCACGATGTTTTCGTTCACCGTTTTGATAAAGAAAAATATTTCTTTATCAAAACGGTGAACGAAAACCTACATTATAAATGTTCCAAATATCTACAGAAATACATGTTGTAAATTGCCTCATTGCTCTAGTGGTCGCAAGTGCGACTACTGAGCATGGGTTTCGATTCCCAGGTCGAGTCAAAGTGTTTTTGAGTTTTTCCTATAATTATATTATAATAGTAAGTTCATAATTCATTCGTAGTGCTCGGTATATCGTTGTATAACAAACTGCCATCTTCTGTGCTAGACTTGCCATTGAATGCGCTTACATTCAATGGCAAGTCTACGCAAGCCCTACGAAAGAAATAAGCTAAGCTAAATCTAAATCTTTGTCTATTACATTACCGACTACTTATAAGATGATAAGAATATGTAGTTGGTCGCCGAGTTAAACACAAGACAACGTTTATGTTTTTTTTAACACACTTGCTCATAAAATGGCTCTTAATTCACTGCAATTAGGCACATAATGACACCTATAATTAAACTGTGACTTTTTCTTGCTATTATTCACTAGTGAGTTATAGGGTTTTTTGTTTTAATTTTATTGGTTAAGTTGCTACGTTCATAAAAAGTTTCGATACAAAAAAGATCGTGTTCAATAGTAAAAATAAATTAATGTACTTAGTGCTTGCTCATCATCATCAGCCTATAATTGTTCCCACTGCAGGGACTCAGGCCTCCTCTCTAGGAGAGGGATGGGCTATAATCTACCACGCGGGCCCAGTGCGGATTGGTAGATGTCGCATATCTTCGAATTTTTGGTTCTAAGACATGCCGGTTTCCTCACGATGTTTTCCTTCACCGTTTTGAGAGCAGTGGTGATGAAATAAATTACACAAAGTAATGCGCCTGCCTGGGTTCGAACCCACGACCAATTGTTCGTAAGTCGGGGCCGCCACCACTGGGCCACCACTGCTCTCTGTGCTTGCTCATTTCATGGAAATTTGAATTTAAATAGATAATTTCAACTTGTACGTTTTTATTAAATGAAACTTTCACTCAAATAATATAACTTTTATTTTCTCTGTAAGAAAACTTTTTCTTCATTTTATACGTGGCTAAAACTCTATCGTGCTCATTCATTTAGTCTATGGCCGACCATTGTTACAGTATGACCATTTTAAGTGTGGATTTCATGGTGGCGCCACTGGTCAAGAAAAAATGCATCGCTACGTCAAACTTAGTACATTTATTTTAGTTCCGTGTTTTCCCGCATGCACAGATAAGTTGGTCGAACTGTAGATGCGCGCGCATAGGAAAACCGATTAATTTTTCCCGCTATTGTGAAAAAAAATCAGAACTCGTTTTCACTGTTGAAGATGACTTTTTAGTATTATTTTATTCACAAGTGTGTTGAAAAACGTCGTATGATACACGTGTGTATTGATGATTACCGTGCTCGGCTTTCTTAAGACCGCTCAATGGCGCCTCAGCGGTGATCGCCAACGTTACACACTTGAACCATAATGTACTATTACAATCTTTCTTCAAAATTAGGTTCGTGTTATACACACATCAACACGGTCTAGGGATATTTTTAAAAAAGCGAATTACTATTGAATGTGTTAATTATTTGTATGACATGTATATATTTAAAATATGCGTTATTTAATATTCTACCATTTTTTAATAATGGTTAAGGTACTGATTAAAATTTCAGGATTTTATGGAAAAAAAATGAAGCATAGACGGAAACCGTATATGAATTAACTTTTAATTTGTGAGTAAAAACTGAAAAAAATAGAATAATCATTTAATTTGTGTTTATAAACTTGAAGTTAGTAGTCTGAGAAAGCGCCCATGATGTTCATAACACATCGGCAACGATTCGGAATGCTCAGAACAAGGTTGTCAATGTCTTGCTGCGGAATATTGTCCCATGTCCTTCTGAGGTGCGCAAAAAGTTGATCTTCTGTAGCCAAATTTTCAGGAACTTCCTTCAGAGCTCTTCTTTGCAGCATATCCCACGCATGCTCAATGGGATTTAGATCTGGCGATTGAGCAGGCCAGTCTAAGGCCCTAACATTATGTGTATGTTACCAAGCTGCTACCGTTCTCGCCGTGTGTGCCCGGGCATTGTCGTGCATGAGCAGGAAATCTTGCCCCATTTGTGTTCTGTGGGGCAAGATTACGGGCCCCAGCACCTGTTGGACGTATCGTTCTGCCGTCATATTGCCCCGCACCCAAACGAGATCCGTCCGTCCTCCAAGACGAATTCCTGCCCAAACCATAATTGTTCCTCCTTGGTATAGGTGAACTTCCTGAGGGTTCTGGAGACGGCTCCATCGTCCAGGAACTCGCCAAACACGCGTCCTTCGTGAATCTGGATGGAAGCCGAACCTGGATTCATCCGTGAACAGCACATTGGACCATTGCTCACGGCCCCAGTCCACGTGGTTCCGAACCCATTCTAATCGTCGTCCACGATTGCCTCTCCGTAAAGGTGGGACCCGGAGTGGTCTACGAGAGCGTAGATTGCTTTCATGCAGTCGCCTTCTTACAGTTTGGTCACTCACAAGCACTTGGTATTCCACTCGCAGCCTTTGGACCAATTGAGTCGCCGTTGCATTTGGTTGAGCTCGCGCAGTAATTTGCAAAAATCGGTCTTGTCTGGGGGTAGTGATGCGACTTGGCCCCCGGTGCCTCTCCGCTACTTCACCTGTGGCACGATAGCGTGTCCACAATCTTGAAATTACATTTTGATGGGTCCCTATGGCCTCAGCAACATTACGCTGAACAGATCCAGCTTCCAGCATTCCCACAGCTCGTAACATCTCCGCCCTCGTCAAATGTCGGCGTTGCATGGCTACAATACCTCAATTTTAACTTTATCTTTCGTTTAAAAATGAAAAAAAACTGTAACTAAACGTAATTCGTATTGTTTTCTAAATTTCGCACAAATGAAAATTCCCTCTCCTATACATCAAGACATTTTTATGCCACCGAAACAAAAGAATTTTCAAAAATTTGAATTTGGAATTAGTCTGAGATAAATTACAAACAAATCGGTGTATTAAAGATTCCAATGCGGCCAGTACTTTTCGAGTTATTTAATTGAGTATGAAATATCCCTAGACCGTGTTGAGGTGTGTATTATGTATGTTTTTGTTATTTTTATTTTTTCAACACACTTGCTCATAAAGTGGCTATAATTTCACCGCAATTAAGCAAGTAATGACACCTATTAATCAAACTGTGACTTTTTCATTGCTATTATTCACTAGTGAGTTATAGGGTTTTTTTTTAAATTTTATTGGTTGAGTTGCTACGTTCATACAAAAGTTTCAATACAAAAAAGATCGTGTTCAATAGTAAAAATAAATTAATGTACCTAGTGCTTCCCCATTTCATGCAACTTTGAATTTAAATAGATAATTTCAACTTATACGTTTTTAATAAATTAATCTTTCACTAATAACTTTTGTTTTCTCTGTAATAAAGAAAAAAAAATCCCCATTTTGTGGCTAAAACTCTATCCGCGAAAAGTCAAAAATAAAGAAACCACATTCTTTTAGTCTATGGCCGATCGTCATACAGTAGTGGCGCCACTGGTCAAGAAAAAATGCGTCGCTACGTCAAACTTAGTACATTTATTTTAGTTCCGTGTTTTCCCGCTTGCATAGATAACTTGGTAGTACTGTAGATGCGCGCGCATTAATTTTTCCCGCTATTGTGAAAAAAAAAACAGAACTTGTTTTAATTGTTGAAGTTGGTAGAACTGTAGATGCGCGCGCATTAATTTTTCCCGCTATTGTGAAAAAAAAAATAGAACTTGTTTTAACTGTTGAAGATGACTTTTTAGTATTATTTTCTTCACAAGTGTGTTGAAAAACGTCGTATGATACACGTGTGTATTGATGATTACCGTCCTCGGCTTTCTTAAGACCCTCACCTGACGGCTCGGGTCTCAATGGCGCCTCTGCGGTAATCACAAACGTTACACACTTGTACCATAATGTACTATTTTACTACTATTGTATAGAATCTGGTTCTTCTAACCGCTGGGGAGTTTGTTCCGCCACTTCTTCTTCCCAGCGAAAACACTAGGAAATGTCGAAGGTTGGGCGTTCTGGGGGACAGTCCCTTGTCAAAATCAAAGCATTTATTTTAAGTCGGCCAGTTAAAGGCACTTTTGAATAGTCAAATTAAACTAACTGCGGCACTCAGAGATATCCAACGATCACTCAAGCCGCCACCCAGCAAAGGCCTGACATACTTTTGTATGACAAAACTGCCAAAAACCTTTATCAAGCGACGGCCCAAGCAACCACTGAAGCTCTCCGAGTGCGGTAGTAAACTACTAAACTAATGAAGCTAAATAAACTAAGCTACAGTCCCAGTCACAAGGCATTGTAGAATTTGACGTTCGAAAAGTGCTGATTATCAGCCTAATAAATGACTTTTGATTTTGATTTCGAATAAGCCCGTTTTCTATTACATGGGGCTTAATCATAACTAGTGAAATGTGAGTGTACAATTAGGCACGCCTCTGGCTACCCTTCAGAGATTTACAGGCATGATAATTATGTACATAATCGTAACGATTTGCTTTGACTTGTAATTAAAAAGCCAAGTGTCGAGTATAGATAAATACTTTCATTGTCATGGTTTACAATGGCATCGCAAAAACAGGTGTGTATATACAAACACGTAACAACAACTTAACAATGTCTCAATCAAGCTTTAATTTAATTTATTGTTCCAAATCGCGGTTTAACTATAAACATTGTTCTAATTGAAAAGGTGTTATTTCTTTCTTGGCAAATATTAATTTGAGTACTTTTGTTTTGAAAAATCTTTACGTCAATGCTAGGCTAGATTTTCGGTATAAAAAGGTCTGAAAATATTGTATCGACATCAGTCCGGGTTCCAACTCTCAATCACCATGAGGGTAACAGCCTTCGTGATCCTTTGCTGCGCTTTGCAGGTAAGCATACCATTACACTTCTTATTTTCTTTGAAATATCTACTATTTTTTGTCTCATACCTTTGAATAATGAAAAGAAAATTGCTGGGTAATACCAGCCACTCGGATTAATCCTCAGGTTAAGCCGAACTTGCCTAGGTTGGTCTGTGAATTGCTGACCACCCATTATATACCTCGTACCTTAAACATTTGCTCTCGAATGTCATTTAATTTTGTAGATCTTTGACCGCCGTAACAGGTAGTCAGTGGCCGGAAAGTCTGACTACTAGTCTTACCAAGGGGTATCATATTACCCAGTACTAACTGGGTTGCGGAGGTCAGATAGGCAATCGCTTTATGTAAAATACTGGGCTCAGCTGCATCCTCTTGGGATAAGACTCGGCAGATGATGAACCTTGAATAATGCACTTCAACAGTCAAAATATTTTTATTTGAAGAACAATAATAGTTCTCCGATAAAAGATTTTATAAGCTTATGTTAAATATGCTTTTCTTGTATTAAAAATCGATGCATTAATTATTTGATTATTTCTCTTCACAATATAAATGTTGTAAAAGAAATCACAAAATAATTAAAACAAAATGACATAATAAGGAAAACATCGTGAGGAAACCGGCATATCTTAAAACCAAAAAATCGAAGATATGCGCCATCTACCAATCCGCACTGGGCCCGCGTGGTGGATTATAGCCCATCCCTCTCCTAGAGAGGAGGCCTGAGTCCCTGCAGTGGGAACAATATAGGCTGATGATGATGATGATGACATAAATAGAAGGTTTTTTTTACATTATCCAGTAAATACTGATGTCTCGGACTTAACAGGGTGCAATCTGAAAATTGCTATTAAGATTATATTCGAAAACATATTTTGGGGATCCAAGTTATGCGTAAAGAAAAATTGATTTCTATAGTATTGGATTTATCAGAAATTATTAAGGCGACATTAGCTGCCCGCGACCTTGAGCGCGCGTTTAACTCATCGCCTAAACAAATAAGGTTGAAAATGGCGATGCGTTTGATGCTCGTGACTGCCAAAATCAACGATAGTTCGCAGATTTAATTTATTAAAAAAAAAAATACGCTGTAATGTTAAAATATTTTTACATATGTCTTTAGTTGGTTAAATTTCCTTTCTGATAGTAAAAAAAAAAATAACAGTTGTCACTCAAAATATTGAGCATTTCGAGACGAAAAAGTTTTTTCGTGTGATTTTTTTGTGATTTTGTGATTTTTTTTTTCGAGGTTCTTGATTACTTTTAGAAAATATTTTTGCATAAGTCTTTTACCTATACATTTGACTATACACTGTATTTTTTTTGGAATTGTAATAAGTAGCAATACGGCTAACTCTGCGACGAAAAACGGGTCGTTTTTACGGTGCCCCTTTAGCCGCGCCTTAAGAAATGTCAGAACGAGCATATTAAACAAACAGCTCACGGTGGTTCACATTTACGAAATTCCGTTTCTATAAAAATAAACTCAGAGTTTGTTAGTTGATCAAGGATATGCAGAGAAATAAGCATACGTTCATAACAACATGAACACTTTACGAAGACAAAAGTTTCCCGATGTCTATCGTTGAAAAGATTTCTTTCTAGAGAGGTAAAACGTTTATCTGCTTCGGCACAATTAAACTATCTGTAAGTATAAATTTCGATTGGTTTTGTGTAATCAAGTATTAAAATTAATTTTACAGTACGCAACCGCTAACTTCAGTTATGAAGACTTCGAAGAACTAGAAAACTTTTTTCATCCAGAACACATTCCCGGTGCCCACGCAACACGTGAAAACATAACAGACGAAATAGTGTTAACTGATAAAGGATTTGAAGAACACAAAAAAACCGAACATACATTTAAGTTCGATAAAAAAAAACACGGCGGGAAAGGCCATGGCCACCATGGCCAAAAAAGGATAGTGACGATGGTATTTGAGATGGATAAAGACGGCAATGATGTCGTTTATGAACAGGAAGAAATAATAAAAATGTTAACCGATGAAGAAGCACATAGTGCAGCAGAATCCTCTTCATCATCTTCATCGTCTGCTAGTGCTTCAGTTGGTGCACACAAAGGGCATAAAGATAGTAAAATATCTTCTGGAGCATCTGCAACAGCCACAGCACAGAGTTCGGGTGGCAGAGGTTCAGGAATATATGGCCTGTACGGACCTGAGAGACAACGATTTGACCACACGGGATCAGTATCAGGTGCAACAGCAGCAGCAACAGCTGGTTCAGGTACATATGGCTATGACTCACTTGTCGAATCAGGAGCAGCTGCAACAGCACAAGCAGAAGCTGCTGTAGCAGATTATTATTCCGATAGAACTAGATATGATGTCTCGAACAGTTTAGATAATGGAATATTGCCATATAGTCCTTTCATTTCGGACGACGAATATTACCAGGAACGAGAGTCATCGGAAGCTACTGCGCAAGCAATTTCAGTAACAAGTGCCCGCTACGGATCTGAAAGACCAATTGGATTTGACCTCTCAGGATCAGAAGCAGCAGCATCAGCAGCTGCAGCAGGTGCTGCAGAATCAGGTTCAGGAGCAAACGGTCATCACGGACATTTGAGAGGAAATGATCATCGGGGCTCAGCAACAAGAGCAGGTGCAGCAGCAGCAGCATCAGCAGCATCAGCAGCTGCTGCAGAATCAGGTTCAGGAGCAGGCGGTCATCCCGGACATTTGAGAGGACATGATCAAAGGGGCTCAGGAACAGGAGCAATTGCAGCAGCGGCAGCATCAGCAGCATCAGCAGCATCAGCAACTGCTGCAGAATCAGGTCCAGGATTAGGCGGTCTGTACAGCCATTTGAGAAGACATGATCAAAGGAGATCAGGAGCAGGAACTGGTGCAGCAGCAGCAGCATCAGGAGCTGCTGTAGAATCAGTTTCAGGAGCAGGCGGTCATCACGGACATTTGAGAGGACATGATCAAAAGGGCTCAGGAAAAGGAGCAGGTGCAGGAGCAGCAGCATCAGCAGCAGCAGCATCAGCAGCATACGCAGCATCAGCAGCTACTGCAGAATCAGGTTCAGGAGCAGGCGGGCATCACGGACATTTGAGAGGACATGACCAAAGGGGCTCAGGAACAGTAGCAGGTGCAGCAGCAGCAGCATCAGCAGCATACGCAGCATCGGCAGCAGCAGCAGCTACAGAATCTGGAGCAGGAGGTCATCCCGGACATTTAAGAGGATATGATCAAAGGGGCTCAGGAACAGAAGCAGGTTCAGGAACATATGGCCACTACACAGTTGGAGCAGGCGGTCATCCCAGACATTTAAGAGGACATGATCAAAGGGGCTCAGGAACAGGAGTAGGTGCAGCAGCAGCAACAGCAGCAGCTGGTTCAGGAGCATATGTCTACGAGACATTTGGCCCCTCAGGATCAGGATCTGGTGCAGCAGCAGCAGCTACTTCAGGAGCATATGACTATAACACACTTGACGACTCAGAAGCAGCTGCAACAGCAGCAGCAGCGGCAGCTGCGGCGGCGAGTGATTATTCCGATGGAAGCGGTTTTGATAACGGATTTTTGCCATATAGTCTTAACGATTCCGTCGAGGGATATTACCTGGAGCGAGAGTCATCAGAAGCTACTGCGCAAGCAAGTTCAGTAACAAATAGCCGCTACGGATCCGACAGGCCAATTGGATTTGACCACTCAGGACCAGGAGCAGCTAGAACAGCAACAGCTGCGGTGCAAGCAGGTTCAGGAGTAGACAGTCGTCACGGACGTTTAACAGGAAATGATTATGGCAATTCAGGATCAGGATCAGGTGCAGCGGCATCGGCAGCAGCAGCAGCAGCTGCAACAGCAGCTGGTTCAGGGACATATGGCCACAACACAGTTGGACCCTTAGGATCAGGTGCAAGAACTAGTTCAGGAGCATATGGCTATGACACACCTTACGGTTTCAGTTCAGAGGCACGTGCAGCAGCAGAAGCTGTTTCAGGAACTTATGGTTACAACATAGATGGCCCCTCAGTATCAGGAGCAAGTGGAACAGGAGCAGCAGCAGGAGCAGGAGCAACTACCAAATCAGGTTCGGGACCCCAAAACCTTTACGGATCTACAGGACAACATAGACCAGGCCATTCAGGAGTAGCAGCTGGTGAAGCTTCGCCTGCAACAGCGGCTGGAACACCAGGTTATCGTAACAGAGGTGTAAGTCATAAATCCGAATCCTCCCAGACATCGAGCTCGCACGGAAGTTCAACCATCATAATCATCAGAGAACCAGAGACAGTAGAGAATGATTACTACAGTTTAGATGCAGCTTCAGCATTGGCAGAGGCAGCTGGCCAAACAGGTTTAAGAGCAGACGAACTTGAAAGAGGGTATGAACTGGACGGCTCAGGATCAGGAGCAGGTGCAGCAGCAGCAGCAGCAGTTGGTTCTGAAACATACGGCTACAACACTGTTGGGCCCTCAGGATCAGGAGCAAGTGGAGCAACAGCAGCAGCTGCGCAATCAAGTTCAAGAGCAGACAGTCGTCACGGACGTTTAACAGGAAATGATTATGGCAATTCAGGATCAGGATCAGTTGCAGCGGTATCGGCAGCAGCAGCAGCAGCATCTGTAACAGCAGCTGAAGCTGGTTCAGGAACTTATGGCCACAACACAGTTGGAGCAGGTGGTCATCCCGGACATTTAAGAGGACATGATCGAAGGGGCTCAGGAACAGGAGCAGGTGCAGCAGCAGCAGCTACTTCAGGAGCATATGACTATAACACACTTGACGACTCAGAAGCAGCTGCAACAGCAGCAGCAGCAGCATCTGCAACAGCAGCAGCAGCAGCATCTGCAACAGCAGCTGGTTCAGGAACATATGGCCACAACACAGTTGGAGCAGGCGGTCATCCCGGACATTTAAGAGGACATGATCAAAGGGGCTCAGGAACAGGAGCAGGTGCAGCAGCAGCAGCAGCAGAATCAGGTTCAGAAGCGTACGGTGGTTACAGCAATTTGAGGGAAAATAATCAAAGGGGCTCAGGAACAAGAGCAGGTGCAGCAGCAGCAGCGGTAGCTGCGACGGCGAGTGATTATTCCGATGGAAGCGGTTTTGATAACGGATTTTTGCCATATAGTCTTAACGATTCCGTCGAGGGATATTACCTGGAGCGAGAGTCATCAGAAGCTACTGCGCAAGCAAGTTCAGTAACAAATAGCCGCTACGGATCCGACAGGCCAATTGGATTTGACCACTCAGGACCAGGAGCAGCTAGAACAGCAACAGCTGCGGTGCAAGCAGGTTCAGGAGTAGACAGTCGTCACGGACGTTTAACAGGAAATGATTATGGCAATTCAGGATCAGGATCAGGTGCAGCGGCATCGGCAGCAGCAGCAGCAGCTGAAACAGCAGCTGGTTCAGGGACATATGGCCACAACACAGTTGGAGCGGGTGGTCATCCCGGACATTTAAGAGGACATGATCAAAGGGGCTCAGGAACAGGAGCAGGTGCAGCAGCAGCGGCTACTTCAGGAGCATATGACTATAACACACTTGAAGACTCAGAAGCAGCTGCAACAGCAGCAGCAGCAGCATCTGCAACAGCAGCTGCAGTAGCAGCTGGTTCAGGAACATATGGCCACAACACAGTTGGAGCAGGCGGTCATCCCGGACATTTAAGAGGACATGATCAAAGGGGCTCAGGAACAGGAGCAGGTGCAGCAGCAGCAGCAGCAGCAGAATCAGGTTCAGAAGCGTACGGTGGTTACAGCAATTTGAGGGAAAATAATCAAAGGGGCTCAGGAACAAGAGCAGGTGCAGCAGCAGCAGCGGTAGCTGCGACGGCGAGTGATTATTCCGATGGAAGCGGTTTTGATAACGGATTTTTGCCATATAGTCTTAACGATTCCGTCGAGGGATATTACCTGGAGCGAGAGTCATCAGAAGCTACTGCGCAAGCAAGTTCAGTAACAAATAGCCGCTACGGATCCGACAGGCCAATTGGATTTGACCACTCAGGACCAGGAGCAGCTAGAACAGCAACAGCTGCGGTGCAAGCAGGTTCAGGAGTAGACAGTCGTCACGGACGTTTAACAGGAAATGATTATGGCAATTCAGGATCAGGATCAGGTGCAGCGGCATCGGCAGCAGCAGCAGCAGCTGCAACAGCAGCTGGTTCAGGGACATATGGCCACAACACAGTTGGAGCAGGTGGTCATTCCGGACATTTAAGGGGACATGATCAAAGGGGCTCAGGAACAGGAGCAGGAGCATCAGCAGCAGCAGCAGCTAATTCAGGATCAGGATCAGGTGCAGCGGCATCAGCAGCAGGTGCAGCAGCAGCTAAATCAGGATCAGGATCAGGTGCAGCGGCATCGGCTGCAGCAGCAGCAGCAGCAGCAGCTGCGGCGGCCGGTGATTATTCCGATGCAAGCGGTTTTGATAACGGATTTTTGCCATATAGTCTTAACGATTCGGTCGAGGGATATTACCTGGAGCGAGAGTCATCAGAAGCTACTGCGCAAGCAAGTTCAGTAACAAATAGCCGCTACAGATCCGACAGGCCAAATGGATTTGACCACTCAGGACCAGGAGCAGCTAGAACAGCAACAGCTGCGGTGCAAGCAGGTTCAGGAGTAGACAGTCGTCACGGACGTTTAACAGGAAATGATTATGGCAATTCAGAATCAGGATCAGGTGCAGCGGCATCGGCAGCAGCAGCAGCAGCTGCAACAGCAGCTGGTTCAGGGACATATGGCCACAACACAGTTGGAGCAGGTGGTCATCCCGGACATTTAAGGGGACATGATCAAAGGGGCTCAGGAACAGGAGCAGGTGCATCAGCAGCAGCAGCAGCTAATTCAGGATCAGGTGCAGCGGCATCAGCAGCAGGTGCAGCAGCAGCTAATTCAGGATCAGGATCAGGTGCAGCGGCATCGGCAGCAGCAGCAGCAGCAGCAGCAGCTGCGGCGGCCGGTGATAATTCCGATGGAAGCGGTTTTGATAACGGATTTTTGCCATATAGTCTTAACGATTCCGTCGAGGGATATTACCTGGAGCGAGAGTCATCAGAAGCTACTGCGCAAGCAAGTTCAGTAACAAATAGCCGCTACAGATCCGACAGGCCAATTGGATTTGACCACTCAGGACCAGGAGCAGCTAGAACAGCAACAGCTGCGGTGCAAGCAGGTTCAGGAGTAGACAGTCGTCACGGACGTTTAACAGGAAATGATTATGGCAATTCAGGATCAGCATCAGGTGCAGCGGCATCGGCAGCAGGTGCAGCAGCAGCTAAATCAGGATCAGGATCAG
The DNA here is from genome assembly GCA_949316265.1 of Diarsia mendica. Lineage (NCBI taxonomy): Eukaryota > Metazoa > Arthropoda > Insecta > Lepidoptera > Noctuidae > Diarsia > Diarsia mendica. Next base: position 6,566,138 of record OX438906.1, on the reverse strand, counting down.
GTGCAGCAGCATCGGCAGCAGCAGCAGCAGCAGCAGCTGCGGCGGCCGGTGATTATTCCGATGGAAGCGGTTTTGATAACGGATTTTTGCCATATAGTCTTAACGATTCCGTCGAGGGATATTACCTGGAGCGAGAGTCATCAGAAGCTACTGCGCAAGCAAGTTCAGTAACAAATAGCCGCTACGGATCCGACAGGCCAATTGGATTTGACCACTCAGGACCAGGAGCAGCTAGAACAGCAACAGCTGCGGTGCAAGCAGGTTCAGGAGTAGACAGTCGTCACGGACGTTTAACAGGAAATGATTATGGCAATTCAGGATCAGCATCAGGTGCAGCGGCATCGGCAGCAGGTGCAGCAGCAGCTAAATCAGGATCAGGATCAGGTGCAGCGGCATCGGCAGCAGCAGCAGCAGCAGCTGCGGCGGCCGGTGATTATTCCGATGGAAGCGGTTTTGATAACGGATTTTTGCCATATAGTCTTAACGATTCCGTCGAGGGATATTACCTGGAGCGAGAGTCATCAGAAGCTACTGCGCAAGCAAGTTCAGTAACAAATAGCCGCTACGGATCCGACAGGCCAATTCGATTTGACCACTCAGGACCAGGAGCAGCTAGAACAGCAACAGCTGCGGTGCAAGCAGGTTCAGGAGCAGACAATCGTCACGGACGGTTAACAGGAAATGATTATGGCAATTCAGGATCAGCATCAGGTGCAGCGGCATCGGCAGCAGGTGCAGCAGCAGCTAAATCAGGATCAGGATCAGGTGCAGCAGCATCGGCAGCAGCAGCAGCTGCGGCGGCCGGTGATTATTCCGATGGAAGCGGTTTTGATAACGGATTTTTGCCATATAGTCTTAACGATTCCGTCGAGGGATATTACCTGGAGCGAGAGTCATCAGAAGCTACTGCGCAAGCAAGTTCAGTAACAAATAGCCGCTACGTATCCGACACGCCAATTGGATTTGACCACTCAGGACCAGGAGCAGCTAGAACAGCAACAGCTGCGGTGCAAGCAGGTTCAGGAGTAGACAGTCGTCACGGACGTTTAACAGGAAATGATTATGGCAATTCAGAATCAGGATCAGGTGCAGCGGCATCGGCAGCAGCAGCAGCAGCTGCAACAGTAGCTGGTTCAGGGACATATGGCCACAACACAGTTGGAGCAGGTGGTCATCCCGGACATTTAAGGGGACATGATCAAAGGGGCTCAGGAACAGGAGCAGGTGCATCAGCAGCAGCAGCAGCTAATTCAGGATCAGGTGCAGCGGCATCAGCAGCAGGTGCAGCAGCAGCTAATTCAGGATCAGGATCAGGTGCAGCGGCATCGGCAGCAGCAGCAGCAGCAGCAGCAGCTGCGGCGGCCGGTGATAATTCCGATGGAAGCGGTTTTGATAACGGATTTTTGCCATATAGTCTTAACGATTCCGTCGAGGGATATTACCTGGAGCGAGAGTCATCAGAAGCTACTGCGCAAGCAAGTTCAGTAACAAATAGCCGCTACAGATCCGACAGGCCAATTGGATTTGACCACTCAGGACCAGGAGCAGCTAGAACAGCAACAGCTGCGGTGCAAGCAGGTTCAGGAGTAGACAGTCGTCACGGACGTTTAACAGGAAATGATTATGGCAATTCAGGATCAGCATCAGGTGCAGCGGCATCGGCAGCAGGTGCAGCAGCAGCTAAATCAGGATCAGGATCAGGTGCAGCAGCATCGGCAGCAGCAGCAGCAGCAGCAGCTGCGGCGGCCGGTGATTATTCCGATGGAAGCGGTTTTGATAACGGATTTTTGCCATATAGTCTTAACGATTCCGTCGAGGGATATTACCTGGAGCGAGAGTCATCAGAAGCTACTGCGCAAGCAAGTTCAGTAACAAATAGCCGCTACGGATCCGACAGGCCAATTGGATTTGACCACTCAGGACCAGGAGCAGCTAGAACAGCAACAGCTGCGGTGCAAGCAGGTTCAGGAGTAGACAGTCGTCACGGACGTTTAACAGGAAATGATTATGGCAATTCAGGATCAGGATCAGGTGCAGCGGCATCGGCAGCAGGTGCAGCAGCAGCTAAATCAGGATCAGGATCAGGTGCAGCAGCATCGGCAGCAGCAGCAGCAGCAGCTGCTGCGGCGGCCGGTGATTATTCCGATGGAAGCGGTTTTGATAACGGATTCTTGCCATATAGTCTTAACGATTCCGTCGAGGGATATTACCTGGAGCGAGAGTCATCAGAAGCTACTGCGCAAGCAAGTTCAGTAACAAATAGCCGCTACGTATCCGACAGGCCAATTGGATTTGACCACTCAGGACCAGGAGCAGCTAGAACAGCAACAGCTGCGGTGCAAGCAGGTTCAGGAGTAGACAGTCGTCACGGACGTTTAACAGGAAATGATTATGGCAATTCAGGATCAGGATCAGGTGCAGCGGCATCGGCAGCAGCAGCAGCAGCTGCAACAGCAGCTGGTTCAGGGACATATGGCCACAACACAGTTGGAGCAGGTGGTCATCCCGGACATTTAAGGGGACATGATCAAAGGGGCTCAGGAACAGGAGCAGGTGCATCAGCAGCAGCAGCAGCTAATTCAGGATCAGGTGCAGCGGCATCAGCAGCAGGTGCAGCAGCAGCTAAATCAGGATCAGGATCAGGTGCAGCGGCATCGGCAGCAGCAGCAGCAGCAGCAGCAGCTGCGGCGGCCGGTGATAATTCCGATGGAAGCGGTTTTGATAACGGATTTTTGCCATATAGTCTTAACGATTCCGTCGAGGGATATTACCTGGACCGAGAGTCATCAGAAGCTACTGCGCAAGCAAGTTCAGTAACAAATAGCCGCTACGGATCCGACAGGCCAATTGGATTTGACCACTCAGGACCAGGAGCAGCTAGAACAGCAACAGCTGCGGTGCAAGCAGGTTCAGGAGTAGACAGTCGTCACGGACGTTTAACAGGAAATGATTATGGCAATTCAGGATCAGCATCAGGTGCAGCGGCATCGGAAGCAGGTGCAGCAGCAGCTAAATCAGGATCAGGATCAGGTGCAGCGGCATCGGCAGCAGCAGCAGCAGCAGCAGCAGCTGCGGCGGCCGGTGATTATTCCGATGGAAGCGGTTTTGATAACGGATTTTTGCCATATAGTCTTAACGATTCCGTCGAGGGATATTACCTGGAGCGAGAGTCATCAGAAGCTACTGCGCAAGCAAGTTCAGTAACAAATAGCCGCTACGGATCCGACAGGCCAATTCGATTTGACCACTCAGGACCAGGAGCAGCTAGAACAGCAACAGCTGCGGTGCAAGCAGGTTCAGGAGCAGACAATCGTCACGGACGGTTAACAGGAAATGATTATGGCAATTCAGGATCAGCATCAGGTGCAGCGGCATCGGCAGCAGGTGCAGCAGCAGCTAAATCAGGATCAGGATCAGGTGCAGCAGCATCGGCAGCAGCAGCAGCTGCGGCGGCCGGTGATTATTCCGATGGAAGCGGTTTTGATAACGGATTTTTGCCATATAGTCTTAACGATTCCGTCGAGGGATATTACCTGGAGCGAGAGTCATCAGAAGCTACTGCGCAAGCAAGTTCAGTAACAAATAGCCGCTACGTATCCGACACGCCAATTGGATTTGACCACTCAGGACCAGGAGCAGCTAGAACAGCAACAGCTGCGGTGCAAGCAGGTTCAGGAGTAGACAGTCGTCATGGACGTTTAACAGAAAATGATTATGGCAATTCAGAATCAGGATCAGGTGCAGCGGCATCGGCAGCAGCAGCAGCAGCTGCAACAGCAGCAGCAGCTGCAACAGCAGCTGGTTCAGGGACATATGGCCACAACACAGTTGGAGCAGGTGGTCATCCCGGACATTTAAGGGGACATGATCAAAGGGGCTCAGGAACAGGAGCAGGTGCATCAGCAGCAGCAGCAGCTAATTCAGGATCAGGTGCAGCGGCATCAGCAGCAGGTGCAGCAGCAGCTAATTCAGGATCAGGATCAGGTGCAGCGGCATCGGCAGCAGCAGCAGCAGCAGCAGCAGCTGCGGCGGCCGGTGATAATTCCGATGGAAGCGGTTTTGATAACGGATTTTTGCCATATAGTCTTAACGATTCCGTCGAGGGATATTACCTGGAGCGAGAGTCATCAGAAGCTACTGCGCAAGCAAGTTCAGTAACAAATAGCCGCTACAGATCCGACAGGCCAATTGGATTTGACCACTCAGGACCAGGAGCAGCTAGAACAGCAACAGCTGCGGTGCAAGCAGGTTCAGGAGTAGACAGTCGTCACGGACGTTTAACAGGAAATGATTATGGCAATTCAGGATCAGCATCAGGTGCAGCGGCATCGGCAGCAGGTGCAGCAGCAGCTAAATCAGGATCAGGATCAGGTGCAGCGGCATCGGCAGCAGCAGCAGCAGCTGCAACAGCAGCTGGTTCAGGGACATATGGCCACAACACAGTTGGAGCAGGTGGTCATCCCGGACATTTAAGGGGACATGATCAAAGGGGCTCAGGAACAGGAGCAGGTGCATCAGCAGCAGCAGCAGCTAATTCAGGATCAGGAACAGGTGCAGCGGCATCAGCAGCAGGTGCAGCAGCAGCTAAATCAGGATCAGGATCAGGTGCAGCGGCATCGGCAGCAGCAGCAGCAGCAGCTGCGGCGGCCGGTGATTATTCCGATGGAAGAGGTTTTGATAACGGATTTTTGCCATATAGTCTTAACGATTCCGTCGAGGGATATTACCTGGAGCGAGAGTCATCAGAAGCTACTGCGCAAGCAAGTTCAGTAACAAATAGCCGCTACAGATCCGACAGGCCAATTGGATTTGACCACTCAGGACCAGGAGCAGCTAGAACAGCAACAGCTGCGGTGCAAGCAGGTTCAGGAGTAGACAGTCGTCACGGACGTTTAACAGGAAATGATTATGGCAATTCAGGATCAGTATCAGGTGCAGCGGCATCGGCAGCAGCAGCAGCAGCTGCAACAGCAGCTGGTTCAGGAACATATGGCCACAACACAGTTGGAGCAGGTGGTCATCCCGGACATTTAAGAGGACATGATCAAAGGGGCTCAGGAACAGGAGCAGGTGCAGCAGCAGCAGCTACTTCAGGAGCATATGACTATAACACACTTGACGACTCAGAAGCAGCTGCAACAGCAGCAGCAGCAGCATCTGCAACAGCAGCTGCAGCAGCAGCTGGTTCAGGAACATATGGCCACAACACAGTTGGAGCAGGTGGTCATCCCGGACATTTAAGAGGACATGATCAAAGGGGCTCAGGAACAAGAGCAGGTGCAGCAGCAGCAGCGGTAGCTGCGACGGCGAGTGATTATTCCGATGGAAGCGGTTTTGATAACGGATTTTTGCCATATAGTCTTAACGATTCCGTCGAGGGATATTACCTGGAGCGAGAGTCATCAGAAGCTACTGCGCAAGCAAGTTCAGTAACAAATAGCCGCTACGTATCCGACACGCCAATTGGATTTGACCACTCAGGACCAGGAGCAGCTAGAACAGCAACAGCTGCGGTGCAAGCAGGTTCAGGAGTAGACAGTCGTCACGGACGTTTAACAGGAAATGATTATGGCAATTCAGAATCAGGATCAGGTGCAGCGGCATCGGCAGCAGCAGCAGCAGCTGCAACAGCAGCTGGTTCAGGGACATATGGCCACAACACAGTTGGAGCAGGTGGTCATTCCGGACATTTAAGGGGACATGATCAAAGGGGCTCAGGAACAGGAGCAGGAGCATCAGCAGCAGCAGCAGCTAATTCAGGATCAGGATCAGGTGCAGCGGCATCAGCAGCAGGTGCAGCAGCAGCTAAATCAGGATCAGGATCAGGTGCAGCGGCATCGGCTGCAGCAGCAGCAGCAGCAGCAGCTGCGGCGGCCGGTGATTATTCCGATGCAAGCGGTTTTGATAACGGATTTTTGCCATATAGTCTTAACGATTCGGTCGAGGGATATTACCTGGAGCGAGAGTCATCAGAAGCTACTGCGCAAGCAAGTTCAGTAACAAATAGCCGCTACAGATCCGACAGGCCAATTGGATTTGACCACTCAGGACCAGGAGCAGCTAGAACAGCAACAGCTGCGGTGCAAGCAGGTTCAGGAGTAGACAGTCGTCACGGACGTTTAACAGGAAATGATTATGGCAATTCAGGATCAGCATCAGGTGCAGCGGCATCGGCAGCAGGTGCAGCAGCAGCTAAATCAGGATCAGGATCAGGTGCAGCAGCATCGGCAGCAGCAGCAGCAGCAGCAGCTGCGGCGGCCGGTGATTATTCCGATGGAAGCGGTTTTGATAACGGATTCTTGCCATATAGTCTTAACGATTCGGTCGAGGGATATTACCTGGAGCGAGAGTCATCAGAAGCTACTGCGCAAGCAAGTTCAGTAACAAATAGCCGCTACAGATCCGACAGGCCAATTGGATTTGACCACTCAGGACCAGGAGCAGCTAGAACAGCAACAGCTGCGGTGCAAGCAGGTTCAGGAGTAGACAGTCGTCACGGACGTTTAACAGGAAATGATTATGGCAATTCAGGATCAGTATCAGGTGCAGCGGCATCGGCAGCAGCAGCAGCAGCTGCAACAGCAGCTGGTTCAGGGACATATGGCCACAACACAGTTGGAGCAGGTGGTCATCCCGGACATTTAAGAGGACATGATCAAAGGGGCTCAGGAACAGGAGCAGGTGCAGCAGCAGCAGCTACTTCAGGAGCATATGACTATAACACACTGGACGACTCAGAAGCAGCTGCAACAGCAGCAGCAGCAGCATCTGCAACAGCAGCTGCAGCAGCAGCTGGTTCAGGAACATATGGCCACAGCACAGTTGGAGCAGGTGGTCATCCCGGACATTTAAGAGGACATGATCAAAGGGGCTCAGGAACAGGAGCAGGTGCAGCAGCAGCAGCTACTTCAGGAGCATATGACTATAACACACTTGACGACTCAGAAGCAGCTGCAACAGCAGCAGCAGCAGCATCTGCAACAGCAGCTGCAGCAGCAGCTGGTTCAGGAACATATGGCCACAGCACAGTTGGAGCAGGTGGTCATCCCGGACATTTAAGAGGACATGATCAAAGGGGCTCAGGAACAAGAGCAGGTGCAGCAGCAGCAGCGGTAGCTGCGACGGCGAGTGATTATTCCGATGGAAGCGGTTTTGATAACGGATTTTTGCCATATAGTCTTAACGATTCCGTCGAGGGATATTACCTGGAGCGAGAGTCATCAGAAGCTACTGCGCAAGCAAGTTCAGTAACAAATAGCCGCTACGGATCCGACAGGCCAATTGGATTTGACCACTCAGGACCAGGAGCAGCTAGAACAGCAACAGCTGCGGTGCAAGCAGGTTCAGGAGTAGACAGTCGTCACGGACGTTTAACAAAAAATGATTATGGCACTTCAGGATCAATATCAGGTGCAGCGGCATCGGCAGCAGCAGCAGCAGCTGCAACAGCAGCTGGTTCAGGGACATATGGCCACAACACAGTTGGAGCAGGTGGTCATCCCGGACATTTAAGAGGACATGATCAAAGGGGCTCAGGAACAGGAGCAGGTGCAGCAGCAGCAGCTACTGCAGGAGCATATGACTATAACACACTTGACGACTCAGAAGCAGCTGCAACAGCAGCAGCAGCAGCATCTGCAACAGCAGCTGCAGCAGCAGCTGGTTCAGGAACATATGGCCACAACACAGTTGGAGCAGGTGGTCATCCCGGACATTTAAGAGGACATGATCAAAGGGGCTCAGGAACAAGAGCAGGTGCAGCAGCAGCAGCGGTAGCTGCGACGGCGAGTGACTATTCCGATGGAAGCGGTTTTGATAACGGATTTTTGCCATATAGTCTTAACGATTCCGTCGAGGGATATTACCTGGAGCGAGAGTCATCAGAAGCTACTGCGCAAGCAAGTTCAGTAACAAATAGCCGCTACGGATCCGACAGGCCAATTGGATTTGACCACTCAGGACCAGGAGCAGCTAGAACAGCAACAGCTGCGGTGCAAGCAGGTTCAGGAGTAGACAGTCGTCACGGACGTTTAACAGGAAATGATTATGGCAATTCAGGATCAGTATCAGGTGCAGCGGCATCGGCAGCAGCAGCAGCAGCTGCAACAGCAGCTGGTTCAGGGACATATGGCCACAACACAGTTGGAGCAGGTGGTCATCCCGGACATTTAAGAGGACATGATCAAAGGGGCTCAGGAACAGGAGCAGGTGCAGCAGCAGCAGCTACTGCAGGAGCATATGACTATAACACACTTGACGACTCAGAAGCAGCTGCAACAGCAGCAGCAGCAGCATCTGCAACAGCAGCTGCAGCAGCAGCTGGTTCAGGAACATATGGCCACAACACAGTTGGAGCAGGTGGTCATCCCGGACATTTAAGAGGACATGATCAAAGGGGCTCAGGAACAGGAGCAGGTGCAGCAGCAGCAGCTACTTCAGGAGCATATGACTATAACACACTTGACGACTCAGAAGCAGCTGCAACAGCAGCAGCAGCAACAGCTGCGGCGGCCGGTGATTATTCCGATGGAAGCGGTTTTGATAACGGATTTTTGCCATATAGTCTTAACGATTCCGTCGAGGGATATTACCTGGAGCGAGAGTCATCAGAAGCTACTGCGCAAGCAAGTTCAGTAACAAATAGCCGCTACGGATCCGACAGGCCAATTGGATTTGACCACTCAGGACCAGGAGCAGCTAGAACAGCAACAGCTGCGGTGCAAGCAGGTTCAGGAGTAGACAGTCGTCACGGACGTTTAACAGGAAATGATTATGGCAATTCAGGATCAGGATCAGGTGCAGCGGCATCGGCAGCAGCAGCAGCAGCTGCAACAGCAGCTGGTTTAGGGACATATGGCCACAACACAGTTGGAGCAGGCGGTCATCCTAGACATTTAAGAGGACATGATCAAAGGGGCTCAGGAACAGGAGCAGGTGCAGCAGCAGCAGCTACTTCAGGAGCATATGACTATAACACACTTGACGACCCAGAAGCAGCTGCAACAGCAGCAGCAGCAGCTGCTGCGGCAGCCGGTGATTATTCTGATGGAAGCGGTTTTGATAACGGATTTTTGCCATATAGTCTTAACGATTCCGTCGAGGGATATTACCTGGAGCGAGAGTCATCGGAAGCTACTGCGCAAGCAAGTTCAGTAACAAATAGCCGCTACGGATCCGACAGGCCAATTGGATTTGTCCACTCAGGACCAGGAGCAGCTACAATAGCTGCGGTGCAAGCAGGTTCGGGAGTAGACGGTCGTCACGAACGTTTGAGAGGAACTGATTATGGCAACTTAGGGTCAGGATCAGGTGCAGCGGCAGCGGCAGCAGCAGCTGCAATAGCAGCTGGTTCAGGAACATATGGCCACAACACAGTTAGACCCTCAGGATCAGATGCAAGAACTGGTTCAGGAGCATATGGCTATGACACACCTTACGGTTCCAGTTCAGAGGCACGTGCAGCAGCAGAAGCTGTTTCAGGAACTTATGGTTACAACATAGATGGCCCCTCAGTATCAGGAGCAAGTGGAATAGGAGCAGGAGCAACTACCAAATCAGGTTCGGGACCCCAAAACCTTTACGGATCTACAGGACAACATAGACCAGGCCATTCAGGAGCAGCAGCTGGTGCAGCTTCGACTGTAACAGCGGCTGGAACACCAGGTTATCGTAACAGAGGTGTAAGTCATAAATCCGAATCCTCCCAGACATCGAGCTCGCACGGAGGTTCAACCATCATAATCATTAGAGAACCAGAGACAATAGAGAATGTTTACTACAGTTTAGATGAAGCTTCAGCATTGGCAGAGGCAGCTGGCCAAACAGGTTTAAGAGCAGACGAACTTGAGAGATGGTATGAACTGGACGGCTCAGGATCAGGAGCAGGTGCAGCAGCAGCAGCAGCAGTTGATTCTGGAACATATGGCTACAACACTGTTGGGCCCTTAGGATCAGGAGCAAGTGGAGCAACAGCAGCAGCTGCGCAAGCAAGTTCAGGAGCAGACGGGCGTCACGGACGTTTTACAGGAAATGATTATGGCAACTCAGGATCAGGATCAGGTGCAGCGGCATCGGCAGCAGCAGCAGCAGCTGCAACAGCAGTTGCAGCAGCAGCTGGTTCAGGAACATATGGCCACAACACAGTTGGACCCTCAGGATCAAGAGCAAGTGGAGCAACAGCAGCAGCAGTAGCTGCTGCTGCAGCAGGTGATTATTCTGATGGACGCGGATATGATGCAGGAGTAAGTGCAGCAGCAGCAGTTGGTTCAGGAACATATGGCTACGACACAGTGGGGCCCTCAGGATCAGGAGCAAGCGGAGCAACAGCAGCAGCAGCAGTAGCAGCAGCAGCTACTGCCCAAGCAGGATCAGGAGCATATGACTATAACATACTAGGCGACTCAGAAGCAGCCGCAACAGCAGCAGGTGATGATTCCGATGGACGCGAATATGATGGTTTGGATAGTTTTGATAATGGATTTTTGCCATATAGTCCTTACGATTCCGTCGAGGGATATTACCTAGAACGAGAGTCATCAAAAGCTGCTGCGCAAGCAAGTTCAGTAACAAATGGCCGCCCGGGATTCGGAGCAGGTGCGGCAGCAGCAGCGACAGCAATAGCTGGATCAAATGACTTGTATACACCTGCATATGAACCAGTCCGCTCTGGTACAGTAGTCGCTGAAAATGAAGGATTGTACGGAACAGAATATGCTAGAGAATCTGGATCAAGTGGTGCAACAGCCGCAGCCTCAGCAGTTTTGACTGATGAAATAGATGATATCATCATCATTGAAGAGGGTTCGTTTGGATCAACGTCATCGGCTCGTTCAGACTCTGTGAGACAAGAGGTTTACGCGCCATATGGGTCAGGCGCTGCTAGTAGCTCGTCTGCAGCAGCTAGCAGTTCATCTGGTGCCCAACCCGGAGGTACTGCTTCAGGTGTAAGAGGTCGTAAGAACTGCCGCATCACTCGGGGTCAACTATTTGTAAAGTATGGCACTCGTCGTTCGCCATGCACTACTTGCTAGTTTCTTATTTTTTTATTATTCTGTTTGTTTATTTTCTCTGGATACATCTTTTGTTTTTTAAACGAATATAAATATATTGCATTTTATTTATTTTTTTATTTTTTTACCTATCCTTTTTGAACTTTGTTTAGGTATTTAAATATAGATAATAATCATGATGATCTGTAATGTTCCCACTGTATGGACTAAGGCCTCCTCTCTAGGAGATGGGCTATAATCCACCACGCGGGCCTAGTGCGGTTTGGTAGATGTCACATGTCTTTGAATTTTTTGATTCTAAGACATGCCTGTTCCATGTTTCCTCACGATGTTTCCCTTCACGTCTTGAGAGCAGTGGTGATGAAATAAATTACACAAAGTAATGCGCCTGCCTGGGTTCGAACGACTTACTATTCGTAAGTAGGGGCCGCCACCAGTGGGCCACCGCTTCAATGATAATACTCATACACATAATTATTCACTTGAACAGATTACATTTACTATTTCACAAAGAATTGTTTGTTGCTGTTAACTAAAATGTTTTGAGACAGGATAGTTTTATTCGTAATTTTTCTTTCGTTTTGACACCACAGAACGCCACTTGCTACGATCCTTACATACTCGTTTCGCCTCCTCCACATTCATACATCGGCCCCGAGTCTGCTATTCAATAGCGTCAGAATGGTCAATCAATGATCTCATAATTGTTGATTTTGACAAGTTTGGGGTTGTCAAAATCAACAAACTTCGGGAAACTACGCGACATCTTTTCGTCCAAAATTCCGCAGTGTCTCAAGACGAGGGTGTATAACCAATGTGTGTTGCCAGTGATGACTTATGGCACAGAGACATGGTCCTTAACTGCTGGCCTCTTAGAGAAGCTCAGAGTCACGCAACGAGCCATGGAGAGAGCTATGCTCGGAGTTTCTTTGTGCGACAAAATCCGGAATGAGGAAATTCACCGAAGAACTAGGGTCACCGATATAGCTCGCAGAATATGCAAGTTGAAGTGGCAATGGGCAGGCCACATCGCTCGAAGAACAGACAACCGATGGGGAAGAAACGTTCTCGAGTGGCGACCACGAACCGAAAGACGCAGCGTTGGTAGGCCTCCCACCAGGTGGACCGACGACATCGTGAGAGTCGCGGGCAACCGGTGGATGCAAACAGCAGGCTGCCGTTCTTTATGGCGTTCTATGGGGAGGCCTTTGTCCAGCAGTGGACGTCTAATGGCTGATGATGATGATGAATAGCAGACTCGGGGCCCTGGTCATACACGCTCGCGGGTTACGAGTACTACGCACCTGTCCTTTCTGAAGACGATTTTTTAATTTTTTTATTATTTACTAGCTTTTGCCCGCGACTTCGTCCGCGTTATACTAAAAATGTTATCTTTGGTCATCATTTCAGCCAAAAGACGTCCACTGCTGAACATAGGCCTCCCCCAGGCGTCGCCACATTGACCGGTCCCGTGCGTCTCTCATCCAGCGGGTTCCTGCAACCTTGACCAGGTCATCGGTCCACCTAGTGGGAGGCCTTCCAACGCAACGTCTTCCGGTTCGCGGTCGCCATTCGAGAACTTTTCGGCCCCATCGGCCATCCGTTCTGCGAGCAATGTGCCCTGCCCATTGCCACTTAAGTCTGGCGATTCTTCGGGCTACGTCGGTAACCTTGCTTCTCATGCGGATGTCCTCATTTCTGATTCGATCACGCAAGGAAACTCCGAGCATAGCCCTCTCCATTGCCCTTTGGGTGACTTTGAGCTTTCTGATAAGGCCCATTGTGAGCGACCACGTTTCGGTCCCGTATGTAATCACTGGCAACACACACTGGTCATAGACTTTCGTCTTGAGACACTGGGGTAAGTTGGACGAGAAGATACCGCGCAGCTTCCCGAACGCTGCCCAGCCGAGTCGGATTCGACGATTGACCTCTTTCTCGAAGTTAGATCTACCCAACTGGACCGTTTGTCCCAGGTAGACATAATCGTCCACAACTTCGAGCGTAGAGTCTCCGATCTTGATAGGAGTGGGTGTTACATGAACATTCGACATAACCTTGGTTTTGTCCATGTTCATTTTAAGACCCACTCTTTCAGAAGCTCTACTGAGGTCATCGAGCATTTTACTGAGGTCTTCCATGGTCTCAGCCATGACCACTATATCGTCGGCAAACCGAAGGTGAGTGATGTACTCGCCGTTGACATTGATGCCAAGTCCTTTCCAATCCAGAACCTTGAAGACATCCTCCAATGCAGCGGTGAACAGTTTCGGAGATATGACGTCTCCCTGTCTCACACCGCGCTGCAGAAGGATAGGTTCCGTGGTCTGGTCCTGAAGTCGGACTGACATGGTGGCGTTTTTGTACAAACACTTCAACACCTCGATGTACCGGTAGTCAATTTGGCACCGTTGGAGAGACTGCAGTACAGCCCAAGTCTCGATCGAATCGAAGGCTTTCTCGTAGTCCACAAACGCTAAACAGAGAGGCAGGTTATACTCTTCGGTCTTCTGTATAACTTGCCGCAGCGTATGTATGTGGTCTACGGTACTGAAGCCTTTTCGGAATCCGGCTTGTTCGGGAGGCTGGAAATCGTCGAACCTGCGTGCGAGACGATTCGTGATGACTCTTGAAAACAACTTGTAGACATGGCTTAGAAGTGAGATGGGCCTGATAATTTTAGATTTTTACACGTGTTATTGTGAGTCAACCATAAAAGATAGACATATGCTGTTGTGGAATATTTTTTAGATAATTTTATATAGAACATTTCCGTCATAAATAATTTCTATGTAGCTTTAACCTTTAAGGCTGCACACGCGACGGAAGCTTAAAAAATGGAGCAACTTCTCCCGTTTTCCCAACATTTTCCTTCACTGCTCTGCTCCTATTGATTGTAGCGTGATGAAAAGTATACTATAACCTCCCCAGGAGTATGAAGAATAATTGTACCAAGTTTCGTTAAAATCCGTCGAGTAGTTTTTGTTTCTATAAGGAACATACAGACAGACAGACAGACAGAAAGACAGACAGACAGACAAAATTTTTACTGATTGCATTTTTGGCATCAGTATCGATCACTAAATACACCCTGATAGTTATTTTGAAAATATATATCATGTACAGAATTGACATCTCTACAGATTTATTATAAGTATAATAATAATAATATAATATATAGATTTCTTCTGATTCATGAAATAGGTGTTTTCTGAAATTATTTCTAAGATTTATATTTATTAGAGTAAATTAATTGTATGCATTATTAATTAAAAACTATTAAATAAACTAACAAGAAACTATAAAAGGGCATAAAAAACTGCTCCTCAACGCTGTGAGCCGGTAATGTGCCCATGAGACTGACGGCATTGCCACGTTGTATGGCAACACTTAGCCTCTGGTCAAAGTAAACGCCAGCACGGGAAGCGACAACTAGGCGTTTAGAACTTCTCTTTAACAGGCTATGAGCAGATTTATTTTGTGTTTATTGTGCCTTCTTGGACTAGTGGTCGCTAGCGACTGCTGTGCATGGTTTCCTGGGTTCGATTCCAAGGTTGGGCAAAGTGTTGTTGGTGAGTTGGGTTGTGGCCGGTTGATGGCAACAGGCTTGCCCTCTATCGCATGGGACTGAAACATATAAATGTTTTTTTTTTTTTTTATAAAACGTTGGCCCACACTAGGAATTTCTCCTATAAATGTGGGTGTTACTAATAGGACATCTGCCTATCCCATCGGGTACTACAAGCTTGATGTTATATTAACCTATTTATCAAAAAAAATAACGGTTAAAACCGGTTATCGTGAGACTGTAACCCCTAAGTTATGAACAAATCTCACGGCCGCGGGATCACATCAAATCAATGCAAATTTATGTGAGAAATGATGACCGCTGACTTCAAGAACTGACCATTTCACCTTTGACCGTTGATTTAGTCGCACCTTTTGAGAATCATGATATTTATAATTACACTGTATTGGTAAAACAATAGTGTTTAAAATTGAGGAGAAAAAGTGATACGATTTTGAAGTGAGATTGAGGTGATAAGATTTGTGAAATTACAATCTATAAAGATTTAATAGAATAAGTGATAGTGATGAAAGTGAGATATAAAGCCAAAGATTGTTACATAAGTAATAGACTATGTAACATGAAAGTGTTTCCTGATGATCTCCGTTAAATTGAAGTGGTTATGTGTGTTGGCGTAAGGAATAAGTAAGTGAATATCATATATTTTACTCACCTATCTAACTAAAGATAGCAAACATGTGTAATACTGAACACTTAGATAAACACAGTTTCTATTGTGAAACGGTCAAGGAAAACATCGTGAGGCATGTCTTAGAACTAAAGAATTCGAAGGTGTATCCCGCACTTGGCTCGCGTGGTAGATAATAATAGCCCTTGTGTGTGGGAACATTGTAGGCTGATGATGATGACGAATCAACCAACGCTGATTCAATCATCACAAACTAAAAATGTTCATCTAAACATCGAAAAATCCATTCAAACATCCTTACAAACTTTCGCATTAAAATATTTGTAGGATTACAAACTATTTACGTCATTTCAGCTTAGATATAAAACGTAAAATTAACTCTTCCATGACATTTAAAGAAGAATTAATATCGATGCGGGGGTTATGTATCGATCTTATTTTTTTTTGGTACATTGCACTGAAGCGACTGTGTGATCATTCTGCGACTGAAATATCATTAAATAATAGTCTACTAATAGTTACATGTTTTACAAAAAATCGTGTTCTAATATGCAAAAAAAAATGCGGAAAAAAATGGCGGCGCAGTGATCGTCACGGGGGGGCATTTTAAATGTTCCTAACACAGACGCAGAAGTCAGTGCGATGACGCGGCGGGGGTGGCCCAACCCCTCACTATCACTCAACTACACGCACACATACAAACTTGCCCAGTATCCTTTGACACGCTCCACCTCCTGAACAACGTCAGTTTGCGAACAAAACTAGGCATTTACTCGCGTGGTGACGTGTCACACTAGACTGGACGCATGCACTGGCTACCAAAAACTAGTGTGGAACACTAACGCAGTATGAACGTGGTACGCATAAAATTCGTAAATATACCTATGCGTGTACATATCTATAGGTGTTTGTTTCTCTTGTGCGGGCCACAAATGAGATGGTACGCGGACTGGAATGAATGCATGATTTCGGTTTATTTGACTTTCCTATCTATTCTGTGTAGGATTGCTTGTATTTTTCTATCCGTGTGCCGCACCTATCGATTTTGTCGGGCCTACGTTGTACCCCGTTCCTAAGTACTAATGCTGTTACATGATAGGTAATATTGTAAAACCAAATCATTTTAAAAGAGTAGTTAGCCATGGAGTTTCTTACCGTTTCTGCTCCATAGGGATCCACTAACTCGAACCGTTCACCTTTTGCTCGACGTTTTATAAGATAAAGATTTTGATTTTATCGATATTAAAATTATAATTATAATTCCAAAAATATAACCTGGTTCAGTAGTAGCTAGAGCAGTGGTGGCCCGGTGGTGGCGGCCCCGACTTACGAACAGTTGGTCGTGGGTTCGAACCCAGGCAGGCGCATTACTTTGTGTAATTTATTTCATCACCACTGCTCTCAAAACGGTGAAGGAAAACATCGTGAGGAAACCGGCATGTCTTAGAACCAAAAATTCGAAGATATGCGACATCTACCAATCCGCACTGGGCACGCGTGGTGGATTATAGCCCATCCCTCTCCTAGAGAGGAGGCCTGAGTCCCTGCAGTGGGAACAATTATAGGCTGATGATGATGATGAACCTGGTTCACAAATAATATTATTAAAAACGTGTGTATACTAGATATTACACGACTAGATATTACCAGTTGCACAATACTAAAATTCTTATTAGATAATTCACAATAACCTTACTAAAACTAGAAGTGCGCTTTGATGCTTGAAAAAAAAGCTTGTTTTCTTTTCCTGAAGTTAAAATTATGTTTTCCTTCTCCACAACAAAACAATTAATTTGCTTCTCTGGGACTTCATCTCGCCCTTTTCTGGTGGTCACTACTGTTCATTCTGGCCTGCAGGAGTTGCAGTGATTTGTAAATAACTAGCTGATACCCGCGGCTTCACCCGCGTGGATGTCGTTCAAATTATATACTAAAACCTTCCTCTTGAATCACTCTATCTATTAAAAAAAACCGCATCAAAATCCGTTGCGTAGTTTTAAAGATTTAAGCATACAGACAAACAAACAAATAAACAAACAAACAAACAGACACGACTTTGTTTTATACTATGTAAGGATGTGCGGGCTTGTCCCATAATAAACATTATTCTCTTCCTCGGACTGATCTCTTTTGCAAACGGGCGGCGGCAAAACAATGAAACATGATAACACATGAAAAAGAAATTCGAGATGGTCATCTAGAAACCATTCTCGATTTATTTTGGTTGTCTTGAAAAGAGGGTTGCCTTTTCTCCACTTCTTTCTTCAGCTGGTCTACAATGTCGTAAATCATGATCTTAGAACTCCACTTTACGCTTTGAGTTTTTAGGCCTAAGTTGCCACTTGAGAGCATAATAATATGCAAGAGCAGAAAACTAAAGTTCTCAAAACCTCTCTGGAAAGCCATTGAAGTTATATACCATCATCAACATCATTACTTACTTTACATTTACAAGGAAGTGTATTTTACACTAGCTTTTGCCAGTGGCTTCGCCCGCGTGAAAATAACGATTTTCCATACAAACTTTCATCCCATATTTAACTCCCATATGGGTTGAATTTCAAAAAATCTTTCCTTATTCCTTGTCTACATTACAAAGGGAACCTCTGTCCAAAATTTCAGCTTTCTAGGTCCAAGGGTTTGGGCTGGGCGTTGATGAGTCAGTCAGTCAGTCAGGACTTCTCTTTTTATTTATATAGATATAGATGGAGCGACTGCCTATCTGACCTCCTCAACCGAGTTAGTACTGGGTAATGCGCTTGGTTTACGTCTTGGTAAGACTATTTGTCTGACTTTTCGGCCACTGACTACGTGTAACGACTGTCAAAGATGTACCTACAAATTAATGACAGCCGGGACCAATGGCCTAACATCCTTTAAGACAGTGGAAATTCAGTACGTAATGAGTGGTGACCCACCCACAGACCAACCCTGGCATACGCGGCTTAATGTGATTATTAATAATAATAATAATTCTTTATTTATCAGACAGCGTGATCCATAGTGTTAGTAAACAATAAAATAACTTATTTCTAGTGTTAGTAATTGAAATATTATATAACAGAGAACACAGACTAAAGTACTGTGAAAAGGACATCCCCAAACTAGTGTTCAGTGATTGTCCTTCTCACAAAACCTTTAATTATCGGAGAGTCGACACTCTCCGCCACAGTTTTTAGGATGCTGTTGCCACTCGCCCGCAACCTTGACAACAACGACGATTATTGACTCGAGCGGTTTTTATAATTTAGTCATGAGCTTCTCAGCTTGATGACGTTAACGATATGAGATAAATGAGTACGAGAAATGCTAACGGTAACTGGTTCTAAGTAGATTCATGACTCGTGACACAATTCTAATCAGAACTCATTCATCCTTTCATTCGATTATTCTCATTCCATGTATTCATAATTCTCCTTCCATTTATTCATAATCATTTCATTCAATATTTTTCATTGGTTGCTTCATGTAGGAAACATTTTTCAAATAAGATCAAGATAAAATAATGATCTTATTTAAAAAATACCTATTGTTATGAAGGCAATAAAACACACTAACACGATAGTGTGTTTTATTGTTTTATAAAACACACTATCGTGTTAGTGTGTGTTAGGTACAGTCAGCATCAGAAGTAGCTGAACATTTCGGAATTTTAATTATTTTATGTACAGGACTCTAGCTATTATTTTTACCCGACTACGGCGAAGCCAAAAGGAAGGGTAATGATTTTGGCAGTCTATGTATGTATGTATGTAAGTATGTTCCACCGTAGCGCCTAAAATACTGAACGGATTTTAATAAATGAGGTGTCAATCGATTTGTAAGAATAGCCCGGGTGACATAGGCTATATAAATTTTATAAATTCTTTTTATGACGGAATTTAAATGTCAAAAACTTACCTCAAAAATATTAAATTGAGATAATCATAACTTGTTTGGTATCAAATGAAAGGTCTTGGAGAGCAAAAACCAATATTTTATTCGTAGTCGGGTTTTAGATTTTTAAACTTGTTAATGTTTCAGAAGATTATTCGTTAAAAAATAGTCCTTATACTTCAATAACATTCAGTAACAAGTAATATCTAACAAGTTTTTATTAAAAAAAACAGCTTCGAAACAAAACAAACAGCTTTTAATATAGAACAGTAGCGCAAAACTTCTCACCCATCCACTCCAAAACTATCTTAAATTTTTTTCGTACGTAAATCATCTAATGGCTCCACCCGCTCTAGGCAGAGCGGTATGGAGTGTCAGACTTGTACTGACTAAAAACCACCGATGTTCCTTTTTCAAACAACCCGCAGCAAACTATCTTAACTTAAACTATCTTAACTTTCAACCTCGAACCACCCGTATAGGTATCTAGTAGAAATCGGTTGAGTGGCTTCGGAGGTTAGCGTGTATGAACATAATGCACGTGAGTGCACGTGATTTTTATATACTACTAGCTGACCCGGCAAACGTTGTTTTGCCATATAAAAAAAAATAGGGGGATGAAAAATAGATGTTGGCCGATTCTCATAGATACCGGATAAGCACAAAAAAATTCATCAAAATCGGTCAAGCTGTTTCGGAGGAGTATGGCAACGAAAACTGTGACACGAGAATTTTATATATTAGAAGATGTTACCATGACAAACACATTAAGCCGTCTTTTCACTATGGGATATATATTACATCTTGAGATATAATATGTTATCGCTCGCCATACATTTTGTACGTGACCGTTCACACTGTGCTATAAATATATCTTACAGTTAGACCGGGAGATGGTGACACAAAATATTACGTCATTTGTAAGTATGGTTTTTCTTCAGGAATCTAATTACGCAATGACAAAAACGAAAATGATGGTAGCAAAAAAATAAAAATTACTCATTTGGAGGTATGGCGGCCATTGGGAAGCGCGGGTAAAGTAAAGCAAGGTGATTTTCGTGGAATTGTTACTCCACGACATTTAGCTGCGCAAAAAATTTGCCTCTTAAAAATGGTTGAACTGTTTTTTTTTTTATATTTATGTAGGTATTTGCGTCGGTATGGCGGGCTGGCATTACGCTACCGCATACTTCTTTTGATTATAGACTATCGGAAAATACAAGCATTTTTGTGGAACAAATCGATCGATACTCGTTGTTTATCCGACACGTTCGATTTATGCCCACGCAATTGGGCCGCCAGTACTGGTACCGGCGGCCAAATGACAAAAAACGAAAATGTTGGTCATAGCACTGGTGCTATGACCAACATTTTAGTTTTTTGTCATTGCGTAATTAGACCCATGAAGAACCGTCATACTGGTACAAATGACCTAATATTTTGTGTCACCATCTCCCGGTCTAAGTGTGATGTAATATATATTACATCCCATAGTCAAAAGGCGGCTTTACACAACAAAACGTGAACGCGTGCGTTTAAGTCCAAAATAACCAATAAAAATCATGGTTAACTCAAACGGCGCCTTTTATTACGCACGCAACTGGATACCTAATAGCGATTTTTGGAGCAGTTCTCAATATATCACGTCGGTTGCAGAATGTCACGGGGTAGGCAGGAGCACACACGCAAGCGAATCAACACCCACACTCGCACAACGCATCATCGTCAAGCTATGAAGTAAGGTCTGAGTAAAAAAAAATAGGATAAAAAAAAAAGATTTTATTTTTTTTGGTTGATTATGGTAACCATTCTAGAAACTTGTAAAAAGTAAAAGTTGTGCAAGAAAACGGTGTTTATTTGTTTGAATTAGGACTTCTAGTCATGTTTATTGGTACCATAAGAATCCAATAGACAATGAAACAAAGCGACCTAAGTAAAAAAAATATCCATGTTTTTTCATGATGACTCGCAACATTGGCGAAGTATTTCATGGAATGTCTGTTACGCTTTTGGATTTTATTTTGAAAAAAAAAAAAAGCGTCTCATGTATAACTCCCTCCTTAGTAAACAACCAAAAACATCAAATACTTTCAATACCAAGTGCCAAAAAAAAACAAAAAAAAAAGACTTTTTTTTTCCTTTTTGGCCGAATTTCTGCAAGCTGTACCCCCCCTTGTGGGCATTTCCCGAAGTGTGAGCGGGCCCTGTTATTAGTCCTCGCGCACGCTCTGGGTAGGTTTTCACAATTTTGAGCCGAGCCGTTTCACACAATGCCGCGCCGTCATTTTCTATGATTAATAGTGGCGCGTCAACCGACGGGTTATGCTTTTGTCTATGGGCACCAAACTTGATGGAGTGCGCGTAGGGTTCAGGTTTTATAAGGTGTAGGTTTCTTTGGTCTAGCACCTGTCTGCCTCTGTACCTGTATGCAAAGGCTTTTTTCTTCTTTTTTCTTTTGTCTATCACGAAATAACTAAATAGGTTTTAGTTATTACTTACTTATCCTGTTACATTAGATGGTGGAGAGAAAGCGTCAAGTTTCAGACCAAACATGACGGACTTTGTCAGTAGTCATTATGTAAATAATCATCACCATCTTCCTGACTAAGTATGTCCTATTCTACTTGGGGTCGGCGCAATACGTTTTCATCATCGTCAAAAGAATGATCTCAAAAATACTAAGTCCGCTAAAATGGCCTCTTTAGTTCACTGAATTCTAGTTCAAACAATCAAAATACAGGACAAACAATAAAAAGCATTAAAACCTATACATCCACTAATAAAATTCATAATGTCCAACAAAACAGTCACAATAATCGATAAACACGCCAAAATTGAACCCGAAAAGCTTATGTGAACTCTAAAAAGCATGGTTAGGCCTAAAAACGCGGATTTCAGCCATCATTCCGCAGCCTCCCCGGGGCGGTGGTAGGTGGGTGGGAGGTAGGGGACCACCTGCACTATCCCCCGAGCGGCACTTGACGACCGCGACGCTAGAATATTAATGCTCGTACTTAATTGAATATTTTTGACTTATCGACTTTTTACGTAGACCGTAGTCGAAAGAACGTAAGTCTGAAAACGGTATTGCCTAGACTGGGAGCTAATATCAAGCTTTTTGGAAGGAAGATAAGTTGTTGATGTTGATGGTCTCAATGATGAATATATCTCTATTTTTGACGCTGTTAAATATATTTAAAAGAGTGTGACTACATGAGTCACACTCTTTTTAGATTCATCATCATTCCAGCCCTTATCCCAATTTATATGGGGTAGGTGCAGTCTAGAGCAGTGGTGGCCCAGTGGTGGCGGCCCCGACTTACGAACAGTTCGTCGTGGGTTCGAACCCAGGCAGGCACATTACTTTGTGTAATTTATTTCATCACCACTGCTCTCAAAACGGTGAATGAAAACATCGTGAGGAAACCGGCATATCTTAGAACCAAGAATTCGAAGATATGTGACATCTACCAATCCGCACTGGGCACGCGTGGTGGATTACAGCCCATCCCTCTCCTAAAGAGGAGGCCTGAGTCCCTGCAGTGGGAACATTATAGGCTGATAATGATGAGGTGCAGTATGTCTTTTTTCATGTTTTTCTATTATTCGTCACTAAAACTAAGAGAATAGTGAGTAGAGATAATTAGTGTGGGAGCAGTGTGACTAAAAGAGTGATGAATGTAAATGTTAATGGATGGAGAGGAAGAGAGAAACCAAGGAAAAGATGGATAGATTGAGTGAAGATTGATATGAAAGAAAAGGTATAAATGATAGGGTGACGGTTGACAGAGGAGAATAAAAGAAAAAACATATTACGCCGACCCTAAGAAACATGGGACAAGGGTAGGAAGACGATGTTGCCTTAAACTCAATTATTCTTTGTGTTGTCATATATCTTCTAATATATAAAATTCTCGTGTCACAGTTTTCGATGCCAAACTCCTCCGAAACGGCTTGACCGATTTTGATGAAATTTTTTGTGCGTATCGGGTATCTATGAGAATCGGCCAACATCTATTTTTCATCATTTTTTTTTTTTCTGAAATTTTTTATATGGCAAAACAACGTTTGCCGGGGTCAGCTAGTTAAATAATATAACCAAGCGAAGCATAACCAAGCTGTTAAATATTAAAGAAAGAAAGAAAGAAAAATATTTATTTGTCGCCGAAATATGAGATAACAATCAAATGCAGTAAACATGCAACTAATATAAAAAAATCGGTACAAAAAAGAAAAACAACAGTATAAGTACATAAAAAATGGAAAAAAAAAACATGTTTACAGATTACATAAATGTCGTGAATGCGACAAAGAGGTTACCCACTCAGCATGGTGATGTGCTATGGACCGTATGTAGACCCACAGCACAGCGCTGGTTTTCAGTGGTCAGCCGTGGGAAAAAAACGTGCGAAAGCCATGACAGTTTTAATATAGGGTACTACTAGAAAATAAAATAAGCAGTGAAATACAAGTAAGACTGCAATTAATAAATAAGGAGTTACAAAAAATAAATAACAAAATTAAAACTAAAAGTATGATCTGCATGAACAGAACAGACATAAAAAAGGTACATTTTTAGTGATATCGTGTTAACCACAACAACCACTCTTCTTCACCCTTGTCTAGGTTGCTCTGTGAAACGGTCACTACCCATTACAAATCGAGTTTCGTCCGTGTCTCGGCAAGCACTGTTATTTGTAGATCTTTGACAGTCGTTACAGGTAGTCAGTGGCCCGAGAGTCTGACAGCCAGTATGTTCTCGTGGTATCGCATCATCCAGTAGGTACTAACTAATTGTAAAATACTGGTACTCAGCTGCATTTGGTCAGACTGGAATCCGACCTCATCGTAGTTGGGAAAAGGCTAGGCAGAAGACATTGTTTGTAATGATGGTCTAGGTATATAAGCTTGTTACAACAGTACCAACTCTTTTTTGGAGGTTGTTAAATCAACAAATGACTCCTATCCTCCCGCTCCGGGTGGAGCGGTAGGTAGTGTCAGACTTCTTTTGTCTATGGGCACCAAACTTGATGGAGTGCGCGTAGGGTTCAGGTTTTATAAGGTGTAGGTTTCTTTGGTCTAGCACCTGTCTGCCTCTGTACCTGTATGCAAAGGCTTTTTTCTTCTTTTTTCTTTTGTCTATCACGAAATAACTAAATAGGTTTTAGTTATTACTTACTTATCCTGTTACATTAGATGGTGGAGAGAAAGCGTCAAGTTTCAGACCAAACATGACGGACTTTGTCAGTAGTCATTATGTAAATAATCATCACCATCTTCCTGACTAAGTATGTCCTATTCTACTTGGGGTCGGCGCAATACGTTTTCATCATCGTCAAAAGAATGATCTCAAAAATACTAAGTCCGCTAAAATGGCCTCTTTAGTTCACTGAATTCTAGTTCAAACAATCAAAATACAGGACAAACAATAAAAAGCATTAAAACCTATACATCCACTAATAAAATTCATAATGTCCAACAAAACAGTCACAATAATCGATAAACACGCCAAAATTGAACCCGAAAAGCTTATGTGAACTCTAAAAAGCATGGTTAGGCCTAAAAACGCGGATTTCAGCCATCATTCCGCAGCCTCCCCGGGGCGGTGGTAGGTGGGTGGGAGGTAGGGGACCACCTGCACTATCCCCCGAGCGGCACTTGACGACCGCGACGCTAGAATATTAATGCTCGTACTTAATTGAATATTTTTGACTTATCGACTTTTTACGTAGACCGTAGTCGAAAGAACGTAAGTCTGAAAACGGTATTGCCTAGACTGGGAGCTAATATCAAGCTTTTTGGAAGGAAGATAAGTTGTTGATGTTGATGGTCTCAATGATGAATATATCTCTATTTTTGACGCTGTTAAATATATTTAAAAGAGTGTGACTACATGAGTCACACTCTTTTTAGATTCATCATCATTCCAGCCCTTATCCCAATTTATATGGGGTAGGTGCAGTCTAGAGCAGTGGTGGCCCAGTGGTGGCGGCCCCGACTTACGAACAGTTCGTCGTGGGTTCGAACCCAGGCAGGCACATTACTTTGTGTAATTTATTTCATCACCACTGCTCTCAAAACGGTGAATGAAAACATCGTGAGGAAACCGGCATATCTTAGAACCAAGAATTCGAAGATATGTGACATCTACCAATCCGCACTGGGCACGCGTGGTGGATTACAGCCCATCCCTCTCCTAAAGAGGAGGCCTGAGTCCCTGCAGTGGGAACATTATAGGCTGATAATGATGAGGTGCAGTATGTCTTTTTTCATGTTTTTCTATTATTCGTCACTAAAACTAAGAGAATAGTGAGTAGAGATAATTAGTGTGGGAGCAGTGTGACTAAAAGAGTGATGAATGTAAATGTTAATGGATGGAGAGGAAGAGAGAAACCAAGGAAAAGATGGATAGATTGAGTGAAGATTGATATGAAAGAAAAGGTATAAATGATAGGGTGACGGTTGACAGAGGAGAATAAAAGAAAAAACATATTACGCCGACCCTAAGAAACATGGGACAAGGGTAGGAAGACGATGTTGCCTTAAACTCAATTATTCTTTGTGTTGTCATATATCTTCTAATATATAAAATTCTCGTGTCACAGTTTTCGATGCCAAACTCCTCCGAAACGGCTTGACCGATTTTGATGAAATTTTTTGTGCGTATCGGGTATCTATGAGAATCGGCCAACATCTATTTTTCATCATTTTTTTTTTTTTCTGAAATTTTTTATATGGCAAAACAACGTTTGCCGGGGTCAGCTAGTTAAATAATATAACCAAGCGAAGCATAACCAAGCTGTTAAATATTAAAGAAAGAAAGAAAGAAAAATATTTATTTGTCGCCGAAATATGAGATAACAATCAAATGCAGTAAACATGCAACTAATATAAAAAAATCGGTACAAAAAAGAAAAACAACAGTATAAGTACATAAAAAATGGAAAAAAAAAACATGTTTACAGATTACATAAATGTCGTGAATGCGACAAAGAGGTTACCCACTCAGCATGGTGATGTGCTATGGACCGTATGTAGACCCACAGCACAGCGCTGGTTTTCAGTGGTCAGCCGTGGGAAAAAAACGTGCGAAAGCCATGACAGTTTTAATATAGGGTACTACTAGAAAATAAAATAAGCAGTGAAATACAAGTAAGACTGCAATTAATAAATAAGGAGTTACAAAAAATAAATAACAAAATTAAAACTAAAAGTATGATCTGCATGAACAGAACAGACATAAAAAAGGTACATTTTTAGTGATATCGTGTTAACCACAACAACCACTCTTCTTCACCCTTGTCTAGGTTGCTCTGTGAAACGGTCACTACCCATTACAAATCGAGTTTCGTCCGTGTCTCGGCAAGCACTGTTATTTGTAGATCTTTGACAGTCGTTACAGGTAGTCAGTGGCCCGAGAGTCTGACAGCCAGTATGTTCTCGTGGTATCGCATCATCCAGTAGGTACTAACTAATTGTAAAATACTGGTACTCAGCTGCATTTGGTCAGACTGGAATCCGACCTCATCGTAGTTGGGAAAAGGCTAGGCAGAAGACATTGTTTGTAATGATGGTCTAGGTATATAAGCTTGTTACAACAGTACCAACTCTTTTTTGGAGGTTGTTAAATCAACAAATGACTCCTATCCTCCCGCTCCGGGTGGAGCGGTAGGTAGTGTCAGACTTCTACTGAATAAAAACCATCCATGTTCACTCTTAGCCCTTTGTGCCTGAGGCCGTGGTATTTCTTTCGAGCAACCCGCAGCCCTAACAGGCGTTGATCCTTGTGAGCAATGTTGCTGATATCTCTTAGAGAAGTGAACCACCTTCATACTTCGTTTATATCGTGAGGAAAAGTCATGCAGAATATTATGTTACAACATACTTTTGGATGATCCTGGCTAGATGATGATAGATAGATTTTTATGCGGAAGTTAGCTAATGGCTAACTTGGCGATCTTAATGACTTTGGATACATAAATTGTATTTCTCTCTTACCTGCAACAGTGAGCAAACAATGTTGCTTGAACTATAGAAATTGTCTTGATCCAGACTTTGATACTTATACTCGTAACTAACTTAAAACAAAGTTACTTAATTATATTTAGACTTTTCGGTAATAACGAACCTATATAAAATAATACAAAATTTCCATTTAGTGACAGAAATAACGTAACAAAACAAAAACCCTTTAACCAATACCAAAATATATGTCCATGTAATAAATCACATAGCCAAACTCATTTATAAAAGCCAGAGCTAACCATTATCCAATTCCCAAGTTACAAAATCGTTATCGAACTATCTCAAACACCCAAAAGCAGTCGACAATCGAACAAATCCAATAAATTGGACGCAACCCGTGTTTCCTCCAAAACCGGCGTCTAATTACTAACCTTTAAATTAATTTCCGAATCGTAAATAACGTCGGCCGGAGAATTCGTACAGTGTTATCTTAACAAATTGACGTTAGGTTAGAGCGAGACAAAAGTAAACTGTACGAATTTTACAATTTAGCGCGCCAGTGTTTAGCAGTGTTTATGAGGGGCGGGGGTAGAAGGGGTTCGGGGGCTTATAGTGTCGAAAGGGGGAAAGGATAAGGAGAACTGACCGAAACCTCCGACACTTAGATATATTTGTACGATGCTACCCCCAAGATACAAGTGTGTGTGTATCTGTGTGGGTGCCATGACGATGTTTAGAAAGCTTTGTAAAATAAGGGTAACTTATTGTACTTAGTTTGCTTAGATAGTGTGCGGGGATGGAAAATGGATGTACAGGGGTGGATAAATTGAATGTGAGCTTGACTGAGACTAGGTATCGTTTTTATGGATTTATTGGACGAACTATTTAATATCTTACACTATATCATCATAAACCGCATATCTGCGTAAATAGAATTTTGAATTATTATATCAATGTTAACCTAGACTTCAGTCTTGATTTAACTGACAAAATCTGTTACGAAGCGCATTCCAATAATTGGATATTTGTCTGAATACTCTACTTTTTTAAAATACAAGACTATTAGACTACCTACCTATATATCAATCAGTAAGTCAGGTAACGTAATAGGATTATTTTGTCTGTCAAAACTACTCATAGAGTTCCAATATACGGACCTTAACTTAGTATTTACTCTTTCAGACAGTTATTACAAATGTTTCTTACAAGAACGTAAACAGATTCGAAATAAAACCCTCAAATACCAACATACCAACTAGAATATAATTCCAATATGACCTCTAGCTAACCAAACCACTTCAAATCCAACAAGATTTTCTGCAAAAAGAAACCTTGATATATCTCGAAAAGAATTCCATCTAATCTTTCCCAAAAATTCTAACCCTTTCGAGAAAATTCAGCTACCCGCACCACTAGAGCTCGGAGAGGAGAGAGGGGACAAAAGACATTCCTTTCCACAACAGCGGGGATGGTGGGCTACTGGGCACCAGTCCGATTTAATATTCTATTTTATGCCGGCGATAAGATTAAAGTATGTAATTTCTTGTGTCCGAATGTGAGAGGCGTTTTGTACGCACTACGTGTGGGTAGGGCTGGCATTTTTTTTTCTGAAAGGTTATTTTTTAAGTAAAAGAGTTTAAAAAAAATTAACATTTGGTGGCACCTAAGAGTGGGGTTCTATATATAGACCTCTTGACCGTTTTCGATCACGGCCGCGGCTATTCCTAGCACAAATTATTAGTCATCGGCGTGGACGATATGCACGAGTACATTTGCAGGCACAGACAGGCTAGCTGTACCTACGCTTTATGTTTCTTTACTCTCATAGTCCAGTAGAACGACAATCTAACACGACCAGAGAGAGATACACAGGACCAACGGTTTAACGTGCTTTCCAAGGCCTGTGAATATAATACCACCAACTTCCAAACTCCGGGCTAATACTGAGAGATTTCTAATCCTAACTAATATCCTAACTTCCTAACTAATATTATAAATGCGAAAGTAACTCTGTCTGTCTGTCTGTCGGTCTTTGCTTCACGCCTAAACTACTGAACCGATTTGTGTGAAATTTGGTACAGACATAGTTTGGAACTTGAGAAAGGACATAGGATATTTTTTTTTTTTAACCATAAATCTGCCGGAAGTCACTATTCCACGCGAACGAAGTCACGGGCAAAAGCTAGTGTGTGTATAAATGCGTTTATCTAATTGTGGACACCACATGATGATACCTCATTTCATGTTCGGAGCCGCGTACGTAATTTGTCTACACATAAGTTATTATCGTGTTTATACTCGTAGCAGCTAGTCCAATGGTGTGACCGCCCAACTGCTAAGTTATAGGTCTCGAGTTCGAGCCCAAGACACGCACCTCTGATGTTTCTGATTCATGTGCGTATTGTACGAATTACTTGCTTCGGTGAAGGTTAACATCGTGAGTAAACCAACATGCCTAAAAGATATTTCTCGACGTCATGTAAAGCCACAAAGCAAAAGCCACACGATAAATAAAGAAACCGGTACAATCGCTTACGGGGTGTCCTGCATGCGCGACGAATACGACGCGACGCGATTCTACGATCGCGACGAACGCGATCAAATCAACGGCTTACCCTACTTGTGGGCTATGTGGCAGTCTATGGCGAGACGCGACGTAACGCGTATTTGTTTTTGTTTTGAGGTATGCCGTTGAGTTAATCGCGTTCGTCGCGTTTGCAGCGTCGCGTCGTATTCGTCGCTCACGCAAGACACCCCGTTCTTCAACTAATCATATTATTATAATTTAAACCTTTCTGTAGGCTTTTAGAACGTTTAATAATATTATTGAAACCCGCAGAAGCTGTCAGCTTTCTGGTAGCGTAGCGTAAGGTAGATGGTACTGGTTACGAGGTCTACGGCGTAGCAAAGTACGTAGCGGCTACGAACTAATTTTAATGACCATAAATTATTACATGGAGAAAATACAAAAGCGACTACCATGCCTCTTCAAACTCGAAGAATATATAATATATTTATAATAACATCCTAAAAACCACATTAAATTACAGGTAAAGAAAGGTTTTAACGAATACAGCTTGCACATTAGTCAACTATTCTTATGGCACAAGAAGTAAACTATGACTCTAAAACTAAAGTAATCAACGAATAGAAATCACTTCCAACTTATTTATAGTACATTACTGCAGCGGCCAGCAACAGTTGTGGCCAAGGCTTGTATAGTACTTTTCTCAAATAATGCGAGGAAATTAAATACAATTTACTTTTCAAAATCACATACAACAATAATTTTTCACGCGTTGAAGAGTTCAGCCAATTCGAAATTTAAATAAAACCTTTAATAAGTCACCTCCTTGGTTGCTATGGTTCAGAGTAAAAGATCGTTCCATTTTTAAATAACACGACAGATATGAGTTTAGTATGTAATTTATTTGGCCGCTAAACACGACAGATATGGATTTTCATACAACTTTTGCCGGCCGCTGGTCGCATGTATCTGGCCAGTACAGCAATTTCGATTTAATCTCGAAGAAGGTTGTCAAAATAATGCTCAAATTTCCAAGCATGTTTGAGAAATAGGTAGTACATTACTGCAGCGGCCAGCAACAGAGGCATTGATGGACGAACGTGTAAATGTGGGCCGAGGCGAAGCCGAGGCACACATACGTAAGTCCCTACTCATGAAAAACTAGCTTGATAGTAATCAAATTAAGAAAATGTTCCGTGGCACCCGGACTATTACTTTTCTTGCAGCCTTAATTATTATTTTGTTCCTCATAGAAGTGAATAATTGTATTCTTTTTATAATTGAATAAAAGTTTTTTAAACCAAATTCTGCCGATATAAAAAAACTCCAACAATAAAAACCAAATACACAAAATCAAAAATGGCAGCCCTTACTAGCCGGCTATAAGAAGTGCGTCCCCTGCCCGGGGCAGCCGCAGAGCCGTCCTATAATGAAACCCTCCCTGCCTACCCACACTAAGATGTCGTTCAGTACATTGGACAATTTTCGTCCGTAGACAATTCGGGAGTTGAGAGACTCGTGACTCGCTTGCCGATTTAGATTTTATGTTGTAACTGATGGCGATTTTAGAATTTTGTTAATTTTAGTTAGTTAAATTTATTGTTAAAATGTTTTTTTGTTTAACGTAATAGTTTACGTGCTCAGTAGACTGTTCCGTTAACATCTAAGTAGGATGTGTTGATGTGAACTTATGGCTACATTACTTTACGTAATGATACAAAAGAAATTAATAGATAAGTAGGTATGGGTGCTTTTATTTTATTGAACAATGATAAATGAGCGAATAGTCATTCAGGACAATAAAGTTCAAAGTCCTTGTAAAAATACGAAAGCGAATATTCCCACTTGTTTTACTCACTTATTGCCCGTGGTCCACCTGCATGTTTTTTCTGCTCCGATTTAGATATCTTAAACTATCTAAGACTGAACGGGGTTTTTGCATACAAAATCTTCTTGTGCCCAAAACTCAGAACCCCTCACAACCGTGCCCGTTAAAATAATGCAATAAAAGCGTGAAATAATTACTAACCCTCGACTAATTCCATTACGTTAACAGAATTTTCGAGAAACACCATGACGTTACAAAAACTAACCCTTTAAACTTCGCCAACACCCCCAAAAATGATCCCTTTGCCACCCTCACGATTTTCTTTCATCCCTCCCTTGTTGGGGGTTAAGTCACCCTACTTAAGATCGATGGAAGGGTAGTAGATGAGACTTCGCGATAAGGGTAGAAAGGACCCCTGTCCCCGAATTAGGGCCCACCCTTTGTGAATCTCAGATGGGTCGCTCGAACTTCATATCTTGTTTTGACGTGTTTTATAATTAATTTGCTAGTTTCAAACCGTAGTTTAACGAGGGTAGGGGAAAATTAATTTTAACGAAATTCTGGAGGTTTTCGCTATATGTACCTACGTTTTAGTTATTACAAGTACCTATGTAGTAAATGAGTGCATGGTTTTACGTCCTTTGCTCCATCGAGTACATAGCCTCTTGCCCATTTGGCTGCCACTTGACTGGCCTGTTGGTCTAGTGGTTAGTGACCCTAACTGCTATGCCGGAGGTCGTGGGTTCGATTCCCACCCAGGACAAATGTTTGTGTGATGAGCACGATCATTTGTTCTGTGTCTGGGTGTAATTTATCTATAATATGTATGTATTTAGAAATATATAAGTATGTTTATCAGTTGTCTAGTACCCATAACACAAGCTCTGCTTAGCTTGGGACTAGATGGCGTTGTGTGATAGTTGTGGAATATTATTATTATTATTATTTAGAAGTCACCATAGTGGTTCCATGAAGTGATGGTTAGATTTCTGAAAGAATAATTCTGCTCTTATCCGTCCTTATGGTGTTCGGATTAATTTATCAATTCTTACACAATATGTATGACCTTAATGTTTATCGCAAATATCACACTAACACCTACCTTAAATCATCAACAAAATCTACCGCTCGACTTTATCCACTAGGTGGGTATAGGCCTCTCTTTGCTTGTGCCAATTTAGGCTACGTAATCATTGAAATACAAATGCTTCTTAGGTATTTATCGACGTAACTGATTGACTGAAGAAAATTAGCTATATATTTTAAAAACTATAATTAATTATAATGACTGAATCAAAGCGACACTAAAACAGATAGTTTTTCAATGCTTGTCTCAACGTCGAGATTGCAAATTCCAACAGTACAATAACATAAAATTAAATGGCCATTAATTTTGCTGGCCTTAAATAAAAAATAATACTACAAAATTAAACTCTAGAGACTCTATCTTTACAGCTTAAATCCACTCAAGTCAAGTTACAGGCACACTCAAAGTCGTGCTCGGTCCCACACGAGTCTTAATGCTCTCCTGCATTTGAATTGAAATTCTGATTTATTCGCGGCTGAATGGAAGATGATTCCCTTACAAAATACATATGTATGAAGTACCTTTACAGGCAAGAATTTGTGACTGGTACTGGCTTTGATGTTCGTAATGGTTTTAATAGAAAATGTATTTAAGAGGAAATGCGAGTGCTGTCTCTTTCTACTATCGCTGTCTCTCTCCGCCCTCCTGCCCTCAAATACGTGCGATAAGGACAACTATAGAAAAAAGTTAGAATTCGAGGTTTGGCTCTCGCCTATTTCCTCCTCCAATATTGAACCAATTTAAAAGATATTTTAGACAATGAATAAGGAGGTTATATACTACGCCGCTATGTTTTTCTTTTTTCGTTAATAGTTGTCAAATTTGTACACTAGGACTCTGTTAACAGCGATCTAAACAAGCAATTTTGAGCATTTTTTGAGGGTTCTAGTGCTTATAAAAATAATTTATCACCAAAATGGAAAACATAGGGGCATAGAAATAGTTAATATTTATTATTCTGTAAAAAACCATTGCTCTAGGGTCATTAACCAAAAAGAAAACAGGCGAGAGCGTTTGTATGGAGAAAAGACCACTCGCGTTTCCTCTTAATGATAGACGATTCTGGACTGGTATGTCGTTGGCTTGTATCGGCAGCCATTTTGAAATTTCTGTGATGAAACATTTGTCATGAATTTAATTCTTAATAACAAAAAAAAAACATACATATAATAGAAAATATAAACCGGAATGCCTGAATATTGCCTAAATTTGTTTTTTTTTTCTGATAGTTCCAGCTTATTAAAAATTGACTGGTAAATTAAAAATTAATTGCTTAAATTCTATAACTCCAATCAAAATACAACAACACCCGATATTATAAATGTAGAGGACAATGTTATTGGCCAAAATTTAACTTTAAAATTGTGAAATTAATCTTTTCCTGAATACCTATGTTCTGAAAGTAGATATAATTATATACTAGATAAGTTAAAACTAGTTCCGTCTGTTCGTTCTTACACGTGTGTCGTGCCAACTAGACCGTCAAGTCAAACTAAATAAATTTCACAGAACACACAAGAAAATACCGCTGTGTACTTATTGTGTAACGTAATACCAAGGGAAACCTTTGAGAATGTTATCCATTCGTAGCTAAGCTATGGAAAACCCGAAGGAACTCTATGGCCTTCTGAAGTAAGTATGCACGTAATTTTTTGCATTGTAATCTTCTTCCTCTCTTCTTCTTTCTCTTTAAGCAGCTACCACCCAATGCTGAGTGGCCCTAATTTCTCCACTTTTGGTGTTTTTGTGTCCTCGCTATCTAGTTTTTTTCGGTCACCGTAATGAGATTGTCTATCCACCTAGTTGGTTTTCATCCCTCATTCTATTACAATTTGAATAGTATCTACCTACTTATTGTCCATGAATAAATATCCTATAATTAGAAAAACTAATTAAAAAAAGAACGTCAAAACGCTGTGTGTTACAATAAGTTTATAACCCATTTTTTTTAAAGTGTTATTTAAATATGACAACATTTTACAAATAGTTTTCTACCTAATTGAAAATCCAGATCAACATAAAAGAATGTTATTATCATATTAATTCATGCCAACTACGACACCTATACTTTATTGTGCGTGTTCGACAGACACTAAATTGACCGTTTATATTGACTGGCCTGTTGGTCTAGTGGTTAGTGACCCTAACTGCTATGCCGGAGGTCGTGGGTTCGATTCCCACCCAGGACAAATGTTTGTGTGATGAGCACGATCATTTGTTCTGTGTCTGGGTGTAATTTATCTATAATATGTATGTATTTAGAAATATATAAGTATGTTTATCAGTTGTCTAGTACCCATAACACAAGCTCTGCTTAGCTTGGGACTAGATGGCGTTGTGTGATAGTTGTGGAATATTATTATTATTATTATTATTATATTTTATCTTCTCGCTATCGCCAATTTCCGATTTTAGAAAAGGCTCGCTCAAAATCGCCAAGACTGTAGTACACAAGCGACCTCAGTAACATACAGTTACTGTAAACATGTTTAAAATTAACGCTCGCCCATGTAAATAATGTGTTAATAAGTTGTTTGCGCAGCTTTCTGTTTGCTACACAATATTTTCATGTTCTAATTTTCTAACTAGTTCTGTTGCATGACGTTTCAACTGAGGAGTCAGGGTAAATTGGTCTGTGAACGAATACTTTATTTTCTACTGTTGGGTGATAGCTAGGAGAATAAAAACGGGTATATACTTACCTAAGAGAATTTGAAATTGATTAGCTGTTGTCCGCGACCTTCTTCTTATCAAAATTATTTAAAAATATTACTTCGCTACTTAAATCGAATTTTGGCGACGATTTCATGTTTTAATTTATTTTTGTCTGGGATTTTTGTCAGCTACGCTGATGTTCCGGCTGCCAGTAAAAGTTCCGTCAAAAACGGTCCAACCGTTTCGAAGATTAGCCAGAAAAAACATACAGACACAAGCAGTATTTTTAAAATGATAATTTTAATTTTACTGTTATTTTGCAATTTCAAACAGATACTATAATTTTATTTATTTGTATAGATTATTACACTTAATTATTTATTAAATATTAATATTTATTTTGGTTAATTAGTTAATGAATACTTACTGAAATATCTGTCTACTTCAGCAATGTACAGAAATTGTACCATTTTATTGTACTCAATACTCAATACATTTATTGCTTCCACAAGTTTACTGAGATGGTAGGTTTTACAAAGTTATGATCATTGTGGACCCTGTCGGGCACTGCAATAGTAGGAGAGAGGAAGAGGGCTTTGATTTGACTATACCTATATTATAATTAACCTAAATGTATTATTTATAATGCAATTCAATTATCTATAAAAATATTTACCTATTTATCTAAATTAAAATTTATCATTAAAGTATCAGTATCAGTTGTCATACATTTAAGTAAAGTCGTGATGAAAAATTCTGATCTATTAAGGCGTATTATACTGGTAACTCGACGTATTCCTTGCAGGACGTCATGGTAAAAAAATATTCGATTGTTATGCTTTTACAAGAATAGAACTTTAGGCACAAACAAACTGAAAAGGAAAGACATTACACATTACACTGTGAACAAAATTAGGTAGGCATATAATTAATATATTAACTTATTATCTTGATACTGCACCTTCAGCCCCACTATCAACTTCCCCTTGGATTGGATAGAGAAAACGTAAGATCTGAAAAATATCCTAAGTCTATAGGTTATAAATTATCTGTGTGCCAAATTCCATCGAAATCCATTCAATAGTTTTTGCGTGAATGAGTAACAGACATGCATGTATGCACAAACTTCCGCATGTACTAAGAAACTATGTATCTCCGTCCAACCAAGACACAGCCATCTTCAGCCAACTCCAACCGCCATTGTATCACAGAAAAGGACAGCACTACCATCATTCAACTAGTTATAGAGTATTTTAATTATGTGAGCTATTCAGTCCTCCTCCTTTGTAAGAGGACGGAGTTCATTGGAGGTAGTGCTTTTGTCTTAAGGACAGTGCGCTTTTAATGTATGAATACCACCACTATCTGAGGCCCAGTGTACATAGGGACAATGGTTATTGTTTCAGTGGTTGGAGATAGTAGGTTTTCTTCGTCTACTTGTGTTACCTTGGGTTTTGTTCTACTGTTTGTAGTGGACTGTGTTGTAGGTAAAATTTATAGTTGGTGATGATGTAAATAGTAAATAAGTAGGTAAATCAGAAGTGTCATTTTAATGTTGACTGTATATGAGCGTATACAGGAGTGGCGTAGACAGAATTGTCACTAAAGTCTTAAACTAGTGTCATCTACGACGTCCGTTTTTGTGGGAACAACTTTTTGTTGCAGTTTTTAATTTTTCGCTTTCTAATCTCATTTAACGCGCCACCTTCTGCGATCTTGACATACTTCTGTTGCTTCGTTCGTACATCTGGCCAAGACATGAAAAGGTGGCGAGTACTACGCACTTGACCTTAACAAAGAACAATAGATGCGCGTGTAGTTTCAATATTTAACTTAAACATTAACTTAAACAAGTTAAATATTGAAACTACACGCGCACAACTTTTTTTTGTGTAATTTGACCGTGAAATATGCTCAAGCACATGATTTTTGTCTAGAGAGACTTTCGATACTACGATACTCATATATAAACGGATTTTTTTATATATAATTCATCACCAATCACGCCAAAACCAATCGCAATCACAATCCAATCGCAAATTCCGGCACCAAAGATCACTTGAAACCGTATAAACGTCACTGAATTGTCACAAGTAACCTTTATCACTGCTTGCTGGGCTGTAGCAAAAGTTTTCCAATTATGAACACCGTCAAGTGACCACCTCACCACCCCTGCTTACCTCAACCCCCCCGGACTCAGCCCCCCCTCCCCCGCGACCCCTCTAGCCGGGTACAGCCGCACAAAGAAGTTTTAATTGCTAGCCTTCGCGTAGCTATCAAGTTGAACGTACACTATTTGGATTGCCGTATTCATAATGTGCCATTCAAAGGGAATGGTCGGTAATGAGGTTTGATAGTAGGTTTTTTTTATCGTATTGTTGACTTTTCAAAAGTTTTTAGTTGCCGATTTGCAATTTTGGCGATTTTCTGTGCGAATGTACAAGTAGGTATGTAGACTCGCGGAATTTGAGGCCGATTGCCTGAAAACATTTTTTATATTGGTTGAACCATTCTATTCAATGCAATATTGCTTCTGGTTTCCTATGATTACGATTATTTTCTTAATTTCTTCTAAATAATTTCTGTTTTTTAAAATTAGGTGGCTTTAAAGTAAAATTCCAGTAATAAATTCTATCTTATTAGATTATTTTATTTTAATTTCATGATAACTTCTAGTCGTTGATACTGCAATAAATTATAGTATTTTGCAATTAGTGATAACTTAGTGGTGTGACCGTCGGACTGCCCTAGATTTTTCGAATTCATCTGCATGTTGTATTTATCACTTCGATCAAGGAAAACATCGTGAAGAAACCGAACTAACATGTTTGAGAAATATTTCTCGCGTGTGAGCGGTATGAAAACTCAATAATAAAATAAAGATCTTAAAAGCCTGTATAATCGACTGGGTTTTTAAAAATAACAATCAAATTGTAACCAAAATAGAGCTGGTTCTGTGAATCCCACTATACTTACACCAGGGAGTCAGACAAGGGGATCTAATTTGATTCTAGAGGGTAGCAGACAAACTAATTTTAGTTACAAAAGCAAATATCGTGATAGTAGGAGGACTGTTTACCTAAGTACCTTGCGAGGGACTTTGGTAAGTTTAAAATTTAATTATCCTTTACACATCTGCACGTCTGCCCAGTTATTAGGGAAAAGTAGATTTTGGAAACCGCTCTGTTTCAAATTGAGTTTGATGTTTAGTTTTCCTATGAGAGATTGAGTTCTGCTTAGATAGTCTATTACAGCGTAGGTGTGGCTTTTAGCCGGATTATGAGAGTAACAAAAAAAAAACAGCTGTTGCCTACCAAAGTGGCATAGATGCCTACTCGATTAAAATGTATGGCACAATGACGGCACAGCTGTTTTTCGTTTTCGTTATTATTATTATGAAACGGTGTAATATTAAATGTATTTAATTTTTTGTTACAATTCTAGATCTATTTGTAGTTTGTTTATATATGTACAAATACAAACTAAAAATAGGTAGATCTGAAATTATATTAAGTAGTAGTTTATAAGGGCATTCAGCTGCATCCGGTTAGACTGGAAGCTGACCCCAACATAGTTGGGAAAAGGCTAAGCAGATTATGATGAGTAATTTATAAGGGTAAGTAGTACCTACCTTTTAAAATAATAATCAACTACGAAAACTTATTGAAGTGTCACAAAAGGTAAATGTACCCAAAAGCTCTTAGATCGGCCGTCAAACCTTGAGATAAAAGCCTTGGGCTTGAGGGTGTGCTCTTTTATCACGGAAGGGACTGACGTGCCCAAAATAGGTTGGGACTGTACCTATTTATAGTGTAAGCGCCAGCCTTATTTAGGTTAACGTTATTAAAAGATCTCTCAAGTATAAAATTCTAATATTAGCATACACGCCTTTTAATTCATAAATATTATAAGATTTTGCCGCTCGTAGCTTTATATGGTCGATTAGTTATTAATGAGAGGAGATCGTAGCTTAATGAAAACAGCTGTTCAGGTCAAACTTGAGGTTAAGCTACACGTGCCTTGGTTGATCAGTGAATGGTGCTTCGGAAAGCACTTTCAGGTCCCGGCTGTGATTTGTAGTTCTTTGACATTCTTTACAGATAAATTAAAAAATAATAATAATTACAGAAAAGTTAAAAGGGAATCGACTGTCGTGATGAGGAGGGATGAATCGCAAGTGACTAAAAAAGTTATGAATATAAATGTGGATGCATGGAGAGGGAGAGGAAGACCAAAGAAAAGATGGATGGAGTGTGTGAGGGGTGATAATTATGAAGGAAAAAGGAATAAATGATAACGTGACGACTAACAGGGCAGAGTGGAAGGAAAAAACGTGTTGCGCCGACCCCAAATGACATGGGATACGGGCAGTAAGATGATGATGATGATGACATACTTTACAGATAGTCAGTCAGGAATTCTGACAATCAGTCTTACCAAGAGGTATCGTATTACCCAGTGCTGATTGGGTTGTGGAGGTCAGATAGGCAGTCGCTCCATGTAAAATACTGGTATTCAGCTGCATCCGGTTAGACTGGAAGCCAACCCTATCATGGTTAGAAAAAGCTGAACTGATGAAAATATAACCGATTGATGATATGAAATTAGCACACTGTGAATTAAGATATTGTTTTACGCAATAATAATGCATTTTATAGTTAAATTCTAGGTTCATTATATTTAAAATGCATCATCTTTATTTCGTGAAAAAAATATCTATGTTTTGTCAAGCGTTGCGAAACAGAGGCTAAGTCGCTGGTAATAGAATCATATAATTTCACTGAAGCTTTCTAGAATAGAAAATACAGATACGATGGCGTTCTGTGATTTCTGCCTAACCCCATTGGAAAAAAAAACAAGTATTTTATGTATGTATGAATAAGATTCAGTTCCAGTTGCACTGAGCGCGTTGAAGTCTATGCAACGCTAGAACGGAAACAACAATCATACAATTTTCTATACAAAATGAAAATTGTTGTATTTGTTATTATAATTAACCAACTGCAATTACTCCAAAAGTATTTCCTTATTCAATTAAAAAACACACAAATTAATTAAAAAAGAAAACACCATTACTTTCTCTACGCCAAATTAACAACAAGGCCTAAAATAAAATGCAAAATAACATCCTTCCGTAGACTATTACGGCAACCATTTTGCGAAGGGGGTTACAGATGGCGAATAGGGGTCGTCTTAATTTCGCCGTATTAGTGAGTCTTGCCGACCCTCTGGACATTAATCGTGAAGGGTCCAGAGGTCACTGACCCGCAGAATTAAGATGGGAACTTTGGGGTAAGAGGCGATCGTTAAATCAAACTACTGTGTGAGTACTTGTGTTTACTTGTAGTTTGGTTTTGAATAAAATAAGTCGTGGTTCAACGACGCATCTATATTTTTTTCTGATTGAAACTGAAGCGATTTTAATATTATTATTATAATTTATTTTGTACATTTTAAAACTATTAAAAAATTAAACTAACAACTGCTCCTCAACATTCTAATTTTAATTGTAAAAACTATGTTATTTGCGACCTACGGCTATACGTTGTCCCCCATAGCTAAGTAGGTACTAAAAACATAATATTATTGTAGTTTCATGTCCGTTCTTCACCATAGGATACGACTAACCCAAACCAAGCACCTTTTCTCGACATTCATAAGTGCCTAGATGTGAAATAAAATATTTTGATTTTATGAAAATCTATTCAGTGAAACCTTCTGCACATGCGTAATTATTTAAGTACTACTTATACACATGAATTTAAGGCAACAATCTATAGAGAATCTAAAAAACTATAATGAAATGTAACGACTGTCAAAGATCTAGTAATCTACTAACGATAGCCGGGATCAATGGCTTAACGTGCTTTCCTCGGCACGGGGTAAGCTCGGTATGTAATGATGATCACCTATCCACAGACCGACAATGGCAAGCGCGGTTTAACCTCGAAGATCGACTGTTATTATTTAGCCTCTATTTAGAAAAGCTTCACTCAAATAACAAGGATCATCCTCATCATCATCAGCCTATAATGTTTCCACTGCAGGGACTCAGGCTTCCTTTCTAGGAGAGGGATGGTCTATAATCCACCACGTGGACAACGAACAAGACTCATTCAACAAAATTGTGCCAAAAAATTCCATAACTCAAACTGACCCAAAAATTAAAACACCAACAGTTCAGTACAACATGAAGCTGAAAATTCTTAATTGAGCCTCTATATAAATAAACAAAATACCTAATATAAAGCTACCTAAACGCTGCAAAAGCAACAACAACAGAACTGTTGTGCAAAACTTTGTGGAGCCTGCTTAGGTAATTGTTAAACCTGCCATGAACGCTTTTTGCCGCAACATTACGCCAACTTCAGGAAAGTTGGCAACTGGCAGAACACTAGCGGAACTACTGTAGACAACTTTGTAGACTATATAGAACCCACAAAGGTACGCTATCGCGGCATCACTGCTATCTGCTTTTCCATGCAAATGAGTTGGAAAAGTCCTGATGGAGTAAGAAAACAAGTGCTGAGGTGTGGGCCGGTAAAATGCTGCTTTATGATGAACTGGTTGTTGTTTAAAAATGGATATAAAATAATGGGTGTAATGGATGTTGTGAAGACTTTTTTGAAGTATGGACAACGTGTGGACTTGTCACAATCAAGAATCTATATTTGACTACGTTGCATCGAACAAAACGACACATTTTTAACTTTTTCGGTTTCTCGAAATCTATTTACTATCCCTTACCAAAGTCGTAAATAAAAATATGAATTTCTGAACAATACTTTTGGTTTATCAGACGTGATGACAAATAAGTATCGCTTCGTTCGACTTTGAACGTAAACCATAATACAACATCACTTTCCCAAAACTGTCTCCAAACAAAATTCCTCGCGATATCAACAGCTGATTACTTTGAACCTTTTACATGAGCATTATCTCATCTACAATCGGTTCTGATGATGACATGTACTCTTCGTGAAGAGGCGCCATAAGGGCCGGGGCCCACAGGGGAGGTGCGCGGTGCGCGGGGCGGGCTGGCCAGAAGTTTGCTGCGATAGTTGCGGGCACAGCCTTTGTAGGACCGCCCCACGCGTACCCACGTCTACAGTGGTGGAATTACTTCTTATAGTTGCTACCTACTTCATTGTGGGCAAAAGGTAATATGCAAGAGAGGATTTCTCTACTTTAGGACCATTTAAGTACTAGAGCTCAACTATCAAACGTATTGTTTTGATTTTATCTGCAGTCTAAGTCTATTCAGAGAAATATATATCAGACACCCGAAACTAATGTACTTAAAAAAATCATAATGTTTCGAGGTTTTAATAAAAACTGCTATGAGTGATATATCAGTTTTTATGCACATTTAAAGACAATCTTAACAAGAGAATCGTTATTTTTTTTGAACCGGTCCTCATATTCCTACTATCTCTTCCTGCCCAATCTACTTGAGGTTGACACAACACGTTTTTTTTTTCCATTCTCCCCTGTCAAACGTCGCGGCGTCGTTTGCTCGTTCTCTTTCATATTTTCCTCACAACAATTCATCCATCTTTTCTGTCTCTCCATCCATTACTCTTTTAATCACATGCGTTTTATCTTCCTCATCATAATATGTCTTCATATTCCTACCTAAGATTAAAATAAACCATAATTTATGCCATTTCTGCGTCCACTGTAGAACGCGCCACGCTATCTGAGAAAGTAATTTATAAAGTTGGATGGCTGGGCGATAGCTCCGCATTATTTATCTTGTCCGAGCGTTATATAACTCAGGCTATGTGCTGTTACAACGCTATTTACTTCAGGTATATAGATGTGATGTCTTTGCAGGTGAATTATTCTTCTTCTTTATTGAAATTACCTTATAGGAGACGACATTTTGGGATTTTCGCAGCAGCATAGGCGTTGTAATCATGTTGATCGCTTTTACTCTTTTTCTCCTCGAAAACTGAGCTGATTCAACTATTTTTGATCCTAAAATATTAAGAAAGAGCATGTTTCAATTCCTTTGTTTAAAACTTTTTGAATTTGTCTGGCACTCCTCTAATCACCGCCGAAAACGTTTGGCATTTTTTCGTAATTTTTGGAGGGTCACATTTTCTTTAGTTATTAGAGTTGCTGAAAAAAAGGAAATGACAGAGACGTAACTACAGTAAACCTAGATATTATTATGAAAAAAATAAATGACTGCTCTTGACGGATTATTCAGGAGGAAAAAAGGACAATATATTTGAATGGAGAATCACAGCCCCTGTTTCCTTTTAATAATAATAATAATAATAATATTCCACAACTATCACACAACGCCATCTAGTCCCAAGCTAAGCAGAGCTTGTGTTATGGGTACTAGACAACTGATAAACATACTTATATATTTCTAAATACATACATGTTATAGATAAATTACACCCAGACACAGAACAAATGATCGTGCTCATCACACAAACATTTGTCCTGGGTGGGAATCGAACCCACGACCTCCGGCAAAGCAGTTAGGGTCACTAACCACTAGACCAACAGGCCAGTCAAAAAATAAAAGCCCAAAAAATGTACCTCCAATTCTAAAATTCTAAGCCCACTGACCGACTATTGACCGTAAAACTAATAAATCCGCAGTCACAGATAGCCTGACATGAGCTCAACACGAACAAATGTCTAACACGGCACATCTACGAACATTACGTAAGGGCCATTAAAACTGTCCGAATACACTGTGTTTTCAATTACAGGAGGCTCGCGAGATATTTGACTCGAATAGGGCTGTGGGTACGGACATGTTTTTTGGTGTTGTAGTAATTTAATGTACTTAGATTTTCCATGGGTTTGCTATGGGTTAAAGAAGTGTCGTGGTAGAGTTGGTAGTCGTCAGTTATTTATCAATTGGCAGTGGGCATTGCTCGCAGAACGGATGGCCGATAGGGCAAAAAAAATCTGG
Source organism: Diarsia mendica (assembly GCA_949316265.1). Classification (NCBI taxonomy): domain Eukaryota; kingdom Metazoa; phylum Arthropoda; class Insecta; order Lepidoptera; family Noctuidae; genus Diarsia; species Diarsia mendica. The sequence goes on along the minus strand of OX438906.1, from coordinate 6,522,033 downwards.
AGTGATGACCGCGAACCAGAAGACGCTGCGTTTGAAGGCCTCCCGCTATGAGGACTGGTGACGGTCTGGTGACGGTTGCAGCGGGGGTTCACTGGATGCGACGCACGGGATCGGTTAATTTTCCAGCAGTAGAGGTCTTTCAGCTGAAATGATGATGATTTGTTCATTGGAATCAGTTTTCTGACCGGTTCCGTTTTCACGTACGCTTCGATAAGTCGTATGTCAATTTTTTTTGACATTACGAAAGTGAGCAAGATAGACATACATGTATGTTCACAGTTATTATGCCTTGTGACTGGTACTGCAGGTTTATTTCATTGCTGTATTTTGGTTTCCGTATAGTTACTCCTCATCGTATAACCAATTTTTCCCACATTTTCTTTACTCCCGTCTGGACATAACCCTACGTCCTGCGCGGCCCGCGTGCCTTCCCGCCTCGGCGGCATTGCGGCAGCCATGCCATTCGACATCAGCCCCGCCAACACCTTACCTACACTGGGATACTGATTGCGGTTTCGTATGGAAAACCTGTGAAAAAAGACTTGAAACCAGCGTGGGATATGGGTTGCTGTTGGTTGAAAATGGGTCTTGAAGACAGAGACGTTCGTCTGTTTCTTATGCAATGGGAGGGGCCTCCACGTGTCTTTGGGTTCTAGGTTTACATGGTGTAGGAGCATTGAGGGCTGAACTGATACCATAAATTTAGAAGGTACCTACACGTTGCTAGACTCACTAGTGTTGAAAATTATCATTGGCTATGGAAATTAACGAAAATCAGCAATACGAGGGTTTTACGCTTTCTTACTGCGTGTAATCGTGTCCACACGCGATGAACAATCAAGACAGTTTTTAACCAGTTTGATACTTTGGTATTGCGCTTTCTAAAAAAAAAAAAATCAAAATCAAAATTCATTTATTCAAACTAGGCTGATAATCAGCACTTTTCGAAGGTCAAAATTTACTTTACTTTACTTTACTACAGTGAAATTTGGCTAACTGGGACATGGATAAGTGAGAAATCTCTATAACTGGAACTCATACTGGGGTCCCATGAAACAAATTGAATATCTGAGACACATTTAACCAGGTTTCACTGTATTTACATTTTTTATAAGACAGTCCCCCAAAAACGCCCACCCATCGGCACTTCCTAGTGTTTAGCTGGAAAGAAGAAGTGGCGGAACAAACTCCCCAGCACACATCTGTCTGTTTGGTTGGTTAGAAGAACCAGACTCGATACAATAGCAAGGTGTCAGTTAAATTTAAGATTTACTACAGACACAATCAGTAATAAACAAAAGTATATACAAATTACAAAGTAAGTGTAAACAATGTAAAAATAAAATAATAAATACATAACATAACAGTAAACTAATTTTTTCTTACTTCGTATAATCCACACACGACGACCACTCAAGCTATTATAAACCATTTTGTGCGTATCTCTCATTGTACGGTAAATCTATAAGTACAAAGTGAAACCGTCTGTGTGTCTGTGTGTGTAATGTTTATTAATATGTGTCGCCGTGTGTTGATTTCAGAAAATAACACTTGATAATAATTGAATGACGATAGGGAAACCTTCTTAAAGTGTGTCATTACAACCTATTTTAAAAGCACCCGACCACAATCTCTTTTATAAAGTTTCCCTAAAAAAAGAACCTTCAGTTGCATGATATTCTTTGCATACAAAACATTCCCTAAATCCTCATTACGATGCGAAATATCAACAAAAAGAACTGCCATTAAGTTCGTGTTGTATTGTATGTAACCTCATTCCTATTTCACTCGAACGAACGTCTGACTTGTGGTATTCATTAGCTCCCTAATACGTGTTACTTTGTCCTAATCTTACCACAAAAGACCACTGACCCAACTTAAATGAAGCCTTACTGACTCCAGTTTAAAGCTTAGAATGAGATAGCTGGATATAATCATTTTAAGTCGATTTGACATGCCCGGGACTAAGTATTTCGCCGCATTGTTTCGCATTCAGTGTTATAAAAGGGAATTTGTTAATTTTCAAAATGTCCGAATAGTGGGTAAGTTTCGACCCTTGGGGGAATTTCGCTTTGAGTTTAATATCAAGATTTAATTAGTTATTCAGATGAAATAACAATATTTATCCTTGTTTTGTTAGTATGTGATAAGCTATTAAAGCTATGTATGCGTCTAAAGATTGTTTGTTTAACTACATACTAGGAAACTGAAATAGTTTCGTTTCTATGAAAGAACGGATAATGAACTCTATGCTTGTATTACACAACTGTGTGTGTATAAGTTTAATTACAGTACGTACTCACTACTGTAATTAATCGTAATTATTATTAACCATTTATTTCGGACAGAATCCATGTGTTAGTTATAAAAATAAAATAATGTAAACAGGTCTTGTTTACCGATAAAAAGAAACAATTGACAATCCATATTTGAGAACAAAAGCCAGTTCACATAAAACAGTCAATACAGCTTCTCGTGTTCAGTAATGCTATATCTACTATGACTATTAACAACTTACAAATAATAAATCATGCTGGTAATATAAAGTTTATCTGTCTATGCTCTCAAACTACTACATGACTCTTATACAAATGTAAATGTAGGTTAAGACGACTTTGCCTAAAATTAGCTTTAAAATCAGTCAATCATACTAAAACATTATGTAACTAAAGCCTTCATAAATAGACCCAATTTATTTAAACCTAATTTCCATCCCAAAAGCTACTTATAAAACATAGCGCCGACTAAAATAATATTTATGTTTGAAGTTTGTAATAAAATAGGCTGGTGTCCATGGACGCGTAAATTGGCTACTCCCTGGAGTTCAATAAAACATTATGTAAATCAATAGGTTCCACTACAACTAGCGCCCTCGCAAGACCCGAATTACGTAATTAATCACACACACACACACGAAACTAAAACACACACAAACATAGCGAAGACCGTTATAGAAATATGTTTGGGGTTTGAATCGCGAAGGAGTAGGCACATAAAGGGTGAAGATAGAATTTATTAAAGTTGAAAAATTACCGACGAGAAGAGATTTGATAAAACATAACATTACGCCTGTCATCCCCGAAGAGTTAGGCAGAGGTGTACTGATTAACAGAATATGGCCAAAAAAAGAAAAAGAAAGAAAACTAAGAAGAAAAGATAGAGAGATGATAACCATAAACAGCCGATTCAAACTGAAAACAAGCTATGAATAAAGTATAGGTGAAGAAAGGAATGAAGAACAGAGAAAGCCAAAACAGATGACTAACAAAAAAAGAACATCGCCGAAGGAAAATTTTTCTGTTCCTGCGAAAATGTGCTGTCGTCATCGATCAATTATTCTGCCAAATATATTATTTTCCTTTGTACCACAGAATTTCTTCCAACATCATTCTTCGTAGCAAAATTTTCGTCAAAGCTGTAACTCCTATCTCCCCAATCTCCCCAACATATCTAACCTTATAATTACTGCTCCCGAACCTCCCCAAAGCCATTGCAGGCACAAAACATAGGCCTCATAAAGGAACGTCTAAAGATAAGGGAAAAGCGGGTCGTAAGGATACAGCAATAATGAATCTGGGAGTCACAATTAAAGAGGGGAAGTGCGTGCGGATGATCTTCGAGTAATCTAGGGGTGGGGAGGGGAGAAAGGGGTAAAATTAGGGGGTGTTGGGGTAGTGTTGTATGTAAAGATAGGGATGTTTGTGCTGTTTGGTTAGAAGATTTTTTATTGATCTTAAAGTTAATATTTTTGAGAGATATGCTTTTTTGTATTTCTGTTGGTAACGCTATTTTAATAGTATAGTAGATACATTGTAATTAGGCATAGTTCTAATTCTGTTCCTAAAACTCATACTATCAATAAACCATAGTTAAACAAAGAGTTAAGATACGCATAGAATTTGCGGCAATTGACAGTTTTTAAAGGAAAAACCAAAATATTGAGAGAAATATACATTTTATATTTTAAGAAATCCGATTTTTGTGCGTTTTGTGCGAGGCCTACATAAAATCAAAGAGATGTCAGCAAGGAGGGGCCCGCAAGGGCCGACGCCCGTCGGGGCTGCGGATATCGAAAAGTTACCGCGGCTCCGACACAAGGGCGAGGAAGAGGGAACATGGGTTGGTTTTTAGTCAGTAGAAGTCTGACACTCCCCTTCGCTCTGCCCAAGAGCGGGGGGGGTTATTCGATGATTTTCCACCCACCAAAAAAAAAAAAAAAAAAAAAAAAAAAAAAAAGGCCTACATAAAATCATTGTTCATTCACCAAATACTATTTTCGCAGAACAGACAAAAAGGCTTTAGTGGAAATCACCAAAATCAAATCGAAAAAATGGTCACAAAATATACAAATAGTGACATTTCAAACAGACACCATCATACAGCCCCCTATTTTTAAGCAGGCTTTAAAACACGACCAACATCTGCCGTTTTCATCAATTTCTTTCATCGCCAATATTTAACCGTCGCATTTTCGTATTCTAAACATTGCTTCCCTCACATTTTCGTCCTAGGGTGGTAAGGGTCGCTGGAGGGTGGCAACCCACTAGACAAAACGGTGTTATTTCGCCCGAGGCTGGCAATTTCTTGAATAGTCGAGCCAGTGAAGTAGGGTGACCCTGCGAATTCACTTGTCTTCTACGGCCGAATTAATTTCGGCTTTACGAGGGACCGTTGATTACGTAATTTGTTTATATATTATACATGTATGTGTGTAAGTTGTTTATATTTTGGACGTGTTTGTATAAAGTTCTTTGTTTTAGCGAGCTTACTACAATTTTGGCGGAGAAGGGCGTGGTCCGTTTCGATACGCAGTTTTATATTTAAATCGGTCTCCAATATTTTTACGATATATTTTACTTAGAATGACAAGTCGGATTATATTGAAGTTGCCCCAATTAAGTTTTAAGATGAAGGTATTTTATGATGCTGAGAAAACCAAAAAGGGATGTATTTTGCGCTTACATTTGTCGAAATGCGGGTGTTGCTTCATGGGGGATAATAAACGTAATGTCATTTAACTTATATAATACTAGCTGACCCGCGCAACTTCGTCTGCGTCACATAAATATAGCTATAACCTTTCTCGATATATCGACTATCCGACATTAATTAAGCTAAATCGTAACAAACAAAAAATCTTATCTTTCCTCTTTATTACAATAGTTTAGATGGTTTAGATTAGCTTAGATTATATTAAAGTGTGAATTACTATAAAATCTATCTCTTACAGTTAAATATACTATAACACTCTGTACTTGTAAACATTATGATGCAGTAAATATTTTGAATTTGAATTTCCCGGAGGCCAGCCAGAATCCCCCGTACCTACATTGCGACGCAACCCGCGTAATTATTTTTCCGCGCGGGTATTTTTACATTGCGATATCTTCTTAGATATTTATTTAAACTGTATAGAGTAAAGAGCACAAATATTCTATATTAAATTTCCGATTAATACCATAAGGGTTAAATAAGCTTCGCAAAAAATAATTCCTTTTAACCTAACATTTTAATAGTAAAAAATGGTTACAGTGAGTCAATCTTAAAAGATAGACAGATGCTGTCGCGGACTTTTTTTTAGAACTTTTAAAGACGAATAGTTACTTCATACATGATATTCTCGTAACTTAAACCGTTTTCGCAGCGCACGCAACGGAAGCTCTCAGAAAGGAATTTTCTTTTCCCGTTTTTGCAACATTTCTCATTTATGCTCCGCTCCTATTGGTAGTAGCGTGATGTTATATAGCCTATAACCTTCCTCGATAAATGAATTATCCAACACAAAAAGAATTTTTCAAATCCAACCAGTAGTTCCAGAGTTTATCGCGTTCAAACAAACAAACAAACAAACAAACAAACAAACAAACTCTTCAGCTTTATAATATTAGTATAGATGTGTGGTGTTCCTTGTCGTTAACTTATATGTGTGGTGTTCTTGTTAGTATAGGTTGGTTATAAATAAATAAATAAAATAGGAAAAAAAAGCTATCAAGTAGTTTAAATTAAATCTTCGAACAGATTTAATCGACATCTCGATACTTAAAATAATTATGGTAAGTTCTAGTTTGTAACAATTCTTGTTATAATAATGAACGCTGTATTTTAACTTCGTATCATTTTAGCCTTCAGTTATTTATTTCTCAGAATGTTTAACAGTTACATACAGTGACGAGCATTAACATGCGACTCTTAAAAGTGGTTTTAAACTAATCTCTTGGTTGTAATTATATGCAGTTACGAACGTTCTATTTTGGGCCCTAATAAATTATGAAATAGATCTTTAATCAAAGCTTTAATCACTCTCAAATCTTTCTAATTTAACTTAATTTCCTTAAATAAATGTTTGTCGAGCAATAACATGTAAACTTGGCAAAGTTCAAACGCATGCAAACTCGTGAAATTACGATTGCAACTTTTGGATAAAAACAAATAAAAACTACTTTATGATAACTGGGTTCGAAAATATTGGTTTCGTTACGTAAAATAAACAAAAAATTCTTCAAAACGTTGTTATATAATTTCGTGATTTTACTGGAAGCCGACCCCAATATAGTTGGGAAAAGGCTAGGCAGATGATGACTTATATAATATTGCAAATGTTATATAAGTAACTAGCTGATGCCCGCGGCTTCACCCGCGTGGATTTCGTTCAAATTATATACTAAAACCTTCCTCTTGAATCACTCTATCTAAACCGCATCAAAATCCGTTGCGTAGTTTTAAAGATTTAAGCATACAAACAAACAGACAAAAAAGCGACTTTGTTTTATACTATGTAAGGAAGTCACTCACTATTATTAATACTGAAAATGGGATATTCGGGATAACATCTAATAAAATAATGTTGAATTAATAATTAATTAATTTTTAATTAATTGTTTTGTAATTAATTAATGAATGATATTAACAACATCCCGTTTTCAGTATTAATAATAGTATCAGTGACCATGTCAGTTTAAAAACTTATATTCTGCAACATAACCTACGTACTTACTCTTAACCATTTCCCGTGTCTCTCTCACCTCAACACCAATACTTTTCCTATCGCCACTAGGTGTAGGTACCATCAAACGTTATTTCCGTGACGGCATCAGCAGTGAGATGGTGTTGCCGGTTCATTGGAGTCACAGAACCACTGAACTGTTGAGGGCATCTGAGATCAAAAGATTTCAACATAGGATTTTGCGCCTACAGTGTTAGCCGCGTGGACTACCAGTACTACAGCTTGTTTTATATAGGACCAGCTTTTGCTCCCGGTTTCACCCGCGTGGATGTCGATAAATATCCCAACAAACTTTCATCCTCTATTTATAACTGCTTTAGGGGTCGAATTTCGATTTTTTTATGTACTAAAACTTTCCTCGAGAACCATTCTATCCATTGGTGAATATCAGCATGAGTTTATTGCGATCAGACAGACAGACGCAGTGGAGGACTTTGTTTTATAATATGTAGTGATTTTTCATTTATAAGAGATAAATTAGAGTGTTAAAATAAACTGCAAGAAAGAAAAAAATATAGTAACACAGAGTAATTACAAAAATCATAATAATTATCGAAGCTACAAACAAAAAAGCCTAAGTCCCTATATCTCAAAATCAGGTGTTAAACACTAAATTTTGAAAAATGACAATTTATGAGAAACAATGCGAAATTAGGCATCTATTATCCTTATTACCTGGACGACCAAACACTGCTCGATTTCTATTCTCTAACATCTTGAAACCAACTACCTACCTACCCTATAATAAACAAAAGATTTTTATACATAACTGATAATACATCAAAAAATAATACAATAACCTGAAACGAACCCAACTTGATATAAACGAGAAGGTAGGCACACACAGTCTCTCCCGGCCCGTCTGCGGTGCATACTAATTGATTCCATATCGCCGCTGTCCTTTTGCATCATTTCCTCTCCGCTGAGATCCAATCACTTTTATCTAATACGTGCAACAACTCTGGGAACTGGCCACTGGGAACTCGGAGTGATTGCTTGTGTGTGATGAGTTATAAATGACAAGTTTTGATTGTGGGGTTTGTTATAGTATTCGATTTGTGTTGAATCTAATAAATAAAGAGAGAAGTCCTGACTGACTGACTGACTCATCAACGCCCAGCCCAAACCGTTGGACCTAGAAAGCTGAAATTTTGCACAGAGGTTCCCTTTATGATGTAGACAAGGAATAAGGAAGGATTTTTCGAAATTCAACACCTAAGGGAGTTAAATAGGGGATGAAAGTTTGTATGGAAAATCGTCATTTTCACGCGGGCGAAGCCGCTGGCAAAAGCTAGTTTATGATAATTATATTTTTCAAATTATGGTGTTTTGGTTTGCTTGTGGTGCAGTTTTTGGGAAAACGAAAATGTCTTATAACTCGATTCTGTCGAATCCCAAAAAGAGAGTACTACAGTTTTTGAATCTCTTTTATAAGCACAACACACTAACTTATTACTCTGTTTTAATGAAAAGTTACCATAAATAAAGCAGCGTAAAACCAACTCTAAACACAATTTTATCGGAAGCTCACTAAACTTTAAGCCGAATTAATGTGGGTAACAGTGGGTAAGTTCAATTCATCACCATTTCAATTAATTTCAAATTCATGTACACTTTTCCATATTTTCTTGATAGATCCTATCAAAAAGATGGTATGTCAAATAGTTAATAGTGACTAGCGGTAAATGGGTAAATGTGTCGAGAACTATACCATTAGTAAAAACTTCACCTATCCTACGAATAAATGTATTTGCCTTTATCTTTGTTACCCTGCTATCTCGTTATTACGAATTTTAAGCAATAATTTTGATTTTTGATCATGTGAGGCAAATGTAGTGGAAAAAGTTTTAAGTTTGAATGTGTATGTATATGAGTAGAGAAAGATCAAAGGGACGATGGATGGACTGAGTATAGGATGATATGGCTGAAACGAGGTGACTGCTGAGATGACGAGTGATAAAGAAGTATGGAAGAAGAAGACGATGCGTCGACTTCAAATAAGTTGTCATACGAGCAAGAGAATGATGACGAAGATATTTGATTTTTAACCAACCTACTAGTACCTTAGTTGATTTGTACTATGGCGGTCTTATGCGCCTGATCACCACTAAGCTCATTTTTGCTTGCACTCAAGAAATAGAATCGCTCGCTAGCCCGTGGCAGCGCCTCGGCACGATTTAGGCGAAAAAAAATTTAAATGATCAGGCGGAACTGTCTTCGATCGTACCTAATTTTCACAAAGATACAGTTGTGAGACCGAATTAATGGAGGCCTTTGTCCAGCAGTGGACGTCTTTTGGCTGAAATGATGATGATGATGATGATGACAGTTGTGAGTCTATTATAAAAGTTACACTACAAAACAAAGGCAAATTAACATTTTACCCAATAAACAAACATAGATCATAGGCATAATAATTATAAGCCGAAACATTTCAGCTTTATATAACGTTACATCAAATGATACAAAGCTCCTACAAACTCCGTAATGCACTGAAACTCACTGGATATTTGATATAGTGGAATATTTTCGCGTTTTTGTTCCACGCTTTAGTTTTATCATACATATGTATTATTTATTTGAAGCACTGATGAGCGTTGCTCGCGGCTATTTACCAGTATTGATTTTAGGCACGAAATATTTTCCTGCATTTGTTGCTCTTCCCAAATATGTATACCTAGTACATGTGTTTTGATTTCGGTTTTAATTAAACGTTTGTGACGTACTTTTGGAAACATCCTTTGTGTGGATGTTTTAATGGTAGAATGATGGTTGATTATTGCAAATAATTATTGTAATAAATATTGAGAATCTGAAATTATTTGTACAGCTTCATCATCTGCACATCTTCAACAGAAGTAATCCATATTTAATCATTTCAAGCCTTTTCCAACTATGTTGGGAGCGGCTTCCAGTCGACTGATAGTAGTTTAAAGAGCGACTGCCTATCTGACCAGTTAGTACTGTGTCCCCTTGGCTTACCAGTCTTAACTATAGTCAGACTTTCGGGCCACTGACTCCCTGAAACGACTGTCAAAGACCTACAAACGACAGCCTGGACCAACGTCTTACTGCCACACTCAGACAGCTTTAATGATTACTTAGGCCATTACTTAGTAAAGGTTTTGACAGATTTGTGAAGGTTTTGTATGTCAAATCTTTACTAAGTGACAGCTTAAGTTATCATTTCATAAAACTGAGTACCGCAGTTAACGTGCTTTCCGAGGCACGGAGAAATAGTACATTGTTCACCGAGAGGAGAAAGTGACCGATTACCGTCGAGGGTGTCGTTTAAAGCCCGGAGCCGTAGGCGAGGGCTTTAAAACACCCGAGATCGGGAATCGCACTTTCTCTCGAGTGATACATAGTGCTTTATACTACACCTGCTTGGAAAATAAAAAACTAAATTTAAATTATAATTCAAATTGAAAATGGCGCCAATGGCGTCTGCAATTTTCACATGTCCTTTTTACAAATTGTTGCAGTTAGTGAATCTGAGCGGGAGAGAAAAGTGTATGAAAATCCAATCTCTCCCGCTCAGATGCGTTTTCTCCCCGCATATTTGTTCGATATGCAATGACGTACTTTCTACCGTAAATTTGATAAAGTATCAAGGTACTTTCCAAGCAGGTCTAGTATAAAACATATTTACTAATTTCATCTACAAAAAATCTTCTTCATTAAAAAACAAAATATCTAAGCAAAACTAAACCAAAAACCTAATGCATCATTACACTAGCTAAACCCGACTGGATCAATACATGAAGCAAAACTTAAATTTCGTCCCCCCGTAAGAAGAAGGTTGGACGGCTCCAAATTCGTATGTTAATACACCCCCCCACCGCTGGGCGGGGGTTCTCCACCCACGAGGGAACGGACCGAACTATTATAAAGGGTAGCACGAAAGTTAGATTAATGATGTTAGGAGCTGACCAGGGTACAGGGGAAGAGGAGACTGGATTTTGGGTAGGGTCTTCTTGGGTTAGAAGATGGTTCTTTAAATGGTTGTAAGGTTTAATTTTGGTGGATGGCTTAAATGTGTCGGATTGACGGTAGTTGCAATAAAAAGAAACAGAAATGGTCGCAATGGCTGCGATAGAACAATCACGAAGAAATTGACTAAGTATTTGCATTTATTTATCCACTTTTTATAACAAAATTGATCGCCTTCAGATCGAGTTACAAAATTACTGATTACTAGGTATGAGTTGCATAATTTGCGTTCTTCAAAGTCAAACTACCCATCGGGCTGTCAAAAATATTCAAATTTATGATAGTCGGAACCGACGGGTTAACATGCTTTCCGAGGCTCTGTACCGACAGCGGAATATCATGTATCAGTATATGATGATACCGGATACTATTATGTATCATTTGAATCGTGACTTTTAGGTTTTCACTTTCCTTAAAATATTACAGTAAACATAACATATAACGCCTTGTAATTGTAACCCATGAAGGGTTAGACAAAAGTGTACCACAGTTTCACCAGTTATGTTAAAATTCCATGTAATAAGGGGCGCGCCTATCGCCATCAACCGGGCACAAATAACATTTAGGTTTCAATTCTAACCATAACCCGTTGTCATCACAAGTTTTTTTAAATTTTCTCAACCAAAAAACCAAAATTTTGGTCCATTCCTAAACCAATTCCGCCTGTAGGTGTACTCTCTCCTATCGAGTCCCGCGGTAAAGTGTGGACGATCTAACTTCGCCTTACACACACACACTCCCACACCCTCATGCACACACACTAGCACACACGGCACAGTAACGCCGCGGGCTATAACGCTGAGTTCACATGGGATTAGATTCGTCACTACACACACAGTTTTTCATTAGACACTGTGTTGCTTAAATCATATGCAGAAAGCCGCGACACTGTTTGAGAAAGGACACAGTGTCGGGTAGTGTCTGCTGTGGAACACGGGACAAAATTCTCTGTACATGAAATTAGAAATATTAGAAGTTTTTCTTTTACTAATTTTGTTGCTTTTAAATGACGGATTGTTTTAGTCTTGTAGTAGGTAAGTGATGTTCATTAAAAGGCTTAAGTAAGTAAGTTAATTCCTTTTTTTTGTAATGGACCAATCTTTATGTTCTTTGTAACTAATAAATATTTTTCTAATACCAAACAACTTATACAAACATTTAAAAACAACGACGAAAAACATTTCCTTAATTCTGCAACAATACCTTTACAATCCTTATTAACAGCGAACGAAATAACGAACATTAAACTAAAATATCTAATGTATCGCATACACACATAATTACTGTTAGACACACACACACATGCGCACACACACTCACACACACAACACGTCCTCAAGTGATCCGCCTTCACCACCACCATCATGTGAATTCAAGCAATCTGTTATAGGATATGTAAAAATTAAAGACTTTTCTTTTGAAATAAAGATTTTGTGAAATAATATATTTTATCATCATGCCTGTAATCACCTTTAGATTAGGCAGAAGTGAACCTTAACCTACCTAATTATTCGTCCCGAATTGTATGTTTTGTCTTGGGTCTCGTTTGATGATATTCATTATTTGGTTTTGTCAATTTAGTTAAGCCTTAAATTTTATAAATAATTATTTGTTTAAGAACAATTCACGATAATTTAATACTTCAATAAAGTATTCTTTGTAAGTAGTTTAAAATATGGAAACCCCCAACGCATTTTTTTTTAAACGATATTTACTATATTATATTGATGTAACTGCGCCGATGTAAATATCGGGAACTCAAAACACCCCGTCTTCATTGTAAATGTTCAAGTCAGTTTAAAATCTTTACCTCATTAAATATTCAACATCTCAGTTACTTTAAAAACCAGCCAAATAAGATTCGTAGGCCATCCAAAGTAACAAAATTCGTTAACCCATCGACCTCACAATCTTAAAATAACAAAAGACTCCGCGACCCTTTAAGAAACTGGTAAAAAATAAATAAAATATTCCCCAAAAATCACGGTATCTATTAAAAATTAGTTCGATAAAAGATCAACGGTCAAGTCAAAGGGACACCGAGGTCGGCCCAGGCGCATGCGAGATTGTGGGAACTCTAACCTCATTACTATGCGTACTGATCTTTGACCGACGAATCTCACGGTGACCGGTCCAGACCGGCTATCTCCCTTACTATAATTACAATTTATTCTATTTATATTCTAATAGATTTCTATAATTATGTGGAAATCTAACGACGTTTCTTTTGAAATTTAACGTTTTGAGGAATTCCCAGGGTTAGTGTGTGAAATATTCAGATTTGTGTTTTTGAAGACGTTTCATGGGGTTGATTTTGAATATTTTAGTTGTACCTAGTTGTCGTTTGTAATGTTAGCGGATAGGTCGTGTTGTGTTAAAGGTTAAGTGTTACTGTTGAACAACATAATTATTTGATGGTGAGTTCTAAGTTCTTGCTTATTTTCTACCGTCGTAAGCTCTATGCGTGGTGGAGGCTATCCGGAACTTATAAGCGTGTGTTCGTTTGCTTACTAAACGCTACCGTTAGTTTTCGTACATCTCCTTTTGCATTATTTTGATCCGATGATATGTCTAGTTAGTTAGATTATTTTATCCTGTAGTAGTAAATATTGATCAAACGTGTTGCAGCGATCCCAAATAGAATGAAATAACGGCAAGAAGATGATCAGTCCACATTGTTCGCGGAATAATTAGCGTTAGTTACGTCTAAGTAAGTTAATTACTTTAAAGCTAATTTACTTGTGTGCATAAATTAGTAAATGGTTTCCAAATAGGCCACTGGCTTCTTGGGGTTTCGCAAAATTTACTGGTGCTGTAGGTACATAAAAATCGCCCACAAGACGACCAAAATTGATCTCCCTTCCTAACATATACTACAGAAGACCGCCGCCCACTCGCTCGCGAATTCGACCAAAACTACACTCACACCCCGATATATTTACGCTTTATCCCGAACTTGTCGCCTTGTACGCCTCTCCCCCGTCGTCGACAGCTGAGGTGCTGGGTACCATACTACCCGACAGTACGGTATAAAAGCGGATTTTAGCTAAACCTTGTTTGATGGAAAGACGGTTTTGATAAAATTAATGGATGGTTTTTCTTGAGTTTGCCGTCTTTTGTGGCAATTTTCAAGTCTCTATGTCCCTTGATAATTGTTATATTTTAGGCTAGATTCTGTAGTATAGGTATATAAAATGGGCCAGTTCTTGGCCTCGATCAAGCCTAATGCAAAGCGATGGTGGAATAAGCGTGTCCAGAAGTTGCCTGACTTCTTATAAAAACTATAGGAAAGAATGTTAGAATTTCCTTGCTATAATTACTGCGTGATTGTATGATTATTATATTCCCTAGCTTGGAATTTAAGAGTGCAGATTAAATGGTAAAAGGCAAATAAAAGGTAATCAATGATTTAGAGTATAGCCGGTTTGTTGATGGATGATAGATGGATTACATCTGGAACTTGTCGCATTGTTTAAAGGTTTCTCGTCTCCGTCAACCGAGGTGAATCGTCTGCTAGGTTGGTTTATCTATGAAGTGTCTATTGTTCAATGGTAGTATGGTATAGAAGCGGATTTTAGACAAATCCTGCTTGTTTCCCTGACGACAAATTTAGTTTCATCAGAGAAGTCATTCAATTTACTGATGTTTATTCTTGTATAGGGCGGGATCCTAAAATATTACTACCTTCCTACAGACTGACATGATTTTTACTTTAAATGGGGTTTATTCCGACAAAAATAAGTCTTATTTTTTACATCCTATTTTTGTCTTTGAAAATGTAAAGTTAAGGTTTATTGAGTATTTTTCAAACATGGCAAATATTTTGTTTCTGATTCAGATCAGTGATCAGTCGTTCGTTCAAAGTGATACCATATAATAATATTATATTCTTATAAATATTTTAAGGGATATTATTACATTATATAAACTCACTATTCACGTAGCAGATAAATTTAGTTATTACATACTTACAATCCAACAAATATAAACACATGTTGTTGTATTTCTTTGTCCGCAATTAAATTGCGTAATGAACGTGTTACGTCATTCACAATCCACACTAATTTAGATTGCTACGCGGACACCGTTCCCGTCATGTCTATGCAAATCAGAAATTAATTTCGTACATTTATATCTTCATAAACAACAGAAATGAATGCTTTAAAAAATTACACATGTTTCGGTCAATTTCGGTTGATAATCGAATCGGTTTAGGGCGGCGCAAACTGGTTTTTTCCGGGTTTGATCGGTAATTTATCCCAATTAGTGTAGGCTGGACGGCGGTAAAAGAATTTTGGTGTAGGTGTGACTTCAATCGTGTTAGCCGATTAGTCTCCCCCGTTATTGGATTTGTGTCAGCCCAGTGTTAAATATTGAAATTTAGTGATACAATTTGATTTCTTCCTATTATTAAAATGTAACATCATGAGCGTTTGTCAAGTCTTCAAAGGCTTGAAGTTGAGTGATCAAATAGTTTTGAACATATTCCACATTCATGAATACTTTCTTACGTTTTTTTCAGACAAACGATAATGCTTGATAGAGATTTCTACCATAGGGATGGATGCCCTCCAAGTGTATCATCATAAATCATGTTTCTTGTATGTTTTTCATTTTGTATGTACGTTCTTTATTTTTAAACCTATCGAAGGCCCAGCGAACACGCGACGGATTTGTTTTTTGAATCAAAAATATCTATTCAGCATCGCGGTACAAACTTTTGCGACAAAACTATACAGTGAATCGAGTTGTTTCGTTTTTAAATCGTCGGAATTTACATAATAACACTTTCGTTATGCTTTTATGCTGAATTCAAAGTAGGTAATCGACACGTGAATAACTCATTATAAACATAAACTTAAAACAAACACTTTATCGTCATTATCTTGCCTTTATCCCAATTAATTTGGGATCGACGCAGTATAGGTACAGTCACCTGTAAAATTGCATGTATACTTTTAGTCTTTATAACTTGTGAATAGAGTTCAGAACTGTCCATGCATTTTTGAAGGTGACTGTATGTCTTCTTCTTCCATACTTCTTTATTACTAGTCATCTCACTACACACCTCTTTTCTTACCATATTAATTTTCACGCAGTGAGGAGCTCGTGGCTTAATAAGAACTGCAACTCAGGTCGATCTTTAGGTAAAGCTGTGCTTGCCTAGGTCGGTCTGTGGATGGGTGGCCCGACATACCGAGTTTCCTCCGTGCCTCGGAAAGCACGTTAAGCTGTTGGTCCCGGCTGCCATATATATAGATCTTTGGCAGTCGTTACAGGTAGTCAGTGACTTGAAATTCTGACATCCAGTCATACCAAAGGGTATTGTGTTACCTAGTAATAACTGGGTTGTGGAGGTCAGATAGGCAGTCGCTCCATGTAAAATACTGGTACCTATTCAGCTGCATCCGGTTAGACTGGAAGGCGACCCCAATATAGTTGGGAAAAGGCTAGGCAGATGATGATAATCTTCACGCAGTCCTTCCATCGTTTCTTTGGTCTTCTTCCACTCTTATATCTATCCACATTCATCCTCAAAACTTTCCACTAAACACACTTAAAAACTTTAAAATACTAAAATTAAAACAATAGCCAGTTTTAAATCTATATTTGCTTAAAACAAACGTTATTGAACCTCTGCTTATTTACCTTTAAAACATCTGTACAAACTTTATCAATGTCTAAAATCATAAGTGTTTGTTCTATAACTACTGTTTGGTGTAGTGGTTATACAAATTTTGTCTGTTGAGTATGTAACATAATATTAATGTAAAACCAAACTATTCTAAAAGAGTAATCATGGAGTTTCTTGCCGGTTCTTCTCCAAAGGACACGACTAACCCGAACTGTGCACGTCTCGACGTTATTAAGTACCCATAGTAGGCCTAAGTGAAGAAAAATATTTAGATTTTAATTTTATGAAGTCTTGAGGACGTAAACAAATGGCAATCATTTTCAAAGTGCTTTATATGTTCACAATGATTTTCAACGCGGCTGAGTAGGTAACTGAAAGTTCCTGAATCGAGAACGTATAAATTGAGGACCAAAGTTTGTAATAGCATAGGTCTCATTGTTACTATCTGCTGAGATTTTCCCAACAATGTCGACATCCAGTCTAACGGGATGTAGCTGAATACCAGTATTTTATCCACAACCCAGTTAGTACTGGCTACTGGGTAATACAATATTAGGCCAGACTACCGGGTCACTGACTGTCAGTACCGATTGCCAAAGATCTCTAAATGACAGCGGGTACCAACGGCTTTTACGTGCTTTGATAGTTTGATAGCGTATGTCCATACTACAATTTTGACTTATCCACTATACGATAGTGACATGACGTTCCCTGATAGAAAGCTATATTATTTTCGTAGTGGGTTCTACTACTACCCTGCTCTACTAATTTTGGTCTGGGTTCTCTTGGGGCTATCTGTACTTTATAGATATGAATATGGTATTGAGTTGAACCCAAGACAATGTTTGTTATTTGTGTTCTTTCTCCAAAATTAGTTTACTGTTATGTTATGTGTTTATCATTTTATTTTTACATTGTATAGTGTTATATACTTTTGTTTATTACTGATTGTGTCTGTAGTAAATTTTAAATTTAACTGACACCTTGCTATTGTATCGAGTCTGGTTCTTCTAACCAACCCAACAGACAGATGTGTGCTGGGGAGTTTGTTCCGCCACTTCTTCTTTCCAGCTAAACACTAGGAAGTATCGATGGGTGGGCGTTTTTGGGGGACTGTCTTATAAAAATGTAAATACAGTGAAACCTGGTTAAATGTGTCTCAGATATCATAATCTGTCTCATGGGACCCCAGTATGAGTTCCAGTTATAGAGGTTTCTCACTTATCCAAGTCCCAGTTAGCCAAATTTCACTGTAGTAAAGTAAAGTAAAGTAAATTAAATTTTTACCTTCGAAAAGTGCTGATTATCACTTTTTGCCCAGTTTGAATAAATGAATTTTGACTTTGACTTTGACTATGGTAGTGGTATGGTTTGCGTATTTTTTTAGGACTTTTTAGCCTACAGTCTGTATGTTTATGTGTATTCGCTAAGCATACCAGAGGACTTCAATACAATTTACCGAAGTTTGAATATACTACACACCCCTGCCGACCCTGTTCTGGGAATACAGCCGTGCTGTTATACATGTTCCATTAATAATACTACGAATAATATTCTAAAAGTTTTGTGCAATTAAAACCCGCTTGAGAGCAATAAATCTGTTTATATCTGGCCGTCAAAGTTATCGTTAAAAACTTATACTTCGCTTTTAGTTTTTGTTTTATAGCTAATATTTTAATTATCTCTCTGTGGTTTTTAGTTTTACTTATTTAGTTATCTGTGGTTTGTGAGTTTGGGGGTGAAATTGTTTTCAGTCCAAGGTGCTTGTAAATAGCTGGTCTAGACTGTATATTTGTGTTTAGAGGACGTAGGTATGAGAATAGATTTGTCCGTGGAGAAATGATTGCCTTGTTAACAAAATTGTTGTATTTGTGTTATTCCACATTTAACCAGTCTGCCTTCAAAGCAAGAGTGAAAAGGCATCTTCCGAGCACGCTCATTCCATCATAGACCTTATCCATCGCTGTTCATCAGGCGTGATCGAGGCCAAGAGCAGGCCCATTTTGCATTAAAAAAATATTGTTTTGTTTTTTTTTGTGGAATTAATTAACCTGACTTTTAATAGAGTTTTAATTTAATCCTACCCTAACCCTGTACAACATATTTACAAATTTGCAATAAACTTACTTGACTTCATTTTTAGATATGTTGGTCTAGTCTAGTCAAATAGGGACTAGACTTACTTACTTGACTATTATTTGATTGAAACTTTCTAACTAGGGAGATCAAAAAAAAAATAGTCTTCAAACATTAGGAACACAGAAAAATTCAAATAAATAGTTATTTCTTTTTGCAGATCAGCCTTTCCTAAATTATTAGGTATGGTGTTTTTAAATGGTTTATGTCTTAAAAGGCTGCATTATCTTTTTTCAGTGAAAAGACGGAGTTTGCAGTAAAACCGAATGAGCAGCCTGAGAGACGAAAAATGCGACGCCAATACTACGTGGTTGTCATAATGATGAACTTCAACATTTCTGATGTAAGTCTATTAAACATAAAATTTTCAACAGTTGAATAGTCTCTTTTTAAAACTTAAAATAAATTAGTAAAGACTAGACTGTAACTACTGTAAGCCGATCCCAACATTGTTGGGAAAAGGCTAGACAGATAATGATGATGATGACGAGTTCTTTTCAGACTCTCTGAAGCATTTTGACCATTTTCGTTTTTCCCTCTTTTTGTGGGAGAGTTGTTTTTTTAAATAATATATTTTTACAGTTTGTAAATTTTAATTTATTTATCGTGATAAGTTTATTTACATATCGTGGTACTTATGTGATGAGGAAGAATGAATCGCAAGTGATTAAAAGAGTGATGAATATTTGTTGATGAATGAAGTAGGTATGTGAGGAGTGATATGAAAGAAAAAGAAGTAACTGATAACGTGGCGATGCACAGGGAAAAAGGAGAATTTATGGACGAAAAAACGTGTCCCCAAATAACATGAAACAAGGGCTGGAAGATGATGATTGACAAATATGTCCCATCAATTCAAACCCGTTAAATCAAAAAGGCATTACAATAGGTAAAAACAAAAACGACGACACTTCCTCGATACCGCTTCACGGATCTCTAAAAAAATTCAACTTGAAATGGCAACTAGAAAGCGTATAGACATCGTGTTATAACAAGTTATTTTTATTAGTTTACTCGCAGTCCAAACTAAACCCGGGTTATTTGTCTATTTTCAGGGAGGATTGGTGTCTGCGTCATATCCGGGCACAAAACAAGAGGAAACAAGGTCGGTTCGGAAACCATAATAAAACTATTATTTCTTTTCTGTTTCTGGTGACAGTTGTAGCGAGTGGGCTGTCGATTAAATCTGCATGTTTGTTTGGATCTTGAAGTGGGAGACTTTTTCGGTATTTACAATGTTTTTTTTTTGGTGAAGTTAAATTGAGATACTTAATACGTTTCAGTAAATACATCGATTTTCGTTAACATTCCCATTTTAAAATTCTTAGGCCCGTTTAAAACGACAGAAAAAAATATTTATTTTTTATCATAAAAAAGTGTATTGTCTAGATGTATTAACGCACGATGGTTTTTAATTTCAAGTCCACGTAGATTATTCTCTATTCTTCACCGATAATTAGGACCTACCCTAGTAGCATTTTTTGTTGGCATTTAGTTGGGCCACATACAGAGGTATGTGGCCCAACTAAATGCCAACAAAAATGTATGTGGCCCAACTAAATGCCAACAAATGCCAACAAAAATGCTACTAGGGTAATTATTCAGCGCCAAAATAAAATAAATTTATTTGAGTCTGAAATCTTCAAACCACCTTGAAAAAGTTTGATGATCAATTCTCACATTGCATACGTCTCTGAATGTGAAAAAGGCCCCTGCATTTGAACAATGAAACACCCCTACCTAACCCTTTAGGGATTACAGGCGTGATGTTCTTATGTTCAACAATACAGTAGGCTGTTATTATATTATTTAAACTTAGACATATAACTGTACAATTTCAGGCTCAACCCCGTCAAGAGCGACCAAGACCTGTAGAAGCAGAAGCAGTGCTTCTCCGAAGTCCTGTAAGCATACTTACTTCGCTTCGCCATCACCAGAGCTTCGCTACGCTTCTGCTTACGCTCTTCGTTGTACATTGTACCCGCTTCAGATCAAAATGGGAAGGTGTTCACGTAAAAAGTTACTGTCATAGATAGGATTAAAGGTTTAGAAAGATCTAAGTGTGAAGAATAAGCAAGGGAAAATAGTATGGGTTATAGTTGGATAGTTGGAAATATATTATTATTATAGTTAGCCCATATTGTCCCACTGCTGGACAAAATCCTCCCTCCATCCAACGATCACGATTCTGTGCAACTTCTTTTCAATTCTCAAGAAAGACATCCAGTTCGTCGCGCCATCTCGTTCATGGTCTGTCGCGAGTCCGTGTCACTGTTTCAGGGTAGGTACCAATACTGAGCTTTACGGGCCCACAGCTCGTTTTTCATGCGACGGACATGATGACTGATATGGTTTTTACTATAAGTTTTTTCTAGTTTAGACTTCAGGCGATCAAAGATACGTCGAAGCGTCACAACTATATGATTGAAGTACTACGAACCCGAACAAAGCCCTGTTTCCACATATATATTGTGCAAACCGCCAGCCTGTAGAATTCACTGCCGGTTTCTCTGTTTCCCGATTACTAAAATCTAGATTGCTTCAAAGTTCACGTGAATCAGTTTCTCTTAGGCAAGCGACCTTCCTCGGCCGTGTCGCCGATTCACGTCAAGCGAGTTGCCACCAAACGCTAGCCTGTAGAGTATAAAAAGAACATAATTCTCTGCCCTAAATTTGAAAGTTGATGAGCTGGACTCTTTCTCAAGGGATTGGTCTAACATCGCACTGGATTGCGAAAAGTGGAAAGAGGGAAGGGAGGCCTTTGCCCTGCAGTGGGACAACATGGGCTCATAAAAAAAAAAAATTGAAAGTCAAAAATTACGTCGTCGAATCACAGACACATTTAATCTTTCGATGGGCACTTTAAAAGATTATAACTATGAGAGTACTCGCTGCCCATTATAAAAAATAGGTGCTTGTCAGTCACTCTCTCGTTTTCTCGACCTAAATCTAGAGTAAAAACCTTTTCATCTTTATGAAGACTTAGAAGTAAAATAATTGCTTGCCCCCTTTTACATAGAACTTAACAAAACTGACAATATGTGAGATTACTATTGGGTACACCCTGCCCTATTCGGGGATTTTGATGATGATCATGTTATGTGTAAGTGAAAAAAAATCATCTAGTAATGTATCTACATTCATCTACAACATTCATAATTAATCAAACGTTTCTGTCTACTTTGCTTACATCCGCATACTTTTGTGAACAATCAAGTCGGGTGATGGCTATTATACATAAGGCTTTAATAAATAATTTATTTACTAAAACAGTCGTTTTACTATCCCAAACTGCTGCAAGCTTCTGTAAATTGCCAATAACAGCTTATTTTTCGAGGCTTTTCTAATTTAATTTAATAGTGAAGTGTTTTATAATGAATAAACTGATGTTAAAACGAGGCTTATTTGTGACCATAACATCATATTAATTTAATAGTATCTTCTATTAACTTAATATTGGTGTCATTACTTTCGACTAGCAAATCGGTCATGAAATGTGTACAACGGTTTCTTTATTTGTAGTTCATAAAGCTTTCAACGACTCTACATCATCACTGTGAAGGATCTGTATTACATGCTATCATTCATGAAAGAAAGAAAAAAGAGCCTATTTGTCGTGGGACAGGCATAAAAAATGACAAAAAACTATGAACATGCATTGCTTAATAAATATTTACAAATACAACAGGACATCACAAAAAAAAATAACAGCTTGCATGTCGTGACGACGACAAGCAGGTTACCACTCAGCATGAAGATGTACCCACAGCACAGCACCGGTTTTCCGTTGTCACTCGTAAAAAAGAACTTACATAAGGACGCGAACACAGCATAAATATTACAGACAGATTTAAACTCTTTACCTATTGAATTTCGTTGTTCTCTACAATAACCTATTAAAGCAGGGACACTATCTGCTATTTTCTGTAGCGTAACACAAATAAGTATTCATAACGAATGTCCAGGGCCTGATTTACAGTTCTGACCGCCCCAGGCTAACCATGAATACGCGCCCTCAGCCTGTCCTGTCCTACCTTTTCATACAGGTGCAACTAATTAAATTACAAGTAGGTACAGAAGAGAGCCTACGTAACCTTTTTTTTGGCGGGTGGAAAATCATCAAATAAACCTTCCCGCTCTTGGGCAGAGCGAATGGGAGTGTCAGACTTTTACTGACTAAAAACCACCCGAACATGGGTGGTTTTTAGTCAGTAAAAGTATTTTAGCCCTTTTGTCGAGGCCGCGGTATCTCTTGCGAACAACCCGCAGCCCAGACGGGCGCCGGCTCATGCGCCCCCCCGCCCAGTGCCAGCACAAGCGTATCATTAGCGTAGCAAACTACGCTGACGCCGCTAGGGAGGTCGGCGCGCAGCACCCTGTAGTAACCGATGTTCCATAGGGGCGGCCCCAGAACCGATGCCTGTGGAACACCCTCGCTGGTTCCATTGTCCGTCTTGACCAGGGTAGATAACAGCCCTGTCTGTCAAATAGTCCCCGACTACACGACGAAGGTAGGCCGGCACCCGGTGATACCGGACTGCCTCCCTAATGCAGCCCCAGGGCATGGTGTTGAAGGCGTTGGCGATGTCGAGAGACACCGCCAAGACCACACCGCCCCGAGAGACCGCAACCCCCGTCGTGAGGTCTCTCACGCGCATGATGGCATCCACCGTCGAGTGCCTCTTGAATCCGGACCTATTCCCTCAAGGTGCTCGGCGATGTGGTTTGCAATTACTCTTTCTAAGAGCTTGCCCACCTCGTCAAGCAACACAATATGCGCACGGCGAGTCCGCAAGGCGCCCCGGCTTCTGAATGAGGACCAGTTTCCTCGTCTTCCAACCAAGCGGGAACTGGCCTCTTTCCAAGCACGCGCTTAACAACCCCTCCCAAGAACCCCTGAGGCCAGGACCCAGGCTTTGCCTTTACCGAGACCTCTCCTTTTCTCACTTAATCCACCTATCTGACTCTCACCTGTGTCAAACGAATTAAAAGAAAGAAATATCAAATAGCCGAAAAAACCTGTTTTAATTTGCTGTTTGGGCGCTGGCGGGATTGGGGCGCGGGGCCGCGGTATATAAGTCTCAGCTCAGCGCCGCGCCCGCCGCCCCCTAGGTCCTTGCGCCCTAGGCTATAGCCTTATTAGCCTGTGGGTAAATCAGGCCCTGCGAATGTCGCTTGTAACCTTAAAATTCTTAGTAAATCTTTATTCAAGAAACAATCACAACCTTTCAATCATTCACTCTCTATGTTTTCACTACACTGTTTTATCAACATAATATGTTAGTAGTTCTGGACTTGGGCATCGCCAGATATAGATTTAGATATCTGTCCTAAGCACAGGAACAAACAAATTACAATCGTTTATAAAAAAAGTCTTTGACAAAGTTACAAATACAGATTCATATTTAACTTAATTTTGGAGTGAGTCCCGTCGGGCCTTTATAACATTTAATTTAAGTACAGCTTATTATACTATAGCTCTTTTTCTATTATTAATATAGTTCTGTAAGTTGTAATCAGTAAATAATAAATCCTTGCTGTAAAATTTGCTTGCAACATGAAAACAATTTCAAATTCCCTACATTCATGCATCATTTCCACTATCTCTTGGAAAATGGTAATGTTCCAAATTCAACTTACAACTAGAACCTAAATAAACGTATAATTTAAGTCATTATAAGTTATACCTATGTTTAACTCTTCATTGATAAAATATTACCTGAATATGAGAATTCGAGAAGCTGAATAATTTCATATCGAATGCGAGAAGCTGAATAATTTCATATCCAAGTGTATGAGTCCTAGAGAAAGTACTAAAATACTGTAGCAAAACTAGATCGGCACAAAGAAAAGTCTCTAAACCCTGTCTCTATTTAATAAAGTTTAATAAAATAAAGCTTTTTCAACGTTTTTCATGATCAGTTTCATCTCTACGGAATCCTAATCCGGTTCTCAAGTCAATACTTCCAGTTCAATAAAACATGAGCATGCCAATACGTAACCCTGCGACAGCCATCAGTTACCGAAAATCAAAAGTAACCCGTCGCTGAAGCCCCTTCGTGTGAAACCGTGCGACTAAAGCGCCACCGAGTAAATTTTTTCATAACTAAATTGCGAGCGGAAAAAAATCGCGCCCGTAACGGCATCTCTTAGCGGACGGCAGAATTTTTCACGAGTTCGGTCATAACACCCGACCACGTGCATTTGTTTTGGTTGGGTTTTTTCTCGAAAAAAAGAGCATACATAAAGCTCACCTCGGCCGCCTCGTAGGTGCGCAAAGCAAAATGGTCGTCATTTTTTTCTTCTCTTTTCAGCCATCTGTCCGTCCTTTTCGGTCAAAAATGCGATCGTTATTTCTGTTCCGGTGCGGGTGTGTGCGTCTAGCGGCCGGCGTGCTAAATATACGCCACGTTTACACGCTGCGAATTTCGACTGTAAAGGTACGGGATAGGAGTTGTTTTTGTATTGAATTCAAATCGTCTTACGTCTAATGTTTGGCGGAGAAAAAATAGAAATATAGGAGGCACGGCGAGTACGATAAAGAGAGCCGGAGTCGTTAACGATTCTGCGCCGGGAAGTTGCGCAGATTGCGTTTTTGGTGCTTTTTTTGGGGGCAGCACCTCACACCACGGGTGTTTTTTATGGCTGTCTTTTTCTAGCACGCAGTCTCACTCGCAGCCGTGATGTGTTAGCGGGCAGGCGGCTGGATGTGCGTGTGTGCGGGGGGAAAGCACCTAGCGCTAGATTTTTGCGTGAAAACTTCCTAGATAGGTGATCGGTAGGTGTACATAGTCGCGGTATATAATGAGATGTCACCGCTATGTACATAGTAAATAGAGCTGTGGAACAAAGCGTATGTACGTTGACGCTGATTAATCGTGGTCTTTCATAATTCCGCGCCAACCTACTGACTGTTAATTGCCTATTCAGTTGAATATGAAAAGTATGCGTATAGTTTTTTGAAACAACGGATAGAATTTACCTTTTGATGGATTTTGGAGTTTTCACGTGAAGCCATATACAGGATCACTATTTTTGGAATCTGTCTATAGTTGTTGTTCTATAGTCTATTCCTATAACCTAACCTAGTGAACTAATACCTGAGTTAATTAATATGCCTATTCATCCCAATAATTCGATAGGGTGGGGGACAGTTTGCAACAGTTGTGTGCGAGGGTAGTTAATAAATAAGTAAAGCTATACTGGCTGTATACAAGTGCCCCTTGCTGTCGGCCCCAGCCTCGATAGTCGATACACTCTTAATGAATTAAATGTTATTGTATTGGCGCCAACCAGGTCGCCATGGCAACGCGTCGAGTTTTCTTTTTTTTTTTAAAGAATCGCGCGGTCGTGTTTGGAAAGCGGTCCGTATAAATATTGTGAGAATCTTTTGGATGAAAACATTTTGTTTCTTCCCTGGTTGTTTATGTTTTGGTCTTTGGATACTGATTTGGTATTTGGACTGTTTTGTAGCCAATTGTTGCTCATGAGGATTATGAAAATTGGCGGGAGAATGACGTGATTTAAATTTGATATTGGAAGGGTACGGCAAACATTTCATGTCAAATGCGATTAATAATAAAAATAAATGAAAGACCACGAATAATAATGATATCTTGAGTGAATTATTTACCAAGTTTTGGGTAAGACTTGAATGAAGCTTTGATAGTCAAAAGTCATAATTATTTATTTGCAACAAATGTGGTAAAAGAGATGGTAAAATAATAAATAAGTAGTGCAATAATTTAATTTAATGTTTAAAACACATTAAATTAAATTAGATATAACGTGCAGTTCTAAGTTTAAGTTTAACTCAGCACATAACAAATTTTGCTGTTAAACAATAGATATTAAGCCGCCTTTTGACTATGGGATGTAATATATAATATTATCTACGGTAAAATAAAACCAAAAATTCAAAACACGTGTTCAGTTTATTATTTACTAGTGACCCGCCCCGGCTTCGCACGGGTGCAAAAAAGGTATTAAAACCTTCCTCTTGAATCACTCCATCTATTAAAAAAAACCGCATCAAAATCCGTTGCGTAGTTTTAAAGATTTAAGCATACAAAGGGACAGAGAAAGCGACTTTGTTTTATACTATGTAGTGATTTTTCCCTTTCACTCGAACATCGCCATTCAAACTTAGAACGATGCAGGGGGGAGCGCGCTGTCCGGGGCCGTGAGGTAAAATATACACCTTCAAATGACCTCTAAATATAGCTCAGTCGGTCGAAAAAATATTTTATAGTTTGGGATGTAATATATATTATAGCACAGTGTGAACGGTCACGTACAAAATGTATGCGAGCGATATTTAGAGGTCATTTGAAGGAATATTACATCCCATAGTGAAAAGGCGGCTTTAATGTAGTGTGAAAGATCTAGGCGAGGTCATCATCTGACTGATTATTCTCCCTTTCTCAACAAAGTTTGGATCCAGTCTAACGGGATGCAGCTGAATACTATTATTTTACATGGGGTGACTGACTAAGTTACCTTTATCGATTATTATATTTTTTAACTAGCTTTTGCCAGCGGCTTCGCCCGCGTGAAACTGTCGATTTTCCATACAAACTTTCATCCCCTATTTAAGTAGGTACCTTAGGGGTTGAATTTCAAAAAATCCTTCCTTATTCCTTGTCTACATTATAAAGGAAACCTCTGTGCAAAATTTCAGCTTTCTAGGTCCAAGGGTTTGGGCTGGGCGTTGATGAGTCAGTCAGTCAGTCAGTCAGGACTTCTCTCTTTATTTATATAGATAGATAGATAAAATAAATATCCTATGTTACAAGATGACATGAAACATAATATAAAATAGTATCTAAGTATAGAAACGCTGAAAAAATGTTTTGTTTCCTAAAGAAACGTCTCGCTATGATCCTCATTAATATTAGCAATTAAAATGTGTTAAATAAGATTTTCACATTATTCCAGAATTTAAACTAAACTTCATTTTTACAAGCACATGTGTTTTTTGGGATTCTGTACGAAAATAAAAAAAACAGAACCCTTATAAGATCACTTTTTTATGTTTTGTAATCAACTCTCATAGTTTTTTACAGTTGAAGTGGATACAGAAAATGGAGGATAACCCACAGACAGATATTCTGACCTCTGTAATTAATGGAACCCTCTGTAAATGAGGCAGATATTTATTTATACCTGATATCTGATGCACTATGTGTAATTGAAATACCTCTATAAGTGAGACAAATTTGCAGGTCCCAGTTGATGTCTCACTCAACCAGGTTTCACCGTATAATATTTTATCCGATATTTTTTTTCTATTGACAATCGTAGAATTACGAAGCACTACCCATGTACCTACTTTGGCAGTAACAGTCACTTGTATAAACCCTGTATCGACCTTCATTAAAATGCCATCTATGTCACTGAACATACTGACTAAATGAAAAGAAAATTATAACTAAAAACATCAGCAACATTCTCCTGCCTTTATCCCAATCTATTTGAGGTCTGGGCAACATGTCTTCTTCTTGCATAGGTACTTCTATATTACTCGTCATCTCAGCAGATACCTCCTTTCTAGCCATATCATCCTTCACACAGTTCATCCATCGTTTTTTGGTCTTCCTCTACTCTTATAGCCATCTACATTCATACTCAACATTTTCCTCACAACATTTTTCTCATATTTATAAAAAAAGTACCAACAGAGAAGAGTGGCATAATAAGTGATTGAAGTACCAATATCTTAAAAAAAAAAAATACAAGTAGTCACCTGCACTAGTAAATTATTCAGCTGCATCCGATAAAAGTTCCAGTCTCTAAACGACCCGTACATAGAAGAGAAAACTCTAGGCAGATGAAAGTTAAAAATATGGTTGTATACATACAGCCATAATTTTTATCTTCAACCAAGCAACGTAACGTTGCTCTGCTTGACAAAATCTCTAATGCAAGGTTTCTGAGGCACTTTATCTGTGGTTTATCTATTCAAATGTACGCATATGAATAGATAAACCACAGATAAACCACAGATAAAGTGCCTCAGAAACCGGGCATAAGACAAGTTTTTTAAAGATAACACTCAACACACATACATTCCTACCTAGTAACTACAGAACGCCTGCTATGAACCTCACATACTCTGTTCATCTCTTTTTCCTTACCATCAAGTACCTACTTTGACGGCACGGTCAGCACAGTGGCTCAAGCAGTTGACTGCTGCACTACGTGTCGCGGGTTCGATACCCACACGGAACAAACATTTGTATGACCAACAGATAGTTGTTTCGGGTCTGGGTATTTGTATAAGTGAGTTTAAATATTTGTGAACGCACCCACGATTCAGAAGAAATTCTTAGTGTGGGGAAAAGTTTTATTAAAAAAAAAACCTTAGTTACTTTAATACTATAAACTGGATATTTACCTTGTCCGTGATCATGGTGCTTGTAACAGCGCCGAAATATCGGGAATTCGAAACTATAAGTGAACATGATAAATATCCCGTTTAAGTTTATAAACTTAGAAAACCTTAGCTTAATATCAATATTTTTTGAAAATTCACAATGGTATGTGTATAAATTTTACACACCTTTACTTTAAATGGCCATCGATAATATCCCGCCTTTTGCAAGCCATCAATGCATAAACCTAGTAAGAGAAAAAGATCTATGCTATGTATTATTTTAATGGAACTTTCGTGTTCTAAAAATAATCAATTTTTTAATACCAACCCCGGAAAATAAGTTAATTTCAAACGTAGGTACTATTTCCTTTTGAAATTGAAATAGTACCCGGTTCAAATGAAAAGAGTCTAATTAACGTGCATTTGCCAATGTTTTTGATGACTGATTGCTATTCCATTAGTAAAACTGGATGACGGCTAATAAGTTAAATTATTTTGTCAAAATAATGATTGAAAGAGAGTAGTTTTAAAAATAATCAGAGATTACTCGTTTGAAGCACATTTAAAGCTGCAACTACAAGTTATTATCAGTTTTTGTAAGGATAATAATTAAAATGGTAATCAGTTATGGGGCACCCACCTAATACCTAATAGCAAGAAAAAGCTAGTATCAAACTTTTAAAACAAATCTAATAGATTCGACGCGGGCAAAGCGATTAGATTACAGCGCCATCTGTACATGTTTAGAAGTACTAAATTACATTGTTTAGAAAACTAGAAGTTTAGAATTACTTACTTAACATAAAAAATTCTTTATTAGCATTTTTTTACCATTGCAACTTTGTTTTTTGAGTTACTAAAAGTACTTTTTAAAGCCGTATTTCTTAAACCATGTTCTTGAAGACAGCGCCATCTACGAGTGAGTAGCTGAGTTAGAACCAAAGTTGTTAACGGGTGTCGAACCCTGCGTGCGTAGTTTCGAGTAGGGTGAGCATAATTATATTCTGTCTCGGAACATTCGGTTCTCTCTGAATTTGAACGGAGAAAGATAAATACATAAAAGCTAGTATTTATAGTGAGATGTTTGATCAGACTTTGGTATTAGCTCAACTTTCGTATCCATGTTTAAATTACATTTTGAAACAGATATTTAATCTCTAAATTACACAAAAATTTTAATAACATATTATTTAACATTTTTTTTATACTTACCTACCTAATTTAATAATTAACTATTTTATCGTGAAATATTTGCACTAAGTATTTATTTATTGTATTCGTTGTAAATAACGATGTTAATCCATAAAAATATTTGTTTTATACGGGAATCGAACCCGCAACCTTTAGCGCACCAAGTCTACCCTCCTGCCACTGAGTCATTCAACCCCTGTTTTTTATTATAATTCTATTAAGCTTGCCACCATTGACGTCATAGTTTCCTGTTAGGTCAACGCCAACCTAGATCCAAACGCTAGATCATAAAGTTACCCGAAACTGTTACATTTTCTCAATCAACCTTGAACCTAATGCTATGGCGATAAAGTTGAAAATCGATTAAAGAAATTTGACAGATGGTTGTAGCTTGATGTGCTAACGCCTGTACCTTCCTGAATGAAAAACAATGTAAAATACTTACTATTAAGTGATGTAAAATACTCCATCTTCTATTAAAAACACGTGGTTCCTAATGAAATGGTGGGAGTACCTACCAGGGAGACGAGACTCGAACATTCAGAAGCTAGTCCCTCCTGGGGTGGATCTCGCTTCAAGATGAACAAACCTGGCCCTCTCCACCTTTTCCCAAGATGGACCTTGGGCTACTTGACCAGATCAGCAGTCCTGATATGTACGGCAGTGACTCTTCAGGATACCTTGTACACGGGAAGTTTTCACCAAAAACTGGTCATCAATCTAAGAAAATGGCAGAGAAGGTGATAGGTGAGACAATTTTTTTTCGGTAAGCGGGAAATTATCAAACGACTTAGCTCGCTCTGCATGGACAGAGCGGTAGGGAGTGCCAGACTTCTACTGCCTAAAAACCACCCATGTTCCATCTCGACCCTTTGTGTCGAGGCCGCGGTATCTCTTTGAACAACCCGCAGCACCGACGGGATAGGTGAGGCCCTCACTGTAATGTGATTACTGTTTGGTCTAGAGGACCTAACAGTAATCCCACTATGCAGTAGAAATATGTCATCTTCTCTTCATCGACATACACCGCAGTTCTCTAGAGTAGGAAGTACCTACTGATGCTGGTGAGATGACAAGTAAGTGCCTACCTATTTTCTTAGCTTAGCGGATATAAAAGATTTATTTACAACTAACTGATGCCCGCGGCTTCACCCGCGTGGATGTCGTTCAAATTTTATACTAAAACCTTCCTCTTGAATTACTCTATCTATTAAAAAAACCGCATCAAAATCCGTTGCGTAGTTTTAAAGATTTAAGCATAGAAACAAACAAACAGACAAAAAAGCGACTTTGTTTTATACTATGTAAGGATAATTACAAACTACAATTTACAGAACTAAAATTATAATAAAATATTATTATACAAGTGGCAAAAAGGGAAGAATTACAGGGCGTCAAAAAAATTGTCCACACCGCTGTCAACAGAAAAAGTGCCCAGAAGGCTGGCAGCATTGCCACGTTGGATAGCAATGCTGATTCTTTGCCTAAAAAATATTCCAGCCATCTGGTCACTATTATTTACTATTATTATAGACTATTTATTGTGCAACTATCAAGGCATGCAGTACTTGATATAAGATGTCCCATCGTTTGCAACCCAGCCCGGAAAGAAACTGTTTCATCCAACCCCCTTTGTATTACGCACACTGTCTTAATTTAATAATAAAACTTTATTTTCTCACCACAATATACATAAATTATTTTACATTGGTCAGATTCGACAAGATACACAATTCAGGTAAGTATAATAATATTGTGGGAGACTGGTGCCTAAGCTAGGCTCATGGCCTGTGTTTCAGGACACCAGGATCCCACCCCTTTACATTTACATTTTACACATTATGTACTAGGTCACGCGAGGACAGAATTTACATGCGTAACATGATCACTTTCGAGCACGTGGCTAAATAACAGCAGCTGCTCAGGTCAATCTTCAAGTTGGGCTTAACTTGAAGATTGACCTGAGCAGCTGCTGTTAAGCTGAGCAGTTGATGCATGGGTGGGTGACAATTATAACAACCCATATTTCCTCCGTGCAGTTGTTCCCGGCTTTCATTTGTATATCTTTGACAGTCCTTACAGGCAGCCAGTGGCTCGAAAGTGACAACCATTCTTACCAAGGGGGTATCGTATCACCCAGTACTAACTGGGTTGTGTAGGTCAGGCCCTGCAGTCTCTACACTAAATATCGTTAAAAATCTGTCGACAAGTCGTATCGATGTCAAATTTCTTTAACAGTTTTTCAGCTTTATTTCAACAGCATAAGGTTGACAATCTATTAAAGAAATTTGACATCGATACGACTTTGCGACAGATTTTTTACGATATTTAGTGTAGAGACTGCCGGCCCTGATAGACAGTCGCTCCTTGCGAAATATTGGTGTTCAGCTGCGTCTAATCATCATCATTTCAGCCGAAAGACGTCGACTGCTAGACGTAGGACTCCCCCAAGTGTAGCCATATTGTCCGGTCCCGTGCGTCTCGCATCCAACATGTCCCCGCAACCGTTACCAGGTCAGCTGCATCTGGGTAAACTAGAAGCCGACCCCAACATACCTAGTTGGGAAAAGGCTAGGCAAATGATGATATGACACACTAGAAACAGTAGATATGAAATGTAGAAAGCAAGATTTGTAGTACAAGAGCCGATGTCAAAAAAAATATTTAAAAAATTACGCTCACTTTTCTTCTTGATTTTTTCTGCATAGAAGGAGCTATTCGTCAACCTATTACAAATAATGAAACAGGCTCTCTAGCGAACGATAGTCGGTAGGTAGTTATCACAGGAAAATCATGAAAAATTGGAAAATGACGACTTTTTTCCATTTATACTAAAAATCTATTTCAACTTCGTCCGTGATCCAAATGATCCTATAACAACTGCAGAAACAAAAAACAAATTCACAGAAAAAAAAAGATAATTCTGACTTTTCAAATAGAAACGGAAACCCATGTCTTCTTCAAAATTAAAAGAAAGAACGCCCGATCTGTTCCAATCAAATAATTAAACACATACCCAATAACCGCTAGTCGATACATAGATACCTACATAGATTAGGTAACTAGTATCAAAATATCAACAAACAGACATCATTGCGGATTACAAACAACGATTATCATAAGCATGTAATTACAAAGTCATTAACGTGAATAATTAAACCGTTAGGTATTCTATTTGTTCCGGAAAACTACAAAATAGTTGCATTCGTAAATAATTTATTTTCACTCACCCCAATTTTATAATTTTATATAATATAAACGCTCAAACCAATCACGAAATATATTTACGAATAAATTAAATATTGTGCACATTAATTATTTATAAAATAGTAACCCCGAGTACCCCCTATTCCCGCGAATAGATCGTCACCCTATTGCTAGTAATAGATGAGGGTGTCTATTTTGACTTTCAATCAAAATTTAACTTTATTTCAAGTGCGTTAAAGTCGATTTTTCCAATCAGTTTTTTTTTATTATATACTTTTATTCGAGCTTATGTATAATCCGTTTCTATTTTATGTATGCCGTGGGCATACTGAAAATTGTTTATAAAATTTTAGAGGAATCATATTATGAAGGTAGGCTGAAATAACATGTCATGTTGGTGTAAAATGAAAATGAATATGCTGAAAGCATTTTCATTTTAGTAGTTTGGATGCATTGATAGGAATTGTGGATTTTTAACATAACTTCACGCTTGTAATCCTCGAAGGGTTGGACACTATTGAGGAGCTTGTGGTTTAATGATAACTGCTACTCGGGTCGATCTTTAGGTCAAGCCGAGCTTGCCTAGGTTGGTCTGTGGATGTGTGAACGTCTATTACATACAGAGTTTCCTCTGTGCCTCGGAAGCACGTTAATCTGTTGGTCCCGTTTGCCATCTTTGGCAGTCGCAACAGGTAGTCAGTGACCTGAAAGTCTGACTGAGTTGTGGATGTCAGATAGGCAGTCGTTCCATGCAAAATACTGGTACTCAGCTGCATCCGGTCAGACTGGAAGTCGACCCCAACATAGTTGGGAAAACGCGGGAAAAGGCAGGTGATAAATTCCTAATACTAACATTGTTTTTTAAACCAACTTAAAACTTGTATAGGTATGCATCTTCTTACATTATACGACGAGTAGAAAACTCCCAAAGCAGTAAGTCCGCCTTTGTACAGTTTTTACTTGTGCATAATGTATAGTTTTTAATAAAAAAATATCTATAGACTTAGAAGTAAGGTCAAAGAATTAGTCAATCTACTATTTCAAATCTTTTTGCAAAAAACACGTCTCTCTTAGCACTAATCAAATAATATAATAGTAGGTAGTCCTGGCCGATTTTCGGTCACGGCGGCCAATCTTTAGCGGAGTTTAACCATCGGCGCGGGAGATATTATAGTGCACAAGTGTATGCGCAGGCACAAGTGCACTTTCTGTTCCTTTTTCTCTCATAGTCCGATGGGACGGCAATCCGACACGACCGGAGAGAGATCAGGCGCAGGACCAACGTCTTAACGTGCTTTCCGAGGCACGGGGGTATCAGGCTGAGGCTACAGTAGGCAGCGATTTGCGATGCGACTGGAAGAGCGAAGAGAAAAAAGAGCGATGTACGGTGTAGCCATATACGTGAGCATTCATTTACTTGATTTAATCGCTCATGTGTCGCAGGTCGCGTCGCGGCCTAATGTAGCCCTCAGCCTTATACCGCCAACTTCCAAACTCCGGGCTACTACTGTGAAATTACTAATGAAAAACCCAATAGCATATTGCATATTGTTACCTAACCCGGTGTCAGAGTTTTTATGCCGCCCCTGGGTCTCTCACTTGGCTTTACATGCCGTCTAGAAATATATCCCAGGCATGATGGTTTCCTTACGATGTTTTCCTTTACCGGAGCAAGTGAAAATTATACAACACGCACGCACATGAATCCGAAAAATCAGAGGTGGGCTTAGGTTCGAATTCGGGACCTTTGATTTGGCAGTCTAACTGTAGCACCACTAAGCTATCACTGCTCTTGTACGCCGGATTCCAAGAACTAACTTTAATCCATGGAACTCTATTTTGTATCTTAGAAAACTGAATTCAAAACAGTTTTAGTCTATATTGAAAATTAGACTAATATCTCCCGCGCAGATGGTTAATCTTCGCTGAGATTGGCCACCGTGACCGAAAAACGGTCAGGACTAGGTAACAAACCACTCGATAAAGAGAAGAAATCGTTTATTGAGTTTTCTCTTGCACGCCACAAGAGTAAACGCAATAAAATATTTATTTTGTTATAAAAATATCCTAGAACTATTATACTCAAACATAGAAAACGTAATTTAGCAGCACTATGCACAGCAAGTTTTGAGACAGAATTCGTAAGCGTGTCTGTAACTACCAAAGATTTGACGACTAATCTGCCTTTAATTACTTTTATTTTTTATTCACGCCTTTTAAAAAAAAAAGATGTAAGTAATTGACAAATCAGACCATGAAAAGCGTAGAGTGTACCTATTTCGAAGTCATAATATGAATAAATGGATATATGTATATTTACGTGTTTTGTTAATAACCCTTATTAATAACGAAAAGTCGGGGAACTTCACAAAAAAGGCAAATCGTTACAAAAAAATAATTACGAAAAACAAAGCACGAATTTTATTATTTTTAACACGAATCCTCTCAAACCTAAAAACATTAAAAAGCCTACTTCTTTTGTAACGGCCCCTATAATTGTATCACGTTCCATAAACCCACAATACAGGGTGTTTGAATAAAAACAAAAACGGATTTATTTCTTACGCATTCAAATTAAGCTTGCCCGCCATTTTTATAGCTTAAAGCAGTCCGTAGCGAAAATAAACGTCCTTTATTTGGCACATAAAGGACTTATTTGGCACATAACGGAAATAAAGCTGGTACATACGTATGAATAGGTGTCGCGTTTCACACAAAACCCTTTAATTTATACAAACGATGTATGGGGAATGAAGATATGTGAAAGAATGGTTATTTGATGCTTGGATATATGTAGTTTTTATTGTAGTTTACTCTGGATTACATTGCCTTCGAACTGTATTGTCTCTTAAAGTAATCGACAGTCTTTTTCTTTGTTAAATTTCAGCTGTGTTATCTCAAAGCATTTCGTGTCTGTACATAAGTGAATGTATTAAGTGTGTGTATATTATGTACGTGGAATGTTTTAATCATTAAATAAACACTTTTAGAGCCTTTTTCTGTTTTTTTTTTTTTACCTTAAACAATGGCCTTATTTTTAATGTATTCTTTGCACAAAAGTGTTTAAATTCAAAACATTTATTTTAATTACACCGTCCACAAGTAGCTAAGTATCTACTTCTGAATGTCACAAAAATACAGTACCTAATTGAACCTACAGTCACAATCACAAGACATAATAGATTGTGAAAGTACGGTAGCTGCCAAATCCAAAACGCTCTATCTCATATTTGCCTCTGCGACAAATAGCTGCAAAAAATACTATAGATACCATCTTTAATGTAGAACCCACAAACTAGGTATACCTTTAAGGAATTACTGCACTACACAAAAAAATGTCTCAAAACTTGCATGATTCGCTTCAGCCAAACAGAAGTTAATTTATCCTGATGTTCATTTTCTCGCCATTAAAGCACGATAAACGACGAAAAATAATTCAGGCGTCCAAACCATATCTTTCCTACATAAAAGTGTGTGCGTAGACAATTTTATAATCCACCCCATTTAGCACACCAGGCCGACTATAAAGCACCCAGTTTCCCTTCGAAAGCTCGCCATTTCTCTGCAGGACCCCACATATATTAATAATATATTGCTCTGTAAGAAATCGCAAACGCGAGGGTGGGCCGGCTAAATGCTCCTCGATCCCTTGAGGCACGACCAAAAAAATTACCAAAACCCCTCACGCGAATTTCAACTACATTTTAGGGTAACTACGGTGTATTTTTGCCTGAAAAAATACGGTACTTAATCACCGCTGTCTCTCGCATAATATGTATGTAGAATGGTCGCGTACTTAGGCCTTTTTTGCAAAAACTGTGACGCCTCGCGGATCCAAGATGGCGGCCGCTTCGTACGTATTTTGTTTTCGTGTAATTACTTGCTCTTCAGAGTTTTAAATTGGTTTATGTTGGCGAGTGAAATCATTCTGAATTTGACTGTTATTGTTCTTTGAGCAAGGGAGTGTGAAAAACTGAGGGGAATGATAAAAACCAGGATTTTTACACACGTTTATTTTAAGACAGATAAATGGTTACTTAAATTTAAAAAAAATATTCGGTTACAAAAACTCTGTTTAGATAGAGTAAATTAATTATCAGAAAATTATTACAAAAAAAACTATAAATGGAATGACACAAATGAAATGTTATGAAGTAAGTCGGTACATTAAAAAAAACGGTAAGAGGTAGTATGTGTTGAACAAAACAATATAGAGAATGCTTAAATAATAAATTACGGAAAAGCAAGCAAGCATAAGTTCACTTAGGATCTGCACAGTATCAGCACCAAAAAAATATTTCGAACACACTTGCAACCGCAATTCGAAAGATTTGAAGTAAATCTATTCAATTTTTGTCCAGAATTCTGCCAATGTCCAGTGAATTAAGAAAAAGGAAATTTTGAATACATTGGTACACAAGTTCAAACTGACAAAATGAATGACATTGCCATTGGAAGTGTGTAACATAAGGTGGCCACTCTCACAGGAAGGTGTCCTGGCGTTCCAGTGGCGGGAACATTAAAGGCTGATTAGAAGTAAAATCCATAAGAGGGAACAGAGTCAAAAATAAATGTTTGAAGAAACTATTGTCTTCACGCTGCGTCAAGCCTGCGTCCATAAGTGCGATAGGCATAGCAGCAGCTCAGGCCGATTATATCGCGAAAATTTTACGTGATCAACGTTTCGTAATCCCCTTTCTGCTTCTTCAAATGGATCAATTGAGTTATTTTTGACTTTAAAATCATAATAAAAAAGTTAAGAGGAAAGTTTAGGATTTTAGTTTAGGATTCTATGAATTTCTTTTGTGTTTAAATCTATTTGAATTTGTCTCGCAGTTCTCTAACAGCCGTAAAAAAGAGGTATTTTTGTATTTTTTTTTATGGTTTTTGTTATTTATCAGTTGCTGAAAGAAGAAAAGGAAAGGACGTGTCTACGTTAGAAAATTATTGGTCTTGAGGTAAGTAAAAAGGGGAATACATTTATATGGAGATGAATTATACCACCACCGTGTTCCCTCTTAAAGTGAAAGCGCGCTTTACAATCAAGCTTTAAAATTAAGAAATAATAAAAAATATGTTATGTGTATGAGGTAAGTTGCTCGTGATTGGAGAGGCCTATGTCCAACAGTGGACTGCTGTAGGCTCATGATGATACAATACAAAAATATGAAAATAGTAAGAATACAATAGTATTTGTAGTACAGTAGTAACAGTAGGAATACAATAAAAATACTAAGACTAAATGGGTTCGGACCAACAACAGACGAAGTTTTTTTAGAAGATTTATGTAATATAATGTTGGTGTATGTGTCTGAAGTTGATGTGCTACTTGGGATGTACATGTATGTTGGTGTAGCAGTGTATATTTGTTTGATGTTTGTACTTCAAATATATGATGGCGTGTCGGGTAAATGTATTTGCTACTTGTTGTGTCCTCAAAAGATTACATCATTCGTTCAAAAACCAAAGTGGGCACGGCCATAGGAATATTCAGATCGTAAATGATTTCATTAAGTTTTTCATTAACAATTCATTGTTGATTTTGAATGATGAACAATAATATTGAATTTTAAATCTTATTCTAGTCGATTATTTTATATAGCAAACATAGTGCATAAGGCATTTTAAGATCGTAAACGACTTCATAATATTTTTTTCTGTTTTTGTGTTTAACTCTTTTTATTATGTAGCATGCCAGTGCTCGTGAAGGTTACATAATATCTAAAAGAAAATGTGTAGGTCAGCCAATAAGGTTGGACTTAAGTTTGAGTCCAGCAAAATAATTACTTATGTAAAGGAAACAACATAGCTGTTTGGATTGCTACGTACTGGTTGGGCAAAATTTAGTCATGGACTCGAAAAGTAGAAGAAGACGCCAATAAGGTTAGTTACATTCCGAGTGAGACTTAAAGCTAATGTAAAAAGGTTGGTTACGCTTTTGTGGTATTTCCAGCCAGTGACCATATCAATATTGGAGCATATATTGCAAATATGTCTGTTTTTGAATACAATGAATGAGACAGTTTCTAGTAAATGTTTTGAATGTCCATAGTGTGATTGGTAAGTGAATTAGAATTATCACACTAAATAGTCAATACATTTGAATACTAACATTTTTCTCCTTACATGAATGATTGCGGGTATAACGTACATCTCTACCCTTCAGGGATTACAGGCGTGATGTTATATTATGTTATGAATGATATATTTATTTGATTATTATGATTTATTTATTTTATTATTTTTTATTTGATTGACCTAGTTATTATTATTTTTTCTATAATTGATTTTTGATTGCAAATGTACATAAAAATCACACCAATGGTAATGACAAAACAGCCAATGAAGTCTTTTTAGGGCATTAAAAAAACAAATCTAAAACAGGAGCAGCTGACGTTCTAAAATTAAACTAATTTGACAGCAACAAACTTAACTGAACTGACAGCTGTCTATTTTAAAAAATCGAATAGAAAATCGATAGTTTGTGGTTTTAGAACAATGAAAGCAAACGTACGGTATTGATTGTGTATCGATTTAGTATTTGTTGAAATCGATATTGGTCAAAGATTCCTGTTTGTTGTACGTCAGCTGCTAGTCGGTCAAACGTGAGATTTTTTTTTTTAAATATTATTGACCAAAAGTTTTTAGATTATTTGATGGGAATAATAATGAAACGGAAGTGATGTTGCTAATTAATTTAAAACCAGACATCATTTTAGTTAAATAGGAAAAGAATAATTGTGTCCCTTAGTATAATTGTAATAATTAAGCATGGTTCTGCTAAAATGTACTAATCCACATGAAAATTTCTTAAATATTCCGTAGTATTTTGAATAGTAAACGTTAATTAATTTTAAATCAGTTTTATGTAAACGGTTTTGAATGAATAACTGAACAGTGATGATATTTAGAAAAAAAAAACGATATTTTTCAATGAAATTAAAAATAATTTTAACAGATTTTAAAGAATACAAAAATATAGTAGTAATAGTTTTACAGTAAAATAGTATAGTGTATAATAGTTTATAAGCCAGTAATTTTTTATTTTATTACTTCACAAATAAATCAGATTATAACTCAGTGGTAAAGTCCTTATTATTAAGGACAATTTTTTTTTAAATGGTGGCTTGAGTTCCAGAGGCGTAATTTGAATTACATTTCACATGGTTCAAATTACGCCTCAGCGATGATAAAAAATAGTACCAATATGGAAGCAGTTTTCAAAATATTTTTGAATTCACAATTCACTTACATTTTTAAAAGGTATCACAGTGTATTTTAACAGGTACAATTCGGTAATCTATCTTATTTCTAAAAGTTTTTTTCTGCATGTGCAGGTGCTTTTTGTGATTCTTTGAATTATTATTAAAAGCCTCTTTTATCACTTAAAGTAAAACAAACAATTAGTTTCTTCTGACGCATAATAATTATGTATAATTCATTCTTTTAATAGTTTTTAGCTTTGTTTTAAAAAGAGAATTAGCAAATTCACAAAACAATGACTAACTGACCAGAAACTACTAATTTTCTAAATTCAAATCTTTCAAACTTTTCGTTATGACAAAACAGGCCCTCAACATAACAATCAAAATACAGTAAAAACTATTTACCTTAACCCTTCACCGAATCATTACTCTAAACTAACGAAACTCGAATCGATTCCCTCCAGTATCGATTACAACCGGTACTCATATCGGTATCGGTAAAAGAATTCCGCCAGCGAAGTGTCGGCCATCGGATCGTGAGTAAATATTGGTCGATTTTGTCTTTTTAACCGAACGGCGTCCGTGGCCGAGTTAGAGGTTATTGTTCCATTTTTGAAATTCCCGCCGAAATTTTGTTTTGTTTTTGACGTGTAATGGCGACGCGTTGAAACTGTTTTCGTTTCCAGATGTATTGGTTTGCACTGAAAAAGAAAATGGCTGATTTATCATCTCGGATTTTGGAAGTTGTTTCGCACGTGGGTTCTGTTTTTTACGTACATGTGAATAGGTAAAGGGATTGATTGATTTCGTTTAATCATAGTACAGAGGTCGACATATGTAGACAGGTAATAACATAATTATTCTAAATTAGGGGAAAAAGGTTATCAATTGGATGAAAAGAAATGCCGTTTTTGAAATTCCTAATGTGGGGCAACGTTTAAATAAAAAAATAAAAAAATATATTATCAGTTCATGAAGTTTTGTTTGACATAGATATTATGTACTTTTCA
The DNA here is from genome assembly GCA_949316265.1 of Diarsia mendica. Lineage (NCBI taxonomy): Eukaryota > Metazoa > Arthropoda > Insecta > Lepidoptera > Noctuidae > Diarsia > Diarsia mendica. Next base: position 6,480,278 of record OX438906.1, on the reverse strand, counting down.
GTTTTTTTTTTATAAATCACAGTTTTTACTTTTCACAGCAGAGGACAGGCCTCTCTTCATACAGAGATGGCATTCACATTGATCATTACACTTCTCAAGTTAGATTAAGTTATAAAAGTGTTAGAGCGAGTATGTGTTAACTGAATAATTATTGTATACCTAAAATATTTAATTTAATTATTTGAAACCAAATTTTAATATCGGGGAAGCATACACCGCCTAGTGTCATATTAACAAACACTGGAACACGATCAAAATATATACGTACGTCGCACGGACATCGAACCGTTTTCCCAGGAACCTACCGCCTTTCATAATGTTAACTAATATTGGCTTTTAGCAATATTTACGAATTAATTGAAATAGTAAATGATGAAAAAATATGAATTATGTTGTTGTAGTTAGGTATTATTGAGTGTCTGCGCCATTCACATTATTTATCCGCATTTTTATTAATATCTATTTATCTAATTTGGAAATCACAAAACGCATACTTGTAACACTATACACGCTATACTCTTCTCTCATTGGTTAGAATGAAGGATCAGACGTTCATTCAAATCCCTTCCTCCCGCTCTCATCTTCCTTCATCTACCAGTACTACCTCAGCGTCAATAACAAGCGCACGTGAAATTGCCCTGCGCCCGCGCTTCCGCGACCGCCATTAAAAGACTCAAAAACCAAGCTAGAAACTGTAAATAGAAATGTGTGTGTGATCCTCCTCATATCATCTTGTGACACTTGGTGGTTTTTCGCTGAATCAACGTGCTCCAGAAAGCTGTGCTATCGAAGACATTACGCTTTTCCCTTACCCTAAAACCGTGAGTACCATATTTCCATCCAAGTGTTCTGGTCCTTCTTTCCAAATAAAAAACACAAAATTACTTCGCATATACACTACACTCATCAATCACAACATATTTATCGCATTTATCTATTTAATCGCATAAAAACGCTCAAATACGCATCCGCTATTACTCTCGTCTATGTGACAAGCCCACGAGGGCACATTCCGCTAACATCTCATCAACGCTAAGTTATTTCTTTAAAAACGCATCATATTTACCGCATTTAGCTATTTATTCGCATAAAAATACGCTCATCCACGCATCCGCCATTACACTAACCTACGTGACTCGCTCACGAGGCATTTCCCGCTAACATCTCATCAACGCTAAGTTATTTATTCAAATACGCATCTTATTTCACGCTAAACACTCTATTGCTAAAATATTATAAATATATTTTAGTCATCGCACACATATTTCACAGGTTATCTCAACACATAACGCACACGGGCAAGTCCAATTTATTCTCGATATTTCGCATACATTCACTCATTTAAGTATTATTATTAACGATTATTAACTCGAATAGGCATTATCCCAACGCATAAAAATGGCTTCAAAGCATGGTAAATCCAAGGAGTCCGATAAGGAATCTTATGGCTCCGCAGAAGAAAATTCAAAAGTGCTTCTGTTTGAATCTAAGAAGGAAATTTTATTCAAAATGCTGCAATCAATTTATGACCTCGGTCGACAAGTTTCAGTAAATAGTTCATTAAAATCTCAATTTCTAGCTAGGATTAATTCCCTTGATCAAATTAGGACGAATTTTATTGAAACGCTTGATGCTTACAATTTAGCACTCTTGGAAGCTGGATCAGCTATTAATTACCAGCCGTTGTCAGCATTTGATGAAATTTATTGTGAAATAAAAGCAATCGAAGCTAACCTTCTCAGGTCTCAAAATAACGAAAACAGCAGTAGTAAATTCGAGTTTTTAAATCGTAAATTGCCACCTTTAAAACTTGCTTCATTTGACGGCACGCCCAGCAAATGGACAATTTTTCATGAAAACTTTAAAAGTCTTATTCATGATAATTCGCATCTAACTGACGCCGAGAAAGTACAATACTTAATAGGGTGTCTCTCTGATAAGGCATTAACTGTTTGTTCAGGCGTCGCGCCTACCGCTAATAATTATCTACTCATTTGGAATGCTTTAATAGAAAAATACCAAGATACCCGCGTACAAGCTTCCATGTACTTACATCAAATGATTCAGTTTAAACCTTATCAATCTATAGACACATTTATTGAGCAGTTCCATGCATCGCAAGCCGCCCTACGGCGCTTAAACATAAAGGATTTGTCAGATTTTATAATAACGGATATTGCACTCAGCAAGCTTGATAAAGAGGTCGTTAACCTTTTCGAACGATCACATAATCATATTGAAATACCTACTTTCGATCATCTTTCGCAATTCTTAAAAGAACAAAGTAAAATAATAACACTTCGTAATCAATCTAACCCCTCTAAAGTCCGTAATTATAATAGTGAAAATAATAAATCCACTTCTAATAAATATAAAAATAGCCAAACATTCGCGATCACTACCCAGGACGCATCCGTGCGTGCCTGCAAGGTGTGTTCGTCACCTGATTCACACCCACTTTACAGATGTTCTCGTTTCATGAATCAAAACGCAAAAGAAAGATTAGATCTAGTAAACAAACATAAGTTTTGTCGTAACTGTTTAGGATTTCATGATATTAAAATGTGCAAGTCAACAAATACTTGTTCGGTTTGCCAGCGTAAACATCATTCTCTAATACATTTGGACAACTATCGGGGAACCGGCAACTCGCCGCCGCATGTAACCGCGCCCCGCGCGCCCTCCGCCTCGCCCCCGCTGGTAGCCGCGCCCTCGCTAGCTGTCGCGACTGTGAGCACTGTGGGCTCGACGACGACGCCGCACGCGGAGCGCGTACATTCAGGCGCTTCGCATTTGTCAATGACTTCGGCTACCTCGAGCGTTGAAAATAATACAACTGTTTTGTTGCCCACCGCTTCCGTATACGCTTATAATAATAATAAACCTCATACTCTCCGCGTTTTCCTTGATACCGGCTCAATGAGTCATTTTATTACAAAGGCTTGCTGTAAACGTTTAAACTTAGAAATTACTCCTGACAAATCTTCCATTTTTGGGATCGGTCACGCTAAAATACCCTCGTTTGGAACTGCTACTTTTAAAATATTTTCCCGCTTTGATCACCGCTGCTATTATAAAATTCACGCTCGGGTTTTAGATCGTATTACAGACGACTTGCCCAACATATCTATAGATATCTCAAATCTCGCTTCATTACGCAATCTACCTATGGCTGATGACGCATTCCACGTTCCCGGTGAGATAGATTGCCTCCTTGGCAATGAACTTTTCCCGCTTTTGTTGGGCAGTGGAAAGGTAACTTTACCTGGCTCCTCGGTCGTCGCCGTAGAAACCACCCTTGGCTACATAGCCATGGGTCGGGCTGATTGTCAACCTAGTGTAACTCCGCGCGCTCGCCCCGCTCAAATAAATAAAAATAAAAGCGAGCAAACTTTTCTGTGTGCGGCTAGCACGCTTCGCTTAAATACGCTCACGCAACGCTTTTGGGAACTCGAAAGCGTCCCTAGTAAGGTTCACATGAGTCCTGACGATCAGGCGTGTGAACAAATATTTAAATCAACTTACTCTCGCGATGAAACAGGTAGATACACAGTGCAGCTACCATTTAAGGCTCCGTGTATAGACTTAGGAAATTCACACTCAACGGCGACGCGCCGTCTCCTTAATTTGGAGAAAAAGTTAGATTCTGATCCCGAGATCAGAACTAATTACAACGCTACGCTTCAAGATTATCTTGACAAAGGTTATTTAACCAAGGTCAACGACCCCTCTCTAACTATCCCGCATTTCTATATCCCTCACCGTGCAGTTTACCGCCCGGATAAACAGTCTAGTAAAACTCGCATCGTGCTTGACGCTAGCTGTAAAACTAGCTCAGGTAAATCACTAAATGATCTCCTTTATGTAGGCCCGAATCTACAAAGTAACATTTTCGATTTATTAATTAATCTTCGCATGTTTTCCGTTGCTGTAGTTGCAGATATCGAAAAAATGTATTTTCAACTTAATCTTTCCGCTGATCATCACGCATTTCAACGCATTTTATACAGATTCAATAAAGATTCTGAAATTTCAACTTTTGAATTTAACCGCGTTTCTTTCGGCGTCTCAAGCTCACCATACTTAGCTATGCGAGTAGTTCGCCAACTCGCATCTGACAGTCGGGAAAAATACCCACTCGCAGCTTACGAGGCTGAAAACCATATGTATATGGATGACTACGTATGTTCGCTAGATGGCGTTGAAATAGCTGAGCGGACATACCAAGAAATGGTCACCATGTTCAGGTCAGGCGGTTTCCACCTTGTAAAATGGATCTCGAATAGTTCCGAACTGTTAGATAAAATTCCTTCAACTCATTTAAATCCGCAAAATATTGAGTTTGACGCTGACGCAGATAATAATACAAAAATTATAGGTATGCAGTGGAATCCAGTAGAAGACTTTTTTCAATTTAAAATAAATGGTAATTCTCTTAAATGTACGAAACGTACCGTCTTATCAGCAACCGCACGGCTGTTTGACCCCTTAGGTCTTATAGGTCCAGTTACTGCATTCATGAAAACGTTAGTTCAGGAATGCTGGAAACTTGATCTTGATTGGGATGATCCTGTACCCGCTCACATTGAAAATAAATTTAGTCGGTTTCACAAAGAACTTCCCTATCTCGAAAAAATAAAGTTCCCGCGACATGTAGGTATCACCTCTGGTTCTCATGTCACTCTCCTCGGGTTCGCAGACGCCAGTGAGCGCTGTTATGGTGCCGCTGTTTACATAAGGGTTAGTTCTAACGATGAAGATAGCGGATCAGTCCTCTTATTAACTTCTAAATCTCGCGTCGCTCCGCTTAAAAATACGCCCTTAGCTCGCCTCGAGCTATGTGCGGCTCTCCTCTTAGCAAACTTGATCAATTCAGTTGTAGAAGTTTTAAGTAAACGCTGTAAAATTAATAAAATCTTTGCTTTTTCTGATTCAACAGTCACGCTCACCTGGATCCACTCGCCCTCGCACAAATTTCATACTTTTGTCGCAAATCGCATTGTTGAAATTAATTCAAATTTACCCGCAAAACATTGGTTTCACATAGATGGAACTGAAAATCCCGCTGACGTAGTTTCTCGTCCTATAACGCCTAAACAATTATTAGATTTAACGCTCTGGTTTAACGCTCCGCATTGGTTTTCATTCCCCATAACTCAGTGGCCAATCAAGCCATTTAAAATCAATTTAAATAATAACAATTCAGACCAAATGGAAACTAAAAATATCGTTCTCTCTGTTAAAATAACGCAAGAAGGTTCACAACCTATTCAATCTTTAATTGATCGCATTTCTAAATATTCTATTTTACTTCGTAGCGTAGTTTTAATATTACGTTTCTGCAAGTTAATCAATTCGCGTGGTTGTATCACCGTTTCGGATTTGGATGCTGCGGAAATACACCTTATACGTTACGTACAAGGTAGATATTTCTCTGAAGAAATTAGCGCGTTAAAATCTCATAAACTTTTTAAAAATAAAAGTCTCGCTAAACTCAATCCCTTTCTGGATTCAAATAATATTCTTAGAGTAGGTGGAAGGTTAACTCATTCTAAACTGGATTATGGTCAAAAACATCCCATTTTAATTCCAACTAAATCACGCTTTACTCAACTCTTAATTGACTTTTATCATGTAAGTAATTTGCATACGGGTCCCGCTCTTTTATTAGCTATAATTAGACAAAAATTCTGGATTTTAGCTGCTCGTAACATTATAAGACAACGCGTACATAGTTGTAATCAATGCTTTAAAATTAAACCTCGAAATACTTACCCTCCTATGGGCGATTTACCTGATTTCCGTGTGTCACAAGTGAAAGCGTTCGTAAATACCGCTGTAGACTACTGTGGTCCGTTCTACGTTACGCATATCCGAAAACGCGGAATTAAGAGCCACAAAGCTTACGTTTGTGTGTTTGTCTGTCTAACAGCTAAGGCAGTACACTTAGAGTTAGTCTCTGACCTAAGTTCAGATTTATTTCTCGCCGCTTTCAAACGGTTTATTTCTCGGAGAGGTCCCGTTGCTATGATTTATAGTGATGGAGGCACAAACTTTATTGGCGCGAAGCGCAAATTGAACGAAATTTACGAATTAATTCAATCAAAATCTCATATAAACTACATAGGTGAACAGTTATCAGAACATCGTGTACAATTTAAACATAGTCCGCCTTACGGTCCGCATTTTAATGGACTCAGCGAAGTTAATGTTCGTTGTGTCAAAACTCATCTTTTTAAAGTAATTGGTTCTCAAATATTAACATACGAGGAGTTTAGTACCGTACTCGTTCAAATTGAATGTCTTTTAAATAATCGACCTCTAAGTATTTTAAGCTCTGACCCGTCTGATATTAGTGCTTTAACGCCTAATCATTTTCTCAACGTAACACCGCTCAAATTTCTGCCTGCTGAAGATGTCACAGACATTTCAGACAATCGCTTATCGCGCTATCAGCTTCTTAATAAGATAACTCATTCCTTCTGGCACCGTTGGAGTCAGGAGTACCTCACTTCCTTGCAACAGCGGGAGAAGTGGAACACACCGTCAAAGCCTGTTGAAGTAGGTACGATCGTTGTTATCAAAGACAACAACGCTCATCCGCTTTGTTGGCCTTTAGGTGTCATAGATGCGACTTATCCTGGCAAGGACAATATAATTAGAACTGTGAAGGTTAGAACTGCTTCCGGTACTTATATACGCCCAGTAGTGCGGCTCTGTCCCCTACCTACGCAATAAAATAGTATACATTCCCTTTAACTCTATTTAAGTTTAAATTCATATGTTTAAGTTAAGTTTTTTTTTCTCATAAAGTTTCTAATAGAGGAAAACCTCTAGTCCGGGGGAGTTGTCTGCGCCATTCACATTATTTATCCGCATTTTTATTAATATCTATTTATCTAATTTGGAAATCACAAAACGCATACTTGTAACACTATACACGCTATACTCTTCTCTCATTGGTTAGAATGAAGGATCAGACGTTCATTCAAATCCCTTCCTCCCGCTCTCATCTTCCTTCATCTACCAGTACTACCTCAGCGTCAATAACAAGCGCACGTGAAATTGCCCTGCGCCCGCGCTTCCGCGACCGCCATTAAAAGACTCAAAAACCAAGCTAGAAACTGTAAATAGAAATGTGTGTGTGATCCTCCTCATATCATCTTGTGACACTTGGTGGTTTTTCGCTGAATCAACGTGCTCCAGAAAGCTGTGCTATCGAAGACATTACGCTTTTCCCTTACCCTAAAACCGTGAGTACCATATTTCCATCCATTGAGTTTAAAAAAAAAAGTAAGATGGGGCTTCATTTTTGTAATGACATTATGTAAAATATGAAGCTGAAGTGACGTATTAATGAAAGGTACTAAGGTAAGATATGATCATAACCGTATGTATCTGGTAATAAATTTTAAAATGGCCTAAGTGTTTATTATTCATGTAAGTAGTTGCGTACACACAAAACACACGTATGTAAAGGAAAAATTATAAAGACAAAGAACACAAAAGTATCGCTTATTTTATTTAGAAATTAATTCCAAGACACCTACGGAAATTGGTCAATTAACTTTAAATCGAGACTTAACGTAATTCAAAAAAAATCGCGACGACCTAAGCAGCTGAAAACATCAGCAAGTCGAAACACACTAGACAGAAAACGTCACAGAAACAAAAGCGAAAAACATCTAATAAATAAATGAAAATGACGCAGCCTCCCGAAGCGGCATAAGTAAAGAAAAGGAAAAAACGCGCATCAATGGCTCGGGTACACAACAACAATTGTCATGCAATTGTTGTCATTTTGCGTAGAATGCGCGTCAACCGTATGGCGTGCGTCTACTCTGCACAAATAAATAAAGAAAATTGTTTATTTGTTACCTGTGGTCTGTTGTCTCGTAGTCGTCTGGGCCTTCGAAATGTTTGATACTTTTGTTGAGATTTGAATACTGGCTGGATCATACTGCTATCTTCTTTAATGCTTCGGTTTTAAAGTGCGACATTGATTTGGGATTTACTATAATTATTGATTTTAGAAATTTTGAGACTGCACTGAGTTTAGCAGATAATTTTATCACTGATTCTGTTTTTCTAAAGGCATTTTTGAAGTTTTGAACTGGTATGACATTATTCAATGTTACATTTTGAAGTAATTTTGCAAGCGATCTTATCGATCGGTGGCCAGATGTGAACTGAATTCGATCGGAGCTCGAAATCCTTCAACGATTCGCATCCCCGCTCTAATTCGTCCAAACATATTTACCTAGCCACAATAACCACCAAATCGATCGACATTTGAAAAGAAAACACATAAATGTTATTGCTAAAAGAATAAAGCACAAAATCCCTTGCAGATTACAAAATGAGATGCCAAAAAAATTGTGTACTAGTTCGCCAGCCAGTCTTTATAATGTGTTGTGAAAAAGAACTGGTTTTAAAATCGTTGCAGCTTACATGGCTCGAAGTAAATAGGTTGCAGCGCTCTTGCTGCAGAATCGAGCTCAGGCGAAGGGTGCAACCCTTTGTCGAGTGGTCGCTTTATGTATATTTATGTATTGGTCAATCTTTGCAAGGGAACCGACGGTTTGTTTCGTACCTAACCAGTTCTGTTTAATACGGCAGAAAATTTGCTTTGTACGATGCGTGATTGTAAAGGTATTATTGAATTGAATCGGTGGGAAGATGATGTCTGAGATGATATACATCTTGATATGAGAAAAACCGTTACTCTCTTGGAAATAATTTTGGACTGGTTACAAGACTCGAACATAATAAAACGGCAAAAGAAAAAAGAAATCCACAATCAACGTGAGAAAGAATCTTTTATACTGATCATTCTATTTTTAAGCTATTGCATAGCTTCTATCGCGGGCCTTGAGCGTGGAGACCGAATCCAGAAATTCCGTAACGAAAATATTGTGATCAACCAGGTTGCTAATATGGTTACGGAAAATAACAAGGTTGTCAACTGAGGTTGTCAAATTAAATAATTGATAAAAAATGCTATGCAATAGCTTTACCGCGGCAGTCTCCGAGTGCCACATTTAGTTTTTTTTATATACTTAAATGTTTGAACTAAACATGTTCGTGTTTCTATGAATCATTTGAAAAACTTTTTTCATAAAATGTTGAGAAGTTTACAGACAGCTAAATTTTCACGTTTTCAGCAGTTTTATATGAAAGCCGAAAGTGTAAACTTTGAGCTTTCCATGAATGCATCGTTCTGCTTTACAGATTAGCGTGAAAATAATGAGCTCATTTTGTTTCGCAACTATGGCGTCGCAGATTATCATATAATAAGATGGATATAATATACATAATATGTATCTTTACTACTTATTAAACGTAGGTCGGAGCAACAACCCCGATACGAAAATTAATATATTATATTATCCATCCCCGATTATGTTTGTAAAAATGTGTGTTTATGTGCATGTGAGCAGTGGTGGCAGAGAGCAGTGGTGGCCCAGTGGTGGCGGCCCCGACTTACGAACAGTGAGTCGTGGGTTCGAATCCCGTCAGGCACATTACTTTGTGTAATTTATTTCATCACCACTGTTCTCAAAACGGTGAAGGAAAACATCGTGAGGAAACCGGCATGTCTTAGAACCAAAAAATTCGAAGATATGTGACATCTACCAATCCGCACTGGGCCCGCGTGGTGGATTATAGCCCATCCCTCTCCTAGAGAGGAGGCCTGAGTCCCTGCAGTGGGAACATTATAGGCTGATGATGATGTGCATGTGCCGATTAAATGTGTCTTTCTTTTTTCTTTTGTATAAGGTGTTAGTTATAAATACCATACAATTACATATCACCACTCCTGTAATATCCGAAGGGAAATATGTACCAAATATTACACCCACATTTTCCCACTTAAGTTAGAATTAAAGTAACATAATACTTAATTAAAAAAACTCGATGTCAATCGAGTCGTTAAACCGCATACAGGGTAGAACGCAATTTCCTTATAAAACGCTTGTAAAATGATGTTTCTACGTTCTGAATTTTAGTACTTTTTCACAGTAGACCAATTCATAATATTAAAAAAAAAAACAAAAGAAAGAAAAAGTATCCATTAGTCTCGCACAGTCCAATAAAAAAAGGATAAATAACAGACATTAGGTACTTCCATTTTTAGTATTGTCCTAAGCATTTTATTTTTAGGTATTAAGGCGGAGATTTTAAATCATTCAACACAGAATCGTTACAAATTTATTTACAGAGATTTTTAACCCTAAAAAGATCGTCCCGAAAATACTGCCTACGCATAGTACCGATACTATCTATATAAAAACAAAACCCGTTGCAGCCCACCACTAATCTAAATGCAAATCAAGCATCTGCATTACGCCGACTAAATTGAACCTCATTGATTATTCTTTTATTTTCATACTAATATACGAAAATGGGTTTTTTCATGTCTGCGGACATTTGCTTCTGAGTATTTCAATTTTCTAGATTTTTAATCATCATCATTCTCGTTACTTCATTCCAATTTATTTCGGGTCTAGGTAAGTTAAGAAATAGTTAGGTAATCTTTCAAAAAAAATAATTAATTTATCTTAACTTTGTCTTAAAAGTAAAACACTGTATGAAATGCTATAGGAAATAGGCACGAAATCGTTTTCAGCATCTATTAAGTACCTATTTCTCGCAAGGTTGACAGATTTTTGAACAAAAACTGGACACCTATTACTTTCATGCAACTTTTAGATTTCGATTATGTAGATATAAATTATAAAAAAAAAAATCCTTAGCATCATAGATCCTAGTAAGCCTTTATGTACCTATTAATAATCATGGTACCCGAGTTAGTTTAGTAATCTGGTGATGGAAACGGAATTAAATTCATTTCTTTGAACTTATTAACTCCATTTATATCCTAGAACTCTATGAAAAAGTTATTAAGTAAATGAAATAAAATTCGATTCTGCTTGAAACTCATAACATTTCCACTTCCACGGAAATTACTAAAACTAAGTAAAATGTGCACTATATCAAACTTTGTTTAGTTTTCTCTAGTTTTCTTTATTATCATCATTAAAATTTACCTTTAATCTGAAAATATAGAACGGTAGTAACTTCTTTTGTGAAACAAAAACACAAAACTCTTCCTGTAATAAAAAAATCCAATGTCCGTTTTAACGAACACGTTTTAAAGGCCACACAAAAACGTTACAAAATGACTTATGCTCCTTTATATACGCTATTATACCGATATCGGGATCACAATTGGCAATTCAAATGCTCCCCAGTCTAATTCGCTCATTTCGACCGAGCTCGTGCAAAACGCAGCTAATGCAATCATGCAAAAACCTGATTCTAAAAAACGGGTAGAATCATTTTATTAACCAGCCACATTGAATGAAACAGGTTTTTAGAAGAGGGTTTCTGCAGCGCACAGGTACCTCGGAATGCAAACTTTGAGCTGCAGATCACCAAACGGGTTTCGGGGACGTGTTTTCGACATTGTCGTCAAGACTGAAAGGGGTACGCGGACAATCATTCGCACAAATAAATACGGCAGCTGCATTTTGCAAAAACTGGTACTGGACCAAAGAGATCCGTTGTCGTTTATTGTTAAATTTCAATAGCCATTTAATACAGTATAGACTGATATTGTTAAAAGATAATCCAATGAATTCGGTTGGTATCGCGTCTCCAACTGGCATCGTGACGCCATTTTTAAGGAACAAGAACTCGAATTAGGTATAACATTTCTGTAAGCGTTCCATTTGTAAATTTAATTTAAAAATGGAACGCTCTTTACTTTGTTTTTTAAAACTAACACCGAATGCCAAGAAAAGGAACGTGTTATGCACGCGGAAGCAAATTAAAAAAAAACGGACAGACATTTTTAAAACAGCGTAATATTCACATTTTCCTACTAAGATAACGCTCCGCCGAGCGAAATATGAAAGGAGTTATCAAAACAATCTCGCGCGCACTAAATCACTGTATATAAGGGGAAGAGGAGTCCTATTTACTCGGAAACGGACAAAATAAATGTTTTTATTACATAATGCGAATTTTCTCAAAGTCTCATTCTAAACGCAAGCACCACAAAAATGGTCCTTGTCGTTTAGAATATAGAGTCAAGTTTCTATTGAAGATTTTTTGTGAACAGTGACACTGGTATTTGTAAATTACAAATGGGCCTTTTGAGTGTGAGAATAAGGCTTGTTTTCGTTTGGGGTGTGAGGGCAGATGGTGGGCTTTGTATATAAAAAGGTATGGTGCACAATTTTAAGCAGAGGGATTTGGTGGCGCTCGACAGGCCAGTGGCTTTCGTCGGTTACCTACCTCTGCATACGTACCTACCGGTCTGAACTACGGCCCGTAGGTAGAAAACTCTCAACCCAAAAGATCTTTTATGCACAGATTGTGTATAAAAATTTGGGTTTCTCTTTGTTTCGTGACGCAATTGCTTAAAAATTTTATACCTCTGTAGTGAGAGAAATGACGGTCCACAATAATAGAATTATGTAGTCTGCTACTTTCAAATATTGATGATTTGCTGTTGTGGTATGATTTTCTCAATAAAAATCGTTTCCCAGCAGTGATTTTGGCGTAGACGTTACTAAGTTTGATATACCGAATGCTTTGATTAGATACCCCATAGCCATTACCCATAGTTTTGGTTAGAAACTTGAACAAGTTCTAAATCAACTGTTGATGTTCTACAAAATTTAGTCCATGTTTAGTGCGAGATTCCATGTATAGTGCGAGATGTTACAGTCATGTCTAGCAATAGACTGTATCGGGGTCCACTTTGTCCCAAACCGGGACATGAGCTAAATTCATAGCTCCACTGTTGTTTTAGCCACAAGTTAGTTATGCTATAAACCGAGAGCACTGACGCACATCCAAAACTTCCGATAGAGGTAGGTTCCTAGAAATGCAGGGTGAGATTTGTGCCGTCATCATCTGCCTAACTTTTTTCGACATATCACCAACGTCTTTCAGTCTGCTGCTAGACGGGAAAAATACGTAATATCAAATAAGAAACCCCAATCATTCCTCTGTTCCCACCAATAAACGCATTCTAGATACGCGTACCCTCAGGATACGGCAGCTATAGTCACGATCAAAAATATATAATATAGGCCCCCTAGGAAAATTCGAATGCTATTTCTTAGGAGAGAATGATTTCTACTTTGATATAAAACTTATTTCATAAAACTATGGCTTCCAAAATACCATGATCGTAAGAATGTTTTTTTTAATCCTAGTTTTCATCAAAATGATGGATTCTAATAGCCTTGTATTTATAGACTCATCATCATCATTTATAGACTAATGGTCTTCGAATTCATGTCGTTTAAGAATAGTGTTTATAGTAGCAGTAAGTTTCCCGAACAATATAAGATAAAATAAATACTATAAATAAAAACTTAAACTGTTTAATTTTTCTTTACGTGCTAAGAAAGTGTCCATTGGCACTTTTCATAACGTCTCTATTAGGGAACAAAACCAACATTTTTTTAAATTAATTTACATAGCAGGAGAAAATCACTTTTAAAAGTTGCAACGTTTATTCATATTTGCGGTCGACTGTACCTATCTCGATATGAAACAAGTAGTCTATGGTTACAGATCAACATCACTCGTTAGTGGCAAACGTACAGTTCGATACAGCCAAATGTAGCCGGGATTTGAGTCAGAAAAATTCGCAATATGGCGATCGTCGGGAAATGTTGACATGGTTGTAGTTCAAGTGTTAGGTGTTCGTAGAGTAGGGTAATGGAGAATTGGTGTTACACTAGTTTTTTGCAACGTCTTCGCTCGCAATGGGAAATTATTCTACGGAACGTTCCCAGAGGGATACTTATTTATTTATTCGGCAAACGGATAGACCATACCGGAGTTAGGTGACAGAATACTTTATACTCGTATCAATCAAAAAGAGAGGTGTTTTTAGAGTTTTTCTAGTTGTTAAGGTATTCTTATTTAATATAAACTGACGATACCTTTGTTACACGTAACGCCAGTTATTTCTAAGTCCCATGTAATAGGAGGCGAGCTTATATTGGCATCAACCGGGCACACATGCAGTATCCGTGGCTGCCACTGAGAAATTCCTTAAAAAACTCCGTAACAATTAGATCGGGCTCGACCTGGGAATTTATCCCAGGACTCAGTGCTCAGTGGTCGCAATTATGAAGCATTATAATAATGCTAATAATTAGTAATTAAAAAAACTAAATGTGGCGCTCGGAGACTGACGCGGTAAAGCTATTGCATAGCATTTTTATCAACTTATGCAAATAATTCATCATCATCATCATCAGCCTATAATTGTTCCCACTGCAGGGACTCAGGCCTCCTCTCTAGGAGAGGGATGGGCTATAATCCACCACGCTGGCCCAGTGCGGATTGGTAGATGGCGCATATCTTCGAATTTTTGGTTCTGATACATGCCGGTTTCCTCACGATGTTTTCCTTCACCGTTTTGAGAGCAGTGGTGATGAAATAAATTACACAAAGTAATGCGCCTGCCTGGGTTCGAACCCACGACCAACTGCTGCTGTTCGTAAGTCGGGGCCGCCACCACTGGGCCACCACTGCTCTCGCAAATAAATGCAAATAATTAATTATTTAATTTGACAACCTCAGTTGACAACCTTGTTATTTTCCGTAACCATAGCAACCTGCTTGAAATTTTTCGTAACGGAATTTCTGGATTCGCTCTCCACGCTCAAGGCCCGCGATAGAAGCTATGCAATAGCTTAAAAACATACAAAATTGAACTCACATCGACCTCAATTCAAACCTTCACATCTATAAAATCACTCATAAAATTAGTCTCGACATCTTCCTCCAATACACTCGAAAGTGAAAGTCCATAGCAGACACATCAATACGCCCCCTACCGTCGCGCCACAGAACTAACGATATCGCACAGTAATCGGCCGATCGGCCCCCATCGGGCATCGAATCCAGACTAGTATGGTAACGCTAATTGTACTGGATTGCGGGACATGTGTGTAGCTTAACTAGTTTGCGCTGTGACTCTGCTTGCGTTTTGAGTTTTACATGTGAGTTTGTTTTGGACAATATTTTTTGCCTTTATTGATTTGATGTGTACTTTTAGTTCTAAGTGAATAGATGCTATTATTGTTGAAATTTTACAGATGGCAATTATTTACACATGTTCATACACTCTTGCAAATTAAAAAGTAATCATTTTGCAGGAGATTTTCCCATTAATTTGTACTGATGCTAGATCTCAAACTATGATTAACGTGTAATAATTAACATAACATTACGACTGTAATCTCCGAAGGGTAAGGTAGAGGTGTAGCCATTAGAACACCTACATTTCACCATGTGATTAGGGGCGAGCCTATTGCCATCAACCAAACACAAATAGAACGTACATTTTTATCAAAGAAAATCCTGATAAAAATGTACGTGTATGTTCCTGCGTAAAAATTAAAATGTACTTATTCAATTCAGAACACATGTCATTAATACAAGGTACAAGGAAGCATGTACCTAAATGCCTGTATCAATAAAACAAAAAGATACAGCGAGAAATATTTTTCATTACATTTTCATAATGCTTTTCCAAGCGTAACTCACACTGGTTCCCTCTCGTTTAATATTGTACGTGCGATAATCCCCATAGAGAAATGAAAGTATAAACAAAAACAAAGCGGCCGGACCCCGCCTATTCTAACCTCAAAACATAACTCTTGCTCATAAGCCCTCAGAAACAAAAAAAAACGAACGCAGAGACCGCTCCAATTATAAAAGGCAGTCGCCCCGAAAACCCTCGGCTTTAAAAAAAAGAATAAAAAAAAGTTATTTAAATAAAACCCGGCGCCCACGCTCTGTGTCGCATAAATTGCCTTCATTAATTTCCGGACCCTGCAAAATATTGTCTTGAAAGGATAATCAAGTACAAAAACGTGGAACTGGCGGTGCGTCATTTCCATAACATTTCCCTGGACCTCCCCGCGCGCTCCTCTGCCCCCCTTGCCCGTTTTTCGTCCCCTTTTCCGGTCCCTCCGTCCCCTTTATGAGTCGTCCAATTACGACCCAACGCCGGAGCTTAAGGCTCGCATTAGAGAGAATGGTAATGGTCGCAATTAGATGTATATACTATGCACACTCACGAGGTTTTATGCACAAACCATTGTTTAAGAAATTAACTTAATTTTTTTAGCTAATTTGGGCGAATTAAGAGAAAATTTGTGAGCAAGCACGCTTGGGCACTGTCGCTAGTTTCAACAGTGGTGTGCGAATACATAATGACGCTCGGGTGAAATGAAAACTGGTCAAAATCCTTAAATAGAACGCAAACTTAGCTCAAACATCTTTGGCCATCGACTCAGACATTTCTTGTTCGAATAACAATCGAATTAACACTGATTTTACCGCCAAATCAAGTCATACATAACATGTTTACGTGCAACAGCCAGCAAAGATTGCCTATCTACGAAATGTCTAATGATACCAATATGCAATAAAGTATTGTGAGGTCTAGGGACACGCAATTATAGAGCAAAAATCGTGACATCCTATGGTTACATCTTACGATTGGACACCACGAAAGAAGCAGCAGCTGTTATTTGCTTTCTTCGCGGGTCCGTGTTTGATCCTCCTAATATCAAAACCATGTTGGTAACAATTATTGTAGTATAAACATAATTGAGTTAGTAGACAGGGCAATCAGGGGGTCTAACGCCCGAATACTCGAACGTCACTCAATTTTAAGTTGCACTTAAATCTCGTGCTGTCTTTGTTACTTTAACGCAGAGTGACAGAGATAGCACGAGTTTTGAGGGCTACTTAAAATTGAGTGACGTTCGAGTATTCGGGCGTAAAACGGCCACTTTGGCAGATCATAATATGAATTGCGTTAAAAAGCGTAAAATGGACCTTTCATTATAATAACTGCGTCTGTAACAATTTAGTAAAATACATCATAATAGAAAAATAATATGAATTGCGTTAACATTCGTAAAATAGTCACAGACGCAGTTTTTATAATGAAAGGTCCATTTTACGCTATTAAACGCAATTCACATTATGTTCTGCAAAAGTGGCCATTTTAGACCCCCTGGTAAAGCTTTCCAAGTTACACTTCTTAGACTATCACAGCATCAGGTGATGTTACTAGGGTCACGCGCGTGCGACACTGGTTGCCATTCGTCACTCTCCAAGTATCGTCTCGCTTACAAGTGGCATGTTCATTTGTTTTTATTATAACCAATAGCGTAGAGGTCATAGAAAAAATGCACACAACGCATAAAACAAAACCGCCTATCACCACACAATTTCGAACACCCATGCCTAATTCAATTAAGCATGAAATCAAATTAGGATCTTCAAAAACACATACTATTACCTACATATAAAGAGCAAACACAGACGCGCCAATTCGTTTCGGAGCTGCGCCTAAATAAACAAAAACATTTATTGGGTGTGTTTGTCCCCGATTAATTAATTTTCTCATTTCCTATTAGCCCGGAGGTGAGGCAAAGGATTTTCGTAGCCCTGTTTGGTTTTTGGAATCATGTTATGTAAATCCAGCGAAGGGAGCCTTTATGTAAACGTGGTTGTACCCCTCTGTGGTACGCGAAGGCGTTTCGAAACACAAGGCACTTTGATTGCCATGGTTCAAAAACCAAAAAAAAAAAAAAACATGCAACGAACCGATCTTTATGTTATGTGTCAGATAGATAGGAGACTTGGCATAAGACATAGGCTACGAAATTACGAAGAGCTAATTTTTGTGTTTGTACGTTTGAGTGTAATCTCCAGAACTAATGATTCGGTCCCAAAAAATATTTCACTGATAGAAAGATACATTATTCGTGAGTGGGCTCTGAATTGTGTTTACATCATGCATAGTAGCCAAGCTATCACAATTTTTGAGAACCATGTCGCTAGTTCTTCATATATATATATATATTTTTTTAATAGCCTGTACTGTCTCACTGCTGAGCAAAGGCCTCCCCGAACTCCTTCCAAGTGCTCTTTTCCTGAGTCACCTCAAACCAGCCCTCGTGGTGTGCGTCCAGATCATCTCGCCACCTCTTTCTGGGCCGGCCTCGGTTCTTCATCTAAGAGTGAAAATAGTATACACAAACCTGAAGCTTTGTGATCATCAGCTTTATTTAAATTCAGGCCACCTCTTGGTACCTTTATTATTGATTCAGTAACAAAGAAACTAGTTTTCTACATTTAGTATTCATCGGACTAGTAATTTCCCTATTACTTCAATTTATACAGGCTTTATCAAGGTTTTTTTTACGACAGAAAACTTTTAAGTATTCCATCATTAACATCACTCTATTTGTATAATTCCCACATAAAAAACAAAAACATAGTATTTTGATAAAACGACAAAAAATTATATTTGCTGCTAAAACAATATTGCGTTTTTAAAACTAGGTTTGATAACTAAAACGCTGTAAATGTTTAATAATAAAAGTGAGTTACAAAATATTGGAATATCATAAAAACATAACGGATGTTTGATGTTTTGAAAAAGACTTTGATGGTTTCATCTGATTAATACAAACAGGATTGTGGAGGTCAGATAAGCAGTCGCTCATTGCAGCAGAATACCTGAATTTTAAAATACTGGTAAACAGCTTCATTCAGTTTGAGTGGAATCTGACCCCAGCATAGGGCTAGGCGGATGATGATGTTCTGATCAATAGTGCAACGAATGGAATCGAACTCACGACAACGAACCAGCAACGTAACGTGGAACATTAAACTAAGCTAAAGAAATATGAGAAAACGCACGGAGAGAAGAGTGGAAAACTATGGGGGGCCTCCCCCATAGTCATCCACTCTTCTCTTCGTGCGTTTGCCCAGCAATGGAACAATATATAGGTTACTAGCTGTTGCCCGCGACTTCGTTCGCGTGGAATAGTGACTACCGGCAGATTTTTGGTTTATCTCGCGAAAAAAATAAAAACTATAATAATAAATAATAATATATATGTCCTTTCTCAAGTTCCAAACGATGTCTGTACCAAATTTCACACAAATCGGTTCAGTAGTTTAGGCGTGAAGCAAAGACAGACAGAAAGACAGACAGAGTTACTTTTGCATTTATAATATTAAGTTAGGATTAAAAAAACTTTTTAACAAAAAATAAAACCGACTTCAAAAAAAAAGTCAAAAATAAATCAGTTTCTGAAGTCGGTGACTTTTGTTTGTTTGATTTCATTTTTTTGTCACCGACTTCAGAAACTGATTTATTTTTGACTTTTTTTTTGAAGTCGGTTTTATTTTTTGTTAAAAAGTTTTTATTTTTCGCTTTTTAGTGGTTCACCTAATCTGGACAATGTAGTTTTTTTTTTTAGTTTTGTTGATTTTGCAAAAACCGCTTGTCCGATTTCGATAAAAAAATTATGGGACCATTTGGGAAGTATACCCTTTCCAACAAAAAAAGAATTTTTCAAATCGGTTAGCAAGTGACGGAGTTATGCCCGAACAAACATAAAAAAAAAAAAAAAACAAACAAACATCCGAATTGAGAACCTCCTTCTTTTTTAGAAGTCGGTTAAAAAAGAACAGAATTACCGAACCAAAGCATTTTTACATTAAAATCACATGTTTAAGTAGGTTCAGCCTACAATGTAAAGTATCCTCCCGTCTGTCAAAATGCAAAATAAGACGATACTGATAATTCTAATACATAATTTTCTTCTAAAATAATAAGAGATCAATTTAATTCCCGAAAATAATTCACCTAACAAACGATGATAATAGTAGATTATTAACCAAGGGCTGTATGACATCAATTGCATGCGAGGTTTTTGGCGCCTGAGCGAAGCGAAGGCGCTAAGATAAATACTCTGCTTTACATATCGATTGTGAGGTAAGTAAACAACAAGACAGCAGGTTTCAATGAACATTTATTAAGAAGAAAAAAATGTGTATTTAATTAAAATTAATAGTAAAATTATTACAATTTGTAAGAGATATGGTCACGTTCTTTTTAGGTATATTTATAGTTTGTACTAGTAGACTGCCTTTTTTTTTTCACGCACGCAAGCGCGTCAAATCTTGCTGGCCAGTTTGATTTTTAAATCGATTCCATCTAACATACGATGTGGAAACAAATAGTTCCATATTTAAAATAAAATCTTTATAAAATAAATTGTCTAGATTCCGATTCGAGTAATTAATCGATACCGAGAAAAAAAAATTAACTTTTTAAAAATATTCTTCGTGCAGTATGAGTATGACAGTTCTTTTTTCAAATTCCAAAACCTATGCTGTAATGATAGTCATACACCCCGGCATTCAGGGGTGTAAGTTTTACTTACAGAGCATGAGATATGTAAAATTAATATTCCATCAATCATTGTTTTCCTTTCCATTGTTTTCGCACTTGTGCTGAGGGGATCCTAACTCAAGCTCGGATTCGTTGATTAAACGAAAATATACGAAAGGAGCCGAAGGGACCCGAAGGGAAACGCGGGTGGTAGATGCGTTTATTCAATATTTCATGTTTTTAATTTAACATAGGTATACAAGAAATCGTATAAACAGATAATTTAATTAAAAAATGGATGGAGTGTGTGAGCAATAATATGAAGGAAAAAGGACTAAGTGATATCGTGACGAATGACAGGGCAGAATGGAAGAAAAAACGTGTTGCGCCAACTTCAAATAACATAGGACATCGGCATGCTGATGATGATGCTGCAGATAATCAGATAATATAATTATCTACAAAGGCAGCCTTCAAAGCATTTAGTGTAAATGATCCGACTGAAATTTACTTTAAAGCCAAAGTTCATCATCATCATCGGCTTATAATGTGCCCACTGCAGGGACTCAGGCCTCCTCTCTAGGAGAGGGATGGGCTATAATCCACCACGCGAGCCCAGTGCGGATTGGCAGATGTCACATGTCTTCGAATTTTTGGTTCTAAGATATGCCGGTTTCCTCACGATGTTTTCCTTCACCGTTTCGAGAGCAAAGCCAAAGTTAGTTACCTTAATTTATAACCATCATCTACTTGAATAGTTTATTATTTATTCGATTTTCCTTCATCATTGATCCTTAATTCGTAACTAACAGTATTAAAAAACTAGTAAGTAAATAATTACACACTAAGCTCATCACATCACTCTGCGAAACTGCATTTTTAAAACGCAATAAATTATAATAATAAAATAGTAGAACAAATGCGCGTTTGACTCTTGTCTATCTTTCGGCTACGTATGCTACGCCGTAGTCTTTAAAGCGTAGCAATTCCGTAGACACCCTTCCACCCGTTAGTAAAATGACATCCGTAAGTGAAATTATTCGTAAGTGAAATTATACCACGACGAAGAATGCGGAGAATGTTGTGAGGAAAGTTTTGAGTATGAATGTGAAAAAAATAAACTTCAGAAGAAAAATCAGCTTCTGAAGTCGGTGACATTTGTTTGTTTGATTTTATTTTTTTGCCACCGACTTCAGAAGCTGATTTTTCTACTGAAGTTTATTTTTCTCTTTTTGGTGTTTTTGAAGTCGGTTGTTTTTTTTCATTTTTAGTTGTAATAGGTACCTATATTATATCCTATACAAATATTTACTATGCATTTAACATTCAACTAAGAAACCTAACCCTTCTTAACCTTCAAAATTCCCCTATTTTTGCTTTCAACTCTTAACCGTTGAGGAGTAGTATACCTTCCATTATCAGCTCATCAACATGAATAAAAGTGATGACTGCTAGATGCTAATACTTGAATAGCGCCAGAAAAAGCACGAAACATGTAATACGTGTCTATGAAATTCATATAACAACTAAAAAAATGTGTATTGTACACATCTGCATACCCCCTCAGAGCATACAGGCGTGATGTTACGTCATGATAATGGTATATTCAATAAACATCCAAGCGATTCCAGCAATTACGACAGATTTGCCGTCTATTTTTGAAGAGTTCCATTGTACATATATCTCCGAAGATCAGCACCAGATCTTCACCAAAAAAAAATGGGACCACCTCAGGAGTATACTCTTTCAAATAAAAAAAGAATTTTGAGAATCGGTCCACAAACGGGGGAGAAATCAGGTAACATATAAAAAAAAAAAATACATACACACGAACATAGTAACCTCCTTTTTTGAAGTCGGTTAAAAATAAGAGTAGAGGAAGACCAAAGAAACGATGACTGAAATGTGTGAAGGATCATCAGACACCTTGCTATATTAGCAAGAAAGGAGGTGTTTGATATAAGATGACGAGTCATAGATAGTCATAGAAGTAAGAAAGAAGAAGACAACAAAGCATAAGGGCAGGAGAATGGTAATGATAAAGTTAAATTTGTATTACATATACAACAAAAAACGTAGAAAATCGAACACACATATTATGTTCTGTGTGCGTGCACAAACTTACACATGAATTTCTTTTCGTAGATGAAAAAATATCGTATAAAACCCCAATCCAAAGTTCCACAATTCCCTCACAATACTAGTTTGAGCAGATTCACAATGCTACACCATTGGTCTGCACGCAAAAGTAATATTGTCTATACCTATCCTATAGATTCGCAGCCTACTCTATGCTCTATGGGGGAGACCCATGCTAAGTAATTTACGAGCTAATTTTATGGTGCACGTGGTTATAAGTGTTGCCACATAACGCTCTTTTTTGCATCTGTTAGTGTTGCAATGCTTATTTATTTCGAAAAGGGAGGAATCGTAACGAGAAGTGCCTACACTTAAATACCTATGTAGCTCTGATTACGATGCTTCAGGAATAATAGATACTAAAGAATATTCTGGCGCAAAAGGAGGTCGTTACTAAATAATAACACAACTACCAATCATCGGCACGATTCTTGAGCGCTGACGCAAAAGTGAGTTATTGGGTCCCTTTGGTGGTATGGAAAGTGCAGTGATTGGCCCGTAGCGCATCGCGTCATAGCCGTCACTCGGGATTTGTTTACTCCTGCTGCACTTAACTCACGACCAATAAATAATAAACGCGTGTGCGTTTTATTTGTCATAAAGTGTATGATGCGCACAGCGATCCCCACTCTTCCGCCGAGCGCTCAAGAACCGTGCCGGTATCTGTACTCAGGTCGATCTTCAGGTTAAGTCGTGCTTGTCTATCTCGGTCATAGAATGGTTGACCACCCATTACATACCGAGTTTCCTCCGTGCCTCGGAAAGCACGATAAGCCGTTGGTCTTGGCTGTCCTTTGTAGATCTTTGACACAGTCGTATACGTACCGTATTACTCAGT
This sequence comes from Diarsia mendica, assembly GCA_949316265.1. Taxonomy (NCBI): domain Eukaryota; kingdom Metazoa; phylum Arthropoda; class Insecta; order Lepidoptera; family Noctuidae; genus Diarsia; species Diarsia mendica. The sequence goes on along the minus strand of OX438906.1, from coordinate 6,457,053 downwards.
ACTAACTGGGTTGTGGATTACAGATAGGCAGTCGCTCCATGTAAAACACAGATATTCAGCTGCATCCGGATAAACTGGAAGCCGACCCCTGCATAGTTAGGAAAAGGCTAGGGAGATGAATATTCTGACCCAACCTGGGTAGTCAGTTCTGCTTACTAATATGCTGATTCTTTTCTCGTCTTATACGTAGTCACAAAAAACCAATAAAAATGTTATTACATGTATATTGTAAAAGCAGCAGTTATAAATGGAATGATGAAATAGAAGCCTGTTAAAATAAACAGCTTACAGCAACATGTTTTTTGGCCCTTCGTTTTCTCTAAAAAACATTGTTTAACAATAATTGTTTCTCATTCAAATACAAATAGAAAAGAGACTAAAATACCTATTTCCGTGTCCAAATAAAAGGGCAGGCTTGGGTAGCGGCACATTCCAAAAAGGTAGGTAGGTAAAATACCCCTTTCGTAAGGGGTGGCCAGATTGTACAGTCTCATTTAAATTAGGAAATGACATTTTTGTGTTGCTCAGCGGTTCATTTACCTATACAAAATTATTCTGAATTTATTGTCTCTACGAAAGACTTAGTATCTAGTGTAAACGACGCCATAAATGAAAATCTTAGAATCGACAATCCTAAAAAACTATGTCAATGTGGAAATGACACTTATGTAATTTAAAGCACATTGCGAATTCTAAAAATAAGGGCAAAGCTTCATGGGATATTGTTAAACGTTGTACAGGTAACGAAAGGTCTCGAGAATATACAAATAGTATAGCTGATAATGATGTAACAGAAACATCAGGTTTGGATATTGCAAATATATTCAATAATTTCTTTATTGATGTTGTTGAAAGCAGCGCTTCCTCACAACATCCTCCTAAAACTACTAACTCAAATATTAAAATTAACGATAATAGCATATTTTTAAGTCCTTCTGATCCCACTGAAATCTTCAACATACTAAAAACTTTAAAAAACACAAAATCAGCCGGATATGATGATATTTCTACGGGCCTTTTAAAACAAATATCTCCCTATATCGCAGAACCTTTGTCTTATATAATCAATTTATCCTTAGAACAAGGTTGCTTTCCAGATAAACTCAAAATCTCTGTAATAAAACCACTTCATAAAAAAGGCTCGAAAACAGATAAAAACAATTACCGCCCTATTGCTCTGATTCCGATTCTCTCAAAGGTCTTTGAAAGAATTATGTACAAGAGAACTCTTTCTTTCTTGGATAAATATAATATGCTTGCAAAAGAACAATACGGGTTTAGAAAAAACAAGTCCACATCACTTGCAGCCTTTAATTTAGTAAAATCGGTATTAAATAACATAAATTCGAAAACGACAACCTCAGCTTTGTTTTTAGACCTAAGCAAAGCCTTCGACTTTGTTAATCATTCAATTCTCATTGACAAGTTGAATAAAATTGGCATTCGCGGCCCAGCCTTAGAGTGGTTCAAATCGTATCTCTCAAATCGTACACAAATAACAAGAATCACTCAATTTGACGACAAAGTTAATGGTATCACAAACTTTGATTCTCAACCACGTTACAATTACTTTGGTGTTCCGCAGGGAAGCATTTTAGGGCCACCATTATTCCTTATATACGTGAATGATCTCCCTCAAGCGATAGACCAAGACTGTGTTTTGTTTGCTGATGACACAACTGTTATTTACGATGGTAAAAATGGTGAATCACATGAGTGTAATATAAACAACAGCTTGAATAAAATTATTACATGGTTAGATTTAAATGACTTAAAAATTAACTTAGGAAAAACTAAAATATTAAATTTTAAAACACAGAAAGGCAAATATCTACATCTTAAAATTTCACATAAAGATCAAATAGTTGAACAAATTCATAAAACAAAATTTCTAGGTATCACAATTGATGAGCATTTTACTTGGAAAGATCATATTGATGAAATGTGTATAAAAATAAATAGATTCGTTTTTGCCTTGAAAAAAGTTAAAGATGAGACCTCCAGACAAACTGCTTTAATGGTATATCACGCCTATGTTTGCTCCATCATCAGGTATGGTATCATTGTCTGGGGGAACTCTTCTGAAATAACTAGGGTTCTGTTAGCACAAAAAAAATGCATACGCACAATTTTTAATATGGACTGGACTGATTCTTGCAGACCAGTGTTTAGATCACATAATCTTCTGACAGTTCCTTGTATTTATATGTTAGAGGAAATACTCCTTGCAAACATCATAGACGATTTCGGACTTGTCAATGTCCTCGCTGTCAGTGTCTGTTGTATCTGTCAGTAGTGCGTTCGTTTTATTATTAGAGCTTCTTGCTAAAAAGACAGCGCCTGTGCCGGTCGTGCGCACTGATTGATAAAATAATAACATGGCAGACACCAATATCGAGCACGCGGACTCTAATCTGATTGAATCTCCGACAGCAGCGGTGGGATCGATTCCAAAATCACCCTACCAGTCGACCGCGATGCTAGCTACTACAAATCAAGAATATTTTGTGACTGGGATTGAACTCGATACCACAATATTGCGAGACGATGTCCTGTGCTCCGAGACCAACTGGCTTCTTATCACGCCATGTATCGCATGCGGAACAAATAACGGTATCGGTACACAATCAAATCCATTATTGGGTAATTATTGCAACAACGTGTGGACAGCGGCTCTGTGAAGTTCGCAGCGTCCTTGGACAGCTACAGCAATTCGGTGAGTCGTACTCATGTTGTTTGATTCTGGCGCAGAGTGTTCTCTTGTTGAACAGTGTAGCTTCTAAATTCTCGGGTAAACGTGCACTTTCAACCGTGCAAGTAATTCGTATTGGTAATAGGTAACTCGAGCGTTTATAACACTGAACAAATTCTTTGCGTTGTTGTGAATGTTGTGATTGATAATAATTTTAAATAACGATTTGACGGTTTTATCTTACGTACTACCTGACGACTGTATGAAATACGACGTTATGATCGCACGCGTTATTTGGCCACTTGGCTATTCGGTACATTTCACTGAATCAAACCTACCTATTTTGTGAAATGAAAATGTAAATTGTTGCGATTTACTTCCTTTATTGGATTTTTACAATGTTGATTCTGATATTACAAACAAAAACCAACACCGGTTGACGTCCCTTCTGAACGCGTTTTCGAATACTTCTATCGATGGTTTACCGTTAACTTGAATGACTACTAGTGAATTAAACATTTAATTAGTGAATCCAGCTCATAAGGTAAGGTGAGTGGCAAGTGTAAGCGAAAAAGTCAGTGAGATATTGAGAGCTAACTTCATTCATTTTATTGGGCGATAAGTAGGACGGAAACAAGTGTATGTGTAAAGACTACCGTGAATTAAATCTAAACATAGTGTCAGATCGATTCCCTCTGCCGTTGATAGGCGACCAGATTGCACGATTGTCAGGCGTTAATTAATACACCTGTCTTGATTGCACGAGTGGCTTTCATCAGAGTCCCATCAGTGAAGATAGTATTACTGCTGCATTCGTCACCCCTCAGGGGCAGTACGAGTACCTAGCGATGCCGTGTGGTCTTTGTAACGCCGAGCGTATTTCAGCGTGACGTGTCTAAAGCGCTAGGTGAACTTGCTCATCGTATGCTGTGCTTTTCATGAACGACAGTTTATATCCGCCACGTGATAAAGAGGAAAGTCTGACCCGGTTGCAGGAAGTTCTTGCGGCGTTCACAAAAGCAGGCCTTTCTTTGAAAAACAGAATGTTGTTGCGGATCCTTGGTTGCATCATTCATGTTGAGATGGTATTGTCCACGGTGAGGTCGGGAGCGACGATTCAAAGAATGCAATAATGGTTCGAGCGGGTCGTGCTTTACCGAGTCTGAGTTCAGATCTTTACTGATTTCTCAAGAATAAGACTTGTTCCATTGTTCATTCTCATCAACAGTACAAAGTTTGAATTGAAAGCTGAGCACGAAATTGTCGGACAACGTGATTTCGATTATAGCAAGTAAACCTGCCCTCATGATATACAACCCAAAGCTTTACAACATGTTTTACATCGCTATGTTTAAAAATCACTGACAGGGAATAGAACATAGAAGTACGCTTATGACCGCATTCGAAAAAGGCCATTTGAGCTAGATCTTATTAGCGAGAACAATGAAGACTAATGAAATCTCTTTTATTTGATTGTATGCACACTTGTAACAATTTTACTTTTTGATATCAGAACAGATTGATGCCCTTAGTCAGGTGTCTTATTTTTCTAGTTTAGACATGGCCTCAAGGTTTCACCAGGTTTTGATGGCATCTCAGAACGACATCGAAAAGACCGCGTTTATTACCCCGGATGGTGTATGGGAATATTTGAAAAGGCCATTAATAAAGCGCTAAAAGGGCTAAAAGACAAAACAGCGCTTGTCTTATAGATGATGTTCTCGTATTTTTTTTTTTTTTTTTTTTTCTGAAACGTGGGAGGAGGCGTTTCAGAGTCTAGAGCAGGTATTGTCTGCTTTATCAAAAGCCGGTTTCACTTTTAACTTAAACTATCTTGCGATGGATATTGATGTTCACAATGAACAGGGCTTGATAGAAACAAGAAAAGTAGCTAAGGATAGGATGGACGAGCAAGCGAAAAAGATAAAATACGCTTTTTCAAATTGTTAAGACTGTCGCCACCGCCTGGTATGATGATTAGTAACTACTTATTGAATTGTAAATTTGTGCCACATTATGTGTGGAATTGTTGAGATGTTTTAAGTTTTGTTGAAACGAAGAACTCCTATGTTTATTGTTTTTGATTACGACTTTGGAGCAATAAACATGCGATTATTGCTGATTTATCACGATGGAAGCTATCACGCTTCGTCAGAGAAATGGACTGAAAGTTTTATCGCTTTGTACTGACGATGGAAGCTATCACGCTTCGTCAGAGAAACGGACTGAAAGTTTTATCGCTTTGTCCTTTGTTGTTGAAAGCTGCTACGCTTTGCGCTGTTGTTGTTGAAAGCTGCTACGCTTTGCGGTGTTTTTGTTGAAAGTTGTTACGCTTTGCAGTGTTGTTGTTGAAAGCTACTACGCTTTGCGGTGTTTTTGTTGAAAGTTGTTACGCTTTGCAGTGTTGTTGTTGAAAGCTGCTACGCTTTGCGCTGTTGTTGTTGAAAGCTGCTACGCTTTGCGGTGTTTTTGTTGAAAGTTGTTACGCTTTGCAGTGTTGTTGTTGAAAGCTACTACGCTTTGCGGTGAGGTTAAGCTGAATCATGTATTGATCAAGGAGTATTGCTGAAAGCTTCTACGCTTTGCGATTTAATGAATGCACTGCCTTCTAAGTAATGCTGAAAGCTTTCACGCTTTGCTTTGAGTCCCATTGATTTATGAGGAGGTTGAAAGCCGTCTGAAACGCTTTGCCTACATTGGTGCCGTTTAGACTCAACGCGAGAGCGCGTTGATTTGCAGAATGGCCGTGTTAGAGGAAATACTCCTTGCAAACATCATAGACGATTTCGGACTTGTCAATGTCCTCGCTGTCAGTGTCTGTTGTATCTGTCAGTAGTGCGTTCGTTTTATTATTAGAGCTTCTTGCTAAAAAGACAGCGCCTGTGCCGGTCGTGCGCACTGATTGATAAAATAATAACATGGCAGACACCAATATCGAGCACGCGGACTCTAATCTGATTGAATCTCCGACATATATATACGAAATAGCTAAATTTGTCAAAACTAATTCTTCACTTTTTGAATGTAAAAATAATATTAATAAACGTACAGTTACACAGTATTTATTAACAATGCCAGTACCTAGGATTGAATTATTCAGACGTAATTGTGTATATATGGCTCCGCTTATCTTTAACTCTCTACAAAAGTTTATAACTGATCTTCCGTACAGGAAATTCTGCAAAGTTCTGAAAAAGTGGCTTGTTTCACATAGTTTTTATTCTGTAGCAGAATTTTTAAAGTTATCTAACTGTAAATCCTACCATTACCGGAATGCATTATAAATTTACCTTAATTATAATTATAGGATGTTGTATTTGTATATTTAAAAATATTTTATATTATGTTATCTTTGTTTGTTTCTCTCTCTGTTTATGTTGAAAATGTCGTGTTTGTTTATTTTCTAGTGTTTGTTTATTTTCTAAAATGCAAAATTTATTTTATGCTGAGTATGTTAAACTAAGAAATACACTTAGTTATACCTAATTTATTGCTTGTTTCACAGTTACTGTGTTATGATGTTCTGAACCAAGCATCATTATCATTAATGTTTGCATGCCAACTCTATGGCGAAATGTGTCATTGCACTACATAATTATAAATTTACCATCTTGTATACCACATTTGATGCAAATAAATAATTTTGACTTTGACTTTGACTTTGACACATATTATATTAATATCTTGGAATTATATCATTAAGTAACACAAAAAAACGAAATATCGGTAATTCAACACATGAAACCTGATTTCGTGTTAAGTGATAGTAACTATGTCAGTTAAAAGCAGATAACAGAATGAGCTAATAAATCTGTCAACATCCATACTATCCATACTATATACTATACTATAATACTATATATACTATCCATAGGTACTTTATAATATTATAAATGCGAAAGTAACTCTGTCTGTCTGTCTGTTACTCTTTCACGCCTAAACGGCTGAACGGATTTTGATGAAATTTGGTACAGACATAGTTTGGAACTTGAGAAAGGACATAGGATAGTTTTTTTTTTTTTTTTTTCGCGAGATAAACCAAAAATCTGCCGGAAGTCACTATTCCACGCGAACGAAGTCGCGGGCAAAAGCTAGTTTAAAAATAAATGTTTCTTGTCGGCGGCATGTAAAGCCAAGTCGAAAGTCCATGGGCAGCCAAAAAGCTCTGACACCAGGTTAGGTAGGTACCAACCACACGAAAATATAAGATTGGTAAAAACAAACACAAACCAATCTACATGATTGGTATAATACAATAGTCTTCAGCACGATATAGCAAAACTCCCCTTAATCACAACCAAAGACAAAAAACTACAGCAGAGTTTCAATTAAACCGTCCATCCTAAGCCATAACCATAACACAAGCCATTCCATACCACATTCAAAGTAAGCAATAAACATACCCCCATCTAAAGCACACATGATGATAAAACGCACACCCATCTCCACACAAATAGGCTAAACTCCAGTAAAAAGCTGGCAACATTTGCATAATGACTTTATATTATGCTGGCAACTCCAGCGCAGAATTTTAATGACCCGAGCAGCGTTTTTGAGTTTTTAATGTAAGCAAACATATATTATATTATTATTATGTTGTGGAGAATTTGTAGGTTATGTGAATGTGAGGTAGATTGAATTAATAAAGATTTTTGTGAACAAGAAACTGAACAGTAACAGCCACGGCGTATGGATTTGTAGCCGTTTGATGGCAATACGCTCAGCCCAATTACATGAGACTTATACATATCTGGCGGAATGTGAGTATACTATTAGGTACACCTCTGCCTTACCCTTCAACGATTGCAGGCGTGATTTTATGTTAAGAAACTGAACTGATAAATTAGTCAATTCAGCCGTGTTAAATGGAACGGTCGAAGATAGGTAGATATTGGCCTTTATACAGGGTGCAATTGAAGTCATGAGCATTATTCTAAACCAAGACACTACTCACGATACTAATTGCATTAGGGCTATTAGTACGCAAATCAAAAATATTATTAATGCAATTATGAAAAACCTTCAAAATGTTGTAAGTCATACAAAGCATCAAATAGTTGCGCATCGCGCTAGCGAATGCTGCTGTAGGTAGGTACACTACGTCGTTTGCATTATTGTGCGTGAACTCTTTGAACCCGCCCGACTCACGTAAAATAGGTAAGTTGCTAACTTACTACAATTTAAGGTTTTCCATACTAACATTAATAATATTTTTGATTTACGAAATAGTAGCCCTAATGCAATTAGTATCGTGAGTAGTGTCTTGGTTTTGAATAATGCCCATGACTTTAATTGCACCCTGTATAAAGTGAAAAAATAATTAGTGGCTGTTTCGTTGGTCTATTGCTCGCAAGCACACTATTGTACATGACATCCTGAGTTCGATTCCCAAGTCGGGCAAAGTGCAATTGGATTTTTTCATTAATTTCTGATTAGCAGCTTTGATTCGTGCCCAATTGATGGCAATAGGCTCGCCCCCTATTACCTGGGACTTAAACAAAACCGGTGAAATGTGAGTGACACCTCAATCTGACCCTTCGTGTATTACCTACAGGCGTGAATTTATGTGAAAAAGGAATTTGAAAATACCAATTTCCGACCCATCACTTACCTACACTGTTCCTCGTGCTTTCAATTAAATTAAAGGACTTTCGACCCTATATATAGGTGACGTTATTTAGGGGCAATCAATCTACATGGAAATTCGGAACCAATTTGAGGTGAAGAAGCTTTTACTTCCTGCATAGTATCTGAAATTTCATGATGAGTGAGTAAGGGGTGTTCCATAACCGAAGCCGAAGTTTACAACACTCGTATCGTAAGTTAATAGTATTACTGAACTTGAGACGGACTTAACACCCTACATTCGGACTATTATAATTGACAACCTTAGTTTATTAATAATTTGACATAAACGCCCACTTTTCATTAAAGAATCACATTATATAAATCTTTAACTTTTGTTTAATTTCACATTTGTTTGTTTGTTTTGTTTTCTGTATCCTATTTTCCTATGTAATTCTTAATGTGTAATTGTTTGTTTTATCATATAAAAACAAAAATACGTTAATTAAAGCAGAATCATATGCAACTATGGGTTCTACAAGGATGGCTGGTGTCGGAGGTAATGTATACGGAGGAAGTACCGTTTTCGAAGATCTGCCAATTGCGGCCAAGAAATTATAGGATTGCGATGTCATGACAGCAACCGGCGACCCTAGTTTAAAAATTATCTTTAGTCGGCTCTATAAATAATATGGGTGTTAGTAGATCGGAACATTGCTTGACCAACACTTCAACTACCTTGCTTACAACCAAAATATATAACAAACACATAAACATTTTCGTCATCACAATCTCATTAAAATAACCCTCATTACGCCTCCACCAGTAAATGTGGATTTACATAAAACAGCTATTATATAAAACACGTATTATGTGAGCGGAGAAGGGTAAATCCCTGCGATTTACGTCACATCGTTAGTCATTACGCATTCTCGTGAAGGCTTTGAAGGCAAAATTACTGGCCCTTGAGGGGTGGTTGCGAAGTGGGACGGGGTGGATAATAAATGACGCGGCCAGGCCCAGAGGGGCGAAGTTGCCAACTTTTTTTTGACAAATTGCTGTAAAAGTGCGTGCGAGAATCGTAAGGGTTAACGTGGGTGGAAAGGGGTGAGTTTGCCATCTAATGCTAAATCGAGGTGATTTGTCCTAATTTCTGTCTGTGCTATATTAGATGAATTTGGTTGGCTAATATTTTGTATTTTCAGAATTTATGAGAATTACGTGTAAGTACCTATTTACTTGGGTTGCGGGTTGTTCGAAAGAGAAACCGCGGCCTCGACACAAAGGGCTAACAAGTAAAATGGGTGTTTTTTTACTCAGAAGAAGTCTAACACTCCCTAGGGAGGAGTCATTAAAATTTGATGATATCCCAAACTCCCAAAAAAAAAGTACATATTTACTTTATGTAGACTGCAGAGAATTTTATATTGTCACCAGCCCAGCCTAACCTTAATATTGCCTAACCTGCCTAACCTAGTGTCAGAGTTTTTATGCCAGCCATGGGCTTCTGTCTTGGATTTACAAGCCGTCGAAAAATATCTCTCGAGCATGCTGGTTTCTTCACGATGTTTTCCTTCACTGAAAGAGAAAGACATGCTGCGCCGACTCCAAATGAATTGGGATGATGGCAAGAGAATGATGATGTTTTCCTTCACCGAAGTAAGTGATGATAATATATATTTACTTATATAATTAAACTTCATGCACAATAGTGATACATTTGACTGGCCTGTTGGTCTAGTGGTTAGTGATCCTAACTGCTATGCCGGAGGTCGTGGGTTCGATTCCCACCCAGGACAAATGTTTGTGTGATGAGCACGATCATTTGTTCTGTGTCTGGGTGTAATTTATCTATAATATGTATGTATTTAGAAATATATAAGTATGTTTATCAGTTGTCTAGTGCCCATAACACAAGCTCTGCTTAGCTTGGGACTAGATGGCGTTGTGTGATAGTTGTGGAATATTATTATTATTATTATTATTATAGGCGGACTTAATGCCACAAGGCATTCTCTACCAGTCAACTATTATAAAATACGCACATGAATCAGAGAAGGGTGTCTGTGTGTCCCGAGACGGTTAAACTACTAGACTAGCAGAGATTAACTTGATTAATTATTAACTTCACATTAATTTCAGCCATTCATCCTAAAGTTTATGAATTTTAACGTCTTTTTATAATTGTCTCGATTCGATCCGTGTATTCTCGTAATCGATTCAATGAATTATTCTGAGTTCAACCAAGCAGAAAGATAAACGATGATTGATTGATTAATATTCTTCAATCTCCCCCTGTTTCCATTATGTCCGTTGTGACTATTAAAATGAGTGATTACAATAGTTTTATAAATTATTGCATTTATATTTTTTGTTCTTAATAAAAACTAAATGGATTTAGTTCATTTTAAAACTTCGTTGAAAGTGATCATACGTACAAATGACTCATTTGTGCATTTTCACACGCTATTAATCACACTAATACTTTCCTTCTTACTTGTTATATAGCAGATATTGCACAGAAAACCACAAAAATCTTCAGATATTACTTTCAGTGATTTACATAGGCAATGTAAGATACTTTAAAAAAACGTCTGTTTCGTAGGTTACAACCTTCATAGTTGTCTGACCGAAACTACTCGACCAGCCCCGAAGCACTCCAACATAAAACCGAACGCAAACAATCAAAACCCTATACCTACTTACCTTACAAAATACCCAACCCAATTCTATTTTAATGCATTTTAATCAAGCAAAACACACGTATGGCATTAAACATAGACCCGTTACCCGTAACTCCCCTTCCGTAAACTTTCAATACATAAGCGGAGAGTTTCGGAGCAAATGGAATATTCATACAACCATCCCGTTTACGGCCTTGTAAAGGGCTACATAAAAATTTAGAGGCAAAAAACAAATACACGTTCCCTTTAGGATGTACTCTTGGGATGTAGCTGAAGTTTGTAATTGAATTTTTGCCTGGAGTCCGCAAAGGGCCGGCCTGCTTAATTTGTCGTACGCTGTAAAGGGTTGATGTGTGTGGTGTCTAGTGTGAGCGAACGCGGGGTTCGGAATACCTACTCTTGGAGTTTGGATGCTGGGGAACTGTGAATGAACCTGAAGTGGAAGACCTTTGTGCTTAAAGGTCAAGGCGAGGTTGTAGTACTTTGTTTTTATGAACGTACGACCTCACCCCCCGCACTGCCCGGCGAGCGATATAATGCCTAAATTTTGACTGTTTTTTCTTCTTGGAGAAAAATGATAAATAAATTATACAATATGTTTTCCACATTAACTTCAGAATAAAAAGTTCTATCTACTGATATAACTTTCATATAAATTCATGATGAAATGTCTTAGCAGTACACGTTTTAAATTGTGATTTAGAGTCATGTTTAATAAAAAAAATGATCGAGCTGATCATTCTTTTTATTACTACTTGTATTGGTACTTGGATTGCGCTCATCGCATACAGACGTGCAAATCAATGCAGTACAAAAATAAATAAATTAACGTTTGCTATTAATTCTGACCCAGTTAAAGTGCATTAACTTGATATACACAAATCAGCGTAGTAAGCGGTTTTTAACCCGATAGAATGGACTGACTGGATTATAAAGAGGATATAATATTATAATAAAATGGCCAGCAGCCCCTTTAACCACCGGAGTGGGATGACGCCACGCAGCCCTCCGTCGACACCAACACCGAGACCACCTCAACAAGCAGCCCAAGACGAAGCCCAAACCATTGTCCCAGTTTCTACGCCGGAGATTCAGAGCTGGTTGGGGTCTATAAATCAATGCCTGAATGAGGTATGTGCTCTTTCATCAGAGGGAAAACTGAATTCCGAGCAGAAACAAAGAGTAAACAATCTCTGCCGAAAAGTTGGACATGGTGTTTCTGAATTAGCTGTTCAATACCAGTCACTAAAATCCAAAGCCCTACAAACACAAACAGCCCTTATAACGATGACTGAGGCTCGAGACCTAGCGGACTGTCTCTCCGAGATGAACCGCACCATTCAGGAGTCCTGTACGAAACAAGCTGCAACTACTCAGGAAACTTCTACATCTTTCGCCGATATGGTCAAAAAGGGGGCCAGCAGCTTTATTCGACCCAATAATCTTAGCTCCGTGGCGATTTTTCCAAGCGACAATTCTAAGACCAGTGACGAAACCAAGAAAATGATACAGAAGATCATATGCCCTGGCGAAATGAAGCTGAAAGTACGAGGCGTCCGTAAAATAGGGAAAGGAGGACTTATCATCAGTACTGAGACCAAGGATGACCTAGATAAGCTAAAAAAAACAGTACAAACCGCTTCGTCAGGCCTTACCGTCGACGAACCTCGAAAGCGCAAACCTCGCATTATTGTTATCGGAGTTCCTGCATCAATGACCGAAAATGAGGTTTATAAATGCATTTACGATCAGAACATAACAGAAAAACTGCCCATGACCTTAGATACATTTCTCAGCTCAATTAAGCTTAGCCATAAATCTGGCAGGAAAGATGCTGAGAATTGCAATTTTATAATAGAAGTGTCAGCCGCCATTCGTAAGGCCCTCATCACTCAGGACAGGTTATTCATAAACTGGACGTCCTGCCCGGTACGGGACTTCACACTGGTAACGAGATGTTACCAGTGCCACCAGTACGGTCATGCAGCTAAGACTTGTAAGGTCGCTGTCCCGGCTTGTGCTCACTGCGGAGAAGAAGGACACTCTAGCCAAGACTGCGGAAAAAAAGCTGATGATCCAAAGTGTGCCACCTGTATGCGCTTTAAAAAACAAGCCAACCACAAGACGGGAGATGCCGCATGCCCGGCTAAACAAGCTGCCGAATACAGGTATATTAACTCGATTGACTATGAAGGCGCCTAAGAGCGCCACATTTTTGTATAAATCTTAGACTTAATTTATAACTTATTTATTGTTATTTTAAACAGAATGGATATTAATTTAATTACTGACATAGACAACTCATTTTTAACTGAGTCAAAGTCATGTGAGGTTGAGGACTGCAAACAATATCTTTCCCGGTATCAAAAGTCACTAACCATACTAACCCAAAACATACGTAGTGTTTATAAGAACATGGACAGCTTTAACATTTTCCTTCATAGACTTAACTATAATTGTGACATTATGGTTCTAACAGAGTGCTGGCTATCAAAGCGCCACGATAACCTCCCGGTAATACCAGGATACAATTTATTGTACACTAAAATTAACCATAATCAAAATGATGGTGTTGTTGTCTTTGCCAAAGAATCATTAAGGGTCGAAGTCGAAGAACCTACTCTACAAGACTGCATTAGTAATTGCCTTATCATCAAAATTGGTACAACCACAGCTATAATTGCTTTGTATAGATCACCTTCCACTAGAAACTTAACCTCTTTCCACAACTCCCTAAACCAGATCTTTCAAGCCCTAAGCCCATTTAAGAACGTAATACTAACGGGCGATATAAACATTAACATTGGTTCAGAAAACTCCGATACAGGGACTGAAGATTACCTTAACATCTGCTCATACCATGGTTTTTTACCTGCTCACACATTACCTACTCATCTGAGTGGTTCTTGCCTCGACCATATGATGATCAAAACCAGCTATTCATGTATTACACTTGTTACTAACTCAACAATAACCGACCACCATTCCGTCATACTAGCCGTAAATTTAACGCTACCTAAGCAAAATCGAACCCAGACAAAGTCCAAATTAAACATAAAAAAACTCGAATATGATTTACGCAACATTGACTATAGCGTAGTTTACAATACTGCTGACGCTAATTTGTCTTTATCGTATTTAATAAAACATGTCCAGCAAGCAATATTGCGTAATACAACAGCTGTGACGGTAAATAATCGTCTTCGTAATATTAAGCCTTGGATTACTCCTGGACTGATTCGCTGTATAAGACACAGAGATAAACTGCATCAGAAATCTAAGAAATACCCTGATAATTTAATCATTGTTACTACCTATAAAAGATACAGGAATTTTTGTAACAATCTATTGAAGAAGCTTAAAAATAATTACGATAAAAATGCGTTAAATAAAGCAGGTAACAATAGCAAGCAAATTTGGAAACATATTAAAAACGTCACATACATGGCTAAACAACGTGAATCAAGTTCGAGATTATTGCTTACTAATCCTTCACCACACATATCCGCCAATAAAGTAAATAACTATTTTGTTAATGTTGGGAAAACTTTGGCCGAACAGATTTCGAAACATTGTGCCCAACCAACTTTCCAAAAATGTAACAGCAGCCTGAAATCATTTGCGATGCTGGATACTGACGAAGACGAAGTATTCCGAATCATATCTGGTCTTAAAGACGACTGTGCAGTTGGATGGGATAATATAAGCAACAAGATCCTTAAACTCTTTAAGCATATATTGGTACCTCCCTTAACACATATATTTCGAATCTGTCTTTGCGAAGGAATTTTCCCTAAATGTCTAAAAAAGGCTGTTGTTATCCCTGTATTTAAATCTGGAGACAAGGACTTGGTTAATAACTATAGACCAATATCATTACTCCCCTCAATCTCGAAAATACTCGAGAAAATAGTAAACAACAGACTAGTTAGCTACTTAGAAAAAAATAACTTCTTATCACCTACTCAATTTGGCTTCAGACCCAAATTATCCACAGCTGACGCGGTGCATAGCCTGACCGATTATGTCTCAGAAGAGCTAGACAAAGGGAACCAAGTCCTGGGAATTTTTCTTGATTTAGCGAAAGCCTTTGACACTGTCTCTGTTTCTGTGCTTCTAAGAAAATTAGAGGTCATAGGAATAAGGGGAACGACGCTGACATTACTGACTGACTACTTAGACGACCGATACCAATGTGTTAAGATTGACAACATTACGAGCGATGAGCAGAAAAATACTGGATTTGGTATTCCCCAGGGAAGTATTCTGGGCCCTTCGCTTTTCCTGGTTTATATTAACGACTTGTGTAATCTAAATATAAAGCACGGCAAAATCATATCATATGCAGATGACACGGCGCTAATATTTTCTGCTAAAAACAGTAGCGAACTGTATGAAAACGCTCAACTCGGCTTTAATATTGTAACTGATTGGCTTCAAAGCAATTTACTAACATTAAATGCTGACAAGACAAAACATATACACTTTTCCATTCGCAAGTCTCAAATTAACACCACTCACTTTCATATATCTGCCCATCAATGTGGTAACCCGTCAGTCAACGTGTGCAATTGCCCTTCCATCCTCAAAACCTGTACCATTAAATACCTCGGGGTTATAATAGACGACACTCTCTCCTTTAGGTATCATATTGAATGTCTGGTTAAAAGAGTGCGCAAATTAATATATGTATTTAAAAAAATACGAACTTTTGCAGACCCCAAATTAATCACACAAGTTTATTTCGCCCTATGTCAATGTGTAATTAATTACTGTATCACCTCATGGGGTGGCTCGTCAAAAACGATCCTGCTTCCTCTTGAAAGAGCTCAAAGAGCAATTTTAAAGGTAGCAAACTTCCATCCCTTTTTCTTTCCTACAGCCGAGTTATATAAATCCTGCAACGTGCTGACTGTGCGCCAACTTTTCATTATGCACCTAGTATTAAAACAGCACACCATGCTCACGTACAATGCTGACAATACTAACAAGAGGCGGAATGATATAGTATGCATTTCTAATGTTAAATCCAAACATGCCTTTGCGGAAAAATTCTTTTCATTTTTAGGCCCATTTTTGTACAATAGATTAAATAGAAAATTATGTATGTATAAGTTAAACTATTTTAGTTGTAAAAAATCCGTAATTACCTTTTTACAACCCTTAACGTATGCACAGACAGAGGATCTACTTGTTGTCTGCAAATAAACTGCTTACACACTGTTTCTATCTATAGTTTATACATATAAGTTTTAATTTTAGTATTTTACTATACCTACACGAAATGTTAATTTATTTGTTTTAAGTAGATATTTAATATGCCTTGTAGCCTGAAACACAGGTTCAACCTAGTTCAGGCAAAAAATCAACTGTGCTCTATTGTAACTGTTATTATCTTATTGTAAATGTGTCCTTTCTTATAAATAAACGATTATTATTATTATTCTAAATCGCGTTTCTATCTTTACGATTTACTTTGTATGTTCAATTTTTATGTAATGATTTTTATTTATTAAAATACTCATATTTAGTTCGATTTTCAAAGGTTTAAAAATCTTAAAAAGTACTGCAACCTCGCCTTAAGAAGAAGTATCTTTGTAGATTAGACGTAGAAAGACAAAATGGATATGAATTGGATTGGACTAGAGAAAGATAAAGACGTAGCTTTATATGATGAGGTAAGAACCAAACATTTTGTAAAACTCATCATCGGCTACTAGCCTTTTCCATAGTATATTATTTTATGTCTACATGGAGTGAATTGGAGTGGTTGCCTATCTGACCTCAACAACCAAGTTAGTACTGGGTAATAGGATACCCCTAGGTAAAACTGGCCGTCAGACTTTCAGGGGGTCTAAAACGGCCACTTTAGCAGATCATAATATGAATTGCGTTAAAAATCGTAAAATTAACCATTCATAATACTGTACCTCAGAGGTATACAACATTATGTCACAAAACGAAAATTTTACAGGAGAGGCCAAAATGGGCGGAGTGAAACTTTCAATGCAATTTTGACATAGTTGCTATACATATATTGGAACAAAGTCAACAGTATTTTTTATTATTATTAGATGGAATTATTATGTTTTACACATAATAACAATAAAGTTCATTCTTATCTGATTTTGTGGACTTGAGACTATTTACCTTGTAACATAAATTAACTTTGGTGCTATAAGAAAGCATTATGATATCATACTATTGTTTACCTCTAAATAAAACTTGGGGATGTTATTGGAATTCAGCACGTAGAAACATTATGTCTCTTGCCAGTATGTAGCATTATGGAAATATTTAAGAATTTGGAAAGGGTTTACTAATAAAATGAAACAAAAGTTACTTCACAAAACTGAAAATCAATTATTTTTTTTTTTTAACCAAAACAGCTACTCGCATGCTTCAGGTAAGTCAGGGACATCTGCACATGGAAGATTTTTATAATAATCGTGGAACATAGATGGAATCCACTGCAACGATTTTTGTAAGTCGTTGTATTTCAGTCTCGAAATGGGCTTTTGAGTTTCTCGAATTGGTTTCGGCGTGGGCACAGAAAATCCTCTCCGTTGATTTCTGACGAAACTAACTCCTTCAAAAGTTTCCTGATCAAATGATGTTTTGTAAAACATTGAACCTGTTTCATTCTTGCGGAATTGCATCCATACTATAGCAGAATATGGTACAGACTCTCCTGCAATAGATTTTTTTCTGTGTACAAAAGGAGCTGATAATCCGTTGCAAAAGACAGAAAAATCCATGAAATGATCAGTTTCCACGTTTACCACTTTAATTTTTGAGTTTCTTGAACAGCTCTTTATAAACTGTTGCCAGTCCCAAGGAGTCACGATGGGAAACTCCTGGATTTTTTTCTTTTCTCTCTCTATTATTGAGTGGACTACATCCACTTCCATGTGAGTATGACCTTTTAATAAATATTTGTGGTTTATTATCTCCACATTTTCTTTTTGAGACAATATCCACAAATACGCCATCATTAAATAAATATTTTTATTCTGCCCCGCACAGTTGTCGCTCCATACTGTTACTTCTTTTAATGCGCTATCATCAAGCTGCTCAAGAAACTTAATTATTCCAGAAGCCATTTCATTACCGCCTCGACCTGCCACGGTCTCATCCCACATAAAACACCAACTTTCTTTGGGTACTGAATCCATAATTGTGAAGTTAAAAGTCCACAACAACTCAAAAAGAACCTATGCGAAAAGAATTGGAGAGAAGAATTGCAAATAGCTGGAAGAGATACTGGAGCTTGAAAGAAGCCATGAAAGATAAGACGCTTCAAATAAACATAAAAAGTAAATTGTTCAACACCTGCATACTACCCGTTCTTACGTACGGCTGCCAATCATGGGCTTTAAATCAAGAGATTTTGAACAAACTAGCAACTTGCCAATATGCCATGGAAAGGAGCATGGCTAATGTCAAAAAGTCGGACAGATTGAAAAACCTGGTCATTAGACATAAAACAAAAACTACAGATGTAACAGTGAAAATCAAAAGACTTAAATGGAGATGGGCTGGCCACGTAATAAGAGGACACGACAAATGGAGCAAAAGAGTGACACGATGGTACCCCAGAGAAGGCAAAAGAAAAAGAGGCAGACCGCATAAAAGGTGGGATGATGACATCAGAGAAGTAGCAGGAGTCATGTGGAACAGAGTAGCACAAGAAAGGAAAGAATGGAAAAGGTTGGAGGAGGCCTTTGCCGACTGGCAAACAGATCTAGGGAAGATAACAAAACAACAAATATTAGTCTAAATAGTTTATAAGTTCAGTGTTAGTTTTTAAGTTTAAATTTTGTAAGAGATCTGAATAATAGGCTATATTATTATTATTATTACCAGTTTAAGGCATTTATTATTTTTACCATTTCGCTACATGTTTGCGTTTGGGTGCTGCGTGTGGGGCTCCACATCGCTGTCAATGTGGTGAAGTAGTCGACAGCCTTGGACACCATGGCCTTTCCTGCAGCAAGAGCGCAGGTCGGATTGCGCGGCACGCCAGCATTAATGATCTCATCCGACGTGCTCTGGCCACCGCCGGTGTGCCTGCTGTTTTGGAACCCAATGGGTTGGCACGCGTCGATGGGAAGAGACCAGATGGTATGACCATAATGCCGTGGAAGTTGGGTAGGCCTTTGGTGTGGGACGCAACTTGCGTCGACACCCTTGCACCATCCCATCTTCCTAGCACGGTGAGCTGTGCTGGGGCGGCTGCTGCAGGTGCTGAAAACCTCAAGCGGCGCAAATACAACAACTTAATTGGCAGTTATGTGTTTGAGCCGTTTGGGGTTGAAACACTGGGGCCTTGGGGTCCGAGTGCTCACCTAATTTTTAAGGAAATTGCCAAGCGGTTGGTCGACTCTTCACGTGACCAGAGGGCTGGCCTATTCTTTGGCCAACGAATCAGCATTGCCATCCAACGTGATAATGCTGCCAGCCTTCTGGGCACTTTTCCTGTTGACAGCAATGTGGACGAATTTTTTGACGCCCTGTAATTCTTCTCTTTTTGCTACTTGTATATATTTTATCATTATTTTAGTTCTGTAAATTGTAGTTTGTAAATATTGTAAATAAACAGTGGAGAGTTTAAGGCATATTTACAACAGCTTTCTTCAATACAACGAACATTAACTCCAATGAACAACATTAAGTTCGCGCAAAGCTTAGAGGTAAACAATCTTATCATCATTTGAGGTCCTATACCCATTAAACGTTTGTGGATTTAATGTCATATACGATTGGATATTTCCTTTCTTATATGTCATTGTACTTAATGTCGTATACCATTATGTAGAACTGGTTCTTACGATTTTAATGGTGCAAAAAACATATTTTCAAAAAAAGTGGAGTTACTATTGTATACCTCTGAGGTACAATAGTAATTGCGCCTGTGACTATTTTACGATTTTTAACGCAATTCATATTATTTTCCTATTATGATCTATTTTCCTAAATGGTCACAGAAGCAGTTACTAATTATAAGAAAGGTGCATGTTACGATTTTTAACGCAATTCATATTAAGATCTGCCAAAGTGGCCGTTTTAGACCCCCTGGCTGTTGACTTGACGACTGGCAAATGACATACGGGACCAGTTTAACGTGCTCTATTGACTGTGTCCTATGCTTTTATAATGATAGTTGAGTCTAATTAAAAGAAGATACCTGTATAGTTTTATTTTAGCTAGACATACTTTTTACTCAGTATACTTCATATTTAAAATGGAAGCTCTTAAGCCCCGCCTTTCTCCTCTAACTCACATCCCTACACAAGATACAAATTATATTGTTGTAATCAAAAAGAAATATTCCATTTTTTACCAGCGTAAGGGTTGTTTGGGCCTCCTTTTTTCGACCTACGTGCTAAAATTTAATTTGGGCTTTCCGGATTATGTAAAGGTACGTTTGAAATACATAACCCCTTTTTATCTTTGGTGAAACAAAAAAAAAATCGATATCGCCCTTTTAAAAGGCGTCATGTAGGTACTCATGTAGGTATGTATTAAGTTTTTGTAAAATGTTTTTAGAAATGATGTGTCGTAAACGAACCTTTTTTAGTTCGGCGTTGTTCCAATGTTTGATATGAGTACATACAGGGGACAATGAGTACATGGGTTACTATTTTTATTTGACCCAGAGCAATCTTCTTTGTTTTTCGTGTGATTTCGTAACCTGGTGTTAGTTTTTATGCCACCTAAAGGCTACATACTATAGGCTTTACTTATCGAGAAATATCTTTCAGGCTCACTGGTTTCCTCAAAATATTACCTACCCTTTACCCTATATTGCCTACCCATCTACAAGTAGTATTTGAAATGATTTATTACTAGCTTTTGCCGGCGGCTTCGCCCGCGTGAAAATGACGATTTTCCATACAAACTTTCATCCCCTATTTAACTCCCTTAGGGGTTGAATTTCGAAAAATCCTTCCTTATTCCTTGTCTACATTATAAAGGGAACCTCTTTGCAAAATTTCAGCTTTCTAGGTCTAAGGGTTTGGGCTGCCCGTCGGGGCCGCGGATTTTTGTACTAGATTACGTGGCCTCTGCTCAAGGGCAAAGAAGGAACATGGGTTCGGTTTTTAGTCAGTAGAAGTCTGACACTCCCCTTCGCTCTGCCCAAGAGCGGGGACATTCGATGATTTTCCACCCACCAAAAAAAAAAAAGGGTTTGGGCTGGGCGTTGATGAGTCAGTCAGTCAATCAGTCAGTCAGTCAGTCAGGACTTCTCTCTTTATTTATATAGATTTACTGTATTTCGTGACAATTATTTAATACGCATATGAGAGACCTTATCCATAAATCTCGAGACCTATGTCATCTATTAGTCAGACGGTGACAACACTAGGGAATCACTGATTACCACCAAGAGCAATAAAACGATGCATTAATATAGGAAGTTTAAATTGAGGAGAAAATAAACATTTTCGTTAACTTGATGACCATTTATTACTTACTAGCTGTTGCCAGTGGCTTCGCCTGCTACAACTCAAAAATTACCCCACGGGATGATAAAATCGGGATAAAAGACTATCCTATGTGTATAATTCTGCGGCAATAAATATTTTTTCTTTCTTTCTTTCTTTCTTTCTTTCTATGTGTTACAAACTTTCACGCTTGTAATATTTTTTATAACACATTTGCTCGTAAAGGGCCTCTTATTTCACCAATTTCAATATCGTAATGTATGTCATTACGTACTTGTGTGTAATCGTAAAGTAAAACGCACGAGTTTCTTTCTAATAAGGTAACACGTACGGTTTATCATGCTCCGTCTAAAACCAACGGTACTTTTTTAAATCTTAAGAAAAAAAAAGCAAAGAAAGCAAATCAAAAAGTTTTTATGTCAGAAAAGTGGTCAATATTTTATGAATAAAATTAACTTTGGGAGATAAAATATAAAAAATAAACATTTAATTCTTTAATTTAATTCATTTTGACAGTAAATTACATCTGTAACAGAAACAAAAAAATATTAATTTACTTTATTAGTAATACTGGCTGTTTTTGTACCGTTGCCTTAAAAAAAAAAGCACTGATGCCCGCGCATCGCTAATTTGTGAACAAATAAAAGATTTATTCGTTTAAGAAAGTCCGAGTTTTATTTATTTCCTCGCAAATGTGTTATAAAACGTCGTATGACATACGTGCGCTTTGATAATTACAGCCTCTGCTCTCTTGTAGCCCTTGCCTACGGCTCGGGCTAGCAATATCGCCTCGGCTGTAATTTTCAACTTACCGCACTTATATCATAATGTACTATTACATCTTACTATAAATCGGACAAAAAACAACACAAAAGTTACTTTAATATATTTAAGTGGAAAAAGGAATGTTGATATCGAGTTGCGGCCTTTATTGATTTAAGACTAACCTATTAAGGGGAATGCATTAGATGTGTTTGCGCGCTCGATAACCAATCACTTAGTATAAGGGACTTTACTTTATACACTGTACTTCTTTTCTGTAGGGTATTTTAAGCCAGTTTGTAGTCAGTAAAATAGGAAAAATTGTGGCCCAGTGATAACGGTCTTGTCTTTTATTTCGCAGGTCGTAAATTCGATCCCAGGCAGACATTAAGATCACCACCGTCCTTAAAATCGGAAAGGATAATATTAAGTATAAGGAAAGCAGCTTGTCCTTTTTTTTTTTTTTGAGTGGGAAAATCCTCATGGATGCCCTCCGCCTGGAAAAGCAGGGGTTACGTCGGACTCTAACCGACTAAAAACCCACTGTTCCTACTAACCCGACTGGTATCAGCCCACCTTTCGGGCGGGCCTCATCACCAAGTGCGGCCAGCAACCGCACGTTCTCTATGAAAGCGCACAGAGTAAGCAGCTTGTCCTAAAAAAACTCGAAAATCTGACATTTATCAATTCACACGGAGCTTGCTCGCGTAGGAACATTATGATACATTTATCAATTCACACGGAGCTTGCTCGCGTAGGAACATTATGATCTGATTGTAATACTAACTGACGCACTCAGAGAGCTTCAATGATTACTTAGGTTAGGTTAGGTAGTGATGGCCCAAGTAATCATTAATGATTGATGATTGATTGATGAACATACTGATTGATTGTGTGAGGATGATATGAAAGAGAAAGGAGTAATGATGGGTCACAAGGCTGGAAAATGATGAACTATCAGAGCAGAAGTGTGTTAATAAAATCAATTAGTTATTTACTAATTCATTGCCTTACATATTAACGCTCATTTTCCTCTACACCACCGCTATTTATCAAACCAAAAATAAAAATAAAACCTTAGCACAATTTCAGCATAAAACCCCTATCTACGCTAACAACCCCGACAGCCTAAAGCATTACATGACAAACAAAAACCGGGGCGTCACTCTAACCTAAAAATGAGCACAAATATCATTTATTATCTGTGGACCAAAAAAACGTCACACAATCTTACGTTACGCACAAACAGAGCCCTGCTTAAAACCTATCCCGGCCTTTGCTTTTCCATTTTCCATAACCAACAATTGCAGACCCCCCTCTCCCCTCTCTTTGTTAGTACATGTGTTAAAATCAAGGGTAGTTGTATAAAAAGTGGGAGGTCGAGGTAGAATGGTCGGTTTCCCCGTCCAGCGTCGTATGACAGATGATTATCTACGGGCAACGTCAAAGTGAATAATTGGAATTTAGAATAGGCATGTTTTTGGAGTTTATGGTAGCTCGATACCGTGCGCTTGTTGATTATGTTGTAGTGTCGGACGGCGGACATTTTTAAGTAATTTGAACTAGCGGAGCTGTGATCTGAAAATGGTTACAAAAACTGTTTTGTTAGCTGCTTATAAATCGATGGATTGCTGCTAATTTGGCTGTGGGTAGAATTCTTTTCTAAATTGCTATCGTAATAATTAGTTAGGTACCTCAATTTGGTTTAAAAAAAGAGAATCCCGGAAAATACAGTGATAAAGATTAAATTAAAATAAAACAACAATCCTTTTTTATCCCACTGAAATCCCATTCTCTCAACCATGTACCCTTTTTCCCAATACAATCCCGTAAACAATATAAATACCCTTAAAAGAGATATGTACCTAATACCTACCTATCAAGTACCCTACAAAAGCATTTAAAACGCCCAAACGAAAGTACCAACACCTCCACATAAAAATTCTTTCACCCCGGTCATGCCCAAAAAAGACAAAAGAAAATCATCCATGTTTTATAACGACTACCTACCTAACACGAGCGGTGAAAATGAAAGGGTACTAATTAATTCTACAAACCACACGCATGGCTCAAAAAGAAAAAAAAAGATAGATCTATCTATAAGTAAATGACAGCATCAAAAAATATTCGCACATCAAAGGGATGCTCAAGAAAGATAGGCGAAAAAAACGTACTGAAACAAAACCCCGCCCTTCCGCGGGTCGCAGCGGTCGCGTCTCCCCTGCCTCGGGGGAGGCTGGGGCACGCACATGCGTATTTTGCCGCCCCCACTCTAAGCCAGCCTTCCATTTTGTTTTTGCGGGGTCGTTTTTTACCCCGTTTTAGTTGCGATAGACAACTGTTTTAATAGAAAGGAGTGTAATGATAATTATGGTTCGCTATGGTTTCCTGGTATGGGATTAGGTTTAAATTATGATGATTGAAAGTATGTTCAGAAAAACAAAGACTAATTCTAATACGATTCTACATACTTAATTGAAAAAAATTACTTGAAAATACTTGGAAGTGTTATTCCTCTGTCCGCCATTCCACCATACATACACACAAAGCTATACTTAGCATAGCGAGTAATTAGCTGTATTCTAGAAACTGATAACTTCTCTTATTTCACCTATCAATTGTCCTGTAAACGGCACAATATGCTGCACATACAATATTTTATAGGTTACTGCACTACGTACTGGCTATTGATAAACATTTACGAAAGATAGATGTTAATTAAACGAACCTAAACTATGTCAATAGATTTACGCATTCAAAGTCACTTCAATGTTTTATATATCTGACGTGCTGGCTAAGTAAAGTTTTCTAATCCTACTACGAGCCTATGTTCTGATATTTCATTTTGTACAGAACAGATGAAATAACTCAAACTTAAACCATTTATTTCATTTAGACCATTACAGGCACTTTTGAATGTCAGGAAAACAAATAAAACGAAGCTACAGTCACAGTCACAAGGCATAATAACTTGTGAAAGTACTGTAGTTGCCTATTTCCTAGCGTAGATCCCTATGGGGAAGAACGGGCAAGAAACTAAATGAATACTCTTTTAAATTAGAATATTGTTACAAAATCTTGGGTACATTACAAATAACTATCAGCATTCTCATGCTGCAATTACAGTTCATTTAGAAACGGCACAGCATGCGTCTCTCTTGAGCCTTGAGCTCCTCCTTCCATTCTTCTTTTTAGTCGTAATTTTAGCAGTCACCACTTTTCTAAGGAAAACCTCTTCAAAAAGCTTCTGATGTTGCTGAGTTTCTTCTAAAATATTCACAAAATAATAATTAATATTCACTTATATACTTTCTGAAATCTAACGAGCATTTTGTTATTTATTTCAGAAGCTGTTCTACCTTCACAACGCAAAACCTATATTGGATGCCTCTAGCCTTCTTACAAAGAAGAAATTACAAAATACGGTAAGCATAGAAAACTTTGTACATCCCTTTAGATTAAGTCAAACATACCTAGGTCGGTCCGCAGATGGGTTACATGCCGAGTTTCCTCCGTACCTACCGCGGAAAGCACGTTAAGCCGTCGCGTTGGTCCCAGGTGTCGTAGCACGTAGTCAGTGCGTTGTCGTAGCACGTAGTCAGTCAAATTGTTTCGCGTAGAGTTTCTTAGTTTTTTTATGTACAGAATGCTTGGTTGACGGCTCCGTGAGCGTTCGTTTATATCTTGTATAATGGCATCTTCTCAGACCAACTCTTGGTCTGAGGGCATCTTCTAATAGATTAATAATTATCACTGCTTTTAATCAACAGGAGCCCTGACTTCCAGGCTACCAAATTGAATAAAAACAAAAATACACCATCCATTAGAAATTAACACATCAATTACCTAAAACAAATACTTCCACCCTTATTTCCTTTATAAACAAACCCTCGCCTATTTACTTACCGATAATGACAAACACAGTCTTGCAGGATGCCTGTTACTTGATCAACACCTTCAATTTTGAACCTTATGTCTTTGGTATAAGGCTGTAAGAAATGCGACAGCTTGAGTGGTCGATCTAAGGTAGAGTCGTGCAATTTTGAACCTTATTACTTTGTGATAAAGGTGTGTGAGGTGGAGGAAAGATATTTTACTTCCCCTCTTGGGACGGTGATCCATCATAGTGTCGTTTCTATTTATCTTGATGAGGCCTCACTTCCTGCGCTAATGGCCCTTTGTTTTTTCCCCTGTTTGTGCAGGGTATACCTACGTACCAATCTACCTACCCTGTAGGTGGCTGCAGGGTGCAGATTAATCATTTTCGTAATGTATAGCCATGTGGTTTGGTAGATAGAAGTCGGTATATAAAAGAGGGTAATTTTGATTGAGCTTGACTTCATAATGCTTACGATCAAACTTCGATCGGTCTCTGCAGGAATAGAAGAGAAAAATATACAAAAGACGGGGTACTGCCAATCAATGTCTTTGAAGTTCATTTGTAAAATGGTCACTCTCAACCACGGTGACGATACTTCGCAGTCGCACCTTCAAAATGATAATTATGGACTTAACTCACGATCATAGATGAAAGGATTAAAAGGTCCGCACTTTCAGGTGAATATTAAAAAAGTGACCTTTTGCCAAGCGGTTGGTCGACTCTTCACGTGACCAGAGGGCTGGCCTATTCTTTGGCCAAAGAATCAGCATTGCCATCCAACGTGGGAATGCTGCCAGCCTTCTGGGCACTTTTTCTGTTGACAGCAATGTGGACGAATTTTTTTACGCCCTGTAATTCTTCTCTTTTTGCTACTTGTATATATTTTTTTAATTATAGTTTTGTAAATTGTAGTTTGTAATTATTGAAAATAAAGCGACGTTTTTATATTAGAATAAAGCCATAGGTACTATAAAAACGTCGCGACCATCAATTTTTGAAACTCAGTTAATCCTAGGCTCCTCAAAGGATATGTGTTAAAAGAAATAAACAAAATAATAGTCAAAATCAATAGACTCTACCACTATTATCAATATATTATTTACTCAAAACAGGAATCAAACTCCCAACCACAAGACCCAGCATACCATTCACAGCTACCCTAAACTTGTTAACGTGATTACCTCGCTAGCTCAGCAGCTAATGCCTACAGCTCTGACGACCCCGTAATCGAAATGAGCGCAAAGATATATAGTAAGCTTTATCCCACCAATTTGTGGATTGCAACCGAGGGGATCGGACAAAAAAAAACTAATTAGTCCGTCAGATAGATTTCCAAAAATTATTGGACACGTATTTTTTCTTTTTTCACGTAAACTTAAAATGAAGGCGATACAGTGCTTCGAAAACTCGTGTGACGTCATATGATAGTACATTTTGACGACACAAGTGACGTTTCAAGCCCCACTCCAAGATCTTTGACGCGTTTTATCTTCGTCATTTTTTATTGATTTGATAAAACAAAAAACACGTATTCAATATTTTTCGATAATCTAACTTACGGACTAAACAGAATCATATTATTTTGACCCTGTCCGATCCCCTACAGGGTGACAATACAGACGTACCGTGAGTTATTAGTAGATATGTATTATAGTTCGGACTATGGGGTAAGATTTGAGTTAGAATGTAGAATATAAAAAATTGTATTGTGCTTTTTACTAATTTATGATCATTTTATAACTAACTGTTGGCAGCGACTATCATCTGCGTTCTATTATATAAAAAAATATCACTAATCTATTTGAATTAGATTTTGTCATTAATTTCTTCGGTTTAATTTTTATTTGCTCGGAAATCTAATTATTTTTCAAAAGTAAAAGTGCCATAAGTTACTACTTATAACAGCTGTCTGTTAGTAAAAGTCTCGTCACTTTCCGCCAGCCGTTGCGTATTCAGCTGCATCCGGTTGCATTTGAAGTCGACACCAACATAGTTGGGAAGAGGCTTGGCAGGTGGAAACTGGTTTTCTTTCTTGCTAAAACTTTTCACGTATGCAGCGTGTATCAGAAAGGTGCGACCACAACCCATGGTGAATAGACCATCCAAACTGAAGAACTCGTAGAACTGAAAAAAATACTACTATCCGTCCTATTTTTGCGTCTCGCAGAGCATAGAATCAGTAGTGTTGAGGCATCTTCGTGGTCCGTGGTCTGTCTCATTTGGTTGGAATCTCTTTTTAAACGACTTTAGAAAATGAAGGAGGTTCGTTTTTACTATATATACATACTATTTTTTATATATATTGTTTGTTACTTCATAGCTCCGTCATATTTTATGAATCGAATTGAAATAATCTTTTGTTATTATTAAGAATATTCTTTTCGATTGGTTCCATAAGTTCTTTATGGCCTACGTTAACTTGATAATTTATATGTTGAACTTCAAGAAGTGGTATACCTACAGCTAAAAAGGGTAAAATAAAAACAATGAAACAACTAGATTCACCGAAAGTTATTTAAAAGTTATTAGTGTTTTTTTGGAATAAGTTTTTTTGGTAAAAAGTGGTTTGTTTTGTCTTTATTGCAATCCCTAAAAATTCATATCTTAAAACCTCATGCAATAAAATTAGCACAAAAAAAGGGGTAGCTTTCATTAGACACCGGTAGGAGACCCATAAATAAATTCTCGTGCGGAACCATCTCAGATTCATGTCAATAACGCTGCAGAGCTGCTGCATTATGCTCGACTTTTAAACAAGTAGTAAGCTGTAAAGGAGAATATTCAACCTGAAAATATCTAAAATGTAAGTCGGATGTTGTCTTTTTACTATGCTTCTGTAACTGGGAAAAATCTTACTTATGTAAATACTATTCATCGTCGACATGCATAAGTACCTACAGTACGAGATCACTTTGCGCTGTTCGAAAGAGAGACCGCGGCTCAGGAGCAAAGGTAAAAGGGCTATGAAGGAACATGGGTGGTTTTTAGTCAGTAGAAGTCTGACACTCCCTTCCACTCTACCCAGAGTGTGAGGAGTCATTTGATGATTTTCCACACTTTCCCACGAGGTTTGACAAAACTAACTCATAATTTACGTGACGACCTAAAATCCCGTAAAAATCCAGTGCAAACACTCCGTATCAATTTCAGAAGTCAGTTAAACTAGTCCAAACTTCATCTGTCGTTCTCTCTGAGATGAGATCTGCCAAAGTGACAGCTCGTCTACAAATGGCCGCTGCATTATGGACACGCAAACAGTTTAGTGCAGCGTCGGTGTGCGACTAATTCGGCAATCAAATTAGCTTCAGTTTAGCGCCATTGTTTAGTTATATTAGAATTGAGTTTAGTTGGGTTTTATGATTGGTGATCGTAGAAGTGGTTATCGCTTTCTCTTCAAAAACAGTAGTATAAAAGTTGTGATGTCTGTGTAAAAAATATTTTGTAGCTGGTGAAGTTGCAAAGCATGTCGGGGGATTGTAAATTTATACGATTAGATTATAATCTATCTCGCGAGATTGTAAACTGTCGAAAGATTATAAATCGTAACATTCTGCTTATAATTTAATGCATTATTTCTCACATCCTCGGAAAGGGCTGTAACAATTTTGAAGAAAGTTGTAATAATTAATATGTTAGTTTACGGGAGCGAAAAATCGATCTAGCTAGGTCTAATGTCTGGGGAAATTTGTTTTCTCCATTTTAACCAGCTCTGTCACCTAGATAAGTCATACATCTACCAACCTTTTGTTCAGACATGACATATGAACGAATAAAGGATAATTTCCCAATAGGGGACAATGTTTTTAAAGGAAAGAAAGAAAGAGATATTATTATCTAGTTTCTTCTTTTGTTTACTACTGTATTTAATTAAGTTAGTAATGTTTTATATACACGTACTCTTTACTGCTTTGTTTAGATTTAAGTGACACACCTAAATATCAAAATTATCTTTTACATATTATTTTTATATATAAATAAATTAATAAATTGAATGTGCTTCTAAGTTCATTAATCTTAATAAGCTTCTAAGTGCCTTCTGGAAAAAATATACATAATATACCTATTCAATATCATCATAGTTTAGGCTGCCAAATAATAATGTTTATTTATTTCTAAATTTAGGGTAAATCAAACTATTTTCTGGTCTATGAAGTCTTCCAGCAAGCTGTTCGAATTAGCTGTCTGTACCTAGAATCTATCATTTTGACGAAGTCATTATGCCTCCCTGGCTTCGGGGTAACACAAAGGGTTGACTAGTTTTAGTTCATCCTCATAAGTTTTGTTCCATTAGTGGAGACGGTTAGTCGTGCTTTGATTGGAACTAAGTATGTATAACTAATCCACATCTACGAGTATCATGTTGTTCCGGATCCCCTAGTAAACAATCAACAAAATACCTACATATTTATCTTATGACTAAGTAGGTACAACGTACAGTCCAACAAGCTAATAAATATACAGACAGAAATCTTTATAATTCTAGTGCACTGAAAATATCGATTGCAATTTTGTTTTCTATAGCGTTTCGCATTGTCAAACGCTTTACCGTTTGACATCAGCCTCTAAATGTATCTTTAAGTGTATACTTATTAGCTTGTTTGACTGAACAAGTATTAAAGCCGACCACAAACAAAGGACTTCATTCCAGCATCTGCATTGTACCTCACTAAGTAAATAAACAAGTACCTAAATAATGCGACAATACAACGCCAAGATCATTTCATTCTTTAAACAAAGGCCATTCGTTGAAAACCACATTATTTCCCGGCCTTCATTGCCATAGGCTCACAATGGTCCCCACAACCAAGACAAATGAGAAATACACAATATCTAAAGCCTACGTAAATAGGATAGCTTTGTCCTAGCCACGCAAAAGTGGCACCTTCTTTTATCCAAAATACTATTCAAGCGAAAACCGTCTTTACCTTGCAAAAATAGAGCGTTTTTTTCTCTAAACGTCAATCGCCGCTTCAAAACTCCGAGACCGGTCCGTTTGTATATGCTATGTTACTATCTCACTTCACTCCAAAATGAACCTTAAGACTTTCTGCATAAACTTCAAATACGCGTTGTATGATGTGTCATATACATGCTGTTTTGGCTGGTCTGAAGCGGTCAAAATTTATTGCGCGTAAATGTGCTCTGGCTAACCCGGGAGTTAGGGGGTGGGGAAGTAGGCTTAAAAATCGGGGAAAGGGGTAAAGGGGTGCGTTTTTAGCGTTCGCAGCGCGTCGGCCTATTTGGGGTGTTGACGGCCTACAGGGCCGGACTTGGGTAGTTTTTGAACTTTGTTTAGCAATCAGTCGTGCGTTTGCTGACAGTGTAACTTAATCTGTGGTGTAAATACTGTCAGTTGTTTCCATGATTAGTAAACCGTTAAAAGGTAACTGTGTTCGACCTTCACCTGATTACCATAGAAATTAATACTTAGATACTTTAGTACAAAGTTTTAAGTATAAACCATACAATTAAAATTAAAAAGTTATCCAAAAAAAATTGGAAATACTTTCTTATGGAGTTCAGTCACTGTCCCACGGGATCATACTGCTGGGATCAAAACTATCCTATTATTATGAATTATTACGTTTTAATTGAAATCCGTTCGTTTTTGCGTGAAAGAGTAACAAACATTCATACGAATATCCTAACAAATTCTACTTAAACAATTATTATTATTTATTTTAATAACATACCCTATTTTACTTATTTCAGGATCTCCTCGTGCAAAAAGACTAAAGATACTGAAACTGCAAGGAACTCCACTGAAATCCTCGTTGCTTATCTAAAGGTAAATTACACACGTATGTCATTGAATACTATGTTAACTTATAATTTCATCAAATATTGGTCTTTACTCCTAACTTTTAATTTCTGGACAGTAAAACTAACGTTACACATCTGCACAAAGTTAACATTCTATCCAGAAATAAAATTTTCGGAATCTTTTCAAACCCAAAGGTCCTACTTACCCACCTTTGTTTAGTATCACTGTTTACCCCCGCTGCATTGCGCCAATTGTACTTACCACCACAAAAGTACCCTAGCCGTCCTAGTCCGTCCCTGCAACGCGTTTAACCCCGCACCCTCTCGACCTACGCACGTCTCACTCGCACAAACTACAAAAAGAACTCTCCGTCGCTTTCCACCCTTTGCTTAAATTATTGCACCTCCGCTCCAATCCCAAACCAAAAGACCTAACCACCATACAAACTGCCACACAAAACTATACGCTATTGTCTGTTAATAGGGTACAAATTAATCTCAATTCACACAATTGTAAGAACGAATTTCTCCAAAGAACGAACAGTGATGATCTGGTATCCCATTAGATACTGATCTAACGTTAATTTTCGTTTTGAGCAAATGTATACCTTAACGTTTTGTCTTAGGATACAGTTTTGTTTGTTCTTTTTTGTGTAAAATTCGTCTTTTAAGAATCAGGGAGTAATAACGGAGCAAAGGCGGAGGACATTAAAAAGGCCACCCAGAGGTGGTAGTTTAGAGGGTGGGGAGGGTGGAAAGGGTGGGGGCTAGGGTAGTCGGCATGCTAGAGGGTAAAGACGCATTGCTCGGGAAACCATTGGCATGAGAAGACGCCGATTGCTCGAAGAATTCTATTTTGATGACATTAAATAAAGGTTTTTTGATAGTTCTTTTGATTTTTTTGATTGGTGTACGCAAATTTTAGGCTGTAGTGGAGAACCAAATAGATGCACCTATATTGGTTTATTTACCTATTAGGTTTTTTGCAATAAAACAAAAAATAAATTGTAGTTTTATTTTATTGTAAATGAGTATCTCTTGTTAACAATGATGATGATCAAGTTTCATGATAATTATGAATTATTTACATTGATGATCATTGAGACAAAAAAAAACCGGCTAAGTGCATGTCGGGCCACGCACAATGTAGGGTTCCGTAGTTGCCCATCAAAATATGTGAACTTACTAAACTGATTAACCACTCTGCCTACCTGCCTCCGAACGATGATTTTTAGGCCATGTATCTACTATTTTTATTTCTTTTATTGGTGATGTTCTTCAGAAAGGACAGGTGCGTAGTACTCGCAACCGGCGTGCGTGTATGACCAGATGTATGAATGAGGACGAGGCAAAAAGAGTATGTAAGGATACAATTATAACTAATGAAAAAAAAAATTGAAATTAAAATTAATTAAAAATTAATGTTAAAAAAAAATGTCATTAATAAAAATTATAAATTACCTAATGTCAAAAATAACAAATATAATTAAAATTTAATCATAATCACAAATTCACTAAGATAAGCATACACCCCATGGAAACGTTCTATATAATTATCTAGATTCATCTAAACTGGAAGTACAACCTATGAACAATACTGTGGGTACCGAAACGTTTTTTTTTTCGAGCGTGGCCCGCATGGCAACGGATAGTAAGGTGAAAACGGTGCGTACAAAGAAACATTTAAAGCAGCTATAGGTATACAGTGCCAGATTCCAATTAGAATTAGAGTTGATGAATTGGTGGTCAATAAATATTGTATAAACATTTGAAATTGTAAAATGTAAGATAAGGTTGTCACGGCGAAATATTATTCTTATTATTGTTATATTGTTATATACTTTCTATTGTTTTTAGTTAGGTACCTATCAGCATACTGATAGAAAGAAAGATAGAAAATTATGTTTACTTGGCTGATCGCGCCAGGACTCAGCCGAACCTTATCTCGGGCCCATGGGAGACAGGTCTCAGAACAGCTGCCGTCCTAACGGGATCAAATAGACGCGATACGCGCCTCCGAACAATATTACAATTTCTGAACTTATAGCTACCCTTACCTCATTTCTTCGAGCCGGTCTCACTTCCTTGACCCCTCGCAAGTTGTGTAACTGTGTATGTGTATAATGAGTGTATATGACCTTGCGATGGTTTGCTGGTAGTTCCGGACGATTCTTCCACGTCGCTGCAAGCCACGCCGTTAACGCGAGCCACCACACTCACTCCGTATTAGTCTAACCACAAAAGCCTCGGTGCTTTCCCAATAGCACTCCCGTGACAAGGCAAACCAATGATATTATCAATAACCCGTTCGACATTCACAGCGTCGCTAACCGTACTGCTTAACTAGTATAATTGGGTGCCGCGAAATGACTCCACAAGTCGATTTAATCAATGCGCGTGCACTTTCACCCGTGATTCTATGGCTACTTTAATACTTGTTCGACGCCCAGCACGTCTCAATACGAACTACTTCACGCCGAGCCCAGCGCTCGACCTCTCTCCCTCCGCCCCTGTCGCCCCGCGGCGGAGAAAATCAAAAATCTGAAGGTAGATTATAAACAATCACCCCCCCCGGACCGACCCGTTGTCGGTCCGCTCAAACTCCCGGGAGTCGAGATAAAGTTGAAACTGCCCGTCTAAGGATCGAGTCCCTCACCTGGACGTCTGCGATCCTTGGAAACCCATCCTTGCCCGTAATCAGGTTAACAATGCGCCCCCGTCGCCAACACAACGGTGATAGGTTAGCATCCTTAACCAGAACGAGGTCTCCAACGCAGGGTGGGGTCGTCCTGTCCGTCCACTTAACGCGTTGCTGTAGAATATGCAAATACTCCAGCGACCATCGCTTCCAAAAATTTTGGCTCATTTGCCGTAACATCTGATACCGCGACAACCGGTACAACTTGACATCAGTATACGGATATTCCGGCAAGGCGTTAAGTGGTTGGCCAATCAAAAAATGACCTGGGGTCATGGCCTCAAGGTCATTCGGGTCAGCGCTCAACGGGCACAAAGGTCGCGAGTTTAAGACCGCCTCAATTCTGCAAAACACCGTTGACAACTCCTCAAAGGTGAGAATCGTTGAGCCGATGACCCGATACAAGTGAGTCTTGGAAGACTTGACTACTGCCTCGAAAATTCCACCCCAGTGGGGGCATCCAGGTGGACTAAAATACCACGAAATGCCCCGACTGGCGAGGCCCGTGCCAATCTCTCGCTCATTCTGACTTAAAAACAATACAATTTCCTTTAAGCACCGGTCGGCGCCCTTGAAGTTGGTACCACAGTCCGACCGAATCAGTGACGGTACTCCCCGTCTAGAAACAAATCGATCTAACGCCGCCAGAAAGGCCTCCGTAGAGAGATCGGCCACCAATTCCAAATGAACGGCCTTGGTCGCCAGACACACGAAGACACACAGATATGCCTTAACCGACTTCGCGTTGCGAAGGTGCGATGTCTTGACCATGAAAGGCCCCGCGAAATCTGTCCCTCCGCCAGCAAATGGCCGAGCCTCCGTGACTCGATCGGCCGGGAGATCTCCCATTTGTGGCTGCATTGTGGCTGCCGTGAGTCGGTAACAAGGCAAGCAACGAAACACAACGCTCCGTATGATTCTGCGGGCCGATAAAATCCAAAGTTCACGCTGCAAAATGCCCAGAAGGGTGTTACAGCCTGCGTGTGAATTCTTGGTGTGACGGTTCCTAACCAACAACTCCACCAAAGCTTCTGAATGAAGCACTTTCCCATGAACGTGACCGGCGCGATCCAACCGGTTGGATCGAACGTTCGTGCGATAGTCGAAAGGACCGATCGCTTGGTCCAGGTCTTCGACAGCAACTCGGCCTCACAACTGTATGTGAAGGCATCCTGACTCGGTTGATACTGGACCCCTAAAATGGCCAACGCATGAAGATTCTCCGAATCCTCAAACAAATGCGGGTCTTGTTGATACTCAGTTGGCAGTCCTGCCAGTACCTCTGGGCAGTTCGACAGCCATTTCCTGAGTTCATAGCCACCGGAGGCCATGAGCGCCACCAATTCATCCCTTAAGATGAGCGCCTGCTCAATACTGTCTGAGCCCGTACAAATGTCGTCTACATAGACGTCCCTATCAATGACAGCAGCCGCGCGGGGAAAGCGGAGCCGTTCTTGATCAGCCAGCTCTCGTAGCGTACGCATGGCTACATATGGGCTGGGCTTTAATCCGTACGTGTTTGTGTTGAGCTCGTATGTGACCATCGGTTCTTCTGGGCTCTCTCGCCACAATATCAGCTGGAACCGACGGTCGTCTGGATGAATCTCAGTTTGACGAAACATCATCCGTACGTCCGTAACGAAGACAACCTGGTGTCTCCTGAAGTCCGTGAGAATGTCTGCAATGTCTCTGGTCAGCTTAGGACCAGCATGGAGACATTGATTCAGGGACACCCCGCTAGACGTCTCCGCGCTCCCGTCGAACACGACCCTAATCTTTGAGTCAGGTGTCTTCAAAACAGCATGATGAGGCAACACATAATGCTCCTCATGACGATAGTCAACCCTGGACACCGACATGTGACCCAACGTCAGGTATTCGCGCATGAACTCCACATACTTCTGTCGGAAGTTGGAGTCCCGCTTCATGCGCCTTTCCATTGCCACTAACCGCTTTTCTGCCAGACTCCATGAGCTCCCCAGCGGAGGTCGAATTGACAGAAATGGCAACCTTGTCATAAATCTACCCGATGGGAGGCGCACCGTGTTAAATCGATAGAATGTTTCGCACTCCTCATCACGTGGGTTATTTCTAAGAGCGGTGGGTGGCTCTTCCATTGCCCAGAACCGTTGCAGGACGTCGGATAACACGCTGCCATAATATATGGAGCTATAATCCGTTGAGTGCTGTGGTTCCCGTACTGGGCCCAATAACGCGTAACCACCTGCGGTACGCATGGCCACAACCCCGTTTGGTTGCAGCTCCCGTTTGCCGCTTCGGAGCAGCTTCCCGAGGACGTCAGACCCAAGCAAGACGTCCACCCGTCCGGGGATCGCGAAGTGGGGATCGGCTAACTCCAATCCATTGGTCAACCCTTTTACCGCAGACGGTAACCGAGTCTGAGGGAGGACCCCAACCACTTCGTCCAAAACGATCGCCGTGGCATTCACCCGCGTGACCGATGCCGTGTCACCCATCTCGAACAGGAATGTCGTCTGACCCCTGAGGTGAGGCACCCGATTGCCACCTATACCTACGGCGCCATCCCGTGATGGCTCTAATGTAAGGCCCAGCTTTTTCACTAAACAGCTGGACACAATACAACCTTGTGCCCCTGAATCTAACAGTGCTCGCACGTGCACCGGCTGTCCGTCAGTACCCCTGACAGTAATCCTAGCCGTCGGTAATAATACCGTTACTGTCGGGGTGGGCACCACTGACGAACAGGCTGCTAGTTGCTAATAGGAGGCACCTCCCTCCTCCCCTGCCGGAGGGGGAGTAAATACTGTCCCAGTATACGGGTCCCAACCCGGGTAGTAACCCTCCCGACCCATCGGTGACATCCGTGCCGGTCGGAAGTAGCCTACTGGCATCCTTCCGAACGGTGGCGGGCGCGCCGTCAGCCGAGGGCGTTCTGCGAGAGGCGGGGAGAAGCGACTACTCGGGGGTGGCAACATGCCCCCCAACGCATTCGAGTACGCCGCGTAACCCGTCTGTACTACCTCCGGGCCCCTGCCCGAGTCTCGGTGCCTATCCCCCCCCCGCGGGGAAGACGACGGTATCGGGTTGTGCTCTGGATCAGCCCTTGGCCCACCCCCCCGAGGGGGCGGCGACCGCTGATTCCTGGCCGACCCACCCCCCCTAGGGGGGGGTGACCGACCACCCGAATCTGGCTTAGGAGAGGGGGGGTGACCTCCCGGCGAGGCTCCGTGCACCTCCCTACTCTCCGCCAGGCATAGCAACTCGTGATGGGCTCCTCCGCAGGTTCCACAGTTAGTGGTCCTGTGGCACTCACGTACAAAGTGAGTCCCCAAGCAGCGGAAGCACAAATAGCGCTGCTTGACCACCCCTCTTCGTCTATGCACCCGCTGCGCCTTAAAGTCCGCGCATGCGGCGAGACCGTGCCCTTCCTTCCGACAGAAGGCGCACACTTCCGATTGGAGGGCGTGGTATTTCTTCCCCCCCCGACGGGGCTCAACCGGCTTGGGCCCGCTCGTACGTCGGGTTGACGGAGGAGGGTGCGACGTGGATGCCCCTTGGCAATCCGCCCGCCGGCACTCGCCTTCTAAAAATGCTCTCAAGTCATCGTAACTTGGGAGGTGGTCCGTCGATTCGCCACCATGTGACTGCTCAAAGCGCGCCACCACGTCGATCGGCAACTTCCGTAAAACCCTATTGACGATGATATATTTATTGTCCCCTAACGACAACTTAAGTCGATCTAACGTGTTCACCGCAACCGTGACCGGATTAAGGATTTTCGACCTTATTTCGTACACGTTAGACACCTTCGGGATTTCAAAAATCTTATCAATGAGGCCATCAACTATTAATCGCCGATTATCATATCGGTCGATTAATAGGCCCCATGCCGTCTCATAACTGGCGTCCGTAATCTCCAGGTGGGTCAAGATGTCGTGCGGCTCACCGTTAAGCCTACCCATTAATTGAGCCATCTTGTACGCGGGCGAGAGATCTGTACGCGAATGCACGACACTATTAAAAATATCGCGGAATCGCGGCCAATCGGCATACTCGCCGCTAAACTCGGGTACATGTACTGGTGGCAACGGCGCCTGAATCCCTACGCCTGCTGGCCGACATGAATCCCTGACGTCACCCTTGCGCGATCGCTCAATGTCGGCCGCCGCCTGGATTATGCTCATGGACATTTCCCCACACTGGTCCACATTGCCCCGTACCACCTGAGCATCCTTGTCCACCGACGACAGATCCGTCGATTCGAGACATGCTAAATACTCAGCGTGACACTTTAACACGGCGTCATATCGTTCGTCAACTTGCCGAGCGCGTGACAATAACGCATCTTCACGATCGGTGCGACCTACCAACGTAACAACCGATGAAAACCATCTCAATTCAGCTTCGATTCTGGCTGCGATAGTTTTCGTTACTGACGGAGCCATAGTACCAACTTCAATACGCGATTATGCAATAATAAATAACAATAACCAAAAAAATAACAATTATTGTATCCGGAACTAACAATAATAATATATTCGTTGAGTGAATAAATCTACGACGCTATGCCAACTCTTGAACTTATTCCTCTACGTGCTCTAGAGGTTATTCCTCTATGTCTCAAATGTTGACAATCATAACACGATTTGTGATGAGGTTATATTTGTGCGTAACCGAACGTAAATAACAAATTATTTTATCAACGAATATTCACATTCCATTTATGTACTTATTATTAATAATTCCAAACTCAACTTGAGGTGTACACTGGTATGTAGGTCAATGTACTACTACCTACAAGTTGAATTTGTACATGAACACAATTTTTACAAAGTAAATTGGTACCAAGTACCTACGAATTTTTACAAAGTGGGTTTAAATAAACCAAGCTCTGCTACCAGATTTTGATCGCGCCAGGACTCAGCCGAACCTTATCTCGGGCCCATGGGAGACAGGTCTCAGAACAGCTGCCGTCCTAACGGGATCAAATAGACGCGATACGCGCCTCCGAACAATATTACAATTTCTGAACTTATAGCTACCCTTACCTCATTTCTTCGAGCCGGTCTCACTTCCTTGACCCCTCGCAAGTTGTGTAACTGTGTATGTGTATAATGAGTGTATATGACCTTGCGATGGTTTGCTGGTAGTTCCGGACGATTCTTCCACGTCGCTGCAAGCCACGCCGTTAACGCGAGCCACCACACTCACTCCGTATTAGTCTAACCACAAAAGCCTCGGTGCTTTCCCAATAGCACTCCCGTGACAAGGCAAACCAATGATATTATCAATAACCCGTTCGACATTCACAGCGTCGCTAACCGTACTGCTTAACTAGTATAATTGGGTGCCGCGAAATGACTCCACAAGTCGATTTAATCAATGCGCGTGCACTTTCACCCGTGATTCTATGGCTACTTTAATACTTGTTCGACGCCCAGCACGTCTCAATACGAACTACTTCACGCCGAGCCCAGCGCTCGACCTCTCTCCCTCCGCCCCTGTCGCCCCGCGGCGGAGAAAATCAAAAATCTGAAGGTAGATTATAAACATTGGCATTATTCACAAAACACCTTAAATTAAGGTGGCTGGTGGTGCAGGTCTTTTTGGTAAATAACCTAGCAACTTTTGTTTAGTAGAAGGCTCCTGGGTGACACCTACCATCACTGCTACTTTTATCACTTTTATTCTGCAACACTTTCTGGGCCCGTTTTCTTCACTAGATCAACGGCACAGAATTAATTGTAGTTCTTCTTCTTCTTCTTCTCGTATCGATTCTAATTCCATCTTAACAGGTTTGGGCCCAGTAGGTAGCCACGTTTATTGCAGCGGCAGAGGCGCTGTTCAGTTCGTCAAGGGTGCATGTATGAGTACATCTGGGACACTCCAGCAGGTGGGGCATTGTTTGATCCGGAGCGCCGCACTCGCACTCAGTGTTAGAGGAACCAATAATACCCCACTTTGCCAGATTATGTTTACAGCGGCCCACTTGGGTGCGCAATCGATTTATTGCTTTCAAAATAGGCCACCGCAGATCACTACCAGGAGCCAGGTGTTCTTGTGGCTTCAAGAAGTCGTGATGTGGTGGGCATCTCTCTTGCCATAGCTTGCTGCGGGCTTTAAGTGGCACGTTTTGAATTGCCTGGGTGGACCGTAGGAAGCTTTTACGGCTCAGTAGGCGACTCGGCCGCTGTAACTCGCCCGATCCGGTCGAGACAGGAATTTCACTGTTATTAATATTTTCGAGTGGCGTTTCGGACGAATCCTTTTTTTGAGTCAAAGTACCGTCAGACACATAATATAGATAAGGTTTAGTGTCCTGTGTTCGTCCCACATGTTCGTCCCACAAACTACCAGGAGAACAGAAGTAGGAAGGAGGTATTCTATTATAAAAGAGATACCGCGGTATCTCTCGTAATATAGATAAGGTTTAGTGTCCTGTATTCGTGTCCCACAAACTACCAGGAGAACAGAAGTAGGAAGGAGGTATTGTATTATAAAAGAGATACCGCGGTATCTCTAGCAACATTGGTGGTTTTTAGTAAGTAGAAGTCTGACACTCGATATGATTAATACCCTAGTACTACATAACACATTTCATTACTCCTGATAACTCCTATATTTGGTGACCACCCTTTTTTTTTCCTAGTACTTCATAACACATTTCATTACTCCTGTTAACTCTTATATTTGGTGACAGCCCTAAAGAAATGATTAATCTCCTACTAACTTATGATACCCTAGTACTTCATAACACATTACATTGATCGCGGTCCCAGCTGTGGTCCCGGTCCCGAAACGCCACGACCCCAACCTAATGTTTTTCATTCTGACTGTACAAAATTTGCTTAAAAAAAAGTATAGTCCGAAACACCACTCAAAAATATGAATAAAAATTAAATTCCTGTCTCGACCGGACCGGGCGAGTTCCAGCGGTCGAGTCGCCTACTAAGCCGCTTTTACGGCTCTTTAGTCTGCTCTGGGTAGTAGTGTAGCCGTAGAGGGGATGTCGGGAATCGGATTCTTGGGTCTTTTTTTCCAGCGCGCATACGACATCCCTTACGTACAGCAGGTGGAGCGATACCTACTAGCGGGTAGAGCTTGTTGAGAGGGGTCGGTTTTAAGCAGCCCGATAATATCCGACACGTCTTGTATAACTTACCAAATAATTCAGTCCTCTACTTACCCACTTGCCTAGGTTAGGGTCATTAAATAAAAAGCGCGGAGATAGACGGTATCAGATGCGAGTAATTTTTCATTACATTACCATAGTGCAGTAGTCGAGCAAATAAATATAATACCTATAACTTACTCTCCATATAACTCAGTCCTCTACTTACCAACACCAACCCAGGTGAGGGTAGAACAAAAAGCGCGGAGACAGCGACGGTATCAAATGCGCGTAATTTTTCATTACATTACCATAGGATAGTCATGCGCGCGTGAAGATAAAACCTCGTCCCTAACCCTCGTACTGCGACACGGGTGCGGGTTAACGATAGCGACACGACAGCGAGTGGGTTTTTTTTTAGACTAGGGTATGCTTGCGACTTTGGTTCCGTTAAAAACGAGTACGTGTGGTAGAAGTATCCGGATATTGTTATCATTTTCTATAAATGTTTTATTAGTCAACTTACTAGGCACGAATTTTAGAAAGTTATGTCCGAAAGCAGACGCTACTTTTTTCAGATTTTTAATGTCACCATCATAAAAAGCCACTGAAACAAAAATATAATAGTACAAAAGGGATAATAAAACCTTAAGTTATCGTATTGTTTTCTTATTCTTATTACTTAAACCATTTTATTGTTAGAATCTAATTCGAGCTTCCGCATGCGGCTTCGATCGAAGAGTACTCTGATAAAAAAGTAAGATAATATGTCTATCTAGAATAATGTAACTTTGAAATGCTTTGCCGTAGTTCCGGATATTACCTTCCGCATACATACAAAGTCACAACATTCACACTATTTTTTTACAATATAAGTATAGATGGGCAATGTTACTCCGGCGTAGCATACAGGCGTAGCCCACAATGCTAATTCAGCTACGACATCTTAGTCTTGTAGAAGAAGCTACGCCACGTAGCAAAAAGATTTCATGGTTCTACTTCGGTCAGTTCGTATTGGTTTATTATTTGATTAGTAACAAACGAGTTTCTAACAAATTAATTTAGTTAGTTAGTATGTTTTTCTGTTAGGTACTTATTTCTTAAACATATTTCTTCAGTGCAGCTCCAGTTGGCAGACGATTTCGAGGTGTGGTCAGGCGTGTAATCCCATCCACTGAAACAATATTGAAAATTGGTCAAATATGTTTTTTATCAGCTAATGCAATTATTAAGTACTTACTCATACTACCTTAGTAAATAATATTATTATAATACAGCCAGCTATATCGCAGATCCTTACGACAACTAAAATCTAACAAGTCTGTTTTCAAATATATCAATCAATTCAAAATACTTATTACAAAAAAAATAAAACCTTATTTTTCTAGCACAGTCGTCACACGATCTCATGGTACGAGGGCCGGGGTGTGGAGTTCCCTTAGGAAATTAATAGTCGAGTGCCGGAGACCCTTCGTGCTCGAAGTTCTCGGGGACGCCGCTAGGTGGCGACGGCTGACGCTCAATGTGGCGCCACGAGGCAAACGGTCGTCGACTTTCGTTTCCATTTTTAAATATTAGATTACTTATGACGTGTGTTGGAGGGTTAGGTACAGATGTTTTGTAGGAAAAATCATCACGCCTGTTTTTACCGAAAGGTTAAGCGGAGGTGTAGGTACCTAATAGTACACTCGCATTTATGTTTAAATACCATGTAATTGGGAGCGAGCCTATTGCTAGTAGAAGTAGCAGTTACAAGTTAGTATTAAAGGTAGTTTGGGATGCTAGGCTTTGAGTACAAGAAAACTGAACCTTTTTAGCAGGGCTGTTGAGTTGCATTTTTAATGCTAACTTTCAACCACACCACGGACCACCGTAGTGATACCTCTGCCTAACCCTTTGGGAATTATAGGCTTGATGTTATGTTGTTGTTGTTTCAATCTATAAAAGGAATGTAGTGCGTATTCTACTTCTTTTGAGGCAGATTTGCAAAACATTCAAATTATTTTCAGCACTTCAAACCATTTTTTTTGACAATCCCTTCTTTATATCCCCAACCACTGCAACTCCCGTAACGCAGTACCAATGCAATAGTACTATTATAAATCATCACAACACCATATTTTTCGAAAATTAATTCCCCCCAAACCCTACAGATGGCGCCACCCAACAAAAATACGAGCGAATAAAATCAACAATTTTCAAATGCACGTAACAGGAAACTGCGCACCGCACACAAACTATTCTGCTTACAGCGAAATATTTAATACTTAGTCGCTAAAATATTCGCCGAGCCGCGACGTGCCGGGTAGAACTAAGCTAAATTAAACCAACTGCTCAGTTTATTAGTTGTAGAAATTATTATGATTTTAGTTTTGCAACACTCGGCAGGGCTAAAGTCGGAAACTCGGAATGTTAGCTTGTTAATCGTTGCGAATTCTGTGCGAAAGCGCTTTCGGGAATGTAATGTGCGAAATTAAAATTAGAATGTTGAAAGCTGTTACTTTACTCGTGTTTTACCTGGTTCTAATGCAGACGAGATAATTAAGCCGTGCTGTAGACGGTTTTGGAATAACATTCAATTAAAATTTTAGTTTAGTATCTACGTTTAATTCTGAAAGGAATATTAGAGGGGCTGAAAGTAGCGATTCTATATCGAAGCTGGATTCTCATAGTGTTGTTCTTGTAAAATCATTTTCAATGGTAGTTTTTATTGCGTTATAAATAACTGTTAATACAGGGTGGGACGGACACTGACGTGAAAACGACATTTTAAACCTTTGGCATTTAAACATCTTTGACAGTTGTTGTCAAGCAGTCAGTAGCCTGAAAGTCTGATAACTAGTCTTGCCAAGGTGTATCGCAGTACTAACTGGGCTGTGGAAATCAGGTAGACAGTCGCTCCATGTAAAATACTGGTATTCAGCTGCTTTCGGCTAGACTAGAAGCCAACCTAGCCTACATAGTTGGAAAAAGTCTAAGTAGATGATGATATTGTTGAATTTAGCTTGTCATTCAGCTTTGTTTTCTTTTATTTAACCATAAATAAGAGCTCCACGAGCTGATCCCACCATCTCCCTTCTTCCATCGGGAGACTAGAGGTACTGCAGGGTATCACCGATACCTAGTCGACATTCCGCACATTCGAACAAAGCGCTTTGCTGGGTCCTTTATTATGCGCACAGCCAAGGAGTGGAATTCCCTGCCTGCGTCGGTTTTTCCGAGTTCATATAACCCTAATCTGTTTAAGTCGCGAGTAAACAGGCTTCTACTGGGTAAGCTCG
The DNA here is from genome assembly GCA_949316265.1 of Diarsia mendica. Taxonomy (NCBI): domain Eukaryota; kingdom Metazoa; phylum Arthropoda; class Insecta; order Lepidoptera; family Noctuidae; genus Diarsia; species Diarsia mendica. The sequence continues at coordinate 6,412,187 of OX438906.1, read as the reverse complement.
TTCCATCGTCGACATCATCTCTGCCCTTAGGGCAAGATTGAAGTCAAGAGCAAGCCCATTGATAATAAAAAATAAAATAAAAAATTACTTGACAAATTCATTAGAGAGTGTTTGTTGCAACTCAACACAAAACCAATTCTCTAAGGGGTTGCGTCAGTCACATTTTTAAGGATTGTAAAAAAATGGGGCGTGAGGCTTTCGGGACCGGGACCGCGGGATTCCACCTATAAATACAATAACTATTTTTGAGTTTTATAGGTTCTGGCCTGCGATCCCGGTCCCGAAAACCGAAAATTATGAGAGTCGGCTCATTAAAGTACGAGAAAAGAATGTTCAAAGCAATTATTTCAAAATTTCTTTCGTTTGGTATCCGTTTTATTTTCATTTTGATAACTATTACTTTGAACATGAGCCACTCATTTCAGTTTCACCATGTATTATGCATAAACTATGGGATCAATACACGGGACAGGAAGAGGATACTGGCAGAGAAGTCGCCTCCCTCTACAAACTTTAGACTTTCAACTATGCAGCTATGTTCACCGATTCCAATTACAAAACTATCCTTAACCCATCGAAAGCAAACATGGCGTCTGCAAGTCCAACCCTCTAAAAGCAAACGAATCTAATTTCCTCGCTCGGCAGCTCCAACTATTTAAACCGAAGTTAGTTTACAGTCTCGAAGTCCCAGACGCAACGCACTCTCAATTAGTGAGTCCTGTATGAAAGTTTAACCGCCCATACATAACCATTATGTGTAAAATACGGGTAAAGTGCAAAGTTAGACAGCGTTTCTATCCTTGCGAGGCTATAACTCATGTGTGGCCAACTTCTGAGAGTACCGTGCGCAGGCACAGGGTTAATAGTTTGTGCTTTTTTGATTGGAGAACTTTTGTTTGTAGAGGTTTTATGTTTATTGTGCTTTATGGGCGGGTAGTTCTGTTAATGTTAGAGTTCATAGCATAATTAGCCTTTAATGTTCCCACAGCTATAATAATTTATTTAATTCAGATACAGACCATCCCATGATACGAGTATAACCTATTTATCTTTGAACAGGAATGTTTTACCGTTATATTTACGCTACTCCTCCGCTATTATTTTCTGATTAATTTCGTTGCGGTATCCAATACAGTTAAATTGTTTCTCTGTGACTTCGTCGAGCTTCATTCGTCATTCTTCGTCAAGCGTCTTGGCGTTTGTCTGGCTTTTCAGAAGGTTTGGGAATAGAATGGTGGGCTTGTCTCAATAAAAAAATTAAAATTAAGTAAGTTTAAATTAGGTATTATTTATGCTAAAATAAGCGACACAACATTATCATTTATTTCTAGCATTCAATCAGTTCCAATGCTTGCAGTAATGTGGCATAATCTTTCAAATCCCAGCTAGCTTGTCATTTTTACAACTGTGTCTAAAATATGTCCTTACGACCACAGTAATAGCCACCTTTGTCGCATTGTATAATGGGCAATAATGGCCATCAAAATAGACTCACTCACTAATAAAACAACATTTAATAATACACAAGATACAAGCGATGCTTAGTTTGTGGCTTGTGGCAACTGTTTTGTTTCTCTTGATTACTAAACTTAATACTTACCAATTTGGCTTCAAACAAATATATTGAAAGTTTGATTCTGTCAGAGTTTCGCCAAATAAAGTCTCCTATTCCATACTTTCGTTCAGCAGCTTACTACAAATACCTACTTACGCTATAGTATTCAAACGCCTTACTTGAATAAAAGTGCTTTATGCCTTATTTTGCAGACGCTGCTTCAAAGTGGAGTCGCGGGGGGGAGGGGGGCGGCAGTGTGCGGTAATTGTACAAAAGTTACCATCCTCAGCTACGGTGGATTCGTTCACGCTTCCTTAAACGCGAGTGGCAGACGGGCGGGCGAAACGCTGCCGTTTGGGACGCCCGACTGGTTTACTGAAAGAATTAAGGAGAATAATCATTAGTTGCCACGTTCTGTTTGTCCAGTACTGATTTCTTATTCTAAAAAAAAAATCTTATTCTTAGTTATATCTAAATCTCTTGAGATTTTAATTAAACAACCGATTTTTAACAAACTTCTTAAAAAGGTTATGCACTATTTTATTTTAGAGAGATTCAAAAGTACTATGATTTAGTTATTTTTATTATTGATTGAGGACATACGTTTATGGGCTTCAAAATTAATATGATTTGTTTATATAAATTGGTTTTAAAAACACTTCTACACGTCCGATAATATTATGTTTTCAAACAAGACGGGGCCGGTGTTACGTGCCCGACTACTTTGAGAAGAAACAGTTGAAACCATCTCAGAGGTCACTGTCTCTTTTAAAGCTTCAACATTGGTCAAGTCACATGAGGAGCATCTTGCAGATGAGATGGTATGAGATGGACTTTGGAGAAAGAACCATACAGATTTGAGTAACCCAGTGTGTGACTGCTGGTCAGTGACAACATTTGTCGTTGTGTTAGTTATTTTATCGCGTAGCTTGCTCGACTCATAACTCAACGACACGACGAACAATTGCAAAGAAAGGACTTAAGGGGAAATTAAGGATACCTAGGCCCCATAAAGTACTAAAACTGCTCGAAATCGATAATTTAAATAAACTAAATAAGTCAATCTCTCTCTCTCTCTCTCTCAATCGTGACTGGCCTGTTGGTCTAGTGGTTAGTGACCCTAACTGCTATGCCGGAGGTCGTGGGTTCGATTCCCACCCAGGACAAATGTTTGTGTGATGAGCACGATCATTTGTTCTGTGTCTGGGTGTAATTTATCTATAATATGTATGTATTTAGAAATATATAAGTATGTTTATCAGTTGTCTAGTACCCATAACACAAGCTCTGCTTAGCTTGGGACTAGATGGCGTTGTGTGATAGTTGTGGAATATTATTATTATTAATCATCATAATAATATCGATAGAATATATCGTTGCTCGCAGAACGGATGGCCGATGGGGCCGAAAAGTTCGGGAATGGCGACCGCGAACCGGAAGACGTTGCGTTGGAAGGCCTCCCACTAGGTGGACCGATGACCTGGTCAAGGTTGCAGGAACCCGCTGGATGAGAGACGCACAGGACCGGTCAATGTGGCGACGCCTGGGGGAGGCCTATGTCCAGCAGTGGACGTCTTTTGGCTGAAATGATGATGATGATATCCATCAGATGATCTTATAAGGGTAATAACCACCCTTCAAACTCTATCAGATATTTCGTGGTCGTCAATATTAGATTTGGTACTGAGGCTGTTTTTTTTTTATAATAATTTTCAGCGTTTTAATGGATGTATTAAAAATATTATTAAAATCTTTGTATCTCTAAAATATTTACAGAAATACAACGACGTGATATTGTATTAATTTAGCGCTAATTAAATTGTCGATTTGTGGGGCGCGTAGCTCTTACAATGTGTTAACCCTACGAAGCTCACCAAAACAACATGAAGCAACTAGTGTGCGGTTTACCCTATCAAGTACATATCTATGTATCAACTTACATTTCTCAACGTAGCTAGAACTGTTGGTACATTATTTCGCAGGATTTCATTTACCATAAATACCCGACCAACATATCCCAGACCCGCAGTAGATATATAATTATAATCTCCAACCACAATAAAATAAAGGATAAAACAATCTATCTACAAAACCTCCCTATATCTTACAAATTACCCAGCTTTATTTCCCATCACTACGGGCCCATTTTCCGAACTTAATCAAATACTTTCCAAGTCATTTCACACTCGCCCGGTCCCCTAAAACCGTAACGTTCGATTTCCCGTCCCGAGCCCTCCCTAATCGTAACTTTTCTTCAATCAACCGTCTACGAATCGTAAAAGTAAAATCTAATTACCGCTTACAGATTGCCATTGGCTCAGGGCTGCGCGTGATTAAAAATTTAAATTATGTTTTAAAATTAGAACATTTTAATCTAGGGTCCTGGTTTGAAAAAGTTTTTATTCAAGTGGGAATGCTTAAAGTTGACGGCCGTTGTTGAGTGTGAGTAGAATAGGGTTGCCTGACGAGAAAATGAGTTTATTTTTAAATGGATTTTCTTTTGTTTCGTTTTTTCGTTACGATATTCGAAATTCATGCACGTTTATTTAGTTTACGAGGCTACCCATTAGTCCATCCAACAAAGAGATTGTAGAGTGCGTGAGCAAGGCCCTAAGCAATTACTTCAGAAAATTGTTCAGGGTGCTTAGAGAGTTAACATACTAAAAGTCCTGACATCTAGGGGGTGAGGCGGAGTGGGGGGAGGGGGTTAAAGTTCCCATTTTTCAGTTTTTCGCTAATATCTTATAAACGGTGCGTCATGGAGATAAGAAATCTTCTACGCAATGAAAGCTTATAAAATTATGTACAACTTTTATCTTATACACTTTTTCACATTCCTACCTATTTTCGAACTACACATTCCGGAAAAGTGAAAATTGAAAAAATCTGCTTGAATTGAACACTACCTTTTGTATACTACTTCCTTCACGTTATCTGGGGATAAAAAGTATCTTATATCTTAAATCAACTCCAACTATATCAATTTACTAAATTTTATCCAAATCTGTACAGCCGTTAGGATATCAAAACTTTTATCTACACTTGCCTTAACACTTTTTCCAAATTTTCACCAGCGTACTGGTAATCACTGGTATCGGTACTTATTGAGGGAGGTCAGTCTTGCTGATGCGCCATACCATTTGAGGAAGCACATCTTCCCAGCCTCTTCAACCTCACTGTGCGTGGAGGTGGGCTTGTAAAAGATCGCAGAATATTATTTTTTATATTATTTTTTTAAGATCATAATAATATACTCAATGAAACTACTTTTAACAAAATTACTGTTGAAAATCAGTAGGCAGTAACTGAAATTGGATTACCATCAGAAACCACATGATAATCCAATTTCAGTATTTTAACATTAAAATAGTTCCTTTATTCATTTCTTCACTATTGTTTTACATTTTTTAATATAAAAAAACATACAGTACCGCTGTAATTAATTAACATATTAGTAGTTTTAACTTTTCCTTTAAAGGGCTTACACGAAAGTCTGTTAATTTTACCAAAGGGTATCATAATAACCCAATGCTAATTGGGTTGTGGATGGTCAGATAATCATAAAATACTGGTTTTCAACTGGATCTGGTAAGACTGGAAGCCGACTTAAACAGGGATAAGGCAGATAACAGATGATGGTGCTTAAGCCACTTATCTATAAGACGAAAGGGTTGACCCTAACGAAACTTTAAGACAAGCGAGAGAATCTTTTAAGCTATTGCATAGCTTCTATCGCGGGCCTTGAGCGTGGAGAGCGAATCCAGAAATTCCGTAACGAAAATATTTCAACCAGGTTGCTATGGTTACGGAAAATAACAAGGTTGTCAACTGAGGTTGTCAAATTAAATAATTGATAAAAAATGCTATTCAATAGCTTTACCGCGGTAGTCTCCGAGTGCCACACGTTTTTCTTTTAAGGTGGGAAATCATCAAATGTCTCCTCTTGCTCCAGACTTCTACTGACTAAAAACCGGTCGGGGCCGCGGTAATTTTTTCGAACAACTCGCAGCAAGCGAGAAAACCTTAAAAATGAATACTCTTTTTAATAATAATCATACTGTTTTATACTGTACTAGTGACCCGCCCCGGCTTCGCACGGGTGGAAAAAGGATATTAAAACCTTCCTCTTGAATCACTCTATGTATTAAAAAAAAACCACATCAAAATCCGTTGCGTAGTTTTAAAGATTTAAGCATACAAAGGGACATAGGGACAGAGAAAGCGACTTTGTTTTATACTATGTAGTGATACACTAACTTTTGTTTTATTTTCTAATATCTAAGCTCCTAGGCAGCCCTGCAGCTCCCACAAGTTAGGCAAGCGGTAGCCGGGGCGGGTCTTGCGGCGCAGGGCGGGCGGTAATGAGTTGGGCGGCTAGTCCGAGGACTTGCAGAGGCGGACGTAGGCATTAAAGTTTGGGCAGGTTTGGTTGGTCGAGAGTTTGGAAACTTTGTGTCAGACAAATTGCTTTAATTAATAGTTTGAAGTGAAGTTTGTAGTGATTTCGGGAAGTGGGATTATCAAAGACTGCACATCACCTAATTTAACTGGACAAAAAAGTAAAATATAATTCGTAACTGTAGCCAAAGTAGTTTTACGTTTGCAAAATACGTGCTTTGGTCACCGTCATCGGATGGGTCGTGGGGCTTTCGGCACCGGGACCACGGTCTCAAAAGCCACCTGTTTATTTTAATTATTTTGGAGGGGCGCATCGGGACCACAAGAAAAACGAAGTTAAAGTACAGTTAGCAAAAAAGCTGATATAATATTATGATCAACATTTACATGAATTGATCACCATCATCTGGTTTCTTAGGCTAAAACAATATTTTAATAAAGAAAAGTAAAACAAATTAGCCAAAACACTCTTTTAAGGTTTATGTGCATTGTGCATTATCATCATTTGCCAAGCCTTTTCCCTATAATGTTGGGGCTGGCTTCAAGTCTTACCAGATGCAGCTGGATACCAGTATTTTACATGGAGTGACTGCCTATCTGACCTCCACAAACCCAGTAAGTACTGCAGTACTAACAGAAATATTATTAATTACCAAGAACTAAAAGAAATCTGAAAACCTGTCTCACTTAGAGCTATTGCTCCAAGTGAGACTGGTTTTCAGATTTCTTAACGAGTTTCAAAGATGTACAATATTGAGAGCCGGGACCAACGGCTTAACGTGCTTTCCGAGGTCTATACCTCGGAAAGCACGTTAAGCTGTTGGTCACATTTGAACCAGGTATTTCTATTGATACAGCAATGGTTGCTCTCCAAAACTTTTATACGCACATTACCCGTATTATTTGCCAACTATTTATTTATTTATTTATTTTCTCTTGACAAAGTTGATCTTAATATTAATGTGTACAAGAAAGATGGGTAAGCTGTATTCCAACTTTGTAAGAGACTGGTGCCTGATGTAGGTTTTTGGAAAAAAACCTGTGTTACAGGTCACCAGGGCCCTTTTGGCTAGAATTAGCTTGTACAGAGATACTGTGTAAGAGTAGGTGTGATTTAACAAAATATGCATAACAAAAATTTAAAAACACAGTAAAAGTTAAAAAAAAAAAAAAAACATGCGTAAAAGGAAACATAAAAATAAGTAATAACAATAAGAGAAATACCTATCTATAATCTTGCAGAATATATTGAATCATGTGGTGGGACGGTGAGTGAGTGAGTGAGTATTTGTCTTGTGTATAGTGTCTGACTTGTATGAGATGTATGTGAGTAATGTGTGAATAAGGGTGAATTTTGCGGAGTGGGTGCAGCGAAAGTTGTTTTTAAATGCAATCAATAAATTGTAATAAATTGTGAAGGGAGTAGTAGTAGATGAACAGCTAATAACTATCCAGTGTAAGCACATTATCCATTTGATAGATGACGTTGATTGATCACTGGTCGCCATTATTGACTGCCGCGCGGATAGGTTTTAGCCGCATTTTCCATTTGTATCGTTAGTTTGGTGTTTTTTGAAATGGATTGTTGATTTCTGAGTGTTGTTTACAAAAATATGCACATTTAATTAATTTGTTATGACATCGGTCTAATGATGGATGGTGCCAGATCAGATCATTGTTATCTATTTTCCATCTATCTATAAAAAAGAGAAGTCCTGACTGACTGACTCATAAACGCCCAGCCCAAACCCTTGGACCTAGAAAGCTGAGCACAGAGGTTCCCTTTATAATGTAGACAAGGATTAATAAGGAAGGATTTTTCGAAATTCAACCCTTAAGAGGAAATGCGAGTGCTGTCTCTTTCTACTATCGCTGTCTCTCTCCGTCCTCCTGCCCTCAAATTCGTGCGATAAGGACAACTATAGAAAAAAGTTAGAATTCGAGGTTTGGCTCTCGCCTATTTCCTCCTCCAATATTGAACCAATTTAAAAGATATTTTAGACAATGAATAAGGAGGTTATATACTACGCCGCTATTTTTTTCTTTTTTCGTTAATAGTTGTCAAATTTGTACACTAGGACTCTGTTAACAGCGATCTAAACAAGCAATTTTGAGCATTTTTTGAGGGTTCTAGTGCTTATAAAAATAATTTATCACCAAAAAGGAAAACATAGGGGCATAGAAATAGTTAATATTTATTATTCTGTAAAAAACCATTGCTCTAGGGTCATTAACCAAAAAGAAAACAGGCGAGAGCGTTTGTATGGAGAAAAGACCACTCGCGTTTCCTCTTAAGGGAGTTAAATAGGGGATGAAAGTGTGTATGGAAAATCAGTCATTTTCACGCGGGCGAAGCCGCTGGCAAAAGCTAGTATTATTATATAAATAAAAGAGAAGTCCTGACTGACTGATTGACTCATCAACGCCCAGCCCAAACCCTTGGACCTAGAAAGCTGAAATTTTGCACATAGGTTCCCTTTGTAATGTAGACAAGGAATAAGGAAGGATTTTTCGAAATTCAACCCTTAAGGGAGTTAAATAGGGGATGAAAGCTTGTATGGAAAATCAGTCATTTTCACGCGGGCATAAAATATTTTTACCCAAAATCGATTTCAAATGCATTGGAACTACGTTATTGAATAAAGCCTTGTTTCTATTTCTTTCGTTATGTTAACGTAACGTTTTAAGAAATCCGCGATCTTCTCATCAAAATCAAAAAGACGTTCCCTCAAAAAAAAATCCCATAATTACGTACTATGCCTAGCAGATCAAAGAAAAAACTTCTTCTCTTATCTCTCTTCTCCAACTTTTGACAATGAAATGATGAGAGTAGGCAGGGTAGGCAGTTTTGTGAATCTTAATTAAGCAGTTTCTTTCGGCCACTTCAGTGAGATCGTCTGTCTATTTCTTGCCATCCTTTAATCGTTGAAAAAACCATAAAACTAAAGATAGTCTATGATAAACTTGATCAACGCAATTGATACAAAAAAAAACAAAAGCAAAAACAATGTCTCATCTACATTTTTTTCTTCAAACTCTTTGGTGTAAAGTTGAAATTCGGCTCCGCTCTCGAGACTACAGATAAATATCTGGCCGTGGCCGGACTTTTTTAATATAAATGTTCTTTGTTCCTGACGGGAGAAACTTTTAATGAAAATTCAAATAAGGACAACTTTTAACCTTTGTTTTTTTTTTCATGAATGTTTTTTTTTTGGCATAGGAATTGTTTTTTGTTATTCCAAGTGCCGGTGATAAGGATCGTGGTTTGTTTCGCTTTGTTCTAGTTTTTTTTTGTTTGTGGTTGATAAATTAAGTTTAATGTTTCTCTTACTTTATAATTTAGGTTTTATTTGTTTTGTAGATCTAAGTATTTAATTCATATGCTCTATCTATTCACATTTCTAAACATACGTGAATATAATCATAATCAGCCAATAATTATCATCTTCATTTGTGAGGGAGTGGACTGTAATCCTCTTCGCTGGCCCATTGCAGGTTGATCCGGTCGAATAAAATAATAATAATAATAATATTCCACAACTAGCACACAACGCCAACTAGTCCCAAGCTAAGCAGAGCTTGTGTTATGGGTACTAGACAACTGATAAACATACTTATATATTTCTAAATACATACATATTATAGATAAATTACACCCAGACACAGAACAAATGATCGTGCTCATCACACAAACATTTGTCCTGGGTGGGAATCGAACCCACGACCTCCGGCATAGCAGTTAGGGTCACTAACCACTAGACCAACAGGCCAGTCAAAATAATAAATATCCGCAATAGCTCAAAATCTTTTTAACATACCAATGGCATTTAACAATAAATTGTTCCAAAACTCAGTTTCCGAGGACATCAAATGCGCAGGTGTCAGATATGGAAGGTGGGTCATTCTTCTCATATCTAACTACTTACCATTAAAACTTTTAAAAATTCAATACCCACTCTCACCTGAGGCATTGCAAACTAGATATACTGTTTGTGTTACAAGTAATAAGTTTAGTGTAAATTCATCACTCAGCCTTTCAATCCATTTGACATCTCTATAGCTTAGGTACTCACTCAATAGATTTGAGATTCCCAATTCCAAAAACATCCACAATGTTCCATAAAGCCACACCCACACCACTTCAGAACCGACATCATTAACATTTCTCTTCCACCATCATTACGTTACAAAGAATCCGCAGTAATGAGCGTATGGACCCTTATTTATTCGGCGCCATTGCCTCAGGGACTAAAAGCAAATAAAACCCTCTTTATTTGGTCTACGCCAACATACATTTTAATCAAGTGACCCTGTCAGAAATGTAGGACCTACACTTCATTACTTAAGTTGATTAGGTTTATGTAGGTTGAATATATATATATATATATATATATATTATATGTTAGTTGTGTTAGTAAATGTGTGTGGTTGAAGAAATGTGTTGTGTGTTTGTGGAATAAAGCTGGGTTGTTTTTGTTGTCCAGAAGTGTAGTTCTTTCTGTTGTGAAATAATTTCTTGCTCTCTCAAACATTTCGTCAAATTCGAGCTAACACATATGAACAACCATACTCAAAATAAGCGTTTTGGACGGCTAGTACGGCTACTAGCCCGTTATATGTACAACACAATAAAATTGACAAAGCAGTTAATAATATCTGTAGAGCTTTAAAATATGTGCTTTACGTATTTTACCTTTTGAGTATAAATTGAATCATTTGTAAATACTTACAAGAGTTTACTCCAGGTTTCATTAAACATTGTATTCCTAGAATTTATTTCACGTATTCCAGAAAAAAATAGAGAATATGTTTGAACGCAATAAATGACGTTATTATACTAGCACATAGGCCGCGAATTTATCCGCAACAATTGTGATAGCTGGGCTGAGATGCATGATGTCACTATAATTTACATCTAGCCTATAAAACCCAAGGATAATATGGTTTTCTGCTAGTGAAAGAAATTGTAGAATTGGACCATTAGTTCCGGAAATTATCCTCTACATACAAACTTATATAAATAAATATATCATGAAAGGGACAATATATTTTAGGACAAAAATCGTTTTCCTCACAAACCGAGCTTGAGATTTGAAACCACCTCATCTATTCCCAATATAATAGCATCCAATACAGCCTCGAACATTCCCAACCAAAATAAACGACCCCTCACATAATTAAAATTCTCAAACAGTACTTTGAAAGAGATATATGGGGGTGTTCTTTCATCTTTCCCAAGCGGTGACCTTGCCTTAGTCGTTTGCGGGTTAGGGGCGGGTCCAGCGTACCCCTAAGGGGGGTAAAAACCCGGGTAAAGTTGGGGAACAGACCTCTGCGGTGTTATTTATGGGCCTCTAGAGTACAGTGAAGTGCCCACTGAATATAAATCCTGGGGTCGGCAAAGACTTAAAATGTAAAATAAGAACGGAAAAGGGACGAATTTAAAACCCACGGACCGTACCTATGTTGTTTAATTTAGGAGGTTTAATGCTTAGGTAGGTATATGCGGTAGATGTAGATGGTACATAACCTAAATTGAAAGTATAAATGGAGGTTTAAAAAAAACTTGAAGCTCGAATTCTTGGTTGATACTGGATATAAGTTAGGTAGGTATGTACTCGTAGAAGGTACGAGGAGTTGGTAGCTAAATAATAACAGCCATTCGATTCAATCTTCAGGTTAAGCCGCACTTGCATAGGTTGGTCCGTAGATAGGTGACCACTAATTTACTTACCGAGTTCTTACAAGAAACCGATTTTTATGGGATTTTGTGACAGATAGCTAACGTGATAACTTCTGTTCCGTAGAAATCCAATTCGAATAGGAAAGTAATATTTTCACTATAATAATTTCACGCAGACGAAGTTCGCTGGCAACAGCTAGTCGAGAAATATTTGCGAAAGCAATCAAGCAGCTCATAAAAAGAATCAACACCCCAAAGTAAAATATCTATAGCATTCACCCCCTTTAGAGAACAATAAGAGGGTGGGTTGGCAACCGAAGTTTTTCCCTCTTGGGTTCAAGTTACATTTTTCATTCTCATTAAATTTTAAAATGTTATCTGACACACGATATGGGGTTGAAGGAATCTTCACGTTTTCGTTATTTTTTAGGGTAAGCTAACACTTGCCAAGGGATTATGTATTTGCCTGGTTTTTCAAAACAGATCATAAAAGTTACCTACCCTCTACCCAGTAACAATTTATGTGAAGAGTACGTTTGTATAACTTCTTCTCATAATATATTTATTTACAAGACTTTGAAACTACATTTTTATGATAGTCATTTATGCCCCGTCTTTGATCTGACGACAGGCGAAGGGACTAGGCGAAACAGTAGTCGCGTGTGTTAAATTATTCCTTCGAGTGAGAATCACCGCGTCGCAGGTTGTGTACCTACTTGTGTGTGCGCTTTGGAATTTAGTGCATAAGATTTTCCTCAGTTACTAATAGTAATTTTTCCGTTTGGGAGTCGAACCCAATACCTATTACTTAGCAATCACCTAACAGCAAAGATACAATATATATTTTTTTTTTATTATTATAAATGGGCTTGCTCTTGACTTCAATCTTGCCCTAACGGCAGAGATGATGTCGACGATGGAACGAGCTTACCCAGTAGAAGCCTGTTTACTCGCGACTTAAACAATATCCTTAAAAAAATCTGCAATTTTTTTAGTTCGAAATACTGTCATGGCCCTTTGAATCGTTTTCTAATACAATATGGAGTAATGTAAACAGGTCGAACAGTTTTCGCGGTAAATACTGGCATGTTTAATAAACAAGTTATATTTTACAGCAGGATTTAATATCATAAAACAAAATAGTTTCACGGCTTCCTACAGTTTCTGAAACTAATGTTTTTAGTATTTAGTATTATCGGCACTAATGAATAATGTTCGTATTTAAACATACAGAATCAAGAATGTTTTATTGAAACTCGCTGTTATAGTATACTTATACTAGGAAACATGCAATTTATTATGAATTTTGATGTGATCACGTACAAACTATGTTAGCAGCGGATAGAGCTTTTAACCGTAAACCACTGACGTGTAATTTTGTTATACTAACACTGACATACGAAAGACATTCGTCAGTCTACACTAGTCTATATTCTACTATACCGTAGACTCTACAGTATAGAAGCATATTCATCTATTGTTAGTAATATGCATGGTTATATTATAGAATAAATATTTTAAATTATGCAAGTTGATAAAAAAATAAAATAAAAATAAATAAAATAAATTGTGTTTTATTTCAGGCAAAAATACCCATATTGAGAGAATTATAATACTAGTCTAACAAATCACAAAAAGCACAAAAATCATTAAAATCAATAAAACATCATTATAAAAACTCATTTGATAAGTACATACACATTAAAAATCAATAAAATGTCAATAATAAATAAAAAATCACAATAACATTTCAAAATAACGATCACATTTAACTCATCAGAATACCAATACCTACTGTTGGAATAACAAAAATGTATACCTATACTACTTGAATAAGTAGCTCTTTGTTCTTTAATAAAACGTATAACGTATACACATGACCCCATGGCTTCGTCTGTAGCGTGTAGCTCAGTAGAACACACACACCTTCCTGAAGGAACTGAATTAAATATTATTCGTTCATATTCAAATTATGTCTTTCATTGGTCTAATAACCTAATAGGTTATGGGCCCAGGCATAAGGACTATAAAAAGTAAAACCAGTGATTCGGATTAAATAGATAAAGATTAATTTTTAAATAAATTAAAAGACACTTTTTGTGCAAAGTGAAAGAGACGTGAGCCCTGTGAACTTTGTGGCAGTGTAAAGTATTCTGAGTGACTTTTAGTGATTTAATATAATGAAACATTTAAAAAAACAAGAGAAATATTAAACCATTTGATGGGAGACAAATACAGTATCTGGAAACTTAGAATACGGAATCTCTTAAATGAGTTTGAAGTGCTAAAGGTGATCGATGAAGATACTCCTACTTAATTGGACGCTGAGTGGCACAAAAAGCAGAGCATCACTAAAAACGCGATAATCGAATATCTATCCGATTCATTGTTGGGACTTACAAGTTGTAACATTTCTACAAAAGAAGTTTTCAAAAACCTGGATTCCATTTACGAGAGAAAAAGCATAGCAACCCAGTTATCTCTGAGAAAAAGACTGTTGGACTTAAAGTTGAAAGGGGAAAATTCATTGATGAAACATTTTCAAGAATTCGACGATTTGCTAATTGCAGAAACCACAAAACAACAAAATGAAACATCATTTCATGGAAATTTCAATAAAAGAAGACCAAACCGTCAGAACCGGGAGTTATGAGAATCAACGAAATGACATTAAGTACATTTATTCTGGATTCGGGAGCTTCAGATCGTGTAATTAATAGAGAAGATCTGGCGCAGAACTTCGAAAAACTTGAGAGGCCAATAAACATCTCAATTGCAAAGAATGGGACTTTTATCACTGCAACAAAAAAGGGTAACCTTCGAGTAACAAGCGACTTGGGTGTGAAGGGAACAATACAGGATGTTCTTTTCTGCTCTGAAATTCCCTACAATTTGCTCTCCGTAAAGAAAATGCAACAAGCTGGAATGACTGTTGTTTTTGGGAATGATGGTGGTGTACAAATCTATAACGATGGTAAGGTGGTAACAACGGGTGAGTTTTTGAACAATTTAATTGGCATTCATTAAGTGCTTGAAAATTGTGCTTTTAATGCAGATTGTTTATCGAATAAGGTCGTAAATAATAGTTATGAGTTATGGCATCAAAGACTATGGTCATATTAGTAAATCAAAGTTTGTCGAATTAAAAAACAAACAAATGTTTTATGACATTGAGCAAATAAATCATGTTAAACCAAATGATAAAATTTGTGAAGCTTGTATATACGGAAAACAAGCATGCTTTCCATTTAATAAGTCAAAGGCAAAAACATAAAACGACCTCTATTCAATGTGCATTCCGATGTGTGTGGTCCAATCACTCCTTCAACACTTGACGGTAAAAACTACTTTGTGATATTTGTCGATGAATACACTCACTACTGTGTAACCTATTTAGTTGCCCATAAATCAGATGTTTTTGCTATGTTTCAAGATTATGTGGCAAAGTGTGAGGCTCGTTTCGATTCGAAAATAGTCAATCTGTATTGTGATAACGGCGGTGAATATTTGTCAAATGAAATGAAAGAGTTTTGTGTGCGAAAAGGTATAAGCTATCACTTAACAGTGCCGCATACTTCTGCTTTAAATGGTATGGCAGAAAGATTGATAAGAACAATAACAGAGCGAGATCGTACACTGGTTTCTTGGGCCAAGTTAGACAAAACGTTCTGGGGGGAGGCTATTTTGACAGCGACTTATTTGATTAATATAAGCCCCACAAAAGCACTGAAAAAGGATAACACACCATTTGAATTGTGGCACGATAAAAAGCCACAAATAAGGTATTTAAAGGTTTTTGGTTCAACTGTTTATTATGTGAATAAAAACAGAAAAACAAAGTTTGATGAAAAATCATTAAAAGGAATAATGATCGGTTATGAACCGAATGGTTATAAGGTGTGGGATGTGATAGATGAAAAGTTTGTAAAAGCAAGGGATGTGATATTTGATGAGATTAATTTCTTGTCAAGCAGACCGTTAAAGTCTGAGAGAGTTTTGGCCGAAAGTTTCGGAGACTCTAAAAATCACACCGTAAAGAAAATATGTAAGCAAACGGAAAATATAAAAGTTTGTAAAAGCAAGGGATGTGATATTTGATGAGATTAATTTCTTGTCAAGCAGACCGTTAAAGTCTGAGAGAGTTTTGGCCGAAAGTTTCGGAGACTCTAAAAATCACACCGTAAAGAAAATATGTAAGCAAACGGAAAATATAAAAGTTTGTAAAAGCAAGGGATGTGATATTTGATGAGATTAATTTCTTGTCAAGCAGACCGTTAAAGTCTGAGAGAGTTTTGGCCGAAAGTTTCGGAGACTCTAAAAATCACACCGTAAAGAAAATATGTAAGCAAACGGAAAATATAAAAGTTTGTAAAAGCAAGGGATGTGATATTTGATGAGATTAATTTCTTGTCAAGCAGACCGTTAAAGTCTGAGAGAGCTTTGGCCGAAAGTTTCGGAGGCTCTGAAAATCACACCGGAAAGAAAATATGTAAGCAAACGGAAAATATACCTGTATCATTAAGTTCGCCACTTAATAAATCTGTAAGTGAAACAGATATGCAACAAAATTCTACATTTGATGGTAAATTGATTTCGACTCAAAATGAACTCACTAAGAAAAACCGTAGGAGTGATCGGATTAAAAAAAAAAATTGCCTACTGTATCATATGATGAAACTGATGATACATTAATGAACTATTTATTGTATGCTAAATCTTTGGCATGTACAATACCTGCATCGTAATATGAAATTGAATCCAGAGATGACAAAGTTAACTGGATAAATGCTATTAATAAGGAAATTAAATCCCTTACTGAAAGTAAAACCTGGACACTTGTACCGCTACCTAAAAACAGAAATATTATTGATTGTAAATGGGTGTTTACTGTAAAAAATGATGAGTTTGGAAAACCCATAAAGTATAAAGCGCGTTTAGTTGCTCGCGGTTTTAGCCAGGATTATATGACTGATTATAATGAAACGTTTGCACCTGTTGCAAGAATCACTAGTTTCAGATTCATATTAGCTTTTGCAAATCAATATAATTTGCTAGTTCACCACATGGATGTCAAAACTGCATTTTTGAATGGAATATTAAAGGAAGAATATACATGAAATCTCCTAGAGGAATTCCAAATAAAAGTAACTTAGTATGCAAATTAAATAAAGCGTTTTATGGATTAAAACAGTCGGCACGCTGTTGGTTCCAAATGTTTGAGCAAGCTTTAATTGAGAAAGGTTTTCGATATTCATCAGCTGATCGATGCATATACTTTCTGGATAAGGGTGACATTCTTAAAAACATTTATGTTGTACTTTATGTCGATGATCTAGTTATTTCAACTGCTGATATAAATACCATGAACAGTTTCAAAAGCTATTTAATGAACAATTTCAAAAATGGTAGACTTGAAAGAAATTTGTTGTTTCTTGGGAATTAAAGTCAACAGGTATCAAAACAAAGTAACATTAGACCAGAAAATGTACATAAAAACAGTCTTAGAAAAGTTTGAAATGAAAGATTGTAAAACTATGAAAACGGCTTTAGAAAATAAAGTTGACTTTGCCGCATTGAACAATAGCGATAATACAACAAAGGCCCCTTGTAAAAATCTCATTGATTGCCTAATGTATTTGATGGTATGCACTCGTCTGGACTTGAGCGTTAGTGTAAACATCCTGAGTAGGTTTGCTAACAGGGTATTACGTTACCTAAAAGGGTCAATTGATTTAAAGTTAACTTATGAAAGAAGTAACTGTAACAATGATGATATAAATGGCTTTGTTGATTCCGACTGGGGAGGTGACGAAGTAGACAGGAAAAGTACTACGGGTTATTTGTTTAAATTATTTAAACAAAGCACAATATGCTGAAATACAAAGAGGCAACTAACTGTGGCGGTTTCTTCTACAGAAGCTGAGTACATGGCTTTGTTTGAAGCAGTTAGAGAGGCTTTATGGTTGAAATCATTATTGAACAGCATAAAAATCGAGACATCCAGTGCTATCTACGAGGATAATAATGGGTGTATAAGTATTGCAAATAATCCCACGAGTCACAAAAGATCGAAACATATTGATATAAAATATCATTTCTCTAGGGAACAAGTGGAGAAAAATTGTATTAAAATGATTTATGTGTCCACAGGTAACCAGTTGGCTGACATCCTAACTAAATCATTACCGGCTGTGCGTTTTACCCAAATGAGGGAAAAGCTCGGATTGATGTAATTTACTATGTAAAAGTAAAAGAAATAAGTATTGTTAATATTGACTGTTATGGTCATTGAATAACTTTGAGATATAAGCATAAAGATACTTATGAATTGGTCTGATTAGGTTTTTCTGGGTTTCCCTAATCCTTTGCACTAAATGGTGGACCATGTTACTTAATTGTACCCCAGATACAGGAAGGTGTGAAATTAGTTTTGTAAATAATTTTATTTTTGAGAAATAGATTCATTTTTGAGGGGGCGTGTTGGAATAACAAAAATGTATACCTATACTACTTGAATAAGTAGCTCCTTGTTCTTTAATAAAACGTATAACGTATACACATGACCCCATGGCTTCGTCTGTAGCGTGTAGCTCAGTAGAACACACACACCTTCCTGAAGGAACTGAATTAAATATTATTCGTTCATATTCAAATTATGTCTTTCATTGGTCTAATAACCTAATACCTACAATGTCAATAATAAATAAAAGTCACAACAACATTTCAAAGTAACGAACGAACGAGATAACGAGTAACGACATATAAATAAAATTATAATCAAAAACGTATTTATTAATCAACAAAGACTTAGAGCCACACAATTAACAATACTTTTAGCATCGGCGATTTGCGATTTAACCGCTTTTTAGAAGCTAAAGCATCGATACTGTCGTAAAATGACCGATCGCCGATAGTGTTGTGGCCCATATGTCGCACAAGCCCAGTTTGATGCGCTCAAGCGGCGTCACTGGCCACTCGAAAACTACTCGAGCAATAAAAAGTATGAACAAAATGTTTGTTAATTCGATGTATCGCACGTCAGTGTTTAATGGTTAAGGCTGTTTTGACGATACAAAAGTGATGACCCTAAGCTTCAATAAAATAGAATGACTTGCTAAAATATATTATTAGGAATCAGAAGTGAAATACGTGAACAAAATAAACAATGTTTAATATCTTTTGAATTACACTTTTACAAAAATATCAAGACAAACGCTTTAAACAATAATCAAATAGAAATAGCACTAGCAAATGGAATAATCAGTACACGAGCAAAAACATAAACCAAAATTAGCGAAGCACACGATAATAGTCGGGTAGCAAGTCCTTTCCGAGCGCCGTCCAAGCAAAAAGTGGCCGTTGCACCGCCGCTCGCCTCGTTTTATGAACTTCTGTCGGTTGCCGCACGTCGACCGGACGCTAACCACACGGCTACTCGCTGATGGCGTGACTTTGAGCCAACACGGCCTCTCCTGACGCTCTGACGTCCTCGTCAGCTTCCAACAAGGCGGCTGAGTCTTCGCTGTCTCCTTGATAGCGTGTCTCACAACGCCAGTGGGGCGTGCTGGCACGGGGGAGTGCCACGCACAACTGCGCCTGTGGGGCGCGCTGGCACCGTGGAGTGCCGCACACAACTGCGCCTGTGGGGCGCGCTGGCACAGTGGAGTGCCGCACACAACTGCGCCTGTGGGGCGCGCTGGCACTGTGGAGTGACGCGCTTAACACGTCAGTAGCGCGCTGGCAGCCTGGAGCTACGCGCTTAACACGACAGTAGGGCGCGCAGTCGGCCTGCAGCGACGCGCTCGGCCTGCAGCGAGGCGCTGGGCTTCAGCGAGGCGCTCGGCCTGCAGCGAGGCGCTCGGCAACGTCAGAAGGCGCGCAGTCGCCTTGCAGCGACGCGCTCAGCAACGCCAGAAGGGCGCGCAGTCGCCTTGCAGCGACGCGCTCAGCAACGCCAGAAGGGCGCGCTGGCACCCTGCAGTGACGTGCGCGTTCACGGCGTCATTGTGGCAAAGCCCTGGCAACCACTGCTAAGGCCAAGCAGCGTTGCGTTGCGTCCATCCTTGTGTAATGGTTACTCTGCAAACAAACAAATTTACATCAGAATTTTGTTCCGCTCGATCACTCCTGACCAAACTTTAGTTCCATTGGGTGGCACCAAATTCGACTCTCATTAATTAAATCAAATGTACTGGAAATTATCGAAAATACAACACTCAACTACCTTGAGTCATATACCATAGTCCTTCACACCAACCTTAAAAATTCTATTGCAACAAAAACTGCTGAAATCATCGAGTAAAACCTTTAACACCAAGGCTCTCTAACCGAGTAGTACAACAAAAGAGTAATCTCATTCATTAAGGAACATTCAAGTCGAGAATCAAATTCAAAGAAACATTCACCAAACAAAACTTGTCAGACAAGAATACCAATAGGAACATAGGGATGTATAAGCACATTGTTAGCATATCACACAGACTTCTTCCACATCACTGTAGGCATAGGCTCCAAGTTTGCATACCCCTCAGATGTCGACTTCCACACACACTGTAGGCATAGGCTCCAAGTTTGCATACCCCTCAGATGTCGACTTCCACACACACTGTAGGCATAGGCTCCAAGTTTGCATACCCCTCAGATGTCGACTTCCACACACACTGTAGGCATAGGCTCCAAGTTTGCATACCCCTCAGTGGCTGTTGACATAGACACATTGTTAGCGTATCACACAGACTTTCACACACGCAGCTGAGGCCACGCGCTTGACCAAACCACACGTTCATAAGTAATGGTTACTATGCAAAGAGACAAATCTACGACAGAACCTGACCAAACATCCATTAGGTCCCACTCTCGTTGATAAAATCAAACGCGGCTAAACTGGAAATTATCGAAAATACAACAATCAACCACCCTGGGTCATGTACCTACCATTGTCGTTTAAATCAATCTTAAAAACATTATTGCGTCAAAAAAATGCCAGGTTCACAAAAATCATCGAGTAAAACCACAGATCACTAACTGACTAGTAAACAAGTCTATCTCCCGTGTGTATCACTATTTGACTTAACACTACGGTCTTTCCAGACCCTGACCTCAACCAGAGCTAAACGCACAACGCACAACATACAACAAACACACCCACTGTCTACTCGAGTTTCCTCAAAAACCTTCAATTTTAATCGGACTACGACTACACAATAATTACTGGTACTGTCTAACACAATACAGCCGATAGAATCTCTTGGCTTGCAACCACAACTTTACTTCATCAAAATCCTTATAAACATCAACTGATACGTAACTCATTGGCATCTTTCTTAGCCTATCATGTGTAATAAAAAGCAACTTCCTTACATAGTATAAAACAAAGTCGCGTCTGTTTGTTTGTTTATTTGTTTGTTTGTCTGTATGCTTAAATCTTTAAAACTACGCAACGGATTTTGATGCGGTTTTTTTTAATAGATAGAGTGATTCAAGAGGAAGGTTTTAGTATCATTTTTGCACCCGTGCGAAGCCGGGGCGGGTCGCTAGTCTATAATAAAGCAAAACTTATCAGACTTTACAGTGCACCTGTATACGGCCTACGTCTTCACACGAAAACAAGTCAACTGATCATATTGCGTAGGGGTTTGCATTTACGCAGACCATGATTATTCGAGTTTGATGTGCCAACAACTGCAATTTTTGGTTTCAAATATACGGAAAACAAGACTTTTGACTGTATTTTGTTTTGTTCATAATTGCGGCTTTTATTTGAGCATCAGATATCACAAATCACAACGTTGCCCCTCACCAGGAATTTCTCCTGTATCGTGGGTACCTTCACAAATATTTAAACTAACATACACAAGTACCCGACTTAAAAAAAAACTATCTGTAGGTCATACAGATACTTGTATTCATAACGTCATTATAGCACAGTGACCATATCGACTTCACGCGGACACAATGACCGAAATTCGTGTTTAAAATGAGTCCACGTGCTGTTATTGGTCAACCAATCGTTAAGCGACGTATTGGCACCACCATGTAAATAACCACCAATGCGTCCGAGGCATTGCCAATCACCCCAGTGACCTTATAAACACACACATAACATCACGCCTGCAATCCCCGAAGGGTTAGGCAGAGGTACCCAGTATACCCACATTTCGCCAGTTATGTTAAGACATAAGCTTAACCATGTAATAGGGGTGAGCCCATTGTCACCAACAGGGCACAAATCCAGAAAATAACACTTTGCCCGACCCGGGAATCGAACCCAGAACCTTCATGCTCATAGTCGCGTTTACGACTACTAAACCAACGAAATATTAAAATGGTTCGATCTTACTTGTATCAGGAACGAAAGTAAACCAATCCTGTCCGGAGCGTCGCCTCAACCGCGAGAGCGGTTACACAGGACTTCGCGTCCTCACGCGGCTCCTACGACGACGATCTCGTTCGCGCTTGGAACGGCGATCGGATCCCGAAACTTGCTATACGTGACCTTCCACTCCACTTATGGTGGCTACGAGATCGCTTAGAACGCAAGGCACTAGTTTTTGAACGCGAACAACTCAATCTATCCATTGCTAACTACTACCCGCTTTTATCTAAAATTAAAAGCCTGAAAACTAGTTTTTAACTTGTGGGCGAAAAGAATCCACTATCCCACTTCTGATATTAGGAATCAGAAGTGAAATACGTGAACAAAATAAACAATGTTTAATATCTTTTGAATTACACTTTTACAAAAATATCAAGACAAACGCTTTAAACAATAATCAAATAGAAATAGCACTAGCAAATGGAATAATCAGTACACGAGCAAAAACATAAACCAAAATTAGCGAAGCACACGATAATAGTCGGGTAGCAAGTCCTTTCCGAGCGCCGTCCAAGCAAAAAGTGGCCGTTGCACCGCCGCTCGCCTCGTTTTATGAACTTCTGTCGGTTGCCGCACGTCGACCGGACGCTAACCACACGGCTACTCGCTGATGGCGTGACTTTGAGCCAACAATATTTTATAAACCTTTGCAAAAATGGAAGTCAAAGTTTTAAAGTTCCCCGTAAACGAGGTCGCAGTGAAAAGCTAGCACCTATTCAACAAAGCCCCGACTCGGCACAGAGTCGTCTAAATGTGCTTAGGCGACGTTTACACAGGTACATAGGTACCGGGTAATCTCCAAAAAACACGCGAATTCGTCATAACTCGTAAGCCCATCCGTAAAGTACGCACTTCACTAAAAATATGAGTTTTGGTACAAGTGAAGAGAGAAAAGACTCGCTGACAGATTTACTTGTATGGTTGGGCTGTATGGATAAATCGCAGCGCTTATAATCTAAAACTGTGCCGGCTTCTTTAAGATTACCTGATGGGTGTGCTAGGTATCCAATTCAGGTATATTTATTTAAAATCATGATTGTGTAAATGTGTTATGATAGGTATTCTAATACGTCAAGATTGTGTCGTCTACAAACACAAACTTGGCCCGCGTGGTGGATTATGGCCCATTCTCTTTCACAGAGGGGCTAGGCTAGGCTGGTTTTTAACCATGTTAAATATTATTTTCAAAACATACATGTGGTGACGATAAAGCTGCCACAATTCGTAAGAACTATCGAATAGCAGAATCTCAGTGGTAATTTTCTGAATAGATTAAACAAATATTGAATGTGCCACCACAACACAATATTGTCAAATTAAAACAACGTACGTTACGTATTAAGGCATTGACATCTCTATGCATGCACAACCCAAGACGTTATGTATGATAGATCAACCTTCATCGTAACCATATTTCTGCTTAGAGCATCAAAACTCCCGTTAACCCGTTTCCGCTTATTACCGACACCACAGCCCACACCGTGATGTCGCACACAATCCCTCATTAAACGGGACACGACGCACGCGCCGCATTACGGCGATAATTTGTACCAAACTCGCATTGAACCCATTTGTACCCCACTCCACGTACCTACTGCGAAAGAGCTGCAACTATTAGGAGTTGAGTAGACGGCAGACTTTGATGTTTCCGACCTCGGATGATGCGATTTGCGTCAATACCTGTCTTTGCGGGAGTCGCAACGCGGGAGTAATAATAATAAGCAATCTGTTTGATTTTGTCGCAACAAGCGTTTACGCTGCGGCTTAGATAGAGTCCAAATGATTACCGTGATCGAGTTTCTAGATTATGAAGTATTAGTTGCAGCAAGTTAAATATTCTTGTCACTACATTTTAATTATCTAGTTCTTTTGTTGGAGGAACCCCATTGTGTATTTATTAGTCATCTGATAACATACTGGAGTGTTTTTCGTCGTAGCAGAATTTGTCGAATAAAAAGTCTGTGGTCTGCTTTGTCCTGTAACATTATGTTCGTAAGCACTGCCCGTGTGGTAACTTTTAGTGGCTCCTGACGATAAAAGCCACTGGTACCTTTCTATTTTTGTAGCATAATGTGTAAATCCCATTTTGTGTAAGCCTTTTTATAATTTTTACCTACCTATTCAAACCCATAGAATAAGCAAAACCTTATATATATTCAAAAGCCCTAAAAAAGAGTGAGTAATTTTTTTCACAGAAAATCTTAGATAAACACTTACCTAACATAACATTATCTTCATTCTGAGAATATTTAATTGTATTATCTAAAGCGCGTTGCGTCCAAGGGTTTCTAAAATACAATCTAACTGTTAAAATGTTTCGTTTCATTAAAAATAATAAATTATTACTTATACGCAATTACTACAAACTTCGGAAACTTATTTTTGAGCCACGAAAGGACTAAATATGTAACCGGAAAGTATCCTACTAAATATAGTTTTATTGCAGTTTTCGGCAACATTCTTCACGGGAGATTCATCCCCTAGGATCCATTGTAAAACCCAAAAGTACCCCACGCCGGTTTATAACCAAATTGCTACTGTGGAATGGAAAGTATATTGACTCAATCGAAGCATTATAACGAAAGTTCCTGCGAGCCATGCATTGGAGATGTAGTCACAGCCAAGCCTCGTATGATACATTGTTGAAGAATAACAACCTGCTTTCTTTAGAATCCGGAAGACTGCTTCGGGAATTTCCCAGTAGCAGTCACGAAGTCATGAATTCTGCCCGGTTGATGGCAATAGCCTCGCCCCCTATTACATGGGACTTATAACATAACTATCGTTTGGGTGTATGGTACACTTCTGCCTAACCCTTTGTGGATTACAGGCGTGATGTTATATTAAGTTACGTGTCTATTTTTTCTACAGCAACCAAGCACGCGTACACGCTAAACCAAGCATAACTTTTCAGAACTCCATTCAAAAATATTTCGCACTAATCTACATAATTTTACGAAAACAATGTAACCGGAGGAGGTAGCGAAAACCCGAAGCTCCCCTAATTTTCCATTATCACAAAATTTTGCCATAAAGAGTGTCCCTCCAGCCTGAAAATATCTTATGAAAGAATTTATAATGAGCTGTTGAAAAGGGATAATTGATATGAGTTTTCCGTCGAGCCTTCGTTGCTCGGGAGGCTTTGTGATGAGACAAAAGGAATTATAAACAAGTGGTACAGGCGATGACAGGGTAGGTAGGGAGCTGGGGTGTTACCATGTGGAGTTAATGTGGGGGATTTTGAAGCGGTAGGTATTCTTTAGTTTAGAATCGTTGGAAGGTAGGTATATTTTTTGTAACTAAAACCTTATTTTATACTAACAAGAATCTGGTAATAAGTAATGGGAGCACTGTAATTTCGATGAAGGTTAACATTACAAAATTCTGTAACCACTTATTTATGTAAAAATACGTTTAAATGTTACAAAACTAGTTTACGCGGATCTCTCAATGTTACCTACATTGAGAGATCCGCGTAAACTAGTTTTAAAGTTTGTTTGTTAAAGTTTGTGTTTAGAGTTTTTTTAAAGTTTGTACGGAAAATATATCTAAAGCGATGCCATGTAACACTGAAAATGTACCCATAGCTTAATGTGTCGCCGTATGTACTAAGTATTTTAGTATTTACTAGCTTTTGCCCACGGCTTCGCCCGCGTGGATGTCGGTTCAAATAAAAAAGTGACGATTTTCCATACAAACTTTCATCCCCCTTCTCACCACCTTAAAGGTTAAATTTCCAAAAACCCCTTCTTAGTGCTCCCCTACATTATAATAGGAAGCCGTGTGCAAAATTTCACATTCCTAGCCCCAGTAGTTTCGGCTGTACGTTTATATGTCAGTCAGTCAGTTCTCCTTTTATATATATAGATATCTACATTAAATACTGATACCAACTGCACATCTGCACATACCACATTACTTGAGTAGGCATATTACTAATTAACTTTCCAAATCACTATTATATAAAATACTAGCTATTGCCCGCGACTTCGTTCGCGTAGATTTGTTATTAAGTACTACTTTATTATTACTTTTAATACCTCCAAGAATATGTGTACAAATTGTCATGATCGGTTAAGTAGTTTTCGCGTGAAAGCATAACAAACATACCTACTTACATTCACATTTTAATATTAACATTTATAATATTAATATACTAGGGATTTGCCAAATAATTCAAATAGTTTCATTTCATAATGATATTCTATTTTAGTAGTGACTAGCTCCCCAACCAACACATACCTATAGGGACGCACCTATACACACACGGTTATAGAAATTTGGATAGGCTAATTAGCAATTTTGTGAGTAAAATAGCCACTGCGGGATGATAAACATTCCAGTTTTGTTCAATTTCCTGATCTGTTTTTATTGATCCGTGTTTATGCAACTGAAATGGCGGTTCGTAGTTAGTTCTTTTATTATTTCAGTAGGTATCTTTTTTGTGTCGATATTTTCAATAATGAACGTGTCTGAGTATTATAAACAGCATAATATAAAATCGTGGATTTGTGCAAAACTACTAACTCACTATAAAAAAAATACCGCTCAACTGTAACTAAATTTCACGTGAAAGGTTTATTTACAGTTTTGGGTTTTAAAAAAAAAGGATCGCAGCAAGACGGCGACGTTCGGTGGTTACTGCCTACCCCCGTGAGAAAATGGCGTGAATGTATGTATCTGTTGTGTTTTCAGTACTCATGTAGACTATTTTAATACCACTGAACGCGGTCACAGCAAATCGTAGTCAGCACCCTTTTAACCAGCTCCTCACTGTAATTTACTTAAAACTCGCCTGAAATCTGTTCATTGAGCATTCAATTAAAACAAAAGGTAGTGATTACTTTGTTCAATTTCCTCTTGGCACAAAAGAAAACGCTTGCAGCGCCGCCAAGCGGGCAACCGCTGCAACTCATTTTGGCTCCCAAAGTTTCATCAGCAGCTTTTATCTAGAATGTGTAATTATGAGATTGGAGTTTTTAGTGAATTGTTTTAACTTAGGTAGCTTTGGTCCGAGTTGAATATTAAGTAAATTAAGAATGGTGTTCTTTTAATGTATTAAAGTAATTCTAACCCTATTATCCTGTAGAATACGAGGTAGAAGAGACTAACGCGAAAACGGTTACCACGTACCTATCATTCTGAGCCCCCCAAATTTCTCATCGTTTATAAATAAAACTACTGTTTCCTACTGTTACAAAAAACTGTTAAAACTGCAAAAAAATTTGACCTACACGGTCAAAATTTATGGAACAACATTTTTTTTTAAATTACCGATGAAAAATACCTATTGCCTTTGAATCATGCACGGAAAACGTGGTATCCATTTCACGTCGTTGTCCCGTTTTACTTAAAATGTACCATTCGATCATACTGAAAAAAAAAACAGAAAAATAATTTCTATTAAACAAAGAAAATTAATTAACACCAATTCCAAAATTAAAATCTAGCGCGCACGAAAATAATCATTCTATTTCTAATTACGGCGTACAAGTCGCGTGGTCAGCTTCTCCTAATGAGCAGCGGCAATTGTTTCAATTTCGTTCGCAGCTGCCCACTGCCCAACACCACAGTACATATTAACACCAGTATTTCAACTTAAGACTCTCTCAAGATCGAGGCTTTGTTTATCAGTGATCATGATGCTCACAAAAGCGCCGAAATATCGGAAACTCGAAACAAATAGTAAACATGGTAAATATCCTGTTTTATGTGTTAATAATAGTATTTCAACTTACCTTATAAGCTAGCTAAATAATGAAAAAATCTTTGACTGTCGTTACAGGAAGTCTGATAACCAGTCTTTCCAAAGGTTATCGTTTTACCCAGTACCTACTAACTGGGTTGTGGAGGACAAATAGGCAGTCGCTTCATGTAAAATACTGGTATCCAGTTAGATTAGAAGCCGACCCCAAAAGGCTACGTAAATGATTTTAATTAGCCTGACGAAGTATTTGCATGTGCAGGTCTCGCCGGTTGATGCAGTGGCTATGGGTGAGCGATTGGCTTCTGTGCCACATGTCCCGGGTTCGATCCTCGCACGCGACAAATATTTGTATGGCCTACCAGTTTGTATATGTGAATTAAAAGTTTTGTAAACGCAACAACGATATAGGAAGAGTTGAATTGAAAAATCACGAAAAGGGCGTAGTTGATACACTGGTAATCTTTACACTGTGACATTACCCAGCTGCCCAGTACCCAGATCCCAGCTTTTTGTGTCCTGCCTTCGCTTCAGATGGATCTGTCGCACAGCAATTGTTTAGACCGACTTCTAATTAATTTTATTGTAACTTCAGACACGGGAGAAAATTCAGTTTCAGAGGAAATTCGAGTAAGTACTTCTGTTTTAGGGTACATTTTTCTAATTTGGAGTAAGATTTTTTAGATTGAATTGTTTCCTTTTTTTTTCTAGGTTTTTATTTGGAAGGTTCTTATTTTGTAAGCAAATTAAGTTTTCGTTTCTTTTATTGTGTTCCAGGAACTGTATTTATAATTTAGACAGCACGAACTACTAAGATAAAAAAAACCATGACCAAACTTACCAAGGACAATAATTCTTGTATAGCCTATAAGCATCTTGACAGCATCTCGAAGGCGAGGAGGCGAATTTACCTTTTTTTTTTTGGTGGGTGGAAAATCATCAAATGACCCCCCCCCCCCCCCCCCCCCGCTCTTGGGCAGAGCGACGGGGAGTGTCAGACTTCTACTGACTAAAAACCGAACCCATGTTCCTTCTTTGCCCTTGCGCCGAGGCCACGTCATCTAGTACAAAAATCCGCGGCCCCGACGGGCACATGAATTTACTAATAAAGTGATAACTTTATTGTAAGGTAAATTCATGTGCCCGTCGTTGTGTGCCGTTGCATGAATTCGCCAAATTTATTGTATTGCATAGTCATTTCATTAAGTATAGAAACTGCCTTGTTGGTTTAGTTGGTCATCAGGGATTCGTCAGTATATAGTCATAACATCCATACTATCCATCCATACTAATATACTAATCCATACTTAATATTATAAATGCGAAAGTAACTCTGTCTGTCTGTCTGTTACTCTTTCACGCCTAAACGGCTGAACGGATTTTGATGAAATTTGGTACAGACATAGTTTGGAACTTGAGAAAGGACATAGGATAGTTTTTTTTTTTTTCGCGAGATAAACCAAAAATCTGCCGGAAGTCACTATTCCACGCGAACGAAGTCGCGGGCAAAAGCTAGTGGGTCTATAATTGGGTACACCTCTAGCTAACCCTTCGAGGCTAACAAGGCGTGCTGTTTATTTTAACATTATAGAAAAGAAAGATCCACCTTATTACTTTTCTAGTACCCACAAAAACTAATATAACCTAAACATAGACACCCTCATTGAACCGAAAGCACCCCGAAGCTCGTAAATAAGGGTGTAAACGCAAGACGTGAATAAATACGCCACTATTACTCCACCAGCATCCACCAATTATGCCCAGTCTCGGCCAGCATGGGCCAATTATAGCCGCTCTCATTTAATCTAGCTGCATCTGGTCATCTGGGTATCCGGGCATCTGGGCATCTGAGGCTACCGTTAGACGTATGGAGTGAAAAATAAAATGTTTTCGAAATTTATTCATTAGTTTTCTAGACTGATTTATTTAGAACTAGCTTTTGCCAGCGTCTTCGCCCGCGTGAAAATGATTATTTTCCATACAAACTTTCATCCCCTATTTAACTTCCTTAGGGATTGAATTTCGAAAAATCCTTCCTTATTCCTTGTCTACATTATAAAGGGAACCTCTGTGCAAAATTTCAGCTTTCTAGGTCCAAGGGTTTGGGCTGGGCGTTGATGAGTCAGTCAGTCAGTCAGTCAGGACTTCTCTTTTTATTTATATAGATATACATATAGATAGAAGATAGATGAGAATTTATTTAGATTTTTTGTTTGTTCAAGTAAAGTAATTGTTAACGCTGGTAAATAAGTAAATTAGTATTACAGGAATGATAAAGTTTGTTTTTATTCATGATCATCTGCCTAGCCTTTTCCCAACTGTGTTGGCGTCAAAAAAGTCAAAAGTCAAAAGTCAAAATTCATTTATTCAAACTAGGCTGATAATCAGCACTTTTCGAAGGTCAAAATTTACTTTACTTTACTTTACTACAGTGAAATTTGGCTAACTGGGACTTGGATAAGTGAGAAACTTCTATAACTTTACTGGAACTCATACTGAGACATGAGACAGATTTGGATATCTGAGACACATTTAACCAGGTTTCACTGTATTTACATTTTTATAAGACAGTCCCCCAAAAACGCCCACCCATCGACACTTCCTAGTGTTTAGCTGGAAAGAAGAAGTGGCGGAACAAACTCCCCAGCACACATCTGTCTGTTAGGTTGGTTAGAAGAACCAGACTCGATACAATAGCAAGGTGTCAGTTAAATTTAAGATTTACTACAGACACAATCAGTAATAAACAAAAGTATATACAAATTACAAAGTAAGTGTAAACAATGTAAAAATAAAATAATAAATACATAACATAACAGTAAACTAATTTTGGAGAAAGAACACAAATAACAAACATTGTCTTGTGTTCAACTCAGCGACCAACTATTCTTATCATCTAAGTAGTCGTTAATAGAATAGTAAGCTTTTAAACAAAGATTAGATTTAACTTTAGCTTTAAACTCATTAAATGGCAAGTCCAGAAAAGAAGATGGCAGTTTATTATAAAATGTAATCCCGAGCCCTACGAATGAATTGTGAACTTTGTGAAGCCGGTGAAAAGGAGCGCGTAGTTTATGCTTATTTCTAGTGTTAAAATTGTGGATATCACTGTTTTTAGTGTACAGGTGGATATTTTGTCTAATATATAAAATGTTGGCAAAGATGTACTGAGAAGCAACAGTGAGAATACCAATCTCCTTAAAAAAATCTCTAAGGGAAACTCGGGCACCCAGCTGATAAATTGCACGAACCGCTCGCTTCTGCAGTACAAATATATTTTGAATATCAGCAGCTTTGCCCCACAGCAGAATACCGTACGACATAACGCTGTGAAAATAACTAAAGTAGACTAACCGTGCTGTATCAACGTCAGTGAATTGTCTTACTTTTCTGACGGCGTATGCGGCTGAACTAAGCCTTCCCGCTAGGCTTGATATGTGTAAACCCCATTGTAATTTTAATAATAATAATAAAATAAAATTTATTGTGTCAAATAATTTGTTTACAATTGTTGTGTTCGGAATCTTCTTTTAGACAAATAAAGCCTGTAGTAGAAGACTCCGCCCCTCCCTATTTTGTACAGCGTGATAGTTAACACAATATTTTTAAAATATTAAAGTTAAATTAAAAAGTTAAAAATAAAAATAAAAAATTACATTAAAAAGAGAGTATACTTAGAGATTGTGTGTGTGTGTGTATGAGCGTGTCTGTCAGTATAAGTGGGTGTGTGTGTCTGTGTGTGTGTGTGTCTGTGTGTGTGTGTATGAGCGTGTCTGTCCGTATAAGTGGCTGTGTGTCTGAGTGTATGTGTATAAATCCGTGTTATAACAATGCTTCTGTGTCCTCATACGTAAGTGGTTTTATCCACATAACTAGTGTTTGTTTACAATCATATTTTTTTTTCGAGTGTATATTTGTCATTTTATTTATTCTATTATACAATTGAGCTGAGCGTTTACTATACTGGTTACATGCAAATTTGGTCTTAGTTGAAGGTATATCCGCTATGCTAAACTTTCTTCTTTTCGTGGTAATACCCACATTAAGAGGCAAAGACTTGTGCTTTCTTAATACTGTTTGGACTATGTACAGCTTTCTGACAGAGAGTACATCACTGATCTGATAAAGGTCTATAGTAGGAAATCTAAGCTTTTTAAAATGCATAATCTTTAGAAGTGCGCGTTGTGCTCGTTCTAGATGGATCAATTTGGTCTTTGCTGTACCTCCCCAAACTGGAATACAGTATCCGAGCACAGATTGTACAAGTGCAAGGTAAATTTGTGTGAGTAAATTTTTAGACGGGCTTTGGTTGTTCGCTTTAACCATTGGTGCAACATGTCTTAAGGTTTTGAACAACCAACTTAACTTTCTAATTCTGGCGGTAACTTGCTCTAAATGAGGGTACCAGGACAGCCTATTATCCACTACAACACCCAAATATTTAACTTCGGTAACTTTGCGAATACTTGGGCAGTTACAATTTTTACCGTATTCACCCTTACATGTATGTATTACGATACCAAACTCATCAGTTGGTTCATTACGCTTAGAAATGCTAAAACAGATGAAATTTGTCTTGGAGGTATTTAGCGTTAGGAGATTGAATTTTAGCCAATCAGCGACACGAGAAATACCTGCCTCAGCATGATGCTTGACATCCTGCCAAGAGCTCCCGTAGAAGACAACGGCTGTATCATCGGCGTAGGAGAAAACTTTAGCATTAGGTATTATCATACTACAGAGGTCATTAATATATATTAAAAAAAGGGTTGGGCCCAATACACTTCCTTGGGGAACTCCGTACAATACAGCCGCGTCGCCACTGATATGCTGGCCAATCTTAACTCTTTGCGTCCTGTTTGAAAGGTAGTCCTTTAGAAGGTCAAGAGCTATGCCCCGAACGCCAATCTTTTCCAGTTTGTTTGCAAGGATAGAGGTAGAGACGGTATCAAAAGCCTTTTTGAGGTCTAAAAAGACAGTGAGGCACTTTTGTCCATTGTCCAGATGTTTGGTTATTAGAGAGGATAGAGCACCAACCGCATCTTCCGTAGACATATTTCTTCTGAAGCCGTATTGCGAGTCGGATAATATATTAAATTTGCTTAAATAATTTAGTAGTCTAGTATTTAACAGTTTTTCAATAATTTTTGATAAAGCAGTTAGAACTGAAATTGGTCTATAATTACTGATATCGTCTCTATCTCCACCCTTGTGCACTGGCGTGATTATGGCTTCTTTTAACGGGGCCGGAAAAATTCCTTTCGTAAAGCACAGATTTGCAAGGTGTGTGATGATGGGGACCACTATCATGCTGGTGTGTTTTAAAAACTTTGTGGATATATTATCCCAGCCCGAGGCGCTGTTAGACCTAAGATTAATTAGAGTTCTATATACCTCATCACAGTCGGTTTCGAGAAGCACAAAAGAATTTGCTTGTGGAAGTGCATCACTGAGTGGAGTAGGGTAATTCGTAGATCCAGGTTGAAATTGCTGAGCTAGCTCACAGCCTATATTAGCAAAATAATTATTGATGAAATTTGTAGATTCGGTAGGGGATGACTTTAAGTTTAGCAATTCTGTATTTTGATTATCTGTTTTATTAGTGTATGTTATAGACTTGATATTTTTCCATAGTTGTTTTGAATTTTTTATCGAATTTGAAAGAAGCTCTTTTTCGTATTTTCTTTTTAACCTTTTTAGTAAATTGTTACAATAGTTCCTATATCGTGTGTAAGTTATTTTTAGTATTAAATTATCTGGGTCAAGCCGAATCTTTCTTTGAAGTTTATTACGATTTTGTATGCAGCGCAAGATTCCTTTAGTGATCCATGGTTTGATAATGCGTTTGCTGCTGGGAATATTGATTGTAGTAGTGTTAGAGTTAATAGTATCGGTAAGAGATTGCAACAGGAGTTTACATACATAATCCGGATCATTACAAAAAAGCAAATCGCTTAAGCTCTTTTCTTGCAAATGTGTTAGGGCCTGTTCATAGTTAAGTGAAGTAGTAGTTTTAGGTATATAGCCTGTTTATATTTTTGCTTAGACAATACTAGAAGCGTTGTGAAATGATCTGTGATGGTAGAGTGTAGGATAGCAATGGTAGCGGAAACCTTTTTCTTATTTATTTTTAACATAAAGTGATCTAGGCAGGTTTTATCTCTAGTCGGTAACAAATGCCCAGGCAGGATACCATGAAGAGATAGCATATTGAGGTAGTTTGTTCTATTTTTTTGTTCATGAGACTGCTCGGTCGGCTTCCTTATAATATTAATATTTATGTCACCCGCGATAACAATGCTCTTTTGTGATGTTATGGAGTCTAGATGAGTACTGAGTGAGTCTATAAAACTGTCAGTATTAGCACTTGATGGAGATCGATAGATACATAAGATAGTGTTACTTAATACGTCCAGCTGTAGGCAAGAGGCTTGTGATAGTGAGATTTCCTTAACTCGGGGTTTTAGTATACTTTTAACATAAACTACGACTCCATCATTTTGGTTCAGCTGCCGTGTAGTCTTAAACGACTGGTAGTTACTTAATTGTGGAATAGGTTTATTTGCGCTCAACCTGCACTCTGTTAAGATAATTATATCCACTTCAAATTTAATAATAGATAACGTCAACAAGAAATCATCAAAATTACAATATATGCTTCTAATGTTTTGAGATAAAATGGTTAAGTCATTTTTGTTTACATTTGAAATGTGTTTATGGAGCTCTGAACAGTCACATTCAATAGCTCGTGCAACCTCTATTTTATCTATCTCAGTAATATTTTGTAATGAATCACTCATTTACGGGCATGCTAGAGTACAACGTCATTTCAGAGCGCATGTGTCCAATGTTATAAACCAAGCTATACTCGGGATTACAATTATATATTATATTATCTGAGAGATCTTGTCCTCTTGTTTTTTTTATATATTTAGTGTACAATAAGGCATTAATAAAGTATGTGGTGTAACTTTGTGTGAAGGTTGAGAGAGTGTCGTATGGATGTATATTGGGAGTATATGTATGCATGTGTGAATTGTATGTGTGAGAGTGATATACAAAGATGTTAGACAACAATATATCAAACATATTTTTAACTAGATCAACAACTATAGCAACTAGCGCAAAGACAATATAAAAATACAGGCATCTTATATAAAATGAACTGTTATACATTTTAGCGATACAAGATAATACTTGTGCGCTTATATTATGTAGTACATGAAAAAAATGACAATGAAAAAAATAGTAATAATAGCTATAGCTTACAAGTAGTCATTTAGCTAGTGTTAGTTTGTGGACTTGCTCCTCGCTTTTAATAATGATTGTTGGTGCTTGATCCTCCTTTTTTACATACACGTTGCCATATGACGTCCAGCAGTACTTATAAGATCCAGATTTAACTAAATCTCGTGCCAGAAAGTGCAGACGGGAGCCCTTGGTAGTCAGATGCTCTGATAAGAAAATGGGGTCATCTTCTTGCGTTTTAAAGCCAAGATGTTTGCAGCATAGTTTGGATTTGTGTTTTATATTAAAAACCTTAGCTGTTTTCATTATTTCAGCTTTCAGCAGGGTGGAGCCCGTTTCCACAACTATAGGGGATCTTTGCTGTTCCAAGTTTCTACCACGAACTCTGTAAATGTCCTTGATGTCATATCTGTTGACGTTACAGCCAATCGTTTGGGATAAAAATAAGGTCATTGCTATGAGATCTTCTTTTGTTTCATTAGTTATCCTCGGGACGTTTTTTATAACAAAGTTAGTTTTTCTACTTCCAATCTGCATCTCCTCTATTTTATTCTCTAATAATTATAACTATATCTTTTTTATCTTCTCTGGCTTGGTTCTCCAACTGAATAATTTTCTGTTTGTATTCTTCATTTTGTGCAGTAAGAGATGCGATCGAGTTTTCTATGTTACAGTTAGATTGCTGAATTTCCTTTAGAGTTGAAGTGATTTTCATCATTTCACTGCCATGGTTAGCAGTAAAAAGTGTCATCATCTTCCTCATTTCTTCTTTAAATTCACTTAATTGCTCAGTAAGTCTGTCGTTCATAATATCCTCTCTGCTTCTCTTCATTCTTTTAAATACATAGTTATTCGGTGTTATATTTCCACTGCCCACCAGATTGACATCCGAATCCGACGCAGACTTGTTTAGTTGCGAGTCCATAGTAATCTGTGGTGCGATGCGAGCGCTGTGAGTCACGTAGCTCGTACTTAGCGATGTCAAGTACCAAGCGTTCACTCGCAGGAGGTAAGCGTATTAATACTTTTGTCTTTTGCAGGTAGACGGAAATTTTGCTTGAGCGAGCAGGGCACTATCAAACAATCCTCAAAGAATTCTTTAATATTCCAAAAAGTGTTTGCAGGTAGCGGGGCTCGAACTCACGACTTCTCACGTCGTCGTCAGGTGGTAGCGGCTTACGCCTCTAGACCAACGGAGCTATGATAACTGCGTCGAATTTGATATTCTGTTGCTCATACCTTTTAGGATCGATACGTGTATCGTGGGCCCGTTCAAAGGTCAATCACTTTGACACAGAGACAAAGAAATTTTTAACGTTCACTTGGAATTGTTTTTGTTAATTTCTCCGGTGATAGTAAGTGCACACTTACAGTTTTTTCACTGCTTGTTAAAGTTTTTGTTCCGCAAATACTGGTGTAACTTAAAAACTGTTTACTACACTTTATACTATTTTTCCGAAATAAAAATGCTCTCGAGTACAGAAACACGTCCGCTTGACACCGAGTCCGGGCGGGGGGGGATTTTGAATCTACTGTTATGCCCAGAAATATAGCAGAGTCGGCAGTTTCCAGCTCCTGATTGGCGAGGATAATACTGGGACCTAGATTTCTAACATTGGGTAAAGCGAACTTAATTATTTTAGTTTTCTTGGCATTAAGAACAAGGTTGTTTGTTGTGAACCAATCCGTGACCATTGATAGCGCGCTATTTACGTCGTCAAAATCGTGTCTATTCCTATCTACTTTAAAGATAAGAGAGGTATCATCTGCAAATAGTACAACGTCACAAAAACCCTTTAAATAATATGGCAGATCATTAATATAAACCAAGAATAAAAACGGACCCAGTATTGAACCTTGAGGTACACCTAGCCGAACCAGCTTCCAGTCTAACCAGATGTAGCAAGATGCCTGTATTTTACATGGATCGAGTGCCTATCTGACCACCACAATTCAGTTGGTCCCGGATAATACAATGTCCCTTGGTAACACTTATCAGAATTTCCGGCCATTGGCTACCTGTAATGACTTTCAAAAATATACAAATTAAGTACGTACTTTCCGTTTAATTACAGCTTTCAAATCGCGTAGAAAAATGTTGTAATATTTCTAAACATAAGCATTTGGCAAAGAAAAAGATTTATTGTAGAAACAGTCGAAAAAAAGAGCTTCTGAACTATGTTATTTTCATTTTCTCTGCCAATTTTTAAACCAAGAGCCGCACATCCGCCTTATAAGAAAGAAAATTATTATTATTATTTCAGCTACGTGACGTGCATACAAAATGACAAAAAAACTGATCATATATCTCTCGTATATAAGTTTCA
Source organism: Diarsia mendica (assembly GCA_949316265.1). Taxonomy (NCBI): domain Eukaryota; kingdom Metazoa; phylum Arthropoda; class Insecta; order Lepidoptera; family Noctuidae; genus Diarsia; species Diarsia mendica. Next base: position 6,374,897 of record OX438906.1, on the reverse strand, counting down.
AATGAACCTGAGACACCCTATGATTTATATCCAGAACTAGTCTGTATTAGGATTGACAGTCGCTCGCAGTCTCTCCGGTTGTCTATGAATAATTTCATAAGATTAATAACGTTATGGCCAGAAATAGGCACTTGACGATTCATTCGGCCAGACCTCACGTCTATAATGACATCTTATTTCTGGATATGATTGGCTGCATTTTTAATGAAGGGGATATAATATCAGAGAAGTCCATTAACCATGCTGAACCAAAAGATGAAATATTCATAGATAATCTTCGTCTCTGTTCTTTTTAGATTTCAATTTAATAGCTATATTTTATCTGTCTGCCAACGAGCTATGGAACGAATTATACTGGGTGTCTTAGAATAGAAACTCCATTCTTTGCATCGAAACCCAAACAGCTAATGTTGGTCTTACAGCTGCTGGGTTAAAAAGGACATGGGATGGTCACATCTGCCGCATGTCGGAGGAGCAATGGGCAAAAATAACAGTGGATACCAAAAAAAAAAAACATACCAATCGAATTGAGAACCTCCTCCTTTTGGGAAGTTGGTTAAAAAGCAGGAAACGACAACGCAGCAGGCCGTTATTGACATGGCGTGATGAGCTGAACTCTTTCTCATTGGATTGTATATTCTCACTAGATCGTGAACAGTGGAGGAAGGGAAGGGCCTTTGCCCTGTAGTGATATCTCGTAATAATTTTATCTGTTTAGAGTGACAACCTGGATTTATTTATTTATATCTTATTCTTTAAATCAGATTCTTCGTTCGTAGGGTATTTTTAAATAAGTTGGGCTGGCAGAATTTACAGTGGTACTTTAACAATTAGACAGCCATCTAAAACAATCAAAACCATCTTTTATAAAATAAAAGCTACTCGGCAAGAGCTGCGGGGCGAGCACGGGCGTACCCAAGACGTTGGTGACAAGACGTTATAAATTATGTCATGTCTTAGAATTTGTCTTAAATGCTAGCACGGGTACCACATGTGATATAATTTAAGACGCGACTTGTCTTTCTTGTTGCTGACTTCATAGTGTGACCTAGTATATTAAAAAAATAAAAATGTCTATGCCCATCTGAATAGGCGACCAAATAAAAAAGTACGTGTTTATGAGCACAGTTCATACAGTTAAACAACTTTTTAATTTTCTTGGGTACTAATTCATTTTTGACATAACACGTACGCGCAGTGTTGCCAACTTAGTGGATTTTCCACTAAATCTGGTGGTTTTGACTTACCTTATAGCGGACAAATATCGGTTTTAGTGGCTAGTGGATTTTTCTAGTGGAATTATTTGGTACCAAACAGTCGTATCAGTCCGAGATTAACGATGATGATACGGACGGAAACGACTCATCTGAAGATAACTTAATAATATAATTTGATTGACCTCTTTTAAAAAATAGGTTTTATTAAGTATTTTGTTCTTCCACAAAAGCCATGAATTAATAGAGAGTTGAAGTTGAAGTATTTTGTTACATTATATGTAATTTTCATGTTTACGCGGCACGTCTTTCATTTTCTTTTTTTATTTATTATTTGATAACTTGCTACTAACTAAAAGTTCTGTTTTTCCTTTAAAAGTTTGATGTGATTTGTTTTGAAATATATTGTGAAATTTTTGAAGTGAAATAACTCGAACGGATTAGAGGAGTCCCAAATGTTTCTTCGGAATATTTTCCTACTTTGGACCTCTTGCCTTCGGGCAAGAACATAATTATAATAATTTACTGCCATTTGATGCAGTAGTAAGCAGAAAAATATACTTATATTTTTAATTTACTTTTATCACCACCTCCGAACGAACGTGATATAAACGAGCATATTCATCTGTCAAAATGTGACATTTGTTACAAAATGGGTGCGCCCATAGTAGCAAATAAGACATAGGAGTCCCAACTAGACGTCAAGAAGTTGTATCACATATCAAGAAATTATCTTACGCCGCCGTGCTAGCATTTAAGACAAAACGGTTTTATCGCCCAAACTGTGATAAAATGTGTGACTCATGCCATGTCACTGTAGGCCGTGCTCGCCGGGCTGGAAGATGGTTGAATTCAGCTCTGTACATAAGTAAGCCTGTTAGGTATAAAGATGTAAATAAGGCCAGGTGGCAATATTTCAAGTCGACCACGAGACAAGCTTACGCTAAGTCTTGCAGCTGCATAAAACGACCAAACAAATCCACTTCGTTTACTAAAGTCAGGGTTGTCACGTAAGGAAAACAATTCTAGAAAACTACATCGTAAGACTGATTCGATAATGTTGAAAAATCACGTCGCGATTAGAAATTAAGTCTAATTTTAATAAAGTTTTTTTTTTTTTTTTTTAACGTTGCCCCACACTAGGAATTTCTCCTGTATCGTGGGTGCGTTCACAAACATTTAAACTCACATACACAAATACCCAGACCCGGAACAACTATCTGTAGGTCTTACACATATTTGTTCCGTGCGGGGATCCAACCCGCGACACGCAGCGCGGCAGTCCATTGCCTGAGCCACTGCGCCAACCGTGTCGTCAAAAAGTTAAATACTGGAAAGCTTAAAGCTTACAACCTTAAATTGATACACCGCTTGTAGCTGCTTTCGGGTTCTCAAAGAATTTTGGATTAAAAGTAATTTAATAGATGATTGGTGGAACATTTCAAGGATTGAACATTAATCAAGAAAGGCAATAAAAAAGAAACTGACACTAGTTAGAAATTTTGACCCTTCTCGGATAATTTAGGACTTTTTGTTCCTTATACAGAATAGGGGATCGGACAAAAAAAAACTAATTAGTCCGTCAGATAGATTTCCAAAAATTATTGGACACGTATTTTTTCTTTTTTCACGTAAACTTAAAATGAAGACGATACAGTGCTTCGAAAACTCGTGTGACGTCATATGATAGTACGTTTTGACGACACAAGTGACGTTTCAAGCCCCACTCCAAGATCTTTGACGCGTTTTATCTTCGTCATTTTTTATTGATTTGATAAAACAAAAAACACGTACCTATTCAATATTTTTCGATAATCTAACTTACGGACTAAACAGAATCATATTATTTTGACCCAGTCCGATCCCCTATTGAAAAAACAGCAAGTTTGCATTCTGCTTCGGATAGGTACCTAGCTTTCTCTATAGTTGTCAGATATTTCGAGGGAAGTTTCGAAGGTTCGAGCCTTATACATTGCCAACGAATATTAAGATACATTATTTTGTTTGGTTTAAATGGAATGGAGACGATTCTCCATTTTCACAAGCGTCGTATTTGTATGAGACAACCCTAAGTAAAGCCCCAGACACGAGGGCGAGGTTTGTTCAAGTCTTTGCTTTAGCGCTGTTATTTAGCGGATTAGGTTATTACGGAGCCAACATAAATTCTTATCTTGGCTAACTTGGAGGACGCTTTTTAAAATAAACCTGCTTTATTGCGACTCCTTGAATTTTTTTTTTCATTTTTGTTTTATTTTATTTTAAAACTGTTTTACATACTGGTGGTTCCATTATGTGGTTTAATGTTTTTGTTAGACTAGGGTAAGAAGCTCATAGGGTGAAGAGATCGTGGCTAAATGATGACAGCCGTTTAGATCAATCAGCAGGTTAAGTCGCTATTGCCTAGCTTGTTCTGCGGATGATCCAATATATACAGAGATTTTTTCGTGCCTCGGAAAGCACGTTAAACTGTTGGTCCTGGCTGTCATTTGTAAATGTTTGATAGTCGTTATAGGTATTCAGTGGTCTGAAAGTCTGACATCCAGTCTTACCAAGGGGTATCGTATTGGCCGCGGATTATAGAACGAGATGACGTGGCCTCGGCGCAAGGGCAAAGAAGGAACATGGGTTCGGTTTTTAGTCAGTAGAAGTCTGACACTCCACTTCACTTTGCCCAAGAGCGGGGGGGGGGTCATTTGATGATTTTCCACCCACCACAAAAAAAGGGGGTACCGTATTACCCAGAACTAACTGGGTTGTGTATGTCAGACACGCAGTCGCTTCACGTTTCACGCTCATTGGTATTCAGCTGCAACTGGTTAGGGTGGTAGTGGACCATAACATAGTTGAGAAAAGGGTAGGCAGATGAGTTCTTGTTAGAGTATTATAAGAACAGAATATACTTCGGCCCAATAAGATTCTTATTGATATTCTGTTCTTAATCAAATCTGTACTTAATCAAAGAAAAAGAGAAATATCGAAGAAGAAGACATGCTGATGATGAATAAGGGCAATAGAATGATGATGATGATTCTGATAACCTAATCAGGTTCATGTCTTTACCCAATCAAGATGACCTGGCGTACCGTGAGGGCTGGTTCGTGTGACACAAGAGTTTTAAGAAAGACTTGGGGTGTACTATACAGTGCAATCAAATTATCTTGGCAGGTCCGAACTTCGTGCAGGTTATTTTGTTACAACTAATGTCTAAAAGTGTTTTGTTATTTATTTTATTTGTATTTCTCACTGTATATATTAGATATTTTCTGATCGTATAGGTATTGGTTTATCTGGCAATAACAGTTTTCTTCACAAGTTTACATGCGTAAAAGTTCGCAGAGCCTATGTTCAGACCTGTCAAGATAATTTGATCGTACTGTACCAGCATTGGGAAAGTATGGACTGACTGATGGTGACAGATATGCAGAAGTAGGTAATTGTAGTTGTTCGAACATTCTTGACCTAATGGTGAATTGATGTTCCAATAAACCAAATAAGGACCTATATCTTAAGCAAATGTGTAAATACGAGTATTGGTAAAAATATTTGAAGAAGCATTCCGCTGTCTTAGACTGATTTACTACCATTAAGGTTTTAGCGTTTATACAATGTATTATTTTCCACGTTATTTTAAAGATATTTAAATTCATCATCAACATCATCACAGTCTGAATTCACCTACTACTGGATATAGGCCTCTCTTTTCTTGTACCAATCTCCACGATCCTGTGCCCGGTTCATCCAGGTTTTTCCGAAAATGGCATCTATATCGTCTGCCCATAAATACATAGTTATATTTAAACTCAAACACAGACGAAGCTAAAGCAAAAATAATCTCTCAACTTGTCCCGTACATTTTCGGAGCACATTTATATTGTTGTTGTACTAAACTATTAACGTTCGCCGGCTAGAAGGCGTCTATTTGAGTTCCGACAAGTACTGATTCACATTTAGCGAGGTTCGCTCTTGACAGGCCGCTCGCGGCGTCCACTGATGCTTGCTGACTGCACCCCTGCATAGACCTCACAATATTTAGATAGAAATGCCTCTTTTTTTTTGGGGAGACATTTGATTATTTCCCTTAGGGCAAGATTGAGGTCAAGAGTAAGCCCATATTAAATAAAAAAAAAAAAAAAAAAAAAAAACAACCTCCACTCTGGGCAGACCAGTAGGGAGTGTCAGACTTCTACTGACTAAAAACCATCCATGTTCCTTCTTAGCCCTTTGTGTCGAGGCCGCGGTATCTCTTTCGAAAAACCCGCAGCCCCGACGGGAAGATAGAAATGCCTTTCCTTAAGTTTGGTGGTGTTTTATATAGCTTTTTAGGTGAGTTTGGTGAGACTATAACCTTCTAGGCTCTATTTTTGTACGGAATCAAAATCTTTTTTCTAAAATAAGTCCGACGTTTCGGAGATTAACCGAAACAACCAGTTTGCGTTCAGAAAAAAACTGTTATTTTGAAATTATAAATAGACACTTCAATTTTATTTATTTGTGTATATATTTTTTGTTTATCGTGACTGTATAACCTGGTGTCACACTTTTTATGCCGCCCATCGGCCTCTGACTTGGCTTGGCTACACAAGCCAAGCCAAGTCAGAGGCCGATGGAAGATAGTGATAGAATAGAATGGCCGATGAAAGATAGATATGAAGATGTGTAGATAGAAAATTATGTACAATTTTGATTTTGAAAATCAATAACCATTTCCCCTACATCTTATGAACAAATATATTCGAATGAAAATATGAATACATTGCAAAACATCCCGAATCCACAAATAATACCTATCATGTATATAAACGCTGCCACATCTAAAGCTCGCCTAACTCTTCGGCCCCTAAGCTTTTAGACTTGCACATCGAGCTTCTAAACTTTAAGCTCAGCTCATATATAATTCTAAAGCAAGCTTTTGTTCCGCAGGGAAATGGCAGAGAGTTCACAGTTAAATAATTTATCCGGGTTGGCTCTAGTTAACCGTAGACGAACCGGTTAAATACGTAAATGCATCCGGTTTAGTTATAATGTGAGATTTAATAAGAATTTTGTGAGGTGGCTGGTTTGGGAGATTTTTGAAATGACGTTTAGATAAATTGTTAATTTCAGTGGTACCTTTATATTGATTAATTATTAAGGTATCTGAATTTAATAATTAAGATAAGATAATATTCATTTGTATTGTTCAAATAATTCTTATAGTTACTCTAAAATCAAATTATTAAATTCATATACCTTCTATTCCATAAGGGCACTTAAAAACGTGGAGAAAAGGAGCATGGTCAATCAAGCATCATGTTCATCAAACTAAGTACCCCTACGCAAAAATTATTGCTGGGAAATAACATTTTTTTTGGAGTCGAAAATCACACATCATTTTACGGTAAAACTCAATGTAGCACTCTTAAAACTTTGTAGTAGTTTCGGCTTCGAAAAGTACCCTTAAGGTACTTTTACACACTTTATAAGGTACGCTTTCTAAATTATTTTAATAATATTATTATATTATTATGTTACAGCGTTAGACCGACGACATCGTTAGAGTCGCGGGCAACCGGTGGATGCAAACGGCAGGCTGTCGTTCTTTATGACGTTCTACAGGGGAGGCCTTTGTCCAGCAGTGGACGTCTTATGGCAGGACAGTTTTAATGTTGATGTATAACTCTTAACCCTTTTGGTAAACTTTATTTATAAAACACTATCGAAACGGGTCTTATCGCGATATTCTTTTTAACGAGGTAAACAGGTACCTACTTGTTTCCCGACGTTGACAGACCGACAGTGACATTTATAAAAATTGTGAAGACCAAGTGAGGGTAGATGCACAGACCCGCACTTTACGAAGACGTCGCTGAGCTGTCATCAGTCCTCCCGTGACCACGATCGCTGCAAGGCGGTCGAAACGTCGGGAAACAAGTAGGTACCTGTTTACCTCGTTAAAAAGAATATCGCGATAAGACCCGTTTCGATAGTGTTTTATAATGTGTACAAATCGCGAAAGTTTAAAAAGTTTAAACTTTATTTAATCATCTCGTAAATAAATTAATGTGATCCAGTTCTATTATATTTCTCGTCTGTTGCTCAATCTACAACATTTAAAAATAAACTTGCAGTGAGCCTCGATCGGAATAGCAAAGTCTTCGACGACCATGATATCGCTAATTTGACAGAGGTTGACGTCGGCCCAGTGCAGTCTTTAGCGAATCTAGAAATAGGTGGTGACCTGATCTTTCTCATCCAGACGACGTACTAAAAAATACTTTTGTATTGAATTTATAATGATTTGAGGACAAATAGAAGGTGGTTTTTAATGGTAGAGGGGATTTTGAGGTTTCATATTCAACTTACTCTAATGCTTATACAGGTCGAGTTTTTCGCAGATCGCATGGAAAATTATCATCATCAGCCTAATATGATCTGTAGGGACTCAGGACTCCTCTCTAGGATAGGGATAGGCTATCTACCACGCGGGCCCAGTGCGGGTTTGTATAGTGTGTCAAATGTCTTCGACTTTTTTGGTTCTAAGACATGTCAGTATCCTCACGAGGTTTTCCTTCACCGTTTTGAGAGCAGTGGACATAAAATAAATTACTCAAAGTAATGTGCCTGCCTGGGTTCGAACCCACGACTTACTGTTCGTAAGTCGGGGCCGCCATCACTAGGCCACCGCAGCTCTAAGACAACAAAGAGAGAAGGAAACGAGAAAAGAGGGGTATATGGACTGCTGCGTTCACACATTACTCAAGGGTAGAACTTGAATGCTAGCGAAGGAAGTGGCGGAACGAGAGAGGGAGAGAACCTCTCAACGTCCCAGCCGCCGCGGAAGGCGCGGAAGGCGCTCCGGGCGTCGCGTCGGGGGCCACGTGATGGCTTCCGGCCACCGTAGACGCGAGCCTGTGGACGGTGAGGCTAGCTCGCCGTCCGGCCGTCGTCATGACAGCAACAGACCGTGTCGGCGGCGCGTTCGTGTTCCACGCGCGCCTCAAAGAGATGTCAGCAAGGAGGGGCCTGCAAGGGCCGACGCCCGTCGGGGCCGCGGATTTTTGTACTAGATGACGTGGCCTCGGCGCAAGGGCAAAGAAGGAACATGGGTTCAGTTTTTAGTCAGTAGAAGTCTGCCACTCCCCTTCGCTCTGCCCAAGAGCGGGGGGGGGTCATTTGATGATTTTCCACCCACCAAAAAAAAGGGTAGAACTTGAGGTTCTATAATAAGAGTTGCACGATACAATATAATAATATATTAACATTTACGTATGAATGTATTTCTTCAATCAAGAACTCCATTTGTCTAGAATGAAATACGATTATTTCGCCGCTGCGTTTGGGAGCTGACACGCATGAGTAGTTACTACACAGAGGCATAACTTCATACAAACCAGTCTTATTGCATCCAGAAATATCGGCTTGGCGAGATGTAAGAACTAGAAATTAAAAAATGCTTTTCCCAGTTTTATCAATGCCATTGATGTTTATTAAGTTCCCGGAACAGTATTCTGCAGTATACTCCTCGTAAAATTGTATCAAAATGGTAATGTACCTTATTCATTAACATATTCATCATTTGCCCAGCCTTTTCTCAAGTATGTTAGGGTCGGCTTCCAGTTGAACTGGTTGCAGTTGAAAACCTTCTCAACCCAGTTACTACTAGGTAATAAGGTACCTTTTGGTAAGACTAATTGTCGGAGTTTCGGGCCATTACTCGAATCACGACTGTCAAACAGCAGAACTACAAATGACAGCCGGGATCAACAGATTAAACTCATGCAATGGGTCACCTTTCCACAGATCAACGTAAGCAAGCACAGCCTAACTTACAGGGCGATCCAGCAGCTGTTATTATTTAGCCACTAGCTTCTCTTCAAAATTCGAGGCCGAGGCCTTAAGGTTAATGCGACGAGGTAGCTCGCGAAATTCAAATTTTCTGACGTTTTTGCAATTTCCCGGTCAGTGTCTCAGTTGATATAAGTTTCAAGAAGCATTCTAAGCCGCATTCTTGAGACTTACATGAACTGAGACGGTTGTATTAGTGATTTTAATCATTATTACTTACTCAGTAAAGAGACATTTGTCATTGCCCCGAATCCCATTTTATTTAACATACGGCTTGACACTGACCGGGAAATTGCAAAAAACTAAAGAAAATTCGAATTTCGCGGCCTACCTTGTCGCCTTCACCTTAACATAGCCATAGAATTTTAATCCTGCTCTGTAATTTCAAGATTCATCGTCATAGCTCGTTGATGCCATTGAGCATTTAGTCTCTGCTTTTATACCATACTCCGTGTCCTCAGTAAACACAACCGTCGTCCATAGCCATAGCTCGTCCATAGCTGGTCGGGTAAAAACACGACGCTGATGGATGAGTTTAAGACGCAGCTGCGCGCTTAATTATCTAATACTGTTGAGTGCTGGTCTAGCTGTGTAGCTTCAGGGTAATATATTGTCTATGTACATGCTGCAATTGGTGGGGCGGAATGTGGGGGGTTGTGTAGAGTTAGACTTATTTATTGCTTGTATTTTCTGTAATTAAATTTTAGTTTAACGAACTTGGCTGTAAGTATGTGTTCTATTATGTATTCTGTGCTGTAAGTTAAGTTTGACAGTAATTATGTGAAGTGATCTTGTCTGAAGATAAAGATGGAACTTAAGTGTAGTCTAGTTGTTTTTCTTCTTGTTCTTTACCGTATTGTTAGTGTCTGACCTGCTGTCAGAGTTTTTATGCTGCCCATGGAATAAAAAAATTCGGTTCGGTATGTCTGTCGCATGCCGAACGAGCTGTGGGCCCGTAAAGCTCAGGATTGGTGCCCTGAAACAGTTACACGAGGTCGTGGCAGACCACGAAGGAGATGGCGGGACGAACTGGATGTCTTCCTTGAGAATTGGAGAGACGTCGCACAGAGTCGTGACCGGTGGAAGGAATGGAGGAAGGCCTTTGCTCAGCAGTGGGACAACATAGGATAGCTATAATAATAATAATAAGCCTCTGACGTGGCTTTACATGCCGTCGAGAAACATATCTCTGGCATGCAGGTTTCCTGACAATGTTGTCCTTCTCCGAAGCAAATGATTACTACATGCACATGAATCGGAAAAAATCAGATGTCTTGGGTACGAACTCATTGTGGACAAGACAAAGAGTTCGTAAGTTGATGTGTCGCTGTATGTAAGTAGGTAGTGGTTTTTTCCTCGAATAACCAAGTTCTATATCTCTTTCTATCAGAAAACTGGAAAGCTGCCAATGCCGACTGCAATTATAGGTTACCTACATATGTAACTAAATACAGGAAATGTGTAATTGAATTAGGTTTAAACTAAATACGAGTCACTCCCACAGTTCTGAACTTCTGACTAACTCACGAACGTTATAGAGAAATCTGAGAACAGCGAGTTACATGCCAAGTCTCATTGTCAGTAACAGACTTCCTGTTAAATATAGTTGCAGCCGACCCCGTTTGTAACCTATTGTACGGAACCCTCGCTTAAAACGAGGGCTAACCATGTTATATATATTATTTATTTAAATTTTCTAAACTCCCTTGTAAATATCATAAAGGAATAGAAATTGAAAGACTGTCAAATATTGTAATAGAAAGCATGACGTGAAGCGACAAAGCGTCAAGTCGTTCTTTTTTTTAAACCTCTATCACAAGTCAAAAAATCAAAAATCCTAACCGCCTCAAAAGCTAATCGAACGAACATCAATCCAAACCCTAATTAATTCCTTGTCCCGTGTAAACATTGAAAAAAAATATAGAATAAAAAAGAAAAAAAACATACGTACGCTCAAGCCTCTGGAGCGAAACATCGGTACTCGATTGAATCAATTTAAACTTCAACCAAATCTCATCTCGGAGGGTACGTCCCTAATTATGCCCGCGGAAGGACGGGCAGGGAAGAGACAAAGTTAGATTTGCGCGCGCAAAATTCAAAAATAGAACGCGCCCGTTCCACACGCATAGGCAATATAGACCTTTGTGTCGCGCCATTTTAAATGACGAATTGAAAAATAATGTTGCCAAAGTGTAATCGTCTGTTTCGAGCAGGAGAGGGTGGGATAAGGGTTTCCAAAATGGCGGCGCGTAAGATTTTGTTCGGTTATATTAATTAAATCTTCGTAATTTATGACCGGCTCGTGTACCATGTGGTGTTCGTGATTTATCGTTTTTTGCTGTATTAATTTTACATCAAGCTGATTCGGGAACAATCTTATATATGTAGCGAAGTGCCTAGAGGGTTATTACTTATGTATGTTGCAAGTATTTCTACGGCAAGAGATATCCAAGTTATTTCTAAAAAATACACACACATATTAATTGTGGACTTAGTAATTTCTAGATGCTAAACTTTACCAGGAGTACTTTGAAAGAATAATAAATAAATAACACGACTCATAAAAAACCCATTTGATAATAAAATTCCAAATGAACGTGACTAAAACGATAATAAACCTGGATTCTAAAACTTTACAGAGCAGAATTTACAAAATAATACGTTTCCGATTATTCTGTAAAACTCGCTGAGCTTTAAAACGCGTCTAAACACGTACAAGTCAATTGACGTCAATGAGATCCCGAATACAGATAATTCCATTATACCAGGGACCCAGCCTCTTTTCAACTAACCTCTGCGTAAAAAATTAGGGCATCCCCCCCTTCGACCCTTGCCCACCCCCCGGGGGGTGCGATAACTCACCCCCCGAGTACGGCCCTTGAGAAAAATAGCTCGAAAAACAGACAAGATTTAACTCGGCCCAGTTTTTTGAGGCTGATATGTCGAGGGACGATTTGATAACGTCAGTTATGCTTTGTAAGTTACTTTTTCTATAGGATTTGCACACAAGCCTTTTGAATTCAAAGGGCTTGTGTGCGCTGGTAACAGATACCTATACATACAATAAATGTTCTTGTTTGACCTAAATCTCAAAATGCTTTCAAATCTCTTGTCATTTTTTTTTAGTTTAAAAGAGTCTATAACAAAAATCTTCCGCGACTTATTGAACAAAACTTTAATAAAATGGGACATGCTGTATTCAAAGTTTTGCACAACCTTAAGGAATTAAATTGGTTTCTATTATATATACCTATATAAATCTTCTATTTTATATCTAACAACACTGGCAAAGATGAAATAGTATTACGATAATGATGATAGTAGAAGAGTCAATAAAATTAGTGAGGGACAAAATGCTACCAAAAACTTTTTGTCTATTCTGTAGAGACTCGGTGTAGAAATACAAAAAGCGTTGAAAGCCATTGCACTAGCCTTTCCCTCTGAAATTCTACACAAACTGTAATTTGCTTTTTTTTATTGCAAAATGGGCCAGCTTTTGTCCTCGATCACGCCTGATACAAAGCGATTGATGAGACCTATGACAGAACGAGCGGGCCCAAAAGATGATCCACTCTTGCTTTGAAGGCAAACGGGTTTAATGTGGGCAACACAGATAACGCAAAGGCAACGCAGAGAGTTCTACACTTTAGCTGTATGCATAATAAGCGTGGAGAAAAAGCGTTGAGTACGACTCGTCGCGATATTATCCAAGTGTGGATGGTGATGATGGGATCAGGGGGTTTAAATGGCCACTTTAGCAGGTCATAAATTGCATTAAAAACTGAAAATGTACCTTTCATAATATAGTAACTGTGTGTGTGACTATTTTACGAATTTTATTGCAATTCATATCTATTCTTTTCCTATTCGATCTATTTTATTTAATGGTCACAGACGAAGTTACATGTAAGGTCCATTTTACGCCATTTAATATTCTGCTAAAGTACCCATTTTAGACGCCCAAATAACGTTAAATTACCACTTTAATATCGTTAATCAAGATGACCACATTTACGTACAATCCTTTACTCGTGCCGGACGGCCGGTAATCTAGGCAAATGTACCGATCCCGGCGCCGACCCACCTAAACTGTTTGATGTTTTAACTCACAGGATTTCTACAAAAACTTTGTTTATTTAATCCCTCACCCTTTATAGATGTAGATGTATAAGCAGCCGTATTATGTATATGAGAAAGGATCGCCTTTAAACCCCGAATTTGAATGTCGGTTTGAGATTCGCAGAAAATGTGTTTTAATCTATACTAATATTATAAAGAAGTAAAGTTTGTGTGTTTTTGTATATTTGTTAAATTTGTAAGGGGTAATCTCGGGATCTACTGATGAACCGATTTTAAAAATTCTTTCACCAATAGAAAGCCACATTAATGCTGAGTGTCATAGGCTACTTTTTATCCCTGTATTCCCACAGGAACGGGATCTACGCGGGTGAAACCGCGGGACGTCCGCTAGTATAATAATAAAACTTATGTAATGTTACTTAATTTCCATGATTTTGATCACCAGTCTTTTACCAACTTTGTTCGAGTCGGCTTCCAGTCTAACCGGATGCAGCTGTAGTAAGGTGATGAGCATAAGACCCCAATCTATTTAAGTCGCGTGAGTTAAGTAATAAGGTTTCTTTTGGGTTAGCCCGTTCCATCGTCGACCTCATATCTGTTCTCGATTCACGTCAAGAGCCCATCATCACTACATAGTATAAAACAAAGTCGCTTTCTCTGTCCCTATGTCCCTTTGTATGCTTAAATCTTTAAAACTACGCAACGGATTTTGATGCGGTTTTTTTTAATAGATAGAGTGATTCAAGAGGAAGGTTTTAATACCTTTTTTGCACCCGTGCAAAGCCGGGGCGGGTCACTAGTTTAATATAAAAAAGATAAGCATGGTAATTATGTCACCGTGCACAACTTCACTTTACTTTTTACAGTATTTTAAATGAAGGTACTGCATCTGATCTAGTCTTTAGACTTTTGGATTGATACTTATCACGAATATTAAAGATATTGTTATTTACTAGGTTATAAAAAAGATTTAAAGAAAATTATAAATAACGTTGTTTTTTTTCTTGATTATTCACAACATATTCTTATGATCTGATTTTAGTTAGACAAAAAACGAACAGATCGATAACAAAATAAAAAAACACAATAAGCGTCGCACACACAATTACATTATAGAAGACCTAGACAAAATCATATTCTATCTATTAGGTAGACGTTAGATAGCGAAAAGTTTATCAGAATTATGTTAAAAGTTCTGTAAAGGTGTAGGTACTTATACAAAAGTGATTTCAAGTTTTTAATGACTGCATAATATTACGTACATTTTTATTTGTCCTACCATCGATTTGTTTTTTTGGGCTTATCTCCGAAGCGGCTGACTTTGACAAGATTTTCAGTGACAGATTACGGATGATAAATGATGAAAAATTGAATAAAAAAGAAGAAAAAAGAATAGTTTGTCCTAGTTTCTAACGCAAACAATTTTGTTTTTATTCGATTTTTTTAACAAATATTATTATTGCGATTCATGTTCAAGAAATAAAACGCTTTCAAAGCTAGCCCCATCGATTACAACATATTTGAGTTAGTCACACAACATTCTTAGTAGATATTCAATATAATGTAATCTCTGAAGAAAATAAAAATATTGATTTTTATTTTCTTCAGAGATTATTACACTAAACTATCTTAATCTCCATCGTCACCAAATATTTTCTCCCCACTCTACCCAAGTACCTGAGCTTATAATCCAAGGTACGAGCAGGGTTGTCACGAAGGTGAGGGTTGTCACGAAGGTGAGGGTAATCGAAGATGTCAGGTGCCGCCAGCAGACGTGCCAACCCTCTTCAAGTGCGATGCGTGGCCAAATTGACCTGCAGGCCGTGGAGCCCTACAATTAATTAATTTGTCTTGTGTGTACCTACATGCGTTTGTGATGGAGGCTTTGTATATGAGACGTAGGTATATTAAGATATTGTGGGGATAAAAGAGAAAAAT
The DNA here is from genome assembly GCA_949316265.1 of Diarsia mendica. NCBI lineage: Eukaryota > Metazoa > Arthropoda > Insecta > Lepidoptera > Noctuidae > Diarsia > Diarsia mendica. Next base: position 6,359,841 of record OX438906.1, on the reverse strand, counting down.
GGCAGGCATGAAAAATAACACAAATGCTAAATGAGCCTTTTTATCCTCCCGTCCGCTAATAAATCTCCAGGAGATTTATAACAATGGCTTTTTAATTGTGTCTAAAATAAGGCGTATGAGCTCTTATACGATTCTGCTATGGATACCATTGACTAGTATCTACAGAACTACTAAATAAAGACTTTTCTTGAAAACTAGTTGATCAATGATCAATCTTTAAATGGGATCTGTTAAATAATAAACAATAGAAAAACAAAAAAAAAACGTAACCTTTTTTTTGGAGGACGGGAAATCATCAAATAACTCCTCCCGACCGGCAGAGCGGTAGGCAGTGTCAGACTTCTACTGACAGAAAACCACCCCTGTTCTTTCCTAGCCGTTTGTGTCGAGGCTGCGGTATCTGAAAACGCAACCTAAAGTCTAAATTCTTCCCGTCTGCTATAGTAAACCATAACCGGCGAAATAAGAACCATAAAATACACACTTCGGAAAGAACTCACATAACGCACACAATCCACAAAACTGTCATCGATAAAAATCACAGACTATACCGCCAAAAATCCGTTCCCACAATCCATAATGACACTCAAACCTTGCTTATACCAAAAGGACAACCTATCACGTCACGGGCATGAACCAGTCAATATTGATCAACACTTCGACACGGTCAGGCGGGGTCAACCGGACGCTCTTGAACCTTGCACCCGGGTAAAGAAAAAAGAAGTCGCTGCCAGCGTTTGTAAACTATCGGAGCTTCGGAGTTCCGGGGTCCGGTGGGGGGTTGGATTCTGTCTTTGTTTTTCGGGGGTTATGATTTGTAATGTGGCGTTTGCAGCTGGAATTTTTGGTGTTGGTTTAGTTGTAACTTTTAGAATGGTTCTAGTTTTGCTAGGTCGAATTGTGAACATTGAATGGCAGGTTAAAATTAAATATTTGAAAATGGTAGAATGTAAAGCGGTCATTGTAGTTTTAAGGTTACTTTGTAAACCTAGATTTTGGCAAATAAATTGATTTGATTTGGTGTCTACTTAGGTGTACAGCCATTTTTAATTAAGTCCTGAAATGACGAATAACTTTTACCGCCGTCAAAAATTTACAGTACATCATAGTTTAAAATGTCTGCTCCTTTCCGTAATACCAAACTCACTCTCTCGTATTTACATTAGGACTAATATATACATTAAAATTCCTTCTTATATTTACATATTACGTTACCAAACCCACCACTCTCTTTCGCTACGGCTAGAACCCGTTTCCGCTCTGATACCGTCTCGCTTCCCGCTGACAATGGAACCGTAGCCTTAGTCTAAAACAGGGAAAGTGTTTAGCAATATTGTGCACCCTAAACATAGCTTGAGGGTAAATTGGCCGTGCAAAATTGGTTATAGCTTATAAGTTCAATCAGGGTCTTCATAATTAGATCTTGGGTGTTAGTCCCAAAATATCGAGCCTTTTACTATCAACCGAGCACAAATCTGTAGTTTGAGGATCATGCTTCAAAATGTCTGATGGAGTAACCCAAAAACACTTTGCCCGATCGTTGATCTTTTACTGAACAGTTATGTAATTTATGACATTTTATACGTTTTGCATATTCTAATAGGACTAAACAAAAAACTGAATGAGCTGTCTGTTCCTATTAGAATATACAGATCCAGTTCACCTCTAAATCTACACAAACACAAACAAAAACTTATCAATATAAACAAACTCCAATCCAATCGTTATTCCTACCACGAAAGACCATAAAATACTCCGGACAATGGAGCTCAAAAACGAGGAACAAGAAAGCAATAGAATCGCAGCCAAAGTGTTGAGTCCACGGAAGTCTGGCACTCGGTCGCCCGCTCCATAACACTCAACGATCACTGCACTTTTGTGGAGCCAGGTTGAATTGAAAAGACCTGTCGTAGGGTGGGCAGAGTTCGTAGGTAAAGCTAGTGTAAACATAGTATGGGTATAGGTATCGTTAGCTGATGTTTAGGAAAGCTATCGTCCAAAAATTGGTATGAGAATGTAGGTTATAAGGTGTTTTTTTCTAGAAAAAAATTTAGGGCCCAAAATTTAGGGTCTGCTGGTAGAAATTTCTTATAAAATATGCAGTACCTTTGTGCTCTCCTATTTTTTTTATGTTTTTATCCTTTTTTGTATTTTGTGTGTACATAAATAAATAAGTAAATCTATGTGTATGTGATTTGTGTCTCACTAATGGTTACCTACTTGAAATACTGAGAGTAGTAACAAAATCACCTTTATCGTACAGTTTTAAACTGTAGTGTCCCTAGAAGCAAAATGAGTGTACTCATTATTCTCCTGCGATTATTCCAGTTTACTACGGCTTGGCACACCACGTTTTCTTCTTCAATTCTCCCCTGTCAGTCGTTACGGTATGAGTTGCTCCTTTGACTTTCATAATTATAATTCCTCACACGATCCATCTATCTTTTCTTTAGCCTTCCTCTCCCTCTCCATCCATCGACTTTAATAACCGTCACTGTTTATTCACACTGTTTGTTCTTGTTTTATTATTTTATTTTAGCATTGTTTATTCAAATTCAAATTCAAATAATTTATTTGCATAATATGGGTAAAATAGATGGTACATAATGCATTACATAATACAAAAAAAAACGATCCTCATATTAACCATTTCTGGTATGCAAAAACTTAAAACTTAAGATACAAGTTTGTTATATACTTTTGTTTATTACTGATTGTGTCTATAGTAAATCTTAAATTTAACTGACACCTTGCTATTGTATCGAGTCTGGTTCTTCTAACCAACCTAACAGACAGATGTGTGCTGGGAAGTTTGTTCCAGAACTTCTTCTTTCCAGCTAAACACTAGGAAGTGTCGATGGGTGGGCGTTTTGGGGGACTGTCTTATAAAAATGTAAATAGTGAAGTAAAGTAAATTTTGACCTTCGAAAAGTGCTGATTATCAGCCTAGTTTGAATAAATGAGATTTGATTTGACACGGGTTTTATCCCTCCTCATTACTACATACCAAGATAAACGACTTTCTAGTAGAACCAGTGTACGCTTTAGACTAAAACATGTACTCAAAAGTGCTTTAAAAATATAACCACGTAAAAAGGAGCGAGGACGAGGAAATTTCGCCTCAAAATATATTAGACCTTTATCCTACCACCCAACGAAATTGCGAGCGAAATCCTTTCACATAAACATACAAAAAAGTTGATTATCATCTGGGCCCAATTCCCGTAGCGGAAACCCCTTTTGTTATTGTCAAATTAGCCAATACTCAAGATAACAAAACATCCCTTTATTCTAAGGGACAAAAGCCCTTTTATTGACGGGCGAAATTTATACAGGGTGGGTTTTAACTATCTTCCGTACCTACTCCCTTCGTAATCCGGGGGGAGGTGGGGGAAGGTTGTATTTGTTGGGTCGAATGGCTGTGGTCTTCTCCCTTAGGGGAGACTTATCTGTAGCTTTGAAATTGGAGCAGGATTTCGCTTGGAAATTTTATTAAATTCTCAACGGGTGTTGTCGTTAAGTGTGTTTTTGGCAAGTTGCTTGGGTGTTCTTTTTTTAGGAATATTTGCTGGGGTAATGTGTGCAGTTTTAATTTAGGTTTATAATCAAAATATTTTATTTCACATAAGCCTAAGGCACTTAGAAAGCGTCGAGAAAAGGTGTACGGTAGTCGTTTCCTATTGAGAAGAACTGGCAAGAAGCTCTATATGGTTACTCTTTTTAAATGATTTTATATTTTCTCATTTATAATCCCTTTTCAAGGTCGTCCTAACGACGACTTATCAACGATGTTTAATCAGAAAAGCCCTTATTTTTTTATTTCCTTCCTTACTTTCTATTTATTTTTTTTCTTTTGCTATTCAGCTTTATAACTTTAGCTCTACTAAAAACAGTTAAATTTAACAACCAAAAACCAACTAAACAGCATCCCCGCGTTTCCCCATCTCAAAATTAAGTACACAAACTCAAATATTAATACTCAGTACGTAAGCGATATGCTTAAATTTAAGCGTCCCACCTCGTTTTATTAAAGACATAAAACCTTGCAATTCGCCACGCGAGGGGAGAAGGGGGCAATTTTAACTATCCTTGTATGTAATGAGGGTGGGCGCGGGTGTTAGGGTAGAGAGGGGATTACGAGGGTGCGTCTTGCAAACGGGCCTGCGTGCCTGGCCGCGGGCAACAGCGATTTGTCCCTTACATCCCCGGTCTACCCTTGCGGGTGACAGCGGCGCTCAAAGTGTTGTGTTTTATCTTGATAAATGTATGGATTTGTGTAGGATTTTGTAATTTGCACAGTTATTTTGGTATACGAGTAGTTAATTATGTGAGTTGAGAGAAACTCGTGTCATTTGCTGCATTCTAAGACTTAAGCTTACCCACACTGGCCTTGGTCGGACCTTAAATGGGTGACCATTCATTACATACCGAGTTTCTGACGTGCCTCGAAACGAAAAGCACAATAGGCCGGTGGTCCCCGCTGTCATAAGTAATGCGCCTACCACACGCTCACACTTCCCCATGGGTTTACTGGCGCAAACTGGCTTGAACGCGGAACACTGTGCGTGTGGTTGGGAAAACAAGCCCCGCGCAAACCCCACGGCGCGGCCTGAGCGCGGCTTGAACGATATTCGACTTGCTAGTTTACCTGCGAGCCCGGCCTGCGCGCTTTTCTGTGCGTGTGGTTGGGCGTTCAGTGCTCACACCGCAGTCGAGGCTAGTCGTCGGTCGATGGTAGGTACGTTTTGTCGTATATCAAAAATGTCATTTATAAAATGGCAGACCTACGTACGTATGATCGCGACTTTTTAACTGAATTTTTAAGTCTACATAAATCCCTGCCTGCAATTTGAAAAATTAAATCGAAGGATTAAAGAAATAGTTCTTCACTGGGAAACGTTTACACGACGACGATTTTGACAAAAATGAGGAATTCGCGTACTTCACTGAGCGTGTGGTAGCGCCGGGAGCGTTCAGGTTTTTCGTGAGGTAAGCGCGCGCAGGCCCGGACTGAGGTGAAGTGTGTGCGTGTAGTAGGCCCATAAGTCTTTGACCGGCGATACAGGTAGCCAGTTACCCGAAAGTCTGACAGCCAGTTTTACAAAATGGTGACGTATTTCCCAGTCTAACTGGGTTGTGGAGTTCAAATAGGAACGTTGACCAGTATTCTACATGGAGCGACTTTTACATGCATCTGGTAAGACTGGATGTCGACTCCAACAAAGTTGGAAAAAGGCTGGACTCGTATTTCGTCGCCATGTTTTACAAAGCAGACTTTTTATTAAAACCGAATGTAAGTAATGTAACGTAAAATACGTCCGCTTATGCAACCCTGATACTAACAACACCGCTAAAAACTTTGACAACCCTTGCAGCAGCGCTTGTTTACGTCGTAAAAGGTGGTCGATAGAGACGCGGCCCTCGCGAGCTAACCCGAGCCCTCCACCCGCTACCCGCTGAGCTGCGTATAATCGTGAGAGATGGCGGCTGTAGTAGCCCTTTGTATTATTACTTCATCTTTTTAGGTATATAAACAGACTGAAAATAGAAGTTAGCAGTTAGGTAAAAGGGGCTAAAAATTTACAGTAGGATATAGGTAATATGCGTGAGCCTATTGCCGTCAACCGGGCAAAAATCCATAATTTCGTGGCTGTCATTGAGAAATTTCTGATTACTAAACTATTACCCGTGTCGGCGTGCGTGTATGGCCAGATGTGCGACTGTGGACAAGGCAAAAGAAGTACAGTACGATTAAATTATCAGGCAGGCCTGAACATAGGCTCTGCGAACTTTTACGCATGTAAACTTGTGAAGAAAACTGATATTGCCAGATAAACCAATACCGATCAGAAAATATCTAATTTAAACAGTGAGAAATACAAATAAAATAAATATCATAACACTTTTATACATTAGTTGTAACAAAATAACCTGCACGAAGTTCGGACCTGCCAAGATAATTTGATTGCACTGTAAGTAAGGATCGTAGCAAGTGGCGCTCTGTGGTTTCTGCCTACCCCCATGGGACAAAGGCGTGATTTTAGGTATGTGTAGCTATGTCCCAACTAATGTAGCTTCTACTTTTAGTTAGCGAGCTACCCCAAGCCCTCCACTCGCACTACACTTACTTACCTTATAACTTTATCTTTATACGTAGGTAGAAGAAAGAAAAGTGTTTATTTGATTCCCAACAGGACAAAACAAATTGACAAAAAATTAAACATTAACAAAGTAAACAATATGACAAATACTTAAAGTTAGGACGTAGATACAAGTTTAAATTTGTCCCGTGCGAAGCCAAAAGGCCACTATCTCAGCATGTTGCTGTGACATTTATGAATGTCACAGCGCTGGTATTCTGATAGGGCCCAATGGTGACGCCACGTTCACAGAAAAAAACAACAAAAATCTAAATTAAAACTAAAACCACGTGTCGGAGTTTCGGAAGCAACTGAAGTGGCTACCTATTCGGCAGCGTCGAGATAGTCACATTCTTTCTTTTCTCTTTTCCATTCTTCACAATCCTAAAGCTCCTTCGTATCTTCGGGAACGCTTTGAGTATCTCGTTCCCAGAGGTAAACCTTGTCGCTCATCATCATCTCTTCTCCTTCGTTTCCCTCCTCACTCCTCAAGTCGGTATGATGGATCATTCACTGTTCGTGCGGTGCGCCTTTGGAATTCACTTCCACACTCCTTGCGGGATAGCCCTTCGTTAGAGGTGTTCAAGAAGGGAGTAAAGGAACATTTCCTGACATGACCAATATGTATGTATGTATAGGATTTTATAGGTATGTATATATATATATATACTATATGTATTACGTATATGTTAATGTATGTATGTAGTTTAGTTTATAAGTCTATTAATTTAAGTAACATTGTTATGCACATACATTAAGTGTTCCTCCTCTTTTGCAAATCTCGCTAGCGAAATTAGGTTTGCTGTAAGAAAACCCAATTCTGGGTTAAGCTCGCCTTTGTACATAAGCTTTATAATTGTAATTTTTGTTTATATTTGTTATTTTATGTGTGCAATAAAGAATAAGAATAAAGAATAAGAATAAGAAAAATAACTAAAATAAAAATAAAATTAAATACACCTAATAAAAACAATAAGTTAAGTTAAGTAGAAGCAATTTTAGATGGGACATGGTTGATGGAAGCTACATAGGCATAAGAAGTGTTTGATGTTATACTCTTGTAATACTCGCGCGATCCATAAAATGAATATAATCGTGAGACACGTCTGCAGGCCTTGTTATTCTTTAAAGTCTGCACTGTCCAACTGTTGGGCAAAGACCTCCGCAATTCCTTCCCTGTGCTCTTTTCTCATTTTTCCTCGATCCAACCGTCACAGTACGCGTCCAGATCGTCCCGCCAACTCTTTCTGGGCCGGTCTCGGTGGCACCCGTCCGTCTTCCGGCAGCAGTCGTGTAGTTTATTATTACTTCATCTTTGTAAATATGCGCTTGGCGATAATAAGTAGTAGCTAAATGTGCCTCGTGAGACGCTCTTGCCGCGCCAAACTTTTTCGTAATCGTAAGTCACGCTCAACCGTCACATAACTTGTGACAGCAACTCTGGAGAAAACGTTCTGAACATGCCACGGTGATGACTGGGAACAAGGCCCTGAGAGATACTAGGGTATAACGACCCTCATTACTAACTAACTTCACTTGTAGGTGAGCTCTTTATTGGCAAAAGAAGGAGGTATGTAGGACTGTGACAGAAAAATCAATCATTCAACCAATTAGTCTTTATACACGGAATCATTTAGGTTAAAACTATACTTAGCTAGAATCTTAATACGGGACCACGGGCTCTCATTATGGAGCCCGGAGTCATTACAACAAAATCGTATGCCCTCAGTAAGAATCAAACTAAAATAAACTAACAAATAATAAACATCAATTACTTTTCAAAACGATCAGTTATTTAAAAAAAACTGGCAATAGATCTATCAAACAACTATAACAACAACCACTTTTTTGTTCACCGGCCCACTCTAAGCGTCCCATTGAACAAAACAGCCGGTTTAAATATAACAACGTATCTAACCCCACCGTTGCAGCACGTGTCAAAAATAACTAAATCAAATCAAACGTGTTCGAAGGTCAACGTGTGACCTGTGACCCGTCACCGTCGTCCCGTCAACCTAACGTGTTTACAACTGACCAGTTTTTAGCCCAACAAGGGTTAGAAGTCAGTTTAAGATCAACCCTTTTGAATACTCTTTAACGTACAAGAAAGGATCATGCGTGAAAGTAGCGTTAAGAATCAAAATAAAAACAACATGTTGATATCAGCAACACAGTACAACGTAATACACATATGAGTAGGTACTCATTGTGAAAGTGATAATGACATTGAAAATTAAAACACGATGCACTCGTCCCATTGACCGAGCGCTCGTAACCGAAAAAAAAAATCAACAACACGCAGTCCAATAAAAACGTAAAATTGCCACTGACATTATCCTATTACGTCATCATTCCATTCATGAAAACGAAGCGCGAAAAAACAATCGCATCGGAACACGTGTTAAACGATGCCATTAAACGGCTGCCCGTCGAAAAATATTAATTATTAATTAACACGCTTGCGTCGAATTAAAATATTTTTATTGGCGCCAAAAGGCAAAAACTCGGGAGTTAATTCGGTGGCCGCGATGGCATTGTTTGCGGGCCGCGTGCATAAAAAAGGAAACGAGACCGTGGAAAAAAATACAGACGAAACTTCGGGGAAATAAAAAACTGAGCCGCGTGGAGCACACCGTGATTTAAAAATAAAAACGTCGGACGTCCGTAATGAAATCGAAAGGCGGTTCGTCGATAGCCATTGGAAAAAGGTAAAAGAAGAGCGGCACTTTCACGCGTGAGAATTTTGGCTTTTTTGGCATCGGCGTGGCTTGCATGCGACCGCAAAACCGTTTGTGTTTTAAAGGGTTAATAAGACAAGTAGTGAATGGCATCGCTTACTCTTGTGCTACTTTTATTTGAGATGTAGCTGTCTGTTTGAGCCAGTACCTCGTCCTGCTTAGCGATGTTAGTCGAACCTTTTTGGGTCTTATTCTCTTCATTACATTGTGGTGACTGAAGTGATATTCTTATGTATGTTTTCTCAACGTCTGTTTCCCGCATAAAGCATTGTTTATATACGCTCTTACGAGTAGATTCTTTTCTTCCGCAAGAATTAAGATGAACCAACGTTTCAGTAAATACAGTTCGTCATCCAATCTGTAAGCCCATCTCGTCGAAATCTAAGCTTCTATGGAATTCAGATCTGTAGATAAAATTTAATAACAAAATAAACCTCTTGTGTTGTGACTCGAGACTATGCATCTGAAAATTTTTTGTTCCGCAAAAGTTTTTCAGTTATTTTTGGTTTTACATGTTGGTCAGCTGATTGTGTTAATTACTATTGAAGTCCATTTTATATTGGTAAATTTCAAGAACTTGTTGAACAAAACACAGTTTCATTGTCTATAAGACATCATACGAGAGGTTTTGCATTTACTATGTCAAATATCTAAAATCTATATGGCGTCTATAACACTTATTATCATAGATATTTTTACCAATATAACGTGGGATTTTTGTCTTACCAAGCCTCCAAGCTATTCCTGCGTCTATAATCCGGAAAATCTCATTATAAAAATATTCTAAAGCGATCTAACACAAACATCCCGTAATAATCTAACCCGTTAACAAAACAAGCTCAACGACCTATTAAAAGTTTATCTCCTTGAAAATTGTACGGAGTAATCGCCTATTAATTTTAATTAAAATACTAATTAACAGGTGCGGTGCGACAGTCTAAATTGCCCAGTTTTGTGTAGCCGTAAAGAGCTTAGCCCCGGCCTCCGCCAAAAAATATTCTTCGAAACAAACACTCCATAAATAAAAATATACCACCAACTCTTAGCGCTTAATTTTTATTTAAACCCAAAAAACAGTTGATTATGTAAACGTTTAATCCTAAAAAGTGGTCTTTCATTTTATACCTAGCTTTTGTGAAATGTAGAATGAAATTTAGATAATCCAGATGAACGGGGCGTTTTGCTGTGTTTTAGACTAGTCTAATTTTATATCTGTTCTATTATGAGGCTTTAAATAAATGCTCTCGAACTAATTCGGCGTATTTGTAAAGCTCAAGGACTTTTCGTCACGAAAGACATGAAAAAAGTACCTAATTGTTTTATATTTCTTCTAGGAACGGCGTTTAAAAATTTAGAAAATATATTTATTAAATTAAATATCCAACCATTTTCTAAGCCACACACTCAACTCAGCAAAAAAATAAACAAAGTAAAAATTACTGCGGCTAGAGACAAGGTAAAATAACATGATTAAAAAATATAAAAAGGAACTCATTACTACCCAACATCGTCAGCTACTGTTCCCTTTAGCCTCACCCTCTAATATAATAACCCTCCCACACCTCCCTGGGTCATAACGGTCGTCCCTTCGAAATATTCTTTCAACAAAACTGGGCTTGGGTCGGTCCCTTCGAAACAAAAAAGAAAACGCTGCATCACGGTCATTTTTAATTTTAACCCTAACGACGCCATTGAAGGCATTTAACGTCGGCCATTACGGGCGTCACTATCTGGTGCGTGCATCTTCCCGAGCTAAATGGACGGGAAAGGGTCTGGAATAACACGGATAGCGTTCGGAGCCAGGGGAAATTAAGGAGGTTTTATGCAGGCAAAAATATTAGCCAGTTTTTAATAACCTGCCCGAATAATTCAGGATTTGGCTGACAAAAAAATATGTTCTAAAATCGCATTTATATACCAGCAGCAAGTCACGCCAAACTTGTACAGTCAGCAGCACTATTATACACTTAGCAACGTTTAACAGTAATTTGCGCCTACTGTATTGGTTTCATTTTCTGTAGGTATACGTAACGAAATTAATATGTTGGATTAAATTATCATAAAGGGGGTCATATCTCAAACTCGCAGTCGTTAAGTATTTCACGGGGAATTCGCGTTTGAATTTTGCCAAGTCTATAAGTAGGTGCTATTGTTCGTTGCTGAACACGTAAGACGATTCAATAATAACGTATCAAGTACAAACGAAACCAGATTATTTCAAAACAAACCACTTCATAATTTATTCTCCCCTAACTACAAATTAGAATCCTCGCCGTCTCAACAGTCACTAACGAAAAATATTCAAGAGATTTCGTATCCCATGAAAGCCTAAAATAGCCATGCATAAATACGAGCCGGGAGAATTCATCTCTCCGTTCATATTAATATTAATACTCGTGATTTGCATTTTAGCACTTGGCTCCGGCGGCTCCGGTTCCCCTGGAGTCTGATGCGGAAAAATCTCTGCTATGACGGACATCTGAGTAAATGGCGCGAGAAAAATAACGCCCGTCGAGCACACGCTCGCGGAAATTGAGGACGTGGCGGAATTTTTAAGTGTTGCGCGGAATTTTCCCGGAATTGTTGTACCAGTGTCGCATTCTTGGGGTTAATTCGGAACGAAAATGTTTTTGCGTCATAATATTTTTTGTGGTCCAAAAATTATTTTGGAGGTAGATGAAATATAATGTACTCTAAGTTTATGTTCGTGTGATCGTTTCCAGGATGATTTTCAGTATTGATGTTAGGAAATTGAATGGAACCATTATTCTTCGTCAATATACAGAGGGATGACTTAGCGCCATCGCTGCCTCCTCCCTGAATTTCTCGTTATTTTCCCTCGTTCTACAACTAATTGGCAGATGGCGGGATTAAAATCCCTCATAGCTAAGCACCAAATAATGTTCAGCGAAGTATCTTCGTGCCTAATGACTAGTAAACACAGGGTGGGGGCGGGTATTTAGGAACGTTTCCTAAATGAGGCGCCGATTATTTGCCCCTAAACCGGGCCTGTTTGCCCGCACCTCCTCCACTAATTGATGCGAGCCGTTGGCGCGGAGGCTTTTTTGCCAAGACCAATGTAATGGGGCTCTTTGGAGTGAAATATCTTTTTCGGTTTTTTGTATTTTTTTCCCGGACCCCTTTTCGGGTAAAGGGTACGTGGAGGTAGAATGTATACTTATGGAATTACTGTAATCAGTTGTGGAAAGGTTACTTTTGACCCGAGCCTCCCCTAATGCTGCTGTAAATTTAGCAGCGTGATAGCGAGGGATTTAATGAATAGGATTAATTAAAAGCAATATAGTGTAACATAAGTGATACGAGCGGGAGGAGGAGAGCGGAGGAGGAGGAGAGCGGGAGGGTTAGAATGGCATAGGTTTACATTAATACCAATTTATTTCAACAAACGATTAAACGTAACAAAGCGAGTTCTAACTTTAAACAGAACAAAACATCGAATCATTTGTTTTCAATAAAAGTGTTAACACTAATAATACCGCTTGTTACAGGGCAAATAACGTTTATATTTTAATGCGCATATCCATTCATATCTAAGCAAAAACTGTATCAGCCTACAGTTAGTACCTATAGTTATCTACATTTTATGACACAAGGCTTAATTATAACTGCCGCTCGGGTCGATCGTCAGGTTAAGCCACGCTTGCCTAGGTTAGTCCATGAATGGGTCATGGTGGGTGGGTGACCAGTCGTTACATAAAAAGTTTTCTTCGTGCTTCGGTAAGCACGTTAAGCCTTTATAGTCCCGGCTGTCATTTGTAGACCTTTGACAGTCTTTACAGGTAGTGGGCCGAAAGTCTGACAACCAGTCTTAGCAAAGGGTATCCTATTACCTAGTACTAACTGGGTTGTGGAGGTCAGATAGGCAGTCGCTCCATGTAAAATAGGAAGCTAGGAAGATAGGAAGCCGACCTAACATGGTTGGGAAAGGGCTAATGATGATTGTATAATTTACATCTGCCCAAAATTGATTGTGTACTAGATAATCCTGCAATTCGTGATTGCTACGATTCTTGAATACATACTAACTTATTTCCAACCCAATCAATCCTAATGAGCGCCATTATTTTTTAAACGGCAACATTCAAAGCAACAAATTTTACTCTGGCAACTCAGCCAGTATCGGCCTTCCGTATAATTTGTGCGAAAAATTTACATGTGTCGACTTAACCCGCCCTTGCTGGGTGATTGATGATACTTTCGGATATTCGGATATTATATTAACGGGCCCCCGTGGAGGGTTTTGGGCCTAATATCGGTATTATGTAGGCGTTGGCCTGTCTTGGGGGAGTATGCAAATTACGGGAGGTTTTTGCTTGAAAAGATGACAGAGTACCTAAGCCTATAATATGTGGAGAACAGAACTGTTCGTGTAGATAAAGGATTATTCTGTCTAAGCAGGATTCTTTTTTTCATTTTGTTGCTACAGAAGGTTGATTATTCCATATCTTGTAAGTAAAACAGTCTTTAATCTGTGTTTCGCATACCATAATCAATAGAATTTAATGACTTACGTAATCGGGGCAAGCCCGAAAAACGCAGGCGTGTCGATCTGGGCGCATTCTTAACGATTGGACGGAGAAGGCAAGTTAACTTAGTTCACTAGTGGGACAGAGTAGGCTAAACAAAAAAAAGAAAGTATGACGTAAGGAAAAAAATACGTGATAATTAAAAAACCTTTCGTGAAATTCGCAAAAAAATTGTCAAGTAGAAAATAATTTAATTTGTACATTTCCGCCATTATTTTTAACAAAGACCGTGCCTAAATTCTTAACAATCCTAAAAACAGTTCCATTCTAACCCAACCCTACCCCTAAACCACAGAATTCTATTCCAAATCAATTGACACCCGTTCATAGTGTTGTAGCCTATTTGTAGGTAATTAATAAACGCATCGATACCGATAAAGTCGCTTCTATTACGGTAGTGTTGGGCTCAATGAGGAGGGCATTGTCGATAGGTACGCATTATGGTGGCCCGTACGAGAATAGTATAAACCAACGGTACGGTCTGGCTAAAACGGGTGATTAGAAAATTAGATTTGATTTTAATATAGGTAATAGTTAATTTGTATTTAATTGTGGTGTGATTAATAGCTTTGTTTGCTAAACTGTTGTTTGGATATTGAATTTGTGATGAGGTTAAATTAATGTTAATCATGAACGACAGGTAGAGACACATGGCGACAAATCAAACTATAATATCCAGCATAACTGGATGGACTGTGTGAAGCATGATATGGTACGAAAGAAAGTCTGATGAGATGATGAGTAATAGAAAAGTATGAACGAACTTGACATGCTGTGCCGACCCCAAATGAATCTACTATATTGGAAGGAGAATAATGATGATGATGATGAATGGAGTACATACAATAAAGACTGCAATTGTACGTTTTAGCAATTATAATTTGATACTTATGTTGTTGTCTCAAAGGTGAATGCTGCTTTTACCTGTAATAAGCATAGGTCCGTTTCCGTTGATTTATATTTTTTTTTATTGTTTTGCATTAATTGACGCCTACTCGTAGAAGCTTTAAAATATTATGTTCAACCCAATTTCCCTCCCTAATCTGCTACCCCTACATCTCACAACCCCGTTACATGTTTAATAGTGTCGTGCATAAAGTGACGTCACATAAAGGCTCACTTTCACTGCACCGCAAACAGTAACACGCGTAAATACCAACAGTACCTTAGCCGACAAATTGCGGTACCGAGTCCCGGTACCGTACCGTACCAATAGATTGCGATACCTATTATGGTTTATGGGGTAAGCGTTTAGTGTTAGATTGGTTTGGTGGCGGGTTATAGCGGCTGTAGGGCGCTGTGGAGTTACTGTGTCAAGCCATGGTCACGGTGAAGGGATTTGTCCAGTGCCGTGCAGTGTAATTGGGTATTTGAATATATATTTTTTACTTGTTATTCGAAAACAGTAAATAAAAAGATAGACAAAAGTAAAAAAAATTGTGTGATATCTCAAAAAATGCCTTAGTTTTAACCGATTTTAAAGGACGTGCTAGACAGAGACAGCGCTACATCTAATGTGACGTCATAAAAACATACCTCCATAGTTACGTAGTACTAATGGCCGTTTCATGCGACAAGGATAGAAAGTGCCCCACCAAAAACTTCTCAAGCGTGTAGCCACTCCATTTTTTGATGGATTTTATAAATTTTTTACACATCGTATTATTTATTTTAGTTCTTTAAAATAACATTAAATTTTCATACATTTTTGATATTTTCAAATACCCAATTGTTTTGTAAATGTATTTGATTAAACTAGGTAAGTACTGCCTTGTTGGTCCTGTGGTCTCAAGCACGACTATTGTGCATAAGGACCTGTTTGAATCCCAATTCGAGGAAAGTGTTATTGTGTAATTACTCAGTAGCTAGTAGCTACCACGGAGCCTGGATTTGTGTCCTGTTGGTGGCAATAGGCTCGCCCACTGTTACATGAGACTTAAAAATAACTGGCGTAATGTGGGTGCATTATTAAATACATATCCACCTAAACCTTCACCGCCTTATTAATAAAAATAGTTAAACCTGGTTTAACTTACGCTTCGTTTATCTCGCATGCTGTCAATTTATTTTGAATATTTTTGAAGTGAGACGGTATGCGAGATAAACCAAGCGTAAGTTAAACCAGGTTTAACTTTTTTTTTTATTAATAAGGCGGTCAGAGATTATAGGCGTGGTGTTGTGTAATGTTATACTCAAACAGACTAAAGAAAAGATGGATGGACTGTGTGAGGAATGATATGAACGAAAATGGAATAAATGATCGTGACGATAGACAGGGTAACACAAATAACATAGGACAAGGGCAGGAATTTGAGACCACGGATTTAAATCTTAGCAGGCCTCTATATAATTATGTAGATAACCATTGTGGACGAAAAGTGTCAATTTTGGACTGTTTAGCTATTTTTCGATTTTTATTCTCGAGGAATAAACTATAGAAACTAAAATAATGTTATTATTATTACTTATTTAGAAAACTAAAAGAACGGTAAGTATATTCGGTAAGAAAACTGCTGGTGAGGCCACAATAGGCCTCTCTTTGCTTGTACTGACACATGAGCTCCACACTCTTGCGCCAGCACGGTTGGCGCAGTGGCTCAAGCAGTTGACTGCTGCGCTACGCGTCGCGCGTTCGACAACCGCACGGAACAAATATTTGTTTGGCCTACAGATAGTTGTTTCGGGTCTGGGTACACAAATGTATGTGAGTTTAAATGTTTGTGAACGCACCCACGATACAGGAGAAATTCCTAGTGTGGAACAACGTTTTTCAAAAACAAAAACTTTTTTTTTTAAATGTAGGTCGCCACGGAGAGAGGAGACGAAGTCTCGAGGTCTTTCTCTCCTTGTGCCAAGCTCTATATGCTCTTGTGCGAACCTCATTCAGGATATTTCCGCAATGGCAACAATATCGTCTGCCCATCTCTAAAAAAAAGAAGAAGAAGCCTACCTAAACATAAAATACGACAACGCTCAAAAATCAATTTCCAAAGGTCCACGATATGCTAAGCTCAAATCTTATCCCCACAAACAACAAATTAATATCAATAGAACAAACCTAGTCAACCCATGACCTACTGTCTAGACGCTATACCTACCTACCTACGTCACTAACCCTGAATCTACGCCACGAGAGGAGCCACGAAGAGAAGAGACGAAGGGAGGTTGCCACGGAGAGAGGAGACAAGGATAAGTTGCCAAGGAGAGAAGAGACGAAGAGAGGTTGCCACGGAGAGAGGAGACAAAGGAAGTTTGCTACGGAGAGAGGAGACGAAGTCTCCAGATCTCTCTCTCTGCTTGTGACAAGCTCTATGCTTTTTTGCAAATCTCATTCAGGATATTTTCGAAACGGCATCAATATCGTCTGCCCATCTCGAAAAAGAAGAAGTCGCCATTCTAAAAATGAAATATGGCAACGCTCAAAGATCTATTTCCAAAGTTCCACGATATGCTAAGACTATGCTCAAACCTTATCCCCACAAACAACAACATATCAATACAACAAACCTAGTCAACCCATGACCTACTGTCTAGACGCTATACCTACCTACGTCACTAACCCTGAATCTTGCCACATAGTGTACATATACGCATATGTAAATACATTACCGCTTCACTCTCACTGCGCTGACCTCAGCGGTACCTTCGAACGGGCTGGCTATCGGAATGCCTTGGCCGTTACGTAGCTCTCAGACTATAACTACATGAGTATAGACAGAGAGCTAGGTTGGGGGTTAAGGAAGTGTAGTAAGGGGGTGTATTGGATATGGGTTGTTGGATAAAAGTTTCATGTTTTTTAAGGAGGGTTTTGTTAATCAAAATAAATGTTAGAAGTTTATTTAAAAAACGAATGAAAACGAAAAAACGAAAAAAAATGATCGCAGCTGGATTGTAGTTGATTAGTTTGCAGAATTTGGGTACAGTAAAGGTTAAAGTTGTTTGTAGACAAAAGTTTGTGTTGTTATTTGGGGTCTCTTTGCCAACATAAATTTAAGTCAGATTACCACCAATCATGGTTAAATAAAAATAAATACGACTTTCCACACCGATCCGTGAAATAAATTGCAGTCAATATTGCGATACCTAAGAAAATCGGAAGAAGTTTTGCGGTATGATTTAGAGCTTAATTTCAAACAACATCCAATTTAGTTAGTACAATATCTAAACACCTCTTCCCCTTCTAACCTTTAACCACAAAACGGCAACCCCAAAACCGAATATGTTTACAAACCAGTCATTTATCGCTAATATTCTAACGTTTCATTCACTATTACTACACCCCCGCCACTACAAATAGTTCTAACACCACAGACCACAACATAATTACGCCGAATTGATTCACTAACATATAGCTGTCATCAATGAACGCATAGTGTCTAACGTGTTCTAATGGCACTCTCACTAGCGCCAGTACTAGTACGCAGCCCGTATTTGTACAGCTATTAGCCACTGGGTCAAGGCACTGTCCACTTTCACTGTCTTTGATTAATACACAAGGATGGAGTAAGATGGGGGATTGTGTCTTTCTAGTGTTGGGGCGTTGGGGGTGTAGGAGAGATTGCGCTTGGAAAAAATGTGCATAGCTCCGTGACTTTGTTTTATTTATTTGAATGTTGTTTTTTTTTTAGAATGTTGTTGATGTTAGTTCGGTCTACGGGTTTATGTATATTTCAAGTTCAGATCATAAAGCGTGTGATTTAGATGAATGTAATAATAATTCCAGAAACTAATCTGTCTCATACAGTGTCCCACAGCTTGACACAAATGGATCAAAGGAAGCTTTTACTGTTAGATTGAGTCGGATTTTACATTCTAATATTTTCTAGTTTTTCTAGTAACAGGCTTTTTTGTGCTTTTATGATGGAAATAGTTTTTTACGTTATTAGTTTGTGATAGACTTAGGTTAAACGATTGTTTATTAATTAGTGCAAAATCTAGAGATTGATATAAGCCTGTGCTTATAATATATATTGCTGTGATAAGGTTATATTTGGTAGATGCCAAGCAAAATATATTACCCAAAGGCCCTTAGTTACTCCAATTTTAATTACATAAAATCCTCGTTACCCAAACCCAGCTAACAAAGATATCTAAACCGAATCAACCCGACAAAGTCCCCCCGCCTACGATTAAAGAAAATTATAACGCGGGCTTTATCGACCCACGCACGAAGGCGGCGTCGCCTAGCAACCAGGACCAACGGGCCTAACCCTTCAGATGCCGCGAACCGCTTACTTTGCGGCCAGTCCCGCGGCGGGGGACACAAACCCCCGTTTTTCGGCATTGATCCGAACACCACCGCGCCTGCGTGTTAAACGAAAAACGAATTGAGGAAAAGCAAGGTCACATCACTACAAGTTCTTTTTTCAAATTCGGATATTGAATGGAGAATGATTGCGTTCAGAAATGTTGCTTGTATAGCTTTGTGCAGTTCAGTAGGACAGTGCACTGCCGGCGGCCGAGATGAATGATCGTCCGACACACACGATTGATTGTGGCTAAGATTAACTCGCTCCTCACTAGTTAGTATCGTGTCTACACGTGCTATCTGTCTCGGCAATATCCGTATCCTGCTCTTAAGGCGCAGTTAAAGGGGCACCGTAAAAACGACCTGTTTTTCGTCGCAGAGTTAGCCGTATTGCTACTTATTACAATTCCAAAAAAAATACAGTGTATAGTCAAATGTATAGGTAAAAGACTTATGCAAAAATATTTTCTAAAAGTAATCAAGAACCTCGAAAAAAAAAATCACAAAGTCACAAAAAAATCACACGAAAAAACTTTTTCGTCTCGAAATGCTCAATATTTTGAGTGACAACTGTTATTTTTTTTTTTACTATCAGAAAGGAAATTGCACCAACTAAAGACATATGTAAAAATATTTTAACATTACAGCGTATTTTTTTTTTTAATAAATTAAATCTGCAAACTATCGTTCATTTTGGCAGTCACGAGCATCAAACGCATCGCCATTTTCAACCTTATTTGTTTAGGCGATGAGTTAAACGCGCGCTCAAGGTCGCGGGCAGCTAATGTCGCCTTAAAGCTGAGTTGTTAAAATTGAAGCTACATTTCAATAAATCTGACGCTAACGTTGCAATTTTTTTAATCTAGAAAGATGATTTGTATTATATCCTTATTACCACCTTTCCTAACAACAGTTCTTAAACAACTCGATTCAAAAATCAAAGCAACGCTCACTCATACAGTTCTTCAGCGTTAAATATCAAAATCATGAAACGATGATGCGATACACATTGGGAGAACGCTGTCTGGCACAATTCAGGCAAACTATTGACGTTAGGAGCACGATTAGTGCGCACAAATATTTGGCATCCCACCCAGCGAATGGTGCAACTTGAGCATTAAATATCCGAAATAAATATTAACTTGAATTAACTCTATAAAACGCAATGACAACATGTGAAACAGTTTCGATGTCCATTTTTCGGAACAATTTCCGAAACTGTTTTTTGTCGACAGAAACAATACGCAGATCTGATTTCTGCTAACACGGGGCATTAGCTAGCATGAAATTAAATATTCCCTTCTATTTTTATGTCAGCATAAAAGTACATTCCCTACTCATTAAAAGCTGTAATCATAAAACCTAATTACTACCGTCACCCGCACCGATCGGAAATCAAATTATCTAATAAATTAACGTGCGCGTCGATTATATCCGAATAATTGAAAAGGAATCGTGGAAAACGGCACTAACTAATCGTTTTGTCGTACCAATTAACTTTAAATTGAGACAAATCCGATATAAATAGATAGGCTGTGTTCACAAGCGTGGGTTAGGCGAGAATAGGGTTACCATTTTGTTATCGCTACTGGCGCTTTCATTCTATTTCTAAAATACAAAAGATCTTACAGAAAACCTGACATTTAAAACAGCCCGGACACTTTAAGTACTTACTTTACTTTACTCGCGACTTAAATAGATTGGGGTTATATGAACTCGGGAAAACCGACGCATGCAGGGTGTTCCACTCCTTGGCTGTACGAATAATGAAAGACTTAGCAAAACGCTTCGTACGAATGTGTGGAACATCCACAAGGTATGGGTGATACCCTGCAGTACGCCTAATCTCTCGATGGAAGAAGGGAGATGGTGGAATAAGCTCGTGGACCTCTTGCGCACACTCTCCGAAGTACACTTCTAAGTCGTTCGTTTTTCAGTAATCATTATCGTCATCATGCCCTTAATCATTTAGTGTCCGCGCAGCATGTCTTCTTATTCTATACTTCCCTATTACTCGTCATCTCATCGTATACCTCTCATTTTGCGGTAAGTCATTTAGCTTACTTTCTTTTTCATAAAAACCCTATGATTATTTGATCATCCGCGGCAGTTGCAATCCGTTGTAACCTCTCTTACGAGCAGAGCATATGACCTCTGTGACCCTGAACACTTAGACAGTGAGCTCGCACATGTTCAGGAGGTACTTAAGGAGAACGGATACAAACGGAAGAAAGGAGATACCAGACGTCCAAAGAAGAAGGCAGGTCAGATAGGAGTTAGCAGAGTGGCAGCGTTCTTGCCGTATTTGAAAGGAGTGACGGACAAAGTTGGAACAGACAGTCTTGATGGAGTACCTATTTCTTAAGTATACTTAAGAAATAGGTACTCCATCAAGACTGTATATAGTCCACTCTCCAGCATTTCGAAGTGCCTGCGTTCTTCGAAAGACGTAATTCCCCTTCAGACACCTGGCGTATACAAGGTGGATTGCAGCTGTGGTAGTTCATATATAGGGCAGACAAAACGAACAATCGCCGAAAGGATCAAAGAACATATTGCAGCTGTAAAAAACCGTCAAACCAACAAGTCCGCGATAGCTGAGCATTTGCTGGAGGCTGGTCCAAACCACTGGATTCAACTACACAAGCCACAGGTTCTTTCCTCTGATCGTTACTATTACTCCAGAATAGTACGTGAAGCGGTTGAAATCAGGAAATATAAAAATTTCAACAGAGAGGATGGATACCGACTGCCTACAACTTGGAATCCAGTCATTAGCAATTGCTAGCAACGCCGGTCGTCCGACGAGGTCCGCCAGTGTGTAGACGTCCTTAGTGTTGTGTGTAGAAGTACCGACAGTGACATTTATAAAAATTGTGAAGACCAAGTGAGGGTAGATGCACAGACCCGCACTTTACGAAGACGTCGCTGAGCTGTCATCAGTCCTCCCGTGACCACGATCGCTGCAAGGCGGTCGAAACGTCGGGAAACAAGTAGGTACCTGTTCACCTCGTTAAAAAGAATATCGCGATAAGACCCGTTTCGATAGTGTTTTATAATGTGTACAAATCGCGAAAGTTTAAAAAGTTTAAAAGTCCAGATAAGTCGCAAAATCCTCCATGTCCTGATGGCGGACCAAAAAGTAGGACACGTCAGAACAAAGTATGAATGGTAACCTTACTCGCGACCAGGAGCCAATACGAGCGGTTAAAAAAATTAAATCAAATTATTTTATATTCGGATGTGAATGCGTCTAAAAAACTACGCGGTGTATTCCTGTAACATGTCGAAAGAGTTGTTAAATCTAACTGGTGGAGTGTTCAATCAAATGTTAGCCAATTATATTGTACATGTTGTGTTTCTGTCTGGTTTTGCAGGGTAGCGAATTGTAATTTATGGCAGGGATTTACATGCCCACTTTTTCTAAGTAAAAAACAAAAAAAAAACATTTTACAACTCAAATTAAACCATTTCACATCTTTAAACGTCACTGCAAAAATAAACATGTTTAAAAATTAGACTGTTAACACTTAGTTTTAAACGTTAAAACGCCAAACCCTTTGGCACTTCCAAGTATCTTATCTGATACGAAGAACTGGGGAACTTTGGTAAAATTCACCAGAAACACATATCTGTGAAGTCAAATAGAGAATTACCTCAAACGCGCCAAATACTACGCGTACAAATATTTTTCGCCGATTTAACCATTAAGCTAAGCTGACGTTAAAAATCATTTTTTGTTGGGACAAGCCCACCACAGTGTTCCCAAACCACTGCAATTCCAGAAAGCCAGAATCAACAGTGACGACCAACAGAAAAGCGATGAAGATCGACGATATCCCAGAGAAACTATTTAACTGTTTTGGATCCCGCAACGACATTATTTTTTTAGTTAGGAAACTTCCCTATTGTTACAATAGTCTCCATTTCCCCGCTATTCAGAACACAGCCTTATGCGTGGACACAGCAAATCTGTCGGCAGTGGTAGTTACCTCCCCCACATAAATACTTTATTGGCTATTTAGTGGCGTCTACGGCCGCATCGCCATCAGGTGGAATCGGTAAATAATTCACCTTGCTTGTCTTAATGCATTTGTATTTACCGATATACGACTTAAACTGGGTAACTTCATGGTAGATTTTTGTAGAAATACGTCAACCATGAAAATGTAATGTTGAAAATGCTCACACGTTTCCCATGAATCTACTGATATTAAATTATACCTATACGAGTAGGTACTTAAATCTTTGTCCTCCGAAGCTATTCCGATTCGGACAAATTCTTTTGCTTATCGGAAGTTATAATATCCCCAATCCACAGGCTATTTATAAAACTGTACTAAGGGTTAATTTACGATCATACATAATACGCTCGACGCCGCTTTACTACTTATTTTCCTTATAAAACCTGCCTACACACAAATGGAAGAATTCATTATTTTATTTACTTAGTTTCTAAAAAACTTATATGCTATTAGGTACAGTTTTGTTTTATACACATCGAAAACCTCTCAGTGCTTATCTGTGTGCTCGCGAGCCGTTCATTCAAACTTTAACAAAATGTTACTTACTATAAAGTTAAGGTAAAAATTAAGTTTTGTTATTTGGGGGATCTACCGTTACGAAATTTACAAAAAAACCGGCCAAGTGCGAGTCGGACTCGCGCACCGAGGGTTCCGTAAAAAAAAAATATTATGTGATGTAACTAAAAATTTATGGTTTTCGTAATTATTCCTTTATCTATGCTATAAGACGTTGCTTCGTACCAAATTTCAAGATTCTGAGTTCACGGGAAGTACCCTGTAGGTTTTGATTCCCTTGCGAGTGTCGAAAATTTGCGGCATAAACGGGAGTATCTTGATGTAACTAAAAATTTATGGTTTTCGTAATTATTCCTTTATCTATGCTATAAGACGTTGCTTCGTACCAAATTTCAAGATTCTGAGTTCACGGGAAGTACCCTGTAGGTTTTGATTCCCTTGCGAGTGTCGAAAATTTGCGGCATAAACGGGAGTATCTTTTGATCGCGTTGACTTAGAAGTTTGATTTTTTCACAGCTCCAAGAGACCATAGACTTGAGTATTTGATATGAATTTCAGCTTGATACCTCCACGCGTTCCTGAGAAAAAAGGTCTTGACAGACAGACAGACAGACAGACAGACAGACGGACAACAAAGTGATCCTATAAGGGTTCCGTTTTTTCCTTTTGAGGTACGGAACCCTAAAAACAGTATAAGTACAAATTCCTAGTAAATCTTACACATTTACAACAAGAAAACTTAATATTAATGAAACAAAATACATACTTACAGCAACACCATAAAGCACAATATTATATATCACATCACATTCAACACCGTAATTCGTTATAGTAGTGTAAACACAATTTCACTGGTCACTAAAAACTTTGCATAAAACCGACCAGAGTCATCTCTAGACTCCGCTACACTCAACCGTCTCATAGACAACTCACTCTTAATCGCGACAAAAGAAGCGAATTTTAATTACTCAACGACCCAACCCTTCAACGGCCACGACTAAAAACTAACGTTAAAAAATTTCACACGACGAAACAAACCCAAGCAAAAATATCAAAAGAAATGCTAATAAACTGCGAGAGAAAGATTTATTTTGTATTTTTACTATTTTTTACAATAGTTATGTTAATTAGTAAATTAGGTATGCAAGTAACAGGTGGGGTCATCTGACTTCGCTAAAGGGGTCATCTTGGACCCGTGTTTTTGCTTGTTATTGTCGATCTAATTAGACTTGCAGATGATATAAGATTTCACACGGAGCGATTTGTTAATGTTTTTAGTTTTATCTTTATGCATAGAGTCGAAGCAGTGAAATGAGATGTGCATATTTATATTGCGTTGTGGGAATCGCTGTAGTTACTATAAAGTGTTGGTCCATTGCATTTGCACTTTGGACAACGTGAGAGTTTCTCCTGTTTAGAATTGCTTTAAATATAAACCTTCGTGGATTTAATTAAGGGAAGCTCAGCTTTGGTTTTGGTACACCAGAAGTAGGAACTTTAATACCATTTGGCACAAATTGAATTCATTTTCTGTAAGTACATTTTTGTTCGTAAATATATTTGGGCTCACAAAACAAAATCTTCTACGCCTTCAAACAAAATCTTAAACCGCCTGAAATAAGAAATATTATTTAGGAATAATTTAGGATATCTAGCTGCTATCAAATTTTGGCAAAAAATAATTCTATTAATTTTGTTTTAATATGTGTACGCCTTTGACGGCAAAACATAGAGATCTCAGAACTTTATATTTACACCTATGTTAAGCAAATAAAGAACGTTGACTCTGACTTTAAAATATTACTCTCTACTAGTCTATTAGAATGAACATAAGGCCATAGTAACATAATTGTTAAGTACCTAAAACCACTAACCACCTTGGAATACATTAGTTTAAGTAAGTCAAAGTAAAAACTCGAATTCTTAACATCTCACCGCTACGAGAGCTATTAATTAAAATTGTAAGAAAGAAAGACAGAAAGACTTAAGTAGTCTTACAAGCTTTTATTAAATATTCATAATCCTTTCCAACTGCCGAGACAGCAAAATCTTCTCACCCTAGCTCGCTGCAAGAAATTTAAATTTTTAATTCGCTACTAAAATTTCGCTTTATGCAAATTCGCTTCTCAAGGCTTATTCGACAAAGGGTCTTCTAGGGGTCTAACTGGACCATGCTTTGTTATGATGTGAACTGGTCTTATTGTGTCAAAATGATCTTTAAAAAGCATCTTTATGTTAATCTGGCACACGTAGGGTCAGAGGTCTCGACTTTTCTGAGGGGTCATCTCTGTCCCGCAGACAGGTCCGATTGACCTCTAACCTCGCGTTCTCACGGTTAACCCTCGCAAGATGTGGCGCGTTTCTTTTTGAGAATTCTTAATTGGGTTAAGGTGAGTATTTAAAAATCTTGTTTGGCGTTTTAAATTAAAAAGCGATGTTGACAGTTTGCATAATATTAAGAGCGAGCTCTCCGCAGTTTTTTGTAGTTTTTACAACGAGTAGTGTTGAATAAAGACGGTGTTGCTGCGGAAGGACGAAACTTCTGATTAAAGAAAAATGGACGATGGTGAAGCTTAATTTTGGCAAGGTGTGGAAAATAAGGATTGATGAAAAAGGTAAGCAAGTAAATACTTTTTCCCATTGGGCCGCTTAATTAGTTTCCACATAGTTGAAAGTTTACATAGTTAAATATAATTATATTATACTTTTATATATCACTCAAGTGATTTTACAACCTGGGATTTCTCCTGCTGATCCATTTTATGTTGTGTTGCCGTTCTACCGACAATTTACTCAATATCGGTTCGAGGCGAGTACCAAAAGCGTTCGGTTTTTAATATTTTCATTCGGATATTTTCTTCCGGAACTTTTAAATTGTATTCGTTTCTGTATTGATGGTGCGAATACCGTCATTCTTTTTTTTATTTAGGAGGCTTTTTTGCAACGTTTGTGTTCCTTTTTCGAATATTTATGGCCAGTGATATTTCAAAAGTTTTTTTTTTATCAAACATCTAGAAGTAGGTAGTTTGATTTAAGGCGGTTTGCTATAACCTAACATAACATCACACTTGTAATCCCCGAAGGGTTAGGCAGAGGTGTACGGTCAGGTCAGCATCAGAAGTATATTAACATTACTCAAAGTTTCAAAGCTGTTTTTTTTTAATAAAAACTTGTTAGTTACTACATGTTATTGGAGTGTAAGGACTTTTTTAACGAATAATCTTCTGAAACATTTAAAATAATAGCTAGAGTCCTGTACCTACTTATGAGAATTAAAATTCCGAAATGTTCAGCTACTTCTGATGCTGACCGTACCTATTAGTATAACACCAATATTTCGCTAAGTTTAAGTCCCATGTAATAAATATCATGTAGGTATGTTTGCTGTCATTGTATTACAAATCCAATATAGAATCTCTAAAATTCTCAGACCCAAAGCTAGATAAATAGGTACTCTTGAATGCGACATGACGCGTTATTATAACCTACCAAATGTATACCTAATCATCATTGAGAATAACTGTTTTTTATTTGAGAAAGTGATAGTAATAATAGAAAGTGGTAGCTGTTCTTTAAATTCATTTAGTATTCAATTCGAAAAAAATACGTATTTTCGATGTTATTGGCCGCAGGGGATTTTTTGCGTAGAGTTTATACTACGCCACATGCTTTAAGTATTTATATTTTTAGAAGGTTCAACCCGTAGGTAAATGTATCTAGTTCATAAGCCTGCTCATTAATGAGTATGTACATTAAAAACATAGGTAATCTAACTCTTCAATAATATTTTAATTACATGCTCCCTACATTATTTACAAACCACAGCGAAATCAAACACCAATTTTAATATAAGTATTTCCGGTTGGTACATCGACCAAATTATTTTCATAAAACTAGATGTAAAGTAAAATTTCCAGCTAATTAATTAGGCAACGCCACCATCCACCAATCAGGGCCGCTCATCATTTTCATCAACGTAATCGAAAATCATTTTTGCCAGTAATTATCTCATATTTCTACAGTGCACAAACTAAGTACTCCAAAAACCGTGATTAAATATTCTACACCACTATTCATTATCTATAGAATAGCACGGGTATAAACCACCCCTAAAACATTACACGCACGGTTGTTACACCCCGACTCACCCCGTACACCCCCAAACGCAACGTTTTTCTCCCCGGCAAGATAAAGACCAAATAAAAAAAGAAAACGCGAAAAATCCCTCTGTCTCTTTTTAGCGCGCGCATAACACGGTGACTGCGAACAGTGCGACATCTAAGCTACGAATGACTCACGAAAACTTGGGCCCCGCCCGAGACGGCCGCCTCTATCCGTCTCTCTCACTTTTTCACACTTTTCATCTGAAAGCTTTGCTGCCAAAACGTCGCAAATAACACTAAAAGTGCAAACTAATATCGACCCTATTTTGACGCAGATAAAGCTAAAACTCATTTGGCGCTAACATCGATTCGAAAATATTTTAGAATGAAAGCGTTAGGGAGTGGAAGGTCTCTCTCGCTCGCAAAAAAGCTGTACACGGTGCGGGGGGAGGGTTAGACGGCGCGGGGCGGGGGGGTATGGATAGTGGCAGCCATGATGGTCAGCCGACGGCGGCGCAAGACTGGTATTAATTTGGGCTTAATTCGTTCGTTGATTTCAAGTATTTTATTGCTAATGCTATACAAATGTACTATTGAAAAATAAAATTGATGAAAAAAAAGTTTGATTGTTTTTTTTTTCTTTGTTAGTTTTTTTTTGTTACGTTAGATCGATGAATTAATAAAATTGTTGTTTTAACAATTCGGAGTATATGCTACACGTATATATGATGATTCTACGTTTGTTTTATTACCGGGAACTATTTAACAATATTATTTTTTCAAATAATACTTATTAAAGTATTTGCATTTCAAATTACCGTTACATGTTTTGTTTTGAGGATTCTTGTTACACATGATATTGGATATTCCTCGGTATTTTATTAATATTATTGGTTTATGGATAATAATCACAGATAATATAACATCACGCCTGTAATCCCCGAAGGGTTAGGCAGAGGTGTACCTAATAGTTCACCAACATTTCACCAATTATGTTTAAGTCCCGTGTAATACGGCTAGCCTATTTCCAAAATAATAATAAAGAAATTATTATGAAAAAATAAAATAACATAACAATTTTCCACTAGGTCTTGTCATACCAATCTTAAGTAATATTGATAGAAATCTTCATTATTTTTAACTAATCTTCATTATTTATCTACTGTTCATCCTGAAAAATTGAGGATATTTACATAATCAGACGTTATTCTGTAATAATTTGTATTTTATGCTTAAACAATAATTCGTTGACAAATAAATCATGTTTCATTCCTAGAGTCAGATCATCATATTTCATATAGTGCATATTATGATGATATACATAAATATATATCATGATATATACCTATACGTAGGTATATGTTTCAACTGAATAAAAATAAATCATTGAAACATAAATCATCAATGTTTGTGTTTCATTTTAGTTTTAATCTACGTTTGCAGTTCTACTGTTGGCTCAGTTTATATATTTTCGGAGTTTATTAAGCAAGCAGAAAAATCTTGAATTGGAATTTTTATAACGATACTTAGGTATATTGGGATATCTTTGTTTGGGAGATCGAAAATCGAAATCAAAATTATAAAATTTAGATCATTATATAAAACATTACACTATTAAGTTATTATTTGACGCTTATAAGCGACAAACACCCTCATGTAAGGTACTGTTTTGTTGACATGAATCTAAAATTTTCTTACAAACATAATAAAACACAAAAATAATAGATAGTACTGTGGCCTATACCTACTTACTTAGTTTTAATATTTTTTTTTTAAAAGAGGTAATTAAGTCTTTCAAACTTCAACGATAAACATTCTATCACCTTTAGTAAAAGATCTGGGCCCCTACTATGACGTCTTAATACATTCCTAACTTACTCCTAATCCATTGTGGAAACGTGACAGAACTATACAGGGTGTCTAGCGCCATCTCTTTTCCACACTGGATTAAGAATAAGTTAGGAATGTTTTAAGACGTCATAGTAGGGCCCCTGAACTCACAAACTCAAGCAAGCATGAACGTTATTAAATACAAAAGATAAAAGTGCAGATATCTTTTATTTACCTAAGTCCAGATGATAAATTCATAAAAAAGAAAATCTTCAAACAGTTTATAATGTTTCTCTTGATATATCAAGAGAAACATTATAAACTGTTTGAAGATTACGGACTGAATGAATGAATTACGGATTACGGAATACGGACTGTCCTATAGGACAGTCCGTATTCTTTATTTTTAACCGACTTCTAAAAAAAGAAGGAGGTTCTCAATTCGGATGTTTGTTTTTTTTTTTTTTTTTTTGTTCGGGCATAACTCCGTCACTTGCTAACCGATTTGAAAAATTCTTTTTTTGTTGGAAAGGGTATACTTCCGCAAGGGTCCCATAATTTTTTTATTGAAAACAGACAAGCGGTTTTTGAAAAATCAACAAAACTCAAAAAAAACTACATTGTCCATCATTGTACCCATGAACATGTGAACCACTAAAAAGTGAAAATAAAAACTTTTTGACAAAAAATAAAACCGACTTCAAAAAAAAAAAACAAAAAAAGTGAAAAATAAACTTTAGAAGAAAAAGCAGTTTCTGAAGTCGGTGGCAAAAAAATGAAATCAAACAAACAAAAGTCACCGACTTTTTTGTTAAAAAGTTTTATCTTATAACGTATAGCAATATAATACACGTATATACTTCTTGACAAGGCGGCAAGTCAGTGCAAGTCAGTGCCCATGAACTGCATCAAAACGTTGACACCAGGTTACACACTAACCACTCGATAAAGAAGAAGAAAAATATAAAGCTTACATTTTAAATACCGCTTTAGACATAGGCACTCTTTCGCGTTTCCTCGTGATACATCAGAAACCTAAAAATACACGCGAAACATCGAGTATTGCTCAATATCGCTAGCCAGTTTACCACTTTGGATAGCAAGTTGGCAAGGCTTGACACTTTGACCAAAGCTACTCAGCCTTTCTTTAACAGGAAGTCACTACCAACTGTTTGTTTCTTGTTCTTTGCAATCTCCTCCACAGTAAAAAAAAAATCAGTCATAAAGATATTGATGGTAAAATTGAGCGTAAGTAATCATCACTTATTTATATACACACATTAAATTGAAGCCTTTTCCCCATGTTGGGGCATCAATTCAAGACGCCACCCTGACGATCTCCACTTTTCTTTCGCCTCATCCACGTTCATACATCTGGTTATACTTGCTCGTCGGTTACGAGTATAGGCACCTGATCCTCTGAAGGATAATGTTATAAAGACAAGCAATTGAGTAATTAACCGTTTCCCTGCATGAAATTCAAAAAACCAATCCAATATCTATATGAATCGAATAAAAAATTAAGTCACATGACCTCAAACCTCCTTTGTACTGCTTTTTCAATTCTCCTTTGTGCCGTTTTTTGTATTTAAATATTAAAAAACGAACTCCGAATCATAAAGAAAACAGCGACATTTCGGTTCAAATATAAAACAACTTTAATTCTTTGTGAATCAACGATTTATTTATTCTTAATTTTGTCAATATAATACATATTTTCAACCAACTTCCGCAATCAATTTCGTCAATTTATCGAGTCTCCTGAAATGTAAAACAAAAGTTAACTTCCAAAAAACTCGAAAAAAAAGTGTTACTTTAATCACACGCGCGCTCTTTTAATCGATAAAGTATAGCCGATCTGAAAATAAAGGAAAACATATTAAGAGGACGCCGGACGGATTAATTGTCACTTTCACGAAACAACTCAAACTCAAATCATTTATTTCAATAAACGATTCGATTAACAGGCATGTTTGAATGCCAAAAAAAAACGTAGAAAGCGAAGCAAACACAGTCTAGTCAAGTACTGTAGCTGCCCATTCCAAAGCGTAGATGATCTATAGAGAAGAACGGGTAAGAAACTCCTCACGTTTTGATATTCACAATACCTAGTTTGGACTTCAATATTAATTTGTTACATTTAGAAAATAAGCCATGCCCTTCGGAAAAACATAACAACTAACTTCGTTGTTAAAATGCAACCTCGTCGAACTTCAAAACAACACTACTCTATAATAAGAGAACTAGAAGACGGTTACATTTCCTCCTTTTATTTCAGGAAAAAAATATAGGTTCGGGCTCCTTTTTAACATAACAACAAACCTCTAATCCCCGGAAGGCCTCTTATTAATAGTAGAAGCAAATAATATAAGACTACTTCTATCTAAATGATTTGATCAATAGTAATTTCAGTAATTTGTTCTAAAATAAAAAGCAAAGTTCTGCCTGATCTGAGAAAAGGAAATACAATTATTTGGCACATTTCAATATACTTAACAGTATAGAAAAAAATCTATTACAAAATGCTGATGAAAAATTTAAGGGAAGGTTTAATCCTGTGCAGATATTTTCAAAATTGGGCAGATAAACGTGTCAAGTTCTGAACCTCATTCCCGTTTTCCCGTTTCCCGTTGCGTAAGCTACTAACATATCATAACATCACGCCTGACATACCCGAGGGGTTAGGGAAAGGCGTCAGTACCTATCTAATAGTGTATCCACTCCCTGTTTCTGTTAAATTTATATTTCCTTTTATGCCCGTGGAATAGGTGGTGCAGAGTCTATTGCTAGCAACTGCGAGGGAAAAACCTAGAACCACCTTTAAGTGGTTTTAAAAAAAGAAAGAACAAAAAAACCTTTGAATTGCTCCCAGAATCTCTAAGCTACTAAATACGTATAGGCATTGCTACTAAACAAAATCACAAACTCACTTCTTAACTCTTGCCAGGAAAGCTCATAAATCTTCAATCCAACAAACAAAAACCAAGCAAAAAAGAAACCACTACAGAACCTTAAAACGAGCCAAACTCCCTACACAATACAAACACTAGCACACATATATAATATTCACGCCGTCTCCCTAAGAAGAAGGGCAGAGAGGGAACCCCGATAATACCGCCTTCAATGCAATTTCATCCACCCTTCGTGCATTGATTGAAAACGCACTTAAACTGATTAAAGGGTGACAACGACGTCAGTTGAGGGTTTCACTTGGTTTATTAGGACCTGGAATTATTCGTCGATAAGAGGACATCCATGAACTAAGTGACTTCAAAAAAATACCTGTCTGATTCGAAAGGTATTAGGTAGGTACAAATAAAATGCGAAACATCACCATCACTACAATTATTATAAAACAAAGTCCTCCGCCGCGTCTGTCTGTCTAACTGTTATATAAACGCAATAAACTAGAAAACTATTACACCGATTTTCATGTTGTTTTCACCAATGGATAGAGTGATTCTCGAAGAAGGATTTAGTATATAGTTTGTCAAGTTTTCGTCGCGATAACCGATATCCACGCGGGCATCAGCTAGCATATAAATTGCTTTTTCGACTGCACAACATTATCATAATCATCCACAGTCTCTGGGTATACCCAGAACCAACCATACCAATCTAATCTTGTGCCAATCTCCACGGTCTTGTGTCAGCGTCTTCCACGCTTTCCCCCCGCTGACCACTATAACGTCAGCCCAGCATACTCAAAACAATTATTTCAATTAGACCATTACAGGCACTTATGAATATCAAAAAAAAAAAAAATATATAACAAGGCTACAGTCACAAGGCATAATAAATTGTGAAAGTTCTGCAGTTGCCTATTCCCTAGCGTAGATCCTATGGAGAAAAACGGACAAGAAACTTCATGGACACCCTTTTAAATCAGAATATTGGTACAAAATCTTGGTAACATCATTCATGTTGAGACAACGTTGAACATCATTCATACTAATCGGAATTCACATAACATACCATATGTTATGTGAATTCCGATTAGTATGCGTCTTCCTATAGGATCATTCGAACGATGTTTTTGTGACAATCATTTTATCCTTAAAAGTTCTCAAAATCCTTATTTATCAGAACGTATGCAAGACAAATTGATAAACAGTTCCACTTGATGAGAAAATCAACCGGTTTATGAAAAAAATCGTAGCTCACATTCCACCATTCAAACTGATGAAATTCGTGGTCTATACAATGAATTTCATCTTTAGAAAGCTATCCCAAAATCATCATCTTACTGCCCTTGAAATGTTATTTGGGGTGGTCGTTTCACTTATTAAATTTTTCCTCTATACTTTTCTGTTAACCTATCTAGCTATTATTTATTCCTTTTTTTTCATATCATTCTTCACAGAATCCATCCAACGTTTCCTTGGCCTTCTATCAAATAGAAAATCTAGCTCAAAATAAACACCGTTCAATTTTAGGTAATGAACCAAATTAAAACTGTTTAAATGTTTCTTTTTTCTCTGCCTCTGTTTTTGGGAAAAGATTACCTACATTATAAATATTGATAACACTTTTTTGGATAGTATTTAATATTGCTTACCCCAGAAAATATTTCGTATTAATTAACCGTATCAGCAGCATAAAAAGTGCTCCGCAAATATATCACATTAGAAATCCAAACCTGTACTCCTGAACTCGAGTACTCAATGCTGCAGAACAAACAGCCCGACAACAGGGCTGGCTGGTTGGGGTGGCAACCGGAGGGATAGGCAGAGATCGTCGCACTCAACTTTTGAAGCTCCGAAGTAGACCTCGAAAAAAGTATAACGATCTGGAAATGTTTGTAGGATGTCAAATATCGAGATCGCACCAAACAGAAACCCTTAAAAGAGAAAAGGTTACCTAGCAGGGTGGAAAAATATCTCTTGCAAAAAAGATTTTGTAGCTATTGGCAATATAAGTCAAAACATTTATTTCAATAGGATGATTACAGGCACTTTTGAATGTCAGAAA
Source organism: Diarsia mendica (assembly GCA_949316265.1). NCBI lineage: Eukaryota > Metazoa > Arthropoda > Insecta > Lepidoptera > Noctuidae > Diarsia > Diarsia mendica. Next base: position 6,325,723 of record OX438906.1, on the reverse strand, counting down.
AACAAAAAAGCGAAGTTAGTCACATTCACAGGGCATAATAACTTGTAAAAGTGCTATATAGTTGCCTATTCCTAAACGTAGTTCTTTACTGAGAAGAATGGGAAAGGAACTCCATGGAAACCCTTTTAAATAAATTCTATTTTAATTGCAATCACGTGGGAGCTGCAGTAGGTACCTATTTGTAGAAATAACTAATCATGTTGAAATAAATACTTAGTCAGAAGTATAAAAAATTGATACTATCTTTACATTTACGGTTTATCACGATTAACCCCTATGTATGTGCCTTTAGCGTTAGGGTTGCAAAGTGGTTTACCGCCAACTTGGTCGAGTGTAAAAAAGATGCTGTCAATCCGACCAACCCGCACTCCGAACACCGTACTATGACAGGTACCACTCTACATGAAGTTTAAATAAATAAAGTAAGTAGGAACAAAATATAATATGGCAAAGTAGTAGTAGTGTTTTTTTTTTGTAGTTAGCCTGAAGGTACTGGGCAATGGCCTCCCCCAAAGATTTTGGGGAGGCCATTTGCCCAGTCTCCAAGTCTCCAGTCCAGTCCAGTCTCCAGGCTCTATCTCCAAGAGCTCTTTCCCTGTGCCGCCTCAAACCAGTAGTGTTTAAATAAATAAATAAAGTCTGGTGTCCGCGCCATATCCAGAATCCGGCCCGGTCAGTTTGTCCACACCTTGAGGAACAATCGGTTGTATCGGATTAGAAAATTTTGGAAATGGGTTCAATTTCACAAACACTTAAAAAATTAGATCGACAATACTGACTTTTTTATATACTGGTTAAAATAAACACAGTAGGTGTGGCTGGGTTTTTACCCGACTACGGCGAAGCCAAAAGGAAGGGTAATGATTTTGGCAGTCTATGTATGTATGTATGTATACAATGTATGTATGTTCCACCGTAGCGTCTAATCTACTGAACGGATTTTAATAAATTAGTTGTCAATAGATTCGTAAGAATAGCCCGAGTGACATAGGCTATATCTCAGATCAAATCAATCTTTTATAAATTCTTTTTATGACGGAATTTAAATGTCAAAAACTTACCTCAAAAAATATTAAATTGAGATAACCATAGCAAGTTTGGTTTCAAATGAAAGGTCTTGGCGAGCACATTACAAATATGTATTATATTATAGTTTAAGTCCACACAAAAAAAAAAACAAATAAAAAAATTAAGTTCAAAAATCTAAAACCCGACTACTAACAAAATCGCGGTCTTAAAAGTAGAAAACAAGAAAATAATTCTTGTCTGATATTCTTCGTAGTCGCATGCCACCTTGTATCAATGAGAACGCCATGAAAGAGCATCAGGTATCAGTAGCATGCGACTACGAAGAATATCAGACAAGAATTATTTTCTTGTTTTCTACTTTTAAGACCGCGATTTTGTTAGTAGTCGGGTTTTAGATTTTTGAACTTAATTTTTTTTTTTTATTACTGGTTAGGTAATGAACAACGAACGCTCATATTATTTAAGTAGACGGAATACCAAATTATAAATCAAAATTTTAATGACTAAGTTGTTTATAAAAAAATACCTTTTTTAATAAAGATAAAGATAAAGATAAAGATAAAGATATTTATTCGTAGAATATGGTAGGCACAAAGTTGTTATAGAAGAATGGTATTGATCACGACATATCCGCCGCTAGGCGCGGCATACGAATATTTACAAGTAACACTTGATACTAGATATTAACATTTACATTTATAATCGTATTTAATTAATATCAAAATTAAGCCAATAAATTTTTTGTAAGTACACATTTACCTAACCCTTAATTACTTATAATAAACATAAACTCTAATTAAACTTAAATTCTAATAAAACAGAACAAAAAAAGACAAGATTAAAACACGCTAATTCTAAAACATACCTAGCAAATAAAAAAAAAAACACAACACAACATTAATCATAATAGAATTAACCTCCTGGATGCCAGTGTCATACCTATATTACATATAGAATTAAAAATTCGTTCTAAAGTTATCTGTGAATTGTGTTCGGAACTAATCGTTTTATGGTAGTCGTGTAACCTTAGTAAACTGGCAACACTGCACCAAACATCATTTTGAGTTTGACAGATCTGTCAAATAACTCTCTTTTTGAGGCGCCGCGAGGAAGATGGCACGTCGTCCAGATGCACGCGGTAAGTTATCCGAAAATTATTATTGAATCACTTTATTTGTCACAATAACTATGCTTGTTTTGTACTAATAACATACCCACGTAACTAAAAAACAGAATATTTCTTCAAATGATCAATTATTCTGGGCATTGAGATCCGAAACTTTTTAATGTCATATTGGTATTACAATGGTTCTCAGTACTTATTGGTTATGTTGTATATATATTACATTGGTTCTCAAAGAGTTCTTTTTTACAGTCTTACGTGATGACGAACTTTTACTACGACTCGAAGAATCAGACATAGATCTCTCTGATGCTGATGAAAATGAGGATACGGCTTTTACACCAAGACCTGAAGAAGACGAAGAATCCAGTACTTCATCTTCCAGCTCTTCAGATGAGGAGGAAGTTTCACAATCAGACGTATCTCTGCAATCTTCTGTAGTAGAGAGAAGAAGGAGCCGAGGCCGTAACCGCACCCGCCCAGCTGGTCGTAGGGGGGGAACTAGAGGTACCCGTTGATTATATTTGAGAAGTCTTTCATTTTAAATTTTGTGATAATTATGTTGTTTATGAGAAGTTGTTTTTTTTTCAAAGTTATTATTTGTTGTGAGCATGGTTAGTTATAATATTTCAGTTCCTTTTTATTTACGTTTTGTTATGTTGATACTTAAAAGTATTATGTCCAAAAGTTATTTTGCATAACAAAATTATAATTATGTTAGTTAAGAAAAATGATTATAAAGACTGATCAGATGTGATAATAATAATAAATGCATATTGATTTAATAAAATACTTGGACTTTTATTTGGAGTTGAATTCCAGTGTCATAAACATATGACGTAAGTATCAGTACTACTGTCCTATAGAGAACCATTGTCATATATATATGACATAAGGAAAATATATCTAAAAAAAAGCAATATTTTTTTTTGCATTTTTTTGAACGTGTACAGACCCCTGATATACCATAAAACCTAAGTTTCAAATATTATCCAATAATTATTTTTCTGGAATCCAGGAGGTTAAAGAAAGTATATTATAATACTCGTAATATAGTAGGTACCTATTTCTCTTCCAGAAATTCTTTTACTGAGTAAAAAGATTTTTGTAGTAGCCACGATTTTAGCTTGTTTTTGAAAAAATGCAGTGGTGTCTCTCTTATTATTTTTGGAATATGGTTATAAATTTTGATTGACATTAGGTAACTATTTTTGTAGTGAAGAGCGCTATTGCAAAATTGGTTTTTTAGCTTAGTAGGGTCCCTTTTTGTAAATCTATTTTTTTCGGTTACTGTGGAGAAAAAGTGTGAATTTTTTTTAACGAATACACCTATTTCTAGAATATAAATACAAGCTAAAGGTAAAGCCTTTAGCTTTTTAAATACTGGTCTGCAGCTCTCATATGGAGGTATCCCAACGATTGCTCTCAAGCATTTTTTTTGCGCTATGAAAGCTCTTTGGATATGTGTCGAGTTACCCCATAAGAGCAATCCATATCTAAGTACAGACGCTACATAGCCATGATAGGCGTTGAGTGCGGCTTCTTCGTTTAATGACTAAGTTGTTTATAATAAATACCTTTTTATTACCTACTGTAGGAGAAGCCAGAGCAAAAGGGAAATAAAAGCTTCTATTTGAACATATTTAAGCATGATTTATTTACTAGGTTCAGAATATCAAAATAAGCACAGAATAAAAGCTCAGCATAAATTTACCAGTTTATTATACAAGTTCACAGTACTTAAAGAATGTCCCGCTAAAATGGCGCCTTAGACCTTTTAAAATACTCTGTACTACAGACTGCAATAGTCAATTGTCATTCCATTAACCGTTGGCGCCATTTTAGCATTTCAACTCAATCAAATAACTTATTTATACAAAACAATTCTCTAATTTATAAAAAAAAACTGTAAATATTCTAAAACTATATAAAAATGTATTTAAATTATAGCTAACACTACTAAGTCCAAGTCCAATCGTATCATTACCGTATATTAGTACAACTTACTTTTTTTTGCTGAATGCTCATTACAATGTAACAAAATCGTTCATGAAAACCACTTCTCTCTTATCCGAATCTATTCACAATTCGAAAAGTTCATGAAAGTAAAAAATGTTACCTTCCTACACTTTTCGAGAGAAATCGTTATACTTTAACCACCACGATCTCACATTTCAAACTCTCCATAGCTTTATTCGAACAAAAATTTCAATAAAACTACACGTTCTTTCAAATGGCAAAGTGCAATGAACCGACTCGTGTTTTGCAGAGGCAGCGCCATCTGTTATTGAGTAGCAGAACTAGTAAAAATAAACAATGCTCGTTAATGCTTCTTAAATACGAATTAAACACTGTTATTTAAAAATAAATTACTACTAGCTATTTAAATACTGAAAAATTGATTTTTTTTTGTTATTCAAGGTATCTTTATGCTTAGTTAATTTTCAGTGAAGTCAATGCCAATTTGACTGTTTTTCAGTATATTTAACACAAATATTTTTCATTTGTTTAATAATAATGTTACTTAACAATTCTTTATTGAAAAACACCAATTTTCTATAAAAATAACAATCCACAGGTTACCAAAAAGGTACAGCTACTCGACGCTAGATGACAGTAGCAGCCGTATTCTTATATTTCTTATTGCACCCTGTCGTGATCGTAAACAAACCGAGAGCGAACAGATATTGAATCACTCGACTATTTTTTATCTCACATCGGTGTTGTAAACAAAAATAGGATTATGGATTCCTAGTTTTGTTAACTTTGAAACGTAATATACTAACACCTCTCCTATCTATTGGTTCCTAGTAATTTTATTCTAGTTAGATGCATACTTATTGGTGTAGGTACCTCATTTAAGTTAGCTAACACAAACATTATTTTCTTACTAGAAATATTATAATAATAATATACTGTTAATAATATATGTTTATTTACAAATAATATACTGTTGTAGCTTTTCATCCAATAAGACAGAGAATAAAATAAGATTCTGTTTAGCAGAATGAGTAATAAAGTGGATATTTGGGTTATGTACACGATGTTAAGTGTTGATTAAAGTAGTTTGACAGCGCCAAAAATCTTGTGAATAAAGTGGATATTTGGGTTATGTACACGATGTTAAGTGTTAATTAAAGTAGTTTGGCAGCGCCAAAAATCTTGTGAATAAAGTGGATATTTGGGTTATGTACACGATGTTAAGTGTTAATTAAAGTAGTTTGGCAGCGCCAAAAATCTTGTGAATAAAGTGGATATTTGGGTTATGTACACGATGTTAAGTGTTAATTAAAGTAGTTTGGCAGCGCCAAAAATCTTGTGAATAAAGTGGATATTTGGGTTATGTACACGATGTGAAGTGTTAATTAAAGTAGTTTGGCAGCGCCAAAAATCTTGTGAATAAAGTGGATATTTGGGTTATGTACACGATGTTAAGTGTTAATTAAAGTAGTTTGACAGCGAAAAATCTTGTGAATAAAAACTAGAGCATCATCTCATATATAGCTCACACAAAGAAGTTGTTGCTTAGTTCCCTTCAAAACGGTTGAGCTGAGTGGTTTCCGTTCATGCTTCTTGTATGTGAACGTAAACGTGTGCCGCCAGAGACTGTTCAGTGTTCATGTCTACGTTGCCACGCTATTTTTGAGTGATCTAATTTTGAATTATTAATTTTATCTTTAAACTCTGGGCGCTTTTAACGTGCATCTCTGCATTGTTCTAACTGTAACATAATCTATAACGATTGATGTAACTATGGTTTTTGTAATGATAATTATTATGATTTAAAAAGAGCGTCCATGGAATGTTATGCCCATTCTCCTTCATAAGGATCTTCTTACTGCTGTCTTTTAGCTGCTGCCAATATAAAACCTTGTTTCAAATTATTGTTACAATGAGTTTTAAAGATTGCTCGCAGTGTGTGCCTGTTGCGTTATATGTAACTGCTGTCCCCTTCGAAGTGCAGTGGATAGGGTTCGAACTCGCGACCCCTAAGTCGACTGCCCGACACCTTAGCCGTTAGCGAGGGAATTTGGAGATTTTGACCAGTATTATTACTTGTGTTGATACTTGATTGAAGAGGGTATATTAATATTGCACTAAGCACTCAAATTGATAGATCTACTTAGGTATGTCGACTTGGTTTTTATAATATAACTGTTGCCTGTGACCTTAGTTCACATGAACTTATTATTATAAAAAATATTAATTGCTTCCCGATTTTAGTTGCTAAATAACTCCTTACAACAGTCGTCTCTGAGACCGATGTTGACGGGACTTATACGAAATAAAATAGTAAGTAAACAAAATCCGATGAAATGAGGGAAGTAAAATTTTAATAATTACTACACGTGGACGAAGGCTGTCGTGCTGGCAACAGCTAGTTTTAAAATACACGTTTCCTTACACAAGATCGATATTCCATACAAGTACGCACGAGATATTCCCCCATCTCCAAATAAGTGGGCAGAAACTAGTTTGTCGTGGATATTGCATAAGTTTCCAGCGACGCTTGTAAGCACGGTCCACGGGCAGTCACTGTCGGCACACCATCACAGTACAATCACCCGCAGATAGACAACTATAATATGTTGCTAGTTTTGTGTTTATTGATATGAAATAAACTAGCTTTTCGTTTGTACATTGTTTAAGAGTGCTGTGTAATAAAGACATAACTGATATATTTTATTAGTTGAGCTAAAATAGATGTGAACGGTCAAAACATATAACCTGAATCTAGATACGGTAGATAGATATCAGACTATTTTAAAACGTATTACTAACGTATTAACTATTGTAAAGTATACTTTATTGTACAATTACAAGCACCAATATGTATACACAAAGCAACTTTTAAACGTGATTTTTTCGTACAGTATTGATTAACATTAAACGATTTTACAAAAATAGCATTTTGAAAGCCATATTATTATGGTATAGGTCTTATCTCAAAGTTCAAAAACTTTTTAACATAAAATAAAACCGACTTAAAAAAAAACAGAAAAGCCAAAAATAAATCAGTTTCTGAAGTCGGTGACTTTTGTTTGTTTCATTTCATTTTTTTGCCACCGACTTCAGAAACTGATTTATTTTTGACTTTTCTGTTTTTTTTTTTTGAAGTCGGTTTTATTTTTTGTTAAAAAGTTTTTATTTTTCACTTTTTAGTGATTCACATGTTCATGGGTCATAATGTGGACAATGTAGTATTTTTTTTGAGTTTTGTTGATTTATACCCTTTCCAACAAAAAAAGAATTTTTCAAATCGGTTAGCAAGTGACGGAGTTATGCCCGAACAAACATAAAAAAAAACAAACATCCGAATTGAGAACCTCCTTCTTTTTTTAGAAGTCAGTTAAAAATAGAAACCTTTGTTTCCTAAGAAAATAGCTTTTAAATTTTACTTCACGTGTAGTTTTCATTCTTATCTAACATGCATTATGGACAGACAGTTTTAATTGCACAGACAAAAATACCACCTCAGAGAAGACACTCACTTTACATCTAATCAAAAAAATGAACCGAGTTAAATCAAAATGTATCTCCCACACACCCACATCACATCGCGCGACAATCCAGCTCACCTAATTATCCCGAAGCAATCGAATTACTTGAACACCAGAGAAGTATGAAGACATGTGCTCTCTTCAAGCAATTAGCCCCCGGGGGGAGGGTCCTATCAGCCCTCATGAAGGGGGTGAACCCGCACAATTTCGCCAAATCATCTTCACCCCGCGTTTCACTGATGAAGATATGTAAATGCGAGAGATCCCGAGATACTGTGTCGTCGGCTGCGACGAGGGAGTCGACCTTTTAGTTTTAGGTTCTAGGAGTACAATAGATAGTTTAGAATAGATCGTTACACGTGTCCGGTGTGGAATATTAAACTTGTCTTACGTCAATATTTCTGTTTGTGTACTCGATAGTGTTCTAGATCAGTAACTTTATCCGATATGAGTGTTTTTCTCATCGTACTTTTAAATGTATTTATTAAGGAGCTCGTTGCAAAAACAGCCACAAGGGTCAAATCTTGTTACGGGCTGTTCGATAGAGATACCGCGGCATCGACACAAAGAGCTAAGAAAGAACATGGGTGGTTTTTAGTCAGTAGAGGTCTGATACTCCTTACCACTCTGCCCAGAGCGGGAGGAGTCATTTAATGATTTTCCACCACATAAAAAAAATAAAAAGTGAAATCTTCAAGTCGCACTTGCCAAAGTGGGATAGGTGACCATCCTTAACATACTGGGTTCAATACGGGTCTCGGTCCAGACTACATTTTAATAAAAAAATGTAAAAATATATAAAAAAAAAATATTAAAAAATAAAATAAAAATGTATTTATATTTATTACATTTTCATGTACAAATCCGCCACACTGTAACTCCTGAAAGGGAGAATCAACAGTGGCGACTACCAAATTGAAGCCAAGACAAAAAAGCTTGATGAAGTCGCAATGAAACAAATTAACTGCCTTGGATACCACAACGAAATTAATCAAAAAAGAATAGCGGTGGAGTAGGAAACATATAATTTCAATTTCAGCCATGATGCTTTACCCACGAGATCGCCAAACTATCTCTCTAACAAATTAAATAAGACACACTACCACATATTATAGTGTTTGACATCAGTCACTTAATGCGAAACGCTTTATAAAACAAAATTGCAATCAATATTTTCAGTGTACTAGATTATAAAGAGGGGAGCTCGTTGATTAATAAGAACTGCCACTCGGGTCGATCTTTAGGTAAAGCTTTGCTTGCCTAGGTCGGTCTGTGGATGGGTGACCGCCCGACATACCGAGTTTCCTCCGTGCCTCAGAAAGCACGTTAAGCTGTTGGTCCCGGCTGCCATATATATAGATCTTTGGCAGTCGTTACAGGTAGTCAGTGAACTGAAATTCTGACATCCAGTCTTACCAAAGGGTATCGTATTACCTAGTATTAACTGGGTTGTGGGGGTCAGATAGGCAGTCGCTCCATGTAAAATACTGGTATTCAGCTGCATCCGGTTAGACTGGAAGCCGACCCCAATATAGTTGGGAAAAGGCTAGGCAGATGACAAGAATTATAAAGATCTCTACCGGTATACTTATAAGCTTGTTTGACTGTACATACGACTACAGTTTTGTAACAAACAAGGCTAGCAGTACATACGACTAGTTTTGTAACAAGTGCGAGGGTCTATTAATCATGTCGGCGCGTGTTGCTCGCTAAGACATCCATTGGCAACCTGAGACTGGTTGTGTGTGTGTTTGTGCTTTTTGTGTTTGGGAGATTATGAGCTACTGAATAATACTAGAAATGTAAGAGATGATGTAACATCGTACATTACTTCTGTAATCTTCAAATAGTTAGTCAGAGCTGTGTCTAATACTCATAGTACACAGAAATAACCTTAGATATCTATCTATCTACATAAATAAAAAGAGAAGTCCTGACTGACTGACTCATCAACGCCCAGCCCAAACCCTTGGACCTAGAAAGCAGAAATTTTGCACAGAGGTTCCCTTTATAATGTAGACAAGGAATAAGGAAGGATTTTTCGAAATTCAACCCCTAAGGGAGTTAAATAGGGGATGAAAGTTTGTATGGATAATCGTCATTTTCACGCGGGCGAAGCCGCTGGCAAAAGCTAGTGTTTTATATAAGTCCCTTAAAATAGGAAGCAAACCTATAACCTTCAACCGGGTACAAATCCAGACTGTGCCCAGTCTGGGAATCGAACTCTGGACCTTATGCTCAGCAGTCGCGCTTGCGACTAGTGGGTGGCTGACAATAAATATACGAGTACTATAGGGTTATCCTTACATAGTATAAAACAAAGTCGCTATTTTTGTCTGTTTGTTTGTCTGTATGCTTAAATCTTTAAAACTACGCAACGGATTTTGATGCGGTTTTTTTAAATAGATAGAGTGATTCAAGAGGAAGGTTTTAGTATATAATTTGAACGACATCCACGCGGGTGAAGCCGCGGGCATCAGCTAGTAAGGTATAAGTCTGCCTCCCGTCAGGGCTGCGGGTTGTTCGAAAGAGATACCGCGGCCTCGGCACAAAGGGCTAAGAAGGAAGATGGGTGGTTTCTAGTCAGTAGAAGTCTGACACTGCTCTGCCTAGAGCGGGAGGAGTAACCAAAAAAAAAGGTATGACTCTGCCTCCTTCAGGGATAATTCACATAACGTTTTGTTACGTAATTAAAAGGTAATTTACTCAACACTCAAAAAAAAAAAAATATTTTCATAAACCAAGTTATAGTCAAGTACTACTTCGTCTTTACACCACAGAAATCTCAATGTCAGTCAAATGCCAACGTGTCAGTCGTAATTCCCACACTAAACTGTTGTTTCACCTACAAATGACCGTTCTCCATTCACATCAAACAATTCAGCCGATGCTCGCCGTAGCCGCCTACGCTTTGTCTACGGTGCTACGAAGCTACGGAGCTACGGAGCTACGGATTCTCGTAGCAATTGTCTTGATCGAAGACTTCGTGGTTCTCAAAGAAATTGACTTGAAACATTGGTGTGGCAATAGGTGTAAGAAATTTTTCTGACATTCAAAAGTGCCTGTAAAGGCTTAATTGAAATAAATTATTTGAGTTTGAGTTTGAAATGGCTGGTTTTTTATTTATGATAAGTTTTTAACCGATTTCCAAAAAGGTGGTTCTCTCACCGCTAAGTAAATTTACCATACTTAAACTCACACCTTTTTCCCATGGGGGTAGGCAGAACCCATAGAACGCCACCACGCTACGCTACGATCTATGACACTCCTTTTGCATCGTCCACTTACATACATCTCATCATACACACACGGAGAACCACACCAATAAGGTCAGTGTATGTCCTTCTAGGGCGTCCCCTTCCGGCGTTACCACTCTCATCAGCCCTGTAAATACCTTTTATTAGTAACCTTTCACTCATCTTATTGGTATTAATTATACTGAAAAATAATGTTAGTTTTTTTGTCTTAACTAGAACATCAAAACTACCCGTCCTGTCGTTTATGACTTTCGTGTTGAAAGTTCGATGCGATGAAAGCTACAATAGTACATTTTGATACAAGTGCGGAAAGTTTGTTATTGCATTCGAGGCAGATTGAACACCCGAGCCGTATGGCGAGGGTGTTCATGGGGTCGAGAAATGCAATAACAAATTCCCACGTGTATCAAACGACGTTTTTCAATACACTTTCGAAGAAATTAACTAAAAACGTTATGTGTTTTTGTCAACAAATTTGATGAGACTATGATTTAATTTACTTTTTTTCCGCGGTTTGATTTCGCCAGGTTGAAAAAGAAGCAAAGGTATAAAGCCGCCAAACAGCCTCACAGGAAAAATATAAAATTTAAATATTTTTTTAAATAAGAACACAAAAAAATGCTTACTTGTTCATAAAAGTAAATAATTGTTTAAAATATTTACGTTTATTAGTAGTATTCTTTTTACAAACACAATTTAAATATTCAAAAAATATTTACGCTGTAAAGACGCAGATCAAAATGGCGAGATTAAAAAAAAACACGCCTGCTCTATAATAGTCAGTGGTGTTTTTTTTTTAATTTCATAAGTTTTAATCGAATTACCGCTGCTCTATGATTACAGCGTGCGGTAATAATATTACAGCACGCTGTATTCTTATTACCGCACGCGTGCGAAATATGATGCATGTCGAACCTAATCGTAGTGCAATAAGAGCTAGTTTTCGAGGAAGTGTATTGAAAAACTATTATCTCGCACAGGTGCGTAGGTACTATTAATATTCTAGGTGTTTTATGTATCATATAATCATCAGCCTATAATGTTCCCACTGATTCGCAGAGTCTCAGGCCTCCTCTCTAGGAGAGGGATGGGCTATATTATAATCTACCACGCTTGCCCAGTGCGGTTTTATAGATGTCACATGTCTTCAAATTTTATGGTTCTAAGACATGCCGGTTTCCTCACGATGCGCCTGACTGGGTTCGAACTCACTACTTACTGTTCGTAAGTTGGGGCCGCCACCACTGAGCCACCACTGGGTTTTATGTATACAGCATTACTATCTAAATATTATATCACAATAACAACAATATGCCAATATCTCTCTGTTTCCTCCAAACGAGCGTCCGAACCGCAGCGTTAACCCGCCAGTCTGCAGCCGCCGCACCCACGTAGCGAAGATCATTATCTGCCACGAGAAAGTTGGGAGGGATCTAGTTAGAACCCTCTCCCTCCCACGCCCGCCACCCTAGAAGCCTTAACTTGTTATAACCAGTTTAAGCCAGTTCAGTTTAGTTGGGCACCTGCGATACAAGCCAAACTCCATGGTTTGTCTTGTACGTTGCTTGGTTGTTGTCCACGGCGGTGTTTTCACTTGATCGTATGTATTAGAATGGTTTGTTTTGTTTTTGGTTGCTGTTGTTATATTGCTTGCAAGCTTTAATATTGGTTAGCTTTAATAAGTGGAAATTATGCTTTTTCCTACTCCTCCGCTATTCTTTTCTGGTTAATTTCGTTGCGGGATCCAAGACAGTTAAATCGTTTCTCTGGGACTTCGTCGAGCTTCATTGTCTCGGCGCTTTTCTTGTGGTCGCTACCGTTGATTCTGGCTAACAGGATATACAGTGGTTTGGGAATAGTGGGGCGGGCTTGTCCCATTAATAAGCTTTAATATGATCTGAGGTATTAAGCTGCCCCATCGGGGCCGCGGGTTGTTCACAAGAGATACCGCGGCCTCGACATAAAGGGCTAAGAAAGAACACGGGTGGTTTTTCGTCAGTAGAAGTCTGACGCTCCCTCTTACTCGGCTCAAGACCGGGAGGGGTTATTAAATGATTTTCCACATGCCCAAATATACAGGCTTCAGATAGAAATAGCAAAACGTGTTAAAACAGCGGTCGATTACCGTAGGACTGGTAGTAAAAAACTTTTAAAGAGGTTTTAATTTATGTCATACTGCAAAGAACTTTGTCATAAGTGTCTTTAACTACCTTGCTTGTATCAAAATCCAAGGTTCTTTTCTTTTCTCTAATTGAATTGACTTAAAGAATTGCCTTGAGGACTTGACTTGAGCACCTGGCTCTGCGTGCTAACTAATCAGCAAATAATTTTATTTACATTTCGCCATTTATGTTTAAGGCCCATGGAAAAGGTAGTAATTCCCGGTTTAGTGCTCAAATAATACCTATCTTCCTGGACACTCCAAACGAAACCCCTAGAACAGTTAGTACCATAATAACTATGAAACAGTTAGTCCCAAAATATTCCATAAGTAATTTTTTCAGCACCCAAAACGTTCTAACCCTACGCCACAAGGTCGCCATTCAGGCTGAAGCTCGTAAAATCTTATTTTATTTTGAGAGATACAAACCCCTTTAAAAATCTTCATTCCGCCTGTAATCCCAGAAGGACAAGTCAGAGGTGTAACTAATAGTATTATGGGTATTTGTGTATGTGAGTTTAAATGTTTGTGAACGCACCCATGATACAGGAGAAATTCCTAGTGTAGGGCGATGTTTGAAAAAAAAAAAAAATATACCCTTTTGGAGGGTGTGTAATCATCAAATGACTCCTCCCGCTCTGGGCAGAGCAGTAGGGAGTGTCAGACTTCTACTGACTAAAAACCACCCATGTTCCTTATTAGCCCTTTGTGCCGAGGCCGCGGTATCTCTTTTCAACAACCCGCAGCCCCGACGGGCTCTAATAGTACATCCTCATTTTATCATTTATATTTAATTCCCATGTAATACCGGGTACAAGTCCAGACCCCATGACTGTTACTGAGAATTTTGAACCTTTTGACCGTCACAGTCAAGTAAGACGAAAAGTACCTTAAGTCATCAGACCCAAGGCACTTTTTGCTTGTTCGGCTTGTCGGCTATACGTGACTGTGGCGCTCAAAAGAAAACCCAATAACACGTTGTTCGACCTGGGAATTGAATACAAGACCTCATGCCCGTCACACTATTCCCAGAATAATCTTCCCAGTACCCAAAACGTCCTGACCCTACGCCACAAGGTCGCCAGTCTGACTGGAGCTCGTAAAATCTTATTTTATTTCGAGAGATTTCATCATCATCATCATCAACAGCATATTAATGTTCCCACTGCTGGGACACAGGCCTCTCTTTGAGAGGGAATGGGCTATAATCTACCACACGAGCCCAGTGCGGTTTGGTAGATGTCACATGTCTTCGAATTTTTTGGTTCTAAGACATGCCGGTTTCCTCACGATGTTTTCCTTTGAGAGTAGCGGTGATGAAATAAACTACACAAAGTAATGTGCCTGCCTGGGTTCGAACCCACGACCTACTGTTCGTAAGTCGGGGCCACCACCACTGGGCCACCGCTGCTAAGAGATTTCATCATTTATATTTAACTTCGATGATTCACCATAGATCCAGATTCCGTGGCTGCTACTAAGAAAATCTTAATGGAAAAACACAATACCATTTTGTTCGACCTGGGAATCGAATACAAAACCTCAAGCCCGCCACACTATTCCCAAAATAATCTTTCCAGTACCCAAAACGTCCTGACCCTACGCCACAAGGTCGCCAGTCTGGCTGGAGCTCGTAAAATCTTATTTTCCACGCAATCCGTCTGCTGCCTTATCTCTCGGATTAGCCCCACAACCTAACTTGAATTATTAACATAATCTGATTATAGCCTTTCGTTTATCTTAACGCTGTTACGAAGGAGGCTGGCAGTGAGCCTGGCTAGTTTTATGTGGGTAGGGTTTTAGTTTAGTTTTATTTCTAAGCGATTTAAATGGAGGATAATTGTCCTCGAGTCTGTTATATGTGGCTAGTTTTAGCATTGCTATATGATGTGAGTGTATTCATTTATATCATAAGGTATTGCGTATTTGTGTGTTATGGAATTAGCACCTATCAACATCATCTTCGCAAGGCTCGTGGCTTAATAAGAACTGCCACTCAGGTCGATCTTTAGGTAAAGCTGTGCATGCCTAGGTCGGTCTGTGGATGGGTGGCCTGACATACCTAGTTTCCTCCGTGCCTCGGAAAGCACGTTAAGCTGTTGGTCCCGGCTGCCATATATATAGATCTTTGGCAGTCGATACAGGTAGTCAGTGACCTGAAATTCTGACATCCAGTCTTACCATAGGGTATTGTATTACCTAGTATTAACTGGGTTGTGGAGGTCAAATAGGCAGTCGCTCCATGTAAAGGGCTAAGAAGGAACATGGGTGGTTTTTAGTCAGTAGAAGTCTGACACTCCCTTTCGCTCTGCCAAAGAGCGTGAGGGGTTATTTGATGAATTCCCGCCCCACAAAAAAAGGGGTATAGTTAATATTATACCCCTTAATGACAGGGCTGTAGAGGTCAGATGGGCAGTCGCTTCATGTAAAATACTGATTAATAATATTAGTATGGATGCGTATAGACAATAATTTAAAAATGTATTCAATACTTTATAAAACCAGAACTTGTAAAAGACAAAAGTAGTAAATGAAAGCATGCTTTTCCTCGTTCTAAAACCCCAAAACCTATGAAAAGCGAACTCGTAAATCAATGCCCTAAATTCCTTATTTTTCCTTTAGCCGAATTATTCGAAAGTGAATGGGAGCCGGTTCGATACTGCGGTTCATACGTAGAACCACACACGAACGTAAAGAAAAAGAACTACGGGCTACGCTGCTACGGGGCTACGGAGCTACGACGTAGCAGTGACGTCACGCCAACGCTCGTAGCTCGTAGCGGGTCACTGTTATTGTTTTGATTGATACGGGTGATATTGGTTCGTTTACAAAAGTTTTATGAAAACGTTTTAAAAACATTTTTTTCGACAAAATATTAAAGAAATAATATTCAAGGCACTGCAGTTACCGTCATCATTATCATTTTAGTCCGGGATTATACCCAGTGTTGGATGGCCAACACTGGGTAGTGTTGGCCATCCTTTTCTTCTGCCACTCTTTTCTGCTCTTGGCGATATCTACAACACCACTATTATAATATTCAGAAAATAAATAACAAAATTAAAACTTATTTAAAGAAAGATTTAAAGTTATTTCCTTCGTCTTTGGCCGAATGGATTTTCTATAAAAGTTGGAATACACATGATATGTAGTAGCACAAAAGCATGCTAGTTTTAAGCAGCTAACCCCCCGACGTTCGACTAAAACCCCGTCAATAAACTACAAACAACAACAACCATCCGTAATAATAAAATTCCTCTCCATCACAGCCTGAAGCCTGCAGACCAGTTCTCATTAAGTCCATCTGCAGATTCCTCAAGAACCGTGCCAGGAATACGTCTCCTATATTACAACCCATCCCACCCTACCACTACCACCAGACCTTACAATGTTCAACAGCGGGGAAGGATGAAGGGTCTTGTTAAAATGGCTATGCATTCCACACCACCATTACCACCAGACCTTAGAATGTTGGACAGCGGGGAAGGATGAAGGTTCTTGTTAAAATGGACGAAGGTAACCATCGTTTAAGGTATGTACAGATTAATGAATAATTTAACTGAACGAAGACCACAGTCTTGGGTATTAGTTGAGGATTTATGGCGGTTCCGATGTATGGAACTTTGGGGGATTCTACGTAAATATGTCTTCACGACGTCAATAAACGAAGCGTAAGTGGATAATAACAGAATTAGAGCTGTGAAAAAAAAACGATAACTCAGCGACCGAGAATAAAACCCAGATCCACAAGCTGCGCTGACTGCTAGCACTTTCGACAACTAGACCATTGAACGAAGCAGAAGCAGGTAGTAAACATTTTCAATCTAAAAAGAATTATAGCACTCCTTGTCAATAATATTTATAAAATGAAACTACTAGCTGTTGCCACAACTTCGTTTGCGTGGAAATATTGATGTCTACTGTGAGAAAAAAATTACGCTATGTCCTTTCTCATGATACTATAATATCTCCTTACATTGCGATCCAGTTTAGGTTGTCGTGAAAAGGTGACAAACAACACAACAGAGATACTATCGCATTTACAATATTTACAAGGCATCTATATCGTAAATCCATTTACAATAAAACTATACATAGGTGATACAATAAGCAAAACTCTTGATACTTTTGATTAACTATTATTTTACTATCTCCACAACAAAACGAGCGTACACTGCCCATAGACAAGATGGCGTAACAGTCAATGCTACAAACATTAATTAAAAAAAATACATTCACTTATTCATAGATACTACGAGTACTAGGAAAATGAATCTACACTCCACCATACCCACAATAGTGTGAACAGCTACTTACGCCTCTCACGCCTGACTCGCCACGCTGCGTGCGATGCGTGCGCCCCCACGTGCGTGCCAAGCGTGAACGCATGGGGTTGTCTTAGCTAGCCGCGTATTTTTACCACGGATGGAAATAACTGTCTATACGTCTATGGTCCACTGTTCGATGTTCACGCTTGGTGGGGCGTGACGTGCGTGGGTGTTTCTGAGGAGTGTGGTGGTTGTGGACGGTTATTTTTATTAGGTCTGGTTTTGGATGGGTTTGGTTCTGTCGAGGACAAACACGCATAGATGTTTTTAAGGTGTGATTTGACGGCTCATAATCAATTTGTGTGTCTTACCAAGGGGTATCGTATTACCCAGTACTCGGAGGTCAGACAATCGCTCATTGTAAAATACTGATATTCAAATTCAACTGCATCCTGTAAGACTGGAAGCCGTCCCTAACATGGTTGAGCAAATATTAGGTAAATGTTGATGTGCTGTCTTAGTGATTAACAAAAATTGTTACACACAAATTAAGTATATTAGGATCCTTTAGTTCCAAAATCACAGTTAAAGCTATCTGTTGAGCATGATTGCTTGAACAATGCTCCGTGTAGCTAATATTAATGGACTTTCAGATACACAACAAACAGTACCATGTGTAACATTCTTCCATTAACACGGTAAGTCTTGCACATAAAACCAGTAACGTACCTTAAAATCAACTGTCCAAGTCACAATTTAATATCAACCCGACAACAGGTTGCCCCTACACCAAACCAATATCCTCCTTGCATATTAAACTAACAAACAGTATACAATATAACTCCGAACTCAGACTCGCAATAAAATCAAGTGAACACTTAAATACCTGTAAGCATCGCGTCGCTTATCGCTCGATCAACAACGATAGTCAAACTACGCACATAAAGGATACTGCACGCACATAAAGTGGTTATCTGAACACAGCCTTAGGCGCCAAGCCGGAATGTGGGTGGTACTAGACATAGGAGAAAGCGGGTTTTAACCCTTCGTGTGCCGGAACGTAGATCCACGTGAGACACAATAGCTTTTTAACTGTCTTTATACTCGGCATACAATGAGTTAAGGGGGATTTTGTGTTATTATCCTGTATGAGGTCTAAACGAAGCCGTCGACTACGCATTCTAAAGATCAAACAAAGTAACTCTGTGCAAAAATATTGCTGTTTCTGAAAAAGTAGGCTGCAAGAGCGAGCAAAGCGAGCCCGACAATTTTTTCATCTTTACTTGAATAAATTCAGATATAATATGTTATTTGAGGTCAAAATGTTCACATGCTTCAAAACAGAAATTGGGAAGAAGAATTTGCTTACGAAAAAAAATACGGCTTATGGTAGGGCTTAACATACTCGTAACCTACTATAGTGCTACCTGTTATAGTGCTTATGGATGCATTGAATAGAACAAAAGTCAGGAGGAAAGTTATAGCAATAAAAACTTATATTTGAAAGAAATACACTAACAAACCATCACAATGACGGGGGTACGGCTTTCGGCTTCTTCAGGGGTCTTTTTGTAACCAATTTGATAAATCATCGTCAATTTTACGAAAGCAAGGACTAGTTTATTATTCTACAAGTAGACGTACAGACGCCTGTACATAAAGCTACAAGGTAATTTCTCTATATACAGGATCATGGTTGATAAGGGGCCCGTCGGGTCTGCGGATTGTTCGAAAGAGATACCGCGGCCTCGACACAAAGGGCTAAAAGGGAGCATAGGTGGTTTTTAGTCTGTAAAAGTCTGAAGTCTGCCCAGAGCAGGAGGATTCATTTGATGAAAAAAAGGTTGATTAAGGAATTGATATGCTCTTTTATTCTGAATCCGCTCTCCGCTCATAACTCACAAAACCAAGAAGTAATTTGCACGAGGCGATAGTAAAGTATCGTTATGGTGATTACATTGTTACTAATTCCGCTCCGCTGTATCTAAGTCATTTAGAGTTAGTGTCGCCGCCTCAGGCTGCAAAGTAACTAAATACATTATGTTAGGTGCAACCCAGAGGCTGAGAGGTTTATTTTTGGCTTTTCATTTTGGGTGGAGGCAAAGACATTTATTTATACTGATGCCTCGATCTAGTGGTCTCAAACTTCTAAGACAGTGTGACCGTCAAACTTCTAAGTTCTCGAGTTCGAACCCATACACGCACCTCTGGGTTTTAAAATTCATGTGTGTATTGTATATTTATCACATGTTTCGGTTGAAGGAAAACATCGTGAAGAAACCAGTATACCTACTTGAAAAATATATCTCCAAGGCATGCAGGTTCCAAGTAACGGCCCATGGGCAGTATAAACATGGACACTAGGTTAGAAACTATAACTACACGATAAAGAAGAATCGCGACTGTTGAGCATGAGCTCCTGGGTTCGATTCCCGAGTCGAGCACATTGTATAGTTTTTCCATCAGAAATCAGAACCAGAAACTTAAAACAATTTTGGATATTTCATGTCTATTTTTATTTATTTTTATTTTCCTTTATTGGCCAACCAACAATTGTATAAACTGATAATATTTAAAGTATGTAAGGTTAGTGTAACAATTTATTATAGGTTAGCACCGCATGCCCCATAAACACTATAAGTGTGCCACAGGCACTGAACTATAATCTTATTATTTGAGTAACTTATTTAAGTATTTGGTGAACGTTGTTATGTCTTCACAATATTTTCTGCGAAAATATCTGTCCCGCAACTTTTAATTTCGCCGTCCCTGTAAACAAATGGAACAAAATTAAACTAACAAAGATACAAGACTTATAAATATCAATAGTCTAAAAAATAAAAAGTAAAAGAAATAATACAATGATTTATTTTATCAACAGGAGACCAAAGATTCATCTTCACGGTAATACGTAACCAAACAAACATTAACAGAAAAACCTTGAATCCCATCCACTAAATAAAACTAAAACCTAGAAGCATAACTTCAAACTACAGTTCACATGTCGTAGTACCGTCCACCGTACACAACATTTGAAGAGCGGCTGCAAGACGATTTGCAGCAGGAAATGAACCCGAACAGAGGGGGGAGTGGCTGCTGGCTTCACATCCTCGTATCTATGTGGATATGTTCAGATATAGTTCAGAAATACGCGACTGAAGCGACTTGATGCGATGTCAAAGGGAAAGATGGGAAATTAGATCTTTTATAGGTATAGATGTTTCGGCGAATGAACTATGAATAGGTTTTACTATTAGAAAAATAGCATTTTGCCCGCGACTTTGTCCGTTAAAATTGTAATAGGGACGTTAACAAAAAAAACTAATTAGTCCGTCAGATAGATTTCCAAAAAAAATTGGACACGTATTTTTTCTTTTTTCACGTAAACAAACAATGAAGACGATACAGTGCTTTGAAAACTCGTGTGACGTCATATTCTAAGACATTAGTATGACATTTCTTAGCGAGCAGTGACGTCACAACCTCCCACTCAAATCTTTGACGCGTTTTATCTTCGTCAATTTTTATTGATTTTATAAAACAAAAAATACGTATCCAATATTGTTCGATAATCTAACAGACGGACTAATTAGAATCATATTTTTTTTAGTTAGTAAACATCCCTATTGCTAATATGTGTGATACAAATATAATTTATAGCCTATAGCGCCCACAAATTAAAGGTAGATAAATATAAAATTTGTTTATATAAATGCACAAAAAATCACTGATTATCGTAAGCCTAAACCTGTTTTTCGTCTATGTAACTTACCGTTATAAATGATAAACCCACGAGAAAATCGAAGACATGTGCCAGTTACCAACACTATAGGCCATACCCTGTCAGAAAGGAATACGAGGAGAGAGGAGGTATTACGTTACCTTAGTGCCACAGTTTCATCATCATCAGCGTATTAACGTTCCCACTGCTGGGACACAGGTCTCCTCTCTTTAAGTGGGAATGGGCTATAATCTACCACGGGGGCCAGTGCGGATTGGCAGATGTCACAAGTCTTCGGTTTTTTGATTCCAGGACATGCCGGTTTTCTCAAGATGTTTTCTTTTACCGTTTTTGAAAGCAGTGGTGATAAAATAAATTACACAAAGTAATGCACCTGCCGGGATTCGAACCCACGACTTACTGTTCGTAAGTCGAGGCCGCCACCACTGGGCCACCGCTGTCCAGCTCAGCTGCCACAGCTTACAGATCGTAATTCACCGTATCACATCGACATTCTCCTCATTCATTCATTTATTCCAATTCATTTGGCACAGTGTTCTTCTTCCCTAAGTCTTTATCATCCTTCACCAGTCCATCTATCTTTTACCGTATCGAATAAGGACGTATAATATTTCCATATCTTATTAATAGTTTTCCATGGCAGTATTTTCCTATTTACCTCCACATACATATTCCCTAAAACCACTATTTGCCTTATTCCACAATATATCGTCTCATATAGACAAGTGGCGCTGAAGCGCTTTTCATCCATTTTCGCTAAAGTCCACCAAACACTGTTTATCCTCGATTCAAAGACGTACTTAACGTAAACGTAAATGTTTGCGTTACGTTCGTTTCACTCAAACATTGCTTTGATTTGTAACTTACCTAAAGTCTATGCGGAAACTGTGTTTGTGGTCACTTTGTAACCAATTTCGAAAATTTTCTTTAACTTACGCCGATAAAAACCACGTTCAAGAATTTTATGGAATATTTACATAGTGTAAAAAATACTACTTTTTTTGCGCTACCACAATGCTTTCCTATTTGATTCAAATATTGATTGGTACAGAATGCCTTGTATTAAGTCAGCCTGTGTACGACTCTTGGACCTACATGAAGTTTAAATAAAAATAATTGAAATTCAGTAATTAATAATATTATTATTTACAACTAGCGACCCGCCCCCGCTTCCCACAGGTGTAATGTGCTACCGCGTACAAACCTTCCTCTTGAATCACTCTATCTATTGAAAAAAC
This sequence comes from Diarsia mendica, assembly GCA_949316265.1. Classification (NCBI taxonomy): domain Eukaryota; kingdom Metazoa; phylum Arthropoda; class Insecta; order Lepidoptera; family Noctuidae; genus Diarsia; species Diarsia mendica. Next base: position 6,303,404 of record OX438906.1, on the reverse strand, counting down.
CCGCATCAAAATCCGTTGCGTAGTTTTTTTTACATAGGGACAGACAGTGGGAAGCGACTTTGTTTTATACTATGTAGTGTTATGGATGTATTCGTTGACCATCATAGATTCAGACTTTGGCCGTATGAAGGATTTAAAAATATTTCCTAAGAACCACAAATCTTTGAGAAAAAAAAACTCAGACTTATCTTGTGCCCACAGATTAACGGTCACAAAATTCGTTAAATAAATTACAATTCAACTTTTACAACTCTTCCAAGGCAAAGGACATTAAAATATTCAGCCCTCCATCCTTCCACACGGTTAGACGTCAAATTCCCACAGAATCATATCTCCATACGAATCCCACGACACTGGTATCTAATACTAAAATGGCTCAGGGTCAAAAAGAGCATGAGTTCAAATCTCGTATGCTCTAACAACGGGATGCTGCATCGAACTTAATGTATGCACACACCTTTCTATTTCAACAAATTTACCCTACTTTTACAACAACAAAAAAACATTCAAAATTCAACCTTAACGAACCAGCTATAAAGGTTAGAGAACATCTCAGGGGTTGTCAACAACAAAGTTGGCCGCTTACTCAGCACCCTTAATTTGTCCGGTAATAACCGGTTTCTGCACAATAGTAAGGCCTATTAACATAACTCCTTGACCGGACACAACCGGACACTTATTAATATTTATAATAACGTGTGTGTCTGTTAAATTTTTAAGTTTATCTTTTAGTTGTTTGAGTGATGCGGTAGAGGTGAGATCAGTGTTTTAGTGATTTGAAAAATGTTTGCGGCAACTGATATGTTGCGGTACTGTTACCCGTTTGATTGGTAAGTGGTGCTTTTATTTTTTCTTCTAATCATTACGTCGTAGTTTTAGTTTATTTGTGAAACCTCTTTTTAGATGTTGTTAAAAGATTAACAATGTATGTTTTCGAAACATGATTTGCTAGCAAATATTCAGCTTAAGTCTTGCACTAAATATTCAAACACCCTTGAACCAAAAACACATGTCCTGTCAGACGTCACGGCACTTTTTACTCCTATCGCTTTCATATCGTTCCTCAAACAACCCATCCATCTTTTCTTAGGTCTTCCTTTCCTTCTTCATCCATCAACATTAATATCCATTACTTTTTTAGACAAACGTGTTTCTCTCCTGATTACAAGTCCATACTAAGACAGAAGACTTCCTTTAAAATTTCCAAACGAAACAAATGGCAACAGTTTGGCCAAACCGTCCACATACATCTCAACACAACCTATTTTCATCCCTAGAGAGTAAACGCAACGATTCCTTCCCATTAAACATTCCTGAACCTGTCCAGCAGACAGCACATCTTGCCCATCAAATTCTTCGATACGTTTCCCAACACTGAAGTACCAATAAATCGATATGCGTCGCGCGGCTGGCCGGCTCATCACTAATTTACAATTTTATGGCTTGTGGGATCGAGTGGGGGGAGGAAAGGGGTAAGGGGGGGTAGGTCGCCACTCCATTAGTGGAGTTTGAACCCCCCGCGCGGACCGGTTAACCCTACGGGACGGTGGGCAGAAAAATTTAGTTTTCTCGAAAGATTTTTTGGTTTTCTTCACTTTTATTCGGTCTATGGATATCATGAATATTGTCTTTGCAATATATGTGAAATCTTAATGCAAGTCTTTACTACAATTTAGCAATTTAATTCCACAATAAGAAAATAATATCTAGCAAATTAAAAGTGAAAGCAACTAGATAATTAATAGAGTCTTATAATACTTTTGGTCTGGCGGCCCATGCAACTTCAAAGTTGAAATAGTTACTAAAAGATTATTTAAAAAATACACTAGAAATCAAAATGTCATCAAAAACACTAATAAAAGACTAGACTACTAATATTACGCTCTGTAATGATTGCTATACCTACTATCTTTTCTATAACAATTAAGTTATCTTAGCTTGGGTATTGGCTGCAACTGTAGTACATACAACTATACTTACCTTAAGGCTCATTTGGATTGTAAACGATATTTCTGATTTAAAGGTGCAAATAAACTATTTTTTTAAATTTTAGTTTTTATTTATATTAAAGAACTGCAAAACAATATTGACGTACATTGAAGTAAATTATTTCATCTATCTTCAATACAGAGTCGAATATGCTCATCAATAACACAAAATAACAAAACTACAACCCCTTAATCTACACACCGTACAAATTCACGCCTCCCGACAAGAAACGCGTGCAAAGGAGAAAGGACAAAACTGAGACGGGGTAGAGAGGGAGAGATCTTAAAGATACGTCGCCATGGCAACCAGTAAACGCACACATTCACACCTATACCCAGTTTAACGATAGTTGCCACCCACACAACTTTACCCGTAGGTATTACGAGAATTCGACCCTACCCCCAAAGTTTCAGTTATTAAGCAAATGCTTTGTAAACATTCTGGGTGGGCACCTTTACTTGCGCACTATAAATAGGTTGGGTAGGGCTTACAGCCTCAATTAAGTAAATGTATGTAAAGTTGTTTTGTTCAAATCTAGACGGGACATTGAAATTTTATGGTATGGAATATAGAAGGTGGGTATTGTGATATTGTTTTTGGGTTTGGAAGAAGGTTTATAATATTAAGCTGCGAAATTTGAAGCGAACAGAACGCTTTGTTGGTCTCCTGATATCAGTAGCGCAAAATAAAAGATTGCCTCTCATTTACTAAAAAAAAGGATGCTTCAATATTTTGGAACTCAAAATTCTAATATTCTATCTTTTTCTTTTCTTCAAAGTCAAAGTCAAAGTCAAAGATCTTTATTGTGAGACAGTGGTTACAGGGTTGTTATGTGTTTATTTTTTATGTGCGGTTGCACTGCTCGACCATGTTAGGCATACAATAGTTTAGAAATAATTTGTGTAATTTAAATAATATTAATTCAAAGAGACATTTCAATTGTAGTAGTAAAAAATAATATAGAAAAAATAATATTTTGCATCAAAACATAAAAACAGTTAGGCACTCAACTCGTCACGAATCTGTCGGACAAAAATTCATGTATTGTATAATAAGGTCTATTTACTAAGAAATCATTTAATTTTTTCTTAAAAAGATTAATGTTTTCAATTTCTCTTAATTGCTTAGGAAGTTTATTATAAATTCTTGAAGACATTCCGAAAAAACTTTTAGATAGTAGGGCTGTTTTTGAGGGCATGTTATTTACTACTTTGTCGGCATGTCGACGGTAGTGCAGGTTACCAAACTTTTCCCTATTGGTTTTTACAAATAATGCGATCTCATAGATATAGAGGGCAGGAAGGGTTAAAATCTTAAGCTTTTTAAAAAATGGCATACAGCTATCTGGGGCACGTATGCCACAAATAGCTCTAAGACACTTCTTTTGCGCCCTAAAAGCGAGTTCCCTGTCTGTAGCATTTCCCCAATAAATTAGTCCATATCTAAGCGTAGACGTTACATAGGCATGATAGGCGGTTAGTACTGCTGCTTTATTTACAATCTTAGATAGTCTATATAAAGCGTAAGAAAATTTATTTAGTTTTTTACACACCGTGTCAATTTGCGTTCTCCATGACATATTTTTGTCAATCCATAGTCCTAAGAATTTGATGGTATCTGTTTCGTCTATTTTTTTCATTTCGTAATTTACATTTAATGTCAAAGGGGTTTTTCTTTGGGAATAACTTACTATTTTTGTTTTATCTAAATTAATTATGAGATTATTACATGTCAACCAATTTATAATGTCATTCAAAGTATTATTTATGTCATTTTCAAATGTATTGATGTCAGTCGGAGAAAATACAGCAGTGCTATCATCAGCAAAAAGGACTAATTGAATTTTCACGGCTCTTGGTAAATCATTTATATAAATGAGGAAAAGCAAGGGACCCAAAACACTTCCTTGCGGCACGCCATATGTGACATCTCTTGGGTTTGACAAATACTGCACTTCAGTTTTCGTCGCAAAAGAAAGCTTATTTATTTGAGTTACTTGTGATCTCTGGCTTAAATACGATTTTATCAAGTCTAGAGCATTACCCCGTATGCCGTATTTATAAAGTTTTTTGAGCAGTAATTTGTGATCCACATGGTCGAATGCTTTGGACATGTCCATATACATAGCTGTTACCGGTGTCCTATTGTTCATATTTTTGTAAATCCTAATAAGAAGGTCGTAGATGGCCATATTGATAGTCTTGCTTTTACGAAATCCGTTTTGTTCACTGGCAAAAAGATTATATTTTTCAAAATAGTTATATATGCTGTTGTAGATTACTTTTTCAATGATTTTGGAAAAAATAGGGATTAAAGCTATTGGCCTGTAGCAAGAGATTCAAAAAGGGTAAAACGGATCCTCCGTTTTACCCTTTTTGAATAAAGGCTTGATTATTGAGACCTTTAGCTTACTGGGAAATTTTCCGTGTTGTATACATAGATTGATCAAGTAGCTTAGAACCGGACTAATGGATAGTGCGACGTACTTTATAATTGACGTAGATATATTATCGTATCCAGTACTGTGTGTATTTTTTAAAGATTTTATGATTTGAAATATGTCATTTGGAATTGTTGGACTTATGAATAAGGAATTATAATTATTATCAATCAATGTCAGCGTTTTATTATGATGTGATGTCAAATTATTCAATGTTGAAGGATTTGTAGGTTTAACAAGATTAACAAAGTAGGTATTAAAAGCTTCAGCAATTTGTTGCGGATCCGTTATAGATTTGCCATTTTGATTTATTCGTGCAATGTCTTCTTTAGGAATATTATCTTTTGTGGAGTTGATTATCTTCCAAGTTGTTTTAGTTTTATGTGGAGTTGATTATCTTCCAAGTTGTTTTATTCTTATATTGTTTTGTGAAAGAAAAAAAATGCATCAAGTCAGCCTTAGTATTGAGTTAGTTAGTTAGACGCTAGCACATCCAGATACCTGAAACTGTAAAATTTTCTCAATCAATCCTGAACCTTATTTTTTAGCGATATAGTTGAAAACCTATTACAGAAATTTGACTGTACTTTGCGGAAAAATGGAGTGTGGTCAAATTTTCATTTTAAAATACAATAGCCTCCTCTAAAAATACCTTCTATGAGAGATAAGATTTCAGATATACATATTATGATTTACAGACGCAAAAGTCTAAAGGAAAGTTTCAAAAGCATAAGCCCTCTTTTGTACAATGATTTTTACTCGTGCGTGAAGTTATAACCCTAACTAATATTGTAAAAGCAAAGTAAGTTTGTTTGTTATCTTTTCACGTCTCAACCACTGAACCGCTCATCTTGAAATTTTGTACATACGTTGTTAGGTTTACAGAAACGGACATAGTATTTTCCATAAAGAATGGAACAATACAAGGTGACACGTGTCTTTCGAATCATGATTTATTTGTATTACTTATTGCAGAACTTTAGTAGTATTTTCACCCGACTTCCAAAAAGTACGAGGTTATCAATTCGTATGTACTCCTACGATATATTATATTTTTTTTTTTTACAATTTCACATGGATGAAGTTCGCGGGGCTCAGGTAGTAAACATACACAACACAAGTATTAGGAAAGTTTTCAACAACGTTACTAGGATTAATATTATCATTGTAATTTAACCTAATGCATGATATCTAATCAGCATAGAATTTTTCCACCGCTGGGATACAGGCCTACTCTCTATGAGAGGGCCATAAGCGGGTTGGTAGATGTCATGTCACATGTCTTCGAATTTTTGGTTCTATATAATACCGGTTTCCTTCACCGAGTAGTGGTGATGAAATAAATTACACTAACCTAATATTAGAAAGAAAATCTACAAAGAAACGAAACACAACACTGAAATTAAAAAGTTCCATCTCATCGCCTGTGAACTGTACGCTTAGTTGAAACTACCAACAAATTGCCCCGTCCACTAACGACCTGCAGCTTCCACGAAACGGTCTAAGAACTAATAATGAGTAGTACACTCAATTATCCTAGTACAGTCTAGTATACCTACTTAATAATCTAGACTACAGACTCTAGAGTAATGCTCCGTGTATTGCACTCAGGTTAACAAACATGAGATGTTTGTGGTTGTTCTTTTTGTAATCATTTTAGAAACGTGACTAAATAATAAAAGCCACTCGAATTAATCTAAGGAGAAGCCACGCTTGCCTAAGTTGGTCTGTAGATTGGTAACCACCCATTATATACCGAGTTACCTTCGTGCCTCGGACGTTAAGACGTTGGTTTTGGCTGTCACTGTAGATCTTTGAAAGTCGTTACAGGTAGTCAGTGGCCCGAAAGTCTGATAACCAGTCTTACCAAGGGGCATCGTATTCCCCAGTACCTACTAACTGGCAGTGGCGTGCGCTCTATTAAGGCTCTTAGGCTTAGCCTACCTTACCAACTGAGCATTTCTTATAACTAATTAACCATGTAATAAAATAACACCATGTACAAAATAATAATAAAAAAGTTCAAACTCCTGTTAAAATACTTAGAGCAATTTTTCGCGTACGAATCTTATATTTACAGGCTTGCTTAGGCTAGCATTCGAGTAGCCTAAAACCCATTCATAATTTTACGCACACAGCGTCACATCGGAGAATGATCGGTGCATATTTTCGTGTATATGAACCGCACACATGCATGTCAGCTCCTGCGAGTGTAGCTGGCCTGTGATTGGCTACAACAACACAAGGCTACGATTGGATGCGTCATGCGTGCCATCTTCAGCCCGCGAACTCCGGCGCGAAGTTCAAATTTGTTTTTTTTTAACGTTTTTTGCAATTTGCAGGCCAGTGCTAGCTTGAATACTGACTACATACGTCTTACAGCCGCGAATCATATTTTATTAATCAACATACAACCTAGCACTGGCCTGCAAATTGCAAAAATGTAAGGAAATTAAGAAATTTGAATTTCGCGCGTTTGCGGTCTTCGCTCTTCCGTCCACAGATAGAGTGCAGCACTGACAACACATTTCATTGATTGATTTCGTACCTATAATCCTGCAAAATTTTGTTGACCGCTGTTGTGAACAAACTCGATATGAAAATGATGTAATTTTATTTGGTAGTATTTTTCTATCGGTCAGCCATTATTGTTTCATTGTTGTGACAAGCAATTTATAGCGCGATTTGTTTTGAAACCGAAAACGTACAGATAATGTCAGTTATTAGATACCATTATTAACAGTAGTGTAAATATTAGCTTTGTTGTGTATTATTTGTTTATTCCCCTAACAAATAATAACAATGGTAGGTAGGTACCTATTTACTTGTGAAGTTTGTGTTGATAATGTGTGTTTGCTAGATGTTAAAGGTAATAAGTTTTCTCAATTATCGTATAAGACAATGATAAGGTGCAAGTTGTATTTAGAGGTAGATGTGTGAAGGCCGCTTCGGATATTATCTTGCAAGTGACGTGTTTTGTACTTTTGTAACTATAACCCACTCACGACTTGGATGAGTTTTATAAGGTGGCCGAATCTTTCTTCTGTTTGCATCGATAAAAAATCATGAGTTGAACCTTGAATAATGTGGTGAGTTTTTGAATTGTATTTAGGTATAACTTTTACAGGCTTATTTTCAAATGTTATAAATGTGACAATTTTTTGTTTTTGCTGTCAATATTTCGTGGCCTACCCACCGTGGCGGACCACTGCACGCCACTGCTAACTGGATTGTGAAGGCGTGAAGGTCAGATAGGCAATCGCCCTATGTAAAATACTGGTATTCAGCTGTATCCGGTTTGACAGTAAGCTAACCCCAACATTATTGGGAAAAGGCTAGACAATGATCTTAAATATAACCTTTTTTAATTAACTTTACACTTTTTAAGATCGAAACACACATTCTTAGAATATTTCTGAAAATAGAAACTACTATTATAAAGTGTTTCTAGTAGAACATTTATTCGGTAGCGCTGTGGTTGCTGACCAACAAATTGGCGCCGCCACTAACGACTTTACCTTAGAACGCTAGTTCTCGCTACTACAGCTTATAATGACTAGGTTGTAGTGGAGAAATCATATTTTTGATCAAGATAAGGGTAGTTAAGGTATGGGAATGAATTTGTCAATACCGTATAAGTAGTCTGGGGTGGTTTGTTTGATGTATAATTTCTATATTCAAAAAATATATGACTTACTTTTATTTTTCATCATTTGCTTGCCTTTTACCAACTATGTTGGTGTTGGCTTCCAGTCTAAATACCAGTATTTTACATGGAGCGTCTGCCTATCTGACCTCCGCAACCCAGTTAGTACCTACTAGGTAACACGATACCCATTGGTAAGACTGGTTGTCAGACTTTCAGGCCATTGAGTACCAGTAACGACTGTCAAAGATCATATTATAGTGATAGCCGGAACCAAGGGCTCAACTTGCTTTCGTAGTCACCGAGAAAACTCGGTATTAATTCGCAGACCAACCTAGGCTAGCGCGACTTATACTAAATTTAGCCACGAGTTCTCAGTACACAGCATTCTCTACTAAAAGCCTATCTCCATTTTAAACACCTAAACATTAAATACGAACCTACATAAAAACCTCAACCGACCAGAGCTGGTAATAATCATGAAAACACGTCCAAACTTGAAGTACTCGACCCAAACTACCCCCAACCCTCCCCCGCCCCTTTAATAAGTTCCTATCGACCTGAGGCTGGCTTAAGGCTGCGTCCTTAACCCCCCTGCTGCCACCCCAAGACATATTTCATCGAAACTCTTAACTGCCGGCCAAACTTTAGCTAATATTTCACGTTACATATATACAAGTTACGTGAGCAAATATATACAGGGTGGCAGGGTAAACTGAGGACATTTTGGAGAAGGGTATTAAGTGTGCGATTCTCGTTTTAACTGTGTAAAAAATTAAGTCTTGATAGTTGACCGAGTAATCCAACAAAATTTATCAAAACCATGAGTTCTACTTGAAAAATTTGTTACTGTTTACGTCTTTTTTGCAAAGAAAATTTTGAATTTTTCGTTGATGGCACTAGACTGGCTTATGTGAAACTGAAATAAACTGGCGAAATGAGTATGTATGTCTACCTACTACAAGGCGCGATGAATTTGTCACAAGTAAAATTAATTGTTATAATCTGTCGAAAGAGACTGGATCCTGCGACACAGGGTATCCTAGTGCGGGATTCAGTGTCATTCTTTTTTATTGTAAAACTTTTTTATGAACCAATAAACTTTATTATTATTATTATTTATTATTATAAACTCTCAAACTCAAAGCATTCAATTGGACCAATTACAGGCACTTTTGAATGTCAGAAAAGCAAAGAAAGCGAAGCTACAGTCACAGTCATAAATTGCCTATTCCAAAGTGTAGAGCTCTATGGAGAAGAATGGGCACTCTTTTAATGTCATGTCCCTCGTTTATTCAGCCAGTATGGCTACAAGATATGTAGTACGTGAGTGTGGCTACGTTTTAAGCAATTATGTTGTGTGTTGGTTATGTTGGTATTAATAAACAATGGTGGTTTGTCTTTTGATTTTTAAACATAATAATATGAATACTGGAACGTAAATACCTACGTTGTTTTTAGAATTTAAAATACTCGTTTCACATAACATAATAGTTTTAGAATGTGATAGAAATAGAATGCTATAAGCTGATTGTATGTACACTAGGACCCAGTAATATTAATGACAATATTATCCGTGGTGCTAGGCAGCTGGGCTTATCCCAGTTGTACGTTTTTGTGTGCCTATTGGCCTTGTTCTGTTCTGTCTGCTGATATAGAGGGAAGTGGAAATTATGTTTTTCTTGCTCCTCCGGTATTCTTTTCTGATTAATTTCGTCACTTTCGTTGAATCCAAGACAGTTAAATCGTTTCTCTGGGGCTTAGTCGAGCTTTATAGTATCGGCGCTTTTCTTGTGGTCGCCTCTGTTGATTCTGGCTAACAGGTGTTACAGTGTTTTTGGGAATAGTGAAGCGGGCTTGTCCCGAAAAAAAAGGTAATTGTATTTTCGATTGTAACTTCGATGTAATTACGTTACGTTTACACTAACTCCGCAACCACATTTTTTTTATTTAAATTTAAACTCTTTTTGACGTGTTTTTAAAAATCAAAATAAATTCAATATGTTACCTATAAGTAGTTAAGTACACGATACATGACATGAATATAACTCAATGCAAAGGTCGCTGAATCTGATAAACATCAGAAATCGATTCTGAACTCCGGCTACCCTTTACGCTTCCACAATAAAATTACGCTTCGCCCTAAAGCAAAATAGTTCGAATAGGTGCTACGCAACGGCCGCTTTACGAAGCCTTGCAAGATTAAATGGGATGCCTGCCTTTCCTTTTTGCCGTCTCTTATGTACCTATTTATTAAAATGAACATCAATTAAGTAATACTCTAACAAACATAATAGGGATGTGTCCTGACTAAAACAAAATTTGATTCTGTAGTCCGTTTGTTAGATTATCGAAAAATATTAGATAACGAGTTTTTTGATTTATCAAAAAAAAAAAATTAATCGTGCCTAAGAACATGAATGGGGGCTTGTGACGTCACATTCTGGTAAAAATATACCAAACAGTGACGTCACACGACTTTTCGAAGCACTGTATCGTCTCATTTTTTGTTTACGTGAAAGAAGTGAAAATTTGGAACCAATATTTTTTGGAAATCTTCGTCAATCAACGTCATTACACATAATATAAACTATACTATACATAATATTTATACATAATATCACGCCTGTAATCCCTGAAGGGTTAGGCAGAAGTGTACCCTTTCAAACACCCACATTTCGCCAGTTATGTTTAGTGTTATTTGATTTTTCTATCAGGAATAAAAACTACAATCAATTCATAATTTTTAATAAGTTCAAAATAAACTTAGAAGTTACTGTACAACATGAATCGAACAAGTCACATTGTTGCTTGTCTGGGCTTGAACCCACACTCTTTTGCACGAGAGGCATCTACTATCTACCTCCAATTCCACAAACTACTTACACCTTTAGCCATCCCATCGTCGAATCAATACGCTAATAAATATAAATAGTGTACGCAGCGCGTATCGAAGCCATGCAAGTTTTAATGAGCGCGCTCCTGTGCAAACAACCTGTATGTGTATATACAGGGTGCTTACTACACGCTCGTACATTACACACGCACTATCGTTTGACGTGGCTTCACTTGTGTTATTAGTGAGGAAAAGTCTTTGATATAGGATTGAATGATAATAAAATTAATATATAAGGGCTTTGAAATATTTGGGCCACGTTTCATACAAATGTTACAACCCTTTTCTAGATTCTAAGGCATCGTTCACACCAAACGTTTTGTCCGCCGCCGACTGTGAGTATGCTCACTGTCTCTATGGATCTACGTAATAGCGTATAATTGGTTTGGTGTGAACAAGAAGTTAAATATATATTGAAAAGCGTTATACTGCGTAACGCGTGCTCACAGTCAGCGACGGACAATACGTTTGGTGTGAACGATGCCTAATACTTTCTTAGCATACTCAGATGGTAATGTTCCCACAGTTGGGATACAGACCTCCTCTCTATGAGAGGGAGTGGATATCCCCCACGTGGGTCTACGTTTTGGTGGACGTCATATAATGGTCAAATTTTGGGTCTAGAACATGCCTCACGATCTTCAGTGTTCGGTTTCTAATATTTTATAAGCTTTTTATTTAACTTGTCGTGTTAGGTCCTTTCCACCCCTTATATCATCAAAACAAACCCCTAAAACTTCATCGTATCACAATCATCTCCTTCACAACAAAGACCGATCTCAAATTTAAATAAACACGACACACATACACACAAACATATATATATACACTCATACTTAAACACACATATATATAAGTACATATATATACACGTACAGAGAGTACATAAAAGCGATAGTTTGTAGGCAGGCCGGTCGGGTAGAATTACCACAAGATTGCTACCATTCTTTAGGGCTCCCGAGACCCTTAACCCTTAGATGGCAACGGGCTGAATTTGAAACCTTGCGTGAGATAATTTAATTAATTATTCTGATTTCAAGTAGGTTGTGTTGCCGTTTAAAGGTAAACGAAAAGTGGGAAGGATAATGTATAATGTGTTGAGTTTTAGCTACTTTTTTCACTGTAGCTGTGATAGCCTAGTCACTAGGCTATACGGACGGTCATACCACTAGTGACTAGGCTCTAGTGGTATGACCGTTGGACTTCCAAGTGCCAAGTTGCTCGAACGCAAGACCGTACATCTACTTTTTCGGATTCATGTGCGTATCGTAAAATTATTACTTCGTGATACAACTATCATGCCTGAGATATATTTCCCGACGGCATACATGTAAAGCCAAGTCAGAGTCCTTTGATGCCCATCAAAGCCCATGCGTAAAAGCTCTGACATCAAATCGATAAAGACAAAAAAAGATTTTTGTATATTAAGTATGAAATCGACAAAAAAAAATTGCATATACTAGAAATCGTCTGAAAGCACTGTCTTATTTACACGGCAAATAATGCAATGCGTACCGACAAACACAAAAAAGTTTTGCGTATTTTCGGTAACTAAATAAAAAGACAAAATGCTGTGCTGAAAAACCATTACCTAACTACACCACTAAATGACAATGTTACATCCAATAAATCAGTCACCCTTTTCAAACAATGTCATATATCAATCTCATAAGTAATAATCAATACACGTGTCTAACAAAACTCAATCAACCCTCAAAAGGAAAGCAAAACACCCAGAAAATCATAACAACCAATCCCTTTACGAAATAAAACTTTCTTTCAAAAGTACTAAAACTAATGTTCAAAAGAAGATTTTCCGCGTTTTTTCACAAGTAGGCCAACGAAAGTTGTAGGTATGGGGTCGCTTGTACCGTTCACGGGTGGTTGAAGGTTGAACGCGGGAACACTCAAGGAAATTGGGTCATTTGTCCTTTCTCCCTTTGAGCAGTGTTTATGCAGGATTGGGTTTGGTCGTAAGGGCAGTATGAATGTGATTTGGAAACTGGAAATGGCCTTGAATGTGTGTGATAAAGAAACGGTCCTTTGTAGGCGAGGTAATCGAAGCTAAATTTGGTTGGGTCTTCATATTTTGGATGTATTAGATGAGCTTTGGTCTTTGTTAAAGAGATTTTTTTATAGAACAATAAAAGTGATAATAAATCTATTTAGTAGCACAAACAGCTCAGCATAGCATAATCAGCCAATAATGATCTCTCTACGAGAAGGACTGGGCTATACCAAATCCACCACGCGGTCCCAGTCTTTGGCTCTAGGACATGCTGATTTCCTTACGATATTTTCCATATATAATAGCTTACTTATACACTTACTTATTCAGATTATAAAATGTTTACATCTGCTGAAATGTAACCACTTACATAGCGTCTTTTTCTTGTTTACGTTTGAAATACATTAAAATATCTGAACCCCCATTATCCGAAGGCCATAAAATGATCTGTTGTAGCTTTAAAGTCTTAAGCAGTCTATGAATGAAGCAAAACATTCACATTATCTTCCAAAACTACACGAGCGTACAAAACTAACAGTTTCAATACAAACAACAGAAGCGTCACTTCCTCCCATCGCCAAACTATCGATCCAAACATGGCAGAACCCATCTTAACACAAAACTACACACACACATGCAAAATACATACTCATCATCCAATTTAATAATGTTCTTAGCACCCCCAAGTGGGGCCCAAGTTTCTGGGCCCCTCGCGATCAGTTCTTATCCCGGGGGGTGGGCCCCGCCTTAAAATTGAGACCCGGGGGTCCACCCCTGATATTAGTTCCCACCGTCAATGTAATCTTAGGACCCATCTGCGAGGTTGCTTGTTTTAATGGTCTAAGGAATTGTGAGGTGTTTTGCTTCGCTCGTTTTATGAGGGACGGTATTTTGGGTAGTTGTATCTTTAAAGGGTATACGTAGGTATTGTATAAGGTTTTTTATATCTTTTTTGTCATGTGAACTTAACATTCGAAATCATTACCCTTTCTTTTGGCTTCGCCGTAGTCGGGTAAAAAGCTACTAGTTATTATCTAAATGTTTTTGAGTTACTAGCGCACTAGCGGATTAGCAGTTAGATGACCGTTGGTCCCAGCTGTCCTTTATAGATTTTTGACAATCGTTACATAGTGGTCTGAAGAGTCTTACCAAGGAGTATCGTATTACCCATTACAAACATAGGGAATCGGTCAAGAGGGGCGATGTTATTGATCTTCTTTTCTTGCATTTATTTAACGGACTCTTCACGAAGCCGTCAACCAGGCATTCTGTATATCGATTTAAGAAACTCCACGCAAAAATTATTGCTGGGCATCGATTTTTTTTTAGAGTCAAAAATCATGTTTTACGATAGGACAAAGACACAAAGTATATGATACTTTAAGTCCTCAAGATATAGGGTTTAAATTAAAGTTTCATATATTTTGACATCAGCAGTGTCTGTTTTGACCGTGTAGGTCACTGAAGCTATTGCAGTTTTGTAACCGAAGATTTTTTTCCTGTATGTTTAATTTCGAATACTTACCTACTCGTGTGTAAGAGCCTCCATAGGTGATGACATCTCTTGCTAGGATCGATGACTAAATTCAAATCTATCTTTTTGAATTTTCTCATCGTAGACTTACAGTCTCGGTCAGCTAAGGATTACGATTGGCGTATAATAATGTATTCCCAGTCTCATAAGTGGTAATTTTCCAACATGTAATATGAGCTAGACAGCCTAAAATAACAACGTAATCAAGAAGTTGTTGTAATGTAGACGAGTTTTGGTTTCATTTTGGGGAATTGTTAAGTTAGGTACTTTATGTTGTACCGGTACCTAGTTCTAGTTAAAAATTGGAGTGACGATTTCATGATCGGACAATTACTGTCTGCTTGGTCTAAGGGTCTCAAACGCAACTGCTGAGCATTAGGTCAGGGTAGCCCGCGAAATTCAAATTTTCTTACGTTTTTAGCAATTTGCAGGCCAGTGCTAGGTTGTATGTTAGTGAAAATATAATTCGCGGCTGTAAGACGCAGTTACAGAATTATAATCATCAAAATCATCATTACAACCCTCCAAGTTCATGTAACTGTCAAGAATGACCTTTTGATGAAATACTCATTCTTACATGAACTTGGAGGGTTGTAATGATGATTTTGATGATTTGAATTTCGCAGGCTACCCTGGAACATCCACCTTAAGAATTTCTAAGTAGCAGCCGCTGGATGAGAGACGCACGGGACTGGGCAATGTGGCGACACCTGGGGGAGGCCTATGCCCAGCAGTGGACGTCTTTTGGCTGAAATGATGATGATGAGTAGCAGACGCGGAGTCAAGATTTGTGCCCGGTTGACAGCAATAGGCTCGACCCTAATACATGAGATTTAAACGTTAATGGCTGAAATGTGGGTTTCTAATGACTACACATTTGCCTAAAACTTCGGGAATTACAGTAAAAAAAGGAGTTTCATATTCATTCATTCATGGATTCGATCACATTTTCATTTTCAAACACAACTTCTAGTTCGGACGCCATATACCATTTACTTCGCTATACATAAACAAGTCAAGGTAGACGAGTCTTCATGTACTCACAATAACTAACTTGCTTCATACAAGCTATTATATTATGCTCTCTCGCGGTTTACGTATCTAATAGCCAACTATTACTTCACAACTTTGCTAAGGGTAGGGACATGGGAGAGAATAATGCGAACGTTTTTCTGTTATAGTGACGAAATAATCATGAGAAAATTGGGTAATAGCTATAAGTATCATGACATGTATCCCACAAAGGTGTAGGCCACCATTTCGCCTGTTATGTTTAAGTCGCATGTAATAGGGGACGTGTCTATTGCCATCAACTGACCACAAATCCAGACTCCGTGACTGCAACTGAGAAATTCCGGATTGAAAACTCAATAATACTTTTCCCGTACCGGGAATCGAACCCAGGACCTCATGCTCTTGCGATTGCAGACGCGCTTGCGATCACTAGACTTACGAGGCAGTAATGGTGATAATATGATTTTGTAAGAAGACACATACGAATATGTGCCGTTTAACCATGAAGGTAGGTACACATTAAAGAAAGTAACGATATTTTTAAGTACTTGTTCAAATAAATTTAAAAAAACAAAAAGGTTCCAAGAAGGAGTTTCAATTCCAAACAAAATTAGGGACTGGCCAGCAACGCCCAAAACTTCCAAATTCAAAACATTTACGAAACACACTTCAATTTAGAGTTGTAAAGAGGCATCTCATCAGCAACTGAGAAGGTTACGGACAAAAGGCGGGCCGAGTGCGAAATTTAAATCCTACCCGCAGCTGCGGAATAGAACGGACCTTAGAAACAAACAAATCGTCCCTCACCCCTCGCCCCCACCCCCGGGAACGAAACAGGAATGGCCGCCTTATACGACCACATCTTACAGGCCCCAATTCCTACTTCCTTTCCATTACACAGCCAGCGCTGACTAAACATAATCGCCGAACTTCCTTACGACTCTACCCTTCCGGCCAACTGCTCGCAACAAACACACAAGCCAAATTAAACTTTACAGCTCCACAAACAGAGTCGATTATATTCAGCAATGTTCAAAATTCGACTATCGATACCGATCGTGCGAATGTAAACTTCAGTAAGTGCGTCAAAAAGTCTATTTTCGCGCGCCGCGTCTACACATTTCCAATTTTCCTCGAACGACCGCTGAAGCACCCGAGTTAAGAACATCCCCGAACAAGTTGTGCTGTTAGCTGGGAACGTTTGAATAGTTTTCGTTGTCGAAACTTGTTCTCTCGGTTGTTTCGGGTGTATTTCTTATACAAAAGATGGGGCGAGGGAGGGGGGGGTAGGGTCATGATAAATGGCACAATATTAATACTCGGGCCGGGCGTTGTATAGTTTTATGATCTTAGTTGGGTAGTAATATAAATCTGCTTTTCCGGGCCGGTACTCTTTGCTAATGTTTTACTTTAGTACTAGCTATCCCTACTGGAATATTTAAGTACCAAACAGTTAATAGTTTCTATTATCGTAACGGGTACATGCTCGGTCGCTTTATGTACCGACCTACTCTGATAATGAATATAATTAGTAGTTTATTACTTTGGTATGATTTTAATGTATTTAGGTATGTTTTGGTATTATCTTTCTAGAACAGCTTTTGCTTTTAAACGCAGCGATACACGCATTGATAAAGATCGCACCTCGTCTGCTACACTCTGATAAAGTAATAAGAATAAGAATAATTTATTGTTCCAGAAATTAACGCAAATAACGAACGACGTGAATTAACGAATATACGCAATATTTTAAAAACAAAGTCTTAACACAATTATAATTCTTCTCCTCTGACACTAGGGTGTGTGCGGTCGCTAGATCTTACTGCTCACACGATAAGAAGAAGAAGATACAAACCTTGTCTACCATCGAATAACTAAGCATGAGGGAGTACATAGACAAACGACGAAAAAATATAGAAAGCACCGTTCGAATCCGCCAATCAGGTCGCAGCTCGTCTGATGTCTAGAGATATTCTACGCATAAGTAAATAAACAAAAAAAAATGAATGCAGAAAGATCCTATTTCAAATTCCTTGTTCAAAGATCATTGTTCGAACGCGCCAACCGTATCGCAGCTCATCTGCTACCTGCAGATATGGGTACACAGAACACAAAAAGAACCAATTTTAAATCCTCTTCTCAAAGATCGTCGTTCGAATCAGCCAATCATATCGCAATTCGCAGTACGACTGCTACCTGCAGATATACTACGCATACGCAACAGCACATTTTTGAGCAAAAACAAAAAATAGAATACAAAAGGCACCAATTTCAAATCCTCTTTTCAAACATCACGGTTCGAACCCGCCAATCAGATCTCATCTCACCTGTACTAAGCATAAACTAATACAGAGATAAAAAACGAAATTTAATTAAGAATACAAAAAGTTACAACTTTAAATACTCTCCTCAAAGATCATCGTTCGAATACGCCAATCAGATCGCACCTAGCCTGGTTCCCTCAGATAACTGCACAGTTAAACTGATTGATTGTGCCGCATACCGTGGCGCCTGACCCACTCACTGGCACTTGACCACTCGATGCTCTCTTGGGCAAAATGATTTGAACTCGCTTGATTGACGACTCGCAATCTTCAGATTTGAAAGTGATGTGTGAATGAGTTTTGCTTGATTTTCGGTTAAAAGAGTGAACAGGCATCTTCTAGGCACGTTCGTTCCATCGTAGACCTCATCCATTGCTTCGTGATCGAAGTCAACCTCAGGGCCATTTCGCAATTTTAAAAAACTACGTTGTGTATGGACATACATAATATATTCAAAATGAGCAATAACTATCGACTATCCCTAGGCATTGTAAGAACGAGGTAACCGCTTGGCTTGTAAGCCAAATTGTAACGTGCAAAAGATAATAATAATTGACTCTCTTTCGTGACCACGCCCTCAAACAACTTTTCAACAACTATTCCAGATCCTTCTATAGTTCTATACTATACCCATAACATCACTCTTATCCATTTACAACTAAACACTTACTCTACGTAAATAGACACCCACTACTGTTCCATAAATAATTCTTAGGTGCTACAACTAACCGACACTAAAACTAAAAGCAATCATAGGAAACTTAGTCCAGTTAGTTTCGCCTTATCGCTCTAGAGTGTAGAACAATATTCATAAAGCGTGCCGCGTCGCCGACAAGATTTTATTACAGCCAGCGAGTGGACCGCCGTAAACTATGGAATATAGTGGGTAGGTATAAACCACTGGGTAGTCGTTTGCAACCTTTGGTTCAAGACGGTATAAAAATACGTTGGTTACCCATCCTTTTATTAAGACATGAGACCGTTTGTTAGAGGAGCTTGTGGTTAAATAATAAAAGCCACTCAGGCCGAAACTCAAGTTAAGCCACTTAGCCGTTCAGTCACAAACCTCCTATTCAAGATGGCACAAGTATAAGCTACTTTACCATTTATTACAAGTATTAGAGCGACTGGACTGCAAATAAACAAATCAATACCGAATAAGACAATTGTTAACCACATTTTTTCAAGACAACCAAAAAGAATAAGTTTATAAATCTGACACTGACAGACCTGCGAGTTTGCAGAACAGCAAGTTAGTGATGTTGCAAAATAAACTTGTAGCATAATTAAAAAGTAAGAAGAAATAACTGCACATCTTACAATCTGTCAATTGTCTTAAACAGATTTTCAATCACATTTTCAGTTTGACTGGGAAATTCGAAGACTTACGGATAGCTTGTAGTTCTGGCGTCGTCGGTTATAATACACAAGACCAAAGTTATCAAACATAGCAAAAAAAAAAAAAAACACAATTTTTTTTCCTCATAGTCAAAATTATTGATTCTTTTAAAACAGAAAATTACCTGCCTTATTGCCTACTTGGAAACTTTGTATTTTTTTTTATTTTGTGTTCTTTTATATCCTCAAAATTCGTATGTATTTCTTGTATGTGTTGTTTCAAGAAAACACTTTTCCGCTAATTAAATGTATAATTTAAGGAAAAAAATAAATACAAGAAATTCATACGAATTTTGTGGAAATTTTGAAACCAGCGTAACACCACCAAATACACGTTTAGTTCCTAAAGTAACCACATCCAAAGGTTTCCAACGCCTTCTATTGATCGTATTCTCCCCGGAAGATCGTCGCACGCTTTCTATTCAACGATTAAGTCTAATTGTCCCTAAATTTATCGTCTACGCTCTGCTATTACAGTATGATATCTTGTATTTATGGCGCACAATTTGCGCACTACAAAATATATTAAGATTATTTATTGGATGGTAGTTATGTAGTACGTGTGGATGTTGTTAGGTGGGTCTGGATTAGTTAAAATAGGTAGCTATTTGTGCTATACATTTAAGTTATTAAATGAGCAATACAAAGCTGCCATCTTTGTGGACATTTGTTTTTATTGTTTTGTGAATTGTATTGTCAAAACTATTGGAGTTCATCTTCTTATGTTTTGCGAATATTAATCATTTTCTAGCCGTTATCCCAAATCATTTGGGGTCGGCGCTGAATCTCTTCTTCTATACTTAACGATTCTTCTTCTTCTTCTTCTTCTTACTAATCGATTAACAGAGGTTAATCGATTTCATGAGACACCTCCTTTCTTCCCATATCATTCTTACCATAGTCCATTCAGTTTCTTTGGTATGCGAATATTATGATCATAACGTAAATGTTATCATACGATTTTAGATATAATTTGCCTATACGGTTTCCTACATGTACATAAACGGGAATTGATTCTCACTTAAATCCAAACCTATCAAGTTTTAACGGACGCTGTAAGAGTCTATTATACAGATAAAGATGAGAAAAGATCGCTTTTATCCCACGATACTAATAAAACTAGAGTACAGGTTTTTTAACCCTTCACAACGCACCGGTTCCGATGAACCGCGGGTTAAAACAGTCACCCCGAGGTCAGTTCCACGTAACGGTTGGAAAAAAACAACTATTGGGTAATGGTGGCCTCGGAAAACTATTATGAAACTAATACGAATCTATCGCCATGTAGATTTTAAATATTCTAATATCTTGAGGGAAAAGATAGGATTTCACATCGTTTTTCCCGTCTCAAATATCTGACTAAGCGTTTCTAACCCTTCACAAGGCTACCGGTTGCTATGACCCAGGGGTCGCGGTTGTGACCCGCGGTCAGCCTGCCTTTTTGGTTGATTGTCACGGCTAACGATCATAATGTCATGCTATAGCTGTAATTTATAAATCAGTGAAAAACATGTGACGTATTTGATGTATTTAAAAAAAAAAACTAATTTAGCCCATGTCATGGACATATTATGAGTAGAATTGAATCGCATGAGTCACACGCGATCATGCATCCAAAAGAGTGATAAATATAAATGTTGATAGATGGAGAAAGAGAGAGGACCAAGGAAAAGGATGGATAGATTGTGTGAGGAATGATATTAAGGTTGATGTTCCAATTCTGTACTTAACTACATATGTCTTACAGCCGCGAATCAAATGTGCATCAACATACAACCTATCACTGGCCTGCAAATTGCAAAAAACTTAAGAAAATTTGAATTTCGCGGGCTGGTTGGAGGATTCCTTAAGAGAAAAGGAGTAAATGATAGCGTGACGTTTGACAGAGGAGAATGGAAGAAAAAACGTGTTGCGCTGACCGTGACCCCAAGTAATAAGTAATAAAGGCAGGAAGAGACCTTTGCATGTCAAACCAGCGTCATAATTCGGAAACAAACTTCAATTCAATAATGCATTAAAAGTGCTGTTTTTAAAAATCGTGATATCTAAATAATAATTATCGACATATAATATGTAGTTTGTTAGTAAGTCGGTCACAGGACTGTTTTACTCACGTTACTCATGTTCGCTTTAGATAACGGCAGTGTATACATTTTTTAACCCTTCATACATCTACCGGTTGCTGTGACCTGTGGGTCGTAGAGCTGACCTGGGTTAGCTTGCCATGACGGGGGACTAAAATTTCTCACGATTTTATCACGCCATGCAAAAAACAGATGATAACGCCCATGGCTCTGATCAAGTCTTGCTTATCTGTGTGAGTATAGTCATTTTTTTTTAGTTCCTTAGAGTTAAATACTTATAAGACTTTTATTAAAACAGTTTTGACAATAACAAAGAATAGTTAAGATTACAAGCATTGGAAAACATTGACGATAATATAACAATCAACAAAACATAACGTTACGCCAGCAATCCCCAATAGGTTAGACAGAGGTGTACCTAATAGTATATCCACATTTCGTCAGTTATGTTTAAGTCCCATGTAATAGGGGCGAGCCTATTGCCATCAACATGTCCCAAATCTGGACTCCGTGTATGACAACCAAAAGTTTTAATAAACCCGTACAAACATCTCCGCTCAGAACTCGAACTATAAAATAAATGCAAAATTAATTTCCAATCACAACGTTCTCACCCAACCGTTCTCAAAAAGAAAACACGTTTTAATACAAGAATATCTTACTACAGACTCATCTCGTTGTACTCAGACCCAATCTCACGTTATACGCGGCCGGTAGTGACCCGGGGTCACGGAGACCCCTCATCTCCGCATTTCTCACGACGCCGCAGCATTCAAAGGGTTGATTCTCGGACAACTTGTTCTTTTAACTTTTTGGAGATATTCTTTAGGGTTATTATACTTTAGTTGGTCTTAAATCTTCTTGTTTTTTTTCTCACGGGATGAAAATCAAGCCTGTTTTTCCACAGTATTTAAATATAAGGTCCCATTAAAATAGGTGGACAAAATTTTAGAAATCATTCAGACCACCAAAATAAGGACAATGGTATAAAAGATAATAATAAAAATGCATTAGATACTTACAAAAAAATAAAACAGCTAGCGAAAATACACTAAAAGTGTTAGTTACCCAACATTTTATGTTAGAAAAAAAACACTTTAATCAGTGTTTTTTTACTTGGATATGTTTGGTTAAACGTATTGAACGCTTTGTTAAAATTTGTCCACCTATTTTAATGGGGCCTTATACAACTAGATTGATTAGTAGTTTGGTTTCGAGAACGAACCAAATAATCTTTTTACTGAAGTAGTGTGCTGGACTATTTTACAGTTGGTACATAACTTCACGCCAGTAATCCCTAAAGGGTTAGGCTTAAGTGTACCTAATAATACAGCCACATTTCCACCAGTTATGTTAAAGTCCTAGTAATAATACAGTACGACGAGCTAATTGCCAACATTTGGCCACAACTCCAGAATCCATATCTGCTACTGAGAAATTCTTGCTGAAAAAACCCAACTTTTGCCCGACCTAGGAATTAAACCCATGACCTCACGAACAGCAGTCACGCTTTCAGACCACTGCACACTGGACCAACGATGCAGTACAGCGTATCAAATTGCACATTAGTTATTATCAGAATGTGTAATAGATATTACAATTCAATCACAGAGAGCCACGTTTTGTTGCACACTGTGATGTTTTGCTTTTTCAAAAAGTGGTGAAAGCAAAACAATACATCACAGTGTGAGAATCCTTGCATTTTAATTTGCTCTTGTAGCAAGGCAAAACAATAATTTTATACAGCATAGTCGTAGTTCAAGAAGTTACGTAAATTCAGCAATCAATGTAGGTATACTACTACTTGAATAATGAAAACAACAATTGAATATCTGTAAACTTTTATTTATCACCGAAATAGTCATATTATTATATACTAGCAATTACTAACTAAATTGGTGAGACGAGTTGCAAAACCAACAGCCAGCAGTCCACAATAGTCCTGAATAAAAAAAACTAGAAACAACCTCCAGAATTACCCAAAAATAACGTCTTAATTCACATTCAGAGTCTCCTTAATAATTATTAGGGTTTTATCTTCAAATCCAGCGGGCAAGGCCAGCATGTAGGTATATATAATTAAATTATACGTGGGTCCACACTAAGGCCGATAAGACCGGGGGCGGCGCGAGGGGGGTTAACACGAAATGTTCGCGCAGGGGGTGGGCGTACGTGAAGACAGCGAGCTGAAGACGTGCTTGTATATACATAGAGTGGTTTGTGCGACTGTTTTAGGGTTTTGATTGTTTGTTTTTTATTTTTTGTTGTGTAATAGGCCTGGTCTTGACCTCGCCTGATTTGTACATAAATCAACTTTGATTCTTTGTTGAGGAACAGTGATGCGCCAATGATAATGGTCGATAGACAAGTTGTAATAAATGGATGATATATTATTGTTCTTGTTGAAGGAGGACCTAAACCTCCTAAGACTAAACGTTCTTGGTTTATATTAATGATCTGCCATATTATTTGAAGGGTTTTTGTGACGTTGTACTATTTGCAGATGATACCTCTCTTATCTTTAAAGTAGATAGGAATAGACACGATTTTGACGACGTAAATAGCGCGCTATCAATGGTCACGGATTGGTTCACAACAAACAACCTTGTTCTTAATGCCAAGAAAACTAAAATAATTAAGTTCGCTTTACCCAATGTTAGAAATCTAGGTCCCAGTATTATCCTCGCCAATCAGGAGCTGGAAACTGCCGACTCTGCTATATTTCTGGGCATAACAGTAGATTCAAAATTACAATGGGGTTTACACATATCAAGCCTAGCGGGAAGGCTTAGTTCAGCCGCATACGCCGTCAGAAAAGTAAGACAATTCACTGACGTTGATACAGCACGGTTAGTCTACTTTAGTTATTTTCACAGCGTTATGTCCTACGGTATTCTGCTGTGGGGCAAAGCTGCTGATATTCAAAATATATTTGTACTGCAGAAGCGAGCGGTTCGTGCAATTTATCAGCTGGGTGCCCGAGTTTCCCTTAGAGATTTTTTTAAGGAGATTGGTATTCTCACTGTTGCTTCTCAGTACATCTTTGCCAACATTTTATATATTAGACAAAATATCCACCTGTACACTAAAAACAGTGATATCCACAATTTTAACACTAGAAATAAGCATAAACTACGCGCTCCTTTTCACCGGCTTCACAAAGTTCACAATTCATTCGTAGGGCTCGGGATTACATTTTATAATAAACTGCCATCTTCTTTTCTGGACTTGCCATTTAATGAGTTTAAAGCCAAAGTTAAATCTAATCTTTGTTTAAAAGCTTACTATTCTATTAACGACTACTTAGATGATAAGAATAGTTGGTCGCTGAGTTGAACACAAGACAATGTTTGTTATTTGTGTTCTTTCTCCAAAATTAGTTTACTGTTATGTTATGTATTTATTATTTTATTTTTACACTGTTTATTGTTATATACTTTTGTTTAATAATGATTGTGTCTGTAGTAAATCTTAAATTTAACTGACACCTTGCTATTGTATCGAGTCTGGTTCTTCTAACCAACCTAACAGACAGATGTGTGCTGGGGAGTTTGTTCCGCCACTTCTTCTTTCCAGCTAAACACTAGGAAGTGTCGATGGGTGGGCGTTTTTGGGGGACTGTCTTATATAAATGTAAATACAGTGAAACCTGGTTAAATGTGTCTCAGATGTCCAAATCTGTCTCATGTCTCAGTATGAGTTCCAGTAAAGTTATAGAAGTTTCTCACTTATCCAAGTCCCAGTTAGCCAAATTTCACTGTAGTAAAGTAAAGTAAAGTAAATTTTGACCTTCGAAAAGTGCTGATTATCAGCCTAGTTTGAATAAATGAATTTTGACTTTGACTTTGACTTTGAGAAGACATGTCACTCCCCGTCTCTTATGAAGTTCAGACACTGATCAAGCCATAATAATATTATAAGGGCCATGCAGATTAGTATCTGATAATTATAGTCTTTTGAAGAAATAATCACACAAATATGAGTGGACCGGTCCAAGTGCAAGCATTGATTGTATATTTACTCATTACCCAAGGCATCCCGTGGGGGTTGCGGGTTGTTCAAAAGAGATACTGCGACCTCGACACAAAGGGCTAAGAAGTTACATGGGTGGTTTTTAGTCATTAGAAGTCTGTCACTCCCTTCTGCTCTGCCAGAGCGGGAGAAGTCATTTGATCAATATAATATCTATCTATCTATCTATCTATATAAATAAAGAACGAAGTCCTGACTGACTGACTGACTGATTGACTGACTGACTCATCAACGCCCAGCCCAAACCCTTGGACCTAGAAAGCTGAAATTTTGCACAGAGGTTCCTTTTATAATGTAGACAAGGAATAAGGAAGGGTTTTTCGAAATTCAACCCCTAAGGTACTTAAATAGGGGATGAAAGTTTGTATGGAAAATCGTCATTTTCACGCGGGCGAAGCCGCTGGCAAAAGCTAGTATATTATATAAATAAAGAGAGAAGTCCTGACTGACTGACTGACTCATCAACGCCCAGCCCAAACCCTTGGACCTAGAAAGCTGAAATTTTGAACAGAGGTTCCCTTTATAATGTAGACAAGGAATAAGGAAGGATTTTTCAAAATTCAACCCCTAAGGTAGTTAAATAGGGGATGAAAGTTTGTATGGAAAATCGTCATTTTCACGCGGGCGAAGCCGCTGGCAAAAGCTAGTAATTTACAAAACTCCAAAAAAGAAAGGCATCATCTGACACAAAATGCTGAATATTATTCAAAGAATGACAATACTTACCTATTTTCTCAATTGTTTCAGATGTCATGTAGCAAGTGCATAATCAACTATTCTGAGTCACCAAAAAGCTTCAAGATCATTAGAAATTGGAGACCAATTTCTACAAAAGTAATACAAAAATTCTCAAATATGAAAAAGACCGTCGTTTTTGACCCTGAACCAGTGCCTATTTATTGTCTACAAACTGAATCCTGTCAACAAGAATCCTGAAACATGTGGAGCTACATCAAAGGTGGATAATATTTACGGCAAAAGCTGTTTTTAAGCACAATTTACACGTACTACTTTTCACACTTATTGAAAATTGCTTACAACGCATTTTGAAGATATCGGACATGGCATCTTTAAGTCAAGCAAATCCCATTAAAACTGAATCTGTTAGTGTTATCATTGTTAGGGAGAAGGACACTACCAACTCTTGAACGCAGTTTAAACATGCTGATGACGTCTTTAAAGCACTATTGTTTTAATCTTCTTCCAGTGTGTAGAAGAGATGGCACTAGACACCCCGTATAGCTCTGTCTTTTTCCCACATTGGAATAAGATTTAAAAAATCCTACTTTAAGACTTCATGGTAAACCCACTGTTCACATTTAGATAAAGCGATGAAATCCACCCTTAGTACTTACGTCTCAAACGATTAGTGTCATCATTCTTAGGGAAATTGACACGACCAATGCTTGAACGTGGTTAAGGTGAATGCGACAAAGTAATCCGCGAAATTCGATCAGTGTCAGGTTGTATGTTAAATGAAATAAGATTCGCGACCTTAACAAATGTGGCTTTACTGAGTAATAGGTAATTAATGATTAAAATCACCAATACAACCGTCTCAGTTCAAATAAGTCTCTTGAGTGACCATTTGACGAAAAAGGCATTGAATTTATCGAAGGCATCGAATTTCGCTGCTAGCTTGTCGCATTCACCTTAAAACGTGCTGGTAAAATTTAGATAAAATCGTAAAATCCGCCAATAGTACTTGCCTACGTGTCCATTTTCCTGCGCGGTGGTATTATCAACTCCACACAAATCCCCGCTGGTCCGGTCGAGCGGAGTCCGGGCGACTTTCGTTAGGGTGAAAGCAGTTTGAAAGTCGGGTCGGGGTATTGATCGAGTGTCTTGCCCCCCTCTGCCCTCACCCCCCGCGACCCGCGCTCGCCCCCGCCAGCGTCCATAAGGAGCGCCCAATTCTGAGGATGGTCGTCTTTAATGTAGAATTAAGGCTAGCTTTAGTTATATTATGTGTATGTATGTGGTGCGGGCTTTAGGTATGTACTGTGTGGATGTAGCTTTGGTGAACCAAGGTTTGGTTGGACAAAGAAATGTTGGTTCTGTGTTTGGTTAAGGGTTTTTGTTGTTATTGTGAGTAGCGATCATTAAATACCTACTCGGAACGAATTTATCAAAATCTATAATGAAAAACAAGCCAATTCAGGACTTAATTTTGAAGACACTAAGGTATTCTGTTCTGTGAATTGCTCATCGACCATAAGTCTAATTAGGACAAAAACTCTAGTTAAAAGAGTTTTGAAAACCAATCGTAAAAAGTTAATTTAAAAGTGTAAATAAATAATTGAAGAAACGAAAGAGGTCCGCGTCTTCTATGCAAAATATTTATACGTAAGTTTTAAACAACTTCTAAAAAAGGAGGAGGTAATTATTATGACGCTTGATAATAACATTTCTGCGCCTTAGCTTCGATATTTATGACACTCATAAAGAAAATTATAGTCTCTTTGTATCTGTAATTAAAGTCATAATTTCATCTCCTGTCCAGAAACCCTTATTTTACCCATATAATATGCAAAATTATTTATTTAGGCATCTAGAAAGTTTAAGTATTGTAGGAATAATATAAATGAGACTATTTTCTTGTGTCTTTTTTGTTTTTTTTTTTTAATCAATTAATTTCATCTCTCTTAACATAAACATTACATCACGCCTTATGGTTCCCGAAGGGAAGGCAGAGGTTTACTTTACAAGTATACCCACATTTCACCAGCTTACTCTTAATAAACGATGACAAACGAAATTCAATATTCACTCTTAAGTCTCATGTAGTAAAGGGTAAGCCTAATTGCCATCGTCTGAGCACAAATCCAGGCTCTGTGGCTGCTACTGAAAAAATCCTGATGGAGAAAAACCAATAACACATTGCCCGACCCGGGAATCGAACCAAGAATCTGATGCTCAGCTGTCTCGCTTGCGACCACTAGACCAACGATGTTTCCTTTCATAAAAATCAATCAACTATGGTATTATAACATTTTTTAACTAATTTCAATATGTTAATAATTTACAGAGAACATCTGTCACTTAAAATAATCGGTGCATTTTTAATCAGCAACGAAATCCAGTCTGAATTGATTACAAACGAATCTATAAAAAACATCCTAAAAACTTCTAACGATAAAAAAAACTACTATACTATGTATTCTGTTCACAATGACTACTTATCATAAATAATGATGATGGCAACACACAACGATCTTACATTACGGGCAACCCTATTAGCTGCGACACCTGAGAGGCAGCCCTAGCGAGATCGAGGGATGACACCCAATACGCGGACCTATTCTGTTGTTTGTTATTTTTTTTCAAAGAGTATTTTTTTATATAAGCAGCTACAGTGAAATATCATCAAGTAAAATCACAGAAAATGTTATTTTTCTAGTAAATTAACTGTTTAATTAAATTATATTGGAATAGAAACCATCATTTCCTATCTAATTTCATTCAAATCGAAAAAGAAGTAGTTTTTTTCTGATATTATCGATTGTTTATGTTGTTTGAAAATACATGAGAAAATTATTCACCCCAGAAACCTCATGCAGAAAATTATCTATACACAAAAACAGGCAAAGGCCTAATGTTTTTGTCCCTCTTAATATTGACTATGTGTTTCGTTTGTCATCGTTTTTATGAAAGAACAATATAAATAAAATCAGTTCAAAATTAGAACACAACCGCCAACATCACTCAATATTAAAAAGAAAACATGACGTAATCGATAAAGCTAACAAGAATACAACCACAGACTAGCCAGAGCCACGCTACACTTTCGTCCGCTCTCGCCTTACATTCTCGACTTGATTAATGTGTGTACCGACCGAGTTAATCACCCACTCGAGATGCCGATGATAACCGCTCGTTTGTGCCGTCGCCTGTGCTTGAAAAAAAAGTATAAGATTTTATCTATGGTTAGGGTTTTGATTGCTGTTCAAATAATTGTGGAACACTTGATTATGGCGCGTTGTCTGGTTATGATATGATTTCAATTTGTTCTGCGATCTGAACAATAAGAAAAATTGGTAACTGAATCTTAATTTGAAATTGTATGAAAAATTAAACATAACGTCACGCCTTTAATATCCGAAAAGTAAGGCAGAGGTGTAACTAATAGTACACCCACGCCGTTTTATCATTTTCTTGCCCTTGTCCAATGCCATTTCCTTTTGGGGTCGTAGCAACATTTACTCCTTTTTCCTTCATATCGTTCCTCACACAATCCATTCATCTTTTCTTTGGTCTTCCTCTCCCTCTCCATCCATCAACATTTATATTATATTCAATAGGGGATCGGACTGGGTCAAAATAATATGATTCTGTTAAGTCCGTTTTGTTTTATCAAATCAATAAAAAATGACGAAGATAAAACGCGTCAAAGATCTTGGAGTGGGGCTTGAAACGTCACTTGTGTCGTCAAAATGTAGGTACTATCATACATATGACGTCACACGAGGTTTCGAAGCACTGTATCGTCTTCATTTTAAGTTTACGTGAAAAAAGAAAAAATACGTGTCCAATAATTTTTGGAAATCTATCTGACGGACTAATTAGTTTTTTTTTGTCCGATCCCCTATTATCACACCCACGTCAGTTTTGATATAAATTTTATTTTTTACGTTTTCGCCACCTGGTACTCTTATATTATCTATACCCTCGTCACAAAACAGTAAGCCACGGTGAGCTTTTATGTCATAACTGTTTGTTAAGTGTACGTAAAAACCAAGAATCTGGCAAAAAAAAAACGATTTCCAGCAAGACATATCTCACATAGCCTCATCTCTTCTCACACATAATGTGACACTTGTCACATCCTTACTTTGTCCCAACTCTAGCTACGTACAACATGTCCTCAGCAACTCGTTCCACGTTCCCGTCCTGTCCGCCATAATTAATGGCACCACGAACTGGTACTAAGATGGGCCGGTGGGTGGAATCGATAGAACCCACGCTTTAAGGATCCTTCCTTCTGGAGAAAGGGAGATTGATTGTGCAACTGAGATGGGTAGCAGTTGCTTGATAGTTGTTAGCTACTTGATTTAAATTTTATTTAGCTTTGCGTTTTGATGAATTTCGACATTCTCACAGCTCAAAATCATGGTAGGTACTTAATAAGGAAACAGATTTTCTATTTTCCATCTTTGCATTTGGACAAAATCCTATTTATGTGCATTGCATAAAGTTAGTAGTCGCGCAAAGTCTTGTGTGTTTTGTGAAAATGGACCACAAATTCCTCAGGTACGCACTTTTATTAGCTGGTATCTACCTATTAAAACGACATAATATCGCCTGTGATACAGTTTACACTTTGTTATATTATGTTGTCTTGTACAGTCAACAGCAAAAGTAGATGATCAAAATCAGAAATTCAATACTAATTTATGGCAGATCACGAATATATGGCAGTTGTACCAGTAGTAAATGTTTGGCATAATTTACATTCACATATTTTGGAATCACTTCGACGCCACACAGTTCTGACGCGAATTCCGTTCATTAGTATTGAATTTCTGATTTTATTCATCTACTTTTGCTGTTGACTGTACTTACCACTTTTAACTTTTAATATGTATCTACTCAATATCATTACTTTAGTAACATCCGTCATTAAAATCATGGTACTGAGATAAAGGTGACTGCTAAGATGACGACTATTAGAAAAATATGAAACATCTTCTTCCATGCTTAGAGATAATGCAGGAGAATGATGATGAGTGACGTCCGCTAATATAAAACAAAGAATAATTGCGACAGTTGCACAACCGTCGCAGTTGCTCTATACGTGAGGCCACAGTTTTGGGTGCGGTACCCCGCGACCCACCGGGTGTTTCTTCTGGCGTTCCTTACGTGTACCTCCTACCACCCGGCCAGGGTAGCGGGTACTCTCAAACTTCGGCTAAAGTTGCCATATTTGTACAACGTTCTCGTTAGGCTGATTGTAGACGAGAGATTTGGGATACATCTTCAAGATGCGACTGCAAACAGCACTTAATTTTTTGTATCTCTTGAATCAGCACAGACTATGCGGCTTACAGACACAGGACAGGACTCAATTGGAAATTTTAAGAAAAGCTCATGCGAAAAATATACTCAACCAGTCGCTCTAATTAAGTAAACCATAAGCACTGTGCGATTCTATTAGGTAGTTCCTTATTTTAACGTTGCCCCACACTACGAATTTCTATTGTATTATAGGTGTGTTTACAAACATTTAAACTCACATACACCACACGCACCCGAAACAACTACCTGTAGGTCATACAAATATTTTTGTTTCGTGTGGGAAACGAACCCGCGACACGCAGCACTGCAGCACATCACTCAACCACTATCGCCAACCGTGCCGTCAATTATTCATCAGTTATTTATCATTAAAAATAGATGTATGTTTATTCTAACTAAAACCTTCCCCGAGAACCACTCTATCTATTGGTGAAAATAGAATGAAAATCGGTGCAATAGTTTTTGAGTTTATCACGAACACCCAGACAGACAGACACGGCGGACCAATCAAACTTTACAAAACAGTTTTATGCGAATCTCTCATTCTAGAAGGAATCTATACACAGCGAGGTCATGTTATACTGGAAATATATAACTAGACATGTCGCTCTCGTTGTGTATACCTAGGTAAGGTTTGTGCCGCCTGAAGACAAGACAACTTAGGTTGCAATCCAAGCCACCAAAAGATCATAAATCGTGATCAACAAGCATTTAGGCGCCAAAAAAGTCGGCTATCTTGTCTTTCGTCTATGATCAACCTAACCCAGTATAAAGGCCAGGCTACACTGGTAGTTTGCTTGTTCCTTAGTGGGTTGGGTTCTGTGTATGTGTGCTAAGTCTAACTTTAAGACAGTTAGCGGGGTCGCAATCAGTATAGCAGTGCTTTTCATTACTACAAACGGTATCTCTAGAGCGTACGTGTTTTGTTACATGGATCTGTTTTTTTCAGAGTATTTGATTAGTGATACTGGCTGGTTTTTTCTTTTCATATTTTTTTTTTAAATGACACCTACATTGTGTAATTTTTTTAGATGATCTTAATTCTTCTTCATCGCGTGGTTAGTGCATAATCTGGTATTAGAGTGTTATGCCGCCTTGGCTTTACAATGACGTAGAGTATTTTTCTTTTATTTTCGCTTACTTTCGCTAAGAGCTACAGAAATTAAATTAGGAAGATTGGTCCATGGACCAAAAGTCTACATTGAACACCTATAATACGTACCTACGTATCATGCCTGTTTTGATAAATTAATTTAGTCCTAAATTAATTATGCACCTGCTTGATCAGTTTAACGTTTCTATTTGGCTATGTTCAATCTAATTATTCTAATTTGAAAGGATGAAAAAAGGGGCTTTTGAAACATTAACAAAACACGATACGATTTTCTTTACAAATGATACAAAAAAACCTCCTTTCATTGACATAATATTTTTTCTAATAAAGGCAGTAATGGCGGGTCGACTAAAGCCCGTTCACATTAGCATTCAACCCTCCACCGCTGCACTTCTTTAATTCTCGCGCCGAACATATAAACGCGTTCGACGGCACGTGAGCTGAAAGCTTAGCTCAAGACGGTTGGTTAATGTTCTGTTTTTTATTTTCATTTAGACTTGTTTTGAAAATAGAATTTACATGTTACGTGCCAGTATTTTATGATTTTTTGTACATTAATGTGAATTAGTCGTTGGTGTTCAAAGAGATATAAACGATTTATAGAACGGACATCGGAAAAAAATCGCACAAAAATGTTGACCGCGATCATTTTCGATTTTGACACATGAACGCTAGCAGGGAAGCGGGCGTATGACACTGGGCATAGACAGAACGGCTTGTTACCAGGGGCGTATTTACCCTAGGGCCATCCGGGCCATGGCCCGGGGCGCCAGTAAGCCAGGGGCGGCGTAGCCGCCCAGCCGCCCCTGGCCGATTACATTTTGTTTTGGTGCCATTCATTCCACTTTTAATTCTCACCTTTTTTATATTTTCTTAACAATCTCAATTCAAGTTTACATAACAAAACCAGGCGTACGACGTTGTAAAAATAGGGACAACCAAGCAGAGGCGTATTTTTCTCGCCACCCTGGGCGGTTTTTCGAATTAGCCTTACGTATATTCCAATCTGCCATATGCCGCCCCAAAAAGCGTAAACAAGCACTATATCCTTCTAATCTGCCGCCCACCGCTTGCTATTCTCGGTAAAAAAAAGAAAATTTAACGTACCTATCTGGAATGCTAAAATTTTCTAGCTCGCTTCGCTCGCTCTTGCCACCGAGTTTTCTTCATTGTCCAAGTCAATACCTAAATGCATTAATAGTAATAGTAAGTTAAGTAATTTTTTTGAACGTTAAAAAGAAAAGGCAGTTACGTTTCCGAGGCAAGCGGCAAAAATTTTCGGGCTCGCTCTCTTACATTTGCCCTCAAGTCTGAATCATGGGTGACTTCTTAAAAAAATATCTATCCATATGAATTGTTGTATGGACATGTGATGCGAAGGAATGAAGGAAATGTTGTGAGGAAAATGTTGAGTATGAGTGTAGATGACTATAAAAGGAGAGGAAGGCCAAAGAAACGATGGATGGACTGTGTGAAGGATGATATGGCTAGAAAGGCGGTGACTGCTGAGATGATGAGAAATAGGGAAGTATGGAAGAAGAAGACATGTTGCGCCAACCCCAAATGAATTGGGATTAGGGCAGGAGAATGAATGATGATGAATTGTTAAAACAAGATGTACCTAACTTATCCGATGTGTCAAAATTGATTGAGGTCGTTCGCTGTTTTTGTTTATTTTCGGAACGGCAAACCTTAAATTAGCTATGTTGGCAAACAAAAGCAAAAAAAAAATATTAAAAAAAATGATTACACTTTTAGAAATAAACCTGAAGTGTAAAATTTTCAAAAAATAAAAAAAAGTTGTTTGACTTTTAGCTAGTTTTCTTGGCTAATATTGAAATTAGGAGGGGCGTCGAAATTTGGGTGGACTCTCGACACAGACGTTGAGGTTGTTTCCAAGCTCTACGAGTTCTACGACTCATTGATTAACTACTTACTCGAAACTGCTCTAGAAAAAAAAAAGCAAAAAAATAAAAATGGTATTTTTCTGGACTTCTGGGGCGGCAATAGTTATTGGCCCGGGGCGCCACATTTCAAAATACGCCCCTGCTTGTTACTAAATAGTAACAATTATTGGTTTACAATTTTCTTCTTCTTACCCCGTCTCCTCCCGTTAATATTTGAATGTATCTGTTGGTATTATATGTAGGTACCTAAATTAGTTCAAGAAACGACGATGACAATGTAGGTATAACACCCAGTAAACCTGTGAAAATAGAAGAAAAAATTTACAAATCTGAATTAATCAAAAACGTGTTCCGCTGAACGTAAATGGAACGAATTTAGTGATAATTAGTTTATTATATTATTCGAATGAATGTCGCTTTTTTCTTAGGTACCTACTAGTGGTATTTTTTCATCAATGATAAAAATAGCTGTCTAACTCAAGCACCGAGCGGACGTTTGTTGAAAATTCTTTACAAAGGAGAAAGAGAAATTTATTTTCATTACAAAAGACATTCCATTCCTTCTTTGTTTCTTAAATAACACTGTAGGGTTTTATGTGATACATTTGTTTCAGATATAGGTACACGAAACAAAATTACTCAAAATAAAATTAAAATAATCATCATAATAATCAGGGCGTGTAATGGTGACAGACACCAGTCACAGTTACTAATGAAAGGTCCATTTTACGCTTTTTAAGAAGAAGATCGGTCATAAAAATCATAAAGTGGCCATTTTAGACCCCCAGAAGGTACCTAGTGTTTTGAGGAGTGGCTAGAGAGGAGCCACTGCGCCCTCACCTGGGTTGGTTTTTAGTCAGTTGAAGTCTGACACTCCCTTCCGCTCTGCCCAAGAGCGGGAGGGTTATTTGATGATTTTCCACCCACCAAAAAAAAAAAAGGTAAGTACCTAGTGTGAAAACAAATCGACTGCAGAACCTTTCCATACAGTCTTATTCCTGAGGATATGAATGTAATAATTATATTTTGAACTTAAAATACTCACTATTTTCAAAAACAAAAACTAAGTACGCACCATCAAAATTCTGTGATACATCACACATGTTGTAAAGTGAATAAGTACTTCGAAATGAATATCTTCATCTTACGGATAAAATAAAAACATGGACCAGAAAAAAAAACGAAAACAAAAAAGGTTTACCACACTTTGTCCACCTTGGTTCACTTATTTTTGTTTGGATTGTCTTATGACTCTAATCCAAACAAAAATAACTGGCCAATGATAAGTGAGAAATTTAAAGAACGAACCGCAAGTGTCTTTTAAAAATAAAAGAACGCTTTCACCGTGAGTCGCTTCACAACATAGAAATAGTATATTTCATTATAAGTGCGGAAAGCCTGTCATTGCAACGAGTTCCGACAAATGTCTAGCCGAGCCGAGGCACAGCCGACGGCGAGGGTAGACAGTCGGAACAAGTTGCAATGACGGTTCCGCACGTGTACTGAACAACTATTTTTAATACAGTTGCGAAAAAATGAAGCAATTTAATAAAATAATAAAACCGTAATTAAACTCGCAAAGAATATTTTTGAAAATGGCGCATAACGTAAAAGAATCGCAGAGATTTTTTTTTCTTTACCTATTCTGGGTAGGCAAAGGGAACTATGCCCATACAGCCAAGTTTTCAGTAGATTTTTTTTATTGATATGAAATAAAAATGAAAACCTTTAACTCATTGAATCAAATAATTAAATCTGATATTGAAACAAATTAGTAGCTTCTTTAGAAATATTTGCATGAATCATAAAAACTTCTATGATTTTATTTAGTAAATACTTCGTGGTTGTTTTTTTTTTAGTGGACATTATTTTGACAGTTGGGAAAGAGAACGCACGAGTTCGGGAAAGGTAAAGAAAAAGCACGAGTACGTAATAGCCCACATCCCGAACGCTATACGTCCCTGCAATACGTCACTTTTTGAGCAACTGTATTAAAAAATTATTTTCAACACATTCCTAAGTCAGGGTTGGCGCTCACCGAGCAGTTTTATTTGTGGAAAATGCGAATATTTTCCAAGTAAAAGTTTCCGTATTTTTAGTCTCCCACTATCTGTGATTTTTTTACGAAAAGTTTAAAAGTAGATATCGTTTCCTCGACCGATCAAACTATACAAAACTAGTTTATGCGGATCTCTCTCTATACGGCAAAACCAATACAATGCGAGGCCATGTAATACTAGAAATGTAGAGCTTGATGTGTCGCCTTGTGTATGATTAGAGAATGATTGATATTTCAATTCATCATGATTTACTCATATGCAGATTGCGAAAAAATCTAGCGATTGAAAGGAAGGTTATAAACGATTTTTATGAATAAAGTGATTTCTTAAAATCAATCTTAGCATCAATATTTTGATGAAAAACAGTAATTACAATTTTGATAAAGAAATATCAAAGCTAAAACTGAATACATAAGTCGTAACAAATGGCTGCTATGAACTTTCATAGAACCCAATTTTTTACGAAAAATTAAGTTGCGATTTAATAAACCCTTTACAAAATACTCTAATTT
Organism: Diarsia mendica; assembly: GCA_949316265.1. NCBI lineage: Eukaryota > Metazoa > Arthropoda > Insecta > Lepidoptera > Noctuidae > Diarsia > Diarsia mendica. Next base: position 6,266,431 of record OX438906.1, on the reverse strand, counting down.
ATACTTAGTCTACATCGCTGTATTAAAGCCTAAAATCTAAAGTAATTCAACAAAATAACTTTGCAGTTTTGCACGAGGTTAAAATATCAATTAAGAACTTCAGCAGACCTTTTAATTAACATAGGTATTCGGCTAAGCTTTTAATTTTGTTGAAAGACAGGACGCTCCCTAATTCCAACTTTAATTGCGAATTGTTTCTAGAAATTGGTTACGTATTCGGACTTCGTCTTAGTAGCTCTATATGTATACATTTTAGTATTCATCAAATTTATATAACAAATACTAGTGAAACAAAAAACATATTTTACCAACAAAAACAATAATTTAAACAGAAAATATGCGTTTAAAAATCTGAAAGTCAATTACATGAAAAAATTGGCATGAGTCATTTTTCTCTTGCCTTCATCCCAATTAATTTGGGGTCGACGCAGCATGTCTTCTTTCATACTTCTCTATTACTCGGCATCACAAGAAGCAACTCCAAAAACATATTTTTGAATATTCTATATTATTTCTTCATCACTACATACTATAAAACAAAGTCACTTCCCGCTGTCTGTCCCTATGTATGCTTAGATGCTTGCTTGCTTGCTTGCTTTAAAACTACGCAACGGATTTTGATGCAGGTTATTTTAATAGATAGAGTGATTCAAGAGGAAGGTTTATATGTAGCACATTTTACCCGTGCGAAGCGGGGGCGGGTCGCTATTAAAAAATAAATAACACAAAAAATACTACCTACATTGAGACTTGTGAGTCAACCCTAATCCCAGCACGGCGTTTGTTCCTTGAATGCTAAAGTAGCGGAAAAAGATTTGCATAAAATTGTCTTCTTATAAGGTCCACTCCGACGTTAATGCTTCCTCACTTTTATTTTATTTTTTATTATTTTTATTCACATTTTTATCTCAGCCTTCATTTTTTTTCAAATTAGTCGTATATTTACGACGTCGAGTCGTTCTGTTCTTTTCTAGAAATGGTTTTTTAATGTGTTCCTTTTTTAAATTGGTCATAATGTCTTGTTTATTGGTTAATAATGTGCTTCTGATTTTGAATCGTCTCTTGCATTCTTTTATTTTAGGTTGGCATTTAATGGGTTTAAAGGTTTAAAACATTTGTTCGATAGTCTGAAGGACCAAAGTCAAATTAAAATATTGGTTTATTTGACAACGCTTGGTAGATTTGCAAAAAAAAAGTTTTCACTAAGGATTTCACCTTCAGTTAAATACTGATCCTGTGCAGATCCTTAGTACTACGCTTGCTTGCTTTAGTTTTCAACAAAACCTATTCCATTACCTACATTATCGAGTCTCACATGAACTCGGAACAGTAACTATAATAAGAGCCATTGAGCGCCAAAGATTAACTCAGTAGAAGTAAATGTGTCCCCCGACAACAAAGCGGACCAGCCACAATTCTAATAAAGAAATACCGAATTGTCGCGTTGTGACGCAACGCAATAGAAATCTCCAAGTGTCCCGCGCGAAATCGTAAACGGACGACCGGGCTGAATACAAAACAGGCCGGGGTGGGGCTACCCGACCCCACCCCGGCCCACCGCGCCCCCCGCGCACCCCGTCTTCATCCCTTCTTCCTTAATGTGTAACAAAGACACCCCTCTTACGCTTCAATGTATTTGTGTAGTTTTTACGTCTGTGTGAGTGTAGTTTTACGTTCCTTTATACTATGTACGCGTGTCTATGTGTGCGTCCGGTGTTAGTGTTGCTAGTTTGAAATATTTCATATTAAATTTCAGGCCTCTATCAATATAGGGCGTGTTTGGGTTATCTTTTGTGAGGTATCCGTTATTGTATAGTTTGGAATAACTGTAGATGGAGCGTTAAATGTTTTATTACTGTTTGTTGCTAGTGTTCCTGATATAATATACGGAATTAGTACGTCATTAATTATTCTAATTTAGGGCGAAACTAACTCAATTTTAGAAAGAAGTTACAAAGATAGTCCTCAGCAAAGTGTCTATTTTTGTTGTACCTATCTCCTTCTTGGAATACGTCCCTAAAGAAAAGAGTACATTCTAACAAAAAATCACACTTGACACACACATTCCAATACACTATTGTACTTATAAGTACGCAAAACCTATTCAAAGTGCATTCAAAATAAATAAGTCAATTCTAATAAGAGTTCCCGCGCAAATTGCAGCTCGTTAGACACTTAACGATGGCAAAGGAAACGACCGACACAGCCTGCACCGACTAATGTGGGAAAAAAGTTTGGAAACTTCGCGCCACCCGCGACCCCCAACACCGGACAAATAAAACTCACACTTGACTAATGTTATTAGAATATTTCGCTAATTTAGGCAACCAAATTTTCTTTTAACTTGTACGTCTAATTATTTTGACAGCTGACGAAAAGGTTAACAGCTGTTAAGTTTGTTTTTCTTGAGGCAACACCGACATCAGCCATTTTATTCACACACTTCCATTCTTTTGGTTAAAACTTTTTAAATTTCAAATGTCAGACAGTGTTCTATTATTCAAAAGTTGGTTCTGGAAAGACGTATTTCTGTTGAACGTCTGTTTCTAATTGGCAGAGACGTTTCATTTTTAATTTGAAAATAGAATAAAGTTCTGCGGCGGTTATTTTTAAACTGTTGAGCTCTTTGGAGGGTCGAATTAAGAATATCAAGTAAGTCTGTGTTCTCGGTGACTAATTAGACAGGTGTGATTTTACTTCTTGTTTTTAAACTGAGCTTTAGCTTTTCTACCAGTGGAGAATTATGTATTATATTCTTATGCTGAATATAGTCTTATATTATTTTGAAAAAATATTGGTCCAAAAATAAAAATAAAAACATTAAAAGTACTTACAAGAAACGTGTCATCTCTCTCACTCTTGATCGCAAAGAGTCACCCTGTGATCCAGGCGAAGGCACGTTATTGGCTTGTTCTTTTGAACCAACTTCCCAAAAAGGAGCAGGTTCTTATTTGTTGCGGTTTTATATTTTTTTATTAATATATTTTCTTTATTAATTTTTAAAACAACACAATATCGCTAACATCAAGTGTCCATTTCATTCTTAATCATTTGACTTTACTCCAAACAAAAGTGTGTAAGTAAATTAAATAAGTAGGTACACTCACTAATACATTATGTCAGCGAAAGAAGCGGCACTAGGGTTGACTTTTAATTGTAAATCCATTGAAACAATTCCCTCGCAACTCCACAGGTCGCCAATGTATACATTCACGAAGAGTTTTATATGTTATCTTAGCACGACATATTTGAAAAATACATTAACACTAGACGACTTTTCTGTTGTTGAGATTGTGTCTTATAGAATACCCGAATAGTCTCAAACGGTGTTAGTTCTCTATAAGACCCTATTGGTAACGTGCTAACCAATTTTTCAAAAATCTGTTGTTGAAAATATTTGGTGCATATCTTCATTTTATACCTATATTCTTTTTTTGTCTTTTTTCTTTTTTTTAAAAAAACGTTGCCCCACACTAGGAATTTCTCCTGTATCCTGGGTGCGTTCACAAACATTTAAACTCACATACACAAATACCCAGACCCGGAACAACTATCTGTAGGTCATACAAGTATTTGTTCCGTGCGGGGATCGAACCCGCATATTATATTTATAACTAAAATTTAATATAAATATCTAAAAATATTAAAATTTAAGGTTTATAGATGAAGTCTTCCTGCAAACACTATTCAGTCCAGATTCGATTCTTGTGATTTGTGGATGTACTATTAGGTACCTACACATTGACTTATATATTACTGCGTAAGGACTGGGCGGACCGCATGATAAAATGACGCCTCGAATTTGGTCCCAAATAAGTCTTGACTAAACCGAAGTTTAAAAGAAAAAAGACGGGTTGCACTCCGGGAGTGCCGGCAGAAGTGAAAACTTGATTATTAACGTTGAGCATGTTTGATATTTTGGAATGGTTAGGGAATAATTTTGCACCAATTGCTTTAACAGTATAAAAGTACTATCATTTATGTGGTAGAATACAATATTGATTTATTGCGCTATCGTACACAAACATGACAATTTATATTACATTAAAAATTTAACACTTTAAAACTATTACAATTATTTTACATTAAAAAGTTTATCTCTCCGAAAAATCAACTTTCATCCATAATTTCAACGACTTTTTCACCATCATCATTACCAGAACTATCATCGCCAATCTCTAAAACTGATACGATAGGTTTATGGTAGCTGAAGTAAGAAACGAACAGTTTTGATTCGAACCTATTTAAATGTCTAATAAAGACCGCATCAATAGTAGTTTTGTATTTCGTTGTGCTAAGATTGCGATCATTCGACATAGTTAAACCAAATTCATTATTTAAAAATTCAATTATTCCGCCATAACTATGCTAACCCATTTATTTTGTCTTTCCCTGTCCTCCGATCGGAACTCCGATTGGTAGGAGGAGCGGGAATATTTTTTCCCATGCCTCCGATTAAGCATCATAAAAACATTGTACAGTCTAGTTCAAAATAAATTATTTTTGTATTTTATTGACTGTACAGTCGACATCGTTAACGTTCAGGGTCAAAATGTCCAACTCCCACACGACTAGTCTAAGATCGATAGTTTCCGAGATATAGCCGTTTCAATTTTGACAGCTGTCATCCGAAATGTAGATCTCATTGAGATCTATCACTTGTCCCTACACACAACTAGTCTAAGGTCGATAGTTTCCGAGATATAGCTGTTTCAATTTTGACAGCTGTCATCCGAAATGTAGATCTCATTGAGACCTATCACTTGTCCCTACACACAACTAGTCTAAGGTCGATAGTTTCCGAGATATAGCCGTTTCAATTTTGACAGCTGTCATCTGAAATGTAGATCTCATTGAGACCTATCACTTGTCCCTACACACAACTAGTCTAAGGTCGATAGTTTCCGAGATATAGCCGTTTCAATTTTGACAGCTGTCATCCGAAATGTAGATCTCATTGAGACCTATCACTTGTCCCTACACACAACTAGTCTTAGGTCGATAGTTTCCGAGATATAGCCGTTTCAATTTTGACAGCTGTCATCCGAAATGTAGATCTCATTGAGACCTATCACTTGTCCCTACACACAACTAGTCTAAGGTCGATAGTTTCCGAGATATAGCTGTTTCAATTTTGACAGCTGTCATCCGAAATGTAGATCTCATTGAGACCTATCACTTGTCCCTACACACAACTAGTCTAAGGTCGATAGTTTCCGAGATATAGCCGTTTCAATTTTGACAGCTGTCATCTGAAATGTAGATCTCATTGAGACCTATCACTTGTCCCTACACACAACTAGTCTAAGGTCGATAGTTTCCGAGATATAGCCGTTTAAATTTTGACAGCTGTCATCCGAAATGTAGATCTCATTGAGACCTATCAATTGTCCCTACACACAACTAGTCTAAGGTCGATAGTTTCCGAGATATAGCTGTTTCAATTTTGACAGCTGTCATCATTATTATTATTATTAATTATTATTATTAATTATATTATTATTATTAATAATTTTATTATTATTATTATTAATTATATTATTATTAATAATAATTATTATTATTATTAAGCGCCCTGCGCTGCCTAAACGAAACAGTAGGCCCAGGCATACATTTTCGCCGCGCCGTAGAGAGGGGATAGCTGTCTACTCTCCATCCGTCTTACGCTTTTTCGATCAGGGTCACGTGGTCACGTGTCCTGACGAATTTTCGATCAGGGTCACGTGGTCACTTGTCCTGACGCGAGTTTAAGATTTTATACCCATCACAGAACAATTTCCCAAAGTGCTCAACGCCGCTAAAGAAGTTTTCACTTCAAAAAAAATTAAAATTTAACATTTTTTTTTATTAACATTTTAATGAAAGCTTTATTTAATTTCTTTATACCTCGATAATACCACGCCACGCCGCTCATACAAGGTTACGTTTACGAGCAGCCTGATTAGTTCTTAGATGACGTTAGTGTTTCTCTTTATGGGGAACGCATCGAGCAAAATGTTCGGACGACCGTATCTTTAGTTTTTATATCAATGTACCTACACCTCTGCCTAACCCTTTGCGTATTACAGGCGTCCGGAGAAGTAATGATAAACTTTATACATAAACCTTAGCTGACAAAGCTTATACAAACTTGTAACTTATCTCCTTTAAAATGAACACCATCCCAATTCACCCTTCGTCAGACGTACTTCTCAAGTCATCCACGGTGTGCTACACCCCCTTACACCCCTTGCACCCCCTTGACCCCCTGATTAATGTCGGTATCTTCCGACATTGTTGTCATTATGCTAATAATACTCCGTCGTTATTTTGAGAAGGGTTACGGTAATTCTTCATTCGTTATGTCTCTTCTTATTCGCGATTAATATTGTAAAAATAAAGTGTTAAGTTCGTCCGAAAAAAATGTAGAAGTTCTTTGTTTCGTTACTTTAACATTCAAACTCAAACCATTTATTTCAATTAGAACACCACAGGCACTTTTGATTGTAAAAAAAAGTGAAGCTACAGTCACAGTCATTGTGAAAGCACTGTAGTTGCCCATTCTAAAGCGTAGATCTCTATGTAGAAAAATGGGCAAGAATGTGCATTGTTTCAATAGCTGTATTTTGGGCCAAAACAATTTTAATAGAAATTTGACATCGACACCCAAAGATGAATACTGAAACAAATGTTCAAAGAATTCTTGTGTTTAACCTAGAACGGATTTAAATTACTAAAAAGTTCATGTTCCAGCGTATTTGATTAATTTTAAAATTATTATATGTCAAAAAGTTTTGATCATCTGTAAGGTCTGTGGTTATAACGAGTACAATTCCAAAATATCTGGCAATCTGAAAGTGAACAACATCTATAGTTTCATTTCCTAAGTAACCTTCTTTTCTTTTTTTGGGATGAGAAATCATTAAAATCATTCCTCCCGCAGAGTAACATTTTAGTAAACACAGACAAAAATCATCCTATAAGTACCACTAGGTAGTACAAACTTTGGTATTCTTAATATTAACACAAAAAAGTTAACTTTAAAATAAGAAGAGGCCGTTTAAATATTCTGTTTGTAAGTTATTACCCCACACAAAAAGTCTTAGGGCCGGTTTCACCACTTGCTGATAAGTCCCTGATAGCCTATCCGGAACTTATCTGCCAGATAAACTACAACTTTTGATAGCATTATCTGTCAGATAACTGTCAGATAACTATCTGACACTTTATCCGTAACCGGTGAAACTGGCCCTTAATCTTCTTTTTCTTCGTTCTGTCGTTTTCCTGGCCTCTTGCCAAAAACCTATTTGCACTGAGAAATTTATTGCGCGCGATGGAAAACTCATTGTTTTAGACCAATTTTACATGAATATCTTGTATTCTTATAATTATCTATGTAAATACTGAACCGATCAAGGGTTACATAAAAACCAGGAATCTAAATCAACGCTCAGGCAAATTAAAAAAAAATATTTGAGAATAATTTGAATTAAGAATACGGCCCACTTGCACTACTAATTTAATCTTTAATCATGTTTAAATCTTTCTGTCTCTATCTCTTTCAAATGAGGAACAGAAACAGAACGATGTTTTACTTACATTAAGCGTTTAACGTATTTAGCGATTTATGGTGCAACTGTGTCCAATTTTAAGTTGAATCATTTTAAATCGAGACTCTTCTATCACTCGTACTTGAATTCGTACCTGTGGTCGTAACAGTGAGGTGTTGACTCCGCAGTAGGTATTAGTTTTTATCAGCAGGCCGCCACTAGAGACTCACTAACTGAAAATTAACGTTAATAAGGGACCGGTAACCACGTTAGTGTATACCAGGTCATGGCTGTCCAGATAAAGCCTATAAACTACAAATTAAATATACACCCACATACATTACATTCAAAGGATTGTGAACCCTAAAACCTAGCAAAAAGAGTCAGGGTAACGTTTGAGGGCGGTAAAAATAACTGTGCCGAGGTATTTTGGACAGGCCCGTTCGGTAATTTTCTTTAGAACGCTCCGTTGGCGCGAAAAATTGTGTTTTTCAAAGGAAGACCAGCTGCCAACACTGTGGAAGATTGACTGCCGTTTGCTTGAAATAGGCTGAAAATTGTGGCTGGACAGTTTTACTAGGCTTTAAGTAGGTATATAAACGTAATTATTTGACTGTAGGTGAACTTGTGAATGAGTTCATTAGAGTTCTCATTTTGAGCTGATAAGATTCTGGTTATAAGATTATTACGGATTATACGGTTCTTATTGGAGTTTAATTAACCGGTCTTTTTCTAAAACCTTGGCATTTCCACATTTTTACAGAGCTTTTTGCAAATAAACTCATTTTATTTGAAAAAGTGATAACACCGCTTGTTTAGCTAGTATACAACTGGGAAGATTTCGTCTATTTTTCGGAACGATCGTCAATAACTTTTATGACTTTCAGCAAAAAAAACCTTTTATTTTCGTTTTTAACAGAACTGTTAGTGACATCTAGCGCTGAGTAGCTAAAACTAAATAGTATTACTACTCAGCAATAGATGTCGCTACAAAAAAATTAAGTTTCACAAATTTCCGTGTGTCGCTACTATCGTCCTACGCCATCTCATGTCGAATAGAAGTACTAAACAATAAAGTTTTTTTGGAACAAATGGAATGTATTGGAATCGTTAAAATCTTGTAAAATGCGTTAATTATAATTAATTAAATTTAAAAAGTTGTAACAAAACAATATATTTATAGTAGTTTATTCCCACAAAACGGCACGGAAGTGACAAACATCGAGGGAGTAAAGTGCGCATCTTCAACGGAGACACCACGGCTCGTCTGCGTGGAGGTTGCGCTAGCTCTGTGTCACTAGCAAATCTTCGTACAGCAGGTGTAGATCGTGATACAAGGGCAGATATATATATATATATATATATATATATATATATATATATACATATTTCAAAGAGAATTACAAGTACTTACCTTCTAAATTGTTTTAAAATCACTGCGTTTTTTTTAAATCATAACTACAGTTGCCTATTAATAAAAATAGTCATTTCTGGCACACGTATCTACAAGTTTTCTTAGTTTTGTTAGCAATAAAAAACAACTAATGAAAAAAACAAAACAAAAATAACTTTTTAGGACCGAAATCGTGCCTATTAACTGACAAAATAACTAGTAGGTAATTTCCATTCACTAAATAATATCTATTGAAACTGGTCACTGAAATATGGAGAGTGTACACAATGGCTTATTAGAATAACAACTATACAGACATCGCTCGCAGCTGCCCCGGACCGGTCTCGGACACCGGCGCTTATAATACTCTGAATAATTTGTAATTAATATTATTTTTATCAATATACAATGTTTGAAAGAGGTTGGTACAGATTTATAAAACTCTAACGTGAAAAAGTTGACCATAGATTTGCATGACACTGACCGACAAGAATATTTGAATTTCGAATTTGTAATTCGATAATGGGTCAGATGTAGGACATTCCGTCGGGGTTCTTGCAAACCTTTTTTGGTCCGTTTTATCAGTGTTTTTTTTTGTTTGTTAATGATTTTCTTGATTTCTGATAAAAATTCTACAATAAACACATAAGTACACTCACAGTCTTAATACGTAGGTACATTAAGTTATTGACTATGTTTACTTTACAAACCAGTAGGTACCTATTTCTTATATTCAAAACAATTACATAAAGTAAGTCAATACAAAAATACCGGAATAAACGGGCCTACACCTTCGTCACTTCAGCCTTATTGCCCTTGTGTGACACATTTTCCTTTTACCTGATTGCCCATTATAGAAACAATTGCTATCGTACTTATAATTTTATTGTCATTGACACGACGCTATTTCTAGTTCGTTGTAGTTGGTCAGTGACATCTTTATAACCTACTTGATTGGCTGTTTATAGATAAATCAGTATTCTAAACAGTTGTAATAAAAAAAGTGAAGCTGCTCTATTATTTTTGAAATGAGAACTTAGCCGGGGTTTTTGAAAATAGATCCTTTGACACACATTTAGATTTTTTTATAGTTTGTCTGTTCTTTCCTACTACTGGGCAAAGCCCTTCCCTTGTTCCTTTCCAACTGTTCCGGGGTTTTGCCATCTTTGGCCAATCAGCCAGGAACGAGTTCAAATCGTCACGCAGGCGCAGCGCTTCTTGTGCCTGCATCGGTGACGACGACCGTTTTCAGGCACTCACTGTGTGGCAATTATGGCCCATCTGTCCTGACTCATCCTGGAAATTGTCTGAAACTTAATCAGATAAAACTACATCAGTTAAACATAAAAACATTTTTTCACATGAACTTTTGAAAGTACCTACTTAGGTAATAGACAGACAATACTTTCGAATGCAATTCGTAATACAAACTCCATTCTAATTTCTAAACAGCCATTAATAAAATTCATTCATTTAAACGTTTCCGGGAAGTATTTAGGAGTAACCAGTTGTTGTGGCTATCGTTGTAATCTAAACCAAAATACGCTAATTTGTTGATAGGATTCAATCACAGATATAGAAATAACTAGATAACGCAAGTATCACAATCCGTATGAAAACCAAGCGCGCCAATGTTTGACTACCTAAGTTATGACATCAACCACTATTTGGTTACTACTATCTGATGCCCGCGGCTTCGCCCGCATGGTTATCAGTCAAATTATATACTTAAGGTTGAACAAGCCAGTCATTCTTCCATACAAACTTACGAAGGTGATTACTCCTCTGTTTGACGGTGTAGGTTCAAAATTAAAAATTGTATCAACTGGTCTTATCATTATCTAGGTCTGAATGGAAGCAGAATTGGAAAAAAAATATTGATTTGGAAGTTATGAACGTCAAAACTTTCATATTTTAGCACTAATTTTAACTCATCTTTGGGCGTAAATAAGTAACGTATATAATATGAAAAAGAAAAAAGTGAAACCATACGGACATAGATTAGTTATTAAAAATTTTAAATAATTTGATTTTGAACAGATACATTCAATAGATTTTTCATGAAACCAAATATACCAAAGGTCTGCATAGAAACAATCGCGCGCCCGTTTTAGTTGTGTCTCTTTCGCTCTATGCATTTCGCTCGTGATGTCGGGTGAAATAGCATGCATTTTAGCCCCGCCCACCAACTAGTTCGTGCCGTTGGCTTGTTTACCCTTAAACCTTCCTCGAGGACCACTCTATCCATTGGTGAAAACAGCATGAAAATCGGTACAGAAGTGTTTGAGTTTATCGCGACAGACAGACCGACAGACGCGGGGGAGGACTTTGTTTTATAATATGTAGTGATACAACCTGACACAGATCGGCAAATTGCAAAAGACTTCAGAAAATTTGAGTTCGCGGGCTACCCAGTAACATTCTGACTGGCCTGTTGGTCTAGTGGTTAGTGACCCTAACTGCTATGCCGGAGGTCGTGGGTTCGATTCCCACCCAGGACAAATGTTTGTGTGATGAGCACGATCATTTGTTCTGTGTCTGGGTGTAATTTATCTATAATATGTATGTATTTAGAAATATATAAGTATGTTTATCAGTTGTCTAGTACCCATAACACAAGCTCTGCTTAGCTTGGGACTAGATGGCGTTGATGTGTGATAGTTGTGGAATATTATTATTATTATTATTATTATATTCACCTTACGCGGCATGCGAGGTACAGTGCAATCAAGTTATCTTGGCAGGTCCGAACTTCGTGCAGGTCATTTTGTTACAACTAATGTATGAAAGTGTTATGATATTTATTTTATTTGTATTTCTCACTGTTTAAATTAGATATTTTCTGATCGTTTAAGTATTGGTTTATCTGGCAATAACAGTTTTCTTCACAAGTTTACATGCGTAAAAGCTCGCAGAGCCTATGTTCAGAGTTTCAGACCTGCCAAGATAATTTGATCGCACTGTAGGTCCTGTGGCACAGGTCCTGGTGCTCTTGCGTTTTCTAGGTACATACATCTATATCTGTGTGAACAATAGATTTATCAACGGGCTATTTAGAGGTTCACCTAATCAAGGTTAACAACATAATATCATTGATGTTGTAATTAATTTGTATTGGACAAAATTATTAATTGTTTAGCAAAGATTGCTGCTGTCAGAATTGTTAATGTATGCTTATATCTAGTTCGATATTAGTTACAGGTTGAACACCTTTCACGTGTTAGAACCACTTTATATTTGTTAAGTATTTATAATTAAATGTGTGTGTTTTATTGTCTTTTTGCACAAATTGAGTGTTGTCAGATCCTTATATTGGTAAAGACCCAAAGTTCAAAGGTTTTTAAATACATACTCTGGATATATGTAGACAAATAAAATAATAAAACAGCCACGTTGGTCTAGTAGTCGCATGCGCATACTGAGCATGACGTCCTTTGTTCGATTCCCAGATCAAGTAATGTGTTATTGGTTGGTATCGGGAAACCTCTGCCTTACCCTTCCGGGATTACAGGCGTGATGTTATGTAACAACTTTACGTACAATATCAATTGGGTTTTCTCAGGTATACTCATGTACTTCGTAGGTATATAATAGTGGATTACAGTAGTTTATTATAGTTTAAATAAACACCTATCCTACTAAAACAGTACAAAAATGTAGCAATACAAAAAATAACATCAAATTCATACATAAATTACGAATTCAATCGGTTCAAATCTCTAAAACACACACTGTCCACTAAATTGGAGTGTAACAGATAAAATATTGTCATTTATACAACGTTTTGTAGAAACACAAACAAAGACTGACACCCCGCCAAAGAATAAAAATCGTGTTCCAATACAATGCTGAACAAAACTGTTAAGTTAGATTTTTACTTCTTTTTTTATTTAAGTTGGTTTTTGAGCACCTGATTTTGAGTACAAATGTTTAAGTGAAATCTTGATTATGATTTTGTTTAAGTTCTATTTTTTTGTTACTTTTTTTAATTTATACTTAATTTTATGTATGTGATTTTAAAACACTTAGCTGCATTTTTTATGTTAAGTTGTGGTCTCATTACTCGCATTGTATTGTTTTCTTTTATTTTGAACCAATTCGTGTTATTCATAAAATTAAGAATTAACATATTCAATAAATTATGTTTTATTGCCATACCCTTTATCCTAAAAAAACACAAAATAACAACAAACACGCACCCAAACAAGTAATAACGTTTGAGTACAGCACAGTAAGCCACCTGTCATTGGATACGACTAACAGACAGAGAACACATAACATGGCATAACTGCCGAAAGCTCTTCAATCAGGACTAACAAAACCATTCTAATCCGTGTAACACACTAACACTTTTCCTCGCACCAGTACCTGTTGAGCGTGCATCTTCTTTTTATTTCCCATACACCGCTCGCGTACTAAAAATCGAATAAATCAGAATAACCGATCACGGGACAAAAGCTCATTCACAATTTTAAAACCAGTTTTTTTTTGTTGTTAATCCTCCTTTTTAATACGCATAAAAACCGCGACGGACGCAGCATCCGCGGCCTCTGTATAGATCTTTTGTGAATACAAAAGACAAAGTACTCGATAGACCGGTTTTTATTTTATTATGATGTTTTCTGAATCGTTATTTAGGTCACCAACGGCTAGTTTGCGTGTATCCGAATCAGTTTAGAGTGAATCCCGTTGCGGGACGTTGATTTTGTTTGAAAAAGAAAGTAATTCGGTTTTAAAATTAGTTGCGTGTGCGAATTTTTTTAAGTGAAAGAGTTTTGTTTGTGCTGATACTTTGTTTTTTTTTTCTTATATTATATCTTTAGCGTGTTTTTCTTCTTTAATACTTATTGTGAAAGGTTTTAGTACTTCATAATTAGCAACAATAAATTGGTGCATTTGCAAAAGCATAATCGGAATCAACGCACAATGATCACGTGAGTTTTGAGCTACTTATTGGTTTTTCATCTTGTAACTTAACGTTAATCGGTCACTCCACTTTCAAAGTGTGTGTATTACCCCATCTGCCGCATGAATGTCTTATAGGGGGATAAGACATCCATTTAGACTCGTCATGTGGGTCATACATAAGCATGTAACCGGTTCACTTGAATAGTAAAATTTTGTTGCAAAATATTAGTTAAAATTATTTAGCACTAAAAATTAGTTAATGTAGAAAATAGTGAAGGTAGAATAAACAGTATTATTACAATCATCATCGTTTTTAGATAATGCAATACAGCTGTGATGAGATGGTTTGTACAAAGTATTTTCACTTAAATAAAATCGCTACGAGATTTGCTACGCGGTGGCGTAGCATAAAAAGTCTTGTAAATTAAACTTGCTCGGTGTTTGATTTATCGTCAATAGAATTTTGTATTATTAACAGACCAGCATCATAATAGACACAGATCCATATTTGAGTTAGTAAATACTTAAGAACTACCTATTTTACTAGTCCACAAAAAAAAAATGTAATCAGACTGACTTAATGACTACTTGAAGTGCATACAGTGTTTAACAAACAAACCGTCTAGCTAGCCTGCTCACTATTTCTTTTACAATGATTTTAAATATTGCCCATATCATCACAAGCCTACAGCAATCCACTGCTGGACATAGGCCTCTTCAGACACTCAACTCGATTCTCGGCAACTCTAACCCATGTTGCTACCAGCTACCCTGCGAAGATCACATGCCCGTATACGGGACAACGATAAGGTCACCCTCTTCCTCATGCTGGCTTGAAAGCCCCTCAATCTGAGCTTCCAAAAACATTTCCGATGCACTGCATCAGGTAGAAAGCCTCAAAAACATCATAAGACATTATTAAATTGTACTCGAAAGGCAATAACTGCCACCTGAGTACAGCTGACCCACAGGGTGCAAAAGGGTCTAAAATTAATTCAAAAATAAAATGACCCGCCATGTTGCAAATTCAAATCGAACAATAAAACAACTTAAAAAAACCGATTCAATAATGGGTACATACCGCCATTCGGGTATCGATTTTAAGATCCCCTTTCTCCTATTATTATTTTTTTTCTACATAACAAAGCAAGAAAATATAAAGGAGGAGTTTTGCAAGGGCGCGCGCCCCCTAGGCCGCGAGTGTACTTGTGTGTGTGTGTGTGCGAATAGTGCGGGCTGTGTGTGTGTGTGCAACTTTGAGACGATCGGCGGAGTCGAGTGAAATAAGGGGAGTGATTTATAGTGCGAATTTATGATTTTGATAGTTTTGGTGCGGGAAAAAAAGTAGGGCATGCTGTTTTCAGAATAAAAATAACCCAGACACAGGATTCCTCTATGAGAGCAGAAACGGGTTGCAATAGGCCGAAATCAGGTTGGTGGAGGTTCATAATCCATTCCAATTACCACATAAACCTAAATACAGCCACAAACCGTTATATAAACCGTCTTACCTTTCATTATATTGTTAATTTGCTTGAGAAAAACATGTCGAACACCTATTCGTGTATTCAGTTCTTGTATCGGTAGACTATCACTGCCGATCCTAACAATTTAATTAAATGAGTAATGTAATTTGAACTTCAATAAACGAAGCAGTCACAGATGTCCTGCAGCAGTCATTGTGCCATACTCATATTGGCCAATGACATAGCCATAGCCAATAGCCTACTAGGCCAACATCTGAGGAGGGAGTCGCTTGGCAGTTGGATCAAGGTCTTATATCAGAAAGCAGTTCTTCTGAACACGGTGCGTATCCTTAGGAGGACCCTCTCTCCAGAACCCTGACCATCCAGGTAGTTTAGATCTAGTTCCGGTTTTTTTTAAGAATTGTAAAAATGTAATAAAAAAAATATGTGTATAAATGAATAAACTAAAAGAATTTTCAAGAAACGATACCTAAAGATGTATTGTGCAGAGCGTTGATGATAACAGATATAAGTATTTTGAGACTTTTAACTTTGTAAAAATCTAATGCACCATGCAAATATCAAACCCTCAAAGCACTCCTATAAGAAACGAGGGTCCGAAGAAAGCATCTCTTAGCATCTCCCCTCCTTGCACACACACACACACACAAACACTACGTCTGTGTTTAAAAAAATACGCAACACACACATAACTAGAGTTATCAATAGATTCATTAGACGTATTTCTTTGATACCCGCGTGCTTTTAGCAAGCACTTAAACCACGATACTAGTGCTCATGAATAAATTATTTTTACAGAAAAATGGACTTTATTACAGGATGAATTTAGGGTTTTTATAGTTGCAGGGGGGGTATAAAGTAAGTTTGCTGAGGAGTAATTGCGTCTTTGCTAGGCCGATTTTTTTTCTTCACCCCTTTCTGGGGTCCAAGTGGGCTCCGTTGAGTTTGTTTGATGTCTTTTAAGAATGGCAGTTTATTATAAATGTATAGCTCTAGGTTTTTGTACGTTTTTGAGGCAAACAGAGGACTTAGGATCGATATTGCATAAAATCTGAGGTGAAATCGCGCGGTGATTATGATATTTTGCAAATCATAGTGTGTTTAAGTACCTATTAGATTTCCGAATGTTATAGGAGTAGGTACTTGCAAACCCTACCAGTGATCGTTAAGTACAAAATTAAATGTTATAATGAATGGTGAAAGGTTGTATTATCATAATCAGAACGCTTAGATAGAAGATGGATTAAGTATAATCACGATTGTTGTCATTAGAAAGTTGGGAAGACTCTACGGTGAGACTGAATGCAGGCGTCTAACGATCTATATATTTTTTCTTATTCTGCCAACTCTGTCTCACTGCTGGGCAAACACACCTCCTATGGCTTTCTAAGTTTGTTTACAAATTGCCTGTTCCGACAAATCCGTTCAGTGTTTCTTGCCTCTGTTACGAAGACGGTCTTCAAGCACCCACTGGGTGACAGAAATGGAATAAGTACTAGTGAGCTCCTTAGTCTAGCTAAATTTACCTATATTTTATTCAGAATTTTGGAACACAGCATGTAGTGTATGTCTAGTCTATTCCAACTATTTCCAAATAAATGATCCGTTTACTCAAGTACCTAGAGCGTCAAATAAATCTCAATTTTCTTCGCACATCGCTCGACTACCATATACATATAAACACATACCTATTACTCATTCAAATAGGATAATAATAAAGGGTGTATGCCCATAACTGATCGATTTCAATATTCGAAACCGCAACGACGCAGCGACGGCATTCAAGGGAGGGTAAGATTAACGTTATTGCTTAACACACATAAATCTCAATATTTATATGTTTATGTTATGTTAAGTATTTGTGGTGAAAGTGTTGATGTATGGTTGTGTTATACGAGTAGTCTGGAGACGTCAAAGGGTGTATTTGGAATATAGGGGTTTCTAGGCTTAGGGCTGATGTCTCCCTGATCGCTGCTAAGAAATTACGTTACTGAGAAATTATTTTGTAGAAAAGTAGTTTTTTACTTGAACCGGTAACTCTGGTATTTTTCTGGTTTAAATCACGTGACATCTCTATCGACTTTTATCTAAATGTTGTCTTTGTGTGTTTCTGTCTAATTCAAGCAACAAAACTTTTGAATAGTTTTATTTAGATTTTTCTGCTTATTATTTTGATTGGTAACAGTTTTGAGTTTAGGATAGAGTTCGATAATTATGTTACTTTTCTCACCTTAATTAGGTATAGGCCCAAGCTTTCATCAGTTCAAAACTTGCTAGTCTTTGTAATCATATCTTTCCTCTCAAAATATACAAGGAACACTAACCCCATAAATTAAAACCGTGTCTAATAACAACAAATATGTCGTATTATGATAATCCTGTATCGCACAGGGCACAGGCAGGTTGTCCCCCGGTGTATCGAGGCATGTGATGCTCCGTCCAGCGCAGGCCGGTCCCGACGACACGCTGAGACGACTTACTTGAGCCCCCTGGTCTGGTGTTGGTGCAAGGCAGAAGTTATACGCGGATGGGAATGAGTTACATCATTCTCAGCACTGCTGATGTATGTATGTCTCTTCGATCTCACGTCATTCAATCTCTAGCTGCTACCAGCCATACTGCATGCTGCATACTTGTTACCTCTCCTTAGGAGCGACCAATCCCAACCGTGTAATTTTTTTCGACGTTTTATAAGTCCTCATGTCCTTCTTCTACATTACGTTCGCTTGTAAATATCCTATCTTTGTCCATTCGAGGTCTCCACTCAAGAATACCACACATCCCAACGGGCATCGCTCACACGTTTAATATGACCCATTGCCACTTTAGCTTGTAAGTAACTTACGTATCTATTCAATGAGCTATGTCGACAACTTTAGTTCTTTGCCGGATACCTTTAGTAGTTGCATACCTCAAATTAATTGACTTCATTCAATTGGATATGTATTTTTTGTATTTTTCGTACTTACAAACTTCCCAGTTTCATAGTAAAAATAAAAAATGGAACGCCCTAGGATGCTAGAATCCAACCTCCGTCACCTATAGCTACAAAAATAAATAAATATTAAATTTTATTTAAAACGCTTGCTTATAAATTGTACCACAGGATAAAATATATCTAGTCCACCTACTTGGCAACTGATAAGTGGACGACAGTCCGCGTGGATACAGGAAACATAACATGTTCATATTATTATAGTTATGTGGGAAACTATGAGGCATACAGATGTGTAGGTAGATTGTATTACTGGTAGTTTACACTTAGATTTGTGATTTGATGGAGAGGGAGAGGAAGGCCAAAAGTTTTTTTTAAACGTTGCTCCACACTAGGAATTTCTCCTGTATCATGGGTGCGTTCACAACCATTTAAACTCACATACACAAATACCCAGAGCCCCGGACCAGGGGCCGTATTTTTGAATCAATAGAATTCCAAATCGTGTACGAAATCGCAGAATTCGTATGCGAATCCGTACGAAATCGCTATTTTTGAATATTCATACCCGTGAATTTTGCAACGAGTGGTCCGACCCACTCGTTTCCGATATTCTACTAGTAGAAATGACGGAAATGACGTGATGAATTCTGCGATTTCGTACACGATTTGGAATTCTATTGATTCAAAAATACGGCCCCAGGAACAAGTATGTGTAGACCATACAAATACCTGTTTCTTCCGTATGGGGATCGAACCCGTGACACGCAGGGCTGCAGTCAATTGCTTGAGCCACTGCGCTAACCGTGCCGTCAGATGCATGGATTGTGTGAGGAATGATATGGAAGAGAGAAAGGAGCAAATGATGAAACTGACGTCTGTCAGGGAAGAATGAATGAATGAATGAAAAACTTGCGCTGACCCCAAATTGAATGGGATAAGGGCAGGAAGATGATTATTAGATTCGTACTTACAGTTGTGTCAACTTGTGTCCAAGGATTTAGTACAATTTAACATTATACCAGCCTGTAATATCCGAAGGGTTAGGCAGAGGTACGTAACAGTACACCGACATTTGCGCACTTTTGTTTTTTTAGTCCCATGGAATAGGTGTGAGCCTTTTGCCATCAATCGTGCACAAATTGAGACTCCATGTCTGTTACCGAATGGAAAACCCCAATAATGTTGCCCGATCCGGGAACCGAACTCAGAACCCCATGCTTGTAACCACTCGACCAATAAGACAGTCTCGAGTCAGATCGCTTTATACACTTATTCCCAGAGACAGATTTCTAGTCACATACCCAGGTATTATTTTTATCATAATCTAAACATTCGTCAGGGCGGGCGGGCCATCTTAGGCGGGCGTGTTCCCCGCGGCCGAAGGGCGGGCGTCACTTCCGGCGGAAACGCTGCTCGCTACCACCTTCACGGCGTTAATTGCAATTCCACTTACGGTCTAATGTGATTACGATGTGTCGATTGCTTTAGGATGTAGGTGGACTTTGATTATGGATATAAATAGTCATTACTATCTTTTTTTTTGGGGGGTGTTTAAAATCATCAAATGACTGTCTCACGCTCTGGGCACGCAGGAGGGTGTCAGACTTCCACTGACTAAAAACCACCTATTTTCCTTCTTAGCCCTTTGTGCCGAGGCCACGTTATCTCTTTCGCACAACCCGCAGCCAGCCATTACTAGCTGTTGCGATTTTCTTAGTATATGTGTGAGCCTGCCTAGTTGGTTAAGTCGTCGCAAGCGTAAGCATGAGGTCCTAGGCTTGATTCCCGGGTCGGAGAAAGGTTTTTGGGTTATTCCATCAGTATTTACTCAGTAACTGTCACGGAGACAGCATTAGCCATTAACACTTAATTAAGTAATCCTTTTACTCGGCCTGCTTGCAGAACCACAACCATTCTAACATAATCGTCTTCCATTCATCAGCAAAAAAGTCCAGTTCAGGGTTGGTGCTTACGATGCTCAACGCGCTCGTCTCCACATGCTCGTTGAGCATCGTAAGCATGCGCGGAATAGGATAGGTGGATCGAGATCGAGCTACAGTGCGACAAAATGAGACAGAACAGTTTAAGCACAGTATAAATATGTACAGTAGTGTGACTCGGCCGTGTCCTTGAAATAAATGCCTACAACCGCGCGGTACGTAAACATGCGAAAGGGCTGCCCGCCTCCAGTATTTAATTACATGGGCCTACTTTGTGTTTCCATTTAGTTTTGTGATCGTAAATATACTTTTTAAAACAAATAAAATACTTTGTGAATTGAATAGAATGTGTTCAATAAACATGCGTGTTGTTTTTTGATTGATAGATTTAATTAAAAAACCATGTTTTTTAGGGACATATAAAGAAATACTTATCCATTAAAAAGACACACATTATAAGCCTACCTACTAGTAAGTGAAATTATTTTATAGTCTTATCTTTCAAAGTTTCCAGGTAATTAAAACAAAAGTTATCTCTGGATACGTTATTAACGAATTCATAAAACCAAAAACAACACAAAAAATGTAAATTAAATGTACTTGTCTTATTTTTAGAGAAAACATCGCGCATTTATTGTTAAAAAACAACACACCGTCCGCTCGTCACTGCGGCACAGTCGCGACTGTCTGCATCCCAGGCATAGCTCGCGCTTCGTCCGTTTGTATGAAGTCGAACTACTGTATGATAATATTACCGTGGTTTAAGCTTTCTCGAACGATTCTTTCTTCTTTATGGGGTTTCAGGTTTCCGCACTTAGTCCTTAAGGTGGACCATTGTGCGTGGTCTCTCGAACAATTATAATTATTATTCGGAACAAAATTAAATAATTGACAGTGTAACCATGTACAATTTTATACGTTCATTTACCAACTCAAGCCCTAACTCCATGCCTATTCATAAAACCCAGACCCGGACCTATAAAGAAGGACCAATCAGTCCCAAAGACCGATCACAGACTACTTGTACTTCGAGAGCAACTGTATACGTAAGTAACGTGCTCCAAGCGAACGTGTAAGACAAATTAGTTTGTGTCCACTGAACGGCTATAGAATGTGTGGGACAGAGAATTGCGTGGAGTAGATAAATAAATGAAAATAAGCCTTTATTTCCCATTACCCTAAAATGTATCAAAATCAGAATCAGAATGCTTTATTTGTACATATAATATATGTTTTTTCTGTGTTAGAAGTTTTCTTAAAATCTATAATATGTTACTGTGTTCGTTGGGACTTGGGCCCCTCCACTGCTGAAGGCTTTCTCCAGTTTCTTCCATTTGTCCATGTCTTTTGAAATAATCTGCCGTGGAGTTCATAGGTCTGTTTTTATTAATTACTCATACTCGAAGTTATTATTTGTTCTTTTGAAACCGATTTAGTTCTGGTAGTCAGTGCCCGAAAGTTCGGCATCCAGTCTTAGCAATAACTGGACTGTGGAGGGCAGATAGGCAGTAACCTCCATCTAAGATTCTGGTATTCAACTGCATCCAATTAGGCTAGGCAGATGATGTAGGCAACTCAATGTCTTCACAAATAAAATATTTCGATATCCTCACAAGCACTCCACACATTTCCTATTTGCAGTCAACGCTAATTATCATCGGAGGATCGCTGGAGGGTAAAATGGCTGCCGGACCACGTGACCGGACCTTTTATAAATCCATAAATTATTTATAGACTGAATTGTCACCCGCCATTTGCACGCCTTACAACTAAGTAACATACAGTCACACACGGACTTATAACCGCTCAATAAAGTATATTTTTCCATGATTTATACGCAAATGAAGTTGTTTTTTGTATCCGTTCGTAACCTGCTATCGATGGTTTTCAATGTTTGTTTACTTTCAGTGGATTTTTATACGGATGTCGCCGGTTACCGAACCGTGTAGTATTTAAATACCGTTGCCAAGGTTAGAGGATAATGAAAAAAATATAGGGATGAAGTTCACTTGGAAACAGCGGCAAATATTTTTAGAAACGATGCCGAGCTTATAACTTATATTCAAAAATTGCCAAACTAGACAAAAATTATGTTTAAAAAGCTTTAGGTAGGATTACGTGTCTCTTAGATTTAAATGAAAATAAATCTGATATAAATCTCGATCTATGTATAAATATCTAAAAAATCTCAATAAAACAAATCCATAACGAATCCAACACCAATAAATCAGATTTTTATCAGAACTTTATAATAATTCCATTTCTAAATCGCCGTCGCAGCAACTTACTAAACTTAGGGGGAAGAATCGGTAAAAAATACGGCCCTATTCGAAATTACGCAATGCAACGATAGCTGAGCGCGCGCGAATTCGCAAATCGTTGGCCCGCGAACCCCCAGTCTCCCCTTCGATATTTGAAAAATCAAAATGGCGGTTCCCCGCGTCTTGTCTTTATCTTTTCCTTATGTAAATGAATTGGAATTATTCGATGTTTAATGAGGTTAAGAACTTTCTAGACGGTCGTGGCGCCAAGCTCGAGGCGCTCGTTATGCGATGCTACCCGCTTCCTGGCTCGCTTTTTTCCTCTTTTTATTGTGACAAATCTTGAGCTGAAAACAATCGGAAAAATCTTTGTGGAAAATCGTGATTTATTTCGATATCTTTCGTAAATCACGCTTACAGTGGCGAAGAGTTTTGTTGTTTTCACGAAAGGAACTGTTGTACAAAAATAAATCGTGAACTTGGATAAACGCAGACTACAAAACGTACTAATTATTCTACTTTCTTATCCGTGCCCTACTAAACTAAATCATCGTATCTAATTTTTAAAACTTTTTTAATTCAAATGTTTTAAATCTCTTTGGTAGCGGTTGAAAAGAAGATGTAGAGACAAAATTTAATAGAGTACCTAATTACCTATGCTTAGATAGTTTGGTCATGTGGAGAGGATGAGTGAAATGCGACTAACAAAAGGTATTTAGAAGACAGATGTGAGTGGCAACACCAGAAGAGGACTAGAAAGACATACCTACATACAATTACCGTATTGATGATGTTCTTCAGAAAGGGAAAGTGCGTAGTATTACCAGGTGTATGTAAAGTTGTGGTTTCTTTCCTTCCCCATTTGGAAAAAGACGTCAGTTAGTGTAAATAAATTCTCAAAATTTCATCAAGATTTATTCAGTTTACTATTTGAATAGTACCGCACTAACGTACTATGGCGGTCTTATGCGCCTGATCACCACTAAGCTCATTTTTGCTTGCACTCAAGAAATAGAATCGCTCGCTAGCCCGTGGCAGCGCCTCGGCACGATTTAGGCGAAATTTTTTTTAAATGATCAGGCGGAACTGTCTTCGATCGTACATACTAACTTAACCCCTAAACAAAACAAGTCTTACGTTCTTACCCCTCGCACCCACTCCTCATGGAAACCATTGCCAAAACACCCGCGAATTTATAGCCCAGCGGAAGTCTTCGCTACTTCCTCGACGTCACAATGGCTCATCCGTTTCCGGTGCACACTTGAGAGTCAAATTTATTATTAGTTTCCATAATATTATTAATTTGAAGTTCTTGTTAGATGTAAGTTACCTTAGTGGTAGGTTTATGTGTCGCTATATCACGCCCGTGATTTCAAAAGGGTTGAACAGAAGTAGGTATACTAATTGCATATCCTTAAGTAGTAAGCACAAGTTTTATTATTATTTTGCAGTTTATGCAACTTATAATAATGATCACAAGGAAATAATAGTTTTTTAAGAAAAGTAACATTGGTAACATTAAGTAAGACCCTAATGTGTTTAACTATTTATTTCAAAATAAATTTATTATTTAACATATTCTGGTACATACCTAGGTTCTGATTCTGAAAATATTTTTTTACATTTTGCAATAGCGCAAAGGCATACTATAGAGTTACTAGCTGCAGTGCACCTTATTTATTCTACCTTCGGATGGGGTTAGGAGGGTAAAAAGTACTTTACGACCTATTCTCATACTTACTGAATATACACACAAAGTTTCATAAAAATCGGGCAAGCCATTTCCGAAGAGTACCTATGGCAACTAACACTGTGACACGAGAATTTTATATACATATTTAGATTATAGAGAATACGAGTATGGTGTAGATAATATTTTATAAACTGTATGAAAAGGGAAACTCGTGAAGGCCACACGAGGATGAATCCTCGTTTCCACCCAGTTTCAGGCCAAATATAAATTGTTCCTATATCCGTTCGGCATTTAACGTAGCTATTATTAGAGGGAGGCTGAGTAGAATCTAAAAAACGAGACCTGAATATAGAATATAAATGATGGAATTACTTATGTAACTTTATTGATAACAATGTGTGCTAGATTCTATACTAAAGTAAATATTATCTTGAACTAGCTGATGCCCGCGGCTTCACCCGCGTGGATGTCGTTCAAATTATATACTAAAACCTTCCTCTTGAATCACTCTATCTATTAAAAAAAACCGCATCAAAATCCGTTGCGTAGTTTTAAAGATTTAAGCATACAGACAAACAAACAGACAAAAATAGCGACTTTGTTTTATACTATGTAAGGATTGACACGCGACGTTGTCAACATGGGGTGTGAACTCAGCGATCATTGTGCCGATAATATTTTCAGCCAATGGCTTAATTGCCAAATTGCTTTGTTCTGAGGAGGCATGTGTAGCCCGTCGGGCCGCGGATTTTTGTACTAGATGACGTGGCCTCGTTGCAAGGGCAAAGAAGGAACTTGGTTTCGGTTTTTAGTCAGTAGAAGTCTGACACTCCCCTTCGCTCTGCCCAAGAGCGGGGGGGGTCATTTGATGATTTTCCACCCACCAAAAAAAAAAAAAAAAAGGAGGCATGTGTACCTGTGTATTAATAAAGAGTTCCATTATATATCTCCGAAGATCAGAATCAGATCGTCACAAAATATAAACGGGAACACAGCGAAATAAAAAAAAACATGAAATCGGTTGATAATTGGCGAAGATATAGATTTTTGTATCACGGAACACCTATACCTACCGGTACCTATGTGCATCGTTACCTTACCATTTATCCTCTGTCAATGCAATATACGTAACTATATATATTAACGTATGCAAAGGCTCGCCTGCATGGCGATCACAGGCTGCATGAGGACAACTCCGACTGCAGCCCTCGAAGCCATACTGGGGCTTCCGCCGCTCCACCTGTTCATTCAACAAGAAGCAACGATGACGGCGGTGCGCCTTAATACGCTACAACTCTGGGGTAAGAAGTACACGCAGCATACTGCGGCACTAGAGGGACTCCAAAGCGAATTTCCCCTGGTGAAAGCTGTTAATGATCGAGTACCCAAACAGTACGTATTCGACAAGAAGTACAAAATCCAACTCCATGAGGACCACCGCTGCGAGGGACTTAGCCCCGCAGAATTGCGTATCTTCACGGATGGATCCAAAACAGGTACTGGCACTGGAGCCGGAGTCTTCTCGGAGGATCTCAATATCCACATAGCCGTACCTTTAGGTGCCCACAACACTGTCTTTCAGGCAGAATGCATGGGCATCTCCCTGGCGGCATCAGCCATCTTGGCACGGGAGGTAAAGGATCAATCCATCCGTATACTCTCTGACAGCATGGCGGTGCTGCTGGCATTAAGGAGCCACACGGTCAATTCCGGGCTAATATACGAGTGCCACCAACGCCTGAACCAGGTAGGTAACCTCAACAATATAACCATTCAATGGATTAAAGGACATAGCGACTCCCGAGGCAACGATGCAGCGGACGAGCTCGCTCGAAGAGGCTCAAGCATGGCGGCGGTGGGACCAGAACCCATCGTGCCGCTCCCTTTCGGTTATCTTCGTACGCTGGTAAGGAAACGTACCAGAGAACTTCACGCCAAGCTATGGCTAGACCACGGCGAGTGCAGGCAGGCCAAGGAGGCGCTTCCCGCCATCGACGCCCGCCTCACCAAACAAGCGCTCCGGCTGACTAAGCTGCAGCTACGCACAGTGACGGCCGCCATCACTGGACACGGTACATTTAATAAGCACCTCTTTGTTATAGGTGTCACGGATAGTCCTCTGTGTCGAGCCTGCATGGAGGAAGAAGAAACAGCAGCCCACGTGCTCCTGCACTGTCCAGGGGTTGCCCCATACAGGGCCAAGTACTTCGGTAACCCAGGTACTCTCCGCGAGATTGCCGGTAACATCAAGGGGTTGCTGGCTTTTCTCGGGGAGCTTCGGTGGATCGAATAAGATTCCCACCCGCACGCAAAACCCACGCTCCGGGCGTGGAGTTGCGGACACTAGCCCGATGCATCTATCTATCTATCTAACTATATATATTATATAATTATTATTTCTTGCTTTTTTCTTTTAAAAGACACGTGACTGCTCACATGACTGCATGCATGTTGGACATGGCTGGGTGTCCTCCCACTGTTTACATGTCTCCCACGTTAAAGTAGAATGTTCCAATACACAATCAGCACATAATGCACGTGTTTGTTACCACGAATGTTAGGTAAGGAAAATAAAACATCGTGTATAGGAGGAGATATTAGAAATAACACACAGTGTTTATTTTTGTTCCCTTTTTTCTGTCCATCCTAATGTTGTTAGACGGAAAATGCTACAGGCGGTAATTGTACACGTTGAACTCAATTCTTTTTTTTTTTATTACTTTTATTACGACGAGTCTGCGTTTGTTTTTTTTTAATGGTGTCTAATCGGAATTACGGAGTGTCAGACTTCTACTGACTAATAACCACCCTTGTTCCTTCTTAGACTTTTGTGTCTAGGGCCGCGGTATCTCTTTCGAACAACCCGGAGCCCACGCCCATACTGCCTCGTTGTACAAGTGCGACAGGAAAAATAATTTTATAAGTACAATAGGGAATAAGTTTTGGTTAGAATATAATTTTAATCTCTATTAGTCTTTCAATACAATAACTAAAGAGATATTTTAAGCTTCCAATATAATTATATTATATCTACATTTCCAAGCTACAATACTCAATACGCACAGAATAATTTTCAAGTAACATCGAAGTCAAATACTTGAAGTTGTAATTTATATCAATACAAACAGTTTGTTTAGACAATGCCGCATTGTCCGTCCAAGACAAACTATAAATCTATAGGAGTTAGAGGGTGAGCAGTGTTCAATAATTCGACAAGTTGCTAACTTCCCGCGCACCGGACTTACGGACCAAGAAAATATACAACTCGCTTACTGACCAGTTTTTTGAGTGATGGGCACAAAAACTATCGATATCGATGAAAATTTGGGGCATTTAATTGAATCCGATTTGTAGGTCCCGGCGTGCAGGTATCTCATATTTTGTAAACAGGATAAATATGTATCTCAAATCTACAGGACAGTATAGTGCCTGCTGACAGGCGATACAAGAGAAGAAGAATTGGTTTCATTTTGAACATCAATTAAATACTTAGACTGAATTATTTATTTGTTTTGTATACTTCACAGTTTGCAATAGGGCTACTGTGTAACAGAAAAACGTAAAAGAGATGAAATTTTACGTATTTTTTAGTCAAAGAAAAATGTCAGTTAGAATAATAGTTTTTGAGGTAAGATTAGGTCTACTTCTTTCTTATCGATGGCGCGACTTATTCGGAATCTTGGTCTCAATATGACTGTGGCCACGTCAATCGCGGTGTCTGCGAGCAGAGCAGAGGTTCATCGACAACCCACTGTCCCCGATCGCCGCAACACTAAAATATCGGGTGCGGTGTTTGCGAGCGGCAAGTCTGAGCATTTAAGCTGAAACAGTAGCTTACTTATTACCTGAGATGGCACAACTTGCTCCAACAGAACCGCGATCTATTCTCATAGAGACGCAAGTGAATATTTTAAAGGAATTGCTATTGGAGTTCAAGTTACTTCGAGGGTTGTTGTTTTACTTGGATTGCGGAAAAGGATTGAGTATCATATTAGAAAGTACCTATGTAAAATCAGCCAGTAATATTAGGTCACATTATATCCAATGATCTGAATACTAAATCATAATTATAAGATCTTTCGATTCATGGAAAAAAATAGTTAAAGGCAGAAGTTTAAAAAAACTTGTATTTACTGGTCTAACAAACACAAAAAACTGACCAGTAATTCAAATTCAAATAAGTATTTGTCTATATAACGGGTCAAAGATCACGCAGGTGCGCACGAAACATCCCCTCGTATCTTTTAGTGAATATGAACGAGGTGAGAGACTCAAATTCATTCAAAAGGAACCAGTTACAAGGATTGTTCCAACATCCACTTTTACCTCATAGTCAGAGTTTTTATGTTGTTCATGGGCCTCTGACTTGACTTTACATGCCGTCGAGAAAAATCTCATAAGTAGGCATGTTGGTTTCCTCACGATGTTTTCGTTCACCATAGCAAATGATAATTCCTACGCAGATTAATCCGAAACATCAGAAGTGCGTTCTTTGGGTTCGAACTTGAGACTTATGGCTTGGCAGTCTGACGGTCACACCAGTCTACCACTGCTTACTTGTATAGTCGAACATGCTATTAAGTATACAGGCACAAGTCTTTATAATTCTTATAATCTGAAAATATTGATTGAAATTTTGTTTTATAAAACGTTTGGCATTAAGCTACTGATGTCAAACGCTGTATAATATGCCACCTTGTTCGTACTAGTTTCGCATAGTTACCAAATGTCGCTTACTCCTTTGTTCCCAACGATCGTATCGCACTTAGTAAGCCTGGCTCGCGCGGCTCTATCTCCTAAACAATACATCGAAGTATTAATAACTTAAGACTTCGCAACTTAACTAACAGCTGACGCTCTTTCCTTT
The DNA here is from genome assembly GCA_949316265.1 of Diarsia mendica. Classification (NCBI taxonomy): domain Eukaryota; kingdom Metazoa; phylum Arthropoda; class Insecta; order Lepidoptera; family Noctuidae; genus Diarsia; species Diarsia mendica. The sequence goes on along the minus strand of OX438906.1, from coordinate 6,237,415 downwards.
GGTCTAACTAAATTATGTTACATTTTGCTGGTACTGTGCCATTTTGTTGGAGATTGAGGCTTTTAAAAGTGCCTGTAACCTTATTTCTAGGAGGGTAGGAAATCATTATTTTTTAATGCCTTTCCCGCTCTGGGGGGAGCGGTAGGGAGTGTCAGACTTCTACTGACTAAAAACCACCCATGTTCCTTCTTAGCCCTTTGTGTGCGGGGCCGCGGTATCTCTTTCGAACAACCCGCAGCAGTACCTACCCCTAAGCGGTGACACTGTTTCTTTTATTAAGATTCATTTTTGGTGTTTTACTGCGGTCAGTGGCTTAATAGGTATAGTAAAGGATTCGCAACTAGTGACCGTATAAGACCAGATCATGCACTAATCTGCATTGTCCTCATGTAAGTTGACCAAGATTATACCAGGAACTTTAAAGAGACTATGACATCTGATTTTCTTTGGGCTGTTTTTTCTCAGAGTATTCAGGCACACAACACCCGTTTCATCTATCTAATGATGGTGGATGAATGATTTACGAAACAGACATGTTCCAAACAATCATGTTTTATTGAACATACAACCTAGCACTGACTTCAAAATTTTCAAAAAGCGGTCGCGTTCTATCTTAGCATCCTCCATAAGTCACTTTACCTATATCCAGAGAAATAAATAAGCAGAAATACCAGAAAGTCAAATACTACCAACCTTACCTACTCCTTTTGCTTGGTCCGCCAAGAAATTAATTTAAAACCATGTAAAGTCCATTACAGCCGGCCAAAGCATACGCAATCAGTAGGTACTAGGTATTCATGGGCAATGTGGAGATAAATGGGCAGTCGATAGTTTGCGCGGGTCGCAGAGATTCCTAATTAAAGATGCGGGCTGCTCGAATCTTAGCAAATTGGTTAGGGAGACACCCTTGTTCGGGGTAGGGCTGTCGCGGTGGAATATGGGATGTTTAATTGATTATTATGCGTAGTTGTCGACAGATAGGAATTAAGGAAAAGATCGTTTTGCTACGAAAAAGTAGTGAATAGAATGTTGAGTATGAATGTAGATGGCTATAAGAGTAGAAATTATGTTGCATCGTTTGTGCCACAGAGTTGTATCGCTCGCTAGCTATACCTAACTTTAGATTCTTCGATGTTGTTTTTTTGCATATAAAATTAATGAAAGTTAGTTTTTTCAACTGTGAAAACTGTGCTCATTATGTACCGAAGCTTTTCAAGACTCGTGCACGTGTACAATTTATCATTTCAGCATAGGTTTGACTTAGTTAAAGGACTTAAAGGTCTTCCATTTTCGTTCACGATCGATTGATTGACAGACTGATGGACAGTGGTCAGTTCAGTGCCTAAACCACTAAAATGATACTGCGCTCCGTATAGGCTGGAGGTGCACTTTGAAATGATTCCAGCCTTTAGCTGATAAAACCAGAGTTCATGTTTGTTTGTGAACTAAATCAGAGCTATAGCTTACTACTAAGTAAATTACCGTATTTAGGTATTCAGAACCAGTTGTTGCCCGTGATCTTCCTCCGTGTAAAATTATTGTAAAAACATTATTTCCCTATTTGAATTGGATTTTGTTAATTTTTTTATTATTTTGTACGGAACGTAACGCAAAACTAATCAATGCTTCTACTAAAATTAAAATACAAGTTACTCCTTACCAACAGCTATAACGACCAGTAACAGTTCTGTCAAATTCAGTCCTACCGTTTCGGTGATTAGTCAGAATAAACAGACATGATCATCATCATCTTCCTCAACTTGTCCCATTCTATTCAGGGTCGACGCAACAAGTTTTCTTCTTCCATTTTTTTCGGTCTGACGTCACGGCATCATTTACTCCAAAAACAAAAAAAAAAGTTTTATTAACTCTGTTATTTCGAAATTGTTTCTGCAATAATTCCATATGCGTGTTTAAATTATTTATTTATTATTTTCCAGGTCCATCGCTGTGGCAGCCCTGATAACCCAAGGAGTTCACCATAACGTCGTCTTGAGTGGTCACCGGCACCGCTAATGTTACTCAAAGAGCTTTCAGACGGCACATCACTATACATTCATATCGTCCCCTCCATACGCAGTAATTAATTAATTTAACTGCGACTTGTTACTGGAAATCGGTTGGAAAATTGTTTCATTTAAGTTTGATTGTACCTATGTAATTGTTTAAATGTGTTATTTTTTAAATAAAATTAAATATAAAATGGGATACCTTTTTTTTATAATTCCTAAAAGGGTTACTTCCAATGGTTACTTCATCATCATCATCTGCCTAGCCTTTTTCCAACTAAGTATATTAGGGTCGACTATCAACTGGATGCAGTCTAAGCGAATAAATAACAGTAGTTTATATAGAGCGACTGCCTATCTGACCTCCACAGGCGAATTAGTACTGGGTAATACGATACCCTTTGTTAAGACTGGTTAACAGAATTTTGGGGCACTGTAAGGTTACTTGATAATCTTATACAAATGTACCTAGCTTTTTGCCTACAATCCAATCAGTGACTAGTTACTTTTGATTGATTTGTTCTCGTTTACCGTGTCGATGAATCCCTTTATGCGAGTCAAATTAGCTTCGACCAGAGAGAACGCGTACTTACTAGAAAGAAGGATCTTACTAGCATTTAAAAAGAAATTGAATATGCGGTACAATGAACTCATTCTGTCTTTTTATTAGTATTACTGAGGCATGAAAGAAAACAGAACTTAAAATAAGAGAAATGCATGCATAAAGTCGTTATCAGAGATCCACATTTTTTAATGTAACTTTCACCATATTCATAATTTTGTTACACAGTTCTGTAATAACGAATCAATTGATACCTGATTCATCAAAATAGGTAGGGTCCTAGGCAAATAACTTGAAACAAAATGGCGTCGTTCTGCGCAGGTTCCCTGTTTGATTTGTATGGGACGTCTAAAATTCGACTACTGCGTATGTTCAACTTATATGCCGCGTGGTATACTTACATTTGTTTAGGAGCTACGATGGAACATAAAAACGTATATGTTCTACAAAAGTTAAAAGGAAAAGCCTGTTAACTTTCCCGTGACCGACTAAAAAAGGGGAAGTCTGAAAGTGGCGACGGTGACTGAAAAGTTGTATGGTACTTAATCGGTTGTTGTGGTATGGGCATGTAATGAGGAGGAATGAGGAAAATGTTGACTAAGTATGAATGTAAATGACTATATGAGTAGAGGAAGACCAATGAAACGATAGATGAATTGTGTGAAGGATGAACCACTCGTCTGTCCAAGCGGCGCTAGGGTCCGCGAACACAAAATGGCCGACTCCGTCCCGGCCATTAGCTGGAAAGGAGACTACTGAGATGACAAAGAGAAGTAGCAGTAGTAGGGGAAGATAAAGACATGCTGTGCCGACCCCATATAAATCACGATAAGAGCAGGAGAATGAAGATAACAGCCGAGTCAAAAATAATGTGATAAGTATACCTACTACCTTAGCGTACGCGGTCTTCAAATGAGTTTATAACTCTCGCCGACCTACAATTCACAACAAAAGCGCTTACACTTTTTCTACCAATTGCCATAGTACCAGAAATTAACATGAAGATATAGATAAATGAAATTAAGCATATTGGTCCCGTACAACGCAGAAATGCGAATAAATATGAGACTGTAAAAAGTTTGAATTACTTTTTCGATATGAAAAGAAACTTATTAACGCTAAATATATTGAAAAGAATAAAATACCTACTTACCTATTTTATTATTCACCAAAATTGTAACATAACTCTTTCCGTTACGAATATAGATATAATAATATTATGTAATAATATTTTTATTTTTTAAGTAATGTGTGATGTTAACTTGTTAACTAAACCAACGTGACATCTACCGGAGAGTAGAGGCATCTTTTCTACTAGCGCCATCTGTTAAGGGGTAGTATTAAACTTCGACATCTAGCGGGGAAAGGCATTACTAAACGCTGCAGAATCAGAGACATCTATCAGGCAATAGGGTAACTAAATTGTTGAGTCGTAAAGAAAGAAAGAAAGAAAATTGTGTTTATTTGGCAAAAATACCATAAAAAGAACAAAACAAATTCAAAACAATTATAGCTACTAATGCCAAAAGGGCCTCAGCTCAGCATAATGCCAGATGGCAGCACAAAGTGCACCACCTGACGCTGATTTTCAGCTGCTGCCCTCGAGTGCCATACGCTCGAAAAAATAAACAAACACATTTAAAAATTCTAAAATATTTTGCTAAAAATAAAAAGCCTACTAAAATAAAATGTTGTGACTCTTAAATAAACAACAAGAGCATGAGAACAATAATAAAATGCCAATAATAATTGATAACAATAACAAAGGATAAACACCAATAACAAAATAAAATAAATGATAAAAAAACCTTTAAAACGGACACATTAGAAACAATCCATACTAATCCATACTTCCATACTATATACTATATATACTATATATATACTATATATATATATATATATAATATATATATATATATATATATATATATATATATATATATATATATATATTATATATTTATATATATTATATATTATATATATATATATATTATATATATAATATTATAAATGCGAAAGTAACTCTGTCTGTCTGTCTGTCTGTCTGTTACTCTTTCACGCCTAAACGGCTGAACGGATTTTGATGAAATTTGGTATGGTGATAGATGATAACCTAGAAATGGTCATAGGCTATAAATAATCACGCCATCGTTCTTAGGGGGTAGGCAGTAGGCAGATAACTAAATTGAGTTAGTGATTTTTAGTCGTTTTTGTTGGGACTTTTGATCTTTCACGTCTAAACGGCTGAACGGATTTTGATGAAATTTGGTATGGTGATAGATGATAACCTAGAAATGGTCATAGGCTATAAATAATCACGCTATCGTTCTTAGGGGGTAGGCAGTAGGCAGATAACTAAATTGAGTTAGTGATTTTTAGTCGTTTTTGTTGGGACTTTTGCTCTTTCACGTCTAAACGGCTGCACGGATTTTGATGAAATTTGGTATGGTGATAGATGATAACCTAGAAATGGTCATCCATACTATATATACTTATACTATACTATATATACTATATAAGGTCCCATTAAAATAGGTGGACAAAATTTTAGGAATCATTCAGACCACCAAAATAAGGACAATGGTAAAAAAAGAAAATTAGAGAAACGCATCAGATACCTAGAAGAAAATAAAACAGGTAGCGAAAATACACTAAAAGTGTTAGTTACCCAATATTTTACGTACAAAAAACTTACTTTAATCAGTGTTTTTTTTTAATGGGATATGTTTGGTTAGACGTACTGAACGCTGTGTTAAAATTTGTCCACCTATTTAAATGGGACCTTATATAATATACTATATACTATATATACTATCCATACTATATATAATATTATAAATGCGAAAGTAACTCTGTCTGTCTGTCTGTTACTCTTTCACGCCTAAACGGCTGAACGGATTGTGATGAAATTTGGTACAGACATAGTTTGGAACTTGAGAAAGGACATAGGATAGTTTTTTTTTTTTTTTTTTTTCGCGGGATAAACCAAAAATCTGCCGGAAGTCACTATTCCACGCGAACGAAGTCGCGGGCAAAAGCTAGTAATTTATATAAAGTTAAAATGACACAATGTATAAAATTAGTGACATTGGTAAAATAGGGGATCGGACAAAAAATAACTAATTAGTCCGTCAGATAGATTTCCAAAAATTATTGTACACGTATTTTTTCTTTTTTCACGTAAACTTAAAAGACGAACAGTGCTTCGAAAACTCGTGTGACGTCATATGATAGTACATTTTGACGACACAAGTGACGTTTCAAGCCCCACTCCAAGATCTTTGACGCGTGTTATCTTCGTCATTTTTTATTGATTTGATAAAACAAAAAACACGTGTATTCAATATTTTTCGATAATCTAACTTACGGACTAAACAGAATCATATTATTTTGACCCAGTCCGATCCCCTATTGTATAACGTATAAATTTAACAACATGTATAAAAATGTAAAACCTATAAAATTAATAAAATGTATAAAATTGGTAACAATGATAAAAGAAAAACAACACCAACAATAGTAAAAAATAACGTTTGGAATTGATAAAATTAAGACCCAATTATAAAAGTAAAAAATACGCCCATGGACCTATAAAAAACCTTTTTTTATAGGTCCATGCCTATTTTTATGGACCTATAAAAAACCTTTTTTTATAGGTCCATGCGTACGCCATTATTCGTAGCAAAGCTACGAAGACTGAAGTTTTGCTAAAAGTACTGTAACATGTACTTTTCAGTATTACAAATATTATTCCATTGGATTTATTTAAGTCTATTTAGACCTACAGAATCAACTGTTTCGTACTTTTGTTTTCGTTACTATCTCAGAGATAGTAATATCTTTTATTATCGCATGCGAATAAAAGGGTAATGAACGTAAATGTTGATGGATGGAGACGAAATATACCACGGAAACGATGGATGGATTATGTAAAGAATTATATGAAAGAAATAAGGAGTAAATGATGGCTGGCGTAACGGTTGACTGAGTGAATGGAAAAAAAAACTTTTTCCATAAAATAAATTTGTGTTTTATTTTTTGTTGAAGAGTTTTATTTATTTTTTAAGTTTTTATTCTCACTTTTTAGTGATTCACATGTGCTTACCCCTTCACAGCGTACCGGCGTGATGTTATGTTAGGAACTGGTGGTCTGGTGTAAACAATAGACAGATATATGAGATTTCAGCAATCCCAGTCCATTTGCTATCATTTGTTGAGGAGTTCCGTTGCCTATCTCCGAAGTACTTCATCAGATCTTCACCAAATTGAAATGGACCCACTCCGAGAAAGTAGGTACTCTTCCAAAAACTACTCAAATTACTTCAAGTGTGCCTATAAAATTTGGAGAGTTCTCTCTATTTCTCCAGGATCCCATGATCAGATTCTGACTTGATGATCATGGGACCACCCTGGGCAGTATACGTTTTTCAACAAAAAAAGAATTTCCCGAACAAACAAAAAAATATAAACATCCGAATTGAGAACCTCTTTCTTTTTTTAGAAGTCGGTTAAAAAGGGTTTGTGCCTACCCCAAGTAATATGGGACAAAGGCACGATGATGGACTGTCTTGTTGATATCTGAAAACAACTTAACTATTTTTTATTTGGTCCATGCATCGATTAAAAATACAAATCAAGGGAGACAGATTATTTTTAGAGGTCGCATTAAAAACTCTTTCATTTTCTCAAAAGATTTTTGACAGAAAATCAAAATAATAAGAAGCAGAAAAAGAATACTTACGTCAAGAATGACTTTGCTAATAGATTTTCTTTTGAACGTTTTCAATTATAATTATTTTGACGGGCGGAGTTTATTCGAACTTTTTATTTAGTAAAAATGTTTAGCAGAAAAGTTATCTCGAGGAGGACAGTGAGTGAATAATTCTGGAGTTTTAAGACATTGATAAAAAACGTAGAGTGGTTTTGTAAAACGCGGTTTTACTTGAAGAATGATTGGCCTGTGGCCGCTTTCATTCGCGTGTCTGAAGAAAAACAACAATGTGTCCTTAATGTGTCGCTACATTTAGATAATTAGTGTGACTTTTATTTGTAAAAATATTTTGGTTCCTAATTCTGCCAAGAAATACATACAATGCTTGCACAGTTTTTGTGAAATGAGATGAACAATGCTTTAAGAAATTTTCCCGACCTATTTGGTGTCTGGCCGGTTTTAGCACTCTAGGCTAGAAAATTAACTGCCGGAAGACGTTGCGTTGGAAGGCCTTCCAGTAGGAGACCCGATGACCTGGTGAAGGTTGCGGGGCTCCGCTGGATGCAAGATGCGCGCGACCTACATGTGGCGACACTTGGGGGAGGCCTATGTCCAGCAGTGGACGTCTTTCGACTGAAATGATGAGACTACATAGTTACCCAAAGAACTCGACTATTTAGCTCGATTCTTTCACTACTTTTAACGTATCCTTTTCAGATTTTTGGTTTAAAGAAGTACACATTTAGTTCACCACTAAATAAATCCTCTTTGTGTAGAAGATATCATCAAGGTCATCAGAATGACACGTAAGTTAAAACATTTACTTACACTTTATTTACAAGTTTGTAAAACAGTTATATAAATAGGTAGGCAAAGATTTTAATCATTCAATCTTTGATTTATTGTCAGATGTTGTGCCCTCATCGTGAAGCTCGTGGCTAAATAATACCGCCGCTCGGGTCGATCTTCAGATTAAGAGCGTATGGTACCTCAAACGCAAGTTTTATAATGCGTAAAAGTATAAGATTCACTGCAGTAATCAACATCAGAAAAATATATGATATTCTTCAGGATATATGCTAGTGGCATAGTGTTGTGAAAACATAATACAATTAACTTTGCTCGATAGAAAAAAATCGCGAAGATACCTCTAAAAAATTCTTTTAACGAGTAAAAACCATACTAAAATACATGTCATCGTTCTGATTTTTTTGCCAAATAATTCTACAAGCATCATACTAAAGTCATACCGCCTTATTCATAAAAATAGTTAAGAGTTGTTTAACTTAAGCTTGGTTTATCTCGCATGCCGTCACTTTCATTTGAATATTATTGAAGTGAGACGGCATGCGAGATAAACCAAGCTTAAGTTAAACAACTCTTAACTATTTTTATGAATAAGGCGGTTAGTGTTTTACTTTTTTAGTCCAATCAATAGTTTTCTTGTAAATCGCAAAATACCACTAATTTCGCACTATTCGGCCGCAGCGAAAGACGTAACAACCGCTTTGTAGTGCAAGCTGATTAGAGCTTTATTCTAACAGTATTTCAAGCGAAGTTTGAACCGATACAAATAGGGTTGCTAATCTGAGGTAGCACACGCTCTTAAGCTGTCCTTGCGTAGTTTGGTCCGTGGGTGGGTGACATGTGGGTGACCTGCACACATGACAGTGTAGTTTGTAGTTGCAGTAGTTTGGCAGTCGTTACAGATATTTAAAAGCTTCAAAGTCTGACTACCTGGATTTTTTCGGATTTTTCGTACTTTTAAAATGAACATGGACAAAACCAAGGTCATATTGAATGCCCATGTTACACCCACTCCTATAAAGATCGGAGACTCTATACACTAGAAGTTGTAGACAAGTATGTCTACCTGGGACAAACAGTCCAGTTAGGTAGGTCCAACTTTGAAAAAGAGGTCAATCGTCGAATCCGACTCGGCTGGGCAGCGTTTGGGAAGCTGAGAAGTATCTTCTTGTCCAACTTACCGCAGTGTCTCAAGACGAAAGTCTATGACCAGTGTGTGTTGCCAGTGATTACATACGGGACCGAAACGTGGTCGCTCACAATGGGCCTCATCAGAAGTCTTAAGGTCACTCAAAGGGCAATGGAGAGGGCTATGCTCGGAGTTTCCTTGCGTGATCGAATCAGAAATGAGGACATCCGCATGAGAACCAAGGTTGCCGACATAGCCCGAAGAATTGCCAAGCTTAAGTGGCAGTGGGCAGGGCACATTGCTCGCAGGACGGATGGCCGATGTGGCCGGAAGGTTCTGGAGTGGCGACCGCGAACCGGAAGACGTTGCGTTGGAAGGCCTCCCACTAGGTGGACCGATGTCCGATGACCTGGTGAAGGTTGCGAGGATGCGAGACGCACGGGACCTGTCAATGTGGCGACACTTAAGGGAGGCCTATGTCCAACAGTGGACGTCTTTCAGCTGAAATGATGATGATGAAAAGGAATTTCTCAGTGGCAGCGTGGAGTTTAAATGGATAAGAAGTAAACCATGAGTAATAGAGGCGAACTTAAGTTCATGGTTTACTGTGGTATATGCGACCGTGGCGTTCAAAATGTTAGGTAATAAAAGTTTACATTTAACTTTCCAGCTCTAAAATTCAGGACACGGCGACATTAAAGCAGCAGCAGCTGATCCGGAAAATGCACACAACATCTGCATTATACAAGGAAGAGACAGTGAATGCACCCACCTTCCCTGACTCAGTCACCAGTGGCGATGCCAAGTAATTATTACAACTTTCTATTATGGACAAAGATACCATGAATGCAACGCGAATTCACTCACAATTTAACATGCTTTAAAGGTGTCTGGCGAGAGTTATCGGCGACCACACAAAGTGTGTGACACTGGAAGATACAAGTTTACTCACAATTTCACATGCTTTAAAGATGTCTGGCGAGAGTTATCCACCACACAAATTGTGTGGCACTGGAAGAAGATATTCATGTTAGCTAGCTTGAGGCCCGTAATCCACCAAAGCGGAGATGTGCCAAGCGGAGAGGAGATGTGCCAAATTCGACCAATCACAGTTACATCTGGTCTTTTGCCCTTCCTGTGATTGGTTGAATTTGGCAATCTCCTCTCCGCTTGGCACATCTCCGCTTTGGTGGATTACGGGCCTAAGGCCTGGCTTCTCCACCAAAGCGGAGAGGAGAGGATACGAGAGGAGATATCAGATATGCGGAAATCGGCCAATCACATTTGTTAAAATTTACATCTGGGGGTCTAAAACGGCCACTTTAGCAGATCATAATATGAATTGCGTTAAAAAGCGTAAAATGGACCTTTCATTATAATAACTGCGTCTGTAACAATTTAGTAAAATACATCATAATAGGAAAATAATATGAATTGCGTTAACATTCGTAAAATAGTCACAGACGCAGTTGTTATTATGAAAGGTCCATTTTACGCTTATAAACGCAATTCACATTATGATCTGCAAAAGTGGCCATTTTAGACCCCCTGGTCTTTCGCCCTTCTTGTGATTGGTCGAATTTGACACATCTCTCCGCTCTGCTCGTGTCCGCTTTGGTGGAATACCGGGCCTTAAGTAAAATCAAAAAATCACGCTTTTTAGTATAACATAACTTTGCAGCTATTTATGATGTAGATGCAGAGATATAAGCTAACACAGGTGTGGAAGTTACCTTATATCTGCCAAAGCTACCACGAGCGACTCCAATTGTTTTTACCTATATTATGTAAGGTACTTCTACACGTACAACTACGGGTTTTTTAAAATGTCTGCCAGTCGGTCAGTCAGTCTGCGTCATGGTAGAAAGTTTAGATATGTTGCGATAAATTCAGCTATGCGAAGGCACAAGCCGACGACGCGATGGCCCAGTGGTAGCGACCCGGCGGCTTACGAATAATAAGTCGTGGGTTCGAACCCAGGCTGGCGTATTACTTTGTGTAATTTATTTCGTCACCACTCCTTTAAAATGGAAGGGAGGAAAACATCGTGCAGAAACCGGCATGTATTAGAACCAAAAAATTCGAAGACATATTGTGACATCTACCAACCCGCAATGGGGACGCGTGGTGGATTATAGCCCATCCCTCTCCCAGAGAGGAGGCCTGAGTCCATGATGCGGGAATATTATAGGCCCAGGCGTGTTTTTTTTCGACGTATTGACTTTAAGAGTCATAGTTTTTAAACGGACATGATCACTATTTTTAATAAAGTCTAATATTTATTTTGAGTTCCTGATGTTTTGGCACTGCTACAAACCCCATCATGGCGTTTGCAATAGAGACTCCTATACCTTATCATAATCAACCTAGCCTAGGCAGTGAGGCATGTTACCGTTTAAGTCTTATAAAGTGCAATGGGAACTTAAGTGATACGTGCAAAGTCTCTGGTCCAGTTGAAAACCAGCGTCGGGCACTAGTTGTTCGGCAGTTTGCTGTACTGGTCCTATTTGGCGTAGCCGTGAGATTCACACTCTTTTTAAACGGTTTTACTTAGCTCACCCCGTTTGTTTTATTCTTGGGTCAAATTTAGTAATTCAAATTTCACCCTCTTCCTGTCAACCGATTAATCTGAAATTTTGTATACACTTTGGATTTTGGTGACAATACAATTATGTTTATTCATTATCATTATAAATTCAAGATGGCCGCCGCTACAAAATGGCGGATAATTTATGTTTTATTAATCCCATCAATATGGGTATCAAATGAAAGGGCTCAACAAGCAGAATACAATATACTATATAAAATTAAAATCCAAGATGGCGGCTAAAAACTAGAAAATAAAAATAGGTAAAAAAACTTTTTAAGTTAAACGGTTTTATGTTAAACATACATTGCAATGTTTAAGATAAATGTACTAAAAACCAAAAAATAATAAAATAGATACAGTCGTGGGAAAAAACCGTGGGGCACGTCAATTCGGAACTGTCGTGCTGCGGAAATTACAATTGACGTGCCCCACGGTTTTTTCCCACGACTGTATCTATTTTATTATTTTTTGGTTTTTAGTACATTTATCTTAAACATTGCAATGTATGTTTAACATAAAACCGTTTAACTTAAAAAGTTTTTTTACCTATTTTTTTCATGTTTAGCTTTTAGTTTTTTTGTTTTGTGCACTTGTGGCATCCGCCAAATAAATAAGTTTTCACTACTCTTGCTCAAAAAGAACGTCATAATAGCATACCAGAGCGGGCGTAAAATTGCATTTATTGCCCTAAAAGTAAAATCTCGTACGACAACTTGTTCAGCCAGCTGGTGCGTGATTTAGTTTCAATGTTTTATTTTTTTAAATGGAACTAAACGCGCTGAATGCCGAACTCTTTGGTAGAATTCAAAAAAAAATCAAAAATTTTATTGGAACAAAAAACAGATTTACAAAAGTTTGAGTTCGTTAACAACCGCATTAGTATGGAATACTGTGTCGCGGCCATTAGCGCCCACCTCCAGGAGTGGAAACGACAGTGTTCCAGGTGAAAAAGATAATTTATGTATGTTTTACATTTTGTAGAATACAATACAAAAAAGCAAAAGGAACCAATAAAAATATTAAGCACTAATTTTATTATTTATGCATGCGAATATAATAATAATTATGTAAGTGTAGTGTATGTATGTGTATGCGTGTGAGTGAATGTGAGTATGTGTAGGTGTATGAATGCATGTATAATGGGTCATTTTAGGCCCTTGTATTACAATGTACTATTTATTTATTTCTTTCAAACTCGCCTAATTTTACTTTTTCAGATTAATCAAGAAAGAAGGAGATGCAGTGGCTATGGACGAAGTTGTCATGGAAGTCGAAACGGATAAGACGGCGTTGCCGGTCATGAGCCCCGGACATGGCACTATTGTCTCGTTTCTCGTAAAATCGGGCGAAGCAGTCAAATCAGGACAACCACTCTTTAAGGTCTCATTATTATATTAGACACAAATTATCATACTTGACAAACATTACTTTGAATCGTTACATGTCCCAGGAACAATCCCTTTGCTCCGGAATCCACCTTGCTAACATAACACATTTCCTATACTGAAACACCTTTAGACGTTGAAGGGTTTGACGTTTGAAAGCATGGAAACGCTTTTATTAAGACTGCATTGACTTATTTATGACTTTGTCTATGCCTGAACAGCCTTCTGTATGCAGGCTAAGAGCTTCAAAAATACCAACAATAATTCAACATACTCTGTAACTACCTCAATTCTAATTCATTTATCTGCCATTCAGATTAACATAACTGGAGTAGCTCCAGCAGCAGCGGCGCCCAAACCAGCAGCCGCGCCAGCACCCGCACCGACAGCCGCAGCAGCTCCGGCTGCGGCCCCTGCTCCTGCAGCAGCGAAGGCAGCTGCACCCGCACCCGCACCAGTTGCAAAGGCAGCAGTCACTACTGTCATTAAAGGCATTAAAGCTCCCAGCGGACCTAGCGTAAATTTCACATTTAGGCATCGTTCACACCAGACGTATTGTCCGCCGCTGACTGTGACCACGCACTACGCAGTTTATCGCAACAATATATATTTAACTTCTTGTTCACACCGAACCGACTATTATACGCTATTACGTAGTGTGTTGTATTAGATTTGTACGCTGTAGCGTATTGTCGGCTTGGTCAGAACGCGTACTGCAGACTGTGTTCACGTTCACACTGGGGCAGACAGTGAGCATACTCACAGTCGTAGTCGGCGGCGGACAATACGTTTGGTGTGAATTATGCCTTATGTTTATTAATAACTAGCTGCCTCTCTTACGTTGTCCTATCCCAATCGACGTCCGCTATCCACTGAGTCCAATTATAGCTAAAAACAAACCATCCAACTTCAAAATTATAAAAAATCTAAAGGTTTTTTGGTATTAAGTTGGCAGCGATGAAGATCAGCGACCCGACGAAGACAATTTCGGGCACTCGCTCGGAGCATCCGGTGCCCATGAACAAGATGCGCTTGCGCATTGCCGAGCGATTGAAGGACGCACAGAATACGACCGCTATGCTGACAACCTTCAATGAATGTGATATGAGGTAACATAACATAACATCACGCCTGTGATCCCCCATATAGTTAAGCAGAGGTGTACCCATTTACACCCACATGTCGCCTGTTAAGTCCCATGTAAAAGGGGGTGATCCTAAAGCCATTAACTGGGCACAATTCCAGACTCTGTGGCTGTATTGAGAAAATCCTGATGGATAAACACAAAAACACTTTGCCCGGCCTGGCAATCGGACCCAGGACCTCATGCACAGCAGAGACAGATGAGATAACATCGTTAATCCTGCCAAGTCGAGCAAAAAAGCGGCACGGCCGTACCATCAGTTAAAATTCAGGCCATTTTTTACCTCCTATAATTTCGTTCTGGAGAAAACTAGATGCCTGGATTTTCAAGAATTTGAACCAGTAGTTTAAGAATCTATATTATTTATTATTTATATATATAAAAATGTTATGTTGGTTTGTGTACGCTTCAAAAACTCAAAAAGTTCTACACCGATCGAGCTGAAATTTTAGAATGATATTTATTCCGCTTCAAGGATTGTTTTTACAGTATCCACGCGGGCGAAGCTGCGGGCATCAGCTTGTTATTATAACTATAATAGTCAAAGTTTCTTCATTTTGTCACCCACTGGCTACTACTATATACGAAAATTGTAGTCATGAGAATGAAATGGGAATCGCACAAGGGCCAACTGGAATATGTGAGTCTCTTCTTTAAAACTCGTTTCTCATTTAAGGCCGTCTCCGGTATCTTATTGTCCACAGCAAACTGATGGCGTATCGAAAGGCGAACTTGCAGTCGTTTGTCAAGAAGTACGGTGTGAAGCTCTCCTTCATGTCTCCGTTCCTGAAGGCTGCTTCCAACGCGCTGATGGACCAACCCGTCGTCAACGGGGTCATTATTGGATCGGACATCGTTTATAGGTAAGGGAAGATTCTTGAAAACTAAAATTGGATTAGCCGTGTGCGTGTGCGGGATTTACAACGTTCAGCACCAACGCAAAGATCAACCACTAAATGTGCTCTCTGGACCCACGTGGTTGATTATAGCCATTTCCTCTCATACTCTAGACCCACGTGGTAGATAATTATAGCCATTCCCTTTCATACTCTGGACCCACGTGGTAGGTTATAGCCATTCCCTCTCATAGACAAGAGGCCAGCAGTGGTAACAATAAGGCTGATTACGGTGAAATGGCCCTCATACAAGACATTTCGTGCCCTGGTGGAAAGCCGGAATCCCTCTCTGTAAGAACAAGTGAAGCACGGTCATTTCAGGGGCAGCAAATTCACATGGAAACATTTAACATTGAAATATGTTTAATTTGACAGGGACTACGTCGACATATCAATCGCAGTAGCAACTCCTCGAGGGCTGGTAGTGCCAGTGCTTCGTAACGTCGACTCCATGGATTACCCGCGTCTAGAACTCGCGATGAACGCGCTAGGCAGTAAAGCTAGGGAAGGTAAGACAAAAACGAATGAACTTGCTGAATGGAGGAAGGGAGCGAGCCGTTGCTTATTCTCCATTAAAAAAACAGGATCCTGCGATTAGATGCGAGGCAGAATTACGTACTGCGTTCACTAATTATATGTTAACAGGCTATTGTGTGCTACGACGGGGACCCTACATTTTGCACATGGTAAATTTTACTTGCACATTGCCATGTTGCCATTGCCAATGCCCTTTTTTTTTGCATTGTTCTGAGGTGGCAGTATAGCTTTGCGCCACAAATTCACAGGAATGTCTTAACCTGTAACCAGTGGTAATGGAGCTGTGAGCCTCAAATTTTGACATTATTCTGACATTTTCGACATTATTCTGCGAATTTCAGGTAAATTGGTGCCAGCAGACATGCAAGGTGGTACCTTCACATTGAGTAACGGAGGAGTGTTTGGATCACTCCTGTCTATGCCGATCATCAACCTACCACAGTCGGCGATATTAGGCATGCATGCTATTATCCAGAGACCAGTCGCGGTAAATGGCAAGGTAAGTAGACTTACGCCCGGCCGCTACTGAAGCGGAGACGAGACGCGAGGAGAGGTGTGATGCAAACCACTAATAGAATTTTATAATTCACATTCCTGATCTTCGATAACGAAGCATAGGCACACCTCGGACACTGCATACAACGCCCGCAAAATAATTACCTAAGTATTACTACTACTACAAATAACGTTTGTGCACGACGTGCACGTGCAAATGTGTGCGTAAACTCTAGTAGGGTTGTAACTGTTGTAGCCTAAAAAATGGCGCGGAAAGTGCAACAGTCTGCGTGTCGCGAAAACCGAACGACGACTAATACGAGCGCGAGCCATTGCTCAAGTGTCGGCGACGACTACCTCGAAGTGCGGGGTGAGGTGCGGTATTTAATATGAGCGCGGGGAAGGAGTGTCCCTTCTGTACGTAGTACTATTATGTATTCTGTGGCATAGGAGAGAAAACATGTCTCATATGTGTTAAAGACGTAGGTACCAGCTCTATACACGATTAATATCTTGGATTGTAACATCACAGGCGAATGCTTCAGCTGTGGCTTCAGGGAGCTTTCTTGGTAGAAACAAAATAAAAAATAGGCAGGTCAGGAGAAAGCATTCATGGTTAGGTGGTCCTAACCATGAATGCTTTCTCCTAACCTGCCTATTTTGTATATCTTTGCTGTCATCAGGCTCTATTTTATATAACTTCTTTATTTTTAACCCCCGACGCAAAAACGACGGGGTGTTATAAGTTTGACGTGTCTGTTCTGTACTGCGTGTGTATCTGTCTGTGGCATCCGATTTTGATTTAGTTTTTTTTGTTTGAAAGGTGTTTTTTTATTATTATTTTTTTATTTATTTAATAAGAATTTACACTTTTACATAAATACAAATCTGCCAAACTGCAAAGCAATTTGTCGGCAGTCTAAAGTAGAGAGTGTTCTTAGCTATTGTTTGAAAATCATCGATCCAAGATGGCCACCGCCACAAAATGGCGGAGTGCGTATTTGTTCACAACTCTTATCAATGAAATGGGTATCAAATGAAAGGGATTGATTGGGAGAATACTATACAGATACTATAACAAAATTCAAATCCAAGATAGCCGCCATCACAAAATGGCGGATTACTTATTTTTTACCATAGGGGATCGGACTGGGTCAAAATAATATGATTCTGTTTAGTTCGTAAGTTAAATTAGATTATCGAAAAATATTGAATACGTGTTTTTTGTTTTATCAAATCAATTAAAAATGACGAAGATAAAACGCGTCAAAGATCTTGGAGTGGGACTTGAAACGTCACTTGTGTCGTCAAAATGTACTATCATATCGATGCCTTAGTTCACAATTGTACTAACTACAAAATTTTCAATTTTCACTTTTTGAATGCCAAATATACTAAATCTCGTGCTCTTTCGTTTCCGCGTATCGAAATACCGATATTCCGTCTCTTTCTACCAAAAACGTAGGTAACAGTTGTATTAACTATGTCCCATTAATGTTTCATGAATGTTGTATTATACTAATGACCTTTATTTTTGAAAATCCAATCTAGATATACTTTAACTGATTTTAAGTTTCTCAACTGGAGAAAGTTTCAAAACACAAACATATTAAATACATTTGGAATATCTGGTCATACTTGTTAGCGGTGCTTTTGGAGTGTATTATGTGTTGATAGTACAAAAGGATCAAGAAAGTTTAATGTACAAGTGTGTTAAGTACTTTTACTTGAAGGGGTGTGGCAATTTTTAAAGTGCAAAAATGTACTTTACCGTTTTAAGATATAGTCTGAATATTGTACAAGTGTATTAAGTACTTTTACTTGAAGGGGTTTGGCAATGTTTAGCTGATTTAATGTATTTGTGCGAGTGTACGACTGAACGCCAACAGACACTACGCCGACAGACTGAACACCGACAAGACTACTTCGACGGGACTTTTCGCCATCCACTTCGCCGACAGGGCTCATTAGCGACGCAAGTTATCTCCGATAATCAGATCAGATACACTCAGTGGACGCCACCAATGACAACATAACGTAACATCACGCCTGTAATCCCCGAAGGGTTAGCCAGACGCCCCATTGGGTCTGCAGGTTGTTCGAAAGAGGACTAAAACATAACTGGTGAAATGTGAGTGTACTATTCGGTACACCTCTGCCTGAAACTTTTTTATTTTTGTTGGGTGGAAAATCATCAAATGAGGAGTCATTTGATGATTTAAATACCGCTCTTTCACTCTGCTCAGAGTAGGAGGAGCTCCCACTCTGGGCAGACCGGTATGTTTTAAGTGCAGCCATGTTTTAGTCCCATGTAATAGGTTGTGAGCCTTTTGCAATAAACCAGGCACAAAACCAGACTCCGTGGCTGCTACTGAGAAATTCCTGAGGGAAAACCCCAAGTGTTAGTGGGTTTTTCCATCAGGGATTTGTGGAAGTAGTGTCCCGTCCCGTCAAAGTAGTGACTTGCTTGAAAGGGCGGAAAGGTGTGACAGACTTCTACTAACTAAACACCACCCATGTTCCTTTTTATCCCTTTGTGCCGAGGCCACGGTTTCTCTTTGAACAACCCGCAGCCCCGACGGGGCCTCTGCCTAACCCTTCGGGAATTAAAGGCGTGATGTTGTCATTGGTGGTACCTGATCTGATTTATCGGAAATAACTTGCGTCAATGATGAGCCCTGTCGGCGAAGAGTCCTGTCGGAGAAGTCTCCTGGCGGCGAAAAGTTCCGTCGAAGTAAGGTCTTGCTTGTCGGTGTTCAGTCTGTCGGTGTAGTGTCTGTCGACGTTTAGTCGTACACCCAAATTATCGATGTACAATTTTACTATACCTACTGATTGTCCTAATAATACTGGCTACTTCTATTTATAATGGGACGAATCTAATGGCAAATAAGGTTCCATTGAAATCGGATCAGTATTGTTAAAATATCTTTGTAGTCTACCTATTCGAAACTGTTACTCATGTCGCATCATTTTCTGACACTTGTGGTGGTCAGAACCGCAATTTATATTATGTTACTCTAGCGGCATTGTGTGCTGTCAATAACTTGCCTCATTTAGATACGATCGATTTGAAATTCATGGAATCGGGCATTCGTATTTAGTGAATTCAATTCATGCGTGTATAAAAAGAGCGCAAAAGCATAAAGGCATTTTCACTTTTCGTGAATATGCATTGGTGATAGGGTCTGCTAGAGTCAAGCCGAAACCCTATGATGTTATTATTATGAAACACGGGGAATTCTATGTTCTGAAGGGATTAGAAAAAAACTTTGAATTCGCAGCGTTGAACCAGCAGGCTGCAGGTTCAAGGTTATGCTGTAAATATTTTTGAGGTTTTCACTTAATGCCGGTCAACATAATCAATCTTAGTGCACAAATGTATTAAATGGGGGGTTTTATTTTTATTTTGCTATTTTGAAAAGGTTACGTTAATCCTAATATTACAATATTGAGATATGATGGAGGTAAAGGACTAGTCTTATGAATAGATGCATATTTGTTTTGCTATTTTACTTGGTTTTTGTACTGTTCTTGTCTAAACTTTAAAAAACTTTAAAGCTCTCTCCTCAAAAATGACAATTTCGTAGTTAGTACAATTGTGAACTAAGGCATCGATATGACGTCACACGAGTTTTCGAAGCACTGTATCGTCTTCATTTTAAGTTAAGTGAAAAAAGAAAAAATACGTGTCCAATAATTTTTGGAAATCTATCTGACGGACTAATTAGTTTTTTTTTTGTCCGATCCCCTATTCCGTCAATATGGGTATCAAATGAAAGGGTATGATTAGTAGAATACTATACTAAAACAAATTTAAAATCCAAGATATCCGCCATCACAAAATGACGAATTACGTTTGTTTTACAACTCCCTCAATATAGAGTTCTCATAAACAACAAGAGGTAACGGCGTTCTAATCACGCGCCGCCGTTATCAGCTGACGTCACCCAGATGGCCGTGACAGTTACGCCATTTTGCGAAAATTTTGCTTGACGGTTGAGTGGTTAAGGGTAGCAAAAAAATTAATGGGATTGATTTGTAGAATAATTGTCACTATACTGAAAGGGAATGAGGAATGTAAACTAATGAAATTAAAACAAAAAAGCTGGAAAATTGTTTTTTGACTTTTACTCCCTCTAAAGGGAGTAAAAGTGGAGAACCAATGTTTTATCTTTATTGAGGTGGGGATTTTTTTAATTTTTAATTTAATTAATTGTTATAGGTTGAAATCCGGCCTATGATGTACCTCGCCCTAACGTACGATCATAGGTTGATTGACGGCCGCGAAGCAGTCATGTTTTTACGAAAAGTTAAATCAGGCGTTGAAGACCCCACTTCAATACTTGCCGGGCTTTAGGTCTATGGATTTAAGTATAGTCTGCACTAAAGTACGTGCACGGCTCGAGTAAGTTTCGCGCTTCCCGGTGATGCATGTTGCAGAACATGTGACTCTAGATACAGTGCGACATAAAAGAGTAGGAATTAAATATTTGGGAACTAAAATGTTTTCATTTTCTGGCAACATCTAAAATAAGTACTTGAACTGTCAATTTTTCTTGATCGGATTCGTTTCTCGTAAAAATTTTGCTTTTTTAGTGTTATTTCTGAGTGTGGACAAGAAAACAGTGATCTACCATGAATAAGGTAATTCGTGGAGGTGCCCGTGAAATAATTTATAAAGTTTTCATGCGGTGTTTGGCCGAATTTCAAGCTGGGAAGCTACTTTCCAACTTAGAAGATATTTACCATCGTACAGCAGATTGTACTAGCTTTATCGACGTTGATTTACTACAGATAGCGCGCGAATCGAATGCAGAGCTTAGGAATGCGGTAGTGCGTGACAGCACTACCGCATTACACTAGTGTGATGTGAATAGCACAGCACTATACCGCTACCCGCTCTTCACCTCAGAGACCCCGACTGCATTCAACTCGCGCGCTATCTGTAGATAAGTTACGATGATGGATGGATTTCTCAGTCCTAGCTATTACCTGGGTTATCGGTACCAATACCGTCCCAGGAACACCGGCCCATTTTACACTAAGTGAAAAAAGAGTAACAAATTGTTATAAAGGAATGTGTCTGAACCACCATCACAAAATTAATAGTATGTAGAAGTTATTTTGAAACGGAGTGAACTGTTATCATAAATGTTATGAAATATACTACTATGTAGGTTGTAAATATTGTTAACTTCTCTTGGGGTTACCTTTTTAACTATCAGAGCCATGATCCTTTTTGCAAAGTCTTGTACATTCTTAGAATTCCTTCGATTTGTTGAACTGTTTATAACTTTTAAAGTATAGGTAGGTTATTTATTGTAAAGCCTGCACTGTCCTCTCGTACACGGGACCTAACGTACAAACACAACAATTGATTACTGTAAAAAACTTATATTTTGACTAAGTGCATGTTTACGTACGCGCGGCGCGGCGTGCGGCGCGGCCGGCGACGCGTCGAGCGACGCGTCGAGCGAATTTTGTGTTCACGGACAGGCGATGCGTGCAGCGGCAGATATCATCGTTCGCGCAAACACAAACGTATGGCAATGTACGACGGTGTTCATAGAGACGCGGCGCGGCGGCCGCGGCGGCGGCCGCCGCGAATTTTCAAGGCCAAGTTCCGTCGCGGGCATCGCTTCATCCTAACTAATATTATAAATGCGAAAGTAACTCTGTCTGTCTGTCTGTCTTTCTGTCTGTCTGTCTGTCTGTCTTTGCTTCACGCCTAAACTACTGAACCGATTTGTGTGAAATTTGGTACAGACATAGATTGGAACTTGAGAAAGGACATAGGATAGTTTTTTTTTTTTTTTCGCGAGATAAACCAAAAATCTGCCGGAAGTCACTATTCCACGCGAACGAAGTCGCGGGCAAAAGCTAGTCGAGAATAAACCGCCGCGTGCATCGCCGCGTCCGTCGCCGCGGCCGCCGCCGCGTTCGCCGCCGCGGCCGCCGCCTCAAATTCAAGCAATCGCGTATAAATTCGCTTCTCCGTGAACGCACTCATACACCGCCATACGTTTGAATTTAGTGCGGATCGCGTCGCCGGCCGCGCCGCGCGCCGCGCCGCGCGTACGTAAACATGCACTAAGAAGTTCCACTTTCCAGTTTACTCCTAAGGAAAAGAGCTATCCGAACCGCGCAACCTTGTTTTTGAGGTCTTTTAAATGCCCATGTAACTTCATGTGAAATAAAGTATTATGAGTTTTAAATATAAGTAATGTGTTTTATTCTATTTTAGGTATGTCAATACTGTACACCATGTTTAGTGTTTAGCGAGACCGAAAGGCTTGTTCTCCCCGTCATTGCAATTGATTTGTAAATCATACCCGATACCTCTGTAACAAAAAGATCTCAACCTTCTGGTTACGGAGATATCGGGAGTCAAAGTACCGATTCTTTTTTAAATTCAAGTTATTCATGTTATATCTTCAAATACCTCCACAACCCCCGTACTATTCAATGCATCCATCAGCAAAATGTTTTGAGTACATCAGGTACTTTCGAGTCCTACAGTTGGACTCATAACGTGACTAAAACGAAAAAAAAAGTCGTTTCTCATAAATAATATTTTTAAGTTACTGATGGTACAAATCGCTTGGTTGACGGGTTCGTTTATAAAATGTAACTTTCAACTACTTATCTACTACTCCTGGCTGGAAGCCTTAAACTCAGGGCATACACAGGGATTTGCCCGGTTAAACATAAGCCAGTCTCCCAAAGAGTATTTAGATAACTGAGTGTCATGATTTCTTGTTCTGGGATTTTATTTATTTCGATGGGCAACACGGCCAACCGCCATGTCGTTGACATAACAGCATGGTGGGGGAAAAATGAGAGACGAGCCACACACTTGGGGATCGTTGAGGCAGTTCAAAAACGGCGATCGACCTAGTAAGACGACTAATAGGCTAAAATATTAAAGTTATCACTGCTTATAATTAGAAGTTATACTGATTGTATTATCGAGACTGTAATATTTCTATGTCGATTTGATATTAGTAAAGTATTTTATTTGTATATAAGTGGTTTTATTATATGAGTTAAATAATAATATATTAGGGCAGCCAGTCTCCAGACTGCGAGACAAACTACAAAAAAAAAACGGAGGTATACAGTGCTGCATGGGTCATTTGGTGCATGGCCATCGTCGGTACTAATACCACCAACTTGATATCTCCACAGAATAATACAATTCTTGCTTTAGAGCCATATTTAGAGCGCTCTATGCCAAGTTTTTAGCCTGATTTTTTTATCTGTGTCTACAGCCATTTAGTTTCATTTAGCATCTAGTACATAAACTCTTTTGTGTGTGTGAACGTTATTTCATCAAAAGGTCATTCTTGACAGTTACATGAACTTGATGTAGTAATGATGATTTTGATGATTATAATTCTGTAACTGCATACGTCTTACAGCCGCGAATCATATTTTCACTAACATACAACCTAGCACTGGCCTGCAAATCGCTAAAAACGTAAGAAAATTTGAATTTCGCGGGCTACCCTGGAACATCAACCTTATGTGCAATGTCGGAATATGTATGTACAATTTATTATAAAATATATGTTGTTTACAATCTAAGTTACACTTTAATCTTTATTATTGATAAAATAAATAATGAATAATGGCCGAAAATGTCTCTTTGGCAGGGCTTGTTAACGTTACCAAATTCACGATAAAAGTATCGGTAAGTAACGATATTTTCATAATGTTAATTTATTAACGTTATCACTGGTATCGGTAATTTGGTATCGGATCAGTTTATTAATGTTCCCTGGTAACGGTAAAAGTATCGATACTTTTACCGTTACAGTCACTTACCTTCCATTTCGGTTAACCCACGTAGGTAATTTTATATGCTAAATGAACAGATAAACCGTTTGCGTTCGGTTTTGGGTGGCGACTAAACTCACAGCAAGTGGAAACAGAAAAAAAAGCTATTATGACGACATAAATGCGTCGTAAGAAAGAGATGAAAGAAAAATACCGTTACTTATAGGGTTAATTTGGTATCGGTATCAAGTATCGTTACCTGATAACACTATCATTTAACGGTAAATCATTGATAACGTTAAGTCAAATTACCGGTAAAAGTCCACCCAACTATCGATACCAGACTTAACGTTACCTATGAAATTAACGTTACCTTCGAATGAAGGAGGTAACGATACCTAATTTTTAACGGTATTCAAAGCCCTGCTCTTTGGTCTCTCCAAAATGTTTATTTATTGTGAACGCAATTTTGATGTAAATGTAAATTTTAAAGGCTGGCAATGATGTTCAAATAATTGTCAAATGGATTCCATGTCCGTGTATGTATTTTTATTCGGCGCGACAATTGATCAAACTTGTTTTTCTTGTGATTACCACCTTTTTTCATGTAACAAAATACATACTTCAAACACAAAATTTAAGTGAATCCTTCTATCGCTCTATTGTGGCTAAATATGTGTTAATTGTGGAATAATGAGGCGAGGTCATCCGGGCATCGGAGGATGGCGAATTGAAAATCAAAGGCATTTTAGGCCTAGAGGTAACGGAGCACCTCGATTCAGACCTCCAAGGATCTATCCAATACGTGAAAACTCCAGGTAAATTCCTATTAGACATTTATCTTGCCTTAATTGCATTGCATCACAGACGCGCCAATAGTACACCTTGAAATTAATAAAAAAATAACGTGTACATACATAGGTACCTAAATGACAATACCTCAATAAACTGAAATTCTAGTTTGTTAATCATAACTTATACTGCTGATTTTTATTAGAGCCATTTCAAGTTTAGGTTTGTATATTAATGTAAGTATTTATTGTCAGATTCCCGCCTCCCGGCCCTCATCTAAGTCAAAGAGGCCTTTCGCCTTATAACGCTCGCGAAGGACATCTAGATGACCATGGTCGCCAAGACCACCATGACAGACATAGAGATTATAGAGATGGCCGTCACCGAATTGACCGGAGAATTGTGGAAAGAGATCATCATTCACGCTCCAGACAGATGTACCAGTATGACCATCATAATACGAGATCAAATGAGAGCATTCAACACAGCTCATACAATGAGTCAATAGCATTTTATGAGGATGTTACTCCTGAGCAATACCATATTAATAGTATGGGAGACATTGATCATCGGCAGCTTCCTCTCTTGCCAAATCCAATAGATTCTTTTAGTCAGCCTCGCATATCTCCTTGGGCTAAACCCCCTCCTAGTTTTATACCACATGAATTTGATGATACAAATCAAAACTCCTATAAACAGCATGAAATTACTGAAAGAAACAAATTACCTGTTTTAGATTATACAGGTCATAGACCACCTGCATCAGACCATTATGGTGGTACCTCTGGACCCACCACCAATAATAATGACACTTCATTTAGTCGATCTGTAGATGACACTGTAGATATTATTAGGAAGAGGTTAATGAATCGTAATGATCCAGACAGGTTATCACAAGATACGTCTATCCATCAGAGTGTCAGTGAACAGGAAGCAAGTGATAATCCTATTCAACACATTAGTCCAGAGCAACCAGCTAAGAAGAAAACACCTAGACAGAGACAAAATGTTAAATCTAATTGTGACAAGATGAAATCAAATATTGTCCACCAACTGTTTAAGATGGACAAAGATAAGATGCACAAACTAATGGATGATCCAGGTTCTTCATCGAAATTTGAGTTTGCGATAAGCAGTTTAATAACGGAATCCCAAAATAGTTTAAACCGCCATTTACGATCTGTGGCAGAGAAATCATTGTACAGTTCCAGCACAGACTTCATTGAAAATGACAACAACACTATTTATGAAGATACTTTCATGAAACAGATGCAATGTCTCCTAGATCCACAAGATACTGTATTACTCGAAGATATAAAACCTATTGTCATGGCTGAACTAAGTAAAGTTCTACAATTGGCTGAATTTGAACAACAATTTGATGTACCTGATAATCAAAGCGGTCATCATAGTGCAGATGAACGGTCCAACCATCCTTATTTTGAACCCTATGGTTATGAGGAATATTCACATAACTCCAATTTTGAGCAAGATCAACCATCATATGAAAACTCAAATATGCATGATGCAACTGATAGCTGTAGCTATGGTCAAGCACCATATGAAGAAAACAACTCATTATTTGAGAGGCGGCCATCAAAAAGAAGTGTTCCTGTGGAAGAAAGGAAACTTAGTATAGAAAGCCAAAGGAGGAGCCAGAGACAAAGTTCGGAAACCCCTGGCATAGAGCCGTTTAAAAGTAAAGAAGAACCATTGCCACTTTTTGATGGGAATACTGATGAGTTGTCTGAAGAAGACACATTTGCTGAACTTGATCGGCAATACCATGTAGCTGTTGACCCAAACTTTCTTGAAAATGATGATCTCTCAATGGGACCACCTCCTAACTTTCTACCAGAACCTCAAATTGAGAATGAAATTGACAATCAATTGCAACACATTGCCCAGCCGTCTGCGGATTTATTTCCTGTGATCAGTACAGAGAGCCTCCGAGAAATTGCTACACAAATCAAGCGAGAAGTAACACAATCTCTAGACTTTCAGTATGATAATACCAGTCATGAAAATGAAAATAAAACTTCTGACAATGGTATTCACAAAGTAAAACAGATTAAAATAAAGCAAGAGCATCTGCCTCAACCTAAAGATACTGAGAAAGAGACTGATAAATCAGGTAGCTCAAATATGATTAAAACTTCTCCATCAAACTCACGAAAAAGGTCTATTGATCAAAGACCATCTCATCGTAAAGAAAAACGAAAAAAAAGTGAATCTGATTCAGTTAAACCAACATCAAATATAAATGAACCTGCCAATGTCAATGCTGGTTCAAGGAAGTCAACAGGAAAATGCAATGATGCCCCAAAGCCGTATTATAATATACCTAAAGATGAAAGTACGAAAGAATCTAAAGAAAGTAAAATAATTGACTTAACAGATAAAAGTTATTCAGATAAATATGTCAAAAGGAAAGAAACCTCCAGAAAACCAAAAGAAAAAGAGAAAGAAACAAGCAGAAGAAGACATTCTAGTACATCCAGTCAAACCATTATAAGTCCAAAAGATATTATATATATTAATACATGCAATCAAACGCCTGTAAAATCAGATCCTAAGATTAAACTTAAGACTTTTGATATGTTTGTAGAGCCGCCCAAGAAGTCGTCATCACACCGCCATGCACATAGAAACACAGCTTCTGCTGTAACCCCTACCAAACCCACTGTAGAGGAAAACATATCAAAACAAGTGCCAACACCAACTCCTGTACATAAGACAGTACAGACTAAACATGCAGGTACTCAAGTCATACGAAGACTAATCACAAAAGAAACACAGACATATGAATACAACACTGTTAATAAGTTTTCTCAAACAGAAAGAAAGAAGTTTGTCTCCAAGTTTGTGCAAACACTTCCTGTTCATTTTTCTGAGGAAGATAAAAGCTCGAAATTCAAGTCAACCAGGTCGGACGACCCAACAACTAAGAATGGTGCTTTGGAAAGAATGAAAGAAATAGACTCGGAAATACAAGTACTACTACAAGAAAAATTTAAACTGTACAGTTTCTTAGAATCCAAAGACACATGTCCAAGCACTATGCCTACTTTGGGTATGACTGTTCTAAACGTTACGCCTGTTGAAGAAGGTGAAGATGATTTCAACACAATGGATGAAGAGATAATGAGTGCAGATGACATTGTAGAAGATTTCACCAACATACCAGTCGAAGAATTAGCGCAAATAGCTTTAGAAAGTGTTCAAGAAGATAGCAGTGATTCAACTAAAGTTGAAAAAAGGACTTTACGACAAAAAGTTCTGCAACAAGAACGGCACACTTCTCAGAGCCCCACGTCAAGTAAAAGAAGTAATCGAAAAGCGAAACCGCCTAATATATCTCTTATAGAACAGATAATTACAGATGATAGACCTCTAGAAGATATTATATCACTAGACGATCTAGAAGAGCCGCAAGCTAAAAGCAAAAAGAAACCTCGATCTCGACCAAAGAAAAAATCTTCTAAGAAAACTACTAAAAGTAATGTTAAGACGTTTAATTTGAAGGACTGCTCAGTAGTCCTCATACAGACTGACGTAAGAAAATTCATAAAGGAAGGATCACAGACAGCAGAGTCTGAAGATACATGTGAGTCTGTAGAGAATGCTGAAACTGTGAATACTGATACTGTTGAGGCGAATACTGATACTGTTGAGGAGGCTGTTCCTATTGAGACAGAAATAAAACTGCAACCTCAGGAAGAAGTGACGATGGCTAATGATATGCCGTTTGACATGTTAGACGTGTCAGAAGATATAGTGATAGGGGGGGAGGGTGAGATAAAATCTACTGATAAAGGAGATGATAGGGAGAATGTAAATTTGGATGCAATGCTAGACAACAGCCAGTCGTCGGTGGATGATGGGTCCACGGTGGAGAGCGGGCAGACGGAGAATGAGTGCAAGATGTACGACTACTCGACCGATGAGCTACGGCGAGATTCGATCACCGTCACCAGTAACGCTGATTCCGTACTTGCGATAGAGGTGAGTAATCTATCAATCTATGTAATACAACTTAAACGATTTGGTTTCATTGCCATTATTTTAATGCATATTATCTTCAATGCGTACTTAAAAAATTAATTTGCGCGCCAAATGAAATAATAATAATAATATTCCACAACTATCACACAACGCCATCTAGTCCCAAGCTAAGCAGAGCTTGTGTTATGGGTACTAGACAACTGATAAACATACTTATATATTTCTAAATACATACATATTATAGATAAATTACACCCAGACACAGAACAAATGATCGTGCTCATCACACAAACATTTGTCCTGGGTGGGAATCGAACCCACGACCTCCACGAAATGTCACGTTGCTGTTCCTCCGCAAACTATGAGGCACTTGCCTGTCCTGTTATTTGCACATCACAGGTGCTACTGAACTTGAATTTTGATAGACACGCTAAGAAAAAGAATCATAGAGACCTGAGAGAGGAGGTCCCAGCTGTAGGAGCGTGACAGACTTCGCTGAAACCATAAAACTGTTATTGCAAATCTTGGTCTAACATTCAGAAATATACTTACCAAAATTCTTTTTAATTTTCAGAGTTTTGAGACTGGTTTCATAGGAGCTTGTCTGGATGGCAATGTGTACCACTTTAGTGGTGATGGGCAGCTTATAAATACAATGCGAGGGTCCAACCATGCTGTCACTTGCCTGACTATTGTCAAGGAGAAGTACGGGACCACTGTTTATACGGGATCACTGGATTCTAGGATACGATATTATGATTTGGAGGTATGATTGTTTGAACTACTGTTTTCTTTAGGTTCGACTAATATTTTGTTTTTTTTTTCCCACGCAACTGAACTGCAGCGTTTTCATTGAAGCAGCACGATCGTTCTTTCCGTTTCTGCTGCATCTCGTAAAGTCACCCAACTTTTTCCATGCTAAAGATCATGTAACATGAAAACTACTTATTATATTATAACTAGCCCTTGTCCCACTGCAGGGCAAAATCCTTCCTCCATGGCTTCCAAAGTTCCAACGGTCACGATTCCGTGCAACTTATATCCAATTCATAACGAAGACATCCAGTTCGTCCCGCCATCTCCTTCATAGCCTGCCGCGACCCCGTGTCACTGTTTCAAAACTACTTACTTACAAAAAAAATATTAAAACGTTAAATAAAATTATATCGGCCATAATTTGAGATAAGCAACTGCAGAATTTGACACCTAAAACTTGCAGAAGTAGGTTTGCTGCGATTTCTTCCGATAAGAATTGCATGCGCGAGCCAATTTCTTTGTTTTTTTGCTAATCCAACCATAGCATCACTCAAATTTATCCAATTGTATGACATGACAGCAGCATCCGTAGCGAATCGTAGGTGTAGGTACTGATAAGATATAGTCAACGTCTGGGTTCGCCTACTAACACGGTGTCGCAAAATGAGAAGCGAACGTTTAATAATGACTAACTATGACAATGTTTTGCCGCTACCTTACCCGTGGGCCACGTATCGGTCGGTTTTTTTTTAGTGTGGCTAATCATCAAATGACTCCTCCCGCTCTGGGGCCGTATTTTTGAATCAATAGAATTCAAATCGTGTACGAAATCGCAGAATTCGTATGCGAATCCGTACGAAATCGCTATTTTTGAATATTCATACCCGTGAATTTTGCAACGAGTGGTCCGACCCACTCGTTTCCGATATTCTACCAGTAGAAATGACGGAAATGACGTGATGAATTCTGCGATTTCGTACACGATTTGGAATTCTATTGATTCAAAAATCAGGGGCCTGGGCAGAGCGGTAGGTAGTGTCAGTCTTCTATTGACTAAAAACCACACATGTTCCTTCTTAGCCCTTTGTGTCGAGGCCGCGGTATCTCTTTCGAACAACCCGCAGCCCCGACAGGAATAGTTCGGGTCAAATGGGTTTCCCAGCAACATAATTCCGGAAAGGCTTGAGTTGCTCTATGTAAAATACTGTTATACAGTAAGACTGAAACAAACTTGAGTCTCCTTTTCCAGTCTAGCCGCTATACAGATGGCGATCTAAAATAATATCTTCTAAACCCAAAGAGAGGGATGGGCTATAATCCACCACGCGGGCCCAGTGCGGATTGGTAGATGTCGCATATCTTCGAATTTTTGGTTCTAAGACATGCCGGTTTCCTCACGATGTTTTCCTTCACCGTTTTTAGAGCAGTGGTGATGAAATAAATTACACAAAGTAATGCGCCTGCCTGGGTTCGAACCCACGACCAACTGTTCGTAAGTCGGGGCCGCCACCACTGCTCTCCCTCTCCTAGAGAGGAGGCCTGAGTCCCTGCAGTGGGAACAATTATAGGCTGATGATAATGATGAAACCCAAAGATCTTCTATAATTTGTCTTTCTCTTATTTTCCAGACGAGTCTAGAGAAGGGCCCAGAATGCAATGTTCTTAGTCCAATACAGTCCATGGACCGCGCTTGGGACACTGTCTTCGTTGGCACCAGGACTGGTTTCGTGCTGCAGTTTGAATGCAAGGTAATTATTAATCTGTCATTGGTAGATCCTTGATAGTTGTTACAGGTAGTGGGCCAAAATACTGACAACCAGTCTTATCAGTAGGTGTCATATCATTCTGTATGGAATAATATGACACCTTATACTGATAAGACTGTAGAAGACAGCTGCATCTGGCTGGTTAGACTGGAAGCCGACCACAGCATAGTAGGAAATATGCTATGCAAATGATGAAAACAGATCATGAATTGTTTACAACTATATCAAATGCAACTAAAAATTATAGTGCAACACATGTCAGTTCTTTCAATAGGGGATCGGACAAAAAAAAACTAATTAGTCCGTCAGATAGATTTCCAAAAATTATTGGACACGTATTTTTTCTTTTTTCACGTAAACTTAAAATGAAGACGATACAGTGCTTCGAAAACTCGTGTGACGTCATAAATGATAGTACATTTTGACGACACAAGTGACGTTTCAAGCCCCACTCCAAGATCTTTGACGCGTTTTATCTTCGTCATTTTTTATTGATTTGATAAAACAAAAAAACACGTATTCAATATTTTTCGATAATCTAACTTACGGACTAAACAGAATCATATTATTTTGACCCAGTCCGATCCCCTATTACCCTAAGCAAAAAAAAAATCGTTTTATATTAGTACTAAAGTCGGTTTCCCTCGATTCCGACTTAAAATAAAATTAGAATCAAATGAAGAACAACTGATTATAACAATCTTATCATTCCAGAACAACATGCTAATACCAGTGAGCACAGTAAAGTTCTCCGACTACTCAATACTGGCTCTTCGTGCAATGAAGGAGGGTCCTCGCAAGGTGCTGCTAATCGGCTCCCGGAACGATAACGTGACGATAAAGGACGCTCAGACAGGCCTACTGCTTCGAACGCTCTTTGGACCAAAGCTGTCGCTGTATTCCATGCTTTTTGAAGATGGCAAGGTGTTCTGTGGGACGAGCAGCAGTCAGATACATGTTTTTGATTATGCTGTAAGTATGATTTTATATGCAGTTTTTTTTTTAAACGTTTCCCCACACTAGGAATTTCTCCTGTATCGTGGGTGCGTTCACAAACATTTAACCTCACATACACAAATACCCAGACCCGGAACAACTATCTGTAGGTCATACAAATACTTGTTCCGTGCGGGGATCAAGTTACTACTCTTGTCCATCTACTCAGCAGCACTCAATAGCATTTCTAAAGTACCAACGTGTTAAACGACAAGTACGCACAAAAACTCATAACCCTCCTTTTGGGCTTCGCCGCAGTCGAGTAAAATCAAACTTTAGGTAATCTAACTAAATTCTAATACAGACTGACATATAAAAAATAAAATACTGGGGAGTTTGTTTCGCCACTTCTTCTTCCCAGCTAAAACACTAGGAAGTGTCGAAGGGTGGGCGTTTTGGGGAACTGTCTCTTGTAAATAGAATTTGACATTCGAAAAGTGCTGTTTATCAGCCTAGTTTGAATAAATGACTTTTGATCCCCGACGGGATCCTGTGAATGCCTTGAATGTAATGTGGTCACAGAACTCGCATATTGATGTGTTTTGTTGCTTAAAAAATACTTAATTTTGTACTTTTTTATTTTCAGAGTGGATCCTACACGGGTTGCCACGAAGGCGGTAAAGGAGCGGTCTGCATGCGTGCGGCCGGCGGACTGTTGTTCGCGGGCTGCTACGATGGCTGCGTTTACGTGTATCGGGAGGGCGAGACCAGGCCTCTGGCACAGCTGCGGGGGCCCGGCCTTATGCTGCTGTCTCTCGCCATTTCAGGCAGCAAGGTGAGGTAGCATGAATTATGTAAGATTATGTAAGATAATTAATTAATTATCATTATGGAAGATATAATTATAATTATGTAAGATAGATTAAGGAAGAGGAGCTCGTAGGTTAAAAATAACTGCGATAAAAGTCGATGTTTAAGTCATCCGGTTAGACCGGAAGCCGCCTCCACTCCAACATAGCAAAAACAAAGCTAGGCAGGTCCGCTACTACATCTCCAGGAGATATGGCGTATGAGCTCTTATGAGAATAATTTTAACAGACCTACGCCTGCTTTTCTATATAATATGTGTTACTAAGAGCAAACGCTTCACGAATTGTTGTGCGAGCTTTTGTTACGTTACGAACATTCATTCGTGGAACGAACATTCGATCGCTCGCACGTAAGTGCAACAAAGTACGAACTCTGTGCTCGGCTGCTCGCGATCGAATGTTCCGTGCATGAATACAGTTGCAGTAAATAATAACGTAAAATCACGTCTTTAATCCCCGAAGGGTTATGCAGAGATACACCTAATCATCATCATCAGCCTATAATGTTCCCACTGCAGGGACTCAGGCCTCCTCTCTAGGAGAGGGATGGGCTATAATCCACCACGCGGGCCCAGTGCGGATTGGCGGATGTCACATGTCTTCGATTTTTTTGGTTCTAAGACATGCCGGTTTCCTCACGATGTTTTCCTTCACCGTTTTGAGAGCAGCGGTGATGAAATAAATTACACAAAGTAATGCGCCTGCCTGGGTTCGAACCCACGACCTACTGTTCGTAAGTCGGGGCCGACACCACTGGGCCACCGCTGCTCCTATATTTCTCTTTCGTATGCTATAGTACGCCCATGTATTGGGCCCCTAGGGCGAAGCTATAGGCATTAACTAGCCATAAATTTAGACCTGGAATCGAACCGCGGCCCCCATGCTCAGCAGTCGCGCTTGCAATCACTAGCAAGCAGTCAGCTGCAATAACTACACTCCAACTCACGAGCCTATTGCCATCAATAAGAATGCTATTGAGAAATTCCAATGTCATTGAACTCCTGACAACTGAACACTGCTTGCCCTTTTGTTTGTTTGGTGTAGGTGAGCAAGGGAGTGTCAGACTTCTACTGACTAAAAACCACCCATGTTCCTTCTTAGCTCGAACGCGACTTTTCCAAGCCAATTTACACCCACTACAAAACCAAGTGGAAAAAATAATGGCGACATGATGGCTACTCCTAGAAACAAAAGGTCCATCCCAAGCCCTGGTGACTCCAGAGGGCCGACGAAACAATCGAAATTAGATACATACTGGCTGTCCCAAACGCATCCAACACCTACATCCAACAGCTTTGCTCTATTGGACAATGACACATCTCAGGGAACGAATACTGCCACAGCAGCAGAAAAACCAATCATGCCACCACCCATATATGTAGAAAAAGTAGGTAATATCCAACCACTACTAAAAATGCTAGACGAAGTGGCAAAAGGCAACTATACTGTTAAAGTTCTACAAAAAGACCAAGTAAGGATTCAACCAGCAACATCAGAATTATATACTCAAATAGTAAAGAGTCTGCAAGAAAAAAATACAGAGTTCTATACATATAAACCAAAACAAGACAGGTCTTTTAGAGTGGTGATTAAAAATCTTCATTCATCGTCTGATACCGAGGAAATGAAAACAGAGTTACAAGAACTTGGGCATAAAGTTACAAATATCTGGAATGTCAAACAGAGAATAACCAAAACTCCGCTACCAATATTCTTCGTTGAATTAGAGCCGAACACTAACAATAAACTTATCTATGAAATCAAGCACCTGCTGCATTGTAAAATCATAATAGAACCACCAAGACCTAAAAAAGAAATACCTCAATGCAGCAACTGCCAACAATATGGCCATACCAAAAAATTTTGTTTCAAAAAACCAAAATGCATAAAATGTGCTGGGGACCATGCATCAGTAAACTGTGTCCGCAAAGAAAGGTCAGACTTAGTTAAATGCATACTCTGCGAGGGCAACCACCCTGCTAACTATAAAGGTTGTTCTGTATATAGAGAGCTTCAAAAAATTAAATACCCATCACAACCAGCATTGAAACCAAAATCCCCATCGAGATCTAACAAGGAACGTCCAGCAAGTATTGATTTAAATCCCATGACTTCCACAAACAATTTCAATGAAAAATCATACAAACAAGCTTTACTGGGACAAAACTCTAAAAACGAAGAAAGCACATTCACAGAAATCAAGAACAGTGATAATATTAACATGAAAGACATGATGAATACAATGAAACAATTACTACAACAATTAACCTCAATGACAAATATCCTTATGGAATTAATGACCAAACTGACATCTTCGATTCATTAAAAATAGCCCTCTGGAATGCTAATGGGCTGTCACAACATACCCTAGAAGTAAAATTATTCCTTAAACAAAATAAAATTGATATTCTACTTGTATCTGAAACCCACTTTACTGAGAAAAATTACTTCAAAATACCTAATTATTCTTTTTACCAAACCATGCATCCAGATGGAACAGCACATGGAGGATCTGCAATTATCATACGAAACAACATAAAACATCATGAGATGGAATCATACAGAACTCCAGAGATACAAGCTAGTAGTGTGGC
The DNA here is from genome assembly GCA_949316265.1 of Diarsia mendica. NCBI lineage: Eukaryota > Metazoa > Arthropoda > Insecta > Lepidoptera > Noctuidae > Diarsia > Diarsia mendica. The sequence continues at coordinate 6,201,644 of OX438906.1, read as the reverse complement.
CATCGAAGATTGGCGGGGACAGTTAGTGGTCACTGCACTTTATTCTCCACCTAAGCACTCAATAAAAAAAGACAATTACAACCATTTCTTCGCAACACTGGGACCAAGATTCATCGCAGGAGGAGACTACAATGCAAAAAGTACTGATTGGGGCTCGAGACTAACCACTCCTAAGGGGAGACAATTACAGGCAGCAATCTCAGAACAAAACCTCAATACAGTGTCAAGCGGGGAACCAACATACTGGCCCACCGACCCAAAGAAGTTACCAGACCTAGTGGATTTTTTCGTTTTAAAGGGCATTTCCCCAAATCTTATACATTGTACGTCATCACAGGACCTGTCATCAGATCATAGTGCTGTGTTGATGGAAGTCTGCCAGAAATTTAAATCTACAAAAATACCAGCAAGACTGCACAGCAAGAAAACAGACTGGGAGTTGTTTCGTACTTTGGTTAAAACTTCAATTAACACTAAACTATCCCTAAAAAGTGAAGATGACCTAATGGCTGCAGTTGAACACTTCAATAAGTGCATACAAAATGCGGCCTGGGACAGCACCCCACCTGCTAAAGTTATGGATTCAACGGAAGTATCGAAGTCTATCAGGGAATTGGTGGCTGAGAAACGAAAAGCGCGTAAATTATGGCAAACAACTAGATTTCACGGTGACAAAACTAGATACAACTACTTGACAGCTAAATTGAAGGAATCTTTATGCTTTGAAAGAAACGAGAACGTAGAACACCACTTACAAAACTTGGATGCTAAAGCAGCTAGTGATTACTCACTTTGGAAGGCCACGAAAAAACTTAAAAGACCAACAGTTTCGATGCCACCAATTCGGAAAAAAGATGGCACCTGGGCCAAGAGTGACTTGGAAAAGGGTGAAGCATTTGCCTCCTATTTGGAAGAAGTTTTTGTACCAAATGATGCTCAAAACAACTCCGGACATGATGATAAAGAAATCTTGGAGTGTTTAGAAGAACCCTTTCAACTTGACCTGCCTATTAAAAAAAACTTTTTAAGTTAAACGGTTTTATGTTAAACATACATTGCAAATTTGCAATGTTTAAGATAAATGTACTAAAAACCAAAAAATAATAAAATTGATACAGTCGTGGGAAAAAACCGTGGGGCACGTCAATTGTAATTTCCGCAGCACGACAGTTCCGAATTGACGTGCCCCACGGTTTTTTCCCACGACTGTATCTATTTTATTATTTTTTGGTTTTTAGTACATTTATCTTAAACATTGCAAATTTGCAATGTATGTTTAACATAAAACCGTTTAACTTAAAAAGTTTTTTTACCTATTTTTATTTTCTAGTTTTTAGCCGCCATCTTGGATTTCAATTTTATATAGTATATTGTATTCTGCTTGTTGAGCCCTTTCATTTGATACCCATATTGATGGGATTAATAAAACATAAATTATCCGTCATTTTGTAGCGGCGGCCATCTTGAATTTATAATGATAATGAATAAACATAATTGTATTGTCACCAAAATCCAAAGTGTATACAAAATTTCAGATTAATCGGTTGACAGGAAGAGGGTGAAATTTGAATTACTAAATTTGATCCAAGAATAAAACAAACGGGGTGAGCTAAATAAAACCGTTTAAAAAGTTCTCTCAGTGGGAGGTTCTAACCACAATAAAGAACCTTAATCAAAAGAAAGCCCCTGGGTATGACCTAATCACCGCTAGAATGCTGCGTGAACTACCTAATGAAGCAATAATTTTCCTCACACAATTGTTCAACTGCATATTGACGCAAGGCATTTTCCCGCAGCAATGGAAGGTGGCCCAAATTATTATGATTCTGAAACCTGGAAAGGCACCGCAGGAAGTATCATCTTACCGTCCTATTAGCCTCCTACCGATACTATCTAAAGTAATGGAAAAACTTTTCTTGAAACGCCTAAATTCGGTAATCAGAGAAAGACAAATTGTTCCCAATCATCAGTTTGGATTTAGGGAAAATCACGGCACTATTGAGCAAGTGCACAGACTGGTCGAAGAAATACATAAAGCCTTCGAAAATAAAAAATACTGCTGCGCCGCTTTCTTGGATATATCGCAGGCTTTTGACCGCGTGTGGCATGAGGGCCTATTATACAAGATAAAGACCCTGCTCCCAACAAACTACTTTATCTTCCTCAAATCATACCTAACAGATAGACTATATTATGTCAAGCAGGGAGGGCAAACGACAAATCTACATAAAATAAAAGCTGGAGTGCCCCAGGGAAGCGTCCTCGGTCCAACCTTGTACTTGATATTTACATCTGACCTACCCATAACTGATGAGGTAGTAATAGGTACTTTTGCAGACGATACAGCAGTAATGGCTACCCATGAAAATCCAATACATGCAAGCAATATGCTACAACTAAGCCTAGACAACATCACACATTGGTTAAAAACATGGCGTATAAAAGCCAATGAGACGAAGTCGGTGCAAGTGACCTTTGCCACAAGACATGCCACATGCCCTCCAGTAATACTGAATGGAGTTCAAATACCTCAAGCAGATAAGGCTCGATATCTCGGTCTTTACTTAGATCGCCGTCTAACCTGGAAAAGCCACATATTTACCAAGAGAAAGGCACTAAGCATTCAGATGAGAAAAATGTATTGGCTTCTCAATAAAAAATCAGAACTATCACTGGAAAACAAACTTCTACTATACAAATGCATCTTAAAACCTATCTGGACATATGGTATCCAATTATGGGGAACTGCTTCCAACTCAAATATTGAGATATTACAGAGATTTCAATCCAAGATGCTTAGAACAATCACAAAAGCTCCCTGGTATGTCACAAACCAACAGATACACCATGACCTAAAAGTCAAAACTGTCAAGGAAGAGATACAAAACTGTATGAAATCCTATAAGAAAAGACTACAAAAACATCCAAACATACTAGCAACTGTACTGATGAGAGATGACTCAAAATTCAGAAGATTAAAGAGAAAGGCTCCTGCTGACCTATAACAAAAGCAACAATAATTAGGGCTGTGTCACTGGACATTCTGCCCCCACGTCATCTAACACTTAAATAACAATTTGCTGAATGTCTGTAGGACAGATTGCAAAAAAAAAAAAAAAATAAAAATGTTCCTTCTTAGCCCTTTTGTGTCTGGGGCCTCGGTATCTCTTTCGAGCATCCTGCAACCCCGACACTCCCCGTCCTGACAATTAAACCCCTCTTCTGCTTGGTTATTAAAATATGATTTACTTTGTTACAGATTATTGCAGGCTATAGAGATAGAAATTTGTACATATGGAAGATACCATTAAGTATACTACAAGAAATGATTTTATGAATGTCTACTTAAGTGTTGTAGATGAAATCTCACTTTTACCTTAGTTAATGTATTCCGTCATTTGTTTGGTTAGAGTCAACATTATGTAAGTATATTGGTTGAAACCAGTGTAAAATAAATAAAAACTAAAGTAAATTATTCGTTTAATTTGATAGTTTCTTTACTTGTAAGGAAAACCTTACATACTCAGGTATTAGGTTGATTTTCAACCGAAACTGTGCGAGGAGCTTGCGAAGATGCGTAACGGACTCTTTTCAACGTTACCTCCCTACTATTCCCTACACCTTTTTGCACGCATCCTCGCTCGCAAGTCCCGCATCTCTCACTTTTTCGTATGGCCAAATACCTTTCAAATTGACTTCCCGCTCTAGGCGAGCAAGGGAGTGTCAGACTTCTACTGACCAAAAACCACCCATGTTCCTTCTTAGCCCTTTTTGTTTCCGAGCTCGTTGGGTTGACAACATCGTCAGGGTCGCGGGAAATACCTGGATGAGAGACGCACCGGATCGGGTCACGTGGTGGCGGAAAAAAGGGGAGGTCTATACCCAGCAGTGGGTGATTCCGGGCTGATATGATGATGATGAAATACCTTTCTACCAAAGCACCGCTGAGCAAATTGATTTGGTAAATACACAGGAATCATATTTTTGGATCTTTCTCTTTTTACATTACAAATCGCCGGGATCCGTGTTACGTCAAATCGGATCCCGGGATCGGTGGAGTGGAGACAGACCCAAGAATTATAATCATGAAAATCATCAACACTACAACCCTCCGAGCTCTTATAGGTTCCGGAATGACTTTGACCTTGTAAAAAGTCATTTTTACACCTTTATGAGCTCGGAGGGTTGTATTAATGATTTTGATGATTATAAGTCTGTAAATAAATATGTCTTACAGCCGCGAATCAAATGTTCATCAACATACAACCTATCACTTGCCTGCAAATTGCACAAAAACTTAAAATTTGAATTTCGCGGGCTACCCTGGAACATCAACCTTGGGACCAAAAAAATTAACAAGTCGTACGCGTACTCTTAGTGCATGTTTACGCACAGACGTCGCGCGGTGCGTGCTGAGTTTTTATTTCAAACTCATGGCAATGTATGAAAAAGCTAACGATTTCAAACGTCGATTTTACGAGAAGTGATTCTTCACTCGTTAGTTTAAAATGCAGCGTTTGTTGCAGTGGGCCCGTCTCTCAGTATAAAATTTATAAAAAAGCACGAGACGGGCCATCTGCACGCGCCGCGCGGCGCCCCGTGTCTCCGTAAACGAGCCCTAATTGTACGGGAAACCTTTACAAAACAAGGCCATACATATCGGTATAGCTTCATCATTTCAACATGTGTACTATCGAGACGAAAGAAGAAGATATACTTGTAGCTCTTTTCATGTAAGGATATAGCACAATTTTAATTTTCTTGATTCGACGACTTTATTTTATCACTCAGTAACTTATCGTACATTTACGAAATTGATTCAGAAAATCGCCTAAAATTTGTCTAAAGATTAGGCGTGCTTTGGTTTCTGAACGTAATTTAGTTTCTGCCAAGTGGCACTCCTGTTTGAATTTCTGACTTACGTCAGTGGGTGTTTCGGACGGCGGCCATTAATCTACGTATAATTATTAATTTTTTTGCTGTTTTGTGCTAGAAACAAAGAACTCAACTATTTTCGACATATTCTGTAATATTATAGTTTTGGAAAAAATACATTTATAGTACAAAAATGAATCCTGAATAGTAAGTATTTTTGCTATTGTAACATGGCGATTTGGAAACAAGGATGGTGCAGAAAACCTATCTTTTTTGCGTGTTCATTGTCTTTACGTGGAATTTGTATCATAAAACCCTGTGCCTTTAGTTTACGAACAAGTTATGGTGTCTTAATAGTAGATTAATTTACTACAAATGGGGTGACTCATTGTGTATTCGTGGTAGGTGGGTAATAACGAAGTATTTGTGAGAACGTAATCGTATGGATCATGAATGGCGCATTAGTGAGTGATGATTGTACCAGCCCTACACTTCCTGGTTCCTATGAACTGGATGCGTAGTGAGCGCGAAGTCTTTGTTAAAGGGAACAAAGCAACGCCTCCCCTCGATTATCGAGAATGTTTATTGATGCGCATCACTGTGTTGTCCTTGATCTGAACTGCTGCACCTCACTAAACTACGAAATGTGTTCTCTTTCAGCGACTACTTGTTTAAACTACTCCTGATTGGTGACTCTGGTGTTGGAAAGTCATGTCTGCTGCTCAGGTTCGCCGACGACACTTACACAGAGAGCTACATCAGCACTATTGGTGTGGACTTTAAAATAAGGACTGTAGACTTAGACGGCAAGACAATAAAGTTACAAATATGGGACACAGCTGGACAGGAGCGTTTTAGAACAATCACTTCATCATACTACAGAGGAGCTCATGGAATTATCATTGTTTATGATTGCACAGACCAGGTAAGATCCTCATACTTATTATGGACCATAAATTCTCTCTAAATAGTAAACATTCCTGACTATAGCTTGCATTTTGCATCTGTAGAGGGTATTCAACCTCCTTTGTTGATCTTAATAATTATCACAACACAATGAATAAATCAATGTAGGACAAATACCAGATAACCTTAGACTGTACTGTTCAATATTCATTAATTTAAAATATAGAATCATGCTATAACAAGAAGAAATAAACAACTTGCAAATCAGCAAAAAATAAGCTAGTAAAACTAACTAGTATTTTTTTGTTTTGACGGTGTATTCAACCATTGATTTGTATGTTTTCAATTTGCACTGGAAGCGAGAAAGTGAAGTGATTCAAAAAGAAAACTAAGACAGCAATCAATTTTTTGTCTGTTCAAAATGAAAGCTGTTTTTAATTTAGATAGCTGTGTGCACATACATTATTGTAATAGTAATTAATAATGTCCTCATGCCTATTTTCCTTAAACAGCTGTCATAGTCTTAATTTATTTATTACTTCCACTAACAATAGATCAGATTGTTCTAAATCTAATTAATTATTAGTGACTCTAATTAGTAATTAATACCAGCACTTTTCACAGTTATAATTAAAGTCATAACAAGCTTCTAATAAGTAAGGTTACTCTAATACTTCACTTAACTGAAAATTAGTTAGTTTCTACTAGATTATTGTGGCCTAGACTTCAAATATAGGAACTAGGTATCAAACAACTGATTAGGCAACCTTCACAAAACAATATTTCCTCCAATTGGCTATTGTAAAAAAAAAATATTCAGCCAAATTGAGAACCTTCTCCTTTTTGGAAGTTGGTTAAAAATCAATAAAAACTGAAAACCAGAAATAATTAGCAAGTTTACTTTGATTAAACACAAACTTTTCATGTAACCATGAAAGTGTTAATACATATTGATTAAAATTATCTGCACAGTATGTAAATGACCTATAATACTCTGTACTGGTGACTAATTTGTTCATGTGCTGTAGTAAGGCCGCGCACGCACGACGCGACAGATGTCTCGCGACTTGTAACAGTGCGCGATGTCGCTCGATATCGCCAGACTGTTTATCCAAGAGTGCTAGGGCTAACAGTAGCCGAGTGCAATTACCCAAAAAAATACTTAAAACGTAGAACAAAGTTTATATTGTGGTTTTTTTATAACTTGGAATAGGTACCTATGTATGTATTTCACCGCTAGCTAACTATGAACAAATAAACAGATCAATAGATGCACACACTATTATTATAACCCAATATAAATTCGTTGAATTTCAAGTGTAGATGCAAGAAAAAAAAAAGTTTTTTATTTGTTAAAAGCTGTAGTTGGCGATTTATTTTTTCTTCTCCACACCACACACCATAAAAATATAAGCAATATAAACTTTGTTAAACCTTTTTGTCTAAGAGTGCCTGAAGGTAAAGTAATTAAGTTTGACATTAGATTAAATGGGATCCCCCAAAACTGTCCGCTTGTCAAATGGTGATACGGTTTTACAACAATGTCTGACTGTATTACAATACAAGTGACTATAATTATATGAAATTATTGAATATTTGTAGCATTGTGAATACCAGGCTTTATTTTTTAACCAAGTAGATTACCAATACATAAAAATGCAATGTGTCTCTCTTGTTTAGAAAACCACAATTAGGTATTCAAAAGTACCTATGAGAAACAATGAAAACTTTTATCTTTAGTTCCAGTTATTTCTTTTTTTATTCGTATTTTCTACTTATTTATTTCATTTTAATATATTTCTCAATAAACATTTTAAAATATATTTAATAGTGGTCCAACGGTGTTGTGCAGGTACCCAAGCAGGGAACTAGAAACCTGTGGTTAGGGCTCCGGAGACAAGAACCTCCTCACAATGCAGGTTGCGTTGAGGAGTACTACCTTGTGAATCATCATAACATAACTGATTCAGAAGGCAGTTTTCGTTATTTTGCTTATTACAAATTCAGACTGAGTCTTATTATGATTTATGATATCTAGTTTAGCGTGATTTGATTACATCAGTTGTTAAATTAATGTAATAAACGTTTATCATGGTAAATGAGATAAGGTGTAGGAATGTATGTTTTATATGGATTTGAATATTTTATTATAAAACTCCATTGTGTTAGACTGTTGACATTTATATTATATTTTTTTAAACCGTTCTACCCATAGCCTAATGGCTAGGAATTCAGGTTTGAATATGACGATCAGTGAGTTCGAACCGCGTCTGTTACAATATAAACTTGAATTTTTTTAGCTTTGGTTAAGGTTAACACATTATCTGGTCACAATCATTCTCCTGCCCTAATCCCAATTTATTTAGGGTCAGGGTCTTCTTCCATACTTCTCTATCACTTGGCCTTCCATTGCAGTAAAAAATAGGAGACTTTAGGAGACTATATCATAGACCTCATCCATATGAGCTCTGTGATATATTGTAAGTATATTAAGTTTTAAAAAATATAATACCACCTGCCCATATGGCAAAAAGTCTTCAGCAATGTTTATTTATAAACAGTTCATAACGTTTTATCGGCAATATAGTTAAGTTGTGCAAATGAGTTATGGAGGACAGAGTTGGCAAACGTCCAAACTGCTGAATACCTACTCAGTTTGCAATTCGTAAACAATGACGAAGTATTCCAATGATTCAACGGCCTATTACTCTTTGTTTAGCTTAATTTTAACGTGAATTGATGAATAAGTGTGCCGGAAGGCGAAGCCCCAACCTTGTGATTAGAATTAGGTCAAGTGCGAGTTGGATTCGCGAACTAAGTTACGTTTCATTATGACTATAGTTTACCTTTTTGTTCTTAATTGTCATAATTACTAAGTGGTCATAATTACCTAGATAGAGAAATGTTAAACTAACATAACATAACATCACGCATGTAATCCCCGAATAGTTAGGCTGAGGTGTACCCATTAGTAGGCGAAATGTGGGTGTACCTCTAGGTACACCCACATTTCGCCAGTTAGCCACGGAGTCTGGATTAGTGCCCGATTGAGGCAATAGGAGCTCCCCCTATTACATAGGACTTTGTTTAACTTTTCCTAGGATTCAGCCATGATACATGCAGATGGAGTAGGCTTCGTAAGTGGGTCCCATTAAATCCCTGGTTATGTTTTGCGATAAATGCTGAAGCATTGCTGAAGCCTGTTTTCTAATAAAAATATTATGTCTAAAGAAACGGCAGATTGCAGCTTTAAGTCGGTTGTTAATGTACACTCAATAATCCCAAGGTTTTCCTCTCAATGTTATGTTTATTTTTTTCTAAAATTCCATTTAATTTGGACAAACACGTGACCAATAATACCTATTTTAATTTATAATTTACAAACATTCAAGTGGCGAGTAGATGATATTATTTTCTGTCATCATTACTCGTTTTATCAAACTTTAATTACTCATCTTAAATTAGACCTCATTGTAAACTCGTGTTAGTCACGAGGCAGTGACACAAAGTCTTAGGTTCAATTGCCAGGTCGCGCAAAGTTTTATGGGTTTTTCATTTAGGAATAGGAATGTCTCAGTAGCAGCCACTATGTCTGAATTTGCGCCCGGTTGATGTCAATAAGCTTGCCCCCTATATTACATACATGGGACTAAAACGTGACTTTCGAAATGTGGGTTTAGGTACTATTAGAGTAAACCTCTGCCTTATCCTTCGGTAACTACAGGTGTTATGTACTGTAGTATAGTTTCTGACCTATTGCAGTTCACCCACTACCTCTGTTCTAGATAATTATCTGTTCCACAAAGTCTGTGACCTCATTTTGTAGGCGTGATACGATTACTAATGAGTTTCGATTCATTTTCGACTAATTACCAGTTTTATTCTGTCTAGTATTATGTCTAATTAGCCCCAAATTCTTCCTGTTAAGGCTATTTTATGTCGTGATAAAAAAGAGCCAGTATGGATATCAGTGGTAACGGCTCCGACTCACGATTTGTTCATCGGGATTTTGATACCAACACTTTGGCCCTTTGTGTCATTTATTTCATCATCACCACTCTCAAAATGGTAAAGAAAAACATCGTGAGGGAACTGTCATATCTTAGAACCAAATATTCGAAGAATGTGTTACTAGCAACGTTCCATTCCAATGCGCCCCAGAATCCACGTTGTGAATTAATAAATAAGTTTATTAATGCTTCAATTTATTTACACAAGGGTTTAGTGTTTGGCGCATTTTAAGCAAATAATGCGTGTTAGGAAACTCTGCTCTTCCAATATTATAGCAGTAATTACTAACAGTCTAACACCACAAAAATTTAATAAAGATGATGTTGAGAGTATTTCTCGAGTCTGGATATCTGTGTAGTTAAACTGGAGGTAGTAGAGTGTGTAAGAGTGTTGCGGGTGTATGTGGGAGTGAGTATGAAAGTGTATGTGGACAGAACAAAGTCCCGTGGACCTAGCAGTGGGTTTGTATCAACAGCAACCAACTTAGCACGCAGTCTTTTTACCCGACTGCGGCGAAGCCCAAAAGGAGAGTTATTAAAGATTTGTTGGTCGCCTGATTATGTAGGCAAAATGGTAGCGTAATTATCTACGGACTATGCTGGACACATGTTTTGAATTACCCACACTCGCGGAAGCCATTTTAATGAACCCGCAAATGTAATATGACGACTTTAAGATAGCGAACGACTAAATAATTAATTGGCTCGAACGGTTTACTTGCAAGATCAATAAACACTTTCACTCTAGATAACATAAAGTTAGAGAGAATGGCTTTTGTTTGGATAGTATGGCGTGGAGCGAAAGTGCAGGTTACGTGGTATTGTTCAATCTATGGAATGGTGGTTGGACAAATAAATAAATACATGTTTGTTTAACATTTAGTATCTAGTCTCAAGTCTCGAACAATAAATCAACACAAAACACACACAATGCACTTTGCAGTCTGCAAAATGCAAAAGATATTTTCTCGAGAGAAAAAGGTTTCTGCATTGAGATAAGACCTATTTCTTGTAGGTTCCTAATAGTATGACTTCCAAAGTATTATGATCGTGTTAAAGTGAAATTATAATCAAAACAGTAGGAGAAAATCGCTTTTGAATTCATTACAATTCCACACAAAGTTGCAGAACATATTTTTTGATTAATGGTAATGCAATATAAGATTCTCTCAAAAATACAAAATTCCGAAATATCGTGGCTGACTGCACAACGCGTGGGTAATAAGAATGTAATTAAATCGTTTATAATCTAAAACATGTGCGGTTGACGACATTATAAAAACCCGCATACTTTAAATTGTTTCTTGGAACTTAGTAAATAAATGTCTAGACTGAAATATAGATCTTTTTCTTAGGTACAAGTACTAGGTATAACTTCCATTTTCAGTAACAGTTGAAAGGCGACTTCTAAATGAATAAGATGTAGATTCTCAACTCTAGTTTCAACGCCTAGAGTTGAAATTCCAACTAAGGTATGCGGAACCGGGTTTCGGCCTCATAGTAAGACCCGGTTTTATTATGAAACCGGGTATCGCTTGCCTCCAACAGTTGGTGAAAAGAGGCATTATTTGTCTCATACTTGCCTCATTTAATAGCGGTAATGGCCTAACCTGAGTATAATTTTGCGTATAAATTAACAAACTATTTAGTTTTAATGGTTATTTACAACGAACTTGTCCCTCTGGGAAAACCTTGACCCTTGCAAGAGATTATAAATTAACTCGATGTGTTGCGCATTTTAGAATAAGGTAAGGACGCACTCTTTTGTTTTTTTTTTTGGGTGGGAAATCATCAAAGTGTCAGACTCCTACTGACTAAAAAACACCCATGTTCCTTCTTAGCCCTTTATGTCGAGGCCGCGGTTTCTCTTGTGAACAACCCGCAGCCCCGACGGGTAAAGACGCACTCTTATGCACGTTTTCACCCATACAAATTATACACTGTTGGAAATTCTACTCTCGGTGTTGGACAAAGTGTTGAAAATTCATTAGTGCAGTTCTCCAGTAAAACGATAATTTCGATTCAAACGGAAACTTAGGACTTTTTGGTAAACTGAGGTGTAGGAGGATAAGATAAAAATTGTCAATAAACAAACTGATAATAAAAAAGGTTGAACCTCGTATAGCATGGTTTACCTTGATTGAAAGTTTAAAGACCTTTGATTACATTTTTGTTCACTTACTCACTTAAGGTCATGTTTCTGTTATTAAAAATAAAGAAAAAAGGAAATTAGATGCAAGTGAGATCGCCGCGCAAATGACTTAATTTATGTAACGCGAAACGTATTTAATTAAAAACATTCTGCCTCATCACGGTACGAATCCGGAATCACCTACTGCTAGGTATAGGCCTCCCCTTACGGTATATATAGGTACCAAGGGGGTATGACTATTTGCCAGCCAGGGACCACAGGACTAGCTCTAACGACTGTAATCTAAAAATAACCTATTATGAAGTACAAATGTAGCGTTCATCATACATATTTATCTCAATGAAATCAATACCAGATCAAATTACGTATTGTATTACAATAGGGGATCGGACTGGGTCAAAATAATATGATTCTGTTTAGTCCGTAAGTTAGATTATCGAAAAATATTGAATACGTATTTTTTGTTTTATCAAATCAATAAAAAACGACGGAGATAAAACGCGTCAAAGATCTTGGAGTGGGGCTTGAAACGTCACTTGTGTCGTCAAAATGTGCTATCATATGACGTCACACGAGTTTTCGAAGCACTGTATCGTCTTCATTTTAAGTTTACGTGAAAAAAGAAAAAATACGTGTCCAATAAATTTTGGAAATCTATCTGACGGACTAATTAGTTTTTTTTTGTCCGATCCCCTATTGTGTGACGTCACAACTTGATTTGCACGTCATCTACATCTGGTTTTCTATAAAGACTTGATTTGTCAATAAAATTCTTACAAGAACGCAGTGCAATCACGCACGCACGAGTACCAATATGTTAGACTCAGCCACTTTTAAAATTGTTTTCTTCCTATTGTATTAAACTGCAATTTCGATTTGTAAGCCTATCTCAAATTGTTACACAACGAGAAAATAGTTTTGTAATTTATCTAAGTAATCATCATTCTCCTGCCCTTATCCCAATTTATTTGGGGATGACGCAGTATGTCTTCTTCCTCCATACTTCTATTTCTCGTCATCTCAGCAGTCACCTCCTTTCTAATCATATCGTCCTTCACACAGTCCATCCATCGTTTTTTTGGTCTTCCTCTATTCTTAGATTACATTCATACTTGTAATTTAGCTAAGTGTAATATTTGTGGTCATGACTGTACACAGGCACTATGGTGCGCAAACCTTCGGCAGTAGAATGTACAATAAAGTAATTTAATAATGTAAGCTCCTTTACTCATTTAGGTCAACCGGAAAATCGGGATCTGGCAATATGCCGAAATAAGGTCACAGCAATACTTATAATAAAGTGCAAGCTATACTAGTTCTCACACTGAAACATCTAAATGATTTAAATCGTTCGATGTGCCGTCACCATACTTGCGCGAAAAACTGTTAGTAATTAAGAAAGTTGGCTCGTACACACGGCTACACATCAAGCTATACAAAACCATTATAATCTGATCGTTCATTGTGCGAAAAGGTCTAGTAAAGTGAGGCCAAGATTAACTGGTTTTGTATAGCTTGATGTGTAGCCGTGTGTACATCCCGTGTGGAACGATAAACACATTTTTTACGATTCATAATGAGGGAGAGATTATACTACTCAAATGACATTGTCAATGCCACAGATACTGTAATCAAATTGGCCAGAAATCTACAGTAGTTGACAAAACAACAACAAAACACCTACCTACATCACTCTCATTCCCTTCTCCTACTTGTGGTCAACGCAACACGTTTTCTTCTTTTATTCCATTCTTTCATTTCTGGCACAATCTATCCTATCCCATTTACACATTCCTCTTTATCCATCAACATTCATGTCCATCTCTTTTTTAGTCACATGAGTCAACTTCTTCGTGATGTAATCCTTCTTCATCACATCACTATTAATCACGAAGAAATTGATACGAAAAAAAATAACAGTAAAGGTACAAGTTGGTAGCCGACTGCACGCAGCAGCAGCAGACGACATGTCGTCGCTTCATAGAAAATAATGAATTATAATTATTCAATTTCATAGAAATACGTAGAAGCGACGACATGTCGTCTTGTCAACAAAGCAGTACAATGTTTTTTTGACAGTGTGCCCAATCTTGGGAATTAAATCTTTCAAAAGTAGGCTTTTAGCCCATTTAAAGATGCACTATAAATATGACTAATGTTATTGTGTAGTTTTGAACTTTGTTCCCATCGTGAGGTCACTTGTCCAATGCTTCTATTGACTTCGTTCGGCGAGATACGTCACGTTTTTCTTGCTTTACTATGTTTCTTTATTTTAATAAGTTTACACTTCATGGTTTGAGCAAGGTTACAAAGGAATTGCTGCCGTGTGCCTTATGGTTCTAGTAGAGAATTTATAAAATTAAATCTTCGGCTGTTTTTGTCTTCAAATAAAATGATCTATAGGATGCTCGCAAAAACTCCATAGATTGAGTTTATTATTTATACCACATTTTAAGTCTACAAATCCTATTTCATTCCTCAAACAAATCGCCCCCCTTTAACTTTTGATTCCTCTAAAACCTCCCATGATAATGTTCCAGGATTCATTCAGCAACGTGAAGCAATGGTTGGAGGAGATCGATCGCTACGCGTGCGACAACGTGAACAAGCTGCTCGTCGGCAACAAGTGTGACCTCACCACTAAGAAGGTCGTCGACTACACCACAGCCAACGTGAGTTATTTTATACCTTATTTGTATTGTGTTAAGGTTTCGGTTTATATACCTTGCTTCGCTCCAAAACTGATGCTGGCCTAAAATGGAACTAGGCTGGTCACACCTGCTTTATGTCGGAGGAATGGGCAAAAATGACCACTCAGTGGATACCAAAAAGCAGGAAACGACAACGCGGCAAGCCCAGAAGGAGATGGCGGAGTACGCTGGACTCTTTCTCAAACGATTGGCCTCCAATCGCACTAGATCGCGAAAAGTGGAAGGAGGGCCTTTACTCTGCAATGGGACAATATAGGGTTATAATAATCGGGTTTCGAGATGTAACCAAGCCTGTAAATAGAAGGAAGCCGGAAATAAGCCATAATGGAATATTTACTCGATCGAGCTAAGGTCCACTGATGATGTCCAAGATCTTAGATGATGATGGTAAATAGGAAAAGGCATAGGTTAATAGGGAATCAACTATAAAACTAACAAAGAAATGAATAAAACAACAGATTCCTTAGTTACGGACTGTCCTAACACTAGGCTGGCAGGCAATGCCCACGTAAAAGCCCACTCCCAGGAAATTCTAAGAGTGCAATAATATTGTGCTTTTCACATCTGCTTTGTAATAATATGAAACAGGTCAACATCATAATTATTACGAGTAGCGACATTTTCGTCCAACTATTTCCTATGATGACATTAATCACATACCATACAAGTCCGATCCATATTTATGCTAACGATAATGTGCCTCCTTATATTTATTCATGAAATATGTAGTTACGACTCGGTTAATAGGCAACACAAGTTTTATTAGCGAGGCAATAAAAATAGATTCATTGTTTTGCAACGCTTTAATGAATCTGTCAGAGAAAAACTGCATTTAATTTGGATGCTGTTGCTGAATTTGTAAATGGTTTTTGTCTCGTCATTGGTTTGTTATTAATTAGTGGATGTGTTTAGTGTTTTTTGTTTTAAATTAATATTCTTAATTGCACACAAAATAAAAATACATACAAATTGCAATAACATGGTTATGTACAATGGTGCGCTTTACTCAGAATTAGGCTTTCTTACAGCAAATCTAATATCGATTACGAGATGCACAGTACATTTTATTACATACATTAATTCATTTTATAAAATAAACTACAAACATAAATATAATATACTGAATACATGTAAGTAAAATACATACGTACCCATGAATCCTACCTTTCAAATCTTGTATTTAAACCCGTAACATAGTGTTATAATGAAGTTACTGATAGAAAAGTATAGTTTGTACTTAAAATTGACTAGTAAAGTGCATTATGACGCATGCTACTGTTTACATTGAAATATCAAAACATTACAAACGTTTTCAAACATACTCGTGTCGTCACATATGCGTCTAATACTTAACTAAACATAATTATCTAGATATCAGATGTTTACTTGTTTAGTCACGTTACAAATTTCACTTCTATTGCTAAACTGCATTGACGTTTTCATTATCCCCTTACTAATATTATAAATGCGAAAGTAACCCTGTCTGTCTCGCTCTCACGCCAAAACTACTGAACCGATTTAAATGAAATTTGGTACACAGACAGTCTAGAGCCTGTGAAAAATTAATCTTTTCATGCGCCTTTCAACAAAGGAGGATGAAAAAAATACTTTTGGCCGCGATAACCGACATCCACGCGGGCGAAGCCGCGGGCATCGACTAGTAAAAGATATATTTAAAAGGAACTAAATGAACCAATAATTTTTAAAACTTGACGTACTTAAGTATTGCAATTCTATTCTATTCCTCTCACAGCAATACGCGGAACAGCTGGGCATCCCATTCTTGGAGACGTCAGCGAAGAACTCGACCAACGTGGAGCAGGCATTCATGACGATGGCGGCGGAGATCAAGACGCGCGTGGGGCCGCCGTCCACGGGCGCCGCGCCGGTCGGCGGGCAGGTCAAGATCGACCAGGGACATCCCATCGACACCGGCAAGTCTTCATGCTGCTGAATATGCCGCCTACGGTGAGTTGCTCAACTGTGTTTTTAGGAGTGGTGTAAGCAAACAATAGTACATTGTTCACCGAGAGGAGAAAGTGAACGATTACCGTCGAGGGTGTCGTTTAAAGCCCGGAGCCGTAGGCGAGGGCTTTAAAACACCCGAGATCGGGTATCGCACTTTCTCTCGAGTGATACATAGTGCTTTATACTACACCTACGAGGAAAATAAAAAACTAAATTTAAATTCTAATTCAAATTGAAAATGGCGCCAATGGCGTCTGCAATTTTCACATGTTCTTTTTTCAAATTGTTGCAGTTAGTGAATCTGAGCGGGAGAGAAAAGTGTATGAAAATCCATTCTCTCCCGCTCAGATGCGTTTTCTCCCCGCATATTTGTTCGCTAAGCAATGACGTACTTTCCACCGTAAAGTTGATAAAGTATCAAGGTACTTTCCAAGCAGGTGTAGTATAAATCAGTTTTTTGCAAATATGTCTAGGCTGGGATTTCCGTTGGGAAAAGAGGGAGTGACGTATTGTTGCCTGTATGGTGTGGACTGCCTTGATGGTCTAATGGTCGCTAGCGATTGCTGAGAGGATAAAGTGTATTTGGGATATTCTATCAGGAATTTCTCAAAAGCAGCCATGGAGATTGGACTTTTGCCCGGTTGATGGCAATAAGTTCGCCGCCTATTACTCGAGACTAAGACATAACTGACGAAATAATGGTGTTGCTTTTAGGTACAGCCCTCGCCCCAAGCCCAAACTTTGTGGCCGCCCTGAGTATGGTATAGTCGAGTGGTGGGAATACGTAATCAACCAAACAATTTTCGTATTCTAACATTTTTAATACTTACTAGCTAGCTTTTGCCAGCGGCTTCGCCCGCGTGAAAATGACGATTTTCCATACAAACTTTCATCCCCTATTTAAATCCCTTAGGGGTTAATTTCGAAAAATCCTTATTCCTTGTCTACATTATAAAGGGAACCTCTGTCCAAAATTTCAGCTTTCTAGGTCCAAGGGTTTAGGCTGGGCGTTGATGAGTCAGTCAGTCAATCAGTCAGTCAGGACTTCTCTTTTTCTATACTAATATTATAAAGAGGTAAAGTTTGTGTGTTTGTATATTTGTTAAATTGTAAGGGGTAATCTCGGGATCTACTAAACCGATTTTAAAAATTCTTTCACCAATAGAAAGCCACATTATTGCTGAGTGTCATAGGTTATATAAAAAAACCGAAAAATAAAAAGGCTTTTACGTGGTAGTCCGTTTTGCAAAGTGAATCGGAGAAAAAAATCAAAGCCGCGGAGGGCGCGGGATGGTTTCGGGTTTAATTCGGTTCGCGTTCGTGCTCGCTTCGGGAGAAAGGGGCGTGGCCTTTTACATCTGATCTGAGAGGTAGGTACCCGCGCGGCTCAGTCGCGTGGTCGGCTCCTTACGCAGCGGACGTCCCCGAAATTGATTTTTTCGAAACGTAATTAGCACACTTTCGACTAATTATGCCCAACGAAGTGGGCACGGGTCAGCTAGTATTTATATATAGAAGATTATATTATGGCCCTGTCCCCAAGCTCTTGTGCGTCCCGCTAATACCTGATTTTGTGTTCTGCGCAATGCAAGAGCCTAGTTTCGGGACGGTCACAAAGTTTGGCGCGAGCTGTACACCTCTGTTCCTACCCTTTTCCCTTCCCTTCTACCCTTCGGTGATTACAGGCCAACCTCTCTTCATATCTTGTGGGTTGACAAGAAAAAGTCACTAAATATGCATCTAATTTTTGTCCATCTTTTGCTACTTTAAAACTTAATTTTAAAACCTCGATAATTGAACCTTAGTTTCGTTTTCGAGTCTTGTCAACCGACAATCATTGTTTTCATCCAGTGCAACACCATAATTTATTACTCTGTCTGCTGAACTAAAATGAACAATTGTAGTCAACGACCATACAGTAGTGCAATAGTTCTAGTTTATAATAGGAAAATCAATCAACGCGATTCCTATTATAACAATGAACCGGTCGCACTGAACTTCCCACTTAACAAGCCTGCTTATTATTATGTATTTGTTTCGGTATGTGATATGAAATATAAGTAGGTATTGTATAATATAAGAAATCTAATAGAAGCAACGCCCACTATGTTGAACAGTGAACGCTTCACATTACCTTACTTGGTGCTGTCCGATACAACGACCTTCTGAAATCGTATCACTTGCAAACATTTGCCATATTCTCGCGTAGACTCTATTTTTTGCTGATGAGATTGAAAAATGCTTGATTAAGGGTAAACAAGCCAACGGCACGAACTAGTTGGTGGGCGGGGCTAAATGCATGCTATTTCATCCGACATCACGAGCGAAATGCATGGAGCGAAAGAGACACAACTAAAACAGGCGCGCGATTGTTTCTATGCAGACCTTTGGTAGTATGGATACCATGAAAAATCCATTAAATGTATCTGTTCAAAATAAAATTATTTTAATTCTTTAATAACTAATCTATGTCTGTATGGTTTCACTTTTTTCATTTTCGTACTATATACGTAACTGATTTACGCCCAAAGATGGTTAAAATTAGTGCTAAAATATGAAAGTTTCGACGCTCATAACTTCCAAACCAATGTTTTTTTTTCCAATTCTGCTTCCATACAGACCTAGATAATGATAAGACCAGTTGATACAGTTTTTAATTTTGAACCTACACCGTC
This sequence comes from Diarsia mendica, assembly GCA_949316265.1. NCBI lineage: Eukaryota > Metazoa > Arthropoda > Insecta > Lepidoptera > Noctuidae > Diarsia > Diarsia mendica. The sequence continues at coordinate 6,182,347 of OX438906.1, read as the reverse complement.
AAACAGAGGAGTAATCATCATACTACGTTTGTATGGAAGAATGACTGGCTTGTTCAACCTTAGTGCGTCCTACTCACTGGCTTGCACATGGTACGGTCAGCAACAGAAGTAGTTTAACATTTCGGCATTTTAATTACTTAATATACAGGACTCCAGCTATTATTTTTAATGTTTCAGAAAATTATTCTTCAAAATATTTCTTACTCTTCAATAACTTGTTAGTAACGAGTTGTGTCTAACAAGTTTTTATTAAGAAACCCGATTTGAAACTTGAGTAGTGTTATTGTACTTCAGTTGGTGACCGTACTTGCCTTACTACTGATAATATTCCCGCCTGAACATGAGAGCCCGGACACTGGAAACACTGCTCAGCTGCAGACATAGATGATTCTAGTTTGGAGTGCAAAATAAATGTGCTGTTCCACAAACAATGGGACACCTGGTTCGTGTACTGCCTTACCCCTGCATCCTTCAGGAGTTGATGGACGCTAGCGATAGCGTTACACTTTTTTAAATATTAAGTGGGCCTTCTCTTGACCTCAATCTTCTCCCGAAGACAGCGAAACACTCTGTACCTTACAAAGAGCAGGAATGTATAATGATGAGTCTTATTATAACGTATATAGTGTGTTTTATTTTGTGTCCGCAGGTTGGCGGCAAGACGTACGGGAAGCGGGAGTCGCGGGCGCCGGCCGCCACCCCTACACACAAGAAATGCAATTACCACAAAACGTTTCATGATCGCATCATTATAATGATATAATTATAAATAAATAAATACTATATAGAGGCGCGACGGCCGACCGACGCCGCGCGTCCTAAGCTAACTTTCTGTTAAGTTGCTATTGTCCGATACCGTGTTAGTTAACTGTTAAAGCCAACAGGTGAAATGGAAGGGTGTATGTTTATACATGTTTATATATAATGAATATGAATATTGTAGGTTAATTTTGTGCTGTTTCCAGAATAAGAATTTCGATGCAGGTTTTAATAACTGAGCGCCACTGTAGATTATAATGAGAGGAAAATTCACAACATTTATATGGTTATTATAATATAAACGTTTATTTTAAAGCTTTGTATCTATCGTCGTAAGTTCGTTGGGCGTCGCTCGTGCACTACGTCACTGCGGTCGGTGGCACCACGGGCAGGCGGGCACCGACGGTTAGCGATCATTTGCTTGTTATTAGTGTCACCTAGCGTAAGGCATAAGTTAACGTATCGTAAGGCGGACGTGAGATTGTAGCTGTAATGTTAAACGTGCGGTGTTGGTGCGACCGGCCGGACGGCTTGCTATGTGATGTGTGAGCTTGCGAGTTGCGTGGCGTAGTGTCCGACCGCTCATAACGTTTTATCTCTCAACATGTCCATTACCAAGTGTAGGCTAATTTCCGTTTGTATTCCAGCTTGTGTTAAAATATAATTTCTCGTCACTTGAGGTACTAATAATAAACCTTATTGTATGCACTGGGTGTTTATATTATTAATTCTGTATAGCGTATAGCTGGTGTTGTATGGGGAGATTCAATGAATTGTCGTCTACGCCCATCTTGTTTCTGCGTTGCGTTACACGCGCCAAGAATGATGACACACTGATTCTAATGGGGACCATTTTGTTATTGCATTGTCCGCAATATTTCATGCATTTGTCACTATCTTCAACATTGCCTTTACAACTCAAGTGCAATAAACGTTAAAAGAGTTTTATTGAGTTTGGCGAATATTATTACATAATAGACCGTTATCAATCTCCCATACAATACCAGCGTAAATACCACATTGTATTTATAATGAAGCGGACTGGGGTTGCGCTATATTGAACATTTTGTGTTTAAATCATTATTTAATTGGATCGCGAATTCTAACACAAATTGTAGATATAGCATATTGGCCTTAGACAATTAGACAGATATATAGTAAACTTGTAGCCATCGAAGCGGGATCATATTATTAATTAAAAGACAAATTCATTATCACTGTCACAGCAATAATGTGATAACTTTACATTTTAATGCAGTCTGATGTTTCACTTATTAGAATAGACCCCCACTCGTTGAGGATTTCGTCCTATTTTTACCCGACCGCCCTAGAAGGAGGGTATTGTTTTTCACTTAAATTGTTAAGAGAATTAGATAAATGGTGATATGAATTTTAATACTAATATATGAAACATTTGACTATATAATTAAATGCTATAAATTATTTGATTCTCGATCTATAACTAACTTCGTTCGTCGTTATTTTTGTACTATTATGTCAGAGTTAAGTTTACTTAAATCAAAACCGCTAACCCCCTATAATTCTGTATTGAGGGTTTCTTAGAAATTAAAACAGTATGCTATATTAAAGATGTTTTATTTTTATATATATTTATTGCCCACACATTACCTACACGAAAACATGAAATCATAGCTATCAACAACAGCACCGCATCATATACTCGTAGTCGTGACATAGTCCGTGTAGATTCAAAGGACATTGCAAGAACTCAGGACAGAGAACCGGTAGTTGATCTGTGAACAAGAAACTTTGTTAATTCTATCTGCTTATTTCCATTAGTATATCAAACACTTGTGACGGAGTGAAATGGGAAGAAGACATTAAAAAAAATACTTTTGCAAACAAAAATTACCGTCTGAGAAAACCTACCAACACTTACTCGAAAGTGCCACTCCTACTGGGGCAGATTCCACTGCAAACTAGTACCTACTCCACTTTGCCCCACCAGTGGGGCCTCTTGCTGGGGCAAAGTGGAATAATTAGGCATTACTAGGTGGCATTTTGATATCAAAATACACATTTTCAGCTGTATCCAGTTAGATTGGACGCCGACCCCAACATAGTTGGGAAAAGACTAGGCAGATGATGATTCTTGTGGCGTGTGCCATCTAGGTACTTGTATATTTTTTTATTATATGTCACAAAAAAACAAACTTATTACCTACCTAGTGTATAAGCACAGCCACAGCAGTATCCATGGATAATAGCTTCGTCTTCTTCGCAGCCCTTCGGGGGACATCCATTGCACCACATGCCGATCCATAGCCACGGCAAGTTTACTGCAAAAGTATAGAATTTATTTATTAAGGTGAATCCTCCAACCAACCCGCGAAATTCAAATTTTCTCAAGTTTCCCGCAATTTGCAGGCAAGTGATAGGTTGCATGTTGATGAACACTTGATTCGCGGCTGCAAGACGTAAGTAGTTACAGAATTATTATCATCAAAACATCAATACAACCCTCCGAGCTCATAAAGGTGTAAAAATGACTTTTTACAAGGTCAAAGTCATTCCGGAACCTTTATGAGCTCGGAGGGCTGTACCAATGATTTTGATGATTATAATTCTGTAACACATACGTCTTACAGCCGCGAATCAAACGTTCATCAACATACAACCCATCACTTGCCTGCAAATTGCAAAAAACTTAAGAAAATTTGAATTTCGCGGGCTACCCTGGAGGGCGTGGAACATCAACCTTATCCGACTTCGATAGTCCATCAGTGATGGCCAACAAAGGAGCTATTTAAAAAAATTTAGGCCAAAGAAACGATATGGATGGACTGTGTGAAGGATGTTAAGGCTAGAAAGGAGGCGACTGCTGAGATGACGAGAAATAGGGATGTATGGAAGAAGAAGACATGTTGCGCCGACCTCAAATAAATTGGGATAGGGGCAGGAGAATGATGGTGTCACACGTGGTGGATACCGGAAAGCATCAAAGAGATCCACTTACCTCGAGGAGCTTTCTTAACTGCATCGATACCGCTAGTAATGGACGATGACCGCAAAAATGTACCAGAAACACATTTACTGAGTGACACTATCACAAAAATAATGTACAATATCCTCTTTGAATACATTTTGTTAACCTAACTCCAAGTTAACGGTAACTTCCTTTATATATCTGATCTGTGAGTTAACAGGTGTGTTATTTTAACTAATTAGTAATTAGCTGTAGGTCAGTGCCATGAGATAAGAATGATGGATATTTCTTTGAAATATGTTTTTTAGAAATACATTAAGTACTTACCTAGTCTGCATACCAGTCGTCAAGAAGTTCCCATTCTGGCATAGATATGACAGATCGTATGTCGGTCCTTAAAATCCTTTACTTCCTTTATTTTCTACTCCATAGTTGGGTAAAAACCACGCGTTAGGGCCGGATATATTCCACTTCATTCGGAAGCTGAATCACCCTGCGGACTCTCCGCCCGCATACCAATCCATTGTGCTGCTCGACGATGTGGTCAAGCTCTTTGAAAGAGTCATTGCAAGCCGCCTCGCCGAGCCCCTTGAGGGGATGGGTCCGGATCTTGCGAAACACCAGTTTGGTTTCCGCAAGAGGCGCTCGACGGTGGACGCCATCCATGCGCGTGAGAGCCCTCACGACGGGAGAGGCGGTGTCTCGGGGTGGTGTGGTCTTGGCGGTGTCTCTTGACATCGCCAAGACTTCAACACCATGCCCTGGAGCTGCACTAAAGAGGCACTCCGGTAGTACCAATGGATAGAGTGGTTCTCGAGGAAGGTTTTAGTAAATAATTTGACCGACATCCACGCGGGTGAAGCCGCGGGCATCAGCTCAGCTATACATACTTTAATAACGTATGCTCTTTAGTAGGTTCTACGAGTATAAAAGGAAGTAAAATGAGTGATGTTTATGGCTGGAGCTGGTAGGTAGGTATTTACTTTTAATTGTTTTAGGCATTTGTAAATTAAACAATGATTTCTACAAAAACGTTTATTAATTTTATTCACATCGAACATCGTAGTAAGTATACATTTTAACGTAAGATTAAATAACAAATAACAGATAGAGTTTTCAAGGCGCAATTGTGTCAATAATAAAATAAAATGAGATCAAAATCATATCACAGATTTAGGTAGGTGCTTATATACAACACACATTGTGCAAATACATAAAGGTATTTACTTAAAATTAAAGGAAGTAAAGTTGTGTGATAGGTAGACTTCTAATTAAAATCCTTAAAAAAAAAAATGGTGGTGGTGGATGGTGGTTTTAAGATATAATTTTATTGACTTAAATAAGTTAGGGGATAAATAAAATGACTACCAAAAATAACTTTGTGACCAATAATAAGTACTTATACATACCTAGGTACTTAAATTAAAACAATCAGCAAAAAAATTAAACCTTAACCAATTTTTTTTTGTTCTTTAGCCTATTTTGTCCCACTGCTGGGCAAAAATGAAAACCTCAAAATTATAATAAGTAGTACAAGTTGAATTGAATTATTACAGAACAGGCGATTAGGCGAATGCTCTAGGTGAGGGAGCGGGTCTAGCCCACCAAGTTAATTCGTTAAGTGTAATTTATAACGTCCTCCTCGTGGTAAAACATTGTGAAACAAACAAGCCTTATTAATAATTGAATTTCTTACATATTTTGTTAAGACCAAGATAAAAGAAATATAAGTATATTGAAGTCGTGTAGGTATGTAGATACTTACCTAATTATTGTAAATCTTATGGGGACACTTAGATAATCTCTTACTACTGAAGTTATTACCTATCTAACGTTGATTAAAATCACATTTATTACATCAAAAAATTCCATCTAAAAGGTTGGCACTGTGACCTTATAAACTAAGCTATGTGTCCATAAAATTTAAACTACAGATCCGGTGTCTAGTCCGCAAACTAATGAAATCGAAAACTAAGAGAAACTGTATCAACTTCATAGGTACTAAAAATCCATACTTAATACTATAAATGCGAAAGTAACTTTATTTGTTACCTTTTCTCGACTAAACGGCTGATCGGATCGTAATTAAATTTGGCAAGAAGCCATTTCATTACGATCCGATCAGCGAGGATTATATCCTGGAGAAGGACATGTCTTTCCCCAGGGTTCAACATATCTTCTAAAAACAAGATAGCCTTACGTATACCTAACTATCTTTTTTTCTCGTCAACATTTCCACGCGTTATATGGAAAGGATAGGTATAGGTAAACAGGATAGTAATATTGAAAGTCTTCGACCAATGCACACTGTAAACGTCTCATATACAATTAATTACAATAGTTAATTTACTAAAATGTTGGCACAAAACAGACAACATCTATTTCCACAACACTAAAGGAAGATTTTCGACATTTTATTAACATTTTTAAAACTTTTCTTTCCAACTTAAGAAAAAAAAACTGCAATAAGCGATTTTCTAACACACTATTCTTTGATCTAATCGCAGAACTAACATACGGTTTACACACAACGGTAACACATTTTGAAAATAATGCAAGCACTCTAAGTTATGTGTTGAAAGCCATCTAATTATTAAGAAACAAATAATATTAGGATAACAATACAAAGGTAATAAAATTTTAAAAAACTTGCATAAAAAAAAAAACTTAATACTAAAAAGGCTAAATAATAACTTTCCATAAATCAACACTAAAGCTAATCTGAGATCATTCTGAAAATCAGAACCATAATCTTTTTACAAAAAAATTCAACCTCTTTCGACAAATGTTGCTAACCTTCTATCTCTCCTCATTCTTCCATCTGACTTAAACGGAAGCCCTCTCAATGAGTTCAGGTGCGAGTGCCAGAGAACCGCGGCGATGCAGCCGGTGAGGACGAGATGCAGCTAGTAGAGCTCCGCCCTCGCACTGCTTGTTGCCCAAGCAGTTGCATGAGCATACCTAAGGGAAAATAGTATATTTCATTATAAGTGCGGAAAGTCTGTCATTGCAAAGAGTTCCGACAAATGTCTAACCGAGCCGAGGCATAGCCGACGGCGAGGGTTGACAGTCGGAACAAGTTGCAATGACGGTTCCGCACGTGTACTGAACAACTATTTTTAATACAGTTGCGAAAAAATGAAGCAATTTAATAAAATAATAAAACCGTAATTAAACTCGCAAAGAACATTTTTGAAAATGGCGCATAACGTAAAAGAATCGCAGAGATTTTTTTTTTTCTTTACCTATTCTGGGTAGGCAAAGGGAACTATGCCCATACAGCCAAGTCTTCAGTAGATTTTTTTTATTGATATGAAATAAAAATGAAATTTAATGAGATGAAATGGAATGAAACCTTTAACTCATTGAATCAAATAATTAAATCTGATATTGAAACAAATTAGTAGCTTCTTTAGAAATATTTGCATGAATCATAAAAACTTCTATGATTTTATTTAGTAAATACTTCGTGGTTGGTTTTTTTTTAATGGACATTATTTTGACAGTTGGGAAAGAGAACGCACGAGTTCGGGAAAGGTAAAGAAAAAGCACGAGTACGTAATAGCCCACATCCCGAACGCTATACGTCCCTGCAATACGCCACTTTTTGAGCAACTGTATTAAAAAGAAGCTTTTAGTAAGTAAATGCACTAAAAGAAAATCATGTATATTATCATCATCGTCATTCGTCTGCCTATATCAGCCCGGAATCACCCACTGCTGGGTATGGGCCTCCCCTTTTTTCCGCCACGCGTCCCGATCCTGTGCGTCTCTCATCCAGGTGTTTCCCGCAACCCTATCGATGTCGTCAAAAACTCAAACAAAACCCAACGAGCTTTAGGACGACCCTGGTTTCTAATAGTTTCTATGGCCTAACCTTGGCCACCAACTCATTACTCACTCAGCCCGTAAAGGCTACGTTTTTTCAAGGTATTATGTGGGCCGATCCCGGCGGCACTGCAATGCCGGGCCGACCCGTGACGGGAGTGGAGCGAGCCCCGAACATCCCGTCAGCTTACAAAAATCAGATTAATATACTGGTCCCTCAGTGAGGGAACTTTCAGATATTAAGCTGAAAAGAACAGATACTACACTTTGATCTTAGCCAAAAGGCCGAGAAGCGATAACGTAACTGAGTAAAGCCGGGGTAGTCATTCGCTCGCGGAGAATCTTAACACCGCGATTCAGAAATGCGCGTCATCAGCATAGTGACATCTAGCGGCCGCGTTTGAAACTAACTCCGCGGATACCTAACCTAAAAATAAACTTGTTGAGATGTTTATTTGTTTAGTGACATCACTTAATTACACAATTTCTTGATATTTCCCCTTTCCTGCACTTTAGAATTATTGCAATTTACTAAAGTGAGAGGTCCAATCGCGCGTTAAAGTGCTGCCAATGCAAATAAATCCAGATGCTTTGCTTGAAACAAGCCTTCTCGCTCAACCAAATGCAGCGTTTATGTGACAGAATGAGATAGAGATATTCACGCTGATCCTTGCATGCAAATGTCTTTTTACCCTTACTTGTAGTTGTTGTCAAAGACACTTGTTCAACTCACCGATGCCTGATCGTCATGCGACCTCTGTCGTCCCATTATCGGATGTTCATCTATTGGCAGAAGGACCCTAGAACCGTCTTTATCTTCTTCATCGCGGGCTGCGTCTTCAGCTTGCCTAAAAAATACAAACAAATCGAGAATTATAATGTAACAAAATTATTTTACTATCGGGTACTTAGTAAAACTCCATGTTTTTCTTAGTTGCATACTATTTACCACACTCACATGGTCATGAACCGTAGAACCAGCAAGTTGATGCTGGCGGCGACCACGGCCAGACCAAAGAGGATGAACACCAAACTTAGAGCGACGTACCCAGGCTTGCTGGTCAATGCTTGATCGTTCTGGAATTTTGATGAAAGAGCATATTACAAAAACTATACCTACATATAAAAACTAACGCCTTTGAAAGTACAGAACGCAAATGCTACAATCCTCACATAAGTACTTATTACTCCTTTTGCCTCGTTCACGCTCATACATTAAAAAAAATATTGTCCCTCATGCGAGTAATACCTATGTATATTGAATTTAATTCGTCGATAAAGTCTAAACACGAATACAGGTACAATTCATCGCCACAAAGAAAGAAGGGATTATGCGATTATTCTTGTAGTGGATTTTAAGCAAATTCTTATTAGAATTCGTAAAAGTTCTGGCAAACAAGCGAGTTGGTTGGTTTAAAGAAAAACTCGCTTCGCTTGGTCTTGCATCTTGAATTCTAAAAGGACCCCACTATTCTCAGTAACTATGACCTTCAATTGGTTAAAATGGGCCATAGGCATAGTAGGTACTATATTATTCCATTTACCAAAGAACCGACGACATCGTGAGAGCGTCTCTCAACCAGGTGGAAGCAAACGGCAGGTTGCCGTTCGATATGGCGTTCTATGGGGGATACCTTTGTCCAGCAGTGGACGTCTTATGGCTGATGATGATAATGACAATAAAAAAACAAAACTTACTTGCAAAGCAACATAGTCGCCGAATCCGATAGTGGTGAGCGTAACAAAGCAGTAGTAGAAACTGTCGAAGTAGCTCCAGCCTTCATAGCGTGAGAACACAGCCGCACCTGACAATCATATTGCTGTTATTTATTTTACAGGCGTTTGATATTATTGCTAAAGCCTCACGCTTTTTTGCTTCGATGGGGAAGGTAGAGACACAGATTAACAGCAAAGTAGGTATATAACTGTCCAGAAAGTACACTATACATGACGAAGCACCAGGAATGTCAGCTTTGGCTAAAATATAGGTAAGTTCCACAAAGGCACGACTGGACGATGAACTTGGAAGATGTGATGGTGCAAGCCGTGCAAGAGAATCGCCAAACGTTGCGTCCTCCACTAAAGGCCTACCCATCTTCCAAGGAATCAAAGACATACCATCCGGTCTTTTGCCATCGTTGTTTACCAAGCCATTGGGTTCTAAGACAGCTGGAACACCGACTTGGCCGACGGTGACAAGAGCTCGTGGAATGATACCGTTTTGATCACAAGCCGCGTAAAACGGCACTGACTTCGGCAGCATGACAGGCCAGGTGTCCAAGGATGTCAACAGCCTTAGACACCAGCCTGTTGAAGTTGTCAACAACTTCACCACAGTGACGGCAGTGAGGACAACAGCAGGTGGTTTGTTCCTAGCCGCCCGCCGAGGGGAAAGGTCGTATCATCAAACAATATTGGATAAGCTTAAGAGCACTTGATGAATTGATGAACAAAAGATGACGATAACTCCATTTGTTAGCCTAATTAAAAACCTTTATATAACTGAAGTGAAACCATAGCTGTCTGAAACTGAAAATACGAAAGTTATCGAAGCTAAAAATCTTACCCGTAGTAATAATAATGGACGACAGCATCCCAGTAGCAAACATGAGGTTCATTTCGGTGGCATCTGTGGTGTTACATCGGAGGTAGCACTTGGCCCGTCTTATGACCACTGAAGCGAACTTGTTCAGACGCTCGCCTATACTCTGGAACATCACCAGGCCAAGGGGAATGCCCACCTGGAATGTGATTAGTGCTTTTACATTTGCTATGGAAAACTTTCCACCTGAACCAACTGAAAATGCAACAAAATATGTAAAATACTTTCCAGATTTTTGACAAGGACTTATCCAGAGATATTTAACCAGGACCTGCCCCTAACTAGAGATGCTTAACCAAGAATTCATCCAGAAGTCAGTTTTTGAGAGTTCTTCCAGATAAGTCAACTGGAACTTAACTGAAAGAGGCTATTCATAGTTTTTTGGAGTTTATAGACATAGATGTAAAGAGGTAGGGAGGGAGGGGGATTTAGATGTCCTTCTTATAACTATACCTACATACTTAACTACAAAAAAGGGTAACTGGGTTTTTCTAAAACCAACTGTATAATTATTGAAGTCATCATACAGGAGTGTCTGGTAATTTGTCTGTATTATTGATAAAATGTGTGCCTCGTTGGTTCAATCAAAATCTGAAGAAAACAAAAAAAAACTATTTTTTAATAAATCTCCCTTACCATAGCGTAAGCCATACAGAACGCCTTCCCTCCATAAGTAACAGGTGTAGAGTGCCCATAACCAATCATGGCCAGGACCACAGTTGCGAAATAGAAAGCTCCGGCAAACTTCCACTGAGGTCCAGCTTTGTGTGGCTTGTTCTCTATGATAACTATCTCTATCATGTGGTAGTCTTCCGGTGTTATGTTGTATCTACGTATTAAGTCTTTTCTCATGTCTGGAAAGGGAAAATTAAATTTATATTTTAATTCTTCTACTTTTTTCCACATTTCCTCAAGAAAAATGTCTTAGACATGCTGGTTTCCCCCCGTTGGGACTGCGTGTTGTTTGAAAGAGATACGGCATCCTCTGCACAAAGGGCTAAGAAGGAACATGGGTATTTTTAGTCAGTAGAAGTATGACACTCCCTACCGCTGTGCCCTGAGCAGGAGGAGTCATTGGATGATTTCCCACCCTCCAAAAAAAAAAAAAAGGGCATGCTGGTTTCCTCCCAATGTTTTCGTTCACCAAAGCAAGTGATATTTACTGTGGGTACTTACATAAATAGTAAAATAAAATAAACAGTAGTAAGTAAGTAAATAAGAAAATGTCCAGAAAATTAAGTTTGTAGATAAAATAGATTCAGAGGTTTATTTTGAATGGCAGTAAAAATAGTGCTAAGTTCCATGATTGTTTTTTTTGCTTAATACCTTGTTCGAATCTTTCAATGTAACATAATTCTAATAAGAACATTCATTTAGGCCTTGTTTATCTGATTAGAATAGTTTTGTGACCACTTACCAGACAAAACTTCCCATCTTTTACTCTCTGTTTCGGACTCCAAAGCATCAAACACTGCGGCGCCGATCAGCAAATATGTGAACGTGCAGACCACCAGGGACAGTGTGCGGACGTTTTGACGCTTCATGATCACAACCAGAACCTTCCAATCGGTCGCAAAAAAATATTTGTTTCAACCTCACACCATGACCTGAAGAGTGGAAAAGGTATGTGAAAAAGCTCGAACTTAGAGGAAAAGGAGTCTGTAGGAATGTAAATAAGATTTAGATGTTTTGGCTACGAAAAATTCAAATACAATGTAGTATTTTATTTGAAAACACCAAAACACTTGCAGTTTTGCGAATATTATATTTTTATAGAATTACTTACGTTATATTCGGCCCCTCAATGTATTAGTTAAAGCGAGTACAATACTTAGTCATTTTGAAATAAATAATCCTAATTTAATGCTTATTTAATCGAAATAAATACAAAATATTTAAAAATAGCAAAGTGTTTCGGTGTCAGTCGATATTATTGAAGTACTACTGAAATGTTAAAATACACTTCCATGTTTGTAAACAAATGTTGAATAGTACATGGTGTTGAAACAGCAATGTATAATGAACTTTTGCGTTTCGTACCCCGAGGTTTTTCGGATTAGTAGCATACATTTTATCTTAGTTTTCATCAGACAGATTGAAAATATAAAAATTATTGGGGTTGGCTGGGGCGTAATTCATTGCCTTGCAAGAGTACTGTGCTCATTACTTGTTATAAAATATTAAATTAATGAAAATTAATAATGAGCTTGTTGCTATAGAAATTGTCCCAATTTCGAAGCACAAAACAGTGTTCCCGTCACATGCCAAAAGTGACATCAATTTGTCAACGCGACAATCTGTCACTTTCTTCTCGTGTGGGCTTGTTCGGCGAGTGCATGGCACTTTTTTCGAAATAAATACAATTATTGTAATACAAGTCCATACACTGCTTCAAAATGAAAGTTGCGTGCAACAAATCCAACCCGCCACTAGGTAATATGCAGTGTGCCATACATATTTCTCCACATTGCATCAGCTGAAAGAGCTAGGTCTAAAATAGGATTTCTTTTTCAACTTTCAGGTGGTTTGCTCGCTTTGGAGTTCTATAGATCCTCAGCGAAAGACGTCCAAGTTACTTGGGGCGGCGATTCGTCTGTAGTGCTGCCGAACTCTTCGAAACCGGTGCCATATGTGACCAGCAATGATTTGATTAGAATTCTTGAGAATGCCTTTAACAAATCAGCTCAGCCCCTCCAGAAAGTTACTTTGAACCACTGGCTTTCCTTTAGCCTTATCTTGGAGGATGAGATCCCTAAATCCATTGAGTATTTGGACACAACACTTGGTCCATTCACATACTTAGTTGGAGAAACTTTATCTGTGTCTGATTTGGCAGTGTTTAGCGTTTTGTATGGTAAGTGGAGTCACTATCTATAAAAGGCAGTATTGTAGCTGTCAGCCTTATAATTTTTTTATGATTTGAATAAAACTTTTAATACATTTTCATTTTTATTGTCAATTAGATTTTATTTGCAACAAAAAACCACTACCATTCCTTTTAAAAAAGAATTAAGTATAAGTTTTAAAAGTGATGTCTTTATTTCAGTATCAGCCAAATTTAAGGATGTGTCAAAGAAGAATCCTCCTAACAACATTCTCCGCTGGATGAAGCTGATTGAAGCTCAGCCGGCTGTTGCTAAAGCTCTGAAGGAACTGCCTTCTGAGGTCTTGGATAGTCTGAACAAGGCTTCTTCAAGGTTTGTTAAACACACTTTTATATATTTAAACTGTAGCCAACCTCTATGAAAATGAGATCTAAATAAATTATTAATATCAACAAATTATTGCAAAAAGTACCATATAGTCTAGGCAACAAGTGCCTTTTTGATGAACTTTTTTCAGCAGTCTCCGAAAATTATGATTGAGGTGTCATTCGATTCGGAATGGCATCCCAATGATTTTTGAAAAAATTGAAGTTCCGCTTGCAAAAATTGCAAAAGTTATTAATAATTAACTAAAAAATTTAAAATGGGTTTAGTTTTTTGCAAATATCTCAAAACCTAATTAAAATTTTTCAAATTTGAAATAAGATTCAAAAAGGGGAGGAAATTTCCTAAAGAATGTTCTAACTTTCGGAATTGTAGGACCAATATTAATAACTTTCCGATCGGGTTGAAAATACGCCCGAAAACTGGTACTCCGTCTTGCGCAAGCTACGCTCCATTCGGACCTTTAATGAATAAATGTTATTTAAACTTATTAAATATGAAAATTAAAAATTGAAAAAATTCAGGCGCCTGCAGGATAGATCAATACACAATAATCTGTGATCTAAAAATTTTTATCGCGAATTTTCAATAAGTTATCCATTAATTAATTAACAATTTTTTGTAGCACGAACACTGACATTGCAAGTGCGATAATTATAACACTATTCATCTGAGATTTTTTTCCTTTCGTGGAGCTATTTTTCAAAGGTCTTAGAATAGGCTCTCGTTGGAAAAATTAAAAAAATGTTAATTTTCGTTTTTTTATTAACAATTTACTGAAATGAAAAATTTCAAACCTTCATTAGACATTAAAAAAATCTTTTTTTTTATTATATTATTATTGAACCGTTTTTGTATGATCAGAAGCTACTTAAAAATGATTTTTTATATTTTTTTATATCCTGTTTTTTAAAATATTTTTATAAACAAATGCGTTGTTTATGAGATAATTTAATGTTTTTTTTTAATATCGTAATCTTTGATAATAATCATGATTTTTTTTTAAAAAACCGTTTCTTAAAAAAAATGTTTTATTGCTTAAAAACGCATTTGTTGATTAACAATTATTTTCTCCCACTTCTAATTAATATTAAGGTATCATTTTTTTTAAATCACCATTATTTGTTTTTTCTTTTCGATATATAAAAAAAAAATATTGTTATATTAAAACTTTCATTGTTTATGTAATAAACAATTTGTAAAAAACAAATAAATTTTTACTTTATATTTTTTTTCTTGTTTTACTTATTGTCACAAAAACAGAATGATTATTTTTTTTTAATTTAATTTTTTTTACAGTTTTTTTTTTAATTTGAAAAAAACAAAATCATACCTGTTTTTGTGACAATATTTACTTACTGTCACAAAAACAGATATGATTTTGTTTTTTTTTCATTTAATTTTTTTTTCAACTTTTTTTTTAATTTGATAAAAAAATCATATCTGTTTTTGTGACAATAAGTAAAACAAGAAAAAAAATATAAAGTAAAAATTTATTTGTTTTTAACAAATTGTTTATTACATAAACAATGAAAGTTTTAATATAACAATATTTTTTTTTTATATATCGAAAAGAAAAAACAAATAATGGTGATTTAAAAAAAATGATACCTTAATATTAATTAGAAGTGGGAGAAAATAATTGTTAATCAACAAATGCGTTTTTAAGCAATAAAACATTTTTTTTAAGAAACGGTTTTTTAAAAAAAAAACATGATTATTATCAAAGATTACGATATTAAAAAAAAACATTAAATTATCTCATAAACAACGCATTTGTTTATAAAAATATTTTAAAAAACAGGATATAAAAAATATAAAAAATCATTTTTAAGTAGCTTCTGATCATACAAAAACGGTTCAATAATAATATAATAAAAAAAAAGATTTTTTTAATGTCTAATGAAGGTTTGAAATTTTTCATTTCAGTAAATTGTTAATAAAAAAACGAAAATTAACATTTTTTTAATTTTTCCAACGAAAGCCTATTCTAAGACCTTTGAAAAATAGCTCCACGAAAGGAAAAAAATCTCAGATGAATAGTGTTATAATTATCGCACTTGCAATGTCAGTGTTCGTGCTACAAAAAATTGTTAATTAATTAATGGATAACTTATTGAAAATTCGCGATAGAAATTTTTAGATCACAGATTATTGTGTATTGATCTATCCTGCAGGCGCCTGAATTTTTTCAATTTTTAATTTTCATATTTAATAAGTTTAAATAACATTTATTCATTAAAGGTACGAATGGAGCGTAGCTTGCGCAAGACGGAGTACCAGTTTTCGGGCGTATTTTCAACCCGATCGGAAAGTTATTAATATTGGTCCTACAATTCCGAAAGTTAGAACATTCTTTAGGAAATTTCCTCCCCTTTTTGAATCTTATTTCAAATTTGAAAAATTTTAATTAGGTTTTGAGATATTTGCAAAAAACTAAAACCATTTTAAATTTTTTAGTTAATTGTTAATAACTTTTGCAATTTTTGCAAGCGGAACTTCAATTTTTTCAAAAATCATCGGGATGCCATTCCGAATCGAATGACACCTCAATCATAATTTTCGGAGACTGCTGAAAAAAGTTGATCAAAAAAGCACTTGTTGACTAGACTAATAGAACTTTTTCCCCAATGAAAATTGGCTAACTATTTAAAACATGTCCCTTTCGAGGTTCCAATGTGTTAAGACATTAGATAATTCTTACTGCTATGAACTACATTGTTGATGTACTAATTAACTGATTATAGGTACTGGAAACTTCACAATGTAACAGAGCTGTAAACATTTATTTTATTTTAACTAAGTAGTTTAGAGACGTAAAAGTAGCAGCCCAATGGTTACAGGAAGATTTTACTCGAGTGTCAAAGTGGGCACATGATGCTGGACTGGTTCTCAACGCAAGTAAAACTAAAATCATCCATGTCCACTCAAGCCATGTAAAGCACATTACGCCTTTTAAAATAATCGCACACAATCACAGTTGTCTTCATTCTACTCCGCTGAGTATGCCATGTCGATGTGAGGCAATTGACCAAGTAACGCACCACACCTACCTTGGATTAGTCGTGGACAATCGTTTTAGTTGGACTTTTCACGTGGACTCAGTCTGTGATAAGTTGCGGGCTGTACTGGCAAAGTTTTACATCCTAAAATCTAAAGTTCCCTTCAAAATACTGCTCAATATGTACAATGCCTTAGCAGAATCAATTATAGCCTACGGAATTCCTAGCTATGGGCGAACATTTAAAACATACACTGAAAGAATTTCCAAACTGCAAGTTAGATTATTAAAACTCATCGTACCCAGAAAAATTAAGCTCCAATGTAAAGATAATGTCATCGAATTATTTCAATACTGTAAAATTTTGCCAGTACAGACTAGAATCGACCTGGCCCTCTTAATTGAGCAATTTAATAACCAAAGCATTCAAAGACCTATATCGCATAAAATAATAACTAGAAGTATAATCAATAATAAACTTATAGTTCCTCAGACTAGAAATTATTATGGTAGGCGAACAGTAAAATATCTAATTCCCACAATAATGAACGAAATACCAAAAAACATAAAAGACGAAATAAATCAGAAAAACTTTAAGCAAAAATACAAAAAATACTACCATAACTGCATAAACAACTTAGTACCTACAAAAAAAGAAGCAACCTGTATACGTTGACAAAACCCGGCTTATAAGTATAAGTACGACGGGCTGGTGTCCGCAACTCCACGTTCGATGCGCGTATTTTGCGTGCAGGTGGGAATATCACTCGATCCACCCTAGCTCCCCGAGAAAAGCCAGCAGTCCTTTGGTGTTACTGGCAATCTCGCGGAGAGTACCTGGGTCACCGAAGTAATTGGTCCTATACCGGGCAACGCCCGGACAGTGCAGAAGCACGTGGGCGGCTGTTTCTTCTTCCTCCATGCAGGCTCGACACAGAGGACTATCTGTGACACCTATAACAAAGAGGTGCTTATTAAAAGTACCGTGTCCAGTGATGGCAGCCGTCACTGTGCGTAGTTGCAGCTTAGTCAGCCGGAGCGCTTGTTTGGTGAGGCGGGTGTCGATGGCGGGTAGCGCCTCCTTGGCCTGCCTGCACTCGCCGTGGTCTAGCCACAGCTTGGCGTGAAGTTCTTTGGTACGTTTCCTTACCAGCGTGCGAAGATAGCCGAACGGGAGTGGCACGATGGGTTCTGGTCCCACCACCTCCATGCTCGAGCCCCTTCGAGCGAGCTCGTCCGCTGCATCATTGCCTCGGGAGCCGCTGTGTCCTTTAATCCATTGAATGGTTACATTATTGAGGTTACCAACCTGGTTCAGGCGTTGATGGCACTCGTGTATTAGCCCGGAATTGACCGTGGGGCTCCTTAATGCCAGCAGCACTGCCATGCTGTCTGAGAGTATACGGATGGAGTGATCCTTTACCTCCCGAGCCAAGATGGCAGATGCCGCCAGGGAGATACCCAAGCATTCTGCCTGAAAGACAGTGTTGTGGGCCCCCAGAGGTACGGCGATGTGGATATTGAGATCCTCCGAGAAGACCCCTGCTCCAGTACCAGTACCTGTTTTGGATCCGTCCGTGAAGATCCGTACTTCTGCAGGGTTAAGTCCCTCGCAGCGGTGGTCTTCATGGAGTTGGATTTTGTATTTTTTATCGAATACGTACTGTTTGGGTACTCGATCGTTAACAGCTTTCACCAGGGGGAGCTCACTTTGGATTCCCTCTAGTGCCGCAGTATGTTGCGTGCATTTCTTACCCCAGAGTTGTAGCGTATTGAGGCGCAACGCCGTCATTGTTGCTTCCTGCTGAATGAACAGGTGGAGCGGCGGAATTCCCAGTATGGCTTCGAGAGCTGCGGTCGGGGTTGTCCTCATGCAGCCTGTGATTGCCATGCAGGCGAGCCTTTGCATACGTTGCAGCTTGCTTATTGCTGTGATTAATTTGGTACGGGGCCACCAGACCACTGCCCCGTAGGTGATCATGGGTCTGATTACCGCGCAGTAAAGCCAGAGTATAATTTTAGGGGATAGGCCCCACTTCTTACCTATCATTCTCCTGCACTGCCAAAAGGTAAGGCAGGCCCTGCTTAGCTTATTGTCAAGATGACTGCTCCAATTTAGCTTGCTGTCCAGGATGACCCCCAGGTATTTGACCTCGTTGGTTAACTGGAGCTCAGTATCAAATAGCTTAGGTAGGCAATGAGGGCTGTTACGGACGCCGACCTCCTAAAACTTAGTCTTTAATATGTTAATATTAAGTAGATTAAGTAGAATAGTTTTGTTTTGAATACCTAGGATAATCTAGGTTAAGTATATAAGAAGTACATAAGAGGTATATAAAGTCATTCAGTAGTTAAAGCTTTATAAAGATTGTGTCATATAACTTAAGAATAGATAGTACAAGTTAGCTCATTATAATGTAAACAGAACCCTAAAATCAGTCTAACTTCAATTCCTAATGTTGTATAAGTGTATTACGTAAGTTATACATAACAAATCTATGTGCTTCAAAGTCTGTCAAGAATAGGTACAAAACTAATGGAAAATTCCACTCGTAAAAATTTAATAATGTTTTTGATTGGGCAATTTCAAAGGCTGAGTTCTAGTCCAATAAGAATGCCTTAATTTTATCCAATAAGAATCTAGCGCAACGGCCGCTTTATTTCTAGACTTTCTATAGGATATCTATAAAAGATATTTTATACACTTTGCCACTAATTGAATCATGATGTAATAGGATATAGGAGGCAAGGATTTGTACTGCAATTACAGTCGACAGTGATCTCTCCTACTAGTAATACCTTCAAGTGTAAATAAGTACTAAGTAAGTCAAATAAACCTTTTATTTCTTTATTGTGTATAAACAGTGTTTTATTGTGCATTCTGGTCCTAAGTGAAGACCTAGTATTTGTTTTATTGTGTATTCTGGTCCTAAGTGAAGACCTAGTATTTATTTTTATTGTGCATCCTGGTCCTAAGTGAAGACCTAAGAAGACCTAGTACTTGTGTGTTTCTAATAGTTTCCTTATCCAATCCACGTAATTAAAATCATCATACAGTCCACTTTCGAACATTCCCAGTCGTGGGGCTGAATCTAGTGAAATAGAGTTCAGAGTCCCCCACATTTTGGTCCTGTCGAGCCGGATAAGGGACAAAACCTAAAGATTTTGGTCCTGTCGAGCCGGATAAGGGACAAAACCTAAAGATTTTGGTCCTATCGACCTGGATAAGTGAACTTTGCTAGTACTTACGTGTTTTTATAAAGTGAATTTACCCAGTTTTAAAGTTTTAAAAGTTGCAAAGTATTAAATTCAGTGTTAAATTCAGTGGAAAAGTAAGAGAGTGAGTCGGCTGTCAAAAGGATCTCAGGAAACGACGGCCAGAGTTTAAGTAGTGTCGCCGTTCAGATCCTAAACGCCTGTGCCTAGATATTTAGATAGTTGCCGTGCCGAAAGGTGCGCCCGGTAACTGTATCAAAGGCTGATCATACAGTGCGTGTAAAAGTAAGTACATAGCCGTCAGGCAATAAACTATTAAGTGCGTGTCCATGCCTGCTATGTACAACATCAGTGTATCTATAAAATAGATAAAAAGTGAAGTGCGCGTTATCAGTGTATTTACGTATCACGGTATATAGACGGAAGTGTCGCCGAGCCAGAACGTAGGCCGGTATCCGCCTATCTAGCGAAGAAAGTAATACGTCAGTGAGTTATCTAGATAGATAACAAGTGTATAGTGCGTTACTAAGTATATAGACGGAAGTGTCGGTATCCGCCTATCGTGTAAACAAATAATACGCGTGGATGGACTATTTAAAGTGAAAGTACATAGTACAAGTTAGTGTATATAGACGGAGGAATCACTTAGCCGGAACGTGTGCTAGTGCCGCCTATAAACAAACGTACATAGTGCTCGTCAAGTGTATATAAACGGAGGAATCACAGCCGGAACGTGTGCTAGTGTCCGCTTATAAACAAAATAAATAGTACGTGTTATTATTGTGTACATAGACGGAAGTTTCACTAAGCTGGAACGTGTGCCAGTGTCCGCTCTATAAAACGAACATAA
The DNA here is from genome assembly GCA_949316265.1 of Diarsia mendica. Taxonomy (NCBI): domain Eukaryota; kingdom Metazoa; phylum Arthropoda; class Insecta; order Lepidoptera; family Noctuidae; genus Diarsia; species Diarsia mendica. The sequence continues at coordinate 6,161,935 of OX438906.1, read as the reverse complement.
GCAGTGCAAGTCAGTGACCTATCCTAAGAGATAGAAGTATAGTGCGCGTTGTAGTACATAGACTTATTTTCAAAAGTAAATAATAAAAGTGCGTGTCGGTATTAAAAAGTAAACAGTGCGTAGTGAACCAGTGAATAAAAAGTGTGCCCAATATAAATTGGGTAAAAAGATCCAGTGCCATAGCTACCTAGGCAGAACCTAGAGTGCCTAGGTTACCTAGGCAGCCTACAACTACGTGTCTGTGCCTAGTTATCTAGGCAGACTCCACTACGTGCCTGTAACTACGTGTCTGTGCCTAAATTACCTAGGCAGACTCCACTACGTGACTACAACTACGTGTCTGTGCCTAAACTACCTAGGCAGACTCCACTACGTGTCTACAACTACGTGCCTACGCCTAAGTCATATAGGCAGTATTGACCGCTTGTACCCTAACACTTGCGTGTCAATCGAACGTTAAGTCTAAGTGTGCTAACCTCAGGCACAGCTTAACAAGATGGTTATCACAAGAAGCCAGTCAGACGTAGCTGAGTTAGAAGAACAGCGACGTCTTAAAGAAGCTGCACGTCGTCAAGAAGAACAGCAAATTGAAACTGAAAGAATACGACGACTGTCATTAGATCCGCCTGCCTCACCCTTTTCAAGGCTTGCGGAGACAAGTACAGCTGGGCCCTCCGGGGTCAGAACTACAGTGACTACTACTCAACAACGAGTGAGGTCACCAACAAGATCACTACGGTCGCACCGATCTAATACAAGTATTACTACGCGACTAAGAGTAGCTGAGCTCAACGCAGCAGAGAAGTTAGCCATTCTACATAAAAAACAACTTGAGATGGAAGCCGACCTAGTAAAGAAGAGGTTGGCAGTGGAGGTGTCTGTGCTCAATGATGAAGAAAGTGTTAACAATGAACCTCTACCCGAAGAACAACAACACCTTAAGGTAGACGAGTGGCTACGAACAAACCAGCCCGACACACGGGGGGAGGAGGCAGCAAAGGGTACACGAGAGGAACCTAGACAAATCAGGTTCGAGACGCCCAGACCAAGATCGCCAACTCCAACCAGGGCGAGGAACAGCATTGAACAATTAGCTAACACACTAGAGAGGATGGCCAGACCCCGTCCACGCTATATAGACCTGCCTACCTTCACTGGAGCCGCTACTGAATGGCTGCCATTCAAAGCAGCTGTTCGAGACTCAACAAGCATGTACCAGATTCCTGCAGCTGAGAACATACACAGATTGAGGAGCTGCCTAAAGGGAGAAGCACGGGATGCTGTGGCCGCACTACTACACACAGCCACAGACCCAGATGTTATTATGAAGACATTAGAACAATGTTTCGGGCGACCTGAAATTATCATCGATCGGGCGCTCGATGATCTAAAGAAACTCCCAAGACCTGGAGCATCGGCAGCCGACCTCAACAGCTTCGCAGTGAAACTGCAGAATATAATCTGTGTACTGAAGACAATAGATAGAAGAGGTTATCTATTCAATCCCCTGCTGACAAGAGAGGTGTTGGAAAAACTAAGTCCGCATCTCCGCTCTCGCTGGTGTGACTACGCTTACGACAATGAAGGGACGACCGAACCAGAGATCGTCATGATTTCCCACTTCCTTATGAGGGAAGCAGATAGGGCATTACGTTACACCTATGCCCCGTCTACGAGCGCCACAAGTACAAAGAAAGAGACACGACCCGCCGTAACATTAAAGAAGAAGGCGACTGTCTACAACACCACAGCGGAAGAAGAGAAGATGCCATGCCCATCAGGGTGTGAACAAGCACACACCTTACTCCAGTGCCCTAAGTACAAGGCACTTACTACAGAACAACGCTGGGAACTCCTTAAAGAAAAAGGGATTTGCTTCAAGTGCGTCCAAAGCAAACACCGACGCATTGGGTGCAAAGCTAAGTCCTGCGGCGTGAATCAGTGTCGTCGACCACATCATACGACACTGCATCAGTCATCACCACGAAAAGAGGTGAAGAAAGAAGATAACAACAAGCCAGCAGAGACACCTAAAGAAGAAGCCGTCCTGTCTGTGACACAACGACCAACTGTGGGACAAAGGACAGTACTATTAAAAATGTGTCCTATCATCGTGTCCGGACCACGGGGGGAGGTGCAGACCTACGCACTTCTAGACGAAGGAGCAACCATCACTCTGATAGATGAAGAATTAGCAACCAGCATCGGAGCAGAGGGGCCATCTCAACCGCTACACCTAAACGGCGTCAACATGTCACAACAAGAAACAAAGAGCCAGCTTGTAACAATCAACGTCAGAGGGACGAAAGAAACAGAAGAATACAGAGTTAAAGCTAGAACAATAAGAGACCTGCAACTACACAAGCAGACTATCTCTGACAGTATTCTTCAGTACGAACACCTGAGAGATCTTCCCAAGGACGAGGTGTGTTACGAACAAGCACGCCCCGGGCTTCTAGTGGGGACTGACCACTGGGAGTGTATCGTCTCAAGGGAGCTCAGGACCGGTGGCCCGAATGAACCAGCCGCCTCGAAGACTAAGTTGGGATGGGTGGTGCACGGAACCGCACCACGCAGCGCGATCATGCAAGAGGGCAGTGTACTGCACGTGTATGAGCCAGACCGAGAGCAAAGTGTAAGCAATCTGAATTTACACCACTCTGTTGAAGCTCATTTCAAGATAGAGGCTCTCTGTATAGAAGGAAAGCCACGAATAAGAGAAGCAGATCAGCGCGCCATTCAAATCGTCGAAGAGACAACAAAGAAAACCGAAACCGGTTACGAAGTGGGGCTACCATGGCGGGCAGACAACACAGTCATGCCACCCAGCTATAATCAAGCACTCCGTCGTCTTATAACGATCGAGAAGAAGATGGACGCCGATCCCAAGTTCGCCAAAGAATATTCCGACCAGATTAACAACCTACTACAAAAAGGTTACGCTGTACAATGTGACGGCTCGGAACATGAGAGCCCAGTGTGCTGGTACCTACCACACTTTGCCGTACAAAACCCGAACAAGCCCGGCAAGTGGAGACTGGTATTTGACGCAGCAGCACGAAGTCACGGAATATGTCTGAACGACGAACTGCTAGAGGGACCAGACCTATTGTTATCACTACCGGGAATCCTATTTCGATTCAGAGAAAAGGCGGTAGCTATAACTGCAGACATTCAAGAGATGTTTTTAAGAGTCCGCATAAGAGAAGAAGATCAACCAGCACAACAGTTCCTGTGGCGAGGTGAAGAAAGAGAATCATCTCCTCTCAAATACAAAATGAGAAGCATGATCTTCGGCGCAGCGAGCTCCCCGTTCATGGCCCATTATGTTCGCAACCACAACGCAGACATTTACGGGCAGGAGTTCCCACGAGCGCTAGCGGCAATTAAAGAAAACCATTACATGGATGATCTAGTGGCAAGCTATGATGACCCGATGGAAGCTTGGAAGGCAGTAGAAGAAACCAGAACTGTACACGCCAATGCCAACTTCACACTGCGGGGATGGAACGCCAGCGATAAGACTGTGCTGCGTGACATACCTCCTGAGCTGCACGCCACTACACCCACACAACTGGGGGGAGAGCAACCAGAGAGCAAGATCCTCGGTTTATTCTGGAGCGCAGAACGAGATGAACTCGGGTTCAATACATCCATGAACCGAGTACCAGCAGAAGTACGAGAGAGAACTCGCGCACCGACCAAGCGTGAAGCCCTCAGCGCCGTGATGTCAATCTATGACCCACTCGGTTTGCTGAGCCACTACACTATCCGCTCTAAAATCATACTTCAGAGCTTATGGCGCCTCCAGACTACGTGGGACGAGCAGATACCGGCAGAAGAAAACGAGCTCTTCGCATCTTGGTTATCTCAACTGACCGAGATCTCCGAAATAAGATTGCCACGCTGCTACATAACAAGGAAATACGAGAGAATCGAGCTTCACGTGCTATGTGACGCCAGCGAACAAGCCTATGCAACTGTGGCTTACTGGAGGATCACAGGCAGCGACGGGAGCATCACCGTGGTATTGGTAGCCGCCAAAGCTAAGGTAGCGCCAAAGCAAACTCAGACCATACCTCGGCTCGAATTGCAAGCAGCTGTCATCGGTGCAAGACTCGCCGGTACTATAAAGAGAGAACACCGAGTGAAGATCGGTCGAACGACCTATTGGACCGACTCATCCACCGTGGTCCATTGGATTCACCACGACATGCGACGTTACACTCCATTCGTCGCACACAGACTGGGTGAGATCGCTGAACTCACGAAAAAAGAAGAATGGCGCTGGCTGCCCACAGAACAGAACGTGGCAGACGACGCAACAAGGCTCAGTAACACTCCACTGAGCACAACGGATCGATGGTTCCAAGGGCCTGCCTTCCTTTACCAACCGGAAGAGCAGTGGCCTACAATGACAAAACCAGAAGAAGAAGAAAGCGAAGTCCTGCACATCACAGAAAAAGTGAAAAGAGGAAGCTGGCTACCAGAAGCCGCCCGCTTCTCAAAATATGAAGTGCTAGTGAGGGCCACTGCACGAGCTCTCGCCTTCATTGATATCTGTCGACGAAAGGCAACCAAGATGGAACATCGACACATCGAGCGCGCCGAGGTCGAACTCTTCCGACGCGCCCAAGAAGATAGCTTTGGAGAAGAAATAAAGAGGATACAGACAGCTCAACCACTGTCAAAGGCAAGCAAGTTATATCGCCTTGATCCTATAATAAAGGATGGACTCTTAAGGGTGCGAGGCCGAATTGAAGCTTCCTCAGCACCAACGGAGACGAAGCAGCCCATCATCATGGATGGTCGACATCCACTGACCAAGCTCATCGTGCAACGGGAACACTGCGCTGCGGGACACGCCAACAGAGAACGCGTGACGAACGACCTACGGCAGCGCTATTGGGTCATTCACCTACGACCCACCGTGCGCATGATAGAAAAGAACTGCACTTTATGCAAGAGGCTGAAGGGAACACCCAAGACACCGGCAACAGGAGACCTGCCGCATGCCCGGTTGGATCCTTTCCACCGCCCGTTCACCAATTGCGGGGTGGATTATTTTGGACCAATGATGGTCAAAGTGGGCCGTCGCAGAGAAAAGAGGTGGGGGGCACTATTCACATGCCTCACCTGCCGCGCCGTGCACATTGAAATCGTGGCATCCCTATCAACAGACTCTGCAATCATGGCGCTAAGAAGAATGGCTGCGCGCAGAGGATGGCCGCAGCTAATGTATTCAGACAACGGTACCAACTTCCGTGGAGCTGATCAAGAGTTACGCAACGCATACACAGAGTGGCTGCCAGCTCTGAACGACGAGGGACTAAAGCACCGAATGGAATGGCGTTTTATACCTCCAGGAGCGCCCAATCAAGGTGGCGCATGGGAGAGAATGGTACGATCCGTCAAGACAGCCCTCAAGGTGACGCTGCAAGAGAAGGCACCAGCTGAAGAAGTTCTCAGCACACTTCTCACCGAAGCTGAGTTCTGCATCAATGCACGACCTCTAACACATGTCAGCGTGGACCCCAACGATCCAGAGGCTCTGACTCCCAACCACTTTCTTTTGGGATCATCCAATGGCCTACCAGCAACGGGACCCTGTGACGAAGCTGACCGAAGAACATGGCGAGCCAGTCAAGCGCTTGCTGACCACTTTTGGCGGCGCTGGCTGCGAGAGTACCTGCCAACACTGGTACCACGCGGGGAACCCAAGAACGACGCACGACCCCTGCAAGCTGGAGATGTGGTCCTCGTGGTCGACAACACGCTGCCCCGGAACACCTGGCCCATGGGAATCGTCGAGCGAACGCATCCAGGACCAGACGGCAGCATTCGAGTCGTCGAGGTGCGGACCAGAACCGGCATCTTCCGACGCCCGGTAAGCAAGCTCGTCGTCCTAAGGAAGAAAGAAGAGGCTACGCAAGCTGCGCCGGGGGGAGGAATGTTACGGACGCCGACCTCCTAAAACTTAGTCTTTAATATGTTAATATTAAGTAGATTAAGTAGAATAGTTTTGTTTTGAATACCTAGGATAATCTAGGTTAAGTATATAAGAAGTACATAAGAGGTATATAAAGTCATTCAGTAGTTAAAGCTTTATAAAGATTGTGTCATATAACTTAAGAATAGATAGTACAAGTTAGCTCATTATAATGTAAACAGAACCCTAAAATCAGTCTAACTTCAATTCCTAATGTTGTATAAGTGTATTACGTAAGTTATACATAACAAATCTATGTGCTTCAAAGTCTGTCAAGAATAGGTACAAAACTAATGGAAAATTCCACTCGTAAAAATTTAATAATGTTTTTGATTGGGCAATTTCAAAGGCTGAGTTCTAGTCCAATAAGAATGCCTTAATTTTATCCAATAAGAATCTAGCGCAACGGCCGCTTTATTTCTAGACTTTCTATAGGATATCTATAAAAGATATTTTATACACTTTGCCACTAATTGAATCATGATGTAATAGGATATAGGAGGCAAGGATTTGTACTGCAATTACAGTCGACAGTGATCTCTCCTACTAGTAATACCTTCAAGTGTAAATAAGTACTAAGTAAGTCAAATAAACCTTTTATTTCTTTATTGTGTATAAACAGTGTTTTATTGTGCATTCTGGTCCTAAGTGAAGACCTAGTATTTGTTTTATTGTGTATTCTGGTCCTAAGTGAAGACCTAGTATTTATTTTTATTGTGCATCCTGGTCCTAAGTGAAGACCTAAGAAGACCTAGTACTTGTGTGTTTCTAATAGTTTCCTTATCCAATCCACGTAATTAAAATCATCATACAGTCCACTTTCGAACATTCCCAGTCGTGGGGCTGAATCTAGTGAAATAGAGTTCAGAGTCCCCCACAAGGGCCTAGCATTCGTTTTTGGGTAAACATGACTAGTTCAGTTTTTGTGGGGTTCACTGAGAGATCGAACTCAGCACACCATCGCTCAACTATACGTAACGCCTGCTGAGTGAGGTTACAGATTGTCCCTGTCACCTTCCCTGAGATAAGGATGGCGAGATCGTCTGCGTACCCAATAGTGTAGAAGTGGTTAGCATTGAGCTTCGTGATGAGGTCATTAATCACCATATTCCAGAGAAGGGGCGACAGCACTCCTCCTTGGGGACAGCCCCTGACTATCACTGCTGACTGCTGCTCTTCACCGAGGCGGACGACTCGTTTGCTAAGCATATTGGTAATCCAGTCTATCAGTACCTGTTCCACCCCGTGTCGGGAGAGAGCGGCGCTGATGCTGGAGAAGTTTGTTTTGTCGAAGGCTCCTTCGATATCTATAAAAGTACCCAGGCAGGTGCCCTTCTGATGTATCGCTTCCTCTATCCGGCCAACCACTAGATGAAGAGCGGATTCAGTGGACTTACCCGCACTGTATGCATGTTGATTTGCGTGAAGAGGTAATGCTTTTAAGACGCTATCCCTCAGCTCTCTCTCACATATCTTCTCCATGGTTTTCAAGAAAAAGGAGGTCAGGCTGATCGGTCGGTAGGATTTGGCGTTAGTATAGTCACCCTTACCTGGCTTAGGGATGAATATGACTTTCACTTCCCTCCATCCTTTCGGGATGTATCGAAAGGCCAGGCACGCCCGCAATATGGGCACCAGTCTTTCAGCAACGGAGAGCCCCCCCCATTGCAGTAATGCAGGGAACACCCCGTCCGGACCGGACGCCTTGAAAGGATGGAAGCACCCGATCGCCCACTGGACTTTCTCCAGCGTGATCATCATGTGAGCATAGTTCCAGTCGTTTCCTGTTGGAGTTTGGTTTACCTCAGTCCAGTCAATTGTGGGTGTGAAAACGCAACCTGGGAAGTGAGTTTCAGTAAGGACGCGCATCGCCTCTTCTGGAGTAGTGGTAAGCGTATTGTCAGGTTTTCGGAGCACTGCAGGTCCATCAGAGTTCTGCTGTGCTAGTATTTTTTTTCCCGCAGTATTTCCTCCAGCCAGTAGAGCTTCTGTGCCGGATGCATTTCTTGTAGCTGGATTTGGCCGCCCTATAGACGTCCCAATCCTCGTCAGCATAGGTGTTCATGGCTCTGTTAAGGGCTGACCTTACCTTCCTGCGCTTGCGTTCCAGCTCGGCTCCCCACCATGGTTGCCTGCCTGGTGTTGTGGGCGGAGTGGTTTCTGGACAGGACGCATGATAACTGTCTAATAGTGATTTCGACAGGTAGCTTACTCTTTCTTCAATCTGGCCCGTGTTCTCAATGGTCGACCAGTGCTTTGTTGGCGCAAGCTTAGTTTCAAGGATGCTAGTGAAGGCAGCTCGATCCGTGTTGCGTGGGTTGCGACTCCCGCAAAACCCGGCTTTCCAATGAGTGGCCCAACCGCCCAATAGCAAGCACTCACTAACTTACGGATAGATGTTTACGGGTAGTTGCGTGCAAAAATATTATTCATGTACCTTCATTTTTACTTGTATTTCTTTGTAATTAAGCAGTGTTGTTATAGCGAATGTGAGTACCAATACAAACCATCAATGGTTTAATGGTACGAAATTAATACGAAACTGTGTTAAAACTATGTGTAAAATAAATAAAAAAAATAAAAAAAAAAAGATGGTGGATGATGATGTAAATTTAATTACAGGAAGTCTCCGTCAGGCAATGCTGAGGGTGGTCGCCAACAGGAAGGCAAGTTCATTGAGCTGCCTCATGCTGAGATGGGCAAGGTTGTGGTGCGGTTCCCACCTGAAGCTTCAGGGTTAGTACTAGCTTTCCTGTAAATAATAATTTTATTATTATTAAAACACACTAGCAATAACCTGCATGTTTGGCTGTTTGCCAAGTCTTAAAGTGAAAGTAGAACAAAAACAGCTAGACAGTTTTAAATAAGTGTTTAATCATTTAAACTGGATAACTGTTGGCCTACAGTACAAACATTTTACAATCAACAATACAGGTTAGAAAAAAAAAGAAATAAAAAAACATATTTATTAAGCATGGGCTATATGGCATATTTATTTAGATGATGATTGGAAAATCAAAAAATATTTTTATCCAGATTAGGCTGAGTGACATTTTTAATGCCAGAACCTCATGAGGCAGTTGCCCAGAGTTCAAAACAGGGAAAAGAAGTTTAAAAACAACTTCTTGTGGGTGTAATATTTTTTCCTTCTAGGATTGTTTTATAATTCCAAAAAGGAACAATTGTTACAGTTCAAATGATAAATGATGTTTATTTTACAAATAAGTTTAAAAAAACACTTTTTCAAGTAATTTTTTTATTGAATTTGATATAGGCCAGGCAGATGTTGACTCACATAAGGACTCATGTGAGAGTCAAATTGATCCTTTTTTTGGAGTGTGGTAAATCATGAAATGACTTTTCCCACTCTGGGCAGAGCGGTAGGGAGTATCAGAGTTCTACTGTCTAAAACCACCCATGTTCCTTCTTAGCCCTTTCTGCCGAGGCCGCGGTATCTCTTTCGAACAACCCGCAGCCCCGACAGGCGTCAGATTGATCCTTGAGTGATCTTTTGAAGAAACCACCACACAGATTTGAGTGGTAATATTATTTCTCATAGCAATGATTACTTATTTCCCTTCCAGCTTCCTCCACATTGGTCACGCTAAGGCTGCTCTCTTGAACCAGTACTACCAGTTAGCATTCCAAGGAAAGCTCATCATGAGGTTTGATGACACCAACCCTGCTAAGGAGAATGCGGAATATGAGAAAGTAAGGCATTTTCATTTATATAATAACTCAACTAACATAACATTAGGGGGTCACTGCTAGAAGTGTATTATGATCATCATGTCCTTGGCCTTTTTCCAAACTATGTTTAGGTTGGCTTCCGGTCTAATTGGATGCAGCTGGATACCAGTATTTTACATGGAGCAATTGCCTATTTAACACAATCCAATAACTAGGTATATGATTACTGGTTGGCTGGTAGTATTTGGTTTGGTGGGTTATTTGATTTGATTTTGATTTAGGTAATACGATACCCTCTCTTAACCTTTTGACCGCCACGGTCGTGTTACATAGACGACAAATGAAAAAGTGTCCAATACGCCACCTTCTTTTATCTGCTGTTTAATACAAAATAGTGTCAAATAATATAAAATAATGAATTTGGAGATTTTTGTGCCTTGGCATGGGAGGTGCGCCATGCGTCTAACGCTCTGGCGTTCAAAAGGTTAAGACGTGTTGTCAGATTGTCGGCTTTGGACTACCTGTGACTACTGACAAAGGTATACAAATAACAGCCGAAACAACAATGGCTTAACGTGATTTCTGAGGCATAGAGGAAACTTGGTATGTAATGATGGATGCAACCACGGACCAACCTGGCAAGCTCGGCTTGACCTTGAAAATTATATCCTGGTATTATTTAAAAACAGCCCCACCGAGCCAAGACGACCTTGCTTGCTTGGCTTATGGCTTAATAGCCAAGAGTTGTATAGAAAATGACCAATATTTAGAAAGGAATATTGTCAGCCCAATAATTATGTTCACAGTACTAACTCTTCCCCATCTACCCAGGTAATCCTGGAAGACGTAGAAATGCTGGAGATCAAGCCAGACCTGTTCACCCACACGTCGCAGTACTTCGACCTGATGCTGGACTACTGTGTGAAGCTCATCAAGGAGGGCAAGGCCTTCGTGGACGACACGCCTGGTGAACAGATGAAGAACGAGAGGGAACAGAAGGTCGATAGCAGGAATAGGAATAATTGTAAGTATTGAAATTGTGTTTATTTCTGTAAGAACATCTTCTAAATCACTTTTTAAGTGCTGCATGGTAATTTTGGAGGGTGGCCTATAAAAGTCAAAATAAGGCGGACATCACACATAACATCACGCCTGTAATCCCCGAAGGGTTTTTTTTTTTTTTTATATATTCCACAACTATCACACAACGCCATCTAGTCCCAAGCTAAGCAGAGCTTGTGTTATGGGTACTAGACAACTGATAAACATACTTATATATTTCTAAATACATACATATTATAGATAAATTACACCCAGACACAGAACAAATGATCGTGCTCATCACACAAACATTTGTCCTGGGTGGGAATCGAACCCACGACCTCCGGCATAGCAGTTAGGGTCACTAACCACTAGACCAACAGGCCAGTCGAGGCAGAGGTGTACCTAAGTAATAATACACCGACATTACGCCAGTTATCTTTCAAGTCTAATGTAATAGGGGGCGAGCCTATTGCCATCAACCAATCCCTAATCCAGATTCCGTGGCTATATCCTTTGCCCAACTTTGCCTTTGCCTTATTTTGCCCGACCCGGGAATCGAACCTAGGACCTCATGCTCAGCATTCGCGCTTGCGTACTCTACACCAACGAGGCTCTTTATTTCTGTAAAAAACCTCCTAAAACATTTTTATAATCCAGCATGGTCGTTTTGGGAGAATCAAAGGCTGACAATTAGTTTTTTTTACTAGCCCTGACAGACGGCACGCGAGTATTGGACACTGTAGCGAAAAGAATATCGCGTTCTACCCCCGTTTTATCTATCTTTTTTTGACATTACGAAAGTGAGCGAGTTGGACGTATGACTTTCCCAATCGAAATTGAATCGAAATGTTTATGAATACGGGGAACTTTGATTATAAATTTTATTATCGATTGAATGTCAATCAAAAGCTAAGTGGTTACTGATTACAGAATGTTACATGCAACCCATTTGTTTATCCTGTTATACAAACGTGTGAAGAAATTACAAAATATGTTTATGCAATACTTTGTTGGTGATAAAGAATTGCATCATCTTATTCATTTTATTATTATTTTGTCTAGAAAAGATTGCGTAATTCTTTTAATATTGATATACTTGTATCAACTTATAGTAATATTGCGAACAAACCATTTATACAACGGGATTCGGGATTCGTAAAAGCGAATATTTATACACACACTGCGTAACGACCCTAGCCCATAGGTCCCGATGCATGCCCAATCCCACGGACAGATTAAAATGTAAAAAATATATACTTCACAAGATAATTTAATAATGTTTCTTCTCTACTTTCCAGCCGTTGAAAAGAACCTACAACTATGGGAGGAGATGAAGAAAGCCAGTGACATTGGTGTGCAATGCTGTGTTCGCGCCAAGATTGACATGCAGTCACCTAACGGATGCCTGCGAGACCCCACCATATACCGCTGCAAGCCTGAGACTCACCCGCGTACTGGCACACAGTACAAGTACGTAATATACTAGAATAACATCACTACATAGTATAAAATAAAGTCGCTTTCTCTGTCCCTATGTCCCTTTGTATGCTTAAATCTTTAAAACTACGCAACGGATTTTGATGCGGTTTTTTTTAATAGATAGAGTGATTCAAGAGGAAGGCTTATATGTATAATAACATCCATTTGCACCCGTGCGAAGCCGGGGCGGGTCGCTAGTAATATATAACATAAACTCACTTTGTTTTTCCCATGGGTGGTAAGCGGAAACCACAGAACGCCACCTGTTATGATCCTCACATACTCATTTAAATCTAGCCATACACGTACGCCGGCTGCGAGTACTATGTCCTGTCCTTTCTGAAGAACCTCCCCAAACCATATTTCTCATGTACGTAATATACAAGAATATAGCGCCACAAATACATCTCAAAAAGCAGGAGAACAGCGTGTGAAGCCCCTCTGCAGGATATGCTCCAACTCTTTTCGTAACCATCCTGCACAGTGCACAGTCACCTGCACTTTCCGGGGTTTAAACTTTAAACGAAGCTAAAGAAAGAGCTGTGCAGATTAACCCAAAAATCTATGTTTTTCCAGAGTATACCCAACGTACGACTTCGCGTGCCCCATAGTAGACTCCATCGAGGGTGTGACTCACGTGCTCCGTACCATGGAGTACCACGATCGAGACCCGCAGTTCTACTGGTTCATTGACGCGCTGGGTATCAGGAAACCTTACATCTGGGAGTATAGTCGGTGAGTTGAAACTTGAAAATATCACAAAGCCATTAAATGACGCCTCCCGCTCTGGGCGGAGCGGTCGAGAGTGTAAGAGTTCTACTGACTAAAAACCACCCATGTTCCATCTTAGCCGTTTGTGTCCCGCGGTATCTCGTTCGAACAACCCGCAGCCCCGACAGGCGTCGGCTGCAATGTTGCTGACATCTCTTTGAACATTACAAAGCTTGATACTGGGTTCAAACAGCTAAACAGATGAAAGAAAGTTGCAGTTTCTTTTTTTGTAATAATTACAATGTTTTTATTTGCATGTTTACAGACTGAGCATGACATACACAGTGCTGTCGAAGAGAAAACTAACGTGGTTCGTGCAAGAAGGACTAGTCGATGGATGGTAAGATTTTCATATTGCTACATTTTTACTTTGGAAACTTGCTCTAAGGGCTAATCAATAGGGAATATTCATGTTTTTCTTTTTTGTCTTAAATTAATAGTTTACTATTTTATAAAGTAGAAAAAAATATTAATGGGCTTCAAAATACTCTAGATATTTTTAAAAATCAAATTTAAAACTTTAAAAAAATTTAAGCAGTTCAAACGCCGCCATTTCGCGCGCGCTTTGCGTGACGTCACATGACACGTCCAGTGGGTGTTTCACAGAACTTAATATACCCTAACGGGATACAATGTCGTGTCAGATGACGTCACATTTCGTTCGAACAATGGTGGCGCGTTTTGGAAGTTTGAATTTCGCTCCCATATTTTGCACTTTTTGAATATTATTTTAGGGGTTTAAATAATAAGTAAATAAAAAAAAACCTTTTCAATATAATATTACGATAATAAGTATTCGAGAAAAAAATATTTTAGGCCATTTAAAATTTTATGCATATTCCCTATTAAGTAGTGGCACACTTATCAAAGCGAAACTTGCTGGATTCAACCAATAGTAGCAAAATGTCCATGCAATAAAAGAAGAAATTAAATGGTGATCATGATTCCGCGTTGATAACTGTAGAACTAGAACTCATCAATGTATTTAATTCATGTGCATAATCTTATGGTAACCCGTGAAATTCAAATTTACTTTTTCATTAAATTAAATGAAGAAATAAATTGGGAAATAAATTGGGAAGAGCGGAGCCTTCAACTACGGGCATTTTTTATGCCTAAATGAAGACTCCTCGATAAGCAATTTGAGCTAAAATGATACGTAATAAACAATTTTTTTTTTTTTTTTTTTAAACTGAAATGAATTGTAATGAGATTAAGTGAAGTTAAAAGATTGTATCTACATACTCTGTAAAGCTACATTTTTTAACGAGCCCGACACTGGACTGGCAAATTGCAAGAAACGTAACATAATTGAATTTCGCGGGCTACCCTGACGCTTCCACCTTAACAAAGGTTTAAGTTGAGAAGCATCTAAAATATCTCTATAACAGTCTCCAACTCTTCATCTCTGTTTCTTTATAATCAGGGACGACCCTCGTATGCCCACCGTCCGCGGAGTCCTACGTCGCGGCATGACAGTGGAAGGCCTGAGGCAGTTCATCACAGCGCAGGGCTCCAGCCGGTCTGTGGTCTTCATGGAGTGGGACAAGATATGGGCCATCAACAAGAAGGTTTGTTACAAATAAGTATGTTTTTGGTAAATAACTGAAAAGGCTAGAGTACAATTCGTTATGAAGATGGATACTAGGTGTAAAGGGATCCTTCACGATGCCGTCGACCAACTCTGTAGGTCAATACTAATGCGCAAAATAATTGCTGAAAAATGTTTTTTTTTGGTAAATTACGTTCTACGGTAGGGTAGGTTCCTAAGGACGCATTTACGATTGATAAGTCAAATCATTACTTTTTTAAACAAAAGTATGTTTATTAAATACAATGCTTTGTATTTTTAAAATGTTTTTGCTACTTATTGTAGGTAGATGTGCAAGGTACAATTCTTAACTATACATATAATTTTAGTTAAGTCCAGTTTCTCAATAAATGTACCGAAGTGAAAAATTTTTACTTCGGTACATTTATTGAGAAACTGGACATATCTAAATATATTTATAGTTAAGAATTGTACCTTGCACATCTATCTACAATAAGTAGCAAAAACATTTTAAAAATACAAAGCATTGTATTTAATAAACATACTTTTGTTTAAAAAAGTAATGATTTGACTTATCAATCGTAAATGCGTCCTTAATGTAACGCACTTAAAACGTTGTGCTGTCCAGTGTGCTTACTCTCGAATATAATTCCGATAGATCGACATTGGAATTGTCAGTCAAACGGCTGGACTCACTCCGCTTTATTACAAAACGTAGATAAACCTGGTTTAACTTAGATTTGGTTTATCTCGCATGACGTCTCACTTCAATAATATTCAAAAGAAAGTGACAGCATGCGAGATAAACCAGGTCTAAGTTAAACCAGGTTTAACTACCTTTTGTAATAAGGCGGACTGAGTCTAGCCAATCCCTGACGTTTAACTCAACCAACTGACGTTTGACCAATGTCGATCTATCGGAATTATATTCCAGAGTAAGCACCCAGGGGTCATGGGATTCAAAGTTATAACATTTTAAGCTGGTATAAAAAAAAACGTGCAAATTGTCTTACCTTCAATATCTTCGTTAATAGTTAATTAGTTATTCACTTAGTTTAGAACAGTAAAAACCCATCATTTGCGAAGAAATTAATGCTGTTAGAGTAGGTACGAGGTGTCAATATTCATGTCAAGCAATAGAATCATAGGCAATAAATATTTACGGGTATTATTTCGATTGATTGTGCAAAATGTTCTAAAATCAACCATTCAAATGATCAATTTCAGGTAATCGACCCCATCGCGCCCCGCTACACAGCCTTAGAAACAAGCCCCGTACCCGTCAACCTCCAGGGGGTCTCGGACAGCACCCTGACCGTAGCGCTGCACCCCAAGAACCCAGACGTGGGGTCCAAGACTGTAGCTGTGTCCAACAAACTGCTCATAGACCAGGTTGATGCCAACACTCTGAAGGAGGGAGAGAATGCCACGTTCATCAACTATGGGAATATTATGATTGATAAAATTCATAAGTGAGTATTTTACTGGCCTGCCTGATGTTCAAAATATCCCTTTTTTACGGTAGGATGCAGATTGGAAAATGGTTTTTAATAACAATAGCTATTTGTAGAAAAAACCTTTTTTTTGCAATAAATAAGGCTCAAGTCCGGTCCGGCATGGAGTACTGCTGTCATCTTTGGGATGGCACAGCCAAATACCAACTTGCCACACTCGACTCAGTAGAGCGCAGAGCCAGGAGGCTGATGCTGGTGACGCTAAGCTGGTTGCCAAGCTACATAGCCTAGCCCACCGTCGCAAAGTCGCATGTCTGTCGGTCTTCTACAGACTGTACTTCGGAGAGTGTGCGCAAGAGCTCCACGAGCTGATCCCACCATCGCCCTTCTTCCATCGAGAGACTAGACGTACTGCGGGTTATCACCCATACCTTATCGATGTTCCACACATTCGTACGAAGCGTTTTGCTAAGTCTTTCATTATTCGTACAGCCAAGGAGTGGAACACCCTGCCTGCGTCGGTATTCCCGAGTTCATATAACCCCAATCTATGTAAGTCGCGAGTAAATAGGCTTCTTCTGGGTAAACTCGTTCCATCGTCGACCTCATCTCTGCCCTTAGGGCAAGATTGAAGTCAAGTGTAAGCCCATAAATATAAAAAAACCGACTTCAAAAACATAAAAAAGTGAAAAAATAATTTAGCTTCTGAAGTCGGTGATGAAACGACGTAAATGGGACGGACTACCGCGCAATAATAGTCTTACAAATAAAAACTGTAAATCATGAAAATCGGTTTACAATTGGCGAAGATATCGTTGAATATACACACGAATTGATAACTACATCCTTTTGATTTTCGTTTAAAAAATCGTTTTTTCCGTGCTGACTAGCCATTTTTGACCTAGGTCATAACTAATATACCTCAGTCTCCCGTAAAGCCTGAAAAACTAACTACTCATAATATTCCCAGATCCGCCGACGGCACAGTAACCAGTATAGACGCGACCCCTAACCTGGACAACAAAGACTACAAGAAGACGCTCAAGCTAACCTGGTTGGCCGACTCACCCCAGTCACAGGCCGTCGAGGTTTACTGTGTATACTTCGATCATATCATATCCAAGGCGCTTTTGGGCAAGGAGGAAGATTTCAAGCAGTATGTTGGCCATCCGACCAGGGTGAGTGTTTAAAGGTTTCTTGTTAGAGGGAAATTATTCATTAACAGCTTTTGCCCGCGACTTCGTCCGCATGAAATATAGCCTAAAGCCTACCTCGATAAATGGACTATCCAACACAACAATATTTTTTCAATTCTAACCAGTAGTTCCTGAGATTAAACAAACACACCAACTCTTTAGTTTTATAATATTAGTATGAATATTGTGCTTTTAGGAGAAGATAGAAGAAAGCATCTGCCAGATACATTATGAAAGATTGCAACGCAACCCAAAAAAAAAAAAATTTTCATTATTTTCTATCCAGTGGGAGATCCCAATGCTGGGCGAGCCAGAGCTGCTGAAGGTGAAAGTAGGCGACATCATCCAACTGCAGCGGCGTGGCTTCTTCCGAGTAGACGCAGCACCCGCCCCCCCCTCCGTGCACACGTCGCGCCGCGCGCCGCTCGTGCTGTTCCACGTGCCTGACGGACACAGCAAGGAGATGCCGGGACAGGTCAGTGCTACTGCCGCGTGCAACCATACCCCTCCCCCCCTCCGTGCACACGTCGCGCCGCGCGCCGCTCGTGCTGTTCCACGTGCCTGACGGACACAGCAAGGAGATGCCGGGACAGGTCAGTGCTACTGCCGCGTGCAACCATACCCCTCCCCCCCTCCGTGCACACGTCGCGCCGCGCGCCGCTCGTGCTGTTCCACGTGCCTGACGGACACAGCAAGGAGATGCCGGGACAGGTCAGTGCTACTGCCGCGTGCAACCATACCCCTCCCCCCCTCCGTGCACACGTCGCGCCGCGCGCCGCTCGTGCTGTTCCACGTGCCTGACGGACACAGCAAGGAGATGCCGGGACAGGTCAGTGCTACTGCCGCGTGCAACCATACCCCTCCCCCCCTCCGTGCACACGTCGCGCCGCGCGCCGCTCGTGCTGTTCCACGTGCCTGACGGACACAGCAAGGAGATGCCGGGACAGGTCAGTGCTACTGCCGCGTGCAACCATACCCCTCCCCCCCTCCGTGCACACGTCGCGCCGCGCGCCGCTCGTGCTGTTCCACGTGCCTGACGGACACAGCAAGGAGATGCCGGGACAGGTCAGTGCTACTGCCGCGTGCAACCATACCCCTCCCCCCCTCCGTGCACACGTCGCGCCGCGCGCCGCTCGTGCTGTTCCACGTGCCTGACGGACACAGCAAGGAGATGCCGGGACAGGTCAGTGCTACTGCCGCGTGCAACCATACCCCTCCCCCCCTCCGTGCACACGTCGCGCCGCGCGCCGCTCGTGCTGTTCCACGTGCCTGACGGACACAGCAAGGAGATGCCGGGACAGGTCAGTGCTACTGCCGCGTGCAACCATACCCCTCCCCCCCTCCGTGCACACGTCGCGCCGCGCGCCGCTCGTGCTGTTCCACGTGCCTGACGGACACAGCAAGGAGATACCGGGACAGGTCGGTGCTACTGCCCTACAAAAATTACCCTTCCAAAAAATGTAATGAAATGTAAACTAACTAACTACAAAGTTTCCTTGACTTTGTAATGCCTTGAAAGTCATGCTACGCGTTCAACATGCACCCGCGATAGAATGCAAATATGCAGGTACATTGAATTAAGTTATAATCATCAATTTGGGTAGAAAGGAGGCAAGGGCCCTGACTAGTTGAGCGAAGACACAACCCTAAGTTAGTGTCCGGAGATAGGTAAGTTTGAATTGATTTTATGAAAATTCCTGATGAGTAAGAAACAATGCACCTTGTATTTTTACAACTTTGACTTCTTGTAACCTTGTATTCCCCCCACTTCTGTTGCTGTGCTATTGCTAAGGTGAATCCTTCAGGGTAGTCCGCGAAATTCGTTTTTTTTGTAAGTTTTTTTGCAATTTGCCAATCAGTGACAAGTTGTATGTTAAATAAAATAGGATTCGCGAGCGTAACAAAATGTTACTTTTCTGAGTAATAATGATTAAAAACACCAATACAACCCTCACAGTTCATATAACTTAATTGAATGCCTTTTTCATCAATTAAAAAAAACTAATTTCGCGGGCTATCCTGAAGGATTCACCTTTAGCTTAAAGATTTATTCAAATTAACACTTCCTCAGTACTATTTTGCAATCATAACAACATAGCTTTAGGCAGTGGCGTGCCAGCAATTATTTGGAGGTAAAGCACAATTTCCAAAAAAAAAAAAAAAACACTTTTTGTTCCGAATTCTGACACTGGTTTTTAATAACACCGGTTTTGTTTTCTAATATTTAATTATGACTAACACTTTTCGTATTTTATATCCTGTCAGAAAATTTACAACTATTTCAATAAATCAAGTTGTCAGTATCATGTAAAATAATATATTAACAAGAGCCATCTATTGACATAAACGCAACAACTGAACTATTTGAGTCAATACGTATTTCGCTCGTATAAAGTCGCTTTGGGCAAACCGCTAGATGGCACACAAAATAATAAATTAGTTTCTAACTACTTACTTACATAAAGATGAAAAAAAATGTTATTACTCACAATGTATACAGCCATTACTCTTTATTCTTCGCTTCTTTACCATGGACAGATGACAAACAACAAAACACACTGAAGGCAATTATTACTAGATAGATTAATTTACAGATACATAATCTCGCTCGACACATATTGTAGGTAACTACCGAGTTATAGCTGTTTCAATTCGTGTTTTACCAAAACTACAAAATCAAATGTTTATGAGAATTTTGATGTATTTTCATGGCACCAGAGAAGTTATTTAAATCATCGTAACCTGATAAACTCCAAGCATTCTTTTCATTCGAAAAAAATATAGGTACAAGGCCAACAGAAAAAATTGTTTTTATGTTATCAGCCCACAACCCATTGTACATTGTATGCTGATCGATTAGTACCTAGTATTTCTTTTAACTTTCTGAGAAAAAATATTCAAATCAGGAGTAGGTTTAGGTGAACAAAAGAGATTATATTTATCTGTAAAATTTAAAGTATTTACCTTGCCCAGTAACGCTTTCACACACTTTAATCCATCACAACTAATCACAAGGAACTATTGTTTGCGTTTTCGAATTCATTTTCGTATTAATCAACTAACTTCAATCAAAAACTAATCACAAAACATAGTTAAATTCTAACAAGAAACGGAAAAATCAAATCACAATAGAATATTATTGCATCATCAACCATCAACGCTCAAGACAAATTTGAACTAAATCGAAATTCCCTTCAAACAAGTTCAATCGCGTCGCGAACTTGCATTCACACACTCATTCACATTCTCTCGCAATCGCAATCTTTAAACTCAAACGTTCAAAGCATGCTTGGAAATTGTTGGAAATCCTATACATTTTGTCGTAAACCCGGCAAAAAGTATGTAAACAAACAACTCTAAATTATGTTCGTAGGATAGAGAGGTCAGAAAAGCAGTTCGAAATCGGATGGTGTGACAGAGAAAGGGCTAGTCGAGCCCGATCATGCCCGATCGATCTGTTTGATCAATCGGCTGAGGTCGGGAGTCGGGAGACATATTAGAAGAAGTTTGGCAACGTCGCAGTGCGAGTTGCGCGCGAATGTATTTTCTGGTTTATTGAGTACGTAAACCTGACAACGTCGCATCAATACGTTCCGTTTTTCGCGTGGCATGCAGTTTGATGATAATGATTATAATATTAATTTTGTTTTTGTATTGACCGTTTTTTTTTTAATTCGTTGTTTTATTAAGGCAAGCTGTGCTTTTCTGCTTCTATGGGAGTACCGCCACTGGCTTTAGGTGGGAACTGGTATCCAATAGGGACAGCGACATCACGAAAATTACAACAATCAACCTTTGATAAATTAAGGTTCTTCTTGTTCAATAATCCAGAAATGAGAATAGGTTTCTGTGAACTAAACTGAATTAGCGTAACTTGTAGCGATAGCGAGCGAAGCGAGCTCAAAAATTGTCAACAGCTTTCGAAATTAGCATTTTCCACCTTGGATTAGTTTGTTTCTGTAAAGTTGCCATTCGGGGTAATAATAATAAGTTTTTTATCGTGAAAGCAGAGAAAGATAATCGGTCACTTGCCAAGCTTTTTCTGAACTACGTTTAACTTCCAGTTTAACCAGATGCAGCAGCTGCCTATCTTACCTCCAGAACACAATTCGGCCATTCTCCGATTGCCTAATTACCGTAACCTTTTTTATTTTCATATATTTCAGTAATTATTTCATATTTTAATGTGTTTTCACTAATTTGACTTGGAAACATTAAAATATGAAATAATTCTTTCATATTTAAGGCGATGACAATAGCTATTGACTTCTGATGTTTCAGTATTTTTGGTCACGCCCACAATTTTTCCGATACCCTAGCGCCATACTACCAAGTAAGAAACAAATAGTCCAGGATCCGCGGTCCATTTTTGCACTTGATTACTATCAAGCTAATTTTGATGAGACGGCGAGACGCCTAAGAATTTCCTGCACGAAAACTCTCGAATTCTCGATTGTGGTAAGTAATAGGGGTAGCAGGGATAAAATATGTTGGTTTGATGATTCTCAAAAGTGTTAGTACAAACACTTTTGAGAATCATCAGCTGGGTTTTTTTTTGATAAATCTGATGATAATTATCTAAATTATTTGAAAAAATATTTGTCCTACAAAATGTAGGTACGGTTTGATCAAAGAGTCCCCTTCCTTCCTTCCAATATGTATCGATAACGATAATTAAAAATGATTACTAACTGGGTTTTGGGGATTGGATATTTTCTATTAAACCCACTCTTTACAAGTTACCTACAAAAAATTGGTTGTCTGTAAAGTCGGTTTACTGACGATAGTTGAACGTGACAACGTCTTAAGAAAATACTGATTTACATAAAATTCTTCATTCAGAAAATCATTTTAAATTAAAAAAATAAAAATACAACAAAATACTTGAATAAAATTAATTGTAATTTGTTATAAAAAAATATTACTTTTTTATAACAAATTACAATTAATTTTGCTTAAATAATTAAGTAACGAAATTTAATTATATTATTAAAATAATAAAATCAAAATTTTAATCTTAACAATTGAGTAGAAATTTAAACAATAAATTTTATTCAAGTATTTTGTTGTATTTGAGGTAACGCCTCAGAGGTAACGCCTCAGAGATAACGCCTCAGAGGTAACGCCTCATGAGTCATGTTTTTTCGTGCGTGCAGCCGGCTCTATCGAATTATAAGACGTTGTCACGTCAAAAAATTCTCACTAGTTCGACGATCGAACTAATGAATCGAACTAATGGGAATGAGCCAGAATCATTAGGTACCTTTATCGCTGTAATTATCGTTGCTATAAACAATTGACACCACATTCACTTTTCACTGCACTTGAGACTCGATCAAAACATGTAAATGTACTATAGTATAGCAGCTGTCCACGCAGACGCATCGCTCACTCAAGTAGGAGAGAGACGGATGTCGAACGTTGCCGAACGCAAAGGCCGATTGTGCTTCTTTGTCGCTCGTTCCGCGCTCTCGCTTGCACTTCAAGCCTTACATGGAACGCCTCAGAGCGAGGTAACGCCTCAGAGGTAACGCAGAGGTAACGCCTCAGAGGTAACGCCTCAGAGCTAACGCCTCAGAGGTAACGCCTCAGAGGTAACGCCTCAGAGGTAACGCCTCATGAGTCATGTTTTTTCGTGCGTGCAGCCGGCTCTATCGAATTATAAGACGTTGTCACGTCAAAATTCCTAAAATTATAATAAGTGTTTGGCACTTACTCCACGCACCATCAATACATCATACACAACAGGCTAATACACTTTCTGGAGCCACAAATTCCAGAAGAGCAAGCAGGTTTTGTTAAAGGCAAAGGCACGCGGGAACAAATCCTGAACGTTCGCCAAATTATAGAGAAAAGCCGGGAATTTAACAGCCCTGTATTGATTGTATGTTTCATACATTCAAAGCATTTGATTGCGTGGAGTGGGGCAAGCTGTGGGGGGTTCTTAAAGGCAATGGGAACGCCTCAACATCTTATTGACCTAGTCCGATGCCTCTACATCAACAACCGCTCTTTCGTCAAAATCGACACCGACTACTCAAATGCGTTAGGCAGGGATGCATCCTCTCACCTCTGCTCTTCAATGTGTATGAAGAGTAATATCATTCAAGACTCTTGAGGGCTGGGACAAGGGGTTTACTGTTGGTGGAAAGTGGATTTCCAATCTGAGGTACACTGACGACACCGTTCTCCTTGCTACAACTTTTAGCAACATGAAAGAGATACTGCACAGATTGGAAGTAGAAAGTGGCAAAGTAAGGTTTGCAATAAATAGGCAGAAAACCAAGCTTATGGTGGTAGATCGTGCGGGAAAGCTATCGGGCGCCTATAACATCTAAGGTATACTGTGGACAGCTTCGATTAACTGGGCTCCAATATAAGTAATGAAGGTAGCTGCGTCCCAGAAATAAAACGGCGGATAGCTATGGCTAAAGATGCTATATTACGCCCCCAGAACATCTGGGAAAAACGTGGTGTAAGTTTTAAAACGAAGGCCCGTTTGGTCAGACCACTAGTTTTCCTGATTTTCCTCACAACACTCTCACAAAAATCCAAACAAGAGTAAGACAGAGGATATATGCATTCGAAATGTGGTGTTTTAGGCGGATTCTCCGAATTCCATGGACGGCCAAACGCAGAAATGTGTCTATCCTTTACCAACTCGATATCAAGACTCGATTGTCAACAGTTTGCCTACAGCGTATTTTGTCTTATTTCGGCCACATAATGCAAAGAGGAGATAGCAGCCTTGAAAAGCTGGTCATTGGTGGCAATACCGAAGGCAAGCGACCGCGAGGCCGGTTGCCATTTTACCAATTTTGAAGTGTCTGTCTTTCAAACGATTGGCTTTGAGAAAAAATTGTTTGTGGAACCTCAATGTCATTTTTAAAGACCTGTCTATGTCTATAGACACCCCACGCGTAGGTATAGGTTTGTTGAAAAAAAAAATAGTTTCAGTTCCATTTATGACCCCATAAATCCTTTTTTTTTTATTTTTGTATAAAAATCGTAAAGCGGTTCACAGAATACATCTACCTACCGAGTTTCAACTGTGTAGTCTCAATACTTTCCGAATGAAGTGGCTGTGACATACGGGTGGACAGACGGACAAACAGACATGACGAATCTATAAGGGTTCCGTTTTTTGCCATTCGGCTACGGACCCCTAAAAAACAGCTGATTTGTAATAATTTTTGATGAGCTCGTTATCAATACATGTTGGATTTAGATTTAGATAATGATCATCAGATTTAACAAAAAAAAAATTGTTAGTAATAGATTTTTGAAAATCATCAAATAAATATATTTATAATCAATATATATTTATAATCAATATATATTTTATCCCTGCTGCCCCTATTACCTACCACAATCGAGAGTTTTCGTATAGGGTAATGTTGGCGTCTCATCAAAATGCAGCTGCTCACGGAAAATTAGCTTGATAGTAATCAAGTGAAAAAATGTACCGTGGATCCTGGACTAACATTGTGACGCGGTCAATAATAATTTATAGATGAACGGATAGCTGTCAGTGGGGCGCAAAGTGACATACGTCCGTCTAGCACCGCGCCTAAGCGCTCACTGTCGGATTGCATACGTAAGAAAGAGAGCGCGATGACGCAACGCTCGAACTTCTTCTAAACATTATAATGATTAATTACTTATAAATAATTTTATTACATAATCAAAAATTAAAAACAACGAAATTTTGTATTTAAATATGATACGTTATTGTTATAAATTTTACCAACGTACGTTGATCAATAATACAGATATTTTTGTTGGAAGATCATTATAAGAGGTTAGTTTACCATTTTTTTGTATCGAGAAAACTTTTCAAAAACGCGTTTTGAATACAACGAAATTATCAGAAATATGTTCAAGATTAACATATATTTTTTCCGCCGTGTCAAACTGTATAGATTTGGCTAAAAAATTGTTCAATACAAGCCTATTTGGCTCTTGTCAGCGTCTTAAATGTGTTTAAGTCAAATTAGTGATAAATAAAAAAAGCTTACGGTAATTAGGCAAGGACGCCAAATCAGAGAATGACCGAATTAGTGCTGGGTAATACGATACCCTTTGATAAGACTGGTTGGCAAACTTGCGAGCCACTGACTAACTGTAACGAACGACTGTCAAATATCTACACTTGACAGTCGGGACCAACAGCTTCACGTGCTTTCCGTGGCACGGAGAAAACTCGATATGCAATGGGTGGTCCACCCATCTAAGGCCTAACTTAGACAACCTTAGGCTTAACCTAAAAACCGACCCAAGCGGCTGTTTTTATAATACTTCTCTGCTATAAAAACTGCAATAGCAGCCTTGGGATCCTTGGGAACTTATCATAGTCTTTCAGGAATATACCTAGCTTGGTATAAATAAACAACAATTGTGTAGAAGTATATCAAAGTTTAATCGTAATTAGTTAGGAATTATTATGGCACTGCGATTCAAATTCGCTCAGTAAAATACCCTTGCTTAGTGACATAAATGACTCGAATTTGAAATCGAGAGTGCTTAAAGATATGTATGTATAGTCGACCAAGAAATTGGTTTACCACTCTAAGGTTGAATATCATTTGCACGTACAAAACATCAAGTGCTATAATCTGTCATTCCTGTTTATTTAAACTCAGAACGTAATCCTTAGCGAATAATTATGTTACTGGGAGATGTCATCAAAAGTGGTAAACCAATTTCTTGGTCGACTATACATAATGCGTAAATCAAGATTATGTTCTCAATTATTACCTATGATAGCATGCGTTACAATAATAGATGTGATATTACACTTACAGCCAGGAACAGTTAATATAACATAATAAGCTCGGCAATTAAACATGAAACAAATAAATGTTTGTAATTTTTTAATTAATTGTGATATTTAGCTATAATAAAAATTCTTAGAATACAAATATTTTAGAATAAATACAACTAATTATCTATTTACAAAAAGCCCCTCTTTTTGTAACTAAATAAATAAAAGGGCGCTTAGGCGTCTAAGTACTCCTCCATATCGTTGTCATCCGTAAACGTGCCTAGAAGACTGACAGCACTTTTACATTGAATGACAATTTAAATAGGGTAGTTGACAAAACAAATCTAATTATTCCGTCAGATAGATTTCCAAAAAATATTGGACACGACATATTTTTTCTTTTTTCACGTAAACAAAAAATGAGGATGATACAGTCTTTCGAAAAATCGTGTGACGTCACATTGCTGTATATTTTTATTAATTTGATAAAACAAAAAACACGTTTCCGATATTTTTCGATAATCTAACTGACACGAACTAAACAGATTTTTTTTTTTTTTTTGTCGGGTAACATCAGTCATAAGTATTTATGCAATCGTGTATTTATTATGACTCTACTACACTACACACACGTCTTAACAGAAAATAAAATTAACCCTGCCCGCTCTGAGGGCCTTACACTCAAAGGTCCCTCAGAAAAGTCCGGTTAAGCAGAAGCCAGCTGAATAGGATGTCCTGCGATGCCATAAAAGAATAAAAATACTAATTTTGTTCATGTTTTACATGGTACATTTAGATTCTTATAAATAGACTTATTATTTAAAACGTTTCGCCATGGACGGCATAGATAAATATAATGTACTTTATTTTAATTACACCAAAATTGATACAAAGATATGAATAAATATTACTAATTCTATGGATACAATAGCGGTTGAGACCGCTTTATTAATTTGATAAAACAAAAAACACGTTTCCGATATTTTTCGATAATCTAACTGACACGAACTAAACAGATTTTTTTTTTTTTTTTTTGTCGGGTAACATCAGTCATAAGTATTTATGCAATCGTGTATTTATTATGACTCTACTACACTACACACACACGTCTTAACAGAAAATAAAATTAACCCTGCCCGCTCTGAGGGCCTTACACTCAAAGGTCCCTCAGAAAAGTCCGGTTAAGCAGAAGCCAGCTGAATAGGATGTCCTGCGATGCCATAAAAGAATAAAAATACTAATTTTGTTCATGTTTTACATGGTACATTTAGATTCTTATAAATAGACTTATTATTTAAAACGTTTCGCCATGGACGGCATAGATAGATATAATGTACTTTATTTTAATTACACCAAAATTGATACAAAGATATGAATAAATATTACTAATTCTATGGATACAATAGCGGTCTCAACGCTGATAGCTTTACAAACTAATACGTGTTACTCGTAAATTTTAAACACAATACATTTTGTTAGTATGTGCCTGTGTATGCCTAATCCTTTATGAATTACAGGCGCAATGTTATGTTGGCACTCAAGTGATGGTATACCATTTAAATCAGAAAAGTAAAATACTCTGAATCTAATCTGATCTTAAAATGGTCGCTTATGTAGAATCAGAAAAGGATAATACTATGAATTATGTTACAATTCGTAAAGTAGTCACAAAATCACAAATCATAAAATTAATTGAGTCTGTGAGGATAGTTTTGGGTATAATACTAATTTAAAAAATGAACGAATGAATGAATGAAATGAATGATGATGAAAATAATGTTTTTGAAAATGAGCGCCTCTCGCCATCAAACGTAATAGTTTAGCGAGTTTAAAATTAAGTTCCACCTCTGTACTAATTCAATATAAATTGTTTCAAAAACAATAATAATATTTTTAATTGTTGTTTTGTTTTAAATTGGTTTTGTTGTTTTTTGTATTGTTGTTAATTGTAGTGTTGTTTTTTTTGTTTTGTATTTTTTAATTGTTTCAAAAAAAAGACTAGAGGGGGACCAAAGAAATGATGGATTGACTATGTAAAGGTTGATAATATGACAAGAAAGGAGGTGTCTGATGAGGTTACAAGTAAAAGAGAAGTATGGAAGAATAAGACATGCTGCGCCGACCCCAAATACCTCATCATCATTCTTTACCATATAAACTTTCTAGTAGCATTTTATAAGTTAGCCTGTTCTTATTAGTCACATACGTCCAAATACTCGAACGTCACTCAATTATAAGTAGCCCTCAAAACTCCTGCTATCTCTGTCACTCTGCGTTAAAGTAACAAAGACAGCACGAGATTTAAGTGCAACTTAAAATTGAGTGACGTTCGAGTATTTGGCCGTTAGTCAACCCATTTGGCGGCGAGTTTGGCACTTTCAGTAGCCTCTATAATACTTAGTTGTTTCTTCTTAGCATTTTAACATTTTAAAGATCTCTTAATCTCATAGCAATTTCTAGTTGCTATGTAAAATGAACACATGACAAGAATTTGTGTAGAATACCACAACTAAAAAGGTAAAAAACTGTTTTGCATTAAAGCACAGACTTCCAAAAAACACAAATTTAATCTGGAAAATAACTTTCAGATGTCAGTGGCAAAAATAATTTACATTTTATGCAAAAAGTCGACTATCTTTATCGGTTGCATTTAATTTTGTGCAAAAAGTTTATTTTAATGTCTCGTCTTGTAGGGAAATATGTTTCGTCTTCTATTTAGTGTTATTTAGTATTGGGTCGGCTAGACTACTATATAATGAATCCAAAATTTCCTCGTAATTGAATCCGTCGAGCAATTCTGATACTTCGTCATCAATCTCACTTTCTGATTCCGAGTGATCACTCCATATCTGTAAACTTACTGTCAATTCAATTTTTTTATATTGCGTAGGTTCGGGTGCAATTTTTTCATTATTTTTTGTTTTGTTTGCTTCAGGTGATTTAGTACCGTTTAAGCCAGGTTTAAGTTTTTCAGTCTTTTCATTATCTTGTTCATTCTTTTTTGTTGTTTGTACTTCATGTGATTCTGTACTTTTCTTTTTACTTGATATAAATCCAGTTAGAGGTACCAAGTTGTTCTTGTTGCGTGAGTTGTATCGTTGTAATGTTGTTATGTTAGGTCCAGCGTTGTATATATTATTTTGAATATTTTGTCGGCTCAAATTGTTTGACGGAATTACAGCTGATGTTCTGCTTTGTGTTACTGACGGCGCATTAATATACTGAAAATAAAAAATAAATTTATTTTAGACTAGCTTTTCTTTTTTCGAAATTATATAACTAACTTTCTATCTGTGGAGGCCTGTGCCCGAGCAGTCGGAACATTACTGGCAGATGATGATGATGAACTTCCTACCGAGATGAAAAATACCATATCAGTGCTACGAGAATATCTTAATTCAGTTCTGTATGCTTAATTTCATTTTAATTCGTTCATCCGTCATTGCGAAAAAACTGAATTTCATATTTCTGATACTAGTTCGAACTAGCTTATACCCGCGGCTTCGTGTATTCGGTAAAAGTGGTGAGTATACTCTGTGTGAATCCAGGATATAAACTACTTGTGTGGCAATTTCTGCCCTTATCCCAATTAATTTGGTGCCGTCTGTCTTCTTCTTCTAATAAATAAAAAGAGAAGTCCTGACTGACTGATTGACTGACTGACTCATCAACGCCCAGCCCAAACTCTTGGACCTAGAAAGCTGAAATTTTGCACAGAGGTTCCCTTTATAATGTAGACAAGGAATAAGGAAGGATTTTTAGAAATTCAACCCCTAAGGGAGTTAAATTGGGGATGAAAGTTTGTATGGAAAATCGTCATTTTCACGCGAGCGAAGCCGCTGGCAAAAGCTAGTCTTCCATATTTCTCTATTACTCGTCATCTCAGCAGTCACCTCCTTCCTAGCCATATCATCCTTCGTACAGTTCTCGTTTCTTTGGTCTTCCTCTACTCTGACAGGCCTGTTGGTCTAGTGGTTAGTGACCCTAACTGCTATGCCGGAGGTCGTGAGTTCGATTCCCACCCAGGACAAATGTTTGTGTGATGAGCACGATCATTTGTTCTGTGTCTGGGTGTAATTTATCTATAATATGTATGTATTTAGAAATATATAAGTATGTTTATCAGTTGTCTAGTACCCATAACACAAGCTCTGCTTAGCTTGGGACTAGATGGCGTTGTGTGATAGTTGTGGAATATTATTATATTATTATTATTATATTATTACTCTTATAACCATCATCATTCATACTCAACATTTTTTCACTACATTTTAATCATTCCTCCGCACCACAAGTCCATACCACGATAACCAATTACCAAGTTGTGTGGTAATTGGTTATCGTGGTATGGACTTGTTCACCTGACTTCAGTCACCGGCCGTGTCCATACCACGATAACCAATAAATTATTTGTGTATGTGAGTTTAAATGTTTGTGAACGCACCCACGATACAGGAGAAATTCCTAGTGTGGGGCAAAGTTAAAAAAAAAAAAATTACCACACAACTTTTCAGTCACCGGCGCTACTTTCAGAACTTGCGAACACAAAATTGTTAAATAAATAACTTTTTGCTTTATATTTATGTTTGCAATAACTTGTTGGTATAGTGATACGCACGAGGTTCTGGGTTTTTAATTTTAAGTATTTTTAAGTGCAATGCTCTTTTATTTATATTTCGTGTTCTAAGTATTTATGTATTTTATCATTTATGTACACACTAGAGAGAACACAAGGAAACATCGTAAGTTCGTAAAAAACGTACAGTACAAAGGTACAACATAATATTTCAATAGAAATTTTACCAGCAGCCCTGCGAAAGAAAACATAAAAAATAACTGTCGCGAGTAGTACTATCCGTCTGTTACACATCCCAATTTCATGCTTATTGAACGAAATATGTGTGTTTAGGGAAAACAATTTTATCTATTGGCATTAATATATCTATAATTCTATAATATTAATATATTTTTAAAACTTCCGGCCAGTCTCCACACCCTAGCTAGCCCTTCCATTCGCGCTATAGACCACACGGTTCGGATTGACGTTCGGAACCCTAGATATCACATTTTCATAGAAGCGTAAATAGACGAGACGACCGATCGATATCGCGCTAAAAATACGCAAACATTTCTAAGTATCTACATCCACGAGCACTAGCAAATATTTACATAGCAACCTTTAAAAGTAATTTTCTTTAAATCTCTTGATTGTAATTTTATGTAGGTAGAAATATACTGTTTTGGGACCCATAAATAAAATAGATCTTTCATGAAAATTGCAATAGTTTTTTCGCGAAAAAATCGCTGGCGAAACTTTTTAAGTGAAAATATTTACTCAGGTTAGGTACTTACGTAGGCTGGAGACCCAACACTGGTTCTTGAATTAGGGTATGGTAAGGGCAAAGTGGGTGGAGGGCAGGAAAATGGTGATGACTGTTGATCGCTACAAAGGAAACAGTCCGGTGCAAAAGAGCACATGATGACTTTTGATAATGTCACTGCCACTTTTTGTTGACAAAACTTTTCTTCTTCTGTCTTCTTCCAATGACACCAAAAAGTTTTTATTTCGCCGCAGCTGCAAAATAACAATTTTTTTTTTTTTTACTTAATGCCTAATCTAACTTTAATTTGTGCGTATTTCTGTCAAAATGAGCTTACCGAAGTCTAATTTTTTTTATCTTATTTTGCATTATTTGTATGTATTATAATATGTATTAGTTTATTTCATTCTATGTGTATAAATATGTATCAGTATGAATCTATTTATGTTAACAAAATGGTATTCTTCTTATTTTTATGTATTCTTCCACAATACTATTTTACTCAAAGGTTGACTGGTAAAGAATGCCTTGTGCCATTCAGTCCACCTATGACCACTATCGCACATGAAGTTAACATAAATAAAATTTACCTTTATTCAGTAAAATTAGGCCCTAATACTGCCAAAACGCATGCTTGGATACAGATTTATTTTACTTCCTAGAATGGAAGACATTCTGATGTGGGTTGGTAACTTTTGGCAGAACTATGCTTTAAATTAGCACTGAATACTTAAAACACAGAAGTAACGATACAAGATTGTTGATGAAATAAATATTACTCGTTTTGTTTAAAAAATACCAAATTACCGGCCGGCCCACACGGGGTGCGCGCCCTTAGACTGTGATAACGAAGAGCCAGACGGAATGAAATTGAATGAATGAATGAAATACATTTTATACCCATTCAGTACAGTGCGTCATTGATCTTTTGACGCGTGAACATAGTAGGAACTAATGCTCCCATCGTGTTTTAATTACCACAGACATTTGCTTGAATGTTTACCAATAGCGCCTTCTTGAAAATTGGTCCAGTCATATTATGAAGTGAAACCCACTTCGGAATTGGAGATAGCCAGCTATAAAACCTTTATTTTGAGACCAAAACTTGTCTCAAAACCTATTAATCTTAGGGTGTCCGTGACTACAGATGTCAAAGGTCAAAGATAAAACCAAACGATGTTGATAATGAATTCAATGCATCCACTAGCACAAAGTTTTAAGAGTGCTACTTTGTTTTATCGTAAAATGTTATTTTTAACCCCAAAGAAAGTCTTTTCTTAGCAATATTTTTTGCGTATTTGATTGATATAATTTTGATGGCTGCGTGAAGGGTTCATTTACACCCTGTATGACTGAACGAAATGTCATTCAAGTACTAAAACAACCTCAGAAAACAACCATATCGCACTATACAGGTGCGGCAACCTTTCCCTAATATTGAATGAACTGAATAGCCGATATTCATTCATTCAATCGACCGCTGTTTGTATACAAATAAGATGTCACTCATGTTCGCTTCAATCGAGTATGCAAAATTGACCTTTAAGTTTTCTATCATAAATATTATAGTACCGTGAAAATAGGAAATGATTAACTGCTTTTCAATCGGAAATTGTTGACTAGACGGACAGACGGCTTGCGATTTCTACCCCTCGGGCTTCGCGGCCAATTAAGGGGTGGGTTTTGGATATGGCAGGAAAATGATACACATTGTAACCATGTAATTAATAGCTGTATAAGTATACCTACATAATGTCTCTTTGTGTAATGTAATAGGGATATTTTCTGACAAAAAATAAAAAATCAGTTTAGTCCGTCAGTTAGATTATCGAAAAATATTGGACACATATTTTTGCTTTTCTCATGGAAACAAAAAATGAAGAATGTGTGCTTCGAAAACTCGTGTGGCGTCACAGTTCTGTACATTTTTACCGGCGAGTGACGTCATAAGGCCCCCCCACTCATGATCTTTGACGCGTTTTATCTTCGTAATTTTTCATTAATTTTAAAACAAAAAACACGTAACCAATATTTTTCGAACAGATTAAATTTTCAACATTTCGCTCGTTATGCTTATTTCCTATGTAGGTATTACGGGGCAAGCCAGGGCACAAAACTTGGCTGTCTAAAAAATGCTTAATTAAAAACACTTTCCGACCTGTGAATCGAATTATCGAACCCAGGACCTTACAATCGGCAGTCGCTAGACCAACGACACAGTCGAACAGTTTGATTTCAAAAACTCATATTATTTTGATGAGGCTTTAGAAGTTCGTGTATGGTCATCGGCCTTGAGACGCTTATCTTACATCCACACGCTTGAACTATGGCAAAAAAATGGTCTGTGAACTTTTGCCAGTGAATCTAAGACCTAAAAGCGAAGACTTATGATTCATTTTTTATTCAACCTAAGGATCGTCTTATTATTTAGCAAGGATCGAATATTTCTCGGAGATCGAGCGCCAATCAAAAGTACTGAAGTAGGCACTGGCTGTCATCAAGGAATGACCTAAGTTACACAATAATTATAAACAACATGATATCTTTTATTTTTTTTTTCGGCTCGATATAACTCGTTTATCTAATCAATATATTATAATCCGTAGCTTCTTATTATTAATTTGTAGTTCTTATCAATATTGTATAACGTTTAACTGAGCTACTAGGTCCATATGGCAGGAGTTCCGAATCGTTGTTGATACATTTTCCTTTCGCTACACTCTGAACCAAGAAACAAAACACGACTCAACACTATTCCTTCGCTCGATTTACATTGCTGCTTTTAATTCATACCTACACATAAGCACAAGTGAAAACCTGCAATGTATGCTAAGGTCAAGCGATACAGTCGTAACCGGTTTGACAGATAGTTTTTTTAGAAAGTGCCTATAGTTATTTAACTCCACGTTGTTCTTTGAATCATCAGTATTAAGTCAGTGTTGCATATGTTCAGCTGATGATTTGGCAGTTCTTTTAGTTATTTTGTTAAGTGTGGTACTTTGGCATAGGTAATTATTATTTTATTTTAAAGAATTATTTGTGGAGTTCGTTGTAAATAAGATGCCAACTCAACTTTATGAGTGCACTGCCTCTGAGTAGTTTTGAGTTCGTATTGCGTTGCAATCACTTAGGTGGCTGCCGGATGACGATCTTATTTCGGTGAGTTTTGACCCGACTGGCAAAGAAGGGTTATGTTTTTTGGCGCGTATCTTGTATTTATGTATGCATTTAATATTGTTTATAACCTCATATCTTTCAAACCGCTGCACGGATTTATTTAATTATTTTATGTATTTGTAGAAACAAAGATATTTTATTCGCAAACACGCTAATGAGTACGTACGAATTCTGTATAAATCATCATCTGCCTAGCCTTTTCCCAAGTATATTGGGGTCGGCTTCCAGTCTAACCGGATGCAGCTGAATACCAGTATTTCACATGGAGCGACTGCCTATCTGACCTCCACAACCCAGTTAATACTAGGTAATACGATACCCTTTTGATAAGACTGGATGTCAGAATTTCAGGTCACTGACTATCTGTAACGACTACCAAAGATCTATATATGGCAGCCGTGACCAACAGCTTAACGTGCTCTCCGAGGCACGAAGGAAACTCTGTATGTCGGGTGGTCACCCATCCACAGAACGACCTAGGCAAGGACAGCTTTACCTAAAGATCGACCCCGAGTGGCAGTTCTTATTAAGAGGAAATGCGAGTGCTGTCTCTTTCTACTATCGCTGTCTCTCTCCGTCCTCCTGCCATCAAATTCGTGCGATAAGGACAACTATAGAAAAAAGTTAGAATTCGAGGTTTGGCTCTCGCCTATTTCCTCCTCCAATATTGAACCAATTTAAAAGATATTTTAGACAATGAATAAGGAGGTTATATACTACGCCGCTATTTTTTTCTTTTTTCGTTAATAGTTGTCAAATTTGTACACTAGGACTCTGTTAACAGCGATCTAAACAAGCAATTTTGAGCATTTTTTGAGGGTTCTAGTGCTTATAAAAATAATTTATCACCAAAAAGGAAAACATAGGGGCATAGAAATAGTTAATATTTATTATTCTGTAAAAAACCATTGCTCTAGGGTCATTAACCAAAAAGAAAACAGGCGAGAGCGTTTGTATGGAGAAAAGACCACTCGCGTTTCCTCTTAAGCCACGAGCTCCTCTAAATCAGTATAAATGTGTTCTATAAAAAAAAATATCCCGAAGTTCTGAAGTTACCGGTAAATACCATTCGTTTCGCGCCACAGCGAAACGTAACCGGGTTACATCATCATCACTCTTGTTCCACAAAACGCTGAATTTACACTTATTTCGTTGTTGTGGCCCTTGTGGGGCATAGTTCCCTGACCTGCGCGATTGTCAAAGAGGTTTACCTAGGCCAGGGACCAATTCGTTTCTTCAGGGTTCCGGTTTTTAAAATAAATAACCATCGCGGTCCGTTTCTAGTTGAGTTTATTAAATGAGTGAATGTTATAATAATAATGAGTAAATGTAATGTTAATTGGATAATATGGACTTTAGCGACACTCTGAGAGCACTATTTTGTATGCCTTTTGGCGGAACATAGGATGGACCAAACATTTTTTTATTGAACATCATTTGTACCTGTTTGTGTTCACAAACTCAATAAATGAATTTGAATTTGTAATTTAAAGAAGTAACAAGGTTTTTTTTAATATTATACCATTGTGAAAAATTAATTTTTGCCTTGAACTATTTGTCTATTGTCGAATTGATGGCAATCCCACCTTTTAAAAACTTACGTACTCAGTAATAAAAGTTACTGTTTACAAGGGTCGCACAATATAGGTCGGCGGTCCGGATCCGGACCGTGGTCCGCCATTTCGTGACTGACCTAGGCTGAATAAACAACTGTTCTGTGTCTTAACAGTTTCTTAACATTATCTGACAAAGAAATCTCTTGCCAACAGCCAAAGCCGGTCTCAGCGACCGCCGCAAAGCAGCCAGCCGCGCCCGCACCAGCATCGTCCGGGGCCTCTGAGCTGAACGACCAGATCACCAAGCAAGGAGACTTGGTGCGCTCGCTGAAGTCCGCTAAGGCTGAGAAGGCTAAGGTCGACGAGGCCGTCAAGGGCTTGCTGGATCTTAAGGCCAAATATAAGGCTGCTACTGGACAGGTGAGTTTGTTTTCTTCTTCGTGTCCACGATTCCAATATTTTTTCATGTTAAATGATGTTTGTCTATCTTGCCACCTCGCTAGCGTTCGTAGTGGCTTCGGACAGTCGATGATTAAGAAAACGTGTGGCACTCGGAGACTGCCGCGGTAAATCTATTGCATAGCATTTTTTATCAACTTATGCATAGGTATAAATAATTCGGTATTAATAGTGTAATTACACACCAAAATAATTATTCATTCAAAAAATTTGAACAAAAATAACGATATTAAGAGTTTGATCTTCGAATTTCGCGCGATGTACATTATATAAATCAAAACTAACCTTCATAGACTAACTAAGCTAGTAAGAAACTCTATGACAGAAAATTTAAAAGAAAAAGTATTGACAGCCTGACGTAAGTGTCATAACATTGAAAAATATGAAAATTATTTATTTTATTTTAGATATTTTATAAGAAAACGAATCGTTTTAGACCGATTCGCAGAATAGTAATGCAAAAACCAATAAAACTTATGATAGATGCGTACTAATAATAAAATGAATGTATATATAGAGTACTCACTCACTCATTTTCTTTCACTATATTTTCGTGACTTTCTTCATTAATAAATGCACTTTGTTTATTCATATATAAAACACTTTGTACACAAATTATACGAGTAAGAATATTTTAGAAGGAGAAAGCAGAGAGACAAACAATTATTTAATTTGACAACCTCAGTTGACAACCTTGTTATTTTCCGTAACCATAGCAAACTGACATAAAATTTGCGTTACGAAATCTCTGGATTCGCTCTCCACGCTCAACTCAAGGCCCGCGATAGAATAGCGCCCTGCACACGTACAGTTCGGACCGCGGGAAACACCACGCGCCGTTCCATCCCTCGCTCCGAACTGTACGTGTAGATGTGCGGATCTAACAGTCCGATTTGGCACCTCGACGCGAGTGCATGTCTCACAGTTTTACGCGCGCATCACGTATAAACGTAAATTACAAAAATGGCGGTTTGGACTGTCGTAATTCCCTTAACATCGGTAAATGTCCATATCTTTGTCTGTATTCCTTTACCCACACTCGTCGTTTTTTTCGGCTGTTTAAGCTAACTACAAATCCAGCTAACGCGATAACCAACCGATCGTCCATTTTTCTTACTACTGTGTAAAAAACTTTTAAAAGCTATAACGTTCCACGCGCCAGTCCAAACTGCAGTCCAAACTCTTGAAAATCAATTTACACGCACAGTTCGGAACGTTTGTCTAATTATGTAAGTTTCGTCGGCAATCCAAACCGTGAATGCATTTTTAATCGTAATTAGCACAACAGTTTGATCCGCAGTCCAAACCGTACAGATCTAACTGCTGTTTGGAACGCAGTCCAAGATGCGCGGTCCGAACTTTACGTGTGCAGGGCGCTATTCTATGCAATAGATTAAAATTAGAAGAGCAGTTAGAAAAAAAAACTTTCCAGAGCAGAGTTGTTATGTTCTGTTTTTGCGGTTTGATGTTCTTATTATAGGTACTTGAGATATTACTTTCTTTATCGTTTGGTTAGTGCCTAACCAGTTGTCAGAGTTTTTATGTCGCCCATGGACCTCTTTTTTTTTTGGTGGGTGGAAAATCATCCAATAACAACCCCCTCCCCCCCCCCCGCTCTTGGCTAAAAACCAAACCCATGTTCCTTCTTCGCCCTTGTGTCGGAGCCGCGTTAACCTTTCGATAATCCACAGCCCCGACGGGGCCCGTGGACCTCTGACTTAAATTGACTTCACATGCCATCGAAAAATAGCTTTCAGGCATGTTGGCTTCCTTCATCGCCAACACATTGAAAGTATTAAATCTGCTATTACAGATGGCCATAGCCGCGCATATGCGCCCTTAATTACCATATGGTAATTTCTTAATATTTGAGTATAGTTAGCTTTTTCTTGCCATCCAAAAACATAAATGCTAAAATTACATCCCGATACCGAACTCCGTCAGAATAGGCATTATTAGATTTTAACCGACTTCATGGTCCTCAGGATTGGAAGCCAGGCGCGTCTCCGGCTCCAGTGGCAGTTCCCGCAGCTCCATCTGGTGACGCTGCCTCCATAGACCAGCAGATCACCAAGCAAGGAGACTTGGTGCGCTCGCTGAAGTCCGCTAAGGCTGAGAAGGCTAAGGTCGACGAAGCCGTCAAGGGTTTGCTGGACCTTAAGGCCAAATATAAGGCCGCTACTGGACAGGTGAGTGTGTCTTCTTCGTGTCCACGATTATCCATCTTGCACTGCATCCCCTGACACCTGCACATTTGACGATCTTATCAGCATAAGCGAGCAGAGTAGGTCGGATATCTGAATTTTTATAGCTTTTGCCCGCGCCTTCGCCCGCTTGGATGTCGGAACTTGACAAATTATATACTAAAACCATCCTCGAGAGTCACTCTTTCCGTTGGAGACATACAGACTTTCAGATAGACAGACGCTGCGGAGGACTTTGTTTTATAAGTCAAAGTCAAAACATTTATTGCGATCCAAGTGTACAATGTGGTGTTAGATATATTTTGGTTAGTACTTATAACTTAGCAGCCTTTTACAAGCATTGCACACTGCATAATATGTAGTGATAGTGATGATTTGCCATCGACACGCTAAGAACTAAGAAGTTACTAGATTTGGCTAGGACTGTGATAGCTGCTGTTTTTGTGACACTCAGAGTGCCTGCTGACGGTTTAGAATATTTATCATACCATAGAACAGCACCTGCACCTACCTACTTAATATATTTGATAGCTAGAACAACTAGGCATTCATCAATAGTTCTTCCCTAAACAGTATATTAAAAAAAGTGTATGTGTAGAAACATTGAACATTGTACTTAAACCCATGTTCTTCACCCAGGATTGGAAACCAGGTGCAGCTCCTGCTGCCAAAGCACCAGCTTCAACTCCTTCCGGAGACGGCTCCTCGTTGAACCTAGACATCACCAAGCAAGGAGACTTGGTGCGCTCGCTGAAGTCCGCTAAGGCTGAGAAGGCTAAGGTCGACGAGGCCGTTAAGGGCTTGCTGGAACTTAAGGCCAAATATAAGGCCGCTACTGGACAGGTGAGTGGAAACTCCAGAATAGAGCATCCGTTCAGTAGTTTTTGCGTGAAGAAGTAACAAACATACACTCTCACACACTCACAAACTTTCGCCTTTATAATATTAAGTGTGATTATACCAAGTTTTTATCTCCTTTACCCAGGACTGGAAACCCGGCGCAGCCCCCGCAGCTGCAGCGCCATCATCAGCCCCCGCCTCAAATGAAGCATCATCATTGAACGACCAGATCACAAAGCAAGGAGACTTGGTGCGCTCACTGAAGTCCGCTAAGGCTGAGAAGGCTAAGGTCGACGAGGCCGTCAAGGGCTTGCTGGACCTTAAGGTTAAATATAAGGCTGCTACTGGACAGGTGAGTTTTAAGAGTTTTATTAGTAATATATTTTGTCGATTAAGTTATTTCCGTGTTCTGTTATGCGCCAAATATCCAAATCCGTTTAGATGTTGAGGCTTAACTTAATTGATTTCCAAAAAAAAACACAAACGTAAATACAGACTCACATTTGTAATATTAATCGGGTAATTTTATACAATTAGCTGACGTGACTCAAAAGGCTGCCCAACTCAAATAGGACTAGGCAGCACAATCATATCTGCCGCATCTGAGAAACTGTGGGCCAAAGTAGCAGGAAACTGGTGCCCTGACAAAGTGCGGCAGGGAGATGGTGGGAGCAACTAGATGGATTCTCAGAGTTAGAACTGGACTGAAGGAGTGGCTTTTGCCCAGGAGTGGGAAAGAGCAGGGTAGAATAAAACTATTCTATTAGCTTTTACTTGCGGGGTTGCCCGAGTGTAGGTCAGAGATACATCGAAAACTACTACCGGGATAATAATATGGTACCTTGTATAACCTAACCTAGGGAAAACGTAATATCTATACTAATATTTTAAAGAGATAATTTATGAATTTTTTCATGGCGATTTTATTCCCAGGACTGGAAGCCAAGCGCAGCCCCAGCTCCGGTTAAACAACAACAACAGCCGCCCCAACAGTCACAGACAGACGACAACAAACAGATCGTCGTGCTTCTAACGCAGATCGTCGCACAAGGGGACAAAGTGCGCCGGGTTAAAGCGGAGAAGGCTGAGAAGAACGTTATCGACGTTGAGGTCAGTTTTTACATGTTAAAAAGTGTTTCCGTAGTCAACAACCATGTTTGTGCCAACTACAACTTTGTTTGGGTCGACAAAAACCGTGTTTTCGTCCACAACAAATGTGTTTGTCCACTATGTCTGTCGATAAGAATAGTGTTTCTGTCGCTAACAACCGTGAACTATACTGAACAAATGTTTCTTTCGGTGGAGTCGCTCAAGTAAAAGTGAACAAAGTTAGCGCGTGTTCACCGAATTGTGATGATCCTCGACTACGAACGCGCACACGGGTCTGGGAGACTCCATTCATCTATTTGCCGAAAAGGAATTCTGATAAAATTATGTCAAAACTAAATATAAATCGCGACGACCTTGAGTATACATGTTGTCTGATAAAATTGCAGCAAGATTAAATACAAATTGCAAACCGTGAGTATTGACCGATAATACTTTGGTTACATAATACCATCTAAAATTATTCACATTCGATTCTTAAAAAGTATTTTTCAGAATAAGCATAAAGTCTATCGATTTTATACGGTTTTGATCATAAGGCAAACATTTTGGTCATGGGCTCTCATAACCATAATTACTATGCTGTGCTGCAAAAAATGTTCGCCAACAAATGGGCGGCACAAAATGTTCGCACACAAGTTTTAGTGGAGTCGCAACATTACAGATTACAGAGCAGTTTTTTTTTTATCTTTATTTTATTACAGAGCAGTTATCACATAAAATAAAAATAGCAACAGCATTTTTATTTCCTGGTATAAAATAAAACATTACTCAATCAGTCGAACCGATTAGGTGAAACATATCATTATCATTGGATTACCTTAACCTACTTTGTTTGTTTTTATTGGCAGGTGAAGAATCTCTTGAATCTGAAGGCGCAGTACAAAGCGATTACCGGAACTGACTGGACGCCGAACGCTGCTCCTGTTAAAGTTGAACCAAAGGTAAATTACATAATTACAAAGCTGAAGAGTTTGCTTGTTTAATTTAAAAAAAAATGAAACTATTTATTTCCGCATGCCTTCATTAAGAAATACAGCAACAATAACGCTCAATACTTCTTATGCAAGATTATGTGCGCTATCGATTAAATATAAATTAGTTACTCGCTAATAGTCTTTGTCAGGTTGAACGCGCTAATCTCAGGAAAATTTAAAATAACTTTTTGTGATGGATAGTCCATTTAATTTTATCGAAAAAGGTTTTAAGCTAAATTCAAACTTTGCAACTTTGTCTGCGTTTTATAACGCAAACAAAGTTGCAAAGTTTGAATTAGATAAAACAGATAAATGGTACTTACACCACGATTTGCAAGTTACAATCCCTGCAACATAATATTTTTCATTTTATAAATTAAGTAATAATCGCAAAAAAATACTGTTTTTTTATTTCAAATAGAAATAAGAGGTTCTGCCCTCGTTTTAAAATTGTCATCATCATTTCTGCCCAGAATCACCCACTGTTGGGCTTGGGTATAGGCCTCCCCTTTAAAAATTGTGATATCAGCCCTGAATCACCTATATACTACTAGGTCTGGATCTCCCTTCTGTCAAACTTCTCGATTCTATTCCTCTCCACATGGTCATCATCATCATCAACCCAAGGCGCTTTTGACCGTTTATTTTTGCCAATGATGAACAATTATGTAGGATCACATACATGATTGTTCGTATATCCCTCAGGAGTCGAAGCCTGCAGCCATGAACGGTGGCAGCGCTAAGGCGACCGAGCTCGGCGCTCAGATCACCAAACAGGGCGAACTTGTCAGGGAGCTGAAGGGAAAGAAGGCTGAAAAGGTAAATAATAATCTTATTTGTTCATTTTATTGTGTGAACTCAGCGATATTTGTGCCGATAGACGTTTTCGCCAATGGCTTAATTGCCAAGAGCCTCGATCAACACCTGAGGAGGCTCGTCAGAGAGCTGGATCAAGGGGTTGATACAGAGAGCGGTACTCCTGGACACGGCTCGTATTGTTAGGAGGCTCCTTTCTCTGGGGCCCCGACCGCTGGTACCTTAGACCGTGTTCTTGATACCGGCGGCCTACAATATTTTTATTGTTAAAAAAAAAACAATTTGTGAAAAGATAAATAAAAAAAATTGTCTTAGATTATGGCCTGTCATAGGCTTTGTGCTGATAGGCGTGTCAACCAATTGCTTAACTGCCAAGAGCGTCGACCTATAACTGAAGACTTTTTTTTTTTTTGGTGGGTGGAAAATCATCGAATAACCCCCCCCCCCCCCCCCGCTCTTGGGCAGAGCGAAGGGGAGTGTCAGACTTCTACTGACTAAAAACCAAACCCATGTTCCTTCTTCTTCGCCCTTGTGTCGGAGCCGCGGTAACCTTTCGATATCCACAGCCCCGACGGGACGTTTGTTGACCCTTGATAATAGCCCAAAAATGTATGAAGGTTAGGTTATCTCCTTTACATTTATGATTGGCGTTAAAAATATTTCTATTGTACTGTTTGGTGTTAAAAACCTAGTGTGCTAGAGTCCGACTCCACTTGACCGGTTTTAATTTTCGTTCCCACTAATAACCCCCAACAAAATCAATTAATCCACATTTCTAACAACAACAATCTTCCAGGCCCTAGTCGACACGGAAGTAAAGAAGCTTCTAGAACTGAAGGCAGCGTACCAAACAGAGACAGGTACTGCGTTCGCACCGCCCGTGCAACCACGTGATCCTAAGGCTAAGGACAAGAAGGAGAAGCCTAAGGAGGCAAAGGAAGCTAAGCCTAAGGAGGTTAAGCCTAAGGAGGTTAAGCCTAAAGAGGCTAAGCCGGCTAAGGCTAAGGAACAGGTGAGGGTGGTTTCTTCATTACAATAGGGTATTTCACCAAAAAAATCTAATTAGTCCGTCAGATAGATTTTCAAAAAATAAAGGACACATATTTTTTCCTTTTTTCACGTAAACAAAAGATGAAGATAATACAGTGCTTCGAAAAGTCGTGTCAAGTCGTGTGACGT
Source organism: Diarsia mendica (assembly GCA_949316265.1). Classification (NCBI taxonomy): domain Eukaryota; kingdom Metazoa; phylum Arthropoda; class Insecta; order Lepidoptera; family Noctuidae; genus Diarsia; species Diarsia mendica. Next base: position 6,118,360 of record OX438906.1, on the reverse strand, counting down.
CACAAGGTTAGTACTTTTCTACCCACAAAGTGACGTCAAAAACCCCCACTCATAATCTTTGACACGTTTTATTTTCGTCAAATTTTATATTTATATTTTTTTTTTATTTCTTTTTTATATTTTTCGATAATCTAACAGACGGACTAATTAGATATTTTTGTTGAAATACCCTATTAAATAAAAGAAACATGAGTGTGTCGAAAAAAAAAATCTTACTAATATATTTATCAACCTATCTCGTTGGTCTAGTGGTCGCGAGACTGCTGAACATGAGATCGTGGTTCGATTACCGGGTCGGGCAAAGTATTATTGGGTTTTTTCATCAGGAATGTAGTAGCCATGGATTCGGGCATCTGGATTTGCGCCTGGTTAGTGGCAATAAGCTAGCATAATAGGGGTATTATATGGAACTTGACACGGACAAACTGTGGGCCAAAATAGCAGGAAACTGGTGCCCTGAGACAGTGAGACGGGGTCGCGGCAGGCCACGAAGGAGATGGCGGGATGAGCTAGATCGGTTCCGTCAAAATTGGAAGGAGGACGCGCGGGTTCGCGAGAAGTGGAAGAAGTGGAGGGAGGCCTTTGCCCTGGAGTGGGACAGAGCAGGCTAGAAAAAAAATTAAAAATATGGAACTTAAACATAATTGTCATAAATGTGCGTGTACTATTAGGTACACCTCTGCTTAACCCTTCGGGGATTTTAGTCGTGATGTTATGAAACAGAGCTATCATCGTCATATACTAATTAGTGAAATTCCCGCAGTCTCCAAAGCCAGCTAAAGAGGAGTCCTCGACCGGTGTGAAGAAGGTGACGCGTCTCGGACTTGAAGCTAGCAAGGAGACTAACCTACCGGAATGGTACTCACAGGTCATCACCAAATGTAAGTAGCAGAATGTATACTCGTGAGCATATTCCCACTGCTGGGACACTGATCGTCTCTGTAGAGGGAGTGGGATGTAATCTACCACGAGGGCTCAGTGCAAGATGGTTCTGTCCATCGATTTTTTTGTTTTTTTTTCTTAGTTGTTTTGAGAGCAGTGGCTATTACCTAAGTAAGGAAGAAAGAAAAATGGTTAAATTAGCAATAAAACAAAATTACAAAAAAGTTACAATAAAACAAAATTACAAAAAAGTTAACATAAGTATAGTGAGCAGCGATGGCATTACTTTGTGTTATTTATTTCATCACCGCTGCTCTCAACACGGCGAACGAAAACATCGTGAGGAAACCGGAAAATCTTAGAACCAAAAAAAATATCGAAGACATGTGACATCTACCTATCCGCACTGGGCCCGCGTGGTAGATTATAGCCCATCGCTCTCCTAGAGAGGAGGCCTGAGTCCCTGCAGTGGGAACATTATAGGCTGATGATGATGAAGATGAAACATATTAAAATAAAAATAACGAAATTTGTCTTGAACAAGGGCAAAAATTTCAGCGTAGTGCACAAATATTTAAAAAAAGTCACAGCCGCGCTAGTATTCTAGATGATTCCATTCCATTGCACACCATTTTTAATAAAGAATCTTTATTTTGTTCAGCGGAGATGATAGACTACTACGACATCTCGGGCTGCTACATCTTACGTCCGTGGTCGTACAGCATCTGGGACCGGATACGTCACTTCCTCACGACTGAGTTCCGGAAAATGGGCGTCAAGGATGGGTACTTCCCTCTGTTTGTATCCAAGGTACGTACAGATGTTAAACAAAACATGTTTGCTATTCCGCAATCTTTATATTACCGAATCAGCACGAACGTCGGGCCACAAATAAAGCCTCCTCGAGGCAAAGTTTCTTTGTTTGGATTGGCTCCTGCACTGCGTGTCGCGGGTTCGACTCCCGCAAGGAACAAGTATTTGTATGGCCTACAGGTAGTTGTTTCGGGTTTGGGTGTTGGTGTACGTGAGTTTAAGCGTTTGCAAGCACGCAAATTCTGATTGCGGGGGCAACGCTCTCACTAGCTCCTTATCGAGTTATTGAAATCAATTTGAGAGAGGGCTGGCCTATATTTTGGCCAATGAATCAGCATTCTAACATCATCAGCCATCCAACGTGGCAGTGCTGGCCAGCCTTCTGGTTACTTTTCCCATTGACAGCGAGGTGGACGAAATTTTGACCGTTGTTTTCCCCTTTTTACGCCCTGTAATTTTGTTTTCCCCTTTTGACAGTTATTGTACACATATTTTATAGATCTGTAAATTGTAGTTTGTAAGGAATGAATATAATAAAAAATAAACGGAATTATATTAATAACTAGCCCTTATAATACATTATATCCTTCATCAGGCTTCCTTAGAACGCGAAAAGGAGCACTTAGCGGACTTCTCACCGGAAGTGGCGTGGGTGACGCACTCGGGCTCGTCGGAGTTAGCCGAGCACATCGCCATCCGGCCCACGTCCGAGACCGTCATGTACCCGACCTACGCCAAGTGGATACAGAGCCATCGCGACCTGCCCTTCAAACTAAACCAGTGGAATAACGTCGTGGTACGTATAACAACAAAATCAAAATATATTTCACTAGCTTTTGCCAGCGGCTTCGCCCGCGTGAAAACGACGATTTTCCATAGAAACTTTCATCCCCTATAGATTTAACTCCCTTAGGGGTTGAATTTCGAAAAATCCTTCCTTATTCCTTGTCTACATTTTATAGGGAACCTCTGTGCAAAATTTCAGCTTTCTAGGTCCAAGGGTTTGGGCTGGGCGTTGATGAGTCAGTCAGTCAGTCAGGACTTCTCCTTTTTATTTATATAGATATAGATTTCACATAGGACTCAAATAGCTGATGTTGGTCTTAGAGCTGCGAGTTTAAAATGGTACTGGGCTGGTCACGTCTGCTGCATGTCAGAGGAGCAAAAATTACAACTCAGTGGATACCAAAAGGCAAGAAACGACAACGCGGCAGGCACAGAAGGAGATGGCAGGATGAGCTGGACTCTTTCACAAAGGATTAGTCTACAATCGCACTAGATCTCGAAAAGTGGAAAGAGGGAAGGGAGGCTTTGCTCTGCAGTGGGACAATATAGGCTTATAATAATAATAGGCCTACATGGACTCATGTAAAACGTCGACAAAAATGTGCACGGTTCGGGTTGGTCGATTCCTATGGAGAAGAAGACTTTTAAAATAGTTTGGTTTTACAATATTTTTTGTTACAGCATTAGTACCTACTTATATAAGGTCCCATTAAAATAGGTGGACAAATTTTAACACAGCGTTCAGTAGGTCTAACCAAAGATATCTAAACAAAAAAAAAACTTTAAATAAAGTGTGTTTTTTTTTACTTAAAGTAATAAATTGCCGGCGCTCTAGAGCAAACTCATCCTTTATGAGATAGGTACTTAAATGCGTTTTTCTTATTATTATTTTTACCTTAGTCCTTATTTTGGTGGTCTGAATGATTTCTGAAATTTTGTCCATCCTATTTTAACGGGTGCTAATTAAACCGGCTTCTTTTTAATAGCATTATTTGCATCTAAAAATCTAACTAGCCTTCTAAATTACTAAGTCAGCCACAATTAACGAGCATCTAAAAAATACTATCTTAGCCACAAGTTATCTTTTTTAAAGCCACTCTAAATACAACTCAGCATCGTGATTATTTTTTAGCATCTAAAGGAGAATGCCCGCGGCACTATGGGCAAATGTACTCAATTCAACATTGTCGTGTATTCATCAAATCATCTTTAAAATACTCGTTGGCATGTCTAAATACTACCTCAAAAGATTGAACACAATCAACAGTGGCATTTTCGAGATATTTACAAAAATGAAATGACTATTTTTAGGTTATGCTCAGCCAAAAATTAGTTGAAAAAAGCTACTTGAAAGGATATGAATGGGTTTACGAGCGAGCTTTGTCTCTTTGAAGCATCTTTTTCTAAAATCTATAACAGTTTAGCTATGTCTGATGGCCCGTTTCTGGTGACCACCTGTGACTACCTCACCAAGTCTTACTGATTTCGGTTTTGAGCATTTTAAAATCTTATTCCCGCGTTTCATGAAATTGCAAAGCATGGAAGATAGCATTACTAAGGAGTCTTTCGACCCACTCGAACTGGACCCTAGAGTTAAGTCGCACAAATCACATTTCAAATTGTTTTTTTTTTATAGTTTTATTGTGGGTCCAGTTGCAAGTGGGTCCAGTTGACCAAAGACTCAAGATAGTCAATCGCTCAGTGTTATAATTATCTCGATCCTATTCAAATCAGAAACAGTGGTAGGTATCACGACATAGTCTTTCTAAGTAGGATGGGAAGGAAAATACAATAAATGAAAGAATTGTTATTTCTGAACTTGTATTTTATTCTTCTAATAAAAATAGGTTATCCAAAAATAGAGCTGGAACACTAACATTATTGTAACGTGCCCAGCTCAAATACCATAATACACACATTACATGCACACAGCAACCTACAGTTCTTTTTCCTACAAGGCAAGAACAATAGTATCCTACTATAGCGCCGAATATATACATATGTGCCATCACAAATTACTATGGCTGGTTTAACATCCCCCTGTAAATCGGGATTCCCAAAAAGCCCCTCGGGTATTATTGTATTTCGTGCTGCCACATCTACTACCAAGACCTAAACATAAAGGCACAAAATCTTGTAAAATGCAGTTTCGCGCTTTGTTCATGTACCTTTCTAATGTACTACGAGGCAAATTAAAAAACTGTGATAGCCGTTCATTGCTGTCTCCAGTTCTGATTTTAGCTAAATAAATGCTTAGTGCTAGAGTTGCTGACGGTACCTGACCAAAGAGGGATGGTAACATTGATAGTAATATCTGTAGCTGTTCTACTGTAAATCCTAACCAAAAATGACACATTTTACTATCCAAATTATTGAAATCTGTAAAATCTACTTTTCTCTCTACAGCTCTCTGCATTAGTGCCATCATATCATCCATCTGGTGACCAGTAAAATCACTGTATGATGCCAATAATTCATCCCACAAGTTGTTATTTAAATGAAAATTGCAGATCCGGGCACTCAAAGGAACATATATTTTGTGGCGCTGTATCAGTAATTCTTTCACTATTGATGGTACCAATAGACGCTCATTATTGTTGCAGTTACTGAATAAGCAATGGTTTGGTGTGGCAGCAACACGTTTATATGTTCCTGAATTAACCTTATTAACAATCCGTAATGCTGGTCGACCAGGGTTAACGTAGTAACTGCTCTGGTAGAGGGGGTGGCATTGGAATGTTAAAATCTGGTTCCGGTCGGTTTTGGGTAGCAGAATCTTCCACTCGGTCAGCATCGTGAGTTTGTTGCCTTTGCATTGTTCTGGTTGCAGTCATCCAGCATGCTCGGCAAACTCTTTCCAGACGTGACACCTGTAGATCAATACGAAGACTTGATTATAATTTGACTAGCCTAAACATGTATGTACAATCACTAGTAAGATAACAGTAAACAGTGAAGGCTAGTATAGGACCCTAGGTCTTTTCGTAACTGATTGGCTAGAAAGAGAATCCAATGTTGAGACTGTTCCTCTCAACATCGCCGTGCAATGAACGAGGGGCAGCGGGTGTCAGCCGGCAGCCGCGCGCCGACCACAGCCGAGCGTAGCCCCCCCCCCCCCCCCCCCCCCCCCGCCCCTCGGAAGTTAGCTGTTGCACGGTGGCGCTTACGCATTTCTAAACGTCTAAACATCTTTGTTTTCGTATGTCCAATCCACTGTTGTATTTTTATTCCTTTTCTCTTAGTACATTTTATACAGTCTACTACACGTTTCATTTTGCTCCACCACGACTTGTCACGGCCAGCTAACGTCCTCTGTCGTATGTTTATAAATTATATATTATTACCTGATGAGATGGTATCCCTCGTAGTAATATTATTCTTTGTGGGCAGTCTAATGACACTCGATTTGTTCTTGATCTGAGTATGGAAGCCGTAGCAGACGGCCGTGTGTCCTACTGCAGGTGTCAATTGTCCCTGCCGTGTGAGTGCATTTTGCAACAGTGTAAAACACTCCTGACACAATGCGTCTTCGCTTGACAGCTGAAAAAAAACATTTTTACATAATTATTATTCTGTGTAACTCTAATCTTAAATGATACCAATACATACAATTAATATCCTCGAATACACTTAACTGAGTGAAATAAACTATCATTAATGTTGGTGATTAACAACACATCAGTATGAGGTTCATACATATATACCTGAGTTATATTAAAATCCGGTAACTCAACTGGTGAGGTGAGGAAATAACACACACATGGATTTTACTTTTGCCCTCTAAGGTTTGTTATTTTGGTACATAAACATAAAAGTACAGTTCCTAAATTAAAAAAAAACACCATTCTACAATAAAAGACAATGTTTACTCTTACCGGTGTTGGTGAGATCCAGACTCGTAAAATGTTCATGATGTTATTCGGAATCTCCGACAACATAGCGTCTGTGCATAAATTGCGTTAATCTCAAAGAGCAGTTGAGACATCGCGCCACAGTTGCACTCGCCATGATCACAACACAAAAAGTCCTGTATTTAGTTCTAAACAACACACACGGTGCAGCGGCGTTAGAAATATGTTTATTGTCAATGGGTTTACAGCATTAAAGGAGTAAATAAATCGTTCGACTCGAAGCACAATGTAACAAAACCAGCAAAAATAACATACCGTCATACTGTATTGTTAAAATATGACAAACGCACAATAAATGTCAATGTACCCGCACTACGAGTAACATAATCCCTAGTATTGACAGGTGATAGTAAAACATGGCGTACTATGACGTCGGAAATATAAAAGTACTCATTTATTGTTTGAAAAACTATCCCACTGTAAATAATCGTTAATACTTATTTAGAAAAAATATTTTTATTTTAGATATTTAATGCCGTTCTAGGTTTTGACACACAAGTCATTTATCAAGAGTACTGTACGCGGGCATTCTCCTTTGTATCATGAATTCAAACAGTAAACTTCTAAAATACTAATATATGGCATCAAAAAAATATTAAATTAGCTTCTAATTTATTAACTCAGTACGTTTAAATTATAACTCATGCCACATTAACTGAGCATCAAAATTTAATTAAAATTGTCATCAAATATTATATTATAGCCACTAATAGTATGTATAAACTCCTGTCGTGTCATCGAAAGGCTTAAATATAGAAGTTCAGAGTACTTAATGACCTAAATATTGAAGTGCACAGTATCGAATGTCATAAAGATCGATTTTATTTACATGTTGTGCTACAAAAGTTATCGACAGAATCGCGTCAGAACTTCATTTTTATCGGAAAACTAGACAATAAATTGTGAAAACATTTCTGCAAGCAACTAGGAAGTAGCGCTCGCCGGCCGCTGCCGCGGCACCGCTCGCTTCGCTCGCTCGGCTCGCGCGCGTTTGGTCACAGTTTTAACCTAACCTAACCTATTTCCCTCAGTTTACAATAACGAATCATACAATCTGCCCGTGACTAGTCAATTAGACAATGGTAAAAACATTTCTGTAACTAATAGGTATTTTTAACGTAAATATAATAATCTAAAGTGTATCAAAAGTTGACATTTCATGGCGCGCTCTGATTGGTGCAAATGGCCGGTCGCTGTCGTCTCGCGCGCTCTCGCCAAATCTTTCTGTTGCTATTTTCACGATAAAAGAATGTGATGTATTATTTTACATGCGAAGTTATAATAAATGATGTTGAATTCGGTCGCTTCATTTATATTTTTTCGAGGGCCTTGTGTTGAAGCTGTAAAATGTAAAATGGTGGTGAGATATAAATTCCGTGGCTGAGTTAGTAAATTAGGTGCCTATGTATAAATAACAAGGACAAGTTAATATAAATGTTGATCGTCACTTGATGCTTTCTATAGAATATTTAGTGGGCGTTGTAAAGAAGACGAATTAGTATAATAGAGGCTATATAATTTTCCCGTGGCTTAGTTATAAAATTAGAAGTTTGATCCTGTGGCCAATTAAAAAAACTGAGGCTCGTTTAATTATTTCTCTATTTTAACCCATTGACCGCCACGGTCAAGTAAGACGACAAGCCAAAAAGTACCATAAGTCGACAGACTTAGGGCACTTTTTTGCTTGTTCGGCTTGTCGTCTATACGTGACTGTGGCGCTCAAAAGGTGGGACCTTATATATGGGGGGAAAACGTAGGCCCGACAATAAGTATGGGTCGGACAAAGATTCGTTTGTTTGTGAACCCGCCCTCGAGCCGTCGCTTTAGCCTAGAGCAAAATGGATTTGAACTTGGCAGTGAAAGTGTTAAATAAAATACCTCATTCAAAAACCTCTCTCCCTATTATAGAGATGGGAGTTCAAGCAGCCGCAACCGTTCCTGCGCACGCGCGAGTTCCTGTGGCAGGAAGGTCACACCGCCTTCCGGTTGCAGGAGGAAGCCATGGACGAGGTGCTGCATGTCTTAGGTAAATATTAATAGTTCAAGCAGCCGCAACCGTTCCTGCGCACGCGCGAGTTCCTGTGGCAGGAAGGTCACACCGCCTTCCGGTTGCAGGAGGAAGCCATGGACGAGGTGCTGCATGTCTTAGGTAAATATTAATAGTTCAAGCAGCCGCAACCGTTCCTGCGCACGCGCGAGTTCCTGTGGCAGGAAGGTCACACCGCCTTCCGGTTGCAGGAGGAAGCCATGGACGAGGTGCTGCATGTCTTAGGTAAATATTAATAGTTCAAGCAGCCGCAACCGTTCCTGCGCACGCGCGAGTTCCTGTGGCAGGAAGGTCACACCGCCTTCCGGTTGCAGGAGGAAGCCATGGACGAGGTGCTGCATGTCTTAGGTAAATATTAATAGTTCAAGCAGCCGCAACCGTTCCTGCGCACGCGCGAGTTCCTGTGGCAGGAAGGTCACACCGCCTTCCGGTTGCAGGAGGAAGCCATGGACGAGGTGCTGCATGTCTTAGGTAAATATTAATAGTTCAAGCAGCCGCAACCGTTCCTGCGCACGCGCGAGTTCCTGTGGCAGGAAGGTCACACCGCCTTCCGGTTGCAGGAGGAAGCCATGGACGAGGTGCTGCATGTCTTAGGTAAATATTAATAGTTCAAGCAGCCGCAACCGTTCCTGCGCACGCGCGAGTTCCTGTGGCAGGAAGGTCACACCGCCTTCCGGTTGCAGGAGGAAGCCATGGACGAGGTGCTGCATGTCTTAGGTAAATATTAATAGTTCAAGCAGCCGCAACCGTTCCTGCGCACGCGCGAGTTCCTGTGGCAGGAAGGTCACACCGCCTTCCGGTTGCAGGAGGAAGCCATGGACGAGGTGCTGCATGTCTTAGGTAAATATTAATAGTTCAAGCAGCCGCAACCGTTCCTGCGCACGCGCGAGTTCCTGTGGCAGGAAGGTCACACCGCCTTCCGGTTGCAGGAGGAAGCCATGGACGAGGTGCTGCATGTCTTAGGTAAATATTAATAGTTCAAGCAGCCGCAACCGTTCCTGCGCACGCGCGAGTTCCTGTGGCAGGAAGGTCACACCGCCTTCCGGTTGCAGGAGGAAGCCATGGACGAGGTGCTGCATGTCTTAGGTAAATATTAATAGTTCAAGCAGCCGCAACCGTTCCTGCGCACGCGCGAGTTCCTGTGGCAGGAAGGTCACACCGCCTTCCGGTTGCAGGAGGAAGCCATGGACGAGGTGCTGCATGTCTTAGGTAAATATTAATAGTTCAAGCAGCCGCAACCGTTCCTGCGCACGCGCGAGTTCCTGTGGCAGGAAGGTCACACCGCCTTCCGGTTGCAGGAGGAAGCCATGGACGAGGTGCTGCATGTCTTAGGTAAATATTAATAGTTCAAGCAGCCGCAACCGTTCCTGCGCACGCGCGAGTTCCTGTGGCAGGAAGGTCACACCGCCTTCCGGTTGCAGGAGGAAGCCATGGACGAGGTGCTGCATGTCTTAGGTAAATATTAATAGTTCAAGCAGCCGCAACCGTTCCTGCGCACGCGCGAGTTCCTGTGGCAGGAAGGTCACACCGCCTTCCGGTTGCAGGAGGAAGCCATGGACGAGGTGCTGCATGTCTTAGGTAAATATTAACTGCTATTTTCATGTTTGTTGCAAATATATTTTTTGGCGGACCTAGCAAAAGGCTTCAGAAGTTTTTGGTGGGGGCACTTTCTATCCTTGTCGCGCAAAACGGCCATTTGTACTACGTAACTATGGCGGTATGAAATATGACATCACATTTTGTAGCGCTGTCTTTGTCTAGCACATTATTTAAAACCAGTTAAAACTAAGCCATTTTTTTATGTTTTTGTTTTTACTTTTTTCACACATCGTGTTATTCCTGTTAGTTCTTTGTAATAACATAACATTTTCGTGTTTTTTTTGACAGTAGTCAAATAGCCAATTACCGAAATCTACGCGGGTGAAGCTACGTAAGCTAGCATGATTAAATTCCAGAATCAGTTCGAACATGGTAAAATCCGTGTATTACTCAATGCACGGATTTTCTACTTTGAGCTGAGCCGATGAGCTGCGTCGCAAACCATGTTCCACCTGATATCCTGCCTTCTTAGCCGTGGTGACCTTTGCGCTGCCACCAACGATGCGATGGAAGTGGCAAAGTTCTGGGCTAACGCGACACGAAGAAGAATACTAATAATATAATAAATTTACAGATTTGTACCAGGCGGTATACGAGGAGCTGCTGGCTATCCCAGTGATCAAGGGCCGCAAGACTGAGAAGGAGAAGTTCGCGGGCGGCTACTACACCACCACCGTGGAGGCCTACGTACCGGCCAGTGGGAGGGCTATACAGGTATGTCTGTCTCGCGAACATTTACAGGGCATTGGTGCACAAACGGTTATTGAACACGTGGTCAGTATCATTCCGACCCTGATCTGCTATTCTATACATGCAGACCTATAGGTTTAGGCCAAGTTTCCTCCATGCCTCAGAAAAAAACGTTAGGCAGTCAATGGGCTGAATGTCTAGCAACCAGTCTTACAAAGGGATATCATATAATTATCCAATACTAATTGGGTTGTGAAGATCAGATTGGCGCTCCGTGTAAAATACTGGCATTCAGCAACAGACTTTCGTTTAGATTGGAGGTCGGCCGACCCCCAACATAGTTGGTAAAAGGCTGAACAGATGATAGGTCGGCTGACGAATGAGGCTAAGATGATTTAGTAATATTAAAGAAAATTCATCATATTAGCGAAAAATATTTGCGACATTGCCAACGTGCATAGTGTACGCTCTTAACGTCAATATTGTATTTCAGGGCGCCACCAGCCATCACCTGGGCCAGAACTTCTCCAAGATGTTCGAGATCGTGTACGACGACCCCGACACGCAGGAGAAGAAGTATGTCTTCCAAAACTCTTGGGGCATCACCACCAGGACCATCGGTATGTATTGCTTTTGATTGGTAGATAGAGTATAGTTTGCTGCACACAAAAAATCGCTGATTGGATAATTTAAGATTACAAAGCTAAGATCATAATACTAGCTGTTGGCTGCAACCTTCGTTCGTGTGAAATTATAATTGATTCAGGTTTTATATTTGTAGTGCCTACGGAACTCTAAATTTTATTCTAGAATAAAAGTAGCTTAAATTACTATTCATAACATCAGTACAAGTCTCGTCAAAATCGTTCCATCCGTTTCGGAGATTTGCCAGAACAAACAGACAGACAGACTAAAAATTAAAAACTGTATTTTTTTGTAAGTACCATAGATTCTATCCCTAGGTATTCAGCAAGCCTTTTTACTTTTATTGTAGAAAAAAGAGTTGGGTTTCTGTGTAAAAAATGAAATTGTTAACAAAATTCGATTTAAATCGAGTACCTAGTATAAAATAATATCACGCGAACAAAGTGCGCAGGGCATATGAAGTCTATCTACCATAAATCACAAATATATTTGTAAAAACCCTTGTATCCACAGGTGTAATGGTCCTCGTCCACGGCGACGACAAAGGCCTAGTGCTCCCTCCGCGCGTGGCCGACGTGCAAGCCATCGTGGTGCCGTGCGGGATCACTGCCAACACTGGACTCGACGAGAGAGCCAAGCTCATGGACTCTTGTAAGGAGCTGGTGAACGACCTCATCGCGGCAGGACTGAGGGCTGAAGGAGATTATAGGGACAACTACTCGCCGGGGTGGAAGTTTAATCATTGGGAGCTTAAGGTTTGTTATTTGTTTTATAATAAACTAGCTTTTGCCAGCAGCTTCACCCGCGTGAAAATTACGATTTTCCATACAAACTTTGATCCCCATATGAACAAGTGGGGGATTCAACCCGAAACCATTTTTTCCAAACTTGACCATCATTTTCATCTTTCTACCCTTATCCCATGATACTTGGGGTCGGTGCAACACATTTTTTTTCCTCCAGTCCCCTCTGTCAACCGTCACGCTGGTATTCACTCCTGTTTCTTCCATATCATTCCTCACACTATCCATACATCATTTCTTTGGCTTTCTTCTCCCTCCATCCATCAACATTTATATTCATCACTATATTATAGCCACATGCGATTCGTCCCTCCTCATACTAAGGTAAGGAACGTGGAATAGAGCGAGGTTCAACTTTGATCTTACTAGGCTTCATCAGCACTTAGCTTCTTGATTGGGCCATTGTACTTAGAAGTTCAACCTTTTTTATTTTTTTGGGGAGGTGGGAAATCATCAAATGACTCCTCCTGCTCTGGGTAGAGCGGAAGGAAGTGTCAGACTTCTACCGACTAAAAACCACCCATGTTCCTTCTTAGCCCTTTATGTCGAGGCCGCAGTATCTCTTGGGAACAACCCGCAGCCCCAACCTTAAACCATGTTCTTTTACCCAGGGTGTCCCCGTCCGCGTAGAGCTGGGTCCCAAGGACATGGCTCGCGGTGAGGTGGTGGCGGTGCGACGTCTGACGGGCGACAAGCTCACGTTAAAGCGCGCTGAGGCCGGCAAGCAGCTCGTTGATCTGCTGGAGCAGACCCACAAGGAGATGTTTGATAAGTAAGTTTAAATACCTTTTTTTATTTTGGGGGGTGGGAGTGACTCCTCCCGCTCCTCCCACGGGCAGACTAGCGGTAGGAAGTGTCAGACTTCTACTGATTAAACACCACCCATGTTTCTTCTTAGCCCTGTGTGTCGAGGCCGCGGTAGGTATCTCTTTCGAACAACCCGCAGCCCCGACGAGAAGTTAAAATAGCTGATGTGGAGTTTGGTTATTGTCCTGGATATAAATGTATCCTATTGTGTAGCTTCATGTTTCGCCGTGTGTACAGAACTTCAGTTCATGATAAATTAATCGGAAGATTCAAGGCTGTCATATTTGTACTTATCTGTGTGCTCGCACTGGCGAAACGTTCATTCGTTCAGCAAACGTTCGCAGTGTGGAATGACGTCAACATAACAACCATCAGTTAGGTTGGGTCAACTAGACAGATTGAGGAATGCTCACATCTAATTATAATCAGACAACAATCATGTTCTAATTTGAACGTTTCATCTGTACAAACTCATAGGAATCCAGTAATTATAATGGTAAAATCAGACTACTCAATGCAAGAATAATAAGGTCCTATTTTTTGGCTCATGAGTTTATGCGCCTATTCTATCGTAGGTATCGTATTATTATCATAGGATACTCTGTGTCACCTTCATCCAAACCAGAAAAAACATAACTTTATTCAATGCCTTTATTTACTTTCGTCCAGGGCGACTAAGGAGCGCGACGCGAGACTGTCCTCGGTGACGAAATGGGAGGACTTCACCAACGCTCTGGACCGGAAGCACATCCTACTGGCTCCGTTCTGTGGGGCGATACCCTGCGAAGACAATATCAAGAACGACAGCACCAGGTAAGTTACTTCTTGGTTATAGGGTGCTAAGAGCAGCTAGTGGTGGCGGCCCCGACTTACGAACAGTGAGTCGTGGTTTTGAACCCAGGCACATTATTTTGTGTGAAATCGGCATGTCTTAGAAATTCGAAGCCATGTGACATCTACCAACCCACACTGGGCCCTAGTGGTGGATTATGTTGCCCATCCCTCGCTAAGAGAGGAGGCCTGAGTCCCTACAGTGGGAACATTATAGGCTGACGGAGTGTGATAGGACAGCTACCTTCTATGGCGAGTCGGCTAGGGGGCTGTTGTTGCATTTGAAGACTGGGGTGTTACGAAACACGAATAATTAATAAACTATCAAATGTAATTTTAACAATGATTATTTTCCACAGGACCGATGATGACCCAACAAGCGAGTTGAAAAACCAACTTGCTGGGGCCAAGTCCCTGTGCGTACCATTCAAACAGCCACGTGAACTCACTGACAGCGACAAGTGTATCCACCCTGCTTGTACCAACAAACCCAAGTCTATAACAATGTTTGGAAGAAGTTACTAATAAGTTTCAATAAAACAAGAACAACTTTTATATAATAAATATAATTTATTGTCTATTTTGTTGTTTCATTTCTTTGTTTTTTGTGTGGCAAATATGCTTACAAGTCATAATAAATTATGGTAACAATTGAAGGTATATTTCATGGGCTGTATAAAGGATGATATGGCAAGAAAGGAGGTATGATGCCAAGTAATAGAGAAGTATGAAATTAATTGGGATATAAATATTGGGATATATATTGGAATCATGAATAGAAGACATATTATATGAAAGTTGGTAGCGATGAGTTGGAATCTGGAAAGTACAAAATTACAAAGTACAAGTGGAAGTCACAAGCAATACTTGCTGAACAGCTGTTGGCACTCTGCATGTTGTATATTATCAACATCCGGATTCATCAACCGTCTCCATCATTTTTCAAGTCTGATAAATTATTGAGGCTACCTTCCAGTAGTTGAATTCTTTTCTTTTTAGCATTCAGCAATTGAGTAAACTTCCCGTAAAGGCTCGCCTCTAAAGAGTTTTTGATAACAATAAACTTTTCTAATTCTGTTTTGCATTTGTTTAGGTCCAGAGTGATATCTTCGTTCTTTTGGGTCAAATTTTCGATTGTGGTACTTAGTTCTCTATTTTCTTCCAATAAAAAATCTAGTAATAAGTCTTTTGATTCAACGCTTGTGTCGCGATTTACAGGAACGGAACCATGAACCAGATAAACGGATCCCTGCGTGTCCTCGAATCTCCTTTTCCAAATGAAATTAGCCAAATCTTTATTTGCTTGATCTACTATAAAATCGTATGTAACGTCATTCTGACCAGAACCCTTTAGATATTTCTTAACGTGTGAATAGTATTGCTTTTCGGTTTCTTCACATCGATCTCTATATTTTTTACAAGCTTCGTTAGAGAATTTTCCTGACCATGTAGCGTCGCCATCAAATAACTTCATGTGAAAAAAATCAGTATCGTTATGATTCCAAATCAATTTTACATACACTTTTTTCCCTTTTACATCGAATTTCGTTACAGACGTTGTTGATAATGCATTTGGATCCATTTTTATGAATATTTAGCTGTTTTCTGAAAATGTTTCACTGCTCGTCTTGTCGATACTTGATTGATTTTGTTTACAGAAATATTGAAATATTAAAGAACAGTATTTAACGTCCTTTTAGAACAGAACAGAACACGGCATCGGCATGTGCTTGACATTGACAAGATGAGATAAATGACTGACTGTCAATTTTGACAAAAAGGGCGGTTGTCATCTGTCACTTGGATCTATGGAACTATTAAGTCCACACGTCATTAGGCAAATTAAAAACGGCATGTGGTTACATTGACTTGTCCAACAAAACTTGAAATTGAAATGTTATACTGAAAGCGATTTATCCCAAATGGGATAGGGATAGAAGGCGGAAAAAGTTTTATCTTTTCTTGATACGCTGGTCAAGTTCGCATGTCGGAAATTAGTCGAATAGGCAACACTTGTTTGGTTTCAGAAACTCGAAATGAGTATAAATTAATTAAAAAGTTAACCCAATCAATTCGATCATTGCCAGACCAAACTCAGTCTACGGGCACGAAACTTGCGACGGCCCAGCGAGAACAAAATAGAGAGAGAACAAAATAGTTTGGTTTTGTCGCTTGCGCGGTTACTACAGTGCTAGGATATAAAAATTTAATACATGAAGTTTTTCAACGGCTTCTAACCCAAGGAATTATTCTGTCAGTTTCGCTATCGAAGGACATTGTGTCTCGAACTTTCGATTTAAATGACGCCCAGATATTGTTGCCATCGGGGAAACACTGGATGAGGCTAGCTCTGGACGGCCACGTGATGGCTTCCGGCCAGCGTAGGCGCGGGCCTGTGGACGGTGAGTAATGGGCTAGCTCACTGTCCGTCCGTCTGATGACGACGACAGGCCGGGTCGACGGCGAGCTCGTGTTCCACGCGTGCCTCAAAGACAGTCGGCAACATTGAAGGGGCCCGCAAGGGCCGACGCCCGTTGTGGCTGCGGGTTGTTCGAAAAAGATACCTACCTCGGCCTCGACTAAAAGGGCTTCGAAAGAACATGGGTGGTTTTTAGTCAATATTATAGAAGTCTGACACTTCCTACCGTTCTGCCCAGAGCGGGAGGCATGCGGGAAGAGTCATTTTTGATGATTTCCCAAGCCCCGTTGGCACAGGACGCGAAGAGGTACCTACAACTGTACAAGGTTCCCTATTCCTATACCCAGTAGTGAATGAATTCAGGCTGTGGATGATGATGATGATATCGGTAGGTATTTTGAGAAAGTACACATGGCGTCATTTCTAGTTATATTATCCAGTACTTATATAGGTATAATAACATGGCCGCGCTTTATATATTTATGTCTCGTGCAAGGAGATATCCGCTTCGTAACTCAGTCATAAGATTTACCAAAACTAATCCGATACAATCAGACCACCATAATTGATTTATCTTGTTGAATTAAAAACTGTAAGTTTTGATATTTATCAGACATTTCGATTAGGTAGGTAGGTACTCTACCTGTTTTAAATGTAAAGTACACAATATGACACATCTTTCCACGAGAGGACCAACTTTGTACAGCCACTTTTAAATAATAGTAAAAGTGTAGGTATTGTTCGGTCCAGAATAGAAAATATCGCTATGATGGGGAGATACACGCCCCTTAATTAATCTGTGCCTAAGCTTCGATAAGGCTATTTTTACACCAATTATCATTAAGTGACATTCAGAACTTATCAATACAGACAGATCTACCAATTAATCATCTAGGTACCTACCTACCTAGATCACTAGATGTGGGTATTTTTGTTTGTTATTGGGTTTATAAACTTGTGTAAACTATAGGATCTAAGAATCACTAGCTGTTGCCCGCGGCCTTGGTCGGTGTTAATTTTGTTCTAATAATATCATTTCCCTATTTGAATCGGATTTTGTTAACAATTTCATGAATTTTCTGTCATTGCACGATAGGTATAACCCGGTTCATTAAAGAAAGGAATCTAAAATGGCAACACATGGCATGTCCTCTGATCCTCTCGCTCGCTCACTATAGTGTGCGAGCGTGAGGACATGATAAAAACCGCCATTTTAGATTCCTTTCTTTTTAATGAACCGGGTTATAGGTACCCTATCCTTTGTCTAAAATAAAAGTAGCCTAAGTTAGGATTACACTTCAGCTATCTGTATAAGTTCCAGCCGTTCCAGAGATTAGCCGGAACAAACAAACAGACAAGAAAATAATCTGCCTACCCATTGCTTAGCAATGGAAAGAAAAGATTCCTACTTACGTCATCCACAACATGCGAAAACAATTTAAACTGATAACGCCAAGAGAATTACCCGCCAATTTGTTTTATAGCTACGTAATAATGACCACGAATGACCAGTTTGATCGTGATGGGCTCTATTTGCTTCTAAACGAACGTCTTACGTACTCACTAGGTACTCACCTACACGTGTTGGGCAGCCAGTTCCACTTCCTTAATCTTGCTCGTTGAAGGGCTGAACCAATCAACCACACCAGGCTTTCAGAACTTAAAGCCTGATTGATCTGCTCATCATAGCGATGTCTGCTGGTTTGCTGACGTTTTAGACTATTTATGCTACTAAAGAAACGTTAGGAAGTGGGGGTACCTATAATTTCCTTGAAGCAAAGTACACAAAATGGATTTCCTCTTGAGCGCAGCCGCTGGCAAACACTTGTATGTGGTATAGCTTTGTGTAATTCCCTATCAGGTGACTTCAGGTGAGTATAAAAAGTTGCGAATCGCGTTGAGCTTATCAGACGTGCCCGTGATGTTCAGAACACTAGCCCTATTGTGCGTCGTCGCGGGGTCCGCTCTAGGTGAGTTATTTATTCCTAAATGTAATAGAATGACGAATTCTTGAGCAAGATTATCTAGACAACTAGTTAATTTTGCTCTAGAATTCGTCATTATATTAATAAATCTACCTACCTATAGAAGTAAATACAAAAACTTGTGTAAATAAAACGAACACGTTAAAAACATTTTTTTTTATTATTAATCTTGCATTGGTTTATTTATTACACGTGTATCGTGAGTTCTAAATATAGAAGATAACTAAAGTAACAATAGGTAGACTGCATGGAAACTCTCCAATTTCTATCTATCTGAGTTCAACTGTTATCTACTCTGGATCGCGATAAGATTTTCGAATCCGGAATTGTATCCTATTTGTATACTTAATAGGTGGGGCTTTTTGGCCAAACTTATCAACCAGGTTATCAACAGTTCTGAATGTTATGACTACGAGTATGTTTACACTGATTGGACAGGTCTACTCAAATCTGTGTGGTTCTTTCTTCCAAAAACTATCTCAGACTTTAATTTGCATGGTCCTCATAAGACTTGAACAATGTCTGCTGGACTCTAAAGAGAGGGATACAGTGAACTCCGAGTTTGTTTCGGCTGTTTTTCCTCCACACTGCCACACAGCACAGGCCGTGACCGTGAACATGAGCCGTCATGTGAACTCATGTGTGAAAGTGTGTAAAACTAATTAACAGAAATAAGAATGATTCATGAAGTTTGTGTTGTTTTTGGATTGATGTTCTTTTTGGAAATGTAAAAGGACGAAACTTTTGCCAGGCAAGGGGATCCCCTTAATAAAAACGGCGGATGATTGCTCAAAACATTCTGGGCTCTCCTACCATTCCGTAGGTACCTATCTAGTTAATTAGTAGGTTAGCGTACCTAACTAGCGTATTAATTAGCACAAAAAAAAAAACGATACAGTTACATCGTGCATAGGAAACGTTCTGGATGTGTATCTTCTAATGAAATCACCACAAGGATTAAATAGCAGTTATCGGAAAATCAGTGTTCCTATCACCGATTTGTCTATGACATGTTTTTCAATTACCTAATGTATATGTCATACAGATAAGCTAATCGCATTCGCAGATCTTAGGGCAGGTCTATTTATTTGTGTTCCAAGGGCAAGCTTACCGATGTACGGTCAGCAACAGAAGTGCTTATAAAACATTTCGGAATTTTAATTAGTTGATGTAGGTACGGAGGAGCTCGTGGCTTAAGAGTGTTATCGGTAAAAAATGTCAATTTTCATAAAATCGGGGTTTTTTAAAGTTAAATTACTAGAAACTGGCACGAAACCATTAAAAACCAATTTTAGTACCGCATTAAGCATATCTTTACATTGTATTTGTACGCGACTGGCCGACACAGCTCGGCGCTGCGTAATTTATTAGTAACTTTGAAATTTTATATTGTCGATAAAATAACTTTATGTATTTTTTTTTTTACTGATTTTTTTTTTGCATGAACTCCACTTACAAACAGTGTATTTTTTAAAAGTTACTTCAGCCTTAATATTAAATAAAAATGATGTTTTATTTTGTAAAATTTAGGTTAAGAAAATATTTTTTTTTTAGGTACTTAGTGAATTAAAATTACTTTTTTATTTTATACAATAACAATTACGGTATCTTTCCTTTTTCCACGTATTTTTTCCAGGCTTCTACGACTCATTGTTGATTCATAATTTCATTCCGAAATTCAGTCTTCCCGTATAATCTCAGAAATATGAGTTCAAAATAAGCTTTCATTTTGATATTTAATAACGTTTTTCAATTTTTATTCTTTACAAATACAATGTAAAGATATGCTTAATGCGGTACTAAAATTAGTTTTTAATAATTTCGTGCCAACTTCCAGTAATTTAACTTTAAAAAACCCCGATTTTATGAAAATCGACACTTTTTACCGATAACACTCTTAATAATAACTGCCACTCGGGTCAATCTTTAGGTTAAGTCACGCTTGCCTAAGTTGGTCTGTGGATGGGTGACCACCCATTACATACCGAGTTTCCTCCGTGCCTTGGAACGCACGTTAAGCTTATATTGGTCCCGGCTGTCATTTAGAGATCTTTGGCAGTCGATACAGGTAGTCAGTGACCTGGAAGTCTGACAACCAGTCTTACCAAAGGGTACCTATCGTATTACCCAGTGTGAACTGGGTTGTGGATAGGCAGTCAATCCATGTAAAATATTGGTATTCAGATGCATCCGGTTAGACTGGAAGCCGACCCCAACATAGTTGGGAAAAGGCTAGGCAGATATGATGATTGATGTACAGTCGCCCACAAAAGTGCATGGATACCTTAGGGCCTATTTTTCTGTGAAGGTAGAAATCAAATTTTCGAAAATAATTAATAGATGGCGTTTGGTTTCTGCACAACTGTGATATTAAACTCTTCAATCCCCAGTGTCACTTGTAGGTGGCATAAGTTTTATTTCTGTTTCTACCTCACAGAAATTTTATTTGTAATTCCTACTTATATAATAATAAGAAATTAAACCTTTAAAGTTTTTACTTTCCGCAATGACAATATCCGGATTACCCGGTGTCATCTGTAGGTGAAATAAAATGGAGGTAGATTTTTATAACTTAGTCTTAACTAAATGTAAACTATTCTGTTGAGATATAGAAAAAAATGAACTTTGACTTGGGAATAGGTTAGGTAAGTAAGAAATTAGGAAACACGTATTATTATACGTTGGATGTGAGAAGTTAAGTGATAAAAAAAAATACGAAAGAAACCATAAGGAATGTTTTCATTAAGCTAATAAGTGCGCATAGCATTCAAAAATATAATATTCGAGTTAGTAGTAGTTAGCAACAGGGATGAACGGAGACAAACAAAAAAACACAAATTTTAGAGGTTTATTTCTTACAGTTACAAACAGACATTTATTATTTAAAAACAGACATTTATTATCGTTCAACATTATTATATTATATAAAACTTCTTATTGAGGCCATAGCTTAAGTATTCGTTTCCAAAATCGGAAAGAGGATTGAAGCTTTTGTAACCTCAACAAAGACAAACAGGAGACCGGATTATTTTATCACAAAAGTGAAAAGTTAAATTAAATGAATTAAATAGGTAGGATAACAGCTATACAATTGCACAAAAACATACGAAAAGGTTCTTAAGTAATGTAAAAAAAAAAAAAATTGATTGACTTTTTTTAGTTATTAAAAATACGTAAGTCATAGGTTATAATAACAGTCAGTCGTAATAGGTTATAATAACCCGGTCTCCAGTTAATATAAAAAATAAGTACTAAAGTTAAGTAATATTATTTTTAAGTATTATGAAATATAAATCCTGGATCGGCAACACTTATCTATCCCCACACGTTCACTGCAATATGACCAGCATATTGGACACACATAACCACTTGTTTATCACGTAATATTTCTACACCACAAACATAAGCGTCCGTGTTCACTGGACTTAAAAGTTACTCAAATCAATGTCCTTTAATGGTTTTCTGTGGGCCAGGGTTTCACAACATGCCTCCTATAATGCAGCTCTTCACTTATAAGAGCACGACGGGCATTGTCAACACTTGAGTCATATAAAGCAGCATAGTCGGTCATCGGCAGGAATCCATTTTCTTCATACTCTCATAACACGATTTGACGCTGTAATGTGTTTATGAGCCGTGGTCTACTAGTTCTTTGATGGTGTTGCAAAGATCCCTCGTCTTCAAATCGTCGTACCAATAGAACAACTGTTTTTTCTCTGCAACAATAATTATAACAGAAATATAATAACACGCAATAATGATTATTTATTAAGTAGTATAGACGTAACTAAAACATTTTTTTTCTTATAAAAATTTTGAAATTTATACTACTTACGATAACAATAAGATAAGTCGACAAGTTTCGAGTGTCGATAAGTTTTTGCCTTGATTTTGCAAATCAGTTATTTGAGCTCTTGTAAAGAAAACAATATTACAACGCGTACTCATTTTGATGAAATAAGTTAATTCACCTAAATTAAAATAAAACTGAGCTAAACACACTCGAATGAGGTAATCGAAACAAACATAACGAACAATCAATTGAGCTTAGTCATAACTCATCTAAATCTTCAATCTAATTATTTCTACTACCTACAAATTTATTTATGAATTCATATTCGACCTACCCTCAAGTTTGAAAACTAAAACATAGATAATTAAAATCAGATACCTTAGTTATAAAATGATAATAATATTCAATTTAAACAAACATAGTAGGTAGTTAGGAATAAATTTATATAATAGAAATAATTGATTATAAATTATTTGAATGTAAAATACAGAAAAAGAAACTACATGAACATTTTATACAGCGTGAGCGCCCTCTAGTTAGTGTAGCATCAACAATATAATCAATGTTGCTAATCGAGTACTTATTTACGCCAGGTGGCGTCATTTCTTGCTTCACACGGTATTTTTTCTGAACTTCCCATGCATTATTGTACGCGATGGTACCTACTGGACTCCAGCTATTTTATATAGGATTTCTAATGTATCAAAATGTTATTCCTTAAAAGTTGATAAAGTATACCTAACGAGTAATATCAAACAAGTTTTTAATAAAATGCTTCGAAACTATGAGTAGTGGTAATCTACTTCTGATGCGGACTGTCCCTGTTTATTAAGTATTTATTTAGGGACCGTTATACTGGTCATATTATGCTTTTGTCTCATCAAACCTTATAATGTTAAACGTAACGATACGAAATTAATTAGCAGCTCCAGAGCTAGGTGTCGACAAAATATGATGGAACATGCAGACATAATCGTATGTATACCTACCTACATATTTAGCACGAGCTCTCTAAGTAGACTCTCTTGGAGACTGAAAAAAACTGAAATACGCCGCCAATCAACTTCCAGTGTGCTATACGCCTCACAATTTACTGAGCCATTTTCATTTATTAAAAATCCATTTATGAGGTACTTGACCTTAGTCCTTATTGACTAGGTATTTAATGAAGTAATCATTTGTTTCAGGAGGAGCGTGGCAAGGTGGCCTAAATGGTAAGATTTCCTCTAACATTATTCTTCATCTTTAGGTACAGTGTGGTTATTGCCAAAATGGTAGGTATCAGGGTCGCCCATGGGCTTCTGACTTAATCTTACATGCCCTCAAGAAATATGTCTAAGGCATAATAATATGCCCTGGAGCTGCATCAGGGAGGCACTCCGCGGTATCACCGGGTACCTTCGTCGGCCTACCTTCGTCGTGTAGTCGGGGACTATCTGACAGACAGGGCTGTCATCTACCCTGGTCAAGACGGACAGTGGAACCGGCGAGAGATGTCGTGCGGTGTTTCGCAGGGTTCGGTTCTGGGGCCGCGGGATTATCATCATTTCAGCAGAAAGACGTCCACTGCTGGACATAGGCCTCCCCTAAGTGTCGCCACATTGACCGGTCCCGTGCGACTCGCATCCAGCGGATCCCCGCAACCTTCACCAGGTCATCGGTCCACCTAGTGGGAGGCCTTCCAACGCAACGTCTTCCGGTTCGCGGTCGCCACTCCAGAACTTTCCGGCCCCATCGGCCATCCGTTCTTCGAGTAATGTGCCATGCCCACTGTCACTTTAACTTGGTAATTCTTCGGCTATGTCGGTAACCTTGGTTCTCATGCGGATGTCCTCATTTCTGATTCGATCGCGCAAGGAAACTCCGAGCATAGCCCTCTCCATTGCCCTTTGGGTGACTTTAAGCCTTCTGATGAAGCCCATTGACGACCACGTTTCGGTCCCGTATGTAATCACTGGCAACACACACTGGTCATAGACTTTTGAGACACTGCGATAAGATTGGACGAGAAGATACTTCTCAGCTTCCCAAACGCTGCCCAGCCGAGTCGGATTCGACGATTGACCTCTTTCTCAAAGTTGGACCTACCTAACTGGACTGTTTGTCCCAGCTACACATAATCGTCTACAACTTCGAGTGTAGAGTCTCCGATCTTTATAGGACTGGGTGTAACATGGGCATTAAACATGACCTTGGTTTTGGTCCATGTTCATTTTTAGACCCACTCTTTCGTAAGCTCTACTGAGACCATCGAGCATTGTACTGAGGTCCTCCATGGTCTCAGTCATGACCACTATATCGTCGGCAAATCGAAGGTGAGTGATGTACTCGCCATTGATGTTGATGCCTTCTCCTCTCCAGTCCAGAACCTTGAAGACATCCTCCAGTACAGCGGTGAACAGCTTGGGAGATATGACGTCTCCTTGTCTCACACCTCGCTGCAGAAGGATAGGTTTCGTGGTCTGGTCCTGAAGCCGGACTGACATGGTGGCGTTGGCTACAATATTTTAAAACCGAAAGGTAGATTGATATTTTTATTAAAGATAAAAATATAAGTAAATCTACCTTCCGGTTTATTTATATTGACTTGTTGCGCTTTTGTCGCACTGTTAGCGTTGAGTGCGTCTGTTATCAAATGCAAATATCCAATTCATCTGTTTTTCCGTAAAACATAACAAATTAAATTAATGGGATAATTAAAAAATAAGTATGGATAAATTATTTGCTTCATGATTACGTGGCCTCAGTTTCATCATTTAATTTTTGATTTTAACTGTTCACTAGTTTTGATTTTTTTTTTCACTTCTTTGTTCTGGAGCGAATTGAGTTTATAACTTTTGTATTCAAAACTGATCACGAATATATGGCAGCTGTACTAGTAGTAAATGTTTGGTATAATTTACAATCACATACTTTTGAATCACTTCGACGCCACACAGTTCTGACGCGAACTCCGTTTATTAGTTTTGAATTTCTGATTTTGATCATCTACTTTTGCTGTTGACGTTACCTTGAAGTACCTAGGACTCGTCCTCGACAGCCGGTGGAACTTCGTGGAGCACTTCCGACGTTTGGCTCCCAGACTGGAGCGGGCTGCGGCTGCCTTTAGGTGGCTCTTGCCCAATCTGCGGGGGCCAAACGCCTCCTGCTGGAGGCTCTATGCCGGGATCGTGCGGTCCATGGCCCTTTACGGGGCCCCGGTGTGGGCGCGTGCTTTGTCAAAGCGGGCCGCCCACTACCTGAACGCGCCCCAAAAGGTGCTGGCCGTAAGGCTAGTCCGTGGGTACCGCACGATCTCCCGCGAGGCGGCGAACCTCCTTGCCGGATTGCCACCATGGAATCTGGAGGCGATAGTCCTCGCGCGCCTGCATGAATGGCACGTGGAGGTGCTACACCGGGGGGTCACTCCGTTGCCGCGGCAAATTGCCGCTCTGCGGACGGACCTCCGGTGCGATTTCATGGCGGCATGGAGACAGCGACTGTCGCAACCCAGTGCAGGGCACGCCACGATAGTGGCGGTAAGTCCCCTCTTTGAGGAGTGGCTGGAGAGGCGCCACGGCGCCCTCACCTACCGTCTGACGCAGGTCCTCACCGGACACGGGTGTTTCGGGAGGTACCTGTACCGAATCAGGCGGGAGGAAACGCCCGGATGCTTCCACTGCGAGGATCGACCGGAGGACACGGTGGAGCACACTGTGAAGGCGTGCCCTGCTTGGGCAGAGCCCCGCCGTGTTCTCGTAGCGGCGGTCGGCGGCGGCGACCTCTCGCGTCCGGCCCTGGTGCAAGCCATGGTCCGGGGCGAAGAGGAATGGGACGCCGTCGCCTCCTTCTGCGAAGCAGTGATGCTAGCGAAGGAGGTGGCGGAACGAGAGAGGGAGAGAACCTCACAACGTCCCAGCCGCCGCGGAAGGCGCTCCGGGCGCCGGGGGGCACGCGATGACTTCCGGCCACCGTAGACGCGGGCCTGTGGACGGTGAGTAACGGGCTAGCTCGCCGTCCGGCCGTCGTCACGACGGCAACAGACCGTGTCGGCGGCGCGTACGTGTTCCACGCGCGCCTCAAAGAGATGTCAGCAAGGAGGGGCCCGCAAGGGCCGACGCCCGTCGGGGCTGTGGCTTGTCGAAAGGATAACGCGGCTCCGACACAAGGGCGAAGAAGGAACATGGGTTTGGTTTTTAGTCAGTAGAAGTCTGACACTCCCCTTCGCTCTGCCCAAGAGCGGGGGGGTTATTCGATGATTTTCCACCCACCAAAAAAAAAAAAAAAGGCATATTAATATGGTAAGTACCTACCTACTGGTTTCCTGGTGATGTTTTGTTTTCTTTCACCGAAGCAAATGATAATTGTACGATACGCACATGAATCCGAAAAATCAGAAGTGCGTGTCTTGGGGTCGAAGTCGAGACCTATGACTTGGCAGTCCAACGGTCACTCCACTAGACTATCACCTCTTCCTACTTTTTTTAATATCTTTAGATTGTTATAGCTATCTAACTAAGCATAATTGTAATCGTTCTCCTGCCAGCAAGAATGAATCAAACTGCATAATTTTTGATCTTCCAGTGCGTTTCGACATCACGGTCTTCGGAATCGGAACCACCGCTTTTATACCACTGCCGCAGTCACTTGCTAAAGCAGCTGAAGCGGGATGGGTGCAGAAGACCAGGCCTCCAGGACCTGCAGGCTACGAACCGCTCTCCATCTTCTGTCCTACAAATGACTACACCGTTTGCGTGTTGATTGACGACACCGGCTACATTGCGGGAATCCAAGTTTCCGTACGTATTTTGTTTTATATTTTGTGTCATCTAAGTATCCTCAATGATCTAAAGGTTACCATTTACATAATTCAGCCAGAGACAGAGTTTGACAGAGTTCGCCATGTGTGAGTGAGTAATTCGGCTCTTGCAAGTACGCAACACGTCAAAAAATTTAGAACATGTATGCTTCGGCACCATTTCAGTTAGTGACGGGATGAAGATAAGTTTATACTCGTACTATGAATTGTTATCGGACAAGTTAAAAAAAAGTCATAGCGTTAAGCGTAGCGTAGTGTGATGTCAGAGCGTAGGATACCCTTTCAGGCTTTCACAGAGAGACAGTGGAGACGTATTTATCAAAGATGCGACGTGGAGAAATGGAAACATCATAATGTACCTATTACAGTTTACGCATTCGGAAACAAAACATAGGTACCACAGCGATAGACCTTTGGTCCCGTTACTGTCTCCGATATCTAGGCAAACAGAGTTGATTGATTGGTTTAATAATAACTCGGTAAGGACTAGGGACTCGTATCGATAACGAGTTCATCAATTTGAGAAAAAAAACTAGGTACCTATTCTAAACACATACCTAAGTACCATGAAAAAAAAAAATTAAAAAAAAAACATATCAGCAAGGAGAATTGATATCTCCGGTCAACTCCGGTGAAGGCTGCGCTAAAACTGGAACATATGGACCGGTCTCATATTTATTTATTTTAAAACTAGACAACAATGTTTCTCGTTCCTTCTTATTATTATTACAGTCTACAAATATTATGGTGGATATCTCTAATCGTCCAACATGTTTCACAGTTGGGAGAATTACTTTTTTCATTAAAAAGCCACACTTCCGAGATAGGTAGAGACCAGAGAAATAAAATTAATGTTTTTGTAGCTAAGTCGTTTTTTTTTTTTTTTTTAAGGTTTGTACTTAGTTCACGTAAGTATAAGTGTGAAACATAGGCGGACTTATGCTCAGTCAACCTTTGGGTTAACTGATAGGACTACAGCTTCTAATTTAATAATCTTAAAAGTTCTCTTGACCTCTTTCTTCTCACAGATAAATGAAGCGACATACTCCGACAGCATCTACGACTGGGCTGTTCAAGGATTCACTCGCTGGACTACCGAACAGGACGGCAACATTGTTCATCTCTGGAGTACTCAACAGTATTACATCACACCTGGTAAGAATTCCATCAAGTACGCTGGTTGTTATCTGGGTAGGTACTCGACACCAGTCCATTCCCGGATATTCTAACTCTGAGCAAACTAAAATCAAGATTACTTATTGAAAAAAACCCCTCTGATTTTGACAGTGTTACAAAATAAGAGATAAAATAAATATGAATAGAATGTAAAGACGCCAGCACTTCAAAGACTTCAAGTTCAAACTACCCGATGCGGAAACTGTCAAAGTTTCCCACTCAAACTTGAACGTAAACGAAGTTTGACAGATTGTAGAAGCTTGGTGTGTTGGTATATCTGTACCAGGCCATAGCAGAACTTACGGATGCCGTACTTACCTACCTAATGATGGATGGAGACTAACTTCCGCACTCAGAGACGTTTAATGATTATACTCAAGCCGTCACTTAGTAAAGTGCGGCAGTAAGAGTAGGTTTGAAAAAGGGATGGAGTCATCCAGGAGAAACAGCGCCATTTTTGTTTGGCAACTAGACCAGACCTCTGAACTATTTATTAACTGTATTATTGTGATCTTCTACTCCAGAAACCCTTGCAACGGACCCAGCTATCCGAGTAGCTCGGCGCAACCCTGACTTGTTGCTGCAAGACCACTCGATCGTCGTGAGCGGGTTCAACGGGGCGCTGTATCGCATCTCAACCAATGTTAGTGACATCACTGGACCCGATAGCGACTTCACCAAGCAGGCCTGCATACCGTGGATGGGTGAGTGAAAACAGTGGATAAGGAACGCAGCGTTGCCAGATTTCGCCGGGTGAAATTAAATTCTATGCCTCCTGTTACCGCTGAATGTAAATTAATATTAATTTACATAGCTGTAAGTCTGCGTATAGCCGTGTACAAATACATCCCTTTGCCCCTTGTTCTGGTCTGTCTCGTGCTGATATGGAGAGAAGTGGAAATTATGATTTTCTTACTCCTCCGCTATTCTTTTCTGATTAATTTCGTTGCGGGATCCAAGACTGTTAAATTTGTTTCTCTGGGACTTCGTCGAGTTTCATTGTCACGGCGCTCACGATTTTTCTTCTGAGAGCAGTGGTGTTGAAATTAAATTAGCATAATTCATTACAGATGTACTGTTTGTACATCTTTGAGTATTATAATATAATTATTGTTGTTTCAGGTCAGCATTACTACTACAAGACGACTGAAGAGACGGAGTGCAAAGCTGACACGCTGTTCCCGTGGTTCCCGCTCGTGGACTCCAACCAGCTGATCGGGCTCGGATTGGTCACGTTCGGAAAACATACCGTCAATGCTGGTTTAACAGATTGGTTTGAGCAACCAAACCGGGCTGCTGTCCAGGTACCTATTGATTGTAACTTTACCTTAAGGACTATGGGCATTTTTCTATGGAAGTTGGTTGGCGCAGTGGCTCAAGCAATGAACTGCTGCGCTGCGTGTCGCGGGTTCGATCCCCGCACGGAACAAATATTTGTATGACAGATAGTTGTTCCGGGTCTGGGTATTTGTGTATGTGAGTTTAAATGTTTGTGAACACACCCACGATACAGGAGAAATTCCTAGTGTGGGGCAACATTTAAAAAAGCAACAGAAGCAGAAGCAAAATATTTGTGTGACCGAAGTTCAATTTCTGGTTTAATTAGCACTAACATCAGAATCTTGCCGGAGTTGAATAAGCCTGAGCATTAATTTAACTAACTATGGCATAAACCGGGTAAAAATCTAGACTTTGGAATTAAAGGTGCGATGTTATATTAAAAGCACTCATTTTGATTCCGTGGCTGCTACTGAGATATTCCTGATGAAAAAACAACAACAGCGACTACTGAGTATGAGGTCTTTGGTTAGATTGCCCGACCGGGAATCCCACGAACCCAGGGCCTCATACTCATGGTCCCTCTACACATCGGCAGATGCGTCTGCCAGACCTCCGCATACGTCAACAGATGCGTCCGCAGATGTGTGGACGGGCGCTCGCACTCCAACCCGTTGATGTGGGACAAAACCGACAACAAACGGATTGGCGGCCGACGCATCTGCCGACGGTCAATAATACCTACCTACAGTACGATCAAATTATCTTGACAGGTCTGAACATAGGCTCTGCGAACTTTTACGCATGTAAACTTGTGAAGAAAACTGTTATTGCCCGATAAACCAATACCGATCAGAAAATATCTAATATATACAGTGAGAAATACAAATAAAATAAATATAAAAACACTTTTAGACAATAGTTGTAACAAAATAACCTGCACGAAGTTCGGACCTGCCAAGATAATTTGATTGCACTGTACACACGGCTACACATCAAGCTATACAAAACCAGTATAATCTGATCGTTCATTGTGCGAAAAGACCTAGTAAAGTGAGGCCAAGATTAACTGGTTTTATATAGCTTGATGTGTAGCCGTGTGTACCACAGACGACCAAATCACCCCCCATCTACACACCGGAGGATGAATCCGCAGATGACGTCTGCCGATGTGTAGAGGGGCCTTCAGAAGTAGGATAATCAAAGTTTATCAAAGTAGTCTGGCAGTCGCGGTTGCGACCTCTAGATGAATGACGCAGTTTTCTAATGACTTGTATTTATTTTCAGGCCATCGTTCCGAGAGGCCCCCAGTGCTTGTACGACTTGGCGGATTCACCAGGACTAGTCACCATCCACACCTATTTCATCAATCGCCCTTATGGCGTCACTTGTGTATTTTGATAGATCAATGTTTAATCATACTAATTAAAATTTAATCATGCGTTTTGTTAAAATATGATTGTAGACTAAAAAATAATTAAATAAAAACAAACATTAAAAACAATTAATATGTATATCAAGTGCCTGTGGGTGCTTTGTGCGAGCGTTTCTTGACCTTCTGCTGTCTGCGTTTAAGATGGCGTTGTATCCTTCCAGCGCCTTCCTTCTTTAGTTCTTCGTACTGCTTCACCAATGCCTCTACACGTTGTTCAGCTGCAAATAGATAATAAGATATTGGATTGTGAGCCAACATACCATCATCTGCATAGTCTTTTCTCAAATATGTTGGGGTCGGCTAACAGTCTAACCTAACACTAGTGTCAATGATCTTCAAAGACAGCCAGGTCCAACGATTTAACATCCTTTCTGAGGCACGGAGGAAACTCGCTCATCCTCGGACCAAGGCAAGTGCAGCTTAACCTGAATGTTGACCCGAGTGGTTGTTATTATTTAGCTACAAGCTCTTTGTAAACCAGCATATTATTTTAGAACCAAATTTAATAGGGGAACAGATGTGACATCTAAAAATCCACACTGGGCCCTTGGGCATACAGCCTGCATCTTCCCAAAGAGAGGGAGCCTGTTCGTCAGCAGTAGGCATATTATTATATGAAAAATTTCAAGTGTAAAATGTTAGTACTGCCAGATGTTAAGTAGAAGTGAAGGTGGCATTGCAACAGAAGAGCAAAAAGGATTCAGTGGCTTAAAAATTAGTTCCTCGATTCTCAACTGCCTTATTAAACCAAGTGGAGGTAACTGCTAAGCATGGGACTCTGGGTTTGATTTGAAGCATGATAAAGTGTTAGAGACCTTGCGCACTAAGCGGCCACAACAGGCCATAAGTCCGGGCATGCAACCTGTACAAGATAGCGACCGTTCATGCAACAAGTCATGATCATGGTCAAGTAGTCCCGTAACAGATTAGACTACTATTTAAACAACCAACCTATATAAATGCCCCAGCGCATAAACCTCATTTGCAAAACCTTTAAAAAATCATATGTCGGTACAACTTGACACATTAACACCTTAGAAGAGACGGCAAAATTACAAAGAAAATCAAATACTTACATTTATTTTTGAAGTGTGGCTGCTTCCCCTCCTTAAACTCTTGTACAATATCTTTCCTATTCTTCTCCAAAATTTCTTTCTCCACCTTACTCTTCTTCGTGTGTTTATGTTGGTCATTTAACCGCTGAAGTAGTCTGCGTAACTTTAGTTCTCTTTCTGGGTCCGTGGTTTCCTTCAATTCTGTTCTTATAGCTTTAATGTCTTTCATACGTATGTCTGACAGAAAATTGTAGTCGTCAGAAAACTGTTTCTTGTCAAAGTCACCACAAAGTGGGTCAAACCTGCAAGTATTATATTTTTTTTATTTTGGTTGGTGGCAGTCGCTCTACTTAAAATACTGGTCTTCAGCTGCATCCGATTAGACTGGAAGCCGACCCCAACATAGTTGGAAAAAGACTAGGCAGATGATGACTGAATGGTTGATGTTTGTGTGCGATTAACGGCTTAGGCCCATTAAAAAAAAGGCCATTGCTAAACAGCAATACGAATACTAACAACAGACCAAACTAAAAAACTAAAGCTTTCTGGTTTTTTTGTTTAAGTCATGAATGCATAAGTACTTAATAATATCTTGATCTTAAATCTTCATCAGACTTTGAAAAACCAAGATAAAGATTAATTTAATTTTTTGTTTGTTTTCTGTGTTAAGATCTAAATAACATGTAATAAGTTTAGATACACTACAAACTTACGCACCCACGATACAGGAGAAATTCCTAGTGTGGGGCAACGTTTAAAAAAAAAAAAAAAAAAAACTAGTAGTAGTTGAATGAATTATGGTAGTTCACTGTATTGTACATCAACAACTTTTGTTTTGCATGCTAAAATTGTTGCGCTATTGTTTATCTGTTTTTTACTTATTTTTTATGCCTATAACCAGCGTAACAATTGTTTGTAAAACAAATTAATTAAAATAAAATTATAGTACCTTGGATCACGGACTTCTTTCTTTTTAACAGTAGGGACAGCTTGCAGCATTCGAACAGGTTTCTTTGAACTCATCTCCCGTGGTCTGTTCTTATTTTCTCTTTTGAAAACTTTCGGTACATCGCGCTCCTTTTTCTTAATTTCATTACCAAAAAGGGCTTCCTTATAAACTTTAGCACCAATTTTCTCTTTCAATTTTTGCAATTCTTCAAATGATAATGTTGATAACTGCGATCTGATTTCGGTCTGAAATAAAAATTTATTGTTGTATTCAAAGACCACTGATGTAACAAATATTGAATGCATGGCATTACGAGGCTGGCGCAGGACCCTGGGGATTGGAACAAGAAAAGAGAAGCAGTGGGTGAATTCAGGCGATGGATGACGATGATGATGAGCTCTTCAACTTATAATCGCCGCTTCGATCATTAAAATATTATAGATGGGTAAACTTTTATCCGGTCACTGCTTAGCAAAGTAGCACTGAATAAAGTCAGGTTGTCTATTGAATAATGATGAAGCTCAGGCAGTATTTTATTTTTGCTCACCCTTTCTCCATCGTCCTGTTCATCAGCACTGGAGTTGTTATCTATTTCGTCGCTGCTACTCATTGTAAAGATCTGTAAGTATGCTACAAACTCAAAATAACATCAATTTAGGAGGTTAGAAGTTAGCCTTTGACGTCTCACGCCAGTTCACTGACAGTGACAGTTGCAAATTGCAATTGATTGACACTAGATTGATTTTTATTCTTTCGTTCAGAAATTTTGTCAAAAAATAGAACATTTGACCATGAAGAAATAGATAAATATGGAGGCCACACTTAGAACAAAAGTTTGAGTCAAATACCTACGATTCTCTATCTCACTCTCTGTGGGCTTACCTCTCTTTCTAAGGTGGACGATAGTATTGCTATCTCGTTATTAAAATCTCCTTAGTCATTTTTAAAAAGAGTCACCACACAAATGTAATCAGAAGTTAAATACTGTCAAATAATGTGCTAATAAATAAAAAGCTAAACTAAGATTACTGAAATTAAAATTCCAAAATAGTATGTCACGAATGCTTGACAAGGTTGGCGAATCAGTGAATTATTTTCCCATTTCCTAAGGATGTGGTAATGTGGCAACATTGGCCCCACATGTCAACATAAATCGTACCAATATGGCGGTTGTTTACTTTGCGGTTCACAGTTTCGTTTGAGATATTTGCCTGTAATCAAAGTTATAATTGAGAAAATGGTGCAAACTTGTGTAGTGCGTGGTTGTGGTAGTACGTGGTGTCCAGGAGGTGATATAAGATTTCACGCGTAAGTGTTTAAATCGGGATTTTTGACACTGAATAATTGTAAACATATTTCTGCATATTTCTTTGTATTTTCAATTAATTACTTCATAAAAGCTTGACCTATGATTTAGTCAATGATAACTTAGATAACTATGTAAAGACCAAACAGTTTTTCATTGAATTTCATGGACTTTCTGCAATTTTATTTGTTTTTGTTTTTATGGAGTCATACTGAAGTAGTGTGACCATATTGGGAATATATCTGGGACTTTCCGTGGGACCTTCATTAATTATATAGTCATTATCATACTCGCTTTATTACATTTTATTACTTTTTTCACACACCGTGTTATTTCTGTTAGTTCTTTGAAATAACATAACATTTTCGTGAATTTTGAACAGTAGTCAAATAGCCAATTACTATTTAAATAATACAGTAAATGTAATGAATAATAAAAAATGATGTTCTGATTTCACACTCTTCTGGTTTTAGGTCAACAGCGAAGCCCAGGTCTCTACGAAGATTGATAGGGGCGTACAGGTGTAAATAAAATAAACTGAAGGAAAAATACTGCAGAAGAAATCTAAGATTCTTAAGCAAAGAGTTTTACGACGAGACTAAAAAAATCAGGACATGTCTTCGTAATATAATAAAATGATTTTAATTTAGAAAGTGTTTTTGTTTCTTTTTGAGGTTTTATACATATGTATTACCGTTCCTATTATAGCCCCGTATTTAGATGAAAATACATAATATTAAAAATTCCACAGTGGTAAAAACCTTAACACTGACTTACCCAGAAATCTTTAAAAAAAAAACATCTTATATGTATCATTTTCATTAGTCTACAAAATAAAAGAAACATCTAATTTCTTTTTTGTGATTTCATGATTTTATAGTAAGAGTTGTACTGGGCAAAAATCTCTCCCAAATCCTTCCAGATTCATTATCTTGAGCCACCCCACCAGCCCTTGCGGTAGGCAACCACCGTGGTCGTGTCACCACCTCTTCTGTCATTATGATTTACTAGCTTTTGCCAGCGGCTTCGCCCACGTGAAAATGGCGATTTTCTATACAAACTTTCATCCCCTATTTAACTCCCTTAGGGGTTGAATTTCAAAAAATCCTTCCTTATTCCTTGTCTAGATTATAAAGGGAACGTCTGTGCAAAATTTCAGCTTTCTAGGTCCAAGGGTTTGGGCTGGGCGTTGATGAGTCAGTCTGTCAGGACTTCTCTTTTTATTTATATAGATAGATAGAAGATCATTAATTTCGTATTGCTACAGGAACTAAAGTTTTATACTGGCCATGGTCTATAATGTCTGTATTCTATTTCTGTGCGAAATTACGTAAGACTTTTTTGCGTGATTGAAAATGACAAACTGCCAAAAAAAAACAGGAACTTTCACACTGTAAGCAAACAACTTCTTTCGTAATTTATCATTGGCATCTTTCATCAATCTAGAAGTGAACAGAGATGTGGATATATTAATTTAATCAAACACAAGTTATGAAAAGGAACTACGTAATGTCCTAGGTAAAATAAAATAAAGGTTACCCTACTTAGAAAGAGAGGGTCAGCCCACAGAGAGCGAGATAGCGATGCATAAGTTTTGCTTCAAGTAGGTATTCGAAGTGTGGGCTCCATATTTATCTATAACTTCATGCATTTGACAGCCAATGATTCCTTTCCCCTTTCCCCATTTTTACCCGACTACGGCAAAGCCAAAGGAGGGTTATGATTTTGACTGGCTATGTATGTATGTAAACGTTGCAACGGGGCAGACAGATGGATCACAATCCAGTAGAACCTCTCGCATAACTTCTTCTTTGTGTTCTGGGGGCCCTTCATAGGGATGAGGCTGGAATACGCTTTTTAAGTGTTCAGCAAATGTTGTACATTTTTCTTCATCATTTCGAGCCCAGTTCCCATTGGCTTGCCGAAGCGGGGGAGACACCGTTTTAGGCCGCTTTAGTTTTTTGGTTGCTTTCCACAGTGAGTAGTCGGTAGCAGCAGAAGCATCAAGGTTTCTCAGGTACTCCTGGACACTATTATTTCTGTCCTCGTCTAGAAGTTTTTTGAGTTTCCTAACAGCGCGGTTTAATTTACTTTTATCATTAGGGCATCTATATTGTTGCCATTGTTTTCTTAGCCTTCTCTTTTCAGATACTTTATCCAGTATAATATGGGACATAGATTTCTTATTATTATTAAATTTGTTGGGTGGAGTAGATTGCCAAGCAGCAGCTTGGACTGAATTATTAAAATATTCTATTGCTGCCACTATATCATCTTCTGTTTTTAAGCTGACTGTGGGCGCCAAAGCCTGATCGACCATTGATCTAAAGATTTCCCAATTTGTTTTTTTGGTGTGGAGGACGCACTTTTCAGCAGTTTCTTTGAAACGACTTGACAATGTTATTAAGACTGGTGAATGGTCCGAAGATAGCTCATAGCTGCTCTGACACTGAAAGTATTTTTTCGATATACCTTTGACAGCACAAAAATCGATCAGATCAGGTACTTTTTTCCTATCAGTGGGCCAATAAGTGGGCTCACCTGTTGATATAATTTCCATTTTTAGTTTCTCAACAGTCTTGAGTAGCTCACGTCCCCTGGGGAGAGTCAATCTTGAACCCCAATAGCAATGCTTTGCATTGAAGTCCCCGCCAGCTATGAAACGATCGCCGAGGGTATTGAAAAACTCACTAAACTCTTCCTGCTTGATTATGTGCTTCGGTGGACAGTAGAGAGCTGACACAGTGACAGGGCTAATCCAATCTTCAACTATGACAGTTGTTGCTTGAATTGGTGCTTTGCAGTAAGGTACTGATTCATAATGTTTTAATTTGCTTCTGATTATTATAGCTGATCCACCATGTGCTTTCCCATCAGGGTGTGTAGTATGATAAAGCTTATATCCAGGGAGTTCCATGTAGCTTCTTGAAGTAAAATGTGTTTCAGATATTAACATTATGTCGATATTGTGTTGGTATAAAAAAAGTTTCAACTCCTCTGAGTGGTGTGACAGGCCATTTGCATTCCAGATGCATAATGTTAATGCATTAAATTCGGAAGCATGGACATGAGATCTCCCAGCATCTTAGTTATGAGCATCATCTGGTTCATGAGTGACTGCATAAATTCCTTAATGTCAGGTGACGGGTTTGGTTTTGGTAGGTGTTCTTTAGTTGTTACACCACTTGCTATTTCTGCGTATGATTTATTGCCAACACTATCATGTCGGCTATATTTGACTGTACCACCATTTTTTTCTAGTGTGACCTTGCTATGTTGAGGTTTTGGTCTCAGTGGGGGATACTTAACTTTTTGCAATTCCTTATATACCGAACAACCCTTGTAGTTTGCGGTGTGGTTCCCTTCACAAAGAATGCACAGCACATTATCAGAACGCTCTTTCCTTGCACAGTCAAGAGTAGCGTGTGCTCCAGCGCACTTAACGCATCTGGGCTGACGGTGACAGAACCTACGCGTGTGTCCATATCTCTGACAGTTGGAGCATTGTGGGATCTCTCTTTTTGGTCTAGGTGGTTCAAATTCAATGCAGCAGTGGAGAAGGCGCTTAACATTATAAATGTTTTTATTATTTTGGTTTGGTTTGAGATCAACGTAGTGGAGTGGAAGAGGTGTTTTGGTTTTTCTGTCCTTTATATTCCAGATATTTGTAACCTTGTGGTCTAATTCTTCAATAGCCACTTTTATTTCGTTGGGGTCAGTAGAGGGGTGGATGTTTTTGAGGACTACTCGAAAGCTCCTTTCTTCTTTAGGTTTGTAGGTGTAGAATTCAGTTTCACGTTTTTGAAGTTCCTTGTAGATTTTGGTGTATGCTTCTGTTGTTTTTGGCTGAATTTTCACTTGTTCCCCACGGAGAATCTTTATTTCGTACTGCTCAGCGGCTGTATCATTCAGCATGTCATAGAGTGGCTGAATGTTGCTGACTTTGTCTATGAACAATGGAGGTGGTTTGATAGGCTTTTGAGCCGTTTCAGAAGGATTATTAGCCACATCAAGGCTAGAGAATCGGTTGGAGGTGGTAACGGGAGCACTCAGCCAGTAGTTATTTAGTTTTGCTTGTTTTTGGCTAGTTGGTGGTTCATTTGGGTTTCGAAGTCTTTTGCGTCCGGGTACCTCCACCCAGTTTTCTTCAGGAGCATTGTCGGACTCAATTAAATCTATAGTCTCACTGGCATCGCTAGTAGGTATCGTACCACTACAAGAGTTTGATCTGGGTCGATTAATAAATAAGCTTTTGTGAAATATTTGCTGACTTAATGTTTTAGTCGCAATCACATTATAGGGTAGACGACTAAAAAAATCTAATTAGTCCGTCAGATAGATTTCCAAAAAATATTGAACACGTATTTTTTCTTTTTTCACGTAAACAAAAAATGAAGACGATACAGCGCTTTGAAAAGTCGTGCAACGTCACAGCTTGGTACAATTTTACCAGACTATGACGTCAAAAGCCCCCTCTCCATGATCTTTGACAAGCTTTATTTTCGTCAATTTTTATTATTTTGATAAAACAAAAAACACGTATCCAATATTTTCCGATAATCTAACTGACGGACTAAACAGAATCATATTTTTTTTAGTCAGTCGTCTACCCTATTCTTTTTAGAATTTTCTGATTGGCTATCCATGAATTCTGAGGTAATTTAACTTTTTAAGTGGCAACACTGGTTTGAAGTTGACATTGACACTTTGACAGTAACATTTTTTATGAAACAGAACAATGATTTTATGAGGGTAGATGTTTTTCACTGGGAGAAAAGAAACTTTTCGATTTGGTTTTTTTGTGATTTCTAGATGTTATTAGCACTAGATAACATTAACACGTAATCCGAAACACTTTGGGCGCACTTTTATAACGTTTTGAGGCACAACTACACAGTGTTTCTAGCAAATCGCGAAAATATTTGAGGAGCGTATGTGCTTCTGACAGCAGTTTGACACCATAGTGTCTGTCACCATCTGTCTGCCCCGTTGCAACGTTTACGAAGCAAGAGCTAATTAGAGCTATCAATAACGTAAAACCCAAAAAAGCCCCTGGCTACGATTTAATAACTGGCATGATTCTCCGCCACCTTCCAGATTCGGGCCTGATCTTCCTGTTATCTATCTACAACGCCATGTCACGACTTTGCTTTTTCCCCCCTCAATGGAAAACAGCTAAAATCCTAATGGTTCCTAAACCAGGAAAACTTCTTGAAGATCCGAAGTCATACAGACCTATAAGTCTACTCCCAATAGCATCAAAGATCTATGAATCGCTCCTACTATTATGCTTACTGCCTATAATTAAAGAAAAGCAACTAATACCCGACCATCAATTTGGGTTCCGACAGAGACATGGCACAATAGATCAAGTCCACAGGCTTGTTAGTAAAATCCACAATTCATTTGAGGATAAAGAATACTGTGCTGCTGCATTTCTTGACGTCTCTCAAGCGTTTGACAGGGTTTGGCACGAGGGTCTCCTCTATAAGATTAAAAACAGCTTCCCAAGCAACATCTTCCTCATCTTGACGTCGTACTTGAGGGATAGGCATTTTTTTGTACAGAGTGGTGAAGCTATAACAAAACTTTACCCTATTTCGGCTGGAGTTCCTCAGGGCAGTGTGCTTGGTCCGATTTTATATCTGATTAATACTGCTGACCTCCCAATATCAGATCTAGCGACTACAGGTACCTTTGCGGATGACACAGCTGTGCTGGTGACCCATACTGATCATAAAGTAGCATCAGCCATGCTTCAGACCTGTTTGGACGACATATCCCTCTGGCTTAAAAAGTGGAGGATAAAAGCCAATGAGACCAAGTCCGTAAATGTCACATTCACCAGGAGAAAGGATACCTGCCCACCAGTAAAGTTAAATGGAATACAAGTGCCTCAAGCTGAACATGTCAAATACCTTGGTTTATACCTCGACAGGCGTCTTACTTGGACAAAACACATTTTCACAAAACGGAAGCAACTTGGACTAACACTTCGAAAGTTCTACTGGATTATTGGTCGAAAGTCACAATTACACCTGGAAAATAAAATCATTTTGTATAAAGCTATAATTAAGCCTATATGGACCTACGGCATCCAGCTATGGGGAATAGCATCACACTCTAACATAGAGATCATACAACGTTTTCAGAACAAGCTTCTAAGAATAATCACAAACGCCCCATGGTTCGTACCAAATGAAGCTCTACACCATGATTTGAAAATACTGAC
Organism: Diarsia mendica; assembly: GCA_949316265.1. NCBI lineage: Eukaryota > Metazoa > Arthropoda > Insecta > Lepidoptera > Noctuidae > Diarsia > Diarsia mendica. Next base: position 6,078,120 of record OX438906.1, on the reverse strand, counting down.
AGTCAAGGAAGAAATAAAAAACTATATCAAGTCATATAAGGAAAGAATTTCTCGCCACCCAAATATCCTGGCAAACCACCTCATGGATGAAAAAGGAGCCCGCAGACTAAAACACAAAATTCCACAAGATCTGATCAAATAAACTTAGCTTTATGCTTTAAAGATAATAGGATGTGTCATAGGACGCATACCAAACAAGACATCTAAATAGTCATGACAATTACTTATTGTCCTATTGCATAGTGACAGATTGTAAGGAAAAAGAGAAAAAAAAAAAAAAAAAAAAAAAAATGTATGTATGTTTGTATGTATGTGAGTATCTTCATCTGTTTCCTAATAGCTTCGAATCTACATAACGGAACTCGACATAATTATGACGTATCGTTAGAACCGTCTTAATTTTCCGCTGAACATAGGCTACGTGATTTACTATAAAAACGATTTGTCACGAAAAGCGATGTGGCGCCCTCTAGCGGACAAAAAGTAATGCTTAAAAAATAAAAATGGAGATAAATAATACGCCGTGTTTGGTATCATTTGAAAGGGCCTCACTTGTACATTTCCAAAATATTGCTCTTTAAAATCACGCCCTCTAGCGGACAAAAAGTCAAGAGTAAAAAAAAAATATTTAACACCAAAATTGTTTAAATAAAAAAAAGTAAAAAACTAAAACCCGACTACGACAAAAAAACGACGCTGAAAAAGTATGAAACAAGATTTTCAGGATAGAAAAAAAAGAAAAGCCGTATAGGTACCAACCTAAACACTTTAATACCGTGTGACTACGGCTTTTCTTTTTGTTCTATCCTGAAAATCTTGTTTCATACTTTTTCAGCGTCGTTTTTTTTTTGTCGTAGTCGGGTTTTAGTTTTTTACTTTTTTTTATCAATAGACACTCTTGATCCGAGATTTAGTTGGCATGCCGCAAGCGAGTTAGATAGAGCTGGAAGTGTATTGGTATCTGGTGAAATTAGGTACCTACTTGGCAATTTTTTTTTACTAGTAATCCGGAAACAGTAGGTAAATAAAAAGATAGGCAAAAGTAAAAAAAAACCAGTGTTACTATCTTAAAATATGGGACGACAAAGACAGCGCTATGGCGAATTGACGTCATAACTCATCCTACCATAGTTACATAGTACAAGTATGGAAATTGCCCCCACCAAAAACTTCATGCGTGTAGCTATTCCATGTTTTGATCGATTTTACTACAGTTTGGTTCAAACATCGTATTATTTCTGTTAGTTCTGTGAAATAACATTTCTTATTCTTACATTTTTAGCAGTAGTCAATTAGGTAGGTATCCTACTTCTTACCCAATAGAGGGTTAAATTAACTGGGGGTCTAAAATGGCCGCTTCAGCAGATCATAATATATGAATTGTGCTATAAAGCGTAAAATGGACCCTTCATAATAGTAAAAACTGCGTCTGTGACCATTTGGGAAAATCGATCATAATGGGAAATTAATATGAATTGCGTTAAAATTTGTAAAAAGGTCACAGACGCAGTTATACTATTAAGAAAGGTCTATTTTACGCTTTTTAACACAATTCATATTATGATCTGCTGAAGTGGCCATTTTAGACCCCCTGTCCATCTCTTGTGGTTATACTAAGACAACTGATTACCACACAACTTTTCAATCAGCGGCGCCACTTTCAGACACTCATTTCTTACCATATCTATTCGCGTCGTAATCGTAACTCGCACATCAGAGGAATGTGTGGTGTTACGCTACTAAGAATATAGGTAGCATTCTAATCTTCTCTAGATAACCAGTTATTGAAGTACTTACTTCTTTCTAAGTACTGGGGGTCTAAAATGGCCACTTTTGCAGATCATAATGTGAATTGCGTTTATAAGCGTAAAATGGACCTTTCATAATAAAAACTGCGTCTGTGACTATTTTACGAATGTTAACGCAATTCATACTATTTTCCTATTATGATGTATTTTACTAAATTGTTACAGACGCAGTTATTATATAATGAAAGGTCCATTAACGCTTTATAACGCAATTCATATTATGATCTGCCAAAGTGGCCGTTTTAGACCCCCTGATATTTCACCAGTGCGGGGGGTCCATGGCCTTTCTAATCTTTATACTTTAAAATGTCTTTCTTACTTCATTCATGTTAATTTCCCCCACCAAACTCATTTGTAGGTACTAGGTACCTACTTGTACCTCTTTCAACAGTTTAATTCGTCCCCCTTTCATTTCGTCTTCTTTAGACAGAACTTTACCATCTTCATGTTTTACATGTATGGTGATTGCTGTTGGTTGTTTAAGCGCGACCCACGTACCTACGAACCCATTTCCGTATAATTTAACAAAGTACTCTGAGGAGCCCAGTTGGACATGGTTTGAAACGATCTTCATCACGGTTTACAACTTTTTTGTATAAGATTAAAAAACAAAAACTAGTTTGTTTTTGGTACCCTAGAATAGCTCAAAATTGTCAAAAGTACAATATTTACAATCATGAAAATTACTTAAAAAAATATCTCATTAGTGCGTTTTAAGATCTAACGACCCCACTACAAAAATAATAGAATTTGCCAAGTAAGAAATGGAAAATTAAAATAAGTAAATGGATTTCGACGAAGCAATCACTGTGACAAAAATAATAGTGCAGGGCGATCCTTGTCATTTATTGATAGGGTGGCAGCCTGATTCATTCGTAATGTATCTTTTCACTAAAGAAAATCTATGGAAAGGGCGGTTTTCGCCGAATCGACTGAGAGGTTTCTGCAGGAATTTACACATATCCGAAGCCACATATTATGCTAATGTAAAAAAGTGTCTTACCCAACCTAGTGATTCTTTGTTTGAATTAAAAAGCGGATTTTTCTTTTGGAAACGTAAAGTTCAAGGATCCCTAATTATAGAAGGATTCCTGCCAATGGAATTGTATCAAAATGGTAAACAGAAACATCCAAACTTGGTTGAAGTATTGACTGCAATGAACAAATATATGAAGCAAAAAGTTGAGAGGCTCAAATTAAGCATTGTTTCTATTCGATCTGAATATCAAAAGTGCTTGAAAGACACCGAAGAATTTTTAAACCTTAAAGTTCAAATGGAAAGAGCACTTTGCGATAAGTTTTTAAGTTTAATAACTGAAAAAAAAGTCAAGAGCGAAATCCGTGAACATGGAAAAAGAATTCCTGAAAAATAGAGAAATTTAACAGTGATGTTACCTTCATAACATTTTGTCGTCACTTTAATGCAGGTCCTAATATCGCTGTGCTAATGTGGACAAGATGTAATTAAATAAAGTCCTAGCTGTATTGGAGTTGGAGAGTATGCGAGGGTGCATGCGGCCGCGGGCATGTCACTTGTAACTAAGTATTCGCCACATTTGGTTGACACCTCCAAAAAGTTTATTGTACAATCGCCGCGAGGGCATTTTGTTACTCATTATCGTCTTGCTAGCACAAATCTGGACCACTATCTGTAGCTGAATCTAGGAGTGAACACACGGTCCTTGCGAATGCGATCCCTGCGTTAGTGCGTACCCTGTCGGGTACGGACCTCGGCATAGGGCGTCACTGCGAGGGCAGCAAAGTGAGAGGCTGGATCTGAGAGGTTTTTCACAGATAAATAAATGGGACACTTTGAGGGAGGACCCCTCGTAGCTGGTTCCGTGCAAAATTTGAAACGGGGTGATAAGATTGGTTGATAATTCCCCCACTGTATTTTCTACTGAGAATCTACCGATTCTATAAAACAATTTTCTACACGTATAATATTATGTAAGTTTAGCTTAGTTCTAACTAATGACAGCACAATAAAAGAGACCTATGAAGAAACTAAACAGCTTTTTAGTTTATTTTTGTACAACCTATCATCTATCACCGAGTTAAGATATTATTACCTTACCTATATGAAACGCTTTTAAAAGCGAGGAGAACTTTTTTCTTTTGGTAAAAAGGGTGTTTTTTTTAATTGCAAACAAAATCTTTGCCGACCGAATAAGCTAGTAAGTACCTTATAAATATGTAATGTATCTTTGGACACATCATCATCATATTTCATTTTGTTAGGGGTCCGGGTAGCGTATTCTATATATTCCTTCAGATACCTCCACCCAATCTCACGAGAGTGCGCTGAAATTGGGCAGAATAAGTATTCAGTTTTAGTAAAAAAATGTAAATAAACGTTCATATTCATCCTTAATATGATCCATGTTCTGATGCATATTATGATCCATATTGTGATTCAAATTATGATCCATATTGTGATTCAGTTTATGATTCAGATTGTGATTCAGCAGATCATGATCCATATTGTGATTCAGATTATGAACCATAATTATTATGATTCAGATTATGATCCGTATAGTGAATGTGATCCATCCGAGCAAAGGGCCGGTCGCCGTGCGTCGTCTCGTCTCTTGCACTCGCGCCAAATCTTGCAGTTGCTATTTTCACGCTAAAGGACCTTGGACTTAGTGTTGAACGTAAAGTTGGTGATGATGAGTGGTTACTCGTATTTGATGATTATGCACCCAAAAAAAAGACTCTTATTTTCCCGTGGCTTGGTTATAAAATGAGAAGTATGATCACGTGGCTAAAAAAAATCTGTGGCTCGACTTATTATGTCCCCTATAAATCAGCTTCTGAAGTCGGTGGCAAAAAAATAAAATCAAACAAACAAATGTCACCGACTTCAGAAGCTGATTTTTCTTCTGAAGTTTATTTTTTTCTTTTTGGTGTTTTTGAAGTCGGTTGTTTTTTTTGCAAAAAAGTTTTTTTATTTTTTCATTTTTAGTTGTAATAAGTACCTATAATTCAACCAAGAAACCTAACTCTTAACCTTCCTTCCCCTATTTTCCTAGTACCTTCCATTATCAGCTCATCAACATGAAGACAAGTGATGACTGCTAGATGCGAATACTTGAATAGCGTCAGAAAAAGCACGCAACACGTAATACGTGTCTATATTTTTCATATATAACAACTAAAAAAATGTGTATTGTACATATCTGCATACCCCCTCAGAGCATACAGGCGTGATGTTACGTCATGATAATATATATTCAATAAACATCCAAGCGATTCCAGCAATTACGACAGATTTGCCGTCTATTTTTGAAGAGTTCCATTGTATATCTCCGAAGATCAGCACCAGATCTTCACCAAATTAAAATGGGACCACCTCAGGAGTATACTCTTTCAAATAAAAAAATAATAATTGAGAATCGGTCCACTAATGGGGGAGAAATCAGGTAACATACATAAAAAAAAAATAAAAAAAAAATACATACACACGAACATATAGTAACCTCCTTTTTTGAAGTCGGTTAAAAATACTGTAATAATATTTCCGTGCGCGAGTGAGTTCCTAAGCTACAAATTAACAATTTTTACAAGAAATAAATCTCTATCTTCTTATCTTACCACTGGGTAAACGGAAACTACCCTGTAGGTTTTTAATAATTTTAATTTACTTGGCAAAGAGCCAAATCTGCCACACAAATGGCTATTGTTTTACGTTGACCAAGAAACTTGATTTTTTACAGCTCCAAGGGACCGTAGACCTAAGTATTGTTTTTAGCCGACTTCCAAAAATGAGGAGGTTCTCTATTTGTGTGTATTTTATTTTATATGTATGTTCACCGATATCTCCATCATTTGTAGACCGATTTTCAAAATTATTTTTGTATTCGAAAGAGTAAGGTATGCTCCCGAGATGGTCCCGTTGTCACCAAGTCAAGATCTGATGATGGGATCCCAGGGAAATCGAGGGCAACTCTCAAATATAGGCACTTGTTACGTTTTCCATATATTTTCATTGATTTCCAGGTATCAGCGAAGTGATTCTATTAGATTTCGTTTTCCCTTTTGAGGTATGAAATTGAGTGCTCGTGGGAACTACTAGTCCCGTAATGTTTAAATGTCATCCTAAAATCCTTTTTCATTTATCCCAGATGCGCAAACATTCACAGGTGTAGATATTAAGTACATGGTCAGTGTCTGAAATATTCAACTTTAACACATTTGTTTAAACCATAATAAGGTCACTCAAGCGCATTCCGGAGGTGACTGGGGTAGACCTGAGAGTGGCGGTGAGGAGGCTTAAAGCCAAAAATACCGCCCCGGGGCCCGATGGCTTGCCTGGCAAAGCCTGGGCCCTGGCCTTAGACCCAGAGGCTCTTGGGCCCCGACTGGAGAGGCTCTTTAGCGCGTGCATGGAAAGAGGCCAGTTCCCGCGTCGTTGGAAGACGGGGAAGCTGGTCCTAATCCAGAAGCCGGGGCGCCCTGCAGACTCGCCGTCTGCATACCGGCCCATTGTGCTGCTCGACGAGGTGGGCAAGCTCTTTGAAAGAGTAATTGCAAACCGCCTCGCCGAGCACCTTGAGGGAATGGGTCCGGATCTTGCGGATCAGCAGTTCGGCTTCCGCAAGAGGCGCTCGACGGTGGACGCCATCATGCGCGTGAGAGCCCTCACGACGGGGGATGCGGTCTCTCGGGGCGGTGTGGTCTTGGCGGTGTCTCTCGACATCGCCAACGCCTTCAACACCATGCCCTGGAGCTGCATCAGGGAGGCACTCCGGTATCACCGGGTGCCGGCCTACCTTCGTCGTGTAGTCGGGGACTACCTGTCCGACAGGACGGTAATCTACCCTGGTCAAAACGGAGAATGGAACCGGCGAGAGATGTCGTGCGGTGTTCCACAGGGTTCGGTTCTGGGGCCGCCCCTGTGGAATATCGGTTACGACTGGGTGCTGCGTGCCGACCTCCCTGACGGCGTCAGCGTCGTCTGCTACGCGGACGATACGCTGGTGCTGGCACGGGGGGAATCGCACGAGGCGGCGGCCGCGAATATGACACGCGGGGTTGAAACAGTCGTGGAGAGGATCCGGCAGCTGGGTCTCGAGGTGGCACTTCACAAGTCCGAGGCCATGTGCTTCTATGGGCGTGGGAATGTGCCACCGTCGGGATCCCAGCTATCGGTGGGAGGGGTTTCCATCGGTGTCGAGTGTACTTTAAAGTACCTCGGACTCGTCCTCGACAGCCGGTGGAACTTCGTGGAGCACTTCCGACGTTTGGCTCCCAGACTGGAGCGGGCCGCGGCTGCCTTTAGGTGGCTCCTGCCCAATCTGGGGGGGCCAAACGCCTCCTGCCGTAGGCTGTATGCGGGGATCGTGCGGTCCATGGCCCTTTACGGGGCCCCGGTGTGGGCGCGTGCCGTGAAGAAGCGGGCCGTCCACTACCTGAACGCGCCCCAAAAGGTCATGGCCGTAAGACTAGTCCGCGGGTACCGCACGATCTCCCGCGAGGCGGCGAATCTCCTTGCCGGATTGCCGCCGTGGGATCTGGAGGCGATAGTCCTCGCGCGCCTACATGAGTGGCGCGCAGAGGCGCTACACCGGGGGGTCACTCTGCTGCCGCGGCACATTGCTGCGCAGCGGACAGACCTCCGGTGCGATCTCATGGCGGCATGGAGACAGCGACTGTCGCAACCCCGTGCAGGGCACGCCACGACAGTGGCGGTAAGTCCCCTCTTTGAGGAGTGGCTAGAGAGGAGCCACGGCGCCCTCACCTTCCGTCTGACGCAGGTCCTCACCGGACACGGATGTTTCGGGAGGTACCTGCACCGAATCAGGCGGGAGGAAACACCCGGATGCTTCCACTGCGAGGATCGACCGGAGGACACGGTGGAGCACACTGTGGAGGCGTGCCCTGCTTGGGCAGAGCCCCGCCGTGTTCTCGTAGCGGCGATCGGCGGCGGCGACCTCTCGCGTCCGGCCCTGGTGCAAGCCATGGTCCGGGGCGAGGAGGAATGGGACGCCGTCGCCTCCTTCTGCGAAGCAGTGATGCTAGCGAAGGAGGTGGCGGAACGAGAGAGGGAGAGAACCTCTCAACGTCCCAGCCGCCGCGGAAGGCGCGGAAGGCGCTCCGGGCGTCGGGGGCCACGTGATGGCTTCCGGCCACCGTAGACGCGGGCCTGTGGACGGTGATTAATGGGCTAGCTCGCCGTCCGGCCGTCGTCAAGACGGCAACAGACCGTGTCGGCGGCGCGTTCGTGTTCCACGAGCGCCTCAAAGAGATGTCAGCAAGGAGGGGTCCGCAAGGGCCGACGCCCGTCGGGGCCGCGGTATTTTGTACTAGATTACGTGGCCTCGGCACAAGGGCAAAGTAGGAACATGGGTTCGGTTTTTAGTCAGTAGAAGTCTGACACTCCCCTTCGCTCTGCCCGGGCGCTCTGCAGAGCGGGGGGGGTCATTCGATGATTTTCCACCCACCAAAAAAAAAAAAAAAAAAAAAAAAAAAAGGTCACTCAAGCGGCTATAATTATTATATTTTCAAAATTCCCGCGGATAATGGATGTACCTAATCCACGTGCACAAGTGCTCCTGAAAAGTACTTATTTACTCAAATAATTATATATTTGAACAATCAGCTTGTATTTCAAAAAACTCTTTTCATTGTCTGTTTTAACATTCTCATTTTGAACGCACTTGAGTACATAGCTTGCCAATCACTATCACTACATAGTCTTTAACAAAGTCGCTTCCCGCTGTCTGCCCCTATGTACTTATGCTTAGCTTAAATCTTTAAAACTACGCAACGGATTTTGATGCGGGTTTTTTTTTAATAGATAGAGTTATTCAAGAGGAAGGTTTAATTATGTAGCACATTCCACCCGTGCGAAGCGGGGGCGGGTCGCTAGTGAAATTATATTAAAAAATATGGCTGATTAAAAATGAATTATTTGCATCGATTATTAGTGATCGATGATTATTTGCCAATAAAAACAGCTGCGAGAGTTTTCACAGACTTTTTTATGAACAATGCGGTACCAACGTAAGCCAAGGTCGTCATAATGCCGCCATCCATTACATTGACTGGGCAAGTACACTACTAAGAGACGCCAGCACAATTACAATTATAATAATATAAAAATACTAGCTTTTGCCAGCGGCTTCGCCCGCGTGATGAGGATTTTCCATACAAACTTTCATCCCCTATTTAACTACCTTAGGGGTTGAATTTCGAAAAATCCTTCCTTATTCCTTGTCTACATTATAAAGGGAACCTCTGTGCAAAATTTCAGCTTTCTATGTCCAAGGGTTTGGGCTGGGCGTTGATGAGTCAGTCAGTCAGTCAGTCAGTCAGTCAGGACTTCTCTCTTTATTTATATAGATAGAAGATAAGGATTACAAGGCGTGTTGTTATGCACTTCAGGGGGCCAATTCTCGATTTTCGACATTTATCTCGAGTTCGAGTTCGTAAGTCTATCTCTATGTCTATCAAAAATATCTCTATCTCTACCAAAATTTTTCGAATTGAGCAGAATTCCGTATTCTCAGTCAAAATAGAAATAAATGTCACGAAAATGTCGACTCGAGTGAAGCTAATGTTACCATTATGAAGAATCGCGCGTTCCGTTTTAGGTAGCTATGAGTGAATGAATGATTTTGTATTAAAACGCTGATTAAACCTAATTATTTAAGTATAAAAGAAAGAAAGAAAAAGTATTTATTGGTTTCACAAACAAACAAGTAAACATAATTATGAGAAACACTTAAAATTAGGACATAATTTATATATTAAATTAGAATAAGTCCCGTCCCGTGCAAAGCCAAAGTAAAACGAAACGTTTAGTGTAAAAATAATCAGTTTGACAGCTGACTGTCTGTCAGTGACTAATAAAATTATGAAGCAAACAATTATTTACCTTCGTTTTCAGGTCTATTTTAGTGGTATCCTGAATTACAGGAGCCAATAGATCTAAGTATTAGAACCCATATTAAATCTTTATTTAGTCTGAAGTTTTTAATGACTTCTGTTTCGCTCAAGTCGTAAATATTGACGGCGGGATAGCTGTTGTCGCCGTGTATTGGCCAGTTGCTCGCCACTTTCCAACAACTCCGAGATAAAAATGCTAATAAACTCGTCCATCTTTCAGTGGTTTCAAGTCCAATCGTAGGTACACAAATATTACAGAGTCTGTTATCTGCGCGAAGGTCGTCGTTTCAAGAAAAAAACAATGCACAAATCAAAGAGTATAAATCGAATTTCCAGTATGAGATGCCAAGCCGTATTTTATTTAAAAACTAAAGAAAAGAAAACACAGTGTACAATCCAAAACTCAACAAATTCACTCAGAAATGACGTATCTATATAATCGACATGACATCTCTACTGCTCAGGAGCACTTGAAATGAACTCTAACGTTAGCCTTCGACAAATGTCGAATTCGAAATCCCCAGAATAGCAACTTTTAAAATTTCTCGAAAAAATGACGTCATTAGAAATTTTTCTCGAGTTCGACACCAGGGGGCCAATTCTCGGTTTTAGAGATTTATCTCGAGTTCGAGTTCGTAAGTCTATCTCTATGTCTATCAAAAATATCTCTATCTCTACCAAAAAAATTCGAATTGAGCAGAATTCCGTATTCTCAGTCAAAATAGAAATAAATGTCACGAAAATGTCGATTCGAGTGAAGCTAATGTTACCATTACCACAGATAATATAATACTAGCGTACCATTACGAAAAATCGCGCGTTCCGTTTTAGGTAGCTATGAGTGAATGAATGATTTTGTTTTAAAACGCTGGCTAAACCTAATTATTTAAGTTTATAAGAAAGAAAGAAAGGAAGAAAAAGTATTTATTAGTTTCACAAACAAACAAGTACTTAAACCTAATTATGAGAAACACTTAAAGGAGAATGCCAGCGGCACTATGGGCAAATGTACTACATTCAACATTGTTGTGTCTTCATCAAATCATCTTTAAAATACTCGATGGCATGTCTAAATACTACCTCAAAAGATTGAACAAAATCGACAATGGCATTTTCGAGATATTTACAAAAAAGAAATGACTATTTTTAGGTTATGCTCAACCAAAAATAAGTTGAAAAAAGCTATTTGAAAGGGTCTGAATGAGTTTATATAGTAAGATTTGTATATTTAAAGCATATTTTTGTAAAATCTGTAACGATTTAGATGTTTCAGGTGGCCCGTTCCTGGTGACCACCTGTGACGACTTCACCAAGTCTTACTGATTTAGTTTTTGAGCATTTTAAAATCATATTCTCGCGTTTCATTGCCCTGAAATGCGAGAATATTACAATGATTTCTCTCTAAGAAATCATTACTAAGATAATCAATCGCTCAGTGTTATTTCTAGATTCTATTCAAATGTTAAGGTAGTGGAAATCATGAAATTGTCTTTGTAAGTAGGGTGGGAACTGGGAAGGGAACACACAATACTAAATACAATAAATGAAAGAATGATTATTTCTGGACTTATATTTTATTCTTCTAAAAATAATTCTAAAAATAATGGAGCTGGAACATTAATATTGTTATAACATCACCAGCTCAAATAGGTACTATACTATGCACATTTATGCACGCAGCAACCTTCAGTTCTTCTTCGTCCCACAAGTTTTTATTCAAATGGAAATTGCAGATTCGGGAACTCTAAGGAACATAATTATATTTTGTGGCGCCGCGCTGTATCAGTAATCCTTTCACTATTGATGATACCAAAAGACGCTCATTAGTAATGGTTTGGTGTGGCAGCAACACGTTAATATGTATGTAATATGTTCCTGAATTAACCTTATTAACAATCCACGACCAGGGTTAACATTCTGTTCTAGCAGGGGCAGCTAAAAAATCTGTCAAAATCTGTTAAAATCTTGTTCAATATGTTTCTGAGATCGGTTTTAGGTAGCAGAATATTCCACTCAGTCAGCATCGTGAGTTTGTCTGGTTGCAGTTATCCAGCATGTTCGGCAAACTCTTTCCAGACGTGACACCTGTAGATCAATACAATGACTTGTTTATAATTTGACCAGCCTAAACATGTACAATCACTAGTAAGATAACAGTAAACAGTGTGGACTAGTTTAGCACCTTAGGGAATTCGGAGCTGATAGGCTAGAAAAACAAGCTAACGTTATCTGTCGTATGTGTATACAAAATAATTATATATTACCTGATGAGATAGCCCCTCGCAGTAATATGATTCTTTGTGGGCAGTCTAATGGCACTCGATGAGTTCTTGATCGCAGTACGGAAACCCCCACAGCCGTAGCAGACGGCCGTTTGTCCTACTACAGGTGTCAACTATCCCTGGGATGTGAGTGCATTTTGCAACAGTGTAAAACATTCCTGACACAATGAGCCTCCGGTTGACAGCTGAAAAAAAAAACATATTTAAATAATTATATTTCTGTGCATCTCTAATCTTAAATGATGATAAGTACTACAAACAATTAATATCCTCGAATACACTGATTGAAATAAACCATCTTAGTTAATTGGTTGGTTATTAACAACACATCAGTGTGAGGTTCCTGTCTATATACTCGTAAGTTATATTAAAATCCGGTAAATCAACTGGTAAGGTGAGGAACTAACACACACACATGGATTGTACGTTGGCCTCTAAGATTTGTTATTTGGTACGTAAACATAAAAGTACAGTTCCTAAATAAAAACACCATTCTACGTTAAAAGACAATGTTTATTCTTACCGGTGTTGGTGAGATCCAGACTTGTTTGTTTACGTCGAAATGTTCATGACGTTATGCGGAATCTCCGACAACCCACTGCATAAGTTGCGTTCGCCATGATCACAACACAAAAAGTCCTGTATTTAGCTATAATCAACACACACGGTGTAGCGGCGTTAGAAGTATGTTTATTGTCAATGGGTTGGCAGCAGTAACGGAGAAACTAAAAGGTTCGACTCGAAGCACAACGTAACAAAACCAGCAAAAATAACATACCGTCATACTGATTGTATTGTAAAAATGTGACAAACGCACAATAAATGTCAATGTACCCACACTACGATTATAATCCCTAGTATTGGCAAGTGACAGCAAAAAATGGCGTACTATGACGTCGGAAATATAAAAGTACTTATTATTGTTCGAAAAACAATCCCATTGTAAATAATCGTTAAAACTTATTAAAAAAAAATATTTTTATTTTAGATATTTTATACCGGTCTAGGTTTTGAGACACAAGTCATTTATCAAGAGTACTGTCCGCGGGCAATCTCCTTTAGGACATAATTTATATATTAAATTTGAATAGGTCCCGTGCAAAGCCAAAGTAAAACGAAACGTTTAGTGTAAAAATAATCAGTTTGACAGCTGACTGTCTGTCAGTGACTAATAGAATTATGAAGCAAACAATTATTTACCTTCGTTTTCGGGTCTATTTTAGTGGTATCCAGTTTATTACAGGAGCCAATAGATCTAAGTATTAGAACCCTTATTAAATCTTTATTTAGTCTGAAGTTTTTAATGACTTCTGTTCCGCTCAAGTCGTAAATATCGACGGCGGGATAGCTGTTGTCGCCGTGTATTGGCCAGTTGCTCGCCACTTTCCAACAACTCCGAGATAAAAATGCTAATAAACTCGTCCATCTTTCAGTGGTTTCAAGTCCAATCGTAGGTACACAAATATTACAGAGTCTGTTATCTGCGCGAAGGTCGTCGTTTCAAGAAAACACAATGCACAAATCAAAGAGTATAAATCGAATTTCCAGTATGAGATGCCAAGCCGTATTTTATTTAAAAACTAAAGAAAAGAAAACAGTGTACAATCCAAAACTCAACAAATTCACTCAGAAATGACGTATCTATATAATCGACATTACATCTCTACTGCTCAGAAGCACTCGAGATGAACTCGAACGTTAGCCTTCGACAAATGTCGAATTCGACATCCCCAGAATAGCAACTTTTAAAATTTCTCGAAAAAATGACGTCATTAGAAATTTTTCTCGAGTTCGACACCATCTCTAAAACCGAGAATTGGCCCCGGTGCTAGAATTACCAGGCTACTCTGTGCGCTTAGCTTACTCTAGCTAGAGCATGCCACATACAATTGGCCGTGGGAGAAGCAGCTTCCCCTCAAGTCTACTCCCGCTACCTATCGTCTATCGTTTAAATACGATTTCATTAAACTGAGCGCAAGTTTCCCTAAACCGTAATGTTCAAGCTTTATGAAAAGGGTTACGTGGTTGACGCAATCAAATGCTTTCGAGAAATCACAGAAGATCCTTAGGGCATCTTGTGACTCTTCCCACGCAGTAAATATATGATTTAATAAAGTGACACCGGCGTCAGTCGTACAACGTACTTTGGTGAAACCATGCTGTTTCTCATGTAAGATTTTATTAGTGTTAAAGTGGATGAGCATTTGATTAAACATTACCTTTTCAAACACCTTGCTGAAAACCGGCAAAACGGATACGGGTCTATGTATAGTTATTGGTGTCTCTTCTGTCCCCGGATTTGAAAAGCGATTTAGAACCTGTACAGGGTAATAAATCAGCAAAAAATATACAAGAAATTGGCATGGATGTCAAATTCAAAGGGGTTTGAACTTTTTTGTGTGGAAGCTGGCATATCAACCCACCGCATTTTGTTTTTTTTTAGAAATCTCGGCCCACGATGAAATAAGTATGTATGGGCAGAGGACACCAGACCTTTTCAATTCATCAAAATAAAAATGCAGAACAACAAAAAATACACGTCAAGATTTTAGATCACAATTTTGAAAAACGTAATACAAAAATGGTTAAACAATAGAAGATAGATGAAGAAGAAGAAAAAATCTGTTTAGTCCGTCAGTTAGATTATCTTTTTAAATAAACCGTGTGTGAAAATGTGTGAGAAAAATGAAAGATTGAACCAAAATACTTAGGCACTATTTTGGTTTTCCGAAAAAACTTTAATTCTAAGACATAGTTTCATATTTGGATATGAAATAAGTACCTACTAGTTTCAGAATTAAACTTTTATTTTTTGGTGAAAATTTTGTGATACTTACTTCACGTGAAATGAAAACTCGGGCTCACACCCTAGCACCCGTAATTAAAATTGCAATACCTACCTACTTCTTAGGCACTTAATTGTGTGTTTACGCAAGTGAAAAGTAACTTACCGTTTAATATTTACTTTTTTCTTCATTAAATTCTGTTTAATTTTCAGTAATGTCTATGTTGACATTGTAACTACTTGACATTGGGGACAAAATAACAACCTACTTTATTTTATACTAGCTGTTGCCAGCGGCTTCGCCCGCTACAACTACAACAAAACTATCCTAGGTGTTAATCCAGGTTGTAAACTATCTGTGTACCAACTTTTATCCAAATCAGTTCATTAGTTTCTGCGTGAAAGAGTAACAAATATCCATCCATCTGTAATTTATATACATACTCACTCACAAACTTTTGCATTTTTATAATATTAGTAGGAAAATGGTTCTCCACCAATTATATTTTAGTTCTGTAAATTGTAGTTTGTAAATATTGTAAATAAATTAAACATTATGTACTGAGTGATTAATGATTTAAAAGCTCATAGCATGGAGGAATTTCGTGGTACGGACGATGGAACGAGCTTACCCAGTAGAAGCCTGTTTACTCGCGACTTAAACAGATTAGGGTTATATGAACTCGGAAAAACCGACGCAGGCAGGGAATTCCGAATGCTGTGCGCATAATAAAGGACCCAGCAAAGCGCTTCGTTCGAATGTGTGGAATGTCGACTAGGTATCGGTGATACCCTGCAGTACGTCTAGTCTCCCGATGGAAGAAGGGAGATGGTGGGATCAGCTCGTGGAGCTCTTGCGCACACTCTCCGAAGTACAGTCTGTAGAAGACCGACAGACATGCGACTTTGCGACGGTGGGCCAGGCTATGTAGCTTGATAACCAGCTTATCGTCACCAATTAGCCTCCTGGCTCTGCGCTCTACAGAGTCAGGCTTGCTACCGTTTGGGCGTTTGAATGGCCAGGAATGGCACATTATTATTTTTTTCATTTTATTTTTTTTAATAGTGTTAAGGCTAGTGGTTCAGTCATAACAGCTTCGCGGGTGCACCCCTCCTACCGTTATTTGGGATCCCGATGGTAGCCTGTTTCGAGAACCATGGAATCAAATAGCTTAGGACTTATGTTGAGCTACCTCGAGACCCGTCTGCCAAATCCTCTCAAACCACTCCCGCAACCCCGCGTGACATAATATAATTATGACATAATATAGAGACCTACTTCAATAGCAATAAAAAAGGTGTATTTTACCTACTCGAATTAATTTCTTGAGGAACCCAAAAAATGCATCTGTTTAATATTTGCTACATCATGCTGTATGCCAGACGCGTGAAGTATATAAATACGGTTGGCTGAGGAGTCTATGCACATACCACATCTGCAACAATGATCCGGACAGTCGCTCTAGCCCTGCCCCTGGCTCTGCTCCTCATCGCCTCCGCACGTGCTAATGGTAAATACCTTTAAATGAACAATCTATTTTTTTATTTTAATATTTCCAAAATATCCCGTGTAAATCGAACCTGTATGTTTTTTTCTAATGGTGCGGTCATATTCACTGATTCGAACTCCGGACTCCGGAGATTCAAAGACAGTCCAGAGTCCGGTCGGTCAGTCGTTCGGAAACATATCTTTATGTAACAAGCTGTCGTTTTGCAATTGTGTCAAATTCAAGAACATAGGTAACGATTGTCATCCGTATCAATAATAAAATGGGAAGGTTAATAATATTAGTAAGTGTGATTAGTGTGTGTTAAAGCGCATCCCCCGCGTTTTCAAATATACACACAAAGAAACGTTGTTAAACTTTCACTTTTTAAAAAACAGCGTAGGTATTTTAATAATTGACCCTGGTACCGTAATATCTTTTTATCGATTTTGTGACAATCTCTTGAAATTTGACGCAGATACAAAACTGCACTTTGTATATTGTTATGTTACCTATATTGATATTTTAGTACGGGTTTGAGGAGACCTCTTGGCCTAGCACAGATAACAGATTAATTAGGATGCCAGGCTATTTTCATTGCATTTTTTGGTATGCAGTACAGTACAGGCTTACAGTATGATAAATGCCTCGAAAATAGGACATCGCTTTGTTATTCTTCTAATCAATAGTATACACTGTTTTGAGTAGAACTCCCGTAATCTAATTCAACTTAGAACCAGAGCTATAATTTGTTTAATATTTAATTCTGGTTTTCCATAGAAATCAAAAGAATTGTTATAACTTATTATGTGTGACACATTTTTGTGTTTTGATTAGGCGTGCGTGTAGTAGGCCCATTACTGTGAGGCTGTACAAGTGTACAAGGTACAACGAACGCTAAACCTTTTTTTTTAGGTCTTCTTTTTTTTTGTTTAAATGTGCTCCCGCATATTTAAACTTATTTTTTTTTACTGAATACTTACCCTTTTAGAGTCGGTATCCCTTCCTCCCTTTAAAGATACTTATTTATTATATGAAAAGCATTTCTTTTTTACAAATCAGTGATAATAAAAAAGTTTGAAAATGTTGCGTAGACTAACTAAACCTCCCTGAAGGATACGGGGGTCCCCCGTCGGGGCTGTGGATTATCATTATATTATTATTATTATTAACGCGGCTCCGACACAAGGGCGAAGAAGGAACATGGGTTTGGTTTTTAGTCAGTAGAAGTCTGGCACTCCCCTTCGCTCTGCCCAAGAGCGGGGGAGGTTATTCGATGATTTTCCATCCACCAAAAAAAAAAAAAAGCATACGGAGGTCTAAAAGGGCGTCTGTGACCATTATACGCTTTTTAACGCAATTCATATTATGACCTGCTAAAGTGGCCATTTAGACCCCCAGGTTACTCAAATACTCATACACCACTCAGTAGATGCGCCTGAGACAAACTTATCGTCAAGAATGTTCCAAAATGGTGTTGACCAAAGAATAACAAGCAGATAAATGTGACTTTTACGTGTGTTTATTATGTACTGATAACATTTTATTCTGCGCTATTATTATGCTGATGATTTTTATGAATTTCTTTTCTTTCAGACCCATGGAAACCCGGGTTTTCACGTAAGTACTGTCTCATGTGGTTTTAATCACTAATAGGAATAAAAAAATATTCCAAGTTTTTATTTCATATCAATTTTACATTGCAACTAGAAAAAATATTAGCACATCATCCACATAGACGAAGAAGAAAAATTACATGTTCTAGAGGATAACTACTAAAGTACCTAAGCTAATTAAGTAATAATAAAATGTATCATTCTGTTTTCTTATAAAATTGTTGGTCATTCGCTTGTCCGTTATTCTCTGCCACATTATTATTATCCAAGGCTGGTTTTATAGTCGCTGACCGCACGCTGACCGTCGTCGTCGGCGTTGACTGCCGAAACGTATGCTTCTAGGAAGCATTTTAGAATAACGCGTAGCTATCAGTAATCAGCGCGTGCGGTGGTCAGCGCTGATGTGTCAACGCAGATAGTCAGCGTGACGAGAGTAGCCTAAGTTGTAATGCGATTGCAATTGTTTTGAGTTAGTTTTCCTGTACGCGCAAAAGAACGTTAACTGTGATAATAGTACATTATGGTACAAGTGGTGTACGTTTTTGATTACCGCTGAGGCGCCATTGAGACCCGAGCCGTCAGGTGAGGGTCTTAAGAAAGCCGAGGACGGTAATCATCAATACACACGTGTATCATACGACGTTTTTCAACACACTTGTGAAGAAAATAATACTAAAAAGTCATCTTCAACAGTTAAAACGAGTTCTGATTTTTTTACACAATAGCGGGAAAAATTAATCGGTTTTCCTATGCGCGCGTCTTACATCAGTGGATGTAAGACTATGTGTAAATGTATTAATATTCACCAATTAATAAACTTTGAGTGTCAGGATGATTACTAGTTATTTACTGTGTTCGAAAGTCTCTTTAATAAAAAGGTGTGTTGGGAACAGGGGTTTTATGAAGTAAAAGCACAAAAGACAAGACTATTCATTTTATTTCTTTTGGTCTTGTCAACTACATCAAACTCGATTCCGTTCGCTAGGTCCCTAGTCTTCGTGGAGAAGAACGGACAAGAAACTCCACGGGAACACATTTTAAAGTATTATGCAAAGACAACCTGACTTTACCTGACATTGTCTTGGACTGTCTCAAGTTACAGCAATTTACCAGTTTACATAAACAACAATCAATAAGAACCATATTATAGTACATATTATTATTTCTAACACATAGTAGTTATCAGTAATATTCATAGCATAATATCAATTATCAATTAACTTACATAAACATTGTAGATCCTTAGGACAATACAAATAGGTTACAGCTTTCTCCTCTTTGTAATCTTGGTTCAATAATAGGACGTTTACATGTAAACTTTATTCTACACACATGGAATACATATCCAATAAGAATATAACACTCTGGGTACAGATCCAGATATTACTCGTATTATCTAGTTAACTCGTAGAATAGTTGCAGCGTAACTACCCTGAATTGGCGGTAACATTTGCTTTTATAACCGTCAATTCATACTTATTACATCAACGATTCCCGCCAATGGCAATGGTCAAACATTATAGCCAAATAACTAATAACACATACAATAATTAGCTAATCTTAATTAGTGGAACTATTTTAAAACTCCATTAGGTAATTTAGCAATTTAGTATGTATTTATTTGTAATCTTTACATTTATTCGGATAAAATATGAACATCAATAGATAGTTCCGGGAATAGATAGAAACAACTGGATACATTGAAATTGCAAGATAAAATCTGGGAAACATTGTAAGTATCATATAATAATTACTACTTAATTTATTGGCAATATAAAGTAAATAAACATTTAATTTGACTTAACTATTTAAATACCACAAAGCTATCTTCGGTTTGGAAACCAAGTCTTTTAAGCCACAATAATAACTACTTCTATAAAATACTTCGGGCTATAAAATATTATTAGGACAATGTAGGTTTATTCGGAATAAGAACCTTACTGTTCTCAAGATATATATTTACGATGATTATTAGTTTGATGCTATATTCTTATATACATAAGGCTATTCTATCACGGCCATACTGACAGTACTTCGTCCTCGAAGTAATTATTTATTACCCAAAGGTTACAAGGGAACTGCTTTGATTCGATAGTAGCAAAGTTTGAAGCAAAAACACTATTCGCAATTAAACTTTAATAAAATTTAAAAGGATCAGACTGAATCGGTAAACAAATTAATTAGGCTGGTTCCTTGAAAACGTGGCAGTTGAAAAGATAATGTAATACTAAATCATTGGCTCAGCAACCAGAATATTTTTCATCATGAAATAATTTTATACAAATAACTTATTTTTTTATTTATTGTTCATTTTTTTTTTGTTTACAAAATTAAATATTTGTCATACATAAATATTGAATGTTTGTCTTCGCTCTAGGCGGAGGTTCAGCTAAATACCTATAATGTCAACCTTCATTCACCCGCTACCGGTGAGTCTAGCTGACACCAAGCATAATAAAGCCTAGTAGCGGAAGTTCAGCTAAATACCTATAATGTCAAACTTTATTCACCCGCTACCGGTGAGGTAGCTGACACCAAGCATAAAGCCTAGTAGCGTGAGGCGGAATAAATTCCTCATTTACTAATATTGCGAGTAAGCTTCGCCCCATAGGCGGTAGTTCGGCTAAATACCTATAATGTCAAACTTTATTCACCCGCTACCGGTGAGGTAGCTGACACCAAGTATAAAGCCTAGTAGCGTGAGGCGGAATAAATTCCTCATTTACTAATATTGCGGGTAAGCTTCGCCCCATAGGCTGTAGTTCGGCTAAATACCTATAATGTCAAACTTTATTCACCCGCTACCGGTGACGTAGCTGACACCAAGCATAAAGCCTAGTAGCGTGAGGCGGAATAAATTCCTCATTCACCATTATTTTAGGTGAGACTTAAATTTTCAGTCAGTCATCAAGTCAGTGTATCATTATTTTGTTGGTAAACAATTTTTAGTTTTTACTTTACTTAGTTGGCTTTGACTTTGGCTTTGTACCTAGACTGGAAATATTATTTGATTGTTTACTAATTATTTATTATTATTATTAATTATTATTATTAATCCCTTTATTCAACATATTAACAAATTTCATACATATCTAAATATTTCTAACACAACAAAAACAAAACAACAATAAACAAACACTGTTGTTTATTTATAACAATAAAAAAACATTGAAAAATTTAAAAAAACTGTAGCCCCCTGGTATCGGGAACAGGGTCCAGGCTACCGGCGGTCAGGGCTCCAGAGAAAGGAACCTCCTAACAATGCGAGCCGTGTCCAGAAGTACCGCTTTCTGCATCAAGCCCTTGAACCAGCTGCCTAACGAGAGCCTCCTCAGGTGTTATAATTATTAATTATTATTATAATTATCAATTATTATAATCATTAATTATTATTATTAATTATTATTATTATGTCCTTTATTTATTATTATTAAGTATTATTATTAATTATTATTATTAATTATTGTTATTAATTATTATTGTTATGTCCTTTATTTATTATTATTAAGTATTATTATTAATTATTGTTATTAATAATTGTTATTAATTATTATTATTAATTATTGTTATTAATTATTATTATTAATTATTATTATTAATTTATTATCATTATTATTTATTGAGGTTATATGACTATAAACAAAATAAACATAACAAAATATACATGAAACTAGACCCAACTGACAAAAGACTATAAAAGGGCATCGAAAAAAGTCCTCAACGCTGTCAGCAGGTAAAGTGCCCGAGACACTGGCCGCGTTGTCACGTTGAATCGCAACATTTTTGCAACACAGCTTCTGGCCAAAGAAAAACTCAGCCCTTGGGTCACAGCCTCACAGGAAGCGTCAACAAGGCGTTTCGAAATTTCATTCAGGCTCCAGAGTTTCAACCTCAAATGACTCGAATTTAATAGTTTAAGGTTAACATAATTATTTACGCAGCTAGAGGTTCCCTGCAGCCGCAGCGGCAGCGCCAGCACAACACGATGTGCTTGGAAGACCATCATTCTTATGATGATCATTTTCATTAAAATTATTATTATTACTTATATTTTTTTTTTCAATGAATTTTTTTTTATTTCAATAAAAATTATCTTATTTTGTTTTGAAACGTAGCTTAATTTTTTTCTATATACAGTTACCAAAAAGTAACCGCTCGGTCAATCTGACAATTATTATTGTAGTACTATAATTATTTTAACATGTTGTCTAGTATATATATACCAAAGCAAATCTTAAAAACTTCGATCACTCACAATGATAAAAAAGATTTAGTAAGTATGATGCGACATCTAGCACAACTGCTTTTGGTTTGTATCCGTGTTTGCTTGGTTGGTAATTAGCTATTTGTTTCGTTATTGTCATCGCCTACCCTCGTTACGAGGAAGAGAAGAGAAAAGAACATAAACATGTTATTCATATTATTTAAGACAAAAAGTGAAAAATGATTTTATTTTATTTACATTCTTTTACTTTTATTAGCTTTAGTTCATAAGTTAGTTATTAGCCATAAAACACTTTTATTGTTCTTATTTATTTTAAGTAACTAGAATATCCTTTAAAAAATGTTTAAACTACCTACATTAAAATAATGTGCAGACATTATTTGTATGCCTTGCAAGGCAGCAAAAAAAAACACAGTGATACTATAATTATATTCTTTTGATAACACCTGATAACTCTTTTACCTATGTGTCACAAATAAAGATTTTTGAATTTGAAACTTGAATTCAAATTTAGTTTCTCATTACGAGGATTATTGTTAATTTTTGATGAGGAATATTTTTCCCTTTTTGTTTTAGCAAGGCTGTTTTGGTCAAACATACATGTTATCTTTTTATGATTAAATTATAACTTTCAGATCATGAGAGTAGCTTAGGTAGTGATTATGAAGTAAGTTTAAAGTAGTTTATTTTGATTAGAACCAAAATCTATAGCTACTTCACTTTTACGCGAAGGTAGTTTAGAAGCCAAAGTCAAATTATTATTTCAGAAAGTCTAGCCAATCAGCTTATTGTAGGTACATAGAAATAAGGGAAACGATCAGTAACTTTTGATCTTGTCCCACTAAGTTATAATCAATAGATAATGATGTATTACACCAAACGAATTTATTTGTTTACCCACTTGATACGTACTATTTAAGTCTACTACATATTTTAGTAGTACAATATTAGGTCAGTGGGTCGTCTTTATGTTATTATAATTGTTCAGTTTTGAAATGTATCGTAAAAATGATTGAACATAAGTTATATAAGTTATTTGTACATTACATATTCTCAAGTTCATTCCGTACTCCGTAACGTTTTAACATTCTATTCGACAAATATTGACATTGTCATCAACTATTTATAAGTCAAGCTTCAATAAAATATTTAAATACCAACTTATAATATTCACCTACCTTCCATCTCATCATCTCATTAAATTAATTCAAAACTATTTTCTTATTTTTCTTTAAATTACATATTTTCGATGTTTTATGAAAACAACAACATTATTCATGAGTTTGGGAGTAGTAACAAATACATTTATTCCTTGTATTACGAAAATTCTAAAACATTTTTATCGCAAGTACCTGACATTTCTAACTTTTCATAGAACAAAATATTAAAGCCAAGGCAAGGCCTTACCGATATTAACTATTTCGTACTGCTGCTCGATTTAATCCATGGCATGGCTTCGATGCTGTACCAGCAGCTTCTCAATCTCACGGTCAGAGTACGTGCTGTCGACGTAGCCATCGTTCCGGTCCTAGTCAAGTCGAGGCGGTGAGCCACTGACGTCACATCTCTCCGCATCAGACCAGCAGTAACTCCAACATGGATCATGAAAATATCAAAAAGGAACACAATTAGAAATCATATTAGCAAGCCAGGGACAATCCCACTTCTGATCTTACATCAGTGGATGTAAGACTATGTGTAAATGTATTAATATTCACCAATTAATAAACTTTGAGTGTCAGGATGATTACTAGTTATTTACTGTGTTCGAAAGTCTCTTTAATAAAAAGGTGTGTTGGGAACAGGGGTTTTATGAAGTAAAAGCACAAAAGACAAGACTATTCATTTTATTTCTTTTGGTCTTGTCAACTACATCAAACTCGATTCCGTTCGCTAGGTCCCTAGTCTTCGTGGAGAAGAACGGACAAGAAACTCCACGGGAACACATTTTAAAGTATTATGCAAAGACAACCTGACTTTACCTGACATTGTCTTGGACTGTCTCAAGTTACAGCAATTTACCAGTTTACATAAACAACAATCAATAAGAACCATATTATAGTACATATTATTATTTCTAACACATAGTAGTTATCAGTAATATTCATAGCATAATATCAATTATCAATTAACTTACATAAACATTGTAGATCCTTAGGACAATACAAATAGGTTACAGCTTTCTCCTCTTTGTAATCTTGGTTCAATAATAGGACGTTTACATGTAAACTTTATTCTACACACATGGAATACATATCCAATAAGAATATAACACTCTGGGTACAGATCCAGATATTACTCGTATTATCTAGTTAACTCGTAGAATAGTTGCAGCGTAACTACCCTGAATTGGCGGTAACATTTGCTTTTATAACCGTCAATTCATACTTATTACATCAACGATTCCCGCCAATGGCAATGGTCAAACATTATAGCCAAATAACTAATAACACATACAATAATTAGCTAATCTTAATTAGTGGAACTATTTTAAAACTCCATTAGGTAATTTAGCAATTTAGTATGTATTTATTTGTAATCTTTACATTTATTCGGATAAAATATGAACATCAATAGATAGTTCCGGGAATAGATAGAAACAACTGGATACATTGAAATTGCAAGATAAAATCTGGGAAACATTGTAAGTATCATATAATAATTACTACTTAATTTATTGGCAATATAAAGTAAATAAACATTTAATTTGACTTAACTATTTAAATACCACAAAGCTATCTTCGGTTTGGAAACCAAGTCTTTTAAGCCACAATAATAACTACTTCTATAAAATACTTCGGGCTATAAAATATTATTAGGACAATGTAGGTTTATTCGGAATAAGAACCTTACTGTTCTCAAGATATATATTTACGATGATTATTAATTTGATGCTATATTCTTATATACATAAGGCTATTCTATCACGCGCATCTACAGTTCGACCAACTTATCTGTGCATGCGGGAAAACACGGAACTAAAATAAATGTAATAAGTTTGACGACGTAGCGATGCATTTTTTCTTGACCAGTGGCGCCACCATGAAATTCACACTTAAAATGGTCATACTGTAGCGATCGGCCATAGACTAAATGAATGAGCGCGATAGAGTTTTAGACACTTATAAAATGAGGAAAAAGTTTTCTTTATTACAGAGAAAATAAAAGTTATATTATTTGAGTGAAAGTTTCATTTAACAAAAACGTACTTACAAGTTAAAATTATCTAGTATGAAATGAGCAAGCACTAAGTACCTACATTAATTTATTTTTACTATTGAACACGATCTTTTTTTGTATCGAAACTTTTTTATGAACGTATTAGCAACTCAACCAATAAAATTAAAAAAAAAAAAACCCTATAACTCACTAGTGAATAATAGCAATGAAAAAGTCACAGTTTGATTATAGGTGTCATTATGTGCCTAATTCCGGTGAAATTATAGCCACTTTATGAGCAAGTGTGTTGAAAACTAATATTTATTTTATGTACAACTAGCTTTTGCCCGCGACTTCGTTCGCGTGGAATAGTAACTTCCGGCAGATTTTTGGTTTATCTCGCGAAAAAAAAAAAAAAAAAAAAACTATCCTATGTCCTTTCTCAAGTTCCAAACTATGTCTGTGCCAAATTTCATCAAAATCCGTTCAGCCGTTTAGGCGTGAAAGAGTAACAGACAGACAGACAGACAGAGTTACTTTCGCATTTATAATATTAAGTAGTATGGATTAGTATGGATATGGATAGTGGTACCTTATAGGTAAACTTGATGCCACAACACATAGTTTTATCCAAGTTCAATTTGTATAGTATTTTTTATTTTTTTATTAGCCTATATTGTCCCAGTGCTGGGCAAAGGCCTCCCCCATAGTCTTCCAATCTTCTCTTCGTGCGGCTTTCTTGTGTAGTTTTAAGATTTTTAATTTTACAGATACTTTTGGCGTGAACCCGTTTACTTCTTTTGTCGGTCTACCACGAACCCAGGAAGAAGCCACAACGAATAGCTGGGTGGTGGTGGATGGGCCTACTGTACCATCAGGCTATGAGGACCTTATTATGATGATACTACCAACAAGCACAATACCGACCGGCTTATATTACGACTCAAACGGAAAGCTCGCTGGAGTTATGAACGCTGTAAGTCCACGCCACTTCTTTTTACCCCACTGAGGGAAGTAATGAGTCCCGTCGGGGCTGCGGGTTGTTCGAAAGAGATACCGCAGCCTCGACACAAAGGTTAGCCCTTTGTGTCGAGGCTGCGGTATCTCTTTCGAAGGAACTTGGGTGGTTTTTAGGCAGTGAAGTCTGACATTTGACGATTTTGATGTTTGAGTCATTTGATGATTTCAAAACCCTCCAAAAAAAAGGGAAGTAATGAGTGTTTATCAGATACGTATACAGAGTGTAGATATATTCTAAATACTGGCAATAGCAAATTTTACTCAGTCTTAGCAATTAAACCAAGTGGTGTGATCCTCAGATTGCCAAGTCATAGGTGTTTTTTTTTTTTTTTGGTGTGTGGAAAATCATCGAATAACCCCCCCTCCCCCCGCTCTTGGGCAGAGCGAAGGGGAGTGTCAGACTTCTACTGACTAAAAACCAAACTCATGTTCCTTCTTCGCCCTTGTGTCGGAGCCGCGTTATCCTTTCGATAATCCACAGCCCCGACGGGAAGTCAGTCTCAGGTCTCAAGATCGAATCCAAGACCTCTGATTTTACAGATTCATGTGTAATTATGCATTGTATACTTATTACATGTATCGGTGACAAGACCGACAGGAAATCATCGTGACGAATCCAGCATGCCTCAGACATATTTCTCGACGGCATGTAACGTCAAGCCAGTGGCTTATATGGGCGTCATAAAAAATTTGCCATCAGCTAATATATCATAGAATTATAATTGAGTGTTTTAATCTTGACTGTTGAACCTGTCTATTGCAGTTACCCGCCAGCTGTACACCTCTAGCTTATGACCTGGTTCAACAAGGTTTACGTTCATGGGTTTACAACAGCGTGACATACTATGTCCACGTAGTCTTTCTGGTACCGCAAGGTAAGTACATTTATTTATTTAGCTTTATTTTATCCCTTACATTTAGTTTACATGTAGTTTTTTATAATGAGTTGTGTACTTATTTATGTACTAGCGGACGTCCCGCGGTTTCACCCGCGTAGATCCCGTTCCCGTGGGAATACAGGGATAAAAAGCAAGATAAGTAGCCTATGACACTCAGCAATAATGTGGCTTTCTATTGGTGAAAGAATTTTTAAAATCGGTTCAGTAGATCCCGAGATTATCCCTTACAATTTAACAAATATACAAACACACAAACTTTACCTCTTTATAATATTAGTATAGAAGTATAGATATAGATTTGTTAGTAATGTTAGTGTCTGTACTTAAAATAAGATTAGTATTTTGTTAGGTGTAAGGGCCGCCAGGTAACAAGAGCCGGTTTATTTATACTACCCGGACAATTTGTCTGCGTCTCGTAAGAGATAGAGTTGGTTAGATTATTTTGAACATTTTTCATTGATGCTTTGCTAGCTGTAGCGTAATTTTATAGGTATAGCCTTCCTCAATAATTATTTATTGAGGAAGGCTATACCAGCTAAGTAAGCTAGTAAATAAGCTATCCAAGCTTATGCTTGGATAGCTTACTTATTATACATAGTGTCTACATTTTCTTCGAAATCGTATTAGTGATTAGCAAAAAGAATGGTACCTCTACTAAGTTTCATTTGAGAGAACTCCGTGGCTGCGCGGTCCTCCACGTTTCAACGGCGCGGCCACGGTTAAACCTTATTAACATAATGAATATTATTTCTAGGATTTTGCGGCTTGCATTGAGTGTTCTACGAATTCCTTCGTAATGTTGACGTAGTTGTTTTTCTTCTACTAGGTACAATGTGGCCGAGAAATCGAAACGGACACAGTCTTAACTCAAGATGTACCTAATATAATTATATCCCATAGTCAAAAGCCGGCCTATCACACACTTTACCGATTCAGATTTTTTTGCTTTTTCTCCAGTCCTGTCCGTAGGTACCACTAACCTAGAAATTAAAACCTCAGAAATTTAAATATTTTTTAATACCTACTTGTTTTATTTTAAAGATACAGCAAGCCGCACTTATGACGAAAACGAGATTGTCCAAGGTGATTTCATTTACTACGAAAGTAACAATTATAAAATGAAATCCGCGCCCAGGGATTACACGGTAATTAAAAACGATGACACAAACATCTGGAAGAAGCAAGCCTGCATAGTGTGGATGGGTAATTCATTTATAAGTTACTAGTATTTTCGACCGCGTGAAAATGTCAATTTTCCATACAAACTTTCATCCCCTGTTTCACCCCCTTGAGGTGAATTGTTAAAAATCCTTTCTTAGTGGATGCCTACATCATAAGAGGAATATGTGTGCGAAATATTAGGTTTGGCCTGTGCGTTGATCCTTGTTTTATGTTCTTCAAACCTGATACCTACATCTTTTCTGAATATTCCTCCTCTTGCTTTTGAAAACTGGCGAAATGTAAGTGAATATTAGGTGTATCTACACCTCCACCTAACCCTTCAAGGGTTAAGTACATGCATAATATTATGTAGGTATTTAAAAAACCTCGCCTTTTCAAGAACGATTTATAAATACGCCACACTTATTTACCTACATTTCATATACTATTAAGTAGATTTTTTTTTCAGCCCTCAGACACATCATATTATAATTTGTGTACACACGGCTTCACATCAAGCTATACATTTCCAGTATAAGCTGGTCTCGCATTGTATAGGATTTCCATACAGTGCGAGATCAGTGTAAACTGGAAATGTATAGCTTGATGTGTAGCCGTAGTACCTACAGCGGTTCACAGAAGGCACGCGCTCCAAATTGCAGTAAAGTGGCTGTGCCATACAGATGGACGGACAGACGCACAGGATTAATCTATTAGGGATCCGTTTTTGCCATTTTACAACAGAATCTTAAAAAAACAGTTGTTCAATTCATTTTGATCATGTAGATAATGCAAATTGTAGGAATAGTACATTTTGATACAAGTGCGGAAAGTTTGTTATTGCATTCGAGGCAGATTGAACACCCGAGCCGTATGGCGAGGGTGTTCATGGGGTCGAGAAATGCAATAACAAATTCCCACGTGTATCAAACGACGTTTTTCAATACACTTTCGAAGAAATTAACTAAAAACGTTATGTGTTTTTGTCAACAAATTTGATGAGACTATGATTTAATTTACTTTTTTTCCGCGGTTTGATTTCGCCAGGTTGAAAAAGAAGCAAAGGTATAAAGCCGCCAAACAGCCTCACGGGAAAAATATAAAATTTAAATATTTTTTAATTAAGAACACAAAAAAATGCTTACTTGTTCATAAAAGTAAATAATTGTTTAAAATATTTACGTTTATTAGTAGTATTCTTTTTACAAACACAATTTAAATATTCAAAAAATATTTACGCTGTAAAGACGCAGATCAAAATGGCGAGATTAAAAAAAAAACACGCCTGCTCTATAATAGTCAGTGGTGTTTTTTTTTTAATTTCATAAGTTTTAATCGAATTACCGCTGCTCTATGATTACAGCGTGCGGTAATAATATTACAGCACGCTGTATTCTTATTACCGCACGCGTGCGAAATATGATGCATGTCGAACCTAATCGTAGTGCAATAAGAGCTAGTTTTCGAGGAAGTGTATTGAAAACAGGCTTTTTCTTCACAACATTTGTATTTTGCTAAGGTATAATTAATCTGGGTGGTCTGAAAAGTTTTCATACAACATATTAGTTCTACATAGTCTGTTTGTAACTCTACGCATATAATTAATTATGGTATTTTAATATTATATGGCAGCTTAATAGTGTTCTAAAAATGGGTTTCAATGTTCCAGGACTCCACTACTACAGCAATATGACTTCGTCCACGTCTTGTGATAGTGCCTTTGAACCGATTTTCTTGCTCATCGACAGTAATACAAATCAGCTGATCGGTTACGGCTTTATGGTTCCTGGATGCACATGCACGGAGCTACCACTTGAAAATCCTACAAGAAGTAATGTTGAGGTACGGTCAAAATTACAATTATATAGTTTTTGTACAGTCAGCAACAGACGTAGCTTAACATTTCGAAATTTTAACAATTTGATATACAGAACTCCAGCTATAATTTTTAATTTTTCAAAAGATTCTTCTATAAAATTTCCTTACCTACTCAGTACTCTTCATACCTAACCTGTTAGTTACGAGTACTTACGAGTAATATATGTCAAGTTTTGATTAAAAAACCTGCTTTGAAACTTTGAGTAGGTAATGTAAAACTACTTCTGATACTAATATCATCGCTTCACACCAGGCGAGTTGCGGCAAGCCTATTTAGTATAAACTAGCTGAACCCGCGCATGCGTTGCAATGCGCGAGTTCAGCCTACTACTACCCTACCTACTACCCTACCTACTACCCTACCTACTACCCTACCTACTACCCTACCTACTACCCTACCTACTACCCTACCTACTACCCTACCTACTACCCTACCTACTACCCTACCTACTACCCTACCTACTACCCTACCTACTACCATACCTACTACCCTACCTACTACCCTACCTACTACCCTACCTACTACCCTACCTACTACCCTACCTACTACCCTACCTACTACCCTACCTACTACCCTACCTACTACCCTACCTACTACCCTACCTACTACCCTACCTACTACCCTACCTACTACCCTACCTACTACCCTACCTACTACCCTACCTACTACCCTACCTACTACCCTACCTACTACCCTACCTACTACCCTACCTACTACCCTACCTACTACCCTACCTACTACCCTACCTACTACCCTACCTACTACCCTACCTACTACCCTACCTACTACCCTACCTACTACCCTACCTACTACCCTACCTACTACCCTACCTACTACCCTACCTACTACCCTACCTACTACCCTACCTACTACCCTACCTACTACCCTACCTACTACCCTACCTACTACCATACCTACTACCCTACCTACTACCCTACCTACTACCCTACCTACTACCCTACCTACTACCCTACCTACTACCCTACCTACTACCCTACCTACTACCCTACCTACTACCCTACCTACTACCCTACCTACTACCCTACCTACTACCCTACCTACTACCCTACCTACTACCCTACCTACTACCCTACCTACTACCCTACCTACTACCCTACCTACTACCCTACCTACTACCCTACCTACTACCCTACCTACTACCCTACCTACTACCCTACCTACTACCCTACCTACTACCCTACCTACTACCCTACCTACTACCCTACCTACTACCCTACCTACTACCCTACCTACTACCCTACCTACTACCCTACCTACTACCCTACCTACTACCCTACCTACTACCCTACCTACTACCCTACCTACTACCCTACCTACTACCCTACCTACTACCCTACCTACTACCCTACCTACTACCCTACCTACTACCCTACCTACTACCCTACCTACTACCCTACCTACTACCCTACCTACTACCCTACCTACTACCCTACCTACTACCCTACCTACTACCCTACCTACTACCCTACCTACTACCCTACCTACTACCCTACCTACTACCCTACCTACTACCCTACCTACTACCCTACCTACTACCCTACCTACTACCCTACCTACTATCCTACCTACTACCCTACCTACTACCCTACCTACTACCCTACCTACTACCCTACCTAGTACCCTACCTACTACCCTACCTACCTACTACCACAATGGCTACTACCCTACCTACCTACTACCCTACCTAATATATTTGAACATTGTTCTGGAGTTATAGCGTCAGGAAGGAAAACCCGACTTATTTTTATATAGTAAGTAGACTAGCACTTTGCCCACGGCTTCGCCCGCGTGGATGTCGGTTCTACTACAAAAGTGACGATTTTCCATACAAACTTTCATCCCCCTTTTCACCCCCTTAAAGGTTAAATTTCCAAAAACCCCTTCTTAGTGCTCCCCTACATTATAATAGGAAGCCGTGTGCAAAATTTCACATTCCTAGCCCCAGTAGTTTCGGCTGTACGTTGATATGTCACCCAGTCAGTTATCCTTTTATTATTATTATTATACTATATAAAGCTTAATTACCACTCACTGACTGACTGACAGAATTGTTCTCCCTGATGGTGGATGGGGAGGTGGGTATATTTTGACAGATTCGTAAACATATAACTCTCATGACTATGGGAAAAGTCCCAAACCCCCCCTTTTCCCCCCCCTTCTCCCCCCTCCCTATAGTATCTCGGAAACAAAGAAACTTGAAGTGTTTTTTTTTAGGGATTCGTATAGAGGAGGCTCGGTTAAGTAAAAATCATTTTTCAAAGTGGCCCCCCTTGCCCCCCTTCTCC
The DNA here is from genome assembly GCA_949316265.1 of Diarsia mendica. NCBI lineage: Eukaryota > Metazoa > Arthropoda > Insecta > Lepidoptera > Noctuidae > Diarsia > Diarsia mendica. Next base: position 6,045,600 of record OX438906.1, on the reverse strand, counting down.
CCCCCTTTAGGCGGATCTCGGAAATAAAGAGAATTACGTGTTTTTTTTTTAGGGATTCGTATAGAGGAGGCTTGAGGAAGTAAAAACCATTTTGAAAATTTGACCCCTTTGCCCCCCTCCATCCCCCCCCTTTCGGATCTCGGAAGTTAAGAGACTTGGAACATTTTTTTTTTCAGATTCATATAGAGGGGCATTGCGTTAGTCGAAATAATTTTTAGAAACCCCCCCCCTCTCCCCCCCTTAACCCCCCCCCTCTTCACTCCTTTTTTTCTGTTTTGTTTACAGATTCGTATAGGATAGGAGGCTCGGGGAAGTAAAATGGTGGTACCGGTAAAGCGAAGGGGGGAGCGGGCGAGCGAAGCGAGATATAAAGCTTAATTACCACTCACTGACTGACTGACAGAATTGTTCTCCCTGATGGTGGATGGGGAGGTGGGTATATTTTGACAGATTCGTAAACATATAACTCTCATGACTATGGGAAAAGTCCCAAACCCCCCCTTTTCCCCCCCCTTCTCCCCCCTCCCTATAGTATCTCGGAAACAAAGAAACTTGAAGTGTTTTTTTTTAGGGATTCGTATAGAGGAGGCTCGGTTAAGTAAAAATCATTTTTCAAAGTGGCCCCCCTTGCCCCCCTTCTCCCCCCCTTTAGGCGGATCTCGGAAATAAAGAGAATTACGTGTTTTTTTTTTAGGGATTCGTATAGAGGAGGCTTGAGGAAGTAAAAACCATTTTGAAAATTTGACCCCTTTGCCCCCCTCCATCCCCCCCCTTTCGGATCTCGGAAGTTAAGAGACTTGGAACATTTTTTTTTTCAGATTCATATAGAGGGGCATTGCGTTAGTCGAAATAATTTTTAGAAACCCCCCCCCTCTCCCCCCCTTAACCCCCCCCCTCTTCACTCCTTTTTTTCTGTTTTGTTTACAGATTCGTATAGGATAGGAGGCTCGGGGAAGTAAAATGGTGGTACCGGTAAAGCGAAGGGGGGAGCGGGCGAGCGAAGCGAGCCGGCGACCCCCGTAGCGTAGGGATAATGTCATGATAGCTTTCCGGTGGTAGGTAGGTCCTGAGTGGAGCGAACCTGCGAGACCGAGTGGAGCGAAGGGGGGAGGTGGCGAGCGAAGCGAGCCGGCGACCTCCTTAGCGTAACGAAGGTTGAGTGGGTGAAGCGTAACTCAGGGGCGACGACAAGCAAACTTTAGGGTAATGTTCTTTTAGTGGTAGTAGGAGGTAGTAGGTAGGTAGGTAGTAGGTATGTGTAGGTAGGTGTAGGTAGGAGTAGGTAGCTGTAGGTAGGTGTAGGTAGGTGTAGGTAGGTAGGTGTAGGTAGGTAGGTGTAGGTAGGTAGTAGGTAGGTGTAGGTAGGTAGTGGGTAGGCGTAGGTAGGCAGACCCGCGAGCTGCGCGCAGCGAGCGCAGCCACGCAAATACTAGTTATACTATATAAAGCTAAACTACCACTCACTCACTGACTGACTCACTGACATCATTGTTCTCCCAGATGTTGGATGGGGAGGTGGGTATATTTTGACAGATTCGTAAACAAGTAACTCTGATGAGTATGGGAAAAGTCCCAAACCCCCCCTTTTTGCCCCCCCTCCCCCCCCTCCCTATCGTATCTCGGAAACTAAGAGACCGGTATTTTTTTTTTATTACGGATTCGTATAGAGGAGGCTCGGTAAAGTAAAAATCATTTTTCAAAGTTGCCCCCCTTGCCCCCCTTCTCCCCCCCTTTAGGCGGATCTCGGAAATAAAGAGAATTTACGGGTTTTTTTTTAGGGATTCGTATAGAGGAGGCTTGGGGAAGTAAAAACCATTTTGAAAATTTGACCCCCTTGCCCCCCTCCACCCCCCCCCTTTCGGATCTCGGAAGTTAAGAGACTTGGAACGAATTTTTTTTCAGATTCATTGATTGAAAGGGGCAATGAGTTAATCGAAATCATTTTTCAAAGCTCCCCCCCCCCCCCTTCACCCCCCCCTCCCCTCTTCACCCCTTTTTTCAGTTTTGTTTACGGATTCGTATAGAGGAGGCTCGGGGAAGTAAAATGGTGCTACCGGTAAAACGAAGGGGGGAGCGGGCGAGCGAAGCGAGCCGGCGACCCCCGTAGCGTAGGGATATTGTCATGATAGATTTCCGGTGGTAGGTAGGTCCTGAGTGGAGCGAACCTGCGAGACCGAGTGGAGCGAAGGGGGGAGGTGGCGAGCGAAGCGAGCCGGCGACCTCCTTAGCGTAACGAAGGTTGAGTGGGTGAAGCGTAACGAAGGTTGAGTAGGTAGGTGTAGGTAGGTGTAGGTAGGTGTAGGTAGGTGTAGGTAGGTGTAGGTAGGTGTAGGTAGGTGTAGGTAGGTGTAGGTAGGTGTAGGTAGGTGTAGGTAGGTGTAGGTAGGTGTAGGTAGGTGTAGGTAGGTGTAGGTAGGTGTAGGTAGGTGTAGGTAGGTGTAGGTAGGTAGTATTGGAACATTTTTTTTTTCAGATTCATTGAGAGGTGCAATGCGTTAGTCGAAATCATTTTTCAAAGCGCCCCCTCTCCCCCTCTCCACGCCTCGCGAGCTGCGCGCAGCTCGCGCACCCACGCAAATACTAGTTATTATACTATATAAAGCTAAACTACCACTGACTCACTCACTCACTGACAGAATTGTTCTCCCAGATGGTGGATGGGGAGGTGGGTATATTTTGACAGATTCGTAAACAAGTCACTCTCGTGAGTATGGGAAAAGTCCGAAACCCCCCCTTTTCCCCCCCCTTCTCCCCCCTCCCTATCGTATCTCGGAAACAAAGAGACTTGAAGTGTTTTTTTTTAGGGATTCGTATAGAGGAGGCTCGGTAAAGTAAAAATCATTTTTCAAAGTTGCCCCCCTTGCCCCCCTTCTCCCCCCCTTTAGGCGGATCTCGGAAATAAAGAGAATTACGTGTTTTTTTTTTAGGGATTCGTATAGAGGAGGCTTGAGGAAGTAAAAACCATTTTGAAAATTTGACCCCCTTGCCCCCCTCCATCCCCCCCCTTTCGGATCTCGGAAGTTAAGAGACTTGGAACATTTTTTTTTTCAGATTCATTGAGAGGGGCATAGAGTTGAAATCATTTTTCATATCTCCCCCCTTTCACCCCCCCCCCCCCACTCTTTACCCCTTTTTTTTAAACTCGTGTTCTGTTTTGTTTACGGATTCGTATAGAGAAGGCTCGGGGAAGTAAAATGGTGCTACCGGTAAAGCGAAGGGGGGAGCGGGCGAGCGAAGCGAGCCCGCGACCCCCGTAGCGTAGGGATAATGTCATGATAGCTTTCCGGTGGTAGGTAGGTCCTGAGTGGAGCGAACCTGCGAGACCGAGTGGAGCGAAGGGGGGAGGTGGCGAGCGAAGCGAGCCGGCGACCTCCTTAGCGTAACGAAGGTTGAGTGGGTGAAGCGTAACTCAGGAGCGACGACATGCAAACTTTAGGGTAATGTTTTTTTAGTGGTAGTAGGAGGTAGTAGGTAGGTGGTAGGTAGGTAGGCAGGTGTAGGTAGGTAGGTATAGGTAGGTGTAGGTAGGTGTAGGTAGGTAGGTGTAGGTAGGTAGTAGGTAGGTGTAGGTAGGTGTAGGTAGGTAGTAGGTAGGTGTAGGTAGGTGTAGGTAGGTGTGGGTAGGTGTAGGTAGGTAGTAGGTAGGTGTAGGTAGGTAGTGGGTAGGTGTAGGTAGGCAGACCCGCGAGCTGCGCGCAGCGAGCGCAGCCACGCAAATACTAGTTATTATACTATATAAAGCTTAATTACCACTGACTGACTGACTTATTGACAGAATTGATCTCCCAGATGGTGGATGGGGAGGTGGGTATATTTTGACAGATTCGTAAACAACTAACTCTCAATCCTATGGGAAAAGTCCGAAACCCCCCCTTTTCCCCCCCCTTCTCCCCCCTCCCTATCGTATCTCGGAAACAAAGAGACTTGAAGTGTTTTTTTTTAGGGATTCGTATAGAGGAGGCTCGGTAAAGTAGAAAATCATTTTTCAAAGTGGCCCCCCTTGCCCCCCTTCTCCCCCCCCTTTAGGCGGATCTCGGAAATAAAGAGAATTACGTGTTTTTTTTTAGGGATTCGTATAGAGGAGGCTTGAGGAAGTAAAAACCATTTTGAAAATTTGACCCCCTTGCCCCCCTTCGTCCCCCCCCTTTCGGATCTCGGAAGTTAAGAGACTTGGAACATTTTTTTTTTCAGATTCATTGAGAGGGGCATTGCGTTAGTCGAAATCTAAAAACTCCCCCCCTCTCCCCCCCCTTCACCCCCCCCCCCTCTTCACCCCTTTTTTTTCTCTTTTGTTTACAGATTCGTATAGGATAGGAGGCTCGGGGAAGTAAAATGGTGGTACCGGTAAAGCGAAGGGGGGAGCGGGCGAGCGAAGCGAGCCGGCGACCCCCGTAGCGTAGGGATAATGTCATGATAGCTTTCCGGTGGTAGGTAGGTCCTGAGTGGAGCGAACCTGCGAGACCGAGTGGAGCGAAGGGGGGAGGTGGCGAGCGAAGCGAGCCGGCGACCTCCTTAGCGCAACGAAGGTTGAGTGGGTGAAGCAAAACTCAGGGGCGACGACAAGCAAACTTTAGGGTAATGTTTTTTTAGTGGTAGTAGGAGGTAGTAGGTAGGTAGGTGTAGGTAGGTAGGTAGTAGGTAGGTGTAGGTAGGTAGGTGTAGGTAGGTAGGTGTAGGTAGGTAGTAGGTAGGTGTAGGTAGGTAGTAGGTAGGTGTAGGTAGGTGTAGGTAGGTGTAGGTAGGTAGTAGGTAGGTAGTAGGTAGGTGTAGGTAGGTAGTGGGTAGGTGTACGTAGGCAGACCCGCGAGCTGCGCGCAGCGAGCGCAGCCACGCAAATACTAGTTATACTATATAAAGCTAAATTACCACTCACTGACTGACTGATTGACAGAATTGTTCTCCCAGATGGTGGATGGGGAGGTGGGTATATTTTGACAGATTCGTAAACAATCAACTCTCATGACTATGGGAAAAGTCCCAAACCCCCCCTTTTCCCCCCCCTTCTCCCCCCTCCCTATAGTATCTCGGAAACAAAGAGACTTGAAGTGTTTTTTTTTAGGGATTCGTATAGAGGAGGCTCGGTAAAGTAAAAATCATTTTTCAAAGTGGCCCCCCTTTACCCCCTTCTCCCCCCCTTTAGGCGGATCTCGGAAATAAAGAGAATTACGTGTTTTTTTTTTTAGGGATTCGTATAGAGGAGGCTTGAGGAAGTAAAAACCATTTTGAAAATTTGACCCCCTTGCCCCCCTCCATCCCCCCCCTTTCGGATCTCGGAAGTTAAGAGACTTGGACCATTTTTTTTTTCAGATTCATTGAGAGGGGCATTGCGTTAGTCGAAATCATTTTTAGAAACTCCCCCCTCTCCCCCCCCCTTCACCCCCCCCCCCCTCTACACCCCTTTTTTTTCTCTTTTGTTTACAGATTCGTATAGGATAGGAGGCTCGGGGAAGTAAAATGGTGGTACCGGTAAAGCGAAGGGGGGAGCGGGCGAGCGAAGCGAGCCGGCGACCCCCGTAGCGTAGGGATAATGTCATGATAGCTTTCCGGTGGTAGGTAGGACGACGACAATCAAACCATAGGGTAATGTTTTTTTAGTGGTAGTAGGAGGTAGTAGGTAGGTAGTAGGTAGGTGTAGGTAGGTAGTAGGAGGTAGTAGGTAGGTGTAGGTAGGTAGTAGGTAGGTAGGTGGTAGGTAGGTGTAGGAAGGTGGTGGCATACGTAAGATTCATATAGAGGAGGCTCGGGAAAGTAAAATCAGTTTTTTAAATTTGAACCCCATGCCCCCCCTTCACCCCTCCTTCAGGCGGATCTCGGAAGTTAAGAGAGTTGAAACATTTTTTTTTCAGATTCATTGAAAGGGGCAATGCGTTAGTCGAAATCATTTTTCAAAGCGCCCCCTCTCCCCCTCTTCACGCCCCGCGAGCTGCGCGCAGCTCGCGCACCCACGTAAATACTAGTTATACTATATAAAGCTAAACTACCACTGACTGACTTATTGACAGAATTGATCTCCCAGATGGTGGATGGGGAGGTGGGTATATTTTGACAGATTCGTAAACAAGTCACTCTCGTGAGTATGGGAAAAGTCCGAAACCCCCCCTTTTCCCCCCCCTTCTCCCCCCTCCCTATCGTATCTCGGAAACAAAGAGACTTGAAGTGTTTTTTTTTAGGGATTCGTATAGAGGAGGCTCGGTAAAGTAAAAATCATTTTTTTAAGTGGCCCCCCTTGCCCCCCTTCTCCCCCCCTTTAGGCAAATCTCGAAAGTTAAGAGACTTGGAACGATTTTTTTTTCAGATTCATTTAGAGGGGCCTTTGCGTTAATCGAAATCATTTTTCGAGACCCCCCCCTCACCCCCCTTCAACCCCCCCCCCCCCCCTTTTCACCTTTTTTTTTTTTTTTTTTCTTACATAAAACTATTGAGGGGCGTTGAAATTTGTATACCCTCCCCTCCCCAACCTCCCCTAAAATTAAAAGGGCTGTAACTTCATAACGGTTAGAGATAGCCATTAGGTGTTTGAAGAAATATTATAGTAGGTCAAAACCTGTCCGGTGGTGGTACAGCGGTAAAGCGAAGGGGGGAGCGGGCGAGCGAAGCGAGCCGGCGACCCCCGTAGCGTAGGGATATCGACATGATAGCTTTCCGGTGGTAGGTAGGTCCTGAGTGGAGCGAACCTGCGAGACCGAGTGGAGCGAAGGGGGGAGGTGGCGAGCGAAGCGAGCCGGCGACCTCCTTAGCGTAACGAAGGTTGAGTGGGTGAAGCGTAACTCAGGGGCGACGACAAGCAAACTTTAGGGTAATGTTTTTTGGTAGTAGGAGGTAGTAGGTAGGTAGTATGTAGGTAGGTGGTAGGTAGGTAGTAGGTAGGTGTAGGTAGGTAGGTAGGTAGTAGGTAGGTGTTGGTAGGTGGTGGCACATGTGAGATTCATATAGAGGAGGCTCGGGAAAGTAAAAACCATTTTTTTTAATTGACCCCTTTGCCCCCCTTTTCTCCCCCTTTATGCGGATCTCGGAAGTTATGAGACTTGGAACATTTTTTTTTTCAGATTCATTGAGAGGTGCAATGCGTCAGTCGAAATCATTTTTCTAAGCTGCCCCTCTCCCCCTCTTCACGCCTCGCGAGCTGCGCGCAGCTCGCGCACCCACGCAAATACTAGTTATACTATATAAAGCTAAACTACCACTCACTGACTCACTCACTGACTGACATAATTGTTCTCCCAGATGGTGGATGGGGAGGTGGGTATATTTTGACAGATTCGTTCCCCCCCCCTTCTCCCCCCTCCCTATCGTATCTCGGAAACCAAGAGACCCGTATTTTTTGTTTTTTACGGATTCGTATAGGGGAGGCTCGGTAAAGTAAAAATCATTTTTCAAAGTGGCCCCCCTTGCCCCCCTTCTCCCCCCCTTTTAGGCGGATCTCGAAAGTTAAGAGACTTGGAACGATTTTTTTTTCAGATTCATTTAGAGGGGCCTTTTCGTTAATCGAAATCATTTTTCGAGACTCCCCCCCTCACCCCCCCCCCTTCACCCCCCCCCTTTTTTCAACTTTTTTTTTTTTTTTTTCTTACATAAAACTGTTGAGGGGCGTTGAAATTTGTATACCCTCCCCTCCCCTCCCCTCCCCAACCTCCCCTAAAATTAAAAGGGCTGTAACTTCATAACGGTTAGAGATAGCCATTAGGTGTTTGAACAAATATTATAGTAGGCGTCGAAACCTGTCCGGTGGTGGTACAGCGGTAAAGCGAAGGGGGGAGCGGGCGAGCGAAGCGAGCCGGCGACCCCCGTAGCGTAGGGATAATGTCATGATAGCTTTCCGGTGGTAGGTAGGTCCTGAGTGGAGCGAACCTGCGAGACCGAGTGGAGCGAAGGGGGGAGGTGGCGAGCGAAGCGAGCCGGCGACCTCCTAAGCGTAACGAAGGTTGAGTGGGTGAAGCGTAACTCAGGGGCGACGACAAGCAAACTTTAGGGTAATGTTTTTTAGTGGTAGCAGGAGTTAGTAGGTAGGTGGTAGGGGTAGTAGGTAGTAGGTAGGGGTAGGTAGTAGATAGGTGTAGGTAGGTAGGTGTAGGTAGGTAGTAGGTAGGTGTAGGTAGGTGGTAGGTAGGTGGTAGGTAGGTGGTAGGTAGGTAGGTGTAGGTAGGTAGTAGGTAGGTGTAGGTAGGTGGTGTCATACGTGAGATTCATATAGAGGAGGCTCGGGGAAGTAAAATCTGTTTTTCAAATTTGAATCTCTTGCCCCCCTTTTTCCCCCTTTAGGCGGATCTCGGAAGTTAAGAGACTTGGAACATTTTTTTTTCAGATTCATTGAAAGGGGCAATGCGTTAGTCGAAATCATTTTTCAAAGCTTCCCTTCTCCCCCGCTTCACGCCCCGCGAGCTGCGCGCAGCTCGCGCACCCACGCAAATACTAGTATATATATATAGATAAACTGGGTAAGTGCGAGTAATACTCGCACATGAAGGGTTCCGAACCATCATATGTAGTAAAGCCCCCTTTAATTTGTTGTTATAGCGGCAAGAGAAATATAAGTACCTATATTTTGTAAAAAGTTTGTTACTCATATTATATCCTCGTGAGACCCAGACACATTTTTTTTATATGCTTGAGTCCCGAGACTTGGTGTTGAAAATTTGACATGTTAGAGTTATTGATTTGAAGTGAAACTTTCAGGGTTTAAAGGGCGCGTCGGCTTCACGAGGATATCTAGTGTTTGTGTGACTGACAAAGTAATATTTGCCATTTTGTAAATGTGCTTTATCTCAAAAAATGCTAACTATATCTCGTTCAAACTAATTTTGGTTGACAGTTTTCATTACGATCTACAGCATATACCTATTTTTGGATTTTTCACTCCCTTAGTTTAAAAGTTAGACACATTTTACCTGTAGTTTAACGATTTTTTTATATAATTATGTACTTTCAATTCCATGTATGGGAGCCATTAAAAAAAAAAATTGTACTAAAATCGTTAAGCGGTTCACAGAATACATCTAGTAGTTTCCGAATAAAGTGGCTGTGACATACGGCCGGACAGGCGTCAGGCGGACAGACAGACATGACAAGTCTATAAGGGTCCCGTTTTTTAACCGACTTCGAAAAAGGAGGAGGTTATATGTTCGTGTGTATGTATTATTTTTTTTTGTCATTCGGCTTTCCGTTACCAGAAAGTTATGATTATTTTATTGTTTCAGATGATTGTAACTGATGGTCCACAATGCTTGTACGAATTGGTCGAAAAACATAAAGTTTGCACCGTTCACACCTACTTCATAGATCACCCCCGCATGATTTTAAAATGCTAGAAGAAATAATTATGAAGTAGGTAGCGTCCACATGAAGCATCATACCTTCCCCGTTAAAAAAAAAATTAAAATTTCTTATTAAAAATTAAATATTTTGTTTTGGAATCCCGTAATACGTTTGTTTTCTTTATGTTCCTAGAAAATACCTAACCCTCGGTACAAACGATTTTGATTTTAATATTTAAACATGTATCGCCTTGTACCTACCTTTGTCAAAGCTTTGGAGCCTACCTGTTATTAATAGCCTGAAGTGCATAACAACACGCCTTGTAATCCTTGAGTGGGTAAGGCAGAGGTGTACCTAACAGTAGGTACACCCACATTTCGATAGTATGTTTAAGTTCCATGAAAGATGATGAATGAGGAGGAGCTCGTGGCCTAATAATAACTGCCGCTCGGGTCGATCTTTCTTACCTAGGTTGGTCTGTGGATGGGTGACCAACCCGTTACATACCGAGTTTCCTCCGTGCGTCGATCTTCGGCAGTCGTTACAGGTAGTGGCCTGAAGATCCAACAAACAGTCTTACCATTAGGATACCTATCTATATCGTAATATTCAATATTAACTGGGTTGTGGAGGACAGATAGGCAATCGCTCCATGTATAAAATACTGGTAAACAGCTGCATCCGGTGGTTCATTGTCACTAGTACCATTGACAGTTCCATGATGGAACTACTGAATGTTTATTTTTATCACTAGTTCCATTTAAAAAAAAACTTAAAATAGTGGAACTAATGTTGAATTTTTTATCATTAGTTTTAGGCTGGAAGCCGACTCCAATATAATTGTGAAAAAGCTAAGCAGCAAACATTATAGCTTAGTGCTATAATGTTTAAGTTCTATGAAGTAGGGAGCTAAAGCATCCCCAAACCATTGCAACTTGCATTTCAACTCCTGATAAAGGAGGCTATCACATTGCCAACACAACACAAATCCAGACTACATAGCTAGTACGAGAGAAATTCCTGGCGGGAAAAACCCAATAGCACTTTGACCGACCTGGAAAATCGAACCAAGGATCTCAGGTCAGTAGTCTCTCTTGTGACCACAAGACCAACGGGGCGGTAAAGTTTTCTTACAAAAGAAAAAAAAATGCAAAAAATTAAAAGAAATAATAAAAATATGGGAAACAGAATGGGATAAGGGCAGGGAGATGATGAATCATCTATCAGTCACTTTTTCCAAAAAAATTATAAACGCGCAACAACTGATTTATTATAGTAGATTGTACACCAAGTGCATAAAACGCACCATTTTGCGCGAGACCAGCACCATTTTGGTTTTATGGACGAATTTTACACTCTACTTTTCACTTCGATTGCGAGGAAATGAAACAGCATCTTGTAAATATTGTAAAAATAATTATGGTTCCCGCCAATTAACTTTTTTTTCCAGTAGGAAACTTGACATAACACCTGACTTATGTCGTTACTCATACAGTTACTGCTCAGTTATAAAAACATTTTGAGCAAGCCTAATGCCATCAACCAATGTAATTAGGAGCAGGCCTATTGCCATCAACTGATGTAATTAGGGACAAGCCTATTGCCATCAACCAATGTAATTAGGAGCAGGCCTATTGCCATCAACTGGTGTAATTAGGGACAAGCCTATTGCCATCATCATTATCATCAGGCTATTGTCATCATCATCATCATCAGCCTATAATGTTCCCACTGCAGGGACTCAGGCCTCCTCTCTAGGAGAGGGCCATTGACATCAACCGATGTAATTAGGAGCAAGCCTATTGCCATCCACTGATTTAGGTAATTAAGAGCAAGTCTATTGCCATCAATCAATGTAATTAAGAGTAGGTACCTATAAGCCTATTCCCATCAAATGATGTAATTAGGAGCAAGCCTATTGCCATCAAGCGATTTAGGTAATTGGGGAAGGCCTATTCCCATCAACTTTCCTTGTATTCGTAATGAAAAGGAGCAATCTGTTCTTAGAATAATAGCGAAACGAATTAAAATAAAGAGGATATTCTATGAAGTTGAAGTTGTTCCTGTGGCTGTTGGGCTGATTACCACACTGATTACCTGTGCAGTTTACCTTGGTCTTCGACGAAGATTTTACTTTATGCTCTAGACGTACTGCAGGGTACCACCGATACCTAGTCGACATTCCACACATTCGAACGAAGCGCTTTGCTGGGTCCTTTATTATGCGCACAGCCAAGGAGTGGAATTCCCTGCCTGCGTCGGTTTTTCCGAGTTCATATAACCCTAATCTGTTTAAGTCGCGAGTAAACAGGCTTCTACTGGGTAAGCTCGTTCCATCGTCGACACCATCTATGCCCTTAGGGCAAGATTGAAGTCAAGAGCAAGCCCATTTATAATAAAAAAAAAATAAAAAAAAGAGCATAAAACGCGACTTTATGTCGCCTACGCACGATTCGACATAAAGACGCATTTTAGAGCGAGAGATAAGTGAAAAATCATTTATAGCTGGCTGATGGTGACTTTAGAGAGAGAGCAGTGTGGTGGAAACAACTAGGAGATGAGAAACTAGGATAATATAGTCTTACAAAAGAGTGCTGAAGTAGTAGTGTCATCATTGCATCATAATAATCATAATCGGCCTCCTCACTGCTGGGACACAGGACTAGAAGTGAACAATATCCTCTTTGACGAACAAAAGGGATTTATTACAAAGAAAACAATAAATATGGCACTTTGTACTTTGACTTTCACTTTGACTTTTTGTACTTGATTAAATATCATAAGAATACTGTCACTGTACTACACAGTCTGTGCTATATTTTGTGACATGACTCAGGCATTTGATTATGTCCAACATGATATTTTAATGAAAAAACTTGATACACGGTACGTTATTAGAGGAAGTGTTCTCAAACTTATGAAACCGTATTTAATTTGCACGAAAGAAAACAAATTACCGAAATAAATAGACTAAACACTAAAATATATTAATAATCCTCTCTCCTACTTTTTATCTATGCTGTGCCCGACAGGGTCCATAATTGAGACTGATACGTAACTGTTTTCCCACCAACTGTATACATTATGGTAATTAAGAATTTGAGAATTGAATTCTTTCGGAGGAACGAACCCTTATACCTACAGAGTTCCGCAAGGAAGTATTTTAGCACCTCTACTTTTTACACCTTTTACACCTTAGATAAATGACTTTCCAAAGTCAATTGACCATCCTGTAAACACAGTACACACAGTACCATCACTATACCACCATCACTATACCCTGTAATAATAAAGACCTATATAAAAATGACATTAATATTACATCGATCAATACTATACAATGGTTAGTTAATAATAATTTTAAAATTAATTTAAGTAAGACCAAGAATTATGCATTTTTGCCAGCGTTTATTGACATTTTCCAATCTTGACATACAACTAAGTTTATAGGACTAATTATTGACAGACAGTTATACTGGAAGGATCACATACATGCTCTAAGTAAAAGAATTAGTAGTAGTGCCTATGCATTATACTTTTTTTTTTTGGTGGGTGGAAAATCATCGAATGACCCCCCCCCCCCGCTCTTGGGCAGAGCGAAGGGGAGTGTCAGACTTCTACTGACTAAAAACCGAACCCATGTTCCTTCTTTGCCCTTGCGCCGACGCCACGTAATCTAGTACAAAAATCCGCGGCCCCGACGGGTATGCATTATACTTGCTGTCACGAAATGTTAACTGGGTGGCGTTACTAACAGCTTACTACGGTCTCGCTGAATCGGTTCTCAGATATGGTGTGCTCTTTTGGGGTAACTCGACTAATAGAGAAGTAGCATTCATAGCGCAGAAGAGATACCTTTGTTAGAGCAATGTTTCATTTGAAATCCAGACAGCTGCAAGCCCTATTTTATAATGCATCAAATTTTAACATTGCTATTCCATATCTCGAAACTGTTAATTTTTTATTATTTTTTTAAAAAAAACCTTGCTCTACACTAGGAATTTCTCCTGTATCGTGGGTGCGTTCACAAACATTTAAACTCACAACTACCCAGACCCGGACCCCGGTTTCTGTAGGTCTTACAAATATATTATTTGTTACGTGCGGGGATCGAACCCACGTCACGCAGCGCGCCAGTCCATCGCTTGAGCCACTGCGCCAACCGTGCCGTCAAGAATAATTATTTTATGTCGATCTTTACCTTCAAATGGCCTTGCCACAGTATCGTGGCCTTGCCGAACGCCTTTGGTGCTCCCAGTGTTCCTGTAATTTTATGTGCTAATATCCTCGAGATACATTTTTGTAGAAGTCATTCCGCATCGAATGAGCTATCGCTCATATTTTTAGGAGCTTGATAAAGAATTAACACGTTTTTTAACTTGTTGACTAGACTTTATTTATAACTTCATCACACAATTTATCTACACTAAGAGGAAAGATTTGTATGTTTGTAATGAATAAACTCAAAAACTACTGCGCCGATTTTAAAAATTCTTTCACCATTATACAGCTACATTCACCCTGAGTAACATATGCTACCTACGTGTTATCCCTGTATTCCCACGGAAACGGGAACTACGCGGGTGAAACCGCGTGACGTCCGCTAGTATATGATATAAATGCATGTTGCCTTAAGTATTTCCATCATCATCTGCCTAGCCTTTTTTCAACTATGTTGGGGTCGGCTTCCAGTCTAACCGGATGCAGCTGAATACCAGTATTTTACATGGAGCGACTGCCTATCAGACCTCCACAATTCAGTTACGACTGGGTAATACGATCAACCTGTCAAGTCTGACAACCAGTCTTACCAGAGGAAAGGCCTGTCGTCATAAGACGGACGGATGGTTAGATAGCACATTACGCACAGTCAACAGGCTTGTGCGGTGGCCCAGAGCCATCACGAGGCCTCCGAAGCCGTGGACGTCTCCCACTGGAACGAGAGGTTCTCTTCCTCTCACGTCGCTAGCATGACTACTTCGCAGGAGGTGACGGCGTCCCATTTTTTCTTGCTTCGGACCATGGGTTGAACCAGGGCCGGTCCCGAGAGATCATCGCCGCCAATGGCCACTACGAGGACACGGCGGTGCTCCACCCAAGCGCAGCTGATCTCCACGGTGTATTCCACCGTGTCCTCCGGCCGATACTCACAATGGAAACACACATGCGTTTTCTCCCACCCGATTCATACAGGTAACTCCCTAAAAAACCGTATCCGGTGAGAACCTGCGTCAAGTCGATGGTGAGGCCGCCATGGCACCTCTCCAGCTACTTACAGAACAAGGGCCTCTATAATAGCTATTGATTATTCAGTAGGACTCAATTCTCGAAATAAGGAAAAATGAAACAAATATACAGAAAACAATTATTTATTTATGCATCAGATGACAAAGTTGCCATGGGGTCGAACGACCTTGGAGAATGGCATAAGAAAAGTGAGATTATGTTGAACAATTAAGTATTTAACTAATACATAATATGTATTTGTATAACAGTGTAAGTATAATGTATTGATCTATCAAAATACACAAGTGATCCAATAAGGGTGTTTGATGAAATAGGTGTGCATGGTGATTAGTCCTGGTGAATCTGCTAAGTCGTACAAGCACTCGGGACCTCTCGGAACGATGGTCTGAAAATAAATACAAAGCATTAGAAAACTGCTTTGTTGGTTAAGTGGTCGCAAGTAAACGCAACTGATGAGTCGGTCCCGGGTTCGATGCCCACGTCGGGCCAAAATATTTTATTTATTTATTTATTAATAACCAACTTATATTTACAGTAACACCACACATACCTACAAGTTATAGGTTGAACAAAACACAAAAAACTTAGAAATAAAAAAAAATAATAACATTGGGTTCATAATCAGCCTATAATGTTCCCACTGCAGGGACTCAGGCCTCCTCTCTAGGAGAGGGATGGGCTATAATCCACCACGCGGGCCCAGTGCGGATTGGCGGATGTCACATGTCTTCGAATTTTTTGGTTCTAAGACCTGCCGGTTTCCTCACGATATTTCCTTCACCGTTTTGAGAGCAGCGGTCACAGAAGAGATAAAAGAGGTTTTATCTCTTCTGTGGCAGCGGTGATGAAATAAATAACACAAAGTACCCAAGTAACATTTCATTCGGGCCTAGGTTGTAAAAAATGCCTTTAGGTTTTCTAAGGGTCGTAAAAAGGTTAATGCTTTGCTATCTGGTTACATTAAGTACTTGAGAATGATTAATAGGTCCTAATACTAGTTGTTTTATATTACAACCTTGGAGCCGCTGACAAGAGTTTAAATTAACGTTATTTTGACTTGTGTTTCAAGAGCATATAGTCCTAGGATCTTATAGCTGTCGTAGACTCCTGATTAAGTTCTGAAAAGGCTAGCATTATGCTGAATTGAGATCTAAAGGTTTAAGTTTTAACTTTGATATGACCATAAAGTTTTGGAATGTTGAAATTGCTTATAAGTAATTTTTAAAACCTACCTCAAACCTTAAGGTTGTTTTAGAGTGTCTAGGCAAATAAATTAGGACTGCGTGGTGACAACCCAAACCAATAAGCTATTGTTTATGAGCTGAAAGCATGATTAACGTCCTACAAGAATATTTTAAAGCTATAAAGGCATCCTCAAAAAATATCAGTTGTCTCCGCTACTTCAAAGCATTACGTTGTCTTGAAGATGAATCAACACAGGGTGATGTCAAAAAAATGGAGTGGAAATTTTAAACGTAAAGTGCGTAAAAATTTCTTACGAATAATAAATGGGTCCATATTGGCTCACCTAAAGTTCTTTACCCGAAATTGTTCTTCCTAACGATTTGTAATCCGAAAATTTTTCATCCTAAAGTTTTCATTCATACTATTTCTTATCACTCATGTTTCCGAAAATTGTAATTCATAATATCATTAGTGTAAATATATTTAAACTCCTACTGTTTTTATCCTAATGCTTTTATTCCTAAACATAATTACCATAATATTTTCTAAAATATAACTAATTAATAACTCCGGATGTAACCTGTACACTATTTAACATAATATTACGTTCATTCTGCCAAAGACTACACTCCCATAAAATGTGATGTGCAGTTTGTTCAAATTCGCAGTCAGATGTAGAACATTGACAAAAAGGCGAGCCAACAAGCTTGAAGGAAAATAATTTACTCTTAAAGTTACCATGACCTGTGAGAAATTGGGCGACACAGTGATCCACCTCCAGCCATGTCCTGGCCAGCCGCTCACGATCGGATGGAAAGAACTGGTGGAGGTGACGGCCTTTGATGGAATTACCCTACCTACATTGCCATTCAGACAAAAGTTCCTCCCAGACGTCAGTCTGTGGTTTAAGTAATCTAGCTATTTTAGTACGGTCACGTTGCGTTAAGAAGTCTGCGTCCGCGGTCTCTCGTGCGCAGTAGTACATTGAAGCACGGCGCTGTACTTCAAGATCAACTGGAAGTACCCCTGCCAGTACCGGTAAGGCTCTAACCGTCCTTGCTTTACACAAGAAAATTAAAGCCAACCGCTGACTTTGAAGTAATTTACGTTGTACCGCTCCTATGGTCGCCCTATCGGCCCAAACTGGTGCCCCGTAGCACATACACCCCAAGTAAGTAGCCCCATAGATCGTCTTTAAAGTAAGAATATAATAAGAATAAGAATAATTTATTGTTCCAGAAATTAAATTCGTTACATTGATTCCTGAAACTCACACTAGGATTCCCTGTGTCGTGAGTTCCAGGCTCATTCGTTCCGTTGACATACCTCCCAAGTAACACATTTTGTATACAGTCCGCGCTGCGCGCCGTAACGTACGGATGTGCTTTTGTGCTCTTGAACTATGGAATCAGATATTGTGAAATGTGCCAAATGTAACATCGTTATAAATGAACTATTAGCTTTTGTGAGCAATAAAATAGATGTAATGGACGAACAAAGTTTAGTGAGAATATGTGGAACTGCTTTCTCTGCAAAGGAAATACAGGAGGCTAAGAAGCTGCTTTTCAACTCACTGCCAACATCTTTGCGTTTGAAAACTCGCAAACGTGAGGGGAAGTCTCAGCGGGACCTGGAAGACGTGTTAACCTTGCTGAAGAACACCGATCCTGAGTTAATCCCAATTTTCGTGGCCCGCGATCTGCATAAACTACCCCCCGTTACATTTGATCACGTAGATGTAACGCGCCTTCTAAAAGACCTACTACTATTGCGTCGGGACCTAAGTGATGTGCAGGAGAACTACGTGTCAATGGAGACCTTCAACTCATTAAAAAGTGAAGTAGAAAACTTGAAACAGGCCTCGATTGTTAATTATTTCGGAAGCAATGTGAACAGGAAAAGAGGCGCGCACCTTGTTAATAATAATTCCTATGACAGTGGGCCAATGGGGCTAGAATATGTCTCCATAAAATCAGGAACAAGTCAATCGCCGCTAGAACAGAGATCTCATTTTGTAAACAAACCAAGAAACAAAAATGTTAGCATCCGTGCGAACGAGGAAACCGGTTTTGCGGCGTCGTCGCCACCATCCAACCCGCACTCAATAGATTTTGTAGATAACGATTGCGCATCTAAAACAGCGAATGTCGATGCTCGTATTCAAGTTGAAAACTCAAGTACTGTGTGCGCGTCATTTGGTGCGCTCAATACCACCGATGTCAATGCGCAACTAAAAACAACGATGTGCCCGCGCGTAAACAACGTAACAGAAACATCTGTGTTACAAAAAAGTACTGTGATGTCACAAATAATGGATTCTTCGCCGAAACCCTCGACCTTTGCTGATATAGCCAACAAGCCCAGTCAACGGAAAAATGTGGAACCTGCAGATGAATGGACACTTGTTCAGAAAAATCGGTCGAAAAATAAGTTTGTGGGACAGAAAGGCACGGCAATCATGGAACCTGAAGGAAAATTCAAGGCGGCTGATATTAAGGTACCGTTGTTTATTTATAATGTGGATAAGAGTACTACTGAAAGTGACATCTCTGATCATATATTCAGTAAGACAAAGTTGCGTGTACACCTACTAAAAATTAATATGAAGTCTCAAAGAGACTATAATGCCTTTAAGATTTCTGTTCCGAGGCACCGTGTGAACATGTTTATGAATGAGAATTTTTGGCCTGATGGTATCTTATATCGGCGTTTTGTGGAATTTAGTCGTGGCAACGCTGAGAGAGAAACGAATACATGCGTTGAAAATGTTTTGAAACCAATCACTTAATATAAATGGATGATAAAAACTCAAGTTGTACCCTCACAACATTCAACTGTAAAAATGTTAAGAGGTCGATAGAAGATGTTAGGCGTCTAATGCTGGTGTCGGACGTTATTGCTCTTCAAGAGACATGGCTACTGCCGTATGAATTACCATGGCTCAGCAGTATCAATCCTGACTTTGGCTTCACTGGAACTTCAGCAGTGGACACGTCTGCTGGAATATTGCGTGGCAGACCTCATGGAGGAACGGCGTTATTGTGGCGTAAAAGTTTATTCCCGTCGGTTACGGTAATAGATTGTAACCAGTTAACCACCCTAGGATATGTGCAATCAAAATAGTGACTAGTGAACGTCCCATTTTGTGTGTATCGGTATACATGCCTACAGACTGTGCGGAAAATATGACCGAGTTAACGCAGTGCATGGGTGCTATACATGCGATCATTGAAGAATGTGGTATAGACTATGTTTATATTCTTGGTGACTTCAATGCACATCCAAATGAGAACTTCTATAATGAGCTTCTGGGTTTTTGTGATGATGTGGACTGGGTATGTGCCGATATTGTTAAGATTGGGGCAGACTCTAACACGCACACTTTTGTAAGTGAAGCGCATGGTTGTAAACGGTGGTTAGACCATATAATTGTTACTAGCGGAGCGTGGCCCGCTGTTACAGATGTCTGGGTTGATTATAATGTATACTGGTCTGATCACTATCCTATGTCTGTTAAGTGCAATCTTAGTGTATTTCAACCTAAAAATGTTACTCCAATTGTACCTCGAAGTAAAGTGACCTGGGGTGAGAGAAATCCAGAACAAATCGGTATGTATACAAACCTATGCAATACATTATTAAGAAAAATTGACTTTCCAATGGAATTAAGGGAATGCTGTGATAAACTGTGTAATAATTTAGAGCATAGACAAATCCTAGATAATTTGTATACTGATATTGTCTCAGCGCTTGGTGAGGCATCTGAGTCGAGTTATAGGGTGTGTACGAGCAATAGGAAAAAACAAATTATGGGATGGAATAAGTATGTTGGCGAAGCTCATGGGGTGGCCAGGCTTGATTTTCAGAACTGGGTACTGTTTGGTAAACCTAAAGAGGGCTTTATTTATGAAGCAATGTGTCATAGCAGAAAGATTTTCAAAGCTAAGCTTAAATGGTGTCAACAACATCAGGAGCAAATAAAGATGGATCGGCTAGCGACACTGCATTCGAAAAATAAGTTTCGGGAATTTTGGAAACATACCAACAGACTGAACATCCGGCCTGGCGTTCCTTTGAGTGTCGAGGGTGTCACAGACGCAAAGATGATCGCTAACATGTTCAAAGATCACTTCACCATGCAATCCCCTTTAGGCGCTTCTAAGTCGATGCTCGACGCTGACCCCGCGTGTGAAAACATCAAACTAAGAGTGAGTGCTAAGGACATACAAAAGATTCTGAAAAATATGAAAGGTGGGAAATCACCGGGACATGATGGGCTCAGCGTCGAACATCTGCTAAATGCAGGGCCTCACATCTCGAGGCTTTTGTCGATGTTTTTTAATCTATGCATTAGTCATTCCTACCTGCCTAGTGAACTAACAAAAACTATAGTTACTCCCATAATAAAAAACAAGACTGGAGATTGTTCGGCAAAATCGAACTATAGGCCGATTTCACTAGCTACCGCTATTGCAAAGGTTTTGGACAGTGTGCTTGAGGCTCAATTAACAGAATTTATACACCTACACGACGCTCAGTTTGGCTTTCGCGCTGGACTTTCTACAGAGAGTGCTATATTGAGCCTTAAGCACACTGTTGAGTACTATACCAGTAGGAAAACGCCCATTTATGCGTGTTTTTTGGACCTCTCTAAGGCTTTTGACCTTGTCAATTATGATAAACTGTGGGATAAGCTTGAGAGGACCAATATACCGAGGGAGACAATAAATATCCTAAAGTTTTGGTATCAGAGTCAGGTCAATTATGTAAAGTGGGCTGGCATTCTATCCGATCCATACTCGCTACAATGTGGGGTGAGACAGGGTGGGTTGTCATCCCCAGTTTTGTTTAATCTGTATGTTAATGCGCTAATCGTTGAGCTCAGCAGCATGCATGTCGGCTGCCACATTGATAATATCTGTGTAAATAATCTGAGTTATGCAGACGACATGGTGCTGCTGAGCCCAACGATTGGTGGGCTTAGAAAGCTAGTACATGTGTGTGAGACGTACGCGGCTAAGCATGGCCTCAAATACAATGTAACAAAAAGTGAGCTCATGATATTTAAAGCAGGTACCAAGACACCGGATCAGGTTCCTCCCGTGGCTTTGAATGGGACACCCATGAAACTAGTCACCTGTTTTAAATATCTTGGGCACATAGTCACGGATCACCTACGCGACGATGAGGACATGGACAGGGAGCGTAGGGCGCTGTCAATCAGAGCGAATATGATAGCCCACAGGTTTAAACGTTGTAATGCGCAAGTGAAATTAACACTTTTCAGAGCGCATTGCACATCACTTTACACGTGCAGCCTGTGGGCTCATTATACGCAAAGATCTTTCAGCGCCCTGCGCGTCCAATATAACAATGCATTCAGGGCGTTGTTGGGGCTGCCGCGCTGGTGCAGTGCGTCAGGTATGTTTGCGGACGCACACGTAGACGGGTTTCACGCCGTACTCCGCAAACGATGCGCCGCAGCACTTGGCAGGTTGCGCGCCAGCTCCAACAGCATCCTGGCTGTTATTGCGGATAGGCTGGACACGCGGTACGTCAAGCACTGGGTTAACACCCACATTATGAATTAACCATTTTTGTTTTGTTTTTACTACTAACACTAGTTTCATAAGTTTTACTATACCTACTAACATTCTATGGACTCTTTTTGTCTGAAATAAAAAGTTTTTATTTTTTATTTATTTTATTATTTGTGACAAAGGGCTTGCATATAGAATATTTTTGGAAACTTTAGTAATAAAATCCACCGTGATTAAGTTCTATAAAGGTGGTTAGAACCGATAAGCAACCTGTATGTTACCAAAGGGAGAAAAATTGCAACTTATTTATAGATGCAAAAGCGATGCATAAGAGTTCGAATTGTTATCCTGAGTGGCACTAGGAACTAACGGTGCAAATTGCGCGCCGTAAATGAATGATTGAACGATAAAGCGATACAGTTCATTCGTTGAGTGACAAATAAGATCCTAACAAGTTCTTATTTTCGGTGGAGATAAACAACAACGGCTTTGTGTTATGGCAGCTTTTATTTGTGATCTATTTTGCGAGTATTCAAAAATTATGTATTTAACGCAGGATAACCATCATGAGCCCTTGCAAATGGTTTTTTATTGTGAAACCATGGTATATTTACTAAGTAAATTTTGATGCGCCTTCGATCTAATCAAGAATTAGCAAAAAATATGCGGTGATCAAATAAATAAGATAATACTTCATAAAAATTTGGTTGTTAAAAACCTAACATTATGGTTTAACAAAAAGTATAATGTCAAACTACATCAGAAACAGTTATCAAAACTCATTTTATTGTATGTTATTGTAATAAAATACCATTCAACAAGATACTTTGCAAGGACTCCATTTTTAAAAATGGCGATTTGAAATAGAACTTACAGGTCATTTTTACACTCATTTGTTACCATAATAGAGCTCCTAGGTCCAAAAATCCCTTATTAGTACCTAGTAGTGATTATTTTCACTTAACAGGTCTCGTTGCCTTTGCGTTGAATTGGGGATCCTCAAGACGGGTACAAAACCCATTTAGGAAGGTAAATAAAGTAAAATTTAATTTAATTGTAAATGTTGGCTGGAATCCTCGACTTTTATTTCGATGCCTGATTTCCTACTGATAGTTTGCAAATTTTCATTTTTAATTTATACAAGAGACATTCAGAAGGGTAGCTGATCATGCCTTGCCTACCAATCTGTGATTTACATCGTGTATAACGTAAGTAGATTAAAAAAAATACAAAGTGAACTAGTGATTTCATAACTGTTTCATAAACTATTCAATTAAGTACCTAAAATGTAGGAAATTGACTTAAATACAAATCATACTCTATTTAAATTTATTAATATGTACGGAACCTGCGATAGTGTTAGAACTGTAAGATCTTAATTGGTTCTAAATGAGAGAAAATTGTTGCTTAAGGTTTTCAAGAACCATCTTTTGGAACCGATCTACGCGTTACAGTGGCATATTAGAGTATATTAGACCAAACAAAGGCAAATTACACTAGGTTCCAAATGAGCTGCAATAATAACTCTTGAGCCACTACAGGTGATAAGTAACTTACATATACTACTTATTTAGTACTAAAGGTGCCAAATAAGGAAAAATTACCACCTATTAAGGTACGGTTCTTAATGGGAGATTTTAAGATGTCTTAAGCTTCTTTGAGTTCTAAAAGATTGAAAATTGAAACCTATATGCGTCTATAACTAATAAATTCGGCCTAGTGCCACCATAAGTTATAAAGCAGGAACAAAAATCACTCAAAAGCAACTGTTAGTGATAAGAGTTACTCATATGCAAATTCGAGCGCTGTTTGCATCTATAAGTAATACCGTACACTCTTGCACCACTTAAATGCTACCTACAGTTGCAGAATAAGTTCCAAAATACACTAACGTGCTACTTGGGCTGTCACACAAATAATATTCTAAACAATAATTTTCTAAATCTAACAGTAATTTAAAAATGATAAACCCCACGTAGATTTGGATATTCTCGTTAAAGCATAAAAGTTCTATAATAGCTTTTTCACCGACGGTTTTTATGTGTTCAATGAATGAAAAATTCCTCTCTAAGACAAACCCAAGGTAGCATACGGACTCCTTCTTTTTCACGGGAACGTTATTAAATTTAATACTAGGCCATGATTTAAGATTACCTTTTAAAAGAAGTTGATAAGTTTTATGTGGTGCAAAGGTCAGACAGTTACGATCACTCCACTGGGATATTAATTTTAGGCAAGTGTCAGCCAAACTTTCGAGTCCAGCCCGAGTACTTGACTGAATGAGCAGCAGGCCGTCGTCCGCGTAACCGGTTAATGAACAGCCGAGCCGTATGGAAGTGGATTCGCGAGGAAGTCATCGAAGCCTACGTTCCATACATACAGACCCATAACCGAACCCTGAGGGCATCCCATGGTAAGGGACTTTGACATAGAATGATGTCCGAGTTTGAGTTTCGCGGAACAATTTAAGAAGTACGAGTAAACAAGATTGTATATAAATAGTGGTATTGTAGTGTAAATAAAAAATATTAAAGGCGGTCAATACTGGCACTATAGGCTTGAAGTATGTCTTCGAGATTTTTTTCATGATCTTAAAGTTGATGAAAAAAAAACACCCTGTAGCTGTTTGTTCAGCACTCTTGTCAAACCGTCGATCGCACGTCCTGTTTCAACCAAAACCTAAAAGCAACTTTTTTTTTTTTTTTTATTATTGATAGGTTCGCGTTTGACCACTATCTCACCTGATGGAAAGTGATGATGCGGTCGACGATGGAGCACGCTTACCTAGAAGTAACCTATTCACTCTTGACTTAAAGACCCCTAGGTTATAGCTATCCGGAAATACAGACTCTGGCAGGGAATTCCACTCCTTAGCTGTACGCACAATGAAAGTATTCCCAAACCGTTTAGTGCGTATGGGTGGGATGTCCACCATATAACGGTGGCGCATCGCCGTACGTCTTGTAGTCCGATGATGGAACGGGCTTGGCGGAATTAGATCGTGCAATTCCCTCGCACACTCTCCGAAATGTAACCGATAGAAAACCGAAAGGCTAGCTACTCGTCGACGATGTTCAAGGCTCTGGAGCTTTGACTTGACAAGCGCGACAACTAATTGTGCGCAGGGGTTGTTTTCGCGACTAGCAAGTCTTAAATTACTCCCAGCGATAACCTTAAAGCTGCGAAAACAGCCTATGCGTTTTAAGTAGCTCCGCGACATTACTTTTAGCTCTTATTTTGGCAAACATTAAGAGCTTTTAGCTGTAACAGTTCTGAAATTGGTAATTTTAATGCTTTCTAGTAATTTATTAACGCCAGCCATTTTTTTTTACATAAAAATCAATTTTAAATAAAAAAATCAAAACAAAAGGCAATATTTTAATTCAATAAGGCTAAAATAAGTAACTTGTGCTATAGCATTTAAAATATATGTTTTTAAATGAATAGAACTTTTATTTCTAATGCAACGTACCACCAACCGTGTATATTTATAATTTTTATTTAATTAAAATATCTTCAAAATTATAAACTAACGCAAGGCCCGTCTCGTATTTAGCACTATTATCCTAAAGTTTCACGATGAAGTGCCAGTCGCACAATTTTTGTTTTTCCTGACTTCAGCAAGATACTTATATTTATTTTATAAATACTTACTACATACTCAGTTAGCCATTTTGAAACTTGGTAAAATGTCAGCGAATGTGGCGCCATTATATTGGTCTTTCTGTGTAAAAAAATCTTACACAGAAACATTTTAAAACCCGTGAGTCCTGGAAAGGTATTTTTTCATGTCCATCAAAAAGGTTTTAAGTTGTCATAGGGTTACATACAAGACTAATTTAGAACTTAAAAGCTGCCTTGCAAGGTTATATTCACGTTAAATTAAGGTTGTGAAGGTTATATTTGGGTACTGTGTAAGTAGTTCGAAAGGTTCTGGATTTGAGCTATAGGTTTTGCTATAGCTCTCAGAAATGTTCTAAAACGTGGGCCCTTTTTGCACTCAGGA
The DNA here is from genome assembly GCA_949316265.1 of Diarsia mendica. NCBI lineage: Eukaryota > Metazoa > Arthropoda > Insecta > Lepidoptera > Noctuidae > Diarsia > Diarsia mendica. The sequence continues at coordinate 6,020,370 of OX438906.1, read as the reverse complement.
GGTTAATATAAGGTTAATATAACGTTATTGAGCCTGTTAAGACTTACGAGCAGATTTCCATATGAAGGTTCTAGAACCTTTTCAAAACCTTTCTAAAACCAAAAATGTTACTTGGGTAATGTGCCTGTCTGGCTTCGAACCCACGACCTACTGTTCGTAAGTCAGGGCCGACACCACTGGGCCACCGCTGCTCCTTTTGATTTAACATTGGGTTATCCTATCAGAAAATTCTTAGTAGTGGCCACGTAGTCTAGATATGTACCCGGATAGTGGCAATAAGCTTGCTCTTTTAAAGGAAACTTAAGGCGAGGTTGCAGTACTTTGTTTTTATGTACGCACGACCTCGCCCCCCGCCCTGCCGCGCGAGCGATATAATGCCTAAATTTTGACTGTTTTTTGCTTCTTGGAGAAAAACTATAAAGAAATTATACAATCTGTTTTCACCATTTACTTCAGAATAAAAAGTTCTATCTACTGATATAACTTTCATATAAATTCATGATGAAATGTCTTAGCAGTACACGTTTGAAATTGTGATTTAGAGTCATTGATAAAAAAAAGTATCGAGCCGATCATTCTAAATCGCGTTTCTATCTTTACGATTTACTAGAGAGTATGTTCAATTTTTATGTAATGATTTTTATTTATTAAAAAACTCGTATTTAGTTCGATTTTTATAGGTTCAAAAATCTTAAAATTACTGCAACCCCGCCTTAATCGTGACTGTGGGTGTGTGAAATGTGGGTGTAGGTAATATTAGGTACATCTTTCGGGGATTACAAGCATTATGTTATGCTATGTAATCAAGTAGTATCCGTCGAACCTTTGCCCAAAGCCGTAGGTTTCTAGTAAGCGAAACGAAATTGTACGAACTGTGCGGTTACCAATTACCATGACATCTTAAAGCAGGGCCTGCAGTCTCTACACTAATAACAGCGCTACGAATGTCTCTACGTCGTATCGATGTCAAATTTCTTTAATAGATTTTCAGCTTTATTTCAACAGCATAAGGATGAAAATCGAATAAAGAAAGTTTTCGATTTTTCGACTTAACGACATTCGTAGCGCAGTTATTAGTGTAGAGACTGCAGGCCCTGGATTGTAATCTTATGGTAGTGTGGAAAAGAGATGGTGCTAAACTCCCATTTTAGCTCTGTTGCTGGGCGCGATGGCAGAAGCAACGCGTTGGGGCATGTCAGGGGTCACACCACGGAACGTGTTTTTTTAGTTCCGTAAGTCTCGCATGTCGAAGTGTCGCTTTTTGTCAAGTTATTAAGGAATTTTAATCATATATAGAGCTGTCTATTCACAACATGAACATAGTTTCAGAAAATCATATTATTTACTTTTAACCAATTTTGAACTGAATTTCTTAGGATTAATCTCAGATCAAATAACAGGGGATTAATTAACCGATTAATTGAAGGAATTGGTCGCACAAATATTTTGCTTCTGTTGCCATTACACTCAGCTTTCATAGAAAAATCGTCGTGGTCCATAAGGCAAAGTTACAATCATTACCTTGACAGCAAACCTGTTTGGTTTCTCAAACCAATCTGTTAAACCATCATTGACGGTATGTTTTCCGTAAGTTATGACGTCTCCGATTCCGATCAGCTGGTTGGAGTACTCGAGCGGAAACCACGAGAACAGCGTGTCAGCTTTACACTCCGTCTCTTCAGTCATATTGTAGTAGTAATGCTGACCTGAAACAACAATAATTGTAATACTCAAGTACCTGGAATAATGTTGTGAAGTTTCATTAATCAGACTTCAGACTGGCCTGTTGGTCTAGTGGTTAGTGACCCTAACTGCTATGCCGGAGGTCGTGGGTTCGATTCCCACCCAGGACAAATGTTTGTGTGATGAGCACGATCATTTGTTCTGTGTCTGGGTGTAATTTATCTATAATATGTATGTATTTAGAAATATATAAGTATGTTTATCAGTTGTCTAGTACCCATAACACAAGCTCTGCTTAGCTTGGGACTAGATGGCGTTGTGTGATAGTTGTGGAATATTATTATTATTAATTAATTTAATTTCATCACCGCTACTCTCAAAAACAAATACAAACGTAACAAAAACATTTTTACAAAAGATTCTGTAGGTAGGTATTATATAGTCGACCAAGAAATTGGTTTACCACTCTAAGGTTGAATACCATTTGCACGTACAAAACATCAAGTGCTATTTTCACGTCAGAATCTGTCAATCTGTCATCCTTAGCGAATAATTATGTTACTGGGAGATGTCATCAAAAGTGGTAAACCAATTTCTTGGTCGACTATACTTTGACAACCGTATTAGTATGGAATACTGTGTCGCATGTCGCGGCGATTAGCGCCCACATGGACATGGGCGGCTTCCTATTCTGCCAAAGAATACACTCCCATAAAATGTGATGTGCAAGTTGTTCATATTCACAGTCAGATGCAGAGCATTGACCAAAAAACGATGTAGGTATCAAGCTTGAAGGAGAATGATAATAGTTTTATGTTATCTTTAGTTTTAAACACTTGTTCTGTCTGCAATTCTTATGTGAAACTGTATACGTATGGGTTTGTGCCGGGTGCGCCAAAGTTCACCTAAATTTTCAACTCCGATAGTAATTGGAAATCCGAAAATGTTCTTCCTAACATTTTTCATCCTAACAATCACAATTCCTAACTAGGTACTCTGTCTCTAATGTTCATAATTCCGAAGCATTCAACTTCTTAATGTCAGTAGCAATAAACATCTTTTTTATACTTTCATTTGTTTTCCTATATTTTCTCAACATAAACATCTTTTACACTATTATTCAAAGTCATATCTTTTTTGTTTAGATTTATTTTTATTCATAATTATCAGTATTATATACTATGCAAAGATATCCATAGGTTAGGTTAGGTTAGAACTGTGACCCACTACGCGCGAGCCGAGCGAGCGAAGCGAGCGGTGCCGCGGCAGCGGCCGGCGAGTGCTACCTTGAAATTGGTGGCGAAATTTTTTTCATAGTGCCCCCAAGACGACACTCTGGCGTTAATGTCATTCATTTAAGACAAAAATCAGTGAACCGATCTTTAATCATTCTAAACAGTTGTATAAGTGAAAATATTATGGTAATTATGTTTAGGGATAAAAGCGTTACGATAAAAAAACAGTAGCCGCCTTATTACAAAAGGCAAAAGGTAGTTAAACCTGGTTTAACTTAGACCTGGTTTATCTCGCATGTTGTCACTTTCTTTTGAATATTATTGAAGTGAGACGTCATGCGAGATAAACCAAGTCTAAGTTAAACCAGGTTTAACTACGTTTTGTAATAAGGCGGTAAGAGTTTAAATATATTCATCGCCGGTAGCACTACAAATAGTATGAATGAAAATTTTAGGAAGAGTGATCATTCGGATTACAAATCATTAGGACGAACAATTTCGGGTAAAGAACTTTAGGCACAATATAAGTGCTTTAGGCACCTTTAGGTGAGCCAATATGGACCCGTTGCAACACCTACCTTTGTTTTTGTTTCTAGCATTAAGTCAAGTGCATTTATAGTTATTTCATTAAATAAAAAAAATCTTACAGCTATGTAAGTGAATAAGCCATGCATTGATTTACACTTTGCCTAGTGAAATCGGACAACGCTCCGTTCCTGATCCACTATTCACTCACCCATCCCCGGCATGCAGGCCTGCTTGGTGAAGTCGCTATTGGGTCCAGTGATGTCACTAACATTGGTTGAGATGCGATACAGCGCCCCGTTGAACCCGGACACGACGATCGAGTGGTCTTGCAGCAACAAGTCAGGGTTGCGCCGAGCTACGCGGGTAGCTGCGTCCGTTGCAAGGGTTTCTGGAGTAGAAGATCATAATAATACAGTTAATAAATAGTTCAGAGGTCTAATTGCGAAACAGAAATGTGTGAGTGTGTGAAATTTTGTTTACGTTCAAGTTTGATTGGAGATTAAACGAACTTACCTGAAGTGAAGTTCTATCCAAATTATACGAGTTGCTTCGTCCGAAGAGATTAGGATAACATTGTAGTAATACGTCTAGGTACCGCCTTTCACCCACTAAGTTTGAATTTTTATTTTTTATTTTTGTGGGTACTTTGTCTTCCTTATAGTTATGCCCGCACCGTCACTCATTTAGTTGAGAGCCTGGAACCTTTTTAATTTAATATTTCACATAAGTATGGGTTTATAGGGTTGGGAGGGAACTAATCTCTTCGGACGAAGCAACTCGTATAATTTGGATAGAACTTCACTTCAGGTAAGTTCGTTTAATCTCCAATTATACTTCGTTGCTTCGTCCTTTGAGATTAGGATAACATTGTAGATTTTGAAAGATGGTGAAATATTAAACACGGAATTTTTATTTAGTTACATGTAATTTCATGTTGAATCTAACATTAAATTATTGTTTTCTTGTAACTAAAGTATAGTTTTCTTTAATTAGGGGTAGATAAATAAAGTAAGTTACTAATTTAAGTAATTAAATCTAACATCAATGAGAGGTTGAGATTAATAAGATAAATTTATCAGTTTGTTAACATTGAACATTTCTATGAAAATGATTGAACGTATCTAGTGAAAACATTGGAGCTGCCACTCCACCCAGCTGCTTTTCGTATCGTGTCAATGTTGACACCAGCTCTATGAGCTGCTGAAGGTGGCTGCGTGTCTGGTGAAGTGGGCAGAAAATATTGACGTGTCAATTCCGTTTATTGATAATATAATCTTTTATCCACCGAATGATGGTATTTGTGTATATTTGTGTTATCTAAAACAAAAAGCTAATGGTCTGCACCTTGTGTGCAGTTACAATTAGTATGAGCAAAGTTACGACCATTTCTGTTAAACTTAAATTATTATTTTGACACCATTTCGATAGAAACTCTAAAAGTTTTGACGAATCCAAAGCGATAATATATTTTGAGGCTGGAGGACGAAGACTGTTATTGAATTTCAACAGCGCTGAATAGCATAGCAACGTGTTCATCAGACCTTAATACTCCTATGTATTTTAATATTGTGAGTTTTACAAAAGTTAACTCAAACGTCGAATTGTAACATCGTAACATCATTGACTTTTCATCTAAAGGATAGATATCATAATTTCTAAAGATGAATCTTCTATTTCGTAACTTTCATGCAATCAACGTGAGCTCGGGGACACTGTTGGAAATAGATAAAAACATTTTATCAGAGGGTCTAAACTGAACTAATTCTGAACAGAGAAGTTTTTGTTAAAGTGGAGACCAGGGTTATGTGTTGGTCAAAATGGAACCACAACAATACCCTCTACCTGTTAGTATCATATATGGGTCATACTCAGAAAAAGTGTACATTTGGTGTCTTTTCTTGTCCCGCAACTTCAAAGAACAATGCACAAAAATGTATGGACACCGTCCCCACCCTTGTAGCACTTTAAAACCTATGTCAATCGAAGGGCCATAGTCATCTTATCATTTTATTGTATTACAGCGAAACTGAAATCCGCATCCGAAAAAAGTTATATCGATATGAAGAAACCGAAATCGGTCACATTAATGACTATGTTACCGACCACGATACTTTTCTTTTTGTAACCATACTGTGGAATGATATCGTTCGGAGTTTTAAAACCTCTAAACCTACCCATTGGCAGCTAGGTGTGAGACAGGGAGACGTCATATCTCCGAAGCTGTTCACCGCTGTACTGTAGGATGTCTTCAAGGTTCTGGACTAGGGAGAATAGGCATCAATGTCAATGGCGAGTATACATCATTAACCTTCGGTTTGCTGACGATATTGTGGTTATATGGATATTGTGGCTGAGACCATGGAGGACCTCAGTACAATGCTCGATGCTCAGTAGAGCTTCGGAAAGAGTGGATCTTAAAATGAACATGGACAAAACCAAGGTCATGTTTACTACCTATGTAACACCCACTCCTATCAAGATCGGATACTTTACACTCGAAGTTGTGGACGATTATACTACCTTGGACAAATGGTCTAGTTACGTAGGTCTAACTTCAAGAAAGAGGTCCATCGTTGAATCCGACTCGGCTGGGCAGCGTTACGGAAGTTGAGTTGGATCTTTTCGTCTAACTTACCGCAGTATCTCAAGACGAAAGTCTATGATCAGTGTGTGCTGTCATTGATTACATACGAGACCTGTCACCTGAATGTGATCGCTCACAATCAGTCTCATCAGAAGGCTTAAAGTCAGAGGGCAATGGAGAGGTCTATGCTCGGAGCTTCTGAGGTTACCGAGGTTACTGACTTAGACCGGGAATTGCCAGACTCAAGTGGTGGCAATGAGCAGGGCACGGCACATCGCTCGCAGAACGAATAGCCGATGGGGCCGAAAAGTAAGGGAGTGGCGACCGCGAACCAGAAGACGTTGCGTTGGAAGGCCTTCCACTAGGTGGACAAATGACCTGACACGGGACGTTGACCTCCCATCTAGTGCAGGTGTTGTCAGGGCATGGCTGCTTTGGCAAATACCTGCACAAAGTGGCTAGACAGGAGGCGACTCCCGTGTGTTACCAGTGCGACTGCAGCGAGGATACGGCGCGTCACACCCTCGAGCATTGCCCTGCTTGGGTGGTGCAGCGCCGTGCTCTCGTAGCAACAATTGGGGCAGACCGCTCTTTGCCGGCTGTGACCAAGGCCATTGGCGACAGTAGGGAGGCATGGGAGGCAGTGGCGTCCTTCTGTGAGGATGTCATCTCACAGAAGGAGGTGGCGGAGGAAGACTCCCTCACTGACGCGATCCGTCGAAGGAGGACAGGTCGGTGGAGGAGGCGCCATGGTGACCTGATGCCACCCTAGGAGGTGCCAGCGGGCGATAAATAGGGGAGTCTATCGTCGTCACATCGCACGGCCCTCATGAGTGGTTGCGATGTCTCAGGTGAGCCCGGACATCGCTGGGTGGGTCGCGAACGTCATGCGTTGCAGTTCTTGTGGCTCATCCAACAAAGTGACAGTAGGTTCACGGCAGTGTGTTTTAGTGGTTGCAAGCCGCGCCGTCCCCCGGGACGGTGCTGTATGCGTTAGGTATTTTTCACCACTCAACAAAAATAAAAAGGTGGACAGATGACCTGGTGAAGGTTGCGGGGACCCGCTGGATGCGAGATGCATGGGACTGGTGAAGTGGTGACCTCTTTATCGAATTAAAACCTACTTAACTAGACCGTTTGTCCCGGTGGACATAATTGTCCGCAACTTCGAGTATAGAGGTTCCGATCTTGATAGGAGTGGGTGTTACATAGCCATTCAACATGATCATGGTGTTCATTTTAAGATCCACTCTTTCGGAAACTCTACTGAGGTCATCGAGCATTGTTCTGAAGTTCTCCATGGTCTCAGCCACTATATAGTCAGCAAACGGAAGGTGACTGATGTACTCACCATTTACATTGATGCCTAGTCCTTCCCGATTCAGAACCTTGAAAACATCTTCCAGTACAGCGATGAACAGCTTCGGAGATATGACGTCTCCCTGTCTCACACCTCGCTGCAGAAGGTTAAGTTCCGAGGTTTGAAAACTCCGAACGACATCATTCCACAGTAACAATTACAAAAAGAAAAGTATCGTGGTCGATAACATAATAATTATTGTGACTGATTTCGGTTTCTTCATAACGATATAACTTTTTTCGGATGCGGATTTCAGTTTCGCTGCCATACAATAAAATGATAAGTTGACTAAAACCCTTCGATTGACATAGGTTGTAAAGTGCTACAAGGGTGGGGACGTTTTGGACATTGTTCTTTACGTAAATATTTAGTATTATGATATATTTTCTTTTATACCCCCTTTTTGTTATATTCGTCTAATTCTACGATGATTTCTATGGTATTTTCAATTAAATATTCAATATAAGATTACATTTTTTGATTTTCAAAACATTGATAAAAATATCCCCATACATTTTTTTGGTGTCCCAATGACGATTACACATTTTCAGAGATGAATTGTTACGATTATTCATCGCTTTTTTTAACATTGACTGTGGTTATATTATTCTTGATGAATCAAGTAACTAAATAAGACTAATTTTATCCGTAAATCATATACAGAAGGATTTATTTTAATTAAACAAATGTTGTCCCAAAATTATGAAGTTTCGTTACTCAGGGTTAGTAACGCGTGATAAAATTTGAAACGCAATGACTTAAGGTGGTATAAATAGTTTTTTTCTAATCTGGCAACGTGATTACTTACGTCAAAATCACTGTCACAGCAGCCATCATGTTTTCGCCGCAGTCGTGAAGTCAAGACGTTTAGCAAGTGAAAATTTACAAAAAATACCTCAGGGTGATAAACGACTATTATTTTGGTAAGTTTATTATGTTTTTTGTTTACTTACCATGTTTTCTTCATATCTTTTGTATTATCTAAAAGAATACACTCAGTGCTTGCGTGGTAAAACAGTGGTTTACGTAAAAACATTTTTAGAGGTTATGATTTCTCAGATTTTATTATCATTTTCGTTATATTGCGTAAAATTGCGTTACGTTACGAAACTGATAAATTGTTAAGCTTAGTTCACAAAAACTAAAAGTGCATATCTATATACCTGTGTATTAATACACAGGTATAGTTTCCGACAGGTTTTTTAATGGAATTTAACTAAATAATTACCAATGTTTATGGTATTTTTATTTTTATTAATCTAAATAAGACTGATAAGCCAAATATAATCAGGTGTTTTATTCGCCCAATCCATGTGCACCATACCTTATGACATCAGTTTCGTGACGGAGATGCTCAGTATCGTTACCTATCAGTTTAGTTACAAATTCAAAATGTACACTTTTTCTGAGTATGACCCATATATGTATATATTAGTTTTCTTAATACTTCTAATATAACCGCAAAAGATGGAAATGCTTAGTTAAAACAAAGTTTTTATCCAGTTTATAGTAAAATCGTTTACAGTGAATGCTCCTGGTTCTCTATCCCATGAGACGAACTTAGCACATTTGTTATTCAACATTGATCCGAAAAGATTAATTTTTGTTGCCCAAAGGCTCCATAGAATCTATTCAAAAGCATGATCTTAAAATGGTCTATCGGTATCGGAGTGGTATCGAAGCCAATACAAATATACCGCGAGTTTAACATCACTGCCATAAACATTTTGTGATTTAGTTAAATGTAGATAGGTACCTATCTTACTCCACCCATGAGGTTGATTTACGAAATAGCAGTTGTTTGGTCAACGCGTAACAAATAACACATGACGAATTCATGTCCAGTTCGTAATTACCGTGGTAAATACCAAGAAAGCAGCCAGGAATTCTAGACAATTAATAATATATTTGTCAGACTCTGTGTTACTCCACTGGCCACTGACAGTCTCCTCACCGCATGCTGCCCCCCCCCCCCCCTTTTTTTTTTTTTGCTAGCGTGAAAATATTCTTAGACATTAGCAGTCTTGCCTAATGGGATCGACTGCGGTATCAATACATTTTAACCACCACGTAAAATCGTCCTGCAAATACCTACTGTGGTAATGACATGTGGCTATCGTAATTACTTGTTTTACATAATGTAAGGTATCTGCATCTTTCGATCTGTAAAGTGTAAAGCCAACCGTACTGAATCGCGATTCAGGGTGAAGTGAGGAGGCCTACCAAGCGGGCAAAATGTCTTATTTTAGAACGAGATTTCAATTTAAACCATTGTAACTCTTTTTAACCGACTTCAAAAAAGGAGGAGGTTATATGTTCGTGCATATGTATTTTTTTTTTTTAAGTAAATTTCGTTTTTCTTTAGGTAGGCTAACATGAAAACCTCTTGTATCTGTCACAAAACCAAGGTATTTGCAAACATTACTTGAAATCATTCATAAACTTCTTTTTATTATGGATTATATGATTATATGATTATGATATGTTTATTATGGATTATAAGGACTCCAAAATATTTATGTTTTTTTTTTTTTTTTTTTTTTTTTTAATATTATCAAATCGCAATCTTGTTAATTAATGTCATCGAAGTAGATACCTAGATGACAACATTAAATAGCCTAATGATTTCAGTAAACAAGTTACCGGTTCACATAAGTGAACACAAATAGGGCTGTTTAAACCAAACGGTAATACATAAAATTAATGCATTTTTCCCCTGTACCTATTCGTAGGTACCTTTTGTACATCGGTTGTATAGATACGAGAAAATACACATCCTTTTATTCAGGGGTGGGCTTAGATCTTCAATTTTTTTTTTTTTTTTATGAAATATTCTGTTATGATTACTTATGATGTACTTGTTTAAGACATTAAGTTTTATATAAATCCGTTTTTTAATCAGGAAATAACTAGAAAGAATTAAAATGTCCTTCACATGGTTCTCAATGTGAAATGGCTTTATTACTGTAAATAAGATCAGTGATGGCCACCTTGTATTTTAAGGACTCAGATGAAGCTAACGCAGATAAACTTGGTTCGTGTAACTTTGGATAGGCAGGTTTTGTAAACGGTATCTTGTAACCTCATAACCAGGATAATACAATATGGTCATTGGTATCAATTGTCATTGATCATAAAAGTGGGATAACCGACCTGCGGAACGTACCTACCGGGTCTAGCGCCGCGGGGCTTGGTGCTGCTGCACAGATTGCAGGCGCGGCGCGGGTGATGTCCTCCGCGCCGCGCATAAGTATCGGTCAGATGTTCACCAAATAGAAAATTATAGATTTTGTATTAATTCCTTGAGTTTTTTGAACTAATTTAACTAGGTACGGCGTGTCATGGACTCACTGTGTTGTGAGTTCATCAGTACAGTAAATCAGTCGACCGGCTTCAATTAGTAATTTTACTACCGACTGAATGAAAAGCGTATGGTGAAGGCATCGCTCACTTACAAGATATACTTACTTGCTGGGACCTGCACCTTTTTGTTGTTTTTATTAACTTCGAAGCAGCAATATTTGTGCAATTTTGTGGAACAAGATGCTTTTCAAAGAGTTTGTTTTTTGTCATTCTTTGTCAAGCCTGTCGTTGCAATGTGTTCCCATAGTTTTTTTCGTTTGATGGAGTTTCACCCAAGAGAATCAAAATCTCTTCGTCCAGCTCAATTTGCGTTACATTAACAGGTAGTTCCGACTGCATTGTCTGTACTGCGTCTGTAGTAGGGATATCATGTATCGTCGAGGTAGACGTACCCAGATGTGGCTCATCTGAGTCAAATAACGCCAATGACACGACATCAGCTTGACTTCCATTTCAGCAGGAATATAAATGTATCAAATGTAGGTATCGAATAGAAAAAACAGCGCGGCGATAGTCTTCACAACTATCCACAACACCAAGTTTATAATCCATCAAGTGATTACATTTTGTAATGTATGTGAATATGATCACTGTGCTACGACCAGTGCTCCTAGTATATAAGTAGTGGTTTTAGAGCGGCGATAGTCCTTAAAACTATCCACAACACTATGTTTTTGTCCGTACGGAAATAACGGAACTTAAGTAGGTCATTAAATAATGTGAAGGTAACATTCCGGTTAAAATTTAGTGAAGTGCTGCACGCGGAGGGGGTTGAGGGGGGGGGGGAGGGGGGAGGGGGGGTCCCCCCTTCCCCCTGGTACCACTCCCATTACAAGGTAATGCACCATTCCTGAGAAAAACCGATTAATGTAACCTAACCTCAAAACACTTAATATTCGCTTAAAAGGCGTAGTACCCTTCTAACCTAACCTATCCGTGTCGGGGTGCCCCAAGTCCCGAGCTCGCTACGCTCGCTCTTGCATCCAAGTTATTCTAGTAGCATTCTCAGCTTCTAGTAACATTGCCTATTGTTAACGCTAGGCAGAAAATCGGTGTCCGGTGTACAAAAGCGTAGGTTATTCGTGAGGGCAAACAATTCGAGTCCAGAGGGAAAGCCAAAGTCGTCGAATATAGCCACAAGAAAAACACAACGAAACAGGGAACACATTCACGCAACTCGAGGAGAAACGGAATGAACACACTTATGACAGTGTCACAGCTGTCACTTTTTTTTTTTTTTACGTTTCGTTTTGCACATTTTTCACGTCATTTTGCACCATAGACAATTCGTGGAACAGATTTGGTTGTCAATCGTCCATTTTAACGTTCCGTTTTCCTTAAAAAACTGATTTGAGATTAGAAACAGTTTTAATTATTTTCTCGAAAAATATGCATTTGCATTGCATGTTAAGAGTGGTCTAGTAATAACCGGGGACCCATTCCCTACCGGCTTTAACCACTTTTACCTCCCTCCGCGTGCAGCACGACTCTAAAGCCAACCCGTTGTTTCTGTTATCTATGTACACAACACTATATGTTGGTCCGTAGGTACGGATAAAATTGCAATTATTAATAATTAAGCCATTAATTAATGTGAAGGTAACATTCCTTTCAAATGTACACAATCACTATGACTGTAACCAATGTAATGGGAATCCAAATTAATCCATAACATGTAGGTACACAACACTATGTGTTAGTCCGTAAAGCTGTACGGATATAAAATGCAATTATTATTAAGTAGGTCATTAAATAATGTGAAGGTAACATTCCTTTCAAATGTACACAATCACTAAAATATGACTATATGACCAATAAATTGGGAATCCAAAATTATGTGAAGGTAACATCCCCATAAGATGCACACAACACTATTTAAGATATTTTTATGACATCATGTCAGATTGTGATACGGATATAGTCCGAAAAACTATTCACAATATCTTCCGTTTGTAAAAAGAACACGTCTTCAGCTTACCTTCATCGTCCGAGAGTAATGGCGCCTTATTAATATTCGTTGACGAGGTACTACACTCGGAACTATTTGAAACACACGACGGACTGTCGCGTTTAATAAGTTACTTTTCGAGTTTTCGAATCTTCTTTCTTAAAATCACTGCCGTCGTTTATTGTGACTATATTTTGGCATCTATTTTGTATGTCCAAATAAAAGGAAGAAAATAATGTGGTGATCGGCGACGCACTAAAACGCGAATGAGTGACGGTGCGGGCATAACTATAAGGAAGACAAAGTACCCACAAAAATAAAAATTCAAACTTAGTGGGTGAAAGGCGGTACCTAGACGTATTACTACAATGTTATCCTAATCTCAAAGGACGAAGCAACGAAGTATAATTGGGAAAATTGTACACTTTCGGGTACCTAGCTTGATGTGCTGGCGTCTGTACATTCCATTCATATTTATTAAATTCATCATCATTATTTCAGCCAAAAGACGTCCACTGCTGGACATAGGCCCCCCTATGTGTCGCCACATTGACCGGTCCCGTGCGTCTTGCATCCAGCGGATCTCCGCAACCTACACCAGGTCATCGGTTCACCTAATGGAAGGCCTTCCAACGCAACGTCTTCAGGTTCGTGGTCGCCACTCCAGAACTTTTCGGCCCCATCGGCCATCCTTTCGGCCATGCAATAATATATTTAAATTGCAAAACTGTCAAAATCAGAGTGTTTTTTTTTTCAATAATCTTGATTTTAGTTTGCTCAGAGTTAGAATATCCGGTAGGTAATGAACTGGTGTCGAGGACCCAGATAACAATACCAGCGTACTTGATAAAGGTCGACTTTTTAATTAAATTATTACCAGGTGTGATGTAATACTGCTGCTTAGTCCAGTAATTAACAATGTTGCCGTCCTGTTCGACGGCCCAGGGAGTGAATCCTTGGACAGCCCAGTCGTAGATGCTGTCGGAGATTGTTGCTTCATTTATCTGTGAGGAAAATAGAGGTCTAGAGAACTTTTATTGACTTTTAAATCAGAAACTGACCATGTTTGACCCAAAGGGTGACTGATATGATCCTCTACCAACGACTGGTAATAATGGAGAAATGTAGTAAAAATAAAATTAATAGTGGAATACATGACCTCGAAGACAAAGACAAAGACATTTATCCGTAGGATACGGTAATTAACAAGGTTGTTACAAAAATGGTATGGTTCTCGACATATCCACATTATCCACCGCTAGACGCGGCATACGAATATTTACATTACTTAGTAAGTAATAATAGATAAGGCTGCTACAATTCTGGGATGACCTATGTTGGTTGGAGTAGGTATTTTATAAACATCACGCACAATGGCCCAATCAAGAGGCGGTAGTGCGGATAAAAGCAAAGTTAAACTAAACTAAACATCATCAAGGATACACACAGCACAAAATATAACCAAAATACGTACGGCAATTTGGATTCCTGCAATATAGCCGGTGTCGTCAGTAAACACGCCAATGGTGTAGTCATTCTCAGGACACCAGAGGGAGAGAGATTTGTATTCTGTATGTCCTGGATGCTCTGCGATCAGCTTCCAATCCTCTTTTTCTGCTTCAGCAGCTGATTGCGGCAGTGGTATAAAGGCGGTTTTTCCGATTCCGAAGACGGTGACGTCGAAACGCACTGGAAGATCAAACATTATGTAGTTTGACTCATTGTTGTTAGCAGAAAAATGATTAAAAAAAACCCGACTGAAAAAACTGAAAAGCAAAAAACAAGCACATTAAAATTAAACAAAACTTGGAACCAGGCGGGGTTCTATTTTAGTTCTATGTTTTTTATTTCATAATTTAAATGAACCCCCCGCCTGGTTCCAAGTTTTGTTTAATTTTAATGTGCTTGTTTTTTGCTTTTCAGTTTTTTCAGTCGGGTTTTTTAGTTTTTAACTACTTTTTTTTATTTCCAACTTTTTAGTTCTTTTGTGTTTGTTCTTTCGTTGGTCGCGTAAAATTCTTCGCAAATGATTTAACTTTTGTGCTTGTTTACTGGATTTGTCACTTAAAATTTCTTTTAAACATATAGGTGTTATATATTTTTGTAATCTCCCTTTAAAACCCTTTATTTTGATACCCTACTCGATGAAACTGGAAAAAATTATTTTTTTGAACTCCGCGATTTGGCCCCCAAAATCCGCAATTTTTCTTTGCTTTTTTTAATTTTAATGTAGCCTATAACACTCGCGCCATCAAGCCGAATCTAACAATGTATATTTCATTCAAATCCCTTCATCCGTTTAGGAGTTATGAGGGAACAAAGAAACTGACATACATACATACATACACGTCAAACACATAACCCTCCTTTTGGGCTTCGCCGCAGTCGGGTAAAAAGAAGCTTAGTTAGATACTTATTACTCGACTACGGCAAAGCCAAAGGAGGGTTATGATTTTGACTGGCTATGTATGTATGTTTGTATTGTATGTATGTGGGTATTCTTCATCTGTTCCCTCATAGCTTCTAATCTACTTATCGGAACTCGACATATGAGGTATCGTTAGGATCGTCTTAATTTTCCGCTGAAAATAGGCTACGTGATAACGTGACGTGTCACAAAAAGCGATTTGGCGCCCTCTAGCGGACAAAAAGTAAGGCTTAAAAAATAAAAATGGAGGTAAATACGCCGTGTTTGGTATCATTTGAAAGGGCAGCATCCATGGTCGGCTAAAAACCACCAGGTTGGCAATAACCACACAATAAAGAAGAAGAATAATGTTAGAGGATATTATTTATCTTACCACTTAAACCACGTTCCCACGCTCCTCCTGAAACAAATGATTACTTCATTAGGTAGTCAAGTAATAAATGGATTTTAGTAAATGAATATTAAATAAAAAGTAAATTGTGAGGTGTGAAACTGGAAGATGATACCTATACATTTTACTAACGGAGTGTGTCAGATTTCAGTCTACTAGAGAGGATCTATTTAGAGAGCTCGTGCCAAACATGTACGATGTTTGTATCTTCCATTAGAATATATTATAATAATATATAAGGTCCCATTAAAATAGGTGGACAAAATTTTAGGAATCATTCAGACTAAGGACAATGGTGAAAAAAGAAAATTAGAGAAACGCATCAGATACCTAGAAGAAAATAAAACAGGTAGCGAAAATACACTAAAAGTGTTAGTTACCCAATATTTTACGTACAAAAAACTCACTTTAATCAGTGTTTTTTTTCATGGGATATGTTTGGTTAGACGTACTGAACGCTGTGTTAAAATTTGTCCACCTATTTAAATGGGACCTTATATATTTTGTCGACACCTAGCTCCGGAGCTGCCAATTAAGATTGTTACGTTTAACATTATAACTTTATAAGGTCCAATGAGACTAGCAGATCTGTATAAAAGTTCTTAAAAATAAATAAAGTGAAAAAGTTTTAGATTCACCAGTTAACTTGTCGTTGAACCTCAAACAAATAGATCAGCGCTAAGATTACTAACAACATAAATAATGGATGGTTTTTTTCCAAAGGGTTTTGAGAAAACAACGTCATCATGAAAAAATGGTGCGGTACCTCCGGACCAGTCTACGGCTACCACCTTTTGGAGCGCGTATAGGTAGTGGGCGGCTCGCCGTCTCAAAGAACGCGCCCGCACCGGGGGCCCCGTAAAGGGCCATGAATCGCACGATCCCCGCGTAGAGCCTCCGGTAGAAGGCGTTAGGTCAATTTTAGAAGCCAGTTTGTCAAAACCAGTTTACATTTAGATTTATTGAATTTAAAAATACCTAATTCTTTATTTAATTTATTATAAAGTTCAGGTCCTCTAAAAGTATGAAATTTTCGGGCAATACCTGTGGTGCGTATAACCTGCAGAAGTTGTAAATTTCTGCTAAAATCACACGCGGATTGAGCCTAGATTATTAGAGCAATCTAGGCTATAATTGCTGATTCTGTCATAAGAAGTTGAAGGCAAAAAATACGCAATCGGGAAGAAAGGCACAGGAGATCGTCCAATTACAGCACAATATGCTACATATTGCATAGTGCCTCCTCGTTGTTAATTTATAAGGGACAAAAGAGGTTTGGTTTGAATGCTGCCTCAGAATAGTTAAAAGGATGTAAATTTGTCTTACAGTTAGGACCTTGGCTTCCTGATACAGTGTGACTGTCGGGAAGAGTCGTGGTTTTGAGAGGCCAACTTTCAAAATTAAACCTTTGGGCTCTCTCTATTTCCAACATTTTCGTTTTCCCGGCACCTCCCCAAGTTGTAACACAATATGACAATATGGATTGGACAAGTGCTAAATATACCATTTTAACTGTTTCACCATTTACCACGTGTCTAAGCTGTTTAAAAATATAGGTTAGTTTCCGTACCCTTAATTACGTAAGTTGTGAATGTGTTCATCAAAGGACAATCTTCTATCAATAGTTACACTACACCCAAATAGCGAATACTTTGAGTCGACTGTATAGTTGAGCAAGCGCATTGATTTAAAGGAGGAAATGAACACCGATGAACATATAGGGGAGGTTTGTCTTGAAAAAAAAAGGTTTCTACGCCCCTGATTGCAAAAGGGATATATATTATTTTGTCTTGACTGGCCTGTTGGTCTAGTGGTTAGTGACCCTAACTGCTATGCCGGAAGTCGTGGGTTCGATTCCCACCCAGGACAAATGTTTGTGTGATGAGCACGATCATTTGTTCTGTGTCTGGGTGTAATTTATCTATAATATGTATGTATTTAGAAATATATAAGTATGTTTATCAGTTGTCTAGTACCCATAACACAAGCTCTGCTTAGCTTGGGACTAGATGGCGTTGTGTGATAGTTGTGGAATATTATTATTATTATAATATTTATTGCTTTGTCTATGAATAAGCCTACGATGAATATCCTTGTTTAAGCAATGCAATCGTATAGTCAGCCACCAAGCTACGTTTTTAGAGACTCGAAATCTTGGCAAGAAACATTCGTCGTTCCATGTGGAAAAACGCGTGATACTTCCTGGCCGCGCCACAGTCGCGTTTTGAATCGGGGTTTATGCGAAAATTATGTTCGAAATATGTTCATTATTGTTCATAATATTAAAAAATAAGTACTATAAAGGTTCGCGAGATATTTAACAAAAACGGTGGCGCGGCCAGAAAGCATGCTTCCTAGCCGCGCCACCACGTACACTGCAATAAATAGGATATTTATATACAAACTCAATGGTAAATAATTGTACGTCTAGTGTTTATTCTATTGATGACGAAAAATACTGCAAATGTGTGTTTGTTCTATTGTTTAAAGAGAAATAATTATTATAACCTCATTGAGGTATATATAATGTAGGTACTATGTACTAGAGAAACTATTTCAAACAAAATAATGTGTGCGCACTTGATGACAGTGACTTGTGCAAATCTCGCAATCTAGGGGGATTTAATTCCAAATTGAATTAAAGATACAAGTTAAAAAATAATAATGATTGGTATTCAAATAAATAAAAATACTTAAATACTGGAAGAAAATACTTAAATACTGCAAGGCAGACTTCCAGTTGATTCTGTTATGGTTTTAATGGAACGATAACATTTCTTCTTAGCCTCTTTTATTCGATCATAAGATGGCAATAAGTTTTTAACAAAATTTATCCTTTACCATATTATCTCTTAATGATATGTGGATAAATCAGCATCTGCCATCATAGTGTCAAGTCGGGTTAGAGGTCATTCGGCCCACTATGAAACTCGGACCAGGGACCAGTTGCCCCTTTTAAAAATTGATAGTGGTAAACTGGACCCACATCTCTTTTAACTTCAATCAAGTGAAGGGTGGGTTAGTATATTTTTTTTGCTAGCCTATATTGTGTTCCACTGCTGAGGGTCTAGTTGCAGTGGTCCGGTTGTTAGTCCGGTTGAAATATAGCACCGAACTAGTGACACTCTTTAGTGGCAACAGTTCGGTTTCTTTTTTTTTGTTTGAGAAAATAAGAATGGGTAGTAAAGTCCCACAAACTACCAGGAGATCAAAAGTAGGAAGGAGGTATTGTATTACAAAAGAGATACCACGGCCTCGACACAAAGGGCTAAGAAGGAACATGGGTGGTTTTTAGTCAGTTGAAGTCTGACCCTCCCTACCGGTCTGCTCACCGGGACTGGGATGAGTCATTTGATGATTTCCCCACTATATAATTCACCATTCTGGCCTCCTGGTAGTTTGCGGGACTTTACTATCTTGGTTTCCTATCTCCAACAAAAAAAAAATGTGTTAGAAAGGCATACTATAGATTTGATTTAAAGATTCTAATACCCTTCTGCCTACTTCTGTTCTCCTGGTAGTTTGTGGGACTTTACTATCTTTGTTTCTCATTTTTAACAAAAAAAAAACTGCCTGGTATTAGAAAGGCATAAAGATTTGATTTAAAGATTCCAATTTCCAATACCTCCTATTCCCCTATTCTTATTTTCTCAAACAAAAAAAAACCGAACTGTTGCCACTAAAGAGTGTCACTAGTTCGGTGCTATATTTCAACCGGACTACTGCAACTAGACCCTCAGCAGTGGGACACAAAATACACTAGAAAAAAAAACTAACCCACCCTTCACTTGATTGAAGTTAAAAGAGATGTGGGCCCAGTTTACCACTATCAATTTTTAAAAGGGGCAACTGGTCCCTGGTTCGAGTTTCATAGTGGGCCGAATGACCCTTAACCCGACTTGACACTATGATGGCAGATGCTGATTTATCCACACATCATTAAGAGATAATAATGGTAAAGGAAAAATAATAAAGACTTTGCCGTCTTATGATCGAATAAAAGAGGCTAAGAAGAAATGTTATCGTTCCATTAAAACCATAACAGAATCAAATGACAATTGACGACACGGTTGGCGCAGTGGCTAAGCGATTGGACTGCTGCGCTACGTGTCGCGGGTTCGATCCCCGCACGGAACAAGTATTTGTATGGCCTACAGATAGTTGTTTCGGGTCTGGGCGTGTTTGTGTATGTGAGTTTCAATGTTTGTAAACGCACCCACGATACAGGAGAAATTCCTAGTGTGGGGCAACGTTTTAAAAAAAAAAAAAAAACTGCAAGTCGGCAACGTGTGACCCTGCAATTAAGTATTTCAGCAGTATTTAAGTATTTTCTTCCAGTATTTGTGTATTTTTATTTATTTGAATACCAATCATTATTATTTTATAACTTGTATCTTTATTTAATTCAATTTGGAATTAAATCCCCCTAGATTGCGAGATTTGCACAAGTCACTGTCATCAAGTGCGCACACATTATTTTGTTTGAAATAGTTTCTCTAGTACATAGTACATTATATATACCTCAATGAGGTTATAATAATTATTTCTCTTTAAACAATAGAACAAACACACATTTGCAGTATTTTTCGTCATCAATAGAATAAACACTAGACGTACAATTATTTACCATTGAGTTTGTAAATAAATATCCTATTTATTGCAGTGTACGTGGTGGCGCGGCTAGGAAGCATGCTTTCTGGCCGCGCCACCGTTTTTGTTAAATATCTCGCGAACCTTTATAGTACTTATTTTTTTACATTATGAACAATAATGAACATATTTCGAACATATTTTCGCATAAACCCCGATTCAAAACGCGACTGTGGCGCGGCCAGGAAGTATCACGCGGAAAAACGATCGGCTCTAGGTAATCACACTTTTATTTTCATCGCCTTCGTCATCAGAACTGGTTTCTGCGAGTATTTCTTGGAGCAGGGACATGATGTCTAAGGCTGAGTTGCACCAAAAAAGTAGTTAAAGTTAAAGTTTGTGTCAAATGGCACGTCAAACAAACATCAAAACTTCAGTTTTGTATCGGTTATGCCAACAATGAGTTGCGCGATTTGACAAATAGTTAAATGACGTCATAACTTTAACGGTAACTGCAACCACTCAATTTCCGCTGGTTAGTGTTATAGTTTGTGTTAAATTGTCTGTCAATTTTATTGTCAAACGCGTTGAATATAACCTTTAGACATCATGTCCCTGCTCCAAGAAATACTCGTAGAAACCAGTTCTGATGACGAAAGCGATGAAAAGAAAAGTGTGATTACCAGAGCCGATCGTTTTTCCACATGGAACGACGAATGTTTCTTGCCAAGATTTTGAGTCTCTAAAAACGTAGCTTGGTGGCTGACTATACGATTGCATTGCTTAAGGCGTAACAAGGATATTCATCGTAGGTAATTGTTCAACCAAAAAATAATACGTGCTATAGACATTAAAGCAATAAATATAATAGGTACTTTGTTTGAATGTTTGCAAAAAAAAATTTGTATGTATAATTTTTCTATACCCCATACAGTACTGTCAAATTTGACAAAAACTTTAACTTTAACGACTTTTTTGATGCAACTCAGCCTAAAGGTTATATTCAACGCGTTTGACAATAAAATTGACAGACAATTTAACACAAACTATAACACTAACCAGCGGAAAGTAAGCGGTTGCAGTTACGGTTAAAGTTATGACGTCATTTAACTATTTGTCAAATGGCGCAACTCATTGTTGGCCTAACCGATACAAAACTGAAGTTTTGATGTTTGTTTGACGTGTCATTTGACACAAAGAATAGTGGCAAACGCTCGAACAAATTTTTGTTGACATTTTTTTTTTGCGTCAGCCTATGGAAAAAATATATTTGTATAGAGCTTAAATTCCTGAACAGTTTTGTCTTCGGTTATATTTTTATAGGTACGCCAGAATTAAAGATATTCCTGTTTAAAGTTTTAGAGGTTATGTTGTATTAACAATGGACTAATCGAAAAAGAACTATAGAAATACAAAATAAACTACGGACGTTTTCAGAATGTTAAAGCCCAGTGTCGGTCGCAAGCTGAGCGGACCCATTAATGACTTCTTTTACCTACCTCACAATAGAAAACTGTACGTGTGTGTTTCCACAAACACCAACGAAACACCAACAAAGAGTCGAGCGGAAACGAGTAAAAATGAGCTTGCTCTGCTACGCCAGAATTAAAAATATTCCTGTTTATAGTTTTAGAGGTTATGTCGTACAAACAACGGACTAATCACCCTACTTACCCTTTAAATATAGATAGAAATGCATTTACACATTATAAACCTACGGACTACCGTATTCAGAATACTAAGTCCAACCGATGCAAGATACCGCGGCCTAGACATAAAGGGCTAAGAAGGAACATGGGTGGTTTTTAGTCAGTAGAAGTCTGACACTCCTTTTCGCTGTCCAAGAGCGGGAGGGGTTATTTGTTGATTTCCCAACCACCCCAAAAAAAAAGGTTTACCTACCCTTACCATTTTCGTAGATACAGAAAAACACGTTTATCACAATTTATTTATTTAGAATAGGTACACCAATAGTATGCACATTTCACAATGATTCATGACAATATGCAGGCTAGGGATGTTAAGGTATCAATTGCATAACTCTCCTAAGTACAATAAAGCTATATCATCGTAAAGTTATAGAAATAAAATGTGTAATAGAAAACTAAACATCTTTGCTATTCGTCTTTATTTGGCTAACTCCACAACTTGTGTTGGCTCAGGTTGGGTTGATGCATCAGCATCAGGCTGGATTACATTTTCTTGTGGTTGCACATCGTCAGTTATGTCTAGCTGAGGACTTCTTTCATCTTGACTATTCATACGTAGAACTTCTCTTCTTGTGCGTAACCAGCACGCATGGCAAACACGTTGTATAATGCTTGTAGGCCTTACACGGCTACCCATCGTGATATTCAATTCGATGTACACACAATAAAGTCCAAAGTAAAGAGGCAGAATCGGAATCCAGAGTCATCCTTAGGCAAGTCACACAGGGAACAGTAAATATCAGAGTTCATAAGCAGAACTAGTCGATGAATTAGAAAATCACGGAGAATCGATGGAAAATAATATAATGAGATGCTCGTGCAGACTATGACAAGCTGTCAGTTCAGTACAGTTGACAATTGAAATGTCTTATAACTTACAAAGGTTTATTACATGCCAATATTAAAAGCATAGCTAAGTCAAAAGTTGTAAAGTCAAGTCTGATAGAAAAAATAAATTAAGCTATGATTATTTATTATCACCTGTAATCTAGTCAATTGAGCTCATAATTATGATGATTTTTTTTTCCAGCGATTGATAGGCCTTAAGCTTGATTTGATAAAACTAAGTAAATTATTTCGTCGGTATCTATCACGGTGACTTAAGTAGACGCTTATTAATTCCATCAGCTATTATAGCCACTGTTCTTTAACTTTAACTCAGCCTAAGAATGTCAAATGTAGTTGACTGTTAACCATCAAAAAAAGTGGATTACTTATACGTTCCGTGTCACGATAATGTTTTAAACCATCGTCACAGTTTTAGCAAAAATCTTTAAATTGCATTAGGTAATAAATAATTGTTCAATAGCATTTATTTATTTTCTTCCAACTATGCTTTAATTTCATCATAACCACACTTAAAACTCAGTACAAAGCGAGTCTTTAATGCTCTAGAGCAATAAAAATGTATGAAAATTCATTATTGCACAGTTAATTTTTTAATCGCACCGGTGCCAATCTCAATGGATTAGCTCTATTCAGCCAGCCGATATCAATACTTTTTTTTTTACGTACGTATTATTCGTTTCTACCCTACTTGTTCCAAATTTTAAAAATGATTGCTGCTAACTACTAAAAAATGAAATAAATTTAAAAAAGTGATTTGGCGGGAACTTTGTTAATTTTGCTTGAAATATTTTTGGAAACGATAAAGTGTGATACTATCTGATTTTGAGTGCTTCGGCTTCGAATTAAAATGGAATCATTTAGCGACACATTAACTCCGGAAAACATTCTAAATGAAGCCGACAGTGTTATAGAAAATCTTTTAACTGTTTGATATGAGTTTCTTTAATATACTATTCCTTTATGTAATAGTTGAAAGAAAAGCAGATTATGCACCTCGCCTTAAGTAATTTATATTGCCCTCGTGCCTGTTAGATTAGAGCACTCGCTAACGCTCAGGCTCTAAATCAGGCACTCGGTGCAATAATAAATTACTTTGTGCTCGATGCAATAATCTACTATTATAGTCTTGTCAACAAGTGCTTTTTGGGTTTCCCGTCTCCGAAAAATATGAACGAGGAGTCATTCGATTCAGAAAAGCGTGTAGGTATTTTTTTTTAAATTAAGCGCCACTTGCAGAGGACTATGTATTTTTATGTATGGTATTCCGTACCATGTTGGTTCAAAATCAAACTTTGTTTTTTATTGTCTACACTTATCATGGATTATTCCCAATAGTCCCCTCTAGCCCTGTCCTCCGGGGTGACAGATGGGAATTGTCTTCCCAGTTGTCACCGGGGTGACAATTTGTGCCGACTGTTCCCTTTGAAAACTGACTAGAGGGGACAAATGGGAAGTCTTTTTCTCAGTTGTCACCGGGGGGGTGACATTTGCTACGATTCCAAAAAAATAACTATTATTAAGTAGGTAAATAAAAATTTAAAAAAAGTTGTATAGAATTAAATAAAAAGAAATCAACATTATGTTTCCTTTAATAGGTACAATCACAGGTTATTATAATTATTATTAACTTTAATTAACACTAAAATCGAAATATTTAGTAAGAAAATCGATTGGGACATTTTTTTTTTAAATAAGTATAAAAGGGAGTACGGCCAAAAATGGGGACTTTTCATGAACAACAAATACTAATATAACTTATTAATAATATGAAAAAAAAAATTGGAAAATTCAGGCATCTACTGGAGAGATGAAGAATCCAATAACCAACAAAAATACCCACGCTTACGCCATTATGCAGGTGATTAATTGGTAGATCTGTATTGAGAACTGAATATCATGTAGGTATACTACTTACCTACTTACTAGCGCGGCATTATAATAGCGGTCTGTATTGCACGCTACAAGTATGAATAGAATTGTATTTGACTTTATTAAGTGATTCCATTGTAATCGAAATTTAAATGATTGTCAGTATTTTACGTATCTGATTGATAAATGTATGATGCATGTCAAAATAACCAAAATAGGTAAATCTAAATATTTGTATGGCAGAGATGCCGAATGTAGTGAAACCCATATTTATATATATCAAGAACTTGTGAAAAACCTATATTCTTATTGACTGGCCTGTTGGTCTAGTGGTTAGTGACCCTAACTGCTATGCCGGAGGTCGTGGGTTCGATTCCCACCCAGGACAAATGTTTGTGTGATGAGCACGATCATTTGTTCTGTGTCTGGGTGTAATTTATCTATAATATGTATGTATTTAGAAATATATAACTATGTTTATCAGTTGTCTAGTACCCATAACACAAGCTCTGCTTAGCTTGGGACTAGATGGCGTTGTGTGATAGTTGTGGAATATTATTATTATTATTATTATTCTGCAAATAAATAATTCATCCATTCATTCAAATGGACCGGACTCTGGACTGTCTCTGAAACTCCGGTGACCGGAGTTCGATTCAGTGAATATGACCGCACCATCAGAAATAAACATAAAGGTACGATTTACACGGGATCTTTTGGAAAGATTAAAATTTAAAAAAAAAACAGAATTGTTAATTTAAAGGTATTTACCATTAACACTTGCGGAGGCGATGAGAACCAGGGCCAGGGGCAGGGCTAGAGCGACTGTCCGGATCATTGTTGCAGATGTGTTATGTGCATAGACACCTCAGACAACCGTATTTATATGCTTCTCGCATCTGGCATACAGCATGATGTAGCAAATATTAAACAGATGTATTTTTTGGGTTCCTTAAGAAATTAATTCGAGTAGGTAAAATACACCTAGCAATTTGTTGAAGTAGGTCTCTATATTATGTCATATGTATAATTATGTCACGCGGGGTTGCGGGAGTGGTTGAAAGGTTCTGTGGTTGAAAGGATTTGGCAGTTGGGTCTGGACTGTGGGTCTGGAGGTGGCTCTACACAAGTCCAAAGCTATTTGCTTCCATGGTTCTCGAAACAGGCTACCATATATCGGGATCCCAAATAACGTTAGAAGAGATTTACCTGCGAAGCTGTTATGACTAAACCACTAGCCCTACAACTAAATAAAGAAAATGCCATTCGTGACCTAAGTGGCCAACAGCAGCAAGTTAAACAGGTAGCAAGCACTTGAGAAGATAAACTGAAAACGAGATGCTTTGCCACGTTAAATTTTTGTTTACAGCTCCCTATATTTGGGCGCTGTGTTACAAACACCATGACACTCACGAGCACACACATGGCCATAATGTTAGTGACTATGCATGTCAGTTTAAAATCTTAATACTAGAGATGATTTCTAAAAGCTTTGTCATGAACTTTCTTCCTATATAGTCTTTCGCCAAATATGTTGGTGTCAACTTCCACTCGAACCGGATGCAGCTGAATATTAGTAGTATAAGGAGCGACGAGGAGCAGCGGTGGCCCAGTGGTGTCGGCCCCGACTTACGAACAGTAGGTCGTGTGTTCGAACCCAGGCAGGCGCATTACTTTGTGTAATTTATTTCATAACCGCTGCCTGCTCTCAAAACGATGAAAGAAAACATCGTGAGGAAACCGGGAAGTCTTAGAACCAAAAATTCGAAGACATGTGACATCTGCCAATCCGCACTGAGCCCGCGTGGTGGATTATAGCCCATCCCTCTCCTAGAGAGGAGGCCTGAGTCCCTGCAGTGGGAACATTGTAGGCTGATGATGATGATGATGACGGAGCGACTGTCTCTCTGATATCCACAACACAATAACTATTGATGAGACTGGTTGTCAGGCTTTCAAGTCACTGCAGTCTACCTGTAACTACAAAGATCTACGAATGACAACAGGAATTGTAAGTCGACTGAGACCCGATAATGTATTACAGATTGCATCCCGTAAGTTGAATTATGATCTTGAATGCTCAGTTGCACATTTTCGTTCGAATCTCACTCTATTTTTGTCATTTTACCTATGCGGACGACCGCCATTTTGTTTCAACTTACGTGCCGAGTGCTATACTAGAAAGCTATAATTTTGCATGAATATCGCCGATAAGGTGGTTACATAAAACTCTCGTAAATTATTTTTTTAGGGTGTCTCCAGTACACATAAAAGTGTGTTTGGATATGTCTTTTTTTTCTCGCTAATCGCATTGAGTCGGGTGTCGTTGGATAGGTCTTTAAAAATATTGCGAGTTTATTGTGTCAATACTTTTTAGATTAATAAATTCGTTTGTGAAATATTAAGATTTAAAGTGCACATTTTTGTTAGACCGAAAACGTGATAGGTCCCACACTTGAGTGTGGGACCTATCACGTTTTCGGTTGGGTTAGGGTGTGTGAAAAAAATCATGGTAGTAAAAAAAGGAAAACTATCACAGATAAGCAGGCTTTACAAGTTTACGAGTAATAGTCAACCAACTTACAAAATGTACTTGTATAAAATATTTTTCCATACATCATTTTATGGGAGCACTGGTTTTAAAACTGCATAATTATGTAAGTTTATTTTACTAGGCAGGTACAGTCGAACAAGCTAGTAAGTACCTATACAGCCAGCTAACTTGCATTTACTTTTAAGATTATACAGATACATTTACTTATAGACTGATGCCAAACGATACCTACAACGTTTTACATTGTTGAAAACAAAATTGCAATCAATATTTTTAGTGTAAGTACTAGAATAATAATAAAAAACTCTACCTGTATAAAGCACTCGGCACGTAAGTTGAAACAAAATGGCGGTCGTTCGCGAAGCTACAATCATGAAAATAAGTCGACTGAGACCCGATAATGTATTACAGATTGCATCCCATAAGTTAAATTATGATCTTGAATGCTCAGTTGCACATTTTCGTTCGAATCTCACTCTATTTTTGTCATTTTACCTATGCGGACGACCGCCATTTTGTTTCAACTTACGTGCCGAGTGCTATACTTATTAGCTTGTTCGACTGTACATTGTTCAGGTCAGGTTCAGTAAGTCCATATATTTTGATGGACAACTACGGAACCACAGAATATATAGATAGACCTAGATAACGCAAGTATCACAATCTGTATGAAAACCAAGTGTGCTATTTTTTGACTACCTATTATGACGTCACAAGTACTCACCATCATCATCATCAGCCTATTAATGTTCCCACTGCAGGGACTCAGGTCTCCTCTCTTTGAGGATATGGGCTATAATCCTGCACGCGCCATAAGCCACGCGGGCCCAGTGCGGATTGGTAGATGTCACATGTCTTCGAATTTTTTGGTTCTAAGCCATGCCGGTTTCCTCACGATGTTTTCCTTCACCGTTTTGAGAGCAACGGTGATGAAATAAATTTCACAAAGTAATGCGCCTGCCAAGGTTCGAACCCACGACCTACTGTTCGTAAGTCGGGGCCGCCACCACTGGGCCACCGCTGCTTCACAAGCACTATAAATCGGAAAATCAAATCGATTCAAAGACACCGCCGCGTACAGCGCCCCCTTCGCCCCAACCCCCACCTTTTGCACCAGCGCCGACGTCCGACTAGCGCTATAGTATAGTATAGTGGTCACTTACGATTTTTGTACGTAAGCTAGACACGCGAAGAGCGTGGAAGGAAGAGCTCTTGCGTTTTCTAGTTCTATCGATATCTGCGTACGGAACCCTACATTGTGCGTGGTCCGACATACACAGGTTATTTCTCCCCAAGGTCGAGTAGTAGGTCTGTTTTCATATTACCTACTGAAAATTAAACAGATTTTAATGAACGCAAAATATTAAACAATACGTTATTTTGCACTTGCGTAAACACACATACTTCTTTATTGCCATTTAAATTACGGGTGCTAGGGTGTACGTCCGAGTTCTCCTTTCCCTGCGACAGGTGCCGTATGTGGAATACCTTCTTTTTTTTTTTTTTCTTTTTTTGGTGGGTGGGAAATCATCGAATGACCCCCCCCCCCGCTCTTGGGCAGAGCGAAGCGGGGAGTGTCAGACTTCTACTGACTAAAAACCGAACCCATGTTCCTTCTTTGCCCTTGCGCCGAGGCCACGTAATCTAGTCAGGTGCCATTACCACAGGTGCCGTTAAAGCGGGTGCCCAATGTGGAATACCTCCACGTAATGTATCACAAAAAAAGATGGAAAACAGTGGGCCTAAATGTAATAAGTTGAGATGAGGTCAAAAAAAAAATAGTCATATTTTCTCTTTTGAAATATAAAAAATTAACCAATTTCTCAATTTGGAAACGGAGCAAAATGAGAAAGATAGTTTTCGCGACATTATCGATTTGATTAAACGATTACAGAATTACAAACAGAAAAGCATTGTTCTAGGTAATTGAGTTCAAAGTTATTATTATGCACTATAAATACCTACTTGTAAACAATAAGGTGCATTAAGTAATTTAATCTCAGTTACATTACTGATTACTTTTTGGTAGTTGTACAAAAAATGCAGATTTTTTTGCATTCACCCCTGTGTCTAAATTCCTTTCGGTTTAGGGGTTTAGGTATATTTAGTTACACACTTCTGTTATCTATGTTACACACCATCATCGTCAAATTGTTTTTGTATCTTAATTCAAGATACAATTTTGTAATCGGAAATAATTATTTCTTATTAAACACGCTTCGCGTGGTGTTTCCTGACTAAGGAAAATATAATTCTGTTTGGTCCGTCAGTTAGATTATCGAAAAAATATTGGACACGTATTTTTTGGTTTTATCAAATTAATAAAAAAATACGAAGATAAAACGCGTCAAAGACCATGAGTGGGGTTTGTGAGTGACGTCACTATGTGGTAAAAAATCATAAAAAATGTACTGCGATGTCACGTGTCACGAGTTTTCGAGGCACTGAATTGTCTTCATTTTTTGTTTACGTGAATTAAGAAAATGTATGCTTCCCATTGATATAATTATTAAAACATTGATTACATCAATGATGCGTCCAATATTTTGAAATCAATCTGTCGGACTTATTTTTTTTGTTCGGTAAGTAGGTACCCTATTGTGTGTCAGTGTCTCACTCAGACATAATTTTTTTTTCATTTTACGAATTACGTAGTTCCACACTTTTTGCGATTGTCAGTCTGTTACAGACCAGTGTGGTATGTCATTGTAACTCACAACGCTCAGCCCATTACGGTGGCCGGAAGCCTTCACGTGGGTTAAGCTGAGTTTTGCATTTGTGTGAGTGATTACAAAAGTAGAGTCAATAAAAAAACTTTTGAAAATAACATAATGGGGCCTGCAAGGGCCGATGACGCCCTTGTTCGAAAGAAATATCGCGGTCTCGACACAAAGGGCTAAGTAGGAACATGGGTAGTTTTTAGTCAGTAGAAGTCAGTGAGAGGAGTCATTTCATGATTTCACAAAAAAAGTCCTCGCCCCGACGGGGCTGCTGGTTGTTCGAAAAAGATACCGTGAACTCGATACAAAGGGTTAAGAAGGAACATAGGTGGATTTTAGTCAGTAGAAGTCTGACACTCCCTACCGCTGTACCCAGAGCGGGAGGAGTCATTTGATGATTTCCAATCCACCAAAAAATAAAAGCTTAGGCCTCGTAGACTTTGACAGCGTATGATGACCGTTCTATAGCACACACTCAAAGCGTTTTCATGGCTTACGCTTTTGCGGGAGTATGAGGAACAACTCGTATGAAGTGCTTGCACGAAGGCTGCGCTGACGATCACGTCGGGGTCACCAGTTTGGGGGAGTATGAGGAACAGGGTGTAAAGCTCCTCATCCTCCGTCCGGTCGGAGGATCCTCCCTTTTCAACGGGGGATGAGGAACTTTACACCCTGTTCTTCAGCCCCCCCTAAACGCTTACCCGAATATAACATAAACACTGATTGTAGATATTGTATGACTCTAAGGCGCAGTCCACACATAAAAGGCGTCGGGCGCGGACATGGCGCGGCGGTCTTATTCCATTCAAATGGCGCGGCGTCCGCATATCCCGAGCCATTCCGTGTGCCGACAGAGCGCCCGTGATGCGCCCGTGTCATGTCCGCGCCCGACGCCAGTTATGTCATGTGTGGCCCGCACCCATGCCCGCACCCGACGCCAGTTATGTGTGGCCCGCACCTAAAAGGACGATGTCGGGCTGGCAACCGGTCTTGATATAGTTTACAGACATTCTTTTTTTATAATAGAACATAATTGGGTATAGCTACCCTAAATTAAAAAGCGACACATTCGTGGCATTGAAATGAAGCAGGAACAAACATGAGATTGTTATTATATTAGATTTGCAACTGTGCAAATAGGTACTGCTTCTGTTATAATTATCATATTGCCATTATAATGTTAATTTTTTTAAGCAAAAGTGAAACTTAATTCGATACGGTTTTGCCACTGAAAAAAATACCATAATGCCGTATTTTATAACCTAAATCTACCTTTTTCTAAAAAAGCTTATGAAACAAACCTCCTCTTTTTATAGACTCGGAGTCTATGAAAAGAGGAGTTTGTTGAGAACTAGCCAAAATCATTTTGAATTTTGAAATCACTGTACCTATCACTGTAATCACTTATGAAGTACGTGATTTTATAGTACCTACCTCGAAAACGAAAACTGACGGACTGGGTACCCGGCACAGGCGTTACTTAGGTCTTAAGTAGCGCCTGTGCCGGGTACCCAGTCCGTCAGTTTGATGCTACGCATATAATAACATCTGTAGACTCCGAAGGATTAGGCAGAATTGTATAATCTTCTTCATAGCGTGTCGATGTCAATCTAAATTGTATCGGCCCAGAACTGAGTTACTGGTGGCGCTTTCGTGCATCAGTTCCTGTAATGCACAAACACCAGAGCACGCAGGACACGATATTGGAACATCACTTCATTTACACTCCAGGGGAGAGTCATTTATGAATCTCCACCTCTGCAGGTTACCCTTGCTGCCGCCAACCTAGGCTCGGATTGTAGGTATTCAAAGGCTTCCAGTTCGACCATGGTAACTCATGTCCAGGGGGTCGATTTTCAAGTGAAATGAATGGGTAAAGTAAGGAAGTACCACATCGCCACAGATTTAATCTTTCTGTAGACCGTTCGCCAGTGAGTGGGGTCACTTCAGAATACTGTTTCAGCTTTTGAGACACTAGGGTGTAATAGGGGTACCTAAAGGTGTCGTGTGTCTGAAATCATTTTGGCTCTGTCACTAGAGCTTACTACTGTAGCTAATAAAACAGTTATGTTTAAGTCCGGACCCCGTAGATGTTACTGAAAAATCTTGAAGGAAACCCCCAATAACACTTTGCCCATTCGGAATCGAACCCAGGTCCTCATGCGTCGGTCTGGTACTATACGCAGGAGTAATACCTACTGTCCAACCTGTCCTGCTACTTGCACATCACAGGAGTTGATGGAGGCTACTGAAAGTGCCGAACTCGTCGCCAAATTTTGGGCCGACTCAATTTAAATTGTCATCGACACGCTAAGAAGAAGATACCTACTGCTAAAGTATTGTTAGGTAATTATATTCCAAACTTTAATTCAGGAACCGAATGAATGGTGTAGGGAATGGGAAACCGTCGCCTCCTTCTGCGAAGCAGTCATGCTAGCGAAGGAGGTGGCGGAACGTGAGAGAGAGAGAACCTCTCGTCCCTGCCACCGTGGGGGACGTCCCTGGCGCGGGCCTGTTGTCGGCGAGTGATGAGCTAGCTCGCCGTCTGGTCCGTCTTATGCCATGACGACAGACAGTGCCGACGGCGCGTTCATGTTCCACGCACGCCTCAAAGAGATGTCAGGAAATGAAAGGGGTTCACGCCTGGCAAGGGCCGAAGCCTGCCGGAACTGCGGGACTATTCGAAAGAGATACCGCGGCCCCAGAAAACAAAGGGCTAAGAAGGAACATGGGTAGGTTTTAGTCAGTAGAATTCTGACACTCCCTTTCGTTCTGCCCAAGAGCGGTAGGGGTTTTCGATGATTTCCCACCACACGCCATGTGACGATTTTATTCTTTTTTTTTTTATGAGCGACATCTCGCAGTTCTACCTATTTGTTCGAAGACAGCTGTGCCCAGCTGTAAATGTTTGTTACAATATCGTCTGTTCTGTTGTGGTGTAGATAACTCCCAGGGTGGCGCTGCTTCAGATTGTGACACACGAAGATTGTAGATGGCGTCACTTTTCTATAGAAATTGTTTTTAGTCGAATTTTATAGTGCTTTGGATAAGTTACATTAGGTGGCGCTGTACGTTGGTTGGTTCACCACACCTACTGCGTTGCTGCCTGTCAACAGCTGCAATTCAACTTAAGGGCGCGTTCTCAAATCAGGCAAAATTATGCTGTTTTTTCGGTACATTTTATGTCATAACTCAACAAAATCGAATATAACTAATAACTACCTCGTATAGATTGGTTCTTCATCTTCAAATAATGGGAACTATAATATTGAAAATTTTAGTCTTTGATAATGTAAAATCGATCTTACGTTGCCATTTTCCACAAAATTAACGACACCGGGTTGAGTTTAGGTACATTTTTGTGCTATTATTAACATATTTTACTATTTCTAAAAATACTGTATGTAGGCAAATATACTCAATTTTTAATAATGGGAATCTTTTTTAATTTAGCTTAAGAGTAAGCCTATTCCCATCAAATGATGTAATTAGGAGCAAGCCTATTGCCATCAACCAACCTAATTAAGAACAAGCCTATTGCCATCAAGCGATTTAGGTAATTGGGGGTAGCCTATTCCTATCAACTGTCCTTGTATTCGTAATGAAAAGCAGTAATCCCTTGTTCTTAGAATACATACTAGCGAAACGAATTAAATTAAAGAGGTTATTCTATGAAGTTGAAGTTGTTCCTGTGGCTGTTGGGCCGATTACCTGTGCCGATTACCTTGGTCTTCGACGAAGATTTTACTTTATGCTCTAGAGCATAAAACGCGACTTTATGTCGCCTACGCACGACATATAAGACGTATTTTAGAGCGAGAGAAGTAAAAGTATTTTGTACGACCGTGCAGAGACGCGAGCGACGCGAGACTATTTGAAATGAGTTCATTGTGAACTCATTTTAAGCGGACGGTTTTGAGACGCGGAGTGTGTATCTTGATGGGTTTTATTATATCAATGGTTGCCATGCATTCTTTACACAGTCCGCCTCCCACTAGGTGGACCGATGATCTGGTGAAGGTTGCCGGGATCCACTGGAAGCGAGACGCACGGGACCGGGCAATTTGGCGACACTTCGGGGAGGCCTATGTCCAGTAGTGGACGTCTTTCGGCTGAAATGATGATGACTTGGTTTCCTTGGTATTCCGCTACTCTTATAGGTACCTACCCCTCCACGTTCATATTCAAAACTTTCCTCACAACATTTTCCTCTTTCCTCCGCATCAAATTCCCATACCACAACAACCGATTACCATAAAATTATTTATTCATTATTACACATATTCCTCGTTGGTCTAGTGGTCGCAAGCGCGACTGCTGAGCATGAGGTCCTGGGTTCGATTCCCGGGTCGGGCAAAGTGTTATTGGGTTTTTCCACCAGGAATTTATCAGTAACAGCCACGGAGTCTGGATTTGTGCCCGGTTGATGGCAATAGGCTCGCCCCTTATTATATGGGACTTAAACATAACTGGCGAAATGTGGGTGTACTATTAGGTACACCTCTGCCTAACCCTTCGGGGATTACAGGCGTGCTGTTATGTTATGTACACATATTCCCTTAGCGTCCTTCATTCATCCCTTTTATGGCCCAACATTCTGATCCATACAAGACAACAGAGTTTTAGTCTTAGCATTGATTTAAAAATTTCTTCCCTTTAGGCTGCTAATTCGGAGGAGCGTTATTACTAGCGTGCAGGCAGCGGGGCGTTGAATGGAACTGCTATTCAACGCCCCGCATACCCCAATGCGGGAGTCGCAACAGTTAAGTAAATAGTGCACAGTGTAGCTTCTCATCCTTTATTCTCATAGTCCGAAAGGATGGCAATCCGACACGGACGGAGAGAGATCACAAAGAATCGGATCGAAACCGAATCGAATATTTCGTATGTCTATCTATCTTCTTTGGCACTACGAAAGCGAGCGAGTTAGGCATACGTCATATTCAATTCGGTTTCGATTTGTCAATTGTTTGTGAATAGTTATGCAGGCTTAGGAGCAACGGCTAAACGTGCACTAGGGTAGCTTTCCGTAGCACTAGGGTACCATCCATAAACTGCTCGAAAATTTACGGTATACCCATTTACATCAATGGGTATACAGCCAATTTTGAGCTTGAGACAATCCTAATGCCACAAGAGCGACTGTTGTGAGGTTTCGGTTTCAACCGAGGTAGGTCTAAGTGTTATTGGGTTTTTACACTTAGCCTGACCTCGGTTGAAACCAAAACCTCACGTTCAACAGTCACTCTTGCGACCACGGCGCCAAAGAGCTATGGAGGAGGGTTAATAACATGGTGGACAGAAAAAGAAGAAAATAATGCATTTATTTGACAGAATATTGTACAAAGCTGATATGTTCCAATCATATCATTTTGACGGTTACCATTTTAAGTTTTTATATAGTGAAACACTTTTTAACCGACTTCTAAAAAAAGAAGGAGGTTCTCAATTCGGATGTTTATATATATATATTTTTTTTATGTTTGTTCGGGCATAACTCCGTCACTTGCTAACCGATTTGAAAAAATCTTTTTTTGATGGAAAGGGTATACTTCCCAAATGGTCCCATATTTTTTTTTATTGAAATCGGACAAGCGGTTTCTGAAAAATTAACAAAACTAAAAAAAAAACTACATTGTCCTCATGAACATGTGAACTTACATGTGAAACCACAAAAAAGTGAAAAATAAAAACTTTTTAACAAAAAATAAAACCGACTTCAAAAAAAAGAAACTGATTTTTCTTCTAAAGTTTATTTTTCAATTTTTTGTGTTTTTTTTTGAAGTCGGTTTTATTTTTTAAGTTAAATATGTGGTAATGCTGTTGCAGGAAAATGACGATGAGGTATCTGTATGTCATGTGTATTATTATTTACTAGCAATTGTTTTATCAATACAGTTTCCGTATGTTACTAAAAAGTCTTTAGTAAATAAATCTTTATTTTACTCAAAGTTCTAACACTGCGGCTTTACAAAAACGTGATGCCAAAACAAAAAATTTAATATTATGTTACGCAAAACATTTTTTCAGACAGTAACTACCACTATGAAGACAGTGTGAACAAAGTGATGGCACAACAATAGTCTTATAAAGTAACCCAAAGTTTGTATTTACTTATTATATGTTAGTTTATAGAGTCTATGCGCATTGTAACCTGAAATAACGATTTTATGTTACCTATAGGATATTGTACCTATATCTATACCGAAACATTAGGCAGAGGAGTATCTAATAGCCCACATTTCACCAGTTATGTTTAGTCCCTTAGAATAGGGGGCGAGCCTATTGCCGTCAATCGGGTACAAATCCAGAATCCATGTCTGCTAGTGCGTTTATGATTTTTCTGATGTTATGTTATGTTGGTTGGTGGCGCTTGCTAATGTTGAATTAAATGCTGTTGTTATTTAATCTTGGTCGGTACAGGTCATGCGCCATGGTGTGGTGGTCAAGTAAATCGTCCTGGCGATCGCGCCATAGGCGGCTATTTCATCGAACAAACAGTCAGGTCCAGTGGGCACGTCATGCTGCAACAAAAACATGTATTTAGCGAAGATCAAGAACTAAATAAATAAAAAAAATCTCCTGAATGACTGACTGACTGTCTCATCAACGCCCTGTCCAAACCCTTGGACCTAAAAATCTTTTCAGAGCTGAAATCTTGTACAAAATGTTAGGGAACCTCTGTACAAAATTTATAATGTAGACTTAGGACAAGGAAGGATTTTTCAAAATTCAAAAACAAAAAAAGTTTAATTGGGAATGAAAGTTTGATTGGAAAACCGTCATGAGACATTTGCACACACACGCGGTCGAAGCCGCGGGCAATAGCTAGTAATGATATAATTTTAATTGGATGTCTAAATAATTAATTACCTTGGTCCTAACGGCGTTCACATCTTCAAAATAAGGGGGGTACTTGCTGCCTTTCTTGAAGTGACCGAAGCCAGTAACCTTGAACGCGACCAGCTCGCCATCGTAGTAACTCACAGAGAACGGCGACAGTGTAGAGGGAGTGCATATCAGGTCCTCCGTCATATTGTTGTAGTACGCGTCACCTGTAACGAAGATGTTGATAAGGTTTCTGAAGACTAGGTTTAACACGATGCGGAGAAACGGGTTAAAAATAAAACGGCGATTTTAGTAGTTTCTGGCAGTCAATAAAATCGCTTTAACAAATTGTTCTGCGTTTGACACTTGAGCTAGACCAGGGCCGCAGGGATACCCAAAGTCATCATCATCTGCCTAGCCTTTTCCCAACTATATTGGGGTCGGCTTCCAGTCTAACCGGATGCAGCTGAATACCAGTATTTTACATGGAGCGAGTGCCTATCTGACCTCCACAACCCAGTTAATACTAGGTAATACAATACCCAAAGTATAGCGCGTAAAATTTAAAGAAAGGCATTCCGAGGCTTCCCTCTTTACCTTTCTACAAAAACTAAACATGAGTATTCGCGGTTGTGTAATGCGCCCTTTGTCACACAAGTCTTGATGTTTCTTTTCACGGAGAATTGAATGGGTTTCGAAATATTTTTGCCTGAAGATAGCAATAATCAGCCTATTATGTTCCCACTGCTAGCACACCAGGCCTCCTCTCTATGGAAAGGGGGTATAATTCACCACGCGGGCCCTGTGCTGTGCGGGTTGGTAGATTTCACATGTCTTCGAATTTTTTGGTTAGACATGCTGGTTTCCTTGGTATTAAGACATTTATTTCTTAAAAACAGAATACAATTATTAGTAACCGCGTATGCGGGCCCTGTGCTGTGCGGGTTGGTAGATTTCACATGTCTTCGAATTTTTTGGTTAGACATGCTGGTTTCCTATGGTATTAAGACATTTATTTCTTAAAAACAGAATACAATTATTAGTAACCGCGTATGAATTTGCGATTTTTTGCTAAAAATGATTTTAGAATGTGTATCTTTTGTTAGTATCTTTCGTATACTTACCTAAGTTTAATTAATTTGGTTTAAAGAAAAACATTTTCGGTTGGCGTTAAATAATTGAGATCAAAGAGTAGGTAATTTAATTACTTAGTTTATTTTGAGTAATTTGTATTGTACTATGTTGGTTTCGAAATAATTGGTGATGAAATAAATTACAAGTAATGCGCTTTCCATTCTTCTCTGTCAGACGTCACGGCATAATCCAAAAGGCAGAACTGTATTCCCATATAGAACAGCTACATTTCGCCAGCTATGTTTAAGCCCTATGTAATTAGGAGAGAGCCAGAAACCCAGACTTCAGGCTACTATTGAAAAATCCAATAACATTGCCCGACCATGGGTACCCAATCCAGGACATATTGCTCTGCAGTAGCGCTTGCGACGACTGAAAGAGTCCGTGCGCTTGCCAATAGCTAGCATACTAAAATAATATGTCTTGGGTACTCACCTATCCACTTTTGGCAGTCCTGTTTGATGTAACTGCTGTCGATCTCGCTTTCGTTGACGCTCACGCTGTCCAGATACCCCTCAAAGCCACTGAAATACACCTTTTCATCTCGTAGGACAACGGTGACATCTTTAGACTCGATGCGTTTCTGAGAATCTTCCAAAAAAAGTTTAATGAGATGTACGTCTATAACAATGAAGCTGTGCTTACTTAAGTTAAGAAAACTTACCAGGTGACACAAAAAACACAAAAAAGGCGTAAAATCGTTCAATTTGTTCACGCAATTTGGTAGTCCAGATGGTCCAGCCTTGTTCTCTCATGTCGTATCTTGGTTTAAAGTCACTCATAGGAATCTGCAACATGGATTTATAGTTTGTAAGGAATATTTTAAAATACCTATACTTCTTTATTATTGTGTGTGTGTTTTTTTTAACAACAAACGTTGCCCCATAGTAGGATTTCTCCTGTATCGTGGGTGCGTTTACAGACATTTAAACCGACATTCAAAAATACCCAGACCTGAAACAACTATCTGTCATACAAATATTTGTTCCGTACGGGGATCGAACCCGCGACACGTAGCGCTGCAGTCATTTTCTTGAGCCACTGCGCCAACCGTGCCGTTGCCGTCGTTTTGTTGTGTGTATTGTTATTAGTTTCTCTATGGGTCTTTGTTACCTGAAATAAAATAATTCTATTCTTCTTCTATACTTTATTAGAAGTTCTTTGAAGGTATCAGTACTATCAGTACAAAACAGACTGCTGAATGTACAATCACAAGAAATCATGCAAGATATTAGAGGTCCCTATGTGAAAGTATCTTCTATCCATAGAATGCCTTCCATTTCATTTTCATGAAAACTGCTTTCACAAGTGATACAGTGAAGACAAGACGTGGTCACATTTGTGACGTGGTGATGGCAGGTGGAGTTCTCACCGAATAGGATAGTTGACAAAAAAAATCTAATTAGTCCGTCAGATAGATTTCCAAAAAATATTGGACACGTATTTTTTCTTTTTTCACGGAAAGAAAATGAAGTGCTTTGAAAACTCGTGTGACGTCACAGTGCAGTACATTTTTTACCACGTAGTGACGTCAAAAGCCCCCACTCATGATCTTTGACGCGTTTTATCTTCGTCAATTTCTATTAATTTGATAAAACAAAAAACACGTATCCAATATTATTCGATAATTTATCTAACGGACTAAACAGAATCATACTTTTTTTGTCAGGACACATCCCTATTGTTACCTTATTTACTACGGTAAGAGACGTTAGAAAAAGTGTTGCCAGATCAGCAGACACATGACTTCATTACATTCACGTATTCATACGTCGTTTAAAAAAAAAACCACACGATTGGGGGTAACATATAGTTGTGACCACGCTACCATTGTGGAACAAGGAAGGAGGCTATATATACTCACCGTTGGGTGAAAGGCGACTAGTGAGGAGCTCGTGGCTTAATAAGAACTGCCACTCAGGTCGATCTTTAGGTAAAGCTGTGCTTGCCTAGGTCGGTCTGTGGATGGGTGACCGCCCGACATACCGAGTTTCCTCCGTGCCTCGGAAAGCACGTTAAGCTGTTGGTCCCGGCTGCCATATACTTATATAGATCTTTGGCAGTCGTTACAGGTAGTCAGTGACCTGAAATTCTGACATCCAGTCTTACCAAAGGGTATCGTATTACCTAGTATTAACTGGGTTGTGGGGGTCAGATAGGCAGTCGCCTCATGTAAAATACTGGTATTCAGCTGCATCCGGTTAGACTGGAAGCCGACCCCAACATAGTTGGGAAAAGGCTAGGCAGATGATGGGTGAAAGGCGACTAGTGACTGTAGTGATGTAAGTAAACAACTTACATTTATTTGCACGCCAGCTACATCTCTGGTTTCGTCGACGAATATGCAGACTCTGTAATCGTCGTCTGGGCGACACCATAGTTGCAAAGAGCAGTAGCCAAATGGTAGACGAGGTCTGTTCATCAGGTAGTAGCCCCGAACCGAGGCGGATATATTGGACAACGGTATATTGAGGATGTCACTCACTCCTTCTCCGGGTGCACCTAATTTATCTGGAAAATGAGCAATGGCAATATTGATATATAGGTAAATTATGTTTGAACATTGATGTTACTTGTGCAGTCGAACAAGCTAATAAGTATACAGCCAGCTAACTTACATTTACGTTTAAGATTATACAGATACATTTAGATACTGATGCCAAATGATACAGCCATGCGTTTGACATCAGTCGCTTAATGCGAAACGCTATAAAAAACAAAATTGCAATCAATATCTTCAGTGTAATAGAATTATAAAAAACTCTACAGACCTGTATACTTATTAGCTTGTTCGACTGTACGTGCAGAGAATATTTTTACACGTCACAAACAATTCATGTTTTAAAACCACACCGCCCAAGACTTTTTGTCAAACTAGTAGTACTTATACTTGGTGGTTTGATGATTGAGTCTGACAATTTTGTGTATTTTTTGAGATGCTGTACTTACATTTGAGACCGGGTACCAATGGTCCTGAAACTGAAACAAAGAAAAATAATAAAAAAAATGTTATCAAATCAGGTCGTAGAAAACAATTATTATGGGACTAGCTTTTGCCAGCGGCTTCGCCCGCGTGTAAATGTCGATTTTCCATACAAACTTTCATCCCCTATTTAAATCCCTTAGGGGTTGAATTTCGAAAAATCCTTCCTTATTCCTTGTCTACATTATAAACCTCTATGCAAAATTTCAGCTTTCTAGGTCCAAGGGTTTGGGCTGGGCGCTGATGAGTCAGTCAGTCAGTCAGGACTTCTCTTTTTATTTATATAGATATAGATTGTTATTTTCATTGACTTTAGAAAATTACAGCAAGTAATTCGAAGATCACAATTTTATGTTCCCGTCTTAATTCAATCTTCAGTACATTTCCGTAACTTAGATACAGTTTTCTTTTTCTTTTTTCAGGGTCTGCGCTAAAAGTTAAGTTTAAATCGGTGCCACTCATTTCACTAGCTATAACACTAATCAGATAATAATATCCTATAACATAATCGAATAAATTAAGTGTGTAAAAGTTGGATTGTTTTTCAATCTTTTTATTTTTCACTTTTTGGGTTTTTGAACCCAATATCGGCATGATCGCACAGTAACATAGTGCACAAGTTAAGTGTTACTAATATAGTTTTTTTAAGGTTCTATTTACTAGCACAAACTGTATGATACTAGCGACAAACCAAAATCCGTTACGTTGGTAGGCTACTTTAAAATATCTAAGTAAGGCTAAGCGCACAAACAGCGGGAGCGACTTTGTTTTATATTACGGTACTACCTATGTAAAGATGTATTTTTTATGTTAGTCTGTAAGGTATATAATTATATCATCATAATAATGCAGTTATTATGGGCCAAAGTTACCTGAAAATAATTAAATGTTATGTTACGTTAAGTTAAAATACTCACCATCAAGAACGAACCCGAAGGCCGGAGCGACGAGGCACAGGATAGCAAGAGAACGATACATGACGGTAGTGAGATGCAGACTATGCACTGAACAAGGAGTACACCACCAACCGTATTTATAAACACCTGTGCAAAATGTGCTGTGGATCACAAGTAAATAAGACAAAACTGACTACGTTTCGTCTTTAATATTGCAATGGGTTCTCCACAACTTTTATTTTGTAAATTAATTCAGCTATTAAAACGCTCAAACACTGGAATGGTTGATGTGAGCAACACGACCACCGGGTTGAAGTGGGATTGGGTGGACCCTGACTGTTGTATTCATCAGGATTCAGGACCAATGGGCCAGAGTCGTCACGAAGTGAGTGCCAGAAGACGGACGTCATTGCCGAGGGAGGCTTAGAAAACAGCGGCATGACGACTTAGAGGCTTTTGTGCTAGATTGACCGAAGAAAAAAACACGGAGAGAAGAGTGGAAGGTAATGGGGGTGGCCTTTGACCAGAAGTGGGTCAATATAGGCTATAAAAACACAAATATGTTTGTATTATGACAGTTTTTTGAGGACTTGCGAAATGTTTTTAGATCCAGAAGGAGGTAATCTGACAGAGACCCAAAGTAATCAGTATGGACTACGGAATGAGCAAGTTGAAGTGGCGACGAACCGGCAATTATTTTAAACCGCAAGAAACTTATTTGCCTCCATATAACTACATAGCCAAAGAAAGTAAGTAGTCGCATAACTAGGTATTTTTGAAGAATAAAATTGAAATAATAAATGGTAATATTAATTAATTTTAAGCTCCAAAAGCAAATATTATTTCTTCACCTACGTTTTCCGAACGTCATCTATTTTGCAAATTATTTCCTTCGATAAGACGCGGCATACCACTTGAGTAAATATTATAATTTAAAACAGTTTTTTTTGAGATGTAACTTTCTTGCATATCGTAGGTAGGTACCTACCTAAGTTAGTCATTAGTCTAAAAGGTTTGACTCATGTGTGATGTGTCCTCTGTTTGTCAAGGACGAACTCTGCCTACTGCCGTGGTGGACTCATAGCATTTTTTAGCACATGTATTACTAGCTTTAATAAATTATGTATGTCAAGGTGATAAATTCTAGTAAAACCATTAGGGTGATTACTGTTTTTAAATATCAATGGTCTCCGCCATATTATTGTCTTCGCCTCTAGATAGACATACTTTCCATAATTAAGCGGAACTTGTTGTAATTACGCAGAAAGTATTCGTTATAAACATATAAATACACAGTAGGTGCTTGTGTCAAGAATATTAATTCAAGTTTAAGTAGGTGACAATAAATTTTTAAAACAGCTGTTCAATTTTACACTTTAAATAATTACTGCGATGGTTCCAAATAAAAGGAACTTCTCAGTTATATAATATTGTAAGAATCAAACGTCGTTCTTGTGTCAAATAAGGGCTCGTACACATAGCGATCCGTTTTACAGGTCCGTTATTTGATGGCGTATGGAGTTGCATGAGCGAGTTCACACACAAAACAGTATTCCGGATTCAGTAATCATGTCGCTCCGGTCCAATTCTGATCCGTTAAAACGGATCCAGTAAAAACGGACCTATATGTGTACGCGCCCTTAGTCTTACTACCTCCTTGGTCCAACGGGGATTATGAATTTATTATTAATATTAAAAAAAAAAAAATATTAAGATGTCGAAGTCGAAGGATAGACTAAATAATAATTGGCTACCTTCCTGACAAAAAAAAAAATGATTCTAGTCCGTCGACTATCGAAAAAATATTGGATACGTGTTTTTTGTTTTATCAAATTAATAAAAGTTGACGAAGATAGAACGCGTCAAAGATCACAAATAAAAATGACTTGTAAACGTCACATTCCAGTTAAAAATGTACCAAAATGTGACATCACACGAGTTTTCGAAGCACTGTAAAAAAAATAAATAATGTGTCCAATATTTTACGGAAATCTATCTGACGGACAATTTTTTTTTTTTGTCAATTACCCAATTAGGTATTTTAATTTCTCAGTAGACCGAAGCTGGCAGCGGCTCTGGGTCTGTGTGGTTGATGGTGTGGAGGTGCAGCCCAGAGGAAGTCTGTGTCCCAGCAATGGGAAAGTTATAGGCAGCTTAAAATTTACCAATCTCCAAGGGCTAGCCATTGCAGTACTAACTGGGTTGTGGAGGTCTGCAGTCAGATAGTCGTTCCATGGTCTGGTTAGACTGGAAGCCGTCCTTTACATAGTTGGGAAAAGGGTTAGGCAGATAATATAATGATGATAATAATGTAACAATTTCGTTAGTGAATACAGCTCTGATATAATCATTACCAATGATATTCTAATAAATTTACTAGAATATCGATTACATATCGATAGAATAAAGATTTACTAGAACATCTTGATCATTACAAAGACTTTGTTTAAGTTTTTAGTTTGTTACAAACAAGTTAGGTACGCGTCGTAACTTTTGACTTCAAACGAGTTTTCGATAAGACCTTTAAAAAAAAGGTAAAATAAATTAAATTTTTTCAAACAAAACGGCAATTTTATGAAATTGTTTTGTTTGAAAAAATTTAAACGATTTTTTTTCATGTATTTTTTATTTGTATTAATCGAAGTAATCACCCATGCAATCAATGCATCTTTGCCAACGCAGTGGCAGTAAAGACAGCAGTGGCAGTGGTAAAGAACTATTAT
Organism: Diarsia mendica; assembly: GCA_949316265.1. NCBI lineage: Eukaryota > Metazoa > Arthropoda > Insecta > Lepidoptera > Noctuidae > Diarsia > Diarsia mendica. The sequence goes on along the minus strand of OX438906.1, from coordinate 5,975,995 downwards.
AAACATCCGAATTGAGAACCTCCTTCTTTTTACGTAATAGGATACGTAGAGTATAGTGTAAGTACAAATTTTAATAACCCTGTCATTATTCGATGTGTAAGAGTTAAAAAAAATACCTAAGTGCCATGTCCTGCATCGAAAACATTACGATCCTCGTAGATCTCAAAGGTGAAAGAAAGAAAAAGTATTTTTTGGTTTCACACAGGACAAAACAAATTGACAAAACAAAAGATTAAAAAAGTAAACATAAGAAAAACAATTTAAATTAGTTACCGCGGCCTCGACACAAAGGGCTAAGAAGGAACATGGGTAGTTTTTAGTCAGTAGAAGTCTAACATACCGCTCTACCCAGAGCGGGAGGAGTTATTTGTTGACTTCCCACACTAAAAAAAAATAAGTTTCGTAGCAGGTAGCGTACTATGATATCAGCCTTAATGTTTTTTAAGGAAATCATCAAATGACTCTTCCTGCTCTGGGCGGAGGAAATTGGAGTGTTAGAAAACCCACCCGTGTTTCTTTTCGTTCAAGGTAGCGGTAACTCTTAGAAACTCCTGATAAAAAACCAAGTAACATTATCTGATCTAGAATGTTTTTATCAGATTAAGGACAATTGTCAAAGGATTGTATTTCGTCTTGTTGTGTAGTTATCATTTGATTGTGTTTTAACGCGACGGAAGTCGCCGGCAATCATTCTGGAGCCAATTCAGACATCGCAGTGAGTCAACTGCAAACAACATTAGAATTTGTTGAGATAAAAAATCAAGTTTATTTTTTAATTACAGAGCTGTTGCTCGCGACTATGCTCGCGAACTTCATCTGCGTGAAACTATTATGAAAATATTAGTTCCGTATTTTGTTTTTTAAACAATTTCAAGGGTTTTCATTTCGTCGTCGTATTTCGTCGGGGCTGCGGGTTGTTCGAAAGAGATACCGCGGCCTCGGCACAAGGGCTAAGAAGGAACATGGGTGGTTTTTAGTCAGTACAAGTCTGACACTCACTTTCGGGGTTATTTGATGATTCCCCCCCCCCCCCCCCCAAAGTTTTTCTTAAATAAAGTAGCTTAAAGTAGTACCTACTCTATGTAACCTTGCTTAAAAACGACAGTCGAAATGTCATCTATCATAAGATTTTATTACTAAGCTGAGTAAAAAACAAAGTCTTCAATCACCTACCTAATTGGTACTAAACCTTTTATAAATTCACTTACAAACTTTTGAAGTACATACGCATCACGATCAATCACGAAATTGCAACAAATAAACCGACTTCAAAAGTCAATGAAACAAACAATACAAAGTCTTCCCAACGACTTTAAAATTTAACATGTTTTAGACATTTTCAGTGACTTTTGACCTGGAAGTCTCTAAACAGACTCCGGACACAGGTTGGCCGAAGCAAGGAAAACCTGTTCAGGTGAAGATTCATAGATGACTCTGCCCTGGACTGTAAATGTGGTCTTGCCCCAGAAACTATGGAGCACAAGTTGATATCGTGTCCAACCTGTCCTATTACTTGCACATCACAGGAGCTGAGAGGATACTGAAAGTGCCTCGTGGTAAAAATTTTGGTCCGACTCAATTTAAATTGTCATCGACGTTCTAAGAAGAAGAAGTGACTTTTTAAAAGTCGATTGTTTTTTACAAAAAAAAAAATTACATAACATAACAGTAATGTTACGCCTGTCATCCCCGTAGAGATACGCAAAGGTGTACCAACAAATAAGTCCACATTTTGCCAGATTATGTTTAAGAGGTACCTAAGTTATAATTAAAAAAAAATAACAAGATACCACAAAATGTATAATAAACAAAAAATAACTAAACCAACAAAACTTTCACAGCACAAAACAAACAAAACACTATTTTCTTTAATTTTTTCCTTAAAAAACCTGTATCAAATGTAACGTTATTTCGTGTTGACCTACTGCTGACGGTTTTTTTGTGTACAAATCTTTTATATCACATCCCATTGAATGGAACAACGTATCAGTAACTTAACGTTTGCATTCGCGTTCAGACGATCGTAAACTCGTCTGCTATAAATTTTTATAATAGAAAAATTCGATAGAAAATGGAAAAATTGATTGTGGTTTTGTCACTGGCGGCTGCAGTTTCCTGTAAGTACATACATACATAAATAAACTCAGGCCCATCCCCTAGGTGTAGGCATAAACCATAGAATGCCACCTACAGCCATTTTTTTTTAAATTGATGTTGTAGCATCATCAAATGACTCTCCCGCTCTGGACGGAGCGGTATCCCTGTCAGACTTCTTCTGACTAAAACCACCCATGTTCCTTCTTAGCCCTTTTTGTCCGAAGACGCAGTATCTCTTTCGAACAACCCGCAGACCTGCTACGATAATCTGTGCCTTTGTAGCAACTGCGATCGCCAACCCGCCTGCCAAGCATGACGATTATGGCAAAACCCCCCCTAAGACTGAGCGCAAAACAAAAATGGCCCCTAGACCCTGCAGCCGGTCTACCGTCGACTACGGTAGCGGTCGAGGCAACGGCGTGGCAAGGGACGCTAAGAATCTCCGAAAGAGATCCGTCTACCCCAAAACATACCGACGACTTGACCTGGCAGGATACAACACGCGTAGACTTCGGGCCGACGAGAAGATAACGGAACTCGAGGAGGAATTGAGCAGGCTGCGATGGAGTATTGTGGGATTATCGTCCAAATCCCGATATAAGTCCAAAAAGAGGGGGAGGACACGATAATCCTGAAATCCAACAACCTGCTCTACTTCCGAGAGGGTGACCGGCAGTCCCAGGGTGGTGTTGGGTTTATTGTCTACAAGTCCCTTGTGAATAACATGGTGATGATCAGATTGAGAGTGTGTCGAACAGGGTGGCGTACCTTATACTCAGAATATCTGCAAGATATTCACTGAAAGTCATACAGGTCTACGCCCCGATCTCGGTACAACCCGACGATAAAGTAGAAACCATGTATGAGGATATTTCTAAAGTCATGCATGGTTTCAGAACTTACTTCGCCGTTGCGCGTTGTCATAGAGTTTTTGGGTGAAACAAAAAAAACATCCATCCATCCTCACAAACTTTTAGTTTTTGATTTTCAGCACCCTAATTGCGTAACACTGTTTCAATCATAATCTGAAATATTTGAAGGAAACTCCTATTCCATTGCTTCATATTATGTTTGAAAAATTCGACAGATCGGCAATGTGGAAATCGCAATTAATGTTATTGAATTGAAAATGTAAAAAGTGTGGTAATCAATGATCGTATTGTCAGTGGGTAGTTGATATTATCCATGATTTCAAGTGACAATCAGTTTTACCAAGGGGTATCGAATAACCTAGTACTAACTGGGCTGTGGAGGTCAGATTGTTCCATGTAAAATACTGATATTCAGCTGCATTTAGTTTTGGATTGGGGAAAGGCTAGGCAGATGATGATGAATTTCAAGTTGCAACCTCCTCTAAAACTCCCTTTATATTCGGCCTGGAAGAAGGTTGGAATTGATGAACTGTGTAAAGGACGATATGGCAAGAATGGAGGCATCTCATGAGATGACGAGTACGAAGAAGTATGGACGAACAAGACATTTCATGATGCTAATGGAAAAGAAAAAAAAAAAAAAAACTAGATTAGTTTTATATTTACTTACTGTAAAATTTGATTTTTTGTTGATATCATCAATTAACAAATTAATGACATCACAGGTTCTATGGCAATGTTGTCAAACCGCGATTCTCCATACTGAACAAGTGGACACTACTTCATTATATAGGTTTTGTATATTATTTAGTGGGATAAGATATGTATCTCGGCGTAATCGGTGTACATACATTAGAAAAAAAAACATCCCAATCGAATTGAGAACCTCCTCCTTTTTGGGAAGTCGGTTAAAAATAGTGGTACGCCCCAGTGTTGGAAGAAGGGTCCAAGTTACACATTACCGGTGCTCAGAGCCCCAGATACAGGAACCTCCTCATAATGTGGACCGTATCGAGGAGTACTGCCTTTTTGAATCAGGAAATAATTATTGTTATTGTACAAGTGATCGGAGTCTAGTTTTGGCTGCTGCTACGATATGGGAATCTCTCTACCAAACCCTTCGGCGACTACAAGCGTGATGCTATTTTATGTCATTTCATTATAATCCTAATAATGTAACGTTTATAATACTTTTCAGGTATCCAGTACGATGGGCTCAGAGGTATGTTCAAATTATGTACCTATTTCCTTAATTCATATGGAGTATAGTATACATTTACGATATTATTTAAATTAAGTGATTGATGAAATTGTAAGAGTTTCCTGTACAGAACAAATGAATAAACTAAAACATAAAAAGTTTTTATTACCTCGCAGTAGATACGAAAAGTAGAGATTACGAGTATTTCGAGGATTCAGTAGTGCTTAAAGAGCAATAGATTTTAGGTTTGTATTTAATGGTAGAGTACCGTCACTGACGGGGATAACAGTGCTTTAATTTTGGAGAACTTAAACCCCTCGCTAGACTCAGGAATCTAGTTTAAAGTACCTCTCATCGTTCAGGATTTTTTTACTTCCGTGACCACTTACTTATTTATCAGTTATTGCTGCATCGGTATCCATAATTTTCTTGCCCTTATCCAAATTAATTTTGGGTCGGCGCAGCATGTCTTCTATTTCTCTTTTTTTTCTATTTTTTTTTGTCTATTACCTCCCCCTTTTTTGCTATATCATTCTACTGGCGACCCGCCCCGGCTTCGCACGGGTGCAAATGGATGTTATTGTACATATAAACCTTCCTCTTGAATCCCTCTGTCTATTAAAAAAAACCGCATCAAAATCCGTTGCGTAGTTTTAAAGATATAAGCATACAAAGGTACATTAGGGACAGAGAAAGCGACTTTGTTTTTACCCGACTGCGGCGAAGCCCAAAAGGAGGGTTATGTGTTTTATACTATGTAGTGATACTACTATTATGGTGGATTTTACATCGACAACTATCAAAGAGCAATTGTTAAAGTCAACAAAAGAGTACAATAAAATCCACAATGAAAATCGGCTTAGTACCACTCATCTAGGAAATGCCGGTCCTAAGTTGCCCATATATGTCAATGAAGCCCTGACAACTATGACCAGACGCTTGCACTACCTTGCACGAGAAATAACGAAGGAATCTAAATATCATCAATGCTGGATTGCTAATGGCAAGGTATATGTACGCGAGCAAGACGGCATGCCTAGCAGACTTATTAAGTCAGAAGAAGATCTCGCGAAACTCCGTAGGAAAAAATGACTAGATATGTGTTTACCGTTGCATGATATTTTTATTGTTAAAACCCTATTTACGTTACTTCTAAATTGTATTATAAGAGAGCATAACTTTAAACCTAACAAAAATGTGTCATATTTATATTACCCCGTACATCTTAGTTTGTCACTAACAATACCTATATTTACACTATACAATACAAACACTACACATAAAACTTTATTGCCTACACCTCACATCATTATCACGTACAAACCAAATAGGGGATCAAACCTATTAAATCAATGTCAACCAATATCTCATAGCGGCTATACTAGTGTGAGTCATTACTCTCATGAATTAGTGTACCTCATAGAAATGTCAATCCGGGAAACCTTTAAATAAAAATTCGATAATACTCAGCAAAATTTTAATAATATAGATGCCGTCTCTGTGTCGGATTCTTCGACTTGTGAACTAGAAAATTGTATTCCACCAAAAGTCATACCCAAGCAATCATTTAAAATTATTAATCAAAATATAAGAAGTATAAATAAAAATATATCAGGCTTTATGACCACACTAGTTAGGACGAAGGTTGACTGGGACATTATCGTATTGACCGAGTGTTGGCTCCCTAATGCTCAAAGAATTCCGGAACTGTCGAACTACAACCATTACCAAACTAGTAATAATTGTACGCAAAATGAAGGTGTAGTAGTCTACGTTCATAATCAATTACTGTGCGATGTGGAAGAGCCACCATTCTTGGATGCTAACTGTCTCAAGGTAAAAATTGATTCAAATACTGTACTCTTAGCACTATATCGTCCTCCAGGTTATAAAGATACAACAATTTTTCTCAATTCGCTTAACGATACATTAAACGGTCTAGCTCGCTATAACAATATAATTATTGCAGGCGATATCAATATAAATATTAATGAGCAGTGCCGTGATTCTACCAAATACACGTATTTAAACTTGCTGGCCACATATGGTTTACTACCTGCACATACAATACCTACGCGACAAAATGCATGCCTAGATCACATTATACTGAAAACACGTCTACCAGCTTCAACAGTAGTGGCACACTCAGCGCTAACTGACCACGATACAGTTATGTTATTTTTAACGAAACGCTTGCGTAGGGAAATTGTAAATTCATATTCTACCCGAATTAATTACGTTCAACTAGACGCTGACATAAAACTACTAGATTTTAGTGACGTTTATAAAGCGCAAGATCCACATGAGGCAGGTGAAACATTGACTCGATTAATTAGGGACGTAATCAACCTTCACTCCAAAGTTGTTAAACGGCCAAATCGCAAACAAATAATTAAACCGTGGATTACTCCTGGATTACTACGATGTGTCCGACATCGAGACAGATTGCATAGACAATTTAAACAAGCACCTGATAACGACATTTTAAAGCTAACGTACACGAGATACAGAAACTATTGTAATAAGTTATTAAAAAACATTAAAACAGAATTTGAAAAAAACGAAGTTAGAAATGCTGGTAAAAACCCTAAACATATAATGGAAAGCGATAAATACCATATCAGGCCGGTTATCAAAAAAAGAAAACACGTCTTCACATCTATTAGCTTCGTCAACAACACCACAACTGTCCGTAAACTATATTAACGAGTACTTTGTAAAGATTGGTGAAAAGCTGGCCAAAAATATCAAATGTGCACCCTCAACTTCACAAAGGCCTAACTATGTTGCCCCATCTCAGTCTATGGTAATGCTGCCAACAGACGAGGAAGAGGTAGCCAGAATATTAAGATCCCTCCGTAGTAACTGTGCTGCGGGTTGGGATGGTATAGGTAGTGATCTCTTAAAAAAACATGAAATTGCTATTGTACCACCACTGACCCATGTATGTAATCTTGCTCTTTCCTCGGGAAAATTTCCCAATGTCTTTAAAAAGGCCATAATTCATCCGATTTACAAGAGTGGGGACAGAGACCGTGTGGATAATTACAGACCTATAGCTGTTCTCACTGCTTTTTCTAAAATCTTGGAACGGGTCATGAACGTCAGACTTGTAAATTATCTAGAAAAGAACAATCTGATCGTACCTACACAATATGGCTTTCGCTCAGGCAAATCCACCTCCGATGCCGTTCATGACCTGACAGACCATATCGTCACAAAAATGGATGGTGGGGAGAAGGTTCTAGGGATATTTTTGGATCTAGCAAAGGCTTTCGACACGGTTTCTGTTCCGATTCTTGTACGAAAGATGGAGAGTTTGGGAATAAGGGGGATTTCGTTGGATCTACTTAAGGATTATCTGAGTGAGCGTACACAGAGAGTGAAAATAGAAAACTTTATGAGTGAGGAAGAAACCCTTAATTACGGAACGCCACAGGGAAGTGTACTTGGTCCTACCTTATTCCTCATCTATATGAATGACCTGGGCACGCTCACTCTCAAAGGCAAGATTATTAGTTTTGCGGATGACACGGTCCTCTTGTTCACAGGAGTTTCATGGCAGGATGTTTACGAGCAAGCACAGCTGGGGTTCAATATTGTGTCAAACTGGTTACAGAGTAATCTGTTGTCTTTAAATATTGCTAAAACATGCTACATGACATTTAGCTTAAAAAACAACGCATCGAACATGGCACTACCCCATGCTATTGTCTCTCACTCTTGCCCAGAACCACGATCCCGTAATTGCACTTGTATACCAGTCTCAAGGACTGACAAAGTGAAGTACCTAGGAGTGATCATTGATAACAACCTCAGGTTCCAAGAGCATATAAACACACTTAGTAATAGATTGCGTAAACGAATTTTCGTTTTTAAAACACTAAGATGCGTAGTCGATAAAGATACCCTAAAATCGGTGTACTATGCTCTGGCACAGTCAATAGTAACCTACTGCATCACTTCCTGGGGTGGCGCTCCAAAAACTACTCTGCTAGAACTAGAGAGAACACAAAGAGCCATCCTGAAAGTGTCGTTCTTCCGACCATATCGGTACCCGACTGAACAGTTGTACAAGGAGTGTAAAGTCTTGACAGTGCGCCAACTATTTATTCTACATATCCTGCTCAAACAACACAAACTGTTGGTATATGATCCATCCAAGGCCAGTGGTAAGAGACGCTTTGATCCTGTGCAGCGTCAACGTTATAAAACAACTTTTGCTAAGCGTTTCTTTTGTTATCTGGGCGGATATTTGTACAATCGGACCAATAAGTTATTACATATATATAATCTTACTAATGTGACTTGCAAAAAGAAGTTAATTGACTGGTTATTAAAGTTAAATTATGATGACACTGAAAAAACTATAACTAATAATTCATAAGTTTATTCACTTCTAATTATTCCCCAAACCAAAACATATTTATATGTGTGTGAGACATATCTACTTAAACACACGCACACAAACATAACTAACATCATACACAAACACAATACACATTACAGTGAGACACACACACATGCCAAACACACGCACTAACATGGATACATAACACATTACATGATATACTAACAGTTCTTACTTTGTTCCTTACTGCAATTGTCAGCGCTAGAGTATAAGTTTGAGGTATTGTCAACGATAATGGGTGGGAACCTGGTGTCCTGAAACACAGGCTACGAGCCTAGCTTAGGCACCAGTCTCCCACAATATATGACTTAAACTATAATAATGTTCTGTCTCAAAACTGTTGTTCTGAATACTATATATTGTGGTGAGAAATAAACAATTTATTATTATTATTATTATACACTGACAGTCCATCCCTCGTTTCTTTGGTCTTGTTCTACTCTTATACCCGGCCACATTTATACTCAAAACTTTCCTTACGACATGTTCCTCTTTCAAATCGCTGCATTTATAACCATTCATTCATTTATTCTGATTTGAAGTGCAAAGTTAATATTAAGTCTATGGTGTTTTCCATTGCCAGTTAAATTCGGATGGTCAGATGCCCTGGCCGATATGGAGTACTTCTTCTCGATTCCTCGCACCATCACCGCCGTGGAAATCGAAGGCTGGCCGCGGACGGAAAGGCCTCCAGGTCCTCTGCCGGAGCTGAGGATGTACTGTCCTCCAGGGAGGCTCGTCTGCCCACTGTACGATACTGATGGATTCGTGGCAGGCCTTATGGTTTCTGTAAGTAGATGTTTTGTATTTAAAAGACAGTACTATAAGGTTGCTTGTTAAGAAATAACCACTTACTCTTCAGGACTGTGTCAAAAGGTACAACTTATCATGCGGTCGGGTTCGATTCCCAAATTAAGACCTTATGCTCCAAATCGAAATGGTTGGTAGAGTTAGTGGAAATTTTTCTTTAAGAATTTGTCAGTAGTAGCTCGGGGTCTGAATTCGTGTACAGTTGGTGGCAAACTGGCAATAGACTCGCCTCTTATTACAATACAAGTATAATTATGTCGGCCAAAGTTTTTCTTAAAAAAAAAAATGTAAGTATAATAAAAAATGAATAATAAATAATGTCTTTGCAAGTCCCTGCGCGGATTGCAGGCGTTAGGCGATGTTATGTTACCGGTAACATTGTGTTATCATTGCAATTTTTGCTAGAACTTCTGACCGAATACGATGAATCGTATCGTATCGTTGACGAACCTCGACATCCATCATAAAAAAAAACCCAGTCTATCAAATCAAAACACACACAGTAACTACTGATGCATGACCGCGCAAATATTTTCCTCGTTGCTTTGACAATGCGCACTCAATTCAGTCTGGTGATTCGTGGCGTTTATCTAATTTATTTGAATGAACAAGATCAATCGTGGAGGGTTTCGGCCTACGCATGTCGCATGTTAATGCATGTAATGTTCTGGAAGGATAGAATTGGTGCATATTTTGTTTGTTTTCATACCTACCAAATATACAACAATAGTTTCATAAAAATTGGTGACACCATGACACGAGAAGCAGATAATTATATTGTTAAATAACATAACCTATATGGTTGAAAGACTTATTAACAATATTACATAAAGGGTCATATGTACTTTGAAAATACAACAAGGAGACGGGGCTCTAAATGAGTGAACACAAAGGGTTTAAAAGCTTCCTATTATCAGGCTTAATGGGGATCTAAGTACGCAATGCGGACGTGTCCAACGTAAGACGATGTGTAGTCTTTAAGAGGGACGCAAAGCTGACGGCTTATGAATTAACTGAAGTAATATAACATAACATCACGCCTGTAATTCTAGAAGGATTAGGCAGAGGTGTACCTAATAAGTACGTAGGTAGTACACCCACAATTCGCCTGTATCTTTAGGTAGGTACCATGAATTATAAATTCACAAACCGTGGCTGATAGAAAAATTCAACAATATCTTGTCTAGAACCTACGATCTCATGCTCAGCAGTCGCTATTACGAAACTAAACCAACGGGGCAGTTTGAAACTGAAGAAATAACTTAACTTTATGCCGTATTTTCAAGAGAGAGAGAGAGAGAGAAGCAGAGGCTCAGCTCTACATGAGTTACAGCTTTGAGCTCTCTCTCCTGCCTAGAACATCAGCCAGTACTTACATCAACTGCTTCTATAATCCTGTATAATTTCTTACTGCTAATGCATTAGGTTCAAGGTCGATTGGAAAATTTTGAGTTTCAGATAGCTTGATTTGCTGGCGTCTGTAGGTTGCGTATACAAATAATTAATGTTTTAAACTGTGAAACGGTCAAATATCCAGACTGCTTCCGGACAGTTTCTCAAAATTTCTCTTCTGGATATAGGAAATGACGTGTCACCATGTTCGAACACTTTAAGCTCCGAAACCACACAACCGAAAACAAGTGGCATCTTCGGCAGTGGCACTTTCGGCATCATTTAGGGTATTTACACCCCTTATAGGCCTATGTTCAGCAGTGGACGACTTTCGGCTGAAATGATAATGATGATGATGAAGATGACGCCCCTTATCAAAAAAATACAAAATGGTCTTTGTTTTTAGCTTCCAGTGGAAGAGTTCCACTTCCCGTTGGGTAAGCCTGAGGATAAGTTCATCAAATGGTCGGCGCCGGCGGCGGTGGGCGAGGTTGCCAGAGAGTACTGGACTGCTACTCAATACTTCGTGTCTGCAGGTATATTATTATGATCAGCTGTGTCATAGCAGCTTGGCTGTGGAAATCATGTTTTTTTCCTACTCCGCTATTCTTTTCTGAATAATTTCGTTGCGGGATTCAAGACTCTAAAATTGTTTAGGTATCTGGGTCTTTGTCAAACTTCATTGTCTCGACACTTTTCAGGTGGTCACCACTGTTGATTCTGGCTTTCAAGAGTTACAGTGGTTTGGGAATAGTGTGGCGGACTTTTCCCAATAAAAAAAAAACATTGGCTGCATGCGGAGTACCTACAAATACAAGAAGACGATACAAAAAGATGACTGAACAGTTTTTTTTTTTGTTATATAGTAAAAGATTGAAAATAGGGTAGTTGACAAAAAAAAATCTAATTAGTCCGTCAGATATATTTCCAAAAAATATTGAACACGTATTTTTTTTCACGTTAACAAAAAATGAAGACTATACAGTGCTTCGAAAAGTCGTGCAACGTCACAGTTTGGTCCATTTTTACCAGACTATGACGTCAAAAGCCCCCTCTCCATGATCTTTAGCAAGCTTTATTTTCTTAAATTTGTATTAATTTGATAAAACAAAAAAACACGTATCCAATATTTTTGGATAATCTAACTGACGGACTATACAGAATCATATTTTTTTTAGTCAGTCAACTACCCTATTGTGGCCATCAATTTGTAACCAAACCAAAGACTTAAAACCTCTATCAATGTACGGTATACCTATGTACGTATCACGATACGTACCTACATAGGTATATTTTATGTACCTACTGTATGACGGTCGCTAAAATGTAATCGATATGTGATGAGCATTGTGAACGAGAGCCATTAAACATCGAGCAGCAAAAGGGAGTTTAAAAGCATGTTCTAAGGACAGTTTCAAAATACATACTTTTACGGCCGGGCCAGGGGACTGTCAGAGATCAATGGAGCGCAGTATTATAGGAGTTAAACTCACTAATCACTTAAGGTTGATGTTCCAGGGTAGCCCGCGAAATTCAAATTTTCTTAAGTTTTTTGCAATTTGCAGGCCAGTGATAGGTTGTATGTTGATGAACATTTGATTCGCTGGTGTAAGACATATTATTATGTAGTTACAGAATTATAATCATCAAAATCATTAATACAACCCTCCAAATTCATTCCGGAACCTTTATGAGCTCGGAGAGTTGTATTAATGATTTTGATGATTATAATATAATTCTGTAACTACTTAGTATGTCTTACACCAGCGAATCAAATTTCGGAATTTCGCGGGCTGGTTGGAGGATCACCTTAAGAAACTCGATACCTACGTTCCTAAACTCAAATTACAAATATAGGTCACTCAGCAGACCGATTTGAATATCAATTTCAGGGTGCTATATTATGGACTAATGAATATTTCGTGTTTTTCATAGAGTCACTGAAGGCTGGTGCAGGCCCACAAGTCCAGAACGGCGCCACATTGCAAGATGGCGGCGTGTGGGTAGCTGGGCACGACAAACGACTCATGCGCATACCCAGCACCGAGGCTGAGCTCAACAGCACTGCCTTCAAGAAACAGAACTGTATTCCGAATATGGGTAAGCAATTATCTAAAAATATACAATATAAAGTCGGCCTTCCCAGTAAAATATGTGAATTCTTTTAGTTTCTTTCAATGAAGTTAGTGCCGTTCAAAATAATTATAAAAAGGTTGGGCTTAAAATCGTGCCTTGAGGCACTCCTTTTTATGTAATCGACTGCTCGCATGTTCTCACAAATAAGCGTTCTACTAACGTGCATAATGATATATAATATGAGCTTTAATTAATAAGCGCTGCTTCATTATTTACGTGACATTTAAATGTTCAAATTCGTCTAAAAATAAATCATAATATGATATAAGGATATAAGTATGTACATAGAGATAGAGCTAAATGCCTTAGCTAGTTCTAAAAATCCTAAGACGAAAGCAAAAGTTGTTGAGATTCATTTTCTTTCAGTCAAACCAATTTAAGCAAATGTTTCCAGGTACTCACTACTACTACAATATGACCAGGGACCTGAATTGTGAGGAATTGCTACCGTGGTTCGCAATGGTCACAGGAGGTGACTTGGTCGGCACCGGCTTCCAGGTGATCGGCAGGCTGAACCAACAGAAACGTAGGAACTGGTTCGAAACGATACCCAGCCCCAAGCAAGGCATACAGGTGAGAAACAAAAAGTTGGTCAATTGGAATCAGCATTGTTGTTGGTAAAAAGATACAAAAGACAGCTTCCAAAACGAATACTTTTCAACACTTCTGACGTTGAAGATCGAAACCAGAAGTTGCTAAACAAAATCTCTAGGATTGTTTACGGTGGAAACTTTCAAACGCCTTTCGCTTAAGGGAAAGTCTCATTCATCAGCAGAAATAGGGGTGATGTGCTCCTGTATAACATAAGCGTACCTACATTACAAGTTGTAAACCATGAATATCAGACTCATTTAAGGTTCAAAATCATCCTCTTCAAGACATCACCAAAACTGTTCCTGTGCTTCCGTTTTCTTGGGAACGTATAAACATTATATACCTCACTCCTGTAATCTCCGAAGGGTAAGGCAAAGGTACACCTCACTTCATCAGTTATATTATATTGCAGTCCCATATAATAAGAGGCGAGCCTATCCGGCAAAAACCGGGCACAAATCCAGACTCCGTGGCTGCTACCTAGAAATTCCAGATGGAAAAACTCAATAGCACTTTGCTCGTCCAAGAAATAGAACCCGAAACCTCATGGTCAGCAGTCGTGCTTTGGATCACTAGACCAGTGAGGCAGTCACCACACAGCAGTATTCATGAATCATTCCATATTTAAACTCCTTGCCAAACGCGGAAATTGCAGACTTATTTTCGAAATAAATATAGTGTAGAGCATTGTAGAGTTATTTCAATATCTCCCCATCTTGTTTTTGTTTGTGTATATATTTACAGGATGGGTATATACTCATAAGGGTATTATAATTATGTTTTTAATCTATTTATGTAACTATTTATATATTATATTTATAAATCATTAGGAATGATATATTTGTTTTTTTTTTATCATTGTTCCTCTCAGAAAGAGCACCTGCCATCTAATCTCTACACCACCCTTGGTTTACTGGTAGAGAATGCCTAAGGCATTAAGTCTGCCTTTGTACCTTTTTTTTGTGTGCGAAAAGTTTAAATAAATAAATATGCTTCATTTCAGGTGGCGATTCCATTTGCTCCGGATTGTCTGGGAGATTGGGCTGAAAAGTACGGCATTGTATCCATGCATATCTACTTCGTCAATGAACCTTGGAACATTCAGTGCAAGTAAGTTAATACTGCAATACTAATATTAGTAATATTCAGTAGGCAGTACTTCTAGCTAGATACGGTGCGCATTGTCAGGAGGTTCCTCTCAAGAGCCCTGACCACCGGTAGCTCGTACCCTGTTCCCAATGCCGATGGGCTACTGTTTTTTTATATTTTCTAATGTTAAATTAGCGGTAAATATTTAAAAATGTTAATAAATAAATATAGGAATAATAATAGTGTAATACTAATAACTAACTACTGGGGTAACACGATACCTACCGTTTGGTAAGACTGGCTGTCAGTCTTTTGATCCAATAACTACATGTAATGACTGTCAAAGAACTCACCCGGATTGACATGGTTTTTGTTTCTAGGAATGGAGATTCTATCAAACCTGCGCCAGCACTTGACCGAATTGTTCTCAACGGCTACAGATATGCCACAAAGGTTCAGGACGAGTTCAAAAAGCTGTTTGGCGGATAAAATAAGTTTAATATTATATATTATTTAAGTTATCTGATAATTTACATGTTATTATTTATCTAATAATATATATATGTAAGGTAATTAAAGATGAGATTAATTCATTAGAATTAGGAATGGAACTAAGCAAAAGAAATGTTGTTATTATTATTTTAACTAAAAAAATGTCACAAATACGGAATTAAGCTGCAAGAGAAACCATGACTGTACGGTATTAAAACAAGCTATTTATTAAATACTAGCTTTTGCCAGCGGCTTCGCCCGCGTGAAAATGTCGATTTTCCATACAAACTTTCATCCCCTATTTAACTCCCTTAGGGGTTGAATTTCAAAAAATCCTTCCTTATTCCTTGTCTACATTATAAAGGGAACCTCTGTGCAAAATTTCAGCTTTCTAGGTCCAAGGGTTTGGGCTGGGCGTTGATGAGTCAGTCAGTCAGTCAGTCAGTCAGGACTTCTCTCTTTATTTATTAGATAAAAAATAAAATATAAGTAATTAAAACTAGAAGACTTTGTTTTTCTCACCACGTTTAAGAGGAATACTGGTAATTCTTTTGAATGGTTAGAAAACAAAATAGTTTATATAACAAAATAGTTTACTCCTTATTATTTTTTATTTTTTTTTGTACTCTACCACAACGCTGTCTTATTTGACCCTAAGGTTGACTGGTAGAGAATGCCTTGTGGCATTAAGTCCGCCTATGTACCACTATTGTACATGAAGTTTAAATAAATAAATAAATAAAACCTTCAATTTTGAGTGTGAACTGTGGATGTGTGACTACAAAATACAGCCGTTCCCTGGGAAATCAGCCCCGCTTCAAACTTGTTTAGACAAGCTGAGAAAGTTAGCCGTCTCCAAAACATGAGCTCCAAACGAGATACATTTGAAGATGATTAAGGCTGCAGCGCAGTAAGCCTCTAATGTCCCCACTGCTGGGACACAGTCATCCTACCTTATTTCAGGAAATGGGGTTGCGAAGTTCGGGTTGGTAGATAACACATTCTTCGCGAATTTTTGGTCCTAGGAGATGCAGGTTTCCTCACGATATTTTCTTTCACAGTTTTGAAAATGATGAACAATACAGAGAATATGTTCATTCGAAGGGCGTTTTCAAAACAAAAACATTTACCTTTAAAATAATATCCCTGAACTTATCAAAATAGATTCAAACTCGAACAAAAACTGAAACGGGAAGTCAGTTGACAAAATAAAATTAATTCCAGTTTCCAGCAAAGGCTTTACAGCTGCCATTTAAAAGTTACGCGAGCAATATAAAACGAAATACTTTGTAAATGTCAAAGTTAAATTAAAGTACCTCTGTACCTAGAACTTGATGTTTTTGGGACGCTCCGTTTCGAGAAGGTTCGGTAGTAACCGTAACTTTTACGATTTAGCTTCAGTCCTGTAGGAGTCTGCTAAGTAAATAATTTATCGTTCAGTTGGAAATTATAGTAGACATTTTCTCTAGCGTTGGCGACTTATCTTACACATCATTTAACATTTTAAACTGAGCATTTTCTTTCGTTGCGAAAAACACGGTAAATTGACAACGAGTTAGAAAATTCCTTTATATTATTTACTGAATTCTCGACATCTCTTCAATCAGCTACAACAGGAATATTAAACGCTTAGATATTACGGGAAATATTTCAATAAGTAGACTGGAATTCAAAGCGCCTAGTCAAAAGACATTGGCAACGCATAAATCGTCGAATAAAATCTTCGGCGCCGGCCAGGCGTTTTCATTTTAACGGCGGAATGTTGGCACACGGCCCATTGGGCACTGATAAAACTCTAATGCCGTCATCTAATTGATTTGTTGTAATTTGTGACGGTAGAATTAAATTATATTAGCAAGAAAACTACTTTTAGTACGCCAGGGCCTCACACCCCATACTTTCTTCGCCGATTGCTTTTTGTTCGATGAAACTCTGGATTAATCCTTTTATTACAGTCAAATAAGCTTCGAACTGAACTCTGGCACCTCGACGATGTTGGTAACGGTTTTGGACAAGCCCCTCAAAGTGTAGTGCAGGTGGAATTAGGTACACGTAGAGCAGGACTGGAGGTAAACCATTACGTAGTTAGAGCTGAGGTAGTCACACTATGCCTTGTCGAAATTTATCCTCCCGGACCCAACAAAAGTATTTACAAACATATTATAGGAGCTAATTATGCCTGGATCATTAATGATTTATTTAATTTTAAAGAAAGCTTACAGACTAATAAAAATTATGAAGAAATGTTATACAAAAGTTGTCTCCCTATCACAAAAACCCTATCCTACCTCTACCTTCGAGGATTACATGCATGATGTTGTTTTAAATGTTAACAAAAAGAAAAATAGGGAACGAGTTGAGAAGTATCACAAGCAGCCTATGAAGAAAATGGTCGCTCGCGATTTTTTCAGTTATATTTGTCAAGTGTGTTCTATATAACTGATACTACTTATACTGATACTAGATCACCATTAATTACATGATGATTACCCAAAAATATATCTAGGTCTATTTCTTACCTCATACCCATTATTTTCGGATTCACAACGAAAGCCCACAGCCCGGAACAAATACTCATTCTAATTAGGTTCATTAGAATTGAGAATGTCATCAACTCACTTACCCTTATACGTACTTTTTGATTGTTTTATTGTTTTAATAGCCTCACTATACTTAATACTTATGTATTATATTATACATATCACATACGCACTGCACACCATTTAATTTTGTTATTATTTACATTATAAGTTTTATTGTTTTGTTTTTTACTAATTAATGTTGTTTTTTTTGTGTTTGATTGTCCGTGATTGTGGCGTCACTTTGGGCCCTATCAGAATACCAGCGCTGTGACATTGACATCTGTCATAAATGTCACAGCACCATGCTGAGATAGTGGCCCTTTAGCCTCGCACAGAATTAAGTTCTATTATGTTTTAAGGCTTATTGTCAATTGTGTTTTTTGTGATAATATTTTTTATCAAATTGTGTTGTCCTGTTGGACCTGTGTGGGACTAATAAATACATTTTCTTTCTTTCTTTCTTTTCTTTCTTTCTACCCAACTGTGACGTACTTATGCTTGACTAGTGACTCGCCCCGCTTTGCACAGATTTTCAAGTTGGTGAAATATCGAGGTAAGATTAATATGACTAACATCACGCCTGTAAGCCCTGAAGTGGTAGGCAGAGGTGGAACTAATAGTACACTCACATTTCGCTAGTAATGTTTAAGTCCCTTGTAGGTACATGTTGCGCCGACCCCAAATAAATTGGGATAGGCAGGAGAATGATGATTCTTAAGTCCCATGTAATAGGGGGCAAGCCTATTACCATCAACCGAGCACAATACCAGACTTCGTCGTGGCTGCTACTAAGAAATTCCTGATAGGAAAACCCAATAACACTTTGTCCAACCCGGGAAGCAAACCCAGAACCTTATACTCAGCAGTCGCGCTTGCCACCACTAGACCAACGAGACAGACATGTATGTCGGTAATCCATACTTTCCATATTTCCATATCCATACTTCCATACTAATATTATAAATGCGAAAGTAACTCTGTCTGTCTGTCGCCTAAACGGCTGAACGGATTTTGATGAAATTTGGTACAGCCATAGTTTGGAACTTGAGAAAGGACATAGGATAGTTTTTATTTTTATTTTTTTCGCGAGATAAACCAAAAATATTCCGGAAGTCACTATTCCACACGAACGAAGTCGCGGGCAAAAGCTAGTTCGGTATAATGATAAGTTCGGTATTACATAATAAAAATATGAATTTTATGATGCAAGAATTTTGTTACCGTACCGTGAGTCAATACAAATTAATGTTTATGCAATGTAAGAACCGTAGATACTTTTGCAAACTTATTTTGTGCGTTCCAAAACTCTTATTTGCAACTTTAGCACTTCGTTTTAAAGTCTAAGTTATTGTAGTTTCGTTGTTTGTTTTTGTTGTAACTAAAACTATTGCAATAGATACTATTATTGCGTACGCTTGGGTACTCCATATCCGGTGTCTGCCTTTGGGAATTATACCGCAATCGTGGTACGATTATGAAACGTATTGACATTATTGTTTGTACGAGTTATTGTGCTTTCGATTCGTTTGGTTTGTTGCAGGATGTTTCATCGTATTTGTTGGTCTAAGTTTAGGGAAATGGTTTGAGTTGCGAGATTCTCTCATTTACTAACTTCCTCTATAGTCGTAAGGTTTGATTGGGTAATAGAAATCTTGAAAGGTTTTAATTTTGAAAGAAAAGCCTTTGGATACTTTTGTAGGAACCTTTTATTTATTCTCTCATTTGCGTCTGCGTCGTTGGTCGATCATCGATGCACCGATGGTGGGTCACAAGTGTAACTGCTGAGCATGAGGTCCTTAGTTCGATGCCTGGGTCGGGCAAAGTTATATTGGAATATTCCATCAGGAATTGCGTTCCAAAACTCAAATTGGCGATGTAGGTCACACGGCTGCCAAACTCAAATGGAACTGGGCTGGCCACATCTCCCGAATGACGGAGGAGCTGTGGGCCAAAGCAACAACACAATGGGTCCCAAACAGCAGCAAACGACAACGCGGCAGGCCCAGAAGGCGATGGCGGGACGAACTGGATTATTTTTGCAGAGATTGGCAAACCGGAGCACTGGATAGGGATAAGTGGAAAGAGGGAAGGGAGGCCTTTGCCCTGCAGTGGGACACAAACAGCTGATAATATTATTTCGGAATTTCTCAGTAGCAGCCCGGTTTATGGCAATAGGATCACCCTCTAGAGGTACATGGGACTTCATAACTGGCGACATGTGTTTTATCTTAGGAACACCAGCTCTGCCTAACGCTTGATAGCATGATGTTATGTTGTGGGTCGATTTTCTTCCTTACTGATCCTCTTGCAAACCTTTAAGGTAGAGCAATGTCGATCACTATCGTAACCCAAACCAACTTTCCCATTTTTTTTATTACTCACCCAAACCACCGCCGCCGCCGGGGGGGAAATAGAAAAATTACGATTTTCCTCTTCTCCGCTATTCTTTTCTGATTGATTTCGTTGCAGGTTCCAAGACAGTTAAAATGTTTCTGTGTGAGACTTCGTCGAGCTTTATTGTACCGTTGCATTTGTGATGGTCGGCTTACAGAAAATGCAGGGGTTTGGGAATGGTGTGGCGAGCTTGTTCCAATTAAAAAAATCCACACCACGAAAATAATGTTGGTACCTAACACAAATGTGGTCATGGCATGCACAGAATAAGCAACAAGGAAAATACTTCTAGTAATTGCACATTAGGGACACAAGACGTCACACTAACATCCCGAAGGTTGGCAGGCGGATACATTCCTACTGACGATTCTATCACAAAGTACCTACTTAGGAATGCCTGCGACACCATCGATTAGATCATACAAATGGCGTTTAGGTTCTTTTTACCCGACTGCGACGAAGCCCAAAAGGAGGGTTATTAAGTGTCTTTTTACGACCCATTATAGTGTAGTAAGAGCACCAAAATAACTAAGTGAACACAAATATGGTGTGCTCATATTTAAGAACTAGCTGATGTGCCCCGTGAAATTGTTATAAAATATTACTTGCCTATTTGAATCGGATTTTGTTAACAATTTCAAGGCTTCGCTTTTTGTACGGAACCGTTTTTCCAAAATAAATTATACTAAAACTATCTGCTAGTAAAAGTCCTGTCAAAATCGGTGCAGCTGTTTCGGAGCTTAGAGAAAACAAACAGCCCAGAAAAGTAAAAAAGTACCGTAGGTAAGCATTCAGTAAAACTACATAAAACATTTCAAAACTTATGTTTGTATAGATATGAAGCTTTATATGGTATATTAAGGAAAACACAATATCTTCTAGCAATCGAACATTAGGCAATCCAGCCGTCAAACTGCCGATCCCCGAAGGTTGCCAGACGGATACATTCCTAACACTTCCATTGAATCACCATCTGCTTGGGAATGCCCAACAACCCATCATTCGGCACAAGGCCTGCATAGTAAATCGTGACACGGATTGGTATCCGTCGTGGTTGCCCGATGTTGCTCAAGTGACTCGTTTCAATGCTTTTGTTCGGTGATCTTTAATTGTTTGAAAGTGAATGTTGTTATTGCTGGTATTCCCGTAGATTTTGAGGAGGTATTATGTTCTTGTTGTAACGCTTTTAGGCTAATCCTGTATTAAGGTTGAAGAATTAATCTCCTCCATTCCATCATATTAAACTTAAGGGAATGAAAGCTGCCCGTCGGGGCTGCGGGTTGTTGGAAAGAGATACCGCGGCCTCGACACGAATGGCTAAGAAGGAACATGAGTGGTTTTTTTTTGTGGTTACTTTTTTAGTCAGTAGAAGTCAGGCACTCCCTTTCGCTCTGCCCAGAGCAGGAGGAGTCATTTGATGACACCCAACGCTCATAAAAAAAAGATTATGAAAGTTACTTACCGTAAGAATTTAATGGTATAGTAATAAACGTTTTAAAAATAACAGTTGTGGCCGAGTGTTATAGGCCTCGGGTGTCTTACGACTTCTTTTTCAGAGGTTCAAATCCGACCAATTTTAACGGACGGTGTTTACCGTGAGGTAACTGGAGTATTCTTACTGGAGTATTTGACTGGCCTGTTGGTCTAGTGGTTAGTGACCCTAACTGCTATGCCGGAGGTCGTGGGTTCGATTCCCACCCAGGACAAATGTTTGTGTGATGAGCACGATCATTTGTTCTGTGTCTGGGTGTAATTTATCTAAAATATGAATGTATTTAGAAATATATAAGTATGTTTATCAGTTGTCTAGTACCCATAACACAAGCTCTGCTTAGCTTGGGACTAGATGGCGTTGTGTGATAGTTGTGGAATATTATTATTATATTATTCTTATAAATTTAAAATATTATAACGAGGACCCCTCTTATGAGTAATGAATGAATCTTTTTTCTGGATGTTGGAAAATCATCAAATGATTCCTCCCGCTCTCTGAGCCGAGTGGTAGGGAGTGTCCAAGTTCTACTGACTAAAAACAGGCCATGTTCCTTCAATCAATCAATCAATCAATCAGTTTATTGCATACATGTTGTACATGAGATAGAATTTTTGTAAAAGTATCAAACATGCACCCTGTAAGGGCACTGCAAAACATACAAATAAAATAAAATCAAATTAATAACATTTCAAATCATACTAAAAATTTACAAAATTATTATTAAGTACATATTATTATAAAATTAGGAAAGTATTATTGTCAAATCAAATCAAATTATGTCAAAGAAAAAATAAAGAAATATAAATGTCAAAATACCTAAAGTTACAAGTTAAAATGTCAGTCGTACACAGTAACACAGCCAAAAATTAAAACTAAATTATACATGAAAACCAAAATAATTATTTTAAACTCACAAAACAATAACATACAATATTATTTATTATATTTAATTAAAATCTATCATTGAGGTATTCATTAACATTATAATAGCTTTTGTTTAACAAGAAAATTTTTAGTTTATTAATAAAGATGTTATATTTATTTAGACTTCTTATTTCCTCAGGTAACTTCTTAGCCCTTTGTGCCCGAGGTCGCGATATCTCTTTCGAACAACCCGCAACCCCGACAGACGTCCCCTGCCCTGCAATGCTGCTGACATTATCTTTGAGGCGCGCGTGGAACACGAACGCGCCGTCGACACGGCCTGTCATCGTCATAATTTTGACGGACGGACGGTGAGCCAGCTTATTACTCACCGTCCACAGGCCCTTGTTCACTCACGGATAGGGCGCCTGTGTAACGTTATAGGATAATTGCTTTAATGTAATATCTTAAATTATGGGTAGCTAAACAGCTTGAGCAACGCGGGATTTTTGTAACAGCGACAGCACAAACAATGCAGTGTGTTAATCACCCAAATGATTACAAGAAACCGTAATCATGGAACTATTAGTAATCGAGCCATTCACACTGATTTTGTACTTACGTTGTGGCGAGGAAATGCGCAATAGTGAACTGTCCTTTGTTCATTAAACGCTGTTGTTCAACTCAGTACCAAAGTGGCACAACAACTTACTGTCACGTATTTTCCCAAACATTTTGGGATCGGCTCCCAATCGAACCGGATGCCAGCTAACTACCAGTATTTTACATGGAGCAACTGCCTATATATCTAACCTCCTTAACCCAGATAATACTGGGTAATATGATACCCCTTTGCTGCTACTTGACGAAATTATCTTCAAATGATAACGTACTTTTCGAGGAACGGAGGAAAATCGGTATGTAATGGATATTGTCACCCATCCACAGACCAACCTAGGCTAGATGAAGATCGACCCGAGCGGCAGTTATTATTGTCACAAGTTCCTAAGTTTTCTTCTTGAGTTTTAGTTAAATATCCCTGAAAAAGGTATTGTAATTATGATTACAAAATAACTTTTTTCTACATTCACAAAATAATAAATTATGTTTAAATGCATGATCCCAACATAACCCAGTTGTTCACACAATCGCCCATTGGATGCCCTTGCAGGTACAGTCAGTAGCACCAATATGTTTACACATAACAACGTCTATAGAGAAGCAATTACTTTCGCCTGCTGAATATTGATTTAATTTTCATGTTACGTAACGAAGCTAATAATTATTTTGGAACCCTTATCTTAAAGTAGGTCATATCTCAAAGTTGCAATGGTTATTTCACAAAAAAATCGCGTTTGAACTTTACCAAGTCAACATAATAGGGTAGACGACTAAAAAAATCTAATTAGTCCGTCAGATAGATTTCCAAAAAATATTGAACACGTATTTTTTCTTTTTTCACGTAAACAAAAAATGAAGACGATACAGCGCTTTGAAAAGTCGTGCAACGTCACAGCTTGGTCCAATTTTACGAGACTATGACGTCAAAAGCCCCCTCTCCATGATCTTTGACAAGCTTTATTTTCGTCAATTTTTATTATTTTGATAAAACAAAAAACACGTATCCAATATTTTCCGATAATCTAACTGACGGACTAAACAGAATCATATTTTTTTTAGTCAGTCGTCTACCCTATTGCTTGTCATCATCATCAGCCAGAAAACGTGTACGGCAACCTGCCGCTTGCATCTATCGGTTGCCCGTGACTCTAATGCCTGTAGCACACCTCCGCTGCGAAACTCAAAGGGCGAAACCGCAATAGTTTCGCTGTGAGTTGTAAGTTCTTTGGCGGCGAAACAGGAGCGAAATTCCCTGCTCTAACGTACAAAACTGACTATGATGTTGTCTCTTTCTAACACGATTTCGCTCATTTGCTCAGCAGCCGTCTACATCTCCGCCCGTTGACCGTAGTACTTGTGGTAGTATGTTGTACAGCGAAACTCGCGCAGCGGTTTCGCAATTGTTGTTTCGCAGCGGAGGTGTGCTACAGGCATAATAGCTAGATATTATTGCTATTCATCATCATCAGCCTATAATGTTCCCACTGCAGGGACACAGGCCTCCTCCCTAGGAGAGGGATGGGCGTGCCCAGTGCGGGTTGGTAGATGTCACATGTCTTCGAATTGTTTGGTTCTAAGATATGCCGGTTGCCTCACGATATTTTCCTTCACCGTTTTGAGAGCAGTGGTGATGCAAAAAATACACAAAAAAAATTACACAAAGTAATACGCCTGCGTCAGTCAGGGCCGCCACCGCTGCTCCCTCTCTCATTATTGCTAGACTTTACCTAA
This sequence comes from Diarsia mendica, assembly GCA_949316265.1. Lineage (NCBI taxonomy): Eukaryota > Metazoa > Arthropoda > Insecta > Lepidoptera > Noctuidae > Diarsia > Diarsia mendica. Next base: position 5,951,214 of record OX438906.1, on the reverse strand, counting down.
TAAACTAAAATAATTATAATCAGTGTGTTCAGCCGCTCTATACCAATGATACACAGGTCTATAGACGGTTTGTGTGCTTTCCGGTAAATTCATTAAACGGTTATATTTACCTATTAACCGGTAAAAGGATATTTAAACAGTTGTTTTTGTAAAGGACGAGCGTTATTGTATTTTATTGTGTGAGGTTTGCTGTTCAAAAGGTCTTGTGGACCTTTATAAATCGTTGTATTGTTCGCTTCTCTTGTTTGTTTACTGAAAGGGTAAATGAGAAAATGCGGTACCGTGTTAGTGATGTCGTGATTTTTTAACGTTAATTGAACAGATGTGTATGTACGTACTGTTTCTGAACTGATAGCTGTTGGTGACAGGGTGTTGACGATGCTGAAGTCTATGCTAATATTAAAAGAGGACGTCTAAAAATTATTTTACTTACGGGAAGTTACACTATCCCCGATTGTCATAGGCCACATTTAGAACGTTCCCGTATTTTATTTCCGAAAGCAAAAGCTAGACAAGTATAAGTTCAAATGACATGTTCACTGCAATGGGTCCTATTCGGGCTCCGTGTTATTTGGTTTTTGTCAGTAACACTCACGCTGTCTGAATGTGTGCCCAATTGATTGATGGCAAATAGACTAAGCTACAATACATACATAACTGGTGAGTGGTTGCCTACAAGGTACACCTTTGCCTAAGCCTGTGGGGATTACAGGCGTTATGGTTATCAGCAACCTCCTAAGTTCAATGAAGTCCAATTGCCACACGTACGCAGTTAATGTTTAAATCACCACACAGTTTCTCTTAACTCCTGATTATAAAGGTACCCTACCACGGTTCAACTAAGTAGTTACGCTACTCAGGGGACTATAAATAGGTAAATGGGTTAGGTAATTACCTGTACGCTCAATAGGGAATGAGTCGACACTAAGGGGTTGAGTCGTGAGTCTGACCTTACGCTAACATGGTTGTTTAGGGCTGGCAGAGAGGTTAAAGTGTAAGGATTTGGCAAGGAAATTGTGTGCAGTTGTTAAACAATTATGATTTACATCTTGAAATATTGTTTTCCTAGCTTGTAAATCATTACAAGCTAGGAAAACAATATGTATTTCAGGGAAAAGTTATAAGTACCTACCTACTGTGGTTATTAGCAAGTATAAACTAATCTCTAAGTCTGTCGATACTACAACACAAATACTAGAAGAGAAACGACTGCTAGATTAAGGACATGGTGTTATTGTATGACCTACTTAATAATAAAGATCCATGGGAGTAAACTAGTATGATATTTTAAACTGTAGCGATTAAAATAAAATAATGAAATAATCTAGCAAAATAATTGCAATTGCATAACGTAATTGTACAGCTCTAATACTTGATGTTGTATTAATCAAATTGAAGGAAAACTCGACTAACTGCGGTCTCAGATATATTTAATGATTACTTAAGCCGTTACTTAAAAAACTGTCAAAACATTTATTATGTGATGGCCTAAGTAATCATTAAAGCTCTCTGAGTGCAGCAGTAAATAATACCCAAATTAGCCCACGCGTTGGGCGCCATCCTTAACACTTATGATTCCGACCTTGCGCCACACATCACCATAAATAATATTATAATATCTCACCCCACTTTATACTGCTGAAATATTAAATATGTTTCGGCACAAGTTTGCTAAACTATTAAACAGTAAGGTGTTAAGTGGAAGGTACAGTCATCAGCACTAATATGTTAGTATAGTTAGGTACGAGCACCACAAGGGAAGAAGAACATTTTGAGTAAGAATGGAGAAAGAAAGAGAGTAGAGAATGGCCAAAGACACGATAGATAAACTGTGTGAAGGATGACATGGATAGAAACGAGGTGAATGCTGAAACGATGCGTAAAAATAAGAGAAGTATGGAAGAAGGAGACACAGAGAAGGACAAGAGAATCGACGATAATGATGATTCATTTGTGAAAGATGTCGAAAAAAAGGAAGAAAAAGTACTGCGTCTGATATATAATTATCGTTGAACAGTCCTACATAAAATCTGGAATTGAAAATAAGCAGTTCGGAAAAACCTGTGAACACAAAAAATAAAGTTGTACCTATTGTTTCAGTTCCGAATATAGGTAACCCAGTATTTTGGCTCCCCTCGAAGGCCGGTCAGCCGCTCCATCACGCTCGTCGGCCTGACACTCAGATCCAAGATAAGATTGAGCTACTTCCGATACACTTACTAGTTCTACGGCCTTCAGTTCTTCGTTATACTATCTTTTGTTTTTGTTGTATTGAGTTGTGGAGTTCCGATACGCAGCCACACCATGTAAAGTATTAGTATTCAGCGGCATTCGGTAAAACTGGAACCACAAACATGATTAAGAGTATTTTATCTATTTGGTCATAACAATAAGGAAGACAAAGAAGGAAAAATCTCGAAATTCTGTCAGCACAAAATTAAACTACATTTTACAGTAGGTCAGTTCGCTACCATCCGTAAATCCTAGGTTTGTGATTAAGTTCATAAAAACTCAAACTCAAGCTTCAGTTAGGTCTTATGGACTATACTTGACAGGATATAAACATAACTGGCAAAATGTGGATGAACTACTAAGTACCTATACCTCTGCCTTACCCTACGGGGATTGCAGGCGTGATGTTATATTATGAGTTTTAAGAAGACGCACGAAGTTGTAGGAAGGTCCTGTATGTCGCAACAAGGCTAATCACAGTCTGATGATTTGTTACTTCACACTTTGCTAAAATACCTCATACGAAATAACTTACTCGATATAAATAACAGATTCCACCATTTCTCCTTTACCCAGGTCGGTAAACCAATTTTTTAAACCCAACAATACAGGTCCCTCTCTACCAAACATACAAAAAAAAAGTTGTCACCACAATGGCTAGGAGATACCCCGACAGTGGGCGCGGACGTTGAGTGATCGCGAGGTCCTCCGCGACGTTACACGATTACCAGCGCCCTCCATCAATCTCCAGCCTGGAGACGAGTAATCGATTACAATGAGGATTTACTACGAGGGAAACTCGATAAGTGCTAGCGTTTGTTCATAGAGTAGGTAGGTACCTACTATCTATTTGAGAAAATTGGTTAGGAAGAAAACGTTGTGAGTGGTCATCTCTTAGTTTCTACATCATCATTTCAGCCAAAAGACGTCCAGTCCTGGACATAGGCCTCCCCAGGTGTCACCACATTGGCCGGTCCTGTGCCTCTCGCATCCAGCAGGTCCCAGCAACCTTCACCAGGTCATCGGTCAGGGGCCGTATTTTTGAATCAATAGAATTCCAAATCGTGTACGAAATCGCAGAATTCATCACGTCGTTTCCGTCATTTCTACTGGTAGAATATCGGAAACGAGTGGGTCGGACCACTCGTTGCAAAATTCACGGGTATGAATATTCAAAAATAGCGATTTCGTACGGATTCGCATACGAATTCTGCGATTTCGTACACGATTTGGAATTCTATTGATTCAAAAATACGGCCCCAAACGTCTCCGGTTCGCGGTCGCCACTCCAGAACTTTTCGGCCCCATCGGCCATCCGTTCTGCAAGCAATGAAGACTGATGGTGATGACAAATTAATGCCCATATAAACACTAAATGGCTGAAGATTGATGACCCTTGATTTATCGATTTTCGTAATTCTGTGTAGCTTTCAAAATATTAATAATAATTGTTTCTAACAGTGAACAGTGAATTGATAAGTTCATCAAAATCAACATTCATTATTATTGTTAATTATTTATGTTAATTTTACGACTTAACACCTTTAATGGCTCCTTTATCTTGCCAATCATTAATAATTATTTAGTTGTTATTTCCATGTCCTCTCTCTTGCATAATTTAAATTGAAAGGTTTTAAGGAAAACGCGTTAAACGCCATTGTTGGAAGGCCCACCAGTTGCGAAATCCACAACTCGTTATGTACAGACTGCTTCGTGTATTATGTTTAACACGGCCTGAACCGTTCATAGGGTGTTCTTCCAAAGATAATCACAAAGATGACGTTGGGTCTGACGACAAAGGGCTAAGAAGGAACATGGTGGTTTTTAGTCAGTAGAAGTCTGACACTTCCTACCGCTCAGCCCAGAGCGGGAGGAGTCATTTGATGATTTGCCACCATCTAAAAAAAGGGCTGACAACAACATTTCCTAATCTCTTCTCACCGAACCTTGACTTACTTATTTCTCGTGTCTATGATAAAAACCCATAACTTATATGCAATTTTAAAAGAATGTTAAAAACATTAATCTATACTAATATTATAAAGCTGAAGAGTTTGTTTGTTTGTTTGTTTGTTTGTTTGTTTGTTTGAACGCGATAAACTCTGAAACTACTGGTTGGATTTGAAAAATTATTTTTGTGTTGGATAGCTCATTTATCGAGGAAGGTTATAGGCTATATAACATCACGCTACTACCAATAGGAGCGGAGCATAAATGAGAAATGTTGCAAAAACGGGAAAAGAACATTCCTTTCTGAGAGCTTCCGTTGCGTGCGCTGCGAAAACGGTTTAAGTTACGAGAATATCATGTATGAAGTAATTATTCGTCTTTAAAAGTTCTAAAAAAAAGTCCGCGACAGCATCTGTCTATCTTATAAGATTGACTCACTGTAACCATTTTTTGCTATTAAAATGTTAGGCTAAAAATAATTATTTTTTGCGAAGCTTATTTAACCCATATGGTATTAATCTATATCTAAATAAATATGTTCGTTAGAACGGAAATTTAATATAGAACATTTGTGCTCTTTACTCTATACAGTTTAAACAAATATCTTAGAAGATATCGCAATGTAAAAATACCCGCGCGGAAAAATAATTACGCGGGTTGCGTCACAATGTAGGTACGGGGGATTCTGGCTGGCCTCCGGGAAATTCAAATTCAAACAAAATAATGTTTACAAGTACAGGGTGTTATCGACATCGTATATTTAACAGTAAGAGATATTTATAGTAATTCTCATTTTAGTATAATCTTAACTAATATTGTAAAGAGGAAAGATATTTTTTTTTGTTTGTTACGATTTAACTTAATTATTTTGGTTGGATAGTTGATTTATCGAGGAAAGTTATAAGTTATATATAGAGACGCAGACAAAGTTGCGTGGGTCAGCTAGTTGTTTATAATAATGACATGACTACTTATACCAGACATGTGGGTTGAGGTTAAAATAATAAAACATATATTAGTTAGCACATAATGTCGTTATTTTGTAACAGCTGGGGTTTTCTAATGGCGGGTGCAAATTATGTTATACCTACTTCCATACTTCATGACCCAGAAAAACAAGGATTCTCCAGTCTTTGCCACCACACCTCCAACCTCTTGACCGCTCTCAGCAACCAGCACAATATCATCGGCAAACAGCATACACCAGGGTGCCTCTTCCTGGATGTCCTACGTGAGAGCGTCCATTAACACCAGGAAGAGGTATGGGGCTGAGAGCCAACCCTTGTTGTAAGGCGACAGCCACTTTGAAGCTGCTGGTAGTGGTAGGTTTCCAAAGCTAGTAAAGAAATAAAATCAAGCCCTGGCAATCAAAAACATAGAATTTAAGAAAAATATACAATAACAACAATTAACGTTTAATTTCTGATTTCTCTCAAACAATAATTTTCTAGGAAGATGTAGATCCGTTACAAATAACTGTGATTAATTGGTAAAGGTCTATCAGATTAATAAAGCATATCAACTAAGGTAGAAGCACGTAATGGTCGACATAATTATTCAAATACACTGCGGGTAGATAAACGCGTAAGATAAAAAGAGACGACATTTGCTTAGAACACGTAGGAAACATGCCTATAGGATAGATAAGAAAATGACGGTGATTGTTTTATTATGGAAATTATGGTGTAGGTACTGAAATATCAACCACCTACAGTGAATTTACGTGTCAGATTTGGGCTTCAGTCGGTTTGTGATGAGGAAGAATGAGGAAAATGTCGTGAGGAAAGTTTGGAGTACGAAGGTAAATAAATGGGTATAAGAGTTGAGGACCAAAAAAGCGATGTATGGGGTGATGTATATTATTATACTAGCGACCCGCCCCGGCTTCGCACGGGTGCAAATGGATGTTATTATACATATAAACGTTCCTCTTGAATGACTCTATCTATTAAAAAAAAGCGCATCAAAATCCGTTGCGTAGTTTTAAAGATTTAAGCATACAAAGGGACATAGGGACAGAGAAAGCGACTTTGTTTTATACTATGTAGTGATGAAGAGTTGAGGAAGACCAAAAAAACGATGTATAGGGTGAAGCGTGATATTATGTCAATTAAGGAGGTGTCTGATGAGAAGACGAGAAGTTTGGAAGAAGAAGACATACTGCACAGACCCCAAATAAAGAACAAGGATAGGTGAATGAATGAATCTGAGACACACGTACCAGGAATGCATGTCACAAGAGGAGGTCGAGGGAGGAGGATTTTTTTTTAAATAACAGTTACTTGCTGCACTTACAGTTTGCCAACACGTGCAGCAAGCCAACAACATGACATTAACTGAAAAACTTCATGCAATATAAAAAACATATGATATTGGAAATAGAACCGAGGACCTCATATATACACAGCTGCAGTCGCGCTAGCAACCACATTTTTTTTTAAATTAAACCACCAGAACAGTCTTTTTTTCGTACCTCAAGATTCAACAAATAAAAAACAAAAAAAAACTTTCGAATTTCGAACGAGAAAAAGCAAAGAGGTTGGGGAAAAATAAGGTTGTAGTTTAGTTGTAGTATACCAATCTTGTTACCTCTATATGAGCAAGATAAATGAGTTCCGATAGGATTTCAGAGGGATCCCCATGCGTTCTCCTGTGTTACTTAAATTGAGTTTTATTACAACCTTTGAGGGTCTACTATGTGGAATCTATCTGCATTCGTACGAGTACTTACTTAGATAGTCTATTTAGAAATTTAAAAAAGGTTCGTAGCTACTGATCTCTTTTCGGGATTTAGATTTTAGTCTTGATTTATCAGGGGATTGCAGCGGTTTTGACTTGAGATATCGTTTTAGGATATCCTAGATCAGTGTTATAAGCAGGTTAGGTACCTACTGACCAAATGCAAAAGTAGTTCTGCTAACCGTAGTGCGGTACATCACAGTCTAATCTAATATATCTTGTAGAGTGCGAGATATCGATACGAATGGATCTCCTGTAATGTTGGGCCACGGGTCAAATGGATTCACTGCATTGAAATGTCCACAGGTAAAGTCTGGATCAAAAAGGATTCACAATACATTCGTGAAAATGATAATAATACCTATCGTCCTGACTGAATTTCAGTTACGGCAAAAGACCAAGAAAAAATACAACGTACCAGAGATTAACACGTAAATTATAGGGCAATTGTTTTGCACATCTCTACAACCATGTCACACATTTTTTTGGAAACCTATATGTACGTATTTTGTCCACCCGCATCCAATTTTCACTTTCCACTTGAACGTTTCTTTTTCATTACAAAGTTCGATAGCCTCTACACAAAAAATATATTATTATGTATTATTATCATCATGAAAACATAGCGAAGTAACAAGCCCCGTGCGAGTTCCCGACAAATAACACTGTAACTAAATGTCCCGATTTTTTTCCCATTGGGAGACTGGGAACGAACTGACTAACAGATAAAATAAACTAAAAAATTACGAGTACCGACTTACTAACTTTCGTATCCATTCTTGTTTACGGTGTTATTTTGAAATTACAAACTTCTTCTTCTAAGGCCTTGTTGCTGGTAACATGACGAAGGAATTTGAGGATTCGAAATTACGTATTTAATAGACAATTTTATTATTACTGCTAAGTACAGTAATTTTTTTGCAACAATTTTTTTTTGTGATGAGTTGATATGGTTAGTAGCACTCGTGGCTTAATAAATAACTGCTGCTCGGGTCGATATTTCGGTTTAGCCGCGCTTGCCTAGGTTGGTCTGTGGAATCTTTGGCAGTCGTTACAGGTAGTCATTGACCTGAAAGTCTGACAACCAATCTTTTTTTTTATATCAATAAAAAGGGCTTTGTCGCACAGTATGCGATTATGCCGCCCTGGTTGGTTTTACAAATTTTAACAAATAGGTACTTAGTGCTAAAACTAATTAAAATCTATTATTTAAGTAAATCTTAGCATAGCTAGTCTGTAAAGTGCTCTGGTTGCGTCAGACAGTGGCGATCAATCAATCAATCAACCAATCTTACCAATGGGTTTCGTATATTCCTCCACAACCCACTCAATACTGGGTAGTATTGAGTGGGTTGTGGAGGTCAGATAGGCAGTCGCTTCATGTACAATACTGGTATTCAGCTGCATCCGGTTTGACTGGGAGCCGAATTCAACATAGTTAATAATAATAATAATAATATAATAATATTCCACAACTATCACACAACGCCATCCAGTCCCAAGCTAAGCAGAGCTTGTGTTATGGGTACTAGACAACTGATAAACATACTTATATATTTCTAAATACATACATATTATAGATAAATTACACCCAGACACAGAACAAATGATCGTGCTCATCACACAAACATTTGTCCTGGGTGGGAATCGAACCCACGACCTCCGGCATAGCAGTTAGTTAAAGGGTTAGGAAAAGGTTAGTCAGATGATATTGATATGTGTAATATACCTAACTTTTTTTTAAATTTCAAAGCTAGTTAGTAGTTTTAGCTAAACGGATGCGATTGTAAAATTTCTTCTAGACGATATAAGCATTGTTATCGACGGTGTTTTTATTGCTGTGCGGTTTCTCACGCGTGCTCCGCTCAGCTTATATTTGATTCGAGTGCGATGGTCTGATTTATAAGCGAACGCGATTCTTGAATAGAAATGTCTACTGGTGATTCAGGTCTAGTCTAGTCAACACGCTTTGCTTAAAACTAGTGAGTGCATGCTGTTTTCAGTTGTCTGATTTGCTGACTTCGATGTACCGGTGGGGGCCTGACTTCACTCACTGCTGGATACAAGCCTCTCTTTGCTTATGCCAAGCTTCACGTTCTAGTGCCAGCCTCATCCAGGATATACCCGCGATAGCCACAATCGTCAGCCCATCTCATCGTCGGACCACCATCACTTTTCTCTTCCGTCCTTGGACGCCATTCAGTCGAAGCTTTACTCCACCTTTACCGACCATACTTATCGACGCAGAATATAATATAGAATAGGCTTTAGCGGATCCAAAAGCGGATCCAATTTTTTCTCCATGCAATAAAAACGAATACCTAGTCAGACGCGTGGCGAGTCGTAAACTCGTGACTTGATGATTTAAAAGACTTGTATTTGAATGTCTTCGCTTGACAAGAAGATGTCCTCACTAGAACAAACGTCACAAAATACGTGTCACAAATTACGTCAGAGTCTCCATCGATTCAACGAAATGAAATAATCACATTTGGAAATCTGCCATATTATAAATTCAAATCGCGACATCTCCCACCTCGCACCGCTCTCGACACTGACCTCAATCCGCGCCGGACACAACAAAACAAAAATTCACAACCGGATTTCAAACATTCTCTCAAGCACTCTGACCTCCGCATTTTCACTAATAAACATTGTCATACGCACTGCTGTACCATTACTCATTCAGTTTCTAAATGACGTCAAAATGGAGGTAAATCTTGCGTAAACGGACCTGCATCGAATTGACTACTATAATTTTGATTACTGTGACGGAATCTGGTTTATCCGGATCTGATGTATTTCAGCAGCTATGGTGAACTGTCATCCGTTCCACTAAGTATAGAGTCCCAGAGGTGTACCTACCCATTAGTACCTACTCCCAGCTATTTTTATTAGCATTAGTACTCCTATCCAGTTATTTTTAAATGCCATGTAATAGGGGGCGAGCCTATTGCCATAAATCAGGCACAAATGTAGGCTCCGTGGCTGCTACTAAGAAATTACTGATGAAAAACCTCAATAACACTTTGCCCGACCCGGGTATCGAACCCAGGACCTCATGCACACTAGACCAACGATGCAGTTTCATTTATACGAGGAGTTCTTGTAATAATACTTTTAAAGTTACCAGTCATTTTTGACGACACGGTTGGCGCAGTGGCTAAGCGATTGGACTGCTGCGCTCGGTGTCGCGGGTTCGATCCCCGCACGGAACAAGTATTAGTATGGCCTACAGATAGTTGTTTCGGGTCTGGGCGTGTTTGTGTATGTGATTTTCAATGTTTGTAAACGCACCCACGATACAGGAGAAATTCCTAGTGTAGGGCAACGTTCTTTTTAAAAAAAAAAAAAGTTATTGAAAGTTATTATTAGGCCCCCAAAGAACCGCGGGCCTGTGGGCGGTGAGTAATGGGCTAGCTCACCATCCGTCCGTCGACGATGACAAGCTGTGTCGACGGCGCGTTCTTGTTCCACGCGCGCCTCAATGAGATGTCAGCAACATTGCAGCCTAGGGGCCCGCAAGGGCCGACACCTGCTGGTGCTGCGGGTTGTTCGAAAGAGATACCGCAGATCCGGAAACAAAGGGCTAAGAAGAAACATGGGTAGTTTTTTGTCAGTAGAATTCTGACACTCTATTCCGCTCTCCCCAGAACAGGAGGAGTAATTTGAGGATTTCCCCCACTCTCCAATAAAAAAAACGTTGGTACAGGAATGTAGAGAAATATTAAATCAGTATATTATTATCAATGTTACTTTTTAACAATGATAAATTCGTGGTTACCGTGAAGTATGATTTAGGTGTTACGAGTGATTATGAAATACTCAAGTGTGTACATTTTGAAAAACAATTATTTCGTTGTATAACAGAATGTTAAGTATTACGCAGCGAGTGGAAAGAGAAACCAACCAAGTAGATAACTACAAGAGAGAAAAATAAAAGATTGAATGCAATAGAAGGTTGTCGACAATCGAAAATCTTCTTAAAGTCATATGATGAAAAGAAATCCCACAAGCTACTCAAAATGAGCAGGGGAAACATAAGACTAGTAGTAGGCATCGCAACAGGACAATGTGGACTCAATAGACACCTGACGATTATGAAAGTAAAGGAAGATCCCATATGCCCAGCATGTGGAGAAGCAGAAGAAACAAGTTTCCACCTTGTGGCGGAATGCACAATGTATGAGCTACTCAGATGGGAAATCCTAGGAACAGATGAGATTAATAAAGAGAAGCTTGCAGAAATCTCTACCGAAAAACTGTTGAGCTTCTGCAAGGCAACAGGAAGATTCGCGATGCCGACCACCAGTAACCCATGAAGGGGATCCACCAAAATGGGGAACTGGGCGAAATAATCCACAACGAAAGGACTGATCGCCCGCCTGGTGTCTGCCGGCGTCCCCGAAGATAAATAGAAATAATTGATAACCAAGTAGGTTCTCCGACTCTAATCTTGATTCCTGAATCAGGAGGACATTATTAATTTGATATTATTTTATGGCATACCGTGATACGTGAGACAAGAAAGGGAATTACAGTTTACCTACTATGCAAACAGACAAAAACACAAGTACCAGAATCAAACCATTACAGGGTGCATGTTTTCACTTCTTGCATTATTTCAATCCCTGTATACAGGAACATGTTTGCGATAAAGTACTGATTTGATTCGAACCTAGACTCTAGAGTTATGACTGTGACTAGGTTAAAGACTCTAATTTAATCATAAAAATGCATAAATAGCGAGCAGATCGCACGAAGAATACTTAAACCTAAAGTATGCATAATGATCAGTCCTATATAATCATTCACAATTATCGTAGATCTTGGTCAGATCACGTTAGCACGGTTCTTTATATGCATGCATCTTGACACGCGCCGTTTTAATGCGTCGGTTTTATAAAGGTGACCACAGACTTGGAGCGAAGATAAGTCATAATTCAGTGTTAGGCCCAGACTCCACCAAAGCGGAGACGTGCAGACCGGAGAGATGTGCCAAATTCGACTAATCACAGGAAAGGATGTAAAGGGGATAGAACCGATGTGGCATATCAACCTGTCCGCCATTTTGATTTTTTTAGAAATCGCGGCCCACGATGAGTGGTATGTATGGATAGAGGACATTTAGACGAGCAAAAAATGTCCAGTAACACGGTACCCAAAGTGTCACGTTACCGAGATATTTGAAGGTAAAGATTGACATATGAGCACAATGACCACATAAAAAAAAGTTCAAACCCCTTTATCTAATGTGATTGCTCGATTTCCGCACATCTCCTATCCGCTCCACTAATCTCCACTTTAATGGAGTCCAGGTCCTATTCTTCAGAATTTACCCAATTTTGAGTAGACGCAGCATCTCTTCTTCTTCCATACAAAAGAAGACGTAAACGTAAAAACATATAAAATCCTTTATTGTGCTTTTGTCCGTAGCCATTTGGAGTACGCCTCACAAGTGTGGAACCCCAGTTATAATATTTACATGGACAGAATTGAGGGTATTCAAAAGCGGTTCTTGCGTTTCTTGCAGTTTAAAACTAGAAAATATACTCCCAATTATGTAACTCGATGCAAGAGGTTTCACATTTTACCACTGCATGAGCGTAGACGCATTGCTGACTTGGTGTAAGTACTTATTTAAGATTGCGAATGGTACCATCGATTGCCCAGAGCTGTTGAGTGGTATGGGATTGGTTACACACTGCAAAATGTTTCGCAAGCCTAGTTTGTTGCATGTCCCTCACTCCAAGTCCGCGTACAGGCAAAATTCATTCCTGATCCGTGCCAGCAGAAGTTTTAACAAACTAATTAGTGAACATGATTTGGACATATTCAACACGAGTGTATCTCGACTTAAGAATGTGTTGGTGAAATCATTTTTTGCACAAACGTAATTTGTTGTTGTTGAACTGTATTTTGGTTACTTATTTGTTTATATTCTCCGATTGTGTTACTTTGTTTGCTTATTGTTACCTTTTTTTTGCTGTGTTTTTCTTTGTTTTTGTGTTTTAACGGTGGAAACCTATAATTGGCCTTCAAGTGTTTATGTTTTAAGTGTATTGTCTGTATTAGCTGTAAGTTTTCCAAATAGAGTAAAATAAAATAAAATAAATAAATAATACTTCTCTAATAATCGTCATCTGAGCAGTCACCCCTATATCTACCCATATCATCCTCCACACAGTCCATCCTTTGTTTCTTTGGTCACCCTCTATTTAAAGCCATTCAGATTCATACTCTAAATTGCAGACGTAAGTACTAAGTATAAATGCAAGAACAGCCAAGAAATTGAAGATGGATAGTAAATTAGTAAACCATCTTTCTATTGATAGAAAAGAAGGTGAATACTCAGATAACTGCTAACAAAGACACGGAAGAAAAAGAGATGATGCGTAGATCCTGAATCCAAATAACTACGAGTATGAAATGGGTGATGAATCGAATATTAGTATCCAGCCGCATCCAGTTAGACTGGAAGCCGAGCTCTACATAGTTGGGAAAAGGCTAAACAGTGGATGAGATGGTGGGTGATGCCACGAATTTGGCCAGCACGTCAGAGATGATGATTGATGATGACCAGTTGGGAATAAAACCGTTGAACGAGTATCATATCCATAACAAAATAATTCTAAGACTACCTACATATTATATTGTATCTGTGACCGTTACCTAGAATAAGTTTATTACATTATGTTCTCATGTAAGTGGCTCTTTTGTCTTTTTTGAGAATAAAGTATATTAAACCTAAACCTATGTCGAAATAACGTAGATTGGCAATTACACGACCGGCCATGCACGATATAAAAGGTGGTATTATGACGCGCTTGAAACAGTGCGCGTCATTTGCCAATTTTGAAATTCGTTTCGAAAACACTTCTTTTGGTCAGCACGAACCAGAGACACCACATTTGTTTCACTTAGTTCCGGCTTCATACAACTCAGTCACCAAACGACCGGTTACTTCGTTAGTCACTCTCTTCGTCAGGACTTCTGCATCTAGTCAATCCTAGTGACAGTTGCTTCAGCGCTACTGCTGAGCATGAGGTACGAGTTCTATTTCCAGGTAAGGCAAAATTTACAAGATTTTCTTGCCAGAACATAACATCAAGTTTTATATCTCCGAAGGGTATGACAGAGGTCCCGTCGGGGCTGCGGAATTTTAACAAGTTACCGCGGCCTCGACATATTATAGGGCTAAGAAGGAACGTGGGTGGTTTTTAGTCAGTAGAAGTCTGACACTCGCTCTGCCCAAGAGCGGGAGGGTCATCCATAAAAAAAATGGTATCATGACAGAGGTGTAGTATTAGTCACACTCACATTTCGACAGTTATGTTTAAGTCTCATGTACCGAAAGGAGGCTGAGCTCATTAAAAATCCAGAGACGCTCGCTGGGCTCGCTCGTTCCATCATAGACTCATCCATCGCTTTCCATCAGGTTTCAAGAGCAGGTCAATTTTGCAATAAAAAAAACTGTGTACGAACACAGCATTTTAAACTACGAAGTTTAAAATGTTTGTTATACAAACGAATGCTGCAAGTCAGTAACAGTCTTAAATATTGAAAGAAAGAAAGAAAACACATTTATTCAGCACAGGCCATAAGTGCACACAACATAATTATAATAAAATTGACAAAAAAAAAACTAAATTGAAAAACAAAAAATACAAAGAGTGCGGCGTGCATCTCACGGCTGCGCCAAATAAATATCACGTAATTTTACGTAATCTCCGAAAGGTATGGCAAAGGTGTAGCTATCAGTGAGTGTCCATTATAAATCCAGAGACGCTCGCTGAGCTCGCTCGTTCCATCATAGACTCAACCATCGGGCGTCAAGAGCAGGTCAGTTTTGCAATAAAAAAAACAATGCTCGTAGTCCAAACGCTTGTTACACAAACGTATGCTGCTAGTCAGCGTAATGTTACAAACAATCTCGCGTGTGTAGCTAATGCGATTATGGTATTTACTGCACGAAAACCTTCACTCAACAAGTTTCAAATAAGAAATTGTTAAACGGTAACTTTCTTTGATGTTAACGTCAATAGCAGTAGTCGTTTTAAACAAGGACTTAGATATAATAATTATCATAATATTATCACGCTCAAATTTGCTTACTGCACTCTTATTATTTTAATTCCAGTTTATTATTGGAGGACCCTATTACCATCAACCGGGCATTGCGAGAGGTTTTTTCTCCAGCTTTCTACTATTTTCTTTCTAGGTTATGACTTTAATTAAAGCAATGTTTTACAGTAAAATAAATACCATCCTCTTCTGTGTACCTAGAACACTTTCAAAATGCTCAAAGTTGCTAGCTGTACTTTCTCCAAATAATTTTCAAAAATTTCTTCGCTCGCATTTCCTCTTAGTGACTTGGGAATCTGTCTCATTTGCAACCTCTGTGGGGCAAAGAGAGGCAATCATTATCAGTATTCAAAAATTCAAATTCAAAATTATTGTTTACTAGCGACCTGCCCCCGCTTCGCAAGGTTGGACGAAACCTTCCTCTTGAACCACTCTGTCTATTAAAAAACCCGCATCAAAATCTGTTGCGTAGTTTTAAAGATCTAAGCATACATAGGGACAGACAGCGGGAAGCGCCTTTGTTTTATACTATGTAGTGATAGGGATTTCTTCAACAAGATTAGAAAAATTTGTTTGTGATTGGAGCCTTAGGCAAACAATGCCTGTATTAGACCACTCTCGATATCATTAACATAGTATCGTCTTTTGCTGGTTATGGGTCCTGTCAATTAAATACAGGGTGCTCTCTATGATATATGCATATGAGCTCGTTACGTTACATAAAGTTAAAGTTGTTTCAATTGCGTAAATAATTATGCTTGTGTTTTGATTAGACTAGACTCCACGTCAATTACTGAAGCAGGGTTAGAGGGCTCCAAGCTTTCTTGTTGTAGTTGTATCTAGCCGTGAAATAATTGAAATGACTACGTTGTGCCCCGGGGTTGCTCTCGCTATTTCTCTTGCTCTGCTCCTCAGGTTTGTAGCAGAATGTTAAACCGCTTCCTCATGCCCTTCAAGAATTGGGCTATCAAAAACAAAACCGAAAGTATTCTTCGTATCGCTGGTTCGACATTTTTTAAATTAGATTAGCCTTGCAGTTATGGCCTGACTGAAGAACTTTTGTTCTGGCTTTTGGTTGTTTGTAATGTTTTAGTTTTACCATGCAATTAGATCGGAGGATTGCGGCAAGTCCTATAGAAAGTTTTTTTTTTTTCTTGCGAATTACAAGCGCTGTATAGAAAAAGTTGTTCAGTTCGTTAGATGGTCCGAGACACCACACAAGAGGTCGTGCGTTTATTATGTTACCTCTTGTAAATACATAAAAGCTTATCTTAGAAAAGGGTATGCATCTCTAATTCATCCCGGTAAGTAATTCAACATTTATGCTAGTATCCGGGAGGAGCAATTGAACTTTATGTGCTTAAAAGATAATATGTGGAGTTCAAGAATTTTATAAATGTCAATTAAGTATGTCTTTTCAGTTCTCACGATTAGCATATATACACATTGTAAGTCATTTACGGAACGGATGTTGTTTACTGGGTCGTTCCCATTTTTTGTGTTCAATGTTTTGAGTCAAAAGAGTCACTGTAATTATGACCTAATGATGTCCTAATCATTGTTTATTTAGAAGTTGGGCAGGTTAAATAGCTACTAAATTTTGTTAGCCTTTTGAATGTCCCATTGTAGGCGTCTCTTTTGTCATTTCCAAACCTTTCTATCCTGCAGGACTATAGCGTAACTTTTTAATGTCAGTATCCATCATAGTATACATCAGCGTATAGTGTCCATCAAATTAACTGTCAATTGGTTATGGTTTGGTACATTTTTTTTTTTTAAATATCCATTTCACAGTTATTTGATGGACACTATAATTATGATAGCCACTGACATTAAAAGATACGCAATAGCCCTGCTGTGCAATATCTGGCCATGTTCGCCCCGCAACCAAGAACAGATCGTTATACCACCTTCACTGCGGTCTACTACGATTACGAGGCCGATATCCTTCGCTACCAAATTAACTTCACTAACTACCCTATCATCTCCCTTTCCCTAATTAATATGGATGTCAGCTTTCAACCTCAAACCAAGTTAATACTTTAAATGCAGCAATTGCCAAATGACGGCCAGACCTATCAACTTTTAAAAAGGTTCTTTTTATTTTCTTGTTTCTTACCCAATCCCCGACTATTGTTACAATTTCTTTGGGGATCATGTAATTTCGGCGAGGATGTAATTGATAAATGACTAATGAGAAATTGTTCTCATTAGTCCGTCACTGTTATCATAACATTCATTCATTTCGTTCATACTCTGTTACAATTTTTCGTTCACAGGATAAATAACAAATAAGTAATGTTCACTTCGGAGGGATCGAATAAAAATTTATCAAATGGTTTTGCCCACATCTCGATTCTGCCCCCTCATCAAGTCACGTTGGCAAAGGGTCAATGTCTTAGGCAAAAGTATTGTAAGGACATATGGGACAGAATAAAATGTTTTCTATATGCTTGCGTAGTGGTAACTCAATTTACGTATTTCATGTTTTTTATTTGTATTTATTTTGTAAAAGGTTGTTTGATGAAACGGCGAGAAAACAAAGGGTTCCGTTCAAGTGTATGTGTTTTTTTTTCACAATTCAGTAACCTATTAATAAGTTACTGAATTGTGAATAAATGGCTGTTACTGTGTTTTGTTGGTGGTTTATTTTATTTTAGAAGACTACTTCGTCGGTCAGCCGACCGACGAAGTAGTCTACTAAAATAAAATATAGAATAAAAAATAAAATATAAAAATATATATATGATATAAATCTCATGCTCAGCCGAGCATGAGATCTTTGTCTCGATTCTTCGGTGAGGAAGTGTTATAGGGTTTTTAAATCTGGTATTTCTCAGTAGCAGCTACTAAGTCTAGGTTTGTGGCCGGTTGATGGCAATAGACGTTCCCCGTAGTACCTATATGTCAAAATGTGGAAGTTGGCAGAAATAAAAAAGGGCTTTTACCAGGCACTCATCACAGAGACAATGTTAGTAGGTACCTAAGGTTCTTACGAATTTCGTAAAATCCACCCTAAATTTGACTTCACCTAGCCCATTGACCCAGCTATATCCATTTGGCAGCTCCACAACGCCTGATAGGTTGTTGGCAGCCAACACGACCCAGACGTGTCGCTTCCCCGCGACAATTACAGGCATTGTCGACGCCATTACGACCGAGCACCTATTAATTCCTATAGTAATGAGCCACAAAGGAAATTGCGCTCAAAGGGCTTGGAGACTCGGATGTCTATTATTGTATGGCTGGACAAAGGATATTGGATATCACCTGTTCTGGGTTGCATTTAATTATTGTTATTAATGGGATACGCTGGTATTAATCAATAGGATCAGTTAGTTACTATTGTTTAGTAGAAACGGTGAGCTTAGGATGTTTTAACGTGAAGTTACACTGCCTTTCCAACCTCCAAAACCCAGTTATTGGGCAGCTTGTCGATACCCTTTGGCAAGCGTTGCAAAAGTTTCGGGCTGCAGATTAAACATATTTACATTGAAACAGCTTTAATAATTTCTGACTCATTTGTTCATACAATTACGTACCTAAATCAGATCAGTAGGTACTTATTAATATTTATTCTACATGCGAACATATTACTTCTGTTTAACTGTTACCCTTCGATGTTTGTTATGTATACAGGTAAAAATAACTTGAATTTGGGGACAGGATAATTTTTAACTCTTCAGAAGGTACATTTCCATGGCCCCCGTGGAATAATTTCCAACCCCAACCCGATTGAAGCTGAGGCAAAAGCTACATTTACAGAACTGTATTCGGTCAATAAATCAACCGACAGACAAAAGGCTAACAGAACAAAAGACCTCACATGCCTTGAAAATTAATCAGGGCACTGAATTTGGCAAGGTATTGGGCAAATGAGAATTTATCAATGACGTATATTTCCCTGGTTTCTGACATGTAATTCAAGAGCTTACGTCAACGTATTAAGTACGGTTTTTGTTATTCGCGCAATCCAATCACAGCTACCGACCTAATACTTGACAGGAGATAATATGACAGGGCCTGTAATTCTCGATGGTTTAGGCCAGAGATTACCAAACTTATTTTTTTACCGCCCCCTTTGAAAAACAATTCTTTTTCAGCGCCCCCTATTTTTTATACACTCTTATAACTTAAAAACCACAGTATTTTTATTTCCTCGGTCGTTGTCTGTTCTATAAGTTCTTCTTCCAGTTGGGGTGATGACATTTGAAAAAGGCCAAATACCCAGTCTGATGGTATTTCCAATTTCAAAATGTCCTGGAATCTTTCAATGAAATCACTGTGGAGATTTTCCAAATGTTGGCAGTATACAAGTAAGTCGTCGTTGTTGCAGCGCAGGAGTGCAGGACACTGATAAATTGAGAAAATAATGGAACCTGCCGATATTCTTTTTGAGTAAGATTTTTTCTGGGGCCCTTAATGCCCCCCTCTACATCTCCAACGCCCACAAGGGGGCGCTATCGCCCACTTTGGGAAAGGCTGGTTTAGGCAGAGGAGGACCTCTCAACACATTTCAGCCAGATATGTTTTAGTATTCTAATAACGAGCGAGCCCTCATCTGCCTAGCCTTTTCCCAACTATGTTGGGGTCGGCTTACAGTCTAACCGTATGCAGCTAAGACGAGCATTTTACATGGAGCAACTGCCTGTGCCTGACATTCACAACCCCGTTAGAACTGGGTAATACGATATGCTTTCGAAAGACTGGTTGTGCGACTTTCAGACCACTGACTACGTCACGGCTGGTATGGGTGGGAGCGAACCCTCAGAGGCAAAAATCTTGACTTCGGACTGCAACTGAACAATTTCTGATGGAAAACTCAATCACAGTTTGCCCGAACTTAATAGAACCTGTCAGGAGATTTAAATCTACTGTAGCTATATTCATGCAAATATTGATTTCTCAGTATTGCTTGAAAGCAGCTTAGAGAAAGCTGTCACAAATTCGTAATTCGTTTATGTATTTTCGATTTGTGCAAAAGCAAACAGCATACTGGCAAATAACGAAGATATAAGCTTTTCATTCATGGCACTACAATATGCTACAATCGCAATACCAGTAGGCTTTGACATTCAAATGACATTAGCAAATGCTTTCAAATGTCATATGATTCCATGTCAAAATGAAACGGAATTAGTGCAATTGTTTTTTTTTTTTAAAAAAGGCTATTTAGTCTGAAGTGTGAAATGGAGTACCTTAGTTTAGTTTAGTTTAACGGGGCTTTTATCCGCACTTAGCCTCTTGATTGGGCCATTGTGCGTGATGTTTTAAAAATACCTACTCCAACCAATATAGGTCGTCCCAGAATTGCAGCAGCCTTGCCAGACTGCTGCAGGCTTCCGGGAGAGTTAATGGGGATCGTAGAGTTTGTGCCCGGTGATCTGCTACGCTCCTGCACTTAGGAGTACGTGCCGTGGCGTTTCATCCTCTGCACAGTGGGCTGTCTGTTACACCTATGTTATGTAGATGTTTGTTTAGGGAACAGTGACCCGTTAAAATTCCTATGATTTTACGGAGTTTGTCCCTTTTAAGTTTGATGAGATTGCGACTAAACTTCATTGATGCCTCCGGAACTGCATCTTTTGTTTGCCTGCATCCTTCACTGTTTCTCCATTCGGTGAAGTGTTTTTCTGTGGTTCTTGAACGCAGCCATGTTTTTATTTGGGCCTGAGGTATGGGCAGTAGTGGTTCCGGTCCAAATACTATATTGCTTGAGCCTCTCTTGGCCAGCTCATCTGCTGCGTCATTACCCAGCGAGTTGCTATGTCCTTTTATCCATTGCAGGGTTACACTATTTGTGGTTGCAATGGATTGGAGTGCATTGTGGCATTCCAGTATTAGGACAGAGGTAATTGTGTTGTTTTTTAGGGCTTGAAGCACCGATGCACTGTCTGAGATGATCTTTATTTTAAGATCACTGACGTCTCTGGCTGCAACTGCTTGTGCCGCTCTGGTGATACCGATACATTCGGCTTGGAAGATTGTGTTTAATTTATCTAGGGTATTTGATATTGAAATGTTTAGATCATTCGAGAAGACGCCGGCTCCAGTACCGTGTGAGGTCTTGGAGCCGTCCGTATATATCCTAACTTCATTGATGCCAGAGCTATCTACTGCTTCTGCAGTGAGTTGGATGTCGTAACTTCTATCGAACACATGGTGGCATGAAGCTTTATCCATGGGCGCCTCAAGGAGTGGTATTTCCTTCAGAATCCCATGCAAAACTTTTGAGTGTGTTGTTTCTGTATTTACTTTCCACAGTCCGTTTGATCTTAGTCTTAAAGCGGTTGCCTGAGCTTCCTCCTGTATGACCAGATCCAGAGGTCTTAAATTTAAAAGATACTCTAACGCTGCTGATGGAGTTGTTCTCATGCATCCAGTAGCTGCTACACTAGCTAAGCGTTGCAGACTCTGGAGTTTCGTTTTCACCGTGGTCAGCTGAGTTCTGGGCCACCATACAACTGATCCGTAGGTAATAGAAGGTCTGATAACTGATGTGTATAGCCAGAGTGTGATCTTTGGGTTAAGACCCCATCTCTTACCAACTAGTCTTCTACACTGATTAAAAGCTATACAGGCCTTCTTTGTTTTAGCCTCTAGGTGACTCGCCCAGTTCAATTTGTTATCAAGAATTATGCCCAGATAGTTGATAGGGAGAGTCTTGTGTTGAAAAGCTTTGGTAGTTGTAATTCTGGTAACTTCCTTTTGTTGGTAAAAAGGATAAGTTCTGTTTTCTTGGGGTTTACTGAAAGTTCGTGTTCTTCACACCATTCCTCTACTATCTGCAGAGCAGAGCGCATCACTTTGCATAGCATATCTTCAGCATTCCCGTTTATCAGTATAGCCAGGTCGTCTGCATAACCAATAGTAGTGTATCCTCTGTCATTCAGTTTCTTTATGAGGCTGTCCACTACTATGTTCCAGAGAAGTGGAGATAGAACGCCTCCTTGGGGGCATCCTCTTACTACCTTGGCTCTTGTGGTAGTATTTCCCACTATCTGAACCGCCCTTTTGCTGACCAGTTCAGTGATCCAGTTTCTTATTACTGGTTTTACACTAAATTTTTGCAGGGCGTGGTTAATGCTGTTGTGTATTGTTTTATCAAAAGCTCCTTCGATGTCTATGAAGGCAGCAAGTGTTGAGTTTTTATTGGTTATAGCCGTTTCTATTTTGTGCACTACCATGTGTAATGCCGACTCTGTTGATCTGCCTTTCCTGTACGCATGTTGTTGGGGATGCAGTGGTTTGCTTTTTAAAGCTCCATCCCGTAAGTGTCGATCTACCAGTCTTTCCAGTGTTTTCAGAAGAAAAGATGTTAGACTGATGGGCCTGAAAGATTTGGCTTGTGTGTAGTCCTCTTTTCCTGGTTTAGGTAGGAAGACTACTTTTCCCTCTCTCCAAAGTGTGGGGATATATTTGAAAGCTATACAGGCCCGGTAGATTGGTATTAGGTGCTTGGTTACCTGTTTTAGTTGCCATTGTAGTAGGGCCGGGAATATTCCGTCCAGCCCTGCGGATTTGAAAGGCTTGAAACTCCTTAGAGCCCATTCTATTCTATCCGCGGTTACGAGCTTTTTGGCCACATCCCATTCGCTGGTTGTTGGTGCGCTGTGGTGGTCAGTGGGCCACTCTAAGTCGGATGTGATTTGGCATCCGGGAAAATGGGTCTCCAGCAGTACTGCGCTGGTTTCCTCGTCCGAGGTTGTATAGGTGCCGTCGTCTTTTTTAAGGGAGCCCAAAAGGTTGAGATCACCCTTAGCAAGAACTTTCTTAATCCTTCCGGCTTGGTTTGTTGAGTTTATACTACTACAGAAATTACGCCAGGCCTCTGTCCTTCGATACCTGATCCGTTTTTTGTAGTGTTTCTGCGCTGTTTTATACTTGTCCCAGTCCTCGGTGGTCCTGGAATTTTTCGCTTGGTTGAAGAGTTTCCTAAGGCCCTTGCGCAATCTCTCTAGTTCTGGCCCCCACCATGAACTCTTATCAAGGCTTTTAGGAGTTATAATTGGACATGCCAGTTCGTATCCGCTCAAAAGAGTGTCGGTTAGGAACTGTACGCCGCGTTCTATATCGTTCGTACTGAGTAATTCATCAGGTGTTCGTGCATCACTTAGTGCCTCGTTTGTTAAATTGGTATACCTAGTTATATCTGTTTTTCGGGGGTTACGATATGGAACAGGGTTTGTTATCTTATGCCGTAAATTGAAACACACTCGGCGGTGATCTGCGAACGATGGTTCGCTCGACACGTGCCATCCCTCAACAAGATTTGCCGCCGCGTGTGTAGCTAGAGTAATATCTATAATAGTTTGGTACCTAGAGCTTACAAAAGTGGGTTCCGCACCCCTATTCATAATGTTTAGGTTTGTTTGGAATAAAAATTCGGTTAGTAACTCACCCCTTCTGTTTGCATTCTTACTTCCCCATAGCGGATGATGTGCGTTGCAGTCAGCCGAGATGATGAGTTCCCAGTTCGATGCCTCGCAGTGCCGCACCAGTTCGACGAGTTCACTTGGTGGAATGTCACCGTCGCTCGGCATGTACCATCGCGTACAATAATGCATGGGAAGTTCAGAAAAAATACCGTGTGAAGCAAGAAATGACGCCACCTGGCGTAAATAAGTACTCGATTAGCAACATTGATTATATTGTTGATGCTACACTAACTAGAGGGCGCTCACGCTGTATAACATGTTCATGTAGTTTCTTTTTCTGTATTTTACATTCAAATAATTTATAATCAATTATTTCTATTATATAAATTTATTCCTAACTACTTAATATGTTTGTTTAAATTGAATATTATTATCATTTTATAACTAGGTATCTGATTTTAATTATCTATGTTTTAGTTTTCAAACTTGAGGGTAGGTCGAATATGAATTCATAAATAAATTTGTAGGTAGTAGAAATAATTAGATTGAAGATTTAGATGAGTTATGACTAAGCTCAATTGATTGTTCGTTATGTTTGTTTCGATTACCTCATTCGAGTGTGTTCAGCTCAGTTTTATTTTAATTTAGGTGAATTAACTTATTTCATCAAAATGAGTACGCGTTGTAATATTGTTTTCTTTACAAGAGCTCAAATAACTGATTTGCAAAATCAAGGCAAAAACTTATCGACACTCGAAACTTGTCGACTTATCTTATTGTTAACGTAAGTAGTTTAGATTTCAAAATTTTTATAAGAAAAAAAAATGTTTTAGTTACGTCTATACTACTTATTAAATAATCATTATTGCGTGTTATTATATTTCTGTTATAATTATTGTTGCAGAGAAAAACAGTTGTTCTATTGGTACGACGATTTGAAGACGAGGGATCTTTGCAACACCATCAAAGAACTAGCCACGGCCACGGCCACGGCTCATAAACACATTACAGCGTCAAATCGTGTTATGAGAGTATGAAGAAAATGGATTCCTGCCGATGACCGACTATGCTGCTTTATATGACTCAAGTGTTGACAATGCCCGTCGTGCTCTTATAAGTGAAGAGCTGCATTATAGGAGGCATGTTGTGAAACCCTGGCCCACAGAAAACCATTAAAGGACATTGATTTGAGTAACTTTTAAGTCCAGTGAACACGGACGCTTATGTTTGTGGTGTAGAAATATTACGTGATAAACAAGTGGTTATGTGTGTCCAATATGCTGGTCATATTGCAGTGAACGTGTGGGGATAGATAAGTGTTGCCGATCCAGGATTTATATTTCCTACTACTTAAAAATAATATTACTTAACTTTAGTACTTATTTTTTATATTAACTGGAGACCGGGTTATTATAACTGGTTGCGCCGTTCACATCAACATTCAAAATTTGATTGACATCCGCTATCCCCTATCCCCATCCCTTTCCCGCACATACCTCGCGAGTGAATAAGAAGATTCGTCCGCCATTTGTCGCAAAATTACTTCCGGATTGAACCGCATCGCGTACGCAATGGCGTTGGCCCGCTCCGTGGAAAAATATTGATAACTTTGGAATTACCGCGGTTTCGCATGTAATAAGACTATTAAAACCTATTTGTGTTTGTGCTTAACGTGTGAGGACAATAGCTTGAAGCCCAACTGCTCCTGAACCTGGAAAGTGAACCGGTGCACCGGCGACGACACGAGCACGTGGCTGGAGTAAAAGGTTTGTGCTTTCCTTCCCTAATTATCGGGTTGTATTCTGTTTTCCCACACCCCCGCAACTCGAAATACCTATCGCCAAAGCGTTTGTCAATCGTTTCAATATAGTATCGCAAATACAGTCCATTAAACTTAGCCCTTCGCGCCACCATTTTCTTTGGTCCTATCGAGCCGGACAGTTAGGTATTTGAAATAAGAACTTAATTATTTGTTGTAGCTAACGCATTAGTATTTATTCCATAGGGAATAAACGCACCGCACCGCAGACTTATAAGTACCTAACGCAATTCGTTGTTCGATATGCAGATTGTTCATCTATTACCTGCGTAAGTACGGTACGTAATACCTACATACGTAGCTATAGATCGCTAGTATTAGTTATTCATTCGGAAGTCTAATAGTATTTGTATATCAGAAACAGAGACGCAACCTAGTGGGTAAATTAGGATTGTTAAAAAAGTACCTACAGTTCGTTTTTCTCACTCGCAGTTCGGTTAAAACTGCCTACCCACTTTAAGTAAATATTATTGTCCGCGTCACTGTTCTTCATCGCTTATTCAACAAAATAACTTTGTTTGTTTGTTTACCGCATTGATAGTGTGTCATAAATTGTTCACGATGCCTCCAAAGGATAACAAAGTTCAATTGAAACTTTTATATGCTAAAAGAGACATGCTATTTTCTCGCGTGCAATCTATTTGTGATAATGCACATAAAACAGTTGATCTAGCTATAAGAGATTCGTTCTTATGTTCTGTAGAAAACTTAGATAGTTTGCGCACGGAATTTGAATCCGTAATTCATGATATTAACGTTTTTGAGTTGGAATTAAATCCAGAATACGCTGTGAGTTATCAAGCTTTGGCGTCATTCGATGATTTGTTCTGTCGCATCAAACGTGTCGCGAGAAGCTTGGAGATGCCGTCTGTCCATCAGAGCCAGGCAAACTACTCTCGCGATCGACCTAAGTTACCGCCCATTCAAATACCTGAATTTAATGGTGACATTCGCAATTGGAATCTGTTTATAGATAGTTTTGAAAACACCATAGATAAGAACACCTCTTTGACAGATCATGAAAAATTACACTATCTGGTTGAAAAGTTAACTGGTAAAGCTAAAACTGTTTGTGCCGGCATTACTTTTAGTGCCGATAATTATTCATTAATTTTAAAAACATTGAAGTCCAAATACGAAGACAAGAGATTAGTAGCTACCGCTTATTTAGATCAGTTATTCGAATTGAAAAATATTACAGTTTGTAGTGAACATAATTTAGAGAAGTTCTTAGATACTTTTGCATCATCTGTTCGCGCAGTAAATAACCTGAAGGTCGATGACCTCTGCGACTTTTTGTTTTTGTATTTGGGTTTAAAGAAATTAGATAGTGAAACCGTTCGTTTATTTGAAATGAACCATCGCGGTAACAAACTGCCAAAATTCAATGATTTAGAATGTTTTGTGCGCGATCATATTAAAATATTACAACGCACTTCGTCCAACCATGAAGCTACGAAGAAAGTAGTTACTAAGTCCGACCGTCGAACGGATGCGCCTTCGAAGTCACAAAAGTCGACACATACGTATGTAAATACCGCACCTGCACCTGTACAATCTATTTGTTCGTTGTGCGATAGTCAACATTCGCAATTGTACAAGTGCTCAGCTTTCTTAAAATTTACGCCTTATGAACGTTTTAGGTTTGTTCGAGATAACAATTTGTGTTTTAACTGCCTAAGTGAAAAGCATCGGGTTACGTCTTGCAATAGTAATCAAAGTTGTCGTAAGTGCCCTTCGAAGCACCACACTTTACTTCACATGGAGAAAGGTAATAATAATGCCGCATCCAATGTGAGCACAGTTAGCTCATCAAGCGGTGACACGTCGCGATCGTCGCAGACAGTCAGTGCGAACGCGGCGGCCGCTTCCCAGCCGCAGCCAGCGCGCGACGTTGCCCGCTCGCCGAACGCCGTGAGCGACGTTACTTTGTGTTCGATGTCCGCAAGCAGTGCGTGTACTACCGTGGTGCTCGCGACCGCTCACGTTGTTGTTATTGATGCTTTGGGTAATCCGTGTCTTGTTCGAGCGTTGTTAGATTGCGCTTCGCAGAGTAATTTCTTAACTCAAACTTGTTGTCAACGTCTTGGGTATAGTATAGATAACCGGCCAGCCCGCTCAGTAGTTAAGGGGTTCGGTGGTTTAAAATCAACCATTCATGGTTCGATTAAAATTAAATTTGCATCGCGATTTAATTCCGATATTTGTTTTGATATGGATTCGCTTGTCGTAGATAAAATTACGGAACAATTGCCTACTGTCCCGGTTGACACGTCTTTATTGACTAAATTTAAAGACCTACCGTTAGCAGATGAATCTTACGGTGTCCCTGGAGACGTCGATATGTTGATCGGCGCATCGATTCTCCCGCACCTCCAGTTATCGCGTAAGGTTCAAGGTCATTCGTCGTACCCCGCACCGCACGCCCTAGAAACAGTTCTAGGTTTTGTTATTGTTGGTTCCGCACCCGCACATTTAGATAGTTACTCGACTGTGTCACACTGCTGCACTGTTGAGCCGCCCCTGGAGTCTACCATCCGCAGGTTCTGGGAAATTGAAGAAGTCAATGTCCCGCCTATCCTAAGCCCTGATGATAAGGTGGCTGAGGAGATTTATTGTCGCACGACTACTCGAGGTAATGATGGTCGTTATGTTGTCGCTCTCCCATTCAAGGGGGATATTTTTTCGCTCGGTGACTCCTACGCTTCCGCTGTAAAACGCTTTTCTTGTTTAGAACGTAAGATGCAAGCATCTTCGAAGTTGAAGCAAGCCTATGATGAGGTTGTTATCGAATACCTAGATAAAGGATACATCTCACCTGCGCCTACCGCCGAGACTGACGAGACTCGCGATCATCCATCTTACATCATCCCGCACCACGGAGTTGTTAGAGAAGACAAGCTTACTACTAAGCTTCGCGTGGTTTTGGACGGCAGTGCTAAGACTAGCACTTCTGTATCGCTCAATGATATTTTGTATTGTGGTCAAAACCTTCAAGGTAACTTATTTGACATTATTGTAAATTTCCGCTTGTTTGCTGTCGCGCTTTCCGCCGACATATGGCAAATGTTTCTTTCTATTGGTATTCGCGAATGCGACCGCAGATTTCAACGGTTTTTGTATAGATTTTCGCCTCAAGAACCTTTGAAGGTTTACGAGTTCAATCGTGTTTGTTTCGGGCTTAAGTCGAGTCCTTTCCATGCGCTTCGCACTATCAAGCAAGTGGCCGCAGATGAGGGTGAAAGATTCCCGAAAGCGAAAGAAACTATTGAGACTGGGCTATACATGGACGACTTTGTTTATAGCGTAGCCAGCGAGGCAGAGGCCGTTGAGACCGCCGCTCAAGTAATAAGTCTTATGAAAGCCGGTCAGTTTGATCTTGTGAAGTGGACAAGTAACTCGCAAACCGCTCTAGATTCGATTCCACTATCACATCAATTATCTTCGGTGAAGGAATTTGATGGTGATGATACGCACAAGGTTCTAGGCTTAAGTTGGTCACCCGCGTCTGACATGTTCAGTCTTAAAGTTAGTTCGACTCCGCCAACTTGTACTAAGCGCATTATCCTGTCGTGTGTAGCACGTATATGGGATGTTATGGGATTTGTAGCTCCCGTCGTTTTATATGCCAAGTTACTTATAAAGGAACTTTGGCTTTCCAATAGTGATTGGGACGACCCCGCGCCCGACAATATTGTTAAATTGTGGGCTCGATTTCGCAAAGAGCTTCCATTGCTCAATCAAATAAAAATTCCTCGCCATGTTGGTATATTGTCAGACAGTATAGTTACTGTTGTAGGCTTCGCGGACGCCAGTGAAAAGGCTTACGGGGGAGTAGTTTATTTTCACGTTTTGAATGCTGATAAGGTCTCGGTTAGTCTTATAAGCGCTAAGTCCAAGGTCTCCCCTCGCAAGGTCGTTTCTCTAGCGCGCCTGGAGCTGTGCGCTATACTATTGTTAGTGCAATTAATCAGCTCTATTGTCAATGCCTGTAGGCACCGCATTTTTGTTGATAGAATTATGGCTTTTTCTGATTCTACTGTAGCTTTGTGTTGGGCACATTCTTCACCCCATCGTTGGGACACATTCGTCGCTAATAGGGTGGCTAAAATTCAGTCCGAATTACCACCACAAAACCTCTTTCACGTCGCTGGCACAGATAATCCCGCCGATTGCCTCTCCCGCGGATTGCTCCCTTCGCAAATTTTAGATCATCCTCTGTGGTTCTGCGCTCCGTCTTGGATTCATAGTGAGCTTGAGGAATGGCCGGTTAAACCCTTTAACCCAGCTGCCGTTTCAGAACCACCCGAGGAGAAGAAACATTCGCTGGTAGTTTCGGTCCCACGTGAAGATTCGATTATTTTATCTTTGTCTAATCGCGTCTCGTCTTGGTCGAGACTTTTGCGTTGTGTGGTGTATGTCTGTCGTTTTCTAAAACTGTTACCCACACGCTGTAATATAACAGCCGCTGATTTGGATAAAGCTGAGTCAGTCGTACTTCGTGAATTACAGAGATTTTATTTCGCATCAGAATTTAGTAGTTTAGAGTCCAACAAAACTTGTAGCCGCGCATTTCAACATTTGAAACCTTTTTTGCAGGATGGTCTCATTCGAGTAGGTGGTCGTTTGAGAAATTCTGATTTAGGATTTGAACAAAAGCATCCAGTAGTTTTACCCCGCAAGGACCATATTTTAGATTTGATTGTAGATTATCATCATAAGGTGAATTGTCACGCAGGTCCGGACTTGTTGATGTCTATCCTTAGACAAAGGTATTGGATACTTTCCGCTCGCAATTTGATTCGTGCTAGAGTGCACAAATGTGTGCCTTGTTTTAAGCTTCGCCCGCGTTTTATCGCGCCTGAAATGGCCGATCATCGCTCTTGCCGCGTTGTTCAGTCCGCTAAACCTTTCGTACACACCGGTACAGACTACGCCGGCCCGTTTAGAGTAACTATTGCCCGTGGTCGTGGTATACGCTCCACAAAGGCTTACGTTTGTCTATTTATTTGTATGACAACTCGTGCGGTTCATATAGAATTGACCGGTGATTTAAGTACGCAAAGTTTTATGTCCGCGTTTAAGCGTTTTCTGTCGCGCCGTGGTCCCGTCAAACGTTTATATTCGGACAACGGTACTAATTATGTTGGAGCTCGCCGTAGTATCTCGGAATTACACGCATTCTTGCGGTCAAAGTATTATCAGAGTGAATTCGCTCATGTTTTGGCCGAAAATCGTATTGAATGGCATTTTAACACGCCCGCTGCTAGTCACTTTGGTGGTAATTGGGAGACTAATATTAAGAGCCTCAAGTCGCATCTGTTTCGCGTCGTAGGCGTACAGATTCTCTCTTATGAGGAGCTGAGTACTGTACTCGCTCAGATAGAGGCAGTGATGAATACTCGTCCACTGTGTCGAACTCTATCTAGTGACCCGTCGGAGTCTTTAGCTTTAACGCCGTCTCACTTCTTAACCATGACTCCTCTTAAGTATTTGCCCGCTATGGATGTTGATGAAGACAGACTGCATCTCCTACAGCGTCACGCTCTTTTGGATAGACTAGTTCAATCATTTTGGAGGCGTTGGAGAACAGATTATTTGCACACGCTGCAGTCGCGTCAAAAATGGAATACTCCATCGAATCCAGTTACCGTTGGTACTGTGGTAGTTTTAATGACCGAGAGTGCGCCCCCTCTACACTGGCCTCTAGGTGTAGTTGAGGAAGTTTTCCCTGATGCAAAGGGGGTAACGCGTATAGTAAGAGTTAAAACCGCAACCGGTTCGTATTTACGTCCGGTTATTCGCCTCTGTCCTCTGCCTAATCAGCAGCAGGTTTCAAATTAGTTTAGTAGTTATACATAGTAACGCTCTATATATAGTTTAGGAATAGGTTAGCAATTAGAGGATAAACAAGAATTTAGTTATTTGATTAGTTTTGCTTATTGTTTTTGAAGGTAACCCTTCAAACCCGGGGGGAATGGTTGCGCCGTTCACATCAACATTCAAAATTTGATTGACATCCGCTATCCCCTATCCCCATCCCTTTCCCGCACATACCTCGCGAGTGAATAAGAAGATTCGTCCGCCATTTGTCGCAAAATTACTTCCGGATTGAACCGCATCGCGTACGCAATGGCGTTGGCCCGCTCCGTGGAAAAATATTGATAACTTTGGAATTACCGCGGTTTCGCATGTAATAAGACTATTAAAACCTATTTGTGTTTGTGCTTAACGTGTGAGGACAATAGCTTGAAGCCCAACTGCTCCTGAACCTGGAAAGTGAACCGGTGCACCGGCGACGACACGAGCACGTGGCTGGAGTAAAAGGTTTGTGCTTTCCTTCCCTAATTATCGGGTTGTATTCTGTTTTCCCACACCCCCGCAACTCGAAATACCTATCGCCAAAGCGTTTGTCAATCGTTTCAATATAGTATCGCAAATACAGTCCATTAAACTTAGCCCTTCGCGCCACCAATAACCTATTACGACTGACTGTTATTATAACCTATGACTTACGTATTTTTAATAACTAAAAAAAGTCAAACAATTTTATTTTTTTTACATTACATAAGAACCTTTTCGTATGTTTTTGTGCAATTGTATAGCTGTTATCCTACCTATTTAATTCATTTAATTTAACTTTTCACTTTTGTGATAAAATAATCCGGTCTCCTGTTTGTCTTTGTTGAGGTTACAAAAGCTTCAATCCTCTTTCCGATTTTGGAAACGAATACTTAAGCTATGGCCTCAATAAGAAGTTTTATATAATATAATAATGTTGAACGATAATAAATGTCTGTTTTTGAATAATAAACTGTAAGAAATAAACCTCTAAAATTTGTGTGTTTTTTTGTTTGTCTCCGTTCATCCCTGTTGCTAACTACTACTAACTCGAATATTATATTTTTGAATGCTATGCGCACTTATTAGCTTAATGAAAACATTCCTTATGGTTTCTTTCGTATTTTTTTTTATCATTTAACTTCTCACATCCAACGTATAATAATATTAATACGTGTTTCCTAACTTCTTACTTACCTAACCTATTCCCAAGTCAAAGTTCATTTTTTTCTTTATCTCAACAGAATAGTTTACATTTAGTTAAGACTAAGTTATAAAAATCTACCTCCATTTTATTTCACCTACAGATGACACCGGGTAATCCGGATATTGTCATTGCGGAAAGTAAAAACTTTAAAGGTTTAATTTCTTATTATTATTTAAGTAGGAATTACAAATAAAATTTCTGTGAGGTAGAAACAGAAATAAAACTTATGCCACCTACAAGTGACACTGGGGATTGAAGAGTTTAATATCACAGTTGTGCAGAAACCAAACGCCATCTATTAATTATTTTCGAAAATTTGATTTCTACCTTCACAGAAAAATAGGCCCTAAGGTATCCATGCACTTTTGTGGGCGACTGTACACTGAGGCCAGGACTAGGATGGTTTGTGTTTCTGTCACAAGTTTCACAGCGGTGAGATCTCTGG
Organism: Diarsia mendica; assembly: GCA_949316265.1. Lineage (NCBI taxonomy): Eukaryota > Metazoa > Arthropoda > Insecta > Lepidoptera > Noctuidae > Diarsia > Diarsia mendica. Next base: position 5,918,518 of record OX438906.1, on the reverse strand, counting down.
AACAGAATTGGTTAAGCAGTGTGGCTGCTATGGTTTTGGGAATATAAATACAGGTTCTAGGTTTGTCAACTACCGTGTTCAGCATTAACTTACCACCGATGTTGTTTAGACCGCAGATTCTGTTGTTTCTTATCCAGGGTTCCTGGATAAGGGCGACGGTCTCGTTGTTTGCCTCCAGCACTCTGCGTAAGGTCGCCGCCGCTATTTGTTTATGCTGGAGGTTGGTCTGTATGACGTTAAGGGTAGAGCTATGGGCTGAGCAGGACATCTTCGTCGCTGGTATGCCCGCCGCTCTGCGACGACGAGTTCAGGTCTCCCCCGCTCGTACCCTGTCGGGGAGCCGAGGTGGACGGCGTCGAGGCTGTTGCCCCACTCGTCGCTGCTGGTTCCGCTTTCGCCGTAGTCGCCTCGTCCGGTGTGAAAAAGCGGATGTACCCACTTCCCGACATGTGTGCTACACGTCGGTCACGGTTGAGGATTACCTGCTTTTGGTCTTCGGGGATGCCCAGGGTCAGGTGGACTACCTTCTCCCCGTCTTCTGGTTCTTCGGGTTTGTCATCCACCGTCATGCCGTACAGCTGCCAGGACTCGACTTTGTACCACGGGTTCTGGGCGCTAAGGACCCTGTGCAGTGTGGCAGTCTCCGTGATACGGGTGTGGATGAGAAGCCCTGCCTTTATCTTCTTTTTCATCTCTGATTGTCTAATGACAGCCAGAGTGGTGTCAGGAATAGGTGATGGGATGTTTTTTACTGACCTTTCTAACCAGCTGAGAGCGTTTGCGTCCTCACACCACATCGCTAGGGCCCCGTCCATGAGGAAAGGGCGACCGCGGAAAGATGGGGCCGGCATGCTCGGAGACTGCAGAGACAGAGCGGCTTGCAGAATACTGGCATCAATAGCCACCTGCAGCTGCTTGGCCTGGCTGGTCGAGAGGTCCCTAGGTGGAACGGTAACAACTGCTACCATCAGATGCGATTGTGTCGCATCCGCGTAACTTACCGTCCGCTTCGCTCCGGTTTTCGCGCGCTTGGCATCCCCTCTAGGAGTCTGGGTTTCATCAAGGCGAGGACGCTTCGAAGAAGCGTGCCCGTCCAGACTTACCCCTCCCCCAGACTGTTCCTGCTCAGGAGCAGTGGGAGCCGCCGCAGCTGGCCGCCGTGCGCGATGACCCCTCCGGCTGCGCCTCATTTTCTGCTGACCAGACTGTGGTGGTGGTGGTGGTGGTGGGTTCTGGGACTCCGTTCCCTCGGGTGCCGTTTTCGGTGCCTTCGGGTCGGACTGATCGGGCTCGCGCCGCGTTTTCGTGGCTGCAGTCACCGTCACAGTAGGAGCGGATTTAGGGTGGGGTAAGGGTTGGGGCTTTGGAGCTTCCCTTCCTGTGCGCCGGTTGTGGCGACTCCATTCAGGTAGGCCCTTCTGCCCTTTGGTATTTTCTTGCTGCACACGCGAGCTCCTTTTAGAGGGTCGCTTATGTGCAGCAACATTTGACCATTGTGACGTGGTGTTGGTGTCACGCGGTATGGCCTCTGCGAGGCCCGACAAGTCAAGACTTGAGCAATTTTTGTGCCCAGAATACGTGGGACAGACTGAGCTAGGCTCAGTGAAGGATTCTCCACTGCCTGAGGCAGCGGTACCTTCCTGGGGTAATATTTTTTTAAAATGTGCCTCCATCTTATGGTTTGGGCATAGGTATTAAAAACCAAAACTCACACTTACCTGCCCTTGATGAGTGTGGTACCGCTTTCTGAGGGTATTTAGTGCCCCAAGGCCAGGTGGGCCCGAAATGTGGTTATGCGCCGCCACTGTTCGGCTCAGCCAGTTGGTTCGGTTTTAAGGCGCCAAAGGTTCGCCTGTCGCTCTTTGTATTTTGCTGCTGTGATCCCGAGGTAGGTGGTAATGTACGGGGACTCGTTGCAGACCACAGCATTGCCCGGGGAGGACGACACACACTGATGTAGGTGTGGGCCCATCAATAGGCCGAGGCGTCAGCCTAGAGACGGCGTGGACGTATACAAAGAACTTGTCGGTGTGCGCCTGATAGCCTCGACTCCGCACTCTCGAGGCGTGCGCTGCTGGTATTCTTAGCATTTTGTCGGAGTGTATTTCCTGGCTGAAAGAATACACCCCACTAAGACCTACACCAACCTCCCCCCCACCCACTGGAGTACCTAACTACAGATAACAGTTGATTTATATGATCATTATCATCAGCCTATAATGTTCCCACTGCAGGGACTCAGGCCTCCTCTCTAGGAGAGGGATGGGCTATAATCCTCCAGACGTGCCCAGTGCGGGTTAGTAGATGTCATAATTATATCTTCGAATTTTTTGTTTCTAAGACATTCCGGTTTCCCCACGATGTTTTCCTTGCAGTGGTGACGAAATAAATTTCACAAAGTAATGCGCCTGCCTGGTGAAGGTTGCGGGGATCCGCTGGATGCAAGACTCACGGGACCGGTCAATGTGGCGACACTTAGGGGAGGCCTATGTCCAGCAGTGGACGTTTTTCGGCTGAAATGATGATGATGATGATGATGATGCGCTTGCCTAGATTCGAACCCACGGGTTACTGTTCGTAAGTCGGGGCAGCCACCACTGCACCGCCGCGCCGCTGCTATCCGTTGATTAATATGTTTTCTATCAAATGAGGCAGAACGCTTGTGCCATTATGGGATTAGAGACCGTTCTTTATTAGCTGGTGTCTCGCTCGATGTAGCAAACAATTGCTAGTTTTCTCTAAACGACTCAGATAGTCAGATGCAATCTTCCAGTCTGGTACAATAATAACAGAATTGCTTATATTTCCCGAAGGCGTATTGCAATTGTGAAAACAGAAATGGTTGGTTGTTGGAATAACATACAGCATTTCTGTAATCCCTGAAGCGTTAAACAGAAACACTCACGTTTGACAAGTTATTTTTAAGTCTAATATAATAGAGAGCGAACCTATTGCAATGAGTGGGCATTTATCCAGACTACTGCCACTCATTGCTCGACCCGGAAATCGAACCCTCGACCTCATGCTCAACAGTCGCGTTTGTGACCACTAGACCAACGCTGTTGGAATATGATTAGCAAAAATGTTAACCTCACCAAAATCATCAAAGCCAGAAACAGCGTTTATCAGTTTCACTTACTTTGAAACATTTCAATGTTCAGGTTAAGGTTCAGCCTGTCTTAGATGTAACAGAGGGATTTTTACACTTCTCTCTTCCCGGGACGAGACCCAAGTGGTCATGGCAAGCAAGCCGGCAGGCTTTAGTCCGGGGCAGCGGAAGTCGCATGGGTTCCCGTTGCGTCCCGACCCAAATGTGTGAGGGAACACCGGTGTGGTTTAAGTCAGTACGTCAGACAGAACCCGCCGTTCTCCCCGGGACGGAGAAAACCCTTTGAGGATTTAGGATATAGATTTAGATTAGATTAAGATTTTAGATTTAGATTTAGATTAAGATTTTTAGACTTTGAGGATATAGATCTACACATCGAGAAAAATAAACCCCTTCAGATGTTGGGATGGTTGCTCCAGTACTTCTCTGGATGCCATTCCTATTTTTCTACTTTATAAATACTTCCAGTTAGGACTTAATCTACTTCAAGTTGAAAAGAAACAAGTAACAACTGCGGGTCTGTTTGTCTTTCAAACAGTCATCGCTGTGGAACTCCTACAAAACCAAGAATACTTGTCAGTTGCCACTTTTAAATTACAAAAGTTGACAGCAATAAAGACGTAGATAGTTTTGTGTCAGTAACTACTACATAAAAGCATGTCTGGCACTTCATAATGGAACATCACGCTGAGACATTAATCACTGGGGGACATTAGGATATTATGACCCACTCTGACCCACGATAAACATGATTTGATCAAACTTTCTAGTGCAAACTTCTGGAACTTGCATCCAGGTGGTGTAACTGAGTAGGTAGGTATATATTTACTAAAGAAGAAAATATGATGAACATTAGAACTATTCCAAACATCTATGATAGGGAAATTATTCTTCATTCCCAAACTATTTTTTTTAATAAGGTTTTAACATCTCCAAATTCCTTCTCTGTTCTACAACTTCTTAATCCAATATTTCCCTAGGTACCTGGTCCTGGCTGCAGTACTAACATTCGGACCTTGCATCACATTCTTCACGCGAGTTCGAAGCAAGCTGATCACGGACGATGAAGGAGTTCTGCCGATAAAACCTAGCTTTTGGTTCGTCTACAGCGCTTTTCTTAAGCAAGGCACCAATTTGGCACCTGAGGCTGGCAGTACTCCTATATAAAACAGGTAGCTATTCTTACTGGGTGAAGTTCCTTTACTTGTTTTTGGTTCAAAATCAGTCATCATCATCGGGGTCGGCGCAACACTTTTTTCCCTTCTATTCCCCTGTCAATCGTTAGGCTATCATCATCATCATCATTCTATTGACCTAATCCCAATTCATTTGAGGTCGACGCAGCATGTCTTTCTCTTCCATACCTCTCTGTTTCTCGTCATTTCATAAGACACCTCCTTTCTTACCATATCATTCTTAACACAGCCTACCCACCGTTTCTTTGGTCTTTCTCTACTCTTATACGCATCCAAATTCATTTGAAAAAACCTTCCTCACGACATTTTCCTCATTCCTCCGCATTACATGCCCATACTTACCATGACAACCAGTTTCCACACAACCGTCAGGTAAAATTTAAAGCACTTCTGCTTCAGGTACTTAGTTCTTAGTGTTTTTGGCCATTCTGTTCATCACATCATGTGTCGGTAAAGTTTTATTAGATCTTACTCCTAACCAATTTGTTACACTGGCAAAAGGAGAACATTCTCCTTAAAAAGTTTAAAAAATAAAAAGAAAATAAAAAGTTTTTACCTGGCCTGCGTCTTTTCCATTTTTATGAATAAATCTTCCATAATTATATATAAAAAATGTTATGTTGGTTTGTGTACGCTTCAAAAACTCAAAAAGTTCTGCACCGATCGAAATATAATAATCCGCATCAAGGATTGTTTTTACAGTATCCACGAGGGCGAAGCCGCGGGCATCAGCTAGTATTGTATAAACATTTACTCAATTGTATACTCGACCAATATTAACAAAATGAACAACTGCTTATCAATTAAAATGGGCACTTGCAGAACAACCGAACGCGGCAGAACCATGTTTTGTTGTAATTTGTTGTCTAAACATTTTATTAACGAACCGTTAATTAGTCGAGAAAACGTTCGCTATTTACTTTCAAAATTTAAATAAATGTACTATTGTATTTATTCAAAATGCTATGCGGCAAGCACTTTATTGCTGAAATAGTGTATTAAAATCATCAACAATTTAAAAGTTTACCTAAAGATCTATAGCAGCCAGCAAATAAGGCCCCATGAGAGAAATCAATAAAGCTAAGAAACTAAACCGTCTCAACATTCGGTTGGCGCATTGGTTAAGCAATTGGCTGCTGCGCTGCGTGATGCGGGTTCGATTCCCACACGGTTCTAATATTTTTATGGCCTACCGGGGCTGTTTGTGTCATCATCAATATTTCAGAAAAAAGTGGGAGGCCCATTATACCAGGGTGTAGGCCTCCCATTTTTTATGCCACAATACTGAACTGGCTGTTTCTGTATGTCAGTCTTATGCACTCATGATACATGAGAATTTCCTATGCTTTCAAGTTTCAACGAAAAAAGATAAAACGAACATTAACCTGCCTACTATAGGTCAGGTTCTGTTCCAAAAAAACATTCTTCCTAAATCCAGCGTTTTAAAAGGAATTTTACATTACTAATTGCACACTGAAGAGTTTATTACAATTTCACGAGAACTTCATCTCATTTTACGGGTTAAAAAAGCTTTGAGAGAAATTATACACTTCTTTCAACTGTGGCATGATAACGTCGGCGTCGTCGGTACCTACTTATTTGTTTGTGAATATCACTTAGCTGAACAGAATAATTCGTTTTATTGAGGATGAAACTCTTCAGCACTGACTAACATAAATTCAAACTCCTTCGTAGAAGTTGGTTAAAGTAAAATTTAAGATAAGTTTGTCAGTCTTCATTTTAGCACTAACAAAATTCCATCTAAATGAAACCCAGGTCACAGCCGTAGGCAAAATTCTCACTTAGCAAAAGGCAAAATTCTCCATCCGATATAATATTCATTGATAGTGTGCCAGCAAATCCAAGAACTCGCTTTCATTGCGATCAAATTCTTCTCATGCATTCAAATGCAAAACTGTTCTCTTTTAGTAAGGCTACTCTAGGATCAATTTTGAGTGCACATATCCCCGTATCCACTCCATTCTCAGTAACTGTCTTAATTTATTTTGCCAACGTTCATTTATCTAATGGAGCTACCCATCTTCTGTTTCGTAAATTGAATTAATTAGCTTAAATAAGTTGGGTAACTTAAGCAAGATAGAACGAACTTGTCAAAACTATTCCGGTGCAGTGGCCATGTTTATGAGTGGCTGCCAACTTTTAATTTACAGCTTTGTATAATTTATGAAGCACTCCGCTGGCACGCTGCGTTTTTTCTTCTTGTTCCAGTAACTTAAATAATAAATGTTTTATGAGAGATGACTTGGGATCCGCAATAAACTTAGAGATATCAAGTCTTACAAGACTTTTAAACAATTTTTTCTCGGTATTATTTATATACCCTTCCATATTAAATCGCACGAATTCCAAAGTTGCTTCAACGTCGTCATTTTGAGGCGCGTTGCTTTGAACTTTTTCTTTTTCAATAACAGATTTGGCGCCTCCAAAACCGGTTGTTTCACTTTCCATGGCAGCATGTCCATCGAGCGATGCAGACAAGCGAATCATCTCAACGAATGAGTCAGAACGATCAATTTTTTGGGTGCTTTCTCCCACACCTGCCCGAAAGGGGCACGGATCACGGATACGAACACTTTCCACTGGGGGTAATGGGAGCAGCGTTTTGCATGGCCTTGATTCGAGAAGGCGAGCGGCGGTGCCGCTTGCCGCTGCCTGCACGCGATCAGTCTTTGTCGAGCGTTCGTACACAGTAACCGCGTCCCGCGAAACTTAGTTCGGCGAGAGCGATCGGCGCGAGTGTCACACAGTGCTACAAGTGACCAAACAAAGTGAACGCAGTGATTTTACCATTCGGAGGATACCCACGAGCAAATCTGGAGCGATACGTTAACTTGAGGAGGTGTGTTTCATTCAGTTTTACTGTTTATTGGTTTCTTACGCGCTATTCGATTGTTTATGTTTGTTTTGTGAATGAGCGACGCGTCCATTGAGCTATTGGACGATATTTTATGAGTCTACAGGGTTTCTCGTTCTGTGGCCATTTCTTGGTTACGATAGTGGCTCACGCGAGTCGCAAAAAATGTGAAAGTAATTTGACGTGTGGTTGTAGCAGTGTAAGATAGTGTGCGTCTTTATCGTGATGTTGTCACGGTTGTCTGCTTCTCACTTATTTATTGTTTCGTACAATAAATAACTTTAAATGAAAATTAATTTACAACTTTTCCAATTTTCATTTTTACAAGCGCCATAAATAGTCCGTGGAGACAGTAAAGATTTAAATAATAGTTTTCTTTTGTTCGTGTTCTCGCTTTATATTAGTTTATTGCAGAATTTTCATGCTAAGTCAAATAACTTGGCTTGATAAAGATATTAACTTGAATTATTCATAACATAAATCATTTAGGGAAATTCATGAACACGAAAGACCTCCGAAGGGGAAATTCTCAGCTGTTATGAATATTAGAGAGTTAATTAAGTAGATGCGATTAAATCCATCTTAATGTCTTAAGAGACTGATCGATCTTTAGAACTCGCTCAAGAAGATTTCTCTTAGGAATTGCGATTAAAAGAATACTCAACTTTGAATTTTGAGCCTCGAAAGTACTGCCAAGGGTTGCAGTAGCTACGGTAGTAAAGACAGTTAATGTATAATATCTTCTAATTTATAGCCGCAACGGAAGAGAAGCCTATGGTCTACACAATAGGTGCTAATGCTGCATAACAGGTAGGATTTAGCCTACACCTAAAATAGCTTGCCAACAAACAAGGGCAAGGGGTATCTTAATTCCCTGGTACTAGGTTACGTTAATTACTAGTACTCAGCTGCATCCGGTTAGACTGAAACTTAACCTCAACATACTTAGTTGGAAAACGGCTAGGTGAGTAATGTTACAAACAAAATACAGATTCCTGAATATGTTGACTTTCAAAACGAAATATGTATTAACCCAATATGAACCCAATAGAAAGGTTGACAGTATTGATAAAATCCCACAAGAAACTTCGACAAGAAAAATGACAATCGCAAGGAAATTGATAAAGAAGCCACGGAGGGTTCTTACGCTTCTTCGGAGAAATAATCGTTTGAACTTTAATAAGATACCATTCACATTTCTTCCAGTTACGAAATATTTTATAACAATAAATAAACCACTGAAATGGAAACCTTTTCGTTTCCTGAGGCAATTCTTTTCAAAGATCAATCAGATAGGAAATGCCGGTATCGTCTAGTTTCTAAAAATTCATCAAAAATTTGGCTTAGAAGATCTACTTTCAGAAATGAACATAAATTCATATAATCCACGGATTAGCTTCCATAGAAATATTATCATTCTCTTGCCCGTTTCCCAATTAATAATTATTATTACAACTAAAACAGATTTGGTAGGTCAGTATACTACAGTACGTTTACCTAAAAAATAATACCAAAACGTAAATGAAACTGTAACAGCAACAAAGGAGAAAGTATCAGACATAATTGTATAAGAAGAAATCAAATTATGAATCCCTTTGTTTTGGCGCAGTCTACGCACGAGTAATATATGTCTGTCATTACATTACACAATATGTGGGACAAACAATATAGGCCTGGCTAATAGACTTACGTAATTGCATTTTGTCAAAAGCTTTTGATATGGTGATAAACTTTATGGCGTAATTGTGTATTTCCTTTGTTTTCATAGAACTCTATGATTGGACTCCATGGGTTATGGATAGGTACGTCCTCACAATTTTCATTACCGTTATCATCAATAGCTTCTTCATCATATTCGTTCACTGTTAAACATAGACATCTTCAAGCATCACCACTTTGACCGGTATGCTGAATCTAGGGCAAATTGCTAACATTAAAATATATAAAACCAGGCAGTGAATTAAGAGGCCTTGTACAGACAAGACTTGCGGAACTTTAGGCAATTTCGGTGCGATGCTATGTTTGTGTGCAGCGATAACACCGACGAACGCACACACGGGCATTTCGAGCGTTGAACTACGGTTGAAAAATTTGATCATTTAGACTATTATTTTAGGTGATGACATAATTTTATAGTAATTAGGTACACGCGTACGGCTTTGAAAAAAAAGTCTGGAATGTGTGTTGTGTTATCAATCAACATAAAAATGGTTCAATTTGGTGTTATATGAATTAAAATCAAAAATTATGATATCTATTTTATTCACAGATTTTAATATTTGTTGTAAATTGGTTGTGAAAGCACTTTAACACGTCAAAAATAAATAATGTTTCCGTCTCTTTTTAACCGACTTCTAAAAAGGAAGTAGGTTCTCTATTCGTATGTTTTTTTTTTTGTATTTTGTATATCTCCGACAAGTGTAGACAGATTTTCAAAAATATTTTTTTTTTTGAAAAGGTATACTCCCAAGGTGGTCCCATTGTCACCAAGTCAGTTTCTGATGATGGGAACTCTGAGAAATTGAGGGCAACCCTCGAATATCAAAGGCGCACATAACGTTTTCCATACATTTACAGAAGCTGTTCAAGTATTTGCGTCTGATAATCATAATTTCATGTGGCTGCGCTGATGACGGAAGGTGCAACTCCTCAACGGTCAGGACTTGAAAGAAAATTCCTTCAAAATTATACGTACTTATGGATCGAAAGTTGTATTCTTTCAGGCTATTAGGTTGAACTGATGATAGACGGTAAATAAATCTCATTAACCGACTTAAAAAAAAGGAGGTTCTCAATTCGTCGGCTAGGAAAATTTTAGGTTTCTCCGTCATGGGTGTCGTTTTCATGGTTTTTGGGGTTGCTGATTACGAAAATGAGGTCAAAATGAAAATCCAAGATGGTGGTCAGGAAATTTTTTGGTTTTTCCGTCCTGGGTGTCGTTTTCATGGTTTTTGGGGTAGCTGATTACGAAAATAAGGTCAAAATGAAAATTCAAGATGGCGGTCAGGATTTTTTTTGTGTTTTCCGTCATTGGTGTCGTTTTCATAGTTTTTGGGGTCGCTGATTACAAAAATTAAGCCATAATGAAAATCCAAGATGACGGCCAGGAACATTTTACGTTTTTCCGTCATGGGTGTCGTTTTCATTGTTTTTGAGGTCGCTGATTACGAAAATGAGACCAAAATTAAAATCCAAGATGGCGGCTAGGAAAATTTTAGGTTTTTCCGTCATGGGTGTCGTTTTCATGGTTTTTGGGGTCACCAACTACGAAAATAAGGTCAAAATGAAAATCAAAGATGGCGCTGACGAAATTTTTAGTTTTTCCGTCATTGGTGTCGTTTTCTTGGTTTTCGGGGTCGCTGATTACGAAAATGAGCTCAAAATTTAGTAATACATAAAATGGGTTTGTTAAACATGAAATCTAAATAAATATTAATAAGTTATACTAGACAAAATGTAAAATAACATGAACAGGAAAAAAATGGAATTATTGGAATTATCATTCAAATAGTCCGTTAGCCGTTATTACGTTTCCACCGGGCACCACGTGGAGGTGGACTGATACCCAGCGTTTTTTTTCATTGATTTTTATACACAATGTTCCAATCAGATTTTAAGTATCGAGTTTTGATATCGTGATGAAGGGAAAAAAATATTTGATTTTTTGTTAGCTTTTGTGTTTTTTTTTATTGTTTTTTTTTTTTCATTGATTTTTATACACAATTATCAAATCAGATTTTAAGTATTATACGTGATGAAGGAAAAAAAAGACATTTGATTTTTTGTTAGGTTTTGTGCTTTCGAGGTCAAGAATCTCGATCACGCCTGAAGGAATGCTGGCTTATTTTGTAAAAAAAAAAGGTCATTGGCAGTATGCAGTATGTAGACTTTGACCCCAGATAGATATGATTATTTCTTTTAAATTTTTATGCATTTTAGTTTTTTACGTTTAATCATTTTGTTTGTTTCGTATTTTTTTAATGTATTTTTTTAATCATATTTGTTAAAATTCAAAATATTATGAGCAATGGCCGGTAAGTAATCTGGGAGTGGTCTCTCCTCAAATGATTCAACTAAATCTTTCAATCTTGCTGATGTTTGCCTATATCTTGGCCGACTAGTTGTGTGTGATCCACGAGACAAAATTTGCTCCAGTTTCAGCTCTGTCAGTCTTTGCTGCCGACGAAGTTCATCCAAAAACTTCCATATAGATGGGTGTTAGGGACTCTGTGATCTATTTCACTAGACTCAGCCTAAAGACTGGAATGATCGTAGAATGTTCGTAGTGGACTGTATGATTTGTATTTACGTGGACAAGGAGACACCACGAGACCAAACTGTGGCCTCACACAAGAATAAAAACACTGTTTGATAAAGAATAGAAAAATAAAGGATTTATTTAACTTACTTAGTACTTATTTACACTTAGAGATGTTACTAGTAGGAGAGATCACTGTCGACTGTAATCGCAGTACAAAACCTTGCGTATTATATCCTATTACACCTTGACGCAGCTAGCGGCAAAGTGCATGGCGTTTCCCGCGCAAGTATCCAATAGAAACGCCAGGATTAAAGTGACCGTTAGGCCAGATTCCTATTGGATAAAATTAAGGCATTCTTATTGGATTCGAATACAGCCTTTTAAATTGCCCAATCACAAACATAATTAAATTTTTAATGTGGGACTTTGTCATAGTACGAGTGGAATTTTCCATAACTTTCGTACCTATTCTCGACAGACTTTAAAATACATAGGTTTGTTAAGTAAAACTTATGTTATACATTTATAGAACTTAAAGAATTGAAGTTAGACTGATTTTAGGGTTCTGTTTACATTACTATTAGCTAACTTTTACTGTTTATTCCTAAGTTAAGTTACATTACACTCGTTAAGCTTTAATTATTGAAGTCTCTTATATACTTATTATATACTTATTCTAGGCATTCAATATATAGCTAATCTACTTAATCTAGTTTATTATTGATCAAGATTCTATAAGCTTGGCGTCCGTAACAATGGGTGATGAGCCGTTAGAAGTGACGAGAATCCCTGTGAAAGCCTTCAACGGAGTTGTTCGTTCGGGGAATTTCCTGAAGAACTGAATAGAATAGAATATAATAGAATATGTATTTATTCGTTAATGGACAGCAGCAACACAAAAGAGCAGCACATATATAAACCAATAACAACAAACAGCTTAACAATTAAAAAAACGAAACAAATGATTCCGAGAAAGTGTATAGTGCCGGTAGACTAATAATGCTGATCATTGAGTTCAAAAACAAAATTAGTTATTACAATGGAATTTGGAATTACGATGGAAGTCGTAGCAAAAGGATGATTGTACAAATGGTGGGTGTGTATTTATGTGTGATTGTGAACTGCATCAAAAGTATTCCACAGATCAATAGGAAATCTAGGAGCTCACCTGCCCCGTCTTTCCAACCTTCTGATCCAGTTATCTTCAAATTAATCAATGACTTGTCGGAGGAGGCCAGAATGCACAATATAAAACTGAGATTCGAGCAGTTCGTCAAAAGCGTTGATAACTTGTTCTGATTGAAAATACGCTAAAGCACATAATTGGCGAATATGCAATGCGTAATCAGGGGTGTGTAGTGTACTCGGTTTTCAATTTTCGTAATCAGCGACCCCAAAAACCATGAAAACGACACCCATGACGGAAAAACCAAAAATTTTCGTCGGCGCCGTCTTGGATTTTCATTTTGGTCTCATTTTCGTAATCAGCGACCCCAAAAACCATGAAAACGATACCCATGACGGAAAAACCAAAAATTTTCGTCGGCGCCGTCTTGGATTTTCATTTTGGTCTCATTTTCGTAATCAGCGACCCGAAAAACCATCAAAACGACACCCATGACGGAAAAACCAAAAAAAATCCTGACCGCCATCTTGAATTTTCATTTTGACCTCATTTTCGTAATCAGCGACCCCGAAAACCATGAAAACGACACCCATGTCGGAAAAACCAAAAATGTTCCTGGCCGCCATCTTGGATTTTCATTTTGAATTCATTTTTGTAATCAGCGACCCCAAAAACTATGAAAACGACACCAATGACGGAAAACACAAAAAAAATCCTGACCGCCATCTTGAATTTTCATTTTGACCCCATTTTCGTAATCAGCGACCCCTATAGCCATGAAAACGACACCCATGACGGAAAAACTAAAAATTTCGTCAGCGCCATCTTGGATTTTCATTTTGACCTCATTTTCGTAATCAGCGACCCCAAAAACCATGAAAACGACACCCAGGACGGAAAAACCAAAAAATTTCCTGACCGCCATCTTGGATTTTCATTTTGACCTCATTTTCGTAATCAGCAACCCCAAAAACCATGAAAACGACACCCATGACGGAGAAACCTAAAATTTTCCTAGCCGACGAATTGAGAACCTCCTTTTTTTTAAGTCGGTTAATGAGATTTACCGTCTATCATCAGTTCAACCTAATAGCCTGAAAGAATACAACTTTCGATCCATAAGTACGTATAATTTTGAAGGAATTTTCTTTCAAGTCCTGACCGTTGAGGAGTTGCACCTTCCGTCATCAGCGCAGCCACATGAAATTATGATTATCAGACGCAAATACTTGAACAGCTTCTGAAAATTTATGGAAAACGTTAAGTGTGCCTATGATATTCGAGGGTTGCCCTCAATTTCTCAGAGTTCTCATCATCAGAAACTGACTTGGTGACAATGGGACCACCTCGGGAGTATACCCTTTCCAAGACAAAAAGAATTTTGAAAATCAGTCCACAATTGACGGAGATATTCGCAGACATACAAACACGAATAGAGAACCTCCTCTTTTTTGGAGGTCGGTTAAAAATATATATCGAAGTACAATCGACAACAACAATCGATCGTGAAATTCGACTTCGATCTGAAGATGAAAAAAATTTTAGAAATCTTTACAAATTAGCAAAAAAAACATGTTTGATCAAAATTAATAAGTGTATCAAATTGTGGTAATCGGCCTACAATCTCGAAAATATGTTTACGAAAAACACGGGAGCGTTTGTGACACAAAGCGATACGTCCGCCCTTTGGCAGTGGCCGATTCGTACTGGCGAGATAGAGTTTGCGCGGTCGATAATATAGTTAACTTTGGATTCAATTTACGAAATGAAATTATAGATTATTGATAAAATAAAAATACGATTCTATTAGAAGGTTACCTTAAAATTAATACGTAGTTTTTGAATTTTCTCTAAAGTGATGCTAAGGTATAGAAAAAAAATCATATTTGTCGAGACATTTTGTAAAAATTGCGATGTTTTAACATTTTTTTTCTGCTATTTTTTGTATTGAAGTCGAAAATGTGACTCCTTGGTACTCCAGTAGACCATATGGTGATGTTATTTATATTTTTTTTATGTTTAGAATCGTTTGTAGTGTTATGTTCGGCTAAGCCAAACGTAACTCGATCGGTATTTTTGCGGAAAAGGGCTTTTGAATACGGGTGATTGCCATTAATATAAACATTATTTTGAAAATTCTTGTCCACTGTCCGCCAGAAAAAGAACTCGTCTCTTATAATAGCCAAAAGGAAGCTTCAAATTCTTCATAGATTTCCCACACCAACCGATCAAAATTGATCAAAATGAGATGATTTCGTGGAAGGAGCCTTAACAATAACAAGAAAACAACAATCCAATTTTCTAAACTACGTTTGCCTGAATTAAACTTTAGAGAAAATTATAGCAAAGTTGGAAGTGTAAATTATCTCAATAGCTAATTACTGTATATCGAACACTACACTGGCACGAGGATATTGTAAACATGACCAGCCACCGCTAATTGCCTAGCCCTAATTGGCAGAAGCCATTTTGGCGGAGAATTCGTACTAAAAAAGGCTATCTCATTCTTTTAACATCGACAATCTGAGTATAAGTGTCGGTGAATGGCCTATTGGCCACCATTGGATCACCGAATTTAATTAAAGAAACCAATTTACTTTCTGAAGACGGTCTTTTGTAGATTTTGGTAAAACAGGTAAGTTTTATTTTTGACGCAAATATGATAAGTCCATCAAATTTTAAATTGGAAGCGAATACTTGTTGCAGCAATTTCAAATACAATGAAGAACACACTCAAAAAGTAACGATTTAAAACTGAAAAAGGTACAGTTTTACTGACTGAAGTTGTAAAACATCTTATAAGTTCACACAAAACAACAGAATCCATACAAGCAATGCAAATACCACCTTAAGGTGATATCGGAACCAGAAAACCAGGCTAAGGTTGTAACTAACCTATATACGTATAACGAGTCAAACAAAGCGTGTTGTCGTACACTGTGACCCCATGTGCGTGCGTCCTGTAGTAAACATTCGTACAATTTGCCCTAATAACGCGAAATTAACTGTGACAGTTTGCAAACAGCCCGACAGTAGTTATGATAGCTAATCTAGATGGTAATAAAAGCAATGCTGAAGGCTAAAAAAATAAACTAAACATACATAACATTACGCCTGAAATCTCTGAAGGGTTACGTAGAGGTGTATCTAAATAGTACACTCACATTTTGTCAGTTATGTTTGAATCCTATGTAACGTCCCCTATTATATGGGATTAAAACGAGCCTTCGAGACTTTTTAGCTGCTAAACACCTAATAACACTTTGCCCGATCTGGAAATTGCACCTGGAACCTTATGTACATCACTCGAACTAACGACCACTAGACCAAGGAGGTAGTCAAAATTTTTCGACGACAAAAAAATAAATGGCTACCGTACAATTTGTTACTTACTTAAATGAAACAGTTTTCCTCTCGTGCCTACTTTCTCAAGCTATTTTTTTTTAATGAAAAAGGTATCTTGGTATTTTTAAAACACGACTGTGAGAGGTGTTCGGTCTATTGAATTGAAACTCGTGGAAATAAATGACATCAAGTAATGAGTTCTATCAATAGTGTCTGAAACAATTCTACTAATGTTTCTTCTAGGTGCACAAAATAATCCGGTCTTAATTTTTCCAAAATTTGCCATGATGAGACTTTGACGCTGATTAAGTTATGGACATTTTAAAGTACACTAGTTGATGTCCGCGGCTTCGCCCGAGTGAATGTCGGTCAAATTATATACTAAAACCTTCCTCGAGAACCACTCTATTCATTGCTGAAAACAGCATAAAGATCGGTGCAGTAGTTTTGAAGTTTATCGCGAACAGACTGACAGACAGACGCGGCGAAGGACTTTGTTTTATAATTATGTAGTGAATATTGGGGAAGAACTGAAACTATTTCATTGAATTTAGTTAATGTTCCGAACGTCAACACATCCTGAACGTATCTCACTTAAAATTGCAGCTCAATTGATAATAATATAGGAAAGGAAACGATTAACAGCTCATCAATTACCAAGCCGACAGTTTTCTTTCCTGACAGTTTCTCTTTTGCAACACCACACCTTTAAACTTTCTCCGTAACTTCATAATAGCTTAAAGATTCATCATTATCTCTTCTATTTGCACTGATAGTATTATTACTTAGACTTTATCCGTCTGTACAGTCTTATTTATATCCTGTTCTATTGTAATAGCCATTTTTTGCAAACGAATGCTTCCGTCTAACAAAACATTTTTAAAATAGAGATCCGGATCTCTGATGGATAAACAGTCACGTCACCATCACAACTTGAAATGTTGTAGTGTCGCTGCTTGCAAAGGTAAACGTCAACTGTTTGTCAAATTCTATACATTTAAATACAGTTCCATTTTTTGTCGTAGGTCAAGTTATGCTGGGGTTCCTAACAAAGGCATTGTTGACTTTGTTTTTCGTTGGTTTTTCTTTCATCTGTGTGAAAAGTTGAAAGGGTGTAACAATGATGCCGCGAGCGCACATGTCTCCCTTTTTTAGCTCACAGTCTTGACTTGGAAATTGTAAGCTTGTTTTTTCTTCTGCTGTTGTTTTAAGATGTCCTTGTTAAGGTTATTCTTTCGTCTAGTCTGAAATATCTTTAGATGTGTTTGTTGAGATGACACTATGAAAATTGTGTATAAGTTTGGTGTAGGGGTAATTTTCGGAACTACTGCTATGATTTCAAAAATATTTTCACTAACGGGAAGCTACATTATCCCCGGGTGTTATAGGCTACATTTAAAACGTTTTCGTGGGTATAATTTCTGTACATAATGGAAGTGAACTCGCGAGCAAAACCTAGTGAGTTATAAAAACGAAAAAACTAAAATTACGACAAGCATTTTGGTTTATAGAACGGGCGCCCTTATCTTGTTACTCATCAAAATCACTCATTAAATTAAGTTCTATCTATTCACCATCCTTTTCGGTTAAATACATTTTCAAATATCTCCGAAAAGTCAATCAAACAAAAGTTTGAAGTATCCCAACGGATAAATGATCCGAGATAGCTATGCGTTTATTTCCTATATAAAATATCTGATATGTGAAAAGAGAAAATCGCAGCTGAAAAATATCGTACAAACCGAATAATCCGGCCAAGGGCTGTTCACAAATGAGCGTATGTCCTGAATAGGGTGAAAAGTGCTTCGTCAGAGGTCTGATGGCAGCCCCGTGTGGTAGGTAGGAATAACGCTTTTAGGTGGATTTACCACCCCTGATATGTTACGTGAACCTTTTTCTGTATGATATATTGAGTCGTATGTATTCAGGGCTGTCTCCAGTTTTCTCTATATTATGAAACAGAGAGGTTTCGCAGGAATAAGGGGAAGCTTGGCGACCAATGTCAAACTCAAACTAGTATAAGTTGGGGTCAGGATATACTGGAAATGTGTCACCGTGTGTTCCGAATAAATGTGCAATTGGATTAATGGTTCCTGTAAAAAAAAAATACAATTACAGATGCAATTTACAAATAATCAATGATCGTTGACTGTCACTCCATTTTCTAAGTAGAGTGTCTATTAAATACATACAATACAGATACTGACACTGCTAATAACCTGCATCATCCCAGTCCTGTGTAAAAGGCTTGTCCCCATTATTTTTAGTTGTTTCGATCCGAGACCAATGTGGACTACTGGTCGCTGGTCTTGTCCAGACTGTCCCGCCATCTTCTACTAGGTCTGCCGCGACGTCTTGTGGCTGTGTCAGGGCTCCAGAAAGTGGCTATTTTAGCCCTCATCTCATTGGGCATACGGTAGTCGTCTGCCAAAGAGCAATGAAGCGCAGCATTCTAATAAGCGTCAAACTGATCAACAGTGTACGCAACACAAAACTGCGCTCCAAAACACAAATTACTGACGTTGCTCATAAAGCCGCTAAGCTGGAGTGGGACTGGACGGGGCACGTTTGCCGCATTTAAAACAAACCAATTAATAAATATACAAACAATTCCACCAAAACTTTCACACTGCAATTGTTACTGTTTGTTAATTAACTTAACATTTTCAAACACAATTTTCCTCTTTCACGCTTTTTTCACAAACGTGAAGAAATTTAATGAAAATCTCTTTTGTTAATAATAAAAAGCATAGCAAATGTATAGAACACCGCATTGTTTGTGAAATTGTGACCCAACAACGTAAATATTATTCATTAATTAAACTGCTATTTACTGAACACAAATATTATTACGTTTATTTCAACTATTGTTATCATGTTAATTGGTAATATTCGGCCGGAATTTGGATTCAAATTCGAAATTGAATCATAATAACAACCGGTACGTGTATTGAATATCGCTGTTTATGTATTTTAGTATCAGTTTCTGACTGCCTCGTTGGTCTAGTGGTCGCAAGAGTGACTGCTGAGCATGAGGTCTAGAGTTCAATTCCAGGGTCGGGTAAATTATTACGGAACCTGAACTTGTACCTGGTAGATGGCAATAAGTTCGCCCCTTATTACATGGGAAACATAACTGGCGAAATTTGGGTGTACTATTCGTGTTTGAAATTTCGATATCTGTGCTCATTGGAAATCGTATTGGGCACAAAGCTTGTCGGTGAATAGTAAGACTGACTGATGTAAAAATTTGAAGCCTTAAATCTTTATCTGGCGATAGAACCAACAATTACAATTTACAAGACAGACTCTTTTACAACCAAACAATGATTTGTTTTAAAGAAGACACAGTCAAGGCGATACTCATTTGAAACAAAGGCGACTGCACCTACGTATCTCCGTACGTGGTTAATCATTAAACCATGGTTTAAACAGCCGATCAGCATAACAATGATGAGCCCCATATAGGGATGCACGGACTTGCATTTTTATCGATTAGACATTGAACTTTGCGATACGATTCTTGGATCGCATCGAATGGCTTCGATCCATACAAACAAATATCAATTATACAAATATCGAATTGTATCGTATCGTCTTCTGGGATGCATATTAATCGTGCTCAAGTTTCCCTGTAAAAGTGAAGGAAAATTCCAGGATTTAGTTTTGTAATACTTAATTGACTGATCATCCAATTCAAATCAATCTGACACAACTATCCACTTTATCCGATACTGGCACTTATGTATCGATCTAAAACATCGGAGTATCGCACCATGTCCTATCGATAGGTACTGTTAATTATCGGACCGGGCCGTGCATCACTAGCTCCATTGTAGTCCCAATTTGGTCGCGTGGGACGAGCGTCATTTTGAAGCCCTGCCAGAATCTATCGCGATGATTGTTTTTTTAGTCAATGATTAATATGTTGGCGTGTGGTGTGAGCAAAGAAGTATAATAAGTAATAACTTGATGAGCTGTGACAAAATCATGATTCCAACCAACTTCGCAATTGAAATATATTTTGGAACTTAGTCTGACAGTTTTGGAGAACGTAGATATTTAATTCATGGCACACACCAAAATAGCATCATCAGCCTATAATGTTCCCACTACTGGGACACAGACCACCTTCTTTATAAGAAGGAATAGGCCGTAATCAACCAAGCGGTCCCAGTGCGGGTTGGTAGATCAGATGTCACCCTGTTTTAGAATTATCGGTTCAGGGACAAAAAAAAAAACAAGGAAATATGTGATTTTTTTTCGAAGGACTTGCAGTACCTAGTTCTAATCTTACAGAATCATCTTAACATTTATTTAAATAATTATCCTTATTCATTTAGCAGTGGACTAGTAAACGACATTGAAAGTGCCCTCTTTTCAATTCGTTAAAGTTGGTGAAATTCATCTTTTCGCCGCTGACCTCATGGTTTATTAGCAGACGATTGCTACAAAACATTTCTTCAGACTAGGTACGATTTAAGTAAAACCCTTTTCTTCAGTGAAAGCACCTCCACCTCTTAAGGTACAAAAGCTCGCCTGAGTTGTCAGACAGACAGAGGACACACAAGAAGGTTCCCCGTGCATGTGTCAAGCCTTTGCAGGTGACATACCATGTCACTTTACCCTGTCATCTTCCGTCGGGAGGCAGGAAAACTAGGAGAAATACATTGAGGTATAAGAGAAATATAAGATATTTTTTTATATCTCATAGTTTTTATGAATGACTTCTTTATCTATTTTTATTATTACTACGTTTACAGTTTTAAACATTAACATTTTGAAGTTTATTACAATGTCTATAAATTTTAGGTGTCAGTTTAAAAGGCTATGAAACAAATTAAAGTTATAGGTTTAATATTTCTACCAAGATTATAAAATGGGTGTAATAAATGCCTCGTAAAGTTATGTTTAAATAACAGTTTTATTACATTCCACAAAATTAACTGAAAGAACCTTTGAGGATTAATAAATAATTAATTCTCAAAGGAATTAAATGTACCCAGAATTGGTAAATATGATTCTTATCGGACAAAACAATACAAACCTTTATTCAACAATAGGACGAAAATTTTGTACACAAAAATTAATATTTGTAACAATCAGTATTTTCGGTAGCTTTCTCTTAATAAAATATTTGTAGAGTTATTGAAGGATTCGAAAGTAATTTCCTTCTGTAATAAAAGAGCTAATAAATATGACTTCTAAAATCGGTTCTTTTTAGGGAAATTCAAAAATGTTATCGTTTGAGACAGCATTTTCTATTTTCAAAGTGAAATTGAAGTCTTCGAATATCTTAAATTCAAGTAAAACTAAAATAAATGCAAAATATATAGCCACATGGAGTCACTGATGATTGTCCAGGCGAAAGTCGTGTACAGTCAGCAACTCCAATATACCTATGTATAATTTAAGTACACTTAGCAACGTTTAGAAGCAATTTTCCCCAACTATTTTGAATTCATTTCATGTTACGTAACGAAACTAATATTTTGGATACTTATTAAAATAAAGTAGGACATATTATCTCGAAGATGCAATTGCTAAACTATGCCAAGTGTACAGATATTTATGTTCGTGACTGTACCTACCTACATACAGTGCCAAAGCCTCGATACGGGGCCTCGATTGCAATAGGTCGCAGAGATAGCTTTGCAGTTACATTAAGTATGATAAATGCAGTTTTTGAGTACGCACCAATAGGGTAGTTGACAAAAAAAAACTAATAAATTCGTCTCTGATAGATATCCAAAAAATATTGGACACTATTTTTTTTCTTTTTTCACGTAAAAAAAATAAGTAAAAAAACTTTTTAAGTTAAACGGTTTTATGTTAAACATACATTGCAATGTTTAAGATAAATGTACTAAAAACCAAAAAATAATAAAATAGATACAGTCGTGGGAAAAAACCGTGGGGCACGTCAATTCGGAACTGTCGTGCTGCGGAAATTACAATTGACGTGCCCCACGGTTTTTTCCCACGACTGTATCTATTTTATTATTTTTTGGTTTTTAGTACATTTATCTTAAACATTGCAATGTATGTTTAACATAAAACCGTTTAACTTAAAAAGTTTTTTTACTTATTTTTTTCTAGTTTTTAGCCGCCATCTTGGATTTTAATTTTATATAGTATATTGTATTCTGCTTGTTGAGCCCTTTCATTTGATACCCATATTGATGGGATTAATAAAACATAAATTATCCGCCATTTTGTAGCGGCGGCCATCTTGAATTTATAATGATAATGAATAAACATAATTGTATTGTCACCAAAATCCAAAGTGTATACAAAATTTCAGATTAATCGGTTGACAGGAAGAGGGTGAAATTTTAATTACTAAATTTGATCCAAGAATAAAACAAACGGGGTGAGCTAAATAAAACCGTTTGAAATGAAGACGATCAGTGCTTCGAAAAGTCGTGTGACGTCAGAGTTTGGTACCTACATTTTTTACGAAGTGACGTCACAAGCCCCCACAATTTGTACTAATTTGTTAAGTACAACAAAAAACCAGTATCCAATATTTTTGGATAATCTAACAGACTGACTAAACAGAATCATTTTTTTTTTAGGCAGGAAATATCCCTTTTATTTTCTTGAACCAATTTTGTAGAATGGTGTTAGACTATCACGTCTGTAATACTTGTGTCTTAAATAAAGATCTCATTTCATAAAATGAGATAAGGCATGTTCAGGAAAAATGCCGGGCCCTGTGTAGAGGTAAGCGCTACGGTATGGTAGGAAGATTCTACACTATGAATATTTGGACTTTCCTACTAAACGGGTTTAGTTCATGATCAGCCTATAATGTTCCCATTGCTAGAGACTCAGGCCTCCTCTCTAGGAGAGGGATGGGCTATAACAACGACCATACAGCCACTAGACGCCTAATACTTGATCTAACGCACGAAACAAATTCTGTCAACTCGCTGAGGTGCGGGGGAACGGGGTACTGCATTCTGATTGGCCCTTTCAAGGTCATTGCATCTCACTAGGGATGAGACAGGTTTAAATCAAACAAGAACGTATCGATATTTTTTAATTGTATTTAATAAAAATATGTAAGTATTTACATTTTACATACTTAACTTGCATTTAAGTATAGTCGACCAAGAAATTGGTTTACCACTTTTGATGACATCTCCCAGTAACATAATTATTCGCTAAGGATGACAGATTGACAGATTCTGACGTGAAAATAGCACTTGATGTTTTGTACGTGCAAATGATATTCAACCTTAGAGTGGTAAACCAATTTCTTGGTCGACTATACCTTCTTTATTCTGAATACGATTGAATCATGTAAGTACATTCAAAAATCGCTTGGTTGCAATTGCCCTTTTTTTTTTAAATCTGGATCGTGTGGGTATCTAAAATTAATCGTTAAAGTTTCACAATTTGTTAGCTGTATCCTGTTGTAATTTTTAATTACTAACAGTATATTTTTTACTTAAATAGTTAGATTTTTTGCTTTATCGATAACAGGCCGGTCATGCGATTTGGAGCATCACTAATTATTTTTACTTAAAATCGAGGAAAAGAGATGGCAAAAAAAATACTCTCAAAAGAAAGAGATGCAATCATAAAAGACATCAACGCGCGCTCCAAGAAAGTGCACTGCATACAAGTATGACCAGTTGATGAACTCCGAAAAATAATGTCAGAAAATTAATTTTATTTAGATTAAGGAACCAATAACTTACCGATGAAATGTGATACCGTCTTTCAGGAAACTTGAAGTCCGGCTTTCTTTATCACACCAACGTACTGTACACGGGGCCATATTATGTTTATTTTCTCGAATTTTCAAAGGTGTACTGCGGTAGTGTTTACGGCTCACAGGTGTGGTCGAAACTAATGCGAACTTTGTGAGTGACGACGGCTATAAGATTTATAGCCCTAATTCAATTCAATTCAATTCAATTTATTTATTTCAGATAATAAAAATCCATAATATTACATTAAAACAATATGAAGTAAACACACAAATAAAGATGAATAAATTTAAACAAACAATAATTTAAAAATATTATAAAAAGTCGTGAATGTCAAAACCTATTAATTACCTATTATAAGTATGAGGGGCCGCTAGCGTGCAGCCGCATCCACCTCATCAACATTGGTGAGTCCCACCTCTGGGACAACGCGCTAAGAATACCATTCGGGCTGCCACGCACACGCCTTAACAGCGAGGCGCACCTTTTTCTAATTATACTGAAAAAATCATCAGTCTGCGCCTCAGCAAACATAGCGGAAGCACTACAAAAGCGTGGCAGCCCCAACAATATCCTAAACGCATTGTTATACTGGACACGCAGAGCACTGTACACCCGCAATGTAAAATTTGTCCATAGGCTGCACGTGTAGAAGGTCTGACAGTATGCCTTGAATAATGTTATTTTTACTTGATTAGTGCAACGTGCAAACCTACGAGCCAACATATTACACCGAATGGACAGTGCCCTGCGCTCCCTCTCGATGTCCTCATTGTCACACAGGTCTTCGGTCACCCAGTGACAAAGATACTTAAAGGCACTTACCTTTTTTAAACGCATGCCGCATAGAGTTACATGAGGAACATATGAGTAGCCTTTGGTTCCTGACTTGAACAACATGAACTCACTCTTATTCGCGTTGTATCTGAGCCCATGGGCTTCCGCGTACGATTGGCAGATGCACACCAATTTCCGTAACGCTGCAATCGATGGGCTCAGCAACACCATATCGTCCGCGTAACTTATGTTGTTAACACTTACTCCGTCTATGGAACAACCAATACCAGTGTTACTGAGCTCACCGATGAGCCGGTTCATGTATAAATTAAAGAGGTGGGGGGAGCTAATTCCGCCCTGCCTAACCCCACATTCCAAACCGTATACATCTGAATATGCACCCGCCCACCGCACTCTATTGCGTTGGTTGGCGTACCAGAACCTAAGCAATGAAATCACCTCCCGAGGCACCTCCGTATCACTCTCCAGCTTCTGCCACAGCTTGTCATAGCACACCAAGTCGAAGGCTTTTGAAAGATCTAGGTAACATGCATAGACAGGTGTTCCCCGACCAGTATAGTACTGAACAGTCTGCTTGAGGCAGAGGATAGCAGTCTCAGTCGAAAGTTCCGGTCTGAACCCAAACTGGGCATCATGCAACTGAAGATGCTTTTCCAACTGCTTGTCAAGCAAACTGTCCAGCACCTTTGCTATAACAGTAGCCAGAGAGATGGGTCTATAATTTGACAGATCCGATGAGTCACCCGTTATATTCTTCACGATCGGTACCACTGTAGTGTACATAAGGCTCTCGGGTAAGTAACTGTGACTAATACAGAGGTTAAAGAACATCGAAAGAACTCTAGACAGGTGTCTAATGTGTTGAAAGACATTTTTCGCCTGTTATTAGGCGTCTAGTGGCTGTATGGTCGTTGGGCTATAATCATGCACATGTCTTCGAATTTTTAGGTTCTAAGACATGCCGGTTTCCTCACGATGTTGTCCTTCACCGTTTTGAGAGCGAGAGTTTGGGTTTACTTAATTCAATTGAATTGTTTTGAACGTTTTCTTCTGATTGAGAAAAAACAGATATTTCTACTGGTCCCGGCTGTCTTTTGATCTTCGACAGTCGGGTAGTTAGTGGCCCAAAAGTCTGAAAACCAGTCATACCAAAAATGGTACCGTTACCCAGTTGGTACTAACTGGGTTGTGTTGGTCAGATGGACAGTCACTGTATTAAACAACTGGTATTCAGCTGCATTGAGTAGGTACAAGAGTGGAAGCTGACTCCAATAAAGATAACAGGTGAGTCCAAAACAAGTTAGACAGGTTACACGTTCTCCTAGAGCTAGACAAATAAGCAGATTTTACAATAGGATTTCTACCAAACACATCTCAGCAATATCGATCGCTGGTTACAGGCTACAGCCGCCCTTGGCAAGATTTCAACTCGATTGGATATCTCGAATCCTTTAATTTAATATTCTCAAACGTTCCAGTCTAATTGATAAGTGTATTATTCGATTTCTATTTCTGTGAGAGACCTAGATTTTATACTACACTCGCGAACAACCAAATCGACTCAAGCCTTGACGGCGCACATATACATTGATTTTCCTAAAACGATAAATGGTAATTATAAAAGTGATATGTCATTCGAAAGCTGAAGAATTATGCTTTCAATTAACATCAATACCTTAAAAAAAAACTAAGCGCTGATTTATTGACGCATTTTAATTGGCCGTCAGCGTAAATTACCTCATTAGGAATCCACGACTTGCGCTACCTGCTCCCGCTATAAAACCCCTCCACATCCGGTTTGCCTTATCAGTCACTTGTTACAAGTTGACCGGTACACATCTCCGTAAATTGCATTCCTTGTTTTCGCTAAACCATGGATACCACACCAGAAGAAGCCGCTCAAGTGGTTGCCTTGTTGCAACAAGGGTTAAGTCAGCGAGCAGTCGCTGCCCAGCTCCACTTGAGCCAGTCTTCTGTATCCCGAGTATACAGACGGTTCCAAGAGACTGGTGCCTTCAATCGGAGACCAAGAACGAGCCGCCACCGGTGCACTTCAGAGAGAGACGACCGCTTCATTGTCTCAACCTCTCTGCGCAATCGACACCTTACGGGCGTTGATGTGCAGCAAGAACTGAGACGTGTACGACAAGTATCTGTCAGCGAGTGGACAGTGAGAAGACGCTTGAAGGAAGCCAGCTTGACGCCAAAAAGACCTGCGACGGGCCCTAAATTGACTGCAGGCCACCGACAAGCGCGCCTTCAATTTGCTCGAGAGCATCTCAATTGGAGCGTTGCGCAATGGCGATCGGTCCTGTTTACTGATGAGTGCAGAATGTGTCTACATGGCAGTGACAGGAGAGGCCGAGTCTACAGGCGTCCGGGGGAACGATTTGCCCAATGTTGTTTCGCTGAAACAGTGGCATATGGCGGCGGTTCCTGCATGATGTGGGCTGGTATTTCTTTAGAGGGAAAAACCGAACTTGTTTTCGTGCCTGGGGGCGGCCGAGGAGGCGGGCTAACAGCTGATCGGTACATCACCGACATTCTACTAAATCATGTTGTGCCCTACGCAGGGTTTGTCGGTGCAGACTTCGTGTTAATGCACGACAATGCCCGCTGCCACACGGCACGAGTCACTCGACAGTTTCTGGAAGAGGTCGAATTACGCACGATGGACTGGCCTGCGCTCAGTCCTGACATGAATCCCATCGAGCACTTATGGGACGAGCTTAAAAGAAGAGTTCGGGCCAGGAATCCAGTCCCTTCAACCGTAGACGAGCTAAAGACAGCATTATTAGAGGAGTGGGACGGCATTCCTCAAGAAAATGTCAAAAAATTGATAAGGTCAATGAAAAACAGACTGCAGGCTGTAATTAGGGCAAGAGGGGGCAATACGAAGTATTGATTTAAATTTATTAATTTTATTTTTAACAAATTTGTAAAATACGAGACCCATACCCTTTTCCCTAAATTCCTGTTTTTCCTACTCTTGCGTTCAGACACCATTTATTTAAAAAAAATATGGATGGATTTCAATGATAAAGATATCAAATTAAAGCTGACATCTTAAGCTTTCGAATGACATATCATTTTTATAATTTCCATTCATATTTTTAGTTTTATCAATGTATGTGTGCGCCTACAAGGCTTGAGTCGATTTGCTTGCTCGCGAGTGTATAACAACCTACCCCTGCTTTGCGTGGTTTTAACACGTTTTTTGTTAGGTTTACCTGTAACTATGTAATAGAATCTTAGAAGTTAAATTTAACCCCTTTACCGGTTTCCGATTGGGCTGAAATTTTGCATCCATGTTTAGTTTAGATGACAATGTATGGTTAGCTAAGTGAAGTCATTCTTAATCCAATATGGGGCACTACAAAAGATGGGGAACTGGTTATTTCTAATGCATGCCCTTATATAAAATTAAAAGGTTTGCAAGGATGCAGCAAAAGAAAGAAGAATTTTGTTACTTTAATAATGTAATGAATACAAAAACTGTTGGTGAAATGAGGAAAACATAGAAAGGAAAGTTTTGAGTACCTATGAAATGTGTATGGCTAGCTATTAGAGGGGAGGAAGACCAAAGAAACGATGATTAGACTGTGTAAAAGGCAATGGCAATAAAAGAGGTGTCTGATGAGTACCTAATAAAAAATGTGGAAAAAGAAGCCCACACCGCAAATAAATAGGGATAATATCTAGAGAATGATAATGAAATATAAAAACTTTTTAAATTAATTCTCGGTCTATGAGGTGATGAAAACTGGTGATGTAGTTAGACACGAAAAATAGGCTTTAATTTTAAGTATCTACGTAGGAATAGACCATATGGCTGTCACGAATGGATTAATAAATAATTACTTATAAGTACTCCATTAGTAATTAATTCTGTACTAGAATTATTTATTAATACAAACACAATTAAATTATTAATTGTGTACTGTTATTGACAGAACATCGATAACCCAAGCCACAAATCTTGATTTGTACTAAAACTGGCACAACTATGATCATAATGTTTGGATTGGAACTATATTTTCAGTAAGTATCTCACTTGGTAGATTAATAAATACAGGAGGATTACCTACACAGCATAAATAAGTAAATAATTATTAAATGAAACTGCTTAAGAAACGAAGACATTGATTGTCCATGATTCAGATACTAGAAACCTATCACTCACTACACAATCATATCAAGCCTATGACTTTTCTTGACTTGATTGCGCCCTGGCAGTTGAGAGTATCTAAATCAAATCAGGATTCTTGTCTTTGCGACCATCTCCTTGTTACAGAAGAGCCAATGTCCTAAGGTTGCTAATTTCCAAATGAATTCATTAGGTTGGCGGTTCCCCATTGTCCAAAAAATATATGTTTGTTCCTCAGTTGTTTCACCTCGGTTTGTGCTCTTCGGCTTTTTAAAACGCCTCTTAATCACAAATGAAATACTGCAAAGGTTAACCATTGTCAAAATAAATCATGTTCTTCGGTAGCAAACAAAACACGTTTATCATACGTCCTTCGTTCAGTACATTCGGCCTAATAAATTAGGAACAACTCCCAAAAGTTTTGACTCGGCACTTAAAACCCGGGTCACATATACTTCCTAACTAATTTATGTATCGCAAATTCGAAAGTAACTCGGTCTGCTACTTTTTACACTTAAACCGCTGAACGGATTGTGATGTTTGGTAATCTATTTTTTGTGAATGGTATACTTAAGGGATATGTTCGCCACTGATGAACTAACTCATTTTGACGATGTTTTTTTCATTTGAAAGAATATTATTCCACGGTAGTCCCATTTACATTTGGTGAAGATCGGAAGCTCAATTTCCGAGCAAAAATTGATTTCCTAGAAAACCGTTCCAGGCAAGAAAATTAGAAGGTTCCTTATAAAATGACAGCTTCTATTGAAAATTAACGCCAAACTTTAAGACGATTTGATGTTTTAAGACGCAGTTAACGGGGAAACCGTAAAAACGACCTGTTTTTCGTCGCAGAGTTAGCCGTATTGCTACTTATTACAATTCCAAAAAAAATACAGTGTATAGTCAAATGTATAGGTAAAAGACTTATGCAAAAATATTTTCTAAAAGTAATCAAGAACCTCGAAAAAAAAAATCACAAAATCACAAAAAAATCACACGAAAAAACTTTTTCGTCTCGAAATGCTCAATATTTTGAGTGACAACTGTTATTTATTTTTTTACTATCAGAAAGGAAATTTAACCAACTAAAGACATATGTAAAAATATTTTAACATTACAGCGTATTTTTTTTTTAAATAAATTAAATCTGCGAACTATCGTTCATTTTGGCAGTCACGAGCATCAAACGCATCGCCATTTTCAACCTTATTTGTTTAGGCGATGAGTTAAACGCGCGCTCAAGGTCGCGGGCAGCTAATGTCGCCTTAATCTTTATCACCAACACTTCAAAGTTCAGTTCAGAATGCTCACGTACCTACTTAATTATAATTGAATTGAAAACAAATTGTTTGAGTTTAGTATTACCCATAACTGGGAGTTTGTTACTCAAAGTCGAAGTTAAACAATAATTATGCTTCGGCGTCGCTTTGAGAGAGCTAATTGTAAAATTATAAACAATAGGGTAATCGACAAAAAAAAACTAATTAGTCCGTCAGATAGATTTCCAAAAAATATTGAACACGTATTTTTTCTTTTTTCACGTAAACAAAAAATGAAGACGATACAGTGCTTCGAAAAGTCGTGAAACGTCACAGCTTGGTCCAATTTTACCTAACTATGACGTCAAACGCCCCCTCTCCATGGTCTTTGACAAGCTTTATTTTCGTCAATTTTTATTAATTTGATAAAACAAAAAACACGTATCCAATATTTTTCAATAATCTGACTGACGGACTAAACAGATTCATTTTTTTTTTAGTCGGTCGACTACCCTATTTACTTAGTTTAATATTTATGATACAGAATCATAAATCTAAACTAAGTAAATTGTTTATAATTAGCCAGCATATAAAGCTATTACAATCTGTAGATTTTCAAACTTACAAACTAGTAAGTAATAAAAGAAAACTTGTTTAAAAATTCGAAATTAGACCCCCATATCTCCGTAACTAGAAGGTT
This sequence comes from Diarsia mendica, assembly GCA_949316265.1. NCBI lineage: Eukaryota > Metazoa > Arthropoda > Insecta > Lepidoptera > Noctuidae > Diarsia > Diarsia mendica. The sequence continues at coordinate 5,887,978 of OX438906.1, read as the reverse complement.
CCCAGGTGTGGGCCAAAACAAGTGCTTCGTTACGGGCATTCTTACACCCTCTAAGTATAAGCTTCCCCCAAATGAAAAAGACGTGAGTGTGTGTACGCGTGCCATTATTTTGTATAGACACCATAATATTCCAACTGACTATACACACTACACACACAACGTTAAGCTACACTACTTTATTACAATCGGAAATGGGAATATCAGAAATATTTCGTACAATTTCGTATCGGAATTACAATTCTGACATGTTCTATATGCTGGAATGTATGTCAGCTTATTGAGAAGAAATAATACAATTCTGAGTGAGTACAGTCGAACAAGCTTATAAGTATCAGGCGGAAATCTTTACAATAGGGGATCGGACTGGGTCAAAATAATATGATTCTGTTTAGTCCGTAAGTTAGATTATCGAAAAATATTGAATACGTGTTTTTTGTTTTATCAAATCAATAAAAAATGACGTAGATAAAACGCGTCAAAGATCTTGGAGTGGGGCTTGAAACGTCACTTGTGTCGTTAAAATGTACTATCATATGACGTCACACGAGTTTTCGAAGCACTGTATCGTCTTCATTTTAAGTTTACGTGAAAAAAGAAAAAATACGTGTCCAATAATTTTTGGAAATCTATCTGACGGACTAATTATTATTTTTTTGTCCGATCCCCTATTCTAGTACACTGAAAATATTGATAGCAATTTTGTTTTATATAGTGTTTCGCTTTAAGCGACTGATGTCAAACTCTGTATCGTTTGGCATTAGTCCTGTATAATTTTAAAAGTAAATCCAAGCTAGCTGGCTGTATAGGTACTTATTAGCTTGTTCCACTGTACAATCTGTACAATACATAATATAGGATATCTGTCAGAATCTCGTAAGAAAAGACTCTCGGTATTGGCATTAATTGTAAGTGATTTATGAATTGTGTGAGGATTTTTTGAAAGAAACGAGCAACTACAAAATGTTCCAAGTTTAGACATTATCATCATCAGCCTATAATGTTCCCACTGCTAGGACTAGGAGAGGGATGGAGTATAATCCACCACGCGGGCCTAGTGCGGGTTGGTAGATGTCACATGTCTTCGATTTTTTTTGTTCTAAGACATGCCGGAATCCTCACGATGTTTTCCTTCACCGTTTTGAGAGCAGTGGTGATGAAATAAATTACACAAAGTAATGCACCTGCCTGGGTTCGAACTTCGAACACACGACTTACTGTTCGTAAGTCGGGGCCGCCACCACTGGGCCACCGCTGTTCTAGTTTAGATAACATTAGACAGTTAATTAGTCAAGTAAGTATTTCCTTTTTATTTACATGACACTAAATAAATGGATAGAAATATGTGTGAGGAATGATATGAACGACAAAGGAGTAAATGATAGCGTGACCTAGAGTAGGGCATAGAAATGTAGGCAGACAACCGATGCGTTGGACCGATGACCTTGTTCGATTGGCCGGAAAGAACTGGATGCGAAAGGCGCAGCACCGGGAAGAATGGCGTGCATTGGAAGAGACCTACACTCAGCATTGGGTGGCGAAAGGTTGAAGAAGAGAGAGGAAGAGAGAGAAGATAGCGTGACGCCTGGCAGAGCAGAATGGAAGGATAAACCGTGGTGCACTGATCCCAAGAAACATGAGCTCAAGGAGAGGCAATGACGATGACAGTGATAATTATATGAATGAAAGAACGCTGTAGGTACTTATTAAAAACAAACAAAGAGAAAGATGTCATTGATTTGCTGTAAGATAATTATAATTAGACAAAAGTTGAAAACAAAATACCAAACGTGAAAATTAATTTTATTTTGTAATCTGTCCCTATTCTCTTAGTTAGAGAGACAAATACAGATTAATGTTATCTAAAAACCAGGTAACCAAGAACACAAACAATGCCGTAGCGTGACCTAATCACAACCGCTGAAGGTCAGACAACACACAATCTAAAACTCATACAAACAACTGCAACAAAAAACGAAGCTTTTACATCAACTGTAAAAAACATAAAATTACTTAACACTTGACCGTTAGAATAAAACTCGAAATTCGCGTGTCACGGGCTCATCAAGCCGCTTTAACGCTGCAATCGCTTGATGTCCATGATTTACAGCGATTGACGAAGATTTCTCAAGCTGTTATTAATAGATAACGCAACAGTAGCAAGCTAATTTGTAAGGACCGACCGAAGGTTCGGTTTCGGTTTCGGTTTCGGCTAGTTTCGGCCATAAATACTAGTTTCGGCCATAGTTTCGGTTTCGGCCAATATTTGGCCGAACCTTTCGGCCTCGCCGAAACAAGATATACGTGAATTGTCGCGCATCATTCAGCTAACTTTGAGTGCCAGTTGAGTTCGCTAGCCGGCGCGATCGTGATGATTTGAGGTAATGTGATTTTTCTCGCGCAAAAATTAGGTATTTGTTTTTACTTATGATTAATGATGATGTATTTTTATGGCATTCATTAGGGTCTTTTGTGCTACAGTGTAAAATAAATAGGTTGTAAGTAGGTGTGTATAGAAAAGAATTCATTAGATATTTTACTTAGTTCTGTTTAGTTATTCCCTAGAACTTATAAAATATGAATTTATGTTGATATTAATTTAACACTTAAAAGATGTGTGAAGATACCTGTGATGTTTGATTCAAACATTACTATATTTGTTTGTAATTGTTGATGGATTAAATTTTGTACCCGTATTCGAACCGCCCCGTAGTTCCGATTACTTCCGATACACAACTATCTCCGGTGATTTAGGCGCTTTGCACATGGAGCAACTTAAGTTGAGGCAACTTAAGCAACTTTAAAAGTTTCCTGTAACTAGTTGATACAACGTTTACGGATGCAGCAATTTTATGGCAATCTGTGAGCAACTTTCATAACCGAGTTGCTCAATCTACGCAGCGAACAGCGTTCACTGTGATGATGAATATCGAAGAAGCAGCAATTGCTCTAATTTTATTACGTCGTCGCCGTCTACGTTAACTTTAAATATCGGTATAATATTTAACAGTTGCTAGTTGCGGCAATTAGCAACTAACTCAGTCATCGATTGCAGCAACTGAAAACTGTTGACGATCACCGCAACTCGAAACTCGAGTTGCTATGTGTGCGCAATCCAATTGAAATATATGTAAACAGTTAGTTGCCAGTTGCTGCAATAGTTGCTCCATGTGCAAAGCGCCTAAAACCTTAACTAATTATTATAATTTAAAAAGTTTGTAATGAAAATTATTTCTTAAAACACCATCTTTGAAAATGATATGATGTACTTCTTTTATTAAATAATTAGAAAAAAAGGTATATCGACCAATATAATTTTTTTTACTAAAAAGTTTCATATACATATTTTCTATTAGCGTGAATGACCTTCGACATCGCATCAGTCATGTCGCATTTTTTCCCTTTAGTATGCGAGGGGCTTAGTTATTTTTTTTTTTAATTGACAAATATGTTGATTGCATTTTTTATTTTTTTAATTCACTTTTTTAATTTTACAAATAAAGACCTATTTTTGTTACCTACCTACTTTAATTGTTGCATTTTTGGCAACAATTAAAGTAGTATATTTTACACGTGTTAACTGTGTACCTATCTACGCGTAAAAATACAATAGATTTTACATTCCATAAATATTTCATAAGTTTCGGTTTCGGTTTCGGTTTCGGCCGAAACTGGGACCAAGGCCGAAGGTTCGGTTACGGTTTCGGTTTCGGCTGAAAATCGTGTTTCGGTCGGACACTACTAATTTGTTGAAAACATCAGCGTTACAACGTTACAGCTCAAGAACTTTATTCTAGACATTTCAAGAACAAAAACTTCTAGTCTATTTTGTAGAGTAACATTTTTGTAAGTATGGTAACTAAATAGCATAAAGCAGTAAGTAGTCAAAAGTAAGGGGTGTAAAAGAAGAGGAAGACCACAAAAAAGATAGGTAATATGGCAAGCACTTTGCCCACGGCTTCGCCCACGTGAATGTCGGTTCAACGAATGACGTTTTTTCATACAAACTTTTATCCCCCTTTTCACCCCCTTAAAGGTTAAATTTCCAAAAACCCCTTCTTAGTGCTCCCCTACATTACAATAGGAAGCCGTGTGCAAAATTTCACTTTCCTAAACACAAGTAATAAAATTTTCCATACAAACTTTCATCCCCCTGTTCACCCCCTTAAAGGTTAAATTTCCAAAAACCCGAAGGGGTTTTTGGAAATTTAACCTTTAAGGCTCAGGGGCCTTTAGTGCTCCCCTACATTATAATAGGAAGCCGTGAGCAAAATTTCACATTCCTAGCCCCAGTAGTTTCGGCTGTACGTTGATATGTCACCCAGTCAGTTCTCCTTTTATATGTATAGAAGGAAGATGTCTGATAAGATGACGAGTAGTAGGGAAGTATGGAAGCAGAAGCCATGCTGCGACGACCCCAAATTAATAGGGATGTTTACTGACTAAAAAAAATATGATTCTAATTAGTCCGTCTGTTAGATTATCGAAATATATTGGATACGTATTTTTTGTTTTATCAAATCAATAAAAAATTACAAAGATAAAACGCGTCAAAGATTTGAGTGGGAGGTTGTGACGTCACTGCTGGCTAAGAAATGTCATACTAATGTCTTAGAATATGACGTCACACGAGTTTTCAAAGCTCTGTATCGTCTTCATTGTTTGTTTACGTGAAAAAAGAAAAAATACGTGTCCAATATTTTTTGGAAATCTATCTGACGGACTAATTAGATTTTTTTTGTTAACATCCCTATTGGAATAGGGGCAAGAGAATAATGATGATGATGATTTTATGTAGTCAAAAAATGGTACGATAGGTTTTCATACGGATCATGATACCTGCGTTATCTATTTAAATCTATATCAATGGTTACGACGGTTAAGGAGAGGAGCTCGTGGTATAATAATAACTGCCACTCGGGTCGATCTTTAGGTTAAGCCGCGCTTGCCTAGGTTGGTCTGTGGATGGGTGACCACCCGTTACCTACCGAGTTTCCTCCAAACGCGAGTGGTCTTTTCTCCATACAAACGCTCTCGCCTGTTTTCTTTTTGGTTAATGACCCTAGAGCAATGGTTTTTTACAGAATAATAAATATTAACTATTTCTATGCCCCTATGTTTTCCTTTTTGGTGATAAATTATTTTTATAAGCACTAGAACCCTCAAAAAATGCTCAAAATTGCTTGTGTAGATCGCTGTTAACAGAGTCCTAGAGTACAAATTTGACAACTATTAACGAAAAAAGAAAAACATAGCGGCGTAGTATATAACCTCCTTATTCATTGTCTAAAATATCTTTTAAATTGGTTCAATATTGGAGGAGGAAATAGGCGAGAGCCAAACCTCGAATTCTAACTTTTTCTACAGTTGTCCTTATCGCACGAATTTGAGGGCAGGAGGACGGAGAGAGACAGCGATAGTAGAAAGAGACAGCACTGGCATTTCCTCTTAAGCTGTTGGTCCCGGCCGCCATATAGATCTTTGGCAGTCGTTACACGTAGTCATTGACCTGAAAGTCTGACAACCAGTCTTACCAAAGGGTATCGTATTACCCAGTATTAACTGGGTTGTGGAGGTCAGATAGGCAGTCGCTCCATGTAAAATACTGGTATTCAGCTGCATCCGGTTAGACTGGAAGCCGACCCCAACATAGTTGGGAAAAGGCTAGGCAGATGATGATGGTTACTACGATTAAGGTAAAGCGTAAAATTTTATCCAAGTGATGTAAAATAAAAAAGAATGGGTATTAATACGAGGAAAGTTGAGCCGAACGAACGAGCGCGCGGAATGAAATGCTTCTTTTCTCCGCATTCTTGAAAGTTAGAGACAGGGAATTGAAATGATATTTGTTATTGTATCCGTTCTTACTTTATAGAGACGTGTTGAGAATAAAAGAAACCCGATGTTCTATAAAATAAAGTGTCTTTATCTACCCAAATATCATAAACCCTCTTTAATGCGTTCAAAAACCATAGGCAATGACCAGCATTACCAACCAGCAGAAATTAACAGAACTGTAATGAGCTCATAACCTACTGAAAACAGTAGGTTATGAGTTTAAATTTGGAACAGGTGTCAAATTCAAGTGAGTGTGCTATTCTAGTATCTACATTAAAACAGATACCTATCGATACGAAACCCCAATTCAGTATGATTTTAATTATAAATCGCACGACATTTTGATCTCGAGTGACACAAGAATAGTGACTTTGTTCGTTTGCATATGATTTAAAAAAAATGACAGATATCCGAAACGCCGCCATTTCGAGCTGTCATTTGTTCGTTAGCTTTTTATTCCCTTTCATTGAGTAGACAAATTTTCTGATAAGTTCTTTATTTCTGTCGAAAATGAGTGATAGTGACTCAGAAATTAACATGAACACTCCGCCAGATATCGTAAATGCAGCGACGAATGCAACTAATAACCTGTTTATTTTTTATTGCATTACACTGGTAACAATGCTGGTCATTTCCCTATGGTTCCTGAGCCCATCATAGAGCCCTTATGATATTCGGGTAGATAAATTAGTGTATGCAACTATACATAATTAGGCATTACAACACTCGTGTGATGCTATTAAGAAACTCGCCTTCGGCTCGTTTCTTAAACCCACACTTGTGTTGTAATGCCCTTCATTATGCACAGTCGCATAAACTACTATTATAGAGAAGTTAGCTGGTGCCCGCGACTTCCGCATCGAAATTTTGAAGTGCACAAATGTCAGAAAAAAAAATAGATAACTGTTCCCAAGAATTTAATCTATCTCCTTGCCAAATTTCATTACAATCCTTTATGCCGTTTAGTCATAAAAAGGTAACAAACAGAGTTACTTTCGCAGTTATAATATAATGGGTTTCGAAATGTGTGTTCGTGCAGGGGAAGGCGTTAAACAAAGTTCAAAGTTAATGGTTACCCATTGTTGTGGAAATGTGCGTAACCCTAAAATGCCAAGTTTTAGCAACAACACGAAATCGCTGAAGCAGATACATTAGTTTTCATGACCACTCTAAATAATGTAGAAAACAATCGTATCTCTAACATCGTAATATCACGCCTGTAATCCCGAAAAAGGTTAGGTAGGTAGAGGTGTACCTATTAGTAAATCCATATTTCACCAGTTATGTCTATGTAAAAGGGAGCCAATTGCCATCAACCGGGCACAAAATCAGACTCTGTGGCTGCTGTCGAGAAATTCCTGACAGAAAAACCCACAACACCTGAGAAGCGAATCCAAGACCACATGGACAGCAGTCGCTCTTACGACCACTAGACCCAACAAGGCAGTCAAAAATCGTACCTTTGAAAAATAAGAGCATTTTTTTCCAGAGAATTTGGTAACGGAAATTGGTGACCTAATGGTGTTCGCAGGGGACCTGACAGAATGTTTGCCTCTTCCTCTGTTGTCACAGTAAATTGGCAAAGTTCCTGTATGATTGTGTATGGATGGATGGATGGATGGATGTCTGACCATGACCTTTATACTAGCACTTTCGCACGTGTTCTATTTCATTACAAGCTTGCTGGCGAGCTTTATAGTTTAATGGTTTAATTGTTACTTTGTTGAGCTTTATATCGGTATTTCCGTAATTGAAATTGTATGGCTATCTCGTTACTTTAGGTTAGTTTTGTCTTGATAGTATGAATCCTTAACAAAGTATTTCTTTGTCTTCCATCCTGGAAACCTAGAAAAGTAGCAATTGCTATCAAAGGAATCGAAATAATCTTTTCGGTACAGTCATCAGAAATAATATGTAAAACGCGAATTTCTCGTGAAGTAACGATTGCAAGTTTGTTATATAACCTACTTTATGATAAAATGGGTTCCAACATAGGTATTAGTTTCATTACGTAACATGACAATGAAATCATTACCTAAATCAAGCGAAATTTCCTCTAAACTTTGCTAAGTGAATACATTATTGGTGCTGCATAAGCCCTGACTGTCACACATGTTTTTGAGCCGTCTTTCAAAGTTTGAGCTTGACAAAACATTTTAATTCCTTTTTTATAAAAATGTAGATCCTATACACCTTCCTTTGCACTTTCACATGTTCTCAAGTTAAGTCTGGCCTGTAACTGTGTCACCGCACAGCTGCAGCAGAGCTTTAATCTCTGCAATTATCATACGTGTTAAGACCCCACCTTTGACTACGAAGTACAACTTTTTCCCTTTTTCTCTCTTTGTGCTGCATTTTCTCGCACACTTAATATAACGTGTACTTCGAAGACTCCATCGCGTGACTGCTCACTGTAAGTCACCCCATCGGGTACTGTTACTCGTGGAAACTTACTAACTCCTACTTTGTCGCTTCAGTTTTAAGTAGAACGAATAGAACACATCCGTTTTGTTATTGCGTGTAGAAAATCAATCTATTCTCAAATAAAGTTTGAGTTAATAAATCCATAACGGCCCCCATTACAAAGACACTGCGACAGGAAGAGTCCTTACGCAGTAACTTTGTAATGCGGACTGTTGAACTGTAAGAAGGGATAGGGATACCGGATAGGCGACGATATTTCCAAAAAGATGGAAATGAAAGGATGCAATGAGGCTTAAACTCAAACCCCAGATGGGAATCTATTTCCAGCAAATGCTCAAATAGCCATGAAACTGTTCGCTCATCTAGAAATGGGTAGTGCCATATTCGAATGTAATATTCATTTAAAAATATGATATATTTATCAAATACTGCCTATTTGACCAATAATAGGCCTAGTGATCACAAGCGTGCTTGGTGGATGCGGTCCCGGGTTCGGTTCTCAAGTCGGGTAAAGTTTTATTGGGTTTTTCCATCAGGAATTTTTCAGTAGACACGGAGTCTGGATTTCTGCCTAGTTGATGGCAAAAGGCGCGTCCCCTTTTACATAGATCTTAAATGTGAAACCACCTCACCTCTGCACCACTCGGGGATTGCAGCCGTGATGTTAATCATTAAAAGCCTTCAGAGAATTTTAAAATGAAAATACGAAAGCAGTTCCGAGCAATCATACTCAGTCGTGAAGTACTTATAGTGCGCGCGGAACTAGTTGGCCGCTCCCTAGGCAAGTTTTTGTTTTTTATTTAAGTATTCTTTTCAATAAATTGAACAATTATTGTTCACGATATCTCGAGATTGGTCATCACTGTCTAATTATAGTCTCCTGTGCATTGCAAGCTGTAGGCAACCCGCCCCCTCACCCCTGTCGCAACCTAAGGAGCGGCCAACTAGTTCCGCGCGCACTATAGCATATCGTTTATTACCGTTTCGAGAGTACTATTCCGTTAAATTGGGTAGGGTTAATTCCAACGTTTAATTTCAAACTCATTTAAGAGGAAACTCGGTGGTGCTGTTCTCCATACAAATGTCGTTGCCTTTTCTCTTCTTGAATATTGCCATAATCCAGAGCAATCATGACAAAAATTACATGTTTTTACGTCCGTGATAAGAGGACTACCACACAAATTCGTAAAGCTTTCAACACAAAAGAAATCGATAAGAATCTAGACACACTCTTTCTCAACACTTTAATGTCAGCAATAATTGAATCGGTTCAGTTTTCGAGAAGCAAAAAAGGGAACGCAAAACGTCGATCTCATCAATTTTTAAACGGTTTTATTTAGCTCACCCCGTTTGTTTTATTCTTGGATCAAATTTAGTAATTCAAATTTCACCCTCTTCCTGTCAACCGATTAATCTGAAATTTTGTATACACTTTGGATTTTGGTGACAATACAATTATGTTTATTCATTATCATTATAAATTCAAGATGGCCGCCGCTACAAAATGGCGGATAATTTATGTTTTATTAATCCCATCAATATGGGTATCAAATGAAAGGGCTCAACAAGCAGAATACAATATACTATATAAAATTAAAATCCAAGATGGCGGCTAAAAACTAGAAAATAAAAATAGGTAAAAAAACTTTTTAAGTTAAACGGTTTTATGTTAAACATACATTGCAATGTTTAAGATAAATGTACTAAAAACCAAAAAATAATAAAATAGATACAGTCGTGAGAAAAAACCGTGGGGCACGTCAATTCGGAACTGTCGTGCTGCGGAAATTACAATTGACGTGCCCCACGGTTTTTTCCCACGACTGTATCTATTTTATTATTTTTTGGTTTTTAGTACATTTATCTTAAACATTGCAATGTATGTTTAACATAAAACCGTTTAACTTAAAAAGTTTTTTTACCTATTTTTATTGTGAAATAATCGGCCTAAGCTGCAGCCGTCCACCACTTTGCGAAATAACAAATACCCTACCTATTTTTCGAACCTGTCCCCTCTTAACCCACGTTTCTTTATACACAAAAGCTTTACTAGCAACTTAATAGATCGTGGGGGAATAGACAATTGTTGCTAGAAGAATATTAATTGACATAGAGTATTATAGACTCATGTGTTGGTGTAGTTACAATAGTCTGTGTATCTCTTTATGCTACATTAAGCGGGCTGAAAACAGCTTTATATCTTTGTATCGCAAACGTGTATGTATTGGCTGTCTTTCTAATGGACATTGTTTGTGAATATTGTCTAAGTAGAAATATTTAGTACAGATATTTTACTTATGATACGAGCTGTATGATTCAGATTTTTTGTAAATAAATAAGTAGTTACGATACTAAAACTCTGTTATCTAACTAAGTTTCTTATGATTTGAATATTGCTAAATTAAATTTTTAACATCCGTCATTCAAAGAAATTACGTAAAAATAAAGAAAATTGTTGTGTAGATTCAACGGAAGCTAGTTCTGACATAGACTCGACTTTAAATCCACTTTGACATGGAAATCTCTTCACACGAAACGGAATACGAAATGTAGGAACACATAAAATAACTTTTAATGAGTACCATTAATTAGTAACGAATGTTCTAAAAGTAGAGGGACTATTCGCGGCCCTTCCGCATCAGGAGAATTACTAAGCTATGCTAGGTCGACACTAAAACCGGTTTAAGCAACTAAATGGGTTTAAATTAACGATGGCCTAGGCTATAAATTGTCTAAGACAGAGTAAGGGACTTTAACATAACTGGCGATATATAAAGTTGTATCCAACAACTTTGCCTGACCCTTCGGGAGTTTGTGAGATATCTGGTAATTATTGTAGGAGGATGGTCAGAACAGTCGACATACGTATTTAGATCATGAAACAATCGGTGTTTTTTTTATTATTAGCATAAAGTACTGAGGTGCAAAATAATGCCATAAGCATTTTTTGACTGTCAACCTTTGGGTGGTGCAGTGACAAACAATCGTATACATGTGCATAATAATCTAAAAATAATTTAATTAATACAACGTTATACTACAAGGATATATCTATAAAATACTATGAATATATACGAAAATACTATTTATATACATGAATACCTAAAATATACCTACAGATATACAATGGAAAAGATATTTTAAAGATTTTTCCTTTGATTGAAGGAAACAAATGTTTGACAACGGAAATTTACTAGGATACTTCGTCTAAAAACAAATGTTCTAATATCTACCTAACACATGGATGTTATTGTTGACAGAATACCCAAAAATCCGACAGACCTATTAGAAATATTTACAATGTTTGACATAACATAACATGTTACAAGAAAAACAGCGAACAGATTTTTAAAGATTTCTCGTCAAGCCGAGTAGGTACCTACTTGAGAAATTATTCTTCAGCTCATAATCTGAACATTTCCTTTGAAAATACCACCTTTGTCTTGCTTCACGTCGTTAGATACGACAGCAATGTGTAGGTGTAATTTGGGATGACGTAACATATAACATAACATCACGCCTGTAAATCTTGAAGGGATAGGTAGAAGAGGTGCACCTAAATAGTACACACACATTTCGCTAGTTATGTTTAAGTCCTATGTAATAAGGGGTGAGCCATTGCCATCAATTGTGTCAAGTCTGACTGAAGTTCAGTGTACGACTAACGATACCAGTGATAATCTGTTGTGTCAGAACATTTCCTTTCAAAATATCGTCTTTTGTCTTGTTTTGTCTTTTATCTAAATACTACGATAGTATATAACGTTCTTGGATACTACAGTAATGTATTGGTGTAATTCCAGGAAGTAACAATTCTGAAATAATGTAATTAACTTTCCTTCGAGTCTTTTCTCGGAATGACGAAACGGGAACCTCGGAATTACGAAACGGAAACCTTTATCTACCTAACTCTCAATGGTAGAATAATATTCGCAGAGCATTCGATATTCTGGACTGAAGAAAAGTAATTAAATTGGGAAAAATGTTTTCAAACCCGTATTCTAAGATTTTTTGGGACAGAACCAGGCCAGGGGGTCAAAATTGGCCGCTTTCGCAGAATTATAAAAGGAAAATATAATAAGAATTACTGAATTAAAAATCTTAATTTTTTTACAGACGCTGTTAATATTATAAGATGCCACTTTGCGACGATGTTACGAATTATTATCCTAGTATGATTTTGCACAACTTGCCTTTAAGGTTGAACAAGCCAGTCATTCTTCCATACAAACTTACGAAGGTGATTACTCCTCTGTTTGACGGTGTAGGTTCAAAATTAAAAATTGTATCAACTGGTCTTATCATTATCTAGGTCTGTATGGAAGCAGAATTGGAAAAAAAATATTGATTTGGAAGTTATGAACGTCAAAACTTTCATATTTTAGCACTAATTTTAAATCATCTTTGGGCGTAAATAAGTAACGTATATAGTATGAAAAAGAAAAAAGTGAAACCATACGGACATAGATTAGTTATTAAAAAAATTAAATAATTTGATTTTGAACAGATACATTCAAAAGATTTTTCATGAAACTAAATATACCAAAGGTCTGCATAGAAACAATCGCGCGCCCGTTTTAGTTGTGTCTCTTTCGCTCTATGCATTTCGCTCGTGATGTCGGGTGAAATAGCATGCATTTTAGCCCCGCCCACCAACTAGTTCGTGCCGTTGGCTTGTTTACCCTTAAGGCCCCTAGGCCTCAAAGTTCCCCCGTAGGACGATACATTAAGTACCTCGGCTTAATCCTAGACGGTCGGTGGGGCTTCGAAGAGCATTTCGAGCGCCTAGTTCCCCGAGTTGGGTGGGTGCTCTACACAGATTGTTACCAAACCTCGGGGGGCCACGAGAAGAAGTTCGCCGCCTCTATGCAGGAGTCGTGCGATCGATGGTCCTCTATGGGGCGCCTGTTTGGTCAAACAGGCTGTCTGGTGTCCGCCGTTGCAGAACTAAAATCAACAGTTTGCAGCGTAAAATGGCTATTCGAATAGCACGAGGATATCATACTGTGTCCTTTGAGGCGGCTACTCTCCTGGCACCGTTTTCCACCACTGGACATCCTAGCAGATATGGACGCGAAGGTTTATAACCGACTCCGCGATATCCGCCAAAGTGGTAATGGTGTGCCAGGAATTGCTGTTGTGAGGCTAAGACGGCAGGAACGGCGACACGCGCTCGAGCAGTGGCGTGAGCGGCTTCAACAGCCGCAATATTCACGTAAGCGCGTTGTCGAAGCCGTACTGCCACACTTCGAAGCCTGGCTGAAAAGAAGGGATCGCATCTCCTACAGACTCACTCAGGTACTGACCGGGCACGGTTGCTTCGGTGAGTACCTGAATAAGATTGGGCGAGAGGCCACGGCGAATTGCCATCATTGCGGAGTTGGCCAGGACTCAGCACAGCACACGCTTGAGGAGTGTCCTGCGTGGGCCTCTGAGCGGCAAGTCCTGGTAGCCAGGATCGGCCGAGATTTGTCTCTGCCAGCAGTAGTTGGAGCGATGCTGGCGGATTCTGACAACTGGAGGGAGGTGACCTCGTTTTGTGAGACCGTGATGGTCCAGAAGGAAGCTGCCGAACGGGCACGTGAGAGGGCAGATCCTGGCAGGAGAAGAAATCGTCGGGGAAGCAACCGCCTCGACGGTTAATATGCCGAAACACCGCCTGCATTACCTAAAGCCAGGTGGAACTTTGGGGTCACGGGCGTTCAGAGTCGGGACTCTGTGCGCTCACCGAGTGACCTCAGAGATGAACGGCAGCACATCAGTGGTCACGTGTTGCCGTATACAATTGCGTAGTATGACTTAGGGGAGACTCTAGTCATCCCAGAGAAGTGCCGTAACAGGCGTTGCACAGAGGAGGCTCCGGACAGGTCTTTTAAGAGGTAACGGTGCCTTCTCTTATGTGCGGATGGTGACCACCGGGGTGGTTTTAGTGAGGTAAGAAGTATGTAAATGTAGGTGCTTAAACTTTGTCCTCTATGCACTTGTCTTGCACTTGACTTGACGACATACAAAACCAGTTTTTCTATAGCTTGGTTGGTTTTAGTTGCATTGTACGGGAAATCTATACAAAGCTAGGCCATTGTATAGTGGAAATGTTTATGTAATTTGGTGTGTCACCGTGTGCCTAAATAAAATATAGATTAAGGAAAACCATAGAAAATCAACCAAACACGACACCTACATAGGTACTTAGATTTTTATTTTTTTAATAAACAGTCATAAAGGACATAAATAAAATGTGAATTCAATTTTATTGCAACTGGAACGCATTGTATCAGAGCTTTCGAACGACACTGAATATAAATTTACGACATTCACACCAGTATATTGAGACAAATTTTTATACTAAATTCTACTTATAAATAAAAAATGGACAGCACTGAGCTTTTAAAACCTGGATTTTACCTCGATATTTTTCTCTCCTAATTATACCTTTGTGGCAGCTCCAGGTAAAATAATTAACAGAAACAAAAACTCGCCACAGCGATCCCAAGCCTAATTTTTGAAAACATACAAACTTTTTGGACGGTTGTTGAAAACCCAACACGTGCCGGTGAAAACTGTCGTAACTCTGTAACGCGTACGTTTGTGTAATCACGAACGTATGTTAGGGAATCATGGAGCGCGTATATATGGGTCCCGGGTGTATTCGGAACTGTGATGTTTACGAATTATTCGGAACTTGTTGTTCTGTTTAACATAGGGTTGTCATACGTCAGGAATCTTTCTGTCATGTCCTGCTCACTGTTGAAAATGCGGGGGGAATTCTGAAACGTCTGTAACGTTATAAATATTAACGAAATTTAAGAATTTTGCAACAAATAGAAACTTTACAAACTGCTGAAATACTCCTCCGCTATTAGTTTCCGATTAATTTCGATATTGGGACTTCTTCGAGCTTTATTATCTCGGTGCTTTTCTGATTCTGGCTTTCAGGAGTTGTGACTGGCTTGTCTCAATTTAAAACATCTACCTATATCAGATTGTTTAAAAAAAAGCCGCTTCGCTATCCCTGATAAAACTTTACTTTGACCTTCAAGTTGTTATAAGTTTTGATGATTTCTTTATACCTGTTATGTACTTACTTACATAAAACAGGACTCATAAATTGAGTTACACACTTCGTTACCGTTTTTATTTTATAAATATAATAGGTAAGGTTACGCTCGTTAACTCGTTTGCAAAACAAAATGAGTTTAGATTTAGACGTCATTTTTAGGTAGGACGGAAAACCACAAACAACATCGCGTCAAAAAAAAAGAAAAAGTAAAGTATATATGTGCTATGCAATAAGGGACGACCTTAATGCCATCCACCGGGCACAAATCCAGACCTAATAGCTGCTACTGTCATTTTCCAAAAAAACCATTAATAACTTTGGCCGATATAGAAATCGGACCCGGGACCTCTTGCTACGACGACGGCAATAGGCTCGTAGCTCGTACCTATTACATGGAACATAAAGATACTTGCATAAAAAGTGTAACTACTATAACTGCCTAACTCGTAAGCACATTACAAGCGTGATGTTATGATGATGATGCCGACGTCCGTCGAAATAAGAAAACTTTGCTTTAGGCCGTGAAACAAACAACCGTACTAAAAGAGCTGTGAAAACAATTTTCCGTTATATTTTTTTATATTATAATTATGGCCCTCACTTCTATTTACATGAAAAAGAATGTTAAAAAAAGAAAGTAGCTGGCAACATAATACCACCTATTATTTATGCGTGTTGTAAAAAATTACCTATTTCCGCAAAGTTACAGACAGAGTTTCTATTAGTAACATAAACTTAGTAAAACAATTACGATTGTATGCGGAAATGTATAAGTAGAGACTAATAAAAACATTTTTATCTAATTTAGATCCGTGACTAGCAGTAACGTATTATTTCTCAATGCAATCACTGCTCTAATTTCGAGAGTATTTTATTAAAAATAAACTGTTCTGTGTAACCACCTACTTTAACTTAAATTAGCTTCTATCGCGGGCCTTGAGCGTGGAGAGCGAATCCAGAAATTCCGTAACGAAAATTTTCAACCAGGTTGCTATGGTTACGGAAAATAACAAGGTTGTCAACTGAGGTTGTCAAATTAAATAATTAATTATTTGCTGTTGATAAAAAATGCTATGCAATAGCTTTACCGCGGCAGTCTCCGAGTGCCACATTTAGTTTATTTTATTTTATACATAATCAAGAATATGCATAAACTATGCATGTTCTTGCATAACTATGCATACACTAATTGTGTACAATGGATGTAAAACTACCCTAATTAGCAAAGAAACCCGAAACGCGTTTGTTCTCCCCTAATAGTGTTTTTTTTTTGTTCCAGGTATGTCCGGACCTTCTACTTACGGAGACATTGGGCGTCAAAAAGTTCCAACTTTTTCTCAAGCTTCACGACCTCGGTACTATTTTAATGTATCATGATGATATTTTGACCCTAAAAAATGTCCTTTTCCAGCAACATTTTTTTCATGTTCGTTTTTTTGACATTGAGTTAATAGTGATTCATCAAATTTTGAATGGAGCTGTTATCGACAGGGTTCATAATCTGTCAGATTTTATCGCCTATAAAATTGTGAATCGTCTCTGGGACACTCTACGCTCAACTAATCAGCGTTAAATTAGAAATGGTTTGTAGCAGTTCACAATTTTACGATAGTAGGAGGTACCTCATCATCATCATCATCATTCGTCGGGTCGTCGCAGCATTTCTTCTTCTTCCATACTTCTCACTGACACTGGCATGACGAGTAATACTCGTCATGTCAGCCTGCGCGTCATGTGTTCTTTCGAGCCTTATCAACCTTCACACAGTAAATCGATCGTTTCTTTGGTCTTCATCTACCTACTCACAAACCGTTAAAACGGGTGAACTAAAGTAGTTTTAATAAAGCTACTCAAAAGTGAAAACCGGTTTTAAAATAATCCGTCATGCAACAATGAATCGTTTTGTTTTTGTTAAGGACCGACCGAAGGTTCGGTTTCGGTTTCGGCTGGTTTTGGCCAAAAAATCTGGTTTCGGCCATAGTTTCGGTTTCGGCCAATAATTGGCCGAACCTTTCGGCCCCGCCGAAACAAGGTATACGTGAATTGTCGCGCATCATTCAGCTAACTTCGAGTGCCAGTTGAGTTCGCTAGCCGGCGCGATTGTGATGATTTGAGGTTGTGAAATTTTTCTCGCGCAAAAATTAGGTATTTGTTTTTACTTATGTTTAATGATGAGGTATTTTAATGGCATTCATTAGGGTCTTGTGCTACAGTGTAAAATAAATAGGTTGTAAGTAGGTGTGTATAGAAAAGAATTCATTAGATATTTTATTTGGTTCTGTTGAGTTATTCCCTAGAACTTATTAAATATTAATTTATATAGAAATTAATTTAACACTTAACAGATGTGTGAAGATACGTGTGATGTTTGATTCAAACATTACTACATTTGTTTGTAATTGTTGATGGATTAAATTTTGTACCCGTATTCGAACCGCCCCGTAGTTCCGATACACAACTATCTCCAGTGATTTAGGCGCTTTGCACATGGAGCAACTTAATTTGAGGCAACTTAAGCAACTTTAAAAGTTTCCTGTAACTAGTTGATAGTTGCTACAACGTTTACGGTTGCAGCAATTTTATGGCAATCTGTGAGCAACTTTCATAACCGAGTTGCTCAATCTACGCAGCGAACAGCATTCAGTGTGACGATGAATATCGAAGAAGCAGCAATTGCTCTAATTTTATTACGTCGTCGCCGTCTACGTTAACTTTAAAAATCGGTATAATATTTAACAGTTGCTAGTTGCGGCAATCAAAAACTAAATCAGTCATCGATTGCATCAACTGAAAACTGTTGACGATTGCCGGAACTCGAAACTCGAGTTGCTATGTGTGCGCAATCCAATTGAAATATATGTAAACAGCTAGTTGCCATTTGCTGCAATAGTTGCTCCATGTGCAAAGCGCCTAAAACCTTAACTAATTAATATAATTTAAAAAGTTCGTAATGAAAATTATTTCTTAAAACACCGTCTTTGAAAATGATATGAGTATTTTTTTTTGTTTAATAATTAGAAAAAAAGTTATATCGACCAATAGAATTTTTTTACTAAAAAGTTTCATAAATTTTTATTAGCGTGATGGCCTTCAGTACTATTATAATTCAGGAAATTTGTTCTGTAAAGTGATCCTAGTAGGAAAGTTTTGGGGTAGTTCTGATTTTTTCATTCCATATGTGTTTTAGGGTGCTAAATCTGAATCTGAGGTTTGCGGACAAAATTTCGTGACGCAACATTAAAAAAACCAGAAGAAACCGGTTTTTTTTTTGCTTTTTTCCGGTTCTTTGCTTAAAACTCGAAAACTGTTAACTTTTAGTAAATGGTCTGTTTACAGAAATTAAAGTACTTAAAGTTCTCTACAAATATCACTATTTTGGTTATTGTACAGACGAAACGTTCAGTCTCAAGTGCAAGTTGAAAATTGGCAATTTGTACCGGTGTGACTGCAAAACCCACTTTTTAGATTTGTATTGAAAGGTTTTTAAGTTAATTAAAATAAAGACCGAGTCACACGGATAATTCACGTTTTGACTCAAATATTATAGCTAGATTGCAAAAAAGCAAAATAACTTAGTTAAAAAGCAGTTAAAGCCGCTTTACATTCCAATCGGAAACAATGTGCTAAACTGTTGTAGACGTTGTAGTATACGTGTGTACGTGTAGCGCACACTAGCGCACTATAAACTGGATGGCAATCGGCATTCGGCACCGAATAATATTAATAATAATAATAATATATAATAATAATAATACCTACTGAATTTGCATATTTTTTGCCTTTTTTCTTTTTAATTACTTGTGTGGAAAACCAGGTGACATTTATCAAATGACAGCATCCATAAAAATTTAATATTGAAATGTAAAAAGTGGGTTTTGCATAAACTGCTAAAAATTTACAATTTTCAACTCGCACTAGAAACCGAACGATTCGTCTGAAAAAAAAAAAAACTAAATACTGGTATTTGTAGAGAATTTCAAGTACTTTAATTTCTGTAAACAGACCATTTACCAAAAGTTAATAGTTTTCGAGTTTTAAGCAAAAAAGCAAAAAAAAAACCGGTTTCTTCTGGTTTTTTTAATGTTGCGTCACGAAATTTTGTCCGCAAACCTCAGATTCAGATTTAGCACCCCAAAACACATATGGAATGAAAAAATCAGAACTACCCCAAAACTTTCCTAGCAATAATACAATTTAACTGAACTATTAGTCATGTCGCATTTTTTCCCTTTAGTATGCGAGGTGCTTATTTTTTTTTTTTTGAAATTATTAAAAAAATATAGTAATGTTAAAAATGTAGTGCTTATTTTTTAAAAAGTTTGACAAATATGTTAATTGTATTTTTTAAAATCACATTTTTAATTTTACAAATAAAGAGCTATTTTTGTTTCGTAATTACCTACTTTAATTGTTGCATTTTTTACACGTGTTAACTGTGTATTTATGCGTAAAATACAATAGATTTTACATTCCATAAATATTTAATAAGTTTCGGTTTCGGTTTCGGTTTCGGCCGAAGCTGGGACCAAGGCCGAAGGTTCGTTTACGGTTTCGGTTTCGGCTGAAAATCGTGTTTC
This sequence comes from Diarsia mendica, assembly GCA_949316265.1. Taxonomy (NCBI): domain Eukaryota; kingdom Metazoa; phylum Arthropoda; class Insecta; order Lepidoptera; family Noctuidae; genus Diarsia; species Diarsia mendica. The sequence continues at coordinate 5,868,082 of OX438906.1, read as the reverse complement.
GGTCGGACACTAGACTTTTTGTATTTTCATTAAATACAAAAACAAAACGTATGTAACAAAATGAAAGCTTCAGAGTAGCCTGCAAATGCAGGCTACTCTGAAGCTTTCATACACGGGTCCCCTACGTTTCTTCGAAACACTATTCTTCGAAAATTGTTTCACCTAACACTATTCACCGAAGCCTTCATAGTGCGACGTTTTGTTTGGTCTACGCCTTTTTTGTTCGATGTTACTTTACACCGACCACCTTACATCAACTTTTGTTTCACCAACGTTTGTTTGTTCGAGTTGTTCCGGTCTGATCCCCCAAACCGATCCACTGCCTATATTTTTCTTTTGTTTATTCCTTTCTGATCCCCTGAAATTTATCATTCCGTTCTGATCCCCTTTTTGACACAAGTACAAGTGAAGTACAGTCAACCGAAAAACAGTTGTTAATGAAAAAAATAATCAGTTTTTATTTATATAACTTACAATTGTACGATCATCCCACAAACTACCAGGAGAACAGAAGTAGGAAGGAGGTATTGGAATCTTTAAGGCCTCAGCCTCGAATTTTGCGGGCAGCGGGGCGGCGGCGGCGGTGGCACGGCTTGTATGGAGTGCACCGCTCGTTGCCCGCCCCCGCGCCGCTGTTTTCGAGAACCGGTCCATTTGATTGTACGCATAAGATCCTGCCGCTCCCGCGCCGCCGCCGCCGCCGCCCCGCTGCCCGCAAAATTCGAGGCTGAGGCCTAAATCAAATCTATATTATTTCTTTCTAAAACCATACACTTTTTTTTGTTGGAGATAGGAAACCAGGACAGTAAAGTCCCACAAACTACCAGGAGAACAGAAGTAGGAAGGAGGTATAGGAATCTTTAAATCAAACCTATATTATTTCTTTCTAAAACCATGCACTTTTTTTGTTGGAGATAGGAAACTAGGACAGTAAAGTCCCAGAAACTACCAGGAAAACAGAAGTAGGAAGGAGGTATAGGAATCTTTAAATCAAATCTATATTATTTCTTTCTAAAAACATGCACTTTTTTTGTTGGAGATAGGAAACCAGGACAGTAAAGTCCCACAAATTTAAAAAAAAGAAAAAAAAGTGAAAAAAAAAAAACAAGTTAACAAACAGACTTTATTTGATTTGAAGATTCCAATTTACAATACCTCCTTCCTACTTCTGTTCTCCTGGTAGTTTGTGAGACTTTACTATAAAGGCATAATATAGATTTGACTTGAAGATTCCTATTTTCAATACCTCCTTCCTACTTCTGTTCTCCTGGTAGTTTGTGGGACTTTACTACCTATTCTTTTTTTTAGGGTTCCGTACCTCAAAAGGAAAAAACGGAACCCTTATAGGATCACTTTGTTGTCCGTCTGTCTGTCTGTCTGTCTGTCTGTCAAGACCTTTTTTCTCAGGAACGCGTGGAGGTATCAAGCTGAAATTCATATCAAATACTCAAGTCTATGGTCTCTTGGAGCTGTGAAAAAAATCAAACTTCTAAGTCAACGCGATCAAAAGATACTCCCGTTTATGCCGCAAATTTTCGACACTCGCAAGGGAATCAAAACCTACAGGGTACTTCCCGTGAACTCAGAATCTTGAAATTTGGTACGAAGCAACGTCTTATAGCATAGATAAAGGAATAATTACGAAAACCATAAATTTTTAGTTACATCAAGATACTCCCGTTTATGCCGCAAATTTTCGACACTCGCAAGGGAATCAAAACCTACAGGGTACTTCCCGTGAACTCAGAATCTTGAAATTTGGTACGAAGCAACGTCTTATAGCATAGATAAAGGAATAATTACGAAAACCATAAATTTTTAGTTACATCACATAATATATTTTTTTTACGGAACCCTCGGTGCGCGAGTCCGACTCGCACTTGGCCGGTTTTTAAATGTAATATAACCTGTACAAATATTTTGTTGCTGACTGTCCTAAAAATATGTCAGGGCATTCGATTCTTTTACGGGGGATCAGACCGGAATAACTCGTTTGTTCTATGTAACGTTACTTCGAAAATATAAAAAAACCGGCCAAGTGCGAGTCGGACTCGCGCACCGAGGGTTCCGTAAAAAAAATATATTATGTGATGTAACTAAAAATTTATGGTTTTCGTAATTTTTCCTTTATCTATGCTATAAGACGTTGCTTCGTACCAAATTTCAAGATTCTGAGTTCACGGGAAGCACCCTGTAGGTTTTGATTCCCTTGCAAGTGTCGAAAATTTGCGGCATAAACGGCTGTATCTTTTGATGGCGTTGGCTTAGAAGTTTGATTTTTTCACAGCTTCAAGGGACAGTAGACCTGAGTAATTGATATAAATTTCAGCTTCATACCTCCACGCGTTCCTGAGAAAAAGGGTCTTGACAGACGGACGGACGGACGGACAGACGGACAACAAAGTGATCCTATAAGGGTTCCGTTTTTTCCTTTTGAGGTACGGAACCCTAAAAAGAATAAATGATAAAAAGAAAAGTTTAAGTATCACATAAAATTCTCTGTAATTATTTATTTGTGGAGCGAATAGGATGATATCGCACATCAGAGTAGATAGAGAAGTTTGCAAGGAGCAAGGGGAGGTATTTGTCCAGCAGTGGGAAACCCAAAAAGATAACACAAGAATACGTTTCCGTTTGTTCATTATTATAAACAGTGACAATGTAATTCTAAAAACTGTAAACAACAAATCGAGTAATCCACGTTCTCATTAAGATGCATACACACTCGCTAATCAAACCAGTAGCGGTATTGTTACGTCGGCAGCAGAGTGTAAACGGGTCACATTTGCGCCCCACTGCCTCCACGTATTAAAGCTGGTTTAGAATTATGTGGGTTAGTTGGAATAGAACTATGTGTTACCTGTGTGTACCTACTGGGATTTATTGTTTTACTTGATATTTTTTGTTAGATTTCCTACACGTATAAATTTTGTTTGCATATCAAGTTTTTGCGTGACGGTCTTTTTGTTGCATCCTTAGGTTTGTCTTTGACATTTTCAAAACGAGATCCACTGGGCTCGATATAGGTATTTCAGTAGAGATGTACTCTTAAGTATAATTCCCCATATTTTACCAGTGTGTTTAGTTGTGTAAATATAACTGGCGAAATATGGGTGTACTATTAGGTCTACCTCTGCCTAACCCATCAGGGATTACAGGTAGAATGTTATAATGTTATGTTTAGGCCCAACTTATACGTATCGCTTTTCAATGGGGCTTATTGTAACGCGCGTCTACTGAATAGAAAAACCAAAAGCGAGGCAAATAAATAGGGGACCCTATTTATTTGCCTCGCTACTTTATTAGTCGTCGTCCACTACTGTTGAGTTTTACATTTCCAAGTCTGGTATTGTTTTTGGTTTTTCTATTCAGTAGACGCGCGAGTATTTAAAAGTCCCTATGTAAAGCTGAAATTCACTTTGAAAATGCAGTTCAGAACCTTAATTAATAAACTTGAGACAAATAAGCTTCATAGCTCGACATTTAATAGAGAAAATTTAAATTTTCCTGCATATTTTCTTTTCAGGATTTGTAATGCTGTTTCATAATTATTTATTTACCTTCATTACGCTTTGTACGAACTGGGTTGTGGAGGTCAGATATATCGCTCCAGATCTTTCATCATCATCATCAACATTTCAGCAGAAAGACGTCCACTGCTGGACATAGGCCTCCCCCAAGTGTCGCCACATTGACCAGTCCCGTGCGTCTCGCATCCAACGGATTCCCGCAACCTTCACCAGGTCATCGCCGCGGTCCACCTAGTGGCAGGCCTTCCAACGCAACGTATTTAGGTTCGCAGTCGCCACTCCAGAATTTTTTGTCGTTTTCAGGGTCAGTTAGGTAGTAGAGCAGCTCCATGTAAAATACTGGTATTCAGCTACATCCGCTTAGACTAGAAGTCGATCCTAACATAGTTGGGAAAAGGCTACGCAGATGAGAATCGTGATGTTACGTCAGGATATTATTCTGAAGGGCAGCTTTTCCTTTTAAAAGCCAAGAGTTTTGGTGCCGAAAAAACAATCCTGTAAGTAAAAAAGTCCCAGAAAAAAATGAAAGGTTTTATTAAAAAAAGGATTGTTTGTTTAGGAGGTTATGTAAAAAAGGTCGCCACAATTGAGATGATTCTGTTTGGTCTTAACCTTTTTAGAGAGGGACTGTGTTTTTTTACCAGCTGTTAAACACGATAATTAGCATCGTATGGGAAAGTAAAGCACTTTTACTTTTAAAGAATGCAATATACCGTTATGTTGAAATATAGATAAACTTCTGCACAAAATTAAGTTCCTACCCCCGTGCAGTGGTCTATGTGGGTGTGTAACAAGATAATCCTAAACAGTACTGTGGTATCCGTAAAACGGGCTGAATCGAGTCAAAACCTTAAAAGCGATTTTAACGTTGAATTAATATTTAAGTACTTACTAGTTTTTTGTACAATGTTTCAAAACAGTTAAGTATAATTAAGAAAATAAAATGGAATAGTGGTTGGTAACATACCATATTCATTCAACGTGCAAATTCCATTCAAAGTTTTGTCTCCTTTCACCGGACTGCGTTTCTATTCACCCCATTTTACGCGGTTCTAGCTTTTTTCACTAAACTTTCGCAAACTAAACTTATTCATCCATGTATCCACATCTACGCTTACTATAACTCAAACCCAATTGTGTATGTATGCCACATAATAGAAAGTAAATAAACTCTTTATGTACACTGAAAAGGGTTTCAATAAAAATGTCACGCCCCCGTCGGCCGCAAACAATAAGTTGATGTGAATCGAAACCACTTATTGACAAGTGTACTGGGTAAAACAATTGAGTTACGGCCGCGATATTGTTTTAGGATAAAGTAATAATTCTATTAACTGAGCTTAAAGCCTAAGTCAGTTTTCACTCCATCTGTCTTTTCACGAACCTGTCATTTTGCTAATCTGTCATTTTACAATTCTGATCATTTGAGAAAAAAATCTAAGACCTGACAATTTGCCAATCTTTCATTTTGCGTTTCTGACGTTCTGCGGCCAAACCAAACTATAGTCTACCGAAATGGATGTCTGAATTTGAATACATGGTGTAAGAAGCATGCAAACGCAAACGGCCAGGGACATAAAGAAACTGAAAAAATCGTAACTTTTTTTCCACTCTTGCATGAAATAGCTGATTTTTATACATCTAATAATTCAACGATTTGGGTGTATCTTATTGTTTCAGCATCTCGAGAATGCAACCTAAAAACACGAAAGAAATTAGCTGGATTTTCTGCTTATATTCATTTTTTTTAACAAAAGGTTAATCACAGGAATTAAACAATGCAGCCTTTTTAATACACGTGAGTTCAGTTGTGAAATCTGACAGACTAAATGAAATATTATTATTCATTCAAATAAATCAGTATTTTTGCTACCACTGTCATCAAACACAAACTACGTTTTTTTAGTCAAGACATCTCTTTCAGAATACTAATTACAGAAACTCGATTTCCATCTTTGTCGGCCACAAAAATAAATAAAAAAATGTTAATGTTGATGACTCACAGCCCATTAAGTTCAGCGACACAGTTCATTGGTATTAAAATCTCGTTTTCCCATATAAATATAAACTTGCAACCAGCAACCAGTGATATTCAGTAACCGGTTCTTGCTTCCGCCTGCCCTACTGACCGTGGCCGGTTATTAAATTATCTCCTACCTGTTTTAAACGGGTACCATCTATCTGGCAGAAACTTGATGCTCCGAAATTTATTTGGCATACCACACTTGGCATATTCTTCTTTGAACGAATGTGTTTATGGCAGAACAATTATTTAATAGAATACTCATTTCGCAGAATGTTTAAATAGCTGAATTTTCAATGGCATACTTTTAAGATGGCAGAATTTTATTTAGTAGATTTTCATAAGGTATAACGACCGTCTCGCGAAAGTATCCTTTATGGGCGGCATGGGCACCGGGCCGTAGGCCGACGAAGGAGGCCGGCGGAGGCCCGGCACTTCGGGGACAGAAGATATTAGTGTTATGTAATATGCGAGCGAAGCGAGCGCGCGTCATGGAGTACATGCGTTGCATGTATGAGTGACGTTATTATTATTATTAATAATAATAATAATTATTATTATTATTTTTGACATAACAACATTTAACGTTCTCAGCTAGAAATTTTAGCCGGGGTGAGTTGATAATAATTATTAATAATAATAATTATTATTATTGCATGTTACACGTATGTATGAAATGAAATGCGTGCCAAAAGACGATTATGATTATGAATTTTCGGCGAAATGATGGTTCTGGAAATGAAGTTTATGCTCAAAGATGATTCTGTCTTACAAAATTATGCGTTTTGAATGTATGGTAAATGAGTGTATGCCAAATGATTTTCTGCGAAATGAAGTTTCTGCCATCTACTGTTATGCAAAACAAAATTCGGGTATAAAAAAATCTGCCAAAAAAGGTAGACCCGTTTTAAACGCACTTAATTCACTGGATTAGGCTATTCTGTGGCTGGTAGAGATTATATGAAATCTGTTCATGGTGTGTTGCTAATTTTCAGTAGATTACGGGTTTGTGGGGGGTAAGTAAATGATGCAAAATAAGGGCAATTACTAAATCTACCCTCGACCACAATACTTTTTCATTTTACCCTACATGGTGTCCCTCTACTGAGCAAAGACCTCCCCTTCGTCCTTTCATAACTTTCTATCATGTGCGATATTAGCCCCGCATACAAGGCTGTTTTCTAATTGGAATGAATAAAATTTCTTGTGCGACATCATAAAAAAAACATTCATTCCAATTAGTTTTATCCATTCGGTATTCATTTATGAAAGTACACACGGCTACACATAAGCTATACAAAACCAGTATAATCTGATCGTTCATTGTGCGAAAAGATCTAGTTAAGTGAGGCCAAGATTAACTGGTTATGTATAGCTTGATGTGTAGCCGTGTGTACATACTATTGTTGTGTTTATAAGTACTACTAGGTATGCGTTCTACGTAACTTTTTTTTTATGTGCTCGTCATGTTCCAGCGACAGTTTTTAAAGTTGTAACAAGTAAGGAAGACAGAAGGAATCTAGGTTTTTTAAATAAAAAAAAGCCTTCTTTTGCTAAAACATGCCCCAGTCAAACCTACTTAAGTATATTTATGCTAATTTGTTTCCATCACAAAAAAAAAACGTAACAATCCGAACCTAGTATGGATTGTATTATTCTCAATTTGTGCAAAAGATTTCCGCCAAGACTTTCCTTTCCGACGGAAAAAAGCGACGAAGAAAAAGATATCGTTGAATGTGAATATTTCAATGGAAAGTTAGGTATGTATATCGATAATGTATTCACTGGCGGTCATCCAAAGCACGTCTATTGTCCCTCCATATGTGTGATGTAGGTACATATGTTTCATATTTCTCAGGGCTTGGTTCCAAAATACGGCTTTGTATGGCTTCTTTGTGGCGTGAGCTAAAGACCGATATTTTCTTCTACAAAAATAACATCACGCCTGTAATTCCCGAAAACTTAGGCAGTGCAGCGGTCACAGAGGTGTACCTAGTAGTACACCCACATTTCGCCAGTTATGTTTAAGTCCCATGTAATAGGGGACGAGCCTATTGGCATCATCCAGGCAAGTATCCAGACTCCGTGGCTGCTACTGAGAATTTTTTGATGGATATACCCAATAAAAATTTGCCCTATCCGGGAATCAAACCCAGGACCTCGTGCTTAGCAGTTCCACTTGCGATCCCTGCACCATCGAGGCAGTCATATTTTCTTCCAATGTTTATTTAGACCTTCTAAAACATGCAAAAGATTTAACACCGCAGCCTTTAGAGACTTTTAACGGAGGGCGGCTTACGTATCGTAAAGCAGTCTCCCTGTACACGAGAATAAACTACCAGTTCCTTTGAGAAAGAAAAGAAAAAAGTATTTATTAGACTACAAAACAATAAAACAAAGATAATATAATAAAAAAGAGCAACAAGAACTTATATTACATTAAAATAAATTGGTCCTGTACGAGGCCAAATAATAACAGGCGCTCGGGTCGATCTTCAAGTTAAGCCGCCCTTGTAGGCAAGGGAAACCCGTGGAAACCGTTGGTCTAGGACTCTTGGCTATCAATTGTAGATCTTTGACAGTTGTTAAGTACCTAGTCAGTGGCCCGAAAGTCTGACAACCAGTCTTACCAAAGGGGTATCTTATTATCGAGTACTAACTGGAGGTAAGATAGGCAGTCGCTCCGTGTTAAATACTTGCATTCAGCTGCATTTGATTGGACTGAAATCCGATCCCAGCATGATTGTGATTTGTGATGATCATGATTCTAACTATTACACCCTAATAGTTTCTTGTCCGCTATATTTCCAAGATGTTTTGATTTCATTGCTCCATTTTCTAGCCCCATATCGTCATCAAACCTGTACTTCATTTATCTTTTTAAGCATTAAATTATTATGTCTCATAAAAAGTAAAACACGACGCATAAGGTCGTAAAAGCTTAGGTTGCCAGTCTCTAAACCATAGATTATAAAATTTAATTTAAACATGGAACAGAAAAAACAGTTCTTCTGTTCTATTAATTTAAACGCGTTCGTTGATCTGGCCAGCCCTAATATGATTAAAGGAATAAAAACATGGCTGCCAACCAGCCAACCTTGTAACCAAGTAAATTGTGCAAAATAAACAGAGTAAAATACGTAGTCAGTCGAAATACACAATGAAATATTACGGTCATCCTTTGTCCCGAGGTTGAATACACGAAAATGTTTTATTTTACCAACAATTTGATACCGAACACGTGATCAATCTAGCTTAGGATTACCGATAAACGCCAGCCTCTCAGGTTTATCGAATATCATCATCATCATCATTTCAGCCGAAAGACGTCCACTGCTGGACATAGCCAGCAGTGGCCGTCTTTCGGCTTTTCCTTTAGTGTCGCCACATTCACCGGTCCCGTGGGTCTCGCATCCAGCGAATACCCGCAACCTTCACCAGGGTCGTCGGTCCACCTAATACCTATCAAATATAGATACAAAATATTTAAAAATAGATTAATTTCCAAAAATATATTTTTTATGGCTCCCGTCTGATCCTTCAAACGAATTATTGATGCCATTTTCGCTGGTGTTTTTTAATCAAACAAAGAGCACAGACTCTGCGTCGGAAGTGATTGTTATCTCTACATACTCAGTCTACATATAAATAAAATTACCTAATATGTTTGTTTGTAATTTAAAAAAAAGCAAAAGCTATTATTTTAATTTCAAAATAATAGCTTTTACTAAATGCATTTGAAAGTATACACGGTACTAAAAACATAACAAGGAACAGGGTATAAGTAACATATTTTTCCGGCTCATCTCCGAAAATGCTGAACCGAATTCTACGGGACTTATACTGGGAGATAGCTTCTTTTGCAGTTTGTCTTTTATTTTAGAAAAAGAATGAGGGTCCCGTGTAAAAAAATAAAACCATTGGGAACAAAATCCTATTCATTTGGGGAGTCATATTTTTATAATCATTTCTGGCTGACGAAGTCGCGGGAAACAGCTAGTTAACAAATAAACCCTGCTGAAAACAATATCACTTTTTGCCCGTGGGTTAAAAATGCAGCGTTATACCCCGGGAGCGTTGACATAGTAAAAATTTATATCTCGAGTTGCATATTTTATATTTTTAGTGCCGTTTTCATGTCGGACGCACATTGCATCCTACTAACATCGCACAAATATAACACGACTAGCTTCTGCCTCCCGCTTCACCAGCGTGGAGGCAGAAATTTACCCCACGAAAATGTATGGGATTTAAATTATCCTAAGTTCCATGTGTGTTGCCAAATTTCGCCGAAATCTGCACAGCTGTTAAAATGTTAAAAAGGTAGCAAATAGACAGATCCACAGAAAGCTTTCGAATAAAGAAAGTTTGAATTGCTAAACACACATTGCTCTATTAAAACTCCGCGTTGAGCACACCCCTTTTCAATTTAGTAATGAAAGGAAATCGGCTTATGTTTATTCAGTGAACAAATAGTTCAACCCAACTAAATACTTCCAATGGGTAAACCGCTGAATTAGGTGTGCTAAAAGCCTATTATGCGCTCTAAAAGACGGATAGCAACATACCATAGACTAAGAAGTTATGCAGTTACAGCTTATGCATAAACATTAGTCTGTCAAAGGATCACTAATGGCCGTTGAAGCAAAGATGTCCTTGAGACCAACGACCTCAGGGACAAGAAAGATGCATGACTAAGCGAAGACTCGTATGTAGAATTTGTAAGTTCTAATATGAGACTGAAGTATTAAGGTATCGTAATACCCGGTAATGGCTAAAGTAAATGAAGCAGCTGCTCCATGTAAAATACTCGTGTTCAGCTGCATCCGTTGAGATGGGAAGCCGAAGTCAACATAGTTGGGAATAGAATAGGCAGATGATGATCATAATGATTGCTAATAAATTGTGACGAATAGTGGGTTAGTTAGAAAAAGAGCGTTAAAAGAACAATGGTAAGATTGGTAGAAGTCTTGTCAAAATAGAAGCAAATAACGTAAAAGGGAATAAAGGTTGTTGAAATAAAACTGTAGCTGTTGATGATGAGTATGTCGTAACCAACGAAGTTTATATAGAAACTACTGTATTCAAACTCACGAAACAGAAACACTTTCATCGTATAAACCTCCACACGGTAGCGGGAAGATTGAAGACATCTGAATATTCATAGTGAAGACTTTTACAGCCCGCCTTCAGCGAACACCTCGACATTATTCTAGTTTCAAGCGTTCTCAAGTGCACTCATCTTCCAGCTCTATATGAAGAAAGCTCCAGAGTTCTAGACAATGTTGCTATAAATTCAGAGTCAAGTCTTAATTTTAACAAAGCTGTTGCATTTGAAATAAGAACAAAATTGAACGTAAAAGATAACGGTTAAGATGAAGTTAGAATGCTTTTCTTTCTTTGTAAACTGTTTTCTTGCGATATACTCTCTAATGTTACTTTTACTGCATTATCGTTTCACGAGGCGAGCTGTGGCCTGTGAGTCAATATTGCACAAGTTTCCCCCAGACATTTCTTCCAATTTGTTGACGATAAGAATCGTAAACGCGATATTTATTTTCGCGTTGCATTTTGTGTCCCAGACTGAAACTAATACCTACAGGTAGATATTCATTACTAATGAAGTTAATTTATTTTAAAGAGTCCTTAATGTGATTACTATTCAATAAGAGCAGTGTTCCTATATTTTTATTTAGATGCAATTTAATTTTCTCCTGTGCAATATAAAAGCTTCCAATTTGAATAGGTTTAATTAAAACCTTCTCCATCAGACCAATCCGAGTGTAGTATAGGGTGTCAGAAAATAAAACAAATGAACGAATCAAAAGAGCTGCATTGAGGGCTGAGCCTTTGCCTACCTTGCTTTTGTCTCTTTCTGAAAATTGGACGACGTTAAAAAAGAAGTACTTACTTATAGTGAACTCATCTAGAACTTCGTGATAATACTTAATAGTTGTACCTAATAATAAGTGATATTAGTACCTACTAATAAGCTAATAAGTATTAATATCACCGAATTAGGCGAACCACAGAATTAGATGAGTTCACACCTAATAATTGATTGAGTTTGACGTTTCATCTGTCTAACTTATTACTCATTTTAGATCAGTCAAATAAGTGCTTGGTCCATAATTAGAACTTATATTAGAGCTTACGCACATGGATGTCACTTTGTGAAATTTGTTATAAACTGCTACAATCTGTTTTTATATAAATAAAGAATATTATTATTATTATTTATTATTATAAATAATATATATGTAAAAGTAAAAGTCAATGGATTCGTATGGTGTCTGTAACTTTTCGCAGTAGATTGGGATATACCCATTTGATTATAATATCGTCAGTCGGATGGGCCTGAAATTTTAACAATGATCATTACAATCTACTCTGTGCAGAAAGCAGGAAATAATATATCATTGAAATAACTGCAATGCGGTATTATTTCACACCCAGTTTTATAAGGTGTCCGCGAACTACAGCATTAGTTTTGCGAAGTTTGGCGGCTGTAGCGGTTTGGTAAATAACCATTTAGTTTTTAACTTTTATTCGGCTGCATGCCAGAAATAATATTTATTTGTTGTTCCGAACAACATAATCCGCGAGTGCATCTGGCATCTGTCAAAATAATAAGTCTATTTTACTATTGCGAGTGTTTTGAAAATCATTGCCTATTTAACAAATGTACGTACTAATTGAGTTGTATAATTTAGTAGCTGTTGTCCGCAACCGTTGTCCACGTGAAATTATTGTTATAAAATTATTACTTCGGCATTTGAATCGAATTTTGGATTTTTATGAAAAAAAGCCTAGGTTGAGTTGAGGTACATACACCATATCTAGTAATATCAGTTATCTGCCGTAAAAGTTCAAATCGGTCCAGCCGTTTCGGAGATTAGCGGGACGAAATTTTAAAAAAACCTGTCTTTTTTGGTCGTAAAAAAAAATATTGCACCGTATAGGTACACTTTCATATTATGCATCCATAAAAACCTGTTATTTTTAATTACAAACAGACGCTTCAATTTAATTAATTGTACATACTGAATGTTATGTAAATCGACGATACATAAAACTTTTTCTCCAAACATTTCAACTAACTTTTTCTGTAACTTTGAAACTGAAACGCAAAAATAAAGCAAATAACGCTTGCGGTGTCTGTCTGTAGTCTGTGCCTACTGTGACAGACAGAGGCGGTACATAAGCGGCTTTACTTTAATACTCTCGCAGAGAGGTTGCCTTTAAACTGATTTTTAATAACAATTTCATATTTCCAACAAAAGGTTTCAGAAAGAATCTCCTTAGATGCGGTATAGTACCCCCGGGGGAGATGAACAAGACAGAATCGTTTGAGAGGAAAAAGGTTAATAAAAATAAACTGATCCTTTCTCTATTGTTGTGCGAATAATTAAGTAGTCTAATGGAATTCGTAAAATTATACGAGGAGAATTTTTCTGCTCATACTGTAAGAAAATTGCCTATTGTAGTCCATTTTGGAAGCAGTGAAGCCTTGATATCTGTAATAAAGTAACTTATAAAATATTACGTACCTATATGATTTTGAACCTCACAATAATCAGAAAGATAAATTGATATTTGGTTTTAGCCAAATACGGAGTTTTATATACAAAGATGATTCAAAGCCAAACTTGGCATTCATAGTCAGACAGTAAATTATTATCTACTGAGCAATATAGACATTATACACAACAAAAGCCATACCGTTACAGTATCAAAACATAAAGATGTATGAAGATGTATGAAAGACGTACCTAGATACTTATTATAAAACAAAGTCCTCCGCCACGTCTGTCTGTTCACGATAAACTAAAAAACTACTACACTGATTTTCATGTTGTTTTCACGAATGGGTAGTGGTTCTCGAAGAAGGTTTTAGAATATAATTTGTCAAGTTTTGGACATCCACGCGGGGGAAGCCACGGGCATCAGCTAGTACAACATAAGACATATTATTCTAATAGGTTACGTATGATACAAAATACTCGGCTTTGACTCTTTGAGAACAGTTAAATACCGTAGGAACCCAAGAAAATTCCTTTGTGGTCGTTTCTAGGAACTCGGAAAATTCTTCACGGAATTTAAAATATTGTAACAGGAATTTATTTTACTTTGCGGAATTCGTTTGAAAAGATGTTGCTGGTTGGTAAAAATAGACTTAATTTTCAACCTTTCATCTGCTTAGCCTTTTCCCAGCTAGGTTGAATCGGTTTTCAGTCTAACGTTATGCAGCTGAATACCAGTATTTTACATGGACTGACTGCCTATCTGATCTCCAAAACCCAATTAGTATTTGGCAATAAGATACGCCTTGGTAAGGCTGGTTGTCAGACTATCAACCTTTCTGAATCTAACATAATAATAATAATAACACAGTTTAATGCTCACTCATCATCACACAACCCGACTATATTGATCATCATATCATTCCATCACCACTCTCCAGGAATAGTACTTGGCTCTGGCCCGTATTATTCTATAATTCCGGTTAATAAAGCCGAGATACGTAGATAAATTATAAAAACAAATAATAATAATAATTTATTGATACAAATCCTTACAATAGGTATATGCTTAATATTTAACAAGGTTCACAATAGTTAAGGCGTACAAAAGCTGAAACCCTGACTCCTAAACTAGGGAAACCTGTGACTTAAGAGTCAGTGTTCTACTGCCACTTGGACACATTTTTAGATTCAGTAAGGTTCACAGAATAGAAGGTTAATAGTCTGATAGCCTTTATTTCCAACGTTCTGATTTCTCCGAAATTTCTTCCGATGAACGCGACACGCAACCAAGAAATTGCCAATTTCACGTGTTACGTCTTACCATAAAATAAATTTATAATGTATACCTAATAATAATAAAAACAAATTAGAGCATTATCTCCTCGGCGAATGCCGGATCCGCGTGACGAAACGGTATAAGTCAAAATTAGCAAATTTTCAAATTAATAAAGCGAATCGCGTGCGCTCGACAATATTACCGTGGCTCGACGAGGCGTTAAGTTAACCCTGTTACTCATCAGTTCCTACTGTACCAATGCACCGTGGTAACGGGGCGGTCCATTGTACCACTCCTCAAACATTGTGTTACAAACAACAAAGTACACGAGCATATTTTTATTTTTTGATGAGTGGAACATTTCGATTCAGTAAATCTGACACGTATGCTATGACTTAAAGTAGTATGACTGATTGTGTCTGTAGTAAATCTTAAATTTAACTGACACCTTGCTATTGTATCGAGTCTGGTTCTTCTAACCAATCTAACAGACAGATGTGTGCTGGGGAGTTTGTTCCGCCACTTCTTCTTTCCAGCTAAACACTAGGAAGTGTCGATGGGTGGGCGTTTTTGGGGGACTGTCTTATAAAAATGTAAATACAGTGAAACCTGGTTAAATGTGTCTCAGATATCCAAATCTGTCTCATGTCTCAGTATGAGTTCCAGTAAAGTTATAGAAGTTTCTCACTTATCCAAGTCCCAGTTAGCCAAATTTCACTGTAGTAAAGTAAAGTAAAGTAAATTTTGACCTTCGAAAACTGCTGATTATTATTTTATCAGCCTAGTTTGAATAAATTAATTTTGACTTTGACTTTATGACGGTGTCATAGTGTGATGATTTCTTAATGAATGAATCTTTTGCCATTAGAATAAAGTTTGTTTTGGAGCGATTCTTAATCTTCCGTTTTCGAGAGTTTCACGCTACTCAATTAATGATGTAAAATATGTAAAGAATTTTGTTGCAAAACTGTATGGAGAATTGCACCATGAAATTATATTTTTATGTAACAGGTAAGTCCTATCGTAATAATGTCGATAAGTTAAGGAAAAAAACTAATTTTTATTTATAACCTACCACCTGATAACTTTATCTCGTACCTAATACGTACATAATTAAATAAGTCAATAACTTAAGGAAGTATCGTTAATAATTCTGACAGAGTAAAAACAACAGATAATATAGTATACTAGAGCTACTAATTACTACTAGTGTTCCTTTGGTTTTTATAGCTAATCGAATAACTAGTTCTAGAATACCTACATTTTCTTTCCACACGCAAAAAGTTTAAAACTCGCACCATACGTTAACGGGATGTCTCGATGCAGTTCGCAATAACCATACGAAATAGTGCTAGCGATATGTACCGATGTACGGACGATTCACCAAGCAAACAGCAGCCAATGTATTTTACATCTAAACCGTTTATTTGTCAATAAAGCTGTAGTGATTTGTGAAGGATTTGCAGTAGGTACTTTAGTAATAACTAATAAGCTATGTGATTAGTTTATATTTAACAGTACGTTATATCCGAGTCCGTTTGTTTTAATAATTATGTTTAATGGGTTGTTACAGTTTTCATTGTTTGCGGTTTTATGTGCAGAAAGTTCTTTAAAATGAATCTGAATATTTCTCACACTAGTTAATTTTTGCACTTATTATCCAATGTAAATAGGCTTCATATAGCAACAATACAAAAAACAACGTTAGTTTGCGGAAAAAAACAATTTCCGAACTAGTTTACAGAACATTAATTCCGCAATCTGATTATAAATTCAATAAAGAATTCTATACATACAGGACAAAGTAGCCAATTAGCACATTTACAACAAAGCTTGTGGTAACAATGAAATTCATTCTGAATGAGTGATATACCTACCACTACGTTTTACACACGGACAGATAATAGAGAGTTAACTCTCTAAATAACTGTGAATGACATTAAAACCCGCAATAAACTAAACAGCTAGATAACATTTCCCTCCACAAAAGTTACAAAAACACTATTTCCCTTCACAAGAGTTACAAAAACCGCTATTCTATTACAATAATTACAAAAAGGTTACTAAACAAAAACGGAAATACCACGCTATTAGCTAAAAGCACAATGATTAATTACTGTAATCAAGTCTATTATACTGCAATGTTTATACAGTGACAGGCAACTGTTATAATGAAACAATGGTTTGCAAGCATTCGAAGTAGGCTGCTAAATCCGCTATACGCCCCGTAAATGTACTAAAACTGTTTTGAGGATTTACAAATCGAGAGAATAATAGAGAATTTCGTCCGCGGAAGATTAAAATCACAGAAATATAACTGTGGTGATAATGTTGATGTACTTTGGGCACACATTAGTGACGGTACTTTCATATATTTAATGTATTTTATTGGTTAGCTATTACTCTTGATGATGATAGGGTTTCTGAACAGGCTGCTTGCCTTATAGGATTGCCATGTTTTAGGCCCCTAGACACGACTGCCAACACCTCTGCCTAATACTTCAGGTACTTAAACAGACAGACGTGATGTAATGTACTTTCGTTATTATTATCTACAAAAGGCAACATTCGTTCCAAGTGTTCTAATTCAGGGCTAATGTGGATCACTGGTGGTTGGTTTTGCCCAACCATCTTCGACGAAGTCTGCCGCGATGCCTCCTAGCTGTGTCCTCGTAGTGACATTTAGGGTCACAGTTCATTAGGCATTCGTTAGATCGAAAGTCTAGTCTAACAGTAAACGCATAAAATCAAACACAAGCACCCAACACACTTTAAAACCGACAAAAGTCTCACATCTGCGCAGGCTTTTAGTAACAATCAAAGAGCATTAAAACGCGCTTGTATTTGCTTTTGCCCGAATATAGTAGGTTAAATGGTGATGTCATCAAGTTTCACATTTTATAATCCTTTCTGTTTTGGGCAGCGAGTCTTTGGTATGATTGTAACCCTGTTTTGGTTGCGGTTTCCGAGAATAAAAGTGGGTAAAATTTGTTTTGAACGGCTGGAAAATGTTTTGGACATAAATATAAAGCAAAGGCGAGTTTAACCTCGTTAAGGATTTTAGTAAACGCCACACTTTGGAACTCTTTTGAGTTAATTTTGTATTTACTACAGCATTGTTTAACAGACTCAGGTTAGAATCTGCATGTTTCTCAAAACCATGTTGTAATAATTCCAAAACTTACTTACTGTTATTTCGATCTCATTACCACCACCATCCAATTGAAGGCATTTCTTAACATATTCATCATTCTCGTAGAAGAATAAATTGGGATAAGAGCATCTTTATCACAATCTATTTGGGATAGGCACAACATGTCTTCTTTATCCATACTCTTACTCTATTAGTCGTCCGTCATCTCTTGAGTCATCTCATTTCTGTCGATACCATCTTTCACACAGTTCATCTAGAATTCTAGATACTCAACTCATACACGGAATTCAAACGGGATTTAGTCTGTTACTCACAGCCCCACAAAATCGCAAATCGCAACACAATTCGTCAGCACGCACAACTGTTCGACTTCCATAGAAAACATGAGCCCACGAGGTGAAATCAGTTTTTGCGTTGCGCTTGCGATTAACAAGCGAATTTCCCATCAAATAGATCCGCCTGTAGGTCAGTGAACGCATCGCACTAACGGATCCATGCTAACCGCACTTCGGTGCAATTGCACTGAGCCGGCTAAGGGCAAATGGCGTACGAACTTGCTCAATAAAACTATATCGCAGTATTGGTCTCGTTTTCATGTACTTTGTGGCGTTATATTGCGTGGATACAGGATTTTATGGTTTAATTTACTTTTGGGTTATGGTGAGTTTGGATTCTAGATGCCGAAAATCGTACGAAAATAAGAGCTGATTAATTCTTGGTTTATACACTACAATGTCAGGAAAATTTATCTCTAAGGAAGATATTACGACAAACAATACATTGCCCAGTACATGATCCATAAACCTACAGCATAGTACTTAATAAAAATTAAAAATAAATGTTTCTATACAAGTTCTATACATAACGAGAATTTCAATCAATAGAAAATCAAAACATTTTGATTTTCACTTGTAAAACGTCGACAAAAAAGAGCACGGCTCGGTGCATTGGTCTATTCCAGAAGATTTTTTCAATAATCGGCCATACATTCTCTCAGTCAGGCAAAATGCTGATAGCAAATTGTAATCAATATTTATGCTTGATGAACAATAATCTCGTTACAAATCAAGGTACTTGAAGGGACTCTTATTCTCCATGCCTGAATTCTTTAATCAAACCCGAATTTTAATACGTCAATCGATAATATGAACACAATTTCAAACACACTAATATATCAAAGGCAGACTTAATGTTAAAGACATTTTCTAACAATCAACCTTTGGGTAGCGCAGAGACAAAACAGAAGCACCTTCTAGTTCGAATTTCAAAAATAAAGGACCAACTTTCAAACTCAAAGCCTTTGATCCCCAAATTCCGTAATCCGGATCACCTAAAATTCTTTATTCATAAAAATGGCACGTAATTCCAAAAGTCCGTAACGGCCAACTATATAAAGTGAGGAGGAAGTTATGTGCGTTCATAAAATCCCTGGGGCAGAGTCCTGCTGTGAATACCGTCGAGTTTATGTTTATGATAACATACACAGACACGTCACACGGTCGGTTGTCTACGAATTGCTCTGGACATAATATACAGAGTTATTCATAGACGTGCTTGATGGTTAAACTGCTAAAGGATGCGGTTTTGGGTCCGATTCGCAGATCGTGTAAATTGTTAGGATGCTTTTCAATAAAAGGTTTGGATATGTGCCTTGTTGATGACAACAGCTCGTCTCCTACCGTTTTTCCTGCTTCTTCACTATTATTTTCTGATTAATTTCGTTGCGGGATCCAATACAGTTAAATCGTTTCTCTGGGACTTCGTCGAGCTTCATTGTCTCAACGCTGCACTGGTGGTCGTCATTGTTGATCCTGGCTTTCTGGAGCTGCAGTGGTTTGGGAATCACCCTCTCACCTCCTCTTCCTTACATATGCAAACAAAACTAGCCACTATTAAATAAACCTTCGGGATTACAGGCGTGATGTTATGTTATATTAACGACAAATACAGACACACGTCACACAGTCGGATGTGTCCGAAATACTCCGAATATGTTTGCATATAGTATTTGTAAACAGAATTATTGAATGATACTAGTCTGTGACCGTCTAGAATCTAGGCCAAATCCTAGAGTGAATAATCCTTCGTACGTTGAATATTAGACAAGTTCCAAGTCGTATAGCTACTTCGAAGGTTAGGTTTGCTATTTGCCGATTTCTTCTTTTGCGTAGGTGCAATGCACTTAGCACTGGTAGTTTTATTTATTAGGGACATTTTCATGAAAATATCTAAATTTCAAAGCAAAGGTTTTTTAACTCATAATTATTTGTACCTATTTTCTATGTTTCATATAAGGCTGTTGAGCGGTTTTATATTTTTGCTTCTTCTTCAACCTGGCGAAAAAAAGCAAATTAAATCATAGTTTCCTAATAATTATTCATGACAAAAATATTAGGTACTTTTTTATAATTACTGCAGTTCTCGACTCCGTTACAACTTCACCTGTGGCTCGGGTGTGAATTCCGCCTCCAATAACATAAAATGTACTTTTCTAATATTTTAAATCTCATACGCGGTGTCTACGTAGTCGTGCTTAACTTTTTCAATCCAACACTAAACAACGTTCTAAATCTCACGATAAACTAGCACAGAAAAACAAAACACTCACGAACCAATTAAATGTAACACTCTACTAAATTGTTTGTAGAACACGACTAAACTGGCAATACTGTCTCTATTTATGCAGTAATGCGCTATTTAAGCCAACGCGTTATTGCCGTACGTGACTGCTGGCAACACCGGTGCTTCGTATTTATTGGCCGGTGGTGCTAGGACTGACGATATTGGAAACATGATGATTGTAAAACGGATCTTCTTTATTCCTATAAAGAGAAAGCTTCTTTTATTTTAATTTTTAAAGCCAACCCAAAAAAAAACAGTCTGTAATACTGAGCCCTGTAAATGAAACAAGATTACCTTTTGTAACGGTAGCAGAGGTGTAAATCTGAGCACAATCATTTACTATGAGAAAATGTAGGTAATATTGTATTGTACCACCTTTCTCATTAAGACTTATAGCACAGATTACTTATAGGTTGATCCCTAGACTTATAAATGATTAAATCCCCCTAACCCTTTTGGCGCAGCCGTGAGGCACACAGCACATAGTATTTCCATTTTTGTAATCTTTTTTTATTTTTTATTATTGTGTGTGTGCTTGATGTACTGACGTCAAATAAACATTTTTTCTTTCTTTCTTTCTTTCTTTAAATATTGTTCCTCTATAGAAAAGGAAAGGAATGGATAAGGAAAGGATGCGGAAGAATGAGGAGAATGTCGTGAGGAAAGTTTTGAATACGAATGTGAATGAGTAAAGGAAGACCAAATAAACAATGGATTCACTGTGTAAAAGATGGTATGGCAAGAAAGTAGGTGTCTGATGAGATGGCGAGTAAAAGAGAAGAAGAACCCCAAATAAATTGGGTTTTAAGGAAGAAAATGATGACGAAAGTGTGTGCATGCATTCCTTTCTCTTTGAAAGGAAATATTTTAACAGTCAATCACTTGTCGATTTCACTCCCTATCTTTTTTCAAATATAATTTCCCATTTCAATATTATGGCAAAAACTAAAACAGTAAAACATTCATCATCACAATATTTATTTATACAAAACCAAAACATTCAAACAAAACTATTTTCGAAAAATAAATATCGGAATGGAAATGTGTGGTTTCATACTTGTGCCACTTTCCGTGTTTGACGTCAGACGGAAAACGGATATCCTATATGGGCGTTCAGCTGCCTATTCTTGCACAATATACGACGTATACTTTGTACATACGTCTTATTGATTTCCCTTATGTTATCCTTAATGTATCCATAATGTTTCTTTTTCTAATGGTTCTCATCAACCACCAGAAAACATCAACATTTATAAAACATCGATACCTAATCAGCCTAACCTTTCCAAACTATGTTGGGGTCGGCTTCCAGTCTAACCGGGTGCAGCTGAATACCAGTATTTTATATGCAGTGACTGCGTATCTGACCTCCAAAACCCATTGAGTACTGGGTAATACGATCACTCTTGATAAGACTGGCTGTCAGGCTTTCGGGCCATTGAATATCAGAATCTGTAAGGCCCGTAACGACTATCAAAGATCTATAATTGACCAGTGGCGGCACCCGGGTCCGCGTTTTCCGAGGCGAGGAGGAAACTCGGTACCTATACAATACGAGTGTAACATTATACAAAGGTTTCGATTTTAATTTATCCTGAATCTTAAAAATATACATACTTTCTAAAACGTATATCACGCCTGTAATCCCCGAAGAGTAAGGCCTATTTTTTAACCGACTTCAAAAAAGGAGGAGGTTATTGTTCGTGTGTATGTATTTTTTTTTTATGTATGTTACCTGATTTCTGCCGCATTTGTGGACCGATTCTCAAAATTCTTTTTTTATTTGAAAGAGTATACTCCTGAGGTGGTCCCATTTTAATTTGGTGAAGATCTGGTGCTGATCTTCGGAGATATACAATGGAACTCTTCAAAAATAGACGGCAAATCTGTCGTAATTGCTGGAATCGCTTGGTTGTTTATTGAATATACATTATTATGACGTAACATCACGCCTGTATGCTCTGAGGGGGTATGCAGATGTGTACAATACACATTTTTTTATGTAAGTAGGCAGCAGGTGTTACCTGATTTTGTGTATCGCGAATAACTTCGTCGTTTATGAACCAATTCAAACCACACCAATGATGATTCTTTTTTTATTGGAACGGTGATACTTCAAGGGCCACCATGATATGGAAACCAGGACCTGATGATGGAATCCCAGAGAAATCGAGGGCAACCCTCAAATTTCATAGGCACATATTACGTGTTTCGTGCTTTTTCTGACGCTATACAAGTATTCGCATCTAGCAGTCATCACTTCATGTTGATGAGCTTATGATGGAAGGTACTACTCCTCAATGGTTAGGAGTTGAAAGCAATAATCAGGGAATCTTGAAGGTTAAGGGTTAGGTGTCATAGTAAGTATTTCTATAAGATATTACAACTAAAAATGAAAAAATAAAAACTTTTTGCAAAAAAAAACAACCGACTTCAAAAACACCAAAAAGTGAAAAATAAACTTCAGAAGAAAAATCAGCTTCTGAAGTCGGTGGCAAAAAAAAACAAATAAAACAAAGAAATGTCACCGACTTCAGAAGCTGATTTTTCTTCTGTAGTTTATTTTTCACTTTTTGGTGTTTTTGAAGTCGGTTGTTTTTTTTTGCAAAAAGTTTTCTTTAATAACGTAAATTCACGAAATTACTATACCTAGTTGATAATATTATTACTATTTTGTTGCGAATTATATAGTGAAACAATATTTCTGTTTCAATTTTCAAAGCCTGGGAATGCTTTCAAACTAATATTCGAACCGTGTGATGGGATTATCCCGTAATTCTATTGAGTTGTATGAATTGTTAATGTTATCAAAATTAAATCATTTCATTATCAGGTTGACCCATAGATAAAATACACAAAGTAATCTTCAATAAAGTAATAACTCTGAAAGTATCTCTCTTTTGAATCTTTGTAACTATAAAAATGTTATGGTGTCATATACTCGTAGCTGACTTTCGCCCAAATACTCAAACGTCACTCAATTTTAAGTTGCACTTAAATCTCGTGCTGTCTTTGTTACTTTAACGCAGAGTGACAGAGATAGCAGGAGTTTTGAGGGTTACTTATAATTGAGTGACGTTTGAGTATTTGGGCGTTAATGTTAAAGACGTACATACATACTGTTAGTAAAGCTATAATTCATAGTTTTTTTAACTATTCGAAAACGTTCATCAACAAGGATGCATTTATTAGGTGTTAACCTGATTCGTAACGAGTAGATTCTTCATCATCATTCTCTTGCCCTTATTTCTATTAATTTAGGTTCGGCGCAGCAAGTCTTCGTCTGGCATATTTCTTTTACTCGTAATCTCAGTAGTCGCCTCCGTAGTTTCTAGTCATGTCTCAGTAGTTTTGACTGGCCTGTTGGTCTAGTGGTTAGTGACCCTAACTGCTATGCCGGAGGTCGTGGGTTCGATTCCCACCCAGGACAAATGTTTGTGTGATAAGCACGATCATTTGTTCTGTGTCTGGGTGTAATTTATCTATAATATGTATGTATTTAAAAATATATAAGTATGTTTATCAGTTGTCTAGTACCCATAACACAAGCTCTGCTTAGCTTGGGACTAGATGGCGTTGTGTGATAGTTGTGGAATATTATTATTATTATTATTAGTTTCTAGTCATGTATAAAATACTTTTGAGTACAATCTCTTTGTACTGGATCTTATACTATAGTCAAAACAAGGATCTTTACTTAATTTATTTTTGTGTCTTGTTACAGGTAATGCTGATCACTTACTACGTCACAAGAACTTGTTGATAGAAGAGCGCCATTGGTAAAATTTTGTGTAATAATTTATATGGAGCTTGTAGCTAAATAGCCGCTCAAAACAATATCTTATCTTCAGGATAAGCCGCGCTTGCTAAGCTGTTCTGTGGATGGGTGACCCCCATTCTATACCGGGTTGCCTCTGTGTTTAGGAAAACACTGCGTCAGTTTTTCCGAGTTCATATAACCCTAATCTATTTAAGTCGCGAGTAAACAGGCTTCTTCTGGGCTCGTTCCATCGTCGACGTCATCTCTGCCCTTAGGGCAAGATTGAAGTCAAGAGCAAGCCCGTTTATAATTAAAAAAAAAACACGTTTAGCCGTTGGTCCCGGCTGCCATATTTAGATCTTTGGCAGTCGCTACAGGTAGTCAGTGGCCTGAAAGATTGATAACCAGTCTTATCAAAGGGTATCATACTATCTAGTCAGTACTACCGCTAGTATTATATTATCTGTGGTACTACTAACTGGGTTGTGGAGGACACATATGCAGTGCAGCCGCTCTATGTATAATACTGGAAGCCGACCCCAACTATGTTGGGAAAAGGCTAGACAGATGATGAGTAGTATACTTAGTTATGGGATTATATTTATCCCAGTGACTACAAATGACATCACTATAGTAGGTACCTACTATGATTAAGCTATCAATAGCCTGATGACATCAAAGAGGTTTATCTGCTTAAATTCGTAAGCTACCACGCAAAAAATGATGACAAACATTTTTGTTTAAAATTGAAGCTTTACACGTTGTTTGTTAAACAAATATTTGCTTGTATGATTAATTACGTGTCACTTGTATATAAGGGGATTAAACCATTCATAATTCTTTAAAGTCAATATTAATTTTAAAGTTTAATGACGTTTTACAAATGGTTTAACGAACGAATGTCTAAAAAAGACTCGATCAAATAATGTTGCGGATTATAAGTTTTTATAAAGAGAGGTAATGACGATAATGTTCTAGAGGTAAATAATTTGTTTTCAACATGAATTTATGAGTTCAATGACATCCTATACAAGCAATTATCAAAACTGTGTTTATTTTGACCAAAAACGCAATCATAATACTTATAAACTAAATAATTATGGCGTGTTTAACTGTTTACTTCATTTTCCTAACTTTAGTTTGTTTTACGCTGAAGTAAAAGACCCCATGTTCAATTTTGAACGTTCGGCTCAACGCTGTAAATTGATATTTCAACATAGCAATAATATTTTCCTACGCACCGCTAAAGTCAAGTAGTTCTGAATTAGGTGTTACTAATCTAATAAAACCTTCGATAAGCTCTGACATTATAGCACAAGTGTAAAATAACACGAATGAAATAAACCTTAAGTTATTTGGGTCTTTAGAAAGGTGTGGCTGTAAACATTAATTTTAATTATCTGAACTATACAATACGGGCGTGAAAGCTGCAGAAAATTAAGACTCACCTCCCCTTTATGTTGTTCCTTATTGTGGAGCCGATTTTAGATTTTACGTAATCGAAAATCGGTACTGGCTCCAAATATTTCAGCCCAAAAAGCTATTAACTCTCTTCTTCTTCTTTTCGATTCGACAACTCAAATTTTGTCCGCCCAATACGTAGCAACCTGGACAACTCTTTCGTTTGCCTCGTTTTTAAAGTCTTTGAACGTGCAATAAGTTGGGCACGACGGGCAAGAGAGAAGGTGTGACATGTCCTGTGTTGGGACTCACATTCAATCAGAGAGAGATGGGTCGATCACAGAATATAGAAAACTGCTTTTTAAATTCTTGTTTATCTAGCTACTGGGTTGTATTGTAAAGGGCAAGTAAACAGTCACTCTATGTATAATATTAGTATTTAGCTGCATCTAGTTAGACTGAGTTTAAAACCAACTTAGAAAAGGGCTAGCCTTTTCATATTGAACATACTTAGTTTTGAAAAGAAAAAAACAAAAATTCACATTACTAAACAGCATGTTTCGCTATATAATCTTTTAATCTATAGCCAGCTCTTGATGACCTCAATCACGTCTGAAGCAAAAGCGATAGATGAGGTCTTCGACGGACCGAGCATCCCAAAAGCACTCTATTTACTCTTGCTCTGAAGGCAGAAATGACTCCGCGGCTAATGTTCGAAAGAGATATCGAGGCCTCGGACACAAAGGGGTAAGAAAGAACATGGGTGGTTTTTAGTTAGTATAAGTCTGACACTCCTCCCGCTCCATCCAGAGCGGGAGGAGTCATTTAATGATTTTCCAACCTCAAACAAATAATGCAGCTTTATTACTGGCACTATGGGCGTAGCCCGAAATAAATACAATAATAAATAAGCCAAATTCATCTTGTATTAGAAGCATCACAGAGTTACGCCATATTTTCACATCACACTTTGCTCCAAATTCCTCATTGGTCATCGTACAATTTCTTCTAAAAAACGTTACCACTTACTACAAGACTAGCCACTGGTAGCTACGCAAGCGCTGGTAATTGCGAACTCTCTCCAACCGAACCGCGGTTTCACTCCGGCCGAGTCCGGCCACTCCGCATGTCGCATGCGGTATGAGTCAAAGTGAAAGTGACGCTCGGACATGACAATTAGTATGGATTACATGTCATTAATCATCGTTAATTTGATAACGGAGCGCTGATAGGTAGGTGAAGAAGCTTCCTGGGTTTTGTTGAGGTAATTGTGGGTGACTTGATTTTGAAGAGGCGATAAGATTGGTGGTCCACACATCCGCACGAAGTGCTTTACTAGGTCCATCTTTTATTATGCGCATTGCGAAGGAGTAGAGTTCCCTGGCGTCGTCGTCGTCGTCGTCTATTTAAGACAGGAGTTAACAGGCTTCTTTTGGGTTAGCTCGTTGCATCGTCGACCTCTGCATGATCTGCTGAAGTGGCCATTTTAGACCCCCTAGACAAAACTAAGGTCAAGTGAAGGCAGAATTCATATTCGTTTATATTCGACACCAAAAAGTTGAACGAGGAGCCAGTGAGGTGGAATGACGTCAAAGGATTTAAGAATTTTACGAAAGCGAGGCTTATGAATAAAGATGTCTTCCTTTTTGCTTAGCAGTCAGTACACAATCAGGCGTACGACAAGTAGGATATAGCCTATGCAAAAAGTATTTTTGATAGATCGCGTACTTATAAAAGAATATGAAGAAATTAATTGCAATCCAAAACATCTTACACTTATCCGTTTCTCAAATATTATATAACATTTATTAAGTAATACTTATTCATTAAAAGTTACGAGAAAAAATGTAAAAAAAATAATGATGTCATCAAGATAAATTATTGTGAGTTTATTTCCGTGACTCTCGTTATTTTCTAAACAGTGCCACAGACAGTGCATAATGAGCACATTAATATTTAACTTCGGAATGGAGACTTGGACAAAAATGATACTGTACGTATAGTGAAGAGTTTTAATATGTATTTGGTCATATAAATAAAGAAACAGTATTGAAGGAAACGATTAATGAACTAGGGTGATGGCTGATAAAGATATATCGAAAAGGAAGACACAAGATGACGATGGCAGTGGCACTACGCGTCAGGTTTTTTTTTTCGGGACTATCCCTCCACACAACAGGAGTCACACGGAGTCAGAAATCACTGCAACTCCTAAAAGCCAGAATCAATAGTAGCGACCCACACACAACAAAAGTTTCAGTGATTTGGGAATAGTCCCAAACTCCCAAATAACTGTAACGCCTAAAAGCCAAAAAGCGCCGGGAGAATTAAACTCGACGAAGTCACTGAAAAACAATTTAACTGTCATGAATCCCGCAACGAAATTAATCAGAAAAGAATAGCGGAGGAGTATTCCTTTAAGTTCCATAACAGTTATTCAAAAAACTAGATTAATAAGGGAACCCGTCCCTAATTTATCTACCCCTTTAAGAACTAAAGTAACTTTTACAGTATCAAGTAGATAAGTAATTTGCGTTGCTAATACCTCGAGACCGTGAAATAAGCCGCATTAAAGTAACTTTGCTGCAGTCTACAACAAAACAAGCTATTGTAACTACTTTGGGCCCCATGGTAGCGCAAGGTACGGTGCCAAAATATGGCAGGGGTGAAATATGAAACACTTTCGTTTCGTGAATCATGATCATTTTGGTAGGGCTGCCTAACTGTGGGGTTATGGTTGGGAAAATAACTCTTTTACCTAAAATTGTTTGAAAATGTTTTGAAGAAAAATCCGTTGCGTGATTTTTAAAACAATACGGCCACACACAGAGAGGCACTAAAAGAACATTATTTTTTTGTCATACAAATACGAATAGAAATGAAAATAAGTATTAGTATACACAGTATACAGTATAGTAAACAGGAATAACAACCAAATAAAATTGTGGTAGTACCTACATGAGTTAGTCATTTCGAATCTAGTTCAACACAATCGGATTGGATCCGATAGGAATGTACTACTGCGGTCGTAATGAGGCAATTTTGCTACCAGCGGAGCTTGGTATGGTGGGATCTAGCATTCTGGTGAGCCGTTTTATTCTTGTTTGCTTGATTGTTCCGTAGGTATAGTAGGTAAATATAGTATCTTTTTTTTTTCGTGTAACGATAGGTGGACTGTGTGACGGCTGATATGGCTAGAAAGGAGGTAACTTTTGAGATGACGAGTAGTAGAGAAGTTTGGAAGCCAGAAGTTATGCTGTGCCGACCCCAAATAAATTGGTATAAGGGCAGGAGATTGACGATGATGATTATGAGTATAGTGACTTTATCATACCTAATAGTCTAGTTGCAGAAAAATATTAAATAACATCAGCTAAAAAATTGCGAAAACATCACAAATAACTACCAAACTCCAAAGATAAGGAGTGTCCTCGAAACGAAGGCTCTATTCAATGCAGCTCCTCTTCCAAGCTCGCGAAATACTTCGCCGCGCTTTCTGGAAACTTCAAATCCGATCGTTTAGGGAAAGGATTCCTTTATTCCGCCATTAATGTAAATAAGGCACTTCTTCATGTAATGGATGGCAAATCGTGACTGTTATCTAAAGCGGATCGGCTGTTAGAGATCTCGGGATGCTGGCAGGAAATCGTTGAGGTAGATTCTGAAAATACTAACTTGCAGATAGTCGATTGGATTGTTTGTTAGTCACATCTAAGTCAAAGTTTACGATTTGGTGTTCCTGTGAAATTAGCTGTAAACAAAAACTTATTCTTTCCTATGTCGCAGATTGTTGGAGCCATAGATAACAGAAACAACAGTGGAGCAGAAGCTTAAAAATCATTTGTGATCATCTCATTGCTTACACAAGTTAATTTAAAGTCGATCTAAGTCGAAAACTATACGTCATACCTATTGATTAGTTTTTTCTTTACTGAAGAAGATAATTATAAAATATTAATTTTATCTTCAAATATTATTATTTCATTGGGTAATATTATTTAGAATTATATGATCGTACATACGCAGGTACAATCATATTTATTGATCACCATTTTTTGTTGTTGTCATCTTTATTATTCCTTACACCCATATTACTAAAACGACCCAAAATTACATTTAAAACAAGTACCGAGTTAATTATAACACTAACATTTGTTCTACGTAGAGTATCGAAAATCTATCGTGCTCCAAAACCCTTAATTTGTACATTAGCATGTTAATGAACTTCCGCGTTCAGCCATGTTTACGGCATCACTTCCTGTTCTATAAATATTCAAAATAATCAAAATGAAAACGGATTTGATCATAGCTTGATTAATCTGCGGATTTGCCCTTTAATGTTTAATTAGGTACTGTAACACACGTCTACTTACCAATTATAATGTATTCATACACCCTACCATGTATTAGATTCATAAGTAATAGAAGTTCATTGATCAAGGTAGCAAGTGACCGTAAAAGTTCGACCGCCCTCCGCTAGATGGCGCTGCGCCGATGACGCGTATTTCTGAATCGCGGTGTTAAGATTCTCCGGCACTTAATGACCCTCGCTTGATCAGTGAATTTCCTCAGACAGCTATTCAGTTGGTGCATTTGCGAATCTCGCCCTACTTGGAAAGGTTACGTGAGACACCCCTACTAGTTGTCACGGAAAACCCCACATTCCCTCAGGAATACTTTTTGGATAGGGGAACTTCATTCTTCGACCTTCGTCCTAGGACTTTGTCGTGAGAACTGTTCCTATTTATATATCCCAAAATCCCAAGTAACATTCTTCTGTAAAATTGTGAAAACCTATAAACTGCTGCTGAAAATACAAGATCACCTGAAACTTCGCCTGTGTTTCCCTTCACGTGTGACGTTCCCCTGAGAACACCTCCTACAAACTGGCGACCAACTGTGGGCAAGAAGAAAACACGAAATACGTTACACGTTACGGACGAACTACAACGACACCTACAGAAAAGGGGAAAGCAGAGATGTCGGTGACCATGTCCGATACTCAGTTTGAGGCGCTGCTGTCGAAGCTTTCACCAGGAAGACATGGGTCTTTTACAACCTGTAAAGCTGAATTCGACGGGACCAAGAACTCTGAAGTAACGGAAGCTTTTTTGGCGGCAGTATCAGTTTTCAAACAGATTGAAAATGTTAGTGATGCAGAAGCGCTCACTGGGTTACCACTGCTCCTCAAGGGTGAAGCTGCAGTGTGGTGGCAGGGAGTGAAAAAACATGTTTCCACATGGGCGGACTTCGAAGACCGTCTCCGTCACGCTTTTGCCCCGAAAAAACCTGCCTATATGATTTATCAGGAGATCGTCAACGAAGTGCAGGATATCCACACGAGCACTGAAACCTTCGTTGCACACAAGCGAATGCTATTTGCACAACTGCCTGAACCCGAGATACCGGAATCACACCAACTCCATATGGTATACGGCCAACTTAAGCCCCGTATAAAGGAAAAGGTTCCGCGTAACTCCATAGAGAGTTACGACGATCTATTGGAAGCAGCACGAGGCGTCGAACAAATGTGGATAAACAAAGCGGACGAACGCAAAGAAGCGAGACCAAAGCCGACTTCGAAACCGAAAGTCAAGTGTACCTTCTGTCACTTCATCGGCCATACAACCGAACAGTGCAGGAAGCTGGAAAAGAGGCAACAAGAGGTAGAAGCAACCGAATATGTGCCTAAGGGACAAACTACTACAGCCCCTTCCAAGAAAACTCAGGCTCCATCTCCTTCAACGCCCAAAGTCACGTGTTACGGCTGTGGTACACCCGGTGTAGTTCGCACTAGCTGCCCAACATGCTGCGCAAATAAGCAACGGTCACTACCGTCAACAAACTTAGCCTTTTGTCCGATTGACGTACAATCCGACATTAGGAACAGGCCGATAGTTTTCATCGAGGTAGATGGCATCAAAGGGCCAGCATACGTCGATACCTGTGCGAAGACGACGGAGAGTGACTTTGTGAACTTCGAACAAACGAGCAGCAACTCGACCAGTATTACTTTAGATCCCAGCGAGGGGATGCCTTCAGTGGCTATTGCATCCTCAAGTGCTGCCGCTCTTCCCGAGAGTTCTCCAGGATACAAGTTAATACCACTCGAGCTGTCACCTGCTAACAAAGCAGGAAGGGTCTTCGATGGTTATTTGCCTCATCATCATAATGTAAAAGAAGCAGAAGTCAAACTATCCCCGCATTCAAGTCAACTCTTTCCTAGTGCAAACAATCCTACGGACTCTGATGCTGATTATCACTTTTGTAGCATAGAAATAGATGATGCGCAAAAGGTAGAGGCCTACAACGCCCTTAAAACTCGGTTAACGACTGCTCCTGTGTTGAGGCAAGCCGACGAAACCAAGTCCTACATTCTCAAGACTGATGGCAGTAGCTATGCGCTTGGATCAGCTCTGGACGCTCTGGTCCAGGGGGAGAAGAAAGATGAGTATCCCAATGAATATGAGAGTAGATCACTCACACCCGCTGAGAGTTATCACATTTCCGCTTTGACTTCGTATAAAGGCGGTAGCCTGGAAACAGTTCCAGAACCCGTACAATCACTTCGAAGAAGAGGACGACCTAGAAAGGAGAAGGTTGTCATCAAGCCTTCACCCGGGGCCAAACGAGGACGTGGACGCCCGAGAAAACAATAATCCCACTATCCAGTCCACCACGCCGAGACGTCTTTGAGGACTGAGGGGGAGATTGTAACACACGTCTACTTACCAATTATAATGTATTCATACACCCTACCATGTATTAGATTCATAAGTAATAGAAGTTCATTGATCAAGGTAGCAAGTGACCGTAAAAGTTCGACCGCCCTCCGCTAGATGGCGCTGCGCCGATGACGCGTATTTCTGAATCGCGGTGTTAAGATTCTCCGGCACTTAATGACCCTCGCTTGATCAGTGAATTTCCTCAGACAGCTATTCAGTTGGTGCATTTGCGAATCTCGCCCTACTTGGAAAGGTTACGTGAGACACCCCTACTAGTTGTCACGGAAAACCCCACATTCCCTCAGGAATACTTTTTGGATAGGGGAACTTCATTCTTCGACCTTCGTCCTAGGACTTTGTCGTGAGAACTGTTCCTATTTATATATCCCAAGTAACATTCTTCTGTAAAATTGTGAAAACCTATAAACTGCTGCTGAAAATACAAGATCACCTGAAACTTCGCCTGTGTTTCCCTTCACGTGTGACGTTCCCCTGAGAACACCTCCTACAGTACCTATTTGATTTTGTAATTTGTTTTTAGCATGATTAACTTAATTAAAAGTAAACAAATGAAAAGGAATGGATTGCCTATTTACTCGCGACTTAAATAGGTTGGGGTTATAATAATGAACTCGGGAAAACCGACGCAGGCATAGGTAGGTATATACTTTTTTTTTTTTTTTGGTGGGTGGAAAATCATCGAATGACCCGCCCCGCTCTTGGGCAGAGCGAAGGGGAGTGTCAGACTTCTACTGACTAAAAACCGAACCCATGTTCCTTCTTTGCCCTTGTACGTCATCTAGTACAAAAATCCGCGACCCCGACGGGATAGGTATAGACTTGTGATTAGGACGGACGAATCACATGTGACTAACTAAAGTGATCAGTATACATGTTTATAGATGGTGAGGGAGAGGAGACCAAGGGTACAATGGATCCCGTCGGGGCCGCGGTATTTTGTACTAGATTACGTGGCCTCGGCGCAAGGGCAAAGAAGGAACATGGGTTCGGTTTTTAGTCAGTAGAAGTCTGACACTCCCCTTCGCTCTGCCCAAGAGCGGGGGGGGTCATTCGATGATTTTCCACCCACCAAAAAAAAAAAAAAAAAAAGTGTAAAGGCTTTTCCCTCTTCACACAATTTTGTTATTTGCTAGACTGCCACTACTTTCGGTAGTTCCAAGTTTCCAACCCTCTTCTATAAAATTAGATGCCTGTAAAGATCCTGAAACGTTGTCCATGAACCGAAAGCCTGTAAATAATCCGAAGACGCTTCCTATGAGTGCGGTCGATTCTGTGTACTTCCTTCAAACTATCTAACGATACTCATAGCGTTTCATAATAACATTGTACATTAATCATAGACAGTAGAAGTTAGTTGGAAACTGCACCAACTTCCGTGACGTGTCTCTCATCGGGATACAATGTAACACGTACCACACATTTCCTTCCGACATGTTTTTAGTTGTTTGTCGTTATAATATTAACGACTTTATTAGTTTCATAACTGATGTCATGGGAAGCGATGGCTTTGGTTGGAGAAAGTTCCTTTTTGTCTATGGTTTATTATGATTGATTTGTTGTGTGCAAAAAGTTATTATGACAATACTATCGGCGGCGTCTATACTGAAGTATTGTTGCTTGTGATTTTACAGGAAACCTTATTTACTTTTAGAGAAAATCTTATTTTCACAACCTTTTGTTCGCTTTCTTAGAACTAAGCCACCCTATTTTCTTAATTTACTTTCTCAATTTTTTGTTAGCCATTACACAAGGGCGATTCTCGCCTCTTTTAACAAAAAAGATTAAGTAACATCTTAAATCTCAACGCTGTCAGTGAACAAATCCCTGAAAATAATTTCTTTAGAGAATTTCCACGATATTTTAAAAGTACTTTGGGGCGGCATTCTGAAGTTTTTATATAGTTCACCGCGTTCCCAAGTTTAGTGAGCGTTTAAATTGATAGATTGCTTGAAACTTGCGTATCAATTGCCGTGAATATCGCTAAAAGCCTAAAGTCAGCACATTTAATGAAGATATGTATTACTTGGTGAAAGCTTACTGACATTTAAGAGGGATTTCATTCATTTTCAAAGATTGTCTGACTCTTATAAGACCTGTTTTGTATGTTTTTTGACTGACCTGTTGGTCTAGTGGTTAGTTACCCTAACTGCTATGCCGGAGGTCGTGGGTTCGATTCCCACCCAGAACAAATGTTTGTGTGATGAGCACGATCATTTGTTCTGTGTCTGGGTGTAATTTATCTATAATATGTATGTATTTAGAAATATATAAGTATGTTTATCAGTTGTCTAGTACCCATAACACAAGCTCTGCTTAGCTTGGGACTAGATGGCGTTGTGTGATAGTTGTGGAATATTATTATTATTATTATTTTATGACCTGAAATGGCACTTATGAACATTATTTTATAAGCACTACTTAACTATGTCCAAAGGTAATTGGTTGAATAATGGCAACGAACAGCAATAACTAATCCTTAGCGTCAATGAAGTCTTGTTAAGGATCTACCATTACTACAATCGATTGATCTACATTTCTGTCACTGATAGATCCATATTAATTAGACAATACTGATGATTTATCTTTCGATGTTAAATCAAAAGACAAATCATCATTACTTCTTTATAATCAATAACAATAAAGCCAGCAGCTCATCAACACAAATAAAGCCATTAATTATGACATTACTGACAGCTCCATCGTAATGAAGTCACTGCTCAGTGAAATCGAGAAAGCGCGGGCATCAATGACCTCAGGCTTGTTTGTTTGTCTGTCACGCGCTGCTTTCCCGTTCGTGCGAGCATAGCCCTTGATCGCTCTATGAAATATCAATGCTTTGAATTTTATTATGATGTAAAGTTGTCGTGACTCGTGATAGAAGCTTTTGTTGAATGAAGTTTAGAATTTGAATCAATCTGTCACGTTGCCGTAGAATATAATGTCATAGAATTATATTCTTGTTACAACACTCACTTGTGATAAAACCGGTACGTAGGTATCCAATTCTTGTTACAACATCGGAGTTCAGACATTTGGGGTTTACAAAATGATTAAATAAGGCAATTTGCCAATTTCCCTCCAATAATGTCAATAAAAGCCTCTAAAAGAAGAGGAATGCGACAAGACATGATTGACAGGCAGATACCGAATTGATTCCATTCAGGCATTCAGTCAAGTATAATGAAACGCCAGCGACGTAAAAAAATGTCCGTAAAGAAAAACCACGAATAAAAAAAAAAACAACGTCAAAATCATTGACAGAAAAAGAATTAGGCGCGCTTTTTGAAAAAAGAACTCGGAATTATAAAGTAAAAGTCTGTGAAGATCTGTCCTAACTTCTTTTGTCAATGTAAGATTGGCAATTTGGATTAGTACATGATTAGCATTACAATAGTTTAATTTAAATGGATGAACTTAATCTCTAGGTGTCTTAAGAATTTAAATGAGGTGTTCATCAGAAACATTGTTAGGATAAACGCAAACACAATGTGTGCCAAAATCGTGAGTGACATATTCAAATTTTACTTTCTACGTAGGTAGTGATTACTTTATTTATGAAATTAACTTCTATGTTTAGTTTAAACTGTATCTTCTATACTAATATTATAAAGAGGTAAAGTTTGTGTGTTTGTATATTTGTTAAATTGTAAGGGGTAATCTCGGGATCTACTGAACCGATTTAAAAAATTCTTTCACCAATAGAAAGCCACATTATTGCTGAGTGTCATAGGCTACTTTTTATCCCTGTATTCCCACGAGAACGGGATCTACGCGGGTGAAACCGCGGGACGTCCGCTAGTACATTATAAAGACTTTCGTAATATTTCATTTCATTTAGAATAACAATTTATCTATTTATGTAACTTTTATTTTAATAAAATGACAATAATAAACGCACAGACTAGCAGACGCACTGCGGCGTACCTACTATTCACACTTGGTTGATAGTTGATATCCCGATTAGTCATAGCCCTTCACCTCTACGTTTATTCTGCCATCTCTGCCGGCTTGTGTTCCCTCCTGTCTGCTTCAAAGCAAGAGTGAAGAGGCATCTTCTGGGTACGTTCACTTCATCATAGATCTCATCCTTCGCAGACTTTCCATCAGGCATGATCGAGGTTAAAAGCAGGCTCATTTAGTAGGTAATAAAAAATCTTATCTTACAGTTTGCTCTGTTCTTCAAAGATAATGTCTAAATACGAAAAATACTAGACAAATACAAGATATGAAAAATACTAGACAGTTTTACTATCAAGTTCATAGAACTACATAGTCTAGTATTTTTCTGTAGACCATAGACAGCTTTTTACTCGAATAATGCAACTTCTGCGGTTATTGACATCTTGTTTTCATACATGCTTCCAAGCACCATCTTATGAGTTCAGAATATTTAGATATTTTACGGCGGGGCTAAGTAAAAAACAGCTACAGTCTTCTTTCCAACCTTATTTATTACATATAATATAATATGTAGTCTATGTAGACCTATGTATAGTATAGACAAGCCAGGCTGAGTCAAAACAATTTTTATACGTTTCATCAAACATGCCGCCATCAATGTCTGTTTTTCCAGCTTTTACGTTATTAGACGAGTATAAAAAGTATTTTTCTTCTGTCCTGTATTTACAGACTTCATTTACTGTATACGCTTTTTGGCTCGTTTAAGTAGGTATATTTACAAGAACAAGATAAAATATTAACCGAATAACATTACCCTCTTTTCGAGATCTGCCGCAGTTGGCTAAAGAACGAAGGTTTTTTAGATAGGCCAATAGGGGATCGGACAAAAAAAAACTAATTAGTCCGTCAGATAGATTTTCAAAAATTATTCGACACGTATTTTTTCTTTTTTCACGTAAACTTAAAATGAAGACGATACAGTGCTTCGAAAACTCGTGTGACGTCATATGATAGTACATTTTGACGACACAAGTGACGTTTCAAGCCCCACTAAAAGATCTTTGACGCGTTTTATCTTCGCCATTTTTTATTGATTTGATAAAACAAAAAACACGTATTCAATATTTTTCGATAATCTAACTTACGGACTAAACAGAATCATATTATTTTGACCCAGTCCGATCCCCTATTTGAAGATTCCTACAAGGTTTTCATCGAGATCTAATAATTCATAAATAACATAACATACCTACCATCACGGCTGTAATCCCCAAAGGGATGAAATGAAACGTACGAAAGGACAGGGGTGTAAGGTACCTAATAGTACACCCACGTTTCACGAATTGACGTTTAATTTGATTAAATTACTAACTTATATAGCCATTTAACCACAAATACTACAGTAAATAGTTGGTATTAAGTCATTAAAGCAGAGGATTAATTTACCCATACAACGTACCACTTAAGGCAAAACCCGTAAACCGTACTCAAGTCTGAAATGTTAGAATATTAATGGCTCGACAGATTGTTTCAAGGAAAATCCAGGTGAGGGTTTCTCTATTGGGGCAGGTATCTGAGCTTTAAGCGGCTTAGATCGCAATCTATTTACTACCACTCTAAGATTAACAAAGACGTAACTAATCCTAAGAAGCTATCTCGTACGACATACCTAATTAACTACGTCAGGCAAACACAATCAAAGATTGCTATTTTATAATTATCTACCTATATAAAAGTATGGCATCCTTTTTTTTGGTGTGCGGGAAATCATCAAATGATTCCTCCCGCTCTAGGTAGAACAGTAGGGAGTCTCAGACTTCTACTGACTAAATACCACCGATATTCCTTCTTAGCCTATTGTGTCGAGGTCGCGGTATCTCTTTCGAACAACCCACAGCCCCGACGGGAAAGTATGGCATCTGAGGCAAACATTCTTAACTTACAATTTTAATACCTACGTCTTTACAATAAACCAGCTACCTACGAATTAAATTATGTCATGTAAATTATCTATGACTAGTTTGTCCCTTAGGGGTCTCGTATTTTAGGCATATCATATAATCCGATACTAATTGGGTTGTGGAAGTCAGATAGGCAGTCACTCCATGTAAAATACTGGTATTCAGTGGCATCGAGTTAGTCTGGAACCCGACCGCAACATATTCGGGAAAAGACAAGGCAGATGATTGTCCCGTGGCTTCGCCCTCGTGGAGGTCGGAAAATATAATAATATCGAGATAAAAAAGTTCATGTTATGTCCTAACCCAGGTTAATTGTCTACCCGACTGCATCAAAATCACTTCAACCGTTAGGCCTTTTAAGGTTACAGACAGATCAGATCCATCAGATAAACGAATTAAAAAACAAATTGTAAAAGGACAAATAACTATCTATGGCTATGCATGCTATGCTATCTAGGTAAGGCTACGTCACTACGTGGAACCAGACGCATCAAAATATTTCCTCAAATTTTAAAAATACGAGGAAGCAACAATTTAAAACATCGTTTCTGAGAATTCGATTAACAGCAGATTAAAAAGCCTTTTATAATTTTTTTTTATGAATAAAAACACAAATAAATGTAAAAGTAAAATGAAATTCATCACGACAATCTGTCACCATTTGAATAAGTCAAATTCACTTTCTATAACACGCTTTTATAACGTTTTGTATTCGATTTGAATGCGACACGTTTTTGTTTGAATTAATTTGATTGTCCACTTCCAAGCTTTTATTGTTACGAATTTCCTGCAGGTGCTTTTGATGTTAGGAATAAATAACGGGCTTTGAAATAAATGGAATAACCATTAGGTAGGTAAATTAAACTCGTACGTTTTTCGGTTTATGTACTTACACAGTTTTTCAGATACAATACAACATAACAAAACGTGGACCCATAAGTATTAATATTTATTTCAACCCGTGGTGCTAGTTAACTGGGGTTATCCCAGTTACAAAAGTCCCTTTGTCTCGTTCTGTTCTGTCTCCTGCTTAGTAACGAGAGAAGCAGGAATCATGTTTGCTTCTACTCCTCCGCTATTCTTTTGACATGACAGCTAAACTGTTTCTCCGGAACTTCGTCGAACTTCATTGTCTCGGCGCTTTTCTGGTGACTGCTGATTCTGGCGTTCAAGAATTGCAGTGGTTTAGGAAAAAAGAGGTGGCTTGCCCAAAAAAAATATACCATCTTTATAGCTTTATCAAATTCACACACTGGAGTAAGATCGGCGTATTACACGCTATTAGAGAAGGCGGTACATAACAGTCCCTGATATTTAATCCCTATCGGCCTTATTAATAAAAAAAAGTTAAGCCTGCTTAAACTTACGCTTGGTTTATCTCGCATGCCGTCTCACTTCAAAAATATTCAAATGAAAGGGACGGCATGCGAGATAAACCAAGCGTAAGTTTAAGCAGGCTTAACTTTTTTTTATTAATAAGGGGGTTACAGTTTCGAAAACGATCCTTAACACACATCAACTAATTGTTTTAATTATAGATTATCTATAACACGCGATGTTGTCTTAATAGCTGGTGGTTATCAGAATTGTTTACACAACAATCACTGAGGCGAGACCTCGAAATAAAAACAATGGATTTACTGAATCTTATTGAATAGATTATGTCATGTGAGAGATATAGGTGTAACGTAGATGGCGCTGTCGCCACGCAAACATCGGCTCCGCGTAAATAAAATAAATTAAAATAGTTTTATGATTAGTTTTGTGAATTAAACCTTATAAAAGTTATTATCTAGAAGCAGTGACCCAGTACAAGTGTAGTCAATAATTACTTTTAACTATTTACCATATTTTTCAACAAAAACAGTTTCTGAGTGTTATGTGAACGTAAACAAACATTTAAATAACAGTTTGACTTAAACCACCACCAAACATTCATCTCAAACATACAAACTATTCAAATACTAATAACCAAGTGAACTTTCTGTGTTCTATAACCAAATCAAGTGTAAATAACAATAGTGCAAGCCATTTCAAACAGTGCGCTCGTTAGTTCCCGTTTTTTAAAAACAAGCGTCCTAACGAACTTTTAATTTACTTACAATAACCAAAAGCTCTATTTCACTCCAAATGTCGTAACTAGAATGGCTTGTTTTGTGTATGCTCTACATGACAAAGCCGACGTTGCGAGTTCAAATCTCAAATCCTATATTTCTTTTTGTGAGATAATAATTTTTGTTTTCTTTAATTTTAATCTTAAATAATTGAATTAGTTTAATAAAAGTTCTTAAAGTGAAAAATTAAATAAAATAAACTCATTTTGGTCTGTCTAAGTGTTATCGTTGCTTGAACGAGCTTGTGAAAGGAAAACATAGTGAGAAAAAACAGTTGAACAGTAAAAAAGTATAACAAAACACAACACATTATTTTTATGTGAATAAATTATGTTGCGCGTCATTTAATAATTAGTGCAAATAAATAAATAAGTTTTCAAATACGTAAATGCCAAACAGTTGGCGTCATAACGAACTTTTTTGGAAAAGACAACGAATTGAACTAAAATTACGAGCAGATTACCGTTAACTACTTTAGTGCAACATAAAAATAAATCACATTACTTACAGTGATTTTTGATGTATAAAATACTTTTTTGGTGATTCGTACATTCGTTGTAGCTTACTACAACGCCATCTGTGTTCGATACACATCAAACACAATAAAATCAATAAACCTAAAAGTACATTTTAATTCCGAGTTAATTACGACTTATGCCAATAGAGGGCGCCTTCAATAAAAATGTCACAAAAAGCTACGATGGAGTCACTATGCGCAGGATGCCTTCAAGAATTACCAATTAAAGAAAAGCTTACCTGTAAACTATGTAAAAAAGCATATGACTTACAATGTGCAAATGTTACTGCAACATTATTCAATAAAACAATGACACTAGCGCAAAAGAAGTCATGGAATTGTCAAGCATGCAATTGTAAAATCCCAAAAACCGGGAATTTAAATACACCTATACGTGCACCAATCGGCTCACAGCCTAAGAGTTCACCCTCTGAAGAAAATAATATCACTCTTAGAAAAAGGGCAACTAACTCCAACCCCGACATATCTTTTTCACAAGACCTGAGTCTATTAGGTGATACGCAATACCCGGAAAATAAAGAAACACCATTAAATACAATTATGCAAGAAGAACTATTAAAGAACTTGAGCGAAATGATAATTCTTCGTTTACGAGAAAATAATCAGTCAATTATAGCGGAGCTACAGAACACTATTCAAATAGAAATAAATAAGGCAATTACTAAAGTGAGAGAAGACATTGAAATAAAAACAGACTCACTTTTTAAAGAAAACGAGCAGAGACAAGAAGACATAGAAATAATAAACAAAAAAATAGAAAAACTAAACATAGAAAATGAGAAATTGAAGAATGAGATTAAAGACCTAGTAAAAGAAAAAACGGAAAAAAACCAGAAATGTACTGGAAACAACAGCAAGAAAATAGTACTCTATGGATTTCCTGAATATTATAAAGAGCCAGATTATGATCAACAATGTCGATTAATTGATCTTTGTTATGAAAAACTGAATATCGACCTTACAGGGTATATAGAAGAAACATATAGAGTAGGCAGAAACTATAATCAAAACCGACCCCTAGTAATTGAACTCATTAGCAAGAGAATGGCTAAATACATTGTCGAAAATAAACACTGTCTCCAAGGAACCAGATTGTTCTTATCTGAATTTTTAGACGAAAACGCAAGATTAGAAAGAAAGAACATGCGAGAAGAAATGTTGAAAGCAAGGAAAAAAGGTTTATATGCAATAATAAAAAACAATCAGTTGTTTATAGAAGGTAAAAGAACAGCCGTACCGAAGGATCAAACCGAAATATACAATGATAATAGACAGATAAATAACGAACAGAGCGTAACTCAAGTAAATATAAACGAAGATATAGATGATCGTAACTTTCGTACATTCCGAAACCCCAGACCAACAAACTACAACGAACAACAACGAAACTTTCGTACATTTCGAAACCCCAGACCAACATTTTAAAATTCTATTCCAGAATATTCAAAGCATGAATAACAAACAACACCTTATAGAGGCTTTCATTAATGATCAACCCACATTCAAAGCAATATCATTGTGCGAGACCTGGCTCACCAAAGATAAATTAGAAACTGTGCAATTTAGTGGATTTAAAACTGCAGCATCGTATTGTCGCCGCTCTCGAAGTGGTGGCGGCGTCTGTATTATTTTAGACGATAGTGTAGAATATATAGAATGTTGTGATATTAGAGATATGACTATTGAATATTGTATAGAACTATGTGCCTGTAAGCTACCAAAGCAAAATTTGTTAATAGTTACCATGTACTGGAATAGAAGAGAGGAAGTAATTTTTATTAGTCAATTATTTAAAATAATGCAATATATAAACAATAAATACCAAAAATTTAACGTCATAATAGGAGGAGATTTTAATATAAATACCTTAGAAAATAGTGTAAAATCAAACCAGTTGATCGATCTCATGCTAGAATTTAAATTTTTACAACACATAAAAGAACCTACGCGTATATCACAAACTACGTCAACATGCTTAGATTTGATATTTACTAATTTTAACGACAGTAAAATGTACACGACCGTAGAAGAATTAGGCTTTTCGGACCACTGCGGAACAATAATGCATATGATACAGGAACAGCAAAGTAAACAGTCCATCTGGTTTGCCAATAAAAGACTATTTAATACAACTAATATTCAAAAATTCAAATCCAAACTAAAGACACTAAACTGGAATGATATTATACAGCCGAATAGAAATGTCGATGAGAACTACCAATCGTTTCACAATAGTCTGATAGACATCCTAGATGAATGTATCCCTAAACGCAGAATTAAACTAAAAACAAAACGAAATAATCACTGGCTAACCGTGGGTATTAAACAATCTTGTAAAAACAAAAGGCTACTAAAAATTCTTTCTTCAAAAATGAATAATTCAATATTTACGACCTACTATAAAAAATATGAAAAAATCCTAAAAAAATCAGTAACAACGGCAAAAAAATTACATTACATATGTAAAATGAATAAATCATCAAATAAAGTTAAAACCATGTGGAACATTGTTAAAGAACGGACAAATAAAAAAACAAAAAAAGAAAAAGACAATATAACATTACAAACAACAAACCTAATTAGTGAACCAAAACAAGTAGCTAATGTTTTTAATACCTTTTTTGCGTCAATTGGAGAGAGTACCACCCAAACATCTGGCAGTACACAGACAAAAACATCAGTGATGAACCCCACTGAAAACACCATGTTTCTTACCCCTGTTGACGGATATGAAGTAAACCAGATATTAAAAAACCTTAAAAATAAAAATAGCCACGGCATAGACGAACTCCCTCCTACTCTATTCAGACAGTGCGCTGACGAACTAACCCTACCTTTCTTTAAATTAATAAACCAATCCTTCGAAGAAGGCACTTTCCCTCATCAATTAAAACAAGCTTTAATAAAACCCATTCATAAAAAGAACGCAAAAACAGACCCAAGTAATTATAGACCAATTTCCCTTCTTCCAACAGCATCCAAAGTCGATCGAGTGTGATCGTGTATATTCTTTTTGTGAAAAATATAAGATTTTCCATGACTGCCAAAATGGTTTTCGAAAAAACAGATCTACCACGCTAGCTGTTTATAAATACATCCAAGAAGCATTAAATATTGTAAATAATAAACAATATGCAATAGGGATATTGCTCGATATGACAAAGGCCTATGACAAAGTTCAATTTAAAATACTATTAAATAAGCTAAATGGAATAGGAATACGCGGGAAAGCCCATGACTGGTTCGCATCATTTTTAGAGGATAGAAAGCAATTAGTCGAGATAGAATATTATAATAAAAAATCAAAAGAAGTACAGCTAATTAGATCTGATGTAAAAACAGTACACGCTTCAATTCCCCAGGGAAGTGTAATAGGTTGCCTCCTTTTCCTAATATATATAAACGACCTCCCCAAAACCATAGACGGCCCTTGTGTTCTTTTTGCGGATGATATCTCAATCCTTACCTCATGCCAAACAAATGCTAATTTACATGAAAAACTTACAACTATTCTCGAGAAAACTATAAACTGGATGCATGACCATAATCTTGAAATAAATTTTACTAAAACAAAATTAATAACATTTCACCCCTGGCATAAAAACCAAATAAATGTAAATTTTACTTTTAACCAACAAAAAATAGAAACAGTTAGTAATTTCACTCTCCTAGGTTTAACTATAGACACAAACATAAACTGGAAAACACACATACAGACAGTTAAATCAAAAATCTCAAAGTTTTCATATGCCCTCCGCGAAATTAAAAAGACAACAAACCTACAAACCGCTTTAACCACATACTACGCGTATGCCCACGCTTGGTTAAACTATGGCATAATCTTATGGGGAAACAGCACAGACGCCCCCTCACTATTTACCCTCCAAAAAAAGTTAATTAGAATAATTACAAATATAGAATCAACAGACAGTTGCAAACCTTACTTCCAGAAACACAAGATTCTCACGTTAGTTAGTATATATGTATTGGAATTATGTAAACTAGTCCGCAAATATCCGGATTCTTACAGCACACGGGGAGACGTACAAACTAATTATTCGTTGCGACATAAAAATAGACTGAATTTGCCACCTTCCCGTCTTAAACTACACCAATCTAGTCCATATTCCATGTCCATAAAAATATATAATAAATTACCAGAAAACATAAAGCAACAAAAGAAAACCAATATATTTGTAAATAAATTAAAGCAATA
The DNA here is from genome assembly GCA_949316265.1 of Diarsia mendica. Taxonomy (NCBI): domain Eukaryota; kingdom Metazoa; phylum Arthropoda; class Insecta; order Lepidoptera; family Noctuidae; genus Diarsia; species Diarsia mendica. The sequence goes on along the minus strand of OX438906.1, from coordinate 5,823,315 downwards.
CTTAATTAAAAAAAGCTACTATACAATACACGAATATTTAACAGATAAATCCGATGATAATACATAATTAAAACGTTTAACTAGGTAAGTACTAATAAAATTAAAACAAAATTTTTGAAACCAAGTAGATAAACAAATAAGTAATTTAATAATAACTAACTTAATAATTAAAGAATAGATAGACTGCTATAATATTAATAAGTAGAATAAGTAAATAAATATAGATATATAGATTATTAGATATAAGATAGGTATAGAAATAATACCAACTTTAATATTAAATAAAAGAAGCAAAGCGCTCTTCCTCTCTCTAATTATTTTCTAATTACTCTAATTATTTTCTAATTATTTTAATTATTTTATATAGAAAATTGCTGTGCCCGACAGGGTCCATAATTGTGTCTAAAATTATTTTATACCACCTGTAAAAATGTACATTATGGATTGCAATAAACGATTTGAATTTGAATTTGAATATGGTTGGACGGGTTCTTATGTCAGTTGCATTGGCCAATCAGCTATCTTTTTTTTTACAATGATTCGAGTATGATGGAGATAGTTATTTAGAAATTGAGAATTTTAGGTTTTCCTAGAATCCTAGATTTTTCTATTAAAATATCTTTCTATGATTAAAGAAAAGTCATATCGTCATATCATCATATCCAGCAGTGCTAGCCTATTAGTGGTGCGACCATCGCGTCGGACTCTCAAGTTATAGGTCTCTGATATTTCGGATTCACACGCGTGCGTGTTGTATTGTGTAGTGCGTAATTATAACTTGCTTCGGTGAAGGAATACATCGTGAGGAAACCAGCATGCCTAGAGATATTTCTCGACGGCATGTTTAGCCAAGTCAGAGCCCAGAGGCTCATGCAATGGGCTCTATAAAATCTCTGACACCACTCACACCACGTTAGACATTAAACACGAATGAGAAAGATCATAATTTTGATGAACCACTATTCGTAAAATCAAACAGGAACAAGAAGGCTGTCAACAAGTTTGAATTTTATTTTTAAAATTTTGTAAAATAAGCAGTGTGAGCGGATCGAATCAATGATCCACAGCGAGCTATCAAATTTTGCTACAAGCTCAGTCTAACCCGTGGTCTAACCCTTTGCGAACTTACTTTCTCAATCGAGGACTTGTCGATTTTTACGAGCGCATTGACTTTAAACTTTTACTATTTCTCTCTCCAACTCCGTACAAAGGAATTTCATCTTTATTTGTTAAGTTTTATATGAGTTTTCACACAGTTTTCCTTGTATATTCGCGTTTGATGCGATTTCATTCCGTTCCGACCTCGGTCTTCTCTCAATAATATCTTCTTTAGGTAATGATGCTTTAAGTCCATTGTCCTTTGTAATGCAGATATAATAAAGTTGAATGCGAAAACCTTTTTTCTTTTATTATAATAAAAAGCGAAGTTATAGAATATCATACTTAATTACGAAACCATTTCTGGCCACGTCATTTTGTAAAAGTCATTATTTTCATATCTTGTTTAATTTTCTTCTAAACGCCAACAGGAACGCCCACACACCTAATAAGTAGATACAACTCGATTATTTCAGAGAAAAACATATTATCTACGCCTACACACAAACCAGTCTAACTTCACCGCAAAATTTCACAAAAAATGCCTAAATAAAACATAAAAAATGAGGCTAGATGCACCACAATGCATTAAAACTATCGTCTGGTCGCCTTTCACCACGCGTTGCGTCACAACGGCCATATACGTCATCAGCTGAGTTCACTCACTCCTAACTTACGACATGGCTTGGCTTGACGACGACGTGACCACGATTCTACGAGAAATGGTGGAGTATGGCGAAAGATCTTTGTGATAATGGGTAATGCTGGGGCCGCACTTGCGTCTGTCGCCATGATGCAATGGCCCAGTGCGTGTTGACAGAAGTCTTCGAAATTTTGATTCCGGATCATGCCGATTTCCTCACGGTGTAGGTGTTCCTTCACCGTTTTGAAAGTAGTATTTTTTTTATTTTTTTATAATAATATTCCACAACTATCACACAACGCCATCTAGTCCCAAGCTAAGCAGAGCTTGTGTTATGGGTACTAGACAACTGATAAACATACTTATATATTTCTAAATACATACATATTATAGATAAATTACACCCAGACACAGAACAAATGATCGTGCTCATCACACAAACATTTGTCCTGGGTGGGAATCGAACCCACGACCTCCGGCATAGCAGTTAGGGTCACTAACCACTAGACCAACAGGCCAGTCCGTAATGTTGAGTAAGTTACACAAAGTAAAATGCCTAAATGCCCAGCAGTGGGACAGTACGGGCTTAATAAAAAATAAAAAGGCCGCAAATCAAGTCCGCAAATGGTGGCTGTTTTCGCTGGGCCATGGAAGAGTACTCTCTACGTTAAAAAGTGCAACCTCAGAGTTACTTAAGATTAGTTACGATGTATCCTTATCCGAAAATTACTCGGATGCAGTATTTCGCTACGATATCTCATAGTGGTTGGTCCCATCAGCTGTTGTTCGCTGCAATAACAGAACTGTGACCCCAGCTTAACTCTTCGATGAAATTTTATTTTCAACATTCGTTCCCAGTCGACTTGCACGGCTAGTAGAAACTTCGTGGATTCAGTGTTATAAGTTAGTTAGTTGCTACAGTGGAGAAGAAAAGCCGTTAACTTTATAACAATCTCTTAGATCATGTTTTGTGTATTTCATTGTTTAAATGGAGCCTGGTTTCAGTTCTTCTTCTTCTTGAATCGATGATTCCAATTTTGTCCGACCAGTACGGTAGCAACCTCGACAGCTCTGTCGTTTGCTTGTTGTGGTGTATACTTAATTGTTAAAAAAACACTTGTTTTCGCTAACACAATTTCAATTATCGAGGAGTAAAGATATAATATGGTTTCGACTAAGTAGGTGCCATTTTACGACTTTAGGACTTCAATTCCACCAAATCTACTTTAATTAATGACTAAAAAACCTGCATCATCATCATCATCATCATCCTCCTGCCCTTATCCCAATTCATTTGGGGTCGGCGCAACATGTCTTCTTCTTCCATACTTCCCTATTTCTCGTCATCTCAGAGTCAGCAGTCATATGCATAATACTCGTATCATTTAGAAATACTAACAATCAAAAGTACCTACATAAGTAGATATGATTGTCATCTAAAGAAAACTTGGTTTAGTAACTTGGTGATCGGAGCCTTGTTCAAGTTCCAGGAACATAGCCTAACGCTTTGACGAAGTTTGGATATTCGGTTTCAGAACTTCTATGAAACTAATCCTTTGTTCAATCCGAATCATATCAAGACTGTGGATGGTCTATGTGAAATTTGTCTCCTCGGGTAACTCTGTGATTGAATTGTGGGTTCTGCAAACTGCATTTAATTTTGTAGAGACTATTGAATATTTTGATTATAAAACATATCATAACATCTCGCCTGTAATTCCTGCAGGGTTAGGCAGAGGTATACCTAATAGTAGGTACCTACACCTATATTTAAGTCCCATATATTAGAGGGCGAGCTTATTGTCAACAACCGGGCACGTATCCAGAAGCAGTGCTACTGGAAAAACCCAATATAATTTTACCCAAACCGGGAATCCAACCCAGAACAAAAAAATTAAAATCAACAGTATTTTAGTAACTAGACCACAATCCATATATGTTACCCAAACCTATTCCTTTTACAAATAACCTAAGTCTACCATAACCACCATACTACTAACTAGCGCCATAACCGTCTAATATTTCCAAGATGCAATGTCAAAGAACTAAAGTTCAGTGACCGCCGAACGTTAAACCCAACTAAGATCGGAGAAAGTAATCGCTAATTAGCATGCAGCTGATGGGCTCGGCAGTTACATCACTTCCGTACAACAAATAGAGAAACTAACTACAATAGAACCGAGGAAATGGAAGAAATAAGTTCAACAAATTACTTTTTTTTATTAAATGCACCATTGTGTTTCAGTCTAGGTAATGTAATATTGAGCGTGTCATGGCCATCAACTGCCATGTCTTTTGCCCCTTTTGCCATCAACTGGACACAAATCCAGACTTCATGTCTGGCTGCCCGACCTGGGTACCCCAAGGCCTCAGGCTCAGTAGTTAGTACTTACGACAACTAGGCCATTATGGCAGTCAAGTAATTAAAAAAACAATATAAAAAAAACTGTGTGCATCGGCCTGCGCGGGAAAGCCCGGTGTATGTAACCGCTAAGTGGCGCGAGGACGCATACGCTCGCGTTCGGAATTCAAACTGTAGACTGCATGCGCACACGTCACGGATACGTGATTGACTGGTTGGCTCGTTATGCGTACAACCGATGTGTAGTGAGACATGGTTCTTTCGGCGCGTGGTCGAACTTGGAACTAATGCCGCCATCTTGATTTTTATTTGCCACAGATAACTTAACCCAATACTTATCAACTGCGCCCTCCTCATTCAACACCAAAGAAACCGTGCTAAACTCGTCACTTTTAGGCCTGCTGGCTATGTACAGGCCAGCATATCAAGCTACTACAATCTGTCAAATTAGAATAGGAAACAAATTTATACTACACCTGCTTGGAAAGTACCTTGATACTTAATCAAATTTAAGGTAGAAAGTACGTCATTGCATATCGAACAAATATGCGGGGAGAAAACGCATCTGAGCGGGAGAGAATGGATTTTCATACACTTTTCTCTCCCGCTCAGATTACAATTTGAAAAAAGAACATGTGAAAATTGCAGACGCCATTGGTGCAAATTTTCAATTTGAATTTAGTTTTTTATTTTCCTCGTAGGTGTAGTATAAAGCACTATGTATCACTCGAGAGAAAGTGCGATTCCCGATCTCGGGTGTTTTAAAGCCCTTGCCTACGGCTTCGGGCTTTAAACGACACCCTCGACGGTAATCGGTCACTTTCTTCTCTCGGTGAACAATGTACTATTTCAACTTTGACAGTTTCGGGAAAAGAAAAAAAACTTGTACAGACGGCCAGCACATGAAACTTTTCTTTTCCTGCCAGTTCCAAACTTGAATCATTAATCTTAGCGAGTGATTTCGCGAAAAACTAAGCAACTGGTAAGGAAAAGTGAACAATGTAGACATTTTCATGCCTCATTTCCTGGTTATACCTTTGTTGTACTAGAAAAAGTTAATTGTTAATTATCTGTTAACTGTTTCTTAAGTTTAAAACAATAACGTTTCATTTACATAAACGCTGGTTTACTTAGAACTTACAGGTCATAGTTTCACACTTTTTTATTGCAAATAGGGCCTCGATTAAATTAAGTACAAGATGGAAATACCTACCGAAATTTACAATGATTACAGGATGCAATCTAACCGGCAACCGCATCGTCAGTGGTTTTGGGTTTCTAAATAACCCGGTGGTATTTCGAAGTCAAAAAGATTTGGTACCTAGGTATTCAGTTTTACTTATTAGCGCAATTTTTATACGTATGTAGTTGTAAAATTTAGGCCTACTGGCACCACTGCTGGTGTATAAAGTTCGAAAACTTCAAACGATTATCAGAAATACAGGGTGCTTTATTCGTCCGTCGGGGCCGCGGATTTTTGTACTAGATGACGTGGCCTCGGCGCAAGGCCAAAGAAGGAACATGGGTTCGGTTTTTAGTCAGTAGAAGTCTGACACTCCCCTTCGCTCTGCCCAAGAGCGGGGGGGGGGGGGTCATTTGATGATTTTCCACCCACCAAAAAAAAAAAAGGGTGCTTTATTCGACGATCTGAATCCCCAACTGTGTAGCTCCTAGAATTCGAAAATTTTCAATTTTCATACGACTCAAAACGAACGATACTTCTTCGAATTCCCCATCAAACAATATTGAATATCTACAAGCGGTGTGTAACAGACTTTAAAATAATAATATCTCATTAACATTTAACAATGGTAGGACCGAATACAATCGGCTGCAAGGCCGAAACCCATATTTGAAGCCGACGAACCATTTGTATGACTCAGATGTAAGAGTAACTAAATAACAACGCTATGAAGACCTCCCTTGCATACATTACGATGTGATTTAAATACGTGATCGTATAAAAAATCTTCTTGACAATGATATTATATTGTTTTCATTTGAGTACCTACCTGCTGATAGGCTGCCTGTTGTCATACCTTCGACCATGGGGAAAAAAAAGTAAAAAACTAAAACCAGACTACGACAAAAAAAAACGACGCTGAAAAAGTATGAAACAAGATTTTCAGGATAGAACAAAAAGAAAAGCCATAGTCACACGTTATACCTAGGTACCAACCTAAACATTTTAATACCGTGTGACTACGGCTTTCACACGTTATAGGTACCAACCTAAACATTTTAATAGGTACCGTGTGACTACGGCTTTTCTTTTTGTTCTATCCTGTAAACAATTTTGGTGTTATTTTTTTTTTTATTCTTGACTTATTGACCGCTAGAGGGCGTGATTTTAAATTTGAGCAATATTTTGGAAATGTACAAGTGAGGCCCTTTCAAATGATACCAAACACGGCGTATTTATCTCCATTTATATTTTTTAAGCCTTACTTTTTGTCCGCTAGAGGGCGCCAAATCGCTTTTTGTGACCCGTCACGCACGTAGCCTATGTTCAGCGGAAAATTAAGACGGTTCTAACGATACCTCATATGTCGAGTTCCGATAAGTAGATTAGAAGCTATGAGGGAACAGATGAAGATACACACATACATACATATCAGTCAAAATCATAACCCTCCTTTGGCTTTGCCGTAGTCGGGTAAAAACAGTCATAAAGACACAATAAACCATTAATATTGCGATGTGATGAATCAACATCACATCGCAATATTATTTATTAGTAGCAGGTATCTTATGTATCTATCGTGTCGAATCCGCGTCTGCGTTTAATATCATCAGGATAAAGCATCCATTACTATCTAGTAATGGCCTAACACAATGGACACCGACTCTTTTGTCTCAGGTAATTTTTCTCCAAGTGCTGCCATCCTGCGAATATCGTCGTTCCAAGTCTAAGGATTTTGCCATTTCAGTTTGCCGACTCGCATTCTCCACTCAAGAATACGCAAGCAAATGGCTGAGGCCGTGTTCGTGAGTTCCAATGCCATTACCATCTGCGTAGCCATTTCCAAATATATTGGGGAAGACTTCTAGACTAACCGGATACAGCTGAATATTCGTATTTTACATGGAGCGACTGCCTGTCGACTGGTAATGCCATACCCCTTGTTAAGGCTGCCTGTCCACCGAAGCGGAGCGAGGCTGCGGAGCGGAGAAACGCACAAATATTAACCAATAGGATTGCACACTGCGACCGGAGCGGAGATTTTGTGCAGTCCTATTGGTTAATATTTCCCCGTTTCTCCGCTCCGCCGCCCCGCTCCGCTCCGGTGGACAGGCAGCCTAAAACTGGTTCCAATGATGATGTTGATGGTTATTAAGTTCCAATGTACACATACATACAATCATAATCATCATCATCAGATTTCCAAGATACAGGTTTTTTACCTAGTTTGGAAGTCAGGCGTCCGTATAGTTTATTGCAGCCTTTTTTGTATTTAATCCCCGATAATGAAATTGTATTAGGCTCTATTTTAATTGAGACCAATAAACGAAAACTCATGCCATTTTCCCATGGGGGTATGCAGAAACCACAGAACGCCACCTGCTACTATCGTTACCTACTCCTTTTAGCTTATCCACATGTACTAAAGAATATTTCTTTTGTTGCAGTGTTCGCGTGTGTGATGCAGCGATGTCGGTGGCGGTGAGGGCGGCGTTGCTCTGCGCCTGCGCACTGCTGCTGCAGCCTGGTAATACGCACTCCTAGACTTATTTTATTTATCAATCACCGTGCTACCGGTCTTAAAACACATTGACTAAATCAAACATGGTTTCTGAAATCTATAATAATAAAAATTCTCATACGTTTATTCCAATTTATTTGGGGTCAGCGCAACCGACTGGCTGACAAATGAATTGGAATAAACGTATTCTTTTTCCATACTATTACTATACTACTTATTACTTTTCATCTCATCAAAAACCTTATTTTTTGCCATATCATCTTTTACACACACCGTTCATATCCATGGTTTGTCCCCGCCACATTTAGGTATATTTGTAATTTTCCTCATTCCTCCTTCCACCCCACGAGAACCAATAACCACACAACTTTTCAGTAACCCGTCTTCACTTTCAGACTTCGTCTTAATGTAGGTACCTACTCATTTCTTATTTTATCTATTAGTTTACACATCCCCTTAGCATTCTCATCTCAGTCACGTGTAAATGCCCTTCATTCATCCCTTTTGTGACCCAACATTCTCATTCAAAACTTCCTCATGCATGCTTACTAAACCGTCATAAAAATAACAGTTGAATAGCAGTAAAGATCATCGTCATGCTTTAATGTAACCGTCTATAAAAAACCAGTTACTGAACTAATTAATTGGCTGCGTTAATTAAAGCTATCAGGTGCCTATCAAGCATTTTCTTCACACCTACTTACCTATCCGAGCCGTAATAGCATTCGATGCTTATCGCTTTAGTTGCGCCAATATTTTGCCCCAGATTGAATACGATACGGTCTATGCCTGCTTATAAACATCAAGTAAGGGCAAATTTGACTAAAGTTTTAAACCTATAAGTCTTTCTTGCGAATAAATGAATTTTTGATTTTAGTTTCAATTTAGAAACTCTAAGAGATCGAAAAATCATCTGAAAGGCTATTATACAAGGTAATGACTTGACTTTGTGAAGATGTACGAGGCTGCAGAACCTACAAAAACAGAAAGTGATATTATTCAGTACTAGCGACCTTTGTTAGCGTGAAATTATTATTTAAAAAAATATTAATAACTTGGTACGTAGGTGTACTAAAATCTTGAAGCCATAATTATGTGGACACACAATAATCACTAGCTTCCTCAAGAAACATCAGAAACTTTCCATAACAACCATAAACAATAGTTCCTCTACATTTACAGCAAACGCGGAGCTCCGAGGAAGGTGTCCAGCGGGAGAAAGTGCGTGCCCTGCGCGAGCGACTCCTTGCACGACGGATGACGAGTGCGGGGAGAAGATATGCTGCTCCACGACCTGTGGAAGATCTTGTGTTGACCCGCTTTTTACAGGTAATTCACCAAATATTTGTAGCGGCATAGTATGATAGCGCCATCTATAACGTAAATGAAGAACTAGGCATCAATAAATAATCTGAATCGCGCTGTTATGAGCATTATAGCCATCTATGACGTAAATGAAGAACTAGCATCAATAAATATTCTGAATCGCGCTGCCATGAGCATTATAGAAAAGCCTTTTTTTTTGGAGGGCGGGAAATCATCAAGTGACTCATCAAGCTCTGAGCAGAGCGGTAAGTAGGGAGTGTCAGACTTCTACTGACTAAAAATCACACATGTTTCTTCTTAGCCCTTTGTGCCGAAGCCGCGGTATCTTTTTCGAACAACCCGCAGCCCCGACGGAATTATAGAAAAGCCTGACAACAATACTGTGAGACTGGAGCCCAGACCAGACACATCACCTATCTGGTTCGATCCTCCCTTTTCTACGGGAGATGTAGAACTTTGCACCTTGTTTCTCAAACTCTTAAATATTGAGGTGTACTGTATGCATCTGTCCTGTTTCATCCATGTGTCCATTTTTGTTCTGTGGCTGACTGTAGCTTCAACTCCGCCCATAATAGTACCTACATAGTTACTCGTTACATACCGGTTTCATACGTTAGCTAGACTTTCGAAGCATTGACGAAACTATTCACTACCAACTATTTTACATAAGAATACACGAAACTTATTAAAACTAATCCAAGCTATTCAAAAATAAACCAGAGTAACAACGACATGCAACTTGCTAGCAAAACCATATTCAAAGTAGCGGTTTATAGTAAGTAATTAATACAACCCCATGTGGGTTGCAAAGTTTCTCTGTTTACATGAGAAGTTTGGCAAAGGGGTCATAAGTTCATAAACTACCGACACAGGAAACTACAAGTTCCTCAAACAACTTACGTATTAATGTATCATCGTAAGGAAACCAGTATGTCTTGTAAATAGTTCTCGAAGCCATCTATGTAAGGCGAACTCAGAGGGGTCGGTATTAATAAAACTTTGAGACCCATTGTCATCATCTTTATTTTAACTTAATTGGGTTCAATGCAGAACCTCCTCTCGGATTCAACATGTGCCTTATAAACAAAGATATTTCCACCAGTTTTTTAAGTTTTCATCCTTTTTTTAGGGTTCCGTAGTCAACTAGGAACCCTTATAGTTTCGCCATGTCTGTCTGTCCGTCTGTCCGTCTGTCCGTCCTAGCTTAATCTCTGTGACCGTTAGCACTAGAAAGCTGAAATTTGGTACCAATGTGTGTATCAATCACGCCGACAAAGTGGTAAAATAAAAATTTGAAAAAAATGTTTTATTAGGGTAGCCCCCCTATATGTAAAGTGGGAAGTGTTTTTTTTTTTATTTCAACCCTAACGTGTGATATATTGTTGGAAAGGTATTGAAAAATGAATAGGGGTTCACTAAAATCATTTTTTGATAATGTCAATAATTTCGGAAATAATCGCTCCAAAAGTAAAAAACAATGTGTCCCCCCCCCCCCTCTAACTTTTGAACCATAAGTTTAGAAAATATGAAAAAAATCTGAAAAGTAGAACTTTATAAGGACTTTTTAGGAAAATCATTTTGAACTTGAATGGAAACAACAGATAGAAACAGCAGATAACCAATATAATTTGGTCCCTGAATCGTATGAGCGCCTATACAATCCAGAGGTCAAGTTTCATTGGCCGTAGAAGAAAATGTATAAATTATAGCATACCGTTTTGGTACGGAACCCTTCATGTGCGAGTCCGACTTGCACTTGGCCAGTTTTTATTCTTTATTATCTTGACATACTTCGGCTATCATTTCATAGGCCTCCCTTTATTCTTATAGTCATTGACATTCATAGACCGTACTCCCATGCCATTACCTTTCATCGTCATCATTAATACGAAAAAGATTCTACAGGTCAAAAGCCCCAACTTAGGACTGGTTCTTTGATTTACTTCTCGTTTCATGCTGTTTTCCGAGAAAGTTTTTGACATTTCCAGTTTGTATCGTATCCTATGTTCTTCTGACATCCTCATAAATTGCTCCATCAGGTTGTGAGAACGTGAAGCTCTCATCAGAGAGGATATCTCGCGCTTTAGCCGCGGACAACAGCCGTGGTGGACGAGGCAAGCTGCCTGCGATGAGGACACCTCGGTGCAGGTTCAACGATGGAGAGTTCGAGGAGATCCAGTGTGACAACGAAATCGTCAGCACCTGCTGGTGTGTTGATGCAGCTGGATTTGAGGTATGAACTAAGGAACGATTTAGTTCATTGTAATAGTTAATAGGAAGGAACAGAGTCCAAATTAGCGTAAATAGTGCCTATGAAATCATTTTACCTACTAAACTCGAGTTTTTAGACGCACTTAATTTTGCCAGTTTTTATTTTATCAAAAGTTGGAACTTGTCATCTGCGTCAAACCGCAAAATACACTTACCCATACTGCTCAAACTTCAAAGTCTTTACAACATAACTTTGTTCCATCCACAGTTACCAGGAACCAGGGCGCCAGCCGCGGCCCTAGTCAACTGCTCTCGAGTGGATCCATGCGCCGCACACACATGCAGAATGTTATGTCCGCTAGGTTTTGAGCTGGACCAGAAAGGGTGCCCTCTGTGCAAATGCAGGGACCCTTGCTCGTCCGTCACCTGTCCCGGACAGCTGTCCTGTCAACTGGAGGAGGCACCGTGTTTGAAGCCACCTTGTCCACCTGTGCCTACTTGTAAGTAGTTCTTTTCCTACCCTCTGTTACCCAAACATGCAGTTTAAGTGATCTCTGTGCTCCCACCGATACCACCGCGGAAAGGGCGAAGCTTTGGACCATCAAATTGTATGCCTCGGTGAAGTAGCTGATGTATGTGCAATTTTTAGATTTTCGCGAGGAACCGACAAAGGCATAGCATACCTAATAATACTTTGATATCAAAATACATAGGTATAGCCATAAGGCATCACACAGTTTCAAGACTTATCAAAGTTCTTTTTGCATAAAATGCTTGTATTTGTCTCAAAGTTGCTCAAGAACTGTTTCAATTAGATCGTCACTGAAGAAACACATATGCAGCTATGGTATCCGGCTATCATAACTGCAATACATATTCACACAACAAGGATGCTTGTTAATCAAATAATAGTATGCACATAGTCGATGAAACATAACATAGCTACATCATATTGCACGTATTACAGCAGATAATTATGCAAATACTAGTCTTTGTTACGACTGAGTAGCTTAACCTTGATAACATTAATTTATAACATCCCGCATTTATTTCACGAATGCTGTGATGTAGGTATCATAGTACCTACCGGTTGGTTGCTGCCCTTGAGGCGGTTTAGAAACTCTGAGACTAGGGTGTATAGGGTCGTTAGACCTTACTATAAGTAGAACAGTTGGGTGCTGGGTTGTGGAGGTCAGATAGGCACTCGCTCCGGTTAGACTATAGAAACCGATCTCACAAAGTGTGAGAAAAGACTAGGCAGTTGAGCATGATCATTTGGCAGAGTTAATTTTCATATCAACCAGTTGACTGTCTCGTTGGATCTAGTAGACGCAAGTGCTAATGCTGATCAAGAGTTTATCGGGTTAATTTGCGAGCTGTGTTGTCGAAGCTTTACTTGACCTTGATGTTTTCAGGCAAACGTGGACGCAGTCTTATGAACATCTGCCCTGTAGGAGAGCCGCTATTGATATCTGAGACCAGCAGGCCATTCCTGTGTGGTACTGACCCTGGAAAGCCGAACTGCCCACCACTGTATAGGTGCCTGGTTGAATCAGGTTTGTAAAAGTTTATAGCCTATGTTGACCTTCGGATAGTTGGGTACCTGTGAATCTCACCAGCGCTATAGGATCCCTCAAATGTCCACTATCATTTAACCAATTTTTTGCGCCAAGTATTCTCATTTTAGTAACGTAAAACACATGAGCTTTAAAATATTTAACTTCATCTCTAAAACGAAAACACATAGACATACACATAGTATTAGATGTAATGAGCCGCTGATCCAATCCATCAAGTGGAACACTAAGCTGTTTGGCACCTAATGACACTAACATTACAATTGAAAATCTTCACAGGAAACGACTACGGCGTATGTTGCCCAGCATCGCTAGAGCTCCAAAAAGCCGGAACATGTCCAGCTACCACTGAGGAATGCGGGACCCCCTGTGCCCACGACCTGGAATGTCCTTCGATGCAGAAGTGCTGTGACGGAGGGGAGTGCGGAAAACACTGTATTCTACCACACAATGTGACGATGTGTACACAACAGAAGATGTTAGCAGAACTATTGGTTGTTAGTGAAAAGGAGGGACGGGGATATGTGCCACAGTGCGCTTCAGATGGGTCCTTTGTGTCGAGACAGTGCTCCAGAAATGGATTGGTTTGCTGGTAGGTAATCTTAAATTATTCCCCTTTGTAACAAAACTTGGATGAGGCTTCCAAAGTCTTTCTCTGTTTTCTTTAGTTAGGGTTTGCGCTATATTTCTTTTCATTATCGATTCACCACGCTTATCTGATTCAACTGCGGCCAAAAATGCGGGAAATCGTTTTTAGTTCCAGTTCATAACACGCATATTAATTTATCAACCCAGAACCTTGAGATCTTTCAGAATATTACTCTTTTCCAATTTTCATCATGAATTTGTTCTCTACAATTGACATCTTTATTTCCGTAGGTGCGTCGACTCCGAAGGCAACAAGCTCAGAGGAACAATGGGTCCCTCATCATCAGTACAATGCTCCTTAACCCCCCTACCAGCTCGCAGTGGTGCCAGAAGCCTAGAAGCCTCCTGTGCAAGAGCCTTATGTGCAGCCGTCTGTGAATACGGATATAAGACGGGAGCTGATGGATGTCCTACCTGTGAATGTGATGACCCTTGCGCCGGGTTCCCTTGTCCTGATGGCGAAGAGTGTATCAGGGTTAGGGAAGCTCAGTGCTCTGGGGATCTGTGTACGGGATACCCAGTTTGTAAGTATTGGTTTGTGGTCTTGTTATAGCATAGCTCAAAAAAATACATCCTTTGTTAGAAAGCAAAATTCCGAAGCTGGTAGAATGTAGTAGGTGTAAATCACTCGATGTTTTTTGTCAGACAAGTCTATCTACATTTTCTTCCCGGTTTTGCTTATTTACTTCATCATCATTTCCAGGTCGTCCAAAAGTATCCTACGAGAATCCCTGCGAGACCGGAGTCCCAGCTTCCGACGCGGACGGAGCCCCAGAAACTTGCGGAGCTGATGCGGACTGTCCTGACAACCACGCGTGTACCCGCTCCAGCAGAAGTGGCACGGCCGTCTGCTGTCCCGACCCGCACTATGTTGACAACACTACTGAGACTGATGCTATGGAGGTAGGTTTCAAGGCCTTTAAAAATTCACCATCCTAGGAATTTCTCAAATCATCATCAATCATCATCATTATCTTGCCCTCCCTTATCCCAATTTATTTTGGGATCAGTACTGCATGTCTTCTTCCTCCATACTTCTCTGTAGTCGTCTTCAGATACCTCATATCTTGCCATAACATCCCTTACACACTTCATCCGTCGTTTCTTAAGTCTTTCTAGGAATTTCTCAGATATTATTGGAATAATAAACGACCAAATTCGGAAAGATTACAGCTAGACCAATCATACACGTGTTTCGTGATATGTAGCACAACACAACGGCATGATTGTTGCAGACACCGAAAGACGCTACGTCTTTCGGTGTCTGCAGCAATCATGCCGTTATGCATGAGGGCAAATTTATTTTGGCTATCCATGTTGGCTATTACTGACTTACCGTCAAAAAAATCGTAGTCTTCAACTATGGTTAGTTGGCAATGGCATCCTTATCTTAGCCATCAGATGTTTGAAAAAATATCCAACAATTCTCTTCCTCCATTTCTATAACCTTTAAACCATTCCAGATAACCTTCGAATCCTGCGGCATTGAGGCCGAAGCGGTCTGTAGTCTCAACTCCACCATGACATGTCCTGAAGGCGACTGCGACAACGACCTGATCTGCTGTTCTACTGCCAACTGTGGACCCGTGTGTGTGGACCCTGCTAAGATGAAGCTGCAGGCTGATCGCGTTGATGATACTCCTACAAGTTAGTATTTATGTAATTTCAGCATTTCGTCTGCGACTTCGTCCGCATAGTTGTGATAACTTGGCTAATATGCACGATATAAATATAATAAAGGGTGGGCCAAAAATTTTTGCAAATAGAAACACTAGATTTTTTTGGGAAACGTTCGAGGGAGGGGGAGGGGCGCGCAGGTGGCAGGAAACTGTGCGCCACTTCATGCAATTTTAGTTACGATGGAGCGCTTCACGGGACAACAGCGTGCTTTTTGTGTAAAACTACAAAAACAATGATTCCTACGTTACTGTACGACTCCTGTTTAGAATTGATTACGGATTATGCCGTGTAAGTGAGTGTCTAAGTGTTAATTTGATCCAAGCTTGGGTCGAAGTTCGATCAAACGGGATCGAAAATGAATATTAAACAAACAGGGCGGCCACGATAAAACGACAGCATGGGGTGCCATATCATCAAAGGGCATTGGTCCGTATTTCTTTGAAAATAATCAAGGAAATAATGTAACTGTGAATTCAGCGGAATACGTCAAGATGTTGCAAGACTTTTTGATGCCGCAGTTGCATGAATTTCAAGGGTACAACAGCAGTACCTGGATGCAACAAGATGGAGCAACGTGCCATACGTCAAATGTGAGTTTACCGGTAGTTAAAGAAATGTTTCTGAACAAATTGATTTCTCGCAGGGGTGATATCCCATGGCCTCCGAGAAGCCTGGACCTTAAACCATGCGATTTTTTCTTGTGGGGATACCTGAAAAGTCGAGTGTACCTTAATAAACCGACGACAATATCCCAATTAAAACAAAAAATCCACGAGGAAATAACCGCGATCCCCCGCAGCATGTGTCAGCGAGTTTTCCAAAATTTGCGTAGTCAATTGCAGGAGTGTTAACAACGAGGCAGCGCACATTTGAACGATGTTATTTTTAAATAATAAATTTCATTAAATGGTTATTACGTTAAATAAATTATCAACAAAATAACATTTGTAGTTTTATTTCTATTCATGTTTCAAAAGTGCAAAAATTTTTGGCCCACCCTGTATAATAATATGGCCTATTGCACCCACGAATAATTTAGCTTGCTGCTAGTAAAATATTTTTTAGATACGGATTATTAGTAAAATATTTTTTAGATACGGAGATTACCCACACCACATACACCAATATATTAGTTTTAACATAATAACTGTGACTGGAATCAGGCAGTAGTCCGTAACGTTTTTTTTAAACGCTTTGCGATTTCATCAGCATTCAAGTAATTTTACTCCTTTTGTCACAGTGTGCGAATACCTCCGCGACTTCGACGAGAAGATGGAAGGCACTGTGGACGGCATGAAGCTGGCCCTTCCGGCGCCCACGTGTAAGCCTGACGGATCCTTTACATCACAGCAATGTGCTAACGGACGATGCTGGTGCGTTGACTCCTTCGGCACGGAGATACCTGATACCAGCACTAACAATGCTTCGGCTGTGGATTGTGATATGTAAGTTGTTATTTACATTAACAAACTGTTTGTGATACAGATTCGACAGACAGTCAGTTTATCAGTTGAAGATTAGACTCTAGTGCGACCATATTGTGGCCTTGATCAAAACCATCCATATTGTGGTCGTTTAGTTTACATTTATTCAAGCATAAAGATAAAACAGAATTTTAATTTTTCCAAGCTTACCTACGGTTTCTGGGCAAATCAATCTTTATTGAGTATTCTGAATGCAGATTGAATAGTAGTTGTAGTTTTTAAAATTATAATCTAATGGTAAGACCAGATAGGTACACTAATCAATTATACACGTGTATATATAATCTGGTCTAATTGTTTCCACCATTATCCACATAACCAATACATTCTAAAATTATTGCGATTTCGTTTATTCATTTCTTACTTACTTACATCTCCTCCTCAGGGTCCGTTCATCCCTCACATGCCTAGAGCTGACATGCCGCATGGGCTGCGACTACGGGTTCGAGCTGGGAGCAGGTCGCTGCCCCACGTGCCGGTGCCGCTCCCCGTGCGCCGGGCTCGCCTGCCCCGCCGGCCGCGCCTGCGCCACTGTCGATGTGGCCTGCGATGCTGACTACTGTCCGCCTGTACCAGCTTGTGAGTATACCTTGTATAGGTCGCGCCATGTAAAAAGAACGCTGACAGTTATGTCAAACATGACTATTTTTTTCAAATTTCAGCTTATTCCAAAGTACTAAGGAGCTAGTGAAATTTGAATTAGGATTCTAACAAGTACTTCAGAACGCGACTGTATAACATGTGCAACAGTATCCCCTCCACTGCGCTCAGCGCTCTTTTTACGTGGCGCGAGGTATAGCTATAACGCTCCCTGGCAGGGCCATCTTTTTCACTTTCCACACTGGGCACTTGGACAAAAAGAAACTGTCACAAGAAACTTAACTTGTCCCAGCCAAGAACGCATTAATACTAAAATCAAGATTCCGCCACCAACAAACACCATTATTGCGGGAAGGCTGCTGTTGGCTGATGATGTTTTAAATGACCTTCATAACCAGAAATTGGATTACACGATATCCCTTGCTTAGTACGAGTAAGACTGTTGGAAATCTTCCCAGCTCCTGACTAACAGTAACGGCTCTCAAACTCAGACCAACAAAAAAAGGAAGACGGCGCGCCATGAACATCAAAAGTGAGTCAACTTTTTATCTATGTGTGTAGACAATGTCTCGTGATGTCGTGACGTACTAGGAGAAATGCGTGTGGTTTTAGTGTAGGTGTGTGCGTGAGCTTGTATGTTTACTTGCTATAGGCGTGTAGTTTTGTGACTTCACTGTTGGTGTTCGCGGCGCGCCGTCTTCCTTTTTTTCTTGGTCTGAGCTCTCAAAATTCAACGAATGACGGCTTGGACCGATAATTTATCATGCATTCGAGATACAGAACAATCTCCATAAGAAATGGATGGGCACCTACTATACTGGTTGCGACAACTATAGGGTAGTTGACAAATAAAATCTAATTAGTCCGTTAGATAGATTTCCAAGAAATATTGGACACATATTTTTTCTCTTTTCACGTCAACAAAAAATTAAGACGATACAGTGCTTTGAAAAGTCGTGTGACGTCATAGTTTGGTACGTTTTATACCAGAGAGTGACGTCAAAACCATGATCTTTGACACGTTTTATCTTTGTAATTTTTTATTAATTTGATGAAACAAAAAATACGTATCCAATATTTTTCGATAATCTAAGTGACTAAACAGAATCATATTTTTGTAGTCAGTCAACTACCTGCTAGTTTCACCTACTAAAACCCAACGTCTATCTTTTACCAGGTCTTCCAAAGAAACCAGGACAATGTCCTTACCTGGTGCCTTCGAACGGAGCGTGCGAGTGGTCGTGTCGTACGGACGCAGAGTGCGGCGCCAGCGAGCGATGCTGTGCTACCGGATGTGGTACTGCTTGCACGAAGGCCGTGCATCAGACTGCTTGTCAGCAGAGAAGGTAACATCATCTACTCTTGTGCAAGAACTGAAAGACATTCATCATTCTACTCTTGTGCAAAAACTGGAAGACATTTTGACGTGATAACGTCTTATAATTCGATGGCCGGCTGCACGAACGAAAAAAGATGACGTCATGAGTCGTTACCTCGCTCTGAGGCGTTACCTCGCTCTGAGGCGTTCCATAGCAACGGCGTGTTAATTGTCGTTCCATAGCAACGGCGTGTTAATTGTTTGTTTATAGCAATGTAAGTGCTGTATTTTCTTATGACGTTGTCACGTTCAAGTATCGCCAGTAAACCGACTTTACAGACAACCGATTTTTTTTTCTTTGAGTGTGGTAAATTATTAAATAACCTCCCTCCCACTCTGGGCAGATCGGAAGGGAGTGTTAGACTTCCACTGACTAAAAACCACCCATGTTCATTCTTAGCCCTTGTGCCGAGGCCGCGGTATCTCTTTCGAATAACCCGCAGCCCTGACGAGAGAACTGGAAGACTCAAGTTGATTGAGGAGAGACGGCAACCCATCATCATTCTCTTGGCCTTTTTTTTTTGTTGGTGGAAAATCATCGAATCGAATAACCCCCCCCCCCCCTCTCCCCCCCCCCCCCCCCGCTCTTGGGCAGAGCGAAGGGGAGTGTCAAATCAAATCAAATCAAATCATTTATTTTTGCTGAATACACTGTTACAATGGTGTTAAAAGATTTACATGTTTCAAGTGATTCTACCATAAGGCATGCAAAATTTATACAGTCATAGACAGAGTCATTACAGTCATTTATACAATGATCAATTAATAATAATATACATTGAAATAAATAAAATTAGATGAATTAGGCACGATATAATTATAATAAGCTAAGTCATATTGGAGATTAAATAATAAAAATATTTAGATTATTTCAATGTCATTCCTAGAGTTATTCAAGTATATTAACGGATTAGTTACTAGAAGATACATGCATAATTCATATAATAATTGATTTTACTTGATGTCACTGTGAGGTCTTTAGTCTGGCAAAATTATCATTGAGGAAGTCATTTAAATTATAGTAGCATTTAG
Source organism: Diarsia mendica (assembly GCA_949316265.1). NCBI lineage: Eukaryota > Metazoa > Arthropoda > Insecta > Lepidoptera > Noctuidae > Diarsia > Diarsia mendica. Next base: position 5,803,572 of record OX438906.1, on the reverse strand, counting down.
TAACCAGCAATTTCTTTAAACTTTTCTTGAATAGGGCCGTATTCATTGCCCTTATTTCTTTAGGTAATTTATTGAAGATTACAGGAGCCATATGGAACACACTCTTGTACATTAAAGACGTACATGTTCGGGGTACATAAAGGCGAAGTGCGTCCCGTTGTTGCCTATTATTTATTTCAGATGCTAATTTAAATAGGTTTTTATTGGTTTTCACAAATATTGAGACCTCATAAATATAAAGACTTGGGAGAGTCAGAATCTGATACTCCTGGAAAAACGGTTTACAGGTTTCAACCATTTGAAGTCCAAACATAGCCCTTAAGCACCGTTTTTGTGCTTTAAAAATTAAATCAATATCCGTCGAATTTCCCCAGAAAATTACACCATACCTCAGTACTGAAGCAACTAAACCATGATACGCCGCTAACAACGTATTTATATTTGAGACCTTTTTGAGTTCATGTAGGGCATATACTGATTTATTTATTCTTTTGCACAATGTTTCAATGTGGGATTTCCAGTTTAACTTATTATCTAGAGTAAGACCAAGAAATTTTGTTAGTAGGACTTCAGCTACAGGTTCACCCTTATAGTAAATCTTAGGTGCATCTGCATTTATACGCTGACTAAAATGTATTATTTTTGTTTTCCCAATGTTTGCCTTCAGATTGTTACTATCTAACCATTGAATGATTGCACCTAGGCTACTGTTTATTTCGTGCTCGTAAGATGTTCTGTCATTACACTTAATTGCAACGGTGCTGTCGTCAGCAAAGAGTGTCATTGGGTTTGAGTTCGCGTTCGGAAGGTCATTAATGTAAATAATGAAAAGTAGTGAGCTCAATACGCCTCCTTGTGGGACACCGTACTGAATTTTACGTCCCCCTGATAAATACGTCTCCTCCATCTTAGTTCTACTATTAATTCTATTAATTTGTGTATATTGAGTGCGGTTCTTGAGGTACGTTTCTATTAATTTTAAAACGTTGCCCCTTATGCCATATAACTCGAGCTTATAAAGTAAAACGTCATGCACCACGTGATCGAAAGCCTGTGTCATGTCCATGAAGATGCCGCAGATCGGTATTCGCTTGTCGACATTAGACATTATGATTTCCAGGAACTCATATATAGCAAGGTTGATACTTTTATCTTGTCTGAATCCTTTTTGTTCCTTAGCTAAAATGTTATGGGTTTCAAAGTATTTAATCAGCTCACTATAAATGTATTTTTCAAATATTTTTGATACGATTGAAAGTAAGGCAATAGGTCTATAGTTAACCATGCTTTCTTTACTCTCTTTTTTATGAATCGGTTTAATAATTGCTATTTTTAATTTTTCTGGGTATATACCCGTTTCAATAGAGAGGTTTAAAATGTAACTCAGAGGTTCCGAAATACATTCCGTTACCAGCTTGATGACTTTAGTACAGATACCGTCATATCCTACACTATTGGTGTTTTTTAGCCCTTTTATAATTTGTTTTATATCTTCTGGCAGACAAGGCTTCATGAAGATTGAGTTTAGCCTAGATGTTAGGTATTGCTTATGCTGATCGATGTGCGTAGTATTAATGGGTGATATCTTATCTACAAAATAGTCATTAAATTCATTTGATATGTCATACGGATTTGTCACGATATTATTATTCGATTCAATATATTGGATAGATTCTAATGGTCTGTTTTGCTTTGCATTATTAATAATTTGCCATACAGCTTTTGGTTTATTACTAGAGTTTAAGATGTTGTAATTGTTTTGCGCTCGTTGGGTCAAAGATACAATCCTCTTCAGTCTTTTGGTGTATTGCTTCAATTTTGATTTATTGACCACACTTGGGGTTTTTCTATATTTCCACAGTAGTTGACGTTTCTTAGCGCTACAGGTCTTAATACCCCGTGATACCCACTTGGTTTTTTTGTGGAGGTGAATAGTTATAGTTTTGTGGGGAAAGCAAAGGTCATAAAACAACTGAAATGTATCAATGAAAGCATTATATGCTATGTTTGGATCACAAGTACTGTACATATCTGCAAATGACATTCGACCTATACAATATTTGAATTTGGCCTGATTTTCTACACAGAAATCCCGTCTCCTTATTTTCCAGTTCTTAATCATACATAAGTTTCTCACTTGACATTTTAACAATTGTGCGGTGTGGTCAGACAGTGCTAATTCAATTACTTCTGATTTACATGCTTTCCCAAAGTTATGGGCAAAATTGTCAATACATGTTTTACTTACATGTCTAGTAGGTTCTTTCAATTGTAATTTTAAATTATGATTTAATAGTAAACTATTATGTTCAATAAAACAAGTATTAGGTAACATTTGTTTTATTCTTAGCAAGCACTAGGTAGTACTGTGCTGGATTTACAAATGCAAGTGTGGGGTACTTATAAATACCTTATTTGTCAAGAAGGTTTTCAAATACCTACATAATTGATACATAACATACCTTTCCCCCAAGTATGCACAACAATTATATAAACCAAAAGTGTACAACACCATTAAATATATAAACTATAAATCTACTAGCTCTTGTAGCAATTAACATTAACTTAATGAAAACAGAAGAAAATCAATATTGAATTACAGAAACTGATACTTAATACTAGCAGTTACAGAATGAAGTTGTTATCACTGGGCCTGGTATAAGGTGACTTGGGATACGAGCATAATTTGGGTTTTAACTTGCCACCGGCATAGCTCTGGCTTCTGCTCCGCTAGGTATTCCTAACATTTCAGCCCATTCTTCCGAGCTAGGTATCTGTATTACTTGCTCACTTCCTTGGCTGTCCTCTATATCTCCTGTCTCTTCTTGTTCCTGGCTGTCTGTCTGGTATTCCCTGCCATAAGCAGTATTCCTCCCTTCCTCTTCCTCTTCAGTAACGTCATTCACTGATTTTTTCTTCAGAATTTGGTCAATATGCCTATTGACAACATCTCCGTCTTCAGTTGTTACTTTGTAACTTGATGGACCGTCTTTACTTGTCACTGTGCCTGATAACCAACGTGGTCCTCTACCGTAGTTTCTATACATAACACTCTGACCAACATTGGTATCCCTATGTTTCCTCAGACTATTGTTAACGATTTGCTGTTCAACTTGCTCATGTTGTTTATTGTAAGGCTGGATAGTATCGAGTAAGGTCCGTAGTCGTCTATTCATCAATAATTCAGCTGGACTTTTCCCTGTCCCAGCACATGGCGTCGCTCTTAATCCTAACAACATATTAGGCATCCTAATATCCCATGGTAGTTGGTCCATTTTACGTAGCTTGTCTTTTACAGTTTGTACCATGCGCTCCGCTAAACCATTCGTTGCAGGGTGGTATGGCGCTGTGGTAATGTGTTTTATTTTATTGGAATCTAAGAATCGTTTCATTTCAGATGAGACAAACGGTGTACCATTGTCAGAGACCAATGTCTCACATAACCCATGTGTAGCAAAGATCATTCTTAAATGTTTGATAACTGTTTCTGTAGTCATATTATTAACGATGAACACCTCAGGCCATCGAGAATATGCATCGACTATAATTAAAAAAACTTTATTTTGATAAGGTCCCGCAAAGTCAACGTTTATGCGAGACCATGGTCTCGTGGGTACAACCCACTCATAGCTGGTCCTTGGTGGCATGTGTCGACTCTCGAGACATTTATTGCAGTTGCTGACCATTGACTCGATATCTTCATTCAATTGAGGCCACCCCACGTAGCTCCTGGCCAAAGCTTTTGTTTGTACAATACCGCTATGTGATTTGTGTAACGTGCGTAAAACTTCACTACGTAGTGACGGTGGCCCCACTACGCGACAACCTAGAAGAATACAGCCTTCGTGTATAGAAAGCTCATTCCGATGTAACCAATATATGCGTAACTCTTCCTCCGTGACTTTTGGAGGCCAACCGCTCAAAATATGATGTATAACTCGCGAAAGTATCTTGTCTTTTTTTGAAAGGCTTTCAATCTGCTGGATGTCGACAGGGAAGTCTTCAGGAGCCTCCGCCATCAATAAAATGTCGCAAAGTTGTTCCTCAGGTTGCTCAGGCACTGGTTGTGGCCAGCGACTGAGACCATCTGCATTTCCTATTTGCTGGCCCGGCTTGTATATTATGTTGTAACTGTGTGAAGTTAGTACAATAGAAATTCTTGTTAACCGTGGTGATATAATATTAGGTATTGGCTTTTTTGGATCAAATATACTGACCAACGGTTTGTGGTCCGTTACTATGGTGAAAGACCTTCCCATTAGGTAGTTATGAAACTTTTGAACCCCAAACATAATCGCCGTCGCTTCTTTATCCAGTTGCGAGTATTTCCGCTCATGTGAATGTAATGTTCTTGAACTCATGGCCACAGGTCGCTCTTGGCCGTCCTCCATAACGTGAGACAATACTGCACCTGCACCATATTCAGAGCTGTCACACGTCAATACCAACGGTTTGTTTAAATCATAATGTACTAATGTAATATCTGAAGATAGTAATTGTTTCGCCTTGTCGAAACTTTCTTGTTCTAGATCTGTCCATTGCCACTTGTGTGACTTGTCAAGCAACCTATGAAGTGGCTCAAGTATAGTCGCCTTGTGAGGTATGAACCTCTCATAAAAATTGTACAAACCTAAAAATGCCTGCAGCTGCTGGACATTCTTGGGCTCTGGTGTTTTAGTGATAGACTCCACTTTACCGGGCGCTGGATGAATTCCGTCGGCGTCGATGACAAATCCAAGGAACTCTACACTTTCTTTAGCGAATTTGCACTTACTGGCGTTGAGTCGCAGTCCAGCTCTCTGTATGCGTGTCAATACCATGTCTAGGCGTCTGCACATATCAGGCAAGGTGTGTCCGCTAATGATGATGTCATCAATAAGAACCGCAACTCCCGGAACACCTGCCAGCAATGCTGTCATCAACCTTTGAAATATTCCTGGACATGCTTTTACGCCGAACGCCAGCCTGTGAACAGTGTAGAGACCTTTGCACGTATTCAAGGTCAGTAATTTAGCTGTGTTCTCGTCTACTATTACCTGTGTATATGCACGTTCTAAATCTAATGTTGTGAAATATTTGCCACCAGCAATGATAGCAAACACTTCGTTAGCAGTTGGCATAGGATAAGTATCCGACTCTGTAGCCTGATTTACCGTACTCCGATAATCGCCACACAGACGAATATCCCCCGATTTTTTAACGATAGGTACGACTGGTGTCGCCCATTGAGAAAAAGAAACTGGCTTAAGTACCTGTTCTGCCACTAGGCGGTCAATTTCCTTCTCAACCCTGTCTTTAATCGCATACGGAACGGGGCGAGCCTTAAGAAACCTAGGCGTAGCATTTGCCTTTAAATGTATTGTGACCGGATCACCTCGGTAAGTACCTAGACCCTGTTTAAAAACTTCATTATGTTTTTTTAACATTTCGTTGGAAATTGACATATTATTATGGAAATCTAAGACAGCATTAATACAAACCTTTATGTTAAGAGCTGAAAACCAATCACGACCAATTAAGTTTGGTCCTAACCCTCTTGCTACTATAACATTCAAAACACACTTAATGTCTCTAAACGTTACTTGCACAGTTGTCTGGCCAAGCACAGATATGGGCGTCGCTGTCCAGGTATGTAGGTTGGCCGGCACGGCGCGAAGAGTGGCGGCATCTCGTGACCGCGCTGATCGTAGCCTCTTCCACGTAGTTTCGTTTACCAGCGAGACTCCAGCACCGGAGTCCACCTGCATCGTCACCGGCATGCCGTCTAGCTCAACAGTCACGTCATAGGAAGGTACTCGTAGTCCTACGCTATCGACGCTGTAAATACCATTCATCTGAATATCTGAGTAGTCATTATGGGTATAATTCACTTGTTTTGTTGACCCTTTTTTCTTAGCAATACATATCTTTTCTATGTGCCCTATTTTCTTGCAGTATCGGCAAGTAGCTTTAATAAATCGACATTCTCCTCCGTGGCGGTCACCACACCGGTAACACAGTCGAGAATTACTGTTAGGCTGTATTGCGTTGATGTCCATAGGCTCATGCACTGCCGCTGTTGTTGAAGTAGTCGCCGTTATATTGGTCCCCTGTGCGACGTTCCCGGGGTTAGCATTTTGAATCATACAAAAATCTCTACCCGCACTCTCTGACGATAGCATAGCTTGAACAACATCATCATAAGTTAAATTGTCTTTCCTCAAGAGATCGTACTGTAATTTATGGTCGGACAAGCCGCACACGAGTCTGTCGCGTAGCATACGTTCCAAGTTGGAAAAATTGCAATCGGCACTTATTTTTCTGAGCTGCGCTATGTACTCCGCAGCAGATTCACCTGGTTTTTGATCGCGTTTATAAAATTTGTAAGACATTGAAATTTCGTTGGGTTTCGGACTATAATGTTTTGTTAACACTGCTAAGATTTCACTGAATGTCACATCACTAGATTTTTTAGGCGTAATTAGCGCCAGAAGGGTATCAAACACTTGAGAACCGCATATTGTATAAAAATTAGCCCTTTTTAATGAGTCCAACACGATGCCATTTGCTTCAAAGCAAAATTTTAACCTGTCCATGTAATTGTCCCAATTGTCTGTTTGAGCATCAAACTCTTTGTATTTCACTGCTCTGCACTCCATTTTAATCACTTTTAGTCCTCGTCGCCACTATTATGTTCAATAAAACAAGTATTAGGTAACATTTGTTTTATTCTTAGCAAGCACTAGGTAGTACTGTGCTGGATTTACAAATGCAAGTGTGGGGTACTTATAAATACCTTATTTGTCAAGAAGGTTTTCAAATACCTACATAATTGATACATAACATAAACATTCAAATTCGTTTGTCAACTTACTCTTAATTAGAATATTAATATTAAAATCCCCAGCTATAACAATCTTATGTTTGTGATAGTGTTTATAGAGTAGGGTTAGGATCTTGTTCAGTCTATCAAAAAATATATCAATATTACTAGCTAGGGGTACTCTATACACACAAACAATAACAATTTTGTAGTCCGTCAGCTCAATAGCACTACACTCGAACGCTGAGCAGACTGAACAACTCGTTAATGTTAATATTTCTTTGCAATTATGTCCCTTCTTGATGAATATACAAGACCCGCCTCTTTTTGAATTAGTTCTAGAGTAGCATGATACCAAGTTATAGTTGGGAATGGAACAGATGTCCTCATATCCAGACATCATGAAGTGCTCGGTGAGACATATAACATCAACGTTAGTTTTTTTGTCCAGTAATTCTTGTAGAGCAACTGTTAATAACTGCGATTTTGTCCGTAGCCCAGCAATGTTTTGGTGAAGAATGTTTAGATATTTAGGGGCGAAAAAGAGATTCAGACTCTGGGACTTTTTCGCCTGACAGTTTTTCTTTTACACTCCTTGTATTTTCTTCCTTAATTGCCAACATCAAATCAAAGAGGTCACTAAATATAATCTTCATACCATGATTATTTAATGTTCCAGAGCGTGTATATAGGGTATGGTGGTAACTTAAACTCAAATTCGAGTCTAAATGATACACATGCTCATGGGTCATAATGTCCATATATAGCATACCATTGAATACTTCCAGTCTTGAGTTATATATATTGCAGTTATAATAGTAGTCAGATTTGAATGTCGGTAATGTAATTATAATATTAGTATGATTCATGTCCTGTAGTATATATCTAATGTCAGTTATTAGGTCATAGTAGTTATTTGTCTTCCTGAAGTCTTCTTCACCAACCATAATTATGCAAAAGTCATTCATTGTGAAGTTTGATAGTTTTGTTTGTATATCCTTTATGAGACATTTTATTCCAACATTTGGTGTAAGATAATGGCATATGTGGTAGTTTCCTAGGAAGTATTCTTCTGCTAAGGCTAATATGTTATTGCTTTTATTTGCACTAATAATGCAGAGTTTATTTTTAACTACGGTCTGCGAATAGGGCGTCCCATTAGATATATTATTCTGATAAGACTTGACAGGTGGCGCCATCTGTGCACTGGAATGCTGTACTGTATTGTTTTGTTGATCTCTTCCTACAACATTGCTTTTATTTACTATGGTAGACTCCGTTTGGGTTTGCTTGTTACTACGAGGTTCTTTTGACTGCTGTGAAAATTTTCTAGGGGTTTTGAGTGGAGATTGGCTTGGACTAGATACTATTTGTTTATACATTGAATTTTTGCGGCTTAACTTTTCGTTAGCCTTTTTTAGCGTCTCATTTTCTAGTAGCAATGTATCTATTTCGGTATTAGCACTCAATAGTTTTGTAGTCAGGCCATCAATTTGTTTTTGCAGTTCGGTTATGATATCAACATTTTCATCCTCCGATATATCAGGAACGCTATGCATAGTGCCATCTAGTGTGTGATTATTGACACTCTCATCTAGGTTTGTATCGGATTGCGCACGCGCACGTCTCATTGTGACATTTTCTGTCTGATCCATCACTTTATACAGTGTGCTATGTAGTGCAGATATAGTCCGATAGATGTCACTTTTCTCAGCTTTGGTGTTCTGACAAGTGTTTTGTTTATATTTGAAATAGGTGAAAATTAACGATTTTTATTTTGCACTTATATCGATTCAAGTCGTTATGTGTGATATGAAAGATTGTACCTGGTTTATTATAGTGTCGAAGGCTTCCTGATTCAGTCCAAGTCAAGTAATATGTTGTTGTCACTTATTTGTTTACGTTTTATGATCTGCAGGAGTTTTGCTTACTTCGTCACTTTGCACCGGAGTTTTTAGGAGATAACGATGTATAGCTTTGAGAAGCACTTAATACTTTAAATTATAGCACTTATAACGTTATTGTAACATTGTAATTATTTTTAAAGAAAATTTAAAATAGACTCGGTGTTAGTCGTTTGCGTTCCGTTTCACGCACCCAGTCAGACTTCTACTGACTAAAAACCAAACCCATGTTCCTTCTTCGCCCTTGTGTCGGAGCCGTGTTAACCTTCCGTTAATCCACAACCCCGACAGGCATCATTCTCTTGGCCTTATTCCAATTCATTTGGGGTCGGCCATATAGGGTCGGCGCACCATGTTTTCTTTCTTCATACTCCCTTTTACTCCTCATCTCATTAGAGACCTCCTTTCCTGCTATGACATATTTTACACAGTCCATTCATCGTTTCTTTGGCCTTCTTCTACTTTAATATCCATCATGAGATGCTAACCGATCATCCGGGAAAAAAAACATTGGTTGTATATCATGGATTGAAAATTATTATCATTAATACGATTCGTTTTTAAGTGCCGAACGCTCTAATGCCTCGTTAGTGCTTTGATGCCTAGTCCAGACTAATTGAAGTTGATGTTTTAGGATGTTGTTTATGCCTCTGCCATCCCACTGCTGGGCAAAGGCCTCCCCCCATGACTTCCAAAATTTTGCGAACCAGGGCCAATGTGGACTACTGGTCGTTAGTTTTGTCCAGCTCGTCCCGCCATCTTCTGCGGGGTCTACCGCGTCTCATTCTGGCTGTGTCAGGGCTCCACAACGTGGTTAATTGAGCATACAGCTCGTTGGGCATACAGCAGTAAATTTTTGAAGCTCGTTTTTATCTGGCAACTTCCCCTATTTCATAAATAATAAAATTTCCACAGGGCATTAGCTCTGCACACAGCGGCCGAGAGCGGCAACCCGCCCGCCTGGGCGTGGGTCCCCAAGTGTAGTGATGACGGCGCGTACGACACCGTGCAGTGCCGGGGACAGGACCTGGCTTGCTGGTGTGTCGATATTGCTGGGAATGAGGTCAGTACTATCCACTAGTATTTAGTGGTCTATTTGATGATCGATGGCCTGGTGAACATCGGTGGTACGCTGCCTGTAGACATCTAAAAATCTGCTAGATATTACCATCCAGCAGATTTTCAGAGACAAATGTCTTATATGTGCTTGTTTTAAGCCGGTGCCCCCGCCCGCCAAATGGCGGTCGTCAAACCATGTCAGAGGCCCTTGAAGCGGTCTAGAAACTCTGACCCTAGGTTGTGGGATCGTTAGACCTTACTGCCCACACGACAAGAAGAAGATTCCTCTGGTCAGAACAAACTTTGCTGCAGCGGTTGCAACTTGTGGTGCTGTTGTGGAACTTTACTTTACTCATTTCACTGCAGAGTAACTCTCCAACTGAAATTAAGAAAAGAAAGAAAATTACGTCGTTGATCTTGTGGTCGCAAGCGCAACTGCTGAACATGAGATTCTGGGTTCGATCCCCAGGTCGGGCAACACTCAGCCTAACTCCTCGGGGATTATGATAAAGACGTTATAGTAACTCTCCAGAAAACAACTAATTTGTTATTTTTGCTCAATATTCCATTTTTAAATTGCAGATCCTCGGCACCCGAGTAACGAACTCCACACCGAACTGCGAGGCCCCCATCAACTGTACCCAACCAACCTGTGCTGAAGAACTAGAGTGCTCCCACGGGTGGGAACTGGATGACAAGGGATGTCCCACTTGCACCTGCAAGGATCCTTGTGTCGATGCCAAGTGCAGACCTGATGAGACCTGCGAACTTGTACCTTTGGAATGTGAGGTAAGAATACCAGTCATCTCATCATCATCATCTGCCTATTAATGTTCCCACTGCAGGGAATTAGGCCTCCTCTCTAGGAGAGGGATGGGCTATAATCAGTGCGGATTGGTAGATGTCACATGTCTTCGAATTTTTGGTTCTAAGACATGCCGGTTTCCTCACGATGTTTTTCTTCACCGTTTTGAGAGCAGTGGCGATGAAATAAATTACACAAAGTAATGCGCCTGACGGGGTTCCAACCCACGACTCACTGTTCGTAAGTCGGGTTCGCTACCACTGAGCCACCACTGCTCTTATACCAGTGCTTTCCTCTATTTAGTTGTAAAAGGTAATGTCCAGTTGTTTAAAAACTACTTGGTCAAAATCGAACTGATCGAAATTACGAAGATAGTGAAATACGCCGGCTGTAATTATGGTCTCAGTCTAAATTGTTTCGGTCCAGAACTGAGAGCTACTTGTTTGACGCTTTTGGTAGCGTCCAGCAGGAGTAGGAAGCTTATCTTCTTTACTATCTCAAGACTTTAACCCCATCTCCACGTTCCCAGGGTAACTCGTGCCCCCCCCTGGCCCGCTGCTCCCCAGCCCCGCAATGCCCGGCCGGCCTGCAGCCACTGTCCGCACCGGACAGCTCAGGTCCCCTGCTGTGCGGTCCCAGCGCGGCCGCCTGTCCCTCCACACACGCGTGCCGGTTTGCTCCTCATGATTCTACACCCTCTGTTTGCTGTCCGAAGCCACGTGAGTATTCATGAATGGATTATTAAAATTTGATGGTAGAATGTATATTTCATAAATCTCTGCTCGAGCTAAAAAGCATATCCGAAGAATCGTCGACCAGTCAACCAAGCGTATATAGTGACCCTTCGTTGACTGGTCGGCAATTCGTTTTATATGTGCAAAAAGTTAAATAATAAATAATTCAATAACAGATCATACAATACAATATATACGCAAATAAATAAATAAATAAATACGTTTAAATCGGATAATAACTAAATGACCAGAATTTGCATTTATCTTCGTCTCCCATGTTAGCACAAACTTTTTCAATACTGAGTAGGTCATGCACAATAAAGATATCGGCCAGTCATTAACATCATAGCCAGGTAGTACATACAAGGAATAGTACCTATATTATGTCTGAACTAACAAGTTGTAAATAAATATCTGTCACAATTGCAATCAGTACCTGCCACCTAGTGCTACTCTGTATGATCCATGAAATACAATGCTCTTCTCCACCATCCAGGCACAGTATGCTTCGAGAACAAAGACGAGGGTAGTTGCACAGAGGGCGAAGTCCTGAACACGACGAGATGGCACTTCAACCACGCGCGCAACCGATGTGAACGGTTCAAGTACCACGGGTGCTCCGGCAACCACAATAACTTCAGAACTAAGGAGGAGTGCAATACTGTGTGCCCTGGTGAGTTTGCTGTCTCTTTTTATGGTGTTTGGCTACTAAACTGTAATATACCTCCTGTGTATTCAATCCCTTCATGTATAGGTATCTGATTTGTAAATACTGTCAATATCTCAATTTTTGTGAAGCTTATTCAAATCTGTTGAATTGAACATCGATTTTCTGAAATCTATAATCACTGGGTTCAATTTGGCCATACTTCCATAGATGAGGCTATCCAAACCGATTTTTTTACAAGAGGCGTTGTCCATAAATTAAGTGTTCAACGGTACACCATTCAAGACTTCTTTAATTGCTTCAACTAAGAAGTTTTTGTGTTTCAAAACAGTTTCTGGAGAAGCTGCGAAAACGACTAAAAAAAGGAAGGCAAGCCACGTATTGAAAGAGGAAGGCATGTCGTTATTTCTTTTGTATATAAATGTTATATCAAATACCAGTGTTAACAGAGGCGTCTTTACCTATAGTGCAGGGTGTGCGGCGCACACGGGCGCCGGGTCTAAGGGGGCGCCGAGCGCCCTCTAGTGCGACACCTCCAAACAGTAGCGGCGTTAGGGTAAGGCGCGGTTGGGCGACGGCCCAGGGCGCCAGAGATACAGGGGCGCCAGGAGATTCCATTAAAATATTATCGAATTCGTTCGATCGGTTTTTGAAAAATCAAATGTGGGAAAACCACATGAATTGGTATCAATGTAAAATAAATGCATAGAAAATATTTGTGTAAGATATGTTATTACAACTAAAACTGGCAAAGGTGTCTTTACATATAGTGCAGGGTGTGCGTAGTACCCGGGCGCAGAGTCCATGTGGGCGCCGATCAGCGCTCGCTACGGAGCGCCCAAGGAGAAAAATCGAAGACATGTGACATCTACTTAACCAACTCCCTCTGGCCTGTTATTTTATTTATTCCATGGCCCCCGGCGGCGCGTTTCAGGGGGCGGCACAGAGCGGAGTCAAGCGGCAGCGTCAGGTCATGGTTATGTCATCAGACAATTAATTAAAATTCCGGTCTGCCGCCCCGCAAATCTAGAAAATCTATACCTATTACTATATTTCTTCTAACCCGCCACCCACTAGTTCCCTTGTCAGTTTGTTAGTATTGGTTAAATCTTGCAACTGAACTTCAAACCAGTTCCCCTCATCCGATTGAGCTGAAAGGTTGCTCACAATTCATAACTTTGGTTCTGGTGACACTACATTGATTGAAAAGATTGTTTTTTAAATTATTATTTTATTTAAATCTGTATTCACTGTAAAAAGAAAATCTAACACATCTCATAATTGGAATGCTCAAATTTTTTAGCTCGCTTCGCTCGCTCTTGCCGCCGAGTTTTTATTATTGCCCCATTTTTCAATGCGTTAGTAGTAAAAGTAAGTTAAATATAATTTTATTGAATGATAAAAATAACCTTTCCGAGGCGGGGGCTAAAATTTTCGAGCTCGCTTCGCTCGCTCTTGCTTCTTTCATAAAGAGACCATTTCTATCTATATGTATGAATTTCTCATTTATTCGATGTGCCAAAATTGTTTGAGCTCGCCCACTGATTTCGTAAATTTTCGGAATGGCAAACCTTAATACACTCATCATTCTCCTGCCCTTATCCCAATTTATTTGGGGTTGGCGCAACATGTCTTCTTCTTCCATACTTCCCTAATTCTTGCTTTCATTTCAGCAGTAACCTCTTTTCTAGCCATATAATCCTTCACACAGTCCATCCATCGTTTCTTTGGCCTTCCTCTCCTTTTATAGCCATCTACATTCATACTCAACATTTTCCTCACAACATTTCCTTCATTCCTTCGCATCATAATAATATGTCCATACCACGACAATCGATTACCTTACCAATCAACCTTAATACACTATTAGCTATAATGGCTATCGAATATGACGTAGAAGCTACTTAGAACCAATGAAATTGAATTAAAAAAAAGATTTGACTTTGAAAAATAAACACAAAGTGTTACATTTCAAATATAAAAAAAATGTACTTAAATTGTATTTTTGCTACTTTTCTTGGCTAATGATGAAAATAGAGGGGGCGCTAGGATAATGTTTGCACACAGGCGCTACATGGGCTAGAGACGTCTCTGAGTGTTAACTGCACAACATTGTAATGCACGATCATTCTAATAGCATGTTAGCTTAAAATTAGCAATATTGGGGTGAATGCATGTACCTTAATTATGGAATTAGGCATTACTTTGCAGAAATTCATAACATTAAAATGCAAAATATTTAGCAAATTCTGCAAAAAACTGGATCCAGGTGGGGGTGCGATATGCAATACCGCTCTCCTATATGTAAAAATATGCAAATGTGGCAGATATAACAGGCTCTAATAAAAGCTGGCAACGGCTCCGGTGCGAATATTTGTTATTAATCACGAGTCCTAATGACGCCTAGTGAAGGGGCAAATGAGAACTAAATATTTTGCATCATTTTAATAAGAATCTGTTGTTTGAGTCAGTAGAATATAAACTATATAAATCTAGTGTAGAACTACAACGTTAAGCCATCCGAATATTGAAAACTCGATATGAATAATCGGCTTGTTTATTTTAAAATGCTTACTACGTGTCTTACGTTTCGCGGTCAATAACAACCATTAACATTCACAACTAACATTACTTTCCCCCGATACAGTATTGAGCCCATGTGAGAGGCTACAAGAGAAGAACGAAGCTGCAGCGCAGAAATACGGAAAAGGAACCTTTATACCAAAGTGCGATGCCAGTGGAGCTTGGGAACCAGTGCAGTGTATGTCACATATTGGTAAGTGAAAATACTCGTACTCTGATAAAGCTATCGGCAGGTACCTAGATGGTATGCAATGTGGAGCCCCGACACAGCCCGAAGGCGACGTGGCAGACTTCACAGGAGATGGCGCGACGAGCTGGACAGAACCACCGATCAGTATTCCACATTGGTCCTGGATCGAAAAATTTGGAAGTCGTGAGAAGGCCTTTTTTGGGGAACTGGGCGAAATAATCCACAACGAAAGGACTGATCGCCCGCCTGGTGTCTGCCGGCGTCCCCGAAGATAAATAGAAATAGAGGAGGCCTTTGCCCAGCAGTATGATGACATGAGCTAACAGTAAGCTAGATAAGTCCAATGTCTTCGAAGACAATTTCGCAGCCTTGCTTTGAAGGCGAGTAGGGGGGAGGCTTTTGCCTCCCATTGGGACAATAATAAAGATAATCTAATATCAAACAAACACAATCAATCAATATCAATAAATAGTAAAGATAATCCAATTAGATACAAGTTGGGAAACTCTGTTATTACTTTCTAAAATTTGCTTGATCTATCAACAAACAATCAATCTACCCACAGATGTATGCTGGTGTGTAAGCGCTCGCGGTGAACCTCTGAAGGGTTCCTTAGTGCGCGGCGCTAAACCTTCGTGCAACTTCCGACAAGCGCGCAAGTGGGTGCAGCGGGACCCGCTCGATGAACGAGCTAGAGCCGACGAAGGTAAGAATTTTGGGCTATTTGGAGTTGGACTAGTATCATCCATACTAATATTATAAATGCGAAAGTAACTCTGTCTGTCTGTCTGTCTGTTACTCTTTCACGCCTAAACGGCTGAACAGATTTTGATGAAATTTGGTACAGACATAGTTTGGAACTTGAGAAAGGACATAGGATAGTTTTTTTTTTTTTTTTTTTCGCGAGATAAACCAAAAATCTGCCGGAAGTCACTATTCCACGCGAACGAAGTCGCGGGCAAAAGCTAGTAATAAATAAATGTTCAGCCAAAGAAAGGATATGATTTCAATAACCAGGAGGGTTCCGCTACCATCTCTGATGACATAAATCGATTTGTGGGATAAAGTTAAATTGTTGAATAACTTCTGGGATATGACAAGTCAGAGTGAAATAATCCAAGCTTTAATATTTTCTTCGGATAGTTGTTTAATTTGTTCAACTCCTAAATTAATTGAAATTGTACTTTCGTAGAGTTTCATAATGGAATATTTTCTTGAAATGCATCTTATTTATTTTCCAGTACTGGAAGAACTAATCAGACAAATGACTGCATATAGAACAGACGAATTTAATGACGACGACGATGACGACGTAGATGATGATCTCGACCTTGTGGCCGAAGTCAGAGAAGATGAATCTTTGGACAAAATACTTGAACAAACGACAGATACAGATGGACCCGTGGTTGTGTCAGAGGTCGTGGAGCCCAAAGCTGCAGACACTACCAGAAGATTGGAGAAGCATCTAGAAGTTAATGTTGATAAGATCGTGTTTAGAACCAAGTGTCAGATGATGCAGGAGGAAATTGAGAATGGTGAGTCGGATAACAACGCTATCAATTCACTCAGGTTAATTTTGAAAGATTTTTGTAGAATCATGCCATGATCAAATCAAGGCTAACAGTTTGTTGTTTGATGTAGGGAAAAGGGTTCTCTTTGTTGAAGAATGACTCAATAAGTACCATCTATTCTGAAGGCATATTGCAAATAATGTTTAATATCCCACAAACAAAAACTATTTAGATAAATAAATACCACAAAAGTCTACAAAGAATTCGTCCATACAAGTATTTTTTTCTACAGGAGGTGAAGGTCTCCGACCACGTTGCTTAGAAGACGGCGAGTTCTCTCCACGACAATGCTCCCGTGGGCGATGCTGGTGCGTGGACGCCGCTGGGCAGAGGAGAAGTCATGCGGGAACCATCGCCGATGCGCCTGCACCTGATCCTTGTGGTAAGTTGCTGTTTGTACTTAGTGAGTATGCTAAAAGATGAGCTTGGTAGCGTATTCGCCGTAGTCGGGCAATAAATGGTCACACATTTATTGCCCGACTACGGCGAAGCCAAAAGGAAGGGTAATGATTTTGGCAGTCTATGTATGTAGGTATGTATGTTCCACCGTAGCGCCTAAAATACTGAACGGATTTTAATAAATGAGGTGTCAATAGATTCGTAAGAGTAGCCCGGGTGACATCCATACTAATATTATAAATGCGAAAGTATCTGTCTGTCTGTCTGTTACTCTTTCACGCCTAAACGGCTGAATGGATTTTGATGAAATTTGGTACAGACATAGTTTGGAACTTGAGAAAGGACATAGGATAGTTTTTTTTTTTTTTCGCGAGATAAATCAAAAATCTGCCGAAAGTCACTATTCCACGCGAACGAAGTCGCGGGCTAAAGCTAGTAGGCTATAAATTCTTTTTATGACGGAATTTAAATGTCAAAAAATTACCTCAGAGATAATCATAACATGTTTGGTATCAAATGAAAGGTCTTGGAGAGCAAAAACCAATATTGTTTTAGATTTTTAAACTTGTTGAGATGTCGACTACACAGTGTTTGTTAGACTTATGTACTTTAGACACCAAAAGACCACCGATAGTTTCTCTGTTGGCATCTAGAGTTCCTTAGCTTGGGATTTGGGAATCTATCTACTGCTAACCGCCACCTACATTAGTGACTGCTCTTTCCTGACTGGTTTCAATCAGAGACTGACAAGTGAATCGGAGAAGTGTGAGAATTAATCAATCAATCGTTGGAATTCATATCAAGTCTCTAATCTCTCCTGTGATTGGTTGAATCTTGTACGTCTCCACCGCTCCGTTCGTCTTTGTTTCGGTGAAATCCGGGCCTAAAATAACTCCCAAAAACATACGCGTAAAGCTGAACGTACTAAAGGAAACTTGGCCAAAGAAACGATGGATGGACTGTCTAAAGGATGATATAGCAAGAAAAGAGTGTTTGATGACGTTGTCTCATCAAGTAAAAGTATGGAAGAAGACATGCTGCGCCGATCACCAATTAATTGGGATAAGGGCAAGACATTGATGATGATGATGACTTAAGCTAACTTAACCATTACCACTTTGTTACAGAACAAACACAAATAGAAACAGCAATCCTGGAGCTAGAACTCCTGAACGTAGAACATTCTGGTGCGGAACGAGCGCGAGCTGGCTTAGCGGCGAGACTAGCAGCGTTGGGAGCAAGGGTTCCTGTCGCCATGACCAGGGACAGGAACGTTGTCAAACTGAGAGCCGTGCTAACTGGCTCCAGGGCTGTTGACTATGTCTACCATATTGAGAACTTGGTAAGTGAATAGAAACCATAAAACAGGTTTTTTTTTAAGATCCATAGTTATGTAACGTTAAACGAACTGATTTGTGTCTTTGAGTGTTGAAATGTTTGTAAACGCACCCACGATACAGGAGAAATTCCTAGTGGCAATGTTTTAAAAAAGAAAAAAAAACTTTAGCGTAGCCAGAGGGAAAGGAACGGCTCTTTTCACCTTCTGAAAGCAAGGTGTTGGTTTTTAATGGCGCCGTTGGCTGAAATCTGCATTTGTAACTTACTAGCAAACTGTAAAATGAAGCGCCCATTTAATTCCCTCACACATTTACCTCACGGCACTTTATTAAATTCAGCATCTGAGGAAAACCTTTTTACTAGTGGTGGCCAAAGAAACCAGAGCCGTCCTAAAGCTCATTGGGTCGATGATATCGTCAAAGACGCACAGAACCGGGAAATATGGCAGATAAGGGGAGGCCTTTGCCTAGCAGTGGAAGCGGAGGTCTATGCCCAGTGGGAGATTCTGGGCTGATATGATAATGATGAAACTACCATTCGCGCCAGAAATATCACCTACCCCAAAAAAAAAAATTAAAACTGCGTTTTCCCAAACTTATTTATGTACCATAGATTCTAACTTTTATCTTGCCATCTGCAGGTGAAACAAGAGAAACTATCGGGCAACAAGTCGGGCGACGAGGTCGTGTTGGGAGCCGACGTCATCCGCAGCGAATACCGACTGGCGTCACCCAACCGGGCCGCGATGCAGCAGCGAGAAATACTTAGCGAGTCTACTGTAAGTTATCTATTTGTTGTTGTAGTTAGTTGTGCTCTGTTATTAAGTTGAAAAGTTCTGGCAGACTATCCATGCATATTCATTTAAAAGTA
The DNA here is from genome assembly GCA_949316265.1 of Diarsia mendica. Lineage (NCBI taxonomy): Eukaryota > Metazoa > Arthropoda > Insecta > Lepidoptera > Noctuidae > Diarsia > Diarsia mendica. The sequence continues at coordinate 5,784,650 of OX438906.1, read as the reverse complement.
CTAGCCAAATGGTTGTTTTTTTACATACTACTGGCGTATGTAAAAAGCCTACAAGGGTAGGTAAAGCAGGAGGTCTAAAATGGCCACTTTCGCAGATCATAATACGAATTGCTTTAAAAGTGTAAAATAAACCTTTTATAATAGTAAGTGCGTCTGTGACCATTTTACGAATTTTAACGCAACTCGTATTATTTTCCTATTATTATGATCTATTTTCTTAAATTGTCACAGACGCAATAAAAGGTCCATTTTACGCTTTTAACGCAATTCATATTATGATCTGCGAAAGTGGCCATTTTAGACCTCCAGAGCTGTATTTAAAATAGTACACTCATACTCACAATTTGCCAATTATGTTTTAGTCCCATGTAATAGGGGGTGAGTATATTGCCATGATCCGGGCACAGATCCAGACCCGGTGGCTGCACTGATAAACTCGTGATGGATAAACCTTTTATCACTTTACCCGACCCGGAAAACAAATCAAGACTTCATACTCAGCAGTCGCGTTTGAAAACACTAGACTAACGAGGCGGTCAAGTTGAGTCAGTCGAAGTCTTGTTTTGTGTATCATAAATGTACGTTTACCTAAGCTACTTAATATCATTGAGCTTATGTACTTAGGGGCCCATCGTTGTACAAAGCTTTAAGGTATAGATTTCCCTGACCTAATGATTATTCATTCATTACAAAATGTACTAAGCAGGTATCTCATAATATTTCTATCTTGTTACCAGGTATCCGCAACAACTTCCTACCACACTGCGCTTATAGTCTTAGCAGCGACTTCAGCATTCATCATCAGCGTGTTATGCGTCCTCGTGATGCTGTACCGCGCGAGATTACAAAGGGAGCCGCAGAAAGCTGAACGATTCCTCCCAGCCGCCCCTCCCGTCTACGTCCTCTCCGCAGACGAGAAAGCAGAACTAGCGAGAGTACTTCACGCCCCTCCTCCCCCTGTTCCACCACTAAATGATGACCAAACAAGAGTATAACCAAACTTTAAGACGGAAGAAATGCTTTAAAACTTTACTGTAGAACATGGATATGACAACTCAAAATTCCCGCTGAAAATACTGTCACTGAATGTGTTACCAAGTACAAAAAGAATTTAACTTTCATAGACAACATTCGTTTTGTCTTTGAAATGACTTGGACTTGATAATGCCGGGATCAGACTTTCATAGCACATACGAATTTATCTGCTAGTTATTGACTTAAAATATTTTACCTAATTCTATTTACATGGTAGTTTACCATACCCAATTTACACAATTTCTAAAGAATATCTAGGATTATTGATAAAAATAAATTCCATGAACCTTCGTTTCATCGAAAGCCTTAGTTTTGAGCCTATGAAAAGTTCAGAGAATTGATGTTTTTTTATTGTATGTTATGTCATATCTGTGTAGACGTAGTAATTTACAGTATTACTTGAATACTGTAAAGCGGATGGTTAACCTACGTTACTCGCTAAAGAAGCTATTGTAATGATAGTACAGGTACTAAAGTAATTATAGGGTCCAAAATAATATTGGCTAGAATTTTGAGTAACGTAGTTATTTAAATTAATGTCTTACCTCTGTATTTGTAGTTTAGTATAAACTTACGGAACCAAAATATGCGTTCGTAGTATGGGCCAGTTGCCAGTTACGAAACGCAGGACCACAAATTGAAGACCTAAATTAGTAAAAGTGTAAATGGAATTGGAAGTACAGAGTTAAGGTCCATTACGACATTGATCAGATGTCGAGTGAACGTACCTAGTATGGTAGAGACTGATAGGTGATGGTCGTATTCTCCTGAAAGAATCTCTGAAATGTCTTGTAAACTATGCGGTAGTTACAATGTGAACCAGATTCATGCTGTCATGCTTGAATGACATTTAAACATGAAGGAAATTGTAACTTTCGCAAAGTAGTAGGAATCATAATTTCCGATTCTAGGAAACTATGACATACTACATGCTAGAGAAGTAAAAAGACAGAACCTATGTAATGTCATAATTTCTAAGAACCAGAACACAAGTATCTTGTTATGTTTTATATTAGTTTAAGAAACTATTATTAAGTAAGCGCAGAGGTGCGCGTAAAATAATAAAACGCGCGCCTTTACGCACTCTTTAGTTCCTCTCGTTGAGTCTCGCTCTCCATCACTTTAATAATAAACATATAGTCCAACACACTACTGCTTTAAACTAAAAAATCTCGAAAAACTTATATACTAAATACGAATCAAGAACGTGGCTCGACGTAGAACTAATCTAGTCTGTTTTTTATTCATGATCCCTTATTCATCCATCACAAATCATTGTATCCCTTTTTTATTTGTAAATAAGTTTAATATTTATTTAAGTTTCCTTGTAACTCTTTTATCAACCAAAAATAAGCATAGGTAATTATTTGCCAGATATTTTCAATTTCATAGGCGATATTTTTCAAGAATCCGTATCCCAGCACCCATTAGACAAAGTATCGTTTTAAATAAAGAATTTATTCATATTATGTAATACATTATTTCATTAAATAAATAATTTTATAAAATCGTGTTTGTTTTCTTTTTCTGCTTCTATAAAAAAAGACAGTCTTTTTAGTATTTCACTGCCAAAAACCGGACATGTAAATTAATAGACTCATGACGTCCGTCTGTCTTTCGGTCGGTATCCTGTGAACATCCCGCAGCCGCAGAAGTTTCGAACCTCGCGTTATTGATGGATGACCCCTAGGTTAAACGTCATTAAATTATAATCCAAGTATGATTGGTTCTTTCTGGTTTCAGACAGATGCATTTTTTAATCTTTAACTTTTTGCTCGGTAGCATCAACTGAGTAAATAATCAACGCATAAAATATAGTACATTACTGCAGCGGCCAGCAACAGAGGCATTGATGGACGAACGTGTAAATGTGGGCCGAGGCGAAGCCGAGGCACACATACGTAAGTCCATCAATGCCTAGTTGTGGCCAAGGCTTGTATAGTACTTTTCTCAAATAATGCGAGGAAATTAAATACAATTTACTTTTCAAAATCACATAAACAACAATAATTTTTCACGCGTTGAAGAGTTCAGCGGTTCAGCCAATTCGAAATTTAAATAAAACCTTTAATAAGTCACCTCATTGGTTGCTATGGTTCAGAGTAAAAGATCGTTCCATTTTTAAATAGCACGACAGATATGAGTTTAGTATGTAATTTATTTGGCCGCTAAACACGACAGATATGGATTTTCATACAACTTTTGCCGGCCGCTGGTCGCATGTATCTGGCCAGTACAGCAATTTCGATTTATCTCGAAGAAGGTTGTCAAAATAATACTCAAATTTCCAAGCATGTTTGAGAAAAAAATATTAATGGGCTTCAAAATACTCCAGATATTTTTAAAAATGAAATTTAAAACTTTTAAAAAATTTAAGCAGTTCAAACGCCGCCATTTTGCGCGCGCTTTGCGTGACGTCACAATGACACGTCCATTGGGTGTTTCACAGAACATTAGCGGGATACAATTGTCGTGTCAGATGACGTCACATTTCGTTCGACCAACGGTGGCGCGTTTTGGAAGTTTCAATTTCGCTCCCTTATTTTGCACTTTTTGAATATTATTTTAGGGGTTTAAATAATAAGTAAATAAAAAAATCCTTTTCATTATAATATTACGATAATAAAGTATTCGTGAAAAAAATATTTTAGGCCATTTCAAATTTTATGCATATTCCTTAAATGGTCTTTGCAAATAAGATAAAACTTACCGTTTTGCTGAAATATGCAAAAAATCCGTTTTTGTGACCTTTGACCTCGAATAACTTTTTTTCCAAGTGTCGGATCGATGGGGACTTTTTACATCTCATTAGTGGTGTTTTGAACAATCCTACCAATTTACAGCCGGGTAGGAATTAATGTAACCTCGGATGTCTAAGAACAAAGTAATACAAGTCATTTGATTTTTTCTGAGCAAAACTTTGGGCAGTGGGAAGTCGCTGCTTTATTAAACGATTTAAGAATTTCTCAGTAGCCTCTGCTATGGCAACACTGCTGAACTCACTCAAAAATTTTAGTAATATTACTAGCCTAATGTGTAGGACCGGCTTAACATTTAGTTCATTAGTCATTACATTGATTTATTATAGTATATGTCAATGAATAAATATTATATTTTATGATACACATTAAATCGATATTTACAACAGATTAACATGACATTAGCAATGAAATCTTTTTATTAGTATTTAATGTAAATTATTGGTCTCCATTTTGATATCCGCATACATAACTGTCACGTCGCCGATGACATTTCTTTCAGTTGACAAGTCGTACGGGCCGGCCCTTGGGAGAAATTATTTAGAATGAATCAAGGAGGCGGCCTTGCTTGTTGCGCTGTTTGCAACGAGAAAACTCATCGGAGATGTGGTCGCTGTCTGGCGATATATTATTGTAATACAGAACACCAACGGCAAGACTGGAAAAGACACAGAAGTGAATGTCTACCCAAGTTACTCAAGCAGGGTTCCAAAAGCGATAAACCAGGAGAACGTTCGATAGTTGGTGAAGAAGCTACGAAGAAAGTGAAAGACGGAACTTCCGACGTCACAGAAGAAAGGCAGAAGGATATCCAGAAGGAGGGTAGTGATATAAGACGTTTAATAAAAAGTAAAACGAAAAACGTAAAAAATAGTGGCAAGGAGGGTAGCACGGACAGTGTTATTAAACATAGTTCGCAAATATCGACTGAAAACGTTAAACAAAGTGCGGAAGGCACATCGGAACACAATGACAACAGTGTGATATCTAGTGTAGTGTATACAAACCGCGAGCTAACGACTAGTAGTGCCATAACGTACGAAGGCTCCTCTGAGCAAGAGGTGTTGCGCGAGTCGGCGCAGCTGTTGAGCACAGTGGACTTCCCTACGCCTAGTACCTCTAATGTGTTGCGAGCGGTGAACAGGACTGACACAGTCAAGATGCCTGTACTGCCTACCTACGCATCAGAGCAGGGTACGAGGGTGAAGGAGTACCCTGAGGCCTCATTAAAGGGCAGCGGGGCACCGTTCCACCACATGCCCAATAGTTACTACATGGATCCGAGTGACTCTTGCTATGAGATATGTCATAGAGTGATCAGAGACATGACTCAGTATGGTGTTTGTGTGTTGAACAATTTCCTCGGTAAAGACCGGGGGCTGATGGTGTTGAACGAAGTGTTAGAAATGTATAGATCAGGAATATTTACAGTAAGTTTGCAGGTTTTTTTTATTTATTTTTAACTCTTTTGTAAATAAATTTTACACAACTATTTTAGACAAGACATAAGAAACAGGAAAATGCATACAAAAGTTGTGCTTATTTCTAAAGATATCTCATGCAGACCTCCAATAAAAGAATGTTGTTTACAATTATTCTCAAGTGATTGACCTCATTTTTTTCTATGTGCAAATGTCTGTCTGATTAAATACAATATTTCACAATGATTTCTTATGCAAAAAATAAAATTGTATTTGCAACAAGATTGCAAAAACAATACAAGTCAGAAAGACAACATTGCTTGGTATGTTTATTATGTAAACAAGATGCAAAACAGGTTATGAGCAATGTTTATTAAAATGAATAACCTACATATAAATAAAACATTTCCTTATAAATATAGTGATATGTGATATTTAAGTGTGAAACAAATATTGTAGCAACTTCATAAGAATAAGAAAGGGAGATATTGTCAAAATACAGAACTATTAATAGAACTTAAAATTATTAGATTCTGCTAAACTGATTACTGAGAAAAGAGTAAAGCAACATAAAAAAACATACAATGTGTGTTAAATTATTTAATACCACTTGAAGTATTTAGTATTGCTTCTAAGGTGTTCATTTAATGGTGACTGATAAACAAAAGTTTGTTTTTGTGTACTGCATGACAACATTCAGTCCCGTTTTACAAATTTTTAATGCAAGCTGGAGGGAATTTTAGAATTAAATGAGACTTCAAGCTTTTTTGGAAGAATCATTATTCAAACATCTAGCTTTTTGCTTATTTAAAGCATTTTACACATGCCATATTTTTATCATCATAAATTAAACAGTGTTATCAAACTTTTTATCTTGTTACTTCTGATAAAAATAAATTATTAGTTTATTCCCTTCTTTTGCTAGTATTGACAAAGAAACTGATTAGGGAATTGGCAGTTTTTAAAAAGATATAAACATTTTCTTAGTATATTTAATAACTAATAATTAAATAATAGGAAACCAAATTAGTAATTCAGGATAAGCCATAACATCACAACATTTTTTCATCATTCATACAGGTGTCATTTAGTATTATCGTATAAAACACTATGTTTTACTATTTGCAAGAAGCATATTCATAATATCTTGGTTGGCATTCCTTAACCCTTTTATCCCGGAGCATACTTAAAACAGTATGGTGGTGGTGGGGTAACTTAAACCTTATTTTTATAACAAAAAGTATTTATAAAACTAAATTTTAAACAAAGTACATAAATTGACACTTTGTCCATGAGGGTAGGCACTTAGGCAGAAACAACAGACTACTGCCACATACTATGATCTTTACTCCTTTTGCCTTGTCCATATTCAACTGGTTATACACACACAGCTGTTACATCTTTAGAAAACAAATATTTTAAAAATCAATTAAGACTTTTTAAATATATTAAATTATGTACTTAGGTACTTTTGTGATAGATTTTAATAAATTTTTATTTTAAGATCAGTCATACATGTTTACATAATATTAATTTGGTAAAGTTAATTAAACATATATATCTATGGGCTTTAAGAATATCTAAGTCAAAAAAATCTAACTGGAATCTTGTTGAATAGTTTTTAGGTCATAATAAATTGTTATACTTACACTCAATAAATTCAATGATATAGGTAGTAGCATGTAATGACTATGAGTAATTCTACTCCAATTATATAATTGAATGTTGCACTGTAACCTTATATAGAATGTAAACAAACCATGGTTGGTGTTAATATTGCCTTTGAATTAATCAACAAAACAGTTAATTATAAGTTCAGTAGAACGCAGAGCCAGGAGGCTGATTGGTGACGCCAAGCTGGTTGCCAAGCTACATAGCCTGGCCCACCGCCGCAAAGTTGCATGTCTGTCGGTCTTCTACAGACTGTACTTCGGAGAGTGTGCGCAAGAGCTCCACGAGCTTATTCCACCATCTCCCTTCTTCCATCGAGAGACTAGGCGTACTGCAGGTTATCACCCATACCTTGTCGATGTTCCACACATTCGTACGAAGCGTTTTGCTAAGACTTTCATTATTCGTACAGCCAAGGAGTGGAACACCCTGCCTGCGTCGGTTTTCCCGAATTCATATAACCCCAATCTATTTAAGTCGCGAGTAAATAGGCTTCTTCTGGGTAAGCTCGTTCCATCGTCGACCTCATCTCTGCCCTTAGGGCAAGATTGAGGTCAAGAGCAAGCCCATATTAAATAAAAATAAAATAAAATAAAGTTGAACAGTAAATATTCGTAATAGTAAATGTTCTTATGTGAAAACATTTTATTATACCTTATATCACACCTGTATTCTGGATGGATTCTCGGCAGAGGTGTACCCTAATAGTGCACCCACAATTTACCAGTAATGTTTCAGTCCCATGTAATAGGGGGCGAACCTATTGCTATCAATCAGGTACAAATCCAAACTCCTTGGCCGTTACTGATTAATCCTTGTTGGAAAATCTAAAGAACATTGTGTTATTTTTTCCAACAAGAATTTATTTATTTTCATTTTGTTTATTGAGCTTTGGCTACAAATTTTAGGGGCTTAGTCTAACTCTGCTCTGCTTGCGCCATGTAGTGATTTAGCATGCCTATTTATTGTACAGTCACCTGCAAAAATGCATGGACAATTCAGAAATAAAATCGTGTGAAGCGAGAAATGATGCCACACATAAACTAGTTATTGACTATAAATGTCACAAGAAAATAGACACTAAAGTATCCATGCAATTTTGCAGATTACTGTACATCACTTCTATCCCCTAAAAAAAATTACAATATATCTGTATAATTCAGGCTGGTCAGCTGGTGTCGAATCCGGCGAGCACAGAAGCGCAGACCATCAGAAGTGACCTCATACATTGGATCGACGGCAAGGAGAACAACTGCCAATATATTAGACAGCTAATTAGCCAAGTAAGAATTTACTATTTATTTACTAAAAACGAAAATCGTATGTCCTTATTTTTTCGACGGTGGGAAATTATCAAATGACTCCACCCGCCCGCGCCCTGTCAGACTACTATACTATTGACTAAAAACCACCCATGTTCCTTCTTAACCCTTTGTGTCTGGGGCCGTGGTATCTCTTTCGAACAACCCGCAGGGGGCCGCAGCCCCGGCAGGATATCAACGCCCCTAATGCTGTATTCATAAAATACGGCTTAAAGCACCGTTCTTCGTACGAATAGAACTCTCCTGAGCTATGACGAAAACCGGACCTAACAAAGGAAAACATACACCACAACAAAACTTAATAGCCCTTTTCAGTTGCTAAGGACAATCATAGTTATCCCTTTCTGACTAGGTACGTGATTTAAGTCATGTCCACTTTGTTGACAAAATACAGGAAAATAGTTTAATAGTTTCTCATAGGTAGGTACTCGTCATTTTAGGTAGGTACCTAGTTAATTGTTAACTGTGCAGCTTTCAATAAAATTGCTTTACACAAACTAGCAAGCGGTGATAGCTTAGCGATGTGACCGTTGTACTGCCAAGTCAATATAGGTCTCAAATTCAAACCAAAAACATGCACCTCTGATTTTTTCGCCGACGCCGGGTTAGGCAATACCCACACGAAGAAAAAAAAATCTAATATCTATAGAAACGTTAAAAAGCTGCTCGTTTAGTTAACTCGGTAAGAGGAAGATATTGAAAAGACCTTGCTGATCGAGACGAGCCGAATCATCATCATCAGCTTACAGCAGTCCTTTGCTGGGCATAGGCCTCCTCAATCGCATGCCACTCAACTCGATAAACGCCAATATGTCCAGTAATCCGAACAAGGGTATAGCACCGCCTTAGATTACTTTAGCTACTGTATTACTCAAAGGATATCAAACTATACTCAAAGTATCAACAACAAACACAATGCAATAAAACTAAATGCTTGCATAAATATTTATTAGGCCAGTCACCAGTGTAGTCAAAAGTACTTAGCGAGGCTCTGTAATTGGCTGATAAACATTTCTTCGTGCATAATCAATAAATTACTTACATACCCATAAATAATCTTTTGGGAACGGAACACATTTTGCTGAAGGCAGGAAACGCTGTATAATTGATTGATAACGAATGGAAAACCTGTAATTATGATGGGAAAGCTGAAAATAAATACATAAGCCCAAATCTTGGTCAATATTGTTTAAATACTTTGGTGGATTCTCTATTAGATTAATGCATTAATCTGGGTTATCGCCGAATTCCCTGTAAGATCCCTGATTCCATTTCTTCACCGACTGAGAATTGTATTCCCATGTTTATTCTATTTACCAGTAGAAGCCGGGTCCATATTGGCTCACCTAAAGTTTTTTATCCGAAATTGTTCTTCCTAACGATTTGTAATCCGAATGATCACTCCTCCTAAAATTTTTCATCCTAAAGTTTGAATTCCTACTATTTGTAATGCTACTAGCGATGTTCCTAACACTCATGTTTCCGAAAATTTTAATTCCTATTATCGTTATTGTAAACATATTGCAACTCCTACTGTTTTTTATCCTAACGTTTTTATCCCTAAACATAATTACCATAATATTTTCACTCATACAACTGTTTAGAATGATTAAAGGTCGTTTCACTGATTTTTGTCTTGAAAAGTTGAAATGAAATAAATGAATGAAATTCAGGTCAGAGTCTCGTCTTGTGGACACTATGAAAAAAATACTTAGAAAAATTTCGCGACCAATTTCGAGGTAGCGCTCGCCGGCCGCTGCCGCGGCACCGCTCGCTTCGCTCGCTCGGCTCGCGCGTAGTTGGTCACAGTTCTAACCTAACCTAACCTATGGATATCTTTGCATATAAGGTCCCATTAAAATAGGTGGACAAATTTTAACACAGCGTTTAAGTAAGCCTAACTAAAGACATCTAAACAACAAAAAAAACACTATATAAAGTGATTTTATTTTGACTTAAAATAATAAATTGCACTTGCACTCTAGAACAAACTCATCCCATAAAAGTAGGTATTTTAATGTCTTTTTCTTTTTTTTTTTTTACTATTGTCCTTATTTTAGCGGTCTAAATGATTTCTAAAATTTTGTCCACCTATTTTAATGGGACCTTTTATAATACTGATTATTATGAATAAAAAGTAATATAAACAAAAAAGATATGACTTTGAATAATAGTGTAAAAGATGGTTAGGTTGAGAAAATATAGGAAAACAAATAATAGGATAATAGATGTTTATTGCTACTGACATTAGGAAGTTGAATGCTTCGGAATTAAAACATTAGAGACAGAGACTTTAGGAATTGCGATCGTTAGGATGAAAAATGTTAGGAAGAACATTTTCGGATTTCCAATTTTCGGAGTTGAAATTTTAGGTCAACTTTGGCGCACCCGTAGAAGCCTTCCGTTTCACAAATTAACAGCATTTCCCTAGGTCGTCTACCTAAAAGCGTTCATCATTAAAATCCATTCACAAAAACTGCTTGCTTTCCAAATCCAGTATCAACGACCGCCACACGAAATAATATTATGATCTTCCATCGTATGTTTGCCAAACGGTTTAGCAATATTTGCGTAGAAAGAGCTACATTTGCCACAAATCGTCATCTTGTTTGACAACAGCGGGTCGAGTTAATCATAGCACGTAACGTAATGTTGACACAGACAGACTTGTAAACGTATACAGAAACTTGTCGCCATTTTTGAAATGAAAATACCTATTTGGTTTTCCAGACTAAACACTCTCAAAATCGGTAAAGTTTCCGACTGTATATTTTGAACCAGTCGATATTGGTCCAGTTTTAGTATGGTATTGTCTGGTTGACCATTTCTTACGCGACTGAGGAAATCACTATCAACGTAACAACTACAGAGTATTTTTCTTTTACTCCGAACCATTCCTTGCATGGCATACCATCATTTCGCACATCTTCTAAACGGTGCTACTCCTGTTCTCCCAATTCTTCCAGTACCTCTGTTCTTTCAACTGATATGTCAGTTATGAGATCACCAGCCTACAATGTAAGCTTTTAAATAAAAATACGAAAACAAAGCGATACATAAATCTGGTATTATGCCTACGTCTCGTATTTTATGACCATCATATCGTGGTCCTCCTGATAAATGTTTCATAATTATCAAAATTGCGACATTAATTACTTTAATTACACGCTCTCTTCGACCTCGTTCTCATAGCATTACTAATTACTGCTAAAAATAAACACCAAAACCTTTAAATAATATAAAACAAAGTCGTTGACTGTGTATTCGCTGATTACTTCTAAACTACCAGATAAATTCTGATGCGGGTTTTTCTATTACATATTACGTTCTGAGAATTTCTTTTAGATTTCTTTGAGTATCTATAAATATAAAACGTTCGTGTATGATAGGAAGCTGGGATGTATTGTATCGCTACATATTTACAATTTTATTTTCGTTTAATTAGGTCTTATAGTAAAGTGGTGATCTTTGTCAAATGCCTCTGAAGAGTCGACATTTTACGGTTGAGTGCCATGTTGCACGTAAGAACGTCTGGAAATTATCTATTATTATCAAAACGCTTGGAAATACCAGAATTCAAGTACTCTGGGAGGGTCTTTAGATAAGCCAGGAATCTGTCGAGTTTATTGCACTCTTACATCGTTAGTCTATCGAAGGTAGTCTATGTCAAAGTGTCAAGTTAAAGTATTGATTAAAAATGAAGAACTATGGTTGAAGAGCAGTCCTCGGGGAAGTCAACGCCCCAAAAAACATCTCGCCGTGGCCCGTGTACCTCGTCTGCGCAACCACGACCACTCTGACAAGAGTGTATCGACTAAGAAGAGAGATGGTTGCACCTGGCCTCCGACCGATCTTAACTACATGTAAAAACACATCAAATAGACCTCCTTGGTTGACACCCATAGATGTTTAAAGGTCCCTGTAGGTTTTGCAATTTTTACAATCTCCTGTAAAGTTGTATGCACTTACGTGGTGTTAGAGATTCAACGACGATAGCTAAATAACACATCATTGATCGAAGAACTCATCGAACCACAAGTAAATAAATACACAATAATAATAACTCGAGGGCTTATAAGTGTTATCGACTGATTACTGATATCCTTTCGATTGATACAGGCGGGCGGCGCCAAAGATTGCGTTACGCAGACATTCCTTTGTTTGCCAATTTTGATTAGGACACTATCAACAACTGTTGGCCTAATTTCAAACAAAAATTCTCTGGTTTATCACACATTGATTTAAGATGACAAAATATTAATAAAATTCCTGAGAATATTATCATTATCATCAGATGCTACAGCGCACGTATGTTTAATCTGATAACTGAGAATTATATGCTTACCTGGCTCTTATTTATATTAGGAAAAACAAACAATTCGATTGTGTGTTATTTAGTTAACTTTCCGGATCTGCTTTCTACTATATTACTTCAAACAACCTTACCTTTATACGTATAATGAACTCTGCCAATTGAAAATAATCAAGTCCTTTTTAAGATTTTATTTCAGAAATACTGTAGCATCCGTACCAAATTAATGGCCAATGATTACCTAATCTAAATCAATTTTACTCCACATGGAAGTTTTCCGCTAATAACGATCGATCTCATTACGTTCCTTTGTGAAAATTCAATCAAAATGCTATTAATGCCTTTTGTATTCCAGGTTGACAATATCATACTGAGGGCGAATAAAATGGCTAACAACGCGAAGATGGGCGACTACGTCATCAATGGAAGGACAAAGGTACATAATTTTACTATATATATAATCATAAATCGTCGTTATAAAGACAGTAGTAGAGGCTCCTTCAGAAATAGATAAACCGGGGCAATACTTTACTCAATTCTGACATGAAGTATCATTGCTGTGTTCCGGTGCTCAATGAGCATGGCTGCCGAATTACCAATGATGAAAAAATTACAGACATAAACGGGATATTTCAAATGTTTATGGCTTAAGCTTATTGACCCGTCGGGAATTTTCGTATACCGTCGCAGTTACCGCAGCCAACTGTAGCCATTTTCCTTATGCCTGTGTGAAAAAAAAGTGCAAACTTGTTGGGCTACTTAAAGCCCAACCTATCACTAGTATGGCGATATTAATAATTCTCGCATTAGAATTCAATGCAATATTTGCTTTCTCTTCGACTGTTATATCAAGATTCTGGTTTAACTTGACACTATACGAGTAAGTAGGTACTTAGTAGTAGTAGGGTGATTTTTATTACTCTTACTTAACCATCGTTTGCGTTGCCTCACGAATTTGTCGAATGAGGTCCTTACTAGTCATTTGTCATCGTTAACTTTAAGGAAAGTCTTACCTCGATTGAATCATCAACTCTTACGAATTTACTAGGAAAACCAATCGTGTCTAATTCAGCATGAACATGTTACTCCAATGCGTCATCTGCCAAAGCAGAAACTTACCTAAACTGTCACGCTTTCACAATCCCTTTTTGCTTAACAAAAGAATATACCGAAAACAATGATATGTGGAAATTGCAAGCGTGCAGGAGAGTCATATAGGACTCTGCCCTGCAGTGTTATGTCGTGTCCTGTTGTTTGCACATCACAGGAGCTGATGGATGCTACTGAAAATGCGAAACTAGTAGCTAAATTTTGGGCTGCCTCAATTAAGTCTCATCGACACGCTAAGACGATCGAAAGTACTATACATAATTTTTTTTTTAGGTTTGAACTGTGCGAAATCACCCAAAAATGTTACAACAGTTAGAACTGATATCTGTTAGGGGTCTTGGGCTTCTTGTAAAATGCCGAGAAAACCAACCTCAATGCAGTTAGAACTAGGTGGAAATCAGTAACGGAATAACAGAAGAGCCATTGACAGCCATTTTATTATTATTATATTCAGCGAAAATGACTTAATTCAACAAATCATAAAGATATTGGAACATTATATTTTATTTTTGGTATCTTCCAATCCCGACGGGGCTGCGGGTTGTTCGAAAGAGATACCGCGGCCTCGACACAAATGCTAAGAAGGAACATGGGTTAGTTTTTAGTCAGTAGAAGACTGACACTCCCTACCGCTCTGCTCAGAGCGGGCGGAGTCATTTGATGATTTCCCACCCTCGAAAAAAAAAGTTATCTTCCAATGTAAACCTGAGGTCCAAAGTTTGGCACGTGTTTCGGTCCCCAGCTGTTCATAACATCAAAAAACCGCGACGTAACCACATACTGATGACTATAACAATTCTAAGCATTGCTCTTCGGTTGCATAATGGTGTCTTGCGAAACTGCACACTCGTTTATATGAGGCCTGACGTAAGCTGACCTCTGCTGTAACAGCTAAGTTTTGGCAATCTGTTCTTTGAAATCCATGTCGGATTACTTAGAATTTGCGAGGAGTGTTGTGTTTGAATGAGATTCTTTAGTAGCAGTTGTGGTTTTGTTTCTCTCTTTATTTCTGCGTTTTGATTGATCTTTGATGTTAAGGGTGTGCTATGGTTTAAGTCTTCCTCGGTTAATTTGTCTAAGGGATAGTAACTCTCAAACGGATGCACTGGTTCAATACTAGTGACTCTATCATTTGATCATAAAGGTTTTAGATTTAAAATCAGGGCTACTAATATTTCAAATGCTTTCGTCTGTTCGCATTCGCCACCATTTAATTTAATATTGCCATCCAAAACTAAACCAGACATATCCAAAGCATATCGATTTTATACACTTGGAATAGTGTTATTAGTGAATATTTAATCGAGGGCTATGCTAGACTATAGCCTCATTAGTTTTCCTGCGAAGTTTTGCTTCGAATGAATTATCCCACCTCTGCTAGAAAATATAATACATTGTAGAATTCTAACTTCAACAGAGATTTATTTAATTAATATGACTTTAAACGTTAAATTTTCATAAATATTTCAATATCTTCGACTCATGGCAAGTATAAATAACTCTTTTGCCACATCGTAAGTTGCTTTGGTGTTTGCAATGGCTTGACCATCCATTATTACGTGTTATTGCACCTTTATGATGATTTTTTATTATTATAAATGAGCTTGCTCTTGACTTCAATCTTGCCCTGAGGGCAGAGATGAGGTCGACGATGGAACGAGCTTACCCAGAAGAAGCCTATTTACTCGCGACTTAAATAGGTTGGGGTTATATAAACTCGGGAAACCCGACGCAGGCAAGGAGTTCTACTGCTTGGCTGTGCGCATAATAAAGGACTGAATACCTGACAGACTGCATGCATGTATACACTTTTGAGTCACAGTACCAGATGGCCCTATGATACAACGAGTGGACTGTTTCAATTGTTTATATTACCCGTCTTCAGGTTTTCAATAACACTAGCCGATGACTAGATAAAAGCCTGAAAGAAGCTCACTGTTGGATTTTGAACGCTTAGCTCGGCGACAAAAGTATCATCACTACTTACATAAAAAAAGTCCTCCGCCGCGTCTGTCTGTTCACGATAAACTCAAAAACTACTTCACCGACTTTCATGCTGTTTTCACCAATGGATAGAGTGGTTCTCGAGGAAGATTTCAGTATATAATTTGTCAAGTTTTTGACATTCAAGCGGGCGGAGCTGCTAAAAAGCTACTAAAACATAATTCCGCTGCGCGCCTTTGCGCATGCCTTGTGTGAATAGGGAACCCATCATCTATTACATATTAGAATTATTATATAATTAAACTTATGCCCTTTTCCCATGGGGGTAGGCAGAAACAGCAGAACAAAATATCTATAAACATTTTGTATTATTTTCACTTATAGAATACTATAAGCCCTCTAGTTGTGGTTCATCAAAACAAACACGTTGTGTTTACAATGAAAAGCTGTAAATGCCATTGTACTTCGTCTGTGTTGATAATAAGATTACTTACAAATATCACCTGATGAATGTTATTATCAAACATTCTTCTACTTATTTTATCAATGGTGACTTTCCATTTAGTATAAATCCTTTTATTCAATAAAGATATTATTTAAACATGGACATTTCATTCATCACCCAGATCAGATAATAATGATCCAATATTAAGTTAAAAGGGTTTTGGTCTCTAAATATTTTTTGTGACGCCAACATCATCTTCTGCCTAAAGCAATCCACAGCTGCATAAAGGCCTTTTCAATCGCACGCCACTCAAGGCGATTCTCAGTAGGTCTCATCTAGTTGGTACCAGCAACCGTGCGAAGATCGTCGCTCCACCGGACCGGGCTTGGAGTCCTACCTAACGCTTTCCGACTCCCGATCAAAGAACACGCTTTTATGAAATGTCTCTTAGTAGTGGCTCTCTGTTTTAGTAAGCCTAAGACTAAGCCACTCTCCAATGGGGAACTGGGCGAAATAATCCACAACGAAAGGACTGATCGCCCGTCTGGTGTCTGCCGGCGTCCCCGAAGATAAATAGATAAATAGAAATAGAAACCACTTACTTGGAGTAAGCAGAAAATAAAACCCGTCTGACTGCTGGAGAAAGGTATCTTTAGTATTTCTCTCTACTGTTGCTTTTTTTGCCGACCAGTCGAATAGAAGTACAATTCGTCAATCCATTCATTTCCTAAGCCTGCAAATGTAATAAAAACAATGTCAGTACAGTTTATTTATAAAACAACAAACCCATTAACCCCGAATAGTAAGTTAGGTGTGCCTTAAGCACACCTTTCTTGCAGTTTAAAACCAGAAATTATACTCCCAATTATGTAACTCGATGCAAGAGGTTCCACATTTTACCACTGCATGAGCGTAGACGCATTGCTGACTTGGTGTTCTTATTTAAGATTGCAAATGGTACCATCGATTGCCCAGAGCTGTTGAGTAGTATCAAGTATGGGATCGGTTACGCATTGCAAAATGTTTCGCAAGCCTAGTTTGTTGCATGTCCCTCACTCCAAGTCCGCGTACAGGCAAAATTCATTCCTGATCCGTGCCAGCAGAAGTTTCAACAAACTCAATAGTGAACTTGATTTGGACATATTCAACACCAGTGTATCTCGGCTTAAAAATGTGCTGGTGAAAACATTTTTTGCACAAAAGTAATTGTTGTTACCCTATTATAATTTTTTAGTTATTAGTTAATATTCTCCAATCTTGTTACTTTGTTTTTTTTTATTGTTACCTTTTTTTTGTTGTTACCTTTCTTTTGTTGTTTTTTTGTTTTTTTTCTTGTTTTCGTGTTTACCAGTGGAAACATGTAATTGGCCTTCAAATGTTTATTGTATAATTGTACCTATTGTTCTGTATTAGCTGTAAGTTTCCCAAATAGAATAAAATAAAATAAAGCCAGACTGCTGCTAAGAATGTCCAACTGGAAAATACCAATATCACTGCCCGACTCGGCCTTCGAACCTAAGATCTCCGCTGCCCGCTTACGGTCACTAGACCAACGAAGCCATTAAGGTATATTATGCTATCAAAAAGCATATTTTTGACATCCACGCCATAATCAGGCCTGATTTCAACGGCACATTCACTGTTATGATAATTATAATCCTTTCCCTGGGCACGTGCTAGTTAAATATTTACATTTATTCAAATGTAAGTGTAGATTTAAATGTAAATGACTATAAAGTAGGTACTAACTACTAACGAAAAACGTTCTGAGGCTGGGAACTCAAAAAAACATGTTTTTTGGTGGAAATGGAAGTTTAAACGAAACTATTTAAGTTCCATTTCGATTGATTCAATAAATAGGCTGCTTTTGGGTTAGCTCATTCTGTCGTCGACCCCTTCTCTGTCCTCAGGACAAGGTAGAGCCCAAGAGTTAAGGGTGATTTAAAAAAAATCTGGCTTGGCAGCTTTTAAGCAAGGTTCAAAGGGACTGCCTGTCTGATCTGCCTCATTTTTGGTCAAAGGTCACCCTGTATTCCCGACCTGCCTTAATTCTCTTTATGTTGCAATGCTATTGCAGTGCATCTAAAAAATAAAAATAAGTTAAAGACTTACGAGTTTATCTTTTTCGTTCTATTGACTTCAAACGTACCCAATAGAACCTCCATTCATCTGTTAGAAACAGCTGTCGTTAACCTTGACACAATTTTACACTGTCGGATCAACCACCAAATCTTGTGGGCTATTGTTACAGATCTCACCAGATGTTCACAAAAAAAATCAATCATTCATGTGTTTATTTTTTGTAAACTTGAATAGCCTTCGCATTCAGCCTCGTTCAAGGCGATTTTTAATGGAAATTATGGGTTTTCTATTGCGCCATATTGTCCCAATTTATAAACCCAATATAACCCACTCTATGCAATTCATTACTCTAACAAGCCTATTAATTTCGATCGTTTGCTATTTCCTGTAATTCATTATTAATTTTGGGTTCATTTTTTGCGTTTTCGATTACCTTGCTATCTTTATTTTTATGGTGGTTCTCAAACCTCCATGGCTAGTTCAAGTAGTATCACCTAAGCCTAGACAGCATGTAAGCATCTTCAGGCTGCGGTTCCACTGAGGCGGAGCGGAGACGAGCTGTGCCGCGATTCACCTATCACATGGAGACTGTACTTCAGAAAGTGTGCGCAAGAGCTCCACGAGCTTATTCCACCATCTCCCTTCTTCCATCGAGAGACTAGGCGTACTGCAGGTTATCACCCATACCTTATCGATGTTCCACACGTACGAAGCGTTTTGCTAAGTCTTTCATTATTCGTACAGCCAAGGAGTCCCTGCCTGCGTCGGTTTTCCCGAGTTCATATAACCTCAATATATTTAAGTCGCGAGTAAATAGGCTTCTTCTGGGTAAACTCGTTCCATCGTCGACCTCATCTCTGCCCTTAGGGCAAGATTGAGGTCAAGAGTAAGCCAAAATAAAATAAATAAAATACATGACTTGAAATCCACATCTCTTCTCCACTCCAACACTACAGCGCCGCACCGCTCCACTCCGCTCCGCCTCAATGGAACCGCAGCCTTAACCTTCACCATTAGTTCCCCTACTGGATTTTAATGTGTTTCTATCATCATGATGAAAATAATGATTCTATCTAACCGATTTCGGAAACAGCACATACATTACATGACTTTCAAGGGTAGTAGTGGAGAAACTTGGTGTGCTCTCAAATGGCCAGCAAATCGAATATTGGCCGAAGAACTCCTAACACAAAGCGGACATGTCCGAACACTCTTGACGAAATTTAGTAGTAGTAAGGGTTAGTAGGGTACTCGTATAGTGGTAGTTGTAGGTGATCTAACTTTAAGATCATGACGTTCTAAATCTAACGGCGACCTTCTCTCTTCATAGGCGTCTTCTTCTATCATCAGCATATAAGCACAGACTTGTCCACTCCCACTGCTGGCCATGCGACCAGGACGCTTGTGGGACAAGCGTCCAGGCCACGTTTACATTTTCTTCTCATCTTTCCAGCACAGTTTCTCTCATCATCATCAGCCTATAATGTTCCCGCTGCAGGGACTCAGGCCTCCTCTGTAGTAGAGGGATGGGCTATAATCCACCAAGTGAATTTAAATAATTCCCGTCGCCTACCAGTCTGCCCTCATAAAGTTCACAGTGAACCGACCTCCGTACTACCGTACCCAGTGAGATCATCGGATCACATCTGTTTATACAATAATATAATTGATTTATTATTTAATTTATCAGCTGCCGATAACGTGGCGTAATCGCGATGATTTTCATTCCATTCATACGATGCAACTTTACTGGTTTCCGGACTTTTTACGGGCTTTTAATTTTGTTATGTTTGGGGCGCCCGCGGCATAGACCTAATCTCATATCTGAATAGCCGGATACAGTTATCATGACGTTGCCAATTTTTGGTGTTATCTGCGAAGCGTTTCCTGTATTATTGATTTCTTAGAAATATTCTACATCGTTGAACTCGATACCCAACTTGGGCAAAGAACTATTGGGTTGTTCTACCAGGATCTTAATATTAAACTGATAGCCAATGTTTGAACTAATCTGCAAAGGAATTCCTGTTTTCTGGGCCAATTATTTCAACTTCTTTGGTCAATATTTCTACTGTTTTATTTTACAGCCAATACAACTTTGAAATGTATGCAAATCTAGATTTAGGTATGCTGTTCATTTTTGGCTAGTCTGTGTTTCCAACTAAAATCTATTTTAACATACCTACTACTAGTATCTTATTTTATTCTCTTATTGTATTTAAGAGCGTATGCTACCTCAGATTAGCAACCCTATTTGTGGTGGTTCAAACTTCGCTTGAAATACTGTTAGAATAAAGTTCTAATCAGCTTGCACTACAAAGCGGTTGTTACGTCTTTCGCTGCGGCCGAATAGTGCGAAATTAGTGGTATTTTGCGATTTACAAAAAAACTATTGATTGGACTAAAAAAGTAAAACACTATGACTTTAGTATGTTGCTTGTAGAATTATTTGGCAAAAAAATCAGAACGATGACATGTATTTTAGTACGGTTTTTACTCGTTAAAATAAATTTTTAGAGGTATCTTCGCGATTTTTTTCTATCGAGCAAAGTTAGTTGTATTATGTTTTTACAACACTATGGCACTAGCATATAATTATCCTGAAGAATATCATATATTTTTCTGATGTTGATTACTGCAGTGAATCATATACTTTTACGCATTATAAAACTCGCGTTTGAGGTACCATAAGCTCTTAAATTAATTTAATTGTTTATTATCCCTTAATGAATAGATTTCCGCAGGAAAGCAGGCATTTGGTGCCAGGGCCAGGGTCAATGTCCCAGTGTTCTGTTGCTCCCAATCTTGGGTGGTCATAAAGTAGGTTAAGTAGGTCACTTTTCAAATGTTGTAGGTGTAGAGACCTATACATATTATGTATGTTAGGCGCCGCTTTGATAAATTGCTTACCTGTTGTGAATATTTTTTCACTTTTAAACTCAAAGTAAGCATGCAAATTGCAAAATAATGGTGTAGACTTCTAGAGAATAGGTAATAAAAATACAATAAGTACCTATTTACAGTAATGTAAAGTAAAATTTATTTATAAAGTTTGCAGGTAAGTACTTACTTTATACGTAAAATAAAATGTCTCGAGCCTTGTACAGAAAATATTAATGAAATTGTTACATAGTTTAGAAATTAAATTAAATAATGGTTTACAGTTAAAAACGATTGTCAGCTAGTACATTCATAGTCCGCTGGATGAGAGACGCACGGGACCGGTAAATGTGGCGACGCCTGGGGGAGGCCTATGTTCAGCAGTGGACGTCTTTTGGCTGAAATGATGATGATGATGATGACATTCATAGTAAAAAAATAGAAGATATTTACTTACAATAACACTATGTAAAATCCTGTGAAAAATCGGTTAACCGCACACTGGTTAGATTAGGTAGGTAAGTACTATATTAATCTATTCTGTCAAACTTAATTTGCCATAATTTCCCTATTGCTAACAGAAGCAACAAGCAAAACAAAGCCCAACAAAAAATAACAAGCAAGTACCTTAGCAAAGTCCACAAGCAGAGCAACCTAGAAATCTATTCCGCGCTTATCGTTATCTGGTTATCACTTTGCAAAAGTAATATCGCTCAAAGGGATCGCTAGTTTGCGCGATACAAACCAAAATAACGCGGGCCGCGCATGCGTAGTGGGGGCGTTGCGTACGTGACTTGTATCATGGCGGCAAAGACGCGGCGTGCGGACCGCGGGGAGGGGGACACTGTAAACATTAGTAACGTAAGCGAATCCCACGCCGGCCATCCCTCTGTTTACAAACTACTATTGTTCGATTAACGTGACCAAGCTAATTAGATACACGGCTTCTTCCGCTCCAGATGTAATACAGCTCTTGGTAGCCTGGCCAGCAATGATGACTTCAACTCTGAAAGCGTTAGATTTGCACAGAAACTATTTGCGATTTTTTATTTCGGCTGGTCG
Source organism: Diarsia mendica (assembly GCA_949316265.1). Lineage (NCBI taxonomy): Eukaryota > Metazoa > Arthropoda > Insecta > Lepidoptera > Noctuidae > Diarsia > Diarsia mendica. Next base: position 5,762,607 of record OX438906.1, on the reverse strand, counting down.
GAATGTTGGTGGTTTGACAACAGAAAGCTTTAGAAAAGTTTAATTATTATTTAAATATTTTGTTTTATATTTTAAACATTCGTCTGGTCTGTTTTAGCAAAAATTTCTTTTGTATATCTTCAAGAATGATTTGAGCACTTACTCTGTCATACTGTTTGGCAAAGGCGAATCTGTACTAACTTCCAAAGAACTCAATAATGGCAAAAACGTCAGTAAAGAATCCCCAAAAATTACTCAATCAAGTTTCAATGTCACAAATGTAGGCCAAGTTCACAATCTTTCCTACTGCATTAGAATCAGCTGGGCACAAAAGCAGGGATCAATGGATGAAACCGACCTTAATGCTTTTAGTATTAAGGTTGATATGATTTAGGAAAATCGAAAATTGTATCAGCCTAGGGTAATTTAGGAACAGTCTCATGATCTTTTTTAAACAAGGAACAAAACCCTTGGCCAGTTACCTTCACCACAGATGGTATATTACAAGTACCTACTAATTAATAATGTAAGTAGAATAATCTAACTCATTCCGTCACGTAGTTTACAGAAGATTACTTACATCATAATGTTTATCATGAAGCACAAAACCAGTGGAGAGCGCGTGCGGGGGCTACCGCGGGCGCCAAACGTATGCTATATCAAGCGTACGCGGCGAAATTTTGCTCAGTCGCAAAAATTGTAGGCTAACGCACGAGCGTCACGCGCTCCCGTTTTGAAAGCATTTATAACGAAAAATAATGCCTAGTTGTGCAATTAAATGGTGTGGAAAGTGTACTACAACTTCAAGTTACACAAAAGATGGGATAACATTTCACAATTATGTGGTTTTCTATTCAATTTGATCAAAACAATGAAAAAATAATCATATAATTGCTGTCTGTTTCTGGTACGCTGATTTGCACTAATGCAGTTGTCTCTTTCTTGCATGATAGTGATGTTCGAGTTCGCAGTATCGCGACGGTTTATGGTATCGATATAATTTAAAATATAAGTTCTTAAAATACCTTATATTTTTTTGTTTCATTATTGCTATATTTTCAAACATGCTTATTCCCTTGGCTTTACTCGCAAATGTGTATAATACTGGCATAAACTTGTACATAACAGTAAAAAATGTAAGTGTATGATATCTCTGCCTGCCTTTTACACAAAATTTAGACGCCTTGCTTGGAATCTATTTAAATCATTGCAATCCTAGACAATTATGTTTTTTTTAATGTTTTTATATAGGCCAGTGTAGGTATGGAACAGACGTTATCAATTTTAGTTTTGAGGTAAAGGTGGCCAACACGCGCATCGGCATGTGAACACATTGCTGGCAGTGGCGTGCCTGTAGAAAAATGCAGGCAAATGCCTATGAAAAAACTGACACGATAGGGAAAAAGGACCTAGCTATGGAACGAGGACTTATTTTTTTTATTACCAATTTTATTGCAGTATCGGGTTAACCTGCGCCATATACACCATTTAGGGTCCGAGAAGCATGGTCCTACGTTGCACCGTTTCCGAGTTATGGGCGTTTAAAATTATTGTACCAAAATAAGTTAAATACAAATATCTTGAAAACGGAGCGTCCTAGGCAAAAAATGACCGAAATTTTAACCCCCCTTTGCTACCCCCGTGATATCATGATCTTCATCATCGTCATCATCATATCAGCCCGGAATCACCCACTGCTGAGTATAGGCCTCCCCTTTTTTCTGCCACACTTCCCGGTTCTGTGCGTACCTCATCCACGTGTTTCCGGCGACTTTGACGATATCGTCAACCCAACGAGCTTTAGGACGACCCTGGTTTCTTTGGCCTAACCTTGGCCACCACTCGGTCAAAGCCTTGCTCCATCGGCCATCTCCTCGTCTAGCCAGATGTCCTGCCCACGTCCACTTGAGGCGCACCGCCCGGTCCCCGACATCGTAGACTTTCGTCCGATGGCGGATTTCGGTGTTACGCACTCGATCTAAGAGGGTTATGCCGAGCGGCTTATTCCACAAATCCCCCCTGAAAATCCCCCTAAGGGGGGAAAAGTGGAATCCAAAAAATATAGTCCACAAATCCCCCCTGAAAATCCCCCTTAGGGGGGAAAAGTGGAATCGAAAAAAATATTATTCCACAAATCCCCCTTAAGGGGGAAAAGTGGACTCCAAAAAAAAAACAAGTCTACAAATCCCCCTTGAAAATCCCCCCTAGGGGGGAAAAGTGGAATCGAAAAGAAACAACGTCCAGAAATCCCCCCTGAGGCCCATAAACTCTTGACCATTCACAAGTTTTATTTTTTTACTAACCCAGATTGTCCCACTGCTGGGCAAAGGCAAGTTATAATCGTTTTATATTTATTATTGGAGTTTAAAATGACCCCCCCCCGCTCTTGGGCAGAGCGAAGGGGCGTGTCAGACTTCTACTGACTAAAAATCGAACCCATGTTCCTTCTTTGCCCTTGTGCCGGGGCCACGTCATCTAGTACTAAAATCCGCGGCCCCGACGGGCGTCGGCCCTTGCGGGCCCCTCCTTGCTGACGGCTTATTCCACTTTTCCCCCCTGAGAAAATCCCCCTCAGAGGGGAAAACTACATCTCTTTGAGGCGCGCGTGGAACACGAACGCGCCGCCGACACGGTCTGTTGCCGTCATGACGACGGCCGGATGGCGAGATAGCTCATTACTCACCTTCCACAGGCCCGCGTCTACGGTGGCCTGAAGCCATCACGTGGCCCCCGACGCCCGGAGCGCCTTCCACGTCTTCCGCGGCGGCTAGGACGTTGAGAGGTTCGCTCCCTCTCTCGTTCCGCCACCTCCTTCGCTAGCATCACTGCTTCGCAGAAGGAGGCGATGGCATCCCATTCCTCCTCGCCTCTATGCTACCCTCGTGATATTTAAGTGACATTTAAATGACAGAAAAAAAAATGACCTAAAGTTACTAATAATAATACCATTTTATTTTATTTTTCTTGTTTTACCGTCTAGTAGACAGTCCTAAGCCTGGAAAGTATGAAGTTCATTGATCATTTAAAATAATAATATTAAAAAAAAATAGACTTCAAAAGAAAAATCAGCTTCTGAAGTCGGTGGCAAAAAAAAACTAAATATTTTTTTTTAAATCCTGTTTAATAAAAAACATTCCAGTTTTCAATACCTCTTTCCTACTTCTGATGTCCTGGCAGTTTGTGGGACTTTAACATCTATGCTTTTTAAAAAAAAAAAACAAAACATTCCAGTTTTCAATACCTCCTGCCTACTTCTGATGTCCTGGTAGTTTGTGGGACTTTACTATCCTTTTTTTCTCATCTCCTACTTGTCCACGCCAATGCCGTCTGAAAATGTAACCTTAGGGGGGAAAAGTGGAATAACTCAAAATGATAAGGGGGATTTTCGGAATGATTTTACATTCGAGTTCAGTTTTCCACCCCAAAGTATTCTCTCAGGGGGGATTTGTGGAATAACTCAAAATGCCAAGGGGACTTTCTGGACATGTTTTACATCCGAGTCCAGTTTTCCCCCCTGAGGGGGATTTTCTCAGGGGGGAAAAGTGGAATAAGCCATGCCGAGCATGGCTCGCTCCATGGCCCTTTGTGCCACTCGTACTCGATGGACCATGATCTTAACACACAAAATTAATTTAAGCTAATTTGAGGTCCTTTTAGCTTTTATTTTCACCAATTTGACATAGAATCGACTAACCATTTAATTGATTTAGCTTCAGGTGTAGCAAAAAAATATATTGATACTCGACTGACATTTATTACGAAAAATAATACAAATCCAAAGGATTATATAAGAAAAAAATATTCAAAACTAATCCATTTTAAAAACCAGTAAATATATTATATTTTTTTAAATACAGTCTTCTAAGTTTAATAATTACCTGTTTTATTTAAAATACGAACCCGTAATCATTGTATTGCAAACAAATCGTTATAATAATTACTAATAAGTCAAACAATTATCGATATCGATACTTTTTCAATTACTTTTATGGAATCCCTAGAGAATGAGTTGTCATTTGGTTGTCAGTTCGTCAACCAATCACAGAGCCCGAAACGTACCTCTCCCCCCGCAGTATATTAGTGACTTTGATTTAGAACAAAAACGTGCCCATACTTTCTCCACTGGTTATTTTGCTCCATGATGTTTATCAATAATTACATGTGTTTGAAGAGAACCACCATTGTTTTGAGTACGTTCAAATAGTGTGAGAAAGCGGACGTTAAATTTTATTTTATGATGCATGAAAATTGTAAATGGTTGCTCATTCAATTTTCAATGCTCTTAAATTCCGAATAGAAAAATTTCTTAAAATACCCATCATGTAAAATTGCAGCAAAAAACCGTTTGTTTATGTTTTTTAAGCGGGAGCCAGCATTCCACATTCAGAGAGAGATCAGGAAATGATTGGGTATCAGACCTTCGACCTGACTTGCCTTACTGTTTGTTATCTCAAAGAGGATTAGCGGCTTAACCTTTGTGTAATTTATAAATAGATAATAACTATTTGTAAGTATAAATAATAAAATTATAATCTCTCCTGTGTTTGTAAATAAAAGTCATAATTATAGCTGAAACATTGAGACATATTTATAATAATTATGCAAGTAAAAGTATCTGCTGCAGATATAATAATACTGCTGCACTTAAGATAGAAGCCCCATAGACAGCGAAATTCAAATAAATTACACTTTTTAGTCAGACTGTATTTGTGGCGAGATGGGCAGACGACATAGTTGCCATCAGGGGCAAAACCTTGATGAGGCTGACTTAGGACCGTGGGTGGAGATTGGCACAAGAAAAGAGAGGCCTATAACCAGTAGTGGGTGAGTTTGGGCTGATGATGATGTATTTATCGAATAAAAATCATCAATACAACCCTCTTAGTTCATTAAATCCCATTCAATTACTTGATCATAATAATTAATTCGATGGCATTAGACCTGAGGGATTATAATAATTATAACTCAGTAAAGCCATATTAAATTTGTTACGCTCGCGGATCATATTAAATTTAAAATTCATATACAGGTTGTAGCAGAAAAAACGCAATATCTTTTAGATTATTCATACTAATTGCATCAGCTGATGCGGTAATTTTTAACTTTGGATAGTGTATTTTTTTTCGCCCTATGTTCTCGAAGGGAAGTAGTCCGAATTGATGGACAATTTTCTCTGACTTTATAGTTTTCATTTAGGTAAGTACTAAAGTAAAGTTATATCCGAAACATCCACACAACAAATATAATGTACCTAGTAGGTAGGTAGGTAACCTACCTATTGTAATTAATATTTATAGTGCAAAACCAGTTGATTTGCTTGCGGGAAATACCCAATCCTAGTATTCATCCTTTTATTTTAGTATTTGTAGGTACTTCTTTTTGAGTTGGCATAAACATAATCTGCGTTGGCGGTTTACTTTCCAAACAAACAACTAAGATTTTTTTTTGAAAAACAACTTTAAAACCTGCAGGTAAAGTTCAGTTTTTACTACAACTTCGACTGTTTTGAAATATCATTCTAAATTAATAATCTTAATTTACACCATCATGAAGAAAGTACCTATTCGTTTGAACAAATTTTGTATAAATTAGAAAAATGGACTTTAAATAAATATTCTTTATTTTGCAGCTATCAAGGGAAAATGATAAATAGGCAGAGGAAAACTTGACTCAAAATGTTTTGTGTATCAATTGAATTTTGTTTTGCCTACGTTGCTAAGTAATTAAAGTCGAAACAAAAAGGTTTAATATACACTTTTTGTAAATCTTAAATGAGTATGGTAACTGATAAAAAAATGGCTCTAGATTAGCTTGTTCAAAGTATCGTCATTAACCAATGACGATGCTTTAGATTTTCAACCGAAAATCTGTTAATGTCATTTATATTTCAAAATAGCTTGACCCTTTTGGTACAAACAGTTCTTAGTTTTGGTTACATCATCCACATTGAGCTTCAACAGGTCTTTCCAATCCTTGGTGAGATTACCGCGGTTGTGATAAAGGAGGATCAAATCAATTGTCATAATGAAATGAAATTATTTATTTCCGACACATGATACAGGTCCGTTATGTTAGTAGGTACTTAGAGCTATGTTAGTAAAATTTAATAGTGGAGAACATGAAGAACCATAAGACTCTGAAAATACAAGATTACCAAGTACACACGGCTACATATCAAGCTATACAAAACCAGTATAATCTGATCGTTCATTGTGCGAAATGATCTAGTAAAGTGAGGCCAAGATTAACTGGTTTTGTATAGCTTGATGTGTAGCCGTGTGTACCAAGTTCAGGGTTACTCACCTGATTTGACAACTATCTGGAAGTAAAACTGTCTGTACAAACAAATCGTCCATCATCATCACCAACAGCCTATTAATGTTCCCACTGCTGGGACACAGGCCTCCTCTCTTTGAGAGGGAATGGGCTATAGTCTACCATGGCACGCGGGCCCACCCAGTGCGGATTGGTATATGTCACATGTTTTCGAATTTTTTGTTTCTAAGACATTTGACGTTTGTAATCATCCATACCCTATCTCAATTTAACACTCACTAAAGTTGTGACCTAAACTCGTGGCCTATCTCAATTTAACACTTACTGAAGTTGTGACCTAAACTCGTGAACTTCATTCAAACCGTTCGCCAAATCCACAAATATAATAACAATCTTCGTAAACTCGATACGTTCTCTTATCTGACCCACATAATAATCTCAAATAAAAGAATTACCAACATATCTTAAGACGTGGTGACATTTGGAACTACACTTGAAATGTACTGAAATTGGCAGGTGGATGACAGTTTACTTAGCTAGCAGCGCCACCTAAATGATTCAAGTTATGCTGGTGAATTCGAACAGACGTGAGTAGCCTTTTAGTGCCGTCTGATAATAAAATTGGCTGTCTAGGTGTTTGGGCGCTGAAATGATGAATTCGCATTTCATTTATTAGCTTTTTCGAACAGTTAGTTACCTGACACACACATGAAGCATTAAGGTGCATTTTTAAAGACTGATAAGCAGTATCAATCAATTCATCTCTTTAATTTCAAGTGCTGAAAGAGCCTCCTCCCAAGTTGCCCTAAAATTTCAGACACGTGCTAAATCCATTCCTTCGCCCGCAGCCAACTTCAAAAATTCATGAAAATATTCCTGGAAAAAAAAAAACTGCGCCTATAGTACTTAGTTTTGTTCTCTTAGACGTAATCCTTGACGTCTAACAGGGAAGAATGGTAGAAGAAAACGTATTGCGCCGACTGCAAATAGAATGGGATAAGGGCAGGAAGATGAAAGAAAGAAAGAAAGAAAACATATTTATTTAGCACAATATGCCACAAGTGCACACAACAAACAATAAAAAATAAAATGAACAAACCACACAGACCCAATCACGCACGTACACACAAACACACACACAATCACGCACGCATACACATACACACACCCAATCACGAACGCACACACACACCCAATCACGAACGCACACACACACACAATCACGCACGCACACACATACACACACACCCAACCACGCACGCAGACACACAAACAAAAATAAGCTCATTCTTTTTGCATGAGTATTGTGACAGAGTTTTTCTTTTCTTTTTAACCGACTTCTAAAAAAGAAGGAGGTTCTCAATTCTGATGTTTATATATATTTTTTTTACGTTTGTTCGGGCATAACTCCGTCACTTGCTAACCGATTTGAAAAATTCTTTCTTTGTTGGAAAGGGTATACTTCCGAAATGGTCCCATAATTTTTTTTCGAAATCGGACAAGCGGTTTTTGAAAAACGAACAAAACTCAAAAAAAAACTACATTGTCCACATTGACCCATGAACATGTGAACCACTAAAAAGTGAAAAATAAAAAACTTTTTAACAAAAAATAAAACCGACTTCAAAAAAAAAAACACAAAAAAGTGAAAAAAAACTTTAGAAGAAAAACCAGTCTCTGAAGTCGGTGGCAAAAAAATTAAATCAAACAAACAAAAGTCACCGACTTCAGAGACTGGTTTTTCTTCTAAAGTTTATTTTTCACTTTTTTGTGTTTTTTTTTTTGAAGTCGGTTTTATTTTTTGTTAAAAAGGTTTTTTTCATTTTAGTTATTGTTTTTTTTTGTTTAAGTAGTTCATTACTTTGGTTTGATTTTGTTAATAACCACCGTGTACGACCCTTTGAATAACAAAACGAATATGTACAACTCTGATCCCCAAGATACAGACTAACGTCTAGTTTGGGGATCACCGTTCAAATCGCTATGTTTATGTACTTGGTTGTTAATAAATAATTTGAATTTGAAAAAGAGTGTGTGCATCTTACGGCTGCGCCAAATAGGACCAGTTCAGCAAACTGCCGAGCAGCTAGTGCCCGACGCTGGTTTAGAAGATGGTGATGGTGGTAAGATGATGATATTGATGATCCTCTTTAAAGTTCAGGAGACTATCATAAAAGACATACATAAATCAATTTAAATTATAAAAGACGTTGATTTTAGTATGGATAACTTACAAAGTACGGTAGCTAAACAATTAAAACTCGTCCATGACAACAAAACCACACGAGTGCCACATATTCACATAAATCAGCGAACAGTGGCGCGCTCTGCCAAAGCATAATAAATAATAAACATCTCTGTTATCTATTGTAACAGTAGTGATCTATTGTGAGAAACGAATGATTTTACTGTGCCATAAAATACCTACGAGATGAATATAGGTGGCAATGTTGAATTTGAACTTGTAGATAGGTTAAGGAGAATGGGCTGCGGGACTGTCCGAAAAAGACACCGCGGCCCCGGGACACAAAGGGCTCAGAAGGGACATGGGTGGGTTTTAGTGATATTAATTTAACCCAACAGACCACCAACACATAAATTATTCACACATAAATGTATTCAAGTTGCCAAAACTTAGCCCTAGTTTGGCAATAACATAATAATGCCTACCTCAATCGCCTATTAAAGAACTTAGTACTATAAGTAGCCCATACTGAATAGGACCACCCATGCCATGGCGGTATCTATTCAAACTTTAATGTCTTCTAGGCGCGTAGCAATGTTAATATTTCGCACGTGATTATCCTACCAATCACATGACACCTGTCAAATTTCCCAAAAAAAAAAACTTATGCGTGTCTATGGCAATCTAAATTGGCCCAGAATTTGGCGAAGAGTTTGGCAGTTTCAGTCATCTTCTGCCTAGCCTTTTCCCAACTATGTCGGGGTCGGGTTCCAGTCTAAGTTATTATATACTAGCTTATGCCAGCGGCTTCGCCCGCGTGAAAATGGCGATTTTCCATACAAACTTTCATCCCCTATTTAACTCCCTTAGGGGTTGAATTTCAAAAAATCCTTCCTTACTCCTTGTCTACATTATAAAGGGAACCTCTGTGCAAAATTTCAGCTTTCTATGTCCAAGGGTTTGGGCTGGGCGTTGATGAGTCAGTCAGTCAGGACTTCTCTTTTTATTTATATAGATTACCTATTCCTATTATATTATTGTCTATTTTACATGAGGTGACTGCCCATCTGACCTCCACAACCCATTTAGTACTGGGTAATAATACGATACCCCTTAGTAAGACTGGTTGTCGAAATTATCGAGCAACTGACTATTTAGCGACTGTCAAAGATCTTCAAATTTTGACACCTGCAGTAGCGCCATCAGTTCCTGTAATATGCAGACAACTGGACAGGCAAGACATGATTTTGCGAGGTTTTTCATGGTGTGACGTAGCGTGGTGGTCAAAAAAATGATGGTACAGTCGCTAATCAAGTAATCATAAATCAACTTTAAGTAGCGTTGACTACTACATAAACCCCTAAATGTCCCATTGTTTTTGGAAACAACAACGCATTTACCAAACCTATACATTTCTATGAATCTCTCTCAATATAACGAACTTGGAATCGTCAAGCCAAAATGCTTTTGGAGTTTTGAAAAGAAAGAAAAAGTATTTATTCTTCTTACACATGACAAAACCAAATGATATAAAATTATCAATAAAACCTGTTCTTTCTGTTCTGTGAATAAAACCAAAAAATATAAAAGTAAACGAAAGCGACAAAACGAAACGAGTAAAAAAGGCCACGGTGCTGTAACATTTGAACAAATTAGTAAGTAATTAATTAGTAACTAAGTTTTGGCTATTATTTCTGTTTTCGTCTAGCTCAAACACTAGATCCGGCTTATTTTGATTAAATATTTTCCCTCAATTTTATGATTCATTAATTGAGAGTAAATAATAACGCCGGCTTCGCTGTTTCATCGACATAGATGTTCCAATAGGCACTTAAAACTTTTAATTGCTCAACGTAATGTGTGCGCGCTTAGATTATTTGCTTTTTGTAATGTTTGCAAACTGGGTATTAGATTACGTACGTATTAATTGTTTTTGCAAAATAGAGTTTTGTCAGTACCTACTATACCTATTGTTCTTGATTTTGTTGTTTAATGTTTCTTTGTATGATGCTTAGATGAATTAATCTACTATTTAAGCGTCTTTTTTTTGTGTTTTTTGAGCTCGTGGCTTAATAAGAACTGCCACTCGGGTCGATCTTTAGGTAAAGCTGTGCTTGCCCAGGTCGGTCTGTGGATGGGTGACCGCCCGACATACCGAGTTTCCTCCGTGCCTCGGAAAGCACGTCAAGCTGTTGGTCCCGGCTGCCATATATATAGATCTTTGGCAGTCGTTAACTCGTTACAGGTAGTCAGTGACGTGAAATTCTGACATCCAGTCTTACCAAAGGGTATTTTATTACCTAGTATTAACTGGGTTGTGGAGGTCAGATAGGCAGTCGCTCCATGTAAAATACTGGTATTTAGCTGCATCCGGTTAGGTTAGACTGGAAGCCGACCCCAATATAGTTGGGAAAAGGCTAGCCAGATGATGATGATGCGTCTTTTAAATCTGCTATGCATCAAATAAATACTACTGTGCATCAATTCATAATAATGTACATAATTTATCCTATTGCGACTGCCTCATTGGTCTAGGTGTGAATGAGGTCCTGGGTTGGATTCCCAAGTCGGGCAAAGTGAATTTCTCAGTAGCAGACACGGAGTCTGAATCTGTGCCCGATTGATGGCAATAGGCTCGCCTTTATTTTATAGAACTTTTGTTGGGACGTATGAAATGAAATGTCCCATTCTATGTTGCACTATGAATTTAATAAAGTATTTACTATAACTAAACACGGTACAATACTACAATAAATGATTGACGCGAGTAACGGGTAGTAACCGACTATATGTGTTGTCACGGGGACGCGTGACTTCGAACTGAACTTGACGGTGCAACGTCATAGGCACTTATAAGCTCGCAAGTGGTGTGCGTGCATGTGTGGGTAAACATACCACTACATGTCCTCCCCCCTTAGATGAAGACAATTTAATAAAAGGGTGAAAAAAAAAAAAATATCATCAAAAGCAATGACCAAAGTGTAAAAACATTGCAAATATTAAGTAAATAAAATGGTTTGGTGTGAAAGTGTATAACTATACATAACTCCTAAATTAATAAACAACAAGACTACGGTAACATAAGGTATTTTTATAATATAAAAACAACACTACACAAATGGATACTTACCTAAACTGAAGACATTTTGTAAAAAAATATTAAAATACATTGGTCATAAATTTAGTAATAACTTGACACAAAAAGGTTTTATACAAAAAGGTTTTAAACATAAGAGTTAGCTAAGTGGTAACGATAACATAAAAATAAATACGTTACAAGTTGACATAATTAGTGTGAAAACAAACAATTTTGTGGGTCTATTTTAAAACACAGAACACTTCACCACACTTCAAATTTCACTAGATATTTTTATGACTTTGGGACTGGCGACAAAAAATGTTTTAAATGGCAAATCTCACGGTCTTTTTCACGACGCGACCCGATCTTGTAGTAACAGATGGCTCAGTTTTGTCAAGTGAGGTCGATTTGGTTGCGACCGGTGTTATCGCAGTTGTTTTGGGCGAAACAAAAACTTCCTGTGGCGACTGAAGTGCAGGGCTATTAATTATAACATAAGCAGGCTTGAGACGATCGAGAGAAATAGTGACTTCTCGAGAACCTACTTGAACGACGTAATGTTTATTGCTTCGTTTGAGTATTTTATAAGGACCTTCGTACGGCGGTGTTAACGAACGTTTAACTTCGTTTTTAATGAAAACGTAGTCCGATTTAGTCAAATCTTTGTGCACGAAAATGTTTCTGTTATCAGCTTGTTTTCTTGTGGTTGGTTGAAGGTTCGCTAATGTTTCCATGAGTTTGCAAGTGTAATCGGTGTTGTTAATGTCTGCTTCGGTGGGAACAAAAAAATCTCCCGGTAGACGCATAGATTTACCGTAGGTCATCTGAGCAGGGCTGTACCCTGAGTCTTCTTTAACTGTATTGCGCATTCCTAATAACACGATAGGTAATTGTTGTGACCATTGACTGCTACTATCGCAACGTGTCATGATGGAAGCTTTTAACGTTCGATGCATCCTTTCGACGTGTCCATTTGCCTTTGGGTTGTATGCTGTTGTTCTAATCTTTTCTATTCCAAGTAGTTTGGTCAGCTGTTTGAAAAGATTGGATTCGAATTGACGACCTTGATCCGAAGTTATTCTTGCAGGGCAACCAAAACGTGCTATCCAATGCTCGAGTAGAGCTTTCGCGACGGTTTCAGCGCTTATGTCTTTTACAGGAACGACTTCAGGCCATTTTGTATGACGATCAATCATTGTGACACAGTATGTGTATCCTTCGGAAGGTGGTAATGGTCCAATTATATCTATATGCACATGCTCGAAACGGTCTGACCTTTCGAACTCTCCTAGAGGTGTAATTGTATGCCTTTGTACTTTACATTTCTGGCATTTAATGCAGCTTCTTACAAAGTTTGCAACGTCAGTGTTCATGTTAGGCCAAAAATAGCGCTGCGCGATAAGGCGACGCGTAGCGGCTACCCCAGGGTGATTAAGTGCGTGGACACTTGAAATCGCTTTTTCTCGAAACTCCGACGGTAAATAAAGTCGCGCTGATGACGTTGATGTTTCGAACGTAAGCTCATGATTTGCATATGGCATGCGGAACAATTTGAATTCCAAGTTAGGTTTTTGTTTTAATAATGACAATTGCGTATCTTCGACTTGGCTTTTGTATAATTCTTCATAGTCGAAATTATCATGTAGAAAAATCTCTTCTATTCTCGAAAGAGCGTCGGCGGCGTTATTGAGCTCGCCCTTAACGTACTCAATTTTGTTGCAAAACTGAGAAATAAAATCTAATTGACGAAGACGTCTTGGTGGATCGGATTTCGATTCTTTCTTCGATAAAGCAAATATTAACGGCTTGTGATCGGTTAACACTGTGAGATCACGTCCTTCAATCATATACCGAAAGTGTTTTACTGCCATGTAAATAGCTAATAATTCCCTGTCGTAGGTACTGTATTTTGTCTGGGCGCTACTTAGTTTTTTCGAATAAAATCCTAGTGGCTCTAACCGTTTGTTGACTAGTTGATGAAGTGCTGCGCCAACGCAGGTATTCGCTGCGTCGGTCATTAAAATAAGTTTGGATGATGAGTCTGGATGCGTGAGAGTGACAGCTTCACTTATGTGATGTTTGCATTGATTAAATGCGTTGATTGCTTCTTCGGTCCAAGCGATTTTTGTTTTGTCTTTTTTCTTAGCATTGTGTAAGTATTTGTCTAAGACAGTTTGAGTGTCGGCGGCTTTAGGAATGCTCATTCGGTAAAAATTTATAAGACCGAGGAAGCGCCTCAGTTCTTCGATGGTTTCGGGTTGTGGATAGTTATTGATGGCTTTGACCTTTACTTCGTCCGGCCTTATGCCATCACAGCTAACGCGATAACCGAGAAATGTAATTTCGGATTTTCCAAATTCGCATTTAGACGTGTTGATTGTGACGCCATATTCACTAAGTCGCTTGAACACTTCTTTGAGATCATGAATGTGACATTCTTCTGATTCTGAAGCAATAAGTATATCATCCAGGTAACAAAACGTATTTTGAGTATTTTTCAAAACTTCATTGATAAATCTTTGAAACGTCTGTGCAGCGTTTCTCAGACCGAAGCTCATTTTTGTAAACTCAAACAGACCAAATGGAGTTATTATTGCGGTTTTCGGTATGTCCGCAGGTGCGACGCTTATGTTATGGTAAGCACGTCTAATATCAATTTTAGATAAAACTTTTTTATTTTTGAGGATGTATGTGAAATCCGTTAAACGAGGAATCGGGTAGCGGTCGGGCTCGGTGATAGCGTTTAAACGACGATAATCACCGCACGGGCGTAACTCATCGTTTTTCTTTTGAACAACGTGTAAAGCATTTGCCCATGGGCTAGATGACGGCCTGCATATTCCTAAATCTACCATTCGTTGGAATTCATCCTTTGCCGCTTTGTATTTTGCAGCGTTAAGTGGACGTGCTTTTTCATAAACAGGTGGGCCATGGGTACATATATGATGCGTTACATTGTGTTTGGGTGGGTCCTTGAAACATTCGCTCTTAGTGATGTCTGGGAACTCTGTTAAAATACGATGATACTTATTATCCGAGTCGATGACCTTAATTGTAGGAATATTTGAGGCATCTTCTACGTTAGTGTACCTAGAGAGTAGTGTGACTTTGTCAATTAACTTTTTTGCGTGAAGATCAACAAGCAATTGATGTTTGGATAGGAAATCTGCCCCAATAATGCACCGCTGTACATCAGCCAGGACAAATTCCCAGGTAAAAGCTCGACGTAAGCCAAGGTCCAAAGTCATTTTCTGAGTCCCATATGTTTTGATTGTGGTCCCATTAGCAGCAAATAAAGTAAAATCAGCGGGTTGACGATTAACGTTTTTGTAGGCAATAACTGAAATATCAGCGCCGGTGTCAATAAGAAAATGCGTACCACTTTTCCAGTCGGTGACGCTCAAGCGAGATGTTCCTTCGACACCTACTCTCGCCAAGGTAGGTGTCGGGTTTAGTTTAACGCCTTTCTGATGCATTGCTCGTCGCCGCATTTCTTGGCGTTGTCTCCATAAATATAATGATAAAAGCACTTAAAATCTTTGTCTCCCGGTTGCGCTGTTTGACGCCTGTATCTGTCATGATTGTCAAGATACCGAGAGCGTGATCGTGACCGTGATCGCGACTGATCATTGCCACGACTCCAACTTGTACTCTGACGCGTGTTTTGTAGAACACTAATTTTTGTGTTTAACGCGGCAATTTCTTTTATTAAATGATTAAATTGTTGATCCGTTAAATGACTAGGGATAGCGACCGGATTTAGCGAACAGACTTCAGATGACCGTGAAGTTTCCATTATCTTATCAGCAATTGCTGCGACGTTGTCCAACGTTACATCGCAGACAGTAACTACTGCACGGACTGTTTGAGGCAGGCGATCTAACCACAAAATTTTGATTGTATCCTCGGGAATTTTGTTACTTCCAAGCTCTCGCATTTTACGAAGAAGTTGAGTGGGTCGTTGATCCCCTAGCTCGACTTTCGTAAGCAACGTATGTAATTGCTTGGACTCGGACTCTTCATAGGACGAAATTAACCTGTCCTTCAGTGCTATATATTTACCGTTCACGGGCGGGTTCTCAAGAATGTCACTAATTTGAACCAATTCATCTCGACCTAACTTAGCTATAACTAATTGATATTTATGCAAGTCACCTGCTTTTTGTGCACCGATTATGGCCTCAAACTGATGGAACCATAGTCGCGGACGCGCTGTCCAGAAGTCGGCGATGCGGGAGTTGATGGTGATCGTCCCCGTCTCTGGCTGCTGGTGCTGGTATTTGGTGTAACACGGACCAGCTTGTTGAGGTGCGTTGACGCTATCAGGTGCGGCGGCAGCCGTGGTGGCTGTGTGCTCGGGATTTATGGTAACTTTATGTTCACTGGCAGCAACAGTGTTAGGGTTGACCATTTTGAAGGTTTGGTAAGTTCACAGTAACAACACTAAATAAAGTCTACGTCTGTATTGAACGTAATTGCACTCGCGGGTCAAAGTATGGAACCGTATTATTTCATTCACGTCGGGGTCACCAATATAGAACTTTTGTTGGGACGTATGAAATGAAATGTCCCATTCTATGTTGCACTATGAATTTAATAAAGTATTTACTATAACTAAACACGGTACAATACTACAATAAATGATTGACGCGAGTAACGGGTAGTAACCGACTATATGTGTTGTCACGGGGACGCGTGACTTCGAACTGAACTTGACGGTGCAACGTCATAGGCACTTATAAGCTCGCAAGTGGTGTGCGTGCATGTGTGGGTAAACATACCACTACAATTTCATGGGATTTAAACATAGCT
This sequence comes from Diarsia mendica, assembly GCA_949316265.1. Lineage (NCBI taxonomy): Eukaryota > Metazoa > Arthropoda > Insecta > Lepidoptera > Noctuidae > Diarsia > Diarsia mendica. The sequence continues at coordinate 5,746,276 of OX438906.1, read as the reverse complement.
GGCGTATTGTGGGTGTACTAATGGGTACTCCTCTGCCTAACCCTTTGGGGATTACAGGCGTGATGTTATGTTATGTAGATCCTATTGTCCAATCTGCATCCATAAAACCATTTATTTTGTCACTATGTTTAATAATCTATGGAAGTAGTTTAAATTCTACCGTTCTAAGTACCATAGAAAGTAGGTATATCATACACGCGCCATGTACCTATATGTTTACAATCATATAATATGAGTCAGCATTATTGCGTAGTAGCACCGGCACCGTGGCGGTTTAGTAATATCGCAGAAGAGTACAGAAACTTTGTTTTAGAAAAAGCAAAAACCGGCCAAGAGCGTGTCGGGCCACGCTCAGTGTAGGGTTCCGTAGTAATAATTCTTTTTTTGTTTGAAATACGGGCCAATGAAACTTGACCTCTGGATTGTATAGGCGCTCATACGATTCAGGGACCAAATTATATTGGTTAACTGCAGTTTCCATCTGTTGTTTCCATCCAAGTTCAAAATAATTTTCCTAGAAAGTCCTTATAAAGTTCTACTTTTCAGATTTTTTTCGTATTTTCTAAACTTATGGTTCAAAAGTTAGAGGGGGGGGGACGCTTTGTTTTTTACTTTTGGAGCGATTATTTCCGAAATTATTGACATTATCAAAAAATGATTTTAGTAAACCCCTATTCATTTTTAAATACCTTTCCAACAATATATCACACGTTAGGGTTAAAATTAAAAAAAAAATCACTTCCCACTTTACATATAGGGGGGCTACCCTAATAAAACATTTTTTTCCAATTTTTATTTTAGCACTTTGTCGGCGTGATTGATACACATATTGGTACCAAATTTCAGCTTTCTAGTGCTAACGGTCACAGAGATTAAGCGAGGACGGACAGACGGACAGACAGACAGACAGACAGACAGACAGACAGACAGACAGACAGACAGACATGGCGAAACTATAAGGGTTCCTAGTTGACTACGGAACCCTAAAAATGGGACATTTTCGTTTGCTATTTAATTTCCATTGGGATATTTTCATTTGCTATTTAATTTCGGTAGAGAGGGTAGACATAATGTGTTTTAAAAAAAAAATTCATCGATAAGCAGTTTGCACTTGAACTTGAAAAATTTTTGACATGACCAACCATGCCATGGTGAAAGGAACTTAGTTAACACAGGCATAAAGTCGTTATTGTTGATGTTGTGAGAATAACATCTAAGTATTCCTAAACCTCGAATTTCAATATAGAATACAGACTCAAGTACAACGAGTGCAAGCGCACTCGCGACTGTTATTTGTTTGAGATCGCCGAACCTACTCTTCTACTGACGGTCTCCCATTTTTCACCCTTATAGCCTTATGAATAAGGTTGAAAAGTATTCAACTTTCAGTGAAATCGGTAGTACGTTCGCCTGTATTTACTTGACCTTCTGTTGATACCACATAATATTATGTGAAGATATGCATGATATGAAAGGATTAATTTTTGCTACTCCGTAATTTATTTCCTCCTTTAAGAGCGGAACACTGTTTAATACTGGGGGTGGTAATCGAGGAAAATGAAATTACTTCATAACGGTGGAACATGGAGTACAGTATATTTTTGAAAAATTATCCATGTTAGCAAAATTACTTGAATTGCTTGACAGGGAAGAATTGAAGAAAAAAAAACATCTTACAGACGCCAAGTAACATGGAAGATGATCCTGGTTTTTGCAAAATAAATTAATTCTCTTCTAAGCGGGGAAATTTGTTGCTCCATTTGGCACATTTCCCAGCTAAGAGCTCTCTCGTGTGGAATAACATCATTAAATCTAAATTTTATCTGTATTATGTATGTATTTAGAAATATATAAGTATGTTTATCAGTTGTCTAGTACCCATAACACAAGCTCTGCTTAGCTTGGGACTAGATGGCGTTGTGTGATAGTTGTGGAATATTATTATTAAATCAAATGTCATTTATTCAATTTAGGCTGATAATCAGCACTTTTCGAACGTCAAATTCTACAAGAGACAGTCCCCCAAAACGCTTCGACACTTCCTTGTTTTAACCGGTTATTCCCGTTCGCCACCTGGATAACTGGAAAGAAGAAGTGGTGGAACAAACTCCCCAGTGACACATCTGTCTGCTAGGTTAGAAGAACCAAATTCTATACAATAATAGTAAAAAAAAAAGACGTAGTAGTAGAAAAAAAGCAGACTACAACATTTTATAGTAATTTTCCAAACTTTTGCTGGTACCTATAATTTCTAATTTTCTTTTATCGTCCGTTAGGCGATGGTGGCGTGTTACCCGGGCTCCGGCAGTCACTACGTAAAGCACGTGGACAACCCCAACAAAGATGGCCGCTGCATCACCGCCATCTACTACCTGAATCTCGACTGGGACGTCAAACGGTGCGGGGGATTGCTCAGGTAAATCAATCGAATTTATTTTATTTAAAAAAAATGTATTTTTTGGAAAGGACTGGATGCGAAAGACGCAAACCCGGGAAGATGGCGTGCATTAGAAGAGACCTACACTCAGCGTTGGGTGGTGAAAGGTTGAAAATGAAGGAATAAGAGCATACATTTTTCAAGTGGCAATGGATCCGGGACTGCGCAACTGTTCGAAAGAGACCGCGGCCCCGGAACATAAAGGGCTAAGAAGGAGCATATCTAACAGGTTTTACTCAGTAGAAGTTCGACACTCAATACCGTTCCGCAAATAAAAAAATTCCAATAGGAATGTCAGGCCCGATTTTGATGAAAATGAAACCATTGGAATTTTTAAAAATCAATATTCCTGGCCAGGAATTGGCGAAATAATAACATAATACGGCAAAATTCGCTTTTTAAAACATTTTGAGGATACTTTGCAGAGTTTGATTTACAAGTTTTACCCTCTTTTCCACTTTGGTTTTGATCTTTTACGACTTATTAAATCTAATTAATTTAATGATAACCGTAATGAAAACTGATTGGCCAGATGGCATGCAGTAACAAATTATGAAGTTATCCTTCTTTTAATAGCAAAAAAGAAGGATAATGGTTACCATTCTTTTTGTTTTTGGATAACCAATTTTTCCTACAACTTTGGCGGAAACATTTTCTAAAATTACTAAATTGTGTGTATAAAATCCACAGAGTATTCCCCGAAGGCACGAATCAAGTGGCAGACATAGCCCCGATCTTCGACCGGATGCTGTTCTTCTGGTCAGATAGACGGAATCCGCACGAGGTTCAACCTGCCTATAGCACTAGGTAAGCAAAGCAATGAAATGTATATCTATCTATAATTATCTAGCTCAACATTGTGATACCAGAGGAGCTCGTGGCTTAAAAATCACTGCCGCTCGGGGCGATCTTTAGCTGGTTATTGTGCTCCATGATCTTTAGGTTAAGCCGAGTTTGCCTAGGTTGGTCTGTGTGTCTCCGTGCCTCGGAAAGCAGCTGTTGGTTTCGGCTGCTATACCTATATAGATGTTTGGCTGTCGTTAAAGGTAGTCAGTGGTCCGAAAGTGTGACAACCAGGGGGTATCATAATTACCCAGTACTAACTGGGTTGTGCAGGTCAGATAGGCAGTCGGTCCATGTAAAAATACTAGTATTCAGCTGCATCCGGTTAGACTGGATGCCAATCCCAACATTATTGGAAAAAGGCTAGGCAGTTGATAAGTACATCAGATGTACTAGCCGATACGATCTACAACAATTTGAACCAGTAGCGTCATCTGTGTGTCGCGCCTGTTAGTTTTATAATTAGAAGGTGTAAGGATAGTAAAACTGAAATTAAGCTACACTTTGGGGAGGTCTATGTCCAGCAGTGGACGTCTTACGGCTGAAATTATGATGATGATGTTAAACTGACAACCATGCTTGTATTTTCCAGATATGCCATCACGTTGTGGTACTTTGACGCTCACGAAAGAGAGGAAGCCCTACGAAACTACAGTGAGTATCTTTGATCATATTTTTTTCTTTTTTGTTAGATGTAAATCTGGTATGGAATTGTAGAAACTTGACTAATGTATAAAAGAAAGAAAGAAAGAAAACATTGTCTGGCACATGCCACAAGTGCACACAACAAAATGAAAAAATGAAATGATGATGAATGTATGTAGTAATGTTGTCAATATTTAAGACTCAAACAAAAATAACGCCACACGTGTAATCCGAGAAGTGTTTGGCAGTGGTGTACCTAATAGTACACCCACACCACACATACTACTGTACTTACTTCCTTTAATATGGGTGTTAATATTTTCAAATGTTATAATTTACTAGTGATTTCTTTTCACGCTAGATAGATCTTAAAATAAACGAATATGTATGTACCTACTTAAAAATATCTACCAATTGGACTGAAACCACATCACATTCCTGAATAATTATTGCGTTTTGATAAAAATTGAGGAAAATTTAGTGCCCAGTTGCCCACTTATCAATCAAAATAAGTTAAATTATTAATTTACTACTATAATTTCCTGAAAAAATTTAATTGACAAGTGCGTCATAGGTTGTTGTTAGCCGGTTTAGAAAATATCCTCGTATAAAATCTACTGACACATGTATAACTTTTACCAAATTTAATAAACCTAATTTAAAATGAACTTCTACTACTATTAATATCATAAACGGGATATTTACCATGTTTGTTTATGATATTAATAGTAGTGTCAGTGACCATGTCAGTTTAAAAACTTATATTGAACTTCTACTACTTAAAAAAAGCATTGCATTATATTTATAAATTTCTACTTTTTACGGTGGTGGTGGTTGGAAATAATCTCCCAGACGACCACTGGGATAAAAACTATCCTATATACCTACCATGATCCTACCCCAGGTCAGGTCTATCCGTATGCCAGCATATAAATTTGTTCAGTCGTTAAGATGTAAAAAGGATTCCTTTCATTAATTCATCAGTTTTATAATATTAGTAGAATGATGTGAATTTTGCATTCATTTCATATAATTTTCATTTTCAACATAAAAAAAAACGTTTTAAATCAATTGTCTTATAAAAAGTCCAACATAGCATAAAATAAGGAGCTATCATAAAAATTCTTAGTCTTGCAACATCTAGTACATTGCATTCGCAAGGGAAATACCCGCGCGCTCGAAAGCAGGAAAATGCTTCACTTAAATATCTAGTCAATTGCAGTCGTATTTGTACAGTGCATACTTGACTTTATCCTGTTACTCATAGATCGTTAATTTGTGCACTTTATAGTTCTCGACATCAGAAGCATAAGGTTGTATGTACTAATTTATTTATTTGGTATATTATTTATTTCTTTTGACTGGCCTGTTGGTCTAGTGGTTAGTGACCCTAACTGCTATGCCGGAGGTCGTGGGTTCGATTCCCACCCAGGACAAATGTTTGTGTGATGAGCACGATCATTTGTTCTGTGTCTGGGTGTAATTTATCTTTAATATGTATGTATTTAGAAATATATAAGTATGTTTATCAGTTGTCTAGTACCCATAACACAAGCTCTGCTTAGCTTGGGACTAGATGGCGTTGTGTGATAGTTGTGGAATATTATTATTATTATTATTATTATATGAAGGACTTACAACCAATAAAAAAAAAAACAGACCAAAAAAAGAAATAATAGTCACCAGAAAGCTAGTTGCAGATCCTCACGAATAGACTTATAATCTCTCTTCTTATAATTCTCTCTTATATATCTATCTATCTTTTTCTTCTTTATGTATAATATTCTCATATCACAGTGTTAGTTGTCATACTCCTCGGAAACGGCTTCACCGATTTTTATGAGATTTTGTGTGTTTATTCAGTAGGTATGAGAATAGGTCGTAAAATACTTTTCAACACACTTGCTCATAAAGTGGCTATAATTTCACTGCAATTAGGCACGTAATGACACCTATAATCAAACTGTGACTTTTTCATTGCTATTATTCACTAGTGAGTTATAGGTTTTTTTTTAATTTTATTGGTTGAGTTGCTATGTTCTTAAAAAAGTTTCGATACAAAAAAAATCGTGTTCAATACTAAAATAAATTAATGTACCTAGTGCTTCCCCATTTCATGCAACTTTGAATTTAAATAGATAATTTCAACTAATACGTTTTTAATAAATGAATCTTTCACTCAAATAATATAACCTTTGTTTTCTCTGTAATAAAGAAAAAAAAATCCCCATTTTGTCCGTGGCTAAAACTCTATCCGCGAAAAGTCAAAAATAAAGAAACCACATTCTTTTAGTCTATGGCCGATCGCCATTGTTACCATTGTATCCGTATAGTTCTACTGTTCAGTTCAACTAGTAGGACTAAACGGAGAAAAAAATCCATTTAGTTCTACTATCTGCTGTATGAATTTTAATTGAACTAAACGGACAAAAAAGTTCTTTTAGTACTACTAATTTCCGGAATTATGTCCAACTGGTTGGATCACGGGGATAGGATGATCGTGTAAAACAAACATACATGCAACGCATGTTGTACTCCATGACGCGCGCTCGCTTCGCTCGCATATTACATAACACTATTGTCTTCTGTCCCCGAAGTGCCGGGCCTCCGCCGGCCTCCTTCGTCGGCCTACGGCCCGGTGCCCATGCCGCCCATTAAGGATACTGTCGCGAGACGGTCGTATTATAATTTTGGTTAAAAGAGGAGGTAGTAATTGCATTGCACTTCAGCATTAATAGATAACCTTTTCCTGTTTATTACCAGTAGTTGTTCCATAGATCATACATTCAATTCCCAGAAGTACAACTAGTTGGACCAAGGAAAGAACAACTCACTGTAATTGAACCATTGGTAAAGATATTTCCCCATAGAACAACCAGTTGAACCCAGTTGAACCATGGGTAAATTTACTTCTCCGTAGTACAACCCATTGTATCCGTATAGTTCTAATACAATGGAAATTAGTAGTACTAAAAGAACTTTTTTGTCCGTTTAGTTCAATTAAAATTCATACAGCAGATAGTAGAACTAAATGGATTTTTTTCTCCGTTTAGTCCTACTAGTTGAACTGAACAGTAGAACTATACGGATACAAGTATTGTTACAGTAGTGGCGCCACTGGTCATGAAAAAATGCTTCGCTACGTCAAACTTAGTACATTTATTTTAGTTCCGTGTTTTCCCGCCTGCATAGATAACTTGGTAGAACTGTAGATGCGCGCGCATTAATTTTTCCCGCTATTGTAAAAAAAATACAGAACTTGTTTTAACTGTTGAAGTTGGTAGAACTGTAGATGCGCGCGCATTAATTTTTCCCGCTATTGTGAAAAAAAAAACAGAACTTGTTTTAACTGTTGAAGATGACTTTTTAGTATTATTTTCTTCACAAGTGTGTTGAAAAACGTCATATGATACACGTGTGTATTGATGATTACCGTCCTCGGCTTTCTTAAGACCCTCACCTGACGGCTCGGGTCTCAATGGCGCCTCTGCGGTAATCACCAACGTTACACACTTGTACCATAATATACCGGTTTTACATAAAAATAAAACCGATATTATGTGCCGAGAGGGAAAACATACAGCATTGTTTATGAAGAAGCAGTGTATACTTAGCCTTTTGCGCGGTCAATAGTACGGATACTTTAGTTTAATTTAATAACGGCAGGTGGCGCAAGTATCGCCGATGTCATATTTAATCTATGCCAGCTAGGACGCGGGAACCGCTGTCACTTTTCGAATTCATAGTCTTCACCAGGAAGGACTTCCTACAATGCTGTATGTTTTCCCTCTCGGCACATAATATCGGTTTTATTTTTATGTAAAACCGGTATATTGATGTGCCTCCGGAAAACATACAGCATTGTTTATGAAGACGTGTTTGTTATCTGCTGGTGATTACTAGTAAGTAGTTATAGGTAAAACACAACGCTATGATGATTAATAAATGTAAATTCAAAGAATTAAGTAGTTACAGTAGCAACGAACAGTATTTAAAAAAAAGATATTTAGATCTTCACCGATTTATAGCAATAATCTCGGTTTAGATGTTCTACATACAAACAAATTCAAGTGTTGTAAATAGCAGTAAATGTATTGAAAAATGTATTACGATGGTCCTTGGGCAGTTCTACCTCGCGAAAGTAATGATTAAAGAAGGTATTGGATGATTTCCAATTACCCCGTGATAAGATTTCGTCTATGTTTCAAAATGAATAGAACTTTTTTTTTTTTTTTTTTTGTAGGTATCTCGAAAATTATTATTTCTATTATTTTGTGCCTGAAGCCTGTATTTGTTTTGAACTGTTCCTTAGGTTTTTGAACCTGTGGTAGTGATAACTAGAAATGAGGCCCTCCGAGGGACTAGTGACATAATAGTTTTGTAATGTCAAATAAAAATTCATAACTGGGACAGTTTTATCCGGAACTTTTAAATTATTCTTTTACTGCAAATTATTGGCAAGGTTTGTTCAAACAATTTGTAAACCGATTAATTACCGAATGTTTCAAATTTTTTATAAAAAAAATTTATCGCCCTGTAACTCAATAGGGTTATTGTGAACCCAATCATGATACCCTGTAAAACGGATAGTAAAAGCTCCCTTTGATGTAGCGAGGCGTTGGTAGTTGCAGCCATGATTTCTTCCGTTGGTGCCAAGAAATCTTTTCCTTTGTTAATACTAAACAGTTCGTCGTTAAGGACGCATTCCCGATTGATAAGTCAAATCATTACTTTTTTAAACAAAAGTATGTTTATTAAATACAATGCTTTGTATTTTTAAAATGTTTTTGCTGCTTATTGTAGATAGATGTGCAAGGTACAATTCTTAACTATAAATATAATTTTAGATATGTCCAGTTTCTCAATAAATGTACCGAAGTGTTTTAATTTACTTCGGTACATTTATTGAGAAACTGGACATATCTAAAATTATATTTATAGTTAAGAATTGTACCTTGCACATCTATCTACAATAAGCAGCAAAAACATTTTAAAAATACAAAGCATTGTATTTAATAAACATACTTTTGTTTAAAAAAGTAATGATTTGACTTATCAATCGGGAATGCGTCCTTAATTTTTAAATTTCAAAATCCCAGAAAAAGCAGGCTGTTCTACCAATGCCTACAATAACGGATATGTTTCCACGTAGGAGTGTTAAAATGTTGCAAACTCCAACGACCTACGCGTTTCTGTTGATGTATTATTCAAAAAAATATTGTGGATAACATCCGCTGTTACGTCACTTGTGTTCACATTAGTATTCGGTTCGTAATTTTGGTGCATTATAAAGTTTGTAAGAAAACTGACCTGGTTGTATAACGCGTCGATCCGAGGATCGACGGTTACCTGTGAATCCCGCTTTTGTTTCATTCGAGGAGGTTCCTCTCGTTCGGTGTCCGATGAACTGCTGCACGAAGAGTCCTCCTTTTCTTGATCCCTCTCGGAAGTCGGCGAGTTCAAAACGATCGACCGATTGGCCCCGGCGGTGGCCTCCTCGGGTTCGTCACTCGGCCCGGGATTCATAACGATAAAATCGTTATTTTAAAGTTAAGATTGAAAATAAATCAATAGTTAATGCACTACTAAGATGTCTAACGCAGTGGTAAATAGATTTTTTTAAAAGGTTATACGATTAACCGAAAAATTTTGGATTTCGACCGCACGCGGCGAAAGTACACAACGCTATGAATTCGAAAAGTGACAGCGGTTCCCGCGTCCTAGCTGGCATAGATTAAATATGACATCGGCGATACTTGCGCCACCTGCCGTTATTAAATTAAACTAAAGTATCCGTACTATTGACCGCGCAAAAGGCTAAGTATACACCGCTTCTTCATAAACAATGCTGTATGTTTTCCGGAGGCACATCAATGTACTATTTCACCCTCCTAACCCCACCCGAAGGGGGAAGAAGGTAGGGTGGGTAGGGTAGGCGTTGCAGTAAACTGTGCAATGCAACGCATGCAGGGCACAGCTGGTAATAATATAATTAATATAGAAGTTGTGTACATCCGACCTTATGCTTCTGATATCGAGAATTGTTTGTATAGTTCTGTTTATTTAGTAAAGCAGTCATGTAAACATTGATTTATTTATTTATGTGTACGAGCGGAGGAGGAAGTGAGGCAGTAAAAACGATAATTTAGTGCTTCAAGTTTCTGTATAGATTTTCGGATAGTTCATGTTGCTTTAGTATATTTTCGGTAGATTATGCAGAAATTTGATACATTTGAACCCAAGCAGGAGCATTTCTTTAATTAATTTTATAAGCACAGCTCTCAACACGGTGAAGGAAAACATTGTGAGGAAACCGGCATGTACTAGAACCAAAAAATGTAAGTCATGTGACATCTACCAACCAGCGCTGGGCTCGCCTGGCGGATTATAGCCCATTCCCACGCATAGAAAGAAGGCCTGTGTCCCAGAAGTGGGAACATTGTGCTGTTGAACTAGGCTGATCATGCTATATTTATCTCTATATATAAAAATGAATCGCTATTTCCTTGGTCATCGCATCACGCGTGAACGGCTGGGCCGATTTCGCTAATTCTTTTTTTGTTGAGTTTGTAATTGTCAGGAGAAGGTTCTGTGGCGACTAGCGACATATATCGCAACACCTGCGTACTAACAACGATCGACAGAAATTCCTACATCGCGCTATCAGCATTATCTGCAACATAAGCCTATATAGGAGTTCCCGACTTACATATTATGTCGGGCAGTTAGCCCACCGGACACAACACCCGTCCGGTCGGAGGATCCTCCCTTTTCTATGGGGGATGAGGAACTTTACACCAGGGACTGAAAGCGGTTACGGTTAAAGGTTAAGATACCTCAAAAATATACCGGTACCGGTTTAAAATAAAGGTTGAGCTATACCGGTACCTTTATAAATAAAGGTTGGGCTAAACCGTTATTTAACCCTTACACGATTTCGGTACCGAAATGCATGCGCGGCGCGCGTGTGTGCGGTAGAAGACGTTAGAACTTGCGTATGTAGTTTATAATCTAATAATGTGCAACAATCGGCAAGTGAACGACAGACAGAGTGGCGAGGCGGTGCGTCAAAGCAAACCCCTATTTATTAAGGTTTAGGTACCGCTACCGATATATTTATAACGGTTACGGTACTTCTACCGAAATATACCGGTATGCATTTCCATACTCAGAATTTCACTACCGGAAAAAATAACGGTATCGCAATATTTCGGTAACCCTTATTTAACGGTATGACGTCATACCGAAATTTAAAGGTACCGTAATTTTTGGGTAATTCAGTCCCTGCTTTACACCCTGTTCCTCATTACCCCCCAAAGTTCTAATGAAAAAATAAATAAAAGAAAGTTACCAGCAGGAGGTAGGCAGATACGAGTAGTTTCAAGTTTCAGTCGTGACGAGCGTTAGAACGGCTATTTAGATCCAATGTCAACGGAGCAAACAGCATGGTGGTTCTGCGACCGCTCTACAATATGTTAATCGCTAGCTCGATCCTCGTGATTTGAATTAATATTTTTGGAGGACCTTTGCATTTCTTTTTCCCATTTTTTGTACAGCGGTGGCCCAGTGGCGGCAGCAAATGTTAGGCATACCTAGGATGGCGCACCGCACAAACGCCTCGATTCTATACGAATTTAAAGTTAAATCTAGCCTATCGACCTTAAAGGAGTTCCCTCTTCCTGATAAAAGCTAAAACGGTAGTTGAAAAAAAAAACCAATTAGTCCGTCAGATAGATTTCCAACGACACGTATTTTTTCTTTTTTGACGTTTACAATAAATGAAGACGATAAAGTTCTTCGAAAAGTCGTTTGACTAATATGTGTGTGTGTGTGTGTATCAACCTAACTAGGTTGATAGTAGGTATGAAAAAGGCATTGCAACGCATACGGTACAGCTAGTACTTAATATTATAAAAAGGAAGGATTTGTATGTATCGAATAAACTTAAAAACTACTAGACCGATTTAAAAAAATCTTTCACTGTTGTGAAGATACACTATCCCCGGGTGACATAGGCTACTTTTTATCCCTGTATTCCCACGGGAACGGGAACTACGCGGGTGAAACCGCGGGACGTCCGCTAGTGCTAAATACATTACATTACCAGAAGCTAAGACCAAGATCATCATGTTACAATTTCAATCCAGATTGTTCACGATTGTGACGGTCTAGCAATTTTCACCCTTATGCCCTATACATAAGGTTTAACAAAGTTTTCTCTTCGTTTTCAGAAGAACGCGGCCAGCCATCATCAAGTAAGTGATGTTGGCACCTGTGGGGTGCCTCGCTCCCCGCACGCCACAGACGGAGTCGCGTGCACACCTAGTGCCTGACTGCGTAGCCCGTAACACTGCTATTTTAAATTATATCATAAGAACATATTTTTTAAGGTCGAGTTTCATTTGCTAGCTTAACTCCACAGAACTGACAGAAAGAACAGACTACACTACTTGCAATCTATTGACCCGAAAAGATCATCAATTTCGTTTTTACCAGACTGCCAAGCTTAAAGGAGGTTTATTCGTCGATAATGTTTAAATATCCTACTCCTAACCGTCAAGACTGCGGAGATTTGCTAGCTAATCAAAGTCGACCCCATATTCAAGAAACGTGCTGTTTTTGTCATAGTATCGTGTTAGATCTTAGTTTTTTTCAAATCACGACAATTTATAGCTTAAGTCAATGGTCCCATGATGTGTGGTTATGGTTATACGAAGGCTGTAGTATCACTTTTATTACTTCCTGACCCATAAGAGTCCATTTGTAACATATGGGCCTTAAAAGAAGAGGCAAGGCTGATTTTCAAATATTGTCTACAAAAGGTAGATTAGCACTTCTTTTATTTTAAAATAGTAATATATTTATTATATTTCTGTTCGTAACTTTCTTTAAATGTGCAATAATATCTGGCAATAGATACTTTGTCAAAAACAGCACCATATGACTGCCTCATCTAGGCTAATATGGATCAAATAAACGATTTATTTCTATTATTGTGTGAAGAGTGCAACTTAACCTAAACCTTTGCAGTCAAACACATAAGAAATATTATTTTATATTAGAAATATTATTTTATTATTAATTTCATTGTCAATAGACACCAGAGTCATAAATATTAGCTAGAATATATAAATAGATAGTTCTAGATAAATTTGATATTTTATTAATGTATGGTTATTGTTATCCATGCCTTGAAGTATTAATTTTGTTGAAGTGTATTTTATTGAAGCAAGTTTGCTTCAAAGCGCTTTTTATATTGTGCTAATTTGAGCTCTATAGCGTTATCCAGTCGGTTTTGAATCCGGGCACGCACCCTCCTCTATCAAGATCATCCGCGGTCCGGACGATCCGCGTTCAAGATCATCCGCGTTCCGGGTGATCCGCGCGTAAGTCCTATTTGAAGGACGCAGATCACGCACGAACGGATCTAACACAAGTATGAGTTTTATTATTACTACGTATTAGAACTTGGTCTAGTTTAACTCTAATAAGAGCTATCTTAGCACAATGTTAAAGCGCTATAGACATCATGTTTTTATTTAGTTGATGCACGATTATGCAGAATTATTCAATGTTTGATGCTAGTTCGCTGATGTTATAGGTAGCTTAAAAGTTTTTTCTTCTTATTTTCTTCTTTTTGACGCATGACGAATAATAATGTGCGTCAATATTTACTTCAGAAGTTTTCTATGAATTTCGGCTAACTCTAAGATTAAATTTCCCTGAAACCTTTTTTTTTCTATCTAAAATCTTCCGAGTTCACTGACGGTTGTCCACTTTTCTATCTTATAACATAGAGTATAAGGGCCAAAAATATCTGTCAGTGATCTTGGTAGTACTTTTAAGACACATCAGTGAACAGTGAGAATGGCTAAGACTGAATACCAATTCGACACGCGTTTATGAGATTTCAACATGTAAATTTTATTTATTTGTTTTACAAACTACATAATATTTGTTTATTTACCGTTCTTTTAATCTTGTAAATATTTATACCACCAAACTGGTTGAATTATTATTTCCTCAGTTGTATTTATACTGTTTGTCTACTCTATTGTCTATACCTGGTACTGGTTCTTTGTATTTACTCTGTGCAAACTCGTTTGAACCCTGTAACTTTGTTATATGATCATACCACTCCGTCTTTAGTACTAGACTAAATACACAGCAATTTCCACCGAGTTATTAAATAAAAACAATTAAAATTGTGACGAAAATGTAAAAAAATACCTCTTACCTAAGTAGTAAGTACTTTTATAAGAAATTGGTGTAAATAATAAAAATAAAAACGAAAAATATACATACTTAACTTTATTTTATAAATGTTGTGTGTATAGTATTGAATTTTATACAGAAATTAGTGTTTAAAAATAATTAAGCTTGTTCTTCCCCACTGTAACGTTTCGTTTTAAGTTTTGTATAAATAATAATCAGTAAGTTTAAGCTGTGTGATTTAATTTTAGCCGATTATGATTTTGTATATGCTGTATTGATTATGACATTGTTGTCCAACAAATGTTTGTTAAAATAATTAAACCAAATTGACTTGTGTTGGAAGTCATAAATTATTTTGTGGACAGAGCCTGGTATTAAATTTTACATTGCAATATATTCTTTTATTGTTCTCCCTACTGCTCGATCTTCATTCAAACTCCACCAAAGCGAAAGATGTGCCAAATTCGACCAATCACAGTTACATCTGATCTTTCGCCCTTCCTATCATTGGTCGAATTTAGCACATCTCCTCTCCGCTTGACACATCTCCGCTTTGATGGAGTCCCGCCCTAAGGCTGCCTGTCCACCGGAGCGGAGCGAGGCAGCGGAGCGGAGAAACGGAGAAATATTAACCAATAGGATTGCACACTGGGACCGGAGCGGAGATTTTGTGCAGTCCTATTGGTTAATATTTCTCCGTTTCTCCGCTCCGCTGCCTCGCTCCGCTCCGGTGGACAGGCAGCCTTAGGCACGCTTACTAGGGTCGGGGGTCAGGTTCTGTGCATCCATGACGTACCGAGAAAGCACATTAAACCGTTGGTCTAAACCGGCTGTACTTAATTTGTAGATTTTGCCAGTGTTTACAGTGACCGGAAGTCAGTTGCCCGACAGATTGACACCAGTCAGATAGGCAGTCGCTTCATATTAAATACTATTCTGCGGCATCCGGTTACATTGAAGGCCGACCCAAAGTTAGATGAAAAATATTTTTTTCTTTTGTAATCGGGTCGGCTATGCATCACATAAAGCAGGCAATAAATTGTTGTTTGGTGACAGTTGGACCATATAGTGATCCTGTGTAAGAAACCAGGTTGGGGGCTCGATATACATATTATTCGCCGAGCCTGCCGAATATGTCTACCGTCAAAGACAGTCGAACTGAACTGCATAGAGTAAGTTATATATACCGTGTTTTAGTGATAAGTAACTTAGGGACCTCGCGCACTGCGCAGTCATGACTACGACTTGTCGCATGACTGGTCGCTATCTAGAAACAAAAGTACCTAGTCGGGCACCAGCATAGCTATAATTAAAATCCCTGATGGTGGCCCTGCGCAATGATATTATAAATAAAAAGAGGGGCCCTGCGAAAGTCAGTGACACATTCCCAAACAATCGAATCGAGCTTGACACTTTCGAGTACCTATCAGATTTTTCGATCAAACGATTGGCAAAATAAATGCTATTCACAGCGATCGACTTGAGGCCACAACCATGCACCAAAGCTGGCAGAAAACATTTTACAATTCCATTTTCTCGATAAATGTTTGAGAAAGAGGTCACTGATAAACCTTCGCGAAAGTTATTTGGGATAGAAGAACATAGATCTATGTCTAACAGCTGTTTGGGTACAACTGATTAAGTCAAAATGACAATTTACATTATTTTGTGACGATACATTTCTTTTGATTTTAATTTAATTAGAGTTTATTTTAAATCTTTTCGAATATGTATATTTTGTGTAACCTATTTATATAGGTAATTAAATATTTTTAGAAGATCTTTTTTGCTAACAAAAATGAGATCATCTAAAGAGAAAAATAGGTTTAAAAGAATACGCGAATATGTATGTATTTATGTCACCTTGTATTACCAATAAAACAACCAGAGGTCACACATATATAGTACATTATACCTCAATGCCTGAGGTACTCTTACTGTAGGTTAGTTGCCTGACATTTATGCTGAACTGGGCCTGTTTGGTTGGAGCAGCCGTGGGGCAAACAATTTATGTCTAGATATATTCGCACAATGAAAGATCAGATTATACTGGTTTTGTATAGCTTGATGTGTAGCCGTGTGTACCTAATAGTTTTAGGTTGTTTAAAAAAAAAACACTTTTCATATTAATTTTTGCATGTTTATTATTGTGTTATGCCCTGTGTCTGTACAAATAAATGTTATTTCTTTCTTTTCTTTCTTTAGGTAACTATTTTGCGGTTTGAGGTACAGGGTGTAGTTTCTCATAGGTACTTACTCCACTGAAAAGGGAGGATCCTCTGACCAGACGGGTGTTGCCTCTGATGGGCTACTGCCCGAAACTTGTCTGGTTTTTGTATGTTTATCTCGCGAATAGATTTGATTGCACAATCTTCAGTTCTGCACTTGCATCATAGATGTCGCTACAGATCGTTTGTATATTTTGACAATATCTATCATCAGAAATGAGTAAGCTGAATAAGTTGTGGGATCTAAAGTGGTCACTTAAGCAGATAGTTTGGAAGGGCTTTCGATTTGCTTCAGTTACGTACCTACGTGGTACTACACCTTACATAGACCTTTGCAATACAAAAGCCTAAAATAAGTAGGTAAATTTATCCGTTTTTTTTTCAGAGCCACGACCACAACCAAGACGGTTTTTTAATGATTAAATCGAGTGAAAACAATGGGAAGCCTGGAGTGGTGAGGGATTAGTAAGTTTTCGACAAGATTATTACCACAGTCCTCGGAGTACAGTCAGTTGCCAGCATTACCGCTCTGCTTACACCATTTACCCTCTTCTGCTTTATACGAGGGAAACCACCACCACTGGCTGAGTGGTAACCTGCTTGTCACAGTCACGATGCGACGTGCAAAATGGCAGCTAAAAAAAAACGTTGCCCCACTCTAAGAATTTCTCCTGTATCGTGGGTGCGTCATCACACACATTTAAACGAGAAACAACTATTTGTAGGCCATACAAATATTTGTTTCGTGCGGGGATCGAGCCCGCGACAGCGTAGTACAGCTTTATGCACTGGCACATGTACCTTCAGCCAGCAGGCATGTAAGGAAAAAAATAAGAGAGGAAGAATGGGAAACCAGAAAAGTATATGGAAGAAGTCGCGTACTTAGTCCCATTTTCACGACAGCGAAATGAAACTATGTAATCATACGCAAATAAACATCTGCCTAGCCTTTTCCCCACTAAGTACATTGCGTTAGATCAGCTCTCTGTGCAGCTACCAGTACTTAGTATTTTATAATTTGGTAATGTTTTCACTCTTCTAATTTTTGAAATGTTTGTTTGCAGTTGTCTCTGTATACAGTCGCACCTATTCGCTTCTGCATTGGCTACAGCTATAACACAGCTACATTTGTTATGTAAGTTAGAAGGGAAACCGACACGTCGGGGCTGCGGGTTGTTCGAAAAAGATACCGCGGCCTCGACACAAAGGGCTAACAACGAACATGGGTGGTTTTTAGTCAGTAGAAGTCTGACACTCCTTACCGCTCTGCCCAGAGCGGGAGGAGTCATTTGATGATTTCTCACTTTCCAAAAAAAACTGAAAAGCAAAAAACAAGCACATTTTAAATTAAACAAAACTTGGAAGCAGGCGGGGTCCATTCTATTTTCATTTTTTCTTTTCATAATTTAATATACAAATGAACCGCGCCTGCTTCCAAGTTTTGTTTAATTTAAAATGTGCTTGTTTTTTGCTTTTCAGTTTTTCCAGTCGGGTTTTTTAGTTTTTTAACTAGGTACTTTTTTATTTCTTTTGTTTGTTCTTTCGTTCGTCGCGTAAAATTCTTCGCAGATGATTTTACTTTTGTGCTTGTTTGTAGGATTTCTCACTTTGAATTTCTTTTAAACATATAATTGTTAGGGGAGACCGGGGCAAGACGAAGCTCGGGGCAGGACGGGAAATATGCTTGTATGCGTGACTCGTGAACACAACAGACCCCTACACAGCGCCTTTCGCGCGATGCTTAGTTGCGTCACACGGGTCCGAGCGGCGCGTGCGTGTCACTGCGTGTTTTGGTTGCGCGGCGCGAAAAAACTGTGTTTTGAAGTATTTTTATGAAGTTTATGTGTTTTGTATCGATGAGCATCAAGGTAAGTATCAATGCTATTGTAACATTTTTTCAGATACTTAATGTAATAGTGTTAAACTAACGAATGTAGCTTGATTTTTCGCAGAATAATTTTGCAGGTTAAAACTGTTGTTACTTTTGCAAAATGTGTCTGTTGGGGTAAAACGGTCGGGGCAAAATGGGATAGCCCCATAAGCATGTGTAGGTACAAAAATGTTTTATACCTACCTATTTAATAACAAGTTTATTTTTTATTTGCAGTTAAAATGGCATGGAACTATAAACGTAAAACAGATCGTGGAAAAACAAGGTAGCTGCTTGTCATCTACCGAAAGAGGACAACTAGTTACGGCTGAAATCTGTTTTAACGCTGCTGGAACTTATATACCACCAATGCTGATCTACGCCCGAAAATGGATGAAGAATTAATTGCTAGATGATGCACCACCGGGATTTTGGGGGACCTTTAATGATAATGGGTGAATAACTTCACAAATATTCTTTATTAAGTTGTGTACTCATTATGCCCCATAGCGTTTCCCATTTTGCCCCGGTCATGGGGCAAGACGGGATATTTGGCATGTGTCATTTATTTCCTATTAGCCAAAAAAATACGTGCTTTAGCGCTATAAAAGATTATAATTGTGTTGGTTAAAAGTGTAAGTGTTTTTTTTGTTGTAAGAGATTTTTAATAAACAGTTTAATTTTCATATAATGACGTTTTTTCTCTTAGGTATCCCATCTTGCCCCGGTCTCCCCTATATATTTTTGTAATCTCCTTTTAAAACCCTATTTTTTGATACTCTACTCGATGGTATTGAAAAAAAAATTTTTTTTTAACTCCTCGATTTGTTGGCCCCCAAAATCCGCAATTTTTCTTTATTTTTTAAGTTTAATGTAGCCTATAACATTCGCGCCAGCAATACGAATCTAACGACGTATATTTCATTCAAATCGGTTAATCCGTTGATGAGTTATGAGGGAACAAAGAAACGGACATACATACATACTTACATACATACATACACGTCAAACACATAACCCTCCTTTTGGGCTTCGCCACAGTCGGGTAAAAAAAATGGGAGACCGACGCTGAAACGGTTACCACGTATTCAGTACCTACATCATTCTGAACCCTCCATTTACATCCTAAATTACCCTAGAATCAAGGTTGATAAAAATTCCTCTTAGGAGGAAGCCGACCGTAACACTAATATTAACATGATTTCGAAAAAACAAACACTTTATCCTGGGGTAGTTTAGGAACAGTTTGAAATGTAAAGAACTTTTTACCTCTAATCTCTAATATCTCTCTTTAATATCTATCTATAATATGTACCTATGTATTTAGAAATATATAAGTATGTTTATCAGTTGTCTAGTATTGTCTAGTACCCATAACACAAGCTCTGCTTAGCTTGGGACTAGATGGCGTTGTGTGATAGTTGTGGAATATTATTATTATTATTACCTATAGAACTTTTTGCCCGACCCGTGAATCGAACCCACGAGGCCACGACCCACGTCCAGCAGTGGCGCTTGCGACCACGAGACCAACGGGACGATTAAATAGACGTGAAAACTGAATTCCACCTTGTACCAACTGTACCAACCAAACATAGAATATAATATTTTGCAGAAAAAAAAGAAAATTCAAATGATAAAAGGGTTTGTTTGCACTTCTTCTTATCGTGTGGGCAGTAAGGTCTAACAACCTCACACACCCTAGTGTCAGAGTTTCTAAACCGCCGCAAGGGCCTCTGACATGGTTTGGAGACCGCCATTTGGCGGCCGGGACCACCGGCTTATACGTTACCTTCCGAAGCACGGAACCATCTTTTTATCAGACAATCAGGTGATTCAACCCTGCAATGTCCTAACCAAACTGGAAACAACTTCACAAAGTATGCTTCCCGTGGGAATCGAACCCACGACCACCGGGTCACAAGGCAAACGCCTAAACCACTCGACCACGGAGGCAGTTAAACGTTTGTGCTAAAACGGACACATTCAAGAATCGATCGAGCAATTGGCTGAATAAAGTCCATTCTAGCTCGGTTCGTCGATTCCTGCTCGGTACCTCTTGTATCAGTGCTAACGCACCCCTATGCACTTCCACACCATATCCAGCTGAATGCAACAATAAACTGCGGTTCATGAAGACAATGGCGGACATGCACACCCATCTCGCTATGAAGTTCCAAGTAGAGAGTAAGGAAGAGGACTCTATGGACAAGATCAACCGTCGGGAGTTGGAATCCGATCAGTACAAGCTGGACAAGCTCTTTGCTGACAGGTAACAAAGAAAATTGTGTTTATTTGGGATTATTGACAAAAACACCTTTAAATTATACAAAACAAAACAAACTTTTTTTTTCATTGTGGGTGGAAAATCATCAAATAACCCGCTCTTAGGCAGAGCGGAAGGGAGTGTCAGACTCCTACTGACTAAAAAGTAAAAACCACCCATGTTCCTTCTTCGCCCTTGTGCCGAGGCCGCGGCATCTCTTTCGACAATCCGCAGCCCATGCCAAAAGGGCCTCAGCTCACCATAATGCCAGATGGCAAAGGTCCCTACTTACATCATCAGCTGTAATGTAGGTATCCTAATCCAGAATGTAGGAACACAGCTCTTCTCTATGCTAGGAAATGAACCATAACCCACCACATGATGATGTCCATGACATGTCTGTGAGTTTTTGGCTCTAGAACAAAGCGGTTTCCTCTCTTTTAACCGTTTAGAGAGCAGTGATGATGAAGTACATTACATTACACAAAGTAACGCGTCTGGTTAAATTCGAACCCTCAGGCTGCAAGTCTAAGTCGGTGGTGTCACCTCTAGGATCAGTCCCAATGCTCACAGGTACCTACCCCCAGGAAAAATAAATCATCTCGCTTCTTCTTCTTAGCGTGTCGATGACAATTCAAATTGAGTCGGCCCAAAATTTGGCGACGAGTTCGGCACTTTCAGTAGCCTCCATCAGTTCCTGTGATGTGCAAGTAATAGGACAGGCTGGACACGATATCAAGTGCCCCATAGTGTGCGGGGCAAGACCACATTTACACTCCACAGGTTTTCCTTGCTCCGGCCTACCTGTGTCCGGAGTCTGTTTAGAGACTTGTGTCCAGGTGGAAAATTTTCGACAAGTGGCACAAATGGGTTAGGTATCATCTCGCTTGTACCGGCACTACAGAAAGTACTACATCAATTTTGAATGAATCGCACAATCTCCTATACTCCGAACAGATATATCTCCCGTCTGGTAGGAGGACCCTTTTATACGATGTAGCCTGTAGAAATGTCGGACGTAAGTGGCAATGGGCAGCACACATTCTTCGCAGAGCGGATGGCCGATGGGGCCGACAAGTTCTGGAGTGGCGACCGCGAACCGGAAGGTGTTGCATTGGAAGGCCTCCCAGTAGGTGAACCGACGACCTGGTGGAGGTTGCGGGGATCCACTGGATGCGACCGGTCAGTGTGGTGACACTTGGGGGAGGCCTATGTCCAGCAGTGGACGTCTTTCAGCAGAAATGATGATGATAATGAATTTTATACCCTGTTTTCATATCTCTATACGCTAGGTCTTCAAATAGTACATCTGAAAATGTATTTATTATTGCAGAAAGTTCTTGGCGGATGTGCTGCATAATGCATTTGTAGATATGGTCGAAAATCGCTGCTTTACCAGTCTACGCGCCACCAACATGGAACTTGTGGAAACACAGTTGTACCGCGACTATCTTATCGAAGAAGAAGCCAAGAATAAACTGTTTGTATTTACTATGCTTTATTTTCCGTTAAACCGTAGACAGAACCACCAGGAAACCACCAGTTGGATTGCACTGGTCGATTTTGTTGTGTAGCTATTTAGGTAGATTCTCCGAAGTGAAGCTCTTACAAATAATTCTGACGGTACCTCAGACCAACAAAAAAAGGAAGACGACGCACCACGAACATCAAAAGTGAAGCCAACTTTTTATCTATGTGTGTAGACAATGTCTCGAGAAGTCGTGACGTTCTAGGAGAAATGCGTGTGGTTTTAGTGTAGGTGTGTGCGTAAGCTTGTATGTTTACTTGCTATAGGCGTGTGGTTTTGTGGCTTCACTGTTGGTGTTCGCGGCGCGCCGTCTTTCTTTTTTTCTTGGTCTGAGGCCGGTACACACGACGGTGATGACGTGTTCTGGTCCCCCCCCCCCATTCTCGCCAGGAATTTGGTTCTAAGAGGGTTCTACTTCTTACCCTTAAAGAACCGTCTCCACGAGCGAGAGAATCGCGGCGATATTATTGATGTGCCGCGTATTCTAAGAAGTGGTACCTACCCTCTACGAACAAAATTCTTGGCTCTGCAACTATCAAGATACTTTGATTTAGTAGGAAGTCACAAATAAAAAAACATTTGAATATGTTAGCGCTCGTCGTGAGATGGCTCGGCAACTGAGACAGCAACGGAATTACATCAAGACGGTCCTCTACGACACCAATCTGACAGTTGAAAATCTCAAGTGTACAGTCGAAGTAAGTAGATATAAAGGTTGTAAAATAACCCTCTTTTGGCTTTGCCGTAGTCGCGTAGTCGGTCGGGTAATAGTGGCCCTAACGAAGCCGAAAGACACTTGTTCTCCGCGTCACTGCGAATTTATTTTTGCTCTAGACCCCCTGTTACGGACATATTGGGGGTCAAGGTTCCAATTCACAGCTGTTTTTTAAATACTAGGTTGCGTAGGGGTACTTAGTTTGATGCACATAATGCTTGGTCGACGTCTTCGTAAAGCGTTCGTCTCAGGAGGAGGCAGGCTTAAATTTGACGTGTAGGACTAGTGGATTTAATCGTTGTCACAAGACCAGTTACCTATAACTCCTGAATATCATAACTTCCAGCAGTTTTTATTTTTGTCCACTACCTACGTACTCTTTTCTTTACTTCTTTTCTGATCGTTTTTTTTCTGTTTCGATCGTAGTCATCCGCAAACGTCGAGACGAGCGGAACAGAGAGGATACGGTGATCGACCATGAATCACATATAGGTTGCAGACCGTCTATACGGCGTATTTTGCCTATCCTATGATTGGTCGTATCTTGCACGTCTCCTTTCCGCTTCGCTCATCTCCGTTTTGGTGAAAACCGGGTATTTAGGTGAATCCTACAAGGTAACTCGCGAAATTCGAATTTTCTTACCTTTTTTTGCAATTTGCCAGTCAGTGGCAGAAAAAGGTAGGTAAACTACAAAAAAACATAAGAAGTTTTGATTTTCACGGGCTACCTGGTCGGATTAACCTTAATCGTAACCAGTTTCTACTCCATTAACTCTATTCAGTTCAATTTAATGTTTAGGACACAGAGACAAACGCTGAAACAAGGAGCAGGTACATAGAAAACTGGGAGCGTGCGCGTACGGAGCAGCATGATCACAAGATCTTTGTCACAGAGTCAGTTCCGACCGACAACATCAACTATTACCAGTTAAGAGCTGACCAGGAGCAGAGGATCCATTCTGAAGTTGAACTGCTTGTCAACATTTCTATTAATGTAAGCGGATTTATTTATCTTTTGTATGCTAAGAGGATGTGCGGTGTTACGCGAATATATAAAATAAGTTAAATAAGAAATGAGTAGGTACATAAGAGGAAGTCTGAAAGTGGCGCCGGTGACTTGTGTGGAAATCGGTTGTCGTGGTATGGGCATGTGATGCGGAGTAATGAGGAAAATATCGTGAGGAAGGTTATGAGTATGAATGTGGATTCGATGGGTATATAGAGTAGACGAAGACCAAAGAAACGATGGATGGAAGAATGGAGGGATGGAAGAATGGAGGTATGGAAGGGGAAGACATGCTGCGCCAACCCCAAATGAATTGGGATGATGAGTTGGTAGCATGCAGGGCTTAGTATCCAGCTTGCATGACTGGCTGTAGGTATAGGTTGCACGGTTATAACTAACTAAATGAGAAATTGAGAGGGAAGAGTTTACATCGCTCAGCCCGCGATACTGAGACAATAATCTTATTCAGATCCAGCCTGTTCTTTGCTGCCCTGTGTGACACCCTAAGCTGAGTCTTGTACACCGCAGGGAATGCTCTTAGCGCGCTGACTCTTGGTTTTACGCCCCGGTTGGAGGCCTTACACTCAAGGCACCCATAGGACACTCCGGTAAAGCAGAAGCCAGGCTCATACCATAGGTTGAACTGCGAAAGGCCATAACGAAAAAAAAGGTTACAATTAGGTACGCCACTGTCTCTAAACCTGTGTTACTTACGTACAAAAATAACAATTAGTATTTATTGTGCAGGAAACACTAACGAAAGTGGAACAATGGATGAATAAATTCGATAAAGACATGGAAGAACAAGACCTCAACGTCACAAGAGTAAAGAATAAGTATAAAGATGCATTGGACAAGAGAATAGAGTTGGAAGAAACGGTAATCATTATTCTTTAAAAGCAATCGTTTATTTTTATACAATGGTTGACGTATTTAGGGTCCCATTAAAATAGGTGGACAAATTTTAACACAGCGTTCAGTAACTAGGTCTAACCAAACATATCTAAACAAAAAATAAAATTGAATAAACAGTTTTTTTTTTTACTTAAACTAATAAATTGCCGGCACTCTAGAGCAAACTCATCCTCTATGAGTAGGTACTTAAATGCGTTTTTCTTATTTTTTTTTTACCATCGTCCTTATTTTGGTGGTCTGAATGAATTCTGAAATTTTGTCCACCTATTTTAATGGGACCTTATATATATATATCGATATCATTAGTAGAGGTTGTCAGGTAGCTCGACTTCTAACTCAAGGAGCTGTACTAGATTACGTGGCCTTGGCGCAAGGGCAAAGAAGGAACATGGGTTCGGTTTTTAGTCAGTAGAAGTCTGACACTCCCCTTCGCTCTGCCCAAGAGCGGGGGGGGTCATTCGATGATTTTCCACCCACCAAAAAAAAAAAAAAAAAAAAAGGAGCTCAAAGTACTGACGAAAACGAATGGTTGGTAAACAGATCGTGTAAAGTGCTATTGGGTTTTTCAATCAAGAATTTCTCAGTAGCAGCCACGGTGAATTTGTGCCCGTTTGATGGTAATAGGGTCACCCCCTATTAAATGCATGGGTAGGTACACTTCTGCCTAGCCCTTCAAGGATTAATGACGTGATGTTATGCTATCATCATTCATCATAATTCTCTTACTCTTCATCATCAGCCTATAGTGTTCCCACTGCAGGGACTCAGGCCTCCTCTCTAGGAGAGGGATGGGCTATAATCTACCACGCGGGCCCAGTGCGGATTGGCAGATGTCACCTGTTTCCTCACGATGTTTTCGTTCACCGTTTTGAGAGCAGCGGTGATGAAATAAATTACACAAAGTAGGTAATAAAAATGAAATAAATAATGACAAACAAAAATAATGCGCTTAATAAAAAAATAATAAAATAATAATTCGTAAGTTGGGGCCGACACCACTGGGCCACCGCTGCTCCCAACACCACTGGGCCACCGTTACTCTTATCCCAATTCATTTGTGGTCGGCGCAACATGTCTTCTTCTTCCATACGTCTGTTTCTCGTCATCTCATGATACACCTCCTTTCTTACCATTATGTGATATACCTAACATAACTTTGATTGAATATACTTTATGTTTATCACCAGTATGCTACCCACGAGACGTTGATGAAGAACTGGATACAATTCAAGGATGATCGTCAGAAGGCTCTGGAATATCGGAACAAAATGATAAACTCCGCTATTGTAGTGCAAGCGTGGTGGCGTGGTCTACTGGTGAGGTTACAAATAGGCCCCTACAAACCGAAGAGGGGCAAGAAACCTGCAGCTGATAAGAAGAAGAAATAAACAAGACTATAATATAAGTCATTTTTTTTTTCATCCTTTTCAATTTAATCCTTTCACCTTTTGGTTGGCAAAGGTGGTGGATGAACCATAAAATTACGAGTAAGTAGTTAAGTACCAAAGCGGACACCGGCGGTTGAACACTTTTAAACCTATACTCTCCCTGCCTCCTGAGCATGGATAAAAAGTGGTACCTACACATATTTTTGATTGTTTTTTTATTTGTAAATGTTACTGTTCTTGGGAATATAGGAGTGTAAGAAGCGCAAACACGCATCGAGATATTCACGAAACGGTTAATTTATTTTTTTTTATATTATTTTTTATAATTTGTATTAAATCAATTCTTACTTGTTTACTTTGCTATAGTTTACATTAAAGTATAAAATACATTTGTTGTTTTTTTTTTTCAACCATATTACATTTAAGTATTTAAATACTATGTTTATATGTAGTAAATAAAACAGGAGTAAACCGTACTTAGATTTATTAAAATGCTTGGTTGCAAAGAACCTGCTGAGGGTGGTGAGGTGGATATACATACATAAATGGCTCTGCCCTGGAGTGTAAATGTGATGTTATTCCTCAAACAGCGGGACACTTAATATCTTGCCCTGCGTGTCCTGCCTGTTGGTTGTTCAGTACAGCAACTGATGAACCGCCAAACTAGTAGCCAAATTCTGGGCCTATACAATTTAGCGACACGCTCAGAAGAAAAGAAACTGCTACACATGATCTGTTAACCTTTCACAACTATGTTGGGGTCAGCTGCCGCCTGCCAGTAGTAGCTGAATACCAGTATTTTACATGGAGCTCTCAGCTATATAAATGTACTCTGTGCATGGAGCAACCTGCCTATCTGACCTCGGTAGGTAGTGGCCGGCGCGGCGTGCAGTACCAAAATCTTCCGCTGTTTTTTCTGTGAATGGCAGTTCGCCGCGTTCAACCAAGGAGGTTGTCGTCCGCTAACCCGAACCGAACTATCCTGTGGGTGTCTTGAATGTAAGGCCAAAAAAAAACTAAGCGACCATACGATAAAGGCACTGGCACTGTGGGGTTTAGGGGTACGGGCCTTGACTTAGGACGTCGCTGGGGGAGGACAGCAAGGGGACAGGATCACAGGACGGCTGGATCTAAGTTTCTTCTTCTGTGCCGGTGCAGTGCACTGGCCTTTATAAAGAGCTTACAGGCGCATCAAACGCTCGTAAGAGTCACTTGTGATTAGTTGTGATACAAGTTGCGAGTAGACGCGCTTCAATAAACGAGGTTCTTCGCGCCGAAAATACGCTAATCCGAAATCATAAACATAAATCAGATGATTTTGAGTCGTTGTCTCACAGAACAGAAAGAAATTGTTCCTTTCTACAATGTTCTGAATAGTTTTGGCCAAAAAACTTCTTTATTGTACCTAAGTACTAGATTTTTATATCTGTCAATTTATTGTCATTATGTTATTGTCAACGTATTTATCAAAAGACAGTTTAGTGGTTTTGAGTAGCATTGGAATATTTATGACAGATGCCCGGATTGCCTTCAGCAAAAATGAGTCAGTTCTAGCGGTCTTTCTTGACATTTCAGCAGCTTACGACAGTGTCCTTCTTTCCGTACTCAGAAGTAAATTACGCCAGCTGAGTATCCCGGTAAAGATACTTAACTGTATCTGTAACTTGTTGGCAGGACGTAGTGTTAAACTCCATGTTCCAGGAGAATCATATGACCCCAGAACTGTTTGGCGTGGGCTACCCCAGGGTTCAGTACTAAGCCCTCTTTTATACAGTATTTACACCTCGGATCTTCACAAGTCCCTTAATAACGACTGCCAGATTTTACAATACGCAGATGACCTATGCTTATATATTCCTACCTCGTCTGTGGAAATTGCTACGGAATCCATGCAAATATCCCTTAACTCCCTAAACCAGTGGTTAATCTCTCATGGTCTTAGCTTGTCAGCTCCTAAAAGCTCCGTTGTAGTTTTCTCACGTAAACGTCTAACACCCAATGTCCACCTTGAAATTGAAGGATCCCCGATCAATGTTGAGGGTAATGTGAAATTCCTTGGGGTAATTTTGGACTGTAAATTATCTGGTGTCTTTCATCTCAATTATATAATCAGTAAATGTGAGAAGAACCTTAATATGCTACGTGCTCTAGCGGGTGTTTGGTGGGGGGCTCATCCCTTTACTCTCAAACTCATATACAATGCTACAATAAGAAGTTTACTGGACTATGGGTCTTTCCTCCTGGAACCCTGTGGTAAGGTTGCATTGGCCAAGCTGGAAACCATTCAGTCGAAATCCCTCCGCATTGTACTAGGTTGTATGAGATCCACTCCTACCAACGCACTGCAAGTTGAGAGTGGCGACCCTCCCCTTCTCCTCCGTAGACAATATCTAGCCGATAAATATTTGTACAAGGCATATCTTCTTAGTGATCACTTAGTTCTTTCTAAGCTTTCCTCACTAGATAATTTATGTAGACAAAGCGACTATTGGAAACATAAAGACCCCCCTTTGATTCTTAATTCATTTAGGAGTATCCTGAATGTGGAAAATAATTCTCCCATTCCTCAGTGTAATAAATTCCCACTTTACTCATGTCCCTATGAAATTCTTAATTTTGTTCCAAAGATCACTCATATTGGAATAAATAAGGACACCACCAATGCTAATGACCACTTTCTTTCGACTATTAATAACAAATGGCCTGATCACTACAAATTTTATACAGACGCTTCTAAATTGACCTCTGACGGTAAAACAGGCATTGCTGTTTATAATCCCAACTCCCAGATATTCCTTCAGTTCCAGTGCCCTCCTGAGTCTTCGGTTTTTACCGGGGAGTGCATTGGAATTTTGGAGGCGTGTTTATTTATTTCCTCCCATTCAGCTATTACAAAAGCAGTCATCTTTTCTGATTCAAGGAGTGCTCTGGAGGCAATAGTTAAAAATTCATTTAAAGATAACCTACGTAGCCCAATTATAGTCGAAATCAAAACGGTCCTACATTCTTGTTTAAAAAAAAACATTGAGATAATATTAGTATGGATTCCTAGTCATATGAATATTACGGGCAATGAGCTGGTAGATATAGCAGCTAAAAATGCGGTCAGCAGCAATCTGGCAGATAAAAAACATTATGCTGTCCAGGTCTATGACTTGATTCACAAGGCCAAAGCAGATCTTTTTAAATCCTGGCAAGTTCACTGGTCTCAATCTTCCAAATTAAAGGCTAGCTTGTTTGCATCTATTCAACCAACCATCCCCCCCAAGCCCTGGTTTTATAAATACAAAGAAACATCCAAAACCGTCACATCCGTTATATGCAGAATCCGTATTGGCCACTGCTGTACCCCAGTTTTTCTCCATAAAATTAGGGTCCGCGACAGTTCTTTGTGTGAGTGTGGTCTGGATGATGGTACTTTAGATCACATATTTTTAAATTGTCCTTTGAATGATCTTTCCTCGTTTGATAAAGTTATTAAAAAATTGAACATCCAAAAACCCATTAATGTCCGTCACCTCCTCTCATTTTTCCCTAATCCCCAAATTATACGTGCTTTTATTAAATTTATTTCTAATAACAATATTAAACTCTAATATATTTATTAAATATATTGTTTAGATGTATATACATATTGTATCTTACTAACTTTTATGTTTTTTGTGTTTGTTTCAGGGCTAAAAGGATTGCCACAAAAAGCTCTGTAAATATTTATTTAATAAAATTCTCATGTACAGTCACTACGCGACACTGGCAGAAATTGCCGTAATCTTCGGCAGATTGCCATAAACAAAAAAAAAAAAAAAAAAGTGGTTTTGAGTAAAAACTTATGAGAACTTGTTTACCTAAGTATTTTGTATGTGATTAATTTATTTCATTATTAATATTAATAATGCCTAAAGTATCAGGCAATGGGGAAGCTACTATTGAGCCATTACTTTATGTGAATCCTGGAGACACTGGAAATGCTGAAAAAAATCTGTCAACCTCAGTAAATTATTTTCCTCTTTTATATTTTTACCCTCACAGGACTAGACTCACACACAAATTAGTGGAAATAGGGTACCTACCTTGGGTTGCCTGTCGTAAATACATACCTGACAAAAACTTCAGAACCCCAGACATTTGGTTGAAATTGAGATTTTTCTTTTTTTGGACACCTAAACCCCAGAAAATGTAATACAATAGAATTGAAAAAAATATTGTGGTGGTCATGTGGTGGTGATCTTTTTGAGGCTGAAGTAGTACTACATTAGGTCGGTTATAGCCGCCCGCGTCGGTAGGAAACTGTCTCGAGTAACGCCGACTTACATGAGCTGTTAATTCAGCATTCTCATCATCATCCATCAGCCATTTTTTTTTTTTTTTTTTTAAACGTTGCCCCACAGTACTAGGCATTTCTCCTGTATCGTGGGTGCGTTCACAAACATTTAAACTCACATACACAAATACCCAGACTCGGAACAACTATCTGTAGGTCATACAAATATTTGTTCCGTGCGGGGATCGAACCCGCGACACGCAGCGCAGCAGTCCATTGCTTGAGCCACTGCGCCAACCGTGCCGTCACCGTCAATAATGTTCCGATGTTCCCACGGCAGGGACTCCGGCCTCCTCTCTAGGAGAGGGATGGGCTATAATCCACCACGCGTGTCCAGTGCGGGTTGGTAGATGATAGTCACATGTCTTCGAGATTTTTTTGGTTCTAAGACACGATGTTTTCCTTCACCGTTTTGAGAGCAGCGGTGATGAAATAAATTACACAATGTAATGCGCCTGCCTGGCTTCGAACCCACGACTTACCGTTCGTAAGTCGGGGCCGCTACCACTGGGCCATCGCTGCTCATTAGTTAGCTCAGGTGCGCTGATAATTAGGTTTACTTACCAAATAATCATTAGGTATCATCTAGACTACATGTTGCACTATTTTTGTTGAATAGGTAATGACTATTGCAAAGAGAGTTGTTGGTAGTCCTATGCTAGGTACCTATATAATTCAATCATAATTTAAAATTTTAACAAATACATTAGTTGTGTATTATCTTAATATATAAAATTCTCGTGTCACAGTTTTCGATGCCAAACTCCTCCGAAACGGCTTGACCGATTTTGATGAAATTTTTTGTGCGTATCGGGTATCTATGAGAATCGGCCAACATCTATTTTTCATCTTTTTTTTTTTTCTGAAAATGGCAAAACAACGTTTGCCGGGAACAGCTAGTATTTTATATAATAGAACTGTTCTTGCTTACCGTAGACCGTAGTACCTACATTCTGTAAGGTAGGATGGTATTTCTACCGAAATATCTGAAAACAGTACTGAAATTTCAGTAGGTACCTACAGCTATAGTGATGTGATTTCTCACAAGTATCGATATCGATGAGTTGAAACTATCTTTTCTAAAAACTCACCTAAAAATGGAAATGACATGGAACCTTGGTTATTAAATAATTACAAGTAGATAGGTATCCAATGATTATTTTTTTAGGTCATGATGATGCAACAAACGTCAGTATCCGGACTGTGTGAACCAAACGCTCTATCTAAACCTGCAACCACTGGAGGGTAATAATTTTTGTTGTGTTTAATTGGTTTATTCTAGAAAAATTGTGAATGCTTTTATTTTTTTTATTTTTTATTCAACAGACCCACGAATTTTCTTGCAACATCTTTATTTACATCTATTCTTGAAGATGTGTTGACACAGCTGTGGATTCTTGGTAAATATTAATGGTGTCAAAGTTACTATGGCTACCGTAATTAGGTAAAAAGGTAGATAGTTAAAACTTTTTAACAAAAAATAAAACTGACTTAAAAAACATTGAAAAATAAATTTTATAAGAAAAATCAGTTTCTGAAGTCGGTGACTTTTGTTTCTTTGATTTAATTTTTTTGCCACCGACTTCAGAAACTGATTTTTCTTCTAAAGTTTATTTTTCACTTTTTTTTTTATGTCGGTTTTATTTTTTGTTAAAAAGTTTTTATTTTTCACTTTTTAGTGATTCACATGTAAGTTCACATGTTCATGGGTCATATGTGGACAATGTAGTTTTTTTTTTCGAGTTTTGTCGATTTTGATAAAAAAAACATGGGACCATTTGGGAAGTATAGGTACCCTTTCCAAAAAAAAAAACAATTCAAATCGGTCAGCAAGTGACGGAGTTATGCCCAAACAAACATAAAAAAATATAGATAAACATCCGAATTGAGAACCTCCTTCTTTTTTTAGAAGTCGGTTAAAAATATATCAAACTACTAAAGCAATAAATGACAGTATAGTTTTTCTATCTGGTGGTGCTAAATGTGCTGATGGTGGATGATATAATATGATGATTCTATAAAATATAACATTATACTTAATTTCATAATTAATATCCTCAGAAAGATGCAACAACGGGCTGGCTCTCACAAGGGCAATGTCTGATATTGATTATTTGAAAGCTATAAAATATGGCGTGTATAGTATCAATGATGTTAAAGATGAGCTTGATGTAATAGACCCTAAAAATCTTAACTGTACGATATACAAAATTAAGAAACTTGACGCAGACAGGTACCTACACAATATTTTATTTTTGTAATTTTTGGAGGCTTAATTAGTTTGATATTATCAATTATTATGTTTCGTTTTAGGAAATATGTGAATGCAGTGATGACCGCGACATATTTGGGTCTAGCACACTCCTGCAGTTTTGATCCTCTGATAAGTTACATCACTGCATTCGAAAATCGTGAACGCTACAACTTATGGTTAATCGAAGAAGAAAGTAACAATAAAAAGTAAGATTTTTGTTTGCCTTGGTATTGATAAGGAATACTAAATTGATAAATCCTAATCATTTATTTTTGCATAGGCTTCGTAGAGAGATGACTAAACGAGTTAGACTGCAACGTAACCATATCAAAACCATATTGTACGACACCGAAGTCATAATTAATAAACTAAGGACAGATGTTGAAGTAAGCTTACATTAACTTTTCATTGACTCATAATCACAACTGTAATCCCTGAAATGGGATGAGAGATAATCTTCTAAAGTATCAAATTTTCAAAATAATACTTGCTTGTATTAATGTCAGCTATTGATAAATACAGGTTTGATGCATGGTTTTTTGAAAATACCAGAACACAAGCAGGTAACCTACACTTTACACAAAAATATTTCAACCCCTTCAGGCGGAAGTGTAACTATAGATATATACTCACATATATTTTTCTCGTCAAATGGGGACAAGTCTTGTGCATGAGCTGTTACTGAGAAATTCCTGATGGGAAAGCTCAATGACACTGTAGTTTTTATTGAATAATATAATAATTACATACTGAGTTTAAATTTAAAAATATGTTACGTCTGGGCTTCCTGAAAAACTTAAGAAATTAACGACATTAAAAGTACAAGTAGAATTGTATTATCATTCGTTTTTAGGATTCAGTATTGTACGCTGAAGTCCGCAGCCGCTACACGGATAATTGGCAAGAAGCAAGGACAGAACAACACAATCAAACGATTCATGATGTGGAATATATTCCTTCATCCACGATTGAATATTATAAACAGAGAACTGATCATGAAGTAAGAGTGCATACTGAAGTGGAAACATTGGTTACCATAACAATTAACGTTAGTACATTATAATTAACAGGGTTTCGTTTGTCAACGACGAAATTAATTCCTATATACTTACTTGATAATGTATTTTTAAGGAAACATTAGAAAAAATTGAGGAGTGGATGAACAAATTCGACACAGATATGGAAAAAATTGATCTCAAAATACAAATTAAGAAAAATAATTACCAAGACATACGTGAAAAAAGAATAAACTACGAAGAAATGGTTAACGTTTTAACTTATTCTGTCTTTGCAACAGCTCCTGTTCTTTATTTCTCTAATCATTGACTTGATATCTCAGCAATATTCTTAATTATCATTAACATGACTGCAGTTGCAAACAGGTCAGCTACCCAGGAGATCTATGACTGTTGCAAACAGGTCAACATGGTAGATAGGTACCCAGGAGATACACATAATGTAGTGGCTATCATATAGGATAGCCACTCATCAGTTCAGTTTCAACCTTGTCAGTTTTGTCCTGCATGATTAGTTTTGTACTGCACAAAGGCCTCATTATCGTATGCCATTTAACACAAACCTCGGTTGGTCTCATACAACCACAACCTACTAACTAGGTGGTTGAAACTGAACAGATGATGTCTTAAAGCAGGATTGTTTCATAGATTTTATAGCGTTAAGTTTAAGGTTGATTAGGAAAATATTACTGTTTCGGGTAGTTTGATGTGCTGGGCGTCTGTTTTACTCTGTTTCAGAGAATTGATTAACAACAATGCTCATCAAATGTCTGACTTGAATTGACATGATGTATGACAAGTGGGAAAGTCTTTAATTGAAAGTCTTACATATTTTCAGTACGAGAAGCATGGCATACAAATGGAGGAATGGATTAATTTCAAGGAAGAACGCGAGAAAGCTCGACAATACCATGATAAGATGCTGACTTCCGCTATTATTGTACAAGCTTGGTGGCGTGGCATTCTTGTTCGCCTTCAACTTGGACCGTATAAAGTTAAGAAGGGTAAAAAGGATAAGAAGAAGAAGTAAAGTTATGTTTTGTGCCCATGTTATATTGTTAATTTATTTTATTTAATAAACTAATTTTACATTGTTTTAAATTGATTTCTGATTTTTAAAAGTCTTATAGACCTAAACAATGGCCAATGGGGTACCTACCAGGTAAAAATAATAATAAAAGAGTCTAATAAATTTCAACGGCCACGTCAGACTTTTTGTAGGTGACCGATTTAAATTTGTTCGTAATAAATCGGTGACCAATTTTTTTTAAGTCAGTGATAGCGAACAAAATATCGGCCCGACAAAAAGTCAGTCGTGAGCGGGAGCGCTTACACATTGGTCAAGTGTTTAGTGAAGTAGACAAGTAATGTATGTAATGTAACCACAGAGCACTTTTATCATAAAATTAATATGAAATACCGATCGGACAGTACCGAGTTAATAGTCACTAATTTATCGCCACTCACCGCTGCTGTACTTGGGATTCACTACTCGCCATTGTCAAGACTATCCTTAGCTAATGTAAATTGTACCTAAGACCGAATCCTTCCTGAAACGGCAGTTGTACGTGAAGGGTGCTTCCTCACCGAGAGCATTTACCTGTGATATAATTATGTTAAATGAGTTTACATCATCATCGTCCTGCCCATAACCCATGTTATTTGGGGTCGGCGCAA
The DNA here is from genome assembly GCA_949316265.1 of Diarsia mendica. Taxonomy (NCBI): domain Eukaryota; kingdom Metazoa; phylum Arthropoda; class Insecta; order Lepidoptera; family Noctuidae; genus Diarsia; species Diarsia mendica. Next base: position 5,710,952 of record OX438906.1, on the reverse strand, counting down.
CACGTTTTTTTCTTCCATTCTACCCTGTCAGTCGTCACACTATAATTTATTCCTTTTTCCTTCATAACATTCCTCACACACTCCATCCATCTTTTATTTGGTCTTCCTCTCCCTCTCCATCCACACTCTTTATTCACATGCGATTTATCCCTCCTCATCATAATATGTCCATACCACGACAGCCAATTCCCTTTTTACCCGACTACGACAAAGCCAAAGGAGGGTTATGATTTTGACTGGCTATGTATGTAGGTATGTTTGTATGTATGTGAGTATCTTCATCTGTTCCCTCATGGGTCAGGCCGTAGATTTTGCCACAAATAGCGCAAAGGTGACGCAAAATCTTCTGTAAGTCGGTCGCGCAAAGTGACGTAAAATAGTAACGCAAAATGATAAGGGGTGCGCACACCTGATGTGTACAGTTTTTACTTGTGCATAAAGTTTTAATAAATAAATAAATAAAAATGCACTCAGCATAGCCAAGTGATCTGAAAGTCAAGCCAAGCCAAGCCAGCAAGCAAGCCAGCCAAGTGGTCTGAGTGGCTTGAAATTTTGACTAGCAACCTACAAGAACCTCGCAGTTACTCTAAAAAATATATGAAATGAATAATTAAAACAAAATCAAAAAATCATCATAATCAATACCAAGTAATGTCTAATGTGCATGCACCATTATAAGATAGCGTAAAAAAGTGGCGCAAATTCTATGCCACTCTGGTATCGCAAAGTGACATAATGTAGTTTCTGCGTAACCATGGCGCAAATAAAATCTATAATAACTCGATAATAAGCTATTTTCTCAGGTTAATTTAGCCTTTAAAACATCACACACAGCCTATTAAATCATGCGCAATAACAATAATATATATAAATTGTAAACTTATCTTGAAATCTAAAAAAATGCACTCCTCGAAAAATGTGACACTTTTTACTCGGAACGAAGTTGACATCGGACTGAAGAAAATATGGCCGCCAACGCCGTATTGACTATAGAGAAAGTTACTTTAGTGCTGCCACTACTCATATACAAATCCTGCTAATGTCTTAACACCACAAAATGGGCGGATAATAGGTGCGCAATAGAAGTAGCGCAAAGAATTGACTTTCTTTATTTTTTTTTAAATGTGTGAAAATTAATGTACTTTCTTAGGAAACACCACCCGATATTAAAAACGCGGCTAGCTAACTATTATTTTATAACGTTAAATCAAACAGATTACCAAAAAGCATTAAAAAAAATATTTTGCTGATGGCGTAAGTGCACCCCTACCAAAGCGGATTCACGTTTTTAATGAAAATTTCGTCACTTTTTGTAGAAAAATGTCATATAATTTTCTAAGTTTATGAACATAATCAAATATGTTTAGTGGCCGCGGCTCACCACTTCATAAGTAATACGATGCTGTGATTGACAAACGTATAAGTCTTATACTTTTTTTTTTCATGTAGCGGAGAGTTAAGTTACATCTAATGTGGCAAAATCTACGGCCTGACCCTCATAGCTCCTAATCGGAACTCAACAAGTCAACATATGAGGTATCGTTAGAACCGTCTTAATAATTGTCCGCTGAACATAGGCTACGTGACGTGTGACAAAATTTGATATGGCGCCCTCTAGCGGCCAAAAAGTAAGTGTTCAAAAATAAAAATGGAAATAAATACGCCGTGTTTGGCATCATTTGAAAGGGCCTCACTTGTACATTTCCAAAATATTACTAAAATTTAAAGTGACGCTTTCTAGCGGACAAAAAGCCATTTGAAAAAAAAAAAATTAACACCAAAATTGTTTAAATAAAAAAAAGTAAAAAATCTAAAACCCTTATTCACACGTTATAGGTACCAACCTAAACACTTTAATACCGTGTGACTACGGCTTTTCTTTTTGTTCTATCCTGAAAATCTTGTTTCACACTTTATCAGCAACTTTTTTTTTTGTCGTACCTAGTCGGGTTTTAGCTTTTTACTTTTTTTTTTAATTTTTCTGTAAAGAACTGACGCAACTTTTAAATTTTCTCATGTAGTCATTCCTTACTTTGTACATTCTTGTCACACTACACATCCACCTCAATATTACATGACATGCAATATTTTTTCATCCATCTTATTCACAGCTGAACATTCCGATCCATACAGTACGACAGGCCTAATCACGGACTTGCATATTTTCCCCTTTAGCTTGAGGGGCATCCGTGTTTAAAAAGGCTATTCTATGTGGTCATTGTACTCAAACGTCGATCTTTACCTTCAAATATCTCGTTAACGTGACACTTTGGGGTACCATGTTACATGACATTTTTTATTCGTCTACGTATCCTCTATCCATACATACCAATTTCATCGTGGGCCGTGATTTCTAAAAAAAAAACAAAATGGCGGTGGGTCGATATGCCAGCTTCCATACAAAAAGGTTCAAACCCCTTAAGAACCCGCTTCCCCGGCAACGGGTTGTGCCGGTTGTACACACGGCTACACATCAAGCTATACAAAACCAGTATAATCTGATCGTTCATTGTGCGAAAAGATCTAGTAAAGTGAGGCCAAGATTAACTGGTTTTGTATAGCTTGATGTGTAGCCGTGTGTACAGTTTCAATAATAATTTATACTGGTTTTGACTATTCATCAAATTCATTTGTAAATAAGTACCTATTACGAAATAATGCTAGTACCTGTCTATTATAGGTACCAAAAAAAAAAGATAGGGTTCAATTGTTTGGATTTAAAGAGGTACTAGCTTATTAATATGCGCGGCCGCGTGGAGGTTGATAATGGTACCAATAGGAATCATACAGGGATAAAAGGTTATAGACTATCCCGTCGGGGCTGCGGGTTGTTCGAAAGAGATACCGCGGCCTTAACACATGGGGCTAAGAAGGAACATGGGTGGTTTTTAGTCAGTAGAAGTCTGACACTCCCTACCGCTCTCTGCCCAGAGCGGGAGGAGTCATTTGATGATTTCCCACTACCAAAAAAAAAGGTAGGGACTATCTGTGTGCTAATTTCTTCCAAATCTGTTCAGTCGTTTTTGCGTGAAAGAAAAACAAACATCCAGACGTACAGGGTGTAAATCACACAGCCGTCAACCAAGCATTCTGTACATCAAACTAAGCACCACTACGCAAAAAAAAAAATGTTGTGAAACGACTTTTTTTTTGGGTCTAAAATCACATTCTCCGGTAAAACTCAAAGTACTACTCTTAAAATATTGTGCTAGTGGATGCTTTGAATAGTGAACGGGTCATGGAGGTAATTTAAATAAAGTTGTAACCTGAAAAACTAGTATGTATTTACAAAAACAGCTTTAGCTCCGTAACTAAGGGTTTCCCAGGTATGGTCAACAACAAAATGATCGCAGTGGCGGGGAGAACAAATGCCCTTCGTTTGCGTTGAGGGTACTTTTACACCATTTAGGTATACAACCTTACACACTTTCAAATTTAAAGTCTAAATTATTAATTTGCGCAGTAAATGTGGTACAAAAGATGGCAAACAGAAAACATAATTGTGGTGCAATGACACATTTCACTATCAAGTTGGCATGCAAATATTAATGAATAAGATGCTTATTTCAATTCTTTCGCATTTATAATATTACTAACTGATGTCCGCGGTTCCAACCGCGCGAATGTCGGTTATCGCTACCGATGCCGGTTATCGCGACCAAAAGTAATATTTTCGTACCCCCCTTTCAACCCCTTAAATAAAGTTCAGCTATGTCCTTTCTCGGGTATCAAAATATCTCCATACCAAATTTCATGCAAATTGGTTCAGTAGTTTAGGCGTGATTGAGTAACAGACAGACAGACAGAGTTACTTTCGCATTTATAATATTATATAGTATGGAAGTATGGATATGGATTAAGGCAGTAGGATATAATAGATGGCTATTTTCTTTACATAATTATTATATTTTTAGTTCCACTTTGCTATTACATCCCAGAAATCTTAGAAAAACAAGACAACTAATTTTAGATAATTAATTATCTTATTATATCGAAACTATTATTGCTCACATCACTATGTGCAACGTCAACGAAGTCACGTGACCATTGTCAACCAATCAGGAACGCTGTATTTGACAACTAAAATGTAAACTCTCCACGCGAATGTTATCAAAAACTTGTATTGAAAGCTTTTTATTAATTTATTATGCCGAAAAAAGAAAAGGTGAGTTTAAGAATAAAAGGGAATTTATAAGGCCCAAAAAATATATAATTTTGTTACCGTTGTAAAAAAACGGTAATTTACGTTGTCGGCATTTTACGCTTCCATCGTCGTAGTCGTAATACTTAATATGCCATGTCAGTTCAGTTCGTTTATGGTATGCGGTGCTGCATAATTTACGTGTGTAGTCTCCGTTTATTGGTGATTTGAAGCAGATTAGCGTGTGTTGTGAGGGTTTCAGTGGAAGCTGTTGTTCGCAGGAGGCGATGAAGACCAAAGTTGATAAAATCAAGAACGGCGACAGTGAGGCCGAGGTGAGTTGTTGATAATGTAATTTGCAAGATCGCTTAATCTTCCCGTTGGCCGACTTGCTTGGCCCGATGTTTTCTGTTTTACAACGCCAGAAACGAACAAAACCTGCTTAAAGAACTCGTAAAAAGCCTATATTTGCTGCACTGAGGTCTATTATTTGTACTGCAGTCGAAAAAACGGGTTTGATTACTGCTGTTAGAAGTTAACCCCTTTAACAGGATATGTTTTTATAAATATTATGTACAAGAAAAACGATGATTGTAATAGTATTTGATTCTTATTGGTTAAATTTTAGACTAGGTGTCGTCAGTCAATAAATTGGTGAGTCAAGTCTTCGTTTATTGACGGAAAACGCCTTGTGTGTTCACTTTGTTTTGCAATGGTCAGTACATTTCCATGATTGTTTAATCTTCTTTAATGAATCTGATAAGAATCCAAACTCATTTTCACCTAACCTCTTCGGCTGTAGGTACCAGGAACTAAAGTATAAACTGTCATCACATAATTAATAAGTACCTACTTGCTGATTACTCTAAATGGTCATCATTATGTCCTGTAAATTTTGACACTAGCCTGTTAATTCTTGAAAATATTATGTAGGTATCAAATGCCAAGAGACTGCTCATACTAAATCTTAAAACTTGTGTTTAAAAGAAAAATGGTATGGTCCCTCCCATTGAGAGGAGAGCTGCGTCCTGCAGTGGAAACATTATGTATTGATAATACTTATGGTATGGTAATGACATTGACACCAAATAAAATGCTTACATAATTATGACAAAGGAAAGGCAACTATGTTACTGACAAAATGCAGGTGCTAATAAGAGAAAAGAAAAACAGGGTATGCAAATCTAAAAGGTATGCCTGTCAACCCATTTTCTGATGGTCATAATCAGCTGCCTAGATGTTCTACAAAAATCTAAAAACCAATTCCTTAATTGACCTCTTTTTCATCTTTTGTGATACTTACATATTTTAAAATAGTGAAGGAAAAGTTGTGAAGAAACCAGCACATCTTAGAACCAAAACATTTGAAGACATGGGATATCTACCAACCCGCACTGGGCATGCATGGTGGATTATAGCCTATCCCTCTCCTAGAGAGAAGGCCTGAGTCCCTGCAGTGGGAACATTATAGGCTGATGATGATAATTATTTATTTTTATAGATTACATTTATTTTTATTTGAAAAAAGACTCCACCCAGTCATGCCATAATTAATTGTGAAGTCTTATAAGTAAAAATTAGGGGCTTCCTCAAGGCTGTGGTTCTAAAATTAGCTGTTATATACCCATACTCAATGGCTAGGGATTGTAACCTTACCAAAGAACCTTTTCAATACACTTCTGATTTTCCTATTGGTGGTGTTCTTCAGAAAAGACAGGTGGACATCGCAACCTGCTTGCGTTGGTGATCAGATGTACGAATGTATGTGGACAAGTCAAAAAAGGGTATTAAGGAAAAGGGTGTGACTTTATTAATATAGATTCTTTAGAATTTAGTTCAGTTCATCTTTTTCATTATGACCATGATTCCCATAATTATTTGAGTCAAACTAGCATCAATCAGAACACCACGGGTGACAGCGTTGCTAGTGGCTTTGAACATGCCCCTTCCAGTGCAAAAAGCTGGACAGAAGGTGGGCTTACTAACAGACACAGTTATTATGTTTCATTTAATACCCAGGGGGAAACCTATGTCCAGCATTGGACATATTTTGGATGAAATGATGATGATGATTTAACAAAAATTTGAGGTACAGCTGGTATGACTTTGGAGGGTCAATTAACTTAAGTATTAAAAGATAAGATAGTTATGATGACCTATTGCTCATTAGCCAAGAGTTTACCAAACACCTGAGGAACGTCTCATTAGATAGCTGGACCAAGGGTTTATTTTTGAAAGTAGGAAAGGAAAGCAGGTTTCTTTCTCCGGAGCAGAGACTGTTCTGATCCGTAGCTTGGACCCTGCCTCGATACTGAGTTCTTGGATTTTTATTTTAAAATTAACGTAAACTATTGAATAAAGGAGATGTAAGAAGGTGATATTGTAAATGATATTATTACCATACTACAAAAACCACTTCACACATCCAATGCCACTTCATTATATTTACAAGCTTTTAACAAGTGTGAAGTACTCCTTTTGTGTTAACTGAATAACAATAGTTTTCTTGAGCAGCTATTCGTATGGAAATTGGATGATTATTTCTGTACAGAATTTGATGGCCAGAAAAATCATACTGCAATAGGGGATCGGACTGGGTCAAAATAATATGATTCTGTTTAGTCCGTAAGTTAGATTATCGAAAAATATTGAATACGTGTTTTTTGTTTTATCAAATCAATAAAAAATGACGAAGATAAAACGCGTCAAAGTTCTTGGAGTGGGGCTTGAAACGTCACTTGTGTCGTCAAAATGTACTATCATATGACGTCACACGAGTTTTCGAAGCACTGTATCGTCTTTATTTTAAGTTTACGTGAAAAAAGAAAAAATACGTGTCCAATAATTTTTGGAAATCTATCTGACGGACTAATTAGTTTTTTTTTGTCCGATCCCCTATTGCAACATTCAGACAAGAATTGTTTGTAATTCCACAACACTATTCTACAATCAGCCGGCAGTATTTCCCATCACTGGAACACAGGCTGTAAATTGGTTTAAAAACATTATTTACATGCCACATCATGTTATCTTTTAAAAGTAGATAGGGCTGGGGTTTCTTAACTGACTACTCTAAGAAGAAACAGCCGAAACTCAGAGGTTACTGCCACTTTTAAAATCCAGACAATGCTCAAGTTACCCGAGGACAATACAGGTTAGTGTCTGGGATCGTCTTTCGAAGCAAGAACCACACAGATTTGAGTACACTGGTTCAGTCAGTGCAAGCGTTAGTCAGTTATCATCTAGCTCAACTCATAGATCAAGGAGCTCAAAGACACAACAAACAATACCAAAGAAAGGACAATTGGGTAGAATGACCTTGACCCATAATCCACAACTGGGCCATGTGTAGGGTTAATGGAATTTTTTAAACCATTTTTTGGTAAGGTCAATGTGGGCAAATCCGTCTACGGGGCTATTCCATACACATTCGTTTACTATTCATTCCAGAATAGTTACGCTGTTACTGGTTCGGTCGATAAAACAGGGTCAGTTTTTAGTTCTAACTATGATTCGTAGATGGAGCAAGGTTGTCTACAATTGTCAAAAAATGCATTTGAAGTTTAGTTGTGCTACGAACTCGAAACTCAAGTGTGGCGTGCCGCCGTTTCTTATAAGATAAATATTAAATTTTACAAGTTACGACTTTCTGAGTATGCATAACATGTAGTTTAATAAGTGTTTCAACGGATTTTTCTATTTGTTTTGAGTATAAACCAGTAGATACAGAAAGAATTGTTAAAAAAAATACGTAACCTCAGAATGTTCAAGTGGGAAAATCCGTCTAATTTCGAAGGGGCTAAATCGTCATATACAGGAATTACCCCATTGCAGATGTCGTCAACCTTTTCATCCTTCCTATTTTTAGTTTATACTTTGAAAGTCCACTGGTAACTAACAATTGGGTGTTTGAACTATTATTTTTTTTGTAATTATTTTTACAAAAACAGTTTCACAACATATAGGAATTTACCAATTAATGAATTAATAATACTTATAAATCAAGGCGTTTTACAGTTTTCGTCACAAAAGTATTCTGAAACACTAAAGTCATGTGCTTTATGAACGAGACACTACTCCTCCGGGGCAGCGACTGTGTCGTTATTAGGAAGAAGAAACTGACTCCTGAAATACAGATATTTAATATCTAGCTCTGGAGCAAATATTGTAAAATGTTTTGCAAATAAAGAATTTATTATTATTACTATTATACCTAACCGAATTCATTAAAAATAACCCTGTTTATTTAAGTTAATACCATAAATACCATTGTCATAATAAGATAGGATTGTTTCAATGTACCTGAAAAATTAAACTGATAAATAAAAATATTTAGTTTTCAAACTTTTTAGAAAGGTTTAAAGTCCCTGGTTCTAAAAATAGGCCGGAATAGCCCCCAAAAAAGATTTTAGGGTGTAAAACGTAAAATAAACCTTATTTTTATGATGTTAAAAAACATTTTTCTTCATCATCTGCATTTACTTGTTTACAAATTGCATAGTTTGATAAAACGGCGTAACTCGAGGCAAATTTGCTACTAGACGGATTTGCCCCCAATCGTCGGGAAAATCCGTCTAACGACAGACTTTTAAAAAAACCTTGTTAGTTACATGTGGATGGCTGTTATGTTGTTTAAAATGGATGGTATACAAGAGAATAAAATTTTGTATCGCTTACAACCATCAAATTTATAATAAAGTAGTAAGTGTACCAGATTTAGTTAACCAAATTCGACTTTCAAAAAAGTATGACGGATTTGCCCACATTGACCTTATCCTATTGAGCTGAAATTTTTCACAAACCTTGGGTTCTAGTGACAATACATTTTTAAGATAAAAATCGCTCAATTTTGCAGCCAAGATTGTCTCCTTAGAAGAGAACTTTTCAATGTTGAATAGCTCGGATATGAAACTATGCATGGTGCATTGTTTGATAGAAAAATGATTTTATTTTAGTATTGTCACTAGGTCAATTTAGTATTGTTTATAATGTCTTCTCATAGCAGTATTGTTGACATTCTTCATTAAATTATCTGACATTGAGTACCTACTTCATAAAGCAATAAGAGAGATATACCTACTTACTTGCTTGTTTTATTGAAGCTATAAAACATTTACTTTGTGAGAAAGTTTTTATCTTAAAAACGAAATGTTATAAATAGAGGTAGTTTTTATTGCATCATCATAAGTTATAAATAATAAGTAATTTATTTAAGGTGGATGTTCACGGTAGCCCGCGAAATTCGATTTTTTTTACGTTTTTAGCGATTTGCAGGCCAGTGCTAGGTTGTATGTTAGTGAAAATATGATTCGCGGGTGTAAAACGTATGCAGTTTCAGAATTATAATCATCAAAATCATCATTACAACCCTCCAAGTTCATGTAACTTTCAAGAATGACTTTTTGAATACTCATTCTTGAGAGTTACATGAACTTGGAGGGTTGTAATGATGATTTTGAATTTCGCGGGCTACCCTGGAACATCAACCTTAAATATAGTTATTAGTTATTGTAGAGTTTGATTATTCTGGAACGCATCTTTATGGGCGCTCTAGTTTTATCTATGGAACAGGAATGTCAGGTTAGGTTAGAAACTTAAATGTGGAAATTAATAAATACAATTTAGTGATTCAATTCGATTGTTTAATTGAAGAACCCGACAATTATTGTGGCGACGAGCAGGAAAACAATGGATGGCGTGCAGGATGGTCGAAATACGGCGCGATTTGATCCGCACTTGGATCCCGGTACGGCGGGAGAAAGATGGCGCGTGTGGCTGAGGAATTTCAAGTATTATATTGATGGCCAAACAGGCCTAACAGATGGGCAGAAAATCGCTAGATTAATGTTCCAGGCGGGACCAGATGTACAGGAAATTTACGAAACTGTGCAAAATACTGAGGAATCCGGCGACTCCGAATTCGACAAAGTCGTAAAGAGGTTGAACAAATACTTTGTGCCCAAGGCAAATGTAGCCTATGAAAGGCAGGAATTTCGGAGCATGAAGATGCACGACTCTGAAACCGTTGAGCAGTTTTCACTAAGGTTACGAAAACAGATTAAATACTGTAGTTTTGATGGCAGTATAGATGACAGGTTAAGGGATGAATTAATTGAAAAGTGCTGTCACATTCAGCTAAAAAGGAAATACTTGAAGAAGGGAGGCGATTTAACCCTATCGCAGGCGCTGGAGATGGCTAGACTTTATGAGCAAGAGCAAAGGGACTGCAACAGCGTGAAACAATGTGATGACCAAGTTGCTAGGATATCAAAGGATACCAAATGCTTCAGGTGTGGATACACGGGGCATTATGCCAAGGATTCATCTTGCCCAGCATTGAAGGAGACATGTGACCGTTGTGGTGCAAAAGGACATTTCAAAAGTCAATGTAAAACTAAGAAGAACAATAAAAACAGGTATGTGAAGACTGGAAAGGAAGAGCGAAGGATGAAAAAGAGAAGACATGTGCGTTACGTTGTGGAGAGGAAATATACCAGCGACAGTGACTCTAGCAGTGATGGAAGTGACATTGATAACGATGACAGTGAGTCTGAGAGCGCAGTGAACTCTATTTTCAATATAACCTCAGATATGGACCATAAGTGTGAGTTAACTTTAAATGATAACTTCTCTTACAAATTCTTGATTGATTCTGGTGCCTCTATTAATATAGTCAACGAGGCATGTTACCTAGAACTGTGTAAAGCAGGTTTTAAAGGGAAGTTATATCCCTGTAATGACAAGTTTTATGGTTATGGTGGTGAGTTAATACCCAACTTAGGATACATTGTTGTTAACATATGTTGTAAGTCATCTGGAAAGGCAGTCAAAGCCAAAGTTCTTATTTACAATGGGAAGGGGAAAGGGCTATCTTTACTAGGAAGAGATACAGCTATTGCATTAGATTTGTTAAGGGTAGGACCTAGCCAACCTGTAAAATCTTTTGTAAACATACTGACCAAGGAAAGTGTAATGACTGAATATCCTAACTTGTTCAAAGGCATAGGTAAATTAAAAGACTTTGAGCTTAAAATACCTATCAATACTGACATACCTTTAGTCGCTCAACCTGTTAGGAGACAACCATTTGGTATTAGAGATATAGAAAGGAGACTTATCTCTGAGTTACTTGACAATGACATAATTGAAAGGGTTACAGGACCAACACCATGTGTTTCACCATCACACATTGTTAAGAAGAAAGAAGCTGGACAGTACAGACTTGTGGTGGACATGCGGAAGGCTAATGAAGCGGTGCTTCGAGAAAGGGTGCCATTGCCCACCTTTGAAGAGCTACTGCAAGACCTCAACGGGTGTACCATCTTCTCAAAAGTCGACATCAAAATGGGCTACCATCAGCTTCAGCTTGAAGAAGCATCTAGATACATCACAACCTTCAGCTCAAGCGAGGGCTTGTTCAGGTATAAGAGATTAGTACTAGGTATACGTTGTGCTTCAGAGATGTTTCAAAGAATTATCTCACAACTACTTCAAGGCATAGACGGAGTGGCTAATTCACAGGATGATATTAGAATTGGTGGCCGCACACAAGAGGAACATGATCGCAGGCTGCAGCAAGTGTTATGTAGACTGCAAGACAAAGGTATAACATTAAATGAGAAAAAATGTGTATTTGGTGTTTCAGAAATTGAGTTCCTTGGACACTACATTTCAGCGGATGGCATAAGACCTACATCAACAAACCAGCAAGTAGTGCAAGAATTTCGGGCACCACAGAGCAAGGAAGAAGTAAGGAGCTTCCTCGGACTCGTGAACTTCTCCGCTAGGTTCATTCCGAACTTCAGCACAATCAGTGCACCACTAAGGCAGCTGACAAAGAAGGATGTACAATACTCATGGACTGATAAACACCAGCAGGCTTTCCAAGACCTGAAAGACAAGATAGCATCAGCACCAGTTCTAGGATTCTATGACAAGGATGCTCAGACAACCCTGGTAACAGATGCTAGTCCAGTGGGTATCGCAGCAGTTCTCATTCAGCATCAAGTTGTTGATAATAAAAAGCAACCTATCATCATCAAGTATGCTAGTAAGGCCTTATCAAAAACTGAGCAGAAGTACTCTCAAACGGAAAAAGAGGCTCTTGCCATTGTGTGGGCTTGTGAAAATCTCTATATGTACCTCATTGGTAAAGAATTTATTATTATTTCAGACCATAAACCATTGGAGGTGATCTACTCACCCGCATCCAAACCAAGTGCCAGAATACAGCGATGGGTACTCAGACTACAACCCTACACCTTTAAGGTAATCTATAAACCCGGCAAGACCAACATTGCTGACCCACTATCAAGACTTCTGGACACGTCTAAGATACAAGATGACAATGAAGATGAAACACTATTAGCTCTTATTGAATCTTCAGTTGAGGCAGTTACACTGGAAGAGATTGCTGAATGCACACAGAACGATGACGAACTGTGCAAAGTGAAGATGGCAATACAATCTGATATTTGGCCAAAGGAGCTTAGAAGATATGAGCTCATCAAAGAAGAACTGTGTTCAGTGAGTAACGTTTTATTAAGGAGAAGCAGAGTATTGATACCTAAGGAGCTAACATCGAGGATATTGGAAATTGCACATGAAGGGCATATCTCAGTGAATGGAATGAAGGCAAAATTGCGCACTAAAGTTTGGTGGAAAACTATGGACAAAGACATAGAATACTGGATAGACACATGTGAAGGATGCAGATTGGTTAAACAACATATACCGACAGAGCCAATTGTGTCAACTGATCTTCCAAGCAAGGTATGGGAACTAGTGGCCATCGACTACCTAGGGCCACTACCTTCAGGTGATTACTTACTGCTTATTATTGACTACTACAGCAGATACTATGAGGTAGAAACTACCAAACACCCCACATGTGAAAATACCATCAAGGCACTAACCAACATCATGGCAAGGGAAGGTATGATGGACACACTTCTTTGCGACAATGGCCCAGCCTTCAGAGATGAGAGGTTCAAGAAATTCCTGAAGACTAACGGAATCAAGTTAAGGCATACAACACCTTTGTGGCCACAAGCTAATGGAGACGTAGAGAGACAGAACAGAAGCATATTGAGAAGACTCAGAATAGCTCAAGCATTGAAGCTTAACTGGAAGCAAGACCTGTTAGTATACTTACTGGCTTATAGAACTACACCTCACTCTACTACAGGAGTAGCCCCTGGTGAGTTGTTCAGAGGAAGACCGATCAAAACTAAGATTCCAGAACTAGGATATGATATAATATTCCAGGATGAAGAAATAAGGGACAGGGACAGGTACAAGAAGAGAGCGTCCAAGGAGTATGCAGATGCACACAGACATGCTCGAACTTCAGACATACAACCAGGAGACACTGTTCTTGTCAAACAAAGAAAGGAAAATAAGTTGTCTACACCATTCTCACCGGAGAAACACACAGTTGTTTGGAAAACGGGTAACTCTGTGGCAGCTGAGTCACCACAAGGGAAAATAATAAGAAGAAACTCTTCTCACTTTCAGAAAGTAAATGAAAGGGATATGACAAGGTTCAGTGAGGGAAGAAACATTGAGGAAGAAGATAAAGAAGAGACATTGTGTGAGCCAAGACAAGAAGGAAATAATACAGGAAGCTGTTTAAAGGAGACTCAACCACAAGATTTGACCGCTAACTCTAACAGTGACTTGATTTTGACTAAATCAGCTGATAGGACAAAGATGCCTAACAGGGTGAATAGGCCTAGGAGAGAATGTTGTGTTCCACCTAAGTATAAAGATTATGTTCTAGGTTTGATTTTAGATTGTATGGCTACGTTCTAATGAATGTTAATGCATGTTAGTTTTAATGCATATTATCGACGCAGATATTGTTGTATGGCTAATTTGTGATGAATGTTCAAGCAAGATAGCTTTATGTGTACTGGACATTGAGACATTGTTTAATGACTATTTGATGATATAAATATCTCATGTTGATCTCTATGTGTCATTTGATTATATGATAATTTTGTTTAACTTTATTGATAAGTTTCTGTCTGAAGAAAGAGAGGGAATGTAGAGTTTGATTATTCTGGAACGCATCTTTATGGGCGCTCTAGTTTTATCTATGGAACAGGAATGTCAGGTTAGGTTAGAAACTTAAATGTGGAAATTAATAAATACAATTTAGTGATTCAATTCGATTGTTTAATTGAAGAACCCGACAGTTATCTGAACATAAATGACAGATTATGTTCTGCCAGTAGTACAGCATAATATTTTGCCAATTATGTTTAAAGTCACTTGAACGGGAGACAAACCAATAGACATCAACCGGACGGACATAGTTCGGCTAGTACCTACATAATATAATAATAATAGCTTATCTTGTGGATTAAAAAACCAAGTCTATTGCCTTTATTATCTACCTACAATAATTGACAGAGCAGTTTTTTTTTATCTACATGGTAGGTAAAGTCCAGAGTACAAAGCAATGTTTTACTCAGAAGGCTGTACAATTATAGATATACAGTAGGTACACAAACTTGGCTTGGTGCTTGAATGACAAACGTTTTCTCCAATTAGCATTGAATTAACCACAATTTAAATAAAACAAGGATAAGGAAATACCTGTCAATACCTACGGACCTACCTCTTCTACACAAACATATTCATATAGGTACTTACCTACTAATTTATTACAAAACAATGTTTACTTTATAATGTGCCATTGATGATTTAAAAAAATATGCATTCATCATCCTAAAGGATGTATTTAGTCAAAACAAGAAGCAGGTAACAAAATATAAAACACAAATATTTACAAAAACATAAAATCAGAACTAAGAAAATCGACTTCACATCAATCTTCATCATTAAACTTGCAAAAAACGAACGAAACATTGAAATGGTTTCTCGCGCAAAAAGTGAAAATTTTGCAGATGCATTTTGAGTCTTATTGCGTCGAGATAGCACATTGGATGTTTATCATTGAAATGTAAATAGCTCGTGTTCGCATGTAGGTAGGTGTGAGGATTTGGCATCTCGCATGGTTATCCCGCCCAGTGAGTGTGACGCGATCGACGCGATCGAGGGAGCGCGAGCGCCAGCGCACGTTCCGTTACCCTCCCTTAAATATTCTCATAATTCCGTTGTGATTTGAAATTTTATCGCCTGTTTATATACATTTGTGATTTTCCGTGTTGGCTTACAATGTTTACGTTGGCAGATCTATGGAATTCCGTCGCTTTTGTATGTATGTCTGCGTCGCTGTTTTCATTGATGCGATGATTTACTAAAAGTGGTTAATGGAACACCATTAACCACTTTTAGTAACCAAAACCTAAGCCTATGCTAACCAAAATTCTAGCAAACTTCGATACGCATTTTTCCAAATTATCTTCTTGCCTCAAAGACCAAGATCCTCTGAAGAGCCCAAAGTCTTCATAAACTAAGTCCTGAATTACAGGTGTTAGCACCTGTAATGCGCAAAGACACACCGTGCCTATGACATGATGTGTTTTCAGCAAAATGGTTCTATTTTCAACGCACTCAACCGAAACCTAAACAGACATGATCCAAATCAAATTACGAAGCTCTTGAAAATGAATCCTTCAGGCGACACCTCCCGTCCGTCGTACGTCGGAACCCAATCAATCCAAGTCGACCCTACTCTCCGGGATCGCAACTGCTGATTTCCTCCATCCCTCTTCTGTCGACAGACTTAGTAGAGAAACTGCTACACATTTTTCACAATGTGCCACTTGTATGTCCTCAAATACTTTGATGCGCTTATTATGTTAATCTGTACGAATAAATAATATATTTCTCTGTGTAGAACGCGAGAGTATCTCTGTTATCGCTACGCAACTTTCACTATTGCATGTGTGCGCTATAATTGCAGATAGATCTGTTATAAATTAACACTATTAAGTATCGTCCCGACCTTCACGGGTTCACCGGTGCTTGCGTCAGTAACCTCAAAAACTTACTTGTTTAGCGCGTTCATTAATACGTTATACATTTGGGGTTGTTATTCTGGATATCATGTTCCAGTTGGCTTCTTTTCAAAGTTTCTATCCAAAAGTCTATGCTACCTAAATAGGATTTTCATCTTCGTTGATCCAAAACGGTTCTTCAGTGAGCTGATCCAATTTTTGACCTTCTGGCCATCGTTCTTCGTAGAATGACGTCCTTAGATACAGAAAGTGACTTCTGCCGAGCCCCCTAATATTTCAACATCCGCAGAAATAGTTTTGCTCGATATGTAAACAAAACACAGGCACATGTCCAACAACATTGAAACTATTTGAAACGCCTCGCATAATATATCGGAGGTGTCCAAAACCGATGTCTTGTTCATACCGTGTTACGCATATACTATATCCGTCGATCGTTTTGCACTCGTCTAATTTTGTCTCCTCGTTAATTCATGTAACTGCTCATAATATTACGATGCTCCACTTGTATTAAAATATAGTAAATTGAACAGTGTTTATCGACGGAAAACTGGGTCAAAAGCTTGTAAAACCAACATTGGAGAGGACTGGAATAAATTGCACAATGATCTTATAGTTTCCGCAAAATTCTTTGATGTCTCTCTTGTGGAGCAAAGCGCGTTGACAATCGAGCTAATGAATTGTCCATTACCGTTAACAAGGCGTCATACTGTGGGCCGGCCTTCCTACGTCACGGTGGCCTGAAAATACACAAGCCGTACCGAATATTAATAATTGTTCTAATAGAGACTCCAAATCGGCAAGCGTAAGGTGGGACGCCCGCAGGCTCGGTGGAGCGATGATCTTCGCAGAGTGGCTGGTAACAACTGGATGAGAGTTGCCGAAAATCGAGTTGAGTGGCGTAAGATTAAAGAGGCCTATATCCAGCAGTGGATTGCAATAGACTGATGATGATGGTGAGAGACTCCAAAACAACATCTATTTACAGCTGTCTTCTTCGTACAGCATAAAGTATAAAATAATCTGCACAGTTCTTCAATGCTTTACACATTGTTTTGTTCGTTTTATCGCGAATGTAAACAATATGAGCGTCGCTTGTTGTAGCTATAACATAATATCTTGATAGGAAAATGAACGGGTCTTATCTTTGCGGATTTGCATTCATCTACTTAAATAATTAAGCTATTTACATGAAAAGTAGGAATTAAGTATTTTAATTAATAACGGTCATTGCGCATGCGATGATTAAATGGTTATCAACACAGACCAGAAAGAACAGGTTATTATCAACATCAATTGCGATTGTGTTGTGTTCGTCGCAAAATTATATCATGGTTACTGGTTAATGAAGACCCACTCCCTCTTACATACAGAAGCCCAGTGTCCCTGCAGTGGGAAAATATATAATCATTATAATATGTTCATCGAGTGTTATCGGCATTATCTATTGTTGAACAGATCATGGGTCCTAATCTACCGCAAAGGGCATGATCCAAAATTTTCCATAACCATCATTCTCCGCGCTTGTCAAATAGAATGAAAAGAAAACTGCTATGATAAACCAATTAATTACATTTCTGGCTGTTCCCTTACCCTTCAATTACGTGAAAATCTTCAAGATTTACTATAAATAGAGGCAACGCATCATTGTTTGCTTTCTCTATTTCATGTGGGCGTTCCACTGACGTTCATTGCGTTTGCGCTGCTCATCTGGTTTATTTAAAGTTCAAGATTTTTAGCTCATTTCGTTTTACGGATGTTAGAAATTAGAATAAATTATTGTAGAAGGAATTTTGGTGGGAATTTACGTTTTGAAACCTTTGATTCTCATGTCAAGGAGTTTTATACTGTTTTTGTTGTGTTTGCTGTAGAAACTAGTTTTATTGCAGCGACTGATGTCTAAATATGTTTGCATTTGGCAATTACATGCCAAGATCAAAGACGTTCTGAGATATTTATAGAATTACACATTTCAGAAGTTCGATAATTTATTTCGAATGCGCTTAATAATTAAACACAATTATCCACCCAATTTGTTTGGCTTGGTCGGAGAGAATCCCCAGGATCAGTCATGTTAGTCAAAATCCAAATATATTTAACATAGGCCTACTTGGGCACTTATAAAACGTCGAGAAGACGCTTGGGTTTGTCGTTTGATATGGAGAAGAACCGCAATACGTTCGTCCAAAGACGGCCTTCCTTCGGTTCAATATTATACCGAAATTTGTTCCCAATTACAATTCTAATTTAGTCAAACTGCTGGTATTGCTTACTCACGATTTCTTTCAAATGATTATAATTTGGTTTTTCTCGTGTTGCAAAGGAAAATTGTTCAGGATGATTCATTTTCATGCTTGCTGATAACCCCCCAAAAGTCTATGAACAAACAGTTGTCAATATTTGAAAATATGAGGTTTTCTAACATAGAAAAAAATCTTCTTACATACTTTCTTATCTGGGGGCACGGCAGTGCCCCCGCCAAGTCGAGCAATAAAGCGGCACGGCCGTACCATCCTTTTCTCGAAGCTCTATATTTTTATGTCCAGTCCCCAAGAAAATGATGCTGCCATTCCAATGTTATTTTGAATGGGAGTCACCAAAAGATTGGACAATACAATATGAGCATCCTTAGTTATTGAATATTTTTTACTTTAGATCTTTATTTATTAGTTAATAACGCTTCGCCAATAAATGCAACTAGGCCATCGGTTAACGATAACGTAACGTTAGTTGCGGCAATTTACTGTTTAATTGTAGGAAACTGACTGTAATTCGACAATACACAATACGATTTAGAAATCCGATTCCTGTGCGATTAGTTTAGCGACGTGGCCGCCACTGTGTACACGCGTACACTAAATTTACGATCCACCCGTGTATCTAAAAGTGCTACCGTATATCATATCTTGTACGTAATCCCGCGCACCATCCCGAAGTCTAAACTAAATATATTTAATGACGATATTTTAATTGCACCTTAATACCCCAATTTTAGCACAGCCGCAGTGATGTCACGAAATTTAGTAATTACTGATAAGGGCAGTAAAATGTATAAAGAATTTAAGTGGGTTACAAGTTAATTTATGCAGTAGATTGTGCGCGCTGGATCGAGTTACTGTCTCCGTCGCCGGCTCGTCTCACTAACGAGGTTTGCAGCCGAGACCTTCCCCAGAATACTCTGCCTCACCTTGCAAACTTTTCAATCTATTGATTCCAATTTCGGAGTGAATTTACAAACAGGGTGATAGAGGTATCGATTCTCCGCCGTCCGTAAATGGTCTTTTCCAAACTTGTGCCGGGCATTACTTTCCATATTCAATTCGTTTTCGTACTCTTCCTCGTGCGTTGACATATCGGCGCATTGATATGACTCACAAAATGGTAAACTTACAGAGAAAGTTCGCCGTGTTTTGACCAAACCAAGAAAAGTGATAGGTTTGCCGATTCTCGCAAAATACGAGCTACTGCGCACTGCAGTGAAACTTTTTTATGTGGCATGATAGTAAAAGTTTATTGTTCTTGGAATCACAAAGCGGTTTCATTGTGCTTTAGCTCGTCTGTGTGCTTTCATGTTTGTCCAGATCCGTGCGACGAGAAAATTAATTTTTCAATTTTATCTTCTACATGCAGTTGTAACCGATAGCTACATTAGCTACAGTTCAGTGCGCAGTGATAACAGGCATGAGCCGGTGTCAGTGTATGTGATAGTGTTGGATAAAGTGTAAAATGTTGGTCTCGGCCGCATCATCGGCGAACCTGACCAGCCACTCTCTTTCCTCGATGTTTCGGAGGCGCCGAAACCATTCACCCGTCACGGTAAGCTTTGATGTCTAAAAATAAATGAGATGCGAAAATGTAATCTCGTATAAGCTGAGTTTCGCACCTTGTACGCTCCTTATGAATAGTCAGTAGCAAAATTAACATAACAACGTTACCAAAATCAAGTTCAGACGAACAACAATGACCGTGCATTTAAATGTTGCATCTTTGTTCCAAAAACGTATTTATGAATTGGTGTGGCCCAGAAATTCTCGTATTGGTTATAAGTTCAGTATAATACCAAAAAAGAAGTTGACACGGATTTGCGAAGTTTAGATTAATCCAAAAGTAGGCAGCATCTGGAATTCCTAATAAACTTTAATATCAGTCTATGAGTAACGGTGGTTTTTCTACGTCACAGCCAGACTCGCGACTGCCGTGATACGATTCGCTTTACATACCCAACGGAACATTCTGCTCCGAGGTTACGTTTTTTAGCAGATTGATAGTAAATAAAATAGTCGGTTATTATTTAAAGTGAAACTGAATCCTAATGGTAGATGTGTTGTTTTAAAGTAAACCTTCCTCCCGAAATTAATGAATAAAATGATTTACTACATCTTGGATCTTAGATCACGTCTTTTTACATTATTTTTTGGATGAAACTCGCCATAAACAAATCGATAGCCAGGTCACAGCTGCAAAGACGCGATCAGGATTGGGATTGAAATGGGAAACTTCGTAATTTCGGGCGTTAATGGGTACCTATACTGTATACAGCTGCATCCGGTTATACTGGAAACCGACTTTAACCGACCCTAACAGTTGGGAAAAGGTCACGATTATGATCTTCTGTCACCTTTTTCGATTTCCGCAATGTTTTTTTAAATAACTGTTGATATTAACTTCCGTATTCGTGATGTCACGTGTGATCGTGATCATTGACAGATCGCGATAACGGACTTAATTGTCAAACGTCATTGTAGCGTCAAGTGCAAGGGCACACGCGAGATCAATTCATCTGTGCGATTCTAACCTTTATCTCGGCGTCCTTGAGCTTATTTACGGATATCAACTGTAAATTATCTCAAACAGCTTATAATGTTCCCACTGCCCGGAGGCAGGTTTTCTCTCTATGATAGGCATTGGCCTGTACCTAATTCAATTCACTTAGCGGACCCAGTGTGACAGTAAATGTCACATGTCTTTGAAGTTTTGGGTCTAAGGTCCGGTATCCACCAAAGCGGAGATGAGCTGAGCGGAGGAAGTGCCAAATTCGACCAATCACAGGAAGGGTGAAAGATCAGATGTAAATTTTAACGAATGTGATTGTCCGTTTTTTGTACATCTCCTCTTGTCTCCGCTCCTCTGCGCTTTTGTGGAAATCTGGCCTAAGACATTTGCTCTCCAAGTTTTCCTTTACCGTTTTGAGACCAGTGGTGATGAATCAATGGCACAAAGGTGCCTGATTTCTTTCTTTCCGACGACCTGTAACTTATAAGTCGGGGCCGATACTGGCTGAGCCACCACTACTCTTAATAATAATAAACCATCTACGAGGTTGAGACTCTGCTATCATTGTGCCGATTGCCGTATGTATGGCAATGGGCAAGGGCCTTGACGAACATCTTTCGAGGCTCTTCTTAGTCGGTTGGATCAAGGGCCTGATTCTGAAGGCAGTACTTCTCGATAGGGCTAACTTTGTAACAAGATTCCTGCCTCTGCAGCCCTAACCACACCAGTAGCTTGGACCCTGCCCCCGAAAGCACCACTTTTTTTATATTTACGAATAGTTTTATATTTATTCTATGTTTTTTAAAGAATATAACATATAATCACGCTTGGAACCCCTGAACAGTTAGAAGGTGTGTTTAATAGTACACACACATCTTTGCCAGTTACGTTTTTCTAAGAGATATGAAATGTACATAATAAAAAAGTGTATGAAAGTTAAATAAAGGAACATAACTATCTACAAAAGAATGCAAATTCATTCGTTGTGCCCAAGATAACATTGTCTTACTATGATAATTCGCCAAGTGCGGCACTTGTACGGACTTAAGGAGGTTATTACGTAAACGATACAGGTTTGACGTGACGTTTCATTTACGCGTTCGAATCGCACATGAGAAAGTGGTACGGTCAGTCGGTGTCATTAAATAAGTTTACTTAACTAGGTATTGGTTTATTAAAATATTCTATAAGTCCGTACACGCTAATCTCCAAAACCACCCAACCGAGTTCAATGAAATTTTGTGAATATTGTGTGATTGGTGCTAGCTTAAATGATAGGAGAGTTTTGGACCCGATGCCGTATGAAGCAGGGGCGGGTCACTAGTCTGGTCGCTGTTGAAGCCAAGTCAGAGGCCCATGGACGTCATAAATATTTTGACACCAGGTTAGGCACTAACCATACGAAAAAGAAAGAAAGAAGCTCGTCTTTTGTAGTTGTTGATTGCTGCCTCTTCATTTAGAAAGAAAGAAGCTCGTCTTTTGTAGTTGTTGATTGCTGCCTCTTCATTTAGAAAGAAAGAAGCTAGTCTTTTGTAGTCGTTGATTGCTGCCTCTTCATTTAGAAAGAAAGAAGCTCGTCTTTTGTAGTTGTTGATTGCTGCCTCTTCATTTAGAAAGAAAGAAGCTAGTCTTTTGTAGTCGTTGATTGCTGCCTCTTCATTTAGAAAGAAAGAAGCTCGTCTTTTGTAGTTGTTGATTGCTGCCTCTTCATTTAGAAAGAAAGAAGCTAGTCTTTTGTAGTTGTTGATTGCTGCCTCTTCATTTAGAAAGAAAGAAGCTAGTCTTTTGTAGTTGTTGATTGCTGCCTCATCATTTAGAAAGAAAGAAGCTAGTCTTTTGTAGTCGTTGATTGCTGCCTCTTCATTTAGAAAGAAAGAAGCTAGTCTTTTGTAGTTGTTGATTGCTGCCTCTTCATTTAGAAAGAAAGAAGCTAGTCTTTTGTAGTTGTTGATTGCTGCCTCTTCATTTAGAAAGAAAGAAGCTAGTCTTTTGTAGTTGTTGATTGCTGCCTCTTCATTTAGAAAGAAAGAAGCTAGTCTTTTGTAGTTGTTGATTGCTGCCTCATCATTTAGAAAGAAAGAAGCTAGTCTTTTGTAGTCGTTGATTGCTGCCTCTTCATTTAGAAAGAAAGAAGCTAGTCTTTTGTAGTTGTTGATTGCTGCCTCTTCATTTAGAAAGAAAGAAGCTAGTCTTTTGTAGTTGTTGATTGCTGCCTCTTCATTTAGAAAGAAAGAAGCTAGTCTTTTGTAGTTGTTGATTGCTGCCTCATCATTTAGAAAGAAAGAAGCTAGTCTTTTGTAGTCGTTGATTGCTGCCTCTTCATTTAGAAAGAAAGAAGCTAGTCTTTTGTAGTTGTTGATTGCTGCCTCTTCATTTAGAAAGAAAGAAGCTAGTCTTTTGTAGTTGTTGATTGCTGCCTCTTCATTTAGAAAGAAAGAAGCTAGTCTTTTGTAGTTGTTGATTGCTGCCTCTTCATTTAGAAAGAAAGAAGCTAGTCTTTTGTAGTTGTTGATTGCTGCCTCTTCATTTAGAAAGAAAGAAGCTAGTCTTTTGTAGTTGTTGATTGCTGCCTCTTCATTTAGAAAGAAAGAAGCTAGTCTTTTGTAGTTGTTGATTGCTGCCTCTTCATTTACAATAATTTGGCAGATACCCAATTCGATTCCCCATTCAATTACTGTATCGTAAAAGGTACGAGGGAGGCAAGATAATTTTATAAACAAAAACATGTTCTAAGACTACCGACCAATCCTAGTAGTTGTAATTTATTAGTTGTTAACGGTGTTTAAATTGGAGAGCAACGTTTTCTGTACGATGCTCCTGGTTGTTTTGATTATGTATGATACTATCCAGAACACTTCCTACGCTACTAGTAATGTAGTATCCCTGTGTATGAAACTATAATCGTAAACTCCTGTCTTGACTGGCAACTTAAAGCCAAGAATAAATTGACAGGAACTATCGTACAAAGCATCGACAATAACAATCGAAGCTTTCAACATTAAAATGAAGACAAATGATGTAGTTTGTTAGCTAAATCTATCCGCGGGATGCAACATGATATGATACACACATTACGCGAACATTTTATTGCTGCACGTGTGCTAGAAACGCCGTAAATGAATCCGCACCTTAACTCCTACTAACAAACTTATCGAACTAGACGAGTATTGATTGCGTACTTTTCACAGTAACCTTGACATTGTAATATATCTGATTGGCCGTGTAGATTGTTACAGTACCCCCCACGTAGCTCTTCATCATTTATTTAGGAAAATCGATTTTGATTTGGGACTATTTGAAGTACTCGAAGTTACTTCGTTTGTTTGTTTACTTTCATTTGTTCGATGTGATTTCATTAAGTGCTTTCGACCTTTGGAGTTTCTATAAAGCAATTATGTTTTTGTTGTTCGGAAAAACCAGTCGATTTTTTCATCTGGGAAATCACCGGCTGCAAAATGTGAAATTGATGGAATGCACGAAGCGGTCGCTAGTTGTCATTGTCTGATAGATGACGGCGATGACGCGTTCCGTTCATATTCGAACGGAATACATATTAGCCGCTGCATCGATCATTGTCAATAAACCTTGGTATGGAACATCCCGTAAATAATTTCACGCTAAAAATACATTGACATTTGTTGGGATACTATTTTCCAGAAAGCGCAAATGTTTACAGTATCGGTCCCCGCCCACAGCGTTGCATCTACAAATCTTGGCTGTTCTATTATAAATTATTTTTGGTTTGTTTTTAAACAAAGCAATATACACTTCTGGACACATCTATTGGCCCACCTTAGAGTTTAGGTTTCGATGGCCCCTACCGAAATATGATTGCTAGATTGAACAAAAACTGTTGATGCAGTTTTAAACCTGATACATTTTACCATCTTTTTCGATCGTATTGTTTTAAATTTGAATTCAGAATACCATACGACATGGAGCAACGCCTAACAAGTCGGATATGCGCCTTGTTAAAGGCAATTGATTTTTGAATAAAAAACATGTTTTATCAAATGAAGGTTTAATTTAATAACGGGTGTTGCCTCCATGGGCATCTACCACAGCTCTCATATGATCAGGCATAGAGTTTATCAACCGCTCTATGAAATTTTGAGGGATTATCTCCCATTCCTCTTCTATGGCAGTTTTCAACTCCTGCATCGTCTGGGCAACTGGCTGACGAGCCCTAACACGTCTTTTTAGCTCGTCCCACATGTGCTCAATGGGGTTCATGTCTGGGCTTCTGGCTGGCCAGTCCATAACTGTGATGTTCACATCCCGAAGATATTCCCTGACGATGCCGGCCGCATGGGCTCTTGCATTATCATGCATAAAAAGGAAATTTGGGTCCACATAGTCCGCGTATGGTATCACGTGAGGTTCTAAGCACTCACGAATGTACCTTTCAGCATTTAATGTTGGCAGCCGTGGTCCTGTAACAACCTCAAGTTGAGTTTTGCCGCTCGCGGATATACCGCCCCAGACAGTCCATGAGCCACCGCAATAAGCAACCCTCTCTTCAAAGCAGCATTGTGCGAAACGCTCTCCCTTACGTCGGTAGACCTTCTTCCTTCCAGCATTGCCATGTAACACAATTTTAGACTCATCAGAAAAGAGTACACGGCTCCAATCTTGCTGTGTCCAATTTAAATGACTGCGTGCGAAATGAAGGCGCGCTGTTCGGTGGGCTAGCGTTAGTTTGGGCCCATTAGCTGGCTTGTGTGGTACCATATCGCGTTCTTTTAACCTTCTCCGAACAGTTCGAGCGCTCACAGATACTCCGTGGAAGTCGCGAAGTTGGTTTTGTATCTCAATGGAGGTAAGGTGACGATTTCTCAAGCTGGTTGTCACGATGAATCGATCCTGCCTTTCAGTTGTGACCCGAGATCGTGGCCTTCCTTGGCGACGAACAAAGCCGCCAGTCTCTAGGTACCTCCGATAAACATTTCGGACCGCAGATCGACTTAAATTAAGTTGAGCACTCACGTTTCTTTGGCTGTGTCCGGCCTTAATAAGTGCCACAGCTTGGGCAGCGACTTCAGGTGAAGTATCCATAGATTATTGATAGAACCTCACCTTAATGTTAAGAATAAGTAATGTTTGTTGCAAAACCAAAGATATCAATCACTTTTTCAAGAATTAAATCCAAGTAAACCAATAAAACCAAGTTTTCTTAGTATTCGATTGTTTGATATCAACAAACAGGCTCCAAATTGTCTTTTGTTTCTTTAAATTCTGTGTTCGAAATTCAAAAAAAGACTATTGAATGAAATTGTGAATGTGCCAGGTTCAAAACTGCATAAAAACTTTTTGCTCGACCTAATATAAAATTTTTGCTAGGACCAAACGAAACTGAAAATACAAGGTGGGCCAATAGATGTGTCCAGAAGTGTATTATATTTATCTTTTTTCTAACATTGCACAGTGCAGTGTACAGAGAAGGATCTTCTGCCAAAATAATTTTCTGTTAACCGTTTTTAACGCACCTCTCTCTACCTCGTGAAGTCTTTGTGCTCATTTCCTTGTGCCAGACTTATTATTCTTGTAAAACAACACGTTTATTTATAATTCTTGACTACACACGAAGTATGTATGTAAATGATGTTTACCATTTTATAGTAAAACACATGTTACTTAATTTATGTTACGTAAATTAAACTTTGTATTATTGATGAAACGTAAGGTATCGAGTATTGCATTATAATTTTTCTGTTTATGGAAAACATGAGATGCTTAATCATCATCATCACCGGCTTTGCCTTTTCCACCTTGGAGATGTATGTTGGAGTCAGTTTTCAATTTGAATTACTTGCAAGCAACATGCTTGCTTTTATGTATGTTTCATTAACACGCCTGGACGAAATCCTTGAATTTTGTCTAACAGTAAGTGTATACCATGACTTACCTGGTTACCACATTGGATACTAAATATCCCTTTAAAACCATCCGGATAGATGTGACAACAGAATCCTGCATAAAAGCAAGTCGAACGATAAAATTCAATGTCTGTCTGTGCCATATACGAGTAGGTGCCTGCAATACACAGCTTTGTAGTCTCTAGAGCTTCCCCCTCAAGTGCCACATTGACATTGAGTCCCTCTCGTTTCCAGACCACGTACTGCTCTCCTGGTACTTCTGGTCTCCTAGTACAGCTCGTTTTAACATCCTAGTTTACCTATATATCTAGCTTGAATGCGTTTAGACTGGAATTGTGGAATATTTCCAACATTCCGCACGTAAATGGGTTGCATCTAGAATTATATATAGTTTATTTATGAGTTATTTGTTGGGAATTGAAGATTGATATGTTATTCTTTGGTTTATGGATAAATTATTTGATGTTTGACGGTACCTATATATAAGTTTACTTCTTTGTAAAGGTCACCAAGGTCACCACATTAATTCTCGATCGATCGCATTTTGTTCGAGTTGGTGGTAGATCATACATCATCCGCCTCGCCTTTTCACAGCTTTATTGGGGTCGGCTCCTAGTCCTACCGAATGCAGCTCAATACCTTTATTTATTTAACATAGAGCGACCGTTATTAGGTTATTAGACCAATGAAAGACATAATTTGAATATGAACGAATAATATTTAATTCAGTTCCTTCAGGAAGGTGTGTGTGTTCTACTGAGCTACACGCTACAGACTAAGCCATGGGGTCATGTGTTTACGTTATACGTTTTATTAAAGAACAAAGAGCTACTTATTCAAGTAGTAATATATACATTTTTGTTATTCCAACACGCCCCCTCAAAAATGAATCTATTTCTCAAAAAAATAAAATTATTTACAAAACTAATTTCACACCTTCCTGTATCTGGGGTACAATTAAGTAACATGGTCCACCATTTAGTGCAAAGGATTAGGGAAACCCAGAAAAACCTAATCAGACCAATTCATAAGTATCTATATGCTTATATCTCAAAGTTATTCAATGACCATAACAGTCAATATTAACAATACTTATTTCTTTTACTTTTACATAGTAAATTACTTCAATCCGAGCTTTTCCCTCATTTGGGTAAAACGCACAGCCGGTAATGATTTAGTTAGGATGTCAGCCAACTGGTTACCTGTGGACACATAAATCATTTTAATACAATTTTTCTCCACTTGTATAGAGAAATGATATTTTATATCAATATGTTTCGATCTTTTGTGACTCGTGGGATTATTTGCAATACTTATACACCCATTATTATCCTCATAAATATGAATAGCACTGGATGTCTCGATTTTTATGCTGTTCAATAATGATTTCAACCATAAAGCCTCTCTAACTGCTTCAAACAAAGCCATGTACTCAGCTTCTGTAGAAGAAACCGCCACAGTTAGTTGCCTCTTTGTATTCCAGCATATTGTGCTTTGTTTGAATAGTTTAAACAAGTAACCCGTAGTACTTTTCCTGTCTACTTCGTCACCACCCCAGTCAGAATCAACAAAGCCACTTATTATATCATCATTGTTACAGTTACTTCTTTCATAAGTTAACTTTAAATCAATTGACCCTTTTAAGTAACGTAATACCCTTTTTAAATATGACCAAAGTGTATGATTGCTTTTGTTAGCAAACCTACTCAGGATGTTTACACTAAAGCTCAAGTCCGGACGAGTGCATACCATCAAGTACATTAGGCAACCAATGAGATTTTTACAAGGGGCCTTTGTTGTATTATCGCTATTGTTCAATGCGGCAAAGTCAACTTTATTTTCTAAAGGGGTTTTCATAGATTTACAATCTTTCATTTCAAACTTTTCTAAGACTGTTTTTATGTACATTTTCTGGTCTAATGTTACTTTGTTTTGATACCTGTTAACTTTAATTCCCAAGAAACAACTAATTTCTTTCAGGTCTACCATTTTGAACTTTTTCATTAAATAGCTTTTGAAACTGTTCATGGTATTTATATGAGCAGTTGAAATAACTAGATCATCGACATAAAGTACAACATAAATGTTTTTAAGAATGTCACCCGTATCCAGAAAGTATATGCATCGATCAGCTGATGAATATCGAAAACCTTTCTCAATTAAAGCTTGCTCAAACATTTGGAACCAACAGCGTGCAGACTGTTTTAATCCATATAACGCTTTATTTAATTTGCATACTAAGTTACTTTTATTTGGAATTCCTTTAGGAGATTTCATGTATATTTCTTCCTTTAATATTCCATTCAAAAATGCAGTTTTGACATCTATGTGGTGATCTAGCAAATTATATTGATTTGCAAAAGCTAATATGAATCTGAAACTAGTGATTCTTGCAACAGGTGCAAACGTTTCATTATAATCAGTCATATATTCCTGGCTAAAACCGCGAGCAACTAAACGCGCTTTATACTTTATGGGTTTTCCAAACTCATCATTTTTTACAGTAAACACCCATTTACAATCAATAATATTCCTGTTTTTAGGTAGCGGTACAAGTGTCCAGGTTTTACTTTCAGTAAGGGATTTAATTTCCTCATTAATAGCATTTATCCAGTTAACTTTGTCATCTCTGGATTTAATTTTATCATACGATGCAGGTATTGTACATGCCAAAGATTTAGCATACAATAAATAGTTCATGAATGTATCATCAGTTTTATCATAAGATACAGTACAGTAGGCAACCTTTTAATCCGATCACTCGTTTTTCTTAGTGAGTTAATTTTGAGTCGAAGTCAATTTACCATCAAATGTAGAATTTTGTTGCATATCTGTTTCACTTACAGATTTATTAAGTGGCGAACTTAATGATACAGGTATATTTTCCGTTTGCTAACATATTTTCTTTACGGTGCGATTTTCAGAGTTTCCGAAACTTTCGGCCAAAACTCTCTCAGACTTTAACGGTCTGCTTGACAAGAAATTAATCTCATCAAATATCACATCCCTTGCTTTTACAAACTTATATATTTTCCGTTTGCTTACATATTTTCTTTACGGTGTGATTTTCAGAGTTTCCGAAACTTTCGGCCAAAACTCTCTCAGACTTTAACGGTCTGCTTGACAAGAAATTAATCTCATCAAATATCACATCCCTTGCTTTTACAAACTTTTATTTTCCGTTTGCTTACATATTTTCTTTACGGTGTGATTTTCAGAGTCTCCGAAACTTTCGGCCAAAACTCTCTCAGACTTTAACGGTCTGCTTGACAAGAAATTAATCTCATCAAATATCATATCCCTTACTTTTACAAACTTTTCATCTATCACATCCCACACCTTATAACCATTCGGTTCATAACCAATCATTATTCCTTTTAATGATTTTTCATCAAACTTTGTTTTTCTGTTTTTATTCACATAATAAACAGTTGAACCAAAAACCTTTAAATACCTTAGTTGTGGCTTTTATCGTGCCACAATTCAAATGGTGTGTTATCATTTTTCAGTGCTTTAGTGGGGCTTATATTAATCAAATAAGTTGCTGTCAACACAGCCTCCCCCCAGAACGTTTTGTCTAGCTTGGCTCCAAAAACCAGTGTACGACCTCGCTCTGTTATTGTTCTTATCAATCTTTCTGCCATACCATTTAAGGCAGAAGTATGCGGCACTGTTAAGTGATAGCTTATACCTTTTCGCACACAAAACTCTTTCATTTCATTTGACAAATATTCACCGCCGTTATCACAATACAGATTGACTATTTTCGAATCGAAACTAACCTCACACTTTGCCACATAATCTTGAAACATAGCAAAAATATCTGATTTATGGGCAACTAAATAGGTTACACAGTACCTAGTGAGTGTATTCATCGACAAATATCACAAAGTAGTTTTTTACCGTCAAGTGTTGAAGGAGTGATTGGACCACACACATCGGAATGCACATTGAATAGAGGTCGTTTTATGTTTTTTTACCTTTGACTTATTAAATGGTAAGCATGCTTGTTTTCCTTATATACAAGCTTCACAAATTTTATCATTTGGTTTAACATGATTTATTTGCTCAATGTCATAAAACATTTGTTTGTTTTTTAATTCGACAAACTTTGATTTACCAATATGACCAAGTCTTTGATGCCATAACTCATAACTATTATTTACGACCTTATTCGATAAACAATCTGCATTAAAAGCACAATTTTCAAGCACATAATGAATGCCAATTAAATTGTTCAAAAACTCACCCGTTGTTACCACCTTACCATCATTATAGATTTGTACACCAGCATCATTCCCAAAAACAACAGTCATTCCAGCTTGTTGCATTTTCTTTACTGAGAGCAAGTTGTAGAGAATTTCAGAGCAGAAAAGAACATCCTGTATTGTTCCCTTCACACCCAAGTCGCTGGTTAAGTACTTGAAGGTTACCCTTTGGTTGCGCCAACTTTAAATCATTGATTAAATGTAATTATTTGGCAACATTACGAATTGGTTGGTAACACTTCCCTATCTCCCATCCCTTTCTTGCACGGAACCTATCGTACTCGTGGAAGCGAGATGGCGAACGTACTGCGGTAGTGTTTCGCCATTGGACAATCATCATAAGATTTTCGTTGGCTATGAACTCGTGTGTCGCGAACATTGCGTTCCTAAGAAAAACTATAAAATTGGTGTTTTGTGCGTGAAAACCGCTGTGAAAATTACTGAGGAGCTGCCGCCGAGGATATCAAGGTACCGTGCACCCCTGTAACCCTTAAGAAAGACCGATTTCACCCTGTGTCTCCACGCGGTCTTTCAACGTCCCGTCTCATTACCACCAAGTCGAATTTGTCGTCTTTATTTTGCTTTCCCGCGTAACCATTGGTCCTTTTCGAGCCGGATTCCATCTGGAATCAGTGAATAGCCAACCATTCCCCTATTCTGGGTCAATTTGTCGTAAAACCCGCAATTGTAGCCGCACCGGACGCATGTGCCGGTAGTTAGGTTATAGGTACTTATTTACATCGTAGATTCTCGTAAACCCCGCTAAATAGTAGTAAATTCGCATTCTTATAATAAATTATCGTATCGTCGTAATCTAGCAAGTAAGTTAGATTTTTCGCATCCGCAAACCTAACAAATAAGTTAGACAATCGTTGTCGTTAAACTATCGTACATAAATAAATAATTTTCTCGTTCGTAATATCCAGTCAAAACCGGTTCAGTAAACAAAGAACCACATTTCATAACTTTACTTGCCCTGTTAAATAGTTATAATCGTGCGTTCACAAAATCATTTATTGTAATTTGTGTGTGGAGTGTAACCGATTCACAGTCCTTTCAGAACTACCTACTTGTCGTAAATATATTATATTATATTTAGTTAGTCGTAAGCCGCTAATAAAAATATGGCGGATGCAACTTTAAAAAGATTAATATCGAAACGCGATCGGATATTTGCTCGCATGCAAACTATATCTGACCAGGCAAAACGAATCGACTTAGAAGGATTCGATAGGGAGTCGTTCTTCTGTGACATTAAAACAGTAGATTCATTGCGTGTGGACTTTGAAAACATATTGGATCAAATTGTTGCCCATGAGCTCAAATTAAATCCTGACTGCGCTGTCTCCTATCAAGCGCTTTCTTCATTCGAAGACCTTTTAGGCCGTGTAAAGCGAGCTGAAGAAAAATTGCTAGTTCAATCTCGTAATGAGGTCAAAAGGTCACCTCGATTACCTCCTATTGAAATCCCCGAATTTAACGGAGATCATAGAAATTGGCCATTGTTTATCGCTAGCTATAAAAACGCAGTGCATAATAATGTTTCTCTGACAGACTGTGAGAGGTTATATTATTTGTTAGGAAAGTTAACAGGCAAGGCTCGTTCAATATGTGCGGGTATAAATCCATCAGCGGATAATTACCCTCTTATTTTCGATTCGCTTTGTAAAAGGTATGAAGATAAGCGTCAGTCCGCAACTTCATATTTAGACCAATTATTTGAATTTAAATCTATCTTGACTGGAACCCCAAATAATTTAGAATCATTTCTCGATAAATTCTCGTCGTCCGTAGCCGCTTTAAAAAACACAAAGGTCAATGACCTCGCTGATTTTATTTTGTTACACATCGCTATTAAGAAACTCGACCAAGATACTGTGCGTACATTCGAAACTAATTATCAACTAAGATCTAATAGTTCCGAAATTCCATCTTATTCCGATTTGGATTGTTTCGTTCGTGACCATATAAAAATGTTAGAACGTACTTCATCAGCTGTTGCTAGGGTCACCAACAATAAGAAACCACTCGAACGTAAGTCTACCGTCGCGTACGCCAGCACCTCTGGTCCCGAGAAAACAACATGTGGTCTATGCAGTGAGCAACATGATTACATTTATAAATGTAAGGTATTTAATAGTTATAAACCTGATCAGCGTTTTAACTTCGTAAAGTCTAACAATTTGTGCATAAATTGTTTAAGTAGTGGTCATCGTGTTTCCGCGTGTGAGTCAACTTCTAAATGTAAAAAGTGCCACCGCAAGCACCATACATTATTGTGCTTTGGGGCCCAGCAAGCCGCGTCTGCTACCGTTGCCAATGCGGCACCTAGTGACGCTAACCCTACCTCCGCTCGCGGTGACGTCGCGCTGTGTGCGTTATCAGCTAATAATAATCAGGTTGACCATTTATCTCGCTACCCAACGACGGTTTTGATTGCAACTGCGCGCATTATTGTCGTGGATTCTCATGGTACTAAGCACATTATTCGTGCATTGTTAGACAGCGCTTCTCAAAGTAACTTTATCACACGTGAGTGTTGTCAACGCTTAGGTTTGAACATAAATAATCGACCTAAATGTTCCACCGTAAAAGGAATAGGTGGTTCAAGTAAAACAATTCAGGGTTCCGTAGAATTTAAATTTCATTCTCGCTTCGATCGTAACATAAATTATAGTGTCGACTCTTTGGTAGTAGATAAAATTACTGAACATCTACCAACTGCCACGGTTAATTCTTCGCTCTTGTCTAACTTCAAAAACTTGCCGTTGGCAGACGACACATATTTTTCGCCGGGCCCGATTCAAGTATTGATCGGTGCTTCGATTTACCCGCACTTACTCTTGTCGAATAAGGTTCAAGGACAGCCGCCATATGTATCACCGCTTGCTTTAGAAACTGTCCTTGGCTATGTTATAGTAGGTGACGCGCCGGTCCGTGTTGATAGCAACTCGACCGTTTCATATTGCTGTACCGCGGACCCGTTGGACTCTGCAGTTCGGAAATTTTGGGAATTGGAGGAGGTGGATGTTCCCCCTGTAGTCAGCTCGGACGACAGGGAGTGTGAGGAGTTTTACACACGCACCACTACTAGAGATAGTGACGGTCGATACGTGGTAGCTCTGCCTTTCAAGGGTGATGTCGAATCCCTTGGCAACTCACGCCAAGCAAGTGAACGTCGGTTTCACTGCTTGGAAAGGAAGATGCAAGCTTCTCCACAACTCAAGGTCACGTATGATAGCGTCATCCTCGAATATTTAGAAAAAGGTTATATTTCACCTGCAAATTCAGATTGTTCAGAAACTTCGTATTTTATTCCGCATCATGGGGTGATCAGGGATGATAAGATCACAACCAAACTTCGTGTCGTTCTCGACGGTAGTTGCAAGACTACCTCCCGCATTTCGCTTAATGACCTCTTGTACGGTGGGCAAAACCTGCAAGGGAGTTTGTTTAATATTATCGTCGGTTTTCGTTTGTTTTCGATTGCACTCTCCGCAGACATTCGTCAGATGTTTCTTAGCATTGGAATCCGAGAATCTGATCGGCGTTTCCAACGCATTTTGTATCGCTTTTCCCCGCAAGAGCCTTTACAGGTTTATGAATTTAATCGTGTTGTTTTCGGACTTAAGTCTAGCCCCTTCCATGCACTGCGAACTATTAGGCAGCTGGCAGAGGATGAGGGCGACTCCTACCCTCAGGCTAAAAATATCGTCACTTCAGGTTTGTACATGGATGATTTCGTCCATTCCGTCCCCACTGAAGATCAGGGTATTTCTACCGCCTCAGAAATGATAGGTCTCATGAAAGCTGGCCAATTTGAATTGGTTAAATGGACCAGCAACTCCCAAGCCGTTTTAGATTCAATTCCACCCTCGCATCGTCTGCTAGCTGTCAAAGAATTCGACGAGTCTGATCAGCAGAAAGTACTAGGCTTGTGTTGGTCGCCTACGTCAGATCACTTCAGCATGAGGGTCAATACTCCAGCACAAAATTGTACTAAACGAACAATATTATCGTGTGTCGCTAGATTGTGGGACGTTATGGGATTTGTCGCACCTGTCGTCTTGTACGCTAAACTTCTTATCAAACAGCTTTGGCTGCGTGATTGTGACTGGGATGATACCCCACCTGAAGATATAGTCAGGCTGTGGACTCGCTTCAAGGAAGAGCTCCCGTTGCTCTGTAATATTAAAATCCCACGTCACGTTGGTATCGTCGCCGATAGTGTGGTCACTATCTTGGCTTTCGCAGACGCCAGTGAGAAGGCATACGGGGGAGTAATTTACTTCCACGTCCAAAATAGCGATAGCAATATTGTTTACTTGCTAACCGCTAAATCAAAGGTCTCACCTAAGAAAGTCGTTTCTCTCGCTCGTTTGGAGCTTTGTGCTATTCTTGTGCTAGCTCAACTTATAAAAAATGTCATAGTCGCTTGTCAGCCCCGCATTGTTTTTCGTAACATATTCGCATTTTCGGATTCGACAGTCGCGCTCTGTTGGGTACATTCGTCGCCCCATCGTTGGAACACCTTTGTGGCCAACAGAGTGTCGAAAATACAAAGCGACTTGTCGCCACAAAATTTGTATCACGTGTCCGGTACGGACAATCCAGCAGATTGTCTATCGCGTGGTCTTACGCCTTCTCAAATTGTTGACCACCCGCTGTGGTTCAGTGGTCCTCCGTGGGCACATTTGGATGTCTCACAGTGGCCTGTCGTTCCCTTCAGTCCTTCGTCGGTGCCTGAAGCGCCCGAAGAGAAGAAGCTCTCGTTACTTTCCGCTGTACTAAATGAAAGATCTCCTATTCTTTCTTTGGTCGATCGCATATCGTCTTGGAGTAAATTACTTCGAGTAGTAATTTACGTTTGTCGTTTTGTCAGGTTGTTACCTGTTAGATATCGCATGTCAGCGTCGGATTACGACTTCGCTGAATTGCTCGTTCTTCGTGAGCTTCAGCGCCTTTATTTCTCCACTGAGATTGCTAGACTCGGGGAAGGCAAGGATTGTAGTCCTGCTTTACGACACTTAAAGCCGTTTCTCAAGGACGGACTCATTAGGGTCGGAGGCCGTTTAAGAAATTCGGATTTAAGTTATGAAGGGAAATATCCCATTTTGCTTCCAAGCAAGGATCCTGTTTTGAATTTGCTCGTCGAATACCATCATAAATTAAACTGTCATGCAGGTCCCGACCTGCTGATGTCACTCTTGCGGCAGAGATATTGGATACTTTCTGCTCGTAATTTAATTAGAAATAGAATCCATAAATGCATTCCTTGCTTTCGCCTTCGTCCTAAGTCCAGTTTTCCTGAAATGGCGGATCATCGCTCTTGTCGTGTCGTTCAATCCGCTAAGCCATTCGTTCACACGGGCACGGACTATGCCGGACCTTTTAGGGTTACCATGTCTCGCGGTCGAGGTATTCGTTCCACCAAAGCCTACGTGTGTCTGTTCGTTTGCATGACTACACGCGCCGTGCACATTGAGCTTGTTGGTGACCTTAGCACAGCTAATTTTATGGGCGCTTTCAAGCGGTTCTTGTCAAGGCGCGGCCCGGTGAGTAGGATTTATTCGGATAACGGGACTAATTACATAGGCGCTAAACGCAAACTCTCAGAACTTCACGAATTCCTTTGTTCAAAATACCATAATACTGAATTTGGTCACATGCTAGCTGAGAGTCGCATAGATTGGTCACTCAATGTCCCGACTGCCAGCCACTTTGGGGGCAATTGGGAAGCTAATATTAAAAGTCTGAAGTCGCACTTGTATCGAGTCATAGGTGACACGATTCTCTCATTCGAAGAATTAAGTACCGTTCTTACCCAAGTCGAATCGGTAATGAACACTAGACCTCTTTGCAGGACACTCTCTAGTGATCCTTCGGAACCGCTAGCTTTAACTCCAGCGCACTTTTTGAATCTCACGCCTTTAAAATATTTGCCTGCCGAGGAAATAGACGAGAGAACTACTGTCGCTAGACATGACTTGTTAGATAGACTGGTACAGTCGTTTTGGAAGCGCTGGAGGAGCGGTTACCTCCACACCTTACAATCGCGTCGCAAGTGGAACACGCCGGTCGATCCGGTCGATGTCGGCACGGTCGTGATTCTCATAACTGATAATTCGCCTCCACTACACTGGCCGTTGGGTGTAGTGGAGGAAGTTTTCCCGGACTCCACAGGAGTCACTCGCGTCGTTCGGGTTAAGACGACGACTGGCTCTTACTTGCGTCCCGTCGTTCGTCTTTGTCCGTTACCTAACCAATAGTTGGGCAATTTCGTCATTAGGTTAGGTTAACGTTAGTAATTAGGTATTTAGTTTATCGTTTAGTTTGTAAATTAGCTTCAATTCTTGAAGGCATCGCTTCAAGCCCGGGGGGATGGTTGCGCCAACTTTAAATCATTGATTAAATGTAATTATTTGGCAACATTACGAATTGGTTGGTAACACTTCCCTATCTCCCATCCCTTTCTTGCACGGAACCTATCGTACTCGTGGAAGCGAGATGGCGAACGTACTGCGGTAGTGTTTCGCCATTGGACAATCATCATAAGATTTTCGTTGGCTATGAACTCGTGTGTCGCGAACATTGCGTTCCTAAGAAAAACTATAAAATTGGTGTTTTGTGCGTGAAAACCGCTGTGAAAATTACTGAGGAGCTGCCGCCGAGGATATCAAGGTACCGTGCACCCCTGTAACCCTTAAGAAAGACCGATTTCACCCTGTGTCTCCACGCGGTCTTTCAACGTCCCGTCTCATTACCACCAAGTCGAATTTGTCGTCTTTATTTTGCTTTCCCGCGTAACCACCCTTTTTTGTTGCAGTGATAAAAGTCCCATTCTTTGCAATTGAGATGTTTATTGGCCTCTCAAGTTTTTCGAAGTTTTGTGCCAGATCTTCTCTATTAATTATATGATCTGAAGCTCCCGAATCCCGAATAAATGTGATGTCATTTCGTTGATTCTCATAACTCCCGGTTCTGACGGTTTGGCCTTCTTTTATTGAAATTTCCATGAAATGATGTTTCATTTTGTTATTTTGTGGTTTCAGCCTGAAGAACTTTTAAACTAGTATCGCGTCTTTCATTGATCAGTTTTATTTCATGATCTAGCAATCTGGTTTTCACAAAGGTTAAGGTTAGATTATCCTCTGCCAGAGTTTAAATTGCAGTAACAACACCAAAGTTAGAAATAGGTGTGTGATTTTATCCACTTCTTCTAATTTTGCGCCAGTAGCCATTAATTCAATTAGCAAATCGTCGAATTCACTTGTAAGTCCCAACAATGAATCGGATAGATATTCGATTATCGTGTTTTTAGCGATGCTCTGCCTTTTGTGCCACTCAGCGTCCAATTCAGTAGGAGCATCTTCATCGATCACCTTTAGCACTTCAAACTCATTTAAGAGATTCCGTATTCTAAGTTTCCAGATACTGTATTTGTCTCCATCAAATGGTTTAATATTTCTTTTCATTCTTAAATGTTCCATTATGTTAAATCACTAAAAGTCACTCAGAATACTTTACACTGCCACAAAGTTCACAGGGCTCACGTCTCTTTCACTTTGCACAAAAAGTGTCTTTTAATTCATTTAAAAATTAATCTTTATCTATTTAGTCCGAATCACTGGTTTTACTTTTTCTAGTTCTTATGCCTGGGCCCATAACCTATTAGGTTATTAGACCAATGAAAGACATAATTTGAATATGAACGAATAATATTTAATTCAGTTCCTTCAGGAAGGTGTGTGTGTTCTACTGAGCTACACGCTACAGACTAAGCCATGGGGTCATGTGTTTACGTTATACGTTTTATTAAAGAACAAAGAGCTACTTATTCAAGTAGTAATATATACATTTTTGTTATTCCAACAACCGTGACTTCCACAACCCAGTTAGTGCTGGGTAATACGGTACCCCTTGGTAAGATTAGTTGTCCGACTTTTGGGCCACTGACGACCAGTAATGACTGATAAATATCTACAAATGACAGCCGGGACAACGACTTCACGCGTGCTTTCCGAGGCACGGATGAAACTCGGTCACCCATCTACAGACCGAACTTGGCATGCGCGGCTTAACCTTGAAGATAGACCCGTGCGGCCGTTATTAATGTAGCCACGGTCTCCTTGGTCCTTGGTGGGAAGTCATTGTCAATCCAAAGTTTGTGCTGAATACTTTCATCATCAGCATCATAATGGCTTTCTCCCTTGTATGACATGCTTCCCTAGTCTGCAAGAGGCTCAACCAGTCCATCATAATTTCAGCCGAAAGTCGTCCACTGCTGGATATAGGCCTTTCCCAAGTGTCGCCACATTGACCGATCCCGTGCGTCTCGTAACCAGCGGATCCCCGCTACCTTCACCAGGTCATCGGTCCACCTAGTTGGAGACCTTTCAACAATTTTCCTTCATGCATTTAAGTAATGATTATAATATAATCCATAACAAAATTGATCTTAACATCAGTTGTACAAACAAATACTCATGTAGCAGTCATGTCGTACAATCGCCAAGGCGATCTGCATTAAATATTTACGAGCGATGCTAGTGCTTCGATCTTCGCTTTTCTTTCCATTCGAAGAAACCTTGACTACTCCAAGGATTCCAATAACGCACGAACAATATCGCATACCGTTCTGGAATGAAACTCCAAAGAAAACTAGTGAACTGTGGAAATTGTATGAAAATATTCTTCGTTGTTTATTTAGTTTGATTATTTCAGAGTTTTGCCGCCCATAGGCCTCTGACTTGGCTTTATATGCCGTCGAGAAATACCCCTTAGCCATGTTTGGGTTCCCCACTAAGTTTTGATTCCCCGAAGCAGTGATACGCACACAGGATGCATCTGAAAAATCAGAGATGCGTGCCTTGGGTTCGAACTCGTGAGTTATGACTTGGCAGTCCAACTGACACACCACTGATTTTTTATCGGTTTTCTTATGACAAATAACAGCCTCATGCTCAATCAATAATAGCTGCTGAGTAAGAAAGTACCTACCACGTATCATAATATTTTTTAAATTTTTGAGTACCTACTAAAAGAATCATGTCCTTTCCAATTCCAAATCAAATAATATTTTAAACGTTTTTTTTTTTTTTTGTAGTGTGGCACTAGTTATATATTATTATCTTTGTGCCAATTTCGGGTAAACGTTTTTCTATTTGCGTAGTTATAATTCAGTCAAGAAGTTGTTCTGTCCATAGACTATTAAAGTTCTCCATAAAATCTTTCCTCAGCCACGATGCTGCCAACAATAATTACGGTCAAATATTCAAGCCAATGTTTTCGCTATAATAACATCATTTATATCCAGGGGCACATAACATAAAGTACTCGTACTTTATGTACAATTACAGACGAAGTCGTAAAACTAACTGATGTCATGTTTTCGTTTATTTCTGTCGCTTTTAAAACACAAATGTTATCAGTAGAATCGTAATTTTAATTAATTTATTGTTAATTTGCTAGTTAGTTATATTATTACGGATATATAACTAAGTATTTAAATATTTAAGCAATTAATTAGCTAAAAGCTGTAAATTATTTCAGCATTGTTAATTAAAATGTTCCTTTCGGAATATTAATTTAGGCACGCGAAATCCTTAATTTAAGTAAAGAATGAGTAACAACTACATGTTTGGAGAGATACCTATATCCTTGACACTTGAGATAAGGCCGGTACGAGTAAATATTTAGGAAAGTCTTTTGGCATGTTGACGGCATACTATCTTTGTGATATCTCAATAAAATTATCAGATGAAAAGAAACGACTTGCTGCTTCCTCAAGCGGACGCTCTGTTATGCGAAAGCAGAAGATCGATAAGCAGGTTTTGTTCGTATCTTTATCCAAACATACCTATAGCTAGAGAAATGGAGAAAATAAAAAAGTTTTTGCAAAAAAAGCAACTGACTTCCAAATAAACTTTGACTTTGTTTGTTTCATTGAATTTGTTGCCACTGAATTCAGAAAGTAAAGTTATTTTAGATTTTTTGTGTAGTTTTGGAAGTTGGTTGATCTTTTTTCAAAAAGTTTTTTATTTTACCCCTCTATGTACCTAGTGACCAGAAGATATTATTAAGGAACATCAGGAACCAAACTACTGAACCGATTTCTATGCGACCAATCGGAGAATAAACTATGAAATGAGAAGATTTTATCAAATCAGTTCATAAATGACGGAATGAGGTAAACGAATTGAGAACCTCCTCCTTTATTGGAGTCAGTTAAAAATCAAGTACCTTTCCACACAATGCTTCTTGCAAGCTTCGACGTCCACAATAATTTCTCACTTGTTCTTCTCCAAAAACAACACCTCATCACATCTTTCTTCCATCACCAGCCTCGTCCAGAGAAGCAACATTCGGCCCTAGCATCAGGCCCGCCCCCTCCCGCGCCGATCGTCCCCCGATCCGCCGATGGCCCACGACCTCCCGGCTGGAACGGCCAGCCACGAAGACATGGCTCCAGCAGATTCAACGTTCACAGTCACAACCAGGAGCTGGTGAAACTACCACCTATTAAAGGTAAGTGCACCTAATATTAAGTTTGTCGGTATAGAATTATAGCAGTAAAATAATTCATATCAGCATTAAAATTACTTTATATCTAAAGTTTAGTTCATAATAATCATAATGGATGGTCTGAAGTTTGTTGTCAATAACGGGCAGCATAAAGGAGATTCCTGTAGTTTTAGGTTTGTAAGCTATTCAAGAGGTTGAATAGGTACCTAACCAACCGTCGGTGATAAGTGTGTAGAACTAGTAACTCGAGTTGTATGAATATATCAACCATGAATATTTGTGAAACCGTCAAAGGTCAGCCGAAAAAGTACTGTAGCGCCATCTATGGTGCAGGTGAAGAACTAAACCACACCAGACAATAAATAATAAAATAAATAATAATCATTTTATTTCAGGCAACTAAGGCCCATACATAAAATACACACAATAATATAAAACAAAAATAACAAACTAATACATATAAAACAGTAAACTATAAGTAAAACAGAAAACTTTAACTAAACACGTAATGTCGGCGTCGTGTTTCGCTGCGAGGTGTTGCGTAACCGTCCCCAGAAACGACGGAAAACAACACCTTTCGGCCAAAAGTCTTCCTGCAAACAGGTCTGGAGATGTTGGGTTGGAACACGTACCACAAATGACTTAAAGTTGATGTTGTGGCGCGATTCCAACCTTTCGACCCTCAAAGTCCAATTGGTCTTCACTTTCATGTACTGCACCACTTCCTCAATCTTTGTGGTGTGATGCAGACGCGAAATATACAGCTGCGTCGTAGGCACAGCAGGGCGCAGCAGCATGTTGGGCCCAGTCGGTGCGGTACCGCACAAGTTCCGGGAGCAGGGCTTCTTCTTCTTCCTCTTCACCACTTTAGTGAAGCCCTCGTCATCAACTTGGCCCGCACTTGGCATGCTGTTATTGACCACAGGCGGGGCAGGCTGAGTACCCTTTTTTCCCCCAACATTGGTTTGTCGCTTATGTTGCGACGCATCCAATTTGCCTTTATTGACAATAGTAGAGTAGGCATGTCTTGGGGTCGACGTACCTACGTGTGACGTTTCCGCAGCCGGTGTTGTGGCGCGGGAGGCGGTGGCGGGCGGCGCTTGCTCAGCATTATCAGCAGCTTGTGACGCACTAGTGTTCGCCGATTCAAAACTGCCGACAGATGCACTTTGCGCCGCTCGACGTGTGTTCACCTTAGAGGCCTCAGGTGACCCAGTTACTAAGCCAACGTTGCGCAATAATTCTATTTCTGCACGTAGCTCAGCGTTGGTTTTTTCTGAAACCTCCATTCTGGACTGCATCTTGGTCACCTCCACTTTCAGGGTAGTGATGTCCTTTAGCAGCCTCGTAACATCGACGTGATCGAACGTGACGGGGGGCAGTTTACTTAACTCCTTCGCCACGAAATCTGGCACGTCGTCCGGGTCAGTCCTCTTCAACATATCAATGACATTTTGAAGGCTCTTCTCAGTTCCATCCCTACGGCGAGACGGCATCTGGTCCAACTTTCCAAGTGACTGGAACAGTAGCAGTTTCCCACTGCTGATGTCGTCCTCCTTGAAATTGGTCCGGCATATCTGCAGGATGCTCACCTCGTCCATGTAGTCAATAGCATGGACTAGGAAAGCCAGCAATTCATTCACTATGAGTGGTTTAGAACCCATAGTGATTACGGGCAGCGGCTATGGCCGCGCAACTCGTGAATAAAATTCGTGCCTTGCACAGTGGAAACACGTCCGTGTTCGAGCGCGCATCGCACTGCACTGCACAATACCCGTCTGGTTTGTGAAGCATCTCCTTTCAACGACAAACGTGGTACAATACAGACTGTTCTTCATATTTCGATTGACTTAGGATTTATGTGGTTTTGTTGTCAGGATAACCCCACCCATATTCTTGTCCTAAGAGTCTCATGTTCGTATTGTGAACATGTTCAGAATATGGCAAGCAATATTATAAACCTCATCAGGTTCGTTTATACACTGAGAAAAAAATCCTGAGACAAAGCTGCAGTTTTACATTGCGGGCAAATTCTTGCGAAAGTGACAAAATAATTTT
Organism: Diarsia mendica; assembly: GCA_949316265.1. Classification (NCBI taxonomy): domain Eukaryota; kingdom Metazoa; phylum Arthropoda; class Insecta; order Lepidoptera; family Noctuidae; genus Diarsia; species Diarsia mendica. The sequence continues at coordinate 5,667,382 of OX438906.1, read as the reverse complement.
GAGATTACAGCAAAATAACCTTTGCTGCCACAGCAACTTTTTTTTTGTGAAACGCAAATATTGTGAACCCCGCAGTAAAATATTGTGGCGTTATCAATTTTTGGGCCCTTAGATATAATCGCACAGTGGTATTTAGCGGGGTTCACATGGTTAAAGTTTGTGTAGTTCGCAATGTGCGCTGCACATTGACTTTAGACGTTGTGGCGTTAGCAATTATTGGGCCCTTTGATAAATTCGCAAAGTGGTAATTTGCGGGGTTTACATGGTTAGAGTTTGTGCAGTTCGCAATGTGAGCTGCGCATTGACTTTAGATATTGCGGCGTTAGCAATTATTGGGGCCTTTGATATATTCGCAAAGTGTTAATATGCGTTGTTCACATGGTTAGAGTTTGTGCAGTTCGCAATGTGAGCTGCGCATTGACTTTAGATATTGCGGCGTTAGCAATTATTGGGGCCTTTGATATATTCGCAAAGTGTTCATATGCGGGGTTCACATGGTTAAAGTTTGTGTAGTTCGCAATTTAAGCCGTACATTGATGTTATAAGTTGTGGCGTTATCAATTTTCAGGCCCGTTGTTAAAATCACATGTTGGGAATCTGTGGGGTTTACCAAGTTAAAGTTTGTGTGGTTTGCAATATAAGCTGTGCATTAATGTTATATGCTGTGGCGTTAGCAATTTTCGGGCCCTTTGATAAAATCACGATATGGTAATCTGAGAGGTTCACTTATGGCATGGCTGATTTCTGGTCAAAAGTAATTTTATCCTATTATGTATCTAAATCTATCATTCCATTCATGCTGGTTTCGTTAGCGAAGCTAACAATAAGAAGAAAGGGTTCACAGGTTATACGTTTGTGCATGGTTCCGGTGTTCGACATTAACTTTGACATGTTGTGGCGTTAGCAATTATCGAGCCCTTTGATAAAATCGTATAAGTTGGTAATCTGTGGGTGGGGTTCACATAATTGAAGTTTGTGTAGTATGCAATTTAAGTTGCACTTGTTTTATATGCTTTGGCCAATGATATTATATAATCATCACATTACACCATTAACAATTAAATTTACCAAAGATCCCCTTTGATAAAATCGCAATATCTATTAAAAGGCGTTCACAAAGTTAAAGTTTGTGTCGTTCGCAATATACCTAAGCAGCACATTGATTTTTTATGTTGTGGCATTGAATTTTTTTTTTATAAAATTGCAAATTTGTACTCTGTGGGGTTAACAATTCTAAGGGCACGAGTTCACAATGTGCATAATTCTCTAACAATGTTCAAATTGCTATAAACACAATTCAAACTTAGCGAGGGTATCCTAACATAGATAAAAATACAAATCAACTATAGTGAAAATCACAAAGTTCATTCTCGACAATGTTTGAATTTGGTAAAGTTGTTAAAATCGATCGGTATCTAGTTTAGTCTTCGGTCGGCAGTGGCGGGCAACACTACTCGTAATAGCGTAAATAGTCTATAGAGAATATATCTCCGCGGCGCGTGCGTTATGTTGGTACGGTACACTCGTACACTTGGTACACCTGATTTTAATTATCTAATTCTAGTTCTTCTAGCCGTTCGGAATTTAGGAAGGAAGAAGGAAGTACACCGCACGGACACACAGATACATATATACGTACATAGTCTGTGCAGAAATAGGTTTTATGACCGTCGGCGCGTCTGCGAGTGCGTCGATAATCGTCGTGAAAAGTAAAACTGTAAAAAAAGTGCGTGTGGTGAAAAAGTGTTATGAAATTAATAATATTAATATCATGGCGGACCCATTGTTCGACGTATAATTAAACTTTAATTTTTGTGTTTACTATTACTAATAGTTTGATCGAAAAGGGGTTTACAAGCTGTACCTACGTGTTTAATTATAACTTAATGTTTGATTAAAAATTGGTGACATTTTGATAACTGCTTTTTATTATGTAGATAGTCATTCCCGTTTCTAAGACGTTGCACATGATTAATACACCGGGCTTCAGATTTTAGCACTCTAGAAGCTCTGTGCATTGCTGGCATGTGCAACGCTAAATAATTCTACTATTGCTAATCTATACACTATGCTTTATTAGCAACCTTCACGTTGTGGTTCCAACAAAGGCGTGATCTAACATTGTGATGATCGCCATTTTACCATTGCTATTTCCGCAGTACCATATTGCAGAAATAGCAATGCTACCATTTATGTTCCCACAGTACAATGTTGCTACTCCAGCAATATTGTACTGCGGGAGCAGCAATGGTAACATTGCTATACCTGCAATATGGTACTGCGGAAATAGCAATGGTAAAATGGCGATCATCACAATGTTAGATCACGCCTTTGTTGGAACCACAACGTGAAGGTTGCTAATAAAGCATAGTGTACATAGCTAGAACCACAAGGTTGACAGATAACATTGCGTTAATCGCAACTGCAGGCCTGTTTTTACATCACAACTTTGTTGAAACCACAACTTGAAGGTTGCTAATAAAGTAAAGTGTACATAGCTAGAACCACAAGGTTGACAGATAACATTGCGTTAATCGCAACTCCAGGCCAGTTTTTACATCACAACTTTGTTGAAACCACAACTTGAAACTTGCTAATAAAGTAAAGTGTACGTAGCTAGAACCACAAGGTTGACAGATAACATTGCGTTAATCACAACTGCAGGCCAGTTTTTACATCACAACTTTGTTGGAACCACAACTTGAAGGTTGCTAACAAAGCAAAGTGTACATAGCTGGAACCACAATGTTGAAAGATAACATTGCGTTAATCGCAACTGTAAGATTGCAACTATAGCAAACTGTACGTTGCTAGATTATATAAGTTTAACACTGTGATATCTCCACGTTTAAAGTTGCGAAATAGGAGCCAACAGAGTAAGTTTGTGAAAACGAGCGTTTGTGAAATTCGCTATGTGATAATCCACAAAGTACACATTTCCACTTTGTCACATTCGCAATAGTTTTTCGCAATAAAAAAGTTGCTGCGGCAACAAACTTACTCTGTTGGCTCCTATTTCGCAAACTTTTATTGTTAATTTAACAATACTTTTTTCTCAGTGTAATATTGTGCACTTTCATATTATTTTGTTAAAGTTAGCTGGCGAAAAAAGTGACATTTCACAATTAATGTTTTGTATATTTTGTCTGCTCTATTGAGAGTCAGTATTTTCATACTTACTACATGCAAAATTCTTTTGCAAAGGAATGTAAACAAATGTGGAACCTTCCACAGCTATCTTAAATTGAGTGTAATTTTCCCAAGCAAAACAGAATTGTTATGTTTAAATTACTGTAAAATGAAATGTTTGATGACACAGTATAATGTTAAACCATTCAGTTTTGTCGCTCGATTGTTCCTTCAGAATGCATTATAATACGAGAGCTGAAATAACATCAGTTAGGAGGAGTCGTGTATTTTCGTAGAAATATTCTAATTTATGCAACATCTACAGCTTGTATCAGAAAGGTGGTCCTATTGAAGGCTGTGATTCAGAGCCTGTTGGGGCTGCGGGTTTTCCGAAAGCGATACCGCGGCCTCGGACACAAAGACCTTAAAAGGAACTTGGGTGGTTTTTAGTCAGTAGAAGTCTGACCCGTCCTTCCACTCACGCCCAGAGCGGGAGGAGTCGTTTGATGATTTGCCACCCTCCAAAAAAGAGGCACGGAGGAAACTCAGTCTGTAATGTGTGGTCATGGTCACCAATCCACAGACCTACCTAGGCACGCGCAACTCTTCCCCAATACTATATTGGATGCGAACTAGCGGAAGTCAAATACTTACGTTCATAACTTGTGAAAAATTGAATATTGGTATTCAACTCGCATTCGGTAAAATTGGAACCACGACCGAAAACTACTCGAGAAAAGGATATAAGGTGGATCAGAAAATTGAGTTTTTATACTGCGTGCAAACAATTTTCTTGGTAGACCCGCGATCGCGACCGTACGGGACGCCTCCTTTCTTACCATATCATTCTTATAGGCAGACTTATTGCCACAAAGCATTCTCTACCAGTCAACCTCAAATGATTTTTCTGACTAAGTGCGATTATTAGCTCGAAGTTCAAGTTAACTCACATGTCGAGATATGTGCTGACACTAATCTGCTTACCGACTTACAACGCATTGCGTATGTCTTCGTTTACACACGTAACCTTGCCGCTAAGCTGACTTACCGCGGTTACAATTTACATGATTAGCTATAAAACATACAAAGATCAATAATTCTGTATTTATAAAACAGTTCCGGGATGTACTGGTTCCTGATAGTCTTGTGGCGCCATCTATGACACGACATATGAACTTCGTATCATACGTGACGTCACAAAAATACTACATCACGCAAGCAGCCTTAGCCGCAAGATTAGGATATATTATTGCCTTCGGCTTCGACTGCGTAGAGGCCAGTAATAATCCCAAAAAATCATACTAGCGAGATAAAAAGTACCCTTTGTTTAGTATCCCGGTTTGGGTTATAAATTATCTGTGTGCTAAATCTCATCCGGATCGGTTCAATAGTTTTTGCGTGAAAGAATAACAACCATCGATCTTCACAAACTTTCACATTTATGATAGGGAGATTTAAAATGGTCGGGCCATTAGTGCATGTTTACGTACGCGCGGCGCGGCGTGCGGCGCGGCCGGCGACGCGTCGAGCGACGCGTCGAGCGAATTTTGTGTTCACGGACAGGCGATGCGTGCAGCGGCAGATATCATCGTTCGCGCAAACACAAACGTATGGCAATGTACGACGGTGTACATAGAGACGCGGCGCGGCGGCCGCGGCGGCGGCCGCCGCGAATTTTCAAGGCCAAGTTCCGTCGCGGGCATCGCTTCATCGAGAATAAACCGCCGCGTGCATCGCCGCGTCCGTCGCCGCGTTCGCCGCCGCGGCCGCCGCCTCAAATTCAAGCAATCGCGTATAAATTCGCTTCTCCGTGAACGCACTCATACACCGCCATACGTTTGAATTTAGTGCGGATCGCGTCGCCGGCCGCGCCGCGCGCCGCGCCGCGCGTACGTAAACATGCACTTAGGCAGTATCCCAGTTGATACGACACCCGTTTAGTCGGAGTATCCTCTCACTTCACACCCTTGTCCTCATACCTAAGTATCAAGGGTAAAAGGGTATCTCATGAGATTTTGTTACCTGAAATAAGAACAGCCAAGCCAGCCAATGGACCTGTGAATTCACAATATATCAATTTCACAGGCTGTTTCAGATACCAGGGGTAAAGAACTAGAGAAGAGCTCTGAAATTAAATACATTTCTCATCTATGTGGTGTACCGTCGAGGTGCACTTCCTTTTCCTTTACGGCACTCTTCTCAAAAATCGATTTTCTAAACTCAACCCATGATCGCTCAAATGCGGGGATGAAATTAGAATACAAACCAAAACGTTGAGGAATATCTTTGGGAACTTTATAAAATATTCTGTTTGATACATTATTTATGCTTCGTATGGAAATCAATAAAACACAGCTGAGCCACTTCGTGAATACCAGTGACCTACAGTGCACGAGCGTTCATCTATATGTAAATTAAACTTTGAACTGACAGAGCCGGCCACCTAGAGCCATCCTAGAGCCCATTAATTAATCTCGACTTCTCGAGTCCATCGTAAAATTTGAATTTGACACACCTCTTTAACTTTCTTCCGATGACCTAGGAACACGTGTTTTTTGTCTCTATGGGCTACTGCTTTTAATACGCTTTTATTTTTTCTTCAAATTACTTGCTTTTACCAGAGAGAAATAAATTCTCGAACCAAGCATTTCATACATTTACGACTTGGAAAAATGTTAACTAGCTCGATATAGGTACCTACGTCAGTCGTTTCTAATCTTTCACATAATTATGTGTGGAGAATGTACGACATTGCCTCAAGGTTAAGTACCCCTGGTGAGTGCAAGTCGGAAATTTCCTGACGTGAAATACAATTTTGTGGGCGAGCTTTTATACCTTTAATCTTAGCAATAATGAGGATAACCTAGCAACTATACCTGTGTGCTAATGTCACAATTTTTACCCACGACGGAACGGAGACGGTATATGCGTTTGGGGTGAGAGGTTGTTTGTTTGTGTGTTTGTTTGTTTGTTTGTGTGTTTGTGCAAATACATGTTGCCATTTTTCTCCAAAACTACTTGTCCGATTTTGACGCAGTTTTTAACCGACTTCTGTTCTCAATTTAGCTTTATTTTTTTAGCTCTGATATCACGTAAATCGACCAGTGGGTCCGATTTACGGTCCCATATAAATTAATAATATTCACATTGCTTTGTTTATGTATTTGCTTTTGTAATACTTTTTTTTTCTATATTTATTATCTATGTGGATAAACTGCAAAATAACTTCCGTGTATCAATGGATAATTAATACTCGACAACAATTTTAAGATATACCACAACAAAAAAAACAAAACGACTTCCCAAAAAAAAACACTTGATATTTTATTCTAATAAAGTAATTTTTTGTATTTTATCCTGGCAACCCTTAGTCAAAGCACTTTTTCGTGTTCGTGACAAGCGTTTATTTTCACAAGGAAGGGTCCCTGTCGGATGTCATTTTTCATGTTCGCCAAGGGATCCTATTTTCCAAGGGGAAATAGAAAACGAATGGGCTTTCACATCGCCATGGGATCCGAAAACCACAAAATGTTAGTTCCCTCATATTTTAGTGTATTGGAAGTCGGATTTATGCGTTGAATAATTAAAAGGGTACGTTTTTCGAATGCTAGCGTGTGATTGGATCGTTTTAAAAAAACGGTTGGTTATCAAAATCACTTCTAATGATTAGTAGAATTAAGTGAAGCTAAATAAGCATTTTTATGCTTATCATAAAATGTAGTACTGAGTTATGAACTTATGAAGCTATCTATTATAAATATTACGTAATCAAGAATACTTTTTTATCAGTTGTTAGAAAGAAGATATTTTTATCCATATTAAGGCCATACAAATATGTATTTGTTCCGTGCGGGGATCGAACCCGCGACACGCAGCGCAGCAGTCCAATCGCTTAGCCACTGCGTCAACCGTGTCACCGTGTATTGTAAAATATGTATAGATGATCTTTTTTAGACAGATTTAATCTAAAAACAAAATCGTTGAAGCAATTCTAGATAGGTTTAAACCAAACAGTAAGTGATTGATGCGAAAACTCATGTTTTTCAAAACGTGTGTTTGTTTACAAAACAGTTCATCAAGGAAAATTGTGCTGTAAAGTGATGTTTTAATTGAAAGAAACATGCCACTACAGTACCACAACATGATTATGATTTGTCACGGACTGCAGTGACGGTTTTTTCCGTGTCCGTTGCATATTTTCTCCATCACAAGAAAATAATTATGCTCGACACTCGTCGTCGACACGAAACGAGAAGAAAATTGTTGTTAGAGTTGCCAGTTCTAAAAATAGTTGTTGTTTTTATTGGTATTATATTTTTTGTGATGTTTTCCTTGTTGCGTGCAGTTCGTCTCTATGCATAGTATAGTGGAGCTAGCTTACTGAGAGGCAGACAAAGTACATTCTCAGCCTCAGAAACTACTGGAGATTTATCTTCAAAAACTAACGTCTGCTATAAATGAACCTCATCAGCCGAAAACGGTTGAAAATGGTTAAACATGGCGAAAAACGAATTTCAGCCTGAATGCTTTGTTGGTCGAGTCGAGTGGTCACCAGCAAGACTGCTGGGTATGAGGTCTTCGGGTCGATTCCTTCGGATCATACTTTTCTGGATTTTCCTCGGGAGGAATTTGTCAGAAGCAGCTTTGGAGTTTGGATTTGTGTCCGGCGAATGTCAAAATCTTTCGGGGATTGCAGGCGTAATGTTCTGTCAAAATTGGGGGACAAGTAAATCCACAGAGGGTTGAAGTTTGTATGCGACTAACGAACGGTATCGTGGGACTCGTGGGTGTAAATTGTACTTACGCAGCTTAATATATGTGTAACCGAAGACCTTCTATCCTTAGTAATAATAAATAAGGTTGAAAACTGGTCAACCGTCAGTGTCTTCGGAAGTATCTTTATATTATACCTGTAATACACCTATGTACCGTTACCTAATGATTCAGTAAGGTGTCCTTAGTAATTGAGCCAGTGGGTAGGGCTCATGCGTCACCTGAACGTTAAATCTTTTGTTCGGTAAATACGTGACGTCATTAAGCTTGGAGAAAAACACAATGGGGTATCGGGGGTATCTGTAGCGAAGGTATTTTGTTGTCTGGCTTGATTGATCCATAATAAAAGCAAATTGGAGTTGTATTTAATTTTAGACACTCCTCCAAAACTGACACTATTCAGACATCAACAAAAAAAAATGGTTTAGCTGGATGCAGTTCAATAAACAATATTTTTCTTGACGCTACTGCCTATCGGATCTGTACAATCGAGTTACTGAACCCGTTGCAGTCAGAATAACAGTCTTACCAACGCGTTGGTAAGACTGAAGTGATTGTTATTCTGACTACGCGTATTGTTAAGATCTGGAAATGACAGCTGAGGCAAAAATAAATGACAACAGGAATAGATATGCTACACTCGTCATGTTATAGTTTTAACGCACTCAGCAACATAAAAATCCATAATTATTAGCTAATCACACCTCTTATTATCTCATCTATGACTTGCATCTAACAAAAAACGCACAACAGTCTCACGTTCACAAACTATACAAAGCAATTTAGTTGAACAACATCTTGATTCTTGTTTCTCGATCATCTCGATGGTATCATTGTTTATTTTTTCCAAGGCAAATGACAGTAATCGTTCTGCCTCGCCATCGGTTTGCAGTAGAACGTAGATAGGAAAATAATTGACGCCTGTAAACGCGGTGGAGACAACCATCTTTGATTTGTTCAAGGTCGGAGACACTGATATCATTCTAATTGTCTTATTACGGTTACTTTGATTTATAAACCCTTATTTTTTGGAGTATGGGAAATCATCAAATGGACTCATCCCGCTCTGGGCAAAGCGGTAGGGAGTGTCAGACTTCTACGGACAAAAAACCACCCATGTTCCTTCTTAGCCTTTTGTGTCGAGGCCGCGGTGTCTCTTTCGAATAACAGCCCTGACGGGACTTTTAAACCCCTTTGTTGAACGTAAGACGGGTGGTGTTTCCTAAAATCCTTTCTAAGTTAGGGCTCCCACACATAAACACGATACGACGTCGCGTCGTGGAAATCTACGACACGACGCGACGTCTTAACGTGTCGATGCACGGTACGACGTCGTGACGTTAAAAACTCACGATGCAATCCTGCGCAGTTGTCTTGTTACTTTAATGAACAAATTAACATTTATTTGGGTTCTAATTTCAAAAACATTAAAATTAAATATTCTTTTCAGAATGCGTCTACAGCGGTCCATTTTTCGGAATGAACTATAACACCACCTCACTGTATCGACGGCATCGGTTACGATGTCGTGTTTTTTTACGATGCTCATCGTAGATTTCCACGACGCGACGTCGTATCGTGTTTATGTGTGGGAGCCCTTAGGTTCTCCATCGGGACAATGTTTTGAGTGTATTACCACGTATTACGTTCCATCATCATTAGCCTATTAATGTTCCCATTGCTGGGATGGGACACAGGCCTCCTCTCTTCGAGAGAGAATGGGCTATAATAATATTCCATTCAAATTTTGGTTCTAGGACATGCCGGTTTCCTCACGATGTTTTCCTTCACCGTTACGTTTAATTTTACCGTAAAACGTGATTTTACCCCGTGTAGGGTTATACTTAGTTTGATGTTAGTACATAATGCTGGTTGACAGCTTCGTGAAAGGTCCGTTTACATCCTTTATTTGTTGAAATAAGAAATGGTCGCTGTCTCGATACACCGAGAAAACAACTTCTGGATTGCGGCTTTGTGTCCCGGTGTATTTTCCCTTGAATCGCCCTTGTTGAACCAAACGGAGTTAAGTTTAATTAAAGCAAGAGTAATTTCTTGCAATTATCCAAAAATAAAGAATTGCGTGGCTAGACGTTCGATATAAGTTATGTGTTGTGTATGTATTGTGCTAACAGAATAAAAATAACTTTCATAAAACGGTCAACAAAACTCCGTAATATGAAATAAGAGACGCAGTTACAATTAAGTACAGTCACTTGTAAAAATATGTTCAAACACTAACTGCGGTAGTTCAGAGGTATTTAATGATTACTTAAGCCGTCACTTAGTAAAGATTTGACATACTTTTGTATGACAAAACTGTCAAAACCTTTACTAAGTGATGACCTAGTTTAGTTTAACTGTGCTTTTATCCGCACTTCGCCTCTTGATTGGGCCATTGTGCGTGATGTTTATATAATACCTACTCAAACCAACATAGGTCATCCAAGAATTGTAGCAGCCTTCCCAGACTGCTGCAGGCTTCCTGGAGAGTTGATGGGAATCGTAGAGTTTGTGCCCGGTGATCTGCCACGCTCCTACACTCTAGGAGTACGTGGCGTGGCGTTTCTTCCGCCTCCATGCATCCTCTGCACAGTGGGCTATCTCCGTGATGGCCTAAGTAATATTTATTTAAAGCTCTCTGAGTGCGGCAGTAAATGATGATAACGTTTCAAAACCGAATATATACATGTTAAGCAGGTGAAACCAAAATAGTGAAAATGTTGTGCATGTGATGCGGAGAAATGAGGAAAACGTTGTAAGGAAAGTTTTTTTGGATTACCTATGGAGAGAGGATACTAAAAAAGATGTAGAAGATGATATTCTTAGATTTCATTTCATGATGAACTGAAATATAATTGATTACAGTGTAGTTCCCAATTCGCAAGTATTTGGCATCGCAGTTTTAGAGAAGTAAAATAAAACTTTTTCTCTATGGATTGGCAAAATGGCAACACAGATTTGACACTTCTTTTTCGCGCGTTGAACGGCATCGCAAGTCAAAATGGTTTCTGAAGAAAAACTTATTGGAAAAATGTGGAAATACTGTTGTATAAGTGGGATTGTCGACGTCGAAACAAAATACGGAGTCCCAATGGTTTGCGCAAACGCAACCTCAGTTTAAATCGACGGCAAAGTGTCGACCGGGACCGGAGCCCTAAGGCTCGCCATTACTTCGGTTAACGAAGGTAAGCTTTTTGTTTTAGGTGCAACTAAGTCAAAAACGTGGCTGGCTACAACAATGGTCGAGGATAATATACCGTGTTGGTACGAGATACTTTAAACACGAAGATCATCTTTGATACGAGATATCAGCTTTGATGTAATACAGATTTCTGTTACCGGCACGTGATGCCGATGCCGACCAGCATAAATGTGCTTACAGTAAGAGATACTGTTTACCGTGTTAGTACGAGATACTCAAACACGAAGATCAACTTTGATACGAGATATCGACTTTGATGGCAAACGGCACGAGCTGCCAATTTGATCTAAACCAGCATGTGCTTGCAGTACGAGATACTGTTCAGTGCTATTCTAATGCTGTTGAGAAACCTTACAATATACAGTGTTTACAAACACTACAAGATATCAACTTGGATGTCAGATTTCTATTTACCGGCACGTGATGCCGATTTGATCAAAACCAGCATGTGCGACAGTACGAGATACTGTGTAGTGCAAGTCAAATGCTGTTGAGAAGCCTTAAGGGACCAAGTAAGGTATTTTTTCATCATTTTTTGAGAAAAAAATCATTAAAAGGTGTGAAATTTGTCAAACATCAGGCCCTGATGAATAATGTGACACAATCCCAGATATTGAATCCTTATCATCACCAAAGTAAAGCTAGTGATCTCTAAAATGGGAATAACTAGAAATAAGTGTATCGCTTACCAGCAAAGACAGGTGGGCACAGCACTTACAATATTAGACAAAATCATGTCTCTTATAATAAAAAACCTACTAGATAAAATAACTATGTTAAAATCACTTGGTGAAGCAACAAGCATTTCATAGAAATTACTCATAAAACTATTTTTAAATGGTGGCAATTTATCAAAGAATTGCGGTAAATAAGATGCCTAATACGACAGAGTTCAAATTCTATTAAGAAAACTGCACCAAGCCAGCAATTTCTGCTTAAAACATAAGTAACAAATATATGGAAAACAGGAAGAGTCAACCACAACAGTTGAAAGCATCAACCAACCAAGGAGATGGCATGAAATGGACCACAGACTCGACCACAGCCATCACACCGCAGAACATCCTTGAACCCACAGCGTTCCGAGAGAACCCGGGATGCCTACTACAACAGCAGGAAATAAACAAGGTACATATTTTGTTTGTTGGTTGTCATCAACAAATGACCCCATTATATTGCAGTGGATTAAGGATTTCATGTCCCTTTCATGTCTCAGTCCTAAAAATAATTTACCTGATTGTGAAATTACACATATGCAGGAAACTATAATTGTTCATAATTGTTCACCTTTTACAATTAAGAGCTATAACACCATGTTGTCATCCAAAGGGAGAATACATCTCAAAAGAGAAGACAAGTAGTCTGGGTCGCTGTCGCCGGATACGGTGAAGAGGTCTATATACATCTCAAAAGATTTTCCTTGCTTCAAAACCTGATGGCAAACAGGTTAATTTTAAATCTAAAACCTTTGAAAAAGTATGTAAAAGTCAGCACTTGCAGTAAGGTTAATTGCTGATCAAGGTGATTAAGGTGTGTTGCATAGACCGAAGGAAGTCATTTTTATGATTTAAAGTTCCTTTGTTTTGAATTCAATGGAACCTTATATGAATTTACAGCATTGCCATATGGACTATGTACTGCACCTAGTTTGTTAATCAAATTGTTAATACCTGTCCACTTATTCATAATCTACATTAATGATATTTTATATATTGACCAAGCATATTACAAGGAGTGTTTACAAAACATGAAAACAACAAATAGTGTGTTAAAGTTCATATGCTATTATTAGGGTTCCGTAGTCAACTAGGAACCCTTATTGATTATGACAAAAGTACCCTAGTACCTTGTTAATGTTGTAAACTGGGATTCATGATTAACTCCAAATCATTGTGCCTACCTACCAACCATACCTTTTGAAAAAAGAAATACAATGAAGAGTATGATAAATTCTAAAATTAAAATAAGATAATTTTGCCATGTTTTTAGGCACATTAGTAGCAGCATGGCCAGCTTTATCATAATATGGAATAGTACATACAAAACAAATGGAATACCATTACTCAAATCAAACCATCTTTTTATCAGACAATCAATCAATTATTTTATAAATTATGATGCATCCATGACATTACATAATTATGGTTTACTTTTTCAATGGTCATCATCATCATCATTTCAGCCGAAAGAAGTCCACTGCTGGACATAGGCCTCCCCTAAGCCCCCCTCGTCACATTGACCATGACCAATTGACCGTTGACTTTCAATGGAGAAGGAATATAATTTCTGGTATAAAATGCTTTGTATATTTAAAAAATAATTGTGATATTCTTCTTCGGATTGACAACGCTACTGCCATTGCTTGCATTAACAAGATGGGTAGTGTTCAATGCCCAAACCTAAATGATGGTAGCAAAATGATATTATTATGGGTTTGGTGTGAAGCTAGGTGTATCAATCTCCAAGCATCTTACATAAAATCTAAATATAACTTGTCAGATGAGGAACCAAGGCATACTAACATTGCCACAGAGTGGGAATTATCAATTATGATTTACTAGCTACCGGAGTTAATTCAAATTGTAAAGCATACTTATACCTATGTGTCATGAACTTGATATAAAGACCCATATGCATTTGAGATAGATGCCTTCTCAATTAAATAGAGCTCCTACTTTTTTTTATACACATTCATACCATTGACATTAATTACGAATTGTCTTCAAAAATTAAAAAAGGGGGGGGGGGGGGGGGGGCAAGGAAATATGAGTAGGTGTAGGTACCCAGTGTGGACTTGTCAGATATCCTTTGGTAAAAATGATGATGGTTATAAAACCAATCATTTTCTATTCTAATAATAATTTATTAAAATCTCCTTTCAGTACCAAACACCCATAAAGCAACCAGCTTACTCCGGCAGTGACCATCTTTTGCAAAATGCATTCACATGTAAAGGTTTGCCACTAACCTATCCACTCCACCAGGTAGGCTAAAACAATTTAGTACTACTTAAAGACTTGGTAGTTATTCTGCCAAAATCACAGTGTGATTCAATACCAGATCTAATACAATACCTCACTGAAATACATTATACATAAAACAAAATAATGTTGGCTACAGCTTGTTACATAAAGCTAGATCAATACTTTCGCTTCTCTGTTAAATGAATGAATTGACAGGGATGATCACACCAAGCGTCTTCTCATGGGTCTTTAAAGAATTCAACCCGCTTTATACAAGTATGGGAATACTTGTGATCCTACAATAGTAGTGTAGTAGTATTCACTGTCTAATTGGGGATAATCTGAATTTTAATTTAAAAAATTAAGTAAAATGTTTGTCAGCTCTTGCTACCTACTGCTCAAAGAGTGCAGACTCTATCAGTTATTAAAAGACAATATGTCCATGTCACAAGACATAATACAATGTACATTACTATTCTTATAAAAATATCACTGTCATCAAAAACTGAAACCTGCTTTCCTTTTCTATCAGGCATCCAAACAAACAATTAGTAGAAGAATTAAATTATTAATGAAGGGAAGTGGGATTGACTGATATATTATGTACCACACATAACACACTTTATGCAGACACATATTTTGCTAAACAGGCAAGGGTGTCATTAGATGTCATTAGCCTATTATGAAAACTATTGGCTAGCCAGATAGATAAAATACATTGACAAGATTCATTAGACATGACAGGTATCCAGAGAGCACACGTACGACGAACCACAGATTAACAAATATTTTTTGATGGAAGTGTTCCATCTTTAAAAATTGTGATACAGCGAGTAGTGCAGAGTACAGACTAGATGTATCAGTGAATGTTAATGGTTTATGTCTGTTTGACGGCACGGTTGGCGCAGTGGCTAAGCGGTTGGACTGCTGAGCTGCGTGTCGCGGGTTCGATTCCCGCACGGAACAAATATTTGTATGACCTGCAGATAGTTGTTTCGGGTCTGGGTATTTGTGTATGTGAGTTTATATGTTTTTGCACGCACCCACGATACAGGAGAAATCCCTAGTGTGGGGCAACGTTTAAAAAAAAAAAAAAAAAATGTCCTACATGACAGCTTTATTAATACCGTCTTAAATACCAACTTGAAGATGTAAATAATATTTACATTCCTTTATTTATCTTTACACAAACTTAATAAGTTTCATTAACATTCAGTTTTAAGTTTTATTCAAACATTCCATAATATTAATGATTATTTATTTTATTTGTACACTGTCATTAATAGTGTTTTAATTTAGTAATATGGCATTATTAGCTATATATACTTATAGCATTTATTGTTTCATATTGTATCTGATTATGAGACAGGACTGATAGTATTTTATTATCATGAAAATACTAGTAGCCAATTATCATTGGTTTGTCTTTAATGACGCCCTAGTTATGTAAGCCACACAATGGCTAGGTATTTTGTCTTTTTACACATACATACTTATTATATAATACCTTAAGATTGATGATTATGAATCATACCTACCTAAGATATACAGGCATAGGGTAGTTTGACTATATTGGTCTCAAATAAATTTGATTCATGTAACAATAAGATTGATTTGGTAAGTCTTGTATATTTCCAAAAGAGTGGCCCATGTCGACTTAGACTCTAAACAGCTACACTGTAATCAATTATATTTCAGTTCATCATGAAATGAAATTGATTAATCAGACGAACTTACCTTAAGTGAAGTCCGATTACAATTTCATGAAGGATGAACTGAAATATAATTACCCACCCAACCCATCCTTTTTAGGATTAGTCCCTTGTCGAATGGGCTAATAGAGCAACGCTATCTCTAAAGAGTGTCAAATCTGTGTTGCCATTTTGCCAATCCATAGAGAAAAAGTTTTATTTTACTTCTCTAAAACTGCGATGCCAAATACTTGCGAATTGGGAACTACACTGTAATCAATTATATTTCAGTTCATCCTTCATGAAATTGTAATCGGACTTCACTTAAGGTAAGTTCGTCTGATTAATCAATTAAGTGTGATAACTATGATGACTTGTTGACGATTTATACAAAAGGAGAAATGGCAAAAGAAGACTTCAAAATATTTTATTTCACATGTGTGTTGCCTGCTTGGGCCCTTATAAAAAGGTCGAGAAAAGGTGCACGGTTTGGGTTGGTCGGTTCGGTTGAAAAACTCAATGGTGAGAGAAACTCCGAGAGGGCACGGGCTTGGCCGATCCCAAATAAATTGGGATTATGGGAGAATGATGTCAACATCACTCGACATTTCACTGGATTCATCATCATCATCAGCCTATAATGTTCCCACTCCAGGGACTCAGGCCTCCTCTCTAGGAGAGGCCGGATGGGCTACCTATAATCTACCATGCGGGCCCATTGCGGGTTGGTAGTTTTTTTTTTTGTCAGTAGAAGTCTGACACTCCCTTCCGCTCTGCCCAGAACGGGAGGGGTAATTTGATGATTTTGATTTCCCACCACCCCAAAAAAATAGACATGCCGGTTTCCTCACGATGTTTTCCTTCACCGTTTTGAGATCATCTGGCAATGGATTACCACAGAATATTCTCAATGTTTTGATAAACCCACACATCTGTTTACTCGTAACTGTACATTGGCCGTTGTTAAAACAACACAATAGTTGATTGTTACAAGTTCGCAATTATAGTAGGTACCTACTAACGCTAATTGATCGATGAGTCTTATATACTCCACCCGCATTGTGCCAGTGGCTTCGATTAGTCTTTGCGCAGGTATATTAATCAATCATTTAATTTATCATCTCGTTTTCTTGTTACTTATATGAATAAACTGACGCTCTTTTCCCATAGGGGTAGGCAGAAACCACAGAATGCCACCTGCTACGATCCGTACCCTGCTTTTCGCAGTGATGATGTTCAATGTTAACTTTTTTTTGTTGTTCCGTCCTGTTGTATTTAAAAGTTTTTTTTTTGTCATGTTGTATGCACGATGTGTCCCTAAACCTATCTTCGACAAAGATTTTTTTTCCTTCTTTCTTTCTCTAATTCCGATCTTAATTCTTTCTCAGATAACAGTGTTAGTAGTAGCTTCCAGTCGTGCAAAGTTAAACATGTTACTAATAAGCCGCCTCATTTTCCAGCTGCACTGAAAGAATCGCTAAGCGCTTTTCACGCTAAACGCCGCATAAAGTGGCATGTTGTGTGTCCCATGCTTTTTGCTCGGCATCCCTTTGTGCCCGTGTTCCGCTTCCGTCCGCTTTTACCGCTGCAAGCGAAACTGCGCAGTGAATGCTACTTCAGAGACATCGTCCTAATTCTCGCCAACGACCGCTTTGTGTGTCATTTGTGACGTGTTATGCGACGAAAATGACCTAATACCGACCAGGGGACCTATTAGGCGGGTTTGTTTTTGTCGGATTTTTGGATTTAGCTTGCTTTTTTGTTTTAGTAAGCGGTTTTTATTAATCAACTGAGACGAATTAGCGTGATTGTGCGGTTAAATAAATTTGCCTTTTAAGAATTTACTGTGGTAGGTACCTATTAGGGCTTTCAAAATACCGGATGTTTTCAATACCGGTATCGATCCGGTATTGGACGTCAATACCGTGATCACGGTATTAATACCGGTATTACATACCAGCATTTAAAGTATGTGTTTTTATTTGTAAAAACAGTCTTTTTTGTTTTTTTTTTATTTAAATAACTTTTACAAATAGCGCTCTATATAACAATTTGGTATTGGTTGATTATTTAATTAGATAGGACTAAGTAGGAACATAATCAAAACTTAACTCAAGTCTTTTTGTAGGAAGGCATTCCACATAGCGTTTGAAAAGAATAAATATCAAAAAAGTCGATTTTTAATATTATTGAAATGTATCATGTACTCAACATAACTACCTATCAATATTTGTAGAAACGTAAGTATAGCTTAATTAGCTATTAGTCATCATTCACAATAGCCTACTGAAAAAAAAGCACGCTCTGCATCAATATTCGTAGGTATTACAGACAGTAAATATCTCTAAGCTGCCGGTAGGAATGGACGTGCCTTCATTTTCACACATCATCATTAATGATCATTTCAACCAAGACGTCCACTGCTGGGCGTATAGGCCTCCCCCAGGTGTTGCCGCAGTGGCCTGTCCTATGGGCGCATTCAGCGTGACCCCGCAACCTTCACCAGGTCATCTTTCCACCTTGTTGGACGCCTTCCAACACAACGTCTTTCTGTTCGCGGTTGCCACTCCAAAACTTTTAGGCCCCATTGGCCATCTGTTCTGCGAGCAATGGGCCCTGCCCACCACGACGATTTCTACTCTTTCTCGAAGTTCGAACTGACTGACTGGTCGAACTGGACCTATTTTACATCATTAGATCCAGGTAGACTTCGTCCACAACTTCGAGTGTAGAGTCTCCGATTTTGATAGGTGAGGGTGTTACGTGGACAGTCAACATGACCTTGGTTTTGTCCATGTTTATTTTAAGACCCACTCTTTCGGAAGCTCTACTGCGGTCATCGAGCATTTCACTGAGGTCTCTTCAATCCAGAACCTTAAAGGTATCCTCCAGTGCAGGGTGAACAGTTTCGGAGATATGACGTCTCCCTGTCACACAAAAAAAGGTTCCGAGGTCTGGTCCTGAAGTCGAACTGACATGGTGGTGTTTTTGCCACCGTTGGAGACACTGCAGTACGGCCCAAGTCTCGGTCGAATTAAAGGGTTTCTCGTAGTCCACAACCGCTAATCAGAGAGGCAGGATAAACTCTTCGGTCTCTTGTATGACATCCAGCCACATAACCACGCAGCGTATGTAGGTATGCTGTCTACGGTACTAAAGCCTTTTCGGAATCTGGTTCGTTCGGGAGGCTGGAAATCGTCAACGCACTTCGTCTTCAAGGACCCACCAAGCAGACCCACTGGTGGGTCTCCGAATACTGATGTGTCTCCCAAGACCTACTAGTGTAGGAAAGTGAAAATTACGTTTTTTTCCTACTCCTCCGCTATTCTTTTCTGATTAATTTCGTTGCGGGATCCAAGACAGTTTAAATCATTTCTCTGGGACTTCGTCGAGCTTCATTGTCTCGGCGCTTTTCTTGTGGTCGCCACTGTTGATTCTGGCTAACAGGAGTTACAGTGGTTTGGGAATAGTGTGGCGGGCTTGTCCCATTAAAAAATAGACCTAATAGTGGGTCTGATCCTACCAGTCAGTAGGTCTTGGGAGACACATCAGTATTCGGAGACCCACCGGTGGGTCTGCTTGTTGGGTCCTTGAAGACGAAGCGAAACCGCGCAGGTTTGACGATTTCCAGCCTCCCGATATCATTTCCACTGCTCGAATTCAATGAAGTAGAAGGTTCTTCTATGGTCATATCTTGTTCATTATCAGTCATTGTCTCACTGTCTCTTTATATGTTTCGTGTGTCATTATTATATTTTAAAAATGGAATTCAATTTACGATAATACATGTAAAGCTTGCAATACCGTGATCCCGGTATTGAGGGCTTCAATACCGGTATTGAAAATGGCCCATATTTGTCCGGGATCACGGTATTACGGGATCCCGTAATACCGGTATTGAAAGCCCTAGTACCTATACTATTAAATCCAATGTTTTTGGTATTTTTTTTCTACTTACCTCAAAAGGTAAAAAGGAGCATAATTTGTAAATGGTATTTACCTATTGGTCGTCATTTTTATGACCTTTCGATATCAATCTGACTTGTGTTGACCTTGTATTGCTGTCATTATTTGTCCATCATCGTTTACTATAAGTCGATAATCTCTATCTACATCTCTCTAAGTCAATTCCATTTTAGTATTCATACCATAATATAACATCACGCCTGTAATCCACGAAGGGTTATGCAGAGGTGTACCTAATAGTACACCCACATTTCGCCAGTTATGTTTGAGTCCCATGTAATAGAGGGCGAGCCTATTGCCATCAACCGGGCACAAATCCAGACTACGTGGCTGCTACTGAGAAATTCCTGATAAAAAATTTAAATAACAATTTGCCCGACCCGGGAATTGAACCAAGGACCTCATGCACAGCAGTCTCGATTGCGACCACTAGACCAACGAGGCAGTCATTTTAGTATTCGTACCCGTAATTTCAACCTTCTGGTAATCCTATAGGGTAAGGTCCTCATACTCCCCATTGAATTAGAATAATCCCTTCAAAGGGGGTTCATTACCATGAATGTTTAACCAAAACATGTCCTATAAACTTCTAAATTGAATTTAGTCAAGAACTTTCTAAATCGCGAACCTTCAGTAACTAAGGGGGATGAAGATTTACGTTTCGACCGATCAATAATAATTTTCATCCTTGGTGACATTCTGCAGACATGGCCCGCCCAATTCCACTTTAATCCAGCAGTCTTGTTACCCACATCAGCGATTCCTGTTTTTGCGCGTATTGTGATCAGACTTCTACTGACTAAAACTACCCATGTTCCTTCTTCGCCCTTGTGCCGAGGCCGGCCGCGGTATCTTTTTCGACAATCCGCAGCCCCGACCAATAATTATACCTTTATTGTTTCATCCATTACCACTTCATAGAAACGACATGATTGCGTATCAAAGGACACAGCGTCCCAGAAATCGGTTCTACTTGTAATTAATTCTATGAAACGTTTCCAGTACTAATGAAACTTGAGTGCTTTGCAATAGTACATAACTGGTGATATATCACACGACACCACTGTACATGGTTCCGATACGACATGTTAGGTATACGCGCTTACAGCTGCGTGTTAGGGGTTTGGACAAAGAGTATGGGGAAAAATGGAGTGATAAGGCGACTTTTCAAAGGGTTTTGGGTGCGTAAAACTGCCAAGCTTTGTTGCGCTAGAACATATCTGTTATTGTCCGGTTAAGCAGTAAACCATCCTCTCTAGAGAAGAACTGTGAGTGGCCGTTACAAAAAAAAAAAAGGGAACATGCATAATACGTCACTTAGACTTACAATTGTCTAAAGTGACGTATTATGCATGTTTTTACTAACACTAAGATGTTGAATAATCCCTACCCGCCATATCGAAACGTTGAAAATCTTACCGTCAGCTTCGGTACTTATTTAAGTGTCTCCATAGTGTTACTGAAAATAGGGCGTTAATCGTTTTCCTTCTCTCTTTTCAAGTTAAATTTCAGTATAATTTATTCAAGAGTTTTCCTGTTTAAAAGCAAAACAGATCTCACCACAAGTGACATTTGAGTACTCCATTTATAATTTTAAGCATATCTTCCGTGACCGTCTCTGGGTTCGATTTATACAACATATTCTTATACATCTCTCATGTGTGCTGTCACTTTGAAGTGCGCCCGTCCTTTAAAGGACAGCGATTGCTAATTAAGAGCATTAA
The DNA here is from genome assembly GCA_949316265.1 of Diarsia mendica. Lineage (NCBI taxonomy): Eukaryota > Metazoa > Arthropoda > Insecta > Lepidoptera > Noctuidae > Diarsia > Diarsia mendica. The sequence goes on along the minus strand of OX438906.1, from coordinate 5,645,934 downwards.
TTAGGGCACAGGTCATTGCCGTTCAGCAGCTAATCTTGCTCATTTCACCAGTGAAGGCCTAATCTCCGCTCTTATCTTAATTTGGCTGACCTTGGAGTATTTGTCAAGTCTTAAAACTGTTCTGTTTTTACGGTGTTTTTGACTCCTCTTAACTGGAGTAGATTTACAACCATGTCAGGGTATATATAGAGTGTAGTTTGCTATAGGTACATATTATATCTTCGGTTGGTTTGTTATAAAAAACGGAGGTGGTAGTAGCTGCGGTAAATTTAATGCGGAAGTCGAAGGATTTAACTTAACTTTTGGCGAACATCATCTTTTGGGACTTTGCGAGATCTTGGTCGAATAGACGGTTAGGTAGTAATGATGAAATCATGACAAGTCAAGTCTTCCCCACAGAAACAAATAAATTCAACAACAACAAATACCTAGTCAACTGCTCCAAAATTAACTACATTGCGAAAATTTTTACCAAACTCTTTTCGATAATGCTTTTTCCGCTATTTTCTGTTTCCGCATCCAAAGTTGGGACAAATAAGGCTGACCTCCAGATATTTGTTCCTAGTCTGGATGTTTGTCAGCTTTCTCACTAACAAATAAAATGGTCTGATATAGCTGAAACCTTGACACACTTGCTCTAAATATAGCCTTTATTTATGTTTTATGTACTTCGTTTAAGACTAACGGATAACAATAAAAAGTAAGCCGCCATGTTGAAGCGAAAAATGGCGTAAGATAAAGTATCATAAATGTTCGCGAAAATGTGACGCTGTTCCTTTATCATATGGTTTTACGGTTTTCTTTTAAGATCTTATAAGATTCGATCCATGTGAATCTTCGATCGATAATGGATAAAACTGTGAAGTTTTATGGACACTTGTTCTTAGATAAAACTAGGTCTTGATTTTTTCCATCCGCCATCCATTCCGCCATCTTCTTCTCGGGCTGCGTGACCCCGTCTAGCTGTGTCAGTGGTGCTCCAGTCTTGCGATATTAATTATTTAGTGCTCAGTTAATTCTTATAAGTCAAACGGAATCTCTATGTTTAGCTAAGTTGTCTTTCTGGTCAGTATTTCAGTTTCATTTTCTCACACCAATTTTGTGAAAGTCATTTCCTTTTGTATCAAAGAAAAAGGTTGCCCAAATCGAGCCTCCTGTCAATATAAATTATCCAGCGGCAACGCTTATGAAAGCAAATTTTCGGCTTCCTACGACCCTTCCGCTTGGTTTCCTCGCTAAATCAGCACTTTAGCTACCATGGTGAGTGAGGGGCTATTTTGAACTGGGGGAATCTTGTAGCAGAGGCTCCCCATTTTCCATAGCAGTTATGACCAATATACACTTGCGTGCAAAAAAATCGACCCACCCCGTACGCTTTCGTTCATAACACGATAAATAAAAATCTAAAATTAATTAATGAATACTTTTCACACTGTTTGTTAAATGTTAGTCTGAGATTACAATAGACCAGTTTTTACTGTAACACATTTTGGTTTATTGATTTTACAGGCTGAAAAACAAAAACGGTTTGAATAGCTCAATTCTTTAATGAATAATTTTGAATGTAAAAATCAATAACAGCGTTAAATTTCTCGAGAAAAGTTTGGTCACTAGCTTGTATTCCCCCACGTGCTCTTATTGCAGCTTCCTTCCTGCTTTTCATTGACCTTTTTAATGTTTGATGAGTTTTTGGGGTATACATTCCCACTTCTCTTGAATGGCCACCTTTAGTTCTTGGAGGGTTTCTGGGGGCTGATTTCTGGCCCTGACCCTTCACTTCAGCTCATTCCATAGATGTTCAATGGGATTAAGGTCAGGGCTCCTTACTGGCCACTCCATAACAAGAATTTCCACCTCACGTAGGTACTGGAAAACTATCGTAGCTGTATGTGGTCGGGCGTTGTCCTGCATTAACAAGAAACCATCGCCTATAAATCCGGCGTATGGCATGACAGGTTGTTCTAGCAACTCCTGGATGTATCGCTGTGCAGTCAGATTTCCTATACGGGGTCCGGATACGAACCGAAGATCCGGTTTTCCTCTCAAAGAAATTCCGCCCCAAACAGTCCACGAACGTCCTCCAAAAGCCAATCGTTCCTCAATACAAACCTGTGCAAATCGTTCTCCCTCTCTTCGGTAAACTTTCCTGCGCCCATAATTTCCATAAAGACTGATTTTACACTCATCTGGGTACAGTACGACCTTCCATTGTTCGAGTGTCCAATCAACGTGAGCACGAGCAAATTGAAGCCACGCTTGGCGATGTGCGGGGGTTAATTTTGGACCATTAGCGGGTTTGTGGGGATGCAATCCGCTTTCTGCAAGTCTCCATCGTACAGTCCATTCACTTACAGCTACACCGCGAACATTACAAACTTGCTGTTGCACCTGAACGCCAGTCAAATGTCCATTTCTTAAACTTGTAGACACCATAAATCGATGATCTCGTTCTGAAGTAGCCCGATTTCTTCCCGAACCTGATCGTCTATTGAAGCTCCCAGTCTCTGAGAACCTTCTGTACACTCGTCTAACTGCTGATCGGCTTAGGTGAAGACGTCTGACCACGACGCGCTGATTCAATCCAGCCTGTATCAGTGCTACAACTTGAGCGCACTCAGACGGAGTAGTATTCATTTTCACAGAGAGTAAAAACAATTAAACTCAAGCTAAATGGTCACTTAATCAGTAAAAATAACCAATTATTGAATAAACAATAAATTGATTAACTTTTATCACACTGCAATGTCACTGAGAATGCGTTATTAAAAATGAGAAATGAGGGTGTTCAAGTAAACGAGTCAATATCATCAACAACATCCCGTTTATTGAAGTGTATGGTATGTTAAAATTAAGTTTATTAAACATAGCTTCAAATTCCATTATTAGTTTTTGTTTGTATGATCTTAATTTTTATAAATCGCGTTCCAAATCGAAACTTACAAGGCGGGTCGATTTTTTTGCACGTAAGTGTATAAGGGAAAGGTCCATACGACAACCCACAGATTTCGGGGTGCTACTGAGATATTCCTGAAAGAAATATGAGTGTCTGAGTTTATGCTATACCTATGTCCATAACCTCACCCTCATAGATAAGACTTAAACATAACTGGTGAATTGTGCACAATATACCTACATCATAAATAAAATAAATAAATAAAAATAAAAAAGCCTTTATTATTCCTTAATTACGTTACGATGAAAAAAATATTGAACATAAATTAATTTAAGTAAAGAATTTACTGTGCATTAAGGACCCCTCGACGGGTATAGGCCTCCTCCAATAATTTCCACTGCTTTCTGTTCTTTGCTTTATTTAGCAAGCCATGAATTTCCAATCAGTTCTACGATCTCGTCGTGCCAACGCTCTACTGGTCTGCCCCTTTTTCTCTTGCCGTGTAGTCCTAACCACGCGGTCGCTCATCCATCATACCTATAATCCCCGAAGGGTTAGGCAGAGGTGTACCTAACAAGTAGGTACTCCCACTTTTCGCCAGTTGTGTTTAAAATAGACCTCTGTCACAGTATAAATATGTACAGTAGTGTGACTCGGCCGTGTCCTTGAAATAAATGCCTACAGCCGCGCGGTACGTAAACATGCGTAAGGGCTGCCCGCCTCCAGTATTTTAATTACATGTGCTTATTTTGTGTTTCCAATTAGTTTTGTGATCGTAAATATACTTTTTAAAACAAATAAAATACTTTGTGAATTGAATAGAAAGTGTTCAATAAACATGCGTGTTGTTTTTTTATTGATAGATTTAATTAAAAAACCATGTTTTTTTTCGGGACATATAAAGAAATACTTATCCATTAAAAAGACACACATTATAAGCCTACCTACTAGTAAGTGAAATTATTTTGTAGTCTTATCTTTCAAAGTTTCCAGGTAATTAAAAAAAAGTTATCTCTGGATACGTTATTAACGAATTCATAAAACCAAAAACAACACAAAAATGTAAATTAAATGTACTTACTTGTCTTATTTTTAGAGAAAACATCGCGCATTTATTGTTAAAAAACAACATACCGTCCGCTCGTCACTGCGGCACAGTCGCGACTGTCTGCATCCCAGGCGCATCCCTTAAGAGGAAACGCGAGTGGTCTTTTCTCCATACAAACGCTCTCGCCTGTTTTCTTTTTGGTTAATGACCCTAGAGCAATGGTTTTTTACAGAATAATAAATATTAACTATTTCTATGCCCCTATGTTTTCCTTTTTGGTGATATATTATTTTTATAAGCACTAGAACCCTCAAAAAATGCTCAAAATTGCTTGTTTAGATCGCTGTTAACAGAGTCCTAGTGTACAAATTTGACAACTATTAACGAAAAAAGAAAAACATAGCGGCGTAGTATATAACCTCCTTAATCATTGTCTAAAATATCTTTTAAATTGGTTCAATATTGGAGGAGGAAATAGGCGAGAGCCGAACCTCGAATTCTAACTTTTTTCTATAGTTGTCCTTATCGCACGAATTTGAGGGCAGGAGGACGGAGAGAGACAGCGATAGTAGAAAGAGACAGCACTCGCATTTCCTCTTAATCGAGGCGCGTAGGCATAGCTCGCGCTTCGTCCGTTTGTATGAAGTCGAACTACTGTATGATAATATTACCGTGCCTCTGTCTTAGAATTAGACGTGATGTTACAGAAATCGTTGGATTTCAGTCCGAAAAAGGGTACTCAAATGAAAGTAGAGTAGTAGAACTTTATTGTTAACCAGAAAGGAGCTTCTAATATACACACATCAACACGGTCTAGGGATATTTTAAAAAAAGCGAATTACTATCAATGTGTTAATTATTTATATGACATGTATATATTTAAAATATGCGTTATTTAATATTCTACCATTTTTTAATAATGGTTAAGGTACTGATTAAAATTTCAGGATTTTATGGAAAAAAATGAAGCATAGACGGAAACCGTATATGAATTAACTTTTAATTTGTGAGTAAAAACTGAAAAAAATAGAATAATCATTTAATTTGTGTTTATAAACTTTAAGTTAGTAGTCTGAGAAAGCGCCCATGATGTTCATAACACATCGGCAACGATTCGGCATGCTCAGAACAAGGTTGTCAATGTCTTGCTGCGGAATATTGTCCCATGTCCTTCTGAGGTGCGCAAAAAGTTGATCTTCTGTAGCCAAATTTTCAGGAACTTTCTTCAGAGCTCTTCTTTGCAGCATATCCCACGCATGCTCAATGGGATTTAGATCTGGCGATTGAGCAGGCCAGTCTAAGGCCCTAACATTATGTGTATGTAACCAAGCTGCTACCGTTCTCGCCGTGTGTGCCCGGGCATTGTCGTGCATGAACAGGAAATCTTGCCCCATTTGTGTTCTGTGGGGCAAGATTACGGGCCCCAGCACCTATTGGACGTATCGTTCTGCCGTCATATTGCCCCGCACCCAAACGTGATCCGTCCGTCCTCCAAGACGAATTCCTGCCCAAACCATAATTGTTCCTCCTTGGTATGGGTGAACTTCCTGAGGGTTCTGAAGACGGCTCCATCGTCCAGGAACTCGCCAAACACGCGTCCTTCGTGAATCTGGATGGAAGCCAAACCTGGATTCATCCGTGAACAGCACATTGGACCATTGCTCACGGCCCCAGTCCACGTGGTTCCGAACCCATACTAATCGTCGTCCACGATTGCCTCTCCGTAAAGGTGGGACCCGGAGTGGTCTACGAGAGCGTAGATTGTTTTCATGCAGTCGCCTTCTTACAGTTTGGTCACTCACAAGCACTTGGTGTTCCACTCGCAGCCTTTGGACCAATTGAGTCGCCGTTGCATTTGGTTGAGCTCGCGCAGTAATTTGCAAAAATCGGTCTTGTCTGGGGGTAGTGATGCGACTTGGCCCCCGGTGCCTCTCCGCTACTTCACCTGTGGCACGATAGCGTGTCCACAATCTTGAAATTACATTTTGATGGGTCCCTATGGCCTCAGCAACATTACGCTGAACAGATCCAGCTTCCAGCATTCCCACAGCTCGTAACATCTCCGCCCTCGTCAAATGTCGGCGTTGCATGGCTACAATACCTCAATTTTAACTTTATCTTTCGTTTAAAAATGAAAAAAAACTGTAACTAAACGTAATTCGTATTGTTTTCTAAATTTCGCACAAATGAAAATTCCCTCTCCTATACATCAAGGACATTTTAATGCCACCGAAACAAAAGAATTTTCAAAAATTTGAATTTGGAATTAGTCTGAGATAAATAACAAACAAATCGGTATATTAAAGATTCCAATGCGGCCAGTACTTTTCGAGTTATTTAATTGAGTATGAAATATCCCTAGACCGTGTTGAGGTGTGTAACTTGCTATAATAATATTCGAACAATCGACCAACTTCCGGTAGCATATAAACAGCTTCGATCCTAAACAATTTGTTTAGCATAGCCTCATAATGATAGCCCTTTGTATTCCCCACCCCACATGGGGATAAGGCGTGATGTTGCATAAATGCCAGGGCTTATATCCCTATCCCTACGTATGATATAAGCGGAACCCCCCTAACTGAACTTATTTTCTAATGCAACAAAGAGTCTGAAGAAAAATGGATGGACCAGAAAAATTGATCTCGATTTTGCTTCATTTAAACGGAACTCGAGAAACGAGAAACGAGAAAATGCAGGCTAACGCTTGACAACCCTACTTGCATTACAACCTTTAGGTATGGTTGTAATGCAAGTAGGGTTTTGCATTTTATTTTTTAGTTATCTAATTTAGTATTTTGTTTAGCAAGTACTCGAATCGAACAATTTGGGGTTTAGTTGTCAATTGCTGAATAAAGGTCTCTCCAAAGCTTTTGATATAAAAAAAGTATCGCTAATGCAGCAAAATAAACGAATTTTCCAGTCTTTTTCAACCAAGGTAATCAGCCGCCCAAACCAAAGCCTTTAGTCCATAATAGCGTTTAATGGTATATAAACCGATTCCGGACGCTTTCGATATTGCTGGAAAATTGCACCCTGTGGTCACATAAATTTTCTCTGGAATCTGGGAACTACCCCAGTTACGTTCAAGAGATCTCAATTCTCACTTTATCTTATTGTCCGGCATCGACGAATTACTCGGTGATTTTACTAATGATTGGTTGATGAAAGGTTCGGGCGATTAATAGTTTAATTGAACGATAACAATGATAGTTTTCGGACACTTCAAATGTATTTAAACCAATTAGGCTGCCGATGTTATCTCGATAGCAATTTAATTGGATCTTGTTTCTAATTTAACCAAAACACTTTCTCGGCATGAATCTAGGAAGTGAGTCAGACGAATTAAAGTCAATTAAACGATCGATGGTGCAGGGGAGAGCGCACCAGTCTGGCACAGGGATACACCCCGTCTCCCCCGCAAGCCAGGGGATGGGACCCCACCGCGGTTCACCCAAACAAACTTACCCTTGTGTGTACCCCTTGTTATTCTTCTACTTTCCCTGAAAACTGTCACCGTCTACATTCGGTCGGTATACTCGCAATTTATAATTTATCGCCAACTCGGTTATTGGCTGCGAATTGCCCATTGACGCAAATGTTTATGGCGCCTATCTGCTCAAGTTTTTTTTTCTAATTAGTAAAACGTTGAAACGCTTATCATTCGTGATAACGGCCTCACAGCTGATTAATGTTTACTTGCATATATTAATATTATATTGGTCCGTACTGTTTATAATATTACGCATTTGGTTATCGCTGTACAGTCCATTTGTTTACTGTTCCTCATAGGGTGACGCGATTGCGACCCCCGACCTCCTCGACTTGTGAAATCGTCGTAATATCTATAGGGCTGCTATGAAATACGAATCTGCGTCATTACGCACACGCGGCGTGCGGCGTCGCTTCTGTCGACTGCTGTTACTCCATTACGAGAGTCGAGAGTGCTCCCGTCACAGTCGCAATCAGCTATTGAGACACACTCTCTCGTGTAGGAGGCGTTATTGTATTGCAGTAACAATCCATGTAGACATTATGTTAATGGTATATGTTGTGACGTGACAGCCCTGGCCGAGGTTGTATAGAGCGGCTGGGGCGCGAGCGGGGTGCGGCGGGCGTGCGCGCGCATTCGCGGCGCCGCCAGTGGCGAGTCGCGGCTGAGACCGGCGCGTGGCAGTCCGGCCGCCCCCGCAGCTCGCACCGGTCCCGGCGCTGCCGGGCCTCCGCTCGGATGCCGCTGCCGGCCGCCGCAAGCGATGGTCCACGCCGGGCCGGCCGCGCGCGCGCCCTCTCGCGCGATGTTTGCTGCCGCTGAGAGTAAACCGCGCCGCGCCGTCTCGCCGCTTGGAATCCCAAAGTCTCCGTCGTTCCACTCGGGCCTCGATCTCGTCGCCAGCCAAGCGGCCACGAAGCGCTCCGAGAGCGTGTCGGACGTCGCGCGCGCTTTCCGGTTCGCGCTGTTCGCCGGCTCCGACGACATGGAGGGCCAGGGCCCGCCGCAGAAGGCGCCGTCGCCGCCGGACGCGCGCACCCCGCCACCCCCCGCGACCGCCATCTCACCCGAGCGCCCCACGATACCAAATGCCGATACGGAAAGTTTGATGGTGCAGCTCCCCCCACTGAAAGGTTCGTCGGTAATATCAACAATGCACCCGTGTTAGCTTTGCAGATAATGGACATCAAATGCGGCGAGCCCAGAAGGCGACTCCTAATCTCTGTTTACAAACCGCCTCCAATGTTTGGCTAATTTTTGGCATCCGCGTGTGAAATGGCCGCGTCTATTTGTGGTTTATACCTAGGTACTGAACGAAACATATCGAACTGCGCCGAAGAAGACATTTTCAATACACTATCATGTACGACGCAGATAAAGTACGTTGTAGTAGCGATAACTACATAGTAGTCGCCCACACCTCGTCACTGTCAGCCTTGAAGAGTCTAATCAGCCTCGCCGACCGAAACAATGCGGCTGAATCACTGAAACTACTGAAACCAGTGATTGACTATCTTATGCGTACATGTAGTATAGACGTGGGTGAAATGGCGAAAACGCCGCAGAAATATATCGACCCATCGGCGGCCAGCGGTCGGCCCTGTGCTGTATGTGTGCCATGGGAAACGATGCGACGCCGCAACCAGCGACAAATCATGCAGCACGATAATAGGGAGCTACCTAATTACTAGCAGCCTTTTTGTTATAGACGCTATTGAGCGAAATTAGCGTCACGAGGTCATTTGCCTATTTCTGCAGTCTGTTTAAACTCATCAACATCATCATGAACACTTTGTTTATCTTACTGACTGTCTTAAAGACTTTGATATTACTAATGTTTTTGTCATTTGTGAGCATGTTTGTTTATATGCAGCCTTAGGTGCGGCATTTAACAGTGTTTTTACAACTCATGGTTGTAAAATTTCTTCAACATAATCTCATAAACAAAGCATAATAACCTGGTTGTTCGGAACAAACCGGTGGAACAACTTGTTAAAGTACATGCTTAACATTAATTTATCAGAATGAACTGCTACCATAATATATTTATCTAAGCCGAACATAAGTCTGTTGACATTCGTGACCTCATGCTGATAGCGTTTCACCCTGAAAAAACTAAGATAAACTGGCGTTACAATTTGACTAAAGATAAACATTACTGCTACAAAAGCAAAGTTATGTTTTCTCCTATTTAAGCCAAACTAAAGTTTTATCGGGAAATCAAAAGATATTTTCACATGATGTTCATATTAATTTCGAAATCTTTTCTTAGAGTTCCTTTTCGGATCACTACCAAAGGACTTCTTCACCCCTCATTTTATACTACTCGCAGATTACGCGAAAAACGCAAAGCTATTCCGAGGACGCCGCCACTAATTTGCGGCTTTCACACTACAAAGAAATTGGGCGTCGGACGAAAAAAATCGAGGTTTTTACTACCATTTCTCTTGAACCCTCTACTTACGCACCAAGTTTTCGTCAGCTATTTAAAAAGTCCCCTTTTGTTTCTTTGGGGCACGCATTTAGGACATAACTCAGCGGCCCCCTTGGAGGGGTGTCTGCTGCGAGTGACAAATTTATTACGAAACGAAGCACTGAATTGCTGGCAGAACTGTCTCTTAGCGTAAACTATTGTCCTTTTTGCTTGAATATTGAGTCGTAAATCTTTAAATCCTTTAGTCAGACCCGCAAGTAAAGGGTGCTTTCGTTTTGTAAATATCCTGACATTTTTGAAGTAGTTTCCGGGTGCTTTTGGCTTTGTAGCCACTGGCTGCTTCAATCAGCTACTTATCGGTTATTAAATCCGTGATAAGTTCCTCGAATTCCTTCATAATACCATGAATATCGTCATCATTCATCATTCTCTTGTCTTCCTCTTCCATACCTCTGTTTCTCGTCATCGAATGTATCGAGAAAATTCATTCTTACTACATACAAACAGGGTTCTCAATTGTCTGTTGTTTTACAGATAAGTAAACGGATAACTTGATAAGTAAACATTTAAATTAATTAGCAAAAACTAGCAATTTCTAAGTAGCAGTTCGCGGAGACTGAATCATAGTTATGCCCGGGTGATGAAAATTAGCTCTCTAGTGGCCTCCTATTACATAGGGCTTAAACATAACTAGTGTAGTAAGGGTGTACTTTATCCTACTCTTGGCCTAACCCTTCGGGGATTATGTTATGTGGCGTGGCGTGTCGTTATGTACCAGGTTCACAGGTTTAATTGCGACTGGACTTGAACTTTTTGTAAATGGATTTGTTGATTTGAAATGACCTACATTTCTCTTCGTAGGAAAACATAGGTCGCGATTCCTAATTATTCGATAGCAGTGACGAACGAACGAACTGCCAAGTCATAAGGTCTTGACTTCTTGAGTTTGTACCCAAGACCTCTAGTTCGCTCAAAGAATAATCCAAAAGCAGGTGTAGAGTGAATGAGCTGGAACCTAAGCAATTTCTTCAGAAATGTGTTGAGGATGCTCAGAGGGTAAACATACTAAAAGTCCCCGCCTCTAGGGGGGGCGCCGGAGTGGGGGGAGGGGGTTAAAGTTCCCACTTTAGAGTTTTTCGCTAATATCTTTAAAACGGTGCGTCGTAGAAAAAAAGTGTCTTCTAAGTAATGAAAGCTAATAAAATTTACTACAACTTTTGTCCCAGTCACCTTTTCGAATTCCTAACTATTTTTGAAGCACACGTTCTGGAAAAGTGAAACTTTCGACAAAAAACCGACTTATCAAACATTACCTCTTGCGCTACTTCAATCGTGTTATTTCGGGATGAAAAATAGCCAGCATGCCTTTTTATCAAACATACAAATCTGTTCAGACGTACAGCTATTGAAAATTTTTCCTTTCTTAATTTTAATTTTATAACTTCATCCGTTTAGGTCGTGAAGGTCCTGACAAGGTTCCTTCTTCCAAAGCTGCTGTTTATCTGCGTTCTCAGTTGGTGGGAGGGAGCTGAGGTCAGGCTTAATCTTTGCCAATGATCTCATGAACAATTGAAAACGATACTGAGGGACGATGTTGAGGGAAGTCAGTCTTGTTGGCGCCCCATTCCATTGAAGAAAGCACGTCTTCCCAGCCTCATCAACTTCATTGTGCGTGGAGGCGGGGTTATAAAAGATCGCTGCTGCTTCTTTGATGATATCAAACTTTAAGTACAGTTTTGAGAAACCCACTTTGCTTCTTCTGAAAGTTGCAGATGTTGTATCGCACCCGGTAAATGAGTGTAAGAAAAGGATGTGTTCATATCCATATTCATATCATCTCTTGGGTGGATAGTGCGATTGTTTTGGTTTTCCCTCGGCCAGGTTTCAGCAGCAGGATGTCTTGGGTAGGAGGAGTGGAAGCTATCAGAAGCACAACAAGGTCGAAATCCACACCAACAACAGTTACAGGACTATCAGTCGATTTTTCCACAGCAGTTTTCACGATGAGGACATCAGCATCATCGGTGGCCTGGAGAGTTTGTATCCCGTTTTCCTGAAGCTTTGTCTGCAGTAAGGAAATGAGTTGACTTTTATTGTAAGGGTTAGGCAAGAAATCTTCTTGTTTCACTGGTATTGATGTGCTCCAAGACAAATTGATATCAGGCGATCTCGTCAGTTTGTATCGTCGCCTCTGTTCTTGTGACTTCGTACTGTTTGCTGAGTTTGTGTACCCATCAAATACCACATAAATTTTCAATAGCTGTTGTACGGCTGAACAGATTTGTATGAAATTTGATATGTAGGTAAATTAGGCCCTGGATTAACATGCTGGCTATTTTTCATCCCGAAATAACACGATTGAAGTAGCAGGCAAGAGGTAATGTTTGATAAGTCGGTTTTTTGTCGAAAGTTTCACTTTTCCAGAACGTGTGCTTCAAAAATAGTTAGGAATTCGAAAAAGTGACTGGTACAAAAGAAGTAAATTTTATTAGCTTTCATTACTTAGAAGACACTTTTTTTCTACGACGCACCGTTTTAAAGATATTAGCGAAAAACTCTAAAGTGGGAACTTTAACCCCCTCCCCCCACTCCGGCGCCCCCCCTAGAGGCGGGGACTTTTAGTATGTTTACCCTCTGAGCATCCTGAACACATTTCTGAAGAAATTGCTTAGGTTCCAGCTCATTCACTCTACACCTCCTTTGTTAAGTGGACTACTCTAAGTTTTCGGATTCATGTGCGTTTTATACAATAGGGGATCGGACTGACTCAAAAAAAAAGTAATGATTCTGTTTAGTCCGTCAGTTAGATTATCGAAAAATATTGGATACGTGTTTTTTGTTTTGTCAAATAAATAAAAAAATACGAAGATAAAGCGCGTCAAAGATTTGAGTGGGAGATGGTGACGTCACTGCTCGCTAAGAAATGTCATACTAATGTCTTAGAATATGACGTCACACGAGTTTTCAAAGCACTGTATCGTCTTCATTGTTTGTTTACGTGAAAAAAGAAAAAATATGTGTCCAATATTTTTTGGAAATCTATCTTACGGACTAATTAGATTTTTTTTTTGTTAACATCCCTATTAGCAATTCCTTTGGTGAAGGAAAACATCGTGAGGAAGCCAGTTTGCCTGAGCGATATTTTTCGACGGCATGTAAAGCCTATGGGCGACATAAAAGCTATTGACACCATGGTTAGGCACTCACTACACGATAAAGAATTGGCGGCCCCGACTTACGAACAGTAGGTCGTGGGTTCGAACCCAGGCAGGCACATTACTTTGTGTAATTTATTTCATCACCGCTGCTCTCAAATCGGTGAAGGAAAACATCGTGAGGAAACCGGCATATCTTAGAACCAAACATTTCGAAGACATGTGACATCTACCAATCCGCACTGGGCACGCGTGGTAGATTATAGCCCATTCCCTCTCTAAGAATGGAGGCCTGCGTCCCAGCAGTGGGAACATTAATAGGCTGTTGATGATTGATTGATTGAATCAAATATTAATTTAGTTGTTCAGCTTGAGAACTATGTAGTTTGTCAGCAAATCATTCCACGCTTCAAAGTTTCCTTCCAAGCGAGTAATGTGTCGAGAATTTGAATAATGGGGAACTTTCAGTTGGGACAGGAGTACAGGACTCAAAGCTAAACGCAACTATTTCTCATCGCATAGTAGATGCTGTTCCTGTAACAACATGTAGGTAGACCGGTACAGTGCGATCAAATTATCTTGGCAGGTCCGAAGAACATAGGCTCTGCGAACTTTTACGCATGTAAACTTGTGAAGAAAACTGTTATTGCCAGATAAACCAATACTTAAACGATCAGAAAATATCTAATTTAAACAGTGAGAAATACAAATAAAATAAATATCATAACACTTTTATACATTAGTTGTAACAAAATGACCTGCACGAAGTTCGGACCTGCCAAGATAATTTGACCGCACTGTACGGGGAACTTGGTCTTGAAGAAACTTAGTTTTGCGTTCCAGGTGCATAGGTCTTAAGAGCTTTCTGTGCAACTGAATCAATTTTGTTGTAAGTGCAGAGTCGTCGAACTACTCGTAGATAGACCGGAATGTTTGTTTACATTATCGGGTCGGCTTCCAGTCTTACCGGATGCATCTGAATACCAATATTTTACCTGGAGCAACTGCCTATCTGACCTCCACAACCCCGTTAGTACAGGGTTATACGATACCTTGGGAAACTGGTTGGCAGACTTTCGGGAGACTGACTACCTGTTACGACGTTTAAAACTCTACAAATTACAGCCAGGACCAGTAGCTTAACGTGCTTTCTGAGGCATGGCGTAGACTATGATTGTAATGGGTGATCCCATCCACAAAATAACCTAGGCAAGCGCGGCTTAATCTGAAAATTGATCCGAGCGGCTGTTATTATGTAGGTCCTACACCATGGATACCACAGACAAAAAATAACCCTTACCTTTCGTCCCTCAGATGCACCAGCTCCGGAGCGCGAACAGCTCTTCGTACAGAAGCTGCAGCAATGCTGCCTGCTGTTCGACTTCGCCGACGAGCCCCTGTCGGACCTCAAGTGGAAGGAGGTCAAGCGGGCAGCCCTCCTCGAGATGGTGGAGTACGTCACCTCACAGAGGGGCGTCATCACTGAACCTATATACCCGGAGGCGGTTAATATGGTGAGTAGAACATTAACATTGTTTTTATACACGTACTATGCAATACTATATGAATCAAGTCTCCTTTTAAACAAAATAAAACTGAATCAAAATAGGTTTATCCGTTACGGAGCCACAGACACACACACAGTAAAGACAGACCTCTTCATTCATTGAAGGTTATTAAGAAAGTATGAGAAAAGGAGTGAGGGGTAAGAAGAACATTGAGTTGTGAGAAGAGTGAGAAAATAATTGCTGAAGTAATAACAAAATAACAGATACAGCTTCATGTCGATAGTGTTTGCTAAAAACATATTAAAACACAAGTCTTGTACTTTAACTTCTAGAAAGTTTTTGCTAAAAGCAGCATTAGTTGAAGAACTTCCTTCATAGACATCATAACCTAAGAAGTACCTACCTATAAAGTCTTGTCTTCATGAAGCACGTCCTTCTAGAGCTGATTGAATCTTCAGATTCAATCAGCTCTAGAACGTGTAATAAAGGCAGCACCTACCTACCTACCTACCTACTTTCTACAGCACCTATAACTAACGCCTTTGAAACTGATAAGCCTGGCGACAGCTCTTTAACTTGCACGCCAAGATCCGAGATTGGCTCCGTACGTATAGATAAGCCGCTTCAGACTTTGTTAGAGGTTCCTTGCTACGAATATTTTTAATCAGAAGCTAAGATTTTCTTCTTGCTGTGCTGTAGGGATTATCAGGGTGGTATTTTCCTGTCGGGGCTGCGAGTTGTTCGAAAGAGATACCGCGGCCTCGGCACAAGGGCGAAGGTGGAACATGGGTGGTTTTTAGTCAGTAGTCCGACACTTCCTTCCGCTCTGCCCAAGAGCGGGAGTAGTAATTTGATGATTTGAATGATTTCCCACCACCGAAAAAAAAGGCTTTCTTCTCGCTATGCTGTGAGGGGCAGATATTGGTAGCCCAGGCAATTTTGATTCAATTCAAGTGTTTTTCGTTTTATTTCTGAAAAAAAAAATTATTCTAAAATGCATCTGCGATTGTAGCAGAAGATATCCCAAAACTCTGTTTTTTTGCAATCAGCATCAATCATCAACAGCCTAATAATTTTCCCACTGCTGGGACACAGGCCTCCTCTCTTTGAGAGGGAATTGGCTTAATCTTCCACGCGGGCCCAGTGCAGATTGGTAGAGGTCACATGTCTTCGAATTTTTTCATAAGTCATAAGTCATAAGTCATTTATTCATTCGTTTAACATAGGTACAATAATGGTGGTAAATATGTAGGTAATAATGAGTGCGCTATGTTATGCCGGAGAGCGTACAAATGTTTTTAGGTATAAAAATAAATCAAGCCAGACAACTCACAACAGTTAAATTAAATAATTCTGAACACTAGAAAAACAATTATATAGTATGACATAATACAAATTAATTAATAATAATAGCAATATAAATCAAAGTCGATAAAAAGAGAAGGATACAATTAAATTATAATAGACATGTCAAAACAGTTAAGGGGAAATACTGAAATCCTGTAATAATATTAATGTTAATAAGCAAAACTAAGTCAATACACAATACTAATCATTATCAATTTGCAAAACTACTGTCAATATACAATATTAATGTCAATAAGCAAAAACTAATGTCAATATACAATACCAATGTCAATAAGCAAAAACTAATGTCAATACACAATACTAATGTCAAATTGTAAAATTAGATACATTATTAGATTACATACATTATTATTATTAGATTTTTGGTTCTAAGACATGCCGGTTTCCTCACGATGTTTTCCTTCACCGTTTTGAGAGCAGCGGTGATGAAATAAATTACACAAAGTAATGTGCCTGCCTGGGTTCGAACCCACAACCTACTGTTCGTAAGTCGGGGCCGCCACCACTGGGCCACCGCTGCAATAGCGTATCGATTCTTCCATTTGGCTATGGTTACCTAAAAAGCGACTTTCTTGTTTTCTTCTCATCATCATCAGCCAGAAGACCTCCACTGTTGAGCACAGGCCTCGACCATAACCCGCCATAACGAACGGCAACTTGCCGCTTGCATCCACCGGTTGCCCGCGATTCGAACCTCGTCGTCGGTCCACCTGGTGGGTGGGAGGCCTAGCGAGTACCAACGTTCGCTTTGTTCTTCTCACTTTTATTAAATTCCACGTAACTTTGATTCCTGAATTGCAAAATTCCTTATATTTTTTAGCAAGGACTTTACATGGCCTCGTTCAAATAAGCTAACTTTGGTTTAGTTAACACCCCAGGTGTTAACGCCGAAGCCCAAGCCAGAAGGGAGCAGTGCCTTTCTTCTTTTATGTGAATCAAACAAACGACTTAATTGTTTGTTCGATATTCAATGTTTGCTGAAACTTATTTACACTTTACCCATTTAGTTATTTTCTACTTTTTTGTGTATTTTGGAGTCATTAGACTTTTTAACTTATTTGTGGACCTTGTCAACACAGTGGCAATACTTAGAAATAACGTTGTTAAACGAATATTAAGGCGACATTAGCTGCCCGCGACCTTGAGCGCGCGTTTAACTCATCGCCTAAACAAATAAGGTTGAAAATGGCGATGCGTTTGATGCTCGTGACTGCCAAAATGAACGATAGTTCGCAGATTTAATTTATTTAAAAAAAAAATACGCTGTAATGTTAAAATATTTTTACATATGTCTTTAGTTGGTTAAATTTCCTTTCTGATAGTAAAAAAAAAAAATAACAGTTGTCACTCAAAATATTGAGCATTTCGAGACGAAAAAGTTTTTTCGTGTGATTTTTTTGTGATTTTGTGATTTTTTTTTTCGAGGTTCTTGATTACTTTTAGAAAATATTTTTGCATAAGTCTTTTACCTATACATTTGACTATACACTGTATTTTTTTTGGAATTGTAATAAGTAGCATTACGGCTAACTCTGCGACGAAAAACAGGTCGTTTTTACGGTGCCCCTTTAACTGCGCCTTAATTAGGGCTTGGAATTCGAATATTCGAATATTCGAATAATGCGAATATTCGTTCATTTTCGCTATTCGAATATTGACTGATGTTAAATTCGAATATTCGAATAGTTTTTAGTTTAGTTTGAAAATACAGTCACAGTTTAAGGCGGGGTTGCAGTAATTTTAAGATTTTTGAACCTATAAAAATCGAACTAAATACGAGTTTTTTATTAAATAAAAATCTAATATATAAAATTCTCGTGTCACAGTTTTCGATGCCAAACTCCTCCGAAACGGCTTGACCGATTTTGATGAAATTTTTTGTGCGTATCGGGTATCTATGAGAATCGGCCAACATCTATTTTTCATCTTTTTTTTTTTTCTGAAAATGGCAAAACAACGTTTGCCGGGAACAGCTAGTCATTACATAAAAATTGAACATACTCTCTAGTAAATCGTAAAGATAGAAACGCGATTTAGAATGATCGGCTCGATACTTTTTTTATCAAACATGACTCTAAATCACAGTTTCAAACGTGTACTGCTAAGACATTTCATCATGAATTTATATGAAAGTTATATCAGTAGCAGTAACTTTTTATTCTGAAGTAAATGGTGAAAACAGATTGTATAATTTCTTTATAGTTTGTCTCCAAGAAGCAAAAAACAGTCAAAATTTAGGCATTATATCGCTCGCGCGGCAGGGCGGGGGGCGAGGTCGTGCATACATAAAAACAAAGTACTGCAACCTCGCCTTAAGTCTGAAGGAACAACTTCAGAAAAGCATTGATAGCACAATTTCATCGGCTCCCTCTACATCTACCAATATATCAACGGTGGACAAATTCGAAACGTCGATCAGAATGCAAATGGCATTATACGATAGAGGTGGACCGAGACAAATACCTACACTTAAATCAAGTGTATGAGTTCCTGATGTCAATACCGCCGTCGAGCGTTGAATGTGAGAGGGTATTTTCATCCTCAAAATATATTATTAATTATCTGAGATGCGCCTTACGGGACGACTCTATAGACGCCCTAAGTGTTCTTAGATCACATTACCAAAGTTTACGTCAATCCCACGAATGATTATTGTGATTGCGGTGTGATTTTATGATCTCTCGACATTTACTTTTACTGATTACTCACGCAGTGGGTGTAAATTTTTATTAAAAATGTTTGTTTTGTTTAGAATTTTTTTTTTTTCAAAATAATGTCAAACTGTTGCTGAAAGGTGATTCAATTTTATATAATAAAAATACTCAACTCTAACTTGTTTATTAAGGCGAGGTTGCAGTACTTTGTTTTTATGTACGCACGACCTCGCCCCCCGCCCTGCCGCGCGAGCGATATAATGCCTAAATTTTGACTGTTTTTTGCTTCTTGGAGAAAAACTATAAAGAAATTATACAATAAGTATGTTTTCAAAATTTACTTCAAAATAAAAAGCTCTATCTATTGATATAACTTTTATATAAATTCATGATGATATGTCTTAGCAGTACACGTTTGAAATTGTGATTTAGAGTCATGTTTGATAAAAAAAAGTATCGAGCCGATCATTCTAAATCGCGTTTCTATCTTTACTAGAGAGTATGTTCAATTTTTATGTACTTAAGAGGAAATGCGAGTGCTGTCTCTTTCTACTATCGCTGTCTCTCTCCGTCCTCCTGCCCTCAAATTCGTGCGATAAGGACAACTATAGAAAAAAGTTAGAATTCGAGGTTTGGCTCTCGCCTATTTCCTCCTCCAATATTGAACCAATTTAAAAGATATTTTAGACAATGAATAAGGAGGTTATATACTACGCCGCTATGTTTTTCTTTTTTCGTTAATAGTTGTCAAATTTGTACACTAGGACTCTGTTAACAGCGATCTAAACAAGCAATTTTGAGCATTTTTTGAGGGTTCTAGTGCTTATAAAAATAATTTATCACCAAAAAGGAAAACATAGGGGCATAGAAATAGTTAATATTTATTATTCTGTAAAAAACCATTGCTCTAGGGTCATTAACCAAAAAGAAAACAGGCGAGAGCGTTTGTATGGAGAAAAGACCACTCGCGTTTCCTCTTAATGATTTTTATTTATTAAAAAACTCGTACGTGGTTCGATTTTTATAGGTTCAATAATCTTAAAAAGTACTGCAACCCCGCCTTAATTGTTTATGCATGTACTTTCAAGGTTTTTATTTTAGTTTCAAAGGAAAAAGCTAGTATTCGAATAATATTCGAATAATTCGAATACTGCCTGTAAAAACATCGAATATTCGAATATCTAAAAGCTTCGAATATCTAAAAGCTTCGAATATTTACAAGCCCTAGCCTTAATACAATGTTGTGGCTCTTAGGTAATGGTATCTCAAGCCTAATTCATCATCAACTATAGCCCGTCTTCACCCACTGCTTGACAAAGACCTCTCTTTCTCCGTATCAATCTAAGCATAATTATAACAGAAATATCATTGTAAGAATGTTCAGTAGAATCTCCTTAATTTCGAGTCAATCACGCAACAACGAACACTGTGAGCTCCCTGCGCTCTCGCTTCATGAAACACGAATTGTTTTCAAAGACCAAGAATGTCCCGGCGGCCCTCAAAATAGCTACATTCATTTACTTTCAACTTTTCTTCAACTACCCTACATTTTTCTTTGAAAAGTATCCGAAGCTTCTCACGCTTAAATGCACTGAACAAAGGGAAATTGTTTACGGAACGTTTTAGGGTTCCGTCCGGGCTTTCGAGGAGTAAACAAAGAACCGAATATCGGATTTGTTTTTTTGTTTTATTTGTCTGCTGTAGAAAATGTGTGTAACTTTACGTACTGTTTTGAGGTAGTCTTTGGTTTGTTTTTTTAAAAGATAAATAATATTCATCTTGTCAATTGATTGTAAAAACAAAAGTTATCTATGTAATATAACTTATTTTACAAATGCAAATCCGTATTTGCAGCGTTTTCCGAAGCGCGAACCGCGCAGAAATAACACTAATGCGTTAAGGTGCAGAAATCTGTTTATGAAACGTACGACAGCATCGCTACTGAAAGTCCTCGTGGGCAAAGGGCCTTAATAGATCAAGGACAGCGACGCATAAAAGTCACTATCATTTATTATTAGTAAAGGCCTCCAAACACTCGTAAGGTCAAGGTTTTGTTTAGGGAATTATTTATGAAGCCCCCACTTCCGATTGCTTTCAGGTGTCTATCGTACATATTAATGTAGGTGCGTATAGGTCTTATATATATATACTAATATTATAAAGAGGTAAAGTTTGTGTGTATATTTGTTAAATTGTAAGGGGTAATCTCGGGATCTACTGAACCGGTTTTAAAAATTCTTTCACCAATAGAAAGCCACATTATTGCTGAGTGTCATAGGCTATATAAAAAACCGAAAAATAAAAAGGCTTTTACGTGGTAGTCCGTTTTGCAAAGTGAATCGGAGAAAAAAGCAACGCAGCGGCGGGCGCGGGATGGTTTCGGGTTTAATTCGGTTCGCGTTCGTGCCCGCTTCGGGAGAAAGGGGCGTGGCCTTTTACATCTGATCTGAGAGGTAGGTACCCGCGCGGCTCAGTCGCGTGGTCGGCTCCTTACGCAGCGGACGTCCCCGAAATTGAATTTTTCGAAACGTAATTAGCTTACTTTCGACTAATTATGCCCAACGAAGTGGGCACGGGTCAGCTAGTAGTAAATATACATAATTATGTATAGTCTCACGAGTCACGATACTGCACAATGTATTGTTATTCCCATTTGTCTTTTGTAAACAAACAGATACGGGACAAATTCGGCAAAAACTGCTTCGAATTCCCTATTTTAGTTATCCGCTATACTCATCATACAGTCGACCTCATTTATTTATTTATTTTACACTAATTATAGCATCATTACAGAATATTCCAATTCGATGCTATAAGACACAAAAAAATAACAATTAAATTAAAAAGTAAAATTAAATTAAACTACAGCTATGTTTACAGGAACAAAAATAATAAAAAATAAAGTTACCTTCCGTGGATCATCATCATCTTTCGTTCATCCTCTCACAGAAACTCAAACATACACGGCATACATCAATCCACTTAGATGCAAACAAATCACATTCAGGTGTCGATGCCAGTAGAGAATTCAGCATGGCAAGGGCACGAACTAAAGGAGAATTAGAGTGGGATACAGTGCGTGCATACGGAACATCTAATAAATTGTGACGACGTGGTCTCAGTTGGTACTTGGGCACGGGAGGAACAAAAAGTCTTATAAGCTGAGCAACTAGTTCGGGGCAATCCGACTCACCACGAAGGACACGACAGGCAAACATAAGTAAAAAGTAATTACGCCTGACTTCGAGTGAATTGAATGACAACATTCCTAGTAAAAATTTTGTGGGATACAGAAAGGGATAGTATCCAAACAGTTTCTTGAATAAAAACCTAAGGAATAACTTTTGAACCTTCTCTAGAAGCAAAGCGTAAGTAAATTCAAAGGGGTTCCAAATAATTGAAGCTGACTCTAATTTACTTCTGACTAAAGCCATATAAACTAATTTTATTGCCAGAGGGTTGTTAAATTCACGCACATTACGTATTGTGAAACCTAGCCTTCTATATGAATCAGTGGCGAGGGATTGCATATGATCATGGAAGGTTAGTCGCGAATCAAATAAAACGCCAAGATCTTTAACTGAATGGGTGCTAATTAAACCGGCTTCTTTTTAATAGCATTATTTGCATCCAAAAATCTAACTTGCCTTCTAAATTACTAAGTCAGCCACAATTAACGAGCATCTAAATAATACTATCATAACCACAAGTTATCTTTTTTAAAGCCACTCTAAATACAACTCAGCATCGTGATTATTTTTTAGCATCTAAATTTGTAACATGAATTCAAACAGTAAACTTCTAAAATATTAACATATGGCATCAAAAAAATATTCAATTAGCTTCTAATTTATTAACTCAGTACGTTTAAATTATAACTCATGCCACATTAACTGAGCATCAAAATTTAATTAAAATTGTCATCAAATATTATAATAAAGCCACTAATAGTATGTATAAACTCCTGTCGTGTCATCGAAAGGCTTAAATATAGAAGTTCAGAGTACTTAATGCCCTAAATATTGAAGTTCAGAGTATCGAATGTCCTAAAGATCGATTTTATTTACATGTTGTGCTACAAAAGTTATCGACAGAATCGCTTCAGAACTTCATTTTTATCGGAAAACTAGACAATAAATTATTGTGAAAACATTTCTGCAAGCAACTCGGAAGTAGCGCTCGCCGGCCGCTGCCGCGGCACCGCTCGCTTCGCTCGCTCGGCTCGCGCACGTTTGGTCACAGTTTTAACCTAACCTAACCTATTTCCCTCAGTTTACAATAACGAATCATACAATCTGCCTGTGACTAGTCAATTAGACAATGGTAAAAACATTTCTGTAACTAATAGTTATTTTTAACGTAAATATAATAATCTAAAGTGTATCAAAAGTTGACATTTCATGGCGCTCTCTGATTGGTGCAAATGGCCGGTCGCTGTCGTGACGCGCGCTCGCGCCAAATCTTTCTGTTGCTATTTTCACGATAAAAGAATGTGATGTATTATTTTACATGCGAAGTTATAATAAATGATGTTGACTACGGTCGCTTCATTTATATTTTTTTGAGGGCCTTGTGTTGAAGCTATAAAATATAAAATGGTGGTGAGATATAAATTCCGTGGCGAGATATAAATTCCGTGGCTGAGTTAGTAAATTAGGTGCCTATGTATAAATAACAAGGACAAGTTAATATAAATGTTGATCGTCACTTGATGCTTTCTATAGAATATTTAGTGGGCGTTGTAAAGAAGACGAATTAGTAATTTAGAGGCTATATAATTTTCCCGTGGCTTAGTTATAAAATTAGAAGTTTGATCCTGTGGCCAATTAAAAAAACTGAGGCTCGTTTAATTATTTCTCTAACTGAATTAACTCTTGCAATCGGTTCTGTACCTAAAAAATATTGTACAAGTCGAGGGTGTTGAGCACGACTATAGGACATAACATTGCATTTAGCCGTGTTAAATAGAAGCTTGTTTTCAATGCTCCATTGGAACACTAAGTTAATATCCTCCTGAAGAGAAACTGTGTCGGCCATCTCCTCAACACCATATATTAACTTCAGATCATCAGCGTACAGTAAGCACCTGGAGTGTTTGAGGACTTTCTCGAGATCGTTAACCATGATTCCGAAAAATAATGGTCCTAAGATGGATCCTTGGCTCACACCAGATCGTGTGTGATATGGCTCCGAAACAAAACAACCATGTCTAACATATTGCTGACGGTCACGCATATAACTCGCAAAAAATTTTAAAAGTTTTGGTGAAAAGCCAATGTTACTAAGCTTAGATAGTAATATATCATTGTCTATGCTATCAAAAGCTTTTTTGAAGTCGAAATAAATCACATCAACCTGTATGCCGCTGTCCAGGTGGTGTGATATGAGATCCACAAGTGTTAAGAGGTTTGTAGTTACTGATCGATTCAATCGAAAACCATGTTGAGAATCGCAAAGAAATGGTTGGATCTGGTAACTAATTAATTTGTGTAATATAGATTCAAATACTTTAGGAAGTGATGAAAGAATGGCTATAGGCCGATAGTTTTCTACATGAGAAGTTTCCTTAGTTTTTGGTATAGGTTGAACTCGCGAAACTTTCCAACGACGTGGATAACTCCCAGTAGAAAGAGCTAAATTAAAAATGTGAAGGACAGGTGTTTTAAAATATTCTTTACATCCTTTTAAGATGTAAGCGGGAATGCTATCTGGACCTACAGCTGAATTTGGTTTTAGTTTATTAATAGCTAACTCAACATCTTGTAGTTCTATTTTGACAATATGCACGAAGTTTGATTGATTGTTCTGGCAAGTATTATTTTGATTTTTGTAATCAAGAAGGGGAACGTTTGGCAAGAAAACGCTCGCAAAAAATTTGAAAAAGGCTTGTGCTGTTTCTCTGCCGACATGCTCAATTCCATTGTACTTTAGCCTGGGCTCATAGCCACCTTTTACTTTAAAGTTATTAATGTGCTGCCAAAAGACACGAGGATCCTTCCTAAGTTTAATTTGAATGCGTTTAATGTATTCGTCGTAGGCCATAGATACTCTATTTTTAATGCTAGACCTTAATAAAGAGAATTCTTTATAAAAGTCATGATTTTTAGTAGCTTTCCACTTTCGGTGCAGTTCAGCCTTGCGTTTAATGTCACTGATTATATCAAACGTGAACCAAACTGGATAGCGTCTACATGGTTTCTTAGGCCTGTTTTTCTTGGGTATACATTTATCAAATATACCATATAAAGTTTTGTACATACATTCTACGGCAGTGTCAACATCACGAGCAAGGAACACCTCATTCCAAGATGTTTCAGAAATTAACTTGTACATATGTTCAAAATTTCCTTTGGAAAAATTCCAGTCCCTCTGAGAGTCAAGATTACTAGGATCTACTTTTTCAGAGGTTAGTCGACACGCTGTATCATTAGGAGTAAAGCATACTTCTAAAGGAGGGTGATAGGCATCTGGTCGTGGGACAAGACCTCCACCTATATTCTCAGCCACATTAACACAGCTGATGCTATCTGACACCAACACCACATCCAATTTACCTCCATACGCATTCAATACCTCATTCCTCTCAGTCAGGCCGCAAACAGCTAAAAAATAACAATAGTAATTTATGATATCCTTGGATGTGCGATTAGCATTAATATTTAAATCGCCAACGATTATTACTGTACTCTTTAAGCTGTCAACAATGGATTCAACTTTTTGAAACCATTGCATATAAATTTCATCAGTAGCTCTAGGATGAATGTACACAACACAAACATAAAAAATAGCAAAATCTGTCGTGAAACGAGCCCACAGGTCTTCACCGGTAGGAGTTTCTAAATCACAGCAGCGTGTCAAGGTGATACCGGGTCGCGCGGCAAGCAGAACACCGCCGCCGACACCGGTACTGCGGTCACGACGTAACACACTCCAACCGTGCATCGTAACCTCTGAGTCCTGTACTGAACTTGTGAGAAACGTTTCAGTTAGAGCTATAACATCACTGTGGAGGGTCAGGAGATTATGTTTAAAGAAGTTCAGTTTAGTGTTCAAGCCTCTAACATTTTGATATGCCAAGCTGATTAGTTGATTATTGACCACTGGATTCCGATATTGATTTTTTGGGTTTGGCTGTTTGTCTACGAAAAAACCATTCTTTCACCCTGGCATTAGTGGGCCATGTATCAGCTGCAGTGGCTTTTTGGAAGAATTCAGCAGGAACCCCAATCTTGAAAGATTTATATTCACCTCTAGCTTTCAGCTCTTCAACAGTGCAGTTACCCTCAGGATACAAACTTTGTAGATAAGTAAGAATTTCAGTAGTCCCAGACATCATATTCCATAAATGAATATATTTTCGATGTTCGACAGCTTTAAGAGGGGTAGCGTCAGGTCTCGCGGTGCCACAAACATAATAATGCTTAGGCTTGTGTTTCCGAACTTCTATCCAATCATCTTTGGCAGTATTGACGTCAGGTACAGATGCTGGAATTGTGTTGGGTTTATCAACTTGTAATGCTATTTGACAAGGTTTAGTACAATGAGGGCGGGAGGAAGTAATAGGCGGAACAAGTAGATCATCTTCAACACGGACAGAAATTTGTTTATCTTTGCTGTGATTATTAATTTTAGGCTTTGACTTCAGTTTTTCGCTATAGAGTTGGCTGCCGGTAGCAGTAAAGGTCTCCGGTTGAGTGGGCATGTCTGGCGGTATGATAAGGCAGTGACTGCATACTGGTGCTCTCTCTAATTTAATGAGTTTATCATTGCAAGTTTCAATTTTTTTAGTGCAATCTGTAAGTGCAATGTGATATTGCCCAATAGTGGCGACGGCATCGGTGAGCTGTTCCGTTAAGATATTTATTTGCTCACGGAGTTGTTGCATTTCTAATCCAATATGATAAGGTAAGTCGCCTGGAGATAGTGGAAGTGGATGCGATTTAATACGTGCAGATACGTTTCTCATACCTACCGGCGTGCTTACTGAGATTGGGATTTGATTACTAGAAATACCTCTCCTTGCAGCATAACATTCAGGACATACCCAAACTGCTCTTTCCTCAAGAGTCAACTGCCGGTTATTGCACAAGTAATGGTAAACGTTGCTACAATTGTCTACTGCGCATTCAAGAAATGCATCACCTGGTTGCAGTTCATTAAAGCATGCAGAGCAGATCATTGTGCCACTATTTAAGTTCAGTAAGCACAACAAGAAGAATAATAATAATAAAATATAATAAACAACAATTATAAACATTAAAGGCTTCAAAGTAAACGCAAACTTGGGTTTCACGAAGGGTATGGAACCAGGAACCAGCCTTGTGAAGTAAAAATTGATGATAAAGTTCTTGCCGTATATCTCTCAATTGGCTTCATAAGAGTTGTCACGAACATTTGACCACATAATTTGGATTGCGTACTACACTTGAAGTTAGTTGTTTGTACTAAATAGATAAATTTTCATATGATATATTAATTAAATACGCGGACCTATTATTTTCGTGTCTTGACAGCTGTCACGGTTGCTAACTCATAAATGTTTTATCTCCATAATGTAGAATGTCATAAAACGTCCACGTCTAAGATAGGTCCAAACGGTTTCTACTTTGAGATGAGATGAGACCTACTTCGTAATTGTATTATTTCCAAAATAATGTATTCGTGAAAACGGAAGACGTTACTCCATACAGTAAGAGCTAATCACTTTTAAAATTTTACTTTTTGTATACGTATTAGTGCTCGTAACTGTACTACAATTCTTTCTAAACCTTTTGCCATCGTCCATGTTTGTATAATATATTTATTTACCAAAGACAAAATAAATTGGGATAAAGACAGAAGAATGATGATGTTGAAGATATGACAAGCTAGAGCAACATAGTATACCTTCATTTATTATATATCAATTCATCAACCCAGTTGAATTCACGGGCAAGGACAATAACGTCTAAGTATTGAATATGAATAGGTTTTGATTACCTATTGACAAATTGTCTATGAATTCACAGTGACCATGTCTGGGTACAATATTAAGCATAGAATATGAAAGTGGACGTTTAGGTGTAAAATATAATTGTGACATAATTATAGACAGTTTACTATATTATTTCATTGATTTACAAAATGCTAGCTTTGAGTAAAATGATGTGTATTTATCTATCTTCCTTACATAGTATAAAACAAAGTCGCGTCTGTTTGTTTGTTTGTTTATTTGTTTGTTTGTCTGTATGCTTAAATCTTTAAAACTACGCAACGGATTTTGATGCGGTTTTTTTTAATAGATAGAGTGATTCAAGAGGAAGGTTTTAATACCTTTTTTGTACCCGTGCGAAGCCGGGGCGGGTCACTAGTCTATCTATATAAATAAAAAGAGAAGTCCTGACTGACTGACTGACTCATCAACGTCCAGCCCAAACCCTTGGACCTAGAAAGCTGAAATTTTGCACGGAGGTTCCCTTTATAATGTAGACAAGGAATAAGGAAGGATTTTTCGACATTCACCCCTTAAGGGAGTTAAATAGGGGATGAAAGTTTGTATGAAAAATCATCATTTTTGATATTTTTCGACATCAACGCGAGCGAAGCCTCTGGCAAAAGCTAGTGAATGTATAAGCGTACAGGAAGACCATTATGTAATAAATGATATGGCTAGAAAGGAGGTGACTACTGAGATAACGAGTAATAGACAAGTATGGAAAATGAAGACATGCTCCGCCGTCCTCAAATTACTTGGGATAAGGGCAGGTGGCCGCGGATTTTAGTACTAGATAACGTGGCCTCGGCACAAGGGCAAAGAAGGAACATGGGTTCGGTTTAGAAGTAGAAGTCTGACACTCCCCTTCGCTCTGCCCAAGAGGGGGGGGGAGGGGGGGGGAGGTCATTTGATGATTTTCCACCCAACAAAAAAAAAGGGCAGGAGATTGATGATCCAAAAGGCTAGCTTATATGTATTTTAGTATTTTTTCATTGATCATAATTTGGCTACATAATAACACAAACACTAACAACAGGGGGTCTACTCGCTAAGCACCAAACCCGTATATACGGCCGTATAAACGGGTTTTTTTTTACTCTACGCCGTAAATGTGTGTAAACCCTACTCTCTAGTGATCACGGACCAATGACTTTCGAACGGAGTCATAGACAAGATTAGTTTGGATTAACGAACGAATGATAAAAGTCGTTAGTTTTGCTTCATTCTTTCGGTTGATTCCCGGTTTTCTTACTTCGTGGTTTTCAAGCATTTAAATTAAAAATATTATTGGTATTGTTAGAAAATGACTGCATTTAATTTTGCACAAAATATTTATTATTTATGTCTTTTTAGACATCATTTAAATATATTTGTCCGGGTTAAAGCTGTAACCTCTGCCTTCTTTGTATTTGATTGAAGGATACCGATTTGTCAATGGAAATGTCAAAATGTCAGTTTTTTATTTACAATAATTAATAAACAATTTGCATTATTTATAAGTTAGCATCTTTTGTTTTGAAATAATTTTTGTTAGTTATAGTGTTATTGTTAATTTTACAGGGTGACGTTATCGCTCAGCAATAAAGCCCTTTAATTATAGAAAAAACGAAAAACAGAGCTTCTGCTAAAAAAAAACTGTTAGTTTAGTTTTTTTTAGCAGGAGCTCTGTTTTGCGTTTTATACAGGATGTAAAGTTACCCATCACACAACTGTCAACCAAGCATTCTGACTTCTGACCAAGCATTTGACTGGCCTGTTGGTCTAGTGGTTAGTGACCCTGACTGCTATGCCGGAGGTCGTGGGTTCGATTCCCACACAGGACAAATGTTTGTGTGATGAGCACGATCATTTGTTCTGTGTCTGGGTGTAATTTATCTATAATATGTATGTATTTAGAAATATATAAGTATGTTTATCAGTTGTCTAGTACCCATAACACAAGCTCTGCTTAGCTCGGGACTAGATGGCGTTGTGTGATAGTTGTGGAATATTATTATTATATTATTCTGTACACACGGCTACACATCAAGCTATACAAAACCAGTTAATCTTGGCCTCACTTTACTAGATCTTTTCGCACAATGAACGATCAGATTATACTGGTTTTGTATAGCTTGATGTGTAGCCGTGTGTAAGTACATCAAACTAAGTACCCATACGCAAACATTTTTGCTTGGAAACGACTTTTTTTTTTTGGGGTCCAAAATTACATTTTACGGTAAAACTCAATGTAGCACTTATAAAACATTGTGCTAGTGGATGCTTTAAATAGTTAACGGCTCATGGAGGTAATTTAAGTAAAGTTATAACCTGAAAAACTAGTATTTACAAAAACTGCTGTGAAAAATTTGGAACTTTGACCCCCAATACCTCCGTAACTAGAGGTTTCCCAGGTATGGTCTAGAACAAAAAAAAATATCGCAGTGGTGGGGAGAACAAGTGCCCTTTTTTTTTTTTTTTTTGGTGGGTGGAAAATCATCGAATGACCCCCCCCGCTCTTGGGCAGAGCGAAGGGGAGTGACTGAGACTTCTACTGACTAAAAACCGAACCCATGTTCCTTCTTTGCCCTTGCGCCGAGGCCACGTAATCTAGTACAAAATACCGCGGCCCCGACGGGAGAACAAGTGCCCTTCGTTTGCGTTAAGGGTCCTGTTACACCCTTTATAGCCTTAGTTATGTCAAATGTTAATGAATCCTTTCTCCATTGCCCACAGTTCGCAATAAACCTATTCCGGACATTACCGCCGTCCTCAAACCCGAATGGTGCGGAGTTTGACCCTGAGGAAGACGAGCCCACGCTGGAGGCGGCCTGGCCACACCTCCAGCTGGTCTACGAGCTGTTCCTACGGTTACTGGAGTCGCCAGACTTCCAGCCCAACATCGCCAAGAAATATATCGACCAGAAGTTTGTACTACAGGTTAGTAACTTAAGTGTTTTGAATAAGGTTTTTTTCGTTTGTTAATATGAAATTTAGAGTAGTGAGTGAAATTCAGTATGTAATACGACGATAAAATAAAAAGAACCATTACCGATTCGGATGAAATGTAATCTACAGAAGCAGTTTTCTATCGGAAATAAATAGTTAGGTCGGTGCCACCACATGATCAAAATCTTTATGGGTATAGCTGAGCCTCACCACATCTTTTCGACCTACTAACTTCATTTATTCTTATAAATATTATTTTTTATTCATTAAAATCGGTTCAGTTTAGTAGTTTAGGAGTCTATAGGGTACGAATGAACAGACACTGATTACTATAGTGTAAGTGGAGGGTGGTAGTGGAGTGTGGTGGTTGCTCCCATGGAGAAAGTTGTTCAATTTGATGGTCTGTCTGAATTACACCCTGAAATATGACCACATCTTCCTGGTACATGCTGCATGTCAAAACAGCGAGAATCCGTTGTACGCGATACACAACATAACAATATATAACAGGACTAGCGGATGTGGGACATTTGACCAGTGGGATTATGTCCAGTTGTAATGATAATGATGAAATTAACCAATTTAATTTCACTACACTTTAAGTTTTCTTTATTTATCTATGGTAATGACGTCAATATTGATTGTTTACAAGTGTGTGTCAATTGAGATAGTGAAGAACACAATAGATTATCAGTGATGATTACGTATGCCGTATAAATAATAGAGAATATAGAACAAAACGCATATTTGTCCTATATTCAATTATTATATAACAAAAGACTGCCTAGTCGGTCTCGTGGTCATAAACGTGACTGCTGACTGACCATGAGTCCTGGGTCTTATACCTGGGTCAAGCAACGAAATGAGTTTTTCTTACCAAAATATTTCAGTCAGACTGTCCAAACCCTAGCACTTAGCACTGGATGGATGAAATGGCGGCAGGTCACGGGAACAATATGCGACTCCCGCATCCCCCTTAAACTCAAGGGGAAGATTTATAAGACCATGGTTAGACCTGCTGTCGTGTATGGATCACAATGTTGGGCCACAAAAGGGATAAATGAAAGGCAATTGCATGTGGCTGAGATGAGAATGCTAAGAGGGATGTGTGGTGTGACGCGAATGGATAAAATAAGGAATGAGTACATAAGAGGAAGTCTGAAAGTGGCGCCAGTGAATGAAAAGTTGATTGGTAATCGATTGTCGTGGTATGGACATGTGATGCGAAGGAATGAAGGAAATGTTGAGTATGAATGTAGATGGCTATAAGAGTAGAGGAAGGCCAAAGAAACGATGGATGGACTGTGTGAAGGATGATATGGCTAGAAAAGAGGTTACTGCTGAAATGACGAGAAATAGGGAAGTGTGGAAGAAGAAGACATGTTGCGCCGACCCCAAATAAATTGGGATAAGGGCAGGAGAATGATGAGACTGTTCAAACCATCATGAATACTAGTAGGTAGCCAAGCGAACAGGCGCGTAAAATATAGATTGTTGCCCACCCTGTTTCTAGAGAGGAGGCCTGAGTCCCTGTAGTGGGAACATTATAACGTAACCTTTTAGCTTTTTAAAAGCTCCAACAACGTCGCTATGGGGCTAGATCCCCGGTACCTTTTTGAAGTTCACCATATATATACCAATATACAGGGTGCAATTGAAGTCCAGGGGGCCAATTCTCGATTTTCGACATTTATCTCGAGTTCGAGTTCGTGAGTCTATCTCTATGTCTAATGTCTATCAAAAATATCTCTATCTCTACCAAAAAATGTCGCATTAAACAGAATTCCGTATTCTCCGTCAAAATAGAAATAAATGTCACGAAAATGTCGAGTCGAGTGAAGCTAATGTTACCATTATGAAGAATCGCGCGTTCCGTTTTAGGTAGCTATGAGTGAATGAATGATTTTGTTTTAAAACGCTGACTAAACCTAATTATTTAAGTATAAAAGAAAGAAAGAAAAAGTAAGTAGTAGGTAAGTATTTATTGGTTTCACAAACAAACAAGTAAACAT
Source organism: Diarsia mendica (assembly GCA_949316265.1). NCBI lineage: Eukaryota > Metazoa > Arthropoda > Insecta > Lepidoptera > Noctuidae > Diarsia > Diarsia mendica. Next base: position 5,613,467 of record OX438906.1, on the reverse strand, counting down.
AATTAAGAAAAACACTTAAAATTAGGACATAATTTATATATTAAATTTGAATAAGTCCCGTGCAAAGCCAAAGTAAAACGAAACGTTTAGTGTAAAAATAATCAGTTTGACAGCTGACTGTCTGTCAGTGACTCATAAAATTATGAAGCAAACAATTATTTACCTTCGTTTTCAGGTCTATTTTAGTGGTATTCTGAATTACAGGAGCCAATAGATCTAAGTATTAGAACCCTTATTAAATCTTTATTTAGTCTGAAGTTTTTAATGACTTCTGTTTCGCTCAAGTCGTAAATATCGACGGCGGGATAGCTGTTGTCGGCGTGTATTGGCCAGTTGCTCGCCACTTTCCAACAACTCCGAGATAAAATTGCTAATAAACTCGTCCATCTTTCAGTGGTTTCAAGTCCAATCGTAGGTACACAAATTACAGAGTCTGTTATCTGCGCGTAGGTCGTCGTTTCAAGAAAACACAATGCACAAATCACAGAGTATAAATCGAATTTCCAATAAGAGATGCCAAACCGTATTTTATTTAAAAACTAAAGAAAAGAAAACACAGTGTACAATCCAAAACTCAACAAATTCACTCAGAAATGACGTAGGTATCTATATAATCGACATGACATCTATAATGCTCAGAAGCACTCGACATGAACTCTAACGTTAGCCTTCGACAAATGTCGAATTCGACATCCCCAGAATAGCAACTTTTAAAATTTCTCGAAAAAATGACGTCATTAGAAATTTTTCTCGAGTTCGACACCATCTCTAAAACCGAGAATTGGCCCCATGAGCATTATTCTAAACCAAGACACTACTCACGGTACTAATTGCATTATTATAGGTAGGGCCTACTATTACGCAAATCAAAAATATTATTAATGTTAGTATGGAAAACCTTAAATTGTAGTAAGTCATACCTACTGCAAAAGGCTTATTATTATTGTAAATAAACACCAAAATATTTTTGATTTGCGTAATAGTAGCCCTAATGCAATTAGTATCGTGAGTAGTGTCTTAGTTTTGAATAATGCCCATGACTTCAATTGCACCCTGTAGATATTTCTGATGAGGTCTGCTAGGGTTTTCAAAATATTGTTGCGGCTAGCCCTCATTCTACCTATATATACCTCCTTTTTGTCATGTAGTACCTGGGGCCTTTTTTTTTTTTTTGGTGGGTGGAAAATCATCGAATGACCCCCCCCGCTCTTGGGCAGAGCGAAGGGGAGTGTCAGACTTCTACTGACTAAAAACCGAACCCATGTTCCTTCTTTGCCCTTGCGCCGAGGCCACGTAATCTAGTACAAAATACCGCGGCCCCGACGGGCGTCGGCCCTTGCGGGCCCCTCCTTGCTGACATCTCTTTGAGGCGCGCGTGGAACACGAACGCGCCGCCGACACGGTCTGTTGCCGTCATGACGACGGCCGGACGGCGAGCTAGCCCATTACTCACCGTCCACAGGCCCGCGTCTACGGTGGCCGGAAGCCATCACGTGGCCCCCGACGCCCGGAGCGCCTTCCGCGGCGGCTGGGGACGTTGAGAGGATCGCTCCCTCTCTCGTTCCGCCACCTCCTTCGCTAGCATCACTGCTTCGCAGGAGGAGGCGAGCCGCGGCGTCCCATTCCTCCTCGCCCCGGACCATGGCTTGCACCAGGGCCGGACGCGAGAGGTCACCGCCGCCGATCGCCGCTACGAGAACACGGCGGGGCTTCGCCCAAGCAGGGCTCACCTCCACAGTGTGCTCCACCGTGTCCTCCGGTCGATCCTCGCAGTGGAAGCATCCGGGCGTTTCCTCCCGCCTGATTCGGTGCAGGTACCTCCCGAAACATCCGTGTCCGGTGAGGACCTGCGTCAGACGGAAGGTGAGGGCGCCGTGGCTCCTCTCTAGCCACTCCTCAAAGAGGGGACTTAACTACTAAATTAAAATTGCGTGCCCTAGTACCTGGGGCCTGACTTTGCCATAGAGTCTGTAGTCGATTTTATGTTTATTAGTGAAAGGGCATGAAGAAGTGTCTCAATAACAAAGACAACATAAAACAAATACTAACAAACAAGAGAGAAAATTACATAGTTCGCTTGAACAACTAGATATCTCAGTAATTGCTTTGTCAAATGGCCCGACTTGAACAACAGACTTATTTTCTTTCTACATATAACGACTCATATTCATAGATATGTACAGTATACTAGCTTTTGCCAGCGGCTTCGCCCGCGTGAAAATGAGAATTTTCCTTACAAACTTTCATCCCCTATCTAACTCCCTTAGGGGTTGAATTTCGAAAAATCCTTCCTTATTCCTTGTCTACATTATAAGGGAACCTCTGTGCAAAATTTCAGCTTTCTAGGCCCAAGGGTTTGGGCTGGGCGTTTATGAGTCAGTCAGTCAGTCAGGACTTCTCTTTTTATTTATATAGATTATTTGTACAGTCTAGCTAGACTCTAGAGCACTAATATGTAAAACGAAGCTACTTTTAGAAGTGATTTTCTTCTACTGATTAATTTATTTAACGTTTTCGAGAACATATTATCGGACATTCGGGGTCCGAATCACGGGTGGGTTCGAACCCAAGAGGGCGCATTATTTTGTGCGGTTTATTTAATCAGTAGAAAAACTACAAAGAATTTCCTTAGAGAAAAACCCTGCAACACTATATATAAACGCTGGGAAACGACAGTCGCACGTAGACCAGTTAGTCGGTCAATTAATAAATTACATTGTTGTTGTGTTACTACAATAGCACCATTGGAAATTACGTTCCTCGCTTCATCAACTTTATTCCACGGTAATTGCTTTGACTAATTGAACTTTGTATTATCTAGCTTATATAATATACTAGCTGATGCCCACGGTTTCGCCCGCATGGATGTCAGTCAAATTATATACTAAAACCTTCCTTAGGAACCACTCTATGCATTGGTGAAAACAGCATCGGTGAGAGACACACACAGACATAATCAAAGCAAGACATCTCGTGTCGTGTCTTAGACCATGAAACTGAACAACTTTTGTTCTCCAAATCAAACTTCGAAATCGGGGACGTTCAATATTAGAAATCACGTTATTTTTTTATTTTTTATGGAACTCAAATGGAGTTGGGAAGGACCCCTAGCAAAGCGCGGTGATGCCCGGCAACTTATACTGTCATTTACGTAAGTGACAGTATATCTTCCGTGATTTTCAATTATTCTGGAGGTCTCAATAATAATGCTCAGAATCTTGAATTTACACGGATATATTCACCTGTCAGTCAGTATAAGTTTAGTTTTAAACCGTGAAAGCTTAAAATAGTATTTGAGTTGCAGTAAAGCCATGACCGTGTGGCGTCCAAAGACTGGAAAGAGATGTCTTGGTCGGCAGCGAGATTGGCAGATGACATTGTAGCCATAACGGGAATATCCTGGATGAGCATAAGAACGTGGAGCTTGACACAAGCAAACATGGCCTTTTGCCCAGCAGTGGGGGAAGTCAGACTGTGGATGATGATTATGTTTACAGTAATGAGAGCAGTGGTGGCCCACTGGTGGCGTCCCCGACTTACGAACAGGAAGTCGTGAGGTCGAACCCTGGCCGGCGCATTATTTTGTACTAGCTTTTGCTAGCGGCTTCGCCCGCGTTATAATGACGATTTTCCATACAAAATTTCATCCCCTGTTTCCCCCTTAGGGGTTGAATTTCGAAAAATCCTGTCTTCATTATAAAGGGAACCTCTGTGCAAAATTTCAGCTTTCTAGGTCCAAGGGTTTGAGCTGGGCGTTGATGAGCCAGTCAGGACTTCTCTTTTTATTTATATAGATAACTAGCTTTTGCCCGCGACTTCGTTCGCGTGGAATAGTGACTTCCGGCAGATTTTTGGTTTATCTCGCGAAAAAAAAAAACTATGTATGTACTTTCTCAAGTTCCAAACTATGTCTGTACCAAATTTCATCAAAATCCGTTCAGCCGTTTAGGCGTGAAAGAGTAACAGACAGACAGAGTTACTTTCGCATTTATAATATTAGTATGGATTGATTTCATCACCACTACTCTCAAAACGGTGAAGACTGGCATTTCTTAGAATCAAAAATTCAAATACATGTGACATCTACCAACCCGCACTGGGCACGGTGGATTATAGCCCATCCCTCTCATAAAGAGGAGGCCTGAGTCCCTGCAGAGGGAACATTATAGGCCGATGATGATGATTATTACAATGTGTAACCAAAGCCCCTTAGATTCTTTTAGATAGTTATTTTTTATACGTTCTCATCTGACACTTCATAATAAACACGTTCCACTGAATATAATGTAAGTAGCAATTCTGCCTACATTCATCCGTCGCCCTTGATCGCGTTATTGAGAGCAATCCTCGCTGGCTGAGTGATTTATATGCCTTTTTGATTTATCAATGGTTGCTAGTCCTCGTGGCCTGATTGGCTGATAGAGACCGTCTCTTGCGTACTGGGGGCCAATTCTCGGTTTTAGAGATTTATCTCGAGTTCGAGTTCGTAAGTCTATCTCTATGTCTATCAAAAATATCTCTATCTCTACCAAAAAAATTCGAATTGAGCAGAATTCCGTATTCTCAGTCAAAATAGAAATAAATGTCACGAAAATGTCGATTCGAGTGAAGCTAATGTTACCATTACGAAGAATCGCGCGTTCCGTTTTAGGTAGCTATGAGTGAATGAATGATTTTGTTTTAAAACGCTGACTAAACCTAATTATTTAAGTGTAAAAGAAAGAAAGAAAGGAAGAAAAAGTATTTATTAGTTTCACAAACAAACAAGTACTTAAACATAATTATGAGAAACACTTAAAATTAGGACATAATTTATATATTAAATTTGAATAAGTCCCGTGCAAAGCCAAAGTAAAACGAAACGTTTAGTGTAAAAATAATCAGTTTGACAGCTGACTGTCTGTCAGGGACTAATAAAATTATGAAGCAAACAATTATTTACCTTCGTTTTCGGGTCTATTTTAGTGGTATCCAGAATTACAGGAGCCAATAGATCTAAGTATTAGAACCCTTATTAAATCTTTACTTAGTCTGAAGTTTTTAATGACTTCTGTTTCGCTCAAGTCGTAAATATCGACGGCGAGATAGCTGTTGTCGCCGTGTATTGGCCAGTTGCTCGCCACTTTCCAACAACTCCGAGATAAAAATGCTAATAAACTCGTTCATCTTTCAGTGGTTTCAAGTCCAATCGTAGGTACACAAATTACAGTGTCTGTCTCTCTGTGTGATCTGTTCGAAGGTCGTCGTTTCTAGAAAACACAATGCACAAATCAAAGAGTATAAATCGAATTTCCAGTATGAGATGCCAAGCCGTATTTTATTTTAAAACTAAAGATAAGAAAACACAGTGTACAATCCAAAACAACAAATTCACTCAGAAATGACGTATCTATTTAATCGACATGACATCTCTACTGCTCAGAAGCACTCGACATGAACTCTAACGTTAGCCTTCGACAAATGTCGAATTCGACATCCCCAGAATAGCAACTTTTAAAATTTCTCGAAAAAATGACGTCATTAGAAATTTTTCTCGAGTTCGACACCATCTCTAAAACCGAGAATTGGCCCCATGAGCATTATTCTAAACCAAGACACTACTCACGGTACTAATTGCATTATTATAGGTAGGGCCTACTATTACGCAAATCAAAAATATTATTAATGTTAGTATGGAAAACCTTAAATTGTAGTAAGTCATACCTACTGCAAAAGGCTTATTATTATTGTAAATAAACACCAAAATATTTTTGATTTGCGTAATAGTAGCCCTAATGCAATTAGTATCGTGAGTAGTGTCTTAGTTTTGAATAATGCCCATGACTTCAATTGCACCCTGTAGATATTTCTGATGAGGTCTGCTAGGGTTTTCAAAATATTGTTGCGGCTAGCCCTCATTCTACCTATATATACCTCCTTTTTGTCATGTAGTACCTGGGGCCTTTTTTTTTTTTTTGGTGGGTGGAAAATCATCGAATGACCCCCCCCGCTCTTGGGCAGAGCGAAGGGGAGTGTCAGACTTCTACTGACTAAAAACCGAACCCATGTTCCTTCTTTGCCCTTGCGCCGAGGCCACGTAATCTAGTACAAAATACCGCGGCCCCGACGGGCGTCGGCCCTTGCGGGCCCCTCCTTGCTGACATCTCTTTGAGGCGCGCGTGGAACACGAACGCGCCGCCGACACGGTCTGTTGCCGTCATGACGACGGCCGGACGGCGAGCTAGCCCATTACTCACCGTCCACAGGCCCGCGTCTACGGTGGCCGGAAGCCATCACGTGGCCCCCGACGCCCGGAGCGCCTTCCGCGGCGGCTGGGGACGTTGAGAGGATCGCTCCCTCTCTCGTTCCGCCACCTCCTTCGCTAGCATCACTGCTTCGCAGGAGGAGGCGAGCCGCGGCGTCCCATTCCTCCTCGCCCCGGACCATGGCTTGCACCAGGGCCGGACGCGAGAGGTCACCGCCGCCGATCGCCGCTACGAGAACACGGCGGGGCTTCGCCCAAGCAGGGCTCACCTCCACAGTGTGCTCCACCGTGTCCTCCGGTCGATCCTCGCAGTGGAAGCATCCGGGCGTTTCCTCCCGCCTGATTCGGTGCAGGTACCTCCCGAAACATCCGTGTCCGGTGAGGACCTGCGTCAGACGGAAGGTGAGGGCGCCGTGGCTCCTCTCTAGCCACTCCTCAAAGAGGGGACTTAACTACTAAATTAAAATTTATTACTAGGGCACGCCACGATAGTGGCGTGCCCTAGTACCTGGGGCCTGACTTTGCCATAGAGTCTGTAGTCGATTTTATGTTTATTAGTGAAAGGGCATGAAGAAGTGTCTCAATAACAAAGACAACATAAAACAAATACTAACAAACAAGAGAGAAAATTACATAGTTCGCTTGAACAACTAGATATCTCAGTAATTGCTTTGTCAAATGGCCCGACTTGAACAACAGACTTATTTTCTTTCTACATATAACGACTCATATTCATAGATATGTACAGTATACTAGCTTTTGCCAGCGGCTTCGCCCGCGTGAAAATGAGAATTTTCCTTACAAACTTTCATCCCCTATCTAACTCCCTTAGGGGTTGAATTTCGAAAAATCCTTCCTTATTCCTTGTCTACATTATAAGGGAACCTCTGTGCAAAATTTCAGCTTTCTAGGCCCAAGGGTTTGGGCTGGGCGTTTATGAGTCAGTCAGTCAGTCAGGACTTCTCTTTTTATTTATATAGATTATTTGTACAGTCTAGCTAGACTCTAGAGCACTAATATGTAAAACGAAGCTACTTTTAGAAGTGATTTTCTTCTACTGATTAATTTATTTAACGTTTTCGAGAACATATTATCGGACATTCGGGGTCCGAATCACGGGTGGGTTCGAACCCAAGAGGGCGCATTATTTTGTGCGGTTTATTTAATCAGTAGAAAAACTACAAAGAATTTCCTTAGAGAAAAACCCTGCAACACTATATATAAACGCTGGGAAACGACAGTCGCACGTAGACCAGTTAGTCGGTCAATTAATAAATTACATTGTTGTTGTGTTACTACAATAGCACCATTGGAAATTACGTTCCTCGCTTCATCAACTTTATTCCACGGTAATTGCTTTGACTAATTGAACTTTGTATTATCTAGCTTATATAATATACTAGCTGATGCCCACGGTTTCGCCCGCATGGATGTCAGTCAAATTATATACTAAAACCTTCCTTAGGAACCACTCTATGCATTGGTGAAAACAGCATCGGTGAGAGACACACACAGACATAATCAAAGCAAGACATCTCGTGTCGTGTCTTAGACCATGAAACTGAACAACTTTTGTTCTCCAAATCAAACTTCGAAATCGGGGACGTTCAATATTAGAAATCACGTTATTTTTTTATTTTTTATGGAACTCAAATGGAGTTGGGAAGGACCCCTAGCAAAGCGCGGTGATGCCCGGCAACTTATACTGTCATTTACGTAAGTGACAGTATATCTTCCGTGATTTTCAATTATTCTGGAGGTCTCAATAATAATGCTCAGAATCTTGAATTTTCACGGATATCACCTGTCAGTCAGTATAAGTTTAGTTTTAAACCGTGAAAGCTTAAAATAGTATTTGAGTTGCAGTAAAGCCATGACCGTGTGGCGTCCAAAGACTGGAAAGAGATGTCTTGGTCGGCAGCGAGATTGGCAGATGACATTGTAGCCATAACGGGAATATCCTGGATGAGCATAAGAACGTGGAGCTTGACACAAGCAAACATGGCCTTTTGCCCAGCAGTGGGGGAAGTCAGACTGTGGATGATGATTATGTTTACAGTAATGAGAGCAGTGGTGGCCCACTGGTGGCGTCCCCGACTTACGAACAGGAAGTCGTGAGGTCGAACCCTGGCCGGCGCATTATTTTGTACTAGCTTTTGCTAGCGGCTTCGCCCGCGTTATAATGACGATTTTCCATACAAAATTTCATCCCCTGTTTCCCCCTTAGGGGTTGAATTTCGAAAAATCCTGTCTTCATTATAAAGGGAACCTCTGTGCAAAATTTCAGCTTTCTAGGTCCAAGGGTTTGAGCTGGGCGTTGATGAGCCAGTCAGGACTTCTCTTTTTATTTATATAGATAACTAGCTTTTGCCCGCGACTTCGTTCGCGTGGAATAGTGACTTCCGGCAGATTTTTGGTTTATCTCGCGAAAAAAAAAAACTATGTATGTACTTTCTCAAGTTCCAAACTATGTCTGTACCAAATTTCATCAAAATCCGTTCAGCCGTTTAGGCGTGAAAGAGTAACAGACAGACAGAGTTACTTTCGCATTTATAATATTAGTATGGATTGATTTCATCACCACTACTCTCAAAACGGTGAAGACTGGCATTTCTTAGAATCAAAAATTCAAATACATGTGACATCTACCAACCCGCACTGGGCACGGTGGATTATAGCCCATCCCTCTCATAAAGAGGAGGCCTGAGTCCCTGCAGAGGGAACATTATAGGCCGATGATGATGATTATTACAATGTGTAACCAAAGCCCCTTAGATTCTTTTAGATAGTTATTTTTTATACGTTCTCATCTGACACTTCATAATAAACACGTTCCACTGAATATAATGTAAGTAGCAATTCTGCCTACATTCATCCGTCGCCCTTGATCGCGTTATTGAGAGCAATCCTCGCTGGCTGAGTGATTTATATGCCTTTTTGATTTATCAATGGTTGCTAGTCCTCGTGGCCTGATTGGCTGATAGAGACCGTCTCTTGCGTACTGGGGGCCAATTCTCGGTTTTAGAGATTTATCTCGAGTTCGAGTTCGTAAGTCTATCTCTATGTCTATCAAAAATATCTCTATCTCTACCAAAAAAATTCGAATTGAGCAGAATTCCGTATTCTCAGTCAAAATAGAAATAAATGTCACGAAAATGTCGATTCGAGTGAAGCTAATGTTACCATTACGAAGAATCGCGCGTTCCGTTTTAGGTAGCTATGAGTGAATGAATGATTTTGTTTTAAAACGCTGACTAAACCTAATTATTTAAGTGTAAAAGAAAGAAAGAAAGGAAGAAAAAGTATTTATTAGTTTCACAAACAAACAAGTACTTAAACATAATTATGAGAAACACTTAAAATTAGGACATAATTTATATATTAAATTTGAATAAGTCCCGTGCAAAGCCAAAGTAAAACGAAACGTTTAGTGTAAAAATAATCAGTTTGACAGCTGACTGTCTGTCAGGGACTAATAAAATTATGAAGCAAACAATTATTTACCTTCGTTTTCGGGTCTATTTTAGTGGTATCCAGAATTACAGGAGCCAATAGATCTAAGTATTAGAACCCTTATTAAATCTTTACTTAGTCTGAAGTTTTTAATGACTTCTGTTTCGCTCAAGTCGTAAATATCGACGGCGAGATAGCTGTTGTCGCCGTGTATTGGCCAGTTGCTCGCCACTTTCCAACAACTCCGAGATAAAAATGCTAATAAACTCGTTCATCTTTCAGTGGTTTCAAGTCCAATCGTAGGTACACAAATTACAGTGTCTGTCTCTCTGTGTGATCTGTTCGAAGGTCGTCGTTTCTAGAAAACACAATGCACAAATCAAAGAGTATAAATCGAATTTCCAGTATGAGATGCCAAGCCGTATTTTATTTTAAAACTAAAGATAAGAAAACACAGTGTACAATCCAAAACAACAAATTCACTCAGAAATGACGTATCTATTTAATCGACATGACATCTCTACTGCTCAGAAGCACTCGACATGAACTCTAACGTTAGCCTTCGACAAATGTCGAATTCGACATCCCCAGAATAGCAACTTTTAAAATTTCTCGAAAAAATGACGTCATTAGAAATTTTTCTCGAGTTCGACACCATCTCTAAAACCGAGAATTGGCCCCCTGTTACGGGATATTCTACACGGCTTATGAATTGAATGTAGCTTATTTCTGAAGCAAATTAGGTCATATCCCGGTGTATTGCGAAAAAAACTGGGATATTGTATAGGAAAAAAGAAATGTTTTGGTTCAACAATTTAACACCAATATTGATTTTTTTCTAAAATAAAAATAAACAAGCGACAATAGAAGCACGGATTAGTAAATATATTTAATATCAGTTTTTACCCGACTACGGCAAAGCCAAAGGAGGGATTTTGACTGGCTATGTATGTATGTATGTGTGTATCTTCATCTGTTCCCCCATAGCTTCTAATCTACTTATCGGAACTCGACATATGAGGTATCGTTAGAACCGTCTTAATTTTCCGCTGAACATAGGCTACGTGACGTGTCACAAAAAGCGATTTGGCGCCCTCTAGCGGACAAAAAGTAAGGCTTAAAAATAAAAATGGAGATAAATACGCCGTGTTAGGTATCATTTGAAAGGGCCGCACTTGTACATTTCCAAAATATTGCTCAAATTTAAAATCACGCCCTCTAGCGGACAAAAAGTAAAAAAAAATTAACACCAAAATTGTTTAAATAAAAAAAAGTAAAAAACTAAAACCCGACTACGACAAAAAAAACGACGCTGAAAAAGTATGAAACAAGATTTTCAGGATAGAACAAAAATAAAAGCCGTAGTCACACGTTATAGGTACCAACCTGACATCTTACCTACCTATAACGTGTGACTACGGCTTTTATTTTTGTTCTATCCTGAAAATCTTGTTTCATACTTTTTCAGCGTCGTTTTTTTTGTCGTAGTCGGGTTTTAGTTTTTTACTTTTTTTATTTAAACAATTTTGGTGTTAATTTTTTTTTACTTTTTGTCCGCTAGAGAGCGTGATTTGAAGAGGCTACGCAACCTAAACAGTAGTGATGCAACGAATACGAATACGAATATTCGTATTCGCCGAATAGTAGACATTTACCGAATAACCGTATTCGGCGAATACTAAGACGAATATATATTATTAGGAATCAGAAGTGAAATACGTGAACAAAATAAACAATGTTTAATATCTTTTGAATTACACTTTTACAAAAATATCAAGACAAACATTTTAAACAATAATCAAATAGAAATAGCACTAGCAAATGGAATAATCAGTACACGAGCAAAAACATAAACCAAAATTAGCGAAGCACACGATATAGTCGGGTAGCAAGTCCTTTCCGAGCGCCGTCCAAGCAAAAAGTGACCGCTGCACCGCCGCTCGCCTCGTTTTATGAACTTCTGTCGGTTGCCGCACGTCGACCGGATGCAAACCGCACGGCTACTGGCTGATGGCGTGACTTTGAGCCAACACGGCCTCTCCTGACGCTCTGACGTCCTCGTCAGCTTCCAACAAGGCGGCTGAGTCTTCGCTGTCTCCTTGATAGCGTGTCTCACAACGCCAGTGGGGCGTGCTGGCACGGGGGAGTGCCACGCACAACTGCGCCTGTGGGGCGCGCTGGCACCGTGGAGTGCCACGCACAACTGCGCCTGTGGGGCGCGCTGGCACAGTGGAGTGCCGCACACAACTGCGCCTGTAGTAGGGATGGGTCTTAAATTAATAAGCTGCTAAATTAACACTGCTAATTTTTTTTTTTTTTTGTGTCAACACCTGTTAAATAAGTTCTGATATAGCTGTTAAATCTAGCAGTCACAACTGACAGTGACAAGTTCCGTTTCTATTGAATTGGTTTCAACACGAGTTATTTAGCAACTAGCGAGCGGGTTGATTTAACTCACCGCTAAGTGCTAACTGCTGAATTCGGAAATATTACATTTAAAGAGAGTTAAATAAAGACTGATCTTCGTTACGAAGGTTTACGCGGGATAAGATAAAAAAGATTAGAAGAAAATTACAAATACAAAAATAACAGACATGAAAAAAAGAAATCGTTGTAAATAAATTGATTCTCATTACAAATACGCCAACAGAAAAAGTTAACAGTCCTAAGCCTGTGAAAAATATGAAGGAAATGAGAATTAATTATGTTAAAAATCTGTCTGTGACTAAATTTAACAGTTGCTAAAAATAACTGCTAATTTTAAGTGTTAATTATTTTTAGCATTAGCATTTAGCAGTGTTATTATTTTTTAACGCTTAAGCCCATCTCTAGCCTGTAGGGCGCGCTAGCACCGTGGAGTGCCGCACACAACTGCGCCTGTAGGGCGCGCTGGCACCGTGGAGTGACGCGCTTAACACGTCAGTAGCGCGCTGGCAGCCTGGAGCTACGCGCTTAACACGACAGTAGCGCGCTGGCAGCCTGGAGCTACGCGCTTAACACGACAGTAGCGCGCTGGCAGCCCGGAGCCACGCGCTGTACACGCCAGTAGGGCGCGCAGTCGGCCTGCAGCGACGCGCTCGGCCTGCAGCGAGGCGCTGGGCTTCAGCGAGGCGCTCGGCCTGCAGCGAGGCGCTCGGCCTGCAGCGAGGCGCTCGGCCTGCAGCGAGGCGCTCGGCCTGCAGCGAGGCGCTCGGCCTGCAGCGAGGCGCTCGGCCTGCAGCGAGGCGCTCGGCCTGCAGCGAGGCGCTCGGCCTGCAGCGAGGCGCTCGGCCTGCAGCGAGGCGCTCGGCCTGCAGCGAGGCGCTCGGCCTGCAGCGAGGCGCTCGGCCTGCAGCGAGGCGCTCGGCCTGCAGCGAGGCGCTCGGCCTGCAGCGAGGCGCTCGGCCTGCAGCGAGGCGCTCGGCCTGCAGCGAGGCGCTCAGCAACGTCAGAAGGCGCGCAGTCGCCTTGCAGCGACGCGCTCAGCAACGCCAGTAAGGCGCGCTGGCACCCTGCAGTGACGTGCACGTTCACGGCGTCATTGTGGCAAAGCCCTGGCAACCACTGCTAAGGCCAAGCAGCGTTGCGTTGCGTCCATCCTTGTGTAATGGTTACTCTGCAAACAAAAACAAACAAGTTTACAACAGAATTTTGTTCCGCTCGATCAGTCCTGACCAAACTTTAGTTCCATTGGGTGGCACCAAATTCGACTCTCATTAATTAAATCAAATGTACTGGAAATTATCGAAAATACAACACTACTTTGACTCAACTACCTTGAGTCATATACCATAGTCGTTCACACCAACCTTAAAAATTCTATTGCAACAAAAACTGCTGAAATCATCGAGTAAAACCTTTAACACCAAGGCTCTCTAACCGAGTAGTACAACAAGAGAGTAATCTCATTCATTAAGGAACATTCAAGCCGAGAATCAAATTCAAAGAAACATTCACCAAACAAAACTTGTCAGACAAGAATACCAATAGGCACATAGGGATGTATAAGCACATTGTTAGTATATCACACAGACTTCTTCCACAACACTGTAGGCATAGGCTCCAAGTTTGCATACCCCTCAGTGGCTGTTGACATCACAGACTTCCACACACACTGTAGGCATAGGCTCCAAGTTTGCATACCCCTCAGTGGCTGTTGACATAGGCACATTGTTAGCGTATCACACAGACTTTCACACAGACTTTCACACACGCAGCTGAGGTCACGCGCTTGACCAAACCACACGTTCATAAGTAATGGTTACTATGCAAAGAGACAAAACCTGACCAAACATCTACGACAGAACCTGACCAAACATCCATTAGGTCCTACTCTCGTTGATAAAATCAAACGCGGCTAAACTGGAAATTATCGAAAATACAACAAAAAACATTATTGCGTCAAAAAAATGCCAGGTTCACAAAAATCATCGAGTAAAACCACAGATCTCTAACTGACTAGTAAACAAGTCTATCTCCCGTGTGTATCACTATTTGACTTAACACTACGGTCTTTCCAGACCCTGACCTCAACCAGAGCTAAACGCACAACATACAACAAACACACCCACTGTCTACTCGAGTTTCCTCAAAAACCTTCAATTTTAATCAGACTACGACTACACAATAATTACTGGTACTGTCTAACACAATACAGCCGATAGAATCTCTTGGCTTGCAACCACAACTTTACTTCATCAAAATCCTTATAAACATCAACTGATACGTAACTCATTGTCATCTTTCTTAGCCTATCATCCTATCATGTGTATTATAAAGCAACTTCTATAATAAAGCAAAACTTATCAGACTTTACAGTGCACCTGTATACGGCCTACGTCTTCACACGAAAACAAGTCAACTGATCATATTGCGTAGGGGTTTGCATTTACGCAGACCATGATTATTCGAGTTTGATGTGCCAACAACTGCACTTTTTGGTTTCAAATATACGGAAAACAAGACTTTTGACTGTATTTTGTTTTGTTCATAATTGCGGCTTTTATTTGAGCATCAGATATCACAAATCACAACGTTGCCCCTCACCAGGAATTTCTCCTGTATCGTGGGTACCTTCACAAATATTTAAACTCACATACACAAGTACCCGACTTAAAAAAAAACTATCTGTAGGTCATACAGGTACTTGTACTCGTAACGTCATTATAGCACAGTGACCATATCGACTTCACGCGGACACAATGACCGAAATTTGTGTTTAAAATGAGTCCACGTGCTGTTATTGGTCAACCAATCGTTAAGCGACGTATTAGCACCACCATGTAAATAACCACCAATGCGTCCGAGGCATTGCCAATCACCCCAGTGACCTTATAAACACACACATAACATCACGCCTGCAATCCCCGAAGGGTTAGGCAGAGGTACCCAGTATACCCACATTTCGCCAGTTATGTTAAGACATAAGCTTAACCATGTAATAGGGGTGAGCCCATTGTCACCAACAGGGCACAAATCCAGAAAATAACACTTTGCCCGACCCGGGAATCGAACCCAGAACCTTCATGCTCATAGTCGCGCTTACGACTACTAAACCAACGAAATATTAAAATGGTTCGATCTTACTTGTATCAGGAACGAAAGTAAACCAATCCTGTCCGGAGCGTCGCCTCAACCGCGAGAGCGGTTACACAGGACTTCGCGTCCTCACGCGGCTCCTACGACGATCTCGTTCGCGCTTGGAACGGCGATCGGATCCCGAAACTTGCTATACGTGACCTTCCACTCCACTTATGGTGGCTACGAGATCGCTTAGAACACAAGGCACTAGTTTTTGAACGCGAACAACTCGATCTATCCATTGCTAACTACTACCCGCTTTTATCTAAAATTAAAAGCCTGAAAACTAGTTTTTAACTTGTGGGCGAAAAGAATCTTTATCCCACTTCTGATATTAGGAATCAGAAGTGAAATACGTGAACAAAATAAACAATGTTTAATATCTTTTGAATTACACTTTTACAAAAATATCAAGACAAACATTTTAAACAATAATCAAATAGAAATAGCACTAGCAAATGGAATAATCAGTACACGAGCAAAAACATAAACCAAAATTAGCGAAGCACACGATATAGTCGGGTAGCAAGTCCTTTCCGAGCGCCGTCCAAGCAAAAAGTGACCGCTGCACCGCCGCTCGCCTCGTTTTATGAACTTCTGTCGGTTGCCGCACGTCGACCGGATGCAAACCGCACGGCTACTGGCTGATGGCGTGACTTTGAGCCAACAATATATATATAAATGCTTATCTAAAACTCCCAAATTTATCGCCGACTGCTGATCCACTGGCCTTTTGGCGAGAAGATGTCCATTTTCCAAGTCTGAAAAAACTCGCCCAAAAATATTTTTCACTGAAGCCATGCACAGTCGCCTCGGAAAGACTTTTTTCAACGGCTGGGAACATCCAGACTGAAAAAAGAAATCGCCTAAAACCAGAAAATCTACAAATTTTATGTTTTTTAAATAAAAATTTGCCTGTTGTAAATTTTAATTATTAGAAGAGTAAACATTCATCAAATAAATAAGTCTTTTATTACCATGGCGAGATATTCGTATTCGTAGTCGTATTCGCCGAATAGTTGGTTTGATATTCGTATTCGTATTCGTAAAAGTAGTATTCGTTGCATCACTACTAAACAGTGTTTAGGTTGGTACCTATAACGTGTGACTACGGCTTTTATTTTTGTTCTATCCTGAAAATCTTGTTTCATACTTTTTCAGCGTCGTTTTTTTTGTCGTAGTCGGGTTTTAGTTTTTTACTTTTTTTTATTTAAACAATTTTGGTGTTAATTTTTTTTTACTTTTTGTCCGCTAGAGGGCGTGATTTGAAGAGGCTACGCAACCTAAACAGTGTTTAGGTTGGTACCTATAACGTGTGACTACGGCTTTTATTTTTGTTCTATCCTGAAAATCTTGTTTTTTGTCGTAGTCGGGTTTTAGTTTTTTACTTTTTTTTTAGTTTTATTTTGCGAGCTGGACAGAACCAATAGCCAATCCACATGCACCCTGGATCGAAGGTTTTAGAAGTCATAGGGAGACCTTCGACTTGCAGTACGGATGACACAGGCTAACAGTAGTAGTCGGCCGGCAAAGTCCTCAATTCCTGTTTCTCTCTGTAGCCACTTTATCTCATATTATTTTATCAACATTTTAAATTGAAGTTTTTTTTTTACATTAACCTTTTGTTACTATCCCACTCGACACAGTTTAAGAAATAAATTATAGTAGATCTCTTCCACATACCACAATTTTCAAGTTCCTTGAATATTTAACAATCACGCGGTTGCAGTTAGCATACAGTGGTGTATTGTGAGCAGCAACAATAGTTTTTCGCTCAACTAAGTGTGAAATTCTAAGAATGTTAAACACAATTTCTATAAAATTGATTGATTGATAAAATTGATCAATAATAAAACATTATTTTACCGTGCATAATGTGGAATGTAAATTCATTGTATAATTTTTCTGAGATTTTAGATTGCGTTCCGTTTTTTTTTTAATGTCTACGCTAGAAAATATTGAACGAACTGTAAAATTTACAGCTATTTTCACTATTGTGATTCATTTTTAAACACTGTTTATGTAATAACTTGAGTCTTAGCTCTTATAAGACCCATTGTACTTAATTTTACGTGTACGTATCTTATAGCGTGCAGTGCCTAATTCAAGATGTATCTGTATCAATTCAACACAAGTCGTAAATAGATACGAAAATCATTAACAAACGTCGCCTGCAATAAACCTCCTCATGCAGATATCAACTTCAACATATCTATAAGTGCCTACACTGCCGGACCCCACTCATGGAAGCTATAAGGCCATGTCGACAATGACAGCGGGTAGCTGAGCGGTAGCCGTAGCGGTAGGACAGCTCTTGGCAAATCCAATCGAGTTCATAAGATCCCAATCAGTTGCGAGTAAATAGAGTTCTTCTGGGTTATCTCTGCCGTCAAAATTATATAGGCCCATGTCATTAAAAAGTGGCATGACAAGTTGGGCTGACAATTAGAACTTTTTGAACTTCAATGTTAATAATGCCTCGCAGATCGCACACGAGGCGTGGAATAAACTCACCAGCCTCATACCTAGCCATTATGTTAGAAGAACTTGAGTTTATACAAATGCGTTGATAATATTTTATCAATAAAAAAAGGGAATATTTTCAACAGAACTTAGTGCATGTTTACGTACAGGCGGGGCGACGCGCGGCGCGTTGTGCGTTTTTAATTCAAACTCATGGCGATGTATGAAAACGTTAACAATTTCAAACGTCGATTTTTCTAGAAGCGATTTTCACTCGTTAGTTTCAAATGCAGCGTTGGTTGTGGTGGACCCGCCTCTCAGTAAATTAATAATAAAAAAGCACGCATCGAGCCTTCTGCACGCGCCGCGCGACGCCCCGCGTCTCCGTAAACGAGCCCTTAAGCTTTTAAAGCTATAACTTCCAAAATCTTCTAAATCGTCTGCAGCCTTCCCATTTCTCCGCCGACTTTTTTAGTTTTATACTGCTGTTCTTTCCTATTTATCTCAATAGGAAATAACTGCCCCAAATGCCCTAATAAATACCTACACCTGCCGTTCCCGCTTAACGCTGTCTTTGAGCACGCAGCCTTACCTGATCGATTTCAATGTATCTTTCATCGCAATACTCAATTTGTTTACGACCTGTATCATACGAATACAAACATTTTTTCCCTTTGATCTATTCATTCAGTCTTGTTTACGAAACCTTCTTTTTGTGGTGAAAGGTGTTGAATGTTAATAGTGGAAAAACGTAACGCACTAACAAGGTCGCCTTTGTAATATCTGAGCTTTTTCGGTGTTACGGGATTAATGTCCACATTATTTTGTAACCAATTTCTTAGTTCAAAGAGAGAACAGTTACACTTTCACGGCTTACTAAACTAACACTGTCTCTTACGGCACATCTTCCTTGTTTTTGTTTCTCGGAAGATCACAATAATTGAAAATCACGGAAGATATTCCGCACAATATTTTTTATAGTATAGTTCAATGATCGGTCTTGACTTCATAAATCATATTATGATAATCCTAAAGTCGTAATAAAATTCTTACTAGGTACTTATAAGTTAGCGGTCGATAACGTTACAGCTGCTAACACGTTAACATTATCCCTCGTTTAGAAAGCGTGGTGTTCGAGCCTCTGATCATCAAATCGCGTGTTAGCAGGTGCTGTGATTGAATTACTAAAACCAATCAACATGACCAGGAAATTAGGCTTCCAGAACCGTGAGGTTAGACCGCCTTTTGCCACTTTTTGTGAAGGATAAAATCAGATTTTATTCATTTTTAAAGGCTATTTGTTGTACACACTGTTACACCCTGTGTGTACACCACATACAGGTATTTAAAGAGACAAAGTTTGTGACATAAAAGACTGGAATATGACATAACTACTATAACTAGTGAGATACGCTACATCCTATCGTTAACATTCGTAAAATAGTCACAGACGCAGATCATCATCTGCCTAGCCTTTTCCCAAGTATATTGGGGTCGGCTTCCAGTCTAACCGGATGCAGCTGAATACCAGTATTTAACATGGAGCGACTGCCTATCTGACCTCCACAACCCAGTTAATACTAGGTAATATATATAATAGCCCTTTGGTAAGACTGGATGTCAGAATTTCAGGTCACTGACTATCTGTAACGACTACCAAAGATCTATATATGGCAGCCGGGACCAACAGCTTAACGTGCTTTCCGAGGCACGGAGGAAACTCGGTATGTCGGGCGGTCACCCATCCACAGACTGACCTAGGCAAGGACAGCTTTACCTAAAGATCGTCACGAGTGGCAGTTCTTATTAAGCCACGAGCTCCTCCACGGGTCACAGACGCAGATACTATTATGAATTGTCACTTTGTGACCATTTTACGAATTTTAACGCAGTTCATATTATTACCCTATTATGATTCTGCTAAAGTGGCCATTGTCCATACCGATCTATCCTGATGTATAACTTGTAGTCTTGTATTAACAAAAACCTTTTCTTTGTCCACAGCTACTAGAACTGTTCGATTCAGAAGACCCTCGGGAACGAGACTTCCTAAAGACGACGCTACACAGGATATACGGCAAGTTCTTAGTACTGCGAGCCTACATACGGAAACAAATCAATAATGTGTTCTATAGGTAAGTTTAGTCGATGTGCATGTTATAGCGCTGCGGTATTCAGGCACTACGGTCAACATTGAATATAGGGGATAATTTGTACTTTTTGATTTGTAAAAACTGCGATTGAGAAATTTATGAGTAACTTCACTTGATAGTAGTGATTAAATACAAAAATAAACAATGTCTACTTATGATAAATTAGGTTATCATGGCACGTATTAAGTATCAATGTAATTTTATGAAATTTTTCCTTCAATTTCAAACGAACAATCAAGCAATTCAGCATCTGAATGACATAAATTGTAGTTAGTTTCAAAACCCTCTTTCAAAGATAAAAGATAGTAATACAATGGATCAGCAGGGCTGATTCTTTGATAACGTTTGCATTGAATACGGAAGTACCTTCAAGTGCTAGGAGGCGTGTATCAATTGTTTGTTTTACGACGACAATAAAACATGTACTATCGATGTGCAGCATCTGGTCACAGGAAACCAAACCTATGACTTGATGCTGATCACTCTTTGTACTGAGAGTCCTTGCATTTGACAGATGTTTCGCCACCCTATGCCTTGGAATACAGCTGCAAACGCTTTTGCTTTTCTGCTTGATAGTGGAATTCCCTGCTTGCGTTCATATAACCCCATTAATCTATTGAAGTCGCGAGTAAATAGTCTTCTTCTGGGTAAGCTCGTTCCATCGTCGACCTCATCTCTGCCCTTAGGGCAAGATTGTGGTCAATAGTAAGCCCATTTCAAATAAAAATAATAGTTTAAACTGCTCGGGACTGTTTATACTACTCATCATCTCCTGCGTATTTCCCATTATTTTTGGGGTCGACTCAACATTTTTTTTCTTCCATTCTCCGTTGTCAGACGACACAGTATCTTTTACGTCTTCCTCTGTTATCTAGCATTCTTCACACAAATCACAATCCCTTTCTTTTTATTTGAATGTATACTATTTTGTATCATAATGAATATCCACTTGTCCTAGGCAGTTGTCGTAGTAATAGACAAACGCTATTGTTAAATTATAAGTTGCGACACCGCGACAGATAAAATAACATCACGCCTTTAACCCCGAACGGTTATGCAGAGGTGTCCCTATTTGTATACCCTCATTTCGCCAGTTATGTATAAGTCACATATCATATAATCCAGATTCCGTGGCTACATAATAATTATTTTACTGTTCATTATTTGAGTATAATAGATAACATTAGGGGATCGGACTGGGTCAAAATAATATGATTCTGTTTAGTCCGTAAGTTAGATTATCGAAAAATATTGAATACGTGTTTTTTGTTTTATCAAATCAAATAAAAAATGACGAAGATAAAACGCGTCAAAGATCTTGGAGTGGAGCTTGAAACGTCACTTCTGTCGTCAAAATGTACTATCATATGACGTCACACGAGTTTTCGAAGCACTGTATCGTCTTCATTTTAAGTTTACGTGAAAAAAGAAAAATACGTGTCCAATAATTTTTGGAAATCTATCTGACGGACTAATTCGTTTTTTTTTTGTCCGATCCCCTATTGTGGCACTTAATTAATTTTATATACATAACGAGGGATATAATTATCATTTTCAGCCATAATTAGGATATAATTATCGTTTTTAGCCACAACCCGTTAAACCACAATAACACAGATTTGAATAGTTTTGAGTCCATACAAGATAAATTGCACATTGCTCGCAGAACGGATGGCCGATGGGGCCGAAAAGTTCTGGAATGGCGACCGCGAACCGGAAGACGTTGCGCTGGAAGGCCTCCCACTAGGTGGACCGATGACCTGGTCAAGGTTGCAGGAAACCGCTGGATGAGAGACGCACGGGACCGGTCAATGTGGCGACGCCTGGGGGAGGCCTATGTCCAGCAGTGGACGTCTTTTGGCTGAAATGATGATGATGATGATGACAAGATAAATGATCCGCAGGCTATTTCTGTATGAGGAAACGTGACGAACAATAATAACTAATTGCATCTCGTTGTTCATTCACGTGATAAAATTATACTTGTAACTCAATGTCCACACTTCATTATGAGTAAAGGTGACTAGTTTAAAATACATAATTTACATGTTTTAAATGACTCTGTGACTAACTAGCTGAGCCCCGCGATCTTCATCTGCGAGTATTTTGAAAGTATTATATAGCTTAGGATACTCACAAATTATTGGCTTTCTATTGGTAAAAGAATTGTCATAATCGGTTCAGTAGATCCAGAGATTTATTGGTTCACCAATAATTACCCCTACTCTGCTAGTCTTAAATATTTAAGTAAATATTTCCGAGCGGAGCCCCGCGATCTTCGTCCGCGTGAAATCATTATAAAAATACTACTAAAGTTTCTATGATAATATAATTCAATTATGATTCTAAAGACATGTGGCGCCATCTATTACCATATCCTTTATCGTTGTTTTCATGACACCTTTTCTGTACAAACTGTTTAATTTTGAAGAGATGTCCGGCACCATATTTTTTGTTGTCAATTAATTCCTCGAAATAATAGGATCTTTCAATATATTCTTATAATTTAAAATAGTGCTACTTCGTTTACAACCGGGGGCCATCTTATATACCAGTCGTAACGACATAATTATCATTTAAAGTGATATAATCAATGTTGCAGTCTAGTTTCTTTTTGCACTTTTCTCGTCTCCGCTTCGGTGGAGTCAGGGCCTTGCGAGCGTGTAAAATGTTACTAGTTAAATATGAGTGTGACCAATCAAGCTATACAAAAGTTTAAATGGATCTCTCATTGTACGGAAAATCTATATAAAGCGAGGCCATGTTATACTGGAAATGTATAGCTTGTGTACCATAATTGTGTAATTTATTTCATCGCCACTGCTCTCATAACAGTAAAGGAAAACATCGTGAGAATACCGGAATTTCCTGAACCAAACATTCTGACAAAAAGAAATGTGACATCTACCAACCCGCACTGGGCCCGCGTGATGGTTTATAGCCCCCTCAACTCCCTCTCACAGAAAGTAGGCCTGCAGTCCCAGCTATCTAATGCTTATTTGTAGTGACTGTACAGTTCTGCCTTACCAATTTTATGTTTTAATCCAGTGTTAATTAACAAAGAAGGTATTTATTTATGTTGTTTGTACGTCCAGGTTTATCTACGAGACGGAGCATCACAACGGCATTGCAGAGCTGCTGGAGATCCTCGGCTCCATCATCAACGGGTTCGCGTTGCCGCTCAAGGAGGAACACAAAATGTTCTTATTGAAGGTAAGCACAGTTTTACTTTGACCAACCCGGACTGGGCCCGCGTCGTGCATTACAAAACTCCCTTTAACGAAGATTTAACAGTGGCGTTTTATAAGCTGTTATGAACTTATGACATACTAGCTGACCCGTGCCCACTTCGTTGGGCATAATTAGTCAAAAGTGTGCTAATTACGTTTCGAAAAATTCAATTTCGGGGACGTCCGCTGCGTAAGGAGCCGACCGCGCGACTGAGCCGCGCGGGTACCTACCTCTCAGATCAGATGTAAAAGGCCACGCCCCTTTCTCCCGAAGTGGGCACGAACGCAAACCGAATTAAACCCGAAACCATCCCGCGCCCGCCGCAGCTTTGCTTTTTTCTCCGATTCACTTTGCAAAACGGACTACCACGTAAAAGCCTTTTTATTTTTCGGTTTTTTATATACCCTATGATACTCAGCAATAATGTAGCTTTCTATTGGTGAAAGAATTTTTAAAATCGGTTCAGTAGATCCCGAGATTACCCCTTACAATTTAACACATATACACACAAACTTTACCTCTTTATAATATTAGTATAGAGTATAGATTTAATTTCCTTCCGTTGATATGGATTCGTATGCGTCGTTGCGGATTTTTTTTTAAAGTGGACGCATTAGGAAGAACACGGATAGGTTTTTAGTAAGTGTCTGACACTCCCTTCTGCTTCGCTCAGAGCGGAAGGAGTCAATAATTAATGATTTCCCATCCTTAGTAGAGGTATGCGTGAGCCAATTTTTCAAAATTCAACTTTGACTCACAGTAATGTATTTTGTTTAGAAGTATCACAGATATTACTCTTTCTCAACCCAAAACTGTCGCTACAAGTGCTGGAATTGATTTCATTATAACAAGTCGACCTACTTAACACTGTGTGTTCGGGGTTGGGTTAAGATAGAGATACAGGATGGGGATGAAAGTAGGATAAGAGATGAAAGTCAATTTAAGGTTAATAAATTCACTGCATTGTCCCACAAATATAAGATTAAGATTTATTTATACTAGGGTGATTGGTGAACGATATGGGATTATGAGTCACGCGTACGGTATGTCGCCGAATTACGTACTGAACTATTGCTGTGAAAGTGCAATAATATAAATGATGGAAACATACTGAGCGGGTGGCGCAATAATGATGACCCAGGTAAACGCACTGTACGATGGTTGACCCGTACACTGTGATTTTGGTAGTTCCCCTGATTATTGTAATGGTGTTCAGTAAGTCTCAGTATACACAAACAAGTTTTAATTATATTATTTATGCAATTAATTTCAGGTACTACTACCGCTACACAAGGCGAAGTCCCTGTCGGTATATCACCCGCAACTAGCGTACTGCGTGGTGCAGTTCTTAGAGAAGGACCCCTCGCTCACACAGCCTGTTGTAAGGTATGTAGCTTATGAACAACTAGCTCGCCTGTAAGGGCTCGTTTACGGAGACGCGTCGGGGCGTCGCGCGGCGCGTGCAAAAGGCTCGTCTCGTGCTTTTTTATTAATTTACTGAGAGACGGGTCCACCGCAACAAACGCTGCATTTTAAAGTAACGAGCGAAAATCGCTTCTCGTAAAATCGACGTTTGAAATCGTTCATCGCCGTGTGTTTGAATTAAAAACGTAGTACGCGCCGCGCGACGCCCCGCCTGTACGTAAACATGCACTAATGGTGACTTCCGACCATTACCAACTGATGACCCACTCGTGTGATGTTGGGATTCGTCGGCGAAAAGAACAACTGCCAAACAGCAAAATTAGGGTCGATTTTTCAATCATTTGTCAGGTAAAACTTATTTGGCGATTCAAAATCAGCAGTTAATTTAATGCGGGGAGGAGCTCGTGGCTTAATAAGAACTGCCACTCAGGTCGATCTTTAGGTAAAGCTGTGCTTGCCTAGGTCGGTCTGTGGATGGGTGACCGCCCGACATACCGAGTTTCCTCCGTGCCTCGGAAAGCTTAAGCTGTTGGTCCCGGCTGCCATATATATAATATAATAATAATATAATAATATTCCACAACTATCACACAACGCCATCTAGTCCCAAGCTAAGCAGAGCTTGTGTTATGGGTACTAGACAACTGATAAACATACTTATATATTCCTAAATACATACATATTATAGATAAATTACACCCAGACACAGAACAAATGATCGTGCTCATCACACAAACATTTGTCCTGGGTGGGAATCGAACCCACGACCTCCGGCATAGCAGTTAGGGTCACTAACCACTAGACCAACAGGCCAGTCAATATAGATCTTTGGCAGTCGTTACAGGTAGTCAGTGAACTGAAATTCTGACATCCAGTCTTACCAAAGGGTATTGTTTTACCTAGTATTAACTGGGTTGTGGAGGTCAGATAGGCAGTCGCTCCATGTAAAATACTGGTATTCAGCTGCATCCGGTTAGACTGGAAGCC
Organism: Diarsia mendica; assembly: GCA_949316265.1. Classification (NCBI taxonomy): domain Eukaryota; kingdom Metazoa; phylum Arthropoda; class Insecta; order Lepidoptera; family Noctuidae; genus Diarsia; species Diarsia mendica. Next base: position 5,587,952 of record OX438906.1, on the reverse strand, counting down.
GACCCCAATATAGTTGGGAAAAGGCTAGGCAGATGATGATAAAGATCTTCCAAATGAATGATTCATACGGTATTTTAACCATATAAATATGAGGCGTAACGGTAAAAGACACACAATAGTAGATTAGTAGCCAAGGGCTGTAAGGCATCAATTGCAGCCCGAGATATTTAGGCGCACGAGCGCGCAAGGGCGCCAATAGTTCGAGGGTGCAATTGATGCTTACACCCGAGCTAACTACTCTGCTTTACATCTCGATTATGAGGTAAGAAGAAAAAATAAACCAAACAAGAATAAAGTTTTCAAATATCTCTCTTCAGAACTTTCAGGCAAAATATTGTTAATTGCTGCTTCAACTTCCATTTTCATTGAATCGGGAGTGCAGCTTATATCTTCATCACTTGCAGAACTCATGTTTATTTCCTAATTAGCACGTAATTATAAAAAATCCCAAAAACAAACAATATTTAAAGTAAAAGTTTTCTATTACCGCCTTTTTCATTTTTTTTTTTTTTTCAAGAACGAAATTGAGCTTCGCCGTTCGATATTTAAAATTGATGACTATTAAGCCTCCCCCACACAGGCGCGTTTTCGCGTTTCTGCGTCCCAATACCAAATGTTCTAAGAACTCAAAAACGCTCCTGTGTGGGGGAGGCGTTATACTCATACGAAGACAAGGCTGAATAGCGAAGCGACCTCTTTTGTCATTGGGCTGCAGGCGCGGATCCAGCCCTCAAAAAAGGTTGTGGGCACAGTCACAGTCAAAATCGGTCAAGAGCGAGTTGAAGTATGAACTCGATAATGATCGATATAGTGACCTATAACCTATCGTGTATAATATTAAATCATCTATTGATATACCTAATATCATCGACCTTTATCAGGCACGGTCCTAGCCTACGACTTGGTTAGAAGGGGTGGAGAGGATGAGTTAACCACAAGTAGGAACTACTTTTGAAGATCGAAAGTTTTCTGAAACAAAACGTTCATGGGCGCCGACCGGTTAATTTGGGGAGCATTTTTAGTTTCCCGAAAAGAGCTCTGAGTCTTTAGGTTTTGTATGTTGAGATAAGACAGGATTCAAGAATCAGCGTAGTGAGCTCCTAAAGGTTATAAGCACCCTGTTTGAAATAAAGAGGTCTTCTTACCTGTTGTCTGAAATTGTGCCATGTCAGGACTCAGGAGTTACCAAGACAGTTAATACGATAAAATTGCGAGAGCGAGCGGAGCGAGCTCGAAAAATTTTCACGTTCTTGGACAAATTAGATTCTTTTCATACATACAGAATTGAGAATAGAAGGCACTTGGGCAGTTTTCTACAGAAAGCACCAACAAGACAGGATGTATTCGCGAGCGCAGCGAGCGAAAAATTTTTTAGAGTTCCGTCTCTTATCAACCTAGATCGCTTCGATTTCGGGGAAGGTGAGAAGGTTCCCAGAGATGAGTAGGAATTTCAAATATCAAGATGAAGACAACACAAGAGCGAATGGAGTAAGCGAGTACTCGAAAGGATTAGGTTCCTCTTCATAATAGCAGAATGCAAGAGCGAGGCGAGAGAAGTGACCTTAAAAAAAGCATCCCGCCTTCGATCAATATATTGGGATCTTTTTGTTTGTTCATACAGAGATGACACCAAAAGTAAACGTCAACTTATAAAGGGCAAAATGGAATAGCAAACGTAGCGAGTTTACAATATCTGTTTGCTGCCTTGGAATTAGTTGGAATAGTTAGTTTCTATTGTGCAGAAAGTTAAAAATTTATCAAATTTTCAAAAAAATTGCGATTATTTGAAGATCTTGTCGGGGTCATGACCCCTGTGACCGTGAAAGTGTGTCTATTAGGGTTGTGGGCATGCCCATAGTGCCCACATAGGTGGATCCGCGCCTGTTGGGCTGAATGCATGATGTCTATTGCCAGTATGATGGTTAGATGTACGCGAACTTTTTGAAAGAGAGGTGTTTTTTTTTTAAATTACTTACCGCCCTAGGGCTTTTCTTGCTACATTATTACCCTAGAGCGCTAATTGGTCACCTACAAGCCCCATTTGGGGGTAATAAGGACCTACTTACCGAATATGAGAGATGTAAAACCATATTCACAACTACTTACACTTTTCAGTTACCTACCCCACCACGGTTGCTCATTCTTATGACTAATTTAATTTTCAATGCTCATTTATGGAATCAGGAAGTGATCCTATACAGTCTATGAAATCTTCTTCAAAAACGGTTGGTGGAAAAGACGACCTTTGCCCATTTTATTTTTAGTTTACTATTTTAAAATGTAATGTTCGATTTATTAAATTCCAGGGCGTTATTAAAATACTGGCCGAAGACGCACTCGCCCAAAGAGGTGATGTTCCTGAATGAAATGGAGGAGATCCTGGACGTGATCGAGCCGGCGGAGTTCCAGAAGATCATGGACCCGCTGTTCAAGCAGCTCGCCAAGTGTGTCTCCAGTCCACACTTCCAGGTATGTTGAGCTCCATGTCTGCCTGCTTAGACTTTTGGGGGGGTGAGGAACAGGGTGTAAAGCTCCTCATCCCCCATAGAAAAGGGAGGATCCTCCGACCGGACGGGTGTTGTGTCCGGCGGGCTAACTGCCCGACAGTTGTAAGTCGGGAACTCCTATATAGGCTTATGTCGCGGATAATGTTGATAGCGCGATGTAGGAACTTCTGTCGATCGTTTGTTAGTACGCAGGTGTTGCGATAGATGTCGCTAGTCGCCACAGACATTTCCCAACTATGCTAGGGTTAGCAGCTTAATACCAGTATCTTACGAGGGGCTTCGGGTAGTTCGAAAGGCATACCGCGGCCCCAGACACAAAGGGCTAAGAAGAAACATGGGTAGTTTTTAGTCAGTAGAAGTCTGACACTTCCTTCCGCTCCGCTCAGAGCGGGAAGTGTCATTTAAAGATTTCGCATGTCCCAAAAAGAAAAAAAGGATCTTTCGTGGAGCGACTGCTTATTTGACCTTCACACAACGTAGTTAGTAAAGGGTAGCTAGTTTATACTTTGAGATAAGTGATGTTGAGACTCTTCACATATTTATCTAGATGACAAAACTTTATATAAACGCTTTAACAAACATTTTATTCATGAGTCGGATATTTTTTTCAAATTAAAAGGTTCCCAAAAAGTCATTTCTTAGTTGTCATCGTAACTTTAATAGATAGTTTTCATTGTCTAATATTAATGATGGACATCATCCCATCTTAGCGCAAAACTAACAATCAAATCCTCAACTTTCCAGGTAGCCGAGCGCGCGCTATACTACTGGAACAACGAGTACATCATGTCCCTAATCTCGGACAACGCGACGCATATCCTGCCCATCATGTTCCCGTCGCTGTATCGGAACACCAAGAGCCATTGGAACAAGACCATCCATGGACTGGTCTATAACGCACTGAAGTTGTTTATGGAGATGAATCAGAAGCTGTTTGATGAGTGCACGCAGCAGTATAAGCAGGAGAAACAGAAGTAAGTGTATTTGATATTCGTAGTAAGGTATATCATTGTGGAGGAGTACATCATGTCCCTAATCTCGGACAACGCGACGCACATCCTGCCCATCATGTTCCCGTCGCTGTATCGGAACACCAAGAGCCATTGGAACAAGACCATCCATGGACTGGTCTATAACGCACTGAAGTTGTTTATGGAGATGAATCAGAAGCTGTTTGATGAGTGCACGCAGCAGTATAAGCAGGAGAAACAGAAGTAAGTGTATTTGATATTCGTAGTAAGGTATATCATTGTGGAGGAGTACATCATGTCCCTAATCTCGGACAACGCGACGCACATCCTGCCCATCATGTTCCCGTCGCTGTACCGGAACACCAAGAGCCATTGGAACAAGACCATCCATGGACTGGTCTATAACGCACTGAAGTTGTTTATGGAGATGAATCAGAAGCTGTTTGATGAGTGCACGCAGCAGTATAAGCAGGAGAAACAGAAGTAAGTGTATTTGATATTCGTAGTAAGGTATATCATTGTGGAGGAGTACATCATGTCCCTAATCTCGGACAACGCGACGCACATCCTGCCCATCATGTTCCCGTCGCTGTACCGGAACACCAAGAGCCATTGGAACAAGACCATCCATGGACTGGTCTATAACGCGCTGAAGTTATTTATGGAGATGAATCAGAAGCTGTTTGATGAGTGCACACAACAGTATAAGCAGGAGAAACAGAAGTAAGTGATTCTTGATGTATTTGCTATAGTAGTAAGAGATACGTCATTGGAACAAGACCATTCCATAAAGATTACCACTAAATTACCACTTTTTGTAACTCTCATAAATATATTTTAGTAGTAGTTTACTTATAAGCACTAATTATAACTTTGTATGTGAAGCAACACTGTGCCTAAATGTACACTTTATTGTATTATCTTTTTTCTTAAATAAATTATTCTTAGTCACGTCTTAGTTCTTATTCACGGACTGTACCGCAATGCGAACAGCGATTCTCTGCTTATGCGGCGGACATCAAAAGCTGATAACGATAGTCGGAAAGACGGACTCGTAGAAGCACGACCAGAGATGTGGTAACCCATTGAAAACGTAATATGTATAATCTCATTGTCTAAACACAGCCACGCGGCAATAGCCAGCAATAATATGTTTGCATTCTCACGCGGGATCGTGTCATCATCATCATCATTTTGGTTTCGGCTTCCAGTCTAACCGATTGCAGCTGAATACTAGTATTTTACATGGAGCGACTGCCTATCTATCTGCCTCCACAACCCAGTTAGCACTGGGCAATTTATGATACCCCCTGGTAACTGATTGTCAGACGTGCGGGCTCCCGTCGGGGCCGCGGATTATAAAACGAGATGACGTGGCCTCGGCACAAGGGCAAAGAAGGAACATGGGTTCGGTTTTTAGTCAGTAGAAGTTTGACACTCCCCTTCGCTCTGCCCAAGAGCGGGGGGTATTTTTGATGATTTTCCACCCGCCAAAAAAAAAAGACGTGCGGGCTACTGACTACCTGTTATGACTGTCAAAGCTCTAAAAATGACAGCCGGGACCATAGCTTAACGTGCTTTCCGAGGCACGGAGGAAACTCGGTATGTAATGGGCGGTCACCCATCCACAGACCGACCTTGATAAACACGGCTTAACCTGAAGATTGATACAAGCTACTTTTATTTTTGAACCACGAGTCCAGTAATATTTCGTTCGTTCGTTTTATTCTGCTCACATACGTATCAGCCACCCAAACAAGCCAATATTATTCAGGCAACTCCATCATTTCTTTCTTTCTTTGTAGTCGTGTTCTTCATTACTGAAGGTCGTGTCCCTGATGAAAGTCCTTCATAGTTCGTACAATCTGTCTCCATTTCTCTCGATGTTCGGCTTTCCTTAGAGCAGTTGTAACAGAGAGTCCAGTGAGTGCAGTAACTTGGTCACACCAACGGTTAGGTGATCGGCCGCGGGGTCTCTTTCCTTCGATCTTGCCCACTACGATTAATTTGTCTAGGTCATCTGGTTGACGACGGGCAATGTGACCAAAATACCCAAGAATAAGATAAGATAAGATAAGATAAAGATTTATTTCTCGCCACAATACATATTAGGTACATTATATGGTTTCGTGTACAAATTCATGCGTTTTTATACTGTGGGAGACTGGTGCCTAAGCTAGACGAAAGCCTGTATTTCAGGACACCAGGTCTCCACCCCTTGGGAAGCACATTTGAACAGAATTATGCACTCGCATACGAATTAATACGGTAAGTAATATTGAGCAAAAAACAAAAAAACAAAAGACAAAAAATAAAAAGAACATTAAAACAGTGGTGATTATTAATTACTGAACCAGGGGTTAGTACCTACGTGAGTGTATGTGTGTGTAAGTGATGGATGTGTGTGTGAGTGATGGGTGTGTGTAGGTAAGTGACGGTTGTGTGTATGTGGTGGGTGTGTGTGTGCGTTTGAGTGAGGAAAAAAGGAAAGTTGTAAATAGACGGATGTACAAAATTGTGGAAAGCTGTAAACAGACGGATGCACAGAATTGTGGTCTATCTATCATTCAACAAGCAGGTTATTTCGGGGCAGCTAGAAGTTTTTCCGTGGCGTCATAGCTTAACTCCAGAAGCCAGCTCGTAAGTTTCGATTTACACTTGGTTTTGGTAAGTTCGTAGATCGAGAGCATCCTATTTATTTTATTATAGAAAAAACGACCAAGGTAACAGAAAAAAAGTTTCGAGAACATGGTAGTTAATTGTTTTCCATGGCGATCTACTGGGTCAAAACGTCTTTTATTTAAAAGTGAGGAGTTAAAAATAAGGAGTCCATGCTGCTTCAGGGCCGTTTGTAAAACAAACAGCTGACGCACAGTTAGGACTTTAGCCTCTTTATATAAAATTTCTGTGGGGTATCTAAATGGTAGAAAGGAAGATACCTTCAGAATAGCTCTCTGCGCTCTTTCCAGTTGTAATATTGTGTATTTAGGAGCACCACCCCAGGACGTAATACAGTAAGTTAGTAGAGACTGGGCGAGGGCAAAGTAGATCGTTTTCATCAGCTTGACGTCAGCTACATTTCTAAGTGTCTTAAAAACAAATATTAATATAATATATTAATATTTGTATTAATATATTAATATTTTATATTAAAAACAAATATTAATAGAATACGCTGGAAGCACATCGTTGATAGTCTAGTTTTTATGTGGAGCCGAGCGAGTATAGATTTATTTGTTATTTTGTGGAGCATTCTTCTCCAACACCACATCTCAAAGGCGTCAATTTTTCCCCGGTCTTTTGCTCGAATAATCCATGTCTCTGATGCGTATAGGAATATTGAGAAAACCAATGTCCGGACTAGTCTCACCTTGGTGACATTGGAAACTTTCCGATTTTGCCAGATGCGAGTTAATTTGCTCGTAGCATTTTTGGACATCTGTATTTCTTTCTTTATTTCTCAGAAATAAAATATAATAACAATACCTGTATTTCCTTCAGAGAACGTGAGCGTCTCATACAACGCGAGGAAGTTTGGCAGGCGTTAGAGGCGAAGGCGCGCGTGGCCTCGGGCGATCCTAAGGACGAACTGTGTGGCCTCACCTACCAGCGAATTGAACAGGAAGCTCACGAGGTATGAAACTATAATCTTATTAACGTCCAGCCACACACAGTAACAGGGATAGAAGGGGGTTCCGCCTCTCTTTTTCAGCCTTTGGTCTCCTTGGCACGCCATTTTTTTCTTCTTGTCTTGAATTCTAGGCGTCAAACTCTCCTGCGACCCTGAACAGGTCATAACATGTCCATCATGTGAGATAGCAACCGATAACCCACTTCAGCCCCCGTAGCATGGCGATTCTATCTCTATTCTACCAAGAATAGACAAAGATTATTCCATACAATTTGACATGTAACCTTGCTACAATCTGTCTTATTGTCGATTCTTCCGTCGACAAAACCCGTTTCTTCGGTGGTCATGCTAAGCCGGTTGATACGCGCTCTCTTACCAGCTTCATCGGTCAAGTGTAAGGCCTAACTAATTTTCGTCGGGGCTGCGGCTTGTTCGAAAGAGATACCGCGGCCTCAACACAAAGAGCTAAGCTGGAACATTGGTGGTTTTTAGTCAGTAGAAGTCTGAGACTGATACCGCTCTGCCCAGAGCGGGAGATGTCATTTGATGATACCCACCCTCCTAAAAACGTGCTAACTAATTGCTACAGGCGTCTGCGTGTAAAAATGTGAAATACACCCTGACCAACTCCGACATAATATAAGTTTTTATCGGTAATTAAAAATAAACCAGCTGTTCCATACATTTTGACCGTGCAGGTATTGGAATTTTGTAGAAAACCGAAGATTAAAAAAAAATAGAGTAATACGTGGTAACCATTTGCACGTTAGTGTCCCTTCTCCTGTATATTATGTGTGCCTATTTGCAAATCTATTAACATAAATATCTCGTCCACAGCTACGAAAACAAGGCTACAATGCTAGCAAACCCTTACTACGCAAGAAATCAGAGTTACCCGCGGACTCCACAACAGTGAAGGCGTTGATCGAGCACAAGCGCGCCGACCCGTACCTGTCCACTCCGCCCGACGTCAACCAGTGCTAGCTGCTGCTCACACTCCAGCCTTAGCTACCTGCGGGTGTACACGTGGCAGAGTGTCCCACTGGATTACAAGCTAAATGAAGGAGCCCTATGCCAAATGCCTTATGAGTTGGTGGATCGAGCTCCGCAAGACACCTCAAAAAAGTTGGTTTCAAATTTCGATGGCCACAATGTCACTACAATGTTCGAGAACTAGATTGCTAGAAAGTGGACATTGATGGTTAACAGGCTCACAACATCAACTCCAACTATAAAAGAGAGAAATACACAGATTTTCCAACGGCCTCGACAATATTGAGCAACCAAACAAACAGATTTGACAAAATTATACTAAGAAATTATGCCAAGACGTGTTTCTAAAGTGCCGGACATTTGACCGCTGGCAATACCGCGGTCACAGAGTGTGCGAGCGAGAGGACGCTATATGAGTGACACGAGTGACGCATTGTGCTCGATATTGATTAGTTAGTACACATATATTAATACGGTAGTGTCCTTTTGTTGATGTTTTATATCCACTTGGTCGACAATCGCGTTCGGATCGCGTGATAGCCGACCAATGGGGAGGCTTTCGCTTTTGCGTGCCGCTTTCCCATTGGTCGGTCGGTTATCACGCTATAAATATTGCTACTTAATGTACTCAAAGCACTGCTGTTAATGTATAATAATGTAAAAGGAGTTTCTGTCGTTCGTCGCGTTGTCGGCCTGTATTATACGGACATGTGATGCAAATTGTGAGTGACTGAGATGTAGTTTTCTTTCTGTTCTCACGAATACATTTTGATTGCTTACTTACAGAACTAAAAGGAATCTGGCATACTAACCTCCGGTTTTTGAAAGTCGCATCAATTTAGTCTGCATATCAACTAATCTTTGATAACAGATTTAGCGATCTGAGATTAAGGCCCGGACTCCACTAATGCGGAGATGTCGCAGATGTGCAAAGCGGAGAAGAGATGCTTAGGAGCTAGTGTATATCCACAAAGCTGCGGAGATGCGTACAAGCTAGACCGGAGATGTGTGTATAGGTTACATACGCCCGGTCTTCAACTGTCACTCGCCGCTCTCGTCTCCTTTGTGCGATGAACAAATTGAGACATCTCTCTGTTCAACCATTTCCACTAAAGCTAAGCGGAGACGAGAAGTTTTTATAACGATATTCTAATGGTGGTTGGCGACACATTCCTTTCCTCTCGTATTTGTCTCCGCTTCGGTGGAGTCTTTGCCTTAAAAAGCTTTTCAGCAACCGATGGTAACATGCCAAGTCAATCATGTCTGTATTCTTACAGCTCAATTGAAAAAAATCAATTGTTCTGATTTCTTTGTCCATTCAGGACGTTTCACAAAGCGGCTCGGTTTTACTCGTTCTTTTATAATTATAACTTTATTTGTGACAGGTTTAAACACCATTCCACGCCAGAACCACCTACGAAATGTTTTGAGACATTTTAGCCCAAATCGTGTATTAATTTAAACTATATCTAGATTATAATCATGTTGATTTAAAAGCCATACTGTTCTAGAATTCGGGAGTATATTAACTGTGACCGAAAATATACAGTAAATGATAGAAATCATATCTAATGATCACAATTGATACTCCCGTCTCTATTTAAATCTTTAATTTATTGTTTATAGAAACCAAATACATGAACACATGTTTATACTATCTATTTGTTTGACATAGATATTTTTCTCTAAGGATTTCACAATTATGTAAAGTATATGTTTTATGTCAAACGGTAGATAATCATATCTTATATTTTAGTCGACTTTGTATATTGGGCGAGAGAATACCTGCACAACTAATTGCGTAGCATTTCATTTAATTATAACTTAACATATTTTAAAATCTGGTGTTTATATTATTCTCGCCTTTAGGAACGGAAACATATTTAGCTTATGACACTACACATAATACCTAACTAAATAAATAAGTAGAAACATAAGTGTTTCGGTTAATAATATTTAGGATCGTAATAAATCGTAATTCAACCGTCCTACGGTAAATAAAACTATTTGATAAATGTGAAGACTATGTGCTAACCGCTTATTGCATACTTAACGCGCTTGCTACACATTCGCTCTAGAAGTTAATAGGTAACTTAGAAATACACAATATTTTCCACAGTGTAAGCTGAATATGTGACCGTGCGTACACTCGACGTAATGTTAGTTTATTTATAAAGAATATAATTATGCCTATCTGCCTTTATGAAGTATCTTTATTTAAACTCGGGGCACCAACGGTGATTTTTTCGATTTATTTAAGTTTTATTATTTTGTGTGTATAGTGTGCCAAAGGAGTTTGTTTTGAAGCCATTTCAAACAGTCGACTTATCATATGATGTGTAATGTATGTATAAAATGTATTAGATGAGCTTCGGGGATGAGAGGATGTTTGAGATGCAGAGCACCTATGTATGTAGTTATTTATTTTTTTATTTTAACATTAACTTACCCATGTTATTGAGTGACGACTGAAAGGGAATTATCAAGTGTTTTAACGCAAAGTGTCCGATACTATCGACTAACGAAGCTAGATTTTGTAACTTTTATATTTATAGTTATTTGCAGTGATATGTAAAATGACGTTAATGTTAAATGTACAGTTGCACGTTACGTTACGAGCGCACGTCGCTATTATCGTATGAGGCCAGTTCGTAACCGTAACATTGCGGAAAATCATTTTTAAACTTGAGTGTACTGCTGCAAATGCGCTTAGAAAGCATTTATATAAAATTTAGAGCTCTCATTGTTACAATTTTGTACTTGCATTAAAATTTGTGAAACCGAAATAGTTTCATGTCTCTGATCTCGTTATATCAACATCAAGTTTATAAATCGATTTTCTTCCAAGGGATTTCCACCGCAAGGCCTTAATTTCAGTCGATAGTATCCAATACTTATTCTATCTATCACCAGTTTTCAATACAGCAAGTGACTGAATCGGACTATAAATAAACGATTTTAAAATAAAGTTATTATAATAAACTTAATGAATATGGAATATTTTGCAATATGCTTCTGGTAAGCGACCACGTGCAATCTTTTGATAAACATATAACGTCCGGTCAGTTACTTGCTGACTTTGTCTGACTGTTTGTTCGCGTGACGCATGATTACAATGACTTCACTTTAGCGAATTATTTGCAAAACGCTGTTCAACAATTGGTAAATTTTGTATAAATATTTATAACGATAATGTAACTGTTGAAAACAAATATTGTAACAGAGGACATATTATAAGGTGCTTATGATTATCGTTATAATACAAAGTTGTGCATATAACGTGAGTTTTTATTTCTTGTCAATGACCTATCTCAATTCCGAAAAGAAGCAGACAGTGCGATGACACAACTATTTTATGATGGCCACGCTATGACAGTGCAACTTATACGCCCATAAACACCCTCTATGAAACTACGCTTTGTCAGTATCAGTATGCCGCAGACACCCGTTACTCATGTGGTCCATTGTGACGTCACGTCCACTGCTGGGCAAAGGCCTCCCCCATAGACCGCCATAACAAGCGGGAACATGCCGTTTTGACTGCGTAATGTCTATTGTTTTTACACTGCTCTGCAAGACACTGGTTCTGACATATTTTCGGCTAAAAGGCATATCTCCTTATTTATTATTTCTATACTGGTGGGAGGCCTACCAACGCTGCGTCTTCCGGTTCGTGGTCGCCACTCGAGAACCTTTCTTCCCCATCGGTTGTCGGTTCTTCGAGCGATGTGGCCTGCCCATGGCCACTTCAACTTGCATATTCTAAGAGCTATGTTGGTGACCCTGGTTCTTCGGCGAAGTTCCTCATTTCGAATTATGTATTTATGTCGCACAAAGAAACTCCCAGCATAGCTCTCTCCATGGCTCGTTGCGTGTCTCTGAGCTTCTCTTAGAGGCCAGCAGTTAAGGACCATGTCTCTGTGCCATAAGTCATCACTGGCAACTCACACTGGTTATACACGGGTCTTAAGACACTGCGGAATTTTGGACGAAAAGAACAAGCCGTTTTCCGAAAAGGCTTCAACATCATAGACCACATCCATACGCTCCGCCAGATTATACAGAATGAATGAAGACTGACCCAAGCAACATGCTCACGTGATAAATGACGATAAACTGACGTCATCTTTCAAACAACGACGTCCTTCGTCATATATGACGTAATAAGATGACGTGATTCGGAGCTTTATGTCGTCGTTTGCTTTTTAAGACGTCATCAAGTAACGTGATTCGGAGTCCACCCACTTGATATCTAGTAGCGCCACTGCTCGATAGATGGCGCTGTACGCTGACGTCACGTTTCTGAATCGCGGTGTTAAGATTCTCCGCGAGCGAATGACTACCCCGGCTTTACTCAGTTTCGTTATCGCTTCTCGGCCTTTTGGCTAAGATCAAAGTGTAGTATCTGTTCTTTTTAGCTTAATATCTGAAAGCTCCCTCACTGGATCATTCTCCTGGCCTTATCCCAATTTATTTGGGGTCGGCGCAACATGTCTTCTTCTTCCATAATACTTCCCTATTTCTCGTCATCTCTCTCATCAGTCACCTCCTTTCTAGGGACCAGTATTATTAATCTGATTTTTGTAAGCTGACGGGATGTTCGGGGCTCGCTCCACTCCCGTCGGGGGTCGGCCCGGCCTCGGTACCACTCTAATTTAGCCATTTATGACGTGATTATCACGACGAATGCGACGACATGGTAGACGTTATAATTGACGTCGAAATCACGTAAACTGACCACGTCATTAACGACGCACTAATTTGTAACATCCTCACGTCAAAATTTACGTCTATAATGACGTGATGCGACGTCTTTCGATGCCTTAAAATTCACGTCATTATTCACGTGAGCATGTTGCTTGGGGAGGAGTATAATCGGTCATTATGAAAAAGCCTTCGATTCAATCGAAAGTATCGAAACCCTGGGCGGTGTTACAGTTTCTTCAGCGATGCCGACTATAGGTATATCGAAGTGCTGTGTATGTATAGAAACACCACTATGTCGATACGATTACAGGACGAGAGCATGAAACCAATCCAATTGCAAAGAGGCATGAGACAGGAAGAAGTCATTTCTTCGAAATTGTTCACGAACGCATTGGAGGATGTTTTCATGCTCTTGGACGGATTCGGCATCAACATCAATGGCGAATATATCACTCACCTTCGTTTTGCCGATGATATAGTCCTCATGGCTGAATCGCTGGAGGATATGAACACAATGCTCAGAGACAGGGCCTGATTTACCCACAGGCTAATAAGGCTAGAGCCTAGGGCACAAGGACTTAAGGGGCCGACGGGCGCGGCGCTGAGCTGAGACTTATATAATAATATTTGGTAATTTTGGGAAAATACGTGTGTTAAAAAATAAAATGGGCGCTTAACCGCGCGTGCCTCTCTCATTGCAAAGCAAAGTTTTTTTGCAAATTTTGTGATTTCTTTCTTTCATTTCGTTTGACACAGGTGAGAGTACGATAGGAGGATTGAGTGAGAAAAAGAGAGGTCTCGGTAAAGGCAAAACCTGAAACCTGGGTCCTGGCCTAAGACACTCTTGGGCCCCGGCTGGAGGGGTTCTTAAGCGCGTGCTTGGAAAGAGGCCAGTTCCCGCTTCGTTGGAAGACGGAGAAGCCTAGAATACCTTGAGGGAATGGGTCCGGATCTTGCGGAACACCAGTTTGGTTTTCGCAAGTGGCGCTCGACGGTGGATGCCATCATGCGTCATGCAAAAAAATGTGATGGCCTTAGGCTAGTCCGGGGATACCGCACGATCTCCCGCGAGGCGGAAAACCTCCTTGCCGGTTTGCCGCTATGGGCTGGAGCGATAGAGGAGCGGGCGCTTCACCGGGGGGTCAATCTGTTGCCGCGGCAAATTGCTGCGCAGCGGACAGACCTTCGGTGCGATCTGAGAGAGCGACTGTCGCAACCCCGTGCAGGGCACGCCCCATATTGGCGGTAAGTCCCCTCTTTGAAGGGTGGCTTGAGAGGCGCCACAGTGCCCTCACCTTCCGTCTGACGAATGTCCTCACCGGACATGGTTGTTTGAGAAGGTACCTGCACCGAAGGGGAGGAAACACCCGGATGCAACCATTATTGTGAGGATCGGCTGGAGGATACGGTGGAGCACACCGTGGAGGTCTGCCCCGCTTAGGCGAAGCCCCACCGTGTTCTCGCAGCGGTGATCGGCGGCGGCGACCTCTCGCGTCCGGCCCTGGTGCAAGCCATGGTCCGGAGCGAAGAGGAAAAGGACGCCGTCGCCTCCTTCTGCGAAGCAATGATGCTAGTGAAGGAGGTGGCTGAACGTGAGAGGGAGAGAACCTCTCGTCCCAGCCGCCGCGGGAGGCGCTCCGGGCGTCGGGGGCCACGTGATGCTTCCGGCCACCGTAGACGCGGGCCTGTGGACTGTGAGTAATGGGCTAGCTCGCCGTCCGTCCGTCTTATGACGACGACAGGCTGTGTCGACGGCGCGTTCGTGTTCCACGGGCGCCTCAAAGAGATGTCAGCAACATGGAAGGGGGCTCGCAAGGCCCGACGCCCGTCGGGGATACGGGTTGTTCGCAAGAGACACCACGGCCTTGACATAAAGGGCTAACAAGGATCATGGGTGGTTTTTAGTCAGCAGCAGTCTGACACTCCCTTTCGCTCTGCCCAAGATCGGGAGGGGTTATTTAATGATTTCCACCTGCCAAAAAAAAGGTTACGTAAGCTCTCTTCTGTAGGTACTTGTAATTTAATTAGTTGCACCTGTATGAAAAGGTAGGACAGGACAGGCTGGGGGCGCGTATTCATAGTTAGCCTAGGGCGGTCAGAACTCTAAATCAGGCCCTGCTCAGAGACCTCAGTAACGTTTCCCAACAGGTGGGTTAAAATAAACATGGACAAGACGAAAGTACGGGCCGTAAGTAAGACGGTAATAGTAATTTCCTAACTAAAAAAAATATGATTCTGTTTAATTCGTCAGATAGAAAATATTGGATACAATACGTATTTTTTGTTTTCTCAAATAAATGAAAATTTACGAAGATAAAATAGTGACCGACTTAGGGCATGTAATATCGGAAGATTTTCAATTCCGATACTGAGTTTCGATATTAGATCTCAATATCGGAATTCCGATATTAATATCGGAATTACGTTATTTAATTTGAAATTGCACATGTTATTTATAAATTGCACAAATTCGGTATGAGGTTGGATTAAGTGTAATAAAAAATATTTTTGAATAATAATTATTATATCATTTGGTTCAAACTTTGGTTGTTTTAAAGTATTTATTTACTTATTAAATCAAATAGCGCTACTTAGAAAGTAGAAAGCGCGTAAATGCCATTTTTAGACTGAAATGACTTTATTTTAATGTTAAACTTTTATAATAGGTACTATTTCGATTTCTATATGACGGCACGTTTGGCGCAGTGGCTCAAGCAATGGACTGCTGCGCTGCGTGTCGCGGGTTCGATCCCCGCACGGAACAAATATTTGTAAGACCTACAGATAGTTGTTCCGGGTCTGGGTATTTGTGTATGTGAGTTTAAATGTTTGTGAGCGCACCACCACCGCAGGAGAAATTCCTAGTGTGGGGCAACGTTTTTTTAAAAAAAAAAACTTTTTTTATATATAAACGATTTCTTGTAAAAAATAATGACATATAGGACAACAGTGAGGCCACTCAATGCGTTAACGGTGCGGTGCGGCCGGTACCGCAACGTCATCCTACATACAAATCTGTATACCGTGTCACACAAAATTTAAAGATTACCGTATCATAGATAATTGTGTTATAGAAAAGTTTCAATGCGGTTTGCCTTGAATCTAATTAACATAAAAACCACCCAAGTATCTTCGTAGTAATGTGTATTAGCAATAATTTATTTAAGTTTAGTTTTGAAAATGAATAATACGAAACAAAAAACTTGGATTCTTTGATAAAAAGAAGGAATATCATTAAAGCATTTTTAACAGCAGCGATGGCCCAGTTGGCTGAAATGATGGCCCATTAGTGGGGCAGCCCCGACTTACGAACAGTAAGTCGTAGGATTGATCCCAGGCAGGCGCATTACTTTGTGTAATTTATTTAATAACTGCTGCTCTCAAAACGGTTAAGGAAAACAATGTAAGGAAACTGGCATGTCTTAGAACCAAGAAATTCGAAGACATGTGACATCTGCCAACCCCCACCAGGCCCACGTGCGGTGGATTATAGTCCATCCCTCTCCTAAAGAGGAGGCTTGAGTCCCTGCAGTGGGAACATTATAGGCTGATCATCATCAGCCTTACCGGATTATTAGAAAGCCATCGTCTGTCACCAACTCATGACAGAGGTAAGCTACATTTTTGCCGACTGTAATAGTGTTTTATGTATTTATATCATTCTCTGTCCAAACTGCTTAAACATACTTTCATGATTCTTCAAACACATAATTGTAGATCGTAGTAAGTAGAAGTACCTACTGTACCACTAAATGCAGTGTATTCTTTAATTAAATAACAAGTTCTCTCCCTATATTGATTAGTGAAGAATCACCAAATTCATGACAAAAATCAATGCTTTAAATTAAATTGAAACCGACCATGTCATTTAGAAACAACGAGATTACCATAATTTCGACTTTATATTAGACTATCATAATTTCGTACCTTTTACTCCCTAGATGTTTTGATGACAATAATTGTGGCATAAATTACACCCTTGACTCGTGATTAAATTGTTTTTTGATATTTCATAATCATAATGTCACTCGTGACCTATATAGCATCATTAGTGAACTGACAACAGGGATACGGTAGCGCGCTGTCACGCTCGGCGCTCCACATGGATCTAAAATACAGATTCAGTTTAAAACTAAAAATATAAAAAAATATGTCCGATATTGCAATTCCGATATTGAGTGATCCAATATCGGAATTGTAATATCGGAACTTTCGCTCCGAGATTCCGATATTACGAGATTCCGAGATTCCGATATTCATGCCCTATGACCGACCCATAGTCACACTAAACTACCACACCAGTGTGACTACGGATAATTTAACGTCAAAGATCAGGAGAGGGGCTTTTGAAGAGTGAGTGCGAGTCGGACTCGCACATGAAGGGTTCCGTACCAAAACGGTATGCTATAATTTATACAATTTCTTCTACGGGCCAATGAAACTTGACCTCTGGATTGTATAGGCGCTCAAACGATACAGGGACCAAATTATATTGGTTATTTGCTTTTGCTAGCGGCTTCGCTAACTGTTGTTTCCATCCAAGTTCAAAATGATTTTCCTAGAAAGTCCTTATAAAGTTCTACTTTTCAGTTTTTTTTCATATTTTCTAAACTTATGGTTCAAAAGTTAGAGGGGGGGACGGGGGGGACACACATTGTTTTTTTACTTTTGGAACGATTATTTCCGAAATTATTGACATTATCAAAAAATGATTTCAGTAAACCCCTATTCATTTTTAAATACCTTTCCTTTATCACACGTTAGGGTTGAAATTAAAAAAAAAAACCCACTTTACATATAGGGGGGCTACCCTAATAAAACATTTTTTCCAATTTTTATTTTACCACTTTGTCGGCGTGATTGATACACATATTGGTACCAAATTTCAGGTTTCTAGTGCTAACGGTCACAGAGATTAAGCGAGGACGGACGGACGGACGGACAGACAGACATGGCGAAACTATAAGGGTTCCTAGTTGACTACGGAACAATAAAAAATGTAGTGCGATGTGACGTCCCATGAGTTTTCGAAGCTCTGTATCGTCTTCAATTTTTATTTAGATGAAATAAGAAAAAATATAGCTCTCTCTAATCCTTCGGGAATAACAGCCGTGATGTTGTTATGTAAATTTGCCAATTTTATTGCAACATTGGGTTAACCTTACCATTGAAACTATTTAGCCTCTACACTGGGACAAGGTCAGGATGTGCGTAGTCAATAAAACCCAAGATTTTTTTAATAAACATTTTATTATTGATCTGTCGTCAGTATTATAACGATACCTTATTTATACATTAATGTAAGGACTGATTGCGAGCAGTTGGATACATCTTTTATTGATCTGGATTCGAGAGCACTCAGGCGAAACCTAACCTTGTTTATCTTCTTTTATTTTAAACCGACTTCTCAAATAGGGAGGAGGTTGTTGGTTTCAGATATTCATAAAACAAAAAAAAAAGTTCACGCCGGTTTAAACACAGCTATCAGATAAACTTTAATATAAGACAGCGCTAATGCGGAGAAGAGGGGGGGAGGATATAATGAAAATGTATTTGCATAGTATTTACAGACATACCAAAATACTCGCATACAGTCTACATCACTTTTTATACACATAATTACATATTCATTGCGTAGTTTATTGCTTAAATATTAATAACTTAAGATAAATAAACAGATTAACTTAGAAACAACTCTTTGTAGAGTAACAGTCTGGACTTCGTCGGTTTTAATCTCAATGACCCATTTTAAACCACCTCTGTTACACATTGGCCGGCCATTAAGAGTAAATATGTATACAGTTTCATTGTCCTAGACCAGCCAATGGACGAAGAACATTTAAAGAAATAGTCATACCTATAGGTAGTTAGAATAAATAAAGACTGTGCCAAGTAATATGATTTTATTTTCCTTCCTTTAACTTCCCAAATAAGTATAAAATAAACCGAAAGTTTTACCAATAATTGACTAAACTAAAGCACAAATCACTAGCCCATTTTAATACGATTACACACATCAGATAGGCCACAATACTTCTCGTTTAAAAATGGTGATAGGAATGCAAAGAATTTGAGACTAGACTAACTTTTAACTTGACATAGAATAAGAAACGAGTTTTGAACGTTTAATATAATCCCGAATAGGGGATCGAACTGACTCAAAAAAATAGAATTCTCTTTAGTCCGTCAGTTAGATTATCGAAAAATATTGGATACGTGTTTTTTTGTTTTATCAAATCAATAAAAATTGACGAAGATAAAACGCGTCAAAGATCAAAGAGTGGGGGCTTGAAACGTCACTTGAGGGTACAAAATGTCCCGTCGGGGCTGTGGATATCGAAAGGTTACCGCGGCTCCGACACAAGGGCGAAGTAGAAGGAACATGGGTTTGGTTTTTAGTCAGTAGAAGTCTGACACTCCCCTTCGCTCTGCTCAAGAGCGGGGGGGGGGGGGGGGGGGGGTTATTCGATGATTTTCCACCCACCAAAAAAAAAAAAAAAAGGGTACAAAATGTACTGTCATATGACGTCACACGAGTTTTCGAAGCACTGTATCGTCTTCATTTTTTGTTTACGTGAAAAAAGAAAAAATATGTGGTCGATATTTTTTGGTAATCTATCTGACGGACTAGTTTTCTTTTTGTCCGATCCCCTATTAGAAATAATAAGAAACAGAATGAGGTGTTAATTCCATATTATGGCGAGGGCGTCCACAAAAATGTTGCTATTTAAAAATTTCGATATTTGTTTTTTTAATATTCGAATTTTCTGTAATTGGAAAACCCTAATGTAAAGTAACTTTTAAGCAACAATAATCTCTGACAGTACCTATATTAGCAGCCAAACAATAGTGAACATAAAAGATCTTACAAGTATTTTTACAATCATCATCATCATCATTTCAGCCAAAAGACGTCCACTGCTGAACATAGGCATTTTTACAATACATAAACAAAAACCTTTGAAAACGCTCATACTCGTATTTCAATAAATGCTTTGTCATCTATTTGACATTGCATTTATATTTCGGGCTTGAAGAAATCAATTATAGATAATTATTTTCATATTCTAAACCATTTCTTATATCCGACATAATTTTCTAAACACACACCTAAATATTTTATAAAATTTATACAATAAGCAGGGTGAACAATTTTCTTTAATTCCAACGACTTTTTAAAATTTTTTACATTTTATACAATTTCTTTGTGATAAACATTCAAAGGTGTATAGAAGTGTGATACAGTGAAAATATTAGGATGCAGTACAACAAATCCGTTTGCAAATTTTATTCACAGTATTAACTTTTACTATAGATTTGGAAGACATCAAACTACTACAATCGATAGAGTTTTAACTTTATTGTTAAAAGCATTAGGTTCAAAGTTGATTGGGGAAATTTGTCAGTTTCAGGTAGCTTCATGTGCTACCGTCTGTACCAAATCTATGGTAAAAGTTTGTACCACGGTGTGCCGTACTGGATATTATCTTAAATATAGAACTACTTGTTCAAAAGTATCAGCTGAACATATAGTTACTGACCATTTTATACAATTTCTACAGGGTTATTGATAACTCGACGTATTCCTTGCAGTATGTCACAATAGGGTTAAAAAGTAACAAATTAAGCAACCAAATGTACCAAAATTCAGTAGTTACTTGGATTTATAGTTTTTACTAGCCTACTATGACGTCCTGCAAGGAATACATGAATTTCAACCGCTTCTTTCTCCTTTTTAGGGTTCCGTACCTCAAAAGGAAAAAACGGAACCCTTATAGGATCACTTTGTTGTCCGTCTGTCTGTCTGTCAAGATCTTTTTTCTCAGGAACGCGTGGAGGTATCAAGCTGAAATTCATATCAAATACTCAAGTCTATGGTCTCTTGGAGCTGTGAAAAAATCAAACTTCTAAGTCAACGCGATCAAAAGATACTCCCGTTTATGCCGCAAATTTTCGACACTCGCAAGGGAATCAAAACCTACAGGGTACTTCCCGTGAACTCAGAATCTTGAAATTTGGTACGAAGCAACGTCTTATAGCATAGATAAAGGAATAATTACGAAAACCATAAATTTTTAGTTACATCAAGATACTCCCGTTTATGCCGCAAATTTTCGACACTCGCAAGGGAATCAAAACCTACAGGGTACTTCCCGTGAACTCAGAATCTTGAAATTTGGTACGAAGCAACGTCTTATAGCATAGATAAAGGAATAATTACGAAAACCATAAATTTTTAGTTACATCACATAATATATTTTTTTTACGGAACCCTCGGTGCGCGAGTCCGACTCGCACTTGGCCGGTTTCCGTACCTCAAAAGGAAAAAACGGAACCCTTATAGGATCACTTTGTTGTCCGTCTGTCTGTCTGTCTGTCTGTCTGTCTGTCAAGACCTTTTTTCTCAGGAACGCGTGGAGGTATCAAGCTGAAATTCATATCAAATACTCAAGTCTATGGTCTCTTGGAGCTGTGAAAAAATCAAACTTCTAAGTCAACGCGATCAAAAGATACTCCCGTTTATGCCGCAAATTTTCGACACTCGCAAGGGAATCAAAACCTACAGGGTACTTCCCGTGAACTCAGAATCTTGAAATTTGGTACGAAGCAACGTCTTATAGCATAGATAAAGGAATAATTACGAAAACCATAAATTTTTAGTTACATCAAGATACTCCCGTTTATGCCGCAAATTTTCGACACTCGCAAGGGAATCAAAACCTACAGGGTACTTCCCGTGAACTCAGAATCTTGAAATTTGGTACGAAGCAACGTCTTATAGCATAGATAAAGGAATAATTACGAAAACCATAAATTTTTAGTTACATCACATAATATATTTTTTTTACGGAACCCTCGGTGCGCGAGTCCGACTCGCACTTGGCCGGTTTTTTTTAGCTTTATCGCATTTGAGAATCAGTGTCGTGTTTTCATCGGTGAATTTGAACTAATTTCGAACTCAACCAGAGATCAAATAATCGAGGCAAACCTCGCTTGTAATTCCCGCCTTCATATGCATATTTGCGTTCATCAAGTATAAAAACTCTTAAGTTTATGTTGAACTAATTCTGGCTAAGTATTATTGCTATCACTCTCGCACAACTGTCGAACTAAAAGTGCAAGACAAAGACGGGAATCTTTCTGTATAATTATTATTCATTTGAATATCTCTTTACTGAATATGAAGACTTCATACTGTACATTTTGATCATTAGACCATACTTTTAAACTATGTACTTTATATATAATATTATAGCGAATATTGACAGTATACAATATGTACGTTTCGTGGACTCATTTGGGTAGGGGGGGTGAGTAGAGCATCAAGAATTGTCTGATGATGTACTGTTCAATGACTGTATGTATTTAATTTCTGCTTTTGGGACAAGCCCGCCACTCTATTCCCAAACAACTGCAACTAAAATAATGGCGACCACCAGAAAAGCGCCGAGACAATGAAGCTCGACGAAGTCCTAGAGGAATAATTTAATTGCAACGAAATTAATCAAAAAATAATAGCGGAGGAGTATGGACAACATTTCCTCGGACATCAGCTAAGGCACTAACCACACATAAAAGAAAGGAGGCCAAACACAAACTGCATTTTCAGAGAAATTGTGTTTTGGAATGATAGTCCCCCCCCCCTCTAGTACCCACCTACCTACCCCTATTTCCTCCGCGTGTGTATCGTGTGCTTGAGCGTCTGTATCTCGTCATGTTGCTTCGTGAGCTGCTCGCTAAGTCCGGCCACGTGTTCTGTTAGCACGGACATCTGTTCCTCGTAGTTTCGGGATGTGGAGTAGAGCTCTTCTTCCTGTACGGAGGATTTATTTATTTATTGAAACTTTATGCACAAGAAAAAAACCATACAAAGGCGGACTTAAAACCTTTTTTTTGAGGGTGGGGAATCATTAAATAACCCCTCCCGCTCTTGGGCAGAGCGGAAGGGAGTGTCACACTTCTACTGACTAAAAACCACCCAAATTCTTTTTTAACCCTTTATGTCGAGGCCGCGGTATCTCTTGCGAACAACCTGCAGCCCCGACGGGGACACCATACCCCTTAAATAAGCTTCTAAAATAATGCATTACTTTTAGATTTATTTGTTGAAATGATGGTAGTAGTAGCGGTAAGTAGTGGTAGAATATTATGAGCGGATGTGATGTGGCTCTGGTTGGCTGGACAAAACTTCAAAACTGCTCGCATTTAAGTAGGTCAATAGGGCACTTTATGTGACGGCTAAACACCCTTATTTCAGAATAGGTGACGCTACAGAATCTTAGATAATCGATCGAAAGCGTGTCCAGCCAGCTTGAAAAACCACTTTTTGCTGGTCTCTCAATCTCCGTAACGGAAGTGATTTTGACGACTTTTTGCATATCAACGGGCGTCACATAAATATGTGACAGGCATCAAGCTAAAAGTTTTGTGATACGTACAGTGGTTTAGTAGAAAAATGCAAAAAACTGTGTCCAGCCATCTTGAATTTACGTAGAAAACTTTTGGCTGGCACTTCCGAATCCCACATATCGGGAGCGTTTTCGAATATGGTTCCTTTACTAATACTTGGTGACGCAATGTGTGACAGTAATAAAGTTTGATTTATGCCGTCACATGCAAGGGTTTACCATAACCACCCATGGGACTTAAACATAACTGACGAAATTTAGGTCTACTAATGGGTACAACTATGTCTCTACCTAACTCTTCGGGTATTACAAGCGTGATGTTATTATGTAACGACTACCTCTGAGAAGAAAACAAACAAAGGGTCGAGGTCAACCAAACAAACTTCGTTAATGAAAAGCATTGTCATAATCGGTGCCGTCATTGTACTAAAATTAAAAGCTTTATCGATTGATGGTTTATCCTTGTAACCTCATTCAGTGTCGCTATCAATTGTGTCTAAACACTGTTGTATAGCACTTCAAAATATATCGCGGGATTGATAAAAACTATAAACATATACAGGGTGACTCATTGTGATGTGTGATACTATCTACTATGACAAAATAAAGGTCAATACACACTAATAAGCACGGACCGAAAAGTTTACCCGTGTGGTGGTACGGTTACTTGAAAAGTCGTTCAGTAAAGGTTAATCCGTATTATAGGGTTACGCCCAAATACTCAAACGTCACTCAATTATAAGTAAGGACCGACCGAAGGTTCGGTTTCGGTTTCGGTTTCGGCTAGTTTCGGCCAAAAAAACTGGTTTCGGCCATAGTTTCGGTTTCGGCCAATAATTGGCCGAACCTTTCGGCCCCGCCGAAACAAGGTATACGTGAATTGTCGCGCATCATTCAGCTAACTTCGAGTGCCAGTTGAGTTCGCTAGCCGGCGCGATTGTGATGATTTGAGGTTGTGAGATTTTTCTCGCGCAAAAATTAGGTATTTGTTTTTACTTATGATTAACTAGTGACCCGCCCCGGCTTCGCACGGGTACAAAAAAGGTATTAAAACCTTCCTCTTGAATCACTCTATCTATTAAAAAAAACCGCATCAAAATCCGTTGCGTAGTTTTAAAGATTTAAGCATACAGACAAACAAACAAACAAACAGACGCGACTTTGTTTTATACTATGTAAGGATGATGATGTATTTTTATGGCATTCATTAGGGTCTTGTGCTACAGTGTAAAATAAATAGGTTGTAAGTAAATGTGTATAGAAAAGAATTCATTAGATATTTTACTTGGTTCTGTTGAGTTATTCCCTAGAACTTATAAAATATGAATTTATGTAGAAATTAATTTAACACTTAACAGATGTGTGAAGATTCTGAAGATACGTGTGATGTTTGATTCAAACATTACTATATTTGTTTGTAAAATTGTTGATGGATTAAATTTTGTACCCGTATTCGAACCGCCCCGTAGTTCCGATACACAACTATCTCCAATGATTTAGGCGCTTTGCACATGGAGCATCTTAATTTGTGGCAACTTAAGCAACTTTAAAAGTTTCCTGTAACTAGTTGATAGTTGCTACAACGTTTACGGTTGCAGCAATTTTAAGGCAATCTGTGAGCAACTTTCATAACCGAGTTGCTCAATCTACGCAGCGAACAGCATTCATTGTGACGATGAATATCGAAGAAGCAGCAATTTCTCTAATTTTATTACGTCGTCGCCGTCTACGTTAACTATAAAAATCGGTATAATATTTAACAGTTGCTAGTTGCGGCAATTAAAAACTCAGTCATCGATTGCATCAACTGGAAACTGTTGACGATTGCCGGAACTCGAAACTCGAGTTGCTATGTGTGCGCAATCCAATTGAAATATATGTAAACAGCTAGTTGACAGTTGCTGCAATAGTTGCTCCATGTGCAAAGCGCCTAAAACCTTAACTAATTAATATAATTTAAAAAGTTCGTAATGAAAATTATTTCTTAAAACACCATCTTTGAAAATGATATGAGTATTTTTTTTGTTAAATAATTAGAAAAAAAGTTATATCGACCAATAGATTTTTAGCGTGAATGGCCTTCAGTACTATTAGTCATGTCGCATTTTTACCCTTTAATATGCGAGGTGCTTAGTTTTTTTTTTTGGAAATTATTAAAAAATATAGTAATGTTAAAAATGTAGTGCTTATTTTTAAAAAAAAATTGACAAATATGTTGATAGTATTTTTTTTTAAATCACATTATTAATTTTACAAATAAAGAGCTATTTTCCTTACCTACTTTAATTGTTGCATTTTTTTTACACGTGTTAACTGTGTATATAATTTATGCGTAAAAATACAATAGATTTTACATTTCATAAATATTTAATAAGTTTCGGTTTCGGTTTCGGTTTCGGCCGAAACTGGGACCAAGGCCGAAGGTTCGGTTACGGTTTCGGTTTCGGCTGAAAATCGTGTTTCGGTCGGACACTAATTATAAGTAACCCTCAAAACTCCTGCTATCTCTGTCACTCTGCGTTAAAGTAACAAAGACAGCACGAGATTTAAGTGCAACTTAAAATTGAGTGACGTTTGAGTATTTGGGCGTTAGTCTGCTTATAATATGCATGAGTTAGTTATACATACCAACAAAAATGCAAGAAAGCGACGGAGTTAGCCAACGTTATTACGGGTTAACCTTTACACTAGGGTTAGGCATGAATGAGGAAAATTTTGAGTATGTATGTTGAGGGGTGGTTTAGGGGGTATGAATTGACAAATAATAGAGAGATATGGAAGAAAATGATGATGAACCTTTGCAATATGGTTTTTAATAAAGCCCTAAATAATAACCCGATTAAACCTCCTATAGATACAGGTAACCTTTCGGCTCCTCATCAAACCAATATTAGTGAATTACCCAATATATCTCGTGTGAATATAAAACAAAGTACATATGCGTAACTCACCAGTCTGCTGATAGTGTTGTGTTTCTCCCGGAGCGTGTGCTCGTCCGTCTCTTTGTCGCGTTCCATCTCCTCGAACCGCAGGCGCAGCAACTCGCACTGTCAACATGTTACTTGATTAGTAGTAGGCAAAGATATTAAGTTACCGGTTTTATTCTTCTTTAAAATGGGGTTACCACGACGTGTGTGTTGCATCTGGGACCGATTGCGAAAAATTGGGGTCCCCGAGAAAATTACCAACATGATCAAAGCCATCTACGGGAAGTACTCCTGTAGAGTGACACACGACGGCCTCGTCTCGGAGGACATACCGGTACATGCGGGCGTACGACAGGGGTGTCTGCTCTCACCTCTCCTATTTCTTGTTGTTCTCGATGGCATCATGAGCAATGCAGTATCTAACAAGCGTCGCGGCATAGAGTGGGGACTATCCAACGTCTTGGAAGACCTGGATTATGCCGATGACCTATGCCTGCTGAGTCACACAAGAACAGACATGCAAGCTAAGCTGGATGACCTACAACGAGAGGCAAAGGAGATGGGACTGAAAATCAACACCCGGAAGACCCAGGAAATGAGGCGAGGGGCGACAAGCTCTTTGCCGCTGCACATTGGTACAGAGGCTGTGGAAAGGGTCCACAAATTCACATACCTCGGTAGCGTAGTGTCGGAAACTGGAGGGACCGAAGAGGACATCGCTTCGAGAATCGCCAGGGCAAAAGCAACCTTCGCACAGCTGCGCCCTGTATGGCAATCACGGAAGCTGACTAGGAGAGTTAAGCTCAAGATATTCCGGTCAAACGTGAAAACCGTGTTGCTGTACGGATGTGAGACGTGGAAGGTGGCTAAGGACATCTCGCACCGGCTCCAGGTCTTCATCAATCGCTGTCTTCGCCGTATTCTTGGTGTTTACTGGCCCGAGAAAATCTCCAATGTAGAGCTGTGGGAACGCTGCGATGAGACCCCGATCGACCAGCAGATCAAACGCCGCAAGTGGAACTGGATCGGCCACACGCTCCGAAGGGACCCTAATCACATACCGAGGCAAGCCCTAGACTGGAATCCCCAAGGAAAGCGTAAGCGTGGCCGCCCAAAGCAAACCTGGCGGCGGACGATCATCGCAGAGGCGAAGAACATAGGGAAGACTTGGAGCGAATTGAAACGCGAAGCTCAAGACCGAACGGGATGGCGGCGCATTGTGGAAGCCCTCTGCCCCATCTAGGGGACACAGGAATATAAGTCAAAGTAAGTCAAGACGACGTGTTCAAGCAGAATTGTTTAAATATTATTCCAGTGTAAGAAAGCGACAGAGCTATACAGGGGGTCTAGCACCATCTCTTTTCCACACTGGAATAAGTTTAAAACCTGCGCGCGTAGCATGGCTACCGTAGAAACGGGTTTTGTCTCTTTCTTTTTTAAAACATTGCCCCACACTCGGAATTTCTCCTGTATAGTGGGTGCGTTTTCAAACATTGAAACTCACATACACAAACACACCCAGACCCGAAACAACTATCTGAAGGCCATACAAATATTTGTTCCGTGCGGGGATCGAACTCGCAACACGCAACGCAGCAGTCCAATCACGACGGAAGAATCGAGAAATTGATAGATTGTAGAAGAGATTCCATAACGAGTTGTATAGAAAGAGCTTTGTCTATTCTTGGGTATTTGATGATTTTCCAAAAAAAAAAAGTTAATAAACTCACACATACAGTGGCGTGCGCTCTATTAAGGCTCTTAGGCTTAGCCTACCTTACCAACTGAGCATTTTCTTATAACTAACTAGCTGATGCCCGCGGCTTCACCCGCGTGGATTTCGTTCAAATTATATACTAAAACCTTCCTCTTGAATCACTCTATCTATTAAAAAAAACCGCATCAAAATCCGTTGCGTAGTTTTAAAGATTAAAGCATACAGACAAACAAACAAATAAACAAACAAACAAACAGACGCGACTTTGTTTTATACTATGTAAGGATTAACCATGTAATAAAATAACACCATGTACAAAATAATAATAAAAAAGTTCAAACTCCTGTTAAAAAACTTAGAGCAATTTTTCGCGTACGAATCTTATATTTACAGGCTTGCTTAGGCTAGCATTCGAGTAGCCTAAAATCCATTCATAATTTTACGCACACAGCGTCACATCGGTGAATGATCGGTGCATATTTTCGTGTATATGAACCGCACACATGCATGTCAGCTCCTGCGAGTGTAGCTGGCCTGTGATTGGCTGCAACAACACAAGGCTACTATTGGATGCGTCATGCGTGCCATCTTCAGCCCACGAACTCCGGCGCGAAATTTAAATTTGTTTTTTTTTTTTAACGTTTTTTGCAATTTGCAGGCCAGTGCTAGCTTGAATACTGACTACATACGTCTTACAGCCGCGAATCATATTTTATTAATCAACATACAACCTAGCACTGGCCTACAAATTGCAAAAATGTAAGGAAATTAAGAAATTTGAATTTCGCGCGTTTGCGGTCTTCGCTCTTCCGTCCACAGATAGAGTGCAGCACTGACAACACATTTCATTGATTGATTTTGTACCTATAATCCTGCAAAATTTTGTTGACCGCTGTTGTGAACCAACTCGATATGAAAATGATGCAATTTTATTTGGTAGTATTTTTCTATCGGTCAGCCATTATTGTTTCATTGTTGTGACAAGCAATTTATAGCGCGATTTGTTTTGAAACCGAAAACGTACAGATAATGTCAGTTATTAGATACCATTATTAACAGTAGTGTAAATATTAGCTTTGTTGTGTATTATTTGTTTATTCCCATAACAAATAATAACAATGGTAGGTATTTACTTGTGAAGTTTGGGTTGATAATGTGTGTTTTCTCAATTATCGTTTATGTAATGATATGGTGCAAGTTGTATCTAAAGGTAGATGTGTGAAGGCCGCTTCGGATATTATCTTGCAAGTGACGTGTTTTGTACTTTTGTAACTATATCCCACTCACGACTTGGATGAGTTTTTTGAGGTGGCCGAATCTTTCTTCTGTTTGCATCGATAAAAAATCATGAGTTGAACCTTGAATAATGTGGTGAGTTTTTGAATTGTATTTAGGTATATCTTTTACAGGCTTATTTTCAAATGTTATAAATGTGACAATATTTTTTTTTTTGCTGTCAATATTTCGTGGCCTACCCACCGTGGCGGACCACTGCACGCCACTGCACACATACCTCTTTAACATAATGTTCAGTCTTGCTCTTCAACTCCTCTCTCTCAATTTTCAGCTCGCTAATCTTATTTCTAAAGTACGTCTTCATCCTTTCTTCCCTCGTCTCCACTTCTTGGTTCAGCAGGAAGGGGACCTGTAGGCTGCCCAGGAGCCCCGTGACTCTGCCCTCGGCATCCATGGAGGTCTCCCCGAAGGTATTGAAGTCCCCAGAGTCGTGGCCATCACCACGTCTTCTCTGGGATGCTGATACGTGTTTTGCTACTTCTAATTTAAGGCTCTCGTTTTCCATTCGCAGTATTTCAAACTCCATCCTGAGTTTTTGATTTTCCTGGAAATTTAATTAAGTGCAATAGTTTTTTTAATAATTTAACTACCGTCACGAAGTTTAGAGGCGCAGTAGGTAAGCACAAACATTTTTTACAAAATTGGGTAGAATACGATCAACGACCAGTGGTTCACCTTAGCACAGTGCACAAATAAAGTTTTACTCGCGTAGTTTTAAGGGTCAATTTACTAAGACTAATTGTATTTTTTATCATATTTATGTAAGTCTGTAAGGTAAGGTATCTATGGGTGATAAAATAATGTATAGAAAAAACTGGAAGTCATTAGGAGAGCCCTTTGCCTAGCAGTGGACACAGACTAACAGTATCAGTACATAAAATATGAACCAAAGGTGAGTTGAAATTGTTGGTGATGCTTGGAGGTTTATGGTCTGCAGATGTCGTCTTAAGTGCAGATTATGAATATGATATTCAGTGTCTTGCTCATGCAGTTTTTTTACGATTTGAATGTCAGGGGCCAGTACCCTATAAGAACTAAATATATATATATATGTTGTAATAATAAAAGATGTAGAAAAGCGTGCTTACCTGTTCTAATGAGTGTGCTTTCATACTAAGTTGCTCGTTAACATTCAAGTCATCTACAGAACTTAGCGCATCCTCACTTCCCACCTGCAAATTAAAATATGTGAAGTATGAGATGAAAAAGTATGTGAAATTGTGTTGTCTCTGTTTTTCCCTACATTCTTGAGAAATAAATAAATATGCTTGTTTTTTTTTTGTTTATATATTCCAGCTTTTATAAAAGCCAAAAACGTGTGATAACAACTATAAACCATACAGAGTATCGAAGACTAAGTGTAAACAAACAATTGCATAATCTACACTTAAATAATCTCTGATAAGATCTTGGATATAAATAATTTATTTGGAATTACATAACAGACTCCGAATGTGTTGTTGAATTTTCTACTTACTCAGTGAGCCGAATGTCGTAAAAACAGAAGTTGTCTTGAATGGCTTCGAGAAAATGATAGTACTTTTTTTTAAGGCTTGGCGGGTGCTATTCCTCGCCCATTTAGTGCGCATTTTTCACCATTTATGTGTTTGCAGTTAGTCTATTTTAAAATATATAAATCTTACCAAACTCCCTCCTTCCGACAAGAAGTCCCCATTACAACTAGCTGCCTGACTGCTGGTAGCCAAGTGTATCTTGCTGGGAGTGCCTCCTATCCGCTCCCTCTGAGCCTCCTCCAGGGAGTACTGCAACTCTTGGTTCTTGTTCTTCAGCTTGGCTATCTCACACTTGTATTTGCTGTCACTCTCACTTATGTGCTTCTGGTAGTCTTCTAGGGAAGATCTTAGCTGAGATACCTCAAATACTTTGTCTGATAGCTGTAACACAAAAATTTGGGTAAGGCAATATATTCTATTCTGCACTGTCCCACTTCTGGGCAGGTCAATTATTGATGAATTTAAATTAAGTACCCTAACTAAATTATTATTAATAATGAAAACGAGATATTTACCATTTCGGGAACTCAAAACAATAAGTAAACGTGGTATTGTTAGTGACCATGTCAGTTTAAAAACTAATTAAATTGCTTGAAATGACATACGAAAATAAACTATTTTAATTTAACAAATACTGGTGTTCAGTAACACAACAGTTGGAGAGATATCAGTTGCTCGCAAAAACAGGTACTGGCGATAAATAAAGAATGAACGAAATTGAATGACCCTCACAATACCAAAATCGTGTTACTGAATATAGTTGTGACAAATCTTGTTTACTATTTCAGTCAATAAATATTGTGGCTTACAAAAAGTACAATTTGAATGTATTCACTTCTAAAATGAACCTTATTTGTATGCATCTGATAACACTGTTATTGTGTTGTTATTAGTCATACACCAATTACCACCAGTGTGGAGTTTACAGTTGCAAATTAAAGTTGTAATATTACACCAGTGGGTAGTAGGTGTAACCCACAAATTAAATGAATTCATACCATTGTGTTTTATTGTATTTTATTTGGAACAACAAACAATTACATAATAAGGCTTATAGATATAAAACATAGAGTTAACAATTATGTAATCCACAGCGTTATTCACAGAATACAAGCAAGATATTTATAACACGCTTCAAAGAAGAAAAGTAATAAGTTATTAATGCAAAAAAGACAGTGCTTTTAAACTTTCAAACAACAAGTATGTGCATAGTACAAATGTTCATTGAATACAAATCATATTTTGACTGGCCTGTTGGTCTAGTGGTTAGTGACCCTAACTGCTATGCCGGAGGTCGTGGGTTCGATTCCCACCCAGGACAAATGTTTGTGTGATGAGCACGATCATTTGTTCTGTGTCTGGGTGTAATTTATCTATAATATGTATGTATTTAGAAATATATAAGTATGTTTATCAGTTGTCTAGTACCCATAACACAAGCTCTGCTTAGCTTGGGACTAGATGGCGTTGTGTGATAGTTGTGGAATATTATTATTATTATTATTATTGACATACAATGCTCTAAGATGAAAAGGGTAATCCTATCTTTCCACATCTAATTCCTTGATCGCATTGCGAGTCAAATTTCGGAATTTTCCACGTGTTGTGCAGAATACATCGATGTCAACAAAATGTTTATTGTAATTGTCAACAAGACGTCGCAACGGTGCCCGAACACCAGCATTTGTTCTACATGCTCTCACCGCAAACAACGGTTGCTTGCGCACTGCACGCGAATGTATTCTCCTAGGAACTAAATAACAAATTTTGTTACAAATATCAGAACAGTCATACGTATTTCTGCAGAAGTCGTACAGGAGCATGGTCTCCAGAAACATACGACGGCCCGTAAGGCTCAGAAGATTATATTTTTTCAATAAATCGGCATAAGACGCAGAAGAGTGAAAGCATCTGTAGGTCATAGATCTTAAAAATTTCTTTTGTACCATTTCTAGGCAGTTAGAATATTTCATGTATAGGGGATTCCACACCGCAACTGCATACTCCAACTGAGATCTAATTAAGGTCTTGTATAGATAGAGGTAAGTCTGGGGACGCACGAATTCAGTGGCTGACCGCATAACAAATCCATACATGCGCCAAGCCTTGTTTATAATTGTATTGATGTGTACATCAAGATGAAGTTTGTCGTCAAAAATGATACCCAGATCGCGAACCATGGTAACTCTATTTAAAGTGGCATCATTTAGAGAGTACTGGTATCTGATAATGTTTTTATTTTTGGTAATGCTCAAATAACAACATTTAGGCACGCTTAACTTTAGTTTATTGCGGACGCAGTATTCAGACAGTCTATTTAAGTCACTTTGCAAAGCAAGACAATCGCTAGGGTTTTTAATTGGCCTAAATATTTTTAAGTCATCTGCATATAAAAGAAATTTTGAATTTTGGAAACAATTACCTATATCGTTTATGAATAATATAAAGAGAAGGGGTCCCAAAATCGATCCCTGAGGAACACCCGATGTCACGGCTATAGAAGAAGACTGATAACCATTTATCACAACACGCTGCGTCCTGTTGGAAACATACGATGAAAACCACCTCAACAGGTTCCCACGTATGCCATTAAACGCAATTTTTCTCAATAGCAGCTCGTGGTCGACCTTATCGAACGCCTTCTGGAAGTCAGTATAAACTGAATCCAACTGAATACCAGCATCCATATCATTAAAAATATATTCTGAATATGCTACTAGATTTGTTATTGTAGATCTTTTTTTAACAAAACCGTGTTGTTGTGGAGCAATAATATTATGAAGTAACGGATAAAGAACACTATGAACAAGCTTTTCAAAGATTTTCGATAAGGTCGACAATATTGATATCGGGCGGTAGTTCTCGACGTCATCTGAAGGGCCTGACTTAAGCACCGGTGTTATGTTTGCTCGCTTCCAAGCATCAGGAAATATTCCCTGTGACAGGGATCTATTAAAAATAATTTGCAGGGGAACGCATATATTGCTGGCAGTATTTCTGAGAAATACTGCAGGAACTGCATCGGGACCAGGGCCCTTTGAAATATCCAAAGTTTCCAGGTGTCTCAGAACCTGCTCAACTGAGAATTGAATATTGTCCACAACATTACAGCACTCATCAAAATCTGCATTTGAGCAAAAATCATTTGACAAGGAGGAAGGTTCATAGACAGATTTAAAATATACAGAGAAGAGATTGCAGATTTCATTAGGACTGTTCGATGATTGATTTTTAAAACGCATTGTAGAGGGAATTCCTTTAGATGATTTACGGTTCGCCACGAATTTCCAAAAGTAATTTACATTTTGTTTAATACTGTCCTCAACCGCGTTGATATACCGATCATAACAACTTTTGCACTCAACATGAAATCGGGATCTGAAAAGCGAAAATTGTTCGTAATCTGATAGATTTCCATATTGTTTCCACTTTGTCCAGGCTCTACACTTGTTCCTAAATATATGTATGAGAGCCGGTGAGAACCAAACCGGGAACCTCGACGACTTTACTATTGTTAAAGGTATATGTGTTTTAATAACATTAAAAATAAGATTGTAGAATACGTCCAGAGACTCTTCTACAGAGCAGTCAAGCAAAGAGGAGTCCCAGTTTATTTCCGATAAATCTTGGTTAATAGCGTCATAATTAGCTTTAAAATAATTAAATCTTTTAATTGTATTACGTTTCATATTACTATTTCGTGTCTGTAAAGGAATTAATACATAAAACGGGGGGTGATATTGGTCAAGAGGTAATAAAATGTCATTAGTTTTGCACAATGTGCAGTCACCGTTACTGATAAAGAGATCGAGTATATTATTACGTATGTTTTTATGTGTGTTGTACTGGATAGCGTTATGTGCGTACAGAAAATTACTAACAACCCCACTCACAGGGGCGTTATTTCCGCAGACTTGACCAAAGGTGGAGTGGTTACTGGTGTTGGTATCCCATTCAAGAGCAGGTAAATTGAAATCACCGATCAGGTAGAAGCGTTCCACGTCAGTATTGTCTAGGTAGGCATCCAACATTTGAAAGTAGGCATCATAGACAGATTCCGGAGTTTTTGGTGGTACATAGGCTGCACTAATTATGTGTAATTTACCCCGGTTTTTGCTGGGTATCTGAATAATAACATATTCAATGTTGGTATATAGAGTTGGGATAGGTGTGATTCTAACCGCACGCAATGATTTGAGAATCGCTACTAGTGTTCCGCCCCCTTCCCTCTTACCAGTGGCTTCACGGTCGCGGTCGCACCTATGCACAGCATAGCGATCATCAATGAATTCGGCGTCTGATATCTCAGGTGTAAGCCAGGTTTCCGTTAGGACAATAACGTCGTAGCAATTAGCCAATATA
The DNA here is from genome assembly GCA_949316265.1 of Diarsia mendica. Lineage (NCBI taxonomy): Eukaryota > Metazoa > Arthropoda > Insecta > Lepidoptera > Noctuidae > Diarsia > Diarsia mendica. The sequence continues at coordinate 5,552,918 of OX438906.1, read as the reverse complement.
TTGACGTATAACGTATGCAGTTTGGTGCGAACTCCCCTACAGTTCTGATAGTAAACAGTAAGAGATAGATCATCCATTACTGAATAAAAAGCTACTAATAAAAATGACAATATAAAATATGAATAAAGCTTTCATAACTGCGAGTGAATTGAGCAACACGACAGCGATGCAATATGAGCAATATAGTGGCACATTAAACAAATGCTTGAGCATAAAGATATAAATCAATAATAACTTAAAGGATAGTTGCGGTTTGATGAGCATTAAGTGAAAAAAAGCAGAGCAATCAACGGCATAGAAACAAAAACAAGAACAATATAACACAACAAATACATGGAGTTGGCAAAACAAAGACAGGAACATCGGTAGGTAGCACGGTTCAAAGTTCTGAATAAATAGTGTGATAGTGTCAATGATTAGCAGCTGAAGATCCAGCTGCCGGCGAGGCGGGTTTAATTTTACCAACGTCTTGCGTAGATTTGATGGCGAATGCTCGCGCTCCTTCCTTTTCTCTGACAAGGATGGTGCCGTTCTTGACCCACACGAACTTAAAGCTATGTTTGGCGGCTGCATTACGACATTCCCGAAACAACTGCTTATTTTTCAGCGTCAGATGCTCGTGAACGTAAATTGGCAACTTTGAGTTTGTGAATCCAAGTAAATCTGCGTTTAGGTTCTTAAATAACCTGCAGGCGCTGAGCATATTGTCTCTGAGTATTCGAGAAGTAAACTTTACAATGATATTTTTGGGTCTATCGTTCTGTTCATGAGCATGAGGAACGCGATGTATGGCGACTACGTCTTTCTGTGTTATTTTATAATTTATTTTAGTTCCGATGTTTTCAATTAGAGCAATTAGGTTTTCACCTCGCCTCTCAGGTATGTTACACAACTCGATATTGCAACTCCGAGCGCTTTGTTCCATGTAGTCTATCTTAGTCAGCAGACCAGCCATAGTAATTTGCAAATCCTCCATATCTTTATTGTGCCTTTTTAAATCAGCGACTTGCTCCTGAATGTCCGTTTGCTCGTCCATGGTATGTTGAACGGACTTACGTATGTCGACTAGTTCTTCTGTCAGTGCATTATGTTTCTCGTCTTGTTTTTTTATGCTTTGTTTGATAGATAGCTGTTCCGAGCGGAGAAAACTTACTTCGCTTTTGATTGCGGTGGTGACTTCCGTTAGAGCGGCTAATTCTGTTGTTATGCTAGCAACGCTGTTGGAAATCACCGATAATCTGCTATCCATGTCGCTTCGCCACTCGCTCAAAGTATTTTTCAGATCTAGTGACAACGCTTTAATCGCCTCAGAAAATTCTGACTCAGGCTGTTTGCGCTTACGGTATTGCCCGTCACTTGTTGTAGGCGCTTTATTCAAATGAGTGTCTGAAGAACTTTTGATTTTAGTATCAGGTGAACTTAACATGTTTATTTACAATATGTTATGATATACTTGTCACCACTTAGCTAGTAATATGACGTTGATCCAATATGCGACGAGCGTAAATACTGGAGCTTAGTCGTGCTTCACAAACGAGTCGTCAAATGTCAAAAACAAGTTGCTTCCAACACATCAACTAAGTGTCACTGGCCGATGAGGCGCACTGATATCGCTCTTACGCGGTCCGCGTAAGCTCGATGTTCCCGTACAATAGCCACAAATGTTCGAAGAATCACTCAATGATTTGCACTTTAGTCAATGTTTATGATTGTTTATTTAACACTTTTTAGAGCTGTTTATTTGTAAAAACTGCACATCTGTAGTAGCTTAATGTATTTGTCGCATCCAGGTACATAGGACGCTAGTCAGGAAGTACTAAATGACATAGATAGTGTCAAACAGTTGTGGGCACAGAAAGGGATACGGGTAAATGAGAGAAATAGCTCCTTTAACTTGTACACAGCTATTGTACAGTCAATTACTAACACTACTGTACTTAAAAGGAAACACAGAGCAGTTCCTAGATAGTATGTGTCGCGACCATGCCCGAACGATCACTGGCGATTCATGGGACTGAGGTCCGTATCCGACACCTACATCCAGACTCCGCACAACGCCAAACAAAGGCGCTTGTGTTTAAATTTAAGTGCATACTCATCAAAGATCCGACACGGCCATCCTGCATGACACACGTCCTCGTGTGTAAACCTGCAATACCAGAGATTCCCATCGCAGGACACCGTTCGGTCATTCTGACTTAACCAAGTTGAACTCTTAAACTTCTCTTGTAACATAATTATCAGTCTTGCTAGATTATCTCATTGTTATGAGACGTCAACCTCAAAATCACATCATTTGTTTACATAGTCTTTTTCGTTACAAACATTACGACTTAGAACAGTCAGCCCAACAAAGTGCAAGTACTCTTTAACTACAACCAATAAATCTCAAAATCTCTCAATTTCTCAAAAATCAGTCTCTAAAATCGAATTCAAGGAATGGTGGTTACTCTTACAGCCATCTTTGTGGCTTCCGATAGTTATCCCTGTAACCATCACGACCATTGTCATTCGAGTGACCAGGTCCCGTAACCATCCCTGTGGCTACCTCAGTAGTTATCCCCGTGATCTCTACCAACCATAGTCATTATAGTGACCAGGCTACGTAACCATCCTTGCGGGGGCTACGCGGTAAACCTCACAGTGACCACTACCGACCATAGTCATCCCAGTGACCAGGTGCCTTAGCCATCCTTTTTGTGGCTACATCAGTAGTCATCTCAGTGACCACTACCGCCCAAATTCATCTTTGTGACTGGGCCCCGTAATCATCCCAGTGATTACAATCGTATAGTCATCCTTATGACCATACACACTCAGCGACCACACCATTACTAGATTTAATTGAAACATCAACACATTTGACTCAGTTTTACGTTAAAGGTACTTGACTTTCCAGCGTTCTCTTAACTCTATTCTGAACGCACCAATAAGACGTTTTTCACCGTAGACTTTTTAGCTCATAGCTTCACCATTAAATTATTACTCGCTAACATAAAAAGTAGCCTTACTTCGGTTTTATTTTCGTACACGTCCCGGTTCTTCTATGCAATCGACCTTGTCCTCACCTCCCAAGCTACAGCTTTAGGTTGAGGAGATTGAGGTCCGCTTTGTTAATAATGTTCTTAGTGAATAAAAAATAACCCAGCCATAGCAAACACAATGTTGCATTATTCCCCTTCGAAACAAGAGGCTGGACCCAGACTTAACATTGTCTGGGGTGGAATGTCTATCCCGCACAGTTATTCTCAAAGTATCTTTAAGTTTCTCTGAACAGATCATTGACTGTCAGTAACTGTAATAGTAAAATAGTAAAAACAGTACTGCATTAACATCAAGCAGAAGTTGCGAACTTGCTTGTCTCTTATGGCGACTATTATAGTATCTTTCGGCGACTAGTCTCTTACGGCGACTAATCTCTTCAAAGTTGTGTGCTTCGCCGCATGTCTTGCGGACTACTGGTTGCTCTAAACCGGCCTCGGTACAGATGATGTACCCACTGGCAGGAATAGCGCTGCCAGAAGCTCACAGTACAGTGGCAAACTCTCGCGAAAGAGCCGAAATGGCTTCAGTCATACGACACCCTTTACACTTAAACACCCTTATATCGCAAAGGCACAAAACCGTTTTCTGAGGATTGTCATTCACCCCACTCACTGGTGAATAGTCTAAAGATTAAAGTTGCGGAAAGGTAGCTAACTAACTCCTTGCCTAACCCATTCGTTTCATCGTCTGCTACTCTCCCACCTGGAAGCCTTTAAATAGACTCCGGCCCCAGGCTGGTCGCAGCAAGGAAAACCTGAATATCCACCTGCCATAGAGTTTAATTAAGTTGCTGTTCCACAAATGTGGCTCTTAATATTGTATCCTGCATGTCCTATTGTTTGTTCACAACAGGGACCGATGCACACTACCAAAAGCGCCAAATTAGTAGCTCAGTTCCAGGCCAACATAATTCAGACCGCCATCGACACGCTAAGAAGAAGATTTAATTTGATTAATGCCTTTCATTATTTATCAAAACAAAATCACCAATTGAAAACCAACTAAGCCATCTTAGCTGGTAACTTCTAACAATCCTGTTGTTATCATACAGAGCTTATTTTGTGCGCTATGTTTTCTATAGTGACTTACAGTTTCTACTTTAGTGTCTACCACACTAATGTCAACAACACAGCCTTGCATTGATGTCACCTGAGTATCATCACTCCATCAATCAAGACATTGTTAGTTCGTTACCGATTCACTAGTGTGAACTAATCCAAGATTATTTTATTTGGTAAACCGAATACATTTCTTTTCATTTCTTTATAAGCGTTGCCCCACACTAGGAGTTTCTCCTGTATCGTGGGTACGTCCACAAATATTCAAACTCAGACACTCAAACACCCAGTTCTAGAACAACTATCTGCAGGCCATACAAATATTGTGGGGATCGAACCCACGCCACGCAGCACAGCAGTCAATCGCTCAACCACTGCGCCAACCATGCTATCAGAAATGGATGACTAGTGAGTTTGTCGAGACCAATGTTTAGGTTTCAACTTTGCTCTATCGATGCCGACAGCAACGCGGCGTCTTCGACGTAAACATTGACGAAGTCAAGTGCGATTCAGCATAAAGCACTAACAATGGCTCACTTACATTCGGTGATCGCGTTACACACACAGTCCCGATTGTTATAATTAAGCACTCGTGTTGCTTATCCTGTTTTATGAAAGCTAAGAGTAATCGTCTCTACATTACAGATTTTAATGAAACCGCTTCAACAATCAAGCTTTGTAAAGCTTTGTTAAAATTGAGCTTCGAGTTCTCAATGGTTCAGCTATTCAGTCTTAATAAACAATAAACATTGGTTATTTTCATGACCAATCAAAATATTGTATCACACTATGACATTAATGACTTTACATTAGTGATATTATGCTCACAATTAAATCTGTTCTGTGAATTTTTACAAGTCACAATAAGGCTTTCTGCCCAAAGCACTAAACTAAACTATGTTTCATCAGTCAACACTTCACATCTGAGTAGTCTTTTAGTTGGATGGATGGATAGGATTTGCTGTGATATAGTATGAAGACTAAATCACGATCTTATGAGAGCGATACACGGGTTGCTCTTCGGAGCTCAACTCGTTACATCCATCCTGTAGGTACACCAGTAGGTACGCCATATAATTATTATGCTACTGCTAGTTTTCAAGCTCCAAACAGTTGGATACTCGTTGCTCTACTGTAACGGACTGTAACCGTTGTTAACCTTATCTCATGTTTAGCTAGCATTACGTTTGAATTCATTGCATTTAACCGAGGAGGAGTTCATGGTTAAACAATCACAGCCACACGGGTGGAACCTCAAGCTATGTTATCCGCCTAGATCGGTCCATAGATGTGCGACCATCCATCACCCAGCAATCCTTCTCCGCGCTAAGAAAAACACGTCAAGCCGCCAGTCGCGACTGGCTCCAGCAGACCCCTGACAGCCGTCACTGGCAGTCAGTGGCAGTCAGTGGCTTGACAGTCTGACAACCCATTCCCCAGAGGGGTACCACATCACCCAGCACCAAGTGGGCTACAGTGGCCAGACAAGCTGCCGCCACAGGCACAACACCGGCTCTCAGCCGCACCGGCCGCACCGACCGGATACCAACCCCATACAGTTGGGAACCGGCTACGCAAATGACGACTTTCAAGTTTATTAGTGTCCTCTGATTTTTTCATATCCGAAACACTTTAATTTCAATCATTCGGAAAACATCGACACCTACTCTCTACGTCTCGCACTGACGTCGTATCCCCATTGGTACGTTTTTCACTTTCATCGGAAAAGCACGTAAAATTAAACTTAACGGTCTCAATGCCCAAAGGGGCACACAGAGGTGCTAAGCACACCCATCTTTTACTAAAACCATCAATACATCGTTCCGCTACCCTAAGAATCTCCGAAACACAACAACATCGAACATTCTTTGAACATTTACAACTCGGTAGTCGTGGTTAAAATATCTTTCAGTTGGGATACATGAACCAAACATAACCGTGTAAACACAAATTAATCATTCTAGCACATCAATCACAAATTCGAATTCACATTTCGACTCGGAAATCGATCCCAGAACTCTCCGCAGCTGCCCCTGCGACTACGAGCTCAACTGGTAGATCGCAGTTGCACATTAGTTTCAACATTCGTTGCAGTAAGTTGCATTATAACATCACGACTGCAACAACAAGGGTCAGGCAGAGATGCACCCAACAGTACACAATCCAACCTGGGAATCGATCCCAGGATCGTCAAACAGTCGCGCTCGCGACCGCGATAACCCAACGGGCTAATAAGATCACAATAAAACATGATCACAACAACCAAGTGAAGTAGCAAGAGGTCTTTTCAAAACAACTCTCTTCACTCGCTTACAAAATTATAATGACTCACCGGATATAACACCTTTACTCGTTCTCACTCAAACACTCTGTTTCACGTCTCTGACAGACAGGTATCATGATGGTGGATGGTCACCTCGTGCTATCAAGACCATCATCATCACAGAACTGTGCATCGTGCACATCTGTCTAAGGGAATCGAACCCAACGAATCAAAACAACAGTTCGGCCAGTTGTTTCGTGCGCGAATAGCTATCAAAGCAACTATGTTGCAGCTCTGTTTATCGAACAGTTCATGCAATTGTCTATACACACAGTTTTCACTTTCAGGAGATTTCTCAACCCGCTCGTATCCCACTTCTGATGTCGCATCCAGGTACATAGGACGCTAGTCAGGAAGTACTAAATGACATAGATAGTGTCAAACAGTTGTGGGCACAGAAAGGGATACGGGTAAATGAGAGAAATAGCTCCTTTAACTTGTACACAGCTATTGTACAGTCAATTACTAACACTACTGTACTTAAAAGGAAACACAGAGCAGTTCCTAGATAGTATGTGTCGCGACCATGCCCGAACGATCACTGGCGATTCATGGGACTGAGGTCCGTATCCGACACCTACATCCAGACTCCGCACAACGCCAAACAAAGGCGCTTGTGTTTAAATTTAAGTGCATACTCATCAAAGATCCGACATATTTATAAGTCTAAAAGTAAGTTTTGGAGCACTTAAATAATTTTAAAGATTTAAGTGAATTAAGACAACAGTAAACTTCAAACTGTATACCTTGATGCGCGTTTACGAAGTAGTTTTAAGTTTTAAAGACATTTTAGATTAAACATGTGAATGGCAGCCTCATTGGTCTAGTGGTTGTGCTGAGTATGAGGTCCTGGAGTCTATATACGGGTTGGGCAAAGCCTTATGGGGTTTATCCATCAGGAATTTCTCAGTACCAGCCATGGATTCTGAATAGGGGATCGGACAAAAAAAAACTATCGCCAGCTAGTCGCTGTAGCTGTCGCTATCCGTCAGATAGATTTCCAAAACTTATTGGACACGTATTTTTTCTTTTTTCACGTAAACTTAAAATGAAGACGATACAGTGCTTCGAAAACTCGTGTGACGTCATATGATAGTACATTTTGACGACACAAGTGATGTTTCAAGCCCCACTCCAAGATTTTTGACGCGTTTTATCTTCGTCATTTTTTATTGATTTGATAAAACAAAAAACACGTATTCAATATTTTTCGATAATCTAACTTACGGACTAAACAGAATCATATTATTTTGACCCAGTCCGATCCCCTATTTGTGCCTGGTTGATGGCAATAAGATTGCCCCCTCATGGGATTTAAACATAACTGGTATAACATAACTGTGGGTATTCTATTAGGTATGCTTAGTGATGTGCCTGGTGGGAATATTGCCACTGCCGGTAAAATACCAAAATTGCCAGCAGCATTGGAAATATTGCCAAAGTTGGTTTCCGAACTTAATTTGACTTATAATTAACATATACTCTCTGATGTTGAGAACAAAAGTAACCCTACTTGTCATGTACGAATCTAATAAGAATCTTTCTGCTTTTATATCTGTGTAATCACCCGGTTCCAATCAAGGATTCAGGCTTCTTTTTAACTTTCCTGGCAGTATTTATAATATGGCAGTTTTATTTAATCTGCATATTAAATCTAAACAAATAAATAAAATTGAAGTGTTGGTTTGTACTTGTAGTAATTTCTATTTTTTATTTAAATTGATCAACTATAAGTAACTTAGGTGTGGATGCACCTTTATTCTATGAATGTAATAATCAGATGCCCATATTTATAACAAACACTGCCAGGAAAATGAATGAATACAAGGCTGAATCCTTGACTGGAACAAAGAAAATGAATTGATTATTGTCAATCATACCTATTAGAGTTGTGCAGGTGGCTACATACTGGTCTAACACAATTTCAGTTCATCAACACATAGAGAAGAACAAGAAGCATCATACCTGTGAGGCATAATGTGCATTTTCAATGATTTTCTTTTGCAGTTCTTCCTGCAGGAGTCCTGAGTCCAGTACTGCAGCACTGCTGACTGACGGCTGCTTGTCATCACTTTTACCCTTTGATTTCTTTGTCAACTTTAACTACAAATAGAAATAAATTATTTTAATTGGACTTACTATTCAGTTTTCATGCATTTAGGATTTTGGAGTGATTTTAAATGTTTTAAACGGGCAGTGTTATTAATTCTTGGTCTGTTGGACCAAATTATTGATGACAACAAACAAAAAGTAAACAATCCTGTTGTTTTCAATGATGGAAATTTAAAATGTCATGTTGCAGCAGTGTTGTCTTTGTTAGAATCTTATGGAAACATAAGTAGTTATTAGAGCACATCATTGAGCACAAGGAAAAGTGAAATCCCAGCCAAACTACCTGAAAATATTATTGTGTGAATGATGCAAAACAAAGATAACAGAATCTGTGATCCATGCAGAATTGAGATAAGTTCATTATCAGATGTTGATTAGGAAAGCTTCACAGCTATTGAGCTTAGTTTTTACATTGTTTCAGACTTTCAGTGCTACTGACCTGGAACGCGTCGAGTTCATCCTGAAGGACAGACACACGCCGCGTCAACTGCTGGTTTCTAAACGTCAGCGAATCTATCTCCAACTCCCCTTTCCTCAGAGATTTCTCCTTCTCTTTCAACGTGTCTCGCAGCTCATTTGACTTTGCTTGCTCGTCTAGAACACCCTTCTTTAGCACCTTTACATGAACCCGCAACTGCAACAACGGAAACAACAAATTCACCAAATTGCCGATCGTTTTACCGCATCATGTTAGGAAAGATACACACTTTTGAATACTCCGCTGCCAATTTCTGGTACTTCGCCTGTATATCACCCGAAGGCAGCCCCTCCATTGTCAGTTTTCAGGTGTTCATAACTGTAAATTCCGGTAGATAGCTGTTTATTTGTTAGTTGTATTGAACATGAACACCCACTTCAACCCACTTTCGTGAAAATGACGTATTATTGTGATAGTGGATTGAAATGTCATGTGTCAAAATTGATAAAAGAAATCGATTGTGCGGATAGTCGATTATAAATAACGATAAAACGAACTCCTAAAGACCGTAACAAAATAGTATTCCTGAAATCACTTTTTCAGGAGGAAAATAAAAGCTTGAATCTAATAAACTAACAAAAACTATATGAATGAAATGTCACACAGAAAAACCTTATTGAAAAAAAACGGGGGAAATCTTTTTTAGCATGGTAACATTGCCTCTGTTGATGTGTCGTGATTGTCCAATATAAAATATCAATATTTTGGAAATTTATGAAAGAAAAGCAGTAATTTCTACCCCAAAAAGCATATTTACATACTACTAAATATATTTCATCTTTCAATGGTACGGTCATGGACGATAGGTACGGTATTTGTATTTTTTTCATAACATTGTATCGCAACAGGTAAAACTAAGTTGGAACAAAGTAAATTATGACTAAACTATGGTTTATTTTGCAGGAATATGGAATCTGGCTGTTCTCATTACAACGATGTTGATAGCGAACACACGCGGTGCATTATTCACATCGATATAGATTGTTTCTATGCTCAAGTGGAGATGGTACGGAATCCCGAGCTGCGGTCGGTTCCGCTCGGCGTACAACAGAAGAACTTCGTCATAACTAGCAACTACGAGGCCAGGAAGTACGGCGTGCAGAAATGTATGCTTGTTACGGACGCGCTAAAAGTTTGTCCGAACTTAAAACTTATCAATGGTGAAGATTTGCACAACTATAGAACTGCCTCCAATAAGATTTTTGCAGTGTTACAATGTTGGAAGTGTCCGGTGGAGAAATTGGGTATGGATGAAAATTTTATTGATGTCACAAACTTAGTGCAAGAAAAGATGAAATCTGTTAACGTTAGTAATGTGACTCTTGCTGGTCATGCATTCAGTGAGCCTAGCATTGATTGCCCGTGTGGCTGCCACACCAGACTAAGGGTAACATCACAAATAGCCAGTGAGATGAGGAAAAAGATATGTGAAGACTTAAGTTTCACAACTTGTGCTGGTATTGCACACAACAAGTTGCTAGCTAAACTAATTTGTCCCCAAAATAAGCCTAATGACCAAACTACTATATTCCCAGAACACGGGACCACTTTCATGTCTACTTTACCGAATGTTCAATGCATCCCAAGTATTGGTCCTAAAACTACAGAAGCACTTATAGCTAACAATATTATAACTGTGAGTGACTTACAAGAAACATCCGTAGATGTGCTGAAAAAGCACTTCAGCAGTGATATGGCTGTTAGATTGAAAGAATTAAGCTTAGGTGAAGATAATACTCCAGTAAAACAGACTGGCAAGCCTCAGAGTATAGGCTTGGAGGATAGCTTCAAGATTGTCAGTGTGAGGAGTGAGGTAGAGGATAAGTTCACTGCTCTGCTGCAGAGGCTGATGGTCCTAGTGAGGGAAGATGGCCGCATCCCAGTCTCTTTGAGAGTTACACTAAGAAAGAAAGATGCCAAGAGGTTGAGCAGTCATAGAGAGTCAAGACAAAGTCAGATCTCTCCTTCCATTTTTACTCTTAGCAGTGGTGCACTGACTGTGACTGAGACTGGCCAGCAGAAGCTGATGAGCATCATTATGAGATTATTCAACAAACTAATTGATTTGACCAAACCATTCCATTTAACTTTAGTGGGATTGGCATTCACTAAGTTCCAGGAGCGCATGACCGGCAGAGGATCTATAGTGAACTATTTAATGAATGATATTTCCGTCCAATCTGTGCTTAATTTACAAAACGAATGTGATACCTCCTCATCGCCTATGGACTACTCCGCCGTGTCTCCGAGCAGTAGCACCACGACTGATCTCTCCGACGCCGAAGTTGAGCCATCACCAAAAAAACCCAAAAAAGTTACATGGATAGCAAAAAGACGATGTTTGTCCAAAGAAGAGGTTGCATCTCCAAGTAAACTAAAAGTTGGTGAACTCAGATTAAATTCGAAAGAGCTGGAGAAGGTATCTGAGCTAAGACTGAATTCCCGCGACCGATCGCTCACGCCGCGCGCCAGTCCCGCGAAAGACAACATGTCTGACACGTCAGACACAATGCGGGACTGTGAGGAGCAGCCCTGTGACGACTGTCCCAGCTACGTCGACAAGGAAGTGTTCAGCGCACTTCCCGACGAAATGCAGAAGGAACTCAAGGCCATGTGGAAGAACCCCTCCAGCTCAGAGATGCCGAGGAGTAGTCCAAGAACCACGAACAAAGCTAAATCGAACACAATTATGAAATATTTTGTTCCACACAAATAGTATTAGTAAGATTTTATCTTGTTAATTATTTTAAGTGATAAGTGAATGGTTTCTATTTTTTCAAATCATACAATTTTTATTCAGCTGATCAAATACATGTTTATGTTAAAAAATAAATATCTTTTATTACTAGAATAAATTACAGTTATACATTAAGAATTAGATACTTACTACAGGTTAAACAAAAAAACTTTAGTATACAACTGGGCATATCATTTAATATCTATATTTTTTACAGCTTCTGTTACCATACTGGATAGTTCCGTGAACTTGTGAACACTATTAACATTGAGGCGGAGTGTGTTTGCTAGGGCACCATACGAGACCACGTCTACGTTCAGCTGCAGGCGGATCTTGTCGCCGTCTGTGACGCCCGCGCTGTCACTGCTCTGTGGGGAGCTCATCTCTCGTATTTGCTTCAGTCTTCTCAATGACTCTTCGGTCCTCTGCACCGAGGTCAAAACATCCTCTACATATTTGTAGTATCTGGAACACATGTTTCTATTTATAGAGATTTACTTATCGCTCATGTTGATAAGGAGCTAAGTTTTATTAAGTTAGGTACGATTACAGCATTTAAATACGAATATATCCTATATGGATAACTTTGCGTAGATTGTGTTTTCGAACTCGATGACGTATTACGATTTTGTATATTAATTTTGAGGAAAAATTAATAATGAAATGAATACTTACGAAATAGTCATAACATTGAAAAGCGATTCGAATAGCTCCATAATGAACACATTATCCAACTTTTTGGAAACTTCCTCATTGAATTCTTTCAAGGCATTCGAGACTACATCAATGTAGGTGCAGGACTTCGTCGGCACACTGCGGTTGGTCTTTCTATACAACCTCGGTATGTCACTGACTTGCTTCAATTGGACATTGAAATTGTTGTATAGTTCATTGACTATACAATCTTTTATCTTCCCATTTGTACCTTGTAGTGCCTCCTCAGAAGATCTTAATGTTTGTCCAAGTAAATCTTTGTTGTCAATGGGTATTTTGGTTTGAACAAGCTCCAATAATTGTGGCAACCTTCTCATTAAAGTCTGTATGTCCACATAGATGTTAATACTGTTATCAATTAGGTTTTTATTTACATTCGCTGGTTCAAACTTTTGTGTGGGTATTCTCTGAAAACAGTGAAGAATAAATTGTTTTACATAGTTATGAATAAAACATTCATAATAATCATCAGACAAGCTACTTTGAGAGAACATCACTTTGTTATTGTAAAACAAAGCAACACAATGTGTGTTCGTTAATTTGGTCTTAATCTACCGTAGTATGACGTCATCGCAGGTTTATTTTTATGTAACTTTAACTACAAACTACTATACACCATGTCGTTGTTGTTTGAATTAATTTGCATTTGATTACTCACAAATAGGCCTTGAGATTAAACGATCGAAGAGCTTAGGGCTTTACAAGTACCCATTAGCTTAACGATAAAATCAGGTTAATTTCATAATGCTTATCAGTACATACAAGAGAATTATCAGCACTCTCGAGGTTACAACTGGCTAACACAATCGTAACGTTTATTACCTGAGTGCAATACGCATTAGCCCACGTGGCATATCGAGATATCAGTTGCAGGGTCAGTTTCCAGAACTTGTGCGCCAATGCCTCGATGTAGACGCCCTCTGACCAGCACTCCTGGGTAGCATGCCAACACTTGTGTGTTTCTCTCAACACAAAGTCGTTATTGTATTCCACTGTAGGGCTCTTTTGTAGCGCCGCCTCGAAGCTTCCTGTGATTGTTTGTACATTTTATAAACACACACATTCATGTAATTGGGTGAGAAAGTTACGTGTTTCTTATCAACAATGTTGGAGTGGGCAGTGGTTGGGGAATTCGATAGCGGATTCTGGCGTTTGTCCAATATAGTGTGATTTGTTATCTTAGCGTGATAATCACTACAAACTACGCAAGACGCCAAATGTTTTGTTTAGTCAGTGGGCGTCTTGATTGAACATAAATGGGAGCATGTCGGATTTTACGACAGTCACAAACAATGGCCCAGTGACCTTACTGTGACAGGGGTAGATAGAATATAGATAAAAGATGTGAACAATTTGAATGACATTGCAAAATTAAGGTCAAGATCAGTCACATTTATATTGAAACAGCTGGAATTTCAACAGTTAATTACACAGTCGTATTTAGGCATCCAACTAGGTGTTGCTTAGGGTTAATGAAATCGAATATTAGATTTGGCAGATGGAATTCAAATAAATAAAAAAAATTACCTGCAATTTCCTGAAACCGTATCTGGAAATAGACCGGCAAGTTCCATCTCCTCTGGAAGCTCTTGTACTCCGACGTTTCATGCATCAACTTAACATCATCAGCTGAACAATATCCTTCAAGCTTTCTTACAAATTGAATGCTCTCACTGTACCTCTTGTAAAATATCTGAGGGTTGCCAGGAGCAAAAATAGATGCGAGATTGACCTCCAACCTATTTTCAACTTCGCACCAAAAGCAGTTCACTAAAAACCTATATTTCTTAACAAGAAAGGAGAGTTTGGAATGTTGTGTTACAGTTAGTAGCAACTTCAGTTTTGTGTCTAATAACATCAAGATTCTCTCGTAGATTCCTTGTAGTCCGTCTTTGCTCTTCTGTAATGCTGGTTCGTTTATGATGTCTTGTAATAAGGGCGCAACAGCTTGCTTTCTGATCAGCATTTCGGACTCTTTGACTCGGTCTAGAGAAGCAAGTGTGGTTAAAGTTTTTAGAAGGTTCTCCTCATCACTGTTGTTCCAAAACTTGAACAGTAATTCGTTGAGAGTGTGTATTAATTTTCCTCCTATTTCATTATATTGTAATTTATGCTCCGGCTTTATTATACCATCACACTTTGAAATGGAGAATTTCAATTGGTTGTATTGCATCGCTGCACGATCGGCTAGAGCTACTTGTTCTTGTTTCTTTTTAAGAGATATTTGTTTTAGAACATTGTCTAGTGTTTTCAGACAGTTTATTGTTTGGCTATAATGTTTGAGCAGCTGCTTCTTCTTTTGTAGGCCGTGTCTCTGACTCATCCACAATGACAACTCCTTCATTGCATCTTCTAAACATTGTTTTACACTCTACAATTTATAACAAAACAAAATGTTAATAAATTCACAATTAATGCAAACTAAATAGAAAGAATATCAATAGGTACTGAGAAAAGTATGCACACAACATGGATCATTAAAACCTAAAATTAATTACCTACTGAATAAAATAACTAAAGAAAGAAAGATTAACTTACAACAACTTCATCATTCAACTGTCCTAATGGCACCTGTATTTTCACGATAGCCTTGTCAAACCCGATGAGAGTGGCACAAAGATTGACGAAGTTTGCGTAGTCCTTGTTTATAAGCTCTATCATCGCCAACCTTAGAACTTTTAAGTATACTCCCAGGTCATCTCGCATTGTCTCCAATGATGCCACATTTTGATGCTCCGCCAAAAAGTTATCGACGGAGAAATTCGTCTGAAATGATTAATAATAAGTTTAGAAAATATTCCAAGCCCAATCAACTGATTAGCACGATTAATTATATGGAAATCGGCGAAAATACCTTGACGAAATCATTTCTGTCGAAGCAGAGCCCCCGTGGGGCCGGCGGCAGTGTAAACTCCATTATAGTGTTTTCCATGCTAACGTGTCACTATCATTGTATTAAGAAGGCACCATTATTGAAAGGAATTGTTGGAAAGTGTTTAAATTATCTATTTAGATCGCTAGTCCCTACGGCGATCATTTTGACACTTAACCACCACTTATCTTCATTGACGTAAGCCTGACACATCACACGTCAAGTTTATGGTTCGGAAACACACTAACTTTTTTTGAAGAAACTATAAAAAAACTTTTCGAATTTTAGTTTTGAAGGTTAAATAATTACACAAAAATTAGAACTAAATGAATAAGAATAAAACTTTATTCTTTGTCTCTTAAAGCCGGCTCTTCAAGCTTAGTACTTGCCTCAAATCGTAACCTTTACTTGAAACGTGTGAATATATCGTCAGTACTTGCCTTTAATTTGTGCACGAGCGTACACTACCTCACATTAGCAACTCTATTTAATTTTGTAGTACCTAGGTAGTTCAAACTTCATTTGTGACGGACGGGAAACTACGGAACCCTACACTGAGCGTGGCCCGACACGCTCTTGGCCGGTTTTTTTCTATCGAGCAAAGTTGTTTTCACAACACTATGTCACTAGCATATATCCTGACGAATATCATATATTTTTCTGATTTTGTTTACTGCAGTGAATCATATATACTTTTACGCATTAAAATACTCGCGTTTGAGGTAGTATAAGCTCTTAAATCGACACTTAGTCGAATCGGCAGCAAGCGCTTACCTTGGTATAGGTTTAAACTTGTGTATGTTCGAAATTTGGCGAGCTTAACATCCACCATCAACCTACAGTAGTCCACTGCTAGTTGGACAAAGTCCTCTTCAATCGCCACCACTCTTGAGTGTAGGTGTGAATTCAGGAGCTCGATTCTCGGCATTTGCCGCTATATCAAGCCTATAAGGGCGTCCCACCACAATATAACGATTCGTGGTCCTGACTCAAGAACATGTCTACCTTATCGGTCATCGGTTGTAACTTGTAGGTACGGCTAACAACGGCAACATATCAGCATGTTTATTCCGCTATATATCGCTAGGTATAGCTTAGTGTTGCCCAAAATCGGTCTTGGTCTTGCAGTCTTGGTCTTGTTCTTGCATTTTCGCAAGAGCAAGACCAAGACCGACTTATTGTAGCAAGACCAAGACTGAACCCTGCAAGATTGGAGCAAGAACAAGACTTAGCCTGCAAGACTCTTGCGTCTCACAGTTTACTTAGTCAAACTGAGATTTGGGCGTTATTATTTTCTTTTTATGTTTTGGCGAATTTGTGTACTACTGTATGGATATGTGTATGTCTGAATAAATAAATTAATTGATTTGAAATAAGTAGGTATTTGGTTTCAATCCCGTTTTCTATAAAGACGTTCCCCAGTATCAAAACCGTATCATCTTATGTGTAAGCCACTGCGTTGTAAACACGATCGCGCACGTTTTAATAAAAATAATGAGTTGTCTTTTAATTTTAATATTCAAAATCAAAATCAAAATTTCAAAATTTAATCAAAATTTTAATTCATGTTTTAGTTAGATGTTTGTGCTGGGAATTAAAAAAACTAGCTGACGACATTAGTTAGAAGTATCAAGTCGAAATGAAGATGAAAAGTATGTATTTGATAAACTACTACTTGCATCATTTTTTATAATTATTATCAATTTAATTTAATTAATTTGGCGGTTCAAAGTATTTGCAAGACTTGCGAGACTCTTGCTGCAAGACCAAGACCAAGACTGAGAGCGCAATACCAAGACCAAGACCAGCAGGTGTATTGACGCAAGACCAAGACCAAGAATGGCTAAATCTCGTCTTGGTCTTGCATTTGGGCAACACTACTATAGCTATATCGACTACTCTATTTCTCTGTCGGATCACTTCGCTCCGGATTCGACTCTTCAGGCAGACCGCAAACATAGCCTACCTTCGTTTTGGCCCCGTAAGCCATAACAGGTAAAACGTATTTTGTTGAAGACATTAGTACTTAGGCTCTGTAGAATAAATACCCGACGCGAATACCCGACGCAGGCTCCCAATTAACGCTGCCCAGCCCAGCTAAATTCTGGTAGCATCCTTTTCAAAGCTGTTCTTACAAACAAACTGCAAAGTTTATCCGAGAAACATATTCTCGAATACCTCGAGAGGACCGCCATTGATAACAGTATCTACTGGACCGGAGAGGGTGACGTGTTTGTTGAACATAGCCTGCCTGGGTTCTGTCCAAGTTTGACCTGGAACCAATACGTATTGAGCAATCAACTCGGTCATCCAGCATCTGCAAGCCCTATAACGGTTCAGCCAGTATGATGATGTCATCTAAGCGAATGAAGCCGACATAAATCTACTAATGACTTGGCCTGACCCTGACTTGGGTGGTTGTCGTTGGTCTCATAGTCGCAAGCACGTCTGCTGAGCCTGAGGCCCTGGGTTCGAACCCGAGTCGGCCAAAGCGTTATTGATTTTTCGTGAGAATCTCTCAGTTCTTAGCATGTGTATGCGTATTAGTAAATATTTAAAACTTTTTAGACCGTGTGGAACCGCAGTCTTATGTTAGAGAGCCAGAGCCCCTTATTTTATTTTACTGTACTTAATTGGTCCATTAGACGGAATACAAACAAAGGATTCAAATCATCGATGTTACACTATCATTTTGTCCTTATTAGGCATATTTACCAATAACTAGATAAATGGAGCCTTATTGGAAAATGTAGTAAGTAACAAAATTCTACAGGTTGTTCGTTTATGCAATTTTAAAGTATAAAAGGTTATTTTTCGTCTTACAGCCTGCAGAAGCTGACAAAGTAGAAGGAAAGTGAGAATAAAGTGGGTATCAGGTAAAACCATGTCACCTGGTGTTCATAAAAAAAATGATATGACTCATTGATATTTCAATTTGATATCACAATAATATTCAATATGGAGGAGCTCGTGGCTTAATAAGAACTGCCACTCGGGTCGATCTTTAGGTAAAGCTGTGCTTGCCTAGGTCGGTCTGTGGATGGGTGACCGCCCGACACACCGAGTTTCCTCCGTGCCTCGGAAAGCACGTTAAGCTGTTGGTCCCGGCTGCCATATCTTTGGCAGTCGTTACAGGTAGTCAGTGACCTGAAATTCTGACATCCAGTCTTACCAAAGGGTATCGTATTACCTAGTATTAGGTAACTGGGTTGTGGGGGTCAGATAGACAGTCGCTCCATGTAAAATAGGTACTGGTATTCAGCTGCATCCGGTTAGACTGGAAGCCGACCCCAATATAGTTGGGAAAAGGCTAAAGTCAAAGGTCAAAAATATTTATTTCAAGTAGGCCAGTAACAGGCACTTTTGAATAGTCGAATTAAACTAACTGCGGCACTCAGAGATATCCAACTATTACTCAAGCCGCCACCCAGCAAAGGCCTAACATAGTTTTGTATGACAAAACTGCCAAGAACCCTTACCAAGCGACGGCTAGGCAGGTGATGATGACTCATAATATTCAATCTCTCGGTTTCAGCAAGTAGGTACCTTTTCTTCAGGGGCTAGGTACCTACATCTTTCATCGTCGAGGAGTTATTTTGAATACATATATTCACTCTCGGTCACCCCACCAGGCATCAGCTTGTATAACAACATGCGAAACGTGCCAATTATCGTCCAGCCATTGATACAACACAAATTAGATCGCTATTAACCGGTTGTTTACCATAATTACTTACCTCGTTATATTAAGTGCCCAAACATAGAAGATTATGTTTAATATTTATACAGGGTAATTTAATTCAGGAAGGATTGATTCATTTCAATTGTCTGTTTAGTCACCATGACTTCGTCTGAAGACCTTTTTCTCAACAGAGCAAAGTTCGTAATGAAATATTTAGGAGTTTGGGTGCCGGTGGAAAATGGATCTGTTCTTCGTACTGGCTACAGAGCCTTTATGATGACCCTACAGTATCTGTTCTTGCTTTTCCAAACGATTTACATAATCCAGGTGTGGGGAGACCTGGATGCTGTTTCGCAAGCGTCTTACTTGCTGTTCACTCAAGCCTGTCTTTGCTTGAAAGTGACCGTTTTTCAAATCAATATGGGAATGTTGAAGGAGTTGTTGAGGCTTATGGATTCAGAGATTTTCAGGCCACAAAATCTAACGCATGAAAAGTAGGTTATGGGGGATGAATTGCCGGAGTACACACATTTTAGATTTTTACCGGGTTGCGACTTATACGTACACTTCAGGGCAAATAAATTATGGCAGCAGTTAACTGCTGTTGCACCATAAAGCTCTTTAATTTGTGTACTCCGGTACCACTTCTGATATTTTCTCAAGAAATGCAGCAGAATGTTTTCCCATTAGTATTTTAAAGTTGCAGGCCGCTCGAATCAAGCGACTGCTGCTTGCTTTCATGGTGAGCTCTCAAATAACCTGTGGCATGTGGGCACTGAAGCCTTTGTTTGACGACACTGATCGGAATTTCCCGTTTGATATGTGGTAAGTGATTCGCTATCTACTTAAACGTAGGTACTTTTACGAGTGCACCCTTCATACCTGACTCCACCATAAGAAGGGTTATTTAAACTAAATCCTTATAGTGACATAACTTTCACTGGCTTTATTAGTGAACATTAGATGGGCTCCGAAATTTCCATTTAATTTGAAACGTACTGCAGCATTGTACTCGTAGTTTCATAACTTGTCGGATGTTTCAGTAGCAATCAAAGCATTTCATCTGAAGCACGTATGACTTAGGAAAAAAAACTGTCTGTTTAAGCACCTTTTAGAAAATGGGATTAGCATTTACCATTTGACGAAAATCTTTTCCAAAACATGACCTTGTTTCACCAGGATGCCACTGAATCCCGAGAAGGTTGTGCAGTACTACATTGGGTATGCCTTCCAGTTGGGCACGATCTGCATCAGTGCCTATATGTACTTCGGAGTGGACAGTGTGGCCTTTTCATGTGTCATCTTTGGTTGCGCCCAGATTGAAATCATCAAAGAAAAGCTTTTAAATGTTGGTACTTACTTCTATCCTTTTCTTATTCAATGAACGTGGAAAAATCAGTTTTTCAGTTCTAAAAATCTAAATCTCTGTAGATTTCTTCAATAAATGGAAGACGTGGTACAAAGGAAGTGGATGACGCTCTAGCCGACAACTACAACAAGCTCGTAAATTGTATCAAACACCATCAAGCTATTGTTAAGTAAGTATCTTATTTAGACTTGTAGTTTTGATCATGAGCGTGATAGATTTTGCAAAATGATCCGAAGTGGGACTTGGGTTGACTTCTTTGTAACTGGCTGAGAAGTCGTCCTTTACTAGCAAGAGTCGAAGAGGATTACGAATTTACGATAGAGCTAACTGAGTCCCCTTGGCTTCCTTGCCTGGCTTCAGTTATACCGTAGTACCGCTTCAGTCTCTTTTCTATTTTTCAGGTTCACAGAGCTTGTCGAAAATGCTTACCACCCGTATCTGTTGTTCCAACTTGTTGGCAGCGTTGGAATCATCTGCATGTCAGCTTTAATGATTTTAGTCGTGAGTACCTACTATTTTCTATCTACCCAACTTAACGGATCCATCTCAAGAGTTTTTCAATCGTTAAATATTTGATCCTAATAGATCGATTGGCAGAGCATGCAGTTCTTCTCCATTCTGACTTACCTATCAGTGATGATCAGTCAATTGTTCGTGTGCTGCTGGTGTGGACACGAGCTCACTGCTACCGTGAGTACTCATATTTTGCTTCGGTAGGTACAATAGTTGATATCCATTTTACAATGTCCAAAAACACTGCTACATACATACTTGCAACCTATGTTTGCACAACTACCTATAGGTAATAGTCATCGCATTTATCACCATCGAATCAACATTGAGCTGTTTCGAAACATACTATTATTGAATGGACTTTTAGTAACTTAAGAGCCTCTCAGATTTGTCATGAACCCCAGCCAGGGACACACACAGTTACGTTATTGCTTCGGGAATGGTTTGATCTTCTATCAGCAGGGTGTTACCAGTAGTTATCTGTATTACTTGACATATTTCAGAGTGAAAATTTGCACACAGTGCTGTACCAATGTTACTGGTACGAGCAGGACGTGAAGTTCAAACGTGAGCTGTGTTTCGCCATGATGCGAATCAGTCGTCCGCTGGTATTGCGCGCTGGACACTACATCATTCTGTCACGGCAGACTTTTGTGGCTGTGAGTACCTTGCTTTTTGTCATTGCTTCAAAAGGCGCAGCGCATCCTTCGGGTAAGACCATCAGGCCATGACTCTTAAAAGGTCCCTGTACTATATACGGTACTCTTTAAAGGTACCAGGGCACAATCCTTAGGAAATGCTGTTAGTAACTTGCTTGATAACGCGATCAAAATGAGTGCGCTTTAGATTGGATTTTCTGATCGTGCTTGGCGATACAATCCACTACTTTTGTTCCAGATCCTTCGAATGTCGTACTCCTACTTTGCCGTATTGAATCAAACCAAATAAGACGACAAATGTTACATCTCAGCATGAAAAAGGATTTTCTGCAAAAGAAAAGATTTTAAATTAAGCAGCAATAAAGCCATGCAAGAGAAGAAGATTAGATTAGAGTAGTAAGCACGCAAGCAAATAAATTAATACATAAACAGCTATAATTTTATTTTATTCCTTGGGCAACCCTAGAGCCTGCCTTCTTTCTTGTAGGTGGTAATCAGAGCTGTGTGAACCAAATCACAGAAAACAACTGCAACAAGTGTGAATTATTTTAATTGTCACCTATCTACTCACGTCTCTACCAACAAAGTTTGCTTTGACGTGGAAGTTTATAATTGCAAAAAAGTTTCTAACCTAGGTACACTCGGTGAGAAAGTTCTACGGGCTAAAGTATAAATATACGGCGACAAATTAAAAAAAGGTACACCCTGTACTTATTCACCATTACAACTGATGTAATGGTGAGTACTTTGACATTTAAGCAACTTGTCAACTCAATTACTACTACACAAATGGGTAGGTATAATCAAGGCGGGAACAGTGGCTATAGCGACAACAGTAGCTCCTATTGACCCTAGCCAATAAACAATGAATTACCCTACATAAAATTTACGGTAGCGTTTAAAAATAACTAAAATTATTACGTTTCTATTAAAAGGAAACCCTACACATTTCCCTGTGAAACAAAAGCAATTAGCACAACGTCTACAATTTATAACACATCAACGACTCAACGTATCAACGATTAAAACTTTACAAACTCAAGCGTTTAAACTTTGTCTTTTTAAACTATTGTTCTCTGGGAATTTACCAGGCCAAATAAACTAGGGCAGGAAGGAGAAGATACCGCACGTTCCTTACAGCAAATAAAAAATGGCGGTTAAAAATACAACATTATTCCTGGGCCGACCCAAAAAGATTCTAAGTGCCCACGGTGTCTGGCCTCATCCAAACAACTACATAATTTTGCGGAAACTTTACATGCTTCTCGTAATGTGGACCCAATACTCCTTCCTCTTATTCGAGATTATCTACATTGTGGATGTTTGGGGCGACATAGACGCGGTTTCCGAAGCTTCCTACTTGCTGTTCACTCAGGCGTCCCTGTGTTACAAGAGTACTGCCTTCATGGTCAATAAGAAGAATCTGTTGGAGCTGCTAGAGATCATGGATTGCGAGATTTTTGAGCCGATGTCTCCTGAGCATGAGAAGTAAGTAGGAGACCTTCCAATTCAGTCACAAAAAGGGAAGCCCTGAAATGATAAGTTCCTACTTAGTAATTTGCAATTATTTTTGTCTCGGACAAGAATAATTGCAATTTTTATCTCACTTGGTTAAACATGACATTGCATTTTGAAGCTAGTTAAAACTTGAAAATCTTACCTGTTGCCAGAATTTTAGCAGCACAAGCCCGCAAGATAAAGCGCCTCTGTTTATTCTTCCTGACAAGTGCCACAACCACCTGTACGCTGTGGGCTATGATTCCGCTGTTTGATGATGCCAGCAAGCGATCCTTTCCTTTCAGAATCTGGTAAGCAAGCAAGAATTTTCATAAGGCCTTTGAGTGCCTCAGCACAACAGTTTAGGCTAGGCTAAAAACGTACAATGAACATTTTTCTTTTGGACTTGCCTTTTTGTATCAACTGGACAATGACATATTGGAGATAGCTATAGTTTTACAGACTTCCGGTACTGCGTATACCAGCTCGAGTTAAACCTTTTTTACGGCACCTTCCGCTCGTCAGCTTCCGGTGAATATTTAATTATTATTAGTTACATTTGAATGATAGTTGACCAATAATTTTGTTACTTAGCAGTTAATTAATATTACTCGATTTTTTTAATTATTTAATTGTAATATTTAGGTTTTTGTAGAACTGTTTAAAACTCGATGCGTCGGGCTGTGGAGTGCACGGCCACCTAAACGTTGCACAAACTCACTAACCGAAAAAAAAAACAAAAGTAATCTCATATTTTGACCCGCAACTCTCTCCAATGCATTTCTTCTCCTTCCGAACCTATCTTGAGACGCCATTATGTTCAGGATGCCGGTAACTCCGCTAAAGTCTCCTGGCTATGAGCTGGGCTACTTGTACCAGATGATCAGCATCTACATCAGCGCCTTCCTCTTCATATCGGTGGATAGTGTCGCCGTGTCAATGATAATGTTCGGCTGTGCACAGCTGGAGATTATTATGGATAAGATTAAAAAGGTGGGTGAAATTAACGAGTTTGGTAGGAGTACTGTATAATTTGGTTTGGTAGGAGTGGTGAGATCCCATTACCCAATCTGAACAATGTAATAAAACTGAAGAGTTTGTTTGTGTGTTTGTGCAAATCTCTGGAAATACTTCTCGTATTTGAAAAAATCTTGGTATCTCGAAGGTATAATCAGGTATATTGTGACCAATTGTTCAAAACCGATGACTACAATAAGATACACGATCAAAAACTCTATGATCTCCAACGAAAAATTGACATTTAGTGCGAGGGGAATCCCCCTCAACCACAGAGTACAATAAAATAATAATAATATTCACAACTATCACACAACGCCATCTAGTCCCAAGCTAAGCAGAGCTTGTGTTATGGGTACTAGACAACTGATAAACATACTTATACAGGGTGTCCCGTAAATAATGGATCAAACGTAACGGGTAGGTAGCTTACCTAATTTCCAACAACTAATTTGAATATTAAAAAAAAACCGTTACAGTAACCAAGATATTTTTTTTTTTCGAATTTTACCATTTTGTCTTCCAGAATTAAGTTTTTTTAATGCTGTTGCTGCAAATGATGACATTTTTAGGTATGATTTTTATCTAACTTTTCTGAATAGCTTACTAATTTTATAAGATACCATTTTTTTGAATACCGCTTTATTTGCCTTAGAAAAAAAATCTTGAGTTGAAAAGATTTTTCTTTACGATGTTAGGACCAAAATTGAAAAATTTCTCCTGTAAAAAAAATGTATGACACCGAAGACGACCATTATTTTAAAAACTTGTACATTTAATAAGGTTTGCAAATTGGTATAAAACTTACGTCTAGTCCTTATCGTTACAAAGATATTGCTATGAATGTGATGAAAAAGACAGAAAATAAATTAAATTGGTACTATCCAATTTTTTCCTTTTCGTTATTGCTTATGCTTGAATGCTTGTAATCGAAGCAGGTAGTTAAGGTAGTTATGCTTGTAATCGAAGCAGGTAGTAAATTTTTTTTTAAAGGAGAATTTTTTCAATTTTGGTCCTAACATCGTAAAGAAAAAACTTTTTAACTCAAGATTTTTTTTTCTTAGGCAAATAAAACGGTATTCACAAAAATGGTATAACATAAGTAAGCTATTCAGAAATGTTAAATAAAAATCATACCTAAAAATGTCATCATTTGCAGCCCCAGCATTAAAAAAACTTAATTCTGGAAGACAAAATGGTAAAATTCGAAAAAAAATTAATATCTTGGTTACTGTAACGGTTTTTTTTGAAATATTCAAATTAGTTGTTGGAAATTAGGTAAGCTACCTACCCGTTACGTTTGATCTATTATTTACAAGCATTCAAGCATAAGCCATAACGAAAAGGAAAAAATTGGATAGTACCAATTTAATTTATTTTCTGTCTTCTTCATCATATTCATAGCAATATCTTTGTAACGATAAGGACTAGACGTAAGTTTTATACCAATTTGCAAACCTTATTAAATGTACAAGTTTTTAAAATAATGGTCGTCTTCGGTGTCATACATTTTTTTTACAGGAGAAATTTTTCAATTTTGGTCCTAACATCGTAAAGAAAAAACTTTTCAACTCAAGATTTTTTTTCTAAGGCAAATAAAACGGTATTCAAAAAAATGGTATCTTATAACATTAGTAAGCTATTCAGAAATGTTAGATAAAAATCATACCTAAAAATGTCATCATTTGCAGCAACAGCATTAAAAAAACTTAATTCTGGAAGACAAAATGGTAAAATTCGAAAAAAAAATAATATCTTGGTTACTGTAACGGTTTTTTTTTTAATATTCAAATTAGTTGTTGGAAATTAGGTAAGCTACCTACCCGTTACCGTTTGATCCATTATTTACGGGACACCCTGTATATTTCTAAATACATACATATTATAGATAAATTACACCCAGACACAGAACAAATTATGATCGTGCTCATCACACAAACATTTGTCCTGGGTGGGAATCGAACCCACGACCTCCGGCATAGCAGTTAGGGTCACTAACCACTAGACCAACAGGCCAGTCTAATATTGAAAATACTGCCCTCAACTACTGAAGAACTACCTTCCATTAGTTCCATTCATATTAACCTGGATGCTTTGTGACGTAGTTAAACCAAACTAACTATCGTTTGTTTGTTTTCAGATACAACATGTGTTTGATGCAGCACAGTCTGTTGAGAATCGTAAAAAGTTGATTAAAATAAATAACGAATATCTGGTTGAATGTATCAAACAGCATCAGACTGTTGAGAGGTTAGTATTTCATTTTTGTTTTCCAAAATTGTAAAATATTTTAGAGAAAACTTACCTTAAAATATGGAAGGAAAGAGGCAGACTGATAAGGAATAGATAAAATATAGGTAGGTAGCTAGGTAGTATTGCGGTTCTTATTTACGTTACGACTGAGAGTTGTAAGTTGCCATAAGATTAAGTAGAGTACCTACCTACCTACATTCTTTTTGCTTGTGTATTATAATCATAATGATGTCTTCGAAATACATATTTCTTTCAGGTTCATCCAATCGTGTGAAGATACATATCACGCAAACATATTCTTCCAACTGACAGGCACAGTTGCAATTATATGCAACATTGGATTGAGGATATCTATAGTAAGTATATTTATTTGGTTTTTGATTCATCATCATCATCAGCCATAAGAAGTCCACTGCTGCACAAAGGCCTCCCCCCATAGAACGCCATTACGAACGGCAACCTGCCGTTTGCATCCACCGGTTGCCCGTGACACTCACTATCACACGGCTACACATCAAGCTATACAAAACCAGTTAATCTTGGCCGCACTTTACTAGATCTTTTCGCACAATGAACGATCAGATTATACTGGTTTTGTATAGCTTGATGTGTAGCCGTGTGTACCTACCGTCGGTTTGTTGTTTTCGTCGTTGTTTTTGATTGACCGCTTGTAATCAAAATGTCCTTAAATAGGTAAGTCGGTTGTAATGGAATTTGAACTTTGATCAGCTTTGTAATCTGTGAATAAGTTCCCAAAGCTTGATTCTTTAAAAAATAAATGAAAATATAGGTGGAACACAACAGCGTGCAGTTCTTCTCGATGTTAAACTACATGGTCACCATGCTATCTCAACTGTTCCTGTATTGCTGGTGTGGACACGAGCTTACTATACGGGTAGGTGATCAGGGTAGACGACTAAAAAAATCTAATTAGTCCGTCAGATAGATTTCCAAAAAATATTGAACACGTATTTTTTCTTTTTTCACGTAAACAAAAAATGAAGACGATACAGCGCTTTGAAAAGTCGTGCAACGTCACAGCTTGGTACAATTTTACGAGACTATGACGTCAAAAGCCCCCTCTCCATGATCTTTGACAAGCTTTATTTTCGTCAATTTTTATTATTTTGATAAAACAAAAAACACGTATCCAATATTTTCCGATAATCTAACTGACGGACTAAACAGAATCATATTTTTTTTAGTCAGTCGTCTACCCTATTGTAATAGTATTAGATTACCTACTTTGGTGATTATACCTACTATAGCCAGCGCATCCCTATGAGTATGACCATCATCGCCGATTGTGAGAAATCTACGCCGTACCTACATGATCCTTAAGTGATGCTTTTCTGATAGGTACGGTACATTCGTGTAGGTACCTGTTTTTCTTATTTGTCATTTTGTCAATAAAGTAACGCATTAGTATTTGACAGAGCACGCGGGGGTATCAGATAGTTATATAGCTCTAATTTTCTTCTGTTTGAACTTCGTGTCGTAATTTGTGCTGTTTGCACCAGGAAATAACAAAAACTAAACTGGCGAGCATAATCGTTAGACCATCATTAAAAAAATATTGTAGTTACGAATGCGGTTGTTTATACAGTTTTTATTATACTTAGACCGTATTAAGTCAAACGGTAACATCCC
This sequence comes from Diarsia mendica, assembly GCA_949316265.1. Taxonomy (NCBI): domain Eukaryota; kingdom Metazoa; phylum Arthropoda; class Insecta; order Lepidoptera; family Noctuidae; genus Diarsia; species Diarsia mendica. Next base: position 5,524,939 of record OX438906.1, on the reverse strand, counting down.
TTTGGTAGGTCAAAATAATTTTTTCGAAAAAAAAAAAAAACTTTTTAACAAATCAACATGCATCGAAATAACTGTTCTACCCACCTTTATTAAAACACTACCTTGTTCGGAACAACCGTTGTTTTCTGGCCATCTCTTGCATTAGATAGTTTGCTAGCCATATTATGTAAAGGTTTTTGACCACAACAAGTTATTCATTAGGAACTATTTTCAGAGTGAAGACCTCCGAGAATGGCTGTACCAGTGTCCATGGTATGAGCAAGAGACCAAGTTCAGACGGGCCCTGTTCATAGCCATGGAACGCATGAAGAAACCTATCATTTTCAAAGCTGGCCATTACATTTCACTGTCAAGACCTACGTTTATTGCGGTCAGTAATAAAAAACTTTTGGAAATGTTTCAAGAACTCTAAAAGGGGGTTAAAAATTGTTTTATTTGTACATCTGGGATATTTTTCTCTTGATCTATCAAACATTCCAGCAGTGGCCTTTCATAGAACATCCTCCATTTTGAAAGAGTTGTCGCAATTTTTTTCAATAAAATGGTGGAAGTTAGGCCGGCCAGCTCTTTTTATTATCAGGATCAGTTTGGACCGTTAAACGTTTTCATATGTGTTTCGTATTAAACTTTTCATTTGTACGAGTAGTTATAAAAGATTTTTTTCTCATTGCAGATTCTACGCTGCTCATACTCTTACTTCGCGGTCCTAAACCGGGTGAACACTGAATAAAACGCACAACTCACAAATTATTATTATTTATTTATAAACCGTGTAGGTATCACATATGCTTAATATGTAACATTCACGACAGTTTAGGCGAAAGTGTGCTTAATATGAAAAAATATTATCATTTTTATCCTCGTAACACTCAACGACACTTAACTAAAGCCTTGTGCACACTTTATGATACTTTTGAACAATTATTTATTTGTTAATATTCGTATAGTCTGTTAATATATAATAAGACTACGAATCATCGCCAGCGAATAAATAAAACCTAAACAGAATAAAGCTTGTAAACTTGAAATAAGTACCCCAAAATGTGTACAAGGCTTAACAAAGTTTTAGTTATTTTTAGTCAAAGTGATAAATTCGTGCGCTTAAATTAAAAACAACGATTAGCGTAAAGGCGAACGTGTAAAACAATTACAACCACGTTTTTAGAATTTTCATTCGCAATAAATAGGAGACTTGAGGCCTATTTATATAGGAAAGATAACACGTAATACCTTAAACCAACGTTGAGAGAACATTCATTACGAGATTCATTCCACATTTAATTGTACGTACTTAATAAAAAAAGCTCATTGTTATAACATATACTAAAGACCCTTTACATTAAAATACAACAACCTTAAACCCATGTAAATATCGTTTCTTTATAAATAGGCCAAGAAAAATTACAAGTACAGACAGAGCAATAATATGTATACACTTGGCAAAATTCAAATGCAAATTACTCTTGAAATAACGATTGCAACTTTAAGATATGACCTACTTTGTGATAATATATGTTCTAAAATATTAGTTTCGTTACGTTATATAAAATGAAATCAAAACAGTAGGTGAGCATGGCTTCTAAACGTTGTTATGTGTATACATATTGCTGCTGCTGATTGTACATAGTCTGAATAACTTCAGTATCATTATAAATGTCTCTTACATACATTTAATTAGCAATAAAGCGTGAACCGTACCGTTTGTTTTCACTTAATACCTTATCCTTTAAAACAATAACATCAAAACGACTTAGGAAATAATTTTGAAATATCTTTATAAGGTAACAATCAGTCGCATGTCGTTACTTATTTGTTACGAAGCTCATTTTGTTTGAAATAACCTTGTTTTGAGATGCCTGTCTGTCATAGAAGCTGATATAAGTTATCAATTAAACAGGTGACTTTAAAATCAATCATAGTGGTCGTGGTGTTACGAATATGAATAACTTTTTCTATGAGGCAAACTTAAAAATGTCGAAATAAACATTTTCTGTTCCATATAAAAGATGTTTGTGTTTTTTTTCTAACCTTGACCAATATAAATAATTTTGACCTGTAGTCAAAATTATTTATTTTGTTTTATCGGGTAATTTATTAACCCCAGAAATATGTTCAATGAATTCCAAGTCAAAACTGTAACTTCATATAAAACTTCTGATTCAACAAATAAATCATATAATTGTATTTATTTCATTGCAAATGTAAATTAAATAATAAGTAAGTAATCAGTTTTACTTGAGTTTAAAAAAAACATATAAAACTTCTGATTCAACAAATAAATCATATAATTGTATTTATTTCATTGCAAATGTAAATATTAATCAGTTTTACTTGAGTTTAAAAAAATTAAAATGTTTTAAAAATTTAATTTTAAAGGATTTTCAGTTAATTTGACAGACAGACACTAAGGCTGAGTTGCACCAAAAAAGTCGTTAAAGTTAAAGTTTTTGTCAAATTTGACAGTACTATAAGGGGTATCTAATAGAAAAATTATTACAAAAATTTTTTTGCAAACATTCAAACAAAGTAAGTACCTATTATATTTATTGCTTTGTCTACCTATAGCACGTACCTATTATTTTTTGGTTGAACAATTACATAAGATGAATATCCTTGCAATGCAATCGTATAGTCAGCCACCAAGCTACGTTTTTAGAGACTCGAAATCTTGGCAAGTAACATTCGTCGTTCCATGTGGAAAAACGATCGGCTCTAGGTAATCACACTTTTCTTTTCATCGCTTTCGTCATCAGAACTGGTTTCTGCGAGTATTTCTTGGAGCAGGGACATGATGTCTAAAGGTTATATTCAACGCGTTTGACAATAAAATTGACAGACAATTTAACATAAACTATAACACTAACCAGCGGAAAGTGAGTGGTTGCAGTTACCGTTAAAGTTATGACGTCATTTAACTATTTGTCAAATCGCGCAACTCATTGTTGGCATAACCGATACAAAACTGAAGTTTTGATGTTTGTTTGACGTGCCATTTGACACAAACTTTAACTTTAACTACTTTTTTGATGCAACTCAGCCTAAAAGTCGACGTAACAATATTAATTGTGATTAAAAATAGTGCGCATAAAATAAATAAGGCGTTGGGTTTTATTATCAATATCACAGCGACGATAGTGCACGACATGATAAGAATATTAATAGGTACGTAATAAGGTTGCTTTTTGCAAGGGTTTTTGTGGGTTTTATCAATGCTAGCAGCTTAGATATTTACTGGTGATGGGGTTGTTTTATCTGGTGGGATCAAGCTAAGGCAGCTTCACTTTAACAAATATGTATACTTAATACACAAGGTGGGAATTCTTCCACCTTGTGTATTATACATATTTGTCCCCACCGTCGCTAAAACGGTTACTACGTATTCAGTACATCATTCTGAGCCATAGAAATTTCTGGACTGGACTGTGGACTGGATTTCTGGACTGTGTAGGTGTCGCAGTTATCTAGGGAACACCTAACCGCTCCCCCCATCACCTGTTTATTTTAACAACCGATCGAATACTCCTATGTGGGGTTCGGACTTAATAAGGGGTATATGTCCCAGTGCTAACTGAGTTGTGGAGGTCAGATAGGCAGTCGCACCATGTAAAATACTGGCATTCAGCTGCATCCAGTAAGACTGGAAGTGGAAACCGACCACAACATAGTTAGGAAAAGGCTAGGCAGATGATGGGAGGGGGTTCAGAATGATGTACAGAATATGTGGACACCATTTAAGCGTCGATGTTCCTGCCACCCTGTATGTGATTTAGAATGGCATACAGAAAGTTTGTAAGGGTTGCCTTTTAATAGATTCTGATCTAATTGCGCTTTTAAAAGTTTCGAAAACCCACAAGATCTTACACTGCAATTTTTCCCCGTTAGTACGAGAGCAACTATAACTTTCATTTTCTTGTTACAATTTATTTTAAATCCATAATAATTTTAAAACAATGGTCAGCTAGCGTTCTTATATGATTAAAGAGCTCTTCAAATGAAGAGGTGTATGATCCATAAGAATATGATTCCATTCAAAATGCATGGTCATGGTGTATATATGAGCTTGTGCGTGCATAAAATGTATGTATCAAAGGTAAGACACGCGGTACTTTTTCATCAATACTTTTTTCAGATTCCAGCCATTGAGTTCTTAAATGACACCCTATTTTGATTCAACTGTCTTTTTGTTAAAGGCGACTTAGAATTGAGATATTATGTTTTGAGAACTCGAAGTACCACTGCGGTCACTGACGGTCAACCAATTTTCAACCTTATCACTTCGGGACATAAGTAAATAAAAGGGCCAGTCATGTGTCAAGATGGCAAAGTTTAGTTGAGGTGAAATTTTTTTTTCTGTTTAATTAGGTAGACTAATATAAAGTTTACCGGTTACTCTCTCAGGGTGAGATTATGAAGCCGAAAGTATTGAGGTAAAAGTATCACGTGACAAATATTATTAAAGCTTTTGTCTGCTAAAATTAGCCAGGATTTATAATTTAGTGAAAGGCCACGAAAATGCAGTGAACAAATGATTCTTGCATGTGATCATTAGAACATGTTCATCAATTTAACATAAAGTTTCACAAGGTACAGTGCCTAAACAATTAAATTTCAAATATACAAACTTCACATTTTCAACCGAAATAACGCAACTAGTAAAAACCTTACGAACACACAAACATTTTTACGACACGACGCGTTTTAAAACGAAAAACTTTTCTCCAAAAAACCACAACCGAAACGTTAAAAACGATTGTTCAAAAATCACAACGTTATTTTTTTACTCTACGCTTGCACACTTGCCTTTAAAAGTTTTGTTTCATAAAAAAGTTTGACTTAACCACGGCCATACACTACAGTGCTAACGAAAAGGGTATTTGATATATTTCTAAAAAGTCAATAAATACGAGATCCACATGAAATTGGAATCGAAGCTTACAATTTCTAAAAAAACTCAAATCAAAAGGGACATCTACAAGCCATAATTTTGACAACAGTACAGTGCCATCACATCAATTACCAGAAACTGACCAATTTTCTCAATCAATTTCCAACCTAATGCTTTACATATAAAGTTGAAAATCTATTAAAGAAATTTGACAGATTGTAGTAGCTTGAAGTGCTGGGGTCTGGACAAAGATAATCCATTTGAACCAATAATAATAAACAATCTACTCTTTCACTCATTCTAAATATAACCTTTGTTTATAATCTACCTTCAGATTTTTGATTTTCTCCGCCTCGGGGCGACAGAGGCGAAGGGGCGGAGGGAGAGAGGTCGAGCGCTGGGCTCGGCGTGAAGTAGTTCGTATTGAGTCGCGCTGGGCGTCGAACGAATATTATAGTAGCCATAGAATTACGGGTGAAAGCGCACGCGCATTGATTAAATCGACTTGTGGAGTCATTTCGCGGCACCCAATTATACTAGTTAAGCAGTACGGTTAGCGACGCTGTGAATGTCGAACGGGTTATTGATAATATCATTGGTTTGCCTTGTCACGGGAGTGCTCTTGGGAAAGCACCGAGGCTTTTGTGGTTAGACTAATACGGAGTGAGTGTGGTGGCTCGCGTTAACGGCGTGGCTTGCAGCGACGTGGAAGAATCGTCCGGAACTACCAGCAAACCATCGCAAGGTCATATACACTCATTATACACATACACAGTTACACAACTTGCGAGGGGTCAAGGAAGTGAGACCGGCTCGAAGAAATGAGGTAAGGGTAGCTTTAAGTTCAGAAATTGTAATATTGTTCGGAGGTGCGTATCGCGTCTATTTGATCCCGTTAGGACGGCAGCTGTTCGGAGACCTGTCTTCCATGGGCCCGAGATAAGGTTCGACTGAGTCCTGGCGCGATCAAAATCTGGTAGCAGAGCGTGGTTATACCCACTTGTAAAAATTAGTAGGTACTTGGTACCAATTTACTTTGTAAAAATTGTGTTCGTGTTTACAAATTCGACTTGTAGGTGGTGGTACATTGACCTACATACCAGTGTACGCCTCAAGTTGAGTTTGGCGTTATTAATAATAAGTACATGGAATGTGAATATTCGTTGATAAAATAATTTGTTATTTACGTTCGGTTACGCACAAATATAACCTCATCACAAATCGTGTTATGATTGTCAACATTTGAGACATAGAGGAATAACCTCTAGAGCACGTAGAGGAATAAGTTCAAGAGTTGGCATAGCGTCGTAGATTTATTCACTCAACGAATATATTATTATTGTTAGTTCCGGATACAATAATTGTTATTTTTTTTGGTTATTGTTATTTATTATTGCATAATCGCGTATTGAAGTTGGTACTATGGCTCCGTCAGTAACGAAAACTATCGCAGCCAGAATCGAAGCTGAATTGAGATGGTTTTCATCGGTTGTTACGTTGGTAGGTCGCACCGATCGTGAAGATGCGTTATTGTCACGCGCTCGGCAAGTTGACGAACGATATGACGCCGTGTTAAAGTGTCACGCTGAGTATTTAGCATGTCTCGAATCGACGGATCTGTCGTCGGTGGACAAGGATGCTCAGGTGGTACGGGGCAATGTGGACCAGTGTGGGGAAATGTCCATGAGCATAATCCAGGCGGCGGCCGACATTGAGCGATCGCGCATGGGTGACGTCAGGGAATCATGTCGGCCAGCAGGCGTAGGAATTCAGGCGCCGTTGCCACCAGTACATGTACCCGAGTTTAGCGGCGAGTATGCCGATTGGCCGCGATTCCGCGATATTTTTAATAGTGTCGTGCATTCGCGTACGGATCTCTCGCCCGCCTACAAGATGGCTCAATTAATGGGTAGGCTTAACGGTGAGCCGCACGACATCTTGACCCACCTGGAGATTACGGACGCCAGTTATGAGACGGCATGGGGCCTATTAATCGACCGATATGATAATCGGCGATTAATAGTTGATGGCCTCATCGATAAGATTTTTGAAATCCCGAAGGTGTCTAACGTGTACGAAATAAGGGCGAAAATCCTTAATCCGGTCACGGTTGCGGTGAACACGTTAGATCGACTTAAGTTGTCGTTAGGGGACAATAAATATATCATCGTCAATAGGGTTTTACGGAAGTTGCCGATCGACGTGGTGGCGCGCTTTGAGCAGTCACATGGTGGCGAATCGACGGACCACCTCCCAAGTTACGATGACTTGAGGGTGTTTTTAGAAGGCGAGTGCCGGCGGGCGGATTGCCAAGGGGCATCCACGTCGCACCCTCCTCCGTCAACCCGACGTACGAGCGGGCCCAAGCCGGTTGAGCCCCGTCGGGGGGGGAAGAAATACCACGCCCTCCAATCGGAAGTGTGCGCCTTCTGTCGGAAGGAAGGGCACGGTCTCGCCGCATGCGCGGACTTTAAGGCGCAGCGGGTGCATAGACGAAGAGGGGTGGTCAAGCAGCGCTATTTGTGCTTCCGCTGCTTGGGGACTCACTTTGTACGTGAGTGCCACAGGACCACTAACTGTGGAACCTGCGGAGGAGCCCATCACGAATTGCTATGCCTGGCGGAGAGTAGGGAGGTGCACGGAGCCTCGCCGGGAGGTCACCCCCCCTCTCCTAAGCCAGATTCGGGTGGTCGGTCACCCCCCCCTAGGGGGGGTGGGTCGGCCAGGAATCAGCGGTCGCCGCCCCCTCGGGGGGGTGGGCCAAGGGCTGATCCAGAGCACAACCCGATACCGTCGTCTTCCCCGCGGGGGGGGGATAGGCACCGAGACTCGGGCAGGGGCCCGGAGGTAGTACAGACGGGTTACGCGGCGTACTCGAATGCGTTGGGGGGCATGTTGCCACCCCCGAGTAGTCGCTTCTCCCCGCCTCTCGCAGAACGCCCTCGGCTGACGGCGCGCCCGCCACCGTTCGGAAGGATGCCAGTAGGCTACTTCCGACCGGCACGGATGTCACCGATGGGTCGGGAGGGTTACTACCCGGGTTGGGACCCGTATACTGGGACAGTATTTACTCCCCCTCCGGCAGGGGAGGAGGGAGGTGCCTCCTATTAGCAACTAGCAGCCTGTTCGTCAGTGGTGCCCACCCCGACAGTAACGGTATTATTACCGACGGCTAGGATTACTGTCAGGGGTACTGACGGACAGCCGGTGCACGTGCGAGCACTGTTAGATTCAGGGGCACAAGGTTGTATTGTGTCCAGCTGTTTAGTGAAAAAGCTGGGCCTTACATTAGAGCCATCACGGGATGGCGCCGTAGGTATAGGTGGCAATCGGGTGCCTCACCTCAGGGGTCAGACGACATTCCTGTTCGAGATGGGTGACACGGCATCGGTCACGCGGGTGAATGCCACGGCGATCGTTTTGGACGAAGTGGTTGGGGTCCTCCCTCAGACTCGGTTACCGTCTGCGGTAAAAGGGTTGACCAATGGATTGGAGTTAGCCGATCCCCACTTCGCGATCCCCGGACGGGTGGACGTCTTGCTTGGGTCTGACGTCCTCGGGAAGCTGCTCCGAAGCGGCAAACGGGAGCTGCAACCAAACGGGGTTGTGGCCATGCGTACCGCAGGTGGTTACGCGTTATTGGGCCCAGTACGGGAACCACAGCACTCAACGGATTATAGCTCCATATATTATGGCAGCGTGTTATCCGACGTCCTGCAACGGTTCTGGGCAACGGAAGAGCCACCCACCGCTCTTAGAAATAACCCACGTGATGAGGAGTGCGAAACATTCTATCGATGTAACACGGTGCGCCTCCCATCGGGTAGATTTATGACAAGGTTGCCATTTCTGTCAACTCGACCTCCGCTGGGGAGCTCATGGAGTCTGGCAGAAAAGCGGTTAGTGGCAATGGAAAGGCGCATGAAGCGGGACTCCAACTTCCGACAGAAGTATGTGGAGTTCATGCGCGAATACCTGACGTTGGGTCACATGTCGGTGTCCAGGGTTGACTATCGTCATGAGGAGCATTATGTGTTGCCTCATCATGCTGTTTTGAAGACACCTGACTCAAAGATTAGGGTCGTGTTCGACGGGAGCGCGGAGACGTCTAGCGGGGTGTCCCTGAATCAATGTCTCCATGCTGGTCCTAAGCTGACCAGAGACATTGCAGACATTCTCACGGACTTCAGGAGACACCAGGTTGTCTTCGTTACGGACGTACGGATGATGTTTCGTCAAACTGAGATTCATCCAGACGACCGTCGGTTCCAGCTGATATTGTGGCGAGAGAGCCCAGAAGAACCGATGGTCACGTACGAGCTCAACACAAACACGTACGGATTAAAGCCCAGCCCATATGTAGCCATGCGTACGCTACGAGAACTGGCTGATCAAGAACGGCTCCGCTTTCCCCGCGCGGCTGCTGTCATTGATAGGGACGTCTATGTAGACGACATTTGTACGGGCTCAGACAGTATTGAGCAGGCGCTCATCTTAAGGGATGAATTGGTGGCGCTCATGGCCTCCGGTGGCTATGAACTCAGGAAATGGCTGTCGAACTGCCCAGAGGTACTGGCAGGACTGCCAACTGAGTATCAACAAGACCCGCATTTGTTTGAGGATTCGGAGAATCTTCATGCGTTGGCCATTTTAGGGGTCCAGTATCGACCGAGTCAGGATGCCTTCACATACAGTTGTGAGGCCGAGTTGCTGTCGAAGACCTGGACCAAGCGATCGGTCCTTTCGACTATCGCACGAACGTTCGACCCAACCGGTTGGATCGCGCCGGTCACGTTCATGGGAAAGTGCTTCATTCAGAAGCTTTGGTTGGCTCAACTAGGTTGGGATGATCAGCTCACGGAGGAGCTGGCTCGGGAGTGGTCGGCATTCGTCACCACCTTACCACAGATCTCAGAGATTGAGATCCCGCGTAAACTGCTCCCGCAGGCAGGAGTCAAGGTCACCCTGCACGGGTTTTGTGATGCGTCGGAGAAGGGGTACGCGGCCGCAGTCTACCTGAGAACAGGTGAGACCGCTGGTAGGGGAACGGTACGCTTGGTACTGGCCAAGAGCAAGGTCGCACCTGTTCGGACTCGTTGGACGATTCCGAAGATGGAACTGGCAGGTGCAGCCCTTCTGACGCGGCTCTTGAACCATGTGGTGCGGAATTTGCGTGGTACGGTGGCTCTGAACGAGACGGTCTATGCATGGACTGACAGCCGAATCGTGTTATGCTGGTTGCAGACTTCGGTCCACACGCTCGAGGTATTTGTGGCCAACCGAGTCTCACAAATAAATAGCTCAGAGACTCCTCTGGTCTGGAGACATGTTCCAGGTGAGATTAATCCGGCTGACTGCGCTTCACGCGGCTGTCCGGCGCCTGCTTTGGTTGAACATTCTCTTTGGCGGGGGCCACAATGGCTGGAACAGCCACATGCGGAGTGGCCATTTAATGAGTGCGGTCGACATTCATTACCCCCAGACCAAGGCTTGAGGCTGAATGTGACTACAGTGGAACCCGCCACCGTAGACCACACCCTCTTGGAACGATATAGTTCGTTAGGGAAGTTACTTAGAGTAACGGGATGGGTAATGAGATTTTGTCAAAATTGTCGTTGTCCTGTCGCGCAGCGAAACATGTCGCCTATAATGGGACCTGAAGAACAGCGAAAGGCTCTCTCACTCTGGGTGAGAGTCGTTCAGAGGAATGAGTTCCAGGACGAAATTAGGGTCTTGAAGACTGGCGCAGGTCGATTGAAAAAAGGTCTTGTCCGCCTCAACCCGTTCATTGATGAGCATGGAATGCTCCGGGTGGGAGGACGATTACGGAATGCCGACTTGCCCTATGCAGCGCGACATCCTCTAATTCTCCCCAAGAAGGGAGCTTTGGTGGAGTTGTTGGTTAGGGACCGTCACACCAAGAATTCACACGCAGGCTGTAACACCCTTCTGGGCATTTTGCAGCGTGAATTTTGGATTTTATCGGCCCGCAGAATCATACGGAGCGTTGTGTTTCGTTGCTTGCCTTGTTACCGACTCAAGGCAGCCACAATGCAGCCACAAATGGGAGATCTCCCGGCCGATCGAGTCACGGAGGCTCGGCCATTTGCTGGCGTAGGGACAGATTTCGCGGGGCCTTTCATGGTCAAGACATCGCACCTTCGCAACGCGAAGTCGGTTAAGGCATATCTGTGTGTCTTCGTGTGTCTGGCGACCAAGGCCGTTCATTTGGAATTGGTGGCCGATCTCTCTACGGAGGCCTTTCTGGCGGCGTTAGATCGATTTGTTTCTAGACGGGGAGTACCGTCACTGATTCGGTCGGACTGTGGTACCAACTTCAAGGGCGCCGACCGGTGCTTAAAGGAAATTGTATTGTTTTTAAGTCAGAATGAGCGAGAGATTGGCACGGGCCTCGCCAGTCGGGGCATTTCGTGGTATTTTAGTCCACCTGGATGCCCCCACTGGGGTGGAATTTTCGAGGCAGTAGTCAAGTCTTCCAAGACTCACTTGTATCGGGTCATCGGCTCAACGATTCTCACCTTTGAGGAGTTGTCAACGGTGTTTTGCAGAATTGAGGCGGTCTTAAACTCGCGACCTTTGTGCCCGTTGAGCGCTGACCCGAATGACCTTGAGGCCATGACCCCAGGTCATTTTTTGATTGGCCAACCACTTAACGCCTTGCCGGAATATCCGTATACTGATGTCAAGTTGTACCGGTTGTCACGGTATCAGATGTTACGGCAAATGAGCCAAAATTTTTGGAAGCGATGGTCGCTGGAGTATTTGCATATTCTACAGCAACGCGTTAAGTGGACGGACAGGACGACCCCACCCTGCGTTGGAGACCTCGTTCTGGTTAAGGATGCTAACCTATCACCGTTGTGTTGGCGACGGGGGCGCATTGTTAACCTGATTACGGGCAAGGATGGGTTTCCAAGGATCGCAGACGTCCAGGTGAGGGACTCGATCCTTAGACGGGCAGTTTCAACTTTATCTCGACTCCCGGGAGTTTGAGCGGACCGACAACGGGTCGGTCCGGGGGGGGTGATTGTTTATAATCTACCTTCAGATTTTTGATTTTCTCCGCCTCGGGGCGACAGAGGCGAAGGGGCGGAGGGAGAGAGGTCGAGCGCTGGGCTCGGCGTGAAGTAGTTCGTATTGAGTCGCGCTGGGCGTCGAACGAATATTATAGTAGCCATAGAATTACGGGTGAAAGCGCACGCGCATTGATTAAATCGACTTGTGGAGTCATTTCGCGGCACCCAATTATACTAGTTAAGCAGTACGGTTAGCGACGCTGTGAATGTCGAACGGGTTATTGATAATATCATTGGTTTGCCTTGTCACGGGAGTGCTCTTGGGAAAGCACCGAGGCTTTTGTGGTTAGACTAATACGGAGTGAGTGTGGTGGCTCGCGTTAACGGCGTGGCTTGCAGCGACGTGGAAGAATCGTCCGGAACTACCAGCAAACCATCGCAAGGTCATATACACTCATTATACACATACACAGTTACACAACTTGCGAGGGGTCAAGGAAGTGAGACCGGCTCGAAGAAATGAGGTAAGGGTAGCTTTAAGTTCAGAAATTGTAATATTGTTCGGAGGTGCGTATCGCGTCTATTTGATCCCGTTAGGACGGCAGCTGTTCGGAGACCTGTCTTCCATGGGCCCGAGATAAGGTTCGGCTGAGTCCTGGCGCGATCAACCTTACTTCTAAACTTTCCAATAACCATACAAATTACACAAACATTTTCGTATTAAAATATCCCTCTTACTATATAACTCCTAAAACCTGCTTATCATTCTTAAATTCATTGCATCTTAAGTAGTGTATGACGGGTTTTAAGTTTGAAGGGAATTATTCTATCTATGCGCCTTTCTGTCCACTGAAAGATAGATTTATTATTAAAATATAATGAAGCATACATTGACTTAAATTATTGCTTTTAGATGATCTAGTTGCTATGTTAACTAAATGGTTTTCTGTATCATACCTGGTTCTTGCTATAGGCCTACGACGGTGTCAAAGATAGGTGCGCGGGGCAGGAGGGGTTAGTTCTAGTCACAGAAATAGACATACCTAGACAAAACAAGTATCACGATCCGTATTAAAAACCAAGCGTTTCAGTTTTGACTACCCACCACTATGACGTCATAAGCACTGTTTAGTTACTATACAAAAATATACTACATTTTTGTTCTTCAAATGTCTAGATTTAAGTTCTTTCAAACAGCAACAAATTAGCTTGCTGCGACAGTAACCTCGATAAGTAAAAAATACTTAAGGCGCAGTCAAAGGGGGCACCGTAAAAACGACCTGTTTTTCGTCGCAGAGTTAGCCGTATTGCTACTTATTACAATTCCAAAAAAAAATACAGTGTATAGTCAAATGTATAGGTAAAAGACTTATGCAAAAATATTTTCTAAAAGTAATCAAGAACCTCGAAAAAAAAAATCACAAAATCACAAAAAAATCACAGGAAAAAACTTTTTCGTCTCGAAATGCTCAATATTTTGAGTGACAACTGTTATATTTTTTTTTACTATCAGAAAGGAAATTTAACCAACTAAAGACATATGTAAAAATATTTTAACATTACAGCGTATTTTTTTTTTTAATAAATTAAATCTGCGAACTATCGTTCATTTTGGCAGTCACGAGAATCAAACGCATCGCCATTTTCAACCTTATTTGTTTAGGCGATGAGTTAAACGCGCGCTCAAGGTCGCGGGCAGGTAATGTCGCCTTAAGTAGGTGATCTTGCGATATCTCGGTACATCTATTTTTGTGGTTCTATAGTCATTTGTCCACTAATGGAGGTGAAATATCACCGCGTATTTATCCCCGCCACCGTCTCAGTTAAGCAGCAAGTCTGTACCTCAAAATATTGATGACCAAAACTATCCCTTAAATAAACCAGATTTGTTCACACTCAAGTTGGTTTATCATAATCAGTGGACAGTTGGCCTAGGAAAGCTAAATTAACTTGTCATTCAGTTTAGCACTAGGAGTTCTAACTTTAACTATTAAGGGATTATCTACATAGCCAGTTGTGGCGTGATTCTGAAGGTAAACTTTTGAGATCCTTCTTAACTGTTCACCTTCGTACTTTTCCCGGATATGTTTTCACCGAATCCTCCTTGATATGCTTCCTTACAAGTCTCGTGTTTTATTCTAAAGCCATCTAAGCAAATAAAACTGTTTGTGGAAGCCTTTAACGATAGTATTGTTTTTGGACTTTAAAGAGTTCTGCAAAATCTTCAAAATATTTAGAAACGTGGCCCATTTGCACAACCAAGCGAGAGTGACATTCGTGGTATCTTGGTAAAACACAGCCATGAGAGATTTCACCGTAAAACATGTCATAACACCACTTAGCTTAAAAATATGCCATCTCATCTTACTGACTATATTTTTTATATCCTGGGCTCACTAGGGTACTCTAGTGAGCCCAGGATATAAAAAATATAGTCAGTAAAACTGACACAAAAATCTAAGCGTCTGCAAACTCTAACCTCTTCACTTACCACCAGTCCACCACTATACCATTTAACATTTCAGAATCACGCCCCAACTCAAATATAAGCGTAAACATATCGGGCAAAGACTACAAGTTACATTAACTACAACTAGCTACGTTAAATGCTACGATAACTGCACTAATCACTATATCGCTGTCTTTTTAGGAAAACTGTTAACTATATCGATACAAAATCTATTAACTTTAACTTTTGGCTAACTTTTGTCGACCCGAGATGAGCTGAAACTTGATATACAACTTCAAATGTATTGTGAAATATTACTTATATTAACAAGGGTGTAAAAACACCCATAACAAAGTTGAAAGGCATTTGTTCTTCCCGTTATTCATTATTTTTTGTTTCGGACCATACCAGGAAACCTTGTTACGGAGATTAATAAAGGTCAAAATTCCAACCAATTCACATTTTGAAAAATTCACGATACATAAGAAGTTGTATATCAGGCAAAGGGAGTTACGGTACCAATATTTGGACAGCAAAAGCATTTATTTTTATTTTTTATGGGCTTACTCTTGACCTCAATCTTGCCCTAAGGGCAGATATGAGGTCGACGATGGAACGAGCTTACCCAGAAGAAGCCTATTTACTCGCGACTTAAATAAAATTCGATGAAATTAGCTTACACTTAGTTACAAAGCATTTTGGCAAAGTTAGATTGAAAAATAAACTTTGCGAGATACACACAGTAGACACAGATTGCCTGTAACTTTATTGCACTGAAATAAAATTAACATAAGACCCATACCGTAACTCCCAAATCACACTTGGCCAGTAATATATTGTTTTATACCGTACTTTGGTTTGTGGAAGAAACATGATATTTTATTTAGATTTAAGCGTATTGTACAATTCGATAAACGTGAAGTACAACTTTTATTTTTCCGGCATAGAAGAACCATCGAGACATGGATCACATTTAGAGATTTTTAATTTAATTTTTAACTTCATTGACTCACTACACTACACTTTAAAATTTTGTTTGTTTATTTTTCATTGAAATACAAAAACAAGTATACAGGTTGACTTTAAATTTACTGGCATTTCACCAAGGGGGCGACACTTTCACCCCTGAAAAAATCCTTACCTAGACAAAGATTTATGTATATTTTTGTATGAAATAGCACATAACTTTTTTTGATATTTCAGTGTAGGTTTCATAATGAAAGTTTAAATTCATAAACATGAGTACTTTCACCCCCAAAAAGATGACCAGTAAGTTCAATGTCAAACTGTATACAAACATGTCTCAACAGCTCTTAGCAAGATGCGTTTGCGCATCACAAAATGGCACTCTACATCAATGCTACAAATTACATACAACTCGAATGGTCCTGTAATTGATAATTTCCATTAAATAACTGTCAATCCAAGATATAGACAATTTGTAACAAACTATTATGAAAATATATTATCATTTCAACACGCTCAAAATCATCGTTTCCAATACAACATTTTGAGCAAACGATTCTAAGGCAGGATTCTATAAAGTGTTCTGAGACTTTGTGAACCTTATTCTTATGCATACAACGTTTAGATTCGTATAAGCTAATGGATGTTTGTGTTGCATATGAATATGAACTTTAACAACTTCCAAATAATGTTCAGTGTCGTATGAAACTCTGAGTAAAGTCTAAATACACTTTATAAATCGCAGCCTAATTCTTTCTGCTAATTTAAAGGAAGTGAATGCTACCCGTTTTAGACTGTTCGTTTAAAAATGTAATCATTCATAAGATTTGCAGCATATTATAATTAACAAAGCATAATTTAATTATTCCGCGAACCGGCAAGATAAAATTTATTCTTTTAATAAAAATAATAAAATCAACAGAATTAGATTAATTAAGTACATTATTAATAACAATTTCTAAAAAAAATTTTGACTAGCGCAGTTTTGCGAAAAAATAATGTTGCAAAACTGGGCTAGGCATACTGTATAATAAAATATTTCAATAATTTCAAAACTAAGGATTACTCTAACAACACTGGGCAGTGTTAATACTAAACTATTATCAAGTTATCGACAACCTTCAGAACATTAAATCTTAAATAAAATATTTTTGGGCAAGTTATCCTTCATATTTTTCTATAAGTGAGATTACAGTTTTATAAAACTACATAGATACATACGTGGCTAAAATTAATAGGTAAGTGAAAATGCGCTATTAGCTAAATATGGATTCTGTTGGTGTTTGAATAATATTATAAAATTCTGACACAAAAGTGTGTTACAGAGTAAAATTACACATTCTTAGATACTATTTCTACAGAGAAAGGTTGTCGATACTAAAAACACAATTAAAATATAATAATTTCATTAATCTACAATACTATTAATTGCAATAAAATAATTCAAATATACAAAATTATGAGGTAATACTAAAAAGTAAACGCAATTTGTACAACATTTCATTATTTTGTTCGACTGATAAATTGTGATTAAATATTTTATTCTATAAAAAGTGGTAACAAAATCTATGAGTACCTTGAATTTCATTTTACGTAATTATTATTATGTATTTTTGAATGATAGAGTACAGTATTACAGAATAAATATTGTGCATCGGAAAAAATCGCCTTGTAAATTACAAAAACGATTGACTAAAGTGATTTGGTCCTAAAAACACTTGCAATTTCAACTTTATCACAAACAGATAAATGTCAATTTCATTACCATTATGTGTGTGTTTGTATGTGTATTTCACATGCTCAATATTTATCCTGTACTACTGTACATATTTAAAATATTATATAATGTACTAGGAGACTATGATTGCAGTGGAGTACAATAAAATTCTATACACGAACTAAAGCTTTCTCATTGCAAAACATAACAATTATGAGAGTCCGATGAAAACCACATCCAATAAAACAAATATTTCCATCAAATTCCACATATTATATCGGTCCTTGGTATTTCAGTTAAAAAGCGGAACTAAGCCGAACAAGCCAAAAGGAAACATGATAATAAAAAATACACTCTTTGACCTCGACTAAGAGACCTCTTTTCAACGTTCCTTTTGACTGGACGGGTACTATGAGGGCTAATGTAACCCGAATCAATTGAGAAGTCTTTGGAAAGAAAGCGATCTCTTTACATCTAGATACGTGGAAAGCAGCTTCTTTAATGATTTGGGTTATATTATTTGGCGTCACCCGAAAGACTATTTTAGTGGAGTTTGGACATTTTGGGTTTATAACTGTTTTTAACTTTAGTCTTTTTGTTAAATTATTCCATTGCATGTTCAAATGTTGTCTTAGGTCGTAGTTTAATAAAATCGTGATTATTTCATTTCAATGAAGCCAAAGTTAAAAACAATTATTTGTAATTTAAAACTACACAATATCAAAAGCTTCAACATTGACATATTGCATGGCAAGTTTTACATTACACGTAAAATCGATTACGGCAAACATCGATAGGGCATCACTATTTTATTGGACTGCGTACACGCAAAAGCAGTCAATAACGTTGACTAGATGCGATTCAATTTCGTAAATACAACGAATTAGTTAAAACCATGTCAATTGTAATCAAACTCATTCGGTTGGCCTCGGCTGCACTTCGGGAATGTTCGTGTTTTATAGGAGATCCAAAAAGGAATATGGCTACCATTATTTTAGCTATCAATGCAGCCGAGACAGGGTAAAATAAATGTATAAAAATTTGAGCGATGAATTTGCGTGATAAATATTATCAATTGTAAATCAACATCGTACTTTCTATTGTCTATTCTCTTAATTTAATGACTCACCATTATATTGAGTTTATTACCGATAAGTACCTGGAAAAAGAAATATTTTTTAAAAACTTTATTGTACAGTTGGAATTTGAACGCTAGGCAAAGTGTCGAGAGTTGAAATTTCTCCATTGTATAGGCATTAATTTCGTAAACTTGTTAGTGAAAATAGGAATAAGAGATCGCGTCGCGTCTCATTACTTTTCTGATAAAATACGTTTCGAGGTTTTCCATAATTCAATTAAGATAATTTTACGGACGACAGCTTCACGCTTTTCAACCTAAAAATGAATGAAAACCGGATGATATACCGCGATCGTATAAAAAGACACAAGAGCCGTTGGTAGCTTTAAATGAAAGAAAATGTATATCATGTGTACTATTTTTAATTCTTTTTGAAGATAACTTTCTTCAGGCATTAATTTCAACATTTTGAGCTTTTAAAAAGACCCCAAAAGTCTTACAACCAGTCTTATAAAGGACTGAAGCATAACCATGAATCAACGAGGTGTGGAGGTCAGATAGACAGTCGCTCCATATTAAATGGAGCTGGTAAGACTGAAAATCAACCCCAACAAAATTGGGAAAGGGCTAGAAAATAGGAAAGATGGAAGTTATCAGTCAAAACATACCTGTATAACTAGATCTTCATAGGCCCAAGTCTCCATACTGGACCGACCACTTCTCGTACGCGACTAGACTGTGCGGCGAGACGGACGGCCGGATCCTCTTGAGGGCATCCATGAAGTCTTGGAACGTGATGCTCCGGACTAAGGACAGGTCCAGGCACTTCACCTCCTCGGGGTCTAGTTCTGTGGAGGAAATTGAAGGGTTGAAGTCAGTTTATGGTGGTTAAAGTGTTTTCACGAAGCCGTCAACCAACTGTTCATCGAGCTAAGTAACTCTACGCCAGAACTACTGCTGGGAAACGACCTTTTGAAAATAATTAATTATTAAGATCAGATTAATTTTTGTGTAAAAGGCAAAGCTGAGTGAATAAGGATCAACCCTTACGGCTACAAACTTAAAATTTCGCACACGTATCCCTCATATGACGTAAGCATCCACTAGGGAAGGATTTTTCAAAATTCAACCCTCAAAGAGTTGAAAGAGGGGGCAAAGTTTGTATGAAAAATCGTCATCTTCACGGGGGCAAAGCCGAGGGAAAAATACAGTAAGTAATAAAATGATAACAAAGATTCACGACTCATTTATCAAAATAAAAGCATTACTAATGGTGCACTTTATAGCTTGCTTTTAAAACCATCAATCACTTTATTACATAATAATAAGAACTGAAAGTTGTCAGTCGGCGCCACCTACGATATGTCAAAGTGTTGTTTGATTTGAGGATCAGGGCTTCTTCAATGAATGGTTTTATTATACTTGAAGGTTTGATGAATTTATTAAAAGATTTACATTACAGGACTACAGATTTGATGAAAAAAAATAACAGTTTTATGGTGAACCGTCTACCATACTTTTTCTTCTACTTGTCGGAATGAATGGATGACCCGTGGAATCGACGAATTGAACGTTGTTCAGTTCTTCCGGCGACGACCAATCAGCGCGCGCCGCTCCCGCTCATTCCTTTATCGCCGAGCCTCCGTTATTCGACGCTAGAGGTTGTCAGGTGACGCAGCCTTTCACCAACAGATGGCATTAACATATGCCCCCGGCCTTGGAAGCTCCTGCTTCCAACGAAGTACCGCTAGCGTTGACGGATGTTTTATTGTGGATCCGTCTTTTTCTTCTCTTCTTGTGGTAGCAGAAGGCATATTTTGGAAAATGCCCTTCGCACCGTCCCAGTCGCTGTTCTGATGTCAGCGACTCGAGCCAGGCCATCTTTCCCAGGAAACGTGGAAATGATTCTTCCCAAGCGCCATTTGAGAGGTGGAAGGTTATCCTCCTTGATAAGGACAAGTGTGTTAGGTACCAGTTCTTCATTGTTCGCCTTCCATTTTGTTCTGGTTTGAAGTTCTGATATATACTCTTTCGACCAACGCTGCCAAAACTGCTGGCGCATCTGTTCCACTCGTTGATAACGGGACAGGCGATGTAGAGCTGTTGCTGTCAGATCTGGACTGGCTTGTGCGGTGAGCGGCCGGCCAATCAAAAATAAAGAAGGGCTGAGAGGAAGAAGATCAGTTGGGTCTGTGGACAGTGGATACATGGGTCGAGAGTTCAGGACGGCTTCAATTTGAGCTAATATCGTGCTGAACTCTTCGTAAGTTAAGTTCGCGTTGCCAACAACACGACGAATGTGGTACTTGCAAGACTTTACTCCTGCCTCCCACAATCCCCCAAAATGCGGTGTATATGGTGGTATGAAATTAAATTTTATGTTATCGTTAGCTAGAATCTCCATAATATTGTCACGATTGTTCTTTAGAAATTGTTTAATTTCATTCATTGCCCCAACAAAATTTTTACCATTATCTGAGAATATTTCTGCAGGTTTACCCCGTCGAGACATAAACCGACTTAGAGCTAATATGTAAGCTTCAGTTGTTAAATTAGTAACTAATTCTAAGTGGACTGCATGCGTAGAGAAGCAGACAAACAAACAAATGTAGCATTTCTCCAATTTAGCGCCCCTCCCTCTACGGTTCAAAATAAACATGGGTCCTGCATAGTCTACACCGCACCTCATAAACGGATAACCTGGTTCTAGCCTTTCAGCAGGTAAGTTACCCATTTGAACTGAAACAGTTTTACCTTTAATACGTGTACATGTAACACATGTATGTACAACATTTCTAGCCAAATTGCGACCTCTAAGGGGCCACCAGTTTTCGCGTATACTAGCTAACAGTGATTGAGGACCTGCATGAAGCTGACGCTTATGCTCATATTGAAATAACAAACGTGTAAAGGTATGTTTACTACATAACAGGATGGGGTGCTTTTTATTGTACGAAAAACTTAAAGAATTATCTAACCTACCCCCAACTCTAATAATGTTATTATCGTCAACAAATATATTAAGACCAGAAACATTACGGGTGGCCTTCAAAGTCACATTTCCCTTTGATGAAATATCAAGATCAGGAAACGATTGGTTTTGTGACATTTCAGTCAACTTAATAATCGATTTATTTAACTCATCTACTTGAAGCGGACCGCATTTACGATTTACTTTTATTTTATTACGAACGTTATCAATGAAACGTAACATGTAAGCAAACACACGCTTCATACGAGTAAATGAAGAGAATTTCTCAAACGGAAAGGTATTTTCATTAATTTTATGTACTAATAATAGTGTGGTAGTTAATTTAATATCTGGCAACTCGTTAAAATTAACGTTATGACAACTATGATCATAACTAAAATTACACAACCGTTCATGCAAAAATGCAGGGCCGTGCCACCAAATATCAGCTGTGCGCAGCGCGTCCAGCGTGACCCCGCGTGACACCAAGTCAGCTGGGTTAGATTTACTTCCCACGTGTAACCACGGTAAACTACCAGTGAGTTCATTAATTTGAGCCACCCTGTTTTGTACAAATGTTTTAAGAGTGTTAGGTGACATTCGTAGCCATCCTAGCACAATTGTAGAATCGGACCAAAAATAAACATTAGTGAAATTCAAACGAAGTGAATTTATAATTTTTGTGTACAATTTTGCACCTAATAATGCCCCACATAATTCTAAACGCGGTATAGTGATCGGTTTGACAGGCGCGACCTTCGACTTGGCGCATAACAAAGCTACGGATACATTGTTGTTGTCATCCGAGTACATCCGCACGTAAGCACAGGCGCCGTACGCATTTTGCGAGGCGTCAGTGAATATGTGTAATTCTATATATTGCATTTTGCTATTTAGAACCTGACGTGGTATACGTAATTTACCCAAATAGTCAAGAGTGTCAACGAATTTTTGCCAACTGATTAAAATATCATGAGGCACTGGATCGTCCCATCCGATCTTGTACGTCCATAATTTCTGTAATAATATTTTTGCAAGTATTATAATAGGCGCTAATAAACCTAATGGGTCGTAAACTTGTGAGATTGCCGATAACATAATGCGCTTAGTAACGTGATTCCCGGTTAATTTAAGTTTGGTCGTATAATGTAACTCGTCTGTATTTGCGAACCAACCTAAACCTAAAGTTTTACTCTGACAGAATTCGCCTAGCGATAAATTCTTTGACGTGTTTATAGTTGACAAATCGAAATTGAACAACCACTTTCGTAAACAGAAACAACCCGATTGTAATACCGTAGAAACTTTATTACAAATTTCTAATAATTCCTTTTTATCATCGCAACCCGTTATTAGATCGTCTACGTAAAAATCTTTGTAAATAATATTAGCGATATCCTTATCAGTGCATTCCGACGCCAGCTGTTGTAAACACCGCATACTAAGGTATGGCGCGGACGCCGTGCCGTAGGTAACTGTGTTAAGCCGGTACACACCGAGCGCATCTAACGGGTATTCTCTCCATAAAATTAATTGTAAACATTGTTGATCGGGTTGAATTAGTATTTGTCTGTACATTTTTTCGACATCTGCACAGGCAATATATGTGTACTGACGAAATCTTAACAGAATAGCAACAATATCATTTTGTAAAGACGGCCCAATCAGTTGGATGTCATTAAGCGATTGACCGGAAGTAGTTTTAGCGCTAGCGTCAAATACTACTCGTAATTTCGTAGTTGTACTATGTTCTTTAAATACACCGTGATGCGGTAGGAAATAATGTGGAGATGTATATGTATCTATTTTTGCCATATGACCGAGTTCCAAATATTCACGCATAAATTCGAAATATAATTTTTTATAACTCGGCGTGCACCGACCTAACTTGCGTTCAAGCGCGAGGAACCGACTCTCGGCTTGTAGGTATGAATCGCCTAGTTGATCAGCTGATTCGCGTAGTGGAATACGCACAGAGAAACGACCATGATTATCGCGTGTAGTTGTTTTTATGAATAAATTTTCACAGTCATGTTCTTCTTTAGACATATTATTTGTTTCTATACTTATCTCCTCTAATTCCCAAAATTTAGTTAATTGAGTATCTAAGTTGTCGTACGCGGTGTGCGTAAAATTGCATTGGACTCGATTTACGTATGAACCTTAAGTATTATGTATGACACCAGACACAACCCAACCTAACTTCGTATTTTGTAGGTATGGGCCGTTTGTAAGTCGAATTAATCCTTCACTTAAAAGTTCCCAAAATTTATCTGCGCCGATCAATAAATCGATTCAATTGGACATAAAGAATTTAGGATCAGCGAGTGATACATTACTCGGAATCATTAATTTTTCGATATTATGAGTAACGGAAGGTAACGTTGCGGTAATGCAAGGTAGGACGAGACAATTTAAATGAGTTTTAAATTCACTATTTTTAGATCGTAACTGCACTTTGCACGATTGTGTAGATTGGGTTACCGAATTACCTACTCCTGCGACTTGTATTGTGGACTGTATCAAACGAATTTTTAATTTATCGCATAACGATTTTGTGATAAATGAATGTTGACTGCCATTATCAAGAATAGCACGAATAGTGTGATAATTGTTATCACGGTCTAGAACATCTAATAACGCAGTCGAAAGAATAACGGGTTCTTGAAATGAATACCCATTGTCAACTTGTTGACGCGTTGAAGTTGACGCACTGTGTAGCGCTGTACTGTGTGCGCTGCCCGCCGCTTCGGACTCGCGACACGATGTGGACGCCGCTGGTGCGGGCGCTTGCGCGTCGTGCGGCCCTACAGATTTTGATGTGCTGCCGTTATCACAGCACTCACCATGAAGAAGCGAGTGGTGTTTACGACTACATAGCTTGCAGGCGCCGAACCAGCAATTAGACACTGTATGTCCAGCGCGCAAACAATTTTTACACAGTTTGTTCTCGTCTACGAATAATAATTTCTCCTTCATAGGAAGGTCATTGAACTTACTGCACGAATATAGAGGATGATTCTCTTGGCACATATTACACCTATGGTAACGTCGTGAATTATTGTTCGAATTAGGTTTTTGTGATGATTTAGACGAGTTATTATTATTATTACGTGTTGCGACGTAGCTATGCGAGCTAGCGTGCTTTGATTGATTGGATGATGACGATTTCTTTACGGAGCCATCGGACGTTTGCTTACCAGAGTCATGTGTACCTTTTATAGATTCTAACATATCCGCCCGGTCGGTAAGAAATGTAATCATATCGTTTAGTGTAATTTTTTTATTATTAGCATGACTTGGTAATTTACAAAGTGCACTTTTATGGTTTTCCCACTCTTTCTCGGTAGCTGAGTCCAGCTTAGTACTAATAAGGTAAATGAGTAAAGTATCCCATGTATCTGCGGGCTCATCTAGACCTATAAGAGCACGAATATTTTTTAGTACGTTATCTATCAGCTTACGAATATGAGATGCCGAGTCTTTGTTTAAAGACTGTAACGTAAACAAAGCTTTAATATGGTTCTGCACGAGTAACCTATTATTATTAAATCTGTTCTCCAGCAACGTCCAGGCCATTGTGTAATTTTCAGAGGTAAATGGTATAGATTTTATTATCTGACTGGCAGTGCCAGTCAGCGCGGAACGCAAATAATGGAACTTCTGAACATCATCAATGGTCTTAGAATTATGAATCAAGGACAAGTAGGTGTCTCGAAATTCCAACCACTGTTCGAATGAACCGTCGAAGGAAGGCAGCGAAATCGTGGGTAATTTAATGTTAGTCTTGCAAACTTCGACATTGTTATCAGTGATTTCTTTACTCTTTAGCATGCATTTCGCCTTAGATGTGATCTCATAAAATAGATTTTCAAAGGTTTCTCTTTCAATTAATTGTTTTCCTATGTCCAGTTCAGAATCCTGCAGGTGAAATTCTATATCATCCTGAATGGTTGAGAACTGTTCTAATAGTGTAGTAATATTATTACAACGATCTTCTAGAGCTATCTTTTGAGATTCTGATATTTCTACGTCTTGTAACGATTGCACATATTTAACGAATACAGTAAACTTTCCTTTCACTACACCCCGTTTCTTAATCAAATCTTTACATTCGTCAAGTGGCATTTTGGAGGACCCGGAGACAAAAGAAAGTACTTACAGTTTTTAACTTGCTCGATCGACCTTGAAATCACGCCACCGCACACACAAGAATACACGATATTAGCACAAATGATCCTTGAGGATGGGTTTGGAAAGGAATACCGAATGGCCTGACCGCTTTATCTTCTGCTGGTTGCCGACTTCCACGTGTACTTCTTCTAGAAGCCGCTCCGATCCGGCTCGAAGGACCAAAATGTTGTTTGATTTGAGGATCAGGGCTTCTTCAATGAATGGTTTTATTATACTTGAAGGTTTGATGAATTCACCGGGGGGTCACTCTGCTGCCGCGGCACATTGCTGCGCGGCGGACAGACCTCCGGTGCGATCTCATGGCGGCATGGAGACAGCGACTGTCGCAACCCAGCGCAGGGCACGCCACGATAGTGGCGGTAAGTCCCCTCTTTGAGGAGTGGCTGGAGAGGCGCCACGGCGCCCTCACCTACCGTCTGACGCAGGTCCTCACCGGACACGGGTGTTTCGGGAGGTACCTGCACCGAATCAGGCGGGAGGAAACGCCCGGATGCTTCCACTGCGAGGATCGACCGGAGGACACGGTAGAGCACACTGTGGAGGTGTGCCCTGCTTGGGCGGAGCCCCGCCGTGTTCTCGTAGCGGCGATCGGCGGCGGTGACCTCTCGCGTCCGGCCCTGGTGCAAGCCATGGTCCGGAGCGAGGAGGAATGGGACGCCGTCGCCTCCTTCTGCGAAGCAGTGATGCTAGCGAAGGAGGTGGCGGAACGAGAGAGGGAGAGAACCTCTCAACGTCCCAGCCGCCGCGGAAGGCGCTCCGGGCGTCGGGGGCCACGCGATGACCTCCGGCCACCGTAGACGCGGGCCTGTGGATGGTGAGTAACGGGCTAGCTCGCCGTCCGGCCGTCGTCATGACGGCAACAGACCGTGTCGGCGGCGCGTACGTGTTCCACGCGCGCCTCAAAGAGATGTCAGCAAGGAGGGGCCCGCAAGGGCCGACGCCCGTCGGGGCTGCGGATATCGAAAAGTTACCGCGGCTCCGACACAAGGGCGAGGAAGAGGGAACATGGGTTGGTTTTTAGTCAGTAGAAGTCTGACACTCCCCTTCGCTCTGCCCAAGAGCGGGGGGGGTTATTCGATGATTTTCCACCCACCAAAAAAAAAAAAAAAAAAAAGGTTTGATGAATTTATTAAAAGATTTACATTACAGGACTACAGATTTGATGAAAAAAATAACAGTTTTATGGTGAACCGTCTACCATACTTTTTCTTCTACTTGTCGGAATGAATGGATGACCCGTGGAATCGACGAATTGAACGTTGTTCAGTTCTTCCGGCGACGACCAATCAGCGCGCGCCGCTCCCGCTCATTCCTTTATCGCCGAGCCTCCGTTATTCGACGCTAGAGGTTGTCAGGTGACGCAGCCTTTCACCAACAGATGGCATTAACACAAAGAGTTCATTGACCGGTTGATTTATGCTAAGTGGTGGTTATGAGATGATTATATACCTAGTGCCCTAGTCCATTACTGTCTTTTGTAGCGTTAGGTATTATTACAGCCGTTGTCATTTCAGTTTGCGTATGTTCATGAACTTTTGCAAAATCATAGGTAGCGTATATTTTGGCGACATTGACCAGCATAAAACGATGGGGAAACTAGCTTGAGACCGCGGCTCCGTCGGCGTGGAGGGCGGAAATTGGAAACACCAGATAATGGTCTGTCGCCTGCGCATTATGTTAGAGTGCGAAAAGGTTACAGAGTTACACAAAATGGGCACAAACTTATTATTCTTATTAGCTTCTATTGTCCCACTGCAGGGCACACGCTTTCTTTCCCTTTCTTTCCACATTTCGAGATCTAGTTCGTTAGTAGATCAATCCTTTGACAAAAAGTCCAGCTCATTCCACCATCGCCTTCTGGGCCTGCAACGTAGCCTTTCCTGCTTTTTGGTATCCACTGAGTGGTAAATTTGCCTCATTGCTCCTCCGACACGCGAGAGATAGGACTAGCCCAGTTCCATTTCAACCTAGCAGATGTAAGGCCTGTATCAGCTATTTGGCTTTTGCAGTTAAGTTTGGTGTTTTTGATGGCGTATAAAAACAAGGGAATTTTATGAGCAGACGTCAGTCTCCTTTGTATGAGAAAATCTTTTTTCAGTTAACAGCATTTTGTCCTATACTGTTATGATGTTACAATACAATAAATTTAAGAGCTATCTCTCAGTACGGACTTAAGACACTTGCTTTATATTTCGCCCACAAACATAAAAAACATCGTGGGTGTCAGTTTTATTGTGTTCCGATATCTTTTATGAGTTATAACCCAAAGACATTTGACGTGAAACCGGGTCAAGGCGTTACGTTGCGTGTCGAACTGGTGTTGCCAGATGCATGCGTTACGTTTTTATTGATCATGTTATATATGTTAGTGTGCTTGTCCCAGTTTATATTCAAGTCATACATGCCTCTTAAGTTGATGTTGGATAAATTACAGCGTTGGAGAGGTATTTAGTGCAACTGCGTAAGGCGAATTTAATCAAATAAACTAAAAGCGATCTGCATAGCTGTGTTCAAGAGGTGTGTGTCAATCTTATACACATTAAAGATATCACTAACATCTCTTGAAAGCATCTTACATGTACTCATCGTTGTTAAAATTTGGCGTTAGTAAATTGATTTGTGCTATTGGTAATTCCCATCAGAAAAGTGTGAGACCGCCCGGAGACCTACATTTGTATTTTAACACATTTGCCTAACCCTATGGAGAATGTGATTTATTTATTTATTTATTTATTTATTAAAAATCCCTTAAAACTATCATTACAGGTACTTCACCTAATGCGATAGATCGGTTTAAAACTAACTTATGATATAAAATAATTATAAAAAACAATGAAAAACTTAAACAACTATTTAGTACCTACCAATATAATATAATAACATCAATAAATACTACCTATAAAAAAAACACAAACTTTAAATTATAATACAACATACCTCTATAAAAAACACAATAATAAATTATTTAAAACAAAAATATTAAGCCTGCTCTAATCTACCGAATAACATAAAATAAACAACAGTATTTTTGCGAATTCACTGAAATTGCATGTAATTACATCGATCTTGCCGTGAAGATCATTAATGACCCGAATTGCGCGGGTTAATGGTGTTTTTGCGAGAAGGTTGGTCCTGGCAACCGGCACGGCCAGCAGCGGCGGGCGGCGCCGCCTCCACACATAGCGGTCCGGTACACACAAACTCAGGCGCTGCAGCACTCCCGGGTTATGCTCAATACCACGAAGTAGCCTAACCAAATATGCCACAAGCGTGAATTCTCGTCTCACCCTCAGTTGGTTGTACCCGACCATACCAAGCACAAACAGAGTGGGGTACATCAAGGGGTAAAACGGATATACCCCATATAGCTTCTTGTACAAGTGGCGCGTGAACTTGTTCTGTACGCGTTCCAGCATCACCACGTACTTGGCCTCATGTGGAGCCCATATGACCGCACTATGTTCTAGATGACTCCTAACCAGTGCGTCATACAGGACCCTGACTGAAGCGATGTTAGTGAAGTGCCTTGTCTGCCTCAGAACAAATCCCAAGTTTCTAAACGCCCTTTTACAGATCTTCGTAATATGGTCGCGAAAGGAAAGTTCAGGAGTGACCGTAACCCCTAAATCCCGCACCTCAGAGACACGTTGCATGGGAGCGGCATCCACTACGTACTCGTGTACTAGAGGAGCACGCGCGCGTGTAAAACTCATCACAGAACACTTTGCCACGTTGAACAAAAGTTTGTTGTTCTTACTCCATTCCACTACCCTATCTATATCCTCCTGCAATCTCTCACAATCGGATTTACTTTTAACTTCGAGCAACAACTTAAGGTCATCCGCAAATAATAAACAAGAGCCATGTTTGACGACTTCCGGCAAATCGTTAATCATTATTATGAATTCGAGAGGCCCTAAATTGCTGCCTTGACTCACACCGGACCAGGTGTAATATGAGTCAGATTCACATCCATTATAATCGACGTACTGCTGTCTGTCTCGCATATAGCTGGCAAAGAAGTGCAGGAGATATGGTGTGCAGCCGACTTCTGCGAGCTTCATTAGCAAGATGTCATTATCGACGGTGTCGAAAGCTTTTTTAAAATCGAAATAAGCTGCATCAACCTGCCCACCGGCATCTACCGCCGGCACCACCTGCACCATAAAGTTCATCAGATTGGTTGCAGTGCTGCGCGCTGGCCGAAACCCGTGCTGTGCGTCAGTCAGTTGTCCGCGCACCTGCTTCTGCATGCAACGCTGTATAGCAGACTCGAACACCTTGGCCGGCGTTGATAACACTGCCACCGGCCTATAGCCAGTTATGTCCGATCCCGCCTTACCTTTGGGTACAGGAATGACCCGTGTAATCTTCCATTGGATGGGGAACGTCATCGACTGCAGACACATATTAAAAATATAAAGTAGCGGTTCTGCAAGCACCCTACCACAATCTCTAAAAAGAAATGCCGGTATACCGTCCGGGCCCGCTGAACGCTTTGGTTTCAGACGCTCGAGCGCACATCTGACGTCCTTCAGACTGAGCGCGTCAAGTTGCACTCGCGCACCGCTCGCCGCTCCCGCTGCCGCCGCCGCCTGAGCGTCTAACCGCGGTGGTTGCCCGCTGTAAACCGATTTAAAAAAATTCGCAAACTGTTTAGCACAGTCGTCATCCGATAAATGCTGACCATCTTTTATAATAGCTTTCTTGGTTACTGTACTTTTCTTAGATCTTATGTATTGCCAGAATGACTTCGGATCCTTAGCAAACTGACACTGAATTTTATGTTGGTGCAGCTTGTGAGCAGTTTCTATAGATTTTTTAATAAGTGCTCTGCATTTAGAATATTCTTCATAATCTCTATCAAGTTTAGTTGTTTTAAATTGCTTATGGAGTCTAGCTTTAGTTCTTAAGTTTTTTATTATTTCACTCGTGTACCATTCCGGATAAATATATCGTGTCTTTGGACTCGATTGTTTCCTTGGGACACAGTCATCTAAAATGTTATTAATAGTGTTATAAAATAAATCCAAAATTGCTTCCAAATCTCTCATCTCATACATGCTTTTCCAATCCACCTTCCCTAACTTCGAATACAGCAATTGATAATCCGCCTTGTGAAAGTTCCACTGAGGTCTAATATTACGTGCACCTGAATGCGGCGGGCAAGCGGGGGAAGCAGCGGGGTCGGCGGGGTCGGCGGCTCGGGCGGCGGGGACAGGCCGGCCAGCCGCGCCCGCAGGCGGCACGCTGACCGCAAGTGGCGGGTGATATGCGTCGACCGGCACGAGCGCTTCGTCCGCCGCTACTACCGATACCTCCTCGCAAAAACCAGAACTTAAAACTAAATCGAGCTGCCTATTTAAACAATTGGGCACATTATTACTTTGAGTGAATTCGCAAAAAGACACGAAACATTCATAATAATTAGTTACATTTATAGGACACGAATGTAAATTAAAATCACCTAACACAACAATTTCCTTATATCTAGTGCACAAGTTTTCAATTATATTAAACAATATCATGTAGTCATTCTCTGAACTACCGGGCGGCATATAAATTACTAAACACAAAAACAAAAATCTGTTATTTAAATGTAATGTCGCACTAACCATTTCAAAAACGCAGGTGTTTATCGATACGTCCGTCACGTGCACTTGCCGCAGCTCGAACCGGTGTGTGGCCACTAAAAGCGCACCTCCCTGTTTTCGACCATCCGCTCGATCACAACGCAGTATTTGATACCCTGGAGGGATAATTTCGAGATCTTCAATGGAATCATTGCAACCAGATTCCGTGATTGCATATATGTCAAAATTCAAAGAGTCGATGTTATTTCTGAACTCATCCAACTTTGTGCGAAGACCACGTACGTTTTGATAGTATATATCGATACTATTCATTGGGTGTTCTTTTTGTTGACTTACGAAACCAAGTCCACTCATTAAATTCAGCGTTCATCGGCCAGTACTCTGCTTGATTTAATTTAGCAAAATAGTGTTCAGATACACCAATAACAAACGATGAGTAATCTCGCTCCGTTTTATGCTTGATTTTATCTACCTTAAAAACTGAATCAGGGCCACATATACTTCTCACATGATCATTTACAGCTTCCAGAGTGGTGTCCGGATGTAATCGCCATACGTGCAGGTGTTTCTTCCGTTCGGTAGCTTGGATGGCCGTCAATTCCTTATTAGATCCTACTTTGACCTCTTTGGGTTGTCTGTAAGATTTTTTATTACGTACAGTCGTCCACCCCGATTCATTTTCTTCAATCTCTGCATTCTTTACTTCATCCGCCGCTAGTATGTTATTAGTTTTACTCGAAGTGTTTTCCGCTAATAACGCCGACTTCGTGGCCCCACCTTTGTTTACCTTTTTAACGTAGGTATTCTTTGAAGAATTACTTGTTTGACTAGCAATTTCTGCAAAAGAGGATGCCGATGTAGAAGGACAAGTAGGATTTTCAGGTACCTCAGATATGATGGTGCTTCTGATTTGCCTATCCTGACATAGCTTTGCCTCCACTTTTTCTTCGAGTACCCGTACTATCTGGACTATGTTGTCCAACTCAGTTTTCGTTTGCGAAAATTGATTCAACAATAGCGTAATTGCTTTTGCCTGACTGTCCATGCGCGCTACCATATCCGACCTAAACTCTCTTAGTTCCTCGAGTAAAATAGAATCACTATCCATGATTATAGGTGATGAGTTAGCCTGGCTCCCGCGCTGAGTGGTCACGTTATTCATTGGACTATTAGGAGTGCCGATCATAAAGTCCGGTGTATTTATTCGGACTGGAGTTTCAATATTCCCCATTTTAGGTTTTGAAGAAACACATTCTGGGCACATCCAGTTTTTCTTGAATGACATCGTATATGTCTTAAACGCGTTTATATTAATCTCCAGACACGCCAAGTCATATTTTTTCTTGCATTTGCCATTGGAGCACTCCATATAATTATTGGATACTGGTATTGCTGAACCACACGCACCACATTGATTTGGCATTCTTAATGGGTTAATGGTTTCCAAGAAATTAAATATTAATGTAGGTACTATGTACTAACTGCCCCTCGCTCACTTCGTAAGAACTGCGAGACGGAGAATGGAGATGAATTATTTGTTTTTCACAGCCCGTCTTTCCCCCGAGGTGAAGAGGGGGATTATACCACAGCGACTCCAGACAGTCGCCCTCGCGAAAAATATTCACTAAATCAGTTCAAACTTTTCGCACTTATTGTCATCATTTTTTGTTATTCAATGTTACAAAAGCACAGGTGTTCCAAACATGCAAAAGGTGCGTAAAGCAAATAAATCAAAGCGCTGCAGTTGACTCGCGTTTCGTCAACCAACACCGCGTAAAGCACTTGACAGCGCTTGTGTACGACGGACGCGTGGGAGAAAGCGCGTGAAGCACAGCGCTGGCGCTGTAGCGATGTTGCGTTTAATCGAAGAATTGCAGCGTAAAGCACTTGATGCTTGATGTGCAGTGCAGATGTCCGTTGATACACGCAAAGAGCGCGTCACTGCGATTTGAAATGTTTTATTACAGAAGTTATGAATTAGCACTTTTTAATATACTGTCAGGTTAATTTCACAAACAAATGGCACAGTAAGATTGTTCACTTAATGACGAAGAAATGTATGTATTTACACTAGTATCTGTTCACTTTAAACTAGGTTTTTCTATTTTATTTACGGAAAGACGAATTACGCGATGTCGCTACTAGCGCAGCGCGGCGAGAACAGATGATGATATTCGTGCTGAATCTGGCAGATTGCCCAGAAGCTTCATATAGTGTCTCACAGTCAACATCCTACTCCCTACCTCTGATAGGTCCGAGCGCGGCATCCCGGCACAGCGCGGTGAGGTCACTGCCGGAGTACCCGTCGGTGAGCGCGGCCAGGCGCGCCAGCTCCTGCTCGTTGATGGACGCGGCGGCCTATCTAATACTCCTCACCTCTGATAGGTCCGAGCGCGGCATCCCGGCACAGCGCGGTGAGGTCACTGCCGGAGTACCCGTCGGTGAGCGCGGCCAGGCGCGCCAGCTCCTGCTCGTTGATGGACGCGGCGGCCTATCTAATACTCCTCACCTCTGATAGGTCCGAGCGCGGCATCCCGGCACAGCGCGGTGAGGTCACTGCCGGAGTACCCGTCGGTGAGCGCGGCCAGGCGCGCCAGCTCCTGCTCGTTGATGGACGCGGCGGCCTATCTAATACTCCTCACCTCTGATAGGTCCGAGCGCGGCATCCCGGCACAGCGCGGTGAGGTCACTGCCGGAGTACCCGTCGGTGAGCGCGGCCAGGCGCGCCAGCTCCTGCTCGTTGATGGACGCGGCGGCCTATCTAATACTCCTCACCTCTGATAGGTCCGAGCGCGGCATCCCGGCACAGCGCGGTGAGGTCACTGCCGGAGTACCCGTCGGTGAGCGCGGCCAGGCGCGCCAGCTCCTGCTCGTTGATGGACGCGGCGGCCTATCTAATACTCCTCACCTCTGATAGGTCCGAGCGCGGCATCCCGGCACAGCGCGGTGAGGTCACTGCCGGAGTACCCGTCGGTGAGCGCGGCCAGGCGCGCCAGCTCCTGCTCGTTGATGGACGCGGCGGCCTATCTAATACTCCTCACCTCTGATAGGTCCGAGCGCGGCATCCCGGCACAGCGCGGTGAGGTCACTGCCGGAGTACCCGTCGGTGAGCGCGGCCAGGCGCGCCAGCTCCTGCTCGTTGATGGACGCGGCGGCCTATCTAATACTCCTCACCTCTGATAGGTCCGAGCGCGGCATCCCGGCACAGCGCGGTGAGGTCACTGCCGGAGTACCCGTCGGTGAGCGCGGCCAGGCGCGCCAGCTCCTGCTCGTTGATGGACGCGGCGGCCTATCTAATACTCCTCACCTCTGATAGGTCCGAGCGCGGCATCCCGGCACAGCGCGGTGAGGTCACTGCCGGAGTACCCGTCGGTGAGCGCGGCCAGGCGCGCCAGCTCCTGCTCGTTGATGGACGCGGCAGCCGCCCCGCGCGCTAACACGTGACGTATCAGAGACATGCGCGTGCGAACGTCCGGCAGGCACACGTATACGCGCTTGGGGAAGCGTCTGGGGAGAAATAATTAGCGGTCAAAGTAATAGTATTTTTTTATTGTAAGTGGGAAAGCATTGTTATTGCATTCGAGGCGGTATTGATACCCGAGTCGCAGGTCCTAAATCTTAAAAGCTGCCTTCCTCGCTAGGGGAAGCGTCTGGGGAGAAGTAATGGTCAAAAACGGTCTAAGTAATAGTACATTTTAATATAAGTCGGGATATTTTGTTATTGCTTTCGAAGCGGAATTGACATTCGATTTGTAGGTCTTAAAAGCTTAAAAGCTGCCTTTCTCACTTGGGGAAACGTCTGGGAAGAGAAATAATGGTTAGATAGCGTTCTAAGTAATAGTCAATTTTGATATAAGTCGGGGCATTTTGTTATTGCATTCGAGGCAAAATTGGCACCCGAGTCGCAGTTGAGGTTGGAAGGAGCCGAAAACTGCAGTAAAAACTCTGGCAAACTGCAAAACAGTTTGCCGGCATCATACGACCTTTTCGAAATTATATCAAGGTGTATTGAAATATGGACTGTGTTAACTAATTTGATAAATTATATTAATTGATGTTTAAGTAAGAGTTGGTGGTTGCATCTACTCCTATTTATGTAATTTGTCAAAATAAAGTGTGATGAAAAATTAAAAAAATAAACACTATTTTAACATGATGTTATGAGCCACTTTCAAGCAAAAAAAAAATAAAAAATTAAAATCTCTCGCCACACCCTCACCTTAACGCCGCTTCATCCAACTCCTGCGGCCGATTAGTGGCAGCCATCACGATGAGCCGGTCAGCTCCAGCAGCCGGCAGTCCGTCGAACTCCACCAAAAACTCGGTCTTCAGTCGCCGAGACGCCTCGTGCTCGCCCGACGAACGCTCGCATAGCAGCGAGTCTACTTCGTCTACGAAGATTATTGCGGGCTGTGGATGGACCAATAAATGAGATCTTGTTATAAGAAAAGATAGATTTTTGGGATATGGCAAAAAAGGAGGTGTCTCATGAGATGACGAGAAACAGAGAAGTATGGAAGAAGAAGACATGTTGCGCAGACCTCAAATGAATTGGGATAAGGGCAGGAGAATTATGATATTTGGGATATTTATGGCACACACTTCACACACAAAATGCATTTGTCAATAACATAACACCAGGCCTGTAATCCTCGAAGGGTTAGGCAAAGGTGTACCCACATTTCGCTATAGGGGATCGGACTGACTCAAAAAAATAAATAATATGGTTCTGTTTAGTCCGTCAGCTAGATTATCGAAAAATATTGGATACGTGTTTTTTGTTTTATCAAATCAATAAAAGACGAAGATAAAGCACGTCAATGATCATGGAGTAGGGCTTGAAACGTCACTTGAAGGTACAAAATGTACTATCATATGACGTCACACGAGTTTTCGAAGCACTGTATCGTCTTCATTTTTTGTTTTATACTTACGTGAAAAAAGAAAAAATATGTAGTCAATATTTTTTGGAAATCTATCTGACGGACTAATTAGTTTTTTTTTGACCGATCCCCTATTTTGTTTAAGTCTTATGTAATAGGGGGCGAGCCTATTGCCATCAAATGGGCACATATTTTAAATATACTGAGAAATTCCTGATAACACTGCCCGAACTGAAAAGCGATCCTTCGAACGAACATCGGATCTCAAGCAATAAAAATCACGGTTGTTAATACAAAAATTTAACGTAACAACCTCTTCTTGAAATAGAGCATTGAAAAGTTAACTTTACATTGTGTTCCATTCAGCACACTTTAAGTTTAGCAAGACCACGTTGAATGCAGTCCCCTACCAAATTATTACTTATTTATTTCCTTGTGAGTGTTGTTGTTGATTTTCTTTTCAAAATCTACTACAAAGACGTTGGTTTATTTCTTAAATTAAATTCTGTCAGCAGACTTTTGAGAGGAAAAAGTCAGCATAATTATATTATACCTACAGTAAAACAAGATTCACTTTCTAAAAAAGGTACTGCAAAAGCTCGTGTCAAGTTTCATTGAAAAAACAATTAGTTGAAACCAATAATCCGGAAATCACTTTCATTCATACTTGACCGATTGATTCGACCTTTCTTTTTTAATTGGAGCACATAATAAAAGTGGTGCATTCGACCTCGCGTTATATAGTCTAGTTTTATATGCGATATTTTTATTGATATTATGTCGTTATTGATCATGAACGTGAAATATTTTAATAGTAGAATAAGTGAAAAAAACGTTCTGTTATTGGTTTTGAATATGGATATGATAAGGGCAGCATTTTTTTTAGTTATATACTAGCTGTCGCTACTTCCCTATTTGAATCGAAATTGTTAACAAAGTCAACGGTTTTAATTTTTTGCACGGAACCCATATCCATTTTCTAAATTAAAGCCTAAGTATGAAGCCTAATTTAATTCTTATAACATTAGCTATCTGCCAGTAAAGTCCTATCAAAATGCTCTAGCCGTTTCGGAGATTAATTAGAACAAACAGACAGAAATCTTTTTTTTTTAAGTTTCGTATATACTTTGGTGAGAAGTCTTTACCCAACAGTGGGATTAAACAGGCTAACAGTAACGGTACCATACAAACATCGACGACGTGATAATACACCTAAGGGCAGAGGTGTGAATTACTGCACCATTTCGCCAATGCCTCATGTGCGTGACTAGGTCACATAAGGGGACCGTGTTGATACGTGGAATTTCCCGATACAAAAACTCAATAATGCTGCCTGACCGGGCGATTGAACCCAACTGTAGACCAACGAACCTTTATTACTTTGTTTTAATTATACGTCCGACTGAAAAAACGGGATGAACAATTTTCTATGCGAGGGCTTAGAATTTTCAATTTTCTATGTGTACGGAATATGTGGTAACTGTTTTAACGTCGGGGTTACTTCCACCCTTTATATGAATATAACTTACCATTTATTGTATTTGCATCATCATCAAGATGGAGGAGGAGTGGACCCGAACCTCATCTAATCTTTGTTTGGGGAGAGGGGGTCTCAGCAAATATCACATAACTTGCAGAAACCGCCGAATTACCGCAAGATACAGAGAAAAAAATAGCGAGAAACTACTAGCCTATATTAATGTAATTGTTTTTTTTTTGAAAATTCACGTATTATTGGGGACCGGGCGTGAGGGTTGCGCCAAATCTCACGACATCTCACCAGAGGAGGAGGAATTAGGAAAATAGACTAAAACGCTTCACGTAATTAATAGAGAATGAAAGGAGATGGCTAAATGACTGCCTCCAGCATCTATAGGAATTCCACACTGACTCGTAGTATTTAAACAATCAAACATTAATTATTTAGAGCTAAATAATTTCATAGAAGTTGCGTGAACTTAAGAAAAAGCAAAAAATAAATCTCAAAATCTCTCTCTCTAAATTGACATAAAATGGTGAAATACTTGTAATACAGCTGTTAGTTGCTATAGCAACTGCAAGCTAAGGATGGACCATATCGCTTTTCAGAATGTCAAATCGAAGCAGTAATTATATCGATTTTTGATAACAGTTATCAAAACGATTTATTTTCTGAAACTAAGAAGTGGTAATCAGAGTTCTTGGTGGGAATCTATGGCGTGCAATTCAGTGTCTTATTTAGTTCCTTGTTATTGTGTTTTGAAAATGGGGTTGTGTTAAAGTGACAGTCGATTCTACCCAATTACACTTAATTAAATCAAAATCAAATAAAATAAGGGACAGCTTCGAATTATGGTTATTCGTTTAATCGTGCTACATATTTTGCGTCGAAAAATATGAACTGATGAATAGTGATCGGCAAAAAGTAGTTCTATTTGTTTCTTTTAATCACTTCGATTATTTTATTGATTCTGTTACACTTGTATCTTCTCATCTCTAAAAATAAGCACACGTCATAATATGTCAGACGTCGTTTGAACGCTATGCCGTTTATTTGTTCGTTGTGCTTCTATATTTTGGATTTCCGCCCTCGCTTTGCCCTTTCAGGTGGGTAGTGGAAGTGGTCAACGGGCGCTTCAAACGTGATTTTAAATTATTTAGACAACGATTTTTCAGTCTAGCTTCACCCCACCTGATGGAAGATTTTAAAATAGCTGCAGCTTTGATGAATAAATATCACGTTTTAATAGAGGATGGTACAAACTGTGGTGCAATACTACAACGAGTGGCACGGTTTATGAATCAGCCTAATCATTTAGGTTCCTTTGTAAGGGAAAATAATTTAAACAGGCAGAGATCAATGTTTTTAAGAGTGGATGGCAACCTGCCCCAATTGGATAATTTTCCAATATTGGAACATAATCAGTTATTGTTGATGGCATTAGGACCATATCAGGTTAAACAAGCTCGGTCATACTACGGAGAGCATATTAGAGCAAATGGTACTTATGATATCGAAGTGTGCCCGGATCTTGAAAGATTAATACATTTAGGGGGATCAAGACCTCAACTTTTAAGAGGCCGAATAAGATCAAGGCATATTAGTCAAAAAATATACTACGTGTATATTTTATATGAAAGCCAAACTACAATTAATAATCCTCTGGATGACATACTGTCATATTACTGCAGCTGTATTGTGGGGAACAGAACTCTGGGCTGTTGCTGTCATGTAATGACAGTGATCTGGTATCTGGGATGGGCTAGACATCAGAACACGCTATCCGCTCCGGCTTCATTTTTAGATAATGTTATTTTAAGAATAACAGAATAGAATAAAATAATTCACATTTTTGTTGTTTTATTTTCAATATTTTTTATTATTGTATCGATTTTGCTACACTTGAATTTCAATCCCATCACTAAAAAAATCAAACGTCATAATAATATGTCAGATGTCGTTTGAATGCTTTGCCGTTTGCATGTTCGTTGTGCATATTCATTTTGGATTTTCAATGACCCTCGCTCGCCTACTTACGGACCTCTCGCTACTCGACACAGAGAGAACACCACCATAGGAACATTGTCTGCGAAAACCGTCTTTATTTTACTCATTTGGATGAGTCCGTTAGGTTTTACAAGAGTAAACACGCGGGTGGAAGTAATTTTTGCGCGGATTGCAGAAAGGCCGTTGTATTACATTTTTAGGTGCAATTACCCCTTTGTGTATATTTACTAAAGTACCACGATGCGAAATCGGGGTGGCTCGTTTAGTCTATAATACAATTATATCAATTTCAATGCAGATACATCCAAATGCCTAAGTAAAAGTTCATAGCAATGACATTTGTTTGCAGTTTTATACGTATTGACGTAGGAGCTAAACGATTTTATTTTCACTATTTTCAACATATATGATCAACTTCCGAAAGTGTTTTTTATATGAAATACTAATATTCAGCTATTCAGCGTTGTATTTTGCTAGGTGTCATGTTTATAGATGCTTGCTTCACTCGTCCTAACTGAATTTAGCCATCTCCTTTGTTTCAGCTTGTGACACATTTAAGAGTTTGATCACTGAAAAGTTTCTAACTCAAATATAATACACAACTGCATCAGAGCAACAATAGGACCACCAGCCTAGCTAGAGTAGGTAGACTAGCTAACCTCTATTTGAAAGTGCATTAAAATGTTCGATAGGTTTTTTATTACGACTATGTTTACAGGTATGCGTTCGAAAGGAGGTCATTGACTTGCAGCTATATTGTTAGCGAGATAACGAGTAAGTGGCGCGCGAGTGCTAATTATTTGCAAGGCATGGGACGTTTTAATTGTATAGCCGAGTTTGAGACATGACATAGTGGCTATGTCATGTCTCAAACTCGGCTATACAATTAGCAACTAGCAGGATTGAGTACCTATAGTTTGTGAAGCCACGTACGATTTTCTATTGTAGATGATTTTTTTTGTGAAACATAAAAGAATAACGGTATTATGTCAATTGATTACAATTTTCCTTTCGGACTTCAAAAATTCGAACACAGAGAGATCCGATTTTAATTTTTGTTTAATATGAAATCAGCCCAGTAGAAGACCCTATAGATGACGTTTCTATAATATGTTTTACAAAAATGTTTTTGAAACTACGTTCAGGGCTGTCAGAGTCAATATGCTCTTTAAGTAACTGATAGCTTTAGACCTTGTTTTAGATGTGCTGATCGCGTTTAATTCGATCAACGTAACTATATTTTGGAGTGTGGAAAATCATCAATGACTCCATCGCTGGACGGAGTGGAAGGGAGAGTCAGACTTCTACTGACTAAAAACCACAAACCACCCGGTTTCTAGTCAGTAGAAGTCTGACTCTCCCTTCCTCTGAACTTTTTATTTGTTCTTCTCTTTCTCTCTTTTTCTGTCCGGGGCCGCGGTATCTATTTCGAACAACCCGTAGCCCTAACAGTCGTAGACTCTTGCGGACCCCTGCAATGTTGCTGACATCTCTATGAGGCGCGCGTGGGACACAAACACACCGTCGACGCGGCCTGTCATCGTCATAGGACGGACGGACGGTGAGCTAACCCATTACTCCCCGTGCACAGGCTCACCTTCTTTATACCTCACCTGCAGTTCTCTGGCGACCTGGAAGAGCGCTCGCACCATCTTCTCGCCCTCGCCGACGTACTTGCTGGTGAGCGTCGCCGCCGATATGGAGAAGAACGTCGCCGAGCACTCGGCCGCTACGCACCGGGCTAGTAGCGTTTTACCTGCGTGCCATCAAGTTGTACTTTAGTTTATATTAGGCTATTTTAATTTTTGAGGCCCTATGGAAAGCCAATACACACATTGATATAATAAAACCCTAGATGCACAGTCTCGAACAAAACAAACAGTCGAAGCTGTCGCCAAACACTCACCAATACACGCACTACTACATGTAGTTATCGTCACTATAAACATATTTTTTTTGGCAAATTCAAACTTACGCAGATTCCTTTTACAATGCAGTTATAAAAAGCAATATAAAAAGTATTTTGTACGACCGTGCAGAGACGCGAGCGACGCGAGACTATTTGAAATGAGTTCATTGTGAACTCATTTTAAGCGGACGGTTTTGAGACGCGGAGTGTGTATCTTGGGTTTTATTATATCAATGAATACACATACCATACGACGACATCACTTCGTGCCACGTTGTGATGTGACATGGAAATATGTGTTTGAAACCGACATTCAATTAATGAGGTTTATTTTTCACTCTTTTGGTGTCTTTTTTAAAGGTTTTTAATTTTTTGAACCTGGCCATCAGGGAAAAATTGTTTCTAACATACTCAAGCTTTTGTATTGTCGTGCGTAACTAAACTATATACCAAAGGCAAAATCATTGCCCGTAGTGTCGTAAAAAAACAAAACAAGGAGCACCAATGAGCAGTAAGCGAAATATGTGAAACCTTTTACATTTAAGACCATATTATTGTACCATATTTCATGCAAATAAAGAATCTTGAATCTTGAGTCAAAGGTAGCAAGGTATTTTTCATAGATGAAAACATAAAAGCAAAGGAAAGTAGGCGACAAAACCTGAATATTTACCATTTCCTGGTGGACCAAAGAGGAGCAGACCTCTCGCTGGCGACCGAAGTCCAGTGAAGAGTTCTGGCCTCAACGAGGGCAGCACTACCATCTCTTGTAGCGCCTGCTTGGCCGCCTACAAACAAAGAAAACACATTATTGTCTAACCTTACAGGAAAAACACAGGCGTGAGTTAAAAGTACAACCTATCATCATCTTTCTCTTGCCCATATGCCAATTCATTAAGGATCGGCGCGCCATCTCTTCTTCCATACTTCTCGTTTACTCATCATCTCATTATTCACCTTCTTTCTTACCATATCATCCTTTACACAGTCCATTCATCGTTTCTTTGGTCTTACTCTACTTTTATACCCCTCCACATTCTCATACTCAAAACATTCCAAAAAGTATTTTCGTTTTAATATTAACATTCATAATTTCTTGTGCAAAAGAAAGTTTGTCTCGCCTTGAAACAATACAAAAAAAAAATGTCGTAATAATTATAATATAGTTTTATGGTTTTATTTACTAACACAAGTTGTATAATATCGTATGTATGTTAGTCTGTAAGGTATTTATCTATGGGCCAAAGTAGCCTGAAAATAAATAAATATTATTATTTTTAACCAAGGATCAAGAACTTAAGAACCAACCGCATTGAAAACTTTATCAGTATTTAAAAAAAAAACAGTTTTCCATATAAAAGTACAATGGCTGCCAAAATGTAGATATAAACGATAAATAAAAAGTGTTTTACTATTCTTTTTCTTAGGCTTAGTAAAAAAGTATCGTCACAAAAATAGTCACGATCGATTAGGTACTCTCAATACACAGAACAATAGAAGTTAAATCAAAGTCGTTTGAATACACTTCGGTAGGTCACGCATATCTTTTGTGTGATGTCGTAAGAAGTATCAGAACAAATGTATCGACACGACTGGATCTAGCGTGGCGAAACTACGCTATAAATAATAACAGTCCTTTATTAGATAGATAGTACTAATACGTATAATATTTATTATTAATACCTACACAATTTCGTTACGCGGTTTTGAATTGGAGTTGCGGATACCAGCGTTATACCACAGATTGTTATATATATACAATACACATGTCATCATAATCATTATTCTCCTGCCCAAAAAAAAAAATTGTTGGCGGCGCCGCATGTGTTCTTCATACTTCGTTCAAACTTCTCTATTACTCATAATCTCAGTAGACACATTATTTCTTGCCATATTTTCGTTCACACAATCAATCCATCGTTTCTTCGGTCTTCCCCTGCTCTTATAGCCATCTAC
Organism: Diarsia mendica; assembly: GCA_949316265.1. Lineage (NCBI taxonomy): Eukaryota > Metazoa > Arthropoda > Insecta > Lepidoptera > Noctuidae > Diarsia > Diarsia mendica. Next base: position 5,481,813 of record OX438906.1, on the reverse strand, counting down.
ATTCATACAACACAACTATCCACACAACTTTTCAGTCGCCTTTTGTGTTTCCTGACCGTTGGGCCTCGCCCGAGGGGGAAAACCGACCTTAAGGCGGGGTTGCAGTAATTTTAAGATTTTTGAACCTATAAAAATCGAACTAAATACGAATTTTTTAATAAATAAAAATCATTACATAAAAATTGAACATACTCTCTAGTAAATCGTAAAGATAGAAACGCGATTTAGAATGATCGGCTCGATACTTTTTTTTATCAAACATGACTCTAAATCACAATTTCAAACGTGTACTGCTAAGACATTTCATCATGAATTTATATGAAAGTTATATCAGTAGATAGAACTTTTTATTCTGAAGTAAATGGTGAAAACAGATTGTGTAATTTCTTTAGAGTTTTTCTCCAAGAAGCAAAAAACAGTCAAAATTTAGGCATTATATCGCTCGCGCGGCAGGGCGGGGGGCGAGGTCGTGCGTACATAAAAACAAAGTACTGCAAGTGACTGCAACCTCGCCTTAATACTAATATTTACGTGATTAAGGAAAAACGAATATTTTGTCAAATGGGTTGAGCGCCCATAACCCGCAGTCATTATTTACAAACGAGCCGTCTCGACTCTGTTTTCTATCGTACCAAATGCGAACAATCTGAGCGGAAAAACGCAGCGAATTTTCGCTCCGTCTGTCGGAACTCGTAGTAAGTTACATTTATCCGGATCTTGTAGTTTTTCAAGCCACAAGGTTTATCGGAGTGAACAAAAAGTGGGTCTGCGACGATTTCAAGATCAGCGGAATTACGCTGTGTTTTATCCCTGGCTCAAGAGAGAATGAGCATTGATCATTACTAGAGATCGAAACAGGTTGAGTTTGTTTGCTTACACTTCAAAGAAGTAATTAACATAACATCACGACTTTAGTCCGCGAAGTTAGGCAGAGGTAGTAGTAGAGGTAGATGCAATAGACTCGATTCCTGTTACTTGGTACTCTAAACCACAGATACCTAATATAATACTAGTCTAAACTAAACATAACTGACGAAAAATAGGTGTTCTAAACGTACCTACACCTCTGTAACCCTTCAGGGATTACAGTCGTGATCATTATCAGCCTTTAATGTTCCCACTGCAGGGACTCAGGCCTCCTCTCTAGGAGAGGGATGGGCTATAATCCACCACGCGGGCCCAGTGTTCGTTGGTAGATGTCACATGTCTTGATTTTTTTGGTTCTTAGTCGGCGGTTTCCTCACGATGTTTTCCTTCACCGTTTTGAGGAACTTAAAATCATTCTATTACAATAAAAGTTTATAAGGGAAATGAAATCTATCTATTTCGTTTTCTGATCATTAGGCTTTCAAACTGCGTGTCGTCAATTTCACACCATTCAAGTCAAGCTCACGCTGTAATCCTATGCCATGTCTGTTTTAGATTGACGTAGAAAGTACGAATCACGACCTTCTGGGTATTGACATTACAATTTTTATGTAGGTACTAGCTGTTCCTGGTGATAGACACTTCATCATCTGCTTAGCCCTTCCCAAACTATACATAGATAGAACTATATTTACATAGATAGTCAAGAGCTACTACTTTTTAATGCGAGAAAGGTGTTAAAAGGGGGGATTAAAAGATTACTTTTGGTCGCGATAATCGACATCCACGTGGACAATGCAGGCATCAGCTAGTGCTTATATATCCGATTGGTGATAGCCACTTGTAACATTATGATACTCAAGTACCTGTCACCTTTTTAACCCAAACCCCGTTGATGGCTAGACAATATGACCTACTCAAATGTGGGAATGAGTAAAAGGTGAAGAAAGTTGAACGATGATTAATCTCTATTGATAAAATTTACGACATGATTAACTCTTAAAAGGATGATTAAAGATACTATTTCTATTCAGGGGGCCAATTCTCGGTTTTAGAGATTTATCTCGAGTTCGAGTTCGTAAGTCTATCTCTATGTCTATCAAAAATATCTCTATCTCTACCAAAAAAAATCGAATTGAGCAGAATTCCGTATTCTCAGTCAAAATAGAAATAAATGTCACGAAAATGTCGATTCGAGTGAAACTAATGTTACCATTACCACAGATAATATAATACTAGCGTCCATTACGAAGAATCGCGCGTTCCGTTTTAGGTAGCTATGAGTGAATGAATGATTTTGTTTTAAAACGCTGACTAAACCTAATTATTTAAGTATAAAAGAAAGAAAGAAAGGAAGAAAAAGTATTTATTAGTTTCACAAACAAACAAGTACTTAAACATAATTATGAGAAACACTTAAAATTAGGACATAATTTATATATTAAATTTGAATAAGTCCCGTGCAAAGCCAAAGTAAAACGAAACGTTTAGTGTAAAAATAATCAGTTTGACAGCTGACTGTCTGTCAGTGACTAATAGAATTATGAAGCAAACAATTATTTACCTTCGTTTTCGGGTCTATTTTAGTGGTATCCAGTTTATTACAGGAGCCAATAGATCTAAGTATTAGAACCCTTATTAAATCTTTATTTAGTCTGAAGTTTTTAATGACTTCTGTTCCGCTCAAGTCGTAAATATCGACGGCGGGATAGCTGTTGTCGCCGTGTATTGGCCAGTTGCTCGCCACTTTCCAACAACTCCGAGATAAAAATACTAATAAACTCGTCCATCTTTCAGTGGTTTCAAGTCCAATCGTAGGTACACAAATATTACAGAGTCTGTTATCTGCGCGAAGGTCGTCGTTTCAAGAAAACACAATGCACAAATCAAAGAGTATAAATCGAATTTCCAGTATGAGATGCCAAGCCGTATTTTATTTAAAAACTAAAGAAAAGAAAACAGTGTACAATCCAAAACTCAACAAATTCACTCAGAAATGACGTATCTATATAATCGACATTACATTTCTACTGCTCAGAAGCACTCGAGATGAACTCGAACGTTAGCCTTCGACAAATGTCGAATTCGACATCCCCAGAATAGCAACTTTTAAAATTTCTCGAAAAAATGACGTCATTAGAAATTTTTCTCGAGTTCGACACCATCTCTAAAACCGAGAATTGGCCCCCAGATTGTTAACACTTTTCTAAGAATATTTTAGAACGTTTGATTGATTACTACTTTACTACGTAAAAAGTGTTTGAATAACTTTTTTCAGCTATCGTTAAATCGATTCGATTTCTATAAATTCACCTAATTGGTCTGTGTCTGGCTATTATTTGCATTTTTTCTATTGATAGAGTTTACTTTCACTTTGGTAATGTTTGTAGGGTAGATGTTTTTTTCGTTTTTCAGTATGTAGGCCCGCTTACACAAGTCACTAAATGCGTTTAGCGTTAAACGTGTTTAAAATATCGTTTTGTTCCCGTTTTGAAGATGATAGACACAGAATTGTGTTTTGAATGATAGGGGATCGGACTGACTCAAAAAAATATGATTCTTTTTAGTCCGTCTGTTAGATTATCGCAAAATATTGGATACTTACGTGTTTTTTGTTTTATCAAATCAATAAAAATTGACGAAGGTATAGCGCGTCAAAGATCATGGAGTGGGGCTTGAAACGTCACTTGAAGGTACAAAATGTACTAGCATATGACGTCACACGAGTTTTCGTAGCACTGTATCGTCTTCATTTTTTGTTTACGTGAAAAAAGAAAAAATATGTAGTCAATATTTTTTGAAAATCTATCTGACAGACTAATTAGTTTTTATAAGTTTTTAAACTGACAACTGACTGTTTTTGTTTTGACTGTTTATATTAATAGTACTTAATTAGTTTTTTTTTGTTCGATCCCATAATTCGCATTTGAAACATCGGGATGTTTTTGAAAATAGTTTGAAAATAATGTAGATAGAATACAAGGTAAACGCGGAACCTTTGCGAATTCGTCAACATCGAACTACTAATAAATGTGTAGATAGCAAAATTATCGCAATAACAGGGAAAACAAGTACCTTTCAGCTTTGTTAAAGGTACTTTTGCACACATTACCTATACTTTATTGTACACCAAAATTATTACACAGCTCTTTTACAATATTGAACTAAGAACAATATTTTAATACGTTTAGCACTGAACGTTCGTGATTTGTAGTGCAATTGAGCCTTAATCAGTTAATGGAAAAGGGTACTTCAAAGGTCGTTTACATGAACCCACAGAAGAGATAAAAGAGGTTAGAAAGGAAATAGTTCCTGATTTGTATTAGAACGCGTGTCGCCGCTTGTCTCCCACTCTCTATATCCACTACATGCAAGACGCTAATAAGTACGCGAATTATGCACACAAATAAACCGCACTCACTTAGATCGCGAGCTTGCTACTGGTTGTCACACTAGCGCAAACATTGCGTTTGACGTACACTCACACTTGCGTATATTTCTCATACATGTTACGGTGACCAAAAGGTCGATAATGTATATCGATAAAATTACTTGAGTTTTGTTACTTTAAGTTTTGCAGTTTTTGCTTTAATTTCGGGACGGGACAGAAAGAAAGAAAATAAGAAAGCAAAAATATTTATTGGTCTCTCACACATAAAAAATTAAAGATAAAAAGTAAACAGAAAAGATTTTTTTCAAATATTGATCTTAAGTAGGTACTTGAAATTCAATTTCAATTCAGATTTTATTATTGTCTTGAAATAAAACGTATTTATTAAGTAACAATAGCATGCGCTTGCTATCTTTCAAATTCGAATTTTTCAGAATAAAATGCAATCTCACACTAATATTTTTTCAATACACTTCCTCGAAAACTAGCTCTTATTGCACTACGATTAGGTTCGACATGCATCATATTTCGCACGCGTGCGGTAATAAGAATACAGCGTGCTGTAATATTATTACCGCACGCTGTAATCATAGAGCAGCGGTAATTCGATTAAAACTTATGAAATTAAAAAAAAAACACCACTGACTATTATAGAGCAGGCGTGTTTTTTTTTAATCTCGCCATTTTGATCTGCGTCTTTACAGCGTAAATATTTTTTGAATATTTAAATTGTGTTTGTAAAAAGAATACTACTAATAAACGTAAATATTTTAAACAATTATTTACTTTTATGAACAAGTAAGCATTTTTTTGTGTTCTTAATTAAAAAATATTTAAATTTTATATTTTTCCTGTGAGGCTGTTTGGCGGCTTTATACCTTTGCTTCTTTTTCAACCTGGCGAAATCAAACCGCGGAAAAAAAGTAAATTAAATCATAGTCTCATCAAATTTGTTGACAAAACACATAACGTTTTTAGTTATTTTCTTCGAAAGTGTATTGAAAAACGTCGTTTGATACACGTGGGAATTTGTTATTGCATTTCTCGACCCCATGAACACCCTCGCCATACGGCTCGGGTGTTCAATCTACCTCGAATGCAATAACAAACTTTCCGCACTTGTATCAAAATGTACTATTCTATAATAGCTTTAGTCAGGTCTGTAACATATCTGGATCTGTTGGAAACCTAAAAATAAAATTTAAAATGTATGTTTCGATTTATAAATGGCTAACCTCAAAACAAATTTTAGATGAAAAAGAATCAATAAACAATAATAAGGTATTGATAGTATGGGATAAACAAAAGTTATTTTAAAATCATAACATAATAATCATTTGAATGCATTCACACATACTAAATATCGACATTATTGACAACTTGGTACAACACTATCGAAACGCAAAGAGTAGGCAGAATTTAAGCTTTGGCTCGTCGCACGCGACGTTCGCAGTGAACGAAATGCATTGCGCAATCGCCCACGTAGTACAAGATGGTACCCACGTATTGCAAGCAATGTACATAATTTCGTTTCTGCTTGCGATTGTATCATTTTTGTCTGCGAACTACATAATACTATTGTAATAATTACAAATATCACTTGTATTTTAAGGTTTTTAGACTTACCGATGAAGAGAAATCCCTTCTCGAGCCACACTGCACACCTGGCTTCTTTTCCGACACGTAATAATCGCGCAACACGGCTTAATTCTTTTTTTTTCGCGGAGCTCCGTTCGCTGTCACAATATGAGCGCGATTGTTGGTCAGTAAATCAAATTTTGTCGACATATGATCGTCTGATCATATAAGCGGCGCGCGTGCCCCGCCCACATGGCCTTTCTAACCTCTTTTATCTCTTCTGTGCATGAACCTACGGATGGGGTAAATTAAATTCTACGAGTCAACGTCACTGTCAACATGCTTACCTAGTACAGTCGAACAAGCTATTTGGTATACACGTCGAAATCTTCAATATTACATTGTTTTATAAAGCGCTTGGCAATAAGCGAATGATGCCAAACGTCGTATCGTTCAGTCTCTAACTAAATGTATCTGTGTAATCTTAAAAGTACATGCAAGTTTATTTATTTATTTAAACTTCATGCACAATATTATAGTGATACTTAGGCGGACTTAATGCCACAAGGCATTCTTTACCAGTCAACCTTAGGGTAGACAACATTGTGGTAAGGTACAAAATATCTAAAAAACATATCAACAAGTTATCTGGGTGTGGGCTGCGGGTTGTTTGAAAGAGATACCGCGGTCCCGGAACACAAAGGGCTAAGAAGGAACATGGGTGGCTTTTAGTCAGTAGAAGTCTGACACTCCCTTCCGCTCCACCCAGAGCGGGAGGAGTCATTAATTGATGATTTGCAACCAACCAAAAAAAAGCGTTTGGCATTAAGCGACTGATGTCAAACGTTGTACTTGTATCGTTAGACATAAGACTCTATGTATTTGGGTAATCTTAAAAGTATATGCAAGTTATCTAGGTGTACTCCTAATACCTTGTTCGACCGTACATGTTTATTGATCGCTTTGCGGCTTTGCAATGGTCAACATAGGTATGCTCTATACAAGGCGTAGATCTGAATTACGTTTAGAGACAGTTTGGCTCCAGTCCAGTCCAGCTCAGTTTATAATAGGAATTGGGCCGGGTATCAAATTGTATGGGAAGCAATCGGCCTATCGGATCACACGATTTAAAAGGCTAGTGCTTGTACTACCAATATCTGTACGTTTACTTACATATTTTTTATGATTATTGGGCTTTTATAAATATATAAAAAATATCACGGCTGTGATCCCGGAAAGGTTGAGCAGATGTGTTCTTTTTGTACACCCACATTTCGCCAGTAATGTTTAAATTATAAACAGGGCGTAAGAGACACTAAAGATCAAATGGTTTACGTTTTTAGTACTTACATTATTCTGAAACTCTCTCCCCCAAATAGAGAGTCATTAGTATTTTTTAAACCTTCTGATAACTGATGATGATACAAAAGCAATACATACACGGTCAAAATGTAAGGATAACTCATTAAAACATTTTTTTTTGGTGTCCCTTCCACTCTGTGTAATAGGGGGCGAGAAGTTTTTTATTGCATTTTTTAAATTATAATTACTGAACTATTTTCTGTACTTATTCTTCAAAACACATTCTCATTCTAATCAATCAAACAAAACGAACCAGCCAAATGTTGGCCCGAAACTTTAACCATTTCTTTCACAAATATTGTGGCAGACGTGATCGAAGGAAAATGCTTTTATGTAATGCTTTATATCGTCGTCACCCGATGTGTCTGCTTCGAACCGTTACTTTAAAGGTCAATGAACAAGTTTATATTACAAAACACTTAGTTACCTCACGATTCTTATAAACAGCATTTAAACATGTGAACAAATTAATTTTCCGCACAAACTCTTTTACTCTTGTCTATATAAAGTTCAATTTATGCTACAATTTCACGATTGGTAAGACATTCTGAAATGAACTTAATTGATAATTGCAGAAAGTAGGTATTTGTTTAAGAGGAAATAACATCAAAATTGGAAACAAGGATTGATAGACTTGAAATAAGTTGACTAGAGGTTAGCTATTGTGTGATAGTTTTTCAGGATAAGGTGACACTGAAATTAAACAATTGATAAGCTACGAGTATTTGCGATACGCGCAAAAAGTAAAGCAAGACAAGATAAAGACAGTGATGTGCCCTCACTCAGCGTACTTAGATCGAACGAAAAAGTTTGCACAGAGAAGAGAGCTTCCACATTCCGCATGAAGCGATAGATACGATTTTAGTATAATAAGGAGCAAGAATAAGTAGTGACAGTTTCGTGGTGTGACCACTGACCATGGGTCTACTAAGTGGAAGATCTCAAGTTCGAACACAAGACACGCAACTTTGATTTTTCGGATTCATGTGCGTATTGTATGATTATTATTGCCTCGGTGACGGAAAGCATCGTGAGGAAACTAGCACGCCTGATAGATATTTCTCGACGGCATATAAAGTCCAGTCAGAGGCCTATGGGTATAAAAACTCGGACAATAGGTTAGGCACTCACCACACGATAAAGAAAGAGAGTACCTATAAATAACAAAAAGAGCAAGAATAATTTTGTTCGAATATAATTCCTGAAAAACAGCATCAAACATTTGACGCAGTGACGATTAAAATTTCGTACCAACGTTCCTTATAGGTCGCAAAGTTTTGGGCTTCTTGAGCGATAGTTAATTATAATTACAGAGTTGAATTTGGCACCCAGCCAGACTTGTGATCGGTTTTGGTGGTCGTGTATTAGCATTGCGACGTTATGAGAAGGCACATGCTTATAGCTAAATAATAGCCACACTTCGGATGCAAAGACACTGCCAAATGGCATCTGTGAAGTGAACTGCTAGTTGGTAAACCTCTTGTAGTTGCTGAGAGAAACTCTGTGTATCGTTACTGAAACTTGGCAGGACTGTTAATGTAGTTTAAATGCAGCGTGACTGCATATGCTTAACCCTTAGTAGTGTTTGTTTTATACCTTGGTCTGATTGCTACGTAAAGGTAAAGGTGTCACTCAAAGACCTCCGTGTGTTTTAGAGTAACATCATATTATAATTATCATACTTTTGACTTTATCCCAATTACTTTGAGGGCGACGCAGCATGTCTTCTTCTTCCATACTTTTATATTACCTACACGCCATCTCATCAGACATATTATCTCCTTTCTTTTAGAGAAACTTTCATCATAATCGTCATTATTCCGCATTTATTTTTACCAATTGATCTTTAGTCTGCGCAATTTTAAACTTTGTGGCACTGAAATAAAAGTCACACGACGCGCTCTCATGATTTTTAAAGGCTACAATAATTTTAATAATTCACTTACATCTTGTCCCGCAATATCTTCCCACTGCACCTTGGGGCCTCCTTCCACAATCTCGTCTAGGATCAGCTGGACGAGTTTGGGGTCGACCCCGCGCACGCTGAGGGCCGGCTGGGGGGTCCTGCTTCTCGTGGGGGTCCCGCGTTGTGAGCCTCCCCCCACCACGCGTCGGACCGGGGACCCGTTGGAAGGTACCTGGTATGCGCTCTGATTTAGAGACGCGAATTGACGATGATTGTGTGTTAGATGAATGGAAATGTTAGTGAATAAAGAAAAATAGTAAAAGGTTAGTAGTAAATAATATCATTCCTAGTACACCCGGAAGGGTCGACAGAGGTCTCACAAAGCAAGTAAGAAGTCAGTTTTGCAGAGAAGAGATTATACAGAATTTAGCATTCGTATAGACTTATTTTTTACTTGATTTTTTATCGGCTATAAATCTAGTTTAAGAAAGGAAGAGGAAGTTTCCTCAATTAAATAAAAACAAAGACTTCCTGTGTTCTACTTCGATCTGTGTCAGAAACATAGATTTGTATTTACTTTTTCTCAATTTATATTTACTTTCTACTTAGTCATTTAAGTAATTATCTTTCTAGATCATCGTGCTATTGAGAGTTCTGATAGTTTTTAGTCAAACAAACTAGAACTAAGTATAGCAGGATTGTTTTTAGCCCATCTACGCAATCAATTCTGATTCATTGAGTAGGTGAAGGCAATAGTAGCATTGTACAGCCATTTATGTTTCACACAATGTACAATTTATTATGTACTTTATACACAGACATTTAACTACTTACCAAAATAATATCAGTCGTATTCTGTTTTTGTAAATCAATGAATTTTGAATGAGTGAAGATGCCAATTAGGTGATTTTAACATACCTATATAGTTTTATTCGAAAAGAAACCAATTTAAAAGCCAATTGATTTAGAAACTGAAGATATAAGATAAAAAAGCAATTATTATTTCTAAAAATATTTGAAATTATCTTTTGATCACTGATAATGCTGTGTAGTGTGAAGTAATTTTCATTCTCAAACAATGATTGATTGTTTCTCACCTTTGTTTACGGAAATAGTATTTATACCTAATGAGTAAATATCCGTTTAGCAAAAACATAATATCGGCTATTGTTTCTGTACGGCGACCAATTAAGCTTTGAACCAGTTTATGCAGATCTCATATTGCATTTAAAATCAATACAAAGCGAGGCAATGTTATACTGGAAAACTAACTTGATGTGTATACATCTCGTGCAATCAATCTCTTCAAAAATATTAGCATAGGGCATAGAATATCATGTCAAGACTCGCGATGTTTTCTACCGTAAAAAGTTCTGAAATATCAATTTAGCCAAGTCTGAAATTCATATAAGTAATACCTACACAATTTAGTAAATTGCTTTTAAGTTTAACTTTTAGAAGCTTTGGATCACTTATAAAAATTGAATCGATACCTACTCCCTGAAAAAACCTCTTTGGATTTTTTGCATCTATGTCATGCTGGAGCTGATTGTGTATTCATATATTTTAATACCTTTTGTCAAAAACAGCCACTCAGGGTTGATCTTCACCCGTCGGGGCCGCGGATTTTTGTACTAGATGACGTGGCCTCGGCGCAAGGGCAAAGAAGGAACATGGGTTCGGTTTTTAGTCAGTAGAAGTCTGATACTTCCCTTCGCTCTGCCCAAGAGCGGGGGGGGGGGGTCATTTGATGACTTTCCACCCACCAAAAAAAAAAAACTTGACTTAGACTAGGTTGGTCCACATATGGGTTACCACCTATTATATATATACCCAGTTTCCTCCGTGCCTCGGAAAGCACGTTAAGTCGTTGGTCCCGGCAGTTATATCAAAATCTTTTGACATGTAGTGCGAAGCCGAAAAGTCTGACAACCAGTCTTACCAAGGAATATCATATATTACCCAATACTAATTGGGTTGTGGAGGTCAGATAGGCAGTCGCTCCATGTAAAATACTGGTATTCAGCTGCATCCGGTTAGACTGGAAGCCGACCCCAACATAGTTGGGAAAAGGGCTAGGTTATAGCTGATGGGTGGGTGGATGGATGGGTGGGTAGATGATGACCTTTTGCCAAACGAGCTGTGTACCTGCTGTAAGCGCATTAGTCAAAGCACTCGAACCCAGGGCCGTGGTGGTCAACAAAAGAGATGTCGGTACAACTTTGATGCCTTGACTAAAAAAGGAGCAGAAAAGTTTTGACCTGAAGAACGTGGTAAAAGAAATCCTATCAGTGGGACACAGGCTATGTTTTACCACGTGATTATAAACAGCTGCTTGGTTTTAGCGGTGTGCATTCTCTAAAGGCGGATACGAAACGCGATACTTTTGAACGTAGTAACCGCGGTAGACGCAGGTAAACGTATGGGATCGATATCCACCTGACAGCAAGAACTGGGACGACCCCTTTTTTATTTGATTAAAGGATAATAAGTTGTTTTGTCGTCTTTTTACTAGACTGCCTCAAGAAAGATAATATTACTACCCCCACGGAATATAATACTTAATTGATATTTTTTACGGTCAATCCACGTCGCAACTTTTTCCCAAAGCCCTTGTCAGTTTTTTATTGACGAGACAAATGGGTGTTTTCGCGTCCGTGAAATGTCCATGTTAACTAAACCACGATCGATTCTCGTGCGACAATGACTCCAACAAAGTTTTTATTCATACACAGGACAATAATGGGTAACTTGGGCGTCTTAAAAACTCATTTATGAGCTTCGTTTAAAAAGTTACTTGACAGCTTTACATTGCGAAACGACTAAGCTTTGGAAAAAGTTTATTTTTAAGATTTCTTTTGGGATACACATAATATTGCATAAATGCATATTAACATTTTTAAGATTTCTTTTGGGATACACATAATATTGCATAAATGCATACTAACCAGTCCATGTATTATATTTGGCCATCATCATCTGACTATTCTAAACCTGACCTCTAAAACCTAGTTAGTACTGGGTAAAACGATACCCCTTGGAAACATTGGTAGTCAGACCTTCTGGGCACTGACTACTTGTAACAACTGTCGAGAGATCTATCATCTACGAATGTCAGCCGGGACCTGTTTTCCGAAGCACGGAAAAACTCGGTATGAAATGGGTGGTCAATATTTTGATCATTACCGTTTAACTTCCACTGATATTGATTTTTTAACCGACTTCTAAAAAAAGAAGGAGGTTCTCAATTCGGATGTTTGTTTTTTTTTTTTTTTATGTTTGTTCGGGCATAACTCCGTCACTTGCTAACCGATTTGAAAAATTCTTTTTTTGTTGGAAAGGGTATACTTCCCAAATGGTCCCATAATTTTTTTATCGAAATCGGACAAGCGGTTTTTGAAAAATCAACAAAACTCAAAAAAAAACTACATTGTCCACATTATGACCCATGAACATGTGAACCACTAAAAAGTGAAAAATAAAAACTTTTTAACAAAAAATAAAACCGACTTCAAAAAAAAACACAAGAAAGTCAAAAATAAATCAGTTTCTGAAGTCGGTGGCAAAAAAATGAAATCAAACAAACAAAAGTCACCGACTTCAGAAACTGATTTATTTTTGACTTTCTTGTGTTTTTTTTTGAAGTCGGTTTTATTTTTTGTTAAAAAGTTTTTATATCAAACGGAAATAAATACCAAAATCACAAGCATTATCAACAACCTGAACAATTCCAAACCTAACCATCACAGTTTTTTCTACTCACCGAAAGCTGTCGTTTAACAGCAGGTGGAGTCGAAGCCGGCTTCACAGGATACCTGCTGTAGCTGCCATTGGAGCTGTTGGGCTGTGATGATGACCTGCCCATGGACCTGGGCAGGGTCTGTGACTTCATCAGAGGACCTCCGCCTCCGCTACTGGGCACTCGTCGACCAGCTGTCGTGAGCTTGCGGCCTGCGACTGAAGATGGTGATTTTAGATGAGTGACACAAACTCCGGGATTGAAAGAACTCTATTACTTACGTGGTTATGGTAATATGGTTAATTTGGGATGATTTTGAATGTTAATTAAACCGATTATGATGGTTACCACAGCATATGCAACTAATTCTAAGGTAATGTTACGTCCCGAGTTTTTATATTGTAGCTTTGTGTAAGCCTTGTCTATGTTACCGGTCAAACCCGATTTCAGGCCAAACTAGGAGTAATCACAAAAAAAGATCATAGAACAAACCCGTCTAAATGGGTTAAATTAGGTTAGAACACTTAGAACTGAGTCAACCACGCGCGAGCAGAGTGAGCGAAGCGAGCGCTGCACCCACCGGCACTCCGGCAGCGACCGGCGCGCAGCGAGCGCTACATCAGGGTTGGGTGCAGTGTAATTGCTTCAAGACAAACCAGTTTTGCCTAAAATCGGGTTTGGCCGGTACTATATATATTCTTTCAAGTCTCGTTTGCTTTCCTACTCTATTAGAAAGAGGTTTTGGAACTAGGATTATGATAAAGTTAGTAAAACATGCTCTACCTAAGTAATTGGTACGCAGTACAGTACTGTGGTACTGTAGTGTTCATTGGTTTATTAACCGACTTCCCAAAAGGAGGAGGTTCTGTTTTATTGAAGTTCGTTGAAGCATTCTTTGTGTATTAGACGATGACGTGATCTGTCCTATTATGGTACAAGCATATGCCTGGTTTAAATTGAGATGATTCACAATTACTATGAATTGCAGTCCATAGTCTACCATGCTTAATACTGCCATTGATTTACCAACAGAATGTACAAGGTTTGGTTTTTCTATAACATGGAATAACCATGGGTTGTCTTGACAAGTCTTTATTTTCTTTGGAACACTAAAGTGACCAAAATACTATTAATCTATTTAAATTACAATCTATTCTTGGTTTTAGATGTCAAAGAACTTATTGGCTATGTTTACGACCAACTATTTTGAAACTAGGCCACAAACTGAAGCGACTTTTATTTTTGATCCACTTATTTGGGTCAGTTCAGAAGAGAATTTTAACAAAGTCAATTTTAGTTTGTTTGACGTGCTAACTTTTAGCCTATGCTGAAATTGAGGCTTTGCTGGCTGTAGGGAATTGCAGTTTGTTTACTTTATTTAAATGCTTTATGTAGTTATGTAGATTTTTTGTTTACGTTAAACGTGTACTTATTCTGTTTTGTATTTTATTGTATGTTGTGACGAGCGGCAAGTCTGGATGTATGCCCGGTCGATGGCAATATAGGCGCCTATTACATGGGACTTCCATATATCTGACGAGTTTAATATAAATGTAGATCAAGTGTAGTAAAATACACTACATGGGCATTTCTCCACTAACTGGCAAATCGTCCATACAAGACTGTCCTAAGCAAACCGTGACAGGGGACTGTTTTTCTCTACTTTTGTACAGAAAAACAGGCCCCTTATAATAAAAAATACTTGTTTTTAACAAGGATTTTGTTTGTTAAAGTAATTAGTCTTTATTTTTCTTTGTAATTCGTAATATATATTTTTTTTTCATTTTAAAAAATGACAGGGGACTGTTCACCAGAGGACTGTTTTTTTTACATGAATACTTAATAAAACAAAATCATTTAAACATATCAGATTAACCAAACAGATGTGGCTACATCCTAGATAATCAATTCTTTTTAACAAATTTTCATAATTTTAACTCTTAAAATAGTATAAAATAAGCTAGCCAGGGGACTGTTTACGTAACGGTCAAGATGTGTAGTTCACCTACAGACGCTGTCGTAGCACGAAAAAAAATGGCAGTTTCTCGCTTAGCTCCACAACCGCGCAAAATTCACATCGATTACTTTCTGTATCACGATCTAAATGCATCACGCTAAAACAAAATTTGACTTCAGCGTGGTGTTCAAATTTTAACAGGGGACTGTTTCAATAATTTGAGGACAGCATTCGCACATAGATATTTTGATTTAATTTCAATCGTAAAAATATAATTGCTATGTATTAGATGCTTACTGTTATGTGTAATGTATTTGGATATTTTTTATTCAGTTATCAACAGCAAAAAAAGAAATATTTGTTACAAGATTTGTAATTCTGGAATAGGGACGCACCAGAGGACTGTTTTTTGAGGTGTTTGAGGTTCATTTTCTCAAATATTACATTATTAAATTACTGAATACGCAGTTGCATTCCAAGAATACGTAATACTATGTCGTTATTGATACAATTAACTGAGAAATATTACGTTTCACAACGTAAAATTAGCTTGGGACAGTGATTTTCCAGTTAGTGGAGAAATGCCCACATACATACATTATACTACCAAATGTATGTAATACCGTACAAAGCAGCTGATAAAAATAATTTGATAAAGTACTCGTTAGTCGAAGTAAACACGTTTTTGGCTAATTACACGTAACGAAATTATGTGGAATAGGTACCTACTTAAAATACACATAATTAATATCCCACCACACTTCTACTACTACTACAATCCAACTAAGTTAAATAAGCACTAGAAGAAGGTCATAGATTCAAATAAGATAATTATAATAAGATAATTATACCTAATTAATTTTAAAACAGTAAATATTGATAAATATTAAGAAGATAAGTTACGACATTACTACACTAATTCCTGGGGGCCACAAATAGCTGCTTCAACAGAATCATAAAAGGATAAGTAATAATAATTATTATGAATTACGCTTTACAATTCGTAAAACGGTCACAAAGAGACCAATCATAATATTAACTGCATCTGTAACCATTCATTTGTGGCTATTTTAGGCTCCAAGATCTTTGAACCTACGGAACCCGTGTTTTTGTCATTCAGGCCTGGTTTTCACTAGAGTCGAGCGGTGACTAGACCTGCAAGATCCGACCGATCCGGAGAGACAAAGAAAGTAAAGTGGATTTCAACCAATTTGATAAGTCTATTCCAGCACGTTTCATGTCCGTTGCGCTCGTCTCTGCTTTAAAACCTTAGAACTCCCTTTTGTCTAGCAATAGGATACTATGATTTAGGTCAAGTTTGACATGCAAAATATCCCATCCACCTTACAAAACACAACTACGCAATAAATGCAATATACACACAACAAAATACCTAAGTATAGAGAACCAGAACACGCTTTCATCAAGGATATCGGACATGAATAATCATTCAAGTGCAGTATCCTTGACTCTATTCCTATTAACAATCAATACAAAGATCTATGTCTTCTAAATAGGAAGAAGTACTGTAAAATACAAACTGCAATATTACATGTGGAATTAACTAGACACTGGTGCACGTTCAGAGTGATCAATTGTTTTTTTTTTCTACAAATATCGCTTTATAGTTTATGAACATTAAAATCGTCAACTTGAACGACTACCTACTATTCAATGACTTTGTCCTGAAATAGTCATAAGAAAACGTAAGAAAATCAGAATTTTACGGGCCACCCTAGCGCTTTCCCTTTAAGCTACTGAAAAGTTTATGTCCGTTTTGCTAAAAGTCTGCAGACTGTAACGTTTTGTAACTGTCCCTGTTCTAGGCCCTCAGTGCCTCTGGAAACATTAGCTCTACCAAGGCGGATTAAATTTTATCTCCTAAATGCATACCTAATTACGCACACGACTTGACACGACACACGCTTTGAGAATGACTAAACAGCAGAAATAAATAGAATGGCTATTTCAATTTAAACTGTAGCACCCAAGTTCAAATCGACAGATTTAACCGAAACGATTGATTGATTCGAGTGGATGAAAAGGGGCCAGTGCCAATGTCAGTAGGTCAATGACCGTTGTCCGAACAGAGTATCGTATCTGGCGAGAGGTAGCTCAGATGGAAAGGTTCTTTTTATGTAAAACTAGCTTCTGCCTGCGGGTTCGACTGCGTGACGTTTCTTGTTTTAACATTAAACTTCAGTGAAAGAATTTTTAAAATTGGAAGAGGAGTTTCGGAGATAACCTATTTTCTGTCTAGTGTTAGCAGCTAGTATGAATAGCGATCCGCCCTGCCATCGCACGGGTATTACGACTTAGCTCCTACTGGTGGTCTCATCATCCCAAAGCTGGGCAAATGCCTCTTTCCATTACTATTTTTGCACAGTAATACCTTCTAAAATAAATTCTTTGAATAGTGTTGAAGATCGTATCTAAATCCGTAGCGCAGTTTAAGAGAACAACGTTGTCAAACCGACAGACACAGAGAAAAGCGACTTAGTTTAATACTGTAATAGATGATAGAGAAAACTTTCTTTTAGATAGGCTCTGCCCGTTACTATAGTTGAATGTTACCGAAAAGAATACAATGTGGATTGTACTAAGCTTTGGTGGAAAGGTTTCACTAGATTTTGTAACTATTAAACTGATTGCTTTTAACGGTTTTCAATGGGAGTTTGGTTACGGTCTTAGCTTTGTGGAACAAATAAAAATTGAACTGATATTGACATGGATCGGTTTTATGTTGGAAAAGCGCTTCGTTCTAATCTAAATTGACTACGGAGGTGTGCTGCGGTATAGAATATGGAGAGTCGTCTCTAGCCTTTGTATATCGAGGTAGCCTGCTCTAAAAGAGACACTGGGCCTAAAATTAGACTTCTATGGATGAGGTGGCTAAGAGTTGAAGTTTAAAGTGTCTCTCGCTCAGAGCAGAAACATCAGCTACAGATATGGTTATATTTTAAAGAAGTGAAAATGTGGAAATCTCCAATACTATTAAAATTGCTAATTACGATCTTCACAGGCCGGTTACTGGATGTGGGCTAGTGAGTTGTGTGAAGAAAGATTGAGGAGGCCTATGTTCAGCAGTAGCCTGCTATAGGCTAATGATGATGATGATGTGTGCCATAGGATATGACGTGTTTTGGACGTGAATGACTTCGCAGCCACAAGCTAGCGTTGTATAAATCTCAATAGCCTCAGTGTTAATAGGGTCAGTACTAAACGTCGCCTACGACGAACTAAGTGAGCTCTAACACCATAATAAGCGGTTTCCCCTCAGTTAATTCTAACAAATTGTGAAGGTCCATTAGCTGTGAAACTGGCGCGAAATTGTGCGAGACTAAACGTCTATGTTTATTAAAACTCCGTGAAACAATTTGTGAGTGACTGACGTTATTTAAAATTGACCTGATTGCCCTGTTCGCGTGAATACGACCCTTGATACTTTTTCACCAACATTTTTTCAGCTTTTTTCCAGCCAACCTTCAGATTTTTGATAAATATTTAAAGACGCTGAGTGGAATAGATGAGATTTTAACGACGGGGTTAACGATCTAGAAAGCAATGGTCTTTATACCCTTTGGAGGGGTTTCAAAGTCAACCCCTTTGCGGCTATTGTGAACTACATAAAAATGTGTGCCGCATTTCCGCAGTGGCCAGTCAACTGTGCAGTCAAACATAACTTTCGACTGTAACATTAGTTAGGAATTCAATGAAACAGTAGCTGCGCGTGGTGCCTACTGAACCGAATCGAGATGTTAGGGGAATTCAAGTCGTATGTTAAAAGATCGTGCGGGTGCGTACAGCTGTGTGCGCATGATTGCATTCCCCCCTACGCGCTCTGGCCATACAACGCAAGTCAACTGCGACCAACTAGACTAGGATTCGACAATTAGCATAACATTTTTCGGTCCATAAATTAAAGCTATGAATCTATGAACCAGTTCCGTTCTGTTCAAGGATAGAGCTATTTTTAGATATTTTTTGCATAAAATAGCGCGACGTGGAGGATTTAACTAGACCTTGCACTATCTTGTTATTTTACCGCATACAGTCATTAAATATTTGTTTTACGTAAGGACGAAACTTGCATAATTTGAAGATAACAGACTTATCTACAAGGAAAAGGAAATTTATCTAATGAAAATGCGTAATGTGACGTCAATTGCGCAAACGCAAGTAATACCACGTTTTTAAATAAACTACACTTTTCCGAAATCGGGCCAGATGAAGCATTTTATTTTAGATGCATGTTGAAAGATGCTATGTAAATTGCCTAACTAGTTAACGAAAGTAGTTCATGAAAGCTAATGTAACAATTTTCACTATGACCGTGTTGTTTAGCTGAAAATGTAGAATTTTAGACTCTAAATACAGATAACGTGGTCTAAATGACGTGTTATGTGTCCGAGTTGCGCGTTGTGCTAATATATGTATGTTTGTGCCTCCTAGTTACTATGCAAGAGATACTGCGCCCATATAAAGAAAACTTATTTATGTACATTTTCCTTTGAACACCAAGCGATAACTAATGCACTCTGCAGTCTGCATATAAAGTGATCGATGAAGATTGAGTCGCTTCGGCTTTTCCTGGACGAATATTTATAATGGACGGGTTTTTGTTGTAAACATTAAATTAATGCCCTTATGTAGGTATAGATGCAGCGGAAAGCAACACATAACACAATCACACACAACACACAGTGTGTTAAAGTTTTAGAACAACTGCAAGCTGAAGTGATGGTAGGCAGTCAACCCATGCAAACACTGACAATTAAAACAAAACAGTCCAATTAGTTTCCAATGTCGTGTGTAGTGTTATAACAATCAACTTATACAGATGTTAGTTGAATTTTCGATAGAATTTTGCATTATGTTACGTCAAACGAAGCATTATTCATGAAGCATTATGTTCTTGTGTCTACCTTCGTTCGTCGGCTTCGTTTGACCACTGTTACTTTCTGTATGCGCGAGTAACGTCGTCTTGGACTTCTCTAGCCGTCGGGCCTTTAGAGGTGACTCCGTCGGCTTTTTGTCGCTCCGTTCGGGCTCACCATCTACGCCCAACTTACTGAGCGCAACTAGGCTGGCTACATTGGGGAATATAAAATTATATTCAATAGAAACTGTAGGGTAAGTTGTGTATATATGTTGAAAGGAAAAAAAGAAGCGAGGCATGCAAACATTCAGCCAATTTCCACTTACAAAATAAAATAGCGTAGTTGGGTCATAGCTTGGAGTAGTGGCAGTGATGAAGGGTTATAGTATAATGTTATTTCATACCAAGGAAGTGTAGACGATCTTTGGCCATGCCTAGGTTTGTTTTCATTTTGTCGTGGAGTCGTTGCGCCCGTTGCCAAGCGTCGCCGCGTCCGCCCCAGCAGTCGACAGCGATCCCTCGTTCTAGCTCATAAATGCCTTTTTTGTAAAGCTCTATAGCTAATTCTTTTTGTCCTGTGGGAGAGACCAAATGGCTTAGTTTGTTGATGGTGAAGGGCAAGGCAATATGGGAGAGGTATGTTAAGCACATCATCATCTACTTCCGAAGGCGACCGCAGACCTCTGTCGGCAGCGGCGTTGCGGATAAAAAACGCAAGCGACAATGTCGCCGCGCTTTTCATTTCGAGCAAGACGTCATAACTTTGACGGCATCAGCACTTTCACGAAAGTAATTTGTCAAAGCTTTAAATGCTTCTTATCACCCTGATTGTGATAATCACTGATTACACTTCTAGTTTTCCTGAAGCAGGAGGCAATGTTACCAATGAAGAGTTTTCATAGAAACCAGTCCTTGCCATCAGTCATTGCATTTGGTGGCTTGGTCAATGCTGTAGGAGGTCTACAATCACCTTCGAACTGATCTAGTATCACGATAATAATTTATTAGCTAGCCTCTGTTTCATTGTAACATCACACTGACATTCACTGATGTTCATGAACCTCTCCTTTAGTTCAGTGTAAGTATTCAGAACAAAAAAAAATGCTCCAGAGGTTCCACAATAAGCAGTCATTATAATTATGTAATGGGGAGTAAGGGGAGAGCGGAATTACCATCTTATCCGGCCCTACAGCCAACCTCACCTGCACGCACTAGATAGTGACAGAGGTCAATACCGGCCTCTGTGGTGCTCCCTGCTAGATAACTGACGAGGCTCTGGCGACCGAGCAATGGCGGTATAACCATACACCTGACTAGTTCACTATTCAGAGGAGGCTACAGCGAGCCTTGGTGTCTAAATAACCCCTAAAATGTCTGGAGTCCTAGGAGTCAATTAATCATGGAAGCAATATTGAAAGAGAAAGTACCCCAGGAGGGTACCAGCTACGCTGGAGAATCCCTCCTTGAACTTGACTCGGCGGAGCCTATTATAGACTTGGTTGAGCCAAATTCAAGCCGCCCCTCGTATTCTGGGGGGGGCACAATCTTGCGCCATAACGAAAAACTGACGGAGACGAGCACCCAGTCAACAAAGAAAATGACACAGCAAATATTCCACAAGAGTATGCTCTCAATCAGCACAAGACCTAGAAGCAACTCTTTGTCCAGTAGTCTTACCCGCAGTGCATGCAGAGATACACTAACAAAAGACATACTGGACCCAACCCATCAAGTTCACGAAAGTCACCAAGCCCAAAACACACCAGAATGGCAAAGACTTCCAAGTCTTAGAACAAATAAAAGAATAAGGCTGTCAGATTCCCCACCACCAGAAGGTACCAAAACCCAAAACCGGTTCAAAGATCTGCCGGTAGATGTTCCAGATAAAGAAATTAATCAGGAACCAAAATATGTAAAACCACCACCTATTTTGTTATACGGCATCGAGGATGTCAGAAAACTCTCAGAAATGATTGAAAAAGTAACTGAAAAAACTCAATATACCTACAAAATTATTAATAAGAACCAGCTACGAATATCTACGCAGACTGTAGAAACATACAAGAAAATCATTGACCTCGTCAGAAGCCAAGGTCTCATTGGCCATACATTTTCAAGAAAAGACCAAAAAAGCTACAGAATAGTTATCAAAAATTTACACCATACTACTCCACACAGTGCAATCATTGAGGTTATTGAAGAATCTGGTAACTTAGTTAGAGGGGAGATTGTAAATGCGAGGTATGGACAAGAAAAAATACCAACATCGACCTTTTTTGTCAATATAGAGCCAGGTCCCAATAACAAGGCAGTTAAAGATATTAAATACATCTTTAACCAGAAAGTAACCATTGAAGACCCGAGGAAAAGCTACAGTATTGTTCAGTGTCAAAGATGTCAACAATATGGTCACTCCAAAAATAATTGTATGCGACCCTACAGATGCGTCAAATGTGCTCAAAGTCACAAAACATCAGATTGCCCGAAGAAAGATCGCAACACACCGGCAACGTGTGCTCTGTGCTTGGGAGAACACCCTGCAAACTTCAAAGGTTGTCAAGTTTATAAAGAAATCGAATCCAGGAAATTCAATAAACCAAAGCGAATTGTCGTGAACAGTTACAATACCATTCCGACTTATGCTAATGACACCAATGACAAAAAAGTACCTGAAGTGGTGAATAGAACAGCCCCCGGAGCTCGAATAACTTATAACTCACCTACTTATGCAGAAGTTGCTGGCCAAAAACCAAAGGCACAGGATTCTTTCGACGACATAAATCGCACCTCTCAGACAAATTTGGAGCAAATCCTTATCAAGCAAACAGAAAAGATGGAGATACTCATACAACAAATAAGCTCCCTAACGAGCCTTATAACCACACTGCTAACCAAGATAAAATGACTACCCTCAAGATAGCTACATGGAACATTAATGGCCTTCCGTCTAGCTTAAGTGAGGTGGAACTATTTGCCAAAGTACACAATTTGGATGTAATACTAATATCTGAGACCCACACAACAACTAGGCACAATTGTCAAATACCAGGCTATATCACCTACTGCACACATCATCCAGATGGTACACCACATGGGGGAACTGCAGTCGTAATTAAAAACTCCATAAAACACTACATGCAAAGAGAATTCAAGACAAAGGAAATCCAAGCAACGTCAGTCTGCATCTATGGAAAATTGGGAAATCTTACGGTTGCTGCGGTTTACTGTCCGCCAAGACATAAAATCACTAGTGAGCAATACGACCAATTCTTCTCTTCTCTTGGAAATAAATTTCTTGTTGGAGGAGACTGGAATGCCAAGCATACCCACTGGGGATCACGATTAACAACGACAAGGGGTAGAGAACTTAAGAAAGCGGTAGAGAATCGAAAACTTCTTACTCTCTCCAGTGGAGAACCTACATACTGGCCCAGTGACTTCAATAAGACTCCTGATCTCCTAGACTTCTACTTGTCGAGTGGTGTAGCGGCCCTTTACACCAAGGTGGAATCCTGTCTTGATGGTTCGTCAGACCATACCCCGGTCTTGCTAACTATCAGCCAGACAATCATAGAGCTGTACAAACCCGAGAGGTTGTGTAATGGAAAAACAGATTGGCAGGCTTTTAGAGATTTTCTGGATGACAGTTTGGATCTAAATATGCCGATGAAAACAGTGGAAGACGTTGAAGAAGCTTGTCTGAAAATCTCCACAGCAATTCAAAAAGCAGCTTGGCTCTCAACGCCAGAAGAAACTCATACTGGAGGAACAGTTTATTTTCCAAAAGAAGTTAGAGCCCTAATCGAGGAGAAACGAAGACTGCGTCGAACATGGCAACTCTCAAGGCATCCTAAAGATAAACAAATGTTCAATAACTGTTCACGTAAACTGAAGGATTTCCTAAAAGAACACAGAAATGAATCACTTAACAACCGACTACAGTCTTTGACACCCTCCAGAACAGATAACCATTCTTTATGGAAAGTAACAAAGCACCTCACAAATCGACCTCAAGAAGTGCTCCCACCCATCAGAAAGCCAAATAACACATGGGCACGCAGTGACGAAGATAAGGCCGAAGTATTTGCTCAGCACTTGTCAGGAGTCTTCAAACCCAACCCCCCCAGTGTTGATGTACGAGATGAGTATTGGATTGATGAAGTCCTCCAACAGGATTCTCAATTATGTATGCCACTGAAACACATCTCACCAAAGGAATTGCTCAGAGAGATTCGCAAACTTGATGATAAAAAAGCACCTGGATTCGACCTCATAACTGCAGAAATCTTGAAACAACTGCCCAGAAAAGCAATAGTTTTTATTACCATCCTCATGAATGGGATTTTACGTACATCCCACTTCCCTAGCTACTGGAAAGTGTCTCAAATCATCATGGTCGCAAAACCAGGAAAACCGTTGGATGCTGTCACCTCTTATAGACCCATAAGCCTTTTGCCCATATTATCCAAATTATGTGAAAGACTTATTTTAAACAGATTACAGCCGGTTCTTGATCAGGAGTGCATAATACCGAACCACCAATTTGGTTTTCGCAAACAACACGCCACTCTTGAACAAGTCCACAGAGTTGCTAACACCATTCGTCAGGGTCTGGAGAGTAAGAAATATTGCTCGGCAGCTTTCCTAGACATACAACAGGCTTTCGACAAGGTTTGGCACAAGGGCCTCCTATTGAAGATTAAAACCCTACTCCCTCACTCTTTCTACTTCATACTGGAGTCCTATCTGAAAGATAGAATATGCCAGATAAAAGTTAGGGACTGTAGATCGTCCTTTTTTGAGTGTGCTGCTGGCATCCCACAAGGCTCAATTCTTGGCCCAGTGCTCTACTGTATCTTCACATCAGACCTTCCAAATAGTGAAGATGTGCTGGTTGCAACATATGCCGACGACACCGCAATGATAGCCTCTGGTCTTACCGCATGCGAAGCTTCCCAAAAACTCCAACAACAACTGAACGAAACGACTGAGTGGCTGGCCAAATGGAGAATCAAAGCCAGTGCTAATAAATCCACTCATGTTACTTTTGCTCTCCGGCGAGGAGACTGCCCCCATGTTACCCTTGGAGGAGACACCCTGCCGCACAACAAAACTGCCAAATATCTTGGATTCCATTTGGATCGCCGACTTACCTGGAGAGACCACATCAGAGCCAAACGTGACGAGTTAAATCTAAGATTCAGAAACTGGCACTGGATTCTAGGTAGATCCTCTGCACTTAGCCTGGAAAACAAGCTATTAATATACAAATCTGTTCTCAAGCCAATTTGGACTTATGGCATTCAGCTGTGGGGTACAGCAAGTCACTCTAACATAGAGATAATACAGAGAGCCCAGAACAATATATTGCGGACTATCTCAAATGCACCATGGTTTAGCAAAACCAGTGAAATCCATGAATATCTGGAAATCAAAACAGTCAGAGAAGAATTGAGAAACTCCTCCCTCAAGTACAAAACCAGACTTGAGCAACACCCTAACCAACTTGCAAAAGGACTTCTAGATGACTCTAGGAATGTTAATCGACTGAAGCGTCAAACATTCTTTCACCCGCCTGCCATCTAATGAACGATGGCTCTAAATTAGAAGTAGCCACAATGCTGATTGTGGCACTTAAAATATAATCTTAATGCTCAACACATCTAATAAAAGTCTACATAGACTGATTGTAGATTAAACAATAAAAAAAAAAAAAAAAAAAAAAATTATAATTATTATCTTTCTGCAAGAGAAGAAGGAGACCTGCACTTCTCTCCCTCATCATCATCAGCCTATAATGTTCCCACTGCAGGGACACAGGCCTCCTCTCTAGGAGAGGGACCTCCTCTCTCCCTAAGATTGAATAAATACACTAATTTGCAAATATGATTTAATGAAATGTGTATGTTGACTTATTAATAAATAAATTATGTGTCTAGAAAAAAAAATCCTTTGTTTTAGTCAGTGATTAATAGGTACTATTAGTTTTTCCATTTGTTATGTTCTAAACATGTTTTCCCATCTTTTGCCAATTAGAATTTGATATGAGTTTTTAAATTAATTAAGACAAAACTCTGCATGTTTTAAAATTTTGTAAAAAAACATAAATCTGAGAAGATAGAACAAAGAGTACTTTAGACATTTTAATTAATAACTAGGCAAATAAATTGTTTCTGTATAAAACAGTTATTAACGGTAAAAGTTTGTGTTGGCTCATTCTAATCATGTGACTCATTTGGCTTTTCTTGTATAAAAAATATTTGCTCCTGCTAAAGGAACCAAAGTATTAGTTAAACTCACCCTCATTTTCTTCATCAATCTTCAGTGCCTTTGATATGTACTCAAAAGCTTTCCGGTGATGATGCTTCTGTTTGGCCAGCAGGGGGTCCCCGGGCCCAACATTGTGTATGTGAGCCATCTCCTCGCTGGGGGCGAGCTCTGTAGACACTATACCGTCTTTCACCACCACTTCCAAGTTACACTCGCCTGCCTTACGAGGCTTGTGCATAAACCGATGCGATGCCGAATACAAATATTTAAAAATTATGAAAAGTTGATATAAAATTGATCTTAGCACGTTAAACAGAATGATGATTGGGAAAGAAACGACGTAAAGATTCCTTTTATGGACAGAAGGTTGCGATTCATTTCGCAACGCTGACCCCTTTGCTAGGTCTGCGTCTGCCTTCTTGGACTTACGGTTCGGAGACCTCGTAGTTTTACGCGACAAACGGCCACCATTTGAATCGTCACCGGACACCATCAAGAACACCAACACACGGGCTTGATTAACACAAAATCTCCATAAAATTTTCAGACAAAGAAATGCGAGCTTAGCCTACTCCCTATCATAAATACAGCAAAAAAATTGTGATCACAGAAACGTATTATTGACAAATTTTGACGTTTGTCACGCTTGCACTGCAGACCGTAAAAATAATTTTGATTTGGTAGTTTTACATGCATGGGTGATTTTAATCAAATGATTAAATAAGTTAAAGACGCAAGATTCATAGCTGACTATTTATTTAAAAGGCTTAGTAATTCATAAGTTTACATAAAACTGGTATTGTTACTGGCTTAAAGCAAAAACATACTTTGATACAAAATGATTGTGGTAGATTATGTGCTATTTTTTAGCAACATTAGTAGCCATGGTAGATAAAAGCGTTTTGATAATTTCAAGCAACCCGAGTAATATTCTGCTAAATACAAAGAGGTTTTAATTTGAATCCAACAATGATTCGACCAAATGGCATAATTTATCTTAAAATACACAAAACACAATATTTTAATTCTTAGAGTAAAAAAATAGTGTATTTTTTTCGAAATATCCCTGGTGAGTCACCCTATTAATAAAACGTTTTGACAGCGAGAACGTGTGACAGCGCCGCATAAGCGATCGATGTTGACTTTCTAATCAAAATAATTTCGTCAGCTTTTACTTTATTTAATGCAATAATATACAGACACGTATTAGAATATTACAGGGATTAAACGTAGAACCTCAAAAGTAAGTAAGTATTGCCTGTTTATCTAACCTAACCTGTAACGATTTGTGATTTGCCTATTTGGGTAATACCCAGGACGTATCTACACGTTTGCAGAATATTTATCGACATTTCAAGAGGATTTCTAGTAAAATTTACTGTATGACAATAGTGTAACTACTCACTAACTTAGTCTTAAAAACTAAACATATGATTTTAGTCATTCAACACAAAATATTTATAAACATTTTCTTAATAATTTTAGAGCACATCATGGCTGAAACCGTAGAAGAAAAAGTAAATGAACTGACCGTGAACGAAGACGACGATTTTGTAGACCCATGGAACGTTGCTGGAAAGTCAGAGACAGGAATTGACTATGACAAATTAATCAGTAAGTTGTAAAATATACTAGAAAAGATATAAACAAAAATAAATCTTCATTATAAATTGACCTCGTACTTACTATTAATTTTTATCTTATCTTTCAGAAAAATTTGGAAGTCAGAAAATAGATGAAGAAGTTATCCAGAGATTTGAGAAAGTCACAGGGAAGAAAGGTATGATAATTAAGATCTCAATACTTTCAATAAAACAAACAGTATGTGAATCAGCCAGCATTTGACCACCTTAAGAATTATTCCTGCTTGCAATGCTGGGCTACTATATAAGGCTCGGTTGACCCAGTGACTCAAGCAGTTGGCTGCTGCGGTATGTCTTGCGGGTTCGATCCCCACACGGAACAAATACAGTGTAAACTCTTTATAACCAAACTCAAGGGACTGAGCATTTTTTGTTGTTATAGAGAGTTATCGTTATATGGAGTGAACAAAAAAACAACCAAATTAACAAGAATTTTTATTATGTATGTCTTAGATAATAAATGCTTATAAATTATTGTTTACACATATAGTCTGACAACTTTGTCTGACGTTTTTTGCTATGCCAGTACTTGTTTTGTATTATTTTATGTATTCTATTCATATCTAGATATGTGGTGGAATCGTCTTGATTAAACAACAAAAAAAATTCTAACAACTTAGCGGCATCTAGGGCTTGTTGAATTGTTGGTGGCGATTCGGCTTTGTCCACTTGATCATCTTCTTCATCTTGATTATCGGGTGTTTCCTGACTTTTTGACACCAAATCAACAATTTGTTCATCTGTTAGTGTACCAGTTGTGGCTAAATCCTGATCTATATTTTCGTACGATTGTAGATCTTCGTTAAAATTGTTTGGTATGTTGAACTGGCTTATCCATTCACTCAGTGGTAGATTGTTTTCACTGTCAAATTGGTTTGTTTCTTGGCTACTACATAATCCAGCATGTCGAAAAGAATGCTGGATAGTGGCTGCTGTTACCTCTTGCCAGGCTTTTGATAAGAAGGTCACTGCTTGTAGCATGTTGATCGAGACCTTGCCGTCAGTTTCGATCATATCCATCAACATTTTCCGTCTATAGTGACCCTTTAGGCTTTTAATTACACTCTGATCCATTGGTTGTAAAATACTGGTTGTATTAGCTGGGAAAAATGCTAACTCTACGTTTCGAAGATTAGATATGATTGGGTGAGCAGGACAATTGTCTACTAGAAGCAAGATTTTCCGTGATTTTAATTCAGCATCCCATTTTCTCACTTCCTCTTCAAAAATCTGCGATGTCATCCAAGCTGACTTGCTTGCTTTGTACGTAACTGGCAACTGTTTTATGTTCTTGAAACACCGAGGGTTTTTCGATTTGCCTATAACTAAGAGCTTTCTTTTTTCTGTGCCACTCATATTGGCAGCCACTAGAACTGTAATACGCTCTTTAGACAGTTTTCCTCCAACACATTTTTCCCCTTTGAATTTTAAAGTTTTGTCGGGAGTCAACTTGAAAAAAAGGGCAGTTTCATCTGCATTAAAAATGTCTTCTGGTGAGTACTTCATCTTTAATTTAGGCCACACTGTACTAATCCAATTGTTAGTCACATTCATATCGACATCCTGCGCCTCTCCGTTCATTTTACCGTACGTAATTTGGTGACGGTGTTTAAATTTTCCGAGCCAACCTTCAGATGCTTTAAAGTCAATTATGCCAAGTTGGTTGGCAAACTTTTCAGCCTTAGCTTTTACAATTGGCCCCGAGATGGGTACATTATTCTGGCGCTGATTGTTACACCACGACAACATTGCCTGATCTAAGTCTTCGAATTTTGGCTTTCTTAATTTTTTAGAAGTGTTTCCTTCTAGGGCCGCCTGTAGAATTGTTTTTTGGTTTTTCCAAATGGTAGCAACAGTGGATTGACTTAGTTCAAAACGCTTTCCAACGTCACTTTTCTTTTCTCCCTTTTCAATCGCACGTATCACACAAACTTTTTCGTCAACACTAATCGCTTTCCGTTTACTGGCCATGTTAACAGTTTCAAAGTAGGTTTACGACTGATAATACGATAGGTACCCAGTATGCTTGGTCGAAGACCATCACTTCCGAGAAAACAATGCGTCATACTGCACGTGTTCAAGGCAATTAAGGATAACAAAAGCTAGACCGACCTTGGATGTTTCGGAGCTTCAAAGTCTTTTGTTACCTGATAACATAACATAAACAATAATACCGATAATAAATATTTACTGTCTACAAATATGAACACATTTCTTCGTAATAGAGAATGGCGTATATCGCTTTAAAGATTGTTTCAATTAATGTGTGTTTTAACGCAAACGAACCAAGTTGGGCTCACTTCAACGTTACAGGGAGTTTATTGTTATAAAGGATAACGTTATAAAGAGTTTACACTGTATTTGTATCGCCTACAGATAGTCTTTTTCGGGTCTGGATATTTGTGTTTGTGTGAGTTTAAATGTCGCACCTATGATAAAGGAGAAATTCCTAGTATGGGGAACTGGGCGAAATAATCCACAACGAAAGGACTGATCGCCCGCCTGGTGTCTGCCGGCGCGTCCCCGAAGATAAATAGAATAGTGTGGGGCAATGATTTAAAAAAAAACACATTTAAATATCTGTGCTCATTGAGTGAGCTTGAAATAAATTAAATATTCGTCAATTTAACATGTCATTGTATTATTTCTAGCGCATCACTTACTAAGACGTGGCATATTCTTCTCTCACCGTGACATTCTCACTATTCTCAATCTACATGAGAATGGCAAGAAGTTCTACTTATACACAGGCCGAGGGCCTTCGTCTGAGAGCATGCATATCGGACACATGATTCCTTTCATGTTTACCAAGTAAGTCATTGATGTATAACCTACTATCAATATTATGGGAAATATTGAACTACTAGATATCAATGATTTAATTTTAAATACAGTAAAAGATACAACATTTGTATTGTCAATAGTGAGTCATGAAAAAAATTATGGTAAGAAACAAGGGAATGTCTTATTGGAATTATGAGAAATTAATCCTTAACCATAAAGTTCGGTACAGGCCCCTTGAGGGGCTCGACACGTAAACCTACGCTGGCTCGGTATCGGCCCCTTTAGGGGCCAGCAGTGAAGTCATACGACACCCTAATTATTTATGTAAATATTTATTATTCTGTTTGTCAAATACTATGTGTATGTATTAATTAAGAGAGTTGAATAAAAAGCTTATATGTGAACGCCACTAAATATTCTGTATTTATTGCGCAAGTTTCTTAATTAACCCCTATAAAATAAAAGTACTTAAATACGGTCATCGCCATTTTGACGGCAGTACTGGCCGAGGCTAAGAAGCATAAAATATGTGGTTTTCGGACATTCAAGCTCCACTATTTGAGATCGAATAACTCGTCGTTTAATTTTCTGACGAATTCATCCATAAATCATTTTAAATAAGCAGTGGTAGCGATTAATTTTAACATCTATCATCAAAGTTTTGCGCCAATCGTGTTTGTTTACATTTTTATTTTTCAAATTATATCACATAGACGCGTATAGATTCAATAACAAATATGACAAATATCATTCGAAATATTATACACAACATGACAATGCCCAGATCTTAGCATAATTTACTAATACAGGACCAATAATCACGAAATAATCATCATCATAGCTCAATTTGTATTCAAAATTGACGTCCATGTTCTTTTTCTTTTTTTTTAATAATTAGGTATGATGTGTGAAAGCGATTATTCTAATCGATTCTTTTTTGTAAATTTCGATTAATTCGAGTAATAAAATTAAGGAATTTATGAAATCGATTGACAGAAATTAAAATAATATTGTTTTTAGCGTAAAATTGAATAAACATTTATTAGAATATTTTTTTAAGCTTTTATAATAATAATCTGAATAGTTTTAAGTACATAGAAAACATTCAAACAGACAGAACAATTAAACAGAACAGTTTATCTATGGCTAAATTGGCGCCGATTATTTTTCCCTAACAAAATTTTAATTCGGAATGCACTCGCTTTTTAAATTTCTAATCCCGTATATTTTAAAATTATTAGAATATTTATTGTTTTTTTTTAATTATTGGTTGGGTAGAGAATGCCATGGATCTTGGTATGTATATGTATAGTTAGTAAAAGTTTGTTTAGTTTTGATACATAAGTCATTATTATTTAGCCTGGATTGGTTGGTGTGTATTCACTATTTACAAATACTTTTTTTTATCAGCCTGATCTGTCCCACTATTTTTACCTCCTCCGCCAATACTTTTAATCGTCAATTTTCATTTCATTTTTGATTCTTAGATGAGCTTGGTTTAGTGGCAACCCCAAAATCTATAGGAAGTTTATACTTTTTAGAAAACTCTACAAATGTTTTATCAGGGCATTAGTCCTACACTTGTCCTATTCTTCTGTCTCATATTTGTTAATGGCTTCACTTAAAACCCACGGCCCGCGGCCTATGATGGGTAACCTGAACTGTGCAGTTGTAAAAAAAGAGATTTTAGAGCGGCCAGTGAAACTTTTTGAAAGAATAAACTAATGTTTCTATAGGATACGTCTTATGACTTGCCGATTGCGAAATTAAGGACAGTAAAATTTACTGTCAGTCGTCGTTACCGAGGCAGGTCCAAGAAACGGCGTGACGATTTGGACTCGTTCTTGACAGATTGGTCAGAATTAAGTAACTGAGAGAGTAAAGTTGGAAAGGAATGCAGTAGGCCTTTACCCAGAAGTGGGAAAGATTGGACTATAAAAAATTCCAACATAACAAGACGCCAGTAGTATCTGAAAGGTATTAAGGTACCCCATTGCCATCAACCGAGCACAAATCTGGACTCCGTGGCTGCTACTGAGAAATTCTTGATAGAAAAACAAAAACTCAACAACACTTTGCTCAAACCCGGAGTTGTTCCAACTTAATACAAACACCCAACCTTCATAATTCCTCATATAGTTTTGGTGGATCAAACAATGTTTTTACTATGCTTTTAAAGAACCTGGGCATCCTATAACCAACCTTCTGATATTACAAAACCAAATTCACAATAAATTATGAAGAACATAAAAATATGTAATTAATAAATGTGAATTGCGAACGCATTCCTAATTTAAAATATAAGATTTTAAAATAAAATGACTATTTGATTTATACCAAGGAGTTGTAATTTCGTCTCAACTCTTTTTTCAAACTTGATTTCATTGCGATTATCGGTTAGGCTGAATGCAACTTTTTAATCGTAATGATAAAACTGGGGTTTACGGTAAGCACTATCAAGTGTGATGTTCTATTTGTCTATGGTTATATTGCAACGTAGTTTTTATGAATATTTTTCACGACTTTGTTCGTGTTTTTTTACGAAATTATGTAGGAATAATGGCAAAAGTAAGAACGCAGGTAGAATGTTACTGTCTTTATTTTGTCCTTTAGAGTGTTATTAGCAAATGTGAAACTTGTTTATGTACATTATTTCCAGCGCATCTGGGATACCTATTTTTTGGAAGTGTGTAGTATTATGTATTTTATACATATTTGTCAATAGACTGACGCCGTTTTACCGGCCTCAATACGATACTGGAGACATGAGTCACAAACTTATCATATTAAACAGCTGCCGTGACATGTTTTTCATTCTAAAATCCAATGCTGAAAGTTCACAAAAAATCTTGGATTTCATGACAATTCGCACCACCTCGCGTCGATTCTGCTGATATGTCATGTGTCAAAATCTTGTCGTGCATAGTGGTTAATGCTCACCTATGTTATGTGTGTCCTCTAAAAACCAGTCACTATCACTATCTCTATACATCATTACAAGGTTAAGCGGTACTTCAAGCCTGGACAGCTTTCAGTATTATATAAAGCTCAAGTCCGGTCTGGCATGGAGTATTGCTGTCACCTTTGGGATGGCTCAGCCAAATACCAGCTTGCCACACTTGACTCTGTAGAGCGCAGAGCCAGGAGGCTAATTGGTGACGATAAGCTGGTTATCAAGCTACATAGCCTGGCCCACCGTCGCAAAGTCGCATGTCTGTCGGTCTTCTACAGACTGTACTTCGGAGAGTGTGCGCAAGAGCTCCACGAGCTGATCCCACCATCTCCCTTCTTCCATCGGGAGACTAGACGTACTGCAGGGTATCACCGGTACCTAGTCGACATTCCGCACATTCGAACAAAGCGCTTTGCTGGGTCATTTATTATGCGCACAGCCAATGAGTGGAATTCCCTGCCTGCGTCGGTTTTTCCGAGTTCATATAACCCTAATCTGTTTAAGTCGCGAGTAAACAGGCTTCTACTGGGTAAGCTCGTTCCATCGTCGACATCATCTCTGCCCTTAGGGCAAGATTGAAGTCAAGAGCAAGCCAATTTATAATAAAAAAAAAAAGGACGGGTTGCACTCCGGGAGTGCCGGCAGAAGTGAAAACTTGATTATTAACGTTGAGCATGTTTGATATTTTGGAATGGTTAGGGAATAATTTTGCACCAATTGCTTTAACAGTATAAAAGTACTATCATTTATGTGGTAGAATACAATATTGATTTATTGCGCTATCGTACACAAACATGACAATTTATATTACATTAAAAATTTAACACTTTAAAACTATTACAATTATTTTACATTAAAAAGTTTATCTCTCCGAAAAATCAACTTTCATCCATAATTTCAACGACTTTTTCACCATCATCATTACCAGAACTATCATCGCCAATCTCTAAAACTGATACGATAGGTTTATGGTAGCTGAAGTAAGAAACGAACAGTTTTGATTCGAACCTATTTAAATGTCTAATAAAGACCGCATCAATAGTAGTTTTGTATTTCGTTGTGCTAAGATTGCGATCATTCGACATAGTTAAACCAAATTCATTATTTAAAGATTCAATTATTCCGCCATAACTATGCTAACCCATTTATTTTGTCTTTCCCTGTCCTCCGATCGGAACTCCGATTGGTAGGAGGAGCGGGAATATTTTTTCCCATGCCTCCGATTAAGCATCATAAAAACATTGTACAGTCTAGTTCAAAATAAATTATTTTTGTATTTTATTGACTGTACAGTCGACATCGTTAACGTTCAGGGTCAAAATGTCCAACTCCCACACGACTAGTCTAAGATCGATAGTTTCCGAGATATAGCCGTTTCAATTTTGACAGCTGTCATCCGAAATGTAGATCTCATTGAGATCTATCACTTGTCCCTACACACAACTAGTCTAAGGTCGATAGTTTCCGAGATATAGCTGTTTCAATTTTGACAGCTGTCATCCGAAATGTAGATCTCATTGAGACCTATCACTTGTCCCTACACACAACTAGTCTAAGGTCGATAGTTTCCGAGATATAGCCGTTTCAATTTTGACAGCTGTCATCTGAAATGTAGATCTCATTGAGACCTATCACTTGTCCCTACACACAACTAGTCTAAGGTCGATAGTTTCCGAGATATAGCCGTTTCAATTTTGACAGCTGTCATCCGAAATGTAGATCTCATTGAGACCTATCACTTGTCCCTACACACAACTAGTCTTAGGTCGATAGTTTCCGAGATATAGCCGTTTCAATTTTGACAGCTGTCATCCGAAATGTAGATCTCATTGAGACCTATCACTTGTCCCTACACACAACTAGTCTAAGGTCGATAGTTTCCGAGATATAGCTGTTTCAATTTTGACAGCTGTCATCATTTATATTATTATTAATTATTATTAATTATATTATTATTATTATTATTATTATTAATTATTATTATTAATTATTATTATTAATTATATTATTATTATTATTATTAATTATATTATTATTATTAATTATTATTATTAATTATATTATTATTATTAATAATTTTATTATTATTATTTCCTTTATTCATTTTTTAACATATTAAATACATTTTTAAATATTTATTACAAAAAAGCATATAAAAAACATTTAAAAATATAAAAAATAGTAGCCCACCGGCATTAGGAACAGGGTCCGAGCTACCGGTGGTCAGGGCTCTTGAGAGAGGAACCTCCTGACAATGCGCGCCGTGTCTAGAAGTACTGCCTTCTGAATCAAGCCCTTGATCCAGCCACCAAGCGAGAGCCTCCTTAGATGTTCGTCGAGGCTCTTGGCTATTAAGCCATTGGCAGACACGACTATCGGCACAATGACTGCTGAATTCACGTGCCACATGTCGACAACCTCGCGAGCCAGATCTAGATACTTGAATTGCTTATCTTTCTCCGCTCTCACGAGGTTCTCGTCATGCGGGACTGTTATATCAACAATCATTGCGCGACGCTCCGATCGATCTATCACCACAATGTCAGGCTTATTGGCAACAATAGTCCTGTCAGTGACGATAGGTCGATCCCAATACAACGAGATATTACCATTTTCGAGAACTGGGTCGGGCACATATTTATAGTATGGCACTTCTGTTTCTACAAGGTTGTATTTCAGAGCAAGTTGCTGGTGGATAATCCTGGCAACGAGGTTGTGTCTATGCAAATATTCTCCATTAGCCAGACGAGAACACCCAGAAATAATGTGTCGGATCGATTCTCCAGGACGGTGGCATGCCCGACATATGTCAACCGTGCCATCCTTCACAATATATTTCCGGTAGTTGTTCGTCATCATAACTTCGTCCATTATTGCACAGACAAAACCTTCGGTTTCCCCGAAAAGGTCACCGAAACGCAGCCAGGATACGGACGCTAAGAAGTCTACATCGGGCCCATGTAGGGCCCGGTAAAAGCGTCCGTGCAGCTC
The DNA here is from genome assembly GCA_949316265.1 of Diarsia mendica. Taxonomy (NCBI): domain Eukaryota; kingdom Metazoa; phylum Arthropoda; class Insecta; order Lepidoptera; family Noctuidae; genus Diarsia; species Diarsia mendica. Next base: position 5,445,493 of record OX438906.1, on the reverse strand, counting down.
CTTGCTCTGCCATACCTCCTTGCGGTCATTAGTGTCTAATACTTTAGGTTTGCGCCAGTTCCCGTTAGCCAAGGAGAGCGGGGTAAGGCCCTTGTCCACTGAGACCACATCTCGGTGCATCCCCACGTCGGCTTCTAGGAAGTATTCCCTGAGACTGTATACTTCACGGTTGTGTAGGGTCTTAGCGTTTAAGAAACCACGACCTCCACACTTCCGCGGGATATACAGTCTCATCACCGACGACCGTGGGTGATGCATTCGATTTGCGGTCAATAGTGAGCGGACCCTCCTATCCAGGGCATCAAGTTCTGTCTGAGTCCATTTGAGTATGCCGAAAGAATACATCAAAACCGGCATGACCCAACTGTTGAAGGCGCGCACCTTGTTTCCGCCTGACAAAAGACTGCTCAGCACCTTGTTCAGGCGGCCAAAGAAGCGCTCCTTCAACAATTGTTTCATGTCGGCAATATTGATACCTAATGCTTCCGACATACCCAAATACTTGTAATTATCTGTTGAGGAGAGGGGTCTAAGTTGTATGGAATCAGAGAGTTGAGTTCCCACGGATTCCATAATCTCCCCTCGCTTCACATGCATGACTGCACATTTGTCCACACCAAATTCCATTCTGATGCCACTACTGAAAGTTTCTGTTACCTTCAGTAGCTTCATGAGTTGCAAATTGTTGGGGGCAAAGAGTTTCAGATCATCCATGTAAAGAAGGTGAGATATAACCTGACCACCTCTCCTCAACCGATAGCCTAGACCTGAACCCTCCAGCAGAGTGCTAAGAGGGTTCAAGGCCAGACAAAACCACAATGGACTCAGACTATCACCCTGGAATATACCACGCTCGATCCTTATCGGTTCACTGTTCCCCCCGATCTGTCGACATCCTGGATAGCGAAGGACCGTTCTCCAGCTCCCCATACACGACATCAGGAAGGTGCGCAGAGTTGCATCTACTTTGTACAATTCTAGCACCCTCATGAGCCATGTATGAGGCACTGAGTCATAGGCCTTCTTATAATCTATCCAACATGTCGACAGATCCTTTCGGGAGCGGCGAACCTGTTGACTAATGGTCATATCAATGAGGAGCAGCTCCTTAGTACCACGGGACCCGTTCCTACATCCATTCTGAGAGGCAGACATGATAGAGTTATTTTCAATATGTTGGTTGATTTTAACTCTCAAAATGGATGTAAGAACTTTATAGACCGTTGGTAAACAAGTGATTGGTCTATAATTTTTAGGTTCCGCAGTACTACCTGATTTATGGAGCAGGTGGGTAACTCCTGTTGTCAAGAACTGGGGCAGCGCTCCTGACTCTAAGGCAGATTGAAACTGGGACGCCAAGCGTGCGTGCGATCTCATGAACCACTTGATCCAGAAATTGTGCAGTCCGTCCGGCCCCGGAGATTTCCAGTTAGGCAACGGACGGACTGCACGAGCTACGTCTTGGGGGCTGATGATAATTGCCCCCATTTCTGATATAGCATCACACGCTCGTTCAACCTCCCGGGTCCAATCGCCCTCAGTGTGACTGACAGGCACCGACCAGATGTTGCGCCAGAACGATGTCATGGCGTCATCATCCGGCAGAGGCGTGTCAATCACACCTTGGTCTGGTCGCTCCCAAGCTCTATATACCCACCTTTCATCACTTTGGAAAGTGCGGTTCTGCGTGTACCGCTCCACTCGTCGCTTATACCGACGAATACGGCTTGCCCATGCACAGATTTTCTGCTTCAGGAAGTCGATGCGCTCTGTGACGCGGGATAAGTAATCAGGAAAACTAATATCTGTTCCCGAGAACGCCCGCCTCACAAAGCGCATCACTCTAGGGCGAGTATTGCCCTCCCTGAAGCAGATCAACTTGCCAATGAGTGCTCTAGCCTCACCAATACGCCGCTCAATCCTGCACTGCCAGGCTGGAACAGCTGACTTTGGTCGTGTAGCTCTGTCGTTGTTAGGGAATTTAACGTGAGCCACACGACAAGCCGCTACAGCCGCACAATACAAAATTGAGTGGGTATCGGTGAGGTCTTTGCTGTTGTCAAAGCAATTAGACAGTTCCGAATCTAGAGCACACACCAGCGCCCTGTTTTTCTTGTGCATGGGTAAGCGAGGTAAACGTGGTCTAAGTTCAGGCGGTGTGGAACGGTACTCCCGGAATGCACCCTCCAAAGCGCTCCTCAATTGAACGTTGCACTGGGTACTCACGGATATAACTTCGTCATCACCCTCTTCACCACCACGTTCGGATCGCGGCGGAGAACTGGAAACATTTTCCAGCTGCACTGCGACCACTGGTGAAGGTGGTGTGACTTGGTTACTCCGTGATTCAGAGCGTAGTCGATCAAGTACAGTGTCATCCAACATATGGTTATGCTGGATGACCCTCACCTGATCCGACAGTCGTTGCGCCGACACGCTGATAGCTGGCTCAAACACCCGAAACAGAGATAGCATCCGACTACGGTACGCAGTCAAGTTACTTCCCCCCTCAGTAGCCCCATAATATGCACGCATGACACTCTCGTTTATGGACTGAGTCCATCTCATGCGCGGCACGTTTCCACCAGCAGCGGGGACCCTGTTCGGGGCCGGTTGGCCTCGAGGTCCTAAGCCCGCTGGTGGCCGTCCTCTTCCTCGTCGTTCGCGTCGCGGTGGTGATGGCGTTGACGACGGGGAGAAAAACTCGTCGCTGGAACTCGACGCAGCTACAGCTACCGGTGACACGGCGCTCACGCGTGTGGCGCGTCCCGGCGGCTGCGAGGCGGAGTTTAGTGACGAGTCCGGAGATGGTGGGTGTGCTTGGAGTCGCTTAGCCCGGCTTCTTGTTAACATAGGTGACGTCTTTCAATTGCTTCGTTCTGCATGATTTTTATTTTTCGTAGGATTTAACTTAAATGGTGATTGTGATTTATTGTCCTTTTTTTTCTGGTGGTATATATTTCCAAAATATTTGATTAAACATGTTTACTGTATTAAAATTGGTCAAAAAAGATTTAAAATTATTGGAAAGCAGAAAAAGTGTTGCGTCACATTGACAACCAGGCCACATATTATTATTATTATTATTATTAATTATATTATTATTATTAATAATTTTATTATTATTATTATTATTATTAATTATATTATTATTAATAATAATTATTATTATTATTAAGCGCCCTGCGCTGCCTAAACGAAACAGTAGGCGCAGGCATACATTTTCGCCGCGCCGTAGAGAGGGGATAGCTGTCTACTCTCCATCCGTCTTACGCTTTTTCGATCAGGGTCACGTGGTCACGTGTCCTGACGAATTTTCGATCAGGGTCACGTGGTCACTTTTCCTGACGCGAGTTTAAGATTTTATACCCATCACAGAACAATTTCCCAAAGTGCTCAACGCCGCTAAAGAAGTTTTCACTTCAAAAAAATTTAAAAAAAACTTTCAAATGCATATAAATCCTAAAACTGCTATTTCTTATTACAACAGTTTTTTGAAGATGTCCTAATGATACCGTCAAGTGTACCACAAATCCAAAATCTTTCCTTTTGCAGGTGGCTTCAAGATGTGTTCAATGTACCACTACTCATCCAACTGACGGATGATGAGAAAGTTCTCTGGAAAGACCTGAAGATTGAAGATGCTCGTAAAATGGCATTCAACAATGCGAAGGACATCATCGCTGTTGGCTTCGAACCAGAAAACACCTTTATTTTTAACAATTTAGACTTTGTTGGGTGAGTAAAATGCTAAAAGAATGAAACTCTGATGATATTTATATAATCAATGTTTTGTTTTTTTCATCTTATTAGGAATCAGACAACAGAAATCTTCCTGATATGCCCACATAATATCTAGGGAGCTTAGTTCAGTGGGGAACCAATAAGCAAAGACAAAATGCTTGCATTTTTACGCCAACACAATACTGTCACTTACAGATATTATTAGTAGACGCTAGACGTCCATGATATTCCGTTTCAGGCACATAAATAATTGTGAATCTGATAATTTGTCTATCTCGTTGGTTTAGTGCAAGCGCAACTGCTCAGCATGAGATCCTGTGTTCGATTCTCGGGTCAGGCAAACTTATTTTTCCATCAGGAATTTTTCGGTAGCAGCCATGGAGTTTAAACTTGTGCCCAGTAAGTGGCAATACGCTCGCCCTTATTACAAGGGACTTAAAGGGGTTTGAACTTTTTTGTATGGGAGCTGGCATATCGACCCACCGCCATTTTGTTTTTTTTTCGAAATCGCGGCCCACGATTAAAGTGGTATGAATAGATAGAGGACATTTAAACGAACAAAAAATGTCCCGTAACATGGTACCCCTAAGTGTCACGTTATCGAGAAATTAGAAGGTAAAGATCGACATATCAGTACAATGACCACATCAAAAATAGACTTTTTAAGTGTCTATAGGCGTTGATTATTATTATTACAGTTTATTGAAATAGAGTACTTACATTACATACTACGTAACGTAATAAATAGATTTATTACGTACTAACGTAATAAATCTATTTTTAATTATTGACGTTGTACTCAATTGTCAACCTTTACCTTCAAATATCTCAGTAACATGACACTTGGGGGTACCATGTTACGGGACATTTTTTGTTCGTCTATATGTCCTCTATTCATACATACTACTTTCATCGTGGGCCGCGATTTCGGAAAAAAATAAAAATGGCGGCCAGGTTGATATGCCACATCGGTTCGAAATGGGCGTGTACTATAAGGCACACCTCAACCTTACCCTTCGCGAATCATAGGTGTGAAGTTTTAAGCTGAAGTCTTATACTTCCAGCCAATGCCCAGCATTCTACCAGAACATGGTGCGGATACAGAAGTGCGTGACCTACAACCAGGTGAAGGGTATCTTCGGCTTCGGAGACTCTGACGTCATCGGCAAGATCACCTTCCCTTCGATAGAGGCTGCGCCTGCGTTCTCAACTAGCTTCCCTTTCATATTTGATAATAAAGTTGTAAGTATTGTTATGTCACTTGTGGATTATTGTGTCGATAAAACATGCTCTTATCAATATTTTAATATTGATACGAACATGTTTTCATGTTTTTAGTTGCACAAAAATCTGCTAAAGGTACAACCGATTGCATTATGAACATTTACTATCTTAATATTACATAATTTGCCACGAATATGTAGATATCGTAAGTTGGATTAAGACGAAAGTGTAGTATAGGCAGGGTTGGAAAAAAAACAGTTTTTTTTACATTTTACAAAACAAACAGTTTAAAATGTTTTAAACAGGTGTTTTTTTTTTGTTTTTTTTTCCTAAGTTAGTTATCATCCATTTTTAATTGATTAAGCCTGATATAAAAATTGATCTTAATTCAATACATTCTGTAAATGTTCCGACGTTCATTTTTAGTAGGGAAATCCCCAAAACATATGTTAAATAATCACGTTCACGAATTAAGGAAGTTCTGGGAATTCCCTGGGGGACTTTACCGATGGAGTGTTTAAATAGGGTCCATATTGGCTCACCTAAAGTTTTTTACCCGAAATTGTTCTTCCTAACGATTTGTAATCCGAATGATCACTCCTCCTAAAATTTTTCATCCTAAAGTTTGAATTCCTACTATTTGTAATGCTACTGGCGATGTTCCTAACACTCATGTTTCCGAAAATTTTAATTCATAATATCGTTATTGTAAACATATTTCAACTCCTACTGTTTTTTATCCTAACGTTTTTATCGCTAAACATAATTACCATAATATTTTCACCCATACAACTGTTTAGAATGATTAAAGGTCGTTTCACTGATTTTTGTCTTGAAATGAAATAAATGAATAAAATTCAGGTCAGAGTGTCGTCTTGGGGGCACTATGAAAAAAATACTTAGAAAAATTTCGCGACCAATTTCCAGGTAGCGCTCGCCGGCCGCTGCCGCGGCACCGCTCGCTTCGCTCGCTCGGCTCGCGCGTAGTTGGTCACAGTTCTAACCTAACCTAACCTATGGATATCTTTGCATAGTATAAGGTCCCATTAAAATAGGTGGACAAATTTTAACACAGCGTTTAGTAAGCCTAACTAAAGACACCTAAACAAAAAAAAACACTTTATAAAGTGATTTTATTTTGACTTAAAATAATAAATTGCCGGCACTCTAGAACAAACTCATCCTATAAAAGTAGGTATTTTAATGTCTTTTTCTTATATATTTTTTTACTATTGTCCTTATTTTAGCGGTCTAAATGATTTCTAAAATGTTGTCCACCTATTTTAATGGGACCTTTTATAATACTGATTATTATGTTTCAAAAGTAATATAAACAAAAAAGATATGACTTTGAATAATAGTGTAAAAGATGGTTATGTTGAGAAAATATAGGAAAACAAATAATAGTGTAATAGATGTTTATTGCTACTGACATTATGAAGTTGAATGCTTAGGAATTAAAACATTAGAGACAGAGACTTTAGGAATTGCGATCGTTAGGATGAAAAATGTTAGGAAGAACATTTTCGGATTTCCAATTATCGGAGTTGAAATTTTAGGTGAACTTTGGCGCACCCGTTTAAATAGAGCGGACTTTCTTTCTGATTTTTCATTTCACAATAACACAAAAACATTTGGATTTATTCCGATATACGAAACAAACTTGGTAAACTTAGTAACGAAAAAGCTGCAAAACTTGTCACAGTTTTTAAATACCTAATAAAAAATTATAAATGTTGTCTAATTTGCTTATTAACGAACAAATATTATTGTACGTGGTCGTTTTTTAATAAAAATGGTTTAAAGTTGATTAAATAAAAGAAATTAGGAAAAAAATAACTAGTATTCATGTATTTTTGCAATTAAAATTTGTTTTAAACCCTGATTTTTTTATAACGTTTTAAACATTGTTTAAAACATGTTTTAAACAATGTTTTCAAACATCTAATAAAAAACGATGTTTTATTTGAAACTGTTTTAAACACTGTTTAAAACACATGTTTTAAACAACTTGTTTTAAACATGCCAACCCTGAGTATAGGCATCTAAAGACATATCAAACCTCTAGCTGCTATTGTATTTCAATTTTTGATAAGACACTTTTCAAACTCATAACATCTATTTCAATTAAACCATTAAAAGGTACTTTTGAATTACCAAAGTATATAAATTTCAGTCAAAAACAACACCAAGAAGTTTCACTCTTAGTCATAAGACATAATAGGGGGTCGGACTGACTCAAAAAAATATGATTAAATATGATTCTGTTTAGTCCGTCAGTTAGATTATCAAAAAATATTGGATACGTGTTTTTTGTTTTATCAAAACAATAAAAATTGACGAAGATAAAGCGCGTCAAAGATCATGGAGTGGGGCTTGAAACGTCAATTGACGGTACAAAATGTACTATCATATGACGTCACACGAGTTTTCGAAGCACTGTATCGTCTTCATTTTTTGTTTACGTGAAAAAAAGAAAAAATACGTGGTTAATATTTTTTGGAAATCTATCTGACGGACTAATTAGTTTTTTTTGTCCGATCCCGTATTACTGTGAAATGAAGTTACTTATTTCAACACACAATCTCTATGGGGAAGAACAGGCAAGAAATTCCATGGACAATCTTTTAAAACGAAAATACAAGGATTATATCAGTAATTTTTAAGTTGTATACAATCATTAATATTATGATTATTGACTGCCTCGTTGGTCTAGTGGTCGCAAGCGCGACTGCTGAGCATTAGGTCCTGGGTTCGATTCCCGGGTCGGGCAAAGTGTTATTGGCTTTTTCCATAAGGAATTTATCAGTAGCAGCCACGGAGTCTGGATTTGTGCCCGGCTGATGGCAATAGGCTCGCCCCCTATTCCATAGGACTTAAAGAACATAACTGGCAAAATGTGGGTGTTGGTACTATTAGATACTTACATCTCTGCTAACCCTTCGGGCATTACAGGCGTGATGTTATGTTATGTGTTATACATTATGATCTGCCTAGCCTTTTCAACTATGTTGGGGTCGGCTTCCAGTTGAACCGGATGCAGCTGAATACCAGTCTTTTACATGGAGCGACTGCAACAGACCTCCCATATGAAAGCTAAACTATATTCATAACTAGCTTTTGCCAGCGGCTTCGCCCGCGTGAAAATGACGATTTTCCATACAAACTTTCATCCCCCTATTTAAATCCCTTAGGGGTTGAATTTCGAAAAATCCTTCCTTATACCTTGTCTACATTATAAAGGGAACCTCTGTGCAAAATTTCAGCTTTCTAGGTCCAAGGGTTTGGGCTGGGCGTTGATGAGTCAGTCAGTCAGTCAGTCAGGACTTCTCTTTTTATTTATATAGATAATTAGATGTGACAACAATACAACGAGCCGTAGACCGTTTATTATCAACTTGATTTTTCTCCAGCTGCCCTGCCTAGTCCCGTGCGCCATCGACCAGGACCCGTACTTCCGTATGACGCGCGACGTGGCCGCCCGGCTGAAGATGCCGAAGCCAGCACTCATCCACTCCACCTTCCTCCCGGCCTTGCAGGGCGCGCAGCACAAGATGTCTTCCAGTGATCCTAATGCGTCTATCTTCTTGAACGATACTGCTAAGCAAATTAAGACCAAGGTAATTTGAATTGGGTTTTAAACAAAAAAACACACACATACAGTTTTTAGACTATTTTTTCAACACATTTGATGCTTTATAGTTTTTACTATGAGAAAAAAGGAGATAAAAACAAAATAGACAACTATCGACCGATATGCATGATGACCAACCTATACAAGATATTCTCCAAAATATTACTAGGAAGGATCACAAAATGCCTGGACGAACAACAACCAATAGAGCAAGCTGGCTTCAGAAGCGACTTCTCTACGGTCGATCATATACATGTCGTGAAACAAGTCATCGAAAAGTATAACGAATACGGGAAGCCCTACTACATCCTATTCGTAGACTATAACAAAGCCTTTGACTCCCTCTATCACAGCTCTATATACAAGGCACTTAAAAAGCAAGGAGTTCACGCTAAGTATATAAATATCATCAGACAAATATACAACAGAAGCACGGCCCGAATACAGCTAGAAACAGTAGGGGAGGAATTTAGGATCGAAAAAGGAGTGCGACAAGGGGACCCGCTGTCCCCCAAACTATTTGCCGCAGTTCTAGAAGATGTCTTCAGAGAACTACAATGGGATAACCTCGGATTAAACATCAATGGTAAACGATTGAATCACCTCAGATTTGCTGATGATATAGTGCTGTTTTCAGAAGAACCACAAGTCCTACAGAGAATGCTACAACAACTATCCGATGCTAGCGCAGAGGTGGGTCTCACCATAAACTTCACAAAAACGAAAGTGATCACCAACAGCACTCAAGTAGCGATTACAATAACAGAACAAGAAATCGAATATGTAGAAGAATACCTAACCTTGGACACCTAATATCACCTCAACACCTAATGTCAAAAGAAATACAAAGAAGGGTAAACAACACCTGGTCCCGCTACTGGTCCCTAAAGGAAGTTGTGAAGAGCAAGTCCATCCCAATACGGGATAAGAAAAAGATCTATGACAGCTGCATACTGCCGGTACTCACATATGGATGCCAAACATGGTCCTTAACAAAGTTAAGCATGCATAAACTAAAAGTCTGCCAACAAGGGATGGAGAGGAGCATGCTTGGTATCCGTATCAGAGACAAGTGTAGACTCGAAGACATACGAAAGCAAACAGGGGTGGCAGATGTAGCCAACAGAGTCAGGAGACTGAAGTGGAGATGGACGGGCCACACAATGCGAAATAGAATCGAAAAGTGGACGAGAAGAGTAACTGAGTGGTACCCACGAGATGGAAAGAGGCGCAGGGGCAGACAGTTCAAGAGATGGGAAGACGACCTACCACAGGGGTGGAGGAGGTTGACACAGAGTCGAGAGGCCTGGCGCGGCCTGGAGGAGGCCTTTGTCAAAGGGACAACCTGACAAAGTCAAAACATTATTTTTAAGTTAAGTTAAAAAACAATATTGTAAAAGGAAGTCAGTGAAATAAAGGCTATATTTATTTATATTTTTTTTTTTTTTTTTAGTTTTTACTATCAGTAAAAGTCCCGTCCGTCAAAATTGGTTCAGGCGTTTCGGAAATTAGAAGGAACAAACAGAAAGATAGCCAAAAATTTTAAAAATGTGTTTTTGTTATATTTTCATAGTAGTATTCGGTAAAAATCTGTTATTTTGATATTTCAAACAGACTCTTAAATGTTATTTATTTGTATGTAGATAATGTGCGGGTTGGAATTTATTTCTTTCAGTTCTTATAACGTTTTTTAAATAACCTTGTTTATTTCACAGATCAACAAATACGCGTTCTCAGGAGGCCAGACTACCATAGAGGAACATAGAGAAAAGGGTGGCAACACTGACGTGGACATATCATACAAGTACCTCACCTTCTTCATGGAAGATGACGAGAGGCTAGCAGAGGTAACTAAGTGTTTGACGACTTATTTTTTTTTTTTTTAAAACGTTGCCCCACACTAGGAATTTCTCCTGTATCGTGGGTGCGTTCACAAACATTTAAACTCACATACACAAATACCCAGACCCGGAACAACTATCTGTAGGTCACACAAATATTTGTTCCGTGCGGGGATCGAACCCACGACACGCAGCGCAGCAGTCCATTGCTTGAGCCACTGCGCCAACCGTGCCGTCATTACTTAATATTAACAAGAATAATAATTAGTAATCAATCCATCATCACTGAAAGGACTATTGTAGCCAAAAAGCCTGATATAGTGGTGGTGGATCGATCAGAGCGGCGCGCAATGATTGTTGATATAACGGTACCGCATGACGGGAACCTCATCAAAACAGAGAAAGATAAGCAATTCAAATATCTAGATTTGGCTCGCGCTCACTCCTCACTCATTTTCTTTCACTATTTTTTCGTGACTTTCTTCATTAATAAATGCACTTTGTTTATTCATATTTAAAACACTTTGTACACAAATTATACGAGTAAGAATATTTTAGAAGGAGAAAGCAAAGAGACAAACAATTATTTAATTTGACAACCTCAGTTGACAACCTTGTTATTTTCCGTAACCATAGCAACCTGGTTGAGTACTGAATCTTAATATTTTCGTTATAAAAAAAAAAAAACAAAAAATATTAATAATTATAATTCGTTATTAGGGAAATTCTGGATTCGCTCTCCACGCTCAAGGCCCGCGATAGAATCTATGCAATAGATTAAAAACTTAAGAAAATTAGAATTTCGCAGGCTACCCTGGCGCTTCCTCCTCTAATTACTCAGTTAAACTACTACTAACAAAACTTTTTTTATCTTTACAGATCAAGAAACAATATGAATCAGGGGCCATGCTAACAGGAGAACTAAAGAAAGAAGCAATAGATGCTATTTCCCCTTGGGTGGCAGCCTACCAGCAACGCCGAGCAAAGGTCACCGACGAAGTAGTACACAGCTTCTTTAAGCTCAGGCCTTTAAAGTTCTAAATCGCGTGCGTTTTGACTTACAAAGTATTTTTTTAATTACTTACATATTGTATTTTTCTGAAACTAAGACTGACTTAGTCAGTGTGCCTTGAAGGTGCAGGATTGCGGGATTTGTGAATAGGGGATCGGACAAAAAAAAACTAATTAATCCGTCAGATAAATTTCCAAAAATTATTGGACACGTATTTTTTCTTTTTTCACGTAAACTTAAAATGAAGACGATACAGTGCTTCGAAAACTCGTGTGACGTCATATGATAGTACATTTTGACGACACAAGTGACGTTTCAAGCCCCACTCCAAGATCTTTGATACATTTTATCTTCGTCATTTTTTATTGATTTGATAAAACAAAAACACGTATTCAATATTCTTCGATAATCTAACTTACGGACTAAACAGAATCATATTATTTTGACCCTGTCCGATCCCCTATTATTTTATGTTTGTTGATTTGGCTAAATAACATTATAGTGAAGAAAACATTTTGAGACTTACTGCTCTCTTAAACTGCCAGATCTTGTCCAAGTGACAATATCTAAGCAATAAGTTGACAAATATGCACAAAATAAATATTACCTTCTTAGAGTGAAACCGACGTGAATCTTTAGGATTTGCAGGCTAAAAGAATAATTGTTTTCTGGAATGAAGAAGTATGTTTAATGTCATGACTTATGATTATGACATTTTTATGTTATGTAATAAGAACACTATTTTAGAGCTGAAACTACTTTCGTTTACTTAAAAAACCATCGTGTTCAATGCATAGCAGTTTAGTTCATTATTGTAAAAATGTTGTTTATTTTAATGCTCAGACATTTTATTTCAAAAGTGCTTAAAATGTTAATTTGCTTGAGACATACTCAATAGTGATTAAGTTTAAGACTTGTTATGAATAAGTGATAATTTTTATATTCAAACTAGCTGATGCCCGCGGCTTCGCCCGCGTGGATGTCGTTCAAATTATATACTAAAACCTTCCTCTTGAATCACTCTATCTATTAAAATAAACCGCATCAAAATCCGTTGCGTAGTTTTAAAGATTTAAGGGTAAACAAGCCAACGGCACGAACTAGTTGGTGGGCGGGGCTAAAATGCATGCTATTTCACCCGACATCACGAGCGAAATGCATAGAGCGAAAGAGACACAACTAAAACGGGCGCGCGATTGTTTCTATGCAGACCTTTGGTATATTTGGTTTCATGAAAAATCTATTGAATGTATCTGTTCAAAATCAAATTATTTAAATTTTTTAATAACTAATCTATGTCCGTATGGTTTCACTTTTTTCTTTTTCATACTATATACGTTACTTATTTACGCCCAAAGATGAGTTAAATTAGTGCTAAAATATGAAAGTTTTGACGTTCATAACTTCCAAATCAATATTTTTTTTCCAATTCTGCTTCCATACAGACCTAGATAATGATAAGACCAGTTGATACAATTTTTAATTTTGAACCTACACCGTCAAACAGAGGAGTAATCACTTTCGTAAGTTTGTATGGAAGAATGACTGGCTTGTTCAACCTTAAGCATACAGACAAGCAAACAGACAAAAATAGCGACTTTGTTTTATACTATGTAAGGATAGTATTCAACAGGTTAAGTAATCAAGAATGAAATGATAAAATGTGAAACCTTGAAAAAATGTCAGGCAAAGAACGAAGTCGAAATGACACGTTCGGCCAATGAGAGATTTACCGCAACTACAACTCCAAAAGTTGATTCAAAGGTGTAAAAATACCCATATGGAAACCGAGAGGGCATTTGTTTTATTCGTCATTACAAGTTTTTTTGTATTGGACCATACCTCGCTACGATACATTTTAGCTACAGAGAAATTGAAGGTCAAAGTTTCAACTTGTAATTTTTGCGGAGTAGGTACTTAGTTGAATGTACCTACAGAAGGGGCGTTGGTAAGGGTCGGTTCACACCCTGTAGAAATACTGCAGATTCTATGAAACTTACATTTTATAAGTTAGTACATTAAATTATTATATAGCCTTTTCAAAAACTTCTACGCGCCTATCACGTAATATTTTACTACGCACAGTGCGTGTAAATAAATCCTGGACTATTAAACATGGCTGTGCTATGAGCATAACATAAGTTATAAATTATTTTATTTATTTCAATAAATACATCGTACAATAAAATATATGCATTTGTTTTTGTTAATCCCCTATTTGGTTTATAACTTATTCAAAATTCAGCGCAACACCCAGCTAACTTTACCTATAAATTTTAAGTGGCTTAAAAGAGAAAAAAAAATGAATGAGAACGCTGAACTGTCCGTATAGTTGTGATTATACCCTAAAAAAAATGCAATCTTACTCCCACCACACAACCTAAAAAACATACCTAAGACATTCACACATTACCATTTAAATAGAAGATGCATTTAATCCACTTAAAAGTCCACACCATGGGTGTCTCATAAGTTCTGTACAAAGCAAATAGCCAACAAAAGAAGCCAAGACAATGACGGCCCTCCTTGGTGGAAACTAAAAATTGTAGCACACACTTGTGTACATACGACGCTACTTTGATCGAATATGCATTACAATAGAACTGAAATGTAGATGACACAGTCCTGAGGCAAAACAGGTAGTGGACGGGTGTTAGTGGTCTTGGAAAATAGATGCAGTGATAGTATTTTAGTGGTAAAAGGTCTTGAAGAGGTTTTCTAAGTGATAATGTAGGCACTGTGTTTCCTAAAGTGATAAGGATCGAACTTTCTTCTAATTGTTGGATTCTTTTAAACGTATAGAAGGTTCTAGAAACGCTAAAGAGTTGTTTTCATGACAAACTCAGAAATTGAGGTGTCTTTTCCCCAAAAACTAATGAAGAGTTGATAAACTTGGAAAGATAATTATATTGGTTCAGTTGGTGTTTTAATTGCCACGTAGGCGTAATAGAACCAATCAAACTAATTTAACAGCTGGTAAAACTATAGTAGAAATTCTTTGAGTGATAAAAGGGCACTACAAGTGCTACGATAAGTGCAATATAACATCATCCGTGTAACTCCCGATAGATTAGGCAGTGGTTTAACCTAAAGTACCAGCGCCAACATTCCGCCAATTCAGCAAGTGAAATGTACAACCAAACATATGAAGATGAGGCCCCCCTCCCCCTAATAGCGAACTACACAGTGGTGAAAGAAGATGACGAAGAAAAGAGGGAAGCAGAAGACCGCGTCATTCTAGAAATAGGACGACAAGATGACAAGCCCAGAGAAGAACATACCTTTTCCCATAAGAAATACGATAAAACAATATCACATCATAGGTCTTATGTGTTAGAGGACTATGAACCTAGAAGGATATCGTATTTTAGGCCCCATGAATTGGAGCATTGCAGCGCTTCTGAAGGTAAGAAACTGCATCCTCCCTTATTTGATGTAAGGTTCCAAAGAATATTGATGATTCATCTATTTAGGTAGGTACCTACCTACTTAGGTATTTACGTTACGCGACTGACTCTGGGTTATGGAGGTCAGTTAGGCTGTCGCTCCAAGTAAAGTAGGTAAGTAGGTATTAAAAAGTATTCATCTGCATCCGGTTAGACTGGACGCCGATCCCAACATAGTTGGGAAAAGGCTAGGTACTATTCCCACATCCCACATAGTATTCTCCATTCCAGTATTCTGGGAGCATTCAGGTGTTTTCGGGGTGTTTGCTATATGAAATCCTACAGGATCGTTATCCATTTTTCTGGAACATTTGGTTACACACTTTGATATAAACAGTTCAAAATTATCGAGACATCAGACTTTACTGCATTGTGAATAAATACCTTTCTATAGATAGATACTCCAGGATGCTGTTGTTTTCAGTTTAGGGGAGCTTCCCTCTAATCTTTTATTTTTGTATGAAAATTGTGTAGCGGTTCACAGAAATACATCTATGTACTTACCAAGATTCAACTGAGTAATCTTAATAGTTTCGGAACAAAGTGTCTGTGGCATACGAACGGACAGACATGGCGACTCCATAAGGGTTCAATGTTTTGCCATTCTGCTACGGAACCCTAAAAAAGCTGCAAGAAAAGCTACATTACCTAAATCTTCACATCAACACATCTGGAACCCGAAGAAGACTTTATGAAGTCTCTGGACGTCTTTAAGTATTTTGAATACCGTGGCCGAAATTATTTATTACTTAGGAATCTTCTGCCCTCATTTAAGGTCCTAGATACTACGAACAGCAGGACTACAGAGATGCACCGAACATACCAGAGCCTGCCAACTCCGAGTCTTCTCTAGACTACTCCCATGAATCCCAGGATACCTCTAAATATGGTACAGACGATCCCAACCTGGATGGGATGACGAATTGGAAGGAGAGAGCCATGCAGCTTGAGAAAGGTATGATAAGCTCTGTCGAAATATTTGATGCACTAATAAATTATCCTTGAGATTTAGGCTCGCTTTCGACTGGAGTCTAACCTAGAAATCTTATCACATAGTCTGGTCACTAGGATTAAGTATAACAATAAATGAAGACGAAAAGTCGCGCGACGTCATAGTTTGGACCAGAAAGTGACGTAAGGGCCCACTCACGATCTTTGACACGTTGTATTTTCGTCAATTTTTATTAATGTGCTAAAACAAAAAACACGTATCCCACGTATCCAATATTTTTCGATAATCTAACAGACGGACTAATTAGAATCATGCTTTTTTTAGTCAGTCAACTACCCTATTACTTAATAACCCCCCCCCCCCCCCCCCCCGACGCAAAAATAAAGGTATGATGAGTCCGTGTGTCTGTCTCTGGCATCGTAGCTCCCAAACGAATGGGCCGATTTTGATGCACTTTTTTTCTCTACGATGCCGCGATGGTTAAAACTACGTCATTTCAGAATATAAGAAAACGGCGTGTGACAGAGAGCGAACGCGTATGAGGGATATGAACCGTTCCTTCGATTTGTTGCGGTCCAAGCTGCCGGTCACAAAGCCGTCCAAGAAGAAGTACTCCAAGATCGAGTGTCTTAGGTGAGACTACCTTCTCTTAAAAAGAATATTGACATACCTATTATTGGAATCAAATATAATGACAATAATATCCGTGGTGCTATAGGCAACTGGGCTTTTCCCAGTTGTATACCTACCTACGTCCCTGTGTGCCTATTGGCCTTATTCTGTTCTGTCTCCTGCTGAAATGGAGGGAAGTGGAAATTATGTTTTTCCTACTCCTCCACTATTCTTTTCTGATTAATTTCGTTGCGGGATCCAACTATCCAAGACAGTTAAATCGTCATTGGGCGTCATTGTCTCGGCGCTTTTTTTGTGGTCGCCACTGTAGATTCTAGCTTACCTACAGGAGTTACAGAGGTTTGGGACTAGTGTGGCGGACGTGGCGGTCTTGTCCCAAATTTTACCTTCTCTTATACAATTACTAACACCAACTGCATAGCCTAATAGAAAGAAGCAGATGTGTACCCCGTGTACCTCTACAGTGTGTATCAGAAAGATGCGGTAATATTACAAATCCCGAGCTCGGCCGGCTATTGTGAAATTCATTAGAATAGAACCCAATATAATTTTGCCCGATATGGAAAACGAATCCACGCCCTCATGCTCAGTAGCGCTTGTGACTTTCTACATCAAATAGGCTAAATGGCTCATTCTGTGGTGAAAATATTTGATAGTCAGCAAGTTAACGAAAGAATCGCGTTCATTTTGTGCAGGATTAAGTTTTAAAACACCCCAAAGATTTTTCAAAAGAGTATATGAGGAGCGTAGCCGGACTAGTATATAGTTTTTTGTAGTTTCTGCTCTCTATGGAAAAAACGATATTGCTGAGCTGAGTTCCTAAGTTTACATTAATTGAGCCCCAGGTTAGCCTGTAAATAAAGTTTTTTTTTTTGTAATACGGATATTATACAAGCTCAAAATAATATAAACACAAGACCTCCCATGTGGTCTCTCCATTAAACTGAACAACTTTTGTTCTATGAGTTCAAGATATTCCCAAAATTGGAAAAAAATAACTTTCCAAGGGATCAGCTAGGTACTCTACATGTCCTATGGTAAAACTAAAAAGAAAGTTATTTGGTGTCGTGGTCCGAGACACCACACGCGATCGCGAGGTCTTGCGTTTATTATGTTACACCCTGTATAAGGCTCGCTAAAACAAATGTCTTTGGACGTTACGAAATAGTATAACGAGATTCCAAATATCTAATAAGTAGTATGTTTTTCATTTCAGGATAGCCATCTGTTACATCAGACATTTGGAGTACATGCTAGCTGGTGGTTCCCCTGATGAAAACCCTGCATTCTTCGAGCTTCACGCTTCAGATCTTAGACGTAGGCAGCAGAGAAATTAATTAAGTTTGCTAGTTGCTTATGTACTTCAAATTGATTTCTCTTTGACCTCGTTCGTCAATCTGCGCTGGAATTGGTGTACCTATAGGGCTATAGTGTATGGCTAATAACGTACACGCTGGCTTTGTTAAAAGAATTATTTTGAAACAATTCGGGAACAATTAATATGAGAATTTATAAAAAATAAATCTAGCTAAACTTAAATAATGTTTGATGTTAAAAAAATTAGCTATGGTTAGCAAAGCTTATTTATTTGTTTTTTTTTTTTTAAGTTTACCATACAATATTTTATTACATTTTTTTTAACAAGTACTTACATTCCTTGTCCCCTCTATTTTACCTCTGGCTGCAGTAATCCTACAGTACAATTAAATAATCAAAGATCACTGTGAATCTGAAAGCTCAGTGAAAATAGCGGAGAAAGGACTATAGGTACGTTTCTTTTCTCTATGCTTATCACAATTTCAAATATTTTTCCGTTGTACAAATAAAATAAATAAAAAGTTTTTTTTTGTTTTACGATAACATTACACTAGAATTTACATTTTAGTAGATTCCGTTTACACAAATTAATGTAAAAATCTTATTGTGACGATTTCACAAAAACACTCGACCGACATCGTGTTCTTGGAGTCAAGAACATGATGTTGATCGAGTGTCAAATTTTGTTTCTGACATTAGCACAAAAAGTCAGGCACCTTGCACCTTGTTTACAATATTTTCAGCCTCTACAATTTTATTAATCTTGTTAATTTTATCTGCTCTCTTTTTAATATTTCTTAATTTTCCTTTCTTTCTCCATTTCATCCTTTTTCTTCTCTAGAGATGCTAGGTAGTCAAAGTAAGCGCATTTGAGTAGGACCGGTACCTTGACAACACCTGTCGAAGAGATACAGTATTAATTATGTGTTACAAGTCTAAAATGTTCCTACGGCTGGGATAAAGGCTGCCTCCCTGTGGCAGAGTGGTGTAGGGTATTTGCCGGATCAAACTCTGAATGACAAAAGTTAGAAGGTCCAAAAATTAGTCCTAAGTTCCAAATACATTTTACATTCTGGTTTTAGCAAGTTTGGGTAAAGTTTACGGATTTACGTTTGTTCCCATTTTCTATCAACAATAAGAGTAAAGCTTGTTAAATTGGTTTTGCTAGAAGGTAATCCCCGAAATTACTCAACCGACTTCAAAAGCTAACGCTGCTTAATCCCGTGGTAGTAGGTACATGTTTTATGCACAGAAAATCCCTTTATTTGTGGTTTTATGCAAATAAACATGCGGGTAAAAACTCGAGCAGAAATTAGCTATCAACAAAATAGGATTTACTACGTTACCAGCGAAGCAAGTAGTCACAGCGCCTTTGTACAACGTATAAACGGGTGTTAGCGCGCTGTCTACTGTAGCTTTTTTCTGAAACAAGACATTTTATCAGCACATCGTGAAACTAGGGCATTTCGCTCAGTGTCCATGTCCACTGTTTATAATTATTTGCTTTTGCCAATCAGCATGTGTGATAACGGAAATGGCACAATAATTTACTTTTACGTGAAATATTAATGTAAATTTGGCTGGTATGTCAAACATTTGCGGAAATAAAATGGTGTAACCATTATGCTATCCGTTTTCCGGCATAATATCATAATGTTCAAAATTTTGGCATAATATCATAATGCCAAAAAAAAAATATATCATCACTATACGAAAATAGACGCTCGTTGATAAAAAATCTGAAATAAAAATATGAATACAAATTGCCTTGTAGGCAATTACCACACAGGCCGTCGTTGGTCAGTGTAACCAAGCGTTACAATTTTCATCCTTGTAATGTAACGTAACATTGTCAGTGATATGACCCCATTTATACCAGGCTACTATCAGTGCGGAGGATGCTCCATGTTGCTTCCGCCCAGTATTACGTTACCCGTTTTATAAGCGATATTGATCACCATGGATCCCCTGCCTCCCTCTGCGTGCATGTACTAGGATCACAGAAGGGTATCGGAGCGTACTACGACATGTCAAACAGATATGGCATTGAATGGCGTTATCCGCGACTTTGGCCTTTAGGATCTGGATGTGACCTAATTATCCAATGTAATTAGCTATTTAATTGTTTCACAATAGGCTTTTGTTAGAAGATATATTTATAGCATTATTTGATTTTATTTGGTTATAATTATGTACTTAACAACCTATTAAAAATTCGATTACAAAGATCCCAAAAATAACTTATATTAAGAAAGAAAGTATTTTTTGTGACACAGTAGGTTTTGTCAAATGAAAAGCCCTCTACTATGACGTCTTAAAACAGTCCTAACTTAATATTATTCCAGTGTGGAAGCGTGACAGAACTATACAGGGTGTCTAGCGCCATCTCTCCTCCACAATGGATTAGGAATAAGTTAGGACTGTTTTAAGACGTCATAGTAGGGCCTGTACGTATCCAACTTGTGCAACCAAAAATTCAACAATTTTCGTAAACTACTCGGCAGTGAGTAGTGGGCGGTGGCGGCCCCGACTTACGAACAGTGAGTCGTGAATTCGAACCCCGTCAGGCGCATTACTTTGTGTAATTTATTTCATCACCACTGCTCTCAAAATGGTGAAGGAAAACATCGTGAGGAAACCGGCATGTCTTAGAACCAAAATATTCAGAGATATGTGACATCTACCAATCCGCACTGGGCCCGCGTGGTAGATTCATTCATTCAGATACCTAACAACATTAACTGCCCCACTCAGAGACGTTTAATGATTACTTAACCCATAACTTAGTAAAGATTTACACAGTAAAGATTTTCAGATAACGTTTTGGACCTACGTCAATCAAATCTTTACTAAGTGACGGCTTAAGTAATCATTAAATATCTTTGAGTACCGTAGTATGTCTTTTAAGCTAGGTTCTGGTTTGACTGACTATAAACCACGTGTTGTTTTCCCACAACCCACTCAATGCAAGAATGCGAGCTCATTTTCATTGAGTGCGGACCGTGATCGTGATGGCGTGATGGGGGGGAATGAATGAACCAACACTATGCGAAGAACGGCGTCCCTCGTATGTAACTGACGTGTATACACTAGGAAATCATAATACTAGAAAAGCTTGGTAGGAATTTTCGCGTCTGAAAAGGCAAGTGGGCGCGACTTCAATGTGCCATAGTTTCTGTTGAGCGTAGCATACATCTACTAAGCTAGCAGCGATTGTTGTAGGTTGAGTACCACCGAAATAAAATAGTCAATGGTCTGTTACATTGGCTGCTGTCTCCACCAATGTCTAGGGATATCCATTGCTTCATATCTAAGTCTACTTTCAAAAAGAACTGTGCAAATTGCGCACTGGACGGAGCTTGTGAGATGTACAGTTTAGATTGGCACGAAACCTCGCGAATTTGTATGAGCTGTGGGCACGGCACTACGGCAAGCCATTTTAGCCATTCATTGCCCCAAACCCCAATACGCGGATGGCTTCCGTTGGGGGCAGACGTTTTGCAAAAGCGAGTGGCTCCGGTGCGAATGGCACGCGCCGATTGCGAGACAGCCTCCGTTTTACTAGGCTCGCAGACTACACAAAGAGATTTCAATTCGCATTCCTTTCAGAATGTTTTCAGAATACCGTAGAGTTGTAAATTGTTAGAAAGTTCGATGGATGGCTTATGATATTTTATTAATTTAATTAGGTATTCAATAATAAATAAGTTCATGATTCTGCAGTACCCATTCGACTGAATTTAAAAACTGTTGTCATACTGTGTAACTTCATTATATTTTATCATTGTTTGACAATATCATTTTGTATGGTTTCCTTTGAAATGTGAACAACTAACCTAGGTAATTGATAAAATCTTTTGTACTTAATAGGTACATACCTAGACAATTTTTTTTTTATTTTTTTAAATATAAGTAATACTCTTTTATAAATTTAGGCTATTAAGTAGTATAATTAATTCTAAAACATGAATAAATAAATATTATTCCAGACCTTAAATCATATTATTAATTTAACTTTATATGACCCCGTCATTAATTATCAAAAATAAAACTGTATCAGAGCTACCAGTCAATATTGCAAATTCGCGATAGATAGCCAGCCGATTGCGATAGCAACTTGCACCGAATTGCCGAGTCGGTAAAGTTGATCGAACGACTGGTGACGTAACTACTTCTACTAGGGACACATGAGGCGCGAGCAGGTACAATATTTCAGCAGCAGCATGTATTTGTACTTGAATCTGAATCCTAAGGGCGCTAGATATAAAGTACGTTTTTATTTAATTTTTAGTACTTACAATTACATTACCGCAGTGATCGAAGACCGGTGGGCGTCTCGTATTGATACTGCGTATGTATTCCTGCCAACGGCGGACGCATTCAGTGACGTCTCGTTGGTCGCCCCACACTCCTTGCGTGTACGTGAAGTAAAGAGAACCTACTATGATGCCAGCCTGTCGAGGAGATGTACGAACGGTAAATTGTTTCAATCACTACTAATGACGGTGAAATTTAGAGGAGGTTGCGTGAAGGTTTGTAAACATTAGTTAGATTTGAAGTAAGAACTTCCTGTTTAAGTAAATAGGGTTAAATCGTAAAAATGGTATTTTTTTAAAAATACCAAAACCGTACTAAAGTAAACGTAAAGCCCCCTGCCCTGCCCCTTGGCCTTTATTACATGAAAGCTTCGATCAATAATAGCATGAAAGACAATTATTGAACTTAACTTTACTTTACCTACAGATTCATATTTTTTACAATTAGTTCATATTATGTATGTATTTAGAAATTACTTTGTTATCATCACCATTTGTTTAGTATAGCATGCTAGTTGAATGGTAAGTATTATTATATTAACACAGATAATTTCTATCTTAAAGTTATAGTTTTGAGTGACGAATCTAAATAAGTTAAACAAATGAATTTTCAACCTTACGAATAAGGATTACAGCATAGCAAATCTTAATTACTACTAGGATAGCATTATGTAAAAGAGGTAGGTTTCACCAACTTTGACGGCGTACATAAGCTTTCCGTGAACGTAGTGAGGTATACCGGGCAAAGTAACTTTTTGACCGGCTTTTCTTAGCTTATACTCTTCTTTGCTGCATACATTGATGCAGGTTGGATTTAGAGGATGAACTGGGGAAAAAAGAAATTAATTAGAAGTAAAATATGGTATGAATAATTTAATGCTAATAATAATTTCTGATAAGTTTGAGACAGATGATGAGATGAGAAATGACGAGTAATAAAAAAGTATGGAAGAAGAAGACATGGCTGTGCCAGCCTCAAATAAATAAGTTTAGTATAAAAACAGGAGAATGATCATGAATAATCTCTGACAAGTGTGATAGATAACAATGAAAGCGCTTTTGAGAGAAAGATTGCTCTGTTAGTTCGAAAGTAGGTACGCAAAAAGACAACAAGTGCCTGAAGACACAAATTATAATTATGTCTAGTCTACGTCAATAAATTATGTCTAATTACTGCAAGAGAAACAATATCAAGGTAGACTATGATTGTAACTGTAACATACAATTTACAAACCGTATGTACACGACAAACGAACCATGTAACTCGAGAGCCTTGTAAAAAGTTTGAGAGCATTTTGGAGACGTTACAATATGATTTGTAATAAACACCAGGGCACCATACCAACAAGGAAGCATGTTCGTAAAATGTAGGTCAGTCACCTGTTCACGACTGTTTCATTGATGCAAAAGAGACAGAGATATTTTAATTACCATGTTACATCTCTTTCTGGCTTTTGTAGCGCGGGATATTTTTATGTTATTCTTATTTCACTTTACATTTCACCTAATCCGTTTTATAATATCCTAGTACATTGGACATTTCTATTTTTTTTTTTGTAATGAACGTTGTTTTTATTTTCATCGTGGACAATCGGAATCATGTAATTGTGAAAACGTAGGACGCTTTGGTTACATTTAGTACGTATCTAGTTATTTTACAAATAGTAAGAGAGAATTTTTTTTTGTTCAAGTAGTGAGCTTTATTAATTAAAAACACCATTATTTATTAAAACAAACAGGATCATTAAAATACTTTTTTGAAGATATCAAAGACGTCAACAGACCATTAATAATTATAATTTGAAATTGTTTATTCAATTAACGATTTGAATGAAAGTTGGAAGCACATAACGATTCTATTGTCCGAGCATGCAGCATGGAAGTCAGTGACACGAGCCAGTCAGTGTTATCTGCAAACTAAAATAGAATTCACGTAAGATTTTATATTATGCTCGCGCGGTGGCTGACTCACTGCCATACAATGTACCGGATTCAGGCGTCCTAGGAAGCAGGCCCACTAAACATTACGTCGATATTTTATTTTGTAACTTTTCGGTTTACGTCTAAAACTTTGAAATTATTTTATCACTGATGATCTTGAAGCTTTAATTAAACTCGTAAAAGTGTCAAAAGTAACCGAAGTAGAGTTGTGAACAGACAATCTTTTAAATAAAACCCAATATTCAGACGAATTGATAACATTGGCATTAGGTTCATGAAGAATTCGGAAGGTGATATCTTCACTGTAAGGCCGCTAATTGATACTAAACTCAATTATTTATATTAGTTTGTTTCAACAAAATACCTGAAACATTACTCAAAGACACTGAAAGGCGAATGATCTCTAAACATTTCGTTGACCCGTCACCATCATAAGATTAATTTGATCACTAAACACGTCCACGTATCTATCTAGCTCATGTTAGAAACAATTTAACAGCATTGTCTGTTAGTGTTATACTGTTTGTTATCTAAAACTTCTCAGGACTTAGCCAGAAGGAAGTTTAGACGTGCAGACGAAATGCAGAGCAAGTACTGAAATATATTTACTAAAGGTAATAAATTAAGAAAGATGCTTTTCAGATGTTTATAAAAATACATAAAATTGTTGAGGAATGAAATTTGCAAGCTATGTAGGTTAAAGTTTTCGTTAGAAACTGATTGATTTGCATGAGAGCAGGTGAAAGATTGTTGAAGAATTTTCGAACATGTTGAACTTAAATCAAACTAAGGCTGAACGAGAGTGGCTCTTTAGAACGCTACTCTCCTGATACTTTCTGGCCAAGAACTTCTCAGTCGTCTGTTGTCAATGCTTTTGCACTGAGCGTGAGTCATGTCGCTTTTGGTCTTTACTCTTTGGTAATCTATCTCTTATAACCATCGATACGTTAAGATTAAGATCATAACTATAAACAGCTTAAAATAATCACTTGAACTCGCCGGACAGAACTTTTCACTCGGTGTACATTTATCATACATCTGCATGTCTGGTTTGGGACGTTTTAGATGTTTAGCCAAGTTGATGGTACGACAAACATCGCACCGAACTCGTTGATTGTCCAGATTATCACATCCTGGTGCAGTACTCATGATTAAATTTTTATTTCATAAAACTTTAAATTTAACGGGACTAAGAATTTAGGAAAACGTACCTAACAAAAATGTGATGCTGATGTCAGAAGGTGACAGCGTAAATGTTTTGTTGTGTTTTTTTTTATTGGTCGTGTTTTGCCAGTCTTGTTTGAAGAAGGATTTCGTAGTAGGTGAGAAGTAAACCTTCGTGGTGCACTTAGTCAAAGGAGTTCGTGTCTAAATGTCTACCTTCCGTAGATAAAAAAAGTACTCTCGTGTCGTGTCGTGTCTAAACCGCACTTACCTACCTGCTTGTTTCCTGGATGATTGACCCCCATTATATATAGGGCTGTGAAGGTCAATTAGGAAGTGGCACCATGTAACATAATCGTATTCAGCTGCATCCCGTTAGACTGGAAGGCACAACCAAAAGTTAACAATGAATTTGCTAGAAAATAAAATCCTGTTTATTTCAGGCCTGAAACTTTCCAAACTGCGTGGTATATAAAATAGCAAAGCTTTTACCCTCTTTCGAGGTTTATAGCCCAGTCGCGAATGACGTTTTCATTCACCATGTTGTATATAGTGTTAAAATAAGCGTGTGATGTACTCATACCTACTTGTACACACACGGCTACACATCAAGCTATACAAAACCAGTAAAATCTGATCGTTCATTGTGCGAAAAGATCTAGTAAAGTGAGGCCAAGATTAACTGGTTTTGTATAGCTTGATGTGTAGCCGTGTGTACTACCTAACAACAGTATGGTGGTGATTCGTCAGTTTTATTTAAGCTAAACGATAATTACATTTACATTTCTTGTATCCACTAGGCAACATTTGGCGCGCGACACGTAGAATTTTAGTGTGTATAATTGGAGATTAAACGAACTTACCTGAAGTGAAGTTCTATCCAAATTATACGAGTTGCTTCGTCCGAAGAGATTAGGATAACATTGTAGTAATACGTCTAGGTACCGCCTTTCACCCACTAAGTTTGAATTTTTATTTTTTATTTTTGTGGGTACTTTGTCTTCCTTATAGTTATGCCTGCACCGTCACTCATTTAGTTGAGAGCCTGGAACCTTTTTAATTTAATATTTCACATAAGTATGGGTTTATAGGGTTGGGAGGGAACTAATCTCTTCGGACGAAGCAACTCGTATAATTTGGATAGAACTTCACTTCAGGTAAGTTCGTTTAATCTCCAATTATACTTCGTTGCTTCGTCCTTTGAGATTAGGATAACATTGTAGATTTTGAAAGATGGTGAAATATTAAACACGGAATTTTTATTTAGTTACATGTAATTTCATGTTGAATCTAACATTAAATTATTGTTTTCTTGTAACTAAAGTATAGTTTTCTTTAATTAGGGGTAGATAAATAAAGTAAGTTACTAATTTAAGTAATTAAATCTAACATCAATGAGAGGTTGAGATTAATAAGATAAATTTATCAGTTTGTTAACATTGAACATTTCTATGAAAATGATTGAACGTATCTAGTGAAAACATTGGAGCTGCCACTCCACCCAGCTGCTTTTCGTATCGTGTCAATGTTGACACCAGCTCTATGAGCTGCTGAAGGTGGCTGCGCGTCTGGTGAAGTGGGCAGAAAATATTGACGTGTCAATTCCGTTTATTGATAATATAATCTTTTATCCACCGAATGATGGTATTTGTGTATATTTGTGTTATCTAAAACAAAAAGCTAATAGTCTGCACCTTGTGTGCAGTTACAAGTATGAGCAAAGTTACGACCATTTCTGTTAAACTTAAATTATTATTTTGACACCATTTCGATAGAAACTCTAAAAGTTTTGACGAATCCAAAGCGATAATATATTTTGAGGCCAGCCTCAAAATATATTATCGCCTCCAGAGGACGAAGACTGTTATTGAATTTCAACAGCGTTGAATAGCATAGCAACGTGTTCATCAGACCTTAATTTACTCCTATGTATTTTAATATTGTGAGTTTTACAAAAGTTAACTCAATCGTCGAATTGTAACATCGTAACATCATTGACTTTTCATCTAAAGGATAGATATCATAATTTCTAAAGATGACTCTTCTATTTCGTAACTTTCATGCAATCAACGTGAGCTCGGGGACACTGTTGGAAATAGATAAAAACATTTTATCAGAGGGTCTAAACTGAACTAATTCTGAACAGAGAAGTTTTTGTTAAAGTGGAGACCAGGGTTATGTGTTGGTCAAAATGGAACCACAACAATACCCTCTACCTGTTAGTATCATGTATATATTAGTTTTCTTAATACTTCTAATATAACCGCAAAAGATGGAAATGCTTAGTTAAAACAAAGTTTTTATCCAGTTTATAGTAAAATCGTTTACAGTGAATGCTCCTGGGTCTCTATCCCATGAGACGAACTTAGCACATTTGTTATTCAACATTGATCCGAAAAGATTAATTTTTGTTGCCCAAAGGCTCCATAGAATCTATTCAAAAGCATGATCTTAAATGGTCTATCGGTATCGGAGTGGTATCGAAGCCAATACAAATATACCGCGAGTTTAACATCACTGCCATAAACATTTTGTGATTTAGTTAAATGTAGATAGGTACCTATCTTACTCCACCCATGAGGTTGATTTACGAAATAGCAGTTGTTTGGTCAACGCGTAACAAATAACACATGACGAATTCATGTCCAGTTCGTAATTACCGTGGTAAATTTTTTTTTTTTTTTATTATTGATAGGTTCGCGTTTGACCACTATCTCACCTGATGGAAAGTGATGATGCGGTCTACGATGGAGCACGCTTACCTAGAAGTAACCTATTCACTCTTGACTTAAAGACCCCTAGGTTATAGCTATCAGGAAATACAGACTCTGGCAGGGAATTCCACTCCTTAGCTGTACGCACAATGAAAGTATTCCCAAACCGTTTAGTGCGTATGGGTGGGATGTCCACCATATAACGGTGGCGCATCGCCGTACGTCTTGTAGTCCGATGATGGAACGGGCTTGGCGGAATTAGATCGTGCAATTCCCTCGCACACTCTCCGAAATGTAACCGATAGAAAACCGAAAGGCTAGCTACTCGTCGACGATGTTCAAGGCTCTGGAGCTTTGACTTGACAAGCGCGTCATTGCCGATGAGCCTCTTGGCTCGTTTCTCAATTGACTCTAGCGCATCAAGCTGGTATTTAGCGGATCCATCCCATAGATGAGAGCAGTACTCCACACACGATCGGACTTGCGCTTGATATAAGTTGAGCAGCTGTTTCGGTGTGAAATACTGTCTCACCTTTGCTAGGATTCCCAGCTTCTTGGCAGCCAGTTTAGCCTTAGCCTCGATGAACGGACCGAAATTGAGGGTTGACGTAAACGTAACGCCAAGAAGCTCAATGTGATCGGTTAACGGCACGGTCACACCACGGAAAGTAGGAGACTGTTGGAAATCGCTCCTTTTTGCGGAAAAGAGACACGCCTGGGTTTTAGCAGCATTGAACTTGACCAGGTTGGCGTCGCCCCATTCGGAGACAGCCTTCAAGGACAAGTTCAACCGCTCCACCATGGCCTCACGTAGAGACCGGATCTGAGACCCACTAGCCCGCGCGTTGGACGTGTACCTCTCAGCAACAGTGCTGTCGTCTGCATACCCAAAGGTGCCGGGCACTAGCAGACTATTAATATGCAGCAAGAATAAAGTTGCTGAGAGAACCGACCCCTGAGGCACCCCGGCATTGATAGCCAATTGGTCAGACGAGCAGCCATCAATGACCACTCGAATAGACCGATCCCTCAGGAAGTCTGCAATCCAAGCACAAAGTCCTGCAGGTAGACCGAAAGAAGGAAGCTTTGCAATAAGGCTTTCATGCCACACCCTGTCGAAAGCCTTTGAGATATCGAGGGAAACGGCAAGCGCTTCTCCGTGTTTCTCAATGGCCTCACTCCAGATGTGAATGGCATACGCTAGAAGATCCCCAGTAGACCTGTTTTGGCGAAAGCCATACTGTCGGTCACTGAGGATATCATTGGCTTCTAGGTATGCCAGGAGCTTTCTATTCAGTACACGCTCCATAGTCTTACAGAGTACGGACGTGACTGAAATAGGCCTGTAGTTGGCCGGATCAGCTCGACTGCCCTTTTTGGGCACGGGTTGCACGTTAGCCTGCTTCCAAGCTTTCGGTACTTTACCAGTCTCAAACGAGAGGCGAAACAGGCGCGTCAAGATCGGAGACAATTCAGGCGCACACGTCTTCAGTACAATTGCCGGTATTCCGTCAGGGCCACTAGCTTTGTTCACGTCAAGATTACGCAGCACCCTACAGACGTCCTTCTGATGGATGCGAATGTCCGACATACTCGTATCGCATCCAGCAGGAGAGGCCGAGGGGCTGGCGTCGCCGCTGTCAAGACGTGAAGATTCCGCAAAAAGAGTGGCAAATAAATTTGCCTTATCTTCAGCGGAGTGGGCCAGTGACCCGTCGGGTTTAAGCAGTGGTGGAAGTGAGGGACGACAGAAGTTCGATTCCAGAAGTTCGATTTCGTTCGATTAAATACCAAGAAAGCAGCCAGGAATTCTAGACAATTAATAATATATTTGTCAGACTCTGTGTTACTCCACTGGCCACTGCCAGTCTCCTCACCGCATGCTGCCCCCCCCCCCTTTTTTTTTTTTTTTTTTTTTTTTGCTAGCGTGAAAATATTCTTAGACATTAGCAGTCTTGCCTAATGGGATCGACTGCGGTATCAATACATTTTAACCACCAGGTAAAATAGTCCTGCAAATACCTACTGTGGTAATGACATGTGGCTATCGTAATTACTTGTTTTACATAATGTAAGGTATCTGCATCTTTCGATCTGTAAAGTGTAAAGCCAACCGTACTGAATCGCGATTCAGGGTGAAGTGAGGAGGCCTACGGTCAAGCGGGCAAAATGTCTTATTTTAGAACGAGATTTCAATTTAAACCATTGTAACTCTTTTTAACCGACTTCAAAAAAGGAGGAGGTTATATGTTCGTGTGTATGTATTTTTTTTTTTTTTTTAAATTAAATTTCGTTTTTTTTTAGGTAGGCTAACATGAAAACCTCTTGTATCTGTCACAAAACCAAGGTATTTGCAAACATTACTTGAAATCATTCATAAACTTCTTTTAATGTTTATTAAGGATCCTAAGGACTCCAAAATATTTATGTTTTGTTTTTTTTTTTTTTTTTAAATATTATCAAATCGCAATCTTGTTAATTAATGTCGTCGAAGTAGATACCTAGATGACAAAATTAAATAGCCTAATGATTACAGTAAACAAATTACCGGTTCACATAAGTGAACACAAATAGGGCTGTTTAAACCAAACGGTAATACATAAAATTAATGCATTTTTCCCCTGTACCTATTCGTAGGTACCTTTTGTACATCGGTTGTATAGATACGAGAAAATACACATCCTTTTATTCAGGGGTGGGCTTAGATCTTCATTTTTTTTTTTTTTTTTTTTTTTTTTTTATGAAATATTCTGTTATGATTACTTATGATGTACTTGTTTAAGACATTAAGTTTTATATAAATCCGTGTTTTTTAATCAGGAAATAACTAGAAAGAATTAAAATGTCCTTCACATGGTTCTCAATGTGAAATGGCTTTATTACTGTAAATAAGATCAGTGATGGCCACTTTGTATTTTAAGGACTCAGATGAAGCTAACGCAGATAAACTTGGTTCGTGTAACTTTGGATAGGCAGGTTTTGTAAACGGTATCTTGTAACCTCATAACCAGGATAATACAATAATAATATGGTCATTGGTATCAATTGTCATTGATCATAAAAGTGGGATAACCGACCTGCGGAACGTACCTACCGGGTCTAGCGCCGCGGAGCTTGGTGCTGCTGCACAGATTGCAGGCGCGGCGCGGGTGATGTCCTCCGCGCCGCGCTGTTGGGAACGGAGGCGTCCGGTTTAAAGTCTGTACAGGGGTCTGTCTCGGTCTCTGCGCTGGTGCACCGTGCAGGTCCTGATTTTGATATACTTAGCTTTTGCAGCTTTTATAAGTATCGGTCAGATGTTCACCAAATAGAAAATTATAGATTTTGTATTAATTCCTTGAGTTTTTTGAACTAATTTAACTAGGTACGGCGTGTCATGGACTCACTGTGTTGTGAGTTCATCAGTACAGTAAATCAGTCGACCGGCTTCAATTAGTAATTTTACTACCGACTGAATGAAAAGCGTATGGTGAAGGCATCGCTCACTTACAAGATATACTTACTTGCTGGGACCTGCACCTTTTTGTTGTTTTTATTAACTTCGAAGCAGCAATATTTGTGGAATAAGATGCTTTTCAAAGAGTTTGTTTTTTGTCATTCTTTGTCAAGCCTGTCGTTGCAATGTGTTCCCATAGTTTTTTTTCGTTTGATGGAGTTTCACCCAAGAGAATCAAAATCTCTTCGTCCAGCTCAATTTGCGTTACATTAACAGGTAGTTCCGACTGCATTGTCTGTACTGCGTCTGTAGTAGGGATATCATGTATCGTCGAGGTAGACGTACCCAGATGTGGCTCATCTGAGTCAAATAACGCCAATGACACGACATCAGCTTGACTTCCATTTCAGCAGGAATATAAATGTATCAAATGTAGGTATCGAATAGAAAAAACAGCGCGGCGATAGTCTTCACAACTATCCACAACACCAAGTTTATAATCCATCAAGTGATTACATTTTGTAATGTATGTGAATATGATCACTGTGCTACGACCAGTGCTCCTAGTATATAAGTGGTGGTTTTAGAGCGGCGATAGTCCTTAAAACTATCCACAACACTATGTTTTTGTCCGTACGGAAATAACGGAACTTAAGTAGGTCATTAAATAATGTGAAGGTAACATTCCTTTCAAATGTACACAATCACTATGTAACCAATGTTTTGCATGGAAATCCAAATTTATCCATAAGATGTAGGTACACAACACTATGTGTTGGTCCGTACGGATATTAAATGCAATTATGTATTATTAATTAACTCATTAACTATTGTGAAGGTAACATTCCTTTCAAATGTACACAATCACCATGTAACCAATGTATTGGGAATCCAAAATTATCCCTATGATGTAGGTACACAACCTGTTGTTTCTGTTATCTATGTACACAACACTATATGTTGGTCCGTAGGTACAGATAAAATTGCAATTATTAATAATTAAGCCATTAATTAATGTGAAGGTAACATTCCTTTCAAATGTACACAATCACTATGACTGTAAAAAATGTAATGGGAATCCAAATTAATCCATAACATGTAGGTACACAACACTATGTGTTAGTCCGTAAAGCTGTACGGATATAAAATGCAATTATTATTAAGTAGGTCATTAAATAATGTGAAGGTAACATTCCTTTCAAATGTACACAATCACTAAAATATGACCAATAAATTGGGAATCCAAAATTATGTGAAGGTAACATCCCCATAAGATGCACACAACACTATTTAAGACATTTTTATTACATCATGTCAGATTGTGATACGGATATAGTCCGAAAAACTATTCACAATATCTTCCGTTTGTAAAAAGAACACTTCAGCTTACCTTCATGGTCCGAGAGTAATGGCGCCATAATAATATTCGTTGACGAGGTACTACACTCGGAACTATTTGAAACACACGACGGACTGTCGCGTTTAATAAGTTACTTTTCGAGTTTTCGAATCTTCTTTCTTAAAATCACTGCCGTCGTTTATTGTGACTATATTTTGGCATCTATTTTGTATGTCCAAATAAAAGGAAGAAAATAATGTGGTGATCGGCGACGCACTAAAACGCGAATGAGTGACGGTGCAGGCATAACTATAAGGAAGACAAAGTACCCACAAAAATAAAAAATAAAAATTCAAACTTAGTGGGTGAAAGGCGGTACCTAGACGTATTACTACAATGTTATCCTAATCTCAAAGGACGAAGCAACGAAGTATAATGAAAATGTGGTAGCCGTGGTAGGTTACCATTTTAGCGTCGGTGTATCTTCCACTGCAATTATGCAAACAAGTTTCAGGTTTGCTCAATTTTTACTAGGCCCAAACTGTTTAGTATGGAAGTAACGTCGATACGACAGGAAGAAGTAATTCTCATACTTACGACTTCTCTTTGAATTAGGTCCTAGAGCGCATGGAGACATTTGACGATAACCTACCCACCAAAAAAAAAGGTCCCAGAAATTTTTAATAGCTATTGTAGGTGCTACATTAAAATACTTCAGTAAAATAAAATAGAAAATAAATCAGAATTAAAATATTATACACAATCATGTAAATTGACGTTGGTCATGACCACTGAGATTAAAGCTATCATGGCTATTAATTATAAATAATTATGCTTGATCTATATTATGCACACATGCAAGAAGTAATTCGAAATTTCGAACCATAATTATCAGTTCTTTTCCGCTTGCACATATTTATTTTGCAATAAATAAATTATGAACAATAATAGCTCAGTCTATGGCAAAAAAAAGCCAGTAATGAAATCGGTGATTAACTACCTCGTTGGTCTAGTGTTCGCAATCGCAACTGCGTAAGAGGATCCACTCAGATCCAGCCTGACACCCTTGCTGTCCTCTCCCAGGGACGCCCTGAGCCGAGGCGTGTGCCCCATCCCGTTGGGGCTGCGGGTTGTTCGAAAGACATACCGCGACCTCGGCTCAAAAGGCTAAGAAGGAACATGGGTGGTTTTTAGTCCGTAGAAGTCTGACACTCCCTACCGCTCTACCCACAGCTGGAGGAGTCATTTGATGATTTCCCACCCTCCAAAAAAAAAAAGGCTCATGCCCCACAGGGGGTGTCCTCAGCGTGTAGTCGCTTAGTTTTTAAGTTTATTTGCCCTGGCTGGAGGCCATAACTTCAAGGCATCCACAGGAAAGTCTGGTTAAGCAGTACCCATCCTCTCTAAGGTAAACTGCGAGATGCCGTTCTCAAAGAAAAAATGAGCCTCAGTCTAACTGATGCAGCTGAATACCAATGAGTGCATAACATGGAGCCCATAAACCTCCAAAGTCAGATGTTTGGCCTTTTGATAAAGTACAGTTACTTTTGGATTCTTTATTGAATTCTATGATGGGCAATACTATTAATTTATCGAAGTATCTGAAGGCAAGGTTGAACATTTGTCTTGGTGACTCAAAGTCAGATGTCCCAAAAGCGCCAGAATTCAGAATCGTCTTAAAGGTTACAGTAGTTCATCTATGGGATTCACCAGTTCGATCCTCGAACGCTACAAATATTTGTATGGAACACCACAGATAGCATTTCCGGGCATATTATATAAGTGTTTTTGGGTGTGTTTGTAAACGCATTACAAGCAACGTAAGGCAGAAAGCCCTTGATGTGGGACAGTTAGATAGGAAAACAGTCATTGGCTTATTTGGCCTATACTAATTGAACTCCCATACTGACTGTGACGGCTGATCTTGCCACACATGTTGCTAATATTAATATTTTGTAATAGGGGGCGATCTGATCATGTTTGCGGGGCTAACATGGCCAGAGATCGCCCATGATAGAGACATGTGGAAAGAGAAAGGGGAGGCCTTTGCTCAGCAGTGGGACACAAAGTAGGCTAACAAAAAAAAAAAAAAAAAAAATAGGGGGCGAGCCGACTCCATGAACCGGGCACAAATCCAGTCTCACTAGCTGCTACTAAAACAATCATTGCACCTCATTGCTCAGCAGTCGCGCTTGAACTTGCTATTTGCTACTGAACAAAGCATAACGCCTCCAATCCTAAAATCCCTCCCCCTTCAGGGGAAGAGGTAAGTAGATAGAATACTGTAATCTGCACACACTATAGGGACCTATATATAGTACATACTCCCACATTTGCCGGTTAGGTACCTACTAGTCTCTGCCAGCAGTAGTTGGAGCGATGCTGGCGGATTCTGACAACTGGAGGGAGGTGACTTCGTTTTGTGAGACTGTGATGGTCCAGAAGGAGGCTGCCGAACGGGATCGTGAGAGGGCAGATCCTGGCAGGAGAAGAAATCGTCGGGGAAGCAACCGCCTCGACGGTTAATATGCCGAAACACCGCCTGCATTACTTAAAGCAGGTGGAACTTTGGGGTCACGGGCGTTCAGAGTGGGGACTCTGTGCGCTCACCGAGTGACCTCAGAGATGAACGGCAGCACATCAGTGGTCACGTGTTGCCGTATACAATTGCGTAGTATGACTTAGGGGAGACTCTAGTCATCCCAGAGAAGTGCCGTAACAGGCGTTGCACAGAGGAGGCTCCGGACAGGTCTTTTAAGAGGTAACGGTACCTTCTCTTATGTGCGGATGGTGACCACCGGGGTGGTTTTAGTGAGGTAAGAATCCCACACTCCCCGGTCTTCTCCCCAAAAGACCGGTCGCCTTTTGAAGGTTTCCCCCCGAGAACAAAAAAAAAAAAAAAAAAAAAAAAAGGTACCTACTAGTCACGCGTTATGAATAAAATGCTATCAGTCTGCAAACGGCTTGTTGCTACATTCCACATGCCATTTTGTTGGCTGGGGGACCGCAATATTTATTTTTTTATTAAAAAAAAACCTATAATGATCTTCAGCATTCTAAATTATTTCGAGACTTAGTCCACTGCTGGACATAGCCTCTCCAATTACATAATTTCTGTTTCGATTTCTCTCTCTTTTTTCCAGTTGTTCTTGTTCCCAACACCCTGCGAAGATCGTTGTTCCATCTTGCCTGTTCTACAAGACCTACCTAACGTCTCTTCTTCTCAAGAGGCAGACTGTCTAGTGTTTCTTAAGCTTGCTTCTTTTGTGGGCTATGTTGACTACTTTTAAATCACAGGAATTCAATACATCTAAGCGCCTGCCACAGTAAGTGCCTGCCGGAAATCTCATCTGCCGAAGCTCAGCGCATTTGCTACAAGACTTCCAAATATGCCTTTTAACAGACTCTGTCGTCAACTCAAAAGCCTTATTGAGCTGTGTCAATGAAGAAATATGGAGTTAATTAAAAGAATCAATATGGCAGTGGTGAGGTCTCATCGTCGGCAGTCATGGACGGATGTGATAAGCCCGGCCCACGCGGGATGCTTCCGGTACGTGTCAGTGTGTTGCGCAAACGATTGCTATATTATACTTCCTTGTGGTGCTAGCCTAGATAACGGTATGTTGCGAAATTTTGCCAAAAATCGCCAATGATACCAGTCAATGGCGCTATGATACGTGGCGTCAGCGGGATGTTTCTTGATGTCCCTTCGTGTTCCTGCCCTAGCGCCCACGCGATTTTGCGGTTTTATATGAAGCTGATAAGGTTTTTTTTCTGCAAAAACCTACCTATCTCTATTTCTATACCTATTGCTGTCGTAAGAGATTCAGATCACTCGAGTTGAAAAAACGCTATATCCATACTAATATTTCATATGCGAAACTAAACTCCGTCAATCTGCCTATAATTTTTACTCCTACGACTAAACGGATTTCGAATTCTATATTTAGCACAATATGGTAGACTATATATTGTGACTATATTATAACCAGGGTTATTTATTAACATAATATCACACCTATAATCCCCGAAGGATAAGGCCGAGGTTTACACCCAATATTTCACCCTCGGAATCAACACTATTCCACCTGGGAGCGGCGCTACATGTTATCTTCTGCAGTACTTCTCCTACCCTTCATCTTAGTCCTGACACTCACTTCTCCATTTCTTATCCAGGTCAATTACCACTCCGTGCATCTGTCCTTTCTTTAGTCTTCCTCATATTGTATAGCCATCCACATTCTTTTTCTTTCTTCGTGCCATTTTCGTCATTCTTTCCGCATCGCATGCGCATGCAACCGATTTCCACACTATTTTTCAGTCACTTTGGTGCCACTTTCAGACTTCTCCGTTAATTTTATATAATTCCATCACAAAATTAATTAAGCTTTAGTAGGTATTTTTTAGGGTTCCGGAACCGAAGGGTAACCAATAGGACCCTATTACTAAGCCTCCGCTGTACGTCGCGTCTGTCTATCAGTGAGCTGTATCTCATGATCTGTAAAAGGTAGACAGCAGTTGTTTGTCACAGAATGCGTATTTCTGTTGTAGCTTAACAACAAATATTAATACTACATAAATTAAAAAATTAAGGGGGCTCTTCTACTACGTCACCGCGATGCGATGGTACGAAACCCTGCATGCGCGAGGTTTTTGTATAAAACTTAAGTTCTTGATATATAGCAATGAAAAACTGGCTGGGTGCATAGTCTGTACAGTCTGTAGTCAATTCGATAAGGTTTTGTTTAACATTGTCATAAATATAATTTTGTAGATATTTGCAACAACGTAGGTAGTTAGGTACTTAATTTAAATGTTTTTTTTTATCACTTTGAACATACCTAATTGCATTTTATATGCTGGATATCCGGTATCAAGGGAAAACACGTGATGGAATACTTACAACATAGTTTTTATTTGTCATCATCATATCACCAACTTCCAATATGAGTAATATTTTAAATACGCCCACATCTATACCTACCTGAAAGAACAAATTACATTATAATTATGATGCAACTTATAATCTAGACTTCAGAGGATGTTATAATGCTAAACGTGGCCTGCCTGACGCGTGGTCAAATACCAAATGCCTCTGTTTCATACGCTAATGATTTTGTGAGGCAAAACTGGACTAGACTGCGTTGTTGGTCTAAGTAGTGGTCGCAAGCCTTTCTGTTCTGTGGTCGCAAGCCTTTCTGTTCTGTGGTCGCAAGCCTTTCTGTTCTGTGGTCGCAAGCCTTTCTGTTCTGTGGTCGCAAGGCTTTCTGTTCTGTGGTCGCAAGCCTTTCTGTTCTGTGGTCGCAAGGCTTTCTGTTCTGTGGTCGCAAGCCTTTCTGTTCTGTGGTCGCAAGCCTTTCTGTTCTGTGGTCGCAAGCCTTTCTGTTCTGTGGTCGCAAGGCTTTCTGTTCTGTGGTCGCAAGGCTTTCTGTTCTGTGGTCGCAAGCCTTTCTGTTCTGTGGTCGCAAGCGCGACTGCTGTGCATGAGGTACTGGGTTCGATTCTAAGGTCAGGCAAAATGTTATCCGGGGCCGCGGGTTATTCGAAAGAGATACCGAGGCCCCGGGGTGGTTTATATTCAGTAGAAGTCTGACATTCCCTTCCGCTCCTCCCAGAGGAGGGAGGAGTTATTCTGATGATTTCTAAACCACCAAAAAATATTTTATTCGGTCAGGAATTTCTATGTAGCAGCCACATACCTATAGTCTTCATTTGTGTCGGTTCATTTTTATTTGTTACGCGAAAAATGCACATGTGGTTGATCATGACTTTGACTGACCCTCTCCCTCCAGTTCAAAACCTTATGTGGGTCCTTAGAAACTGCTAGGCCTTCCGCTACTGCTACGGAAACGCTACGGCTACGGAAACGCTACGGCTACGGAAACGCTACGGCTACGGAAACGCTACGGCTACGTTTTGTGTTATTGCAATATAGGTACGGGTCTTAATTATTTTTTTGGAAAATGTTTTATTAAATGATATTCAGTGAATGCCGTCTATCTAAATGTAATTGCTATGTATGCTACGTTGCGTAACGTTTCAGTTAAAATGATGAGCTTCTGTTATAATACTTATCTCCTGAAATATCCGCTCTACTATCTATAGTATAGTTTCATGACAATCTATGTATCTGACTGTCCTTGTACGTAATTGTAATGTAATAAATTAATAAGCGAACTGTGTCACATGACAAGAAAGTACCACAGAACATTAATTCTTTACCCTTCATTTAGAAAGAAAAACCATTATTCGCAAAAAGCTCCCATTGTTTCACTTGAAAGGGCAAAGCGAGAACTTGGAAGTTCGCGTCAAAGCCCGAACTTCCATTGAGAAGCTTCATGAATGGCGGGCGTGGTGGGGGCTGCGAGGATGCGCAAACGCCGACAGACACTCGGTTCGTTGGAGGCTGCGTCACACGCACTCCAGTGAAGCCCACCAGTCACGTCACTGTCCGCGCGCCTGCGCAAACGCGCGCAGTTCGGCGGGAATTTTAAAATATTACTTTTTTATTTTTTGAATTTCGAAGATTTTTTTTTCTTTTTTATTTAGTGCCTGACTGTACTGTGGTGTTGTTCTGTGTTGTTGAACTAGGTGATTGTTGGGCATGCTGGTCTAAAGATGACGGCTTGTAACTTCAGGTAGGTTTAGATTTTAAGCCGATTAGCTTTTAAGCCGCGGATTATATTTTATTTCAAAATGACAAAGCAGTCTAGTCTATTATATCCTTAACTTTTTACTGATAATTTTTTATTTGATTTCGATTTATTTTCAATCGGAAATAATAATTTATTACGGATTGTAAGTACGCGCAACTACACTGAAAGATTTTTTTTTATTAATTTGTCTTATCATTTATTAATTAAAAAGGTCTTATTTCTCTTGCTTTTTCAAACCATACACATCTATGGTTGACTAATGGAGACATTTTTTTTTTCAATTTTATTCTTTTCTCTTTCTGTTATGTATACCTAAGTATTAAAATAGGTCAGGGGTTACAGGATATGTGCCTACATATTCTAATTGGAGGTATTAAAGTATTTATTCGCGAATCACGGTTTCATTACTTTCGTGCGTTTGTAACGAACTAACTAATAAATATTTACAACAATCAAAGCAACTGTGACTATTGTTACTGAAATACTGAGAGCTAACTTGCAAATAGTTGCAATAAATAAAAGGTTACGAACAGTATTATCAATTATTGACTTATAACATTATGCCGGCCGGCAATCAAGTCGGACTCAGAAAATATCACGCGCAGCGGATATTGATTGCGTTGAACTGTAGACTAGGCGTCTGCCGATAACACGTATATTTTATTAACAGAACGAAAAAGATAGAAAATACAGAACTTTGTATAATTATCGTAGGTATCTTCGGTAAGTATATAGAGCACATTAACTGAAGGGTAGGCTAGTAGGAAGGCTTAAGAATCAGACGGACACAACTGAAAAAAAATTTAGTTCTATCTATACCGTGAATATGGAATGACGCTCAGAAAACTAAAAATCGCACTTACTAACAAGAAAACTAGACAATACGCATACCAAATACTTTCACACAGATTTACTACCACCATTAATTAGTATCCAAAACAATTACCCATTTGGCAACCAGTAACGAAAATAACTTTGAAAATACCAACTGAAACGCGTCGTCAGTAATTTGGGCAAATTGCAAAGTGGCGTCGTTTTCTGCGTACCTACGACGCGCATGGGTCAGAATCACACGCAAATCGTGCGCACAGTTTATGTCTTGTCAGCAGGGCAGCAGGGGCGAGGTATAAGGGCTTGGGAGGGGTGGGGGTAGTAGGGTCAGCACGTGTTGAGAAAAAAAACTTTGAGACACGAACATTCGGAAAAAAAAAATTATGTTTTGTGGTCATATGACTTGAATTAGCCAATGTTGATGAAGTCGAGTATGAAGTAGCATCCACTTAATTTGTAGTTTATTATTTTAGCAAAACCAAAGCTATACTATACCTAATCGAAGTTAGAAAATAAAATAGGGATCAAGGATATAAGGAAGGATTTCAAAGTAAAAGCATTGCAAAATAAAGAATCGAAATTCCATAATTGATGCTAATTTCTTATTGAAATTGGAAATATATGCCTGCGTATGATGTATGCGTTGTTAGTGAAATTCTGAATTTCATCAGAATTTACATCGGATATCGCAAATGCACGAACATGGACATCTTTATTACTTAATTACTCCATGTTAGCACTAACGGTTATTTCGTAATATTAATGCCTAGGTTTCTATAACACTATAAAATCTTTATCTGTCAAGCAATTAGCTAAGGTCAGCCATAGTGCTAACCAGCTGCTTTCTAGATGTTTGTCTAACTCCCTACTACACTACACACTGTTGAATGTTTTTAAAGAAATACTTATCTGAATTTAGGCAAGATAGTTTTCAGAGCATTTGAATTAAGCATCTCTATTTTAGTTCACGGTTACTTATAGAGTCGTTTTCATCTTTTTTCTTTTATTTATCTTTTTCTTTTTATCTTGTCTTCATCAAAGGGCTTAACGACTAATACGCTTCATCAACATCAATCCTCATTCTCCGAATTGTGAGATTATCACTTTTTACAACCTATCTAATCTTTTAATAAAGCCATCATCTTAAGTTCACACCTGATAAGGTCCCAAATCTCGCGGCAACCCTAACCTGCTCGTAAGTCGTAAATCCAGTCGCACACGAACCCGATCCCAACCAAAAAATATATTAAAAAAACAACTCGAGATTAAAACTAAAGACTATTGTTCCTTTTATACAAGATCCCGGCGATTCGAGAGGAGAAATTCTCCGTTCCTTCATGCATAAATTCATTGTCGGTTTTGTGGCAGAGGCCCGTATAATTAAACTAAAGATTTAGATAACGGCAGAAAAGCCTTTCTTTTCTAAACAATTCAATAACAATACTATCCCATTCTAATAGGGTTTCTTATCCTCCAACCATGTAAGGTAAGGTTTTAAAGTTTTTGCAAACAGTAGCGTTAGGATTGCGCACGCGATTTCTTTGAAATTTCGCTTTCAGTTTGGTGTGTTTGTTTTTGCTGTTATGTCCCGTTTGGTAATTTTCTTTAAGGCTCTTTTGTGTTGAGATGAAGACAATGTTTAGCTTTTGAATCTACGGTTGAGCAAACTGAGCTTGTTCTGTGAGTTACTTGGAATGTTGGCAAAGAAAGCGATTGTTTCCAGCTTTTGATTGATATTTGCCGCTCGGATACAAGCTAAGATGATGTTAAGTATTCGTGTTTACTTGAATCATTTTTCTTGCTCTCGTGTAAACCTGATCTTTGTTTTGGTATCTTCCGTTGTGTAACCTTAAATGAGACTATTTTGATTTAAGAAATTGAACACGACCTGTATTTTAGGCAGAGTCTGTCTGCTGTAGCTAATTTCACACGGTAACTAATCGAGAGACTGATTGTGGCAACAGTGGTTATCGTTATCACCTGCTTTAACTTATAGTAGCCTTACCATAAGGTATTATACAATTTTAAAGTTATATTGATAGGAGTTCACATGTGATGTTTGGGGAACGAGGAAAATGTTGTAAAGAAAGTGTTGAGTATGAATGTAGAGGGTTATAAGAGTAGAGGAAGATCAAAGAAACGATGGATGGACAAAAAGGAGGTGACTGCTGAGATGAAGTGTAATAGAGATTTATGAAAGAAGAAGACATGTTGCACCGGCTTCAAATAAATTGGAATAAGGGAAGGAGAATTGGATAGGAGTCACTTTCGATTAGCAACAAAATGAAAGAGTTCAAAGAACTAATTTATCGTCCTATAGGATACAGAACAAAGAACGAGGAGGGTTACAAACTAAACAAACAGAAAGACAATAAGCTATCAGGGCCGCTACTACCACCTTTAACAAAACAATCCTATTGCAGGAACGTTTTGATTCAGGCTTAAAACAATAACACTTTGTTTGGTACCATGACCTCTACAAAACAATACTGTTTTACTCTTGCTTAGTGCGGGGAAAGAACGAACGATCTGTAAAATTTGTCTATTCCCTGCTTTAACATGAAAGAAGCAACTAGCAATACGTAAACTGTATAGCGCTGTCTCTTTCTCAAAAATCCGGTCCGAATCGTATTCCGAAATGATAGTCGTGAAACAAAATATAACTTTAATGAAAATAGAAATATTATATAACATACAATTTTTCATTTTTATAGGTAGTTTTAAGAAAATACATAATTAAAATCGTAACATTTATAAAATCTTTGAGGATTTTCCTTGACAAAGTAAGAAAATGTTTCGAAGGAGGTTAAGCCCTTCATTGTAACATAATAAGATTCGGACCAGTATTTTTTATAACTGGCTGGTATCATTATCGTTTTTTTATTAAAGTGGCATCTATGTCAATGCATTACGTCATTATTCTTGTCAGTGAGTGGTTGTCAACAAAATTCAATAAAATTACATCATACGTTTATATTAATTCTAAATTAAATTATGGTATTTACTTTTCTTGTGTGCTGTGATTGTGAATATGAACCGTTTTCGATATTCATATATTTATGATGGACTTATGAAATATATACTAAAATACTAAAATGCTGGTTCTTAATAGGATGCGATAGGTACTCATCTTATCCTTATTTTGAAGCTAGCTTGCTCAGCTGGCTTGAAATAAAAACCTTAACGTGAACGTGGACATGCCAATGTTTATTTTCCCTTGAGAGATGAAGAGCAACCAATGGAATGAATATAATTAAAACTGCATCCATGCATCTTAAAAACCACTACCTATCACTAGGGACCATGGAGCTGGTTAAAATAATTCCAGGAAATTCGAATATGGACTGATCTACAAGTTGTTAATCGATATTTTAAACTGTATAATAAAGAATTCTGACTATAAACCATTATTAACTTTGATCGTTTTATTTAAGTAGGTACCCAAGTACTTTAGGTCTGATAAACTGCGTGTAAGAAGTCGTGGATGATTTCAGGGTGACTATGTTCAACACGCTTGTGCGTTCCCGCGAGTTTGTAAAACTAGATTGATTCTCAGATTCTCAGTAGCAATGTTTGGAAGGCACTCTATGCTTTGGAAGGCACGTATAAGGCTGCTTTTCATTAAGCACACATCCATAGTACGCATCCTTCTATAGAAAACATCTTAGTTGAATTTCATCCGTTTCCACCAGTGCTAAGCTATGTGCGCCAATGAATATGATTGGCGGATATATAACGCATTCATAGCAACGTAGCATAGCGCATCTCTGGTGGAAAAGCACCCTAAGCCGGTGGTCCCTGTCGCCAAATTGCTGTCGTCAAACCATGTTTAAAAACTCTGACACTAGGGTGTGTGGGGTCGTTAGACCTTAAGACCGTCATTTTCAAGCATACAAACAATAACACAGTTATTATAATGGTAATTTATTGATTCTCCAGCAATATAAGTTATAGGTAGGTAATCTATAGCAACAGTACATTTTACAAATCGATGTTTATGATGTAAATACAAACGACAACAACATCCACTTTTTCTCAGGCATCTTTGGCAGTCTTACATACCTTATGTCATGTAAAGATGACTAACATAAATATGACAAAATCAATGATGACAAAATACAATTTGTATTAGTAAAGAGAGCCTTAAAACTATGTTTGTAACACTTCAGTTAAGCACTAAGTCTTTGTGCTGCACGTAGGTACATATGGCACTTGCCCATGAAAACGACAGAACACCACTCCCTGCGGCCTAAATGTCCTCTTCCAACACGATTATGCAGATCCATAACATGTTGGTACTACACATGTTGGTGT
Source organism: Diarsia mendica (assembly GCA_949316265.1). Classification (NCBI taxonomy): domain Eukaryota; kingdom Metazoa; phylum Arthropoda; class Insecta; order Lepidoptera; family Noctuidae; genus Diarsia; species Diarsia mendica. The sequence continues at coordinate 5,400,979 of OX438906.1, read as the reverse complement.
TACACCACGAACGCCCCAAAGTTGACGTAGCTGTGCGACTCCAGCAACTCCACACTCTCGCCACGTACTTGGTCTTCTGGCGCACGTACTCCACGATGTCCTCCGCCGTACTGGTGTAGTGTATGCGGGAAATGTACACCGGAGTGTATGGGTTCGCGGCACGAATATGCACGTTGGGCTCCGATGGAGTCATGTCACAGTGGTTCTTGTTGGTACATTGACGGTGCTTCCTCCTAACACCGTCACAAAATCATCATCAGCCTAGTCATAGTCTCTCTAGCTCTTCCTCCTTTTCGGAATGCGAGAAATACAAGATCGGTCGATGTGGCGATGCTTGGAAGATGCCTACGTCCTGCAGCAGACAATTTCTTGTTGAAAATGATAAAGATGATGCACTGAAACCACTGAAAACATAGTCCAATCGAATACTTTACGACACCATAACATTATGCCTGTGACATCCGAAGGATTGGGCAGAGGTGTTTAATACACCCCTTGCACGTATATAAATGTGTTTTTATTACCAAGTATATCACGGCAGTACATTTCTTTTGTATAATTTATAAAACAATAATATATTCGTCGCCCCAGATCAACTTATTTAGAATGTCAAACATTCCTGCTATTTGACATAAAAACAATCCTGCTCGCTGTCAAAAGGCACGTCGTGGTACCAATTGAATGAACTATTTGAGGTGACGTCATCAAAACGATATCAAAACTGATATTTTTAGCAGTCCTGCATTAGGATTGTTTTAAGGACGTGATGGTACGAAAATGCAAAGTAAGACTTAAACAGGACTGTTTTAAGACGTTGTAGTAGCGCCCCAGTTCAATTCTATGGACTATAAAATTTTGAAGTTTTGGTCAAAATGGGTCAGTCGTAAATACATACATTAATATCGGCGACATTCGCTTTACTATTGTACATTTCGTAATATTTTGAGGCGAGTTCCATAAACCTACATACATAGATCAGATATTATTTAAAGGTAGTGAAATACGTGAATTTAGGTTCTAGCTAGATGTTTCTGTGATTTGTATTTAATTTAATTGGGATCATCAATGATTGGGAGCATCATAAATTAATCTTTCTTAATCTTCCTTGGTCATATTTATTCACTGCGGAAATACATTTAATAAATAATATAATATATTAATAATTATATATCATATATAATATGTCAGTGGCCTGAAAGTCTGACAACCAGTTTTACCAAGATGTATGATAATAATATTACCCAGTATTATCTGAGTTGTGGAGGTCAGTCAGGTAGGCAGTCGCTCCATGTAAAATACTGGTATAGACTGGACCGACCTCAACATAGTTGAGAGGAAAAGGCTAGACAGATCAAGAAGCGACTTTTTATTTAAGTTTGCCCCTATTAGGCTAACCCAAAGTTTTGTCATTGTTTGCTTCAGTCTTGCAGGATGGCTTTAACCCTCTCGTTAGGTACTTTCATACATGGAATGCATCTATTAGAAACAACTATTAATTCAGTACCTACTTTGGCTACGTATTGACAATATGTCAATGTGTCAATTAAAACTTCTTTTAAAGCTTATAACTTCCGGACAAAAGCTTTGCACGTATCGAAACGACTTACTATGTGAGAAGGGCCAGGGAGCGACGCGATGAATTTTAATTAATGCACTTAGGAACACACACACGTTTACTAATTACTGGTAATAGCGATACTAAATTTAACATCTATTAATAAATTTATTGTCTAAAGAAAGTACAAGCAGTTTGATTATAATTAATCCAAGATGCTGCACCAAAATCCAGTCAACAATAAAAACATCTTGTTGAAATTCCAGTTTACCTTGTAAAAGCTCGCATGTGTGAGTTGGTATTGAAAGTAAACCTAGTGCTTACGAACCTCCTGGTCGGATATGCCGCCCTGGTAATTCTAGGTACAAACGAGACACAGCCTAGACTGAGACATCTGGTAAATCTAGATTTTATCGCGCGCCGCGTAGCTCTATGAATAAAATTAGTCTAGGATGGAACGATTTTTTTTCTTAAATTCCTCTTTTTTTGATAATGCATGCTAATTTATTCTTTGGCTGATTGTGATTGTTGTTTCCACGTCATTTTTGCAGTAAATGATGCATAATTTGTTGGTAGTTTATGTAAATTAATTTCGATAATACTACATTATCGCGGGCGTGGAGACATTGGAATGTATATTGTGAACCATGTTTTTATTTTTTATATTTATTATAGACGTTGTAAGTATTTCTTACTTATTTTAAACAACATTGTTTTCTATAATATAAAGCTAATGAAGAAGTTTATGTCATAAATATACGAAAGGAAATCAAAAGAAATACGAATAGGAATCTGGCGGAAATAACATAATTGATCAATTATGTAATTGATACTTTATCTTTGACATTTTTTTTTTTTTTTTTTTTTTTTTTAATGGGACAAGCCCGCCACACTATTCCCAAACCACTGTAACTCCTGTTAGCCAGAATCAACAGTGGCGACCACAAGAAAAGCGCCGAGACAATGAAGCTCGACGAAGTCCCAGAGAAATGATTTAACTGTCTTGGATCCCGCAACGAAATTAATCAGAAAATAATAGCGGAGGAGTAGGAAAAAATTTTTATCTTTGACATAATATCTTAGTCTTAATTTTAAAACATAATTATGTACTTATTTCGCATCAAGAATATCTCAAGCAATACTCACTTTTAGACACGAACCAAACGCTAGATAAATCTCTGTAACTAAAGTAAACATTTTATCAGGTTTAAAAATAACTATACCTACAAGCCAGCAAGTGTAGCAGTCCATGGTTAGTCGAAATTTCAGCGAAGTCCTATAAATCCGTGTGGTAGTCCGTTCCTTGTATTACGAATGCAATCAAACACTCCTGCTTCCTTGGTAGGTAACTGAAATAAGGTTCCTGGAAGTCTGGAACCAATGTGAGATGATCGCATTCTAATGAGACAAGTCATGGCATAAATAAAGCTTGGTAGTTACTTCCAGGAGTAAAATTTTTAGTTACTTTATGTTAGCTAAGTTTAAAGACATTTAGACTGAAGTTTGGAGGTTAGATAGGCAGTCGTCCCATGTAAGATACAGGTATATATTCCACTTTATTCGGTTAGACTGGAAGCCGAACCTAACACGATTGGGAAAAGTCTATGCAGATGATGATGAGACTGAATTGATGAAGAGATGGTGAGATGAAGCAGTGTTACTGAACTTATCTAAATAATAAAATGCGTAGTTAGATCTACCACATTATTCTCGTAATATACTTAGCTGCTGCCGCGACTTCGTTCGCGTGGAAACCTAAGTGTATTGTGTAATTTAATGGAAAGTCCATGTGCTTATTCTACACGCTAAAATAACTCAGTGCCAAATTTCATCCCGATCCGTTCAGCAGTTCTGGCGTGATTGAGTAACAATCGTCTATGCATCCAAATAAACTTTCGCAATTTTAATATTAGTAAGATTTTCAAAAGAACCCATAAAATGGTATACGATACTTATGACATCAAAAGCTTACAACAATACGTAGATTTTAGAATGCATATTCAGGATTGCAATAAAAGCTCGCTTGCACAACGTTAACGGCGGAAAACGATTGCCCAATGATAAACCAAACTAACCTACAAATCTGATATAGCCCAGACAATGTCCCGAGTGACGGATTCGTCGCTATTACCGTGGCATTTTATGTATGAAAGATGCGGTTTAGGATTTTGTAATGATGTTTTATTTGCGTTTATGTGTTACGTTGATACTGCATAATCATGCGTGTATATTTGATTACGAGAACAATATGGGCTGTTTACTTTGGCTACTCAGAGGCAAAAGAATAAACTCTTAAATTAGATGATACTTGGTTCACAGATAGTCTAGTTGCTCATTGAAACAATTAAAGATATTACCTCTTTAATTGTAAGCTACTTAACTATCCATTAGCATTATTGGCTGTCCGTGTAACAATAATGTCTTTGAAACGTTACAGTTGTTCTTAAAATGTCAAGGCCCTTCGCCTATCATGAGTCAATGCCCCGCAGTGGTGACAGCACATTCATTGATAGCTGGTACGCTAGATAAACCTAGGTCCATTCATACTTCCCTGGTACTTGCAGAAACCTAAGGCAACCTGTCGGCTAGTCCAAATCGGTCAAGGTTGTATCAACACGCTGTTGCTGGATGAGGGAAACTCAACGGGATTTGAGGAACGGAATGTAGGGCTGTCACAATCACAACTTGTAACAGCATAATAAAATTCACACATACTTAATTTAATTAATTCTAATACAAAATAATCCGCTTGGGAACGAGGAGAATCTCATTTCTAAGCTTTAAGTAATTATTTATGATGCTGGACACAATTTGAAATTGGTTTTTTATGCACCACTTGCTTAAGAATCTTATTTCAGAGGAGTTTTATCACGATTTCGACGCCGGCGCTCATATCTATTTATCAATTGAATGAAGTTCTTGACAACAGCTGTTGTACTTTTTTATCGGACGTAGGTAATACTAATAATTATGTTAAAAAAAATACTATGTATTTTTGGAATAATTACGTCGTAAGAGAGCATGTCGTATTTTCACGTTTTTAAACCTGGGAACTAAAATGTTTAGTGTTACGATATTAGTATTGCAATCAGTGTCTATATTTTAGCGCAATACACGACGATGATATCATAATTAAATTAATCACACATTTAATAAAAAAAAAGTACTAATTGGGTTGTTAGGTTGCTCCATTCCATGTGAAGTACCTACTGGTATTCAGCTATATCTGGTTAGACTGGAAGCCGACCCCAAGTAGTTGGGAAAAACCCGTCGGGGCTGTGGCTTGTTGAAAGGATAACGCGGCTTCGACACAAGGGTGAAGAAGGAACATGGGTTTGGTTTTTAGTCAGTAGAAGTCTGACACTCCCCTTCGCTCTGCCCAAGAGCGGGGGGGGGGGGTTATTCGATGATTTTCCACCCACCAAAAAAAAAAAGTAGTTGGGAAACAGGCTAGTCACATGATCAATTTATTGAAAAAAAGTCCTATTCCTATAAGCTTTGCCTTACGATACCGGTATTTTCAAAACGGGTTGTTTTCCATCTCGTATTTTAGGGCAACCATAACTTGACGAAGGGTGTGTGGCAACGCGTGGGCATCGATACAGACGTTATAGCATGTTTGTAAGTCCGTTCGCTTACGTTATTAAACTATTACTCGCTGGAGAATGTTTGTTTCTCTGGAAATGTTGGTCAAGTGTTTCATAGGATATTCAAGGACGGAGGAAGGGGATACTTATATGATCCTGAGCTATATTGGGACAGTCCTAATATAATCAGGATCATGAAAAACTCACATCAATCACACTCATCAATTTAACTTCTGCCAAGTTTCAAAATATAGAAAACTAAACTTTTTCAATTTTTGATTTGATTTTTGGTTGGACGTGGCACTCGAAAATCATAAATTATGGATAATTTTTATATTATCTATACAATCCACTCCCATTTTGAAAACTACAGATTAGAGATGGAAGATGCTATTAAAGTTGTTTTCCAGCGTTTTAACCTATGCGCACTGCCTCTCAATTCGGAAAACTACATGTAAATCATACAAAGATATGGCCCGTGACGTGAGAGAATCCACCCGTGCCACGCATCGCAGCAGCCAATCGACGACGTAACCTACCAAAAAGCTTCAGTCGATCCGGTTGAAAGTCGACGTGGAACCAAGAAACTCTTTTAAACCGAGCCACTTATCTAGCGGCACCTAACCTCAACTCACCTGAAAAACTTCACACAATGACTCCATTCCTGTATACTTGCGTTAACAAGCCAGTTGTGACCAAAACGAAAATCATGCTTTAACAAGTTCAAAATTAGCAGAAGAGCTTTGTGTTTTGTCCGGCTAACTGGCGTGTCGGCGTAAAGTTATATGTATACTGGAAACGACGTAAACGGCGTTAACGGCCCGGAGACGACTGCTCGCTAAAATTGTACTGAGAGTAATCTAACTGATTTTTTCGACTGTGTGTGATCTCTGTTTCTCGTGTCTTTCTTTTCTACTTCCTCTCATAGAAAGAAGTCCTGTGACCCAGCCGTGAGAATGTCTCGTCTCAATCGGTGTCAAGCAGACGATGAGTTGTATAATTATGATTTCAGTGAAAAAATACTGCGTTGGAGCGCTAGATATTATATTGGATATATCATTCATAATTAAACTTAGACATCTTTGGTATAGATGTAGGTACCTATGTTTACAGTTGTATGGAAAAAAAAACTATTTCCTAAATCCATAAAGACCACAAGTTTTATCAGAATGATTTAATGGTTAAGATTAAAAACTCATAAGAACCCAGGCTTGTTCTTCTTTACTTGTCGATGAGCGTAAATTGTATTAGACCAGTATCTTGCCACCTGCACAGCTCTATCATTTGCTTATAATAATCGTACCCCGAGCTGATTCATAGAAAATGTCTATGTAGGTACATTTTCGTAAGTACAGAATTTAAACTCAATAAAAAAGAAAAACATTAGAATATTAAAACTAATAACCGATAAGTCGTGCATACAAGACCCAGAAAAACAGTAAAATTATTACTTATAATTACATAACACGCCCCACACATTGATCGCCACCCGTCACATGCACTAATTGATTCCATAATGATGTCAATACGAAAGTTCCCAATGATCATAGACTATGGGAGCGTCCTGTGTCTATGAGTGAGCGCAGCCGGGGCACACATGTTGTCACTTTAGGGGGTGGACACATGCACTTGCCGCAAGGTTGTCAATAGTAATAGACTTGATGTCACTTGAGTTTTTGTGACACTTTTTTGTTTAAAGAGTTAAAATTAAGTGGCTTTTTTGTTTGCTTCTTTTTAAAAAAAATATACCGTAGATTATGAACTTAATGTAGAACTCGAATTCTGGCCCGACTCAGGTTGCCATCGATAGGCTATGAAAAATAATGAAAATACAGAACTTTTGTTAGGATTTTAAGTATATTGTAACCAATAGTCAGAGCATCGTGTTACAAGCAAGGCGTTTGTCTAGCCTTAAATACGGGCTTTTCTAATGAATGGTTCCGAACAAGTTAACATCCAACCATTCCCACGACCTTCATCACGTCTGTCCATCTAGCAGGAGGGCGTCTCAGGGCTCCTCCCAGCCATAAACACTTGACTTAAGTGCCACTTGAGATGCAATAAATATTAAATGAAAGAAACCCTTTGTTTTCTATTTGCTATGCTTCTGATTGACTGTCTCATAGTTTTATTTTTTTTCCATTTTTTTTAAACAGAAATTAGTCGCTTCTTGTTCTATTTTCTAGCATAAAAACCAATCTCAATATCTCACATACAATCGACATAAAACGTAACATTGCTTATCAAAACAATTAAATTAACAAGCATATAAAATCAATAATTTGACAACCCTAAAGTGGTTTACCAACAATGCGCGCCAAATCACCCGCAGAGAGCGGTGCATGCGTTTGACAAGCCGCGTTCCGTTTTACGACAATATTCACGTCTTCCGTGCGATTGGCTCTCATAGACTACAGCCAATCTCTTGCCGGTTACTGCCCGCCTAGTACTTTCGTAGACGTTTCGGTGATTTTGGCGACTTTACGCTTTCTTTTAAAAAGTGTGAGGGGAAAGATGGGACATAAGTTAATCAGGATTCCTCTTCTTTAAAGGGCAAGGGTATTTTTTTTCAAGGTCATCTTTAAAGTTTTGCATTGTGTTTTTAATATTGCTGAAATATAAGGTTGCATTTAATATAATGTATTTATATAGGTACTTAGTGAGTTATTTTTACAGAAAAAATATTATTTAATTACATTCTTACATAATACGGTCATTTGTGAAGAACGACATAATAATAATAATAATATGTACGCTTGCTTCGTTATTTGTAACACTGTAAACTTACAAAACGAAAGTAAATTTTAACCGCGTTGACTAGAAAAAAAAACAGAAAATCAGGATAAAAATACCTACGAAAACTATTTTCTTTCGGTTGTGGTACTTCCTTATTTAACGCTTGTATCCAATTCGAAACGAAAACTTAAGCTTGTACTTGCTACTTGCTACTAGGAAAATTCATAAAGTACACAGATACAGTAGAAGTAGCAAAAAACCTGTTTTGGGGGATACCTTAAAAAAAAAGTTCTCTAAGTACCAGAAATGTCTAAACATTCTAAACCACATTTGATTGCAGTTTATTCGTAGCCTTGAAATCTCGTAGCAACACACTCTACCATATTGTTATCGTAGCACAAAGCACTTATGAAAAATCTGTTTCACCTATTAAATGAATTTAAAAAATAAACAGGAAACATTGTTTATTTTTTTCAAAAAAATAACCCTTCATTTACGAGTGGACATTTATTAGTTAACTACTAGGATAGCAGAATTTCCACACTTAGTACTTTCGCTATCGCTACGTTACTCGCACACCTTCGCAAGTCGCCGCTGCTGGTCGTCCGAATCGTAAATTTTCCCGCCAAGGCAATATTTCACGCGCTTCGCTACACGTTGCCCTACCATTACTTTTGCGTTTATTTATTCTTCCGACCTAACTAATGATACCCTTTCCTAGGAAGTTCGATGCGCCTCAACTTTTATTTATCCAGTTATCCTAGATACAAATCTCTGTAGAGCATAGACTTGAAAGAGTCTACTTACCTACTTATTTTCTTTAGTAGTAAATGCCTGACTACATAAAGTACTGTCTATTTTATAAGGAAAGAGATGTTTCATTAGTTTGTTCAATGTTATTTACTCTATTATTATTTTATAACAAGTAAATGCGTGTAAAATCTGTACCGATATAAACGTCACACAATGAACGTACGAGTAAGTGTACACTTAAATACCATCAAAGGCTGCCCTTTATCTTCCCATTACCGGCTCAGTGCAAGGCGTAGTTAATCTCTCATGTGGGTTAAAAATAAAATAAAAATAAGTAGTTTACTTGCAAAGGGCACACTTTAGAGCTGGCCAATTATTTTTATCGCGCGTGTTCAAGATGTAAGCTTGCATATCTATATGACTCATGCGGTCTTAGTACAAGTAACTCGGTATTTACAAGGTCCCTCGGGATACTCGGGGAATACGGGAGCGGCCCCGACTCCCAGCCTTTGCCGTCGTTACAGAATTTGTAAAGAGATCACCGCGCGCCGTCATTACACAATTATTTACAAGAGAAAGAAAAAGTTTCATAGTATTATTTGCGTTCAGGCTTTATAAGGCTACGTATGATTCGCATTTTTTCTGTAAAATGTGTTTTATTTACAAAAATATTCAGTTTATATTTTAATGTAACCTAGTTAAAAGTTCACTTCAATTTCTTAGATTTGATTAAACCAGTAAAAACAAAAGATGTATAGTTAATTGTGTAAACGCCAACGTAGGTGTTTCAATTTCGTGTTCTTTAAGAGTTAATTCGTTTATCTAGTTATAGTACCCGATTTAGGCGTAGGGGTAAAATGGTAATAGACGACTTGTTAGGAAAAGGTTTAAACTTTCTCTAAAACTATCTTTTAATTACGTCAAAGGCTTTTATCCCATGACCAAAACGGTCTTACTCGAAGTTGGTTAAAAACCCCAATAATAGTTGGGATTAACAAAAAATAAAACCGACATTAAAAAAAAAGTGCAAAATAAACTTTAGAAGAAAAATCTGTTTCTGAAGTCGGTGACTTTTGTTTGTTTGATTTCATTTTTTTGCCACCGACTTCAGAAACTGATTTTTCTTCTAAAGTTTATTTTGCACTTTTTTTTTGAAGTCGGTTTTATTTTTTGTTAAAAAGTTTTTATTTTTCACTTTTTAGTGGTTCACATGTTCATGGGTCAATGTGGACAATGTAGTTTTTTTTTTTGAGTTTTGTTATTTTTTCAAAAACCGCTTGTTGGATTTCGATAAAAAAAATTATGGAACCATTTCGGAAGTATACCCTTTCCAATAAAAGAAGAATTTTTAAATCGGTTAGCAAGTGACAGAGTTTGCCCGAACAAACATAAAAAAAAAAACAAACATCCGAATTGAGAACCTCCTTCTTTTTTTAGAAGTCGGTTAAAAATACGAGGCGAAACATGACGATTTCCCACTTACTGTTTCATGTAATTGTCAAGCCTAGAATTCCCATATCTTTAATAAGATTGGAACGTAATAGAATAACAGTGTATAATTTTCCGATTAAACATAATGTTTCATAATTTCACAACCACAGCTGCGTAAAGTAGAATCTTATTAAAGTTTGCAATGAGTTTATTATATGATTTACAACTTAATGTCCCCCTGAACAGTTAAATAAAGGAAATTGTTTATTTTACTGTACTGTAAAGCTGTCGTGAGATTGCTTGGCTTAGTCAATGTGACAGTTATCTCTTTATGAGAAGTACTCTTCATAATAGCATTATAATGGCTGTCTGGATAGAGAAATTAAAGTAAATACGATAGTCATTGACTGGACTGGAGAACCTTTAGCGTGTCAATGTGTTTTACACGAAGGCTCGTGATATTTTGTGTGAGAGACAACATTGCGTTTCCATTAAGATTGTGTTTTTCAACTATTGTTTCATCATTGAATTAGACTTTACCCTTACCCTATCCAGTGTTCGGACAAAAGCCTCCTCTTTGAAAGAGGGAATAGAGGGTAAATTCAAACGGGTCCAATGAGGGTTACATTTCTAATGAAAATTGGAGGCAAAAGTTGTAAATGAAAAAAAATAGAATAAGAAAAGCTTTTTGGTTACGAACTGGTCTAAAGAGAAGGTATTGAATACATACCTAATAGATTGTATTGACGCCAGTCAGAATCATTGGCACCAGGAAAAAAAAATAAAGGACCACCGCAGAACTAAGTAAACTACGCAAGTACACACACGCAGTGTACCACGTTAATTTTGTAAAGCCTTATAAGGCTTTCCCGGAAGAACACGACAATCTAAGTTGTTGGTCTTACACTACTTTAGAGGTCAAAGGTCTTCCCTGACTCCTTCCCTTTGCTAACGTGTTTGACTTCTAATTAAATGGCACATACGTTTACATAAGATTTGTAAGTATAAGTTTTACATTTCGAATGAACTTTATACCGAAATGGAAACAATATTTCGGGAATGTAACTAATACCTACTTAATTATTCATTATGCATCTTTATTTTCTGCGTACCAAACCTGTCATGCAAATTCACATTCAACCTAAAACTTTTTTTTTCCACGATAATCTTTAAACCACATTTATTGTGCCATTTATATTCCGGAATAGAAAATTAATAGGCATAGGCACATCTTTTTGATAGTCCATTGTTCTTCAATGTATCAGACACATACAAATGTGGCTATTAGTCAAACTTGATTTTACTCAAAATCCAACAGCCTTGTTTTGAATCGAATTACAGGAAACGGAAAAAAAATATCCTAATAATACAATTTATTCACTTTAGAATACACATTACAATAAAGCTACCTATTTTGACCTCTATATTTATTCCTAATTCATATTCACACAAAAGAAGATATTTACATAAAACAATTATAAAAATGTAAAATCAGCCCGTAAGACTCATGTAAACTTGTGCCAACTTTTCACGCTGTTACAACTTACAGCACACAATATAAAAGTTTTCCCCATTCCACCCTTACTTTCCATGGTTACCACCCATCTTCCATCTCTCTCACTCGCGTGGAACAACAAGAAAGGTCTCTTGTGTAGTTCTGGGCGCCTGGTAGTTGCCGGGCGATAGAGCGCCGCACGCCCGCACCGCGCACACATGCGCGATACATTCTCTGTCCATACGCCAATCCTATGCTTCCATTGACGTTATCAGCTGTCATGTCATGTGCACTCCATGTTGTTTTCACACTGAGGAGCTTTGAAATGCTAGCAAAAGTTTTCTGTAAACAAGTTCAGAAATAAGCGAACTGAGTCCTTTCACGGTGTAAACGAGTCTGTCACTATACCTAATAATATAATACGTAGTTACATACTGTGATAATACCATATGGTTCAAGTGTTTTACTAATTTAATGATTGATTTTTATTATTTTATACTTTTGTTTTTTTTAAGCTATTGCATAGCTTCTATCGCGGGCCTTGAGCGTGGAGAGCGAATCCAGAAATTCCCTAACGAAAATATTCAAGATTCAGTATTCAACCAGGTTGCTATTGTTACGGAAAATAACAAGGTTGTCAACTGAGGTTGTCAAATAAAATAATTAATTATTTGCTGTTGATAAAAAATGCTAAGCAATATGCAATAGCTTTACCGCGGCAAGTCTCCGAGTGCCACATTTAGTTTTTTTTTTTTAATTTTATAGTGCTCTGCTGCTATCTAGACATGATTCGTCAAATATAATTTTAAAAGTACCTATAATACCTATACCTATAGTACCTACTTAGTTCATCAGTCTCAATTTTATCTTGGGTAGCAAAATTATCATAGTAGACATAGTAGTAGGTAGAGTTATTATTAATCCTGAAAACGGGATATGTACTTAGGTAGGTACCATCTCAGATCAAATCAGAGGTACCATGTTTACTTTTTGTTGAAAACTTAATAGTAGAGTTCGTTGTAATCTAGTAGATGAAATGAAATGTAAGTACCTACCTACCTACTAACGTATTCATTACTACATTTTATTTATTCACCCTGGATTTGTTAAAATTCATTTCAAACTAGTTTCAACTTCAAAATTTGTTAGTGACTGTGAACTGACTGTGCTGTAATGTAGGCATTCAATCAAAAAATTAAAAGTGATAAGTGTGATAACACTCGTTTATCTTCCGTGATTCGTATTAACAAGGGAATTCGCGGAATCGAAAATTTCCGGTTCGTTGATAATATTTTTTCGTCAATGCGGATTATCAGAATTTTTAGTATTTTCATCCAAAATTTTGCTAAAGCTATCATGAATTAAAAACATTATGTAGAGTAGGTTGTCACATGTCACTCTTCTGCCTTGTTTATCCATGTCGTCATGGTTCTACTAGTTAACGTCTATGAACTCCTAGTACCACGGGTGACATTCTTGGTTGGACGGTGACGCAATATGACGGGGTTAATTTATCGATTACGAGAGAAAGAGACCGATGCAAGTTCAAGGGTAGTTTGTGTTCTTTCTCGCTCTATTTATACTGGGAGGTTCATGAACTTGGACCGAAAGTTAAAGTAACCGGAGAAACTATTCAGAAGTAACTAACAATTTGCGCATATCATGCAAATAAAATTTTATTCAATTTTTTTACAGTTATGTTGTCACGTTCTTTGAGTCACATCCTGGGACTGACGGTCGGAGTGCGGTAGACAACGACCGACTATTATAAACTTTGTGACGAATATTCAACCAAAACAAGAGAAGCCATTGTTCCAACCGTGTTTGTATTTCCGCCGATGGACAAAAAATGAAATAGTTTGTCCTACCGGCCATGTGTGTTTATAAGACCATTTTTTTAAACAATACGTGTTGAAACGGTTCAAAACTGTGTCAACTGCAAACTTTTAAGATTAAATCCCCGTTCCTTTAGTTATAGGTGCCATAACTCAACTCATTTACAAGTTTTATAGTCCATCTGTCAAAACAACGCATCCATAACTGGCATGTATTACGCAAACTATGAAAAATGGCTTGGAAAAGTTCACCTAAATTCTTCCCGGGTATACCGTATGGTGGTAAATGGTGTAATTGATTTTGGAAACACGGAAATGGCCCGTTGTTCGGTCCGGTACGGGTCTACGGTACACATCGAATTAGACATGTTAGCAGGGCAGGCTTGTTCATCAATAAGTACCATGTTTTGTTGACTTTATTGTCAAGTCTTGTTACCATTACGATTTCTTTTAATCAGTTCAGCTGTTATTAAAAAGCTATCTATTGAGTTCGCGAAAGTTATAAGGTCCTATGTATTGGCACGATGTATCGGTGTTCTTAAGGTCATCGCAATCGCTGATCCCTAATTTCCGCTGTATTCAATTGTGAAAATTACTAATGAAAAGCAAAAGCACGGTAAAGCTCAAAACGTTTGTTTATTATTGTGTGTGATACAATACGAATATTATGTAACACTGTAACAGATACGACTCCAGCACAAATAATACTTCGAGTGTATCCTAATCGTAAGTGCCGGAACAAACGAACAAACTTCCATTATTGTAAATACTTAATAAAGTTTATCACTCTATTGTTGTGGCTTTTTAGCAACTTTTAGCATTCTGAGCCGGTGCTTAACTGGTTGTGCTAAACAGTAGTGATGTTGATGGTTTCCTGTCAGTAAAATGTGTTTGGCTATCCAACGAACGTCTCCTTAGTTGTCTGTTGAAGTTGCTATACTTATAGCAGAATTTTCATAAGCAACCGTATCTGGTTAGAACCCTCGCCGATTAGGTAATTGCAGATTTTTCAATTTTTCATTCTAAAGTCACGTCGGTTTTCGTAGGACGTTTCACATTCATGAGTTTGATGACACGACGCAGAAGATACGTCAGTTAGTAATTAAATAATTATGTTGATAAATTCGTATTGGAGAATCAATTGCAGAAAAAGGCTTCTAAAATACAGATATTAAAACAGACATTCTAAATACTGAAGGTAAACTTGTGGAGATAGAGAGCCTCTACTCTAAATTAAAAAAAAAAATAGCTAAAAACAATAGCTTTTAATTTAAATCTAATCATGTACTAGGACCCTAAGTAAAGGCAAGAGATGCGTAGGGTCACACACCAGTGAAAGCCCGACCTATGACTTAGCAGCTCAACCATTAATCGTATGGAAACAAGCTTTAATAAATTCACTATCGAATGTAACATCTTGTTTGGAAATGTTTATTCGCTTCCTCCATATTCATGTACTTAGATTTAACCTTATTTTATTTAACCTTTGTAAAAATTGTAAATCTCGTCCTATTAATATTAGTGACTTATTTTGGCTTCAGCCAATCCTAAATCTGTTACGATCTACACTTGTTTTATAAGGTTACCTACGTACTACACGAAATGTTTCAATAAGACATGCTCGGGATACGATCTATATGTAGCAAAAACAACATACTAGGAAAACAGGAACGTCCCGAATGTGAATGTAAACTCAATTTACATGGTTGTAGTAAATATGATACTAGGGAAACAGCACACAAGTTACAGTAACTTATTGTTAAAAGCTGAGGTTAAAAGCTGAATAACCATTATGTAGTTTCATATCAGTATGTCAGATTAAAATCCATAACTAGAAAATGACTTCCCAACACAGTTCTTAGTTGGTGAGTCCGAAAGAAAACTTCTGCTAAAAGTTGGAAGAAGGGGAAGGGACCCTGTTTAGTTTTATAACTTGTGTTGCTAGGCTTACCAAAACAGGGAAAACTTGTAAGGCCAGCTTCATAAAATCCCACTTTTTATAATATCAACAAACATTGCAATTTGTACTGAAAACAGTGGCTGAAGGTTCATGAAATAACGAGATGACCAATAGTCTGTATTTCTCAGGTCCATACTCAAATCCAGGTCCAGATTTTGTAATATTTTGAAAACATTGCTACTAGGCTAGCACAAACAGCAGGTTGTTTCGTGTAACATACAGAGTCCGTACTTAAAGGAAAGGGAAAGGAGGCCTGGGATGTTGTAGCACATTGGAATACAGGCCAAATTTATAAACAACGTACTAAGTCTGCACAGATCGCAGAGGGTGTGATGTAAGCCTGACACAGGGGGAGAGGGTAGGTTTTGGCCTCACTACCCCTTTCATCCGGGTGGCCGAAAATTATTATGTGTGTGTCTGTGTGGCACGTAAATGAGGTTTCTACGCTCACATTCTAGTGGTCGTTTGTGTATATTTTTCTCTTAGAATATTATGTTAGTTTTGATTAATTTGCTACTGGATCTTTTTATTAGCTGTAATATCTGCTAAAAATTGGAATGTCATCACTAAAACCTTCTTAATAGAAATCTTCCTGAAACTCCTTATAAAGTCTTAGATCATTTATTTCATCTTTAGCCACCAAAGTTTTCACACACCGCGCCAGAATTTCAGCCTGCAAAAAAATACTGATGAATTGAGAACCAGTCACTAAGTCTAAGAGTACTCTTGTGAAATAACTATCCATCATTACAATCTGGAGAATGTATTCCATGAAACTCAATTACGAAATAACGGCATGATCTGATGATGTTATAAATGTTTAATGGCGGGAATCAATCAGTACGGCATCACTCCAGCAGTACAGTATTAAAGTTAAACAATAATGAATATTATAAAATTTACGGTGTTTTTACGTCGCTTCCCGGTGCCCTAAATCCGATTCAAAGTGTTCTTGTACCGAGGAATACGTCAAATTAATTTAGGGCTGCTGTTAAAAACGGAATTGCGGTAGTAAAAAGTATTTTGCGATTTGATTACGCGGTTAAATTCTTTTGTGAACGTTTTTATGGGGAAAGGTTGTGTTTTTCATTTAGATTTTTGTTGCTAGGGAATTGCTTCAATGTTTTTTCGGAAGCTCCTTTTAATGTTGTTATGAAACATTTGTTGTCCGGAAAGGGGTTTTACGAGTGTATATGAACGTCTTAGAAGTGCTATTCCAGAATAAGTGAGCAAGCGAAATTACCACACCCGACAAGGTATAAGCCTAGTCCAATGGGACCAAATCACCAAATAAATAGTGCATAATCAATTAAAAGGACAGGATCAATTTATTTAACATAAACCTACTCGAGCACTTTTGAAACTATTCACACGGTTCGAATTGTTCGCTTTCTAGACTATGAAGAAGAACAGGCAAGAAACTCCACGGCTACTCTTTTAAGCCACCGCGGTAACCCTAAGTTAATTGCTCCACAAATAGCCCACGAACTAAGTCGTCTTCGTACATCGTCGTCCATAGAGGAAGGAAGTATAGCATGTGCCTTCAGAAATGGTAATGATAACAGGAATTGATTTATTGCCCAATGTTTACTCTGGTTATTAAGTTGCCTGGACAATTTTGGAACTTAGAAAAATTTATTAATATCACTAACAGCTTCAGTGCCCTTTTTGTTTATTTTGCTATGAGAAGTTTTGACTTCCGGTGAGTTAATAATTTTGGAAAATATTTTAACCTATAAACATTTGAAAATCAGCGAAACAATATAGGATGGCAAAAGAACGTACTACCTATAACAAGACGGTAGCATATAATATATTAGAATTGAAAGAACAAATATAAAATAAGGAAATTTTATATGTATTAAAATAGAATGATGTAGTAGCTGAAAATGAAAGTAATGTACCCACAGGCGCACACATTGACACGATGTTACATACATACAACTTTACGTAAACCGATGTTGTATCCATAGTTATATTATTATTTTGATACAAAATGTAAACATCGCTACCAGGTAAACATGAAATGGAAGAGATGAAACGCAAACAAGTATAAAAGTAAAACTCACCCTACCATAAACGGAAAAATATGCGTGGCAGCGTGGAGTTGTAAGTACATATCAATTTATTCAAAAGGTAGAAATAACTGAATTGCATATCTTAGACATATGAACGGTTGTATAGTAGAGAGATTACTACTAACTAATGTAATTGAGAAATTGTCTCAATCTGCCAGTTTCAATTAAAGTGTAACCGAGTTCTCACAATTAGCTTGGAGTGGCTAGTCCTATGCCCTAGAATCAGTAATGCTTAGATCCTACAAGCCTAGTTATTCTGACCTGTAACTAGAGGCATTAATTTAACAGTGATTGGCTAAAATGATAAATTGGTTGGTATGATTTAGGAGCACATAATTTTATTTAGACTTTCATTAATAAAAGTGTATGAACTTTATTTATCTTGCCTTGGTAATTTTATGTTACCTGCATCTCAAAAAGTGGGGCAACGATTTGACTAGTATTACTCATTTTGCTTTTTCATGAAACGTTATTTGTAATATCAATAAGCCACTACCTACTCACAAGTATTGTAGTAGTGAGTATTCATTGCCCCGCGGCCTAGATTCATAACAAATCGATGTTTAACAAGCTAGAGCTACTGCTATTCACTACAATACTAGATAATTCGTTGAGATGATTTAATTTACATAATATTTTGCTTGCAATAAATTAAAGAAACATTCATCAGGTCTACATACATTGTTTTCAACGTCAAACGCTTGCGTAAACATACCTGCATATACTGGCTGTTTATGTTATGAACAAGAATGTTTGTAAGGTTAGCCAGAAAAATTACCTCACTTTCGGCCAAAGCAAGCCTTTGTTCAGAATAATTCAGCCAATGTGAGTTTTTAATAAAGAAATAGTTAATTATTCTTCAGGTGTTGGAATCAAATCTAGTCCCACAGTCATCTTCTTACACAGTGACAAAATCTGAAGAATCTCCTACAAAACGTCCAATATTTACTTCTCTTTCTACATTTCCAGTTATTTATATACGTGCTATCTGAATCTATTAAAATTGATAGCAGGCGTGGTTTTCAATTGGACTGCAGTACACTTTAGTCTTTAGTTAGTACTTAAGTTACTTGTCTCATTTGAATTGAATGCACGGATAGCTCCTTTGTGCAGTAACGAATTGTTACTGTAGTCTAACTAATTTTAAGTGTGTCTAGTCTGCAGGTTTCCTTCGTTTTATTATTTAGTACAATTGTTACCAAGTTATTTAGGTACTTATTACGTTTTGTTTGTTGGGATGATTTCTTGTCATTACTCTCACTAACCATTCGTTTTTATTCTGTAGAAGGAGATTCAAGTAGAGTTTTTATCATCGAATCTCGAGTCTTCAGTTGGATGTTTAAATCATCTTTTGTAGTCTTAAGTAATTTCCAATCATTTGAGAATGAGCACAAGGCTCATCTTAGTTTTAATCTATTTTGCTCAAAACTCACATAGTTACATAATCAGGAACGTTCCTAATGTTGGGACTTAACACTAGGGGGCTCGCGCCCAAAATTTTCCTAGAAAGCTCGCGCGGGGGACATATGCCACCCATCAGTAACAGGATTTTTTCTTACTATTGTAATTGTGATGAAAGAAAACAAGTTGTAATAAGACTAATCAACTTTATTTCTTACTAAATACTTTAACAAAACTTAATAATTGCCTTAAGTTGAACTAAATATTAACACAAACTAAAAATCTGAAAAAAATTAAACATTTTTACTTAATGTGATTAATCAGTCTCTTATTTTTTTTTTAAACCATAATTGGGTAAGCTTATCAATATTTAGTAAAGTTTACAAATGGGTTATTCCAATTCAGAAGCTTCTTGATCACAATTAGGGCACACTGTGATTTGGTTTGAATTTTGTTTGATTTTTCACCACAATGTTACGTTTCCTCGAATGCTCGCGCGGGAGACATACGTCACCCATGCACTTTAAAAATTCACTGTTCACACGTCGTTGCACTTAGAGTGACGACGCACTACTGGCGCGTGGACGGGCTACTACTTGAGGAATAACTGAGAGGGCAGCACTGAAGCGCGTTTCGTTCAAAAGTTATTAAACAATATTCGAGCCTGGGTGACATATGTCACCCACGCGAGCCCTCCAGTGTTAAATCCTGCGTGGTAGATTACGGTCAACTCCCTCGAAAAGAGAGGAAACCTCTTCAAACCAAAAGTTGAATTTAGTCTAAAAAAATGAAGCTGTAAGCTGATTTTCCGAAACAAAACAGGTAGAGAAGTTATTTATAAATTGCATATTCTTTAGACGCAAGAAAAAAGTCTTTTATTCTAAACATCCTCCAGACACTGTATCTAAGCTTAATTCTACTGAAAAGTATGATCTAACACAAAGTATGATGTAAATCCCATATTTAAGAGTCTGTATTACATCACCAAGGCATAGAGCAGACATAAACACTGTAGCACAGTGGTTTACATTAGACCAAATGTTACTACTAAGTTCTGGTCTAGACTAATTATTCACTATTCTCTAACCATGTGTTGATTACTTTATGAACTTGATGATAATTTACACGTAATTTTATAGAAGGATTCACGTACACACGGCTACACATCAAGCTATACATTTCCAGTATAAGCTGGTCTCGCATTGTATAGGATTTCCGTACAGTGCAAGATCAGCGTAAACTGGAAATGTATAGCTTGATGTGTAGCCGTGTGTACTGTTTGGCACGTAAATGTTTTGACGTTATGGCAAAGATGGAGGTCGTTCAGTTGAAAATGTTGTGAGGATTTTTACAGTTTCCTTGGTAAATCAGCTACGGTTTTAATTGTGTGTTTTGTGTCGGTAATAACTGCATTTTATTAGACTATTGATTGGCTATATAAACAGCTATGTGCAAAGTGTTGTTTATGCAACTCAACCTTCAGGATACTAATTGCTTTATTGCCAGTGCTTTTTATGAATGCTGCTTTAAGTCACGCCTTTTTCAGACAAAATTCTATTGAGATTGATATTAGACCCTTTATACTAACTAAACAACTTAAAAATATCACTAATGTCTTCCACGTTTCGAATTGGTTTTATTTTTATATCGCGAGCGCCTAATTTTAATGTTATTTATTTTACATTAATGACTTTAGCTCGCGCTTGTACCCATCATCGGCCGTGTGGATGCATCTGTTAACAGTATGTTCCTACATGACATAAGTTTGTTTTCATTGTTTCATAAACTAGGCCAGTCCTTTGCCCGGCAACCGACAGAAAGAAATAAAAAAAATATTGACTGACTCCGAATTTATGGCCGGTTTTAGGCGCCAGATACGGTCCGTCGCGTTAGCTCAGCTAATAATCGGCTTTCGCTTGATTCTCAAAATGTGTATTATTTCGGTTTTGGATTCGTTATTTTTTGTTCCTTTTGGAAGATGAATGGGAGGATAATTGAGTAGACTTCTGACGTGTTTAAACAGAGTTTATTTTTCAAAAAGTTTCTTCTCAAGTTCTTCTACTAAAAATGTTTAAACACTCCTACAAGCTCAGCCTACAAGATACAATAACAGTTAGGTAGCGAACTGTCATGTCCATTAAGACACTATCAACACCACATTACCGCAACTCAAAGAAACCGTTTCACAGCTCGTATCGGTTAATTCTATCAAAAAGCCAGCTCCCTGGAAGCATTACCTGCATCCAGTCAGACGGAAACCCAATGTCGGTGGTCTGACCATAGATGTAACGGTCAGAAATTTGATATCGCACGTGCAAACCACACTACTTTGAACTTTATTACTAGAAGCGCAAAGGTCGGGGAAGCTAAGACTTGAGAACTAGGACTAGAAATACCCGTTCCTGATTCCCGTTAATATTGAAGTTTTGATCTTGTTGTTATGGAGACTGGACATTGTAGTGATTCTTTTGTGTTTTGGATGATATTGATCACGTTTGACAAGTTGAAGATCGTTGGCTGAAAATAAAATTATAAAAGTTTTGACGTGGTTTGAAGTTGCCATGTAGTATGTGCTACTGTTACTGTTACTGTTAGCCTGTGTCATCCCACTGCAGGGCAAAGGCCTCCCCCCATGATTTCCAAATTTTGCGATCCAGGGCCAATGTGGACCACTGGTCGTTTGTTCTGTCAAGCTCGTCCCGCCATCTCCTTCGAGGTCTACCACGTCGCCTTTTGGCTGTGTCAGGGTATGTGCTAATTAAACATTAAATTATGGTTTAATTAAACCATTACAAATTAGTATCTAAATCGACGAAAAATAATGAAATGATAAAATTAAATGTTCAATGGCGACGCGACGCGCGACGTACAGTGTGATCAAATTATCTTGGCAGCTCTGAACATAGGCTTTGCGAAATTTTACGCATGTAAACTTGGGAATGAAACTGTTATTTCCAGATAAACCAATACTTAAACGATCAGAAAATATCTAATTTAAACAGTGAGAAATACAAATAAAATAAATATCATAACACTTTTATACATTCGTTGTAACAAAATGACCTGCACGAAGTTCGGAGCTGCCAAGATAATTTGATCGCAGTGTAGCAGCTCAACGCTTCAACCCACGAGCACGGTGTAATTGAGCGGGAAACGCTGAGGCTGAACCAAACTTTTGTTCATACAACCAATGATTGCTATTGCTACGGACACTTTACTATTCCTGTTAGCTTATGCTTGCCTGGTACAAAACAGGAGCACGCAGGTGACTAGAAAAAAAAGAAACAGTGTCTTTCTATCCCGTTGCACGCGTTGGTCAATCGCGGCGCTGTTGGTTTTATGTAATGGTTGGTTTTTTTATATATTTTCGATTATGTATGTTTCGGTACCTATCTAAATTAACAAAATAATAAAATAAACAATAATACCGTTTCATAAGCATACAAAACATTTCTTTCTTGCATTTCCCTGTTAAATGTTGTGTTGTCTCAACATTGCACAATGTGCTCACCGAAGTTTACGATTTGCGACTTTCATTTTCATTGTGTGATGACAATGTTTACTAACAAATCTTCAGCCTTTGATATTAGTAATGCGGGGGCAGTGCACCGTTTCGCAATATAACCAAAGCGTAACGTTCTTCCTACAATTACCGTGACTTTCTGTAATTAATCAGCCGAAATAAAACTAATGGAAGCACGGACTAATTTCTCAACCGGTGGCAGTTGTGGGAATTCAGTGTGACGTAACGTATAAATATTTCCTTAGTGTCACGGAGTCACAAAAGGAACTAATAATTTATAACCAACATCAGACGAATGTTTTGAGGGACGTAGGAGTAACGAAAAGAATGTTGTGGTTGAAAATGTTTTCTTTTATCCATTCAATAAAACAGGTTTAACTACAAAAGAACGACGATGAAAGTCTGATAAGCAATCTGATGATGGAAGCAAGAAATTCTCATCTATGGAAAGAGTCAATGAACAAATCAACCAATAGTAATGATAGGACACAAAAACTTAGAATAACCCCAGCTGTGAATGGTAAGCTTTAAGATAATGATGCACAAAAACAGTTCGTCTCCATATATTTTTTTCGTAGGCTCGTATCTTAATGATCTGTGTCGCAGGAGTGCTACGCGTTGATGCACTTTTAAATGCGCGGGCGCACTAATGGCTGCTCCCACGGTACCGCGGTCGCGTGGTGCCTTATTAAATTACTTTTACATGGAACTTGCTTCGGATTAGTCGAATGTGTGAAGTTTTAGAGGAAATATTTGGATTTTGTTTTCGATGCGTCTAAATTTTGGTTTGGTTTGTTGCTTTTAGTTGTCATTTACAACAAAAAATACATTTTGTTTTTCATTTTTATCTTCATGTTTTGCCCTAATAATGTTGACGAGATATTATGTTGAAAGCTTTAGCTGGGACCTCAGACCAAGAAAAAAAGGCTCAAGGCTAATTATTTCAACACATTTCATCTACTACAATTCAGTTGAAGCAGGTCCAAAACTAATCATGCTTGCTGTAATTACTCCTACGGTGTCAATAAATTCAAGTCATGTCCAGCACATGCTCCACTGGATATGATTGGTGGTTGCCCCTTCCATTACTGAAGACTTGTACCATTAGCCCAACGAAGACTTACTTACGATACTCATACAAGTCTGTGAAACGAGTCGTCATCTCTCAAACGTCATTACAGATAACAAGATTACTTTAAGTGAGATATATCCTTGTATACTTGAAGCAGAAAATCTTCTTGTAGATTACGTAGTTACTGGTAATGATGCTTTAAGGAGTGTGAAAGTGAACGCCATTGCTACAGAACCCTTCGATTTTACGGCATCGCATAATGGGGACGACATAACGCACGAAACACGTGCTATCCCGCAGACTTTATTATCCTCTAAAGTTTCTTTTTATTCTTTTAGGTAATAAAATATTATCGTGGAACGTTTTATGAGTGCCAATAATAATGGAACAATTGACAGGTTTTGTTATATGAAAATGTTATTTAGATATTATAAGAACGTTTTTTAAAAGAGAGATGTTTATAAGAAGTGAAGTATAGAAATCTGGAGAGTGTTTTTCTAGAGATTTTGAAGTATTTTCATTATAGTCGAGCTAGCTGGAGTGGTCAAACAATACTATAGTTTCTACTACAATCATATTCTTGATAACAGGAAGATTAAACATAAAAATATTAAGAGTTAGTGAATCCTCTAACCGACATGGGTACAATACAGGCAAGTTGAATTACATTATAATTATAAAGAAAGAAAAATTATTTATTGGATTCCCACAGGACAAAAATAAATTGACTAAAACATTATAGGTAAACAAAGTAAACATATAAGAATCTTAATAGAATTAAAAGATTTCATTCTATCCATTCAACAAAAATTGTGCCCAGACTTCGATGAAACACCTGCATTGATTTATAATAACTTAATAACATACTAAAACTACAATCAAATTAGTCTTGCTTCAATTTACGAGTACTGGACCTAACTTTCTTTGCATCTCCGGTGTATTACCAAGAAGTCGGTTTAAAGTCGGCACCAATCAGGTTTACTGCTGGGTCTTTGATGTGCCCTCGGACTGTGCCTGTGACACTGTCATAAACATGTCAGTGTCATAAACATAAAATTTATTGAAGCTAACACTCCCAAGAGTTAAGAGAATATTAGCACATGCCCTAAATAGTCAGTCTGGAGTCATGATCTAGTATGGGTCTTAGTGCTTCAAATAAATGGATAGGATTCCTTTCGCATTGGTATGTAATGTTGTGCAGAAGTCTTACCGATGTCTTGTTTTACTCTTTCTAATACAAGCTTTTGAATGTGGGCTTATTACCATCCACTACTTTTCGATTTCACTTTTTGAAGACATTTGCTGCAACGGTGTTTGTCACTGCCGGGAATTTACTCGATTTCATCTCCAATTCTTGGTCTGCCAATACAAAACTGGCATTGACGTCTGACTCATACTTACTAACCTTGCGTCAAAAAAACATGTGCGCAGCTTCCCCGAAACATGCGGTCTATCAAACTTCTAACAAAATATTGTTTCAGTGATGAGCTACAAGAACCTTGAACAACTGCTCGTTGACGTAATTTGTCAGAATCTAGACTGAGTTTGTTAAATTCTTCTCATAATTAATTGGAATAACTTTATGGACCACATGTACCTACAAAGTCCTTGGCCTCTTTTGTCATTATTAAGAACAAAAGTTTAAACGTGCAATGTTTCAAGGTGTCGTGGGAGCCGTCCGTCGTGGGTATCGTGTCTTATGAGCTTAGCAGAAAAAAGCATTTCAGCAGTCTGCACTGGCTGACATAGAATAAGTAATTCCCCTATAATATGATGACGTTTGAATTTAAAACAGATAGCTAAATAGAGATGCAAAAGAAAGTATGTGTTTATATCTACTTAGGGTTTAATAGAAAGAAAGAAAGAAAGAAGAAAGAACCCATAACTTGGCCGAAGCTAACGAGCTTTTAATTCCTTTAAAATTACAAAAGTGCATAGAGAAGAAACATTTTGATATTAAAAATTGCTATAATATCTTTGTAACGCGTTAATTTAAAATGTATTTTAAGATTTATCGAAGAAGCGGCGTTAATCGAGCAATTAGAGCGAGCCGATGCATGATGCCTAATGGTCAATAATCGTTACTTCCAACACTACGATAAAATTAGGAACGGCCCTATACATGCTCTTGCGCAACTTGTCGGGAGAGATTTTATGTGAGAACGTGTGTAATGCACTTTTGGAGAGATTGTGGAAGACGCAACTTTGTAATGACGTACAAGTGTACAACTTTGAAGATATTGGGTAATAGAACGACGGACGGAGCTATTCATCATACTGAACGTTGTACACACGGCTACACATCAAGCTATACAAAACCAGTTAATCTTGGCTTCACTTTACTAGATCTTTTCGCACAATGAACGATCAGATTATACTGGTTTTGTATAGCTTGATGTGTAGCCGTGTGTACATTCTCAATTTTCTAAATTGCTGCGCGTGTATATTTGTAGGTCTTGTAACATTTTACTTGTAAATTATACCCGGATCCTGTCTCTGCATTTATCGAGTTCAATTTGCATTTAAATTTAGACTGTTGCCAATTCATCTTTCAATACAATGAACCAAATTCTCCGTGTTTTTAATAGCACAGAACATTCCACCCTTTCATTCAATCAACACGAAACTGCCTTGGGTTTATTATTTTGATCTTAAACTATGTAAATACTCATTTCTCTACTTCTTAAAATATCTCGCAAAGTAAATAAATTGTTTGTGGTGCCGGATTCTTACACGTGTTAATGGTCTGACCTTTATTTACTTAAAAATATACTCGCCCATGGTATCGCGAAAACAGCGTGATCATGCTTTAGTATTTTCCGATAGAGCAAATAAATTTATCAGGTTATAATATAAACATGTCTGCTACGAAATTAGGGCACGAGAATACTCTGTTTTTCATTAAACATGGAACATATTCACATACCTGTTTCTATCGTTATTTCAGGTAAAGTAAAGCGGGTCGTACGCGAATCTCTCATGAATGACTTGTTGAATGAGTCACTGTAACGATCGGAAATACGGTTGGTAAACATTTGTGTTAGCGCCTCGTTGTCCAATCCTGTTTGGTCCATTTTCCTGTTCGATCTCGTAGTGTAAACTTTTCTTATTTACTTACGTATTAACTCTAAAGATTTTTCATTGGTAGTGCAAGCTTCTTCCACGTCACTGGAAGCAATAATTCAATCTGGAACTGGCTACTTCCCGACAAGTTTAATTGTTCTTGAAACCACTGATTTCGCAACTTGAATTCTTTTGATACAAGGGAATTGCATTCTAGGAATTCCGCCATATGCTCTCAGCTTACGCTGGCTCATGAATCTTGGCTGGACAGTAGCATAAGCTAACCTAATTTCTAAACCAAAGATAGGATCTTTAGAAAATGTTTTATGACTTTTTCTATTACGCCAGTAGATTTTTGCAGTTTATTATCGTTCCTTTTTTAGCTATATCTGGCGTTACGTCATTGTTAGCCTAAGGAAGTTGGATTTGCTGTTTCAACGAACATGGTATTAAATGTTTATTATCTTGTCTATAAAAATATTCGACTGGTTCAGTTAAAAGATGGCTATGAGTTATGTATGACGTAAGATATAAAGCGTATCGGATTCTGAAATGCGAATAATTCTATGTATAATTATTTGCCATTGTCATGATTTCACTAATTAATTAAATATCTGGCGAAATTATGTTTTGACTTTACAAGACTTAGGGGGACAATAGCCCAGTCTGTACGGAATCGCGTCAACACGAAATCGCGACAAAATGGTGACGTAACGTTTTCCTGAAACTACTAGGCACACATACATTTGTAGGAGCTCTCCCGCTTTGGTTCTGTCTGAGTTGAACGGCGAATGTTCATGAATGAAAGGGGGTGGATATTGTAGTAGGGGGTTGTGCTTACTACGAGTTACGATGTAATAATGGTAGTAAACGTATATTCTATCTCGTTCTGTCATTTTCACTCATTCGCACACAGGCAGGTTCCTGCTGTTTAGAATTTTAGAGAGAACTTTGTGTAAAACGTGTAATACTACAGTACGACAATGACAATAGTAAAAGTTATATTCTTGTCAATTAAACAGGTAAACAACGTTTAATTTTCGATATTTACCTATGTTACTTCTTAATCATTTATCTACAAAATAAACGTCGTCATGTTACAAGGGAATCGTGAAGGACGTGATTTTATCACAGAGGTTTTAATTACATTATTATTCATCCAATGAAAAAAATCAGTAAAGTCATTAATCAAAGTTAACCAGTTTGGCCTGTGACAGCGAAAGAAAGAGACGAGTATAGTAAAAAGGGATAGTGGCACATTCCTTCGGGATGCGGCCAGCATTCTTTAGAAAGGGAAATTATTTATGTTTTTTTTTTCTAAACCGCTTATTAAACATTTCTTTTGTAAAGTTAATTTTTAGTTTTGAAGTTTTTTCGACCATGACTTATGTAACATGGGTCTATGGAGGTTCACACCTCCTTTTTGAACTTTTCTATTTTTATTTAGAGCTGGCTGCCTCAGCTAGTTCCAAATTCAATTTATTTTGATGTTATTCAAGCGCTTCGATTGTGTTTTGGTTTTTTCTTTTCATTGTTTTCTTCATTTTGTGGTTTTGAATGGTTAAATTAATTGTTAAAATAACCACTAAGTTCGGTACGATATTGTGACGGGAAAAATAATGATGATGGCATCTTGAATTAGTTTGAAGTTGTTACTAGGTATGTGGTGATTCTGGTAAGTTTATACATTATTAACTAACATTACGTTTAAGGAAAATGTAGTTTTTTTTTATATCAATGGATCACATAGTCTTACAATTTAATCTTATCCGTAAAGTTAAGATGACTTGAAAGAATAGCTTCAGTCATGGTTCGGCTAAATAAATGTCCTGAACATGAGCTTTTTCCATAAATCGTTGTAACGAGCGGCTTGTAGGTGTCTATATCGTTAACTAGCTTTTGCCAGCGGCTTCGCCCTCGTGAAAATGACGATTTTCCATACAAACTTTCATCCCCTTTAGATCTGCCTTAGGGGTTGAATTTCGAAAAATCCTTCCTTATTCCTTGTCTACATAATAAAGAGAACCTCTGTGCATTTCAGCTTTCTAGGTCCAAGTGTTTGGGCTGGGCGTTGATGAGTCAGTCAGTCAGTCATTCAGGGCTTCTCTTTTTATTTAAATAGATTTGTAATTAAGTCATAATTTGGTTCACTAATAGACTACCTAATATCTATTTTAAAGTCAGTGCGTACCATATAGTTCTGAGCCTCATAGATTTTTTGACAAGCTACATTATGCCTTTAAAGTCCTTGTAGGTAATCTAACTAACACTCCTCGTAAACGAGCCTAGGCCATCATCGTTTCACATCACCCACAAGATTTAAAAACAATACTATCCTGTTCTGTCCCACCCTTGGGAAAAGGCCTCACTCCACTCCTTTAATATTTGTATGAATATGTTCATAAGAACGGGCCCCGAAAAAAAACATTGCATAGAGACAAACGTGCATGGGAAAATTATCCCAACTAACCTACTCCGTCAAGCGAAAGCACGAGACAGCTTGACTCCATGTTTTGAATAATACTTGAAAATAGTAAAAGCCGAGCTTATTGTTATCAAGTTTCACAATCACAATCAACTGTGGTATTGACAGCTAACGAGCCAAATAAACATTGCACTGATTGTAGGGCGAAAGGTTCCTACTTGTAACCATTCTGCCATTTCTACGTTCACTGGTAAACTCGTATTTAATTTATTACCATACTAACCCCGTGACCTTCGTTCATGAGAAATTATTATAAAAAAAACGTGTGGCACTCGGAGACTGCTGCGGTAAATCTATTGCATATCATTTTTTATCAACTTATGCAATAATAGATATAAATAATTAGGTATTAATAGTGTAATTACACACCAAAATAATTATTCATTCAAAAAATTTGAACAAAAATAACGATATTAAGAGTTTGATCTTCGAATTTCGCGCGATGTACATTTTAAATCAAAACTAACCTTCATAGACTAAGTAAGCTAGTAAGAAACTCTATGACAGAAAATTTAAAAGAAAACACCAAAAAGTGAAAAATAAACTTCAGAAGAAAAATCAGCTTCTGAAGTCGGTGGCAAAAAAACCAAATAAAACAAAGAAATGTCACCGACTTCAGAAGCTGATTTTTCTTCTGAAGTTTATTTTTCACTTTTTGGTGTTTTTAGGGTTCCGTACCTCAAAAGGTAAAAACGGAACCCTTATAGGATCACTTTGTTGTCCGTCTGTCTGTCTGTCTGTCTGTCTGTCAAGACCTTTTTTCTCAGGAACGCGTGGAGGTATCAAGCTGAAATTCATATCAAATACTCAAGTCTATGGTCTCTTGGAGCTGTGAAAAAATCAAACTTCTAAGTCAACGCGATCAAAAGATACTCCCGTTTATGCCGCAAATTTTCGACACTCGCAAGGGAATCAAAACCTACAGGGTACTTCCCGTGAACTCAGAATCTTGAAATTTGGTACGAAGCAACGTCTTATAGCATAGATAAAGGAATAATTTTTTTTATTTTTATATGTGTATTAGTATTTGTATAAGTATACCTATACTTTTTAATTTTTTATTTTTTATTAATGTTGATATTGTTTCTTCTGTACCCTACCACAATGTTGTCTTGTTTGACCCTAAGGTTGACTGGTAGAGAATGCCTTGTGGCATTAAGTCCGCCTATGTATCACTATTGTGCATAAAGTTTAAATAAATAAATAAATAATAAATAATTACGAAAACCATAAATTTTTAGTTACATCACATAATATATTTTTTTTACGGAACCCTCGGTGCGCGAGTCCGACTCGCACTTGGCCGGTTTTTTTTTATATATATAAGATGCAAAAGTAACCCTCTCTGTCTGTCGTGCGTTCACGCCAAAACTATTGAACCGATTTAAATAAAATTTGGTTCACAGATAGTCTAGAGCCTGAGAAAGGACAAAGGCTACTTTTAATGCGAAAAAAAGGGTTGAAAAGGGGCATGAAGAGATTATTTTTGGTCGCGATAACCGACATCGGTCGCGGTAATCGACATCCACAGGGGAGAAGCCGCTAGCATCAGCTAGTTTCATATAAAAAAAACAACTGGTTTCACACTAGTAAACATACTACTTACATAGGATTAATATAAAAACAACCAGGATTAATGTAACTACTGTAGGTCTTAATGATTAATTTACATTTCCTTCTATATCGGAATTTCATTGTGTTCTACACCTGGCGTGACCTGTTATATGAAGTTACGTAAAAGATTAATATTATAATCGTGTTACATAATTGCATTGTTATAACAATGTTGGCTAATCACTGGTGGTAATTCATTATCCATGCTTGACATCTATAATGTGCGTGGAATAATCAGCAGGTGATAAGTATTGTTATTGTTGAACTCGACTTGGGTGAAACGAATAAAACAATAAACTTGAAGTGCTTGTTTGCGCTTTTTGCTGAATGCATATGAAAGTCCGAACCGGAAGACGTTGGAACCGGAAGACGTTGCGTTGAAAGGCCTCCCACTAGGTGGACCGATGACCTGGTCAAGGTTGCGGGAACCCGCTGGATGAGAGACGCACGGGACCGGTCAATGTGGCGACACCTGGGGGAGGCCTATGTCCAGCAGTGGACGTCTTTTATTTGAAATGATGATAATATGAAAGTATACAGTCAACCAAGCATTGTACATCAAACTAAGTACCCCTACGCAAAAATTATTGCTGGGAAACGCCTTTTTTGCGAAATCACATTTTGTGCTGAAACTCAATGTAAACGAGTCAAGGTAATTTAATGGATGCTGTTCCAAATGATCCTATAACCTAAAAAATTAGTACGAAAACAGCTGTCAAAAATTTGGAACAATGTCCCCAAATATCTAGGTATGGTCCAAAAAGTGATCGTAGTGAAGGGGGCCTTCCGGCATCGTTAAGAGTACTTTTACACCTTATAAAGGGTTACTTACTTAAAACGAAAACATTTTTTTTTCTGTCTGTCTGTTTGTTCCGGCTAATAAAAACTTTTTTACAAAAAATTAAACCGACTTCAACAAAAAATCAAACACAAAAAAGTGAAAAATAAACTTAAGAAGGAAATCAGCTTCTGAAGTCGGTGACTTTTGTTTGATTTATTTCATGATTTTGCCACCGACTTCCGAAGCTGATTTCCTTCTTAAGTTTATTTTTCACTTTTTTGTGTTTGATTTTTTGTTGAAGTCGGTTTAATTTTTTGTAAAAAAGTTTTTATTTTTCACTTTTTAGTGGTTCACATGTGCTTACCCCTTCACAGCGTACTGGCGTGAAGTTATGTTATGATCTGGTCTAAACAATAGACAGACATGACATTTCAGCAATCCCAGTCCATTTGCTATCATTCGTTGAGGAGTTCCGTTGCCTATCTCCGAAGTTCTTCATCAGATCTTCACTAAATTGAAATGGAACCACTCCGAGAAAGTACTCTTCCAAAAACTACTCAAATCACTTGAAGTGTGCCTATAAAATTTGAAGAGTTCCCTCTATTTCTCCAGGATCCCATCATCAGATCCTGACTTGGTGATCATGGGACCACTTGGGAAGTATATCCTTTCCAACAAAAAAAGAATTTTTCAAATCGGTTAGCAAGCGACGGAGTTATGAGGTAACAAACATAAAAAAAAAAAAAAAAAAAAAAAAAAAAAATACAGTCGAATTGATAACCTCCTCCTTTTTTTGAAGTCGGTTAAAAAAGTATTGACAGCCTGACGTAAGTGTCATAACATTGAAAAATATGAAAATTATTTATTTTATTTTAGATATTTTATAAGAAAACGAATCGTTTTAGACCGATTCGCAGAATAGTAATGCAAAAACCAAAAAAACTTATGATAGATGCGTACTAATAATAAAATGAATGTTTATAGAGTACTCACTCCTCACTAATTTTCTTTCACTATTTCTATGCAATAGATTAATATTATGAAAGTTTCTCTAATATTTAATTCAATCATGATTCGAAACATCCGTGGTACCAAATATTATCAAAAGAACGTTAATTGTTGTTTTCCTTGGGAACAATATTTTTTCAGGATAAACGGTACCTACCATCCATACGTACGTTTCTGTACACCTGAGAACTTATACGGTGGTTTCGGCGTGAACACTTGAGTCTTTGGTCAACTGGATCCACTCGAACTGGACCCACGAATAAAGTCGAACAAATCACATTTCATTAAATGGTACCCAAAGATAACAATAACCTAAATAAAAGTGAAAGGTCTAAGTAGTAGTAGTAGGTATTTATCTATGGGCCAAAGTAGCCTGAAAATAAATAAATGTTATGTTTATGTTATCAGCAAACATGATAATAACATAAACATAACATTTATTTATTTTCAGGCTACTTTGGCCCATAGATAAATAACCTACCTTACAGACTACCTAACATAAATACGATATAGGATTGACATACCTATTATGCCACCACACTCTTAAATGTTAATTCAAATTCAAACGAATCCGGTTGAAAGTAGTTGTAACAAAGACATTCAAATAGCACGAGAATTGTTATAAGTACGAAACCCTTGGCGAAAGGATTGCCGCTCTCCTTGGGAGACCCAACGTTTTACATGTAAGCAATCATAAAACGTCCAGAATCTAGCAACCCGAACCGTCCGTGCACCCTGCCTGCACGCACGGTTCGGGTTGATAGATCCCTATAAATTATGTAATTCATAATTAATTAATCCCTCCTAAAAATATGTATTTGCTTTTACAATGTTACAGCGTTAGTACTTAAGTATACAAAGACATTGTAAGCCCGATATAATAAGTCATTGATTAATATAAAAAAAATTAAAACAAGATAGAAAATTAAAAAAAAAGTCTATGAATCTACAAGGTCTGGGTACACTGATGCCCCACCCATTCACAAACAATCATTAAAAAGATTCAAAGACAAAGAAAAATATAATATCAAGACTTATAATTATTATCCAATTGACACAAATGTTGCCATCGTCAGTGCTATAACTACTGTGAACAAAAGGTGTTTGTAATAACTTTGGTAATTTAAAAAATATTGTGGCTTAAAATTTATACTTCTGCCTCTTAAAAAGGATCATTGCAGTTACGATGCTGTCGACCATCTATCATGCACGTTGAATTCTAACATTTAAATGAATTATCGTTTCTAATAGATAGGCCGATATGAGGGCCTAATTACAGTTAATTGAAACAAAGTAGGCAAGCTCAACAATCACCATCCATATAATTGGTACATGCAACAAGGCGTCAAGTTGTCAATGCATTTGACAGTTAAGTCAACATGGTCGTGCATGCGCTCTACACGCAACGTACTTGAATAAATAAAGGCGCGTAAAGAATCAGTATTGAAAATCATCGCGTTAATGCACAATTTAATTTCTGTTTGCTTTACAGCGCGGCAGCGTGACACTTTTCGTTATTTAATGTGTGTTTTATTTATTTGTCAAGTTGATGTGCCATTAAATTATTTGAACTCTGTTTGAGTACCTACGGAAAGTATTATTGACTTTTCGAACTCATTTAAGAGAGACCTCGGGATACAGATCAAGTTCTCCTTACTTGATCTGTAAGTATTGCAAGGAGGGCGAGACACTCATAGGACTGAGCAGAAACAGTTCATCTGACCGAGTGCATTACCCAAGCACTAGCCAGTTTCAGAGGGGTAGTAGGTACTAAAGAAAACTTTACTAAATAAATAAATAGAACTTTAATAAATAGTTCGGTCAGTGGGTCGCCTTAGGGGCGGGTAAACACATCCTTGATCGATGAAAATAGAATGGCTGAAATTATAATATCTAAAGGGTGTCTCAGTAAGAGTGCACTTTTTCATTTTAAAATAAAAACAAGTATTTTACGACAGAGTTGTGATATTTTTATTGTATTGTATTGTAAAGAAGACATGTTCCAATTAAGTATGGAATAAAATATCCGGTAAATGACCCCCACGGCTCCGATGACAGGCCATTACTCTTTTCATGAAATTTTCCGTGACTTTTGCACAGAGATGTGGCTGTATCTCACCGATAACGCGTTGGATTTCCGATTTGAGCTCAGGAATTGTTTCGGGTTTATTCGCATAAACCCGAGATTTCACAAAACCCCAAAGAAAAAAATCGCACGGCGTTAAATCGCACGATCTTGGTGGCCAGTTGACATCAGAATTTCGTGAGAAAATGTGTTGATAATGTGTTCCCCATTTTTGTAAAGAGTTTTCACAATTATAACGCGTTGGTCTTTCGAAAAGCGCTCCATTTTTAATAATCTGAATAAACAGAGATGACAGCTGTCAAATTCAGAGTTGCCACTTGTATGAAAAAAGAAATATTCCAATTTTAAAAAGTGCACTCTTACTGAGACACCCGTTACTTGTAACGTGCCACTCGTCTAAAAAGTAACAATCACGCAACTTCCTAAAATAAATATTTTAAAATAATTTTATTGTAAGTATCTATGTATTTTGAAATAAACAAAACAATGAACAGATTTCAAGTAGGTAAATATACTCAGTTGATAAAAAAAAAACGAATATTACATAAGCCAGACAACCCTGGGCCCCGAGTCTGCTATTCAATAGTGTCAGAATGGTCGATCATTGATCTCATAATGGTTGATTGATGACAAGCCAAAAAGTACCTTATGACTGTCGATTTAAGGTACTTTTTGGCTTGTCGTCAATCAACCATTATGAGATCAATGATCGACCATTCTGACACTATTGAATAGCAGACTCGGGGCCCTGTTCGTTCTTCGGGGTTGCAACTTGCAAGTTCTTTGCAAATCGGTTTAAACTGACACACGACGAAAAAGTACCTATACTTTCCGTAATTCAAAAGCTCCCACGAACGTGAGCCATCGAAATGACTCTTATGATTTATGAGAACACATCCAATTCCCTATACCTACCTTCTTACTATGGAGATGGAACAATTAAGTACGACATCATACATCATGAGTTCATGACACAATCATGACATGTCGTTTCACAGTTTTACAAACTAATCAACAACAAAATACAGTATCCCACAATACAAATGACTCTAATTTCTATGTTAAAAACTTAATCAAGTTTGTACTGTGTGTGCCCATCATACATTCAAATTAAGTCATTGAAATACTTAGTTCAAAATCGTTTGGGATAATAATGGTCGCATTTCGCGCTCCAATGGGCCTATGACCTCATTAGACGGTAATACCTATGGTAATACGAATAGTATGGATGGGCCACGATGCGTTTCACTGATTGGGGCTTTGACCTTAAGTCACTCAAAACGCGATGTGTGAAATTTATAGAGGAATAGATGGATGGGTCTTTTTAAAATGCACTTTGTTGTGAATACATTACTGTAAAAAGTTTGCATGTGAATCAGTTTTTGTAATTTTATGTAGAGCTAAGCGAGTGCTGTGTACAATGTACATGTTGAATAGTATCGAAAGTATTCGAAAGTGTTAAGTATTCTTCTTCTTGGTGTCGATGATTCCCAATCTTTATTTTTTTATTAATAAAAAGGGTGTAAGCTATCAAAACTATTTCTTACATTTTATAGGTGTATTTTTTTCCGTTTCCCGTTCCAAACGACCAATCGGCAGTTCTTACTGTTCTAATTTATAATAAAACATGTTATTTTAAGCTTTTTGTAAGCTGCTCTTTTGGTAAAACACTTATCTATGTTTCACACTTACAAAAAAAAAAAACACGCATTCTGTAACTTTTCCCCGTTTTCCACGCCGTGAATGTGACGAAAGACGCCTATATCTTTGTTTTCTACTCTACGCACACATGGACAAGAGGCCTGTCTAGACGGACACACACCCTCGCTTTCTACCGCACTGGCCTACGCACCCTTCAACCCCTAAGCACGATTAGCTTGGTCCCTCGGGTCCCCATTAGATCCCCTCACCTAATAGTAAGCGCCCTTTTTTATCGAGTTTTGTCCTAAAATGGAAAACAACTACCAGGATTCCAGTCTTCGGGAGCGGTTAACGAACTTTCACCCTTAGAAGAGACTCAAGATGCGCAGACTCAAACTTGTCTTGTGACTCCGCAATTCGCGCCCCGTATCTAACTCTTTCTAACGTTATGCTCTAGACGAGTCTGTCATCTCTTTCGCACCTGCCTAGAGGGGTTGTTTCGTTTGCCTGTAAGCAAGTGTGTGTGTATTGAGGTTAGAGGAGCCACGTACGCTCAACCCCTTCGGCGTGCGATGCGTGTGTGTTATGGCGTGTGTTATGTCTAGTAGGGAGGCCATACATGTGATACTCCCTACCGGTTTCTGGTGCCCTGGTACATGAGTATGTGTAGAGATTAGAATTTGCTAAGCAAACGCTGTTTTTTTTCTAACACACGTGCACACATGTGATGCTAACGTAGGCTTCTAATATTCGTAGCACACAGATATCCGTTATTCAAATGCACATCTAAGTTCTCGTATGTGGACACATTTTCACACGAGTGTTGGACGTTAGAGCGGGCAGGAAAATGTGGATGCACCGGTCTCTTTCTGCCGCGGAGGCTTTACGATTTGGGTACCTCACACGTCGCGATTAGAAACGGTAGCGGTACAGAACATAGATATTTAAGATAACGTTTTTAGTAATTAAATCAAAGACTTTATTCATTATAATCATTATATGGAGTTGAGTTACGTCTTAAAATAACTAAAACATTGTAATCGGTGTATGAGAGGTTATTGAATCTTTTGAGATGTAATGGCAGAACCGGTAGTAGTATAACTACAAATACCTACAAACAGTTCTTCTAATAAACGCTATAGACCGCTCGAATAAGTGCTAAACAAATATGCATCTAATTTTACACAATAGTATCGTCGTCGTTTATGTACCAATATTGAGATATAAGCAAATCCCAACCTCGCGACTATAAAAAATCTAAATATTGAAATTAAAAATGTCTAACAGCTACTAGTTTCTAAAATCAATTTAAATATTGTCCGCTAGACATAATGTCTCGCTAAGTGGCATGTGCCAACGGCTAGCGGTCACAATTTGGTGTTTTACAGTCCACTTGTACTAGCAACATTTGCTTTACAAAAACCGCCCTTACCACTATACAATCAACACACTTTCATGGTGAACCTTTTAACATTTACTTAAATTTGGTTGTCTGTACTACTCGTGTCCACATTGCGATGTAGACTGTTAACTTTAGGTTAACCCCTCGACTGCAGTAGGTACCACAATATTTGTTGAAGGTCGCACGCTACAACCAGTTTGAAGCTTTTCTTTTACCGTTTTGCGTAAAGTTCGTTTCAAGGTGAATTTGTTTTAGGCATCGTTGCTACGTTTTGTGCGTAATACTAGCTTATTTTATTTCTGGTTTATTTTAATTAAGTAGGTATGAATCTTATATCTAAGAAACTGTGTACTGACACTGTGTGTGTAGAACTGTAGACCTTTGGATAAACTACTAATCTCTACACATGCGTGATTAAGCTAAGCGAATACGCAGACAAATAGGTGACATTATAATGATACGAATCACATGTTACACATGAATAGTCCCAGTACATATCATTAAATTGCCGGTCAAGTATAAATAACAGTAGAAGCTACATTATGACAGCGCCGGAAACGTCCATAGCAAGATTATTATACTATAATATAAAGTCATAGATTTGCATTATAAATTCGGAAAATTTACATAGCTGCGGCTAGAAAGAACCTTTGTAACATCTTCAAAAATAAACGTATTGCTAGTTATTTTGCGAAAGTCAGTGAAGTTCAAGATTTACACGTCGTGCTTTTTTTTTTGTCATCTGTGTTGAAGTAATATTTTTCTACTGCAAATAGAAGACGAAATAAAGCATTACACATCAACAAGAAGCTTAATTCTCACTAAAAATCTACGTAGATTTTAAAAGTATGTGTAGATTTACTTACATAGTCAACATTTGCAGAAAACAACTTTTTCGCACAAACCATACGTTGTAGGGGGAAAAAATGGTGCGTGTGTTTAGTAAAAACCTTATTTATGCAAATGTCAAGTGCCGTACTATGTCAGCTTCGTGCCGTATTTGAGTAATGTGACGTAATAAGTACACATTTGTCAATCACAAACAATGCATTACTTTCAACAAAATGTTTGATCTGTATGTGGATTTAAATAACGCGTGTAGCGAACCTTACTGATTTTAAAATTATTTTATGTTTCTTTATGACCAATTATCACATAATTTACCTTATTAACATTAATCTAATAAATAAAGAGAGAAGTCCTGACTGACTGACTGACTCATCAACGCCCAGCCCAAACGCTTAGACCTAGAAAGCTGAAAATTTCCACAGAGGTTCCCTTTTTAATGTAGACAAGGAATAAGGAAGGATTTTTCGAAATTCAACCCTTAAGGGAGTTAAATAGGGGATGACAGTTTGTATGGAAAATCGACATTTTCACGCGGGCGAAGCCGCTGGCAAAAGCTAGTTTAATAATATTTACGACGCTAAAGACTCTTACTTAATCAAACAACTTTACGAGCTTTACGAACACATATTAATGTTAACCCTCTCTTTGCAGGTAACACGCCGCTACTATCCTGCTATCCTGATATCCTGGTACTATGTTCCCGTAAGCGTGTGTGTAAATCACGCCTAATCCCGTGACGTCACGCCAGGCCACCGGGTACCCACATCATATTCCGTAGAATTTTTATTGTACCATTTATTAGATTGTTCACCTTCCCATACTTTATAGCACAATATCTTTTTACTAGTTGGAATTTACTATCGCTGGCTTCAAAGGTTTTGGAAGTTAAAAGTTAGTTACTGTAAATTATATTACGGTTTGTGTAATAAAAGTGTCATAACGAAGCGAAAGAAAGTGGTAATTGTGACTATCGGGAAAATTGATTAGTAATAGCTAGTGACATTTTAGTTTTATAACGCAGCTTGTTAGATATGCCATAGGCTAAAGTAAGGTGTTCATGTCAATAAGCGAAAACACTGACAGAATCTGGTTTTATCATTGATTTCAATTATATTTATAAAACGTTGATAACCAATTTTGGTAGGTATGTAACCTATCGTTTTCTGACATGATTACTTTATGTGCCTTGTGACAGTTACACAAACATCTGCAAAACTTTATTGTAGTTTTAAATCAAAACCAAATGCATGTAATTTAATGCATCCGATCCAATCCTACATGTCACAAGTACTGAATCCTACATAATCTGACTAGGCAGTAGGCACTAGGCACACAGTCATGCCACGGACAATCGTCATTGAATTCGTATGAATGCGAATATATGACAATGCGACGCTGTCCCTGACCATTATAGCAAACGGTGGGCGGCGGAAGGGTTATCAGCGTGGAAGTCCGCTCCAATACTCCATATCGCGGCGCCGAGTGATCAATATCGTTTATTTTTTTTTTACTTGGTAACCTACCTATATTTTTCTAATTATAAATACCGAAAATGTGAATTCTAAGACCAAAAAAAACTGAATTCGTTAAGTCAAGTTACAATATTTTTTAACCCGGTTACTCAGTTTTTGGTCCTAGAATCCGCATTTTCAACATTTAAAAGTATAAAACCAAAATTTATTTATTTAAACTCCATGTGCAATTAAAAGTGGTCCATATGCGGACTAAATGCCACAAGGCATTCTCTACCAGTCAACCTTTGGGTTAAATAAGACAACATTGTGACAAAATTCAGCGTGTTTTGGAAATCAGTCAATATTCTATTTATCCTTGAAGAAGGATAACGGTAAAACGTTTTTTGATTTCGACAAAACATTATCTGGTTTTTAAAAGCAACAGGTTATCAAAATAAATCTGAATGCCGCTACTCTTTCAACAATGTTTATCTCAAAACTTCACACAATTGATATAAATGCGGAAGCTCTAACTCATAAATAAACTATAATAAAATCAGAAGGACACTTGACTAAGAAGTCAGAAAATTTAAAAAGTA
Organism: Diarsia mendica; assembly: GCA_949316265.1. Lineage (NCBI taxonomy): Eukaryota > Metazoa > Arthropoda > Insecta > Lepidoptera > Noctuidae > Diarsia > Diarsia mendica. The sequence goes on along the minus strand of OX438906.1, from coordinate 5,360,571 downwards.
AAGTGTTAAAGGATGAAACGGATGAAAAGGATCTTTTTATATCACCCCCGGCTTCTGAGAAGGAAATGCCACCGCATCCTTTTGAGAGCATTCAATTAACCGTGAATGGATTCATAATATACGCTTTTTATCGTTAAAAATAGACCAACCTCTTGACACTTCATGTAAAAAAAAGAGAGATATAGTGCTATGCATGTCGGTACCTTTTAAATATCTGTTGAACACAATTTTCCAGTTTACAAAACTATTTGAAATTGAATATGATTATTTTTTGTTATCTTATTAGCCTAGATAGACGTAAAAAATCTCTTTTGGTCATCTAGGTAACATTTGTCACTTAGTATACCAATAAAATTATTGAACCTATTTTTTGGCAAATCGTCATATCCGTAAACTGATCTAACACTATAGAACACTATCGAAACGGGTCTTATCGCGATATTCTTTTTAACGAGGTAAACAGGTACCTACTTGTTTCCCGACGTTTCGATAGTGTTTTATAATGTGTACAAATCGCGAAAGTTTAAAAAGTTTGATCTAACACTATCTTAAATAAAGGCTAAATAAGTTCCTAACCTAAATTACTCTAACTACTACAAACTTTTTAATTTTCTTAACGGTCCATTACAAAATATGAGTTCTTTAGCATAATAGGTACATGTAGGTATCTGTGACTGTGAGTTTAACTTCAACAAATCCTAACATCAAACGTACATCAGCCGGCAATAATAATATTTGCTCCTAACAAACCGAAACTAATTGCTTGACGTTGTTTCTGGACTAATTAGTAATTACTGGGTAAATGCCTCATTATTATTATTAGTTCTACTCTCCCGTCAGTGTTCTAGTATTAGGTAAGCTCGCTCGGTAACACCCTTTCGTCAACACTGTTGACGATCGGGAAAAAAAAGTTTCGTTCGTTCATTATGTAATTTTATTGTCTTTCGTATTGTTTATTTTCAAGCTTTGTCCGCATCCAAATCATCCACTGTCACTTTACAAAACACTATAAAATTCTTTATTGTCTCATTCATTATCATAAATTGAGCATTTTGAGATAGTTACTGGTGTGTACACTGGCCAACTCGTTTAAAAGTGAGATCAAAATTAATAAATCCCCACCAAAGATCCCAGATAAAATACCGAAACGTTTCAACTATTAATTTAACTTAATTACAGCACGTTCCCAGTTTTTTCTAAGTGTCGAATTTTATTTTTGTCCAAATCTCCGAAACTACGCAACAGGATCCCGAGGGGTTGGATTAAAATAACTTGTTTTCTTCTTCTTTTTAACATTTTTGATCCTAAGTAGCGGTTGCCAGGGTGCTCACAGATTTGAATCTGTTAATGTGAGTATGCTTTTTGTAATGCACCGTGAAGATGAAACTGATAAAGATGTGTTTAAGTCATTGGAAAATGATTTTAAAACTTTGTTTGTGGTTATTGGAAGTTTTATGTCAAAAACAATAAGTGTAACGATACCGTCACGACGTACAGTGTCGCATTTATGATACAATAAGGCTGAGGCTACAGTAGGCAGCGATTTGCGATGCGACTGGAAGAGCGAATTTTTTTGAACTGAATTGAATTGATGTACGGTGTAGCCATATACGTGAGCATTCATTTACTTGTTTTAATCGCTCATGTGTCGCAGGTCGCGTCGTGGCCTAATGTAGCCTCAGCCTTATATCGGTCGGTTTTAAAGCAGTTTTAAAAGTAGTATCAATTTTTTTTTAAATGATCTGCCTATATTTCATCCCTGTTATGTTAAATAATAAGTGAACATAATTATCACATTGTCAGTTCAAATGAATCTCAAAAACAGCAAGATTCTTATTTTGGTATTATTTTCATCTCAGCTCCTTGTAAACTCGGTGTAACATGCGTGTTACGTGTAAAGATCTCCTCTCGCGATATCACTCCGTACAAGGGTTACATGACTACATGATAGTGCGCGCGTGTGCGGTTGCCGCGGCCGTCTCGGTAAGCGATACTACTCCAAGATTACGCGCTTGGAGGGTTCACTATTATATCTTCTGACTTCTGCTGCCCTGGTACTGCGGGTGACGTAATAGTTTCTTTGCATATATTATCTTCGTCACAAAGTACTCACGATAGTTTTGGTATAGGGGTGGTAGTTGAGACCTTATATCCCGCGCGCGATCGTAGTAAAACTTTATAGCGTGAGAATTTGGTCGCTTTTGATCTATAGCGCGCCATGCTGCTTTGTAATTAATTTGTATAAAATTAATCTAACATAATTAACTTATTTTTTTATTGCATTTTGCGTTAAAAACTACTTAATTTAAAAAAATGTGAGTATTGTAAAACGGTGTCCTAGAGTTCGTTGTCATCAGAACCTACAACTACAACCACTGGACCCTACAGACCACTGGTAATAAGCTAAAAATCTCATTTTAACACAAGAAACTTGTTTCAGCAACATCTATCCTTACCACTATCATAAAATTATGCGGCATCCATTAGGTAGGTAATTTGTGGTGAACGAACACATCAACTTCTGCTAATTGGATCTCTCTCCCATTTACAAAGTTATATAGACCTGTTATGATCTATGTTGCTGTTACAAAAACAAGTGTAGGCCCAGCATTACGTTACACTTATATGAATGTTTATAAAAATGGACTAATATGGGAATAACAATACCCCAAAGAGATTTTTAAGGAAGTAACCACACGGTAGATTGATGACCCAAATAACGTAGAAGGAATTCTAAAGCTTGCCTTGTGTAATGTTTTGACAGTTTATCTGTCTTGATCTTGTCCCTTAATCATCGTAAGTCGGTGTAACATATAAGTAGTTCAAGTTGAATTTTCCTATTGTTGAAACAAAAGAGGTCGCTAATAACAATTATTTTAGGCCTAAATTGAGTTAATACAGACATAAGATAAGCAGATTTTAAAATGAGGGCTATACAGGTTAAGGCTAGCCTAGTTCTGGAGACTGCAGATCTTTCTTTGATCTTTGTAGAGCTTTGTAGCATGAACTCGAATACCTTTTGTTGTTTTAAAATAAAACATATTATTATCTTATGCTATGCCTTTCGGCAAATGTATTTTTCTATCGGATGTTCAGTTTCGTAGATTACTTCCCAGTCTTCCCGCAAACTTGAAGCTTACAAATTAAACTTAATATTATAAATACATTGAAAATGAAACAATAATCATTTTGTAAGTTTATAATTCACCTGAATCTCAGGAATTTATGACAATTTACAAACATTTTTTAAGGAGACAGACAAATTCTTAACTGTAGGATTTAAAAAAAAAACCGTAAAAATGTGTCAAAAGATTACCCGTACAATACGAACCTGTAACTTGTGAGTTGTAAACGTATGAAGTCCATAAACCTGTAATTTTATGCTTTAAATTTTAAAATACAGTCTTTGGACATTAGCAACGCACGGTTGACCTTCAAGGGTTGTCAGAAAAATACGTAAAATATTGATAAAACAGCGAAACTAAACTTCCTTGAAAAGGCTTAGAGTTCCATCAATTTACAATTCTCCACGATATCCTAGAGGCTTCCGAAACTTGCAATATATTGTTTTAGTCTACCTTATAATTTTCCAAAACCGGCATTTTGTGTATTCATCATTCTTAAAAACACACCTATATACCTCCTCAAAAGTCCTCCTGGTCCTCCTAGTTCCCAAATTATTTAGTTTTTGTGAATTGCATTGGATTCAGCAGACTAACAAAAAAAAAGTTTTCACCTTATTATAATTAGAATTTATGATCAAATAACTAGTTATGGAGTATGGATGTCATTAGGTGTCTGACACTCTGACAGCGATGACGTTACGTTATTAAGCCAGTAGGCGTGACCAGGAGAGCATTATCACGCGGCACGTCTCATCGCTTTCATCATTATAGGCTGCGCTTATGAGCATAGTCCTGAAGATAGAGACCCTAAATTAAAGATTTATATGGACGCTTTTATAGGAGTGAAGTGATTTTCGTGTTTGCATAGCATGTCTTTTCCTCAAAAATTTACTTGCTGTCGATCTCTATAGTTTTCCCTTAAATTAGTTAGAGGACAAGTTAGTTAGTCAGGGCATGTTAAAAATTCAGATATTACATTATATGATAGGTTACATGACAATTATATGAGTGTTTTGAGCTAAAGAAAAGAAACTACCAAATATCTAAGCAAAACTATTTTTCTCTGTAGTTTCAGTTCTTTTTTTTATTTATTACTAGCGGACGTCACGTGGTTTCACCTGCGTAGGTCCCGTTCCCGTGGAAATACAGGGATAATAAAAAGTAGCCTATGTTGCTCAAGGTGAATGTAGCTTTCTAATGTTGAAAGAATTTTTGAAATCGGCGCAGTACTTTTTGAGTTTTTCATTACATCATTACACACACACAAAAATACAAATATTTCCTCTTTATAATATTGGTGTAGAAGTGTAGATAAGCCTATATTGTCCTACTGCAGGGCAAAGGCCTCCCTTCAGTCCCTTCCCTCTTTCGACTTTTCGCGATCTAGTGCGATTGTAGACCAATCCTTTGCGTCCAGCTCATCCTGCCATCTCCTTCTGGGCCTGCCACGTTGTCATTTCCTGCCTCTTGGTATCCACTGAGTGGTCGTTTTTGCCCATTGCTTCTCCGACATGCGGCAGATGTGACCAGCCCAGTTCCATTCTAAACTCGCAGCTGTAAGACCAACATCAGCTATTTGGGTTTTGGTGCGAAGTATTCAGACTCTACATAACATAAGAAAACCATGGCGAGTCTCCTAGCCTACAAGGACCAGTTAATAACGCGGGCGTGTCTGCCGCCTGACGTAATTACCTCTTTATTGCTGAAATATTACGGCCAGCCCTCAAAGACCATGCCTCTTGGGGTGACTGCACTCCCGGTAAAAAGAGCAAGGAACCCTCAGGGGTTATGCAATCAAGATGTAAATGTCAATTTGAATTTAGTGTAATTGCAAGTAAACGATTTTTCGTTCGTGGGGCTTTATTTTTCCGTAAGTGCTTTGGGATTAAATATTGGAATTTTGAAAGTTTTAATTCAGCCTATGTCGATTTTTAGACTGTGACATATTGAATGAAAGGCATAAACAAATAATTAAACAAAAAAAAAAAACACCAAACTAATTTTGTTAAAAAGGTAAAGTCAACCAGACTTAACTAATGAATTTGGGAGCAGATTAGTGCTACGACCATTTTGTAGTACCTTATAGGATGGTTCACGTTTCACAAAATATGGCCACAGGAGGTTCTAATTGTGTAGTCTTAAATCGCGTTACAAACGACCGTCAAGCCAAGCCAGATATTATCGTCTACGAAAACCGCAATAAGTACACTAACTGTATCACCCAAAATCACTATCTAAACCAATTTGTTTATCTACAGCTTAGATAATAAGTTAATTTACTGAAAAAGTTTCTTAATCACAACACCTCATACAATTCGACATTACTACCCAAACCAGTTTTGTTTACACACGCCCCTATCCATCGCGTGCCGTAGTCGCGTGCCAAATAAACGATACAATACAACAAGCCAGGTAACCAGAACGCATGCGCTAACACGGCTGCCATTGTAACCGGACCTCCCCACCCTTCCCAACTAACTTAATTCTCTAACATTGAAGGGTCCACGCTGCATTGGAGGGGTTCTTTCTAAATTGGTTTATGGGACAGGTATGGGAGGCAGGTGGGCCGTGGGACGCATGCGCCAGCCGCCAGGTAAGCTTACCAACCTCCCGATATCTCCTTGTATCCTGGTAGGCGGCTGGCATCTTGCCACAGGTATGATCCCAAGGAACAGGTGATAAGGCTCTCACGTGGACCTCAGTGATGACCCTACGTGGGAATCTAACACCTGTGGACATGACTCATGAATATTTTTGATAACATTATGGTAGTTAATTTTTTATGCGAAATTGAACTTTATTCCGAAGGAATACGACTTTTCACGAAACGAAAATACTACGTGCTCTTTTTGTTGTCATAAAATGAAAAATATTTGTAATACAAAAAAGCATTTGACTTTCATAAACATTTCTACTCATAATATTTGTTTAGTAAAATAACTAAAGATATATTCCACTATGTGCAGTTACTGAGCATTAAAAATTCATCGCATGGCAAAGGAACCATTTCTCAGATTTGTTACGTCTGTCTTACGCGCATTGCGAGTGACAGGACGTCAAAATAAATTGATATACCGCGCCATTCGAACGCTAGCATTGAACTTCTCGGCAGATAAGTACTTCACGACATGATTTATTGCTTTAGAGTGTAAAGTAAATAGTCTAATATCTGCTCGACTTCATATTCGTCATATAGACAGCATACCTACTTAACATAAAAACCCCAGAAATAACATATTTTTGCGGATAAGGACCAACAATGTTCAGATTTTGGTCAATGTCCCCAAAGTAAGTATGTATTTATCATAAGTTATTTAAATCTTTCTAAACTAACTAAGTTATTCAAAACCTTTATCTTATTTCATAATAACTTAATCATCCACCCGAATATCTTGCAGAACTAATTCAACATTACTGTTCACAAGACCATAATCTTGAACAAGCTGATTTTATTAAAGATGCAGTGGTAATGTCTCTATAATAACAATATTAGCATAAAGATTTCAAGTTGCCAGTCACTATACTAACGATGGGCTGTGGCTACGGTGACGAGATGAGCGGGGTTTGATCAAATCCCTGTTTCTAAGTAATTTTTGCAATCGCTATTAGTTACTAAAGTGTGTCAAAGTCGACCGCTTCTGTTTTGCCGTATGGTATAGAAAAGTCTAAGTTATTACTATGCTAACAAGATTATAACTCCTACAGTATCTACATTTAGAAGAAAACGCATAAAGTAGCTCATCGTAAAATATCTACCTATTAGCATCACAATTAAGTTGTTATGAAACTTTAAACAGCTACCTTGTCGTTAGCTCCAATCTAATTTATTTTACATCGTCTCGCCAAGTCGCCATCCTACGCTTATTCCATTACTAAAACGCTCATTAAAAAATCTATTTACTATGTAATGGCCCTAACCCTTTCGCGGCGCGCCGTAGTTTTTAAGGAACCACACACAGACTCTTTAGACCTCCCGAGAAGAGGGACGTGCCTCCGCAGGGCTAACTAATGACGACGGCAAAAAATGTACAGGTTGAATGGTGAGTGAATTTGAGGTATTATTTTTATATGCATTTTATTTAAGGTGGACTGGCATGGAAATTGGAGGTTAAATGGCTCCGTAATTCGTAGGATCATAAAATGAAATCTAATTAAGGAAATCAGAGTAAATTAATGCATCCAATTAAGCAATCAAAGTGTAAAGGAAGTATCATAAATTCATAATAGTAAAACATGAGCAAAACGAATAATGGTTAGACCGATTAGAAAAAAGTTGATGCAGATTAAAAAAGAAATGCAGTCATCATTTCGTCACCCTTGTTTCAAAACGGTATAAAATAAACGTACATGTAATAAAATCCTAATAACCATTTGGTTGAACAATAAAAAAGTCTATGAAGCGGCAGATGAGCCGTGAAAAGCTACCTACATAGCAAAATATTATAACAGCCGTAAAAGTCAAAGTGAAATTATAGATAAAACAATAAATCTTACGCTAATAGACCGACTCGAAAGAAAAATAGCAGACAACCTAGACTTGTGAAGGTGAACATAATATATCTCTTGAAAACTACTTATGTTGCTTTATATTTTTACGACCGCAATGTTATAGTGTAAAATGTGTTATAAAAGTAGGTAGAACCAAAAAAAAAGGGAACAAGACCGAGAGAGAAAAGATGAAATGCCACCTAGCTATACTCGTAAGTTAAAAGCATAAATCTGAAGAAAACACTGATAAAATGATGATAGGTATATCTTTTAAATAAATCGTATTTTTACAAAAGGCCACCATACCACCATAACCATACCTTCATAGTTCATGAAATTATAAATTAACTTTGTTCAGACAAATAATGAGTACCATTGGTTCGTACTTCGTAGCACCGCGCGCCGCGCGCCGCTCCTATAAAAGTGCGTGATCTTAGTGCGTGAAGTTTTCACAATAAGCAAATAATAATTTATCATTACCTTCCGTACTAATGTCCCCGAACAATAAGCTATTGACCTCATAAACGAAACAAAGAAGTTCAAGTTCCTGATATCTGGCATCCCGGTCCTGGGTTCGATGCCCGACTCAGTCAACTGTTACGGCGCGGTACTAATTGATTAGAGCCATCAAATTTGTCTAGACTTGTCCACCCGTGACCTATCTAGGTCCGCTTAAATTAGATATCATTAGGGTTCCTTGAAATGCAAAGTAGAACGTTTGAATTACACTTATTAATCAACTACGTAGTTTCTGTTTGCGTAGAATTAACATGTAGGGTCTCTCTAATATTTATCGTTTTTCATAAGAGAGAGAGTTTTTAAACCGAAAGCTTCTAAACTGCAGTAGTTTCAGAGATAACTTACCATTCAAACTTCTCTCCCTTTCTTTATATTAACAATGAATCGTAGGAATCAAGCTTTTCTAGCTTTTTAGATTCAACCACATGTATTTTATAAAGTCAGTACCTACTCATAAATGCCTTTACTTATTCAATAGATTCAATCTTGTCGATATCATTCATGCATCCCCTTTACATGTATCAGAAATTCAAATCAATACATACGCATAATGTAATAGTGCTTCTCATAAATAAATCATAAATATATTCAGTTAGGATTTTTAACTTAACGACGCCGACGCTGTAAACTGTTGTAAGTAAACATAGTGTATCATCATTCTCCTGTTCTTGTTCAGATGTTCTCGATGAATGCCTTAAATAAATTAAAACTTGAGCTTTGAATGTGAATGTCCATAAGAGTAAAGTCGTAAAGTCTATAAGAAAGCAAAATGTGAAAGATGGTACTCGTACGGGTAGAAAGAGACACTACTGAGATAGGTATAATCTCCAATAGAGTAATTTTGAAGAAGATCTTCGACGTAGACCTAAATAAGTTAACATAGTTTAATAATTGCTATGAACATTCTTCATATTTAGCAACCATGTACGGAATTCTCACAGTAATTGTCAAATTGATTAATTTTATTCGCAACAAGAAAACAAGACGTTAAACCGCGGGAACGCCTCCCAATCTCGTTGCTGGTTCTTCTATTAGATTGTCTATTTTGCTGTTCCTAGTTCCTACTTTAAATTACTGGGGTGTGTCACCAGTACACCACGATGTCTTTAATAGGATAAAAAGTAAATACCACTTCTCATCTGTCTTCTGTCTTGCGAATAATTTCTATTTTCCTCGTTTTTGCCTTCAATATAATTACGATTGTTTTTGTCATTTCATGGAATGTTTTTTTACTTAATTTATCTTTAAAATCGGATGTTCATCATTTACTGGAATTTGGCATCCTTGTTGTGATTGGCTAGTTTTTATAAGAAATCTAGCGTATTGATAAATAAGTCCAAACATTACAAAACCATAAATTGCACTTACGATATGCAAACACACATCGTTTGCACTCGGTTCCTAATGTAATTCAAACTTCTATTCAAACGTTGAGTCACCGTACGAGCAGTTAAATTAATATTTTTCCTAACCAAAAGCTTGTTTACACATACATCATTATGCGGCGGTTCTTCATCAAAAGACTGTTTGTTCTCACTGATAGTTACAATTTATTACCATGCTTTGGCCCTCCAACGTGAAAGAATTCCATTACTCACCACTTATACAACTTTCATCGGGTTCGTATATTCGACGAGCAATGTATACTTAAACTTGTAAACTTTGGTCAGTATCTTTCGGCCGTGTAGACAGATCTTTAGATCTAAATAGATGGCCGTGGGAGGCGGTGTTTGAAAGAAAGTGGAAGCCATAAGTGGACAATTTGATCGCTTCTACTAACATAACAAACGGCGCTTCATTAGTCTAGTTTAGGACTTCAGTAATGACGTCATTCATGAGCAAGAGGCTCTTAGTAGTGTACGTACGTGCAAGTACTAATAGTGTCAATTTATCATCCATATTGGTAGCAACAACGACTTCTAGGTCATACATGGTCTGAGCGCTAAGTGTCAAAATTGAATGAGTGCCAAATCATTTTGGTGACTCCATACAGTTTATTGGATAATTGGATTATTTGTATTGTTACTTATCCTTGTTTTGACAGTTTCAATTGTTTGTTTAACTTCTAGTTGTCGTTAAGGAGCTTTACTTGGAAAAAGTTGCATTGACCTAGTTGATATTTTAGAACGCGAGTAACTTTGTGTGCATGTTTAATGGTGATTCACTCTCATTTTATCAAGAGGCTGAAAGCGGGTCAGTACTACTGTGCATTGAGCGTTTGCTCTTCAGAGTTGCTTAGCAACCGTTGGGTATATTCATTTTTTGCCCAGTAACCTCTCGGTGCCTAGTTTCTGCAAAGCAAAATACCAAAAATAAACAGAAAATTGCCTATTCGATCTTGAAACACAAGAACCAGGGCGGCATAATTCCAAAGATCACCATTCCACGTCAATTAGCACGCAATCTAGAACCATAAAAGTAATAACAGTCACCGAAATAGTCAACCTATTTTCGTGAGTAACTATACAATAGCGGTTACGGCTCGTAAATCAATTTGTTAGTGCTTTCAGGCTAAGCTCAGCTGAGACCTAATTCCCATGTGGAATTAATAATGGAACCTAAATTGCAATTAAGATATGTTTGTGTGTCACACAGCATAATAGACATTTGCGGACGCATCTGGTCTTCTTGTGTTACTAATCCATATGGATGGTTGTTGGGTGGTCTGCGATACAATAGTCATAATTAATTTAGCTATACCTACTGGTTTATCGCAAATTATCTAGGCCATTACAGCTTGAACAAAAAAAATGGCACATATGTGACATCCAAAAACTCGCACTATAAGTGCGGTATGGGATAATCGGGTGTTCTCGGGTGCTCTTTTAAGATATCAATAACTTTTTACGACTTGGATCTTTTGTCAGATCAGTTGTAGATATTAATAATACGTAAATAGACTAGATACCCCTTCTGGGAAGTTGTTCAATTAAAATCTCAACATCAGAACCACCGATAAAACACTATTTTTTTTAAAAGCAGCTTGTTTTGGTGTAGTTGAAAGAAACGTATTCTTCTCTATCTTTATGAATTCGTTTAAAGAAAATAAATAAGCCTGAAATATTGTGAGTTGGCAGGGTTATCAAAAATGCACTTAACATCGAATTTGGTTACGCACTCTTGGAGTTTAGTGCTCGTTAATTAATGAAGTTTAATTCTATACAATATCTTAGTTCGTGAAAGTTGTATAGTTATTCAATTATTTAAGATTCAATTGTCATCTCTCAATAATAAGTCTCGAATGAAGCTTTTACATAGTGCAGCGTGTTTTTAGTAGGTACGACCCATCCACTTCCTCACGCGAAGAGTAGGCCTATGTCCCAGGACTAGGATCATTATCAGCATGCTTGTGTAGTCTAAATGGTTATGCAGTTTTTCTAGCTTTTTTAGTCCTTGTCGTCTGCATTAAAGACCATAACGCACCTCATATGATACTAAAATTACCAAGAATACCACGTCCTTAAAATTGTTATAGCCAGAGGGCGCGTTTTATATAGTGAGTCCATTAATATACGAAATTACAGTGTTGCTGTTGACCGTAATTGGATAGCAAAAGAGCTTTTTATAAAATATAGACGTTTTTTGTTGCTAAAAATGGGCCTGCTCTTGACTTTGACGTAGACCTACAACTATCGACTTAGTTTTTAATCTAAAAACAATTTAATTCTAATTTAGGTTTTGATTTAGGTATAGTGTACAAGGAAAGGATGACCATTTATCTTCATCAATCTTCTATCTAGTTTAGGAGCTGGATTCATTAACTTGGGTTCCATTAATAACTCAATCGGGCTCCAAATTTTTGCAGTAGCTACTAATGAAGCTTGTTGACCTTTTGTTCGCATTGACATGAAGAGAAGCACTCATTGGGCTGTTTTGTTTGGTATTTCTATTTTTATATTAAGGTCATGGAACTATTGAGTACAAGATAAGGTTATATTTAGAGACTCCACTAATGAAATAGAAGGAGCAACCATTGTTATAAAAATGTCCATTATAGGAGCATATACTCATCGGACGTGACGCACGCTGAACGCGTCTGAGCGCATCTTATCAAAGAGATCGGTACTAGTAGTACTTAGTTACTTGGTTTTGAAAGTGTCCATCTAGCCTTACCAAGACTCCAAAGGATATTTAAGTAGATGAAAAAACAACTACAAAACTTCAATGATCGGACCTTTATGTAGTATCCAAGACCGCCGTGAAAACTGTAAGGTGAAGTTCAACTAAAGTCACTTTCCTTTGAAATTATATTATTATGCTTACCCTGCAACATAATTGCGTATTGTAAATGTTATCGCAAATTTCATCAGTTGTCTCATTGTGTCGATTCAGCAACAATATGTAGACTGAACAATGTACTGTAGGTGGTATGTGTTGAAACGAAGTGTAAGAACAGAATAGACAAATCCACAGAATAAAAACGTATAGAAGTATAGAAGCGAAACTACTGCAGCAAAGCAAAGTCGGTGCCTGTTTCGATAGTTAGTCACCGTCATCATCTCATCTGATGAAAGATAACCACAGTCAGACACAGCCCAAAAGCTTTGCCACATCGAACTAGTCCTTTGCCTTTCGCATCCCGCAATATTCCCTGATTTTCACCAGGTCATTGGTCTACATTGTTCCGGCTTGCGCTTTTCAGAACGTCCGCCGTCGCAGGACCGTTCTGCGTACTTTCTGAATCAGTTCACGCACAAAAAAGGTGTTCTTTCGCATTCACTGTCTGGGCTGTAAGGTTTCACGCTAAGCGTTGGCTGCGTCTTTTTGCATCAGTATTTGTATAAAAAACAACAAGAGTTTCGCTTCTACCCAGTTACCCAGTACATCTTTGGCAAAACCTACCTACATAGTAACTTCTACCAATAACGGGATACTGTCACGATTTCCGTGTAAACTCGTGTATGTGGGCTATTTCGTTTTTGCATCACATTGATGTGCATTTGGAATTCCAATCTATGCATAGAATGTTAACTATAGTTTTTCCATTCGATGGTGAGCTTTATGGTTAATAGTAAAAACATCTATACCTACCTACAGTCTTGTTAAAATTTCAGTTATTTTGCTTCATTATAGTACGTTGTACAAAAGGGTAGGAAACTCGTAAACGCTTGATGACGTTGCTAACCGTTTAGTTAATAGAGGTTTTAAAACATCATTTTCTTACAATAACAAGCAATATATCATATATCCCGTGGCCCCAATAAAAGTTAAGCCTAATTTCACGATACTTATAAATCAATACTACGAAAATAGATAAAACGTTTTTGGACATCACCCACACAAGTATCGCCGCACCCGACTTTCACAATATATGTTTCTAAGAGATCTGCAAAAATTAGTGGACAGATTTTGCACCGCCGGATAAGTCGTTATAATTATACTGATTCTTGGAAGGCCAGTCAAAAAACGCTCAATTTGAGACATATATATCGCAATAGGTACTTCATAGAATATTATGATACTTACCAGAATTTCATGGCCAAGTTCCATGAAGTTCTTCGATAAGTTCCTTGAAAGTCTTTCCCATTACTGTCCAAGGAGATGGATTCTCGAGAACGAATTTCCTACTTCATTCAGCTCATCCTGGCAATCAACAAGCTTTGCACTAGCATTATAACAGTTTATAGAAAAATCGGACGATAAACAATCTGTCTGTAACGACATGATGTGTCAAGTCCTATTCCTAATGCTAATCGTCCTGATTGCCGCCTACATAAAAATGTACCTAATATGTCACCGTCCGAATCAAGTTGGTATCTTTTATTATGATTTGCCTAACGAGGGCAATAAACTATTGCGCGGAAGGTTTTTTCTTATATGGCGCCATGATTTTTTATGCCCTGATTATTTCTTTGATGTGAGAGCGGAGGAGACCTTTACAATACAAAATGATGTGGTGGGTTTATGCAATTATGCATCCAAACGTCACCAACGGAATCTATTTAGCCGTGTCATAATGATGATCCTACACACGTCTTTAAAGTTCTAGAAAGAGCTGAATATTTATACAATTAAATGTAGTGTCCTCGGTGTGTTATTCCCTTGACTTTTCTTCAATCATCACCAAGATCAATATACAGGGTACTGTAAGAGTCTTTCTTCCAAGTCCCTCCGTTCAAGTACATCCAAGTCATAAAAACTTTACCACTCAATCGTAAAAGTTGTGAACACGTCTCTGATTGATACAGAAATACAGATAGACGAATTGACAATTGTCCCTATAATAAAAATCGAAAGTTGGACATCTGTTTAATTTTATATTGATCATTTTAGTATAGAAGACGTTTTCATTTTATGCCCTGTTTAATATGCCTCCATACGAGTCGCTAATGCATCTTTATTACACGACTGTCCAAAAAAAGAGTGTTTTTAATGATTTTATTTCAAACATACGTTGGTAGTAAGTAGAGTTTTAGTTTTCTGATATTAGATTCGTAAAAGCTTATTTAAACTTGACTCGAATCATGTAAAACACTACCGCAGTCCTGCGTAGCGCCAACTTCAAGTTACATGAAACAAGGGCAGGAAGATGATGTAAGTAGATGATTGATATTTGCTATCAACGACACTGTTGAAAATTAGAACAAGTACGAACAGAGTATTGTTAAATCAAGAATGTAAGTTCATTGCTCTTAAAAGTATGCGGATATGTCGATTTACCCAAAAACAAAAACTAATCGTAACTCTAGTACTTTAGAACTAGTAGCTCTGTTAACTGTACCTAATTACAAATCAGAGGAACTATTAGTATCTCAAACACTTTATCTCACTCTTATATCTGAATGAATTACTTACCTATGTTTATTTCATAGTAGGTACGAACTATCTGTTTCTTCTAATTCCATAAAATCGAATAGTTTAACGAGCAAGCCGTAAGTTTTTTCCGTTACATCTTGAATCTTTTCGCAATGTTAGTGTATTTTCTTAAAACACATAAACACCGTGTTCCTGTTCAGCAGAGCAATGACTTGTGCTGCCTTTAACTAAAAAAGATATGAATTTCTGTAGTAAAATCTCAGTAAAACTTTTTTACAAAAAAAATAAAACCGACTTCGACAAAAATAAAACACAAAAAAGTGAAAAATAAAATAAAAAGAAAAATCAGCTTCTGAAGTCGGTGACTTTTGTTTTTTGATTTCATGTTTTTGCCACCGACTTCAGAAGCAGATTTTTCTTCTTATTTTATTTTTCACTGTTTTGTGTTTTATTTTTGTCGAAGTCGGTTTTATTTTTTTTGTAAAAAAGTTTTTATTTTTCACTTTTTAGTGGTTCACATGTGCTTACCCCTTCACAACGTACCGGCGTGATGTTATGTTATGAACTGGTGTAAACAATAGACAGACATGAGATTTCAGCAATCCCAGTCCATTTGCTATCATTTATTGAGGAGTTCCGTTGCCTATCTCCGAAGTTCTTCATCAGATCTTCACTAAATATTATTATTTATTTATTTATTCATTGATTATTGACCCAAGCTAACAAAAGTAGTCATACATTAATAGTTAAAAAAAAACAAATAGTTCAAATAGTTTTTATAACCTTTGTTGTAGTGAGTACAGGCGTGATATTATGTTGGGTGATGGCGTAAACAATGCTTAGATATGCTATAGCAACAATCGCGGTTAATCTGCTGTTATTTATTGAAGAGTTCCCCCGATTTCTACAAGATCCCATCATCAGATATTAAAATGGTGACAATGGGACCACACGGGAAGCACCAGCTTTCAAATAAGAAAAGAATCATGAAAATCGGTTCACCCAGTCGCAAGTTATGAGCTAACAAACAAAAAAATAAAAAATAATAATACAGTCGAATTGATAACCTCCTCCTTTTTTTGGAAGTCGGTTAAAAAAGTACTAAAGACGGGTTATTGAATGACCTTACAACTGAGTGCAAAAGGTACGCTAAAATCGTAACTTACTTAACTTTAGTAATCTTCGTCTTGCCCAACCGTTTATATCTATGAGCCGTTTCCAACGTTTTTCGTACAATCTTCCCATAATTTCTTCGATGTCCTAACATCGTTCGTCGTTCTTTCTCGAAAACGCCTAACTCGATGCCGTATATTGCTGTCGCAATCTTCATAAAATGACGATGTTTTAGATAGTATGTGAAACATACATTTTCTCTCTATTTTCATTCACGGTTTAAATACATAGTAACGGTTGAGAATAGTACAATTGTTTAGTTTCGCGTCTGCTTTCGTTTAGTTTGCGAATTTCACAGGCCGTTTTACGATCTTTGCGGCCCTATGCCAGCTATTCGCGCAGTTTTGATGCAAAAAGTAAACATGCGATGTAATTTTTATTTATTTTTCACATATCTTTATCAAACAGTGTTCATTGATTACATTGTGATTAAATGAAACAAACAAAAGAATTCCGTTTGACTCTGAGAAGCTTTTGAGGCATACGTCTTCCGATGCGAAACATCACGAAATCATAGCAATTTTCTTCTAGGGAAATAAAGCAGACTTTAATTACAAACCTCGCCATAAATTTTCAGCCAGTTGTCTTTGCAATCATTATTTGACGCTTTTTGCGGAACCTAGCAACCATTCACGCAATGACTAGACTTTTTCTAGACGGTCTATAACCATGTCAAATCAAACAAAATCTTTACAAAATCACTCAATTTGTATCGAACAAAATGATGATTAACTCTTTCTAAAGTCTTTATCCATTTGATTTGTCATACCATACCATGCTGCAACACTACTTAATGGCTTCGGGGCAATTTTCTCATAGATTCGCGACCGTATTTTATGTTCTAGTCTGTAACGTAAGTCGGAACGTTAACCTCTAGTTCGTGGGTGCATGATGCGTAGGAACACTAAAAATCTGCTGGATAAGCAATCAATCAACGCCTTTAGACTAACGGATGTAGGGCTGACCAATCGACTTTTGATTTTGAATTTCACTTGTATTGATTTTTTAATGTAGGAGGTTGTATTATCTGTTATTGTAACTAAGTGGTGAACTTAAACATAATTTGCTTTGTATATTCAACATCCATTTAAATGTCATGTAAAACAAATAGTTTCACTGTCAGTCTGTCTGTCAGTTGTTACGTTTTGTTCTAGTCGTTAAAAACGTTTTCATCTTCATTTAAAAGATTTCAAAGAAGGTTGTTAACCCTAGTTTTTCACTTAGAGCAACTAGTGAAAGATAGATTTTAGGTAAAAAAATAGATTCAACAATATTTATTTATGGCTCACACGCATGTCTGCGTTGTTTTCAACCGATACACAATTTACGCCGTGTTTAATGTTTCTCGTTATAGTTACGTGATTCAGCTACGTGATTATAAGATATAAGTAGGTGTAAGAATTAAATTGTTTATTGCTATGACTAATAGTTAGTTACTAAGCCTATTTTATATTTACTTTATAGGCACAGTATTAATTTATTACCTCCGATGATTTAGAAAGAGTGTAGGTATAAATCTGTTATTCTTGGCATAACTTTAGTTTTTAAACTCGGCCACACCAAATTAGAAAGTCTGTTTTGTTTCGTTAAATGATAAGAAATGATGGTAAGGCCTATGAATGTCGATGTCGGTGAAAATCCCTTCAAAACAGCATAAAAAAGGTGACTTAACTAAAAACGATATTCCATTCTACAGCCATTATAATCCTTGTAACAATGACCTCATCATTCCAAAAGCGATTTCGCGTGCGGACACCATGAAGATGACGAGTTGACGACTGCAGCCAACGCGAACTAATCCGATTACTTGACTTCATAATGTGAATTAAATTGTATGACAACCTTTTCGAAGCAGATTAATGAATTGAATACGCTTACAATACAACTTATTACAGCTTTAATTCGACAAAGTGTAGATTAATGTTCGTTCAAAATCAGATTTTGTCACCTGTGGTTATAAATGAGCATTTGGAGTTAGCGGTGTTGTATAAACTTAATTGGTTTTAAAGTTATTGAAAAGAATTCGTGTTATTAATGAATGGGGCGTTGCAGATAGTAGCGACACATGGCAAGTAGATATCGGTAGGTGCCAAGACAATGGCGTGTAGGTGTTTGCATGATAAAAGTGGCTATGACAAAATGCTCCCGTGTAGGGAGCATTTTGTCATAGCCACTTTTATCATTTTTGCAATACGTTTCGGTGATGACGAAAACAGAAAGGCGGGAACTAGATGAGATACGATCCTGGGTGAATGGCGAATGGCTCTGAGCAATGCCGAAATGCCAAAGATAAGAGGGATTAAGACCTTTACACAAGATTCTGTTCAATATAAGTTTGTTGAACATATTGACGATGTTGGTATAAACAAAGTGGTCCTAAAAGTATCAGCATCGCAACAAGCAAGCTCTAATCTGTCGGCTTTCTCTAATAAAAGCTCATAATTACAGCTGTCTTCCTAACTCAAATGTATAGCCAAGCAAAGATTATGGAGATTAATACCAGCTGAGTTCTTAGCGAAAGCCATTAATAGCAATTGTCTTGATTAAGCCGCGTGTCTTAGTGTGTGTGACTAATTAGTCAATCGATGTCAACGTTAATATAATCAAAAGAACAATTAGCAAATTCTGAGGACGTTGACAGTTCGTTAATCTCATGGATGAACTAGATGCTCACTGAAAAAATTGTTGCCATGCGAAGCTGATGTTGTATTTTAAGACAATGTTTATTTAATTAATTAGTTGGACTTTATTTATCAACGCATTAGCTGGTAGTTGACCTACTTGGTCACAACATGGTATTGTCTTGGTCCATATGAAAAGTATTTATGCGGTAGAACTAGACTGTTGTGTACTCGCACACTAGACAGCCAATACAGTCCAGATAACTACGAACGTAATAAATAAAAATTAGGATTGAATAAATTGAAGTTAATTTCTTGTAAATTTCATTTTTTGAGCGATCAGTCTCCTAATACAAGCATCCTAGTTTCATATTTTTGTGAATTGACTTCTTGTAGACGAAGAACTTCTTCTTGCACCTTCTGTGCATAAAAAGCTATATTAATTGTGCTTATTGTATTCTAATAGAATATATTATTATCTTCGAAAATATAAACCATTTTATTTTAGTAAGTTACGATCTGTATTAAAAAAAAATAAGTAGGTAGGTACCTAGACAATATAGCAGGGGCGGGCGTCAACGGTAGACCAGAATGCGCCTCTGAAGGATCCAGGGTAGTCACGGATCCTGGTCTCTTAATAAATCTTTGTTCTGGTAGCATAAAATATGGTGACTGCTATTTATTAAAATGTCATTCGTTGCTACACAATCAGGCCAAGCAGAAGTGTT
The DNA here is from genome assembly GCA_949316265.1 of Diarsia mendica. Classification (NCBI taxonomy): domain Eukaryota; kingdom Metazoa; phylum Arthropoda; class Insecta; order Lepidoptera; family Noctuidae; genus Diarsia; species Diarsia mendica. The sequence goes on along the minus strand of OX438906.1, from coordinate 5,341,161 downwards.
TTCGAAGCTTGCTTGTGTACCCTAATGGGTTGAAAGCTTTCGATGGACAGTGTAAACACACATAGTTGTTTGCTGGGTCAACGAGGAACATTCTGTGAGCAAATACCTACTTACGTACGAAACTTCATAATTTGCATTTCCAAGGCACAAAACACAGAATTTTTGACTAGCATGATGATTTATTACAAACGTTATTATAATAATATTCAAGACACACTATTTGGACTATCAATCAACTGACTTCCATTCTGATCAAACACGCCTACCAGTGCCATCTATAATACAAAAAGGCCGCTACTAAAAAATGTCTAGCTCCGAGCTTTTAATCGATCTAATATCGCGAAATTATGTAACTGTTATTTTTAGCGTATTGCAGTGCGAATGCTAATCGTCAGTTCGTTCGCAGCAGACGCGCCGGCGGCGTCGGCGCCGCGGGCGGTCGGCTGCCTCGGAAGCGGCGCGCGCGCGTCGCATCGGCATCACACCTCTTTACATAATTTAACTTCTACATTTTTTTGTCACTTTAATCTTGTATGTACGGATCTAAAAATAAATATTTTCACACTTACTACAATTAAATACCAGCCTAGTCTTTTCCTAAATATTTTGGGGTCGGCTTCCAGTCTAACGTGGAGCGACTGCCTATCTGACCTCCACAACTCAGATAGTTAGTACTGAGTAATATAATATATAATAAAAATAACTTTTAAAAAATATAATAAAAATAGGTGCATCAACAGCAAAAATAGACTTCCACAAATAAATAACTTTTAATGGAAAACTATTGATAGATCTGAGCTTTCGACCTATGTTGTTGGAAATAACTGGCGTGCATTAGTAGCTTTGTAGATGTAAGCTTTACGTAATAAAGTGCACTCTTCTGAACGCTAATAATTCCAAATATTTATTGATAGATTAATGATTTAACACTATCTATCCAAGTTCAGTCTTATCGACTGTATGATCTATGTATCACAATGCATATGTGATGTCTCCAAAGCTTGGGTTTGTTTGAAGCCTGTGTTGGAAGCTTTCTTCCGGAAGAAATCTGCTCTAATTTTATTAGGACACCTTTTGTTAAGTTAGTTTGGACACTTAATTTAAAATGCTGGTATTTTGAAACGAACAGGAAAACAGATATATTCTAATTTACGCTTTTTGACGATTAAGTTCCTAGTTTTAGTAGCTACAACAGTAAAAACTTTAGGTACTTTAACTTCTGAAAACTAGACAGAATAAAATTCCCAGACATACCAATTCCCATTCTTTTAGGCTGCCTGTCCACCGGAGCGGAGCGAGGCAGCGGAGCGGAGAAACGGAGAAATATTAACCAATAGGATTGCACACTGGGACCGGAGCGGAGATTTTGTGCAGTCCTATTGGTTAATATTTCTCCGTTTCTCCGCTCCGCTGCCTCGCTCCGCTCCGGTGGACAGGCAGCCTTAACATCCAATCACAACAACTCTACGACAAAAGCTCTTGCATACAAACTGATAACTACCCACTTTCGATTCATTTGTTCGCTTCAAGCAGACAATAGAGTGTCAATGTATGTACTTATTAATATTCGATAGGGGACTGGACTCCGATGAAATTTATGATAGTTTATTATTAGGTGTAGTGTCATAGTGATATCATGGCGAATTTAATTGTATGCGCCTGTGGCGGCCTCTGCCGCACGTACATGTAAATGACGCTTAACGGTTACTTTATTGCGCAGGAGTCGTGTTGCAAATGTCTAAGTTAGCAATGGCGTCTGAATTGCATTGCTATGGGATGGTTCTAGTGTTATAATTATTGTTTCGATGACTTGATTATTGTTTTAAATCCCGAAGTATAGTGGTGGCCTGCCGGTATAAGGACAACGAAATAGCATATTCATTTTATAAGCTTGAAGCGTCATACATTTAATAAGACAACTTAACCTTTACTTAGTGATGGCCTAAGTAATCATTAAATCTCTCTGGGTGCGGCAGTTAATGTGCAAACAGGCTGTGAACACACGTGGTTTTCAAATAAAGTTCTTTTTTGTTTGTAAAAAGGCCTAGCGTATTATTAAATCGCCTTCAAGTCACCCCATACGTAGGACTAAACGCATACGTACTTTTTCTCCAAAGTTAATACTCTTAAAACATAGCACACTTTATATTAAAAACCACAAAAAAAGGAAGACGGCGCGCAACGAACATCAAAAGCGAGTCAACTTTTTATCTATGTGTGTAGACAATGTCTCGTGAAGTCGTGACGTACTAGGAGAAATGCGTGTGGTTTTAGTGTAGGTGTGTGCGTGAGCTTGTATGTTTACTTGCTATAGGCGCGTGGTTTTGTGACTTCACTGCTGTTGGTGTTCGCGTCTTCCTTTTTTTCTTGGTCTGAGTATAAAGAAACCATAGGAAACTTTGGTAAGCTTTGAAAACATCAGATAGTGGAATCACTTTAGTTTCTCTAAAGTCGTACTATCCAATAGTTGTCAGCACATGTCCTCCCAACCATCTTCAAAATAACACACACAGAAGTGTGAATGTCCTGAACGAGTAAACTTGCTCAGCTCCACCATCAGTCCATCAGCTCACAGCTAATTGACAGCGGCGTGTCGGACGGATGCCGCGTCATTACGTACGGTGTCGGATGCCGTGGCCGACACTGACAATTTATTATACCCAGCTGATTAGTAGGAAGTGGTGTCGGATGTCGGGATGTTCCTGTTAGTCCTGATGAATCTTGGAGGATAAGGGAAAATGGTCCTTTTGGATACATTCTACAGCTTTCATCAAGCTTGTTGAAGTATAGACGGGATGCTATGCTATGAAAGAGCCTTCAGGAATAACGGCTGTAATCGCTCATCTGGTACACGCTTAGCACCTAGAGTCCTAGACTCAATGATACTTTGTCAGGGAAACCGATAACAGAAAAGTCTATGCTGATTAGTTGCAAGTGGTGTCAGATGTCAGGATGTTAGTATTAGTCTAATTTAATCTTGGATGGTAAGGGAAAATGGTCCTTTTGGATATATTTTACACAGCGTTAGTCAAGCTAGGAGTGCAATAAAAGAGCTTTTACGAATGAAGGTTACAGTTACATAGGGCACGCCACGATAGTGGCGGTAAGTCCCCTCTTTGAGGAGTGGCTAGAGAGGAGCCACGGCGCCCTCACCTTCCGTCTGACGCAGGTCCTCACCGGACACGGATGTTTCGGGAGGTACCTGCACCGAATCAGGCGGGAGGAAACGCCCGGATGCTTCCACTGCGAGGATCGACCGGAGGACACGGTGGAGCACACTGTGGAGGTGTGCCCTGCTTGGGCGGAGCCCCGCCGTGTTCTCGTAGCGGCGATCGGCGGCGGCGACCTCTCGCTTCCGGCCCTGGTGCAAGCCATGGCCCGGGGCGAGGAGGAATGGGACGCCGTCGCCTCCTTCTGCGAAGCAGTGATGCTAGCGAAGGAGGTGGCGGAACGAGAGAGGGAGAGAACCTCTCAACGTCCCAGCCGCCGCGGAAGGCGCTCCGGGCGTCGGGGGCCACGTGATGGCTTCCGGCCACCGTAGACGCGGGCCTGTGGACGGTGAGTAATGGGCTAGCTCGCCGTCCGGCCGTCGTCATGACGGCAATAGACCGTGTCGGCGGCGCGTTCGTGTTCCACGCGCGCCTCAAAGAGATGTCAGCAAGGTCGAGGGGCCCGCAAGGGCCGACGCCCGTCGGGGCCGCGGACTTTTGTACTAGATGACGTGGCCTCGGCGCAAGGGCGGGGAGGGAACATGGGTTCGTTCTGCCCAAGAGCGGGGGGGGGGTCATTCGATGATTTTCCACCCAAAAAAAAAAAAAAAGGTTAAAATTACACTTATAGTTCATCTGGTGCTATACGAGGACCTAAATTATGTATAACATCACCGATATCGATGATGGAATGTTTACAATGTATTGATTGACTTTAAGCTACTGAATGAAAAACGAATGCCAACCTTTTGAAAATCGTTGTAGAAAAGTGAAATTGAATGCATAAATAAAAAAAAAGTGTTCCGTACCTCAAAAAAGAAAAGTCGGATCCCTTAGCCTACTAAAAACTTAGATAATCTCAACAACTCCTAACAAACCTACTTACTTAAAATTAACTGACACCAAACGAGGAAGTTCCACTCAAAAACACCTGAGCACTGGCTATACAAATACAACAAACAATAAATCAAAGAAAGGTGACAGCGCACAACCACGACCTATTGCATAACTACTAGTTAGTAGTTAACAACTACCTACCTGCAACTACCCGCCACTGTTTGTTGGCAGTCGTTTGTTTTTGACACAATGTTGATACTAACTGCGGTTATGTTTAAATGTTAGACACTTGACGTAACACTTCTTGTGAAAAACGATGAGATGATGTTAGGACAAAACTTTAAATTGCAGAACTATAAGTTCTGCAATTTAAAGTTTTGTCCTAACAGCATACAACTGCTCCATGTTTTATTCGCGGCTTCGCTAGCGTTATTATCGGAAATTATCTTATGAACGTTGAGAAATATAGCCCTTGACACTAGGGGATGAGATACCTTCCCATTGGTGTGTGGCGCCTAGCGACATCTATCGCAACACCTGCGTACTAACAACGATCGACATAAATTCCTACATCGCGCTATGAACATTATCCGCGACATAAGCCTATACAGGAGATCCCGACTTACAACTGTCGGGCAGTTAGCCCACCGGACACAACACCCGTCCGGTCGGAGGATCCTCCCTTTTCTATGGGGGATAAGGAGCTTTACACCCTGTTCCTCATGACCCCCAAAGGTGAAATAATTTTTGGATCAGTAGTTTCGAACATTATCCCCAAGGTGTAAAGGATGGATATAATATAAAATTATGTATGTTGGAAACTGTGGTTTGACTTCATAATAGTAGTTTATGCGACTGTGCATAATGAAGGGCATTACAACACAAGTGTGGGTTTAAGAAACGAGCCGAAGGCGAGTTTCTTAATAGCATCACACGAGTGTTGTAATGCCTAATTATGTGTAGTTGCATACACTAATTTATCTACCCGAATATCATAAGGGCTCTATGATGGGCTCAGGAACCATAGGGAAATGACCAGCATTGTTACCAGTGTAATTATTATTATTATTTATTTTCAGGCTACTTTGGCCCATAGATAAATACCTTACAGACTAACATACATACGATATTATTATACAGCTTGTGTTAGTAAATAAAACCTTAAAACTATATTAGTAACACTGCACTTGCACTACGTCACTGTGCGATCATGTGGCACTTGCCCGCGGAAGCGTCGAAACACCACCCCCTGCGGCCAAAAGTCCTCTTCCAAGACGAGGTGCAGGTAGCATGTTGGTACTCGCACCACAAACGCCTTAAAGTTGACGTTGCGGCGCGACTCAAGCAGCTGCACTCTCGCCACGTACTTGGTCTTCTGGCGCACGTACTCCACGATGTCCTCCGTCGTAGTGGTGTAATGTAGACGGGAGATGTACACCGGAGTGTTCGGCTTTGCGGCACGAATATGCACATTGGGCTCCGATGGAGCCGTGCCGCAGCGGTTCTTGATGGTCCGCTGACGGCGCTTCCTCCTCAGCACCGTCACGAAACCATCATCAGCCTGGATCGGTGCCCTTTCAGGCACATGCTTCTCGGAAGGAGCATTTTTAAAAAAGCAATTAAAAATAAACAGGTTATTAGTTGCATTCGTCGCTGCATTTACGATATCTGGCGGAGTGTTCATGTTAATTTCTGAGTCACTATCACTCATTTTCGACAGAAATAAAGAACTTATCAGAAAATTTGTCTACTCAATGAAAGGGAATAAAAAGCTAACGAACAAATGACAGCTCGAAATGGCGGCGTTTCGGATATCTGTCATTTTTTTTTAATCGTAGGCAAACGAACAAAGTCACTATTCTTGTGTTACTCGAGATCAAAATGTCGTGCGATTTATAATTAAAATCATACTGAATTGGGGTTTCGTATCGATAGGTATCTGTTTTAATGTAGATACTAGAATAGCACACTCACTTGAATTTGACACCTGTTCCAAATTTAAACTCCATAACCTACTGTTTTCAGTAGGTTATGAGCTCATTACAGTTCTGTTAATTTCTGCTGGTTGGTAATGCTGGTCATTGCCTATGGTTTTTGAACGCATTAGAGAGGGTTTATGATATTTGGGTAGATAAAAGATTTGGCTCTATCATACTCCGCTAATGTTCAAATAAACTAGTTCTTATAATTATGTTAAGCCTGTTTTCAGCCTAACTGTCTAAGTCAAAGCCCCTACTTATTCTCATTTCTACTACAAAAGGCAAGATCACGGTTGGTACCCATGGGCGTAGCCAGCCATGGGCTCAGGGTGGGGCAGCAGTCTAAAATAGTATGTAACAAGCTAGTTAATTTTTTCATACAAAAAGGTTACACCCTACAGCACCCTGTATCTGTATGTATAATTCGAATTATTCAAAACACTTTCATTTAATTTGTGGCTGGCGCAGTGGAAAAACAGGGCTTTTTTATATTTTTCTCTTAATATCTTTTGAACGCCACCATCTTTCCCCGACATTGTGGAGCAACCGTCATAGCTTTGTCCCACACACTTTTCCACGTTCGTTATGAAGTTATCTATGGCAGAGGCAATAGATTTGGCGTCCATGACAATTAGTTCGACGAAGCCTAGAAATTCTTCGCGAATCTAATTAAATAATTATTTTCTTCGTCAAAAAATCTGACGCCGATGGACAGTTGCTCCTTGCCTGCGATGTCACAGCTCTCGTCTGCCAAAATACTATATGCATGTGCTTTTTTCACACCGTCTGTGATATCATCTCTGATAACATCTCCAAAAATATTTATTACTAGCTTTTGCCAGCGGCTTCGCCCGCGTGATAATGTCGATTTTCCATACAAACTTTCATCCCCTATTTAACTCCCTTAGGGGTTGAATTTCGAAAAATCCTTCCTTATTCCTTGTCTACATTATAAAGGGAACCTCTGTGCAAAATTTCAGCTTTCTAGGTCCAAGGGTTTGGGCTGGGCGTTGATGAGTCAGTCAGTCAGTCAGTCAGTCAGGACTTCTCTCTTTATTTATTAGATTTCATTTTGAATCTGAGGCGACATATTATATGTTGCATTCTTTGCACATGTTTCTGAGTGCTCCTTCAATGTTTTATACTCAATCTTAAGTTTGATTATGTCTTCAAACAGACCCTCATGAAGATCCTTGCCTCTTAATGGCAGATCGTGGGTACCACAAAAAGAACTGTGTCTATTACAGATGCAACAATTTTTTTATTATATTGTATGATTTTCTTATGAACACTAACTAACTGCACATCCACAGGCATATTTTGTATAATTTTTTTGAGGACGTGTTTGATGTCTTGTGACACTGAGACGCTGCATGTATTTAGGCAAACTCGTGCATATCTTTGTATCTAACAGTTAGTACCTAGATAATTTTTTAGGTTTGGTTAGGTACCTTACAGGTCAGGTCCAGGGTGGGGCAAGTGCCCCACCCTGCCCCACCGTGGCTACGCCCATGTGGTACCTATTATCGATTTACAAACATTGAATTATGGTTCAGTGACATTTAAAAAACTATTTTCCATTTTTTATTAGATACAAAATTGGCCCTCTAAGTAAAATCAAGCGCATAGTTTTGTAGAAGTATTCTCTCCTAAAACGCGATTGATGTGGTAGGTCTTTGTTCTAACAAATCATGCGCGTGCGTGCAACTGTTTATTGGCAAAGATCGAAGCTCTTCGCGGCTCCCTTTGAGTTAGAGTGTTCACCTTAGGTACTGTTTACACTTCTCGTAATTCATCGGTATTTGTTTAGCAGTTACAAAGAATTCTTGGCAGAAATGAAAGGAACTTGTTAACCGACTTCAATTTGGTAGATTGTTTATTTTAACATTCTTTAGAAAATCATAAACTACGTACGGAGGAAATAACATTTTCTGTTTCTTTCAGACATATCTCTTCATGACAGCAGTACCTAATCCATGTGGATACTTTGATAGCTCCCATAATTTTTTTAACCTTTTTCTCAATTATGTTGACCTCAAAATTGACAGTGCTCCTGAATCTTTGGAGCAAGACCAACCATGTTACTCAGTAACACAATATTTCAACGACAATCATAGATAGAAAACAGGAAAAATTAAATTAATTTCGAAATACCTAGCTAATAACTTCTCTGAAATAAAAAAAAGTCAGGGGCTCTCTGCAGTACACTTATGGGCCTACTACACGCACGCACTTCCCCACAGTTTTGCCTGCGGGATTACACGGTGCAAACAGTACATCGCGCGTGTGGTTTGTAATGGTAATACAGTTTTACCAACCATACGCGCGATGTACTGTGAAGTGTGAACGAAAACTGTGGGGAAGTGCGTGCGTGTAGTAGGCCCATTATGTGCGCAAGCATACTTACACGGACAAGTGTATGTACAGTTTGACCTCCTTCGCTATGGGTTGCTTAATTCGAGAACCTAAAATGAAAAACAATACCTGCATATTATTATTATTCACCCCACATCAATGCACTTCGCTAATCATATTACAAATATACCGAATTAGATATACTCATAGCGGCCGGATGCCATCGTCTTAAGACCGTATTACTGACGCTTAGCTGGGTCTCTGAATCATTATCGAAATGTAATTGTGCATTCGTGTCATACGATGGGCGCATTTGCATCGTTATATTCAAATTATTCAGACTCAGGCAGCCTTGGTAGCCTAACTTGTGACTGACAGGACCATAGTGATAAGGAAGTTGGTCCTTTTGAGATTGACCTTCGATTCCTTAATGTTCGGAGATGATGATTTATGTTAGGTACGCTACTGTTGTTTCAGACGTAAGATAGCATAGATTTCATTTTGGCGGTCAATTTCTGAATCATATTAATGATTGTATCATTCACGACAGTTATAATCGCTAGTGCTCTTCCTTTGGACTAAAGCTTAGAGAAGTGTTGAGCAAAAGCCACGCTATTATAATTAAAAGATTATTAATTTCTTGACCTCCAGCACCTCCATTTAACGTATTCAGTATGTTTTCATAATTATTCAGTACCTATGTATACCTACATCAATACAAATGTACAACCCATCTTCACTAACCAAAACTCCTAATCAAAACATTTTAATAGCACATAACACTTTTATTACCGAACCAGCATGCAGACTAATTAACAGTATTAAAGAGCAATGATACGTAATTCCGACTCAGATTACTTTCGTGTTAATTAAACCGATGTAACATGGTTACTGTCGGTTTGTGAGGGAACAGCCTTTGTTCGGCCACGGAGGGTAATAATTAACCCTTCGCTTTCATCACGGTCCTAAGGACCAGTGTCCCGTGGGACTCACTTCGGCTCCGAATGTGTGAGTCATGAAAGTTGCGCGGACTGATTTTGTTATATGATACGTGTTGTCATATTTGCGGTGGTAATACATCCTTTTTATTTTAGTTGCAGGAATAATATGTGGGGTGGACGCAAAAAACACATATTATCTAAAATAGCTGAGCTGAAACGCAGTACAATTTCCTGAAACACCGTTGTGCTTTTCGATAGGAATATGATCTTTTAATCTAGTAACTTCATATTATTATCATTGTAAAAACACTTGCTTAGTCATTTAAATTCTAATAAAATTGAAACAGAAATGGTGATCATTCTAAGTACTTGCTTAATTGAGAACAAGAAGACCAAATTTTTTCTTCAAAAAAGTCAATAATATTAAACTTAATACATTATTTTTAGAAACAATTCGGTAGAAATAGGAAACTGTAAGGTGGGTAGTTGAAATTGTGCTCATCATAGAGGCCAAATCTTCAACTGTTCCAAAAATCGCTGACCTCTTCTAACTCACTCTATTAAATAATAGAGATGTTATCAATGCCAGCCCAAAGGTACAGTTACAGGCCCGTGAGTCCTTTATCGACGAACTCTATCGACGTTTCGGTGTTCGGCAGACGACACCGAAGATGAACGCGTCGATTAAACTTTTATTTACATACCATTACGCCTTATAATTGGTCTTTTGGACTGTACTAAGATGTTCAAAGTCGATAAATATGTTATTTTCGTTTTAATCCGATAGTTACTTTTTTTTTTTGGTGGGTGGAAAATCATCGAATGACCCCCCCCGCTCTTGGGCAGAGCGAAGGGGAGTGTCAGACTTCTACTGACTAAAAACCGAACCCATGTTCCTTCTTTGCCCTTGCGCCGAGGCCACGTAATCTAGTACAAAATACCGCGGCCCCGACGGGCATCCGTGGCCCCGACGGGCATCCGATAGTTACTTGGCATCCTTTTTTCTTCTCTTTGTTTTTATAAAAGCTATTTGTTATTAAATGTACATTTGTAATTTAAACCCCTGTTTTATGTTTGATATTACTATTTACAAAATTTACAAATTCCCGATCAAGAACTATACTTAGAGGTGGCTCTCGCATTTCCTTGAAACACTGTTGTCACTTACATGTTACTACAAAAATTATAATATTGAGAAATCTGTACTTTGCCCTATTAGCTTTAAACCTTAACGTTCGATAATTCAAATAATGTAAATGAAATGTTAGATAATTTGGATAACGTAACTTTTTCAAATGCGATAACGTGTAACCCTGAAGAATGTTCCAAGCTTGTGCCCTCCAACACATGTTTAACTATTTTATCCCAAAACATTCGCAGTGTAAATGCTAATTATGCGGGGCTTTTGACTCTATTACAAAGAATTGTGGTGCCTAGTGACGTTATTATTCTATCAGAATGTTGGCTCTCCCGCAACCCCGTCGTTCCGATTCTGCAGGGATATACTTCTCATAAGTCCTCAAACATCTTTAATCAAAATGACGGAGTAATTGTATATGTCAATAGTTTGCTGGCTAATGTGAAAGTTAAAGAAGCCGTCGTATCCGAGGCGAACTGCTTGACAGTCACGAGTTCACGACTATGCATTTAAAGATCCCTCAAAATTTATAAAATCTATGGACAATGTTCTACGTGGGCTTAAATCGTTTAGAAACGTCGTAATTATGGGAGTCATAAATATTGATATTTCCAGCAACAATAAAGATGCATACTCACTGGACTATATGGATCTACTAGGTCACCACGGACTTTTCCCGGGACATGTGTTGAAAACACATGGATCTACATGTCTTGATCACGCCAACATAAAGACTTCTTTCTCTAGCACAGTACTGGTGCTAGAATCCACTGTCACAGATCACTTTGCAGTTTTACTCTCTTTGTCACCAAATTTAATTAAAGTAATTAATTCACGCCAAATAACAAAAATAAATGAGGATGAGCTTGCTAATGACATAAGCAACATAAGTTTCGATGCCGTCTATGCAACGAAAGATTCCAATTTGGCTACTACATATCTAATAGAACCACTTCTCTTAGCTTTATTATAACACAAAAACTACTATTTATTAGAACACAAAAACTATTACAACTTCACGTAGACGCAGGCCGATTACTCAGGGACTACTAAAATGTATGCGCCACAGAGACAACTTGTATAAAAAGCTTAAAACAGATCCGTCAAATGAAGTCCTCGTGGTGTCCTACAGAAGGTATCGTAATTTCTGTACAAACCTTCTTCGAAAAGTAAAAATAGATTACGAGAGACTTGAGTTTGAGAAAGCAGGTAGAGATTCCAAGCAGCTATGGCGTGTTATTAAAAGTGTCACAAACATAGGACAACCGAAGTCGTCAGCCCATGATCTCATAGCGAATAATGATGATAAGCAGGACACTATAAATCAAATTAATGATTATTTCGCGAATGTGGGGAGATGCCTAGCTGATAAAGAAGAGTCTTTTCAGAAGAAGGAGTCTTTTGTACTGCTTAAAACAAATGAGCAAGAAGTGGAACGCTTAATCCTTTCACTTAAGAGTGATTGTGCAGTTGGCTGGGACGGTATTTCTTCTACTTTTCTAAAACGACACAGAAACGTTATTGTACCTCCATTGACACATGTTTGCAACCTGTGCCTTGAATCTGGTGTCTTCCCTGACTGGTTCAAAAAGGCAATTCTTCACCCTTTTTTTAAATCTGGAGATCGTGATCGTGTCGAAAATTACAGGCCCATATCAGTTCTGCCTGCGATGTCCAAGATACTGGAAAAGATAATAAATACAAAGCTGGTCGAATTCTTAGAGGCACAAAATCTACTGTCGATTAACCAATTTGGCTTTCGAAAAAATCTATCCACTGCTGATGCCGTTCACAAACTGGTTAATCACATTGCTCAGAAACTTGACAGCGGTAAGAAATGTGTTGCATTGTTCCTGGACCTCGCGAAAGCATTCGACACGGTCTCGATTCCCATTTTAATAGCTAAGCTCGAATGCCTGGGTATACGAGGCACCCAGCTGTCCTTGTTTCAGAGCTACCTTACAAATAGAACACAGAGTGCCAAAATTGGAACTTACTTCAGCTCTGACATAAATGTAGTTTTTGGTGTTCCACAGGGTAGCATTCTTGGCCCCAGTTTATTTTTTATTTACATGAACGACCTGTGTGGCCTCAGCCTGGAAGGCGGTACAATATTTTCCTATGCGGACGATACGGCACTTGTATTTGCGTCGGATAACTGGGAAGAGGCATACCGCCTTGCTCAGAAGGAATTCGGCGCAGTCAGTGAATGGCTTAAGAATAACCTGCTCACCCTAAACATATCGAAAACAAAAATAGTAAACTTTTCGATTCGAAATACTAATGTGTCAGTTACAAGCTCACTAAGCGTTGCTGCCCAGTCGACACTATCCAATGGCAGTAGTGACGACAGTGGCACACATGATCACTGTAAAATTGAACGAGTCACTTCAATAAAGTATCTTGGCATAGTGATTGACTGCAACCTTTCATTCAGAGAGTACATAATACACCTATCAAATAGAATGCGCAAACTAATTTACATTTTTAAGCAACTACGCAATTCAGCAGATGCTACTGTCATGAAAATGACATATCAGGCACTGTGTCAATCAATTCTGGTCTATTGTATCTCGTCCTGGGGTGGGGCAGTCAAATCCCACTATATTCAGATTGAATGTGCGCAGAGAGCGGTTCTTAAGGTGTGCTGTTTCAAGCCAAGACTCCCATCATCCCACCGTCAAACTCTATGAATATTGTCAAGTCCTTACGGTCAGGCAATTGTTTGTACTGACCACTGCTATTAAGCAGCATTCTATGTCTAACGGGGTGCAAGAAAGGAGCCTCCCCGAGTGACGTATCCACTGATCTACTATACGTCCGGCGCACCCTGGGCAGTCAGCGAATCCCCACGCTGACTGGCTAATCCTTTCACCACGATGACAATTCCAAGTCCTCCTATAACACCAGCTTTGTGCGTAGTCTCGATTAACATCGAAGGGTTCTCTCAAGATAAATCGGAAATTCTTTCCAATTTATGCCGCAAAACTGGCTGCGACATTCTTTGCGTTCAAGAGACCCATCGAGATGAAACCCAAAGCCGGCCACACATCGATGGACTCACGCTTATCGCCGAGATCTGTCACCCAAAGCACGGTAACGCAGTGTTTGCTGCTCCCGGCGTAAGCATACTTTCCACCAAATGCTCAAACGAGAACGGCATAGAAATTATCACAGTAGATGTTGGTAATTGCTCCATCACTTCCATTTATAAACCACCCGGCACCACATTTAACTTCACTCCGCCAGAGAACTTTAGTAGCCAGCCAATTAAAGTTGTAATCGGTGACTTTAACAGCCGCAGCACCAACTGGGGTTACAACGACACGGATATGAGTGGAGATGCAGTCGAAGAATGGGCTGAGTCGAATGATTTGGCACTAATCCATGACGCCAAACAACGGGCCTCTTTTAACAGTGGTCGCTGGAAACGCGGGTACAATCCTGATTTAATCTTCGCTAGCTCTTCTATCAGCTCACAGTGCACTAAAAGAGTGTGTTCACCTATCCCTCGCACTCAACATAGACCAATTATGTGCTGCATCGAATCCGTGGTCCGATCTATAAATGTCCCCTTCAAGCGCCGATTCAACTATACCAAGGCTGATTGGGAGTCGTTTACGCAGTCGATCGATGACGCCCTGTTCAATGTCCCACCAACCCCGCAAAACTACGACCAGTTTGTCGAGATTGTGTCAACTTATTCCCGAAGACACATCCCAAGGGGCTGCAGGACTTCCTACATCCCGGGGCTGTCAACAGATTCCAGTGAATTACTGACGCGATACTAATCACTGTTCCGATCCGATCCTTTTTCTGAGGCAACCACACTTGCTGGAGAATTGTTGCTATCTAAACTAGGCGAAAACAGACGAGAGAGGTGGACGAATACTGTTACTAGCATCGACATGACTCACAACAGTAAAAAGGCTTGGAGTACGATTCGAAAGCTGACCGGTGAGTCCCCTCAACCCGCACCGCCAAGCCAAGTCACCGCAAACCAGATAGCACATCAACTACTTGTTAATGGCAGACCAACACGCCGTTCCAGTAGGATCCCAAAATCACAAAAAACTGATGGAGTTGGTGACGATATCAGTAAATCATTCAACGTTACTGATATCGTTACAGCGATAAGTTGCCTTAAGTCTGGTAAAGCCTCTGGAGTCGACGACATCTCAGTCGAGCAATTAAAACAGCTTGGCCCAGTTGCTGTGTCGTGGTTGCTGCAACTTTACAACAATTGCCTGAAATCAGCTTCAATACCCCGTCTCTGGAGAAAATCTAAGATCATTGCAATCCCTAAGCCAGGTAAAGCAGCAGACGATCCTAAAAGCTTTCGCCCTATCTCTTTACTATGTCACACATATAAACTATTCGAGAGACTGCTGCTGAACCGTCTTACGGGCGTCATTGATCCAAAACTGATTCCCGAGCAAGCTGGTTTCAGACCCGTGAAGTCTTGCAGTAACCAGACTCTTAAAGTGGTACAACACATTGAAGATGGCTTCGAGAGAGGAATGGTCACTGGTGCTGTATTCGTGGACCTATCAGCTGCCTACGATACAGTCAACCTCAAGAGGCTGTTGTGGAAGGTGGAAACCTTGGTCAACGATCAAAATTTCATCCGCATACTCCGAGAACTTCTCCACAACCGCCGATTTCAAGTCCACCTTCTCTCGGAAAAAAGTCGTTGGAGAGCACAGAAAAACGGCCTACCTCAAGGTAGTGTCTTGGCACCGCTTTTATTTAACATCTATACCAATGACCAACCATCCAGCCCGCAAACCTCGCGCTTTCTCTATGCAGACGACCTTGCCCTTACCTCCCAAGCCACCACCTTTGAAGAGGTTGAGGTGTCTTTGTCAAACGCTCTTGGTGACTTAGCCACTTACTACCACGCTAACTCACTCAAGCCCAATCCGAGCAAAACGCAGTCGTGCATATTCCATCTTCGCAACAGAGAGGCGAGCCGCAAACTTAACATCGTTTGGGGTGGGGTATCCATAGAGCACAGCAACTTACCAAAATATCTGGGTGTTACTCTGGACAGGTCTCTAACATTCGGCAAGAACTGCAATAACATTAAGCAGAAGGTACACTCTCGCAATAGTCTTTTGCGGCGACTAGTCTCGTCAAAGTGGGGTGCTTCGCCTGACGTTATGCGGACTACTGGGTTGGCGCTATCTTTCTCTGCGGGTGAATTCGCGTGCCCCGTGTGGGGTCGTTCAGCCCATGCAAAGTTAGTGGATACAGCACTGAATGAAACGTGCCGGATAATCACTGGCTGCCTCAAGCCGACCCCGGTACAGATGCTGTATCCACTGGCAGGCATAGCGCCACCAGTAGTTCGCAGAGCGGTGGCGAGCTCTAGTGAAAGAGCCAAAATGGTCTCCGACGCTAGACACCCTCTACACAATAACATCATAGTACCGCAAAGGCTGAAAAGCCGCAACAGCTTTTTAAAGTGTGTACCCCCGCTCACTGGTGAACGCTCTAAGGAAAGACTTAAGTTGTGGCAAGATAGCGTTTCCTTACCCAACCCATTTGTGCCACTTGCCGAAAATCTTCCACCTGGACACGAGTTGCCATGGCTGACCTGGAAGTCTCTAAACAGACTCCGGACACAGGTAGGCCGAAGCAAAGAAAACCTGTTCAGGTGGAGATTCATAGATGACTCTGCCCTGGAGAGTAAATGTGGTCTTGCCCCACAAACTATGGGGCACTTGATATCGTGCCTAGCCTGTCCTGTTACTTGCACATCACAGGAACTGATGGAGGCTACTGAAAGTGCCGAACTCGTCGCCTTTTGGGCCGACTCAATTTGAATTGTCATCGACACGCTAAGAAGAAGATGTCTAACTATTCTCAGCAAACAAATCACCGTAACCGCATAGTTGCCCTGTCTACTCCTCTTAAAACTTCTTTTAGTCAAAGATTCTTTGTTTTCCTCGGACCCTATCTTTATAATAAATTAAACCAAATTCTTTCCTTGCACTCACTGAACAAACATAATTTTAAGGTCGCTTTAAAGGCCTGGCTACAAAGCCAAACATATACTGCTACAGAAGCTCTCTTTAACGTATTGGTCTAATCAGACTCATTCACTTACACTCTCTCCAATTCACACACACACACACACACTCACGCCCACACGCTCAGACACACACAAACTTACATTCATAGAAACCTCTCAACATACCTTAACTTTTTAATATTTTTTACTTAGGTACATTACTTTTAATATTGTCTCTTTTTAATAAACTCACAAATTGTCTAAATTTTTTGTAATTTGCTGTGATACCAGATGTATGCTATCAAATATGTAACTTTAATCAGGTGGGGACCTGTATTACAGGTGTTACTACCTACCACAGGCACCAGCGATCCACAACCAGAAATCGTTGGCTACTTTTTGTGTATAAATTATTATTTGTATTTTTTGGCTTGTGGTGAGAAATAAACATATTTATTATTATATTATTATTATTATATTATACTCGGATTCTGGTATTTACCTTAACTACTTCGTTAATATAATATTTTAATGTAAGTACCCCAGTGTACCCCACACTAGGAATTTCTCCAGACAAACATTTAAACTGGGTCCATATTGGCTCACCTAAAGTTTTTTACCCGAAATTGTTCTTCCTAACGATTTGTAATCCGAATGATCACTCCTCCTAAAATTTTTCATCCTAAAGTTTGAATTCCTACTATTTGTAATGCTACTGGCGATGTTCCTAACACTCATGTTTCCGAAAATTTTAATTCATAATATCGTTATTGTAAACATATTTCAACTCCTACTGTTTTTTATCCTAACGTTTTTATCCCTAAACATAATTACCATAATATTTTCACTCATACAACTGTTTAGAATGATTAAAGGTCGTTTCACTGATTTTTGTCTTGAAATGAAATAAATGAATGAAATTCAGGTCAGAGTGTCGTCTTGGGGGCACTATGAAAAAAATACTGTCTTAGAAAAATTTCGCGACCAATTTCCAGGTAGTTGGTCACAGTTCTAACCTAACCTAACCTATGGATATCTTTGCATAGTAGGTGGACAAATTTTAACACAGCGTTTAGTAAGCCTAACTAAAGACACCTAAACAAAAAAAAACACTATATAAAGTGATTTTATTTTGACTTAAAATAATAAATTGCCGGCACTCTAGAACAAACTCATCCTATAAAAGTAGGTATTTTAATGTATTTTTCTTATATATTTTTTTACTATTGTCCTTATTTTAGCGGTCTAAATGATTTCTAAAATTTTGTCCACCTATTTTAATGGGACCTTTTATAATACTGATTATTATGAATAAAAAGTAATATAAACAAAAAAGATATGACTTTGAATAATAGTGTAAAAGATGGTTATGTTGAGAAAATATAATAATAATAATAATAATTCAATTATTTATTCAAGTAATAAAAACTCATAGGAAAACAAATAATAGTGTAATAGATGTTTATTGCTACTGACATTAGGAAGTTGAATGCTTCGGAATTAAAACATTAGAGACAGAGACTTTAGGAATTGCGATCGTTAGGATGAAAAATGTTAGGAAGAACATTTTCGGATTTCCAATTATCGGAGTTGAAATTTTAGGTGAACTTTGGCGCACCCATTTAAACTAACAAACTGCCAGACCCGGAACTTATTCCTATATTTATATTTTTTTTTTTGTTTTCCTATATACCATACAAATATTTGTTCCGTGCGGGAATCGAACCCGTCGGTGGCGCAGAGTACTTATTCATAAACTAAGTATATTGTTTTATTGTTTCAGATCGCTGCTTCTGGCAGCAATCGTATTAAGTAATTGTATAACATGGACGGCATCGAGGCATCACTACGCACATAATGTAAGTACAATAATACTTAGCAGTTCTATCGTCCACACAACCTACATTTATTTTCATTTTTTTTTTTTTTTTCCATGCAAACTATTCCATACAAGTTTCATAAATCTGAAAGTTACTTCCTTGTGTGAAGATAACATTCGTTTTGCAGATCGACTATGATCCGGGTTAGGACATGCCAGCAGTATCTATGTTTCCGGGGTCTTATGCGCAAAGGCAAAAGAAATCGTCATCTAAACAAATCTGATCCAATTACCGAGAGCGTCGACCGCCAAACCTTGACACTGGTGTAAGGCGACCGCGACCGCGACCGCGCGATCATACTTTATGACAGTAACGACCGCGACCAGCCGCCGCGGCAATATTTCAATCATCGCATCGCACTCGCGAATGAGCAACTGACGTTTATGCACAGAAGAGATAAAAGAGGCGTTTATGCTATCACCAATACATGATTGACGAGTTTCGTAAATAAATTCAAGATCTTATATTGTTGTAAGTCATTTAGCAAAGTTTTAAAGTGGGCTAAGTGGTGTTGCTACTATTTAGATTTATTTGCGGCCGTTTTAGAAATAGATGATAGCTTTTTTATGGGGTTGCGAATTTAACTTATTTGCCTACGGCTATTTCTAAATGAAGTGAGATGATGCATACTAGTGGTGTCAAAGATCTTTGATCCAATGATTTTCAGCATGAATTTGCTTATTGTAGATTAGGAAGTAAGTAGATAAAATGAAATTATGTACCTAGTTTCATGAGCTTCCATCAAAATTAAGATGAAACAACAGCCTAGGAGAGAAAGAATAAAATTTTAATTCAACTAAACATAATTTATTCTGGCTAACACCAAGTTCCGTAAACATAAAATAGCCAAAAAGTAATGAACATGGTCTCATTACGAGTATGTTTCATTGGATTCCGTTGAGAGTGACGTGTATGATGAAGAGTCGTGGCAGTCACAGCGTGAGATCATGTGAGCCGACCCGTTTCATTACTTAGGGTATTACAGGCAGGGTTGGCCATTCATTATTTTGCTTATTTATCACTAACGAAAATATGAATATGGCTGCACAAATATAGTTTAAGTATTTTGTTGTCTGTCTCGAAAAAGCGAACAAAGATTGAAGAGCTTTATTTCTGGATGTAAATCAAGCCAAGCTTAATTCAATTCAATTCAATTCATTTATTTGATTCAGACATAATATCCATAACATTGTTAGTAAATACATTTAAAAATTATGTTAGTAAACAGATAAAATCATTAAGGGCACATACAGACAAATACACACTCACATACTAAAATTAACATCAAAATACAATATAAAAATGAAATGATATAAATTAATACAAATCTTTTAAATGTCAACTACAATGTAAATTTCTGCAAATCAAAATTAAAAAATGAAACAAAAATAAGTTTAATTAAATAAGAAATTATGTCACAGATTAGGAAATTAGAATGTCATGAACTCATGAATAATACAATTAACAAAAATATTAAAAAATACAAATATGGGGCAAATCAGTCTTAGCAAACGTGAAGCGTACTGCATGTTGTTCCATTAATCAGTCTTTTTTGACATGTAACTGTACACAATGCCACAATATTGGACAGTCGAAACGGCCGGCCACAACACTGAGAATGCTGTTGCCACTGCCGCGGGCACGCCTAAGCAAGGATGCTGCTCTCTTTCTGAGAATGGCATGAAAGCCATCAATATGAGCGTCTGCAAACATGCCCGAAGCGCTACAGTACCTCGGCAGCCGCATCAGCATCCTGAAGGCATTGTTATACTGTACGCGCAGGGCGTTGATTGTCTTCTGCGTATATTTGACCCATAGACTGCACGTATAAAATGACTGGCAAAACGCCCGAAACAATGTCACTTTTACTGCATTACTGCAGCGCGCAAATCTACGGGCCAACATATTGCATCGGACAGCCAACGCCCGACGCTCTCTCTCAATATCTTCGTGGTCTGATTGGTCCTCCGAGACCCAGTGGCCCAGGTACTTGAATCGCGAGACTCTTGGTAATGAAACACCATCTATGAAGACGGGTGGTACGTGCGTCACCTTATGACCAGGAGATTGAAATACCAAGAGTTCGCTTTTCTTAACATTATACCTGAGCCCATGAGTCCCGGCATAATCCACACATATGGCGAGGAGTCTCCGAACGGCACTTATGGAGGGGCCCAGTAACACCATGTCGTCAGCGTAACTAATATTGTTGACGTATTTTCCGTCAATCGAGCAACCAACTTTGGTGTCACTGAGCCTCTCGATGAGACCGTTTACGTACAGATTGAAGAGGCTGGGCGAGGTTAATCCTCCTTGCCTTACTCCGCACCTCAATCTGTACTCATCGGAGATTGCGCCCGCCCATCTTATATTATAACATTTATTTGATTATTGTACCAATAATCAAAAATGTTAATGACTTCATTTGGAAGGCTGGTTTCTGTCCTCATTTTGTTCCACAGCACGTTATAAGATACCAAATCGAAAGCTTTCGAGAGGTCTAAAAAGCAGGCGTAGACCGGAGTCTTCCTATCGGTGTAGTACCGGACAGTGTGCTTAAGGCTCAGAACCGCCATTTCTGTCGACAGCCCGTTCCTAAAACCAAACTGAGCGTCGTTTAGTTTTATATGTCTGTTCAAAATACGATTAAGCAGACTGTCCAGCACTTTCGCCACTGTGGTAGCTAACGAAATGGGCCTATAATTGCTACTATCTGAAGCATCACCAGTCTTATTTTTGATTATTGGCACAACTACGGTCTTCATACATTCATCAGGCAGATAACAGTGTCTTAAACAAAATGTATAAAACATAGCTAGAACCCTCGGCAAATGCATCCCCGCATGCTGAAGATGCTCAATTCTAATTCCATCGTGTCCTGGGGACTTACCCCTAGTCATACGCTTTATAATGGCGGATATGTTAATGGTACATTAACTTTACATATCTTTAAATTAGGACTTTTTAATCTCGAAATGATGTAGGTAGTGAGTCTAAATAGGCTCAAGAAACTTCACTTGTTTATATTTCAAACTCATCTCCTTAAAAATCACATAATTTATTGTATAAAATTGTTTTTTTTTTTTCAAATAAGTACTTGGTTACCCATGGTTCTGTTAACAGACCCGGAAAAATATCTGACTCAGCCAGCATTCCGATATTTATAGCACAGCCGACAACATTAATATTTAGTGGTTGCTTCTTTATGAAGAGTACGTTCTTCTATCAATGCCATAGTTAGAATTAAAGGTACCTGTTGAAAATTAAATAGTAACACTCAAGAAAACTATAAAACAAATAAGTTAACTGACAGCCCTAATCAAAACTAATAGAAAAACATGAGAATAGTCATAAATCTAATCAGGGTTGGCGCCTATTGATGGGTGCGCGCGCATCTCCCCCCTCTGTCCCTGTTTGTCCAGTAAGTACTATTTCTGGATGTATGACTTGATGATCAGCATACGAATTTATCATTTCTTAAACTGTTTGTCGTTTGTTATATTTTAATATTTTCGGTTGATGGATACTGGTTTATAACCGACGCCCGCCGGCGGCGGCGGCGCCTGACTATTAGATCATTAGATCAATTTCATTGTCTTAGACAGTTATTGTAGATGATCATAGTGTTGTATCAGATTATGAATAACTGGCTGACGCTTTATAGATCTAAAATTACTTATAAAAATTAATATTAGTTCAACACCCATAATGTTCACGGTTTATTATTTCTGTTGCACAATATAAGCTGCGGTCGATGAGAAGTGAGAATAATTAGTTTTTAACTAAGTAATTTCACACTAGCGAAATAAATAAAATTTTAAAGCCTCTAACGTCCTTACAGTCTGAAGTTCAATCACCATCAATTTTCTTCTTCATTATCTAAACTTAATTAAACTTGAATGGCGTACGTTTCCTTTAGTCGCTTGTCGCCGACAGTTTGCGTGTCGAGTGGGGGAAAATAAACTGTCCCCTACAACCTGTGACAACACTTCATCAATTACCTTCGCTTAATGCAATTGTGGGCCGGACTTGGAGATTGGTACAGAGGGCCAGTCGTTTCCAAAGCCTTGCTTCGACTTTCGATTGATGAAAGCTCTTCAATAGCTTGTGTAAGCTCGTAGAATGTCATTATTGTCTAGGACCACGGGTGCACAGTTCAGCATAATAAAATTATGAGTTGATCGAATGCTATAATTCGCTTTGTGTGCTCACGACATTAGGTATGTTAGGTAAGGTTAGGTACAGGGGTGCGTTTAAGATGCTTATCCAGGCTAAAATTTAACCCGACTAAACGTTAAACACCCCGTTCAAGCACACCGCGAGGCGAAAAATTAACCTGACTAAAATTTAATCTGCCCCGTTCACGGCCGTCTTCCGGTATAAGTTTTCGCCTAACTAGGATAATTTTTAGCGACCTTTTTATCTCGCTAAATTTTATCCCGCTGTCAGATTGACTTTGTCATTGAGCTGTTTGTTGTTTAATTTGCTAGAATCGCGCCATATTTACGAATATTTCTGAAACGAGTATTAAACGTCTCCGACTCTCCGTCAATTTTATTTGTGGATTATCATGGATGAAGTAATAATACAAATTGTTGTAGAAATATAATATTATAAAATACTATAAACAAATATTATATCGGCAAATTGATTCCTCATGTTCCGGTCCATTTTTACTGACTAATAATTTCGAGATCACAAGCAAAGTCGAGATTACAATCTAGATTGTTTACTACTTGTTTGACAAAATGAGCTGTCAATTGAATTTGACAGATAAAATTGACATAAACCTATGACTCCGTTCAGCGAACCCTCGCTAGTTTAATTTTTATCCGGCGAAAATTTCGCCGGCCATCTTAAACGCACCCCAGATGTCCCGAAACTGTCAACTTACTGCTTTAGTGATAAAGTTAACAATCTATATAAAGCAATATGACATATTGTAGTAGCTTATGTATAGTAGCTTGATGTGCTGGCGCCTATACTTTACTTGAATCAACTAATTTGTAAAAAGATCGAGAGCGAGTTTAGGAAGATTTAACTAGCCAAGCTAAACTTGTAAACCAAACAAGGTTGAGGAAGAAGTTGTCTCTACACGCCAGACGATTTTTACTGCTTTGTGCAGGAAGCTTATATAGAGAAACACGAAAACATTTCCAATTGGATAAAATACAAACTTCCATACAATTTTTCACCTCAGAGGATGACTTTTATGGTTTTTTTCATCGATAACTTTCAGTTTAGGTTAGGCTTTAGCTAGCAGTGATTGAATGATTCATCATCACCTTCCTGCCCTTATCTTATTCTATTTGGGGTCGGCGCAACACGTTTTCTTTATCTATTCTTCCCTGTTAGACGTCACGGTGGCATTTACTCCTTTCTCTTTCATATCATTCCTCACGCAATCCATCCATCTTTTCTTTGGCCTTCCTCTCCCTCGCCATCCATCAACATTTATATCTGATTGAATGATTGGAAACTCAAAAATTCACCTGTTGCATCCCAACTCCGGCCCTTTCCAAGTGCTCATCACCCGCAGAGCAGCACATTGCAACACTGACGCGCGTCGGTAATGTACTACAAGTTGTTTATCGTCATAACATTTTACATACACGCAGCGGTGACGCGCGTTTTATTCCTAAGAGCTGTTTCACATCGCGCGTTGCTTAATAAACGCGGCGGGTGGCGCGTCTCTATGAACCCACTATTTTTATGAACTGATTTAGTTTTAACATGTAGTTGTTAATTTTGTTTTTGATCGTTTTATAATACTCTTTAGACACGTTCGTTTTAGTTGTGGTAAGTATATTTGAATGCAGCGTAAATAATAAGATTTCACGATTGAAATCAAATAAATCGATAGTGAACGACGAAGAGGAGATTCACGAAAAAAAAACACAATGTGTGCGTCAGCGTTCTTCTACAGTTTAAAGTAAGACGGCATGAAGCACCGACTTCAAATCAGTTGGGGGTTAGAGCAGAATAATAATGATGAATAGAAAGACCTGCTGGGTACCTCAGGAAGACTTCACCCGAGGGACAAATAAATGTCAATTAAAGCTTTGATAGAATGCCACTTTTTCTGTGCCCTCTTCGGCTAATTAAGGAAGTATTTCAAGGGACTCACTAAACTCTTCAGCTTAGCGTAATGTGCTTTCACCTGCGTTTACGTATTTTAAGCACCTTTATAAAATGTAAACGCTCCTTATGGCCAGTTGTCGAGTCGAATCGGAAACACATACGGCTAGACAGTGCGTTTGTTAGCCCCACGCACCTCGGCTAACAAGACAAGTGTGACCACTCCAACATCGATCGTGGCTTAGCAGCGCGGCAGCGTTAGGACACGTTATTTATTTGATCAAGTCGAAGCGTTTCCTACTTCACTACTTTGTGTACTCATTTATTTTGTTTTGGCAACTTTTTGTTGTATCCTGTAGAAATTTTAAGGTGTAGTAGCATATCATTTAAATTTTACTCAGCTTTTTGCCAAAAGCGCCGTTTCAGCAACGTTTGCAGAAGTTTTTTGGATGGTAAATCATCATATATGACCCCGCTCGCACTGGGCAGAGTGGAAGGGAATGTCAGACCTGTACTCACTAAAACTCATCCATGTTCCTCCTTAGCCCTTTGTGTGCCAGGGTAAAGCGATAGTTTTTGCACAGTCCCGCAGCTCCGTGTAGAAAAATAAATATACCTACCTTAGGTCAACAGACAATATGCTACATCCGCCATAGTCCAGTGATCAATATTCTTCTGTCCTCATCACAACTGCTTTGGGATCGGCGCAGCATGTCTTTTATGCCATACTTCTCTTAACTCATAATTTCATTTAGTCACCCCTTCATTTTCTTCATTTACCTACCTGTAATAATTATCATCTATCACAGTCAATCCATCGTTCACCATCACTAATAAAATTTTGTCTTCACCAGGTACACCAACACCGGACCAGACACAGGCGGCAAGGCGCCGGGCTGTATCTACCCGCATCCTACGCCATCCCAGGAGGAGAGGGCTCAGGCCCGTGGGGGGATTGGGGAGAGGTGTCCCCCTGCTCCAGAACGTGCGGAGGAGGCGTCGCCAGTCAAAAGAGGATATGTTTACAGTATGCATTTTTAAACTAATTAAATACGGAATGATGGACATTGACTAATTCACCTACTTATCTTGTTCGCTATAGGTACAGGGTGGTGCCGACAATACGATTGACAATAGGATTTTTAAAGTGTTCCTATGAACTAGAAGTAGGTACCAGTGGTTTCATTTATTGTCGTATTGTCGGCCCCAGCCTGTAGATACATAAGAGAAAGACGTCACAGAAGCGTACCTACGTATGTTTAGGCTAACATTAGCTGCCATCTGGGTGGTTCTCTTCGACTTAGTCCAGCGGTAGAGCAACATGGGATTTGTTACCCATACAGACATGGAATTTGGGGAAATTCTAACTGTTGTGTTTCCCAATTATTACAACGAATATCCCGATGAACGCGAGAAAGGTTTCAATTATTTTCAGCTATACTGCGTGGTTTGTCATAATTTCCTTCAACATAAACTCTTTTTATGTTTTCAGGCCAGAAGACCAGTCTCAGTGCAGAGGAGGCGACACAAAATACTTCTCGTGTCAGACGCAGGACTGTCCTGACGGCTCCGGTGATTTCAGAGCTGAGCAGTGCGCCGAGTTCAATGACAAACTCTTCAGGGGTTTCAAATACAAGTAATTTACATACATCCATAAACTCGACCTATCAGCTCTTTTTGTTGTTTTTTTAGATTTTTCAGTAGTATGAATATAAGGTCCCATTAAAATAGGTGGACAAATTTTAACACAGCGTTCAGTAGGTCTAACCAACTAAACAATAAAAAAATGTTTTTTTTTTACTTAAAATTATAAATTGCCGGCACTCTAGAACAAACTCATCCTTTATTAGTAAGTATGGCACGCGGCATATAAGTTGAACTTGCGCAGTAGTCGTTTTTTAGACGTCCCATACAAATAAAGCAGGGAACCTGCGCAGAACGACGCCATTTTGTTTCAAGTTATTACCCGACTGCGGCGAAGCCCAAAAGGAGGGTTATGTGTTTGTTTGCCTAGGACTCTACTTAAATGTGATTTTCTTATTATTATTTTTTACCATCGTCCTTATTTTAATGGTCTGAATGATTTCTGAAATTTTGTCCACCTATTTTAATGGGACCTTATATACCTACTTAGTTGTAAAGCTTTTCTGATACTTCATAATATTGGCTTGATTATCTATCAATACTTGCGATAATATCTTCGACGAATAAGCTTCATTTCTAACTAAAAGTAAGTACAATGATTTCAAGATTACTTACACCTATATTTTTTTTAAACTAAGTAGGTACCTACCTCTATTTTAGTAAAATTTTGTGGCTTTTCTAGCTAAGATACTGATATTCGTATCATCGGTACCAACACATGAACCAAACATCATACACTTTGTTCAGAAATGTAATTGTTTTGCGATCATTAGCTGGGTGCCATACACAAAGGCTCCGAATCCTTGCGAGCTGAACTGCATGCCCCATGGAGAGCGGTTCTACTTCCGACACAAGCTGCAGGTCACGGACGGCACCAGGTGTAACGACGAGTCCTTCGACGTCTGCGTTAATGGCAGGTGCCAGGTAATTTAACTGCACACTTACTCATCCACTTTTCGTTTATGAAATTCATCTTGCACTGATTGCCCTGTCACCAATGCACATGATGATCTTTTGACTGCCTCACAGAGCGGAGATCCCTAGCAAAATTTTGGGTCAAACAAATTTTAACACTGCGTTTTCATTCTGCTAATAGATTAGAATCAATCAATATCTTTTAAATGACACAGAAGTTGCAAATTATGTGAAGTCCTCTTAAGCTAGATGATTAACCTGTTTACGTACTTAATGCAAAAATGTTTAAGTCTCGTACAAGATTGTTACGAATGTTGATCCAAAACCTGCATCAGCAAACGTTGTAGGGACTTTTTAAAGAATCGAGGATCTACAATCTTCTTCTGCCTTTTACTATAACCTTACATCAAACGAAAGCTTTTAATCCCTATTTCCATCAGCCTGTCGGTTGCGACATGATGCTGAATTCCACCGCGCGGGAGGACAAGTGCCGGGAGTGCCGAGGGAATGGCGCTAACTGTCGCACTACTGATGGCCTCATTGACTCACAGGATCTCATGAAAGGTAAAAAATGGTAACTAAAGGCGACAAATCCACATAAATTAACAAATGTTCAACAAACTTTTATTTTTTTTATTTTTTTTTATTTCAGGATACAACGATATCTTGCTGATCCCTGCCGGCTCTACCAACATTAATATTGAAGAAATTGAACCTTCAAATAATTATTTGGGTAAGCTTAATAAAAGTTTCTAAGTAATCCAAAAGTAAATAGTTTATGGAAACAAATGCTTTGAATTTGATAGGGTACCTGATAATTTTGCCTCTTAGGGCTGTCGGCCAGTTCGCCAAGCCATCTCTGGAGAAGATCTCTAAAAAGTATTTTCTAAAATCCATTGAATTTTTGCAGCGTTAAGAGCTAAGAACGGCACCTACTACCTGAACGGCCACTACCACATCGACTTCCCGAGGACCATCACGATCGCCGGCGCTCTCTGGACCTACGAGCGCAGTCAACAAGGCTTTGCCGCGCCCGACAAACTGCGGTGCCTAGGACCTATCAATGAACCTCTGTATCTTTCTGTAAGTGGATCAATAGTATCTCCTAAAGTTGCGACTTCTGAACTGCTATTTTGGTTATTTTGCCATGATTGAATTACTTATGACAAAAAAAAGTCTTACATTTAGACCACGGAAAATGTTTTACCTTCCTGGCAGCTTTTCAACATGACTCGCGGTATGTTTTAGAACCAAAAAATTCGAAGACATGACGTGTGTTGAGACGTTCCGCTCAACATCGCCGGGCGTCAGCGGCAGTGAACGAGGGACGCGCGGTGGCTGTTTGACTCCCGCTTCCCCGCGTCCCTCGTTCACTGCCGCTGACGCCCGGCGATGTTGAGCGGAACGTCTCAACATGTGACATCTACCAACCCACTCTTAGAGAGGAGGCCTGAGTCCCAAGTGATAAGTAACTGAGTATGTACTCAATACTCAATTCTTTATTGCATTCCACAATGTAGGCATAGGTGGTAAACATTTTTAAAAGAAACAATCATGGACCCTGTCGGGCACAGCAAAAGAAATATTATGTTAAGCATACGGCTTAACATTTAATAGCGTATGAAAATTAAAATTTATAATAAAATTCAAAAATTAAATACAAACATAAAATCACATATTTACCTTATGTACCTAACTAATAAGATATCCTCTCCACCCAGCTCCTTCTGCAAGACGATAACGTGGGTATCAGCTACGAGTACAGCGTGCCCAACAACTCGGCGCCCCCGACAGACAAGCGATACAACTGGGTGCACGAACAGTTCACGCCCTGCAGCGCCACCTGTGGAGGAGGTGAGCTAACTAAGTACTTGTTGTGCTAACAAATACAAACTACGCGACCTTTTATAATGTGAGCAGGCGTCGCTAGATGCCGTTATCCCAAAACTTATTTTGAGACCAATTAGAATAATAATAATAAGAGTCAGTACAGTATACTAATTATTGTAAAACAGGTTCACAATTCCTGAAAATAAAATTATTATCTTTTACCACGATCTTTTTTCAGCTTGTAAAATGCTGTACAATTTAAGTTATCATGTACTAGCGGACGTCCCGCGGTTTCACCCGCGTAGTTCCCGTTCCAGTGGGAATACAGGGATAAAAAGTAGCCTATGACACTCAGCAATAATGTGGCTTTCTATTGGTGAAAGAATTTTTAAAATCGGTTCAGTAGATCCCGAGATTACCCCTTACAATTTAACAAATATACAAACACACAAACTTTACCTCTTTATAATATTATTATAATTATAATTATATTATATTATATTATATTATATTATATTATATTATATAGTATAGATGAATTTTTTGAAGCAAGAATTGAGACATTACACCTACTAAGCTTCGAACATTATTTTTATATTAATAAATAAACCGACCTTTAAACTTTCTTAGGTTTCCAAAACCGTAACGTGACATGTAGATCTAGAGAAGAACTAGAGATAGTCGAGGATAGCTTATGTGACGAGGGTCTGAAGCCTCCAACCAACCAGTCCTGCAATCTCGACCCCTGCCCTCCGCAATGGTTGGAAGGTCCCTGGGGAGAGTGCTCACAAAGATGCGGCAGTGGAGGTGTTCGGTCTAGGGAGGTCAACTGCCAGAAGATTATTGCCAATGGGTAAGTTCAGACTATCTCCATGACACGCGTGGCAGAACAATTTTTGATGAAAACTAATTTAGCAAACACATTCTAGCGATGTTGTGCGATGATAGTCATGACTTCGTAGACATATTTCCTCATCGATATCAGGCTTTGATTCTAATGCCCGTTTTTATAATAACAGGAGACAAGTAAAAAAAAATTGATGAAGGGAGCAGCAGAAGTTTTTGATGCTAGGCCCGACCCGAGAGTTTAAATTCTAGTGCTTAGGGTTTCTTGGTATTAATAGCGAAATCGCGCATATGCATTCCCTCGTGATTTTAAATATCAGTATTGCACCTTGCAAGACAATCTTAAGTTTAAATCAATTGATTCCTGACGTTGCCTTTAAGTATTTGACTGCATTCACTAGAGAACTATTCTTTTGTATGTACAGTCAAAACTCTATAGTACCGGACAAGGAGTGTTTCGACCTGCTGGGACCAAAGCCTGAAGTCTTCCAGAAATGTAACGAGGATGCTCCCTGCCCCACGTGGTTCGTCGGACATTGGAAACCGGTAAGCAGAACCTGCTTACACTGACAAAAATATATTCGAGGACATTCTTTCATTCGTGGTAGATAACCTTTCAATACCATCTTTCTTAACGCATTTTATTTCACTAAATATTTTTTTATTTAATTATTTTTGTTTCATGTTTCACTCGACTGTTAACATAATATGTCTAGCAGATTATTCAAATGATTGCATATTTTGTGCTTTTCTTGAGCGAAACAGGTCTAGATGTCATTCTAAAATACCCACTTTCATAATTGTTATTCTATGTTGCATTATTTTGCTAGTCCTAGCACTATTTAAAAGCATCACTGTTGAAAACAGATGTCCCTTGCATTTCTTCATTATCTTCAAATGAACTAACTAAGCAACTGTTTTCCCATCAGTGTGACAAGCTCTGTGACGAGGGTAAGCAGACCCGGCAGGTAGTCTGCTACCAGAAGAAAGATGGTCGCATTGAAGTACTGGATGACGAGAGCTGTACTGAGGAGAAACCGGAGGAAGATCAGCCTTGCATGCTGCAGCCTTGTGATGGAATCGACTGGGTCACGACCGCTTGGTCTGGAGTGAGTTAACGCACATAATTGTACCTATTGCATCTTTGTGCTTGGAGCACATTGTAGACTTATGGAACAGGAGAGAAAAATTAAAAAGCAGACAGTTCTCCCACACATATGCTTTCTGTCATTGTTACAAATTCGTCCTTTACTAAAATATTAATAAGGAAAGTCACGAAAGTATCGGTCTAATGAATTACCCTTTATAATCTTAAAACTATAAGCTTCATTGTTTTTCTATTTTTTATCTTAATTTAGATAGATCGGTTAGTTCGTTTCTTTATTTCTGCACATCTCAACAATTCTATAAGTACCTACTTTTCAGTGCGACTCCTGTACCTCGAAAAACCGCACACGATTAGTGGTATGTTCGACGAAAGGCCGACAATTGCTGAACGAGAGTCTCTGCTCATACCACAACCGTCCTGTAGACTTTGAGGAGTGCAAGCCTGAGGAGTTGCCGGCGTGTGAAGTGCAGTGGTACGCCACGCAGTGGGGCAAGGTACGTTATACTCAAGCAAATAACCTGACACAAAATGGCGTCGTTCTGCGCAGGTTCTCTGCTTGATTTGTATGGGACGTCGAAAAAACGACTACTGCGCAGGTTCAACTTATATGCCGCGTGGTATACCTACTTGTTGTCTTTCATGCATAACGTACTGAGCGCATTTAAATGAAACATTTTTACAGGCACAGTCAACTAAATTTGATTAAAAAAAAATCGTCCTTGGACCGTAAATTTTGTAAGGTGCCCTTTTTTACCCGACTATGGCGAAGTCAAAAATGAGGGTTATTTGTAAAGGAGTAGGTATATAATGTTTCTGGATGTCATTTATCGTTTCCGCCTACCGGCTAAGGATTGATTCAGTACTCCATTCAACAACACAAACCCCTATATAATAACCTCTCGTTGTTCCCCGACAGTGCTCAGTAAACTGCGGCGAGGGAGTGCAGACTAGGAAAGTGTTCTGTGGCATGTACTACGAAGATAAGGATGGGGATGGCGTAGAGATTGTGGAAGACGCTAAATGCGCCAACCTTACCAAGTACAAGGACACCAAACCCTGCACTGTGCCTAAAGAGGAGTGCCCGTCGCAGTGGTTCGCTGGACCTTGGTCCGAGGTAAGTATCCTGCATACATTTGGTAATCCCATTTTGGTTTTGTTTTTACTTTGCTCCGACAATTTTTTTGCACAAATTTTGGGTCCGGCTTCTGCGAAGCCTATATCATGCGCTCGCAAAATTAATTTGACCTCAGATACCTCACTTCGCAAATCCAATTCCAAATTGAGGTTTTAGAGAATTCTTTACGGGGTTTTTTTAAGTAAATTGTAACGTTAATTTTGGAAATGAATACAATAAAGAACAAGAAACCACAATAAAATGGTATGTATGAATATGTAGAGTATTATAGAGCTATTAAGATGAAAACTATTGGCTAAGCACCTATAGGAGAACTTTTAGATTTCTACCCTATGGCTGTAGGTAGCATTACATATAATCTGGTCCACAGTGTACTGAAACATGCGGTGGAGGCGAGCAGTACAGACGCGTCATGTGCTTCCGAGGAGACAAGCAATCCACAGACTGCGACGGCTCCATCGTAATCGACTCCACGCAGCTCTGTAACACAGGACCTTGCGATCCAGGTAATACACCTCAGAAAGCTTCAGTCCTTCTTTTTGACAGAGTCGTATCAAAACATTTGTATTCGTTTGTTGTTGCTTTTTGTAATTACTGAGGGCCCTGGAATGCACCAAATCTTTTTCGACATGCATAACTAATATAGTTTATGAACTTTGAATAAAAATCTCTTACAAAATGATTTCGCAAGATTCAGTTATACCTATAATACCATCATTTAGCAGTTTCGTTATGAGACAATAACCAACTCGATTACTTTTGCACATCATAAGAGACGCTGGTTACCAGTATTTCTGACTTGGCTTGCCACGACATAAGTGCGCCATACAGGCTTGCTGATTGAAGGAATGAAAGTAATATTCCTTAAACTCGCTCAAAGACGCATGTTTCATTATTTTTTTATTTTTTTTTCTTTTAAGACCATCTGCTGCCAGTCACACGATCGTCTACAGTCATTATGGATGATACAGAGGAAGATGAGTGTGACGAAGATGATGATTACAAAGAAGTTGGTCTGGAGTTCTTGACGGTAAGCTCTATATTTCTTAGACAATCATCTTATATTTTCGTGCTGCTGGGCCGCAAGCCTAATCTCTGTGTGAAGGAATGGGTCAATACTAACACGGGTTGCTGGTTGGTGTAAACACAATATTAAATGATGACTTATTATGAAGCCAAGGTTTTACTCCAACTATTATTAAATTATTTATCTTGCCGTAATGATAGTTGTTTTTATTGCTTTCAGACCGACATCATGTTTAGCGACTCCCCGGGTAAGTGTTATTACTTTGAATGTGATTAATTTAACATTATGATATTATGAAACTCGGACCAGCGTGGTATTTCCAATGAGAGGAGTGCGACCAGCCTGTTATATAGTAATCATAATGTAACTATATAGCATCCCTGTAGATACTGAATAGAGTAGAGAAAACTGGATAGAGTAGGTACTTGTTCCGCTCTGCGCCCAATTGAAGCATCAACGCAGCATGATTATTACATGCAAACACATTCGAAATAAATATGTCACTTCAGTATCAATTATTATTCTAGCTGCATTAGCTTTACACTATTTCACATCAACAATCATTCAAAAGTTAAATAAATTAGTCGTGAAATCACATGTTTCTATATTTTGGTTTGCAGGTTACGCTGAGCACGAATCTACCTTGGAAACAGGATCAGGCTTTGGTACGTTTTTTTTCGTGTTGATCATAAGGTTTATTTTCATGAATCACTTCTCAATGACTTTATCGGATGTAAATATTTATTTATCAAGTAACTCCTCTTGACCTTTGCTATTAACCTAATACGTAAAGATTACTCAGATATTAGTATTACCAAGAAAACTGCTACTCCGTCATAGGATTTGTAATTCACTTCCTGGTGACTATGGTTTCTTTTCTTCTTTTGTTTGTTTTTATCAGCTGTAAGTCCTCCAAGTACTAAATAAATAAATACCTTACCAAAGTCTATAACTTTATATCGTTTTCTGTTTTTGCCACGAATTTCACGCCATGAAAATAAAAGCCGAGTATTTTATAATTCCTCGCATTTCTCAGGTTCGTCGCTGTCTACGGACGATTTGACCACAGAAGGCTCAGGGTTCAGTACTACGGATACCACCGACTCTGACTATACGACCGATGACGAAACTGGCTCCGGAGAAACCACTGATGCACCTTCTACTGCAGCAAAGGACAAGGACACAACAACTACGACTACTGTTATACCTGTTACTAAAGGTAAGTAAGTTTTTGTTCGTCATCTAAAACTAGTACATCCATTATCACTTGTAATCATCGGGAATGAGATCCATGGTTCTCTTTATTTGCCTTCCATTCTCCATAAGTACCGTTTCAGATTCAAGCATTCAAATGATTTTCAATAAATTTACATTTTTAGAAGGTGAATCGACTGAAACAAGCACCTCTGATGCAACGGCTTCGGCCGAGACTGGGTCAACTGAATCAACTGTCGAAGACACTGGAAGCACAGATATAGAGGGTACGTCACCAAGTGACTCCACTGGTTCTACTGAATCGACTGGAGTGACAGAGAGCACACCTACTGCTGATACCGATTCAACAAGTTCAGATACAGGATCAACTAGTTCTGGAGAAACTGGTGTCACGGAAGCTTCTGGACCAACGACAGAAACGGGAAGCACCGATGGCAGCGAGTCTACTATCGTTAAAGAGACAGGATCCACAAGTGAAAGTGGCTCAACTAGTTCCGGAGAAACTGGATCCTCGGATACAGATGCTACAGGACCGACAACAGAGGCAGGAACAGGAAGTACAGAGAGCAGTATTTCTACTGAAAGTAAGGAGCCAGAATCCACAAGTGAAAGTGGCTCAACAAGTTCTGGAGAAACTACACCAACTGGCGAAACAAGTTCCACGGATACTGATAAAACTGAATCTACAGTATCTGGCGGAACGGATGAAACTTCTTCTACAGGAGTAACGGAATCTACGGTTACAGAAACAACCGGTCCTACTGACACGACGATCACAAAAGAAACAAGTCCCACTGAATCGACAGTTACAGAGGAAACTAGTCCCACCGAATCAACGGTTACAGAAGAGACTGAATCAACAGAATCGACGATTACAGAAGAGACAGGATCCACAGAATCGACGATCACAGACGAGACTGAATCAACAGAATCGACGGTTACGGAAGAAACTGAATCCACAGAATCGACCGTCACAGACGAGACTGGATCAACAGAATCGACGGTTACGGAAGAGACTGAATCCACAGAGTCCACGGTTACGGAAGAGACTGGATCCACAGAGTCCACGGTTACGGAAGAGACTGGCTCCACAGAGTCGACGGTTACAGAAGAAACTTTATCCACAAGCACAAGTGAATCTGAATCGACAGGAACAGAAACAACAGGCACAGGTTCCACTGAGGAGACAAGTGACACAACTGCTGGATCCACAGGTAAAGGTTTTAATGACAAATAGTATGGGTTACAAAAAAAAGGCTTTCATGGCAACTAAAAAGTATTGTAGTAATATGCTGAGAAAAACTTTAAAGTTCGAAACAGCGTACCTATACATCATAAATATGACCAGTATACAATTGAGATAATTTTATTCTAATAACTTTTAAACGGTCTTATCAATGTGTTTTTTTGTATTACAGATTCTACAACCACTACTAAAGTGCCAACTGGTATGTATTAAACTATGAATAACACGTATTTTATATCACTTATTTAACAAAACATAGAAAAAACGGAAAAGAGTAAAACTGGTAGTTTTTGGGCTGATTCATCGAGAACAATGCATGCCGTGTTATATAATTTATGATTTCAATCACGCTTAAAATTCTTAAAATGGGAACGGTTGCGATGTATTTCATTTTATTTTATTCTCTTCGGGAAACTTACAGCTAGTACAAACATTATACTTAAAAACTAGGAATTCGAAGGCCATTTACAAGTTTCCACAAATAAATACATGGAACAAAAAAGAAAAAAAAAGACAACAAAAAGAAGGAAGTAATTACTAAATCGCTTAGCGTATGGTTTATTTTTAAACACAATTCATTTAGTTCTTGATTTGTTCTTGCAGATTCAACGACAACTACTCGTGCAGTACCAACTGGTATGTATCTACATGGCAATCTTGCTTGCATTTTATATTTTTATTTTAGTGTAAACCCGCGTAGTTATTTCACAAACATCTTTATAATATTATGACGTATTAGATTGATTTTCGGTAACAAACCATGAAACAATGATTTCTCCTACTTAACACCTTTTTTATTACAACAGAAAGCAAACCTCCAAGCACAGAAGAATCAACAACCCCATTATCAACAGAATCTTCTGAAACTACTGTATCCTCTACGGAAAGTTCTGAATCCACTGTTGAAACGAGCACTTCTTCCGGAGACGAGTCCACTGGTTCAGAATCTACAAGCGAGGGATCAAGCACAGTTGACTCGAGCACTACTTCAGGATCAGATGAAACAACAGAGGCAAGCGCAACAATCAGCGATGGATCCACGACAGAAGGTGCTGAGTCTAGTAGTTTAGGTGCTGAAACAAGCACTCCTTCTGAAAGTGAATCAACTACTGAATCAAGTAGTGAGGCCTCAGGTTCTACCGATGCTGAAAGCAGTACTCCTTCAGGCACCGAATCTACGGCGGAGACGTCAGAATCAAGCAGCACTGTCGGTTCAGAATCAACTACGGAAGTCAGTGGATCGTCTACAGAAGAATCTTCCACTGTCTCCGGAGGTAATTCCTTTTTATGTCAAAATCAATCAAGGCGAAAGCGCCTTGGGTTGCCCACAAAATTTGTGCGCGGGTTGTATTGATGATTTTAAATTATTATAATTCTATAACTGTTTAAGTGTAACGGTCGAAAATCATAGATAAAAATGTTTACAATAGATCCTGACACTGAGTACAGCGTCTCTCTCTAACAGGTGTACGGGTGTTTGATCGTGTATTTTTTTTAAATAACTCTGAAAAAAAACACGCAATATGTTTTTTTGTAGAACTCCACCGATAAAACAAAATTCATCGCATCACACGTATATTGGAATTCTATCCATGTACGACTAATGAAAGTGCTTATTGCATTTCTTCACTTAAAACTTTGATACATTTTAAACAAGCGTGTAAATTCTTATCGGCCATTTCTT
Source organism: Diarsia mendica (assembly GCA_949316265.1). Lineage (NCBI taxonomy): Eukaryota > Metazoa > Arthropoda > Insecta > Lepidoptera > Noctuidae > Diarsia > Diarsia mendica. Next base: position 5,304,078 of record OX438906.1, on the reverse strand, counting down.
GTATTGCAGAGATTACGACAGGAACCGAATCCACAAATGATATGTCGACTGGCTCAGGTTCCACTACCGAATCTACAGGCACAGAAGAATCAACCGACTACAGCACGACTGAAGGTAGCACTATTGGAGGAAGTACCGAAGGTAATATTAATAAAGCCAAACAAAAGTTAGGTACCTATATTTAAAAAGGTGAAACAGTATATTTAACAAAGATACGTTTTAGCATTATACTGATAAACACAACTTTTCAGAATCAGAAAGTACAGTTACGGGATTGTCTACAACTGAAGGATCGACAGGCACAAGTACGTCACCAAGTTATGTATTATGTAATAATAGACATTTCGATCACAGATTAATACAGATCTATCACTTTATGTAAGTTACTTGAGTTCGCTAATAACCCACCGGCAGCCGTAGGCGTTATAGAGTAAGATCCCAGAGCAATCAGACATAACTTATTTTCACACGGATGAAACCTGAAGTTTTCAGTAGCGTCTCGTGTGCCTTGAATACCTACGCGCTTTGTGGAACTTGCCGAGTGACACCTGGGCAGGTACCAGGTGAGAAAGGTGACTAAAAATAAGAAATTCACATGGCTGATTTTTATATATGTCATGTAGAATATTATTTTAAAGTAATATCATATAGTGTCAGACACTTTTGATGGACCAGAGTTTTTGTCAGACGCTTTTAAGCTTGGATTTTGAAGCGCCTGACCGATATAGCATGGCAATATCCCAATCAATTAGCTTTAAGTATTAAATCAAATGGAGTTTAGTATTATTTAAAGCGTCTGTAAAGCAATACGGCCGACGGAAAGTGTCTGGGAGTAGAAAATATACGTAAAAAAACAGCTTGGAGAAAATACGTGAAGTATTTTCTCCAAGCTGTTTTTTACGTATATTTTAGGAATTATCCTTAAAAATAAGTCGCAAATACTCCCAGACACTTTCCGTCGGCCGTATTGCTTAACAGACGCTTTAAATAATACTAAACTCCTAATGATTTAATACTTAAAGCTAATTGATCGGGATATTGCCATGCTATATCGGTCAGGCGCTTCAAAAACCAAGCTTAAAAGCGTCTGACAAAAACTCTGGTCCATCAAAAGTGTCTGACACTTATGATATTACTTTATAATAATATTCTACATGACATTTAAATAAAAATCATCCATGTGAATTTAAGTTAAATAGTTCTTATTTTTAGTCACCTTTCTCACCTGGTACCTGCCCAGGTGTCACTCGGCAAGTTCCACAAAGCGCGTAGGTATTCAAGGCACACGAGACGCTACTGAAAACTTCAGGTTTCATCCGTGTGAAAATAAGTTATGTCTGATTGCTCTTGGATCTTGGACTATTATAAATGCATGCAGTGCGTTTCCGAACCGCATGCATTGCATCGAAATTCTTATTAGTGCCTGCTTCTTATTTCGAAATAAAACATCAATCTTCGTAGGTAATTCTTGTTAACATCGCTTCTAGTTGAAGTTGAAGATTTTATGGAGTGATACATCTGTATTTATTTGGGGACTGAACTTTAAAAACCTTTATTGAGAACTTAAGATAATATTATTATCTTCTTATTTCATAACCTCTTTTAAGTATATTTTAGTTATTATTTATTCGATTATTACAGCAATATGGTCCATAACTACTGTGGTCTCGCCGCCCACCAACGTCTGCAAGCCCAGGAAGTCTAAATGTAGTAAGACCAAGTTTGGTTGCTGTCCTGACAGGAAGACCGCCGCTTCTGGACCGTTTGACGAAGGTAATCCCCATGACATATAAAATTGTTTTCCCTATTTTTAAAAATACTGAACTCCAAACGGAGGAAGTTATCAATACGTCTGAATATTAAAAAAGAAACATTTTGAATAAAAATATAATATGTTAATATAATATGTTAATTCTTTACTTAGGTTGTGAAAAACCACATACCTGCAAGGAGTCCAGTCACGGTTGTTGTCCGGACGGCCTGTCGCCAGCACAGGGTGACAACAACGAGGGATGTCCCGTGGAGCCCTGCGCGGACACGCTGTTCGGCTGCTGCACGTCTGACAACAAGACTGCAGCTCAAGGCAACGACCAAGATGGCTGCCCGCCTCCACCACCTGCTTGCACCACATCCGCGTACGTACGGGTTTGAAAGGGTTTTGGTGCAAATAATTGCAAACATGTCTTACAGTTCAGTCAAATTATACCAAAAAATTGCTGGCAATCGCGCAAAATCCGTTTTGTGACCTTTGACCCCGAGCATTTTTTTTGCAGCTGTGTCGGATCGATGAGGACTTTTTACATTTCATTTATAATGGTGTTTTGAACAATCCTACCAATTTTCAGCAGGGTGGGAATTAATGTAACCTCAGAAGTCTAAATTGACCGGACTATAGTAGTAGTGTGTAGTATCAAGTTGGGTATTTTGAGTCATTCTCGCACTGTTGTGGTGTTTCCTTTGTTCTCGTACGTGAACGAACGTTTAGTTCCGTAATGATTGAGTGCTTCGGTCGGCCAATATTGAACGTAGCATTACCTATAATTATTCCAAACCCCTGCAAAACGCTTGATTTGGTATTATTACATTCATAGATATGGCTGCTGCGCGGACAACGAGACAGAAGCCACTGGACCTGAGAAGGAAGGATGCCCCGAAACCGGTGAGTTAACCATCAAGAACACAAAACGAATAAAAAATTAAAGCACATAAATATATCTATGATAGAACAACAGAGCTATGGAGGTTAAGACATCCTAAGACTTCAAAGTTTCAGAAATAAGTTTTTCAGAAACGAGACACACGTTTTGACCACATATTGATTGCCTTTTAGAAACTACGACCACGGAAGCTCCTACCGAAACGACAACGGAGACAACCGAATCTATCGAAACAAGCGAAGGTAGCACAACTAACGAAGGTACCACTGACATCAGTACCACCACGCTGGACCCTTGCAGTAGTTTCGAGTTCGGCTGCTGCGCTGACAACGAGACCGAAGCCTCCGGACCCGACGGACAGGGATGTCCGTGCAACGCTACTGAGTTTGGTTGCTGTACTGATGGAGTATTACCAGGCAAGCAATCATTTATTAAATTACCTGACTACAGTAAATGTAGTCATACGAACAATTAAGGACGATTACGACCTGAGATTTACTTCTAATTTGTATTTTTTCCCTACAGCTTCAGGCCTTGATAATGAAGGATGCCCAGGACCCTGTAGTACATCACCACATGGTTGCTGCCAGGACGGCAATACTCCTGCCCACGGATCTGATTTCGAAGGCTGCTGCTTGCTGGAAGCCTTCGGATGTTGTCCAGATAACCGCAAACCGGCAGAAGGACCACATCTTGAAGGTATTTACCAACCTATTACTATCTTATCCCACATGCAGTAGAGCCTCCAATCACTAAATTGTGTTGGTACGGCTCGCTCGCCTTTGACAAATAACCTGTACTACCAATTTGAGTGCCTGATTCATTGATATAATAAAACCCAAGATACACACTCCGCGTCTCAAAACCGTCCGCTTAAAATGAGTTCACAATGAACTCATTTCAAATAGTCTCGCGTCGCTCGCGTCTCTGCACGGTCGTACAAAATACTTTTTATATTGCTTTTTATAACTGCATTGTAAAAGGAATCTGCGTAAGGTTGAATTTGCCAAAAAAAATATGTTTATAGTGACGATAACTACATGTAGCAGTGCGTGTATTGGTGAGTGTTTGGCGACAGTTTCGACTGTTTGTTTTGTTCGAGACTGTGCATCTAGGGTTTTATTATATCAATGGCCTGATTAGTTAAATATAATGTGAGTTTATTCTCAGGTTGCGGATGTCAGTACGCACTTCACGGCTGCTGTCCCGACAACGTCACTATCGCGCAGGGACCAGACAACCAGGGCTGCGGCTGTCAGTACACCGAATATGGATGCTGTCCAGATAGGTAACATGATTCACAAACTTGAAGATTCGTCTAGTAAAATTTTTCAAACTTTTCTAACACGACAGCGTAAAAATATAAAACTCTTTCCCCAGACACACTGCGGCTTCCGGACCTAACAACGAGGGATGTGCCTGCAACACGTTCCAGTTCGGCTGCTGTGCTGACGGCGTCACCACCGCGAAGGGACCTGAACAGCAGGGCTGCCACTGCCGCGACTCCAAGTTTGGGTGCTGTGGAGATGGCGAGACTCCTGCTACCGGCCTTGATGGTGCTGGATGTGATTGTTCTTCTAGTCAGCACGGATGCTGCCCTGATGGACACACTGAAGCCACTGGACCTAAGTTCCTTGGATGTACTGATGCTCCTGAAAATAAACAAGGTGAGAATGCCACTTTGATTACGCTCCCTGCTTCGTCAGTTTAAGTTTTTATTAACCTTCCCTCCTATTTCAGCTGCTTGTAGCATGTCGACGGATCCAGGCCCTTGCCATAACTTCGCAGCGATGTGGTACTATGACCTGGCATACGGAGGCTGTTCTCGCTTCTGGTACGGAGGCTGTGACGGCAATGGCAACAGATTCTCTACCAAGGAAGAGTGTGAGGATGTGTGCGTACAACCCTCGCCTAAAGGTAACACGAATACCATGCTGATTCAAATAAGTCGTAATGGATAACTATAATTATCTAAAGGTAACCTCCTAGGTTTAGGTTGTCATTGCTTATTGTCGTTTCTTCCCAGATGCATGCAAGTTACCAAGCGTGAAGGGTGCGTGCGACGCGGACTACCAACGCTGGCACTACAACAGCACACGGGAACAGTGCATACCATTCAGATACGGAGGTTGTCTCGGGAACGCCAACAACTTTGACACCCGAGAGCTCTGTCAGAAGCAGTGCGAACCTAGCTCTGTTGCAGGTAGCTCTTACGTTCATAAAGAAAAAACTAATATCATTTGCGACGTCGTCCAAGCTAAGCTGTAAATGAATGAAGTAATTGGGTTTGTAGGCCGAGGCCAATTTTTGGACACAGTAAGCAAAACTACATAATAAATGTTTTTCAGGCCAATGCACGCTACCAATCGAACAAGGCTCCTGCGCTGGCAACTACAGCCGCTGGGGCTTCAACTCTGAAGCCCATCGCTGTGAACAGTTTATCTGGGGAGGCTGCGAAGGCAACTCTAACAGGTTCAGCTCCGAGGCAGCCTGCCAAATGCGCTGTGTTGGCACTCAACCACGTAAGTAGTAAAACTGGGTTTAGGGAAATACAATTTTAATTTTTGCATGTTTCTGGTTTACGAACGATGTGGTAAAGGAATGGTTTTGTGAATACCTCTTTCTTTAGTTCGCAATTTAACTCTCTAAGGCTCGTCTTATGAATTTCTGAAGTTCTATGTTTTGGGGCTTTCCTATAATTAACTGGCATGGTGTGGGTGTTCCAAAATCTGTAAACTATAGTAAATTAGACTTGGGCTTTATTGGTGGCTATTTCTTCTGTAATTAAAAACCAGAATCATTTTTAGATATTTGAAAAATTGTACACATCTAAAGATTGATTGGTTTTAATTTCCTATCACTAACGCTATTCTGTAGAGATCACTTCAAATCTCACTCAAGTGACCGCGAACTTTTCGAAATCAAATTAATTTAGTACTAAAGCAAATAGTCGTAAATTCATGCTTCGCTGTTTTTAGAAGTGATGTTTATAGAATAATACTGTTTCTGTCTGCACCCTAACATTTTCTATCTTTGTGAACGTCTACTAACAAATGGGTTGCGCAAACAGTTCAGTGTACACAGCCACAAGAAGCAGGCAATTGCATGGAAAAGGAAGCTCTCTGGTCATTCAGTCAGTCAGAGAACCGATGCTTGCCCTTCTACTACAGTGGCTGCGGAGGCAACGACAACCGATTCAGTTCCAGGGAGGCCTGCGAACAGACCTGTCCTAGTGCATACGGTAAGTCAATGCAGAACATGATCAGAGTATTCTTGCTGAGTTAATTATATTCAACAGCTAGTATTTGAGGGCCAAAATTATGATGACCGTGATTATCGTAATCCGAATTTCCCAAAGCATTTGGTAAGAACCTCAGTACTCGTCCATTGAACGTTATGACGGGACAAACTCCGCCAATGCAACTCAAATCAACTAAGAAGAAAAAAAGGGAAAATAAATGACTAAGCAGTGCAATAAATGACAGTACCTTCATCTTGGTAGGTATGGGCCCGTTTTTTTGTAGGTACCCGTACAACATGTTTCTTCATTTATGTTAATTTGCATTGAATGTTTGGTGTTAACGCATCATGGGTGAATGGTTTTGCATATCTGGGGGCACGGCAGTGCCCCCGCCGAGTCGAGCGCGAAGCAAACACTGCCGTACCATCCTTTACTGGAACCATTTCGCCGCATTTTCAGACCCCTATTTGAGAACCTCTGGATAAGGCCAGAACGCTGAAATTTTCGTCATCCAGTAAGCTATCAAATCACACTTAAAATAAAAAATTTCAAGTCAGTAGGTCATTTAGTTCCGAAGTTAAGCGAAAGCAAAGTTTCGCATTTATGAAACTCACTCACTCACTCACTCATGATCATCATAATAGAACTAGTACTTCCCATGAACTCAGAGAGCTGAAATTTAGTACATAGTTAGGGTTTAATGGCCACATAAAGGGAAAACTATAAAAACTATGATCGCGCCAGGACTCAGCCGAACCTTATCTCGGGCCCATGGGAGACAGGTCTCAGAACAGCCGCCGTCCTAACGTGATCAAATAGACGCGATACGCGCCTCCGAACAATATTACAATTTCTGAACTTACAGCTACTCTTACCTCATTTCTTCGAGCCGGTCTCACTTCCTTGACCCCTCGCAAGTTGTGTAACTGTGTATGTGTATAATGAGTGTATATGACCTTGCGATGGTTTGCTGGTAGTTCCGGACGATTCTTCCACGTCGCTGCAAGCCACGCCGTTAACGCGAGCCACCACACTCACTCCGTATTAGTCTAACCACAAAAGCCTCGGTGCTTCCCAATAGCACTCCCGTGACAAGGCAAACCAATGATATTATCAATAACCCGTTCGACATTCACAGCGTCGCTAACCGTACTGCTTAACTAGTATAATTGGGTGCCGCGAAATGACTCCACAAGTCGATTTAATCAATGCGCGTGCGCTTTCACCCGATCTATGGCTACTATAATACTCGTTCAACGCCCAGCGCGTCTCAATACGAACTACTATTCACGCCGAGCCCAGCGCTCGACCTCTACCTCCGCCCCTTCGCCTCTGTCGCACCGAGGCGGAGAAAATCAAAAATCTGAAGGTAGATTATAAACAATCACCCCCCCCGGACCGACCCGTTGTCGGTCCGCTCAAACTCCCGGGAGTCGAGATAAAGTTGAAACTGCCCGTCTAAGGATCGAGTCCCTCACCTGGACGTCTGCGATCCTTGGAAACCCATCCTTGCCCGTAATCAGGTTAACAATGCGCCCCCGTCGCCAACACAACGGTGATAGGTTAGCATCCTTAACCAGAACGAGGTCTCCAACGCAGGGTGGGGTCGTCCTGTCCGTCCACTTAACGCGTTGCTGTAGAATATGCAGATACTCCAGCGACCATCGCTTCCAAAAATTTTGGCTCATTTGCCGTAACATCTGATACCGTGACAACCGGTACAACTTGACATCAGTATACGGATATTCCGGCAAGGCGCTAAGTGGTTGGCCAATCAAAAAATGACCTGGGGTCATGGCCTCAAGGTCATTCGGGTCAGCGCTCAACGGGCACAAAGGTCGCGAGTTTAAGACCGCCTCAATTCTGCAAAACACCGTTGACAACTCCTCAAAGGTGAGAATCGTTGAGCCGATGACCCGATACAAGTGAGTCTTGGAAGACTTGACTACTGCCTCGAAAATTCCACCCCAGTGGGGGCATCCAGGTGGACTAAAATACCACGAAATGCCCCGACTGGCGAGGCCCGTGCCAATCTCTCGCTCATTCTGACTTAAAAACAATACAATTTCCTTTAAGCACCGGTCGGCGCCCTTGAAGTTGGTACCACAGTCCGACCGAATCAGTGACGGTACTCCCCGTCTAGAAACAAATCGATCTAACGCCGCCAGAAAGGCCTCCGTAGAGAGATCGGCCACCAATTCCAAATGAACGGCCTTGGTCGCCAGACACACGAAGACACACAGATATGCCTTAACCGACTTCGCGTTGCGAAGGTGCGATGTCTTGACCATGAAAGGCCCCGCGAAATCTGTCCCTACGCCAGCAAATGGCCGAGCCTCCGTGACTCGATCGGCCGGGAGATCTCCCATTTGTGGCTGCATTGTGGCTGCCTTGAGTCGGTAACAAGGCAAGCAACGAAACACAACGCTCCGTATGATTCTGCGGGCCGATAAAATCCAAAATTCACGCTGCAAAATGCCCAGAAGGGTGTTACAGCCTGCGTGTGAATTCTTGGTGTGACGGTCCCTAACCAACAACTCCACCAAAGCTCCCTTCTTGGGGAGAATTAGAGGATGTCGCGCTGCATAGGGCAAGTCGGCATTCCGTAATCGTCCTCCCACCCGGAGCATTCCATGCTCATCAATGAACGGGTTGAGGCGGACAAGACCTTTTTTCAATCGACCTGCGCCAGTCTTCAAGACCCTAATTTCGTCCTGGAACTCATTCCTCTGAACGACTCTCACCCAGAGTGAGAGAGCCTTTCGCTGTTCTTCAGGTCCCATTATAGGCGACATGTTTCGCTGCGCGACAGGACAACGACAATTTTGACAAAATCTCATTACCCATCCCGTTACTCTAAGTAACTTCCCTAACGAACTATATCGTTCCAAGAGGGTGTGTTCTACGGTGGCGGGTTCCACTGTAGTCACATTCAGCCTCAAGCCTTGGTCTGGGGGTAATGAATGTCGACCGCACTCATTAAATGGCCACTCCGCATGTGGCTGTTCCAGCCATTGTGGCCCCCACCAAAGAGAATGTTCAACCAAAGCAGGCGCCGGACAGCCGCGTGAAGCGCAGTCAGCCGGATTAATCTCACCTGGAACATGTCTCCAGACCAGAGGAGTCTCTGAGCTATTTATTTGTGAGACTCGGTTGGCCACAAATACCTCGAGCGTGTGGACCGAAGTCTGCAACCAGCATAACACGATTCGGCTGTCAGTCCATGCATAGACCGTCTCGTTCAGAGCCACCGTACCACGCAAATTCCGCACCACATGGTTCAAGAGCCGCGTCAGAAGGGCTGCACCTGCCAGTTCCATCTTCGGAATCGTCCAACGAGTCCGAACAGGTGCAACCTTGCTCTTGGCCAGTACCAAGCGTACCGTTCCCCTACCAGCGGTCTCACCTGTTCTCAGGTAGACTGCGGCCGCGTACCCCTTCTCCGACGCATCACAAAACCCGTGCAGGGTGACCTTGACTCCTGCCTGCGGGAGCAGTTTACGCGGGATCTCAATCTCTGAGATCTGTGGTAAGGTGGTGACGAATGCCGACCACTCCCGAGCCAGCTCCTCCGTGAGCTGATCATCCCAACCTAGTTGAGCCAACCAAAGCTTCTGAATGAAGCACTTTCCCATGAACGTGACCGGCGCGATCCAACCGGTTGGGTCGAACGTTCGTGCGATAGTCGAAAGGACCGATCGCTTGGTCCAGGTCTTCGACAGCAACTCGGCCTCACAACTGTATGTGAAGGCATCCTGACTCGGTCGATACTGGACCCCTAAAATGGCCAACGCATGAAGATTCTCCGAATCCTCAAACAAATGCGGGTCTTGTTGATACTCAGTTGGCAGTCCTGCCAGTACCTCTGGGCAGTTCGACAGCCATTTCCTGAGTTCATAGCCACCGGAGGCCATGAGCGCCACCAATTCATCCCTTAAGATGAGCGCCTGCTCAATACTGTCTGAGCCCGTACAAATGTCGTCTACATAGACGTCCCTATCAATGACAGCAGCCGCGCGGGGAAAGCGGAGCCGTTCTTGATCAGCCAGTTCTCGTAGCGTACGCATGGCTACATATGGGCTGGGCTTTAATCCGTACGTGTTTGTGTTGAGCTCGTACGTGACCATCGGTTCTTCTGGGCTCTCTCGCCACAATATCAGCTGGAACCGACGGTCGTCTGGATGAATCTCAGTTTGACGAAACATCATCCGTACGTCCGTAACGAAGACAACCTGGTGTCTCCTGAAGTCCGTGAGAATGTCTGCAATGTCTCTGGTCAGCTTAGGACCAGCATGGAGACATTGATTCAGGGACACCCCGCTAGACGTCTCCGCGCTCCCGTCGAACACGACCCTAATCTTTGAGTCAGGTGTCTTCAAAACAGCATGATGAGGCAACACATAATGCTCCTCATGACGATAGTCAACCCTGGACACCGACATGTGACCCAACGTCAGGTATTCGCGCATGAACTCCACATACTTCTGTCGGAAGTTGGAGTCCCGCTTCATGCGCCTTTCCATTGCCACTAACCGCTTTTCTGCCAGACTCCATGAGCTCCCCAGCGGAGGTCGAATTGACAGAAATGGCAACCTTGTCATAAATCTACCCGATGGGAGGCGCACCGTGTTAAATCGATAGAATGTTTCGCACTCCTCATCACGTGGGTTATTTCTAAGAGCGGTGGGTGGCTCTTCCGTTGCCCAGAACCGTTGCAGGACGTCGGATAACACGCTGCCATAATATATGGAGCTATAATCCGTTGAGTGCTGTGGTTCCCGTACTGGGCCCAATAACGCGTAACCACCTGCGGTACGCATGGCCACAACCCCGTTTGGTTGCAGCTCCCGTTTGCCGCTTCGGAGCAGCTTCCCGAGGACGTCAGACCCAAGCAAGACGTCCACCCGTCCGGGGATCGCGAAGTGGGGATCGGCTAACTCCAATCCATTGGTCAACCCTTTTACCGCAGACGGTAACCGAGTCTGAGGGAGGACCCCAACCACTTCGTCCAAAACGATCGCCGTGGCATTCACCCGCGTGACCGATGCCGTGTCACCCATCTCGAACAGGAATGTCGTCTGACCCCTGAGGTGAGGCACCCGATTGCCACCTATACCTACAGCGCCATCCCGTGATGGCTCTAATGTAAGGCCCAGCTTTTTCACTAAACAGCTGGACACAATACAACCTTGTGCCCCTGAATCTAACAGTGCTCGCACGTGCACCGGCTGTCCGTCAGTACCCCTGACAGTAATCCTAGCCGTCGGTAATAATACCGTTACTGTCGGGGTGGGCACCACTGACGAACAGGCTGCTAGTTGCTAATAGGAGGCACCTCCCTCCTCCCCTGCCGGAGGGGGAGTAAATACTGTCCCAGTATACGGGTCCCAACCCGGGTAGTAACCCTCCCGACCCATCGGTGACATCCGTGCCGGTCGGAAGTAGCCTACTGGCATCCTTCCGAACGGTGGCGGGCGCGCCGTCAGCCGAGGGCGTTCTGCGAGAGGCGGGGAGAAGCGACTACTCGGGGGTGGCAACATGCCCCCCAACGCATTCGAGTACGCCGCGTAACCCGTCTGTACTACCTCCGGGCCCCTGCCCGAGTCTCGGTGCCTATCCCCCCCCCGCGGGGAAGACGACGGTATCGGGTTGTGCTCTGGATCAGCCCTTGGCCCACCCCCCCGAGGGGGCGGCGACCGCTGATTCCTGGCCGACCCACCCCCCCTAGGGGGGGGTGACCGACCACCCGAATCTGGCTTAGGAGAGGGGGGGTGACCTCCCGGCGAGGCTCCGTGCACCTCCCTACTCTCCGCCAGGCATAGCAACTCGTGATGGGCTCCTCCGCAGGTTCCACAGTTAGTGGTCCTGTGGCACTCACGTACAAAGTGAGTCCCCAAGCAGCGGAAGCACAAATAGCGCTGCTTGACCACCCCTCTTCGTCTATGCACCCGCTGCGCCTTAAAGTCCGCGCATGCGGCGAGACCGTGCCCTTCCTTCCGACAGAAGGCGCACACTTCCGATTGGAGGGCGTGGTATTTCTTCCCCCCCCGACGGGGCTCAACCGGCTTGGGCCCGCTCGTACGTCGGGTTGACGGAGGAGGGTGCGACGTGGATGCCCCTTGGCAATCCGCCCGCCGGCACTCGCCTTCTAAAAACACCCTCAAGTCATCGTAACTTGGGAGGTGGTCCGTCGATTCGCCACCATGTGACTGCTCAAAGCGCGCCACCACGTCGATCGGCAACTTCCGTAAAACCCTATTGACGATGATATATTTATTGTCCCCTAACGACAACTTAAGTCGATCTAACGTGTTCACCGCAACCGTGACCGGATTAAGGATTTTCGCCCTTATTTCGTACACGTTAGACACCTTCGGGATTTCAAAAATCTTATCGATGAGGCCATCAACTATTAATCGCCGATTATCATATCGGTCGATTAATAGGCCCCATGCCGTCTCATAACTGGCGTCCGTAATCTCCAGGTGGGTCAAGATGTCGTGCGGCTCACCGTTAAGCCTACCCATTAATTGAGCCATCTTGTAGGCGGGCGAGAGATCCGTACGCGAATGCACGACACTATTAAAAATATCGCGGAATCGCGGCCAATCGGCATACTCGCCGCTAAACTCGGGTACATGTACTGGTGGCAACGGCGCCTGAATTCCTACGCCTGCTGGCCGACATGATTCCCTGACGTCACCCATGCGCGATCGCTCAATGTCGGCCGCCGCCTGGATTATGCTCATGGACATTTCCCCACACTGGTCCACATTGCCCCGTACCACCTGAGCATCCTTGTCCACCGACGACAGATCCGTCGATTCGAGACATGCTAAATACTCAGCGTGACACTTTAACACGGCGTCATATCGTTCGTCAACTTGCCGAGCGCGTGACAATAACGCATCTTCACGATCGGTGCGACCTACCAACGTAACAACCGATGAAAACCATCTCAATTCAGCTTCGATTCTGGCTGCGATAGTTTTCGTTACTGACGGAGCCATAGTACCAACTTCAATACGCGATTATGCAATAATAAATAACAATAACCAAAAAAAATAACAATTATTGTATCCGGAACTAACAATAATAATATATTCGTTGAGTGAATAAATCTACGACGCTATGCCAACTCTTGAACTTATTCCTCTACGTGCTCTAGAGGTTATTCCTCTATGTCTCAAATGTTGACAATCATAACACGATTTGTGATGAGGTTATATTTGTGCGTAACCGAACGTAAATAACAAATTATTTTATCAACGAATATTCACATTCCATGTACTTATTATTAATAACGCCAAACTCAACTTGAGGCGTACACTGGTATGTAGGTCAATGTACTACTACCTGCAAGTTGAATTTGTACATGAACACAATTTTTACAAAGTAAATTGGTACCAAGTACCTACTAATTTTTACAAAGTGGGTTTAAATAAACCAAGCTCTGCTACCAAATTTTGATCGCGCCAGGACTCAGCCGAACCTTATCTCGGGCCCATGGGAGACAGGTCTCAGAACAGCCGCCGTCCTAACGTGATCAAATAGACGCGATACGCGCCTCCGAACAATATTACAATTTCTGAACTTACAGCTACTCTTACCTCATTTCTTCGAGCCGGTCTCACTTCCTTGACCCCTCGCAAGTTGTGTAACTGTGTATGTGTATAATGAGTGTATATGACCTTGCGATGGTTTGCTGGTAGTTCCGGACGATTCTTCCACGTCGCTGCAAGCCACGCCGTTAACGCGAGCCACCACACTCACTCCGTATTAGTCTAACCACAAAAGCCTCGGTGCTTCCCAATAGCACTCCCGTGACAAGGCAAACCAATGATATTATCAATAACCCGTTCGACATTCACAGCGTCGCTAACCGTACTGCTTAACTAGTATAATTGGGTGCCGCGAAATGACTCCACAAGTCGATTTAATCAATGCGCGTGCGCTTTCACCCGATCTATGGCTACTATAATACTCGTTCAACGCCCAGCGCGTCTCAATACGAACTACTATTCACGCCGAGCCCAGCGCTCGACCTCTACCTCCGCCCCTTCGCCTCTGTCGCACCGAGGCGGAGAAAATCAAAAATCTGAAGGTAGATTATAAACAACTAGGATAATCGAAAAATATAAAAAAATATAAAAAATCTACATCTAATAAGAAAAAAATGTGTCTAACAAGAAAATGATGAAAATCTAATAAAATAATCAATAATCAAACGTTTCTACAAAAAGAAGTGAAATCCCACCAAAAACATTCTGTAAAAAACTAGCCAAGTCTCGATGGAGCTGCTTGTTTATCTCTAAAAAGTAATGAAATCTAGACAAAGTCGTGCCAAGTCTAAGGTTCCTTATTGCGATTTCTTTATTATTATAGTTAATGTTGTGTGACTTGGCCGTTGTTCGTTTAGTTCTGCTACTTTTTCTTCTTGGCGTCCAATTACCAATACCAGTATGGGTTATTATCTCGCTTAACAAAGAGGTAGTTACAACAGATATAACATTACGTGTAAACAAATTGACTTGTATACCTACCCACTAACGTCTAAAGAATGTTGAACGGCCAAGTCACACAACCTTAACTATAATAATAAAGAAATCGCAATAAGGAACCTTAGACTTGGCACGACTTTGTCTAGATTTCATTACTTTTTAGAGATAAACAAGCAGCTCCATCGAGACTTGGCTAGTTTTTTACAGAATGTTTTTGGTGGGATTATATTGTCTTCTTGCATGTTAACTTTTCCACTATCTGTTGTTCCGTAGCAAACACTGTAGTAAGATTTGCACAAGGAAATCTTACAAATTCAACATTATTACTAATATTAATTGTTTTGCAGCATCACATTCCATGCGTGGGTTTCGGGCCAGTTATTTTTTTAAATAAAAATAATCATAAATAATCACGAGTTGAACAACAACTATTTATATTACAGTGGCTGACAAATGTACGTTACCTGCCGAGACCGGCCAGTGTTCGAACTACAGGGAAAGATGGTTCTATGATACCACCTTCAAGAGGTAAGTTCTACCATTTGATTTGCTTTTAACAGCAAATCTATGAAATAATTCCTCTATGCGATTGAAATTGTGGAAAATTCTTATCAAGTCCCTTATTTTCCCAGATGTCGTCAATTCTACTTCGGTGGATGTGGTGGTAACGAGAACAACTTCGGCACGGAAGCAGAGTGTGAAAACAGCTGCTCAGAAATCAAAACAACCACCACAACCACTTCCACTACTACCACCACAGCTAGACCCGTGGAACACACCACAACGGTTCAAAAGCCGACACAGGATAGATCAGGTAAACATAATCTTGACCATTATTGAAAAGTTGCTTAGCGATTGTAACATTCTATTCAAGACTCGGAGGGTTCTCGGTATGTTGGTGTTGGTCACTCATCCAAATACCAACTTACTTAACTTTGAAGATCATGTTAGATAATTTAGCCACAGATGGCCTGGCCTACAAACCAACTATTTCTGTCCAGAATTTTGTTTCAACGCAATTGATGCTGGTCCTTGCAACAACACTGAGACTCGTTACGCGTACGACAGCCAGCTCGGACGCTGCGTCACCTTCCAGTACGGAGGCTGCGGTGGCAACCAGAACAACTTCCCGGATGAAGACTATTGCTCCTACTACTGTCAGCCCATGCAAGGTATTTATTTTTTATTTAAAAAAAGTAGCTCATTCATTTTCTCTGTCCGCATGAGTACTAATGACCATTGTTCTTTGCCAGATGTCTGCCAGCTGCCGATGCTACAGGGTCCCTGCGATGATTCTTTAATGCGCTTTTTCTACGATCCTACCACTGACTCTTGCAGCCAGTTCACATACGGAGGTTGTGAAGGCAATGACAACAGGTACTGCTACAACTATTTTAAACTTAACTATTTCATGCTTAATTAATTATTTCAAAGAAAGCAATCGATCTATAAAAAGGTATTCTAATGTTTATCAAATGTGAAAACAATCATTTATAGATTCGAGAGTCTTGAAGCTTGCGAGAATCGATGCAGGACTGGGCCTCCACCAGTTCCGCCCACGACCCCAACTACCACAGTTATCGTAGTAAGTGCCTATCCTATTATTATCAGTTTTAAGTTTTTGAGGTCCTAAACTTTTTGAACCAAGGTTATACTGATACTGCTAACCTGCTTCACCCCACTGCTGGGCAAAGGCATTTCCCCATGACTTCCAGTGATTTCGATCTAAAGCCAATGTGGAACACTGGTCGTGAGTCTTGTCCAGATCATCCCGCTATCTTCTATGATGTCTACGAAGGCGGCGACGTGTGCTGGCTGTACCAGAAAGTGACTATTTTGGGCCATAGCTCATTACTCATGCTGCAGACGTCTCCAGTCCAGTCCTATTTTTAAGCTTAGTGGCTTTATGAGCAACGCAACATCTGTAATTTGTGTTTTGGACCCAGTGTTGTGTTGCGTACTATGGTCGATTAGATTGACGCCTAGAATGCTGCGCTCCATTGCACGTTGGGAAGGTTATAATATTACGGTCCTAATAATTTAAAATATTGCCCAATATGAATATTTTTAAGGTCAACTTCTCCATTGGAACAATCATTGGAGTTTAGACACATGTCACATACGTGTCGTGATTTTCAAAACTTGTCATATTTCACAAGGACGGACGATCGGAGTGTATAGTGCCCGAGGCACTGGAGGACTGTCGCTACGGTGGTCTGGTGTGGTACTTCGACCAAAACCGCCACGAGTGTGTGTCCCACGCCAACAAGGAGGTTGGTCCTTTCTGCAGGCACACTGGTACCTTCTCGTCGCAGGAGGCTTGCGAGCGGTCCTGTGGAGCCTTCCAAGGAGTCGGTATGTTACAAGTAAATGTTTTATTCAAGGTCATATTATTATCCTCCCTTTACCTACATTGATATTGTGTTCATGCGTTTTACACTAATTATTGTCTTTATTGTAATAATAATACAGTGTGTTAGGTTAAACGAGTGAGATATTGAAGAAGGGTTATTCAGTATTCGATTCTCGTCCCAAATATGTAAAAAAACGATAACCTTAATTTCTGACATAATTGTGCCATGACTCCGCACGCTCTCCAGATCTCACTTTATTAGACGTCTCTTTTTCGCCATTGTCCTACACCAGTTTTAAAACATGAAGTGAAAATGGTTTACAAAACATTGACTCGCGAACATTTTCTGTGATAAACGCAAGGGTTGTGAGACTTTTCCGAAATGTTTGGTATGGTTCTGTCTGTTATTAAATACCGGTGTTTTTTTATTGTTCATATTTTTATTAGTATCATGACGAGGGACATACTGTATTGTGATTGTTTGTTATTCATTGTACACATTCATTTGAGTATAATGAAACTATCTTTGTTTCAGATGTATGCAAGCAGCGATTGGATGCAGGTCCTTGTCAGTCATACGTTACGAAGGTTTACTTCGACCAGTCCACCGGTCAGTGTCATGAGTTCGCCTATGGAGGCTGTCTTGGAGGTGCTAACCGCTTCTCCTCAATCGAAGAATGCTCGCAAGTCTGCAAATCCGAAATAGGTAAAAAAAATATTATAGTCAGAAGTGAGCAAGTATTTTTTCAATCCTAACACAAAAATCTATAATCCTAAAACTGGTTCATTCATCTTACAGCAGATGCGTGCACGCTACCTGTAGAAGGAGGCAACTGCAACTTATACGTCCTTCAATGGTACTACGACCAAGCGCGCGACCAGTGCAACCAGTTTGTGTACACTGGCTGTAGCGGAAACGATAACAGGTATCTAACTGTTGTGATCTATTGGTACACGAAGCTTATTCAATTTTAAAATAGAAGCGTAAAATGAGTTGTAGTAAATTATTGAATCCGACATTCCTGATTTCCTCTTTATTAACCAGTTTTACATTTTTGCTTAGATTCGAGACTCAGCGTGACTGTGAGACTCGCTGCAGCAAACGATCTCCTGATACCACCACCACCACTGTAGTTCCTGTAACTTATCCACAGGTAAAAATATTAAGATTTATTACTAGAGCAATCTAGCGATTATAAAATAATAACCTTATCCAGCTGTGATTTCATTTGAAATAAAAATGATATGCTGCAACATTGCTTTATCCCCTTAGGAGTCAGAATGCAGGACTCCGAGCTCGTTGGCGCCATGTGGCAACAACGTGACAGTGTTCTATTACGATTCCGAGAGGAGACAGTGCCTCGTCAGCGGCATCGGAGGTTGCGGACACCCCAACACCTACAGCACGGAGGAAGAGTGCGAAAGGACCTGCGGAGCTTTCCTCGGATTAGGTAAGCGGAATAGACGTTTGCAATTCCACTTCCATGCGGCTGTTCATTGACCGGTTATGCGGACGACGGCCTGCTGCTCATTCAGTCAAGTACTCGGGCTGGACTCGAAAATTTGGCTGACATTTGCCTAAAATTAATATCCCAGTGGGGCCTAAAACTAATATTCCCGTGAAAAAGAAGGAGTCCGTGTGCTACCTTGGGTTTGTCTTAGAGATGAATTTTTTATTCATTGAACACATCAAAACCAGTTTGGGCCCATGGCCATCATAAGAGCAGTACGACGTAAATTGCTTCAAAGCCAGCGGTTGGCCTTGATTTAAGAAAAAAAAAAAAAATATTTCGTTTAATCTAAAACTCGGAATAATCACTCTGATAGGCTGCAGACAAAATGTTGTGAAACCACTGGGTTACTCCACTATAATCACGACGCCTTCCTTTCTAAGATGTGTGCGGCGCCCACCTGGACCCCGGTAACTGCCGTGCGTCCATCCCCAAGTACTACTGGGACGCGCAGACGGGCTCCTGTCAGTCATACGCGTATGGCGGCTGTGGCGGCGGACCCAACCGCTTCTCTACCATCGAGGAGTGCATGAATATCTGCGGGGACACTGGACCTGGTGAGTGCCAACACTATGCTGCATTTCTCTCTCTCTGGGTTTGGGATCTCGAATTTTGGATACAAAATTTATACATAAATTTAATTTATCTTTTCAAATATATTCTTACTAAAACGACTCACAATCTCTTAAACTAATGCAAAGCATGCATTTAATTGAAGTATGGCCAACAAGCTTCCTCGCTAGTAGCATAGTAGAGGGTAGCGGTGGCGCATGGCGCAGTGTGTACTATAACGCTAGTGCCTGGGGCAGCGCGCGCGTGCCTGCAGGAGGTGCACACGGGGCACAGCTGCGCGGCCGCGCCGGCGCCGCGCTGGCACTACAGCGTGGCGCACGCGGACTGCGTCGTGTTCGCCTACCTCGGCTGCGGCGGCAACGACAACAACTTCCACTCCTACGCGGACTGCGCTGGAACTTGCAGAGTGTCGGGAGCGGGAGGCGACGGTACTTACATCCGCTTCACTCCGTGCGCGGCCGACTTGTCTCGATCCCCTCCCACTCTTTTAGCAAACAGAACTGGCTCTTGACTATTAAGTCACGGAATAAGCGCGTCGCGAGCGTCTAGAGACGGTAGTACTAACAACATTCTTGCCATTGAAATTTTCTTGAGCACAAGCAAAGTCTTATTACACCCTGCCGATCACGGAGACATCATTAAATATTTGCTTCTTGGTCATCATGATGAAATCGATCTCATTTTTGATGGAACCATCGGGGCTTATCCAGGTCCACTTTTTAGTCGGGCGTCTAGAGCGAGCAAACGGTGACACGTTTGGTTTGTATAGAAAATTAACATGGTCGCCTCTAGTAACGGCCGCCAAAATATCTCTATACTTTGAGCAAAATCCGCTTTCAAAGTTCATGTAACAACAGAATAGTACTGGTTGGCTTTCACCAGACTTGATAACTTTTAATTGATTAATAATATTGGTCCTTCAATAACTGGGAGATAGGATCCATGAGACAAAGTCTACCGCGCACGCAACTAACGCTTTACGCCATGGCCGTCAATGGGAAAACCGCTCGAAGTTCTAGCACGTCAAACGCTTATATGCTATGTTTTGTATGCACTGCTTGCACACTAGCTCGCGTCTCTGTCTTGCACCAGCACTTCTAAACTTTTGTCTCATACTTTTTATGTTATGAATTTACTGTATTATTATAACTTTGTTTAGATGCCGTATAATACATACGGTTTTTTGAGGAGGATTGAAATTTTTGCATCCGTGACGTTATTTGTTGTCGACTACCGTGTTTGATCGTCCAATCACTGTGAATACGTTTGTGTTCCTACTGGACGTTTTCGTTACAGTAAATGCGTTGTCCTGCACGATTGTTGACTGCATTCATGCTCCCTTTCACAGAATATTTTTTATGATTTAACAATCCTTTACTAAACAAATGTGTTTATGATGTGTTATGTGTTGAAATTATAGATCAGAACAATATTCTGCCACCGGACTGCACTCCATACCGTCAACAGTGCGAGTCTCTCGACTGCCAGTATGGCGTTGACAGTATCAATGAAAACGGATGCGTGAGGTATGTAGACAAAATATTTTTTTACGATGAACAATCATAATGTGTCTGAGTTATTATATTGTCATTATTTGTCATATCCTCTGCGTACTCAGCTGACCCAACTCTCTGTGTGAATCGGTTTTGTTTATTTGTATTCGTACACCCAAGAGAGAACATGAGGAACCAACATAACATAGCTTAGAGTACAGAAGCACCACTCAATAGAACAGAAAATGGAAATACCAAATAGGAAATGTCAACAATGCCTTAACCTGAATACTATCATCATCACTTCATCACAGTATAAAACAAAGTCGCTTCCCGGTGTCTGTCCCTTTGTATGTTTGTATGCTTATATCTTTAAAACTACGCAACGGATTTTGATGCAGGTTTTTTTAATAGATAGAGTGATTTAAGAGGAGGGTTTATATGTAGCACATTCCACCCGTGCGAAGCGGGGGCGGGTCGCTAGTTAAAATATTTGCGATGAAAGGTTTGGTTTTTTATTAACTTTTTTTTTGAAAAGGTGGACGTGAGAGCCACAATCTTACAGCACAGATTGAGAAGGAATAAGAACAAAATTATTATTTTATTTAGTTACGTGTACGTGTTCGTGTGTTGTCGTATGTGTATTGTTATAATTATGAGGATAGAATAGATGTGGCATATCAAACTGCCTGCCATTTTGATGTTACTTCGAAATCGCGGCTCACGTTGAAAGTGGTACTTAACATAAATGGTACCCCAAAGTGTCACGTTACCGAGATATTTGAAGGTAAAGATCGACAAATGAGTACAACGGCAATCATTCAAAATTGACTTATTACGTATAAAATAGGCGTTAAATTGTATTTAAATAATCGTTTCCATTACGTAATCGTTCGTTGTGACGGAATGGGTTTGCGTGGCGCAGGTTATGTGAATAAAACCACGCAACCTTGTCAACATAAAAAGAAAGTTATGTCGAATTTCCATGTTCCACGCGTACCGATTCTTGAAGTTGTCGATAGTTATGTCTACCTTGGACAAACTGTTAAACTATGCAGATCCAACTTTGACAAAGAGGTCGCCCGAAGAATCCAACTCAAATGGGCAGCGTTCGAAAAACTACGCGACATCTTTTCGTCCAATATTCTTAAATTGTCCTAAGACGAGGGTGTATAACCAGTGTGTGTTGCCAGTGATGACTTATGGCACAGGGAGATGGTCCTTAACTGCTGGTCTCTTAAAGAAGCTCAGAGTCACGCAACGAGCTAGGAGAGAGCTATTGTGTGACAAAATCCGTAATGAAGAAATTCGCCGAAGAACCAGGGTCACCGACATAGCTCTCAGAATATGCAAGTTGAAATAGCAATGGGCAGGCCACATCGCTCGAAGAACCGACAACCGATGGGGAAGAAAGGTTCTCGAGTGGCGACCACGAACCGGAAGACGCAGCGTTGGTAGGCCTCCCACCAGGTGGACCGACGACATCGTGAGAGTCACGGGCAACCGGTGGATGCAAACGGCAGATTGCCGTTTGTTATGGCGTTCTATGGGGGAGGCCTTTGTCCAGCAGTGGACGTCTTATGGCTGATGATGATGAATCGTTCACAGGTTGATTTAATTATTATGCGCACGAGAAAATCGCTTCGCATCGCAATGAAACGCTAAGTATGTTATGTCAAAGAAAAGTTTTCTCATGCTCCTAGTAGTAGGTATGGAATTGTACCTACTCTCTTTCAATAAACAGTAATAATAATAATCAACGCCTATAGGTAAATAGTACATTATGGTACAAGTGTGGAACGTTGGTGATTACCGCTGAGGCGCCATTGAGACCCGAGCCGTCAGGTGAGGGTCTTAAGAAAGCCGAGGGCGGTAATCATCAATACACACGTGTATCATACGACGTTTTTCAACACACTTGTGAAGAAAATAATACTAAAAAGTCATCTTCAACAGTTAAAACGAGTTCTGATTTTTTTTCACAATAGCGGGAAAAACTCATCGGTTTATCTATGCGCGCGCATCTACAGTTCTACCAACTTATCTGTGCAGGCGGGAAAACACGGAACTAAAATAAATGTACTAAGTTTGACGTAGCGATGCATTTTTTCTTGACCAGTGGCGCCACCATGAATACTGTAACAATGGCCATAGACTAAAACATGATTTTTGACTTTTCGCGGAGTTTTAGCCACGGACAAAATGGGGAATTCAAAGTTTTCTTTAATACAGAGAAAACAAAAGTTGTATTATTTGAATGAAAGTTTCATTTATTAAAATCGTACAAGATGAAATTGTCTATTTAAATTCAAAGTTGCATGAAATGAGCAAGCACTAGGTACATTAATTTATTTTTACTATTGAACACGATCTTTTTTGTATCGAAACTTTTTTAAGAACATAGCAACTCAACCAATAAAATTTTAAAAAGAACCCCTATAACTCACTAGTGAATAATAGTAATGAAAAATTCACAGTTTGATTATAGGTGTCATTATGTGCCTAATTGCGGTGAAATTATAGCCACTTTATGAGCAAGTGTGTTGAAAAGGTCTATTTTTGATGTGGTTATTGTACTTGTATGTCGATCTAGACCTTCAAATATCTCGATAGCGTTACACTTTGGGGTACCATTTTACATGACATTTTTTGTTCGTCTAGGTCTCCCCTACTCATACCAATTTCGTCGTGGGCCGTGATTTCTAATAAAAATCAAAATGGCAGTGGGTCGATACCCCAGCTTCCATACAAAAAGTTCAAACCCCTTTGCAATGCTGATTTATTTCTCCCATTCAGATGTACATGTAGAGAAGACCCGTGCGTCAGAGCTAACTGCCAGCCAAATGAGCGATGCGAGGCCTTCGCTGTGAGGGACCGTGCTACCCAAGAACCGGTGTACTCCGCCAAATGTGTTGCCGGTAACTAATTCAGATCAATACATTTTTGACACGATTTAGAAAAAAGTATTTCGAAGTTAGCGTGTTATCAACAAATAAGCTAGACAAAGACGTAGCAAGCAAGTGTTTCATGCAAGTATCTAAAAAAGTGTTCAAACTCTTTTAGCCCTAAAAATCTCATTCTTCAGACATAGCGATTCTGGATGTCCTTTTTTGTCATTTTTGAAATCTCTTACCTTTTACATTATTTTGATACATCAGAAACAAACGAAGTATACGTGGACTGCGAGGAATATGTGGTGAACTGTTCGCGCCTGCGCTGCCAGTACGGCGTGCAGCGCGCGCGTCTGCCCGACGGCTGCGAGAAGTGCTCGTGCGTGCAGGTCGAGATCGACTGCGAGCCGCTGCGGCAGGAGTGCAACCTACTCAAGTGCAACTACGGCGTCGAGAGGATCGTGGGCGCTGACGGCTGCGAGAGGTAACCACACTTATCTTCAACAATCAACTTTAGAAGCTACGTTATTTCTTTGACCAATTAAGTAGTTTCATAACTTGTAAAAAAATAATTTTATCCATTAATCAAGCAGCTTTAAGTGTTCTATAATATAGCCCGATTATAAAATTGTGATCAAATAACAAAAACTCCGACAGAGCTGAATTTTGTTCACCAACGTGTACTAATTGCCAGGGCTAGTCTTGCTTAAATGTTCAATTGAATCTAGTAGACAAAGATTCATGCGATATCGATGAAGAGACAGCTGATTCATCTTCAGTTGAACAAATTATGAACATCCAGCAAGACGAAGAGAAGGAAGATTAGTTATCATCATGTAGTAATACAATATTTTCCCATAAAACTCCGTCATCATCAACAGCTTGCGGAGTCAACCTACTAGTAACACCAACTTTTAGATTGCGATATTTTAGGAATGGTAATTATTGTTAGGAAGAAAATATTAAAACCGTTTTGTAGATAATTCTATGATCTACAATTTTTGTTGAGCGAAAACTTTGACCTTTGACATGAATAACTTTTTTAGGGTTCCGTATTTACAAATGGGATCGATGGGGACATTTGTAACTTTATTTCTACTAGAGTACCCAAGGTCTCTACCTAAATCCCTCTGCAGAAATCTGCATTCATGTAGAACGTAACACGTAACCTTCAACTTTTAGATTGTGATATTTTAGGAATGGTAATTATTGTTAGGAAGAAAATATTAAAACCGTTTTGTAGATAATTCTATGATCTACAATTTTTGTTGAGCGAAAACTTTGACCTTTGACATGAATAACTTTTTTTACAAATGGGATCGATGGGGACATTATTGTAACTTTATTTCTACTAGAGTACCCAAGGTCTCTGCCAAAATCCCGCTCTGCAGAATTTTTTGTTATTTTAAACGTATATTTTGACCGGACGAATTAGATACCTAACATGTGTTGGAGATATGATTGCGTACCGGATCACTGGTGCAGGGCTGTAATATTGTACCACTATATAAGGGAAAAGGTTCACAGCAGGAGTTTTTAAGAGAAAGGGGATGAACGTTAATGTAAACAAGTCGAACGTCTTGAAAGGTCTTGGGTATTTGGAAGAGAGGAGGATGTATCGGTGTGTGATATTGTGGAAATAAATGATAAGAGTAGAACAAGTGAGTGAGTTTGTATATTTGGGCAGTATGTTTACAAGAGATGGAAATATTGACGCATATGTGGAAAGGAGAGTAAACGCGGTAAATAAAGGGAATGGTGCAATGCATGCTCTTTTGACCAACCAGAGTCAACGTCGACGTGATTCATGACATGTGTTCTGCTGTCGAAACTATATCCACCAACTTACATCATTGATTGTTTCATACAGATGCAAATGCAAAGACTATCCATGTGAAAGGAAGTCCTGTGGTGAAGGCGAGCGCTGCGTGGTAAATCAATACGTGAACGGCCTTGAACTGGAGCCCCAGTACACAGCTGAATGCAGAACTGGTAAGTGCTTTTTGTTTCTGCATTTTACTCGCCTAATTAAAACTGCCCACAAGACTCCGAGAACGAGCATTTAAATAAGTTAGCAAAAAAATTGCCTTTTTGGGGCCCGAAATCAGAGGGCCTAATCTGCAGACAGCTCAGTTAACACGTGGGCAAACTGTACATCTCTCACTGTTACTTGGAGTTCCTATAACGAATCGGTTCATCATCAGTTGTGAAGGCTGGGGCCTGCCCCATGGACGAGACGACTACGAATGAGGTTTCGTGCCGCAGCGAGTGTAGAGACGACGCTGACTGCCGAGGAGTTGGCAAGTGCTGCCGACGAGGATGCAGCGACCTGTGCCTGGTACCAGTCGAGCAGACCAGCCCACTTCCACTCCTTACCACAACTATTGCACCAGGTAAAACTTGAACTTGACCACTGTAAAAAGCCTTTGTAGGTTTTCTTACTATAATATGTAACAAACGAGCGATTTGAAGAACCACGTTGTACAATCGAACAAGTTATTCAGTATACAGCCAGATAACTTGCATTTATTTTATGATTTGCAATAGGGGATCGGACTGACTCAAAAAAATAGAATTCTGTATGGTTCGGATTATCGAAAAATATTGGATACGTGTTTTTTGTTTCATCAAATCAATAAAAATTTACGAAGATAAAGCGCGTCAAAGATCATGCAGTGGGGCTTGAAACGTCACTTGAAGGTACAACATGTACTATCATATGACGTCACACGAGTTTTCGAAGCACCTGTATCGTCTTCATTTTTTGTTTACGTGAAAAAAGAAAAAATATGTGGTCAATATTTTTTGGAAATCTATCTGACAGACTAATTAGTTTTTTTTTGTGTCCGATCCCCTATTTGACAATATAAAAAATAGGCAAAAAGGTTTGAATTTTTTTTGTATGGAAGCTGGCATATCGACCCACAACCATTTTGATTTTATTAGAAATCACGGCCCACGATGAAATTGGTATGTATGGGTAGAGGACACCTAGACGAACAAAAAATGTCATGGAACATATGGTACCCCAAAGTGTCACGTTATCGAGACATTTGAAGGTAAAGATCGTCATTTGAGTACAAGGACCACCTAGAAAGTGTAACTATAGGCGTTGATTATAATTATTACTGTTTATTGAAAGAGAGTAAGTGCACTACATACTAACATAACATAACGTTTCATTGCGATGCGAAGCGATTTTCTCGTGCGCATAATAATAATCAACCTGGGAACGATTATTTGGATACAATTCATCGTTTATACACTTACGTGTATAAACGATGAATTGTAAGTACTTAATTGTTAAGTCTATTTTTAATGATTGTCGCTGTACTCATTTGTCGATCTTTACCTTCAAATATCTCGGTAACGCGTACCGTGTTTTGAACATTTTTGGTTTGTCTCTATGTCTTCTATCCATAAATCCATACATACCACTTTCATCATGGGTCGCGATTACGAAAAAAAAAAACAAAATAGCGGTCAGGTTGATATGCCAAATCGGTTCTATCCCCTTTATCATAACTGAATGTACCTATACGTTTTGTTTGTAGATGTGCCCGCAGCACCGCTGGCGTTACCGCAGCCAGAACCGGAGGTGGAGGCATCTGAAGGTGGTTCAGCCACACTGCGCTGTCTGTTCCACGGCAACCCTCCGCCCAAGATCACGTGGACGTTCGGAGAGCTTACCGTAAGTATTGATCTAACCGGGACTTGCGATCTAACCGGGAGGGTTGTGATTTATCAGCATGTTTGTTGAGATGTTCGAAAACTGGTGGCACTCAATTATTTCGAGGAGGTGTGAACCACATTGTGAATTTTGACGAAACAGATCGATGGTAACGCGGGCCGCTACAGACTGATGTCTGACGGCGCGCTGGAGATCGTCTCTCTGTACCGCAACGACACCGGCGTCTACATCTGCGTGGCGGACAATGGGCTCGGAGTGGCCACGCAGGAGATACACCTGGTCGTCAATGGTGAGTGGGGGTGAACACGATGATAGCTTGTGGAATGGTATGGGATGGTAGAGCGCGTCAGTTGCTGTGGACTTCTGGCACAGTTTGATTGGAAGAACGATATCTTCCTCTGTGTTAAATAATAAAGAGATGCCAATTTAGGGCGTTGATAAACGTCGTTAATTTACCTTTTCTTTAATTTCAAGTCCTAAATTGCCGAATATTTTAGTCGAAAAAGATTTTACCTTCAATTATTTAAGTACAAATAAGACCACAGCAACATACGACTCTTATAGCATTGGGTTTTGCATTTGGGAACATTTATAATACTTTGGGATTTCAAGTAGTTAGAGGTTTTGGATTGATTAGTTTAGAGCATTAACTGATTGCCTTTCTGGTCTTTCTTTCTTTGACACTAACTTTTCTCTTCCCTTACTAAATAATAGGAACAGCAATTGGAGAACAAGCGGCAATATTTGTTTTTTCATTTTTGCACGTATTCAGAAACAAATAATTTAAGTATCTGTTCATCTTTGTAATTATGGAAGGCGAGTTAGCCATCGGAAGCAAGTGGATTAGGTATTAGGTTCGTTGAGCAAATATTAGACGTTTCACTCGAGTGAATTTTCGTTTTACTCTTATTTCATGTTTAAACAAAAAAAACGTTGACTGATAGTAGCCAAATGAACGTTGTCATTAGACGAACTGTGTAATGAAGAGTGCCAAAAAAAGCCCTTATTGCACTCATCTGTCAAACCATGTTAATATTAAATATGGTAAATCAAATCAATACGAGTGTTATGTGCCTATCACACGCTCATATTTCACCACAGTCTTGCCTGCGCAAACTGGCTTGTACACGGAACACCGAGCGTGTGGTTTACAAAACTGTATCACGCGCAAACCCCACGGCGGGGCCTGCGCATTATTCGACTTGATAGAAATTTTACCTGCGCAAGCCTTCAGCGCAATCCGGCGACATGGCAGGCCCAGTCCCATTTTAGTTTGGCATCTTTATGAGCTACGTCAGCAATTTTTGGCCAAGGTAGATGTATTCTTGGATACAGTGTATTTTCTCCCCGTCTATGTGCACGTTGATTGGTGAACTGTTGGTCATGAGCTTAGTCTTCGACATGTTCATCCTAAGTCCAACCACAAGGCTTGCATTGCTTAGCTCTTGAAGCATCTCTTCCTGTTCCGATAGGATGTATATCCTATCGGAACAGGTGTAGGTGCAGCAGGAGGTAAAAAGCAGGTGTAGGTGTATACCTACACCTGCTATTTTGTCATTATATAGGTATTTACATTTCTATCATATTGTTACACATATACGTATACATACAATTGATGTCACTTTACACATCACATTAAACTAATATCCACTTGATACGGTTACGGTACCAATATCAATTAAGTTGATTTACTGAGTAGGCACTATATTGAAAAACATTTAAAGTTCTTGGGCTAATTCAAAAATATTCTTAGGTATGTGGTGTTATATTTTCCAAAATCTGCAAACGAAATCGTGAACCAGTCCAACAGATTAGCAACACGAGTATTGCTCGATAGTTAATAGGGTAGTCGACAAAAAAAACTAATTAGTCCGTCAGATAGATTTCCAAAAAATATTGAACACGTATTTTTTCTTTTTTCACGTAAACAAAAAATGAAGACGATACAGTGCTTCGAAAAGTCGTGAAACGTCACAGCTTGGTCCAATTTTACCTAACTATGACGTCAAACGCCCCCTCTCCATGGTCTTTGACAAGCTTTATTTTCGTAAATTTTTATTAATTTGATAAAACAAAAAACACGTATCCAATATTTTTCAATAATCTGACTGACGGACTAAACAGAATCATATTTTTTTTAGTCGGTCGACTACCCTATTGTAAATATTATAATATTTCCGTTTGTATCGTGTGTCATTACAATAATTGACACACACTGTTGGACACACATATCACGAGTTTATTACCTCTTGACGATGCCTGGGACTGCCAGGCATAATGCAGTTATACGACATTTTCGTACCGTGCTGTATATCATAAGATAACTCTTAAAAGTTATGACTCGCTCATGATCGCTCGATATCCGCATCAGAAATGTAGGTAGCCTAGGTACATACTACATACATACATGAATGCGCTGACATGAATTCAAAATGTTTACATTTTTTTTTTTTAAACGTTGCCCCACACTAGGAATTTCTCATGTATCGTGGGTGCGTTTACAAACATTTATACATTTTTACACAAATACCCAGACCCGAAACAACTATCTGTAGGTCATACAAATATTTGTTCCGTGCGGGGATCGAACCCGCGACACGCGGCGCAGCAGTCCAATCGCTCAGCCACTGCGCCAACCGTGTCGTCTAAAATTAATTGCTTTAAAGCAATTAAGTGGCTTTCTCTATCTTTAAATAAAGATAGGTAAGTACAGAAAGCTCATTCCCACGTGAATCGTATTGATGTTTTATACCACGTGAATTTCCAGTCACAGTTTCTATTACTTATCTAATGCACTGACCATTCATTTACCAGGATTTAAATGTTATTCATAGATCACGTTTTAGAATCGTAATTTTATATTGGCTTGTCTGATCGTTATTCTTGACCCACTCTTATCAGTGCGTCTGTGTATGTAACCCCTCTCACTAGTAAACAAATTAATATAATGACCTTTCGTTGGTGATAATAACTTAGATATTAGACTGAATATGAACGTATGGAATAACACATAAAATGAAAATAAAAAGTATAAGAAAGGTAGATATGTGCTAAAACAAAGAAACTAAATATACACTTTTATATTTATAACTAAATATACAATATTGAGTTGCACCAAGTACAGGGTGTCCGGTGGCGGATTTATGTTTTTAAAAGCAATATCTCAAATAGTTATAAACAGTGCGAGGAGTGGGTGATTCTATTCGATGCTCCGAGAGTGCTCCGCATTGGTCGAAACCACTCTGTCATCTGTGGTCGAAACAATAGCGAGCGTACGCCATTAAGGCGTTCTTTAAGAGTGGTGATTCTCACGTGACAGTGCGTGGACAATTTTCTTTACATTACAATATTTGGCTTTTGAGTGAGACACCAAGTGTTGATTTGATACGGTCGTGGGTGGAGAGATTCCGCGCGACATCTTCCGCTTTAAAAACGACTCAGCCAGGGTCTAGCAGAATAACAAGGACTGCTGAAGACATTAGGGAAGTTAAAAGAAGTTTGCGTGAAAATCCACGACTCTCAGTGCGAAAAAGAGCGGTCGTTTTAGCACTCCCAAAAAGATTTTTCACATAGGAGTTTGACCTTTTTTGTTGTATGTATGGGAGCTGGCATATCGACCCACCGCCATTTAGATTTTTTTTCGAAATCGCAGCCCGCGATAAAAGTGGTATGTATGGATGGAGAGGACATTAAGACGAACAAAAAATGTCATGAAACATAGTACACACGGCTACACATCAAGCTATACAAAACCAGTATAATCTGATCGTTCATTGTGCGAAAAGATCTAGTAAAGTGAGGCCAAGATTAACTGGTTTTGTATAGCTTGATGTGTAGCCGTGTGTACCCCAAAGTGACACGTTATCGAGATATTTGAAGGTAAAGATCGACATGTGAGTGACCAGTGACCACATCAAAAATAGACCTTTTACGTGTCTATTGGCGTTGATTATTATTATTACAGTTTATTGAAAGAGAGTACACACATTACATACTACTAGGTGTACGAGAAAACTATTCTTTGACATAACATAGCGTTTCGTTGCGATGCGAAGCGTTTTTCTCGTGTGTATAATATAATCAACCTGGGAACTATTATTTGGATACAATTTAACGCTATGATTGTCGTTGTACTCAATTGTCGATCTTTACCTTCAAATATCTCGGTAACGTGCGTAACGTGACACTTTGGGTACCGTGTTACAGGACATTTTTTGTTCGTCTATATGTCCTCTACCCATTCATACCACTTTCAGTATGGGCCGCGATTTCGAAAAAAAATTAAAATGGCGGCCAGGTTATAATATGCCACATCGGTTCTATCCCCTTTTTTAAACAAAAATTGAAGTTTCATCCTTATAATAAGATTCAATTACCTAGTCCAAGAACTGAAAGAAAATGACTTTAATTTACGAAAAATCTTCTGTGAACAGAATTTGGAGACTTTTCGTGCTGTAAACTGCATCTTTTGGAGTGATGAGGCCCACTTTCATTTAAATGGACACGTAAACAAACAAAACTGTCACTACTGGGCAGTGGGCACCACAAACACGTAACCCTCTCGTCTAAAACACCAACGTCCTTTACATTGCTTATAAGTTACAGTTTGGTGTGCATTATCGACTAAGGGAATTGATCCGAACCTGCTACAGCGCGGGAGAACAGTGTGTGCGACTAAACGGACACCATTTGAACCAAATTATTTAAAAAAACTGAAATCCGCATTATTCTTGTGTTCTTTAAACTTTTTAATAAATCCATAAGTTCGTAAGTTTTGATTCCATTAGCTTTTAAAATTATAAATCCGCCACCGGACTCCTTGTACAATCCATTAGACTCATTAAAACTAATAATAGGTATGGGCCTAAAATAGAAGGGGAAAACGACCGTTAATACCAATATTATTATGATCTAGGAAAAACGAAATTATATCAGCCTAGGGTAATTTAGAAACACTACTTACCACATGATACCATGTGGTAAGTAACTAAGTAGCCACTGAAGTTACCTCTATTGTATTTTTTTTATTTAAGTAGATAATGTTTTGTCAAAGAAGTTAAAATTATTATTGTATTTAAATTATCATTAAAAGGAACAAATCTGAAGAATAGGTAATTAGTAAGATTCCAAAAATATATAGGAAATACTTCAATTAACTTATTGAAACTTTACGAACTTCAGAACATATTTGCCTACAAAAACTTTTCATAGATTTATAATAATTATTAATAATTTATAAATAACATAATTATAGTTATCCCCGTTTACCAACGTGCGCACAGGCTGCAATCTTTCGCAGTCAACAGTCTTATATCAACACATTAACGTAATCAGTAGAAGTCTGTCCAGTGCTCGCGTTGCCCGTATTTCTCGCGCATTTGAAGTTCGTGTGACTCTGCATCAGTTGCTCATTTTACACTCGGTCGACATGTCGCGCGTCTCTCTCCTCTCGCTCGCCGCGCTGCTCGCGTGCGCACGCGCCTACGAAGGTGAACGACACACTAAACACAATATCTGCTGCTGGTTGTCACAATTGATACATTGTTTTGAGTGCTTCTGAAGTTTGGCGTTACAGTCTGATTTATAAAAATATTGGCCATTTGCTGGATCTGGTCTGTAAGTGCAATTAAATTAAAAATTTAGATAAAGTACCTAGTAGGAATTAGCTAGTACTTTAGAAGCACACAAAACATCTCCTAACTTCATTTGTTATGTCCTCCCATTTCAATAATTTTACGCTTTGTAGTCGAAATTAACATAGAGTTTATGAATGTAACTTCACGTAATAAATGCGAAGGAGATGATGCATTCACGAACTCTTACATTGGTTCGCTAACAATCGGGGACTGGTAGATCCTGTGAGGATGCCTGTGGGAATTGCTGGAGATGAGAACGCCGTGGTGACCGGCGAGCTGGGCAGTCCGCTCGAAGTGCGCTGCCTAGCGTACGGGTATCCTCCACCCTCCGTGTTCTGGTACCGCGGCTACAACGGTGCCATGGTGCCATACAACGACGCAGTGTACTTAGCGAGAGGAAACATCCTCCTCATCAGAAGTCTGGCTATCGAAACTCTTGGACAGTACACATGTCAAGCGTACAACGGAGAAGGCAAGGCGGCGTCGTGGGTGGTCTTCGTACGAGCGTATCAGCCTGAAGAGTACTTCATTGAAAACGAGTTGTTAGTACCACGAAACACGTTCCCGCCCAGACCGAGACCACAACCTCCCACCACCGCGGAGACGACCACCACCACTACTACGATCACTACCGAAGCACCCAGACCATTGTTCACGGGTAAGATAGGAACTGTCAGCTATATGAACCTTTCTGGCTGATTGTCTGTCTTACGGCAGTGGTATTTACACAAATTGAAAGAAAACACTCCCCAATTAAATTATTTAACAAAGAAATCATGAATTTATATCTTGTTAAAGCCTTCACAAGTTGCAATTGATGTAAGATCAACAATCATCCACTTCCACTAATAGAACGGAATGGCTTAACTCTGCATGAAGCATGTTTATGTATTTAGTTTGCATGTGTTCTTCTAGTGTATCGGATTGTTCTTGTTACGGCCCATCGTAAACAAAATATTTATAGAATTATTAGGAGCAACTTCTGTTCTACTGAAGAAATAATTTGGTGTGTATATAATGATGGTACAGTCGCCGAGTTTTTGCCGTTTTTTTTTTCTCCGAAAAAACACTCTGCCTTATCATTTCCATTATCAACAGCGATCTTTGTTAACAACAATGTATAGACAGTGCAGTGCTACTAAGATTTTGTAAGTATGTAGAGTATAAGGTACCACTATTACAACATTTCGTATGTTGGTGATGAAGTTCGCAGCATTCTGCCCTGGAGTACTGTCGAGTTTACATCGTTGAATGTTTCAATTCTATATTTAAGCTGTACATAAGCAAGCTCGATGTTTCTGATCATTGTGAAGTCTCAAAATGGCTTTAATTTAGATATCTAAATGTTTTGTATTAGCATATTACTATGTATTCGTAAGTACCTTTGCCAAAAATAAGAAAAATATATTTTTTATATATCGCCTGACGGCTTAACAAAATTGCCCTCTAACTCATATTTTCCACGTACAGTACCAGTGAGCACTCACGTGTCGACGCCATACTCGACATTGAACGCCGGCACCGACTTGCGCCTGACATGCGACGTGGACGGCTTCCCCGAG
The DNA here is from genome assembly GCA_949316265.1 of Diarsia mendica. Classification (NCBI taxonomy): domain Eukaryota; kingdom Metazoa; phylum Arthropoda; class Insecta; order Lepidoptera; family Noctuidae; genus Diarsia; species Diarsia mendica. The sequence goes on along the minus strand of OX438906.1, from coordinate 5,269,969 downwards.
CCTGACGTGCACTGGACCAAAGATGGTGCCACCATACAGGTGGATGGCAGGATCACTATCACTGGTAAGTCTACTCCTTCTTGGAGTTTCTACTTGGATAAGGTTCTATATTAACAAACCGAAGTAAAGATTGAGTTGAAAGACCGCGGCGATATCTGTTTGAGCAGAAGAATCTTCATGTAGAGGGTGCGTATCTTCAAAGCCCCCGCTAGATGGGCAGACGACGTGGAAATGCCGGCTGGGTCAACTTAGATATGAAAGACTGTGTTTGTTGAAGCACCTTGGGAAAGGCTCTTGTCTGACAATGAACAGCAACTGGCTAAGTTGCGATTGAGTTTAACAAACTAAGTAGAGTCAGTCATGAAAAAATTGCAGATTTTTTTAAAACTTAAAATGAGAAATTCAGTATCGGGTCATGAATCGCATCGATAAATTTAATACATAATAATGTTATTTGTTTCTTACAATTTCCTTTGCTAGTAAAGGAAATGAATACCTTAGATAATTGTAATTAAGTACCATAATATACTGCTACCTTTTTTATACTGTAACTTTATAACTCCATATTGTTGTCTATCTCTAATCCATAATATTTCGTCACCATTAGGTAGCACTATCGTGTCCCGACTGACGGTGGCGCGGGTGACGGTCGCTGACAGCGGGTTGTACACCTGCCACGCCAGAAACCAGTACAGTTCGCAGTCTGACACTGCACAGATCAACGTGCAACGTAAGTATTCTTCTGTAAAGTTACTGTGTTAACTTCCCGAGGCACAGCGTGAGTAGACCTAACACATGGCGGAAATGCAGGATAGCCGTAGCGATGTTTAGGAAAGAACTGCATAATGTCTAGCAGAGGAAATTATTTAACTAATCATTATCATGCTTTTTCAGCGTTATCTTATTCATATCATAAAAATGACAAGGTTTATAAATATTATCATTCTTAGCAGTAGGTACTAGTAAATGGTATAGCAACCACCATCGTACTGATATCACAAATAAGTAGCTACGTCTTATTTCTATTCGAAAATTAGTACCTCATCGTTAGTTGAGGCACATACAACAACAAACTTTGAGGTTCTCAATAACGTCTTATTGATCCGAAAAAATACTTGACTATCGCTTTAAAAGCACGAGCTTGTTTGGTCAGTCGTTTAATCATGTTTCATCGTAAATTTTATATTTGCAGAGCTCGTGGTACCTGCTAAGTGCACAGATAATCCCTTCTTTGCTGACTGCAACCTGATCGTACGCAGCAAGTTCTGTAGACACTCGTATTACTCGAAGTAAGTACATAATGTTAAGTGAGGTTAATCTATCAATTAGGTCAATCGATATCATTTACTAAACAAGAGTATTTAATTGTTCATCGACTATCCCCTTGTTTTAGCTAGTTGTTTATTTGGTCGGAATGTGCATTATTCATTTATTTGACAAATCCTACTAGCCTACTTACAATAGAAATGCGAAAGTTTGTGAGAATGAATGGATAATTTCGTTAAGTGACACTGTTTCACGCAAAAACTACAAAGCGTATTTGAATGTTTAGCACACAGATAATTTATTACCTGGATTAACACATAGAAGAATTTGAAACGCAGTTGAAGCCGTGGGCATAAGCTGTCGTACACGTACTCGATCTATTATTGTAATTTTGTCCCTAATAACCTCGTTTTGTATTCCCAGATTCTGTTGCAAGTCGTGTGTTGAGGCCGGTCAACTTGACCCCCAGGAGGCAGAGCTTCAAGCAGACCAGCCCTATAGGAAGAAGTAGACATCAGCTTCACCAAGATCTTACATAGTGTAGTAGCCAGAAGCGACCGATACTAATATTTGTTAGATATATTCACCATTTTCCCTCGAGTACCTACTGCTTAAAAAGTATTTTGTAATTGCAATATTGTGTTAATTATTTTCTATTAGAATTAGTCGTGACGATAACCCCTCTTAAATGAATATGTCTAGTTAGGTGTTAGTGTTTCAGCGAGACGAAACTAGTTGTTGTTACCTCCTTCCTGCATAGTATCGGTCACAAGCTCTGGCGTAATATTGTTATTGTTTCATGTGCCATAGCCGGAATAGGTTTTATTTCTTGAACATTAAACCACAACACAGCGGTCTAGAGTGCGCATGTTCATAACACGCAATCATACCAATAGATTTAATGTAGATAGTTAATATTACTTGAAATTAACAGTTTAATGTAAATAAATATTTTAAAATGTCACAAACTCCATCTGTGATGGAATATTTTTTAATAATTTTACATTTCTACATAGTTAGTCAGAAAAATATAGTAAATAAATTATTTATGTAATAAGTTGTCTAATAAAGTGAATGTTTAGTTCATAGGGTAACGCTAGGTGGCTAGTTGACAAGTCATAATAATTTGTTTATGTGAATCCTTTTATAATTGTGACGATGTAAATAGATGGACATTAAAAAAGTATAAAAGTATCAACATATACTGTGTTTAATTTTCGCTTGTTTGAATGATGACAAGGTTCGTTCGATTTAACCACATAAAGGCTTTCGATTGCGTAAACCAAGTCACCCCTGATGAACCTAAAACATTTTAAATAAATTTCAAGTACTTTATTGACTAGAGAAATCATGCCTGAAAGAAGTTAATGTACAAGTGAATGACACATCATTTTGCTAGAGAATTAACGCCTTTTCAGACTGGAGTTCATCAAGGTTCTATACCGATTCCGTTCCTGTTTTGAGTTGAGGTACATTTGCAAAACTAGCTTCAAAATTACCGTATGGGATATTAATTTTGATTTGATTTTTTTTTATTATATGACGAATCGTAATGAACCTATCAAATACATTTTTTATTAAATTGTAGCCACTCGGCAGCAAATCAGAAAAGTGGAACGAAGCTGTTTACAGTGGCCGGACGCAAAAACGACGGGCTATTATAAGTTTGACGTGTCTGTCTGACTGTGTGTGTCTGAACTCTGTCTGCGCCATCGTAGCTCCCGGACGTATGAACCGATTTTGATTTTGTTTTGTTTGAAAGGTGAGTTAGTCGGGAGTGTTCTTAGCTATGTTTGAACAAAATTGATTCTATTGCCGTTTAAAAGTTATGAGGGTGAAAGAGGGGGCAAACGACAGACAATTACTTCAAAGATTGGAGTATAATTAAAAAACATCTATGTCTGCCCGAGGAGATTTATTGCACAAGGTTTTCTGTCAGGAACTTTCGAAACCAGTAAATCACACAGGAGGCCCAGGTACACAGTTTACAGTGTGTTTATAGAGTAGAAGGGTAGTTGATAAAAAAATCTAATTAGTCTGTCAGGTAGATTTACAAAAAATATTGGAAACAATTCATATTTTTTCTTTTTTCACGTAAACAAAAACTGACTAATATTGTTTGTCTTTCAAAAACTGGAAGATAGTATCTATGACCCAAAATCTACCAACAACGAGTTTGGTTAAAAAAGTAAAAAAAAAAACAAAATCACAAAAAAGTTAAAAAAAAACAAAATCACAAAAAGGTGAAAAATAAACTTCAAAAGAAAAATCAGCTTCTGAAGTCAGTGACATTTGTTTGTTTGTTTGATTTCGTTTTATTTTGACACCGACTTCATTTCATTATTTTGTGATTTTGTTTTTTTTTTCACCTTTTTACGTCTTTGAAGTCAGTTTTTTTTGCTCAAAAGTTTTGTTTTTTCCATTTTGAGTTGTAATAGGTATCCTATACAAATACATTCAACCAAGAAACCAAACCCTTAGCCTTCAAGATTATTGCTTTCAACTCCTAACTATTGAGGAGCTTCCATAATTATCAGCTCACCTAGATAACCTGAAAGAATACAACCATAATATTATATACGTCCCCATAATATAAGTTTTTTACATGGTAAATATCCCGTTTATAGTATTAATATTAGTCCCCATAATATTTTAAAATTTGAGAGCTGCCCTCGATTTCCCTGGGATCCCATTATCAAATCCTGACTTGGTGACAATGGGACTACTTCGAGAGCATACTCTTTTGAATACAAAAATAATTTTGAAAATCGGTTTATTAATGACGAAGATATCCGACGACAAATATAATATAAAAAAAACATATACTTAGACGAATTGAGAACCTCCTCCTTTTTAGAAGTCGGTTAAAAACATTTACATTAAAATACTGGTAGGCTTGCAGTCATTTCCACAGAGCTAAAAATTGGTGCACCTACACGTGTTAACAAGAATAATTTAACCTCAACACTGAATTTCAAAACCCATGATTTCATGTAATACCTATGCGTGATGATAAGCAGGGCTGGGCAAAATACATGCTCTGCTTTAATTGAAATACAAATTACAAAATACAGTATCGCAAGTAATTAAATTACAAAATACAAATTACATTTAAGTACGGTATTTAAAATATAAAATACAAAATACAGTATTTTAGCAATTTTAATTGAAATACAAAATACAAATTACAAATACCTACTTTTTCAAAAAAAATAGTCGCCTTCAAAAACCATCAGAAAAAAGTGTAAAGTAACTTTCTTTCGGAAGTCGGTCGCAAAAATGAATTAAAAATAAAATAACCAACTTAAAAGTTTTTATTTTAACCTTTTTTGTTCAAAAATTTAACCCAAAATCTTGTCAACAACCAAATTTTTTTACACGTGCAAAACTAAACCGTTATGACTTTTTTTTTTATTTAATATGGGCTTACTCTTGACCTCAATCTTGCCCTAAGGGCAGAGATGAGGTCGACGATGGAACGAGCTTACCCAGAAGAAGCCTATTTACTCGCGACTTAAATAGATTGGGGTTATATGAACTCGGGAAAACCGACGCAGGCAGGGTGTTCCACTCCTTGGCTGTACGAATAATGAAAGACTTAGCAAAGCGCTTCGTACGAATGTGTGGAACATCGACAAGATATGGGTGATAACCTGCAGTACGCCTAGTCTCTCGATGGAAGAAGGGAGATGGTGGAATAAGCTCGTGGAGCTCTTGCGCACACTCTCCGAAGTACAGTCTGTAGAAGACCGACAGACATGCAACTTTGCGGCGGTGGGCCAGGCTATGTAGCTTGGCAACCAGCTTGGCGTCACCAATCAGCCTCCTGGCTCTGCGTTCTACTGAGTCTAGTGTGGCAAGTTGGTATTTGGCTGAGCCATCCCAAAGGTGACAGCAGTACTCCATGCCGGACCGGACTTGAGCTTTATACAATATTGAAAGCTGTCCAGGCTTGAAGTACCGCTTGACCCTGTTTAGGATACCCAGCTTTTTTGCCGCAGTTTGAGCTTTACTACTTTACTTGCCATCTTAACTTGAGAAGTTGACATTGACAATTCAACGTACATTTTTTTTGCGTTTCGTTGGCCAATTTTGACCTACAGTCATATCGTTCAGTATAAAACAGGTGCAGGTGCAGCTCTACTAACTGCTTTACCATCATTGCACTCTCGCCTCGCACTCACACTCACGATCGCTAAATGAAGGTATAAATGTATTTTTGTTACAATGTATTTTGAAGCCTCAAGTATTTGAAATACTAATTACAAAATACTTCGTCGTCAGGTATTTGAAATACGAATTACAAATTACATTTTAAGGAAGTAATTGAAATACAAATACAAAATACGTATTTGTATTTCAATTACGTATTTTAATTACAAGTAATTCAAATACTGCTCAGCCCTGATGATAAGTATACCTACATATTTCATGATTTATTCGCTAATGTCATTGGTGTACTTCTATGTCCCCGTAGCGGATAAGTCAGGTTTGTTTAATATAGTAAATGTTCTTTATCATCCTAAATTTATTGACTCCCACGTCTATGCACGATAAGCACTATGAAGTTCAAACTGGCAGGACAGTAGTAGCAGTAGCAATCTGTACACCACTCGCGACGGACATGTTCTAGTGCAACAAGTGCTGCTTCGTGTTACTGTGCTTCAGTGGCTGATGACGCGCGTTCAACATGTCGCGCCTCTGTCTCCTCTCGTTCGCTGCGCTGCTAGTGTGCGTACGCGCATATCAAGGTAAACTACATGTTTTTTAAGATTAAATTAATAGCCTCAGCTAGTCTCGTCCACCTCGTTTTTTCACAATATACATTTGGAGTGGACATGGAGGAGATAAACCTGGCCATCAATGGTGAGTCAGGGTGAAACGCGTCCCGTCGGGGCTGCGGGTTGTTCGAAAGAGATACCGCGGCCTCGACACAAATGGCTAAACGGGAACATGGGTGGTTTTTAGTCAGTAGAAGTCTGACACTCCCTACCGCTCTGCCCAGATCGGGAGGAGTCATTTGATGATTTCCCACCCTCCAAGAAACAAAAAAGGTGGTGAAACAGGGGATGAAAGATTGTATGGAAAATCGTAATTTTTAATATTTCTGACATCCACGGGGGCGAAGCCGCGGGCAAAACCTAGTAAATTATAATCAACTGATAGCAGGAAGTCAATTTTATTTAAGGTTTATACACAGTCCCCAAAGTAGGAAAGCTCCCGGGGCGAGATATTGTGTTCCCAGTTTTCTAGATGCTAAATCACGCGATTTTTAGGGCTGAGATTCCCCAGGATTATACAAAATACAAAATATTTATTTGCGTAAAACAATATTTCTTACATTAGTCGATGATTGGAGTCTCCTTTAAGAGCGTATGGTACCTCAAACGCGAGTTTTATAATGCGTAAAAGTATATGATTCACTGCAGTAATCAACATCAGAAAAATATATGATATTCTTCAGGATATATGCTAGTGCCATAGTGTTGTGAAAACATAATACAACTAACTTTCCTTGATAGAAAAAAATCGCGAAGATACCTCTAAAAATTCCTTTTAACGAGTAAAAACCATACTAAAATACATGTCATCGTTCTGATTTTTTTGCCAAATAATTCTACAAGCAACAAACTAAAGTCATAGTGTTTTACTTTTTTAGTCCAATCAATAGTTTTTTTGTAAATCGCAAAATACCACTAATTTCGCACTATTCGGCCGCAGCGAAAGACGTAACAACCGCTTTGTAGTGCAAGCTGATTAGAACTTTATTCTAACAGTATTTCAAGCGAAGTTTGAACTACCACAAATAGGGTTGCTAATCTGAGGTAGCATACGCTCTTAACGCCTGTAGTAGGAGACTTCATCATTATTCTATACTAATGCCTATCTTTTCCGTTCTGTACTGATAGATAAATAAAAATACTCTAATGACATATGGGTATTTTCGACTGTAAATTATTTAATCTTTAATAGAATTGTATTATTTTTATAATAAACGAAAACCCAGGCGGATATCCTGGATATCAAATGATAATTTTGCATAATTTCGACATCCAGGATGTAAAATTATTCGCAATGGATTTTTTTTAAATATCAGCTACAAGAAAAACATAAACATAATGTATAAGTACCTATGTATTGTAGTAATGTAGGTAGGCTTTATTTAGCTAATGCAGAAAGCGGCGTAAACATTGCGTCGAGGCCGGGGCGGGCAAATGGGTAGGTACACTAGGTACCCCGGTGAATGGCCGGAACCGACACTTCATAATAGGGTTTTGTCGACGTTTTACAAGTGTAAAAAATAATATTAAATATATTTATATATATACTAGTGGACCTGGCATGTCATAAAGATAACGAAGGTAGCTCAACAATTTCGGGTTCATCGTTGTCAGAGTCCAAGTTCGGCATGGCCGAGGTACGAATTAATAGTCTCAACACTGATTACAACCGCCTATTTATTCACTTCCGATGACAAATTAACAAAATCTCAAACAATCAAGCCGATGGAAATGGATTAAAGTACAGAAACGCGGTAACACATACAGCGGATACAGGCGGGCAGAACAAAACCGTTCGCGCTCGTGTCTCACCAAAAAGTAACATCCGTTAAGTCAAATGCCTCTAATGTCAACGACAACCGACCACTGTCAACTGACAGCTGTCATCTGTCAACCGAAAACTGTCAAACCAGACCTACCACCGCCTACCACGCTCTGTATCGACCTCACCCAAGCTCACTGCTTGACGTTTCCGACAAACGATGATAGATGGCGTTATTCTTAATCGCAACTCTAAATATTGTGCCTCGGTGTTGAATCTGCGACACGGCCATCTTGACATTTCACACGTCCTCGTGTGAGGTATCTGCAACAAGAAGTCACGGAAAGTAAATCGTCCCTTACTCGGCCTCCCTGACCAAGACGTCGGAGTATTAACACACACACACACAATTCAAAACAAAATTTTGTTTTGATCCATATTCTCATCAAACCTCTTAAAGAAAATCTCAACATTGAAATCAACATTCTTCAAGAATCATCAACTTTCGACCAAATCTAGTATCCGATCAAATCCAGTATGCAATGCTCTGTTCGGTACCCAGCTTCGTCACATACAACACACACAGCTTCCAACAGGCAACTATGGGACTTCCATTCGGTACCCAACCTCAACACATCTCATTTCCTCCATCCGGCAACCATGGGACCTCCATCCGGTACCCAACATCAACTCAACTCAACACATTGCCTTTATTTTTAGCACCTTTAGCTACATTGCCATGCTGGACGTTGGTCACAGCCCTCAAGTAAACACTTACACGCGTGCAGCAACGAACAGCATTGCAATGTATGCAATCTGAGTCACTTGCATACTACATTTGCATCTTTTACCTCTCACTTAAGGTCTGACCCCTTCATCATCACCCGATCTCGTTTTGTCAAAGTCAATTTTACAGTCAGCAATTGCGTCACATGTCTCAATTGACCGTATTTTTTCAAATCGTATCTCATTTGATGACATTATGAACCGAAAGTATCGCAAATAATTGTCGGGTAAAACGTGAAATAGTATTTCTAAAACAATTCCATCGGTCTCAACAGAAGTCAAATTTGTACAGTTGACCTTCCAGAAGTCTGCCCAATACCAGTCGTTCGGCCATTCCTGGCCCAAGTGGGTGGGGAATAAAAGGCATTCTGATCAAAGTCATAACAGGTTCTAATGAAAATCATAACAAACTCTTTTTCTCAAAGCTGACATGTCGAACAACATCCATACTCATTCAAATAATAGGAAACTCATTAAAATATTGCAGTGCTCATACTCTGACCTCCATCCGGTCTTCATCATCACACTTATAGCCTCTATCCGGCCATAAGCATCAAAACAATCGACCTCCATCCAGTCTTCATCATCACACTTATAGCCTCCATCCGGCCATAAGCATCAAAACAATCGACCTCCATCCGGTCTTCAACACGTAACCTCTATCCGGTTACTAACACCACAGGCAACCTCTATCCGGTCACCTCCACATGTAACCTCCATCCGGTTACATACACAACAGGCAAACCTCTATCCGGTCACCTCCACATGTAACCTCCATCCGGTTACATGCACAACACCATCAAGATAATCATTTCGAGCCTTAATCAAAATAATTCTAAAAGTAGGGTTGTTCAACATGTTACTTTATTTTTCCTATAACGTTACAGGTTATAAGAAAACTCTTACTATGCTAGGTACTTTAGATGTTAAGTTGACCACTTAGTATTCAACTAGTCTTGTTGTAATATGGGATCTAGAAATCACTAGAAAACAAAGATGAATATGCTGTCAATAGATTAATTAATTGGGAACGAAATTCTAACGAAACATCTGTATCAACTTTTAGCGATGGGTAGCTATCTGGACCAGGGCTTATGAATACTTAAAAATGAAACTATCAGTTCGATGGTCAGATCCACTGAGAGGAAAAAAAGTTGTCTTTTATTATATATTTACTGTGTCACTTCGAATATTTTTCTTTTTTACGAAAAATCTAGCAGACAGTAATTATATGAGTGCATGGCACAAGTAGGTGCAGCGTCGCTACATCACTCCCCCCTAAGCGAAGCGTACGTTGAGTTTCACTGCACGGCCGGATCGAGTGACGTATGTGTCGCGCGGCGGCGCGCTAGGATTCGCTGACGGCGGCGGCGGCTCGACGCTCGCCGTGGGTGTGCTTTCCGTGCAGGGTGCTGGCTGATGCGCGCATGTTGTTTGAGTAGTGTTAAATTCTTCTTCGTTGAGTAGGTGTGCTGGCTTCAGTCTGTCTATTGAGACAACTGTAGTTCGGAGTGGCATCTGTATGGTGAAGTGTTTGCTGTCGCGTTGAATCACCTTGAACGGGCCATCGTAAGGAGGGGTCAATGGACTTCGCACGGTATCATTTCGCACGAAAACATGAGTACACGTTGCTAGGTCCTTGTGGACAAACGTGCTGCTGTTGTTGACACGTGAACTGCTGTTAGGTGCGAGTGACGACATTGTTTCGGTAAGCCGGACAGAATTGAAATGTATTGAAATGCCTTTTCAAGACACAAAGAACACTATCACAGCTCATAGTAACGTTCAATCCTTGTTTTAAAATCTCAAGGCCAATTAAAATATCATTTTTAAAACAACTATCCGGTACGACATAAAACAAAATTTTTAATCGTAAATCACAACCTCAGAAAATAATTGTAAGGTACAGACTATCATTACCCATCCCGGGTCAATTTACAATGTTATTTACACGCTTGCTACTGAACTGTGACGAAACTTTATTTTTGATCAGAGAGCATTCGGAACCAGAAACAATAAAATGGGTACGACTCACCAGATTCATCGGCACACCGCTGGGATTGCTCACATAACAAACTTCAACGCGTCGCTCGCTATGTACCACTGCTGCAGGCACTACCCCGCAGCTGCTTAGTCCGCCTGCCGCGCCACCGCACCGCGCTGTTGCTTGCCTACTTGATATTCTTCCCAGCGCAGTAATTGGATGCGTAACATTTGGGTCCAGTGTATGTCTCATTAAGGCGGTTCCTCTTCGCATCAGGGTCTTCACGATCGTCATCACCATACGGGGCGCTCCAGACTATAAACAGCTCCTTAAAATCGCTCCATTTCATCCCAGGACAAGATATAATGGACGACAGCCATGACAAAACTTCTCCCATGAGTCTCGTGGAATTCGCTGCGTCCCCCTGTAGGCGCGCCACAGCGCCGCGCGCCGGTTGCACGGCGCTGCTGTCTTCACAGCACCCCGGCGGTCCATCCCCACCAGGTGAGACCCCCGGTTACCCGGAGGAGGCCCAGCGGAGGACGACCGGCGACGGAGGGGCCGACTTACGACGCACCTACAGTGGATGTGTGGCTCCCGTCCGTCCCGTTTCTCCTATGAGTGCGCGGCTCAAGGCAATCATTAACGATGCACCTTGACTATTCGGATCGATAGCACACATGTCGGCTGTTGGGTCATACTCAGAAAAAGTGTACATTTGGTGTCTTTTCTTGTCCCGCAACTTCACATTTACGTAAATATTTAGTAATAAGATATATTTTCTTTTATCCCCCCTTTTTGTTAAGAGGCCTTGTACAGACAAGACTTGCGGAACTTTAGGCAATTTCGGTGCGATGCTATGTTTGTGTGCAGCGATAACACCGACGAACGCACACACGGGCATTTCGAGCGTTGAACTACGGTTGAAAAATTTGATCATTTAGACGATTATTATTTTAAGTGACATAATTTTATAGTAAGTAAGTACCCTTTGAAAAATAGTCTGGAATGTGTGTTGTGTATAGGTACAGTATATCAATCAACATAAAAATGGTTCAATTTGGTGTTAGATGAAATAATATTCATTTAATAAATCAAAAATTATGATATCTATTTTAATCACAGATTTAAATTTTGTTGTAAATTGGTTGCAAAAGCACTACAACACGTCAAAAATAAATAATGTTTCCGTCTCTTTTTAACCGACTCCTAAAAAGGAAGTAGGTTCTCTATTCGTATGTTTTTTTTATGTGGTCCGCGCATATCTCCGACAATTGTGGACCGATTTTCAAAATTATTTTTTTGTTTGAAAAGGTATACTCCCAAGGTGGTCCCATTGTCACCAAGTCAGTTACTGATGATGGGAACTCTGAGAAATTGAGGGCAACCCTCGAATATCATAGGTGCACATAACGTTTTCCATACATTTTCAGAAGCTGTTCAAGTATTTGCGTCTGATAATCATAATTTCATGTGGCGGCGCTGCGCTGATGACGGAAGGTGCAACTCCTCAACGGTCAGGACTTGAAAGAAAATTCCTTCAAAATTATACGTACTTATGGATCGATAGTTGTATTCTTTCAGGCTATTAGGTTGAACTGATTATAGACGGTAAATCTCATTAACCGACTTAATAAAAAGGAGGTTCTCAATTCGTCGGCTAGGAAAATTTTAGGTTTTTCCGTCATGGGTGTCGTTTTCATGGTTTTTGGGGTCGCTGATTACGAAAATGAAGTCAAAATGAAAATCAAGATGGCGCCAACGAAAATTTTTGGGTTTTCCGTCATGGGTGTCGTTTTTATGGCTATAGGGGTCGCTGATTACGAAAATGAGGTCAAAATGAAAATCCAAGATGGCAGCCTGGTTTTTTTTTGGTTTTTCCGTCATGGGTGTCGTTTTGATGGTTTTTGGGGTCGCTGATTACGAATATGAGGTCAAAATGAAAATCAAGATGGCGCCAACGAAAATTTTTGGTTTTTCCGTCATGGGTGTCGTTTTCATGGTTTTTATGGTCGCTGATTACGAAAATGAGACCAAAATTAAAATCCAAGATGGCGGCTAGCAAAATTTTAGGTTTTTCCGTCATGGGTGTCGTTTTCATGGTTTTCGGGGGTCAAAATTTAGAAATACATAAAATGGGTTTGTTAAACATGAAATCGAAATAAATATTAATAAGTTATACTAGACAAAATGTAAAACAACATGAACAGGAAAAAAATGGAATTATAGGCATTGTCATTCAAATAGTCCGTTAGCCGTTATCACGTTTCCAACGGGCACCACGTGGAGGTGGACCGTCACCTAGCGTTTTTTTTTTGGTTGTTTATTTTCATTGTTTTTATACACAATGTGATGAAGGAAAAAAAAAACATTTGATTTTTGTTAGGTTTTGTGCTTTCGAGGTCAAGAATGTCGATAACGCCTGAAGGAATGCTGGCTTATTTTGTAAAAAAAAAGGTCATTGGCCGTATGCAGTCTTTGCAGACTTTGACCCTAGATAGATATAATTATTTATTTTAAATTTGTATGCTTTTTAGGTTTAATCATTTTGTGTTTCGTTTTTTTTATGTATTTTTTTAATCATATTTGTTGAAATTCAAAATTATGAGCATTGGCCCGTAAGTTATCTGGGAGTGGTCTCTCCCCAAATGATTCAACTAAATCTTTCAATCTTGCCGATGTTTGCCTATATCTTGGCCGACTAGTTGTGTGTGATCCACGAGACAAAATTTGCTCCAGTTTCAGTTTTGTCAGGCTTTGCTGCCGACGAAGTTCATCCAAAAACTTCCATAATAGATGGGTGATGAGATGAGCCGATAGAAGTGACTAGAATCCCCTGTGAAAGCCTTCAACGGAGTTGTTCGTTCGGGGAATTTCCTGAAGAACTGCATCAAAAGTATTCCACAGATCAATAGGAAATCTAGGAGCTCGCCTGCCCCGTCTTTCCAACCTTCCGATCCAGTTATCTTCAAAATAATCAATGCCTTGTCGGAGGAGGCCAGAATGCACAATATAAAACAGATTCGAGCAGTTCGTCAAAAGCGTTGATAACTGGTTCTGATGGAACATACGCTAAAGCACATAATTTATTTATTTATTAATAACCAACTTATATTTACAGTGACACCACACATACAAGTTATAGGTTGAACAAAAAACAAAAAACTTAGAAATAAAAAATAATAATAACAAAACTAAGAAAAAAAAAACATTATTACAATAAAAATTAACAAAACATTCTAGTGGCAAAAGTTGAAATCAAATAAAAATGACCAAAAAAATTGTTAAACCCGAGGAGATAGTACTGGGAGTGGCAATGGACTCCAGGTATCGAGAAGCAGTGTTAAGGAGACTTAGTTCCGTACTTGCAAAAATATCTAATGACTCGTCATACATTAAAATGTTTATGTGGGTAAGGGCTAGAAATAGTGGGCTAGTCTTAAGGCGACATTAGCTGCCCGCGACCTTGAGCGCGCGTTTAACTCATCGCCTGAACAAATAAGGTTGAAAATGGCGATGCGTTTGATGCTCGTGACTGCCAAAATGAACGATAGTTCGCAGATTTAATTTATTAAAAAAAAAAATACGCTGTAATGTTAAAATATTTTTACATATGTCTTTAGTTGGTTAAATTTCCTTTCTGATAGTAAAAAAAAAAAAAAACAGTTGTCACTCAAAATATTGAGCATTTCGAGACGAAAAAGTTTTTTCGTGTGATTTTTTTGTGATTTTGTGATTTTTTTTTTCGAGGTTCTTGATTACTTTTAGAAAATATTTTTGCATAAGTCTTTTACCTATACATTTGACTATACACTGTATTTTTTTTGGAATTGTAATAAGTAGCAATACGGCTAACTCTGCGACGAAAAACAGGTCGTTTTTACGGTGCCCCTTTAACTGCGCCTTAAGAGTTACGGTGCTTGTTTGAGGAATCGAAAAAAGAGGACGTTGGCGTGGGCGAAGAGAGTGCCGGATAGGTAGTGGGATGTTAAAAGAGATGTACTGTAACAGCAGGGAATTAAAATGGGAACCACGAACTAAGCAGATGACATATTTAACTAGAGCAAGATTTCTCCTGACTTCTAAGCTCTGGTATGTCACCATACCTAGCACGAATGGCGTAGGGTAAATTATATGGGTAAAAGCCAGATAATTTGAGTTAGAGGTAGCAAATAAAAGACTTCTGGACCTTTTCAATGACTAGTTTATAGATTTTTTCATGAGGGTTCCAGATTACACTATTGGTTTCGAGTAAACTGCGTACGAAGGAGTTGTAGATGAGGTTTATGGCTGGTCAATTATTAAAAAAAAAAAACTAAATGTGGCACTCGGAGACTGCCGCGGTAAAGCTATTGCATGGCATATTTTTTTACAACAGCAAATAATTAATTATTTAATTTGACAACCTCAGTTGATAACCTTGTTTTTAAACGGTTTTATTTAGCTCACCCCGTTTGTTTTTTTCTTGGATCAAATTTAGTAATTCAAATTTCACCCACTTCCAGTCAACCGATTAATCTGAAGTTTTGTATACACATTGGATTTTGGTGACAATACAATTATGTTTATTCATTATCATTATAAATTCAAGATGGCCGCCGCTACAAAATGGCGGATAATTTATGTTTTATTAATCCCATCAATATGGGTATCAAATGAAAGGGCTCAACAAGTAGAATACAATATACTATAAAAAATTGAAATCCAAGATGGCGGCCGCTACAAAATGGCGGATAATTTATTTATGTTTTATTAATCCCATCAATATGGGTATCAAATGAAAGGGCTCAACAAGCAGAATACAATATACTATAAAAAATTGAAATCCAAGATGGCGGCCGCTACAAAATGGCGGATAACGTAGGTTTTATCAATCCCATCAATATGGGTATCAAATGAAAGGGCTCAACAAGCAGAATACAATATACTATATAAAATTAAAATCCAAGATGGCGGCCCCTTTAAACAGAATGCGAAATAAAAACTAAAAACTAGAAAATAAAAAATAGGTAAAAAAACTTTTTAAGTTAAACGGTTTTATGTTAAACATACATTGCAATGTTTAAGATAAATGTACTAAAAACCAAAAAATAATAAAATAGAAAACCGTGGGGCACGTCAATTGTCTACAATCGTTGATTAAAATCATAATAATAATAATTAAGTCGATAATTTGTAGACAATTGACGTGTCCCACGGTTTTCTATTTTTTTTTTTTTTTTCCGTAACCATAGCAACCTGGTTGAAAACTGAATCTTGAATATTTTCGTTAGGGAATTTCTGAATTCGCTCTCCACGCTCAAGGCCCGCGATAGAAGCTATGCAATAGCTTAAAAATTAACTTGTCGTAAAACAAAACCTAAGTTTTTGCGGGACTTGTTGCATATTTGTATTATATTACTATGTTGGTTAAATGTGAGGTGTGGGTCAAAATTAGTACCAATATCGCGTACGGCATTAACTCGTTTCAGGGGCTCATTGTTTAATGTGTAAATATTGAGGATAGGTTGTGTGACTTTAGAAAAGGTCATGATCGCACATTTGCTATTCAAGTTGAGGTTGTTTATAGTGCTCCAATGGTGGATGCTGTCTATGTCTTGTTGAAGTGTGACTGTATCGCTAAGATTAGATATGGGAAGCGCAACTTTGACATCATCGGCATACATTAAAACTGTGGAGTGCTTTACACACTTGGGCAGGTCATTTACAACAATAAGAAAATACAGGGGACTTAGGTTAGTACTAGGCCAAGGTACTAACCTCCAAGCATTCCGAATTGGCATTTTCAAAAATAACATATTGTTTGCGATTGTATAGGTAATTTGCGAAGAATTTAAGTGTTGCCGCAGAGAAACCAGCCAAAGCCAATTTACTCAAAAGTATATCATTGTCAACCCGGTCAAAAGCCTTCTGAAAATCAAAATAAGTGACATCCACCTGCTTTCTGTCGTCAATATTTTTGGCTAAGAATGTCGTAACGTTGAGTAAATTAGACGTGGTTGAACGATTTGGAAGAAATCCGTGCTGTTCCTCCGCAAACCACCGTTGCAGTTTGGAAAATACTTTTTTTAAAAGTACCGCTTGAAACACTTTTCCAAATATGGATAAAACAGCTATGGGTCTGTAATTTTTTATATCACTTTTTGGGCCACTCTTATGAACCGGGATAACTTTAGATGTTTTCCATTCTGTTGGGAATGTATTTGACTCAACTGATAATTCAATTCAATTTATTCACAAACAATTCACATTGTATTTGAAATCATAAAAATAATAATAAAAAATAATAATAAAACACATTCATAAGTCATAATTAAACATTAACAACAAAAATTACAATACCTAGACCTACACATAAAATACAAATTTAAATCATAATTGAAACAAAAAAAAAAATAGGTAAAAAAACTTCTTAAGTTAAACGGTTTTATGTTAAACATACATTGCAATGTTTAAGATAAATGTACTAAAAACCAAAAAATAATAAAATAGAAAACCGTGGGGCACGTCAATTGTCTACAAATTATCGACTTAATTATTATTATTATGATTTTAATCAACGATTGTAGACAATTGACGTGCCCCACGGTTTTCTATTTTATTATTTTTTGGTTTTTAGTACATTTATCTTAAACATTGCAATGTATGTTTAACATAAAACCGTTTAACTTAAAAAGTTTTTTTACCTATTTTTTATTTTCTAGTTTTTAGTTTTTATTTCGCATTCTGTTTAAAGGGGCCGCCATCTTGGATTTTAATTTTATATAGTATATTGTATTATACTGGTTGAGCACTTTCATTTGATACCCATATTGATGGGATCGATAAAACCCACGTTATCCGCCATTTTGTAGCGGCCGCCATCTTGTATTTAAATTTTTTATAGTATATTGTATTCTGCTTGTTGAGCCCTTTCATTTGATACCCATATTGATGGGATTGATAAAACCTACGTTATCCGCCATTTTGTAGCGGCCGCCATCTTGGATTTCAATTTTTTATAGTATATTGTATTCTGCTTGTTGAGCCCTTTCATTTGATACCCATATTGATGGGATTAATAAAACATAAATAAATTATCCGCCATTTTGTAGCGGCCGCCATCTTGGATTTCAATTTTTTATAGTATATTGTATTCTACTTATTGAGCCCTTTCATTTGATACCCATATTGATGGGATTAATAAAACATAAATTATCCGCCATTTTGTAGCGGCGGCCATCTTGAATTTATAATGATAATGAATAAACATAATTGTATTGTCACCAAAATCCAATGTGTATACAAAATTTCAGATTAATCGGTTGACTGGAAGTGGGTGAAATTTGAATTACTAAATTTGATCCAAGAATAAATAATAAAACAAACTGGGTGAGCTAAATAAAACCGTTTAAAAATAATCAAAAATAATTAAATTATTAGATTGTTGTAAAATTCATGTCAGCTTTATACAAATAGTCATTTTAAAATTAAAAACTGACAAACACAAAGGACAAATTACAGCGCATTATCATAATTGTATTACCTATATACCTTAATATTACATATCGTCAACGGAGTAGAGACATTTATCCAGTAGGAATGCTTGAAGCTTTGATTTAAATGAAGACGTATAGATTAAGCTTTTTAATTCTAATGGTACCCTATTGAATAATTGCACTGCTTGATATTGTGAACTATGTTTCACAATGTTAAAATGAGGACTTATCTTATTTTTCAAATCTTTCCTACGTGTACTCTCCCTGACTAGTCTTTCCTCATGCGTCTCATATTCATGTATGTACTTTTTTAAATTAATCAGAAGTACAAGAATGTAGAGACTGGGAACTGTAAGAATTTTTAAGTCTAAGAAATGCGGACGACAACTCTCTCTTTGTGAGATACGGACAATGGTACGTATAGCTCTTTTCTGAAGGACAAAAGCTCGTTTACAGTTATAATTATAGCTGTTTCCCCAGAATTGTATACTGTATCTTAATTTGGATTCAATTAGTGCGTGGTTTACGATTTTTAAGTGTTCAATGTCAATTTCATCTCTATATAAGGGTTCTTAAAGCATAACATGTGGATGATATAGATATGCATCAATGGCGGCTAATTATTTTTCCAGTTTAATGGGTCATCTATGTGTACTCCCAGGAATTTAGTTTCTTTCACGAGTTCAATATTACCATCATTTAGTAGTATTGTCATAGTGTCATTATTTCGGGCAGTTGTTTTAAATAAAATTACCTTAGTCTTTGCACTTTGCAATTGGCGAATATGCAATGCGAAATCAGGGGTGTAGTGTGTACTCAGTTTACCCAAAAACCATGAAAACGACACCCATGACGGACGAACCTAAAATTTTCCTAGCCACCACCTTGGATTTTAATTTTGGTCTCATTTTCGTAATCAGCGACCCCAAAAACCATGAAAACGACACCCATGACGGAAAAACCAAAAATTTTCATCGGCGCCATCTTGGATTTTCATATTGGTCTCATTTTCGTTATCAGCGACCCCAAAAACCATGAAAACGACACCCATGACGGAAAAATCAGAAATTTTCGTCGGCGCCATCTTGGATTTTTATTTTGGCTTAATTTTCGTAATCAGCGACCCCAAAAACCATGAAAACGACACCCATGACGGAAAAACCAAAAAAAATCCTGGCTGCCATCTTGGATTTTCATTTTGAACTCATTTTCGTAATTAGCGACCCCAAAAACCATGAAAACGACACCCATGACGGCAAACCCAAAACTTTTCCTGGCCGCCATCTTGGATTTTCCTTTTGGCTTCATTTTCGTAATCACCGACCCCGGAAACCATGAAAACGACACCCATGACGGAATAACCAAAATTTTTGTCGGCGCCATCTTGATTTTCATTTTGACCTCATTTTCGTAATCAGCGACACCAAAAACCATGAAAACGACACCCATGACGGCAAACCCAAAAATTTTCCTGGCCGCCATCTTGGATTTTCATTTAGGCTTCATTTTCGTAATCAGCGACCCCGAAAACCATCAAAACGACACCCATGACGGAAAACCAAAAAAAATTCCTGGCTGCCATCTTGGATTTTCATTTTGAACTCATTTTCGTAATCAGCGACCCCACAAACCATGAAAACGACACCCATGACGGAAAAACCAAAAATTTTTCTGGCCGCCATCTTGGATTTTCATTTTGGCTTCATTTTCGTAATCAGCAACCCCAAAAACCATGTAAACGACACCCATGACGGAAATACCAAAAATTTTTGTCGGCGCCATCTTGATTTTCATTTTGACCTCATTTTCGTAATCAGCGACCCCAAAAACCATCAAAACGACACCCATGACGGAAAACCCAAAAAACCTGCCTGCCATTTTGGATTTTCATTTTGAACTCATTTTCGTAATCAGCGACCCCAATAACCATGAAAACGACACCCATGACGGAAAAACCAAAAATTTTCCTGGCCGCCATCATGGATTTTCATTTTGGCTTCATTTTCGTAATCAGCGACCCCGAAAACCTTGAAAACGACACCCATGACGGAAGAACTAAAAATTTTCTAGCAGACGAATTGAGAACCTCCTTTTTTTAAGTCGGTTAATGAGATTTACCGTCTATCATCAGTTCAACCTAATAGCCTGAAAGAATACAACTATCGATCCATAAGTACGTATAATTGTGAAGGAATTTTCTTTCAAGTCCTGACCGTTGAGGAGTTGCACCTTCCGTCATCAGCGCAGCGCCGCCACATGAAATTATGATTATCAGACGCAAATACTTGAACAGCTTCTGAAAATGTATGGAAAACGTTATGTGCGCCTATGATATTCGAGGGTTGCCCTCAATTTCTCAGAGTTCCCATCATCAGAAACTGACTTGGTGCAATGGGACCGCCTCGGGAGTATACCCTTTCCAAAACAAAAAGAATTTTGAAAATCAGTCCACAATTGACGGAGATATTCGCGGACATACAAACACGAATAGAGAACCTCCTCTTTTTTGGAGGTCGGTTAAAAATATATATCGAAGTACAATCGACAACAACAAACGATCGTGAAATTCGACTTCGATCTGAAGATGAAAAAAATTTTAGCAATCTTTACAAACTAGCAAAATAAACATGTTTGATCAAAATTAATAAGTGTATCAAATTGTGGTAATCGGTGTACAATCTCGAAAATATATGCACGAAAAACACGGGAGCGTTTGTGACACAAAGCGATACGTCCGTCCTCTGGCAGTGGCCGATTCGTACTGGCGAGATAGAGTTTGCGCGGTCGATAATATAGTTAACTTTAGATTCAATTTACGAAATGAAATTATAGTTTATTGATAAAATAAAAATACGATTCTATTAGAAGGTTACCTTAAAATTAATACGTAGTTTTTAAATTTTCTTTAACGTGATTCTAAGGTATAGAAAAAAAATCTTATTTGTCGAGACATTTTGTAAAAATTGCGATGTTTTAACATTTTTTTTCTGCTATATTTTGTATTGAAGTCGAAAATGTGGCAAACTGGTCCCCTAGTAGACCATACGGTGATGTTATTTATATTTTTTTTAATGTTTAAAATCGTTTGTAGTGTTATGTTCGGCTAAGCCAAACGTAACTAGATCGGTATTTGTGCGGAAAAGGGCTTTTGAATACGGGTGATTGTCATTAATATAAACATTATTTTGAAAATTCTTCAAACCCATCCACCTGAAAAAGAACTCGTCTCTTATAATAGCCAAAAGGAAGCTTCAAATTCTTCATAGATTTCCCACACCAAGCGATCAAAATTGATCAAAATGAGATGATTTTGTGGAAGGAGCCTTAAATTAGTCTAATTCTACGATGATTTCTCTGGTATTTTCAATTAAATTTTCAATATAAGATTACATTTTTTGATTGTCAAAACATTGATAAAAATATCGCCATACATTGTTTTGGTGTCCCAATGACGATTACACATTTTCAGAGATGAATTGTTAGAAATATTTATCGCTTTTTTTAACATTGACTGTGGTTATATTATTCTTGATGAATCAAGTAACTAAATAAGACCAATTTTATCTGTAAATCATATACAGAAGGATTTATTTTAATTAAACAAATGTTGCGTAAAATTGCGTTACCTTACGAAACTGAGAAATTGTTAAGCTTAGTTCACAAAAACTAAAAGTGCATATCTATATAACTGTGTATTTATACACAGGTATAGTTGCCGACAGGTTTTTTAATGGAATTTAATTACATATTTACCAATGTTTATGGTATTTTTATTTTTATTCTAAATAAGACTGATAAGCCAAATATAATCAGGTGTTTTATTCGAACAATCCATGTGTACCATACCTTATGACATCAGTTTCGTGACGGAGATTATCAGTATCGTTACCTATCAGTTTAGTTACAAATTCAAAATGTACTTACACTTTTTCTGAGTATGACCCTGTTGCCAACCAAGCACGCGGGACAATATTCCGTTTTTGAGGGTCAAAATGCGGTAGGCGAATATCCGTACTCGCAAAAGGTGTTTTCATTGTTTCCACTTCTGATAACGAAGGTAGCTCAACAATTTCGTTTTTTTTTTTTAATATTTTATAATAATTATAATAATTTCGGGTTCATCGTTGTCAGAGTCCAAGTTCGGCATGGCGGAGGTACAAAATAATAGTATCAACACTGATTACAACCGCCTATTTATTCACTTCCGATAACAAATTAACAAAATCTCAAACAAGCAGATGGAAATGGATTAAAGTACAGAAACGCGGTAAGTTCGATACAGGCGGGCAGAACAACCGTTCGCGCTCGTGTCTCACCAAAAAGTAGCATCCGTTAAGTCAAATGCCTCTAATGTCAACGACAACCGACCACTGTCAACTGACAGCTGTCATCGGTCAACCGAAAACTGTCAAACCAGACCTACCACGCTCTGTATCGACCTCACCCAAGCTCACTGCTTGACGTTTCCGACAAACGATGATAGATGGCGTTATTCTTAATTGTCAACTCTAAATATTGTGACTCGGTGTAGAATCTGCGACATAATAATATATATTATAATTCGTGATAAGCAAATCAATATTTTGATTTTTATTTGTAGATAACAAAATAGTCCGTTAGAAAGTTTTCCAAAAAATATTTGTCATATTTTTTCTTTTTTCACTTAAACAAAAAATGAAGACAATAAAGTGCTTTGAAAAGGTTTACCCTTGTTTGGTATTATAACAACGTTTCGTCGAAAATCACTTCGACTAATTTCAGTTAGGTACTTACCATAAAGTCAGTTCGTATAATTATTCATTTGACCGAATAATTAATTGGACGATTTTTATTTAGCATATTTATTTACTTGAACGAATTTTCAAATGCACTAATTTTATTTGAAATAATATAATTTGACCGAATTTTCAAATGACACTTACACAGAATTAGATTTACTCAAAGCGATCGCATTTAATTTAAGATTAGTCTCTAAGACCTAAGTGATTACTTTTTCAAAATAAAAAAAATGCAAATACATATTTACAATGTTTTCTTTTACCTAACCTAACCATTTCATTCATCTGTTAATCGGACGACTAGACACTTCGAATGGCTGTTGCTAGTCGTCCGCTAAGTTTTTTCTTCGTGTTCCTATAATACGACCATCTCGCGACAGTATCCTTTATGGGCGGCATGGGCACCGGGCCGTAGGCCGACGAAGGAGGCCGGCGGAGGCCCGGCACTTCGGGGACAGAAGATATTAGTGTTATTTAATATGCGAGCGAAGCGAGCGCGCGTCATGGAGTACATGCGTTGCATGTCCGCTAAGTGGATGAATCACCCCAATGTCTAGTAATAATAATAATAATGTCGTCACTCATACATGCAACGCATGTACTCCATGACGCGTGCTCGCTGCGCTCGCATATTAAATAACACTAGTAATATCTTCTGTCCCCGAAGTGCCGGGCCGCCGCCGGCCTCCTTCGTCGGCCTACGGCCCGGTGCCCATGCCGCCCATAAAGGATACTGTCGCGAGACGGTCGTATTATAGGAACACGAAGAAAAAACTTAGCGGGAACCTAACCTAACCTAACCAAACCAATTCTAACCTTATATACCTTTTGATCTATAGCGCAAATGTTGTTATCGCAAATTTCGAACAAGTAACATTAGATCAAAAGTTGTTCGGCGAAACAAGGGTTAACCCAAATGAACATTATACATTTTGATCAATAGCGCAAACGTTGTTATCGCAAATAAATATTCGATGAAATGAAAATTATGTTAACCGATATTATACAAAATGATTATTTTCTTAAACGTTGTTCGAACAAGTAACATTATATCAAAAGTTGTTCGGCGAAACAAGGGTAAACCCTTTGAAAAGACTTCAGAATCATATTATTTTTTGCCAGGATTGATCCCTATTGCAGTGATTTATCAAAAATGCTTATCCACAATAAAGTAAATTTTCATAAACTTCAGGTTGTTAAATAATTACTTTGTTCCACAGACTCGTCACCGCTACATCAGAAGGTCCCACCGAAGAAGGTGGTAGCAACAGAAGGCGTCACAGAAACACTGCGCTGTCTGTTCAATGGCAAAACGCCGTCAAAGATCACGTGGAAGTTCCGGCGACTTGCCGTACGTACCAGATTACACATCATCACGATTAGACGCCTAAAGTTTTCAACGAAATTCCTTTCTAGAACGATTTAAATTATAAAAAAAAAAATTGATCCATCAGCTTTTTATAAATTGGTAACTTATTATTAAAGAATTTATCCCAGGAGGTGAATGTTTATAGATAATACTAATCACAAGTAGCCATATCAGCAGAATGCATCCGTGATAAGAAGACATATAAAAGGGCAACATTCTAAATCATTAACCTAAAAACATAACATCTCACCTGTAATGCCCGACGGGTTAAGCAGATTTGACCTAACCTAACAGTACACCCACATTTTGTCAGTAGGTATTGTTAAAGTCCCTTGTGATAGCGGGTGAGCCTATTGCCTTCAACCGGGTACAAATTCAGACTTCGTGACTGCTATTGAGAGATTACTGCTTCGTTGATCTAGTGGTCACAAACGCGACAGCTGAGCTTGAAATCTCAGTCCGACTCCCGGGTCGGGCAAAGTGTTAACGGGTTTTACCATCAGAAATACATATAAATCTTTATATTTCTTAATATATCCTCCCTCCTAGCACCAAGACGATAATGTGGGTATCAGCTACGAGAACAGCGTGCCCAACAACTCGGCGCCCCCGACAGACAAGCGATACAACTGGGTGCACGAACAGTTCACGCCCTGCAGCGCCACCTGCGGGGGAGGTGAGCTAACTAAGTACCTACTTAATGATCTGGATTATAACCCTGCGTATAATCGTGGATAGAGCAGAAGGACGTAAGGATCAAAGATTCATAGTAGGTGGCGTCTGTAGTTTCTGCCTATCACCGTGCGAATATGGTGTGATGCGCGAACCTCACTTATACCACTATGTTAAGATACAGGTGCAAGAGTTTTTTTATAGAAAAATCAGATGTTCCATAATAACCTAAAATACTTATTTGACCCAAAGATTGATACTTGTCTATGGTGGTCCCATGAAGTTGTTCGTTTTGGTGCTCTATTACTGATACTGTCAGCCTGCATTATCCTACTGCGGAGTACAGGCTCTCCCCATGGCTTTCAGTTGTTTCGATTCTGAGCTAATATGGACCACTGATCGTTGATTTCCAACTCGTCCCGTCATCTTCTACAAGGTCTGGCTCACAGCTCATTGGGCATGCGGCAGACGTGGCCAGTTCAGTCTCATTTTAGTTAAGCGGTTTTTTGAGCATCGTCAGTAGTTTGTATTGCGGAGCTCAGTGTGGTGTGCCATACATTGTCGGTTAGTTTGCGTCTAGATGTTCTAGTACCACACCCAATATAACCACACCTTTGTGTTACGAAAAGATTTCTGATTTCTCTAGAGAAATTCATCCCCTAGAAAAGTAAAATAGGGAATCAAAGTCTACATTAAAGGTTAATACTTTTCCAGGCTTTCAAGCTCGTGTCGTGACATGCAGATCAAGAGAAAAACTGGAGATAGTCGAGGATAGCTTGTGTGACGAAGGTCTGAAGCCCCCCACCAACCAGTCCTGCAATCCAGATTCCTGCTTCGCTCATTGGGTGGGAGGACCCTGGGGAGAGTGCTCACAACGATGCGGCAGTGGAGGTGTTTGGTCTAGGAACGTCACCTGCCAGAAGATTAATGATAATGGGTAAGATAAGGGCTGGCAGCGGTAATAATCTTGAAGAGTCTTCTGACTGTCAGAGTCAAACCATTTACTCTAATCAGGCTATTGAGCGTCTTTACAGGCAAATATAATTCATACTAGTGGCCGATTCTCAAACTTCGTCTAACTTAGAAACGTGACGCTTTAGAAGATTTTATCCAATAAAATACTTGTTTGAAGCTATTGATTTATGCAGCTGTTTGGTTATCATACCACTCGTCCATGCGGTCTTGTATGAGTCTGTTGATGCCTAACACGTGTACTGACCGACCGCGCGGAGGAGCAGCGCACACCGCGTCTCCGCGCGGCGCATTGTGATACTTTCGCTTTGTCACCTACGTCACGCACGATGCGCCTGGACACGCGGTTCCGAGTGAGTATCGTATATCAAAGTCGTAACGAAGGTGCTGTCAGGAAAAATATTATTAAGAGCGCTGTCACAAACTTTGGGCGATTTGCCGAAAATACGTACTTTTACAAGTCCTGGACACGTCTTATTTATAGATAAAGGCATAATATTTCAATGAAAAATTATAAATCTGACTTTGTTTTAGTTTATGTCCTGATTAGAATTTCGTTTTGAATGTTAATATTTCGAGAAATAGCAATTTTCCGACACCCAATTTCGAGCAAACGTAAAACATCTGGTTTTTCCCTGCTACTTGTGACAAAATGGCTACACAGAAAAATCTGAAAAAAATGTCAAAATACCGGTTATATAGTCCTGAAGTTTTTGTCCTGATTAGAATTGAGATATAAATGGAATCGCAGCAAAAAAAAAAGGATATTCAAAAGCAATACTGAGCTAAAATTTAGGCGTTTTAAATATGGTTTAAACATAGGATAAAGACAAAATTAACAAAAAAAAAATAGACATACTTATAGTACAACACTTTACCTTCCCCAATTATATTTTTTTGGAATTTTACGCCGTCTCATTTTTTTATTACGATTTTCCAAAATAATGCCTTATTACTAGATGTACGGCCCAGTGTTGCCAACTTAGTGGATTTTCCACTAAATCTGGTGGTTTTGACTTACCTTTTAGCGGACAAATATCGGTTTTAGTGGCTAGTGGATTTTTCTAGTGGAATTAATTGGTACTAAAGAGTCGTATCAGTCCTAGATTAACGATAATGATACGGGCGAAAACGACTCATCTGAAGATAACTTAATAATATAATTTGATTGACATCTTTTAAAAAATAGGTTCTATTAAGTTTTTTGTTCTTCCACAAAAGCCATGAATTATTAGACAGTTGAAGTTGAAGTATTTTGTTACATTTTATGGAATTTTCATGTTATTGCTTTAATAAACGTTTCAAAAAAATATTATTTCCTTTAGCAAAGACCAAAAATCTGCCAGAAATAAAGTTAGTGGAAAATTTAGCGATTTTTTAAGATGGTGAGATTTTTTTAGTGGATTTCTGGTGGTTTTAGAGGTCGATTCTGGTGGGGAGCTTGAAACTTCGATGGCAACACTGGTACGGCCGCCATACGCTCAGTAACGCCTGAGGGCTCGTGGAGGACGGACCTATGTCGCTCGCGCTCCCGCGCGCATTAGTGTGAGTTACGTATACGAATACAGGTAGACCAGAGGTTGTCAACAGTTTAAACGTAAGTATTCTTGTAATTTATTATTATGATAAAATAAAATTGTAGTCATGTTCTATGTTGGAAAGGAACGCTTTGCGCAACCTTACTATAAAGTTTATTCGTAAATGATACTTTACTAGTCGATAAAAAATCATAGAAATCTTTATTTTAGAAATAATGGGGAATCTTTCGAATGATGCATTGAAATATTCACTTTTATGAATCTTTCGAGAAAAAACAAATCCAAGAAGGCGGCTGGGAAAATTTTAGGTGTTTCCGTCATGGGTGTCGTTTTGATGGTTTTTGGGGTCGCTGATTACGAAAATGAGGTCAAAATAAAAATCCAAGATGGCGCTGACGAACATTTTTGGATTTTTCGTCATGGGTGTCGTTTTCATGGTTTTTGGGGTCGCTGATTACGAAAATGAGGTCGAAATGAAAATCCAAGATGGCGCCGACAAAATATTTGTTTTTTCCGTCATGGGTATCGTTTTCATGGTTTTTGGGGTAGCTGATTACGAAAATGAAGTCAAAATGAAAATCCAAGATGGCGCCGACGAAAATTTTTGTTTTTTCCGTCATGGGTATCGTTTTCATGGTTTTTGGGGTCGCTGATTACGAAAATGAGGTCAAAATGAACAAAATTTTTAGTTTTTTTCGTCATGGGTGTCGTTTTCATGATTTTTGGGGTAGCTGATTACGAAAATGAAGTCAAAATGAAAATCCAAGATGGCGCCGACATAATTTTTGTTTTTCCCGTCATGGGTATCGTTTTCATGGTTTTTGGGGTAGCTGATTACGAAAATGAAGTCAAAATGAAAATCCAAGATGGCGCCGACAAAATTTTTGTTTTTTCCGTCATGGGTATCGTTTTCATGGTTTTGGGGTAGCTGATTACGAAAATGAAGTCAAAATGAAAATCCAAGATGGCGCCGACGAAAATTTTTGTTTTTTCCGTCATGGGTATCGTTTTCATGGTTTTTGGGGTCGCTGATTACGAAAATGAGGTCAAAATAAAAATCAAAGATGGCGCCGACAAAAATTTTTGTTTTTCCCGTCATGGGTATCGTTTTCATGGTTTTTGGGGTAGCTGATTACGAAAATGAAGTCAAAGTGAAAATCCAAGATGGCGCCGACAAAAATTTTTGTTTTTTCCGTCATGGGTATCGTTTTCATGGTTTTTGGGGTCGCTGATTACGAAAATGAAGTCAAAATGAAAATCCAAGATGGCGCCGACGAAAATTTTTGTTTTTTCCGTCATGGGTATCGTTTTCATGGTTTTTGGGGTAGCTGATTACGAAAATGAAGTCAAAATGAAAATCCAAGATGGCGCCGACAAAATTTTTGTTTTTTCCGTCATGGGTATCGTTTTCATGGTTTTTGGGGTCGCTGATTACGAAAATGAGGTCAAAATAAAAATCAAAGATGGCGCCGAAAAAATTTTTGTTTTTCCCGTCATGGGTATCGTTTTCATGGTTTTTGGGGTAGCTGATTACGAAAATGAAGTCAAAGTGAAAATCCAAGATGGAGCCGACAAAATTTTTGTTTTTTCCATCATGGGTATCGTTTTCATGGTTTTTGGGGTAGCTGATTACGAAAATGAAGTCAAAATGAAAATCCAAGATTGAGCCGACGAAAATTTTTGGTTATTCCGTGATGGGTGTCGTTTTCATGGTTTTTGGGGTCGCTGATTACGAAAATGAGGTCAACATAAAAATCCAAGATGGCGCTGACGAAAATTTTTGGATTTTTCGTCATGGGTGTCGTTTTCATGGTTTTTGGGGTCGCTGATTACGAAAATGAGGTCGAAATGAAAATCCAAGATGGCGCCGACAAAAATTTTTGTTTTTTTCGTCATGGTTTTACACCATCTCATGGTTTTTGACTAGAGCAACAATTCTTTTCCAAAAAAGGTTTTCATCCGAGCTACCATTTTGGAAATATAGAGCATTCTAGATGAAACGAAGTAAAATTCGTAGGACCATAACTCTGAAACGGTTTGTCGTAGGACCATGGTTTGCAGAACATAAATAATTTATATGGTCAAGGTCAACACGATGCAAAAAAAAAATGAGGCATTTTTGAAAAAAAAAAAAAACGAAAATTATTTTTATTTATTAATTAAAGTCCCGAAAATTATTTTAAACTAAAACTTTTTTTTCTGATTTTTTAGCTGCTCATAGTGCCCCTAAGCG
Organism: Diarsia mendica; assembly: GCA_949316265.1. Lineage (NCBI taxonomy): Eukaryota > Metazoa > Arthropoda > Insecta > Lepidoptera > Noctuidae > Diarsia > Diarsia mendica. The sequence goes on along the minus strand of OX438906.1, from coordinate 5,240,350 downwards.
TATACTCCAACTCCTAAAAATCCGCCCCTATGACGACCCACTGACCTCATTTTCGTAATCAGCGACCCCAAAAACCATGAAAGCGACACCCATAACGGAAAAATCAAAAATTTTCGTCGGCGCCATCTTGGATTTTCATTTTGACCTCATTTTCGTAATCAGCGACCCCAAAAACCATGAAATCGATACCCATGACGGAAAAACAAAAATTTTCGTCGGCGCCATCTTTGATTTTTATTTTGACCTCATTTTCGTAATCAGCGACCCCAAAAACCATGAAAGCGACACCCATGACGGAAAAATCAAAAATTTTCGTCGGCGCCATCTTGGATTTTTATTTTGACCTCATTTTCGTAATCAACGACCCCAAAAACCATGAAAACGATACCCATGACGGAAAAAACAAAAATTTTCGTCGGCGCCATCTTGGATTTTCATTTTGACCTCATTTTCGTAATCAGCGACCCCAAAAACCATGAAAACGACACCCATGACGGAAAAAACAAAAATTTTCGTCGGCGCCATCTTGGATTTTCATTTTGACCTCATTTTCGTAATCAGCGACCCCAAAAACCATGAAAACGACACCCATGACGAAAAAACAAAAATTTTTGTCGGCGCCATCTTGGATTTTTATTTTGACCTTATTTTCGTAATTAGCGACCCCAAAAACCATGAATACGACACCCATGGTGGAAAAACCAAAAAAATTCCTGGCCCCATCTTGAATTTTCTTTTTGACCTCATTTTCGTAATCAGCGACCCCAAAAACCATGAAAACGACACCCATGACGAAAAAACAAAAATTTTTGTCGGCGCCATCTTGGATTTTTATTTTGACCTTATTTTCGTAATTAGCGACCCCAAAAACCATGAAAACGACACCCATGGTGGAAAAACCAAAAAAATTCCTGGCCCCATCTTGGATTTTCATTTTGACCTCATTTTCGTAATCAGCGACCCCAAAAACCATGAAAACGACGACACCCATGACGAAAAAAACAAAAATGTTTGTCGGCGCCATCTTGGATTTTTATTTTGATCTTATTTTCGTAATTAGCGACCCCAAAAACCATGAAAACGACACCCATGACGGAAAAATCAAAAATTTTCGTCGGCGCCATCTTGGATTTTCATTTTGACCTCATTTTCGTAATCAGCGACCCCAAAAACCATGAAAACGACAACCATGACGGAAAAACCAAAAATTTTCGTCGGCGCCATCTTGGATTTTCATTTTGACCTCATTTTCGTAATCAGCGACCCCAAAAACCATGAAAACGACACCCATGACGGAAAAGCCAAAAATTTTCGTCGGCGCCATCTTTGATTTTTATTTTGACCTCATTTTCGTAATCAGCGACCCCAAAAACCATGAAAACGACACCCATGACGGAAAAACTAAAAATTTTCGTCGGCGCCATCTTGGATTTTTATTTTGACGCCATTTTCGTAATCAGCGACCCCGAAAACCATATAAACGACACCCATGATGGAAAACTAAAAATTTTCTATGTTACTTATATTTGTATTTCATTATCACACACATAAAATAAAACATTCCATAACTTGTATTTTTTCCCAATTCAATTCTAAGTAAACCGCAGTGAAACGTGTTACGCACCTCTGCCTCTGCACGTGTGTGTATGAAGAAGCGTACATCACGCACACAGGCGCAAGATCCGTCAGTCGCCGCTCGTTTCGAAGTTACTCGAGTTTGTAATAGCGCTCTTAATTAGATAGACCGTACCATATATTCTGGAAAATGTGACCCTTTAGAAATTTTGTCTCGACTTTGTCTATTGTTGTTTAAGCAAGTATAATCGTAAATAATAATTTTCCCTTTCCAGTTTGTTTTTTAACTATTCAACATTTTAAACTACTTCATCCCAGTGTCATAAGACAGCAAGATATACCGGTCTACTCGTAAGGTCTTACAGTTTACAGCATCTAATAAAAGCAAATCTGTGTACAGTGTCAAGTCTATAGTACCGGACAATGAGTGTTTCGACCTGCTGGGCCCAAAGCCTGAAGTGTTCCAGAAGTGTAACGAGGATGCTCCCTGCCCCACGTGGTTCGTCGGAGAATGGGCACCGGTAAGCAAAAACTAGACTGCGAGTTCAATTCTGATTCTATCACGCAGGCAGGACACCGAACATAGCCGTTTCTTTTTTTGCCCGGTAGAGTGACCGCGGCTTCTAAAGGGTTTTACGAGCTGGTTAAGTTCCTTCAGAGCCTTCCCAATCTCTTACAATACAGTAGGTATTGTGAATTTCAAATCATCGTTCGTTTATAAATAAAAAAATAAAATAAAATAAAACCATTTATTTCAGGTTTCCCCATAAATGCCCCAGAATAACTGTTTATTGGAAACCATGAATAATTCAATTTCATTACAATTTAGCAATTATGTTTAAAATAATCAATTGCTTCCTCCTTCAGTGTGACAAGCTCTGTGATGGGGGTAAGCAGACCAGGGCGGTCGTCTGTTATCAGAAAATAGGTCGTCTCATCGAATATCTGGATGACGAGAACTGTTCTGAGAAGAAACCGGTGGAAAAACAACCTTGCATGATGCAGCGATGTCGAGTCGACTGGATTACGTCCAGTTGGTCTGGAGTGAGTAGAATGTTAAGTTCTGGTATTTTTAATAGGATTTTTATTAAATCGAAGCCCAAAAAAAATATTAACCTCTTCCTTTTCGGAAGCCTATCATAGCGTTTGATGCTTGTATTCACAACAAAGTCTACTGGGACGCAGATGAAAAAAAAAACAGCTAGTTCTATATTGTTTCAGTGCTCCATCTGCACCTCGAAGTTTCGTACACGAATGGTGGTGTGTGCAACTGAAAATGGGCTGGCGATGAATGAGAGCTTCTGCAGTAACTCCAACCGTCCTGTAGACCACGAGGCGTGCATTAAAGACGAGTTATCGACCTGCGAGGTGCAGTGGTACACCTCAGACTGGAACAAGGTATGTTTATCAAGTCCAAACTGTACAAAAACTTAGATTAGGAAAAGAAAGAAAGAAAACAAATTAAATAGTAGGTACATGCCACAAGTGCACACATCAAACAATAAAAAAAAACTGGTGTGTTAATCTCACGGCTGCGCCAAGTAGGACCAGTTCAGTAAACTGCTGAGCAGCTAGTGCCCGACGCTAGTTTTCTAGTGGACCTGAGATGGTAATGTGAAAAACAGTAAAACGGCTGTGGTCGTACTATTTTGTCTTACCAGTATGGCCACGAGAACATACATGTCCTTGTTGGTCATATCACATGCCGATGTCGGTCATCGACATGTCGGTTGTAAGCTGTCGCCTATCTGACCCCGACAACCCAGAAGCAGATGGTTATGATATTGGAGAACCAGCTATACGAATCTTGAGAATTTACCATTCAAGATGAGCGGTGTAGCTCCGCGCCTCCACTTAATTCCTGCGACCTTCACCATATCATCGGTCCACCGTGTGGGAGACCTTCCAACGCTGCACCCATTGGAATGCTGTTGCCACTCCAGAACATTCAGCCCCATGGGCCAACTGTTTCGCTGCTCTTTCTAAATACTGACTGGCTTGAATTGTAAACTTAGCGTACTTCCCTGTATTTTTAGGAAATAAAGACGACGACACGGTTGGCGCAGTGGTTCAAGCAATGGACTGCTGCGCTGCGTGTCGCGGGATCGATCCCCGCACGGAACAAATATTTGTATGACCTACAGATAGTTGTTCCGGGTCTGGGTATTTGTGTACGTGAGTTTGAATGTTTGTGAACGCACCCACGATACAGGAGAAATTCCTAGTGTGGGGCAACGTTTTATAAAAAAAATATATTTGCCTATCATCTTAAATTCTATTAGAATTACTACGTTTAATGTATTGAAAAAATAAGTAAAAGTAAAATTATCTCCATTGCTCCCAACAGTGCTCAGTGAACTGCGGCGAGGGAGTACAGACTAGGAAGGTGTACTGTGGCGTGTACTACGATGATACGAGTGGGGAAGGTGTGACAATGGTGAAAGACGCCCAGTGCGCCAACCTTACAAAGTACACTGATACCAAACCCTGCTCCGTGCCCGAGGAGGAGTGTCCTTCGCAATGGTTTGCTGAAACTTGGTCTAAGGTAAGCATTTTATTTAACCCTAACTTTTAGTCTACGACACTTTGATCGGGGTTAAACATTTAAAGTGAAAGAATTTTCTCAATCGGACCCGTGATTCCAAATATACGTGTACAAAGTTTACTGTACTGTCAAAGTCCTGCAAGCGGGTGATCCGAACGGCGCGCTTCGACCATGTCAGTCGCATAGGGGCCAAACTGGCGTCCTGCCCTTCTGGCAGTAAACAGTTTTGGTCCCTATCCAAATCGGTCGAATCCAACTTCTGCCGGTTCTCACTACCCCCCCTGCAAAAACCAGATGGGTCGCTGGCTCACTCCGCTACCGAGAAAACAAATCTATTTGCATCTGATCTCTGTTTGCGAGCAATTCACGTCTAGATACTGGGTCAAAACAGCCACCAACGATTCCTAGCTGTGATTCTTCGATGCCGGAGATCACAATACACATGAAATAGGTTCGTAAAGTACTTCAGTGCCTAGACGTGAATAAAGCTAGCGGTCTGGACGGCATACCAGCAAGGGTCTGTGGCGACTATCGACATCTATCGCAACACCTGCGTACTAACAACGATCGACAGAAAATCCTACATCGCGCTATGAACATTATCCGCCACATGAGCCTATATAGGAGTTCCCGACTTACAACTGTCGGGCAGTTAGCCCGCCGGACACAACACCCGTCCGGTCGGAGGATCCTCCCTTTTCAACGGGGGATGAGGAACTTTACACCCTGTTCCTCAGCCCCCCCAAACTGGTGACCCCGAGCATGAACGTCAGCGCAGCCTTCGTGCAAGCACTTCATATGTCGTCATCACTTCCCCTTCGCCTTCGAGCAGCGAGTCATACCGTCAGCCAGCATCCACGGCTTCATGGGGTATCCTGTCCACCAGCAAGCAGCGGAAGCGCATTCCTGGACATCACCCCCAGCCTCATCAGCGACTTTGGCACAGCTCACTGCACTTCGGCCGGTCAGCAAGAGACGCACTTCTCTCCTGGTCGACGCAGCAGCCAGCCACAACGCAGCACTGCATCACTCCGACTCACTGGAGCTAATATGCAGCATCACCCCGACTCACTGGGGCATCACCGCAGACAGTTCCGACTCACCGTAAACTATGCGGCATCCGGTTCCGACTCACTGGAACCTTCCACTGGCTGACAAGCGCCAAGACTTAACCTCCTTTCGACCTCCGGTCTCGGAGGGGAGTGATGTGGCGACTAGCGACATCTATCGCAACACCTGCGTACTAACAACGATCGACAGAATATGCTATGAACATTATCCGCGACATGAGCCTATATAGGAGTTCCCGACTTACAACTGTCGGGCAGTTAGCCCACCGGACATAACACCCGTCCGGTCGGAGGATCCTCCCTTTTCAATGGGGGATGAGGAGCTTTACACCCTGTTCCTCATGCCCCCAAAGGTCTTAAAGAACTGTGCGCCTGAGTTGTCTAATGTGTTGACACGCTTGTACCGCCCCTCTCTCAAAACTAGAACGGTGCCGGACTCCTGGAAGCTCGCTAATGTTCAACCAGTACCCAAGAAGGGTAGTCGTGCCGACCCTAGTAACTATCGACCAATCGCCATCACCTCCATACTTTGTAAAGTAATGGAAAAGGTACTTGACGGTAAGTTGCTGGCGCACCTTGAAGCGAACGACCTGCTCAGCGACCGTCAGTTTGGTTCTCGCCGGGGACGGTCAGCTGGGGATCTTCTGGTGTTTGCTACGCACTGCTGGGGCGAAGCCATCGAGAAACACGGCGAGGCCCTTGCCGTGTCGCTGGACATCTTGAAGGCATTTGACACGCAGATGACAGCACTGTCATGGAGAGTTACACATCCAGCGCAAAAGCATTGATGAAATACGTTAATTAAGACAGGCCACGGTAGAGCGAACGAATTCAGCCTTAAGTCTTGTCTCCAAGTGGAGTGACAACAATCTGGTTGATTTCAACGCCACCAAAACGCAAGTGTGTCTGTTCACTGCTAAAAAGAGTCCGTTCAATCTGGCCCCCACTTTCCGGAGTGCGTCTGTACAAGTTACTGACAGTCTCGGGCTTCTTGGTACGAAGTTGAGTGCAAATCTGAACTTCGGCGCCTACATCGAGTCGAAAGCTCAAACTGCGGGAAAAAAGCTGGGTATCCTAAACAGGGTCAAGCGGTACTTCAAGCCTGGATAGCTTTTAATTAATATTGTTTAAAGCTCAAGTCCGGTCCGGCATAGAGTACTGCTATCACCTTTGGGATGGCTCAGCCAAATACCAACTTGCCACACTCGACTCAGTAGAGCGCAAGGCCTTTTTTTTTTTTTTGGTGGTTGGAAAATCATCAAATGACCCCCCCCCCCGCTCTTGGGAAGAGCGAAGGGGAGTGTCAGACTTCTACTGACTAAAAACCGAACCCATGTTCCTTCTTTGCCCTTGCGCCGAGGTCACGTCATCTAGTACAAAAATCCGCGGCCCCGACGGGCGTTGGCTCTTGCGGGCCCCTCCTTGCTGACATCTCTTTGAGGCGCGCGTGGAACACGAACGCGCCGCCAACACGGTCTGTTGCCGTCATGACGACGGCCGGACGGCGAGCTAGCCCATTACTCACCGTCCACAGGCCCGCGTCTACGGTGGTCGGAAGCCATCACGTGGCCCCCGACGCCCGGAGCGCCTTCCGCGCCTTCCACGGTGGCTGGGACGTTGAGAGGTTCTCACCAGGGCCTGACGCGAGAAGTCGCCGCCGCCGATCGCCGCTACGAGAACACGGCGGGGCTCCGCCCAAGCAGGGCACACCTCCACAGTGTGCTCCACCGTGTCCTCCGGTCGATCCTCGCAGTGGAAGCATCCGGGCGTTTCCTCCCGCCTGATTCGGTGCAGGAACCTCCCGAAACATCCGTGTCCGGTGAGGACCTGCGTCAGACGGAAGGTGAGGACGCCGTGGCTCCTCTCTAGCCACTCCTCAAAGAGGGGACTTACCGCCACTATCGTGGCGTGCCCTGCACGGGGTTGCGACAGTCGCTGTCTCCATGCCAGAGCGCAAGGCCTGGAGGCTAATTGGTGACGCTAAGCTAGTTGCCAAGCTACATAGCCTGGCCCACCGCCGCAAAGTTGCTTGTCTGTCAGTCTTCTACAGACTGTACTTCGGAGAGTATGCGCAAGAGCTCCACGAGCTTATTCCACCATCTCCCTTCTTCCATCGAGAGATTAGGCGTACTGCAGGTTATCACCCCATACCTTGTCGATGTTCCACACATTCGTACGAAGCGTTTTGCTAAATCCTTCATTATCCGTACAGCCAAGGAGTGGAACACCCTGCCTGCGTCGGTTTTCCCGAGTTCATATAACCCCAATCTATTAGGTAAGCCCATTTAGAAAAAAAAGGTATCATCTGTATCATTATAAATCACACCCTTGCTCGGTATGGGCCTCTCTATTCTTGTGTCTTCACTCGCTTCGTTTAAGACATTTTTTTGTGTTGTTTCAGTGCTCTGAAAATGGCCAGCAGTTCAGACGTGTCATGTGTTTGCGAGGTAATAAGAAATACACTGATTGTGACAACACCACCGTGCTTGACTCTATGCAGCTTTGCAACCCTAGAAGTTACGACTCAGGTAATAGAGCTTATTTGATAAGATTTTAGACTTAGGATTAGGATTTTCTTGACTTGAATCTTTAATTATGTAAGCTCGTTCCATCGTCGGCATCATCTCTGCCCTTAGGGCAAGATTGAAGTCAAGAGCAAGCCCATTTATAATACAAAAAAAACACTAATATCTAAAAAAACACTAATATCTCAAAGTTTGATTGACCCATTGATCCACCAAAAGCCTTTCGTAGCCGAAAGGCTTTTGGTGGATCAATTGGTAACTTTTAGCTTTCTACAAACACAGTTGCAGCACTTCGGACACGCTAATCGCATATAGTCCGGGAGCCGACTGCAAGAAACCCTACCTCATAAAAAAATAGAAAATACCTACTCTGTAGAGGTAGCTGACTTTTAGTAGCTTCAACTGCTCTTGGTCGGCCGCGGCTTAACTTGGCAAATTTTGAGCAAATGAAAAAAAAGTGGTGCAAAAATTCATCAAAAAAAACCTCATCGAAAAATAGAATGAAACTTGTATTGATAGGATAGAGACCTTTTGAGGACTGTAAAAAAAGTGGTCGGCCAAATCCTGCGTTGGCAGGTTCTTGTGTCCGACCGAATTTGTGGTACCACGTGACAGAAGCTACATTTTACCTCATGGAAAAATTGAATGAAAAAAACGGATTATAATAGCTAAATTAAACCTGTTGACGTATGCCTTGGTCGGCCTCACCTTAGTCTGGCAGTTTTAGCAGTCCGACCACATTTATAAAAAAAAAAAAAACCAAGGTCCTAAATAAATAAGTGCGTGGAGGGCTTAGAGGGCTTTACAAAAACAAAACATTGAGTTCAAATTTTTATTCTTAAATCAAAATTATACAACAACGTTTTTAATTTGTTATTATTTATATTAATAATCACAACCACGCAAAATAGGCGCAAATAGAGTAGTCGAGTTGCGGAAAATAGCCTGTGTTACCATTTTTAATAATTCGGAGTCGAAGTCTGACGAACTATCCCCAGAATCCGACTTATCAATGGTTATGTCTTCGACTCGCAAAGGAGTCATGTGTCCTTCGAACCATTTGATTTTATACATTTCATCTGCTAATGTCCAGCCACAATGTGTTGCATCAAATTTGATGCAACTGGATTCTGCGGCACACTGCCACATTGAATTAACGAACGCCGTACGTAATTTTTTTTGTTTTAAGGTGCTCCAACATGGGGGTATATTACCGGAATCAAAATTTTGTATTTTTTTCAAAAAATTTGCACGTTGTGACACTGTTGAATACTTTTTTTTGAACAACTGTACTCTCGCTTCGTTCACAGTTTTGCATACTTTCATTCCGTACATTTCGCATGTGTATTTTTGAATCAAGTCCGAGGTTTCGTCTATTTGGTTTGGGTTGTTTAAATTGAAAAATGCTTTCTGATATGATACATTCTTTTTCAATATTTCAAAGGGTCTCACTTTACCCTTCCCTTTAAAATTTGCCGTATAATCAGAGCCAGTGAAGGCATGAAATCCGGGTAATGATTTACTAAGGTCTTGTTCAAGACTTTCACACAATTTTGTGCAGTTAATCGCCTCCGCTTTTGTAGCAGAGGTCAGCCAAACTTCTTTTTGGGGCATTTTGTGCAAATTGCCAATGATAATTATTAAAACATCAGTATCTGATGCTCGAATAAGTGCAGTATTTTTTACACTTTTATTTAAATGGAAAATGAGGCGTGTATCAGCCTCTTCGTGGGTGCACTCATAATCGGACTCTAAATTTTTTAACACTTTATTATCATTTGTGATAGAAAATGAAAAGCACTTTGATTCAATCGTCATAAAAAAAATTTTTTTCGATATTATTGGGGCTAAATACTCTGATTCCCAATGTCTGCACAAAAATTCCACAAATGCTTCTTTGAAGCAAACATTACTGAGACACTTGGAGAAATTTTGGTCTCTTTTCTGTTCTGCTCCAGTAATTTGGTACGGTGGTTGGGTACGATATAACGGAGAAATGAACCACACCCAAAAATCGAAACTTGCCATAAAACTAAAAACAATACAAAACAAAGCCTTAAAACTATCGTACAATACACCATTTCGCACAAACCTTAAAACACTACATAAACGCATAAAGTATCCTTTTCTAAAAGAATTTATACTAAAGATCTCGCGTAAATTTTATCTACACAAAAACACATCACACAGTAATATTCTAATATCAGCAATTGGTAACAGTAGACTGACGACATTGCCTTACGCTCGATCATACAATCGATATCGACTCCCCCATCACTATTTCCTCGGTGACGTATCATGACGATAGCTCGCTTACTAGCCGACGCCGCTTGGGCGGCCGCGTGTTTGCACAAAACTACCCGCTACTTACTTCATTTTCTCATTATTAACTTAGTTTTTAAGGTAAAACGTACATTTTGTATGTAATCTCTTTGTGAATATTATGTGGGTCATTACTAAGACCTGCACATACTCGTACTTAGGAATTAATCGATGTGAATCATTAAGGTAGGTTAACGTAAATAATAAGACAATAACAACATGTTTTGATGTTTATAAAGGTGATATGTTTAGCCTATGTAACAAAATAAATCCTTACTTGTAAGCAAATAGAATAAGATCATTTGTAAGCAGTTTGTATCAAATTATGTATTAATAAAGACCTTATAAAATCAAATCAAATCAATCAATGATTAACGTTGACGACAATCAGATTATCGAAGATATTTATTTAGTAGACGGATTTCATCTATTGCGCACTTTAGGTACCGTTGCTCAAAGTTACGGCAAAATATCCGAACAGATTTTAGGAAAAATATGCCAGACCACAGCAAAAGAAGTGCACTTAGTGTTTGATGTTTACAAAACGCCATCAATAAAAGAATCTGAGCATCAAAAACGTCAACAGTACTCTGCACCCGGGTACCAAATTACTGGAGCAGAACAGAAAAGAGACCAAAATTTCTCCAAGTGTCTCAGTAATGTTTGCTTCAAAAAAGAAGCATTTGTGGAATTTTTGTGCAGACATTGGGAATCAGAGTATTTAGCCCCAATAATATCGAAAAAAAAATTTTTATGACGATTGATTCAAAGTGCTTTTCATTTTCTATCACAAATGATAATAAAGTGTTAAAAAATTTAGAGTCCGATTATGAGTGCACCCACGAAGAGGCTGATACACGCCTCATTTTCCATTTAAATAAAAGTGTAAAAAATACTGCACTTATTCGAGCATCAGATACTGATGTTTTAATAATTATCATTGGCAATTTGCACAAAATGCCCCAAAAAGAAGTTTGGCTGACCTCTGCTACAAAAGCGGAGGCGATTAACTGCACAAAATTGTGTGAAAGTCTTGAACAAGACCTTAGTAAATCATTACCCGGATTTCATGCCTTCACTGGCTCTGATTATACGGCAAATTTTAAAGGGAAGGGTAAAGTGAGACCCTTTGAAATATTGAAAAAGAATGTATCATATCAGAAAGCATTTTTCAATTTAAACAACCCAAACCAAATAGACGAAACCTCGGACTTGATTCAAAAATACACATGCGAAATGTACGGAATGAAAGTATGCAAAACTGTGAACGAAGCGAGAGTACAGTTGTTCAAAAAAAAGTATTCAACAGTGTCACAACGTGCAAATTTTTTGAAAAAAATACAAAATTTTGATTCCGGTAATATACCCCCATGTTGGAGCACCTTAAAACAAAAAAAATTACGTACGGCGTTCGTTAATTCAATGTGGCAGTGTGCCGCAGAATCCAGTTGCATCAAATTTGATGCAACACATTGTGGCTGGACATTAGCAGATGAAATGTATAAAATCAAATGGTTCGAAGGACACATGACTCCTTTGCGAGTCGAAGACATAACCATTGATAAGTCGGAATCTGGGGATAGTTCGTCAGACTTCGACTCCGAAGATGATTATGATTATTAAAAACCGGCCAAGAGCGTGTCGGGCCACGCTCAGTGTAGGGTTCCGTAGTAATAATTCTTTTTTTGTTTGAAATACGGGCCAATGAAACTTGACCTCTGGATTGTATAGGCGCTCATACGATTCAGGGACCAAATTATATTGGTTAACTGCAGTTTCCATCTGTTGTTTCCATCCAAGTTCAAAATAATTTTCCTAGAAAGTCCTTATAAAGTTCTACTTTTCAGATTTTTTTCGTATTTTCTAAACTTATGGTTCAAAAGTTAGAGGGGGGGGGACGCTTTGTTTTTTACTTTTGGAGCGATTATTTCCGAAATTATTGACATTATCAAAAAATGATTTTAGTAAACCCCTATTCATTTTTAAATACCTTTCCAACAATATATCACACGTTAGGGTTAAAATTAAAAAAAAAATCACTTCCCACTTTACATATAGGGGGGCTACCCTAATAAAACATTTTTTTCCAATTTTTATTTTAGCACTTTGTCGGCGTGATTGATACACATATTGGTACCAAATTTCAGCTTTCTAGTGCTAACGGTCACAGAGATTAAGCGAGGACGGACAGACGGACAGACAGACAGACAGACAGACAGACATGGCGAAACTATAAGGGTTCCTAGTTGACTACGGAACCCTAAAAATGGTAACACAGGCTATTTTCCGCAACTCGACTACTCTATTTGCGCCTATTTTGCGTGGTTGTGATTATTAATATAAATAATAACAAATTAAAAACGTTGTTGTATAATTTTGATTTAAGAATAAAAATTTAAACTCAATGTTTTGTTTTTGTAAAGCCCTCTAAGCCCTCCACGCACTTATTTATTTAGGACCTTGGATTTTTTTTTTTATAAATGTGGTCGGACTGCTAAAACTGCCAGACTAAGGTGAGGCCGACCAAGGCATACGTCAACAGGTTTAATTTAGCTATTATAATCCGTTTTTTTCATTCAATTTTTCCATGAGGTAAAATGTAGCTGTCACGTGGTACCACAAATTCGGTCGGACACAAGAACCTGCCAACGCAGGATTTGGCCGACCACTTTTTTTACAGTCCTCAAAAGGTCTCTATCCTATCAATACAAGTTTCATTCTATTTTTCGATGAGGTTTTTTTTGATGAATTTTTGCACCACTTTTTTTTCATTTGCTCAAAATTTGCCAAGTTAAGCCGCGGCCGACCAAGAGCAGTTGAAGCTACTAAAAGTCAGCTACCTCTACAGAGTAGGTATTTTCTATTTTTTTATGAGGTAGGGTTTCTTGCAGTCGGCTCCCGGACTAATAGCACTGCGAAATAAACCTATTGTACGTTCCTACTAAAATTGTGTAGAGTTCAGTCATTTGTATTTATAATATTATGTATTATATTTAATATTTATATTGTTAATAACTCTGTGCCGACGTAACCGAGGCAGGCCCAAAAAACGCTGGCGTGAGGATCTGGACTAGGGTTCATGATTTCTCGAGCTTTTCAATTTCTCGGGTCTCGAGAATTCTCGAGGCTAATTTCTCGGGTCTTCTCGGGTTGTCGAGAAATTTACATTTACGTACGTTTTCTCATATTATTTGGTTCAAATAACGTCAACAAATTCAGTGGTTTTCCTCTCAAATAAAAGTATCAAATCCATACTAGTATTATGAAGCTGAAGAGTTTGTTTTTTTGTTTGTTTGAACGCAATAAACTCAGAGACTAATGGTTGGAATTGAAAAATTCTGTTTGTGTTGGATAGTCCATTTATCGAGGAAAGCTTTAGGCTATATAACATCACGCTACGACAAATAGGAGCGGAGCATAATTTAAAAATGTTGCAAAAACGGGAAAAGATATTTCTTTTTGAGGGCTACCGTTACGTGCGCTGCGAAAATGGTTTAAGTTATGCAAATATCATGTACGAAGGAATTGTTCCTCTTTAAAAGTTCTATAAAATGTTAGGTTAAAAATAATTATTTTTTGTGAAGCTTATTTAACCCGTATGGTATTAATCTATATCTAAATAAATGTGTTTGTTAGAACGGTTATTTTTTTTTATTAAGTATTATAAACTAGCTTTTGCCAGTGGCTTCGCCCGCGTGAAAATGACGATTTTCCATACAAACTTTCATCCCCTATTTAACTCCCTTAGGGGTTGAATTTCGAAAAATCCTTCCTTATTCCTTGTCTACATTATAAAGGGTACCTTTTTGCAAAATTTCAGCTTTCTAGGTCCAAGGGTTTGGGCTGGGCGTTGATGATTCAGTTAGTCAGGACTTCTCTCTTTATTTATTAGATAATATAGAAGATGGGCTTGCTCTTGACCTCAATCTTGCCCTAAGGGCAGAGATGATGTCGACGATGGATCGAGCTTACCCAGAAGAAGCCTGTTTACTCGCGACTTAAATAGATTATTTATTATACTTTAATTTAAACAAATATCTTAGAAGATATCGCAATATAAAAATATCCGCGTGACAAAATAATTACGCGGTCCAGCCGGCCCTCGTGTCCCAATGGAGATACGTGGAGATTCTGGCCTCCGGGAAATTCAAATACAATATATTCATTGCACCATAATGTTTACAAAGTGTTATTTTAGATTTAATTTTGACAGTACGAGATACCTATATTAATTCTCACTTTAATAATATTATTTAAGGTAATCTAAACTCTTATTATAGAAAGGAAAGATTAGATGTTGTGTTTGTTACGATTTAACTCAATAATGACTTTGGCAACTTTGAAAATTCTTTCAACATTAGAAAGCTACACCTTTACCGAGTATCATAGGCTATTATATTTTCAAAATATACGAGAACGAATAAAATTTTAATGCTGAGGAGTTTGTTTGTTTGGTTGAACGCGCGAATTGAAAACATATTTCTATGTTGGATTGTCGATTTGTCGAGCAAGGTTATTTAAAGCTATATTGTAACGCAGACAAAATTGCTTGGGTCAGCTAGTTAATTATAATATTTTAATTGAAAATATTCAAAACATAATATTGCCACGCAACACAACAAACGGCGATTTAATTTCTAAATAGGTAGGTACATGATTTCTCGAGTTCTCGACTTTTCTCGAGCTTGATTTCCCGGGAATTCTCGGCTCGAGAATTCCCGGGAATGAACCCTAATCTGGACCCATTTGCAACGGATTGGACGGAGAAGGCAAATTGTAAAAAAAACTTGGAAAGCCATGGGGGAGGCCTTTGCCCAGCAGTGGGAAAGTGTAGGCTAAGGAAAAAAAAAACTCTGTGTAACAGATGAGTTTAAAATTACTTGACGCTTGGTATAACATCCTCGCTTTTTATAGTTTAAAACACTACCTGATGTTTTGAAAAAATACTTAAAAATAAATACTTATCCAGTTATCCTATCTGTATAATAAAAATAAAATAAAATAAAATAAAATAAAAATAGCCTTTATTCTACCACAATCTAACAATTATTTAAATAGAACCTTTAAAATAAAAATCACAATTAATTAATTAATTTAGTTTAGATGCATATAAGATATAGAATAATTATTAATATCATTATTGAATAAAAAAATAAAAAATTATAAATTATCATTTCCATGCATAAATTATTATTATTATTGACTAAAATATAAATTATCCTATTCGTGCATTAAGAATTATAATTATTATTTATTTTTCTTCTAAATAATTGTGGAAGTCGCCTCTTTGGCGTAGGCCTCCCCCAGCTTCCTCCAGTTGTCTCTGTCCCTAGTCTGTCTTCTCCAGTCTGGTCCACATCTTTCTTTAAATATGTCCTCCCATCGTTTTTTCGGTCTACCTCTACTTCTTTGCCCTTCTCTTGGTAACCATTCTGTGAGTTTCTTGGTCCATCTGTCGTTGGTCATCCTATACACATGGCCCGCCCATTTCCATTTTAAATTCCTAATTTTTTCGAGTATGTCAGTTACTTTAGTTTTCTTTCTTATTGTTTCGTTTTTTATTCTATCTGATAGTTTTATTCCTAACATGCTTCTCTCCATTTTCCGTTGGTGTATGTATGGCTAATTTGTGTTCGTCTATCTTCCTCAACGACCATGTTTGGCAACCATATGTTAGGCATGGCAGGATGGTTGTCTCATACAGTTTCCTTTTTATTTCAATTTTTATATCTCTATTTTTCATGATTTCCTTCAAGCTCCAGTACTTTTTCCACGCAATTGCAATTCGTCGGTTTATTTCTTTTTCTGTGAGATCTTGGAATGAAATTGACTGACCTAGGTAGATATATTCCGTAACACACTCGATGCTTTCTCCGTTCACTCTAATGGTTGGAACAGTACCATTTGTGATAAATTTTGTTTTAGAGGCGTTCAGCGATAAACCAACCTTGCTGCTCTCCCTCACAAGATCTTTTACCATGCTCTCTAACTCAGTACTCTCCTCAGCAAATATAGCGATATCGTCCGCGAACCGTAGGTGGCTTAGGTACTCGCCATCTATTTTGATGCCTTGTTTTTCCCAGTTGATATTTCTAAAAACCATTTCCAGAACTGCTGAGAATATTTTGGGTGAGAGGGGGTCACCCTGTCTCACGCCTTTTCCTATACGGAATTCCGGTCCCTCTCTTTCCAGACGTATTTTAGCCAAACTCTTAGAGTATATGCTGTAAAGGAGTTCAATGTACTCTATGTCTAAGCTTTGTTGTATTAGTGCTTTCCAGATGGCAGTGTGTTCCAAAGAGTCGAAAGCTTTGGAGAAATCAATGAAGCATATGTACAGAGTCTTTCCATATTCTTTACTTTTCTCTATTAATTGTGACATGACGTGGATATGGTCGATCGTTGAAAAGTGTTTTCTGAATCCTGCTTGCTCACGTGGTTGATTCTCGTCTAAGATTTTGGAGAGCCTGTTCAGAACGATTTTTGAAAAAACTTTGTAAATATTGCTCATTAGGCTAATTGGCCTGTAATTGTTTAGGTTATTTCTATCCCCTTTTTTATGTAGTAGAGTCGTTGTTGCTCTGGACCATTGCTTAGGAGTCGTTCTTTTTTCCAGTACGTTGTTGAACATAGTTTGTAGTGGTCTCTGTAGAGGTTCAGATAAACATTTTAATAACTCATTCGTAATATTGTCTTCTCCAGGTGATTTGTCATTTTTTTGTGTTTTAATTGCAAAATCTATCTCTGAAAGTAGTATTGCAGGTACTTTTTCTGCGGTTCTGGTTTTGTCACAAATGCATTCATCAAAATTCGATGCTGTTTGTGCAGAATAGAGATCTTGGTAAAAATTTGTAGCCTCCGTTATTATGTCTAATCGTTTCGTTAGTCTATTTCCAGCTCTATCTGTTAAATGTGATGTCCATTTTGAAGATGTGCGGAGCTCTTTATAAGCTTTTTTCACGGCTCCCGTTTTACTTATATATTTTTCAAACGTACTCTTCCTGTGATCCTTCGTTTTTTCTGAAATCTCTCTGTTAATTGTCTTACTTAATTGTGTAATTTTATTTTTTAATTCCCTGGTTCTCCTTTCACTGTATAATTGTTTCCTTTCTTCGAGTAGTTTCTTAATATGGGTTTTTTTCGCTTCTTTTTGGTTTTTCTTTGTTTCAGGTATTTGTACAAGTAGTTTAGTCATCTCTTCTTCGAAATTATTATATTGTATTTGTATGTCCGATGTTTTATTCACTGCAGCAGTAAAAATATCTTCACACTTTTTTCCACTCGCTCTCGTTAGTATCGGTAAGTCTCTAGTATAGTTGGTGCTTGTTTTGATGTATTTCTTCTTCTTCTTCGTGTCTAAGTGGATCTTACATCTTATCATTTTGTGGTCAGTATTAAAATTCAGGTTTTGAATTATATTAAAGTTATGTATTTCAAGGCTCGGGGTTATAAGTATATAATCGATTTCATTGTGATGTAAACCGTTTGGTGACTGCCAAGTCCATTTTTTGTTTTTTCTTATTTTAAACAAGCTATTAGCAAATATTAGGTTCTTTTCTAGAGCAAACTCTACCAGTTTTTGTCCATGTCTTGACCTTTTACCTTGTGAGTACTTGCCGAATGCTAACTCCTCGCCTTGCAATAATTTCCCGACCTGGGCATTAAAGTCGCCCATAAGTATAAATCTTTTCGTGTTTGCTGCTTCTATGGCTGCTTCGAGTTTACTGTAAAATCTGTCCAACTCGTCGTCGTTGCATTTTTCAGTCGGTGCATAGACTTGAATAAAAGATAACACGTTTTTATTAGACAAATTTAGCTCTAGAGTCGCTACTCTATCAGAGTAACTTTTAAAGGAAACGATGTTCTTTTTTAGGTACTTTTTGACCAAAAAACCTACTCCATGTTGACCATGGGTACTTTCTGTGTGATACAGGATGTATTTATGGTATTCTTTAATTTCTTCGCTTCCTCTTCTAGTTTCGCATAGGCCAATAATGTCCCATGTTAATTTTTGTGTAGCATAATCTAATTCTTCAATTCTCGAGTCGGACAATAATGTTCTTACATTTAAAGTTGCAATATGTAGATTTCGTGTCTGGTCTCTCTCTTTCTGAATTGGGGGGCTGTAGTCTAAATCCTCAACCGAAGTTCCGGGGACAAGCCGGCCTAGAGGATGCTGTGAGAGGGGTGCTAATTGTTAATTCGAGTCGTCTTGCTCTCCTCCAGGTTTTATTACTCCTTCTGAAATGCTATTTGATCTTTTGGGTGCCGAGCTCTGTTGTTGTGGCTTATACTTTTTAGTGGCTTGTGTAGTTTTGTTTTGTTTTGGTGCGGTGCTGTAACTGCTGTTTTCAGGTGATAAGGACAGTTTTCTTTTATGTATGCTTTCGGTGATAATCAATTTGTCGTATTTTATTGTGGCTATGTTCCCCTTTTCTCTCTCTGCTTTCGCCTGTTCTTTTAATTCTTTCCTCTTTTCTAGCACATATTTTGGATAGTCCGCTTCAATGTAAAAGAAAGTACCTTTTAGCAGCTGCTTTTGCTTAAGAATTTTAATTTTTATTCCTAGGGTTGAAAAAGTCACAACTATTGGGCGTGGTCTATCTCCTTTCTTTCCTAGTCTTCTTACTTCCTGTATATCAATGTAGGTTAACTTAATAGAGAGGTATTGTTCAATCCATTTGGTAATGTTATTTTCTAAGTTTTCATAAGATGATTCAGTTTCTTCGATACCGAATAAAACTACATTTCTCTGCCTTGCCTGCTTTTCCAAGAAGTATATTCTTTTCTCCTGGTTTTCTACTAATTCTTTTAATTTTTCGTGCTTTTCTTCCCACATACAAAATTTTTCTTCTAACATCATTTCCTATCTGTATAGTGTACATAATTTAATATTGTTGGTAGATGTACAACGAGCTCCACAAACTGTACCGCCGAAAGATCTGGATACTACAGTATCTGAAGGTGAAATTACCGTACGTATTAAAAACTTGTTGCTTGTACAAAATTCTTAAAGTTTACACTAAATTACACAGAACGCCCAATCAAGCAATGCAAAACGCTGATTTCTCATTTTACAGGAAGCTCGTACAAAACCAGGTCAAGTTATACTGGAAATTTATAGATTGATGTGTTGCCGTGTGTACTGCAAGAATATATACCTAGTCTCTCTTTGCAATTAGATTATCATTTAGCTTACTGCCTTCGTTTTGATCTCGTAATGGCGAAACCCAATTATCTGGAAGGCTATATCCCAACAGATTGTCCATAACGCGGGCCGCCACAGACTGATGTCTGACGGCGCGCTGGAGATCGCCTCTCTGTATCGCAACGATACCGGCGTCTACATCTGCGTGGCGGACAATGGGCTCGGAGTGGCCACGCAGGAGATACACTTGGTCGTCAATGGTGAGTGGTAGCTAGGGGCTGGACTGTTGTAAGGTACTTTGATTTAACTATACGAAGCTTACATTAAAATATAATATAAAGAATCAACTCAAAATATGCACAGGTCAAAGTCGCAGATTTCCATAGTACCCTCACAGACCGGTGATCAAAGCAACATACATGAATTCACTGACTTTCTCATACCAGAGGTTTATTTTGGGAGGGAAAATGCGCATGGTCTCCACAATGACAGTGCTTTCTGCACACAATTTAATGGAACATCCATCTATTCTTTACTCGACGCAACTAAGTAGATATCCTCCGTATGTTAAGTTGGTGAGTCTTTCGCCACCTTCAGAGATTCCAAGCTATCAAGCGCTTTCCTATTAATATGTTCAGAGCAGAGGTTAAAAAGTTTCGGCGATAAAGTATATCCTTGTCGTACGCCTCGTTTCGCATGGAAAGCCAGTGATTTTTTTGTTTTCCAGTTTCACAAAACTAGTGCCACCAAGGTACAGATTCTAGATCAGAAAAGAGAGATGTGAAGGGATGTACAGCAATTACACATCAAACATTGTCTGCCATTCTACGTAGTCCAACACCTTTTCGTATTCTTTAAATCACAAGAGCAGTGGAATGTAAATTCCCAACATTTCTCAATGAGAATGCGGGTTTTCGGGTTCTCTTGCCGGCAACAATCCTGCATGGCATATTCATGCATCGACCTCGACTTTATCGCAATGAATATATTGCGATAAAGTCGAGGTCCGTCATCTGATTTCTATGCCCCGTCGGAAATTTCCATGTATGAAACCTCCTCTTATTATTTTGAAATCTAGTATTCATGATACCCGGGCACAAATCCAGACTCCGTAGCTGCTACCGAGAAATTCCTGATGGAAAAATCCTATAATACTTTGCCTGATCCAGGAATTAAACCCAGGAAAACCTATTCAGCAGTCGCGCTAGCGACCACCGAGGAGACCAACGAGGAGATTGGTCGCTCCCTATTACATGGCATTTGAAGATAAATGGTGAAATGTGGGTGTACTATTATAAGGTACACCTGTTCCTGACCCTTCGGAGATTATAAATAGGCGTAATGTAATGTTATATGAACCGTTGACTGTGCCTTGGAGAAGATCTCTAGAGCACGACTCATTACAAATTATAATAAATGCGGAGTACAGTTCAATAAAGTAAAATGCATTTACATACATTGGTCCCTTTTCAATCGGGGGCTGGTAGGTCCTGCGAGGATGTCTACCATCATTGCTGCAGAAGAGAACGGCACGGTAATTGGCGAGATTTCCAGTCCGTTCCAAGTGTGCTGCCCAGCGTACGGGTGCCCGCCACCATCTGTAAAGTGGTACCGCAGCAACGAGGGAGACACGCTGCTGAATAACAATACGGTCTACGAACCGAGAGAGAACGTCCTCCTCATCAGAAAGCTTAAAATCGACGATCTCGGTCTGTACACGTGTGAAGCAAACAATGGAGTAGGTCAGCCGGTGTCGAAGAAGGTCGTCGTGCGCGCTTATAAGATTGAATGGCACTTCGATGACAACGAGTTCTTGGTATCGCGAGATACGAAGCCGTCCATTCTCTGGACCCAGTGTCTCACCACCGCGGAGACGACAACAACCACCAATTTCAGAACAACTAAACTGCCTGAACCCTCCACCGGTAAGCTTTTCTAAAAAAAATAGCCATCCTAGGTTGTAATAAAAAAAAAACTGAACTTTTGGAATGCATCTGCAGGGATGTAAGACTTGAATGGTTTTCTCAATGAAATTTACCGTTTGATTTTGATATTTTATTGGTTTTAGCTGTAATATTAATAAGTGTACCATATATTTCAAACACAATGTGAATTGTTATATGAATGAATAAATGAAATGAAATGAAAATAAAGAGACTTCTAAGTTTCAGAAATAAGTTTTTCAGAAACGAGAGACACGTTTTGACCACATGTTGATTGCCTTTTAGAAACCACAACCACGGAAGCTCCTACCGAAACGACAACTGAGACAACCGAATCTATCGAAACAAGCGTAGGTAGCACAACTAACGAAGGCACCACTGACGTCATCAGTACCACCACGCTGGACCCTTGCAGTAGTTTCGAGTTCGGCTGCTGCGCTGACAACGAGACCGAAGCCTCCGAACCCGACGGACAGGGATGTCCGTGCAACGCTACTGAGTTTGGTTGCTGTCCTGATGGAGTGTTACCAGGTAAGCAATCATGCATTAAATTACCTGACTACTGTAAAGACGATGACAATAGCTATTGACTTCTGATGTTTCAGTATTTTTGGTCACGCCCACAATTTTTCCGATATACCCTAACGCCATACTACCAAGTAAGAAACAAATTTAATAGTCCAGGATCCGCGGTCCATTTTTGCACTTGATTACTATCAAGCTAATTTTGATGAGACGGCGAGACGCCTAAGAATTTCCTGCACGAAAACTCTCGAATTCTCGATTGTGGTAAGTAATAGGGGTAGCAGGGATAAAATATGTTGGTTTGACGATTCTCAAAAGTGCTAGTACAAACACTTTTGAGAATCATCAGCTGGTTTTTTTTTTGATAAATCTGATGATAATTATCTAAATTATTTGAAAAAATATTTGTCCCACAAAATGTATGGTTTGATCAAAGAGTCCCCTTCCTTCCTTCCAATACGTGTCGATAACGAAGTCATTAAAAATGATTACTAACTGGGTTTTGGGGATTGGATATTTTCTATTAAACCCACTCTTTACAAGTTACCTACAAAATTCCTAAAATAATAATAAGTGTTTGGCACTTACTCCACGCACCATCAATACTCCTGTACATCATAAACAACAGGCTAATACACTTTCTGGAGCCACAAATTCCAGAAGAGCAAGCAGGTTTTGTTAAAGGTAAAGGCACGCGGGAACAAATCCTGAACGTTCGCCAAATTATAGAGAAAAGCCGGTAATTTAACAGCCCTGTATTGATATGTTTCATACATTATACCAAAGCATTTGATTGCGTGGAGTGGGGCAAGCTGTGGGGGGTTCTTAAAGGCAATGGGAACGCCTCAACATCTTATTGACCTAGTCCGATGCCTCTACATCAACAACCGCTCTTTCGTCAAAATCGACACCGACTGCTCAAATGCGTTAGGCAGGGATGCATCCTCTCACCTCTGCTCTTCAATGTGTATGAAGAGTAATATCATTCAAGACTCTTGAGGGCTGGGACAAGGGGTTTACTGTTGGTGGAAAGTGGATTTCCAATCTGAGGTACACTGACGACACCGTTCTCCTTGCTACAACTTTTGGCAACATGAAAGAGATAGTGCACAGATTGGAAGTAGAAAGTGGCAAAGTAGGGTTTGCAATAAATAGGCAGAAAACCAAGCTTATGGTGGTAGATCGTGCGGGAAAGCTATCGGGCGCCTATACTGTGGACAGCTTCGATTAACTGGGCTCCAATATAAGTAATGAAGGTAGCTGCGTCCCAGAAATAAAACGGCGGATAGCTATGGCTAAAGATGCTATATTACGCCCCCAGAACATCTGGGAAAAACGTGGTATTAAGTTTTAAAACGAAGGCCCGTTTGGTCAGACCACTAGTTTTCCTGATTTTCCTCACAACACTCTCACAACAATCCAAACAAGAGTAAGACAGAGGATAGATGCATTCGAAATGTGGTGTTTTAGGCGGATTCTCCGAATTCCATGGACGGCCAAACGCACAAATGTGTCTATCCTTTACCAACTCGATATCAAGACTCGATTGTCAACAGTTTGCCTACAGCGTATTTTGTCTTATTTCGGCCACATAATGCAAAGAGGAGATAGCAGCCTTGAAAAGCTGGTCATTGTTGGCAATACCGAAGGCAAGCGACCGCGAGGCCGGTCGCCATTTTACCAATTTTGAAGTGTCTGTCTTCCAAACGATTGGCTTTGAGAAAAAATTGTTTGTGGAACCTCAATGTCATTTTTAAAGACCTGTCTAATGTCTATAGACACCCCACGCGTAGGTATAGGTTTGTTGAAAAAAAAAATAGTTTCAGTTCCATTTATGACCCCATAAATCCTTTTTTTTATTTTTGTATAAAAATCGTAAAGCAGTTCACAGAATACATCTACCTACCGAGTTTCAACTGTGTAGTCTCAATAGTTTCCGAATGAAGTGGCTGTGACATACGGGTGGACAGACGGACAAACAGACATGACGAATCTATAAGGGTTCCGTTTTTTGCCATTCGGCTACGGACCCCTAAAAAACAGCTGGTTTGTAATAATTTTTGATGAGCTCGTTAACAATACATGTTGGATTTAGATTTAGATAATGATCATCAGATTTAACAAAAATAAAATTGTTAGTAATAGATTTTTGAAAATCATCAAATAAATATATTTATAATCAATATAATATATTTATAGTCAATATAATTATATTTTATAATAATTATATATATTTAAAAACGCCACCATGTCAGTCCGACTTCAGGACCAGACCACGGAACCTATCCTTCTGCAGCGCGGTGTGAGACAGGGAGACGTCATATCTCCGAAACTGTTCACCGCTGCATTGGAGGATGTCTTCAAGGTTCTGGATTGGAAAGGACTTGGCATCAATGTCAACGGCGAGTACATCACTCACCTTCGGTTTGCCGACGATATAGTGGTCATGGCTGAGACCATGGAAGACCTCAGTAAAATGCTCGATGACCTCAGTAGAGCTTCTGAAAGAGTGGGTCTTAAAATGAACATGGACAAAACCAAGGTTATGTCGAATGTTCATGTAACACCCACTCCTATCAAGATCGGAGACTCTACGCTCGAAGTTGTGGACGACTACTGGGACAAACGGTCCAGTTGGGTAGATCTAACTTCGAGAAAGAGGTCAATCGTCGAATCCGACTCGGCTGGGCAGCGTTCGGGAAGCTGCGCGGTATCTTCTCGTCCAACTGACCCCAGTGTCTCAAGACGAAAGTCTATGACCAGTGTGTGTTGCCAGTGATTACATACGAGACCAAAACGTGGTCGCTCACAATGGGCCTTATCAGAAAGCTCAAAGTCACCCAAAGGGCAATGGAGAGGGCTATGCTCGGAGTTTCCTTGCGTGATCGAATCAGAAATGAGGACATCCGCATGAGAACCAAGGTTACCGACGTAGCCCGAAGAATCGCCAGACTTAAGTGGCAATGGGCAGGGCACATTGCTCGCAGAACGGATGGCCGATGGGGCCGAAAAGTTCTCGAATGGCGACCGCGAACCGGAAGACTTTGCGTTGGAAGGCCTCCCACTAGGTGGACCGATGACCTGGTCAAGGTTGCAGGAACCCGCTGGATGAGAGACGCACGGGACCGGTCAATGTGGCGACGCCTGGGGGAGGCCTATGTCCAGCAGTGGACGTCTTTTGGCTGAAATGATGATAATGATGATATATATTTTATCCCTGCTGCCCTCAGACTGCTGCCCCTATTACCTACCACAATCGAGAGTTTTCGTATAGGGTAATGTTGGCGTCTCATCAAAATGCAGCTGCTCACGGAAAATTAGCTTGATAGTAATCAAGTGAAAAAATGTACCGTGGATCCTGGACTAACATTGTGACGCGGTCAATAATAATTTATAGATGAACGGATAGCTGACAGTGGGGCGCAAAGTGACATACGTCCGTCTAGCACCGCGCCTAAGCGCTCACTGTCAGATTACATACGTAAGAAAGAGAGCGCGATGACGCAACGCTCGAACTTCTTATACACCATATAATTATTAATTACAAAAATAATTTATTACATAATCAAAAATTAAAAACAACGAAATTTTGTATTTAAATATGATACGTTATTGTTATAAATTTTACCAACGTACGTTGATCAATAATACAGATATTTTTGTTGAAGAGGTTAGTTTACCATTTTTTTGTATCGAGAAAACTTTTCAAAAACGCGTTTTGAATACAACGAAATTATCAGAAATATGTTCAAGATTAACATATATTTTTTCCGCCGTGTCAAACTGTATAGATTTGGCTAAAAAATTGTTCAATACAAGCCTATTTGGCTCTTATCAGCGTCTTAAGGACGATTACGACCTCGTGCAAATAAGATCAAGAAACTCTCAGATCACACTCTCATGAAGGAGCAGCGTGAAATGATCCTGCAGTCTTCAGACGGAGCTCGGCAATACCGGCAGCTCAATAGACAGATCTCCAAATCCTTGAAGAGCGATCTCCGCCGCTTTAATACCAAGCGTATCAAAGACGCCATTGAACGGAACAAAGGCTCCAAGGTATTTGCCAGAGATCTGGCTATTGGGCAGAGCCAGCTCACGAAACTGAAGACCGACGATAGCAGGATCGTGTCCGCCGAACCGGAGCTTCTGCGGGAGATCGAGACTTTTTATGGGCAGCTCTACACGTCAACTAGTCAACCCGTTGAAAATCTAGCGAAAGACCCCAGAGCTAATAGGCTGACCCGACACTATACCAAAGACATCCCGGATGTCAGCCTGTACGAGATTAGAATGGCTCTTTTATTATTATTATTTTTAATTAAAAAAACGTTGGCCCACACTAGGAATTTCTCCTGTATCGTGGGTGCGTTCACAAACATTTAAACTCACATACACAAACACACCCAGACCCGAAACAACTATCTGTAGGCCATACAAATATTTGTTCCGTGCGGGGATTGAACCCGCGACGCCCAACGCAGCAGTCCAATCTCTCAGCCACTAAATAATCACGAGTTGAAGCTCAACAACTATTTATATTACAGTGGCTGACAAATGTACGTTACCTGCCGAGACCGGCCAGTGTTCAAACTACAGTGAAAGATGGTTCTATGATACCACCTTCAAGAGGTAATTTAAGTTCTACCATTTGATTGGTTTTAACAGCAAATCTATGAAATAATTCCTCTATGCGATTGAAATTACAGAAAACAGTATTGTTACTAAGTACCTTATTTTCCCAGATGTCGTCAATTCTACTTCGGTGGATGTGGTGGTAACGAGAACAACTTCGGCACGGAAGCAGAGTGTGAAAACAGCTGCTCAGAAATAAAAACAACCACAACCACTTCCACTACTACCACCACAGCTAGACCCGTGGAACACACCACAACGGTTCAAAAGCCGACACCGGATAGATCAGGTAAACATAATCTTGACCATTACTGAAAAGTTACTTAGCTATTGTAACATTCTATTCGAGACACGGAGGGTTCTCGGTATGTTGGTGATGGTCACTCATCCAAATACCAACTTACTTAACTTTGAAGATCGTTTTGCTGTTATAATTTAGCCACAGATGCCTACAAACCAACTATTGCTGTCCAGTATTTTGTTTCAACGCAATTGATGCTGGTTCTTGCAACGACATTGAGACTCGTTACGCGTACGACAGCGAGCACGGACGCTGCGTCACCTTCCAGTACGGAGGCTGCGGCGGCAACCAGAACAACTTCCCGGATGAAGACTATTGCTCCTACTACTGTCAGCCCATGCAAGGTATTTACTTTTTTTTTTTAAAGTACCTAGCTCATTCATTTTCTCTGTCCGCATGAGCACTGATGAACATTGTTCTTTGCCAGATGTCTGCCAGCTGCCGATGCTACAGGGTCCCTGCGATGATTCTTTGATGCGCTTTTTCTACGATCCTACCACTGACTCTTGCAGCCAGTTCACATACGGAGGCTGTGAAGGCAATGACAATAGGTACTGCTACAACTATTTTTAACCGACTTCTAAAAAAAGAAGGAGGTTCTCAATTCGGATGTTTGTATTTTTTTTTATGTTTGTTCGGGCATAACTCCGTCACTTGCTAACCGATTTGAAAAAATCTTGTTTTTAACCGACTTCCCAAAAAGGAGGAGGTTCTCAATTCGATCGGTATATTTTTTTTTTTTTTTTTTATGTATGTACACCGATTACGCTGCGATTTATGACCCGATTTACGTGATTCTTTTTTAGTTTGATGCGGAATAGTTGCCATTTGGTCCCATAAAAATTTTGGATGGTTTGGCCCAGTACTTTTCATTTTATGATCATTTTTTTATAATTTATGAACATTTTTCGTTGGTTTTTTTATGTGTGTTCGCGAATAACTTCGTCGTTTATGAACCAATTTTTATGATTCTTTTTTCATTTGAACGGAGATATTTCAAGGGTGGTACCATGATATGGAAACCAGACCTGGTGATGGAATCCCAGAGAAATCGAGGGCAACCCTCAAACATAGGCACGTATCAAGGTGTTTTGTGCTTTTTCTGACGCTGTACAAGTATAGGTTTCATAGTAAATATTTATAATAAGATACACAACTAAAAATGAAAAAAATAAAAAACTTTTTTGCAAAAAAAAACAACCGACTTCAAAAACACCAAAAAGTGAAAAATAAACTTCAGAAGAAAAATCAGCTTCTGAAGTCGGTGGCAAAAAAATCCAAATCAAACAAACAAATGTCACCGACTTCAGAAGCTGATTTTTCTTCTGAAGTTTATTTTTCACTTTTTGGTGTTTTTGAAGTCGGTTGTTTTTTTTTGCAAAAAAGTTTTTTATTTTTTTGTTGGAAATACTTCTCAATTTTTTTTTATTGAAATCGGACAAGCGGTTTTTGAAAAATCAACAACACTAAAAAAAAACTACAATGTCCACATTATGACCCATGAACATGTGAACCACTAAAAAGTTAAAAATAAAAACTTTTTAACAAAAAATTAAACTTTTTTGTTTTTTTTTTTTAAGTCGGTTTTATTTTTTGTTAAAAAGTTTTTTAAAACTCACAGTGCAAAGGATGCATCGATCTATAAATATACAGGTACACACATATGACGGAATGTTTTCTAGAACTCATCATCTGCCTAGCCTTTTCCCAACTTTATTGGGGAAACTACACTGGACAGCAAATAAACCGAGCCACCCGCTACCTAGGCACTCTAATTCGATTTTCTCAAAAACTAAAAAACCTACAAGTATCAAAGTTGTACCTACAGAAAGTGCGTTTCATGGTGATTAAAATGAAAGGAAACTCATTGGGTTTAATCAATATTTCAGTGTTTACTAAGTATTTTACAAAGAGAGTCGTTTTCCAGTCGTGACAATCGTTAGTAATGATAAAGTGAAAAAAAAAAAATTAAAGCCAAAAACAAAGATAAAAAAACAACCGACTTCAAAAACACCTAAAAGAGAAAAATAAACTTAAGAAGAAAAATGAACTGAAGTCGGTGACTTTTGTTTGTTTGACTTCATGTTTTTGCCACCGACTTCAGAAGCTGATTTTTCTTCTTAAGTTTATTTTTCTCTTTTTGGTGTTTTTGAAGTCGGTTGTTTTTTTTGCAAAAAAGTTCTTTTTATTTTTTCATTTTTAGTTGTAATAAGTACCTACCTATATATATATATCCTATACAAATATTTACTATGCATTTAACATTCAACCAAGAGACCCTTAACCTTCAAGATTCAACTATTTTTGCTTTCAACTCTTAACCGTTGAGGAGTGGTACTACTCCTCACCGGTTAAGAGCATGACGACAAGTGATGACTGCTAGATGCGAATATTTGAATAGCATCAGAAAAAAGCACGAAACACGTCATACGTGTCTATGTAATTCATTAAAAATAACTAAAAAAATGTGTATTAT
Organism: Diarsia mendica; assembly: GCA_949316265.1. Classification (NCBI taxonomy): domain Eukaryota; kingdom Metazoa; phylum Arthropoda; class Insecta; order Lepidoptera; family Noctuidae; genus Diarsia; species Diarsia mendica. Next base: position 5,211,288 of record OX438906.1, on the reverse strand, counting down.
ACACATCTGCATACCCCCTCAGAGCATACAGGCGTGATGTTACGTCATGATAATGTATATTCAATAAACATCCGAGCGACTCCAGCAATTACGACAGATTTGCCGTCTATTTTTGAAGAGTTCCATTGTATATCTCCGAAGATCAGCACCAGATCTTCACCAAATTAAAATGGGACCACCTTGTAGTATAATAGACGTAAAACCAAACAAGAAACGTGGCTTTATTTAACTAAAAGAATTACACTAACTAGACATTGAATATGTAGTTACAATAAATAAGACAAAGATGATAGCGCTGTGACAAACGTCATGTAAAGTCACTATAACCATAAATACTACGGAGGTTGCCCACGTTGCATATCACCTCACACCTCAGGAGTATACTCTAGCCTTTTCCCAACTATATTGGGGAAACTACACTGGACAGCAAATAAACCGAGCCACCCGCTACCTAGGCACTCTAATTCGATTTTCTCAAAAACTAATAAACCTACAAGTATCAAAGTTGTACCTACAGAAAGTGCGTTTTATGGTGATTAAAATGAAAGGAAACTCATTGGGTTCAATCAATATTTCAGTGTTTATTAAGGATTTTACAAAGAAGAGTCGTTTTCCAGTCGTGACAATCGTTAGTAATGATAAAGTGAAAAAAAAAAATTAAAGCCAAAAACAAAGATAAAAAAACAACCGACTTTAAAAACACCAAAAAGAGAAAAATAAACTTAAGAAGAAAAATGAACTGAAGTCGGTGACTTTTGTTTGTTTGACTTCATGTTTTTGCCACCGACTTCAGAAGCAGATTTTTCTTCTTAAGTTTATTTTTCTCTTTTTGGTGTTTTTGAAGTCGGTTGTTTTTTTTTGCAAAAAAGTTATTTATTTTTTTTCATTTTTAGTTGTAATAAGTACCTACCTATATATATATTGTTGGCTCAAAGTCACGACATCAGCCAGTAACCGTGCGGTTAGCGTCAGGTCGACGTGCGGCAACCGACAGAAGTTCATAAAACGAGGCGAGCGGCGGTGCAACGGTCACTTTTTGCTTGGACGGCGCTCGGAAAGGACTTGCTACCCGACTATTATCGTGTGCTTCGCTAATTTTGGTTTATGTTTTTGATCGTGTACTGATTATTCCATTTGCTAGTGCTATTTCTATTTGATTATTGTTTAAAATGTTTGTCTTGATATTTTTGTAAAAGTGTAATTCAAAAGATATTAAACATTGTTTATTTTGTTCACGTATTTCACTTCTGATTCCTAATATCAGAAGTGGGATAGTGGATTCTTTTCGCCCACAAGTTAAAAACTAGTTTTCAGGCTTTTAATTTTAGATAAAAGCGGGTAGTAGTTAGCAATGGATAGATCGAGTTGTTCGCGTTCAAAAACTAGTGCCTTGCGTTCTAAGCGATCTCGTAGCCACCATAAGTGGAGTGGAAGGTCACGTATAGCAAGTTTCGGGATCCGATCGCCGTTCCAAGCGCGAACGAGATCGTCGTAGGAGCCGCGTGAGGACGCGAAGTCCTGTGTAACCGCTCTCGCGGTTGAGGCGACGCTCCGGACAGGATTGGTTTACTTTCGTTCCTGATACAAGTAAGATCGAACCATTTTAATATTTCGTTGGTTTAGTAGTCGTAAGCGCGACAATGAGCATGAAGGTTCTGGGTTCGATTCCCGGGTCGGGCAAAGTGTTATTTTCTGGATTTGTGCCCTGTTGGTGACAATGGGCTCACCCCTATTACATGGTTAAGCTTATATCTTAACATAACTGGCGAAATGTGGGTATACTGGGTACCTCTGCCTAACCCTTCGGGGATTGCAGGCGTGATGTTATGTGTGTGTTTATAAGGTCACTGGGGTGATTGGCAATGCCTCGGACGCATTGGTGGTTATTTACATGGTGGTGCCAACACGTCGCTTAACGATTGGTTGACCAATAACAGCACGTGGACTCATTTTAAACACGAATTTCGGTCATTGTGTCCGCGTGAAGTCGATATGGTCACTGTGCTATAATGACGTTATGAATACAAGTATCTGTATGACCTACAGATAGTTTTTTTTTAAGTCGGGTACTTGTGTATGTTAGTTTAAATATTTGTGAAGGTACCCACGATACAGGAGAAATTCCTGGTGACGGGCAACGTTGTGATTTGTGATATCTGATGCTCAAATAAAAGCCGCAATTATGAACAAAACAAAATACAGTCAAAAGTCGTTTTCCGTATATTTGAAACCAAAAATTGCAGTTGTTGGCACATCAAACTCGAATAATCATGGTCTGCGTAAATGCAAACCCCTACGCATTATGATCAGTTGACTTGTTTTTCGTGTGAAGACGTAGGTAGGCCGTATACAGGTGCACTGTAAAGTCTGATAAGTTTTGCTTTATTAAAGAAGTAAGTTGCCTAATACACATGATAGGCTAAGAATGATGCCAATGAGTTACGTATAGGTAGTTGATGTTTATAAGGATTTTGATGATGTAAAGTTGTGGTTGCAAGCCAAGAGATTCTATCGGCTGTATTGTGTTAGACAGTACCAGTAAATATTGTGTAGTCATAGGGGTCAGGCCGTAGATTTTGCCACATTAGATGTAACTTAACTCTCCGCTACATGAAAAAAAAAAAGTATAAGACTTATACGTTTGTCAATCACAGCATCGTATTGCTTATGAAGTGGTGAGCCGCGGCCACTAAACATATTTGATTATGTTCATAAACTTAGAAAATTATATGACATTTTTCTACAAAAAGTGACGAAATTTTCATTAAAAACGTGAATCCGCTTTGGTAGGGGTGCACTTACGCCATCAACAAAATAATTTTTTTAATGCTTTTTGGTAATCTGTTTGATTTAACGTTATAAAATAATTGTTAGCTAGCCGCGTTTTTAATATCGGGTGGTGTTTCCTAAGAAAGTACATTAATTTTCACACATTTTTAAAACATTAAAGAAAGTCAATTCTTTGCGCTACTTCTATTGCGCACCTATTAACTGCCCATTTTGTGGTGTTAAGACATTACCTGGATTTGTATCCGAGTAGTGGCAGCACTAAAGTAACTTTCTCTATGGTCAATACGGCGTTGGCGGCCATATTTTCTTCAGTCCGATGTCAACTTCGTTCCGAGTAAAAAGTGTCACATTTTTCGAGGAGTGCATTTTTTTAGATTATAAAATAAGTTTACAATTTATATATATTATTGTTATTGCGCATGATTTAATAGGCTGTGTGTGATGTTTTAAAGGCTAAACTAACCTGAGAAAATAGCTTATTGTCGAGTTATTATAGATTTTATTTGCGCCATGGTTACGCAGAAACTACATTATGTCACTTTGCGATACCAGAGTGGCATAGAATTTGCGCCACTTTTTTACGCTATCTTATAATGGTGCATGCACATTAGAGATTACTTGGTATTGATTATGATGATTTTTCATTTTGTCCACTTGGCTGGCTTGCTTGCTGGCTTGGCTTGGCTTGACTTTCAGATCACTTGGCTATGCTGCTGAGTGCATTTTTATTTATTTATTTATTAAAACTTTATGCACAAGTAAAAACTGTACACATCAGGTGTGCGCACCCCTTATATTTTGCGTTACTATTTTACGTCACTTTGCGCGACCGACTTACAGAAGATTTTGCGTCCTCTTTGCGCTATTTGTGGCAAAATCTACGGCCTGACCCATAGTCCGATTAAAATTGAAGGTTTTTGAGGAAACTCGAGTAGACAGTGGGTGTGTTTGTTGTATGTTGTGCGTTGTGCGTTTAGCTCTGGTTGAGGTCAGGATCTGGAAAGACCGTAGTGTTAAGTCAAATAGTGATACACACGGGAGATAGACTTGTTTACTAGTCAGTTAGTGATCTGTGGTTTTACTCGATGATTTTTGTGAACCTGGCATTTTTTTGACGCAATAATGTTTTTAAGATCGATTTAAACGACAATGGTAGGTACATGACCCAGGGTGGTTGATTGTTGTATTTTCGATAATTTCCAGTTTAGCCGCGTTTGATTTTATCAACGAGAGTGGGACCTAATGGATGTTTGGTCAGGTTCTGTCGTAGATTTGTCTCTTTGCAGAGTAACCATTACATAAGAACGTGTGGTTTGGTGAAGCGCGCGGCCTCAGCTGCGTGTGTGAAAGTCTGTGTGATACGCTAACAATGTGCCTATGTCAACAGCTACTGAGGGGTATGCAAACTTGGAGCCTATGCCTACAGTGTGTGTGGAAGTCGACATCTGAGGGGTATGCAAACTTGGAGCCTATGCCTACAGTGTGTGTGGAAGTCGACATCTGAGGGGTATGCAAACTTGGAGCCTATGCCTACAGTGTGTGTGGAAGTCGACATCTGAGGGGTATGCAAACTTGGAGCCTATGCCTACAGTGTGTGTGGAAGTCGACATCTGAGGGGTATGCAAACTTGGAGCCTATGCCTACAGTGTGTGTGGAAGTCGACATCTGAGGGGTATGCAAACTTGGAGCCTATGCCTACAGTGTGTGTGGAAGTCGACATCTGAGGGGTATGCAAACTTGGAGCCTATGCCTACAGTGATGTGGAAGAAGTCTGTGTGATATGCTAACAATGTGCTTATACATCCCTATGTTCCTATTGGTATTCTTGTCTGACAAGTTTTGTTTGGTGAATGTTTCTTTGAATTTGATTCTCGACTTGAATGTTCCTTAATGAATGAGATTACTCTTTTGTTGTACTACTCGGTTAGAGAGCCTTGGTGTTAAAGGTTTTACTCGATGATTTCAGCAGTTTTTGTTGCAATTGAATTTTTAAGGTTGGTGTGAAGCACTATGGTATATGACTCAAGGTAGTTGAGTGTTGTATTTTCGATAATTTCCAGTACATTTGATATTAATGAGAGTCGAATTTGGTGCCACCCAATGGAACTAAAGTTTGGTCAGGAGTGATCGAGCGGAACAAAATTCTGTTGTAATTGTAAAGTTTGTTTGCAGAGTACCTAACCATTACACAAGGATGTGTGGCGTGTGTTTGGACGCAACGCAACGCTGCTTGGCCTTAGCAGTGGTTGCCAGGGCTTTGCCACAGTGACGCCGTGAACGTGCACGTCGCTGCAGGGCGACCGCGCGCCCTACTGGCGTTACCGAGCGCGCCTTACCGGCGTTGCTGAGCGCGTCGCTGCAGGGCGACTGCGCGCCCTCTTGGCGTTGCTGAGCGCGTCGCTGCAGGACGACTGCGCGCCCTCTTGGCGTTGCTGAGCGCGTCGCTGCAGGGCGACTGCGCGCCCTCTTGGCTTGCTGAGCGCGTCGCTGCAGGGCGACTGCGCGCCCTCTTGGCGTTGCCGACAGCGCGGCAGCGTCGCTGCGAGCCGACTGCGCGCCATACCCGCGTTGCCGAGAGCGTCGCTGCGAGCTGACTGCGCACCCTACTGGCGTTGTCGAGCGTGTCGCTCCGGGCTGCCAGCGCGCTACTGGCATGTACAGCGCGTGGCTCCGGGCTGCCAGCGCGCTACTGGCGTGTACAGCGCGAGGCTCCGGGCTGCCAGCGCGCTACTGGCGTGTACAGCGAGAGTCTCCGGGCTGCCAGCGCGCCCTTCAGGCGCAGTTGTGCGTGGCACTCCACTGTGCCAGCGCGCCCTTCAGGCGCAGTTGTGTGCGGCACTCCACGGTGCCAGCGCGCCCCACAGGCGCAGTTGTGTGCGGCACTCCACGGTGCCAGCGCGCCCACAGGCGCAGTTGTGTGCGGCACTCCACGGTGCCAGCGCGCCCCACAGGCGCAGTTGTGTGCGGCACTCCACGGTGCCAGCGCGCCCCACAGGCGCAGTTGTGCGTGGCACTCCACGGTGCCAGCACACCCCACTGGCGTTGTGAGACACGCTATCAAGGAGACAGCGAAGACTCAGCCGCCTTGTTGGAAGCTGACGAGGACGTCAGAGCGTCAGGAGAGGCCGTGTTGGCTCAAAGTCACGACATCAGCCAGTAACCGTGCGGTTAGCGTCAGGTCGACGTGCGGCAACCGACAGAAGTTCATAAAACGAGGCGAGCGGCGGTGCAACGGTCACTTTTTGCTTGGACGGCGCTCGGAAAGGACTTGCTACCCGACTATTATCGTGTGCTTCGCTAATTTTGGTTTATGTTTTTGATCGTGTACTGATTATTCCATTTGCTAGTGCTATTTCTATTTGATTATTGTTTAAAATGTTTGTCTTGATATTTTTGTAAAAGTGTAATTCAAAAGATATTAAACATTGTTTATTTTGTTCACGTATTTCACTTCTGATTCCTAATAATATTATATCCTATACAAATATTTACTATGCATTTAACATTCAACCAAGAGACCTAACCCTTAACCTTCAAGATTCAACTATTTTTGCTTTCAACTCTTAACCGTTGAGGAGTGGTACTACTCCTCACCGGTTAAGAGCATGAAGACAAGTGATGACTGCTAGATGCGAATATTTGAATAGCATCAGAAAAAAGCACGAAACACGTCATGCGTGTCTATGTAATTCATTAAAAATAACTAAAAAAATGTGTATTATACACATCTGCATACCCCCTCAGAGCATACAGGCGTGATGTTACGTCATGATAATGTATATTCAATAAACATCCGAGCGACTCCAGCAATTACGACAGATTTGCCGTCTATTTTTGAAGAGTTCCATTGTATATCTCCGAAGATCAGCACCAGATCTTCACCAAATTAAAATGGGACCACCTCAGGAGTATACTCTTTCAAATAAAAAAAGAATTTTGAGAATCGGTCCACAAATGGGGGAGAAATCAGGTAACATACATAAAAAAATAAAAAAAATACATACACACGAACATATAACCTCCTCCTTTTTCGAAGTCGGTTAATAAAAAAAAAGTTTTTGATCAATATTCCGTATTCCCTCCCCTTGCTCGGATAACTGCCAGCGTCCTTGTATTCATCGACCTTACGAGCCTGACGATAAAATCTTGAGGAATTGTATTCCACTCCTCTTGAATTGCGATTCGCAGCTCTGGAAGCCTTGTTGGAGCAGGTACCCGGGCTCGAACCCGACGTTTCAGCTCATCCCATAAGTGTTCTATCGGATTCAAGTCCGGGCTTCGAGCTGGCCAGTCCATCGTACGAATGCTGACGTCGCGTAGATACTGGGTCACCACATGAGCAACATGAGGCCGTGCATTATCATGCATCAATTGCATATCCTGTCCGATATATCCTGCGTAAGGTACCACATGGTCTGCGAGGATTTCAGTAATGTAGCGATGAGAAGTCAGTCCACGTGTACGGCCCGTCGGTTCGATGAAAACTAACGCTGTATGTGCTGTTAACGAGATGCCGCCCCAGACCATTACAGATCCTCCTCCATAAGCAACAGTTTCCTCGATGCAACACTGAGAATAACGTTCTCCAGGGCGACGATATACTCTCTGACGTCGATCACTTCCATGTAGACTCACCCTGGTCTCATCAGTGAAGAGTACATTACTCCACTGCTCTAATGTCCAATCCCTATGCTCTCGAGCAAATTCAAGTCGTGCTCGACGGTGTGCTACCGTTAATGCTGGGCCTGCAGCTCTTTTTGGGGTCAGGTTCCGTTCAGCAAGTCTCCTTCTGACGGTATCTGAACTTATGACCACTTGGCGTTCGTCACGCAGACTTTGTTGGACTTGAACTGCGTTGAGGTGGCGATTTCGCAGAACAGTAAGGTGGATATAACGATCATCTGCTGCTGATGTAGCCCTAGGTCTGCCCGTACCTGGACGGCGATCGAATGCTCCAGTCTCTAGGTATCGTCTGTAAACTCGTTGCACCGAAGATCTGCTGATTCGAAGCCTTCGAGCGACTTCACGTTGCGCAATGCCTGCTTGAAGTAATGCTACAGCTTGAGCTGCTTCCTGAGGTGTTGTATCCATTATTAATCGAAAAAAGTAGCAAAAACACACGCGTCTGAGCAAACGATGGACAAAAACTAAAGAAATGATAAGAAATATCCGACTACCCTCATTATAGAGAAAAAGAACGCTAATTTCAAACTCTGGTGAAAACAGAGCAAATCGTTAGCATTGTGTTTGTTGCTTGATTACAATGTGAGTTGACGGAACTTTCGAATTAACTTTTAGTCATTTTAATCACCATGAAACGCACTTTTTGTAGGTATAACTTTGATAGTTGTAAGTTTTATACTTTTTGAGAAAATCGAATCAGAGTTCCTAGGTAGCGGGTGGCTCGGTTTATTTGCTGACCAGTGTATATTGGGAATGTTTTCTAAAACTATCGACAGGAATTCAGCAGCACTTGCCTAGGTTGGTCCGTGGAAGGGTGATCACCCTCTACCTAAGACGACCCGTCTTGCCAAAGGGGTATCGTATTATCCAGTACTAGCTGGATTATGGAGGTCAGATAGGCAGTCACTTTATGTAAAAGAAAAATATAATATAAATCAGCTGACTCCAGTAAAACTGGAAGCCGACCGCAACATGGTTGGGAAAAGACTAGGCAGATGATGAGCTCTCTAGTAAACGGTATTGAATACTTTGAAATTAAAATTAGTTTAAGTACCTACTAAAAAAACAATCATTTATAGATTCGAGAGTCTTGAAGCTTGCGAGAATCGATGCAGGACTGGGCCTCCACCAGCTCCGCCCACGACCCCAACTACCACAGTTATCATAGTAAGTGCCTATATTATTTTATTAACCATTATAATTTTTGAGGTCATATATATTTTTTGAAACCAAGATTGTTGCGGTACAAATAATCTATATACTTAAATCTATACTAATATTATAAAGAAGTAAAGTATGTGTGTTTGTATATTTGTTAAATTGTAAGGGGTAATCTCGGGATCTACTGAACCGATTTTAAAAATTCTGTCAGAAAGCCACATTATTGCTAAGTGTCATAGGCTACTTTTTATCCCTGTATTCCCACGGGAACGGGATCTACGCGGGTGAAACCGTGGGACGTCCGCTAGTTTTAAATAAAATAGCAGTAATTGAAGTTTAGATTATTACACGTCTTCTAAACTTCCTTCTTTCAAAACTTCCCATATTTCCATAAGGACGGACGACCAGAGTGTACAGTGCCCGAGGCACTGGAGGACTGTCGCTACGGTGGTCTGGTGTGGTACTTCGACCAAAACCGCCACGACTGTGTGTCCCACGCCAACAAGGAGGTTGGTCCTTTCTGCAGGCACACTGGTACCTTCTCGTCGCAGGAGGCTTGCGAGCGGTCCTGTGGAGCCTTCCAAGGAGTCGGTATGAAACGAGTACATCTTTCATTTAAGGATTCTTTATTGATATAATAATTACTTAGTGATGGCCTAAGTAATCATTAAAGGCCTGTTGACTGGCCTGTTGGTCTAGTGGTTAGTGACCCTAACTGCTATGCCGGAGGTCGTGGGTTCGATTCCCACCCAGGACAAATGTTTGTGTGATGAGCACGATCATTTGTTCTGTGTCTGGGTGTAATTTATCTATTCTTAGGGATCAGAAGGGTATTTCATTTTTTAAAAAGAAACGTCAGAGTAACCTCGAACTATTTATTTGAAATAGCAATACACAAAACCAATACAGCTATAAAAAAATATCACAAAACCAATACAGCTATAAAAACATTAAGAATCCGACATAGCTATAACTACAAGTCCGAATATACGTTCGTCCCATCCGGGCTCCCGAGCCAAAGTGAGCGCGCTCGGAGCGTGCGCCGGTTGATATACTCTGTCGCCCGTTCCATTCGCTACGTCGTCACGAACATGCAATATTTCTACCCATCGGCTGAGGAATTCTCTAACACGGCCGTTCCTGACAGCTGAACGACCTCGTCAGCTTAGCTCACTGGCACCAAATGCTGATCCTCGCTCGCTTCGTCCATCCTGCACAGATACGCTGTTCAGCGTCTGATCATCACTTGTTTGACCTCATTGGTAGACTCGTCATCTAAAACATAACAAAACTTGAATGACGTATTCTGAAAGTTTGAACTTTTAACTGCCCATTGTAATGAAATTACTAGCAATCGCACCAAAATAGGCAGCAGTTTGTAAATTGTATCACCAATGAAAGAGTTCGCGACCTCAATCATTACTGAAGCAACCACAAAGTCACCTGGTAACCATCTATCGGGGTTCCAGATAGCCAAATGTTGATGCCATAACAAACAAAACTGCCACAATGTCGGGGCAAGCAGATATAGCTGTTGACGAAAAAGATCCTTTTAACAACACTCATCTCAACAGCAAATAACTTTAAGTGACTAGCTTCGCTTAGCATAGCCTAGCCTACGCGTAATAGGTGTGAAACATACAAATATCCAAACCAACCACCCGGGGCGGGACTTGTCGGAAGATCGCCACCTCACGACTCGCTAGAGACCTACGTGAGGCATAACTGTGCGTGTGTGAATTGGTTCACATACAAGTACGTTTCAAACCAATCCCATAGGTATACATCACCAACAAAACATGATACAAGTCACCAGATGTAGAGGTGAGGTGCGGTCGTAGCCCGCCTTGCCATGTTTAGGACAAGTTGTATCTTCCATGATTCATCGTGGTCCGATAGTCCTTTGATCACCTTGACACACAACATATCGAGTACCATCTGGCAGCATCATTCGCATCAGATTCATCTCTCATAACCTGACCATCATCATTATCTGCGAATACATAAAAGTGCATTAGTGAATAAATAACATGACCACCGTGGTTTGATACTTTCATTAGTTAATTTTGACCAATGTTCCAGGCGCAAGCGTGCACTCAAGCGCCAGCAACAAAAACCACCAATAGTAATTTTTTAAATTGAAACAGCTTCAAACCAAGGAGATTCAATGCATCGCTAATGACAGAATCCGGATTTCCATCACTTGCCATACATTGTGGTTGACAGAGGCCCATACGTTTGCTTGTCGATGTCACGAATACATAGAAGAGGCCCATAGGTTATGCTTACTATGCATTTGTGACACACCACGTCATTCCGACAGAGGCCCACACGTTTGCATGTCTTCACTATGAACGCGGTGCAGAGCAGAGGCCCATACGTTTGCATGCTCACTACAATTAAGTAGCAGTCGGCGTGTAGTGCCGCGCTCGACCAAGTCAGGTCGCGCCAGCAGCCGGGGCCACGCGCTCAACCAAGCCAGGTCGCGCAAATAGCCGGGGCCACGCGCTCAACCAAGCCAGGTCGCGCAAATAGCCGGGGCCACGCGCTCAACCAAGCCAGGTCGCGCTAATAGCCGGGGCCACGCGCTCAACCAAGCCAGGTCGCGCCAATAGCCGGGGCCACGCGCTCGACCAAGCCAGGTCGCGCCAATAGCCGGGGCCACGCGCTCAACCAAGCCAGGTCGCGCCAATAGCCGGGGCCACGCGCTCGACCAGGCCAGTAGGGTGCGCTGGCACCGTGGAGTGCCACGCGCAACTGCGCCTGTAGGGCGCGCTGGCACCGTGGAGTGCCACGCGCAACTGCGCCTGTAGGGCGCGCTGGCACCGTGGAGTGCCACGCACAACTGCGCCTGTGGGGCGCGGTGGCACCGTGGAGTGCCACGCGCAACTGCGCCTGTGGGGCGCGGTGGCACCGTGGAGTGCCACGCGCAACTGCGCCTGTAGGGCGCGCTGGCGGTCTGCAGCGATGCGCATAACCACGTTAGTAAGGCGGGCTGGTAGCCCGGAGCGGCGCGCTGTACACGCCAGTAGCGCGCTGGCAGCCCGGAGCGGCGCGCTGTACACGCCAGTAGCGCGCTGGCAGCCCGGAGCGGCGCGCTGTACACGCCAGTAGCGCGCTGGCAGCCCGGAGCGGCGCGCTGTACACGCCAGTAGCGCGCTGGCAGCCCAGAGCGGCGCGCTGTACACGCCAGTAGCGTGCTGGCAGCCCGGAGCGGCGCGCTGTACACGCCAGTAGCGCGCTGGCAGCCCGGAGCGGCGCGCTGTACACGCCAGTAGCGCGCTGGCAGCCCGGAGCGGCGCGCTGTACACGCCAGTAGCGCGCTGGCAGCCCAGAGCGGCGCGCTGTACACGCCAGTAGCGCGCTGGCAGCCCAGAGCCACGCGCTGTACACGCCAGTAAGGCGCGCTCGGCCTGCAGCGACGCGTTCGGCCTGCAGCGAGGCGCTCGGCCTGCAGCGACGCGTTCGGCCTGCAGCGAAGCGCTCGGCCTGCAGCGACGCGTTCGGCCTGCAGCGAGGCGCTCAGCAACGCCAGTAGGGCGCGCAGTCGCCCTGCAGCGACGCGCTCAGCAACGCCGGTAAGGCGCGCTGGCACCCTGCAGTGGCGTGCGCGTTCACGGCGTCTGTCCCCTGGCAACCACTGTTGAGAACAGGCAGCGTTGCGTCCAATCACACACCTTGTGTAATAGTTACTCTGCAAAGAAACAAATCTACAACAGAATTTTGTTCCGCTCGATCACTCCTGACCAAACTTTAGTTCCATTTGGTGGCATCAAATCCCACTCTCTTTAATTAAATCAAATGTACTGGGAATTGTCGAAAATACAACACTCAACTACCTTGAGTCATGTACACAACGAATCACAACGTTGCCTCACACTAGGAATTCCTCCTGTATCGTGGGTGTGTACATAAATATTTAAACACACACACAAATACCATCACGCCTGCAATCCCCGAAGGGTAAGGCAGAGGTACCCAGTATACCCACATTTCGACAGTTATGTTAAGTCCCATGCAAGACAATAAGACTTTGCCCGACCCAGGAATCGAACCCAGAACCTTCATGCTCAGCAGTCGCGCTTGCGACCACTAGACCAACGAAATATAAAAATGGTTCGATCTTACTTGTACCAAGGACGAAAGTAAACCCACGATCCTGTCCGGAGCGTCGATTCACGCGATGCCTCAAAGGCAGTGGTTCCTGCACGTGTTTCCATACTGGTTCCTCAGTTATGACGAATTTTTCACACTCGCGATCCGAAAACTGAGCACAATACAACTAACACGTGGGCGTTAACCGAAAACGCATAAGAACACTGACACTTCGATTAACACGTGGTTAGAGGTTACTTTGAAACCAAACACTTTACTCCAAAATAGATGGCAAACGGTCAAAGACGCGTGTATTGTTAAGCGAATCCCACTTCTGATCTTAGGGATCAGAAGGGTATTTCATTTTTTAAAAAGAAACGTCAGAGTAACCTCGAACTATTTATTTGAAATAGCACATCACAAAACCAATACAGCTATAAAAACATTAAGAATCCGACATAGCTATAACTACAAGTCCGAATATACGTTCGTCCCATCCGGGCTCCCGAGCCAAAGTGAGCGCGCTCGGAGCGTGCGCCGGTTGATATACTCTGTCGCCCGTTCCATTCGCTACGTCGTCACGAACATGCAATATTTCTACCCTTCGGCTGAGGAATTCTCTAACACTATTATATGTATGTATTTAGAAATATATAAGTATGTTTATCAGTTGTCTAGTACCCATAACACAAGCTCTGCTTAGCTTGGGACTAGATGGCGTTGTGTGATAGTTGTGGAATATTATTATTATTATTATTATAAAGCTCTCTGTGTGCGGCAGTTATTGTCTTTACTTTAATGATGTGTTAGTTTGTTTTCATTGTTCACATTCATTTAAGTTTAATGAATCTATCTTTGTCTCAGATGTGTGCAAGCGGCGTTTGGATGCAGGTCCTTGCCAGTCATACGTTACGAAGTTTTACTTCGACCAGTCCACCGGTCAATGTCATGAGTTCGCCTATGGAGGCTGTCTTGGAGGTGCTAACCGCTTCTCCTCAATCGAAGAATGCTCGCAAGTCTGCAAATCCGAATTTGGTAAAATAGTCAGAAGTAGTTTTTTTAAATATATGAATTCAAAGTCCTGTAATCCTAAGACTGTTTCATTCATCTTACAGCAGATGCGTGCACGCTACCCGTAGAAGGAGGCAACTGCAACTTATACGTCCTTCAATGGTACTACGACCAAGCGCGCGACCAGTGCAACCAGTTTGTGTACACTGGCTGTAGCGGAAACGATAACAGGTACCTAACTGTTGTGATGTATTGGTACACGCATCCATAAATTATTAAATCCGACACACCTGATTTCCACTTTATTAACCAATTTTACATTTTTGCTCAGATTCGAGACTCAGCGTGACTGTGAGACTCGCTGTAGCAAAGGACCTGCTGTTACCACCACCACCACCACTGTAGTTCCTGTAACTTATCCAAAGGTAAAATATTAAATAATAACCTTATTCCGGATGTAAAAAGGAACAGTTTTAATTTAAAATGAAAACTCCAAGGTAACCTGCGAAATTCGAATATTCTTACGTTTTTTGCAATTTGCCGCTCATCTCGTCCTAATCTGTCTGTATAGTCAGTCACCATAGATAACAGAAACAACAGATAGTCACTCAAGGAAGTAATATGAACTGAGAGGCTTGTACCTATTGGAGATTTAAGTCTGGCTGTTGCTAGTCGTCCGATAAGTCACGTGGCAATGGGACGGGCAACTGGTGGAACTAATGGCGCTAGCACCGCATGAACCTAAGCTCTTCATTGGTTGAATATCTGTCAATGTCATTTTATATTTCAAAATAGCTTGACCTCATTGGTCGGATTGGGACAAGCTATGGACACGCCATCTACAATCAGCTTTCACTTGCCAACCCCATTTGTCTACGTCAGCCAATGACGTTGCCTCTAGCATCGTTCGAACTGACAACACCGCGCGCCATTTTCTCGTTCTCTCTGTCACTCATAAATGCATGTTGCAACGCATGTACTCCATGACGCGCGCTCGCTTCGCTCGCATATTAAATAACACTAATATCTTCTGTCCTCGAAGTGCCGGGCCTCCGCCGGCCTCCTTCGTCGGCCTACGGCCCGGTGCCCATGCCGCCCATAAAGGATACTGTCGCGAGACGGTCGTATTATAATTTTGGTTATGGGTCATACTCAGAAAAAGTGTACATTTGATGTCTTTTCTTGTCCCGCAACTTCATATTTACGTAAATATTTAGTATTATGATATATTTTCTTTTATACCCCCTTTTTGTTATATTAGTCTAATTCTACGATGATTTCTCTGGTATTTTCAATTAAATTTTCACTATAAGATTATATTTTTTGATTGTCAAAACATTGATAAAAATATCGCCATACATTTTTTTGGTGTCCCAATGACGATTACACATTTTCAGAGATGAATTGTTACGAATTTTCATCGCTTTTTTTAACATTGACTGTGGTTAGATTATTCTTGATGAATCAAGTAACTAAATAAGACCAATTTTATCCGTAAATCATATACAGAAGGATTTATTTTAATTAAACAAATGTTGTCCCAAAATTATGAAGTTTCGTTACTCAGGGTTAGTAACGCGTGATAAAATTTGAAACGCAATGACTTAAGGTGGTATAAATAGTTTTTTTCTAATCTGGCAACTTACGCCAAAATCACTGTCACGGCAGCCATCTAGTTTTCGCCGCAGTCGTGAAGTCAAGACGTTTAGCAAGTGAAAATTCACAAAAAAATACCTCAGGGTGATAAACGACTATTAATTTGGTAAGTTTAACCCATTTACCGCCACGGTCAAGTAAGACGACAAGCCAAAAAGGACCTTAAGTCGACAGTATTAGGGCACTTTATTGCTTGTTCGGCTTGTCGTCTATACGTGACTGTGGCGCTCAAAAGGTTAATGTTTTTTGTTCACTTACCATGTTTTCTTCATATCTTTTGTATTATCTAAAAGAATACACTCAGTGCTTGCGTGGTAAAACCGTGGTTTACGTAAAAACATTTTTAGAGGTTATGATTTCTCAGATTTTATTATCATTTTCGTTACATTGCGTAAAATTGCGTTACGTTACGAAACTGAGAAATTGTTAAGCTTAGTTCACAAAAACTAAAAGTGCATATCTATATACCTGTGTATTAATACACAGGTATAGTTGCCGACAGGTTTTTTAATGGAATTTAATTAAATAATTACCAATGTTTATGGTATTTTTATTTTTATTAATCTAAATAAGACTGATAAGCCAAATATAATCAGGTGTTTTATTCACCCAATCCATGTGCACCATACCTTATGACATCAGTTTCGTGACGGAGATTCTCAGTATCGTTACCTATCAGTTTAGTTATAAATTCAAAATGTACACTTTTTCTGAGTATGACCCTTATTCATCCGGCTTCTTATCGGACGACTAATTAATTTTATTCATCCGCTAATCGGACGACTAGACACTTCGTTTAGTCATTATTACTTTGTAAAGTCACATTTTTTTTTTCTTGCAGTTGTGAAATCATCAAATAGGTAAGGGGTCCCGCTCTTGGGCAGAGCGAAATGGAGTGTTAGATTTCTACTGACTAAAAACCACCCATGTTCCTTCTTAGCCCTTTATTTATGTCGAAGCCGCGGTATCTCTTGTGAACAACCCGCAGACCCGACGGGTGGAGGTTAAGCCTTAATTTGAAATAGAAATAATATGCTGCAACATGAATTCATTCTCTTACAGCAATTGACGGAGTCAGAATGCAAGACTCCGAGCTCGTTGGTGCCATGTGGCAACAACGTGACAGTGTTCTATTACGATTCTGAGAGAAGGCAGTGCCTCGTCAGCGGCATCGGAGGTTGCGAACACCCCAACACCTACAGCACGGAGGAAGACTGCGAGAGGAGCTGCGGAGCTTTCCTCGGATTAGGTAAACAGAATAGACGTTTGCATAATCACCGCTTGAAAGGCAAAAAAATACCAAGCGACATTCATTACAATGTCGTTTTGTTTAATTTTTGCCTTTCGAGCGTCGACATAGAAATAAGTAACTGATTTCGTTTCTCAGAATTATCACTCTGATAGCTCATTTACACTCTCGCGCGAGTGACGAGACAAGCTGCGAGGAGAGGCACGAGTGGAGTGTGTGCACAGAACACATATACTCTAAGTGTGTGAATGGTGTGTTTGCGACTCGCCTAAAATATAAATAATTCACAGGGTTCTATTGCGATTTATAGATATCATCCACCATCTTCTTCGGCGACGTTTTTTTTTTGTAAATATGTCACGTAGTTGTAAAAACTAAGTAAGAAAGGAGTTGATGTTGCTAATAATTCGACGTCTTCCATCATTGCTGGCTTAAAGCGAACTGAACGCCTCGCGAGTGTGAACAGACACACAATATCTCGCAAAAATCACACGAGCTGCGAGGCAAGGTGCGATACGAGTCACGAGGCGAGAGTCTAAATGAGCTATGATAGATTGCAGCCAAAATCTTGTGAAACCACTGAGTTACTTACCATTATAATTACGACGCCTTCCTTTCTAAGATGTGTGCGGCGCCCAATTGGACCCCGGTAACTGCCGTGCGTCCATCCCCAAGTACTACTGGGACGCGCAGACGGGCTCCTGTCAGTCATACGCGTATGGCGGCTGTGGCGGCGGACCCAACCGCTTCTCTACCATCGAGGAGTGCATGAATATCTGCGGGGACACTGGACCTGGTGAGTGCCAACACTATGCTGCATTTCTCTCTCTCTGGTTTTGGGATCTCGAATTCTGGATACAAAATTTATACATACTTTTAATTTATCTTTTCAAATATATTCTTACTAAAACGACTCACAATCTCTTAAACTAATGCAAAGCATGCATTTAATTGAAGTATGGCCAACAAGCTTCCTCGCTAGTAGCATAGTAGAGGGTAGCGGTGGCGCATGGCGCAGTGTGTACTATAACGCTAGTGCCTGGGGCAGCGCGCGCGTGCCTGCAGGAGGTGCACACGGGGCACAGCTGCGCGGCCGCGCCGGCGCCGCGCTGGCACTACAGCGTGGCGCACGCGGACTGCGTCGTGTTCGCCTACCTCGGCTGCGGCGGCAACGACAACAACTTCCACTCCTACGCGGACTGCGCTGGAACTTGCAGAGTGTCGGGAGCGGGAGGCGACGGTACTTACATCCGCTTCACTCCGTGCGCGGCCGACTTGTCTCGATCCCCTCCTACTAACAGAACAGAACTCTTGCTCTTGACTATTAAGTCACGGAATTAGCGCGTCGTGAGCGTCTAGAGACGGTAGTACTAGCTAACAACATTCTTGTCATTGAAATTTTGTTGAGCACAAGCAAAGCCTTAGAGTGAACAAACGGTGACTCGTTTGGTTTGTATAGAAAGTTAATATTGTCGCCTCTAGTAACGGCCGCCGAGACTTCTCTATACTTTGAGCAAAATCCGCTGTCAAAGGTCATGTGACAACAGAATAGTAGGCTTTCACTAGACTTGAAAACTCTTCAAAAACTGGTGGATAGGATCCATGAAACAAAGTCTACCGCGCGCGCAACTAACGCTTTACGCCATGGCCGTCAATGGGAAAACCGCACGAAGTTCTAGCACGTCAAACGCTTATGCTATGTTCTGTCTGCACTGCTTGCACACTAGCTCGCGTCTCTGTCTTGCACCAGCACTTCTAAACTTTTGTCTCGTACTTTTTATGTTATGAATTTACTGTACCTACTCGTATTTTCTCTATTTATTCCATTTATTCGAATAAATGGAGGAGCATCGCGAGGGCTGCTTTGGCCAAAGAAAATGCAGAGTCATCAACCACGACCACTCTGTCAAGAGTGAACGACTAAGGAGGAGGACTCGTATTTATTTATCTATATTTATCTTTGTTTAGATGCCGTATAATATCGACGGTTTTCTTGAGGAGGATTGTAATTTTTGCATCCGTGACTTTATTCGTTGTCGACTACCGTGTTTGATCGTCCAACCACTGTGATTACATTTGTGTTCCTACTGGATTTTTTCGGTACAGTAAATGCGTTGTCCTGCATGATTGTTGACTTCATTATTATTCCCTCGCACAGAATAGAAACAAAACAATTGTGTTTATGATTAAAATCTTGAAATTATAGATCAGAACAATATGCTGCCACCGGACTGCACTCCATACCATCAACAGTGCGAGTCTCTCGACTGCCAATATGGCGTTGACAGTATCAATGGAAACGGATGCGTGAGGTATGTAGACAAAATATCTTTTACGATGAACAATCATAATGTCTGTTTTTTATTTTTAAATGTTGCCCCAGACTTGGGATTTCTCCTGTATCGCAGGTTCGTTTACAAAGACTTAAACTCACATACACAAACACACCCAGATCCGAAAAAACTATCTGTAGGCCATACACATATTTGTTCCGCGACACGCAGCGTAGCAGCCATATTTATATTGTGGTAGCAGTCCAATTGCTCAGCCACTGCGCCAACCGTGTCGTCGAAGTGGTACGGATGGATAGAGGACATTTATAGACAAACAAATAAAAAAATTAAGTTCAAAGATCTAAAACCCGACTACTAACAAAATCGCGGTCTTAAAAGTAGAAAACAAGAAAAATTCTTGTCTGATATTCTTTGTAGTCGCATGCCACTGATACCTGATGCTCCTTCATGGCGTTCTCATGGATACAGAAGCCAGCTATTAATTCCCATTAGCGAGGTGGCATGCGACTACGAAGAATATTTTTGAACTTAATTTTTTTATTTGAATTTTATTTTTGTGTGTACTTAAACTATAATATAATACATATTTGTAATGTGCTTGCCAAGACCTTTCATTTGATACCAAACTTGCTATGATTATCTCAATTTAGTATTTTATGAGGTAAATTTTTGTCATTTAAATTCCGTCATAAAAAGAATTTATAAAATTTATATAGCTTAAGTCACCCGGGCTATTCTTACGAGTCTATTGACACCTATTTTATTAAAATCCGTTCAGTAGTTTAGGCGCTACGGTGGAACATACATACATATATACATACATAGACTGCCAAAATCATTACCCTTCCTTTTGGCTTCGCCGTAGTCGGGTAAAAATTTCCAGTAACACGGTATCCCAAGCTCTCAATAACGTGACACTTTGGGATACCGTGTTACTGGACATTTTTTGTTTGTCTTCCATACATACCATTTTTATCGCGGGCCGTGATTTTAAAACTAAATCACAATGGTGGGCAAGTTGATATGCCACATCGGTTCTATCCCCTTTCTACGAATAGAACAGCGAATGGAAATACCAAATAGGAAATGTGTGAGAACAATGCCTTAACCTGAATCATCATCATCACAATTTCAGCCGAAAGACGTCTACTGCTGGACATATGCCTCCCCTAAGTGTCGCCATATTGACCAGTCCCGTGCGTCTCGCATCCAGCGGATCCCCGCAACCTTCACCAGGTCATCGGTCCACCTAGTGGGAGGCCTTCCAACAGTTCCAACGCAACGTCTTCTGGTTCGCGGTCGCCACTCCAGAACTTTTCGGCCCCATCGGCCATCCGTTCTGCCCTGCCCACTGCCACTTAAGTTTGGCAATTCTTCGGGCTATGTCGGTAACCTTGGTTCTCATGCGGATGTCCTCATTTCTGATTCGATCACGCAAGGAAACTCCGAGCATAGCTCTCTCCATTGCCCTTTGGGTGACTTCGAGCTTTCTGATGAGGCCCATTGTCAGCGACCACGTTTCGGCCCCGTATGTAATCACTGGCAACACACACTGGTAGATAGACTTTCGTCTTGTAGTTGTATACGTCCCTGTGTGCCTATTGGCCTTGTTCTGTTCTGTCTCCTGCTGATATGGAGGGAAGTGGAAATTATGTTTTTTCCTACTCCTCCGCTATTTTTTTCTGATTAATTTCGTTGCGGGATCCAAGACAGTTAAATCGCTTCTCTGGGACTTCGTCGAGCTTTATTGTCGCGCTTTTCTTGTGGTCGCCACTGTTGATTCTGGCTAACAGGAGTTACAGTGGTTTGGGAATAGTGTGGCGGGCTTGTCCCAAAAAAAATAAATAAAAAAAAAAACACTTTCGTCTTGAGACACTGCGGTAAGTTGGACGAGAAGATACTACTCAGCTTCCCAAGCGCTGCCCAGCCGAGTCGGATTCGATGATTGCCCTCTTTCTCAAAGTTGGACCTTCCTAACAGGACCGTTTGTCCCAGGTGGACATAATCGTATACCAGAATATTTTAATTTACACATTATTGCGATGAAAGGTTTGCTCTTATACTTTCATTTTGAAAAGGTGGAAGTGAGAGCCACAATCTTATAGCACGGATTGAGAAGCAATAAGAACAAATAAATTTAACCTTTTTAGCGCCACAGTCACGTATAGACGACAAGCCGAACAAGCAAACAAGTGCCCTAAGGCTGTCGACTTAAGGTACTTTTTGGCTTGTCGTTTTACTTGACCGTGGCGGTCAATGGGTTAACAATAAATTTGCAATGCTGATTTATTTCTCCCATTCAGATGTGTATGTAGAGATGACCCGTGCGTCAGAGCTAACTGCCAGCCAAATGAGCGATGCGAGGCCTTCGCTGTGAGGGACCGTGCCACCCAAGAATCGGTGTACTCCGCCAAATGTGTTGCCGGTAACTAATTCAGATCAATACATTTTTGACACGATTTAGAAAAAAGTATTCGGTTTTTGCATTTTTTTTTCATTTTTGATATCTCTTACCTTTTACATTGTTTTGATACATCAGAAACAAATGAAGTATACGTGGACTGCGATGAATATGTGGCGAACTGTTCGCGCCTGCGCTGCCAGTACGGCGTGCAGCGCGCGCGTCTGCCCGACGGCTGCGAGAAGTGCTCGTGCGTGCAGGTCGAGATCGACTGCGAGCCGCTGCGGCAGGAGTGCAACCTACTCAAGTGCAACTACGGCGTCGAGAGGATCGTGGGCGCTGACGGCTGCGAGAGGTAACCACACTTATCTTCTACAATCAACTTTAGAAGCTACGTTATTTCATGTCGTCTGTTCCGCTGCCTAAATCGTATCGACCAACTTACATCATTGATTGTTTCATACAGATGCAAATGCAAAGATTATCCATGTGAGAGGAAGTCGTGTGGTGAAGGCGAGCGCTGCGTGGTAAATCAATACGTGAACGGCCTTGAACTGGAGCCCCAGTACACAGCTGAATGCAGAACTGGTAAGTCCTATCTATGTTAAACTCTACTGTACATGATGTTATCTATCTAGTTATCTAGTTATATTTAAAAAAAAAAACGTTTTTTTTTTGGTGGTTGGAAATCATCAAATTTTAATAACCCCCGCTCTTGCGCAGTGCGAAAGACAATGTCAGATTTCTACTGACTAAAAACCACCCATGTTCCTTCTTATAGATCTCTTTCAGTTCCCGTTCAGACCTACTTTCCGAGTATGAGCAATGAAAATTATGTTAGCAAAGGGTCCAACTATCCCATAAACCCTTTTTGGGGACCAGATGTCGGAGACCTAATAATAATAATAATCAATTTATTTTCAGGCATAAAATATAATAAAATACAATTTGTGTTAGTTAATAGAGCATTAAAACTATGTTAGTAGCACTTCACTAGCGCACTAGGTCACTGCGCGTTCTTGTGGCACTTGCCCGCGGAAGCGACGGAACACCACTCCCTGCGGCCAAAAGTCCTCTTCCAAGACGAAATGCAGAAAACAAGTTGGTATTCGCACCACGAACGCCTTAAAGTTGACGTTGCGGCGCGACTCAAGCAACTGCACTCTCGCCACGTACTTGGTCTTCTGGCGCACGTACTCCACGATGTCCCCCGGCGTAGTGGTGTAGTGTAGACGGGAGATGTACACCGGAGTGTTCGGCTTTGCGGCACGAATGGTCACGTTTGGCTCCGATGGAGCCGTGCCGCAGCGGTTCTTGATGGTACGCTGACGACGTTTCCTCACCATCGTCACAAAACCATCATCAGCCTGGATCGGCGCCTTTTCTGGCACAGGCTTTCTAGCGGGAGCAGTTTTGTCCGCTACAATGCTTGCGAAATGTCTCGGTAGACGTTGAGAATTTGCAGGCGCTGCAGAAACGCGCAGCGGGTCGTGCGGTACAGTTCGGGCCGCGCAGTGCGAAGGCGTCGCCGCGGGAACGCGGGGCGCGCGGGCGTTGTGTTCTGCAAGCTCAGCAATCTGCTTATGCGCCGGCGTTGAAACTTCTGACGCGGAATTCGGCGACGATATATCGTGGCCGGCTCCGCGGCACGTGTCAACGCTAGGCACATTGACTGCTGACCTAGATACTGCCACACTGTTGCGCAATTCCCCAACTTCCTTGCGCAAATCCGTGACGATGTTCTGGGATGCATCCAGTTTTGCTAGCACTTCCGCAAGACTGGCCTTCAAGGAGACAATATCCTTAAGTAGGCTGGTTACGTCGACATGGTCGAAGGTCACGGGAGGAAGCTTGTTTAGCTCCTTCGCCACGAACGTCGGCACGTCGTCTGGGTCGGTCTCCTTAAACAGCGTGATAATATCCTGCAGGCTTCTCTTGGTCCCGTCACGGCGGCGGGACACCCCAAATCTCCCCCCCCCCCCAAATCCCCTAATCTGCACACGGCTCAGTTAACAAACTATACATCCCTCACTGTTACTTGGAGTTCCTTTAACGAATCGTTTCATCATCAGTTGTGAAGGCTGGGGCCTGCCTAATGGACGAGACGACTACGAACGAAGTGTCGTGCCGCCGCGAGTGTTTAGACGATGCTGACTGCCGAGGAGATCTCAAGTGCTGCCGACGAGGATGCAGTGACCTGTGTCTGGTATCAGTCGAGCAGACCAGCCCACATCCACTCCTTACCACAACTATTGCACCAGGTCAAGATCGGTTGAACTGTACCACTGTAAAAAGCCTTTGTAGGTTTTCTTTCTATAATTATGTAATAGGCGAGCACCCCAAAACAGAACGATTGAGCATAAAGCAATATTAGTCAAGTATCAAAATAATAATTATTATTAAGATGAATACGGTTTCCTGTAGTCACTACTACACTACACTATTGCGTTAAAAAAATTCTGTGCTTTATAGGCTGAAACTTTCTTTAGATTAGTTCTGCCATAAGCTATCCTGTCCTGCGTGTCTGTACCGTGGGTTCTGGACAGATTCAAAATAAATTGTTGCAATCGACATAAAAACAAGATTATGTAAAGTCATTTTAACTAGTGAATATAGGCTTCTTCTGGGTTAGCTCGTTCCATCGTCGCCTCATCTCTGCTCTTTTTTTTTGAGGGGGTGGGAAATCATCAAATAACCCCTCCCGCTCTGGGCAGAGCGGAAGGGAGTGTCAGACTTCTACTGACTAAAATCCACCTATGTTCCTTCTTAGCCCTTGTGCCGAGGCCGCGGTTTCTCTTTCGAACAACCGGCAGCCCCGACGGGTTCATCTCTGCCCTTAGGACAAGATTGAGGTCAAGAGTGTCTCCAAGATTAGGCCCATCTCATATAAAAAAAACGAAAACATTTTGTTCGTAGATGTGCCCGCATCAGCACCGCTGGCGTTACCGCACCCAAAACCGGAGGTGGAGGCATCTGAAGGTGGTTCAGCCACACTGCGCTGTCTGTTCCACGGCAACCCTCCGCCCAAGATCACGTGGACGTTCGGTGAGCTTACCGTAAGTATCAAATTCTTCCAATAAAGGGACAACAGGAGTTCAACGCGAGTTTTATAATGCGTTATTATGATTCACTGCAGTAAACAAAATCAGAAAAATATATGATATTCTTCAGGATATACACTAGTGACGTAGTGTGTTGAAAACATAATACAACAAATTTTACTCGATAGAAAAAAATCCCGAAGATACCTCTAAAAATTTCTTTTAGCGAGTAAAACCATTACTGAAATGCACGTGATCGTTCTGTTTTTTTGGCCAATAATTCTACGAGCAACATACTAAGGTCAATAGTGTTTTATTTTTTTAGTCCAATCAATAGTTTTTTTGTGTTTCGCATTCGCATTCCCGAACATAATTTTGTATGGTGGAAATTATGAGCATCCATTGCAGGGATGCGTGTCGCGGTCGCGGGGCACTGACGCAAGCTCCACCCATTCGCTCAAGGTCGCTGGCATTTATTGTCGCCTTGGAACTTGCGATCTAACCGGGAGGGTTGTGATTTGTCAGCATGTTTGTTTAGATGTTCAAAAACGGGTGGCACACAATTATTTCAAAGAGGTCTACATTGTGAATTTTGACGAAACAGGTCGATAACGCGGGCCGCTACAGGCTGATGTCTGACGGCGCGCTGGAGATCGTCTCTCTGTACCGCAACGACACCGGCGTCTACATCTGCGTGGCGGACAATGAGCTCGGAGTGGCCACGCAGGAGATACACCTGGTCGTCAATGGTGAGTGGTAGCTAGGGTCTGGGATGTTTGGTTTAACTATAGCTTACATTCAAATACAAGTTGCAGTATTGCACCCACGACTTTCAGGAGGTTCTCGCAAAATCTATCAGGTCAATTTAGTCTAGGCAACAAGTGCCTTTTTGATGAACTTTTTTCAGCAGTCTCCGAAAATTATGATTGAGGTGTCATTCGATTCGGAATGGCATCCAGATGATTTTTGAAAAAAAATTAAGTTTCGCTTGCAAAAACTGCAAAAGTTATAAACAATTATAACTAAAAAAATTAAAATGGGTTTTGTTTTTTGCAAATATCTCAAAACTTATTAGAATTTTGCAAATTCGAAAAATTATTCAAAAAGAGGAGGAAATTTCCTAAAGAATGTTTTAACTTTCGGAATTCTAGGACAACTTTCCCATCGGGTTGAAAATACGCCCGAAAACTGGTACTCCGTCTTGCGCAAGCTACGCTCCATTCGGACCTTTCATGAATAAATATTATTTAAACTTATTAAATATAAAATTAAAAGTAGAAAAAATTCAAGCGCCTGTAGAATGGATCAATAAACAATAATCCGTGGTTCAAAAGTTTTTATCGCGAATTTTCAATAAGTTATCCATTAGTTAATTAACAGTTTTTTATAGCACGAACATTAACATAGCAAGTGCGATAGTTGTTAAACTATTAATCTGAGATTTTTTTCCTTTAGTGGAGCTATTTTTCAGAGGTCTTAGAATAGGCTATCATTGGAAAAATTAAAAAATGTTAATTTTCGTTTTTTTATTAACAATTTACTAACTTTTTTTTTATTAACTATTTAATTTGAAAAAAACAAAATCATATCTTTTTTGTGACAATAAGTACAATAAGAAAAAAAATACTAGGTAAAAATTTATTTGTTTTTAACAAATTGTTTATTACTTAATAAACATTAAACAATGACAATTTTAATAAAACCATTTTTTTATACATAATATATTGAAAAGGAAAAACAAATAATGGGGATTTAAAAAAAAATATACCTTAATATTAATTAGAAGTGGGAGAAAATAATTGTTAATTAACAAAAAATGCGTTTTTAAGCAATAAATTTATGTTTCGAAACGATTTTTTTTAAAAGATACATAGTTATTATAGTATATTGCAAAATTTTAATTAGGTTTTGAGATATTTGCAAAAAACTAAACCCATTTTCAATTTTTTAGTTAATTGTTAATAACTTTTGCAATTTTTGCAAGCGGAACTTCATTTTTTTCAACAAGGCTAGACTAATTATTAATATACGCTGTTTTTAGTCGTTAAAAAGTATTTCAGAATAACCCCCCTAGCGAGATTATGCGTATGAAAGCGCGGCTATAGAGCGAGAATCAAATGGGATGCGTTTTAACAACGGGGTGGTTATTAGTCACACTTATTAATCTCAAAGGCAGGACGACGTCTGCCCCAATGACTAATAGTCCAAGATCCTAGAGCAATCAGACATAACTTATTTTCACACGGATGAAACCTGAAGTTTTCAGTAGCGTCTCGTGTGCCTTGAATACCTACGCGCTTTGTGGAACTTGCCGAGTGACACCTGGGCAGGTACCAGGTGAGAAAGGTAACTAAAAATAAGAATTATTTAACTTAAATTCACATGGCTGATTTTTATATAATATGTCATGGAGAATATTATTTTATATAAAAATAATATATATATATTATTATTATTTTTATTATTTATATTTTTTTTTTTGTTTTTTTTTTTTTTTATTTTTTTTTTATTATTATTATTATTTTAAAGTAATATCATAAGTGTCAGACACTTTTGATGGACCAGAGCTTTTGTCAGACGCTTTTAAGCTTGGATTTTGGAGCGCCTGACCAATATAGCATGGCAATATCCCGATCATTTAGCTTTAAGTATTAAATCATAAGGAGTTTAGTATTATTTAAAGCGTCTGTTAAGCAATACGGCCGACGGAAAGTGTCTGGGAGTATTTGCGACTTATTTTTAAGGATATTGCCTAAAATATACGTAAAAAACGCAACGGTACAACACTATCCATGTTTGTAAACAAACGAATCAAATTATGAAATAACAAAAAGGTCTCTGGGACGGAAATTAACCCAATTATTAACACTTTAGCAATAAATTAATGATCACTTATTTTTTCATCGAAAATGTATTACTCCTAGATACTATTGCATGAAAACGACTACTAACCTATGCAAAGTCAATTGAGGTTGATTTTCAGTCCTTCTTGCACCACACTTCACAATACAACACGCCAGGCATATTGAATTGCTGTTTCCTAACATATACACGCAGTTTAAGAGATAATCTCGTCCTAATTTTCTCACAAATCGCAATTTAACAAAAAGTAAACAACTATTTAATTTTGACAGCACAACTACCACGAAACTCGTCGCCATCTTGTATCACAATATGGCGAAAACGGCACCCTACCTACTATTCTGTGACTCGCATATCCAAATGTTGCCATTGTGAGAAACAACTGAAATATTGTTGTCTCTTTCATCAAATACGATTACTGCATTAGAAAGAACGAACCAAAACTATATTTTACATTCTGTCTCCTATTTCACTCATATTTGTATAAGCAAGTGTGTATATAGAACATCGCGGCGTCTCCATAGGATCCTATCTCAATGGTCTGCCCGGACATAATTATATTGTACTAAAAAAACTGTATTGTACTAAACCTATTGTATTTTTATGTTATCTTTTATATATTTTACATATTTAAGCACCTAATTGGCACAAAAATTGACACAAATAAATCAAGGTTCAGTTGAAAATCAGCATCGACTTGCCTGACATTTTGCTGAATTGGGCCATTTTGGCGCAGCCGTGAGGCACACTGTGTTAGAATTTGTTTAGTTTTAAGTTTTTTTAATATACATTTTGTTTTATTATGTATGCACTTGTTGCATGGTGTACTAAACTTCTCTCTCTCATCTTTATATGTTCAGCGTAGAAGTTAAAAAGATGCGGCAACAAAATACATTCTTGACACACGCCTAACGAGGCGTGCGTCAAGAATGTATTTTACGATAATACTCCTACTAATGTTAGAAATGTGAAAGTTTGTGAGGATGGATGTTTGTTTTCATACAAAATCTACTGATTGGACTTGGATGAAATTTGGTACATAGATAGTTTATAACCTGGATTACTTAGGCTACTTTTAATCCTGGTAGTGCGATCCCCAGGGACAATTCCAAACTCCAAACAAAAGGACCAAACTCCACGGGAGCGAAGCCGCGACCATAAGCTAGTTTACAATAAATGCGGAGCACAGTGCAATTAAGTTATGCATTTACTAATATTGATCCTTTGTCAATCGGGGGCTGGTAGATCCTGTGAGAATACCTGTCAGAATTTCTGGAGATGAAAACGCCGTGTTGACTGGCGAGCTGGGCAGTCCGCTCGAAGTGCGCTGCCTAGCGTACGGGTATCCGCCACCCTCCGTGTTCTGGTACCGCGGTTATAACGGTGCTATAGTGCCATACAACGACGCAGTGTACTTAGCGAGAGGAAACATCCTCCTCATAAGAAGCCTGGCTATCGAAACTCTTGGACAGTACACATGTCAAGCGTACAACGGAGAAGGCAAGGCGGCGTCGTGGGTGGTCTTCGTACGAGCGTATCAGCCTGAAGAGTACTTCATTGAAAACGAGTTGTTAGTACCACGAAACACGTTCCCGCCCAGACCGAGACCACAACCACCCACCACCGCGGAGACGACCACCACCACTACTACGATCACTACCGAAGCACCCAGACCATTGTTCACGGGTAAGATTAGGAACTGTCAGCTATATGAACCTTTCTGGCTGATTGTCTGTCTTACAGCAGTGGCTTTTAAAATCTTTCACATAAAAATCATGAGTAATCCTGTTCTAACCTTTACAGGTTGCAATTGATGTAAGATCAACAATCATCCACTTCCACTTGTTACTTACTTTACTTCTTCTTGTTACGACCCACAGTAAACACAATATTTATAAACTTATTGGGACTCCTGTTCTACTGACCATGACGTAAGAATTTGGTGTATATTTAGTGATATTAAGTATAATCGTTCGTTTAGCTCGCTCGGGTCGGGTGTCACAGTTCTAATCTAACGAAACAATATATTCGAAACAAAAATACAAGGCTGTCTCCGAAACTAGAGGACACCATTGTTTCGGAGACAGCAAATACATATATACCTTACTGTACATAATAGTCCGATCAATTTAGACATTCAAGGTTACATTAATTCGCACCTGGCTGAAAATTGGTATGATTGTTCAAAACACCAATATAAATGAAAAGTAAAAAGTCCCCATCGTTCCGACCCTTGGAAAAAAAGTTATTCGAGGTCAAAGGTCACAAAAACTGATTTTTCGCGATTTTCAGCAAAATGGTAAGTTTTATCTTAAAGTTAGCTGACGGTTTACATTTCATTTGATTTTTCATTTGTCTTTGCAAATCTAAATAAAAGAAAAAGAGAAGTCCTGACTGACTGATTGACTCATCAACGCCCAGCCCAAATCCTAGAACCTAGAAAGCTGAAATTTTGCACAGAGGTTCCCTTTATAATGTAGACAAGGAATAAGGAAGGATTTTTCGAAATTCAACCCCTAAGGGAGTTAAATAGGGGATGCAAGTTTGTATGGAAAATCGTCATTTTCACGCGGGCGAAGCCGCTGGGAAAAGCTAGTTTTATAATAAAACTTACCGTTTTTGTGACCTTGGACCTCGAATAACTTTTTTCCAAGCGTCGGATCGATAGGGACTTTTTACATTTCATTTATAATGGTGTTATAAACAATCGTACCAAATTTCAGCCGGGCGCGAATTAATGTAACCTTACCCCTATTTTTTGATCTAATTTGACCGGACTATAAAGCAAGTCTCAAAGTGTTTTTTTTAGCATAATACTAAATACTCGTAAGTAAGTACATTTGCCATAAACAAGAAAAATGACTTTTTTATATTTCGCCTGACATCTTATCAAAATCGCCCTCTAACTCATATTTTCCACGTACAGTACCAGTGAGCACTCACGTGTCGACGCCATACTCGACATTGAACGCTGGCACCGACTTGCGCCTGACATGCGACGTGGACGGCTTCCCCGAGCCTGACGTGCACTGGACCAAAGATGGTGCCACCATACAGGTGGATGGCAGGATCACTGTCACTGGTAAGTCTACTCCTTCTTGGAGTTTCTACTTGGATAAGGTTCGACTAACGACTATATTAAAAATTCAGTATCATGTTATGAATCACAGTCATGAATCGCATCATTTGGCATCAGTAGATACAATCATGTCTTATTTTTGTTCTTAAAAAATGCAGCAAGGAAATTATCTCTTAGCTAAGAGATAATTTCCTTTGCTGCAATAGTCGTTTTTGACTTTACTGTGGACACTTTTATCGTGCACATCTTGCGACATCATCTCACATAATATACCATCTCAACATGAATGATGTAACCAAAGTTTTGTAACAGTATTCTGATTTAAAAGATTGTCCATGGAATTTCTTGCACGTTCTTCTCAAAAGAGATCTACGCTAGAGAATGGGCCACTACAGTAGACTTACAGATAATATGCCTTGTGACTGGGACTGTAGCTGATTTTATTTTGTATTTGTTCGACTATAATTGCCTATAACTGGCCTAATTGAAATATTTTGATTTTGAGATCTTAGATAATTGTAATTAATTACCGCACTGTTACTTGTATAAACTGTAACTTCATAGTGTTGTCTATCTCTTATCTTTCGTCACCATTAGGTAGCATTATCGTGTCCCGCCTGACGGTGGCTCGGGTGTCGGTCGCTGACAGCGGGCTGTACACCTGCCACGCCAGAAACCAGTACAGTTCGCAGTCTGACACTGCACAGATCAACGTGCAACGTAAGTACTCTTCTGTAAAGTTACTGTGTTAACTTCCCGAGGCACAGCGTGAGTAAACCTACCACATGGTGGACCAACTACTAAAGTATTTTTAAAATGGCTAAAATGCAGGATAGCCGTAGCGATGTTTAGGAAAGAACTAGATCTAGCAGAGGAAGTCTTTCAACTAAGTGAATCACCATCGTACTTTGTCTGTGTTATCTTATTCATATCATGACAATGACAAGGCTTATGAATAAATCATTCATGGCAGTACTTATATTTGTAAATGGTGCAGCGAACACATCGTACTGATAAATAATACAACGTCTTCCTTTTGCTCGCAAATTGGTACCACATTGTTAGTTGTTTATGGCACATCCAACAACAAACTTTGAGGTTCCCAAGAACTTCTTACTGATCCGGAAAATTCGTTAACCATCGCATAATGTCCCGTGTTTTTATTAATTGATATCATAAAAAGCACAAGTTGTTTGGTCAGTCGTTTTATTATGCATACTTAAGATGGATGTTTCATCGTTTTTATATTTGCAGAGCTCGCGGTACCCGCTAAGTGCACAGATAATTTCTTCTTTGCTGACTGCAACCTGATCGTACGCAACAAGTTCTGTAGACACTCGTATTACTCAAAGTAAGTACATAATGTTAAGTGAGGTTAATCGATCAATTAGGTCAATCGATATCATTTACTTAACAAGAGTGTTTAATTGTTCATCGACTATTCCCTTGTTTTAGCTAGTTGTTCATTTGGTCGGAATTTGCATTATTCATTTATTTGAAAAATCCTACTAGTCTACTTACATTATAAATGCGAAAGTTTGTGAGATTGAATGGATAATTTCGTTAAGTGACACTCTTTCACGCAAAAACTACAAAGCGTATTTGAAAGCACACAGATAATTTATTAACTGGATTAACACATAGAAGAATTTTAATTCCGGTAGTATAATTCACGGGACAACGAACTCTACGCGAATGAAACCGTAGGCATAAGCTGTCGTACACGTACTCGATCTATTATTGTAATTTTGTCCGTAATAACCTCGTTTTGTATTCCCAGATTCTGTTGCAAGTCGTGTGTTGAGGCCGGTCAACTTGACCCCCAGGAGGCAGAGCTTCAAGCAGACCAGCCCTACAGGAAGAAGTAGACATCAGCTTCACCAAGATCTTACATAGTGTAGTAGCCAGAAGCGACCGATACTAATATTTGTTAGATATATTCACCATTTTCCCTCGAGTACTGCTTAAAAAGTATTTTGTAATTGCAATATTGTGTTAATTATTTTCTATTAGAATTAGTCGTGACGATAACCCCTCTTAAATGAATATGTCTAGTTAGGTGTTAGTGTTTCAGCGAGACGAAACTAGTTGTTGTTACCTCCTTCCTGCATAGTATCGGTCACAAGCTCTGGCGTAATATTGTTATTGTTTCATGTGCCATAGCCGGAATAGGTTTTATTTCTTAAACATTATACGACAACACAGCAGTGTACTGTGCGTATGTTCTTAACACGCAATCATACCAAAAGATTTAATGTAGATAGTTAATATTACTTGAAATTAACAGTTTAATGTAAATAAATATTTTAAAATGTCACAATCTCCATCTGTGATGGAATATTTTTGAATAATTTTACATTACTATTAATATCATAAACGGGATTTTTACCATGTTTGATTTTTGTTTCGAGTTCCCGATATTTCGGCGCTGTTACAAGCACCATGATCACGGATAAACTGAAGTCATTGCGGGTGGATGTTTATGAGCAGACAAAACGGTCTACCCTCTTTCTCGTTCGTTTTTTGCGTTCGGCACCACACCATTGTCACTCACTACACGATTCTGTTCCCGACACACAAAACTCACTGTGTCCACTCGCGAACTTTTTTCGGCACTTTAATTAATACTCGGCTTTAATTTTACATTTCTACATAGTTAGTCAGAAGATTAAATTATTTATGTAATAAGTTGTCTAATAAAGTGAATGTTTAGTTCATAGGGTAACGCTAGGTGGCTATTTGACAAGTCACAATAATTTGTTTAAGAATCCTTTTATAATTGTGACGATGTAAATAGATGGACATTAAAAAAGTATAAAAGTATCAACATACACTGTGTTTAATTTCCGCTTGTTAGAATGATGACAAAGTCCGTTCGATTCCACCTCATAAAGGCTTTCGATTGCGTAAACCAAGTCACCCCTGCTGAACCTAAAACATTTAAAATAAATTTCAAGAACTATTTGAGTAGACAAATCATACCTGAAAGAAGTTAATGTACAAGTAAATGACACATCATTTAGCCAGAGAATTAACGCTTTTTCAGATTGGAGTTCATCAAGGTTGTATATTGATTCCGTTCCTGTTTTAAGTTGGGGTACATTTGCAAAACGAGCTTCAAAATGAACCATATGTGATATTAATTTTAATTTGTTTTTATTTTTATTAAAGAACAAATCCTAATGAACCTATAAAATTTATTTTTTATTAAATTGTAGCCACTCTGCAGCAAATCAGAAAAGTTGAACGAAGTTACAGTGGCCGGACGCAAAAACGAAAGGGTTTTATAAGTTTGACGTGTTTGTCTGTCTGAGTGTGTGTGTGTGTCTGTCTGCGCCATCGTACGTAGCTCCCGAGCGTATGAACCTATTTAATTTAGTTTTTTTTTTTTAAAGTGAATTAGTCGAGAGTTTTCTTAACTATGTTTGAACAAAATAAATTTAGCCGTTTAAAAGTTATGAGGGCGAAAGAGGGGGTAAATAAACGATAGCGAATATATCCGAGTGGGATATCAAATGAAAGAATTTGATTTGTACAGTGAAACTTGGTTATGTGGGACCTGGAAAAGTGAGAAACCTCCATAACTGGAACTCATGCTGGGGTCCCAACACTTTGGGACTGAATTACCTCTGTTAGTGGGACGAAGCAAACCTCTATAACTGGGATTCGTTATTTCGATTTTATCGTCACAGTTACCTCTATAACTGAGACGTAGCTAGTGAATATTATATCATTAGCCTCTGTAACTCAGATAACATCGTTTTGTTTGTTTAGTTACTTATTCTTATTCTACCCGCAAATTCCGCACTTAGGTAACCAATTTTGAGCCTCAGTGACTTTCAGATTTAGTTTTGCTATATATCTACGGATGTTATTTGAAAAATGCCGAAACGAAGGCTCCATCCGTCGTTAAGAAAGTTAATATCCATTAATAAAAGTGGGAAGACACGCGAACTAAATGTACCAAAATCTACTCTTTGTAGAATAATTCAGAACATATAGGACCAAATTCAATCACACTGTTCTGAACGACAAGGAACACTAAAACGTGTATGATTATCAGAATATCCTGAACTTTACCATTATTTTATAAAGACATATGTAATTTGGTAATAAGCGGTAGGTACCCCGACACGAAAACGTTTTAATTAAAATAATAATATTATGTTTATAAGATGTCATATTGTTTTTTGCATTTTAAAGTTTGTTTTATGATTTTATGCTTTTTAGTCACACAAGATTCTTGTTATGAAACAATTTTACACTACCTCTTTCTGTGCCGGCTGATGTGGTACTTCACGAAAAATATAATAATAATAATAATATTCCACAACTATCACACAACGCCATCTAGTCCCAAGCTAAGCAGAGCTTGTGTTATGGGTACTAGACAACTGATAAACATACTTATATATTTCTAAATACATACATATTATAGATAAATTACACCCAGACACAGAACAAATGATCGTGCTCATCACACAAACATTTGTCCTGGGTGGGAATCGAACCCACGACCTCCGGCATAGCAGTTAGGGTCACTAACCACTAGACCAACAGGCCAGTCAAAAATATATCTACTTATCCATGTTTTTGTAATCGATTAAAGTGACATCGATTAATATTGGAAACGATTGTTTAAGTAGTTTTCAGACGAGCTACGGCTCAGTCAAAGTTAAGGAACTGCATGTGTCGGTATCCATTATAACTGGATGAAATATAGTTAATGATAGTGTACAATAGTGTATATAATTATAACGTTATTTAATTAGGTACTCCAAAGATTGAAGTATATTTAAATAATATCTATGTCTGCCCGAGGAGTTTTATTGCACAAGGTTTTCTGTCAGGAACTTTCGAAAAAAAAAACCAGTCAAATACACAGTAGACCCCTGTTCTTTCTGTTCTGTGGTAGACCCAGATACACAGTTTACCATAGGGTAGAATATCATGTAGAATAGGTCAGTTGACAAAAAATATTGGACAAATGTTTTTTCTTTATTCACTACAGAAAATGAGGACAATACACTTAGATCAAATAGCAACACAATACAGTGCTTCGAAATGTCGTCTGACGTCATAGTTTGGTACATTTTTTACCAGAAAGTGATGTCATGATCTTTGAAACATTTTATTTTCGTGTTTTTTTTATTAATATTACAAAAAATATTGATAATAATATTTTGATAAAACAAAAAACACGTATCCAATATTTTTTACCCACGACGGAACGGAGACGGTATATGCGTTTGGGGTGAGAGGTTGTTTGTTTGTGTGTTTGTTCAAATACATGTTGCCATTTTTCTCCAAAACTACTAGTCCGATTTTGATGCAGTTTTCAGTTATGGGTTTGGGTTTGATTGGTGCATGTTCTTAGATAGGTGTTACGGTGACAACTCACCAGGGGGCGCTGCAGCAAACATTTTTTGTGCAAATCAAACTTGCCATTTTTCTCCAAAACTACAAGTCCGATTTTGATTCAGTTTTCAGTTATGGGTTTAGGTTTGATTGGTGCATGTTCTTAGATAAAAAAATAAAAATAAAAGTAAAAAGTTTAAAATAAAAAGCAAAATTAAAAATTTTGAAAAAACCCACGACTGTTAAAAATTAATTGAAAAAAAGGATAAAATAACATAAAACACCCACCTTAAAAACCCAAGAATGTCCGTCGGGAGCTGAACATTGCAAAACTAGTTCATTTAATGGCAGCTCCCGACGGACATTCTAATAATCTAACTTACGGACTAAGATTGATTAGATACAACGGGCTAGTGTCCACAACTCCACGTCTAAAGCATGCCTAAAGCGCGTATTTTGTGTACGGGTGAGAATTAATCTTATTCGATCCACGACAGCTCCCCGAGAAAAGCTAACAACCCTTTGGTGTTACCGGCAATCTCGCGGAGAGTATACCAGGGTTACCGATGTGCTTGACCCTGTATGGGGCAACCCCCGATGTATGCTGCGTGTACTTTTTACCCCAGACTTGTAGCGTATTGAGGCGCACTCCCGTCATCGTTGCTTCCTACTGAATGAAAAAGTCGATACAACGGGCTAGTGTCCACAACTCCACGTCTAAAGCGCGTATTTTGTGTACGGGTGAGAATTAATCTTATTCGATCCACGACAGCTCCCCGAGAAAAGCTAACAACCCTTGTGTTACCGGCAATCTCTCGGAGAGTATACCAGGGTTACCGATGTGCTTGACCCTGTATGGGGCAACCCCCGATGTATGCTGCGTGTACTTTTTACCCCAGACTTGTAGCGTATTGAGGCGCACTGCCGTCATCGTTGCTTCCTACTGAATGAAAAAGTCGAGCGGTGGAAGCCCCAGTGGGGCTGTGTTCGGAGTTGTGCTCATGCAGCCTGTAATCGCCATGCAGGCGAGCCTTTGCATACTTTGCAGCATGGCTGCGGGACCACCAGACCACTGCCGTAGGTGATCATGGGTTGGATTACCGCACAGTAAAGCCAAAGTATAATTTTGGGGGATAGGCCCCACTTCTTACCTATCATTCTCCTGCACTGCCAAAAGTAATGCAAGCCCTGTTTAGCTCGTTGTCAAGATGACTGCTCCAATTTAACTTACTGTCCAGTTATTTTAGTTCTGTAAATTGTAGTTTTTAAATATTGTAAATAAAGAATTATGACAAATGATTTTCATACCGTCGCGTTTATAAAATTTTGAGAAGCAATTCAACAGATCTGTGGCTATACAACAATAAATAAGTCAAAAATCAAAATCAAAGCATTTATTTCAAGTAGGCCGTTACAGGCACTTTTGAATAGTCGAATTAAACTATCTGCGGCACTCAGAGATATCCAACGATTACTCAAGCCGCCACCCAGCAAAGGCTTGACATACTTTTGTATGACAAAACTGCCAAAAACCCTTACCAAGCGACGTCCCAAGCAACCACTGAAGCTCTCCGAGTGCGGCAGTAAAGTACTGAAGCTAAATAAACTAAGCTAGTCCCAGTCACAAGGCATGTAATAACTCGTGATTGTACTGTAGTTGCCCATTCCAAAGCGTTGGTCTAATGAGAAGAATGGCAAGAAACTTCCTGGACACTCTTCTCAAATCGTTTGGGTTTACAATATGTTCAAGGTTCAGACATAATCTTGGTATAATACACACATGAAGACTATGCAAATTAGTGTCTGAGATGGTCTTTTGAAGAAAGCACCACACAGATTTGAGTGGACCCGTCCAGTCAGTGCAAGCATTAATTTGTCAGTTATCGTGGAGCTCGACTTATAACTCAAGGAGCTCAACGTTCGACGAACAATACCAAAGAAAGGACATTTGGGTGGGTCACTTATAGTACTCAAACTGCCAGACAATCGTTAAAATTACATAAAAACCCACACGGTCCTCACATTCACAATATAAAAATAATAAAATACATGAAGACTATGCAGATTAGTGTCTGAGAAGGTCTTTTGAAGAAAGCACCACACAGATTTGAGTGGACCCGTCAAGTGATTTTCTAAAAGGATATTCATCATCTGCATAACCTTTTCACAGAGGAGCTATGTTGGGGTCGGCTTCCAGTTTTACCGGATGCAGCTGATTAAGTTTATTTTACATGGAGTAACTGCCTATCTGACCTCCACAACCCAGTTAATACTAGGTTAAGCGATACCCTTTGGTAAGACTGGTTGTCAGACTTTCAGGTCACCTGTAACGACTGCCAAAAATCTATATTTATGGCAGCCGGGACCAAAGCTCAACGTGTTTTTCGAGGCACGGAGGAAACTCGGTATACAATAGTACACCCGGGAATCGAAGTCAGGAGGTCGAGTATTTTTTTCCTGACTGTTTCTGATTGACTGTCAACCTCGTAGGTTGACATTAAGTTTACGTTGTCCTTGTAGCTGATATTTCAATTTTTTTCATTGTCTTCTTCTTCTTCTTTTCGAGTCGATGACTATAAAACTCTGTCCACCCAGTACGTGGCAACCTGGATGGCTCTATCATTTGCGTCATTCTGGTCATTGAGCGTGCAGTTATTAGTTGTGCAAGACGGGCACGAGAGTAGATGTGGCATATCATGTATTGGGGCACCACACTCACATTCTGTTCGAGATGGGTCGATTACCCCATCTGGCTAAATTGGATCGGCAGCGGCCAACTTGAACACGCAGTCTGTTTAAATCGGCCACTGCAGTTCGTGACCAGGGGGTAGATTTTCTGCCGGTGCAATGAAGTTTGGAGGGGGTGGATGTTTGTTCTCCCTCAGTGTGCGTCGTTCATCTGCCGCACTGTCCTCCGAAGAGGTAGTTGGAAAACTGGTTCGTGGTAGTTGATGTCCATACAAGGGGTGTCGGCTGTCTGCTTCCTGTTTGCCTTTCTCAATGCGAGTTGCTATATCCCGACGCACGACTGGAGGAGCTATGCCTGCCAATGGATACAGCATCGTAAGAGGGGAGGGTTTTAAGCATCCCGTAACGATGCGGTAGGTTTCGTTGAGCGCTGTGTCGACCTCTCTAGCGTAGATGGAACGATGCCACACTGGGCATGCGAATTCTCCAGCAGAAAAGGAGAGACATAGGCCAGTGGTACGCAGAACTTGCGGTGATGCTCCCCAGCTGGTGGAAGTAAGGCGGCGGAGTAGGTTATTACGGGAAGCAACTTTCTTCTTTGTCTTCATGCAATGGTGCCTATAATTATGTTAAAGACCTATCCAATGTAATACCTAGGTAGCGTGGTTGTAGGCAGTGCTTTATGTTAACGCCTTGCCATGAAATGTTGAGACGTCTGTTTGCTTGACGATTAGGCCCTGCGCAGACGACAGACTATCCGAGACG
This sequence comes from Diarsia mendica, assembly GCA_949316265.1. Classification (NCBI taxonomy): domain Eukaryota; kingdom Metazoa; phylum Arthropoda; class Insecta; order Lepidoptera; family Noctuidae; genus Diarsia; species Diarsia mendica. The sequence continues at coordinate 5,172,155 of OX438906.1, read as the reverse complement.
CACTTTTTAGTCTGTGAAAATAGAACCTATGCAATTATATGCAGTAACGCACACGACGCGCAAAAAGTCCGGCGCACAAAAAATCCGTGTAATTCGGGCAGACCGCACCGCGCCGCGGCGCGCCGCTTCGCACAAAAAGTGTGTGAAAAAAATTGAACGTTTGCTTTCAACGCGCGCTAACGCAGACGGCGCACAAAAAGTGTGCCGTACAAAATAATACTTCGCGATCTCTGCACGATTTCCATAGCGTCTACGTCCCTACAGCTCTGCCGACAAAATGATCGAAGATGTGCGTCGTGTGCGTTGAGTCTGTGAAAAATCCGCGACCGACTTTTTGCGCGCCATGCAGACTTTTTGTGCGCCGCAGACTCGATCGCACAAAAAGTGTGCCGTCTGCGCAGGGCCTTAGGCCCTGCGCAGACGGCACACTTTTTGTGCGATCGAGTCTGCATGGCACAAAACACAAAAAGTCTGCATGGCGCGCAAAAAGTCGGTCGCGGATTTTTCACAGACTCAACGCACACGACGCACATCTTCGATCATTTTGTCGGCAGAGCTGTAGGGACGTAGACGCTATGGAAATCGTGCAGAGATCGCGAAGTATTATTTTGTACATGAAGTACAGAAAAAGAAGAAGAAATAGAGAATTTTGGGTACATCCTATACTTTCGGAAAGATTAGGTACTGAAGGGACAGTTCCATACTAAACATTCAATTCTGAAACAACATCCGGCAAATTTATCGTATAGTATCGTGTAGTATCATAAATTGCTGGTCTGTTTTGTATTTCTTGAATTAACATAGTTACATCGACCTCTGGCGCCATGATAATAGGTCGCGTGCGTTACGTCCACCCCTAGCAAATGCAGATTGCCGACTAAAGTGTGCGCCGTCTGCGTTAGCGCGCGTTGAAGCAAACGTTCAATTTTTTTCACACACTTATTGTGCGGAGCGGCGCGCCGCGGCGCGTTGCGGTCTGCCCGAATTACACGGATTTTTTGTGCGCCGGACTTTTTGCGCGTCGTGTGCGTTACTGCATATAATTGCATAGGTTCTATTTTCACAGACTAAAAAGTGCGTCACGGATAGTCTGTCGTCTGCGCAGGGCCTTACGGAGATGGAAAGCACATGATTCAGTATTTGATGGATTTGGCCGTAAGGCGTTTTGGTCATAATATTTACCAAGTGCTTCCACAGCTTTCGTTAAAATGTCTTCAGCCTCTTCAAAGCTAGGTGTCTGAGCTGCTAGAGCGAGGTCGTCAGCGTATAAGAAGCTTTATGTTTCTGGGGCGCGAGGCTGGTCATTTGTGTAGAATATGTTGATTAGCGTTGGAGCTAGTACACTGCCTTGAGGGAGCCCATTTTTTGGAATTCGCCACCTGCTCTTGCTGTTTTTAAGGTGCACTTGGTAACGGCGAATGTTCAAAATTATACTAAGGAGCTGCACGAAGCCACTATCTTTCGTGAGGTCGCTGACCTTTAATAGAAATCGTCGGATGTAAACTGTGGCATACGCTGCTGACAGATCAACAAATACAACACCCGTCACATTCTTCGCCTCAAAACCATCTTCAATGTGTTGCGTCAGTTTAAGAGTCTGGTTGGTACACGACTTACCGGTCTGAAGCCAGCTTGTTCAGCAATTAGGTGGGGTTCGATGACAGGCGTTAGGCGGTTCAGCCTAACAGTTTAGGAGCCTTTCAAAAAGTTTGAGAACGTATGGCAAAGCAAGGAGATCGGTCGGTAGCTTTTAGGATCTTTTGGGCCTTTCCCAGGTTTTAGCAGAGCAATCACTTCTCCATAGTTTTGGATTTTTTTTATCTTCAAGGCAGGTGTTAAATAAGGATAAAATCCAGGATACAGCTATTGGCCCGAGGTGTTTCAATTGTTCTACAGTAATGTCGTCAAAGCCAGTAGCTTTACCATTTTTTAGACTTTTAATCCCATAAACTACATCTGAGAGTGTAAAGGATTTGCTCAAGCAGTCGGTGTTTTGATCTGACACAGATAACTTCTTAGTTCTAGGTAGACGTTGTGGCAATTTACCATTGAGAAGAAGCTGGTGGGCAACTTGATTGGCGGTCACCTGGCCTCTCTGCCTCACGGGGGTTGTCGGTAAGTTTCTGAATTGTGCTCCAGGCCTTCTTACTATTACCTATGTGTCATGTCTATGTCAGTAACTAACTTCATCCATTTGTGTCTCCGGCTTTCTCCCACATCCCGCATAAGTTCCTCGCCGAGCACTAGGGTCTCCTCAGAGAATGGGTCTGTGTTGTATGATCGTATTTCGTGAGTAGCGTGGCCGAGTCCTTGCTCAAACCAGGGATATAAGCGGTACGACAGCCACGCGGAATGTGCTGGCGGGAAACTGCCCATACAACGTCGACAAACTTCTCGTAGTTGTTCGGTACAGGATTTATGTTAAGAAGTTTTGAGTCAATGCTATCTGAAAACATCTGCCAATTAGCCTTTGCGAAGTTAAATCGGCGCCTGAAAGGTGAATCAGTCACCCAGATCACTGAGGTTTTACTTTCCAAGGCGTTCAGGACAAAAGTAAAGATTTGCAGCTCGGAGACAGTATTTATAGGTAGTCTCATAGACCGAGCGTCTATGGTTGACTCGTAGTGTTGCTGCTCCGGTGAACCGTAACTAGGTATGTGCGTGAATCGATTTTACACTTCTGGACACATCTATTGGCCCACCTTAGAGTTTAGGTTTCGATGGCCCCTACCGAAATATGATTGCTAGATTGAACAAAAACTGTTGATGCAGTTTTAAACCTGATACATTTTACCATCTTTTTCGATCGTATTGTTTTAAATTTGTATTCAGAATACCATACGACATGGAGCTACGCCTAACAAGTCGGATATGCGCCTTGTTACAGGCAATTGATTTTTGAATAAAAAACATGTTTTATCAAATAAAGGTTTAATTTAATAACGCGTGTTGCCTCCATGGGTATCTACCACAGCTCTCATACGATCAGGCATAGAGTTTATCAACCGCTCTATGAAATTTTGAGGGATCATCTCCCATTCCTCTTCTATGGCAGTTTTCAACTCCTGCATCGTCTGGGCAACTGGCTGACGAGCCCTAACACGTATTTTTAGCTCGTCCCACATGTGCTCAATGGGGTTCATGTCTGGGCTTCTGGCTGGCCAGTCCATAACTGTGATGTTCACATCCCGAAGATATTCCCTGACGATGCCGGCCGCATGGGCTCTTGCATTGTCATGCATAAAAAGGTAATTTGGGCCCACTTAGTCCGCGTATGGTATCACGTGAGGTTCTAAGCACTCACGAATGTACCTTTCAGCATTTAATGTTGGCAGCCGTGGTCCTGTAACAACCTCAAGTTGAGTTTTGCCGCTCGCGGATATACCGCCCCAGACAGTCCATGAGCCACCGCCATGCAACCCTCTCTGCAAAGCAGCATTGTGCGAAACGCTCTCCCTTACGTCGGTAGACCTTCTTCCTTCCATCAAGGCGCGGGCCCACCGCGGCGCATGCTGTGCACGGGCACGCGGCGCATTTTAGCTGCGTGTATTAATTTGTTTGGCAACGTGGGTCAACGTTTCCACTGGAATACACGTATATGACCAACGACTATGTATAGCGTGGCACAGCGCACGGAGAGGCTACGATATAACACAATAAGCGATTGTACATCGATAAGCGAGCTGTGCATAGTCGTGGGTCATATTCGTGTACTTCAGTGGAAACGTAGACCCACGTCGACAGCGTTGAGCTATGTAACCACCTATTCAAGCAAGCCACGCATGTATCAATGACGTCAATTCATGCGTAGGCTCTCCGTGGGTTGCAGTGGACACAACCACATACATTTTCTTACAAAGCGAAGCATACTACACGTGCGTAGCCTCTCCGTGCACCGCGGTGGGGCCGCGCCTTCATTGCCATGTAACACAATTTTAGACTCATCAGAAAAGAGTACACGGCTCCAACCTTGCTGTCTGCGTGCGAAATGAAGGCGCGCTGTTCGGTGGGCTCGCGTTAGTTTGGGCCCATTAGCTGGCTTGTGTGGTACGTGGTACCATATCGCGTTCTTTTAACCTTCTCCGAACAGTTCGAGCGCTCACAGATACTCCGTGGAAGTCGCGAAGTTGGTTTTGTATCTCAATGGAGGTAAGGTGACGATTTCTCAAGCTGGTCGTCACGATGAATCGATCCTGCCTTTCAGTTGTGACCCGAGATCGTGGCCTTCCTTGGCGACGAACAAAGCCGCCAGTCTCTAGGTACCTCCGATAAACATTTCGGACCGCAGATCGACTTAAATTAAGTTGAGCACTCACGTTTCTTTGGCTGTGTCCGGCCTGAATAAGTGCCACAGCTTGGGCAGCGACTTCAGGTGAAGTATCCATAGATTATTGATAGAACCTCACCTTAATGTTAAGAATAAGTATTGTTTGTTGCAAAACCAAAGATATCAATCACTTTTTCAAGAATTAAATCCAAGTAAACCAATAAAACCAAGTTTTCTTAGTATTCGATTGTTTGATATCAACAAACAGGCTCCAAATTGTCTTTTGTTTCTTTAAATTCTGTGTTCGAAATTCAAAAAAAAGACTATTGTATGAAATTGTGAATGTGCCAGGTTCAAAACTGCATGTTGGCCTATGTTGGGTTCTTGGGATAGGTTGAGAAACAGTCTTTTAGTCAGTTTTTCATTGTGAATATTTACATCCAGGATGTCGACGTTATGCAAAATTATCATTTGAAATGGATATCCGCCTGGGGATAAATAAAAACTACAGTCTATGAAAGATTAATTAAGTACAGTCGAAAATAGGCATTATACAGTTATCAGAGTATTTTTTATCTTTCGATACAAACAGAATAGACAGACAGTTAGTGAAGTGAATCGTTGAATTCTGGCACTGAAAATCAAGAGATTTAACATCTAGAGAACCGAGCACAACTCGCCTCTGCTAGTTTCCTACTTTGGGAATTGTGCAATATCCCCTAAATTAAATTGACTACGTCCTACAAACCACCAACTGTCCTACTATCTGTAGATAACAAGTTTTAACTTTTATTAAAAGGTACTACAAAAAAAGAGAAGGATGCGCGAAGGTAGCCCGCAAATCAAATTTTATATAATTCACTACCTACAAATCAAATTTTATATTCGCCGGAGAACGGTTGCGGATTCACCTATAATAGGTACTATACCATTGAATGACTTTTTCATGAAATAGTTTTAGTTCATTATGTAAGTAAATATGGACGTATACATTCAGCCAGACACTGACCGTTAAGTTGAACCCACCTTTTAGGCATCGCCGCACTCGGGTAAGAAACTTAAACCTGAATCAGTTTATGATAACTTTACGAGAATATAGCGCGGTGTCAAGTATCTTCCTACGTTTTTTAACCGACTTCAAAAAAAGGAGGAGGTTATCAATTCGACTGTATTTTTTTTTTTTTTTTTTTTTGTTTTTTTTTTTTTTATGTTTGTTACCTCATAACTCCGTCGCTTGCTAACCGATTTGAAAAATTATTTTTTTGTTGGAAAGGATATACTTCCCAAGTGGTCCCATGATCACCAAGTCAGGATCTGATGATGGGATCCTGGAGAAATAGAGGGAACTCTTCGAATTTTATAGGCACACTTGAAGTGATTTGAGTAGTTTTTGGAAGAGTACTTTCTCGGAGTGGTTTCATTTCAATTTAGTGAAGATCTGATGAAGAACTTCGGAGATAGGCAACGGAACTCCTCAACGAATGATAGCAAATGGACTGGGATTGCTGAAATGTCATGTCTGTCTATTGTTTAGACCAGATCATAACATAACTTCACGCCAGTACGCTGTGAAGGGGTAAGCACATGTGAACCACTAAAAAGTGAAAAATAAAAACTTTTTTACAAAAAATTAAACCGACTTCAACAAAAAATCAAACACAAAAAAGCGAAAAATAAACTTAAGAAGAAAATCAGCTTCAGAAGTCGGTGGCAAAATCATGAAATAAATCAAACAAAAGTCACCGACTTCAGAAGCTGATTTTCTTCTTAAGTTTATTTTTCGCTTTTTTGTGTTTGATTTTTTGTTGAAGTCGGTTTAATTTTTTGTAAAAAAGTTTTTTTTTTTTCAGATTTTTCTGATAAACCTAATCATTCATAATTGAAACTAGGTAATTAAAAAGTAGAAGTAAAAATTCTATTTCAGAAATCTGACTCATCTACTGAATAATTTCGGCACACCAGCCAGACTCAACGGATATCAGCAAAGTGCGCAGGAAAATTATAGTGCCCTGTGTGTGGAGCATGCAAAAGTGCGATTCTGTGCAACCAGAATGATTATGTTCAACCCTTACCCTCTCAGTCGCTTGGACGGTAATCCGAATCCGACACAACTGGGGCGAGATCTGGCGCAGGACCTACATGATTTCCAAAAAGCAGTGGTAACTTATCGGTGGGACCATCGGACTCCATCTATCCCTAATCTGTGTAAACCGGCTTCTACTGGGTAAGCTCGTTCCATCGTCGACATCATCTCTGCCCTTAGGGCAAGATTGAAGTAAAGAGCAAGCCCATTTATAATAAAAAAATAAATAAAAAAAAAGTTTGCGCACTCACTGCGGCCACTTGTATGAACGAGCTATGGCACGAGTTGCCCGCGCGCTCCCCGCGGACAGTAGCCCGCGCCGCTTCCCGCGCCCGCGTGCCCACTATGGAAACTCAAATGAAGTTCCATACGTTTAAGTTTGTCGCGCCGCGCCCGCCCCGCTCCCGCGTTTGCAGTCTGGCCTCACACTATGTCTACAAATAAATGTCTTGTCACAAGAAATACTATTGATCTAAGGCATGTTGCATTCCACTCGCAGTTCCCAAACAAGGTGTGTCCTGCTACTCGCGTTTCACCCTCACTCACCATTGATAGCCAGTTTTATCTCCTCCATGTTCACTCCAAATGTATATTGTGAAACGAGGTGGACGTGACCAGCTAATCTTAAAAGACATGTTGTTGACCTTCATACGCGCGTGCGCACACTAGCAGCGCAGCGAACGAGAGGAGACAGAGGCGCGACATGTTGAACGCGCGTCATCAGCCACTGAAGCACAGCAACACGAAGCAGTACCAGTTGCACTAGAACATGTCCGTCGCGAGTGGTGTACAGATTGCAACTATTACTACTGTCCTGCCAGTTTGAACTTCAAAGTGCTTATCGTGCATAGACGTGGGAGTCAATTTAGGATGATAATAATGATGTACAATATGGTAAAAAAAACCTGACCTATCCGGAAGGGGTATAATTCTGTAGTTATACCAATGACTTTTTAAAACAAGAAACATAACATATTTCGCCTGTTATCCCGGAAGGGCTAGACGTGTACATATTAGTACACCCATACACACGTGATGTTATGTTATGTACCCATGTGTACCATTTAATTTAGAGATTACAGTTTTTCAGTGTATTTTGTGGAAGACACGTCCAATTAAGGTATAGAAACAGATACCCTATTAGGCACTTGTAAGTATCAACATAACCTCGGTTGCATTTACACGCAACTCAAGAAAATGCGCTTTTTATTTAAGTTTTGTTACTCCAAATGAAAAGAAAATAGGTTCACTTTGTGTATATTTGTCTGTTATGCCCATTTTCAAGTTTTTAATTATGTTCATTACGTTTCATTTTTACCCATTTACTTTTTAATCATGATCAATATCATCTGCCTAGTCTTTTCTAACGACGTTAGGGTTGACTTCCACCCAAACCGGATGCAGCTAAATACCACTATTTTTATTGAGCGACTGCCTATCTGACCTCCACGACTCAGTTAGTACTGTATAATATTAACTCTTGGAAATACTAGTTGTCAGACTTTCGGGCCATTAACTACCAGTAACGACTCACAAAGAACTACAAATGCCAGTCGTAGCCAACTCTCGATGATCAACCATCCATGGATCGTTCTTAGCAAGGACTGCTTCTATCAATCTCTTTAAACTGTTCGAGTCAACCGTGTTCGTAAACTCAAAATAGGAACGGACCAAATATTGAACCTTGAGAAACACCAATTGGCGTATCAGATCCCAGAGCGTTAATATCATTTACTTGAACATCAACGTGTGTGTCTTTCAACTATGATGACAGTTGTATAAGAGTTCCTAGTATTCATCTAAATTGCTTCAGCTTCAGCAAGAGTGACTTTTGGTTTACACAATCAAATGCTTTTGAGAGGTTGGTTCCATCAAACCCCGCCATTCTTCTATTAAAAGTTGAGATTGGTTTTTTTTTCTAAAAATGGGTAATGAAACCTAATATGTTACTAATCCATTTATTGTCCATCTATTTATATCGTCACAAATACATAATATCCACTGCACCAAATTATTATGAGTTGTCAACTAACCACGTTAGCATTACCCTACGAGTTAAACACGAGTCTTTTTAATACTCTTTATTAAACCACGTATTATATATTTACATTATTTACTTTGACATTTTCAAACATTTGTTTAGGTTATTTTCAATTTGAAATACTTATTTGATTATTTCTTTTTACACATTGATTATTTCTTTCGAGTAATAATGCGTCTGGTATAGCCTTGCATAAGTCTAATACAAATAGTTATAATAAAGGAAATATGATGAATATTCTTAAACAATGATTAGTGGTAGTCGCGTCTATTATACTAAATAAGATCTTGGTAAAGCTGATGTTTAATTGTTCCTTAACGGCTGGTCTGCTTGAAGCTCAGTCTCCGAGGGAATAGGCTGCCCGGCCTCCAGACACGTCTTGCAACAGAATCTGGGGATAACACAATTTACACAATGTGGTTAGTTGTGACCTGACTGAGATTACATCAGAACCCGAACGTGAACTATAATAATAATCATTTATTTCGAGTATCACAGACTCATAATAGACAACACAATATCTAGTCACATTACAAACACAACATCAAATTCAATCTATTTTTTATTTCAATTTACTTCTAGTTACAATTTAAAATTGAAGCTCGACTAGAATTAGTGTGTTAAAAAGGTAAAAAAACAAAAAGCCTATCGACTTCCAATTAAAAGCCGAATGAACTTTACTTTCGGATGTCGGTTCCAAAAAAGTTAATGAAACAAACAAAGTCACCGAGTACTTTTTTGAAAGTCGGTTGTTTCAAAAATAAAATACATAAATAAAATTCATTTTAATTCAGATAACATGATCCACATAAAATAAAATTAACATTGAAATCAGTATTAAAAATAAATTAAAAAGAGATTAAAATTCACATTCATCAATTAAAAACCAAACGCCTAAAACATTCCGAACATGCACTTTCTGGCCGTAATGAACAGCTAGCTTAAACTAAGTGTCCATCATTCTCTTGCCCTTATCTCAATTCATTTCGGCTCTTTCTTCCTCATCACATGCCTATACCACATATGCCTATACCACCTATAACTTTTCAGTCATCGGCGCCACTTTTAGCTTTCCTCTTTTGTACTCTTATTTATTTTATTCATTTGCGTAACACCACACATCTTCCTTAGCATTCTCATATCAGCCACATACAATTGTCTTTCATTCATCCCTTTTGTGACCCAATATTTTCATCACTACAAGACAGCAGGTCTAAACTTTGTTTTATATATTAATATCTTCCCTTTCATCATCATCTTCCTGCCCTTGTCCCATTCTATTTCGGGTCGTTTTCTCCCTTCCATTCTCCGCTGTCAGACGTCATGGCATCTTTCTCTTTCCAATCTTCCCTTTACGTTTAAATAAAACTTTCAATTTAACACTAGATAACATTATAAATCTTATTTAAATTAAAAGTCAATTAGCTCAAGGATTATGTACTTACTTTGAGTAATATTTGTGTGTACAGAAATTACTGCGCGCAACCAGGTTGCAATTAGCGAAAATGGGATTATCTATGCATCCAGCAGGTACCACGAGTTCTGCAAATATAACATATTACGGTTAAATCAGAATCAAAACTCATTTATTCAAACTAGGCTGATAATCAGAACTTTTCGAAGGTCAAAATTTACTTTACTTTACTATTTACATTTTTATAAGACATTCCCCCAAAACGCCCACACATGACACATCGACACTTCCTAGTGTTTAGCTGTAAAGAAGAAGTGGCGGAACAAACTTCCCAGCACACATCTGTCTGTTATGTTGGTTAGAAGAACCAGACTCGATACAATAGCAAGGTGTCACTTTAATTTAAGATTTATTATAGACACAATCAGTAATAAAGTAGGTAACTATCGGTGGTTAAAATGCCTATCAAACTCGATTTCGATTCGTAGGTACTGTAATTGGCTGTCTGATCATCATACTGTTAATATCACTAAATTATTGTATTTATTAGCTGTTAGTCTTCCAAAGTCTCTAAATAAACAAATACATAACTTAATTACACTATGCTCCGCATTTAATATAATTTGTAATGAGTAAAGTGCACTATGGGAGATCTTCTTCAAGGTGTGCCTTGTGCCACCGCGACCGGTTCATAACGGGTTTACCTTTTATAGTAGAACTTTTTATGTCATATTGTTATTTTGCTTAACACCGGAGCGCATAAACTTCATTTCACAAAAAATCGTTTGGCATAGGTACATTTATTTATCATGCACTAGCTTTAGCTCGCGGCTTTACGTGAACATTTGAATTTTCCATACAAACTTTCTGCCCCTATTTAACACCCTAAAGGCTCACTGCCGGCACGGTACGGCGTGTCATGGTAAAGAATTTTATTACTAACTAATTTTGAATCTTATTTAAATGATTTTCGATTCATGTTACTTTATTTCTTGTCACGATGCCGCAAAAAGACGCGACGTGCCGCTGGATGCTGCGGCACGACGTGTTATGCCGTTTCATTCCACGGGCTACCGCGGCGCGCCATTGCATCCCGCGAGACGTATGGGTCACTTTCTGTCGAGGAATTATGATTGCTAAGTTGGTTAAAATAAGGTCGAAACTTGTGCTGCGGTCATTTCGGTTAACGAGGCGCAGTTCGGTCGGTTTGCGGGGGCAAGGGAGGGAGAAGACGCACTGGCACGCGCGCGGTTTTTGTCTCTCACACTGACTGGCAACGGCATGCCACGGGATGCCATATGGCATGCCACGGGATGCCACGGCATTCCACAGCACAACCTGCCGTGCCATGCCATGCCATCAGTGAGCGCCGGTCATTAGGGATTGAATTTCGAAAAAAATCGTTCTTTCTTCCTTGTCTACATTATGAAGGAACCTTTGTGCAAAATTAGTGATAATCAGTCAATCAGCCAGGACTTGTCTTTTTATTTATTTAAATCAGATAGATTCAAAAAACTCATAATTTTGTAAGTCGAAACCTTTAGAGTCCGTTCACACAGACCAGCTCGGAGACATGAACAGTTTTTTTATCCTTTTAGTATGTAGGGGGTATCGGGGGCGAAAAATCGGTCTAGCTAGTTTCATTAAAAAAAATCATGTATTTATTCAAAGTAGGTACTGCCACAATATAATTTATACTGTGGTACTGCTACCGATGGCGTCAGAAGTACCTACCTTCGTTGGTTGCGCTATGTGCAGTGGTTTCAACTTCTGTGTTCTCTTCTGTCGTTTCAGTAAATCCTCCTGCAGTCGAGGTTTCTAGAAGAAAGTCAATCGCCTTGTCAAAAGAAAAAATTGCACGCTTACTTAATCACCCTTACCACTAACATAGCCCTTATGTACTATTTACTGACCCATCTGGACCTTGTTGTTTGAAATAAATAATATACCTATTTATTTGATTTTATTTATCTCCGAGTTTGACTTGTATCAAGAGAGTCGCCGCGCCGGTATGGCGGGCGGCGGTAGTAATCTGTGGCGGTAGTGTCGAGAACGAACACATACTTGCAAGCTGAATTAGAAAAGCATTTTTCTTCAGCAAGTTTTAAAACTTACCGATAACTCTCAGTAGTCTGGCCATTTCAATTGGTTCCGAGGTGGTGGTGGTGGTAGCCGTATCCTCGGTGGGTAGCTGCGCTGGTCTGGATACCATCGTGTCTCGTGGTACCAACAATTCGTTTTCACTGAAGAGCCATTCAGGTTTATACGCTCGCACGACGACCTTCCACGACGGCGGCTGGCCTAATTCGTTGTATGCTCCACACATGTACTGTCCAAGACTGTCCATACTCAGGCGTTTGATAGTAAGGAGGTTTTCTCTCATTTCGTACTCTATATCACCGTGCAGTATCATGACCATGGATTCCTCATTAAATCCGTGGTACCAGAACACGGAGGGTGGCGGGTACCCGTACGCTAGGCAGCGCACTTCGAGCGGACTGCCCAGCTCGCCGGTCACCACGGCGTTCTCATCTCCAGTAACGCCGGCAGGTTTCCTCACAGGATCTACCAGCCCCCGATTGACAAAGGACCAATATTAGTAAATGCTTTATTATGCTGTGCTCCGCATTTATTGCACTACACTCGGCGCCACGAGAAGTTATAAATTTTTGAACAAGGATCTTTAAGTTACATAGCGAGAGCGACGTTCGGCTCAATCAAAAACATGGTGACCGGTATTCTCATCTCCACAAATTCCTCACAGGACCTATCAGTGACTGTTAATGTTTCAGTATTGACTGCGTATGATCTCGTGAACGTCCGTAGACGGGTATCCACTTGGGGTATTTTTTATTGAAATTAAATCTGAAATGCTAAGGAATATTCGATGCGGTACCACGAATATCTATACTAATATTATAAAGCTGAAGAGTTTGTTTGTTTGTTTGTTTGAACGCGATAAACTCTGGAACTACTGGTTGGATTTGAAAAATTCTTTTGGTGTTGGATAGTTCATTTATCGAGGAAGGTTATAGGCTATATAACATCACGCTACTACCAAAAGGAGCGGAGCAGAAATGAGAAATGTTGCAGAAACGGGAAAAGAAAATTCCTTTCTGAGAGCTTCCGTTGCGTGCGCTGCGAAAACGGTTTAAGTTACGAGAATATCATATACGAAGTAATTATTCGTCTTTAAAAGTTCTAAAAAAAAGTCCGCGACAGCATCTGTCTATCTTTTAAGATTGACTCACTGTAACCATTTTTTACTATTAAAATGTTAGGTTAAAAAGAATTATTTTTTGCGAAGCTTATTTAACCCATATGGTATTAATCTATATCTAAATAAATGTGTTCGTTAGAACGGTTTAATATAGAATATTTGTTCTCTTTACTCTATACAGTTTAAACAAATATCTTAGAAGATATCGCAATGTAAAAATACCCGCGCGAAAAATAATTACGCGGGTTGCGTCGCAATGTAGGTACGAGGGATTCTGGCTGGCCTCCGGGAAATTCAAATTCAAAATATTTACTGCATCATAATGTTTACAAGTACAGAGTGTTAAAGTATATTTAGCAGTAAGAGATAGATTTTATAGTAATTCACACTTTAATATAATCTAAGCTAATCTAAACCATCTAAACTATTGTAATAAAGAGGAAAGATAAGATTTTTTGTTTGTTACGATTTAGCTTAATTAATGTCGGATAGTCGATATATCGAGAAAGGTTATAGCTATATTTATGTGACGCAGACGAAGTTGCGCGGGTCAGCTAGTTTGGGTATAAAATAATATTCTTATCTATCAGTTCGCGATATCAGAGTCACTACACAACAATTTTAATTAACGGAAATAGCCCCGCAGATATATTATGTGTACAGACAGAGTTACGTTAAGGAAATTATTTTGTAAATAATAATTATTTAGTAGTGCTGATAATCCAGGCAAGAGAATTAACAAACCCCATTTCCTCTTCAGGGTTTCGAAATAAATATAAATGACCATGTAATTAGGTAATAGGGAGCGATCCTATTTTGCCATCAACAGAGCACAAATCCAGACTCCGTGGCTGCTATTGTAAGAATTGCTAATGCAAAAATCTAGTAACACTTTGGGTACTATTAGAAAAACAACCAGAAATAAGTCTTACCTGTGAACCTCAGAGCTTCAGTTGTGGTTGTAGTGATGGTGGACGTCTCCACAGAAGCGGTTGGCTGTGTCCCGGAGCTGGCTCTCACGACGAAAGCCCGCGGCGGTTTCATATCTATTCCATTAAATGCTTGACAGGTGTACGCTCCAAGTGAGTCGATAGTCAAGCTTCTGATGAGGAGGGCATTTTGTCTTAATCCGTACACCTCGCCGTTTCTCAACAGCTCGCGTTCCCCGGGGCCGCGGTACCAGAACACGAAGAGTGTTGGATCCTCCGACTCTAAACAGGTTACAAGGAGCGGCTTGCCCAGCTCTCCGATCACGACGGGGATATCGTCCACGATTCTGGAGTCCTTTCTCGTTGCATCTGCCAGCACCCAATTGTAAGAACAGTGTGTTGTGATGAATAGTACCTACTCTATTTAGAAAACCATTTTACTGAAAGAACTACATTTTTACATGACTGCTTACTACATACATAACATCACGCCTGTTATCCCTGAAGGTATAGGCAGAGTGGTAACGTGCAGTAATGAAAATTAAATAATGTATTTACACCATGTCTTCTGTGCTAGGGTCGCTAGAGTAATACCTAGTACATAGGTGTGTCTGAATTTTAAAAACTGTATAAAAATCGATTTCTTATTGAATGGAAAAACATTTGATACCATCGCAATACCTCATACACACTCAAAACAAATGTGGTAGGTATCACAGCAGAAGATGTATTAAGGCCGGGTTGCAGTAATTTTAAGATTTTTGAACCTATAAAAATCGAACTAAATACGAGTTTTTTAATAAATAAAAATCATTACATAAAAATTGAACATACTCTCTAGTAAATCGTAAAGATAGAAACGCGATTTAGAATGATCGGCTCGATACTTTTTTTTATCAAACATGACTCTAAATCACAATTTCAAACGTGTACTGCTAAGACATTTCATCATGAATTTATATAAAAGATATATCAATAGATAGAACTTTTTATTTTGAAGTAAATGTTGAAAACATATTGTATACCTAATTTCTTTATAGTTTTTCTCCAAGAAGCAAAAAACAGTCAAAATAGTGTGTCGTTTACCTTCGTATGCGCTTGCGCACGCTAGCAGCACGGCGAGCAAGAAGAGACAGACGCGCGACATGACGACACCGCGTGATGAGCCACTGATGCAGAGTAACACGAACTTCAACTGCGCGAGTATACGATCGTCACCAGTGAAGGACACACTCCTACTGGCCCCACTGTTCTCCTATGTTGTAAGTTTCAATTTAGACGTGCTTATCGTGCACGAATGTGGGAGGTTTCAGATAAGCTAATATAGTTTCAAGTTTTCAACTGGAAATAACACAATAATTACTTATGTGTTAAATGTGATCAAGTGAAGGATGAAACAATTCTGATCAGATATCCTTCTACCTAAGGCCGTATACAGAAAGAAAGCTGGTAGCCGGCGCCGATCTAACAGTGTTTATCGGCGTTGATAGATCGGTGTCCTACTTGTACGTGTTGTCGTACTTGTTCATTAATTTTAAATGGCGGGTGGCGCCAGCGCTGACCGGAACTTGTCGGCGACATTCGGCGCTTTTTCATATAAATGCCTGCACCGGGTACCTGCATGGACCGGTTCCTATAAGCACTGGTTGATCGACACCGGCTATATACCAGCTTTCTTTCTGTATGCGGCCTTCGGTAGAAGAATATCTGATCAGAATTGTTTTCCGCCAGATAGAGGTATTTCTTCCATAGGGGCGAGCCAATTGCCATCAACCGGGTTTTTAGACTCCGTGGCTGCTACTGAGAAGTTACTGATGGGAAAACTCAATAACACTTTGCCCGAGCCGCGAATCGAACCTAGGACTGTGTATGAGGTACAGCAGTCGCGCTTGCGACCACTTTACAAAACAGTAGACTAGGATTTTTCAAAAAGTTACTTTTTTTTTTTTTAAATTGTCGTTGCCCAGCAGAATTTTCTCCTGTATCGTAGGTGCGTAAACTCACATGCACAAACACCTCGACCCGAATCAACTATCTGCAGGCTAAACAAATATTTGTTCCGTGCGGGAATCAAACCCGCGAGACGCAGCGCTGCAGTTAATTACTTGAGTCATTACGCCAAATACCATTCATAGAGTACCTAAGTTAAATGATAATCTCGCGAAGTAAGTATGTATCATGTGCAAAACAATATCGTATGAAATATTTTATTTATTTATATGAACGAAATACATAGCATGAAATAATATTAAGTGTCAAATAGAAATAACTTAAGCTTATATGTATAAAAAACCCACGACTGTTAAAAATTAATTGAAAAAAGGATAAAATAACATAAAACACCCACCTTAAAAAAACCCAAGAATGTCCGTCGGGGGCTGCCATTAAACGAACTAGTTTTGCAATGCTCAGCTCCCGACGGGCATTCTTGGGTTTTTTTAAGGTGGGTGTTTTATGTTATTTTATCCTTTTTTCAATTAATTTTTAACAGTCGTGGGTTTTTTTCAAAATTCTTAATTTTGCTTTTTATTTTAAACTTTTTTAAAACTTTTTACTTTTATTTTTATTTTTTTATCTAAGAACATGCACCAATCAAACCTTAACCCATAACTGAAAACTGAATCAAAATGGGACTTGCAGTTTTGGAAAAAAATGGCAACTTTGATTTGCACAAAAAATGTTTGCTGCAGCGCCCCCTGGTGAGTTGTCACCGTAACACCTATCTAAGAACATGCACCAATCAAACCCGAACCCATAACTGAAAACTGCATCAAAATCGGACTAGTAGTTTTGGAGAAAAATGGCAACATGTATTTGCACAAACACACAAACAAACAAACAAACAACCTCTCACCCCAAACGCATATACCGTCTCCGTTCCGTCGTGGGTAAAAAGTAAAAAAATAGAAATTAAAGGAAATATCTAGGCAGTTATTCGTTATCGAAATGGAAGTCGCTCACTGGTAAATCATCACCAGAATAGTCCGGCTCTGAATTGTCCAAGTCTTCATCATCTGTAATTGCATAAGTTAATCAAAATTAGGTTGCCAGTAATACAGACCTACACACGCTTAAAGAAAGTGACACCGACAAAAAATCAGTAACAGCAAAATTTTTATTTTTTCATTACACTGCAGATTGATGGAGGAACTTGATCTCCCTCGAACCATTTTATTCCATCATCCATTCATTCCATTCCATTCATCCACAACATCATCAGTCATTTCATACAAATCACAAATCATCTTTAATTTTTTATTTTCATTTTATTAATTTTTTTATCTTGGTGTTTTTTCATTCTTGCAAGCTGAATTAGAAAATCTTTTTTTCTTTAGCAAGTTTCAAAACTTACCGCCGGTAACTAGTAGTCTGGCCATTTCAATTGTTTTCAAAGTGGTGGTGGTGGAAGTTGTATCCACGGTGGGTGGCTGCGTCGCTGGTCTGGACACCATCGAGTCTCGTGGAACCAACAAGTCGTTTTCACTGAAGAGCCATTCAGGTTTATATGCTCGCACGACGACCTTCCACGACGCCGGCTGGCCTAATCCGTTGTATGCTTCACACTTGTACTGTCCAAGACTGTTCATACTCAGGCTTTTGATAGTGAGGAGGTTTTCTCTAATTTCGTACCGCATGTCACTGTGTAGTACCATGGAGTTGTGGAAGCCGCGGTACCAGAACGCGGATGGTGACGGATACCCGTACGCTAGGCAGCGCACTTCAAGCTGACTGAAGAGCTCGCCGATCACCGTGGCGTTTTCTTCTCCAGAAATGCCAGCAGGCATCCTCACAGGATCTAACAGCCCCCAATTGACAAAGTATCAATATTAGTACACGCATTACTGTATTGCATTGTCATTGCAACAGGGTGCAACGGTAAAGAAATTACATAGAAGAGATTGTTTCTCGTGCTCGCTACGCTCGCTCTTGAATCCAGTTTTTTTGTTTGATGGGTTTTTAAGCCCAAAAGGAGGGTTATGTGTTTTACGTGTACCTATGTATGTACTATGTATGTCCGTTACTTTGTTGTTCCCTTATAATATGAGATGAGTAATGAACGGATTTGAATAAAATATACCTACATTAAATTTAAAAAAAAACCAAAGGAATTGTGGATTTTGGGGGCCATTTCGTGGAGTTAAAAAAAAACCTTTATCATCGAATAGGGTACAGTAAAGGATAAGGTTGTAAAGTAAACAATTGTGAAAGGAGCTAGTAAATCTTTAGTGAACCTATGGACTGCGTAAGATTATCGTGAACGTCCGAAGACGGAAGTTGAAGTAATTTTTAATCAAACTAAATCTGACAGGCCTAGGATAAGGAACAACAGGAGAGCAGCGCGGTGGCCCAGTGGTGGCGGCCCAGACTTACGAACAGTAAGTCGTGTGCGAACCCAGGCAGGCACATTTCTATGAGTAATTTATTTCACCAACTCCCTCTATTTATTTCATCAACTGCCTCGTTGGTCTAGTGGTCGTAAGCGCGACTGCTGTGCATGAGGTCCTGGGTTCGATTCCCGAGTCGGACAAAAAGTGCTATTTGGTTTTTCATTAGAAATTTCCCAGTAGTAGCCCGGAGTTTGGAAGTTGGCGGTATAGTACCTACCCCCGTGCCTCGGAAAGCACGTTAAGCCGTTCACAGCCGTTGGTCCTGCGCCTGATCTCTCTCCGCGAGTGTCGGATTGCCGTCCCATCGGACTATAAGAGGAAAGAAACACAGAGTGCACTTGTGCCTGCGCACACTTGTGCACTATAATATCTCCCGCGCAGTTGGCTAATCTCTGCTACGATTGGCCGCCGTGACCGAAAACGGTCAGGAGGACTATTATTATTATTATTTCACCACCACTGCTCTCAAAACGGTGAAGTAAAACATCGTGAGGAAACTTTAACTGTATCGTTCACCTTCGAAGGCGCGTGCACACGCTAGCAGCACGGCGAGCAAGAAGAGACAGACGCGCGACATGACGACACCGCGTGATGAGCCACTGATGCAGAGTAACACGAACTTCAACTGCGCGAGTATACGATCGTCACCAGTGGACGACACACTCCTACTGCAATATAGCTCCTATAGGTGCTATCCTCCTCTGGTATAGGAGGATAGTACGCCTCCTGTCCTTCTATGTGGTTAGTTCAAAATTGGATGTACTTATCGTGCAATTTGCGTTTTACTGATATAACATTTATTGTCATTTATTTACTTCCCAACTACAATGGTACGTGAATACGGGACCCTTCATGCACGAGTCCGACTCGCACCTGGCCGTTTTTCTTTTTGTTGTTTTCGATGAAAATGTAGACATTTCATTAGCAGTTTTGACCTGTGTGAAGCTGGCACGGTTTAATTTTAAGAATGTGACGATATAAAATGTTGGACAATAAAAAACGTATTAGTAAAATGTTGTGTTTAATTTTTAAATTTAACCGCTTGTCAGAATTAAAATACAAAGCTGAATATTATAGACAGTGTGATGGCGAGGCTCGTTGGATACCAGCAACCGAACAATGAAAGCTTAGTAGTAGAACATTACTAAACGAAATACAATTACTGTTATAACATTCGGGAAGTCGTGACGCCAACAAAAATAAAAAGAAATATTGCGATAACATAAATTTTTATTTACATTCCGAAATTCACAATCAAATATAACAATAAACGTCCTAGGTCCAACTTACCTGTCATTGAAAGTACAGTGAGAAACACATAGGTCTACAGGTGATTTATCTATATACACACATACATTCTCGCGCCGTTCGCCGCGCGCCGCGACCGGCCGGGAGCGCTAACTATACGTTAGTACATTCTGTACGTCAATACGTCCTGTACGTCAATACGTCCTGTACGTCAATACGTCCTGTACGTCAATACGTCCTGTACGTCAATACGTCCTGTACGTCAGGCAAGACACGCTCGTGTGCGGTACGCGACACCACGACTCGACTGAGGTGGCTAGGCCTGTACACAATTTACTACCAAATGAGTTATCCAATTTATTTCATCGTATAGTTCAGCCGCCTCCGACTACTCTTATAGAGCAATACAGCGATACATATAATAATATATTCTTAGAATACAAAAAATTAAAACAATAAGTTATATACATCAAATTAAAAATTCATGTACATGTGTGTCGGCGCATAGACGCGCCCCGCCGGCTACTCCGCGTCAGCTGAAGGTCGCCGCCCGAGCGTTCGCTCCTCTTAAATATCTTACCGGGCGCCGAGCAGGCCCATTTTAGTATCACAATGTGTGTTAAACTAAATAGAGGTCCCACTAAATCCTAAACGCCTACTAAAAACTATATAAAACGGAAATCTACTACAAAATAAAAAGAAAATTCATTACGAACAATAATAAATTCGGTAGAAACATGCGACGAGCGTAGGGCGTGTGCGTCGCGGTGGGAGGGGGCGACGGTTGTACTTATGCGCCGGCGGCGGGGCGTTCGGGCGGGTTCGGGCGAGTTCGGGCGCGGTCGGGCGGCTCAGTCGAGGACCTGCGAGACGATCTTCTCCATGTCGTGGTCGATCTCGTCGTTGGTGGGTGGCGGGGGCGCGGGCCCGGGCGCGTCTGGTGCTGGGGGCGCGGCTGGCAGCGTGAAGGGCTCGTCCAGTTCCTCCAGTCCGGCCGGCACGGGCAGCTTGCCCAGCTCCTCCTGCAGCTTCACGTAGTGCCGCTGGAAACACACATTAACACATTACATCTCACACCTATTACCCAACATTTCATTTGGTAATGGATGTCAAATTGAATTTGCCTAGAGACATCAATGGAGAAAATAAATAAATAAATAAAAATAAATCCTAAATGGCTAATCCTAGGCAAACTTTTTAATGATGAGTAAGTAGTATACCTTGAGCGCCATGAGGTTGAGTTGTATGCTCCTCTGCGTACGTTCGTCACCACTCTGGCTCTCCAGCTCAGTGATCCAGTTCGCCACCGTCTGCATTATCTCGTTGCGTTTTATCCAGAAGTGCGTCTGGATCACCTGGGAAACAAAATACGTGTTCATTAACATTGTTCAGCATGATCAGCCCGTGATGTTCCCACCGCTGGGACAGAGTCCTCACTATGAGAGGGAGTGACCCTTTATAGAACCGATATTAACGTATGTAATGGGAAGAGTAACGTAGTTGAAAAATATCCAGCCAATAATACAGAACGGCAATCTCAATATCTAAACATTCTATAGTAAACTAACTATGCCTTTTCGGTTATTGCTTTCAGTTATTATAACTCTGATTTTGAGTTCCGAGTAACTCAGTGGCGTGCGCTCTATTAAGGCTCTTAGGCTTAGCCTACCTTACCAACTGAGCATTTCTTATAACTAATTAACCATGTAATAAAATAACACCATGTACAAAATAATAATAAAAAAGTTCAAACTCCTGTTAAAATACTTAGAGCAATTTTTCGCGTACGAATCTTTTAGTTACAGGCTTGCTTAGGCTAGCATTCGACTAGCCTAAAACCCATTCATAATTTTACGCACACAGCGTCACATCGGAGACTCATCGGTGCATATTTTCGTGTATATGAACCGCACACATGCATGCCAGCTCCTGCGAGTGGAGGCGGCCTGTGATTGGCTGCAACAACACAAGGCTACGATTGGATGCGTCATGCGGCCATCTTTAGCCCGCGAACTCCGGCGCGAAGTTCAAATTTGTTTTTTTTTTTACGTTTTTTGCAATTTGCAGGCCAGTGCTAGCTTGAATACTGACTACATACGTCTTACAGCCGCGAATCATATTTTAATAATCAACATACAACCTAGCACGGGCCTGCAAATTGCAAAAATGTAAGGAAATTTAGAAATTTGAATTTCGCGCTTAGCGGTCTTCGCTCTTCCGTCCACAGATAGAGTGCAGCACTGCCAACACATTTCTCATTGATCGTTTTCGTATAATCCTGCAAAATTTTGTTGACCGCTGTTGTGAACAAACTCGATATGAAAATTATGCAATTTTATTTGGTAGTATTTTGCTATCGGCAAATTAGAAATTATATTTTACGCGAGGAAGCCATTATTATTTATTGTTTCATTGTTGTTTTATAGCGCGATTTGTTTTGAAACCGAAAACGTACAGATATTGTCAGTATTAGATATCATTATTAACAGTAGTGTAGGTAAATATTAGCTTTGTTGTGTATTATTTGTTTATTCCCACAAATAATAACAAAGTGAAGTTTGTGCTGTTATTGTGTGTTTGCTAGATGATAAAGGTAATAAGTTTTCTCAATTATGATATTATCGTATAAGTAATGTAATGATAAGGTGCAAATTGTATCTAAAGGTAGATGTGTGAAAGCCACTTCGGATATTATCTTGCAATGTGACGTGTTTTGTACTTTTGTAACTATCACCCACTCACTTGGATGAGATATTTAAGGTGGCCGAATCTTTCTTCTGTTTGCATCGTTAGAAAATCATGAGTTGCACCCTTGAATAATGTGGTGAGTTTTTGAATTGTATTTAGGTACCTATAACTTTTACAGGCTTATTTATTTTTATAAATGTGACAATTTTTTTTTTGCTGTCAATATTTCGTGGCCTACCCACCGTGGGAGACCACTGCACGCCACTGGAGTAACTATACAGTTTTGATAACCATAAAACTTTAATTTACTCAAGTTTAATCTGTTATAAAATTTGCTCTCAAAGAAATTAAAAGTCTAAGCATGAACAAGTTATTGAAAGCTTTACCCAGAAAACTACATTTTTAACCAAATCTATCCAGCCGTTTTAACTTGAAGGATTCACAATCATTCAAAGTTTCAAACTCACATTTACAATACAAGTATGATTTCATAAACATACCTCTTTAAAGCAAGGTTCAGGGTTCCTAAGATGGTCCAGCATGGCCCAGCGCACGCAAGCCTGGTAGATGTTGGAGTTGTACTCAAGCGAGGCACTGGAGCCTACGCGTGTGCCTCGGCTGCGCTCGTAGCCTGGCTCGTTGAAGTACGGCTCCGGGACCAGGATCAGAGACTGGATTGATACCAGTACCTGTAAATTCATAATAGTTTTGATGAGATACGAAAAATAGTAGAATATGCCTTGGTTGAAAAAAAAAAGAAAATAAATAATGAAATCGACCAAAAATGGCTTAGTTTTATTTAACTGATTTTAAATGACGTGCTAGACAAAGACAGCGCTACAAAAAAGTGACGTCATATTTCATACCGCCATAGTTACATAGTACAAATGGCAAGTAAGAACGACAAGGATAGAAAGTGCCCCCACCAAAAACTTCTAAAGCACTCCATTTGTTGATCGATTTTATTAAAATTTTCACACATCATGTTATTTCTGTTAGTTCTTTGAAATAACATAATATTTTCGTGATTACTGCTTAACTAATTGCTGGCGGGGGTTTTTTTAACCTGCACTATCCCATTGCTGGCCAAAAGCCTCGAACCAGCCCTCATGGTACGCGTCTAAATCGTCACGCCACCTTTTTCCTGGCCGTCTTCCAGCAACCATCGTGTGGAGGCTGGTCAATTGGTGAGCAATATTTACCTGTAGGAAGCTAGAAGTATGCGCGTTCCACTTCTCCTCAGGCCGTCCGTGCCAGGTGTTGAGCACGGACAGGCACACCTTGCCGTCGTTGTACAGGTTGGGGTTGAAGCGCACGGAGTGGCGGCCCGTGGTCTCCAGGTTGATGAGCATGGGCACTGCTGGGTACTCCGCCGGGAAGTACACGTCTAGGACGAAGCAGCCGTTCGCGTACGGTGTGTCCGATGGACCCGTTATAAGTACCTGTGGGGGAAGGGTTGGTTTTTTAAATAATTTTATTGTTTACTAGCTTTTGCCAGCGGCTTCGCCCGCGTGAAAATGACGATTTTCCATACAAACTTTCATCCCCTATTTAAATCCCTTATGGGTTGAATTTCGAAAAATCCTTCCTTATTCCTTGTCTACATTATAAAGGGAATCTCTGTGCAAAATTTCAGCTTTCTAGGTCCAAGGGTTTGGGCTGGGCGTAGATGAGTCAGTCAGTCACGACTTCTCTCTTTATTTATATAGATTAAGAACTAGTAGCGACAGTGACAGCGACTTTGTTTTATACTATGTAGTGATTTGAGAGGAACAGCAAACTGTTACATTATGAAAACTTAAAATTAGTTTAACAAGATTTGCATTTTGCTAATAACAGAAGAGTGAAGATACTATGAAGGGATCTTGAATAGCGGAAGGGCAAAATCTACCGATGCGTAAGCGAAGCGAGCGCGAAATTTTAACCCACAACGCTGTGCACAAGTTGTTATTCTGCTAATGGCCAGTAATACCCGGTGCAGTTCAAAAGCATGTTTTTCTGTGCCAATCCATACTAATATTATAAATGCGAAAGTAACTCTGTCTGTCTGTCTGTCTGTCTGTCTGTTACTCTTTCACGCCTAAACGGCTGAACGGATTTTGATGAAATTTGGTATGGTGATAGATGATAACCTAGAAATGGACATAGGCTATAAATAATCACGCCATCGTTCTTAGGGGGTAGGCAGTAGGCAGATAACTAAATTGAGTTAGTGATTTTTAGACGTTTTTGTTGGGACTTTTGCTCTTTCACGCCTGAACGGCTGAACGGATTTTGATGAAATTTGGTATGGTGATAGATGATAACCTAGAAATGGTCATCCATACTAATATTATAAATGCGAAAGTAACTCTGTCTGTCTGTCTGTCTGTTACTCTTTCACGCCTAAACGGCTGAACGGATTTTGATGAAATTTGGTATGGTGATAGATGATAACCTAGAAATGGACATAGGCTATAAATAATCACTCCATCGTTCTTAGGGGGTAGGCAGTAGGCAGATAACTAAATTGAGTTAGTGATTTTTAGACGTTTTTGTTGGGACTTTTGCTCTTTCACGCCTGAACGGCTGAACGGATTTTGATGAAATTTGGTATGGTGATAGATGATAACCTAGAAATGGTCATAGGCTATAAATAATCACGCCATCGTTCTTAGGGGGTAGGCAGTAGGCAGATAACTAAATTGAGTTAGTGATTTTTAGTCGTTTTTGTTGGGACTTTTGCTCTTTCACGCCTAAACGGCTGAACGGATTTTGATGAAATTTGGTATGGTGATAGATGATAACCTAGAAATGAACATAGGCTATAAATAATCACGCCATCGTTCTTAGGGGGTAGGCAGTAGGCAGATAACTAAATTGAGTTAGTGATTTTTAGACGTTTTTGTTGGGACTTTTGCTCTTTCACGCCTGAACGGCTGAACGGATTTTGATGAAATTTGGTATAGTGATAGATGATAACCTAGAAATGGTCATAGGCTATAAATAATCACGCCATCGTTCTTAGGGGGTAGGCAGTAGGCAGATAACTAAATTGAGTTAGTGATTTTTAGACGTTTTTGTTGGGACTTTTGCTCTTTCACGCCTGAACGGCTGAACGGATTTTGATGAAATTTGGTATGGTGATAGATGATAACCTAGAAATGGTCATAGGCTATAAATAATCACGCCATCGTTCTTAGGGGGTAGACAGTAGGCAGATAACTAAATTGAGTTAGTGATTTTTAGTCGTTTTTGTTGGGACTTTTGCTCTTTCACGCCTAAACGGCTGAACGGATTTTGATGAAATTTGGTATGGTGATAGATGATAACCTAGGAATGGTCATAGGCTATAAATAATCACGCCATCGTTCTTAGGGGGTAGGCAGTAGGCAGATAACTAAATTGAGTTAGTGATTTTTAGTCGTTTTTGTTGGGACTTTTGCTCTTTCACGCCTAAACGGCTGAACGGATTTTGATGAAATTTGGTATAGTGATAGATGATAACCTAAAAATGGTCATAGGCTATAAATAATCACGCCATCGTTCTTAGGCGGTAGGCAGTAGGCAGATAACTAAATTGAGTTAGTGATTTTTAGTCGTTTTTGTTGGGACTTTTGCTCTTTCACGTCTAAACGGCTGAACAGATTTTGATGAAATTTAGTAAGGTAATAGATGGTTACCTAAAAACGGATATAAGATCAAAATGATCACGTCATCGTACTTAGGGGGTAGGAACTAGGCAGAAAACTGAATTGAGATAGTGATTTTTTTATGGTTTTTGCTGGGAATTTTGCTCTATCATGCCTAAACGGCTGAACGGATTTCGATGAAATTTAGTTAGGTGATAGATAGTAACCTAGAAAAGGATATGGGCTATTAATATTCATGCTATCGTACTTAAGGCGTAGGCAGTAGGCAGAAAACTCAAAAAAAAGTTTACCTCATTCACGCTTTAACGTCTGAACGGATTTTTATAAGACTTGGTTAATATAAAGATAGGATCCTAGGCACGGACACAGGCTACTTTTTACGGCGGGAAAATACCTCATTCCCGCGGAAATCTAGCGTGATCGTGTCAAGAAGCGCATGACGCCATAGCTACTGAAATGATTTTGATGTTTTTTTTTTAACTGAGTGTTACTAAGACTTCAAGTTAGTATTTGATCACTTTTCTAACTTAGAGGGTCGGTAGGCGCCATAATTCAGGGAATTTTTATGATAAAATTTTGATGCAACTGTCTTTATTTAACAGTTTTACTTGGATCGAAACTTAGCGACATTCCATCACACTACTTAACTTATAGGGTAGAAAGGTACCAAAATTCAGACTACTTTTTACTTCGGGAAAATATGTCATTCCCACAGGATATCTATACACAGCTACCTATCTACAACATTAAAACTCTGTCTAGAATCACATTACGCCAAAACTATTGATCTGATTTGTATAGGTACGATTTTTTATTCAACTGACTGTTACATTACATACACATAAAATCTAATTACCTACACCACAGAATTAATATAGTACTACATGACTAGCTACGCTTTAAACTTGAGGAGGTAATTAGATAGACATTTATACGAACTTTAAGCTCAGTAATCAAACATAGTGATAAGTTAATACTCATTTTAGACAAAGAAACAGATAGGTAATCAGTTCATCACCGAAAGTATAACACCTACACTTAGTTTGTTTACTATTCAACGAGGGAAAATAATCATAACTAATATTATAAATGCGAAAGTAACTCTGTCTGTCTGTCTTTCTGTCTGTCTGTCTTTGCTTCACGCCTAAACTACTGAACCGATTTGTGTGAAATTTGGTACAGACATAGTTTGGAACTTGAGAAAGGACATAGGATAGTATATTTTTTTTCGCGAGATAAACCAAAAATCTGCCGGAAGTCACTATTCCACGCGAACGAAGTCGCGGGCAAAAGCTAGTCATCTATAAACTGTGCCGATGTTGAAATAAATCGCATTACGAATACATGCGTTTATGGGCCTGTGGTGTCATGACAATGTAGTAGCGACCTCCTGTGGCAGGCGCTTCATGTGTGCGTATTGTTTTGCTATTCTTTTCAGATTAATTTCGCTGCGGGAACTAGGACAGTTATATGGTTTCTCAGGGACGTAACTTCATTGTCTCCGCGCTTTTCTGGTGGTCGCCACTGTTGATTCTGGCTTTCAAGAGTTGCAGTGGTTTAGAAATCGGGAGTGGAGCGAGCTCCGAACTTCCCGTCAGCGTAAAAAAAATCAGATTAATAATTATACTGGTCCCTCAGTAAAGGAATTTCGTGTGGCGGGCTTATAGGCACTTTATGTAGACGTGTTATGTACCTTTTTTTGTGGGGTGGGAAATCATCAAATTACTCTTCCCGCTCTAGGCAGAGCGGTAGGTAGGGAGTGCCCGACTTCTACTGACTAAAAACCATCCATGTTCTTTCTTAGCCCATTGTGTCGAGGCCGCGACGTCAAGTCGGTCTGCGTCAGTCCGCACAAACACGGAGGAGGAGTATGACAGCGGTAGTGACGTAGCCAGTGTGGCGGCCTCCTGCGCCAGGCGCTTCATGTAATGTATAGCGTACCTTCATGACGTCAAGTCGGTCTGCGTCAGTCCGCACAAACACGGAGGAGGAGTATGACAGCGGTAGTGACGTAGCCAGTGTGGCGGCCTCCTGCGCCAGGCGCTTCATGTAATGTATAGCGTACCTTCATGACGTCAAGTCGGTCTGCGTCAGTCCGCACAAACACGGAGGAGGAGTATGACAGCGGTAGTGACGTAGCCAGTGTGGCGGCCTCCTGCGCCAGGCGCTTCATGTAATGTATAGCGTACCTTCATGACGTCAAGTCGGTCTGCGTCAGTCCGCACAAACACGGAGGAGGAGTATGACAGCGGTAGTGACGTAGCCAGTGTGGCGGCCTCCTGCGCCAGGCGCTTCATGTAATGTATAGCGTACCTTCATGACGTCAAGTCGGTCTGCGTCAGTCCGCACAAACACGGAGGAGGAGTATGACAGCGGTAGTGACGTAGCCAGTGTGGCGGCCTCCTGCGCCAGGCGCTTCATGTAATGTATAGCGTACCTTCATGACGTCAAGTCGGTCTGCGTCAGTCCGCACAAACACGGAGGAGGAGTATGACAGCGGTAGTGACGTAGCCAGTGTGGCGGCCTCCTGCGCCAGGCGCTTCATGTAATGTATAGCGTACCTTCATGACGTCAAGTCGGTCTGCGTCAGTCCGCACAAACACGGAGGAGGAGTATGACAGCGGTAGTGACGTAGCCAGTGTGGCGGCCTCCTGCGCCAGGCGCTTCATGTAATGTATAGCGTACCTTCATGACGTCAAGTCGGTCTGCGTCAGTCCGCACAAACACGGAGGAGGAGTATGACAGCGGTAGTGACGTAGCCAGTGTGGCGGCCTCCTGCGCCAGGCGCTTCATGTAATGTATAGCGTACCTTCATGACGTCAAGTCGGTCTGCGTCAGTCCGCACAAACACGGAGGAGGAGTATGACAGCGGTAGTGACGTAGCCAGTGTGGCGGCCTCCTGCGCCAGGCGCTTCATGTAATGTATAGCGTACCTTCATGACGTCAAGTCGGTCTGCGTCAGTCCGCACAAACACGGAGGAGGAGTATGACAGCGGTAGTGACGTAGCCAGTGTGGCGGCCTCCTGCGCCAGGCGCTTCATGTAATGTATAGCGTACCTTCATGACGTCAAGTCGGTCTGCGTCAGTCCGCACAAACACGGAGGAGGAGTATGACAGCGGTAGTGACGTAGCCAGTGTGGCGGCCTCCTGCGCCAGGCGCTTCATGTAATGTATAGCGTACCTTCATGACGTCAAGTCGGTCTGCGTCAGTCCGCACAAACACGGAGGAGGAGTATGACAGCGGTAGTGACGTAGCCAGTGTGGCGGCCTCCTGCGCCAGGCGCTTCATGTAATGTATAGCGTACCTTCATGACGTCAAGTCGGTCTGCGTCAGTCCGCACAAACACGGAGGAGGAGTATGACAGCGGTAGTGACGTAGCCAGTGTGGCGGCCTCCTGCGCCAGGCGCTTCATGCGCGCTGGGTGTGCGCGCTCGCCCGCCGCGCGTACGGCACCCTCGAAGTGGTACGGCACCATGAACCGGAACCCGGACTCCGCGCACTCCGCTATCATCTCGAACGTCTCTGTAAAAGGACAATACAAATTGTTTTAGAGATTATAGACGCGGAATTGAACACAATTAACCACAAAAGAGAAAATCAGAAATGAGGACATCCGCATGAGAACCAAGGTTACCGACGTAGCCCGAAGAATCGCCAGACTTAAGTGGAAATGGGCAGGGCACATTGCTCGCAGAACGGATGGCCGATGGGGCCGAAAAGTTCTCGAATGGCGACCGCGAACCGGAAGACGTTGCGTTGGAAGGCCTCCCACTAGGTGGACCGATGACCTGGTCAAGGTTGCTGGAACCCACTGGATGAGAGACGCACGGGACCGGTCAATGTGGCGACGCCTGGGGGAGGCCTATGTTCAGCAGTGGACGTCTTTTGGCTGAAATGATGATGATGATGAACCACAAAAGATGCGAATGCCTATACCGCCTCGCACTGGCCTATCCCGCCACGCGTCCTCAACACGCCCACCGTGCTAAGTAGCAAACCCTGTCCATACCCTCCCCCTCTCATATCCGAGAACGTCTCGTCTCGCTCTCAAGGCACCCAATCGATTTAATTTATCTTCACATTTTTTAAATGAAACTCGCTGTACCTATATAATACATGGATTCTAAAATGAAGATTTATTGACAGTCGTTACAGGTGGTTAATGGCCTAGTCTTTCGTATTTTCCAGTGTAGCTGGACTTTGGAGGTTACATAGGCAGTCGCTTCATGTAAAATACTGTGTTCAGCTGCATCCGTATTATTCAGTTGGTACAAAAGCTAGGCAGATGATGAACAGTGACTCACCGAACTGCATGGTACGCATGAGCTCGATGTACCGCGCCTCCCTTGACGCTCCACTCAGCGGTTGTGGCGCTCCGCTGGCGCGCCCGGACTCCGCCTCGTTCTCCGCGCGACACATCAGCGCTGACGTCGCCTGGAGACAAACGTTTACAACATTAACCTTAGGACACCCATAGACGAAAATACAGAAGAAATAAACAATAGGATCACAAATCACTAGTCTATCACACACACAGGTCAGTCGAAACAAGGAAAACCTGTTCATGTGGAGATTCATGGATGACTCTGCCCAGCAGGCTTAGCATGACCACCGAAGAAACGGGTTATGTCGACGGAAGAATCGACAAAATGACAGATTGTAGCACAGATGACAGAAACAACAGGAGATATGGCAAGGAGGCGTGGTACATGCGAACTCATGTGGCCACGACGGGGCCTTATGCCACTTTCAATAATAAGTCGAATGTCAACTTGCGACGTCTTCACTGCTCGTGATTTTTTACAAAATGCCGCGTTGTTCAGTGAATGTTTGAAATAATAATAGCTGTATTGTGAATTACACGAAAGATGGTATCTCATTTCACACGTAAGTACTACAAAAATAATGTTTTTCATATTAAATTCATTAAAACATTACTTCGTGGTACGAGAAACATGATGAAAAATCAAATCAACTGTTTTCATTAGGAACAAAAACCATTGCTTGTTTAGTACAAATCGACCAGTGAATCGGCTGATCTAATAGCGCAATGGATAGGTGTTTTACTGATGCTCTCACTCACACAATATTTTCGAAAAGCTGCTGCTGTCAGTCTTTGTGAGCTAGAGATGTCTAATTGTGATGTTTGTAGTTGTCGATATTTTATACGATGATTCTGCGTATACGTACGAATGATTATACATATTATGCAATACACAATTAATAGTCTACACAATTGTTACTGCAGTACAAGGCGTATTTTATGGCGTTACTGAGCGTTGCACGTTGCCGTAAATGGAGATAAGAAAAACCAATATTCTGTACTATGTATTTACTAATAAAATATAAATTTATTTTTAGTTTAAACAACAAATTATAAATATAGGTAGGTACTAATAACAACGTTTATATTATCACGCTTTCTTATTTTTGCAAGCAATACTGAAAATAGAAAGTGCTTTTTATTGCTTAATATTG
This sequence comes from Diarsia mendica, assembly GCA_949316265.1. Taxonomy (NCBI): domain Eukaryota; kingdom Metazoa; phylum Arthropoda; class Insecta; order Lepidoptera; family Noctuidae; genus Diarsia; species Diarsia mendica. Next base: position 5,140,766 of record OX438906.1, on the reverse strand, counting down.
ACTGAATAAATAGTATTCATTGGTTGCTCGAGTTATCTATCTATATATCTATATACTTAAATAAAAAGAGAAGTCCTAACTGACTGACTGACTGACTGACTCATCAACGCCCAGCCCAAACCCTTGGACCTAAAAAGCTGAAATTTTGCACAGAGGTTCCCTTTATAATGTAGACAAGGAATAAAGAAGGATTTATTTTTTGAAATTCAACCCCTAAGGGACTTAAACTAACAGACAGACAAAAGTGCTGCTTATAATCAGCACTTTTCGAACGTCAAAATCTGTTGCACAACACATCTGTGGTGTAAGTTAATATTACGATTTACTACAGACACAAATCAATATATTTTTTTTTTAATCAACCTGTTTTGAATAAATGACTTTTTTTATTTTGAATGATTTCTGGACATATTGTTTTTTATTTATAATATATTATTTTCAGGACCCCAAAAGAACTTTATTACAATATAATAATAATAAATAGAAGAATCGATAACTTTTCGATTTAGTCAATCACTAGCGTCGAAGTAAAACAAAATGTATTATGTAAATTGTGCGGTGCATGGTAAATACACGCTGTGACTGAAGGGATAAGGTTTATAATTGATTGTGTAGTACGTAATGTTTTATGAAATGCGGATGTGTTTGCGAATGCGTATATCTATTGTTTTTACTGCTCTGCGTGTGTGAACTGACGACACAGGTCCCCATACATTTTCGGCTAAAGGGCATATCTCCTGTTGTTTCTGTCATCTGTGGATTGTAGCAAGGTTACATGTCAAATTGTATGGAAAAATCTTTGTCTAATCTTGGTAGAATAGCCATGCTACGGGGGCTGGTGGTGTTTCCCCACAAACTATGGCGCATTTGATATCGTGTCCTGTCTGTTCTATAACGCACATCACAGGAGCTGATGGAGGCTACCGAAAGTGCCAAACTCGCCAAATTTTGGGCCGTCTTGAACTAATTTGACTTGAATAGACTAAGAAGTACACTACGAATGTTCATATTATATCTTCAGCATTATCGTACAGACGGCGACTCATCATGGTATATATTTATTTCCAGTATAGTAAGACTTCGCTTTGTGTAGATTTTCCGTGCAAGAAGAAATCCGCATAAACTGGTTAAATGTAGTTTGAACGGCCACCGTGCTTAAGCGTGGTGTTCGTTTCTTAGAGAGACACGTAATTAATGTTCATTCTACTTTATTTACGTGATATTTTCATTTTTGCTCTTAAAAATTTACATATTGAGTACTATTTAAACATTAATAATGACAATAACTTACTTGTATGTCTGCAATAAGCGCGGCGAGGCCCTCGTCCTCTTCGGACAACTCTGAATTACTTGAAGTACTAAATCTTTGGCTATATGTCATTTTACCGAATATATTCTTCTTACTCATCCTGAAATAGAGAACATTGTGGTTAAAAATGATGAAAGAATATTTGTAGACAAAAGACAAGTTCATATAAGTAGAGGAAAGAACATTCATATTATGCTGCTAAAGTCAGAATCAGGTAACACGCTAATATTGGTAAAGTTGCAATAGTTTGATGTGAGATTTAAATTCATATCTTGGTCTTTTTAACCGACTTCTAAAAAAAGAAGGAGGTTCTCAATTCGGATGTTTAACTCCGTCACTTGCTAACCGATTTGAAAAATTATTTCTTTGTTGGAAAGGATACACTTCCGAAATGGTCCCATAATTTTTTTTTCGAAATCGGACAAGCGGTTTTTGAAAAATCAACAAAACTCAATAAAAACTACATTGTCCACATTGACCCATGAACATGTGAACCACTAAAAAGTGAAAAATAAAAACTTTTTAACAAAAAATAAAACCGACTTCAAAAAAAAACACATAAGGTGAAAAATAAACTTTAGAAGAAAAACCAGTCTCTGAAGTCGGTGGCAAAAATGAAATCAAACAAACAAAAGTCACCGACTTCAGAGACTGGTTTTTCTTCTAAAGTTTATTTTTCACCTTATGTGTTTTTTTTTTGAAGTCGGGTTTTATTTTTTGTTAAAAAGTTTTTATCTACCTCCAACTGTGATGTTTCCGGTCGTGAAAAAAATTATAAACATTGGATTAATCTTTTTTTTATTTGCTTTTAATCGCAATGGACGTCTTAGTCAACGAAAAAACAAATGATATCTTGTCACTTGGATAACATTAAAAGAAGCCCTCCTTTTTAGTGTTAGTTTATATTTGTGAAATTAAAAAACAAGCTGTGTTAGTTACGATTTTGTTCACGTACCAAAAGTACATTCTAGTAATATTTTTCGTCCCTGATGGGTTTTTGAGTATTGTTATACCTAAGCTTAGTGGCGTATGAGTTGGTGGTGCGGCTCATCATGGCCAACAGACGCGGCAGCGGGCGCAGCGCCTGCGTGAGGCGGCGCGAGCTCAGCGCGTGCAGTGCGCGTCTGTCTGTCTGTGTGTGTGCCCCCTGGTTGGTTGTTGTGTACATACCTAAGCTTGGTGGCGTAGGAGTTGGTGGTGCGGCTCATCATGGCCAACAGACGCGGCAGCGGGCGCAGCGCCTGCGTGAGGCGGCGCGAGCTCAGCGCGTGCAGTGCGCGTCTGTCTGTCTGTGTGTGTGCCCCCTGGTTGGTTGTTGTGTACATACCTAAGCTTGGTGGCGTAGGAGTTGGTGGTGCGGCTCATCATGGCCAACAGACGCGGCAGCGGGCGCAGCGCCTGCGTGAGGCGGCGCGAGCTCAGCGCGTGCAGTGCGCGTCTGTCTGTCTGTGTGTGTGCCCCCTGGTTGGTTGTTGTGTACATACCTAAGCTTGGTGGCGTAGGAGTTGGTGGTGCGGCTCATCATGGCCAACAGACGCGGCAGCGGGCGCAGCGCCTGCGTGAGGCGGCGCGAGCTCAGCGCGTGCAGTGCGCGTCTGTCTGTCTGTGTGTGTGCCCCCTGGTTGGTTGTTGTGTACATACCTAAGCTTGGTGGCGTAGGAGTTGGTGGTGCGGCTCATCATGGCCAACAGACGCGGCAGCGGGCGCAGCGCCTGCGTGAGGCGGCGCGAGCTCAGCGCGTGCAGTGCGCGTCTGTCTGTCTGTGTGTGTGCCCCCTGGTTGGTTGTTGTGTACATACCTAAGCTTGGTGGCGTAGGAGTTGGTGGTGCGGCTCATCATGGCCAACAGACGCGGCAGCGGGCGCAGCGCCTGCGTGAGGCGGCGCGAGCTCAGCGCGTGCAGTGCGCGTCTGTCTGTGTGTGTGCCCCCTGGTTGGTTGTTGTGTACATACCTAAGCTTGGTGGCGTAGGAGTTGGTGGTGCGGCTCATCATGGCCAACAGACGCGGCAGCGGGCGCAGCGCCTGCGTGAGGCGGCGCGAGCTCAGCGCGTGCAGTGCGCGTCTGTCTGTCTGTGTGTGTGCCCCCTGGTTGGTTGTTGTGTACATACCTAAGCTTGGTGGCGTAGGAGTTGGTGGTGCGGCTCATCATGGCCAACAGACGCGGCAGCGGGCGCAGCGCCTGCGTGAGGCGGCGCGAGCTCAGCGCGTGCAGTGCGCGTCTGTCTGTGTGTGTGCCCCCTGGTTGGTTGTTGTGTACATACCTAAGCTTGGTGGCGTAGGAGTTGGTGGTGCGGCTCATCATGGCCAACAGACGCGGCAGCGGGCGCAGCGCCTGCGTGAGGCGGCGCGAGCTCAGCGCGTGCAGTGCGCGTCTGTCTGTCTGTGTGTGTGCCCCCTGGTTGGTTGTTGTGTACATACCTAAGCTTGGTGGCGTAGGAGTTGGTGGTGCGGCTCATCATGGCCAACAGACGCGGCAGCGGGCGCAGCGCCTGCGTGAGGCGGCGCGAGCTCAGCGCGTGCAGTGCGCGTCTGTCTGTCTGTGTGTGTGCCCCCTGGTTGGTTGTTGTGTACATACCTAAGCTTGGTGGCGTAGGAGTTGGTGGTGCGGCTCATCATGGCCAACAGACGCGGCAGCGGGCGCAGCGCCTGCGTGAGGCGGCGCGAGCTCAGCGCGTGCAGTGCGCGTCTGTCTGTCTGTGTGTGTGCCCCCTGGTTGGTTGTTGTGTACATACCTAAGCTTGGTGGCGTAGGAGTTGGTGGTGCGGCTCATCATGGCCAACAGACGCGGCAGCGGGCGCAGCGCCTGCGTGAGGCGGCGCGAGCTCAGCGCGTGCAGTGCGCGTCTGTCTGTCTGTGTGTGTGCCCCCTGGTTGGTTGTTGTGTACATACCTAAGCTTGGTGGCGTAGGAGTTGGTGGTGCGGCTCATCATGGCCAACAGACGCGGCAGCGGGCGCAGCGCCTGCGTGAGGCGGCGCGAGCTCAGCGCGTGCAGTGCGCGTCTGTCTGTCTGTGTGTGTGCCCCCTGGTTGGTTGTTGTGTACATACCTAAGCTTGGTGGCGTAGGAGTTGGTGGTGCGGCTCATCATGGCCAACAGACGCGGCAGCGGGCGCAGCGCCTGCGTGAGGCGGCGCGAGCTCAGCGCGTGCAGTGCGCGTCTGTCTGTCTGTGTGTGTGCCCCCTGGTTGGTTGTTGTGTACATACCTAAGCTTGGTGGCGTAGGAGTTGGTGGTGCGGCTCATCATGGCCAACAGACGCGGCAGCGGGCGCAGCGCCTGCGTGAGGCGGCGCGAGCTCAGCGCGTGCAGTGCGCGTCTGTCTGTCTGTGTGTGTGCCCCCTGGTTGGTTGTTGTGTACATACCTAAGCTTGGTGGCGTAGGAGTTGGTGGTGCGGCTCATCATGGCCAACAGACGCGGCAGCGGGCGCAGCGCCTGCGTGAGGCGGCGCGAGCTCAGCGCGTGCAGTGCGCGTCTGTCTGTCTGTGTGTGTGCCCCCTGGTTGGTTGTTGTGTACATACCTAAGCTTGGTGGCGTAGGAGTTGGTGGTGCGGCTCATCATGGCCAACAGACGCGGCAGCGGGCGCAGCGCCTGCGTGAGGCGGCGCGAGCTCAGCGCGTGCAGTGCGCGTCTGTCTGTCTGTGTGTGTGCCCCCTGGTTGGTTGTTGTGTACATACCTAAGCTTGGTGGCGTAGGAGTTGGTGGTGCGGCTCATCATGGCCAACAGACGCGGCAGCGGGCGCAGCGCCTGCGTGAGGCGGCGCGAGCTCAGCGCGTGCAGTGCGCGTCTGTCTGTCTGTGTGTGTGCCCCCTGGTTGGTTGTTGTGTACATACCTAAGCTTGGTGGCGTAGGAGTTGGTGGTGCGGCTCATCATGGCCAACAGACGCGGCAGCGGGCGCAGCGCCTGCGTGAGGCGGCGCGAGCTCAGCGCGTGCAGTGCGCGTCTGTCTGTCTGTGTGTGTGCCCCCTGGTTGGTTGTTGTGTACATACCTAAGCTTGGTGGCGTAGGAGTTGGTGGTGCGGCTCATCATGGCCAACAGACGCGGCAGCGGGCGCAGCGCCTGCGTGAGGCGGCGCGAGCTCAGCGCGTGCAGTGCGCGTCTGTCTGTGTGTGTGCCCCCTGGTTGGTTGTTGTGTACATACCTAAGCTTGGTGGCGTAGGAGTTGGTGGTGCGGCTCATCATGGCCAACAGACGCGGCAGCGGGCGCAGCGCCTGCGTGAGGCGGCGCGAGCTCAGCGCGTGCAGTGCGCGTCTGTCTGTCTGTGTGTGTGCCCCCTGGTTGGTTGTTGTGTACATACCTAAGCTTGGTGGCGTAGGAGTTGGTGGTGCGGCTCATCATGGCCAACAGACGCGGCAGCGGGCGCAGCGCCTGCGTGAGGCGGCGCGAGCTCAGCGCGTGCAGTGCGCGTCTGTCTGTCTGTGTGTGTGCCCCCTGGTTGGTTGTTGTGTACATACCTAAGCTTGGTGGCGTAGGAGTTGGTGGTGCGGCTCGTCATGGCCAACAGACGCGGCAGCGGGCGCAGCGCCTGCGTGAGGCGGCGCGAGCTCAGCGCGTGCAGTGCGCGTCTGTCTGTCTGTGTGTGTGCCCCCTGGTTGGTTGTTGTGTACATACCTAAGCTTGGTGGCGTAGGAGTTGGTGGTGCGGCTCATCATGGCCAACAGACGCGGCAGCGGGCGCAGCGCCTGCGTGAGGCGGCGCGAGCTCAGCGCGTGCAGTGCGCGTCTGTCTGTCTGTGTGTGTGCCCCCTGGTTGGTTGTTGTGTACATACCTAAGCTTGGTGGCGTAGGAGTTGGTGGTGCGGCTCATCATGGCCAACAGACGCGGCAGCGGGCGCAGCGCCTGCGTGAGGCGGCGCGAGCTCAGCGCGTGCAGTGCGCGTCTGTCTGTCTGTGTGTGTGCCCCCTGGTTGGTTGTTGTGTACATACCTAAGCTTGGTGGCGTAGGAGTTGGTGGTGCGGCTCATCATGGCCAACAGACGCGGCAGCGGGCGCAGCGCCTGCGTGAGGCGGCGCGAGCTCAGCGCGTGCAGTGCGCGTCTGTCTGTCTGTGTGTGTGCCCCCTGGTTGGTTGTTGTGTACATACCTAAGCTTGGTGGCGTAGGAGTTGGTGGTGCGGCTCATCATGGCCAACAGACGCGGCAGCGGGCGCAGCGCCTGCGTGAGGCGGCGCGAGCTCAGCGCGTGCAGTGCGCGTGCGCAGCGCAGCACGTGCACGTACAGCGGGATGTGGCGCGACATGTCCAGCACTGCAACGGGGAAAACTCACATTACTGTTGGACGGAACTGTAAGAGCCAAACCACACGGGAAGTGCGGCGCCGCAGCGGCGGCAGCGGCATGCCTTCTACCCTGTGCCGCGCAAAGAAACAACTGTACGGTGCCGCTCCGTTTACACCCTGTAGCAGATAAATTACATAAGCTGCTACTAGTTTTCTCTGGATCTGGATACGCGTCAAGCACGCGTGGCGGAGAATTCCAGACATTCGGCCATTTGGTTCAGGGTCGGGGCCATTGTCGTGTGTAAAAAAAAAAAAACTTTTCATGAACTATAAAACTTATTTTCTCTCGGTTAGACCGGCTGTGTCGGCTAACGGGGTTAGCCTTTTTCCGCGAAGGGGGGTATTGTAGCAGATAAATTACATAAGCTGCTACTAGTTTTTTCAACAGAACAAATAACTTTGGACAACAACATTTTGAGGTTATTTTAACAATGAAACCAAAGAATCCAAAATACATTAGAGAACGGATAACCAACATCGCAAATGAGACGGTTAGGTGTTAGATAGCTCAAAACAATATTTACTTCGAATTGATAGACTGTAAATACACAGAAATCATATGAACACTAACCAATGTCGGCAATATTGGCATGCAGATTATTCGTTGTCTACGGCACGGATTCGAGTTTTAAAACCATCTTTGGAATCCTCATAAATCATACAATCCAAATATAACAATAGTTATAGGATTAATTAAAACATTTGTATAACAACAAAAACAATTATTTTATAGAGGAATGTGCGTTTCATTCCACGTAGCTGTCATATTCAAACGGGTCATGCGCAGCAATTGTCTAGTCGCACTTAAAAAATCAATAACTTTATCAAAAGTAAACAAAAACAAATAATTAAGTCATGGTTGTGTATGGGATACGGCAACGTATTAATTATGATGTACCACCTTAAATTTAGAATTAATAAATATATTTAACTCATTTTTTGTATCTCCATTTCAAGTGGAACGGATTGTCAAAGCGACAGATCTGCGATCTGCGGACTCGATTTGACAGTCTGGAATTCTCCGCCACGCGTGCTTGACGCGTATCCAGACTCACGGCCCCGGCTGGTTTTTTTCGTTTTTAAATTTCAAGATGGTGGAGTAAAAAGTTACACGCGCTATGAGCGCGCGATTTTTCCTTTTTTTATATTAACGCTATTCAGCGATGGATTGCGGTCCGTAGTCGCCATGGGTTCGATCTAACTAGCCTCGGTGATCCAATAAACATAGTGTTTCGGAAATGGGACCGCGATAAACTTGCACGTGGCGTCATCAATGGCGTCGTTTCCGCAGTGATGCTGGGAGGACTTTGGAGTTGCGATAGTTTCGCTCAGTTCAGCTCATCAGCAAGCGTACCATGTGGTAGACGATCCCAAGGACTACACGTCGTGCCTGCTCCGCTTCCCGCACCTGTCTTCTGTGCCAGGCTTCCGCGCACCCAAGCGCGAGGCCACGAGAATCGCTATCGAGCACGCGCTCTAGCGATCGCCTGATTCACCAGCTCCGTGGAGAACCGCGTTCGCTTCGGTGACAATTTACGGCGTAGGGAGTGCGTTCATGGTACCATGAGTAAGTCAATCTTTTTTTTACATAATCTGGCCAGAGAAAGTTAGAATCAGTGCGCGTTCGGTTTCAGAGGCCCGCTGCCCTGATTTCTATTTCAGACAATTTAGCTTTAAGGTGTAAACAGCCTTGTTCAACATTTTATGTGAAGTGTTTTTATACAATATACCACTGTTAATGTTCTAGTTGAACTTTCTATGTTTTATTCCAAACAAACTCCTCATAGTTTTTCCACAGCAAGAGGTCCTTGAACCAATGGTTCAATGTCCACTCCGCGAGCTTGAAGAGCCTTCTTTTTTTTCCTTTTATACAAACTCATCGTGTGTCTTACCTTCGAATTAACCTCCACTTTTACAACCCCTTAAAAGTAAAACTTTTTTTTTTTATTTTTTTATTTTTTTACACACGACAACCCCTCCCCGCCTCTTCGTGCTCCCGGCGCGCACACGGTGCGGCGCCGGAGTGTACCGCACGGCGCCGTGTGGCCGCAACACATTTTTGTATGTAGAACGACGGAGCGGTACCACTCAGGCGCCGCGCCGGAGCCCTACCGCACCATGTGGTTTGGCTCTAAGACAGCTCTACAATATATTTTTTGATTGCTCAGAAATCAAAAACTGGCCAAGTGTAAGTCGAGCTTGCACATGAAGGGTTCCGTACCCCTGTAGTAGATATTAAGAGATTTTCCATGTTATTTTAGCACCAAAGACTTCTAATAAGTTTCCCTGTAATCTATAAGTTTTGAACTAACTTCTGTATTTTTTTAAAAAATTATGTTTGGAAAGATAGACAGTGATCCAATAAGGGTTCCGTTTTTCCGGATGTTCGGATTATGAAGATTCATCAGGAGATTTCTCACCATTCATTTTGATGCTTATACGAATCTAATTTAACTAAAACTTACCCGAATCGTTTCTAAGATATGAGCAGATGGCGGGCACGAGCGAGCTGTTAGCGACGAGGTCGATGAACTCCGCGGGCAGGTCGTGTGTATCGTCTGTGTCGCCGTCGCGGTCTGTGGTCTCGGCCGCACCCTCTTCCGGCGGCCACTTCTCGCCGGGGTTCATGTATGATGCTAGTACCTGGGTGAGCAGTGTCGTAAGTTAGTACAGCTTGCGGTATCCGGCTCGAAGGACCAAAAATAAATGTAGGGGATCCCTGCAGTACCCTGCACTTAGTAAATCTTAGTAAATCCGACCACAACGAATGTCCGTTGAACACTGATTTATTGATTTAATGAACTTCCACAAATTAGCTAAGTATGAGGTACAAAATGCCGAGTGCACAGAATTCACGACGGGTGAGTATGAAAAGTAATGTTCCGTACAGTTTTAGAATATAATTTAACCGACATCCACGCGGGTGAAGCCGCAGGCATCAGCTAGTTTAAACTATATTGCTATAAGTCCTCGAGAAACCTGGCCTAAGTCTTTCTCGGGGAGCTGACTGACCTGTAGCAGCACAGTGACGTGTTCCTCCTCAGTCCGTTGCCGCACGAGCGCCTGCTCCACGTTCCAGGACTGCTGCGTGGAGCCGGTGCCGAAGCCCGTGCCCTTCGCCCAGTACAGCTGGCTCTTCTCTTCCGACTTGCCGTTCGAGCCGTTTGAGCCTTGGCTGTTCTGTAACCGAACGTTAGTATTAGTAAAATTGACAAAGTACACGGTTATCACAACTTGGGGAGTGTATTCAAATTACCGACGCAAACAGACGGGTGTTTAAGTTTGCGGTGCATATCTGTAGCATCGTAGTTCTTCAACGAATGTACCAATTTTGATGCGGTTTTTTGACAGAGAAGGAATTAATGGCTTTTACTTCTTAAAACAATCTGAAGCAACGTCTGTCTATTTGAAATAATAGAATATGTTTTTTAACATGCGACGTTCAGACTTTGCATAATAATATTATATCAAGGCGCGAGTTTAATGACAGGTATGGTGCCAGTGCAACATAGCTATTCACAAATGACATATTCCATTCTTTTGTGAATAGCTAGTCTTTACAAAATAGCAACGATAATATACTTATTTAGGCATAAGTTACACGAATACCCACACCTTGAGAAAACGAGGCTCAATTTAATATTATCTGGAGTCGGTTAATCATTAGCCCTTTACCTACAGTACCGACTCTGGCTAAATCAGATGAACCACTAAAACTAGTCAAACGTCATACTTACATCATTAGAATTAGGTTTATGATGCGTGAAGACAGCGAGGCACGCGAGCAGCAGTCGCACAGCGCCACGTTGCAGCAACGCGCGCCGCAACGCTCGGCCGTCGTCCGTGTTGCGTGGCGCGCGCTCCAGCAACCGCGCCACCACGCTGAACGGGAGCGTGCCTAGCGAGCCCGCGCCGCCCATGCGACCGTCGCCCACGGCTATGCTACCTGTTGTAGAGGAAAAAGGTGGTGGTGTTAGAAATGTAACCATCCAAAACCATGACTGCCTCCGTAGTCGAGTGGTTTAGACGTTTGCCTTGTGACCTGGTGGTCGTTGGTTCGATTCCCACAGGAAGCATACTTTGTAAAGTTTTTTCCAGTTTAGCTAGGACATTGAAGGCTTGAATCACCTGATTGTCTGATAAAAATTTTATATGATTTCGTGCTTCGGAAGGCACGTATAAACCGGTGGTCCTGGCCGCAAAATGGCGGTTGTCAAACCACGTCAGGGGCTTGAGGCGGTTTAGAAACTCAAACACTAGGGTGTACGGGTCGTTAGAAGGTCTAACGACCTTCGACTGCCCAACTGCTCGACTGCCCACACAATAAGAAGATGTGGCGGCTAGCGACATCTATCGCAACACCTGCGTACTAACAACAATCGACAGAAAATCTTACATCGCGCTATGAACATTATCCGCGACATAAGCCTATATAGGAGTTCCAGACTTACAACAGTCGGGCAGTTAGCCCGCCGGACACAACACCCGTCCGGTCGGGGGAGGATCATTTCTATGGGGGATGAGGAGCTTTACACCCTGTTCCTCATATCATTCTCTTGCCCCGATCCTAAATAATTTGGAGTCGGCGCAGCATGTCTCCTTCTTCCATACTTTTGTTACTTGTTCCATACTTATGTACACCTCATGAGATACCTCCTTTCCTGCCCTATCATACTTTACAAAAAGGAGCCAGGTTTTGAATTACTATCCCAATTAGGACTTTTCTATTGGCTGGCACAAACCCTAGAGATTTAAAAAAAATACATAAACGCAGTCGCGTGATGCCTGCCAGAACGGTACTTTCTTAATTGAGCGATAACAAAAAAAATATTTTTAAACTAGCTATGTGGGTAAAGGGTTAATTCGGATGATATGGAAGTTATCTTATAACCCTTACTCACGTCCAGTGCCTAGAAATTACAGGATGATATAGCACTCGAGACTCGACACGTAAGTTGAAACAAAATGGCGGTCGTAAAATGACAAAAATAGAGTGAGATTCGAACGAAAATGTGCAACTGAGCATTCAAGATCATAATTCAACTTACGGGATGCAATCTGTAATACATTATCGGGTCTCAGTCGACTTATTTTCAAGATTGTAGCTTCGCGAACGACCGCCATTTTGTTTCAACTTACGTGCCGAGTGCTATAACAAGTTTTAATTTCACCTCTCTAATCCAGTTAACTTAAACCTTATGTTCAAACACTGTTTTACTGTTTTTCGGTACGCGATCAGAGAGGTTAAAACAGGTTTTATTTGAACCCTTTACAAAAAGTAATCCAACTTACGGCCATCCTCATCATGCGTAACTCCAAGCAGCAGCCTCAAGAGATGACAAGCCCTGGCGCCCTCATCCAGCAAGGCGTCAGCATACCCGGGCAGCTTCAGCAGCAGCCCCAGCGCCAGCAGCGCATGCGCCGGCACGCCCGTGCACCCACTCTCCTCCATGCCTGCGCTGCCGCTGTTCACGCCCAGCTCCACCACCTCCTGCATGTAGTACGGAACCTATTTAATATACATACAACTGTCCTTACAGTTGCGTGCTTGTTAGCGGGTAGGGCGTTACGTACGGGAGGGAGGGGGGAGACAATAAGTAGAATAAAAACTCAAATAGGGATGTTTACTGACAAAAAAATATGATTCTAATTAGTCCGTCTGTCAGATTATCGAAAAATATTGGATACGTATTTTTTATTTATCAAATCAATAAAAATTGCCGAAGATAAAACGCGTCAAAGATTTGAGTGGGAGGTGGTGACGTCACTGCTCGCTAAGAAATGTCATACTAATGTCTTAGAATATGACGTCACACGAGTTTTCAAAGCACTGTATCGTCTTTATTGTTTGTTTACGAGAAAAAAGAAAAAATATGTGTCCGATATTTTTCGGAAATCTATCTGACGGACTAATTAGATTTTTTTTTGTTAACATCCCTATTATAACCATTACCTTTAAAACATAAAAGTACATAAATGTTACCCTCCACTAACACACTAAACCAGTATATTACCTCATAAGGATCATCAAGCTTGACCCAGTCCAGATCGTGATGGTGATGTACGAGCGCGGGCGGGTCGGGGGGCGGGGCGTGCGGGCGCGGGAGGCGGGCCGCGACCAGCGCCAGCCCACCCACTGCACCGAACCAGCGGAGGACAGCTGACCCGCCCGCCATAGGGGCTGGGCTGCTGCTGGGGCCGGCTGGGCTGGCTGTGCTGCCTGCAGCGGGGCTGGTGGGGGCGCAGCCTTCCCAGGTTGGGCCTGACCACGCTTCTGAAATGGTAGAGATGAGATGTAAGTATTGCACCGATCTATTTTTTTGTCTCTGTGACAGACCGACGTAAAGTTGTGAGTCGGTATTATTCACTTTTCAAAAATCTTTTACACTAAATTGTATTGAGTACAGTGCTATTAGTCTTTTTTTAAGGATGGAAAATCATGTAATGACTCCTTACTAGGCGGAGCAGAAGGGAGTGTCAGGCTCTGTCTGACTGAAACTCTTCAGTTTTCCTAATGTCCTTTTATGATTCGGTTTCCTCACGATGCTTTCCTTCATTATTTAAAGACCAGGGGCGATGAAATAAATTAAACAAAGTAATGCGCCAGCCTGGGTTCGAACCCACGACTCACTGTTCTTAACCTTTTGAGCGCCACAATCACGTATAGACGACAAGCCAAACAAGAAAAAAAGTGCCTGAAGTAACTTTAGTACTTTTTGGCTTGTCGTCTTACTTGACTGTGGCGGTCAAAAGGTTAAGTCGGGGCCGCCACCACTGGGCCACCAAATTCAAGGTGCAACAAACGAATCCTAAATTATTTTATTTTCAACACAACCCTATCACCGTTTACCAGCACATACCTCCGTTAGTGTTCAAATGTAAAGTGAGGGCTAGATGCGGACCGAACACATGCGGCACGGCAGCCGTGAGTTGCGCCAGCGTCGTGCTGGGAGGGATGAAGCCCTCCAGTCCGGGGACTTGTACCCGGATTGTTGTCTCTATTAGATCTGAAACAACATTACATTATGTTTATTATACCCGAAGCGTATGCTGTACCTTTAGTACACCCACGTTTTAGTTCAAATCCCAAGTAATAGGGACGAGCCTATTGCCATCACCTGCTCAAAATCCAGACCACGTAGTCCGGATTTGTACCCTGCCCTATTACAGCCACTGGGAAATTATAATAGATGTCTAAAATTAATTGCGCATCAATCCGCAAATCAATTAAAATTAAGTCTCATTCGTGGTGAACTACTACGGGAAGTGCGCTACAATGTAAATCATGTTCACTCCAGTCATTCCATGTGTAAATTATTTATTTATTAACTATGGAAGACTTACAGCTAAGACAAATAGATTAAGAAATAGTATGTGAGACTGACAGCCAATTAGAAGTCCTCACTTCTAAATACAGACTACTATGAAAGAGTGTGAACAACACAATACAGCCACAGAAAAAAATACAGAATAATATTCAAGCCTAAACTAAATACACATTTTATAATTCACATTCAGTACCTACAATAATAAAAACCTGAAAAAACAAAATTTTAATTAAAAAAGCTAACAAAAAAGCTAGTTATTAAAACAATAATCTCTTGTTCAGGCCCGCCACTCTAAACCAAACTGCAACTAAGCTAGAATCAACAGTGGCTTCCACCAGAAAAGCGACGAGGCAGTGAAGTTCGTTAAAGTACCAGAAAAACAATACAATTTCAACCAATTTTTAAACAATGAATTTCTTGGTCAGAAAAACTCGCGCTGAAGCCCCCTTATACATAATCAGCAAGTTATCACTACTTTTTTTTTTTGGATGGTAGGAAATCATCAAATAACCCCCCCTCCGAGCGAAGGGAGTGTCAGACTTCTACTGACTAAAACCACCCGTGTTCCTTCCTAGCCCTTTGTATCGAGGCCGCAGTATCTCTCCATCCATTCTCACTTTCACATTTAAAATAGTAGTAAGAAAAACTCACCATCGGTAACAGACAGCACAGTAGCATCATTACTAGTCTTAGTCTGTCTCTTCTTATTACTAGCTTGTTTCAACGACGTGTTCTTGACATCCTTGACTCTCTTGTCCTTGGAAGCGCTAGCGGCGGCCAGGCTGAGCTCCCAGGCCTCCGCCACCGTGGTGATGGCTGTGTCGGAGGCGCTGCGGAGCACTGAGGAGCCCCCGGATGTGGGGGACGTGCTGACGCACACTTTTGTTGTTTCTTCCATTATTGGTACTGTGGGGGAGAGGGTGGGTTATGCTTTTTAGAAAGAAAACAATGCGGCTTGTATATTTTGATGTGAATAGTTTGATTTAGTAGGCAGGTTGCTATAAAACAACTGCTGAAAATGTGATGTTGAATAGCAGACTGCATACTTAGCATTTTGGCCTGTTTACGTTTTAGCAACTATTTTAAATTCTTCTCGGTTGTGTAATTTTATCTAGATTCCGTTTAGCCCATTTTTAATATTTTGGTCTACTTTTATCCGGTGACAGTGCTTCTACCCCGACTGTTATGATCCTGACAGACTCGTCCTCGTTCATACATCGTATAACACGTACGCCAATGAGCATCGCTTACCTGAACTTACTGAAGATCCTCACCAATAAGGTAAATGTATGGTCTTCTAGGGCACTACCTCCCTTTGTAGCCAATGCACTAACAACCCAATAAAATAAAAGATATACTGACATGGCGGGCGATGGTCAGCCAGCAGCTCGCGCACGGTGCTGCACAGCGGCAGCGGCAGCACAGCATGGCCCAGGTATGCTGGGTGAGCACAGCCAGCACCAGCGCCGCCACCCTCCGCCCAGCGCAGCGACACCCACACGCGCTCCGGGGACAGCACCAGGCGCAGGATTAGTGCGCGGGTGAAGCCGGAGATGCCGTCTGCAAATGACAAGAGAACCTCAGGTTTGGTACTGCCCAGGATTGAGGAATTTGTTCGAAAGAATTACCGCTGCCCTGGAACGCAAAGGGCATAAAAAAAAAAAAAAAAAAAAACTTTATTTCAGACCTTGATCCATATGATGTTAGTAATACACACTACTTATAAACTATGTTAGTAACAATTGGGAATGGAATAACTTATACTAGGTACATAATTTAGTTCATATACCGGCAAAGGAACACGGAGAGGTTTTAGTCAATAAGTCTGACACTTCCTCCTAATCCACCCAGAGCGGGATTGTCAGATGCATGTGTTTTGTCGCGTATCATGCATGTAGCGTATTAACACCGGTTGATGCTCCGACAATAGCATGCGACGGAGCAGTCTCGTAAAAAAATTCTTCATACTGGAAAATGTGAGACTGTCTGTCTCATATTTTGTTCAAAAGCTTTTTTAGAATCCTCTAAAAAAGTATATCAAGTGATTAGAGGTGCAACTACCGGATAAAATCAGATGGTTCAGAACGATGTTCTAAATACGCATTTTCGCATCGATGTCCTTTCCATTTTGTATAAATCACAGTAAACAAAAAACTCACCGTTACATTGCAGTCCCTCTAGTATGCTGTGCAGTGTGGACGCGAACAGCTTCTGATTGGCAGGATGGCACACCGTCAGCTCGGCGAACAGACGGATGGTGCTCTCTTCTAGCTGGGCGTATTGAGCGTCTTCTTGCCATGTGCTGCTGAAGAAACTGGGCCGTTATAAATGTGGGTAGGATGAAGATTCTGTTTGTAAAGTAAACAGATGCTACTAGAAAAAATGGTACCTAAATAACGAAAATCATCGTGAGGTTATTTTTAAATTAATTACAAGTGTAAAGACAAAATTTTATTGTTTTAAATATTTGTTGAATGTGGGAAGTTTTAATGGCAATTTTGATAAATGTGCCGATACTAAAAATTTAACGTGTTAAAAACACTAATTCGCAACTTTGATAAATTGACTACAAGTTTGTGATAGACAACGTCTCCGGTAAAAAGTTAGACGTCCATCCATATGCTATGTTCAATATTGTTTGTGATAATTTACGGCGTCTTTTTCAAGGCAATCCATAATTTATTTTCATTAAATTAGAAGTGTATAATGAATTCCCAGTAATGATAACTCATCTAATGCAAAGCTATCTAATAATACCTGTAATGAGGTCTAGGATGACACAGCAACGTAAGCAGCGGTCTCCAGAACGTGTTCCCAGGTCCTCCAAGCCAGTCCTTCAACCTCTTAGACCAGCACACAGCTCTCGCCCACTCCACCAGTTGCCACACACTCTTCATTGAAGGCAGGTCGGCTTTGGGCTGCGTGGGCTCCTTGTCTGGGTCGATCATTTGTACGTCTTCGAGAGAGCCGCGTTGCGATTTTATTGTTTCTAGTTTTGCTTCGCTGAAGTCTGGAATAAATGGTGTTGATTAGAAATGTGAATAATGGAAAGACTGTTTTATGATAAATGGCTAGTATGAGACATCTTAGGCGCTTTGCACATGGAGCAACCATTGCAGCAACTGGCAACGCACACATAGCAACTCGCGTTTCGAATTCCGGTGATCGTCAACAGTTCACGGTCACCGGAACTCGATACTCGAGTTGTTATAAGTGCGTAGTCCAAATGAAATATATGGAAACAGCAAGTTACCAGCTAGTTGACAGTTGCTGCCAAGCGCCTTATATTATATTATCAGCCATTTGTGTCCCACTGCTAGGCAAAGGCCTCTCTCCCCTCTTTCCACTCGTCCCTATCCAGTGCTCCGGTTTGTCAATCCCTGCAAAACGAATCCGTTCGTCCGCCTTCTCCTTCTGGGCCTGCCGCATTGTCGTTTGCTCCTTAGTGCCCCAATATAAGACGGCCAAAACATATTTGGCAAGTAAAGAATTTTCCTGCCGGCCGGGGCTGCGGGATGTTCGTAAGAGATACCGCGGCCCCAGACACAAAGGGCTAAGAAGGAACACAGGTGGTTTTAGTCAGTAGAACTCTCTACCGCCCTCTATCCAGAGCGGAATGAGTCAATTGATGATATCCCACACTCCAATAAAAAAAAAGTTAAGAATTATGAAATTGCATTTTAGCTGTTGAACCAAGATACAGAAATTCACTGTTATATGGTACTTAGCGTAAATTCGCACGTACCAATCAGCTAGTTTTTTATACACCTATGAATTGCGCATAACTGATGCGCGACCGATAAATGATGAGAGCCTTAATTTGCTGATTGCAAAGTGTTTTTTTCGTGGTCGACGCCACTAGCATCCGCGATCATGAGTTCAGTATGTCCTGATGATGAGGAGCAACTCACCAGCAATAGCCTTGACCACGGCAGCGGGTAGCCGGGAGTGCAGCAACGCCAGGGTAGCTGCCGGCGACATGGCGGCGGCTGCAATGGTCTGTAGCTGCCAGCCGCGCGCCTCCCAGGATACAGCTCCAGTAGGAGCTGATGATGAAGGTAAGGGACTACTGCCGCTTGGTGACTGGACTTTCGTGTCGTCTGTTAAGCCTTCCATGCTGGAAAGAGAAAGGAATTGTGAGAATTCATACAACGTAAACATAATAGGGATGTTAACAAAAAAAAAACTAATTAGTCCGTCAGATAGATTTCCAAAAAATATTGGACACATATTTTTTCTTTTTTCACGTAAACAAACAATGAAGACGATACAGTGCTTTGAAAACTCATGTGACGTCATATTCTAAAACATTAGTATGGCATTTCTTAGCGAGCAGTGACGTCACAACCTCCCACCCAAATCTTTGACGCGTTTTATCTTCGTCAATTTTTATTGATTTGATGAACAAAAAATACGTATCCAATATTTTTCGATAATCTAACAGACGGACTAATTAGAATCATATTTTTTTTAGTTAGTAAACATCCCTATTGACGCAATGTTGATGTACTGGAGTCTTCGTCTTCAACCACAGTTCAACAACAGTATGTAGCAACCTGGACAGCTCAGTTGTTTGCTTCATTCAAGTCCTTGAAAGTGTACTTGATGTACTTATATCGCTGCTTATCATGTTCCGCCTTCGGATATTACACGTGTGACCATAAAGCATTATATTCAGATGAAACTGAACCTACCTGTAAGGCTGCCTGTCCACTGAAGCGGAGCGAAGCTGCGAAGCGGAGAAACATTAACTAATAGGATTGCACACTGGAACAGAAGGTAGATTTCATGCAATCCTATTGGTCAATATTTTTCTGTTTCTCTGCTCCACAGCCTCGCTTCGCTTCATTGGACAGGCAGCCTAAGAACCTTATTTTTTAAGAGGCAAAACATGTATTTATCAAAACAACCACCATTAGCGAGACATTTGAGTGAGCATGGCATTCTCTCAGCCACCAGGGCAAAGTCAGAGAAAGACAGAATTAGTTATAGGTTTAGTTGGGTTTACCTCTCGTCCAGATCCATGGGTATGTCCATATGTTCCAGAAGCATCCTGAACAGCTCCGGCCTGATGTAGCACATCGAACATAGAACTGCGAAAATAATAGCAATTAAAATAATGATACCAACTACACCTGTAACAAAACATATCCTACACAAGTTTTCTATCAGTAAAATCCTTGATGGGTGTGATCTTTACATGCAACCGGGACCAAATGGCTTAACTTGCCTTCCGAAGCACAGAGGAAACTCAGTACGAAATCGATTATCACCCATCCATGGATCAACTTCTAAATATCGAGCCGAGCGGATGTTATCATTACTGCAAAAGGTCATTCTTGACAGTTATATGAACTTGGAGGGTTGTAATGATGATTTTGATGATTATAATTCTGTAACTGCATACGTCTTACAGCCGTGAATCATATTTTCACTAACATACAACCTATCACTGGCCTGCAAATCGCTAAAAACGTAAGAAAATTTGAATTTCGCGGGCTACCCTGGAACATCAACCTTAAAGTACAGTACTCACTAGCATCAAGCGACTTCTTGAGTAGACTAGACTCGGGGACATCCTTCACCCAGGTGTAAACCAGCTCGAACAGGTCGTCCGTTATCAGCTCCTCAAGGTTCTCTAGGCTACGTTTCTCTTTCAGGGTCCATAATACCTGTAAACGAAATTAGGTTTTACTACTATTTCAGCCATGAATTGAAGACATTTGGTTTTCGGTCACAATTATTTTTAAATAATTAAAATTCCGAAATGTTAAGCGATTTTTGCAGCTGACCGTTCCTAAAATATTTGCATGCCATGAGAAATAGCAGACATGTCGACAACCACTCTTCTTTATTATCTTGCATGCGGTTAGTATTTTAATTCTGTGTCTAAACACATGTTTAAGCAAATAAAATGTCTATTTCAACTTACTGAAGCCAGCGTGTGCGTGAGCGCAGCCGAGGGCGGCTCCCGCTGCCGCAGCCACAGCTCCGCAGCACTAGCCAGCCACTGCACGTAGGCCGCCACAGCTCCGTCAGCACACCAGCGACACAGCTGCCGCACCAGCTCGCACACCGCCCACATGCTGCCGTTCACACGCCCGTTCGCTGATACTTGGAATGCTGGGGAATTAAATGTATGTTTAGACAACAAAATTCTGACAATCAGTATTTTAAAGGAGTATCAGATTATCCTAGTAACTTTTATATGGCTACCAAATGCATATTGTTCAAGTACATTGTTTGTATTAGCTGCAAGATTCCCAAAGAAAATAAAATAACTTACATCATAAATTAATAACAAACATAATAATAAAAAACGAATGACCTCAAATAAATTGGGATAAGGGCAGAATACTGATGAGATTAGAATTCGACACAGTTGTGAAAAGGTGTGCCAATAAAGTTAATTTCTACGAAGCTATTTAAACGCATTAAATAAAGTTCAAATAACGTAATTTACCTTTAACAATAGTCTTGACAGACCACATAAATTAACAAAGCTACAAAACTGCATTCTATAAGTTTGAGAAAGAGTCGCCTGCACTATTATCAAAGAATGTCTCATTACTTAATTAATTAAACCACATTACTAAACGGCTATTTAAATAGACTGACTGGTCATTAGTGAAGGAGAGTTAAATATGTGATTGTACACAAGATAACAAACCACTTTCCCAAAGAAATATCTTTTATACACTTGTTCGCTTTTATCACAATGACACAACGCCTGGGATCTATCAGCTGCTAGTTGAGTAACTCTGTTCTTATCAATACCGTACCGTGGAGAAGTGTGTACGATTCCCGTCGACGTTAATTTTGATTTTTATTGGTAGGAATTATAGGAACAGCAAACAGTTACTTTACTTCTTACAATAAAAGGATGCGAAAGTAACTCTGTCTGTCTTTGCTTCACGCCTAAACTACTGTGTGAAATTTGGTACAGACATAGTTTGGAACTTGAGAAAGGACATAGGATAGCTTTTTTTTTTTCGCGAGATTAACCAAAAATCTGCCAGAAGTCACTATTCCACGCGAACGAAGTCGCGGGCAAAAGCTAGTGTGGTTATAAAGTAACCCACAACGCTGTCCATAAATAAGTAGGCGAAGAAGTTTAAATAAAAAAAAGAGAGCTAATCGCTAGGAACATTTCATAATTTCATACAGCTGTTGGTATAACAGTGAATGAGTATAAAAAAGAATCTTTGGGAAAGTGTTTTGTTATCGTGAGTACAAATCGTTCACTAGTCACCCTGTTGCGTACAGCACGCAGTACGTGATTAGTCTGGTGTAAATGAAATAGTTTAATGCGTTTAAAAGTAACTGCGACTCCACTACGGCGCCGTGAATAGCCGTTCGCGTTTACGTGCGCGATGTGCGGTAGCTAGGAACAGATTGAACTTGGCGCACGCGTCACACAAGTACCTATAATGATTTGCCGAGCAAATGTGAGCTTCAATACTTTCGGTGTTGTAGTATGCGGCGTAGCGGATTCATTATAAATTAAAGTCCTCCACCGGACCACTGCGTCTGTCTGTTTGTGGTCTGATAACCGACATCCACGTGGGCGAAGCCGCGGGTAACAGTTAGTTTTATTATAACACAGATTATAGGTACGCAAAATAAATGTTATTGTTATTACAATGCTTACTCCGTAGGTAACACACCCTACACATAATACAGGTCGTCAGTCTCACCATGTGCATGAGCATGCGCGTCCATGTTGAGCAGCGCAGTGATGAGCGGCTTGCGCAGTGCGGGCGCGTGCCGTGCGGCCGCCAGCAGCGCTGCGTGCGCGTGCGTGGCGGGCGCGCCTCCCGCCGCCACGCAGGCGCACAGCGCGGCCACGGCGCCGCCGCCACGCAAGAGTGCCAGCCGCGTGCCCGCCGCAGCGCCGCAGCGGGTGCACGCCGCTACCACGCACGCCCAGTTGTTGCTACTGGTGGGGACAACGATAGTGTCAGGATAATCATAAAAACATTCATGTCGAGGATATATCTTGAACACGATTTTGATAACATACTTTGAAAATAAAAGTAATCTATATATATAAAAGGAGAACTGACTGGGTGACATATCAACGTACAGCCGAAACTACTGGGGCTAGGAATGTGAACTTTTGCACGCGGCTTCCTATTATAATGTAGGGGAGCACTAAGAAGGGGTTTTTGGAAATTTAACCTTTAAGGGGGTGAAAAGGGGGATGAAAGTTTGTATGGAAAATCGTCACTTTTGTAGTTGAACCGACATCCACGCGGGCGAAGCCGTGGGCAAAGTGCTAGTTATAAATACTTAAAATGCACGATTACACGATTACTATACATCTTTCATAGCAACAAATACAATCTTAGTAGTATTGCTAGCAATCTGGATAACATTTAATCCTTTTGGTATTCCGTAAAGCTAGCCTATAGTATTTTCTTTATTTTTTATTTTAAATGGGCTTACTCTTGACCTCAATCTTGCCCTAAGGGCCATAGATGAGGTCGACGATGAAACGCGAGCTTACCCAGAAGAAGCCTATTTACTCGCGACTATCAAACAAATCAGCCACCTACAAAACAACACGCAATACATAAATAAAGAGATAAGTCCTGACTGACTGACTGACTCATCAACGTCCAGCCCAAAGCCTTGAACCTAGAAAGCTGAAATTTTGCACAGAGGTAGACAAGGAATAAGGAAGGATTTTTCGAAATTCAACCCCTAAGGGAATTAAATAGGGGATGAAAGTTTGTATGGAAAAACGTCATTTTCACGCGGGCGAAGCCGCTGGCAAAAGCTAGTACATAATAATATCACCTATACATATCAAAACGCCTTTCAGATCAAATAACAATGACAATACTCACGTAATAGGCGTAGTACTCGCATGGCTATTAAAAGCCGGTGCAGCTAACAACCTCAGCTGCAGCAGCCCCATATTGGAGGAATCCCTGGGCTTGTACAGCCTGATCTGCACAGTAGTACAGACGATGGGCCTGGCCACAACCAGCCGTATGAAGGTCATGCCGGCCGTGTTCTGCGGCGGCCCCAGCGGCGCCAGCGTGCCGCCGCACCCAGCCTCCACCGCCACCGCGCCGGGACATGCTAGGAACATATACACACTGTTAGTGATGCACCCTCGGTAACTAATGACTGTCTAAGCATCACTACATAGTGTAAGTTAGAATTTGATTAATAACAGCTACGACAAAATCAGAGAAAGAAAGAAGAGTTCTTCTAGGAAGTCTAGGAAATTCAAGGAAGTTCTTCTAATTTCCTCCTTCTGCTATGCAGGTCCAATACAAACAGTATACTGGATAAACATGACCTATATTTAGATAATGTGGTGAAGATATTATTATGGTGCCATCTTAGGCGTGTATTGCACATCACTACATAGTATAAAACAAAGTCGCTTTCTCTGTCCCTATGTCCCTTTGTATGTTTAAATCTTTAAAACTACGCAACGGATTTTGATGCGGTTTTTTTTAATAGATAGAGTGATTCAAGAGGAAGGTTTTAATACCTTTTTTGCATCCGTGCGAAGCCGGGGCGAGTCACTAGTAAAGTATATAACTTAGTTGACATTTCATCACTGTGTTTAAGACTCGTCTGCACCGCAAATCTTGTAGGACTAAATAATGTTTTAAATATGTGCAGCGTTCAACGAGGATTTGTAATACAAGCGGGGCTTAACGCAGTCTTCATACACCCAATGTGTACGTGTACATTTGGTGTAAATGGAATTTACATGTCTCATAGAACGTTTTCGGTTCAAACTTCAAAAGTGCTTTTTCACGAATAAAGGAACACCTGGGATGTCGGGTGTCCTAACGTTTGGTCTGAATGACTTTAGACATAAAACTTAACACACAACTTAACCGTTCAAAACTGCGATTAAAAGCAGCCGTTGTCATCATACTCCATAGCAATAAAGAAATTTACCCTGAATATAGGTTACTTATTACAAAAAAAAAAAATGAATCAATACTCACTAGCAAGACTAGTGAGATGCGGCTGCAACTGCACTTCATGTAGCTGCACAGCGTAGGGCAGGGTCAGCGTCAGCGCTAGACTAGCGTCGTCAGCGCTGAAGAAGTGGTAGGACCAGGCCGCCGCACGCACACGTCGGGCTGCGCACGCACCGCGCACACTCATACCGCCACCACCGTCGAGGAGGACGTCGGCTGCTTGAGCCGTGGGGTTGCCGCATGAGACCGTGCCTGGAGGAGGAATACACGTTATCAGTAGAATCTTTTTTGCGACCACACTTATGGGTTCGATCCCGTTAAAATCAGCTGTATTATTTTTCCAATAACGATACTTTGACATATGCAGAGAAATTCAGACCCCAATGGGTAAAAAATGAATCACTTTATAGGTTATTAAGAAAACGTAACACATAAGCTTGATGTTCTGGGTAAACTCGTTCCATCGTCGACCTCATCTCTGCCCTTGGGGCAAGATTGAGGTCAAGAGTAAGCCCATTTTGAATAAAAAAAAAAATGTTGTTTGTCAAGCAGACTGGTGAAAAATTAGCATCAAACTTATATGTTAGAAAAAAAAAACATTTCGCATAATAGAAGATTGATTGACATCCTTTAACTTTTTAAATTAGATTGGAGTTCTTCAATTATTCTCAGATAAAAAAATCAATTACAAAAAAGAGGGCTGGCTCTGTTATCAGACACTGGTTTTTCAGGCTAACTTCATCAAAAGTTTAATAGTAAAAAGAATCAAAAGTATAATAATCTTTCAAACACAACTTACAAAGCGGTGCGATGTTAACGAGTCCGTTGGCAGTCTCAATAACAGGCGTCTGGCTCTTCTTGTTGCCAGATGCCGGCGTGGACAGGTTCATCATTTGTGGAGGCAGCTTCAGGTAGTTCATGAGAGAGGATACCAGCCCTTGACCACTGCTGGGACCCGCCTGAGAACAAAAGGTGTGGATTATAAAACAGTTCTAATAATAATTTAAAAAAAAAAAAAACGTGTGGCACTCGGAGACTGCCGCGGTAAATCTATTGCATAGCATTTTTTATCAACTTATGCAATAATAGGTATAAATAATTAGGTATTAATAGTGTAATTACACACCAAAATAATTATTCATTCAAAAAATTTGAACAAAAATAAAGAGTTTGATCTTCGAATTTCGCGCGATGTATAGTCGACCAAGAAATTGGTTTACCACTTTTGATGACATCTCCCAGTAACATAATTATTCGCTAAGGATGACAGATTGACAGATTCTGACGTGAAAATAGCACTTGATGTTTTGTACGTGCAAATGATATTCAACCTTAGAGTGGTAAACCAATTTCTTGGTCGACTATACATTATATAAATCAAAACTAACCTTCTTAAACTAACTAAGCTAGTAAGAAACTCTATGACAGAAAATTTAAAAGAAAAAGTATTGACAGCCTGACGTAAGTGTCATAACGTGAACCAGCAATGCCCAACACAGGAATGCACGACACGAGAACGCGCGACATAGGAATGTAAGTGTTTTGAATTCCAATGTTGTACATTGTCATGTCGTGCATTGCTGGTATGTGCATTACTGTGACGGGCATTATAGGGACTCGTTATTTTCCGTAACCATAGCAACCCTTAAACTTGACACTGAATATTTTTGTTAGGAAATCTCTGGATTCGCTCTCCACGCTCAACTCAACAAGGCCCGCGATATAATCTATGCAATAGATTAAAAACGTTATTTTATGATCATCACCTGCCTAGTCTTTTCCCAACCAACTATATTGGGGTCGGCTTCCAGTCTTACTGGATGCAGCTGAATACCAGTATTTTACATGTAGCCACTGCCTATCTGACCTCCACAACCCAGTTAGTACTGGGTAAGATGATGCCGATGCGAGAAATCAGGAGACAGGCATCTTCTGGGCACGCTAGTTAAATCATATACCTCATCCGTCGCTTTTCATCAGGCGTGATGAGGTCAATAGCAGGCCTTAATAGATAGGGTAGTTGACAAAGTCCGTCAGATAGAATTCCATAAAATATTGGACACATATTTTTTCTTTTTTCACGTATACAAACAATGAAGACGATACAGCGCTTTGAAAACTCGTGTGACGTCATATTGTAAGACATTAGTATGATATTTTTATCAGCGAGTGACGTCACAAGCCCCACTCAAATCTTTGACGCGTCTTCATCAATTTTTATAGATGTTATAACAAAAAATACGTATCCAATATTTTTCGATAATCTAACTGACGGACTAAACAGAATCACATATTTTTTTGTCAGGAAACATCCCTAAAAAAACCTGTCTGGGAGAAGCTTTGCGCATAACACCGTGTCCTCTCAATTACCTGATGACAAGCTGTAAGTTTCTCGAGCGCCAGTTCCAAGCCGCCCGCGTCTATGAACGCGGCGAGCGCTTCAGGGTAGTCCAGCACACGGATGATCAGCTGCTGCATTGCTTGAGATAGATTCACTACCTCTTCTTTTCCTGTGAAAGTTAGAATTTGATTAATAACAGCTACGACAAAATCAGAGAAAGAAAGAGAGTTCCTCTAGGAAGTTCAAGGAAGTTCCTCTAAGTTCCTCCTTCTGCTATGCAGGTCCAATACAAACAGTATACTGGATAAACATGACCTATATTTAGATAATGTGGTCATGATATTATTATGGTGCCATCTTAGGCGTGTATTGCACATTTTGTATATGTCGCATCCAAGTACATAGGACGCTAGTCAGGAAGTAAGTCAAAAATCTATTTCAAGAAATGGTGGTTGCTCTTACAGTCATCTTTGTGGCTTCCGATAGTTATCCCTGTAACCATCACGACCATTGTCATCCGAGTGACCAGGGGGTCTAAAATGGCCACTTTTGCAGATCATAATGTAAATTGCGTTTAAAAGCGTAAAATGGACCTTTCCTAATAAAAACTGCGTCTGTGACTATTTTACGAATGTTAACGCAATTCATATTATTTTC
Source organism: Diarsia mendica (assembly GCA_949316265.1). Lineage (NCBI taxonomy): Eukaryota > Metazoa > Arthropoda > Insecta > Lepidoptera > Noctuidae > Diarsia > Diarsia mendica. Next base: position 5,113,898 of record OX438906.1, on the reverse strand, counting down.
CTATTATGATGTATTTTACTAAATTGTTACAGACGCAGTTATTATAATGAAAGGTCCATTTTACGCTTTTTAACGCAATTCATATTATGATCTGCCATGGCCACTTTTGCAGATCATAATGTAAATTGCGTTTAAAAGCGTAAAATGGACCTTTCCTAATAAAAACTGCGTCTGTGACTATTTTACGAATGTTAACGCAATTCATATTATTTTCCTATTATGATGTATTTTACTAAATTGTTACAGACGCAGTTATTATAATGAAAGTTCCATTTTACGCTTTTTAACGCAATTCATATTATGATCTGCCAAAGTGGCCGTTTTAGACCCCCAGGTCCCGTAACCATCCCTGTGGCTACCTCAGTAGTTATCCCAGTGATCTCTACCAACCATAGTCATTATAGTGACCAGGCTACGTAACCATCCTCACGGGGGCTACGCGGCAGACCTCACAGTGACCACTACCGACCAAGTCATCCCAGTGACCAGGCTTCGTAACCATCCCAGTGGCTACACAGTAGTCATCCCAGTGACCACTACCGACCAAGTCATCCCAGTGACCAGGCTTCGTAACCATCCCTGTGGCTACACAGTAGTCATCCCAGTGACCACAACCGACCATAGTCATCCCAGTGACCACAGGCCTCGTAACCATCCCTGTGGCTACAGAGTAGTCATCCCAGTGACCACTACCGCCCATATTCATCTTTGTGACTGGGCCCCGTAATCATCCCAGTGATTACAATCGTATAGTCATCATTAAGACCATACACACTCAGCGACCACACCATTACTAGATTTATTTGAACCATTATCAACACATTTGTTATTTGACTCAATTTTACATTAAAGGTACTTGACTTTCCAGCGTTCTTTTAACTCTATTCCGAACGCACCAATAAGACGTTTTTAACCATAGACTTTTTAGCTCATAGCATGACCATTAGAAACCTTGCTAACATAAAAAGTAACCTTCTAACTTCGGTTTTATTTTCGTAGGTACACGTCCCGGTTCTTCTATGCAATCGACCTTATCCTCACCTCCCAAGCTACCTACCAGCCGTAGGTTGAGGAGATTGAGGTCTGCTGGTTTAAGAATGTTCTTAGTGAATAAGCCACATATTTCTTTGCTAATTCACTCTAACTCAGACATAGCAAACACAATCTTGCATTAGTATGACGACGACGTGACGTTGTGTATGATGTCTTGTTGTTGTTTTTGCTATAGTTCGGAAAAGGGTTGCTTCCTTGTGGCGACGAGTGAGAGACAGCAGCAATGGCATCCTCAGGATGATTGCTTCCCGCACTGACTGTCCGATCCAACATAAATGGATGTGTTTGTGTACCGGACAATTTTGACATGCTAGTGCTTGACTTGTAAAATTGTAATGTATTCTATGTGTATAATTTTCTAATTTGATTGACTGATTATAATTTTGACATTGGAATTATTAATTTTGACTGTCATTAATCACTATTCAATTTTCATTTTATAATTGTCATCTATTCTTTATTTCTATTGTGTGGTGTATAATTTTGTGAATGTTGTATGTTATTAATTGAATTATTGTATTTTGTGTTAATTTTTGTGTGTGCGGACTGACTATTCTCTTGTATTACTCTTTTCTCTTATGGATTGCATTATCTGAAATAAACGTATTATTATTATTATTCCCCTTCGAAACAAGAGGCTGGACCCAGACTTAACATTGTCTGGGGTGGAGTGTCTATCCCGCACAGTTACTTTCAAAGTATCTTTAAGTTTATCTGGACAGATCATTGACTGTCAGTAACTGTAATAATAAAAAATAGTAAAAACAGTACTGCATTAACATCAAGCAGAAGATGCGAACTTGCTTGTCTCTTACGGCGACTAATCTCTTCAAAGTTGTGTGCTTCGCCGCATGTCTTGCGGACTACTGGTTGCTCTAAACCGGCCTCGGTACAGATGATGTACCCACTGGCAGGAATAGCGCTGCCAGAAGCTCACAGTACAGTGGCAAGCTCTCGCGAAAGAGCCGAAATGGCTTCAGTCACACGACACCCTTTACACTTAAACACCCTTGTATCGCAAAGGTACAAAACAGTTTTCTGAGGAGTGTCATTCACCCCACTCACTAGTGAATAGTCTAAAGATTAAAGTTGCGGAAAGGTAGCTAACTAGCTCCTTCCTTGCCCAACCCATTCGTTTCACCGTCTGCTAATCTCCCACCTGGAAGCCTTTAAATACTGCTGCTACGGCTGGTCGCAGCAAGGAAAACCTGAATAATTACTCTACCATAGAGTTCAATTAAGTTGCTGTTCCACAAAAGTGGCACTTAATATTGTATCCTGCATGTCCTATTGTTTGTTCACAACAGGAACCGATGCACACTACCAAAAGCGCCAAATTAGTAGCTCATTTCGACCAGGCCAACATAATTCAGACCGCCATCGACACACTAAGAAGAAGATTTCATTTGATTATTGGCTTTCATTATTTATCAAAACAAAATCACCAATTGAAAACCAACTAAGCCATCTTAGCTGGTAACTTCTAACAATCCTGTTGTTATCATACAGAGCTTATTTTGTGTGTTATGTTTTCTATAGTGACTTACAGTTTCTACTTTAGTGTCAACCACACTAATGTCAACAACACAGCCTTGCATTGATGTCACTTGAGTTATTGAGTATCATCACTTCATCAATCAAGACATTGTTACTAGTTCGTTACCGATTCACTAGTGTGAACTAATCCAAGATCATTTTATTTGGTAAACCGAATACATTTCTTTTCGTTTCTTTTAAGCGTTGCCCCACACTAGGAGTCTCTCCTGCATCGTGGGTGCGCCCACAAACATTCAAACTCAGACACTCAAATAACCAGTTCCAGAACAACTATCTGTAGGCCATACAAATATTTGCTCCCTGCGGGGATCGAACCCGCGACACGCAAGCACAGCAGTCAATCGCCCAACCACTGCGCCAACCGTGCCTTCGGAAATTGATGACTAGTGAGTACGTCGATAACAATGTTTAAGTCTAAACCTTGCTCTATCGATGCCGACAGCAACTCGGCATCTTCAACGTAAACAATGACGAAGTCAAGTGCGATTCGACATAAAGCACTAACAATGGCTTTCTTACATTTGGTGATCGCGTTACACACACAGTCCCGATTGTTATAATTAAGCACTCGTGTTGCTTATCCTGTGTTATGAAAGAGCAATCGTCTCTACATTACAGACTTTAATGAAACCGCTTCAACAATCAAGCTTTGTAAAGCTTTGTTAAAATTGAGCTTCGAGTTCTCAATGGTTCTGCTATTCAGTCTTAAGAGCGTATGGTACCTCAAACGCGAGTTTTATAATGCGTAAAAGTATATGATTCACTGCAGTAATCAACATCAGAAAAATATATGATATTCTTCAGGATACATGCTAGTGCCATAGTGTTGTGAAAACATAATACAACTAACTTTGCTCGATAGAAAAAATACGCGAAGATACCTCTAAAAATTTCTTTTAACGAGTAAAAACCATACTAAAATGTCATCGTTCTGATTTTTTGCCAAATAATTCTACAAGCAACAAACTAAAGTCATAGTGTTTTACTTTTTTAGTCCAATCAATAGTTTTTTAGTAAATCGCAAAATACCACTAATTTCGCACTATTCGGCCGCAGCGAAAGACGTAACAACCGCTTTGTAGTGCAAGCTGATTAGAACTTTATTCTAACAGTATTTCAAGCGAAGTTTGAACCACCACAAATAGGGTTGCTAATCTGAGGTAGCATACGCTCTTAATAAACAATAAACATTATTTTCATGACCAATCAAAATATTGTATCACACGATGACATTAATGAAATAATGACTTAAAATTAGTGATATTTTAGGCTCACTATTAATTATTAAATTTTGCAAGTTACAATAAGGCTTTCTGCCAAAACCACTAAACTAAACTAAGTTTCATCAGACAACACTTCCCATCTGAGTAGTCTTTCAGTTAGATGGTTGGATAAGATTTGCCGTGCGTGATATAGTATGAAGACTAAATCACAATCTTATTAGATCGATGCACGGTTTGCTCTTCGGAGCTCATCTCGTCACATCCATCCTGAAGGTACATATTTAGTACGCCATAGTTATTATGCTACTGCTAGTTTCAAGCTCCAAACAGTTGGATGCTTTTTAGTTTACTGTAACCGTTGCTAACCTTATCTCTTGCTTAGTCAGGATTACGCTTGAATTAATTGAAATTTAACCGATGAGGAGGCCATCCATTCATGGCCAAACAATCACAGCCACAAGGGTGGAATATCATGGCTATACCGCCCGCCCAGATCGGTCCATAGATGGGCTACCATCCATCACCCACCAAGCTCTACGCGCCACGAAAAGCACGCTAAGCCGCCAGTCCCGACTGGCTCCAACAGACCCCCGACAGCCGTCACCGGCAGTCAGTGACTCGACAGTCTGACAACCCATTCCCCCAAGGGGTACCACATCACCCAGCACCAAGCAGGCTACAGTGGCCAGACAAGCTGCCGCCACATGCACAACACCGGCTCTCAGCCGCACCGGCCGCACCGACCGGATATCAACCCCACACAGTTGGGAACAGAGGCTACGCAAATGACGACTTTTAAGTTTATTAGTGTCCTCTGATTTTTTCATATCCGAAACACTTTAATTTCAATCATTCGGAAAACATCGACACCTACTCTCTACGTCTCGTACGTTTTTCGCTTTCATCGGAAAAGCACGTAAAACTAAACTTACACACACATAGGTGCTTAGCACACCCATCTTTTACTAAAACCATCATTACAGCGTTCCGCTACCTTAAGAACCTTCGAGATTCTTAATTTATTTCAGTTCAAGTATGTTTCTGTTTACATTTACATCTCGGTAGTCGTGGTTAAAATATCTTTCAGTTGGGAACTTGGGATACTTGAACCAAACATAAACCGTGTAAACACAAATTAATCATTCTAGCACATCAATCACAAATTAGAATTCACATTCCGACTCGGAAATCGATCCCAGAGTCCCACACTCCGCAGCCGCCCCCGCGACCACGAGGCCAACTGGTAGATCGCAGTTGAAAACATGAGTTTCAACATTCGTTGCAGTAAGTCGCATTATCACATCACGCCTGCAGCAGCAAGGGACAGGCAGAGACGCATCCAACAGTACACAACGCCAAACCTGGGAATCGATCCCAGGATCGTCCAGCAGCCGCGCTCGCGACCGCGATAACCCAACGGGCTAACAAGAAGATCACAATTAACATGATCACACAACAACCAAGTGAAGTAGCAAGAGGTCTTTTCAAAACAACTGTCTTCGCTCGCTTATAAAATGGTAACGACTCACCGGTTATAACACCTTTACTCGTTTTCACTTACACACTCTGTTTCACGTTTCTGACCAGACAGGCATCATGACGGTGGATAGTCACCTCACCTCATGGTATCCAAACCCTCATCATCACAGAACTGTGCATCGTGCACATCTGTCTAAGGGAATCGAACCCAACGAATCAAAACAACGGCTCGGCCAGCTGTTTGGTGCGCGAATAGCTATCAAAGCAACTATGTTGCAGCTCTATTTTTCGAACAGTTCACGCAATTGTCTATACACACGGTTTTCACTTTCAGGAGATTTCTCAACCCGCTCATTATCCCACTTCTGATGTCGCATCCAAGTACATAGGACGCTAGTCAGGAAGTACTAAATGACATACATAGGGTCAAACAGTTGTGGGCACAGAAAGGGATACGGGTAAATGAGAGAAATAACTCCTTTAACGTGTACACAGCTATTGTACAGTCAATTACTAACACTACTGTACTAACTAATACTCTGAACTTAAAAGGAAACACCGAGCAGTTCCTAGATAGTATGTGTCACGACCATGCCCGAACGATCACTTGGCGATCCATGGGACTGAGGTCCGTATCCGACATCTACCTCCAGACTCCGCACAACGCCAAAACAAAGGCGCTTGTGTTTAATTTTAAGTGCATACTCGTCAAGATCCGACATATATATTTTTCGTCTCTTTTAGTAGGTATGCTGGAAGAGATTACCTACTTTAGAAAATTAAAAAAGAACCTTCTTTGATTGTAATTTTCTATTGCTTTCGAAATTTGCGTGATGCTAATAACAACCTCAATAAAATAATGGAGTAGAAATCATCATGGTGAAAATATAGATAAAATAGATATTTTACTAAGAGAAAACTTTGAGCTTTAGAACCATTGACTTATATATTACTGCGTAAGGACTGGGCGGACCGCATGATAAAATGACGCCTCGAACTTGGTCCCAAATAGGTCTTGACTAAACCGAAGTTTAAAAGAAAATGAAAATTTAACATTTTTTTGTAAACATTTTAATGAAAGGTTTATTTAATTTCTTTATACCTCGCCACGCCGCTCATACAAGGTTACGTTTACGAGCAGCCTGATTAGTTCTTATACATGGCTTTAGTGTTTCTCTGTATGGGGATTATGGGGAACGCATCGAGCAAAATGTTCGGACGACCGTATCTTTAGTTTTTATATCAATGTTTAGAACCATAGTCTTTGATAGTGAAACATTTTATTAATTACTCACTGAGGAACTCCATGAGGCTAGTGACCATCAGCGCTGGGTTAGAAGCCACAGTGGCCATGTGAGCCACAAGCCAGAACACTTCCTCCTTCAGAGAAGACGGCTCCGAATTCATGCCTGTAACAGACACATCAATATAGTATAGGAGGCCTTAGCATCATAACATCTACAGCATAAACATAAGTCCCATGTGATGGGGGGGAGCCTATTCCCATCAATCGGGCACAAATCCAGACTCCGTGGCTGCTACAGAGAAATTCCTGATGGATAATCCCAATTCACTTTGCCCGACCCGGGAATCGAAACCAGGACCGCCTGCTCAGAAGTCGCGCTTGCGACCACTAGACAAGCGAAGCCTTCAAAAGAAAACCGTTTAGGCCTTTTTTTGGCGGGTGGGAAATCATAAATAATCCCGCTCTTGAGCAGAACGGAAGGGAGTGTCAGACTTCTACTGACTAACAACCACCCATGTTCCTTCTTAGCCCTTGTGCCGAAACCGCGGTATCTCTTTCGAGCAACCCACAACCCCGAAGGGAAACCGTTTAGGCCTTTTTTGAAACGTTTTTGACATTAAATAACAATTGAAGCAGTAGTTTACCTGAGTTCAAAGCAACGGTGTTCATTCCGTCGCAGATAGAAAGAGTCCTGTAGAACTTTTGCATTATTTGTTGATGTTGCAGTACTGTGGACAAAGTAATGGAATGATAAACAGAGTATATAAAAAATTATATCCGGTTTTGGTGCACAGTAGCACAGAAACCGTAGTCACGGTAATAATATCTACAGTAGTGTGACTCGGCCGTGTCCTTGAAATAAATGCCTACAGCCGCGCGGTACGTAAACATGCGAAAGGGCTGCCCGCCTCTAGTATTTTAATTACATTTGCTTATTTTGTGTTTCCATTTAGTTTTATGATCGTAAATATACTTTTTAAAACAAATAACCTTTGTAAAATACTTTGTGAATTGAATAGAAAGTGTTCAATAAACATGCGTGTTGTTTTTGATTGATAGATTTCATTATAAAACCATGTTTTTTTTTCGGGACATAGAAAGAAATACTTATCCATTAAAAAGACACACATTATAAGCCTACCTACTAGTAAGTGAAATTATTTTATAGTCTTATCTTTCAAAGTTTCCAGGTAATTAAAAAAAAGTTATCTCTGGATACGGTATTAACGAATTCATAAAACCAAAAACAACACAATGTAAGCTACTCGTCATATTAAATATGTACTTGTCTTATTTTTAGAGAAAACATCGCGCATTTATTGTTAAAAAACAACACACCGTCCGCTCGTCACTGCGGCACAGTCGCGACTGTCTGCATCCCAGGCGCATCCCTTAATCGAGGCGCGTAGGCATAGCTCGCGCTTCGTCCGTTTGTATGAAGTCAAACTACTGTATGATAATATTACCGTGCCGTAGTGCGGAATGTTAACTTTCTACCTAATCTAATGAGGTATTTAAAAAATGATTAGAAGAACACGACGACGTGATTAAAAGTGCGGTATTTACCCGATTAGAAGTGAAACAGAACTTGTAGGACACTATAGATTTTCGCAACAGTTGAACAAGTCGGCTTCATTCTACATTCTCTTTTTCTTCAAAAAAAAAAACGCCCCACACTAGGAATTTCTCCTGTATCGTGGGTACGTTCACAGACATTTAAACTCCATACACAAATACCCAGACCCGGAACAACTATCTGTAGATCATACAAATATTTGTTCCGTGCGAGGGTCGAACTCGCCACGGCGCCAACCGTGCCTTCAATTCATCATCATCCTATAATGTTCCCACTGCAGGGACTCAGGCCTCCTCTCTAGGAGAGGGATGGGCTATAATCCACCATGCCATCAATCAGTTGGAAGAATAAGGGGAGGTATTTGCCCCCGCAGTGAGACACAGAAATAGGCTAAAAAAGGAAAAGTATACTTTGTAATGATAACATACCAGTATCAGCGAAGCATGGCGTACGCGCAGCTTGCTGTTTCCTCTCGTCCTCTACATTGGTAGCCTCTGCAGTGCTACTGTGCTGGGCCTTGCTTTCGTCCGTCTGGGATTGCTCCCCACTTGTGGACACTGACGGGCTTGAAGACGCCTGTTCGCGAAAATAATAGGAATCAAAATAAAAACAAGTTCTCTTAAAGTAATGGTATTGAAGCTTTTATAAATCTGTTAGATTTATATCGGTGTCGTAAAATATAAGAAGCTTCAAAAGAATATGACGACTAAAATCGGCCGAGGAGGTTTAGAGTAAATTGTAACAAACAATCAAATCTTTGCTCTATATAATATGTATTAGTTTAGATTTAACGAGGTCTAATAGATTACAACTATTCCATTATATTGTTTAAACAACGAATCAATATAAGGAACGAATAGAAACGTGTAAACATACCATTACATTACAGTAGAGCTTAATTACGAATAATGAAGAGTACAAATAACACAAACTTCTTAAAACAACAGATCACCATTCTCTTGTTAAAGTTCACAGAGAAATGCCACATGTGAATCATAATTACTATATTGCTAGAGGTTGCTCATTAATAATGACATAGTTAAGGGAATCCCAGAATATGAACAAGGCAATTACCATTTTTCTTTTCGTTTAGAAAAGGATTTGTTTTCCTGTTGGCGATGGTGCGAAACGAGAATATTTTAACTTAGACGTAAAGTATCTTGTAATGTAAAAACGACTAGTTTATAAACTAAGTTAAGTAACATCATTTTCGTATATCGGTCTGCTTAACCCTTCGGGGATTACAAGCTTGATGTTATGCTATGATATATTTACAAATATTTTTTATTAAATATATTTAAAGGGACGTCAAGAAAGTCCACAATATAATTTGGATCCTAGTCAACTTTACTAGGACGTAGGTATTCGAGCAAGGAGAATCAAACTGAGTATTTCACACAAACTCAGGATTTTATAACAAAATAATTAAGTCACTTAATCACTAGACACTCCACCAAGAACGTAGCGCGTATTCGTGATGTCGAACGGGTCGACTCCGCGATTCGAACTGACTCGTCGCACCGTTCGTTGTCCCCACGCTAGCTCTTGGTGTTGCGTCAGAGCGAATGATAACCGATTACTTCGAAAGATGGCGTTGCGTTCGGTATATCCGGTTGACATTCACTCTCAAATATTTAAACGTGCTGTTATATTTTACAATTTCTGAGTGTTGTTGTGTTTCATCTAGTTGTTTATGAATGCTGTGGGTTTCTTTTAAAGAAATCCATATTTTTTTTGTATCATCCTGATTACTAGAGATTCCAAATAAGTACATTATAAATAAAAGGTGACTCTTAGCACTCACAAATTCATGTTGAAAATAAATTGGTTGATATATAACTTTTTAAGTAGTGAGCTAAAAGAACAATGCTCAAAAATGTATGGACACCGTCCCCATCCTTGTAGCACTTTAAAACCTATGTCAATCGAAGGGCCATAGTCATCTTATCATTTTATTGTATGACAGCGAAACAAAAATGCGCATCCGAAAAAAGTTATATCGATAAGTGCCATAAGTGCAACAAGGGTGGGGGGACCTTTTGAACAATTTTCTTTGTAAAGGAAAATACTATACAGAATATTATCTTCTTTTCTAACATTTTACATACTGGAAAATAAAAGTAGAAATGGCAAGTTAGATAATACTCACATTCTGCGGCAACTGCTGCGGCGGCAGCGGCTGCGCTAACAGCTTGCGGCAGTAGGTGAGCAGCTGCTGCAGCACGGCGCGGCGCAGCGGAGCCCTGCGCGCGGCCCCGCCGCCCCCGCCCGCCAGCACGTCGGCCAGCAGCCCCGACAGGCGCGCCTCCGACCCGCCCGCGCCGCGCCACCCACTAGACTCCCGCACCCACCATACTGACTGGTGCGCTGGGAATTACAATCATGTTAGCGTTTTAGCATACAATAGCAATCCGTTCCGGCTTTGCACGTGTGCAATCCATACTAATATTATAAATGCGAAAGTAACTGTCTGTCTGTCTGTTACTCTTTCACGCCTAAACGGCTGAACGGATTTTGATGAAATTTGGTACAGACATAGTTTGGAACTTGAGAAAGGACATAGGATAGTTTTTTTTTTTCCGCGAGATAAACCAAAAATCTTCCGGAAGTCACTATTCCACGCGAACGAAGTCGCGGGCAAAAGCTAGTGTAGATATAAACCTCCCTTTTGAATCACTATCTATTGTAGTCTAAAAGATCTAAGCGTACAAACAGCGGGAGCGACTTACACTGTGCAAAGAAGATGTACACAGCAAAGCTAATTAGTTGGTTTTATTATATCAATGCATGTAAATCAAAATTTTTGTTCGATTGTAACTATTTTTAGTGAATGATGCCAATATATGAATTACCTTTTCAACACACTTGCTCATAAAGTGGCTATAATTTCACCGCAATTAGGCACATAATGACATGTGACTTTTTCATTGCTATTATTCACTAGTGAGTTATAAGGTTTTTTTAAAAAAAAATATTGGTTGAGTTGCTACGTTCATAAAAAAGTTTCGATACAAAAAAGATCGTGTTCAATAGTAAAAATAAATTAATGTACTTAGTGCTTGTTCATTTCATGCAAATTTGAATTTAAATAGATAATTTCAACTTGTACGTTTTGATTAAATGAAACTTTCACTCAAATAATATAACTTTTATTTTTTCTGTAATAAAGAAAACTTTTTCCTCATTTTATACGTGGCTAAAACTCTATCGCGCTTATTCATTTAGTCTATGGTCGATCGCCATATTGTTACAGTATGACCATTTTAAGTGTGAATTTCATGATGGCGCCACTGGTCAAGAAAAAATGCATTACTACGTCAAACTTAGTACATTTATTTTAGTTCCGTGTTTTCCCGCATGCACAGATAAGTTGGTAGAACTGTAGATGCGCGCGCATAGGAAAACCGATTATGTTTTCCCGCTATTGTGAAAAAAAATCAGAACTCGTTTAACTGTTGAAGATGACTTTTTAGTATTATTTTCTTCACAAGTATGTTGAAAAACGCCGTATGATACACGTGTGTATTGACGTTACACACTTGTACCATAATGTACTATTAAAAGGAAGTCAACCCTACAGAGTGATACATTAAGCTGATAATTATAATAAACTCTTTTTTACACTTTACTGACGTTGGGTGCTGTGTCAAACCTATTCGCACTACGCCAGTACCTACAGCAAAAATATAAATCCAGTAAGATCACCATTGTGACGTGGTTTGCTACTGTTAACCCGTATTGTCATCCCACTACCAGGCATAGGTCTCTCCCCATGACTTCTAAATCTTTAGACTACTGCTCGTTGCTTCTGTGCGACATGGTAAGTTTTCTTTAATTCCTACCGTTCAAAGGTTCGTTTTAACCCGCCAATTAATATGTAAAAGGAAACACCACAGTTTGAAATTTCATAGAGAGACATAGAACCATATTCAAGACAAACAAACTACTCATGTTCACAAGTATACTCCCATAAATCCACAAGACAATAGTACATAGACTCACCGACAGTAAGGAAGAGCGGCAACGCATGATGCACATGCCTCGCACTGAGCACTTGCAGCATGGGATGCGCCAGCCGCAGCAGCGTGGCCTGCAGGTCGTAGGCGTGGCCCGGGTCTGCGTCCCGGCGCCACACGCCGCACACGGCCCGCAGCGCCGCCAGCGCTCCGCCCGCGCCGCGCGCACACACCACGCGGGACACCACGGAGTGCAGCGCGGAGGCAGCGCCTGCGCCGGCGCCGATTTGTGCGCCGCCCTGTTACACATGTGTGCTTATTTTCTGACAACTCGCTTTCTAAAGAAATCTGTATTGTATGAATACATAGTGCGAATTTTTACAATAGGGGATCGGACAAACAAAAATTAGTCCGTCAGATAGATATAATATCCAAAAATTATTGGACACGTATTTTTTTTCTTTTTTCACGTAAACCTAAAATGAAGACAATACAGTGCTTCGAAAACTCGTGTGACTTCATATGATAGTACATTTTGACGACACAAGTGACGTTTCATGCCCCACTCATTCATTCACCCAGTCATTTTTTATTGATTTTATAAAACAAAAAAACTGGCCAAGTGCGAGTCGGACTCGCACATGAAGGGTTCCGTACCAAAACGGTATGCTATAATTTATACAATTTCTTCTACGGGCCAATGAAACTTGACCTCTGGATTGTATAGGCGCTCATACGATTCAGGGACCAAATTATATTGGTTAACTGCTGTTTCCATCTGTTGTTTCCATCCAAGTTCAAAATGATTTTCCTAAAAAGTCCTTATAAAGTTCTACTTTTCAGATTTTTTTCATATTTTCTAAACTTATGGTTCAAAAGTTAGAGGGGGGGGGGACACATTGTTTTTTACTTTTGGAGCGATTATTTCCGAAATTATTGACATTATCAAAAAATTATTTTAGTAAACCCCTATTCATTTTCAAATACCTTTCCAACAATATATCACACGTGAGGGTTGAAATTTAAAAAAAAATCACTTCCCACTTTACATATAGGGGGGCTACCCTAATAAAACATTTTTTTCAAATTTTTATTTTACCACTTTGTCGGCGTGATTGATACACATATTGGTACCAAATTTCAGCTTTCTAGTGCTAACGGTCACAGAGATTAAGCGAGGACGGACAGACGGACAGACGGACAGACGGACAGACAGACATGGCGAAACTATAAGGGTTCCTAGTTGACTACGGAACCCTAAAAACACGTATTCAATATTTTTCGATAATCTAACTTACGGACTAAACAGAATCATATTATTTTGACCCAGTCCGATCCCCTATTATGATTATGATACAACGGATATTAAAAGCTGACTTCATTGCAAAGATCACTTTAAACTTATAAAAGGCGTTGGGTATTTTGTTGAGCACGCCCTCATTTTTTTTTCGATAGTAGCTTTAAGCTATATCACACCAAGAAAATAACTTTTCCACGCGAACGAATTCGTGGGTAGCAGCTAATATTTTCATATACAAAAGAAACAACAATTTAACCTTCACGGCTCAATAAAGAGAATATTTTTTTTATATTATACCAAATCAGAGGTCCATGGATAACATAAATACTCTGGCACCAAGTTAGGCATTAACTTTTTGAGCGCCACAGTCACGTATAGACGACAAGCCGAACAAGCAAAAAAAGTACCTTAACACTGTCGACTTAAGGTACTTTTTGGCTTGTCGTCTGTGGCGGTCAAAAACGTTAAAAAAGATTATTTTTTATTGCTATAGACACTTACCAAATAAGGTTCAGAGGAAGCGACAGCGCCATCTGTGTTCACATTCATGGTAATAAACTTCACAAGAGCAGGCACAAAGTGCTCGCACTCCAGGATAACGCGACCCATGGTCTGCGTGCTGCTGCCTTCCGTCTACAATCAAAATAAACTGTTAATGATCTGGGGGTCTAGTCGCTAAGCACGAAACGCATAGTTTCAGCCGAATATACGGACGTTTCCTAATCTATATCATTTACGAACACAGATTATTTGAGGCCAAAAGTACAACTGAATGACAACAGGATTGGACAGTTGTCCCTACTTAGGATTTAATTACAAAATTCATGAATCAGAATATAATGAGGAGTAGGATTAACTTCTAAGTTTCGAGCTACTTTCGGACGGGCCCGTATTCCTTCCTGTTTACGCGAACAAATACGAGTTTAATGAAGTCTTTAATTAAAAGTATGGTACCTGTAGTGGTAAACTTGCAATCCACGCCAAAGCTTGCATTGAAAGCACCCAACATCTTAGCGATATGTTTTCTAACCTGTAAGAAAAATGCATAACATTATTTTTGTAAATGGATATTTGGGAGGAATATGAGGAACAGGGTATAAAGCTCCTCATCCCCCATTGAAAAGGGAGGATCCTCCGACCGGACGGGTGTTGTGTCCGGTGGGCTAACTGCCCGACATAATAATATGTAAGTCGGGAACTCCTATATAGGCTTATGTCGCGGATAATGTTGATAGCGCGATGTAGGAATTTCTGTCGATCGTTGTTAGTACGCAGGTGTTGCGATAGAGGTCGCTAGTCGCCACATATACGTAAATGTTGATGGATGGAGGAAGATGAAGACCAAATAATAGATGGCAAGATTGTGTGACCCCCCCCCCCCCCACCCCCAGGTGGACCAAAGACCTACCGCCTTAGCATGACCACCGAAGAAACGGGTTTTGTCGACGAAAGAATCGACAATTTGACAGATTGTAGCAAGGTTACATGTCAAATTGTATGGCAAAATCTTTGTCTATTCTTGGTAGAGATTGAATCGCCATGCTACGGGGGCTGGTATCATGAATAACTCACGTGCAAAGCGAGTGCAGTAACGCGTTGACAGTGTCAGAGGCGAGACGTATACGCGGCGTGTCGGCCGGCACGGCGAGCGTGGCCAGCGACCACGCGCCGCCACTGCCCCACGCCGAGCCGTTCAGTGTGAGCCACAGAGAAATCACGTTCTCCATGAATGTGCAGTCCATCTGGGTGAGAAAGATTAAGTAATAATAGACATGTCATCTCGAAATGAAATCGTCTCTAAGAGCGAGCGAAGCGAGCTCAAAAATTTTAACACCCTACTATGGGCAGGTTAGAATTGTTTGGACCATTAATTCAAGAGTTACTTGGTCGAAAGTATAGTAACACACTATGGACAAAAAAGTTGTCCTTTACCGGACGCCCGGTAAATGTGAAATATCCATGATTAGTATCTTTGTATTGTATAATGTTACAAAATAAATATTATTAGAAAATTATTCTTTTCTATATATTCTCATAAAGAGAAAATAATTAATGCATCCGACTTTACTACATTACTAATTGAGTCTAACAACTTTATAAAACATTTTTTACTGTTTTATATCTCACCTGATAATGGAACTCCAACGCCAAATGCCTGAACACATCATACAACGTGTGCGTCAGTGGTGGGTGTGGCCTATGCGGAGGGGGCGCTGCCCGGGGTGGAGGGGGCGGGGCCGGGGGAGGGGCGCGCACTGCGGCGGCCAATGCGCCCGCAGTGCCGAGGAGGGCGCGGCGTGCGTGCGCTTCGCCGGCGCCGCCGCAGCCACCGCCTCCTGCTTCTACGCGAGCATCCCAGCATACGGACACGTTGCTGTACGAACAAATAAAACATTATAAAGGTGCATTCTAAGTTATCCTAAATAATCATACATCATCGTTAAAACGATGGGACATTGATATCGTGTTCAGCCTGTCCTGTTATTTACACATCACAGGAGCTGATGGATGCTACTGAAACTGGCAAACTCATCGCCTAATTTTGAACTGAGTCAATTTGTATTGTCATCAACACGCAAAGAAGATCATTTCTTTGGTCTTAGCGTACTCTTATAATCAGAATCACGAACAAACGGGCTTGCGTGTATGACCAGATATATTACATGAAGGTGGACGAGGCAAAAGGAGTATGCGGATAGCGTATTGTGGTGTCTGTCTATCGGAGTATGCAGATGGAGTACTGCGGTTTTCACATCACAAGGGAAAAAGACGTGGGGTTATGTATGGTCCATACCTGCAACTATTATCCACCACAATTTTCGTCCTGGTTTCCTTCTTGACAGCATCAATGAAGTACTGTTCTAGTTTCTCTTCGGAAGACTCCGAGTCGTCCGACTCCGCTACTTGCGTCAGTTGTTCTTCCACGTCAATATCTAAGAAAAAAGAAATATACGTATTTAATTACAATCATACACAAACTATTACCCAGTAATGCCAGAACCAATTAACTTGTACCATATTTTTATCCATTTTACGACCAATATGTCGTCATGTTTTGTATAACGTTAGCTTCTTCTTCTTAGCGTGTCGATGGCAATCTAAATTGTGTCGGCCCAGAATTGGGCTACTAGTTTGGCGCTTTCGATAGCGTCCATCAGTTCCTGCAGTGAACAACCAGCAGGACACGCAGAGCACGATATTAAGTGCCCCATTATTTGAGGAACAGCAACGTTAGCTGAATATATGTTTACGATATATTTCAGATTTTGCTGTATCATGATTAACAGGAGTCTTAAAAAAGTTTGATAAAATTATGGTCCAAATTGTCGTTAAGGTTCGCTTTGGCATAATAGGGCGTAATTTATAATAAAAAGCAAAACATTAAAAGCTAAACTTAATAACGGTGACGTATGTTATGCTAAAACCAGCGTGTTTCATTTAATTTTAGTTATTTCAAGCTGCTATGATGGTGAATGTTGTAATGATTTTCATTAAACGTTAGCGTGCGTCACTAAATGGCATGTTTTTGATGAAATGCTATAATCCTGATAAAAGCCGAAGCAACGTTTTTAACGCGAGAACGAAAGGGAGATGTTGTTTACTTTCTGTTTTCCCAACTATATTGAGATTAGCTTCCAGTCTAACCCGATTCAGCTGAATAAGAGTATTTTACATGGAGCGACTGCCTATCTGACCTCCACAACCCAGTTAGACCGGGTAATACAGTACCCCTTGGCCTTTTTAGTCAGACCTATGTCGATACTCAATGATAAAATTATCTTTCAAAGCCCATTCAGAGCCAGAAAAAAAGCCTGTCCGCGGTTTAAAAATAAAGCAAAAGAAAAAAAAAACATTGAACACAATAATAAATATCTATGATAAATAGACACGCAAAAGCGTATTCGATATTTAAGATCGAGGCTATGGTGCTATGCAAATGTGTAGCGGTTAGGTGTGGTCTGTTATCCTATCACACACACTACATATCAGTGCAAACCGAACTAAGCCCGGTCATAGACCTTACAAACAGATGTACCGACTTGTTATTTGTATGTATAATGTCCTTACTTGCTAAATTGACACCTGCTGTGGAAAATAGTTTGGGCTTGAAGTTGGTTGTCTTCCCCAGACCAAAACTATCCGCTAACAAATCTGCAATAACAATAACACAGCAAGTCAATTCTGCTAGCTCTAACAGAACAACGAGTTTCACGGAATTTTGATCAGTTTACTGAGGAATGTTTTATAAATAAATATAATAAATAATTTGGATAAAGAATTGTGTTCTTGTATTGACTATTAGTTGTCTAACTGGGTCATTGACAATTATGTTAACTATTAAGAGCTCTGCGCCTTCTATACGGTTTTCACTGATGTGTAGGATATGGGGTGGGTTGCGACAGCCAGAGTTAAGTCAAGGCATATGACATATTTGCTGACGCTTCGGCGGTTCCCATAAATGCGCGAGTCTGACGTAGTCAAACGTCTTCAGGTACCGAGTTTCACTATTGCGAAACTGTCAATGAAATCACCAAAGAAGTGATTTTTTTAACGTAGAAATTGCGTTTATTTATCAAGTAATGCTTCCACAACAACCCACCCCACCCATAATGTTCAAAATGCTTTTTTATTTCACAATGAATAATGAGTAACTACATTATTTACATCATGCTATGCAAGTAAAATTCTTGAGTAAAGTAACAAAACGGAATAACGTTTATTTGCAAAACAATAAATGATTACTTAGTCTTGTTTTTACAAATTGCCGAAGTTTTATTTGTAACCGCTACAGTAATGTATAAAAGATACAATTCTGAAGGCGTCTGCAACCCCAAACAGCAATGAAGTGCTGTATCAGTATTGCTTTTAGGTTTAGAATTCAACGCAGACAATGCAACAACCCGCGTAGGATCGAGGATGCGCGATGAATTTTATACTGAAAGGCAATATTGATACCGTTTATTCAATATGTTTTATAAAGTATGTAAAGGATTTTCTGCTTGGTGGAAACTGACCATATCGCTCTGACAGACGACATATCTTGTGAATGCGGCCCCCTCCTGACTTTGTACAATTTTTTTTTTTTTTTTTTTTTTCACAACTATCACACAACGCCATCTAGTCCCAAGCTAAGCAGAGCTTGTGTTATGGGTACTAGACAACTGATAAACATACTTATATATTTCTAAATACATACATATTATAGATAAATTACACCCAGACACAGAACAAATGATCGTGCTCATCACACAAACATTTGTCCTGGGTGGGAATCGAACCCACGACCTCCGGCATAGCAGTTAGGGTCACTAACCACTAGACCAACAGGCCAGTCATTCTGAGTTTTAGTCATAGATGTCCTCTCTCCTGATATAAACTTAGGTAGTACCTAAGTTGTTAACTTGTATGTGGAATGCAATAAAGTATTGTCTAATAGTTGGTGTATAAAATGTATTTGTTGTGACAGTTAAAAATTGTTTTGCATAAAATTGAATTAGTGCGGTCTCAGTGTTTAGCAGCGGTGCCTGTTGTCATGAGATAAAGTGCTTTTGTACTATAATGATAACGCTCAGTTTTGTTTATCAACTACCTATGTTACCTTCTAATATCTGCCCGAACTTGCGATGTTAATTCAAACGAAATGACTATACTCCAATAAAATTTTATAGAAAAAATAACTGATAAGCCCCTGGACACAACTTTCTTCTAGACCGTGTTTAACTTAAATATTATGAGGCCGTTTAAGCTAAAACTGCACGCCATTGGAACGTATTTGGGAACAAGCTATTGGTATAGAGGCAGCTAATTAGTCAACTGAGTCAATTTTACATCAATCCCAAAAAGTATTACGCTCACAAAACCATAACACTCCTTTTTTGAGTAGTTGTGTAATAATAGCTATGTAGTGAAAATATGAATATTCTGTCCTGTATACCAAAGAGTATATTCACCAGTAATCATTATTGGTCTCTCCTATAGATATGAACTTGGGAAATTGTGCGTGTCTATAAATTAGGTTGATTAGTTTTTTTATACGGAGAAACATATTTAAAACATTTTAAAAGTAAAGGAATTTCCGCTCTGATCTTACACCTTGTCAAAAGAAAACATGTCGTAAAAGGCGTGCAATTTTAGTTTAGGCGACTATAATGGATGTAAAATGACCCTCAACGAAGTTCTTGTTCTCTCCGTCATTGAAATCATTGTTCTGTTCTAGACCATACCTTTCTCGATATGATATTATAGAACCTTCTAATTACGGATATATTGAACAACCAACATTTTTACACTTTTTTAAATGATTTTTTTTATGTCATAACTTTACGTTAAATACCTCCATAACCCCATTCTATGCAACGCATCCATCAGCACATTTTTTTTCAGTGTGTTAAAATGAGGTCTATCGCAAATCGCAAGTGATTTTTCACATTCAAATAAAAGGCTGAATTAGTTGGGAATTTAGTTTGATTCTCAGAATGCTTGGCTGACGGCTTCGAAGGGTCCGTTTACACCTTAAATATTCATATTCAAATGTCTCTCAGAATGCTTGGCTGACGGCTTCGAAGGGTCCGTTTACACCTTAAATATTCAAATGTCAGTACACAAATGAACAAACCTGCAACAGTAGGTCCCTTGAACTTCCTCGCTTTGACACCAGGCGGCGCGCCGGGTATGGAGTGTACGCGGATGACTCGCGAGGAGCCCGCGCCGCTCCACGACTCCTCGTTCGGAGGACTTGAGGGGGACTCTCCACTTTCGTACTCGACTAGGTCCTGTGTGGAGGAATGGGTGAGTGAGAGAGTGAGTAGGGGATGTGAGAAAGTGTATTATTATGTACTATTGTTTTAATTTAAAAATAGGTCCTTAATAAAATTACCTAGTCGCTAATAGACTTAAAACGTACCACTCAAAGCCAAAATGAAAATACAAGTTCACACTCAATGTGTTATGGAATTTCAAATGTATGTATACCCATTGATATACAAAGGGACTTATTAGAGACTAACAAATTCATTAATTACCTTTCCAATCTATAATTTGTAAGATTATAAAATCAACTAACTTGCTTATAATTTAAAAGGAAATATGCAGAATCAGCAGATAATTAAGTTCACCTTTAAACACTTAAATAAATAAACACGAAGTATAAATGAATAAATGTCTTTCTGTAAGGCGTATGACTAAGGGCGCCTTCAAATTAGCCGCAAAGAGCCGCGCGGTGGCAGCGCGGCTGCAGCGCTGCCGCCGCGCTGCTTTGTTAATCCATATAAAAATAGCGGATTTAAAACCGCACACCCGCAGCGCGGATATAGCGCTGCAGTCGCGCGGGCTTTATTTATATGGATTAACAAAACAGCGCGGCTGCAGCGCTGCAGCCACGCTGCCACCGCGCGGCATATTTGAAGGCGCCCTAAGGGGTAATGTTTTGAAACTATTGATTTTAATTATATATATAATTATGTCGTATTTAAAGTTTAGTTTATGCAAACTATGTTTAAAATGATATGATACCTGGAGCAGCGTGGTGAGTGCATGTCGTGGCCAGGGTGGCAAGGTGACAGCCAGCCGAGCCAGTCCCAGGATACATGAGGGATCCAACAGGCTTGCACCGCCTGATAAAGCACATAGCCGTCCCACTACCTGTTGAGTTGATAAGACTGGTTAAAATACACCTTGTGGAGTTACTGTGATTACGGCGGGCTTCTCAAATTCAAGGGTCACTAGGCTCCTGGGTGCTGTGTAGGTGCATTTGTTTTAATGATAACATGATAACACAACATCAAGCCTGTAATCTTACCTTTTGAGCGCCACAGTCACGTATAGACGACAAGCCGAACAAGCAAAAAAGTACCTACTACTTACTTACGTACTTTTTGGCTTGTCTCTATACTTGACTGTGGCGGTCAAAAGGATTAGGCAGAGGTTTATTCATTAGTACACCCACATTTCGTCCATGTAATAGGGAGCGAGCTGATTGCCACCAACCGGGCACAAATCCTGACTCCTTGGCTGCTATTGAGAAATTTTAATGGAAAAACTAATAATACTTTGCAAACTTAGAAATTGTACCCGGATCTCATGCACAACAGTCGCGCTTAGGACCACTAAACCAACGGGCAGCTGTTAAATGATAATCAGACGGTATAATTGCCATTGAGGGAAAAACGTGGAGCGGGAAAGGCTGGCACAGGAACATGCAGATTGGCACCAGAAAAGAGAGGCCTATACCCAACAGTGGACGATTCCGGGCTGAAATGATGATGATGAAGGAAATATTAACGAACTAGCTTTTGCCAGCGGCTTCGCCCGCGTGAAAATGATGATTTTCCATACAAACTTTCATACCCTATTTAACTCCCTTAGGGGGTTGAATTTCGAAAAATCCTTCCTTATTCCTTGTCTACATTATAAAGGAAACATCTGTGCAAAATTTCAGCTTTCTAGGTCCAAGGGTTTGGGCTGGGCGTTGATGAGTCAGTCAGGACTTCTCTTTTTATTTATATAGATTCTTAGTACATACCTTAGCAGCCAACATAAGAGCATCAGCGTGTGAGCACGTGTCAGCTGCGAGCATGTGCGCGACCAACGCGTGCGCCAGTCTCGCGGCCAGCGCCGCCGGGAGCGGACGTGGCCGCACGGGCTCCGTGCTGCCCGAACTGGAGGACTCGCCGCGGGACGCTCCGCGCTTGCCTACCATTGCCATTCGGGCTTTCAGGCTAAGGCGGGCACGCTGTGGGAAAAGGTTGAGTACGATTAGTCTAGCGCAGTATGTCTGTTGCGTAATAATAAGTATCTAGTTCCACACAAGTAAATAAACAAAGTCTTTCCACTTTTTTTCTGGGCAGAGCAGAAGGGAGTGTCAGACTTCTACTGACTAAAAACCACCCATGTTCCTTCTTAGCCCTTTGTGTCGAGGTCGCGGTATGTCTTTCGAACAACCCCTAGCCCCGACGGGAAAGTCTACACTTCTCATCGTTTAGCAACTAACCTGTTGATCCTCCAAAGCGACTTGTATTCCTCTCCTAGCGGCTTCCAACTCCTGCATCTGATGCAGCAGCTTCTTGTGCAGCTTACGTCGGTGCAGCTTGCACTCGTTGCTTCGAGGAGAGCCTTGAGCTTCACTGCCCGGGAGACTACCGCCAGCACGACCGCCTGTTACCCAGTCCCACCTGAGAACAAATTATTGAAATGTTTAGTGGCACTAAAATTGAGAACAAACAGACCAAGGTCCATCGACTTCCACTCTTGATCTCGAAATGAAATGTAAAAAATACATATTGAGTCGACCGCAGTGTGATTGCACCCTTTTTTTTTTTGGTGGGTGGAAAATCATCGAATAACCATCCCCTCCGCTCTTGGGCAGAGCGAAGGGGAGTGTCAGACTTCTACTGACTAAAAACCAAACCCATGTTCCTTCTTCGCCCTTGTGCCGAGGCCGCGTTATGCCTTACGATAATCCGCAGCCCCGACGGGATGTGATTGCACCCTTATGATTATTCTGATTTATCGATATAGTCGACTTTCTAAGATTTAAAAACGAAGGTTGTTTGTATAGCCAAGTTTGTCTACCTGCGTGTTAGTATACGCGGTAAAATATGCGCACTCGTTTAGCTCATGTCACACTTGCTTCAGTGGTCATCTTATGCGACTAGTGACGAGGTAAACGGATTTATTAAAAACCGCAAACCCATACTAAATTGTCGTCGATTGAGAATATTGATTTGTTTCTTTTATTTAGTTCTCAACAGGCAATTTGCAAGCCGGTATAAACAGTAATTACGATTAAATAAAATATAATTACCTGGCATGTCTATTAGAGTGCGCAGCGACCGTATCCAATACAGAAGCGAGGGCCGTAAGCAAGGCAGCCGTGACCGCGGGCTGCGGGCGCGGCGCTCGCACCAGGTCTAGTGCGCGGGAGGCCAGTGCAGGGCAGACTCCACCTTCGGCCGTCGTGTGAGAGTACAGACTCTTGCGGCACATGTAGATTATGAGGACTAGGCATCTGTGGACAAAGATTTATAATGAAAAAAATGTTTTGAACGAAACAACAGTTGCTAAAGTGAAGTGGTTTATTTTAGAGGTTTAGTCCACGGGTTGCGGGACTATTCCATAAAGATCAAAGAAATACTTGCCCTGCACTTTTGCTTCATTATTATTAGTTAGAATGCTGTATGGATCATGTTGATGAGGGCGCGACATTCTTCTTGTTAGCATGTCATGCGATGACAATTTAAATTAAGTCGGCTCAAAATTTGGCGACGAGTTTGGCATTTTCAGTAGCCTCCATCAGCTGCTGTGATGTGCAAGTAGCAGGACAAGCTGGACATTAATAAATATAATGACTTTTTTGTAAAATCAGACGACAAAACAAGATTTTGTTGACCAAGTGCTAAAAGACATTACATAGCAAAAACAGCGCACTTACTTGTCAAGCGAAGTGGGCGGCGCATCATAGGCCGCAAATGCCGTGGTGAGCGTATCAGCGAGATGCGTGCCCCACCACGGCGCGTTGTACTTACTTGTCAAGCGAAGTGGGCGGCGCATCATAGGCCGCAAATGCCGTAGTGAGCGTATCAGCGAGATGCGTGCCCCACCACGGCGCGTTGTACTTACTTGTCAAGCGAAGTGGGCGGCGCATCATAGGCCGCAAATGCCGTAGTGAGCGTATCAGCGAGATGCGTGCCCCACCACGGCGCGTTGTACTTACTTGTCAAGCGAAGTGGGCGGCGCATCATAGGCCGCAAATGCCGTGGTGAGCGTATCAGCGAGATGCGTGCCCCACCACGGCGCGTTGTACTTACTTGTCAAGCGAAGTGGGCGGCGCATCATAGGCCGCAAATGCCGTGGTGAGCGTATCAGCGAGATGCGTGCCCCACCACGGCGCGTTGTACTTACTTGTCAAGCGAAGTGGGCGGCGCATCATAGGCCGCAAATGCCGTGGTGAGCGTATCAGCGAGATGCGTGCCCCACCACGGCGCGTTGTACTTACTTGTCAAGCGAAGTGGGCGGCGCATCATAGGCCGCAAATGCCGTGGTGAGCGTATCAGCGAGATGCGTGCCCCACCACGGCGCGTTGTACTTACTTGTCAAGCGAAGTGGGCGGCGCATCATAGGCCGCAAATGCCGTGGTGAGCGTATCAGCGAGATGCGTGCCCCACCACGGCGCGTTGTACTTACTTGTCAAGCGAAGTGGGCGGCGCATCATAGGCCGCAAATGCCGTGGTGAGCGTATCAGCGAGATGCGTGCCCCACCACGGCGCGTTGTACTTACTTGTCAAGCGAAGTGGGCGGCGCATCATAGGCCGCAAATGCCGTGGTGAGCGTATCAGCGAGATGCGTGCCCCACCACGGCGCGTTGTACTTACTTGTCAAGCGAAGTGGGCGGCGCATCATAGGCCGCAAATGCCGTGGTGAGCGTATCAGCGAGATGCGTGCCCCACCACGGCGCGTTGTACTTACTTGTCAAGCGAAGTGGGCGGCGCATCATAGGCCGCAAATGCCGTGGTGAGCGTATCAGCGAGATGCGTGCCCCACCACGGCGCGTTGTACTTACTTGTCAAGCGAAGTGGGCGGCGCATCATAGGCCGCAAATGCCGTGGTGAGCGTATCAGCGAGATGCGTGCCCCACCACGGCGCGTTGTACTTACTTGTCAAGCGAAGTGGGCGGCGCATCATAGGCCGCAAATGCCGTGGTGAGCGTATCAGCGAGATGCGTGCCCCACCACGGCGCGTTGTACTTACTTGTCAAGCGAAGTGGGCGGCGCATCATAGGCCGCAAATGCCGTGGTGAGCGTATCAGCGAGATGCGTGCCCCACCACGGCGCGTTGTACTTACTTGTCAAGCGAAGTGGGCGGCGCATCATAGGCCGCAAATGCCGTGGTGAGCGTATCAGCGAGATGCGTGCCCCACCACGGCGCGTTGTACTTACTTGTCAAGCGAAGTGGGCGGCGCATCATAGGCCGCAAATGCCGTGGTGAGCGTATCAGCGAGATGCGTGCCCCACCACGGCGCGTTGTACTTACTTGTCAAGCGAAGTGGGCGGCGCATCATAGGCCGCAAATGCCGTGGTGAGCGTATCAGCGAGATGCGTGCCCCACCACGGCGCGTTGTACTTACTTGTCAAGCGAAGTGGGCGGCGCATCATAGGCCGCAAATGCCGTGGTGAGCGTATCAGCGAGATGCGTGCCCCACCACGGCGCGTTGTACTTACTTGTCAAGCGAAGTGGGCGGCGCATCATAGGCCGCAAATGCCGTGGTGAGCGTATCAGCGAGATGCGTGCCCCACCACGGCGCGTTGTACTTACTTGTCAAGCGAAGTGGGCGGCGCATCATAGGCCGCAAATGCCGTGGTGAGCGTATCAGCGAGATGCGTGCCCCACCACGGCGCGTTGTACTTACTTGTCAAGCGAAGTGGGCGGCGCATCATAGGCCGCAAATGCCGTGGTGAGCGTATCAGCGAGATGCGTGCCCCACCACGGCGCGTTGTACTTACTTGTCAAGCGAAGTGGGCGGCGCATCATAGGCCGCAAATGCCGTGGTGAGCGTATCAGCGAGATGCGTGCCCCACCACGGCGCGTTGTACTTACTTGTCAAGCGAAGTGGGCGGCGCATCATAGGCCGCAAATGCCGTGGTGAGCGTATCAGCGAGATGCGTGCCCCACCACGGCGCGTTGTACTTACTTGTCAAGCGAAGTGGGCGGCGCATCATAGGCCGCAAATGCCGTGGTGAGCGTATCAGCGAGATGCGTGCCCCACCACGGCGCGTTGTACTTACTTGTCAAGCGAAGTGGGCGGCGCATCATAGGCCGCAAATGCCGTGGTGAGCGTATCAGCGAGATGCGTGCCCCACCACGGCGCGTTGTACTTACTTGTCAAGCGAAGTGGGCGGCGCATCATAGGCCGCAAATGCCGTGGTGAGCGTATCAGCGAGATGCGTGCCCCACCACGGCGCGTTGTACTTACTTGTCAAGCGAAGTGGGCGGCGCATCATAGGCCGCAAATGCCGTGGTGAGCGTATCAGCGAGATGCGTGCCCCACCACGGCGCGTTGTACTTACTTGTCAAGCGAAGTGGGCGGCGCATCATAGGCCGCAAATGCCGTGGTGAGCGTATCAGCGAGATGCGTGCCCCACCACGGCGCGTTGTACTTACTTGTCAAGCGAAGTGGGCGGCGCATCATAGGCCGCAAATGCCGTGGTGAGCGTATCAGCGAGATGCGTGCCCCACCACGGCGCGTTGTACTTACTTGTCAAGCGAAGTGGGCGGCGCATCATAGGCCGCAAATGCCGTGGTGAGCGTATCAGCGAGATGCGTGCCCCACCACGGCGCGTTGTACTTACTTGTCAAGCGAAGTGGGCGGCGCATCATAGGCCGCAAATGCCGTGGTGAGCGTATCAGCGAGATGCGTGCCCCACCACGGCGCGTTGTACTTACTTGTCAAGCGAAGTGGGCGGCGCATCATAGGCCGCAAATGCCGTGGTGAGCGTATCAGCGAGATGCGTGCCCCACCACGGCGCGTTGTACTTACTTGTCAAGCGAAGTGGGCGGCGCATCATAGGCCGCAAATGCCGTGGTGAGCGTATCAGCGAGATGCGTGCCCCACCACGGCGCGTTGTACTTACTTGTCAAGCGAAGTGGGCGGCGCATCATAGGCCGCAAATGCCGTGGTGAGCGTATCAGCGAGATGCGTGCCCCACCACGGCGCGTTGTACTTACTTGTCAAGCGAAGTGGGCGGCGCATCATAGGCCGCAAATGCCGTGGTGAGCGTATCAGCGAGATGCGTGCCCCACCACGGCGCGTTGTACTTACTTGTCAAGCGAAGTGGGCGGCGCATCATAGGCCGCAAATGCCGTGGTGAGCGTATCAGCGAGATGCGTGCCCCACCACGGCGCGTTGTACTTACTTGTCAAGCGAAGTGGGCGGCGCATCATAGGCCGCAAATGCCGTGGTGAGCGTATCAGCGAGATGCGTGCCCCACCACGGCGCGTTGTACTTACTTGTCAAGCGAAGTGGGCGGCGCATCATAGGCCGCAAATGCCGTGGTGAGCGTATCAGCGAGATGCGTGCCCCACCACGGCGCGTTGTACTTACTTGTCAAGCGAAGTGGGCGGCGCATCATAGGCCGCAAATGCCGTGGTGAGCGTATCAGCGAGATGCGTGCCCCACCACGGCGCGTTGTACTTACTTGTCAAGCGAAGTGGGCGGCGCATCATAGGCCGCAAATGCCGTGGTGAGCGTATCAGCGAGATGCGTGCCCCACCACGGCGCGTTGTACTTACTTGTCAAGCGAAGTGGGCGGCGCATCATAGGCCGCAAATGCCGTGGTGAGCGTATCAGCGAGATGCGTGCCCCACCACGGCGCGTTGTACTTACTTGTCAAGCGAAGTGGGCGGCGCATCATAGGCCGCAAATGCCGTGGTGAGCGTATCAGCGAGATGCGTGCCCCACCACGGCGCGTTGTACTTACTTGTCAAGCGAAGTGGGCGGCGCATCATAGGCCGCAAATGCCGTGGTGAGCGTATCAGCGAGATGCGTGCCCCACCACGGCGCGTTGTACTTACTTGTCAAGCGAAGTGGGCGGCGCATCATAGGCCGCAAATGCCGTGGTGAGCGTATCAGCGAGATGCGTGCCCCACCACGGCGCGTTGTACTTACTTGTCAAGCGAAGTGGGCGGCGCATCATAGGCCGCAAATGCCGTGGTGAGCGTATCAGCGAGATGCGTGCCCCACCACGGCGCGTTGTACTTACTTGTCAAGCGAAGTGGGCGGCGCATCATAGGCCGCAAATGCCGTGGTGAGCGTATCAGCGAGATGCGTGCCCCACCACGGCGCGTTGTACTTACTTGTCAAGCGAAGTGGGCGGCGCATCATAGGCCGCAAATGCCGTGGTGAGCGTATCAGCGAGATGCGTGCCCCACCACGGCGCGTTGTACTTACTTGTCAAGCGAAGTGGGCGGCGCATCATAGGCCGCAAATGCCGTGGTGAGCGTATCAGCGAGATGCGTGCCCCACCACGGCGCGTTGTACTTACTTGTCAAGCGAAGTGGGCGGCGCATCATAGGCCGCAAATGCCGTGGTGAGCGTATCAGCGAGATGCGTGCCCCACCACGGCGCGTTGTACTTACTTGTCAAGCGAAGTGGGCGGCGCATCATAGGCCGCAAATGCCGTGGTGAGCGTATCAGCGAGATGCGTGCCCCACCACGGCGCGTTGTACTTACTTGTCAAGCGAAGTGGGCGGCGCATCATAGGCCGCAAATGCCGTGGTGAGCGTATCAGCGAGATGCGTGCCCCACCACGGCGCGTTGTACTTACTTGTCAAGCGAAGTGGGCGGCGCATCATAGGCCGCAAATGCCGTGGTGAGCGTATCAGCGAGATGCGTGCCCCACCACGGCGCGTTGTACTTACTTGTCAAGCGAAGTGGGCGGCGCATCATAGGCCGCAAATGCCGTGGTGAGCGTATCAGCGAGATGCGTGCCCCACCACGGCGCGTTGTACTTACTTGTCAAGCGAAGTGGGCGGCGCATCATAGGCCGCAAATGCCGTGGTGAGCGTATCAGCGAGATGCGTGCCCCACCACGGCGCGTTGTACTTACTTGTCAAGCGAAGTGGGCGGCGCATCATAGGCCGCAAATGCCGTGGTGAGCGTATCAGCGAGATGCGTGCCCCACCACGGCGCGTTGTACTTACTTGTCAAGCGAAGTGGGCGGCGCATCATAGGCCGCAAATGCCGTGGTGAGCGTATCAGCGAGATGCGTGCCCCACCACGGCGCGTTGCCGCACGCACGCGCCACCAGCGTGGCCAGCGCGCCCGCACCACGCCCGCCCCACTCCCACACCAGCGGTAGTACTGTGCTGCACCACGTGTGGGGGACGTCCGCGTATTGCTGGGGAGGTAATGTACTGTTAGTGTATGAACGTAGATGAAGAACAAAAAGTATAAAAACAACAAAAGACCTTTAGCCGCGTACTGACAGTGCGCGCAGCCTCGCGAGGTAGCCTCGGGTGAGGCACGTCCTGAGTTCCTGACCGACCGCATGGATTGCCTCGCGCGCATGCCCCGCGTAGCTGCGCGCTCAGTCAGTCAGTCAGTACGCGGTTAATGACGAACTGCGTCGAATTGTCAAACGATGAGTTTTACTATGTCAGTCGGATCTGTGAATAGCATTTCCCAATCGTTCGATCCAAAAATCTGATACTCGAAAAAGTATCACGATCTATTGGATTGTTTGTGAATAGCTATGCTGGCCAGTAATTCTTTACTATGTATTTAAATTACTTCATCTCAGTACACTAAACCTGGATTAAGTATATAAAATGCATTACAGTTTCAGTTGTGTTTTACAGCTTTTGTGTCATCGATACTCGAATACGAAGACATTCTATTCTATTACATTTCCATTAAATTTAATTAATTCTAGTCACCATATACTGCTCATATACTAACTATAACAATCTACAATAAATGCATACTCCAAATATTTATAACAGTACTCACCACATCTCCAACTTGGAAATAGAAGTACAGCAGCATATCAACAATGGTCTCGCTGATAACCCTGAGCTTATCAGTCGATGCTGCTTCTAAGAGCGCTTCAGACGACACCTGCCCCTTATCAATCATCTCAGGCAGATTCCTCGGCCCTTCTGCATTGTTCTGTAGCTTCCTGCAAGATGAATGGAATGACGAATTTTTTTTTTTTTTGTACACAATGCTGTCTTATTTGAGCCCAAGGTTGACTGGTAGAGAATGTTTTGTGGCATTAAATCCACCTATGGCCTATGACTTTATACATGAAGTTTAAATAAATGAATATAACAACATAGCAACATGCCTGAAGGGTAACGCAGAGGTGTACTTAAGGTTGCACAAGCCAGTCATTCTTCCATACAAACGTAGTATGGTGATTACTCCTCTGGTTGACGGTGTAGGTTCAAAATTAAAAATTTTATTAACTGGCCTTGTCATTATCTAGGTCTCTATGGAAGCAGAATTGAAAAAAAAAATGTTTTGGAAGTTATGACCGTCGAAACTTTCATATTTTAGCACTAATTTTATCCATCTTTGGGCGTAAATAAGTTACGTATATAGTACGAAAATGAAAAAAGTGAAACCATACAGGCATAGATTAGTTATTAAAGAATTCAAATAATTTTATTTTGAACAGATACATTCAATGGATTTTTCATGGTATCCATACTACCAAAGGTCTGCATAGAAACAATCGCGCGCCCGTTTTAGTTGTGTCTCTTTCGCTCTATGCATTTCTCTCGTGATGTCGGATGAAATAGCATGCATTTTAGCCCCGCCCACCAACTAGTTCGTGCCGCTGGCTTGCTTACCCTTAATAGTACTTTACAGAAGGCAGGTTTTATATTGAGACGTAACTGTCGACAGTCACACTCGGTTAAACTCCCTGGCGGGATAAACCGATGGGCGTTCTATTTCATACAGTGGTGTCTGCCAGAGCAGGACTGGCACAAAAAATAAATTACATGAAGGCCCAACTAAGCCGGGAACTGTCGCGATAGCGACGCTAGCGTATAACCACAGAGCAGACGAGAGTATAAGCTTCATACAACCTTGTTAAATGACAAGCACGCTGGCATGTGTGCGTGTCCACTGGCCGCTTGTCGCGTACGCGGCGAGACTTACGAAATTATTGACATTTTGCAAACTTTTTACATCCAAATATTCAGACTGGCCACTAACAAAAAAAAACAAAGTGCATTGCACTGACACTGAGATTTTACTCAGGCTGTGACAGCGTAAACCGGTTTTTTCCAGTCTCGCCGCGTACGCGACAAGCGGCCCGTGGACACGCACACATGCCCGCGTGTTTGTTATTTAAGGTGGATGTTCACGGTAGCCCGCAGTGTGCAGTTACAGAATTATAATCATCAAAATCATCATTACAACCCTCCAAGTTCATGTAACTCTCAAGAATGGCCTTTTGATGAAATACTCATTCTTGAAAGTTGCTAAAAACGTAAGAAAAATTGAATTTCGCGGGCTACCGTGAACATCAACCTTAACGAGGTTGTATGACGCTTATACTGTGTCTGCTCTGTGGTACAACTACGTATAGCGACGACTCAGAGGCGGGTTGTTGCAGGTTATTCGTTTGCGTTGTCTGCTGGGTCCTTGGCACCTAAAGTGTTAGTGTAGGATGAGAACTCACCGTAACATGCTAGTGCAAGTATGTAGTTGCTGCTGTAACTCTATGCACTCCTGGTAGGCAGTCACGACCTTGGTGTCAGTGTCGTTGCTGATGTTGAGGTATGACATCATGTGGGCTGCGTTGCCGTTGTACAGTTCCAGGTATGGGTTCAGTAGGTCCATTAGTTTGCCGGTTGCTAATCTGTAAGAGGAAACGGTGTTTGTAAAATTGGGCGAAAGTACCCACAGATTGGATTCAGAACAACAGAATCAGGCGACGCGGTAGGCCCAGAAGTTGGTGTAACGAGATAGGATCTCATCACTGTTAAATAGGGATGTTTACGGACTAAAAAAATATGATTCTAATTCTGTCGTCTGTTAGATTATCGAAAAGTATTGCATACATATTTTTTGTTTTATAAAATCAATAAAAAATTACGAAGATAAAACGCGTCAAAGATTTGAGTGGGAGGTTGTGATGTCACTGCTCGCTAAGAAATTTCATACTAATGTCTTTAAATATGACGTCACACGAGTTTTCAAAGCACTGTATCGTCTTCATTGTTTGTTTACGTGAAAAAAGAAAAAATATGTGTCCAATATTTTTTGGAAATCTATCTGACGGACTAATTAGATTTTTTTTTGTTAACATCCCTATTGCTTTGCAGAATTTTGTGGCTTAATATGGTATTTTCAAATGTCAGGATTAGATTTTTGTTACAACGATTTTTACTCCAATTATAATACAATTTGACTTTCTACTTGTACTTTTCGCGTGGCGTGTCGACAGCAATCTGATTTGTGTTAGCCTAGAACTGAGCTACTAGTTTGGCGTTGTGGGTAGCGTCCATCAGTTCCGACAATATTAAGTGCCCCATCGTTTGTGGAACAGCACCACATTTACACTTTAGGGAAGAGTCATTTATGAATCTCCACCTCAGCAGGTTTTTTTGTGACCAACTTGGTTCGGAGTAAAAATCTAACTTTTAGACGACTAATGCCCGGTTTCTGAGGCACTTTATCTGTGGTTTATCTATTCAAATGTACGCATATGAATAGATAAATTAATCTAACATAAATTACTATTATTTTCAAATTAAAAGGTAAATAAATTTGTGGCGACTAGCGACATCTATCGCAACACCTGCGTACTAACAACGATTGACAGAAATCCTACATCGCGCTATCAACTTTATCCGCGA
The DNA here is from genome assembly GCA_949316265.1 of Diarsia mendica. Taxonomy (NCBI): domain Eukaryota; kingdom Metazoa; phylum Arthropoda; class Insecta; order Lepidoptera; family Noctuidae; genus Diarsia; species Diarsia mendica. Next base: position 5,081,143 of record OX438906.1, on the reverse strand, counting down.
CATAAGCCTATATAGGAGTTCCCGACTTACAACTGTCGGGCAGTTAGCCCGCCGGACACAACACCCGTCCGGTCGGAGGATCCTCCCTTTTCAATGGGGGATGAGGAGCTTTACACCCTGTTCCTCAGCCCCCCAAACTGGTGACCCCGATCGAGCATGAACGTCAGCGCAGCCTTCGTGCAACTACTTCAGACGTCGTCACCACTTCCCCTTCGCCCTCGAGCAGCGAGTCATACCGTCAGCCAGCAGCCACGGCTTCATGGGGTATCCTGTCCACCAGCATGCAGCGGAAGCGCATTCCTGGACATCACCCCCAGCCTCATCAGCGACTTTGGCACAGCACACTGCACTTCGGCCGGTCAGCAAGCAGAGACGCCCTTCTCTCCTGGTCGACGCAGCAGCCAGCCACTACGCAGCACTGCACACTCCGACTCACTGGAGCTAATATGCAGCATCACCCCGACTCACTGGGGCATCTACGGCAAGCACTGCATCACTCCGACTCACTGGAGCTAATATGCAGCATCACCCCGACTCACTGGGGCATCACCGCAGACAGTTCCGACTCACCGTGAACTATGCGGCATCCGGTTCCGACTCACTGGAACCTTCCACTGGCTGACAAGCGCCAAGACTTAACCTGCTTTCGACCTCCGGTCTCGGAGGGGAGTGATGTGGCGACTAGCGACATCTATCGCAACACCTGCGTACTAACAACGATTGACAGAAATCCTACATCGCGCTATCAACTTTATCCGCGACATAAGCCTATATAGGAGTTCCCGACTTACAACTGTCGGGCAGTTAGCCCGCCGGACACAACACCCGTCCGGTCGGAGGATCCTCCCTTTTCAATGGGGGATGAGGAGCTTTACACCCTGTTCCTCAGCCCCCCAAAAATTATATAGGGGTAAGAAAAAATTATTCATCTTAAAAATCTACCTCTAATAATTCTTATGAATAATAAAACAAATATTCATTTTAATATAACATAATCTTCATCATATAAATTATAAATTCTTATTAAATTATAATCATTTACTATTAAATACATAATTAAAATATAGTACGCAAATGTACGCATATGAATAGATAAACCACAGATAAATTGCCTCAGAAACCGGGCATTACTCGTTCATAGATGAACTAACAAAACTTGTAAAAGATACATTACCTGAATCGGCACGTCAAGTCCTGATGCAGTGCATTGAGCGCGTTGACTGAGGCCTGCACATGCGCTATCTCGGCCACCTCGCCGTAGAACCAACCCAGCGGGATCTTACACTTCATTGCCGACATGCCGTAGCGCCCTATTGTGGTTATCTAAAGGAAGATAGAAGATTTTTTTTAATACGATTGAGTGGTCAACAAACAGGCGGTAAGCTGTTGGTAAACAGTCCTAGTTATAAATGGAAGATCGTCGCTCCACCGAGCCTGATGACGTCCCGTCTTACGCTAGTTGGTTCGCGGTCTCTACTCAAGTAATGTCTACCCCAACGGTCAATGGTTCAATGGTTACTATGCTATGTGGGATCACCTTGTTTCTGATGCGATCTGTTACGAGTCTGGTCATCAAAAATACCAGTAATTTGTTGTAATCCTAGGAGAAAAAAGTTAGGCACACATGCAGGTGCTTCGAATTTAGGTTAAACACGAAACGTTGATCTATGGATAATAAGACTATTACGAGTTTAAAGCAGATTAAATTAGTTAGCAAAACTTCAATATCGTTAATCTAGACGTCTGTGGCAGTTTGGTTAACTCTTTGACTCCTGATTATACTAAACGCATATAAAATCAACGTCTGTCTGTACCCTATCTATACTAATATTATAAAGCTGAAGAGTTTGTTTGTTTGTTTGATTGTTTGTTTGTTTGTTTGAACGCGGTAAACTCAGGAACTACTGATTGGAATTGAAAAAATCTTTTTGTGTTGGATAGTCGATCGTTCTCAGTGCGTAAAGATTGGCAATGTTCTCAGTTCTGTTCAAAAAAACACATTTTTTGGTGTTCCCCAAGGAAGTATTTTGGGGCCCACTCTTTTTTTGATCTACATAAATGACCTTTGCGATATTAAACTAGATCAGGGCACTATCATCACTTACGCTGACGATACTGCACTACTTTTTTCAGCTGACTCAGAAAATAAAGTCTACAATCTTGCGCAACACGGATTCAATATTGTAAATAAATGGCTTCAAAATAACTCACTAACTTTAAATGCAGAAAAGACACATTACATTAAGTTTTCGATGCGCAAGCAAATATCGACTGTACCCACAACATTGCATGCTCATTATTGCTTAATCCCTGCAAATAACCAATGTACGTGTCCTAATATTAAAAAGTCGGATAAAATAAGATACCTGGGTATTATATTAGATGAAACCCTTTCCTTTAAACAACACATAGAAGCTCTAAATAATAGAATTCGTAAGCTGATTTTCGTATTCAAAAAGCTACGATTTATTAAAGATTCAAAAATAATAAGGCAAGTATACTTTGCTCTTTGTCAGTCAATTTTGACTTACTGCATCACTTCATGGGGTGGGGCTGGTAAAACTTTGTTATTGACCATTGAAAGAGCCCAAAGAGCTATTCTCAAGGTGGCTACTTGCCGCCCCTTCCTTTTTCCCACTAACCTCCTGTATAAATCTTGTGATGTACTAACAGTTCGACAGTTATTTATAATGAGCACTGTACTAAAACAACACGCAGCACTTCCATACAGTACTGATTTTACTAAAAGGAGACGGAAAGATTTAGTTTGCTCACAAAAAAGTACAAAACATGCTTTTACAGCAAAATTTTATATGTACAACGGACCGCTACTCTATAACAGGCTAAATAAAAAAGGTAACATCTTCTCCTTAAATTATAGTGCCTGTAAAAAAAACCTTATGGAAGCTCTCCAAGCTATGTCGTATGAAGATACAGAGAAGTTATTACTTGTTTTAAAATAATATTAGTGTTTTGTTAAATTAGTTAACTAAGTTAAGATTAGTTTAACTTTAATTTTATACACTTATTTACATACCAAATTGTAAGTTTAATAATTATGATGTGATTATTTGTAAGATTAATGTTACCTCAAATCGCCTGAAACACAGGATCACCTAGTTCAGGCACAATTTCCAGGTGAACTTTATATAGATTTAAGGAAAATTGTATTTAACGATATACCTTATAATTATGAATAAAAAATTATTATTATTATTATTATTATATTATATAGTCCAATTATCGAGGAAGGCTTTAGGCTATATAACATCACGCTACGGCTAATAGGAGCGGAGCATACATGAAAAATGTTACAAGAACGGGAAAAGGTTTTTCCTTTTTTAGGGCTTCCGCTGCGTGCGCTGCGAAAACGGTTTAAGTTACGCAAATATCATGTATGAAAGAATTTTTCCTCTTTAAAAGTTCTAAAAAAAAGTCCGCGACAGCATATGTCTACCTTTTAAGATTGACTCACTGTAACCCTTTTTTACTATTAAAATGTTAGGTTAAAAAGAATTATTTTTTGCGAAGCTTATTTAACCCATATGGTATTAATCTTTATCTAAATAAATGTGTTTGTTAGAACGGAAATTTAATATAGAATATTTATGCCCTTTACTCTATACAGTTTAAACAAATATCTTAGAAGATATCGCAATGTAAAAATATCCGCGCGGCAAAATAATTCGCGCGTCGCCGTCGCATAGGTACGGGGGATTGTGGCTGGCCTCCGGGAAATTCAAATTCAAAATATTTACTGCATCATAATGTTTACAAGTACAGGGTGTTATTGTATATTTAACAGTAAGAAATATATAGTAATTCTCACTTTAAGATAATCTAAGCTAATCTAAACCATTACCTACTAATATTATAAAGAAGAAACATAAGATTTTTTGATAGTTACGATTTAGCTTAATTTATGTTGGATAGTCGATTTATCGAGTTTTATGCTATTTTTATTTGACGCAGACGAAGTTGCGTGGGTCAGCTAGTACACTTATAAAGTACTGAACCTACATAATCCTGCAAAGATTTCTGAAAATAAACAACTAGTTGAATATAAACAGGACATTCATTACTACCTTCATATAACGGCAAATCGGCGCCGGCTGTATGTCAGTCAGCACTAAATGCTTGGTGGCGATGTCAGTCGCGAAGGCTAGCTTCACGCAGTCGGTCTCCTCACCCCGCACCCACAGGTCGATGCAGAGAGTCACCAGGTCCGAACATGATGGTATTATCTAGACAAAAATACACGAATTAAAATATGGACTGCGTGCTTTCGTGGTCGCAGTGTTCGTTGTCGCGGGCATTCGGTGGCGTGGTGGCTTTCGGAATGACGTATTGCCGTGGTAGTTTCGTTCTTCTTCCGTCCTTCTGACATGTGAAACCTTTTTTTTTTGGTGTGTGGTAAATCATCGAATAAACCCCCCCCCCCCCGCTCTTGGGCAGAGCGAAGGGGAGTGTCAGACTTCTACTGACTAAAAACCAAACCCATGTTCCTTCTTCGCCCTTGTGTCGGAGCCGCGTTAACCTTTCGACAAACCACAGCCCCGACGGGAATGTGACATGTGACACCTCAAGCATGTGAGTTTCCTCACTATGTTTTCTTTTATCATAGCAAGTGATAATTATGCAATACGCATATGAATCCCAAAATCAGAGGTGCGAGTCTTGGGTTTAAACTCAAGACCTAATACTTGGAATAATCTGTTCGTAAAAACATAATAATAAGTAATAGAGAGAATCATTTTTAAAAGTGGCTGTATCTATACTAATATTATAAAGAAGTAAAGTTTGTGTGTTTGTATATTTGTTAAATTGTAAGGGGTAATCTCGGGATCTACTGAACCGATTTCAAAAATTCTTTTACCATTAGTAAGCTACATTCATCCCATGTAACATAGGCTATCTCTATATTTATCTCTGTATTCCCACGGGAACGGGAACTACGCGGGTGAAACCGCGTAACGTCCGCTAGTGTGTTTATATATTAGTGCTCGTTCTATACACTCCTACCTCCTGGTTTTATAAAACACAATAGGGATGTTTACTGACTTAAAAAATATGATTGTAATTAGTCCGTCTGTTAGATCATCGAAAAATATTGGATACGTATTTTTTGTTTTATCAAATCAATAAAAATTGACGAAGATAAAACGCGTCAAAGATTTGGGTGGGAGGTTGTTGTGACGCCACTGCTCGCTAAGAAAAATATCATACTAATGTCTTAGAATATGACGTCACACGAGTTTTCAAAGCACTGTATCGTCTTCATTGTTTGTTTACGTGAAAAAAGAAAAAATAATGTGCAATATTTTTTAGAAATCTATCTGACGGACTAATTAGATTTTTTTTGATATCATCCCTATTTGTACCGCGATTCCCCACACGGCTTGTTTTATTTATTCATCTAATCTAACTTTTAAGGGAAAAAAAAAATTAGTTATACTTACAACATCAGTCAATTTGACGGGGTGTCCGAAGTCAAGCACGATGTACCGTCGTGCGCCGGAGTGCATACGTTCCACTACCAGCGTGTGTTGTGGAGGACGGGTTACTAGTGAGGCCCACGGTATGCCACACTGTTCTTGATCCTAGGGATAGAAAACAGACTTGTAAAGCTGATGTTCAAAATTGTGCAATGTCCTTATTTTTAAGAATGAAATGACTCCTCCCTTTTTTGGCGGATCAGAAGAGAGTGTCAGACTCCTACTGACAAAAGCCCATACGTGTTCCTTCTAATGACCTTTGGGTGCCACGGTGGCGGTAGCTCTTTCGACCAAATTCCGCTGCACTGGCAGGCACTCAATGATAGTTCACATTGAACACACAAGATTTGATATTATTGAATTGATGTGTGTAAATACCCAGCAGAGGGTGATTCCGGGCTGATATGATGATGATGATGATTATGACGCTAAATAGACTAAACTGAAATTGTTTTTTGACTAAAAAAAACTGCTCATTCAGAGTCTTTCCGGAAAAAAGTCCACTTTTTTTTTAATTCTTCGTATTTATTTGGTTGCAACTTAAAGATGACTAAACAGACCTAAGATTGGCAAGTACAGTAAACGCCAGCAGTGCGAGCACATCAAGCTACTAAACGTTTAGGTTCAAGGTTGATAGGGAAAATATAATTCGGATAGCTTGATATTGCTGGTGTTTGTACTTGCGATAATTGGTTGCAATTAAACCTGGGCGGACCAAAGAATAAATCATACCTTGAAAAGCTTTTCTTCTGTGAACTCCATCTTCTCTTGAGGATCACACTCCATGAGGGAGCTCTCGACGTCCTCTAAGGAGTCGGGGTCTTGCGACGACTGCTTCATCTGACCTTCCTTCACGACCGACCAGAGTTGCTGGATAAGGTAAAGAAAATGAACAGTATATTATTAATTAACACGAAGAAAAATGATCGTGATAAGTCCATTATAGTGTCTTTTTTTTGGAGTTTGGGAAATAATTTAATGATTCTTTCCGCTCTGGGCAGAGCGGTAGGGAGTGTCAGACTTCTACTGACAAAAACCACCCATGTTCCTCTTAGCCCTTGTGCCGACGCCGCGGTATCTCTTTCGAATAACCCGCAGCCCCGACGGGGGATAGATACCCCTTGAAAACATTGATTGTCAGATAATTTCATACAAAATCTGTTCCGTATTTTAACTTATTCGGGAAGCAGTTCGGACAACGTGAAATAGACCCCTAGCCTCATTGTACTAATACTGCGATACTCTGTACTGTATAGACACTGTCAAAGTAAATTATTTTAGTCACACAATGATGTAATGTAAAGTCTCCCTTATCTTCCCATTTCACTAATGCCCGGTTTCTGAGGCACTTTATCTGTGGTTTATCTTTGGTTTATCTATTCATATGCGTACATTTGAATAGATAAACCACAGATAAAGTGCCTCAGAAACCAGGCATAAGAGCGTGGATGTGGCCTGGCAGGACTCCAGTTCGATGCCGTCAGAAGATACTAGACCCTATGCTGTAAGTAATAGAGACATATCGTACCTGACTGGGGTCCCCCGGACCGGCGCCAGGCAGCGAGCTAACGACGGCGGAGTGGTGCCTTGCGCCGCTAGACTCCAGCTTGGTGCCGTCTGAGGCCACGTGGCAGGTCACATGGAGAGGCATGGCCTCGCTCAGCCCAGCACCGAACACGCCAACGCCGTTGTTCTGAGCCCACCATGCGGTTGATGAGGTGGCGCTTTTTGCGTCTGTTGGTAAGAATTTCGGATTATGACTGATTTCGTTATGAATATTAGAATTTAATTGTTACATCTACTGCTATATTATTTTGTTAGCACGACTGATGAACGGCATGCCTGGTGCCAAATCGTGCCGACACGAAAACGGGTGTAGGCAACCCTTTAGGTTGTGATTCAAGAATGTATATTTCTGGAATATAATTTATCACTTTGCAAGAAAGTATTTGACGGCACGGTTGGCGCAGTGGCTAAGCGATTGGACTGCTGCGCTACGTGTCGCGGGTTCGATCCCCGCACGGAACAAATATTTGTATGGCCTGCAGATAATTGTTTCAGGTCTGGGTATTTGTGTATGTGACTTTCTATGTTTGTGAACGCACCCACGATACAGGAGAAATTCCTGGTGTGGGGCAACGTTTAAAAAAAAAAAAGTATTATTTTCACAGGATATCGTCTTTGTACACACAAAACCTAGCACGAATAGATCAAAACCCTCATGTGATGACCAAAACAAAAGACAGCAGTATTCATCTTTGCATCACTCAAAGCTTGACTGGTAGAATGACCTCAGCATTCAGTCCGCTTCTGTATTTTGTGCTTGAAGTATTAAATAAATAAACAAAACAACCCTTATGGGTCAACTCACCCATATCCAGAGGCAGGTTAAGCAGTTCCTTCAGCTGGTAGTCAGGTTTGGGCACCGGTGGTGACGTGGTGTCTCCGGCTAGCACGCTGGCGTACGTCACCGGGGTGGATGTACCACGGCCTAGCTCGGGGATTTCTGTGGCGAATATTGTGCGCTCCAATGGTAGGCCGTAGAGGCCGAACCTGAAAGATAATTACATGATGAACTAAATGGAATAGATAGTGGATTAGACAATTAGATACACAACGTGTTTTTCGATATCCCATAATTCTAGGGGCAAGTTCTGAGTAAAAATAATACAAAAAGTTTTAGATTCTGAAAAAGTAATTTCGAAGATATGAGAAGTCCGAATAAGGGTTCGTATACAGCAACTGACTCAGAGAGGACAGCAGATTTTTTTTTCACATTTAAAAAAAATTGAATCACATAAGTTTTATTTTTACATGTCACTTTTTTTGTTCTTGAGAGCAATTTGTTCTTTTCTCTTCTATCTATCTTGAGCGTAGTGACATGTAAAAACAAATCTGATTACAATGATTCAAAACTTCGTTTTAAACATGATAAATATCTGTTCTCCTCTCCAAGCTGGTCAGTGTGAACGGACCCTAATTGATTTATCTATCTATTCTATTATCATGAAGACTGGATGTATGTAGGTATCTAAGTTTTACGAGTAACAAATTTTCATTTGTATCTAAAGCTAAGAAAATGCGCCTAACTAAAATAAAGCCTAATTTAAATTAGCACCATAATCCAAAAAAAAAAAAAACAAAGTGACATCTTTACCTCGCTCTCAGCAAACTGTGATATACATCAGGTCTGTCTCTCAGACACCTCGCGGCTCTCTCCAGCAAGTCCAAACACTTAGCCACGAGCGCAGGCGCCATAGCTCTGGACGTACATTGCTGCGCCAGCGCCGCTAGCCAACGTACTGCCCCAGCGGATACGCTCGCACCGACGTATGGGATGCAAGCGCATACGCTGTTTGAGAGCGTCGCTTCGAAGGTAGATTTCCATGGTTTTGGAAGCTGTTTCTCACCCCTGTTAGAACAAGGAAAATACATGAAAAAGGTTGTCTTTATCGAAAGCGTGGACGGTAAAATCTCACAGTAACGGTTGTGATTGGTTGGGCAATATTTACATAGAAATATTAAAAAAGCGGACAAGAAATTTTAGCAAAGAAGTAATTTGTTAACGTCTTGTAGGTAATTATTACCAAAAGAAAAGTAATTATACCACGCTATTCTTTTCTAATTTATTTAGTTGCGGGTCCTAATCTTTTCTCTGGGACTCGTCGAGCTTTATTATCTCGGTGCTTTTCTGGTGGTCGCCCTGGCTTTCAGGAGTTGCGGTTTGGGAATAGTGCGGCGGGCTTGTCCCATAAAAATCTCACAAGAAAGGCTTCTTTGTACGATAATTATTTACAGTTGAAAATGAACATTAGAAACACCGTTACTACAGTAGCATGATCATGAAAGAATAAAGGAAAAAATATTAAGTCATACTCACTCGCTAGTAATCAGAAGGATTTTCACACACTTTTTCGCCATACTCCTATTAGCGCAAAGTAAACAATTCTTGATGAGAGCATCAGTATGTTTCTCAATAATCTTCACACATTCCAACTGCTGAGTTTCAACAGATTTGTCCTTCCCTTTCTCGGTCTTCGCCAGCCGCATCCGTTGAAGCCTGATGGAGACCACCCAGATCAAAAGATCCATGGCCAAATCCCGCATTTCATTATCAGCGTTGTTCACAGAAATCTCGCATAACGTGTTCAAAAAGCTGTTCGATTCCAACATCGCTGTCCGTTGCTGCCTCTCCATTAGAAACTGTGTATGAGGACTAGAGCGAACCGTCAATGAAATTTGATGCAGCCAATCGCAACCAATGAAACCTGACTTCTTTGAACTGCTTTCTCCAGTCTTATTTGTCCCTTTACCCATGTCTTTGGCAGGGTCAAAGAGTGTCTTTATATGGATCAGGAAGGTTCTTCCTCTGGCTCTGTATAACCGAGGGCTTGTCAGTATTAAAGTCCCTGATTGTTGCGTCATGTCGAGTCCTGACGACAGTAATAAAGGCCCCGCTAAGATTTCTGCGTTATGTGCTTGTAGATACTCTTCGCTGTTGACAGGGTTTTCCATATTTGACATGTCAGAGTCTATGACCGGGAAATGTATAGGAGAGTCTGATCTGTGTCCGAAAGACGCGTCTTTCTTGTACCCAATGCCGTGCAGGTTCTGTTTCAATAGGGTGACAAGTATGATCGGGAGATTGGCTGAACAAGCAGAATGTAAAGTGAAGCCAAACTCTATGTGAGCTAACGAAACGCTGTACGGTAAAGTGAGTTCTAAAACATGCTCATCCCACGTCGAGGAAGTATTCTGTAATCTCCAAGTCCTGTTATTCTGGTGATCAGATCTCGATCGTTGAGCCGGTGACAACTCGCACCAGAATCCAGGAACAACCGCGCTATAAGGCACTGTTGTATTAGTCCCGTAATAACCAGTTAAATGTATCAAAATATCTAAGTCCAACAAACTAAGTTCAGTCTTATTGGCAATGAGGCAGGGAACGGGCATCGGCCCGCATACTTCGTCTCGAGGCGCTCGCTGTAGCATATCAAAATCTATATTAGCGAATTCATCGTCGTCAATATCACCCGTGTTGTCTCTTTCGCCGTTGTTCAAGGCGTAGAAATATATCATTCCGTGTTTGGTGGACACACTGAGTCTTTCCACTGAGGCACAGAACACTACTGAAGTGAACTGTCCTCTAGATACGCTTTTCTCTGACAAAGTCTTGAAGTCTGGTAATGAATACAGTCTAAGGCTACCGTCAACACCGACAGCGGCGAATGAATACTGATCGTGTTTATCTTTTGGTAACAGACACAAGTCTACCGGACTCTCTTCGAAAGGTAACTCTTTGTAGGACACAGGATTGTCTTCTAACGTGTAAATTGACGTTTTACTGTTAATTTTATACAGGAGGAAGAAAGCGGACGATTTAGCGTCAGATTTCGGTTTCTCAGTGGCAAACACTGTCAGAGTGACTTCATCGATTTCCATTTGAGTGTCACCATCGTTGAAAGTCTCCTCCTCAACTTTGACCTTTTCTGGCTCAATGCTTGATATGACTACGAGCAAATGTTCTTTATCTTCCGTCGGTAGTAAATGCGTGACCTTGGAATCGTCTTTGAAGTTTAGTTTTGGTGGGAGAGTCAAGCACTGGACTGCAATGCCTTGTGAAACCGCCTCTTCTTGAGGTGGATCGCTGTCAAAACCGTCATTATTACTGTTAGTGATAGCTGTCTGAGTACCAACCTTGCTTCCACCTCCGAAGGTTGTAACCTTAACTTTTTCAGTTCCATCCCCGCCTTCATACCACTTTAAATCCGAGATCTCTAGAGGTCCATTCATGTTGAGATAGTGCGTTATAGGGTCCGCTTGTTGCAACACCGCGTCAGTTTGATCTGCTAGTTTCGTACCAACAGAGTCGAGGTTGCCGCTCTTCCAGCTTTTGAGCTGAGAGATCTTGCCTACGAAGTCTAGCATCGTCGCTTGTCCAGCTTCTTGTAACTCAGGTAACAAGGCTGTGGGAGGGGGCGGAGGCATCACTTTGAAATGTTTCGGTAGTATAATCTTCTTAGGTTCCCACATCTTGCAATCCTCTTTGCTGGAAGAAGCGTTTAAGTTAATAACATTACTAATTTGCTCGTCTAGTAAGCTATTTGTGCATTGTGGAAGCTCTGTGTCCTCATCGGAGTATTGGAAGTATATTTCGTCGTATATATTCGCGTCATCAGGCCTCGCTACGGTGCAGACTTTCTTGCTGCCACCTGGTTTGGAGTTCCCGCTACTGTTCGACGTGTGTACGACTGTCGTGATGGAGCCGGCTAGTGAGCTGTGTATGTCATACGTTAGAAGGAACAGCATTTTGTTTGTTGTTAAGTTGTTTTTAGCTTCGTTTTGGTCATTCATTGCTTGAACGCTTTCTTTGTCAGCTCCTGCGTCGAAGAGCGCTTTACTGGAGTCTTCCTTGATTGGTTGGTCAGTCTGTGTGGTGTTGGTGCGCGTGATGACGACACCGCACATGAGGGAAGGCTTTGTCTTGTTCGTGCTGGTCTCTTTCTCTGTGCTCTCAGAGTTCTGTGTTTGTGGGTAAGCCTCTTGCTGTGACGTCATGCCGACGAAAGTCATCGCCGTTAGCTCGACGCCGTACGTAGCTGTGGCAACAAAATTATGTATTAATACTCAGAAAATACATTAATTTATATTTCTGAAACACATTAAAAATAAACTATTAAAATAAGTGTCATCAAAATTACTGTAAAAATATCCAACTGCAAAATCAAAACAAAAGAGGTTATAACATTAAAAACAAAACCAAGGCAGCTTAACATAAACGACAACTTCAAACACATACCAATACAAAGAAAAGAAAAAAAAACAAGAAATACTCACAACTATCCTTCTCCAAGCTAGCTGACCATACTTTATTACTATCGGTCGTTAGCATGCCGCTGAATATCGAGTCATACGGCGAGAGGTGAATGAACTTCACCAGCTTCAGTCCACAATCGAACCTCCAGATGTTGACTTTGCCCTCAGGAGTGCCCGTCGCGATCAGGTCCCCCGTATTCCCCTTCGACACCACCGTTACATTGGTACAGGGAACCGCACATGCTGTAGCATTGGTCACCTGTTGAGTATAAAGGCTTTCAAACTATGACACATAATCTTAGCACTTAGCATTAGCGCCTAAGTTCACAGTCTTCAGACTTTTTAATGACCTGTCATCGTTACGTATACATTTTATTCCGCCACGTCATGTCAAAGGAGCAACGGTATTTGAACTCTAATCTAATCAAAATAAACAGTAGTAAAAACGTACCTAAATACTCATCATGATTTCGCGTAAGTCAATTATGTATTTATAATACGGTTTTATTGAGATGTGGGTGACGTGTTATCACTAAGATAGTAGAATTGCCGAATCACTGTGGCGAGCCGCGCCTCCAATCTGAGTGCAATGTCTTTCGTTCAGGAGAAACTGACCGACAGTTACCATAGAGCGTCCAGTGTGAGCATACCAGTGGTGTAGCGTGTGCAAAAATTATGAAGTAGTGAACGTTTTGTTATTAGGTAAATTATAACCTAAATAAAATTCTGAACCTTCAACATTAGGAATTTGGTTAGGTACAGTAAAACGGGGTAAAATGGAAACGCAGGGGTGAATAAAGACAAAAGTTTGAAAGTGATTGTAACATTGAACTAATTGAATAGGCTATTTTATTTCTTTCATTTTAATCTATTTATAAATAATAAAGCAAATAAAATAGGCTAAAGTAACATCCCTCTCAAGTCTCAATGTGTTGTTTCGATTCACCCTATGTTTCAATTCACCTCATGGTACTGTAACTAAGAAGATTCCTTATGTTGAAGGTGGCTCAGAATAGGGGGATCGGACAAAAAAAAAACTAATTAGATAGATTTCCAAAAAATATCGACCACATATTTTTTCTTTTTTCACGTAAGTAAACAAAAAATTAAGACGATACAGTGCTTCGAAAACTCGTGTGACGTCATATGATAGTACATTTTGTACCTTCAAGTGACGTTTCAAGCCCCACTCTGTGATCTTTGACGCGCTTCATCTTCGTCAATTTTGATTGATTTGATAAAACAAAAAACACGTATCCAATATTTTTCGATAATCTAACTGACGGACTAAACAGAATTAATTTTTTTTGAGTCCGTCCGATCCCCTATTGTCTTAGGTTCCGTTTTAAGGTATACTAGGTCCCTATTATATAGGGACAGTACTTTAAATAGACTCATAGTCAATCATGCACAAAAAACTAAATAGATTTGATATAAATCTGAACTCGTAAGTTCTAGTCATGCACCACAATCTAAGTCTATAAATTCGGATGCATGACTGACACAGCACTGTTCTAGAATATTAATATGGTCCGTATCAAATTTCTTTGTATTGTTTCAGATAATAATCAGCAACCTTATTATCAGAGCAAGTAACCATTAAATGTGTTGTTTCTAAATGTTGATTAGCGATTGTGTTGTGCTATTATGAATGGATTTTGGACTAGTTACTTAACAATTAAAGTTAATTAAACACTGAAGCAGATTTTACAAGTAGAAATTTGTAAGTAAATGATCAGTCAACAAGAGCGACTTTGTTTTATCCCACAAACACTGAAACAAGATTGGTCACTCTTACCTACAAAGTCTGTATCGTTTGTATTTTAGTTCGCTTATAACTCGATTAATTTCAATTTATCTTATCGTCAATCGACATTAGTTCAAAGCCTATGCTTTGAACTAATGTCGGATGAATCAAAAGTATAAGTCTCTAAGGTTTGTAACATTCAGTAAAGCTTAAAATTCAATCACTGCACGGGTTTTAGTTACGTGGCGCAAACTATATATGTCGCAGGTTTTTCATAAAATTAGGTTTTTGATCAAAAACCTAGGTTTTTCATCAAAAACCGGAAGATGACACATTTTAAACTCAATTTCATCATAAACCTGTAACAATCCAGACTAGTTCAGATTTTTGATCAAAAACCTGAACTAGTTTGGGTTTATGATAAAGTTCTTGTCAAAATCACGGGTTTGCGTTTATGATAAAGTTCTTGTCAAAATCACGGGTTTGCTTTGTTTTATGACAAATTTAAATGAAATAAATAAAACAATCCAATATCCTTTATGGGCGGCATGGGCACCGGGCCGTAGGCCGACGAAGGAGGCCGGCGGAGGCCCGGCACTTTGGGGACAGAAGACATTAGTGTTATATAATATGCGAGCGAAGCGAGCGCGCGTCACGGAGTACTACTGGGATTTGTTCAATTCACTAGATTTGTTTAGGGAAATGATAAAACTGTTGTTATTTTATCTTCCTCCGTGGTTTGATCAAATCCCTTAGGTTTTTGATCAAAAACCTAATATTATGAAAAACCTGCGACATATACATTAGTAATTGAGATACCTACTATACGCAGCTATTTTAGAAAAAACTGTAAGCTTAAAATGTATTTCTAAATAAATAAATCTCTATCTAAGAGAATTTTAATACGAATTGGGTAACCGAACGAAATGATTAATCATAATCAGCTATCGTTAATAAATCAACAGGTCATCTATTACCCGATTGCGGCGAAGCCCAAAAGAAGGTATATGGTGTTTTCCTACTTCTCTCCGCCCCTGCATTTAAGCCATATATTTTCTGCATAAATTAGATACCTACTATCTATTAATAGCCTGTATCGAAAGAAACAACCAGAACCAAATTGTATAACCAGATGACCTCTCAATGTTTGATTGATTGCTTGCTATCATCATCATCATCATCAGCCTAGTTATTAAAATCCAATTCAAATAGGGAAATGCAATTGTGAACAAAATTTTATCTAAATAGGAAAGTAAGAGCTGTCAATCGTTGTAAAAGGATCCTATCTAGAAGCATTAGAACACTTATTGGTACCCAAACAATGACTGAGCACATTCAGGTTTCCTCACTAAATCAACAGCTCACCCAACCATGATAGGTACATAATTATTTGCAATCATGACGCGTTTCATCACTCTGATATTACATTAAGTTTTATATTATTTGTGATTCATGTAACATGACAATTTGGTTTGAGATGATTCACCGCGGCTGCGCTTGAGTGATCGGCAATAGTAACGTCATATGACGCGCATAAACCGTTCTCTGTAGTTCTATACGTATAAGCGATAAAAAATATAATTATACATTCAAACGGAAGACGTATTATACGTCTTCTGTTTAAATATTACGTATTATTACGAGGGAAAAATGTTTGAGAGATAAAAAGTTAAATCCGACGAGCTCCGAGTCGATCTCGCGCACGAAAGGTTCCGTACCATTATCTATACAACATTAGACTATATTATAACTATTTATAACCTATTTATTTTAATCTCAGTTGTATCCCACTTAAATATTTATTTTATTTTTAATATTCTTTGATAAAGAAGCAGAAATACATCATCTGTGAATGTCAACTGTCTAGCTCATGAGATACAGCCTGGTGACAGACTGACGGACAGTGGAGTCAGTAATAGGGTCCCGTTTTCTACCCTTTGAGTACGGAACCCTAAATATGGACTTCTTATAATTATGTTAATGGTGCTCTCACGTGTCCACTACGAGTGAACTAATTTTGTTAACAAAGGTGGTTTTTCTAGCCACATGAGAGAGCCCATGATAGACGCCAGTAGGTTGACGATGAAGCGGTCGCCGTAGCCGAAACCGGCTTGGAAGGATTATTATTATTATAATGTCTTCTATGATTTGCGTGAAGCGGCCTGTTACGTTATGACGTTCACGTGACGTCAGGTGATGGTGCTTGAAGTACGAGCCATAAAATAGCGGCCGTACGTATTGTGTTCTGGTATTGTATTGGCCACTAAGGAAGGGAATTACCAATTTTTTTTTTTGCCCTCTTGCTAAGTTTAGCAATTCGGCTTGGCAATTTACGTGTTGCTGATATAAATCAGATCAGTAATACCCTTAATTCAGTTGCACCTGCTTAATATTAATATGTCAAGAACTCAAGACCGACACATACACCGCACCGTGACTACCGAAGCGACCACAACGTCTAAAGGCTTGTTTACGGAGACGCGGACCGCCGCGCAGTGTGTGCTGAAGGCTCGTCGTGTACTTTTTATCCATTTGCTGAGAGGCGGGTCCACCGCAATGAATGCTCCATTTTAAACTAATGAGCGAAAAATCGCTTCTCGCAAAATCGACGTTTGAAATCGTTAACCTTTTCATACATGTGAATTCATGTGTGTGTCCATGTGTGTAAAATTATGCCAAATTGAAGCGATGAAATACTCCAGAGTCAGCCCTCGAATAAAAGTTAAAATCACTACTTAAAGTCGCGCGCGAAGCCGCGGGCTAAAGCTAGTACGAGATAAAAGCTCCTCTTCACAAACAAACATTAATGCCTTATACAAGGTTAACATAATAAAAGCAAGACCTTCCGTGTGGGCTCTCGGGCCACGAAACTGAACAACTTTTATTCTACAAGTTCTTGTGAACTTCAGCTTTGTTGCGCAAGTTCTTGAAAAGTTGAGTTAGGGCCACACCACACCAGAGGTTTTGCGTGTATTATGTTACACCGAGTATATGTGCACTATTGTATGCATATATATAAACACTCTAGAATCAGCGCGAATTTTAAATTCCAAATGTAACTGAAACTCTTCAGTTTAAAAGTAATTGCAGTAACTGAGTTGTATGTTACGTGGACTTGATTTGTGATTTTGTGCCCTTAGTGCATAAAGTTAAAGCGTCTGTTTGTAATTAAAAACAACAGCTTTTTCCTGGATGCGTATGAAACTATATGCAGTACATACATATAAGCTTTTTTTTTTAAATTTTGTCTATCTGTTTGTTCAGACTAATCTCCGAAACGACAGAACCGATTTTGACGGGAGTTTTACTGTCAGATAGCAAATTTTATAAGGAGTAGAACATACGCGTGTATGCTACTTATATATTGGAGAGAAAAAATGGGTTCTGTGTAAACCCTTGAAATTGTTAACAAAATCCGATTCAAAAGGGAAGTAATATTTTCATAATAATTTCACGAGGACGGTAGTTGCGGGAAATAGCTAGTCTAACGATAAAAACATTCAATTCAACTCACCGAAATGGGCACATTGTGCGTATATTCGCCCCTAACGAAGGGGCAGTTGGGCGAATGTCTCTCATGTTCCACCCAGGGCTCGTCCGACTTCTCCCAGCAGACCAGACATACGAGGCAAGTGAAACACATGGCGCGGTCGTCGCCGCTTGGTGAGGGCTGGTGGTAGAAGCCTGCTTGGGCCATTCGAGCGGGGAGGGCCCATCTGTGGGAAAGGGACATGGTTATTATTTATCAAAGGTTTTTTATTGGACTCAAGTGTGTTAGTTGTTGCGTCGAAAATACTTCTTAAGTCAGAGGGCCATGGGCGGCATACTAACTCACCAGGGCCCCGAGTCTGCTATTCAATAGTGTCAGAATGGTCTATCATTGATCTCATAATTGTTGATTGATGACAAGCCAAAAAGTATAGTCGACCAAGAAATTGGTTTACCACTTTTGGTGACATCTCCCAGTAACATAATTATTCGCTAAGGATGACAGATTGACAGATTCTGACGCGAAAATAGCACTTGATGTTTTGTACGTGCAAATGATATTCAACCTTAGAGTGGTAAACCAATTTCTTGGTCGACTATACCTTAATTCTGTCGACTTAAGGTACTTTTTGGCTTGTCGTCTACTTGTCAAAATCAACAATTATGAGATCAATGATAGACCATTCTGACACTATTGAATAGCAGACTCGGGGCCCATGTAAGGCACTAAACACGATAAAGAAGATCGTAGCGTTTTTCATTGTTAACATACAATTTGAATGTTCAAAACAATAAGGAAGAAATGAATCTCATTCCATAGTCACACTCATTCAGCTGTCGTTCTGAGAAAATCATCGCTCCATCTGTGCGTAAAGACCAGTAATAGAATCTTCTACTTCTTCTTCTTAGCGTGTCGATGGCAATCAAAAATGTGTCAGCACAGAATTAAGCTACTAGTTTGGCGCTTTCCGTAGTGTCCATCAGTTACTGTAGTGAACAACCAGCAGGACACGATAGTAAGTGCCCCATTTTCTACTGCTGACCAGCCTGTACTCACTTGTAGTCCATATGCGGCCACCGCTTGAAGGTCTCCTTCCTCTCAGCCTCGCTGTACATGAGCGGCCTGGTCTCCTCATCCCGGGAGCATGGTACCAGCTCGTTGGCGCGCTGGCCTACTGCTGAGGCAATGGCCAGCGCTGGTATCCGCCGGCTCTGGCCCTTTAGCTCCTGGACCACGCCGGTTGTGACAAGCCGGAGGGTAGATTGTGGTAGGCAGATTGTTACTGTGCTCCACTGGAACATTTTAATAAAATTATTATTAGTATTGAAAACGGGATATGTATCATGTTTACTAATTGATTTGAAAAAAGATTTTAATATTAGTTGGTAAACTGTTTTCAGCAGGGACCGAAAACCTTTATAAATTACGGTACAGGTATTGAAGAATTTAGGTTATTTTTCAGACTTAGGTTACCGCTATCTGGGTAACCAGACCGAACAAAAAATTTAACCTCTATTCAGGTTACCGTTTTAATACCGGCTACCTAAAAATGACCTTGATTACGAGAAAAAAGTTCGCGTTCGCCTAAGTTTGTGTGTCTGCCCGACTCTTTGTCACACACACAGGCGATGTGCGCCCTTTGAATATTGCCGACGGCACGTGTAAGATAGGGGTAATTTTTATTTCGGTAACCGGTATTAATATTGGTTAAGTATTCAAATTAATAATAAAGGTAACCTTTATAATTACCTGTAAAAGAAAAAAAGGTTGTTACCGAAAAAATACCCGTATTGATCATACCGGTTTCGGTCCCTGGTTTTCAGTAACATAACTAGCGGAAAAAACTACCGTTGATGACGAAAATACATACATTCTGTCCCATTGTTAGTAATAGAATAGAAAAACCCACACTGGGTCCTAATGCTTTCAGTTGTTAAAATCATTACCTTTTGTGCCTTGACTCCTTTCCTGACAGGTTCTGCGTCGATGGAGTTCTTCAGCTCGTTGATGAAGTCTGTCAGACCCTCGATGGAGTGTGCGTCTAGACTCTGAAGACATTGGTACAGGAGCACCGCCTGCAACAAGACAACAAGGATATGTTTTTATTTATTGGTGTATTTGAAGTTTACGTTGGAAGGCTTCCTACTAGGTGGACTGGTGCTCTGGTGAAGGATGCGGAAAGCACGGGACCGGTCAATGTAGCGACACTTGGGGGAGGCCTATATCTAGCAGTGGACGTGTTTCAGCTGAAATGATGATGATGATTAGATTAGTCGCGTCGTTGGAATTGATTTTGGAAAAAATAGTGCCCTGAGATTGCTGCACTATTTCTTCAAATAAACAATTTTACATTTATTCTTATCATACAAATAGCACAAAAGAAATAGGGGGATAGAGAGGGAAACGAGATCAATCATCTATTTACTAAACTACACAAGTTCAAAAAGTCGTTGACTCTTTTTAGAAATAATCGTGACGTCCAAATTTACATTTGCGTGTTCAACAAAAATATTATCTCTATAGTCAACACAACCATTTCCCCAAAAACTATCACCCCAATGGCCCACCCTACTCAATAGGATTAGAATAAATTAATTGTAACAAAACTAACATATTACATAGTATCCAACAGTCCGCCGCTACACCATAATACACTTTGGATAGTAAATCGATTGTGCGGCGTGCCCGCTCCATTGCGTAGCGTAATAATCTACAATGAGTCATGTATGGACACATCTAATATTCTAGACTTTGATCGCGATTCCGGAATTTCCTGAACAAACTTACATTCCCTATTTCGGCTTTTACCTGAGGGACGAATTAAAATTCTATCAGCGATGGAAAGTCAATGACTTAGCTAAATAAAACCTTATCTCAACCCTGTTAAGTTCGCTCTAAAAATACTAAACCGAAGTCACTAGTCTAGGCCCTATAGTGGAATATACAAGGTAGAAGGGACCCCGATTCCACCTAATTCTGAGGGCCCAAATATAAACTTTTCATCCGTAACCGTAATCGTGTGTGTGTCCTTTTAACGTGTATAATTTCGTTCCTTACTTGACGAATCCTGGCCCGTTATTACATTTTTCCACCCGTTTATTGTGACCGTTTGATGGCAATATGCTCGCCTCCTATTACTTGCATTGGGCTTAAACATAACAGGCGAAATGTGTGTGTACTTGTTAGGTACACATCTGTGTAACCCTTGTAGAATTCCAGGCGTGATGTTATGTTAGTCAGTTTCTCCTTTAATGCTTCAGATAAGAATAAGCCTTAGAATGATGGAAGGTTGTATTTTTACCCCTCAGCGATGATATAAGAGGATGACCTTTAAATATGTTGCGTGTAGAGCGAAATAGTGTGTGGGTAGTAAGTTCATTTAGCGGTCCCTGATGCTATTAAGGATACTAAAATCATTTGCAAATAATTAAGTAGTAGACCAGGGTCGATAATTTTTGAAACCAAAAAAAATTACAGTAGGATGAAACCCATTAGAAAAGGAGGGGAATATGATCAAAATCAAAGGAAAAATAAATTACGGTCGATCCGAGTTCGGGAAGGGGGGGTGGGGGGGTTTTAAGGGGGGAAAGCGGTTTATCTCGATTTCCGGCAAACTACAAGTCCTATGGAAAAAAGTTAAATGGCAAAGTTGTACGTAATAAAAAGATCTACAACTTTTGTATTTGCAATTTTTTCACATAACCTCAAAATTTAGGTGAAAAATTCAAAAAACCAAGTTTTTGGTTTTTAATTTTTATCTTTTACAAAACACATTTTTTTTTCACGAAATTTAGTGAAAACTTACATTTTTATGCCCTAAATACATTGTAATTTTTTTGATTAAAAATATTTATTTTTCAAAAATCAGCCCTATTTTCAATCGAAAATTCTGACGTCAAAATATCAGCTTTTTTTAAAAAGTCGGTGGGCGTTGTGTTCCTTATAATCTCTACTTTCTGATGATGTATAAAAAATATACATTGCAATGGTAAATTTTCTCAGAAAATGCAAAGTCAGCTGCTGCGAAATAATACCCACTACCAAATAATGGCCTAGACAAGAAATTATAAGCGTATTTATTGCTGTTTTATGCCTATATAATGTTATTTTAAGATAATTTATATATCGTGGAGACCTACGGAAAATGTTGGCCCATCAAAAGGTATTTCACAGAGAAGTGGGGAAGGGGCTAGGAGGGTTTGGCCCTTACTACCTGTTATTTTGTAGCAGCTGATTTTGCTTTTTCTGAGAAAATTTACCATTGCAATGTATATTTTTTATACATCATCAGAAAGTAGAGATTATAAGGAACACAACGCCCACCGACTTTTAAAAAAAAGCTGATAATTTGACGTCAGAATTTTCGATTGAAAATAGGGCTGATTTTTCGATATTAAGTCAATAATAAGGTGAAAAATAAATATTTTTAATCCAAAAAATTACAGTGTATTTAGGGCATAAAAATGTAAGTTTTCACTAAATTTCGTGAAAAAAAAATGTTTTTTGTAAAAGATAAAAATTAAAAACCAAAAACTTGGTTTTTTGAATTTTTCACCTAAATTTTGAGGTTATGTGAAAAAATTGCAAATACAAAAGTTGTAGATCTTTTTATTACCTACAACTTTGCCATTTAACTTTTTTCCATAGGACTTGTAGTTTTGCCGGAAATCGAGATAAACCGCTTTCCCCCCTTAAAACCCCCCCCCACCCCCCCTTCCCGAACTCGGATCGACCGTAATTTATTTTTCCTTTCATTTTGATCATATTCCCCTCCTTTTCTAATGGGTTTCATCCTACTGTAATTTTTTTTCATTTTTTACCAGTTTTGAAGGCTTCGGCCCTGGTCTATAGTGCTTACGAGGTTTTTATAATAATGGATGTTCCTGGTGGCGCAATTATCTTCAAAGCAAATGCAAAGAAGGCAGATGTATTACTTTACCAATGCATTCAAAACTGACTGGACTACCTAGTTGGTCTAGTGGTCGCAAGCGTTACTGCTGAGCATGAGATCCTGGGTTTGATTCCCGGGTTGAGTAATGCGTTATTCGGTTTTTCCATTAGCAATTTCTCAGAGATTTGTGTTTTGTGATTCGGTTGATGGCAATAGGCTTACCCCCTACTACATGAAATTATAACATTACTGAAGAAATATGGGTGTATTTGTTAGGTAAACCTTTGGTTAACCCTGCGAAAATGATTATGATGATGTTATGTTATGCACTCAAAACGGTAATCTGGATCGTAATAACAGGAAGATATCGGGTCTGACCTTTGTCCAGCAGTGGGATGTCGCCGACTAACAGTATCAGTAACATCGTATTC
Organism: Diarsia mendica; assembly: GCA_949316265.1. Classification (NCBI taxonomy): domain Eukaryota; kingdom Metazoa; phylum Arthropoda; class Insecta; order Lepidoptera; family Noctuidae; genus Diarsia; species Diarsia mendica. The sequence goes on along the minus strand of OX438906.1, from coordinate 5,058,273 downwards.
ACAAGATATTAAAGTTTTCGCGAACCCAACCGCGATATAAGTTCATTCCCTTCCGGTATGAAACACACAATATGACACGCCTATCCTATGTGCTTATCGAGGATACATTACACTTCCGTACTAAACCAAACAGCTGGTATGACGTAACTCTTTTACAGGCACAGGAATCCAAACATAGATTTTATATTATTAGATATCATTAGATGATGTGGAATAAGACATCATGTTTATTTATAGTACACTTACATATTTCTCACTGACTGACAACATCATCTGCCTAGCGTTTTCCCAAAGTACTAGTATGTTGGGGTCTTCCAGTGTAGCGGAATGCAGCTGAATACCCGTATTTCACAAGGAGCAACAGATGTGTGCTGGGAAGTTTGTTCCGCCACTTCTTCTTTCCAGCTTAACACTAGGAAGTGTCGATGGGTGGGCGTTTTGGGGGACTGTCTTATAAAAATGTAAATAGTAAAGTAAATGTAATGTAATGTGTATGTTTATTATAGGTATATATTCGGATACTAGTATTTATTTTTATATGTGTATATATTAGTATGTATGTTTATTTTATATTGATAAACTTTTGTTCTTAATTTTAATTAAAATCTTGTTAGTCTTATTTACACACTGTGTCTACATTTCTAATCAAACTTTCCTCTCGCAGGTCTGCTGGAAGAAATTTCTTTTGAAATAAGCAGTACCTTTGTGCTCTTCTATTTGTTATGTTTTTATCCTTTTTTTGTATTTTGTGTGTGCATAAATAAATAAAGTAATTTTTGACCTTCGAAAAGTGCTGATTATCAGCCTAGTTTGAATAAATGAGTTTTGATTTGATTTGGAGCGACTGCCAATCTGACCTCTACAACCCAGTAAGTACTGGGTATTACGATATCCCTTAGTACTGAGATGGGTTATCAGATTTTCGGGCTTACATGTCCTTTCCTACTCGGCTTACCTGTAACGACTGACAAAGATCTACAATGGAAGCCGAGACCAAAGGCTTAACGTCCTTTTCGAGGCACGAAAGATACTTGGATTGTAATGTCGAACACATATCTACGGACCAAGCCATGCAAGTGCGCGTAAACTGAGCGACTATTAATATTTAGCCGCGAGTTCCTCAATTAAGGTGAACACGAAGGAAAGAATTTTTGTTATTAGGGTATTTCACCAAAAAAATCTAATTAGTCCGTCTGTTAGATTATCGAAAAATATTAGATACGTGTTTTTTGTTTTATCAAATTAATAAGAAATTACGAAAATAAAACGTGTCAAAGATCATGAGTGAAGTGAGTGTAGGGGGTGGGGGGATGAGGGGTTTTCGACGTCACTTTGTGGGTAAAAAAGTACTAACCATGTGACGTCACGCGACTTGACACAACTTTTCAAAGCACTGTATCATATTCATCTTTTGTTTACGTGAAAAAAGAAAATATATATTGTGTCCTTTATTTTTTGAAAATCTATCCGACGGACTAATTAGATTTTTTTGGTGAAATACCCTATTCATCACATGAAGCAGTTTAGGGAGGTAGGTTTTATTTTAAGGGAGGTTGGGGAGGGGAGGGGAGCGTATACATCTTAGTCGGGGTGAAACGTACCTATAATATTGTGCAAGTTAACCATTTTATATCATACTAGCTGACGCCCGCGGCTTTGCCCGCGTGAATGTCGGTCAAATTATACATACTATAAACCTTCCCCGAGAACCACTCTATCTATCCATTGGTGAAAACAGTATGAAAATCAGTGCAGGAGTTTTTGAGTTTATCGCGAACAGATAGACAGACGCGGCGGAGGACTTTGATTTATAATATGTATTGAATAGTGATGATGATTAACCCGGAAAATGGGTTCCATTCAAATCAAATGTTTTTTTTTATTAGGCACATTGATTGACATCACCTAGCATAGCATGAACTGAACTAGCATATTATAAGTAGATCTATGATTGATTCTAAAACCCCACAGTACAACAGCAAACTACGATTTATTACGTAGTAATATTTTATTGATCGCGAACATCTAGGCAAAAGGTTTTAGTTCCTAGGTAACTAGGGCAAGCGGTATTTGGTTATTCCGTATGGCTTACCAACAGCTCGAAATTCTGAAATGGTGTTTGTAGGCGGTCATAAACAAGCGCCAATACATCTACAGCTTTTATGTACGAACACCGAACAGTGAAAGTATAGTCGGCAAAAAGGATAAGTAACCAGGTTGAAACACTTCAGATAAACCTTAAAGGAATGTGTTCCAGTTTCAAATTCTGTGAACTTTTCCTTAGGAATACTTTTACTTTCTTGCTTAAATTTGAGGGATTCCTTCTTTAAACCATGTATTACTTACACAAATAATGTACTCAATGTGCAGTGCATAGTACACTCAATGCCAATATTCCGATAAGAACCCCACTAAATATATAAAACAATAATTTTCCTGTCCTTTTTATAACTCATATTTACAGAATTTTATACAAGTACGTTAAGATGATTGGCAAAAATATTACAAAAAGTTTTATATTGGCCCCAAACTAGGCAAAGCCTGTATCTTGGGCACGTAGAACAAACGAATTCGCTTGCGAAAACATAAATTAAAATAAATTTTCTCTAAACTACAAATAAAAGAACTGGACATAGACGTTAAAAAAATAGATTTACATTGTTACCTTTTCGTGGTGTCACAGAGAGCACTCTATGATACAGTTTTTCTGTAATTTTTTTCTTTGTCAGAAATCCACTCCATTGTAAACATGTTTTCCTATCTACTATTATTGCAAAGTTCTATGAAACTCTTTGCACCTTGTCACATACACATAATAAATTATGTTGTAGAACGGGTGGAAATTAAACATACAATCTTCTGTTAAATTATTGTGGACGTGCCAAAGAGAGGATCGTAGCAGGTGGCGTTTTGTGGTGTCTGCCTACTCTGTGGTAAAAGGGCGTGAGTTAATGTATGTATGTTAGTTCGCGCGTACTGAGCCGTAGATCTGTCGCCGCTCTGTTGATAATACATTTAATGCTAAAAAGAGGGGGGGGAACACCGAGATAACCATACAAATTAACATGCATTCCTACGTGTTGCACGGTTATTATTAGTAGTTTTCGGTTAAATGGTAGATAAGTCATTATTTCTGTACCCACTATCGTACCGCCAGCACGTCACATAATAGTAGATTATTGCATCGAGCACAAAGTAATTTATTATTGCACCGAGTGCCTGATTTAGAGCCTGAGCGTTAGCGAGGGCTCTAATCTAACAGGCACGAGGGCAATATAAATTACTTAAGGCGAGGTGCATAATCTACTTTTCTTTCAACTATTACATAAAGGAATAGTAGATAAAAGAAACTCATATCAAACAGTTAAAAGATTTTCTATACTTAACACTGTCGTCTTCATTTAGAATGTTTTCCGGAGTTAATGTGTCGCTAAATGATTCCATTTTAATTCGAAGCCGAAGCACTCAAAATCAGATAGTATCACACTTTATCGTTTCCAAAAATATTGTCAAGCAAAATTAACAAAGTTCCCCAAAAGTTCCCGCCAAATTACTTTTTTAAATTTCTTTCATTTTATAGTAACTAGTTAGCAACAATCATTTTTTAAATTTGGAACAAGTAGTAGGATAGAAACGAATAATACTTATGTAAAAAAAAAAGTATTGATATCGGCTGGCTGAATAGAGCTAATCCATTGAGATTGGCATCGGTGCGATTAAAAAAAATAAACTGTGCAATAATGAAATTTCATACATTTTTATTGCTCTAGAGCACTAAAGACTCGCTTTGTGCTGAGTTTTTAGTGTGATTATGATGAAATTAAAGCATAGTTGGAAGAAAAATATTTTATTATCGCAAACCCGAGGAGACGATAAGCCTGCCCTAAAGCAGTGTGTGCTGCAATCAATCATATCCTGTCACGCAAACTAGTTTCATTTAGCACTTCCTAAAGTAGTCCAATGCATAGATTTTTATGCATTTTTATAATTAACGTATTCAAATAAGATAGATAGCGGTGTATTTAAAAAAAAAGTTAGATAAGCCATACACACATATAGGTACATGCAGACGTTCAAGTTCGGGCAGAAGACGCCATGAATAATATTCAAGGTAACGTTAAAAATTGTAGTATGTGTTTGGAATTTTTGAAATAACAGCCTTTTATTGAATTCACATGAAAGTAATATATAGTAATTGTAACAAAATAAAATATGTATCTGTTTGTTCCGCCGGCTATCTCCGAAACGGCTAGACCTATTTTGACGGGACTTTTAAGGGACAAAAGGCTAGCTATAGACAAGAGTCTGTTGGTCAGTTCAAACTGAGCCCGCATTGCAAAAATCATTTACAAAAATAAGCACAATATAACTTGACTTCATCAAAAATATATAATTTTAATTGATGTGGTCATTAAAGGTTCAAAGTAAATAAACCAAACGTGGCAATGGGGTCTCATTTACATAACATCTTTTTATACAAACACTCCATGCAAAGTAAACTACATTTACTTTTTAAGATGTTAGTAACTTAAATAATTCTCTAAAATCAGCTGTGATGTTACATGCATGTGATGTAGCTGGGGCAGTGTGATGTTACAGGTTACAGTAGAATAATAAAGGGGATAGAACCGATGTGGCATATAAACCTGTCCGCCATTTTTTTTTTCTTAATTGTGACCCACGATGAAAGTGGTATTTATGGATAGAGGACATATAGACGAACAAAATATGTCCAGTAACACGGTACCCAAAGTGTCACGTTTCCGAGATATTTGAAGATAAAGATCGACAAATTAGCGAAAATTATGAAATATTTAAAAAAAATAGCCTTATTACGTGTATAGGCGTTAAATTAAAATGGCGGTGGGTCGATATGCCAGCTCCCATACAAAAAAGTTCAAACCCCTTTAATTATTATAAGTCTATATTGTCCCACTGCAGGATAAAGGCCTCTCCAAATGAAGTGCATTTTCAATAGAGTTCAGCTCAGAATACGGAAAATTAAAACAATACTTAAATGTTGAGTAGGTCTTACACAGTTATAGCTACCTAGGTGTCAAATGGGACTTTAATATCCTAAATAGTGTCCGACCGAAGCTTCGGCCATAAAAACCATCTTCACCCAAACTGGGCCCAAGTTGTGGCCCAGGCTGAAAGTTTCTAGGAAGTACCGAAATTGAACAAACTGTTACGAATGCGGTGATGTAAGTCAAAGTTCAGAGACAATATTAAACACTTAATTAGGTTTTATAAAAAGTCAAAATAATTTTTTTTTTTTTTTTTTCCTTTAACTGCAATCGGTCGTCTTGACCATAAGCAGTTTTTATGCGTAGTAGTGGTTTTTTGGGGCGCAGGGGCCAGCGCCACTGCTGCCCATCGATAGCTACAAGATATTTGCTCTTTTGAGGCGTGACACCTCTCTGGGCCTGGCCAGTAAATCTGCGGCCAGAGGGTTTGGGTGAGCGGATAGACGTTCTATGTATCGCTTTTTAAATTTTTCAGTTTCTGCTTTTACCGTCGGCATATGAAGGTACTCATGGATTTCCTCATTGCGAGTGAACCACGGCGGGTTGGCAATTTTTCTGAGGATGCTGTTCTGAGCTCTTTGGAGGCACATTATGTTCGTGTTGCAAGCTACGCTCCACAATTGGATGCCGTATGTCCAAATTGGCTTTAAGATGGATTTGTAGATCAATAGTTTGTTATCCAGGGATAGTACAGAGTTTCGTCCCATCAGCCAGAGTAGGCTTTTATGTTTGTGGTTTAGCTGGTCGCGCTTTTGCTTGATGTGTGCCTTCCATGTTAGGCGTCTGTCCAGAAGGAAGCCAAGGTATTTCACTTTGTCGGAGTGAGGCAGGGTATCTTCGCCCAGTGTCACTGGAGGGCAGTTGCCTTTCCTCAGTGTAAAGGTGACGTGGTTGGATTTTTGCGCACTAGTGCGAATGCGCCAGTTGCGAAGCCATTGAGATGTATTATCTAACGCGCGTTGGAGCTTTACGCTGGCTGCTGCAGGGTCAGAGTCACTAGCCAGGAGGGCAATGTCGTCTGCGTAAGTTGCAATTGTTACATCAGGCGTGGTGGGTATGTCGAAGGTGTAGATGTTGTAAAGCACTGGGCCCAAGACCGTGCCCTGTGGGACCCCAGCTTCCATTGGATGTATGTCAGATCTCGCGTCCCCGAGTTTAACTTGGAAAGCTCTGTCAGAGAGGTATGATTCAATGATCGGGAAAAGTGAGTGGGGGAGGTTAGCTTTAAGCTTGTACAGCAGTCCCCTGTGCCAGACGCGGTCAAAAGCTTGATGCACGTCTAGGAAAGCAGCAGAACAGAATTGCTTGTTTTCAAAGCTCTGGCGAATAGTGTGATAGATTCGGTGTACCTGTTCTATAGTGGAGTGTGATTTGCGAAAGCCAAACTGATGGGTTGGGATCATTTCACACTCGGACATGTGTGTCATTAATCTTGTTAGGAAGATTCTTTCCCAGAGTTTGGACAGAACCGGCGTTAGACTTATTGGTCTGTATGATGAAGGTTCGTGTGCAGGTTTGCCGGGTTTCTGGATCATGATGATTTGTGACACCTTCCAGAGGCTGGGAAAATGAGATGTCCTTAAGATAGCGTTAAAGAGGCAGGCCAGGAATGTTACCGCCTTTCTAGGCAGTTCCTTTAAAATTTTAGGAGTTATCAGGTCAAAACCTGGTGATTTTTTCGTGTCGAGAGACCTTATCTCCTTGGCGATTTCCTTGGGAGAGGTTGGCTTAATTGGGAGGCACAGTTGGAGATCTTGCTCAATCACATCATTTAGCTGTGGTTCATCGTCACTGCCGTCGTTTGGTTTAAATACGCTTGCGAGATGCTTTGCGAATGCTTCGGCCTTTTCTTGATCTGTTCTTGCCCAGGTCGATTCCGATTTGATCGGCGGATATTGTTTTTGGGAGTGGTCCAGATTTCTAGTGGCTTTCCAAAGCGAGTAGTCTCGTTTACCAGTAGGAGACATCATCAGAAGGTTCGAGTTGATGTTAGAGTTTGAGAGATACCCAAGTAGAACTTTTAGTTCTTTAGCGGCGCGATTGAACTTAGTTTTATCCGCGGGGTAGCGGGATTGATGCCAGACTCTTCTTAACCGACGCTTTTCGAGTATCTTCTCCTTGATGTCAAGTGGATGGTTAGGGCCCTTCACCGAAGCACTAAGAGGGGGAGAGTTGGTCCATGAGGCTTTCTGTATTAGGTTTGTCAGGTAGATGCAGGCCTCTTCCACATCTTTTCTTGATTTCAATGGGATATTTAGGTTTAGGTTAGACTCTAGATAGATTTTGAAACCTTCCCAGTCTGTTTTATAATTATGTAGCGACTCTGGTTTATCGCGTAGAATAACGGGTGAATTCAAATTTAGTATGACAGGAGTGTGATCAGATGATCCATCAAGGCATGATTCAGTGCAGGAGTGATGTAGACTGGTTCCTTTAGTGATAAAGAAGTCAAGGAGATCTGGAACCTTTTTGTGGTCAGATGGCCAGTAAGTAGGCTCCCCAGTTGAGAAAAATTTAAGTCTATTTTTGTCAACACAACTTTTGAGTTCTCGACCTCTAGTTACTGTGCAGCGAGAGCCCCAGTGTGTATGTTTTGCATTCCAGTCGCCTCCTGCGATAAATCGGTGGCCAAGGGAGCAGAAGAAGTGGCAGAACATATCTGCAGTGACTTTGTGCTTAGGAGGACAGTAGACTGCAGAGAGAGTGGTTGGTCCGGTTCTACCTTCCAACCTCACAGTGGTTGCTTGGAGGAATTCAGTGGAGTATGGTTCCAAAACAGAGTAATTGAGGTTTGATTTGATTATAAGAGCCGTTCCAGCGTGGGCCCGACCGTCAGGATGAGGAGTGGCATAGATGTTAAAGCCTTTTATTCGGAATGAGCTTCGTGTAGTTGCGTGAGATTCAGAGATGAGGACCACGTCGAGTTTGTTTTTTATAATTACTGCTTCCAGTTCATGGGTGTTGGGGGCAAGTCCATTAATGTTCCAGGCTGCAATTCGTAAGGCCGCCATTAGGGCAGCCTGGAGATGACTGTTGTTAATAGGTTTAACATAGTACCTATTTGTTGAATTAGTGAGTCAATTTTCTCAGATTGGTTGATTATAGTACATTATGATATAAGTGCGGTAAGTTGAAAATTATAGCCGAGGCGATATTGCTAGCCCGAGCCGTAGGCGAGGGCTACAAGAGAGCAGAGGCTGTAATTATCAAAGCGCACGTATGTCATACGACGTTTTATAACACATTTGCGAGGAAATAAAGTAAATTAATATTTTTTTGTTTCTGTTACAGATGTAATTTACTGTCAAAATGAATTAAATTAAAGAATTAAATGTTTATTTTTTATATTTTATCTCCCAAAGTTAATTTTATTCATAAAATATTGACCACTTTTCTGACATAAAAACTTTTTGATTTGCTTTCTTTGCTTTTTTTTTCTTAAGATTTAAAAAAGTACCGTTGGTTTTAGACGGAGCATGATAAACCGTACGTGTTACCTTATTAGAAAGAAACTCGTGCGTTTTACTTTACGATTACGCACAAGTACGTAATGACATACATTACGATATTGAAATTGGTGAAATAAGAGGCCCTTTACGAGCAAATGTGTTATAAATATAATTTCTAACTTAGAATTGTTGAGGTTTGGTTGGGGATCATTATTCGTGTACCAGTTTGCGGTGTCTTGGCCTGTTAAGTGGTTATCTTTGGAGGTGACCTGAGAGTATGGTCTTCGCCTATTCCCGAGCTCAGGAAATTCGTCACGTGTGAGCGTGGTTTTAGTATCGATTGGTTTAGGGTTTTTCATTGCAGCTGAGCGGGCACGAGTTAGCTCCGTGCTTGGCCTATTAGTGACCTTCCTAGATAAGATTTCCTTATATACCTGACAGCCCTTGTAGTTTGCAGGATGATCACACGAGCATAGGGCACATTTCGCGGGCGTATTTCTGTCCTTTTTGGGGCAGTCTGAAGTCTTGTGACCCTCGCCGCACTTTACACACCTAAAGGGTCTCATACAATTATTCTTGCTGTGTCCATATTGTTGGCATCTATAGCATTGAACAATTGACTTTGATTTGACGGGGTCTTCAATTTTGATCCTCTGGTGGTAAATATACTGAATATCTTTGACGGCCTTGTTGGATTCACCTGGTTCGATATTTACAAAAAAGGTAGAGGTAGGCACCTTGTTGGGACCATACCGGCAGTTAATTATTTCACCTCTGACTTTGTTCCCTGTCTTTTCTATTTCTTCTACAATAGCGTCGTGTGGGGTTGAGTGGTGAAGGTTTTTGATGACTATTCTGTAGCTTTTCGATTCTTTCCTTGTGAAGGTGTGTCCTATCAGACCCTTCTGTCTAATTAGATCTATAGCCTTTTTATAGTTCTCGGGAAAATTATGAAATATTTAAAAAAAATAGCCTTATTACGTGTATAGGCGTTAAATTAAAATGGCGGTGGGTCGATATGCCAGCTCCCATACAAAAAAGTTCAAACCCCTTTAATTATTATAAGTCTATATTGTCCCACTGCAGGATAAAGGCCTCTCCAAATGAAGTGCATTTTCAATAGAGTTCAGCTCAGAATACGGAAAATTAAAACAATACTTAAATGTCGAGTAGGTCTTACACAGTTATAGCTACCTAGGTGTCAAATGGTACTTTAATATCCTAAATAGTGTCCGACCGAAGCTTCGGCCATAAAAACCATCTTCACCCAAACTGGGCCCAAGTTGTGGCCCAGGCTGAAAGTTTCTAGGAAGTACCGAAATTGAACAAACTGTTACGAATGCGGTGATGTAAGTCAAAGTTCAGAGACAATATTAAACACTTAATTAAGTTTTATAAAAAGTCAAAATAAAATTTTAATTTAAAGGCAAAAATAATCATTACATTATTCACATTTCATCATCACGAACTGAATGCCTCAAAGTTATCAAACATTTGGCTTCTGCCAGAAATCGACCTTCGGTAACACACTGATCCTAAAGGATTGACCTAATAACACATTTACAGGATATTTAATACATCTCTGACTTTTGCCGCCAATCCGCAGGTGGCACTACGAGGTAGTAAGCTTTGCGGCTATTTGAAGTAGCTGTGGTTGTGGTTTTACCATGCATAATTAAAATCACATTTCACACGCCGCCGAGGTCGGCCCAGAAAGAGGTGGGGAGACGATCTGGAAGCGTATCTCAAGGGCTGGTTCAAAGAAGCACGAGAAAAGAGCGCATTACTATTTTATTAAATTAATTATGGAAAGGTGTATTTTTTTATGTTGTGGGGAATGTTATGGTAAACTATGAACAGTCTTTCCTGACAATATACCTATTTAACGTAAGCCCAGCAATTTGGGCAGTTAGCTCTGATTCCAAGGTCACCAACATCCTTATATTTTCTCCATGGTATAGTGGCTATTTCTAATTGATTTATACTAATACAAGCAGTGGTGGCCCAGTGGTGGCAGCCACGCATGTCTTAGAACCAAAATCATCGAAGACATGTGACATCTACCAACACACAATGGGCCCGAGTGGTGGATTATAGCCCATCCTTCTCCTACAGAAGAGGCCTGAGTCCCTGCAGTGGGAACATTATAGGCTGATGATGAATACAACAAAAGAAAACCTAGATACTAACTGTTTACTTTTAAAAAGCTAATAATCAACACATTTTGCCATAAATATAAAATTAGGCAGACACCATATGATTGCAAATTCAAAAAAGCATTTTAACTTTTAATCAGATCTGCTAAATGTTCATAATTATTAATTATGTGCAAAACAAAACTTATAAAAAGTTTGCTGAGAGTTATTATTTATCTTCGGGGACGCCGGCAGACACCAGACGGGCGATCAGTCCTTTCGTTGTGGATTATTTCGCCCAGTTGCTGAGAGTTACATTTTCTACTTTTTTTTTTAGTATCTCCTTTCGCAGGTATGCTGAAAGAGATATATATGGTAATCAGCAGCATCCAGTTAGACTGGAAGTTGGGAAAAGGTCAGGCAGATCTTAAGCAAGGGCTGAGAGTAATAAGGTAAAATAGGCAATAAAAAGGTTTTAAATAGGCTGAGAGGAAAAGATAATTATCTTCAAGGTATGAAAATTCAGCAACTCCTCATATTTTAGAAAATTATCTTAAAATGTAAATTGAACAATAACCTAGAATTACTACTAATTAATTACTTTTCTTAATGATGAAATACCTGTTTATAAAATTCAAGCTTTCACATTAGCATACTAACTTTAATTAGGAAACAGTTATCTCTAATGACAAAAAAATGTTAAACATCATTATCACATCAGCCCAGAATCACCAACTGTTGGTTATTGACCTACCCTTTTTTCAATCACACTTCCTAGTTCTGTGCATTCCTCAACCAAATGTTTCTCAGTCATCACTGACTATGATCAGATGTGTGGCAAGATACATCACATTTTTACAGTATGAGGACCAGTGTCCAAATTCTGCTTAATCAGGCAGCACAATATCAGCCTTCTTGAGTCTCTTAGCATGATTTGGCATGAATAGTGATCGTGAAAGGGGATTGGGATGGTTGGTCAATCTATCTTTATATTTATCTAGGTAGCACTTCGCTTCTTCTAGGATTGTTGGGATTTCCAGGTGCTCATGTATTTCTGAGTTGTGAGCATACCAGGGCGCCGCTGCTAGGACCCTCAGGAGGACTGTTTTGACTCCTTTGCATGCACATGATGTTTGATTTGCTTGCGGAAGACCATAGTTGAATCCCATATGTCCATATAGGTTTTATGACGGAACAGTAAACTCTAAGTTAGGCAGATGATAGTGATATTGTTAGTTAATTAAAATTGCAGGCAAAGCCAATATAGACTTTTCTGCCTGTCTATTAGAGATAAAGTATGAAAAAGATCACAGGTGGGATTTTCTTCATAAATACAAAAACAAAAAATACAAACACAAAAATACAAAAGAAAGATACAAAAATCTTAATTAATACAGTTTCTCTTGTTCTCTCAGAATCAATTAATTTCTAAAGTACTTTTATAGCGTTTTATAGAGTTGATCATTCTAAGTAGTGATACTGTTGATAGTTCTAGTAATAGTGTGAATTACAGGAAGCATAAACAGTAGTAGATACATGTATAGATAAGCGCACTGATAGTAATCTAGTTTAGAAACAACATCATTTTAGTATTGTTTCATCATCATTAGCCAACGGTAGTCCACTGTTGGACATAGGCCACACGCAACTCAATGTGATTCTAAGCAGTATTGTTTATTCTTGCATAATTTCAACCAATTAGTTTGTTAAATAATATTCATGTGCAGTGAGAATTTGTGATAAGGTTGTTTGATTGTTTACCACTGTTTTAGGGTGGGTGAGTGTAACTTGAGAATTGCACAATCATTTATGATCCACATACATGTATTATCAGACTGCTTGCTAAATTTTGATGAAAGCATTTTACAGTTCAGTTTCTGGCTCATTTGAAGCTTATTATCAGTTTCTCTTAAAGATCTAGATAAATACCGAGATAACTTCAATAATCTTACAATTGGATGCCAAAATTCAATAGTAAAACCTAAAAACCCATAAACTTTAAAAAAACTAACATCAATTTCACATACATGACTAAGGATATTGACATTAGCATCTCATTTACATCAACTTATTGTTATCATGATTGCATTAAGTGCAGTGTTAATTATTGGTACTTTATTGATCAGAAGTGTAAATGAGAACATACCTCGGATAGTACGAGCTCGATCCTTATGATTTTGTCAGGCTGCGAGGATGGAAGCGGCCGCTGGAGTGCCGTGTGGAGAAGCAGCACTCCATTGTAGTCGGTGCGCGCACCAACCCCGCTGCTGTCCCACACAAACACTCGGTCCGCGCCCGCCGCATACTCCACACCAAGCGTACCACCGTCATCTTCAAACACAAGACAACACTTCAATCCGGCTTTTATGGAATTGTTTATTGAGAACTGTCAAATCGAGAAACAATGTAGGGCACCGAAAAAATTCACTGCCAAATATCCGTGACTAAAATTACCCCTAATCCTTCCAAATACAACATGATTAGTAACACAAATCAGTATAAATCTTTTGTTCGCAGATTATTAGCGTCTTACTTACCCGCTGACAGACATGAAGACTGCAGTATCACACCCGAGTTCACATCCAAAACGTGTACACCACCTACGTCAGTCTTCACCAATATAATATTTAAGTTGCTATGATAAGTTAGAGAAGTAACAGGAAAGTTCATACGTATATAACCATCTTCTCGTAATATCAAAGAATCATCGCCCATCGTGGCCGTGAACACATCTGTCTACACTACGTAAACGCCATTTGTAATTGTATTTTTTTATGTCAAATATTTTAGGAGTGAGTGGCCAGCTACTAAATTTAAAAAGAAAAAATTATGACAAGTTTCGAAGGAAATAATGGCGCAGATTTTTTATTTGCCATTATTTAGCAATAATACTCTGCTAAAATTAATTTGATATTGCTATGTATGCTTTTTTCGACACTAATATTGTTTTCCTTGCCGTTTTTCGACAATATTTTGAACTTGGCTGGTGTTAATGTTGCTAGTTCAAAAAAAGTGTTTGAGTTGCTATCATAGACAAGAATTGTAAACTGTTATTGACTAAAGACAACGTTTGAACTGACCTCTAGTCTTTTGAGAAAAAGCGCTTCAGTGGATCTTGTCTTTGCTTGAAATCTATTTTCAGGATTTTCTGTTAATAAATATTTTGGTTTATAGATTTTATATGCATAATTATATCAAAGTTTTCCAGTCACTGACCCTTGGGGTTAGTGAAAAACGACTATGTTACCCGACTTCTAAGATAAGAGGTTATGATTTATTCGGTATGATAATAGAACGGGTTCATTTTCCGGTGGATAGTGAAGAAGTTCCGTCAGAACAATTATTTTAAAGATTATGAGCTCTATCCACCCGCGTATAGAAACAAGTAAAAAAGCAAAGTAAATTCCCAAGTAATTCAAATCATACTTTCGACCCACTGTGCGGCGAGATGGTCGAATACCTTAGCTCAAGTACCTACCTAGTTTAGTAGTTATAGCTTCTTAAATAATTTAAAACTAAAATATTTTGTATAGGTACTTACTAAAAATAAAATAACTCGCAACCGGCGTGCTGCGTGTATGACCAGATGAATGTGGACGAGGCAAAAGGAGGGTCGTACGACCAAACGATACATTTTTGTCGCAAGACGAGATTAAACACACTAATTTCTCTAGTGTGTCCTAATAGAGCTTGCAAGTGATCGCGCAAAAACATTAAAATGTTTAAAATCTACCGGTATAAAAAAAAACACACTGAAAGTAAAAATTAAATTACCAGTGCAAATAAGTTTCGAAAATCGTTAGCAAAAATAAATATTCGTTCATCCAATCTCATTTTATATTATTAGTATCATCCTATAAACCCACACACAATCCGTTCATATTTTTCGGCCTTTCCCCTCGATCCCTATCCGTAGGTCCATAGCTACGACACTACATTGACAATTTGACATAATTCACTCGAAAATTGTCGAGTGTATTCCTAATTGTTTCGACTCTTGGAACTTTGTTACACTTACGTTGATTCTTGAGTAGTACAAAATTCAAGCAGCATTCAGCACTTATACATAAAGGGGTGTGTGTGGTAAATAGAAAAACAAAAACAGTAAAAATGTTATAATTTTTATTAAATAGAATTCATTTAAAATCTTATAAAAAATATATTATATCTTCCAAATGGACGGAGTTGCTTTAAAGCATTAGACATTGAGTATTTAACATATTCGATAAAAGCTATGATTACAAATAAATTAGTTAAAAATACTTTGATCTGCTGGCTTCATATTAAATACAGTTAACTAAAATATAAAACCCTATAAGTCACCATGCACCCAGACTAGCTTAAGTAATTTCTCCACTCAGTCACTATAATTATGTTGGTCTTATAAAATGAATCACAGACCAAAGCTACTCATACAAATATAATAAATAAGCACTCTTATCAGAGTAGCACTGGTATTGGCAGCACACATTTTTTTATTTCTTTCATTTTGTGACGCATTAACAAATTGTATTAGACCGCTTTCACATTTTAGGACGTTAGCAGCGCGACGGGTTGTTATGGCTGTTCTAATAAAATGTTATAGTCCAAGATCCCATCCATTAAGGATATTGCCTACAATATACGTAAAAATCAGCTTTCAGAAAATACGTGAGGTAAGTTGTTTTTATGTACCTTGATTGCCTGGTACTTGAAAATTGGCCGTCTAAGCAAGCTAGCAAGTAGGCATTCGTTCTTAGTACATACTAACACTACTCAATCTCCCACATTTCCTTCGTCAGATAATACGTGACGTCTGGCAGCCCTGGGATCTTACTCTAATAATGGAGTGTGCTACTGTCGCGCTGCTAACGTCCTAATTTGAAAATGGCCTTATTTGATTTTGGCTAAAGGACTTTGTATCAAGTCATAGACAAAAAAAAATGGATCGACTGTGTGATGCAGCTGTAGCACACGTCCTGTGCCCACCATTCTTCCCTCACCAACCTTTGGCCACCCAATGCTGGATGTAGGTTCCTTACAAATCTCTCCACTTTTGGCGGTTTCTGTAATATACACACGGTGGCACATCGAGCTCTACATCCAGTATAACATGGCCTCGCTTTCCGTAGAATTCTAGTACAATGAGAGATCCGTATAAACTGGAATTGAATAGAATCATTGGTCGTCATGTCTATCTTTTTTAAACTTTCCTACTATTATTTCTAAAACTCCCAACTCTCAAGCCACTTCAAGCCCGACATGGTGGAATTAGGCTCATGGGCCAGAGGGCCATTCATGCCGTAAGCTAGAGGCGAGAACAGATAGAAACTGTAGATGGTGGTGGATACCACTAGTCCTATGATGCAGTGGTATACGGTCCTGCCTAGCTCGGGGCTGAGGAGACTCTTGATGCTGGTCAGCAGGTATTCTGTGAGGATACCTGGGGAAAAGAATATTATACAATGTATAACCCGGTTCATTAAAGAAAGGAATCTAAAATGGCGGTTTTTATCATGTCCTCACGCTCGCACACTATAGTGAGCGAGCGAGAGGACATGCCATGTGTTGCCATTTTAGATTCCTTTCTTTAATGAACCGGGTTATAATACATATAATGTTGACGTTCGTTCATTTTGACTCCCTCGTTGTTCTAGTGTTAGCAAGTGCGACTACAGAGGATGAGCACCGGTCGGAAAAAGTGTTATAGAGTTTTAGTTATCAGGAATTTTTCAGTAGCACCTAGCACCCAAGGTGTCTGCATTCGTGTCTCGTTGATGGCAATAGGTTCCCCGCTTTTACATGAGAATTAAACATAACTGGCGACATGTGGGTATCATCATCATCATATCAGCCCGGAATCACCCACTGCTGAGTATAGGCCTCCCCTTTTTTATGCCACACTTCCTGGTTCTGTGCGTACCTCATCCACGTGTTTCCGGCGACCTTGACGATATCGTCAACCCAACGAGCTTTAGGACGACCCTGGTTTCTTTGGCCTAACCTTGGCCACCACTCGGTCAAAGCCTTGCTCCATCGGCCATCTCCTCGTCTAGCCAGATGTCCTGCCCACGTCCACTTGAGGCGCACCGCCCGGTTCCCGACATCGTAGACTTTCGTCCGATGGCGGATTTCGGTGTTACGCACTCGATCTAAGAGGGTTATGCCGAGCATGGCTCGCTCCATGGCCCTTTGTGGGTATACTGTTAGGTATACAACTTTGTCTAACCCTTCGTGAATTATAGGCGTTAGGTATATTACAGAGTCACCGCCTTTAAGAGACATCCAATCAAAGCAAGACATTTTTTAACTAAGTACAAGTCGATCTGTCGATCATGTAACCAATTGTTTTTTTTTTTTTGGGACAAGCCCACCACACTATTCCCAAACCACTGTAACTTCTGAAAGCTATAATCAACAGTGGCGACCACTAGAAAAGCGCCGAGACTATGAAGCTCGACTAAGTCCCGGAGAAACAGTTCTAACTGTCTTAGATTGTCATGTTACCTGTTAGCATAGAGCTGAAGACCAGCGCTGGGAAGTAATGGTGGAAGTATAGCACGCGGCCCATCGCCCAGAACGGTACGTAGTGGAGTGCCCAGCCAATTAACGTCCAGCCTGCCGCGTTTAGGAGCTCTCGGGTTTTACCACCTAAGAAACAAAGTATGTTTAAATTAACTTAGTACTAATCAGTCTTACCAAAGGTATTGTGTAACTGGGTTCGTAAAGGGTGTATCTGTATATGCAGTCGCTCCATGTAAAGCACTGTTTACAGCTAAATTCATATTACACCGCGGAAGCTGACCCCGATATCGATGAGAAATAAAAAAATTAAGGGACACCAACACTAAAAGGGTCATCACGTACATCATTACGAACCCCACACCCGTCGAAATTATATTTTTTCATCGGTATTTTTTTTTTTATCAACTTTTCATACATTTTGACCTTGTATGAGTACATCAACCGTTTTTTTTTTTGGTATTAAATACATTTAACTAGAAAGTCCTTATAAAGTTCTACTTTTCAGATTTTTTTCATATTTTCTAAACTTATGGTTCAAAAGTTAGAGGGGGGGGGACGCTTTGTTTTTTACTTTTGGAGCGATTATTTCCGAAATTATTGACATTATCAAAAAATGATTTCAGTAAACCCCTATTCATTTTTAAATACCTTTCCAACAATATATCACACGTTAGGGTTAAAATTAAAAAAAAAAAACACTTCCCACTTTACATATAGGGGGGCTACCCTAATAAAACATTTTTTTCCAATTTTTATTTTAGCACTTTGTCGGCGTGATTGATACACATATTGGTACCAAATTTCAGCTTTCTAGTGCTAACGGTCACAGAGATTAAGCGAGGACGGACAGACGGACAGACAGACAGACAGACAGACAGACAGACAGACAGACAGACAGACAGACAGACAGACATGGCGAAACTATAAGGGTTCCTAGTTGACTACGGAACCCTAAAAAGGGTTAGGTACCACATATTGAGTAGGTACAATATGTGGTAACCCTTTTAGCGTCGGACAATTATTCTGAGAAGTTTTTTCGTATCTCTTCCACCCTTTATGTAGAGCTAGGCAAAAGTTATTTGCATGAACCAAAGTAAAAAGAAAAGAAAGAAAATACATTTATTTGGCACATATTATGCCACAACACAAATAAAAAATACTTTAAACTCAACAAATCGTAACACTGTGTGCCTCAACGCTACGCAACTAGGCCTCCAAAAAAAGTAAAGTAGACAAATTACCAGCAATAGAACAAAGTGCCTGTCATATAAGAACTTATCTAATCTTCACCCCACAAAACAAGAATGTCTGACGCCACTAATGAGCTTCGCTTTCGTATCGTGACTTCATTTTGTATTCCTGTGGCTTGCATCATTCGTGTACATTAAGGAAGGCGATTTTTATCATGAACATAGATCAGATAACATAGGTAGTTAAAAAGCGTGTCGTTGGTCTGGAGGTTCCAAGCGACACTGCTCAGTATGAGGTCGTGTCGCTAGGTTGGGCAAAGCGTTATAGAACTTCTCAGAAGCCAGCACGGAGTCTAGAATCTTGGCGGGTTGATAGCAGTAGGCTCACTCCTCTTACATCATCATTTCAGCCAAAAGACGTCCACTGCTGGACATAGGCCTCCCCCAGGCGTCGCCACATTGACCGGTCCCGTGCGTCTCTCATCCAGGGGGTTCCCGCAATCTGGACCAGGTCATCGGTCCACCTAGTGGGAGACCTCTTACATAACTGCAAGCATTACATTCTGCAGCACGTGCAATGTGGTTGTGGTTGTACTATTTTAGGTAAGTACACCAACATTTAACCCTTCAGGGATTTAGGCGTGATGTTATGTTATGTTATTTGTATATTATCTGTCAAAGTACGTAGTCCGACCCGTTCTTCATGCCACACGCTTGACCGCACTTTTATTTATTCAGAATCATAATACTATTGCCCTCTCCTTTCATTGTCACGTTACCAACAAAGCCACGTAGAATTTACAACTATTTGTAACTCACCTTGTAGAGGAGTACCGAAAGCCTCAGCCCTCTTCTCTCTGATGGAGTTGATGACGTATGTAAGGAAGAAGACTGCCAGGAACATCAGGTTTCCCCACCAAACTACTGGGTTTCCTAGCAGGTAAATCCTATGAGTGCTGCCTGAGAAGAACTGACCCTGTTGATAGAATATTATTTGTTCAATTGTATTTTGTGGATTTTCCGGATACGAACTGCAGTGGCCAATCTTGAAATTTCCTCACCGGTTGTGAGTCTAGGTTGGCCGCTTTAGATATATTTATCCTCGTTTCATCCCAAAAAATCTATGCGTAGGCGTATATCGTACGTTTGTGTTCATCGACACGTAATGTCGTGTGTGAAAAAAAAAATAAAAAAAAAATAAAAGATTTTTTGTTAAGGGGTTGAAAAGGTGAAAGTTAATTCAAAGGTAAGACACACGATGAGTTTGTTTATGAAAGAAAAAGAAGGCTCTTCAAGCTCGCGGAGTGGACATTGAACCATTGGTTCAAGGACCTCTTGCTGTGGAAAAATTATGAGGAGTTTGTTTGGAATAAAACATAGAAAATTCAACTAGAACATTAACAGTGGTATATTGTATAAAAAACACTTTACATGAAATGTTGAACAAGGCTGTTTACACCTTAAAGCTAAATTGTCTGAAATAGAAAACCAGGGCAGCGGGCCTCTGAAACCGAACGCGCACTGATTCTAACTTTCTCTGGCCAGATTATGTAAAAAAAAAGATTGACTTACTCATGGTACCATGATCGCACTCCCTACGCCGTAAATTGTCACCGAAGCGGACGCGGTTCTCCACGGAGCTGGTGAATCAGGCGATCGCTAGAGCACGTGCTCGATAGCGATCCTCGTGGCCTCGCGCTTGGGCGCGCGGAAGCCTGGCACAGAAGACAGGTGCGGGAAGCGGAGCAGGCACGACGTGTAGTCCTTGAGATCGTCTACCACATGGGAACGGTGGCAGGCACTCACGCAGTCGCGGAGCCCTACGGATGGGACGCCCCTCAATGGCGTTGGCTTGCTGATGAGCTGAACTGAGCGAAACTATCGCAACTCCAAAGTCCTCCCAGCATCACGGCGGAAACGACGCCATTGATGACGCCACGTGCAAGTTTATCGCGGTCCCATGTCCGAAACACTATGTTTATTGGACCACGAGGCTAGCTAGATCGAACCCATGGTGACTACGGACCGCAATCCATCGCTCGATAGCGTTATTATAAAAAAAGGAAAAATCGCGCGTACATAGCGCGTGTAACTTTTACTCCACCATTTTGAAATTTAAAAAAAACGAAAAAAAACTAGCCGGAGCCGTGAATCTGGGTACGCGTTATGCGCGCATCGTGGAAATTCCCAGACTGACAAATCGAGTCCGCAGATCGCAGATCTGTCGGTTTGACAATCCGTTCCACTTGAAATGGTGATACAAAAAATGAATTACATAATTTATTAATTCTAAATTTAAGGTGGTACATCATAATTAATACGTTACCGTATCCCATACACAACCATGCCTTAATTATTTGTTTTTGTTTACTTTTGATAAAGTTATTAATTTTTGAAGTGCGACCAGACAATTGCTGCGCGTGAGTCGTTTGTCTATGACAGCTACGTGGAATGAAACGCACATTCCTCTATAAAATAATTGTTTTTGTTGTTAAACAAATGTTTTAATTAATCCTATAACTATTGTTATATTTGGATTGTATGATTTATGAGGATTCCAAAGATGGTTTTAAATCTCGAATCCGTGCCGTAGACAACGAATAATCTGCATGCCAATATTGCCGACATTGGTTGGTGTTTATATGATTTCTGTGTATTTACAGTCTATCAATTCGAAGTAAATATTGTTTTGAGCTATGTAACACCTAACCGTCTCATTTGCGATGTTGGTTATTCGTTCTCTGTTGTATTTTGGATTCATAGGTGTCATTGTTAAAATAACCTCAAAATGTTGTTGACCTATGTTATTTGTTCTGTTGAAAAAACTAGTAGCAGCTTATGTAATTTATCTGCTACAATACCCCCCTTCGCGGAAAAAGGCTAACCCCGTTAGCCGACACAGCCGGTCTAACCGAGAGAAAAAAAAGTTTTATAGTACATGAAAAGTTTTTCCTAAATGTACTGATCAACACTGGAATCTGTAAGGATTGTGTTGAACAAAGTAAGTTAAAGGGCTATGGTGAGTATTGTTAAATCTATGAAAATATGAACTAATCGTTCTCTAAAAACATGAGCTAAGTACCTTACGGTTTTAGTTCCTAATTAAAAGTATGCTTACTGAACTATTGACTGCAAAGTCATTGACCTAACAAGTAATTATTGTTGGTCTACTATAATCTAAGTGCTTATGAACTATTGACCCGGGTCTATGAACTAAGTATACTACCTATGATTATACTATATATGACCAATGAATTGGTTCTCTTAAATGTACCATACTTTAAAAATACTAATACTAACTATAGTGACTGGACTACTTGTATTATTTACTAAGTGTCCCCTAATGTTAAATGATGATGTTATCATCTATGTATCTAAGTAACTAAGTATTATGTACAAGGGATAGTAACCACAGTACTGGTCTAGAAACAGTACTAGGTATCTAAGTAACAAAGTGTTATTTTCAAAATATTGTTTAAATTTAGCATGTCACTGGCATGACTGCTAATGCTTTTAATGAATATGAGTCGTTGCCCAATTCAATTGTAAGCGGACAATTTGTAAAAAGGTTTGTGGGAAAAATTTCCTAACTGAATGTTTTTTTAAAGATAATAAAAAAATTCAATTGTTTGGAAAAAAATACTGAATTGTTTTTTTGAAAAATAAAGTGGATCAGGGTCGTCGAGAGCCGCTGATACCGTTTCAATTCAGTGTAGTGTCAAAATTTTGGCACTTGTGAAATAATAATTTTTTTGGTCATGTTTCCCAAAAAAACTTATTTTCATTTGTTTTGAAAAAAATACTGGATTGATTTGGTTGAAACAAATGGGATCAGGGTCGGAAAGAGCCACTGATACCTAAGCAATTCAGTGTAGTGACAAAAATTGTCACTTTTTAAAAAAATAATATTTTGGTCAAAGTTTCCCAAAAAAAACTTATTTTCAATTGTTTTGAAAAAAATACTGAACTGATTTTGATAAAACAAATGGGATCAGGGTCAGAAAGAGCCACTGATACCTAAGCAATTCAGTGTAGTGGCAAAAATTGTCACTTTAAAAAAAATAATATTTTGGTCATATTTTCACAAAAAAAAACTTATTTTCAATTGTTTTGAAAAAAGTACTGAACTGATTTTGATAAAACAAATGGGATCAGGGTCGGAAAGAGCCACTGATACCAAAGCAATTCAGTGTAGTGACTAAAATAGTCACTTTTAAAAAAATATTTATTTTGACCAAAATATCCCATTTAAAAACTTATTTCCTATTGTTTTGGGAAAAGTCCTGAATTGTTTTTGAAAAATCAAACGAGTTCAGGGCCATGGGGAGCCACTGATACGGGAACAATTCAGTTTAGTGAGAAAAAAATATTTTTCACTTTAAAAAATTTCGACCAAGAATGTGCAAGTGCAACTTTTTTTTAAATGGTCGCAAAATTAAGCATAAATTACAACACCCATTTTATGGCACTTTTATTATGTCCTTGACGTGATACTTCCCTATGGTTTTTGTGTTTATTTCCTCTAATTGGTAAACAACATCGGATAGTTTGTCGACTATTTTACATTTGACAAACCTTGGTGCTAATTTAGCTGAGAAAAACTTTGCTGCGTTTGACTGTACAAAGTTACGCCTCCAAACGATATCACCAACTTTTAGCCTGAGCTCTCGGCGTCGTAGGTTATATCGGTTCGCATTCTGTTTGTACGCTTTGGTCAATGTACAGCTTACACGTTGGAAAATATCTGCAAGTTCATTTAAGGAATCAGCCTTTTCGTTCCTATTGTGAAGTTGAATATCATCAATTGAATCTGGTGCGTTGCCCTTCAAAGTGTGCAATGCACCGTCAGAGATGATTTCACGTCCTCTGGCCAAAAAATATGGTGTGTATCCTGTAGCTACATTTATAGAAGTGTTTAAGAATAGCTGAATTTGAGGAAGGAACCTAGACCAATTTCTCTGGTCCTCCTCTACTAACATTGCTAAGCAAGTTTGAACGGTTTGATTATAGCGTTCCACAGTGTTTGATTGTGGTGAATAATATGCGTTATAAAAAATTTTTGGAATTGAATATTTTGTACAAAAGTTTTTAAATTCTTTACTTTGGAAAATCGTGGCGTTGTCACATATAATAACGCATGGTGTGCCCTCCTTTAATAAAATTTCAGATTCAATGAAAGAAGTTACCGTCTTAGTGGTTGCAGTTCTAAGGGGATGAAGCCAACAATATTTTGTGAATACATCTACGATGGAAAGAATATACACATGACCTGAGTATGCTTTTGCAAAGGGACCTATTGTGTCAATGGAGAGTGTATGCATTGGGCGATCTACCTTTTTCTGGTTTGTCATGTGTCCATGTGGTGTTTCATTTGAGTGTTTATAAGCCTTACACTTTTCACAGTTTGACACATAACTCTTAACATCTGCGTACATACCCTTCCAAAAGTAGTTTTCCTTTATCTTTGCTAAAGTTTTTAATGAACCAGGATGCACGGCGGTTAATTCGTGATTTTCCTTTATGCAGTCCTGTGCTATGTCATGTGGTATAACCATTTTCCATGAGTTTTCCTCTTGTAACTGTGTCAAGGGTTTGCTGTATCTATATAATATGTTGTTTTTAATTTGATAGTTTTTATGATATATTGGATGGGTTTGTACATTTTTAAATAATTTATTGTACCACTCATCGCTTGAATTTGTACCCCCTGTAAATGAGACTGCGTTGAGTTCTGCTCTAGATAACGCATCTGGAACTACGTGCAAAGCTCCTTTTCGATGACGAATTTCAAAGTCAAAACAAGCTAGTTGCATTGCCCAACGAGCTAAACGACCTGACGGGTTGTTTAATGATTTTAACCACTTTAGACACATATGGTCTGTTACCAAAATGAAATGAGCACAATCAATGTAAGGCCTAAAATGTATAACGGAATCAACTACTGCGAGCAGCTCACGCTCTGTTGTGCTATAATTTCGTTCTGTTTTGGAGAGTAAACGGGAGTGAAATGCTACGGGATGTTCTATACCGTCTATTTCTTGTACAAGAACGCTACCAATTCCGACTGATGATGCATCTGTATGAATTTGAAACGGTATTGTAAAATCTGGACAGGCTAATACTGGAGCTTGAGTAAGTGCTTCTTTGAGTGCTATGAATGACTTTTCAGCATCAATACACCAAGCTATTGCCTCTTTTCCTTTTCTCTTACCGATTAACGCCGTCATTGGGGCAATTATTGTAGAAAAGTTATTAACAAATCTCCTGTAGTATGAACATAAACCTATGAACGCTCGCAACTGTTTTGCTGTAGTTGGTCTTGGGAAATTTCTAATACAGTCTAGTTTTCTAGGATCTGTTTGCAGGCCTTTTGAGCTTACAACATAGCCCAAATAATTTAGTTGATCTTTACAAAATTCGCATTTTTCAAAATTTATTGTCAAACCTGCTTTGCTTAATGTTTCCAAAACATCGTTCAATATAGCAATATGCTCTTCAAACGATGTAGTTGCTATTAAAAGATCGTCGCAATATCCAAAAATTTTTTCACCATACTTGTGGTGGAATAATGAGTCAATTAAGCGTTGCAAATCGCAACCAGCGTTACATAAACCAAAAGGCATTCTCTTGAATTCAAAAAGTCCTCTGTTAGGTACTACAAATGCGGTTTTCTGACAAGAAGTGCCATTACCGTCAAAATTATCTGAATCGCAAAGTGGTAGTTGCCAGTAAGCAGCTGATAAATCTACTGAAGTTAAATAACGAGCTCCTTTAAGGTTATCTAATATTGATGTTATATAAGGCAATGGATAGGAGTCTTTAAGAGTTACATCATTAAGCTTTCTAGCATCCAAACAAAATCTAAGTGAACCATCTTTTTTTGGAGTCATAACAACCGGGTTGGACCAAGGTGATTTTGATGGTGTAATCACGCCTAGTTCTAACATTCTATCCACTTCATCATTCAGTGCTTGCAATTTCACTGGTGATAAAGGGTAGTATTTTTGTTTAATTGGTGAACCTGTTGTTATAATTCTATGTTCAATTATGTCGGTTTTGCCTAAACCTTTCTCTTCTGTACTTATTGTTTTAAATTTATTAATAATTTTTTCCATTTCTATTGTTTCTAATGGCGATAATTCATGTTTGGACGTTATACCGCACAGCTGTTTTGTAGCTTGTGGGTGTGGGTCTTTTTTCCCTACTAGCTGTATGCTATCAAAATAAAAATAATTTAAAATTCCAAATTGATGTACAAAGTCCATGCCTAAAATGAAGTTGTCCGATATTTCTGGTATAACCATAAATATGATTTCCCAGTTTTTATCTTTAAAGTTGACGGGTATAGACATAGTTCCTATCGTTGTCTGGTTCCTATTGTTGTTGTTGTTGTTTGTCGTCGTTCCTTGGCGCCCGAACATTTATAATATCGTTATATTGAGGGATTTGTTTGGAATATTTCTGGTATTTGTTTATTTTCAGTTTGAACTTATTGCGTTAACATACTCCAAAACAATTTGTAGTTAAAACTTTCTGGTGGCATCTAAACAGTGAATGCTTCGCATTATTTTTTTGTGAGTTTTTTGTTTTGACAAAGCAACACTTTGGCAGTTGTAAACATGTTTTTTTTGTTTTTTTTCAAGCGATATTTTATATTCATGTACTGACAGCTGCAATTTTTTTGGTTGCTTCAACTATTTTCTCCGCAAGCACTGTTTGGTTGCTAACCAATTATTTTAGTTTTTGATTCCTGTTGTGTCGTCATAATGACGGATCCAATAGAAAAATTTGTTGACACAGAGGAGGACGTGCACAAGCACGCCGAATCAGATACTGACGATGTCTCTCGAAATGTAACGCATAGACGAAAACATGCATTACAGCAACCAATGTCAACCGCATCCCATGACACAAAATACATTGACCAACCTTCACATAGTCAAACGGTACCAGCAGTCAACTCGAATGTCACAACTTACGTAGTACGCGATGACAATTTCAGATCATGGAATTTAAAGTTCACCGGCGACTCAAGTATAGTGGATTTTTTCTTGCGAATAGACGACTGCATGCGCACTAGAGACGTACCTGAACATAAAATTGTTAAATGTTTTTCAGATTTATTGGGCGGTAAAGCACTTGATTATTATAGACAAATTAGAGACTCAGTAGTCACTTTGGAGGATCTGCAAAATAAGTTCAGAACATTCTTTTCAACTTTTGACAATAATTTTACCTTAACTTTAAACCAACCAGCCGGCCAGCCTATTTAACTTTTGCACAAAAATATTCAATTCCAAAAATTTTTTATAACGCATATTATGCACCACAATCAAACACTGTGGAACGCTATAATCAAACCGTTCAAACTTGCTTAGCAATCTTAGTAGAGGAGGACCAGAGAAATTGGTCTAGGTACCTTCCTCAAATTCAGCTATTCTTAAACACTTCTATAAATGTAGCTACAGGATACACACCATATTTTTTGGCCAGAGGTCGTGAAATCATCTCTGACGGTGCATTGCACACTTTAAAGGGCAACGCACCAGATTCAATTGATGATATTCAACTTCACAATAGGAACGAAAAAGCAGATTCCTTAAATGAACTTGCAGATATTTTCCAACGTGTAAGCTGTACATTGACCAAAGCGTACAAACAGAATGCGAACCGATATAACCTGCGACGCCGAGAGCTCAGGCTAAAAGTTGGTGATATCGTTTGGAGGCGTAACTTTGTACAGTCAAACGCAGCAAAGTTTTTCTCAGCTAAATTAGCACCAAGGTTTGTCAAATGTAAAATAGTCGACAAACTATCCGATGTTGTTTACCAATTAGAGGAAATAAACACAAAAACTATAGGGAAGTATCACGTCAAGGACATAATAAAAGTGCCATAAAATGGGTGTTGTTAATTATGCTCAATTTTGCGACCAGTTCAAAAAAAGTTGCACTTGCACATTCTAGGTCGAATTACTTTTTTAAAGTGAAAAATATTTTTTACTCACTAAACAGAATTGTTCCCGTATCAGTGGCTCCCCATGGCCCTGAACTCGTTTGATTTTTCAAAAACAATTCAGGACTTTTCCCAAAACAATAGGAAATAAGTTTTTAAATGGGATATTTTGGTCAAAATAAACATTTTTTTAAAAGTGACTATTTCAGTCACTACACTGAATTGCTTCGGTATCAGCGGCTCTTTCTGACCCTGATCCCATTTGTTTTATCAAAATCAGTTCAGTATTTTTTTCAAAACAATTGAAAATAAGTTTTTTTTGGGAAACTTTGACCAAAATATTATTTTTTTTAAAGTGACAATTTTTGTCACTACACTGAATTGCTTAGGTATCAGTGGCTCTTTCTGACCCTGATCCCATTTGTTTTATCAAAATCAATCCAGTACTTTTTTCAAAACAATTGAAAATAAGTTTTTTTGGGAATCTTGACCAAAAAAATAATTATTTCACAAGTGCCAAATTTTGACACTACACTGAATTGCAACGGTATCAGTGGCTCTCGACGACCCTGATCCACTTTATTTTTTCAAAAACAGTTCAGTATTTTTTTCCAAACAATTGAATTTTTTTATTATCTTTAAAAAAACATTCAGTTAGGAAATTTTTCCCACAAACCTTTTCACAAATTGTCCGCTTACAATTGAATTGGGCAACGACCCATATTCATCAAAAGCATTAGCAGTCACGCCAGTGACATGCTAAATTTAAACAATATTTTGAAGATAACACTTCGTTACTATTCAAAAACTTTTCTACAGTTTACTGTTTCTAGACCAGTACTGTGGTTACTATCCTTTGTACATAATACTTTGTTGCCAAAATACATAGATGGTAAAATCATCATTTAGCATTAGGAGACACTTAGTACTTAATAATACAAGTAGTCCAGTTACTATAGTTAGTATTAGTATCTTTTAGCTATGGTACATTTAAGAGAACCAATTCATTGGTCATTTATAGCTCATAATTATAGGTAGTATATTTAGTTCATAGACCCGGGTCAATAGTTCATAAGCACTTAGATTATAGTAGACCAACAATAATTACTTGTTAGGTCAATGACTTTGCAGTCAATAGTTCAGTAAGCATACTTTTAATTAGGAACTAAAACCGTAAGGTACTTAGCTCATGTTTTTAGAGAACGATTAGTTCATATTTTCATAGATTTAACAATACTCACCATAGCCCTTTAACTTACTTTGTTCAACACAATCCTTACAGATTCCAGTGTTGATCAGTACATTTAGGAAAAACTTTTCATGTACTATAAAACTTTTTTTTCTCTCGGTTAGACCGGCTGTGTCGGCTAACGGGGTTAGCCTTTTTCCGCGAAGGGGGGTATTGTAGCAGATAAATTACATAAGCTGCTACTAGTTTTTTCAACAGAACAAATAACATAGGTCAACAACATTTTGAGGTTATTTTAACAATGACACCTATGAATCCAAAATACAACAGAGAACGAATAACCAACATCGCAAATGAGACGGTTAGGTGTTACATAGCTCAAAACAATATTTACTTCGAATTGATAGACTGTAAATACACAGAAATCATATAAACACCAACCAATGTCGGCAATATTGGCATGCAGATTATTCGTTGTCTACGGCACGGATTCGAGATTTAAAACCATCTTTGGAATCCTCATAAATCATACAATCCAAATATAACAATAGTTATAGGATTAATTAAAACATTTGTTTAACAACAAAAACAATTATTTTATAGAGGAATGTGCGTTTCATTCCACGTAGCTGTCATAGACAAACGACTCACGCGCAGCAATTGTCTGGTCGCACTTCAAAAATTAATAACTTTATCAAAAGTAAATAAAAACAAATAATTAAGTCATGGTTGTGTATGGGATACGGTAACGTATTAATTATGATGTACCACCTTAAATTTAGAATTAATAAATTATGTAATTCATTTTTTGTATCACCATTTCAAGTGGAACGGATTGTCAAACCGACAGATCTGCGATCTGCGGACTCGATTTGTCAGTCTGGGAATTTCCACCATGCGCGCATAACGCGTACCCAGATTCACGGCTCCGGCTAGTTTTTTTTTCGTTTTTTTAAATTTCAAAATGGTGGAGTAAAAGTTACACGCGCTATGTACGCGCGATTTTTCCTTTTTTTTATAATAACGCTATCGAGCGATGGATTGCGGTCCGTAGTCACCATGGGTTCGATCTAGCTAGCCTCGTGGTCCAATAAACATAGTGTTTCGGACATGGGACCGCGATAAACTTGCACGTGGCGTCATCAATGGCGTCGTTTCCGCCGTGATGCTGGGAGGACTTTGGAGTTGCGATAGTTTCGCTCAGTTCAGCTCATCAGCAAGCCAACGCCATTGAGGGGCGTCCCATCCGTAGGGCTCCGCGACTGCGTGAGTGCCTGCCACCGTTCCCGTGTGGTAGACGATCTCAAGGACTACACGTCGTGCCTGCTCCGCTTCCCGCACCTGTCTTCTGTGCCAGGCTTCCGCGCGCCCAAGCGCGAGGCCACGAGGACCGCTATCGAGCACGTGCTCTAGCGATCGCCTGATTCACCAGCTCCGTGGAGAACCGCGTCCGCTTCGGTGACAATTTACGGCGTAGGGAGTGCGATCATGGTACCATGAGTAAGTCAATCTTTTTTTTTTTACATAATCTGGCCAGAGAAAGTTAGAATCAGTGCGCGTTCGGTTTCAGAGGCCCGCTGCCCTGGTTTTCTATTTCAGACAATTTAGCTTTAAGGTGTAAACAGCCTTGTTCAACATTTCATGTAAAGTGTTTTTTATACAATATACCACTGTTAATGTTCTAGTTGAATTTTCTATGTTTTATTCCAAACAAACTCCTCATAATTTTTCACACACGACAATGGCGCCCGAACAGGGACCACAGTTTACTGTTTCTAGACCAGTACTGTGGTTACTATCCTTTGTACATAATACTTTGTTGCCAAAATACATAGATGGTAAAATCATCATTTAGCATTAGGAGACACTTAGTACTTAATAATACAAGTAGTCCAGTTACTATAGTTAGTATTAGTATTTTTTAGCTATGGTACATTTAAGAGAACCAATTCATTGGTCATTTATAGCTCATAATTATAGGTAGTATATTTAGTTCATAGGTCCGGACCAATAGTTCATAAGCACTTAGATTATAGTAGACCAACAATAATTACTTGTTAGGTCAATGACTTTCAGTCAATAGTTTAATAAGCATACTTTACTTTACTTTACTTTTCAAAACCATAAGGTAGCTTAGATTTTAATAGAACGATTAGTTCGAATTTTCATAGTTCAACAATACTCACCATAGCCCTTTAACTTACTTTGTTCAACACAATCCTTACAGATTCCAGTGTTGATCAGTACATTTAGGAAAAACTTTTCATGTACTATAAAACTTTTTTTTCTCTCGGTTAGACCGGCTGTGTCGGCTAACGGGGTTAGCCTTTTTCCGCGAAGGGGGGTATTGTAGCAGATAAATTACATAAGCTGCTACTAGTTTTTTCAACAGAACAAATAACATAGGTCAACAACATTTTGAGGTTATTTTAACAATGACACCTATGAATCCAAAATACAACAGAGAACGAATAACCAACATCGCAAATGAGACGGTTAGGTGTTACATAGCTCAAAACAATATTTACTTCGAATTGATTGACTGTAAATACACAGAAATCATATAAACACCAACCAATGTCGGCAATATTGGCATGCAGATTATTCGTTGTCTACGGCACGGATTCGAGATTTAAAACCATCTTTGGAATCCTCATAAATCATACAATCCAAATATAACAATAGTTATAGGATTAATTAAAACATTTGTTTAACAACAAAAACAATTATTTTATAGAGGAATGTGCGTTTCATTCCACGTAGCTGTCATAGACAAACGACAACACAATTACACTTTGAACAACGAGAAGTTAGTACCCCCTTTGTCCCACACTTAAAGCAAACAATGCCAGGTATTGATCTGCATTGTTTATATGTATGACCAGATTTTTTACATTTCTGGCATGTAACCGATGAATTTTCCTTTTTCTTAAATTGTGTGTTAAGGACGGTTACTTGTTTTGGACCCTTATTAGGTTTTGTGACAGAGTTACATGGAGTGGGTACAGCATATGCTTCGTAACGTTTGCCAAGTGAAATTAACCTGTCAATGGTCTGTATGTCATTGACAGCTAAGAGTTGTGCATAAGTTGGTAATAAATTATGTTTTATAATTTCTATAAGTGTTATTTCTGACAATGGTGATGTTAGTCTTGAGTTGAAGGTTTGCATGTCTAGCACATAGATATGCATCGGCTGACCTAAGCTTTGTTTATGATCCCTTATTTGTTTCTCTAAGGTAAAATCATTGTCAAAAGATGAAAAGAATGTTCTGAACTTATTTTGCAGATCCTCCAAAGTGACTACTGAGTCTCTAATTTGTCTGTAATAATCAAGTGCTTTACCGCCCAATAAATCTGAAAAACATTTAACAATTTTATGTTCAGGTACGTCTCTAGTGCGCATGCAGTCGTCTATTCGCAAGAAAAAATCCACTATACTTGAGTCGCCGGTGAACTTTAAATTCCATGATCTGAAATTGTCATCGCGTACTACGTAAGTTGTGACATTCGAGTTGACTGCTGGTACCGTTTGACTATGTGAAGGTTGGTCAATGTATTTTGTGTCATGGGATGCGGTTGACAATGGTTGCTGTAATGCATCTTTTCGTCTATGCGTTACATTTCGAGAGACATCGTCAGTATCTGATTCGGCGTGCTTGTGCACGTCCTCCTCTGTGTCAACAAATTTTTCTGTTGGATCCGTCATTATGACGACACAACAGGAATCAAAAACTAAAATAATTGGTTAGCAACCAAACAGTGCTTGCGGAGAAAATAGTTGAAGCAACCAAAAAAAATTGCAGCTGTCAGTACATGAATATAAAATATCGCTTGAAAAAAAACAAAAAAACATGTTTACAACTGCCAAAGTGTTGCTTTGTCAAAACAAAAAACTCACAAAAAAATAATGCGAAGCATTCACTGTTTAGATGCCACCAGAAAGTTTTAACTACAAATTGTTTTGGAGTATGTTAACGCAATAAGTTCAAACTGAAAATAAACAAATACCAGAAATATTCCAAACAAATCCCTCAATATAACGATATTATAAATGTTCGGGCGCCATTGTCGTGTGTGAAAAAAAAAATAAAAAAAAAATAAAAGATTTTTTGTTAAGGGGTTGAAAAGGTGAAAGTTAATTCAAAGGTAAGACACACGATGAGTTTGTTTATGAAAGAAAAAGAAGGCTCTTCAAGCTCGCGGAGTGGACATTGAACCATTGGTTCAAGGACCTCTTGCTGTGGAAAAATTATGAGGAGTTTGTTTGGAATAAAACATAGAAAATTCAACTAGAACATTAACAGTGGTATATTGTATAAAAAACACTTTACATGAAATGTTGAACAAGGCTGTTTACACCTTAAAGCTAAATTGTCTGAAATAGAAAACCAGGGCAGCGGGCCTCTGAAACCGAACGCGCACTGATTCTAACTTTCTCTGGCCAGATTATGTAAAAAAAAAGATTGACTTACTCATGGTACCATGATCGCACTCCCTACGCCGTAAATTGTCACCGAAGCGGACGCGGTTCTCCACGGAGCTGGTGAATCAGGCGATCGCTAGAGCACGTGCTCGATAGCGATCCTCGTGGCCTCGCGCTTGGGCGCGCGGAAGCCTGGCACAGAAGACAGGTGCGGGAAGCGGAGCAGGCACGACGTGTAGTCCTTGAGATCGTCTACCACATGGGAACGGTGGCAGGCACTCACGCAGTCGCGGAGCCCTACGGATGGGACGCCCCTCAATGGCGTTGGCTTGCTGATGAGCTGAACTGAGCGAAACTATCGCAACTCCAAAGTCCTCCCAGCATCACGGCGGAAACGACGCCATTGATGACGCCACGTGCAAGTTTATCGCGGTCCCATGTCCGAAACACTATGTTTATTGGACCACGAGGCTAGCTAGATCGAACCCATGGTGACTACGGACCGCAATCCATCGCTCGATAGCGTTATTATAAAAAAAGGAAAAATCGCGCGTACATAGCGCGTGTAACTTTTACTCCACCATTTTGAAATTTAAAAAAAACGAAAAAAAACTAGCCGGAGCCGTGAATCTGGGTACGCGTTATGCGCGCATCGTGGAAATTCCCAGACTGACAAATCGAGTCCGCAGATCGCAGATCTGTCGGTTTGACAATCCGTTCCACTTGAAATGGTGATACAAAAAATGAATTACATAATTTATTAATTCTAAATTTAAGGTGGTACATCATAATTAATACGTTACCGTATCCCATACACAACCATGCCTTAATTATTTGTTTTTGTTTACTTTTGATAAAGTTATTAATTTTTGAAGTGCGACCAGACAATTGCTGCGCGTGAGTCGTTTGTCTATGACAGCTACGTGGAATGAAACGCACATTCCTCTATAAAATAATTGTTTTTGTTGTTAAACAAATGTTTTAATTAATCCTATAACTATTGTTATATTTGGATTGTATGATTTATGAGGATTCCAAAGATGGTTTTAAATCTCGAATCCGTGCCGTAGACAACGAATAATCTGCATGCCAATATTGCCGACATTGGTTGGTGTTTATATGATTTCTGTGTATTTACAGTCTATCAATTCGAAGTAAATATTGTTTTGAGCTATGTAACACCTAACCGTCTCATTTGCGATGTTGGTTATTCGTTCTCTGTTGTATTTTGGATTCATAGGTGTCATTGTTAAAATAACCTCAAAATGTTGTTGACCTATGTTATTTGTTCTGTTGAAAAAACTAGTAGCAGCTTATGTAATTTATCTGCTACAGTAATTAAGACGAAGTAGATTTGAGTATACTAAAAAATTGTTGACTCGTTGAGTTAAAAAAATGGTGTTATAGCAGATTGCTTATGCCATAAAAAACCTGTAGGAAAATCTCGTTCAGACAGCTGATGAAAAGTATGTGTCAACTACACTATTGAGCAAACACAAGATAAATTACATACCCTATAGTTGATAGGCCACTGCCAGGGCTGTGAGGTGACTTCGCCCTCCTTAGGCTTGAGCCCTGCGTTCCCTTGGAACATCACCGCGTGGGACTCCAGGAAACGTTCAATGAAGCCCGATGAGTACGACTCGAAGCTCACTTTTGGCACTACAAGGTGTAATAATTTGTAAGAACCCTTTGCTTTAAAAAGATATCGAAAGTGAAATGTTGTAAGGGACAATTAGCATGTTTTTGGATTTTCAACTTTAGGCGTTGAGCCGAGTGGACACTCTAGAAGGACATAGGTACACTGACTTTATTGGTGAGGTTTTCAGAAAGAACGGGTGCGTAGTAATTTATAACCCGATGTATGAACGAGGATTAGGCAATAGGAGTATGTAAGGATAGGTGGGTGACCAGGTGGGGTTTTTTGGTTTCTGCCTGGGGTAGGCATAAACCACAAAACCCACCTGGTCATGGGAAAAGGCGAGAGTATATGTATGTATATGATACATAGTGTGTATATCAATTTAAATACTTACAGTCATCAAAGATATTATCCTCTACATTCCAGAGCGCGTTCTTGTCTCTCAGGTTAGGGTTGCAGGCCACCTCCTGCTGCTCGTAGCCCCACTTCGGGAGCTGCTTGCCAGTTGTAGTCAATACACAGGCCTAGACAAAAATGGTGTCTATATTAAAAATGGTGCGTGTATGAACAGATGTATTTATTTTATTTTATTATCTTCGGGAAACTTACAGCTAATACAAACAGTACATGAAACAAAAAAGACAACAAAAAGAAGGAAGTAATTACTAAATAGCTTAGCTTAGCTAGCTTTATAAATTAGAAAACCCAGTAGGATTCATAAAACAAAAAAAAAAAACAAAAAAGAAATAAAAACCATACAGATACAAAACACAGATACAGATACTAACTACCTACCTACTTATCCGTAAAAAATCTCTTCACCAACACATTCTTAAGCCTAGAGACACTGGTGTTGAAAATGTCCAAATCATGCTCACCAGCTAGTTTGTTAAAGCCTCTGCTCGCACGGATAAGAAAAGAATTCTGGACTTGGAGTAAACAAACGAAATAAACTTTATCAAAATTGAGCCATCCGTTCCAGAGTGCGACTACTGAGCATGAGTTCCTGGGTTCGATTCCAGCGTCGGGCAAAGTGTTATTAGGTTGTTCCAACAGCAATTTCTGAGAACCAGCTATGGGGTATGAATTCCTATCTGGTTGATGACTTAAGTCATGAACTGGCGAAATGTGAGTGTACTATAAGGTACACCTCTGCCTTACCCTTCGGGGACTACAGGGGTGATGTTATGTGATGTATGAGGACTTTCTTTTATGAAGAATCATATTTATTATTTTCAGATAATAGGGATGATAACAAAAAAAAAAAAATTGTCCGTCCCGTCCGATTTCCAAAAAATACATATTTTTTCTTTTTTCCACGTAAACAAACAATGAAGACGATACATATTCTAAGACATTAGTATGACATTTCTTAGCGAGCAGTGACGTCACCACCTCCCACTCAAATCTTTGACGCGTTTTATCTAAAAAAATACGTACTTATCCAATATTTTTCGATAATCCAACAGACGGACTAATTAGAATCATATTTTTTTTTTGTCAGTAAACATCCCTATTATACACCTACCACTGTCTTGTTTGTCTCTATATCACCCAAAGGTTGATTGGTAGACAATACCTATGACAGTAAGTCCGCCTCTGTACTTTGTGCTTCAAGTATTTATTAAATAGTACAAACCTGCAAATAATGCACCAACATAAGTTTGCTCCTAACCGTCTGTACTTCATCGCCATCTTTGCCTCCGGATACAACGACCTTCCACACATCGTTTGCGTCGCCAATTCCGTCCTGCCAACAAATAACAATTAATATTGTACGCACTCAAATTAATAATAATAAATAATAAATTAATATTCCATCGACCATCGGGTCCACATTCCACATCAGCCCTAGATTATAATAGTAATAATTAATTTCCAGTATTTATTTCTGTTAAAAAAACGCACACTAATACCAAAATACATACACAAATCTATGTGTTAGTTTACTTGCTCCGTCTACTTGCTCCTTGTCGTAAGGCTTTATGTGGCTTAATTTATTTGTTAGTTTACCTCCCCATATCCGGTGACTTGCAAGTACTTGGTAGTGAGAGGCGCCCTCTCGCGGTGCGAGTGCAGGTTGCGTCCGGTGGGCGCGTGCGTCAGACGCACTAGGTCCCCACTACGGACTACCAGCACGCCGTCTACTTGCTCCTTGTCGTCAGGCTTTATGTGGCTTAATTTATTTGTTAGTTTACCTCCCCATATCCGGTGACTTGCAAGTACTTGGTAGTGAGAGGTGCCCTCTCGCGGTGCGAGTGCCGGTTGCGTCCGGTGGGCGCGTGCGTCAGACGCACTAGGTCCCCACTACGGACTACCAGCACGCCGTCTACTTGCTCCTTATCGTAAGGCTTTATGTGGCTTAATTTATTTGTTAGTTTACCTCCCCATATCCGGTGACTTGCAAGTACTTGGTAGTGAGAGGTGCCCTCTCGCGGTGCGAGTGCAGGTTGCGTCCGGCGGGCGCGTGCGTCAGACGCACTAGGTCCCCACTACGGACTACCAGCACGCCGTCTACTTGCTCCTTGTCGTCAGGCTTTATGTGGCTTAATTTATTTGTTAGTTTACCTCCCCATATCCGGTGACTTGCAAGTACTTGGTAGTGAGAGGCGCCCTCTCGCGGTGCGAGTGCAGGTTGCGTCCGGCGGGCGCGTGCGTCAGACGCACTAGGTCCCCACTACGGACTACCAGCACGCCGTCTACTTGCTCCTTGTCGTCAGGCTTTATGTGGCTTAATTTATTTGTTAGTTTACCTCCCCATATCCGGTGACTTGCAAGTACTTGGTAGTGAGAGGCGCCCTCTCGCGGTGCGAGTGCAGGTTGCGTCCAGTGGGCGCGTGCGTCAGACGCACTAGGTCCCCACTACGGACTACCAGCACGCCGTCTACTTGCTCCTTGTCGTCAGGCTTTATGTGGCTTAATTTATTTGTTAGTTTACCTCCCCATATCCGGTGACTTGCAAGTACTTGGTAGTGAGAGGCGCCCTCTCGCGGTGCGAGTGCAGGTTGCGTCCGGTGGGCGCGTGCGTCAGACGCACTAGGTCCCCACTACGGACTACCAGCACGCCGTCTACTTGCTCCTTGTCGTCAGGCTTTATGTGGCTTAATTTATTTGTTAGTTTACCTCCCCATATCCGGTGACTTGCAAGTACTTGGTAGTGAGAGGCGCCCTCTCGCGGTACGAGTGCAGGTTGCGTCCGGTGGGCGCGTGCTTCAGACGCACTAGGTCCCCACTACGGACTACCAGCACGCCGTCTACTTGCTCCTTGTCGTCAGGCTTTATGTGGCTTAATTTATTTGTTAGTTTACCTCCCCATATCCGGTGACTTGCAAGTACTTGGTAGTGAGAGGCGCCCTCTCGCGGTGCGAGTGCAGGTTGCGTCCGGTGGGCGCGTGTGTCAGACGCACTAGGTCCCCACTACGGACTACCAGCACGCCGTCTACTTGCTCCTTGTCGTCAGGCTTTATGTGGCTTAATTTATTTGTTAGTTTACCTCCCCATATCCGGTGACTTGCAAGTACTTGGTAACGAGAGGCGCTCTCTCGCGGTGCGAGTGCAGGTTGCGTCCGGTGGGCGCGTGCGTCAGACGCACTAGGTCCCCACTACGGACTACCAGCACGCCGTCTACTTGCTCCTTGTCGTCAGGCTTTATGTGGCTTAATTTATTTGTTAGTTTACCTCCCCATATCCGGTGACTTGCAAGTACTTGGTAGTGAGAGGCGCCCTCTCGCGGTGCGAGTGCAGGTTGCGTCCGGTGGGCGTGTGCGTCAGACGCACTAGGTCCCCACTACGGACTACCAGCACGCCGTCTACTTGCTCCTTGTCGTCAGGCTTTATGTGGCTTAATTTATTTGTTAGTTTACCTCCCCATATCCGGTGACTTGCAAGTACTTGGTAGTGAGAGGCGCCCTCTCGCGGTGCGAGTGCAGGTTGCGTCCGGTGGGCGCGTGCGTCAGACGCACTAGGTCCTGTAACGAATCTACTGAATTTAGAGGAATAAAAGAGTTGAGACAGTAGACTTGAACATTATAATATTGAGGGGAAAGTAAAAAATACAAAAGCAGTTATAAAAATAAGGCACACTCTCAGAAGGGAGGAGGGAGGAGGTTTTAAAGAACTTTACGGTTGTGGTTATCCTTGGCTTATGGTTCCACGGCAGTGCAGGTCACTCTGGTTGTGATAAGGATGGTCCTCTTCAGCGTCAGTGTCACTTTGAGTAGGAGGACCAGCAGCAACAATGAACCTCCTCTTCAGCGTCAGCGTCACCTTGAGTAGGAGGACCAGCAGCAACAATGTACCAGTGTAGAGCTTAGAGTCCTTGGAGATGTTTCCTCGAACAGATTCAGATTAGAAGTCCGCGCGTGTGAAATCATTTCAGTTTTTATAGATCCACAGCTTGTCATTTTCTTTTTCTTTTTCAGAAGTTTAAATTCGTGACTTCATATTGTCATAAAAATGCAACTTGCCAGTATTCAAAACAGCCAGTAATATTTAATCCAAAACCTTTACGTAGAATTCTGAGAGCGTGTTAATTAAATCTAAGTAAGTTATAAAATACAATATCTGAGCTATTTAAGTTATAAAATATAATATTTGGGCTAACATATTGGTAAAAAGAATTTAAATTACATAAATCAAAAGTAACCTTCATAGACTAAGCCAGTAAGAAACTATGAGAGAAAATTAAAGAAAAAGTATTGACAGCTTGACAGCCTGACGTAAGTGTCTTAACAATGAAAAATATGAAAATTATTTATTTTATTTTAGATATTTTAGAAGGAAACGAATCGTTATAGACCGATTCACAGAATAGTAATGTAAAAACCAATAAAACGTATGATAGATGCGAAGTGTAAGTATATGATGTAAAATGTAAATAAGTAAGTATTATATGAGAACACTACAGCTCACTCAGTGAAATAAATAAAATACGTGGTTTAGAATAGCGAAATACCACATTTCCAAAAGAAAATAAACTTAGATAGTTTGTTTTAGAATTTTGAAAAGAGGGAAAGCTTTGAATTTACGTTGGGCGCCAAACTGTAACGAATCTACTGAATTTAGAGGAATAAAAGAGTTGAGACAGTAGACTTGAACAT
Organism: Diarsia mendica; assembly: GCA_949316265.1. Taxonomy (NCBI): domain Eukaryota; kingdom Metazoa; phylum Arthropoda; class Insecta; order Lepidoptera; family Noctuidae; genus Diarsia; species Diarsia mendica. Next base: position 5,018,658 of record OX438906.1, on the reverse strand, counting down.
TATAATATTGAGGGGAAAGTAAAAAATACAAAAGCAGTTATAAAAATAAGGCACACTCTCAGAAGGGAGGAGGGAGGAGGTTTTAAAGAACTTTACGGTTGTGGTTATCCTTGGCTTATGGTTCCACGGCAGTGCAGGTCACTCTGGTTGTGATAAGGATGGTCCTCTTCAGCGTCAGTGTCACTTTGAGTAGGAGGACCAGCAGCAACAATGAACCTCCTCTTCAGCGTCAGCGTCACCTTGAGTAGGAGGACCAGCAGCAACAATGTACCAGTGTAGAGCTTAGAGTCCTTGGAGATGTTTCCTCGAACAGATTCAGATTAGAAGTCCGCGCGTGTGAAATCATTTCAGTTTTTATAGATCCACAGCTTGTCATTTTCTTTTTCTTTTTCAGAAGTTTAAATTCGTGACTTCATATTGTCATAAAAATGCAACTTGCCAGTATTCAAAACAGCCAGTAATATTTAATCCAAAACCTTTACGTAGAATTCTGAGAGCGTGTTAATTAATTCTAAGTAAGTTATAAAATACAATATCTGAGCTATTTAAGTTATAAAATATAATATTTGGGCTAACATATTGGTAAAAAGAATTTAAATTACATAAATCAAAAGTAACCTTCATAGACTAAGCCAGTAAGAAACTATGAGAGAAAATTAAAGAAAAAGTATTGACAGCTTGACAGCCTGACGTAAGTGTCTTAACAATGAAAAATATGAAAATTATTTATTTTATTTTAGATATTTTAGAAGGAAACGAATCGTTATAGACCGATTCACAGAATAGTAATGTAAAAACCAATAAAACGTATGATAGATGCGAAGTGTAAGTATATGATGTAAAATGTAAATAAGTAAGTATTATATGAGAACACTACAGCTCACTCAGTGAAATAAATAAAATACGTGGTTTAGAATAGCGAAATACCACAGTCCCCACTACGGACTACCAGCACGCCGTCTACTTGCTCCTTGTCGTCAGGCTTTATGTGGCTTAATTTATTTGTTAGTTTACCTCCCCATATCCGGTGACTTGCAAGTACTTGGTAGTGAGAGGCGCCCTCTCGCGGTGCGAGTGCAGGTTGCGTCCAGTGGGCGCGTGCGTCAGACGCACTAGGTCCCCACTACGGACTACCAGCACGCCGTCTACTTGCTCCTTGTCGTCAGGCTTTATGTGGCTTAATTTATTTGTTAGTTTACCTCCCCATATCCGGTGACTTGCAAGTACTTGGTAGTGAGAGGCGCCCTCTCGCGGTGCGAGTGCAGGTTGCGTCCGGTGGGCGCGTGCGTCAGACGCACTAGGTCCCCACTACGGACTACCAGCACGCCGTACATGCTCCTTGTCGTCAGGCTTTATGTGGCTTAATTTATTTGTTAGTTTACCTCCCCATACCGGTGACTTGCAAGTACTTGGTAGTGAGAGGCGCCCTCTCGCGGTGCGAGTGCAGGTTGCGTCCGGCGGGCGCGTGCGTCAGACGCACTAGGTCCCCACTACGGACTAACAGCACGCCGTCTACTTGCTCCTTGTCGTCAGGCTTTATGTGACTTAATTTATTTGTTAGTTTACCTCCCCATATCCGGTGACTTGCAAGTACTTGGTAGTGAGAGGCGCCCTCTCGCGGTGCGAGTGCAGGTTGCGTCCGGTGGGCGCGTGCGTCAGACGCACTAGGTCCCCACTACGGACTACCAGCACGCCGTCTACTTGCTCCTTGTCGTCAGGCTTTATGTGGCTTAATTTATTTGTTAGTTTACCTCCCCATATCCGGTGACTTGCAAGTACTTGGTAGTGAGAGGCGCCCTCTCGCGGTACGAGTGCAGGTTGCGTCCGGTGGGCGCGTGCTTCAGACGCACTAGGTCCCCACTACGAACTACCAGCACGCCGTCTACTTGCTCCTTGTCGTCAGGCTTTATGTGGCTTAATTTATTTGTTAGTTTACCTCCCCATATCCGGTGACTTGCAAGTACTTGGTAGTGAGAGGCGCCCTCTCGCGGTGCGAGTGCAGGTTGCGTCCGGTGGGCGCGTGCGTCAGACGCACTAGGTCCCCACTACGGACTACCAGCACGCCGTCTACTTGCTCCTTGTCGTAAGGCTTTATGTGGCTTAATTTATTTGTTAGTTTACCTCCCCATATCCGGTGATTTGCAAGTACTTGGTAGTAAGAGGCGCCCTCTCGCGGTGCGAGTGCAGGTTGCGTCCGGTGGGCGCGTGCGTCAGACGCACTAGGTCCCCACTACGGACTACCAGCACGCCGTCTACTTGCTCCTTATCATAAGGCTTTATGTGGCTTAATTTATTTGTTAGTTTACCTCCCCATATCCGGTGACTTGCAAGTACTTGGTAGTGAGAGGCGCCCTCTCGCGGTGCGAGTGCAGGTTGCGTCCGGTGGGCGCGTGCGTCAGACGCACTAGGTCCCCACTACGGACTACCAGCACGCCGTCTACTTGCTCCTTATCGTAAGGCTTTATGTGACTTAATTTATTTGTTAGTTTACCTCCCCATATCCGGTGACTTGCAAGTACTTGGTAGTAAGAGGCGCCCTCTCGCGGTGCGAGTGCAGGTTGCGTCCGGTGGGCGAATGCGTCAGACGCACTAGGTCCCCACTACGGACTACCAGCACGCCGTCTACTTGCTCCTTGTCGTCAGGCTTTATGTGGCTTAATTTATTTGTTAGTTTACCTCCCCATATCCGGTGACTTGCAAGTACTTGGTAGTGAGAGGCGCCCTCTCGCGGTACGAGTGCAGGTTGCGTCCGGTGGGCGCGTGCTTCAGACGCACTAGGTCCCCACTACGGACTACCAGCACGCCGTCTACTTGCTCCTTGTCGTCAGGCTTTATGTGGCTTAATTTATTTGTTAGTTTACCTCCCCATATCCGGTGACTTGCAAGTACTTGGTAGTGAGAGGCGCCCTCTCGCGGTGCGAGTGCAGGTTGCGTCCGGTGGGCGCGTGCGTCAGACGCACTAGGTCCCCACTACGGACTACCAGCACGCCGTCTACTTGCTCCTTATCGTAAGGCTTTATGTGACTTAATTTATTTGTTAGTTTACCTCCCCATATCCGGTGACTTGCAAGTACTTGGTAGTAAGAGGCGCCCTCTCGCGGTGCGAGTGCAGGTTGCGTCCGGTGGGCGAATGCGTCAGACGCACTAGGTCCCCACTACGGACTACCAGCACGCCGTCTACTTGCTCCTTGTCGTAAGGCTTTATGTGCCAGCGGTTGTTCTCGTCTTTGTGGGTGTAGGTTGTTATCTAGAAGAGTTTGGAAGGAATGGAACATTTTTTTTAATTTGTTAAGTATGCTTACCCTACTTCACTACTACGTGTTGTACTGGTACATATATGTAGTAGAGGCAGACACACTACACACACCCGCTTAGAGTAACTAAAGTGTGTATGTATTTCTAAAAGGTGATGTAAAGCCGATGGCATTAAGTCAGCCACTATACTTTGGGCTTGAAGTGTCCACCAAATATATAATTTAATGACGTTTGTTAAAATAAAATAAAAAATATCATGAATTCAACCCTGGTGGGTTCATTTGATCCCATTGAACTACTATTTGATGAAAAACCATTCAATGTCGTTTAAATAGTCTTGGAGGGTTGTATTGATGGTATCATTATAACTCAGTACAGCCATATTTGTTACGGTCGCCTATCATATTTTTATCAACATAAAACCTGGCTCTCATCTGCAAATTTCAAAAAACCTGAGAAAATTGGAATTCCGCTTCCACCTTAAACAAATCATTGCACAAACCTGCTGCTGCTTAGCCCCAACTCCCGACGGATACAAATGATGATGAGAATGCAGATACCCTCCCCCCGTCCGATGGTTCTTCAGTGATATAAGCGCTCCGTAAGCTACGGTCTTAGGAGCGCTTGCGTTGTGCAAGCTGTTGCCTTCCAGTCGAGCTTGAAAACCGGATGAGTAGAAGCCGTCGCCGTTACCGCTGTAGGGATAAATGAAAATGCCGGGATTTGTATGAACTCTGGTCTCACCGTCCAATAGCTACGTGCAATACATAGTTGTATAGGTATTTTCGAGGTGAACAAAAGTTGTTATGTATGGCGTCAAGTTCTAAATCATAGTATATAGTCGTATTGCGAAAAAAACACTATTTGGTTATTGCTTAAACTGCCATGATGAATTAAGTATAACTCGGAACGGACTAATATATAAAACTTGGCGCCATAATAACTTTAGTTCAGCTCAAAAAACCTGTCCAATGATGTAACATGTAGCTATTAGAGGGTAGGACCAGAAGCCTGGATTTGCTTATCTGACTGTCCACAGCCACCCAGTAATCGAAGAGGAGGAGAAGAGGTATCGTATTACCCCAGGGTAATACGATCTCTAAACGACCAGTAATTTTTGTGTCTGTCTATATAAATTTAATTACTTATATTATGAACTAGCTTTTGCCAGCGGCTTCGCCCGCGTGAAAATGACGATTTTCCATACAAACTTTCATCCCCTATTTAACTCCCTTAGGGGTTGAATTTCGAAAAATCCTTCCTTATTCCTTGTCTACATTATAAAGGGAACCTCTGTGCAAAATTTCAGCTTTCTAGGTCCAAGGGTTTGGGCTGGGCGTTGATGAGTCAGTCAGTCAGTCAGTCAGTCAGGACTTCTCTCTTTATTTATTAGATATCTGTCTTACCTCTTGCTGAGAACAGTGAGATGTATCCAGAAGAAGAATACGTAAAGTAATGTCGGCCACAGAATTAGAGTCACAGATCGTCCCAATAAGTGTTTCACAGTTAGGCTCTGAAAGAGAGAGAAACAATCATTGAACTTGAGTTTAAATTAATTACATATTCGAAGTCGAACCCTATTATTAAAAACAAGATTTTGGCAAGATCTAGAAGATTTTAAGAATAACTATGAACATTGATTTTGCAAGAACAATTTAGAGATGCCGCGCATATTCGCCCGCCAAATATTCGGCGCTTCGTCCGAGAGTGTTTTCGAATATTCGGTTTTCATAGCCTACATAACATTATGTCCCGCTGGGCAAAGGCCATCCCTTTCTCCCTAACTTGTCTGTTTTGTGCATATTCTGGCCCTGCGAACATGATCAGGGCGACACACCCGCTTCGCTGCATTCACTGGGGTCTTACGGGCCACAAACGCGTCCCCTGAATCTTATTAAAGGCATTTTTTTCCGGAGACAGCTAGAACTAACCTTCGCGACACGAGTTCAAGTCTATCTGTAACCGAATACAATAAATATCTACCTACAAAAAATCTATACTTACAACAGGCTTACTCAAATCCCCGAGCACGTTCCACAGGTCGGCAATGGTGCGCAGCCCAACAAACAAAACGACGAACAAGCCGACGAACTTCACAGACATGGTGCAAGCGAGGGACGCACCCAGAAATAGCTGCCAGGACACCATTCGGAAGGAGAACGGGGCGTGATTGTCGTCTGTTAGTGATCGGACCTGGGGAAGATGCATCAGCCTATAATGTCACCACTGTTGCGACTCCATGCCTCCTCTATCAGACAGGGTATGTGCTAAAATCCCCCACGCGGGCTTAGTGCGAGTGGCACATGTCATCCAATTTTTGGTTCTAGGCCATGGCGGTTTCCTCACGATGTTTTCCTGCACTTGTTTATAATTAAGAAGAGTAAACAATGGTTTTTTCGTTTTTTCATTACTGATACTCTGAAAGTAGACATAACCACCTATATTCCTTCTTAGCCCTTTGTGCCGAGGCCGCAGTATCTCTTTCGAACAACCCGCAGCCTCAACGGGACCACCTTACCCAATAACCTTCTCATCTCCCTCATCGTGAAACCGGTTTATTCATAAAATCTAACAAAGAGCTGTTACACTAACAGTTATCTCTGACATTAAGTTAGGCACTAGTTACACAATAAAGATAATTATTCAACAATTTTCCTGAAAACTCATGTTATTATTAACACACGGAAAATCCATCTTACGGTACATAAATACAAGGAAAACCATCAAATGAATGAATCTTAAAACTAAATATTTATGTGAAGACGTAAAGTACATACCTTAAAGGCTCCATATATGGAACAGCTCATGAAAAACAATAAGATAGGATCCAGTAATATGTACCTATTCAGGGTTAGAAAACCCACATCTGTAACAAATGAATATTATCATTATTCTTACTAATTGTGACGTCACATCATGACTTATAATGTGGTTTTCTAGACACTTGGGTATATCATAACAGTTACTTTACTTGTTTATGGAATATTTTTACGTCAACTCTTAAAATATCTGCACACTATACCTAGGTGTAGTTTATTGTACCACTAGCTGTTGCCAGCGGCTTCACCCGCTACAACTCGAAAATTATCCCACGGAAAGATAAAATCGGGATAAAACTATCCTATGTAGTTTATAACCTAGATTAACATCTAGGTTATAACCTAGATTAACATCCAGGTTATAAACAGCTATCTATGTACCAAATTTTATCCAAATCTGTTCAGTAGTTTTTGAGTGAAGAAGTAACAAACATACACACTCACACAGTCACACACTCACAAACTTTCGCCTTTGTAATATTAGTAGGATTAGCACAAACTTACTTCAATCAGAAAATACATGACTCAATCATTATTTACGGCAGGTTAAAAAAACCAGTGGAGGGGAACTAGGGTGTGGCCCAGTGGTGGCGGCCCCGACTTACTAACAGTGATTCGTGGGTTCGAACCCAGTCAGGCGAATTACTTTGTGTAATTTATTTCATCACCACTGCTCTCAAAACGGTGAAGGAAAACATCGTGAGGAAACGGCATATCTAAGAACCAAAAGGTAGGTATATGTACTTACATTTGGCAAAGTTCAAACGCCACTCTCTCGTGAGATAAAGATTGCAAGTTTGAGCCCACTTTGTGATAATATTGGTTCCAAAATATTAGTTTCGTTAGGCAGTACATGAAAATGATATCAATTCAGTAGGCGAAAATATCTTCTTATCGTTGCTAAGTGCATATACATTGGTGTTGCTGACTGTACCTACAGACACGACCACCAATATAATATACTAGCTTTTGCCCGCGACTTCATTCGCGTAGAATAGTGACTTCCGGCAGATTTTTGGTTTATCTCACGAAAAAAAAAAAACTATCCTATGTCCTTTCTCAAGATCCAAACTATGTCTGTACCAAATTTCACACAAATCGGTTCAGTAGTTTAGGCGTGAAGCAAAGACAGACAGACGAAAGACAGACAGACAGACAGAGTTACTTTCGCATTTATAATATCAGTTAGGACTACACAGTCAGACTTCTACTGACTAAAACTACCCAAGTTCCTTCTTAGTCCTTGTGCCGGGGCCGCGGTATCTCTTTCAAACAACCCGCAGCCCCCACGGACGTCTCGAGGTGCCTCGAATTTGCCTTTTCATTGGTCTACAGAAAACTCTTATCCATGTAGCATTAAGGCTCATTAAGGCCTAATATCAAACACTACCCAGTTTATGTGCTATAGAAAACATAATTTTGTTTTGTACTTACCACACAATAATAGCATAGTTCCAATGATCGTAGACTCAAGTGATTTCGTCATCTCCCATATTGTTAAAAACGTCAACGGAATGATCAATGCGCCGAGAGTAGTACAGAACTGAAACAAACAACAAGCTAATTTTAGAGTTGGATACTTAATTAGTTTTACTGTGTTACTCAGAGATATTTAATTAAAGATTTGATATACAATCATCGGCACGATTCTTGAGCGCTGACGCAAAAGTGAGTTATTGGGTCCCTTTGTTGGTATGAAGTGAGACGCGGGGCGGGGAAAGTGCAGTGATTGGCCCGTAGCGCATCGCGTCATAGCCGTCACTCGGGATTTGTTCTTTACTCCTGCTGCACTTACCTCACGACCAATAAATAATAAACGGGTGTGCGTTTTATTTCTCATAAAGTGTATGATGCGCACAGCGATCCCCACTCTTCCGCCGAGCGCTCAAGAACCGTGCCGGTATCTGTACTTTTGTATGACAAAACTGTCAAAACCTTTACTAAGTGATGGCCTAAGTTATCAAGAGAATCAATCTCTCTGAGTGCGGCAGTAATGTCATTTAATTAATTAAACAAGTTAAATACTGGTATTTAGCTGCATCCTGGGAAAAGGCTAGGCAGACGATGAATGGCATTAATGAATTCATTAATGTAACTAGTCTCCCTCTAGCCATAGACCTCTCTTACTACAATTTCCTTCTCCAGATATACCACACCTTGTTTTGCACCTTCTGCGTATAGCAAGGCGTCGTATCGGCACCGGTATCAACTGAAGAGGACGAATGAAGCAGTGCGGTGATGTACAAGATCCTCTCCCCTCCCTCATCTATGCTTTAGTTCACTTGCCAGTTGGGATAGGCCTGCCACATTATTCTCAAACCACAGCAACTCTTAAAAGCCAGAATCAACAGTTCATTTATTATCTTCGGGGGCGCCGGCAGGCGGCGGCCGATCAGTCCTTTCGTTGTGGATTATTTGGCCCAGAGAATCCACAGTGGTGCCCACCAGAAAAGCGCCGAGACAATGAACCGCGACGAAGTCCCAGAGAAACGATTTAACTGTGTTAAATCCCGCAACAAATTTAATCAGAAAATTATAGCGGAGGAGTAGGATAAACATTATTTCCACTTCCCTCCATATCAGCAGCAGACATGACAAAGGCCTCCTGGGATAGCCTAGCAGCACAGATAAAGATTATGATTTAAAATAATAAAAATGATTTTTATTATTTAAGGCACATAGGCGGTCTTAATGCTACAAGGCATTAAGGCATTGTCGTTATTTAAATACAAAGGATACTACTTACAAGTCGCATTCCCTCATACCGGGCCCCTTCATACTTGTCTCCAGGCTTCTCAAACGGGAATGTTCCATCGTATCCACTCAGTTTTCCAGACAAGGCTATCAGCATCTGATAATATAACCAAAATGAAAATATTTATTTCACATAGGTCTATGTGAAATAAAATATTTTGTGAGCACCAGTGCCGGATTAAGCAAGCGCGGGGCCCGTAGCTAATTCTATCCAGGGGCCCTTGATCTGCCAGAGAGAGATTCATTTCCCCCCATGTTGCAAAGGGACAACAACCTTCCCACACTGAAGACCTACCCATCTTCCAAGGAGACAAATATGAGAAAGGAAGTATTAGCGAGCGAAGCGAGCTCGAAAATTGTACTAATTGTCTGACGTGGAGTGTCTTTGTCGGAAAAGGAGTAATGTTTCAGTTTTGTGGCATCAAGTTAATTCAATATACCACATAAGGTCATGTAAGTTTCACTCAAATAAAATTACAACCAGGTGGTGGTTGGATACGCGGGGCCCCAGTTTGCGCGGGGCCCGTAGCAATTGCTACTTTTGCTATATGGTTAATCCGGCACTGGTGAGCACTTATAAAACGTCGAAAAAAGGCGCAGTTTGGGTTGCTTGTTTCTCATAGCAAAGAACCGGTAAGAACTCTGGTTATTCTTTTAAAATGTTGTATTAGCTTGTATATTCCTAGGCAAATAACTTGACACAAAATGGCGTCGTTCTGCGCAGGTTCTCTGCTTGATTTGTATGGGACGTCGAAAAAACGACTACTGCGCATGTTCAACTTATATGCCGCGTGGTATAACAGTATTGATACTTAGGTATGGGGGTAGAACGTAGGCCTGACAATAAATCGTACTAGGTAAAAAATAATATAAAATTTAAAAAAACATGCCCTTATCCCCAAAGGGTTACGCAGAGGTGTAACTAATACCACACCCACATTTTACCAGTTATATTTTTGTTTAATTCCCATGTAATATGGGGTGAGCCTATTGCTACCAACAGGGCACAAATTCAGACTCCTGAATTTGTGCCCTGTTGCTGTCCTGACTGTTCTAGACCCGATGATTGAACTCAGGACTTTCTATTCTATTTCTATTTATCTTCGGGGCGCCGGCAGACACCAGGCGGGCGATCAGTCCTTTCGTTGTGGATTATTTCGCCCAGTTCCCCATTTTGGTGGATCCCCTTCATGGGTTACTGGTGGTTGGCATCGCGAATCTTCCTGTTGCCTTACAGAAGCTCACCAGTTGTTCGGTAGAGATTTTTGCAAGCTTCTCTTCATTAATCTCATCTGTTCCTAGGATTTCCCATCTGAGTAGCTCATACATTGTAACTCAGGACTTTATGCTCAGTTGTATTTCCTACCACTAGAGACTAGGCTGTTGAGGCAGGTAGGAATGTAATACAATACTAGTAATATTTACAAATAAGAATGCAAGTTTGTCTGTTTGTTTGTTTCCTCTTTTAGGTAAAACATACTTTACCTCTCAGAATGAATAACATGATTGATATCACACACATGAATCTGTAGAGCATACATTGTTTATTATGAACAACAATTCAAAGAGATTCAGGATGCATGCAGATAAATAATAATAATTAGTGCTTGCCCGTGAAAGTGACGGCCATGTTGTCTATGTTCAGATGTGAGGAGACATAATATTTTTACAGAATCAAGTCAGTGTCTAAATTATACTTAATAATACTATACTAGCGGACGTCACACGGTTTCAGCCGCGTATTTCCTGTTCCCGTGGGAATACTGGGACAAAAAGTAGCCTATGTCACCTGGGGATAGTGTAGCTTTCCAATGGTGTGAAAAATTTTCAAATCGGTCTAGTAGTATTTATTTAAGTTTATTTGTTACAAACAAAGCGATCCACAACCAAAAATCGTTGGCTACTTTTTGTGTATAAATTATTATTTGTATTTTTTGGCTTGTGGTGAGAAATAAACATATTTAATATTATTTTATTATAAAGGGGTTTGAACTTTTTTGTATGGGAGCTGGCATATCGACCCCCCGCCATTTTGATTTTAGCCCAAAAAATCAAAATGGCGGGCAGGTTGATATGCCGCATCGGTTCTATCCCCTTTAAAAAAAAAAACAAAAATCTAAATCTTTCCCCTTTTTAATATTAGTATACTTAGCTACTTATTTTAAAAATATATTTACCTTGCCCAGTGGGGGATGGACATCAAAGAAGAATGTTCGGTTGATGTACCAACTAGCCATTTTACCAAAATGAGTTTCATCCCAACTGAAAATAATTGTTAAAAGTTTTGTAAATGTTTTACTTACTTAGAAATTGAAACTTTATTTTAGACAATTTTATTTGTCTAACTTATTCCCTTATTTATTTATTACTAGCTTTTGCCAGCGGCTTCGCCCGCGTGAAAATGACGATTTTCCATACAAACTTTAATCCCCCGTTTCACCCCTTTAGGGGTTGAATTTCGAAAAATCCTTCCTTATTCCTTGTCTACATTATAAAGGGAACCTCTGTGCAAAATTTCAGCTTTCTAGGTCCAAGGGTTTGGGCTGGGCGTTGATGAGTCAGTCAGTCAGTCAGGACTTCTCTTTTTATTTATATAGATCATTATGTTAGGGTCAGCTTCCACTCTAACTGACCTCTAAACAGTGACTGTTTGAACTCAACAATTCAATTAGGATAGCAAGAAGAAAATCATCTTGTTAAATACTTTTTTTAGTGAAAAAACAGGAATCGTAATCTGGGAAGTCTAAATACTTACGATATTTTTTTTTTCTGTCTTGTCTAGCCTCAGATTTAGCGATATCTAGCAATATCCAGCAAAGCTTTATAAATTTTAAAATATTATTTACCAAACATGATCAGGTTCCAAAACTTTGTAAAATCTGGTTACAAATGTAGCACCACACAGTATGCCGAATGTGACCCACCATCTACAAAGTATTTGTATTTTAAATATTTATTTTGTGCTGTAAAAGTGTTTAAAACAAAAACTTAGTCTGTGAAATTAGAAAGTACATTTTGTTACTCGGTATTGTTGAAATACTAGTTTTCTTCTTGTCAGACATAGCTGCAGGAACGATTATTGGATTACAATGATCAAATTAAATGGAATTTACCATTTTCATTTACAATAATAATTACAAAAGGCTACGAAAGATAACGGTACAACAACAAGGCAGATAAACGTCATAAACAGATGACGGATGGGGAAATGACATTGACAGAAAGAGAAAGGTTGTCCATGGTGAAAGGTTGTTTATGGTGTTGCCAGTTAAACATCTTGGTTTCGCTGCACTCTGCAGTGTTCGGCAGTTCAGTGGTGGTTGGGTCTTCCAACAGCCTACATATTAGAATTGTAATCCTAATAAAAGGAAAAGATTTGAGTTATTTTTATATCTACAGCACATAGGTAACATAACTTCACGACAGAAATCCCCGAAGGAGTAGGCAGAGTCTAGTACACTCAACACAATGCTAAGTTCTATGTAATAGGAATCGAGCCTATTCCCATCAACTGGACACCAATTCAGACTCCATGAGACCAATACAAGCCTGTATTGGTCTCATTCTTAACTGAGAAATTCCAGATAGAAAACCTAATAGCACTTTTGCCACACCTGGGATTCGAACCCGGACCTTATTACCTATTCCTACCTCATGCGCACCAACTGCTGAAGCTAGTTGGCAAAATTAAAAATAACGTAACCGTAAAACATCGCACGATATGGGTCATTGCCCCGTGAGATACAACGTAGGCATATGCCTACGTTGTATTTATATTTTGAGCGAAATGTTATGCCAAAGAGTAAAAGGTACATGTTGCGTAATTTATAAATCTGCCGCCTCGTTGCTCTTGGGCTTGTAACCATAACGCTGAACATGAGATCCTGAGTTCGATTCCTTGGTCGGGCAAAGTATTGTGGATTTCTTTATAGACGCCGCGGAGCCCGGTTGATACTAATTTCATTTCTGTGGTACTTAATATAATACCCAAGCTGGCGAAAAGTTGGTGTTCAAGAGCTTTTTAGTACTGCCTAACTTATTGTACTTGATTACAGGCGTGATGTTATACATATATTTATCAACAAACCTTTGAATTTATTCAAAAAAACATCCTATAGCAACTTTAACAGGCACTTTACTTTTGTTTTACTTCTAGGAACTAATCCGTAGCATGTTTCATAATTATTGCGCATTGGGTTGTTCAAAGAAAACGCAGTTTAGTAATGAAACAAAAATGTAGGTATATCCATAAAACTAAACATTTTTGTCTATTTTTGTGTTGTTTATCAGCAGACATACTTGAAACAACAATGTTTCGACTTATGGGACTGCTTTGGAATGTGGGGAAAATGGAATGGAATGGGTGCCTAAAAATTACCAATGATTAGAGATGTTCTGTTCTTTTGTCAGCTGAGTTAAATAATTATAAACTAAGTGAGTGGGAGTGGGATTCTGTGGAATGGAACTGGTTGTAATTCAACACCCTCGCGCAGTATGAGTTGTTTTGTCATTTATCTGTTTAATTTTTTTGGGTTCTAGCAGGCCAACATGTTAAAGGTGCATTATTGCTAGTAACGACTAAATGTGAACACAATTTATAATTTATGCGACTTTATTATCTATAAAATGCAGTTGATCTAATAAATAAAGAGAGAAGTCCTGACTGACTGACTGACTGACTCATCAACGCCCAGCCCAAACCCTTGGACCTAGAAAGCTGAAATTTTGCACAGAGGTTCCCTTTATAATGTAGACAAGGAATAAGGAAGGATTTTTCGAAATTTAACACCTAAGGGAGCTAAATAGGGGATGAAAGATTGTATGGAAAATCGTCATTTTGACGCGGGCGAAGCCGCTGGCAAAAGCTAGTTTTTAATATTCTACCAACCGAAACGGCAAAAATGGCCGTCACGGGACGCCAGACTGAGGTGAGAAATCTATGTTAGTATTAGAAAGATCAACAATCGTTCCAAAACCAAATTCATTCATTTCCCATTCAAATGGGAAATGGTTGCTTTCACGGGACCAAGAAGAATCATAATATCCCAAAAACTATAAGATTTGAATATCGCGGGTCTCCCTCGCCCGCAACGCGATATGTTAATTTAGCAGTTTATTTCTATGATAAAAATCGTACAAATACATTGCTAAATAAAATTACCATATATATTGAAATCGTCATTTCGATAAAGGCAACTGTAGTGTGATTCTGCGTGAGTTAAAAATGTGTGATAATTAACTCACAATCCAAGTGTGAAATGCACATGCACATCACTATGGTCAATTTGACGCAAACGTCATGTCGTGAATAATGTCAACATCAACAAATAAAAGTTTGTTCGTCTTCGCTGATTCATGTTTCGTTGGAGTAAAATAAATACTACTAATTCACATTACCTTCAGTTCTCATTTATTGTTCACACTTTGTGCACGACTATGAGGGAGCAATAAATAATTCATCATGATTAAAGTGAAGTATTTTTTAGTCGTGCAGTTATTATTTTCTTTTATTTTGTGCGAAATAAACAATGGTCAGAACGAAAAGTTATTGAATGGCTTCGTAAAGTATTATAATAGTTTACCTAATCAAGTTTACCAGAGTGAAGAGGGATCTTTGCAAAGTACGCAGCAAGTGGTGAGTAAAACGTCATATTTTTATAATTTTATAATAGTTTTTAATTTTATTTTTATGTGTGTTGTGGGTTATCTTTATCCGAGACCTTTATATCTTAAGTTATCTTAAACTTTAATGTAAATATAAACCGTATTTTCTATAATATGCTTCAAACTAATTTGAATTGGAATGTTATAATTCCCAGCCAAATGACTCAGAAAGTTTTTTTTTAAATCTAATTAAATAGAAAGCGAGGCTGGGCTAAGGAACTGAAACTACTTACAGTAAATGTTACAAGTGATTTTCTGTAGTTTTAACTGCTTCAAAACACAATTTAAAAAAAAAAAACAACTTTTTAGACAAATTTCTGAACAAAAGACATATTAAAAAAAAAAAAAATTGCAGGATGACACCACCTACCAATTAGAAGCAAACCTAAGAGTTGCAGAGATCAGTAACAGTCAAGCAAAGAAGCAGCTGAAATGTATAGTATCCGTAAAGGATTCAGACAACGAGGTCACAGTTTTAAACAGTCACTGTGAAGAAGCTGTAGAGCAAATACAAAGTTCCGATGGAAATCCGGAACCATCACTGGACGCTCAGGTTGAGATTACGGAACCCACCGTAGAACGGAAACCTGTGCAACTTGTCAATGAAGTTCAATCTAACACAGCTGTGAGTATTACAAGAACCTTGAATTTAGTTTTATTGTTTGATCAAGTGGCTTTTCATCAATTTGCCTATCATGTAGTCTACAAGGTAAATGGGACATATTTGGAGAAACACAACTTCAACTCTTAATTTATAATAGACCAATGATAATTTGAGAAGGCATATCTATACTAATATTATAAAGCTGAAGAGTTTGTTTGTTTGTTTGTTTGTTTGAACGCGATAAACTCTGGAACTACTGGTTGGATTTGAAAAATTATTTTTGTGTTGGATAGTCCATTTATCGAGGAAGGTTATAGGCTATATAACATCACGCTACTACCAATAGGAGCGGAGCATATTTGAGAAATGTTGCAAAAACGGGAAAAGAAAATTCTTTTCTGAGAGCTTCCGTTGCGTGCGCTGCGAAAACGGTTTAAGTTACGAGAAAATCATGTATGAGGGAATTGTTCCTCTTTAAAAGTTCTAAAAAAAAGTCCGCGACAGCATATATCTATCTTTTAAGATTGACTCACTGTAACCTTTTCTTACTGTTAAACTGTTAGGTTAAAAATTATTATTTTTTGCGAAGCTTATTTAACCCATATGGTATTAATCTATATCTAAATAAATGTGTTTGTTAGAACGGAAATTTAATATAGAATATTTGTGCCCTTTACTGTATTCAGTTTAAACAAATATCTTAGAAGATATCGCAATGTAAAAATATTCGCGCGGCAAAATAATTTGCCCGTCGCAATGTAGGTACGGGTGATTCTGACTGGCCTCGGGGAAATTCAAATTCAAAATATTTACTGCATCATAATGTTTACAAGTACAGAGTGATATAGTATAATATCGGGAACTCAAAACAAATTAAAATCACGGAAGATATCCCGTAAGTGACATTTTAAATATTGATATAGTATATTTTAACAGTAAGAGATACCTATAGTAATTCACACTTTAATATAATCTAAGCTAATCTAAACCATCTAAACTATTTTAATAAAGAGGAAAGATATTAAGTTTTTTTTTATTGTTACGATTAGCTTAATTTATGCCGGATAGTCGATATATCGAGAAAGGTTATAGCTATATTTATGTGACGCAGACGAAGTTGCGCGGGTCAGCTAGTATAACATAAAAAAGATACAACCAAGTCGAGATCAGTAAGCAAACTGTTTTATTATCCTTTTACCCTCATTACAAAAATGTTACAATTGACAACTAATGAAAACCATCAACAAGGTTCAAATATAACATAACAAATAAGTAAGTACCTAGTGCATGATTTGTTTACCTGTTAGAGGTTGATATATTATTGTCTGTGGCTTTATTTAATTTAATGTATATTATCTCAAACCTTTGAAGCAGTGTAGCCGACGTCTTTGACGGCACGGTGAGCGCAGTGGCTAAGCGATTGGACTGTTGCGCTGCGTGTCGCGGGTTCGATCCCCGCACGGAACAAACATTTGTATGGCCTACAAATACTAGTTGTTTCGGGTCTGGGTATTTGTGTATGTGAGTTTAAATGTTTGTGAACGCACCCACGATACAGGAGAAATTCCTAGTGTGGGGCAATGTTTTTAAAAAAAAAAAACAATTGTTGGTGAGGCAAATAAATAAAATAAAAAGTCTTGTAATGTCATTGTAATCCCGAAGGGTTGGGCGTAGGTGTGTCATTGAATAGTTCACTCTCATTTCGCCAGTTATGTTTAAAAGTCTCATTAATAGGGACGTGCCAATTGCTTTTATCATCATCATCATCATCCACAGCCTGAATTCACCCACTGCTGGGTATAGGCCTCCCTTTTCTTGTGCCAGCCTCATCCAGGTTTTTCCCCCGATGGTAACTATGTTGTCTGCCCATCTTGCCGCTGGACGACCCACACTTCTTTTTTCAGTTCTTGGACGCCATTCAGTGATAGCCTTAGTCCACCTGTCATCACTGCGCCTTGCTAGGTGTCCTGCCCAACTCCTTTTGAGTTCCGCATTTGAATTGCTTTTAACTGAGAACCAATTCCTGATGGAATAATCCAATTACAATTTTTCGCAACTTGGGAATCAAACCCAGGACCTCATGCTAAACAGTATAAGATGCAAAATAAAAAAATTAAGTTCAAAAATCTAAAACCCGACTACTAACAAAATCGCGGTCTTAAAAGTAGAAAACAAGAAAATAATTCTTTTCTGATATTCTTCGTAGTCGCATGCCACTGATACCTGATGCTCCTTCATGGCGTTCTCATTGATACAAGGTGGCATGCGACTACGAAGAATATCAGAAAAGAATTATTTTCTTGTTTTCTACTTTTAAGACCGCGATTTTGTTAGTAGTCGGGTTTTAGATTTTTGAACTTAATTTTTTTATTTGAATTTTATTTTTGTGTGTACTTAAACTATAATATAATACATATTTGTAATGTGCTCGCCAAGACCTTTCATTTGATACCAAACTTGCTATGATTATCTCAATTTAATATTTTTTGAGGTAAGTTTTTGACATTTAAATTGCGTCATAAAAAGAATCTATAAAATTTATATAGCCTATGTCACCCGGGATATTCTTACGAATCTATTGACACCTAATTTATTAAAATCCGTTCAGTAGTTTAGGCGCTACGGTGGAACATACATACATACATAGACTGCCAAAATCATTACCCTTCCTTTTGGCTTCGCCGTAGTCGGGTAAAAAGGTGACTAGAGCAATGTGGCAAAATGATTTCAAAATTAAATTGCCCTTTTGCAGTTTATTTTAGGCTTCTTGTTTGCACACATGTATCACTAGATATTATAAAACAAAGTCTTCTGTCGCTTCTATCTGTCTGTCTGTTCGCGATAAACTCAAAAACTACTGCACCGATTTTCATGCTGTTTTTACCAATAGATAGAGTGGTTGTTGAGGAAGGTTTTAGTATATATTTTTTTTTCTAAATTCAACCCTAATGGGACTTTAATAGGGTATGAAAGTTTGTTGGGATAATATTCGACATCCACACTCACGGGCGAATCCGCGGGCAAAAGCTAGTAATAATATATTTGTAAGCAATTATAGGCCAATATGAAGTAGTAGTAAGATAACCCTATAACATGTCAGTGTACGCTAAGTAATAATCGACTCTGGGTGACCTAGAAACGTGTAACTTATGTGTCAAGGATTGACACATAAACATTCTTCACTCACAGGCATAAAAAAGAACATCTATACATATAATAAAATGGTAGGAAAGTCAAAACTGTACATTGAATATTTTTAAAAAAGAATACTTGGGATGTGATCTACAATCGATACCGAAGCCAAAAATATAGTTTTTAGAATTTTTGTCTGTTTGTCTGTTTGTCTGTCCGGGATAAACTCAAAAAGTACTGCATGGATTAACTTCAAATTTGGCACGAATATTATTAAGAAGTCGGGTCAACACATAGGCTACATATTATTGACTGGCCTGTTGGTCTAGTGGTTAGTGACCCTAACTGCTATGCCGGAGGTCGTGGGTTCGATTCCCACCCAGGACAAATGTTTGTGTGATGAGCACGATCATTTGTTCTGTGTCTGGGTGTAATTTATCTATAATATGTATGTATTTAGAAATATATAAGTATGTTTATCAGTTGTCTAGTACCCATAACACAAGCTCTGCTTAGCTTGGGACTAGATGGCGTTGTGTGATAGTTGTGGAATATTATTATTATTATTATTATTATTATTTTTGGTTCTTTTTGTTTCTTCTCATTTAAGAGAGCATAAGAAACCTTACACGCGGGTCGAAACCAAGGATGTAAGGTGTAATTTAGATAGAGAAGGTGGATGATAATGTAGACGAAGTCAGAAACTTTCGGGTGATTCGACAGGTGTTGAGAATGGTGGCTTTTTGTAGCATGTAGAGTGTGTTAGTAGGCATTTGTAGAGTGTTGAGGCTTTGTGTGAGAGATTTTGGTATAATACCAGTAGATGAGAGAACAATGGGGACTATATGAACAGTTTGTACATTCCATTGGGTTTTAATTACAATGGCAAGATCTTGGTACTTACTGAGTTTTTCGGAAATTGTGGCTTGGATATTATGTGAGTTAGGTATTGCTATGTCTATCAGATAAGCTGTTTTATTGGTTTTGTCGTGGATGGTAATGTCGGGTCTATTGTAATGAATGGTTTTATCAGTTATTATAGTTCGGTCCCAGTAGATTTTTGTATCGTTATTTTCTAATGTTAATTCCGGTTTATATTTATAATACGGTATCATTTCAGAAACTAGTTTATATTTAAATGATAACTGTTGGTGTATGATGGCAGCAACTTGGTCATGGCGGTGTTTATAATCGGTTTGTGCGAGTGATTTACATGCTCCTGTTATATGTTGTATAGTTTCAGAGGCATTGTTGCAATGTCTGCACAAGTCAGTCGGCTGGTTTGGGTCTTTTATGATGTATTTTCTGAAGTTACGTGTAGCTATTATTTGATCTTGTATGGCCAGCATAAAACCCTCGGTCTCGGGAAACAATTCGCCTCGTTTGAGCCAATCGTTCGACTTTACTTTATCGACGTGTGGCTGGCTCAGGCAGGCTCGATGTCTTCCGTGTAAAGCTTTTTCAGACCATGCTGCAATTTTTTGTTGAGTACTTACAATGTGTTCATTTGTTTGTGTGTTTATGTTTTGTAGGTTTAGTGGTGTTAATTTCTGATCTGTCTCCGTTACTTGTTTGTGTAGTAATGAGGTTTCTGATTTGTTATGAAAGTATGCTCTGAGTGAATGTATCTGTTTGTTGTGTAAATTGTGTATGTCTATTAATCCTCTGCCTCCTTCTTGGCGTGGCAGTGTAAGTCGTTGTATGCATGATTTTGGGTGATGTTTTCTATGTTTGGTTAGGAGTGTATGGATAGTGCGCTGCAGTTTTTTAATATCTGTCTTTGACCATCGTATGATTCCGAAAGAGTATGTGAGAATAGGTATTGCAAAGGTGTTGATGGCTTTAATTGTATTTCTCGAATTAAGGTTGCTTTTTAAGATAAGGTTGAGGCGGTGTGAGAATTTTTTGACCAGTTCTTGTTTGGCCATCTTTTGTTGTATTTGCCTGGACTGTTTAAAACCTAGGTATTTGTATGTGCTCTGTTCGTCCATAGGCTCGATCAATTCTCCTGATAGAAGTGTATAGCTATTATTTTGGGTTTTCCCTTTAACAATGGACAAAATTTTACACTTATCTACCCCGAATGACATACAAATATCATCAGAAAATTGTTGTGTGCAATCAGCTAGTTGGTAAAGCTCTTCTTTGTTAGCTGCATATAACTTTATGTCATCCATGTACATAAGGTGTGTTAGCTTGTATTGTGTGTTGTTGGTTTCTAGAGTGAATCCCGCGCCTGTTTTGTCTAACAAGTGTGAGAGTGGATTGAGTGCCATGCAAAACCACAGAGGACTTAGTGCATCTCCTTGAAAAATTCCGCGTCTTATACGGATTGGTTCAGTTACTACGGTTGAGGAGGAAGAATTGATTTTTAGAACAGTTTGCCAATTTTGCATAGAAGTTTCAAAAAATAGTTTAAGTGTTGGGTGAATTTTATAAAGATTTAGTACGTGTAGCAACCAGCTATGCGGAACTGAATCAAAGGCCTTTTGGTAATCTATGAACATTGTGTGAATATCCCTTTTGCTTTTCACAGCGCTGTTCATAGTAATGGCGTCAATGGTGAGTTGCTCCTTACACCCTTGACTGTTCTTACGACAACCTTTTTGTTGTTCTGCCAAAATGTTATTCTTAGTTAAATGCTCATATACTATTTCGCTAACGCAGGCTGTTAGAATTTTGTACAAGGTTTGTAAACAAGTGATTGGCCGGTATTTCGCTGGGTTTATGGTGTCATTCGTGTCTTTAGGTATCATATAAGTTACTCCGTGTGTTATGTATTGAGGGAGTAAATGTGGTGATTTGATGAATGTATTTAAATGGTTATGTAAGGAAGGATGTATGGTTGAAAACTTTTTATACCAGTAGTTGTGGATGTTGTCAGTGCCAGGCGCTTTCCAGTTGTGTGTGCGTTTGATGACGTCTATAAATGTAGCTACTGGTATAAACTCAAACTCCATTTCCGGAATTTCTGTTGTAGCTTCGTTAACCCAGTCTGCGTGGCTGTTATGGTGTACTGGGTTTTCCCAAATGTTAGACCAAAATTCTCGTAGTGTTTCGGGTGTAGGTGTCTCTAAATGTTGGTTAGTGGTGTCTGTGTTAGTAGATGTAAGGTTCCTATAAAATATTCTCTCATTGTTAATAAATTTTGTGTTTTGGACTTTGCGATTTGTACATGTTATGTATCTTTTAAGTCTACACGATGCTGCGCTTAATTTTTGTTTTAACGTGTCTAAAAAGTGAGGTATTAGTGTATTAGGGTTTTCGTGTTGTGCGTGTATCTGGTATTTTATCTTTATTTCTTCTACTGCAGCTATTAATTTATGACTTCTACAGCCATTTATGAAATGTGTCAGCCTACCTATGTTTGCTCTTAGATGTTCGATTTTCTTTTCTAATCTGATTTGCCATTTTGGTTTTCTCTGTATGTATGGGCGGCGGTCATTTTGAGTGGGGTCTGATATTTTAGCCCCATTACATGTAGCTGCCGTCCATGCTGCGCAGTAAATTATGGTTTGCAGTTCGGTAAATTCGATGTCGCCATTTACACACTTAGGAAGAATGACAGTATTTATATAAGAGACAATGGCAGAAAACTTTCGAGAAGTCTTTTGCTTAGGAATGTATGGTCTTTTAGTGGGGTGTGTGCAATTGAAATTTATCTGAGCTTGAAGAAATGTGGATTCAATATCTGGGTAAATTTCCGGGGCAGTATCCAAATTAGTTTGCGTTGGTCCAAATTGACCAACATCTATATTAAGCAAGAAATTCTCGTCGTCTATATTTACGTCTGTCTGAGATACGACCTCAGTATCTGTACTATTGTTTAAGATTATATTTGCTGTTAGAGTATTGATAGGTGTATCAGAGAAGTTAGTATTTGTAGCAAGTTGTTCTGAGTCGTCATGATTTATGTCTTCAATGTTTGGTGTATCAGTGTTGCTATTTTTTAGTTCACAAGCTACTTGGTTTTTAATTTCCTTTAATCTGTTGTCGTGTATATATTTGTTATTTATAATCGCTCTAACTTGATCAGACAATCTTTGCTCTGTTATATGACCTAATTCTGGGTATATATTTATAAATTCCTCATGTATTTTTTTTCTATAGGCTGTTTTATTTGTTTCTAACTGTGTGGTTGTGTAGTATATTCTAATTATTGTTTCATTGTATTCGTTCGTCCATCTGATGCGTTGGCCAGATTGTGTACTAGGTTGTGTAGAGTGTTGCTGAATTTGAGTGTGTATCATTTGTAGTTCGGCTCTGACTTCTTCATAAATCTGGTCTATTGTGTCTTGTGGCAATAATTTCTTCTGTATTATGGCCCTACGCTGGTCACCTATTCTTTGTCGGCTGACTTGCATAGCAGGATATGTTTCTAAGAATTTAGTGTGTAGCGATGGTAAGTATGAATTTTTATCTGTTTCCATACTAGTAAGATGAAGATAGGTGCGTAGGATGAATTTATTCATTTCAATGCTCCATTTCCTACGACTTGTTGCAGCTTTAACGGAGGGTACAGTATCGTCGACAAAATTTGTCTCCTGTACAACATCCGCTGGCTGTATGCTTATTGATGAGGAAGAAGGCGTCGGAGTGACACGAAAAGATTGCGATGATGAAGGAATTGATGGAAAAAGAGATGAAATCGATGACGAAGATGCTTGTGATGTTTCATCATCTAACTGAGGCAGCTTTGCCTGAAGTTGTTTTTTTGATCTAGTATTCATGTTAATCCCACGAGTAGCTAGGGACTTATAAAGTCGACCACAGCAGAGCCCTGCGTTCACTGTGGCAAGGGTAAATAAAACTGGAGGTCCCCTATTATCCAGAGTTGGCACACTAGCGACTAGGCTCTCCCCTAACCATGCAGCTCTCAGCGTGTACAACCTTAGCTTGGATTGTGTTGTATCTCTCTTGGTCTGGCCCCTCACCCTAAACCTATCTCAGCAAAGTAAACTCCACCAGAACAGACCTAGGGCTCATTGGAGCGCACAAGCCCCACCACGACGTCAACGTAGAGATACGGCGGTGGGATTATTATTATTATTATTATTATCACGCTATCACCTACGGGGAACGAGCAGTGAACCTTTATTTCGTCAACGCATTCTGTAAGAACGTGTAATCTAACGACGCATATCTAAATGTTGTTATTATGTTAACCATTCTATAAGCTAGCTTCACACTATAAAAAACACGCAATAAAAGTAACTTAGGCCGATAAACATAATTAAATGAATATAAGTAGTACCAAGAATTTTTTTAAAGCAGCGCCATCTATGAGATTTCAAAAACATCAAGTCGAATTACATGTGTAAGCCTTTTTGGGTATAAATAATTTAAATTTGATCATGTTGGTGAGCTTAATAGTTGTTATTAAAAGTCATAGATGGAGTTGTGCATGTTCTTAGACGTCCACCTGGAGAACAGCCAGCGCATATATTTTGATCCCGACGACGTTGCTGAGCGCTTGGAAAATCCGCGCCAAACTGTCTTGGCATTTTTCAGGCTCTGTGAAATCGACCAGTTTGCGAGGTTCCTTACGTATGACGAAGTGCCTTCATATTACACATACGACAAGCAAAGGGGTGTAATAGTAATAGTCCTCCTGACCGTTTTCGGCCACGGCGGCCAATCTTAGCAGAGATTAGCCAACTGCGCGGGAGATATTATAGTGCACAAGTGTGTGCGCAGGCACAGGTGCACTCTATGTTCCTTTCCTCTCATAGTCCGATGGGACGGCAATCCGACACGACCGGAGAGAGATCAGGCGCAGGACCAACGGCTTAACGTGCTTTCCGAGGCACGGGGGTACTATACCGCCAACTTCCAAACTCCGGCCTACTATTGGGAAATTTCTAATGAAAAACCCAATAGTACTTTTTGTCCGACCCGGGAATCGAACCCAGGACCTCATACACAGCAGTCGCGCTTACGACCACTAGACCAACGAGGCAGTTCAAAAAAAAAGAAAAAAGGGGTGTATTTAACCGACATCGACGAGGACGTGCTGTGGAAGGTTTTCCGGGAATTTTCAAGAATACCGCATTGGGTAGAGTTTATACCGTGCACCTGAATAATGGTGAATGCTATTTTCTGCGGTTGTTACTTCACACGGTCCGAGGCCCAACGTCTTTCGCCTTTCTGAGGACATTTGAAGGCGTGGAGTATCCCACTAACCGCGCAGCCTCGAAGTCACCTTCTCGACGGTGACCAAAACTGGGATGACACCTTCGCGGAGGCGAGCGTCAGTAACAGTCCCAGCCGCATGCGTCATCTGTTTGCCGTCATCTTGGTGTTTTGTGGAGTTGCAAACCCGGTAGCATTGTGGGAGAAGTATCGCCATCATCTGTCTGAAGATATTCTCCGAGCTTTTAAGGCGTGCTACTAGAGACGAAGTCGAAGTAACTGATGAACGCGTGCTGAACACCTGTCGCAGTTCACTTCAACACGTGGTCATTTCTATTGGCGGCAATCCACTGGTCGAATATGGGTTACCAGCTCCCCAATCATCACCGCATCAAGACCGCGGAAATCAGGAGTAAAACGCTGAGGCATTTTACGATCCGGGTGTAATGACTACCATACGAAATGACCATGTCGCTTTGTTCTCTTCAGAGCGAAAACAAATTTATGACACCGTCCTTGAAAGCGTTGGGCAAAACCAGGGTAAAATGTTTTTCTTGGATGCTCCTGGTGGAACAGAAAAAAACAATTTGTTACAACTGGCATACTTGCAGAGGTCAGGAGGCAAGACAAAATTGCCATTGCTGTAGTGTCGTCGCAAATCGCTGCCACACTGCTTCCGGGTGGCAAGACACATGCCATGTTTAAAATTCCTATCGATTTAGAGAGTGCCGAAACGCCTGTTTGTGGTGCGTCACGTAACAGTGTTAAGGCACCCGTGCTCAAGGATTACTCACTGATCGTATGGGATGAGTGTACGATGGCCAATAGGAAGGCAGTTGAGGCGGGGGACAGAACCCTGCAGGACATCCGCAGGAACGAACATTTGATGGGTGGTGTCACAGTTCTGTTCAGTGGCGATTTCCGACAAACGCTTCCCGTGGTGACGCGGGGATTGAGGGCTGACGAGGTGAATGCTTCATTGAAACGATCTTCGTTGTGATCACGAGATCGCACTCTGCGCTTGACCATTAATATGAGAGCTCGGCTCGGCGGCAATGCACGTGCTCAAGAATTCTTCGATGTCTTTCTAAGTCTTGGCGAAGGCACTCTACCAGAGGAGAGATGTGGACCGGTGGTGCTTCCAGAATCTCTCATTATAGTTGTATCCATCTAAGAAGAACCCATTCGCTGTGTGTACGGGGACATCAGTCGTATACCGCACCAACAGAATTGTTGGGTGTGTGAGCGGGTTATTTTGACGCTCAAAAATGATCAGGCTGCAGCAATTAACGAATGCATTCTCTCGGAAATTGAACGGAATGAAGTGGTCTACACCACTATAGACATTGTGTGTGGTCGAGCAAGATGACGCCACACATTATCCCGTGGAATTTCTGAACTCCCTGTCAGCAAGTGGACCTCCAGCGCATACCATCAAGCTGAAGGTCGGTGTCCCGATTATGCTTCTTCGGAACCTATCTGCGAACCGACCTCTAGATGAACTGCTTCTCACACGGGCAATAAATTGTACTTCGCTTGCTCCCGCGTCACCAGTCCTGACTCTCTATACATTTTGACTGCGGAGAGCCAAACCACTACTATGGTTTATCGAGAAGTCCTATAAGTATGTATTTTTACCCCATTCTGTATTCCTAATTCATTTTTTTCTCTCCATCTGCTTCAGTCACAACTTATGACTAAAGCAGGCTGGAAGACAGTCTCCCTCTGTTACTGCACTTTCTGTAGATATAAAATGTAAAGAAGAAACGGGTAAATGGAAAGGTATTTTTGGTGCTGTATAGCGTTCACGCAGACGACGTCGCGGGCAGCAGCTAGTTCTAAATATTACAAATAATTTTAAAAACGTATCTGTTCGTAATTTTTAAAATAACTGCTTTTTACTGAATTCATATATTATACTTAGTCACAACCATGTTTTTTCAACTTTGGTAGTGTGTCTGTTTGTGTAACAAATCTCTGAAACGGCTGAACCAATTTTGACGGGACTTTTACTGGACTTTTACTGACACATAGCTGATGTTATAAGGACCAACTAAGGCTACTTTTATTTCCCGTCGGGGCTGCGAGTTGTTCACAAGAGAAACCGCGACCTCGACATAAAGGGCTCAGAAGGAACATGGGTGGTTTTTAATCAGTAGAAGACTGACACTCCCTTTCGCTCTGCCCTAGAGCGGGAGGGGTTATTTGATAATTTTCCACACGCCCAAAAAAAAAGGCTACTTTTATTTTAGAAAAATAGGGATTTATGCAAAAAATAAAACCATGAAGTTGCTAAAATAATCTAATATTTGTATGATTATAATTTCACGCAGACTAAGGTTTGGCAACAGCTAGTGTTCAATAAGGTTTTGCATAGTGTTAGTAAAAATCGTCATTTTCGTCTTATGCAGAAGACTAAAATGACGATTTTATATTTATTTCAAAAGTAAATCACCGTTCACCCTTCGCATAGTTGTGTGGAAACAGTCTTCTTGCGACTCAACAAAAATCACAGAAAAAAAATGTGCCTGAAAAATTTATAGGTACCTACCTACCTAATATATTTCCGAAGCATATTCATAAAATTTAACGAAGAGCTGTTAGAAAGAAAGAAAACATATTTATTTGGCACATGCCACAAGTGCACACAACAAAGTAAAAAATATGAAAAACAACTAAGAACTAAACACGAAAAAGAGTGTGTATCTCACGGCTGCGCCAAATAGAGGTCCTATTTGGCGCAGCCGTGAGATACACACTCTTTTCAGCAAACTCCCGAGCAACTAGTGCCCGACGCTGGTTTTCAACTGGCCCTGACATGGTGATGTGACGTTGTTACACTAACAGTTATCTCTTATTATGTAAAGACCATTGTTTATTATCTCTTTGTCTGATGAAGTATGAATATACTTAGTTTTTACGAAAGTTAAAATTAGCAGCTAATACCTAATTAGGTATCATTGTTTCTCTTGAACTTGAATGGCAAATAGCCAGATAATACGTATGTTAGAGTAAACAATGTAAATGAACTGTTCTTCATTTACATTGTTTACTCTTCTTTATTATAAACATAAATAATGTCTGCCTACCGCGTCGGTCTTGTGGTCGCATTATGCGCGATTACTGATCACTAAGATTCTGTGTTCGATTCCCGAGTCAGGCAAAGTGTTATCCCCGCCGTGTTCTCGTAGCGTCGATCGGCGGCGGTGACCTCTCGCGTCCGGCCCTGGTGCAAGCCATGGTCCGGAGCGAGGAGGAATGGGACGCCGTCGCCTCCTTCTGCGAAGCAGTGATGCTAGCGAAGGAGGTGGCGGAACGAGAGAGGGAGAGAACCTCTCAACGTCCCAGCCGCCGCGGAAGGCGCTCCGGGCGTCGGGGGTCACGCGATGACCTCCGGCCACCGTAGGCGCGGGCCTGTGGACGGTGAGTAACGGGCTAGCTCGCCGTCCGGCCGTCGTCATGACGGCAACAGACCGTGTCGGCGGCGCGTACGTGTTCCACGCGCGCCTCAAAGAGATGTCAGCAAGGAGGGGCCCGCAAGGGCCGACGCCCGTCGGGGCTGTGGATATCGAAAGGTTACCGCGGCTCCGACACAAGGGCGAAGAAGAGGGAACATGGGTTGGTTTTTAGTCAGTAGAAGTCTGACACTCCCCTTCGCTCTGCCCAAGAGCGGGGGGGGGTTATTCGATGATTTTCCACCCACCAAAAAAAAAAGGCAAAGTGTTATTTGGTTTTTTCCACCGGGGATTTCTCAGTAGCGGCAACGAAGTCTGAATTTGTGCCCAGTTGATGGCAACAGACTCGAGGAGCTCGTGGCTACATAAGAACTGCCACTCAGGTCGATCTTTAGGTAAAGCTGTGTTTGCCTAGGTTGGTCTGTGGATGGGTGACCGCCCGACATACCGAGTTTCCTCCGTGCCTCGGAAAGCACGTTAAGCTGTTGGTCCCAGCTGCCATAATATAGATCTTTGGCAGTCGTTACAGGTAGTCAGTGACCTGAAATTCTGACATCCAGTCTTACTAAAGGGTATCGTATTACCTAGTATTAAGGCGCTGACAAGAGCCAAATAGGCTTGTATTGAACAATTTTTTAGCCAAATCTATACAGTTTGACACGGCGGAAAAAATATATGTTAATCTTGAACATATTTCTGATAATTTCGTTGTTTTCAAAACACGTTTTTGAAAAGTTTTCTCGATACAAAAAAATGGTAAACTAACCTCTTAAAATGATCTTCCAACAAAAATATCTGTATTACTGATGAACGTACGTTGGTAAAATTTATAACAATAACGTATCATATTTAAATACAAAATTTGGTTGTTTTTAATTTTTGATTATTTAATAAATTATTATTTTATAATTAATCATTATATGGTTTGTAAGAAGTTCGAGCGTTGCGTCATCGCGCTCTCTTTCTTACGTATGCAATCCGACAGTGAGCGCTTAGGCGCGGTGCTAGACGGACGTATGTCACTTTGCGCCCCACTGACAGCTATCCGTTCATCTATAAATTATTATTGACCGCGTCACAATGTTAGTCCAGGATCCACGGTACATTTTTTCACTTGATTACTATCAAGCTAATTTTCCGTGAGCCAACATTACCCTATACGAAAACTCTCGATTGTGGTAGGTAATAGGGGCAGCAGGGATAAAATATATATTGATTATATATTATTCTATATTTATATATTATCACATGAAGTGCAAATTGAGATCGTTAATTTTCATCATTTTGAATCGGTAGTCTCATAGACTTATGATCAACAGTCAACACTGAGTAAAGTGACATCTAGTTTCTAAACAAGTGATACGCTGTAATAGACATCTAGTGATAAATATCAGTACTACATAAACAACTATGGACGAAATCAATAATGTGACAGTCAGACGCGCACGAGCGCACTCAAGTTCCGACAACTTGGATGAAACTTTTGTCAATCGCACACTAGATGGCACTGTATGTAGTATGCCTGACATATCAGATGATGATGACATTGATTTAATTACTCAGTTAAAGAAAAATATTAATGACCTTACCATTAAACTCAGTAGCGCAAATGGAGAAATTGACTCATTAAGCTTAGAAATTGGCAAGCTTAAAAAGGAGAATGAAAATCTTACTCGGAAAAACTTACTGTACAGGCAAATAGTTGCTAGCCCATCAAAATCTCCTACCATCACCCCAAAAAAACAAGGGATTAAATGCTCAAAACAAACTGGGTGTATAAATAAACAAACACAGACTGATTCTTATATTGTAGCCAAAAATAAAGTCTCATTATACTCGCCAACATCTACACAAGAACCAAGATCCGAACAAAATACAACAACAACCAGTAAGATATGTATTCTTAGCAATAATAAGGAAAACAAGATTCTTTCGATCTCAAATACCACTCTGCAATTCAAGTCAGAGATATGTCACTACTTAATGCCACACTGTACGATGGACCAAATTATGCTCAATATAGAAACCAAACTGAAGTCATTCACTATGAACGACTTCTGTATTATATTTATAGGAGAAGAAGACATCAACTCAAATGACTACCCTAATTTGATATATAGTATACGAGCATCTATAAATAAAATTCAACATACAAATATTATTATTTGCGCACCGACATATAAATGTGGCAATTACACTAATATATTTAATGGGAAAATTGAATATTTCAATAGTCTACTATGTCATGATATACTCACCCACGAACACGCTTACTTTCTCGACTCAAACATGAACCTGACCTATGACTATAAAATGTTCTATAGACGTAGCGGAAAGCTCAATAACACTGGCATGCGAACAATTTTTCAAGATTTAAATGACATTTTGCTCGATATCAAACGTTTTTACGCTGACTCAATAGATTCAAACAATGTGACACAAGAAAATAACTTGACTCGACCAATTGATGACCAAGAAGAAACAAAAACGGCAGGAAACCAGGAGAATATAACAGATTTTTTTCGAGACTAATAATGTTTGTGTTATGCATCAGAATATTGCCGGGTTATTAAACAAATCCGACAACCTCACAATATGCTTAGATGAGCTGTTATCAGAAAAGGGTGTAAGTGTAGATATATTGTGTGTAACTGAACACTTCATCATGACAGGATACGAGTCTTATTTAACTATACCAAACTATCAACTAGCGGCTTCGTACTGCAGGAAAGATAGCAAGAGAGGTGGAGCATGCATCTTGGTAAAGAATGGACATAACTTTATAGAATTAAAGAAGATAGCCAACATATCAGAGCCCGGAGTATTTGAATGTTGCGCAATAGAGTTACCTAACTATAACATTGTCCTGGCTTGTGTATATAGGGTTCCCAAGATAACAAACTTCTACGTATGTATGGACAAATTACAAACCCTCCTGCAGGAGTTAACTAAGAAATCCCATCATAATATTGTCATTGCAGGGGATTTTAATATCGACATTTTAAAGAAGAATGTTCATACGATTGATTTTGAATGCCTATTACTGAACTATAATTTAAAATTAGCTTTGAATCAGCCTACACGCCTAAAGAGTAAAACCTGTATTGATAATATTGCTCATAACTTTCGCAAATCATGTAAGGTCGAAGTCTTAGAACTAGCTTTATCGGACCATACAGCACAAATAATGACATTTCCAGTACAAAAAAAATGTAAGATTAAATATTGGCAGGTTTTAAGACGTGACTACTGCAATGAAAATATGACAAAATTTAAAAATTGCATAAATAACTTATCATTTTCTGACATTTACAAAACTAATGATCCTAATGTAGCGTACAAATCCTTTTTTGACATATTTTCATTATTTTATAAATTGTGCTTTCCGGAAAAAAATGTTCGAATTAGCACGATACGAAAACCAAAATGGGTTTCACGTGGTGTAAAACTTTGTAGTAAAAAGAAAAGACAACTTTTATGGCAATATAGATTTAATCCAAATGAGACTAACAAGAGAAAACTAACTTGTTATTCAAAAGTATTTAAAAAAATTGTAAGACTTACTCAAAAGGCACAGAACAATTATGCTATAAATACGTCAGATAACAAATCAAAAACTACTTGGAAAATTATAAACAACTCTAAATTCAACGTTCCAAAAAATTGTATTGACAAAATTTGTGTACAAAATGACGTCATCACTGACCCAAAGACTATTGCAGATGCTTTTAATAATTATTTCATTGACAAAATCAATCCTATAGCAGGATCTGGGAATAATGCGGCATCCCTGATACCAAAAAGGAAAGATTCCTTTTTTCTCGCACCATGTCTGCCAATCGATGTGTTTAAAATTATAAATCAATTGAAGAATACAAATAGTGTGGGACATGATGGCCTATCAACTAAAGTCTTAAAATCTGTAGCGGGAGAAATATCACCGCATCTTAGCTATATAATTAATCTGTGCATCGAGACAGGTGTTTTTCCCGATGCACTGAAAATATCAATCATTAAGCCACTATTCAAAAAAGAAAATAGAGAGCTTATGCAATTTTATAGGCCAATATCCCTCATAAGTGTAATTTCCAAAGTATTTGAAAAGTATTTATGTAAACAATTGTATTCTTACCTCGAAAAAGACAACATTCTCGCTAATGAACAGAAAGGGTTCAGGGCCCCTACTATGACGTCTTAAAACATTCCTAACTTACTCCTAATCCATTGTGGAAACGTGACAGAACTATACAGGGTGTCTAGCGCCATCTCTTTTCCACACTGGAATAAGAATAAGTTAGGAATGTTTTAAGACGTCATAGTAGGGCCCCAGAAATGGTAAAACTATCAACTTAGCAATTTACGATTTTTTATATTATGTCATGAAAAACGTAGACTCTAACACACCTGTATGTACGATCTTCTGTGACATGACGCAGGCTTTCGACCATGTCCGGCACGACATATTGATTGAAAAATTAGAAGCATACGGCATAAGAGGTAATGTCTCAAACCTTATTAAATCATATTTAAG
Source organism: Diarsia mendica (assembly GCA_949316265.1). NCBI lineage: Eukaryota > Metazoa > Arthropoda > Insecta > Lepidoptera > Noctuidae > Diarsia > Diarsia mendica. The sequence continues at coordinate 4,986,312 of OX438906.1, read as the reverse complement.
CAACAGAGAACAATTTACAGAAATTTCAGCTGTAAATAAAAACAGTAAACAGGAAATTATGTACAGATCAAGGGAACGTGTAGTTAAATTTGGCGTGCCCCAAGGTACTGTCGTGGGCCCGCTATTTTTTATATTATATATTAATGACTTACCCAAAAGTATCGATCACCCAATGACACTCTTTGCCGACGACAGTACCATTACAATAGCTTGCAAGAATAGAGACACATACGAATCTGACATTAATAATTCTATAGAATCAATGGTAAAATGGTTGGAAAACAATAATCTTAAGATAAACCTTGGGAAAACCAATATTCTGCATTTTGCCCAAAGATCATCCATACCAAATGTAAATGTCCATTATTGTAACGCCAACATAGATAAAGTGAATATGACTAAATTTCTTGGAATAACTATTGACGGCAAATTAGATTGGAAAGCGCATACGGAAGCATTAAGCAAAAAAATTAGTAATTCCGCATATGCATTGTATAAATTAGCCCCCATCTTAAATGTAAATGCGTTGCTAACGGCTTATCACGGCTTAGTGTCCTCTAACTTAATATATGGACTCATTTTTTGGGGAAATTCAGTAAATAAGGGTATGATTTTCAAAACACAAAAGAGATGCCTGAGGGCTATGTTTGGACTTCATATTACAGAGAGCTGCAAACCATTTTTTAAAGAATACAAAATATTAACTCTTCCGTCAATGTACATTTTGGAGACCATTATGTTCGTCAAATCGAACCCACACTTATTCCCCTTAGTGTCAGATAAAGTTGTTCGAAATAGACGCGACAACACTAAGCTATGTATTCCGAGATCCAAGACGACACTAATGCGGAAAAGTATATTCTGTATGGCGCCAATTATGTTCAATAAGTTGCCAAAACATTGGAGGGAATACAAATACCGACAAATTAAAAAATAAATTAAAAGGCCTTTTATTAGAGAAAGCTTACTATAGCACTGACGAATTCTTATCTGACAATTTAATTTGACTTGTTTATTGACATCCTAATTTTATTAATACCCGATTTGACATTTGTTTTTTTTTTTTTTATTTCTATTGTATTATTATGATGAGCATATGACATTGTTTTATTGTATTTGTACCGTCTAATTTCAAGTAATGCTCTAATTTAAATGATTAATTATAAATGTGTTTAATGGGCAATTTTAAAATTAATATGCTGTCTAGCGTCCTGCTTCTCTTATTTGTACGCCATTTAGGCAAAACATGACTGTCTGCTTTATTATTGATGTAACATCTTGCATGCCATGTGTTGTGTATACTCATGTTTTGAACAAATAAATTATCTTTATCTTATCTTTATCTTATTATAATTATTTATTTGATGATTTTCAAAAATCTATTACTAACTATTTTATTTTTATCTGATGATCATTATCTAAATCCAACATGTATTGATAACGAGCTCATCAAAAATTACTACAAACCAGGGGTCCGTAGCCGAATGGCAAAAAACGGAACCCTTATATATTCGTCATGTCTGTTTGTCCGTCTGTCCACCCATATGTCACAGCCACTTCATTCGGAAACTATTGAGACTACACAGTTGAAACTCTACAAGTATTCTGTGAACCGCTTTACGATTTTTATACAAAAATAAAAAAAAGGATTTAGGGGGTCGCCCCATACATGGAACTGAAACTATATTTTTTTTTTCATCAAACCTATACCTACGTGTGGGGTGTCTATAGACATTAGACAGGTCTTTAAAAATGACATTGAGGTTCCACAAACAATTTTTTCTCAAAGCCAATCGTTTGGAAGACAGACACTTCCAAAGTAAAATGGCGACCGGCCTCGCGGTCGCTTGCCTTCGGTATTGCCAACAATGACCAGCTTTTCAAGGCTGCTATCTCCTCTTTGCATTATGTGGCCGAAATAAGACAAAATACGCTGTAGGCAAACTGTTGACAATCGAGTCTTGATATCGAGTTGGTAAAGGATAGACACATTTGTGCGTTTGGCCGTCCATGGAATTCGGAGAATCCGCCTAAAACACCACATTTCGAATGCGTCTATCCTCTGTCTTACTCTTGTTTGGATTGTCCATGTCTTAACTTGTGGGGAAAAATGCTCCTTCCGAGAAGCCTGTGCCTGAAAAGGAACCGATCCAGGCTGATGATGGTTTCGTGACGGTGTTGAGGAGGATGCGCCGTCAGCGAACCATCAAGAACCGCTGCGGCACGGCTCCATCGGAGCCCAATGTGCATATTCGTGCCGCAAAGCCGAACACTCCTTTGTACCTCTCCCGTCTACATTACACCACTACGACGGAGGACATCGTGGAGTACGTGCGCCAGAAGATCAAGTACGTGGCGAGAGTGCAGCTGCTCGAGTCGCGCCGCAACGTCAACTTTAAGGCGTTTGTGGTGCGAGTACCGACATGCTACCTGCACCTCGTCTTGGAAGAGGACTTTTGGCCGCAGGGGGTGGTGTTTCGACGCTTCCGCGGGCAAGTGCCACATGATCGCACAGTGACGTAGTGCAACTGTAGTGATACTAATATAGTTTTAAGGTTTTGTTTACTAACACAAGCTGTCAATTATATCGTATGTATGTTAGTCTGTAAGGTATTTATCTATGGGCCAAAGTAGCCTGAAAATAAATAAATATTATTATTATTATTATTATTAACTCTATGGAGGAAAATCAGGAAAACTAGTGCTCTGACCAAACGGGCCTTCGTTTTAAAACTTATACCACGTTTTTCCCAGATGTTCCGGGGGCGTAATATAGCATCTTTAGCCATGGCTATCCGCCGTTTTATTTCTGTGACGCAGCTACCTTCATTACTTATATTGGAGCCCAGTTAATCGAAGCTGTCCACAGTATAGATGCCTTAGATGTTATAGGCGCCCGATAGGTTACCCGCACGATGTACCACCATAAGCTTGGTTTTCTGCCTATTTATTGCAAACCCTACTTTGCCACTTTCCACTTCCAATCTGTGCCGTATCTCTTTCATGTTGCCAAATGTTGTAGCAAGGAGAACGGTGTCATCAGTGTACCTCAGATTGGAAATCCACTTTCCACCAACAGTAAACCCCTTGTCCCAGCCCTAAAGAGTCTTGAATGATATTACTCTTCGTACATATTGAAGAGCAGAGGTGAGAGGATGCATCCCTGCCTAACGCATTTGAACAGTCGGTGTCTATTTTGACGAAAGAGCGGTTGTTGATGTGTAGGTAGAGGCATCGGACTATGTCAATAAGATGTTGAGGCGTTCCCATGTCTTTAAGAACCCCCCACAGCTTGCCCCACTCCACGCAATCAAATGCTTTGGTATAATCTATGAAACATATCAATACAGGGCTGTTAAATTCCCGACTTTTCTCTATAATTTGGCGAACGTTCAGGATTTGTTCCCGCGTGTCTTTGCCTTTAACAAAACCTGCTTGCTCTTCTGGAATTTGTGGCTCCAGAAAGTGTATTAGCCTGTTGTTTATGATGTACAGGAGTATTGATGGTGCGTGGAGTAAGTGCCAAACACTTAATATAATTTTTAGAATCTTTTAAGCAACTTGTAAAGAGTGGGTTTAATAGAAAATATCCAATCCCCAAAACCCAGTTAGTAAGTAATCATTTTTAATGACTTCGTTATCGATACATATTGGAAGGAAGGAAGGGGACTCTTTGATCAAACCATACATTTTGTAGGACAAATATTTTTTCAAATAATTTAGATAATTATCATCAGATTTAACAAAAAAAACCCAGCTGATGATTCTCAAAAGTGTTTGTACTTAACACTTTTGAGAATCATCAAACCAACATATTTTATCCCTGCTACCCCTATTACTTACCACAATCGAGAATTCGAGAGTTTCGTGCAGGAAATTGTTGGGCGTCTCGCCGTCTCATCAAAATTAGCTTGATAGTAATCAAGTGCAAAAATGGACCGCGGATCCTGGACTATTTGTTTCTTACTTGGTAGTATGGCGCTAGGGTATCGGAAAAATTGTGGGCGTGTCCAAAAATACTGAAACATCAGAAGTCAATAGCTATTGTCATCGTCTTAACTGGGTTGTGGAGGTCTGATAATCAGTCGGTCCATGTAAAATACTGGTATTCAGCTGCATCCGGGTAGACTGGAAGTAGACCCCAATTTAGTTGGGAAAAGGCTAGGCAGATGATGATGATGGCAACAGACTCGCCCCCGAATACGTGGGACTTAAACATAACTGGTGAAATGTGGGTGTAGATACTATTAGACACACCTCTGCTAACCCTTCGGGCATTACAGGCGTTATATATCTTACTAGCTGATGCCCGCGGCTTCACCCGCGTGGATGTTGTTCAAATTATATACTAAAACCTTCCTCTTGAATCACTATCTATTTAAAAAAACCGCATCAAAATCCGTTGCGTAGTTTTAAAGATTTAAGCATACAAACAAACAAACAGACAAAAAAGCGACTTTGTTTTATACTATGTAAGGAAGGATAAGGATGTGTAATATCTTTATTTTAAAATGTTTATGTGAGTGTGTTCGTAATTCTTCTCCTCTAAAACGGCTTGACCGATATTTTTTTTTTAATAAATTCTCTATTTTTATCTGACTCTGCTCTCGTTGTTCTACTAAATGAGTGAAATTATGCTTCGTTGATTGTGTTGGGTTCGAACTCAGAACCTGACTTGGCAGTCCGACGGTGACACCACTAGTCTATCATTGCTATTATATAATAAAACTGAAGTTTGATCACGCTAAGATTCGCATTCGATAGCGCATTCTTGAGGAAGTTAGTTGGCACCAGGCTACGACCCTAAGACCCGGTCACCCGATAGCCAAAAAAGCAGAGACGAGCAGAGCGGAGAGATGTGCCAAATTCGACCAATCACAAGAAGGGCGAAAGCCCAGCTGTAAATTTTAACTAATGTGATTGGCTGATTTCCGCACGTCTCCTCTCGTCTCCACTCCTCTCCGCTTTGGTGGAAACCGGGCCTGAGCAGAACGGCAGGGCACAATAGTTATTTATAACTCGTTGATATATCAAATCGATAAGCTAAAAACGTGAAACCAATAAAATAATTGAACGAAAAGTGTGAATAATCGATTAGCGACGACAAGCCGTGACCGAACACAGAGGTACAAACATGTGCTCTTAACAAATAAGTTTAATGGCCTGAATAATTTTACATAATACTGTGACTATCTCAATCAGGAAAAACATTGTTCGTTATGTCCACGTTTATTAGCATAATAATGGAAGTGTGTAAAGATAATCTACACTAATCTACACTAATATTATAAAGAGGAAAGATTTGTATTTTTGTGTGTATGTTTGTAATGTATAAACTCATTAATTTTTCTACGCCTATTTCAAAAATTCTTTCACCACTAAAAAGCTACATTCACCATAAGTAACATAGGCTTTTAGATTTTTTATCCCTTTTTTCCCACGGGAACGGGAACTACGCGGGTGAAACCGCGCGACGTCCGCTAGTAATACATAATATAATGATTGATTGATTCGTGGCTAAATACTTAATGCCGCTGGGATCGATCTTTAGGTTAAGCCGCGCTTGACCAGGTTGGTCTGTGGATGGGTGACCATCCATCCTAAACCGAGTTTCCTTCATGTTCCCAAAATTCACAATATACATATAAAAAAAATAGGAATAAGGCCAGTAGTTCCAAAGATGCAAGGGTCCCTTTTTCAGAGTTTGGGAAATCATCAAATGACTCCCTACCCCTCTGCCTAGAGCGGGTGGAGTCATTGTGTGTCAGACTTCTACTGACTAAAAACCACCCATGTTCCTTCTTAGCCCTTTGTGCCGAGGACGCGGTATGTCTTTCGATTTCGAACAACCCGCAGTCCCGACGGGGTTTAAGGGTTTGGTTTCCCTTACATCCGAATTTAAACACTACCTCTTTATAATGACTGCATGGATTAGTCGCAGTAATTGAATCCTGTGTAAATTATTTTTTGTAGATAACATCAGGCGAACAGTTTATTGCGATTCCTCGAGACCAACCAAGCGCACCGTGCATTGGATGCGCTTCTCACGTGAACCCAGAGGCTGCGGGCGTAAGCGACCTCGCGGACCTCGGAGTGAGACATCTTGACCTTCACGAACCCTCCGCCAAACATAGTCTGGCTAAAGTTATAGATGTTGAAAGGCAAGTTCAAGTAAGTAAAAACATTGTTACATAGCTGAATAGGTTATGCAATAGTCACAAAAACTACATTGATTTGAAATTTCCTTCACAGGTAGTAAACGGAGTCCGATACATTTTAACTCTTTCAATTAATTCCAATAATTGTACTCAACTAGAAGCAGAAAACTGTGTTTCGTCTAAGGTCTGTAAGATCACTATTCTTGCGAAACCATGGGTTAAACTGTCCAATGGTGGAAATTACAGAGCAATCTTAGCAAACAATTGTACAGAAGAATGGAATTTCGGAGATAACGGTGAAGTTTTACCCGAACTCTCTACTGATGTCGATCAGAATAAGGGAAGTTCATCTACTGATCCTGGTGACATTAATGCTTTTGATGGTGATATACAAGTTAAACATGAAACAGATGTTCAATCCCAGCCGAATCAAGGAAGATCCCTTACAGACGAGGATATTAGAAAAATACAAGAGCAAATTATTACGGATATTCAATTCCATGAAGTCACTGAATCAATCAGACAATCTTCCACAATATCTCCTGTGTCTGATGTAACCAAGCAACATGTTTTCAAAGTCGAATCTGATAAACATAATGAAAATTCTATTCCCGTTACTGAATCAGCAAAAACTGAAAAACAAGCTTTTAAATTAAATCTAGATAAAAAGAAAGCCATAGATGAAATGTTAGATTTTTTTGACTTTTCTGGTTTTAAACCCAAAACTGCAGTTGAAGATGTTGTTCCTAGAGTCAGGCGTAGTTATGATTATGATCTGCAAGTGCTGTCACTTGCGGAAGATTTTCATGGTATTAAAAATAGTATAGAAAATGCTCGTTTTATGTATGAAATGGCGCAAGCTGTGGTTGACTATATGAATGAAATGGATATGGATGTAAAAAATAGAGTTGTAAAAAATGTCATTAGAGCTGAAGAAGAAAGGGAAAATCTTCAGCGTTTTGTATACATTCAAGCTCGTGTTACGATACCTTGTGATAAAGTTGAATGTGAACCGAGAGACGTGGATACTCAAATTTGTAATGGCGTTATTGATTGCTCAAACGAAAACAGCCCACAAATATTAAGCACTTTCTGTTACAACGATAACAAAGAAAACGACTATAGGGAAGATATCAAAGAAGTGCCTCTCAATGATCCTGTTCTACGCCGACTGGCTGAAGAAGCCGTAAACGAAATGGAATCTGAATCAAAATCTCAATACGCAATGAGAATTAATAAAATAGCGTCAGCTGTTACTCAGGTAACATCTGGAACATTGACCAAATTTTCAGTTATCGTTGAGAACATTAAATGTAACAAAAGTGTACCTTTGCCATTACGAATAAACTGCACGGTTCTAGAACAATTAGGATCAAAAATTTGTGATATTATTGTCCACGAGAGACATTGGCTTAAAGAAAAGAAAATTTCGTATTCTTGTACTGACAGACCGGCCGATATGAGAATATCGAAAAGTGAAAAGGTGATCAGAAATGTCACTGTAGACGACCCAAAAATTATTGAAATGTTGCAAGAAGCCATACAGTATTTGGAATCTCAGTCTGATAAGGCCAACAAACAAAAGATTGTAAACATAAAATCTATTTCATCCCAAATTATTGCTGGGTTCTTGACTAAAATAGAATTTGTTGTTGGTTACACAGATTGTACAGACGAAAATTACTCCAGAGATCAAATAAATAAATGTGAATTGTTAAAAGGTGAAGGACTTCGATCATGTAAAGCACAAATATGGGACAGATCATGGATTATGGATGGAAGGCAAATTGAAGTTACATGCGATGACGTTTCGAAAAATAACGAAATTGTCCATTTTAGGAGAAAAAGATCTATCGATTATTACCCTAGGGATCACGAACAACAAAGTTCAAGTAAATATAATAATCTTGATTACAAAAAATTAGCCAATGAATCTTTATACAGGTTTATGCAGTCGTCATCGAGCAATCAACATTATGAAGTCGTTAGTATTGACAAAAGTATCGTTCAAGACGTTTCTAGAAAATTAATAAAAATTGATTTTTCAATCTCGCCCACAAACTGTCTGATTCAAAACAACGGTATTTTGTCGTCTTCGGAATGTAACATCGTCAATCCTAAAAATATATTGCACTGCCGTTCTAAAATATTAGAAAATAATTGGATTGACAAAAGACTGTATTTTTTTAAATGCTACATAAAATATGAACAGCAAAAAAATAATAACACGCTAAAGGAACGCAATCCAAGTGATTCTAAATATTATCAGCTAGCTGCAGAGGCATTGATTAAATATCTCCACGATACGGGCAATCCACAACACACAGTTGTTCGAGTGGAAAAAGTAACCACACAAATAGTTTCTGGACTTCTTACAAGGATCGACTTTATAGTATCTCCAAAGAATCTAAGCGTCAGTAATAGCAAATATGTACGTTGTCATTCTGAAATATTGGAGAAACATTGGATGGGAACAAAGGTTTTTAACGTTTCTTGTCAGATCAAACAAGACGTGAAAAAAATGGATAACACAGTAGAAATAAATAAGAATAATCCTAAATATATGCAAATTGCTGTGGACTCCTTACAAAAATATATAAAAAATAATCCTGAATCTAACCTTGTGCGTGTGGCTTTCGTAGATATGGTGGAACGAAAACAGGAAAAACTTAAAATCAGATTTATTGCATCTCATGATGAAGAGGGCGACGGTGACACTTTGTGTTATGCCGAAGTGTCCGAAACAAGAGAGTCTAAAAGTGACATTGAGGTGAAATGCCATTCAATTGGAAAAATAATAAGAAAAGCCGACATCTCAGAAGATGATCCTAATTACTACAAATATATACAATTGGCAGATGAGTCTCTCCGTAATTATCTTCAGAAAATCAACAGCTCACTTTACACTATTGTAACTCTAGAAAGTGTAGCCGTGCTGTGGGATGAAGGCATAAAAACTCTAATTAATTTTACTATATCACCAACAGATACAGAGAACAGTGATTTATTACAGGGCAAACAGTGTTTTGCTAAAATACTAGAACAGCCATGGCTACAAAACAGTAATAGAAAAAATATTGATGTTCAATGTAACTTAGACAAAGACTTGTACAGGACCAAAAGAGAATCTTCAAACGATAGGGTTCGTCGGCAACTAGGAAAAAAAGCGGGTGGGCGTACGGATCAAGACCCAACAAAGCCTGAGTACAAACTGCTAGCTGTGGAATCCTTGCGAAAATATATCATAGATTCTGGTGTCAGTGATCCTCTCGAAGTGACGGGGGTTGTAAGTGTGACCACGCAAGTTGTCGCAGGCTTGCTGACTCGTATCGAGTTTCTGGTGTCAGGTAGTTCCAATTCCGAAACATTTAAATGTCACTCAGAGATTTGGGAAAAAAGTTGGGAAAACTTTAAAGATATCACAGTTACTTGTGAGAATGACGGTCATAGACAGAAAAGACAATTACTTGGCGGTGAGCAAGTTCAAGATCCATCAAAACCCGAGTACAAACTGCTAGCTGTGGAATCCTTGCGAAAATATACTATAGATTCTGGTATCAGTGATCCTCTGGATGTAGTGAGAGTTGTAAGTGTGTCCACGCAAGTTGTCGCAGGCTCGCTGACTCGTATCGAGTTTCTGGTGTCAGGTACTTCCAATTCCGAAACATTTAAATGTCACTCAAAGATTTGGGAAAAAAGTTGGGAAAACTTTAAAGATATTACAGTTACTTGTGAAAATGACGGTCATAAAGGGAAAAGACAATTACCTGGCGGTGAATTTGGTCAAGATCCAACAAAGCCTGAGTACAAACAGCTAGCTGGGGAGTCCTTGCGAAAATATATCATAGATTCTGGAATCAGTGATCCTCTGGAAGTAGCAGACGTTGTAAGTGTGTCCACGCAAGTTGTCGCAGGCTCGCTGACTCGTATCGAGTTTCTGGTATCTGGTAGTTCCAATTCCAAAACATTTAAATGTCACTCAGAGATATGGGAAAAAAGTTGGGAAAACTTTAAAGATATCAAAGTTACTTGTGACAATGACGGTCATAGAGGGAAACGAAAATTACCTGGCGGTGAATTTGGTCTAGATCCAACAAAGCCTGAATACAAACTGCTAGCTGTGGAGTCCCTGCAAAAATATATCATAGATTCTGGTGTCAGTGATCCTCTGAAAGTAGCGAAAGTTGTAAGTGTGTCCACGCAAGTTGTCGCAGGCTCGCTGACTCGTATCGAGTTTCTGGTATCTGGTAGTTCCAATTCCAAAACATTTAAATGTTACTCAGAGATTTGGGAAAAACGTTGGGAAAACTTTAAAAAAATCACAGTCACTTGTCTCCCAGTTAATGAAAGAGTAAAAAGAGATCTTGTATCTCCTAGTGGTGCATTAGAAGAAAATCTGAGGACACCTCGGTACAAAGTGCTAACCGTAGAAGTGATCCGAGGAAATAGCAATAATAAAGGTCAACAGCATATTAGTACCTTAAGAGGGCACAGCGAGGAAGAACAAGATCCAACGAAGCCTAAATACAGACGATTGGCTGAAGAATCCTTACGTAATTTATACCAAAAAAAAAGCACTGTTTATCATACAGTACTCGAAGTGCAACATGTTCTTACTCGTGTGGTTTCTGGTTTAAAGTATAAAATAGATTTTACTGCTGCACCCACAGCATGCTCGGTGAATGTGTCCAGCGTGCGTGCACGCAGTTGCAAGGCAGTTGATGATGTTGTCCTGTATTGTCACACTGACGTTTGGGATAGGCCTTGGTTAAAACAGAAAAAGATAGAAGTTCAATGTAATGGCCCTAACTATGACTCTGATGACTTTGCAGAATATGGATCTGACAATGATTTGTCTTCAAAGCCATCTGATCCCCAGAAAAACAATACTGAAAAGTATACTCAACTGGCAGAAGAAGCTTCTGAAAAATATTTAACGACGTCAAATAGAAAATACGTTCATAAAGTTACAGAAATTGTCAACGCTAGTGAACAAGTGGCTGACGACACTCTTATTAATATTGATTATAAACTTTCACCAACGACATGTTTGCGGAATGAAACTGTGAATAATACGTCATGTAAGTTGAAACAACCATTGGTTGTCTTTAATTGTAATGCAAATATACGGTTTCGCCAGTGGTTGCAAGTTGAAAAGGAAATTAAAGTTACGTGTAAAAAAATGGGCGAAACAACAAGTACAAAGCGTAAACGCGAATCAGGTGTCAGAAATATAAGACAAGTAGGTGAAGATGATGATGAATTAGATGAAGATACTGCTTACTACTACGCTGATCGTGCTGTTCAACATATAAATGACCGATCGAATTCTAATAATTTACATAAATTGATATCAATATACGCCGTAAAAAATAGTGTACAAATGGGAACTTTGACGGTTAGAATGTATATTGAAGTCGCCGAAACATTTTGTTTACGGCATCACAAATCAAAAGATCTACGAAATTGTGAAGAGATGAATGGTTTAAACCATAGACTATGCTTGGCTAGACTGTGGCCTTCACCTGATGATGAACTGGTAGTAAGACACGTGTCTGTTGTTTGTGACGATGAAGAAGATTTTATGCCAATTACTGGTGTGAATATACTCGAACTTGTCAGAATATCCCTCGCTGTCCTTGAGGGCCCTCCAGAAAATAAATTCAAACTGGTGCATCAAGGTGAACCACAACTTATACCAAGTCTCGATTCACGACGTCCTTTTAAACTTAATTTTGTTGTAGCTGTTACAAACTGTTCAAAAGATGTCAATCTAGATAATAATCCCTTTCAATGTTACCTTAGCCCAAGTATACCCCCAAGGAACTGTTATGCCCTTATTTGGTTGAAACCAGAAGCCAAATATATTAGTAACATCGATGCCCAATGTACGCCAATAGGAGGCAGCGGACGTCTCAAGAGATCTACTCTGGACGCAGAAAATGTAGCTTCAGACTATTCAGAGATACAAAAATTGGTGACAGCATCTTTAGAACAACTAGAAATGCAGTCGTTGCATAGATATAAACAGAGAGTTCTGCAGATTAATAGTCACTCAACGAAGATAACTTCGGGAAAAGTAACCACTATTGATTTTGATGTCGGCTACACCTCTTGTTTAAAGTACGAATGGGTTGCAAACATAACTAGTTGCAATTTCCTGGAGCATCTGCCGCGAAGACGTTGTGTGGCGCAAATATGGGAGAGGCTGTGGATCAACAACGGAAGAAATATTGATGTGAATTGTGTCGATGACGAGACACCTTTAGAATCTCACATCGAATTTGAAAGTGCTGAAATGGCCAATGAGTTGGCTAGACAGGCTTTGAAACATATAGAAGCAAAGTATCCCCATCCGAGCAAACAGAAAGTTGTTAGGATTTTCTCATTAGAGAAGCAAGTAGTGGCTGGTATTCATTACAAAATGAAAATTGAAGTCGGCTTAACGGATTGTTTAGCTTTGAGCGACCAAAAAGAATGCAAATTAGTAGAGAATCAAGGTTTGAACAAGTTCTGTCGTGTGAATGTGTGGATTCGACCATGGACTGACCACCCGCCTAATTTCCGAGTGTCATGCGACTTTCAAGAAGGTGTTACGCATGATTTGTACCACCATGTACAGGCTGAAAACTTGTTTTATAACTTTTTAACAACTTATAGCCCCAGTTATGTAAACGATTATTCTCAAATGCATAAAAGATTCGAAATATTTAAGAATAATATTAAAAGAATTCACGAGCTCAACGTTCACGAGAAAGGGACAGCTACATACGGAGTGACTCGGTTCGCTGATTTAACTTATGAAGAGTTCAGTTCTACATATATGGGCTTCAAACCGAATCTGACTAGTGAAAACCAGGTTCCTATGAAGCAAGCTGATATCCCAAATGTTAAAGTTCCTGATAACTTCGACTGGAGGGAGTATGACGCCGTGACAGATGTGAAGGATCAAGGGTCTTGTGGCAGCTGCTGGGCGTTTAGTGTCACTGGTGAGATATTATTTATGTTTTACTAATTAAAGGACTGGCTGGTAGCAGCTGGATGACACTTGCCGAGTCTCGACTTCAATGGGGTATTTGACTGCTATAAGTTTTTAAACTGACAAGGTCACTAACACTATTATTAAACTGAAAACGGGATATTAATATCGGGAACTCGAAACAAAAAGTAAGCATGCTAAATATATCGTTTTCAGTACATATTTGACTAAAGTTAAAAAGTCACGAAAATAATATTTTGTTTCAAATAACTATTAAAAATAACACGATGTCATTGTGTGAGAAAAGTACCTAATAAAATCGATAGAATAATGGGGTAGCTACACGCTTTAGAAGTTTTTGTTGGGGGCATTTTTTTTTTTTACTTTCTATCCTTGTCGCGCGAAACGGCCATTTGTACTATGTAACTATGGCGGTATGAAAATATAACGTCACATTTTCGTGACGCTGTCTTTCTGCCGCACTCAGCTTAGAGAGCTTTAATGATTACTTAGGCCATCACTAAGTAAAGGTTTTGACGGTTTTGTCATACTTACAAAAGTATGTTAAATCTTTACTAAGTGACGGCTTAAGTAATCATTTTTTTTTTAATATCTCTGAGTCCCGCAGTTAGTCTAGCTAGCATGTCATTTAAAATCAGTTCAAACTAAGCTATTTCTTTAACGATTTTATTACTTTTTTACACATCGTATCGTATCATTTTCGTTAGTTCTTCGAAATAGCATAAAATTTTCATAAATGTTTAACAGTAGTCAACTACCCTATTGGAGAGGCCTATGACCAGCAGTGGGCTGCTGTAGGCTGATGATTATGAAGCAAAGAGCAATCTTCTAGAGATCGCCAACCAAAGTCTTGATTTTAAATATGTGAATTTCTTTTTGCAGGCAATATTGAGGGTCAATGGAAGATGCAGTCGGGACAACTTGTATCCCTCTCTGAACAAGAGTTGGTAGACTGTGACAAGCTGGACAACGGCTGTAACGGAGGATTGCCTGATAACGCTTACAGGTAAAATTTTTGTACCATTTACTTAGGTAAAACATTAAGGAGTAAATGCCACCGTGACGTCTAACAGGGAAGAATGGAAGAAAATTCTTACGTTTTTTGCAATTTACCGATCAGTGTCAGGTTGTATGTTAAATAAAATAGAATTCGCGACCATAAAAATGTGACTTTACTGAGTAATAATGATTAAAATTACCAATACAACCGTCTCAGTTCATGCCGATCAATGAAATCAATATTTTCAGTGTATTATTCTGCTTAGCTTGGGACTAGATGGCGTTGTGTGATAGTTGTGGAATATTATTATTATTATTATTACAATTCTGCGTGTAAAACTGTAGGTATACATAGATATTAGTTACAACTGGAATGCTAACTCTCTTGGTTGTTTGTTGAATTTCATACGCAACCGGACGAGGTAACTACCTAGTGTAATTGCTCCATAACTTATAGCAACGTCAACGGCGACATTGAAAAATATATAGTTTAGCTATAACCACACCAACTGCCAAACTCAGGGCTACTACTAAAAAAAATCTAGTGGAACATCCAATAAAGTCAGGCCTTTTTTTTTGGCGGTTTGGAAATCATCAAATAACCCCTCCCGCTCTTGGGCAGAGCGAAAGGGAGTGTCAGATTTCTACTGACTAAAAACCACCCATGTTCCTTGTTAGCCCTATATGTCGAGGCCGCGGTATCTCCTGCCCTTATCCCAATTTATTTGGGGTCGGCGCAGCATGCCTTCTTTCTTTCTTTCTTTCTTTTACTCGTCATCTCAGCTGTCACCTTCTTCCTAGCCATATCATTCTTCACACAGTCCATCCATCGTTTCTTTCAACTTTTCTTCACATTCATACTCAACATTTTCCTCATTCCTCCGCATGACATGTCCATACCACAATAACTGATTAAGAGGAAATGTGGGCGCTGTCTCTCTTCGTCTATCCATCTGTCTCTCCACTATCGCTGTCTCTTTCCGTCCCCCTGCCCTCAAATTCGTGCGATAAGAACAACTGCAGATCCGACTCAATAGCTTAAGTAAAAAGTCATATTTCTAGGTTTGGCTCTCACCTATTTCCTCAATTTATAAGATATTTTAGACACTTAATAAGAAGGATGTCCCGCGAAGACATAGGCGAAGACCTCCCGCATTTCCTCTGAACACACAAGTTTCCAGTCACCAGCGCCATTTTCAGACTAATTTGATATAAAAAAGGGAATCATAGATACGTCGAAGAAGAACCGTTTTTAAATGTCTCTCAACTTTAATCAGTGTTTACAACAAAAAAAATCCCCTTCAAATGATGACTAACCAAACAAACCATTCAGATTCAGCCTATCTCAGCGTGATACAAAAGCGTTTACGTCTATGAAAGGTTATAAACCGATTGTGACGTTAGGACTCTCCCACACCCAAGAGTCATAGTCAGATTGTAGCCGTGTTCTCATTGGGTGCGGTTTATCGTGACGCGTCACGCGGTATGACATCATCGGAGTGTTCATCGTAATGCATTTTTTGTTGGTAATGCCATCAGCCCATCATTTGTATTAGGTACTTCTAAGTAGATGATGCTTTACTTTATATTTCCGAGAAAATCTATACATTAGATCGCTGCTCTCAAAACGGTGAAGGAAAATATCGTGAGGGAACCGGCATGTCTTAGCCTGTGTCCTTTCTCAGGCTCTAGAGTATCTGTGTACAAATATTCATTGAAATCGGTTCAGTAGTTTTGGCGTGAAAGCGCGACAGAAAGACGGACAGATAGAGTTACTTTCGCATTTATAATATTAATAACTAATAATAAGTAGTAAGGATTAATTCGTAACTTAAGTCTATTTTCTTGTGAACGAACTGATGACGCTTTACTTGAAAATGTATTAATTTAATACGGTTATTAGATGACGTCATAGATAGTTATGAATCCGGTTTTCTGTTCGTCTGACCTTGTTATCTATACAAATAAGTCAAATTGCAGTGTCTGTTTCTAATGTTAAAATAACTGATTTTTACTCAATACATATGAAAGTAGGTAGGTATATACGGTATGGTAGGGTTATTGAGTTATTCTATCACGATTTTCTCAGTAGCAGCCTTGGAGTTCCGATTTGTAGCCGAGGGCACTATACTCCATTTACTGTAAGATTAGAATTTTAAGTTAACCATTTTTACAGTCCGTTCAACCGATTGTGAACTCTATTACGTTGACAGCAAGACAAAATGTAGCTGCAGTAAACAGTCGGTATTGTAACATTCTTTTTGCTTTTAATGCCATCCTTATGCCTACGGTATAGAAGTCAAAATCGGTTGAATGGACTGTAAAAACGGTCAACTTGAAATTCTAATCTTATAGTAAATGGAGTATAGGCTCGTCTCCTATTACATGGGACTTAAACAAAACTGTCAAAATGTGGGTGTACTATACATCTCCACCTTTTTTTTTTTTTTTTTTAATTAGCCTATTGTGTCCCACTGCTGGGCAAAGGCATCTCCACCTTACCCCTTTTATTTTGGTGGGTGGGAAGTCATCAAATGACTCCTCCCGCTCTCGGTGGAGCGGTAGGGCCCGGAGTCTCAGACTTTTACTGACTAAAACCACCCATGTTCCTTCTTAGCCCTTTGAGGTCGGAGGCCGCGGTATAGATCTCTGTCAAACAACCCTCAGTCCTGTCCACCTTACCCTTCGGAGAAATTTATGTAATAGGGAAGTTGACTGACTAAAAAAAATATGATTCTGTTTAGTCCGTCTGTTAAATTATCGAAAAATATTGGATACGTGTTTTTTTTTAACTAAATTAATAAAAAATTACGAAAATAAAACGCGTCAAAGATTGTGAGTGGGGAAGATGACGTCACATTCTGGTAAAAATTTTACCAAACTATGACGTCGCGAGACTTTTCGAACCACAGTATCGTCTTCATTTATTGTTTACGTGAAAAAAGAAAAAATAGGTACGTGTCCAATATTTTTTGGAAATCTATCTGACGAACTAATTAGATTTTTTCTGTCAAATACCTTATGAACCATTGTAATTGTTGTCCAGGGCCATCGAGCAGATGGGAGGTCTAGAGCTGGAGACTGACTACCCATACGAGGGAACGGACGACAAGTGCCTGTTCAACAAGACGCTGGCCAAGGTGAAGATCAGCAGTGCCGTCAACATCACCAAGAACGAGACCGGCATGGCCCAGTGGCTTGTACACAATGGACCGATTTCTATTGGTAAGTGAGAATAAAGAAATCAGCATCAGCATATAATGTTCCCACTGCAAGGATTCAGGCCTCCTCTCTCGGAGAGGGATGAGCTATAATCCACCACTCAGGCCCAGTGCGGATTGGTAGATGTCACATATTTTCAAAATTTTGTTTCTAAGACATGCCGGTTTCCTCACGATGTTTTCCTTCACCGTTTTGGGAGCAGCGGTGATGAAATAAATTACACAAAGTAATGCGCCTGCCTGGGTTCGAACCCACTTACTGTTTGTACGTCGGGGCCGCAACCACTGGGCCACCACTACTGCTGCTGTTTTCATTACCTCATCCAAATTTATTTGGGACGAAAGAAGCACAAATCGTAATTTACTTCGCCACCTTACATACCAGTTGGAGAGCATCCCCGGTTTCCGTACTACTATCCACCACGCAGGCCCACTGCGAATTGGAAGATGTCACATGTCTTCGAATATTTTGGTTCGCACGATCTTTTCCTTCACTGTTTTGAGAGCAGTGGTGATGAAATAAATTACACAAAGTAATGCGCCTGCCTGGGTTTGAATCCACAACTTATTGTTCGTAAGTCGGGGCTGCCACCGCTGGGCCACCGCTGCTCTCAGAATAAAGTGAAGCTGCAACATATTTGCTTCGACTGTTTTTCATTGTCTATCTGTTGCTTTGTGTGTTAGTGTAAATGTATTATTACGTAACTCTTTAAGCTAGAGAAAATTATCCGACAAATTGTGTTAGATAATTTAACAGTCACCAAAAATGACGCATACATCGTAGTTAGTAAAACATCAACTACTTTTTGTACAATCATTCTGAAAATTGGCAACTCCGCAAATAAGTCCATCCATCTAATATTTTGCGGTTTTGATTATTCTATGAATTAGAACAATTATTGACAAAAATATGCTAAACTTTAATAACAATATTATTTTTGGGAAAAACCAAACCGAGTTCTCCGAGTTTCTCTTATGTTTAATTTTTAATTTTTTTGTCAATTTGCTTTGTCCTGTGTGAAACCAATAAATTCTTTTTCTTTCTGTTTTATTTTCAACGGTATATGTTTGTTTCGGCAGGTATAAACGCGAATGCTATGCAGTTCTATATGGGAGGCATCTCGCATCCCTGGAAGGCGCTGTGCAATCCTACCAACTTGGACCATGGCGTGCTCATCGTAGGATATGGCGTTAAAGGTAAGACTTGATAACATGGCATATGTAATCATTGTATCCGTATAGTTCTACTGTTCAGTTCAACTAGTAGGACTAAACGGAGAAAAAAATCCATTTAGTTCTACTATCTGCTGTATGAATTTTAATTGAACTAAACGGACAAAAAAGTTCTTTTAGTACTACTAATTTCCGGAATTATGTCCAACTGGTTGGACCACGGGGATAGGATGATCGTGTAAAACAAACATACATGCAACGCATGTTGTACTCCATGACGCGCGCTCGCTTCGCTCGCATATTACATAACACTATTGTCTTCTGTCCCCGAAGTGCCGGGCCTCCGCCGGCCTCCTTCGTGGGCCTACGGCCCGGTGCCCATGCCGCCCATAAAGGATACTGTCGCGAGACGGTCGTATTATAATTTTGGTTAAAAGAGGAGGTAGTAATTGCATTGCACTTCAGCATTAATAGATAACCTTTTCCTGTTTATTACCAGTAGTTGTTCCATAGATCATACATTCAATTCCCAGAAGTACAACTAGTTGGACCAAGGAAAGAACAACTCACTGTAATTGAACCATTGGTAAAGATATTTCCCCATAGAACAACCAGTTGAACCCAGTTGAACCATGGGTAAATTTACTTCTCCGTAGTACAACCCATTGTATCCGTATAGTTCTAATACAATGGAAATTAGTAGTACTAAAAGAACTTTTTTGTCCGTTTAGTTCAATTAAAATTCATACAGCAGATAGTAGAACTAAATGGATTTTTTTCTCCGTTTAGTCCTACTAGTTGAACTGAACAGTAGAACTATACGGATACAAGTTATGTAATTGTACGAGTTACCATGGCTGAATAGACTCCGGACCCGGGTCAGACTTCTACTGACCGTAAACCACCCATGTTCCTTCTTAGCCCTTTGTGTTGACGCCGCGGTATCACTTTCAAACAACCCGCAGACCCATGTGGGTGTACCATTAGGTTCATTGCAGCCTTATACTTCGTCGATTAAGCGTGATATATCGTGTAAATATCTATGAATAATAATTTGTCTAATCAGATCATTACATCTAGAAATTACGTAGGCTTCTACAAGGAAACAAACAATTTTACCGCTGTATAAAATTACTAGCTGAGCCCGAATAATATACTTAATTCAATCATGATTCGTAAGACTCGTGGCGCCATCTATATCAGGATGATCGGTATAGTGGTTTAGGCGTGAAAAGGTAACAAGTAAGTTTGTTACTTTCGGATTTATAATATTACTAGCTGTTGTCCGCGACTTCGTTCGCGTGGAATTTTTTAAATCTTTTTTTTTTCATTAAAAGTATCCTATGTTACTTCTAATTATCTAATACCTCCAAGAATATGTGTATAGTCGACCAAGAAATTGGTTTACCACTCTAAGGTTGAATATCATTTGCACGTACAAAACATCAAGTGCTATTTTCACGTCAGAATCTGTCAATCTGTCATCCTTAGCGAATAATTATGTTACTGGGAGATGTCATCAAAAGTGGTAAACCAATTTCTTGGTCGACTATACAAAGTTTCATGATGATCGGTTTAGTAGCTTTCGCGTGAAGGCGTAACAAACAAACTTACATTCACATTAATTATAATATTAGTAGGGATATAATATATGTCTATAATAATATTCCGACCCGCGTGTAAGGTTTCTTATGCTCTCTTAAATGAGAAGAAACAAAAAGAACCAATAATAATAATAATATTCCACAACTATCCCACAACGCCATCTAGTCCCAAGCTAAGCAGAGCTTGTGTTATGGGTACTAGACAACTGATAAACATACTTATATATTTCTAAATACATACATATATCTATATGTCTATATATCTATAGTTAGGATTTGAAGTTTACATTGCGCGGCTAAGTGCTTGTTTCCTTCATGTTTCAGTTGACGTTCTGTTATCTATTTACCTATACCGACGTTTCAAGATATTTAAATTATTTTCTAAACATTAAACTACTCAAGGAATTTTGTCTGTTTTGTGAATGCGTTTACAAACACGAAACGCATATAGGCAGGTAAACAATGTAACATGAGCACGAAAATATTATTATGTATAATCATCATCATCATCATCAGCCGTCCACAGTAAGACGCCCACTGCTGGAGGATGGCTGGAGGTGTAAAATTACCACTTTAGCAATTCATAATGGGAAAATAATATGAGTAGGAGATCGGGCTGACTCAAAAAAAAATATGATTCTGTTTAGTCCGTCAGTTAGATTATCGAAAAATATTGGATACGTGTTTTTTGTTTTATCAAATCAATAAAAATTGACGAAGCTATAGCGCGTCGAAGATCGTGGAGTGGGGCTTGAAACGTCACTTGAAGGTACAAAATGTACTATCATATGACGTCACACGAGTTTTCGAAGCACGGTATCGACTTCATTTTTTGTTTAGGTACGTGAAAAAAGAAAAAAATATGTGGTCAATATTTTTTGGAAATCTATCTGACGGACTCATTAGTTTTTTTTTGTCCGATCCCCTATTGCGTTAAAATACTATGAATGGTCCATTTTACAAATTTTAACGCAATTCGTATTATGATCTGTGTGTGACCATTTTAGACACCCTGGACATAGGACAACTGTCGCCACATTGAGCGGTCCCGTGCATGCAAATATGTTTATTGGGAAATAACGGTTTCTACTTTGAGATAATAGTTATTTTGTAAAACTATGCCTTCGAAAATTCTATGTACGGAAAATGCAAAACGATAATCAACACAGTTGTATACATATTGGTGTTCTTGACTGAACTGTGGACAAATGAAATTCGCTGCACGAAATGTATAAACGGTGGCGCTATTATTAATGGTAATTCTCAAAGAAATCGATTTTTGTTTCAACTTATTAACGCTTTTCTTACAATTAACCGTAATATATTGATTACATAGCGTAGCATAATCGGTGCCTGATTTATGGAGGTATTGCAGACGGTTTGAGATATGTCTCCGAACATGATTCTAGGACATGCTGGCTCCCGTCGGGTCTGCGGGTTGTTCGAAAGAGATTCCGCGGCCTCGACACAAAGGGTTAAAAAGGAACATGACTGTTTTTTAGTCAGTAGAAGTCTGACACTCCCTACCGCTCTACCCAGAGCGGGAGGAGTCATTTGATGACCCACAAAATGGCGTCATGCCGCTTCCTCATAATTTCTCATCTATGTTTTTTTTTCACCGTTTTGAGAGCAGAGGTGACTTTTTTGGTTCACCAACAAATGTATACACGATATTTGTATACGCAAATAAAACACAAGCAACAAATTAGAATAAGTGTAACAATAATTTACAGGAAACTCTGCATGCACAGAAATCGTAAAAAAATAGCATTAAAAAGACTAAATTAAAATATCTAAAAGTTGCATTGAATTAAACATAAAAAAGTAAATAAACTAAATTAAAAAAATTATATAAGTACACTAAAATAAAATAAGTTAAACTAAATGGAACTATGAAATAAATTACAATTATGGAAAAAGCTTAGCCGGGTTTTAACCTGTGACTTACAAAGCTAGCCCGTTACCACTACGCCCGTCCGTCGTTGTTCGAAAGAGATACCGCTGCCTTGACACAAGGGCTAAGAAGGAACATGGGTGGTTTTTTAGTCAGTAGAAGTCTGACACTCCCTACTGCTCTGCCAAGAGCGGGAGGAGTCATTTGATAATTTCCTGCCGTTACCACTGGGCCGGCCCATCTCTGATCCCAAACCATGATCAGTATGATCACTGATGATTTTATACTTCACCCTCTAAAAACCTCTCCATCTTCCACAGACTACCCGCTCTTCCACAAGAAGATGCCTTACTGGATCGTCAAGAACTCCTGGGGCAAGGGCTGGGGAGAGCAGGGTTACTACAGGGTGTTTAGAGGCGACGGAACCTGCGGCGTCAACCAAATGGCAAGCAGCGCTGTCATATAGAACACTGGTATCATGATTATATGGCACTTTGTAATAGTTAGTTGTACTAAGCAAGAACTTATATGGTTATAACGTCGATGAAGTTCTAACATTGCGTAAGTCAGTTTTGATAAGTTTTAATATTTACATTTTTGCAGCTGATCACAGAAACATACAATACAACGTCTGTATCTAATTTGAAGAGAACACAAATTATAAAATGGTGTTGTACGATTACACGGTACCATTACAGATAGTACAATACCATTTTATAATAATTATGCAGTTATTTTTAAATCTCCTGTAATCTTGCAATTGTTGACTTACGTGGTGTTAGAACTTTATCGACGATAAATAAATTGTAATAGATAAAAAAATATCCATTTATAAAGCTAGGCTTATACACTTACGCACTACGCACGACCTGTGATTCTATAAAAAAAACATTTTTTTTTTGTGGCAACATTTTACTTGCGCGTAGGTCAAATGCTGCGATTCAAAATCTGCATCAGCATACCTCTAGCTTGAAATGTGACTTGCAAGTAAATATGACAAATAAAGTTTAACAAAAAGTTCGGTCTTGTAAATCTTCTCTCCTGCACCTTCGTGCCAGACGATTTATAATGCTGGATTTGCCATAATTACTATTTGAAAACCGTTACTATAAAAACGTTCTTGTTTAGTACTTCTTAATGCCACGGGCTCATGTACTTTAGAGTCGCTAGCTAGTCTAAACTTAAGTCTAAAGGTAACGAAACATTTAAAATGGCTTTTATTCATTTTGTGCACAATTTTCCGTCCATCTTCCCATGTGTATTAATAAAACCCATCTTAGTTTATAAGTCATCGATGGACGGAAAATTGTGTTTAAAAATATAAATATTATGTATTGACCAACTTAAATTGTTATGTAGGTACCTATTGTAAGTTTAATATTCTGCTATGAACAGGAGCCAATTCACGAACCAAACCAAAACATTCTGCCCTCTCCCTTTAGAACCAGTGATCTCTATCACTTCCAAATCTCCTAAAGGGCAACTCTATTTATTAACCACTAGTGACCCGCCCCGGCTTCGCACGGGTGCAAAAAAGATTCTAAAACCTTCCTCTTGTATCACTCTATCTAATAAAAAAATCCGCAACAAAATCCGTTGCGTAGTTTTGAAGACCTAAGCATACATAGGGACAGACAGTGGGGAGCGACTTTATTTTATACTATGTAGTGATAGTGATATTAAAAAACTATTAAAATTAATAACATTTCCGTATAGCAACGGTTCCTTATGTCTTAATTACGCCCGTGGCGAATCATGTAGATTTGATCATAATTAATATTGTGTATCGTTATCGAA
Source organism: Diarsia mendica (assembly GCA_949316265.1). Classification (NCBI taxonomy): domain Eukaryota; kingdom Metazoa; phylum Arthropoda; class Insecta; order Lepidoptera; family Noctuidae; genus Diarsia; species Diarsia mendica. The sequence continues at coordinate 4,962,466 of OX438906.1, read as the reverse complement.
AACATTTAAAATATAATAGGTTCATGTGAATATTGGTCATACGAGTATATTGGAGACAATATTGGTCGAAAATGTTGTCTCAAATATATGACTAGTAATGTGATATTTAAATTATGATTTTTTATGGCTTTTGATACTCATTGCAGGTTTTCCTGTATGAAATCAACATCTTTAAGAAAAACTTAAAATATTCGGAACATGTTGTCCATTAAGCATAATACAAACACTTTATGTAGAAATGCAGGGTGTAGTAAGGGTCTAAAATGGTCACTTAGCAGAAACATACTTATTCAAATTCGTAAAATGGTCACTTAACCATTTTACGAATTGTGACGTAATTCATATTATCATTATTCTAATGTGATTCTGCTAAAGCAGCCATTTTAGACCCCAGGTCATCGGTATTCGACACTTGTACATATAATACCGTTTTAACTAACAAGCGACACCTAGCAACAAAACGACAGTTGCATTTTCAACTTTCGTCGTTGAACGAAGCGTTGACAATCCAACTGCGGTTAAACGGGCATCAACTGGAACAGAGTATTCACATCACAAAAGTAGCCTTAAACCCAAACCAAATTAAAGTGGTTTTTCTACCACAGATTCTTAGAAACTCAGCCATAGTGCCAGGAAAACCACAATTGTTTTACAATGTTTATAGACACGTGTTACGTAAACGCTATGAATAGAATTCCTTATTTTATCTTTTTCTGTTGACTCATTCAACACGCTTGTGTTGTTTAAAACATTAATTATGCACTTTATATCAATATTATTATTTTATTACTATTCGCGTTAACCCCACTACTAATCAATTGTTTTATAATTATTAGTTGTGATTAGGGTGATTGCATATAGATTTCTAATATAAACAAGTCGGTATAGATCGGTACCGATCGGGGTGGGTACAATGAGTCTGGTTCATAACATCGACAGTCACTACATCGACGGTCGGTGTATCGAAAACGATCCATCGACGGGTTAATGAATCGACAGTACCCCAAATCGATGGTACGCTACATCGACAGTACACCAAATCGATGGTACGCTACATCGACAGTACACTATATCGATAGTACACTACATCAATCATACGTTGCATCGACTGCGCGACCATTCATTAACCCGTCGATGGATCGTTTTCGATACACCGACCGTCGATGTAGTGACTGTCGATGTTATGAACCAGACCCGGATACAATAGTCTTATACTTGCTTTACATTGTCTATACAATTGCTATACAGGTCCCGGCTGTCTTTTGCTCATCTTTGACAGTCAATACAAGTAGTCAGTGGCCATAAAGTCTGACATCCAGTCTTACAAAAGAGTATCATATTAATCAGTACCAGCTGGGTTGTGGAGGTCAGATAGGCAGCCGCTCCATGTAAAATACTGGTATTCAGCTGCATCCGGTTAGACTGGAAGCCGTCCCCAATATAGTTGGGCAAAGGCTAGGCAGATGATGAATTTATACATTCGAAACAGGTGGACATTGAAAATAGTAAAAGTAGCAGGTATGTTTCTTCCGCAACAATGGGTACGGAACCAAACCAACTTGTTTGTACAGGAAACCCGCATTTTTATGCAATCGCCCTAAGTATAACGATATAAAGAGGGTAATTTAGGCTACAGAAATTGGTTTGCCATACTTTAAATAAGTTATTTTAAGGTTTATTATGTAATCAACTAAATTGATTGACATTTTTTAAATTTTATTTCTTATTTAATTGTGTTTTTATTATATGTATTCATTTACTTAACTATGATGAATAAGTCCTCATTTTCATTTCATTTATTCAATAACAATTTACATTGTATCTGAATGTGTTACAAAAAACAAAAGTAATTACAAAAAAAAAAGGAACTTAAGAGACAGTATAGCAAATAAATCAATAAAAACAAATTCCATCGTTATCCCAGCCAAATTATTAACAAAACTAAGATCAACATAACAAGAAATTAATCATTAACAAATTTAATATACTAATACTACCTCCTAAGTCCTCCTAAGTCCTATAATTAATGCTCTCGAATAGGTATGTGTAACCTTATGACAAATTATTTCTTATGGGATATGCAAAGACTCAAAGTTATACTCATTATAATAAATGAAAGAAAAATGTATAAAAAACAACTTTTGTATGTCAACCTCTGCATGTTGGCACAAAAATTACTGCCACTGTCTGTATCACCACCATAGCAGTATTATTAAATCTATAGTGTGAGAAACAGATAGAGATATACCTGTATAGTTCCATCTCTTTCCTGCACAAAAGTGAAATTGAAATAATGCTTTGCGAGGTAGCAGACCTAAAAAGAGACGGCAAACATGCATGACTTCACAGTCACTGAACAGCTGAAATCCAAGTTGTGGTAAAAATACTTTACCTGGTCACTACATGAGTAAAACCAGCTTGTAACGTCCCCACTGCTGGGAGAGAGGCCTCGCCTGAGTCGTTAGCCCAGTTCGGGTTGATGGATACGGTCGGGTCACTTACAAGTCACCTATGACTAATAAAAAGAGGCTATGTTACAGAGGCTACGCTCAACTTTTAGAGGCTAGGAACTGTGACAGTAGAAAATCAGTAGTGTGGAAAATCAACAGTTTAGACAATCAGCTATTATAGCTGCATGCTTGGTTGTTAAAAAAAAGCCTTGATTAAAGCGCTCTGCTGGGTTGAACACTTGCTTTGGTACTGACTGTTGGAATTTCAAGTGTTGATGATATTTAATTTTTTTGCTTCTGAGAGCTGCTTTTACCAAAAAGTAGTGCCAACTTGCGGAGAAACATGAAATTAAACTTGTGAAATAATTACAGGCGAAATTGCTTGCCTGTTAATAAAATTGTACTCACTTTTGTATTGTGATATAAAATATTATGAAATTAAAATAAAATGTATGAGATTTGTAGCAGTTACATGCTTGTACCTGATAATTATGACATTTAACCAAATGTTACTGAAATATTACTCATGTAAAAAAACTAGATTGTAGCAAGTACGCCATTCTGACAATTTTATTTCAATGCTAAACAATATGCATACCTAGTGCATAAATAACTAAAAAAAGTGCCTTCAAATTGTATTTGTTTCGGTAAAAATGTACATAGTTTTATATGTAATCAATATACTTAGTTACTTGCTCACACAACTCGCCTTTTGAATCTTATCGAACTTGTCATAAAGTTCAAATTTAAATGAATCTCACACCGACGCAAATCGCACCATAGTTGCGTGGAATTTTAATTAATTATATTGTATTGTTAAAATTATCTTCCAATAGGGGATCGGACAAAAAAAAACTAATTAGTCCGTCAGATAGATTTCCAAAAATTATTGGACACGTATTTTTTCTTTTTTCACGTAAACTTAAAATGAAGACGATACAGTGCTTCGAAAACTCGTGTGACGTCATATGATAGTACATTTTGACGACACAAGTGACGTTTCAAGCCCCAATCCAAGATCTTTGACGCGTTTTATCTTCGTCATTTTTTATTGATTTGATAAAACAAAAAACACGTATTCAATATTTTTCGATAATCTAACTTACGGACTAAACAGAATCATATTATTTTGACCCAGTCCGATCCCCTATTATGATTTATATGTTATTTAATCTAATGTTATTTTTTGTTGATTTCTGAAATTTTTGTGAATATTATAACTGTACCTGTATTCTCTCTAACATTTTTATTATTATACAGTGTTTTTTCTCAACCCAACCTTCGTCGAATCGACGAATATGCGATGGAAAAATTCATTGCCTGTTCGTCGTTTCGACGACGGTTAGGTCGAAGTTTCCTAAGAATGTTTCCCAGTATATCTTATGAATTGGAATTTCCACTGACTATGCCAGTAAAGATAAATTACTCAGTATAATGCTATTTTGCTCATAAATGCCAATATAATTTCGTTGAAGACGTAAATATGCATAATATACGTCACGCTAGATTAAGTAAAATATTTTGATAAATTCACCTTTGCAAACGAATTTGATACTAATTGTGTTTTATACAATAAAGATTTTTTATGAATTTACTTGTTTTATTAAACCCGAATTACCTTAATTTATATTAATTGCAAGAGCTCGTGCCTAAAAAAGTAAAAAACTAAAACCCGACTACGACAAAAAAAACGACGCTGAAAAAGTATGAAACAAGATTTTCAGGATAGAACAAAATGAAAAGCCGTAGTCACACGTTATAGGTACAACTGCCACTCGGGTCGATCTTTCTTTAGGTTAACCCGCGGTCGCCTAGGTTGGTCTGTGGATGGGTGACCGCCCATTACATAGGTACCGAGTTTCCTCACTGGTTTGTGGAGGTCAGATAGGCAGTCGGTCCATGTAAAATACTGGTATTCAGCTGCATCTGGTTAGACTGAGAGCCGACCCCAACATAGTTGGGAAAAGGCTAGGCAGATGATGATGATGAACTTAATTTAAATTAATTAACCTTTCGTATGCCGGGAACGTAGATCTACGCGAGACATAATGGCTTTTTAATTGTGTCTAATTACACGGCATACGAAAGGTTAATAGTAACCCCGCCCTTTTTAACACGATTTTCCTTTTAATGCTAGTCAAGACCCAAAGGAATAAATCAGGACAATTAGTAAGAACAGTCTTATGATTCCCCGGTACCTTGTGCCGAAACCTGAAACCATGCTGAGATACGGATTTGGATGCCAACGAGTTAGTAAGCCCGCCACACTATTACCAAACCACTAACTCCTGTAAGCCAGAATCAACATTGGCAACCACAAGAAAAGCGCCGAGACAATGAAGCTCGACGATGCCTGACAGACGAGCCAGAACAGGCAAAAGTTTGCGGTTAAGCCGACAGATGTCAGGGTATGTTGGATTAAATTGAGAATGAGAGCAAGTAGCAATAATTATTATCCAGAATATACAGGGTGTTATGTTAAACGAGGCACATATTGAAGGAGGGTATTCAGTATTCGATTCTCGTCCCAAATATGTAAAAAAAACGATGAACTGTCTGTCAGTCTGTCTGTCTGGCGGCAGTCTGTCCGTCTGTCTGTCAGTCAATCTGCTAAAAAGTTTTGCTTTGGACTTGTGCAATGCCACCTCGAGACGCAAATACCGCTCCTCGGTCCTCTCCACGATTGCCGCAAAGCCACGTACCTATATTATGTTTTCGGCCGCCGCCGCCGCCGCGCCCGCCTCGTGCGATCACCAGCTAGCACCAGAGCGTGTCGTTAGCGTAGTAAACTACGCTAGGGAGGACGGCGCGCAGCACCCAGTCGTAACCGATATCTATATCGACCTCTCGCCGTTTGCATTTTCCGGTGCGACAGGGATGATTGTTCCTATCTGTCAGATATTAACAATAATTAAGGCGACATTAGCTGCCCGCGACCTTGAGCGCGCGTTTAACTCATCGCCTAAACAAATAAGGTTGAAAATGGCGATGCGTTTGATGCTCGTGACTGCCAAAATGAACGAAATAAAAAAAAAATACGCTGTAATGTTAAAATATTTTTACATATGTCTTTAGTTGGTTAAATTTCCTTTCTGATAGTAAAAAAATAAATAACAGTTGTCACTCAAAATATTGAGCATTTCGAGACGAAAAAGTTTTTTCGTGTGATTTTTTTGTGATTTTGTGATTTTTTTTTCGAGGTTCTTGATTACTTTTAGAAAATATTTTTGCATAAGTCTTTTACCTATACATTTGACTATACACTGTATTTTTTTTGGATTTGTAATAAGTAGCAATACGGCTAACTCTGCGACGAAAAACAGGTCGTTTTTACGGTTCCCCCGTTAACTGCGCCTTAAACATACAGTGACATCTATTCTATTTCCTGGAAGAAAAGGCACAGAGTCAAATGCCTAGAGCGGGAGGAGTCATTTGATGATTTCCCACACTCCTAAAAAAGATAGGGCGCTGATAAGGATGATGGTGATTAGCCTAGGGCGCTGTAGACACTTAATACACCTCTGCCTAACCCTATGTGGATTACAGGCGTGATGTTATGTTATTGTTTGTCTACCTCTTATATTGCCTACTAAAACTATTCCAGCTCAAATTTTACCACAATAATTAATTACAGAAACGTGAACAAAACTCTGAACAATTAGCTATTGGAGCGTCCGCAATAAACTAGCCGTGTTCGACAATTATTCGGACGTTCGACTGTCCGGCCGGTTTGGTCAAAGGTAGCACGGTGGGCGTGCCGGACAGTCTGGGGTCTGAGGTTTCAATCCGATTCACTAAAGGTGCCTGTAGGTTTGCTCAATATTTTGAGGTGCCGATGGTCACAAACATTGCGTTGCGGGATCCAAGACAGTAAAATCGTTTCTCTGGAACTTCGTCGAGTTTTATTGTGTCGGCGATTTTCTGGTGGCAGCCACTATTGATTCTGGCTTACAGGAGTTACAGTGGTTTGGGAATAGTGTGGGTGGGCTTGCCCCATAAAAAAAGGTCACCACTATTTAATTGTTTGTCTCAAAACATGAACATTTACATGAACAGTTCTAATGATAGACTGACTCTATTATTCTTTATGAGGCTCTATTATTACTTGGCCAACGAGGCAGTCATTATAACTGTTATGACTGCTTCGTTGGCCGAATGTTTGCAAGCGTAACTGTTGAGTGTGAGGTCCTGGGTTCAATTCCTGAGTCGGGTGCAGAGTTGGTGGTTTCTTTATGTAGCAGCCACACACAGTGTCATAATTTATGCCCGGTTGACGGCAATAGTCTCGCCCCTTTTATATGGAACTTAAATATAAGTAGCGAAATGTGCCAATCGCCGATCTATATTCACCTTAATGTCGATTCAGATTACTAAAGTTACATAATGAGTGACCCGACGCCGCGCCGCTCGGTATTCGTTGTCAGTTTCTCGTCTTAATTGTTAACGATCGAATAGCAGTACATTATGTGATGTTATTAGGTTCTAGGAACAATGCTTGAAGGATTTCTTCAAGGTGTCGCATATATTGTTTTTTTTTCTTTTTTTAAATCCTCTTGGATTAACTGTTACGAACCAAACATAAAAGTTTTCTGTCATGAAAAAGTAGGTACACATAAAGCATTGGAAATTAAATTTAAAATAACCCTCCTTTCGGGCTTCGCTATAGTCGGGTAAAAAGGTTAGTCCTTGGTCTAGTGTGTGTGTGTGTGTGTGTCTAGAGTGTTGAGCATGAAGTCCTGGGTTCGATTCCCGGTTTGGGAAAATTATTGTTAGGTATTGGGTTTTTCCATCGGGGATTAGTCAGTAGTAGCTACGCAGTCTGGATTTAGGCCCAGTTGCTGGCAATAGACTCGCCCCCTATTACAAGGGACTTAAATATAATTGAGGAGTCAGGAGGAGGTCAGGAGGTGTGCTATTAGGTACAACTATGCCTAACCCTTCGGGGATTACAGGCGTGATGTTATGTTGTCTTTTATATATCTAACTAGCTGACCCACGCAACTTCGTCTGCGTCACATAAATATAGCTATAACCTTTCTCGATATATCGACTATCCGACATTAATTAAGCTAAATCGTAACAAACAAAAAATCTTATCTTTCCTCTTTATTACAATAGTTTAGATGGTTTAGATTAGCTTAGATTATATTAAAGTGTGAATTACTATAAAATCTATCTCTTACTGTTAAATATACTATAACACTCTGTACTTGTAAGCATTATGATGCAGTAAATATTTTGAATTTGAATTTCCCGGAGGCCAGCCAGAATCCCCCGTACCTACATTGCGACGCAACCCGCGTAATAATTTTTCCGCGCGGGTATTTTTACATTGCGATATCTTTTAAGATATTTGTTTAAACTGTATAGAGTAAAGAGCACAAATATTCTATATTAAATTTCCGTTCTAACGAACACATTTATTTAGATATAGATTAATACCATATGGGTTAAATAAACTTCGCAAAAAATAATTCTTTTTAACCTAACATTTTAATAGTAAAAAATGGTTACAGTGAGTCAATCTTAAAAGATAGACAGATGCTGTCGCGGACTTTTTTTTAGAACTTTTAAAGACGAATAATTACTTCATACATGATATTCTCGTAACTTAAACCGTTTTCGCAGCGCACGCAACGGAAGCTCTCAGAAAGGAATTTTCTTTTCCCGTTTTTGCAACATTTCTCATTTATGCTCCGCTCCTATTGGTAGTAGCGTGATGTTATATAGCCTATAACCTTCCTCGATAAATGAACTATCCAACACAAAAAGAATTTTTCAAATCCAACCAGTAGTTCCAGAGTTTATCGCGTTCAAACAAACAAACAAACAAACAAACAAACAAACAAACTCTTCAGCTTTATAATATTAGTATAGATAGATAAATAAAGAGAGAAGTCCTGACTGACTGACTGACTGACTGACTCATCAACGCCCAGCCCAAACCCTTGGACCTGAAAGGGGTTTGGCTAACTTTGTATGGGCTAGTGGCGTCGTTTTTTTTTTCAGCGGCCACTTTTAATTTTCATGTTATTTTGTTGTGCTGTGTTAAGTACACATAAAACAGTACAGTACAGTTCAGTATATGTTCAATTATTTTTGTCCTAAGTGATTTCAAAGCTGAGATATTTGCATTTGAAGTTGTTAAAAATGTCGTCAAAATACTTCAATTACTGTCCTGCCTAAAGAAATCTTTGACAATCTGGCAATGTGATGTTAGTATTCTGTGTCTTGGGAAATAATGAAACCCATTATTATACCTACTCTATTAATAAATAAATAAAATAACCATAAACCAATAACCACCGGTAGCTTGGACTCCGGTTCCGGACCCGAGCCTGATATCGGTGGACCACTATTTTCAGGCTTCCTCATATTAAAATTACACGTTATTTACATTTGAAAAAAAAACAATTGTAAAAAAAAAACAAACGATCACGATGTCCAAGGAAAAACCAAGTCGCATGCATCGGCTCATAGATGACAGACATCGAGCCATGCATTTACGTCATTATATTTGAATTATTTTATTTAGAATTCTCTAACTTCTTCGATTTTAATTAGCAATTCAAAACCAAATATCTCCGTTCCGGTTAGATTTAGAGAAATGCATCCATAATATTTTTTGATCGCTTCATTCTGTTCTTTCAAAATATTTAAGTTTCATTAATGGCCGCGCAACTTCAAAACGACGCCAACTTTAGCCAAACCCCTTTTGCACAGAGGTTCCCTTTATAATGTAGACAAGGAATAAGGAAGGATTTTACGAAATTCCACCCCTAAGGTAGTTAAATAGGGGATGAAAGTTTGTATGGAAAATCGTCATTTTCACGCGGGCGAAGCCGCTGGCAAAAGCTAGTAAAATATAAAAATGGCATTTATGTGTTACTGGGGCTATACCTACGTACACTCATATTCTAAAACGTTTTCATTTTTTCCGTTTGCCTGTCCGCCCCCTCATTTCATTCACTTTCATGGAATTGACAGCGTGTAGCTTGTTATAAAATCGCCTAAGGGATCGGTGGGAAGCGTTTCTGACACGCTTGTAAAGATCTGACAGCCGCAGCTGTACCACACAGAACTCTACAGCAAAACGACATAATAAGTCAACTAAAATTCTGAATTCCGTAATTCGTCATAGCGTACATTTCTAACTCACGTAATTCGGACTCACAAACTGAATACAGTACATCGGTATTTCAAACTTCGGAGTAACGTACAGTCTATAAATTGTGTTACGAAAACGTCGGAACTCGTGCTAGCCCGGACCTCAGGACCTCTGAAGACCACCGGGGCTCCAGGACTGCTCGAAAGATATACCGGCTAAGAAGGAACATGGTTGGGTTTTAGTTAGTACAACTCTGACACTCCCCTCCGGCGGGAGCGTGAGGTGTCATTTGATGATTTCCCACACGAAAAAAAGGACCTCTGAAGATCAAACCAGAACATCACACTCAGTGGTTCTCACGTTTGTCACCACGAGAGCCAGGCAACATCATAATTCGAATTGAAAAGTAATAAAAAGAAAAGTGATAAAAATACGTGTTTATTATTAACTAACAGCGATCAATTAAGTTTCGTTACAACTGATAAACAGAGGTATTTTTTTTTTTAATTGGGACAATCCCGCCACACTATTCTTAAACCACTGTAACTCCTGTTAGCCAGAATCAACTGGGATAAGCCCAGTTGCCTAGCACCACGGATATCATTGTCATTATAACATTACTGGGTCCTAAGTTGTGAGCTGTTATATTTGATTCCAATAATAGGTATGACGATTCCGACTTACTAGTTCAACATTTATGATTTTATTGACTGAGTAAGACTGTGTTTCATCATCATTATCAGCCACAAGACGTCCACTGCTGGACAAAGGCGAACGAACATATAGAACGCCATAACGAACGGCAACCTGCCGTTTGCATCCACCGGTTGCCGGCGACTCTCACGATGTCGTCGGTCCACCTGGTGGGAGGCCTTCCAACGCTGCGTCTTCCGGTTCGTGGTCGCCACTCGAGAACCTTCCTTCCCCATCGGTTGTCGGTTCTCCGAGCGATGTGGCCTGCCCATTGCCACCGTGTTTATTTATTTCAAATTGTGATGACCTATTTACTGACATACTTACTTTTAATTAAATTTTTATTTCTTACTGTATCCTTACATAGTATAAAACAAAGTCGCTTTTTTGTCTGTTTGTTTGTTTGTATGCTTAAATCTTTAAAACTACGCAACGGATTTTGATGCGGTTTTTTTTAATAGATAGAGTGATTCAAGAGGAAGGTTTTAGTATATAATTTGAACGACATCCACGCGGGTGAAGCCGCGGGCATCAGCTAGTTTGACATAAGATTGATTGATTCTTATTTAAGCAAGCCGTAAAACAACTTAAACAACGTCCCAATTATCACTCTAGTTAGTAAAGGTTTTGACAATTTTGTGTCACACAAAAGTTATGTCAAACCTTTACTTCGTGACGGCTTAAGTAATCAACTAATCATTAAATATAGTCCCGCAGTAAGTGGTACCTACTCACGTTTGTCACCACAAGAACAGCAAGGCTGATCATACGTATTTCGAATTAAAAAGTAATAATAAAAATACGTGTACTTTCTTTTTATTTTCCCTGCTTGTTATATTTTTTAAATATTTGTTATGTGTTGTGTATTGCTTTTTTTATTGTCTCATTGTATGCTCGTCATGTTTCTGCGACTTTATATTATGTATCAATATTTTTTCTTTGTTTCTTTATTAAAAGCTACCAGCTATCAATCAAGTTTCCTAATTAAGCAAGCCGCGCGACAACTTATACAACTTCTCAATTAGCACAGTTTACAAGCTCGTCAAGCCACGGCTTCATTCATCACGCACCGCTAGGGTCACGTGTCTGGGTCACATAGCACATACGTGGGCCGGCGGGCCGCTATGCCTGCAGTCGACACGTCCATAATACCCCTGACTCCCCTTAGAAGGGGAGAAGGGGAATGTCACTCAACGCTGTAACTGTTGTTTTTCTTTTTATGCTGTTGTTAGGGGCGGAATGGTTGTTTTTTTTTGTCGTTTTAATTATGGTTTGGTTTTGTATTTATTGCCTTTTTGTTCACTGTCTGTTTTTGCTGACATAATTATGTAGGTATCGTTGTATAGCGTATAAAAGACTTACGCGTGAACAGTAGAAGTACGACATCATTCCGAATTCCCTTAGAGACAGTTTTCATCAGCAATTGAAAAAAAATCTGTTCCATAGATTTTCACGTGTAGGTATTGCACTTTTGTAGTAAACGGACGGCACGGTTGGTGCAGTGGCTAAGCGATTGCACTGCTGTGCTGCGTGTCGTGGGTTCGACACTTCGACCCCCGCACGGAACAAATATTTGTATGGCCTACAGATAGTTGTTTCGGGTCTGGGTATTTATGTATGTGAGTTTAAATGTTTGTGAACGCACCCACGATACCTACAGGAGAAATTCCTAGTGTGGGGAAACGTTTTTTTTTAAATACTTAACAAAAAAAAAAAGTTATTTTTTTAAAGATCGATGAAAATTTAACTAAATAAGTAAATATGTAGATGTTTGGTTTTGAAATAGATCAGTTACATATTCCCATTTAAAAACAGCTGAATTCATAGACCTAACTTAGGTAATATTTTGGAAGTTTTTAATGATAAAGATTTCATATTCACGATTCCGAATTCGCGATGCATGTCCAGCATGGAGATTACCTACGCTTGTCACATTCAATTATTACATTGTATTGACAATGAATATTAAAGTAAATCGATTTCTCGCTATAGGCAAACACAGCCTATAACAAAATAAATGATTACCAACTGAGATTTATGTAAACTATGATGTGGGTAATTTTTGCAGCAAGCAGACCAAAATTATACATAATCTGCCTAGTTTTTTCCCACCTATATGTCTAATACCAGTAGGTACTTAAGTAATACATGTACTGGTATTCGACATAGATGGAGCGACTATCTATCTGACCCTTGTTCTGGTTGTCATATTTTTGGGCTACCTAAGTGTAACGAGTTTCAAAGATCTACAAATGGTTACCGAGACCAACCGCTTTCGGCGTCACGGAGGATACTCGACATGACGTAATGGGTGATCATTCATTATGGCCTACCCTAAGCAAGCGCGGTGTATCCTGAAGATCGAACCAAGCAGGTTCCCGGCAGGTGCCTGGCTGTTTTTAGGGTTCCGTACCTCAAAAGGAAAAAACGGAACCCTTATAGGATCACTCGTGTGTCTGTCTGTCTGTCCATTCCCCCCCGCCTTACCTCCGAAGCTACTGAGCCTAAAATTCTGAAAAAAATACAGAAATTAGTTCAACACGTATAGATTACAGGAAAACCTATAAGAAGTCATGGTACGGAACCCTTCATGAGCAAGTCCCACTTACACTTGGCCAGTTTTTATTTAGCAGCGAGCTCCTCAAATAAATACGCACAAGGGTAAAAAGTAGAAACAGTTGCTTTTGAAGTAGAAAAAAAAATGCAAAGCGTATCATGTTATTTCAGAAGGGTTACTCTATGTATCTACAATTTTCAATACATATAATAAAATCGTAGCGTAGTCGTCTATACTAATATTTTAAAGATACAAAGCTTGAAAGATGAAGAGAGATGTAGAATTGTGGTATTAATTAAGGATCTTCGTATCAGTCAAGGGATGTAAGTTCATCATGATGGGAAACCCCATCAGACATACATCCTGTAATGACCTAGAAAGAAAAATAGTTTAAATCTCAACCCATTTAAAACATTCACTAAACATTCTTAAAACACCGCTCAACTCGCAAACACATTAACAGGAAACCCAATAGGTATCGCAAACCGAGACACAGTTAAGTTCACATAGATAAAACTAGGTATACTAGCTAGGTGCCTAGGTATTGTGGGGACTGGCAGCGAGGCCACGGATCTAGGGCGTTGAATGTACTCTCGAAACGGGGTTACAGCTGCATATATTATACACAAATCTATATATGCGCGAGAAAATTTGACTTCCTCCAATATTTGTTCAGAGTCTGATTGCTCGAAAACCGAAGCTTTCAATGTAATTGGAACAGATCTGTTGTAACCGCACTTTGAAATGCAAATATGGTTTACTTCAATTGTTATGGCATGCCAAGTTGAAATGTTCCCAGTGTTCCAAAAAGTTACAGTTACACAATGGTCCATGCTGGCAGGCTGGCTGGCCAAGTTTTCAAGCTCATTGGTGTACTATCGAGTACTTTAATGGACCTTTTGGATGGAGCGATGGTCGTTGAAAACTAGGTCAGTACTCACTATTGATTCTGGATCGAACAAGGAGAGTTCAAAGACCGGCTCAGAATATTTTAAAGCAATAAGATGTGGAACGTGCGAACTAGTTTCACTGCATTTATTTCACAGGAAGATTTTATCTTGGAGAGTCACAAGAGTGTTAAATGTTTATGTTATGGTAGGCTCAAAACTTAACAATTTATGAAGAAAAAAATACTTTTCGCCCATAAAATCGACACTGTCAGTGACAAACTTTGTAAAATACAGTATTTTCAAGACTAATTTTAGTAACAAGATAAAAACAAGGACACGCGCATACTTACGAAAGTTTATCAATCACGCTTTTAGTCTTCAGACAGATTTTAATAAATATCGTCCACATTCCTTTCGAAAGACAAGTCAAACGGTGCAACTCATGCTCAACAATACAACGCATGTAAACGTTAAAATAACAACGTTTAAAAACTGTTTTCTTTAGTATTCTCACACATACATAGAAAATACGTAACGTATCTACATTGCTTTTAAGCTTCACGTAGAAAATACCTTGAAAAACATATTTTTCTCTAGAAGTGTTATAAAGCTTGCTGTATATGGTCTTCCTACGATATTCAGGTACATTACGACACAGTTTAGAAGTTTCTTGAATACCAAAACAAGTAAAAGTAATTGTTTATTTTTGCTCCACTGACAATAGAGTATTAAGTTACCCAAACTGGGTTGTAGAGCTCAGTTAGATATGGAATATGGGAACATGGAGTTTTCTTAGTTAAATTTTGTATGACTTGATGCCGACCCTAAAATTATAGGGAGAAGACTAATACAGGCAGATGATGATATTGAATTATTTAGCGTATCTTTACACATGCTCCTTCTGTGTGAAACGGAGTGTATCATCCACGATCAATTAACCATTAAATCAACTCCCACGAGTTGATTTAATGTTTTGACGATTAGTTTAAATTCAAACGGCACTTCTTCTTAGCGTGTAAATGGCAATCTATGTAAATTGTGTTGACCCAGAACTGAGCTACTAGTTTGGCTATTTCGGTAGCATCCATCAGTTCCTGTAGTGAACAAACAACAAGACACATAGGGCACGAAATTAATAGACCCATTGTTTGTGGAACAGCACCGATTTCGGCAGAACTCGTATCTGGAGATTTTGTTTCCAACTGAAACTTTTAGTAATGTCGATCTATAGTTGCTAGGTGCACTGGGTGGCAATCATTCGGGCCGGTAGCTCGGGCACTGGGTCGGCAAAGAGCAGGTCAGCGAACTCGTTACATTCTCGATCGAAACTGGACAGATAAATGAGGGCGGCGAAACAAATGTATTGGCAGTGCTCCACGCGGAGAGACTGCGAGGGCCCGGAGTCAGTCTGTCTATCTGTCAGTCTGTCAGGCTATAGGCGATCATTGACAGACTGACAGACAGACAGACTGACTCCCCAAACAACCTTCAGACCTTTCAGACGGCGATGTCGTGGGAGAATCGGCTTAGCTCTGCTAATGATTCCAAATATTTACACTTAAATCAATAATAAATTCACTTGGATCAATGTCATCTGCCTAGCCTCTGCGAAGCGACTGCCTATCAGGCCTACACAACCCCTTTAGTACTGGATAATGCGATACCCCTTGGCTACACTGGTTCTGAGACTTGCGGGTCCGTAAGGACTGTCAATGACCTACAAATGACAGCCGGGACCAACAGCTTCTTAAGAGCTTATGGTACCTCAAACGCGAGTTTTATAATGCGTAAAAGTATATGATTCACTGCAGTAATCAACATCAGAAAAATATATGATATTCTTCAGGATATATGCTAGTGCCATAGTGTTGTGAAAACATAATACAACTAACTTTGCTCGATAGAAAAAAATCGCGAAGATACCTCTAAAAATTTCTTTTAACGAGTAAAAACCATACTAAAATACATGTCATCGTTCTGATTTTTTTGCCAAATAATTCTACAAGCAACATACTAAAGTCATAGTGTTTTACTTTTTTAGTCCAATCAATAGATTTTTTGTAAATCGCAAAATACCACTAATTTCGCACTATTCGGCCGCAGCGAAAGACGTAACAACCGCTTTGTAGTGCAAGCTGATTAGAACTTTATTCTAACAGTATTTCAAGCGAAGTTTGAACCACCACAAATAGGGTTGCTAATCTGAGGTAGCATACGTTCTTAACGTGCTTTCCGAGTCACGGAGGAAATTCGCTTTGTAATGGATGTTGACCCTTGGCAAGCGCGACTTATGCTGAAAATCAACCCGTGGGGGCAAACCTCCATGGTGTGCTCCACCGTGTCCTCCGGCCGATCCTCACAATGGCGAGGGCTGCCTTCTTAGTTGTGTCATTTTCAAACCTCCCGCAGTTATTAAAAAATAAAACATATGGCTTTTTCATCTTCTTGAATTCAGAATTCGAAAACAAACGAATGTTTTTTTGATCGGTCGAATAGTTGGATTATTCCGATCTGTCACCCCGCTTTGTCCCCTTAGGGTGACAGATAGGAAAACAAAGTTTGATCTGTCCCCCTAGTTTTATTGTAGCGTCTATGTAAAGATGAAAGGAAAAATATGCGTGCTATAATTTTCTACAACTTTCAAGGGGGATTTAGGCAGCCTGCGTATTATTAAAATTTAGTCACGCGCTCCCTATTGCACTTGTATCATAATGTTCTCTAATGAGCCTGAGAGAGCACGTGTCGACATAGACTAGCTCATGTTCCGACCCGTGCACAGTTGCTGATTATAATTAAAATAATTATATTATCAGCCGTACTGCTTCTTAATACGGTTCTAATTTCAACTGCGCGTGTAATATTTGTCACGGTGTGGGAAACTGATAGGTGTTGCTGTACAATGCAACAATCACGGTCACAGTCACGGTACAATAATGCGTCATTACTTAGGTTACATTTAATTTAACAGGATGAATTTATGTTTTTCGGTTGTAAAATACTCCATTGCACATGGAACATGTTTAAGGAAACATGAAGAGTATTATAACATAAGCCAGTTGCAGTTGCAATATCATTTGCTTCTGAAAATAGTTCCTAAGTTGTTGTATTCTGAAAGTGTTGCCTTGTATCAGCACCCTTTTTTATGTGGGTGGGAAATCATCAAATCACTCCGCTCTGGGCAGAGTGGAAGAGAATGTCAGAATTCTACTGACTAAAAACCACCCATGTTTCTTCCTAGCCCTTTGTGACCCGGGGCCGCGGTATCTCTTTCGAACAACTCGCCGCCCCGGCTGAATAAGCACCCTCATGTCCGGAACTTAAATTATTAATACCTACTGATTTTTAGAGAGCAGTGGTGGCTGAGAGCAGTAGCTGGCTCACTGGTAGCGGCTCCGACTTACGAACAGTGAGTCGTGGGTTCGAACCCAGTCAGGCGCATTACTTTGTGTAATTTTTTTCATCACCACTGCTCTCAAAACGGTGACCGGCATGTCTTCGAACCAAAAATTCGAAGATATGCGACATCTACCAATCCGCACTGGGCCCGCGTGGTAGATCATAGCCCATCCCTCTCCTAGAGAGGAGGCCTGTGTCCCTGCAGTGGGAACATTATAGGCTAATGATGACTGATTTTTAGACAACATAACTGTCGGTCTAGTGATGGCAAGCCACTCCCGGGTCGGATAAAGTGTTATTGGGTTCTTCCATTACTGGGAATATCTCAGTAACACCCACGAAGTCTGGTTTTATGCTCGGTTGATGGCTATAGCCGCGCCTCCTATTACACGGGTCTTAAACATAACTGGTGGAATGTGAGAGTACCATTACATACATTACACGTCTGCCTAACCCTTTCGGGGATTACAGGCGTTATATTATTATAAGGTCCCTTTAAAATAGGTGGACAAATTTTAACACAGCGTTCAGTATGTCTAACCAAAGATATCTAAACAAAAAAAAACATTAAATGAAGTGTTTTTTTTACTTAAAATAATAAATGGCCGGCACTCTAGAACAAACTCATCCTATATAGTAGGTACTTAAATGCGTTTTTCTTATTATTTTTTTACCATCGTCCTTATTTTGGTGGTCTGAATAATTTCTGAAATTTTGTCTACCTATTTTAATGGGACCTTGTATATTATGGAAAACGAAGAGCCAATTAAAACTCATTTGTTGTCCAATTATTACAACCTTATTTATCCATTGTAATTTCTGGGTAGGTATTGTAACCTAACCTGTTTTTCCTTGCCCATCAAAACTGACAACCAAGGCTACTTGATTGTACAAAAAAACATCCTGAAAAATATTTTTGTATAATTTTTTTTGTGTAAAATACTAGTGTTTGATAAAATATTAAGGGCAGTTCAAAAATGTCCGAACCTTATCAACCCAACCTCAAATTGTCACTCTCCGAAGAAATGTTCTCAACATTCTCTTTAAGAAACAAGAATATGAAGACCAGTCACCTCAACTCAGACGCTGGCACATCGTACGAGGTGTTCAGAAATAATACAACAGCAGTCGAAGTTATAGTCAAAGAAGTGCCCAAAGCCAAGAAAAAAACAGCGTCAACAGAATACCACGATGTTACATTTATCAAGAAACTCCAAGATGACATCGACAGACTTAGAAACGATTTGAACTTGGCCAATAACGCACTGACCAGATCTAGGAAAGGATTCCTGGCGATGATACGGGAAATGAGAAAGCAACTAGACGCGGCAAACCACAGGGAAACGGAAACACTAACTAAGAACCTGACATTACAGCTAGACAATGAGAAATTGAAGTCTATGCTCCTATCGAAATCCAATTTGTCCAATAAACTGAACAAGGAATTGGTCAGTATAAAGAGGGTTCTGAGGTATGTTATAAGAAGTTTATGCAAGGCATCTCCTCCAGTGTCAGACAATGTGACGTGCAGTTCTGAGCCAGACTACGATGATTTTGAGGACCACCTAAAGAGAAATGTAAAAGTAAAGTTTGCGAGCAATATGTTTGATGATGTGACTACGTTTGATAGCTCGATCTCAAAGGACACGAAACATTCATTTGATAAGCGTCTATTATAACATTTTTATTACGATTTTTGCTAGTTGTAACGTGTGTAATTGTGAATTTGAACGTTAGTAAGAAGTAAATTTTAATTTTAATTCAGATATTTGATTGAATTTAGCAGAATTTCTACTAACTAGTTCGCCCAATAAACGTGTTCCAAGTAGAGTTATTATGACCCAGAACGTACCCCTAATGAATTCCAATAAGTTCTGTAAAGGCGTGGTACAGACTTATGATTTACTGTGGCTATTTTACTGGGAGGCTGCTTTTGAGCTTTTGTCCAAGTTACGAGAAGTCATTCTATTTACTTTGATACTCATTTAAATGTAATAATATTTCGGCTAACACAATATTTGAACACAGAGTTTAGGAACGAGATGTAAGTCTCCAAGAAGTCTTGAAAGCTTCATAAAATTATCCCTGAATTCTTATAAGTGAATCTCGAGTTACATTATACTGAAATCCCAGACATAGGTACTTTACCTCGACATACATTCCCGTGACAAAAGAGTGGTCTGATATGGTAGAGAATCAATCGCGGAATGCAAGCGATGGGCGCGCGGGGCCGGGTGGTGCATACCCGGCTGCAGAGTAACCGGGTCAGGCTGTGACCGGGTCATGCGGTCATAGCCCACCCGGTCACCGGGTCGCCGGGTCGCCGGTGAGACACGCCCGCCTGCCGGTTATCATACCCGGTAAAGGAGAGGTCGTCTCATCGGCTTTGACGGTTTTTGAGTGCCTCCTAGTGCATAACGAGTGGGTTACGAATTGGGGTGGAATTACACCATATTTATATTGAAACATATTTTAATAAGGTCAGGAAAATGTTGTGACATTAATTTATAGTGCTGTGTGATAGTAGAAGCTTGTTGAAAGCGTAATATTAAGTCTATTAAGAAGGAAGTAGACGCGATATTAAATTACGTGCAGGCCCGTCTTACGTTACGGAGCTCTTGAACTTATTATGATGCATTATTATGAAATGTAGTGGTATATGGACTTCTAGTACAGTGTTTGTGATAGCGTACTGCTGGTTTTCTTCGTATTAAATCGCGCAAGTAAGTAAACGTTTCTTTTTAATAATTATAAAATTAAGGTCATGTTTCAGCTTTCGGATAGGATTATCTTTTATCAACATGAGTGAATAATGTGTATCAGATAACTTACAATAATGAATTAATAATTGCCTGAGATTATCTCACAACTAAGTTTAAAAGAACTCATGAGAAGGTACCGAATTGAAGCTAGTTCAAACTTTTCTAACTGCAAAACTCTAGTGTAAATGTTTTCCATAGAAAAACATGCTTTTTCTTGTAAGAAAATAAAGATGATCCGTAAAATAAATGGAACCTTTTCAATTGAGTGTCAAGGACGATGTTGGTATATGTTGGCGTACGGTTTTCGTGGCGGTAAACAAACCTGAAAGCTTTACTTGACAAGCTAATAGCTTAGTAGGTAGACGGTAAGTAAAGTTAATAGAGTATTGTTAAAGGAACTTTGAATGGGGAGGAATGATTAGACGCTTTTAGTGGCATTTTTTAAAAGTGAATACTTTGTTACGTTGTATATTTAATTTTGTTATTTTTAGGGTTCCGTAGTCAACTAGGAACCCTTATAGTTTCGCCATGTCTGTCTGTCCGTCTGTCCGTCCTCGCTTAATCTCTGTGACCGTTAACACTAGAAAACTGAAATTTGGTACCAATATGTGTATCAGTCACGCCAACAAAGTGGTGAAATAAAAATTTGAAAAAAATGTTTTATTAGGGTAGCCCCCCTATATGTAAAGTGGGAAGTGATTTTTTTTTTAATTTCAACCCTAACGTGTGATATACTGTTGAAAAGGTATTTAAAAATGAATAGGGGTTTACTAAAATCATTTTTTGATAATGTCAATAATTTCGGAAATAATCGCTCCAAAAGTAAAAAACAATGTGTCCCCCCCCCTCTAACTTTTGAACCATAAGTTTAGAAAATATGAAAAAAATCTGAACGGTAGAACTTTTTAAGGACTTTCTAGGAAAATTATTTTGAACTTGGATGGAAACAACAGATGGAAACATCAGTTAACCAATATAATTTGGTCCCTGAATCGTATGAGCGCCTATACAATCCAGAGGTCAAGTTTCATTGGCCCGTAGAAGAAATTGTATAAATTATAGCATACCGTTTAGGTACGGAACCCTTCATGTGCGAGTCCGACTTGCACTTAGCCAGTTTTTTTAAATATTATGTTCAAATTAGTCGCGTCTTAGGTAGCGGTATCGTGTTACACTGTTTTAACTGGGTTGTTGAGGTCAAATAGACAGTCGCTCTAAGTCATCATCATCATCAGACTATTACCGCCTTATTACAAAACGTAGTTAAACCTGGTTTAACTTAGACTTGGTTTATCTCGCATGACGTCTCACTTCAATAATATTCAAAAGAAAGTGACAGCATGCGAGATAAACCAGGTCTAAGTTAAACCAGGTTTAACTACCTTTTATAATAAGGCGGCTTATGTTCCCGCTGCTAGGACACACACAGGCATCCTCTCTTTTTGAGAGGAAATGGGTTATAATCTACCACGCGGGCCCAATGCGGATTGGTAGATGCCACAAGTCTTCGAATTATTGGTTCTAGGACATGACGGTTTCCTCACGATGTTTTCCATCACCGTACGATCTATGTAAAAGGCTGGTATTACACTACAAGGCGATCCCCTAATTGGGAAAGGCAGGTTAGGATGATGATCAAGTTGGTTGTGTGATACTTTCAATTTATTTCTACAACTGCTACTACTCGGTGGCTACATCATCATCATCATCATTTCAGCCGAAAGACGTCCACTGCTGGACATAGGCCTCCCCTAAGTGTCGCCACATTGACCGGTCCCGTGCGTCTCGCATCCAACGGATCCCCGCAACCTTCACCAGGTCATCGGTCCACCTAGTGGGAGGCCTTCCAACGCCACGTCTTCCGGTTCGCGGTCGCCACTCCAGAACCTTCCGGCCCCATCGGCCATCCGTCCTGCGGAGTACGGCTACATCCTTTACTATATTGTTAGTTTAAATTAATTGAGGTGTAATTTGACCACTCATATACCTTTACAGTCAGTTCAGTTAGCGATCTCGCCGTCTGTCAAATGGTCCAGTAAGATCTGAAACTAACTAGGATTTTTGAAAACGTGAACACGTTTTACAACAACTAAAGAAATTGCCAAACATTAGTATATTGAGTACCTACAAGTTACTTTCAATCAAGAAACGTATTATAAGGAAAAATATCAATAAAATTTTGGAATACCGATTTTAATTACCTGGCAATTTCTTTAACCAATACTTGTGAATGAAAAGTACTAATTGATTTTGGTAATTTAATTATTTTCTCGTGTAAACACATTTACATGATTGTAAAAGTGTCTGATTAGTGTGAAACCCTGGGAAAATTACGTGTTTTCCACGTTCATTTGCCACATCACGCTATGTCGCCTGAAGCGGTCTGTTATGCTATGACCGTTCACGCGACGTCGCGTTATCGCCTTACAATTGACCACTGACTACCTGTAACTACTGTTAAAAATCTAAAATTGACAGCCGAGACATGGCTAAAGTGCTTTCTGAGGCACGAATGAAACTCGATATATAAAAGGTCCCATTAAAATAGGTGGACAAAATTTCAGAAATCATTCAGACCACCAAAATAAGAACGATGGAAAAAATATATATAAGAAAAACGCATTTAAGTACCTACTCATAGAGGATGAGTTTGTTCTAGAGTGCCATCAATTTAATAGTAAAAAAAAACTGAAAAAAAAATATGTAAAACGTTTTTGCTTAGAAATGTTTGGTTAGACCTACTGAACGCTGCGTTAAAATTTGTCAACCTATTTTAATGGGACCTTATATATAATATAATGGGTGATCATTTATTCACCGGCCAACCTAGGCAAGTGCGGCTTAAACTAACGACTGACCCGAGCGGCTGTGCCACGGTTATGTAGAAACATATCCTATCGAAAAATACCACCATCATTCTCCTACCTTTTCTTTTCTGGTGGGTGAAAAATCATCAAATAACCCCCCTCCTGCTCTTGAGCAGAGTGGGAGGGAGTGTCAGACTTCTACTGACTAAAAACCAACCCATGTTCCTTCTTCGCCCTTGTGCCGAGGCCGCGTTATGCCTTTCGATAATCCGCAGCCCCGACGGGACCTTTACTTCATTTGGGGTTGGCGCAGCTTTCAGTAGGTAGTCTTTTTCCATTTTACACTATTACTCGTCAACTTAGCAGTCATCTCATTTCCAGTCATATCATCCTTCAAACAGTCCATCCTATCTAAAAATATTAACCTTAAATACACAATTAATAAAAGACAAAACCTTAATACTAGGTCAGGCTCGCAATCTCAAACTTATGCAATATCGGTCATGGCTAGCCTTCATAATTGTAATATAGGATGGGGGCTACATTGCGTCTAGTCAGGGACGATGCTATCGCTGTATCAAAATCAATGTTACCGGGCCCCCGAGTAACAAGGGCACCTGATGAAAAAATTAACAGAAAACAGAACCTCAAAATGTTGTTGTTCTGTTCCACTGTTCACTTGATAAAAAAATTAAATCCTACTAATTATAAATGCGAAAGTTTATGAAGATGGGTGGTTGTTGCCCTTTCACGCAAAATAGTGAACGGATTTGGACCAAAAATTTGATATAAAAAATATATGTGTTTTTAACCTAGATTAACACATGGGATACTTTTATTTCGGTATGATCTCATGGGACAATGATCGAACTCAACGCGGGCGAAGCCGCCGGCATGAGCTAGTAAATATATATTAACCCTTTCAGGATTTTCTAATTTTCCAGTTCTTAATTGAAAACTTAACTATGAGAGCCATGATCGCAGCTAAACATTTTTTGTTTCACTTCTCGCTCGTTCACACATTCTCCTATTAAAATTAATTGAAAATGAAATTGTTTATTGATATACAAAAATGATTACAAATATGGCCTGAAGGTAAATTTAATGGATTCTATCTACCTGAACTAGGAATAAGCCTGTGTCTGGTAACGCACTCATGTGCTTATAACTAAATAATATCTGAGGTTCTATGAACAAATAACTGCTCAATAAGTACATGACATAACAATTTTAATGGTTCTATTCAATCAAAGTAAGAAAAAAAACAGTTTATTTTATTTAATGAAGTTAGGTTGCTATTTTTGTTGTTGAGCTGTGGTTTTCTGCAATATTTTGGGCTTTTTCACACTCGTGTTAAGGGCCCCCAAAAATATATTTGTTACAGGGCCCTATTATACTAGGACACCACTGCTTCCAGGCCTGCCACTCGTAACTAGCGCTAGTTATCAAGTATGTAATATATGAATGGTAAATAAGGCGTTTGAGACTAGTGGGAGTTTAGCAGGAGAATGTTTAGTTTCGCCTACTATTACATGAGACTTATCATATTTAGTGAAATGTGGGTGTTAATCTGCTTGTCTTTCAGGCGTTATAATACATAACATAATTTCTGTATTCTTCGAAGGGTTTGGCAGAGGTGTTACTGTCACATTTTCTTTTGTTTTAAGTTCCATGTAATAGGGCGCGAGCCAAACATATTTTATTTTATTTATTTGGCTCACTACAGCTGTTCAAAATTTTACATAAACGAGGTATAGGCGAATTAGCACCAAGTACGGTTCTGCGAAGAGGAGGACGCAAGGGGGAGGGGGGGATATACCGAAAACAACACACATACCGACAAACAACAACCACATAACAACAAAAACATAACATATACCGTTTTGCCTCAAATTATGCTGGTACATAGTTAGTAGTAGAATGAATGATAAATTGAGGAATGAGGTTATACGAGAACGTTACGTTTTAAAAGAAGATCTAGTGACAAAGATTGAAAAGGGTATGCTTAGATGGTTTGGTCACGTAGAGAAGATGAGTGAAAGTAGATTAACGAAAGGTATTTACAAGGCAGATGTGAGTGGCAACGCCGGGAGGGGACGCCCTAGAAAGACATACTCCGACCTTATTGGTGATGTTCTTCAGAAAGGACAGGTGCGTAGTACTCGCAACTGCGTGCGTGTATGACCAGATGTATGAATTTGGACGAGGCAAAAGGGGTATGTAAGAATCGTAGCAGCTGGTGTTCTGTGGTTTCTGCCTACCCCCATGGGAAAAGGGCGTGAGTTTATGTATGTATAGTTAGTAGTTTGCTTTTGGGTGTTTGCATTTAGCGCTTTCATTCTCTGCTATAACAAATTCGATTACGATTATATTAAATATTATGTTGTTGATGTTAATCTTAATTCTCTTTATTTTTCCAAAGCCTCGTTAGTCTGGTTGGTCCAGTGGTCGCAATCGCAACTGCTAAGCATAAGATCCCAGGTTTGATTCTCGGGTCGGGCAAATTGTTATCGAGTTTTTCAATCAGGAATTTAACAGAAACAGCCTCGGAGTCAGGATTTGTGCTCAGGCAAGCATACATAATTTCCTGTGAGAAGTAGAAGTAAGAAAAAGAGAAGTCCTGACTGACTGACTGACTCATCAACGCCCAGCCCAAACCCTCGGACCTAGAAAGCTGAAATTTTGCAAGGATTTTTCGAAGTTCAAACCCTAAGGGAGTTAAATAAGGGTTGAAAGTTTGTATGGAAAATCGTTATTTTCACGCGGGCGAAGCCGCTGGCAAAAGCTAGTATAATTATAAACCATTTTGAACCATAACATAAGAACCATTTCACTACACGCTTTATACAGTCAAAAGTCAGTCCCAGTTAGTTCCAAGGCTGGTTTTCCAGTGAGAAGCCAAACTAACGCCGTCCTGAGTATAATTGAATTGCCTCTGGGAGCCACGTGAACTTACACTACTTTAACTTTAAAAGCTAGTACAGTCGAACTAGTCAATAGGTATACAGCCAGCTAACTTGCATTTACTGTTAAGATTTAAATACAGATACTTTTAGAGACTGATGTCAAACGATACAGCGATTAACATCAAAATTTACAAAACAAAATTGCAATGTATACTTGTACTGTATACTTTTTATCGTGTTTGAATTTACTTGGCAGGAATTCGTACTTACATTGTAATAACGGTAACATAGTTACTTTAATCCTGAGAATAGCGGTATGTAACGTTACGTATAACATCATGGCAGAGGTTTACACTTACATTTCTGGCTAACTGGCTAACTCCACTTGTGTGTGTGTCTGAACCGGTTATCATAGGCTGATCACCCCTACGTATTAACCTTTACTAAGTAGTTTTTCTCCTAACCTTAAGAATAACCTGATTAATTATTTATGTAACCTTTTCAGTCGCTGGAAAACGAAGCTGGAAAATATGGAAATTATTCGATCACTATTTGGAATACCGAGATTCTTACCGTTCTCTGTTAGAATAATTTGTACCTACCTACTTTAAAAGCTTTTTTTATGAGAGATTGCGACACATTTATATATATGTGTTTGAACTCATTCTCATCTCTGGCTTTTCACAGATGTTATGTAGAAAACACAATACGATATTTTGTTTTGAAGAGAATATCGGTCACGGTCAATCATGGAACAGTACCTACCTAAACAGGGTCAAGTTGTTCTCGTAAATTGCAATTTTTGAAGAAACAAAGGAAAATGCTTAGTAGCTTAGATGAGAGTTTATTATATCCCTTATCGCCTTTTCTGGGGTAAGAGAAAAGTCTGTTAACTTATGGTTGAATTTAAACAAGCCAAAAAGCATACCATATACCTTCTTCATGTTTCTGGTCTCCTGGTAGTTTGTGAGACTTTACTACACTAATTCTTTTTAAATAATAACTTCTATAAAAAGAAACTCGGGGTCTTTGGATACAAACATATTTTTTGGTGGAAACGGATCTCAGAAACCGTAGAAACAATAATCAAATCGGATCCTGGGATCGGTGGAGACAATCCCATCAAGGATACTTTAGTGAGGACAATTTTGAGTATGAATGTAGATGACTGTAAGAGTAGAAGAAGACCAAAAAACCGGCCAAGAGCGTGTCGGGCCACGCTCAGTGTAGGGTTCCGTAGTAATAACTATTTTTTTGTTTGAAAAAAGATACGTTCACGATAATAAAATATGTAAACGAAGTTAAAAAAGATGCTCCAGTCCAGAAATTATTTTGTACAACTTTTTGTTTTTTTTTTGTACAAAAACTGTTTCCATCCAAGTTCAATATGATTTTTCTAGAAAGTCCTTATAAAGTTCTACTTTTCAGTTCATATTTTCTAAACTTATGGTTAAAAAGTTAGAGGGGGGGGGGGGGGGGAATTATTGACATTATCAAAAAAATATTTTGGTAAACCCCTATTCATTTTTAAATACCTTTCCAACAATATATCACACGTTAGGGTTGAAATTAAAAAAAAAATCACTTCCCACTTTACCCTAACAAAACATTTTTTTCCAATTTTTATTTTACCACTTTGTCGGCGTGATTGATACACATATTAGCACCAAATTTCAGCTTTCTAGTGCTAACGGTCACAGAGATTAAGCGAGGACGGACAGACGGACAGACAGACATGGCGAAACTATAAGGGTTCCTAGTTGACTACGGAACCCTAAAAACTGTTTCGACTGAGACTGCCTCTTTGGTCTAGTGGTCGCAAGCGCAACTGCTGAACCTGAGGCCTATAGGTTTGAGTCCCAGATCAGGCAAAGTCTTATTGCGTTTTTCCATCAGGAATTTATCAGCCGTGGAGTCTGGATTTGTGTCCAGATCATAAAAATAAATAGGCTCGCCCCCTATTACATGGGAGTTCCACATAACTGGCAAACTGAGGGTGTACTTGTTAGATACACATCTGCTTAACCCTTCGATGATAGTAAGGCGTGTTGTTATTAAGCTAAAAGGGTTACTAACAAGGATACTATACTTAGTGATAAAAATTAAAAACTTTTTAACAAAAAGAGAAAAATAAACTTCAGAAGAAAAATCAGCTTCTGAAGTCGGTGACATTTGTTTGTTTGATTTTATTTTTTTGCCACCGACTTCAGAAGCTGATTTTTCTTCTGAAGTTTATTTTTCTCTTTTTGGTGTTTTTGAAGTCGGTTGTTTTTTTTTGCAAAAAAGTTTTTTTTATTTTTTCATTTTTAGTTATAATAGGTACCCCTTAACCTTCAAAATTCCCCTATTTTTGCTTTCAACTCTTGACCGTTGAGGAGTAGTATACCTTCCATTATCAGCTCATCAACATGAATAAAAGTGATGACTGCTAGATGCGAATACTTGAATAGCGCCAGAAAAAGCACGAAACATGTAATACGTGTCTATGAAGTTCATATAACAACTAAAAAAATGTGTATTGTACACATCTGCATACCCCCTCAGAGCATACAGGCGTGATGTTACGTCATGATAATGGTATATTCAATAAACATTAAAGCGATTCCAGCAATAACGACATATTTGCCGTCTATTTTTGAAGAGTTCCATTGTATATCTCCGAAGATCAGCACCAGATCTTCAACAAAAAAAAAATGGGACCACCTCAGGAGTAAACTCTTTCAAATAAAAAAATAATTTTGAGAATCGGTCCACAAACGGGGGAGAAATCAGGTAACATACATAAAAAAAAAAAAAAAAAAAAAAAAAAAAAATACATACACACGAACATAGTAACCTCCTTTTTTGAAGTCGGTTAAAAAATAAAACCGACTTCAAAAAAAAAACACAAAAAAGTGAAAAATAAACTTTAGAAGAAAAATCAGTATCTGTAGTCGGTGACTTTTGTTTGTTTGACTTCACTTTCACTTTTTAGTGGTCATAATGTGGCCCATGTAGTTTTTTTTTGAGTTTTGTTGATTTTTCAAAAACCGCTTGTCCAATTTCGATAAAAAAATTATGGGACCATTTGGGAAGTAATACCCTTTCCAACAAAAAGAATTTTCCAAATCGGTTAGCAAGTGACGGAGTTATGCCCGAACAATCATTCGTAAAAGATCCGCGTCGCTGCTGCGTCGGATGCGGGGTAGCGACAGCAGTCTTCTGCCCCCCTATTGCGTATCTTTTTAACGTCAGTGGCTATCAGAAATGTCCATAGATTAACTGTAAATTGGTTATGGTTTGGTACATTTTTTTCTTAAAAACTCACCATTTGACAGTTATTTGATAGACATTTTGAGTTATCCACTGTCATAAAAAGATACGCAATAGCCCTGCTGGGCATTGTTGTCAGTAAGACAGAGTAAGACTGAAGGCCAACTGATGGCGCACCTGTCCGCAGTGCATGTACTGTCGCCAGGTATCGCCAGTAGGTGGCGGAATTAAGTGTTATATGTTTGTCGTTGTTATTTATTGTGCTTTCGTGAATTTTACTAACATAGGTTAAGGAATACTAACACATTATGGGTCTGTACCTGAATTAAATAAAAAAAAAAAAAATGTAAACATCCGAATTAAGAACCTCCTTCTTTTTTTAGAAGTCGGTTAAAAATGTAAGAGTATGGATGTAGATATGACTATAAGAGGAGAAGAAGATTAAAGAGACGATGAATGCAGTCCATCCATCCAAAGAAACTATGGCTTGAAAGGAGGTGACTGCTGTGATGACGAGTAATACAGAAGGTTGGCAGAAGAATTCACACTCCAAATAAATTGGGATAATATAAAGGCACAAGAATGATAATACCAAAAAGGATACTTTCCAACAAGGTTTCAGAGCATTCATCGATTTTAGTTAGCGACCAACTTTTACCACATCTTACGATTTGGTTGCTGACCCAGTTTTCTATTAGGATTTATTCCTATAAAGTTTTATCTGTCTCCATCTTTAATTGTGAGGATCTAAATGTATGTCGAGCGGTTTCGTGTGAGACAAGAGACTTTTGAAAGAGCATGTATGTCTGGACAAGTTATGTACTGCAAAGAGAAGCATTTTAGTTCATGCGTGGATGCAGCTGAATACTTGAATTTTACATGGAGCTACTGCCGATGTGACCTCCACGTTAGTACTGGTAATTACGATACCCTTTGGTAAGACTGGTTGTCAAACTTTTGGGCCACTCAAAATCAAAATATTTATTTCACATAGGCTTCCAAACGTCGAGAAAAATTTGCTTTTCTGGTCAGTCATTTTCTATGGAGAAGAACCGGCAAGGAAGTTCATGGTTACTCTTTTGAAATAGTTTGATTAAACAATATTTTTATGTTACAGCATTAGAGACTAATAGGAGATCGGACTGGGTCTAAATAATATGATTCTGTTTAGTCCGTAAGTTAGATTATCGAAAAATATTGAATACGTGTTTTTTGTTTTATCAAATCAATACAAAATGACGAAGATGAAACGCGTCAAAGATCTTGGAGTGGGGCTTGAAACGTCACTTGTGTCGTCAAAATGTACTATCATTATGACGTCACACGAGTTTTCGAAGCACTGTATCGTCTTCATTTTAAGTTTGCGTGAAAATAGAAAAAATACGTGTCCAATAATTTTTGGAAATCTATCTGACGGACTAATTAGTTTTTTTTTGTCCGATCCCCTATTGTAACGACTCTCAAAGACGTACAAATGTCAGCCGAAACCAACGGCTAACGTGCATTCTGAGGCAACTCAGTATGTAACGGGTGGTCACCATCCACGGATCAACCTAGACAACTCTCCCTCTCCATCCAGAAAAATACATGTCTATAGTACGCGACACCATCATCACCAACCTATTAATGTTCCCACTGCTGGGACACAGGCCTCCTCTATTTGAGAGGGAATGGGCTATAATCTACCACGCGGGCCCAGTGCGGATTGGTAGATGTCACCGTCCAGTCTTTAAGTTTTTGATTCTAGAACATACACGCCGGTTATTTTCACAATATTTTCCTTCACCACATACAATACCATACATACTATAGTGCGCGCGGAACTAGTTGGCCGCGCCTTAGGCATGTTTTTGTTTTTTATTTAAGTATTCTTTTCAATAAATTGAACAATTATTGTTCACAATATCTCGAGATTGATCATCACTGTCTAATTATAGTCTCCTGTGCATTGCGAGCTGTAGGCAACCCGCCCCCTCACCCCTGTCGCCACCTAAGGCGCGGCCAACTAGTTCCGCGCGCACTATACCATATTAATTAGTAGTAGTAATCTAGTTGATGGTCGTGCCGCAGCTGTCGAGCTGTCGAGCATTCCAGTTGAATATTCGTTTCAGTTTTCATTGGACTGTTTACGTTGGTCGCTGGCGGTATTGTGAAGTTTGACTGTGGACCACCGCGTTAGTTTAACTAGAACTGCTTGTCTTCGACGTTTATTATGCGCACAGATAAACTGTGGAACTCTCGCCAGTATCTGTGTTCTCTCCCACATTTAAGTCATCTGCTTTCAAAGCAAGAATGCACATTGCATTGCACAGTGCATCTTTTGGGCACGCTCGTTCCAATATTATAGATCTTATTTATTTATTAAAAATCCCTTAAAACTATCATTACAGGTGTTCACCTAATGCGATAGCTCGGTTTTAAACCTACATAAGATATAAAATAATTATAAAAACGATGAAAAACTTAAACAACTATTAGTACCTATATATACTAACATCAATAATCTATCTAATAAAAATTCAATCTTTAAATTATAATACAACATATCTAACTATAAAAAAAACACAATTTAGAAATTATTTAAAACAAAACTATTTTGCCTGCTCTAATCTACTGAATAACATAAAATAAACAACAGTATTTTTGCGAATTCACTTTCACTTCTTGTTGTGTCCTGTGATAGATAACCGGGGTGTTAGCACTATTTACTCTGGTACACCGGCTCACCAGATCATCCAGGTCCTCACCCGGGTCGCTTCACAACACACTTCCCGCCAATCGTGGTGGTTGTCAGTTGTAACTTGTGACAGCTCCCAGACTCTTGTGTCTGTGAGACGGTGTTGCTGAATCTATTAAATAGATACACTTCAGATACACTACAGATCTCATTCATTGTTTTCCATCAGGCGTGATCGAGGTCAAGCTATTTCAAATTTTCAATATAAAAAAATAAGTAGTAAGTAATATATAACAATAGTGTACGCATGAGAATAACATTTTTTCAATAATATAATACAATGTTATTTGTCATTGTTGCACGTGTAAGCATTATTTATGCAACACTGAACACGACTTGTTATTATAACACGTTTTATAACATTCAGTCTCCACATTACTAAAACGTGTTATATAACAACGTTTTGTAACATGCTATCACACTAATATTATAAAGGCGAAAGTTTGTGAGTGCGTATGTTTGTTACTTCTTCACGTCTAAACGGCTAGAGCGATTTTAATAAAATTTGGTATGGATTTAGCTAACACCCCGGATTAACACATAGGATAGTTTTTATCCCGATTTTATCTTCCCGTGGGATAATGTTCGATGTGTAGTGGGCAAAGCCGCTGGCAACAGTTAGTGTTATATAATTTGACGCACCTTTATGAAAAACTAGCTTTTGCCTGCGACTTCGTTCGCGTGGAATAGTGACTACCGGCAGATTTTTGGTTTATCTCGCGAAAAAAAAAAAAAAAAAACTATCCTATGTCCTTTCTCAAGTTCCAAACTATGTCTGTACCAAATTTCATCAAAATTCGTTCAGCCGTTTAGGCGTGAAAGAGTAACAGACAGACAGACAGACAGACAGAGTTACTTTCACATTTATAATATTAATAATAACTAGTGACCCGCCCCGGCTTCGCACGGGTGCAAAAAAGGTATTAAAACCTTCCTCTTGAATCACTCTATCTATTAAAAAAAACCGCATCAAAATCCGTTGCGTAGTTTTAAAGATTTAAGCATACAGACAAACAAACAAATAAACAAACAAACAGACGCGACTTTGTTTTATACTATGTAAGGAAGTATATAAAGTATAAAGTATGGAGTATAGATAATAGGGTTCCGTGCAAACAAAATTAGTCCCCTTACCTTAAGGGTTTTAGTTTGATTAAAACGTAGGATTCTTTGTATCCCGGTGGTGCAATCGTGGGACGATAGCCAAATAGCACACGGTAAAATCCGCGGGTATAAGCCAGTTCCTAATATATCTACTATACTGCAAATGTCGAGCATAAAAGACGACTCCTTCAAAGTAGGTACTTACTTCCACCAACCAATGTATTTTCAAAGCACCCCTTATCAAAACAACCCTTACTTAAGCTTCCACAAACATCCGTGCACCATCCAGGACCATTGTGTGCACGGCCACGGACCATTTGCTCACGTAACTGTCGCCCGGAGAGCTTTAGAAAAGCTGAGTGCAAACGAAACTTTGGTGTTGGCTCGCATGGCCGCATTGTGATGGAATTTCCAAATTGCTTCGGTTCTTTTACAAACCTATAGTTTGGAGTTTGGCCGGTTGCTAATCGAACTTTGTTAAGTGATCAAATGTTGGAAGTAATTGTAAATATGTGTTAGGTTTTTCCAGGAAAATACGAGATCTTTATGAGTTACTTGGATATGTTCCGGTCTTATTCTTACACTTTTAGTTTCATAGTAGTTCGAAAGTGACATGCCAACTGAATTAAAATTAAATTTATAAATACAGAAAATAAATACATTATATTACATACATACATAAACTCACGCCCTTTTCCCATGGGGGTAGGCAGAAACCACAGAACGCCACCTGCTATGATCCTTACATACTCCTTTTGCTTAATTTTATTATATTACATATTATTATAACATCACGCCTGTAATCCCCGAAGGTTTGGGCAGAGGTGTACCCAATTATAGTACCCTGTAGCCTGAGAATGTGTGTAGGTAGTGTAATTAAGGTTTTTGCATCTTTTGCCGCTAATAGGCATTTTCTAAAAACATTTTATCCCCTGAGGTCACAGACAGCAGAGCAAAGGGATCCTCCACCTCATTTTACGGTTAACCCACCATATAATATATACGAAATCATTACAAACTGAAAACTTAACACTAATTAAGGCTGCGAAGCTTTTTCATTACTCATTAAAAACACCAATTACGCCAAACCGAATAAATTCTCGCCAGTGTTAAAACGTCGTACATAAACATTCGCGGCAAATGAAAACTTTAATTTTTAATAACATCATCGGCTCACAAAGAAAAGAGAGAGTGAGAGAGGCATTCTTGTCTTACGACGTCATAGAGGGGTAATGGAGCTAGCATACAAATGCAATAACGTCATCCTATTGCATTTTTCATTGAGAAAAGCATCAAAATTCAGTGAGCGCAGTACACAGTCGTCTCGTCCTTTGGGCCCGAGGCTGAGCCCGCGAGCGGCAACCGATCCGAACGGTGTCGAACTCCCCCGAACGAACCTTTGTAATGTTGCCAGCTTTTGTTACTCTGCTTTGTAGTAGGGAATGCAATTTTGTTTTTTTTTTGTTAGGTCGATTTGCTCTTTTTGTTGTGTTGCATTTGTGAACTTGCTTGTTTACGATTTTTTGTATACGCGAAGTTTTTTGAAGTATAGAGTTCATACTTACATACGGTAGCTGTAAGATTTTAATGTAGATGTGAGTTTCATATTGTTATTATTTATGTATAATTATGTAACCAGCTGTCATTTGTCGATCTGTGGCAGTCGTTACAAGTAGTTAACAGACAGGTTATAGTGATATCGATGAAAGGTTTTCGATGAAACGATATTCGATGATACGTTTGTTGCACTGAAGTGGGTATTCCCGTGTTGGGATAACATAGTACTAACTGGGTTACGGAGGTCTGATAGACAGTCGCTCCATGTAAGTTACTGGTATTCAGCTGCATCCGGTTAGACTGGAAACCGATCCGAAAACATAGATGGGAACCGAATAGGCTAGCCAAAATTATGATACGTCACCGGCTAAACTAAATCCATTCAGTCGAGGTCCTATGAACGTCTTTTTGTGATGAGCCTGGTAACTTTGTATTAAATTTTGTGCGAAATATGTAGTTTTAATTCCACCAAAAAGGGATATCTTGTGGAGGGGCGAAACAACGTACCTGTCGAGTATGGGTCGTGGAGTTAACACTCTATATTTTGCATAACATTTAATGTCTTGGATTTTTGCCTGATTCTATAATTTATTTGATAAATTTGGACGGTAACAGTATAAATACAAGATAGGTACACAAGTTATTTTAGTAAAAAATCTACCTATACAGTTAAATGGTAAAATAGTAAATACAGTAAAACCATTACTAACCATGGAGTTTTCTTAACCTTCCCTATGCAAACAAACGATACAAATGCGCCCAAACGTTAATAAGTTCTTCCAACACCAATTCCCGACCACTTACTCGTATTTTGGGGAATTTAATTTGAACTTCATTCTCGCTCGAAGGCTCGCCACCCCGAGTCCCGCTCACGTCTGCCAGTAGCTATACTCCCGCCGGCACAACCGCTCGCTTACCACCGCTCGCACTCACTACACATGTGAACTTTTTTATGAAATAGTGCAGTGCTATACAGATTCCAAACTTAAATTTATTTGACAGTTATTTTTTTTTTATTAAGTGTGCATGATAATGGGTTTTTACGAAGTGGCCAGGCGGAACGTGTAGACCAGAAAAAAGGTTTGTTTTTATGCTTTATGAATTAAACTTTACGTAAATGTTCACATAAAATAAAAGTGATTTTCTTTTATATTTAACAAGGCAGTTTGTAAATGCTTTGGTTATTTTCTATCGTAATTTTACTTCATTTTAATTAAGTTTACCGCGACTAAAAGCTTTCAAAGCGGTCGCCTATAAGAGCTTTTATTCAAAAGGTTTTATAAAATAAACTACTTACATTTAATAGTTCGTAATTTTGTTAAATTTTAGTATTAGTATTTTAAAAATAATTAAACTATAACAAACATTAAATTTGCTAAAGTTTTTACTTTTTTTAAATTCTGCTGAATTAGTGAACATTGTAGTAATTATTATGAGATGATATCGTAAGAGTATCGTACTGCCCAGTACTAATTCGGTTGTGGAGGTCAGTTAGGCAGTCGCTCCATATAAAATACTTGTATTCAGCTTTATCCGGTTAGACTGGAAGCCGACCCCAACATAACTAGGAATAAGCTATAGCCAGATGATGATAATGATGATAATAGAAACGACTGAAAAAGCCAACTAAAATTAATTAAGTGAATAAAATATTCCACTTAAATTATTGCAGCTGTAAATTAAAATAACAAAATATTGCACTACAAAATTAATGAGCTCAGTCGTGCTCAAATAATAATTTATGAATCAACAGAATATAATTAAATATTAACGCCCTTTACAAGTGTGTCACGGAAATAGGTCAAACTGTTAACAAGTACATAGCTCTACAAATCAATGTTTTCGAAATGTACAACAGCTCAATAAAAATAAAAAAACCGGCCAAGTGCGAGTCGGACTCGCGCACCGAGGGTTCCGTAAAAAAAATATATTATGTGATGTAACTAAAAATTTATGGTTTTCGTAATTATTCCTTTATCTATGCTATAAGACGTTGCTTCGTACCAAATTTCAAGATTCTGAGTTCACGGGAAGTACCCTGTAGGTTTTGATTCCCTTGCGAGTGTCGAAAATTTGCGGCATAAACGGGAGTATCTTTTGATCGCGTTGACTTAGAAGTTTGATTTTTTCACAGCTCCAAGAGACCATAGACTTGAGTATTTGATATGAATTTCAGCTTGATACCTCCACGCGTTCCTGAGAAAAAAGGTCTTGACAGACAGACAGACAGACGGACAACAAAGTGATCCTATAAGGGTTCCGTTTTTTCCTTTTGAGGTACGGAACCCTAAAAAAGGCAAAACCCCTCCTCTGTCGGGTAAAAAGTTTAAGTTACGCAAAAGTAAGCAATTTATGCAAAAGCAATTTCGAAGAGGGTTAAAAACTATTGTGATAAAGGCGAGTTTCCTATGACAGTTTAAATTTTATTTCACTATTATTAAGACCTTTTGGCGTGTTTGTGGTGTGCCACGACTATCGTGACCACAATGTGTGGTTCAAGGGTCGAATTTAATGGGAAATAAAACTTGCGCATGTCTCCTCTATGTTGAACATATATATTTATATATAATTATATATGCTATAGGTATACAATGTTATGTAATATATACTTAAATGGCTGATAACATATCTTCTCTATATATAAAACTCTCGTATCACAGTGTTAGTTGCCATACTCCTCGGAAGCGGCTTCACCGATTTTTATGAAATTTTGTATACATATTCAGTAGGTACGAGAATAGGTCGAAAAGTAATTTCACCCTCCAAACCCCATCCGAAGGTTGGGAAAAAGATGCAATGCAACGCATGCAGGGCACAGCTAGTATGCTATGATTTGATTGTTATGTCGAAAAAGGAACATAACAAAAAAAACTGTCTACAAAAACCTTGAAATTGAAATATTGCTTTTAGCTTTTTACAACACCATAATTACAAGGTGGTTTTTTAATATCTTATATTAACCCTAGGATATTAATGAAACCTGCATGTATCAAAGAATCAACTGGCATGTAATGAATTATTTTTCAATTATATAATTATATATATTTTTTTATGAAAAATGAAAACATCATTTCTCATAAACAATACTTCGACGATGTCACGATTAATTAATGTAAAACGTGACAACGAAATTATTTTCTTAACTCTATGAGTAAATATGAGTGATTGGTTTGAATGATAATTAATTATTCGTATCGTTCAATGAAACTTAGATCTTGTTCACTACGTGTAGTTTCAGACTTTTTAAAGTTTCGATTTTTTTTTAAGTTACTGCCTCTTTGGTCTAGTGGCCATAAGCGCGGTGCGACTTGAGCATGAGATGCTGGATTCGCTTCCCAGGTCGAAACGTGGGTGTACTATTCGAGGCACACTTTTGTCCGGCTGACAAAGCCTTCGGCGGATTATGTTGCGTTATTTTAAAAGTACAACAAAAGGAAATCCAAAAACACGACACAAGGCTCTAAAGATCATATCGCGGCTCCGACACAAGCGCAAAGAAGGAACATGGGTTTGGTTTTTAGTCAGTAGAAGTCTGACACTCCCCTTCGCTCTGCCCAAGAGCGGGGGGGGGGGGGGGGTCATTTCAAGAATTTCCACCCACCAAAAAAAAATGCTCTAAAGATAACATAATCAGTAATGCACTAATTAACTACATAAAAGGTTTAGTCATAACTGAGCACGATTGGCTCCGAGCGCGTTCATTACGTGGTAATTAAGTACATGTCACGACTGCCTCGATGGTCTAGTGCTCACAAGTGCGACTGCTGAACGTAAGGCTTTGGGTTCTATTCCAAGGTCGAGCAAAGTGATATTGGGTTTAACTATTAGCAGTAGTAGCAGCCACGGAGCTTGGAATTGTGCCCATTTGATGGCAATAGGCTCGCCCCTGGGACTTTATCACAACTGACGAAATGCGGGTGTACTATTAGGTAAACCTCTGTCTTACCCCTTGGAGACTTTGTCAAGCTTCATTAGCTCGGCGCTTTTCTGTTGGTTGCCCCAATCTATACTATATCTATACTAATATTATAAAGAAGTAAAGTTTGTGTGTTTGTTAAATTGTAAGGGGTAATTTCGGGATCTACTAAACCGATTTTAAAAATTCTTTCACCAATAGAAAGCCACATTATTGTTGAGTGTCATAGGCTACTTTTTATCTCTGTATTCCCACGGCAACGGGATCCACGCGGGTGAAACCGCGGGATGTCCGCTAGTATTATAATAAAGAGGGAAGATTTGTATTTTTGTAACGAATAAACTTAATAACAAAAATTGATATTTATATAGTCTATGATACCCGGACCATTCTCACGAGTCTATTGATGCCTCATTTATTAAAATCCGTTGGAACATACATACATACAAACATACATAGACTGCCAAAATCATTACCCTTCCTTTTGGCTTCGCCGTAGTTGGGTAAAAACTACTGGGCCGATTTGAAAAATTCTTTCACCATTGGGAAGTTACATTATCCCCGGGTGACATAGACTACTTTTTATCCCTGTATCCCCACGGGAACGGGAACTAGGCGGGTGAAACCACGTTACATCCGCTAGTAAAAAATACACGATATAACGCTCTAAAGATTATAACTAATTAAATACATATAATATAAAGTTTAGTGATAACTGAGCACGATTGTCTCCGAGCGAGTATTCAGTACGTGGTAATTAACAGTCTCGCATGAGCAGGGATGTAGACCTGGGGGTATAAAATGGCCTCTATGGCAGATCATAATATGAATTGCGTTAAAAAGCTTAAAATGGACCTTTCATAATAGTAACTGCGTCTGTAACCATTTAGGAAAATAGATCATAATAGAAAAATTACTATGAATTGCGTTAAAATTTGTAAAATGGTCACAGACGCACTTACTATGTTAAAAGGTCCATTTAACGCTTTTTAACGCAATCGAGGATCAGACAAAAAAAAACTAATTAGTCCGTCAGATAGATTTCCAAAAAATATTGAACACATTATTTTTTCTTTTTTCACGTAAACAAAAAACGAAGACGATACAGTGCTTCGAAAACTCGTGTGACGTCATATGATAGTACATTTTGTACCTTCAAGTGACGTTTCAAGCCCCACTCCATGATCTTTGACGCGCTTTATCTTCGTCAATTTTTATTGATTTGATAAAACAGAAAAAAACACGTATCCAATATTTTTCGATAATCTAACTGACGGACTAAACAGAATCATATTTTTTTGAGTCAGTCCGATCCCCTATTCATGTTATGATCTGGTAAAGTAGCCATTATGGACGTCCTGACGAGTGGGTGGATCGATTGTGGCTTTCTGTGTTTGTAGAATTGTTGTGGAGAGATAACATCTGATATCAAGGTACGGTCAGCATCAGAAGTAGCTGAACATTTCGGAATTTTAATTCTTTTATGTACCGGACTCTAGCTATTATTTTAATGTTTCAGAAGATTATTCGTTAAAATAGTCCTTGCACTCCAATAACATGTAGTAACAAGTAATATCTAACAAGTTTTTATTAAAAAAAACTGGCCAAGTGCAAGTCGGACTCGCACATGAAGGGTTCCGTACCAAAACGGTATGCTATAATTTATACATTTTCTTCTACGGCCAATGAAACTTGACCTCTGGATTGTATAGGCGCTCAAACGATTCAGGGACCAAATTATATTGGTTTACTGCTGTTTCCATCTGTTGTTTCCATTCAAGTTCAAAATGATTTTCCTAGAAAGTCCTTATAAAGTTCTACTTTTCAGATTTTTTTCATATTTTCTAAACTTATGGTTCAAAAGTTAGAGGGGGGGGGGGACACATTGTTTTTTACTTTTGGAGCGATTATTTCCGAAATTATTGACATTATCAAAAAATGATTTTAGTAAACCCCTATTCATTTTTCAATACCTTTCCAACAATATATCACACGTTAGGGTTGAAATTAAAAAAAAAATCACTTCCCACTTTACATATAGGGGGGCTACCCTAATAAAACATTTTTTTCAAATTTTTATTTTACCACTTTGTCGGCGCGATTGATACACATATTGGTACCAAATTTCAGCTTTCTAGTGCTAACGGTCACAGAGATTAAGCTAGGACGGACAGACGGACAGACGGACAGACAGACATGGCGAAACTATAAGGGTTCCTAGTTGACTACGGAACCCTAAAAACAGCTTCGAAACTTTGAGTAATGTTAATATACTTCTGATGCTGAGCGTACTATATGTACTATAGGTGCCCGCGGCTTCGTCCACGTGGATGTCGGTTATTGCGACCAAAAGTAATCGTTTCACCCCCCCCCTTCCAATCCCTTTTTTTGGAGGGTGGGAAATCATCAAATTACTCCTTTCACTCCCGGTGGAGCGGTAGGGAGTGTCAGACTTTTACTGACTAAAACCACCCACGTTCCTTCTTAGGATTTTGTGTCCGAGGCCGCGGTATCTCTTTCAAACAACCCGCGGCCCCTTTCAACCCCTTAAAGCCCTTTTTTCGTTAGTTTGATTATATGAAAAAGCATTCCTACATTCCCCCATCACGGAAGGGTGGCCTGAATCCCAGCTGTGGGAACTTTATAGCCTGGTTTTATAATTCGCTTAGCAACACGGGCCTAAATCATCTCAAAACGTTTTCTCCAAAATAATCACACATTTCTTGTTGTCACTTCACAAAAAGCAAAATATTTATCTGTCACGAATACGATCAAAGCGTCACCCCTGAACGTCTGTCTAAATACATATATGTTACGTAAAATATTTGGTGAGTAACTAAAAGGGAATTTCGTGTAAATACAGATAAATGTAATGTTAGTTTCTTGTTTTGGGTTTGCTTAACAGAGATTTATTGGTTCGTACACTTAGTAAGTGTTTCTCACATACAAATAATACCCTCACGAATTACCGAACATTTACTTGGTATTTCATCAACTAAATTACATCTAAATAATCTTCTTTCATATCAATCTTTCCGCAAAAATATTCCCTCACAGTCAATTGCTACGCGGCTACGCAAGTGCTACGACAGCGCTACGGCGTAGCGCAACCGTAGCCGCGTAGCTCAATCGAGTAGAAACAATAGGGGAAGATAAAAATATATGGATGCTGTAACATCAGACGGGGAGAATGGGGGACGCTATTACACGACAATCCCCTTCATTACGCTAACATTTACCCTTTTGTTTTGTCACTGGGCTAAAATAACAAAAAAGTATATTTTTGTAATTTATTTATTTTTGCGTACGATTCTGGGAATTTTTTTGCTTAGGGTAAATTATAGAATTTTAAGAGTACAAAGCTTTTTGTTCAGTGTGTGTTATGGCTGCTGGTTTCAGTGAGAGTGCAATTATTACTTTAGGACACGATTTGGACGTAGCATGTGTTATTTTTTTTGTATCTTTTCAATAAAGGCAATGTTTTTTCCAACATTGTAACTGTAACCTACTGTTAGTTAATTAAAAAATACATAACATAGCAACAAAAGTCGGGGGCGAGCCAATTGCCAACAACTGAGCACAAATTCAGTCTCTGTGGATGCTACTGAGAATTTTCTGTTAGAAAAATTCAATAACACTTTGTTCGATCCGGGAAGCGTACCAGGACCTCATGCTCAATAGTGGCGTTAGAGACCACTAGACCAACTAGGCAGTCAAATATATAAGGTAACTACAAAATATGATAAAAGGCTCTAGTTCTCTGTCGGGGCTGCGGGTAGTTCGAAAGAGATACCGCGGCCTCGGACACAAACGGTTAAGAAGGAATATACAGTGAAACCTGGTTAAGTGAAACCTCAAGGGACCTGAAAATTTGACTCACTTATAGAGACCACTTACCCAGTGTCTCAGATATCCGAATCTGTCTCATGGGACCTCAGTATAAGTTCCAGTTATAGAGGTTTCTCACTTATCCAGGTCCCAGTTAACCAAGTTTCACTGTAGTTGGTTTTTAGCCAGTAGAATTCTGACACTCCCTACCGCTCCATTCAGAGCGGGAGGAATCATTTGATGAATTCACACGCTCCCAAAAAAAGGCTCTAGTCTGAACATTATTTTTCTTCGCCTATTTTTTCCCACTACTGGGCAAAAGCCTCTCCCATAGCCTTCCACTCTTCTCTCTATGCGTTTTTCTCCATTCCTGACATATTTTTTTTAATTAGCCTACTGTGTCTCACTGCTGGGCAAAGGCCTCCCCCATTTCTTTCCAGCTCTCCTGACCTATGATTAAATTAATCTATTTTAGCAATAAATATAGCCCGACTGGTTGGTGTATGACCTTTGTGGAATACAGACGCCTAGGCCATTGCTCTGGTCTCAAATATGTATGAGACAAAACCAAAATATTGCCCGCGAGGGAATACAGCTACGTAGTAAATTATGTGGCGGGATTAGGGAAACAAATCACTTTGCTAGTTTTTAAACTAGCACTCTAAAAAAATAGTGATTTTGGAACTTAAATATTTATAATTTCGCTTTAAAAATATTGCATGTTTAATAGTATTTAAATGCAGTTAGAATATGCACAAATAATAAAATATCGGTCGATCTACAGGTTATGCCGTGCTTGCCTAGTGGTGGTTGGTCCCTACATATAGTTTCCTCCGTGTTCCGGAAAGCATGTTAAGCCTCACTTTCGGTGTCCGTGTTACGATGGTCAGACTAATTTTTTGGCGATGAAATGAATTATTCATTCTGAAAAAGCAACTTTACCATGACTGAAACTCCAATTTACTTTCAATTTACACCAATCACTAAAACTGTACCTCATCCATAACATAAACGATTGGTTGAGCAAACACCACATATATAGTAAGGGATGCTACACATTCGTTTAGACTTACAAGCTACACATATCAAGTATAACCTTTTTTTATGGACGGTGGGAAGTCATCGGTCTCATTCCGCTCTGGGCAGAGCAGTACGGAGTGTCAGACTTCTACTGATTATAAACCACCCAGAATCATATATAACAACCATAGCAATATCCATGAAAGGTGATTTTTGGAAATTTAAATAAAACTTATTTTGATAATCATAACCATGTTTATTGAACAAAATTGTATTGTATTGCAATCGGGATGTTAAAATACACATGCACATGCGATTGCATATTAAAATGACTAAACGATGACGTTAAAATATTGAAAAAATTACTGGATATTGCTGTTTTTGTTCATGACAGTAGGATATTGCTGTATTTGAACCTCCTACCATCCTCCTACTTTGGGATTTTGCTGGATTTGCACGCATAAAACCGTTTTCGCCATACTGAATAACGCTCCGTGATTGGCTAGTTGGGACTTTGCTGCATTTGGTTTTGACAGTCTTTTGGATTTTGCTATTTTTGCACCGAACATTAAAAGTGAAACTACTTTTTATACGGGATATTGCTGTTTTAAGAGCGCTATTACTTTAAAAAAAACGTTCGAAATTTTACTTAAATGGTGGCGCTATCATCAGGGTCATTTGAGCAAAAAATGGATATTGCTGTATTTGCTTCTATAGGATTTTATTATATATATATATATTTTTATTTATTGTTCCTTCTTAGCCCTTTGTGTCCAAGACCGTGGAATATCTTTCGAACAACCCGCAACCCTTTTTACCCTGGCAGGATTCAATATAACATGACCTCGTTTTGTAACTGACCTGTCGGTACAATGAGAGATCAGCTTCATTTGGTTTTGCATAGTTTGATTGGTATTCGTGCGTACATTACACGGTTTGGCTTTGTACATAGGAAACCCGTAGCACCGTTCCGATATTCAGTGCAAATGCGGTGCTCTGACTAGAGCGTGGTCAACCTGCTGCAGCTAAAGCGTCAGACACTATTAGAGACTAGAAGACGTAGGGAAGTGCCAGGCCATTAGAAGTCATAGGGAAGTGCTACTAGAAAACATAGGGAAGTGTCAGGGTAGCCCGCGCCGCGGTATTAAAATATTCATATTTTTTT
Organism: Diarsia mendica; assembly: GCA_949316265.1. Classification (NCBI taxonomy): domain Eukaryota; kingdom Metazoa; phylum Arthropoda; class Insecta; order Lepidoptera; family Noctuidae; genus Diarsia; species Diarsia mendica. The sequence continues at coordinate 4,918,318 of OX438906.1, read as the reverse complement.
TTGCAATTAACAGGCCAGTGTCAGGTTGTATGTTGATTAAAATTTAATTCCCGACTGTTACAAACATGGTTTAACAGAGTTATAATAATAATCTGAAATTACATGTTTGGGAAAAAAAAAACGAAGACATGTGACATACCAACCCGCACTGGGCCGCGCGGTGGATTCTATCCTTCTCCTAGAGAGGCGGCCTGAAACCCTGCAGTGGGAACATTGTAGGCTGATGATGATGATATTTATGTTTGGCTACCTTTGCATTTCCATCTGAAACGTTAACGACCGCCATTGATGTGGCTATGAACATAATTATCTTTTGGACCAAAGAAAAGGTAGTTTGATAAGAAAGAAAGAAAAAGTATTTATTGGTTTCACACAGGACAAAACAAATTGATAAAAAAATTAAAAAAGTAAACATGAGAGAAACACTTAAAATTAGGACATACTTAGATTAAACTAAAATTAGTCCCGTACGAACTACCCGGCCACTACCTCAGCATGGTGCTGTAACATTTATGACAAAAGTCACAGCGCTGGTATTCAGATAGGTACAAGGAAAGAAAGAAGGGTAGGGAAGGGAAGGGATAAGAAGTATCTTGCATACGAAAGAATAATATTTCACCACGACAAAAAATAGTGAAAAATGTTAGAGCAAAGTCAAGCAAAACATTTTTCATGTTACCACCGGAATATGTGTAGCAACCCTGTCAAGTTTGTTCACAAAAACAAGGAAAAGAGCTTGTCAATCATTCTCCCCCGCAGTTTACTGAGTGTCGATAACATATGGGCAAGAGTATTTAGAAGCTCAAGAGTGTTCCTAATATTAGGGTCAGGGTTATTATGAGCTAAAAGGGTTACTTTATGCCTATTGGCGGCAGATGAAGGCGGCACCTTGTTATTGATTACAGACGCGTAAGTAAACTTTTGTTGTAAGTTATTTTTGGAAACGGTTATAATGTTACTACTATTAACGGTTATAATATTAAACACCACATGCACAAAACAATGAATTAGAAAAGTAAGCTAACTTTACATACATTTACCTGATATATATTTTTATATACATACATTACCTGTTCAAACTAAAGTGTTGGGTAGAGCAAGCTGGGGCTACGGGACTGTTAGAAAGAAATACCGCGGCCCCGGAACACAAAGGAACGTGGGTAGATTTTAGTCAGTACAAGTCTGACACTCCCTTCCACTCTGCCCAAGGCGGGATGATAATTTGATGATCTCCCATTCGTACAAAAAAAGGTATAGGACGCTAAAGGTGATTTATCTAATCTATATGCTTATCGTTTGTATGTGTACTTATGTACGCAAGAACTCGTTTATTTACCTCAATATTTTATTTTCAGGTCAACGATCGCAGAGCACAATGTTTTCCTTATGCAGACGCTTTAAAGATGACCACGGTAAGTAATTAGTAGTTCGTGAAAGAATAACAAGGATCTATAGGTGCGTGGAAAAACCGCAATAAACATCACTATCTTATTATTACAATGAAGGGCCTGACTTTCCCGAAAAAAAATAAAAATTCCGCCTGATAAAACTGAAAAGCAAAAAACAAGCACATCATCATTCATCATCATTCCCTTGCCTTTATCCCAATTCATTTGTGGTCAGCGCAACATGTCTTCCTCTTCCATGCCTCTCTGTTTTTCGTCATCTCAACAAGCACATTAAAATTAAAAATAAAATTGAAAGCAGGCCAGGCCCATTGTAATATAAACTTATAAAAATAGAATGGACCCCTACTCTTTTTATTTCTAGCTTTTTAGTTAGTCACGTACACTGCTTCGCAGACGTTTTAATAACAGTCATACTTTATACAATTTTTCACTTTGACATATATAAGATATAGCAACTTAATTCGATTGCTATCCAACTGATGCTTCTAAGTCAATTATTCCGAAGCATTAATTCCTGATAACACGTGTTACCATACTCTTTATGTCGTACAATAATGGTAACTCCACAAACTAGACATTAAAGTAACCTTGGCACTAGTGTTGCCCTCATAACGCTAATCGTAGTAGGCATTTGGAAGTGTGCCATGCAAACATGTGAGCTTTCTTCCGCATCGGAAGCATGGGCTCGCGCGTTTAATTTTATATCGTTGAATAATGATGAGCTCGTTTGCGGATCTTAGCAAAATATTGTTGTTTTTGAGGTCGAGGTCGTATTTGCGGATTTTGTTGTTTAATTAAATGAACTGCCTTATTGGTTTTGTTGATGATGAGGTCCTGGGTACGATTCCCGGGAATTTCCATCGGGAAATTCTCAGAAGCAATTTTATACCAAGTGCAAAGAAAAAAAGCGCTATTTAGGATACGCGGGCGCCGAAATGGCGCGTCATATCCACGCCCGAGCCACGACATTCCGTGTATCCTAAATTGCGCTTTATTTCTATGCACTTGGTATAAAATTTAATGGATTGGAATAGGAAGCCGCCCGCGCCATGTCCGCGCCCGACGCCATTTATGTGTGGTCTGCGCCTTAGGCTTCGCCATATTACATGTGACTTACACATAACTGTTGAAATGTGGGTGTACCATTAGGTATGTACACTTCTGCCTGACCCTTCTAGAAACACAAGCGTGATATTAAATAACCTATGCGTAATCCAAGGGATATCAACACGAAAATTTTCTATGAATTTAGTCTACACAGATTTTAAAATCATACAAAAGTCAACTACACATTCACATTGTTTGAATTTACAGCCGTTTTTATTTAAACAGGACGAACGAGCCGATGAATTTTTTTTATGGATTTTCCTTACTCCCTGTATGATTGGCGATAGGTCTGTAATTATCATCATTTCGTATTACGCAGTGCTTACTGGATTGTGATGGTCAGAAAGGCAGCTTCATGGTAAATTTATACTGGTATTCAGCTGCGTCCGGTTAAACTGGAAGCAGACCCGAACATAGTTGGGAAAAGGCTAGGCAGATGATGATAGGCGACACTTTTTGCTGTGGCATAAGCTCTTCACATGTACATTTTCTTTGGGACAAGCCCGCCACACTATTCCCAAACCACTGTAACTCCTGAAAACACAGAATCAACAGTGACGACCACCAGAAAAGCACCGAGACAGTGATGCTCGACGAAGTCCCAGAGAAACGATTCAACTGTCTTGAATGAACTTGAATCTCACAACGAAATTAATCAGAAAAGGAAAAATATAATTTCCACTTCCCTCCGTATCAGCAGGAGACAGAACAGAAAAAGGCCAATAGACACAAAGGGACGTATACAACTGGGGTAAGCCCAGTTGCCTATCATCATGGATATTACTGTCACTATTAATTTAATGGGTCCTAAGTTGTGAGCTGTGTTCTATTTGATTTCAATAATTGGTATGACAAAAACGCTTGAATGCACGGAATTTTTTTCTAGTTTCTATCAGGTCCGTACAGTATAACTCTTGATGTAACCTGTACACTATCCAACACGTCTTCACATGTGCTTTTGCCGATAGCTGATAGTGAGGAAGAAAATGTAAGTTTTACTGCAAGACTTTCAACGTGCGAGATAAGTTACAACTTGTAACTTCCCAAAAAACTTTAGACGCCGTCGGCGCTTGTTCTTAGTAATGTAATATAATATAATATAATATAATATAATATAATATAATATAATATAATATAATATAATATAATATAATATAATATAATATAATATAATATAATATAATATAATATAATATAATATAATATAATATATAATATAATATAATAATATAATAATATAATATTCCACAACTATCACACAACGCCATCTAGTCCCAAGCTAAGCAGAGCTTGTGTTATGGGTACTAGACAACTGATAAACATACTTATATATTTCTAAATACATACATATTATAGATAAATTACACCCAGACACAGAACAAATGATCGTGCTCATCACACAAACATTTGTCCTGGGTGGGAATCGAACCCACGACCTCCGGCATAGCAGTTAGGGTCACTAACCACTAGACCAACAGGCCAGTCAAAACATTAGTGCAGTAGAAACATTACGAACTTTAAAACCGTCACACTAGTTTAAAAGTGCTTTCTAAGTAGTACGCGTATTATAATTCTGAGGTGCCGTCGAAGTAGATGTTTATAGTTTATGTCAATTTGATGTAACAGTGCTCATTGACGGCACGGTTAGCGTAGGGGCTAAGCGATTAGACTGCTGCGCTGCGTGTCGCGGGTTCGATCCCCGCTTGGGACAAATGTTTGTATGGCCTACAGATAGTTGTTCCGGGTCTGGGTGTTTGTGTATGTGAGTTGAAATGTTTGTAAACGCACCCACGATACAGGAGAAATTCCTAGTGTGGGTCGAAGTTTTATAATAAAAAAATAAAAAAATTGGTACTTCTGAACCACATATTTTTAGAAGTTTCTTGTTTTATTCAATTTATTGACTTATTGCACACAAAATAAAAGAATACACACAATAATAAAGCTTATTTATGGCGAGTTTAACCCAAAATTGGGTTTTCTTACAGCAAACCGAATTTCGATTGCGAGGTCAATGGAATTGATTGAATAGAATGTTCAATGGTTATTATATAGAAATATATTCAATTTTAAACTGTGTAATCGATTTCTGAGTTTGTATTGAAATTGGAAGTTAGTTTCGATGTTAATTTTACGAATTCGTTAAATAGGAAAAAGTCGTCACAAACTAGTTTTGAAAATTCAAATACTGAAGTGTCTCTTATGTAGGTACATACATAAATTCACACAAAAGGTGTGAATGTATGTATGTACATAAGAGACACTTCAGTGTGCCCATGAGAGTATGCAGAAACTACAGAACGTCACCTGCTACGATCCTTACACACTACTTTTACCTCGCCCACGCTCATATATGTGGTCATACACGCACGCCGGTTGCGAGTACTACGCACCTGTCCTTTCTAAAGAACCTCACCAAATAAGGTCAGGTGTGTGTCCTTTTACGGCCTCTTCTCCCGGCGTTGCCACTCACATCTGCCATGTAAATAGCTTTCATTAGTCGTCTTTAACTTATCCTCTCCTCATGACCAAACGATTTACGCATCTCTGTCTCTTTCAATAAATATTTCTTCATATCAATTCATATTACTCCACAAGGCAATCATGTTTTTCATGATTTGGTTTTGGGCCCAATTTGAATAATGAGGCCTTTAATTAAAGCGGCTGTTCCGGTCTACAAGAAAGTAATTAAAAGACAAGGGAATTTCGTGTTTTTTTACAGGGCTGTGGGTTTTTCAGCCTCCATTTTATTGCAAAATTATCTGTTAGACGTGTAGCTATATGTTTTAGCCACTAATAAGACAGGTTCAGATGTTTAACGGAAATTAAAACATACAGCTCTCTCTCTCTGTTCCTCTTTATAATTTGTAATAGTCTCGTAGTATATTATGTACATTCATATCCATACTAATATCATAAGTTCAAAAGTAATCCGTCTGTTTGTCTATTACTTTTTCGGACAGTCAAATCTTGAGGCATTGGACGCTCACTCATGTCCAAAATAATAACTGTTTTTAATTTTCTAAGCTCTATAAGTACTTACTAACATAATATGTCATAACATAGCTCTATAAGTACTTACTAATATAATATGTCATAATATAGCTCTATAAGTACTTACTAACATAATATGTCCTACCATAGCTCTATAAGTACTTACTAATATAATATGTCATAATAAAGCTCTATAAGTACTTATTAACATAATATGTCATAACATAGCTTTTTATGTACTTACTAACATAATATGTCATGCCCTGCCCTAAATAATAACTGTTTAAAATATAACTAACATAGCTAAAGTACTACTAACATTATAAATGGACCTGTGTCATGTGTGTCTGAAATGAATAATTTCATTTTTCATTTCATAGACCGTGTACTTACACCTACTGTTTATACGAGTACGAGTAGGTACGTTCCCATAGGATAATTTACGACCGTTCCGCAAGCAAAGTCACGGACAAAAGCTAAGTGATATACACACATCAACACGGTCTAGGGATATTTCATACTCAATTAAATAACTCGAAAAGTACTGGCCGCATTGGAATCTTTAATACACCGATTTGTTTGTAATTTATCTCAGACTAATTCCAAATTCAAATTTTTGAAAATTCTTTTGTTTCGGTGGCATAAAAATGTCTTGATGTATAGGAGAGGGAATTTTCATTTGTGCGAAATTTAAAAAACAATACGAATTACGTTTAGTTACAGTTTTTTTTCATTTTTAAACTAAAGATAAAGTTAAAATTGAGGTATTGTAGCCATGCAACGCCGACATTTGACGAGGGCGGAGATGTTACGAGCTGTGGGAATGCTGGAAGCTGGATCTGTTCAGCGTAATGTTGCTGAGGCCATAGGGACCCATCAAAATGTAATTTCAAGATTGTGGACACGCTATCGTGCCACAGGTGAAGTAGCGGAGAGGCACCGGGGGCCAAGTCGCATCACTACCCCCAGACAAGACCGATTTTTGCAAATTACTGCGCGAGCTCAACCAAATGCAACGGCGACTCAATTGGTCCAAAGGCTGCGAGTGGAACACCAAGTGCTTGTGAGTGACCAAACTGTAAGAAGGCGACTGCATAAAAGCAATCTACACTCTCGTAGACCACTCCGGGTCCCACCTTTACGGAGAGGCAATCGTGGACGACGATTAGAATGGGTTCGGAACCACGTGGACTGGGGCCGTGAGCAATGGTTCAATGTGCTGTTCACGGATGAATCCAGGTTCGGCTTCCATCCAGATTCACGAAGGACGCGTGTTTGGCGAGTTCCTGGACGATGGAGCCGTCTCCAGAACCCTCAGGAAGTTCACCCATACCAAGGAGGAACAATTATGGTTTGGGCAGGAATTCGTCTTGGAGGACGGATGGATCTCGTTTGGGTGCGGGGCAATATGACGGCAGAACGATACGTCCAACAGGTGCTGGGGCCCGTAATCTTGCCCCACAGAACACAAATGGGGCAAGATTTCCTGCTCATGCACGACAATGCCCGGGCACACACGGCGAGAACGGTAGCAGCTTGGTTACATACACATAATGTTAGGGCCTTAGACTGGCCTGCTCAATCGCCAGATCTAAATCCCATTGAGCATGCGTGGGATATGCTGCAAAGAAGAGCTCTGAAGGAAGTTCCTGAAAATTTGGCTACAGAAAATCAACTTTTTGCGCACCTCAGAAGGACATGGGACAATATTCCGCAGCAAGACATTGACAACCTTGTTCTGAGCATGCCGAATCGTTGCCGATGTGTTATGAACATCATGGGCGCTTTCTCAGACTACTAACTTCAAGTTTATAAACACAAATTAAATGATTTTTCTATTTTTTTCAGTTTTTACTCACAAATTAAAAGTTAATTCATATACGGTTTTCGTCTATGCTTCATTTTTTTTCCATAAAATCCTGAAATTTTAATCAGTACCTTAACCATTATTAAAAAATGGTAGAATATTAAATAACGTATATTTTAAGTATATACATGTTATATAAATAATTAACACATTGATAGTAATTCGCTTTTTAAAAAATATCCCTAGACCGTGTTGATGTGTGTATTATAATAATTATGGCCGTATTATGAATACCCAGAACTTGTTGAAATACTTTTAACCTTGGAATTCGTTTCGGAGTTTCTTTCAAAAGTATTAAGTTACAAATACCGGACCCAACTTGAACTTTTGACGAGGAAAATAATTCTTTTATAACTAAAAAGAAACGGCCTTATTGGTGATGTTTTTCTAAAATGTCAGGTGCGTAGTACTCTAAAGCCGCATTCATATTTGTCTGACGTGCGCCATGTTGTGTTGTGATGCATCAGAAAGGTATCGGTTTCATACAATTAATATGGTTGCGTTCACATTTCTCTGACGCAGTGTGTTGTGATGCCTTGTGTTGTGTCGCATCAGAAGCGATCCCGAATGGGTGAGGTGCGGGGGACGGCGCAGCGACACGTCACAACGGGTCGGACTAATGTGCATGCGCCAGTGTTGTGTTGTGACACGTCAGATGCGCGGAAAAAACATAGTGAATGTGTAAACTGTCTGAGAGCCAAGACGGAACTGATTAAAAAGTCGCCATAACGCGTCATATAGATGTGAACAGTGGCCATCACGACAGAGAGCATCACGACACAACACATCAGACAAATGTGAATGCAGCTATATACGGGCGTGTGTGTATGACCCAGATGTATACGGGCGTGTGTGTATGACCCAGATGTATGAACGTGACCGTGGTGATGATTCTTTATCATATGGGTCGGGCCTAACCCGGTGTCGGAGTCTTTATGACGCCCATGGACTTTTGATTTGGCTTTACATCATCATCCTCAGCCCATAATGTTCCCACTGCAGGGACTCAGGCCTCCTCTCTAGGAGAGGGATGGGCTATAATCCTCCACGCGGGCTCAGTGCGGGATGATAAATGTCACGTGTCTTCGATTTTTCTGGTTCTAAGACATGTTTCCTCACGATATTTTTCTTTACCGTTTTGAGAGCAGCATTGATGACATACATCACACAAAATAATGCGCCTGCCTGGGTTCGAACCCACGACTATGCGTAAGTTGGGGCCGCCATCACTGGGTCACCGCTGCTCGGCTTTACTTACCATCGACAAATATCTCAGGCACGCACTACCTTTACGATGTTTTCTTTCCCCGAAGCAAGTAATAATTATACAATACGCACATTATATAGCAGCCACGGAGTCCTGATTCGTACCCTGTTGGTGGCAATAAGCTCACCCCCTATAACACGGGAACCTTTGCCTCTGACTAATCCTGCCTATATCCTGGGGATTATATGCATGACGTATTGGTGATTCCAAGAAGCTGTACCAACTAGCTGTATGATGGCTCCCAGTACCTACCCAGTATATTATTATTATTATTATTGTGGAATATTATTAAGTATGTAAATAGACTCTACCCTATAACATTGGACTTAAACATAATAGAGTAGTTGACAAAAAAAAATCGAATTAGTCCCTCAGATAGATTTTCCAAAAATATTGGACATATATTTGTTCTTTTTCCACGTAAACAAAAAATTAATGAAGACGATACAGGTGCTTGGAAATCTCATGTGACGTCATAATGTAAGACATTAGTATGACATTTCATGAGATCGGCGATTGACGTCGCAAGCCTCACTCAAATTCTTGACGCGTTTTATCTTCCTCGATATTTATTGGTTCAATAAAACAAAAAACGTGTGGCACTCGGAGACTGCCGCGGTAAAGCTATTGCATAGCATTTTTAATCAATTATTTAATTTGACAACCTCAGTTGACAACCTTGTTATTTTCCGTAACCATAGCAACCTGGTTGAAATATTTTCGTTACGGGATTTCTGGATTCGCTCTCCACGCTCAAGGCCCGCGATAGAAGCTATGCTAAAAAATACGTATCCAATGTTTTTCGATAATCTAACAGACGGACTAATTAGACTAAAAAACATATACAATCTTGTTTGCTCGTACTTCTTAAATGGTTCCGCGAAACTCAAACTCGGACATCATTCTATGTCAAAGTCCCTTACCATGGGATGCCCTCAGGGTTCGGTTATGGGTCCGTATGTATGGAACGTAGGCTTCGATGACTTCCTCGCGATTCCACTTCCATGCGGCTGTTCATTAACCGGTTACGCGGACGACGGCCTGCTGCTCATTCAGTCAAGTACTCGGGCTGGACTCGAAAATTTGGCTGACACTTGCCTAAAATTAATATCCCAGTGGGGTGATCGTAACCGTCTGACCTTTGCACCACATAAAACTTATCAACTTCTTTTAAAAGGTAATCTTAAATCATGGCCTAGTATTAAATTTAATAACGTTCCCGTGAAAAAGAAGGAGTCTGTATGCTACCTTGGGTTTGTCTTAGAGAGGAATTTTTCATTCATTGAACACATAAAAACAGTCGGTGAAAAAGCTAAAAAGAACTTTTATGCTTTAACGAGAATATCCAAATCTACATGGGGTTTATCATTTTTAACTCTAAAGACGATCTATGGGGCTACTTACTTGGGGTGTATGTGCTACGGGGCACCAGTTTGGGCCGATAGGGCCACCATTGGAGCGGTACGACGTAAATTACTTCAAAGCCAGCGGTTGGCTTTGATTTTCTTGTGTAAAGCGTATAGGACGGTTAGTACTGAAGCCTTACCGGTACTGGCAGGGGTACTTCCAGTCGATCTTGAAGTACAGCGCCGTGCTTCAATGTACTACTGCGCACGAGAGACCGCGGACACAGACTTTTTAACGCAACGTGACCGTGCTAAAATAGCTAGATTACTTAAACCACAGACTGACGTCTGGGAGGAACTTCTGTCTGAATGGCAATGTAGGTGGGATAATTAGAAATAGAAAAGAATAGAATAGAAAAACATTTATTCGAAACAGACACAACACAACAGCAACAATTACAAAGGTAAAAAAAAAAGGTACATAGAACGGAAAAACATGGACAAGGTTGCGCTGAGCGTGCCCATACCGAAAAGGTTACCAACTCAGCATATGCTGGGCGTCAGACACCCAACGCTGGTTTTCAGTTGGCACCCGCAGTGACACACGGACGATGGCAACAAGTACAAATAAATAAGGTAGTTAGTGATAAAATAATAATAATATAAATGTGAAATAGGTAACGACATAATTATGATGTAAATAAGTAATAATAATAAAGGATAAATAGAATAGTGTGAGTTTGAAAACTCACACAAAAAATAATATTTGTTTATGAAGTGAGCCTAAAATAAATAAATAAGTTTAGTGCAAGTGTAACACGGTTTATGGCGACACAGACGTAGCCGGAGTCCGGACCACCACATTTTACGAGCCTACCTACCCACTAATTACCTAGAATTAGGAACATAACTCTAAGGTGAGTGGCTGATACTAAATTACTATTACTAATACTAATTAATAAAACTACATTGAAGAATAGAAATGCATAATTATTTAAAATTGGAGTTTGGATTCGATTTAGAAAATTAGATTAAAAATTTAACATACTTGTGCAAGCTAATAAAATATTCTTACTTAAATTATATTTTATGGAATTATATAAATGATTCGTCAACATTAATATCATTAAATTGTATTTGCGAATTGAGGATAAATTTCTTAAGTGTAATCCTAAATGTGTTAATATTGTTTAGGTCCCTAATCGGTGGGGGAATATTATTCCAACATTTGGAGGCTGCGTACCGAAAACTTCCTCGAAAGGCCGCAGTTCGATGATGTGGGGTAGCCAGCTGCTGGGCACAACGTCTAGCTTTGTGTTGCCTGTGACTATTTAACCACGTAAGCTTCGAGTACAGGTATGACGGAGATTCATACTTAATGACGCCGAAGAGAAGACAGGCCAGATGCAACTTCCGACGCGATTTCATTTTTAAAATGTTGTGTTTGTTCAGAAATGGTGTAACGTGGTTCCTTGGTGGTACATTAAAACAAAACCGCGCGCAAGCGTTCTGAACCCTTTGGACCAGTCTTGCAGTACGTGCCAGAAGTCGAGGACCAACAACGGTATCGGCATAATTTAACTTGGCAAGAACCAGACTTTCAACGAGCTGAACACGTAGTTCTTCACTTAAATACGGGCGCATTTGGTATAAAACTTTTAAACGGTAAAAACAATTTTTTACACAGCTTGCAACGTGAGCCTCAAAATGTAATCCTTGGTCCATAACCAGACCCAGATTTCTCGCCTCATACACACGCTCGATAAACTGGCCCATCACAGTTACGTTTGCATGATCACTGTTTATTTTATCTAGTTGACCCTTGGAACCAAAAAGCATAAATTTTGTCTTAACCGGGTTAAGTAGCAGGGAGTTTTGTTTCGACCAGTCAACAATCCCTGCCAAATCCTCGTTCACTAGTTTTACTGCAGCCTCATAATCTTCAGGCTTAAAAGAAAGGTATAATTGTATATCGTCAGCATAGATATGAAATTTACAGTTTTTCAAAACATTTACAACATCGGCACTATAGAGAGTAAACAACCAATAATACCATCAAGGGCCGACATCTTCACCAGTTCTTTCCATCCGTTCGTGAGCGGCTGGCCAGGACATGGCTGGAGGTGGATCACTGTGTCGCCCAATTTCTCACAGGTCATGGTAACTTTAAGAGTAAATTATTTTCCTTCAAGCTTGTTGAGTCGCCTTTTTGTCAATGTTCTACATCTGACTGCGAATTTGAACAAACTGCACATCACATTTTATGGGAGTGTAGTCTTTGGCAGAATGAACGTAATATTATGTTAAATAGTGTACAGGTTACATCCGGAGTTATTTACTATACGGACCTTGTAGAAACTAGAACAAAGAATAGTGGCAAACGCTCGAACAAATTTTTGTTGACATTTTTTTTTTGCGTCAGCCTATGGAAAAAATATATTTGTATAGAGTTTGAATTCCTGAACAGTTTTATCTTCAGGTATATTTTTATAGGTACGCCAGAATTAAAGATATTCCTGTTTAAAGTTTTAGAGGTTATGTCGTACAAACAACGGACTAATCACCATAATTACCCTTTAAATATAGATAGAAATGCATTTACACATTATAAACTACGGACTACCGTATTCAGAATACTAAGTCCAACCGATGCAAGATACCGCGGCCTCGACATAAAGGGCTAAGAAGGAACATGGATGGTTTTTAGTCAGTAGAAGTCTGACACTCCTTTTCGCTGTCCAAGAGCGGGAGGGGTTATTTGTTGATTTCCCAACCACCCCAAAAAAAAGGTTTACCTACCCTTACCATTTTAGTAATACAGAAAAACACGTTTAACACAATTTATTTATTTAGAATAGGTACACCAATAGTATGCACATTTCACAATCATTCATGACAATATGCAGGCTAGGGATGTTAAGGTATCAATTGCATAACTCTCCTAAGTACAATAAAGCCTGAAGCTATATCATCGTAAAGTTATAGAAATAAAATGTGTAATAGAAAACTAAACATCTTTGCTATTCGTCTATAATTGGCTAACTCCACAACTTGTGTTGGCTCAGGTTGGGTTGTTGCATCAGCATCAGGCTGGATTACATTTTCTTGTGGTTGCACATCGTCAGTTGTGTCTAGCTGAGGACTATTATACTTTCATCTTGACTATTCATACGTAGGACTTCTCTTCTTGTGCGTAACCAGCACGCATGGCAAACGCGTTGTATAATGCTTGTAGGCCTTACACGGCTACCCATCGTGATATTCAATTCGATGTAGGTACACACAATAAAGTCCAAAGTAAAGAGGCAGAATCGGAATCCAGAGTCATCCTTAGGCAAGTCACACAGGGAACAGTAAATATCAGAGTTCTTATGCAGAAGTAGTCGATGAATTAGAAAATCACGGAGAATCGATGGAAAATAATATAGTGAGATGCTCGTGCAGACTATGACAAGCTGTCAGTTCAGTTCAGTTGACAATTGAAATGTCTTTTAACTTACAAAGGTTTAATATATGCCAATATTAAAAGCATAGCTAAGTCAAAAGTTGTAAAGTCAAGTCAGATAGAAAAAATAAATTAAGCTATGATTATTTATTATCACCTGTAATCTAGTCAATTGAGCTCATAATTAAGATGATTTTTTTTTCCAGCGATAGATAGGCCTTTTTTTTTTTTTTTTTTTTTTTTTTTTTTGGTGGGTGGAAAATCATCGAATAACCCCCCCCGCTCTTGGGCAGAGCGAAGGGGAGTGTCAGACTTCTACTGACTAAAAACCAACCCATGTTCCCTCTTCCTCGCCCTTGTGTCGGAGCCGCGGTAACTTTTCGATATCCGCAGCCCCGACGGGCGTCGGCCCTTGCGGGCCCCTCCTTGCGCGATAGATAGGCCTTAAGCTTGATTTGATAAAACTAAGTAAATTATTTCGTCGGTATCTATCACGGTGACTTAAGTAGACGCTTACTAATTCCATCAGCTATAATATAGCCACTGTTCTTTCCGTGCGTTCAAGCAATTTTGTCATACCTATTATTGGAATCAAATATAACAGCTCACAACTTAGGACCCAGTAATATTAATGACAATAATATCCGTGGTGCTAGGCAACTGGGCTTATCTCAGTTGTATACGTCCCTGTGTGCCTATTGGCCTTGTTCTGTTCTGTCTCCTGCTGATATGGAGGGAAGTGGAAACTATGTTTTTTCCTACTCCTCCGCTATTCTTTTCTGATTAATTTCGTTGCGGGATCCAAGACAGTTAAATCATTTCTCTGGGACTTCGTCGAGCTTCATTGTCTCGGCGCTTTTCTTGTGGTCGCCACTGTTGATTCTGGCTAACAGGAGTTACAGTGGTTTGGGAATAGTGTGGCGGGCTTGTCCCAATAAAAAAAAAAAAAAGACGGACTAATTAGAATCATTTATATTTTTAGTACGGAAACATCCCCATTCTCGAAATATAGGAGACTCGTAAGATCACCTCTGCCAAACCGTACAAGGAGTACAAGCTTGATGTTATGTTAGCCAGTTTTCATATCTCATCGATAGAAATTGAAAACCAATACTTGTTTATTGTATTTTCTTATTCACTTTATTGAGTATCCAATAATGTAAGGAGTCCCCGCTCACGGCTTTTCTACCTTATACGAGTATTCTGTTCTAGGAATCGGGTAACTCAAAGGCAAAGATATCCGTATCTTCTACTATACAATGCATTTCTGAGTTACGTTACAAAATCACTTTGGACATGTTATTAACAGTGAAGCATTTCGGACCTATGCTTGATAATATAATTATCTTATCGTGACTTTATTTATAAAGTGCTTGCCCTTACTGAAGGCAAAGTTTGACGTCCCTTGGCTATATGTTATCCCTGTAATAAGGGTATGGCTATATTATTTCGAAGTTTGCGAAGACGCTGAGTCACGCAACTTTTTTTTTCTGGTATTTCAACCTATGAAGCTAACTTATGCTTAACCGGACAATCCTGTGTATACCTTGAATGTAAGGCTGCCAAAATCTTGGAATGCGTCTTTATTTAGGCATGTTTTGGCTCTCATATCGATCTTTGGCATAGTCGTTATAAGGCAGTGACCTGAAAGTCTGACAACCAGTCTTACCAAAGGGTATCATATTCAGCTACATCTGGTTAGACTGGAAGCTGACCCCGACATACTTGGTAAAAGGCTAGGCAGATGATGATTTTTTGGGAGTAATTGATCTTGAAAACCGATATTAGCGTACTTTATTTTTTCTGTAGGATAATTTTAGTGTTATATTTCTGTTGTTTAAATAAAATATTGTTCATGTATACATTTTATACGTTTATGCAAAAACATAACACAAAATCCTCGTTTTATTTAACAACCATGGATGCGTTTGTGCGATAATCCAACGGTTTTCACTAGTTACAACGAGGGTGCTTACTCTGGAATATAATTCCGATAGATCGACATTGGTCAAACGTCAGTTGGTTGAGTTAAACGTCAGGGATTGGCTAGACTCAGTGAGTCCAGCCAATGCCTGACGTTTGACTGACAATTCCAATGTCGATCTATCGGAATTATATTCGAGAGTAAGCACACAGAGCGGTCGTATCGTTTTATGTAGGTCGGCAATGTCCGCCAGTATTCGGGACCAATCTTCAATCGTCAGCGCTTTTGAATTTGTTTGTGAACCATCTTTTGTTTGGTTCGCTTGATATCGTTTCCATCGATCGTACAGTACGAACACCAATTTGTAAACACGTATAGCTCCCGACACGTAACTTGGCAAGGTTTCGAAATTCGAATTCAAAGTTCGCGCATCGTACACTTTGTGCCACAAAAAGTGGTCACTTTTATTGCTTGTCATTATTCTATGGTTATTGAGTGCGGCAGTTAGTCACTGTGTGTTCATGTAGGATATAGTACATTACTGTAGCGGCCAGCAACAGAAGCATTGATGGACGAACGTGTAAATGTGGGCCGAGGCGAAGCCGAGGCACACATACGTAAGTCCATCAATGCCTCTGTTGCTGGCCGCAATGAACTGCCTCCGTGGTCGAGTGGTTTAGGCAAACGCCTAAACCACTCGACCACGGAGCCTTGTGACACGGTGGTCGTGGGTTCGATTCCCACGGGAAGCATACTTTGTGAAGTTGTTTCCAGTTTGGTTAGGACATTGCAGGCTTGAATCACCTGATTGTCCGATAAAAAGATGGTTCCGTGCTTCGGAAGGCACGTATAAGCCGGTGGTCCCGGCCGCCAAATGGCGGTCGTCAAACCATGTCAGAGGCCCTTGCGGCGGTTTAGAAACTTTGACACTAGGGTATGTGGGGTCGTTAGACCTTACTGCCCACACGATAAGAAGAAGAAGATTCGAAATTTAGATAAAACCTTTAATATTTCACCTCCTTGGTTGCTATGGTTCAGAGTAAAAGATCGTTCCATTTTTAAATAATACGACAGATATGAGTTTAGTATGTAATTACCGCTAAACACGACAGATATGGATTTTCATACAACTTTATTGCCGGCCGCTGGTCGCATGTATCTGGCCAGTACAGCAATTTCGATTTATCTCGAAGAAGGTTGTCAAAATTTCCAAGCATGTTTGAGAAAAGTTGGTTAAAGTGTCACGTGCTCTTCGGGGCTTAAAAATGTTGATATGAAAGTCACCTATACGACTGCTCTTGTTGAACATTGAACTTTAAAACATACAACCAGAGTTTAAACATTAAAACTAAAATTCGTGGTAGAGCGTTCTGGCCATATATTATATTATCCCTTTTACCACCATTTAAGTGTACAAACCTCAACCACTAAGTTCATTATAAACTATTACAATATAGGCGTTTTCCAACCACCAAAGTTCGGTGACCTCAACACAGCTGATGCATACGCGGCTTCGCTAGATTTATGCGTTTTAAAGCAAAAACAGCGCTTTTTTGCTCAAATTCTCGGGACCGCTGCATATTTCATTGTTGTAATGAGCGCATTTATTCAGCTCTGCGCTTTATAAATGACACCTGGATGTATTGCTGAGTTTGTTCAGGATTTAAGGGATGAACGGGGTGTGTTGTGGTTACAGAAATGAATTTTGTAAAGCTTTGTGAGTTTAGCTATGTTGTTTATGTTTCAAATAGCAAAAGATGGCGATGCTTAGCTTTGAAATAAACATAATATCACGTCTGTAATTCCCGAAGGTCTAAGAAGAGGTGTACCCATTAGTCAAAGTCAAAAACATTTATTTCAAGTAGGCCAGTAACAGGCAGGTTTGAATAGTCGATTTAAACTAACCGCGGCACTCAGAGATATCCAACGATTACTCAAGCCGCCACCCAGCAAAAGCCTGACATAGTTTTGTATGACAAAACTGCCAAAAACCCTTACGACGGCCCAAGCAACCACTGAAGCTCTCCGAGTGCGGCAGTAAACTACTAAACTAATGAAGCTAAATAAACTAAGCCACAGTCCCAGTCACAAGGCATAATAACTCGTGAGTGTACTGTAGTTGCCAATTCCAAAGCGTTGGTCTCATGAGAAGAATGGCAAGAAACTTTATGGACACTCTTTTAAAATCGTTTGGGTTTACAATATGTTCAAGGTACAAACATAATCTTGGTATAATACACACATGAAGACTATGCAGTAGGACTAGTAATAGGGAGCCTCTTGTAATAGGGTGCGAGCCTATTGCCATCAACCGGGAACTGGTCTAGATTCCGTGGCTGCTACTGAGAAATCCTCCCGATACTACTTTGCCGGAACTCATGCACAGTAGTCGCGCTTGTGATCACACTAGACCTACGAGGCATTCAAGGCTTCAACTACCCCGGTTGCTTTAGGCGCAAAAAATATACAATTGTAATAATAATAATAATTGTATTGTAATTGTATTGTTGGTTGTTGTTTTGTGTGTGTGTGTTGTTGTATTGTTGAATAATAATTCAAAACAAGTTTTTTGCATAAAAAAGGAAAACATTCAATTATTTTTATGCTCCTATAAGTGACTGCATTTAAAAACACAACAGTCCAACTGTCAAAACCAGAAACCCATTTACGCATGCTAAATTTAAAATTCTGACGTCACGCAGTTTGCGAGAAAAACGTCTGTGACAGACGGTGACGTACATCGAAGCTGGTCGGCATAGACAACAACAGTTTTGTATTTTTCCTTTAAAGGTATTTATGGTATTGACTGCCTCCCACTAGGTAGACCGATGACCTGTGTGCTTACTCTCGAATATAATTCCGATAGATCGAAATTGGAATTGTCAGTCAAACGTCAGGGATTGGCTGGACTCACTGAGTCTAGCCAATCCCTGACGTTTAACTCAACCAACTGACGTTTGACCAATGTCGATCTATCGGAATTATATTCAAGAGTACAGTAAGCACCCTGGTGAAGGTTGAGGGGACCCACTGGATGCGAGACGCATGGGACCGGTCAATGTGGTGACACCTGGGTGAGGCCTATGTCAAGAAATGGACGTCTTTTGGCTGGAATGATGATGATGATGATGATGACTGTCTCATTGGTCTAGTGGTCACAAGTGGTCGAGACTGCTGTTCGATTCCCAGGTCGGGCAAAGTGTTATTGGGTTTTTCCATTAGGTATTTCTTAGTACACAGCCACGGAGTCAGGATTTGTGGCTGGTTGATGGCAATAGGCTCGCACCCTATTACATGCAATGGGACTTAAACATAACTGGTGAAATGTGGGTGTACTACGGGTAGGTACACCTCTATGGTTACACCCCTACTTAACCTTTTGCGGATACAGCCGTGATGTTGTGGTATTTACGGTATTCTCCAAAAAACTTTTTAACAAAAAAAATAAAACCGACTTAAAAAAAAACACAAAAAAGTCAAAAATAAATCAGTTTTTGAAGTCTTCTATAATCAACTTTTGTTTGTTTGATTTCATTTTTTGCCACCGACTTCAGAAACTGATTTATTTTTGACTTTTTTGTGTTTTTTTTGAAGTCGGTTTTATTTTTTGTTAAAATGTTTTTATTTTTCAATTTTTAGTGGTTCACATGTTCATCATTCATTTTTGAGTTTTGTGAATTTTTCAAAAACAGCTTGTCCGATTTCGATAAAATTATGGCACCATTTGGGAAGTATACCCTTTCCAATAAAAAAAGATTTTTTCAAATCGCTTAGCAAGCGACGGAGTTATGCCTGAACAAACATAAAAAAAAAACATCCGAATTGAGAACCTCCTTCTTTTTTTAGAAGTCGGTTAAAAATCGTCTAGTCCTGTTTAGTGTCTGCCGATGACGATATGATATCGTTCATCGACCTGATACCTGCTTTAGGTATTCGGATTATATTACACCCTTGGGGTGCTCTGTTCTTAGCTTCAGAATAAGAAGAATAACCGACAATACGACAATAAATGAAACCACTGGAAGTTCTAGTTCATAGGAACATTTTTAAACTATCGAATAAAACCGAACACCGAAAAAAAATTACTGAAAAAAAAAATACTAATCAGCATAAAACTGTAAACAAAATATAATACAATTTACAAACAAATATTGGTTTACTAGGAATAATTTGCACCGATTAACGTGTGGAAATAAAATGTAACGAACGAATTTGGGAAAGACATTTAGGTAGGTTTTGTCGTATCGTCGGCACCACCCTGTATATAACACAGGTATCGAGTACCTGTCGAAATATTTTTGTATAGATACCTTTTGAAATGGGATTTCATAAGTCGAAATTTTTAATGAATGAGGATTTCATTCATGTAGAAATGCCTAATGATTTCACTTTCATAAAACCAATCAAAACGTGCGATAAAGAACTCCGTTCAAGTAAAAAGATGATTTTATATTTACTTTTTACACGTTCGGGGGCTTGAATCGATTTTCCGTTGATACACTGTTAGAGATTCTGCGATCAGCATGCCGATCGGTACGTGCTGAAAGAAAACAAATTAAAGAACAAAAACATTACGAATAGTTTTGTTCTTCAAGTTTAGTGTGAGTTTTACACTAAATTTTTGACACATTCGATGAATGTGTCAAAAATTTAGTGTATAACTCTTAACTATCCTATAGTTTTAAACTAATCACCGCACGACTCAAAGCTCATTTAGATTACATAATTATTTTAATCAATTTTGACATGCTTTTAGTAGTCAACCGGCAGATAAATAATAGTAGATTATTGCATCGAGCACAAAGTAATTAATTATTGCACCGAGTGCCTGATTTAGAGCCTGAGCGTTAGCGAGGGCTCTAATCTAACAGGCACGAGGGCAATATAAATTACTTAAGGCGAGGTGCATAATCTGCTTTTCTTTCAACTATTACATATAGGAATAGTAGATAAAAGAAACTCATATCAAAACAGTTAAAAGATTTTCTATAACACTGTCGGCTTCATTTAGAATTGTTTTCCGGAGTTAATGTGTCGCTAAATGATTCCATTTTAATTCGAAGCCGAAGCACTCAAAATCAGATAGTATCACACTTTATCGTTTCCAAAAATATTTTCAAGCAAAATTAACAAAGTTCCCGCCAAATCACTTTTTTTAATTTCTTTCATTTTAAGTAGTTAGCAGCAATCATTTTTTAAATTAGGAACAAGTAGGATAGAACTAAACGAATAATACGTACGTAAAAAAAAGTATTGATATCGGCTGGCTGAATAGAGCTAATCCATTGAGATTGGCACCGGTGCGATTAAAAAAAATAAACTGTGCAATAATGAAATTTCATACATTTTTATTGCTCTAGAGCATTAAAGACTCGCTTTGTGCTGAGTTTTTAGTGTGATTGTGATGAAATTAAAGCATAGTTGGAAGAAAAAATAATTAAAGTTCAATTTGACCCACTTCCCGCTGAAATTTTGCACACGTTCTGCTTGCATGACAATGCATGGTTAGCTAAGTGACGTCATTCTCAATCCAATATGGGCGACTCCCAAAGATGGCAGACTAGTTGCTATGACTAGCTGTTGATATGGGTATCAAATGAAAGACTTTGCTTAGAAGAAAGCGAGAAATAAAAGAACTGGTATTTATTAACCAGGTTTTGCTGAGGTCGGGCAATGACAAAATATACTATAGTGAAAGGAAAGACAAAAGTCTCGATCAGTTTTGGCACACCTAAAGAGGATTGCCAAATTACGTCTACCTTAAAATCATGTAAATTTCATTCAGTACATTCAAATTTTTCCATTTTAAAGATAACGCGTTTGTTGCGATAAAGTCACGTGCTACGATTCTTACACGCGCCTGTGTCTTCCACCTCCTTGAATCTTTTGATGTCCTGGTACCTGTATGTCGTTTGCAAGGTCTGTATATACGTTTGACCTTGTGTATAAGGTGGAAGGGATATCGACACACACAAGCGTATTACGTTTTCAGTATAACAATACGAACACCCCAATTTAAGTTTTTCATCGGTAATTTAAATAAGGGCTCCCACACATAAACACGATACGACGCCGCATCGTTGTACGACGTCGCAACGTGCCACGACACGGCACGTCGCGTCGTCGTGACGATAAGAAAGATATTATGGATGGATCCAATATTTTCTATGTATTTGTTTCTTCTTTATCCGTCTTCATAATATTAGCAGGAGGAGAACACGTCTAGTGTGGTCAATTTCTCGAAATTATCTGTGGCAATTCTACAAATGCGCCACCGTCAATACGACGACGTCGTTCAACGAGGCACGATGCCGTGCCGTGGCACGTTGCGACGTCGTACAACGACTCGACGCCCTAAGAGCGTGTTAAAAATTTAACCGTTTGTAGGAATCAGTAGATTATTGCTTTATGAAATAGTTCGGAATCATCATTATCAGCCTAACCTTTCCTCAACTAAACTATGTTTTTCTCAACTAAACTACATGGAGTGACTTCCTATTTGACCTCCACAAACCAGTTAGCACTAGGTAATACGCCTTTGTAACACTGGTTATCAGACTTGGTCAGCTATATATCTGTAACGACTGTTAAAGATCTACAATAGGTATGTTTCCTGACTAAAAAATATTACTAACTAGTGACTAAATTCTAATTAGTCCGTCTGTTAGGTATATTATCGAAAAATATTGGATACATGTTTATTTATTTATTTATGTACTCACAAAATACAAAAAAAAGGAAAATACTCCGTGGGAAAATACATAAAAAGAATAGAAGAAGAAGTTTTTTGTTTTATCAAATTAATAAAAATTGACGAAGATAAGACGCGTCAAAGATCATGAGTGGGGGCTGGTGACTTCACTTGTAGGTAAAAAATGTGCTGACATGTGACGTCACACGAGTTTTCGAAGCACTGTATCGTCTTCATTTTTTGTTTACGTGAAAAAAGAAAAATACGTGTTTGTTAGAAAGTGTATGTAAATCTATATGTATATGTATTAATATCCACCAATTAATAAACTGAGTGTCAAGATGATTACTCGTTATTTAATGTGTTTGAAAGTATCTCTAAGCAAGTGTGTAGGGAACAGGGTTGTTATGAAATAAAACCACAAAAGACAAGACCATTAATTTTGTTTATTTTAGTCTTGTCAAACTCAAACTCTATTCCATTCACTAGGTCCCTAGGTCTTCGTGGAGAAGAATGGACAAGAAACTCCACGGGAACATCTTTTAAAGTATTATACAAGGACAACCTGACGTTGTCCTTGACTGTCTCAAGTTAAAGCAATTTATCAGTGTACATAAACAATAGGCAATATAAACCATATCATGGTATATCTTTCTAACACATAGTAATCAGGAATATTCATAGAATAATATCAAATAACTTACATAAACATTTTGGATCCTTTAGAGTAACACAAATAGGTTTCAGCTTTCACACATTTGGTATCTTCATAACTAGGCCACAATATGTAAACTTAATTCTCTCTATACACAATTACACATTACTATACACAAACGGAATACACAGTATACTACTTTGGGTCTGTCTTTACCCTTCAACAGTTGCAGCGTAACTGACCCTGAATTGGCGGTACTTCTACTTTTATAACCGTCAAATATTAAAAAGTACATCAACGACTACCGCCATAATAAACCAATGGCAAATGGTTAAACATTATAGCTAAATAACTAATAACATAAATAATAATTAACAAATCCTATTTAGTGAAACTATTTTAAAACGTCATTAGGTAATTTAGCAGTGTAGTATGTTTTTATTTGTAATCTTTATGACTATCGGATAGAATATGAATATCAACCGATAGTTCAGAGAATTGATTGAAACTATTTAATTTATTAAAATTGCAAGATAAAATGTAGGAAACATTATAAGTATTGTTTAATAATAACTATATAATTTATTGGCAATTTATAATAAATAAACATTTAACTTGACTCAACTATTCAAATACGACAATAGTAATTGTGGTTCGGAAACCAAGTCAATAAAAGCTACTTCTATAAAATACGTCGGGATATAAAATATCATTAGAATATTGTAAATTAGGTTTATTTGAAATTAGAACCTTTGTTTTTAAGATATTTACGATAATTATTAAATCAACAATATACTTGACGCAACGTCGCCCTACGTCATTGTCACTTGACATCTGACAGCCGACGTTGCTACGTTATTTTGGTCAATAATGTGAGTTTGTGTTTGTGAGAGTGTGAGTTTCTAAATAGTTACCTAGATATTCTTATACATATTGCTATGCCATCATGTTCAATATTTTTTTGGAAATCTATGTGACGGACTAGTTAGATTTTTTTGTCAACTGCCCTACATGCAACAGCTCGGAATGATGTTACAAAATACGTGTTTACCCTATATGCGCCGATGTCTCTTCCTGTAGATACATGTAATGTAATGTAGATAATTATATACACGTGGATGTAATTACAGAGTGGAGGAATCTGGAGCTTGTTCCAAGAAAAGTTGTTTTGAAGGCTTAAGAAATGAGTTACCGCAAGGAAAACATGCAAGGATTTTGTTAAATGATGTGGTTGGGTAGATAGATAATTTTGAGATAACATACATAAACTCACGCCCTTTTCCCATGGGGGTAGGCAGAAACCATTGACCACCTGCTACGATCCTTAATACTACTTTTGCCTCGTCCACATTCATACATCTGGTCATACACGCACGCCGCCGGTTGCGAATTTTGAGATAAGACTTCTTTTATTCTTATTGGGATGGGCAGCTCTATTGTTTGCCTCATTTAAGTCCCAGCAAACTCGCCATCAGAAAAGAAAAAAACATAGGCCAGTCATCATCATCATCAGCCTTTAATGATCCCACTGCTGGCACTCTACCGTCCTTCTCTATGAGAGGGATTGGGTTATAATCCAGTGCAGATTAGTAGAGGTCACACCGTCACATATCTTCGAATTTTGGTTTTAGGACATGCCGCTTTATTCAGGATGTTTCTTCACCGTTTTTGAGAGCAGTGGTGATGAAATAAATTACACAAAGTAATGCACCTGGGTTCGAACTCACGACTTACTCCGAGTCGGGTGCCGCCACCACTGGGCCACCGCTGCTCTCCAGGCCAGGCATTAGGTCAGTAGTACAAAGAAAATGTGATGCTCTCCAACTGTTATGTAAGACGGTGAAGCAAATTACAATATTATTATGCTACTTTTCTTCCAAAAGAAAGAAATCATATTTATTTAGCACATGCCACAAGTGCACACAACCAACAATAAAAATTATAAAAGAAACTAAAGAACTAAACTGAAAAAAAGGAGTGTGTGTATCTCACGGCTGCGCCAAATAGGACCAGTTCAGCAAACTACCGAGCAGCTAGTGCCCGACGCTGGTTTTCAATGCTAGTAATAGACTACTGGCCCGTGTTGAAAAAATTATGGGTCATGTGAACCACCAGGTAACCTATCTAGAACGATATAGGAGCTTAAAATAATAAGATTCAGCACTATGCCGTCACTTGTAAGCTGTCCAACCGAGTGCAGGTGAGAATTCAAAAGTACAAGTAGACTGGGTACATTTTGGTCATATATTTTTGTACGGCATTCTTACCATTGATAGATCCATGAAAAATAATAAGAAAACGCGTAGTGCCGTAAAAAAATGTTGCGCCACAAAGTCGGAATTTTTATTTTATTTTCGAACAATTTCGAGGGTAAATTTGGTCATTTGATTTTGTACGGCATCAGTTTCATACTATTTCAATACTGCTTCTAATCCATTATTCCGCAACGCCGTACAAAAATCATGCGACAAGGGGAAATAATCGAGGGTTGTAACCCCCTCTCTTTCCGCTGGTCCAGGGGGTCATTTGAAAAAGTACGGCTTCGGTTCCAAAACATTATCTAGCACTCAAAAGTACTATTAAAAGTAATGCCGTCAAAAAATTAATGTAAATTTTAAATGTATATCAATAATTATCTTAATTTCATCGTATCCTTGATTTTTAAAGCTGTAAAGTCATTTGATCCTGTACGGGAACTTTTTTTTTAACATGATATTGTAAAATACAATTGTTATATAGTATTGCCGTTCAAAAGAAACTGTTCAAAAAAAAGTTATAGAGAAATACAAAAACTGAAATTTTGCAAATTATTGCAAAAGTTTAAATATCATAGATTAATGAAATGTAGCAGTTTTCTAAATTTTATCCCTTGTTTTAAATAGTATTAACATAAATAAATCAGGAAAAAATTATGCCGTACATTTTAATGCAGACCATTATCTTTTAGGCTGATGAAAATGACGCTACCATTTTAAGGTTGCACAAGTCAGTCATTCTTCCATACAAACGTAGTATGGTGATTACTCCTGATATTATCAATCTGATACAGTACGGCATTAACATAATTATTTTTGAAGAGAACAATTATTGATAATATGAAAAAATCACTATGACGTCTAACTGAACTGAAACGGTGTGTATATTATATCCAATAATTGAAACTGCCAATCCCAGTATCAACAGTTTTGTATACTTTTTGGTTTAATATATACTTGAAACATTATTGATACATATATATAATTGATTTGTTTCATTGCAATGATGTGAATAAATAAAACAATCATTTTTTAGAAAAAAAATCGATATATTTAATGATGATAATAAAAAACATGGTTTTTCTTTAAATTATTCAGTATCGGAATCAGCTGCTGAGTTGTTATCGGAATCAACGTCTTCTTCTTCTTCTTCTTCATATGTTGTTTTAACTCCCGGAAACAAGGGGGAAACGACGTTGCTTCCAATTTCATAGTTGTCTTTTTGAAAGCTTCATTACTGCTTTTCGGCGTATAAATCCTTTCGAATATGAAACTTATGACTTGTAGGAAATTCAATTTTACAGCTCCCACATAAGATTTACTTTCAAAACAATTACTGATCTACCTAGGGATTGAAATGAGCTAGCTGTTCCTTGTTAATTATTTTAAGAATAATTAACAAGGAACAGTTGACGTCAACTGTTCCTTGTTAATTATTTTAAACTTACAGACTTATAGTTGCCTCAACCGAAAATGTGCGAGTACTTCTCAAAAATATGTTGTATTTTGGAATTATCAGTGACAACATGTCTATATTTTGGTATAAATCGATAGTATACAAACCCATATTTATCATAGTTTCTAACTAGGAACCTAGAATCACGGAAAGAGTATGAAAATTAGTACAAATAAACTATCTAAATGCCGTATAAAAAAATATCGTGATGAATTTCACCTTACATTTCGTTATATGGATTTTTTCTTTTTAATTTTTTAATTTTCAGTTTTTTTCCCCTTTGGACCAACGAAAATGTACGGCATATGAAAAAATATTATCTATGCATGAAATACTTCCAAAATAAATTAATTTTATGTTGTGTCAAATCACCCCCTGGACCAGCGGAAAGAGAGGGGGTCACAACCCTCGATTATTTCCCCTTGTCGCATGATTTTTGTACGGCGTTGCGGAATAATGGATTAGAAGCAGTATTGAAATAGTACGAAACTGATGCCGTACATAATCAAATGACCAAATTTACCCTCGAAATTGTCGGAAAATAAAATAAAAATTCCGACTTTGTGGCGCAACATTTTTTTACGGCACTACGCGTTTTCTTATTATTTTTCATGGATCTATCGATGGTAAGAATGCCGTACAAAAATATATGACCAAAATGTACCCAGTCTACTTGTACTTTTGAATTCTCACCTGCACTCGGTTGGACAGCTTACAAGTGACGGCATAGTGCTGAATCTTATTATTTTATGCTCCTATATCGTTCTAGATAGGTTACCTGGTGGTTCACATGACCCGTAATTTTTTCAACACGGGCCAGTAGTCTATAAACTAATACATATTCAATCAACTGAAGGGTCTGACTTACTTAATCGATTTGATGGCTAAACGTTAAATAATGTTTTTAGTTCTTTAAATGTTAGTTTATTTTGTGTTGGAAATTTTTAATATTTTATTTAAAGTTCATAAAACTCGCTCTTTTTGAGTAAATCAGGTGTTGAATAGGGATCTCTTGTGAAGTGTGATTAAAAACGGATTATTAAATTTTTATTTCGTATACTTAACATAACACAACATCGTGCCTGGTAATCTCCGAAGGATTAAGCAGAGGAGTAGGTATTAGACTCATTGCTCTCGTAACAGCAAATGCAGTACTTGTAAAATGGCGGTTTCGAGAAAAACGCGTATTATACTTCGTATCTCTCCCGAAGATGATTACAGTTTACATGCAGCAGTACGAGAGTTGATGCTGTCCTTATCACACTTTTTAGAGAATTAATTTTTAAATAAATTAAAAAATAGGATAAAAAGTAGTGTATTGACTATTTCCCCCACTGTAGTGCAAGCCGCCATTGCGCTGCAACGACAATCCTTGACTCATTACGTGATTTCGTGTTGTCCGACTCACACAAAACTTTGTTTCGTCCGGAAATAACTGTAATTTCGTTACACGATGGAAAAAATAAAGCGATCTTGTCGGGACGATAGTGACAGTGTCGAAAATTTACTAACAAAAGTGAAAAAACGAAGAAGAATCTCCTCATTGTCATCGGAAAGTGAACCAGCGGTATCTCCTTCGCATTCTCTGTCGGAGGTTTTAACTATTTAGTGATCTAGAACCACAACGTAAGTAAATGGAGAAATACCCACAAATGTTGATTTAATTTCCCGCCTTTAAGATTGTTCTCAAAAAATAAATTCATTGTGTTATGCCGACGTTTATCGTGTGTGCATTGTATGTATGACCATTATGTGTCTAACTACCTACCAATTTTAATATCCCGACGTATTTATATCGTGTGTGGATGCCTAATGCCAAGTTGCAAGTGCCTTATAATGATTTTATTCTTTGTGTTACGACGACGTCTATCGTGTGTGGATACTATGGCCGCCGAATGTGTTGATACCTGCACCCACCAACTTATATATCTCGACGTATATTGTGTGTGGATGCATGCCAAAGTTACAAATGCCATAAAATGATTTTATTCATTGTGATATCCCGACGTTTATCGTGTGTGGATACTATGGCCGCCGAATGTGTTGATACCGGCACCCACCAACTAATATATCCCGACGTATATCGTGTGTGGATACTATGGCTGCCGAATGTGGTGATACCTGCACCCACCAACTTATATATCCCTACGTATATCGTGTGTGGATGCATGCCAAAGTTACAAATGCCATAAAATGATTTTATTCATTGTGATATCCCGACGTTTATCGTGTGTGGATACTATGGCCGCCGAATGTGTTGATACCGGCACCCACCAACTTATATATCCCGACGTATATCGTGTGTGGATACTATGGCCGCCGAATGTGTTGATACCGGCACCCACCAACTTATATATCCCGACGTATATCGTGTGTGGATACTATGGCTGCCGAATGTGGTGATACCTGCACCCACCAACTTATATATCCCTACGTATATCGTGTGTGGATACATGCCAAAGTTACAAATGCTATAAAATGATTTTATTCATTGTGATATCCCGACGTTTATCGTGTGTGGATACTATGGCCGCCGAATGTGTTGATACCGGCACCCACCAACTTAAATATCCCGACGTATATCGTGTGTGGATACTATGGCTGCCGAATGTGGTGATACCTGCACCCACCAACTTATATATCCCTACGTAGGTATATCGTGTGTGGAGGCATGCCAAAGTTACAAATGCCATAAAATGATTTTATTCATTGTGATATCCCGACGTTTATCGTGTGTGGATACTATGGCCGCCGAATGTGTTGATACCTGCACCCACCAACTTATATATCCCGACGCAAAGCGTGTGTGGATAAAGTTAAGTACCTACCTACCTACCTATTTATGGCGGGTGACTTATGATTATATTTTACTCCTTGGTAGTTGAGATCCCAAATAATGAGGCACCATAAGAAGGAAAATAAACGGTTTGTGAAAATCCTGATGAACTAGACCCGGATATTTTACAATTGTTGGGCTCAGAACCCCATTGTTGGCTAAATAAAGCATTTGGAGACAATTCAATCAGCAGCGCAATCTGTCGAGTACTACGTATCGTCTAAGCGGTCCTTTAAACGCATGGGGGGTGCCGCGTACGGGCACCAGCCGCAGAGTCGCGAGCCGCCTCCATCGCCGCGGGATCACCGCCGCCGCCGCACCGCGCACAGACGGCCACGCGTGCACGGGTGGCCCACCACGCAGCCTGACGCCGCTAATCACCTCGGCACAGGTAGACAACAATATTCCAATAGCTGGCTGGTTACAGCATTACTTAAATGAATACATACTCATTACAAAGGATAAAACTATCCTTTCTTGAATTAAAGGATATAAAATACCTTTTATTTGTGAACCACATCAGCCTGACATACCAAAAAGGTTATTCATGGTCACAGAAAATAACATAATTGATAATTGTAATTCTGAGCTATAATCAGGTTTTATTTCTCAATGACTAGCTGTTGCCAGCGGCTTCGCCACCTACAACTCACAAATTATCCCACGGGAAGATAAAATCGGGATTAAAACTATCTTATGTGTTAACTCAGGTTATAAACTATCTATGTACCAAATTTTATCGAAATGCATTCAGTAATTGTTTGCGTGAGGAAGTAACAAACACACTTGCAAACTTTCGCCTTTATAATATTAGTGTGATAGTGTGATGTATTTCACCTTCACCTTTATTTACAGTACCTAAGCTTAACGGGAAACATTTTCTTAATTTAAAAGGATTAACTAAATCCGTTCATGTTGACCACTTTAAAATGGAAGACTACCGCACAGTTATAAATCAAAAGTGTTTTATGGCAAATATAGACTGAAGGGGACTACAATAAAATCCTCTTCTTTAAATAACTGTTTATTATAAAACTTGCATTTACAAAGTTTTGGTAATAGTATTTTCTAATAATCACTCGCGGAACGACGCTTGCGCTTATAGTCTTCCGGATACGGATATTGTCTCTGTCTCGCGGCGCGCAGTGTTGCCCGGTAGAGATGCGCCGCGTCGCTCGTTCGGATATTATCGGCGTGTGCACACTATGGCGTGCACATACTCCGCGGCGTTGAAGCAATTTCAAGTTATGGTGTCGTGGGCAATAGGCACATTTTGTGGACTGCCCGTTTTATCACGCCCTTGTTGATCTGGACGTCCGCAACCCGAACAATCCCATCACTTCCTGGGTATGTCTTGATTACGCGCCCCATTCGCCAGTCGAGAGGCATGAGGTTGTCTTCTCGCAGCACGACCATGTCACCGACTTGAAGTGCTGGCTGCCCTCTTCTCCATTTAGATCTGCTCTGCAGCTCTGCCATGAACTCCCGGTGCCATCGTGACCAAAATTGCTGCCGGATCTGCTCGATGCGCTGGTATCTATTGGGTCTAATGCTGTTAGCTGGTAACGACGGCACAGACATCAACGGGCGGCCTATAAGGAAGTGCCCAGGAGTCAAGGGATTAGTGTCTGCAGGATCAGATGAGAGAGGGGAAATGGGGCGGGAATTAAGGATATTTTTATTATCTATTTGCGCAAAAAGCGTGGCCAACTCTTCGAATGTAAGGGAGGCACTACCAGCAACGCGTTTCAAATGATGTTTAGCGGATTTAACACCGGCCTCCCATATTCCACCGAAGTGTGGTGAGTAGGCTGGACAAAACATGAATTTAATTTCCTCATTTGACGCGAAATCTGAGACTGATTGACGGCTGGCCTTTATAACTTTACCTAACTCATTGTTGGCCCCCACGAAGTTTTTCCCATTGTCGCAATAAATAGCGTAAGGCTTGCCGCGACGTGAAACAAACCTATGTAAACATGAAATAAAAGCTTCAGTGGTTAAATCACTGACTACTTCCAGATGTATAGCCTTCGTGGCTAGGCATACAAAAACGCAGAGGTAGGCTTTAGTGACTCTGCTACCTCGACCTTTCTTAGAGGATATCATAAATGGTCCCGCAAAGTCGATCCCACATGTACTGAATGGAAAATCTGGATTAACTCTTACACTAGGCAAGTCCCCCATTAAAGGCTGTATCGGCTTACCTCGAAATCGAGTACAAACCACACAAGTCTTAACAATATTACGGGCCAAGTTTCTTCCACCCAGTGGCCAAAACCTCTCACGAACAGAAGATAAAAGTAACTGGGGACCTGCGTGAAATAATCTAAAATGTTCACTGTGTATTATTAATCTAGTTAAATGTTGCTTAGCATCTAATAGAATTGGATGTTTCTTATCGTATTTACAATCAGCCTTATTAATTCTACCTCCTACTCTTATTATGTCATTATTATCACAAAATGGATTTAAAGGTAACAATTTGCTTTTATGGTGTAAAGCTTTACCATCTTTTATTATTTTAATCTCCTTTGCAAATGACTCTATCTGACTAAATTTTAATAATAATGTTAATGAGCGATCAAGTTCCTCAATTTGCAAAGGTCCTAACAATTTAACACTATTCTTTTTGCAATTATTTACAAAACGTAGC
This sequence comes from Diarsia mendica, assembly GCA_949316265.1. Classification (NCBI taxonomy): domain Eukaryota; kingdom Metazoa; phylum Arthropoda; class Insecta; order Lepidoptera; family Noctuidae; genus Diarsia; species Diarsia mendica. The sequence goes on along the minus strand of OX438906.1, from coordinate 4,886,410 downwards.
ACATACGCAAAACATCTTTTAATTTTTGTAAAACTAGAATATTTATTGAATTGGATAAATGTTTTTATGTTATCTGTTTCATCAACTGAAATAAGTACCTTTGTTTCGGGTAAATTATTAAGGCTAAGCTGTGGCTGGGTAGGCCATTTAGATTTATCTTCCTTTAGGAATGAAGGTCCCTCCCACCACAATGATGCTGCCTGCACATGCTGTGGATCAATACCCCTGGAAGCTAAGTCTGCAGGGTTAGATTTTGTTGGAACATGGTTCCATTTAAATTCTTTTGTAAGTTCATTTATTTTATTAACACGGTTACGCACAAATGCTTGTAAGGTTTTATTTTGTGTTTTTAACCATCCAAGTACCACCATGGAGTCAGTCCACATGTATATTTTCCTAACATTATATGGCACTGACTTTAATACTTTAGCACACAACTCAGCTCCTGTTACGGCAGCACATAATTCTAATCGTGGAATAGTAAGTGTTTTAATTGGTGCTACTCTTGTTTTAGCACATAGTAACCTAACCGTAACTGTATTATCTATCTTATTATTAGAGCACATATATACACATGCTCCATAAGCTTGTTGTGATGCATCAACAAAGCAGTGCATCTCCACAGATTGAACATCTAAATTTTCACTCAAAACATAGCGTGGTAAGGTCATGTCAGACAACAAATGTAATTTCTTTATAAAACTAAACCATTTTTTAACATATTCTTCTGGCACTGGGTCATCCCAATCCAATTTGAGAGCCCATAAATTTTGTAATAATATTTTAGCCTTGATTATACAACAACTAACTAGTCCCAAAGGATCAAATAGCTTACATGTAGTGGAAATGATTATTATTTTTGTGGCCTTATTAGGGATTTCAATGTCACTAGGAAAATGTAAATTGTCTGACAAAGGTGTCCATTTCAAACCTAACACCGTGGCTTCATCATGAAAAGTAAGACAATTATTAGATTCTGAATTATTATTATCATTGATTATTTTAGGACAATTTGTTCTAAATTTCCTTAATGGAAAACAAGCCGCATTCAAAGTTTGTGTTACACCTAAATATATGTGTTTTAATTCGTCCTCAGAAGAGGCACCAGTTATTAAGTCATCCATATAAAAATTATTTTTAATTACCTCAGCAATAGCCTTGTCACTACATTGGATACCTAGCTCAAACAGACACCTGGTACTCAAAAATGGGGCAGATGCCATACCATATGTTAAGGTTTTGAGTTGAAGAATTTTAAAAGGTTCCGATGATTTGTCTCTCCACAATATTAGTTGTAGATGCCGCTGCAATTCATTTAAATCGATTTGACGGTACATCTTTTCAACATCAGCTGTTAGTACACATTTATGTAATCTAAACTGGATAAGTATTGAAAACAAATCATTTTGCATTACGGGACCAACTGCCTGGATGTCATTGAGTGATTTGCCTGATCTTGTTTTGGCAGAAGCGTCAAAAACCACCCGAAGTTTTGTGGTTTCATGTTGTTCGCGTATAACACAATGGTGCGGTAAAAAACATCCAAACTCTGGCCTATCAATTTCAACCAAGTGTCCTAATTTAGCATATTCATTTATAAAATTTGCATATTGTTCCTTTAATTTAGGATTTTTATTTAATTTGCTTTCTGTAACACGACGCCTTACGCCATCTACCGGAATGTGTACACAACCTTACGCCACCCGAGTAGATGAAGATCAATCATCAACAAGACGAACATTATCTACGGACTACTAGCGCCATCTACCATTCAACGTGTGAAGAGTACGTCCAACCGGCTATATAAACCGGAGCTTCGGAAGGAACGATTCATTCGCAGCTTAGACGGCAAAGTGAGCGATAGCCCCGCAGTCCTCACTTTGTCCACAAGCCTAACCTGAGCGGAGGCCCCGTCGCCCTCAGGATTAGTCGAGCTAGGAGGTTAAGGGATGCGATAGCCCCGCAGTCCATCCCTAGGACCGCGAATAGATAACCTTTGTCTAACTTTAATGCTAATAATCTGTCAAGTGTTTGATGTGTATATTGAATAAAAAGCCTATCTGTCATCAACCGTTGGTTTCACTCCACCGCCACCATTATATTGGCGCCCAACGTAAAATATTTTCTTCTACCCGCAATTTTGGAGAAATTCCCACAATATTGTCGGTGTACCCACATATTGGCGGATAAACAGGAGAATACATAAAAATGTCAGAGAAAATCCCTGAGATGGTGGTGATGACACAGGAACAGTTCGCGGCATTCATAACTAAACTGATGGAAGCAAACGAAAGTAGAAATAGACATTCAAAAAGTTTCGCCGCGTGCACGAAACGTTACGACGGTGAACGAAACTTTAACAAGGTTGAAGAATTTGTAACCAGTATCTCAGTATACAAGAAAATTGAAAAAATCAGTGACGAAGACGCCTTGGAAGGATTGACATTGTTATTTACTGGTGATGCTGCTACATGGTGGAACGGAATAAAAGGCGAGATCAAGAAGTGGACTCAAGCTCTTGACGCTATTAAATCTGCTTTCGCGCCAAAATTGCAGCCACACGAAATATATGTACAACTTTACTCCAAGAAGCAAACCACTGAAAATATTGACGCGTTTATGTGTGAAAAACGTGCCTTACTCGCACAGTTACCTTCAAAAAGACAGAAGGAAGAGGAACACTTGGACTTTGTTTACGGACTTCTCAGTATTACTTACAGAAAGGAGATCGCCCGCAGCGATGTGAAGACGTTCGCGGAACTCCTGGAGCGTGGACGACATATTGAAAATCTACTGAAGGAAGCTGGTGAGGTAACTACGGCGACTCCATCAGAACGGAAGCCGCCCAAAAATTGTTCTTTTTGTGGCAAAAACGGTCATCTTAATGACGTATGTCGCAAAAGGTTGGCAGAAGAAAAAGAGACGGCAGAACCGCAAACTGACAAGAAGCCCGTCATTACTTGCTATGGGTGTGGAGCGCCTGGTGTTTACAGAAGCAGTTGCAGTACCTGTAACACTACGAAAACGCCACCAATGCCCGTCCCATTTATCGAAGTACAGAATATATCAATGAATTCTGTTGATGTTCATTTAAATAATGATGAAGACACCATACTTACAAACAATGAGCAAAAGATGTTCAATGAATTGCAAATTAAGAATAGCTACATCTATGAGACAAACAGACAATCAACTCCATTTACACAACATAGAATCGACCCAGAAACTAAATATCTGAGCAACCTTATAGTTACTGACGGTATCCAAACAAACCCAGAGAAAATCTCAGCTATTGCAATCCGTCAGGTGCCTAAAAATTTAAAGGAATTAATATCATTTCTACAAATTGTATCATGGTATCGGAGATTTATTGATAATTTTGCCGACATTGCTAGACCACTTACTAACCTATCGAAGAAGAAAACCAGCCGGAAGTGGGAACAAGAGCAACAAGAAGCATTTACCAAATTAAAAAATGCCCTGACTACGTCACCAGTATTAAAACAGGCAAGCGATGACTTTCCCTTTGCTATCAAGACTGATGCCAGCCATTATGCCATTGGAGCAGCTTTAGTGCAGGGGGAGGGAGACAAGGAGCACCCTGTTGAATATGCCTGTAGACTCCTAACACAGGCTGAACGCAATTATAGTGTCACAGAAAAGCAAGCACTACCCATAGTTACCGACACCCACGGCGCACCTTACGTTATGTTGGAGAAACACGGAACCTCCACTTATGAAATCGCTCATTCAGAAACTCCAGACAAGTCAATTGGAAAGTATCACACGTCAGCAATAACTAAGTTTGAAGAAGAGAGACAACGTGATATCCCAACCAACTTATCCGATACGCCGAAAAAGAAGGATCTTGTCCTGGTACTCTGTCGAGACGACTATAGAGTACTACAGAGGGAGAATGTAACACGACGCCTTTTCATTTTGTCCTGGTACTCTGTCGGGACGACCATAGAGTACCAGAGGGGGAGAATGTAACACGACGCCTTACGCCATCTACCGGAATGTGTACACAACCTTACGCCACCCGAGTAGATGAAGATCAATCATCAACAAGACGAACATTATCTACGGACTACTAGCGCCATCTACCATTCAACGTGTGAAGAGTACGTCCAACCGGCTATATAAACCGGAGCTTCGGAAGGAACGATTCATTCGCAGCTTAGACGGCAAAGTGAGCGATAGCCCCGCAGTCCTCACTTTGTCCACAAGCCTAACCTGAGCGGAGGCCCCGTCGCCCTCAGGATTAGTCGAGCTAGGAGGTTAAGGGATGCGATAGCCCCGCAGTCCATCCCTAGGACCGCGAATAGATAACCTTTGTCTAACTTTAATGCTAATAATCTGTCAAGTGTTTGTTGTGTATATTGAATAAAAAGCCTATCTGTCATCAACCGTTGGTTTCACTCCACCGCCACCATTATATTTCTAAATTAAGAAAACGCTTAATTGCTAATGGAAAGGAATTGCCAAGAGCCTGCTCAGGAACTTCCATCAACGGCATCATAACTGAAAATCTACCATCCGGTGAGCGACAAGTATTTTTCTTAAAATGTGATTCACAAAACTGTTCATCTGCAGAATAACTAAATGCTTCTGAAGGTACATCTTCAACCTCCCAGAATTTAATTAAAGAATCATTTAAATCTTGCTGAATACTTAAACTCTTTTGAACAAAGTTACAATGTGTGTTATTATTTTGATGACTCTGACCTGTGGGGCCAGCAACTATCCAACCCAGCATGCTCTCTTGTAAGACAGGTCTGTTGGTGCCTAAACTTATTTTATTTGGTAATATAATATTAAAGAAATGATCTGCACCCAACAAAATATCAATTTCAGATGGTTTATAAAACAAAGGATCTGCTAACTGAATATTATCTGGTAAACCTAACCTTTCTACATTGACTTGAACACTAGGTAAACTACCAGTAATCTTTGGAAGAATAAAACAGCTGACATTTGCACTAAACATACCTATTCTTGAATTTAATTTAATTTTACACCGTTCAGTAATTTCACATGCTACATTGTTAATGCCTGTTACATTAAAGACATTCAGCTTCTCAGTGAGTAGTCCTAACTTATCTTTTAGGTTGCCAGTTATAAATGAAGACTGACTTCCCGTATCTAGCAATGCCCGAGCTAAGTAAGTACAGTTTGTTTCCGTATTAACTACTTCAACCTGTGCAGTACACAATAAGACTTGCCCTGGCGAGACAGCAGATAAACTAACAGGGACGCTAGCAGCTGAAGGCTCCATATTTTCAGTAGCTACATTTACAACCGTACTGCCTTTGTGTAACAAAGTATTGTGTTTTTCTGCACATTTCTTACATAAACCTTTCAAAGTGCATTCTGCATGTGTGTGACCACTACGAAGACAGTTGACACACAGTTTTTGTTTATTCACCAAGGAATGCCTATCATTTAATTTCATCCCTTTAAATTTAAAACACTGATGTATGTAGTGGTTTTTATCACACAAAACACATGCCTTATTATGAGTATTATTTGTAACGGCAGCAAATGACTTCAGATTTTTACCTTCTTTATTATGATTATCCCTAGAAGAGGTTTTACCATCATTATTACCATTACTAGGGTGAGCTGTTTGCAGAACGTTAGCTCTTTGTATTAAAAAATCCTGAAATTCCTCAAGTGTAGGACGGGATAACAAACTACATTTATAATCTTCCCACTTATTCCTAGTCCTAGTATCTAACTTTGCGGCCACCAAATGTATTATTAATGGATCCCAACCATTTGTAGGAATCTCTAAAGTATTTAGCGCACTCAAATTTTTAAAAATGACATCACTTATATCCCTTAACGCAGTGAAGGATTCCTTTTGAATAGGAGAAATATTTACTATTGCATTTAAGTGATAGTTAATAAGAATATTTGGATTATCATATCTCTTACATAAAGCTTGCCATGCATTCTTGTAATCTTTAGCCGCAAAATTTGTCGAACTAATAGCAATCTTAGCGCTACCTACTAAGGAATTTCTTAAATAGTGATATTTATTTATTATTGGTATAGAGTCATTGTCATCTATAAGAGACTGGAACATGTCTCGAAACTCCAACCATTTTGAAAAGTTCCCATCAAAACTTGGTAAATTAATAGTAGGCAATTTTATGGAAGCATTTACTCCACAACTGGATTTTACTGAATCATTATTTACCAAATTGTTGTTTTTAGTTGAAAATAAATCTATTACTTCCTGCGCTAACGCAATTTGGGAGCTAAATTCACTTTCAGTGATATTTCTTTCTGAATATTCCTTCTCTGCATTTACAGAAAGTTCTTCAATTTCAGATTGAACCTCATCGAATTTTGGAACTAATTCTTGTAATTGTGATAACCTTACCGATAATTCTCTTATATCTAAACTAGTTAAGCTATCCAACTTGTCTATTTGAAACTTAGCAACATAGTTTTTAAAATACGTTACGCGCCCCCTTAAACCAGCACGTTTACGAATTAATTTATTTAAAATGGAATTTGAACTATCGTTAGCTTGTTCACTGTCCGACATTTTGTTTTGTTTCACGATTTTTACGAATTTAACACTATGCTTCACTAACTTCCAACAATGAGAAAGGTAAAGTAAATTAAAATGTTCAATCTAACCAAGGCATCCAGGAGTCAAACCAGCTCAAACCCCGCAGCTGCCACCGAGCCCGCCAACCGGACGACAGCACCCGTAGGGCGCCGCTGCCGGCCTCGCTGCCGAGCACGTGGACAGCACGCTAAGTCCGCCGCGTACCGACGCAGGAACTTCTGGAATGTTCGGCAAATAACTGTTTACAACTAATAAATATGTAATCTCAATTTACCTAGGAACCAAATACGATGAACTGTTGTTTATTATATTAAGTATTTTCGTGCCGCGTGCTCACACAAAAGTGGAAAATGGCATGCGTTTGGCTATAGCCAATCATTAAAGCACGATGTTTATGACGATGAAGTGTTTTCAAGCCGCGTGCTCACACAAAGAGTGGAATATGGATGGCATGCGTTTAGCCATAGGCTAGCCAATCCTTAAAACACGCAGCTAGGCGCCTCCCCTACACCCTCAAATTAGCACGGCATTTACACGCAACCAAAAGCTGGGAAAATAGGGATAAGGACAGAACAAGGAACGGGCTTACTTCCTTTTTAGAGCTGTTGAGACACGCCCGCCGTCGCCATCTTCGTCAGCATTGAAATTTTCTTCCGACCGACGCCGACGGACGACAGCAATATGGATATTTCTCGCTGCAGCTGCAAATCTTCGATTTTTCGATTGTTCACGGTCGCCACATGAAGGGGACTACAATAAAATCCTCTTCTTTAAATAACTGTTTATTATAAAACTTGCATTTACAAAGTTTTGGTAATAGTATTTTCTAATAATCACTCGCGGAACGACGCTTGCGCTTATAGTCTTCCGGATACGGATATTGTCTCTGTCTCGCGGCGCGCAGTGTTGCCCGGTAGAGATGCGCCGCGTCGCTCGTTCGGATATTATCGGCGTGTGCACACTATGGCGTGCACATAGACTTAAAAGACGCGTATATTTTTTGGTTACAGTTGCCCAAAGCGAGATTATTTAGGTACCTAAGTCTTACTTGGAACTTAAAAAGATTTACCTACTAATCAATTATTTGAGCTTAACGTTAAGCTTAACGTTTTACCGCTTGGACTCTGTACCGCACCCGTACCCTACAAAGTATTATAATATCTGTGCCTACGTATTCACTAAATTAACAAAAACCTGTACTAAATTATTTACGTTCACTGGGGTATTTATCAGTAAACTACCTATAATATGATTTTTTATGCATCGGTTAACCTGTCATAATAACGTCGAAGCGACAAAAGAATTATTATAAAGATTAGGATTTTTAATCAACACTGACAAAAGTAAAATTTACCCAAGTAAAAAGTGCCTGTTCTGTGCAAGCAACATGCCCAAAACATTACCGAAAAGGGAACCTGATAGACTTATAGGTCTGTTAACATCAGCATGTTCCGCCATTCAATACGGCTGGGTATACACAAAGGTTCTAGGGTCTAAAAATCTTTACTTCACACAATGGTGTGAAGATACTCAGAACAAACAATACTATAGCAATTGCTAATATAGATACAGAATCGGAATAGCAGATTACGCATTTAATAAAGTAACACTTTCAAACGGTATTCCACAGTTCGAACTATTTGAAAATAGCCAGAATCATATGTTACAGATGTAGAAATTATTGTTATTATTTATTGTTGTTGGAGGAGCTCGTGGCTTAATAAGAACTGCCACTCGGGTCGATCTTTAGGTAAAGCTGTGCTTGCCTAGGTCGGTCTGTGGATGGGTGACCGCCCGACATACCGAGTTTCCTCCGTGCCTCGGAAAGCACGTTAAGCTGTTGGTCCCGGCTGCCATAATATAGATCTTTGGCAGTCGTTACAGGTAGTCAGTGACCTGAAATTCTGACATCCAGTCTTACCAAAGGGTATCGTATTACCTAGTATTAACTGGGTTGTGGAGGTCAGATAGGCAGTCGCTCCATGTAAAATACTGGTATTCAGCTGCATCCGGTTAGACTGGAAGCCGACCCCAATATAGTTGGGAAAAGGCTAGGCAGATGATATTTATTGTTGATTAGTATATTTTTTATGCTTTTACTCCTTTTAGTCTTATCTCAAAAGTTTTCATAAAATTAAAAAAACCGGCCAAGAGCGTGTCGGGCCACGCTCAGTGTAGGGTTCCGTAGTAATAATTCTTTTTTTGTTTGAAATACAGGCCAATGAAACTTGACCTCTGGATTGTATAGGCGCTCATACGATTCAGGGACCAAATTATATTGGTTAACTGCAGTTTCCATCTGTTGTTTCCATCCAAGTTCAAAATAATTTTCCTAGAAAGTCCTTATAAAGTTCTACTTTTCAGATTTTTTTCGTATTTTCTAAACTTATGGTTCAAAAGTTAGAGGGGGGGGGACGCTTTGTTTTTTACTTTTGGAGCGATTATTTCCGAAATTATTGACATTATCAAAAAACGATTTTAGTAAACCCCTATTCATTTTTAAATACCTTTCCAACAATATATCACACGTTAGGGTTAAAATTTAAAAAAAAATCACTTCCCACTTTACATATAGGGGGGCTACCCTAATAAAACATTTTTTTTCAATTTTTATTTTAGCACTTTGTCGGCGTGATTGATACACATATTGGTACCAAATTTCAGCTTTCTAGTGCTAACGGTCACAGAGATTAAGCGAGGACGGACAGACGGACAGACAGACAGACAGACAGACAGACAGACAGACATGGCGAAACTATAAGGGTTCCTAGTTGACTACGGAACCCTAAAAATGACAAGCAGAAGGGATTATAGTACTACCATATTGACCAATACAGCCTTGGCACCCAGTGCGGTTAAAATTACATAATTCGAAAGTACTATATTTTAATCCTGACAAAAATCTAATGTGTTTTACTTTCAAGGGGGAGTATCCTCTCCACTCGGATCTTACTCTGATGGCAGGGAATTTATCCGGCAGTCACTATTAATGCGCGGAACCCTAAGCATCTCTCAATATATTGATGGCCTCTCTCTCCATAAACGCGCTGAAGCAATATAATACTGCACTAAACTCATATAGTGGCTATATTGTAATGGTAAAGGTTTAGATTACTGTGATTCCCACACTATTCAATTAATAGAATTCTTGACTTAGCTAGTTAATTCGGGTGTTACAGCACACTTAATAGTTCTGCAAAATCAATATTGTTAGGTCAGGAAATTTAAAAAGGTTTTTCAAAGAGGTCTATTGTTTAAACCAAAATTCCACACCTGGAATCACAATCTTGTATTAAGTTATTAAACCAATTAACTAATGATTCAATTACACTAAAAGATTTTATTAAAAACTGTAATTCTTTTAGCACTAGCATCTGCACAGAGAAATCAAACTTTAAGCCTAATAAAAATAAAAATATTACTTTTGATTCAGACAAAATTATAATTAAAATCGAAGTTTTAATAAAGGGTGGGCCAAAAATTTTTGCAAATAGAAACACTAGATTTTTTTGGGAAACGTTCGAGGGAGGGGCGCGCAGGTGGCAGGAAACTGTGCGCCACTTCATGCAATTTTAGTTACGATGGAGCGCTTCACGGGACAACAGCGTGCTTTTTGTGTAAAACAAATTTACAAAAACAATGATTCCTACGTTACTGTACGACTCCTGTTTAGAATTGATTACGGATTATGCCGTGTAAGTTAGTGTCAAAGTGTTAATTTGATCCAAGCTTGAGTCGAGAAGTTCGAGCAAACGGGATCGAAAATGAATATTAAACAAACAGGGCGGCCACGATAAAACGACAGCATGGGGTGCCATATCATCAAAGGGCATTGGTCCGTATTTCTTTGAAAATAATCAAGGAAATAATGTAATTGTGAATTCAGCGGAATACGTCAAGATGTTGCAAGACTTTTTGACGCCGCAGTTGCATGAATTTCAAGGGTACAGCATCAGGACCTGGATGCAACAAGATGGAGCAACATGCCATTTGTCAAATGTGAGTTTACCGGTAGTTAAAGAAATGTTTCTGAACAAATTGATTTCTCGCAGGGGTAATATCCCATGGCCTCCGAGAAGCCTGGACCTTAAACCATGCGATTTTTTCTTGTGGGGATACCTGAAAAGTCGAGTGTACCTTAATAAACCGACGACAATATCCCAATTAAAACAAAAAATCCACGAGGAAATAACCGCGATCCCCCGCAGCATGTGTCAGCGAGTTTTCCAAAATTTGCGTAGTCGATTGCAGGAATGTTAACAACGAGGCAGCGCACATTTGGACGATGTTATTTTTGAATAATAAATTTCATTAAATGGTTATTACGTTAAATAAATTATCAACAAAATAACATTTGTAGTTTTATTTCTATTCATGTTTCAAAAGTGCAAAAATTTTTGGCCCACCCTGTATAAACCGGCCAGGTACCATTGATTCTGTTGCCATATATTAGAAAAATCCCTAACGTTTGCCCAGCTTTTTAACATTTAAACACTATATAGATAAAACTGTTTGCTTACGTGTCATGTGTCAAGAAGATTCTTTATTTTGAAGTTATCAAACCACATAAGAAAGTGGGTTCTCAAACTTTTTCTCACTGGGTAAAACAAGTTCTAGAAAAAAGTGGCATAAGTAGATGTAAAATTGTATGGGACACACAGTACAAGGCACGCATCTGCGTCTGCTCACAGAGCAGGTGTCAACCTGGAAGTTATTCGAAAGGCCGCAGGCTGGAGTGAATCTTCCCAATTCCCATGTATTCCAAAAATACTATAATAAGAATGTACCTCCCCATAACTAAACTGAATTTGTAGATGCACTCTTTAGATGATTAATTATTATTGTTGTACCTTAGTTTTATGATTATTACAAACAAATATAATTAGCATTACGTTTCAGTAATTAAAACGTATTAAATAGCATAATATTTTATCGATCGCTTTAATGTAAATTTTTTTTCGATGCTCTAAACATCTGCATGTAAACTGTAATCATCTTCGGGAGAGATACGAAGTATAATTAAGAATCAAACGAACTTACCTAGTGAAGTTTGATATCTAATTATACGAGTGTCTTGACCGAAGATGATTACACTCCCTCCCTCCCTGATAATCCCGAAACCTATCGAAAAAATCGAACTCTAAAAAATGAGTCAAGGATTGTCGTTGCAGCGCAATGGCGGCTTGCACTACAGTGGGGGAAATAGTCAATACACTACTTTTTATCCTATTTTTTAATTTATTTAAAAATAAATTCTCTAAAAAGTGTGATAAGGACAGCATCAACTCTCGTACTGCTGCATGTAAACTGTAATCATCTTCGGTCAAGACACTCGTATAATTAGATATCAAACTTCACTAGGTAAGTTCGTTTGATTCTTAATTATAGTAGTTGACTGACTAAAAACAATATGATTCTGTTTAGTCCGTCAGTTAGATTATCGAAAAATATTGGATACGTGTTTTTTGTTTTATCAAATTAATAATAATTTACGAAAATAATGCTTGTCAAAGACCATGGAGAGGGGGCTTTTGGCGTCATAGTCTGGTAAAAATGGACCAACCTATGACGTTTCACGACTTTTCGAAGCACTGTATCGTCTTCATTTTTTGTTTACGTGAAAAAAGAAAAAATATGTGTTCAATATTTTTTGGAAATCTATCTGACGGACTAATTAGTTTTTATTTGTCAACTATCCTATTACTGTATTATTTCCCATATTCCAGGCATCCAAAAACATTTCAAATAATTAACGTACCTATAGCTTAGTCTTTCGATGTAATTTTTATCAAAAACGTAAAATCGTAAAAATGTCGATTACTGAATTTGCTTACTAAGGCAGAATAGTACACCCTCCTTCATTTCGCCAGTTGGTTCAGTCGCACATAATGGGGTGAGCCTATTGTCATGAACCAGGCACACATCCAGACTCCGTATGGCTGAAAAGTCGCTTTTTTGTCTGTTTGTTTGTTTGTATGCTTAGATCTTTAAAACTACGCAACGGATTTTGATGCGTTTTTTTTAATAGATGGAGTGATTCAAGAGGAAGGTTTTAGTATATAATTTGAACGACATCCACGCGGGTGAAGCCGCGGGCATCAGCCAGTATTTTTATAAGTATCATGTAAGCATGTCCTATATACTGCGGGTGTCAATATAATTGTGTCTCGTTTAAACTAACATACTGTTTAATATGTTTATTATTTTTCAAAGTAATATCTAAACCCTAAATTTTATGTTGGAATACCTACATCATTTACATATTTTCAAAGTAAGTACTTAATACGTTGTTACAAGAAAATGGCTGTCAAATATTTCGTTGAAATACACGACACGAAGTTCACGTTATGAATGAATGAATGAATGAACGAACTTCCGTAGCAGAACGCGTTCGAGTCGATGTTTTCGTTCCATTAGTTTTGTATATGGTATTTAATAGAATATTTAATATTTATGTATTTTGTACATATTTACTGTATTTAAGTATGTACATATTTTCAATTTTCTTCAACAAAAATATGTAAAAGGATTCTCGGTATCCGCTTCTTATATATTATGGTTCTAGAGTTTATCATCATAATAATCTTGAGCCAGAATTCAGCCATTACTGTGTACAGGCCTCTATTTTCTTGTGGTAAACGCCACTGTGCCAGCCCATCTAGGTTTTACCCCAATGGCATTGAAAGAGAGTATGCGTAGAGTTACGCAGTAAAAATATTATAACGGTAATGTTATAATCACAAAAAATATAACAACATACGCATACGCAACACACAATAACAGGGACAAAATTACCAAAGATAAATAAAAGTAAATTTTAATTATACACACTCCCATCTCCCCCGTTTTAGTTAATCGCTTGCCTAATGATCACACCACAAATCAGCTGGCTAAATTGGTACTCTCTTACCGAACTGCCTCCAGGTGTCGCAGGGGAGGCGCCTGAGGGCGGGGAGGGAGGGGGGGACTACCCAGCGAGAACGAAGCCAGCCATTCATAAAACTAAGCCCGATCGATATAAAACGTCTCACCTACCCCGAAATGTCACTCGGAATTACCAAATAGCGCGCCCCGCGTTCATTGCTTGGTCAACGCACTCCCCCCGGTAATAAGACGCCACTAAAAAGGCAATGGATTGTGTTCATTGCCGTATTACAGCGTCTGAGTGAGGGGGACGTGTTGTTTTAGGTAGATTTATACTTTCTCAAGCTCCTAAAGTACGTTACGAGATTTAGTTGAGATTGGATTGCTTGGTTGGTTTAGTGAGCTCTTCGACTAGTCTGGCTGGCTGTGTTCGGCCAATTAAGTTGGGGACGAAAAAAACGAGTGAAAGTTTCATAGAGACAGATATTGAGATAACTGGGGATATCGAATCGTTACTATTGAGGGTTTTTTCTTTCAGTTTCAATTCAATTTTCTTTATTAAAATATCGTCTGGGAGGATTTATAGCATCAGCTTATAATTTTACTTAGAGATATGGAAAAAGCTTTTCATACTTTTAAGGATAGAAAGAATTTGTTATTTATGTGCTTTTTTTTCTATATTTAATTTCTAAACGACTGAAAGGCAATTGCATGTGGCTGAGATGAGAATGTTAAGGGGATGTGTGGTGTAACACAAATGGGTAAAAAAACTTATAATAAGGAATGGACTGTGAGAAGGATACTATGGTCAGAAAGAAGGTGACTGTTGAGATGACTAGAAAGTTTAAGGAAAAAGAAGACATGCTGTGCCGACCCCAAATGAATAGGGATGTTTACTGACTAAAAAAAATATGATTCTAATTATTCCGTCTGTTAGAGCTTCAAAAAATATTGGATACGTATTTTTTGTTTTATCAATTCAATAAAAATTGACGAAGATAAAACGCGTCAAAGATTTGAGTGGGAGGTTGTGACGTCACTGCTCGCTAAGAAATGTCAAACTAATGTCTTAGAATATGACGTCACACGAGTTTTCAAAGCACTGTATCGTCTTCATTGTTTGTTTACGTGAAAAAAGAAAAAATATGTGTCCAATATTTTTTGGAAATCTTTCTGACGGACTAATTAGATTTTTTTTGTTAACATCCCTATTGGGATAAAGGCAAGAGAATGATGATGACTTAATTTCTAAAGTAACATTACATTACATAAATAACATTTATTGAAACAAACCAGCACAATAACATTTTCAAATCATGTGCCCTGCACCAATTATAAAAAAAAACAAAAGAGTCCAACAGTTTGTTCACTGGGATATGGAAATGCTCCCGTCGGGGCTGTAGGATGTTCGAAAGAGATACTGCGGCCTCGACACAACGAGCTAAGAAGGAACATGGGTGATTTTTAGTCAGTAGAAGTCTGACACTCCTTACCGCTCTGCGCTCTGGAGGAGTCATTTGATGATTTCCTACTCTCCGAAAAAAGAAAGATATGGAAATGCTATTAAATAAATTAGAACATCTAACATTCATAGACATTATTGAATGCAACATGATCTCTCAGATGAAACTTCATTCTATTGTAACCTTACAATAATTAACTTATTTCCCTGAATAAATATCGAACAGGGGGTCTAAAATGGCCACTTTTGCAGATCATAATGTGAATTGCGTTTAAAAGCGTAAAATGGACCTTTCATAATAAAAACTGCGTCTGTGACTATTTTACGAATGTTAACGCAATTCATATTATTTGCCTATTATGATGTATTTTACTAAATTGTTACAGACGCAGTTATTTTAATGAAAGGTCCATTTTACGCTTTTTAACGCAATTCATATTATGATGTGCCAAAGTGGCCGTTTTAGACCCCCAGATCACCTTTTATTGTGACTAATTAATTAAAAGCGTATTGATGGACACATGGCATTAATTCTAAGTAATAATAACTTTGCAAAGCCTAGCAAAAGACAACAAAGGAAAAGAATAATGAGTTAGATTTAAAAGAAGTATTGTTAGGAACCGCCCGTTGCGTTGTTGTAACTATCATGGTTTCAGGTTTAAAATATCTACTCTAATATTGTATATCGTAATTGACGTCATTGTGTAAGAGGATAATCATCATCATCAGCCTATAATGTTCCCACTGCAGGGACTCAGGCCTCCTCTCTAGGAGAGGGATGAGCTATAATCTACCATGCGGGCCCAGTGCGGATTGGCAGATGTCACATGTCTTCGAATTTTTTGGTTCTAAGACATGCCGCCGGTTTCCTCACGATATTTTCCTTCACCGTTTTGAGAGAAGCGGTGATGAAATAAATTACACAAAGTAATGCGCCTGCCTGGGTTCGAACCCACGACCTACTGTTCGTAAGTCGGGGCCGACACCACTGGGCCACCGCTGCTCTAGGATAATAAAATTAATGAATTAAAAAATATAGTACTACTCTTAGTAATAAAATTAATATTTTGAATTAAAAACATCTATACTATTATTAACGCTGAAAACGGGATATTGATCATGTTTAAATATCGAAACAATAGAAACGACAACAAAATATCGCGACCTCGAAATAAAAGTTACCTTTTTATGTACATACATGTATACATATGGTAAAAATCCCGTTTTCAATGTATAAAAACATCTATTCATCACCTGGCTGTTCCAGTCTAACCGGATGCAGCTGAATAACAATATTTTACAACTAGCTTTTGCCAGCGGCTTCGCTCGCGTGAAAAAAACCGACTTTCCACACAAACTTTCATCCCCTATTTAACTCTTAGGGGTTGAATTTCGAAAAATCCTTCCTTATTCCTTGTCTACATTATAAAGGGAACCTCTGTGCAAAATTTCAGCTTTCTAGGTCCAAGGGTTTGGGCTGGGCGTTGATGAGTCAGTCAGTCAGGACTTCTCTTTTTATTTATATCGATATATAGACAGAAGAGCAACTGCCTAAACTGATCTCTATAACCCAGTGAGTACTGGGTAATACGATACCCCTTGGTAAGACTGGTTTTCAGACTTCCGGGCTCCTGACTTCTCAACAACTGTCGAAGATCTAGATTTGACAGCCTGAATCAGCGGTGCTTTCGGAGGCATGGAAGAAACTATATATATATATGTTCACTCATCGTATGTGTTCACTCATCCATGGACCAATTCAGGCAAGCGCGGGTTAGTCTAAAGATCGAACTGAGCGGTTGTTAATATTTACCCACGATTTCCTTAACCTGTCATAGCAAAACATGTGTAACCCAAATATCAACTAATTCTATCATCACAAATATCTACTTGTAGAACAAAAACAAACACGCTATTCTGGCACGTTATTCAAGAGGTAGGCCCCTACAACACAGCGTATTTTAAACACGTTTCAAACGAGATTTGAACGCAATTCCTTGTTACCTATAATACGCATACGGGGTGATCATGACACGCGCGTCCACGCGCTTGCAACTGCCAACTACTTTGTACGCGCTAATAACGAGTTTCGATCGCGCTTCAAACGCGCGTTTGTGTCTATGAAAACGCGAAAATCTTCATCTATGGCGCAGACAATGCACGTTCCTGAAATGCGCGTCGTCTTCGCGTTTAAATAACGCTGTGTTTCTAGGGGCTTTCGGAATTCTAAGAAGTTTCGTTCGAATTCCGGTGAAAACCACACTTATTGTGTTTAACTTATGAAACAGCTAGCGAACGTACACAATCAAAGATTCAGTTCCTGAAACGTGTACACTGTTTAGTACGAATATGAAACGTAAAATCGGCAACGAAAAAATTAATGAAACGAAACGTAAGAAATAACACAAAATACATCACACCTGGTCCCCGAAGGGTTGGGAAGAGGTTTAATAGTTCATCCACATTTCGCCGAATATGTTTATGTCCCCATTTAATAGGGGGCAATCCTTGCCATCAACTGGGCCCGAATCAAGAGTCTTTGGCTACTACTGAGAAATTCCTGGTGGAAAAACCTAATAACACTTTACCTGGCCAGGGAATCAAACCTAGGAACTCATGCTCAGCAGTCGCACTTACGACCACTACACCAACGAGCCAGTACGAAATAAATAATTGAGATTTGTAAATAACGTAACGTACTCGTAAATTCGATAATTTTTCGCTTTGAAAATACGACTATCCCTGAAAAAAATAGTAACTCTCAATAAAAAAAAACTAAGTACCTACATATTTACACATTTGCTAAACAAATATTTTCACATTCGATTTTCAATTGATGTTTTCAGATTGGTCGAATTGACGTGATTTTTACTTTCACTCTCATACTCAATTCTCGGAAATCGTGGTTACATGTTGTTTGTTTCACAGTTTGCCACTTGAAAACAATTCAGGTTCTGTTTGTAGTGTAATAATTAAATGTGATGGTTCGATCAAAGTATAATTTTAATTCAATTACGAATATTGCTGCTATATTTTATACTTGTTGTGTCCCGAATAAATGTTTGTCGTTCGTACTATTTATTCTTTATTAATTATCTTTAAGATTTATATTTTTTTTAAATGCCTTTGTAACAATAAAAAAAACATTTAACAGGTATATAAAAAATAGTAGCCCACCGAATGGCGTCCAAGAACGGGGAAAATAAATGTGGGTCGCCCGGCGGCGAGATGGGCAGACGATATAGTTGCCATCGGGGGAAAAACCTGGATGAAACTGGCACAAGAACGTGGCGATTGGCACCAGAAAAGAGAGGCCTATACCCAGCAGTGGGTGAATCCGGGCTGTGGATGATGATGATGATGAGTAGCCCACTGGCACCGGGAAAAGGGTCCGAGCTACCGGTGGTCAGGGCTCTTAACACGTTGCGGGACGGTACTGACCTTTTCAAATAATACAGTAAGATAGTAAAATTGCAACGGGTGCGTTGCAATTTTAAATGTTAAACACCTTAATTTTCAATCAGTGATTTTGTGCATCCAAAAGATGTAATACGACGGTAAAAACGGGTTTCCTTATTCCTTTACACGAAATTTTACTGTACTGACCGTACCTCAGTTTAAAAGAGTGTAAACTTTTACGGCAGTACCCGTACTGTAATTTTACAACATCGAAAAATCTACTGCTAATTTTATTAATGCAGTGCTTTCCGTAACGTGTTAAGAGGAAATGCGAGTGCTGTCTCTTTCCACTATCGCTGTCTCTCTCCGTCCTCCTGCCCTCAAAGTCGTGCGATAAGGACAACTGTAGAAAAAAGTTAGAATTCGAGGTTTGGCTCTCGCCTATTTCCTCCTCCAATATTGAACCAATTTAAAAGATATTTTAGACAATGAATAAGGAGGTTATATACTACGCCGCTATGTTTTTCTTTTTTCGTTATTAGTTGTCAAATTTGTACACTAGGACTCTGTTAACAGCGATCTAAACAAGCAATTTTGAGCATTTTTTGAGGGTTCTAGTGCTTATAAAAATAATTTATCACCAAAAAGGAAAACATAGGGGCATAGAAATAGTTAATATTTATTATTCTGTAAAAAACCATTGCTCTAGGGTCAATAACCAAAAAGAAAACAGGCGAGAGCGTTTGTATGGAGAAAAGACCACTCGCGTTTCCTCTTAAGAGAGTGACTTAACAATTATACGCGCCAGAAGTACTGATACTACACGTACTATTTAGTACTCGTATTGTTACTCACTTCGTTGTCTACGAGAGGTACACTTCAACCCCACCTTTGATACCCTACGGAATTCCGTTTTGTGGGACTGTCATTCAATCGGCAAATCAGATAGCCAACCTCTTGACAATCACTCTAGTTACAAGGTAATTGCTTCGTGTAGCCAATAGCGAATTGATTTGAGCTTTTCCGTGGTCACTTGCGTGAATGCTGAGTCAACATGAATGATGTCACCAATCATTTGTAACAATATTTTGATTTAAAATACTATCATTAGAGTTTCTTGCCCATTTTTCTACGCAATGGAATGGACACCTTTAGAATTTCCACAGGTTATTGTGACTGTGACTGTAGCTATGCTTTCTTTGATTTTCTGACATTCGGAAATGCTTGTAATGGTCTAATTGAAATCAATGCCATGACCTTGAGGTTTGTACCTAGACACTAGTGCACTATAATATCTCCCGCACCGGCGGTTACTCTCCGCTAAGATTGGACGTCGTAACCAAAAACGGTCAGGAAGCCTATTCAACCTGACGACAACATTCCGCCACCATATGAAAAAGGGCTCCCGGAACTTTATTTGATCCCCCACCCCTTACCACCCAACTTTTCCGAAAACCCTTAAAATACCAAATATGTTAACCTATTAATCTGTTAACTTATCGTGTTTGTTCAAGCGGGTACAAAGTGACAGTTATCCACATCTCTATGAACAGTCAACAGAAAGTTTCACGGTCTGCCGTCTGCTTCTTGAAGATAACGGTAGTATTTCCAATCTCCTTTGTAATGGTAATGAATTCCCCTTGAAGAACCATTTTTAGAGATCCGTTTTGCCGATGAAAGGTTCAAGCAGATAAGACGGTTTTGCCGCGTTGGAGATTTTTAAGGGATTTCCGTAAGCTGTTTTTACAGACGGGGATTTGGTTAAGTTTGTTTATCAATTAAGAAGTTTTCTTGAATATTTTATGGATCTTGATTTCATGTATAAGTATTGCGTTTATTGCTGAGTCGGAATCGTCTTCATCTGCCTAGCCTTTTCTTAACCGTGTTGAGGTCAGCTTCCAGTCTGACCGGAAACAGTCGAATACCAGTATATTACATGGAACCACTGCCTATCTGACCTCCACAACCCAGTTAGTTATACTGGATAATATACTTCTTGGCAAGAATGGTTGTCGGATTTTGGGTGTCTGACTATCTGTTACGACTGGCAAAGATTCATCCACAGACCAACCGAGGCAAGCGTGGCTTAACCAGAAGATGAGTTTGAGCGGCTGTAAGCGACTGATAGCGGTCGTGACTAGCTAAGCCACGCTTTATAAGTCGGAATATAATAATAAATAAAAAAAGAATTTTGAGAATCGGTCCACAAATGGGGGAGAAATCAGGTAACATACATAAACATTATGTAACATTCAAAAACACAGAAGGTAAATATACAATGAAAATCTAACCCACACCATTCCAATTCCAATACCATTCTTAATAAATATACCTAATTTAAAAACATCCGTACCACACAAGTAATAAATGTACTTCAAGGATTATATTTTCCACTAGTGACCCGCCCCGGCTTCGCACGGGTACAAAAATCTATCTATTAAAAAAAACCGCATCAAAATCCGTTGCGTAGTTTTAAAGATTTAAGCATACAGACAAACAAACAAATAAACAAACAAACAGACACGACTTTGTTTTATACTATGTAAGGAAGCTTGTATTTATCCTGTGTGGTGGACAAATTTTAACACAGCGTTCAGTAAGTCTAACCAAAGATATCTTAACACAAAAAACATCAAATAAAGTGATTTTTTTTACTTAAAATAATTAATTGCCGGCACTATAGAACAAACTCATCCTTGAGGAGTAGTACTTAAATGCGTTTTTCTTATTATTATTTTTTACCATCGTCCATCGTCGATGAAGAACTATAGGCCCATCTCACTTCTAAGCCATGTCTACAAGTTGTTTTCAAGAGTCATCACGAATCGTCTCGCACGCAGGTTTGACGATTTCCAACCTCCCGAACAAGCCGGATTCCGAAAAGGCTTCAGTACCGTAGACCACATACATACGCTGCGGCAGGTTATACAGAAGACCGAAGAGTATAACCTGCCTCTCTGTTTAGCGTTTGTGGACTACGAGAAAGCCTTCGATTCGATCGAGACTTGGGCTGTGCTGCAGTCTCTCCAACGGTGCCAAATCGACTACCGGTACATCGAGGTGTTGAAGTGTTTGTACAAAAACGCCACCATGTCAGTCCGACTTCAGGACCAGACCTCGGAACCTATCCTTCTGCAGCGCGGTGTGAGACAGGGAGACGTCATATCTCCGAAACTGTTCACCGCTGCATTGGAGGATATCTTCAAGGTTCTGGATTGGAGAGGACTTGGCATCAACGTCAACGGCGAGTACATCACTCACCTTCGGTTTGCCGACGATATAGTGGTCATGGCTGAGACCATGGAAGACCTCAGTGCAATGCTCGATGACCTCAGTAGAGCTTCCGAAAGAGTGGGTCTTAAAATGAACATGGACAAAACCAAGGTTATGTTGAATGTTCATGTAACACCCACTCCTATCAAGATCGGAGACTCTACGCTCGAAGTTGTGGACGATTATGTCTACCTGGGACAAACGGTCATCGGTCAAACATCGTCCAGTTGGGTAGATCTAACTTCGAGAAAGAGGTCAATCGTCGAATCCGACTCGGCTGGGCAGCGTTCGGGAAGTTGCGCGGTATCTTCTCGTCCAACTTACCCCAGTGTCTCAAGACGAAAGTCTATGACCAATGTGTGTTGCCAGTGATTACATACGGGACCGAAACGTGGTCGCTCACAATGGCCCTCATCAGAAAGCTCAAAGTCACCCAAAGGGCAATGGAGAGGGCTATGCTCGGAGTTTCCTTGCGTGATCGAATCAGAAATGAGGACATCCGCTTGAGAACCAAGGTTACCGACGTAGCCCGAAGAATCGCCAGACTTAAGTGGCAATGGGCAGGGCACATTGCTCGCAGAACGGATGGCCGATGGGGCCGAAAAGTTCTGGAATGGCGACCGCGAACCGGAAGACGTTGCGCTGGAAGGCCTCCCACTAGGTGGACCGATGACCTGGTCAAGGTTGCAGGAAACCGCTGGATGAGAGACGCACGGGACCGGTCAATGTGGCGACGCCTGGGGGAGGCCTATGTTCAGCAGTGGACGTCTTTTGGCTGAAATGATGATGATGATGATGATCGTCCATATTTTGGTGGTCTGAATGATTTCTGAAATTTTGTCCACCTATTTTAATGGGACCTTATATTATCGATGACCCACCATTCACCAATATAAAACAACAATGAAACGTCACTTTATATAAATATCATAGTGGTGATGTACACTTAGTAACTTTGAGAAGCAATGTTTTATATACAACTAGCTTTTGCCAGCGGCTTCGCCCTCGTGACAAAAACCGACTTTCCATACAAACTTTCATCCCCTATTTAACTCCTTTAAGGGTTGAATATCGAAAAATCTTTCCTTATTCCTTGTCTCATTATAAAGGGAACCTCTGTGCAAAATTTCAGCTTTCTAGGTCCAAGGGTTTGGGCTGGGCGTTGATGAGTCAGTCAGTCAATCAGTCAGGACTTCTCTTTTTATTAATATAGATACATTGATTAATGATTACATAACGTAATCATTCCTGTAATCTCCGAAAGGTTAGGCACAAGCGTACCCTAATAGTATACTCACATTTCATCAATTTATGTTTAAGTCCCGTGTGATACGGGCGAGCAAATTGCCATTAATCGGGTAAATTCTGGAAGGAAAAACAGAATCAAACAATTAGACCAACCAGGCTGATATTTTTGAGTCAGTCCTATGCAACAAGCCAATAACCCACAAAGTAGGCCACTCCAAGTTTAGTTCGTGCCAAACAAAGAACTAGAACAAATCAATATACGGAACCCAATTATAACATACACGGACGGGCTTGTCTGGCGGTTTGAGTAAACACGGCAGTTCGGCACCAACGCGAATAACACATAGGAACTTATTAATAGCTACTTATGTGAGATTCATGGTGTATTCGTGAGCTATGGGGTTGTTGAGGACATGTGAGGGGTATTGGAGTATGGAGCCGTTTTGTCTGTTATTCGGCTATCTTAAACTATTTTTACGAGAGTGCTCGTTGTTTTAGACTAGAAATAAAAAGGAAAAAAGTAGTATGTATGTCCTGGTATTTATATTCTTTTACAAAGCGCACGAATAAATTTTGATTCGTATCCACAATCAAATAAGCAACTTATGATGTATAAAATACAACAAAGTACACATAATCTCCGAAATAAAGCCTTCCGCCAAAAAAAAAGACAGGCAAAACACAAAATCATATAACAAAGACAGCATCTCAAATACGGGTCCCAATAGGCGTTTCATTGGGCATATCACGAAAATTCCGGGTATTTCATTCCGGGAATTTTATCCCCGGACAACCCGGGTAAATAAACATTAGCATAAATCCAATATCAGCTCACTGCTGACTCGCCAAACACCTGCCTTGCAAGTTTCATAAAATTACTTGCTCTTCTATATATTCGTTTGAAAACGATTTCTTTCGAGTTTGTTCATAGGATGGCTTCTCAATTGTTTATCATTTCTCAATTGTTTTGGGATCGCTTTTTAATACCATGTTTGTTATTAGTTTTTGGAATTTTGAGATACCGATTAGAGGCTAATAGAGTTTTAATACGTCCTGGAAATGGTAGTCAAGTGGAGCAAAGTGATTTGCTTAGTGGACATTAGTAAAATCGGTTAGCTGTCTGTAGTTTTCTGTATTAATAGGATGCAAGGATCTTAAATATGACCAGTGTCTTTATTTATATTCATTTATTTAATTCAGATACAAAGATACATAACTTTGTTAGTACGTACATTAATAAAATGGTGTGATGATGTGTGTGAATGGTGTGATGTGTGTGATGTGTGGTATGTGTGTGGCAGTTAATTTATCTTTTTCATGTCAAGTACAATGTAAAATGTCCACAAACTACTATTAAAATAAAATTAAAATAAGTTAATATTTAGTTGGAAATAATATTATAAATTAATTTAAATGTTATGAATAAAACAATTAAAATTCTATACCTATATTACCCCATCAGTAAATATTATGTAGAAGCATGACAAGACATGTTGATTATACGTCTTATAAGGCACTACGACACCGGTCTGCCAGTTTTCACCCTTGTGCCATAAGTGATAAGGTTGA
Source organism: Diarsia mendica (assembly GCA_949316265.1). NCBI lineage: Eukaryota > Metazoa > Arthropoda > Insecta > Lepidoptera > Noctuidae > Diarsia > Diarsia mendica. The sequence goes on along the minus strand of OX438906.1, from coordinate 4,862,009 downwards.
AAAGTTGTCGATCGTCCCCGAACTCGTACATTGAGCAATTTTAGGAGTACCAAACCTTTAACCGTTACCTCACGAGTACGCATCGCTAAACAATCCGAAACCCCTTGTGTTAAGGACAAGATATCACGGATCCTTGTGTTCAAAACACAGCCAATTGGAATCAGATGTACCCTTCCGCCATTTTCGAAACAGAGGGTATCAATGTTTATCTATACTTCTATCTCAGACCAAGAAAAAAAGAAAGACGGCGCGCCGCGAACACCAACAGTGAAGTCACAAAACCACGCGCCTATAGCAAGTAAACATACAAGCTCACGCACACACCTACACTAAAACCACACGCATTTCTCCTAGAACGTCACGACTTCACGAGACTGAGACTTCTATACTAATATTATAAAGAAGTAAAGTTTGTGTATTTGTTAAATTGTAAGGGGTAATCTCGGGATCTACTGAACCGATTTTAAAAATTCTTTCACCAATAGAAAGCCACATTATTGCTGAGTGTCATAGGCTACTTTTCCACGGGATCCCTGTATTTCCACGGGAACGGGATCTACGCGGGTGAAACCGCGGGACGTCCGCTAGTGTGAAATACAAAGGCAGATCATCAAATTAATCGGTGCATCCAGGCGTGGTGGTCCGTGGCTAAATTATAACAGAAGCTCGCTGTTGGTAATAATTACTTATTAATATTAAATGTGAAAGTCGATGCGATGACTGTCTGTCTTTTGCGCTTTCACACCAAAACTACTGAACCGATTTAAATGAAATTTGGTTCACAAACAGTCTATAGCCTTTTTTTTAAGGTTGGGAAATCATCAAATGAGGGAGTGTTAGAAGCTAACAACCCGCAGCCCCAACGGAATTGTCTATAGCCTGAGAAAGGATATAAGCTACTTTTAATGCGGAAAAAGGAGTTGAAAGAGGGGATGAAAAGATTACTTTTGGTCGCGATAATCGACATCCAAGCGGACGAAACCGCGGGCATCAGCTAGTGTAATATACAGCGACGTGGTCCTCTTACCAACAAAGATCGATAAAATATAGAAATTCGGCATCAGTCCCTTCATTCCTTATTATACCTGCCTATACCTTATATACATTGACCCGGTCTCCAAATGACTAATAAAGTGTATTTCCCTCGGCCTAAGGGATATTTTTCTCTCCCACAATATTTGGCCGTAACACTTGGAATCACTTTCAAATCCCCAATCCCGGCTTACACCTGGAATATACCGTCTTGTGCCACGGATAAAGGAAAAATAAAGGCTATATAAACTCTTTATTTTTACGTAGGTGGTAGATATATTGAGATCTAGGTGTATAACCTCTATCTCAATATATCTACCACCTACGTAAACTTGGAACAAAACTAGTCGTGTTTTGTCAGTTTTGTGATACCTGTTTGACAATGAGGATAGTAACCGTGAAACTACGAGTAACAGCAATTCTACAGTTCTAAGCATCGTCATTTATTTAGTTGAAAATCTGGTATTGTCATTTTATATTTCAATACTAGTTGTTATTTGTAGGGTTGATTTATAGGTTATACAGTGTCTAATTTGATTCGTGGATAGGTAACAATGCTGCTTGTCCCGGCCGTCGTTTGTTGATCTTCGAATAGGATCGTTACAAATAATCTATGGTACGACAGTCTGACAGCCAGTTTAACCAAGGGGTATCGTATTAAGGTACAAGTTGGTAGCGGGCGACATGAAGCTGCAGCAAACGACGTGTCGCAGTGACACGACTGGTTTTTACGTATTTCTATGAAATTCCCTCCGTAGTTAGAGACATGAAGTTAGCGACGCGTCGTCGAAAGGCAGATGGCAGTGTCGTCCGACCGCAGATCATTAGTGCAAGTGCCCATAGATAACAGAAACAACAGGAGATATGCCCTTTAAAAGTGAAACGACATGACGCAACGACGTGTCGTGACGACATGAAGCGACAGCTGCTGCTGCGTGCAGTCGGCTACCAACTTGTACCTTGTCAAATAGTCTGTGGCACGACCACCACGTTACCCAGTAATAACTGGTTTGTGGAGGTCAGATACACAATCACTCCATGTAAAATGCTGGTATTCAGCTGCATCAGGTTAGTCTGGAAGAAACCCATAGAATAAGCACTCATATTATTATGTTTATTTATTTAACGCTTTAAGCACAGAGTTCAGAAGCGGACTAATGCCGTAAGCATTTTCTACCTGTCAACCTTTGGGTGAAGCAGACACAAACAGTGGTAGGCTGTATGTGACAATAATTGGTTATAATCCTACGGAATAAATAAACGAATTGTACGAAACTCTCGTATATTTACCAACACTACAGTGTACGTAGCTAACAGTTAGGAGCGATTACTCGTGGGCGTTTTTGATTAATGTTAAAAATGCAAACGCTCTCCAACAAACGTACAGTTTCGAGCATTTCATTTCGTGTTGAAAAAACGCCCGATTCTGAAACCTTTTACTATTAAACATTATTCAAACCACTAACTATGATTAAATAACCTGTAGGAGCTCGTGGTTTACTAATAACTGCCACTCGGGCCGATCTTTAGGTTAGGCCGCGCTTGCCTAGGTCGGTCTGTGGATGGGTGACCCCCCATTTCATACCGAGTTTCCTCCGCGCCTCGGAAAGCACGTTAAGCCGTTGGTCCCAGCTGCTATACATAGATCTTTGGCAGTCGTTATAGGTAGTCAGTGACCTGAAAGTCTGACAACCGGTTTTACCACACGGTATCGTATTACCTTACCTTTTTTTTTTATTCTCGGGGGAAAACCTTCAAAAGGCTACCGGTCTTTGGGAATAAGACCGGGGTGTGTGGGATAACACAAGCTCTGCTTAGCTTGGGACTAGATGGCGTTGTGTGATAGTTGTGGAATATTATTTATTTTATTTTATTTATTTTTTACCGCACTTAAACCACCCCGGTGGCCACAATCCGCACATGGGAGAAGGCACCGTTTCCTCTTAAAAGACCTGTCCGGAGCCCCCTCTGTGCATCGCCTGTTATGGCACATCCCTGGGGAGATTGTAAAGTGATCTCCCCTGAGACTCGCTTTGCAATTGTGTACGGCAGCACGTGACCACTGTGCCACCGACTTCTCTGAGGTCACTCACGGTATCGTATTACCTAGTATTAACTGGGTTGCGGAGGTCAGATAGGCAGTCGCTCCATGTAAAATACTGGTATTCAGCTGCATCCGGTTAGACTGGAAGCCGACCCCAACATAGTTGGGAAAAGGCTAGGCAGATGATGATGTGACTAAATAACTGCTTTTTACCCGACTGCGGCGAAGCCCAAAAGGAGGGTTATTTGTTGTTATGTATCCGAACGTGATCAGACATGGCTTGACAAAATTAAAAAGTTTGTAACTAGTACTCGGGTCGGCGTGAATCGGTTTCGTGACAACCAGAATTAATTAAATTGACATAACATCACGCCTGAAATCCCCGTAAGTTAGGCAGAGGTGTGCCCATAAATACACTTCATCATCATCATCATCAACAGCCTAATGGTTTTGATTCCAAGTTCAGGCTAAGTGTTCTTAGCGCGAACTTGGAATCAAAACCATTCATGTCATAATTGAACGATTAAAGAATTATTACAATATTCTTAAAATGCCACTTACAAATCTCAATGGAGACAAAATGATCTACCGTAGACTTTGAATATAAATTGAAAAAAGATTCACAGTTTCATTCATTCAGAAGCTTCATTCATTCACATCTAAAACCCTCAGAGGAAATCATGTCCTCAGTTCAGGTGTCACATCTAAATATTTACGTAACTTCGACAAATGTACCGTCATGTACCGATGGTTCTACCTTTTTCATCTTTGATTAGGTACAGGATGGGTTTATTTTTAGTACGAGCTCAGGTATAGTCACCTGCAAAATTGGATGGATACTTTAGTTTACGTTAGCGCCATTTATCGCTTCACACGATTTTATTTCTAAACTAGGTGTTACCAGCGGCTTTGCCCGCTACAACTCGAAAAAATATCCCACGGGAAGACAAAATCGGGATAAAAGTATCCTATGTGTTTTTCCAGATTATAAACTATCTGTGTACCAAATTTTATTCAAATCCGTTCAGTAGTTTTTGCGTGAAACAGTAACAAACATCCATACATACATACTCACAAACTTTCGCATTTATAATATTAGTAGGATTGTCCATGCATTTTTGCAGGTTACTGTACAGTATGTTTCTAAACTTGTTGGAGCATTGTGTTTGTAGTTTCCTGATTCTAGTGCTTTCTGTTTAGAATTGTCACCCGTTGGGGACATGAGAAAACTTTTGTTTAGGTACAAATGACTCAAAGGATAGTGAATCAGTTGCTGTTGTGCTCTTTATGTTATTATTTAGAGTCTACCACTGCGATTGAAATACGAGTACATCTAGTTTTTTTCTGTATATCTTGCTTAACCGTGGGGTAAAGCAGAATTGTCTACGTTTTCGCCTAGGTATTTCCCAGGCCCATTCCCTCTCGAAGAGTGGGGGCCTGTGTCCCAGCAGTTGGAACCTTACATTACATTTTTATTATTTTAGACTGATGATGAAGATGAACGTCTTTCCTCATATTTTCGTTGTGATGATTTAGCAAAGTCTTTAAACTTATGTCTTGGAGACAAATTTTGTGATAGATACCATTAACTGATTCTATTACCGATTGAAAAAAAAGTATATTATAATGCCTGCTGAAGCAAGTAATTTTTTGTGAGTACAGACGTAAATTCCCTGTAGAAAATATTTTTACGGCATTCTATCAACACAAACCATTATTTTTTTCTCGCACAAACCAATATTTTCAATCATCCCTAAATACCTTACAGAGAAAATATCAGCAAACATTTTCCGTAACATTCCGCCGACGTTTAAAGGAATTACACAAAATATATTAGCTGTTACAATGATGGATCATTGGTCTGATTAGTCACTTCGTCGTCGGTTTAAAGTTCCTTTCATACAGTCCACCGGGTAAAGGTTTGAACAAGTCGGTACGGACAATATGCGGACACCGAACACTGACAGATATTCACAGTCTATTCCCAGTCTTCACCATCGGCTTTGTCACCACTGGCGATCAACGAGAAAAAAATCCTAATTGTAGTCACTGGCGACGACCGAATTCCAGATTGTAGCACTAGAGGGTCATAAGAGTAAAGGAAAACTGAGGAAGACCAAAGAAACGGTGGATGGACTTTTTTTGATATGGGACAAGCCCTATTCCGAAACCACTGTAACTCCTGTTAGCCATAATCAATAGTGGCGACCGCAAGAAAAGCGCCGAGACAATGAAGCTCGACGAAGTCCCAGAGAAGCGATTTAACTGTCTTGGATCCCGCAACGAAATTAATCAGAAAAGAATAGCGGATAGGAGTAGGAAAAAGCATAATTTCCACTTTCCTCCATATCAGCAGGAGACAGAACAGAACAAGGCCAATAGGCACACAGGGACGTATACAACTGGGATAAGCCCAGTTGCCTAGCACCACGGATATTATTGACATGGATGGACTGTGTGAAGAATGATATGACAAGACAGGAGGACTGAGATGACGAGTAAAAGAGAAGTATAGAAGAAGAAGACTTACTGCGCCGACCCTAAATGAATTGGGATGAAGGCAAGAGAAAGATGATGTAGCCCACTGGCGACGAACGGGAAAAACGACCTTTTTGCCATTTAGGGGATCGGACTGACTCAAAAAAATATGATTCTGTTTAGTCCGTCAGTTAGATTATCGAAAAATATTAGATACGTGTTTTTTGTTTCATCAAATCAATAAAAAATGGCGAAGCTATAGCGCGTCAAAGATCATGGAGTGGGGCTTGCAACGTCACTTGAACGTACAAAATGTACTATCATATGACATCACACGAGTTTTCGAAGCACTGTATCGTCTTTATTTTTTGTTTACGTAAAAAAAGAAAAAATATGTGGTCAATATTTTTTGGAAAACTTTTTGACGGACTAATTTGTTTTTTTTTGTCCGATCCCCTAATATGGCAAAAATGATTTACCCCAAAAAGTACCAGGATGGCATGAATTCAAGATGGGTCTGGTTCATAACATCGCGAGTCACTACATCGATGGTCGCTGTATCGACAACGGTCCATCGACGGGTTAATGAATCGACATTACCCCAAATCGATGGTACGCTACATCGACAGTACACCAAATCGATAGTGCGCTATAATAATAATAATAATAATAATAATAATAACATTACTCAAAGTTTCGAAGCTGTTTTTTAATAAAAACTTGTTAGATGATGGTATGTCAATCACAGTTTCTGATATTCATAACCTACCACTCACTCACCTACCCAGAATGCTTAAAATACATATCACCTTGAACGTATGCTAGCTATTACTTGCTAGCCTAGTACTTTTCGTCCGGACTGTGTCAATTATTTAAGAACGAATAGTGCCTAAAGGTGTCTCACACACTCACAAGTCCGGTCGCACGTCGCCACGGGAGCGCAACGGATATTTATTTCCCCGCGGTGTCATTCAGTGCCTTTTCATTTGGGCCGTTGTAAAATATGATATAGAGTCCATTTCACGAAAGAAGTCCCGCGGACAATTGTGGAACTAAATTTGACAGATGGGGAGATATGGAGAGAGAGAGAGAGATAGCAACATTATGTCGCGCGAGTACAGCGCTGCGTCTGCGGGACTTCTTTCGTGAAATGGACTTTACGGTATGACGGTAGACGGATTTTACAAAAATAGGTAGCTGTAGCAGTGTTCTATTTTAGTGTTATTAGGAACTCTTGCCATAATAATAACAGTAACACGTTAGTAGGTGGGCACACAGTTCATACATCGTTTCATTGGTCTTCTTCTAGTGTTGTAACCTTCATTCATACTAAAAACTTGCCACAACTAAATAAGTACTTGGTAATGCGAAACAGCGAAACTCATTGGTAAGACTGATAGTGAGATGGTCGTTCTTCGAACCACTATTCTTTTTTTTTGCATATGGAAGTAATAAATAACTTACGTTATAGCCATCCATAAATTTCAACCCTTGTCAAAAACTACCTATTGAAATATCCATGGGAAGAAATTATTTAGAAACAAAAGATAAGGAAACGGACCCAAAACACTTAGAAAATAAAAATCTATTGAATTTAGTTTAAAATAATATTGCAAAACGACACTCGAAAAGCAATAAATCGTACGTTGGAGTAACCTTTCTCGGGATATCTGGGCTTATGGTAAACAGATGTTTGAAATGGCGATGCATTAGAAAGCGGCGCGTACGCAACATTGGGCGGGAACCTGACGCTATGCTTTTGACCAATGAGCAAGCGTCTTATACAAGACAGCCAATGAAAAACAGATTACCTGCGTGTGAAATTACATTTCTAGGAGGAGCCTATCTGGATACTTGGCGGGAGTGGGGCAACCAGACGAAAGGAGAGATGCTTTGGCAAGGACAGACGAGTTTTGGCAGCGAGTGAAGAACGGTTGCTAGTGATAATTATAGATTTATCATTGAATATTACTTGTATTTTAAAATAAAATTAGAAGCAGTGTGTCTAAGTCTAAGTAATATTAAGTGAAATCGCAAGACAGAGAGAGAGCTGAAATTTGGTAACGTATTCCAAGTTCAAATTTTGTGTAAAAGCAAGATCCCAAGGTAATTTACAATAACTTCAGTCACCCAATCTATTTAACGACCCAAGTAAAAATGGAGGCCGCAACAAACTTCGATATTTTATACTCACTAAGTCAAAAGACACGAGAGCACCTTTGGTCTGGCCTAGACAAAGTAACTGCTATACTATTCTTGATAATAGTAATTTATTTCCTCGTGATAACTTGTATAGAAGTTTGCAAGAGACGGAAAGGCGAAAATTGTGGAGAAACCTTTGAATTGTATAGGCGATACACATCACGCAGACCTTGAACTACGTGAAATGGCTTAAGCTAGAAATCTGAGTATATTACTGTAAATTATCATGGGATATTGTGGCTTAAGTACCTTGAATAAACTGTGTAACCATTATGTGTAACTTGCCTCTCCTCTCAGTTGTATTGCAATTTATATAAGCTGATAAATAATTGTCAATATTGTAATATGTTGTAAACATCCAATTTGTATGTGCCAGAAAGGTTTTTCGCTTGAGCCGTTCTGTTTTCCTTATCTGGCTAGGTTTAGGAATGGGACGACTCGATTCAGGTCCGTCACAATCTTAGCGGACCTAGATCTAAATAATCAAACAGTTTCTTTCGCTGTCAGAAGGGGTTTCGCTTGAGATGTTCCGTTTCCCCTTAACTGACTAGGTTTAGTAATGGGACACTCGACCTTAGCTCGCTATCATCCTAGCGAACTAGGTCTAATTAATCAAACAGTTTCTTTCGATAAATTTATCGAAAATAAATAAATAATTTAAACATCAACCACCTCTTTCTTTTATATTCCAAGATTACCTGTGTAGAGAATTTGATAATGGAAGATTGACAAAGCTAAGATCAAGTAATAACAAAGGCAATGCTTTAAAGTCAGTGTAGTAAATCAGGTTGCAACTCCAATTATGAATTCTCTATAATATGCACACTGAACCTTGAATGACACGATTTTACGCTATTGAATTTAACCTAATATAATAATTTGTACTACTACAGACCAGGTCTGAGATAAGAATCCAGACCTAAGTCAGATACTTCAATTAAGATCTGAGACTATAAGTTCCTTCTGAACTGAAATTGAACCTAATATGCATCAGTAAAACCCAAACTGAACGAGTAGAGACACAAGTTTACAGGCACCTAATCATCACTTGTTAATTCAAGTCAACAATCACTTAATTGTGTTGGAGGGGAAATATTGTTTTGAGAGAGAGAAACATTTCGGCTGTGTTGCATAATGCACATTAATATTTCCTAACTTTGATATACTGATGGCTTGAGATACACGACTGCGCGACGCCTCTGGCAGTGATAACGCAGCATACCATACACGTCATTCTTGCAATCCGACTTCCGACTTAGATTTGGCCAAATCTAAATATAACTCAAATACAAATACATTATACTCAAAACCATGGTTCCGGGGGAAAGTCTGCCCAACCTGGGAATTGGCAAATAAGTCTGCCCTTAACTGGGAATCTGGCAATGCCGCCCTAACCGGGAATCTGGCTATAAAAAAATGCAAGTACCTGCCTATATGGATAAGGGAATCACTTACGCTTCGTAGCGATTACAGGAAGTCGGTTGCCCCCCCAATAACATTGATTAAGGACCGTGGCGCGGTGTAGGTTTTCCCCATGATGACGATATCAGTCAGACGCGGTGGCTAAAATAAGCACAAACGCACATGTATCAACTTACACAAATCATTCTAACGTGTCAAATTGATTTTAACTTGTAAAATCCTTTATTAAATCAGAGGAAACTGATTAAGTATTGTACTAAACAATAATACAGATGTGTCGAGACAAGCTCCGCATTATCGAGTAGAATGATTGATAAGTCTACATTGTTCGCACAGTGGAGTGTACTCGAGATTGACCTGTGGTCAATCTAAATCCAATTGTTGATTAAAAACCCCGAAATGACTCTCTTGATACAACATTATTTCCTAAACACTGGTGTGAGGAAGTTCAATCCTTCCTAGATTAAACACAGTATTGATTACCAAAGACTAACTAAGAAAGTTCGACTCTTTCTCAGTATATTCACTCACAAAACAAACAGACTAGACGATCAACGCGAGCCAACACAGAACCTTGGTACGATGACGACACAGACCGTCATCCTTACCGTTGCAGGACTTGGTCTTAGGACAGGGCTACCATCACTGGATTTGGAGACCGAGACCTGGAGCCATCACAATAGTCAGACAGAGATTTAAGTTTCTTTTTTAATGTTGTGTGCCGCGGGCATCGGTTAGTATTGCATAATTATGTACTTTATTTTCGTACATGACTACGGTAGCCATATTGGCTAGATACCATACGGTTCGACCGATATTGCTCGATTATTATTATCAGCGTACAATCACTAAATATTAGGCATGCGGCCTCCATGCCCTTTTCTAATATTCCAATGTTTTTGCATAGAAATCGCGCGATCCCTGCAATATCTCCCGACCATCTGGCGATCGTATATTGAAACATAAAATTTACGTTGAATGACAAACAGTCGATACACCTTTTAGTTATTTTTTTTTTTTTTTTTTATTATAAATGGGCTTGCTCTTGACTTCAATCTTGCCCTAAGGGCATAGATGATGTCGACGATGGAACGAGCTTACCCAGTAGAAGCCTGTTTACTCGCGACTTAAACAGATTAGGGCTATATGAACTCGGAAAAACCGACGCAGGCAGGGAATTCCACTCCTTGGCTGTGCGCATAATAAAGGACCCAGCAAAGCGCTTCGTTCGAATGTGTGGAATGTCGACTAGGTATCGGTGGTACCCTGCAGTACGTCTAGTCTCCCGATGGAAGAAGGGAGATGGTGGGATCAGCTCGTGGAGCTCTTGCGCACACTCCCCGAAGTACAGCCTGTAGAAGACCGACAGACATGCGACTTTGCGACGGTGGGCCAGACTATGTAGCTTGTTAACCAGCTTTTCGTCACCAATTAGCCTCCTGGCTCTGCGCTCTACAGAGTCAAGTGTGGCAAGCTGGTATTTGGCTGAGCCATCCCAAAGGTGACAGCAATACTCCATGCCAGACCGGACTTGAGCTTTATATAATACTGAAAGCTGTCCAGGCTTGAAGTACCGCTTAACCTTGTTTAGGATGCCCAGCTTTTTCGCCGCAGTTTGAGCTTTCGACTCGATGTAGGCGCCGAAGTTCAGGTTCGCGCTCAACTTCGTGCCAAGAAGCTCGAGACCGTCAGTAACTTGTACAGACGCACTCCGGAAAGTAGGGGCCAGATTAAACGGACTCCTTTTGGCGGTGAACAGACACACTTGCGTTTTGGTGGCGTTGAAATCTACCAGATTCTCGTCACCCCACTCGGAGACAAGTCTTAAGGCTGAATTCGTTCGCTCTACCATGGCCTCTCTTAATGAACGTACTTCATCACCACTGGCTTTTGCGCTGGATGTATAACTCTCCATGACAGTGCTGTCATCTGCGTACCCAACAATACCAGGGACAAGGAGGTCATTTATGTGCAGCAGGAAAAGTGTCGCGGAGAGAACAGACCCCTGAGGAACTCCGGCATCGATAGCCATAAGGTCAGAGGAGCAGCCATCAATGACCACTCGGATCGACCGTTCACTCAGGAAGTCAGAAATCCAGCAGCAAAAGTCAGCGGGAATGCCGTATGCCGGAAGTTTGCTCAACAAACTTGCGTGCCAAACCCTGTCGAAAGCCTTCGAGATGTCCAGCGACACGGCAAGGGCCTCGCCGTGTTTCTCGATGGCCTCGCCCCAGCAGTGCGTAGCTAACACCAGAAGATCCCCAGTTGACCGTCCCCGGCGAAAACCATACTGACGGTCGCTGAGTAGGTCGTTCGCTTCAAGGTGCGCCAGCAGCTTACCGTTGAGTACCCTTTCCATTACTTTACACAGTATGGAGGTGATGGCGATTGGTCGATAATTACAGGGGTCGGCACGACTACCCTTCTTGGGCACTGGTTGTACATTAGCAACCTTCCTTATTAATTAATTTTCTTTCTTTAGGTGGTTTACCCCCTTTTATTGGATTTTTCCCTATTAATTTAATTCAAATAATTAGAATTACAAATTGCTTTGAAATTTCTTTGTGATTTGGTGAAGTTTTAGCTTTTTTTTAGATCTCTGATTGTAGATAAAATTATTTACTAGCTAGTGCCCGTAGGATCAGCCATGAGGAGGTTGGGAAATATTCCATGGAAATTACTAGCAGCGTTATAAAATATCTAACATCTTTTTCTCCAACGTAACATCTATCTATATAAATAAAAAGAGAAGTCCTGACTGACTGACTCATCAACGCCCAGCCCAAACCCTTGGACCTAAAAAGCTGAAATTTTGCACAGAGGTTCCCTTTATAATGTAGACAAGGATTATTCCTTGTCTAAGGATTTTTCGAAATTCAACCCCTAAGGGAGTTAAATAGGGGATGAAAGTTTTTATGGAAAATCGTCATTTTCACGCGGGCGAAGCCGCTGGCAAAAGCTAGTAATGTATAACATCATACCTGTAGTCGTCAAAGAGTTAGGCAGACTTAAGTCCCATGTAATACATTCCGTTGCTGCTACTGATAAATTCCTGGTGAAATAACCCAATGACGAACCCAAATGACCCGACCTGCCAATCGACTACAAGACGTGGTGTTTAGCAGTCGCGTTAAGTTTTCCTACGTCCTAATCCAGTTATAAAAAAAAGACAGATACAATAGATAAAAATACAAATTTCCGAAAAACAAACAACAAATTACATAAAAAATGAATTTAAATTAAACTAGTTAAATGAAATAAAATTACATTACTATGGTACTCATTACAAATTACAAATATTGCAATTAAAATAAAATAAAATAAAAATATTAATTAATTAATATTGTTAGCTGGAATATTGACAGCCATATACAAATAAATAATTAGCTTCATATTTTATGGCTCTCAATATTCCATTGTCAGAATCATGTACACGGCTCATAAAGGATTTTAAATGATTAAATTAAGTAATTATTTACCTGAATGCCAAATATCGAAGCTCTTTCAGAATTTTATTAAAAAAGATCTCAACATGAACCCCCTTCACACAATTTATCCATCGTTTCTTTCATTGACAACACAAAACTTCTAGTATTGGAAAAGATGAAAAGGTATTCACAGTTTACAATACGCATGGGAATAAAAGCCGTATTGAATTCCCCATCTGAAACCACGCGGAAAGCCGTCCCTGTTAGTATGAAGGGTCCATTTACTATGTGCTTGCGTATTGGTCTCACGTCTCGTGACGGTTTCGTCCCGACTTCGACCCGACTCGTCCCGGTTTCGACCCATCTCGTTTCGCCCCGTCGGAACTTTCCTGTTTACCACAAATAACTGGTTTTGTTAATATTCCTGGCAGTTCTCAGATACTGTTGAATTTTCGTTTTTTTGCGTGGTGTGTTTGTTTGTTAGGTTTAGATGATTTTGTACTTTTTTTTTTGGTTGTGTTTGTTTTTTCGTGGTCTCTACTAATGTTGGGTCCATATTGGTATAACCTGATTAACTCTTTCAGAAGTGGTAAATGAAAATAATAAAATACTAATCTTGTTGGCAATAATGTACTTGGTACAATGTAATTTATAAGCTGACAACACTCTTCCAATAACTATGGCTGACGTGCGATCGTCATGTATTCTCGTGTAGTTTTACTTTAATAAATAAAATATAATCCAGCGAGTTTGGTACCTTTTATTTATATACTTACCTATACGATAGGCTGTCATGGACTAGTAGGCACAGAATTGGTGAGGGAAGAAAATGTTCACAACAGCTTTCCATTCCCCAGCATAAGTCGGCGGCTTTCAGGGGCAGTTTTCGTTACGCAGCTACCAAATGTTGGAACAACATCCCACCTCCCATAAAGTTTAGTAAAAGTTGCTCAACATTTAAAATAAAATTAAAGTTGTTTTTATTAAATCATCAAAATGAGTTTCAAAATGTTCGAGCTGACATGTCAGCCATTTGAAACAAAACATATTTTACTATCTTTATACATTTTTGAATTGCTGGGATTGTTATCAATGTTAAACAATTTTACGAATGTAAATTTTATACAGTCATTCTGTAATTTTTTACTTTTTATGATTGTGTCTTACTTAATTTATACATTCTTAATGTTATTTTTTGTAATTTACTATCGTTGTTGTTGTTTTTCTTTTATTATTGTTGTCAATTATATACATTTTATCAATTTTATACGATAGACAATATTATGTATACATTTTATTAATTTTATACAATTTTACCAATGTTACAATTTTTATACTTTCTGTCATTTTAACTGCATTATCTGTTGCTAATGTATCAATTTTGACCGTTTTTGTTTTTTCATTTTTTATTTTTTCATTCTTATTGTTGTTATTTCTCCATTGTTTCTGTTATCAAGTTATTTACATTTTTATTGTAATTTCTACTCATTGTTATTGGCATTTTGTTATTTTTTATTAATGTTCATAAACTCTTGTTGTTTGTTTAAGAGCTGCACCATTTTATATTCCTAGGTTTTTATTTTTTTGCAAAATATTTAAGACTTTTTTATAATAATGTTTGTTTATATTTTCGAGCGTATGGCACTCGTGGGCAGCAGCTAAAAATCAGCGTCAGGTGGTGCACTTTGTGTTGCCATCTGGCATTATGCTGAGCTGAGGCCCTTTTGGCATTATTAGTTTTAATAATTTTAAATTTATTTTTGTTAACTTTTAAGGTATTTTTGCCAAATAAACACAATTTTCTTTTTTCTTTCTATATAACAAAAAATCTACGTGTTATTGAAAATTACTTTGTTTTTTTTTTTTAGCCTATGTTGTCCCACTGCTAAGCAAAAGCCTCTCCCATAGCCTTCCACTCATCCCTCTGTGCGGTTTTCTCCGTCCAATTGGGCAAAAACGCTTCTAGGTCATCACGCCAGCGTTTTCTAGGCCTCCCTCGACGACGACGAAAAGGAGATGGCTAAATTCAGGTAGGACGACTGAATCAAGCATCTATAAACATGACACCTAGCAAAATGCAACGCTGAATAGCTGAATATTAGTATTTCATATAAAAAACACTTTCGGATGATCATATGTTGAAAATAGTGAAAATAAAATCGTTTAGCTCCTACGTCAATACGTATAAAACTGCAAATAAATGTCATTGCTATGAACTTTTACTTAGGCATTTGGATGTATCTGCATTGAAATTGATATAATTGTATTATAGACTAAACGAGCCACCCCGATTTCGCATCGTGGTACTATAATAAATATACACAAAGGGGTAATTGCACCTAAAAATGTAATACAACGGCCTTTCTGCAATCCGCGCAAAAATTACTCCCACCCGCGTGTTTACTCTTGTAAAACCTAACGGACTCATCCAAATGAGTAAAATAAAGACGGTTTTCACAGACAATGTTCATAGGTGGTGTTCTGTCTGTGTCGAGTAGCGAGAGGTCCGTAAGTAGGCGAGCGAGGGTCATTGAAAATCCAAAATAAAAAATCCAAACGAACATGCAAACGGCAAAGCGTTCAAACGACATCTGACATTAAGACGTTTGACGTTTGATTTTTATAGAGATGGGATTGAAATTCAAGTGTAACTGAATCGATACATTAATAATCTAAAGTTTTTAACATAAAAAATATTGAAAATAAAACAGCAAAAATGTGAATGACTTTATTCTTTTCTGATAATCTTACCTAAAAATGAAGCCGGAGCGGATAGCGTGTTCTGGTCTCTCGCCCATCCCAGATACCAGATCACTGTCATTACATGACAGCAACAGCACAGAATTCTGTTCCCCACATTACAGCTGCAGTAATATGACAGTATGTCATCCAGAGGATTATTTGTAGTTTCCTCCTTCTGCGAAGCAGTTATGCTAGCGAAGGAGGTGGCGGAACGTGAGAGGGAGAGAACCTCTCGTCCCAGCCGCCGCGGAAGAAGCTCCGGGCGTCGTTGGCCACGTGATGGCTTCCGGCCACCGTAGACGCGGGCCTGTGGACGGTGAGTAATCGGCTAGCTCGCCGTCCGGCCGTCTTATGACGGCAATAGACCGTGTCGACGGCGCGTTCGTGTTCCACGCGCGCCTCAAAGAGATGTCAGCAAGGAGGGGCCCGCAAGGGCCGACGCCCGTCGGGGCTGCGGATTATCGAAAGAGATAACGCGGCCTCGGCACAAGGGCGAAGAAGGAACATGGGTGGTTTTTAGTCAGTAGAAGTCTGACACTCGCTTCCGCTCTACCCAAGAGCGGGAGGAGTTATTTGATGATTTCCCAGACGCAAAAAAAAAAGGTGAGTCATCTACAGTTAGGATAGAAAGTAGAGCAGCAGGCAACGAAGTGATGATTATGCCGCCGCAGTCTTTGCGTGGTTATACCTACCGCAGTACCTACATGTATAGCATGATGAATGTACTGCAAGTCAAGTCCGCGTTGAGAAGCAAAAGGATCAAAGCGAGGGTGGAAATTCAAAATATAAAAGCACAACGAACAAATAAACGGCAAAGCGTTAAAACGACGTCTGACATATGACGTGTTCTTTTTTATAGATGAAATAAAATAATCGAAACGATTAAAAGAAAAAAATAGAACTACTTTTTAATAATCATCAGTTCATATTTTTCGCAAAATATGTATCACGACTATAATAACCATAATTCGAAGCTGTTTCTTGTTTTATTTGATTAGGATTTAATTATGTTGAAATTAATGTTTGATTGTTTAAATACTACGAGTCAGTGTGGGAATCCTATACTTGCTGGAGGCAGTCATTTAGCCATCTCCTTTCTTAGTATAACCAATTTTTGGTAGTTGATGACAATAGACTCGCCCATACCGTACGTACCACCTCTACCTACCCTTTCGGGGATGACAGGTATGATATGTATGTATGGGACTAATCAATTGAGACGAAAAGAATACCTTTCCCAATTCATAGAGAAATTCCAATTACATTAATAAATAATTATAACTACAGAATTCGAAATAAGTACTTTTAACTACGACAAACTAAATTCCGATCATTCCAGAGGTTAAAAGAATACCTTTCCCAATTCACAGAGAAATTCCAATTACATTAATAAATAATTATAACTACAGAATTCGAAATAAGTAATTTTAACTACGACAAACTAAATTCCGATCATTCCAGAGGTTAAAAGAATACCTTTCCCAATTCACAGAGAAATTCCAATAACATTAATAAATAATTATAACTACAGAATTCGAAATAACTAATTTTAACTACGACAAACTAAATTCCGATCATTCCAGAGGTTAAAAGAATACCTTTCCCAATTCACAGAGAAATTCCAATTACATTAATAAATAATTATAACTACAGAATTCGAAATAACTAATTTTAACTACGACAAACTAAATTCCGATCATTCCATGTTATTTATTTACGACTTGTAATGAAAACTTCTAAAATCAATTATTATTTGTTTCAGATAATGCCGCAACTCAAGTCAAAGGCGGATACATGCTGCGGTACAAACGTAAGTATCAATATTTATTTATTTATAGACTTACAGCTAAGATAAACAGATTAAAAAACAGTATGTGAGCCTTACAGCCAATTAAAACAATATCAATCAAACAAAATCAAACAACATTTACGAAATTACTAAACTTTTTTAATTTTTTGAGAGGTTGGGAAATCATGGCATCAGATGACTTCTCCCGCTCTGGACAGAGCGGAAGAGAGTGCCTGATTTCTACTGACTAAAAACCACCCATGTTCCTCCTTAGCCGCATCTATTTCGAACAACCCACAGCCCCGACAAGTATTTATTTATTTATTTAAGTACAACCCTTGTTTATTTTTTTGGTGGGTTGAAAATCATCGAATAACCCCCCCCCCCCCCTCCCCCGCTCTTGGGCAGAGCGAACGGGAGTGTCAGACTTCTACTGACTAAAAACCAAACCCATGTTCCTTCTTCGCCCTTGTGTCGAAGCCGCGTTATCCTTTCGATAAACCACAGCCCCGACGGGCACAAGTATACAACCCTCAGCCCCGGCAGGGTTACTACACTTAAAGATACGTAAAGATACGGTTAAACGTGTATGAATACGTACTGTCATGAACAATAATGTACTGAAGTATCTGTTAATACCAGTTTGATCACTCTCTCGTAGCACTCGCGTAGCACTCTCGTAGCACGCTCGTAGCATTCTTTTAGTACTTTCGTAGCATTTGTATGATTCGATTATTGTAATGTGCTAAACATAATTTTATGTCAATGATATAATTTATATTTAAATCTTCGACTACATTTAATACTTTTACATAAGGAAAAAAGAAAATAACAAAGGGTAAACGAACCCAAACTTACTAGAACAAAAAGTTACAAAAAAAAAAAGGGAAAACTAACCGGTTTTTCCCTTTGCGTCTAGTAACAACAAACCCGTACGGAGGGTAGTCCCGACTTGTTTATAGTGATCTCGTAAAACTCTCTCGCCAATAAAAACATCGTCACTCAATCATTTTCGAAGCCGAGTCAATAATCTTGAAGAATGTCGGCGACATAAAAAGGGCGTGAGATAGGGTTGGTCACGTTTTTATTTACGGCAAAATCCCTTGTGTGACATACCGTTAGGAAAATTGACACCTTATTTTAGGGGAGTTGATGTAGTCAGCCGTTTTGATAACACTTGATTGAAAGAAACTGAAAGAGCTAGGAGTAAATGATGCCATGACGAGTCATCATCATCAGCCTATAATGTTCCCACTGCAGGGACTCAGGCCTCCTCTCTAGGAAAGGGATGGGCTTTAATCCACCACGCGGGTCCAGTGCGGATTGGCAGATGTCACACGTCTTCGAATTTTTTGGTTCTAAGACATGCCGGTTTCCTCACGATATTTTCCTTCACCGTTTTGAGAGCAGCGGTGATGAAATAAATTACACAAAGTAATGCGCCTGCCTGGGTTCGAACCCACAACCAACTGATCGTAAGTCGGGGTCGCCACCACTGGGCCACCACTGCTCCTCCTGGCCCTTTATACCATTCCATTAAACATAACTGGAGAAATGTGGGTGTACTATTTAAATACACCTCTGCTTAAATCTTCTAGGATTACAGATGTCATATATTATCCCAAGATTAAGGTTGTCAAACGTGCAAATCCTCAAAGATCGAACAGTACCTCTACCATGAGTTTACACAGCCAAAACTCGCTAGCGTCTCCGTAAATTAGTTGTATGAAATATTGTACAGCGCCCCTAGCGGTCACAGAAATAATTAAAATTCATACCATGAGCACTATAGATTACGATAGGTTAAACACCTAACGTAATCTATTCGATAGTCACTAACGTTCTTCAGCTGTCACCATACAAAACGGTACCATGAGTCACTAATTTCACTGAACCTATCGAGTAAGACGCTTACTTTAGTAGTTACGTAGCTCACTAGCATTTTGGCGTGTGAAACATATGTTTACATTAAAATTATATACGTTTTTGAGTATAATATAGTCAAAATAATGTCTGCAAGTGGTTATTTAACATAGAATATGTCAGTAATCCCTAAATTTGAAGACCAACGACTTGAATAACATGGATTTCAAGCCAAAATGTTAGATACCAATTGAAAAATATAATTTTGAGGAAAGTTCTAACTTACCTTTCTATAAACTCTACCAACAATTAGAACTGTGTGACACTGGTCCTCGTTGTATTAAATAATCTGTTTGAATCTATAGTAAACTTTTAAACTACACAACGCAGCTCTGTCACTCAAGGTCAACTATCAAAATTACGAATTGATTACACGACAGTGACATATTATAAGGAATAAAAATTCAAAAACCTCGTATCACTATGTACAGTCTACTATCTGTCAACTTTTCAATTTCGTCGGTTTATTTGTGTAGATACCGTTCTCTCTTCTTTTTAGTGGAAAAGAAAGAAACAAAACATGAGTAGAGTGAAGTTAGCTAGACGACACAATCTATCGAGCTTACCTTATCGCTTGCGTAAGACTCCGTAAATCTCATGGTGCAAGCATTAACGAAATCTATTTGATCCACGTTAGCACGCTAGTGAGTTCAACGTTAGCGAGCAAGTTTTCTATGACAATTCATGGTAGAGCTACACAGTTTGTTTTTTGGGGTTGTGCGAAATCATCAAATGACTCCTCCCCTACTGACTAAAAACGACCCATGTTCCTTCTTAACCCTTGTGCCGAGGCCGCGGTATCTCTTTCGAACAACTCGCAGCCCCGACAGTAGGATCGATCAGCTCAATTACTATTTAATAACCCTACACAATCGTTCGGCAACCCTACGTTTAGGGTTAATTCTCATTTGTTCATAAAACAAAGTTTCTTTACGACACTTGGCGAAGGTTTATTTCAACTGTTATGGCGTAAGCAGTAACTCAAGTTTTATGGTATCGAGCTCAAGGAGTAGAGAATTATGGAGATGCGAAAAAATGGGAATAATTTGTGTTTTTTTGAGGGTGTTATGTTAATGTAATTTAGGTTTTAATGCAAAGTTCATCATAGTACTAGATAAAGATTAGAGTCGTACACTTACCCTGCCTCCTTGGTCTAGCGGCCGTAATTGCGACAGCTGAGCGTAAGGTTCTATGATCGATTCCCGGGTCGGAAAAAATATTATTAGGTTTGCCATTAGGAATTTCTCATTAGACTCCGGATTTGTGCTCGATTGATGGCAATAGGTGTGCACCCTATTTCATGTGGTTAAAACATAGCTAGGGAAATGTGGGTGTTCTATTAGGTACACCGCTGCTTATCTTAAAGGCGTAACGTTTTAAGATTTCTGTTTTGTTAACATTCGACAAATATTGTATCGCTCACTCATAATATTGAACTAAAAGCTGTAAGGCAACTTTTCAATTTATTTGACAGGTAGTGTTTGAACTCTGTCAAATAAAAATGTTGGTTAAAAAATAATAATAATATAATAATATAATAATAATAATATTCCACAACTATCACACAACGCCATCTAGTCCCAAGCTAAGCAGAGCTTGTGTTATGGGTACTAGACAACTGATAAACATACTTATATATTTCTAAATACATACATATTATAGATAAATTACACCCAGACACAGAACAAATGATCGTGCTCATCACACAAACATTTGTCCTGGGTGGGAATCGAACCCACGACCTCCGGCATAGCAGTTAGGGTCACTAACCACTAGACCAACAGGCCAGTCGTGAAATGAATATTCGAAAATCTATGTTTTATATTATAAGTCTGAAACTGCAAAAATACTATAATATTCATTGGAACGAGTATCGGAACGGTATTTATAAAGTTAGATGAAGGTATAATATTGTTACTCATTGACTTATTACTGTGTTATTATAAGAGACTTTGCTAAAAGAGACAGAGATTTGAAGGTAGTTTTTTAATATATTTTTTCTTATTGTTACAATTTTATTTCGAATTTATATACTAACGTTAAACTTCGTATACTAACAGTTCTAGTTTAAATAAACTTGCAGCCAATAACGCAAACTCGAACTCCTTGTCTTAGATCACCATAAAACCTTTTTTATTTAAAACCATTGAGTTACTTTCCCATCTGCACTTTACTACCAACTGGTGCGTTATTGCCAATGGGAGTAAAAACACCAGCTTGCAAGCCAGTTTACTCGACTATTAAGTAGCTCTAGAGAGTTATGATCAAACCCTCTACGCGTGACAGAGATAGAATGGGAGAACGAGACGGCATATCTATGTGACGTCATTCCGTGATGACAGAGACAAGAGACCATTTAGTATGCGTACTAGGTTCTGAAAGCTTCTAAAGTTTGAATTTCGAGATAGTTTGAATTGCCCCTTAATGAGTATTCTATGAGTGACTATTATGCAGGAGTCGTAAAATTAAATTAATGTATTTTCAGCTCTAGCAGCACTGATGAGATATTTAGTTAATTTTGTTTGGTTGTGAGTCTCTAAAATTATTTTGGAATATAATAGAATTTGATTTTGCAAATATGAATAATAAACAATAGTTGTTATGAAATATCAAAGCTCAGCCATATAACAGTTAAGCACGCAAACAATTAGGTACATTAGTTTTGAAAGATTATTGGGTACAAACTTTCATTTTAAAAACCAGATCAATATACATTATCACGAGTCGGTTACATTAATATTTGATGTTTTGTCAGAAAATACTTTTACTTTCGACTTAGTTGATGAAATCCGTAGTTTGAATAAATTATGCTTGACGAAAGCTTTTGAAAAAGTTGTTTAATTCAATTATTCGTTGACAGTTCTACTGACAGCCGTTAATTCAACCAATATAAGAATAAAACGTAAGTATGTCAGATTGAGGTTGATCGAAAGAGATACCGCAGCCTCGACACAAAGGGCCAAGAAGGAACATGGGTGGTTTTAGTCAGTAGAAATCTGACACTCCCTTTCGCTCTGCCCAAGAGCGTTCAGTCATTTGATGATATTTTACCCCAAAAATAAGGGGTCTAAAATGGCGGCTTATTCCACAAATCCCCCCTGAAAATCCCCCTTGAGGGGGAAAAGTGGAATCCAAAAAATAAAGTCTACAAATCCCCCCTGAAAATCCCCCTTAGGGGGGAAAAGTGGAATCGAAAAAAAAAATATTCCACAAATCCCCCCTAAGGGGGAAAAGTGGACTCCAAAAAAAAACAAGTCTACAAATCCCCCTTGAAAATCCCCCCTAGGGGGGAAAAGTGGAATCGAAAAGAAACAACGTCCAGAAATCCGGATTATTCCCAATAGTCCCCTCTAGCCCTGTCCTCCGGGGTGACAGCTGGGAATTGTCTTCCCAGTTGTCACCGGGGTGACAATTAGTGCCGACTGTTCCCTTTGAAAACGGACTAGAGGGGACAAATGGGAAGTCTTTTTCTCAGTTGTCACCGGGGGGGTGACATTTGCTACGATTCCAATTTGAAAAAAGTTAATTAGAATCAAATTAAAAAAAATCAACGTTATGTTTCCTTTAATAAATACAATCACAGATTTAACACCAATATTTTTTTAAATTTTATATAATTTTTACATATTGCGGAATTTATTTTGTACGGCAACAGCGAGGTTAGATTTTTTTTTCAAAATTTAGGTAGAAACATATTTGTTAACATGTTTGTTACTGATTATGAAAAACCAGCTATGAGCGCCATCGCTAAAATTTTTCCAACTGTAATAGTGAGCGGATGTTACTATCATTTTAACAAGGCTATTTGGCGTAAAGGGCGCGAGCTCGAAATCACGAAATCGAGCAATCCAGCAAAAATCAAAGTTTAAAGTTTATGTTTTCAAAGTTTATGTCTATGGTATAGTACATAATTAATTAATTAGTAAAAAACATCATTGTTCGGTTAAAGTTACACGTGCTAATTTAGTAGCATGTTTGTTTGTAAGCTTGGTCATTGATTTTGTGCCTTGCGCCGCAGGTAGCATGACACAAAATATATATATATTCCTCCATCTCTCTCTAAGCACTCTTTAAATAAGCAAGTACAAATGAGTTCGACGGACGTTCTATTTTGTGTCATGACATCTGCGGCGCAAAGCACAAAATCAATGAGCAAGATTTCAAATAAGCATGCATTTAAGCACGTGTAACTTTACCCTTAGTGATTATCTATGATTATACGATTAGTATTAATTAAAGTAAATATATAATTATAAAACCTGTGACTGTACCATACAAACATAATGTTGATTTTTTTTATTTGATTCTATATAACTTTTTTTTTAAAATTTATGTACTTACCTAATAGTTAATATTTTTTTGGAATCGTAGCAAATGTCACCCCCCCGGTGACAACTGAGAAAAAGACTTCCCATTTGTCCCCTCTAGTCAGTTTTCAAAGGGAACAGTCGGCACAAATTGTCACCCCGGTGACAACTGGGAAGACAATTCCCAGCTGTCACCCCGGAGGACAGGGCTAGAGGGGACTATTGGGAATAATCCAGAAATCCCCCCTGAGGCCCATGACTCTTTTGACCATTCACAAGTTTTATTTTTTTACTAACGCATATTGTCCCACCAAAGGCAAGTTATAATCGTTTTAAATTTATTGGAGTTTCAATACTGAAATTGGCAGACATGTTTAATGAAATGTTTTTTTTTTATTATATTAAAAATCATAATATAATTATATTATTAAGTTAACGTTATGTTATAGTTTACTTTGTGTTGATTCAAGGCCTTGATTATAATACACCTATAGACCTATAGGAACTATAGACCTCGGTATCACTATCACTACATGGACATAGTATAACACAAAGTCGTACGGTACGGAACCCTTCATGTGCAAGTCCGACTTGCTCTTGGCCAGTTTTTTTAAAGAGTTTAGGTTCAATTCAATTCAATTATTTATTGCAAATCACATGTGTTTTAAAAGATCTGATAATAAAGGTAAAAGGTTTTGAGAAGCATGGTCCTACGATGCACGTTTTCGTGTTACGGGCGTTCAAAATTATTATTTGGAAAAAAAATAAATTGAAATATAATTATTTATTTTTTTAAATTACCCCCCCCCCCCCTTCTTCTATCCCCGTGATATTTAAGACACAAAAAAAATTACCCAAAGTTACTAATAATAATAACATTTTTTTTTTCTAATTTTACCATCTTGTGGACAGTCCTAAGCCTGGAAAGTATGAAGGAAAGTTCATTGATCATTTTTATTAAATAAAATATTGAAACAAAAATTGACTTCAAAAGAAAAATCAGCTTCTGAAGTCGGTGGCAAAAAAAAACTACTTAAATATTGTTTTTTTTAAATCATGTTTAAAAAAAAACAATCCAGTTTTCAATACCTCTTTCCTACCTCTGATCTCCTGGTAGTTTGTAGGACTTTACCACCTATGCTTTTAAAAAAAAAAAACTTTCATTCCAGGTTTCAATACCTCCTTCCTACTTCTGATGTCCTGGTAGTTTGTACAAAAAATACAAATACAAAATACAAAAATGTTTTATTTCTTATTACACGTTGTACATATATTATACAGTTGGTGGCGTCTCCTTTTAAGCATATAGATGCCTGTGCCAGGAGGCGCCGCTCTTTTATATCTTACTATTAGTGTAACAAGTTATTACAGAAGTTAAAGTTAAAGGTTTATGAATTTATTATTTCTATATTCAGTCTGTTGGTGTGTGTGTGTATATGTGTGCGTGCGTGCATGTTTTTGTGTGTGTGTGTGTGTGTGTGTATGTGTAAGTGTGTGTGGTTGTATTATACGGAAAGGGTTTTACCTTATATTTACTAGAATATTCTCAACTTCATCGTAACATAAATTGTTCAACCACTTAATTAGCAACGATTTGCATTCTTTAAACGGTTTTGTATGTATATCTATTTGTTTATTTATTTTATTATATAAGAAAGACGAGCGTTTGTCGTACTGAATATTTGCAAATTGTGTTCTTACAAAAATAGTGGGAGCAATATTATGTTTCCTTCTTCTAGCTAATACATTAAGATCTAAGGGTAGGGTTTTATGTTTTTTTAATACTATCTGCATAATGTATAAATAGTTTGTGGGACTTTACCACCTATGCTTTATAAAAAAAAAACTTTAATTCCAGTTTTCAATACCTCCTGCCTACTTCTATTCTCCTGGTAGTTTGTGGGACTTTACCATCTATGCTTTTAAAAAAAAAAAAAAAAAAACATTCCAGTTTTTATTAAGTACCTCTTTCCTACTTCTGATCTCCTGGTAGTTTGTGGTGGGACTTTACCATCTATGCTTTTTTTTTTAACTTTCATTCCAGTTTTCAATACCTCCTGCCTACTTCTGATGTCCTGGTAGTTTGTGGGACTTTACTATCCTTTTTTTCTTATCTCCTACTTGTCCACGCCAATGCCGTCTGAAAATGTAACCTTAGGGGGGAAAAGTGGAATAACTCAAAATGATAAGGGGGATTTTTGGAATGATTTTACATTCGAGTTCAGTTTTCCACCCCAAAGTATTCTCTCAGGGGGGATTTGTGGAATAACTCAAAATGCCAAGGGGACTTTCTGGACATGTTTTACATCCGAGTCCAGTTTTCCCCCTTGAGGGGGATTTTCTCAGGGGGGAAAAGTGGAATAAGCCAAAATGGCCACTATAATAGATCATAATAGGATTTAAATATGAATTGCGTTAAAATTGCGACCATTCATAATAGTAACTGCGTCTGTGACCATTTTAACGCAATTCATATTATGATCCTATTATAATATCATCTGATTAAGTGATCAAATATACGTTAAATGGAAATAATTCATGTAGTAAATAATTAAAGTAAGACTAAATATTATATAAACTAAACTAACCTAAAAACAAACTAACTATAAAAGGGCATCGAAAAACTCCTCCTCAACGCTGTCAGCAGGTAAAGTACCCAAGAGACTGGCAGCGTTGCCGCGTTGTATGGCAACACCTAGCAGAGGCTAAGTGTTGCCTGCATACAACGCGGCAACGCTGTCTGCGACCCAAGGGCTGGCTTTTTCTTTGGCCAGAGGGCCAAAGAAAAACCCAGCCCTTGGGTCGCAGGAAGCGTCAACAAGGCGTTTGGAAATATCCTTAAAAAGGCTGTGTGCACTAGGACCCCACGGCCTTTGTTTCCTTGGAAGATGGGTAGGCCTTTAGTGTGGGACGCAACTTGCGACGATACTCTTGCGCCATCGCATCTTACAAGCTCTTCGTGTTGTGCTGGCGCTGCCGCTGCGGCTGCGGAGAACCTCAACCGGCGTAAATATAGTAACCTTTGTGGAAACTATATTTTCGAGCCGTTTGGGGTTACAAAAATCTGCTTAAGTAGTCATTTTAGGCCCCGGATGAGGCAGTCATTTATGATGATTGAAATAACACGTGTTCTCTTGTTCCAGGCAAATATTTATGGCACTCCTGGTCGGAAGAATGGGTGGTTCTCTATGATGACTCAACGATGGCTTGGTACAAGGTAAGCACATACTTTAGCCTGGTATTTTTTTAGAAAAGGCAGAAATCATCTTACCTATTGCATTGTGTTTATTAAACCACGCAAAATGTGCATGGGAAGATTCGCCCGGACCAGATTAGTGGAACGGGCCAGATGTCTCCTTTTATAAAGTGAAGGAATATTTCTGCAGTTGACCACGGAAGCGACGACGGTACACCATTCCCTGCGGCCAAAAGAATAAACGTTTCTTTATGCCCATTAATTTTGTTCAGTTCTTTCTCCTGCTGATATGGAGGGAAGTGGAAATTATGTTTTTCCTTTTCCTCCGCTGTTCTTTTCGGACTAAGCTATTTGCAGGATCATGACATTTAAATTGATTCTCTGGGACTAGCTTTTCGGGTGGTCGCCACTGCTGATTTTCAGGAGTTGCAATGGTTTGGAAATAGTGAGACGGGCATGTCCATAAACAAAGTTACAATCAGTGTAAAAAAGACACTTAACGGCGACGAGGTTGTCATGTCCCGTAACTTGTGGTATTTTTTTGCACCGGATCTGATACACCACTACTAACCTGATTTTAGGGCTCAAAGTTTTTTTAAAGTTTTTGCTACCCTACTACGCTCAAAGACACAGGTTTGCTAGACGCTACTGTCAAAAGAGGATTTTGACACTGAAAATAAAAGTCGTTTCTCAACAATTTTTATTACCTACTAGCTTATCCCCTGGCTTCGATCGTGTGGGAATAGGGTATTTCACCAAAAAAATCTAATTAGTCGATCCGTCTGTTAGATTATCGAAAAATATTGGATACGTGTTTTTTGTTTGTTATCAAATAAATAACAATTGACGGAAATAAAACGTGTCAAAGATCATGAGTGGGGGCTTTTCACGTCACTTCGTGAGTAAAAAGGTACTAACCTTGTGACGTCACTTGACACGACTTTTCGAAGCGCTGTGTCCTTCATCTTTTGTCTACGTGAAAAAAGAAAAAATATGTGTCCTAATTATTTTTTGAAAATCTATCTTACGGACTAATTAGATTTTTTTGGTGAAATACCCTATTGTCCCCCTATGTATTTATCCAGGTGGATTAACTACAAAACGATTTGTGTGGAAAAGTGGTATACGTCGAAAGTTGTTTTTGCTAAGAGTTACAAACATCCTCACGAACTTTCGCATTTATAATAAACTAGCTGATGCCCGCGGCTTCACCCGCGTGGATGTCGTTCAAATTATATACTAAAACCTTCCTCTTGAATCACTCTATCTATTAAAAAAAACCGCATCAAAATCCGTTGCGTAGTTTTAAAGATTTAAGCATACAGACAAACAAACAAACAAACAAACAGACACGACTTTGTTTTATACTATGTAAGGAAGATAGTTGTGGAAATAAGTTAGTTGAAAAATTGGAAAAGTCGAAATATGTCTGTCGGAACATAAACAGAATGTTCAACCAAACACTCGGTTAAAAATCACAAACATTTTCTATCCAGACTAGCGAGTAATTTTCCTGGAACCCTGTAACTGTGGCTCGGAATTGAAAACAACGTTACACAACTACCTTCGTACGTGGCAGGTAAGTAGGTAGGTAGGTAGTACAAAGTTGGCGTATCGACAGCAACTAATTAAAATAGTTTGGCGTGTAGGTACCGTGTACACTTTCCATTTTCACTAATAATTGTACCTATTGCGGTGGGGAGAGGGCTCTCCGCATCGTTGGGTATTTGTGTCGCCAGGGACATTTGATTTTTGCAGTCCTTTATTGTTTTAACTACGTGTTATTTTTAAGTCAATAATAAAAAGTGTGTTGCCAGTGATTACATACGGGACCGAAACGTGGTCGCTCACAATGGGCCTCATCAGAAGGTTTAAAGTCACCCAAGGGGCAATGGCGGCAATGGGCTATGCTCGGAGTTTCCTTGCGCGATCGAATCAGAAATGAGGACATCCGCATGAGAACCAAGTTTACCGACATAGCCCGAAGAATTGCCAAACTTAAGTGGCAGTGGGCAGGGCACATTGCTCGCAGAACGGATGCCCGATGGGGCTGGAAAGTTCTGGAGTGGCGACCGCGAACCGGAAGACGTTGCGTTGGAAGGCATCCCACTAGGTGGACCGATGACCTGGTGAAGGTTGCGGGGATCCGCTGGATGCGAGACGCACAGGACCGGTCAATGTGGCGACACTTAGGGGAGGCCTATGTCCAGCAGTGGACATCTTTCGGCTGAAATGATGATGATGAATAAAAAGTATCAACGACGAAACGCATGTGACTAAAAAGTTGATGGATATATAAATGTTGATGGATGGAGAGGGAGAGGAAGGCTAAAGAAAAAATGAATGGATTATGTGAGGAATGATATGAAAGAGATAGGAGTAAATAGTGACGTCTAACAGGGAAGAATGGACAAAGAAAACGTGTTGCGCCGACCGCAAATTGAATGGAATAAAGGTAGGAAGATGATGATGCATAAAAACTATCAGAAACCTGTCTTCCTCTAATTGCTGTGTAAGTTGGAGAGGACTATTTTGTGATCTTATATTAAACTAGCTTTTGCCAGCGGCTTCGCCCGCGTGAAAATGACGATTTTCCAAACAAACTTACATCCCCTATTTAACTCCCTTAGGGGTTAAATTTCGAAAAATCCTTCCTTATTCGGTGTCTACATTATAAAGGGATTCTCTGTGCAAAATTTCAGCTTTCTAGGTCCAAGGGTCTGGGCTGGGCGTTGATGAGTCAGTCAGTCAGTCAGGACTTCTCTTTTTATTTATATAGAAGACTAGCTTTTGCCAGCGGCTTCGCCCGCGAAAAATTATGATTTTCCTTAAAAATTTTCATCCCCTATTTAACTTCCGTAGGGGTTGAATTTCAAAATATCCTTCCTTATTCCTTGTCTACATTATAAACGGAACCTCTGTGCAAAATTTCAGCTTTATATGTCCAAGGGTCTGGGCTGGGCGTTGATGAGTCAGTCAGTCAGTCAGGACTTTATCTAAATAAATAGATTTATCACATGCTTCGCTGACGGAAAATATCGTGAGGTAACTAGCATGCCGAAGATATTCTCGACGTCTTGTAAAGCCAAGTCAGGCGCGAATGGGCCTAAGGTAAAATCCTCTGGCACCAGGCTAACCACTAGGCACACAATAAATTAGGAGTTATGAGAGAATAAAGAAACGGACATACATACATACAGGTCAAACACATAACACTCCTTTTGGGCTTCGCCGCAGTCGGGTAAATAGAAAAAGATGGAGCCCTAAAATGGGGGTAATATATATTTTTTTTTTTATCTCAAAAACTAAGATTGTGTGTATGTTTTTGTACAGCTTAATTTTTCCAAGTCAAAAGTATATTCCTGCCTGCGAGAATATATATGTTTGTATCTAATGTAAGTGATAACGTACGCAAACATGATTTGCGAGCATGAGTCAGCAACGTTTGTTATATCATAATCTCACTCCATAACTTGATTCTACGAACTTATGACAACTTTCTATTTGTTGATTAAGAAACTTGCCGGAGTCTAATCGCTCTAGGAATTTACGATACTGTTCGGTCGTTGCGTGTGTGAATATATGGACCCTTTTGTGGTGTATGTGAGGAGCGATGAGCGGGAAATAATCGAAATAGAAGGTTTTTGAACTAAATAAAAGGTTGTTTACAACCTTACAATTTTTAAACACTGTTTTAAGCTTTCACGGTTCATAACTATATTTAAAATGTCTGGTGCGTATAACCTGCAGAAGTTGTAAATTTCCGCTAAAATCACACGCGGATTGAGCCTAGATTATTAGAGCAATCTAGGCTATAATTGCTGATTCTGTCATAAGAAGTTGAAGGCAAAAAAAAATACGCAATCGGGAAGAAAGGCACAGGAGATCGTTCAATTCATTAATTGTACCACATACCTTGACCAGCGATCCCAAGCGCGCGCAGGCGGCGGCAACGTGTTCGTTTTCGGGATGAACAGCTCACAGATCTTTTCTGGATACACTATGCTGGCCAGCAATACACAACACACTATCATAGGTCTGGGGTAGGCTGATAACAGTTTATATAGGTTCAGTTCAGGGGTTTTAGGGCGCGATGGGACTAATTAGCGTCACACATAGCATGCGTATCCGCACGATCCCAAGGTTAGAGCGAGACTGCTGATGACGGCGCGGCGCGGCATGGGCGCGCGCTGCATCGCACAAGGAAATCACCGAATCAACGATATATGGCACAGATCAAATAAACTAGAACAGTAAACCAATGCCTTTCAATCATCATTAGGTGATGTAGAAAAATATAAGAAAAACTATAAGTTACGAAGCGTAACCATTTTCCCCGGCTTGAAAGTTCCTGCTTTCGAAACACAAAGGAGAAGTAAATAAAATTGCATATCATCACAACTCCACAAAAGCTATAAGAACTCTAGAGTTGCGACTCTATATAACAAATAAGAATACTTAACTAACTATTCTACGCGGTAACTAAATCTAATACTGCACATTGGTGCAAGGTAAGAATTAATATTAAGGTAACTAAACTTATTGCGTTGGCAAAGGGCACAACTTTACTACCGGGCGACTCTGAATGATCCCACGTAGTCGCAACCTGTATGAGAGAAAGCCTTAGGAGCCGACTCAACGCGAAAACGTGGCAAATCCGCCATTACAGGAAAGTTAGGTCGCGGCATTGCTCGAAAGCAAATATTAGACTTAAAGGTAATGTGACGTGCAATACGTCGCGCGGACAGGATCCAATACTTTTGTCGTAAGAGAGATACGAGCAAGGTTGGACCTGTGTGGAAATTTGTCACATGATAGTGGGAAACTAAAAGTTCCACTATATGATCTTGACGAGGAAGGAGGATCTGATGACGCGAGTCAAAATCTAAGTCAGAGTTTGCTAGGCGACCTCCAACATGGATAAGTCCTTCGTGAAGGAAGGGACTTAACCGTTGTACTGGCTTAGAGCACAACTCCTTGCGGGCTAAACGATCGAGATCAGATTCAAAGTAAATCCTCTGCACAGATCGCCACACAATAGATTCAGCGAACTCTAAATCAGACGCGGTAACGGGCCCTCTAGGGAGCCGTTTGATGAACTTATAAACTAAGCAAATAGTTTTTAAATATTTAAACCAGGACGAGAACCTGGTAGAGCGAACGTACAAAATGTTGTCAGAAGGAGGACTTCTGTCAGAACATTCGTGCGAGAGAGCAGGTAAAGCCACGGGCTTCATTTCTGGAAGCTCTTGCGACTCGCCTGAAACGAATGGTTTTATCGGCCATTCAGCGCGGGGAAGTTTAAGCCATGGCGGCCCATTTAGCCACAACGGATGATGTACTAATTGGGCAGGCGTTAAACCGCGAGAGAGGCAGTCACTGGGATTTTCAGACCCTTTCACATGGAAGAAGTGATCTGCCGAAAGATTCTCATGAATCTTAGCAATACGATTGGCTACGAAGGTGTGCCATCGATGCGGTGCGGAATGAATCCAACTCAAAGTTACAGTTGAATCCGAAAAAGCTACGACTACCTCAATGGCGTGTCGAGCTGCGAAAAGATTATATACTCGCTTTATCACAGTTGATAAGAGGAGTGCGGCGCATAACTCGAGACGAGCTAGCGAAACGACTTTCAGTGGCGCGACTTTAGATTTCGCACACACTAGCGAGACCACGACACTACCGTCAGGTCTGACAACGTGGGCATAAACCGAACCACCGTAAGCCTTCTCACTAGCGTCGGCAAACCCGACGAGTGAGAGTCTACAGCGTTCTACGACGCCAACATGTCGCAAAAATCTCAATTCAGAGATGATTGGCAGTTCAGATTGAAACTGTTCCCACAGACGAACAATGCGAGGTGGTGGGACGTCATCCCATCCAAGTTTGACAAGCCAAAGCTCTTTGATGAGAAGCTTGGCGTATAAAATTATCGGTGCAACGAGGCCTAAAACGTCGAAAAGACGTGCGATGGAAGAAAGAATATTCCGTTTAGTGCAAGTGCGAACATCAGGGTTAACCTGGAATACGAAACAATCCTCGTCAGGGAACCAACGAAGTCCCAGTATTTTCTGGGTCGGATCTTTACTGAGGTCCACGCTCTGTGAAAGTCGTAATGACTCTGGAATAGTCCGAAGAACATCGACACTGTTGCTAGACCACTTCGTCAGTTGAAAATCGCCGCGAGAGAATATTTCTATTAGTTCACGAGCCGAGTCTATAGCTAGCGCAGTGCTAGGTATAGAACTAACTATGTCATCCATATAAATATCTCGCTGCAGAATGTCCCTGGCGAGAGGTAACTGTGTTCCTTCATCCTGACATAACTGTTGGATAGTGCGAATCGCTATAAAAGGACTACACTTTAAACCAAAGGGAAGCACTGAAAACTCATAAATTTGAAGTTCTTCTTCCTCGTTAAACCGATATAAGATACGTTGTAGTGAACGATCTTGTGAACGTATACCTATACGTAGGTACATAGATTTGACATCTGCGGAAACAGCGACACTAAAAAGCCTAAAATTTAATAAAATGTTGAAAAGGTCAGCCTGAAGGACTGGACCTGCGTACAGGATATCGTTGAGCGAGGTACCGTTATCTGTACATGCACTGGCGTCTAGGACCACACGTAATTTGGTGGTCACCTTATCCTCTCGAATAACAGCATGGTGAGGAATATAGTATTCCATTTCTCGCTCCTTACAATTTCGTGTGGGCAACATACATTCAGGTACGATGTTCTGCACCAAAGAAATATAATTGTTTTTTAGATAATCCCGTATGACGTCATCATAAAGAAGTTTGACGTTAGGAAGTGACTTAAGTTTACGTTCAAGACTATAGAATCTCTTGCGAGCCATATTAAAAGAATTTCCTAAAGCTGACGCGTCTGTTTTCAGTGGTAAAGCTGCAACATACTTGCCATTTGGAGCGCGGGTAATTGTGCTACAATAAAACTCTTCACAATGTTTATCATCCACACTCCCAATGGATGAAGCAGTAACATCTTCAATCTCCCAAAACTTACGAAGATCGAAGTTATCGAACGAACTCGCAAAGAAAGACAGAGTGTCAGTTGGAGGTTCGATGATAGGTGCTTCTCCTAGAAGTATGTAGCCGAGCACAGTCTCCAATGCGTCGGGACAACCGGGTACGCTGGTCACGTGACCGGGTCGCAATAACTTAGCGAACAGCTTGACCCCAAGTAACATATCAATATTACCTGGCACACCCCAGCTGTCATCCGCTAGTAGTTTAGGATCAATATGATTTAATACGGACGTATCTATAGCACCCAGTGGAAGCTGTCCGGTTATTTGATCCAAAACTAAAGCGTCTATTTCATACCTAGGCTGCGAGCAAAACCGGGAGCTGAACGTAAGATTCACCGAGCCGCGAACGGGCTGCGACGTGCCACCAATACCACGAACGGTAGTTATCGAGTCAGTATGTATAGTTAGACCGAGCATACGGCAGCAACGCGATGTCATATAATTCTTTTGCGACCCAGGGTCCAAGAGACATCTAACCACCACGGCCTTACCCTTCCTACCCGCCACCAACACCTTGGCAGTAGCCAGCACCTCCGTACTACGTGTGGCCTGGACTTGAGCAGAAGAATGCGTACACAACGCCACACCATCGGAAGCAGCTGGGTCGGCCGCAGGAGCGGAGGCGGGGGCGCTAGCGGGCGTCGGCGCAGGGGCTTGCGTCGATTGCTCGAAATGCAATAAAGAATGATGCTTACCGTTGCATTTTCTACATGTTGACTTCGATATGCACTTAGAGACAGTATGTTGGCTACTTAGGCAATTACCACATCTGTTATTGTCTTTTATAAACTTAAATCTATTATCCACGTTCAACTTTTGAAACGCTTTGCACATAAATAAGTTTTTATGAGTGGAGTGACAAAGTGAACATTTAGATTCAGTAGCCACAAACACCTGCGATTCTTTAGATGAGGCGCGGGGGCTACTTGCGGGGGCGGCCTTACTAGCCGCAGGACAGGTGCGATACAAGATTTTTACTTGTTCACGAACAAACGTTACGAAATAATCATAATCTAACTCTTGTTGATTACGAAGCGACATTTCAAAATATTTTGCGGTATCAGAGTCTATTAACTTAAGACCCCAATGAATAAATATAAAATCATCTAAGTTATGTATTTTCAATTGTTTAAGTCCCGCAACCGTAGAAGTTAATTTATCGAAACCCTTTTCAATATTAGCGGGAGTCGATCCGAACGATTTCAATGAGAACAGCTGATTTAGATAATTAGTAGCGAGCGCGCGAGTGTCTAGGTACTTGGCGATAAGCGACTCCCAGACAACAAGGTAATTATCGCCAGAAGGTACAATACCTTCAGCCACATTCCTAGCCTTTCCCTTCAAACTACTCAACAGATAATGAATGCGATCCGAATCTGATAGATCTGCGTTAGTATGTATAATACGTTTAAACGTCTCATAAAAGAACGGAAAGCTCTGAATATCACCGTCAAAGGTAGGCAGCTCGATTTTAGGAACCTGTATATGGTGAGCATTAAGGCTCGCTGACGGGATAAGTTTCTGGAAATCACTTGACTCAGTTAATGAAGATAAACTAAACTTTATTTCACCGACCAACTCATCAAACGAATGCAATGCGCCATAGCTTACTTCACAGGTTGGATTCAATGTCAAATTGAGCATATTTATCTCGTCCATTAATCCATTGAATTCACTACGCAATCCATCAATTTGTTTTGCCTGAGCGATGAAAGCGTTGCGTAATCTTTCGGTAGTTAAAGATTTAGTTGAATCCAAAATCCTTTGAACCCGCGCAAAATATGCGTCACGTTTACTTTCTAATAATCTAAGTTTAACCTTGTCACTCATTGTGAACAGAAGTTAAATATGACACAAAAATAATAATATTAAATCAACCTTTATCTTCTACGGAACCCCCGTGAGTGAGGTTAGGGGCAAATGAAACCAATAACTCAATTAAAGATAATTATTATAACTTAAGATAATAGTACGGAACGAACTTTCCGTACACGCGCAACACTAACAATATTAAATTGAAAGGTAAACAAATATAAACTACCAACGCTTAAACCGAGTGCACGTAACAAAACCTAATATAAATTAAAATAGCAAGCACGCCAAATATCTTATGAACGTACCCATCTATATACTATATTTATGATTAGCTCAGATATACCTACAACCCGATAATAGCATTTATGTCGGATGCGACGCGATTAACTTGTCTGCACTAACTTCTACTTGAATGAGATTAACTTACTCAATACAAGTAATATGAAGGTACAGATTCTTAACTAACAATAAGTTAAGTGTTGAACTTAGAAAAAGTATAAACTTATTTT
The DNA here is from genome assembly GCA_949316265.1 of Diarsia mendica. Lineage (NCBI taxonomy): Eukaryota > Metazoa > Arthropoda > Insecta > Lepidoptera > Noctuidae > Diarsia > Diarsia mendica. The sequence goes on along the minus strand of OX438906.1, from coordinate 4,826,064 downwards.
CGTAAGCGATGCGAGTGTATTCATAACGAAATAACTTCGTAAGAAACAGTAAATTTCCTCACGAGTACGCGTAGATGACTGTTTGAAATAAGTTATCTAGTAAGTACATACTACGTTTGCAAACGTGAAGTGCGGGTGTGATATGTATAATTATACGGCTGTTTCCATTGAGGAGAATTAACGCGTAAAGTTTATACACATCTGTTATTTTACCTGAAGGTTTCTGTCAAGAAATCAAGTTACCTTACAAAACAAAACAACAAGCGACGCGATGATAATATGGTTAATTGCAATAACTAATCATATGCGGTTGAGTCTCGCTATATAAAGCATACCTGCTCGTGCAATACGAATATAACAGGCGTAAACCTAACGAACCTATACAAGTGTATCTTACAATAACACTCAATGTTATTCATTTAGCAATTTCGATTAGTACCAACATAATAAGTATGTAAAAGTTTCTAATGCGTAACTAAATTTAATCATGGGTACGCGAACAAAGTTCAGAACTGGAACATTCCACAGTCAACGTACGACGATTTATACCCACTACCCACAATATTTATAACCGAACAAAAAAAAAAAAAATGTATTACGCCGAAAACTAACTGATTTATTAAATAAACGTATTTAGCGATATGAATTAACGTTGATATTCAATTAAATGTATTTTTCGGAGCTTTATATAGTGAATTTAAAGATTTGAATTAAGAATTAATTTGACGGTTGACCTATTGCAAACGCAAGGCAGTTTGAACCTTATTACTATAGCAATAGAGTTGAGAGTTGTGTGATGATATGCAATTAACATTGAAAATTCCTAAGTTTTTTGCTCAAAATCAGACTTTTAGGACTTAAAAATAGGCCGTAAAAAGGCCCAAAATTAATTTGTCCGGGACGAAGGACCAAAATGGTGCGTATAACCTGCAGAAGTTGTAAATTTCCGCTAAAATCACACGCGGATTGAGCCTAGATTATTAGAGCAATCTAGGCTATAATTGCTGATTCTGTCATAAGAAGTTGAAGGCAAAAAAAAATACGCAATCGGGAAGAAAGGCACAGGAGATCGTTCAATTCATTAATTGTACCACATACCTTGACCAGCGATCCCAAGCGCGCGCAGGCGGCGGCAACGTGTTCGTTTTCGGGATGAACAGCTCACAGATCTTTTCTGGATACACTATGCTGGCCAGCAATACACAACACACTATCATAGGTCTGGGGTAGGCTGATAACAGTTTATATAGGTTCAGTTCAGGGGTTTTAGGGCGCGATGGGACTAATTAGCGTCACACATAGCATGCGTATCCGCACGATCCCAAGGTTAGAGCGAGACTGCTGATGACGGCGCGGCGCGGCATGGGCGCGCGCTGCATCGCACAAGGAAATCACCGAATCAACGATATATGGCACAGATCAAATAAACTAGAACAGTAAACCAATGCCTTTCAATCATCATTAGGTGATGTAGAAAAATATAAGAAAAACTATAAGTTACGAAGCGTAACCAATGTCACTTACGGGATATCTTCCGTGATTGACAAATTTTGACTAAAACAAAAATATGTTTGATTTTTTCAATTCTAGATAAAAATAACGGTCTAAGGACTACACATAGTGAGACTTACATTGCCATAAGAAATATATTTAAAAAAAAGTACGTTCGTCGCGGCCTCCCACAACTTGTGCCATGCTCAATCGTGTGTAGAGTGAGCAAAGGGACGCTCTATTCACATGTCGAGTTCGGTAACAATCAGGGGCCCGACGCGAGCCCAAGGTGGGCCCACCAGGCGGGCCTGAAGCGGGCCCACCTTATCCAATTGTTTGCATCACTTATTCTTGCGACAACAGCTCCAAACTTATGTTGTGTTGGTAACTGACAAAATATATTGTATTTATTTGTTCTGTTGCTACCTATTGAGTAATGGAAGGATGGAGTAGAATTAAGTTTCTTTACACATTTATTTATATATGAATAATGTATTAAGAGCAGCGGTGGCCCAGTGGTGGCGGCCCACGCTGGAGTAAGTACGAACAGTAAGTCGTGGGTTTGAACCCAGGCAGGCAAATTATTATGTGTTCTCAAAACGCTTTCGCTTTCTGCTCTCAAAACGACGAAGGAAAACATCGTGATGAAACCGGCTGTCTTAGGCCGCAAATTCGGAGAGGCGGGGCGTGCAGCGGGGAGTTGAATGGAATTTGCGGCCTTAGAATAAAAAAAAATCGAAGACATGCGGTGTCGGTCATGTTTTGATTCGGGATAGCAGGCAGAGTCTTTATTTGACATAGGTACTTCCCCGATCACAATTTGAAGGCAAATCATAGACATTTTGTTTCATTTGAGATTGTCTGCGCATCTGAAAAGTGTAGGCCTACTGTATCGAGAATATAGCCAGCATAGTAGGCTGGCTATATACAGCAGCTGGCAGTAGGCTAATGGTATTACCAATTTCAACTAGTAGGCGGTATAGTTTATTGGTATAGGCTTTATTAGTACAGGAAATAATAAAGTTAACTGTGAGTAAGTCTAAATCCTCTTATATGTATTACTTAAGGTTTTAAGTAAATATTAAAAGTTTTTGCCTTCAAACTTATTGTTTTACAATATTCAAGTTCAAATATCTGAGAGAGATTTATTAAAGAAAGCCATCGTTGTTTTTAGTTCGAATGAGGAGGAAGGCTCATAAGTTTATCAATTATTATTTACTAGGACCCGCCCGACTTCGCACGGGTGCAAAAAAGGTATTAAAGCCTTCCTCTTGAATCACTTTACGTATTAAAACACCCAAATCAAAATCCGTTTCGTAGTTTTAAAGATTTAAGCAAATAAGCATACATAGGGACAGACAGCGGGAAGTGACTTTGTTTTATACTATGTAGTGATGATAATCATGTCGAGCCTATCACTATCAATTAGATACAACTTATTTTCGTCCATTTTTATTAATTTGATTATACAAAAAAACACGTATTCAATATTTTTCAATAATCTTACTGACGAGGTATTCCACATTGGGCACCCGCTTTAACGGCACCTGACGGACTAAACAGAATCATATATTTTTTAGTCAGTCAACTACCCTATTCGTCTACACAGGGAGTATAGCGACTAGACTGTGGCCATTTCTCAAAGTTTACCAGCTGATATGTCAAAGTATTCCAAAATGCATACTCCAAGCGACTGCGGATAAGTATTTCAATAAAATAAAACTTTCCACGTTATCCCAAGAAACTCGATTTAGCGAACAATGTAAAAGAAACCGTACCCTTCGCTGTCCAATGAAAAAATAACCTTATTCGGTTAGCAACAGAACTTAATTTACACTAATGACTTTGTTTCACGTAGTCCCTTATTAAATATGGATTTCTTTATCTCGTCTCGAGTGTCGGTGATATCTAAATAATATTAATAAAAAATCTTGTTTGTCGTCTCAGTAAGAAAGTTATTTTGAAACAACAAAACTATGTGGGTAGTTGTTATTGTTATAACAAATATTACGGGTATAAAAATATCGAGTAAGGCATTAGGACACCGTATTATAGATTATGTATGAATATGGCGTGTTTTTTCGGTTTATTCTCTTCTAGGGACTTTATGTCAATGGTTTATTTACTAATTTGTTTACTCACTAAGCACTTGTTTAAGTGTTTGAATAAATTCTCAGTTGCGTTAAATATTACACTAAAACACTGAAATATTAATCTAATCATTAAAACTACCATTTATGGTACTTTTTCCTAGCTGGAACACTGTGGTCTGTAATCACAGCGTTCCCACTACCTTAATGGTAATTTAATTTTTTAAAGATTAGATTAACTTTTCAGTTTTTAGTGTCACAGACCTCTTCCATGTATTTATTATTAAAAGTAGCATTCTTTTGATGACGATGGATGACAATATTCTCATTCCTATTAATATCATAAACGGGATATTTGTATAATAAATATAATATAATATATTGTATAATAAATATAAATAAATATAATCACTATCACTACTAGTACTAGAAGTCCTGACTGACTGACTGACTGACTGACTCATCAACGCCCAGCCCAAACCCTTGGACCTAGAAAGCTGAAATTTTGCACAGAGGTTCCCTTTATAATGTAGACAAGGAATAAGGAAGGATTTTTCGAAATTCAACCCCTAAGGGAGTTAAATAGGGGATGAAAGTTTGTATCATCATCATATCAGCCCGGAATTACCCACTGCTGGGTATAGGCCTCCCCTTTTTTCCGCCACGCGTCCCGATCCTGTGCGTCTCTCATCCAGGTGTTTCCCGCAACCTTAACGATGTCGTCAACCCAACGAGCTTTAGGACGGCCCTGGTTTCTATGGCCTAAAGTTTGTATGGAAAATCGTTATTTTCTCGCGGGCGAAGCCGCTGGCAAAAGCTAGTAAATAATTAATAAATTGTTTATTGATTCTCAAAAGTTACATAATATGCATGAGCTGAGCTAATTGAAAATACTTGTGTTGGGGCTGACTGGTTATTTCCTTTATTTGACACAGTATTGAGACTAAATTATTATCTCATCCAAAAGGCAGATTGATAACTCGGTTCTAAATATGGCCCTAAGGCGAAAACAATGAAGTTATTACGCAATTTGATCAAAACGTAACAAACAAAACACTCAACCTTCGCAGTAAACATTAACAATAAGATTTGTATAATATGGTGTTCCTGTTCTACACGTGTACAATAACATATACTTAACAATAAATAAATTGTTACCCTTGAACCTCGTACCCTTGAAAAATATCTCCTCAGGGATAGTATTTACCAAGACCAACCCAAAAACGAGGTCAGTATCCCTACATTGTCAAACCAGAGTAATTTGTATGTAAGTAGAAAATGTCGTCATCATTTTGCCGACCTTACCCCCAATATTGGGGACGGCTTACGACAGATCGGGGGCTTACAAACGTCACCCAAATATGATAAAACGCCTCTACGATCGCCTCGTAGCCGCTACGAACGAGCTACGCCGACGCCTACGCCGTAGGCCGGTTACGAAACGAACTTAGCTTCGGTTACAACTTCGTAATTTAGATCTCTTTTTATGTGAATATTTTCGTAGTCTGTTTGTCAATGTTATTCTCGTAAAAGTGAGATTATTTTTGGTGCTGACGCTGTTTTTATTTATTTGTGACGCTAATAGATGTCTTTATTGCGCTTCGGAGGATGTTTATATAATGTTTATTTGTGAAGTTTTGTCGTAAAATATTTAGATCATTTTGGAGGATAAAAAGATATTTGTTGAGTATCTGCATTTTTATATTGAACGTAAAAGTTTTTCATTACCGATTGGACTGGAATGTAGGTCACAAAATAATATTAAACTGATAAAATTCGCTAATGGATTGGCAGGCTGACGTTATTATCATTATTGGCAATCTTTTGTGCTTCTCATTATTGCTGAATACATAATGTATGACTAACTCTCGTTCGCGGCTCCACTCGCGTGTAAGTGCTTACTTAACCGGGGAGCAAAGTACTTTATATGCTAATCCAGGGCGAAGTTTCATTCAGAATTGGTTAGCCGTTTAGGCGTGATTAAGTTACAAACATTAAACATTGTAATTACGAGTAGTATCGTTTTATATTCTATTGCGTTGATCAGATTTAAAATTGTTTTATAGTAAAGGATATAAAGTACTATTTAGATTGAAGAAGTAATAATACGTTTTATCTTGGAACGTTGTAGTATATTAAGCGTATTGGGTGCATTTACATATAATTAAACTCATATACACAAACAGCCAGACCGGGCGGGGATCGAACCCGTGACTCGCAGCGTAGCAGCTAATCGTCAGCTACTGTACTAATATTGTCGTCAAACCGTGTTGGTAAGAAGTAAAACCAAAATTCTAAATCGAAATATTAGAGTTCTCCCGAGTTAAGAATACGTAGAAAAACCCTATAACAACAATCGGGCAGTAACTGAAGATATAACACCATTTTTTTTAAGCTATTGCATAGCTTCTATCGCGGGCCTTGAGCGTGGAGAGCGAATCCAGAAATTCCGTAACGAAAATATTGTGATCAACCAGGTTGCTATGGTTACGGAAAATAACAAGGTTGTCAACTGAGGTTGTCAAATTAAATAATTGATAAAAAATGCTATGCAATAGCTTTACCACGGCAGTCTCCGAGTGCCACACTTTTTTTTTTAATTGTTTTTTTTTATTGTGCGATATCATCAAATGACTCCTCCCGCTTTGGGTGGAGTGTCAGACTTGAAATGCCTAAAAACCACCCATGTTCTTTCTTAGCCCTTTGTTTCCGAGGCCACGGTATCTCTTACGAACAACCTGCAGCCCCTACAGGCGTCGGCCCTTGCCCCCTGCAATGCCACATATTGTGGTAGAGTGTATAGAACTTTCACAATTTTAACATCATACTATGTACAACTAACTACATTCTTACAAATAAATAAATTCTAATTCTAATGTTGAAACTGCCTAAATTGTCGCCAAATTTTTGGGCTGATTCAATTAAAATTATTATCGACACGCGAATAACAAGAACGAAGTATTGTGAAACTTGACACCATGGTGCTCATACCCCGAAAAGTTTTATATAAATACCCCCTATCCATGTCATTCGCGTACAAAGACACACTATCTATATAGCACTTTACATCGACGTTTTGATCGGTACAACAAAGGGATGCTCAACTTTATAAAGCGTCAATGTATAAAAAAGCAAGAGAATCTCACGGCTCATTCGCTTAGGTAAACGAGTTAGGTCCAGTCGCGCCACCACCGAGATTATTGCGACAAAACTTATAATAACTTCCAGGAATAGGGTGGTTTAAGGGAAGAGCGGTAGCGTATCTGTGAATTAAGAGGAAACGCGAGTGGTCTTTTCTCCATACAAACGCTCTCGCCTGTTTTCTTTTTGGTTAATGACCCTAGAGCAATGGTTTTTTACAGAATAATAAATATTAACTATTTCTATGCCCCTATGTTTTCCTTTTTGGTGATAAATTATTTTTATAAGCACTAGAACCCTCAAAAAATGCTCAAAATTGCTTGTTTAGATCGCTGTTAACAGAGTCCTAGTGTACAAATTTGACAACTAATAACGAAAAAAGAAAAACATAGCGGCGTAGTATATAACCTCCTTATTCATTGTCTAAAATATCTTTTAAATTGGTTCAATATTGGAGGAGGAAACAGGCGAGAGCCAAACCTCGAATTCTAACTTTTTTCTACAGTTGTCCTTATCGCACGAATTTGAGGGCAGGAGGACGGAGAGAGACAGCGATAGTAGAAAGAGACAGCACTCGCGTTTCCTCTTAAGAAGTTGGTAAAGATTAGTTAACTACCTCTGTGATCGAGTGGTTTAGGCGTTTGCCTTGCGACCCGGTGGTCGTGGGTTCGATTCTCACGGGAAGCATACTTTGTAAAGTTGTTTCCAGTTTGGTTAGGACATTGCAGACTTAAATCACCTGATTGTTTGGTAAAAAATGATTCCGTGCTTTGGAAGTCACGTATATATAAGCTGGTGTTCCCGGCCGCCCAAAGCCGGTCGTCAAAACATGTCAGAGGCCCTTGAGGCGGTTTGAAAACTCTGACACTAGGGTGTGTATGGTCGTTAGACCTAACTGCCCATACGTACGATAGGAAGATATTCTCTCCTTCACATTAGTTCAGTCCATCAATCAGTTTTATTTATCTAATTTGCCCCATTCACTGCTGTTTTGAATGTAATTATTTTATTGTAACAAATGTAAACCATCAATGTTAATACATTGATTTCATATTCCGACTACAGAAGTGACACTCGCCACTGCATTGTATGTACAGTTCCGAGGACCAATTGTGTATACGAAACCACTTTTAAAAGGCATTTTCCCCTACTGTGTTAATGAACGCTTTAAGTTTTGTACGAACATAACGTTTTGGAAACAATACAATTACGAAGTAGGTCTTATCTTAAAGTAGAAACCATAGAAACCGTTATATCTTAAGAAAATTGCTTTTGAATTTGGCTATGTGTACAACGTTGATTATACTGTCTTATAATATTCTGCCTCATATAAAAATTACGATTTTGTTAAAAGTCATAAACCATTTTTTTTAGTAACGAAACTTATTGATTACTTAAAACATAATATTCTGAAAAAAAAAATATCGTTTACATTATCAAAGAAAAAGTCGCCGTCACTTACAATGTACCCAATACCATTTCAGAATCAGTTTACACGGGACGTTTCCCCGGTAATCTTCCCGTTGTGGATGCGATATCTACTTTGCTACTATTGCGAGCACGATTTACCACAAAATGTGATTTAAACTCTTTTGTCGAGTAATGAAAATCGACCCGTGTGGAACGGAGCGTGTGATGAGGAAAATATGCGTGGTGGATTTTTTTCGCGATTATATTTTGTATGGTTGAGAAGTATGGAAGGAGATGACGTGCTATAGCTAGACCGACCCCAAGTAAATTGGGATAAGGGCAAAATAATGATTCAAATTCAATGTGAATTTGAATTATTGAATTTGAATATTTAATGCTCAAATATTTATTGCTCAACACAGTACACCGGACGGCATGTCTTTGTTTCCTTGGAAGATGGGTAGGCCTTTAGTGTGGGACGCAACTTGCGTCGATACTCTTGCGCCATCGTATCTTCCAAGCTCTTCGTGTTTTGCTGGCGCTGCCGCTGCGGCTGCGGAGAACCTCAAGCGGCGTAAATATACATTACTACATTACATTTATTTCATACAAAAAATAATTTTTATTTATTTATTTATTTAAACTTCATGCACAATAGTGGTACATAGGCGGACTTAATGCCACAAGGCATTCTCTACCAGTCAACCTTAGGGTTAAATAAGACAACATTGTGGTAGGGTACAAAACATCCAAAAAACAACATCAACTCTAAAAACTTAACTATATACTTACTTATATAATTATACTAATACATAAATATAAAAAAAATATAGAATAAACTAATAAATATTTTACAAATACCAAAATAAAAAACGAAAATCTGAACAATAGGCAATAACATGACTCGACTTATATTAATTGAGATCTATTTGGTCTGACTTAGATAGTGGCTACGTACTTTCCTCTTAAAAGTAAATTTGCTTTCAGCTTTTTTAATGCCAAGGGGTAGCGCATTCCAGAGTTTAATAGATGACACAGCGTAAGAGTTTGACAAAAACAGGTGCGATGTGAAGGAATTTGGAGAATGAGATTTTTGGAAGCTCGAAGGCTACGACTATGACAACTGCCCAACACTTTGAAATAAGTTTTTAAATAATCGGGAGCACGTGGATCGTTCATAATTGAGAAGAGCATGCAGAGAGATCTGAGGGACCTCCTGAGTCGGATAGGCAGCCATTTAAGCTGAGAACGGAAGGAAGAAATATGATCGTATTTACGAAGGCCAAAAATAAAACGAATACAATTATTGAGAAGTCGATCCAATTTATTTAGAAGTTCTTGGGATAAATCAGAATAACAAACATCAGCATAGTCAATAATGGGAAGCACAAGGGACTGAACCAAAGCGAGTTTCGTGCTAGATGGAAGAAAAAATAGGTAAAAAAACTTTTTAAGTTAAACGGTTTTATGTTAAACATACATTGCAATGTTTAAGATAAATGTACTAAAAACCAAAAAATAATAAAATAGAAAACCGTGGGGCACGTCAATTGTCTAGGTACAAATTATCGACTTAATTATTATTAATATGATTTTAATCAACGATTGTAGACAATTGACGTGCCCCACGGTTTTCTATTTTATTATTTTTTGGTTTTTAGTACATTTATCTTAAACATTGCAATGTATGTTTAACATAAAACCGTTTAACTTAAAAAGTTTTTTTACCTATTTTTTTATTTTCTAGTTTTTAGTTTTTATTTCGCATTCTGTTTAAAGGGGCCGCCATCTTGGATTTTAATTTTATATAGTATATTGTATTATACTGGTTGAGCACTTTCATTTGATACCCATATTGATGGGATCGATAAAACCTACGTTATCCGCCATTTTGTAGCGGCCGCCATCTTGTATTTCAATTTTTTATAGTATATTGTATTCTGCTTGTTGAGCCCTTTCATTTGATACCCATATTGATGGGATTGATAAAACCTACGTTATCCGCCATTTTGTAGCGGCCACCATCTTGGATTTCAATTTTTTATAGTATATTGTATTCTGCTTGTTGAGCCCTTTCATTTGATACCCATATTGATGGGATTAATAAAACATAAATTATCCGCCATTTTGTAGCGGCGGCCATCTTGAATTTATAATGATAATGAATAAACATAATTGTATTGTCACCAAAATCCAAAGTGTATACAAAATTTCAGATTAATCGGTTGACTGGAAGTTTGTGAAATTTGAATTACTAAATTTGATCCAAGAAAAAAAACAAACGGGGTGAGCTAAATAAAACCGTTTAAAAATGCTTGAATCTATAGAGAGACCGCAGTGAGAACGTGACCTTCTGACTCACCTGAGCGACGTGCTTGTCCCAACTCAAACTGCTGTCAATGTAAAGACCCAAGTCCTTTACGTGGGGTGAAAGAGAAATGACGGAGTTCTCGTACATCAATGGCACAAGTTGGCTAGTGTTCACATTCTTCAAATAGTATGAGCTACCAATGAGGATGGCCTGACATTTTTCGACGTTAACAGACACCCCAAATTTGCCAGACCATTCCTCGATAACACGAAGATCAGCGTTGAGTGTTGAAATGCAGTTATCAAGGTTGGCAATGTCTGTTTGAGCGTACAGTTGCAAGTCATCAGCGTACAGATGGTAAGAGCATTTGAGGATAGCAGTAAGAGAGTTTATAAATAAAGAAAATAAGAGAGGAGAGAGTATACCGCCTTGTGGAACACCAGTTACCAGGTCGCACCAGTCAGAGCAATTCTGATCAGCACGCACCGCTTGCTGGCGACCACGAAGATAAGATGAAAACCAATCCCGTGACAACGATGAGACCCCAATCTGCAACAGTATGGCCAGAAGAATGTCGTGATCAACGGTATTAAAAGCATTGGAGAAGTCTATTAAAACCAAGACCGTTAACCTCGAATTCTCCAGACCATCCCTAATATCTTCAGTGACTTTAAGCAGAGCTGTCGCTGTGCTGTGACCAGGCCGAAACCCGGATTGGAAACTGGACAACAGGTTATTTTTAAAAACATATGAGGATATTTGATTAAGTGCAACTGCTTCTAGGATTTTGGAAAGGAATGGGAGAATGGAGTAATTTTTCAACACACTTGCTCATAAAGTGGCTTTAATTTCACCGCAATTAGGCACATAATGACACCTATAATCAATTTGTGAATTTTTCATTGCTATTATTAACTAGTGAGTTATAGTGGTTCTCTTTTTAAATTTTATTGGTTGAGTTGCTACGTTCTTAAAAAAATTTCGATACAAAAAAGATCGTGTTCAATAGTAAAAATAAATTAATGTACCTAGTGCTTGCTCATTTCATGCAACTTTGAATTTAAATAGATAATTTCACCTTGTACGTTTTTAATAAATGAAACTTTCATTCAAATAATACAACTTTTGTTTTCTCTGTAATAAAGAAAACTTTGAATTCCCCATTTTGTCCGTGGCTAAAACTCTATCCGCGAAAAGTCAAAAATCATCTTCTAGTCTATGGCCGATCGCCATTGTTACAGTATTCATGGTGGCACCACTGGTCAAGAAAAAATGCATCGCTATGTCAAACTTAGTACATTTATTTTAGTTCCGTGTTTTCCCGCCCGCACAGATAACTTGGTTCAACTGTAGATGCGCGCGCATTAATTTTTCCCGCTATTGTGAAAAAAAACAGAACTTGTTATAAATAACTGTTGAAGATGACTTTTTAGTATCATTTCCTTAACAAGTGTGTTGAAAAACGTCGTATGATACACGTGTGTATTGATGATTACCGTCCTCGGCTTACTCAATGGCGCCTCAGCGGTAATCACCAACGTTACACAATTGTACCATAATGTACTATTAACCAAAGACTTTAATTTTTTACCTCTGATTTTTCAGATTCATGTGTGTAATAGATAAATATTACCTGCTTCGTTGAAGGAAAACAGTGTTAGGAAACCAAACCAGGATATTTGTAACGGGTTTTTAAAAAAAAAACCGGCCAAGTGCGAGTCGGACTCGCGCACCGAGGGTTCCGTAAAAAAATATATATTATGTGATGTAACTAAAAATTTATGGTTTTCGTAATTTTTCCTTTATCTATGCTATAAGACGTTGCTTCGTACCAAATTTCAAGGTTCTGAGTTCACGGGAAGCACCCTGTAGGTTTTGATTCCCTTGCAAGTGTCGAAAATTTGCGGCATAAACGGCTGTATCTTTTGATTGCGTTGGCTTAGAAGTTTGATTTTTTCACAGCTTCAAGGGACAGTAGACCTGAGTAATTGATATAAATTTCAGCTTCATACCTCCACGCGTTCCTGAGGAAAAGGGTCTTGACAGACGGACGGACGGACGGACAGACGGACAACAAAGTGATCCTATAAGGGTTCCGTTTTTTCCTTTTGAGGTACGGAACCCCAAAAAAAAAACGTTGCCCCACACTAGGAATTTCTCCTGTATCGTGGGTGCGTTTACAAACATTTAAACTCACATACACAAATACCCAGACCCGGAACAACTATCTGTAGGCCATACAAATATTTGTTCCGTGCGGGGATCGAACCCGCGACAAGCAGCGCAGCAGTCCAATCGTTCAGCCACTGCGCCAACCGTGGTTTGTCGACGGCATGTAAAGTCAAGTCAGAGGCTCATGGGTGGCATACAAACCCTGACTCACCAGGTTATGCCCTTACCACACCGTAAATATAAAGATGATTGTATTTGTCCTTTTACACCAGAAAATAACACGGCCATCAATTCAGAAAAGTAAATGACTCTGAAAGCACCGGAACTAAAATAAGTAAGAAAACTTTACAGGGTGTAAAGCTATCTCGGCAATTTAACTTTGCCAACTCTTTCGCAGCTAAGATTACATCTAGAAACTTTAATCTGAGTTGCATACTAATATACAGTTTTAGAAACTTCATAAAGTACCGCAATTCAATTGAAACATGCATCTATACTAATAAATGAAATTAAAGCGTAGGTTTGTAATTTCATAAAAACCGTTTGTTACTGAATGCATGCGAAAGTATATACGGTGGTAATAGTTTTTATTTTATTTTGGTCTAGCTGTTACCTACAGCTAATTTGAACTTACTTGACTGGCAGATAACTTGATGTTATAAGGAGTCACTTAAGTAAGTCTTTTGTTCAGAAAAGGATTAGGGTCGATCACAAATATTTGATTATTCAAAATCAGATTCAAATAGGGAAGTAGGACGTGACGAAGGTCGCGAGCAATCGCTACATAATATAACATCACTCCTTGTAATGCCTGGATGGTTAGACAGAGGTGAATAAACCTAACAAGTACACTCACATTTTGCCAGTTATGTTTCATCATCATCATCAGCCATAAGACGTCCACTGCTGGACAAAGGCCTCCCCCATAGAACGCCATAACGAACGGCAGCCTGCCGTTTGCATCCGCCGGTTGCCCGCGACTCTCACGCTATCATATAGTGTCCATCAAATAACTGTCAATTGGTTATGGTTTGGTACAAAAACTAACCATTTGACAGTTAATTGATGAACACTATAGCCACTGACATTTAAAAGATACGCAATAGCCCTGCTGGTGGGAGGCCTACCAACGCTGCGTTTTCCGGTTCGTGGTCGCCACTCGAGAACCTTCCTACCCCATCGGTTGTCGGTTCGTCGAGCGATGTGGCCTGTCCATTGCCATTTCAACTTGCATATTCTGAGAGCTATGTCGGTGACCCTGGTCCTTCGGTGAATTTCTTCAGTTATGTTTAAGCCCCATATGGAGGGCCAGCCAATTATAATCATCCGGGCACAAATCTTCACTCCGTGGATGCTGTTGAGAAATGCCTGATGGATAACCCAATAACACTTTATACCTACGTACGAGGAGCTCGTGGCTTAATAAGAACTGCCACTCAGGTCGATTTTTAGGTAAAGCTGTGCTTGCCTAGGTCGGTCTGTGGATGGGTGACCGCCCGACATACCGAGTTTCCTCCGTGCCTCGGAAAGCACGTTAATCTGTTGGTCCCGGCTGCCATATATATAGATCTTTGGCAGTCGTTACAGGTAGTCAGTGACCTGAAATTCTGACATCCAGTCTTACCAAAGGGTATTGTATTACCTAGTATTAACTGGGTTGTGGAGGTCAGATAGGCAGTTAGCGCTCCATGTAAAATACTGGTATTCAGCTGCATCCGGTTAGACTGGAAGCCGACCCCAATATAGTTGGGAAAAGGCTAGGCAGATGATGATGACCTACGAACCAACCGCGGTGTAGTGTACATCTATTTAATAGATATGTAAACACTGTCTCACAGCCACAAGTGGTCAGGTAAGCTGTCACTAATGACATCTGTCAGTTACATGATGGCGGGAAGTTGCAAGGTGAAGCGCCCTGGACCGAGATCTTGGTGGTGTTGTGTGAGCCTGTGATATAGTAGTAAACAGTGTTATCAACCTATTCCGCCTTATTACAAAACGTAGTTAAACCTGGTTTAACTTAGACTTGGTTTATCTCGCATGACGTCTCACTTCAATAATATTCAAAAGAAAGTGACAGCATGCGAGATAAACCAGGCCTAAGTTAAACCAGGTTTAACTACCTTTTGTAATAAGGCGGATCAGGTCTACTACAAGTGGATATTACACGCGGCAAACACTACAGTTCAACCCGTGTCTAATAATTATAATATTTAACCAAGAGGCCCTATTCCCAAGCCCAAGAGAGCAAGTAGTTAACACAATAACTCAAACTTTTGAAAGGTAAATCAATTCGATTTCCCTACAGAGTTAAGTATTTGTAACTATTCAGTAATTCAGTGCCTCTCTATCGGTTCTCACTATAACTGCTTCTATTTAAGCGTGTTTTATTCGCGTAGTGGCGTAGTGTAGGGTACGAAATAAAAGTAATGGGTGGGGTAAAGTGCGTAGTTTCTGGTTGATCTATGGCTGGGTTGCTTATAAGAGCGCGGCGGAATGGCGCTTCTTGTATATTTTATTTAGTCATTGAATATATGGTTATTATATTATGTTGATGATATTTATTTATTTAACTCAATTATTATTTTTTATTTCTCCTAATGTGGACGAGACAAAAGGAGTAAGTTAAGATCGTAGCAGGTGGCGTTCTGTGGTTTCTGCCTACTACACCCATGGGAAAAGGGCGTGAGTTTATGTATGTTAACTCTATTATACATCTATGTAACGAAAATATATGTTTTTTAATGACTTAGCGACTGCCTTGTTGGTCTAGTAATCGCAACCGCGACTGCTGAGTATAAAGGTACAAGTTGGTAGCGGGCGACACGAAGCCGCAGCAGACGACGTGTCGCGGCGACACGAATGGTTTCTACGTATTTCTATGAAATTCCCTTCGTAGTTAGCGACATGAAGCTAGTGACGCGTCGTCGAGCGGCAGACGCACGTGTCGTCTGACCGCAGATAGTTTACACACGCAGAGCAGTAAAAATAATTGATATACGCACTCGGAACCAACTGGATGACACCTGCATTTGTCGTCTGCAGTCTGGTTCGAAATCATGACGCAACGACGTGTCGTGACGACATGACGCAACGACATGTCGTCTGCTGCTGCTGCGTGCAGTCGGCTACCAACTTGTACCTTAAGGGGTTCGATTCCTAGGTTGGCTAAAGTGTTATTGGGTTTTTCAATGAGGAACTCCTCAGGAACAATCACGGAGTTTGGAAATGTGCCTAGTTGATGACAAAAGCTTTGCACCATTACCTACATATGACTTAAACTTAACTTGCGAAATTTATTTATTTATTTAACACTAATTATAGCAGCATTACAGAATATTCCAATTCGATGCTATAAAACACAAAAAAGAACAATTAAATTAAAAGTAAAATAAAATTAAACTATAGCTATATTGTACAGGAACAAAAATACCAAGTCATCATCATCATCAGTCTATAATGTTCCCACTGAGACTGACCTGTTGGTCTAGTGGTTAGTGACCCTAACCTGTTGGCGGCGCTAGAACATCGGGATCCCCCGAGCCACACCGGCACCTTTTATCTTTATTTTTACCTACCCCACCGGCACCTTTTGTCTTTATTTTTACCTACCCCACCGGCACCTTTTATCTTTATTTTTACCTACCCCACCGGCACCTTTTGTCTTTATTTTTACCTATCCCACCGGCACCTTTGAAATATATAAGTATGTTTATCAGTTGTCTAGTACCCATAACACAAGCTCTGCTTAGCTTGGGACTAGATGGCGTTGTGTGATAGTTGTGGAATATTATTATTATTATTACTGCAGGGACTCAGGCCTCCTCTCTAGGAGAGGGATGGGCTTTAATCAGATAACAGGCGTGATGTTATGTTATATTTAGTCTTACTAAGTTTTTGTTTTACTCATATACTGTTATTTGTAGTGGTCACATGGTAACCATATGGCCACTAAAATGATCATTAACAATGAAAACAGTAAGCATGTAGCTAATTGGTAAATATCCCGTTTCCGTATTAATAATAAGATTATTTAATACTAACTCTTGCCAGCGGCTTCTCCCGCTACAACTCGAAAATTATCCCACGGGACGATAAAATCGGGATAAAAACTATCCCATGTGTTAATCCAGGTTATAAACTATCTGTATACCAAATTTTATCCAAATCCGTTCATAAGTATTTGCGTGAAAGAGTAAAAAACATTCATACAAACTTTAGCGTTAAAATATGAGTAGGATTAAATCATTAGTTCACTTAATTTTAGGCTGAGTTTACTAACTTGACTAATGTAACTTAGTCTTTAAATGTTAGTCTAAGTTTTATGTCTGCTTTGTTACATAAAACAATTTCTAAGAAACAGTACTCGAGTAGTGTTTCGTAGAAATCTTTACCTACTACCTAATTGATTTTCAAACTAATTTACTAACAAATCTTTGACAGATGTATTTACAGACGACAATTAACCGACTTCTAAAAAAAGAAAGAGGTTCTCAATTCGGATGTTTGTTTTTTTTTATGTTTGTTCGGGCGTCACTCCGTCACTTGCTAACCGATTTGAAAAAATATTTTTTTGTTGGAAAGGGTATACTTCCCAAATGGTCCCATAATTTTTTTATCGAAATCGAACAAGCGGTTTTTGAAAAATCAACAAAACTCAAAAAAAAACTACATTGTCCACATTACGACACATGTGAACCACTAAAAAGTGAAAAATACAATTTTTTTAACAAAAAAATAAACCGACTTCAAAAAAAAAAACAAAAAAGTCAAAAATAAATCAGTTTCTGAAGTCGGTGACTTTTGTTTGTTTGATTTCATTTTTGTGCCACCGACTTCTGAAACTGATTTATTTTTGACTTTTTTGTGTTTTTGTTTATTGAAATAATCTACTTTGTTTGCAAACTGGTCTCAAGCGCGACTGATGAGGTTTTTGGTTCGATTGCCAGGTCGGGCAAAGTATTATTAGGATTATTTTATGTGGTGTCCATGGAATCTGCACATGTGCCCCGTTGATGGTAGACTCGCCCCCTATTACAAGCACCACAACATAGCTGGCAAAATGTGTACTTATTAGATACACCTCTGCCGAATCCTTCGGGAATTACAAACGTGAATATTCCACTTCCTTCTATATCATCAGCATAAGGAAGCAGGCCTCTAGCTGCTTATGACTCTCCTGACCAAGACTTTCTTAAAGCTTTACATTTATTTCAAAACTTACATTTAATTAGTTCTAATACTTCTAATCTACTCCATCACTGTCTCACCACCAGTTTATCAACTAAAAATAACATTATCTAGATACTAAACCATAAACCTAACAGCAATGAACGTTTCAAGCAATTTATTGCAATAACTCTCAAGTTTCTTCCGACACGGCATACGCTCGTTAAAGCGAGGGGGTAGAGGGGGGGCTCGGCCCATTGTCCGACACTCGACACTCGCTCGACACCGCTCGACACTACTCAACACCGCGCGACACAAGCTCTCGACCACAGATATTAGACCTAGATAGCGCAAAAGCAACTACTTCGCGTGCCACTTTTCGTGCCTAGCTTACGTACAAATATCGTAAGTGGCCACTTTCGCGTTCAGTTTGCATCGGTGTATTAGTGCTAGTCGGACGTCGGCGCTGGTGCAAGAGGTAGGGCGAAAGAGGCGCCGTACGCAGCGGCGTCTTTGAATCGATTTGATTTTCCGGTCAATAGTGCTGGTGACGTCATAAAATGTAGTCAAAAAAATGGCACGCTTGATTTTCATACAGATCGTGATACTTGCGATATCTAGGTCTATCTATATCTGTGCTCTCGGCGCTCTCAGACACTGCCCTCAAGCGAAGGTGCTGACGCGAAGTCCCCTCGTTGATCAAATATAGAGATGTGATGTTTGTGTACGTTGATGTGTATTTTTGTGCTTAAGGGCTCTTTTCGAGATATTTCTTACGTCACTCTTAAAGTTCACATGCTTGAGTGATGTTAGATACACATACATACATAAACTCACGCCCTTTTCCCATGGGGGTAGGCAGAAACTATAGAACGCCACTTGCTACGATCTTTACATACTCCTTTTGCCTAGTCCACATTCATAAACAACGGGATTGCTCGGATACCGCAAAGGTTAATAAAATTCACCAATTAACAGAAAATAATTAATCATTCCTAACTAAATCAAGATAAGAAAATACAAATTACTTGAAACCTAATTTACCAGGTTTCCAAACCTTACTATTTAATGAAAAGTAATTAAAACGCTTTAAACTAAGTGTAATCACAAGTTTTTCCGTGGTATTCAATGACACTGCATGAACGAGAATACCTCGTGAGCATCAAGTTTTCCAATTAGAATATTTTCGTGACTTGCCGTCAAGGTCGCGGGTTTTGTACCTACCTGAGGTCTGAACCACATAGTTTTTTGTTGAGTGCTTGTACCTTGTAAAGCATTGTGTTAAGTAATTTTCATTTGGTATTCGCATTTATAACGCACGTGTACATTCGAGTTTCCTAGTGCTCTGATGAAAAGGATGAGAGGCAAAAAGTTGGTGAACTACCGTGACTTCGTAAAAGTTGTGCATATTTTTGCATTGTTTATTTTTATATGGTTTACATGTCATATTTTATTTCCTTCTCATATCAGTATTAAATGAAAGACTTAACATTGTGGTTGGAATGGTGTTAGGTCATATCGCTAGAGATCTAGAGCAGTAAGATTTGTATTCGATTTGAATTGTTATCATTTATATCAATTAATTATTATTTATTTATTTAATATGTTTTAACAACAAAACAAAATTAAATTGAGCTATTGAACCATATTGTATGTAGAGGAGAGAGCGAGACAATAGTTTCAACGAAGAAAAAAAATTTTTTTTTTCAGTATCGAGACATAATCTGGCCATAATATATAGCAAGATAAAACCAGACCAAAATAGAAACAACTCGCCACTCAAATGGCGTATACAGGCTGTCAGTATTACTTCCAAAGAGTCCTTAAAACCCAAAGTTTCAACTTCGCAAGTAATTTATGAGCGAGCTCAGCGAGCCTTCCACTCATTAGGGAACAGGTGGCGCCTCCTTGCGGCGCTCCTGGCAACTAACTTTGTTTTAATAACGAAGTTTCATTCATATTGACGTTGTCTGGATGTATTGATTTTGTCATAGATGTTATTTAGATATCGAAATTCTATACAGGGTCGAATCCCGGACATCGACACTAAAACGGCCACATTTTTTCGTTGACTAAAAAAAAAATCTGCTATTACCTACAAAACTGCAATACCTACACAGTCAAAGGAAACAGCAGTTTAAAAAAAAATGTTTATGAATGCTACAGTTTACTTATGGGTTTAGTGTCTGAAACCTTATTTTAAGCATTAGTGCTTGTGTTAGGACATTCCGCTCTTCCACTACGGAAAACTGAGTAAAATAAAGAATTATTTCAAATCCCAATAAAAGTAATTATGTTAATTGATAATTAATAGTTATTTTTTTTTCAAATAAATTGTCAGCAAGCATATAATTAAACGGCAAAGTTACATAAACACGTTCCATCACGTCCTAGAGATTAAATCTACAATCTGTAAACTCCCTATTGACAAACAAGCTTCACTGATCTCCCTAAAAAAGCGGTAGTTAAGAAATAAAACTCTGTGTACTTGCAAACTCTAGAAAAACTGCAACAAACTTCGTCTGTGGTACAATAGCCGTCTTTACGCAAATACGCACGAGGAGGTAAGTGACACGCTTCGCCACCTCCACTGGTCATCTAGTAGATGCAACGTAGGTATCCTTCGTTTAGAATTTAGTTTCAGAACTTGTGAACAAAAATGTTTATTAAAAAAATATCAACATGTTACGCTACAGCTAAACGTTTTTTTATGAAAATGTGGAACATAATTATGTTAAGTCTGATGTAATAGGAGGCAAGCGTATGGCACCAACCGGGCTCACATGGAGCAAGGAGAAAGTGATTGTAACGCATTTTGCAGCTAGTAGGTAACTTATAGTAATTATTGTTACACTACAACTCTATCACTATCATCACTATCACTACTTATTATAAAACAAAGTCCTCCGCCGCGTCTGTCTGTTCGCAATAAACTCGAACACTTTTTCATGTTGTTTTCACCAATATATAGAGTGGTTTTCGAGGAAGGCTTTAGTTAGAATATAATGAGACCGACATCCACGCGGGTGAAGCCGCTGGCATCAGACAGTATTTATAATTGTTCTACTACTCCATCACTATAATTAAATTAACAATATTTAGGTAAGCTTATTGATCACATTTATGCTAATTGATTACATAATATTGTAATTGCGGTCATATTGTAAACTGCTGTTTGTGTGTGAACGTATTAGGAGTTGACCACATACCCACAGCCCCATATCAAAGGTGGCTCATTGCTATATTGTAGTCGATGTGTTTTCTGATTTCTTTTTTTTTATATTACAAAAAACCGGTGTAGATACTAAAATAAAACTGATAATATGAGAAAAACGTGGTTCGAAAATAGTTAATACGAAGTAAAACTAAATCAATGTTATTTATAATATACCTTTTTAGTACAGTCGAACTTGAACTAAAAAGATATCTGCAGGTAAGATAAACTTATTAGCTTGTTCGACTGTACCTATTTTCATTAACTTCACAGAGGTCATAACATACATA
Organism: Diarsia mendica; assembly: GCA_949316265.1. Classification (NCBI taxonomy): domain Eukaryota; kingdom Metazoa; phylum Arthropoda; class Insecta; order Lepidoptera; family Noctuidae; genus Diarsia; species Diarsia mendica. Next base: position 4,804,776 of record OX438906.1, on the reverse strand, counting down.
CTTCTCAAGCAACTTTGGCCCATAATTATACCTGTCCTTACAGTCTCACAAAAATATAATAAAATACAATTTGTGTTAGTAACTCAACCCTTTAAATTTTAAAGGGCTAAAAGTCCTCTTCCAAGACGAGGTCCTTTAAGTTGGTATACGTTGGTAATGTATGCCTTGTACTTTCACCCTGCCCTGTTCTGCCTTTTTTTGGGAGGGTGTAATATAAAAACTGACTCCTCCCGCTTTGGGTGGAACGAAAGGGAGTGTCAGACTTCTACTGATTAAAACCGCCCATGTTCCGTCTTAGCACTTTGTATCCAGGTTCAAAGTATCTCTTACTCGACAGCCACTTGACGGTACAGCAACTAGACTGGATTGACACAAAGGGTACTTTTTCTCCCGGTAGTACAATCCCGTGGGATACTTACCAAACTCGCGCGAAAGCGGGCGAAGCCACGGGCAAATGTTAGTTTTCCTTATAAGTAGATGAAAGTTTCAGAGAGAGAGAAGAGAAGAGAAGAGAACGCCCAATTAGTCTTAAAACTGATCGGCGAATGTTGTTGCCTAGCAATCCCTATTATCCCAATCAGTTCTATGTATTTTCAGATCACATTTGCCTTTCTAAACCATTTATAAATCTACCTTTGATCTTAGTACTTCAATCTAAGAATCCTTGAATGCTTTGAATCGAACGGTTTTAAGTCCTAATCCATTTCCGAACTCAACCGAGAGCGTCCGAAACCACACGAGCTTTGTCTAAAGAGTGATTCCATTGGTCAGTGATAAAAGGCTACATTCAAGGGCCCTTTCGAACCGTGTCGGGTTTACGAGGCATTTACGTACAAGCCTGTGCTTAAAGTAACATAATAGCACGCTTATAATCCCTAAAGGGTTTAGGTAGAGGTGGAGGTACCATGTTTAACCTTTTCAGCGCCACAGTCACGTTATTTAAACGACAAGCCGAATAAGCTAAAAAGTGCCTTAAGTATGTCGACTTAACGTACTTTTTGGCTTGTCGTCTTACTTGACTGTGGTGGTCAAAAGGTTAAGTTCCATGTAACTTACAGGGGACGAGTCTATTGGCTGTGTACTGAGAAATTCATAATGGCAAAACACAACATTGCCTTGGGTGGTGGAAATTCCTCCCGCTCTGGGCAGAGCGGTAGGGAGTGTCAGACTTCTACTGACTAAAAACCACCCATGTTCCTTCTTAGCCCTTTGTGTCGAGGCCGTGGTATCTCTTTCAAACAACCCGTTGCCCGGACGGGAAGGTGATGGTACCTTATAGTACACCCGCAATCCGCCAGTTATGTTTAAGTCCCATGTAATAGGGGGCGAGCCTATTGCCATCAACCGGGCACAAATCCAGACACAGTCGCTGCTACTTAGGAATACCTAATGGCAAAACCCAATATATAACACTTTGCCCGACCTGAGAATCAAACAATAGGGGATCGAACAAAAAAAAAACTAATTAGTCCGTCAGATAGATTTACAAAAAATATTGGACACATATTTTTTTCTTTTTTCACGTAAACAAAAAATGAAGACGATACAGGTGCTTCGAAAACTCGTGTGACCTGACGTCATATGATAGTAGATTTTGTACCTACAAGTGACGTTTCAAGCCCCACTCCATGATCTTTGACACTTTTTATCTTCGTCATTTTATATTAATTTGATAAAACAAAAAACACGTAAGTATCCAATATTTTTTGATAATCTAACTGACGGACTAAACAGAATCATATTTTTTGAGTCAGTCCGATCCCCTGTCTACACGTGTGTAAGAAGATTCTAAATTCAGATATAACAGTTGATTGGAATCTTGTTTATTACTAAAGTGGGTTGTACTCGTATGATATAAATTACCAGAAGTTTGAAATGGTTCTAGATCTTAGTTCTAGATTGTCTAAAGATATTGTACTGTGATATAAAGTCACTTGGGAATTGATGAAAATGTAACTAATTATGGCATTTCTCGGCTATGAATCGAAGTCTATTTTGAAACACCAAATCAATTATGAAATCTTAGAAATAAAAACAAATAAATCATCAACATTGCCCAGCCTTTCATAACTATATTGGGATCAGCTTGCAGTCTAACCGGATACAGTCCAAAACCTGTATTTTAAATGGTGCGACAGCCTATCTGACCTCAACAACCCAATTAGTACTGAGTTATATACGGTACCTTTTGCAAAGTCCAATTTTTTGTCAAAACTTTTGAGCCACTGACTATCTGTCACGAACGTCAAAGATCAGTCTATACATGATAGCCGGGTCAAAATCAAAATCAAAACTCATTTATTCAAACTAGGCTGATAATCAGCACTTCTCGAAGGTCAAAATTTACTTTACTTTTTACATTTTTATAAGACAGTCCCCCAAAACGCCCACCCATCGACACTTCCTAGTGTTTAGCTGGAAAGAAGAAGTGGCGGAACAAACTTCCCAACACACATTTGACCAACCCATCCCAACGTGTTCCAAGACACAGAAGAAACTCGGTTTGCACTGGGTGGTTACCCATTCACGAACCAACATAAGCAATCATATTTTAACTTAAAGATCAACCCGAGCGTGCTCCAAATAAAAACAAATGCACCATCGAGCAGAAAATGACAGCAATTTAAAAAAAGAACATGTTTTGTTTTTTAATCTTAACGTGCGCATTAGTAATATGAACTTTTTACCCGAGACTCCTTAGCCCGCTTCGTTAGCCAATGAGACTAGCTGTAGCTGCTAACTTAGTACTCCTATCTATGTCTGCTAGCCTAGTACTTTTATACGTATGTGTTGGTTCTCGTTATCTCCGGTGAGGTCAATCTAAAAGGTCAAGCTAACGTTGTGAATGGTGTGTGACGCAAGAAGATGCTTCTGACGTCGGCTTTTACCTAGTAACCGACTGCCTGAGTGCCTGAGTACTTATTCCAGTCTCTTTGGTGATTTCTAAGATTTAGATGTATAGGATTTTGTGTCTAATTCAATTAGTCCGTCAGATAGATTTCCTAAAAATATTGGACACATTTTTTTTCTTTTTGTACGTAAACAAAGAATGAAGACGATACAGTGCTTTGAAAACTCATGTGACGTCATATTGTAAGACAGTAGTATGACATTTTTTACCGGCCAGTGACGTCACAAGCCCCCACTCAAATCTTTGACGCGTTTTATCTTTGTCAATTTTTACTGATTTGATAAAACAAACTACGTGTACTTTAGGTTTTAAAATGTAACAATGTTGATAAAAATACCGTAAATGAACATTTGAATAGCATTAAGTTTGGAGGCTTAATATTAAAAACAATCATTTTCATCCAAATGGCCCTCAACCTACCCATTCTAGTACAATGGAAGTAATTCCATTTTGACAAAAGAAAAAATATTGTCATCATTAACTCCTTTTGTTCGAAAAACCCCAGCCATTAATTCAAAAACCTAATAAAATGTCTAGCGATCAACACAGCACCATTAATATTTCTCGACGATTGCTCGCAGTTAATCAAGAAACGTCTGTCTTTCAAAATTAAACCGATTCTCCGTCCTTTGCCTAATTGTGAATTCAGCGCGGGCGACGCTCGACACGTATCCGATAGTCCCTTATAATTCGCACATTGTTCGCAGAACCTCCATCAAATAGACTCTTGTTACATTGTGCGAAAATTTACGCGAAAATTTTGTGCGAATTTTTCGGATCGATGGTTCGAGATGTTTTTGTGTTCAGGGACGGTTGAGAGAGAATTAAATGGTGATCTTAAATGTTAGATGGTGAAAGTGATAGATCGGCTGATTTCTATTGCTGGGATTGATCGGGTCGACTTTTTATTGGCAGGACTTGACTTTACTTATCTGGGTATGTCTATTGTTAAAATACAACCTTATTTACTGTGCTTAAAGTTTACTTAGTTGGTTAATTAGGTACCGGAAAGAGCTTTGTTGTGGGAAAACCTCTTCTAAATCAAGCTTCGTACAGTAATGATTAAATATCTATATTTATCTATATAAGCCTATAATGTTCCCACTGCAGGGACTCAGGCCTCCTCTCTAGGAGAGGGATGGGCTATAATCTCCCACGCGGGCCCAGTGCGGATTGGTAGATGTCACATATCTTCGAATTTTTTGGTTCAAAGACATGCCTGTTTCCTCACGATGTTTTCCTTCACCGTTTTGAGAACAGTGGTGATGAAATAAATTACACAAAGAAATGTGCCTGACGGGGTTCGAACCCACGACTCACTGTTCGTAAGTCGGGGCCACCACCACTGAGCCACCACTGCTCTCAGTACAGTAACGATTAAATATACGAATTCTTTTTTTTTTTGGACTTTGGGAAATTTTCAAATGACTCCTCCCGCTCTGGGCAGAGCAGTAGGGGAGTCAGACTTCCACTGACTAAAAAACACCCATGATCCCGCGGTATCTTTTTCGAACAACCCGCAGCCCCGACTGGCGTCAGCCCTAGCGAACTCCTTCCATGTCGCTGACATCTCTTTTAGGCACGCGTGGAACACAAACGAGCCGTCGACACGGTCTGTCGTCGTCAAAAACTAGAAATACATGAACCCTTACGAATTGAACCGTCACCAGTTGTCCATACAGTCCAGTTTATTCTGCAGTGATAGTCTAGAGGTGTGACCGTGCGTCGTAATGTCAAGTCCAGTTCCAACTACTGCGAGACCTCACACATTGAATTTTCGCGAGTGAGATTTTGCTAACCTTTTACTACTTCTTGGTAATTAAATAAATGCTTTTGTAATAACTAATTTCGCAACTGAAAATAACATTAAACTCCGATGCACTTCATTCTGTCAACAAAAACAGGCGCTCATTAACAAACAAGTCAAATTTAACAAAATATTAGGTTTACAGACAAAGTAAACAATTCATCTTCACTGCAGCATTGTCTATTTACAAAAACAACAGTTTCATTCAGCTGCATCGCTATCATAATAAAACAAAAATACTTATTAATTTAGTCGCTGAATTGAATTGTGCAAAACTCGTGGCGATCTTCAGGTTAAGCTGTGCTTGCCCGGGATGTCCATGGATCGGTGATCCATACCGGGTTTCCTCCGTGCCTCGGTAAGCACGTTAAGCCGATGGCCCCGGCTGTCATTTATACATCATTGGCAGTCGTTATAGGTAGTCAGTGACCAGAAATGTTGACACCCAGTCTTACCGAAAGGTATCGTATTGCCGAGTACTAACTGGATTGTGGAGGTCAGATAGGCAGTCGTCCAAGTAAAATACTAGTATTCAGCTGCATCGGTTAGACTGGAAGCCGACCCCAACATAGTTGGGAAAAGGCTAGGCAGATGATGATTTAGTAGTTGAATTAACATCACTGCTGATTGAATGAATATTAATGGTAGTATTAATTTGCATTTTAAGGTGAAAACGCCAGAGTAGCCCATGAAATTCAAATTTTCCTAGTACCAATTTAGCGAATTCTATATTATTTCGTGAAAACTATATTAGTACTAGGAACCGGCGTGCGTTTATAACCAGATGTATGATGTGGTGGGTGGGACGAATATTAATGCAATTTATATTATTTTCCTAATAAATAGTCTACTAGCTGATGCCCCTCGGCTTCGCCCGCGTGGATACTGTAAAAACAATCCTTGATGGGGAGTATTATCATTCTAAAATTTCAGCTCGATCGGTGCAGAACTTTTTGAGATTTTGAAGCGTACACAAACCAACATAACATTTTTATATAAATAGATATAGATAGATAGTCTATTTTCCTAAATGGTCACAGACGCAGTTACTATTATAAAAGGTCCATTTTACGCTTTTTAACGCAATTCATATTATGATCTGCTAAAGTGGGCATTTTAGACCCTATAGAGCAGAGGGAAGTGTCAGACACTTACTGACTAAAACCCATCCGTATACCTTCCTATATCCTTTGCGGTCCGGGGCCACGGTAAACCCCGTCGGGGCTACGGGTTGCTCACAAGAGAAACCGCGGCCTCGACATTAAGGGCTCGTTTACGGAGACGCGGGGCGTTGCGCGGCACGTGCAGAATGCCGTTTTCGTGCTTTTTTATTAATTTACTGAGAGACGAGTCCACCGTAACAAACGCTGCATTTTAAACAAACGAGCGAAAAATCGCTTCTCGTAAAATAAAGTTTTGAAATCGTTAACTTTTTCATACATCGCCATGTGTTTGAAATAAAAACGCTGCACGCGCCGCGCGACGCCCCGCTTGTACGTAAACATGCACTAAGGACTAAGAAGGAACTCGAGTGGTTTTTAGTAAGTAATAATAATAATAATATTCCACAACTATCACACAACGCCATCTAGTCCCAAGCTAAGCAGAGCTTGTGTTATGGGTACTAGACAACTGATAAACATACTTATATATTTCTAAATACATACATATTATAGATAAATTACACCCAGACACAGAACAAATGATCGTGCTCATCACACAAACATTTGTCCTGGGTGGGAATCGAACCCACGACCTCCGGCATAGCAGTTAGGGTCACTAACCACTAGACCAACAGGCCAGTCAAAGAAAGAAGAGAAGAGTAGAAGTCTGACACTCCCTTTCGCTCTGCCCAAGAGTGGGAGGGGTTATTTCATGATTTACCATTCACCAAAAAAAAAAACAAAAAAGGGCCACGGTAACTCTTTTGAACAAATCCCGCATTCGAAAACAAAGACATACATCCAGTACAATAACTTATCTTACGCATCACACAGTAAACCAATAAGTTTCCGCACAGGTGGCGCCACCGCTGTAGGTACCTACAGTATTGTAGGTAGTAATTAAACCTTCGCCGCGTGTAGGTATTAGCTAACCACAGGGACCACACCGCATTCATTTACAAAATGTCTGACGTTACGATGGATACGAGGAATGTTTTTACGCGCACTTTTGTTCTTTGTAGGTTGTTATTTTATGAAGGTTATTTGACTATTGTTTTGTCATTCTATCGACACATAAAGAAGAGGGGATTGGGCTATAGGTACTATTATATAATCAACTACGCGGGCCCAGTGCGGATTGTTAGACGTCACATGCCTGCGAATTTTTGGTTGGTTCTAGGCACAGATGACAGAAGTTTCTGTCATCTGTGGTTCTAGGACATGCCGGTTTCCTCACGATGTTTACCTTCACCATTTCGAGAGTAGTAAAGTAGTGATGAAATAAATGACACTGTAAAGTAATGCGCCTCCCTGGGTTCGAATTCATGATCTACCATTAGTACCTACTCACCTGAATGCGCACCAGTAGAAAAATAATAATGCTTGTAGTTATATCGAAGGTAAGAAATCGTGAAAGATTTCTTAAAAACATCCCCGTCGACGTCCCGTCGTCGTTGCCCATCCTTCTCCTAGAGAGGAGGCCTGAGTCCCAGCAGTGGGAACATTATAGGCTGATGATGATGATGATGATGATCCCCGTCGACGACAGAAACGCCATCGGAGGCATAGTTTGTAATAACGTCCACAAATTAGACACAGAGCTTCAAAAATCGGCAGTAATCGAGATTATCCAAATCTTGTCTAATTTAGAAAGATTCTTGACCGCCCAAACCTCATTTTCTTCGGAATTCCCCCAAAAGAGAACCCCTAGCAATTTCATCTCACGTTACCCATCCATTTTGACGTGATAACGTCTTATAATTCGATGGCCGGCTGCACGAACGAAAAAAGATGACGTCATGAGTCGTTACCTCGCTCTGAGGCGTTACCTCGCTCTGAGGCGTTCCATAGCAACGGCGTGTTAATTGTCGTTCCATAGCAACGGCGTGTTAATTGTTTGTTTATAGCAATGTAAGTGCTGTATTTTCTTATGACGTTGTCACGTTCAAGTATCGCCAGTAAACCGACTTTACAGACAACCGATTTTTTCTTTTTCTTTTAGGGTTTAGGAAATCATCTGGACAAAGCGGAACGGAGTGTCAGACTTCTACTGACTAAAAACCACCCATGTTCCTTCTTAGCCCTATGTGCCGAGGCCGCGGTATCTCTTTCGAACAACCCGCAGCCCGGACGGGACGTACCTACTCATCCATGGTTATAACTTTCTCTCTGTTTTGTCAACAGGATGCTTCAGGAAAATGCATAGCAACTCAGAAACATCTGGTGAAGGAGTGTCCAGAGATGCTGGCAATCTCAACATGGACGGGCCAGGTGCCTCGCCGACCAAACATGCCACCTGGAGCCAAGCTCTCGCAACTCATGGCTTTAGGATCCCGTCGCAACCCAGGGTCGGTTGTCTGGATGCTGGCGAAATCTGATGCGGAGATGCGGTAAGTGCGATAATGAGAGTAAAGATGAAGAGGAAATCCTATCAGTGACAACGAGAACATAGTCGTTGGCTACTGAAAAGATTATATTACTTAAGTTAATCAATAATTTTGTGTTAAATAAAAATTGTATGTGATTTTTGAAGACCCCCGATCGACCGCCGAAGAGTCTCCGTATTCTATGGCCACCCTGAATATGGTTACCGTAATTCAAATTTAAATTTAAATTATCATATACCAAATATGCGCATGGAATTGCTTTTTTTATTCAGAAATAAGCATAATAAGTAGGTACAGCCTGTCTATAAAGTCATGAAAATAAATGAGGGCGCTGCGGTCGTGCAGACTCGTGCACATAGCAACCCTGTATAGTGTGACTAAAATGGTTTTGATACTAGCACATTATTTTGTACAAGAAGCAAACCTGGTTTTAATTAAAATCTGTTATCTTATTTAAAAAAAATACAGAAACCATAAACAAAGATGCGACCTTTATTATAAATGATAATACCAGCCTATTACTGTCCCACTGCTGGGCAAAGGCCTCTTCTCAACAGAGACGGCACGAGCACTGATCACCACGCATGCTCAAGACGGGTTGGCGATTTCAGACTTATAATAATTATAAGTCCAGATTTCCTCACGATGTTTTCCTTCCGACCTTCATTGAAATAAAAATGAGTAAATAAAAGAAAAATGTTCGTACATATTTTTTATTAATGTTATATGTATTTTAACTTTTGTACCACTGTATGCCCGTTTTGCTGCAATATGTTGTTCGATTAGAGCCTTTCTGTTATTTTGATCTTCTTGTAAGAAAATCCAATCGATTTCAAAATTTTACGCGGGACTTCTAGGCTACATTTAAAATCCAGTTCTGTTTTAGCGAAATTTTATGTTGAAGTCATCCATTTCTTTCTTAGGACGGCCTGATCTGTGTTTGCCTTCATCTACAATACGCCTCACTGTACTCTCAGATTTTCCTGAAAGAAAGATTTAAAAAAAGATGTAATATCTAACAGAAAATACATAGCACTGTTTTTATTTCAAACATGTTAAAACTTATTCATATTTAAAATCACCGGTAAAGATTACCCAAAAGTATCAAAAGTTAACGTCGCACTACAATATGAGCTACTTACATTTGCAATCTAACCTATAAATGCGCAATGTAAACAATGCTTATTTTAGTCTTAAAATCGTTTATTTAGTAAATTTGTGACTTCTGGTAGATAAAAAACAAACAATAACACGATTACATACCTGTTATAGCTGCTGTTCGAGTATAAATATCATCCAAATTTGATAAAATTTGGTCAGCTTGGTGTTCTAACAAACATCGCTGATATACTTTGAAATAATTTCCCGAGCTCCACTCCTATTTGTTTTCTTCATATTTAACACGTTTTTTCGAAGTTTTGTCGACGTAGATTTGAAAAACATTAAAAAATGCAAAAGATATCAAGATAAATAACAAGTTGATGACAGCCGATGACATTTGATGTACCATGATTTAGTGTTGCCTTACTTTTGAATAATGTTAGTTCCTCAAACATTAATTTCATGACTTTATAGACAAGCTGTACCTACTTAGTAAAAAAAAAACATTTTGATACATTCCATGTGTTACGTAAATTATTTCGTGACCTTCTCAGCCAACTCTATAATTGATACCCTTATCATGTCGGTGCATAAAAATAACAAGTCCGCTATCTTTGGGAATCCGCCATTTATCGTAATCCGAATTTAGAATGACGTAATTTTAAAATTCAGTTGCTTGATTTGACCTAAACAAACATATTATTATACAAACATATTACGTCTGTGTGTCAGAACCGGGAAATGTGGCAGAAAAAAGGGGAGGCCTATACTCAGCAGTGGGTGATTCCGGGCTGATATGATGATGATGATGATGATGATCACGTCTGTAATCCCGGAAGAGTTAGACAGAGATGTACCCATTGGAACACCCACATTTCTCCAGTTATATTGAAATCTCATGTATTTAGGGGGCGAGCCTATTGTCATCAATCAGGCCACGAACCGGAAGACGCAGCGATGGTAGGCCTCCCACCAGGTGGACCGACGACATCGTGAGAGTCGCGGGCAACCGGTAGATGCAAACGGCAGGCTGCCGTTCTTTATGGCGTTCTATGGGGGAGGCCTTTGCCCAGCAGTGGACGTCTTATGGCTGATGATGATAATGAGGTCACAATTTCAGACCTGGGAATCATACCCAGGACCACATGCACATCAGTCGCACTTACATACAAACATTCCAACTTCAATATAAATGTGTAAAAAGTAAGCAGATACGCAAAACCTTCTTTCTTCTTTCTTTCTTTCTTTCTTTCTTTCAAAACCCGCAAAACACGGTTTGTTTTATGAACACAGTGAATATAATCTAGTTTACCGCAGTGCGAGCATAACATTTAATTAGTATTGCTTTTATCAGCGCCATTAAAGCGTCAGTCTGTAAATTGCTTGCAAAATGTGGTCACGCTACCGAGTGCCGTCCGATGAAATCCTGTTGCCATTAGATAAATGAACGGAATGAAAACGTATTTGATTGTAATGTTTTTGTGTATTATATAAATACTAGCTGAACCCGCGCATGCGTTGCAATGCGTTTTTCCTACCTACCTATCTACCACCCTACCTACTACCCTACCTACTACCCTACCTACTACCCTACCTACTACCCTACCTACTATCCTACCTACTACCCTACCTACTAACCTACCTACTACCCTACCTACTACCCTACCTACTACCCTACCTACTACCCTACCTACTACCCTACCTACTACCCTACCTACTACCCTACCTACTACCCTACCTACTACCCTACCTACTACCCTACCTACTACCCTACCTACTACCCTACCTACCTACTACCCTACCTAAAAAAAAAAAAAAAGTATCCTATGTCCTTCTCCTGGTTCTTAGCTACCTCCCTACCAATTTTCAGCTAAATCCGTCCAGCCGTTCTTGAGTTATAAATGGTGTAACTAACACGACTTTCTTTTATATATATAGATTATTCTGAGAGTTATGATTATAATAGAATAATTTTTGGACTGTATCATGGTGTGTTTGGGAATAGTGTGGCGGGCTTGTCCCAAAAAAAAAAAAAAAATCTATAAGTAATAAATAATACAAAAAGTCTATGGAATATGTGGTCCAAAAATGCATACATTCAAAGATTTTACCAAGACTCTCGATGAGTGTTCGTGTCTTAGTTTCATTGATAAATACGAGTAATTTTCATTAAAACCAATCATTTATATTTAAAGCTAAAAAATTACGACGTTGTCATATTGCATGCAAGGGTGTTTTAGATTAATAATCGTGACTTTGTCGAATGAAAAGTCGAAAAAAAGTCAATTGAAAAATAAATTCATACGGCAATTATTGAATCTTTATTTGGTCTCATTCATACCCTCCATCGCAGTTATGGGATATAAAAAACCCCTTTGTATATTTTACGTAAAACTGCAAATCAAAAAAATATTGTGGCATTCTGTTCGTTTGCGTCTCTCATCCACACACAGCTTTTAATCAATCAAGCACTATGAGTAATTAAAAGCCTTTTGCACTGAACTACAACATTTTTTAATCAACGACGAAATTAATTAACATTTTAATAAATATTTGCCGTTACACTCGTTACAAAAGAAGCACCTACATGCCAGTGCTATCAATGGCCAGCAGATCAAGCAGGTTTTAAAGAGATTGGCCTGATAAACCTTAGGCCAAAGCCAAGCTACCCTAGACAAAAAATACAAAAGGTCAGTTTTATGCAATGAGAGGTATAAAAGTACTAGGCCTGTGTGGACGGTGAGAAATGAGCTAGCTCACCGTCTGTCTGACCTATGAAGATGGCAGGCCGTGTCGACGGCGCGTTCGTGCTCCACGCGCGCCTCAAAGAGATGTCAGCAACATTGCAGGGGCCCACAGGGGCCAACGCCTGCCAGGACCAAGTTGTTAGAAAGAGATACTGCGGCCTCGACATAAAGGGCTAAGAAGGAACATGGGTGGTTTTTAGTCAATAGAAATCTGAGACTCCCTTTCGCTCTGCCCAAGAGCGGGAGGGTTATTATTTATAATGTTATTTTCGGGTTATTCGATGATTTCCCAACAGCCAAAAAAAAAGGGTATTCACAGATCAAAGCAAATGCGACTTAATGAGAAGATGAATCTAATTGGCTGTCATTATTCAGCCACGAGGGTGTTATTGGAATGCCTCCCACTAGGTAGGGCGATGACCAGGTGAAGGTTGAGGGGGTTATGTAGGGGGATCTGCTGGATGCAAAACGCACGGGACCGGTCAATATGGCCACACTTAGGAGAGGCTTGTGGGAGTCATGCATACAACATCAAGCGCTTGTGACCGTCCGTCGCGCGCCGCGGTCGGATCGCAACTGAGTGCCGCTAGCCGACGCGGTCGTATTTATGTGTTTGCATCAACGGTGTCCTCGGCGGAGCTGGCAGAATTGGACGTGCGCCCGCGCCGAGTGTCATCTATTTACTAAAGCTGCTCGCGGACCAGCGGTATTTATATCGAGCCAAGTCGGATTCCTGATTGGCTCTCTGTAACTTTGTGTTCGTTCTTAACCAATAGGATTTAAGTATGTTAAGTTATTTTGTATAAATATCGTAGTGACAATAAACCATGTACCATTCACATAATCATTGTTTTACTGAGCAGTCCCTATGTACTGGCCCATATTGGTGACCCCGACGTGATTTTTTTTAAATATCAACCAACATGGAAAAATTCGACGACGCTGTTGGCGTACCAGCAACGAGCGAAATGGAAATTTCTGCCATTGCTCTGCAAGCGAAGATTCCACAATTTTGGCGTGAACAACCAAGGCTTTGGTTTGCTCAGTTTGAGTCAGTCATATCACCACACAAGACCAGCGATGAACAAAAGTATAACCTGGTGATTCCAGTCCTAGAGAGAAAAGATATCCAACAAGTAGGCGATATCATCTGTAAACCACCAGACACAGGAAAATACATTGCACTGAAGAAACGTTTGCTGTCGGTATATGAAGAAACTGAGACTCAACAATTTCAGAAGCTTCTGAGTGGATTAGAGCTTGGTGACCAAAAGCCAACTCAACTCCTGAGAATAATGCGAGAACTGGCTGGCGAAAAAGTTCCCGACGACGCGCTCAAAATATTATGGATGGGCCATCTACCCTCACAAGTCCGAGCAGTACTATCGGTGAACTCAGAATCTACCCTCGATATTCTGGCAATGATGGCTGATAAGATGATGGAGCATACGGAGCACACAATAGCGGAAGTCAGCCCAGCTACACCTTCACCAAGTACCAGCACTCAATCAAGCAGTAGTCAAGATTTGCAGTTTCAAGTACTGACGAAACAAATCGAGAAACTCACTCTTGAAATCGCTTCACTCAAGAAAGTGCACAGTGTTGATCGTCGTTCATATCGCCGAAGTAATTTCCGATCAAGATCAAGGTCCCGCTCAAGATCAAGAACTGGGAAGAAGCCTGGAGATTCAGACTGGGAATGTTATTATCATCATCGATACGGAAACAAGGCTAAAAAGTGTGAAGCACCATGTTCCAGGAAACCATCGGAAAACTAAGCACTACATCGACTGTGGCGGACGTCGATGGAACGAAAACGAACAACCGCCTATGTATAACAGACATCAATTCACGAGTACGATTCCTTGTCGACACGGGTGCAGACTTATCAGTGCTAGCCGTAAAGAAAAAGCGAACACCGATAAATACGCCTTTCAAATTATTTGCCGCAAACAATACACCAATCCAGACATATGGCGAACAAAGTTTACAACTGAACCTTGGACTACGACGCAACTTCAGGTGGACATTCATACTGGCTGATGTCAAGATGTCAATTCTCGGTGCCGACTTCCTCAGACATCACAGACTACTGGTGGACCTACATAGCAAGAGACTTATTGACACATTGACCGAACTCTCAGTCAATACAATGGCGATACGAAGTTCTCAAGATACCACACTTTACGTAGTTGAACCGAGCCACCGTTACCGTGCACTTCTTCAAGACTTCAGTGACCTGTTAAAGCCCATGACACCTACCAAGGAAATCAAGCACAATGTGAAGCACTATATTGAGACAACTGGACCCCCACTCTTTTCAAGACCACGCCCACTTTCACCGAATAAATACAAGGCAGCCAAAGCCGAGTTCGAATCAATGATGGCAATGGGAATATGTCAGCCTTCAAAGAGTCCGTGGGCTAGTCCAATGCATGTGGTGTCAAAGAAAGACGGAACCCTTCGCATATGTGGTGATTATCGTCGTTTGAACTCAGTCACGCTTCCCGACCGATACCCAATACCGAGGATTCAAGACTTCACCTACCAATTAGATGGCATGAAAATCTTCTCGAAGATAGACCTGAAGAAAGCATTTTTCTGGATTCCTATTGCTGAAAATGACGTAGAAAAGACAGCAATCACGACACCATTCGGTCTTTATGAATTTTGTGGCATGCCCTTTGGATTACGCAACGCACCACAAACCTTCCAAAGATTTATGCATGAAGTTCTGAGAAGCCTGGATTATTGTTGCTACTGTTTCATCGATGATCTCCTCATATATTCCGAAACACCAGAGAAACATGAAGAACATCTACGGCTTGTGCTAAAACGTCTGTCTGACTACGGCATCGGAATCAATTTAGACAAGTGCGTATTTGGTGAAACGAAACTAATATTTCTCGGTTACGAAGTCACACAAGAGGGTATTTCGCCAACTGCGGAGCGCATCGAAACAATTATGAACTACCCGAAACCGTCAACTATTCAAGACTTACGACGTTTTCTTGGAATGGTAAACTTTTATCACGATTGTTTACCGAAGCAAGCCGAGATCCAAATCGAACTGAATAAGCTCCTGCACAATAAGAAGAAGAACGACAAAACCCCCATTATTTGGAACCCGGAAGCAGAAGATGCCTTCAATAAATGCCGCCAAAGCATATCTGAGGCTGTCCAGCTAACACATCCAGTTCAAGGTGCCCCATTATGCATCATGACCGACGCTTCTAGCTTGAGTGTCGGCGCCGTCCTACAACAGAAGATAAAGAACAAATGGAGACCGCTTTCTTTCTTCTCAAAGAAGCTCAGTGACACACAGTCGAGATACAGCGTATATGATTGCGAATTACTAGCGATATATATGGCTGTCAAACATTTTAGACGACTCATAGAAGAAAGCGAAGTTGTGGTGTATACAGACCACAAGCCCCTGTCTTACGCCTTAAATAAATCAGGAAGCCCAAGCGACACACCGAAACGTGAAAGACAACTCCATTTCATCAGTCAGTTCTGCAGCAAAATAGAATACATCCATGGAAGGGACAACATAGTTGCTGATGCATTGTCTCGCATCACTGCCATCGACTGTCCTTCCGTCATCGATTTCAATCAACTGGCTGAAGAACAATCACGTGACGAAGATTTAAATCGCCTGTTGAAGCAAAACAATCTCCACTTCATTGAGATATTTCCGCCTGGATCGAAGAAACAAGTTTACTATGAGAACTCAACCAAATCTCCACGTCCATACCTACCTAAATCATTTCGTGAAACTGCCTTCAAAGCACTACACGAAATGAGTCATCCCGGTATCCGCACCACAAGAAAAATGATAACGGAGAAATACTTCTGGGCCGGAATGAACAAAGATATTACTACCTGGACGCGATGCTGCACTTCATGTCAACGTGCTAAAATCAATCGACATACAATTACTCCGCTGGTACAGTTTCCTGAGTCAAGAAGATTTGAACACATACATGTTGACATTGTTGGACCTCTTACTCCATCAGAAGGATACCGATATATAGTCACGATGATCGATCGCTGCTCCAGGTGGCCCGAAGCAGTACCAGTCAGCGATATAAGCGCGGAAACCGTCGCTCGAGTGATATACGATACATGGATAACTCGCTTCGGTTGCCCACTACGCATTACTACAGACCAAGGACGGCAGTTTGAGTCAACATTGTTCAACAAACTGATGAACAAACTGGGTATATCAAGAATCCGCACCACTGCCTACCACCCGCAGTCTAATGGGCTTGTAGAAAGATTTCATCGTACTCTCAAGACAGCAATAATCGCAAGAGGAAATCAACAACAATGGGTTCAAGAGTTATCAACAGTATTATTTGGATTACGCACATCAATTCATAAAGAAACCAACTACAGTCCTGCTACGATGATTTACGGCAGCTCATTAAGAATACCGGCAGATGTTTTCGCACCTGTGAAGATAAGCGACGAAGACCCGTTATTCTTACGTCATCTAACGGAATCAATGGCATTGCTGAATGAGCACTGCGCACGTGCACCGGTGCGACAACAAACCAAGTCCTACGTACCGAAACATCTGTTGACATGTACGCATGTATTTATACGTGTAGACTGTGTCAGAAAATCACTCACACCACCGTATGAAGGCCCGTATGAAGTCATTGAGAGACACGACAAACACTTCAAGATTCGATTGCCCAATCGAGAAGCAGTGGTGTCGTTAGATCGCCTGAAGCCTGCCTACATACTGCCAGCAGCCACAGAGGAAAAGATTGAAGACAGCCCATACGTCACTCGTTCTGGCAGGATCGTTAAACCTACAGCAAGAGTACGGTTTTCTTGAAAGGGGGTACTGTGGGAGTCATGCATACAACATCAAGCGCTTGTGACCGTCCGTCGCGCGCCGCGGTCGGATCGCAACTGAGTGCCGCTAGCCGACGCGGTCGTATTTATGTGTTTGCATCAACGGTGTCCTCGGCGGAGCTGGCAGAATTGGACGTGCGCCCGCGCCGAGTGTCACCTATTTACTAAAGCTGCTCGCGGACCAGCGGTATTTATATCGAGCCAAGTCGGATTCCTGATTGGCTCTCTGTAACTTTGTGTTCGTTCTTAACCAATAGGATTTAAGTATGTTAAGTTATTTTGTATAAATATCGTAGTGACAATAAACCATGTACCATTCACATAATCATTGTTTTACTGAGCAGTCCCTATGTACTGGCCCATAGGCTTATATTCAGCAGTGGAAGTCTTTCAGCTGAAAAGTGATGATATTATTGAATTGTGCGTCTTTTAACGCTCTTTGTAAAAAACTGAGGCTTCTGCCCTATCTTGTGTAGTATCCCTAGACCAGCAACTGACAAGATTAATGTGCTTAGCCTCCCAATTAAATGGATCCCAGTGACCTCAGGCTTTACCCCCTTACCCAAAAGCGAATGAACTCAGAATAAATAAGTTCTTACAAGTCATTTCGTTCGGGACATGAATAAGTGCTCTATTTCTTTTAATTATTAAACTTTGAAGTGCAATCGGTTTTAATTGTTATTTTGCTTGGGTTCATAATGAAGTAGATGTTGTAGGTTGCTCTGGTGGCGTGAAATATACCAGAACACATAATAAAATCACGCCTGTAATCCCCGAAGGGTTGGGCAGAGGTGTACCTAATAGTACACTCACATTTCGTCTGTTATATTTAAGTTGCATATAATATAATAGGGGGGACAATGAGTCCATGGAGCTTTTGGTGATCCAGGGTAGAGCGGAAGGCACGACACCACTTGGTCGATCTGCAACCATTAAATCTGTCACCAAGATGCCTCTGGCGGAATTTGATCGCCATGTGGTGAAAAACCGGCCAAGTGCGAGTCGGACTCGCGCACCGAGGGTTCCGTAAAAAAAATATATTATGTGATGTAACTAAAAATTTATGGTTTTCGTAATTATTCCTTTATCTATGCTATAAGACGTTGCTTCGTACCAAATTTCAAGATTCTGAGTTCACGGGAAGTACCCTGTAGGTTTTGATTCCCTTGCGAGTGTCGAAAATTTGCGGCATAAACGGGAGTATCTTGATGTAACTAAAAATTTATGGTTTTCGTAATTATTCCTTTATCTATGCTATAAGACGTTGCTTCGTACCAAATTTCAAGATTCTGAGTTCACGGGAAGTACCCTGTAGGTTTTGATTCCCTTGCGAGTGTCGAAAATTTGCGGCATAAACGGGAGTATCTTTTGATCGCGTTGACTTAGAAGTTTGATTTTTTCACAGCTCCAAGAGACCATAGACTTGAGTATTTGATATGAATTTCAGCTTGATACCTCCACGCGTTCCTGAGAAAAAAGGTCTTGACAGACAGACAGACGGACAACAAAGTGATCCTATAAGGGTTCCGTTTTTACCTTTTGAGGTACGGAACCCTAAAAATGACCACAAAGGCAGCGACCGCAGTTGTGGGGGGACCCCCATGACAACGACCACTCTGTCAAGAGTGAACCACTAAGAAAAAGAATAGAGAGCGAGCATTTTTCTTATGCTACTGAGAAATTCCTGATGGAAAACTACTTTCACGGGTTTAGGCAAGTTATGTTTAGCTTCTCAAGTCGTAAAAATTGTATCTAATTTATAAAGTAAGAGAAGGAGAATTCCGAATATTGTTGCGATTGGGCAATGTAAGTACAAAGAAATTTCAACAAAAATGTTATTGAATAAGATTTTATAATATACTAAGTTTTTCACTAACATCTTATTATGAAATACTCAATTTTGCTATTGAGTGCAAATTAGCATAGGTATCTAAACGAGCGTAAAAATATTGTTTGGTGCCATGGATCCTGGCCATAGCCTTTGTTAGCGAGGACGTCTCGCGCTTGTCCGGGTTTTTTGTAAGACCTGTCATTACGCACTGCTATACTAAAAACTAATGAACATCCAAATCCCCACTTCAAATCACCCCACTTATTACCAAGACATGACTGGTGATTGCCCAAACGAGCGAACATTACTCTGAGCACCAATCGTGTATAATCCCCGTCGTTGCCGACAATTATACTCCATTATAGCACCTTCGGGTCGGGTTCCGTAAGATTATTTACCTAGCTGTAGTACGGCTGTTTTGGGTTAAATTTCTAAGGCTTGACTTAAATCCTTTTGATACGGGGATTGAGCTTGTCCTGGCTTACCAGCTTATTTGAAACTAAATATGGTTAGAGCGTTGATTATTTGATCGAAACACGGTTTTCTTTCTTGATGGCAGTTGTGTTGGATTTATCGATAAATTACACACATCAAAAGTGTCTAGGGATCAACATATATTTTTGCTAACTTTTCTCCTGATTGATATTACTTAATTAAAATTTTCTTTAAGGATTCATCAAATAAAGTGTTTTCGTTTGTCACAGTAACGATAAACCAAGTCACCTTTGCATTAATAAAGAAATTTGCCATTTTCCTAATAAAGGGATTTTTGACATTTGAACCACTAACATTAAAGTTCGAAAAAAAGACTGAAATAACAGTTTTCTTTAAAATTTTATTGGGTAACTTAAACAATTAATAATCCGTGTTTCTACCGCGAACACTAACAACACAAGAACATCGGTTTGGCATACTCAAAATGAGTTCATCCAAATCACGCTGTGGAATGGCCGCCCATGTTCGTTGCAACAACAAAAAAAGGTCTTCTTGCGACTGGATACCCTCCATATTCGGCAGAGCTCTTCTCTGTAGCATATCCCATGCATGCTCAATCGGGTTCAAGTCTGGCGACTGAGCAGGCCAGGGCAGGACATTGATGTTAGCTGCGGCGAGAGTCTGTCTTACAAATCTTGCGGTGTGCGGTCGTGCATTAACTGAAATAAGGGACCGATTTGCACTTGTAGAGGAACGATGACGTCTGATACAATCGTCTCAGCATAAATTTGAGCGTTGAGGTTGCCTCTGATCCAAATCAACTCAGTTCTTCCGCCGATCCAAATACCCGCCCATACCATGATGGTTCCACCACTATAAGGATGGACTTCCTGGCAGGATTTTAATCGCTGTTGGCGTCCAGGGGTTCTCCAGTGTCGTATACGTCTTGTATCCGGTCTCATACCAAAACGAGACTCATCAGAAAAGCACACGAGAATAGAGACGTCCGCTCTTTCCCAAAAACAGTGCAAATAATTTAATGACCACACCTATTTATTAAGGAAATTATCTGAAATCGTCAGATAACTCCGAATATTCCGACCCCAAATCTAAAAAAAACATGACTTAGCATCATCATTTACTTTGGGAGTCCGCCATATAAGATTAGATTAGACTAAATGTTGTTTAGATCAAAAACCGGGAAGTGCTAGTTAATTTAACTTCTAATATTTATTTACATAGTTAAAGATTAAACTAATTAAAGCGTGTCAAAAAGCAAGACAAATAACATTTTCATAAATAAGTACTCGCAAAATATTCACTGTTTCTCTACGTAACACCTTGAAAGGGTACCGACGACGCAACAGTACAAACAAGAATTAAATTTGCTTGAACACTGAATTATTTATCAGTTGCTTGAATTGGATAGAAAAGTTTCAAAGACTTGAACGGTTCAGGTAGATAATCCACGCTGGAGTTTTAAACGGAGTAACTTAGACGATCGTGTCAGGTATTATTCTGTTTGTTTTAGACAACTTTGGTGTTAGAAGTGCTTACTTTGAGTTGGTACAATGGGAGTTTATCGACCTTCGTTTAGAGGTACTTACAAACATAGATCAGAGCTAAGCCCGCTACACTATTCCCAAACCACTGCAAATCCTGAAAAGCGAAATCAACAGCGGCGACCACCAGGAAAGCAATGAACCTCAAAGTCCCAGAGAATCAATTTAACTGTCTTGGATCCCGCAACGAAACCAATCAGAACAGAATAGCGGAGGATTAGGAGAAACATAATTTCTGCGTGGATGAGAGAGTCTATCGTCGACGACGATAGACTCTCGTCGTCGCCTTGCACGGCCCTCATGAGTGCTGACGATGTCTCAGGTGAGCTAGGACATCGACAAAGGAGTTTTAATGCTCGAAGGGGGGTTGCGCTGAATTGGTGTCAGATGTCAGTTCTCGCAGATCATCCGTCAAGGTGACAATAGACTGGCTTATGGTGGTATGTTTAGTGGATGCAAGCCATAAATAACCTTACCGTCTCCCCGGACGGTGTGGAATGCGTCAACAAAAAAGGGAGTACCTACTATACACATGTTCAAATCGGCTTGATTGCTTCAGTATGAGTAGTAACCAACACAAATATTAAGTCTAGGGTCGGTTCGAATCGAATATTTAGGGTATATGTAGAATAGGGTATGACGTTCCTCATGGATTTGAGAATGCGGGATCCTCCGACTAGACGAAAGTGGTGTCTGATGAGGTATACTATACTGCCCAATGATTTGTTGTACATATATTAACAGCGATCTTGCTGATAGTGATATCTTCCAGTCATCGTTCGTAGTTATATTATACTAGCTTTTGCCAGCGGCTTCGCCCGCGTGAAAATGTCGATTTTCCATACAAACTTTCATCCCCTATTTAGCTCCCTTAGGGGTTGAATTTCAAAAAATCCTTCCTTATTCCTTGTCTAAATTATAAAGGGAACCTCTGTGCAAAATTTCACCTTTCTAGGTCCAATGGTTTGGGCTGGGCGTTGATGAGTCAGTCAGTCAGTCAGTCAGGACTTCTCTCTTTATTATTAGATTTAAGAAATAATGGCAAATCGAAGCTCCAACCAAAATATGTATGTTTGTGAACAATAATAATAAAAAAAACCCAAAGAAAAGTGTGGACCTCCCTTTAATCCAGTAAGTAGATAAGTTCGGGTACTAAGATAGTGCTATCGTTCTATAGACATTCTGAATTTGTTTGTCGTGAAAAACAGTATTGGTTTTCAGTTAAGTTTCAGTTAAGATCGTCTGCCTCGTAACTTGTCTGTCGTATTACTGTCGTATTACTTATTACTGACTATCTAGACGGAAACTATCGCGTTGACTGCAGGTGGCGACGATGTCTCGCAAAACATTACGTCCATAATCCCCGAAGGGTTTGGCAGAGGTGTTGCGTTTGCGATCAACTGAGCACAAATCCAGACTCCGCCGCTGCTACCGAGAAATTCTTATTGGAACACCCGAATAACACTTTGAATTGAACCCATGACCTCATACTCGCCAGTCGCGCTTGTAACCACTAGAACAACAAGAAATTATAAAGATTATGTCAAAATCGGTAGGATGCAACTTGCAGGTTAAATATTAGGATTCCTTCTTTGAAATTCATAATTTGGGCGCCTTCTAGTTAACCGCGCGTTTTTATTTCTATGGATTTTTGCGGCTAATTTGAAGGCTCCCTTAATTCCTACTAAGTATCTATATTGCCTTTCTTCATTACAAATTGTATTCTCAAGTTCAATATAAATCGAAGTTCAACGTTGAAAAACGACTTATTTACATAAATAATGAATGATACCGTAAACGAAAACTTTTACAAAGGATATTAATTTTCCAGATAGGACGCTCTTCCACCATCTTGATTTGATCGTTTATTTCCCGCGCTTTCCGACACTGACGAATTACTGACGATGTTTGCCTTTTAATTAGGTATATTATTTCGCCATTTTCTGTGTTTGCTAATATATAAACGTAATTTATTATTTAATTTACGAATGCTTTAGGTTATTAAAAATACCATCGATCTTTAATTTTCCTAATACTTTATTAATAGCTTCTTCTCAAATAAAGTTATAGTTGAAAAACACGCTTTCGATTGACTTCATTTTATTTTTTGCTTTTTCTCAGCATATCCTTTCATTTTATGCTAGTACACTAGCATGGATATATCCATATTAATTATCATATTGCGAGTCCGCCAAATAAGATTGAAACTGACATCAGTACATGACGACCGTACTATTAAATTAAATTATCGTTATTACAGGTATCTAAATAAAAATCTACATTCTAACAACATAATTATAAGTTTTTAAACTGACATGGTCACTGACACTACTATTAATATCATGAACGGGATATTTACCATGTTCTAACAACATGTTTATTAATCCCATATAATTTACCATAAGTAGTAATGCCAGTAGGTATTGTATTATTTGTAAATACATTGTATTGAAAATAACTAATAAGTGTGGTTCACTAACCTCTAGCATTCTTTATTGTTTTCAACAGTCAGCCGAATTAATTGCGAGTATCGTCAATTGTTTAATGTAAATATTTTAACTTAAATTAGAATTAGAATGACTTTGATTAAAGTTATAAATAATCTATACAAACAAATAATATTGAAGGGTCCGTTTGTAATTTCAAAATCACAGCCTTTGAAACTTTTTAACAAAAAATAAAACCGACTTCAATGCAATTAAGAATACAAGTGACGGAGTACCTAAATGCCCGAACAAACATAAAAAAAACATATATAAAAACGTTCAAATGAGAACCTCCTTCTTTTTTTAGAAGTCGGTTAAAAATAGCATTTATTTTTTTAATTTTTGTCTGTGACACAGACTGGCAGACAGACAAAAGGTCGGGCAAAGCGTTATTGGGGTTTTCCATCAGCTCCGTAGTAACCACAGAGTCTTAATTTGTGCCCGGTTGATGGCAATAGGCTCACCCCTTTTACATGGGACTTAAACATAATGGTGGTCACCTAAGGTGCGGGCAGCACATAAAAGACGTTCGGGCGCGGACATCGCGCAGGCGGCTTTCAAATTTTATACCAAAGCGCATAGAAATAAAGCGCAATTTAGGATACGCGGAATGACGTGCCTAACACTTCGGGGATCACAGGCATGATCAGGCATGATGTTTGTTATGTTATGGATGAAAAAATATGTAACACCGATGCTAATATGGGAAAAGAGCAACAAACAACAAAATTAGCTAAAAAATTTAAACAAAACCCCTTCCTCCTCGTCGTACCACCAACTTGTTCCACCAGAGTGGCATGAGAAGGAGTTGTCATTCCTCGTTGTACGGTCAGCATCAGAAGTAGCTGAACATTTCGGAATTTTAATTCTTTTATGTAGATACAGGACTTTAGCAATTATTTTTAATGTTTCGAAGATTATTCGTTAAAATAGTTCTTATACTCCAATAACATGTGGTAATGAGTAATTTCTAACAAGTTTTATTTAAAAAAAAACAGCTTCGAAACTTTGAGTAATTTTTATTTTTATTTATTTATCACACAATAATAATGTTAATATACTTCTTATGCTGACCGTACCACCAAGATACATGCAGTGAAGGTAGCTCTACTTAATTTCCTTCTCTAAATATTTTGTCTTACACAATTTACCTGTAACTGTAGTAGCTATGTATCTACTCGTATTTTATAAACCACTCCCACTTTTGCCTGTAAACATTTCACCACTAAATGATCATTATGTTAGAATCATATCCTCACATTCCGACCCACTATTACCCTAGTTTCTTGTACCCATCAAGGTACACGCAACACAGCTATCTGCCTCAAACTAACAAGATAAGGAAAGCTTCACAAACTAAACGTGAAAGATGGCGGGATCCTACAATATCAATAAACCAAGGTTACTTTGTGAACGTGTTAACAATGAAAAATCTACTTTTTCTTTTGAAGAAACTTTGTAAAGCCTTTAAAGATTTCGTAGCTGGAAATGAGCGCCTGTTAGTAAAGTAATGTTGAATCATTGTCGAATATTTATTATGACGATGGATGAGACGGCAAATATGAGTGCCTATAACTCTGCCTTGTCCGTCAGGGATTGCGGGCGTGATGATTTTCTTATTTAAGGTAGGGTCCGTAATTTTTCTGAGGTTTGCTTTTAATTTAGATTAAATGTACTTAGAGTCAGTTAAACCAAATCTGTAACAGTGGCGAATCATATTGTAACCAACATACAACGTAACATTAACTTGAATTAAAAAAACACTTAAGAAAAATTAAAAAATCAAGCTAATCAGCAGTAACAATTAGTGAGAGGCTTCGCCCGGTATACATAAAAAAGGTACCTTTAGACCGCCTACCGGAATAAAATTTATAATCCACTCATGCAATGGTCTACCTGGTGTGCTTAAATTGTATCAAATCCATTCAGCCGTAAAGGGATAAAAAAGGTATCAGACAATCAAACAGACAGAGTTAGTTTTCCCATTCACAAAATACAACTTACAGATAAATAAAAACATTATTCAGATCAGAACTTATAATATGTTTGTTATTTATTGCCTACGTAGATTATATTTGGCACAAATTTTCCTGTTTTCGGCACTCAACGGTGATCAATGAATTTGGAACGTTCGGCTCACTGCCTATAGTCGGGAATCCAATACCACGGTCGATGGCGTTTACGTTATTTCACATTCCTATTTTCGTAGTCTTGGGAAGATAGTTTCTTCTGGTAAGAAACTTTGGTACACTGTTAAATACTTACCAAACATTATACAGATGATGCCCAGCTTCACTTGACCCCTCTTCAGCCCTCATTTTCTTTATACGAGGGGTCAGGTAAAGCTGGGCCTTTATTGACTATTAACACGCTCTAATTCACTGACTTACAAGACTGGGTTTCGATTCTGTACATGTAGGTTAGTTAAACTTATCTGTAAGTTCAAGTAAAGATTTAGTTTCGGTGAGAGTAGTTCAAAATGTCCGAATGTGGACTATATTAGGACATTTTGCCCTTATTCTGTTATTCGGCGCAACGTGTCTTGTTCTTCCACTTCGATCTCTGTCTTGCGTTTGTATACTATGAGAAGGCTTTTGACTCTATCGAGATCGGCTTTTGACTCTATCGGGACCTGCAGAGCTATTGCGTATCTTTTTAAATGTCAGTGGCTATCATAGTGTCCATCGATTAACTGTCAAATGGTTAGTTTAGTATACCAAACCATAACCATTTGACAGTTAATCGATGGACACTATGATAGCCAGTAGCCACTGACATCTAAAACGATACGCAATAGCCCTGCTGGTCAGTTTTGGAGTCTCTGCGGTGATGCCAAGTGGACTGGCGATACATGCAAGTGCTGAGAAGCCTTTCTGAAAACGCCACAATGTTCATCAAACAAGCAAAGCATATCCCGCATAGTTTCCCCAAAATTGTTCACCAACGTACTGCAGGATGCCTTGGAGACGCTGAACTGGAAAGGACGGGCTATTAACATCAACGGCGAGTACATTACATCTCACATTTGAGATCTGAAGATGACATCGTCTTACTGGCTGAAACGCTGCACAACAGTAGATGCTGCAGGACTCGTTGACTCATTAAAACGCGTTAGTTATAGGGTGAACTTGGACAAAAACCAAGATAATTATGTTCAACGAACACGTCCTAAGACCCATTGTTAACAGGGTCGGTCCTTTCGAGTTTGTTCGGGAATATATTTTTCTCGGGCAGTCTGCGGTTTGGTAGAAGCAGTTTTGAGAGGGAACAGAAGAATCCAGGTGACTTATTACCACCTCGGCCTTACCCTTTGGAGATTCATCATCATCATTAGCCTTTAATGATTCCACTGCAGGGTCTCAGGCCTCATCTCTAGGAGAGGGATGGGCTATAATCCACCACGCAGGCCCAGTGCGGATTTGTAGATACCTTCTTTCGAAATAACAGGCGTGATATTATGTTATAAATACTTTCAAATAAAAGCACTCAATAATCTGTCAATTAGATGGTGCAAAAAAACCTGCCAAAGCAACAAAGACTTTCTTCTTTCTTTAGAAATATATCGACTTGATATCCCAGTCAATATCCATCATATACGGCTTTATATACAATGAAAAGAAACAGCTTTCACGTATCTCTTCATTATGATATCCTTTCAAGCGAACGCAGCGGAGTCAAGGTTAGAAATATATGTATTTGAATTTTTGAAATAATCAACCTAATTGTTGAAGAAGATAGAAGTACAGTAACAGTTTATGTGTCTATCTATTTTTATTTTTTATTTTATTTTATTTATTAGGGACAAAAAAACAGTTACATGTTAAGTTTAACAATTATGATTCGTTACATAAATATGTAAACATATAACCCACACCATTGTCCACGGATTAATATCTATGATGAGGATCAACGCACAGGCCAAACCTTTTCTTTTTTTGGTGGGTGGAAAATCATCGAATAACCCCCCCAAGGACTGGCCAAACCCTTAAGGCTAGAAACTTAAAATTTCGCAAAAAGGATTTTTCAAATTCAACCCCCGAGGGATAGGGGATGAAAGTTTGTATTTTTGCTTCCGACATCCACACGGACGAAGCCGCGGGCAAAAGCTAATAAAGATGGTGTGTGAGCCAAAATGCTTTACAGTAGGCGTCAAAAAAGTGTGTGGTTCAGACCATTAAATTGAACAACTTTATTAATGGGACTAACAGTTAAAGCTTAAAAAATGTAATCAGATGTCCTGTACAAACTTTAATATTCATTGAATCATCATCATCATTATTTTGCCCTGCTCTCAAAACGGTGAAGGAAAACATCGTGAGGAAACCGGCATGTCTTAGAACCAAAAAAAAATTCGAAGACATGTGACATCTGCCAATCCGCACTGGGCCCGCGTGGTGGGATTATAGCCCATCCCTCTCCTAGAGAGGAGGCTTGAGTCCCTGCAGTGGGAACATTATAGGCTGATGATGAGTGCGTGACTGAGGGTACTGCTTAGTATACCTCTGCCTGGGGTAGGCAGATTCAGGGATTAATGACATGATGTTATATCTATGCTAGTTATGTTAAACATTTTTCCCCTTGACAGTATGGTCGTTGTGGGAACAGCGAATCAAGTGTGTTGTTAAATCATACGACACCACGTATGTCGTATGATTTAACGATGATTTAAGCCTGTGTCACGCCACTCGTTCTGTCCAATACGGCGATGATTCACTGTGTACACTTGATTCACTGTTACCACAACGACCTTAAATTACAAACTGTTACACGTGACTTCACTTAAACAGCCAACATTTGAAATACCCTTTCACCCCTCTGCGGGTTGAATTTCGAGAAACCCTTTCTAACGAACACCCAGACGTCAAGAGAAAGTTAGGTTTCATGCTTGCCTTTACTATTTCATTAGTACCAACATTCCAGTGCTAACAATTAATAATTTCTCGAATACTGTCATGGCTGTCGGGATTTGTGTGAAAATCAATAAGATTTAGTAACAAGCTTCCTGTAATTTCCTGTAAATACGGATTGCGTTTAGCGCGACGAATATCTTGATTTGTTTTTACGTTGCTCTAATTTCGGAAGCTGTTGGTCTAGGACTATAGGCTCTTGACTGTGAGGCCATTGGCCGTTTCAACTATCGACACAATGATACCCGGCTTCATATTCAAATGTTATTATTCCCTTTATTCATATATGTATTAATAAATTTTATACATTTTTAAATATTTCCTATAAAAACAATAAAAAAACATTTAAAAATATAAAAAACTGTAGCCCACCAGTATCGGGAACAGGGCCCAAGCTACCGGCGGTCAGGGCTCCAGAGAAAGAAACCTCCTAACAATGCGAGCCGTGTCCAGGAGTACCGCTTTCTGCATCAAGCCCTTGATCCAGCTGCCTAACGAGAGCCTCCTCAGGTGTTGATCGAGGCTCTTGGCAATTAAGCCATTGGCTGTAACGACTATCGGCACAATGATTGCTGAGTCCACACCCCACATGTCGACAACCTCGCGAGCCAAGTCAAGATACTTGATTTGTTTATCTTTCTCGGCTTTCACGAGGTTCTCGTCGTTCTCGTTATTATTATTATTATTATGGGACTTAAACATAACTACACCTCCACCTAACCCTTTGACTGGTTTAAAAGGCAGTGAACCTGTTTCCAAAGCCCAGACATTGGATGCTACTGAAAACTTATTAGTTGAAAAAAATATCAGAGAAAGACCTGTAACAACTGTCAAATGTATACAAATGACAGCACGAAGGAAACTCTTTATGTGATGGGTAGATAGGTAACCCATGCATCGATCAATCAGGTTAACGACTCGAGCGACTGATATTATTGAGCCACGAGGCTACGACCTCTTTCCTTAACCTCTCGTCCCAGCCGCCGCGGGACTCGCTCCGGGCGTCCACGTGTTGGCTTCTGGCCAGCATAGGCGCAGGCCTGTGGACGGTGAGTGTGAGTAATGGGCTAGCTCACCGTCCATCCGTCCTGTGACGATGACAGGCCGTGTCGACGGTGCGTTCGTGTTCCACGCGCGCCTCAAAGAGATGTTAGCAACATTGCAGGGGCGAGGGCCGACGCCTGTCGGGGCTGCGGGTTGTTGGAAAGAGATACCGCGGCCTCGGACACAAAGGACTAAGAAGGAACATGGGTGTTTTTTTGTAAGTAGAAGTCTGACACTCCCTACCGCTCCACCTAGACCAGGAGGATTTAATTGATGATTTCCTACCCTCCAAAAAAAAACCCTCTTCCCTTGCTATAACTTTTCTTTCTGTTTTCCCAAAAACAATCACCAACCGTAGAAGCTTTTCAAACTACGAAGGAGCGTTCAAAATTGGCAACATTATTCACCGGAACATCCCCACAGAACCCGATCTTATCTCATTATTTATAATAATTGGGTGAAAGGGGGGCGAAAGGGGTGGAGCACGACCGTATCCGTGTGCCATAAGCGAGGGGGGAAAAAACGCGGCAATTCATCTCGGTCAGGTTTAAGACGTGATGTTTGATGTAGTGTGGGCCCGTTTTGATCCCTGTCTCCTGATGGATTTTTACTATGGTCTAATAGTAGTTTGATGGACAGCGCAATTATATTATTTCAGATAGACACGCTTGAGTTAAACATAAGTTAGTGTAAGTTTTGCAAAGTAAATGAAACCTAGGTACTTACTTACCCACTTCCTCCTGTAATTGCATTATTTTTGAAAGCTTTTGATAAAAATACAATTATCGATAGCTTTATTTTACACAAGTATTTACAAGGTTTTAACGAACTCTTAACGCAGCCGTCAACCAAGCATTCTGAACATCTAACTAACTTAACTCTACGCAAACAGCAATAAATATACGCAAAAAATATCGCGGGACAACGCCTTTCTTTTTGTTGAGAATAATAATGTTTTACGGTTGCACTGAACGTATCGCACTGACATCCAATATGACCATTCCCAGAAGGTTCCCTGGAATGATCTGTAACAAAAAAAGTCGCAATGATGCAGAGAAAAACTGCCTCTCGATTTCGCTACGATGTTTGGAATCAGCGCATCATTAGTTTTCTTGCCATGATAAAACTGGTACCTATCATTTCACCCGTTTGGAAACGTAGATGACCCCATCATAGCTGGGTGGTAAAAGGTGGTGAAAATGATGATGATATATTCTCATTATTCTCCTGCTGATTCTTTATATCTTCGGCTCCTCGACATCCACGTGGACAGAAACATAACAGAAAATAAGTAGGTCAATGCAGGAAAAACAACATAAAAATGCAGCTTCCACGTTCATAATAAAGTGCTACGTTTATAATGGACCAAGAAAAGCTGAAATCCTAAGAACAATCTAGCCAGCTTAGGCTTTAGTGGACTGAATCTGAGCTTACCTGGTCCTGTTGCTACGTAATAAGTAGTACCTACTTACCTAGTTTTTAATAAGGTTTTATGAGATTCACTTGCAAGTAACGACAACGTAGAAAAATATTAGAAGGTTTTGACCCACTTTCAGGTTTCCGATGTTTTGTTTTCATGTATTCGGCTGCATCCGGTTAGACTGGTAACCGATGCTAGCATAGTTGAGAAAAGGCTAGGAAGATAAAATGTGCTTTTCACACACGCACTTCCTCGAAAACTGACTCTTATTGCACTACGATAAAGGTAAAAGTTGGTAGCCGACTGCACGCAGCGAACAGACGACATGTCGCAGCGACACTACTGGTTTCTACGTATTTCTATGATATTCCCTCCGTAGTTAGCGACATGAAGCTAGCGACACGTCGTCGAGTGGCAGACGGTGGTGTCGTCCGACCGCAGATCAGTAGTGCCCATAGATACAGAAACAACAGGAGATAAATTATGCCCTTTAGTGAAACGACGACATGAAGCGTCGACTTTAGGGTCGACATGCAATGTATTTTGGACGCGTGTTTTTTTTTTTTTTTTTGCGGAAAAATAAGAAAAACTGAACCCCTGTTTTTCGAAAATAAAAGAATAGCGTTATTGGGTGTTTTCATTAGAAACTCAATAAATTCTCAATAAATTCTCTCAATAAATTCTCAACAAATAGTAACCTGGAGTTCGGAAGTAGGCGGTATGACCGAATGATACCCACGTGCCTCGGAAAGCATTTTAAGCTGTTGGTCCTGCGCCTGATCTCTTTCCGATCCTGTCGGATGGCCGTCCCATCAGACTATGAACATTTAGGAACATAGGGTGCAACTGTGTCTGCGCATTGTTCGAACGAGATACCGCGGCCCCAGACACAAAGGGCTAAGAAGGAACATGGGTCATTTTTAGGCAGTAGAAGTCTGTCAATCCCTTCTGCTCCGCCCAGAGCGGGAGGAGTAATTTGATGATTTCCTACGCTCCAAAAAAAAAAAAGGGTGCACCTGTGTCTGCGAACATACATGTTGTGCACTATGTTATCTCCCGCGCCGATAGCTAATCTCTGCTGAGATTGGCCACCGAAACCCAAAAAGGCCAAGAAAAAACAAATGAATGTTTCGATTAGAATTCCACAAAAGCATATCTAGTTAATTTCCCTCCGAAGCGAGCACGAAATGCCAGAATACGTAATATTATTTCCCTTCAGATAAACGGCGCAAATTATTCTTAATACCTATAATAAAAATGAAGCTAATAAAAGACTAAGGGAAGGCTCAAGGTATTCGATAATTCGATTATTTATTTAAGTGTCTCGAGTACTGGCAATTGTTTTATTAGCCCATCCCTAGCATGAGTTGCCGTTGCTATGGTAACGTATTACCACGTCACGGGTTTACGTGAAACCATCGTGTGGTAACTGTTACGTCGTTAGAGTTTTTGTGGCGTTCAAATTGCTTGGGTAGCGGTGTGGATGTTTTCGTAAGGCATGATGGGTCAGAATGTGTGCAGAAACTCATAAATACTGTGTAAAGCTACGTAATACGTAAATGACAAAAACAATGAATAAGTAACCAATGAATGCATGCTCAGCAGTCGCGTTTACGATCGACGAGACCATTAATAGGGGATCGGACAAAAAAAAACTAATTAGTCTGTCAGATAGATTTCCAAAAATTATTGGACCCGTATTTTTTCTTTTTTCACGTAAACTTAAAATGAAGACGGTACAGTGCTTCGAAAACTCGTGTGACGTCATAAATGATAGTACATTTTGACGACACAAGTGACGTTTCAAGCCCCACTCCAAGATCTTTGACACGTTTTATCTTCGTCATTTTTTATTGATTTGATAAAACAAAAAAACACGTTTTCAATATTTTTCGATAATCTAACTTACGGACTAAACAGAATCATATTATTTTGACCCAGTCCGATCCCCTATTAATGATAATCACGTCAAATTTAAACTTTATTAAGATTTATCTTATTCAGTAAGTAAGCAAGAGAGTGAAGCTGCGGGAATAGCCACTCAAAGTAGGATTTTACTTTTTAAGACCCAAATTATTACCAAAACTTGAAGTCACTTCATAAACTATTGTAATATCAACATACTTCACAAGAGTCTCCATTCATTATAGCTGGCGATATTTAAAAAAAAGTTATGAAATTGATAAACTTAAAAGTTCAGACATTTTCTTATATTAAAATATATGAGCACATCGTTTACTATACTTTACTTTTATACATAAAGGAATCCGCAATCAAGCCTGTCTATCCCTTTGATATGTAAATGTAAACATTCAACTAGATACCTACAAAGAGTTTCAAAATGGATGACTTTTTCGAAGACTCAAAAGACTATGATTTATTTTGAGTTCGATTTCGGACATTAACTTTATTGAATGTGTAAATCATAGGTTAAATTATGGCTAGATATTCACGTGTCTACATATAATAGGGGATCGGACTGTCTCAAAAAAATATGATTCTGTTTAGTCCGTCAGTTAGATTATCGAAAAATATTGGACACGTGTTTCATGTTTTATAAAATCAATAAAAATTGACGAAGATAAAGCGCGTCAAAGATCATGGAGTGGGGCTTGAAACGTCACTTGAAGGTACCTACAAAATGTACTAGTATATGACGTCACACAAGTTTTTGAAACACTGTATCGTCTTCATTTTTTGTCTAGGTGAAAAAAGAAAAAATACGTGTCCAATATTTTTTGAAAATCTATCTGACGGACTATTTTTTTTTTGTCCGATCCCCTATTATGTATCTTTTCTAAATTATTTATTTACAGGCACCAGCTGATCAGGTAGTCAGTGACCTGAAAGTCTGACAACATTTCATATCAAAAAGGTATCGTATTACCCATTATTAACTGGGTTGTGGAGGTCAGATAGGCAGTCGCTCCATGTTAATTACTGGTATTCAGCTGCATCCGGTTAGACTGGAAGCCGACCCCAACATAGTTGGGAAAAGGTATCTTATAACTCTAATATCTTGTGACAGAGGAGGTTTGCGTGGCGCAGGTTATATAAATAAGACCACGAAACTTGTCATCATAAAAATATAATAATTAATAAATAAAGTCACCGACTATGGGTGTGGGTAGGTTCATGGCGCACCCTATTGCGTTTCACTTGTGAGGTGCACGTTACTGCCCTGATAGCTGGCGTGGCGATGACCGCAGCGAGGTGCCACGCTGGATGCCAGGGGTGCAGGCCGATAGGTGGTCGCGTCGACCCGGTGAGATGTTCGGCGAGGCCCACGTGGCAAATATGGCCAACGTGGGAAGTCCGTGCCGAACTTTATGGCGCGCACAACGGAGCCAATACGGGCCCCTGATGTATAGGCGCGCAGAGAGTTGGGGGCGTAGTTCCAACCGTAACTCTGGAATGATGAAGGTGTTCCTCCAGCAGGAACCTGGGACCCTGGAACGTGACGTCCAGCGTGTCAAGAGATGGTAAAGCCATCTCCGCTGATTGCGACACCAAGCCAAGCCAAGCGAGCAGAACAAGTGCGCTAATGAAAGTGTTGGTGGATTGTCACAATCAGACGGAGTTTACATGATGGAGAGAGTGAAAAGGCATGACAGCACATTTTGGGTGTGAAGCACGAAGAGACCAAAATGTATTTAGCTGAAGGCAATTAGATTTGAAAATAAACATAAATTAGCGTAGCAAGGAGTCAGGGAAAATAGGCTTACATGCTAAAATAACCTATAATAAAATACACACATGTTTATGCTGTTCAAACTTACCCAGTATGGGGTTATGTAGCCACTGATTTTACACTGGCGGAGAAAATATCACGCTCGAATGGTGGCGAGTGGTAGCCACGTGTTACGGACGCGAGCGCCTGCCCGCTAGGGGCGCGGCGCCCGCGCCGGACACCAAATTCCAAAAGGAACGTGCCAGCGACGCACGCCCTATTTAATGTCACTGTGGGGAACGAACTACTGTTGGTCGTTCACTCGCAACTAGTGAGGCGCGTGCGTGATGATGACATATTATGCGTATGAAACGGAAGATATTCTCGCACACTCACAGATCATAGAGATGCGCGAGTGCAACATATGTAATTTAGTAACATTACTAAACCACAGCACTACAAGATGTTATCTGTGGTATTGTGACGTCTGCGGTTCTGTCATTGACAGTTGAATGTAAACAAATAGTGATATTACTGTTTTAATTGTTGAATTAAGTTATTATATTTTAATGTGGTAAAAAGGTAACGTACAACGTTACAATCTTATAGGTATACATAGGTGTATACCTCTACGATATTAGAGTTATAAGATACCTATAATAACACTAGTAGGTACTAATAACAGTGTCAATGCCCCGCGTAGTTCTCTGCACAAATTCATATTAGCTTAAGAGATGAACTTGTATTTTCTAAATGTAATTATGACACTGATTACTTAATTATTAATTAGATTTAGACGTCAGACTGACTTCGCGATGAATATTTTAGAGGCTGCGCCATTTTTGGATTAACTTATTGAAATATTTATGCTTATTTTCTGATGAGCGGCAAGCTAAGGATCGCGAGGGAATCTGCTCTCAGAATAAAATAAATATAGTAAGCATATTATTGGGTAAGTGGTGTAGAAGTCTATTTACACTGTCTCGTTTACACGTCATCAATATGGACACAAATCGACAAGATAACATCAAGCATGTTATTAGGGTGAGTCTTTGGTCAACTGAACCTACAAGTTCAGTCGAACAAATCACATTTAAAATTGTTCTTTTTCCATAGTGACTCCATGGTGACTTTCGGAATGACGTATTGCACTCGTAGTTTCGTTCTTCTTTCGTCCTTCTGACATTCAAAAGTGCCTGTAATGGCTTAAAGGCGCGGGCCCACCGCGGCGCATGCTGTGCACGGGCATGCGGCGCATTTTAGCTGCGTGTATTAATTTGTTTGGCAACGTGGGTCAACGTTTCCACTGGAATACACGTATATGACCAACGACTATGTATAGCGTGGTACAGCGCACGGAGAGGCTACGATATAACACAATAAGCGATTGCACATCGATAAGCGAGCTGTGCATAGTCGTGGGTCATATTCGTGTACTTCAGTGGAAACGTAGACCCACGTCGACAGCGTTGAGCTATGTAACCACCTATTCAAGCAAGCCACGCATGTATCAATGACGTCAATTCATGCGTAGCCTCTCCGTGGGTTGCAGTGGACACAACCACATACATTTTCTTACAAAGCGAAGCATACTACACGTACGTAGCCTCTCCGTGCACCACGGTGGGGCCGCGCCTTAATTGAAATAAAATATTTGAGTTTGATAGTTTTATTGTGGGTCCAGTTGAAAGCGGGTCCAGTTGACCAAAGACTCGGTGTACGTGTAGTAGCTTAGGGCGAATAACGAAATAAGGGCGAGCCTGTAGTTATTAACCGGGGGCCAAAAGGACCTCATACACATCAATCACTTATAACCACTAGACTTGACTAGACCAACGCGCCAGTAAACAAAATGTAAACAGGTTTTTAGTATTTCATATTTATTGTAACTAAGAGTACGTAATGTAAGTAAATTATTTGCAAAAAAATGAAGTATCAGGTACTCTTTTGTTGACAAAATGTAGGTACCTATTTTTTGCCTAATTAATTTTGGTGGTAAATCATCAAATAAGGGGTTATTTGATGATTACCTCTTTGCCCACTTTGCCCGCTCTTAGGCAAAGCGAAAGGGAGTGTCAGACTTCTACTGACTAAAAACCACCCATGTTTCTTCTTAGCCCTTTATATCGTGGCCGCGGTATCTCTTGCGAACAACCCGCAGCCCCGAAAGAACTGAACTACTTCAAGATTACTTTAACTAGGCGATCGTGGAACAAAATTGAATATCAGTTTATATAAGCTAGATGAATCTGCGAGCTCTGGAGCTCTACCATAGATAAAATATAAGAGCTCTACCTACCGCGTTTGTTACAGTGCAATCTGTATACTTTATCAGTATAATTTTATCATATTATACTTTGAGGTAATTTAAATTTAAAAAGAATAAAAATATATACCGCTAGATCTAGTCTAGAACGTTGATTTATGTGTCATGATTTCATGAACGCTGCTTGTAATATAAGAAAACTAGCTTTTGCCAGCGGCTTCGCCCGCGTGAAAATGACGTTTTTCCATTCAAACTTTCATCCCCTATTTAACTCCCTTAGGGGTTGAATTACGAAAAATCCTTCCTTATTCCTTGTCTTCATTATAAAGGGAACCTCTGTGCAAAATTTCAGCTTTCTCGGTCCAAGGGTTTGGGCTGGGCGTTGATGAGTCAGTCAGTCAATCAGTCAGTCAGTCAGTCAGGACTTCTCTCTTTATTTATATAGATAGATAGAAGATAGATATACACTATGTCACTATGACTTTCAATTAAGCAATATTTAAGAAAATCTAATCCATGAAGAACCTTCACTATTAACATAACATTAAACCTGTAAAACCCGAAGGGTTAGCCAGAGGAGCAAGTTTTAGTAAACCTTCAATTTGCCAGTTACCTACATTAAGTCCCTACAAGGGACTAGTGTGAGTCTATTGCCATTGTCATCAACCGCGCACAATTCCAGAATCTGTGGTTGCTAGTGAGCAAAGAGAATTCTAGATGAAAAAACGCAATAACACTTGGCACAACCCGGGAAACGAACCCAGGACCTCGTGCTTAGCAGTCGCGCTTACGACCACCCTACGAGGCAACCTTCACATCCGTACAAATAAAATTAAGACCATTTTTTTTTAAACTCGTGTAAAAAAAGGTTAACTTAATCAAACCATGTCGAGATATTACACCACACATCGCATAACCGCACCTACATCACCCCTAAATTAACCCCCAAACATATTTCCAACTTAATTTGGCGTCCGGAATAAAGTGTACATTAAAATATGGAGGTACGTGTGAAGCCGAGTCTCATTTTTTTCCGTTGGGACAACGCGGAGTAAGGAATAAATGAAGTGTTTGTGTAGAGGCCAACGGCAGCAGTGACAGTGCCATGATCACAACCACGAAACGCGTGTCGTGTGTAAGTCTTAGCTTCTTACACACACACGCCTTTTGTGGCAGAGGAAAATACTAAAAGAAGATTTCTAGAACCTGCCAAGAAAAGGTGAAGCCAGCCTTCGATGAGTGATGATACCTTGACTGGCCTGTTGGTCTAGTGGTTAGTGACCCTAACTGCTATGCCGGAGGTCGTGGGTTCGATTCCCACCCAGGACAAATGTTTGTGTGATGAGCACGATCATTTGTTCTGTGTCTGGGTGTAATTTATCTATAATATGTATGTATTTAGAAATATATAAGTATGTTTATCAGTTGTCTAGTACCCATAACACAAGCTCTGCTTAGCTTGGGACTAGATGGCGTTGTGTGATAGTTGTGGAATATTATTACCTAACTCAAGTCCATATTATTATAATATTCCCCTATTTCTGCTCAAATTGCATCCCGTAATTCGATTGCAAGAGGGTATAATACCGAACTAATAACTACAGTTAATAATAAGCCGAATGTAAACGTAACGTAAATACATGAATTTTTAATCTAAAATACAATTATTGAGTAGCATTTTAATAAAATTGTTTGCAACAAGCAGGATCTGTGTGCTTACTCTCGAATATAATTCCGACAGATCGACATTGGAATTGTCAGTCAAACGTCAGGCATTGGCTGGACTCACTGAGTCTAGCCAATCCCTGACGTTTATAAAGTTTTACTAGCGATTGCTAAATTACGCCTACTTTGTTTTATACCACTGCTAAACTATTCTTGTGAAAATAATTACAGCATAAGTAGTAAAAAATTGGTGGTTAATGGCTGGAATTGGGGTTGGATGACATAAATTGACTGCAAATAATCCGCAATTTTTAAAACTTTTTAACACTCCATCCTCATCATACTCCCATCGTAATAAAACCGACCATTTTATCTTCGCCTATGTCAGCGAGGCACGAACTCCAACGACTCGTCCGAAATAAAATTAATCCTCCGAGAGCCGGTCTCCCCTAGGATTACGACGAGCTAAGGATTCTCACACTCCGTGCTACTGTATTCTCAAGTTTATTTGACAAATTGGAAAGGGTTATGTCTGGTCTTGAGAATGTCGGAATGTAGGTCATTTTGTAAAGGAAATAGGGATGTGTTTACATTTCCAGTGGACTGAATATCTGAGTGAAGCATGGATTTTACTGAAAGCAAATAAAGTTTGCGTTGAGAATACGCACATAGTTACTGAAATTTTTCATTCATTTTTATTCCGAGAGTGTTGATGACAATTGAGTCTCATTTCAAAATATGGCGACGAGTGTGATACTTTTAGTAGCATAATATCAACTTCTGTCATTCATTCATCTTATTATGAATTGCGAACAAAATAAAAAGATATAGGTATAGCGCATGTACAAAGGCGAGCTGGACCCTGCATTGGGTTACTCAGTTCGATGTATATGTCACACACAGGTCAAAACTACTTTTGACTAGTCAAAACTACTTTTGACCGGTCAAAACTATTATTAGGTGGTTTCTGTTTTATTTCTCTATTATATAAAATAACCTAAATGTCGTTAGGAAACTTATTCGGTGTTTTTTTTACCTTGTACGATAACTAACATTTATTGCATTAGAATAAACGCGTTTTAACGCAATAAGAGTTTTGCCTGTAACATTATAGAATGCTTGGCTGACGGCTTCGTGAAGGGACTAACAACTAGATAAAATATCCTACGTTTTAAAAGCGCATTTCCCCGGATCAGTGGTGACTTATGGGGGGGACCCCTAACCACCTCGTGACACATTGACGTACCCATAGACCTTTTTTCTACCATTCTTTTAATTTTAAGTCAACCCGCGGCTGCGGTGAGAAATAACAGGGATATATAGACTGAGTTGTACCCTGTGTACCCATGGATACGCAATTTTTTTATTTTCATAGTTATATTTGGGGCAAACCTATCACCATCAAACTGGGAACAGTTCCAGAATACAGGCATCCCTACTAAGAAATTCCTAGTTAAAAAATCTAAACAAACCGACCTAGGAATCGAACCAAGAAGCTTATGCTCAACAGTAGAGTTTTGGGACCATCCCACCAAAGAGGAACTCAGCGACGGAAAATGCTTATCTTACAGTGTTTTTTCAATCATTCTTGTTAATCTTATGACATTAATTAATGTTTTCTTCTCTTTTTTTATTGCTTACTAAAGGGAATGGATGACAGCAATCACAAAAACGGTAAGTTGACTGAAAATGGCTTTATAATATAAAACGAAGTGGTCACTCCATGTGTTTCATCGAAAAACCTTTTATACGTAAGTGCATTGTGTGGTTGAGCTTTTGCTAATGGCTTTTAGCGCAGAGTTTAAGTTATATGTATATTAAAACATACATTTTAAATGTAGTTATGTGTAAATAAAAATATGAGTAAACCCAACACTACCACTCATAAATGAGTACCTATAACACACGGCAAAATTAAAATCAAGATCAAAAGACCTCTATAGTATTCAACTAGGCTGTTAATTAATCAGCACTTTTCGAACGTCAAAATTTATTTACAAGAAATAGTTCCCCAAAACCCTTACCAGTGTTTTAGGTGGAAAGAAGAAGTGGCGGAACAAACTCCCCGGCAACATAATATCTGTGTATTAGGTTAGACCAGCTATACTCATTTGTGCTCCGCGGAGCCTTGGGGCTCCACAAAGCCTTTCTGGGAGGTCTACGAAAATAGAAACTGATCATAATTTAACAAATGGTTGAGTCGACTGATGATGCTGGTCTGGTCATTTAGCGAGTTATTGTGCTAATACCATAAAAAAATGTTTGAAGAAGACTTGCTCATGTCCTGATGTACAAGTATGGAATTAATATTTCAAAACATTGCCCCTGAATAATTTTTCGTGCAGAATTCGTGATGAGTATCCAGTTCCTGCCTCAGAAGCATTGACTGTTCTACTCCCGTTCTCGACTACATACTTGTGCGAGGCGGGATTTTCAACCTATGCATCTACAAAAACAAAATACCGCAATAGTCTGAATGCCGAACCTGACATGAGCTTCATCTGTACCCTATCGAGCCTGACTTCAGACAATTGATGAAAATTAAAAACACTTTCATACCCCCACAATTTTTTTTTTATTAATTATAATTTATATTAATCTAATTTGAGTATGATTATTTACATACCTACCTACATACTTTGATTATTAATAAAGAATTACAAATAAATCAGAGTTGAAATATTCTAGATTCTAGGGTTCCGTCAAATACTCCGAATCTCAAAAGGGTTCCGTAGTCAAAAAAGTTTGAGAACCGCTGGGTTAGACAGGTCAAGCTCATTTTCTATCTATCATGGCCTCGTCGTTATGTCAGCGCGTACAATGAGAGATCCGCATAACTTGCAGATCAGATGTGAACATAGAATAAAATTTCTTAATTCGCAAGTTGCGAACAAATAATAAAAAATCCTTATTCGCAACTGGTTACGAATAGCAGCAGATTTTTTATTTATTTTTTGGTTGTTTTTATCTGATAGACTGTGATAATAAGCACTACTTTCCTTACAGCTGCCCGCACCCCCTGTCATCGAACTGGTGATGGCAATGCCGTACCTCCGCACAGCATTCAAAAGACCCACCGTCAGAGTGAGACGTAAGTACTTACTTGTCTATCTCTTTCTAAATAATTAACCATTGTTTTAATCGAGCTGCGGTAGCCCAGTGGTGGTGGCCCCGACTTACGAATAAAAAGTCGTGGGTTCCTGGTTGACTATGGAACTCTCAAAATGGAACAGAATTTGTATGAAATTATTTGCCTAGTAAGCTAATAGAAACTAGTAAAACAGGCCCTAAGTATAGTTTTAAACCGTGAAAGCTAAAACATTCATCATCATCATCCCACTATAATGTGCCTATAATGTTCCCACTGCAGGGACTCAGGCATGCTCTCTACGAGAGGGATGGGTTATATATAATCCACCAACCACGCGTGCCCAGTGCGGATTGGTAGATGTCACATGTCTTCGAATAGTCAGTTCTAAGACATGCCTTTTCCTCACGATGATTTCCTTCACCGTTTTGAGAGCAGTGGTGATGAAATAAATTACTTAAAGTAATGCGCCTGCCTATCTTACGTGATTATCCATTATTATGCAGCTCCCGATATTTTGACGCTGTTACTAGTGTGCCGCGAACTGAAAAACGTTGCGTTAGAAGGCCTCCCACCAGGCCATCTATGCACCAGGCAGACTGATGACCGAACCCCCTGTTACGGAGACATTGGGAGTCAAACTTCCAAATGATTCACAGTTGTTTCTATTAATACTTGTTTTTCAGGTTAACTTTACTGAAATTACCTCCATGACCCGTTTACTATTCAAAGCATCCACTAGCACAATGTTTTAAGAGTGCAACATTGTGTTTTACCCTAAAATATGATTTTTCACTCGAAAAACAAGTGGTTTAACAGCTATAATTTTTGCATAGGCGTAGTTATAGCTTAATGCATAATGCTTGGTTGAGGGCTTCATGAAGCGTCCGTTTATACCCCGTATATCGTAACCACTATGAATGTACCTGAAACCATACATTGCTATATACGAGTATACGTACACCACAGACAAAGACCGCGTCTTATACATTTATATACATTAACATAGCACGTATGTACATTAGCAGTAGGTGCTTCTCTATAACCCGACCGCAGAGATTCCCATATATCCCCTTCAAGTATATGTATATTTAATGAACTAGGCATAGCTGGCTTGTTTAGGATAACCGTTACCATACCTAATAGGAATAAACGGATCCTGACTAATAATTTGAAAGTGAGTTTATTTGTCTTTTTATCATGTTTTCAT
This sequence comes from Diarsia mendica, assembly GCA_949316265.1. Taxonomy (NCBI): domain Eukaryota; kingdom Metazoa; phylum Arthropoda; class Insecta; order Lepidoptera; family Noctuidae; genus Diarsia; species Diarsia mendica. The sequence goes on along the minus strand of OX438906.1, from coordinate 4,762,207 downwards.
TTTTTTTTGTTCTAGAGCCCATACCTGAGAACTAGTTACCCCCTAGTTACATAGATATTGGGGGTCAAAGTTCCAAATTTTTCACAGCTGCTTTTGTAAATACTAGATTTTCAGGTTATAAAGTTATTTAATTACTGCTGTCCCGTTTACTATTCAAAGCATCCACTTGCAAAATGTTTTAAGAGTAGGTAAGTACTACATTGAATTTTACCGTAAAATGTAAATTTTCGCCCTACAAAAAAACTCGTTTTCCAGCAATACGTTTGCGTAGTTAGTTACTTTGTTTGATGTACATAATGATTGGTAGTTGGCTTCGTCGTTTACATCCTATATACATCGGTATTCTAAACTTCGAAGTTCAGTATGACAGTCAGTGCGCGTAGTTCCACAGTACTAATTAGATCAGATAGATGGGAACCGTGCAAAGTACGGAGGGAGGCACGTATATATTTAATTCCTCGGAGATAAGATTAGGCTGCGTATAATTATTATAAACTCCTTTATGATGAGAGTACCTTTTGACGTAATATTATGTTGTGGATTCTGCCGGAATCTTGTGTGGAGATCGGAAAATAAGCCACGGGAGCTCATAATCGGGATAAAAAATATCCTATGTATGTCTCAGCTTATGGTATATTTGTGTGCCAACAATTAAACTCCGTTCAGTCGTGAAAGCTTGACAAACACAATTTTTTTTAATATTTTTGTCCGGCTGTCTGTTTATTTGTTTCGGCAAATCTCCGAAACGGGTGGAAAATTTTTCGATGGGAACCGGCTACTTTTATTTTAGAAAAACTAATAGGGTTCCGTACCAGAAAATTAAAGCCCATGACTCGTTTAATAAATCCGGTTCACATAGGAAATATTATTTATTAAAAATAATATCAATACCGTATAGACAAACACTTCAATTTTATTGATTTTTAGACATGTATAGATAGACAGCAATCCACGAGAGTTAATTTTATAATTTTGTCACTCAAATGTTTGTATTACTCAGGATTCCATTATGTAAATATCTTTAAGCAAAGCAATATCAAATGCGGGTAAAGTGAAATTTGGTTTCACATCAGGAATTTCTAAGAAGCAGACCTATATCTCGATTTGTGCCCTACTGACGTCAATAGGCTCGTCTCCAATTCAAACTAAAAAAAAAAAACTAAAATTAAAAAAAAAATACTCGTACTCTTACTGTATAATTCATCATCTTCCTGCCCTTATCCCATGTTACTTGGGGTCGGCGCAACACGTTTTTTTTTCCATTCTGCCCTGTCAGTCATCACTATCATTTATTCCATCAAATCCTTCCGCATTAACTCCATCCATATATCTTTTCTTTGGTCTTCCTCTCCCTCTCCATTCATATAAGTACATTTATAATCATCACACTTTTGTCACATGCGATTCATCTCTCCACATCACACGTACTGTATAATTATTATTCCATATTAAATGAATGAATCTACCTAATTTAGCTTCTAGCAAAATCTCAATACGTCAATTACTTATCAAAATTCGATTATCAGTTGATCTGATACGTTTTATGAAAAGCACTTTCTTTTACATAATATAATTATGATTTCAAACGTCAGTCATTAGTTCTCTTTGAACGATAATTGGTCGCAAGCTGAGTCCAGATTGACACATTCATTAAAAAGAAGATCGTAGGTATTCATTCATTTTGCAAATTGATTGATGAGAATGCAAGTGACGTCTTTATTAGATTTTAAAAAGATAGAATACTTATGTTCTATATACCTACTTAGGGATTGTAGAAATAAAATGAACAATATCTTGATTAATTCTGAATTATCAAGGAAATTGCCCACTTAAAATTGAAGTTTACTTTGAGAAGTGAGAATGAAAACTACAAAGAAAATCAAAAGTTATTTAATCATTTGTTAACACAGGTACAATAAATAGTTGGTATCGAAAATTACAAGCACCAAAAGAACCTTTCATAAACTAATTAATGACAATAGTTTAGCTTGTTTCCTATGGGTAGGCAGAAACCACAGAACGCCTCCTGCTAGGATCCTTACATACACACTTGGCCTCGTCCATGGACATACATCTGGTCATACAAGGCAGATCTGTGCCGCAAATCTACTCTCTGGACTCTAGAATGAGCTAGAAGGACATACACTGACCTTATTGGTGACGTTATTCAGAAAGGTTAGGTGCATACTGCGTTATAATACTCGCATCCGCCGCCGGCGCGTGCGCGTTTGTTCAGAATCTGTGTAATAGTGGTGTGTGTAGTGGGTGATTGTTGGTACAGTGGACTGCTCCATCTTACGGCAAAATAAGGTATAGGTTTATGTCCCGTCGGGGCTGTGGGTTAGTCACAAAGATACCGCGGCCTCGAAATAAAGGGCCAAGAAGGAACATGGGTGGTTTTTAGTCAGCTGTAGAAGTCTGACACTCCTTTTCGAACTGCCCAAGAGCGGGAGGGGTCATTTGATGAATTCCCACGCTCCAAAAAAAAATGGTGCTCCTGTGTCTGCGCACATATTTATGCACTAAAATTATCTCCCGTACCGATGGCTAATTTGTTAAGAATGATATGGTAAGAAAGGAGGTGTCTCATGAGATGACGAAAAACAGAGAGGTATGGAAGAGGAAGACATGTTGCGCCGACCACAAATGAATTGGGATAAGGGCAAGAGAATGATGATGACCGATGGCTAATTTCCGCTGAAACCGAAAAAGGCCTAGCAAAAACAATAGGGGATCGGACAAAAAAAAACTAATTAGTCCGTCAGATAGATTTTCAAAAATGATTGGACACGTATTTTTTCTTTTTTCACGTAAACTTAAAATGAAGACGATACAGTGCTTCGAAAACTCGTGTGACGTCATATAATAATATTCCACAACTATCACACAACGCCATCTAGTCCCAAGCTAAGCAGAGCTTGTGTTATGGGTACTAGACAACTGATAAACATACTTATATATTTCTAAATACATACATATTATAGATAAATTACACCCAGAC